>OX155896.1:6433429-11855929 GCA_944588485.1 Phosphuga atrata | reverse complement strand
TTAGGGACGGTAAAAATCATTAGTTTTGCCATCAGGAGGACATAAATATTGACAATAAATGTTCTTCATTATCAGGTTTACTGAGAAACTAAGCCACATAATCGTGTCAGGCGATTCCAGCCTTTCCATTGCACCTCGATCAAAATTTTTAACATTTCTCTAAAATATAACAAATTAAACAAAATTGTCTTATTTTACAAATAATACATTTTTCACATGAAATTTCATCACATAATGATTACAAAAACATGAGTCATGAAGATTTTACTAACCTTGGAGTCAGATAGACATCAAGTATTGACGATCCGTCTAGAATGAATTCCTTTAAAATCATCATTGAAATAAATAATTTGGCAATGGTTTTATTCATAGAATATTTTTATTATAATTCATAGAATATTTTATGGCAAAAAGCGTATTTTTTTTTAAATAAACAACTATGCAATGTTTAGATTCATTAAAATTACACAAACATGATATTAAAATAGGTTTTTTCTTAATGAAATTTAACTTGAATAATAATTAATAAATTTTCTTCATAAATTTTTTAAAGATATTCATGCAATAGCGTTTTTTTATTAGAGTCTTTATACAATTTATTATATCCTTCTATCACTTGTAATGCGAATTGTCGTTGTTCTGTATCTTTGGTAGAACTATTTTTGTAAGCCTGCACTAACTTAATGCCCCTTTCAGCAGAATAATTAACAACTTTGATATTTTTGACGATATTTCTTGCTTCAATGTAATTTTTATTTTTCGTCCAGTGCTTAGGATTATATTTCAAAAATGTTATATCAATTGAAAATCTTTCAAATAATTCCTTTGATTTAGAATTTATAAATTGATCTAGTTCAATGTCTTTATAATTGACAATATCTCTAGCTTGGATAACGATTCTCTTATCACATACAAAACTTTCAACCACATCCAATTTTGCAACCATTCTTTCTTTCATTCCTGTAGATATTTCTTCATCAAAAAAAGGTAAAGCAGCGGTTTCTGGTATGAAACACCATAGATGGTTAATAAACTTTTAAGCGCTATTTTCGATATGTCTGCGTCAATAGACTCATATTTCAGAAGTTGTTTTAAAAATGACAAATCGTTATTTGCGGCCGATGCTGCAATGGGTGATTTGAACCAAACTCTTACATAAATTAAAACAATAAAAACACAAACTTCTTTCAAACCTCTCTTATCCTGAGTGGATAATTGAAATTGCTCTGAAAAGATAAATTTTCAAAGAATATATTGCCTTCGACATCCATCTGGCGTGATGCATTGCTCCTGGAGGACGAGAAAGACTTGTGTAAGTTCCAATAATTCTTTGTAGTCATCTCTGATACCAGGCATATTCATCATTTTACGAGTAAAAGAATAAATCTCTTGTATATGATCTGTAAGAATACTTTGTATTGTAGGGTCTGCAATGCCACTTACAAAGCTAGTTCTCCTCAATTGACTCCAATTATCTTTGAGTCTTTTGAATATAGGGTTCCTGTGGTACCTGGGATTTTTTTTCGAATACAGCTCTTTTCTAGATTTATTCTAAATAAATATAAACTTTAAATTCATTCAAGACGGATCGTAAATAATTGATGCCTATCTGACTCCAACGTTAGTAAAATCTTCACGACTCATGTTTTTTGAATCATTAAGTGATGAAATTTCATGTGCAAAATTTCTTATTTCGAATACTTTTGTTCGAGGTGCATAGGGAAGGCTGGAATCGCCTGACACGGTTATGTGGCTTAGTTTCTCAGTACACCTAATAATGGAGAGCATTTATTGTCAATATTTATGTGCTCCTGATGGTAAAACTGATGATTTTTACCGACCCTCAATAATTTTTGACTGATTCTTCATTTTTAAGCTGAAAAACGGTTTTTGGGCTCTAGAAATGGGTTCTTGATAAGGGAACCATCGGGTCACGGTATCCTTCATATTTTTTCATCAATTAGAACACTTTGGGACCATGGGAGGGCATTTCTGAGACGAAAAAATTGTGAAGGACCACCCTAATATATATATATATATATATATATATATATATATATATATATATATATATATATATATATATATATATATATATATATATATATATATATATGTATATATATATATATATATATATATATATATATATATATATATATATATATATATATATAAATATATATATATATATATAGGGGGAGGTGGGGCAGATTGATTCATAAAAATTGAAAATCAAATAACATATGTATAAACGTAATATTTTTTATTTATATTCAACTCAACGTCAAGCTAAATGTATAAATATTATAATCTCAAGGATCAAAATTGTTTAAGTTGTTATAGAAAACGAAAATTACGTGTTTTGTAAAAAATGGATTTTGAATCATTCTGCCCCACCAACGGGGTAGATAGATCATATCTACATCTTAGATACATCACGTGGGGCACTTTAATACAGAAAGGAAATAGTATGAAATGGTTATATTATTACACTAAAAGATAGATAATCCCATTATCACGACAATAGTTAACAGCTTTAGTAGAAATATGTGATTCGTGGTTGTCACAAATAATAAGAATTGGGTTATCTTTAGTGCACAGGTGTCCACTCACCCGCTCCTCTTTGCCAAACCAAGACTGCCTTGGGGAGCCCCATTTGAAAATGGGTCTTTGAACTGGACACGAGGAAAAACATAAACAGGAGGAAGAGCACCACATGTTGCTGTTGCTATTCCATAAACAGTTCTCCGCGTTCAGCTGACACAATTGCCTCTGTGTCTTTTCAGCTCAAAATTATGAAAAAATTCAGCCACTGTACGACCGCAGTGGCAAAATCGCAGAACTGCAAAACTTCTTGCGGCGCTTGTGTTTTCAGGCCTCCTTAGGTAGAGCTAATAATAAAATGTTTGAAAAACATGAATATACGCACGAATACAATACGCGCAAAAAATGTACTTTACGTCCTATAAAAACAAGTTCAACTTTAGTTCAAAAAAGTGCTGTTGGCGAACTAATATAAATCTACAATAAACTTCCGAGTTGCATTAAAGACATAAAGTGTGTTAAAATATATAAACTCACCTTAAAAACGTTTTTGACTAAAAAGGCATACTATTCATTAAATGAATATTATTTTGAAAATTTTAATTAAATGTAATATTGCCTCTTGGTTTGTTACTTTTATATACACATTTTATACATTTTTTTTATACATTTTTTCTTTTATAACATATTTTATTTGTATATTTATAATGACACATTCTACACCGCAAGGTATTATTGAATAAAGATAATAATAATAATAGCTCCTGATTTCTCTTTCTAAATCCTGCTGCCCAATCTTTCCCGGCGCGTTTATTTTCTGATAATCATTTTCTGATGGCAACAAGAGAATATATAATTTTAACATATTTTATATTATTTAAGAACAAATTTAGATTGTGCAAATTTTATCGGGGCACTTTGATATGAGTACGGGGCGCAATGGTATGTATCATTGTGCCCAGTACTTTGTTGTATCTAAGTGCCCCAAACATTTTTTTTTAAATGCAAATTATACTGATGAAAGTAACTTATTTATTTCAAAAAATGCACTAAATCCTTAATAGTTGATGCCCTAACTTACCCTTGGTATATTTAGATCTTAACAAGATGGTAAGAAGATCTTGGAAACAGCTTTACATTTAAAGTATTTTTTTAGTTGGCCACACTTGAAATACGTTAGGACTTGTAAAATGCCATCGACTGATTGGCTGTATGTGCGATCGCAATGGATGCGTTCAAACATTTATAGGACCGTTTTAGAGATGTCGTCACTTGAAAACATTCAATAGATTATTAAATAATGCTTGTGCATCTAGGTGCCCCTTGTATCATTGAACCCCACCTCCCCCTATATATGTGTGTGTTGTTTTGTTTTCTCGGGGATTCCGCGTTGATGTTGAGGGTTGGTTCTGAAAAAAACCGGATTCTCGACGTTTCGGCGAACTAACATTCGCCATTTTCAAGAGATATATGCGTCCGTGCGAGTCAACAATACATATATAATATATATATATATATATATATATATATATATATATATATATATATATATATATATATATATATATATATATATATATATATATATAAATATATATATATATATGTATATATTTATATATGTATATATAATGTATTCGCGGATAAATACCTGTGTTGTTTTGTTTTCTCGGGGATTCCGCGTTGATATATTACCACGTATATATATATATTAATATATTATTTAATAAATAATTAAATAAAATATTACCAAGCAATAGAAGACAGACTTAACGCTTGGAAAAAATTTCATAGCAACAAAACGCCAGACAAATGGCAGGAGTTCCTGTACATTCGGAAACAATCATCAAAACTAATTAGAAAAGAAAGACACATAGCTATGAAAAAACAAGACTGGAGCAAATAGAACAAGAATTTACAAAAGAACCTGACAGAATATCGACCATCCAGCCTATGCTTTCGTCGATCTGATGGTTCAATGGGGACAAACACTAATGCGAATTGTCAAATTTTAGCTGAGTACTTCAACAATCTTCTCAACTGTGACCCCCCATCCAGCAAGTTTATTTTTGAACAATCTGAATCCTATCCAGATTCCGTGCCACCTTCCTTCCAGGAGATAACTGACATCATTCATTCATTGAAAAACGACAAAGCCCCTGGAGAAGATGGAATCATTGCCGAGTTATGGAAACTGACTGACGAAAACCTCATTCACAGAATACACAATATGTGATATTTGGGTGACCGAACAAATCCCCCCAGAATGGAAATGTGCACTTATACACCCGCTTCATAAAAAAAGAGATAAAATGGACCCGAACAATTATAGAGGCATTTCACTTCTACCAGTAACGTACAAAATTCTTTCGAAAGCTCTTTTGAATAGACTTAAACCTCAAGTAGACCCACAGATAGGAGAATATCAGGCAGGTTTCCGTAAAGGGCGCTCATGCACGGAACAAATTTGGAATCAAATGTGGACAATCTTACAAATACGATCTTGTAGAAACACCGTGGTTACCTTTGTTGATTTCAAAAAAGCCTACGACTCCGTCGACAGATCAACTCTCTTCAGCATTCTGGAGGAATTCAAAGTTGATAGAAAAACCAGGGCATTAATTCAACAAATTCTCATTAATACTACATCAAAGGTTAAGTTTGGTGGAGCAATTTCTCAACCTTTTGTAATACATAGGGGTGTTCGACAAGGAGATGGACTTTCACCCATCCTTTTTAATATGGTCCAGGAAAAAATAATCAGAACTTGGGAAAAAGAGATTGAGGGAATACACATTGGTAAGAGAAGAGATTATAGAGCTAATATCAAATGTTTGGCGTTTGCTGATGATCTTGCAATATTATCGAATACCAGAGAAGAAGCAAAGCATGCACTTGAAAAATTACACGAAATTTCACAAAAGGCTGGTCTACTGATATCTTATGAAAAAACACAGTATATAGAACGATCGCCGTCCGACAATCTACCCATCAAGACACAATATGGTTCTGTATCCAGAGTTTCCCAGTTTAAATACTTAGGAGAAATCATCCAACCGTCCGGCCTAAATATAATAGTAAATCAAGAACGAGTAAAAAAATTACAGAGAGCCTACCGACTTACTTGGAATCATTATAACAAAAAATCAATCTCTTAATGCAAAATTACAACACTACAAAACAGTCGTTCTTTCTGAAGCACTTTATGTCGCAGAAACAACATTAATTCATGGTCACACAAAAATCAAAGAAATAGAGAAACAAGAACGTAAAATTCTCCGAAAAATTTTTGGGCCGGTGAATAAAGAGGGAATATGGATTAAGAGACCATCGTCAGAAATATATAAAACCGTAGAACCTATCACTGACACTTTCAGAAAGAGACGAGCTAAATTTTTTGGTCACATATACAGAATGGACCAGAACAGAATTACGAAACAAATTTTCAAAATTACCTTCAACAGTAAAAATACGTCCAAATGGGCACAGTAAACTGAAGAAGATCTCAAGCAGCTAAACATCACAATACACGACATGAATGATCGGGTTAAATTTAGAAATACCATAATGCACCATAAATTTGATAAAGAACTGCTCCCAAAGATACCAGGAAAAAAGTGGACGGACGAACGGAAGAAAGAACATAGTGCACGAATGAAGAGGATTTGGGAAGAACGTCGCCGCATGACTGAGTTGACATGATTTTTGTTCAGGTTTACACGCTCTCTTTAAAGGGAATTTACGATAGTAATAATATATATATATATATATATATATATATATATATATATATATATATATATATATATATATATATATATATTGTAAATTTGTTTTGTTTATTTTATTATTTTAAAACCTTGAAACAAATGAAACAAATTTTTAATTTTTTTTTTATCAAAAAAAATTCAGGCCAACTAAGTTTACTAATCGATCAGAAAATCAGTATAATAAAGGTTAAATGGTGTATGACACTCTTCACAGAATATTATGGACATTCAGTATAGTTGCAGCATTTCCTTCCAGACGTTTTATTATTTAAACTTATTAAAGACGAAATATATAAATATATTCAACCTGTTCGAAGCTATATAATATTAAGACTATGAACAAATCTTATGTGGATACAACTACTTCTTGGCTATTATCCCACAGGATATTGAATTATACAACAGACATTTTCATGTTATTTCTAGTCACAGTACAATTTTCATGTCACTAAGCGAGTACTAGATAAATAATTTTTTTTAAGATCATTTCTTTCTATTCAAATTAACTGAATAGCCATCTGCAGATGCGTTTCGAGATTTATCTCTCATCAGTGTAGCTTTGCTGTTTTGAGTTATAAATTAGAATGCATGAGCTTGTTTTATTGTTTTATTACATATATGCAGCATGTGGCTTGTAAAGTGTAGATATATTTCAGCAACTTCTTGATCATGTTGGTCACTTTAATAATTTCTGTATAATTATTGGACAACCATCACTTAAACTTAATTTATTATAAAATAATTACATATTGGCATAATAATTATAAAATAATAAATAATTATAAAATAATTACATATTGGCGTCAAATTAAGTAAATGAGGCAACGGGACCTAATACCTCTGTCATTGAAGCTTCCATTTTCGTTCTATCCAAGCTAGAATTTATATTAGCTATCTTAGAATCTGGATATAAGATTATGTTTCACAGTGTGAAAAGTCAATGCTACCTCGGCTAGTGCAATATTGCTATGATCACTAGATCGTGGACACCTTGACTTAGTATTTGATGTAATGAAATTTTGTAGTGCACCAGATGTTGCACTTTGCACCTCCATTTCAGCTTTCGTTCAGCTTCATGTAATCTTTAGAAAGAAAGAATAAGAAAATAGCATCACCATACCAAACCGTGACCATTTTCAACAGAATACTGAATTCTTATTCTTCAATTTAAATAATAATTATTAAAATATATATTGATATAACTGAAAATATTTGGAATAATAATTGAAATTTTTAATTTCATTCAAATACTACACTGCCGAGCATAAAATTACGGTCAATCCGTAATTTCAAGTTATATTAGAAATTTTTAGTTTTTTACGTGTTTTTTCGGTTGTAACAGTTTACTAACTGATTGCTTGAATAAAACAAAAGATTTTTGTTGTTAAAAGTTTATTGAAGTAATGAAAATGAACAATTTTAATTTTATATGCTAAGTGAAAATGAACAAGTTTACTTTGATATGTTTTTGTTGAAATAAATGAAAGTTTAAGGACAGCATGGCTTTTGTTTCTGTGGTGTCATCTGTCTGTTGTAAGTTGTTGTCATTGTTAGTGTTTTGCAATGAGCATAAATCCTGTTGTTGCGGCACGAATTGTGGCGGCTTTAGAGGACGTCCGCGATCAGCGCGAAACTGCGAGAAACGTTGGTGTAAGTCTATCGAATGTGCAACGAGTATGGAGGCGGTACGAAGAGACTGGTCTGCTCACTCGAAGACCTTGTTCAGGCCGAGGCAAAACTACAACAAAGATGACCGCTTTCTCGTTTCTAGTGCTTTGAGAAACAGAACGGTCACGGCAGTTTCCCTTCGAAATCATCTCCAAGAAATGACAAATGTACACATAAATTAGTGGGCAGTTAGGAGGCGACTTTGTCTTGCTGGATTATCTTCTCAAATTGGAGCTACTAGACCGCCGCTTTCCCGTGCACACCGGATTGCGAGGTTGAATTTTGCCCGAGAATACTTGGCCTGGACAATAGCGGATTGAAGACGCGTATTGTTTTCCGATGAAGCGCGATTCTGTCTTACGGGCTCAGATAGACATGTAAGAGGGTGGCGACGACAAGGCGAGAGATATGCTCAAGCGTGTATTGCCGAGCGACTACCATTTGTTGGAGGATCAGTTATGGCATGGCGAGGCATATCTTTTGACATTCGCACGGACTTAGTCTTTATCGAGAATGGACGTTGACTGCGCATAGGTATCTGACACAGATTCTAGAAGACCATGTTTTACCGTTCATGGTTCTTCTTCTAGACGACGCAACATTTATGCATGATAACGCACTGACCCACACTGCTCGGATAGTTACTGAGTATCTTGACGAGTGTGAAATCACGCCATTTGTTTGGCCAGTCCAGATTTCATCTGGCCAGTCCAGATTTAAATCCAATTGAACATATTTGGGACGAGATGGGAAAACGTTTACGAAGACATGTGCCGGCCCCCAGAAATTCTAGAGAGCTTCGCAACATACTTGTGCAAGAATGGGACAGTCTTCCGCAGAATGTGATCCTAAATCTGATCCAGAGGATGCCACGTCGCTTGCAAGCTGTTATCACTGCCAGAGGAGGGAAACTCACTACTGAAGTCCTTAAACTTTCTTTTGTTTCAACAAAAGCATATCAAAGTTAACTTGTTCATTTTCATTATTTAGCATATAAAGTTAATATTGTTCATTTTCATTACTTTCAATAAACTTTGAACAACAACAACCTTTTGATTTAATCAAGCAATCAGTTAGTAAACTGTTACAACCGAAAAAACACGTAAATAACTAAAAAAATTTAAATAACTTCAAATTATGGAGTGACCCTAATTTTATGCTCGGCAGTGTATATGTAACTTAAATGAAAATATAAACATTTTATTTTAATTCAGAAAATTAAAATTGAGAATTCTGGTATAGAGTGTGATAAGTATCGATTAACACTTCAGTAATTACTCAAATGAGTGTTTCGGTTTACACATCACAGTAAAGATTGAAAATACAGTATTATGGCATACTTTATTTCTATGCAAATGTTGAAAGTATATTTATTGAAAATAAAGTAGGATACGTTATTATAAAGAAAATTGATGCTGTTCGTTCTTTCTATTCGCATGTCCATCTATTTGTAATGAATAGTCAAAACTCAACGCGTCGCGACGTCTGGTTTGGAATTCCAGCATAGTTAGTTTTTTCTCTATTTAGATGTAAGTCATTTGCGGAAAACCATTTGTTAAGTTTATTGAAAAGGTTGTTAGCTGCTGCTTCCGTTGTTTGCATCGAATCCTCCGAAGTGATAAAACTTGCATCGTCTGCATACAACACACATTTAACTCGCTTAAGTATCGTGGGAGGTCTGCTAAATACAGGCAGAAAAGGAGAGGGGCGAGAACGCTACGCTGCGGAACACGCATTTTTTATGTTGACCCTAGAAAATATGCAGTCCTCTATTTTATGCACGCCTCAGCAATGACCTGACAGTCGAGATAGGATAAAATAGTACCAGAAAAGGCAAGATAGAACAAGATGAAATCGACCGACACCAGACGAAACCGAGCTGGACTAGACGAGGCGATACCATACGGAAACATGAGACTAGAAAAAGCTGGAAGAGATCAGACGATACTAGGCATTGAGGATCTTGAGTCGTTGATATACATATTTGCTATGTGCGAAGTGCCTGGTGAGGTTATAGTAAAGCGATCACAGCCCATGACGTGGCAGAAATGCGTAACGTTTTCGGAGCGACGTTCTCAGCCAACCTATATTTTGAAATGGGTCATATTTGTTGTTGTGTTGTCAACTGCAAAAATAACAGCACAAATAGTCGATGTAAATTCTATATTTTTTCTACATTAGCCTGGAAATTAGAACAAAGAATTAAATGGATAGCTGCTGCTAAATAGAAAAAGTAAGCAATATTACCTTAAACTACCATATTAATAAATCAATTTTATTTGCGCTAAATTTGATGCGATACTAATTATTGTCTTTATTATTTGAGTATTGATGAGTCGCCGTCTCCAAAATGTCACGACACAATTTGTAGTGATTATTTTATTGGAGGCAAAAAATCAGATGCGCAAGCAAGTCCGAGTTATGTTCCCACGATATTCCCTAAAATATAACGAAAGAAGAAGGTTAGTGATTCAGAAGTCCTAGCAAGATATTCAGGCCTGATAAAACGAAGAACCACAAAAGTCTCACCATAAATTAATTAAATAAACATAATAAGACGAAAAATAGCTTGAATGTAAAATATTTAATCTGTTCGTTAATTAGCTTGAATATTTTACATTCAAGCTATTTTTCGTCTTATTTTGTTTATTTAAATGTAACTACAAATAGTGACGCCCCCATAATTTTCAATTATAAATTAATTTTATTAAAGATTAAATTTGACTAATAAAACCATTTTTCAAATAAATCTATAAACCGATTTACATACGATTTCTGATTCTAAGAGTTAGTTCACAACAACCTCTATATGTAGATACAATTATAGATACCAAAAAATGTAGTTAACGAGCCCCCGAAAATGTTGTAGAGTAAAACACAGGTAAAAAAATCAATAAGTCTTGAATATTTATACGTAAATTACGCGTTTAGATATTTGTTTGAATTGAAAACAAATGTAGTAGTATATTGTTTCGCTTGAAGCCGATTTCTTTTAATGATTATTGCTTCGACTGTCTATTTTTTTGTATCAGTTACATATGTTTACAAATCTATCGACATTTTTAAAAAATTGATGCGATAAAATTGTACGGCAACACAAAGAAAAACGGTTCCTGGTGATAGAAACATGTTCGATTTTTTTCTGTTGTTTACATCGACACTTAATTGATTTGTTAAATGACTAAAATGCTAAGTAATTTGAATTTTGTGAATATATGTTTCAGTAATTAAAAAAAAAGGGTTGGTACTATTAGTAAAAAGCAAATAGGATCGCAAGTACATGCAATTATGAAGAAAAATTTGTGACCCTAAATATATTCGCCCAAATTGAGAAAATACAAGAAACTGAGTTCACCAAGCCACACAGAACAATAAAGAATGCAGTATACTATATATAAAAGATATTTTTAAATAAACAATTTTTATTAAAATGTATCAAAAGGGAGAATAGATTTTTTCCGTGTTGATTATAAATAAAAGCATGGAACGCTAAACTATATGGACATTATCTTGGATGGCGATCCACGCTTTTATATATACTCAATACACACACAAAAAATGTTGCTTCATTTTAGTGCATTTTAATAAAAACGTGGCTTTTTTAATCGTTACGCGTAGCGTAAAAGTTATAGTTCTGTCTGTCTTGCTGGAGTCAACATTTTTATTCTTTATGGATTTATCCATCTCTTTAGTCAACAGGGAAAAGACAATATTTTCTCCTTTTTAGCGTATTTTAATTAAAAAAGGATTTTTAATAAGTTTTTTAAAATATACTTTTTCTATTTTGAGTCTATAAAGAAGTCATAAAAGCAGTCATATGAGTCCGTTAATGAATCGCCGAGTGCAATACAATTTTCTCAATATATAATGGCGATTTTTATATTTATACAAAAATGGCATAAAAGGGCGCAAAATAGAAAAAATAGTATAAAAAACTCGTTCATTAGGCGTTTTTCGCACTCGCCCTCGTTCATTAGAAAACTCTTCGCTACGCTCGTCGTTTTCTACACATGGGCTCTGGCTGAAAAACCGCGCTTATTGAAGTCGTTTTTTAATATACCAATATTTACTGCATTTTAGTCTTATGTGTGAAATTTTAAAATCGATTTTAAACATTATCAGCAGGCCTCGATTCTATTTACCACATATTCTCGATCTGTGATTTTACTAGTTCGGATGTTTATAATATAAACAATAAACCCACATATACATGCCCCGACATTTATAATTACATTTCATATGGATTACATGTAATATGGAAAACTTAATCAAAGTTAAACTAAATGACACTAATTGTGAGTGTCTGAACAATATTAAAAGTTTTATTTAAATAAAAAGTTAATTTAAATCGATTGCTCACTGTCCCCCCGAAAAGAGAATAACGGAAAATCAAATGGACAAGAGAACGAATAAAAATCAAGTTAATAAAAATGTGGAAACATATCATGAAATGCGTTAGAGTGGACCAGTAAGACAAATCATGATACAAAATGGAGGAATGTTACAGTAGATACAGGAGATTCTACAGTGGAGAGGATGAAAACATAATATACCATGATAAGATATTTATCTTTAACAATTGTTCTTGAAGAAAATGGAAATGAACCTTAAACTGTTCCAAACAATATCAAAATATAATCTGACATTCAAGAATATGTACAATAACACACGGAGAAATTTTAGTAAGTTACTAATAAACAACAAGAAAAAAGTTTTAGGAAGGGAATTTGAAACAGCATCCAACAGGCAGAAAGCAACTTGGAATACAGTTAAACGGGTAGCTGAGATTAAGAAGAAAACGGACACATATTTCAATCGGGATAAAGAACCTATTACTAGTGCTTCAAATATAAATAATTTTCTTGTCTATGTCTGTGTCAAGTCTGTAAGGTCCGATGTTACTAGAGAAAAAACAATAAATTGATCGCTTGCAAAGTGTGAAATGTACCCAATTATCAGCTATTACAAAGCTAAAGTCCTAGCAGATTCACTACCCGTTATACAGAATAATGACAACATCGATGTAAACAACATATCGCTATTCTTACTGTCGGTCTGTCAGGAAGAGCTTGCTGATTCTATTATTAACCTCAAAAACACAAAATGTGCGGTTATAGATGAAATCCCTTCCACAGTTATAAAAAATGTGCTCCCCTCTATATTAAACCCCTTGCAACCATTATAAATAATGTTTTAGAGGTGGGCAAGTTCCCGGTAAATCTAAAAACGGCGATTATCACCCCTATACATATAGCAGGGGATAAGTCTATGATCCAAAACTTCAGGACTATCAGCATTCTATCGGTTTTCTTTAAGTATCTTTGAGTATTATGTGCTCCAGAATTTTAATGTTTTAGATAAGCATAACATAATACACCCTCACCAACATGGCTTCGTAAAATGGAATGCAAATTCAAACGGCATGTTACCAATTTATTAAGGGGATTATTGATAATCTCGAGTCACGGAAAATTTCAGTTGGAATGCTCACTGACCTATCTAAGGCACATGACTTCTTACTCTTCTTAGTCTTGTCTTCGTATCTGAAGAGTTGTGACACCAAGGTTATGTATACTGATTGCTTAGTTGTTTCCATTGCTTGCGATCTCTGCCGCTCTTAAGTTGGTTTGCAGGGGTTGTCCCGTTATGTTCTTGATTTGGTCCAACCACCTCGACGGGGACCTGCCTCGCGGTCTTTTTCCCTCAATTTTGCCCTGTATGATCAACTTATACAAGTTATCTTGTGCTCTTCTGGTTACGTGTCCAAAGTATTTTAGTATGCGTCTTCGACATATTGTGGACAAACGGTCTTGAATTCCTATTTCATTTATTATCGATGCATTAGTTCTCAGTGCCGTCCAAGGTATCCGGAGTATTCTCCTCCAGCACCACATCTCAAATGCATCTATGCGTTTTCTGTCGGAGGACTTGATTGTCCATGACTCAGAGCGGTATGCGATTATAGAGAACACTAATGTTTTAACCAGGGACACTTTTGTATTTTTAGTTATTTGTCTGTCTTTCCATATCTTGACTAAGTTGGACATTGCGGTTCTAGCAATCGATATTCGTCTTCTAATTTTTGCTTCGCATCCTCCCTTGTTAGTTGTTGATGCTGCCAGGTAAATAAATTACTCGACAACGTCGATGTCATTGTGCAGGTTCTCCATCTGTATTGTTTTATTCCTATCGATGAGCATTAGTTTGGTCTTTGTCCAATTAATCTCCAGACCCAATGGTTGGCTTTCATTCGCCACGAGTTCAATTAATCTAGCCATTTCTTCTTCGCTTGTTGCTACTAAAGTGGTGTCGTCGGCGTATCTCAAATTGCTTATTTTCTTACCATTAATTGCTACTCCTCCTTTGAAATTTTCTAATGCGCGTCTCATTATAAATTCAACATAGACATTAAATAGTCTAGGCGACAATATGTAGACTTGACGCACTCCTTTGCTTACTTTAAAGACATTTGATGTTTTGTTATCAAGACAGACAGTGGCTTCGTTATTTTTATACCGACTGCTTACGAGGGATATTAGGTGCGTTGGAACTCCTATTTCTTTTAATACACGCCATAGATCTTTCCATTGCACACAGTCAAAGGCTTTCTTATAGTCTATAAAACATAGAAGCAATGGTCCCAATGGTAAATAACTGGTCCCTGGTCCCTCTACCTTTGACGAAGCCTGCCTGTTCGAGGGGATTTGGGGTTCCACGTATGTTTGTAGTCTTCGGTCCACTATTTTTAGGAGAATTTTACTCGCATGTGATATTAAGGAAATCATGCGGTAGTTTTGGCACTTCATTGTAGTTCCATTTTTGTGGATTGGCATAATGGCTAATCTAGACCAGTCCTCCGGCCATCGTCCGGTGCGCCAGATTTTATTGCATATGTCATGCAGAATTTTAGCACCATCATCTCCGAGCAGTTTTATTATTTCAGCGAAAATAGCATCCAATCCTGGAGTTTTATTTAATTTTAGATTCATTTTGGCCTCTTTGATCTCAGAGATAAGGTTATCGGGCTCTGATTCTGTTTGCGGTTCATCTTCGTTTAGTTGGTTATTTGTAATGTCTGGTTCTTCTTTGTACAGCTCTTCACAATACTGTTTCCATCTGTTAAGTACTTTCTCGTCTTTCCATACGGTGTTTCCTTCTTTATCTTCAATTTTAAGTGTTCTTGGTTTGAATGTTCGTGTCAGTTCTTTCACTTTTTTATGTAGGTTAGGTTAGGTTATTTCGTGTTTCTCTATTTCATTGCATATTATCTTGATGTGGTGGATTTTATCCTGTCTACATTGCCTCTGAATCTCTTTGTTTAGCTGTATGTGCTGATCTTTACTTGTTTGCGTGGTTAGACCTTCCATTTATAGTTATTTTCTTTTGTCAATTGTCTCGAGAGTTCCTTCGGTTATCCAGTGTTTTTTTTGGGTCAGTGAAATTTTGTGTTTCTTGGAGATTTTTTGCTGTTTCTTGTATGCAATATTTTAGAGATCGCCATTCCTGTTCTGGATCCTGGTTTCCCAATATATTTTCTTTGTTGGTGGCAAGTGAGCTCTGGGCTGCTTGGAATTGATCTTTAGCATCTTCTGTTGACGTTAAAAGGTTGAGCGTTTTACTTCAGGATTATTATTCGGCCATTTATTGTGTTATATCCTAGAACTGCTCTGGTATTGGATATTGGAATTAACACAGCTACTCCGTAGCGAACGTCAAGTGCTTCGCGTGGGCAGGGTTTTCACTTTAAACTGTTGGAAACAGTATTGTGAAGAGCTGTACAAAGAAGAACCAGACATTACAAATGAACAACTAAACGAAGATGAACCGCAAACAGAATCAGAGCCCGATATCCTTATCTCTGAGATCAAAGATTCCAAAATGAATCTAAAATTAAATAAAACTCCAGGATTGGATGGTATTTTCTCCCCGAAATTGATCTGTCCTCCCTGAGAGAGAGAGAGAGAGAGGAGTAACTACCCGCTACCCAAACGATAACATTTCCATAATTCGTCTGATGGAACGGTTATTCCGCCGTTTACTCGGTCGCCAGAGTCTCGTTCGTTGTCTAGCAGGGGGCACCGCGAGCAGGTGAAATTGACATTTGGGCCGGTCTTATAGGGAAAAAGTTCGCCGTCACCCCTTACCCCCCATACCCCACATGCTTTAGTTAACCATAATATACTAGTAGTAAAACTCTCCAAATATGATACAAGAGGAATTGTGCTGGTGTTGATCATATCATTCCTTTCTAACAGGACACAGATTACCAGGCTTCACACTCCACATAGATTTGTACATTCACCACCGAGTACAATCAATCCGAGTACAGCTATTCCTCAGGGAAGCACAATAGGACCCTTACTCTTTGCCCTATTCATCAATGACCTGCATACTACTCCGATCAATTCACCACACATTAAGTTCAACTATGCAGACGACACATCTTTATTGATGTTAAATAGGATTATCAACGATAACACCAACAATTCAGAGAGAGCTGTTGTTTCGACGAAGACCATAACTTCTCTTGGTACTAATAAACTTAGACTAAACAATTATAAAATATAAACAATAATCTTTAAAACTAAGCGGAGTACATTATCATATCCTGATAAAGTGGCAGTTAACAACGAAGAAATAGCAGTAAATCAATCTGTAAGACTCCTGGGACTTCATATAGACCAATCTCTGGGCTGGGTCTCATATACCACTGAAGTAGAAGAGACTCAACACGGTAGTATCCGCTATGAGATCCCTCCAACGTTATGTTGAGACCGACGTCCTGAGGATGGTGTATTTAGCCATCTTCCCCAACCTTCTAAGATTTAGAATTATGTTCTGGGGGAATGGAGTACACTACAAGTCTGTGTTCAAGATGCAGAAACAAGCTTTGCGAATACTTATGAGTCTAAACTACCGTGCAACCTGCAGAGGACGCTTTAGAAGGGCAAACATTTTAACCAGTATGGCCACATATATTTATGAAAACGTCAGTTTCCTCAAGAAACATAAACATCTCTTCAAGGATTTCTGTAAACTTGCTGAACGACTAACAAGGTTTAACAAGAAACTTTATCAGCTTCCTAAACATGTTCCCATGATGACCGAAAGAAATTCTCCAAACATCAGCATGAAACTATTCTACGTTCTTCCAAGGGAAATCAAACAATCACATAACATTAAGAGATTCAACAAGCAGCTTCTCCAACTCTTAAATAACATTGAACCATATGCTTTAGAAGAGTTTTTCTCGAAGGTCTAACACAATGAGTATTATAGCATATTCACACTACCGACGCATTTCATTTAAAATTTTTTCGTAATATTCTCACTATACTTGCTTAAATAATGAAATATAATGTGTTGAATTTGAATCTGATATGAATTACACAGATATATTACACGAAAAATTAAGAAGTCAGATTTTCAGAATTATAAAATGATTTGACTGTATTTACCTAGTTCGCCAGATTTTGTCAGTTTTTCTGTCTGGTCTTGTCTGGTCTGGTCTGGTCTGGCCCTATCTGGTCTTATCTGGTCTTATCTGGTCTTGTGTGGTTTTGTGTGGTCTTTTTTGTTCGTGTCTAGCCTTGTCTGGTCTCGTCTTGTCTTGACTAGTCTTCTCTGGTTTGGCTGGTCTTGTTTGGTGTTGTCTGGCTTTGTCTGGTGCTAATCTAGTCTTGTAGGTTCTTTTTACGATTTAGTACGATTTTAATTATGAGTGCATAGTAAGATGGATGGTAATAATAACAATACACCTATAATCACACTTAATACACTGCACAAAATATTTTTTTAAATAAAAATGATGTGGAATGTTTATATTAATAATGTTGGATGGAAAGGTATTCTACTAGACGCAGTTTGAAGATGGTCTTTCGAATAAATGTTTACAGTCAAGGATTTTGCAAGTAAGCTGGACAGTTCTATATATTTTATTATAGAAAGCGACTTTTATTTACCAGATATGGCAGACAGGATACCTTTAAAGGATTTGCGGATGTATAACTTTATCCATCTCTAAAATACAGGAATAAATAATATCTTTTTAACATGCAACGAGATTTAGCTTCTTGAAAATTTTACATTGTTTATCATTTTAATTTTATTTACATTCCACATACATATATATTTTAATTGGAATTTAAATTGTTTTATAAGACTTTTCTTAATTTGATTTATTTGCTATTATATTTTATTTATTAAATTATGGCTTTCGTGATTTTCACTTCTATTTCTTCAAAATCAAGGACAAAATAGATATAAAAGACAATAATTTTCCCAAAATTTGCAAGTTTTATAAATAAGCTTAATGTAATTAACATACAGGCAATGATTGTACTTTATTATATCGATGTTATTATATTTAACACCAGACAAGATGAGATAGTACACGACAAGATAATACAAAATAATAAAAACAAATTTTACTTTAACCTCCATGCATCGGTATGTATCATCTCATATTTGTTTTTCTGAAGAAACATTTTGTAGAGAAGTATAAAAAAATAATATAATACAAAACCTAATTACTTATTATTACTTATATCGTATATTTTACATTTTCTTTTAAATATTATTAAAAATAAAACAAAATAAATCTAGAGTTGGTGTGAATGATGAATGTTATATATTGTATAATTAAGAAGATATATAATTAAAAATGGGTAAAATAAATGGCCGATTTGATTGGCTTGTGTAAAAGGTAAATACAAGACAAGGTGAAACGCACATTATAACTTTCCCTTCAGATTTAGCAAAAGCGCTTATTAAATTTAAATCAAAAAATCTTTGCACACACACAAAGATTTGATATTTCCTCTAGGAAAATATGGAAACGTCAAAATAAATATTCCTTTTTTATTATTTCACAGTTCCCCCAAGAATACATTATATGACCTCAAACGGCCGAGTGGAAGTGAAAAAAGGAACGTCGGTTCGTTTGGAATGCAAAGCGTCTGGTAATCCTGTGCCGAAAATCACATGGTCAAGGAGGAATAATTTACTACCCGGCGGAGAACAGACTACAGTCACCCCAATTTTAACATTGGATAGAGTTGATAGACACCAAGCGGGAGTTTACCAATGCACTGCTAGCAACGGCATCGGGGAGGATGTCACACAACAAATTGTTCTGCATGTGTTATGTAAGTCGCTTTATTATAGTAATTATGTTTTCTTTAGAATCTAGGAATGTATTTGTACAATTTACATTTTGAATTGCTGTTTACACAATTTATAAGGCTCAATTTTAATAGTAACATCACAGTTAACATCAGCAATAAATAAAGATTCTCTAAAGATACTCTCCAAAATTGTTATAAAACTTTCGGAACTTTTCAGAAATATTACCTTTTCAAGTTCTTCTAAAACTGTGTTTACTATAATAATTAAAAATTTTCTACTACAAATTTCTACTGGATCAGTTAAAACATATATTTATTAATCCATTTAAAGATTATTATTACAATTCTGGACTAGCCTGGACTGTCCTGTTTTATCTGTATAAACTTTAATGGGTTTACTTGGTAACCTACTCTTATTTGTTCTGCTAAAATATTATGTTTTATCCAGTTTATACTATAAGCCCAGGCATACTAGGCCTGGTCTTAATTATTAATAGTTATCAATTGTAAAATAACATTAATAGTTATCATCATAAATAGTTATTCAGCCCGTAAACAAAATCAGAGTTGTGCAGTTGTTGACTTAAAAACAATCCTTTAAAACGAACCTTTAAAACAATCCAATATTAGCTTTCAACTCTGTAAAGCGATAATCAATGCTGAGTGCCAACCTCTTTGTCACTAATTATAAGCTCTAATATTATAAGATATAGCGCTAATCATTGTGTTTTTGTTATTAGTTTGCTTTATAGTAAAATCAAAACAAAATAAAAAGTCTCAATAAAAGCAAAAATAACAATTTAAACTAAAACTCTAAAACATTTTAAACCTTTTTTGAGCAAATTAAGTACCGCACTTTTCATGTGATGGTGAGGTAATATAATTCAACGGCAAACAAAGCAAGTCTTGAAACATGCAACCCTAAAGAAACTCATAGTCAAAACGTGTTTTTCCTAGTCAAAAAGTTGGGATGGGGAAGTGGACAAAACGTGGAGATTTTTAATGATGTTTCTGGTGTATCTTGAAATTTTTAGTTATTTGCTTAAAAGCTAGGTCTAACGGAGGTAAACTGTGTTCGTTTAACTACAGTTATTCCATCCACTATACACTATAAATTATTTTTTATAATGTTTTGCTTATTAGCCCTTCATATTATTCATAGACAGAATCAATGAGGAGACGTAGTGGTCTCCTCATTGCTCGAAGAAATGGTTATTCGCAGTCTGCAATGATGGTTTGACAACAAAGTTACCGCGATTTCTATCAATCTCAACTGATAAAGTAAAACCATTTATTAAAGCAGGAAACCATGAAAGAGATCTAGTACCTAGACCACATGCATCTATACAGACTATGTAGTTTTCATTCGTCAGAATTTACACAGGGACGCGAAAGGTGTAAGGCAATGAGTTAAAAACTGATAGTCTAGTGTCTTGTGCGATGTATATTTCACTTATTTCCTGAAATATTTAAGAAGTCAAGAATAATTCCTATTCAAATACTTATGCTATGGCAAGCAGACTGATGCCCTTTATATATAAGCATCACCTAATTCCGGAAGAGCAACATGGGTTCTGCAAGGCGAAATCGACCACAGCCGCTATTCAAAAATTACATCAGCAGATCCTACACAACATCGATAAGCAGAAGTGCCCTGATGGAATTTTCTGTGACCTTACCTAAACTTTCGACTGTGTTTCACACAGAAATCTGCTGGATAAACTAGAAAGTTACGGAATCAGAGGGAAATGTGGAAGATGTCTTGAATCATACTTGCTAAATAGAAAGCAATATGCAGGCATAGAGGAGAGTTATCATCTACAACTGTTGACTTTGAAATGGGTGTCCTCCAGGGAAGCGTTCTTGCGCCTCTTCTATTTTCTTTATATATTGCAGATCTTCCACGGTATCTAGGGGATGCCAAATGTGTACATTAAGCCGATGATGCAAGCTTTCTAGTTAGCATAGAAGCTTACTCTTCTTTTCTACTAAGTGTCTCCCACTTTCTCAATTTTATCATACATTTCTATTATTTTCTTTAATTACTCTATTACTTCTAAGCTTCCAAGTCCCTTTTTCAAATCTCGGTCCAAACACTCTTCTTATGACTTTTCGCTCCTTCTTTGCTATAGCTTCCATTTCTTTGTTAGTGTTCATCGCTAAACATTCAGATGCAAACAGACCCTCTGACTTAATTACTGTATTATAATGTCTGATTTCAGCATTAATGGTTACTTCTTGTTGTACACATTCTTGGTTAGTTGGAACGCATTTCCATTTTTCTTACTCTTGTTTTATTTCCATCTTTATCTAAAGCATTGGGCTGGATGATTTCCCCTAAGTATATGAATTTAGAAACTTTACTTTATTTGATCCGACTTTGTATTCATATAGTGTGACATTGTCTGACATTGGTTAGGTACTCTATCTTTTCAAAACGGATTTTCTGTCCTGTCCTTTCGCCGTTTCTTTCAGAACATTGATCTGCTTGGTTGCTTGTTCCGAACTTCCAGCCATAACCGCTAAGTCATCCGGAAAAGCGAGGCAATCAACTTCTAATCCATCCTTTATTCTTCCTAATCTGATTTATAGTATTCCTTCTTCAGTCGTTTTCTTCGTCGACTCTCTAATAGTTTTGTCTAACACACAGTTGAATATGAGAGGTGATTTCTATTATTGTTGAAAAAAATAATTTTGAAGGTTGCATTTTGAAAATTCTATATTTACAGTATAGCATTTTCAAAATGTAGCTTTATCCCGAAGTAATATACTTTCAAATCTTATTTTTAAAAACCATGATAAATTGAAAAAATATCGCTTAAGTTTAGATGAGGAGAAAGGAAGTGAAACACAAATACCTCTCGACAAATATTTTTTCCACTCACCGCGAGTTTATAATTTAACTCCAGTTAAGTTTTCCGAACACTTACTGAAAATCAAGAGACCGCATTGAAATGTCTAGATTAAATCCGCCGTAAACAAATTATAGCAATTTGCAAAGAATATTCTAATTGTATTACAATTTCAATTATTACCAACAAAATATGGAGGATATATCAAATGATTAGATTTGATTTTAATTTGACTACAAGGTATTTAATTTAACTGGTAAACATACCAAACGGTGTGTCTAGTACATTGTTATGTAATTTAGGACCTTTAAAACAGAAGCCGAATGTGTTTCTGTATCAGAACATACATTCTGTAGAAGTGTTAAAAGCTCACATGTATGTTTCAGTGAACAGACAAATGAGTTTATGTAGAATATATGGCACACTTCCTTGTTGATTGCTCGCATAACAGATTGTCGAGACATGTAATCTCGCACATAAGGCAAAATACGAAAGAAATATGGATGTCTCCCTAAATCATCGTCATAATAAAAAGAGATAAATAACAAAGTTAAAATGACCCAAATTGATATGGAAGATATAGAAACTGGGAGAAGGTGAACTAGATCAACAAGATGGGATGCAAGATTAAAGAGATGGAGAGATGAACCACTGTGCTGATTATGCTATGAACGGGATGAAACTGCCTCTCATATAATCTTCGAATGTGAAGAAATTGCACGAAGGAGACACGAGCTTAGCATTACAGCAAATGAGATCCCCGTGAAGAACATTGCACATAGACTCCTAAACCTAATACAGGGGCTGGATCTATTTGCATAAATGGAACATTGTAAGTAAATACAATAGGCCACAAGGCCGCAGCGTTATTAGGGCTTACAGCCCTTGACCCACATTGGTTGATACAGAAAATGTATGCATGCAATTGAATAAGAACATGAGAGAAATAAGACATAAAGTCGAGACAGTTAGAGAGGTAAGAGTTAAAGATAGTTCTAGGATAAAGAAAAACTTGTTTCGTCTTGAAATCCAAAAATAGAAAAAGTCTAAATTATTAGGACAGGAAAAACATTACTAGACGGGCAGGACTAGACGGATAGCACTAGACGGACAGGACTAGACGGATAGTACTAGAAAGATAAAACTAGACAGACTGGACTGGACAAAACTAAACAGACAAGACTATACAAACAAGACCAAACAGACAAGACAAACCGATAAAACTAGACAGACAAGCCCAAACTCACAATACTAGATAGACAAAACGACTACAGAGACAATGCTAGACGGACAAGACTAGACAGACAAGACTAGAGAGAAAAGACTAGATAGACATGGATATGCAGACGAGGCTAGATGTCCAAGACTAGACATACTAAACTGAACAAACAAAACTTGGCTGAGAATAGTGGATGAAGAAAACTAGATGGACGAGACTAGACAGAGAACTGTATTTATCGATATTCCGATTCTTGCACTCACTATAATGGCAAGAGCATTACGTTCTAATTCTAATTCCTCTCTAAATAAATCTGAAATCTACAGAAAAAATTATCTAATATTGCGGCAGACCTCTGAAAAAGAAGATTTTATGGACATGTTAAGAGACTCCCTGATACCAGGTTAACCTCCCAAATTCTCGAAAGAATGGAGAAACTAAAGACTTTCCCTTGTACACAACAAGTAGGGGCAGACATGAGAAATACTAAAAATCCAACCAAAAGAAATTTCGGACCGACACATATACAGAGGAAAAATTGACAAGTGGGAAGTTGTTCTGAAGAATGAGAGAGAATGAAGTACCAAAAAGATCAGGTATCAAGTGGACGGAAGAAAGGAAGAGGATCTTTAGTGAACAGATAAAAGCATCCTGGATCCTTCGCAAGCGAAATCATAAATAAAGCTTCGTGCGTTCCTAAATAGAGCATCCGTGTAAAATAATAATAATAATCCAAAATAACTTGAAACTTGAATTTCTGAATAATATTAAATAGGATTCCAATTAGACAATCTTTACAAAAAAATAACTAAAAAGTTATATTTTCTCCCAAGAATCTCTAGTAACCTATCGATCGAACGAAAATTACTGCATATAGAACAATTGTCCAACCCCAATTTGATTACTGCTCTTCTGTGATATATCTGTTCAACTTGAAAAAATTCAATTACAAAAACTTCAACACCGAGGGATGCGAATAATCTTAGGGTCAAATCTAATATACGCCTATTGATATAATATTAAACTCCCTACAATGGCTTTCTGTAAGAAAAAGACTCGTATATTATCTCACCATGATATTTATATATAAAATACTTAATGATCCTACTGGCTCCTATTTCTATGAGTGCATTACATTAAATTTTGAGGCACATTAATATAACACAAGAAATAATGCAAATATATTTATCAGAAAATCAAACAAACAAAATTCAATGAAATCGCTGTTTTTCAAAGGTTTTAATGATTCGCACTCCCAAACGCACTCCCAAATTAAATTAAATGTAGCCAAACAATAACAATATTCAAAAAGAGAATTAGGAAGTACTTTCAGGAAGTACTGTTACTCCTCAAATGATGGAAACTAGATTGTGCATCCAGGGTAGGATACACCCTGAGGAACTTGGCTTCATAAACTATTATTTCGGATCAACTGAAGAACTCAACATGAAAGTGTATACGGATGGGTCAAAATTTGACCAGGGCGTAGGAGCTGCATTTGTAGTTTTTCTACACGACAGGGAAATCTACTTCGAGAAAAATAGATTGGCGTATTATTGCACAAAATTTCAGGCCGAGTTACTTGCAATTTATAAAGGCTTAACTTAAATTAAGTCGCAAATTCAGAACTTCAGAAACC
This sequence comes from Phosphuga atrata, assembly GCA_944588485.1. Lineage (NCBI taxonomy): Eukaryota > Metazoa > Arthropoda > Insecta > Coleoptera > Silphidae > Phosphuga > Phosphuga atrata. Next base: position 11,831,108 of record OX155896.1, on the reverse strand, counting down.
TCAGGTTGCTCAATACTATCGGATAGTAAATCAGTTTTGGAAGCACTAAAATATATGACCGAACCAACAAAGTTACTGGTCGACACCTGGGAACTAGCCCGAGAGATCTCACAGAATATCGACCTGCGATGGCATTGGATTAAAGCTCATGCGGGAGATCGGTGAAATGAAAGAGCGGATAGCTTGGCCAGACAAGCATCTGGGTTAGATGAACTAGAATTAGTATGTACGCTAGAACCACAAATCGTTTCTAATCAGATATCCCGCAGACTTGAACAGTGAGGAACAGTGTTTCGTTGTTTTTTTTTAATATAAAATTTAAGTTATTTCAAATCTTCAAGCAAATTTTAAATCTTATCTTAAATAATACTCCTACTTTATATGTTGATTTTTAGAATTAACCTTATTTACTTTATATAATTTATAGAACATTAGAACGATAGATTTATACAGTACTAATTTAATTTTAAATCATGTAGACACTGGGACAGAGCCTAACGGCAGTATCTCGGTCGATATAATTGTAAACATTATTATCAATAAACCAATTAAGAGGTCTTGTCAAGTCTTGTCAAGTCTTGTCTAGTCTTGTCTAGTCTTGTCTAGTCTTGTCTAGTCTTGTCTAGTCTTGTCTAGTCTTGTCTAGTCTTGTCTAGTCTTGTCTAGTCTTGTCTAGTCTTGTCTAGTCTTGTCTAGTCTTGTCTAGTCTTGTCTAGTCTTGTCTAGTCTTGTCTAGTCTTGTCTAGTCTTGTCTAGTCTTGTCTAGTCTTGTCTAGTCTTGTCTAGTCTTGTCTAGTCTTGTCTAGTCTTGTCTAGTCTTGTCTAGTCTTGTCTAGTCTTGTCTAGTCTTGTCTAGTCTTGTCTAGTCTTGTCTAGTCTTGTCTAGTCTTGTCTAGTCTTGTCTAGTCTTGTCTAGTCTTGTCTAGTCTTGTCTAGTCTTGTCTAGTCTTGTCTAGTCTTGTCTAGTCTTGTCTAGTCTTGTCTAGTCTTGTCTAGTCTTGTCTAGTCTTGTCTAGTCTTGTCTAGTCTTGTCTAGTCTTGTCTAGTCTTGTCTAGTCTTGTCTAGTCTTGTCTAGTCTTGTCTAGTCTTGTCTAGTCTTGTCTAGTCTTGTCTAGTCTTGTCTAGTCTTGTCTAGTCTTGTCTAGTCTTGTCTAGTCTTGTCTAGTCTTGTCTAGTCTTGTCTAGTCTTGTCTAGTCTTGTCTAGTCTTGTCTAGTCTTGTCTAGTCTTGTCTAGTCTTGTCTAGTCTTGTCTAGTCTTGTCTAGTCTTGTCTAGTCTTGTCTAGTCTTGTCTAGTCTTGTCTAGTCTTGTCTAGTCTTGTCTAGTCTTGTCTAGTCTTGTCTAGTCTTGTCTAGTCTTGTCTAGTCTTGTCTAGTCTTGTCTAGTCTTGTCTAGTCTTGTCTAGTCTTGTCTAGTCTTGTCTAGTCTTGTCTAGTCTTGTCTAGTCTTGTCTAGTCTTGTCTAGTCTTGTCTAGTCTTGTCTAGTCTTGTCTAGTCTTGTCTAGTCTTGTCTAGTCTTGTCTAGTCTTGTCTAGTCTTGTCTAGTCTTGTCTAGTCTTGTCTAGTCTTGTCTAGTCTTGTCTAGTCTTGTCTAGTCTTGTCTAGTCTTGTCTAGTCTTGTCTAGTCTTGTCTAGTCTTGTCTAGTCTTGTCTAGTCTTGTCTAGTCTTGTCTAGTCTTGTCTAGTCTTGTCTAGTCTTGTCTAGTCTTGTCTAGTCTTGTCTAGTCTTGTCTAGTCTTGTCTAGTCTTGTCTAGTCTTGTCTAGTCCTGTCTAGTCTTGTCTAGTCTTGTCTAGTCTTGTCTAGTCTTGTCTAGTCTTGTCTAGTCTTGTCTAGTCTTGTCTAGTCTTGTCTAGTCTTGTCTAGTCTTGTCTAGTCTTGTCTAGTCTTGTCTAGTCTTGTCTAGTCTTGTCTAGTCTTGTCTTTTTTTTTTTTTTTGTGGAGGACGTAGCAAGCACATTCTGTTAACTTGACAAGTGGCCCTCCTGGAATCACGAGCATCTTGGTACCGCTGCAAGCATAACCTCAAGATGTCGTTGTACGATAGAATTCTAAATTTTTTATCCATACATCCCCCATTCACTATGAGTGTTTAGGGGTTCTGGAACTTAATTATTGTTTTTTCTGTTTATTTTTGCCACTGCATCTGTCGTTGTTCGTCGAGTTCTTTTTGTGTGATAATCTCTCTTATCATGTTTTCCGTATATGACCAGTATTGTGCTGATTTAAGCATTACGTCCACTAGTGTATGTACTTCGAGCGTCAAATTTGTCTGTTTCATCCACTTTTCTCTTTCTGGGGTCCACCTTTCGCATTCGAAAATGGTATGTTGTGCGGTGTCTGCGTTCCCACAGTACACACAATAGTCGTCGGAGGCCCTGCCGATCCTATGCAAGTACTCCCGGAAACATCCGTGGCCGCTGAGAGCCTGTGTTAGGTGATAGGAAAGATCTCCATGCTGGCGTGTTGCCCATAATTTCACACAGGGTATTAGGAGTCTCGTCCAGGGGCCTTTTTCAGATGAGCTCCAGTTCTTTTGCCATAGTGCAAACATTTGGTCCTTTGCGCTTCTTCTGTAGTGTTCTCTGTTTGTGGAGTTTCTGGTCTTGTACAATTCCACTCTTTCCTGTATTTGATATTCTATCGGTGCAACTCCAGCGATGACTAGTACGGCGTCCCTAGATATTGTTCTGTATGCGCTGCATACTCGAATGGCCATTTTTCTTTGTACAGAAGCGAGCATGTTCTTAATGTTTGTTTTAGTAACGGCTCTTGCCCAGACCGGAGCTCCGTACAGCATAGTTGATTGGACCACCGAGCAGAGCAGCCTTCTCTTACTACTTTTTGGACCACTAGTATTGGGCATTAGTTTTTCCAAAGCTGAGGTAGTTTTAAGGGCCTTTGCCGTAATTCTTTTGACGTGTTCCTTGAAGGAGAGCTTTCTGTCAATGGTTACTCCCAGATATGTAATTGCTTCTTTGGGAGCGATTTCTACCTCTTTAATTTTAAAAGTAATAAGTCCAACGGTTCTGTTGCCTATTAACAGTACAGCTTCTGATTTTTGGGGAGCTAATTTTAATCTTTTTTTTCCCAGCCATTCATCCACTTGTTTCATGGCCATATTTGCGCGACTCATTATCTCTTCCTCTGTCTTCCCTATTGCAACAATGGCTAGGTCGTCGGCGAATCCTATTATTTGCACTCCGTCCGGCAAAATTAGTCTCAACACGCCGTCGTACATGATATACCACAATGTAGGACCCAGGATTGAGCCCTGTGGAACACCACTGTACACTTCGTAATCAGCGATTTCAGAGCCAACTTCGAATAAAATTCTCCTGTTGGATAGATAGCTGCGAAGTAGTCTCAACAGGTATGGGGCAAAGTTTCTACTAGTCAGTTCTTCCATGATATTTTGCCATGCGACCGAGTTGAATGCGTTTTTCACATCGAGGGTTATCAATGCGCTAATCTTTCGTGTTGCCCGCGTGCCAGCTGAGGCATTCTCTGCTATTCCAACAACTCTCATGATAGCATCTACCGTCGACCTTCTTTCCCTGAACCCATATTGTCTGTCCGAGAGCTGTTTGCCTTTATCAAGCTCTGTCTTGATTCTATCAAGCAACATCTGTTCAAGGAGCTTTCCTGCGACATCCAGTAAGCAAATGGGGCGATAGGAGGCAGGCTCTTGTATAGGTTTTTCTCCCTTTCTTAGGAGCACCAGGTTGGCCTTTTTCCACTTTTCTGGGAAAATTCCGCTTCTTAGAATTCTGTTCATTGTTTCTAAAATGAAGTTTGGCTGGCTGTTTACCACAATTTTGATAATTTCTGGAGGAAGGTTATCTGGGCCTGGTGTTCTGCCGTTTCTAAGTCGTTTAGTGGCGCTAAGTAGTTCTTCCCTAGAGAATTCCAATACTTCGCTTACTTCAGGTAGTTCCCATTCTAGCTTTTCGTGAGTTGGAAAGAGGACCTTCACAACTTCTATCATCTGTTCCATCGTTAGTTGCACGTTCGGGTGCCTTACCTTGAGCTCCCGTGTGGCAATGGAATACGCGTCACGCCACACATTTGTGTCAATTTTGTTGCAAAGTTGTCGCCAGTGTTCCCTTTTGGCTTGGTAGATCTCAGTACGTAGCGCCTTTTTCGATGTGGAATACAAGTTTCTATGCATTTCTACTGACTCTGCGTTTGCCTTTCTTTTAAGTTTCCGCTGGTAGGTACGTCTTGCGGCAATACACGAGGCTCTCATTTCAGCGATTTTATCGCTCCACCAATATACTTGTTTTCCTTTCCTATGTTTTTTCCTCGGGACAAGAGTGGCATTACATATTCTCTCTAAGGCTGAGATTAGTTCTTCTGGGGATCGTTCGTTTGTGACGTTTACTTCCTCTTCCAGTCTATTTATAAATTTTTCTTCATTCATATTTTTTATATGCCAACCTTTGTGATTTTTGATGTAGCTCGCCAATTTGGGATAAACATCTACAGTTATTTGAAAGAATATGTACTTGTGGTCACTTAACGTTTCCCGCGTGAGTACCTGCCAGTTTTTAATGTTCCCTACCAATTTCCCCGAAGTAAGAGTTATGTCCAATATGGAGGAGCTGCTCCTGCGTTCGAAAGTGGGTGAATTTCCTATATTGCATACGTATAAGTCTAGCTCTGCCACCCAGTCCAGCACAATGTCTCCTCGCTTATCAGTAGTTGGGCATCCCCAGTATGGGGATTTCGCATTAAAGTCCCCCCCCACTACCGTAGGTTTTGTTTTGCTCCTTATTTCCTGGCTAAGCGCGGCCAGCGATAGCTCTAGTTTTTGTAGGCTGTCGTTTGGTGATAGATAGCAGCTGACTACGATTATTTCGTCGAGCTCGATCCACACAAATCCTATCCCACTTCCATAGTTTCTAACGGGTATATTTGGATTATTAAGCATAATAGCTGAATCCTTCCTTTGATCGGCGAACCAATCTCCCTTGACTGCCTTTTTGTTCGGTTCACTGATTAAGATGATATCCACTTTCATTTCATGAGCTGTGGCCTTCATTAGGTCTTGAGCAGCTCGACTGCGTCTAGTCTTGTCTAGTCTTGTCTAGTCTTGTCTAGTCTTGTCTAGTCTTGTCTAGTCTTGTCTAGTCTTGTCTAGTCTTGTCTAGTCTTGTCTAGTCTTGTCTAGTCTTGTCTAGTCTTGTCTAGTCTTGTCTAGTCTTGTCTAGTCTTGTCTAGTCTTGTCTAGTCTTGTCTAGTCTTGTCTAGTCTTGTCTAGTCTTGTCTAGTCTTGTCTAGTCTTGTCTAGTCTTGTCTAGTCTTGTCTAGTCTTGTCTAGTCTTGTCTAGTCTTGTCTAGTCTTGTCTAGTCTTGTCTAGTCTTGTCTAGTCTTGTCTAGTCTTGTCTAGTCTTGTCTAGTCTTGTCTAGTCTTGTCTAGTCTTGTCTAGTCTTGTCTAGTCTTGTCTAGTCTTGTCTAGTCTTGTCTAGTCTTGTCTAGTCTTGACTAGTCTTGTCTAGTCTTGTCTAGTCTTGTCTAGTCTTGTCTAGTCTTGTCTAGTCTTGTCTAGTCTTGTCTAGTCTTGTCTAGTCTTGTCTTGTCTTGTCTAGTCTTGTCTAGTCTTGTCTAGTCTTGTCTAGTCTTGTCTAGTCTTGTCTAGTCTTGTCTAGTCTTGTCTAGTCTTGTCTAGTCTTGTCTAGTCTTGTCTAGTCTTGTCTAGTCTTGTCTAGTCTTGTCTAGTCTTGTCTAGTCTTGTCTAGTCCTGTCTAGACTTCTCTAGTCTTGTCTAGTCTTGTCTAGTCTTGTCTAGTCTTGTCTAGTCTTGTCTAGTCTTGTCTAGTCTTGTCTAGTCTTGTCTAGTCTTGTCTAGTCTTGTCTAGTCTTGTCTAGTCTTGTCTAGTCTTGTCTAGTCTTGTCTAGTCTTGTCTAGTCTTGTCTAGTCTTGTCTAGTCTTGTCTAGTCTTGTCTAGTCTTGTCTAGTCTTGTCAAGTCTTGTCGAGTCTTGTCGAGTCTTGTCTAGTCTTGTCTAGTCTTGTCTAGTCTTGTCTAGTCTTGTCTAGTCTTGTCTAGTCTTGTCTAGTCTTGTCTAGTCTTGTCTAGTCTTGTCTAGTCTTGTCTAGTCTTGTCTAGTCTTGTCTAGTCTTGTCTAGTCTTGTCTAGTCTTGTCTAGTCTTGTCTAGTCTTGTCTAGTCTTGTCTAGTCTTGTCTAGTCTTGTCTAGTCTTGTCTAGTCTTGTCTAGTCTTGTCTAGTCTTGTCTAGTCTTGTCTAGTCTTGTCTAGTCTTGTCTAGTCTTGTCTAGTCTTGTCTAGTCTTGTCTAGTCTTGTCTAGTCTTGTCTAGTCTTGTCTAGTCTTGTCTAGTCTTGTCTAGTCTTGTCTAGTCTTGTCTAGTCTTGTCTAGTCTTGTCTAGTCTTGTCTAGTCTTGTCTAGTCTTGTCTAGTCTTGTCTAGTCTTGTCTAGTCTTGTCTAGTCTTGTCTAGTCTTGTCTAGTCTTGTCTAGTCTTGTCCAGTCTTGTCCAGTCTTGTCCAGTCTTGTCCAGTCTTGTCCAGTCTTGTCCAGTCTTGTCCAGTCTTGTCCAGTCTTGTCCAGTCTTGTCCAGTCTTGTCCAGTCTTGTCCAGTCTTGTCCAGTCTTGTCCAGTCTTGTCCAGTCTTGTCCAGTCTTGTCCAGTCTTGTCCAGTCTTGTCCAGTCTTGTCCAGTCTTGTCCAGTCTTGTCCAGTCTTGTCCAGTCTTGTCCAGTCTTGTCCAGTCTTGTCCAGTCTTGTCCAGTCTTGTCCAGTCTTGTCCAGTCTTGTCCAGTCTTGTCCAGTCTTGTCTAGTCTTGTCTAGTCTTGTCTAGTCTTGTCTAGTCTTGTCTAGTCTTGTCTAGTCTTGTCTAGTCTTGTCTAGTCTTGTCTAGTCTTGTCTAGTCTTGTCTAGTCTTGTCTAGTCTTGTCTAGTCTTGTCTAGTCTTGTCTAGTCTTGTCTAGTCTTGTCTAGTCTTGTCTAGTCTTGTCTAGTCTTGTCTAGTCTTGTCTAGTCTTGTCTAGTCTTGTCTAGTCTTGTCTAGTCTTGTCTAGTCCTGTCTAGTCCTGTCTAGTCCTGTCTAGTCTTGTCTAGTCTTGTCTAGTCTTGTCTAGTCTTGTCTAGTCTTGTCTAGTCTTGTCTAGTCTTGTCTAGTCTTGTCTAGTCTTGTCTAGTCTTGTCTAGTCTTGTCTAGTCTTGTCTAGTCTTGTCTAGTCTTGTCTAGTCTTGTCTAGTCTTGTCTAGTCTTGTCTAGTCTTGTCTAGTCTTGTCTAGTCTTGTCTATTCTTGTCTAGTCTTGTCTAGTCTTGTATAGTCTTGTCTAGTCTTGTCTAGTCTTGTCTAGTCTTGTCTAGTCTTGTCTAGTCTTGTCTAGTCTTGTCTAGTCTTGTCTAGTCTTGTCTAGTCTTGTCAAGTCTTGTCTAGTCTTGTCTAGTCTTGTCTAGTCTTGTCTTGTCTTGTCTAGTCTTGTCTAGTCTTGTCTAGTCTTGTCTAGTCTTGTCTAGTCTTGTCTAGTCTTGTCTAGTCTTGTCTAGTCTTGTCTAGTCTTGTATAGTCTTGTCTAGTCTTGTCTGGTCTTGTCTGGTCTTGTCTGGTCTTGTCTAGTCTTGTCTAGTCTTGTCTAGTCTTGTCTAGTCTTGTCTAGTCTTGTCTAGTCTTGTCTAGTCTTGTCTAGTCTTGTCTAGTCTTGTCTAGTCTTGTCTAGTCTTGTCTAGTCTTGTCTAGTCTTGTCTAGTCTTGTCTAGTCTTGTCTAGTCTTGTCTAGTCTTGTCTAGTCTTGTCTAGTCTTGTCTAGTCTTGTCTAGTCTTGTCTAGTCTTGTCTAGTCTTGTCTAGTCTTGTCTAGTCTTGTCTAGTCTTGTCTAGTCTTGTCTAGTCTTGTCTAGTCTTGTCTAGTCTTGTCTAGTCTTGTCTAGTCTTGTCTAGTCTTGTCTAGTCTTGTCTAGTCTTGTCTAGTCTTTTCTAGTCTTGTCTAGTCTTGTCTAGTCTTGTCCAGTCAGGTCCAGTCTCGTCCAGTCTCGTCCAGTCTCGTCCAGTTTCGTCCAGTCTCGTCCAGTCTCGTCCAGTCTCGTCCAGTCTCGTCCAGTCTCGTCCATTCTCGTCCATTCTCGTCCAGTCTCGTCCAGTCTTGTCCAGTCTCGTCCAGTCTCGTCCAGTCTCGTCCAGTCTCGTCCAGTCTCGTCCAGTCTTGTCCAGTCTTCTGCAGTCTTGTTCAGTCTTATCCATTATTGTCTAGTTTTGTCTGTTTAGTTCTTTCCTTCAAATTTTGTCTGTCTAGTCTTGTCGGTCTTCACTGTCTATTTTTTTTAATTATTTAAAATTTTCTATAAATACAATATTCTATTATAATTCTGAAATTTTAGTTTTTTGGAAACATATTGGAAATTACCTTGTTTAAAGCACAACAGAGAAATCTTGGGATGTTCTAGAGCACTTGAATTAAATCACTGTAATTGTGCATCACTATCAAACCGAACCAAGTTTTTATGGACTGCAATGAAAAATATTTTCTGCAATGAATAATATCTTGGTTTATAAATATTCATTCGATAAAATATTTGATTAGCTTATAATTGTTTTTTAAACAAATAGGTATTTATTTCGTGCTTTGATATGCAAATTCAAATCAAGAAAATTTGTTTTACAGACTGTTACTAATTAACATCTGATATTCTATCGAAAAGATATTAATTAACAGAGCTGTGCTATATTTGTTTACTTTTTATACACATGAAAAGCAAAATTATAAATCATTATAAATCATTTCGAATTATAAATTGACGCGAGACAATTACAATCCGCCATATTGTTTTCTTATGTAAAATCAACAGACTTCCGGCCGAAAGTCACCGCCACCCGAAATCTCTATTGAACACATTATGCCGGTACTGATTTTTGACCTAGACTGTATACAGAAATCGCTATAAAAATTTTCTCGATTAATTAGCCAATAGGAACGCGACTAGTGGCAAAATGTCAGAAGAAATTTATTGACAGATAGACCTCCTGTCCAAAGTCAATAACAACCGAAATCCTTTTTGACCTCAATAGACTGTTTAAGGAAACAGCCACTAATACAATAAATCCTCTGGATTAATTATCCAATAATTTAAATAAGTGTTTAAATATGATTCTGCAATTTTAAATGCCGCCAAAATCCCGATTGTTTCGGTTGGTAATATATATTCCTAGAATTAATTGAAAAATCGTTGAATGTTTAGAACGTCGTGTGTGTGCCTTATTATTGCTAATAACACATTTTATATAAAAATTATCGTTACTTATAAAACTAAAGTGTTCGTTCGACAAAAGTTCAATTCTATCAAATAGGAACAAATTAATATTCGTGCTTGCTGAAGATTTGCCACTTGTCGCAAATCTTCAGCAAGCACGAATATTAAAACAAACAATTACGGTTATGTAGACACAAAAACTATCGCTTTAAGGAAATAAAATTAAAAACATTTATATTTAAATAAATGTAAAATAAATGCAACAAAGTGTGTAGCTAAAGAAATGTGGATCGGGCGTTTTTTTGTGTAGTTTTTATGAGTACACTTCACAACAATTTTTTTTAATTCCCGGAATCCGAACGTCGGCCTGGATGATAAAAAATCGCATGGAATTAAAGGCATTCTAATATTTTGTGGACGGAGAGGAAATTAGTTCAGTGGTGTGTGGGCTGTAGTGTGGTGATTTGCCGAGGATTCTTCTCGATCAAGGTAAGATTTTCAAAACTAATTACCTATAAATAGTAATCAAGTAGTAATTTATTACTACATAAAACCTGCAATTCCATTTTTATTGTTTATTATGATTCTTGTTTCAATTTTAATAAAATGAGATGGATTGGATTGAAATGGACCCATCTACATAAATGTTTTAAAGAAAGTATGAAGATTCTTCTTGATCCAGGTAACATTGTTACTTAGAATTATAATAACTTACTTATAATTATAATTACTTAGAATTATATATTATTTAATAATTGAAAAGTAAATGTAAATACTCAACTTAAACAAGATGTCATATTTATAAAATAAAATAATTTATGAAATATATGTCATATATATATTTCCCCTTAATTATGTTTCTTGTTTTTACTCTGATAACATAATCACAAAACATATTTTAAAAACGAAACACGAGGCGAATAGGAGACTAACATGGTTTCAATAAACTGACGGACAGTTTCTACAATCAGACTGACAAGAAAAGGCTATACAAGTCCAGACAAGAGTAAAGAAGAATAGACAAGATTAGGAAAGGCTGGTCAGGACTGGACTGGACTGGACGAAACAGGATAAGACTAGACAAGACTGGAGTAGCCTGAACAAGAATGGACTAGACTGCAGAACACTAGACTTGACAAAGCTTGACCAGACTTCACGAAAATAGACAAGAGAAGACAAGATCAGACAAGAAGACAAGATCAGGACACCAGAGGAGACCAGACAAGACCAGGCAAGACCAGACAATATAGACCAGACAAGACCAGACAAATAAAGACAAGACCAGACGAGACCAGAGGAGACCAGACAAGACGAGATAAGACCAGACAGGACCAGACAAGATCAGACAATTTTAGATCAGACAAGACCAAACAAGACGAGACAAGACCAGACAAGACCAGACAAAACCAGACAAGACCAGATAAGTGTAGACAAGACCAGACAACACCTCATTTTTTAAGTATGTATTATATAATTTTGTAATTATTTTTTTGTTTTAATACAACCGAATAAAACATTTTCATTTTTAGATAAAATAGAAATTCATATTTCTATGCTTTAAGTTGTAGGTATTATAATAATTAGGGCGACCAAAAATATGCTCTTAAAAAACTACTTTAAGCACTTAAAATATGTTCTATAGAAATGAAAATATGCATTTAAAAAATGATGTGGCTGTTTATACATACAGTATGTATTCGCAATTGACTATTTGCACATACTGACTGTATATACAAATATTAGATTTAATATTTTGGTAATAACTACACAATAATAAGTAATTATAGTTTTATTTATTAAAGTTCATTTACAATCCTGTTCAATAAACTCATGAATAAAGTATCACTAAATCCGTGAAATATAGGTAATTACTAGACATCGGATTATATGCACTATCAACATGCCGAAATATGCATGCAAATATGCACTAAAAATGGGCGAAATACGCACGAAAAAAATGGCGAAATATGCATAAAATATGCACAAACAATAGTATATTAAAGGACGAGTTCAGTAAGCTCGATTTTTCAGCACGCGTCCAAGTTTAGAAAACTCCTTTTTTGAAAACGGCCGTTAATATACTATTTTCCAAATTTTCTAGAGCAAACTTGTGACGTTTGTCACGTAATATTAATTTGTAGACTGAAAATGACATCTTTACGCCAGCTGACGTTACTGGACAGAAATTTTGCGTCACTTCTGCAAAAACCTCTTCAGGCAGAGTTTGGCTGGTGCCTTTTATAAATGCATTTACTTTCTTTATTCCTTCAAGACCTGTTTTTTTTTTTATAGAGAACAGTATTTAATTTGCCACGGACCTTTTCTGATAGTGAACTCTGTAGGTCGCTGCTCTGTTCAATCATTTTTTCTATTTTTTTCCAAGGGCTTGCACAGAGGATGGTTTTTAGTTTCTAGAGTCTCAATTGCGTCGGGAATATTGCTGAAATGTCTTACAATTAGAGCAATATTCTGTTTGATTAAAGGAGCCTGAAATGCCAGTTGGCTTGAATTAATAGACCTTTTCGACCTTTTTTGACCTATAACTAAATGTGCCCGAAACTTTCATATTCCCACCTCTCAAACTTGGCGGATGCGCTTAAATAACCGTAAAAAGATCTATTGAAATCTATTGCACTTCTTTTATGGCCTCAAAATTCTAAGCATAAAACAAGACAGCTTTCAACCATGTTTCTCACCTCGTTAATATTGGTTCTGGACGTAATACTAGGTTTGGTAGTCGCTTTTTATATTTTTGTACGCACGATGGTGCTTTTCAAAACACTTTATTTGTAGAGGAAATCAATTTATTGACTAGTGCAAGCCAGTAGTCGGGTTACCGAGTATGAGGTGCCCGCATGGCACGTCACTGGCTGCGACCTGCCACCGTTCCCGCCTAATACAAAACACATTTAACTACTGAAATAAGCACCATAAATGAATAAGTACTAAAATATGCAATACTGCTATAAAAATGCAATACTGCTATAAAAATAGCTGCTATATAATAAATAATATATTTAATATACATTAAATATTTAATTAAAAAAAATACTGCTATAAAACATGCAAATGCATATAATCCGATGTCTAGTAATTACATTTAAAGTAGGTAAAGTATAGTATAAATTAAAAAAAGTACAGTTAAGTATATTATTTTTTATTCTGTATTTTTTTTTATGTAAAAAGTGGTCTGCTTAGTCTTTCTCTTTGGACATCCTTTCGATTTTATTTTAGATTTGTTTTTATTTGATTGATTTGAGATGCTCGATATTAGACCGAATTTGTTCTTCAGGTTCTTGTCGTTCAATTGCACCAAGCCCACTACTCTCATGTTCAAAAGGGAAATTCAATTTCTTTTTATTGAAGGTTTGCGTTCCGTAATTAGAAAAAATATCTGCAATTTTTTTTTTGTTATCGGCAGTGCCGTATCAAATTTTCCCTATCCGATAATATTTTGTTAGAACGATAAACATCATCTAAGTTTCATCTTCAATATAATCATCAATGTTTACATTTATATAATCTGTATCCATATTTAGTGCAAATATGATTGATATTTAAATAATAAACAAAATAATAACCAAAAATTAACTTTTATTTTTTCGTTTATTTTTGGCTAATTTGATATAGGGGTGAGTGGGCTCACCCGCAATAGGGTTTTTATATTTCGCTTTGTGGAATGCTGTGTATTACGTATATCTCTTTCAATTTACAGTATATTGATAGTTGAACTATTTCATTCTGTAGTAGAAGCATAATATTACTGAAAATCCACGTGCGCGAATTTTCATAATGCTTAAAAAAAAAGGAAAATATTTGAATGTACCCCACTAATGGGGTACATTCATACATCCGGAGGGGCACATCATATATGAACCGGCAGGTTAATACACACTTGAAAGGAGATAAAAGAAGGATTAAAATTATTCGTCTCTTCAATGTTTGTGCATTAAGTCCGTTATTTGGCTGCTGTTTTCTGAAAAGAGAGTTTGTGTTCCAAAACATCAGATATAGGTTGTTTTCCAATTACAGGAGCACAGTGCGACTTAGTGCCGCAAAATGCCGCATTAGCAGAGGCTTTGTTGGAACAGATTAGTTTTTAAATGCGACAATAGAGTGCATTAGTCTTACTTTAGGTTTTCGAGAAAAATTCGTAGGTTTGGCAATCTTTATCACATAAATAATGTGTGGTGTGTAAATCAGTGTAAATACTTCATCTCATTGTCTAATATAACTAATAATGCATATATATTAATTTTTAAAATTTGTTTGGATAAAGTTTTAAAATGAGTTAAATATTTATTAACAACAATTCAGTATTTATACTCTTGTTGACAAAAATAATGATATACAAATCATTATGCCAACTCAATGAAAAAAACACTTAAAATTTCATGTTAACTTTTTGGTACCACTTGCGCATTACACCCGAGAGCAGAGCTTTTCCTTGTGCTCCTCGGTGCTAGGCGTTGCTGATGTTGGAACACTCGATGTTGCGCACAGTGCCGCATTGTGCGCTGTAGTGCTGTAATTGGAAAACTACCATAGTTAACGATATTGCCTCTTCATTAACCTCAAAAAATACAAGAATAAGAGTCATATTAATACAGTATGAATGTTCCCCTTAAAAAATAATGCCCAATATGCCTAAAAAATAAAAATAAAAAATATGTAAAAAAAAACTTCTTCATGTAGGATAATTTACAAATCAAATTAAAAGCTATATAATATGTTATGATTAATATTACATAACAGTGATTAATCCAAACAACATTAACTAGTCACAAAATACGTCCAAAGTAAAATTATGAAATTACTTAAGCGAGGCAAAAACACGTTCCGTGTTGCACACAAGCGCTTTCCACAGCGATTGATGCCGAACTTCACTAGTAACTATACACACATAAAAGCTATGCACCAACTCTAACATCATTCTTTTGCCCCGTGCTTAACTTCAAATACGCTGTGTATGTAGGTGCCCCTTGTGGAAATCCACCCCACTCTCCCGTATGTTCTTGAATCACAATACAGTTTATGATTTCCGTTATACATACGTAAATTGTTAGCAAACTATGATATTTAGTTATTATGTATTGTTTAAGGTTCGAAAATGATCGTTCAATTTTGTTTTTTGTAATGTCTCCCATTAATGGTAAATGTTTTCTAAAACAATGTACCCACATTTCTTTACATTTTTTTAAATGAATTGTTAACTATCCCAATTTTTAAGAAATTGTTCCTAAAGTGATACATATTTATCTTTTGTTCGTATAAAAACTTGTACAGATTTACAAATTTCTAAAAATTCTTTTTACTGCTCTTCATATTCTTCAAATTGCAATAATTTTGTGCAAGCATTTCTTGAATTTATCCAATAATTTATGCTTTACATCAATTTGGCAATTGGGTATTTGAATAATTTTTTTTCTGTCATAAATCGAAAGTTCATATTTAAGTTTTATAACAACACAATTTTTTTTTTCGTTGAAATTAAAAAGTTATAACAAATTGAAAATATATACGGTACCGAAAACAGGCCGGTTACCCGTGTGACGTAAAATGTGTAATTTCTACCCGTGCATGACTTTGTTGATACAGTAGTTGTAGTAGACATGTCAAATATTTAAAGTTATCGTGTTTCTTTCGTACCATCGTGTGGAGTACTACAAAAAGAACTACTCAAAAAATGTTCCACATTGTTAAACGTCGAAACCAATGGTTTTAAACCGCTATTTCCCAACGTGGGGCCCGCGCCCCACAGTAGGGCAATTTGATAGTTAAGGGCGGCAATTCGAAAATGGACTCGACACCCTTTTTAACCCTTTTGCTCCGGGCCATTTAAATGCAATGCTAGATTTCGGTACCAAAATTGAAAGAAAAAAGCAGTCTTAAATAATTCCGGCCAATAAATATTATAAATTCGTTTGACGAGACCAAAATATGAACTGGGTTTTTGGTATCGTAAATTTAACCGCGGAATCCCCGGACTCTTTTAAATCTCGCTAAACAACGCAGTTGTTCGCATCTGAATGGCCCGTCGCAACTTCTATAGTCTTTCGGTGACACCAACTGAATGATGCGAAATTTGCTGCGAAGAATGATAATCATATGACATAGGCCACTCAGTAACAAAACTGTTAGCAAGAGAATAGACGTAATGAGTGAAGATATTGAAAAACAACTTGTTGAAAAAGCTGAAAACAAGAAAATTCACTCAGTGCAAATGGATGAATCAACTTTGAGAGACAGTGAGGCAGTATTGATAAGTTACATAAGATGTATTGATAATGGTCATTTTGTTGAAGAATTGTTGTCCTGAAAAAAATTAGAAAGCACCAAGAAACTACTAAGATGTCAATAATATACCAATGAAAATATAGCATTTTATGCTGTATGATGGGCAAGAAATTGGCTGTTTAAAATTGATGAAAAATGAGAATAGGACATCTCGAAAATCAATAAACATTAATAAAAACATCTTGCCTGTTCTAAATAAAGTACTAGATTAAGTACTAAGGTGTTTGATACTCTTAGTGATTTTTTAAGCGATAAAACTGAAATGAAGCATCTGTAAACAGTCGATGGTAAAACATTTGTCAGTTATTTGGACGATATCTTTGAAAAACTAAATATATTAAAAAAGCAACTTTAAGGCTGCTACTCTCAACCGCGGACCACCAGTGGTCCGCGGAGAAATTTTACTAGTCCGCGGACAATTTTTTCTATCCGCGAAAAAAATTTACTTATCAAAAAAATAATAATAACTAAATTTTAATTTATAAAATTACGAAATACAAATATCTTAAACTAATTTTAATTCTATGTAATTTATGATTAGTACGGCACTGAAGAAAAAAAAAGGAAAATAATTACATTACATTTTTTATCAACGGAAATTCATCATCAATCAACAATAAATCAACAAAAATGTTACAATTAACTTATGTAGTAGTTCTCTAATACTTAGTAAAATTTTGCTGTTAAAAAAATATCACTGTTCCGCGATTTTTTTTTTTTAAATTTTACTGGTCCGTGGGCAAAAAAAGCTTGAGAAACACTGCTTTGAGGAACAAATAAAACTCTTTCGATACATAAGCTCAGATATTTGGTTTTATTACCCTTATAGTTATGTCAGAAAGATATTAATAACAAAAATTTTGAAGATTTTCATTGGCTCAAAAAATGTGAAGTAAATGATACCGCTATACTTTATTGTCGATCATCTGAGAATACTATCGGTTGATTTAAAAGAAAGATTTTCTGGTTTAAAACAAATTGTTTTTCCAACATGGATGATGCAGCCAATGTTAGTGGATTTGTCTGTTATATCAAATATGCAGTATGAAGAAGAACTAGCAGAATTGCAAGATGCCGAGTCAGTTAAAACTTTATTTAATATAAAAGGAGCGATGGGATGGCATTCTTAGGAAACAGAAATCAATTACCCAAATTCAACCAAATGTGCAAGAAAACTATTGTTACCGTTTCCATCTTCAAATTTAGCTGAATGTGGATTTACTGCTGTATATGCTTTTCTGGTAAAAAAAGAAATCTTCTGGATATAACAAAACGGGGGGACTTGAGACTGAAGCTAACCAATAGACGTAAAAAAAATTGGAACCTAAAGGTAGACTTCCGAACAAAGCGGCTCTGACTTTTCGGCTCTGACAATTCGAGCGCAGCGACATTGATGCGCTCAGCGTCAGTGTCGCTGCGCTCGAATTTCGCCTCATACATTTTCATAGTGCATACTGACGTCCCGCGTCAGTATCGCTGCGGTAGTGTCGCCAGTGCCGCTTTGCTCGGAAGCCTACCTTTACATAAAATCTCTGTATAGCAAGCATCAAGCGCAATCGCAGTTTCATTAAATTAACATAATAAATTAATATAGAAAATTTTTTATTAAAATTATTTCGAGTTTGAGTTTCAGTTTTTCATTATATGTTTTGGAAATTTTCTTGTTTCGTAACAATTTCCTAGTGATTTATTCCGAAAACGTATCAATTAAGTTTCTTAAGTGAACAACACAATTTTTAATGTTAAAAATTATGAATATGCTATATATCATTTCGCCGTTTTTATGGTTTTCTTATAAATACCGATGTCTTGTCTAAATTGACCAATATTCTCAGGATAAAATTTCTTTATTTAGAAAAATACCGCAAAATTTGAATAAAATCTTGGACTATATTTACTTAATAATATCGCTGTTATTGTTTAGTTTATTATTATTTTCATTAGTATATTTATTGGTAACTTCTTGCTACTACGTTAATATTATTTAATTATAAACATTTTGTATTTAAATAACATAAATTAGCATAAATCAACCATGATCATCAACAGAATCTTATTGTTAGTTAAATTAGCAATTCCTGCCAATTCGAAAAAGGTCTTGAATATTTAATGAACAGTTAATTAAATTAAATACATAAAGAAGATATTAGTATAAAGAAAATTTTAACATTTTTTTTTTATTGCAAACAATAATTGGCATCCACGCCGAAATTCTTTGTTATTTATTATATATTATTACTCCTTTGTCACAAACAAATCCGAATTAATTGCATTAAATACAATTTCAACAAGGAAACGGAGTAATAGAAATTAGGGTACTTACGTACTAACGCCACCGCAGCTAAAGATTTGGTAGATTAAGTTATAATGGAGCAGATAAATTCAGACCTTATATAGATATTGGATATGGGTTAGATTAGGTTATATTAGAGTAGATAAATCCAGACCACATATCGCGCGATAGCGCGACCTCTCGCTGTGGTGGCGTTACTACATAAGTACCGAAATTAGAATATAGAATAATATTCAAATTTAAATTAATGGAGAGAACATTAAAACAAATCAAGATAAAGGCTTTTGATATCAAACAGGTAAAGTAGTAATATAATTAGAACTTATATAAGTACAAGAAGTATCAAGAACTAGAGGCAAACGAGAGGATCAGACAAACCTGGCCGGCTTACAGCAAGATAAAAGATATACTACGCTGAACATCCCCTCGAGTTAAAAAGCGCCCTATACAATACGTGCATACTACCGGTGACCGCTTATGGATCGCAAACCTGGGCAATTACCAAAACAATAATGGAAAAGCTAAGGGTCAATCAAAGAGCAATCGAAAGTCACATTCTAGGAATAAAACTGAGAGATAAGAAAAGAAATGATTGGATCAGAGAGAAGACTTTTCAACAAATGAAATTCTACAGCAGAAATTGAGTAAGGCCGCCCATGTCGCAAGAAATGAAGAAAAATGGAGCGAAAAAATCATAAGATGGAGACCATTGAACAACAGAAGAAGCGTAGGAAGACCACAGATGCGATGGAACGACGACCTGAAACGAATGGAAGGCATTAACTGGTACCAAGCGGCCCAGAACAGGATTACGTGTAAGAGCAAGAGGGAGGCTTATGGCCAAGGGGAAGATAACGGGTAAAAAAGGTGTTAAGTATAACTAAAACTTCTTTCGGCGCGAGAAATTGAGTTTTTTTTTTAATCTCTTGAGTAATACCCGCCACAATCGTCAAATAAGCTTTATAATATTGATTCTTAAAAAAGCGATGTTCACCTTTGAAATAGTGTAAAAGTAGAGTTAAAAATCTATAGTAACCGTTTTACTTGAATTCGTAGGATCATGGCCAAAATCATAGGGTAATATATAGGGACTATCTATGCAAACTGTAATAAAAGGAATTCAATTGAACTTAAGTTTCAACGAAAACGTTTCTTTGTAAAATTTTCAAAAGTTTTGTTGGTTAGTATTTAAAATGCATATAAACTAAAAACAATAATTTAAGTAATGATGATACCTTTTCATCAAATTTAGAGAAATTAAAAATATATTAAATTTCTTGTCAACGCAGAGACTTTCTAATTAAAGCGTTATTGACAATGATTAAAACGGAAGTTTAAATTTAATTTTGTTTTGTCAGGGTAATGAAAGAGTCTTTTTCCGTAAACGAGATCTGTATTGCTACAAGATAAAATCAATACTATAATACAAATTTAAATTTTTAAAGCACATCAATCCTACAAAATTAAAGTGGGAGCAATTCGGTAATAATACTCTTAACCTCTTTATAATTTGTTCGAGCTATTTTATTTGCAATAATCTCTGATCAAGGGGTTGATTGAATCATGAAATAATCGTATATCGGGGTTACTCTATACACCCATATTCCCAGTATATGTTTGTGAGCAACTACAAGGATTTACTGTATATATTAAGTGCAGTGAAGTGTGTATTCGTTGCGCCTAGCAAGTCGCTGGTATTTCAACCCTTTGAAGAACACTCGTTATTAAATCAAACCAATGCAGTGAAATTGGCAACGTAAATCCATCAAGCCGGAAATTGCCTGTAAATTGTTTCTAGAAAATGTTTGAATAATAAAATCGATTAAATTTTTATATTCGATGGTTAGCGAGCGTCTTACAGTTTTATGTAAACGGAGGGGAGGCT
Source organism: Phosphuga atrata (assembly GCA_944588485.1). Classification (NCBI taxonomy): domain Eukaryota; kingdom Metazoa; phylum Arthropoda; class Insecta; order Coleoptera; family Silphidae; genus Phosphuga; species Phosphuga atrata. The sequence goes on along the minus strand of OX155896.1, from coordinate 11,811,413 downwards.
GACAGAATATTTCAAATTTTCTTGCTAAATTGTCTGTTGGGGCGCACTCAACAATTTCCTTATGGAAAAAGTGGGATAATTTTTTTTCTTGGTTTTATTCTTTACATAAATTATTTAAATATGGATATTTATTCTAGTAGACACCAGTGTATTTACTAACTTTTTGCTTAACGATGAGTGTATATAATAAATTCTAGTTAATCAGATGCTGTTAGATTTGACTTGTATTTGAAATTCTCACTGCAATTTTTATCAACTAGATTTGTGACCTCTGTCTAGTCTTGTCTATTCGGTATTGTCTTTATAGTCTTTACTGACTGATATGGTATGCTCATTTTTGACTCAAAATTATTTATCGAGTCTTGTCTCGTCGTGTCCATCTAGTCTTGTCCGTTTGCCTTGCCTTGTTATTCTAGCCTTCTAGCCTTGTCTGACTAGCCTTGTCTGTCTAGCCTTGTCCTATTAGTCTTGTTCGTCTAGTCTCATCTGTCTTTTTATGTCCGATGCTACTTGATTAAAGATCTCGAAACAGAATCTCGAAAATTTTGTGCATTATCGTCTGAACTATGAGTCTTATCTGCCTAGACCAGTCTCCGTAGTCTTGCTGTCTAGTGTTATCTGCCCAGACCTGCCTGTCTAATTTTCTCTGTGGAGTCATGACTTTCCATTCTTGTGTGGCCAGTCTTGCTGGCAGTCTATTCTTGACAGTCCAGTTTTGTCTTTGTAATCTAATCTGTCTTTATAGTATTTTCTGTCTGGTCTAGTTCATCTAGTCTTCTGTGTCCAGTCTTTTCTGTTTAGTCCTATATGCCGGTCCTCCTCGGTGGTGTAGTTGACAACATACCCGCCTTTCGCCAAACTAGTTAGACGTGCTACAAAATTTTCTCGTAGAAATTGTGTAATTTGAGTGGTGCAAAGCTAATTGGGAGAGAAGTTTAGTGAAAACAAAGAGTTAAAATTGGATTAGTGTTGGTGTGATACAAAAAAAAATTATGTAAAACAAAGTGAATTGGTAATTTGTATTTGAGAAGAATTTCTAAATTTGACATTTAATTAATTTGACGTTTTATAAGAAAACCTACTAGATAAAAAAGGAATAAAAAGAAAAAATCTAAAATAGATCTGGACCCAAATCTCCCGGGACCATCAAAAAGGTTAAGAGAAGGAAATTACTTCCAACCTTAATCAGATCTGGAGGTCTCGGATAACTCAGATGATGAAAGTGACAGTTCGATGTCGCGCAGAACTCCGGCAAAAGGCAAGGCATTGCCTTTTAAACCTCCGCCTATCGTTTTACATAAAAAAGTGACAGAAGGAAGAGCTTTAAGAAGGAAAATTGACGAAATTATCGGGGAAGAAAATTTCAGTATCAAGTTCGGCAGAGATACGACAAATATTTTAGTAAACAATTAAGAAACAAAAATAAATAATATATAACATAAATACAATAAAAAATAACAAAATTAAATTGAATATTGACGATGATTTCCATACGTATACGTTGCAGAGCGAGAAAACAAATGCTTTTTTACTCCATGGTCTTCCCGAGGATGCAGAAGCAGATGAAATTGTTAAAGAATTTAAAGTGAAATTTCAAATTAATATTATTAAATGCAGCAAAATGAGAAATACTAGGGTGCCATTATTTTTGGTTGTAGTTCCGAAAAACATTTCCATAAAAATTTTAGAAGATTTAGTAAAATTTGTACAAAACACTCGAGTAAACTTTCGTCAATATATTAACAAAAAACAGATGACTCAATGTCATCGCTGCCAACAGTGGGGTCACGCCACCTCAAACTGTTTTGCGACTCCGGTGTGCATGAATTGTGGCGAAGAACACTTTTTGCACGCTTGCGTGAAACCGAGAAGCGAAAAGGCGAAATGTGCCAACTGTAGGGGTGCACACACGGCCAATTCGACTGATTGTATAAACGAAGACTAGAGTGGTTATTAAATAGAAGACCTAAACATATTGTACAGGAACCTCCAAAACCCACGTACTTACCAGCTCCCCCTCCAAAAATAAACGTTTGACAAAAAATAGTCAAAATTTAAATCCTCATGAAGACTTTCCGAGATTACGACAACGACAGGCACCTACACAAGACGCCACTAAGGACAGGAATCCTACTGCAGACAGGACCCCCCGGACTACCGAGAGGAGCAGCCCCACGACCTCACCGAACGCTTTACTGGACGAGATGAACAGGACAAATGAAATTTTATCAAATTTTCCAAATTTAATTAATGCGTGGAAAGACTTAATCAACCAACTTTTTAAATGCAGAACAACGGGAGAATCATTGCAAACCATAATTTCATATTGCAGTAATTTAGTATGAATGCGTTTGAAATTATAAGTTGGAACGCCAATGGCATCAGAAATAAAATGGGTGAACTTGTGTCGTTCCTGAACAGTACCCATACTCCAATAATGCTCCATAACGAAACGAAAATAGATCATTCCTTCTCGCTCAGGGTCAGAGGCTACTCTGAGATTCTAGAAATGGAGCTGGTGGTGTGGCAATACTGGCAAGGAACGACATACCACACACACAAATACAAACACACAACACGATCAAAATTGAAAACATAGCCATCCGACTGACGAACAACATACACATCGTTTCGATTTACAACTCACCAGCAAACAAAATATCAGACAGAGACTGTGTATCTACTGAATCTACTGACGAACATTGGGGACAAAGTACTGGTTTTCGGGGATTTTAACGCCACTCATACGGCGTGGGATTGTCACAGGAATAACAGGAATGGTCTGACATTGTATAACTACATATTAGGGAGTGGATGCTCGATTCTCTATCCAGACACACACACACTATCCTGCAAACAACATGACCCCTAGCACCATAGACATTGCTCTAACCAAAAACTTCCCCAACCTCACAGACATTTCCACTTTGGACGTTTTAAATTCAGACCACAATCCTGTTAGAATCACCCTTGGTTACCTGAAGTACGAACGATACCGACGAACCATACCTGACTATAAAGACGTACATTGGACAGAATTTAGGCGACTCTTGGACAGAAATATTACTATTCAGCGTGTGGAGACAACCGATGAAATTGATACTGAGACAGAAAAACAGATGAAATCAATCAATTTGGCAAGATGTAGACTAATTAGAAACAGAAAATTAGACCTACTTAATGAAAAATTACCTGAACACATAACGACTATGATACAAACAAAAAACAGACATAGACGAGACTGGCAAAAATACAGGGGCATTACGGACAAACAAGAAACTAATAGACTGACGAAACAAATAAGGACTGAAATTTACAAATTTAGAAACGATAGATGGACTAAGAAACTGACAGAACTGACACCGACAGACAACTCCATCTGGAGAATGACCAAAAGACTAAAGACGAGCCACAAATCGATACCGACGCTGACAGATGGAATAACAATGGCAATGAGCGACCAGAACAAGGCGGAACTTATTGCAGATACTTTTGAAAAAGTACACAAAATTGACCCAGAACTTGATGACAAACAGAAATTAATAGTTGAAATCGTGAGGGAATTTCTAAATGCACAGGACTTTACAGATCCAGACCACGAACTGACCACTTGCCCGACGGAAATTAATTTCATTATTAAACATCTAAAACCACCGAAAGCACCCGGACCTGACCAAATACAAAACAAATTATTACAAAATCTCTCACGAAAAGCTTTGGTACAACTGACACACCTAAATTTTCACGGAATTTTTAAACTGCAATATTTTCCGCCCTCCTGGAAGGTGGGCAATGTTGTTCCGATACTGAAACCAGGAAAGAAAGACTCAGACACGAATAGTTACAGACCCATTAGTTTACTGAACACACTGAGTAAAATTACAGAAAAAAATATACTTAACAGACTAAAGAAATATATCAAACGACACAAAATTCTGACAGACGATCAATTTGGATTCAGACGTAGACATAATATAGTACAGCAAATTTGTAGAATAATAACGGACGTAAAATTAAATTTTAATAAACATAACGTAACTGCCATGACATTACTAGACATACATAAAGCGTTTGACAGAGTTTGGACAGACGGACTACTATTTAAATTGATTAAATTAAAATTTTCACCGACTATTATAAAATTATTAAACAGTTACTTGACAGACCGCCACTTTACTGTAGTAACAAATGATAAATACTCGAGACCTAGATCTGTAGCAGCAGGTGCGCCCCAGGGGTCGATTCTAGCACCAATTTTATTTACCTTTATGACTTTATGACATGCCGACTATGCCACAGAAAAAACTTGCACTATACGCCGACGACACCGCAATTTACAGTCACTCAGTTAGTTCAATCACAGCACACAAAAAAAAAGAAATTCACGTAGACCTGATTACAAAATTCTTCAAGCTTTGGAAAATTGCACTAAACACGCAAAAGACTGAAACCATCACCTACACACGAAAATACACAAACACTAAACTCATCTATCCACCGAAAATAGAAAATATCCCAGTAGCTCCTAAGAAGGAGGTAAAATACCTGGGTGTTCATTTAGACACACAACTCTGTTACAAAGTACACATCAAACGCATAATTAACAGAGCTTCCGCTACACTGAAGATCATCTACTCCCTAATGAATAAACACAGTCATTTGTCAAAATCCAACAAAATTTTATTGTATAAAACTATAATTCGGACCGTTTTAGTGTATGCAGCACCGGCTTGGTGCAGTGCTGCCAAGACCAACCTGGTAATCCTGCAACGATTTCAAAACAAGTGCCTTAGAATGGCCTTGAATAGGGATATTTATACTAAAATTGATGACTTACATAACGAAGCACAGATTCTCAGACTAACGGATTACATCTACTAACAGTCACAAAAATTTTACTCTAAACACGCAAACAAAAGACACCCAAACAGACATATTAGAGACTTGACGACAATTAGACAACACAACACACCAATCACACTGAAACACAAACTCCCATACCAAACTTTACCCATATTTGGAGAAAATGACGATGAATGAGTGCGTGAATGTATTCAAAATTTTGTTTCTCTTTTAAATTCAAATAGACGTTTTTTCTTACTGAAAATTTTTACTTACCTTTTAGATGACAGTTTATCACAAAACCTCGCTTGTTTACTTTTAATATTTTTAAATTATGAAATTCCGAATCCGAAATTTAGAACCAAATTTGAAAAAAGCGATAAGTTATGTGCTGCTACATCATGCCTAGCATGTATTAGTAAGAACTTGACGGTTTGCTGCTCTCCCATAAAAATTTAGAAGTGTTACCCGAATAGGGTAGGGATTCTTATGTTTATGTTATTGTTATCGTTATGTTTTTGCATTGATATTACTGTTAATTATTAAATATACACTTTTGAATAGATATTCGTCTTTCAATGCGGGAGACCCGGGTTCGATTCCTGGTCGGGGAGACAACAACTAGGGCGGTTTTTCAGTAAACCGTCCGGGCTGCCCACCCTGAATAAATGCAAAATATGCGATACCAGGGTGGCGCATACTAAAGCCAAGGTGGAATAGGGGGTTTAGTGAGAGCTTCCCCCGAACCACTTTAAAAAAAAAGTCCTATATACCTAGTCATGTGTGTCTAGTCTTTTCTTTAAGTGGTTCGGGGGAAGCTCTCACTAAACCTCCTATTCGACCTTGGCTTTAGTATGCGCCACCCTGGTATCGCATATTTTGCATTCATTCAGGGTGGGCAGCCCGGACGGTTTACTGAAAAAACGCCCTAGTTGTTGTCTTCCCGACCAGGAATCGAACCCGTGTCTCCCGCATTGAAAGGCGGGTATGTTGTCAACTACACCATCGAGGAGGACGATGTGTGTGTCCAGTCTAGTTAGACTTGTATGAATATTCTTGTCTTTCTAGTGTTGTTTTCTATACTTATCTGTCTTGTCTTGTCTGTGTAGTTTTATTTATTTATACTTTTCCATCTAGTCTTATCAATCTAGTTTTGTCCGTCTAGTATTTTCTGGCTAGTTTCGTATGTCTAGACTTCTCTGTACAGTTTTACGTGTTCACTATTTTCTATCTACATTGCTATACCCTAAGATAGCTGCTAAGATAATTTGTTTGTATAAGATATTTGTTTCTTCAACATTCTAAATTTTGATTTAAATTTATAAATGATACTTAAAATTATAATTGAAATTGGCCAAAACTTTAATTTGTATAATTAATTATAATGAAATTAGTTTAATGAAATCGCGAATTGTTTATTTGGTTTTAATAAAATATAGAGCTACTACCTTAAGATTTTGGAAAAGTTGTTTTTCTTGTAGGGAAAATATGTTTATGTTATAGGGTCGTATTGTTGGCGGCCACACTTCGTAGCGAAGAGGCAGTAATTCTTAAAATTTCAGTTTTGGTGAATGGTTCATGAGTTACTTTACGACCTGTTTCAATCATAACGTATTTCAATTGTTTATAAAATATTAATCAAAGTTGAAACGACCATGATTAGAGTGTCTGTTAATGTGCCTCTGTGTGTCTCTCAAGATTTCTATAAAATTCCACGTTTAACTTATATATTACGTGAACTATGTTTATTCAAAGACGGAAACTTCATATTATATCTATTGAAAAAGTTTTACGTTCCTATTTTAAATTTTTGATGTCTAATTTAATGGGCCGTGATAAGATTTTGTATACTTTTTTTCTCCTATTTGTTATTCAAACTATTTTGTTGGGCACGATTGCACACAACAATCTCTGCGTCAAGACAATCGTTTACATTTTTCAATATTTCTTCAGAAAATACTAGTACATGTGGATCGTATTTTTAGGAATGGAATAGTTTTTGTGGATGGAAGAGTTGAAAAAAATGGAATAGTTGCTAAAGGTGGAATATTTGATTATGATGAAATTGAATAATTAATTTTGACACTTGTGGCGCTTTCAGCGCCACATGATATATGTCGCGTATATATGTCGCGAAGACGTATATGAAAGAGTAAGCAGAATTACGAGCTGCGCGATTCTTGTAGAAAGCGCATCAGCTTAGGTTGTATGAGTTGCAAGTTGTACAACTCCTACTGCACAAAACAGTAACTAATAATTCATTTGTCTCAAATAATTTTAATGCTGTAAGGTTTGTTAAATAATATAATCAAACACTTTTGAGATGTACTTATTCATATAGTGTCAATTGCCTGAAATCAAAGTGACTTTAATTTAAAGAGTGATATTAGAAATGAAAAGTTCCCAACGTTCATAAAAAAGTTACTATATCTAACGATGTGATATTAGTTACTAAGGTACAACATGGACGATAAAAAATCAGCTGTGGAGTAAATGTTACTGAAAATCTCACTAAAAGTTTCATTACCGTTAAATTGATTAAGTGACATTGATGTTGTCAACTTTGACGTTCAACATAACCAACATATTGTTTTAATCAAGTTGGTATCTTGTGTTGTTGAGTTACCAACATATTCAAACATAATCTTACCAACTATTTGTGGAAGTTACGTTTTTTTGTCAAGTTTGACAGATAACATAACCAAGTCAGAAAAAGCCAGCTGTTAAGACTTTTTTTCGTCATAGTTGTCAGCCTTAGTTACTAACGTCACTTCATCATATATAGTAAGTAACCTTCTTTTATAAAGGTTGGCAACTCTTGATTTCCAATATCACTGCTCCAATTATAGTAAGTTTGCTTTTAGACAATTAGCAACACTTATGTTACAAAACTATGTTACTTGTACTTGTATGTAAAGTTTCAGAAAAAAAATAATAACCAATAAATTACTCAACTGACGTTAATGTGAAATTTGAATTGATTTTCATGTATTTCTTTATTTCAAAAATCCAGTGGCAGGGTTATCGACCATGAAAATTCCAAAATGGTCAAATTGCTTCAATAGAAATATCTATGATCTTAATAGATCTGAAAGAGTTTTTATTATATCTATTACAGTTTTCAAGTTGTTGCTATTTGAATCTATGAGTATCGGTTCCGGTTTGACTTCGAGGGATGCGTATGTGGTCTGATGATGGATGGAAGATGTCAAAATATCAATATCTATAGAAAAATGTATGGTCTAAATAGAACTGAAAGAATTTTGTAAAAATCTGTTACAGTTATTAACCTATAGATATTTCAATTTATTGTTTTCTCTTCCGGTTTGGCTTTAAGAGGGAACAGCCGCCGCCAGAAAAAATATTTTGCAGAATTGACAAAGTGATTTCATAGAACGATGCCCTGTGTACAAATGTGTACAATTTTATTATTCTACGTGGGGTGAAACTCATGAAGGCTATTTTTTAAGAAAATAAAACCTGTCAATCACGAATTTTATCCAAAACCGAACGCGGAAATTTCAAAATACTCAAAAATTGCAAAAAAAAGCATTAAACCTCAAACGATTGCAACAAATTTTTACTTTACATGGATACCTATAAAAAGTACACTCGGACGAAAATTCAACGTTCCGCTGCCATCGGGGACGACGCGGCAAATTATTTTAGTTTTGGAGGCATTTGGCAAATATCTCTGCAGAGTCTCGAAAGAAAATTAAAGCTTTTTATAGATCTGTGTTAAAATTATTTCTTGCCAACACAAAGAAATGAGGCATATGATTTTTCAAAGATGAAGTAGAAAAGTAGAGGACATTTTTAAACGCTCAACATGTCGAGGCTATCAGCCGCAAAAAGTTCATGTAGCACATTTCAATAGGTCTCAATGAGCACTATTCGATTTTAAAAAGAAAATCCGGATAAATTTCGAGATGGCTGTTCCTTCAGCCGTGAAGTGGTAGAACTGACCGTTTTTTAACAATAACTCTTTTGTTATAAACGCTAGGAAGTCGCGGAATACACCTTTAGATTTCAAATTAAATGTGTAATTTTTAACTATTCTTGTAGAAAACTCGTAATTTTCACCGCTTGGAAAATGGATTTTAAATTACCAGATGACCCAAAAATTTAAATCGTCCCCCATGTAAAATTAGCCGAATTTCAAGAATCTCCAATCAGAAATTTGTAAAACATAAGTTTTCTTTTATAAAATCGTTAAAAACTCTAATCAAATATGGCCGAGCTTACTTTTACTCAAGTAAAAGTGTGAATTTGCAAGAATATTCAATTGTTGATTAAAGTCTACTAATGTAGAATTTTCCAACTTTAACAAATCTGAGAAATAAAATTTTCCCGGACGCCATTCACCACGGAAAATGGAAGGAAACTTCGGTGGCGGAGCTGCTTATGCAACCGTTGCTAGCCACCCAGAATAATGGCAAATGAATTGCATTTAAAAAAAAAACCTTGGAAAGCGGTTTGCAATGGAATGATAAAATTTGCTCCACTGGTAGAGGAAAGTTTACTCCATCGATTCATGCTAGAAGAATTTCTTAGAATTGTAGGGCAATGAAAAACGCAAATGTTTGAAAATCAAGTAAACAGCTGAAGGGACATTTCACACGTCGGCCACGTCCGGATCGTCAGCCGCATAAAATTCATGCAACATATTTTAATAGAACTTGATGAGTTGTATTGGAATTTGAATCGATAATGCCAATAACTATTGAAATGGCTGTTCCTTCCGCAGTGAAATGGTAAAACTGACAGTTTTTCGCCAATAACTCTGTTGCTATACATCCGAGGAAGACGCGTGTTGTACCGTTGGAATCTAAATTCAATTTAAAAGCTCCAATTATTCTTATAAAAAATCGTAAATATTTCGGTTTATGAAATAAATTTTTGATTCAACTGTGAACGGAAACAATTGTTCCTGATTTAAAATGATCTGAATTTTAAGAATCTGCTAAAAGAAAAATGTAAAATCTTCTTTTTCTTGTAGAAATTTGTGCAAAATTGCGAATTTTGACGATGCTATGTGTTGCTAATCAAGAGCCAGAGTTGCCGAAATCTGCAATTTAGATATTTCAAGATATCTCTTTGAATTTGATTTGAATTTCAACTTAACATTGAGCGAAAAATCAGAATTTTGATTTATATTCTTTTTTTAAATTTTATCTTCTCACAAGCACACGAATAATCATAAACGGATAAACTTCAACAATGACATTTGCACATAACCTGAGCGAAAATAGTGTCAAAATAACCAGCAGTAAGTGTAAATTGGCGATACAGCGGCAAGCAATGGTTGTAGTTTTTTTGACCTGGAGTGCAAATCCGTTGATGGATTTGAGAAATTCAAACGCCATACTGTTGGCCTTTTCACCGGGCATGCCCTTGTCGAACTGGAAATGTAAATTTTCACTTTCGCGTTTCCGTTTAAAGAGTTAAAGAAAAAAGTGACTTCGCGAATTGGGGCCTGCGGAACGTCCCCGGAGGTGTAGTGCGTCGAGTGAGGTGTCGTTCGGAAGTAGACACGTGGAGTTATAATTCCTGAAAAGAGCAATAGAATTCTAAAACATTTCACCGAATATTGAATGTTTCAATTTGCTCAATTTTGAAGAAATCGTTTCGAGTTTGGACGGGCGTAGAGACCCCCAAATGCGATCGAGCGGTGCGTCGTTCCTATCGCTTTATAGACCCTTTCGTTCTCTATTTAGAAACCGCCACCGTGACGCCCTGCTATTTAATTTGGCGAATCCCGGAGGATTTGTTGCGTACGTCTGCAAAACATGGTTTTTCGGGCGTCCCGGCGCCATCCAGGGCGCAATCGCAAGTAGACTCCAAAACAAACTTAAAGGCACTATGCCGAATCGATTGGTGCCGGTCCGGTCCCGATCCGACTGTTGGGTATCCCAGGAGAGGGATCCCCGCAAATTAGGTGAAAAAAACGCGTTTTTCCGATTTTTGTGTTAAAATTGACCCAGAGCGGGAAAAGGATGCCGAAGGTACCAGATTCTTCCACCACCGGTTGCAGGTAAATATCTCGCATCGAACGAACCGATTTGGAGACACGGCGCTCTTTTATCAAGAGAACGGCGACCACAACAGTGATGGAAAAAACGTTTTTTTTTTCGCTTACATTTTCCGCCGCACCGGGTGAACCGACGGTCGCGTACTTTTCCGCATGACGTCAAAACATGTGAAATCGACGCGGCAAGAGGACGCAGTAAAAAAAGTGAGCCGCGGGCCAAAATTGCTCCTCAAAGGTGCTAAAAACGATCTCCTGTTTTTGGCACCTGAAGGACGCCGTGTGGTACTTGCGTGGGGCAGACGGACACGGGTCGAAGGCCCGTTCAGTTTTACAACAGAAAATCACAATTTCCCGTTTCGACGCGCAAGAGGAACGGAGTTTTTGAAGAAAAGGTAAAAAATTTAAAATGCACCTACAGCCGCCCCCTGTGGGGGCGGAACTTTGTAAGGCTCGTCTAAAAAAACCTAATTTTTGGTTCAATTCACCTGAAAAAATCAAGAAGTAAACCGCATTTTTACAGAATTTTTCTGAATTTTCAAAAATCTTGATTTTTGGACCCCTTTTCCCCGAACTAGGGAAGGTACCTTACTCGATTAGTATATTTCAATGAACAAAAATACACATTTTTGTAACAAGCGATATTAAAGAACTTTTAAATAATTGATATTGAATATACACCTACCAAATAATGCACATATAATACAACAGAGACTATATGAACATATCATTTTGGCATATCTAAATTTTAAGAAAAGAAACTGAGATTTTATAATTTAATTACTTATATTTTAATTGATTTTTTGATTTTGATACCTCACTCACAGAACTAAAAATTGAAGAATATAATTATGTTTTCGACTATAATTTGCTACTTTTTTAGTCAACTATTGAAAATAATTACTCAAATATTACATTTAGATATCTTTTGAAATTACGACAAAAAGGATTTAACGACACGGATTTATTCAATTTTCAATGAAACATGCTTGAAAGTCAATCCAATCCAAAAAAACACGAAACTAAACTAATATGGACAAATAAATATCAATATAATAATTTGTAGAAATTTATATAGAGTATAATTAATAGAAGTAACAAGAATAGGGTTTAAAACCTAGTTAAGCCTAAATTCCCATTTTTTGATATATATATATATATATATATATATATATATATAAATATATATATATATAAATATATATATATATAAATATATATATATACATATATATATATATATACATATATATATATATATATATATATATATATATATATATATATATATATATATATTTATATATATTTATATATATATCTGTAGTATATCTTTATATTCCTAAAGTAGAGAAATGATACGTGGAGAATGTTTACCGCTACATAATAAAGCTAAATAAGTAACAATACGTTGTAAATCTAGCTTCGTGCGTGTTTGTTTCAAAAACATTAAAGACGCAACATACGTAGTTTTTCCTTATCGATTTTCCTTACATGTTGTGGAATTTAACTTTGAAAAAGTGAATAAAATAACAGAAAAAAAACTGCTCTATGCAGCTTTAAAATTAAACGCCCATAATATGCATGATGTCTCCACGTTTTCCTTACATAATATGTGAAATTCAATAAGTGAATTCACTTGGCTTTGTTGAGATTTATTTACTTTTTTAATGAATTAATAATTATGTTTTGTATTTGATCAGGATAATGATTTTTGGTAAAATTACAGGGTTATATGTTATATAGAACCCAACAACTTTCTTATTGTCAATGTCAGGCGTGGCGTTTGCCAGTGAAGTAGTAGTTTTGAAGAAATGTATTTAAGAAATGTATGTAAGAAATATATTATATATAGGGTAAGTCAGGGAGAGATCGACCACTGGGTGAGACCGACCAGTGGGGATAACTCAAGAACAAAACTAGAGAGGGATCTGTGCGTGACATATATGATAAGATTGTTGCAACTTGAATTTAAATGATGAAATTATATGATGAATTTATATGGTGAATTTATAAATTAAATTTTTAATTTTTTGCGAACTTGAAAGTTTTTTGACATATTTACTGTGTTGGCGATATTTTGAAAACGTGTTTATTTAAACTATTTCGATACTGGATGATAAAATATGCATAAAACTATAACATAATCCCAAAAATGTAGTCGGTACTTGTATTTCCTCCAGTTAACAAGGTGTTCGATCTCTCCCGTGTCTTTGGTATAGTTCGACCACATTATTCCGGGAGAGGGAATTGAAGGAAATAAGAGATTTAATAAAACTCAATTAGTTAAATAAAAAGTTAAATGCAGAATGAGTCTCTACCGGCGCATGAAATAGGAGGTTTACAAAATTTAGATGGGCCGGTTACGAACAAATTAGTCGTTGGCTTCATAATGAATGCTCAATAATCGAAAATTTCTGCGATTGCTGCGGTAAAATAAAAAAAATCGTACAAACTAAATTTGTTTATACTTTTATAATATTATTTTATTATTATTATGCTGTTTTGAGTTCTAGGATATATGCTGTTATTTTTTCGGTCTCACCCGAAGTTGGTGGTCGGTCTAAACCGCACATACGGGTGAGGTCGACCAGTTGTAATGTTTGTACTTTTCATTCAAATAAGAAAAAATGTTTGTATGATATAATAAATTATTATTTACATATATTCTAAACTCTTTAGGCAATGCTTTAACGGTAAAAAAATTGTTTTCTCAGAAAACAAAAAAGCTATAATGCTTTTCCAAAACGCTTTTTCCAAAGTGGTCGAACTCTCCCGGACTTACCCTACATATAAAAATCTGCATAAGAAAATAAATACATAATTTCAACTCGAGACGAGAACTTGATGATTTAGTTCAGTGTTTCTACTTTGTTTCATCGCCCACCTGTGATATTCTAAAGTTAATAACACCCCCTATATATATATATATATATATATATATATATATATATATATATATATATCGGGGGGGTTATTAACTTTAGAATATCACAGGTGGGCGATGAAACAAAGTAGAAACACTGATATTTGAATGAAAAGTACAAACATTACAACTGGTCGACCTCACCCGTATGTGCGTTTTAGACCGACCACCAACTACGGGTGAGACCGAAAAAATAACAGCATATATCCTAGAACTCAAAACAGAATAATAATAATAAAATAATAATATAAAAGTATAAACAAATTTAGTTTGTACGATTTTTTTTTATTTTACCGCAGCAATCGCAGAAATTTTCGATTATTGAGCATTCATTATGAAGCCAACGACTAATTTGTTCGTAACCGGCCCATCTAAATTTTGTAAACCACCTATTGCATGCGCCGGTAGAGACTCATTCTGCATTTAACTTTTTATTTAACTAATTGGGTTTCATTAAATCTCTTATTTCCTTCAATTCCCTCTCCCGGAATAATGTGGTCGAACTATACCAAAGACACGGGAGAGATCGACCACCTTGTTAACTGGAGAAAATATAAGTACCGACTACATTTTTGGGATTATGTTATAGTTATACGCATATTTTATCATCCAGTATCGAAATAGTTTAAATAAACACGTTTTCAAAATATCGCCAACACAGTAAATATGTCAAAAAACTTTCAAGTTCGCAACAAATTAAAAATTTAATTTATAAATTCACACTGCTGCCGCGGCCTGATATATGAGGTTGATTACAACAAGTTGCAACAATTTTATCATATATGTTACGCACAGATCCCTCTCTAGTTTTGTTCTTGAGTTATCCCGACAGGTCGGTCTCACCCAGTGGTCGATCTCTCCCTGACTTACCCTATATATAATACGATAGATACGGCGTTCTTTTGTCCACTCCTGAACATACGCCTCTTTCTGTCTGTGGTCTTCCTGCACTAGTCTTGGTTTGTTTTGGTTTCCATTGGATTAATCTCTGTGTCTATCTACTTGATTTTACCTTGTCCGTCGCCATGCAAGTGCAGAGATTTTTTTATTACATCTAGTACCTTTGTTCTTCGTCTGGTTTCCTCTCACCTCGCACCTAAGTTTGCCCCTCAGGCTGACTACTACCATGGCTCGTTCGATCGCTCATTGCATTATCCTTAGATAGTCCGTAGTTTTCTTCGTTAGTGCCATTGTAACCAAGCCGTATGTTGTTAAAGTGTTACCCAGGAGTCGAAAACTTTGCACTTGAGATGTATTGTGATGTCCTTGTTTCTGGGCTGCTAAAGGCAGCTCACATTAGTATTGTTCTGTTCTTTATTTCGACTGTCTGGTTTCCCTTGCCCAGCTTAATGACATGCCCAAAGTAGATGTACTCTTATACGACTTCTATGGCGGTGTTATTTATCGTGGTGCCCCTTTTTATGTCACTCGTTATTTTTGTCGTGGACAGGTTCATCTTAAGGCCAACTTGGTTGAATTTTATGCTTAGTAGTTCTAGCATGGCCTCTAGTTGCTGCCTATCGCTGATGATGAGGACTTTATCATCGCAGGTGGTTCAGAAAAATGTCATGGATGTATTGTCCCAGTTTAGTGTTTTAAAAACGTCTTCTCGCCGTATATAGTTTTGGATATACATAGTTTATCCTTATTATTTTATAGTTTATTATTAGATAGTTTTTGGATATGTATAGGATATATATATATATATATATATATATATATATATATATATATATATATATATATATATATATATATATAGTTTTGTCGTCAGGTTTTCTTTTATTTTTAATTGGAGGGTTGCGTTCTCGTATATACTTTTAATAAAGTTTGAGTAGCGTGTGTTGATTCTGGTGCCGTCCATTGCTTGTATGATGGAGCAGCTTTCAATGGAATCGAATGCTTTGTGAAATTCCACAAAGATGGATTGGTAATCAATTATTTTTTTCTGCAACCAAAATTCTTTTAAGTTTGTCAACCCACTAACACTTCTTCAAAAATCGGGCCTGCTTTTTCACTTGATAATGGCGTTATTATCCAATCAGGAACTTCAAAATCAAAGAAATCTTTGAATTTCTTTTTCATGTCATTATGCAACAATTTCAAATATTATGTTCATCAAATATTTCCTGATTTTCCTGAATTTCCATTAGATTTGGAAAATGATAAAATTGACGACGAGCCAAATTGTTTTTAAGAAGTAACAATTGAATTTTCCGACTTTGTTTTAATTAGCGTGACTTTTTCACCTTGTGTTTCAAATATTAGAAATTATTTTTTTCATAGAAATCTGATAAATAAGTTATCTACATCTTGTTTGGTTTTTGTTAGTTCGCTAGCAAGATCTCTTTTTTTAGTTTTTTTGGAAACGCTAACAGATACTTTATGACTTTCAAAAATTCATAAACATATTTCTCGCACAACTTACGAAATAGCCGATCATTCAGTAAATCTGCCTTAATCTTGCTTATTGCAGTAATAACAAGTTGAATTGATTTATGAAGCGGTTCACTTATATTTTTTGCAACTAATTGTAAATGTTGGCGACATATGCTGCAATGAACGGTGACCATGTTTGGTAGAGGATATTTAAGAAATCCCTAAAAACCCCATATTAAAGCCGAGAGTAGCTTTAGCAACTCGCGCAAGCTTAAAATTTATTAAGTGGAATTTTATTGTCATTAAAAAATTGTTCAATTTCTCGAAATATTGATTCCCCCTTGGTATCTGTTTCTAAATATTTTGGCAATAAATCCTCTTTCATTGGTTCATCTTGTACAAACCGCATATATTCTAACAATAATGATTCATATCCAGGTAACGTACTTTTATGTATTTGCAAAGAAAAATCTCTAATTAGCCAAATATCATATAACGATTGTGCTCTATTTTCAGCCAGTAGCAATTGCAGACAAAATTAATTATTTCCTAATTGTATGAGGTTTTCTCGTTTTTGCAATTAGTTGTGATAACTTGTATTGAAGCACGAAGTCCATCTCAAACATTGCTTTTAACCTACCTACCGCCCCATATATCGCCCCCTGCCTACCTAGCGACCCCCAAAACGACGTCATCGCCCACTGGGGCGGCGATATCGCCCACTTTGAGAATCGCTGATTTAGTTTATCGGTCTATATCTCGAGTGTTGGACCAGTGATATTAAAAAATAATATTTATGTAGACTTATTAAAAATTACCATAGATATTTTTAGACTCTTTAAAATCTGTATGTGCACAATTTTGTTCCCAAATAAATCATTTCAATTTTAGACTGAAACTTAATTTTACTAGTTAGCCAATGAAATCTAAGACTAATGTTTGAGAAGGCTTATTAGGAATTATTATAACTACTATAGATTTTTCAAAAATGGTTTTCTCTTGAATTTGGCTGATAAAGAAACTTTCTCATTTGTGGACTGGGCATTTATAATAAGTTTATCGGCCTATAAATGAAAAATTAGGCTAGTATGTGTTATATATTAGGCTAGTATTGTTTTAATCAATTTGTTTGTTTTAAATACTAGCTATCACATTTATTAAGAATTAGCCTCAATAATTTCGAGTGTTTAAAATATGTTCTTCTAGACAAGAAAGTGCTAAGCACACGAAACTAGGATATAGACAGTCAAGTTTTGGTAACCAATACCTAGGTGATTAGATGCACCACTAAGTATACAAATCTATCTAGACTACACGAATAGGCAAAATAGACAAAATCAGATGGGCAAAATTAAATGAAAAGACTAACAGGCAAGAGTCGATAGACATAGTTTAAACATAGAAATATAGGCAAAGAGGACTAGACAAATAAACCGAAAAACACTGTACCAGACATACAGATAGAACAAAGAACAGATTTATCTTTTATTCTTCAGAACTTCCAGAAGAACAGAAGATAGAACTTTACAAAATAGTCCAAGTCAAAGTGTATCAAAGTAGACAAGACTATATGTAGGAGTCTAGACCAGTGTTTCCCAAACTTATTTGTCTCATCGCGCACCTTTGATATGCTAAAGTTAATAGCGCCCCCCAAATCTGCCGTATAGTGGCATCTTTGGTGCAATATTTTGAAATTCAATTGAAAGAAGCTTTTTTTCTCTTCCTAGAGGAAGAGTATTTTGACTTACCAAGTATTTTATAGGATACTACAATTTTTTCAGTTCTATCGAAGATTTTATTATAAAACAACGAAAATACTTAAATATTCATTAGAAATCTTGCAACATTGAAAGTAAAATTTATATACAGTCAAACTTCCATAACTCGAACTTCTGAAACTTCAATTTTTCTATAACTCGAATATTTTTAGAAATCCATACGTTTAGATAACATTTTACATATAAATGTACATCCATAACTCGAATTTTCCTCAACTAAAATTTTTTAATAACTCGTAGTAAAAATTTGTACAATGGTAAAATTACAAAAATTTACAAAAAATTTGTACATACAAAATAATTTCTATAACTTCAATTTTTTAACCGCCGCGTATTTTCCAAAACTTATGATGCCGGATATTGCCTACCATAAACCGTCGATAGTGTTGATAGTGTAATCCTCGGGCAGACGACGAAACATTTTATTTTTCATATTTTATGATCACCAAAAACTCAAATAAAGCAAAACTAAGAATTTACCAGCGGGTGTGCTTTAGGAAGATTATTATTATATTCTCCCGAGAATCGATAATCCAAAAAGAGTCGATATAATCGAAAATCACCCACAAGGTACTATATATTATGGAAAACAATTAAAAATCACTGACCTTTTCAAAAAATAATATATTAATTAAAATTATTTTTAATTAATTATAATTATATCATATTAATAATGTATACATATTTCTCTTTTGTTTTTTGTTTATAAATATATACATATGTATTTACTTTGAATAAATTGTGTATAGTGTATTTTACTCATTTTATAGTTCTGTATTTCTATAACTCCAATTTTCTATAACTCGATTTTTTTTCATGAACTATGGCAAGTCGACTTAGAGACTTTCGACTGTATACACGCCCTAGTGAGGACAAGGAAACAAACATCAAAATTCAAAATAAATTCAAGTTTAGGTCTGAGAACCTATTTAGATTAATAATAAATGCATTTTTAAATAATTAGCAACAAAAATTGTGATAGTTTTTGAAATATTTCAAATAAAAATTAACATGCGGGGATTCCTGTACAAAAAAAATTCGTGAAAAGAAAGTGAAGGCTTTATAATTTTTACAGAAATAAAATTATATAATAGTTTTTTGTTATAATTAATTAATTGTTGTGGCCGGTTGAATAATACTGAACACGGAACAATTTTGTTGAACGTATTTGTTTGTTTTAAATTAACACAAATGCATTGTATAGCTCGTGATACCTATCGCCCCCTGGCTACCGTTTTTTGGGTTTAACAGTTTTGGACTCGTTGGGTCTACTTCTTGAAGAAAAACTTGTATATGTGGAGCGTTTAAAGGTGAGATCTGGCATATTAATAGATTGTCTCTCTCTCTCTGTGGTTCTTTTGTATTATCAAGCTTGGCATGATCTTGAATGGATTATTCAATTAGTTCAATGGAGAACCCCAAACCATTTACCTCTCGTAATTGTTTTATCGTGTTAGCTAGATGTCCACCAGGTCCAACCCAAATCTTTACCGGTCTGCCTCGAACATATTTAACATCTGTTTTATGTTCATATTCTATTTGACTGACATCAGAATCGAAAAGACCAGCTCGGTAATCCTTCGCAGGTTGACTGACTAGGTTTTACAGATGTGGATCTAGGAAATTCCGCTTGTTCCCTCAAATCGTTTTCTATATCGAAGTCCATGTTCAATGATAAAACGTTGGTAATAAATCAACAATACCTGTATTTTGACGTAACGGCAAATATTTGTCAGATGAAAGTAGACAAGATAGAACTAAACTGAGTATACAATAGTATATTACGTAACGAGAGTTGTTAGAAGCATATTACGGAACAGTTATTTCCGCGATTACGTAATTGTCTTACAACTCGAGTTATGTACTATACTTTATCTACGACCACAAAAATTTGTTCCTGTGTTATAAGAAAAATATGTTTTATGTAACAAATTTATTTCTTTCACACAAACAGTTTTATTTTCATATACAACTAAAATCATCAAACTATTTATAATTATTGTAGTTTACTCTTCTTATTCACCTAACATCTCTAACGCTGTTGATAGTACTTATCCTGCCTTGATATTTAATAACTGCTCTGTGATGATTAATAATTATAATCAAAAAATGACAATTAAGTAAATAATTATAAATATATCTTAAGATCTTATCCTATTTATTATGTTGTAGTATATTCGTGGGAAAATATTTTAATAAAACACTCTGATGTCGATATTTTGCCAACGTTTCGGTCTTTTTTATTCTAACCTTATTCAGGGCTTATATCTACTTAGTAGGTATTAATGAAATTAAACATAAAATATATAAATTATTAAGATTAAATTATGAACATTTTAACTTTTATAGAGATGACAAAGCGGTCCAACTTTACTTCAGTTGTCATCTATATAAAAGTTAACATGTTCAGAATTTAATCTTAATAATTTATATTTTTTATGTTTAATTTCATTAATACCTACTAAGTAGATATAAGCCCTGAATAAGGTTAGAATAAAAAAGACCGAAACGTTGGCAAAATATCGACAGCAGTTGTTTTATTAAAATAAATTCCTTTTCCCAAGAATAAACTACAATATAATAAAAAGGATAAGATCTTAAGATATATTTATAATTATTTACTTAACAATTTATTTATCGTCACAGAGCAGTTATTAAATATCAAGACAGGATAAGTACTATCAACAGCGTTAGAGATATTATATGATATGAATTTGTATGAATAGTACTGCTTGAAGTGGTATTATTACTACATAATGTACTTGCATTGTTACTGCTAGAAGCGAAATTATTGTTTATCCCAGAAGAAATTTTTGTAGCAACATTATTTTGATGTTTCATGGAGCAATCTACATAACCATCTGCTACTGCAGACGAACGCCAGCCACCATGCCTTTTTAGTGACAATAAATCACCACCGGAATCCACAAGAATGGTGGCTGAAACAATGTCCTTTATAAAGATTTGCTTCCGGCAAATGAAGATAATCAGCGATTTGTTTAGGAATAGAGCCAATTTTATTTATTCCAACACATTGCTTTGTGCATTTCTCGAGGAGATAGAAAAAAAGGCTGATCATTGTCCATTTTTTGTGGGCGTATTATAGTATTAATATATATATAATTGCAGGTTTGCTAAAATTCTTTAGATACCACAAAAGATCTTTGAGTTTTTGTATTAGAATCAGGAATTTTAACGATCAGAGATATTCCAGTGTTTGATATTTCGTTGTTCTTGTTTTCTGCAAGAACCACTATTGCCAATTATAAGAATTACCTAAAATTATATAAAAAATATGTTGCTTTGCCAATTGGAGAGCATTATAAGAAAAAAAAAAAAGTAATGAATACCTTCATCCATAAATATTTGTTATCCGGCGAATTCTTGAGGAAACTGCTAATTTCTTGATTAGAGAAAATTTTTGATTTCTTGCTTTTAAATCCGTCAGATTTTCTCTTTAGTTAAACTATTAACTTTGAATGTTTTGAAATGTCAATGTCGTGCTTTCTATTAATTGTTGTCCGTACCATTCAATAAATTGCCCAAACTGAAGATGGTTTCATTGTTTCATTTTTTTTGAAAATGATTTAACTTTATGCTTCATTCTCCAGTCCATAAATTTTCTATATGCATACTCGCATGGATCGCCGAGACACAATCGGTAGAAAATTATGGGCATCGATCATCATGATCACTGGACATAATTTAACTTGATAGATAGATAGATAGATAGATAATTTATTCATTGGACAATATAATTACATATTGTATAGAATATGTCAAAGATACATAATAATAAAAATAAAACAAATAAAAATAGAAACAGATAGTTTTACATTTATACATTAACTTTTAGGTAATACAGTACAGTAGTACTACAACACATCTTCTATATACTCATTAAGCCTGTAATACGCCTTGCTTAATAACAGTTTATTAATTTTATTTTTAAAAAATTAAGTAACTTTTATTAAGTAACTTATATTTCTCTCACAATTAGTTTTATCAAATTTAATAAATTTAGTTTTTTTGTTATTCAGATGTAATTTATTTTGAGTGTAATATTTTTCGAAATCATTTATCTTATTAGTTGCCTTTTTTTATATATTTTCATTTTTTTTTTGTCTGCTTCTACAATAGCTGAAGTATCATCCGCGAAGAGTATCGAATCTTTAAAATTAAAATCGGTGGTATATATTAAATAGAGAATGGGTCCTAGTACGGACCCTTGTGGTACACCACTATTTGTTGTTAATATATTTGATGATTGACTTTCTATGACTACGTAGTGTTCTCTGTTTTCTAAATAGCTTCTGAACCATTCATGAGTGTTTCCCCTTATTCCTAATTTCCACAGTTTGTTTAGTAAGATAGAATGATTCACCAGGTCAAAGGCCTTGCTCAGATCTAAAAAGATACCTACTGTGTTTTTATTATCATCTAAGCATTTATAAAGGTTATTTATAAAATCAATAATTGCAGTTGTTGTGGATTTTCCATAAGTGTAGCCATGTTGACTATTGTTCAGTAAGTTATATTTTTCCAGGAAACATACTATTTTTTTAGCCATTAATTTTTCTATAATTTTTGAAAAACAGTTCAAATTTGAAATGGGTCTGTAATTTAAAGCTATACTTCTGTCTCCTTTCTTAAATAATGGTAAAATTTTTGTTTTTTTTTAGTGAAGTTTGGAATACCCCTTTATCAATAGAATTATTTATTATTGCTTTCAAAGGTGCACTTATTTCTTTGGAACATTGTTTTAAAATAATTGACGATATACCATCTGGACCACAAGAGTATGTTTTTTTAGTTCATTGATTACACTAATAATGTTATTTTCTTGTACTGGTTCATAAAAGAATGTATTCAAATTAGATAGTTCAATTCTAGTATTTACTTCGCTAAAATTATTTGAATTTATGCTGTATTCGTTTGTAACATTATTCAAATATTTATTCATAAAATTTGCACACGTTAATGAATCAGTATTCAATGAATCTTTTATTTTAAGTTCAATTTTATTATGAAATTTATTTTTATTTTTTCCGATAATTTTCCATGCTGTTTTGTTCTTATTAACAGATTTCTGCATTAAATTGTTATGGTATATTTTTTTTGCATTAATTATTACTTTATGATAATTTTTTTTATAATTTCTATAATACTCCTTTAAATTTACATTTAATTTTGTAAGTTGAAACAGTTCTTTAAGTTTAGATGATGAGATTTTAATTCCTCTGGTGATCTACTGGTTGTTATTGCTTTTTTCTTTGTTAATATTGTTTTCTTTTGGCATTAATGGAAATGCCTTGTCTAAATTATAAGAGAACATATCGAGGAAGAGATCATACTGACTATTCACATCATTACAATTATACACATTACTCCAATCTTCCTTTTCTAACAATTTTTGAAAATAATTCATACTAGGTGTGTTACCAATTTGCCTATACCAAGTCTTACCTGATTGCTTTGTTACAATCACCTTATGTTGAATATTCAATATTATAGCTAAATGGTCGGACCATTCCACATTAGTAACTTTTGTTTCAAAGTTTTCAATTTCATTAGAAATAAAGAAATTGTCTAAACAGTTTTCCAATCTTGTAGGTACATTTATTGTGGTTTTTAAGTAATAAGCTCTAGTTATGTCCAATATTTGCGTTTTCTTTGAAGATTCTGTCAAAAAATTTATATTAAAATCCCCGCACATAATAATTTTATATTTTTTGGTAAATTTTGTTAGATAATTTAATATTACTTCAAGTTTTTCAAAAAATATTTGTAAATCTCCATTACTACTACGGCGATATATACGTAATACAATAGCATTTAAGGAGTCAGTTTTGACCTTTACTGCTGTACACTCAAAGTGAAGTTCTATTGATTCTAACCGAATTTCATCTATAGGCACAATTTCTACATGTTCTTTGACATTTCCAAATATCGCAACACCTCCATGTCCATAATTCCTTCTACTGAAGTGGTCAATGAGTTGATAGTTTTCTAATTTCATTGTTGTCATTTCGTCATTTCGATACCAATGTTCACTAACACATAGAATTCTGTCTGTCTAAAAATAATTCAAGAAATTCACACTTATTTATTAAGCACTGGCTGTTTATATGAGTGATTGTAAAAGTTTTTTGGTTATTAACCTTAACCTGATTATTGGATTGGCTGACCTGTTGTAAATTGTCCTTTTTGGTCACTTTTTCGAAAGGATCGAAAGTCAAATCTTTTAACAATAATTCCTGCTGGCCAATTATCACCGTTGTAGAGATCATTTAACAATGTAATGCTTGCACCTACTTTAAAAGCTATACTTGTAGCCTCTTCTCTTGTGGGAAGTGCTTCTACTTGAAAATCATTATTTGGAAATTTTTGTTTTAGATGTTTTTCCACGTGTTCGCATTTAGTCTGTGTATTGGCTTTGCCTACATACACCCACGCACGTCTCACTACTGCACTGAAAGATGGTTCCTCCTCAGTGCAAACTGCTTCTCCCCGCGTGAACTTAATTCTATGACGATCCTTTGGTGTCCTTGATGATTTTCCGTTGCGAATGTTGCGACGCACTTCATTGTTTTCAGTGTTGTCGGTGTTATTACTGTCAACAACATTTACTTTAGCGACACCTGAAGTTAGCGTTGATTTCAAATTCAATTGAATTTCATAGAATTGTTCTAATTGAAAAGAAATACATTTGTAGTGGTTAAATACCTTATTATATAGTACTTGTATAGTAACGAAATGAATGATAGCTTATATGTGAATGTTGTGACGTTTAATGATTGTTTGAAAATCATGGAGTACTTTGGGTTGTCTATATTTAACAATAGTAGCAGCTATCAACGAATCGTAAACCAAACGCACGTGCGTGTTATGAATCATAACATAACATTAATCGCAGACTGTTACATACGTTTGTATTATGATGTATTTACATAGTCCACGGACTGTACAATAATGGACATTTACAATAGCGGTCGTAGATAAAAATAACTAGATACAGATGCAGGTATATATCTAGAGACGGTTAAGACAATCAACTAGACTAGAAAGACAATAATATACAAGTGAAATACTATTTAGCAAACAAAACAAGACAGACATAATTAGAAATAATTAAAAATTGAGGGTACCTCATTATTTATAGTTACATTTAAATAATCATAATAATACGAAAAATAGCTTGAATATATTAATTTAAACCTGTTCGTTACTCTACAAAATGAAGTCCTACTAAGCTTACATAAATGTTATATTGAAACTACTTCCCTGGCTAATACCACGCAGGATATTGAACAATATTCTGATATCGTGACAAGACTATATGAAGGAGACTAGACTAACAAAATTTGCGAAACGCAAACAGAACAAAACAGAAAACGGCCATTCAGAGTCGCCTAGGCACAAAAGACTAAACAGATGAGACTAGATAAATAGAACTAAACAGAGCATACACAAATAATTAGATGCACATGCAAGTATATAGATAATCAGACATGTCCAGACAGACAAAAAAGGTCAAGACTAGTTAGACGAGTCATACTTTACCTGGGAACACAAAAATATTTGGACTGATATGGCTAAAGCGTTCTGAATATACAAAGATGACTATCGATGCCTTAGCTCACAGATGTGTTAATCATTTTTTTGCAGAAATGGGTTAAATACATCTTTAAAGCATTCAGATAGAGATTATTGCAGTGCACACATGTCGTAAGTGGAAGATTAATAATGACGTCACAAAACAATATTTTATTATGTGGTAACTGCGTAAAAATAAAATATTAGTGCTGCAAATGTTGTAGGCGTACTTAACTCATTAGGACATTTTAAAACTCGCGCACAGATGTGTTAAGTGTCAAACTACAGTATAATCTTGATAATTGGACACATTGACATATGGGGCCAGACAACCCGGATTATCAGGATTCAACGAAAACAATAACAACTTTACATATTTTATGTGCAATTCTGTTTCAGAAAGAATAAAATATGTATCTATATAGGTAAACGTGCACATACAAAAAAATATGTACCTACTAACTTAGAACAAATAGTAAGACAATTGTAGAGTGGAGTTAACTTGCTCAGAATCGTCAATCAAGTTTTCATGGTGTGTAGTCCAAACCTTTTTCCATGAACACTGGATGGTGTTTTTTTTTTAATTGTTTCTTCTGTGTGCGGAGTTTATATCCGGCGCGGGGCAGTGTAAAGAAAAGACAAGTGTTTCCCTAGAGCGCCGGATTACGGAACGTGTCGAATTAACCAACCGCCGGATTTTCAAGATTATACTGTATTGATGTTAAGTATATGGAATCAGGTCATTTATGTTTGGAAACCGATTTCATGCACGGAACTATTGAGCGCGCAAGCAAAAACAAAAAAATTTACACAACTCGTGAATGTCATGTCCGGCTTAGTCATTTCATCTGCAAGAAGGAACCCAAAACCTTATGAGGTTGCCGTACTTAATTCTGAAGATTTTTTCGTTTTGACGAATTTATTTGATAAGTCTGTAAAAAATATTTCTGTAAATACTAATAACGTTAAAGTCAAATGGATTCAAATTAAATGGTTACGATTTAAATATATACCCAACATTATTCAATATAAATACAATTTAAGCTTCGGTTTTTTCTACAAAATTTACACTGTTTTTAAGAAAAGAGAGCAGGAGCTTAAACTCAAACTTAAATCCTTGATTGATCACACTTCGACAAAAGTTCAACCCTCCTATTCCGATATCTGAATTAAAGAAGGACTTGCTAGATTTGCTACATTGAAAACTTGCCATCAACTTCACGCCAAGTCAGGCAACCTTAACATGCAGATGATGAGCAAGGAAAAGATAGGTGACCAAATTTAAAAATATAGTTTTAAATTCCTCCAATTGGACTTTTCTCTTATTGTTTTTAATATTTTTACACTATTTTTAGTTTTATATTGTAAAAAATATTTTAAATAAAAATTATTTGTACATTTTTACCGCTTAAAAAGTGATATATGACGGTAATCATAATGCCAGATGTGGTAAGTACACATCTGGACAATATTTTGACTTAAATATTGCGCTAAAAGAAATAAAAATTGTTTTTATCCACCATAATCTGGTTCAAAGTGTCAATGTAAACTAATATTATGCGAATAACTCGTTTTCACTTAATAAACTCAAATTTTAATTTTATTTTTGTAACTTCAAAGTTTAAATTTTGTATTCTGTAAAATTTCAATTTTTACACTTACCAAATCTGTGAGCTAAGGCATCGATATATAAGTATATACAGAGAGGAGTTGACAAACAAGGCATGGGAGGCTAGGCAAATAACACAACAAGTCTAATACAAAATAAACAACAAATCTAGACATAATATACTCGATGAAAAACGAAATATATAATTATACAATAATGCTAAATGCAAGGAGGGCAAATAATTTATCATCCTTAAAGAAATAAATTTCAATAGGTCCTGAATTTAGCAGACACCAAAGATTAAGAATATAAAATTATAAATATTATTATATTAATATTAGAATATAAATATTAATTTCAGCAAGTTAGTTTCTCCATTAATAATAATCTAAACTAAATACATGCTGCGACATTTAAGTTTAATATTATCAGCGTAATATTTGAAGGATTTTGTTGGTTTTTTAGAGAGAGTGAGTTATCTCTCTTAATCTTATAATTCTCTTCAGGTCTTCAGATTATTTAGCTTAGAATGTAGTCTGTAATTGCTTATAATTACTATATTTAACCTTATCTGTTTGGCCTTGTAAATATAGCCTTATGTGTCTCATATCTATACTTTATTACTAACTATTCTTCCTTCTGTATATAATTCCTTCTTATAGTTTCCAGGTAATTATTTTGTTTTGCGTTTGGTTTTAATGTAGAAATCAACGTAAGCAATTATGTATTTGATAATTATAAATTAATGTAAAAAGCACCGGTAATCTTGTAATTAATAAAAATGTAATATTAAAGATCGCATGTTTCTGGCGTATAATACAGGATAGGTATATGTAGCGTGTGCTTATTATACGTATATGTAACGTCTTAGCGGTAAAATTATTATCCAGAGAATGTAAAATCTCCTGAGGGGACGAAGTTGTGTCATACAGTCTAAGGGCAAGCATTACATGGGCGCAATTTACATCTATATTCAGTTAGACGCAAGTAAATTAGGTTATAAGCGACCGGGACATTGTTCACAGGTTCGAGACGTGATTATCGGGTACCTCGATAACAGCGCTGATAACCGCGTCCATTTGCATTTATATTTGAATTTTGATAAACATACAAAGCTGTTGCATAAGAACATTACATATACACTGGCAGCGGTTGAATACTAAACAGTCCAAATGATTCACTTTTCATACCGCACTGAACTCAGACCGTTATATTAAACTTTTCAGTAGAAAAACGAAAACAAACATTGTGGAATATTTCGTTTAAATAACATCTTTGTATTGTGAAATGAAACTACATACAGAATAGCATGTACGAATGCAAAAACGTATTTGATATATTAAACTATATTCCTTGGACTAACTGAATGAGGTAAGATTATGTAGTAAATGGGATAATAAAACAAACTGGACGAACCCTTAGAAACTATTTAATTTTCTTATAACTAAGCCCACGGTTTTACTAGAAAACCGTGTTGACTTATGCCTTCAATCTATCTTTAACGCACACTTGTCTTCTTGTCTGATAATGTTAGTCTTGCCGACTCTACACAAATCCCATTGTATTGCTATATCGGGCAGCAACATTGTCATTAGGTTGCATAAAATATTAGCAGTTCTCATTTATGCATTGATTGTAACTTAACTTTTGAAACATATAGCAACATTTTTGACCCGTTAAGTCCGTTAACTATTATATTACATTTAGTAGAATGTAGAGGGTAGAATTCAATTTTGCTCTGGGCCGGTATCTATAGAAGCCACAACAATTTATAATCGATTTCTAACACTTTTTATATAATTAGTTGCAAAGAACATTCCTCACGATTTTCGTCTCTTAGCATATGATTTTTGGTACACCTTCGCAAAATATGTCTAGGTTTACGACAATTTTTATTTTATTATGTATTGTTAGTTTATTAAAAGTTATTCTATATAGTCCGCTATAAGCAATATAGCATCTAGAACTCTTAAAGTCTTTTATTTAATGTTCTGCTCCATTTTGTTTCGTCTTTTTATCCTTTTATCCTCTTATCCTTTTTATGCTCTTAGTTGGTGATGGTGTCCTAAAGTCAGCTTTCCGTGGACAGCGTGTCTATTTCTGTCTGTAGTAAATCCATTGTTCAGATAAGCTACTCAACCTTCATTGTCTAGTTTTGCTCGTACCGAAAAATTGGCGATATATCAAATTACTTGAAAAAATGTCTCAGCCTCTGTCATATATATGTATAACTTTTTTCTATTTTGCGTCTGTAATGGACTCATAACAGCACTCATATGCGTGCGGTTATGGCTCGCCGAGTGCGATAGAATTTTCTCAATGTGTATTGGCGATTTTCTATTTAGAAATGGCATAAAAGGGCGCAAAATAGAAAAAATACTATAAAAAACTCGTTCGTAAGGCGTTTTTCAGCACATAGAAAATGGACGCGTGCTGTAAAATCACGCTTACTGAACTCGTCCTTTAATATACTATTTCTGTGTTAAATTTCTCAGCTTGTAACCCGTTTCTGGATCACTGTATCCGCAATGATCCCAAAGATTTCATTTAGAGTTTATATTAGTTCATCGCCAGAAATTTCCATTAACTAACCGCGCTACAAAGGACTTTGAGAATACCTAATTCATCATCTGTAATGTTGTAAATGCAATCCAAATTACCGACGTCTTTTACCCTATAATATACAATTTTGCCCTTCGAATCTCCCTAAATGATAAGTATATTTGCTCCAAAACCACTGTGATACCATTTACTAGAAGGAGAAAACTAAACTGCCTACAGCCCATATTGTTAGATAGGAGGGCAGTAGAATACTAACAGGAGATAAGGTATCTGGGTATCACACTAGATAGCAAACTCCTATGGAATAGACACGCCGAGGCAGCGGTAGGTAAAAACGCGCACTAATAGTGTGCAGAAATCTGGCAGGAAAAACCTGGGGTTGTAACCCCACAATCCTGCGATGGATGTACACCATGATAGTGAGACCTGCGATCACTTATGGGGCAGTTGAGTGGGGAAGTAGAACCATGCTGCCCTCTATGAGGAAACAGCTTGAGAAGATTCAAAGACTGGCAGGATTCAAAGTGTGTCTGCAGCACGGGGGCGATGGGGTCGTGGCCGACAGCAGCAATGGAGCTGCTGCTGGATCTGACTCCGCTGCACCTTGTCGTGTCACTGTGTGTCAATCACCGATCTGGGGCCCTTCCCCCAGATCGGTGATTGTAAGGTTCAGCAAGGAAGGCATAGGCAGAGGTAAAATAATCGGGAGCAGAGACCTTAACAGCCTCGCTGCCAAGATCCCCTGGCTGGAAGCAGCAAAAGACGAAATGGTGTGCAAATACCACTTCGAGAAAAACTACACAGATAGAAACACTACACAATGTATAGTAGTAAAGCCGATTGGAAGGACGAATCATACAGCATACCACATAGAGCAAAATGCAGCAGCGGCAACGGGCCTTTCCGAAGAAGGCTTTTCAAAGAAATTAGTTTTACGCTAGGGTCGTTGCTATAATACCCAAACAAATTCTAAAAATATATTGTCTGTTTTATTATAGGGTTAATACTGTTATCACCCGAACGGTTTTTCAGAAATATTTTCGTGGAATATTTTACAACAGGGTCATTACAGTAATCGTCGAACAAATGCTAAAAGATTTAATATTTATGTTTTATGGTAGGATTGATTATAATCTTCGATAGATTTCTAAAAGATTTAATATTTGTGTTTTATGATAGGATTAATATTACAATTTTCTAACGATACAAATCTAAGAACGATTAGTTTGCGACAGCAGAGAAGAAAAACAATCCCCAATAAAAGGGGTCCAGATACCCGAAGGACCATATAAAAACGCTCACCACCTAAACACAGTCAGTTAACCGGCAAAGTTCGATATAGCAGTTCACCGAGTTCAGTTCAACAAGTTCATCAAGTTCAGTTGACCGGAACAGTTCACCCAAGCCGCAGTCACGCCAATAAGTTTATAGTAGGTTGCAGCTCCGCCAATCCGTTGTTATATTGTTATAGTGATAATTAGTGTCATTTAATCATTGTAAATATATTTCCTCTTATTACAAAACGTGAGTGATAAATTTATTCCTAACACCAATCACCCCACAATGCTATCTAGTGGTATACAGATGGTTCGAAGACAAAGGAAGGTACTGGTGCAGGAGTGTTTGGACCTCGTACCAAATACTTTGAATCCATGGGAAAATTCCCTAGTATCTTCAAAGCAGAGGTACACGCAATCGAAAGATGTGCACTATTTAACCTCGAGCGGAAATATCGCAAAAAACGAATTACTATCCTGTCAGACAGCCAAGCAGCCATTAAGGCCATTAGCTCATACACCATCAGATCCAAACTGGTATGGGACTGCGTGGGAAAGCTATGGGTACGTGGGTACCAGGATACACTGTTATACGCGGAAACGAAGAAGCCTAGCAAAAAAGGGATCCAGTAGTCCCTTTATAGGTCCGGAACCCTTTTGCGCCATTTTGCACAAAAGTTTAGATGAAGAAATAAGAAAGCAATGGATGAAAACCTGGAATGAACTTCCAGGGTTAAGACAATCCAAAGAGATTCTGGGATCTTTTAACCAGAAAAGAACAAAAACTTATCTGAAACTAAACGGGAACAGCTTAGAATTCTGACAGGAGTCCTAACGGGACACTGCAGAATTAGAAAACACCTCCAGGCCCTAGGCCTAGAGGAGGATGATGGATGCAGATTTTGTGAATCAGCGGAGGAAACCCCCATACATCTGCTCAAAGACTGCGGAGCACTGCTCCGCAAGAGACATATGTACCTAGGGGTTCATTGCTTGATCGCAGAGGAGTTGTAATCTTTGAATCCCACCCAGATCCTGAAATTCCTAAAAGAATCAGGATTAGAGGAGGCGCTCTAAATGGGTAAGTACACCAACGCTTAGAGGAAGAGGGTGGGTAACAATAGATCTATAAAGGTCGCAGTACAAGTTGTCACCACCAAATCTACAATCTACAAGTATATTTGCTCAGAATACAGAAAACAGAATAACTAGCTACGAAAGGGATAAAGAGGATTTTTTACAGGTAACTAGGCGATATATGAACTTAAAAACGTATATATGCATTGTTTTTACAACAACAAACAAAAAAACAGTAGATACGTGGTAAAAACAACAAACAAATTACAGTTCAGTACTTGGAACAAGAAATTACAAATTAAAAAAATTACTTATAGAAAAAGTCAGTTATAGATTTTTGTTTTGTTAATGATTTTTTTGTGCATTAGCAGATGAAAATCTAGACTTACCTGCACTGTCCCTCCATTTCTTGATCCACAAAATTACCATTGGAGTTGAGGTCGGGTTTTGCTCGATGTATTGAACGGCGACGTCGAAAGCATTCTTGGCATCGGTGTGTGAAATCCGGGTAGGGGTCTCGTCTTCTCACCATCTGAGTGCTCGTTCACAGTTTCCTCACCATCTTTTTCCATAACAGCGGCAACAATATGGTCGTCATTGAGCTCTTCATAGGTCTCCCAGTCTTTGTCACTTTCGGTAATCCACTTTTCAACTCCATTGAATGAAACGTTTGGCTCTTGCGTTTGTAGGTAGATCAACGATTTCCCGTGTGTCGTTTTTCCCATCTTCAATTTGCTCAACTTCAGTTATAACTTCTGGCCAAAGCTTACGCCAAGATATCCGAAGTGTGTCAGGTTTCAATTCATCCCATGACGCAGCGGTTGTGTATATAGCATATTTGATGTTCAGGGATTTCATAGCGTCAAATATGTTACAATCTTCTTCAGATTTTTGATTGAGCTGATGTACTTTCTGCGATATCGCCTTTTTAACCATTCGATCACTCCATGATCCATTGGTTGGATCAGTGAAGTCACATTTGGAAGCAAAAATATAGCTTTTATGTCTCCTTTCACTAAATCTTCTTCAGATGGATGTGATGGTGCAAGTCTTTTTCGACCAATGGGACAAACTCATCGAAAAAGCACAATTTGAAAAGGTTGCAGTCAATATAATATCAGATTTTTGATTGCGGCAATAAACTGGCAAAAAGATCGGTTTATATTTTTGATTGCCCTGGGCTTTTTGGATTTGCCAATAATGAACAGGGGAAGCTTGTGCGTATCGTCTGCATTGCTAAAAGGAGTGACTGTTATCTTTTATATCCTATCTTTTATAAGTTTCGTTTCTGCCACGGAAGCTGCGAGTGTTTTGGATGGCAACATTTTAAATTTTAGCGCTGCCCCTTCGATGTTATAAACTTGGCAAGGCTACAGTTCGTTTTCTTTTACAATTCCTTGCAATTTTGCAGAAAACTCCTTAGCAGCCTCGGCATTAGCAGATAGTTTTTCACCTGATATTGATACAAACCGGACACTATGACGGGTTTTCCAGAGATCAATCCAGCCCTCAGTAGCTGCTAACTCACTTCCGGCTTCCAGTTTCTTGTGCAAAACTACTGCCTTTTCTTTTAATATTGGCCCAGATATTGGGGTTCTTTTCCTCCTTTCTTGACAGAACCACATCCAAAATGCGCTATCGAGCAGTTCAAGTTAAGGCTTTTTTTAGTGTTTTGCGATTCTTAAGAGCGTGTTCACTATCAATTGTAGTTGTATATGTTTCAATGTATTTCCGAATTTTCTCCAATCCTTAATTGTTGTAACGCCTACATTGAGTTCCTTTGAATTTTTTTGAGCGATTCTTCTTTGTCTAGTCTTTGTAAAACTGCTAATAAACTGTATAAATATATAAAACTGTATAAAAATAAACTTTAGACTAATGTATTTTCGTTTTCCTCCAGACATGTTGAAAAACAAACAATTGTACACACAATGAATCTAGCAAACTATGTACATACACTACTATAACAAACACAGAAAAAATGCGAATAAAGAAGAACAGTGTTTTAAAATAAACAAAGCATAAAACTGCACAGTACATACATACAGTTGAAACACACGATGGCACAACACTAAAGCGGGCAAGCGATAACAAACCGTAAACAATGATGTGACAAGTCGGCACAAGGTCGTCAGCTCGAGCTTGGTCGGATTAATTAGAGGGGTTCTACTGTATAATGAGAGTTGTAAGAAGCATGTTATGTAAGAGCGGAACAGTTCCGCGTAATTCCGCGAGTACGTAATTGCCTTACAACTCGAATTATGTACTATACTTTATCTACGACCACACTAATTTGCTTCTGTTTATTAAGAAAAATATGTTTGATGTAACACCTTCGACCATATTTAACTTTATAGAAATGAAAAGAAATACATTCATAATGGTTACATAGCTTTTTATTTAGTACTTATTTGTAGTTTTCGTTAAATTT
Organism: Phosphuga atrata; assembly: GCA_944588485.1. Lineage (NCBI taxonomy): Eukaryota > Metazoa > Arthropoda > Insecta > Coleoptera > Silphidae > Phosphuga > Phosphuga atrata. The sequence continues at coordinate 11,776,908 of OX155896.1, read as the reverse complement.
AAACGTGAAAAAACTAAATGAATGACAGCTTCTATGTCAATGATGTGACGTTTAATGATTGTTTGGAAATCACGGAGTACTATATTTAAAAATGATATCAACGTGCAGCTCTCAACCAATCAACGAATCGTAAACCAAACAAGCAAGGGTGATTTTGAATTATTACATAACAATAATCGCGGATGGTTACATATGTGTGTGGTATGATTTATCTGTACAATAATGGGCATTTACAATTGTGGTCGAAGATAAAATCTATTAAGCATTTATAAAGCAACGAAGTAAAGATTAAAAACGCAAATAAAAACTAAACTATTTTTCGATTCATAACTAAACACATCAAAATACTTTATTAACCAATCTCAGAATAATAACAGTTTTGTTTTAACTTCGCAGACATTAATTGAAACAAAACACTGATTTTAATGCATAAGCCAAGCATATTTCCAAGTGCTTCAAATTTCCAAGCATATTTTTCTGAGATTTTTCTTTTAAATGATATGCGTTATTTGATAATTGAATATAGGGTTGAAACTAAACTAATTATAGATATAATAATACCTACTTATTAAAGTGGAACACAGCTTGAATATATAAATATATTCAACCTTCCGAACTCTATAATATTAATAATTATTATTTAATATTATTAAGTCTTTTTTGAGACTACAAAACAAACAAAATTAGTGAATAACGGAAATATCTGTTGTGTTTCAACACGAGATTTGTCATAAAAAGTCCTAAAAATATTATAGAGTTCGGAAAGGTTGAATATATTTATATATTTAAGCTGCGTTCCGCTAAGTTGATATAATGCATTATTTGTACTATATTTTATATATTATATACTATATTTTATACTTGCTTTGCTGCCCGTTCGAACACATTTTTGTCTTTATTGAACTATTATGTTTCGAAATGTATGTTAAATAGGGCACTGCTTCCATTTTTCTCTAAATAATGCTGTAGTTCTGTATGAAAAATGATGATAACTGCGATTTCGCTACATTATATAGCTATTATTATGAAGGGCTTGAAAGACTTTTTCCCTTTATACAATAGCGGCAGCTTTAAAGATATATCTTTCCATATGTACTCATCACACTGTTTTTGTTTTATCATAAACACTAAAGATTATTTAAATGTGCAAAATGCACATTTTTGTAGCTAACTCGGAGCATAGTTTACATAGTACACCTGCTAAGTTCATGTCTCTCTCACAACATGCCAAAATTATAAACATCTAATCCTAAACACCACATAGGTTTTCAAATAAGTGGTTTACAAATTATTGCTCATGGAAGCAAAGCTGTGCTGATGAGAGATAAATCTCGAAACGCGTCCAGAGATGGCTATCCACTTAAGTTATCGGAAAGACATGATCTTAAAAACAATGTTATTTTTATGGTTTTTGTTTAGTGCCACGAAGGTGGACTAAAAGCTGTAAAATAACTTACAAATTTCATGTGAGATTTGTTTTGATAGTCCTAAAAAGACTCAATAATTGTTATAGAGCTCCGGAAAGGCTCAATATATTTATATATTCAGGCTGTATTCCGTTTGTTTTAAGTTTGTATGATTATCTATAACGTAGGATGGTTTCACCAATTCTATCTTAGTAGTATGTTTAGATTTGTTTATCATATTTGATGGTCATACATTGTCTTCCCTCTATAACTTATCTACAGTTTTCACTAAGAAGCCTGAGTCTACTATTTGAGTTTATTTTGTTTAATTGTATAACTACAAACCTAGTAGACACTGCTTTTTTATTTAATCTATAACACTAAGAACTGATTTTGAATATTTTTATGTGCTAATTCCAAAAATACCTGGCTTTTTAGTAGCAACTCTAATTTAGATTCAGGCAAATTGATTTTAGTTTTCTTGCAATTTTCGATGCGTTAACTTTTTTAGCGGTTTATCTCAGAAATTTCTTGTTTTGAATGTTTGTTTCAGCAAGCTAAAGTTAATGGGAAAATAAATAAAGTTTTGCTATGTAGCTTAAACTCCAGAAAATGTCATCGACACAAACGTACGTTGAAAGTCTCTTAGATTTAAAATTATTTCTTGATGCTGTTTTAACCGATTCTGAAAATTTTAATCCGAAACCAAACGTAAGGAATTCTTTTAACTGAAGCTGGAAACCTTACATGAAGTTAGTAGAAATGATTAAAAAATGCGGAAAATTCTAGGCGCTAATAATATACTGCATCACACAAATAGATCTGAATTTCACAGCTATTTTGGTTTATGCAGCCAAAATTTATCTAGAAGCTATTAAAAAAATCCTCGGCATCAAAATGTATGTTGGATTCTGTAACCTATAGATATCCGTTTATCTTCTTTTTGGTGCCATATCCGCCTAGCGAATGTTGGCGATTATCCCCGCTATAATAACTTTATTGACAGCAGCACGGAACTCGACTGATGTCTTTGCATACCACTGTCTAAGGTTCCCCAACCATGAGGTTCTTCTTCTCCCCGGTCCTCTATTACTGTTGATCTTGCCTTGCATGGTGAGCTGTAGTAGACGGTATTTATTATTTCGCATGATGTGTGCCAGGTAAGAGAGCTTCTTTATCTTGATGCTTGGCATGATTTCCGTCTTCTTTCCCATTCTTCTCAGAACCTCTTCATTTGTTATTCTGTCAACTCAACTGATACGCAGAATTCTTCGATACACCCACATCTCGAAGGCGTCTATCTTGTTCGAAGATGCTGCGTAAAGGAAGACCGAAAATACATAGCATTTCATAATACGTATTTTTAACTTCAGGCTAACTAAGATTGTGACTGCACAGTACGGATCTCATACGTATAAAGGCTACTCTTGCAAGTGCGATTCTTGTTTTTATTTCCGCCGAGTGGTCCCATTTCTCGATCATGTTGCGTCCTAGATATGTGATGCGCTGTACTCTTCCAATGGCTGTGTTGTTTGCGTACAGACCAGTATCTTGTGGATTTGCGACTTTACTCATAACCTTGTATTTCGTCTTGCATTGACGAATGTAAGACGAATTGCATTGACTTTGAGACCATATTCTTCACCAGCTTCAGCTATTCTGCTTAGTAAACTTCGCAGTCCTTCAGGTGTGTTTGCGATTAGCAAGGTGTCGTCTGCGTACCGGATGTTGTTTATTGTTTCGCCGTTTACAATAATGCCTTTTTCCATTTCGTGCAGGGTATCTGACATAATAGTTCTGAATATACGTTAAAAAGAAGTGGTGACAGAATACAACCTTGACATACTCCAAGTAAGATTTCGATTTTGTCAGTGTGACTATCCTCTACCCTGACAGTCGCTCTCTGCTTCCAGTAATGGTTACCGATTATTCTGATGTCCTTGTGGTCCATTCCGGTGTTCTTAAGTATTTCACGCATCTTCTGGTGTTTTATTTTGTCAAGCGCCTCTGAGTTTATGAGGTGGTTTCCCATTGCCTTCCTCATCGCAGTTTCAAGGCCGATTGAATCATATGTGATATCCGTCCATGAATATCTGGTAACGAGCCTTTAGGGAAATCTTTCTTCGATATCCTCGCCCCAGTAATGAGATATTTTAGGTTAGGTGCCCAATCTCATGCTACTTTTACCCACCATATCTGGTGAGTGTTCTCCTATCCGCCACCATGGGGTGGCGCCCAGTGGGGGAGTAGCCAACCCCTCAGGGGTATATATCTGTTTATAATCAATGTAAAATCAATATGTATTATATATTTTCTTTGAATTTTATTTTATGTAATAACCATTAAGTTAATTCAAAATATATTCGTGTTTTTATGATAAGGTAGTAAAAAAATGGATAGAAAAATGGCTAGAAAAATGTAACTTTGATCCTTGTCGTATTAATGAATAACTCTATAAAAATTCCTGATGTATTATACAATGAAATCCAATTAAAGGATGTGGAATATTCTGCTTAAGATATTGAATAGAACCAATGTTTCTTAGAACGTTCAGCGCCCCCATGGCAAAAGTTGCTAACTACTAAAAACGCACAGTGACGGGAACACCATTTAGTCGTTGTCGATGTAATCTAGGTAAACGTAGATTTAATTTGGATTAGATTAAGTTACGTTAGAGCCAGACAAATCCAGACTGAGGGACCGAGACTTAAAATTTAGTCAATTTTAATACTGGTCAGAAAATTTTCACTACGTCTCTATGTTTTGTTTAGTGACGCGAGTTGTTGCCATAGTAATAACAAACATAAATCATTTAATAATAAAACTCCATTTGATTTACATTGGACTTTTACGCATGATTTTTATACACGGTTATAATAATGTTCCTTCATTTGTGATTGAGAAACTTTTATAAGAAAATTACAAAAATTAGAAAATCAATGCCCGGGTCACTTAGAAAGCCTGTGTGGGTGAGCCTGTGACCCGCGGGTCATAGGTTCGCCATCCCTGGCCTAGACAGACAAGTCCAAATATAATATATTCAAGAGAAAAACCTAGATCAAGTATGGTGAACCTTTTTTGAATAGTCTGTCAAATGTTGATCATTATATTTTTCATACTAACTCGTGGGTCACCAGGTCAGTGTCATCGCTTGGAAAAGAGGAAGGAAATTAAAAACTATTTTTCTGTTGTTCCCACTTTAAAAATACCTTTTGATTTGAAATGTTGGTGTTTGCGATTATTAGGTTCTGAATTTGATGTTGTCTAGATTTAGTAATTACTATCCATTTGGTCTTTTTGAGGTTTATTTTCAATCCATAGTGGTGTCCATCTAGTCTTTGTTTGACGAATCTTGATGTTCTTGTCAGTCTTGTCTGTCTAGGCCAGGGATGGCGAACCTATGAGGGTCGGCTGCCGACAATGTCGACTGAGCATGGTGTCACCTGGTGCGGTAATTCCTGTTATATCTTATTGATATCAATTTTTTGATTTCGACGTTTATTTTTGCTCTTGACTCGACTGCTATCTCACAACTCCCTGCCACATTAGCCGAGACAATAAGACAGGAAACATGCCGCATTTTAAGATCTGCCAAACTACCGACAAGAAACATCTCATACGAGGAATGCAAAGCCCTCAAGGCACTAAGAGAAAACAACAGTGCTAACTATAAACAAAAAATGACCACAATCTTAGATGATCCAGCTTATCTACCCAGTACAACGAACCCCACAACCTATCTTGAAAAAACTGCCAGCCAAAAGATCCTAAGCTCTAGCATTGACAAGGAAACTATGAATTATCTTATACCAAGGGAGAAATCTTCACGGTGTCCCAAGATATATGGTTTACCAAAGATCCACAAAGATGGAGCCCCACTACGACCAATAGTAAGCTCCGTTGGTTCACCGGTCCAACTTCTTGCGAAACATTTAGCAAAATGTTTACAACCATACGCCGAAGATTGTGATTCCTATGTCCGCAATGCTGAACACGTCATAGACATTCTGAAAAATCACCAACTCCAGCCCGGCCACCTCCTTGTGAGCTTTGACATTGTATCTTTATTCACAAAAGTACCGGTCCCTGAGGCCTTAAACATCATAAGATCAAAATTAAAACCAGAAAAGTATGTATCAGATCTGGCAGAAAATTGTTTAAAGAATACATACTTTAGGTACGATGGTCAAATATACAAACAAGTCCTAGGAGCAACAATGGGTTCATCTCTATCCCCAGTAATAGCCAACATATTTCTTACAGATTTTGAGGAAAAGGCAATCTCATCATCCACACTTAAACCTACACTCTGGTTAAGATATGTTGACGACACATTTGTAATCTGGCCCCACGGCAGACCAGAGCTGGACAAATTCCTTAACCATCTTAACTCCCAACACGACCAAATTAAATTCACAATGGAGATAGAAAAGCATCAACGACTTCCTTTCTTGGATGTTTTGGTACAGAAGAAACCTGACGGCACTTTGATTGACACTGTGTACCGGAAACCAACCCACACAGACAGATATCTGAACGCTTCTTCGCACCATCATCCCAAACAACTAGCATCTGTAGTCAACACTCTTACCACCCGATCCAAAAGACTAGCCGACCAGCTTAACTTACCGAAAGAATTGAGGAACTTAAGAGAGGCTCTTTCTTCAAATGGATATCCAAACAGCTTAATATCCAGAGCTTTCCGTCGTACAAAGAACGGTAGCCGAAGAACTGAAGAACGCCAGAAACCCGTTAGCACAGCATACCTACCATATGTTCATGGATCAACTGACAAAATTGCCAGAATCCTTAAAAGACACAACATCGACACCATTTTCAAACCTAACCAGAAAATATCACAACAACAACCGTTAGACGCATACTATGCGCATAAGTATCAACAATATCATCAAGCATCAACAAAATCATCAAGCATCAACAAAAACTTCAAATTCAACATATATACATATACATATATATATATATATATATATATATATATATATATATATATATATATATATATATATATATATATATATATATATATATATATATATATATATATATATATATATATATATATATCAATAATATAATCTACAAAACACACGCAGACTTCTTCGTTAACAGTCAAAACTCTCTCCGACAATATCTTCATCATGTCTATGGCGTCCCTGGTTCCTTTTCTTTTCCTAAATCCAAACTGATCATCTTCCATTACTTCTTCGATTTTATGTTCTATCCATCCATTGAGTATTTTTGCAATGATCTGCGCCACGTGTGAGCTCAAACTAATTGTTCTGTAATCACTACATTTCTTGGCTTGATGTTTCTTTTCTAGAGCAACCATTGTGACATTTAAAAAGTCTAGCCATACCGGTTTCGTAGATTTTGTTAATGGGTTGTGTCAACGCTTTCAAACCTCCATCTCCGATTTCCTTCAGCAAATTCACTGGTATGTCGTCTTCTCCTGTAGCTTTCCTCCTCTTCATGTCCTTAATTGCCTTCTCTACTTCTGTTTTTGATATGATGGGCTCTTTTTCGTCTTCATCAACCGCCTCCTCTGTTTCTATTTTAATTACTTGCGGGCGGTGTTTCTTATCGTAGAGTTCTTTTACGTATTCCTGCCATATTTTCAGCATCTCCCCTTGTTCTGTCTCCATTTGTCCTTTAGAGTTTTCTATTCCGAAGTTCCTTACTCCTTTATTCTCACTCCCTCCCAACTCTTTCGTTTTCTGATACATCAGGTCGTACCTTCCTCTCCTTTGTAGTTCCTCTATTTCTTCACACATTACTTCTAGGTATTTTTCCTTCGTTTTGTCTGTTTCTCTCCTGAGTGCATTGTTAAGTCTTCTGTATTCCGCTTCGTTCACATTTTTACATTTCCTCCTTTCCTCCATCTCCTCCAGGATCTCATTGGTGATCCTGGCTTTCTCGCCAGCAAAAAGAGCGAGGTTTTCTCGCTCTTTTTGCTTCCCTCCCGACTTTACTCTCTATAGTATTTAACAAGGCCAGTTTAATATTTCTCCACTGTTCTTCTGCACTTGCACTTACATTTTCCTCTCTCAATTCGCTAAAGACATTCTCTAAGGATTCTCTTACTGCCTCATTCTTCTCTCTTAGCTTTTCCAAGTCCCATCTCTGCTTTCTCTTCCCACCCTGTCTGATCCTCTTCAACCTTGTACTGATGTCTGCAACCAGAAGGTTGTGATCCGAATCTATATCGGCAGCTGGCATAGTTTTCGTGTCTTTCACACTGCCCTTAAACCTCTGCTTTACAAGTATGAAATCTATCTGATATCTACTAATGTCACCTGGGCTCTTCCATGTGTATATCTTTTTCTTCCTTTTCTTAAACCAAGTGTTCATCACTACCAAATTGTTACGCTGACAGAATTCCACTGGCATCCCTCCTCTATCATTTCTTCTACCTAACCCATATTGTCCCACGATGTTTGCTTCACTACCTTGTCCTACCACACTATTCCAGTCACCCATTATTATGGTGTTTATTTTTCCTCTGCCTTCAGAGTGGATGATGTCCTCTATTTCATCGTATATTTTCTCCATTTCTTCGTCATCATGATCTGATGTTGGCATGTACACTTGAATTATCAGAATGGCCACTGGTTCTGCACTTATTTTCACAAACATTAGACGATCACTATGAAACACCATTTTAGTCACACTTTGCACAAATTGATTTCCCATCACTATTGCTACTCCACGTTCATGACTTTTTCCACCTGAGTAAAACATTGTGTAATTACCTGACACTATTTCACCACTACCTGTCCACCTCACTTCACTTAAACCCATTATGTTCACTTTACATTTATTCATTTCTCTTTTCAGATTTTTCAGTTTCCCTGCTCTTCTAAGTGTTCTTACGTTCCATGTCTCGATCCTGAAATTAAAATGTCCACCTCTTTTGATGACACCCCGAAGTACTCCCCACCCGGAGATCCGAAAGGGGGAATATTTTACCTCCGGAATTCATTACTCCAGGAACTGCCATAATCATTCTCCGTCTTCCGACGTTCAGGAAATATAATAATGTGGTAGTCTTCCCATTTCCTTTCCACATCGCAGTATCACGGCCGAGGAACCAGACTATGATTGGTTTCGCCCATGACACTCCGATCTTGATCCAACTAAAGCATCAAGTCAATACTAGTGCCCGCTGCTGCCCGGTGCCAGCCTACCACCGTAGGGGGGTCTCTTCCGCCAGATGTGTGTGTGTGTTAGTGTGTTGTATTGTTTTCTCAGGGATTCCGCGTTGATGCTGAGGGTTGGCTCTGAAAAGAACCGGATTCTCGACGTTTCGACGAACTTTCACGGACGCATATATCTCTTGAGAATGGCGAATGTTAGTTCGCCGAAACGTCGAGAATCCGGTTCTTTTCAGAGCCAACCCTCAGGATCAACGCGGAATCCCCGAGAAAACAATACATCACAGGTATCTATCCGCGAAAACCTCAAATACAATATATATATATATATATATATATATATATATATATATATATATATATATATATATATATATATATTGTATTTGAGGTTTTCGCGGATAGATACCTGTGTTGTATTGTATATATATAACTGGTCAAGGATTCACTGGTCAAGGAAAAAAAGTTCATATTTATTACACATCCTTTTTAGTGAGTAGGCCATAGGCCATATATATATATATATATATATATATATATATATATATATATATATATAAATATATATATATATATATATATATATATATATATATATATATATATATATATATATATGGCCTACTCACTAAAAAGGATGTGTAATAAATATGAACTTTTTTTCCTTGATCCTTGATGATTATATATATATATATATATGGCCTATGGCCTACTCACTAAAAAGGATGTGTAATAAATATGAACTTTTTTTCCTTGACCAGTTGAAACCAGAAGGCCATCAACGGCCAGTTCTTATTTTGACCCGGACAGTTGTTATGTTTTATATCTTCGGACCAGATGTTCTACATCATTTTTGTTACTGAGAAATTTTAGCAACACAGAAACAACTTCGTTGGACCCACACTTGGTCATATTATAAGTCCACAAGTACATGTACCCCTTATATAACAAAATTTTTCGGCAGTAAAATGCCGGTCCAGTAGTTAATTTTGGAATAGGTTTTGGAATTTTATAGCCAATGGCCAACATTTTTTTGGGCTCATTCTTTGAGTGTTCTGATTTGAAAAGATTTTGCATTGCCTTCGCTCTGTTCTTATGTGGATTCAATGAGGTTGTCAATCTGTCCCGTTCTTAAACGTCGTTATTTCGTTTAGCAGTATCAAGTTTAATGTTGGTTTCATCACATGTTTTACATGTCTCTGATTTAGAAAGTTTAAACCCTATGTTATATTGAGTTCCAAAAAATTTTCGTTACGAATTTTCTTTTACAGGCACATTGCTTCGCTCCTCACCATGGAATATAAAATTCTTTATAGAGCCGAGCGATAGTCATATCGCAGTTGAGAAAGGTCTTGCCAATATTATCTATTCGGCTGTATTGACACTGATATTATGGTATTGTTTTAATATAATTTAGGTCTGGTTCTATGTATTCCTCGACCGTCTTTTACTGGAACAGAATTTCCCTGTGATATCGTCGACACAAAAGAATTGATCCATCCTTGTTGCAATCCATGGATTCTCATAAATTCGACTTTGTCTATTTTGATACTCTGACTGTTCGCGCCAATTTTAGCGCATGCAGGTTTTTAAATTTAATATTTGAATTTATTTCGGCACCGGTCAATAGAAGGGGAAAAGGTGTATCGATCTGTGTCGAAATCGCGCGATTTAATTATCATTTCGTGAATTGATATATCAGTCGACTAAAAACGCTCGGAAGGTGCGAAGCGCGGAGAGCGAGAGAAACACGAAAAACCCACTTCGACCTGCACATGCACGTGTGATAGAATATTCAAGCCAAACTAACCAAGGGGTAGTGTACCCAGGGTGGTTAAGTAGTAACTAACCAGGGTGATCACGAGCCCCAAGGGCTGAAGCGGAACCCAACGTCCTGAAGACGACAATTTTAAGGGAATCCCGATACCTAGTATCCCCATTTCCTCCCTTAAAAGAGGCGCCGGAAGGACGATCCCACGTGGAGGAGACGCTAGCAGCCCCCACAGGTAAGTGATTTGACCAGCCTGTGTTTTTGGTTGGAAGTTTGGAATTTAGTGAGACACGGTCCGAACACTGACCATCAACAGAAACTGTGTATTCAGCAGTGACTTTTCTGCAAGATTTCTGTCGCTTCTGTTTCTTTTTATAAGATCTCTTATTTTGTATGTTGATACAACCAAAAAGGTCTGTGTTGTAGGTCATGCTAACCCAAATTCCAAAACTTATTAAAAATAGTTTCCTGTGTGTTGTTTAATAACTGTCTGCAATTTTTAATGCACCTACGGAGCGAGCTAAAAAACTTGTCTGCGCACGTGAGTTGGGAACGTGCGCGGTCAAGTTTTTTAGTTTTGGCAGTTAAATACTCCTGACCCAAATTACGTCTTTTTCTGCTTTTCGCTCTTTAATAACTATCTTCTCCTTTTTACCTGGAATGAGATTTAGGTTTATTAGGGGATTGCTCATGAGTTCTTCGCAGTTTCGATGCTGACATTTGTTCATTATCTAATTCACTAGACGATATGTTTAACTAAAAATGGATTGCAATAATATGACAAGCCACACAAAAATATAGATTCATTATTTTCGCAAAAACATGACATGCCACGAAAATATAAAAAATGCGTACCTTCTTGTTTTCCCACTGCCAACATTGGTCATCGCTTGGTACATAATCTTTGTCTGCAATACTGTCATCACATGATTCAACAAATGGTTCGTCACAACTTATACTTTAATCACAATTCATTGTTTTATCACCCGTTGTCATAAAGCCGATAGACATTGTGGCTTGTCACGATTATCGAGGTTTTAAATTAAAATGAAAATTTCATATTGCTTATGTTGTCGCCGCGTGGCTTATGCAGATTTCCAGTGCTTTAGTCCATATCTCCGATTCAGCAACGTATTCTGCTGCTGTTGAATGTTTTATCATGCCCACATCTGCTTTGTCGTAATAAATATAGTTTCAGTAGGCATTTTGTGAAATCTCTAAACAAAAGTTAATATGTCTTGTGCGGAATTAAGTTCATTGTTACGACCGGAATTCCGTTTTAGATTGTCTGTATTTTAAATTGCTGTGTATTGCCTCTTTACTTGCCGGCTCCGATTTTAATCTTTTTAATGTCGCAACTTACGAGATTGCTGTGTTCTCTACTACCTACCATATACACTATCAGATAATCGTTTGTTTTTCCATTAAATCTACCTTTTTATTAAACGTTTCTTCCTACAAAATGGCCAAAAACATAAATACATTCCAGAAGCAGTTAAAATTTTCTTTTTGTGTTGGTTTTCTTTGTATTTTAATTATTTCAAATTTTTAAGTTGTTTTAATTATTTCAAGTTTAGTTTCAATTAGTTTTGTTTATAAAGCAATGCAAAAAATACAAAAAACAATTGTTTCATTATTATATATTACTTATATTAAGAATGGTTTGATTCATCATATATTTCATTAATTTTACAAACTTAAAACAAGCGGAACACAGCCTAAATATATAAATATATTCAGCCTTTCCGGAGCTCTATAACAATTACTGAGTCTTTTTAGGACTTCCAAAACAAATCTCATGTAAAATTTGTACGTTACTTTATAGCTTTCAGTCCACCTTCGTGGAACTCAACAAAAACCAAAAAAATAACATTGTTTTTAAGATCATCTCTTTCCGATACCTTAAGTGGATAGCCAACTGTGGACGCGTTTCGAGATTTATCTCTCATCAGCTTCCATGAACAACAATTTGTAAACCATTTACTTGTAACCCATGTGGGTGTTTAGGGTTAGATGTTTTTAATTTGACATTTTGTGAGAGAAACATGAACTTAGCAGGTTATTGATTGAACTGATAAGATAGAATTGGTAAAATGATCCTATTATATAGATAATCATACAAACTTTAAACAAACGGAACACAGCCTGAATATATAAATATATTCAGCCTTTCCGGAGCTCTATAACCTGAAGCTCCTATGAAGGTCTATGAACCTGAATATATTTATATATTCAGGCTGTGTTCCGTTTGTTTTAAGTTTGTATGATTATCTATAACGTAGGATGGTTTTACCAATTCTACCTTATCATTAATTTTAGATTGTTTGAGTAAAAACTAGCATTTTAGTAATTCAGTAGTATTTTATTTGCCGAATTTATAAACATATAAGAATGAATATTTTGAAAAAGAAATGAAAAAATATCAATTGAAAATTATACAAAAATATGAGTTGATAACATAACTGTCGTTATAATTTATCAATTCAGTCATGGTATTTGCTGGGAAATAAATTTAGAAACTCATTTTGAAAGTATATTGTTAGTTGGTGGAAACTATTATATTATGTAAATTTTCATTGTTTGTTTTTATGATTAAATTGTACTTAAAGTTTTAATCGACGAAACAACTAAATCAATTGTAAATAATAATTAATGACAGAAATATTACAAAATAAAAGAAATGATGTAAATTTGAAATTATATAAATTATATAATTTGCCCTCTCCTAAAATCGCCAGGATACCAGCAAATCACATAACAATTCTTCTGGGATTTCAACGCACAGGTAGGGACAGAGAGAAAATACAGAACAATAATGGGAGACTACCCAGCACATAAGAGGAACGGGATAAGACTCTTTGGACTCTGGAAATCATTGCAGTTGAGACATACCTTCAGAAACTTAAAAACCTGGAAATCTCCAAATCCCACCCTAGGAGAATTCCAACTGGACCACATAGCGATAACCACATAGCGATTAGAAATGGTGAATTCGATTTGGACCACTACCTCTCCAAAGTTAAAATCCGCTTTCTCCCATCCAACCAAAAGAACCGCCCACCCAGAATGACCAGATACAACATCAACCGAATAAATATCACAGAAGATATCATTAAGAACTTTAAAGAAGAAATCCACACCGTCAATACAAAGAGCTGCCAAGACCTCAGCACGAGGAATAATGGTGCCGCGAAGGAAGAAGACATTGAGGCTGGCAAAAAGCAAACGAGCAATCTGGTGGAACGAAGCATGCGAGGTAGCAGTCGAGGAAAGGAAAAAAATGGAGAATATGAAAATGTTCCAGGAAGATGGTACACTTGGAACAATTCAGGCGTCAAAAAACTCAAAGAATACCAAGTATGAGCTTCAGAAATGAACACTGCTTAATCGGTTTGAACAACCAAGAAAACAGCGAGATACTTGCAAGGAAATTTGATAACCTCTTAAACTGCCAACCTGCCAACCAAGAATACCTTACGAAGTTAAACAACAAGGCTTGTGGCGAAGACTCGACAACGGGAGAAATGTTGTAAAGAGCGGAACCGGAATTCCTGGACAACTTACACTAAATATTTCAGACAATATGGGAGACAGAGAAGATACCAGAACAATGGAAAACGGCGTTGATTCACCGCGTCCATAAGAAAGGGGAAGAAGGGCGCCTATAACTGTAGAGGTGTCTCCTTACTTCCGGTCGCCTACAAAATCCTCTCAAAGATACTCCTGAATAGAATAGAGGAGAACCATGATACACAACTCAGGAAGTACCAATGAGAGTTCCGAAAAGAGCAACCCGGCGCAGAGCAGATCTTCAACTTGAAACCAATAATCCACCATAGAATGCTGAGCTCCAAAAAAATTGTAGTATCTTCAAAAAGGCTTTTGACTCGGTTTACAGAGAAACCCATAACGGTATCATTCGAGAATTTGGGGTGAGACCCAAGTTAGCAAACATAATCAAAGTTACATTAACAGGCTCAAAATCCAAAGTGAAGTTCATAGGAGAACTGTCCCGGTCGTTTGAAATGTTTAAAGGTGTAAGGCAAGGCGACGGACTTTCACCCATCCTATTCAACTGCTTTCTGAAAAAGATCGTACGAATGTGGAACTCGGAACTTATAAATCAAGGAATAAACCCAGTCTGCTTAGGGAAGAAATCAGTAATCATTAAAGTCAACTGTTTGGCCTTTGCAGATAATTTTTCGATACTCTCGGAAAGCCCAGGAGAAGCGATCACTCAGATTATGCTCTTAGAAAAGATCGCAAGTAAGACGGAACTTAGGATCTCGATAGGAAAACCAAAATTGATGATAAATGACATACAAGGTCCAAAATTCCTTGACCCGGAGATGCGGACGGATTTATAGAGTAAAGAGATTTAAAAATCTCGGTGAAGCGATACAGGACAATGGTCTAGATTCTAGAAAAAGCTGCGGTAGGTGATAGGATCTAAAAAAATGGAGAGAACGTATGGGTTTACAGAAAACAACTATAACAAGAAATGCATTTCCTGGAATTCCAAAATAAAGCCTGTGAATGCCTTTCAATGTTTCAATGAACTACAGGCTAGAAAAGTTGGAGGTCCTGGAAAGGAGAATCCTCCGGAAAATCATGGGCTCAATCTATTTGGAAACCGGATGGAAATTTCGGAGCAGCGTCGAAGTCTACCAGAATGTAGAAAAAATCTCTGCGACCATGAGGAAACAGAGGCTAATATTTCTTCGGCACATGTACAGATTAGACAAATCTAGATTAACTAAGCAGATATTTAACGTCTTCTGAAACAAGAAAAACAACTACATCATGGATTCAAGAAACTCAGGGAGGCCTTAAAAGATCTAACATCCCAGAAACCCGAATGGTGGAAATGGATACGTTTCGAAACAGTATACACAATTTGGAAGGGTTGCATGACGAGAGACGAGCTACAAAGACCGGAAGAGCTTGTACGGCCGAGCAACGGCAGCAGCACTGCGATCGAATGAAGGAGTACTGGAGGCAGAGGAAATTACAACTAAAATAGTGAAATTGTAGCGTGATCCTTTAAGTAGCTAATTGCTCGCAAATAAAATTAAAAAAATATATTTTTCTACTGATATATGTAAAAATTGAATATGTGAAAAACTTCATGAAAGTGACATTTTTTCATTCTAGAGATGAAAATATTTTCACCTCTAGAGACGAAAATGAGCATTTTAAATTTATGATTTTCTCGATTAAAACACTAAACTAACCAAATTTGCATGGACTTTCTTATTAATTACATCAATTTCAATGAAATATTTTATGTACAAACGTAAAACGAGCCTGAAACTATTTAAAAAACCGAAATAAAATTAGGACATTGGACTTGAACAAATTTCTATTTTCTAACTTCTAAAAAATATTTTATTGATATAAATAAAAATCAATGATAGTTTAAATAAAAAAAATGAAGTTTAAAATATACTAACGATTATTTTCAGGAAGAAATCACGTCAGAAACAATTAAAAAAACAATATCACGCCCTGCCGACACGCTTCAGTTGACACGAGTGACATTTAAATTTGAGGTTATTGTTTTATGCAACTAGCGGTCGTTTTGTGTATTACCGAAACAGAGCGTTTGCAAACGCGCCATTTTTAAATTTCTCCGCTCCAGATAATTTTTTTAATAGGAATTAAATATATGTAAATGTAAAAAAATGAACATTTATGCACTGAATTTTCACTGTTACGTTAATATATCAAGTTTTATTCATTTGTAGATATTATGGTATAAAAAATAATTCATTAAAAAATGTTGGCGCCTCCCCTGGCAATAGTCCGCGCCTCCCCTGGGAGGTGCGCCTCCTAGGCTGGAAACCACTGACTTAAAGGTTTAGGTACAATTTCACACGCAGCAGTAGCGGTTTCGAATTTATAAGCGTAGGCTGTTACAGCCGTTAATAAATCTGTGGTTTAGTCGGCAACAATGTCACTCATCAACTATCCTATCGAAAAATACTTTTTCTACTGATATATTTGAAAATGGCATTTTTTTCACAGTTTACCCTACATGAAAGTGACATTTTTTCATTCTAGAGATGAAAATATTTTCACATCTAGAGACGAAATTGAGCATTTTAAATTTATGATTTTCTCGATTAAAACACTAAACTAACCAAATTAGCATGGACTTTCTTATTAATTACATCAATTTCAATGAAATATTTTATGTACAAACGTAAAACGAGCCTGAAACTATTTAAAAAATCGAAATAAAATTAGAACATTTGACTTGAAAAGTATCACCTTCTATGAGAATGCAATATGTTACCATGGAAACGACCAAACCAACAATTAAATTTGTATTGACAGTTCTGACAGTTCGCTTCGAATTGGATTTATTAAAGTCGAATTATGGATTATACAACCGATATCAGTAGAAAAAATTGCATTTACTACTCGGGATGAAATTGCATTTACTACTTCGGTGTGATTGCTAACTCGCTGGCGCTCGTGAGCAAACTCCCACCTCACCAAAAAAGACGCCACTTCCATCTCTTGCTGTAAAATATACTATTTTAAATAAGTAGTAATATTTTTCAAAAATATAGAAAACTTTGTAGACTTGAAACTTTGATAGAAAATTCTACTTTGCAAACAACTTGCATTGGATATTTTATACATTCATTTAAAAAAGATTTTTCTGTCTCTCTAATAGAAATCTATATGAATTTTCTAGGTGTTGTTAAATTGGAATCAACTCATTTCTCCTGCTTTGTTATTTATTATTATAATGGAATTGGCATGGCAATATCAGTTTCAAACATATACGAGCTTGAAAATTCAATTAAAATAAGTAACTAAATATATAACTAAATAAATAGTATTTAGTTATATATTATATTTTTGATTCCTAATCCACCTACGAGCCTCAATCAACTTTTTGATGGGAACGAGGGTTAACAATTTTAGAAATCCCTGCATTGAACAAAATAATAGTATAAATAGAGTATAAACCAAATAACCGACTTATTAAAGCAGAATATGGCTAGAATATATAAATATATTCAACCCTTCCGTAGCTCTATAATATTATTAAGACTTTTTAAACCACAAAACAAATCTCATGTTGAAATAACATATTGCTAATGCCATACGCAGGGTACTGAATTATACAACAGATATTTGTATACTATTTACTAGCCCTCAATCGATTTCCGTAACACTAAACAAGAACTAGATAAATAATAAAACAATAAAAGGAACTAAATTGTTCTTGTTTAGTGCCATGAAAGTGGACTGGGGGCTAGTAAATAACATTCAAATTTCTGTTGTATAATTCAATAACCTGCGTAGTATTAGCAAACGAAGTAGTTGTTTCAACATGAGATTTGTTTTGTAGTCTTAGAAACAAATCTTAGTAAGATTATATCAATATTGTTACTATCTTCGACAAACCCGTACATGAAGTCGTTTTCTGCTAACAGCCAAGTATAAGTTCCGAAGTAGTTTATAAATCAAGTTATCAGTGTTGTAAATTGAGAGAGTTATGAAACAAGTAGGTTGTTTAAGTTTGAGTCTGTTATTTAGATATTGAGCTAGCTGAAGCAAAATACAGTTACAAAAGTAGTCAAGCAATAAGTCATTTCACAATCTCAATCGATAAATAAGAGTTTCTTATTAGACTACTAATCCAGTTATCAAAACGTTTAAATATATGAATCAAATTAAACTGTTAAGTTTTAGGCCCTAGCCTAGGTATTCGGCTAGTAATTGCTACTAAATTTGTTAGGACCCTCAAATTGCATATAAATATAAACTCCTAATGAAAACTGTATACTTTTTGTATAATTTAGATTACAAAATCTTAGACTGTAACTGAGGTTTTATACTAACTGTACTATTTAAATTTATAAGTTTATCCTAACTGAAATTATTCTGTCTTACAATTGGTTAAGAATTGAAAACTAACTATCTAGTCTAAAAGTTTAGCCATCAACATTCTTGGGTTATCTGTTTTCACTTCATAGAAAATATCGTTGCATTGTTCCTGCAAATTCAAACTGATTGTTCTCAATAGATGAATCATTTATTATGTTTGTGATCAATCATTTATAATGATAATCATTTTCAGCAATTTCCTATATTTTTGGTAAATTTTCTTGCTATGTTAGTTTTATTTATTTTTTCTACTTTTATTAATGTAAGGTAATCAATATTAGGTGAAATCTCGTTATGTAATGTAACCAACAAGCGGTTACGATGGTGTATGTTGGTGGTGGAGGAAATCAAGCAGGTTAATGTTACCCAAGGTATACATAACATCTCTCGCCACTCAATTTGTTTTATGGCTCCGGCAAATTAATCCCGGCACTTGGATGATTAACGGCCACCCCACTATCCCCTTTCCAGTGACCCTGTTTTCGGGCGCGCAGTTTCGTTATAAACGAGGCAACAAAAGGGCTTTTACGCAACTTTCAATAAATTCACTTTAATGGCCTTTTAAAAACAAGGTCATTACTATAATTGAATTATACTTAACCTGCATTTTCCAAAACGGCACTTCGTTTTTAATGGTGTCAGCCATTGAAAAATGCATTGTTTAATTTATGACGAGGGCTCTGTTATTACGAAGAACATGCTTATAAACACCAACTGGTCGATGTAATTATGATGCAGGAATGGAGTGTTCTGATATATCGTTTCACTTAAAACGTCCGGGACTATATTAAATTATGTTTTTCCCTTATTTTTTTCAGCCGCTTTCTTTGTCTATTTCTTCGTTTCTTTCTTCTCCAAATTAAACGCAACAACTCACTAAATTAGGTATATTTAATTTAGCAGGTTTCGCATATTTCATAACAATAAATTTCACAAAAAAAATCTCTACGGAATGAATATAACCAGACCATTTATTAAAGCTAAATGAGAAATATTATATTAACATATACAAAGAAACATACAAAAAATAAATACTTAAGAAAGCATCTCTGCATTTATATCTGACGCTAGTGGGGTTTCTGAATATCAGCACTTTTTCAAAACCGCGGTTTTCGGATTTGGAAAATTAAAAGCCGCGGTTTCGGTTTCGGGTTAGGTTTTTAAGAGCTTTTGGTAGTAGTGTCTGATATTTGAAGTGTGATGGAACTAGATATTTTGAATATATATTTTTTAATATAATTGAACAGTTTTGTTTTATTTAAAAATTTCTAAACATTTGAAAATATTTACTTTCTCTATAAAAAATATTGTCTAGTTTCTTGACTATGACTCTTAGACAATGCTGTAAACGCAATTAATTGTATAGCTATTTTGGTAAATAATGAAAAATATAGAATACATATTGAAACTTAAATAGATTTGTATTTAAATACAGGTGCAACTAATTGTAAATAAATTCTGAAATATTATATCTATAAATATAAAGTTGTTTAAGAATGGAAAAAATGACTATGTGAATTTCCATATTTCAAGAAAAGAATTAAGAAAATTACTATGTTCAAACTGGCTATGTGCTAGTAGATGTGCTAGTGAAGACCATGTGCTAGTTTTCTAGAAAATGACATTTTCTAGCAACCCACATGGTCTCTGATAGCACGTAAGTGCAAATCGTAATAGAAATTATATTTATTTATGTTATTAGTCAATTAATGAATTAGAGAACATAATAATTTCCTTAATTCTTTTCTTAGAAAGTTGTTTATACTTTAATGTTTGTTTAATTATAAAAGTAAAAATAAATAGTAAATAAAATTTGAAATAAAACTATGTTTATTTTAAATTTAAATAATAATATTTTAAAAACACTAAGCTATTTAAATGATTGTCGTTTAAACGAGATCAGTAGGGGAAGATGATGCGTTCTGGAACCTCCTCACCCATAAGGATTTACATGTACTCCCCCGCCTTATGGGAAATTATATGTAAAGTCTAAGCTCCCCCGCCTTATGGGAAATTACATGTAAAATTTAGCCTACCCCTCCGTATGGGGAATCCTATAGAAAATAGTTCTGAACGTGGCCGAGCGTTTATGTGTAGATGGCGCCAGCGTTAGGGAGGAGGGTTAGGGTTGCGGGGTGGACATATTTACAGATATGGGTTCAATTGAGATTATGAGGTTTAGATTGACAAGACTAGACAGATAAGACTAGATAAGACTAGACAGACAAGATGGGACTGGACAGATAACACTAGACAGACAAGACTAGACAGGACTAAACGGTAAGACTAGACATACAAGCCAGACAAGACTAGACAGATAAGAGTAAACAAGACTAGACAAGACTAGACTGACAAGACTAGACTGACAAGACTAGACTGATAAGACTAGACAAGACTAGACACACAAGACTAGACAAGCGGTGAAAATTGCAGGCGGGTAGCGGGGAATCGTGTGTGCATGCATAATTGGTTGCAAACATATTACGGGTTGATTCAATTGAGATTATAGGATTTGGGACAAGAACATATAAAACTAGATCACATCCTGCGATATTTATCTGAATAATTTCCTATGTGTAAGCGAAATTTCTTAAACTTGTCTATGAACTCGATCGTATTAATTATTTTAAATAAAAAAAATATTTCTGCTATTAGGTTTCATTTTGAGTGTGTCATGGTATTGTTTCTTTCTTAAGTTTACGTAATCAGTTTAGTATTTGAACTTGAAGATTTTAAATGTGTATCAAGAAAATAACATTATTTTAACAACTACGACAGTGAATGTTTATGTAACCGCACGCTTAGGACCGGGCGCTTGATAAATAAACAATCGTGTCCAGTTTAAAAATTACAACCGCTGCATTTAAATACAACTACCGCAGTAAGTAAACGCGGTCTAATTAATTTAGTATTTGATCTCGTAAATGCATGCGAGTATGACATATTTAAATAGTAAGATAGGAAACGCTATCAGTTTCATGTTTCATTTTATCTGGATGCTTGTTTGAACTTATTCGATGTATTCTGAGAAATTTGGATGAGTCATACATGCATAGAATCGTGGGCAGGTTAAAACCGTTGTTGAAAACCAGCAGTTGAGTCAGCAACCAGCAATGAGAGTCAGCATTTTCCTGTTTCAACCTGTCTGGATGAGTCATTGAACACGTGATACATCCGGCACATTTTGATTGGCTTATTGAGTATACATACTGAATATTAATCACCCTAAACCTCCAAGAAGATAAAGTTGGAGCCGTAAGCAGTCAAAAATACCAAACAAGGTTAAAGTTTGCGGGAGATCCTTCGATTACAGAAACAAACACAACAAAGCAACATTGAAGCTGGTCCAGCAGAACATCATCCAAGGTTGTGTCAGCTATAGAATTGATGGTTCAAGGATTGATGTAGATAGCTTTATTAGTAAATTGAACAGCCGCTGTACGAGAAGCCGCATTCTAGCCATCCACTTTCCGTCCACTGTCCATCCACTTTCCGTTCACCGTCCACTTTTTTCCGTCCACCGTCCACTTTTTCCGTCCACCGTCCACTTTCCGTCCAATTTAATCAGCTTTTAATCAGATTTTAATCAGATTTTAAACAGCTTTTTAATCAGTTTTTTATCAGCTTTTTAATCAGCTTTATAATCAGCTTTTTATTCAGCTTTTAAACAGCTTTTTAATCAGCTTTTAAACAGCTTTTTAATCAGCTCTCAAACTGGACACGATTGTTTATTTATCAAGCGCCCGGTCCTAAGCGTGCGGTTACATAAACATTCACTGTCGTAGTTGTTAAAATAATGTTATTTTCTTGATACACATTTAAAATCTTCAAGTTCAAATGCTAAACTGATTATGTAAACTTAAGAAAGAAACAATACCATGACACTCAAAATGAAACCTAATAGCAGAAATATTTTTTTTATTTAAAATAATTAATACGATCGAGTTCATAGACAAGTTTAAGAAATTTCGCTTACATATAGGAAATTATTCAGATAAATATCGCAGGATGTGATCTAGTCTTATATGTTCTTGTCCCAAATCCTATAATCTCAATTGAATCAACCCGTAATATGTTTGCAACCAATTATGCATGCACACACGATTCCCCGCTACCCGCCCGCAATTTTCACCGCTTGTCTAGTCTTGTGTGTCTAGTCTTGTCTAGTCTTATCAGTCTAGTCTTGTCAGTCTAGTCTTGTCAGTCTAGTCTTGTCTAGTCTTGTTTACTCTTATCTGTCTAGTCTTGTCTGGCTTGTACTCTAGTCTTACCGTTTAGTCCTGTCTAGTCTTGTCTGTATAGTCTTATCTGTCCAGTCCCATCTTGTCTGTCTAGTCTTATCTAGTCTTATCTGTCTAGTCTTGTCAATCTAAACCTCATAATCTCAATTGAACCCCTATCTGTAAATATGTCCACCCCGCAACCCTAACCCTCCTCCCTAACGCTGGCGCCATCTACACATAAACGCTCGGCCACGTTCAGAACTATTTTCTATCGGATTCCCCATACGGAGGGGTAGGCTAAATTTTACATGTAATTTCCCATAAGTCGGGGGAGCTTAGACTTTACATGTAATTTCCCATATGGCGGGGGAGTACATGTAAATCCTTATGGGTGAGGAGGTTCCAGAACGCATCACCTTCCCCTACTGAGATCTTAGTTTTGTACAAAAGTTGGAGCTTAGGGAAAATGATCTATCGGCGTAGATAGCTTTAATTGTAGAAATTGCTTAAAACAAAATATTTAATGTTTTTGTTCTCCCAGAAGTTCTTTTATATTTAGCAAACTCCAGTTTTTTAAAATAGGGAATATGCATAATTTTTTTTATTTGCTTAATTTTACTTTGTTTTATCATAGAAAAAAATATAAATACTGTTGAAAGTGCTTCAAATAATTTTTAAAACAATATATAATATACCGATTAAATTTGACCTGTTTGAGCGGTCCCATTTTTCGCGCGCATTGGATGACGTCGCAGAGCACATTGATGCTATTTGCATAGACAGTTAAGTATTTTGCGTCTATAATGGAGTCATTAAAGCAGTAATATGGGTTCGTTAATGGCTCGCCGAGTGTTTTAATAATTCATTTTTTTAAGGTTGGCGCCGTTGAAATTTAGAGATATCAACCTGTCAGAAGTGTCGAATTTTCGGTGAGACAGTTTTGAGGTTATGTGATGTGTGGAAATCGCTAATACACAAATTTAATTAACGGTAATAAACTACATAACACATGTCTAAGGGTGCTACAGCTCTAAGTAGGACCTGGACCTTCTCCCACTGCCTACACTTGTGCTCGGTGTCTTGATCTTACACAAGTGTAGGGAGCCCTTACAGTTTTTAATGTGGTTGGCGAGCCACTATTAGGCGAGGTTTCGAGGCAGATTTTTACTGTGATGACTTTGCCAGAGCTATCTACAGGAGGCCGGTGGTTTATTTTTATCATGTCCAGGATATGAACCCGGTACTTGCGGCTCTGAAGTCTGACAGCTTGACTACTAGGCCACCACCACCGCCATAACACATATAATACGACATAACACATATCTAATTTAAATTCAATTAAACCATTTTCAGTCATTGTTATTGATAACATATAGTCACCATATACCAAAATTGCACTAGGTAATGGCAAATACTACAGAAATATTTCACAACAAAACGGAACAGTGAATATCTGCGCCGATAAATGGCAACGTACACGTTAAAGAGCATATCGACCAAAGTTGATGCGTTTCGCAAATTGATGAATTTCCCTCGCATATTTTGGTCTTTTTGATTTAAGTTTTATGGCATTAAATACAAACTAAATGAGAAAATAATGGTGTAGGTTTTTTTTTGTAGGTAATGTCAAGATCATAAAGTATCGGGAGTAAAAAAATCAAGTAAATTCAAATCACTTGCTTATTCCTTATTCGGAGAGCGACTTGTTTGCATATAAGTATTTTTGTTCCTTACTTCTTGAATAGCTTTTTGAACTTCGTCTTGCAAGGCATGGTTTGGATTGCAGAAAATTTGTTTTGGAAAGCAGACTTTGTTGGAACTTTCGGAGGATTTAATAAGCATCTAGCCAATTCTGTTGATTCTACATTTTCACGGGTCTTCAAACGTTCCCTGATATTTTCAATAAAGACAAACTTAAAAGAAACGGAACACAGCCTGAATATATAAATATATTCAGCCTTTCCGGAGCTCGATAACAATTATTGAGTCTTTTTAGGACTACCCAAACAAATCTCACATGAAATTTGGAAGTTATTTTACACCTTTCAGTCCACCTTCGTGGCACTCAACACAAACCATAAAAATAACATTGTTTTTAAGCTCATGTTTTTCCGATAAGTGGATAGCCATCTGTGGACGCGTTTCGAGATTTATCTTTCATCAGCACAGCTTTGCTTCCATGAACAATAATTTTTAAACCACTCACTTGAAAACCCTTGTGGTGTTTAGGGTTAGATGTTTATAATTTTGTGACTTTTTGTGACAGACACATGAACTTAGCAGGTTATTGATTGAACTGATAAGATAGAATTGGTGACACCATCCTACGTTATAGAAAATCATACAAACTTTAAACAAACGGAAGTCAGCCTAAATATAAAAATATATTCAGCGTTTCCGGAGCTCTATAACAATTATTGAGTCTTTTTAGGACTACGAAAACAAATCTTATATGAAATTTGTGAGTAGTAGAGTTGGTAGTCCTAAAAAGACGCAATAATTGTTATAGAGCTCCGGAAAGGCTGAATATATTTATATATTCAGGCCGTGTTCCGTTTGTTTTAAGTTTGTATGATTTTCTATAACGTAGGATGGTTTCACCAATTATATCTTTTCAATAAAGCTTTGCTTATATCTAAACCAGTAAATTTCTTTTCGAAGAGTCATATTACCCATTGTGCCGTAAATATGTTAGAATCTTCGTGGCTTAATGTTGTTACTGCTACGCTTACTGGAGATAAAGTTTTTTTTAAGAATTTCTTTTAACAATTGAAAATTGACATTTTCAATTAAATATTATATTACAATGATGCAAACTAATGCATAAAAAAAATGTATAAAACCTTACCTATCAAATACATATGTTTTGACTTTTAGAGCTTGTAAACATTGTAGTTCGAAAGAGCACTAATTCAATATATATTATTTTGTATATATTATTTTGTATATTTAGTATCAATATATATTTTTTTGAATATATATTACGGTTATGCGGTTTCGGTTTTTGCACAGAAACCCGCGGTTTTGCGGAAAGGATATATCGGAACCAGAAACCCTAGATAGTAGTCATAGTATAATGACATTAAAAGAGTAAATATGACACGATAAAACAAATCAACATGCAAGCAAAACTATACGCAAAAAAATTATCATCATCATCATTGGCACGACAACCCGGGTTGAGTCTTGGCCTCCTCTAGTATTTTTCTCCACCGGTCTCGGTCTCTGACGCCTATTCTCCAGTTTGGCACCTAAATTGCTTGTGCATCTTGGTCTATCCCGTCGTTCCATCTGAGTCTGGGTACTTCCCTGCTTTCTCCGCCCTTTTGGTTTTGGCTTATATATATTTTTTTAATGGTCGTTTTTTCATCTGCCCTAATAACGTGTCCAGCCCATTGTAGTCACACTCACTTTAATTTTTGTTATGATGTCGTTGTCTCGATATAATTCGTAAAGTTCTGCGTTGTATCTTCTCCATTAGTTGTCTTGGTTTTTGGTAGATTTATGGCTCCGTATATTCTTCGTAATATTTTTCTTTCGAAGGTGGCAATTAGTTTTTCATCGTTCTTTGTTATCACCAACGCCTCCGAACCGTATTTCAGGACTGGTATAATGAGTGTTTTGTATAGAGTATCCTTGGATGTTCAGGTAAGTGTCCTGGATATAAAGTGTTGCCTGAGGGCGATGTAACATTTATTTGCTAGTCTTCTTCTAATTTCTTCCTTCACATTGTTTTGCCTATTTACTAGTGAGCCCAGATATATCAATTCCTGTACCACTTCGATGTTGTATTCTCCGATGGTCAGGTTTTGCCCAATCCTATTCGCTCTTACATTCGCGGTTCCTATCATGTGTTTTATCTTGCTTTCGTTTACTTGCAGTCCCATTATTCTGCCGGCTTCCTCGACTTTTATAAATGACTCCTTGGCTGATGCGACCGATCCGATGACATCACTGACAATGACAAGACAATATATTATTTTGATGTAATATTGTTCTGAAATAGTTAAAATGGTGAATGCATAATATAATTATTGCCAATAAAATAAACTTATATTGTCTAAAGGTCGATTATAGGGTTTTTCGACTCGACGAGTCTAAGGGTAAATAGCCGGTACTCGATACCCGATCTAAGACTCGACGAGTCTCTGGTCTTGAATGTTTGGCATTGTCTAGTACACCGCCTTGTAAAGAAGATCGACGATTTAGCATTACACTTGATGAATGGACGAGTATGAAAATTCGAACAAATCTAAATATCAATTTGCATGAAATTGACTCTGAAGTGTATAATCTGGGTTTATTGAGAATTTTTAACTAATGTACTGTTATACAATTAGTCGAAAAAGTAGAACAAACACTTAAACACATTTAATATAAAATTTAAACAACATATACCTAGTTGGTTCAACCGGCGGGCGACGCCGACGGTGCAAGTGCAATGATGAAAATTGGACGAGAATCTTCTAATCTTTATAATTTATGTTTGAATCATACTATACACTTATCTGTTTGTGATGTAGCATATAAAAAGAAAAATATTACCGGCTTGCAAGATGAAGATGACCATGATCTAGATGGTATTGATGACGATCAAGATGAAAATTATTATTCTGACGAGAGCGTCTATGATGTCGAAGAATACGGACAAGTTGAATTAACTTTAGACAATTTAGAAGGGAACTCATCCATTTGCCTTCCGCTCTTAGCCTCTTGTGGAGTTTTGTTATATTTACCTATTTATTACCATAACATTCTACAAATCCCTTGTTTATCTAAGACCCACTTAACTTAATCGGCAAGTTCGTACCTTATCGCTTGCTTTACCATATGCGTGAACATGAAAAATTCTTTCGTGTTTTTATTTAAATTGCGAGACAGATTAGACCCGGATCCGGACCCTAAAAATCGGACTGGGACTCGACTTGGACTCGCCGAGTCTAAAAAGACCGGGTATTCCCAAACACTAGTTGATTCCCATATGCGTGACACTCAGCTACGCGACGTCGTTCGACATCACCTGTGAAATAATGATTACATTCTTTTAAATGGGCACGTCACGTAGCCATAGTGAGAACGTGCCCATTTGAAACAATGTAATCATTATTTGACAGACGATGTCATGTTACGTCGCGTAACTGAGTTTCGCGTATATGAGAATAGGCCTTAATCCAGCGTTCCACACATTATGGGTCGCAAAACAAAATTGGGTCGCGTTTAATTTGTATTGGGTCGCGTTTAATTTGTATTGGGTATCGAAACAAAAACCTTTTCATGATATAAAAATTTATAGCTATAAAAAGAGGTTCCCGCAATGTTTTTAAAAGATGTCCTGTTTTTTATCAAACCTATGAATCGTACTCTCATTTCTAGAAAATTAGTATGGTGGCGTATTTAAAAGCTTGAGAAACGCCATCACATTATTTGCTTAAATTTTGTCATAGTAGTTTATAAATAAGTGTCTGAAGAAAGGTTATTGTGGATGAGGTGCGAAGCTTTAATCGCAATGAGTGCACAAAAGCCTTTCAAACACGTGTATCATACTTTATATTATCTAAGAAGCATGCTAAAATACTGTTGATTCTACAAAAAAAAAATGTTTCTTACCGATAATATTGAAAAATTAATAAGTAATTTTGACAGACAAAATACTTTAAATCAGTAATACAATAAAGTTAGAATGTTCAGCGCCTCCGTAGCAAAAATTCCTAACTAGAAAAAACGCGCAGGGACAGGAACTCGATTTGGTCTTTGTCGATGTAATCTTGGTTAACCTAGATTTAATGTAGATTAGGTTATGGATAGGTTAACTTATATTCGAGTCACATAAATCCAGACTAATAGACAGACTTCTTTATTCAAAAGAAAAATTAATTCAATTTTAATATGCGTCAGAAAAGTTATTTTCACTGCGTCTATTTTTGTTTAGTTTCGCGAGTTGTTGCCATAGTAAAAACAAACAGAAATTGTATAATAATGAAACTCAATTTGATTTACATTCGACTTTTGCGCATGATTTGGAAACGTTTACACACGATTATAATAATGTCATACTTCATATACACTAATTTACATTTACATTTTAGTGTGCGAGTAGATAAAATAATTATATAGAAAAATATTCAATCCGGAATAGACGACAATGCTTGTTAAATTGAGTACAATAGACTATGATATCAAGACTGGACATATAACAAAACCAGATAGACAGAATTGGATTTTCACTAGACAGAGAAAAAAAAAGCTATGCCTCTACAGACATTGTAGAGGCAAGGCTGAGTTAAGTACTCAATACTAGACAAGTTGAACTAGGCAGACGTAACTCAATAGGCAATACAAGAAACACACGACTAAAACAAACAGATTTAAATAAGACTTAAAAGGGCTACACAAAAAAGGACTATATAGAGAAAAGTGTAGAGGGACAAGACTGGAGGGACAATACGGGGCAGATTACACTAAATCAAACCTAGATAAATAAGATAGACAAAGCTAGTTACTGAATTCATTTAGTGAAAATAAGTCAACATTTGAAATAGTATCGGGAGGCGAGAAAGAATAAATATGATTAGAGAGACGAGACCGAACAAATTATACTGGATAGGCAACATTATACCAACAAGACTAGAGAAATAAAACAACACAAATAAAACTAGACTTAGAAAGTTGGGCAGTAAGGAGTAAAAAGAGAAACTAGGCATGTAAAAATAGACAAACTAAACCAGAACAATAAGGCCAGAATATATTAGATAGACAACAGGTAGTTAGAATGTTTGACATTGAAAACTAAAGATAATAGTAGGGATTAGGCTAAGGCAAGTCTGGACTGATAGGAATATACTAATAAGATTAAGCCAGACAAAAAAACTTGTCAAATAACTTTCCTTCTGCTTCTCATTTTGACTTAGTCCTCTACTCGTATATTGTGCGTTGAGAAAAGATTGTGTAAAAGTGTTTTATCGATAAATAGTATTTAATTCCTACCCAAAAACATGGCTTGGTGGTTGAAAGATCCACAACCACAACAATCAGTGCTTTTTATGAAATAGGACTAGAGGAGATAGATAAAGGGAAACATCCTGTGGGGATTTTCTGAAAAACTATATAGATGCGAAATTCGAAGCAAAATTGGTAGATGGTTCGAATCATTTTTACACAAAGGAAAGCAATATGTGCAAATCTACCAATCAAACAATAATTGTACCTCTGTGCAATTAACAATAAATATCGGGGTACCACAGGGAAGAATTGTATCAGCGCCTTTATTGTTTTCTCTATATACTGCAGACGTGATACAATATTTAAAGTGCAGGGAATGCATTCTCTACGCAGACGATTCCAGTTTTATAGTATCGGAGCTGTCTGTACAAGAAGCTGAATCAGAGGCAAATGAGCTTCTAACTGACGTCTATCAATGGTTCTCTATGAACAACCTATATTTAAATATTGGAAAAACAAAATATATTGTATTTCAAACAACTTGTAGTTTGTGAGAAGACGATTTAACACTAAAAATAGGCAACGCATCCGTTCAAAGGACCGACACAATTCAATTTCTTGGAGTAAATTTTGAAGAAAATCTAACATGGAATATTGTAATATATAATTCTTTTTTGATATAACGTCCATCTTGTTTTAATGATTAGGGTAGTTTAACTCAGGTGTTTGGACAAATTTTTTTCAAAGTATTTTTATTTAAATTCAGCCAACATTTTGACCTATATTAGGTCTTTCTCAAGGCTACAAAAGAAAAAACAAAATTACAAATTACAAAATAACATAATTATGAAAATTCTAAAATACGTATATAAAAATTTCAACAATTTACAATAATATTTTTTTATGGTTAGATAAAATATTTTGTAATAGGATAAATTGAAAATAAATTGAAGTTAAAATAGAAATCGTCACATATCAAAAAAGCATGAAATGAAATAAATTGTGATTAATTTGGCGTTTTATCGTAAAAGTCCAAAAATTAACTTAAAAACCCAAGACCAAAAAACTCAAATTCTTTGTCGGAGAGCGTATAAATTTTGTGAATAGGAAATTAAAATTTGAATTTATTTTATGGTGGGAAATTGTTTGATTAAATAATGAATTAAAATTAATTTAGTCAAATATAAACTAGAAAACAGTTTAAACTTTTTTAATTAAATTGCAATAAATTTTACTTAGGCCATTGGCATCTTCTCTATAATTTACTGTATTGTAAAAATGTTTGTAGAAATGCGTTTGTAGAAATGTTTTTCAATGTCTAATATTGAGATGTTATCAAAATCAAAATAATGACCAGATTGGAAAATATGAGTTGTTAAAGCGGTTTTATCGTGATTTGAATGAACATTTTTACAATCTGACTTATGTTGGCGTGTTCTGTCTTTTAAATGTTGTTTTGTTTTTATTTTAATTTATCCTATTACAAAATCTTTTATCTAATCATAAAAAATTATTATTGTAAATTGTTGTAATTTTTATATACGTATTTTAGAATTTTTATAATTATCTTATTTTGTAATTTGTAATTTTGTTTTTTCTTTTGTAGTCTTGAGAAAGACCTAATATAGGTCGAAACGTTGGTTGAATTTAAATAAAAACACTTGAAAAAAAAATTTGTCCAAACACTACTCTACCCTACTCTTAAGTTTTGCACTACTCTAACCTACCCTTGAGTTAAACTACCCTAATCATTAAAACAAGAATTAAAACAAGATCATTAAAACAAGAATTACTTAACAGAGGGTTTTTTCAACACCATCAAAGAAAGTTATGGTAACCATATACAACAAATTGCAAAAAAATACATAAATTTATCAATAAAATTAGCCTTATATAGTAATAGATTAATTTTCCTCATACAATGTCGGAAAAAGAAAGTTCTTCCCAATCATATTACCAACAACGTCAAATGCCTATATACCCTGGAGCTTGATAATCATCCTTACCATAGAAAATTAGACAATATATGAACTAAATTTAAAAAATCCATTCTCAATATAGAGATAAAAATTACTATCTGGAAAATTAACAAATTAAAAAAGGATATTGATGAGCACCATAGTGTAATAACAAAGAAAATGGAGTACACAACCAAAAATGACATTGAATCCATCGCCATGAGACAACGAAACCTAAAGTTTGAAGAAACGAAATCCAAAAACATTAAAAAACTCATTTCAATAGAGAACAATTCATTTATAAAAAACTACACAAACATACCAATACCATACCACCAATTTATTCATTACTTAGTTTACGCCCAAAATTTGCTTTCGAAGATAATAAAGTTCCCTTTCTCAAACTGATAAAAGATGTAGAATTTTGCATCCATAAACAACTTGACTGTGAAGAAGAAAAGAATATAGCAAGAAACAAAATTACAGGATCAATTCACAATTACATAAACAAGAAACCTAGCACAGTTTGGAACCACTCAATAGAAAAACAACTTTCAGAAACGATAAAATTCTTAAAAAATAATGATAACTTATTAGTGAGCAAGTCAGATAAAGGTAATATAACTGTAATCATGTTTAAACATGAATATGAGACAGAAGTTAATAAAATGGTAAATAATACGAATACTTACACCAAACTAAATAAGGATCCCACTTCAAAATATCAAAACAAACCTTAATTAAACCTTAGACCCATCGTTATTTGTATTGATTCGCCAGGTTATAATCTAGAGAAATACTTACATTCAGTTTTAGTCCAATATTTGTCAACCTCACCATACAACATAAAAAACTCGTTCGAGCTAGTTGAATCTTAAAAAAAATAACAGTTCCTAAAGATTATGTTCTCATTTCTCTAGATGTTGTGTCATTATTCACTAATATCCTTAGGGAATTAGTTATCACAATAGTTAATTACAATTGGTCTTCCATTGAACCATACACAAGTTTAGATAAAAACCTATTCTTAAAGTTAATAAAATTTACATTTGAATCAGCTTATTTTATATACAAAGAAAATTTTTACAAACAAATCGATGGCACAGCAATGAGAGCTCCAACAAGTCCCACTTTAGCTAATTTAATTATGAACGAAACTTTCAAATTTGTAATAGATAAATAAAAAATTCAGATTCCACTAATTAGAATGTATGTAGATGACACAATATTATTAGTTCCAAAAGAAAAAAGAAAATAAATTTTTTACACATTTAACAGTTTTCATAAAAACATTCAATTTACAATGGAAATAGAAAGTGATAACTCTATTCCATTCCTAGACACTAAAATAATTAGACATAACAAACAGTTAATCTCAAATTAGTATACTAAACCTACTAACCCGAATAGAATATTAAATTACCTTAGTCATCACCGGCTAAGCTAAGACCGGCTTCAACAGCGTAAGGTGTCTTCGCGGGAATGGACGAATGCGAGAGCAGACCGAGAGCGGGCAGTGAGTCGATGAACCCGTTTGAAAGATGTGCTAAACTAAACCGATCACCGATCCAGACGGCTAAGAGGTCGAAAAAAGAGGAGATGTCAGATAAAGGAAGAGGGGAGTGCAGTGCAGGTCAGAGTGATCATTTTGAGAGAATATTGCAGGAGTTAATAGAAATTAAAAAGGAGTTCACGACGGTAGACAGGAAGTTGGAGGAAATGAGACGGGAAAACAGAAGATTGGAGGAAAAATTGGAAAGGGTGGTGAAGAGACAAAAGGAGGAGGAAGAAGTAGAAAAGGACTGGAGAAAGGAATTGTTAGCAGAGTTGAGGTCAATAAGAGATGAGAATATGGAAATAAAGAATAAGTTATCGAAACTGGAGGAGGAAGCGGAGGCAGTCAAGGAGGAGAAGAGAAGAACCGAGAGTAAGTGGGAGGAGGAACGTCAGGCAATGAGAGAGGAGCTGGCTAAACTAAAAGATACGGAAGAGAGGAGACTAAGGAGGGAATTAAGAAATAACATTGTTATTTATGGAATTGAAGGAGAAGATTGGCGGGAAAAGGCAAAGAACATATTTCGGGAAAAGCTAGGTTTAAACGAAGGTTTCGGGAGTGCATACAGGCTTGGCTCGAATAGGGATAATAGAGAAAGTAAAGGCCCGATTATGTTAAAATTAGAAAGTTGGGAGGTAAAAAAGGACATAATGAGAAACAAACGCAAGCTTAGAGGTACAAACGTATTCATTCAAGATGATTTCACCCCTAAGGAACAAGGAATCCAGAAAGAATTGTTAAGGAAGGCAAAGGTACTCAAGGAAAGGGGCCACCAGATTAAAGTAGGATACCAAAGAATGGAAATAGATGGGAATTGGGTACCATGGGACGAGATAGCAAAAAACGAATAAACGACCAAAGAAAGAGGGGACAGTTACACAACGACGGAACGGAAAAGGAAAATGTAAAGCTAATGTTTTGGAATGTAGCAGGGCTCAAGAAGAAATTGGATAAGGTGGACGGGTCTTTTATAGAATTCTTGAGGAAATTCGAAATAGTTGGGTTAGTGGAGACCTGGGTTCAAGAGAAGGAATGGGAAGCCTGTAAAGAGAGACTCCCCAAGGAGTGCAATTGGAGGATACAACCGGCACGGAGAGAGAGTGACTACGGAAGGGCAAAGGGGGGAATAATAACAGGGGTCAGAAGAGGCATCAAGGAATCGGAGAGAATTCTAGAAGAGGTGGAGGGTCTAGTTTTTAGGGAGGTAGAACTGGAGGGGGAGTGGTGGCAGATAGCAACCGTTTAAAATAATAAGGGACTGGAAAAAATTAAAGAGGGCATAAAGAGGAATTTAGAAGATATGGTAACGACAAACTTGCTACTAGGAGGTGATTGGAACGTTAGGATAGGAGAAGAGCAGGTCAATACGGTGGATAAGACGGGTGATGTGATAAGAAGGAATTCTAAAGACAAAATTAAAAATGCAGAGGGAAATGTTTGGTTGGCGTGGGTGTTAGAGAACCAATGGGATATTTTGAATGGGTGTATTGAGGGCGACTGGGAGGGAGAATTTACGTTTGTGGGTGCAATGGGTACCTCAGTTATTGACCTAATAATTACAAATGATGCGGCGAGACGGCAAATAAAACTGATGGAAATCGGAATAAGAAGTGAGTCGGATCATATGCCGGTAGTGGTGTCGTTGAAGCAGCAAAGGAAGAAAGATGTTAAGGCGGAGAAATGGGTGGCCAGATGGGATAAGGAGGCGACAGAAGAATACAGAAGGAAATTAGAAGAGGTAGAGTGGAACGCCATAGAGGATATAGACATGATGGCAAAGAAAATGGAATCTGCACTTGTGAAAAAGAAAATCAAAGAAGCGTTTCCAGGCCGAGCATGGTACGACGGGGAAGTGCGGAACGCAAAGCAAAGGTTTCGAGAAGCTATGAGAGAATGGAGAAAGGGAGAAGGGCTCAAAGGGCACGTGCTGGAAGCGAAAACAGAATTGCAAAAAATGGAGAAGAAGAAAAAGGAGCTTTGGGAGGAGAAGGAGAAGCAGCGGGTACGAGAAATCAAGACGGAAGCTGAGCTGTGGAAATACGTGAGAGAGAATAGGAAAAGGAAGGAAAGATTACCCAAGAGCATTGCGATAGAAGAATGGCAAAACCACTTCATGAGGATGCTAGGAGGGGTGGAGATGCGGTCAGAAAGAGATGATAGTTCAGGAGATCGACAGAGAAAGCAGGAAGAGCTCGCCGAGGATATCACCGTGACAGAGGTGGAGGATGTTATTGATTCCCTAAAGCCAAGAAAAGCGGGAGGTTTGGATGGGCTCGGAAATGAAGCGTGGAAAGAAGCACCTGGAATCTGTAAGGAGAAGTTTACGGAGGAATTGAGAAGGATATGGAGAGGAGAGAAAAGGATACCAGTCAGCTGGAAAGTGGGGATAATTTAACCGGTGTTTAAGAGTGGAACGAGGGACGCGCTTGAAAATTATAGAGGTATAACTTTGATGAACTCCTCATACAAAATATTTGCTAAAATCCTGGATTGTCGCTTGAGGAAGGAAATCAATGAAAGGAAGCTTTTGCCGGAAATACAAGCGGGGTTCAGAGAAGGAAGGAGCACGGTGGAACACCTGGTGACCTTGAGAGTCATCATAGACCAAGGAATAAGAAAGGGATGCCTGTTAGCTCTTTTCATTGATTTGAAATCCGCATATGACTCGGTGAACAGAAGGAGACTTGACGAGTGTTTGGGCAAGCTAGGTATCTCAGAGAGTGTAAGTAGGAACATCAGGAATTTGTACGAGGAAACGGTCTGTAAGGTAGTAGCGAATGAATGGGAATCGGACTATTTTGAGGTGAGGAAGGGCCTGAGACAAGGCTGCCCTTTGAGTCCCACGCTTTTCAATCTGTATGTGGCGGATATGGAAAAGGTTCTAGAGGCCGGGCAAGCTGGAGGAGTGGTGATTGGGAAAAAGAAGGTGTGGAGCTTGGCATATGCGGATGACATGGTGGTATTTGCAAAGTCGGCTAGTGAGATGAAGGACGTGATTGAAAGGCTCGGCAGGTATTTCGAAAAGAGGGATTTAAGGGTGAATGTTGGTAAAACAAAATGGATTCGGTTTAAAAGGGGTGGGCGATATAAGAAAGAAAGGGTTGAATGGCAGGGTACTGAAATAGAGGAAGTTAGTAAATTTAAGTATTTGGGGTATGTCTTTGGGACTGGATACAGTAATAAAGAACACATAGAGTATGTTACAAAAAAGGCATGGGTGGCGGCGGGTCGTATCTGGGAGGTTTGGAAAAGGAACTTTGATGGAAACTTTAGAGCAGCAGAGACCATATGGAAGGCATGTGTGCGAAGCGTGTTACTGTATGGATGCGAGGTCTGGGGAACGAAAGAGGAAGACAAGATCGAAAGGGTGCAGCTAAAGTTTTATAAGAAGGTGTTGAAACTTGATAGGTCCACGCCTGGTCACATTGTGCTTCAGGAAGTGAGTGCTTGTAAGGTGGCGGTAATTGCTGCGGAAAGAGTGATAAAGTTCGAGTATAGGGTGGATGGGTTAGGAGATGAAAGGATAATAAAGGAAATCTTTCGAGTAGTGAATAAAGAGGGGTTAACTGGTAGAAGAGAGAGCGGTTGGGGGTTGAATAAAAGGAAACTGTATGAGAGAGGCGGGTTATCATCCGAGGGGTTGGAAACGGAAAAAAGTGCGGGTGCTCAGTGGAAACGGATGCTAAAAGAGAGGTTATTAGAAGTGGACTTCCAAGAGCGCCAATCGAAAATAGAGGCTAGTAAATATCACCAAGGCTACAGTCAGATACAAGTGCACGGCCGTGTTCCTGGTTATTTGAGGACAAGTAAAGGGTCGGACGACCAGTCAGTGTTGGCGAGATTTAGGTGTGGCAATGAAGAGCGTGGAAGGAGACATTGGATGAAGGAGGAAAGTAGAAGGTGTTCGGTGTGTGGGTTGAAGGAAGATATGTGGAGTCATTGGTTGGAAGAATGCACGATGGCGGAGTGGAATGACCAGGAGAGAAGGCGAGGAAAGGATTGGAGGGAGTGTATGGACGAGAGCGGGAAGGGACTGTCGTTTTTACACAGAGTGAAAACATGGAAAGAGCGGATGCGACGGGGTAGTTTTTTGAGTGTTGCGGTTTAGTTTTTTTTTTTTTTTTTTTTTGTGAGCTTATGTCCGATGTACAGGTGTTGAAGTATAGGTTTATAGGGTGGTAAAATTTCTTTTTTCTTTTTAATGGGGTTTTAGTTTCACAACTTTTTTATTATTTTTTATTGTTTTATTTTGTATGTATATTTTGTATGGAAATTATTTTAATTATGCCAATAAAGGTTATTATTATTAGTCATCACAACACAAAACAGAAAATTAATGTTGTTAATAATTTATTACATCGTGCTATCAAATTAAGTCACTCATCTTTTCATGTAGATAATTTAGCTAAAATCAAAAATAATTATCCGAGTTATATTGTGAAACAATGCGTTAATAAATATTTGAAAAAAAGACTAGAACTCAGTAAAGATAAAACTAATAACAATTACGAGCATACAAACAAATTAAAAACATTGACAGATATTGAAACCAACACCCACACATTCCTTAGTTTACCATACATAGGATCACTTACAAAGAACATAGAAAGAATACTTATTCCTTACAATTGCAAATTTGCATATTATAATACAAAAACAATTGGACAGTATTATACAAAACTTAAGGATCCACTACCTAAGACAATAAACTCAAACTTGATTTACAAGATCGATTGCTCGAATTGCAATAAATCTTACATAGGCCAGACAAAACAACATTTAAAAGACAGAACACGCCAACATAAGTCAGATTGTAAAAATGTGCATTTAAATCACAATAAAACCGCTTTAACAACTCACATTTTCCAATCTGGTCATCATTTTGATTTTGATAACATCTCAATATTAGACATTGAAACACATTTCTACAAACGCAACATTAGCGAAATGATTTTCATTAAAAAACACAATACAGTAAATTATAGTGAAGATGTCAATGGCCTAAGTAAGATTTATTGCAATTTAATTAAAGAAGTTTAAACTGTTTTCTAGTTTATATTTGACTAAATTAATTTTTATTCATTATTTAATCAAACAATTTTTTTATTTTTTATTTATTAACAGGATATACAACATATATATATATATATATATATATATATATATATATATATATATATATATATGTTGTATTTGAGGTTTTCGCGGATAGATACCTGTGTTATATTGTTTTCTCGGGGATTCCGCGTTGATGCTGAGGGTTGGCTCTGAAAAGAACCGGATTCTCGACGTTTCGGCAAACTAACATTCGCCATTCTCAAGAGATATATGCGTCCGTGCGGGTCAACCCTTAGACGCATACTGAGAGCTCGTTCGTGCGATGCGACTACTTATAGCTGTCTGGCTTCGGGTCATGCGCGTTGTGTGCGGTGCTTCGGTTCGGTTGTTTGTTTGTCTTGTTGGTCGTACATGAGTCTGGGGTGTCTGGGATTGCATTTTGAGGGTGGATATGATCGGTCGCCATGCTGGGGGCAGTCTCAAGGAATCGTCTCTCGTGTTCATGCAGTAGTCTCGTTACTACTAAACGAGAACTACTAACTATTAGAGTATTAAAAAACGAGACTACTGCATGAACACGAGAGACGATTCCTTGAGACTGCCCCCAGCATGGCGACCGATCATATCCACCCTCAAAATGCAATCCCAGACACCCCAGACTCATGTACGACCAACAAGACAAACAAACAACCGAACCGAAGCACCGCACATAACGCGCATGACCCGAAGCCAGACAGCTATAAGTAGTCGCATCGCACAAACGAGCTTTCAGTATGCGTCTAACGGTTGACCCGCACGGACGCATATATCTCTTGAGAATGGCGAATGTTAGTTCGCCGAAACGTCGAGAATCCGGTTCTTTTCAGAGCCAACCCTCAGCATCAACGCGGAATCCCCGAGAAAAAAATACAACACATATATATATATATATATATATATATATATATATATATATATATA
Source organism: Phosphuga atrata (assembly GCA_944588485.1). Lineage (NCBI taxonomy): Eukaryota > Metazoa > Arthropoda > Insecta > Coleoptera > Silphidae > Phosphuga > Phosphuga atrata. The sequence goes on along the minus strand of OX155896.1, from coordinate 11,737,955 downwards.
TATATATATATATATATATATATATATATATATATATATATATATATATATATATATATATATATATATATATATATATATATATATATATATATATATATATATATATATATATATATATATATATATATATATATATATATATATATATATAAATATATATATATATATATAAATATATATATATATATAAATATATATATATTTATATATATATATATATTTATATATATATATATATTTATATATATATATATATATATATATATATATATATACATATATATATATATATATATATATATATATATATATATATATATATATATATATATATATATATACACTTACATAATATAATACATAAGGATGCACCTATAGAGGTGAGTTACACCTGTACATAGGCCTGAGAAGTAATTTATTCACATTATTAAACTTTGTCGATAACATTCAAGAATTAGGTATACATAAAATACAAAAACATAAGCAATAAACAACATAATAAGATATAAGAGGTCTCAAAGATTAGAGTATTAAAAAGTTAACTGTAAGAAAACAAAATATTGAAAAAGATTTGAGATAACAAAATATTGAAATTGTAAAAGGACAAAAGTCTAAGAAAAGGAAGTATTTGTAAGCCAATTTCTCAGTTTTATTCTTACTGTTTTGTTATTATTATTCGGTATTCTTCTTAGTGTATCAGGTAGTGTATTGAATTGTTTAATTGCCTGAATCGAGGAGTTTTTAAATACTATAGATTTACTGACTTTGGGTAACGGAATACTTCTATATCTAGACATCCCTTTATAGTTCTCATACGCATATTTACACTATTGTAGTGATAACTCAACGACTCGAGTATAAATGTATCTTTTAATTCTAGAACACGTTTGCCATCCGAAAATATGTTAATAAGCTTAGATTGAATTTGAGCTAAGATATTAGTGTTGGTTTTGTAACTTCCCCCCCCAAGCAATAATTCCATAATTCACAATACTCTCAAAAAGAGAATGGTATATAATCTTCAGTGATTGCTTGCTCATTATTTTTTTAATTTATGAAAGAAAAACAAAAAGTATCTAGTTTTACTTATAAGATTTAATATATGGATATTCCACTTCATGGTGACAGTCAAACATTAACCCTAAATATTTACAACTATTGACTCTTTTAATTTTTTCATTATAAATGGATAACTCAAAAAATTCAGGTATACTGTCTTTGTAACAGCCAAAAGTCATGTATGTTGTTTTATCCACATTTAATGTTAAATAATTATTTTGTAACCACATACCTATTTTGTCTAGGTATGATAACATATTGGATTGTGCTTCAGACTATGTTTTACCTATACCTTTAACCACTGTGTCATCAGAAAAAGCTGCTATACTATTTAAAGGTAGTATTTTAAATATATCATTAATGTAAACAATAAAAAGTAGGGGTCCTAAGACAGTTCCTTGTGGTACACCAATTTTAATTTTACATTTTTTACTTTTAACATCCTTAATTTTGACTACCTGAAATCTATCTGTTTTTAATTAGGTCATGAGCTACTCCTCTAACAACATATTTATATAATTTTTTAAGCAATATTTTATGGTTCACTGTGTCGAAAGCTTTGGCTAGGTTTACAAAAGCAACAACTGTCGGATTACTGATGTCTATATTAGTATATATAAAGTCAGTGATCGATGCTAACGCATTCTTTGTACCTTTATTTTTCATAAAACCGTACTGATGACAACTAATAATGTTACAATCCATAACAAAAGAGTACAATCTCACATGAATAATTTTTTCAAAAATTTTCGCAATATTAGAAATAAGTGATATTGGTCTATAATTAGTCATATGGTGTTTATCACCAGTTTTAAAAATCGGCAATATTTCCGCGCATTTAAGTGCATTTGGCCAGATACCCTTTGATAAACATATATTAAATATATGTTCTTATATATTGAATATAATAGGGATTATAGTTTTGAGTACTTTTGCGCTTATACCATCAACCGCACCGGCTTTTTCCTTTAGATCGTTTACTATATTTATAATTTCAGAGCAATTAGTAGGTTTCCAGAAAATGGATTTAGGATTATAATTTATTCCATCGTGAATTGTAGCAGGACTAGTAGGGATTTTAGCAGCTAAATTTGAACCAATATTACTAAAAAAATCAACAAAGTTATTAGCAATATCATTTGTATTTGTCAACTTATGATTGCCTTTGTTAATATTATCTATGTTATTGACCGAATTTATCTTTTTACCTAGCTTTTTATTTACGAATTGCCATTGATCCCTACTATTTTTAGACTTCCGTGACAGCTAACAGGTCTGACCAATCAGTACGATTGCAATTATGTATTAATTTGTTATAGCATAAAAACGATTTTTTTCCCTTGTTTTTTGTTTATCAAGATTCATTGTAAGGAAGATCAGATAATGATCAGCAAAAACTTGCATAAGTGTGACAGATTTACAATTTATGGCTTTAGATTTTATAAACATGTTGTCAATACAGGAACCACCGTTGTCGTTTGGCCTAGTAATATTGTTAAACATTGGTATATAATTCATATCGAGCATGTTAGTTAGGAATAAATCTGACTGCTCATCAATAATATTAATGTTAATGTTAAAATATCCTATTATAATATGGTTCTTAAATGTTGTATTGTTTTCCATATGGATTTTTAGATTTTGTATAAATACAAGATTGGTGAGGTCATGACATCTATAAACACCAGAAATTTTAAGTACATTATTTGATGATATATTAGCACAAGTGGAAAGAAAATTGCACCTACCCACCCTCTCCGTCGTTGTAGTTTGCTCGAGAGAAGTCGAAATATAAATGACGACTCCATCCGATTTGTTTATGAAGCTGCCGTTATAATAACATGTACAATTTTCTAATGTGAACATGTTTGGGCAAATAAGGTTCCAAGTTTCGGTGCAGACGATTACATGCGGTTTGGTTAGTAGAGATGTTACCAGTAATTCTAATTTTTCATAGTTGCGTTTAAACTCCTGACATTAACGTGTAAGAAAAGTAAACCAGAATCGTTCAAAAAATAGTTTAGGTCTTCTAAATTATCAACAGACTCTTCAATGTAATTATTAGAATCAGACATAATTGGTAAGAAGTTATATATTAGTTATTAGAAGTTTGTTGTTAAGGAAGATTCTTTTCTTTGGCCTGGGAATAAATAACTTACGAAGATAATTTGATATTTTGGGTAATGTAGGGTAATCAGTTATATTTAGAAGATTTTGGATCTTGTATTTTAGGTATTCACACTGGGTTGTATTATTTGGGTAATGATTTGTGCATTTAATTAGACCATATTTCTTGTTGTAGAATTTACAATTAACACACTTAAGAATTTCAGATTTGCAGCTTTCTGTTGGATGGTCACCAGCACATTTTAGACACTTGACCTTGTTCATACAATTTTTGAAGCTATGGTTTAAACGTCCACATTTGAAGCATAAGTTTATATTGATATCATCGGACACTCTACAACACTGGTAACCAATGAATATTTTGAAACCATTTTTTATGACAGTGCTGTATACTTCAAGTGAAGCCTCCATGATCACAGTGCGTTATTTCATTGCATTGGTAAATTCAGAGATTCAAGAGAAATCACTATTTAACATGGATGTGTTTCTGTTTTTAATGTCCTCTTGGAGGTCACTTAAGTTCATATCATTTTGAACATCAAATATTTTTAATCTAGGTAATTTGAGAGTCTGCACTTCCACTAGATAATCATTTTTCATTTAATAAAGCCGTTGTTCTTTTGACATCCTCCTTGTTTTTACATTTAATAGTAACTTCTCAAGTCTTGTAAATTGAAACTTTTTTTATAGGTACAGAGATATCCAGTAATTGTTTTTTTAACATTTTTATCTACTTCACGATTGTTTTTATCTTTTGCTGTAACTATGATGTTAGTTATGACTTTCCTAGTGTTATTATTATCAATCTTAGACATGTCTGCATAACTAACGAAATTACCTTTACTTACAGCATTTTTTCCTTCAACTAGTTCTTTCAGTAATACATTTTTGTCTTTAAGTTCTTGGTTCAGTTGTTTAAGTAGTTCATTTTCAACCCTCAGTATAGGAAGTTCATCATCGATGATAGTTTCAACCATAAGGGTACCTTCACTTGTTGCATTCGGTTTAGTACTACTCCGCAGCTCCTGATTCATCTTGTCTTTTTCATACAGTTTGGTTTGAAAATTAATTAAATAAAATAAAACGCCAAAGTAATCACAATTTATTTCATTTCATGCTTTTTTGATATGTGACGATTTCTATTTTAACTTCAATTTATTTTATTTTTGTTTGTTTTTATTTACTATTATAGTAATGTTGGGGAAACCAATTACTAACAAAAATTAATATAATTTTCAAATTAAAAAAAAAAAATGTCAAAATCAAATAATTTAAAAAAAAATTAGGTGAGAACAAATAGTTTTTAATTTATCCTATTATTCTTTTTCTTCTTCTGACTCTACAGCCCAGGGTGAGCTTTGGCCTCCTAAACAATCCCCTTCCACCTTTGACGGGCTTCAGCGACACGTGTCCAGTTTCCTACTTGTAGAGTTTATACATCTTCCTCAACCTTATCTTTCCACCTGGTTCTGGGTCTACCTCTGCTTCTTGAGGTGTTAGGTTGCGCTTTATGGATGGATCTGGGTGCTCTTGCACTCGGCATTCTAATCATGTGGCGCGCCCATCGAAGTCTCTGTGCCTTAATGAATCTTATTATGTCTTCACCTTCTATTAGTTCTTGAAGTTCGTAGTTCATGCGAATTCTGTATCCTTCTTCCTCTCTCACTGGTCCAAATATATTCCGTAAAATCCGTCTTTAAAAAATACGAAGAGAGTTTTTGTCTGCTTCCGACATACTCCAGGATTCAGCTCCATAAGTTAGCACGGGTCTGATCAGGGTTTTATATATTCGCAGTTTTGCTTTACGTGAGATGATTTTTGATTTGAAGAGCTTCAGATGTGAATAATAGCATCGATTCGCAGCTTGGATTCTATCTTGTACCCTCAGTGATAGATTATTTGTGTTATTGAAAGTTACTCCAAGATATTTGACATTTTGAACTTCTTCACACCGATGATCATTTATAATGAAGTTCTAAGGGGCCCTTCTTGGGTTATCACGTGACAGTTTTAGGTATTTTGTTTTATCTGCATGTATTTTCAGGCCGACTTTGCTCGCTTCCTCTTCTATTTTTAAAAACAATTCTTCTAGAGTTCTGTTTTCGCTAGCCATGATCAGTATGTCGTCCGCGTACGCACATATTTGGTATGATTTTGTTATGATATTTCCCTTATTTTCGAGGTTTTCAATTGCATTTTGTAGCGCAAGGTTAAAAAGAACAGCTGACAAGGCATCTCCCTGCCTAACACCGGTTCTTATTTCAAATTCCTTTGATGTTTTGTTTTGGACTGTTACTCTGGCCTTGGATCCATCCATTGTCATCATGGCTAGTTTGGCGAGCTTATGTAGGATACCCATAAGAGCAAGTGCACTTCATAGTTTTGCTCTTTTAATACTGTCGAATGCTTTTTTAAAATCGATTAACAGACAGTGCAGGTCGATGTTGTATTCATAACATTTTTCCATTGCTTGACTTAGCACAAACACCTGATCCAGAGTTGATCTACTTTCTCGGAAGCCACATTGATATTCTCCTAATATTTCTTCTGCATACGGTCTTATCTTGTCGAATATCACATTGGAGAGAACCTTATATGCAATGTTGAGTAGTGTTATTCCCCTGTAATTGTCGCAGTTTGTTTTGTAGCATTTTTTGTGGATAGGGCAGATTAACCCAGTTTTCCACCTTTCAGGCATCTGTTATTTCCATATTTTGCATATTAGTTTTAAGATTTCGGCAGTGATGCCGTCCTCGCCGGGTGCCTTACCATTTTTAAGCTTTTCCATGGCTGTCTTGACTTCAGCCAATGTAGGTGGTTCGGTATTTTATTGAGCTGTGTATATTACTGTTTCTGGCCCTTCTAAGTCTTCCATGTGATCAACATTTAATATAAGTACTGGCGCCATCTATCCATGACATCTTTCTCTTCCGTTAGGATTTTTCCGTTCTTATCCTTGCATATGTTTAATTTTGGCTGGTACCCTTTCGCTTCATTTCTGATTGTTCTATATAAATCCTTCACTTTGCGTTGATTATAGTTCTCTTCTATGCTTTCTATTTTCTTACGCATCGTATCTCTTTTTTTTTTCCCGTATGAACCTGTTGGCTTCTCTCCGCTTCTCTTGGTTTACTGCATTATTAGCTCTAGTGTTTCTTTGCATCATCTTTTGTCGCGCATTATTCTTTTCTGTTATAACCCTTTCACATTCCATACCGAACCAATCTATGTTTCTTGATTTTCTTTTTGTCCCTACTACGTCTTTGGTTACTTTGATTATTGCACTCTCCATGGACTTCCACTCATCGTCAATATTGCTATGGGCTGGGAGTCTTTCTAACTCCATGCTGATGGCGTTTTGATATTTGTTTAGGGCTTCATTTTTGCTCAACTGGTCTGTATCCCACTGCTCCCTTTTTGTACCTTTAGTTTTGGCGGCATTTGATATTCTCTGCCGTAGTTTTCCCACTACCAGGAAATGGTCACTATCGCAGTTTGCCCATCTGTGGGTCCTCACATTGGTTATTGATGAGCCGTATCTTCTCCTTATAAGTACGTGGTCCATTTGGTTCACCAGTTGGATTCCCGGCATTTTCATGTGCCTTTGTATATAGTTTTTCTCTCAAAGGCTGTACTTTTTATTCGCAGCGACATTGCGTTGGCTAATTGGCATAGACGAATGCCGTTTGGGCTTGTCTCATTGTTCAGTGAATGTTGCCCAGCTACTTCGACTGCGAAATGTTCTTTCCCTATTTTAGCATTGAAGTCTCCCATTATTATTAAGGTATCATAGGTGCTTGTTCTTGCACAGACATTCTCCAGAGCATCATAGAATCGGTCTTTTGATTCTTCACCGCTGTCTTCTGTTGGTGCATATGCATTTATGAGAGTAATGTTGTTGAACTTCCCATGTATCTTCATTGTACTTAGCCTTTCATCTATTGGTGTAAAGCTAATAATTGATGCTCTCATTTTTTTATTGACAAAAAAGCCAGTTCCATGTTGTCCAGCAACATCTTAGCATGCGCTATAGAATATAGAATACTTCTGTTTATCTATCCTTTCCTTGTCCTTTCCATCTAAGTTCCTGGAGTGGTACAATATCCATTTTAAAGTTGTCTAATTCCTTGCCTATTTCTATCATTTTTCCCGTTTGCATCATGGTTCGAATATTCCAGGTCCCAATTCGTAAATCTTCTTCCTATTTTCCTTGCAAATGTCGTATCCGTGTGTCCATATAAGTTTTCCGAGGCTTGTTCTTTGGTTTCGTAACTTGTTCTTTTTTCCAAGGCGGAGTAGTTGGCCCCACGCTTAACCCCCTTATCGGGGGACCATTTCGCCTGCTCTCGTTAGCCTTCACTTATATCCCCCGCCATACGGATTTCCACCGCATCTTGGTGGTATATGTGTGAAGTTTCCAGGGATCTCCAAGCGTGGAGGAGAGAGTCAGACTTGGGTAGGAGTGGCTATGCGACAGGTCTCTTTCGTGGAGATTGTCGTGCGGTTCGCATGCACTACCCCGGAAGATCCCCAATCCCCAATGTAATAGGATAAATAGGAATTTATCCTATTACAAAATCTTTTATCTAATCATAAAAAATTATTATTGTAAATTGTTGTAATTTTTATATACGTATTTTAGAATTTTTATAATTATGTTATTTTGAAATTTGTAATTTTGTTTTTTCTTTTGTAGCCTTGAGAAAGACCTAATATAGGTCGAAACGTTGGCTGAATTTAAATAAAAATACTTGAAAAAAATTTGTTCAAACACCTGAGTTAAACTACCCTAATCATTGTAATATGTTGTATAATATATTGAATATTAAAGGGTGCTAGGCAACCACCGAACAAGTTAGACGTGCAAAAATTTTCTCGTGGAAATTGTGTATTTTGAGTGGTGTAAAGTTCATTGGGAGAGAATTTTATAGTGAAAAACAATTAGTTAACATTGGATTGGTGTTAGTGTAAAAAAATTGTGCAAAAACAAAGTGAATTATTGATTTCTATTTTGAAATGAATTTCTAAATTTGACGTTTAATTAATTTGACATTTGATAAAAGAAACCTACTAGAAATAATGAATAAACAAAAAAATCTAAAACAGATCTGTACCTAGTAATATAATAATACGTACCCATGAACTTCTTTGGAACACCAGAACGCCAAACATCTTTGAAACAATGGCACGGAGCCTAGCACCTGGGAAGAGGGGTGGACAGGACTCCTTAACCAAGTAATAAGCCTCCCAAGTTAACAACTTGGGTAGTATTTTTCCCATGAAGAATATTCTTCAACTGAGCATGAAGGAAAATCTCGCTAAATGCACTACCCCAGGTGGTAACCAATCCACCGTCACCTATGGTGACGTTAGCGGACCTTCGGATTCTGGGGAGTCCGCACTAACATGCTTTAAGGATGAGTCGGAGCATCCTGAAATCACCGGACGTAAACTCAAACCAAGACGGCAAAGCTTCTTCGCAACATTTAATGAGAACTCACTGCTAAAAGTGGGTAAACTGAAACATTTGATTCACTAACACGACACAACATAATACTGACAGCAGTACAGGAAACCAGATTTACGGACGAACGTGCCTTCGAGTCCCAAGGCTACAGAATCCTCAAACGAAAAGTGGGTCAGCGGGTAATGAAGAACGTACCCCACTTAGGTACAGGAATTATAATCAGTCATAGGATACTGGATTCAGTCACCGACTTTACCTCCCCGAGTAGTCGCGTATCCATCCTCTCTCTCAAATGCGCAAACAAGGGCTACATTATAGTCAATGTACATCCCCCAATCAACCAGGACAACAGTGCCTCTGTTGTCCTGGTCCTGGTCCTGGTTCTCTGTTGTCCTGTATCCATACAGAACTGATAAATTCAGGGAAGACTTAGAAGATATTATCTCTAAACTTCAAGAGAGGCACACCGTTATACTGCTTGGTGACTTCAATGCTCAATTGGGAAGAGAGAAAAAATACAGAAACATAGTGGGTAATTATCCGGCGCATAAGCGAACCAACCGCAATGGAGAACGATTGGTGGGTCTGTGTAGGACTTTTGAGTTGATCATAAAGTCTACAGCCTTCAAACACTTACCAAGGAGGCAGAAGACTTGGATTTCACCTAATATCCACCTGGGTGAATTCTAGATAGATCATGTGGCCATTTCACGAAAGTCTCAAAAGGAAATACAAAACTTGAAAGTACTAAGAAGCGCCAATCTGGACTCAGACCACTACCTCTCAAAGATCAAAATAAGACTCTAGCCTAGAAACACTAGATTACACAGAACCTCCAAAATGGTAAGATTTGATGTCGAGCGACTCAAGAACAGTAAAGAACTAAGTCAGAGACTGAACAACACAGACCTAAACAACTGGGACCAACTGAAGGAGACTCTTGTCAAGGCGGCCAATGAACTCGCCCCTCTCTCTAGAAGAAGGAAGCATCCGTGGTGGACTGAAGACTGTGACAATGCAATAGCTCAAATACAGATAGCCTGGGTGAAGTGGAATTCTAAAAAAACCGAGGAAAATTTTCATAAATTTTTGGAACAAAGAAAGGTTACAGCCATGATAATTCGAGGAACCAAACGAACCTTCACACAAAACAAACTAACCCAAATCGAAGAGAGCTTTGCTAAGAATAATTCCATAGATTTTTTTGGAACCTTTAAGCAGGGACTCAGAAAATACGCTCCGCCAAGCATCCACTTCAGAGACTCACAAGCCAAACTGGCTTAAACCGACAAGGACAACTGCCAACTTTTGGCTCAGTACTTTAAAAATCTACTCAACTGTGACCCACCCAGCGAAAACTTCGACTATAAACAAATTACACCAAACCCGGACTCGCTTCCCCCTACATTGGAAGAAGTTGGCCAGATCATTCAACTTCTTAAGAATAATAAGGCACCTGGAGAGGACTCTATCGTTGCTGAACTGTCGAAAGGTGCTGGAAACAATGCCGTGCGCAAGCTAACCGAGATCATCAAGGACATCTGGGAAACAGAGAAATTACCACCCGATTGGAAATCTGTTCTGATCCATCGGCTTCACAAAAAGGGAGATTTTACTGATCTATACATACAAACTACCGTGGAATTTCTCTCGTCCCGGTAACATACAAGATTCTCTCGAAGGCGTTACAAACAAGGGCAGAAAATCAGTTGGATAGTCAACTGGGAGAATACCAGGGGGGCTTCAGGAAGACCCGATCCTGTGTTGAACAGATCCTCAATCTTAAAACTGTACTTGCATTCTCCAAGATGAGAAACCGCAAGGTGGTCGTCACCTTTGTTGATTTTAGGAAGGCTTACGATTCCATTGATAGAGAAACGCTTAACAAAGTACTCCAGGAACTAGCACTGGACAACAAAACCCGCAGACTCATCCTAGAAACTTTGACCAACACCCATTGCAAGGTTAAATTTAGAGGCGAAATTTCAGAAAGCTTCGAAATAAAAACTGGAGTGAAACAAGGAGATGGACTTTCCCCACTTCTCTTCAACTGCGTACTTGAAAAAGTTATGAGAGACTGGCGCAAGGAACTGAACAATTTGGGTGCTCAGAGTGGTATCTACCTGAGACGTAAGAACGATGGACTGGTTGTAGATTACCTGGCCTTAGCAGATGAAATGGCACTGTTTGCTGATTCTCTTGAGATGACAACAATGCAGGTAAACTGCCTCAGAAAACAGGCTGCCAAAGTGGGTCTTCAAGTGTCGCTGGAGAACACAGAATTCTTCACCAGCATCAGGGAAGCAAACAGAGAGATGTTACTAGAACAGAGGAACATCAAGAGGACTGATAAATTTAAGTATCTCGGCGAATGGATTGAACCCAGCTTATCAGAAAGAGCCTCATTATCCAAGAGAGTCTGCACGTTAGAACTAGCATATCGGCTGACTAAGTACACTTACAATAAGAAATGCCTGTTACGCAACGTGAAACTTAAGCACTACACATCAGTCTTACGACCAGAAGCCCTGTATGCCATGGAGTGTCTTTACTTGAACTAAAGGGGTCTAATAGAGAAGAGAATAAACGAGAAACGATAAAGAAATAAACGAGGTAATAGAACTCGTATTTCATATAAATATATGTGGCTAAATATAAATCATTAAACATGTATAAAACAAATATAAATATTTCATTCACGATTTTTTTTACTTTGTTCTTCGTTTTGGCATATTTGCATTTTTTGAGAAAAACCCATAACCCTCATTTTTGTATAAGCTTCAATATCGCTTCAATATATCTAATGACGCGATCCCGACTTTCGCGATATTGGGGGATTACTATAATTTTCTAATACTCAAAAATTTATTAAATAATATATAATAATTTATATTGTTATCGGTGCGGGCACCCCTAATATCTAATGACGCGATCCCGACTTTCGCGATATTGGGGGATTACTATAGTTTTTTAATACTCAAAAATTTATTAAATAATATATAATAATTTATATTGTTAGGGGTGCGGGCACCCCCGGTTAAGAACCACCGCTCTAGAGCAATATAGTTAGAGTATATTAATAAACATATATTACTAAACAGGCGATGTTAGACAATACTTGTTATTGATAACAAAATAAGTTACGATTAAAGCTGCTTCATAATTTGCGTTTAGTCTTTATCGAATGTGCCAACTTGTTAAATTATAGTAAACTAACAAATAACCTCTATTGAATTTAAAAAGACAAGACTTCAACAAATGTCTTAAATTGTGCTAAACTAGTTAATAACTTCTATAAATTTGATTTATATGATATTGTACTCTTTCATAAACAGGACTATTTATTCAGAAATTTACATAGGCATATTCCCATAGAATATGTTGAAAATGTGGCACAATTCTGTATAATACTACATGACGTAGGTTCTTCTTATGCATAAGCAGACTTAGATAAAATATAGATCAAAATCAATATTTTATGTAATATTATCTAAATTACGTAGAACAATAATTATGTTTAGTTTAAATTATAGAGCCATGGACGTCTATATCGCATATTTGTAATTTATTTCTATTTATTTGTACAAATAGATTTATATAAAAACTTCAAATTTAAAAGAACTGCTCTTTATTTTTATTACGTTTATTAAAATGTAAATTTGACTTTGATAAAGTTTTGCTACAAAATCTGCTAGATTATCTAAAATGAATTACTTATATGACAATGTATTTAATTGCATATATTAATTAATATACTTTCCCGAAGGATAAACTATCATTTATATAGTTTACTAAAATTAGCACAATTAACACCCTAAAGCGATTGTAACAAACGCGCAATATGTGTTAATAAACGTAACGAAATTTGTGTAATTAAACAGTTATTCCGCTATTAAAATGGTCATAATTTTAACTAAAACTTTGTATTTGTGGACGCTTATTAAAAATTGCAGCTAATTTAAATTGATAGTGCGCACACAGCCAGAAAGAACATTTTATTAAATATATATTTCAACTAACTTCAAGTGCTCAAGTCTGCGACCTAAAAATAATTTGATTAATACATGTGAATTTAGTTATTATGTGCTGTAGATGTTTGAGTGGATACATACATTTATTTATTTAGAGTTTGAAGTAGAAATGGGAATAATTAATAGGCATTGGCTGTGAAATGATATCGAAGTTAATCAATGTATAACAGTGTAAGCTAAACGTGTATTTAAGTTAAAAGCGTCCGTCCCACGAGTCTGACCCTCGCTTTTAGTAACCAATCACATCCTAATACACTTATTTCGACGATAAAAGCTCTCTTTTATCAAATATGAATGACTTAATATGACCGAGAACACTTTTCTTTTTAGAACTTACATGTCAAAAAAAAGTTTAGAACTTACATGTCTAACGGTGAAGTAGTTCATATTCTGGTTAAATATCAATTGCTGTGATAATCAATAATGCAAGAATCATCACAAAAAATAATGTGTTTTCCTCAATTGTATAGTTTTGTATAATATATCCTGTCATTGTCAATTTGTAATATTATGAGTATTATCAGACACAAAACACTTTGCTCCGAACCACAAGACACCGGGCAACTTTACATCAGGCATCTACACATAGGACACTGCTGCAACTGTGCCAAAATGTCTCAGGTTCTACATTGCTTCATGTCTCAGTGCCGAATTGATTCGGGGTCAACTTGCCCATTGCTGACTTAACTGATGCCCGTATTTTCCGCTATCCAAATGTCCAGCGCCAAGTTAATGCGTCAAATGTTCGAAAAATTCGAAAATATCATATTTTAATATTATCCAATCAATATTCAAGATAATACTAACTGTAGTATTTTGTCTAACTCGTTATAGGTTTAGGAAGTTTTTCTAGCATTCACTTATAAATTTAGAATTTAAATTTCTTTTACTAAAGTAAATTTCTTAAACTAAGTTCATTTACAAAGTATGTTGTACCTGGTTATTAATAACTTCGACATGAATTTTAAAAATTCACTATGTTTTAACCACACTTAATATGTAATAATATATTGTGCAACTAGGGTGGTAAGTTGTCAATTTCCCACGAGAGCGAAATTGGGCTCGAGAGGTCAATTTTCAATACCGCAGGAGTTCCAGATAATATTTTTTATTACTCGTGCAAGGGAACGTGTCATAAAAGTTTGGGGGCCATCCAAACAAATAGAATCAAAAATGAAGATTTTTTTTCAATTGTCTCTGGTGGTGTCGATTCGTCATAAGAACTCTCATCAGTCTCTGGTATCGCCATAGAATTTACAATTATTTTAAAACATTTTCTTTAATTTTTATTTTGTAATGAAAAAACAAATTCACGTCACTTTTTTAATATTGAGGTTTTGATTGGGTTTATTTTATTTGTTCAATTGAATTTTTTAATGTAACTTACAATTAGCGATTTTTATTGAATATTTGCGTGCGTTACCCAAGTTATGTGGTGATATAGCCAAAAACTGCCATTTGTCGCACTAAAAAACGGGCGCCAAGATAGTACTTATAATAAAATATTATATAACTGGTTAATAATCAAAGTTATATAATTTTTAACATTTAGCACAACTTGAGTTTCGACTGGTGAAGGTAAAGTGTAAATAAAATATTTGAGTTTCGACTGGTACATGTCATTTTCAAATAAAAATTAATAAAAAAAATAAATTTGTCGAGGTTCGGCTGGCGAAGGTAATTTTCAGGTGAAAATAACCTTCATCATTCGAATCTCGTGCTAAATGTTTAAATTTATATAACTGTGTATAACAAGTTATCTAATATTTTTACATATTAAGTGTGGTTAAAATATATTGAATTTTTCAATTAGTGTATGTATTGTGACATAGTAACAGTCGCTACCAACATATTCATTCATAATTTCAATTAATTCTATAGATTTTCTCAAAAGTTTAGCTTTTAGTAGAAGTTATTTTCTGAGTTAAATATAGCCTTATGGTCTCAGATTAAAAGCAACCGATGTTTTATAGATCCAATAAATCCGGTTTCCATTTCATCGAAATTGCTGCATTAAAAGGAAATATAAACTATTATTTAATAACCAGAACTAATGTATCGACCCAGGTTCGCGAGATAGATTCGGTTCCTTCATAAAATGTTAGCAAGTGTTGTCCATTTAGAGAAATAGAAGGATGGAAATTATATTAACGCAATTTCAAATTCCGCAGAAGACGGACGGATAATAGATTCAAACCGTTGATATAATTATCAGCATGTCAATGTCAATATTGATCAAGGACGATATGCCGTGTGCTAATTATTTAAAGATTAATGACGAAAGTCGGTTATTATTAAGGACGGTCGGCTTGCCGAGCGCCGAAATGAAACTTGGCTGACGCCACAGGCAACTTTTCTCATTTTTTATCGAAGCGGAAAACGTCCGCTTTACATAAATGCAATTGTATCTTTCCTCATTCTTGACTAATTGCTACAACTACCATTTCTCCAGTCAACATTAATTATCGCATAAAAGCTATTTAAAAAACTTTTTGAAACTACCAGTTACTAATTATATATTACCCTGTTGCAATGCAATATAAATTTCACTTAAAAAAAATTTCACGAGTTTTTTTCATTTCTTAAAAAAGATTCTTCACGAGTGTTGAATTTGACTTCAGTTTCGCCACTGGGACCCCTAGACTGGCTGGGCCCCTAGGCCGGGGCCTTGTAGGCCTAGGCAGTAATCCGGTACTACAGACAATACTAGACAAACACGACTAGACAGAGAATACAAGAAGTAGTAGACAATTCACATCATTTCTGAAGTCATTTTACATGAAGTTAATGTTAAAAGAAACTGCCCACCCAAGGTCCAACACCTATATAGACAACATTGCAGTATACACGGATAAGAAATATGTAGCCTAAGTTATAAATTATCATATATATCGGACCACCTCGCCTTAATCATTTTAAAATCCGAACAAAACCTCTCTATACATCGAAAATTTTAAACAAGAAAACAAGAGGCACTTTAAGGAAAACTTATCCAAAAATACATGGGAGGAGGTTTACAGCAACCATTGTGCAGATGTAGACAGCCAGTGGAGCTACTTCATCCAAATGGTCAAAGTTCAGTTCAATGAATGCTTCCCGATATACAGCAATAAATAGTAAGCAAACAAAAAAGTCTTTTCCCATACAATCCTGGACGACATTAAGAAACAAATGGAACTGCTATATATTCTGAGCCGATCGAATAATGAACTAAAGCAGAGTTATAACCGAGCACTAAGACTAACGAACATACGAATTTACTAAAGCGTATATAAAACAGCATTACGAGTATAATTGTGTGTAAGTATAAGTGTGTGTAATTGTGAGTATAATTGCAGATAATGATAATATCGTTTATATGCTGACAGACCCGTAGAGATAACGAAACACTTATTTAAATACCCACACCTAATTAATCTGCAAAACAATCCAGATTCAATGTTTATGACCCCGACAACCCAGGAAGATATAGTACAAGTGATAAAGAGTTAAAAGACACCAAAAGGACAGGAACAGATGAAATCCCTATTTCAACGGTAAAATATGCAGCGGAAGAAGTAGCAATAACATTGGAAGAAATCATCAACAATGCTTTTAAAGAAGGAGTAACCCAAAAGTGCTGAAGGCATCAAAAACAATACCCATAATTAAAAAGGGGAGCGAGAACGATATAAATAACTATAGACCAATAAACCTACTGTCGTCTTTTTCTAAAGTAATGGAGTTTTCTAAAGTAATTCTAAAGTAACGAAGAAACTAATATGTAGTAGTAGATTTCTATCCTTCATAAGCAAACACCGACTGTTTAATCAGCGACAACACGGGTTCATCAAAAGTCGAAGTATAGAGACAGCCTGTTTCCAGTTTCTAAAAGTAATCATTCAGCATCTAGAGGAACATCGTATTCCATGCGGAATACTCCTGGATCTGGCAAAGGCATATGACACACCGGATCATGCTATACTAATAGAAAAAGGATACAGTTACGGAATTAGGGGTGTTGCTCTAGGTCTAATTACACACTACCTACAAAATAGAATCCAAATAACAGAAATAGAGACAAGTAGATGGACGTTCCCCACTTATATTCAACTGTGTCCTTGAAAAGGTTATGAGAGTATGGTACAAGGAACTGATCAACTTGGGTGTTCAGAGTGGTATCTACCTGGGACGTAAGAACGATGGACTGGTTGTAGATTGCCTGGCCTTTGCAGATAACCTGGTACTGATTGCTGATTCTCTTGAGATGGCAAGATAAAGGAAGATGGGAAATTCCGAAGGCGACATAACTGTGAGCTCTACGAACATATTGAGAGGCTCTCTGACTATGCAAGGAAAAGGAGGGTAGCTTTCTATGGTCACGTGGCAAGATTGCCTCCAAACCGACTAACCAACCGGCTGTTCACCTTCTGTCAAAACAAGAAGGTTCGTACCACCTGGTTGACGGAAACCGAGAAGGATATTAAAGAACTGGGAATAACAGATCTCCAAAATAGACAGTCTGTGAGACGCACCCTGAAGGAAGTCCGTGGATTTCAGGAAAAACACGAAAGAATGGTACCCCCTGGACAGAAGAAAGAAAGGAGTTATACCGGTACAAGATACTGGGCAAAGCCGACGGCAAGATATCGACAATACTGGGCAAAGATCAAAAAATCAAAGTCCAATAGTTGAACAAGCGCGGTCCAAAGTAGGCCTATTCGAAACAAGAAGAAGAAATAGAGTCATCACATAAAAAGGAGAGATAGACACCAAAGATTATAAATATTGGAATACCACAGGGCGGTAGCACCTTACGCCCATTTCTTTTCCTACTATACATTAACGACCTTCCTGAATTAAATCTACAACGCACACCAAATATAACATTGAACTATGCAGATGACACAGTATAATTATTGGAAATAGGTCAGAAGATTTAATAGCGGGAATGAAAGCGTGGTGTGACGAGAACAGATTGATCCTAAATAGTGAAAAGACAATGATCATAATATTTAAAACCAACCGGCATAAAAGAACATACAACATCGATGATTCTAAATATTAATTTTGAGCTTCAGAAGAACATAAAACTACTTGGTATCCATTTCGATGACACGCTAGGATGGGCAACGCATGCAGCACAACTTGATAAAAAAAAAACTAAATAAAGGGGTTGGGAATATTAAAGCAGTTCCTGACTATTAAGATGTTCTGGGGCAGGAGGTACAAACAATTGATGTGTTCAAGAGGCAGAAAGATGCTCTAAGAACTATATTTTCCCTAAACTATCGACCATCCTGCAGAGGAAAGTTTAGAACAGCCAGGATGCTATCTGCCAGGGCTGTCTTTAACCTATAGGAGGCCCTGGGCACATTACATTATTTAATGGGACCCCTATGATCTTGACAGAGCACTATTTTGTTAGAATAGGCAAAGAAAGTAGATAAGCAGAGTTCTAGATTTTTTTTTATTTCTTTGAAGTCACATTAAATGAATAGATATAATATTGTATAATCCACAAAAGTACCTCTTGTAGAAATCACAGGTTAGTGCTTAAATCTATGTTGATTGTAGAGGTACCCTTCTAGAATTGAGATGGGATAAATCGTTAATCACTTCTTCAAAATCTATGTTTTTGAGCATATTATTCCTTGGTTCTTTAAGACTCCATAATTAAGACACGATTTTGAGACGCGAATTTTCAAAACCGTGTTTTGGTTCCTCAAGGCTCCATAATTAGGACACGATTTTGAGACGCACATTTTCAAAATTATATCTTGGTTCCTCAAGACACCACAACTAAGACACGATTTTGAAACGCCAATTTTAAACATTTTGTCTTGTTTCTTCAAGGTACCATAATTAGGACACGCAAGTTTTTCACCGCAACAAAAATATTTTGGAAGTACTAAAATTGGTTTGTCTGTCTAAATTTTGGGAAATTCCAAAGAAAATTTGTTTGTCCACAAATTCAAAACCAAATCAAATATTTTGGAAATTCTTGCAATTGTTTGTCTGTCCAAATTTTGGTAACATCCTAAGAAATTTTGTTTGTCAACAAATTCAAACTATACTTGTGTCCAGGTCCTGCTTGAGATTGTAGCACCAGTGAAAGGAAGGAAAAGGCAAACACAAATGCAAAGCAAATAATAATAATAATAGTTCTTGATCATTCAATAAATCCTCTTTCTTAATTTCAGTGTCTTCTAATGCCATTATCATACATTACTGGGCAATACATCTGACATTCGAAATGGACATTAGCTACAAACTGACTCATTTTTTATTCTTTTCAATTTGGAGAAGGAACGTTCCCATTGCAGTTAGTGACGATCATGCTTAAAAAAATTTTGAATGCGATTTTTACATTTGGAAATGTATCTTCAATTTTGTTTTCTTTCAAAAGATATATTTCCAATATACTATTAGTTCCTTCATTTTGAATATATTTCCAAGTATTCTGTTAAATGCAAACATTCAATTTCCAACTCTTTCTCGTTGATAGATTTCAGCAAATTCTTTGCAACTTTGTCTCAACTCGTTTAGACATTGAATTTCTCATTTCCATTCAATTAGACAGACGGCGCAGAGCCGTCAAAAAAATCTGGCGTGAGCTTGTACATCTTGTTTGAGATAGGTCCTTGTAGTCAGATTCATTATCGCTGGATTTTTCCGAATTAAATATGTTTTTCGGTAATAAATATCGGTTATCGTTTGGTGATCTGGCAGGAACTAGGGGGGCCCTACGGTTGCGGGGCCCTAGGCACGTGCCCCGAGTGCCCAGTGGGAAAGAGGGCACTTACGTCTACGAATCGATAGTATTTTTAGCAAAAAATAAAAATCTTTTCGAAGAATTTAATTTAAAAAATCCCAAGGAAAGACGAAGGTTAGCATCAATTTTAGAGAACTAAAAAAGGAACTTAAGAAGGAACTTCATCAAATCCTCCTCGACATACTCACTTCATTTAGTGAACATCAATGACCTGCGATTATATATTATTCGTAATTATAAAAGCTGTCCAAATGTTTGCTTATTTAATTTGACTATTTGAATTTGATTAGACAGTTATGCCTAAACTGACAAGTCTAAACAGACCAAACTTGACATTGAAGAATACATAAGCAAAACAAGACAAAAACACGAACAAAACTAACTAAAGTGACAAGTCTAATCATAGAAGACTAGACAGACAATGTCAGGTAGACTAAATTGAAAAGACAACAATGTACACACTATACTATAAAGTAAACCTAGAATAGAAGACAGGACAGATCAAACTATTTTCTCATAAATTCCTCTGCGACCTTGGTACTAATTAGTAATGGAAATGTATTCAAACACGGGTACATGGGTACATATACAATATTAGACTGATTAATATTCAAACTGGGGATTATCACTAACATGAAATAATCAACGAGAAACTTGTATAAAAAAAGAAAGTAAGGATTAATTTTCCCGAATATTTGTCTTCGATCTGATAAATCACCTGTTTTATTAATAATTTAGTAGTTATCTAACAAACGTGATGGCGGAGGGAACTAAAGAAATGTCTGGAGAACTGGAAGAGATATAGACGGGCTATTGAATTGACCGAGAAAACAACAGCTGAAAATTGTAAATATTTAGGAGTTCGACAGAGAATTTGTTGTGCTGCAAATCTTTAGTGCAAAAACCGCAACGTAATATACCAAGCAATAAAATTAATTGGCCAAAGTAAATATTAATAATTTCGGTTTATATATTAATAATTTAGGTTTAGTCCAATGCATCACGATTATATAGGCCACATTAGGCTCACACGTAGAGGCAATAGTAGTTTGTTTAAAACTAGTATGGTGTCTAATAATAAGTTGATAATATCTTTGATTGCTGTTTCAATTTGCTTAAATTTTACTATTCATTAAAATTAATTTGGTAAAATTAAATGTCGGTTTTCCTTATTTTGCATAAGGAATTTGATTAAATCCCTACACGACGGCAGGCCTATGTTTGCATCGAAGAATCCTTTGGGAAATTTCCTCTAGCTACCTGAGCAATTGATACATTGGGATTGCCATAAAGGTTGATTTTTTATATATTCTTCCCACGTTTTAAATAACCAATTTTCTTTTCAAAGTCAAAGTCAATCTAGAATGCTTATTTTATCTGACACACTTAAGTATTCAACAAAAGAGGTAATAAAGAGGTAAGAGGTAAGAATGATAAGTTAATTGAGAACAAGACAGGACTAGAAAGACAAAAATAGTAAACTAGTAGACAAAGAGAGTGTACAGATTAGAATAACAAAACTCGAAAGACTAGAATAAATAGGTCAGACTAGAAAGACTAATTTTGTATATGAATTTGTGTTATATAAATCTAAAGACTAGACTAGACTTAATATGACTCTAGTTTCAACTCTTGAATGTCATTTTCAAGTTTTCCACAAGATTAGTGGTATAAGCATTGCGAGTTTTTCAGCTTTCAAGCATTTTATATTAACCTAGTGATCTGCTTATAGATTTCTTTTATCTCTGTCTTATTTGTTTTAACCTGACAAGTAATTTATGTCCAATCTGTTATTTATATCAGATTTCTCTAAATATTTAATTCGATTGGTTTTGACTGTGTCCTATTAACATCTTTGAACCATATCTGTTAACTCTGTTATTGGATAAAAAAATATATATATTTTTTTTTAAATTTGTGATTTGGGTAGTTGATTAAAAAAGTAACAACTACGTTCACAACTACGAACAACAAACGCGCATATTCAATTAGAATTTTTCATAGTTTTAATAATCATTATCATAGTTTTAATAAATATTATTTTTATAATCATCTGTTTCCCTGCATAAATCTGTTTCATTTGAATGCTTCGGGTTAATCCCGGCCAACGTGATTACCACTAAAGGCGACTAATTAATTTACGGGACTCAAAGATTTATATGTTTCGTTGAGTATCATTCAGCGGTTTCACAGAAATTTATATATTAGCACCATCGGAGGGCTGTTTGCTGTACATTGTATATAGTACTTATCGAAAGGCACTTTAAGGGTGCAAGTATGCCATTGAGATGGAGACACAAAAGAGCTCCTCAACATCGACGAGGGCATCACTTGTCAGAGACCTTCACCTGGCAAGTTCGCACGGAGGCTCAACTTCACCTCAAGCTGTACACATCCCGGTTTGGATTATAATTTAAAGCGCGTTAGTTGGATTACGCGAACACATTAATTAATCGAACGTGTCAATGACTGTTTTGATTGTTTTAAATAATTCCCTAATATTTATTATAACAACTTTTTTGGCATAACAAACAAAACACAACTGTCTGTCTAGTCATGTCTGACTAGTCTTATCTGTTTAATCTTGGCTGTCTAGATTTATCTGTTTAATATTGTGTGTCAAAACTTGTCAGTCCGGTCTTGTATGACTATTCTTGTCTGTCTAGTTTTGTCCGTCTAGTCTTGTCTGTCTAGTCTTGTCTGTCCAGTCTTGTCTGTCTAGTCTTGTCTGTCTAGTCTTGTCTGTCTAGTCTTGTCTGTCTAGTCTTGTCTGTCTAGTCTTGTCTGTCTAGTCTTGTCTGTCTAGTCTTGTCCGTCTAGCATTGTCTGTCTAGTCTTGTCTGTCTAGTCTTGTATGTCTAGTCTTGTCTGTCTAGTCTTGTCTGTCTAGTCTTGTCTGTCTAGTCTTGGCTGTCTAGTTTTGTCTATCTAGCCTTGTCAGTCATGTCTTGTCTGTCTAGTTTTGTCTGTCTAGTCTTGTCTGTCTAGTATCAATTCTTCTCTGTCTAGTCTTGAATGTGTAGTCTTGTATGTCTAGTTTTATCCATCTAGTATCGTATGTCTAGTCTTGTCTGTGCAGTCTTGTCTGTCTAGTTTTATCCATCAAGTCGTGTCTGTCTTGACTTGTCTTGTCTGTGTAGTCTTGGGGGTCTAGTCTTGTCGGTCTAGTCTTGTCAGTCAAGTCTTGTCTGTCTAGTTTTGTCTGTCTAGTCTTGTCTGTCTAGTTTTGTTTGTCTCCTCTTGTCTGTCTAGTCTTATCTATCTAGTCATGTGAACTCCTGGGAGCGCAACGTTTTACCACCATTCGAGCGGCCAAAGCCTACCGCACGGTATCCTACGGAGGCAGCCTGTGTCATATCTGGTCTTGCTCCAATAGACTTAAAAGTTGCGCTCACCGTCAATATGCACTCCATGGAGGAAAATATGTTTAGAGAAGTTACTGGATTAAACGCCTCCCCAAACCAAATCGAAACACGCTTAAATATAGAGGAATTTACTCACCCGTCAGAAATAAGCCACATAAAATACTATCTAACCTTTACAAACACATTGTACACACGAATATATACAGATGACTCAAAATCCAAATGCGGAGTCGGGGCTGATTTTGTCGTATACAGGGGGGATGAGGAAATATTCCATGAAGAGTTTAGATTAGAAAATTACTGTTCTATCTCCCAAGCAGAGCTCGTCACAATTAAGAGGGTTCTACAATATGTCTCCGTAAACATAGACCGCATGCAATATTCTTCAAACATCCGTGATCATCTTAAAACATCTTACAAGGACCACCGAAGTTTTAGTGGAAACGTGGCAGGCGGCAAAAGACTTATCAGGCACACTCAACTTACGATGGCACTGGGTGAAAGCTCACGCCGCAGTATTCGGAAACGAACGGGTAGATAGTCTGGCAAGACAAGCTTCAGGCATAAATCCTTCCGGTGAAGATTTGCAGTATATCCTACTTCCATACACTAAAATACCTAGGGAAACTATTAAACAAATGATAGCTTCTTACAACCTAAAATAATGGCAATTGAGATGGGATGTCTCAAAACTAGGCTCTGGAGGAACAATTTTATACCCAACATAGAAAATTGGTTAAAAATGGATCTACACCTAACACACCACGCGGTGCAACAGATCACTGGTCATGGAAACTTTCAGGCCTACCTCGGATTTCGAAAGAGGGAAGAGCATAACATGTGCTATTCAATTGTCCTCTCACAGAACACTGGAAAATCCAGATCGAATTAACAATTAATTGAGCCGGAGGTATCTGACCAAAAAACCAAACAGAATTAAAAGCAGCAAATAAAAAAAAACATGGTGGAAAAACTTTAACAACATTGAAGCTCAATCAATTTAAGAGACTTGATCATGATTAAGCAAACTAAGTTCTAAAAATATGGCCTGTTGGCATGTTGACAGTATAGCCAGCATAGTGTATTTTAGACGAAAGGGTTAATACATATGCTACAGCATATGTGAAAGTCAAATCAAATCAAATAATTTATTCACCTGTGAGTTAAGAGTAACTTTAGGCTAAGTCTACAAAAAATTACAGATATTTAAGTATAATACAAAATTAATAATACAAAAAGTAAGGAAATAATATGAATAAGTATATAAAATGTTTCACCAATTAATTTTAAATATTTGTAGCATTTATTTTGATTGAAATATTATTGAGTTCTGCAGCAATATATAATGTGTGAGGAAGTAGAATTTTTTAAGAAGTGTTTGGAAGATTTTTATGGATTTAGCTTCTTTGATTTCTGATGGTAGTTTATAATATATTATAATTCCTTGCTGAATTTGATTTGGGCAAATACAGTTTTTCCTTGCCTCTTGTGTTGTAGTTGTGTTTGTCCATATTTTTATAGACGTTGTGTTTATTTTTATAGATGATTGTAGACACATCTTTCAGAAATCAGAATCATCAGAAAAATCGTTTTATTTAAACTTGCACACATGTGTGCTACGGCGTGATTCCATTGAAGATGTTCCTCTATAATGAGTCCTAAGAATTTTGTATGTTTTGTTCTCTGAAGTGGATAGGTTGGTATATTTAATTGGTGATCTTGTGAATAATCGCTCCTTGAAGTTAAGGAAGATAACGTACTCTGACTTTTCTCTATTCAGGAATAAGTTGTTAGCTGCAAACCATTTATCTATTTTCTTCAAAAGTATCTGAGCACATGTTTCATTGTCAGTGCCCTTAGCTTCAGACACAATGAAGCTAGTATCCTCTGCATAGAAGGTGCACTGATAACCATTAATGTATGCTGGAAAGTCTGCTATATACATAAAAATAGTAGTGGGGCCAGGATAATACCTTGAGGAACACCAGAGGAATGTGCTGTGCTGTTGTAATTTACTGCAACTTAGTCATATCTGCCTATTTTTGTTTGTCTAGTTTTGCCTATCTAGTTTCGTCTGTCTAGTCTTGTCCGCTTATTTTTGTGTGTCTAGTCGTGCCTGTCTAGTCAGTTCTGCATAGTTTAGTCCGTTTAGGCTTGACTGTCTAGTGTTTTCTATCTAGTATTGTTTGTCTAGTCAATTCTGTCTAGTCATGTCTGTATATTTTAGTCTGTCTAGTCTTGTCTCTCTAGTATTGTGTGTATAGTCTCGTCTGTCTAGTCCTTTCTCTCTAGTCTTATCTGTCTAATCTTGTCTGTATCTTCTAGTCTTTCTAGTGTGTTAAAGTGTGTTATTTGTGTGTTCTCATAAATTAAATAACATCAATGTTTATATCAATATGTGTTTAACTTTGTTATATCAAACCTAAATGAACTTCGCAAAACTTTCCTAATCTGCATTCATATATTCAGTGGTGATTATAGAAACCCAAACAGTTTATTTCCCATACTTCGAGAAACTTTGAGTTCATAAACACCGATGCGATTTGAGCCTGTGTATACAAGATTTGACAAGCGAATGGATATGATCAAATCAATTCGATTTGCTCCTTTGTAAATTCCCGTCGCCCTCTCTCCCTCTTATCGTGAAATTCAAGTATATTAGACAAGCTCTATCAAACAAAACAGTTGTATTGAACTATAACAGTTGGAGCCAGATTTGTATACGAAATAAAAATAGAAGTAACAATGAGCAAATTGAAATACATTTCAATTTAGGACTCAATCATTGTAGCTTTTTTTATTAAAATATTTGCCTATATATATATATATATATATATATATATATATATATATATATATATATATATATATATTATTATTATCGATAATTCCCCTTTAAGGAGAGCGCTAAAACACAATCAATTAACATGTAATTTTTTTCAGCCTTCTTCTTTCTGCCCAGAAACCTCACCGACAGAAGAGATGAAAAAGAAACACAGTGAATATATGATTCACTGTGTTTCTTTTTCATCTCTTCTGTCCACTTCTTTCCTGTTTTCTTATCTTTGGGAGTTTCAAACTTCTGTTTTCTGATTTTTTCTCTGTATTTTTTCCTGTCAGTCATGTCTTCTGTGGAGATGTTGAGTATCTTGAGGTCTTCCAAGGTTTCCTTTACCCAGTTGGTTTTCACTGTATTAGTCATCACTATTTTCAAAATTTTCTTGGTCAGTCTGTTTTCATTTATCCTATATATGTGTCCATAGAATTTTGCCCTTCTTTTACTGATGTAGAATCTTGATCTTCTAGATAAAGAGACCAACAAAAGAACTGTACGAACAGACAAAGACGGTTACAAACACCGTCTTTGTCTGTTCGTACAGTTCTTTTGTTGGTCTCTTTATCTAGATCCCCTCTTTCTGAACCGGCCCATATATCTTTCTTAGTATTTTCCTCTCTTGTTTTTCTATATCCTTGATTTTCGTTCGTCCCTTGATTACCGTCGTTTCTGAGGCATACAAGGCCTCTGGTAGAACTACTGTATTGTAGTGTCTTAATTTGGCATTGATAGAGATACTCCTTTTGTTGTAGTGGTTCAATGTAAGTCTGTATGCTTGTTGTAGTTTTTTTACCCTTTCTTCATTGGATTTTGTGTTCAGTCATGTTTTCTGTATAATCTCTCCCAGGTATTTGAAACTCTCTACTTTTGTTGTCTTTCCATACTTAGTTATAAGTGGGTGTTTGTCTGTGGATTTTGTGTCCATGTACTGCGTTTTTTCGTAGAAGATTTGTAGCCCTGCTTTGGATGAGATTTCGTGGAGTGTCTCTACAGCTACTTTGGCTTCTTTTCTACTATTTGTTATGATGGCTATATCATCAGCGAATGCCAAACATTTTATGTTTACGATTCTATCCTTGTGTCTTCCCATCTTTACCCCACTGACTCCTTTTTCCCATGTCCTGATTATTTTCTCTAAAACTGAATTCAAAAGAATGGGTGGGAGGCCATCTCCCTGTCTCACTCCTGTCTTGATTTCAAATGGTTCTGATACCTCTCTCATGAACTTGGTATACTTGGAACGTGGTATTTGTTAGCGTTTCCTGGATTAGATTTCTTGTCTTGTTGTCCACCTTCATTTCTTCCAATGTGTTGAAGAGTGTTTTTGTATCTATGGAGTCGTAGGCCTTTTTGAAGACGACGAATATTACTGTGGTGTTCCTGGTCTTTTTCGTTGTTAGTATTGTTTTCAAGCACCAGATCTATTCACTGCATGATCTTCCTTTCCTGAAATCTCCTTGGTATTCTCCTATCTGTGGGTCTATCTGAGGTTCTAGCCGATTTAACAGGGATTTGGACAGAATTTTGTATGTCACAAGTAGTAATGATATTCCTCGGTAGTTATTAGGGCCCGTTTTGTCTCCTTTCTTATGGAGGGGGTGTATTAGGGCTAACTTTCATTCTTCTGGTATTTTTCCTGTTTCCCAGATGTTTTCGATGATTCTGTGTATTTTAGGTGTAATGTTTTCATGGTCTAGCTTCCAGATTTCCGAAATCAGTCCATCTTCTCCAGGTGCTCTGTAATTTTTCAGTGATTTTATTATGCTTACAATTTCTTCGAGTGTAGGCGGTAGGCGGTAGTAGTTCTGGCTTTTCGAACTGAACTTTCTGTGTTGGTTTTTCACAGTTGAGTAGTGTATCAAAGTATTTTGCTAATATTTCACAGTTCTTTTTAGGGTTTGTCTCCTATGATCCGTCTTGTCTTTTGAAGCATAAGGTCGGTGGTTGATATCCTGTCATATTTTCCCTGAATATTCTATACAAATTTCGTGTGTTGTTTTTGTTGAAGTCCTCTTCTATCTCCTTCAACATGTTGTTTATGATGTTTATGATTATCATGGCAGAATTGACATGAATACGGTTTTTAAAATTAATAGACTAAAATTAATAGAATAGGAATAAGTATAGCGTTCATTTGAAACTAACCTAAACATCTTTTAATTCAGTGAGCAATTTGCCGGCCTGAAACTCCGCTAAACATCTTATGAATACTTTGTCTTCGTAGGTCACACTACGAAATTCTCTTTTCATGGCTTATAAATTTCTAAAATTATTACGAGAAAAAATCTTTGTCAGATTTTGAACGAAAAACGAAACGTAACAACGGCGAACAATGTTTTTGTATACGAGGGCTAAAGCGTGTTATGCCCGCGCCAGACTCTCGCGAAGTAGCACGGAATTGAGCGAGGAACGAGAGTGTGGTCAGGTTACTCGCCTCGCCTTGTGCTTCCTTGCCTCGTCTTGGCTAACTTCGCTTCATGAAGCGGTTTTTCGTGCCCGAGTCAAAGGGACACGAGGTGCGAGTACTGAGGTCCTCGCGAAGTAAGGTGAGAGTGTTTTTGTATACGAGGGCTAAAGCGTGTTATGCCCGCGCCAGACTCTCGCGAAGTAGCACGGAGTTGAGCGAGGAACGAGAGTGTGGTCAGGTTACTCGCCTCGCCTTCTGCTTCCTCGCCTCGTCTTGGCTAACTTCGCTTCATGAAGCGGTTTTTCGTGCCCGAGTCAAAGGGACACGAGGTGCGAGTACTGAGGTCCTCGCGAAGTAAGGTGAGAGTGTTTTTGTATACGAGGGCTAAAGCGTGTTATGCCCGCGCCAGACTCTCGCGAAGTAGCACGGAGTTGAGCGAGGAACGAGAGTGTGGTCAGGTTACTCGCCTCGCCTTCTGCTTCCTCGCCTCGTCTTGGCTAACTTCGCTTCATGAAGCGGTTTTTCGTGCCCGAGTCAAAGGGACACGAGGTGCGAGTACTGAGGTCCTCGCGCAGTAAGGATATCAACCACCGACCTTATGCTTCAAAAGACAAGACGGATCATAGGAGACAAACCCTTAAAAGAACTGTGAAATATTAGCAAAATACTTTGATACACTACTCAACTGTGAAAAACCAACACAGAAACTTGCCTACTCCGTGTAGTTCCTCGCGTCGAGCAATTTCGGCAAGGATCCTCGCCGAAGCTACTGTATATATATATATATATACATACACTATATATATATATATATATATATATATATATATATATATATATATATATATATATAGATTATACCTGATAGTACCTGAAGTGTTTAAACTACTTGTAGATTTTGAGAGTGCAGGAAATATCATAGAAATTAACCCATAGCAAGTACAATCCCCTTCTAAAATTGTTCTATTAGAGAATTTGCCAAAGGTTCGAGAGGTACCACTCCAACCCGCATTTCTCCTTATTTCGTCTACATTTATTCCTAGCTTCTAGGCTTTTGATACCGCGTGGCGGGTACATTGCGCTGAAAAGGGACATTCAAAAAATAGCTGAAACTAAAACATTTCGTGTATTAACGAAATTAAAGCATCCTAATAACATCGTGCATAATCCACCCAAAGATCTCTTATATGCACTAACCGAAATTCCAAATATCTCAGACATAAAGAACTATTAACCAGATTTAAAGACAGAGATATAAATCGGACAATCATTGATCCACTTTGCATAACAGATGACCTAAGACGTCATACAAACATCCTTTAAAGACTATACGAAACACTATATGACGACCATGAAGAATATGACTACTAATCATCCCATATCACCCCTTTTTTTCAAATTATGTATGACATAAACAAATTGTACGCCCTGGCAAAAAGACCTTGTAGTAAATAGTAATTTGTTACTGTAGGTGACAAAAAAGATTATTTTTTATTACTATTAGAATCTAATAATGAAAGGATGGTTGAGACCGTTACTACGTGACAATCCATACTTACTCTGAATTTAAAAATGTCTTTAGCACTAATTTATTAACTATGTCTTTACTACTAAATTATTAACTAGTGATAAAAACATAGGTAATTTTTAAATTCAGAGTATAATCTATTTGCAACTGCAACTTTCATATATTTTTTTCTTCTAAAAATAAACTGAAAACAAAAAATATTTATTGACTTAAACTTTCCTAAAAGCCATTACTCGTTTTTATGACCCTATTTTTCATTCCTAATACTAGATTAACTATTATGGTAAGACTTATAATGTAGGAACCGTCCCAAGGCTCCAGGTTTCATATACCAAGACGTTATTATTTTATTACCATCTCTTCAAATAACTTTTGTATCAAGGAAAGCAACACCATTGTCAGAATCTTCGGTTTCCATAGTGTTAAAAGCATGAATTTTCTCGAAGCAAAACCAGACATCAAAGTAATCCAGTCTGACAAAATTAATGTAACCACCGTTATTACTAAAACACAATACCATTCTTTCGCCAAAGACCTCTTAAAAGATCAAGCTTATTACTTGCCCATTAAAAAAGATTCTACATCAACCATCCAGCAGAAAGATAACAAACTTTTGATAACAAGTTGCATGTGTCCCGCAAGGTAGTGTGCTGGGACCTACACTTTATCTTCTCTATACGTGCGATCTACCAGAAATTGAAAACATCTCCACAGCAACATTGAAGCTACAGAAAAACTTCAACAAGCTACAAATAAGATATCCAGATAGATGCAAAATTGGAAGATAAACCTGAATGAAACCAAATCTACTCATACTAACTTTACCAAAAAGAAAATCATGGACCATACACCTTTAACCATTAACAATAACATTATACCATACTCAAACACAGCAAAATATCTATATATAACGCTAGATACAAAAGTTCTTTGGAAAGAGCAAGAACATATAGAGAAAAAATTTGAAGCATTAGGTATAAAATATCGTATAATGTATTCCCTAATAGGTCGCAACTCAAAATTGTCAATATACAACAAAGTGTTACTATATAACCAGATTTTAAAACCACTATGGACTTTTGGCATTCAACTCTGGGGGTGTGCCAAATCATGTCACATAAACATTTCCAAAAGCTGTTCCAAAACAAGCTTCTACGAAATATTGTTAATGCACCGTGATATGTACGAAATAGCGACATTCGGGACCTTGACATCGAAGATGTTGCCAGTGCGATTAAAACACTTGCTGCTAGCCACGAACTAAGGCTCCAGAACCACGTCAACGCCGAGGTGACCCAACACAAAATTAATCTAGTATTAGGAATGACAAACATAAAAACTAGCCATTCCTCCTTAACGAGTAATAATCTGAAAATATTGTTTGTATTATTCGTCAACAGTGGTTATCCTCCTAAATTACTTAACAAACTATTCATATTAATATATATATATATATATATATATATATATATATATATATATATATATATATATATATATATATATATTTATATGTTGTATTGTTTTCTCGGGGATTCCGCGTTGATGCTGAGGGTTGGCTCTGAAAAGAACCGGATTCTCGACGTTTCGGCGAACTAACATTCGCCATTCTCAAGAGATATATGCGTCCGTGCGGGTCAACCGTTAGACGCATACTGATGCGTCTAACGGTTGCGTACAATATGCGTCTAACGGTTGACCCGCACGGACGCATAAATCTCTCGTATAACGGTTGCGTACAGTATGCGTCTAACGGTTGACCCGCACGGACGCATATATCTCTTGAGAATGGCGAATGTTAGTTCGCCGAAACGTCGAGAATCCGGTTCTTTTCAGAGCCAACCCTCAGCATCAACGCGGAATCCCCGAGAAAACAATACAACACAGGTATCTATCCGCGAAAACCTCAAATACAACAACAACATATATATATATATATATATATATATATATATATATATATATATATATATATATATGTATGTATATATATATATATATATATATATATATATATAACCTCAAAAAAGCTCGCGACAAGATGTCGGTGATGTCAATCCAGTATTTTTCATTGCCGTTCGTACATACAATAATTATCGAATTTTAAAAAGTATTCAGAGAATATCCGAATTTACAATTGTGCTACAAAAACATTCTAACTAGTCCAGTCATTTAAGCTTAAATTAGGTAAGAATCTCGGAATTCGAGATACCCAGCTGTAAGTCTGTAAATACTTGTATATTGACACCCTAAATGTTGTCTCAAAACCTACATATGGTAGGGTGTACGCAACTATTAAATTTCGAGGTAAAAGGTCACAAAAATTTCGTCGTTTTTTTGCGCTTTTTTGTAAATATCTCATTTCCTATGGGCTTTTTGCTATTTTTTTTTTGTATTTATTATCAATATTGTAGAATACAAAATTCTCTACAAATTTTGTTTAAAAAAATTTTTTATGCGCACGGTCACAGCATCACTTCAGGTCAACCGGTGCCTCTGGTCGAAAACGCGCCATATATAGTTGACGAACTATCGATAAATCAATGATTATAAATATTTGTCAATTTTTATTAACTAGTATATTAGTTAATAGTATATTAATTAATTAACTAAGGTATTTTATCATTTTTTTCCTAACCTATCCACTTTTTATTCAGTATTAATTTATTTAACAACACTTACCTGTCCATGTAATTGCAGAATTGTTAATGAAAATATAGGAATTATATTTGAGTTTTAACCTAATTAATATTTATAACTTCTTACATGATGAAAAAAAAATATGAATTATTCTTTTTTTAAAAAATATCATTCAATACATTTATTTTTATTAAAAGTAAAAAAATGGAATAAAGGGTACAAAAACTACAATTTATACCTTTAATCATCTTCTTCCTCTTCATCGTCGTCTTCCGGCTGCTGGTAAATTTCAAACTGGTATTCATTATCGTCTTCAACGACATTTGTCTCAAGTTCTTCCATGATTTCGGGGTCAAAGGTTCCATCTTCTTTAATGTCGCTCTGATATGGTAGAGCATTGAGACAAGCTTGCCCATTACATCGGCCACAAGCTAAAGAGCATTGCAAGACCGTTTTCCTGCATTCCCATCGCGAACCACAACCACTCTTGCAGTTGCAGAAAATTTTATTTAGCAAATCTTCTGGAGCAGGTGGTAAAATTGTCATGATAAGCTCCAGAAAATCGTTTCGCATTGCTCAACCCCATACCTGGGGTTCCAAATCATGCCCTAACCAAGTTTGAAAACCTGTTTTTCGTTAACCTGTAACGAAATAACAGGATCAGCGGTATATGAGTTGACAGTGGTTGTGAAGCTAATACTACATTAAGTGTTAAGTCTCGATCCATTCTAGAGTTCATAATTTAGATTAAGATACCATTTGTCAAAGGCGTGGACATGTCTTTTTAGTGTAGAACTGTCAATCAATCTATGATCAGTGTCTGTAACACTAGTTGTTTTCATTTTATAAAACCATGTTGTTTCTTAGTCACATTTGCTAAAATTATCAATTTCTGTAGGTAATACCTCCCACTTTATGTTGTTGATTTATATGTCATATGTTTAATTTTGTACACAGTATTCCTGAAGAAGAAAAAATAAAATTCTCGAAAGCTTGAATTCAAGAAAAAAATAATTGAATTCTTACTTTCATCAGCTCTTGCGATAAAAAACTACTTTTTTTCTGTTATCAGACTCAATTAGCTATTTTTGGTAGATTAGTAGATTTTCTGAAAAAAGTTAAAATGAACCCTTGAAAACTCACCAACCAACGAACATATTTTTTTATGGATATTAGATATTCTGATCTTTCTTCTAATCAAATCTACATATAAAACTAAATAGTTTCAAACCCATAAAGTCCCATAGTCCCAAACCTATAGTCCTAAACAATTTTTTGATATGTCCAAATATTTGAAATTAATGAACCTAAAAGGCCGGCCCAGACGCTTGGCACAACATTTTGTTTGCGCAGTCTTAGGACGGAATGGAAACGTTGCAATTTTTAGAACGTCTACATGGTGCAGATATATCTGTATATTTCGCATAGTTTTAGTGAAATCGTCATGGACTAAATGAATCGGAAAACGGAGCTACCGTATACATGCGCCGACTTGTCTGCACAGTTCATGGATATCTATGCTCTCTAGCTATAGTTATCGCTGCAACTGTACTGTCTTCGCGCCGTTTTCAAAACTACGCACTTTTCCTATTTACACGCAAAGTTTTATCTGCAACTTGTTGAACTATGCAGACAAAAGGTTGTGCAAAACTTAATATTGGTACGTAAGAATAATTTAATGTAGGAAAACGATAAAACGGCGATAACATTAATGAACTTAATACATAACATTACCTACAATTTACAATATTATTAGCTTATTGCCAATATGGCTGGGTAGAGTCTTGCGCCGGGAAGGGGGTGGCGTTCTCCCACTTTTTTTAAGAATTATTACTACCTTCCCAACAGGCTGTTTGTTCATCTGTCAGCAAAGTGAGATATTTTTTTACCATATTTTCCGTCAAGGTAAATTTTAACTCTTTGAATACGTGGAGTGTTCTTCATGGAGTACTACTATCCAATATACTAAATGTTGGATTTGTACCTTGGGGATACAAAGTATTTATTACTTGGTAGAATACTCACGCTTGTATACCTTCCGACGGGTTTGAAACATCTTCATAGCACATTGTTCTACCTGGATGTCTTGTGCCGTAAATTTATCTTTTACTCCTCCACATTTGGGTGATAGTTTTCCTCAAAGAACTCTTTATGAAATCGTGTTTACTTACAAGATACAATATTTTCCACGATTTTATAATCAAATATTATTTTCTCGAATTAATAATAAAAATAAAAAAATATTATATTGATTTACATTTATAAAACAGTAGTCTTACCTGCAGCCCTTTATGCCGCCGAGACACTTAATCTACACTATAAAACAATCTCAAGGATCGAGACGAAATTAAGAAAATTACTCATACACGGGGTTTTGAGGGAGAAGAGAGAAGACCTAACAGACACATCTGGTCGCAGCTACGAACACTCGCTCAATCGTTACGCATGAAGAGTTATTGGGCTATCAAGGCCAATAAATGTTGATTCTGCGAGGTCCTAGGAGACTCAGAAGAAGAATTTACATTTAATACTATTTTTTTTTAATTTCAAAATAATTTACTTTTTCTTTAGTTGCAAAAAGTTGATGTGAAACTTCAATTTAAACTTCTTCATGTTTTGTAGATTTAAAAGAAATTACTTTATTTATACTTATTTTGGCAGTATATAGAGCATCATTTTATAACGCGAAAAAGTATTTTTTATAATATTATTAAGGCGACATATGGCTTTTATAGATATATTATAAAGTTTATGATTCGTAAATAAAATATAAACTTGAAATATGTGCACGATAAAAAAAGTACTTTTAAGACTATGGTATACCGAATTGAGCGAATATATTTGAAGGACTCTGCCAATAATTCAAGTATGTATTTTATTGCTTACATATATAAATATACATATAAAAGAATTTTATATGCATTTTTATATATTTTTATTTATCGCCAGTCAGCTGATAAAAGCTAAATCAGCTAAAATATTTTCCAGCTAAATTTCAATTTTCTTTTTTTCAATTTTCCAGCTAAAATTCCAGCTTATTCGCCATCTAAAATATTTCCGTTAGAAATAATTAAAATAATTTGTAAAAAACCATACTGCGTTATAGATAATCATACAAACTTAAAACAGCCTGAATATAGGAATATATTCAACCTTTGTGGTGCTCTATAACAATAAAGACTCAATAATTGACATAGAGCTCTAGAAAGGTTGAATATATTTATATATTCAGGCTGTCTTCCGACTGTTAAAAAATAATTAATGTAAAAATTCACTATGTTTTATCCACCAATTTTTGTGAAAATATATTACCTGTGAAGTTATATAACTCTTGAAAATGACCTTCAACAGTCGAAACGCGCTTCTTTGAAGGATTCGTATATTTGTAGTTATTTGTATCATTTGTTATGCAGTATTCAACGCATATTTTTACAAAATTTCTGGTCAAAATGCTATCCCCAAAACAAAATCATCTTTTTGTAATAAAAACCTTTACTGAATATGTATAAAAAACTGCTATGAATTTCAGAATGGGATTTTATGTTGCATCAAATGATTTTATTCATAAAATTTCAGGCCGGGAAATACTATCATATGATCACTCGAATTCCAAACAAACATTTATTTTTTTGTAATAAAATCCGCACTAAATTAAATAATTCACACACACGAAAATTTATATTTTATTGAAATTTACCTTTTGATACTCCTCTTCTCTCTGAATATGTAATTTCAGGATTAAATAAAACAATAAAAACAATTCACGAGAGGACCCTTCGTTTTTATTTATTTTAAATTGGTATGTACAAAACGAATTGCATAACACAAAATCTAATCTAATTACAAGCTGATTACCAAATCAACAAGAATTATTAAGTGAATTGTAGATATTTAGGCTAGATATTTAAAACTAGTGACAGAGAGAGAGAGAGAGGAGAGAGAGAGAAAAGGACTATACAAATTGTGTTGGTATTTTTAAAAATGCATGAAATGAAAAAGCTACCTTTTTAATTTGTTTATCTTACTCTTCTATATTTTTCTATACATTATCAAAAATAAAAAATAAATTAATATTTTTGTTTTGAAAATCCAATAGAAATTTACATTAAAAACTAAACAATAACAAATTACGTATTTGTAAATTGCTGTTATTTAGTCTATTGTGGGACCATTTATGGATATTTCGAAATTGTTAATTTTTATTTTGAAAATATTATTGTTTTCAAATAAATAGTTTCTAAACTCTGAGTACATTTTCTTTTCATTAAAATAATAAAGGAAGGGACTTGATTTTATAGTTATGAGTTTAGCAAATTTTCAATTTGTGCAATTTTAGCTATCGTGTGCTAACGTAGCTATCGTGGAAGGAGATGTAAGGTTTATTTGTACAGTATTTGTTCGATATTTAAGTATTGTTTTCTTATGCTTAATATTCAAACATATAACAGAAATCTAGTGTAGCTAACTTATCCTATCGAATCCTTTATAGTCGAAAATTTTAGAAAATTCTGAATAGCCAACATTACACGCAAACTAAAAATAAACTAAACCTTGATTATAATTTTCAGAATGAATTCTAGAAACCTTGTGTTAAGGACGTTCCCAAGCAGCAATCGTGCCGCTTTATAAAATATAGTTGAGGTGCAGTGTTCCTTTGGGTGCCGCTTATCTGCGTAGAAGTTCTAAAATACTTTCGTTGCGTCGTTTCTCCGATCCGACAACATGGCATTCTAACTCTATATTTTTATGTTGTTGACATGCGTAGCGTTTCAATATTTTGAAAAAAAAATAATTGTATATTGCAAATAATATATTACTGATGATCTCTCGATTGAAGAATGGTAGATTTGTTAAAAAAAAGACTAGTGATGCAATAGCTAAATCTCTCGCGGGTATGTCTGAGGCTAAAAAACGAAAATTTCAATCTATACTGAATGAAACAGCTCAATGTGAAATCCCCGCTTTGTATGAAGAATTAGTACGCTTATTTCAGAAATACGCATCAAATTCTCATAAATTTTCGATTGCAGCTTCAAGTCAAAGTAACGAAAGTTTTAATAATATTGTGGCAAATAAAGCCCACAAAAATAAATGTCTAAGTACAAGTAGTGTTTGTGATATTAGAGTAGCTAGTATTTTAAATATTAAAAAAAGATTAAATATTTCTGATTAAATTATATTAGATTATATTATATTATATTAGATTAAATATATTGGATCCCGCACAGTTGATTATGTTCATCGTAGTGATTTGAAGTGTAAAAAACGAGCATTAGTAAGGCAGTCTAAAGCCAAAAAACTGAGACGGATTGAATTAAGAAAAAAAATGGAGCTGTTGAGGAAAAATACCGAAAGACATGAAGGTATTACTTATCAAAGTAATTGTGGAATGAAAAAATTAATTAATTCCATACCAAATGACTGCGATAATTACAATAATAGTATTACACTACAAGATAATACAAAAGTTGTGTATTTTGACATCGAAACCACGGGATTTGCTGCAAATGCGCATATTTTACAGATTGCAGCTATCTGTGATTGTAAAATTTTTAACATCAACGTAAATACTAAGACCAAGATTTCACCATCAGCAAGCGCTGTTACTCAACTTTACCAAAAACATGGAAACTTATTCTATAAAGATAAAAAAGTTGAAACCCACAAAATTTTCTTTGCTTTGGAATCTTTCGAACAATTTTTATTTAATTTATGCAATGGGCAAAAAAATTGTTTGTTAGTTGCTCATAATTCCCGGTTTGACGTTCCACGACTTTTACGAGCTATAACGAATGCAAAAGTACCTAGAATTTTGGATTTGATTTCAGGGTTTGCGGATACTTTGACTTTATTCCGAACCGTCTTAGTTGATAGAAAAGGTGCTGGTCAATTTAAATTAGAAACTTTAAGTAATGATTTCTTAGAACCTAGTGATGATAATCAGCAATTTCACGATGCCGTTTATGATGTGATACTACAAAATTTGATAAACAAATTAAAATTACAAAGTAATTTATTAAATTCGTACAAACGAAGTGATTATTATTTACAAGAATTATCTATGTCAGATAAAATTAGAGTAAATTTACGAATGTTGGCTGAATTAAAAGATATTATTTCTATCAACATGTGCAATAAACTAGCTCTAAATGATATTTCATGTGATAATTTAAAAAAGATATATTATGAAAAAGGTGAAAATGCTATTGTTAAATTATTTTCGGAAAAATTAGATGATAACAAGGCGCGAATAACAAAAAATAAAAATATTATTACAAAAGTATTAGACTTTTTGAAAAATCTACATCAGAAAAAGCTCAAGAGCTCAAAGCCAAAATAAGTAATAAGAAATTATTAGTTGCCAAGAAAAAATAATATATTGTTAGGATTGTATGTTCATTTGATGTTAACAAAAGTGTTTATGAAAATTATGTTTCACATTTTTTATTTACAAAAACCTACAGTTAACGTAAATCCGTAAATTACTCGCATTTTTTGGAGACATTGACTATACAGTTCAATGATTGGAGACTTGTTTCTTAAACTGCCGTGCAGTGTAACGTTGCCAAGTCGCCATCTCCCACTCTTCAAGTTAAAGAAGTAAACATGAAAACCATCAAAAAAGCTTGGCTTTTAACAATATTATAACAAAATCAATACCGCTTGATAGTGTTATTTTTACAGAAAGATATTTGTTATATCTTCATTTACTGATTCTCAGTTTATCAAAAGAATATCAAGAAAATTACTATTGATATTTAATAAAACGTGTGTGAGAATTTCAATCCGGGTATGGTTTACATGTTAAACATGCAAAGTTTAACCGTCAATATTTACAAATTTTCCACCGCAAGGACTATTTAAACAAATTTCTACGGGTAAAGGGTACTTTTAACTATATGTATTCAAAATTACAGAAGAATTTAAAGAAAACTAATTTTCTTGGGAACGTCCTTAAAGAATTCTAAAAAAGGATATCATAACATGAATACGATAACCATCGTTATATGCGACTCTTATTACGTAGTAATTCATACTTATATTGAATTGAAAAAATCACTAAGTATATTTTAAACACACTTATAGTATGTAAAAATGTTATATAACTTATTATTCACAGTTATATAATT
The DNA here is from genome assembly GCA_944588485.1 of Phosphuga atrata. NCBI lineage: Eukaryota > Metazoa > Arthropoda > Insecta > Coleoptera > Silphidae > Phosphuga > Phosphuga atrata. The sequence goes on along the minus strand of OX155896.1, from coordinate 11,698,608 downwards.
TTCTACATTTACATCCACCACTAACAAATTGATAAAGTTGAATATACCCCTATAGTTTTGGTTGGGAGGAGCGGTGTCTGTCCGTAGATGAGGACTTATCTGATTGAGATTGGGTGGGATTAAAAAGTTGGGAAAACATTAGGTCGGTTTGCTCGCTTAGGAGATTAACTGAGGATTACGGGTTTTTTTGAAAATTTCTAATGACTTCTAGTTGCCCGTTGCCCTTAAGTTTTGAAGGTATCAGAAATATGATGGCCCCCACACATTAATGAAGTCGTTTTCTAAAGTTTTCGGCCGATTTTTGGCACATCAAGACGGGCATGGCGACGATTTCTTCCCGAATTCGATACTTGAGTTCTTCCAAGTTGTGAGGCCGACGCGACGTTTAAAAACATTTTCCTTCAGATAGCCCCATAAGAAGAAGTATCAAATCAGGTGAGAGTACGGGCCATTCTACATCACTCCTCAGATAAACTAGGCGCGAGGGAACAACTATTGCAGTTTATCCATTGAAATTCGAGCATTATGGGCCTTGGCATCGTCCTGTTGAAATAAAATTTCTCCCAGATCGGTTTCCTCCGTTAGTTCTTCCAATTGAGGTCTAAGAAATGTTCCAACATGGATACATCGCATTTAGCAGCGATAGTCACAGTACGTTAATTCTCCTCATAAAAATAAGGCCAAACCACCCTAAATTTATAAATTGCACATCACACAGTCAATTTTTGTAAGTAAAGAGGTTTCTCGTATGGAAAGTTTTGTACCGAAAATTTTGCTTATTCGCTGCTTCAGAGATTGGAAGTGGGCCTAGTCTCTTAAAAATTGAAAAAATATAACCTCGAATTCATGCGGTTTTCATAGTGAGGAGGCTTCAATTCTGGGGCAAACATAATCTTGTAAGGATGGAATGATAAATTATGATGCAAAATCCTCCTTACAACCCTCAGTTAATGTACGCTAGGTGGCGAGGAAAGAATGTCTATTTTCCGGACCAAACCATGGTAACTAAAAATGCCACGATCCTCCCGACACAATGAGAGCCCTAGCAGGTTCCTATCTCCACTTCACAGGATGTACCGGTCCGTCAAAACTGCATTATTTGTTTTGACGCAACCATATATTATAAATTTTATAAAATAAAAAATGGGTTTTATAAGCTTTTATAAATTTTGACCAGATTTTAAAATGTTTCTAATTTGCATACTTTCATTACAGAACTTTGGTTGAAAATGAATACATTATGTGTTTAATTTGTAAAATAAGTAATAAGTCCTAGGGAGGTGACTAGAGAAGGTGAATGTGCATGTGTCGTGCTCCGAACTAACTCGAGTTTTCGCTTGCATTTAGAAGGAATTAATTTCTAAAATTTGCACAGTGCATAGATATAAGGTTAGTGCATATATGAATGAAATAATTTTTTAACTATCTATTGAAACATCGTGTAAAAACCATAAAAATTCATATAAATTGAAATTGTCAATATATTGTTTCTCAAAATAGGAGACGAATTATCTACTGATAACTTTTTGCTGCCCGCTACTCGCAAAATCTGCGACTCACATTCATCGTTTTTGTTCACCTAACTATTTCCCGGGTTTGTTTATTTAAAATAAAAATTCTTACCTCTGTTCTCTACTGTTAACCCTTCCGTGGTCTGCTTTTATTCTGTTTTACTGTTAGTCACTCTGACAGACCCCTGAGTGTGAAAAAACTGTGTCCCTGAAATTTTCCTTTGCTGGTATTTTTATATTTTAGTAACATTTTTATAATCATGAATCGCTGTGCGTGCTGCAGTAAAGAGTCTGAGACACACAAACTTGTTACATGCTGTGTTTGTAATAAGTCGTATAATATCAATTGTGCTGACATAACGACCTCTGAGGCTCGAAAGATTCATTTAAAATCGGGACTTCAATGGAATTGCCGTGATTGCGACAAAATCGGCAGCGATTTAATCTCTCTCAAAGCGGCATAAATCTTCAAAACGAAATTTTCGCCCTTAAAAGTTCAAAACAGGTTGAAGACCCTAATAAATTACATTCTACGCCAATTGTTATGGAGAAAATTATATATGAAATATCAGAGAGAGAGAAAAGGTCCGGTAATTTACTCATATTTGGAATTAAGGAAAATAATACGGAATCTAAGCAACAACAAATGGTGTCGGACTCAAAGTCTGCGGAAAATCTGTTAGCAGATATTGGTGTACGTGTAAATAACATAAAGACTGAACGTCTCGGTAAATATGATCCCTCCAAATCACAGTCTCGCCCAATAAGATTTAAAGTTCCGTGGCTACAACTATGAAAAATATAAATAAATTAAAAACAATTAATAAATGGAAAGGCATACATCTCTCTAGAGATCGCACTCCTATGCAGAGGGAATTATACAGAACGACTAAAGAAGAGTTAAATACACGCTTAGCGAATGGTGAAACTAATTTACATATAAAATATGTGAATGGGATTCCTACTATCACTGAAAATTTAAACTAGCCAAGCCTAAGCGATCCCCCATTTTATTAAATATTTTCTATCAAAATACCAGAGGATTATGTTCTAAAACACAAGAATTTTATATCAGCTGCTGCAACTCATCCTATGAAATTATTTGTTTATCTAAAACCTGGTTAAATGATTCGATTCAAAACTCGGAACTCTTCCCTCCAAACTATAATGTTATTCGTTGTGACAGGAAATTTAACTCGGTGGGGCGCACCAAAGGTGGAGGAGTGTTAATCGCAATCGACAACGACATTCAATAAGAAATAGTAGATACAACTTTATTAACTAATAGTGTTCCACTAATTGATGTTCTATTAAGTAAATGTATTCTTAACGGTGCTATCTTTTTTATTTGTACATTATACATTCCACCTGATACAACAGTAGATGACCTGGAATTATTCTTCAATTCTTTGGTACTTTTTATAATGGATCAGCCAATAATAGTTATAGGTGATTTCAATTTACCTAATCTCTATCATACAAATATTTCGTGTTCCAAATGTCTTTGATTTCACTGTTTTTGTAACATGCTTGATCTTTCTCAATACAATACATGTTCAAACATTAACAATAAAATTCTTGATCTCGTCGTGTCGAACTTAAGCTCTCCCATTTTAGTCAAGCGTGCTGATACTTCAATGGTGATTGAAGATCTACACCACCCATCATTATCTATTCAATTTGAACTAAGGGCAATCTCTGATAATAGTAGGTTTCCCTCAAATATTAATACTCGATATAACTTTAAAAGGGCTAATTTTGTCACACTGTATAGTGAACTGTGCAATATGGACTGGTCATTCTTAAGCAAATATACTGATGTGAATAAAGCTTTGGATATGTTTTATACGAATCTATACAACATTTTTTATAAATCGATCCCCCTTTCCCATAGTAGCAGATCTAAGTTCCCTGTATGGTTTACTTTTGAAATAAAAAGGAACTTAAAAACTAAGGCATATTATAGACAAAAATGGCTATCAAGTAAGAAACAAGTATATCATAATGAATTTAAAAGGCTCAGATCACTCACTAAACGGCAAATCAGTGAAACATATCAGTTGTATCTTAAAGAACTAGAAGACAATATTAAATCAAATCCGACCGGATTATGGACTTATGCTCATATGAAACAAGGTACTACAAGAATACCTAGCAGAATTACCGATGAAAGTCAGGAGTATTCTACACCTAGTGACATCGTTAACGGTTTTGCCTCACTATTTTCTAAAAGTTATAAACCTGCTAATGCCACTAATTTGTCTGAAAATCATAGTAATTGTCTGTCTTATACCTTAAATTCAATCTCAGAAAATGATTTATTAAGCATTATGGCGCGTTTACCTAATAAATTATCAGCTGGAGATGACTCTGTTCCTTCCTTCCTAATTAAAGATTGTAGATTCATATTTGCTAAGCCCCTTTATATTATTATAAATCTTGCTATTAGCACGTGCATGTTTCCTTCAAGGTGGAAGTTGGCTAAAATTACTCCGGTATATAAAAAGGGAGAAAAACATGTTCTGAGAAATTATCGTCCAATTGCTTTATTAAGTAATTTTTCAAAAATATTCGAGCAGGTTATTTATTCAACTATTTTCAAAAATGTTTATTCATTTATTTCTTCCAACCAACACGGTTTCATGCCAGGTAAATCTACAACAACCAATCTTGCATCATTCTCGCAATTTGTTTCGGAAGTGATAGATAACAGGGGTCAAGTAGACGTAGTATATACGGACTTTTCTCGAGCCTTCGATACCCTTGACTACGACATAATACTCATGAAACTTGCTGAACTTGGAGCTGCTCCAAGTCTACAACAGCTTATGAAATCATATTTATCTGATCGTCAAGCATACGTAGCTTTTCATGGTTTTCACTCGTACAAATTTTCAATGGATTCTGGTGTTCCGCAGGGTTCAAATTTGGGGCCGCTACTTAATATCTAATATTGTTATTAATTCCCTCTTAAAATCCTTAAACTGTCATGTACTGGCCTTGCAGATGACATCAAACTTTTTACAAGTGTCACTTCGCCAAATGATGTTATGTTTCTTCAACATAACATCAACAAATTAGTATCCTGGTGTGAAACTCATAAACTGTACCTTAATGTTGATAAATGCTGCTCCATGTCATATTCCCGGAAATCTAACCATTTCACAACATCATACACAGTGAATGAATTACAACTTAAATGCTGCGTGGAGATAAGGGATTTGGGCATCTTATTCACCTCTGATTTAAATTTTACTAGACATATAACTAATATTGCAATGTCTGCTTCCAGAATGTTAGGTTTCATTATGAGAATTTGTGCATCTTTCAGAGACATTGACCTCATAAAGTTATTGTATTTTGCATATGTAATAAGCAAACTTGAGTATGGGTGTCTTATTTGGTATCCATATTACATGAATCAGATAATGCCACTGGACCGTATTCACCGCAGATTCTTAAAGTATTTGTCGTACAGAGTAGATGGTGTCTATCCCGATCGCAGTGTGGATCAAAATATTCTCCTGGACCAACATGGTATCGCTTCGCTGGCCGCCCGAAGAGAAGAGCTTACTGCTAAGTTTTTATGGAAGATTCTTCATAATAAAGTGGATGCTTCATTTCTGTTGTCAAAAATAAACTTCCATATACCCAGGTCAAGTTCTAGGTATATTAACACATTTTACATCCCAGGGGCTCGTACCAATTGTCTTCGGCGGGCACCAGTAACTGTAATGTGTCAGAATGCGATGGCACGCTATAAAGATTTTTTTTTTGACAAGTTATAACTTAAACGAATACATTTTCATTATTTATATATTGTTAAATTTATTGTTGTCTTGTAAATGGGGTTTCCTGTTGGGCAATAAAGTATATTATTATTATTATTATTATTATTAATAAGTAATTGACGTGCCGTTGAAATAGAAAATTATGAAATTTGCATAAAATTAGACAATTTTAAGTTTATCTAATGTTAACTCCATATCAAAGGTCAATTCCATTATTTTTTTAATAATGTAACCTTTAACATAAATGAAAATAACAGCACAACGGCGTAAATGAACCTTAACACGCTGCCTGCCAAATAACGAGATAACTCGTAGCTAGCCGTGGCTAAGTACCTGAATTTGATCTTTAAAGGGACGAAATTAGCTTTATTGAAATTTATTTCTTTCCTGACAATTAAAAGGTCAGATAAATTAAAAATGGGCGTTGCCATTTAAAAAAAGTCGATGACGTCATAGCGCAAATAACGTCACGATTTTTTTTTTACGAGATATCATTTTGGATAAAAAATTATTCCGAGCGATTATCTCAAAAACAGTAAATAAAGAAATTATTGGTTTGATTCCAAACTTTAATACCACACTGTATATATAACTATTCGTCCGAATAGTTTATCTTTTACATATTTTAAAATTTCTACTTAAAGCTAGTTTTGTCTTTTTATTTATTCACTGGATTTTTTTTACGGATTTTTTAAGGACGAAGCTGTAGTCTCTAGTCTAATAGACTTACGAATTACTGATAGTTTTCTGATGAATAAATTCATATTTGTTTGGTCAATTAAATAGTAATATTTAAATCGTATGTAAATATAATTCTCACATGTATGCGTTTGTCGATACTAGTCGCAGATTTAATTAATTGCCAGGGTCCTGTTTATTTATTTTCGTTTTCATATTGATGTTCTATTTTATATTACCGACAACACAGTTCAACGTTTAATTTCAATTTACGCTTTGATTACGACTATCAATTTATTCCATTTTAGTTTATATTTTTTTAATGCTCACTATCTCATTTGCTGTCTATATTTGCTCGACATTTGTGCTTTATAAATATCAGTCATTATTTAATTCAATGTGGTTTCATGCACGGAGATGTGGGTTCACATCTCCGTTTCATCTATTTTATTTAAAATCACAAAATCAATTCGAAATTTTACGGAATAAGTCTCAAATATACACCATTATTGCAAAAAATGCTGTTTTGATGGAAAATAGGTACATAATTTTTCTAACTATAATAAATATAATTTTAAAACTTTTTGTGTAATTTAAATTTTTTATTTTATGTTTTAAAAAGCAATTCTAAAATGAAATTATATTTTTCATGTGTATTTTTTTATATATAGTTAACATAACCTAATGTCTATATTGTTATATGTATCTATATAATTGTTACCCAATCAATAACTCATCACAAAATATCTTTATTTTATTTGTTCGGTTGCGAAAAAAATCACAATCATGAATTGGATCGTGTATGAAAAAAGTTTAAGAAGCCCTGAACTGTATTGTCAAACAATTAAATATTTTTTTTCTATTTTGCGTCTGTAAAAAAATTCTGTAAAGTCTGTAAAGAAATTTTTAAATGAAATTTAGTAGGAGATCTCCGATTGGTGTATTTTGAATCAATAGATATTCCAGCCCCACGGAGTATATAGATCAAATTCAGTATATAGATCATGCTCCGGGGAATGTTTAGTTCACTACAAGCAAAATGCGAAAATGGTGATAATTATGGTGATAAAAAACCTAATGTTGATAATTCCCAAATTTGTTTTTAGATAAATGTGTTTGAATCAAGCATACTTTGCATACACAAGGCTCCGATAAGCTCCGATAAGGCTCGGTAAGCAAGACGCCTTTTCGGTCCCAAAACACCGTAGCCATCACTTTTCCTGCGGACAGCGTCTGCTTAAACTTCTTCGGCCTCGGCGACCCGGGACGACGCCATTGTTTCGAGTCTTCTTTTGTTTCCGGAGTGACGTAGTGACACCACGTTTAATCTTCCGTAACAATGGAGTCCAAGAATTCTTCCGTATTCTCGGCGCATTCTAGAAGAAACCCCTCGGCACACTTGACGCGATTGTCTTTGTGGGTTTCTGAAAGCATGTGCGGGACCCACCGCGAACACACCTTGTGATAACCAAGTTTTTTTTGTCAAAATGTTGTCGATGGTTTTTTCACAAACCTCAGGAACCTGATCAGCCAGCTTCCGAAGCGTTACTCTTCGATCCTCGAGGAGAATGCGCTCAATCTTCGCCACGACTTCGTCGGACGCCGATGGCCTCCCGCTCCTTTGCTCGTCGTGAACGTCTGTGCGTCCTTCGGAGAACTCCCTGCACCATTTGCGGACGTGCTGGACGTTGATGCAAGCTTTGCCATAAACTTCTTCCAACTGTCTATGAATTTCAATAGGTGTAAGCTTCTTCGCGTTTAAAAATCGAATCACTGAACGGATTTCATACCTGGCGGTGACGGCGATTGCGGGCTCCATCGCGGATGGCTGTTAGGCCGGCACTAAGCTTGGCAGTGATCTTCCAGGTAGTTTGAAAGGAGTGGGGGGGATCAACAATGAAGGTGGTGTTGCCGGATTTCGCCTAGTATCTCGCGCGGCGAGTGTACAGCATTTGGAACCTTATTTTTACTTGCCCCTCGTAAATATATATATATATATATATATATATATATATATATATATATATATATATATATATATATATATATATATAGTATTCGTATAGTATATATACTAGTACATGTGGATGGTATTTTTCGGAATGGAATAGTTTTTGTGGATGGAAGAGTTGAAAAGAATGGAATAGTTGCTAAAGGTGGAATAATTGATGAGGGTGAAATTGTTTAATGAATTTTGACATTTGTATATGAAAGAGTAATCAGAATTGCGAGCTGCGCGATTCTTGTAGAAAGCGCATCAGCTAAGGTTGTATGAGTTGCAAGATGTACAATTCCTACTGCACAGAATATTAACCAATAATTCATCCGTCTCAAATGATTTTAATGCTGTCAGGTTTGTAAAATAATATAATCAAACACTTTTGAGGTGTACTTAATCATGTAATGTTACCAATTGTCTGAAATCAAAGTGACTTTAATTTACAAAGGCGTAGGGAAAATAAATTTGAAGGGGTATATAAAAATTCTTTAAAATCATAATAAACCCAAACAACACTAACCTAACCAGAGTTAAACCAACGGTCCTTGCCACTTTGTCCTACATTGGACCGAGAGTTCGCGCTGCCGCGCGTATGTTGTCTTGATTTATCTTCCCGCTTCGCGGCGGACAACCTAATCTAACCAAGGTAAAACCAGTGGTAAAACCAAATGGTATCTTAAAATATAAAATTCAAAGATAGACAAAATATAAAATAGTGCTAAAGGCATGCAACTTCGGAGCCTTTGAAAAAAATATATATTTGTAAATTTTCAATAAGTATTTCTTTATTAGAAAAAATTACGTGTCCAGGCTATCGGCCACGAAGATACCAAAACGTCAATTTCAATAGAAAAATGTATAATCTATACAGATCTGAAAGAAATTTCAATATATCTCTTGCAGTTTTCATTTTATAGCTATTTGAATTTATTAATTTCTGTTATGATCGAGTTTGAGGGGCGACGGCCGCCGCCAGATAAAATATTTTGCAAAACTAACTGAAAGATATCATAGATTGGCTAATTCTCTAGAAATGTGTGAAATTTTATTGTTCCACATTGTGTGAAACATACTAAAATCATTTTTTAAACAAATCCAGATATGTCAATCATGAATTCCGATCAAATTCGAACGCGAAAATTTCAAAATATTCAAAAATTGCGAAAAAATATATTAATAATTGAAGGATTTCAATGAAACTTATACTGAATGTGGGTATCCACCAGAGGTATGAGTTGACAAAATTTGATCCAATGGGGACGTCGTGAAGAATGATTTTCTCGTCAACAATTTTATGGAAATATCTCGTCAATGCCGCAAGGTGGAAAATTATAACCGGGATACCCGTATGTAAGACGTCGGTGTCTACAAAAAAGTATTCTTTGCAAATTTCGCAAAATCCTTCGGTTTGGTCGCAAAAGTAAAAAATATAAAATTGAAAAAATTTTAGAAGGGTACCCCTTTTCTGAATTTTGTTTTTGAATTTTTTCGTTTATAAAAAAAAAATTCGGCCAAACGGTTCGCTTTGGAAAGATGAAAATGACACTACATTTAGATGAAAATGTGCTCTATAAAATAGCGCTAAATGCATGTTTCTTAGACTCCGGAAAATTCGACAAAAAAATATGTTTGCAAGTTTTCACTGAATATTTCTTTATTAAAACAATTATGTGTCCAGGCTATCGGCCACGAAGATGCCAAAACGTCAATTTCAATAGATAAATGTATAATCTATATAGATTTGAAAAAAATTTCAATATATCTCTTGCAGTTTTCATTTTATAGCTATTTGAATTTATTAATTTCTGATATTTTCGAGTTTGAGGGGCGGCGACCGCCGCCCGATGAAATATTTTGCAAAACTAACTGAGGGATATCATAGACTGACTAATTCTCTACAAATGTGTGAAATTTAATTGTTCCACGTTTTGTGAAACTTAGTAAAATATTTTTTACAAACATATCCAGACATGTCAATCACGAATTCCGATCAAAACCGAATGCAAAAATTTCAAAATATTCAAAAATTGCGAAAAAATATATTAATGCTTGAAGGATTTCAATGAAACTTGTACTGAATGTGGGTATCCACCAGAAGTAACTGCTGATAAATCTTGAACGCTCCCACTCCAATGGGGACGGCGTGAGGAATTATTTTTGCATCTCAGCTTATTTGCAAATAACTCGTCAACGCCTCAAGGTGGCAAATTATAACCGGGATATCCGTATGTAAGACGTTGGTGTCTACAAAAAAGTATTTTTTGAAAATTTTGTTAAAACCTTCGGTTTGGTCGCAAAAGTAAAAAATATAAAATTGAAAAATTTTTCCTTCTCTGAATTTCGTCACTCAATTTACACGGGTTTTAAATGGGCTCTTCCGCCAAAACGGTTCGCACTGGAAAAATGAAAATGACACAACTTTTAGATGAAAATGTGCTCTATAAAATAGCGCTAAACGCATGTTTCTTAGACTTCGGAAAATTGAACAAAAAATATACAAATAAATTTGTAAGTATTTCTTTATTAAAAAAATCCTGTGTCAAGGCAATCGACCACAAATATGTAAATTTCAATAGAAACATGTACAATTTATATATTATAACTCTTGTAAACTATATAAAACTTAATGCGTTTGTTAACGAAAGTGCGCTCTATTTATCTGTGTTAAAATTATTTAACACACATTTCTAAACGTTCGTCATGTCGTGGCTATCAGCCGCAAAAAGTTTGCATGCAGCACATTTCAATGGGTCTCAATGAGCACTATTCGATTTTAAAAAGAAAATCCGGATAAATTTCGAGATGGCTTTTCCTTCAGCCGTCAAGTGGTAGAACTGACCGTTTTTAAACAAAAACTCTCTTGTTAAACCCGCTAGGAAGTCGAGGAATACACCTTTAGATTCCAAATTAAATGTGTAATTTTTAACTATTCTTGTAGAATACTCTTAATTCCCACCGTTTGAAAAATGGATTTTAAATCACCAGATGACCGAAAAACTTACATCGTCCCCCATGTAAAATTATCCGAATCACGAATCAGCCGCAGAAAATTCATGCAACATATTTTAATACAACTTTATGAGTTGTATTCGAATTTGAATCGAAAATGTCAATAAATATTGAAATGGCTGTTCCTTCCGCAGTGAAATGGTAAAACTGACAGCTTTTCGCCAATAACTCTGTTGATATACATTCGAGGAAGACGCGTGTTGTACCGTTGGAATCTAAATTCAATTTAAAAGCTCCAATTATTCTTAAAAAAAACTCGCGGTAAATATCGCGGATTATGAAATAAATTTTGGAATTCAAATGTGAAGGGAAGCAACTGTTTCTGATGTAAAATGGTCTGAATTTTAAGAATCTGCTAAAAGAAAAGTGAAAAAACTTCGTTTTCTTGTAGAAATTTGTGAAAAAATGCGAATTTTGACGTTGCTATGTGTTGCTAATCAAGAGCCAGAGTCGCCGAAATCTGCAATTTAGAGATTTCAAGATATCTCTTTGAATTTTAGTTGAATTTCAACCTAACATTGAGCGAAAAATCAGAATTTTGATTTAAATTCTTTTCTTTAATTTTATCTTTTCACAAGCACACGAATAATCATAAACGGATAAACTTCAACAATGACATTTCCACATAACCTGAGCGAAAATAGTGTCAGAATGATCAGCTGTAAGTGTAAATTGGCGATTCAGCGGCAAGCAATGGTCGTAGTATTTTTGACCTGGAGTGCGAAGCCGTTGATGGATTTGAGAAATTCAAACGCCATACTGTTGGCCTTTTCGCCGGGCATGCACTTGTTGGACTGGAAATGTAAATTTTCTTTTAAGCGTTTCCGTTTGAAGAGGTGAAAAAAAAGTGACTTCTCGAATTGGGGCCTGCGGAACGTCCCCGGAGGTGTAATGCGAGACTGGTGTCGTTCGAAAGTAGACACGTGGGGCTATAATTCCTGAAAAGAGCAATACAATTCTAAAACATTTCACCGAATATTGAAGGTTTCAATTTTCTCAATTTTGAAAAATTCGTTTCGAGTTTGGACGGGCGTCGAGATTCCCCAAATGCGATCGAGCGATGCATCGTTCCTATCGCCTTATAGACCCTTTCGTTCTATATTCAGAAACCACCACCGCGAGGCCCTGCTATTTAATTTAGCGAATCCCAGAGGATTCTCGCGTACTTCTGCAAAACATGGTTTTTCGGGCCCTCCGGCGCCATCCGGCACGCAATCGCAATTAAACTCCAAAAACAAACTTAAAGACACTATGCTGAATCGATTGGTGCCGGTCCGGTCCCGATCCGACTGTTGGGTATACCGGGAGAGGGATCCCCGCAAATTGGGTGAAAAAAACATCGCGTTTTTTCGATTTTTGTGTTAAAATTGACCCAGAGTGGGAACAGGATGCCGAAGGTACCAGATTCTTCCACCGTCGGTTGCGGGTAAATATCTCGCATCGAACGAACCGATTTGGAGACACGGCGCTCTTCAATCAAGAGAACGGCGTCCACAGATGTGATGAAAAAAACGGTTTTTTTTCGCTTACATTTTCCGCCGCACCGGGTGAACCGACGGTCGCGTACTTTTCCGCATGACGTCAAAAAACGTGAAATCGACGCGGCAAGAGAACGCTGTAAAAAAATCGAGCCGCGAAATTGCTCCTCAAAGGTGCTAGAAACGATCTCCTGTTTTTGGCACCTAGAGGACGCCATGTGGGACTTGCGAGCGGCAGACGGACACGGGTCGAAGGCCTGTTCAGTTTTACAACAGAAAATGACCATTTCCCGTTTCGACGTCCAAGAGGAACGGAGTTTTTACGGAAAAAGTGAAAAATTTAAAACGCACCTGCAGCTGCCCCCTGCGGGGGCGGAACTTGGTAAGGCTCGTCAAAAGAAACCTAATTTTTTGTTCAATTCATTGGAAAAAATTCAAGACGTAAACCGCATTTTTTGACAATTTTTCTTAATTTTCAAGAAATCTTGACTTTTGACCCCTTTCGAGTTCAGTGACGGTACCTTACTCGATTAGTTTCATTTTCGTGTGATTTGTTTTTGTATTTATTGAGCTTTTTCAGATTTTTCTTCGTAATTGTGTTATCTTCGTCTGTTAGTGAGACCATTTGAAGTTGTTTGAGCAACATTTTTGTTTTGTTTTTCTATTATAGATAACTTACCAGATAACTTCTAACCATGTTATTCGCGAGCACCCTTATGTGCTGTTCTTCCATTACAAGCAGCGAATAATTCTGCATCACTCGGTGTGGCAATTTTGTAAAGATACTCTTCTGGAGCGAAGACATCGTAGCCAACAGTGCCATTCTCTGTGAGCTTCGAAGTTTTCAAAAACGGGACGTATTCCAAATATTATATTGGTTAATAGCTATGAAATCAGCGTAGTATCCATCTGGATGAAGTGTTGGTCACATAAGCCACACTTATGTGAATAAATAAATATGATGTCTAGTATTGTCTATCTAGTCTTTTCTTTCAAGTCTTGTCTGTCCAGCCTTGTCTCTTTAGTTCTGCCTGTCCTATTGATTGAATATTCTTGACTGTCTTATATATCTCGCCCTCCGTTTTATTTTTTGTGTTCCTATTCTTATCTGCAAAGTTTTAAATCTCTAGTCTTGTCTATATAGATCTATTATATTTTTCACTTGAAGCTGAAGTACCGTGACCAAATACTAAGAATTTTTGCATTTTGATGATTTAATCGAGTTTTTCGTTTTTCTATTTTCTTAAACATGTGTTCAACAAGTTTCTCGCAGACTTATTGTCGACTGTATGCTGAATATATTAAATATAGTCAGCATAAAGTTGTTATGAAATTGAGATATCGGGCAATTTAAAGTTCACATGTTGCTTCGAACTGACAATGAGATGGATCTTGCAATATTAAATGTTTCGCAAAAAAGCGTTCGTTCAAAGCAACACCGTCATAGAACGGACAAACTTTTTTATTTCCCAAAGTGGAGAGGAAATAAATAGTTGGAATGGAACCAGTTAGGAGTTGTAATAATTAGAGAAATACAGGGCGGGTATTAACCTTTTCTATGTAGAGAGCAAGATATTCTTAATCAACCATGCGAAATAAAGTTTTGTTCTATTTAGTTCAACTTTACTCTTGGGACTTTTAACGCATGATAGATTATGTGGGGTTTCCGGTCTTAATACTCATCGCATTTCCGGTAATTACGTAGGGTTAACTGCACGACCAAAGCCCCATCGCACGTTTTATGGCGAATGTCATCTTGATTTGCGGACCCGTTTTATACATATTTGATATTTTGATCACGCTAATTCCATTTTCAAATCATATTATTCCACCGTTTCACCATTCCACTTTCCACTAAATACATTTCTCCAACACATAATCACATTTAAATGCTTAATTATTTATAATTGAAAGCTTAATATGTATTTCATGCACGCAATTTCGAATGAAATTAACCCTAGAAAATTAGAAATATTCTGCTGAATTTTCTACTGAATATCGTTTACTTGTTTAGCCCTAATTAGTTTTTTATATATGGTTAATCTAATCCATCAAGCTAACTACTATTATTTCTGATTATTTATCTTGCTTTGCCAAGTATTGTAAAGTGCTATAAAATATAGAAATTGTTTACAATCATTCTAAATTGTTGTAGAAACATTTATGCATGAATAAATATAATTAGATAAGTAGTGTATGAAGATTATAGTGTGCAGGGATGAAAAGTAGATAATGAATTTTAGTTCAGTGAAATTAAATCTGTTTGTAAATTTGTTCAGGAGACTGGAATTTTAGAATATATTCTGTCAAAGCTTGTATAATCGTTTCGTAGTATACTTAGTCGAGCCTTTGACCATACAGGCTTGAAAGATTTCGTTTCCCAATTAATCTGCTCTGGCGGACTCTATACATATCGATTAATAGATATTACATTCTTACATGAAATCCACAACAAAATTAATTTATAATTTAATTATCGATTGAAATAAAACGTTTTATTCATTTAAAATTCCTGTGCATCTGTACCTTACAATTACAGCAATTACAGTAAATTCTCAAATTTTCTTACAATTTCTATAGGATTTTCAAGGACAATTTATTGAAATGCTCTTTTATTCACAATGTTTACAGTAACTGCTGTAGTTTCTACTACCTATTTTAACTACTTTAGCTTACCAACTACTGTTTCTTAATTGAATCGCTTCATGCAAAAAGGGCTTCAATTACATTTCAGTTGTAACTGAAGTTTTCTGAAAACAAAAAAACTATTTGTCCTTTTAATGAGTAAAGATTGTTGATTCAATTTTTGAGTGTACCACATTGTTGAGAAGTTTCCGTTTCAATTCCCTCGGCCCTGCAATGGTCGGCATCAACCGTACCAGAGCTGTCACTGTAGGCGCTGCCGTTTTCGCTGTTTTGGTTATATGGTCTGCGGACCGCAGACCGCTGTCGAGTTAGACGAGGTACCTCAATGCCAAAGTACTTACATTTTTTCGATAAGGGGATATTTTGCCCTTCCAGAACGGGTTTCGGTGGTGCGAATAGCCTCTTATCTGTGATGAGTATCGCTTCTGATTTATAAACTGCCATTGTTAGACCCTGCCCGCCGGAGGGTTTCGTTAGTTGCTAGTTCCAGTGTGCTTATTTCCTTTGCAGTCACCACCACTGCAGCGTCATCTGCGAACCCAAATATTCTCGCTGTTCTAGGCAAGTCAAGGTTTAGCAAGCCATCGTACATAATGTTCCACAAGAATGGTGCAGGAACGATCGTGGGATGGATCCGTGGGATGACCGCCGTTACCGCATACTCAACATCACTTTCGTCCTTGTGCTATATGAACCGTCGGTCGCTCAAGTAGGTGGTTATCATCTTTCTCAAGTATTCTGGTGTCTGTCTTGATGCTAATGCCTTCCTGATTACATCCCACCTGGCCGAATAAAAGACGTTAAAGGCGAAAACCGAAAGGCGAAATTAACCTTTCCGCTGCCTTTATTACTTCAACAATAGCGTCTACGGTTGATCGACCTTTTCGAAAACCATATTGCCATTGGTACAGTCTTCCGTTGTTTTCAATGTATGTCTCGAGTCTCCTAAGTAATAGTCTTTTAAGAAGTTTCCCTATGTTGTCCAGGAGGCATATCGGTCGGTATGACTATGGTTCTTCCAATGGTTTGTCCCCTTTTCTCAGTAGGACGAGTTTTTGTCTTTTCCAATGTGTAGCGAAAATTCCCTTTCGAAGGCGCGCATTGTAAGTTTCCAGCAACAACTCTGGCCACATTACAACCTCTACTGCGATGATCTTATTTGGAATATTGTCTGGACCAGGTGTTTTCCCTGGCAGTAATCGTTCCCTAGGCTCAAAGATCTCCTCTACGCTGAAAGGTGTCACGAGAGTCTCATTGGCTTGCTATTTTTCTGACGGTCTTTGTTCCTGAACTGGAAATAGCGTAGTAACTATTTCTCCCACCCGTTGTGGGCACGATAGTCCAGTTATCTACCCATTCGTTTTTTCATAGCAATTCGATATGGGATGGCCCTATGGGTCTTCATTTATGGATCGGCAGAGTTCGAGCCAGCATTTATGCTACTTTTGATGGCCATGCGCTATTATTTTCTTGTTTATTTAAAATTCGCGCCCTGGTCCACTTCCTGTCCAGGTCTTGTATGCCTGCTCTGTTCTTGATCTCTTGTCTCCAATGACTTGTTTGTCCTGAGTGAAATTTGTATGTCCAGCTTCTTTTGTCTAGCCTATCTGTTTATCGAGTTTTGCAAATACTATCTAGTTTATAAAGTCCCATTTCGTGTATTTTCTGCCTATGACGTCTTAAACATCATCTGTTGAAGGATTTTTTTTCTTCTCAATTTTCGTCTACTTATAATTAACAATTAGGCATTGTTGAGTTTTTATGTATCGTATATCGATAGAAATGTCTTGTTTCATTTCGTTTCTTCTTTGTCTAATTGATTACCTAGATCAGAGGTGTACAAATCGTGGATCAAGTCCACGATAAGAGGCAAGCGAAAATTATTATGGGGCCTCCTATGTCCCTGAGAAAACAGCGTTCAAACTTCCATTGTCCATGCAGAGGATCCGACAAAATTTTACTTCTAAACACCCCTAAATGAACAGTGATCTCTAGGGGTCGCAACAAAATTTTGCAAAAAATAGTGAAATATTAAAATAAAACAAACAAAAAAGTCTTATGTTTGTCCAGGGACGATAAATTTTATATAAAAGTGGGCTCGCAAATCAAAATAGTTGATGCATCACTGATTCATCGCTGTTCTTACATTTTTCCAGCTTTATTACGCTATTTGTAATGAAAATGAGTTGAAATAGAAACTAAATTTGAGTACACGCTCTAAATATGTATTAAAACTCTCATGGTCGTAGTACGTTGATGGCGTATCGACAGATTATTAAATCGTACAGGAAGTTTGAAATTAATATCAAACCGGAAATATTACCAAAACCATTATTTTGTGGTAGATACGAAAGGATAATAATTATAAATTCTATCCACATTCAGGGTAGATTGCAGTGATATATTAGGCACATTAGTGTATGTGCGATTGTTTACTGTTGGTGAGTCGTGAGTTCGTGCATGTCTAGCGTCCATTAATATTCTCATACCAGACAAGAATTCACTTTATTGACCGATGCAACAATAATGTAGTCTACTTCATATATACAGTGTACTGATTTACTGACGGTGTACAATTTGGATACATATTGCTTTTGTCTAATTAATTTTAATGTATGGTTCATCAATCTAAGTCAATGTAGAAACTGTGTCTATAATATTAAGTGGTATCGACGGAAAGCGGTATCAACGAGTGGTAACAGGGAATCGGAGCATTTCTAAATAATTGATTTCGTCTATAACTATATTGAATTGATTTGCATATGATTCCATTATACTAACTGCTAGATTGACACCGTGATTGCCCTTTAAATACGTAGGTAGCTATTTGTAAATGGAATTACGTGAACAGATTACATTGATTACTCTCCGTTTTCATGTATAAAAAAAGAAGAAAATGCTTGATTATTGAACGGAATTCAACTCTGTGTGTTGGCTATAATAAGAACAGAAAGGATAACACGGAAATACGATAATGAGCAGAGTATACTACTATAAAGCGATAGTTTACGTTATTGAAAAAAATTGAACCCGTTAATAAATTAAATCCTGCAATAATCATCAATAATTGACAATATTATTACATTTTTCGGTACTTACGTATCAACGGCACCACCGCTACATTTTTAAATTCCGCCAATCTACACCTAAAATTTATTATGATAAATTATGATAAATCATAAAATAAAACATTTTATTTAAAATTAAAATACATTTAATTGAAAAATTCACTTTGTTTTTTACCACACTTATGTTATGTAAAAATGTTATATAACTTATTATTCACAGTTATATAAATTTCTACACATATCACTTTCACATTCACTACTGAAAAGTGATATGTGTAGAAATTTATATAACTGTGAATAATAAGTTATATAACATTTTTACATAACATAAGTGTGGTAAAAAACAAAGTGAATTTTTCAATTCAATGTAAGTATGGATTACCACGTAGTAACTGTCGCAACCATCCTATTCATAAAATTAAAATATTTTTCAACTCAAGTTACTTTACTTTTTACCCCGGTTAGATTAGGTTGCCCGCCGCGAAGCGGACAGATAAATTAAGACAACATACTCGCCGCAGCGCGAACTCTCGATTCAAAATATAGCGGTGGTGGCGTTAATACGTAAGTATCCATTTTTATTTTACTTTTAAATTAATTACATGTTCCATTCAAATGAACAATCCCTGAGTCTTCAATCCTTTATCACTTCTATACCATGGTATACTTTTCCTCTAAACACTAAATTCAGAGCCTAATAATCAATGTTCAATAAAAAAATTAGTTTCTGTCCTACCTACTGTCCTGTCTCTGTCTCTGTACTCTATATTTACAAATGTTTCTATTCCGTCATCGACTTTTTTTGCATTCATTCAGGGTGGGCAGTGCAAGGCAGTCCAAAGTGATGCTGGGATCTTTTAACAAGAAAAGAAAAAAAGCTTGCCTGACATTAAGCAGGAAGAAGCTTAGAATTCTGACAGGAGTCCTGCCGGGACACTGCAGACTTGAGAAATATCTCAAGGCCCTAGGCCTAGAGGAGGATGACCGATGCAGATTCTGTTATTCAGCGGAGGAAACCCCATACATCTGCTCAAAGACTGCGGAGCATCACTCCGCAAGAGACATATGTACCTTGGGGCTCACTGCTTGAACACAGAGGAGCTGCAGGCCTTGAATCCCACCCAGATCTTGAAATTCCTAAAGGAATCAGAATAAGAGGAGGCGCTCTAAATGGGCAAGTACACCAACGCTTGGAGGAGGAGGGTGGGGTACAATAGATCTATAACGGTCGCAGTATAAGTCGTCACCACCATATCTACAATCTATCTATATATCCCGTCATCAACTACCAAATCAACGCTTCTCACCCTCAGCAATGAAGAACAACTAACCTCCTACTAATCATTCGAAAGATTTTATTAATAAAAATATTCCAGTGGTATGTTGTTCGTTAACGTACGGGTTAGATTGAAATGGTCATTGAAAATGAAGATATTTTACGATCCAGATTTTTTGAACGATCGTTCAGAAAGGAATGGTTTTGTGGAGGAAAATGGGTATAAATGAACATATCTATAAACGTCTAAATCTTAAAATAGCTATAAGTTATCGTATAATTTCTTAACGAACGAATCTGAAAGATGAACGGTGTTTAAAATAACTGCTAATCTCCTAGTGGCGAGCTTGCAGACTACGTCCTTCACACTTCAACACTTCCCCTAAACCTGGTCGCGATGGTTTGTCTTTTGTGTGGAGCACATTTCCAACTTAAACACACACTTCTCCTGTTTTGGTTTAAATAGTCCCTTAGCGAGAATATCCGCTACCATCTCTTCCGTTGGTTGGTATTGAACGTCAATTAACGTGCGTTCGTATGCGTCACGGATAAAATAATGCCTGATATCGATGTGTTTTGATTTTGCATGAAACACAGGGTTTTTCACGAGACTGATTATCGTTGCAGATAACAATTGCTACCTCTCCCATGGCACCAACTTTCCTCAGATATCCTCGTGGGAGACTGTCTTCCTTAGTCGCATCCGCCATATTCTTGCAGCTTCTGTTACATTTCCACCCTGCATTTCAATCAGACCCGCGTACTCAGCGGTTTCTTCATCTTTCAATTCGTTTGTGTCTTCATGGTTTTGCTGGATCCAGTTGTACTCTTTCACGGGTCTTCCCATTTTTCCGGTTCTTATTAAGCGGGAGGCCTAATAAGGAGGCGCTTCCGTTTCTGCGTTGGTTCCGTTTGTTTTGTTTCGTCTAACCCGGACTCGTTCCCGGACTCGTACGGCCGGGATATTCCCATGTTCATCTTCTCATGCTCATGTTCATCTTCTAGAGCTATTTCAGTGTTATCTTTTGGGTTAACTTTCAAACCGAGTATCTTTTTGTCTGGTGCCTTTTCCTTCAAACTTCATTCATTTATCTGGTTTAATTTCTCATGCCGTTCCTCTAATTTTGATCCGCCAGTTGATGTTGTGCCTGCTTTCTCCCTTGGCTCACGTACGAA
Source organism: Phosphuga atrata (assembly GCA_944588485.1). NCBI lineage: Eukaryota > Metazoa > Arthropoda > Insecta > Coleoptera > Silphidae > Phosphuga > Phosphuga atrata. The sequence continues at coordinate 11,677,976 of OX155896.1, read as the reverse complement.
ATACAAGTCGTTGACTATATCAGCAATGAGCGCTATATCTCCATTTGCGTTCCTAAACAGGGCCGAGTCTTTTTGAAGGTAACTTCATAGCCATTATCAGTTGTTTTTGAAACAGACATTGGATTTGTCCAAAGGTCTGGTACATAAAAGCCATGTGGTAGTTGCGTGTTGTACTGTCAGGCCGATTATTTCTCCTATGCCTTCGATCTTATTTGATTCACCATTTGCCAAATTAAGCAGCCATTGTTTAGGATGTCGAATTCTTCTGTCGACTTGCACATATGCAACGTGTCTCCGCTATGGAGAAACCATTTTCCGCTTTGGCCGAACGCCGCATGGAAAGCCATCTGGTCTTCGTATGCTACGTACGAGTCGTTATCTTGTAGATTCTTCGACTTGTCTTCGTTTCCTACTAGGCGTTTTCGGCAATCGGCTGCTTTGTGTCCAGTTGTATTGCAGTGGTAGCATTTCATTGGAATTTTATGATATAAACGTAAATAACCAGTTTGTCTGTTTTTTATCATAGTTTTTGTGACTTGAAATTTCGTCCTTTTCCAGCGAACATCGCATTTGAGAAGTGATTTTCTTTAATTTTTCTTGCGTCAAAGTCTTCCATTAATTTCACCTTGAGCACGTCTGGTTTCGGTAACTCGTCCCGTGTTGCGATGGCGCATCGAAAGTTTTCGAAACTATCGGACAAACTGTATAAAAGTAGAGTGCTTAATAGCTCGGGACTACCACGAGGTCCATTTCTTCCAGTTTGTTGACAGCGTCGAAGAATATTTTAGCCAGGATAAGTTTCTTCAGTAAAGTCGCTTTTCTGGCTGGCCCCTTTGATTGATAAATTGATTCCAGTTTTAACCAGATTTCCCGTGATGTTACACAAGACTTTATTTGTTTTAATTTTGATCGCTAAAATTAAATCCGATTTAGCCTTTGCATCTTCGACGTCCCACTATTCCGCTGCATCGGCACTTTCGAGTCGTGCCTTCTTACCATTGACATATGCCCATGCGTTATTTTTCACTAGTATAGCCTTCCTTGTACATGTAATTTCCAAGTGTCGTAATTTGAACTGTTCAGATACTCAATTTTTACTTCGTGACTTCCACTCATTTTTTGTAACCAACATTTTCGGTTACACAAAACTGTCTCCACTAGAGCACAGGATGCGGCAAGCAGCCCAACCCCAGATATGCGGTACCGAACCGGGGGTTTCCCCGGTTTACACCCAAGGAATGCAGCTTTCCCTACAGGCCGCACCCTCGATAACTGCTGCCCTACCGGGGACTTTAGCGGCTTTGTGCTATGAGACTCATTTTGGCTGATCTGCCCCAACACGGGGGCCGCCAATCCAGAACGGGCCCGGGAGCCTTACGGCCTATTCCGGGAATATCCCGGCCATGTTTGAACGAGCGCTGGGACAATGACAGCGTGCTACTCCACTATCGTCCCCTTCTTAAGGCCGTATGCCCGCATTCCGAAACCTATTGACCACTACCTGGCTTGCGACCACTCCCCCCCGAGTTATGTTGGTAACCTCTGACTGGTGTCGGTCGAGAGCACTTAGGACACCTGCGTACATTTGCACTTAGGACACCTGCGTACGTCTGCACTTAGGACCCTGCGTACGTCTCTCCTGGATTAACCCGCTCTCGGGGAACATCCTTTACACAACTTATTGTGATCGGGTAGCCCCCACGAGGCTCCCTGGCCGAACCCCACCCAGTGGAAGGAAAGACCCCAAAGCTATCTTTATGATCTTCCCGGAATTCTTCTCGATCTTCGTGGAATTCTTAACTGATCCCCTGGATCATGCTGAATCTTCTTGATCTTATTAGAATATTTCTTGAAATCCTTGATCTTCCAGAGATTCTTGATATTCCTGGGGTTTTTCCTGTTGAATCTTGTTTGATTCCTGGATCTTCTTGATCCCCTGTTTTTTTCTTGGAGTCCTGGTTCTTCTTGAATCTCCATTGATTCCTGATTCTTCTTGAATCTTCTTTGATTCCTGGATTTTCTTGAAGCTTCTTTGTTTCCTGGATCTTCTTGAATTTCAAATTTGAAAGATTTCTTCTTGTGTAATGGAAACGTGCTAGGCACATAACCATCTGTACATTTTGCACATTTGTTACAAACATAAGATACATACAAAAATTGTATGTAATATTCTATGTTTTTGTAAGTCAACGCGATCAAAATATATGATCGTTTATGTCGCATATTTTGCGATTTCACAAGGGAATCAATGCCTATAGGGTACTTCCCGTTGACCTAGAATCATGAAATTTGGCAAAAAGCGGTGTCTTACAGCACATGTAAAGGGAAAAATCTGAAAACCGTAAATATGTAGTTTAATTACAAGAAAAATGCGAATTTACTATTAGAAACTTATGAAAATACACTAATGTTGTCGTAGTGGTATTGTTAGGCTCCAGAAGCATATGGGTTGCATACAGTTAGGTCCTCCTCGGTTAGGTCCGAAGGGGAAAAAGTATGTGTTGGCTCCAAGCTGTTTATTCTGAATTTTCTTTGTTTATATTCGTTATGCATTTAATCGTTAAGTTTAAAAATATTCGCGTTATTTAAAAAAAAATACCCTGTATACCTTTATACAGGGTATATAGGTATACAGGCAAAATTGAGCAGTAAAAACAAATAGTGAAGTTCCAGAACCCCTAAACACTCATAGTGAATGGGGGATGTATGGTAATAAAATATAGGGTAGAATTCCATCGTACGACAGCGACATCTTGAGGTTATGCTTGCAGCGGTACTAAAATGGTCGTGATTTCAGGAGGGCCACTTGTCAAGTTAACTGAATGTGCTTGCTACGTCCTCCACAAAAAAAAAGATACCTTACATACAAGTTTGTACGGAACACTCGGTGCGCGAGTCACAACTCGCACTTGGCCGGGTTTTTTTTTCTCCTTCTTGGTTTCCTCGTTTCTTCTGCTGTGGCCTATTGTCCTCGGCTGGGTTGGCCCTGCGGTGGTGCTGTGCTCCTTTGGCTTCCTTATTTGTTTCTTCTATGTTGTCTCATTTGCTGTGCTGTCGGTGTGGTCCTTTTGTTTCGCCGGGGTTGCTCTGGGTACCCTGTAGGTAGAAAAGAGTGTTATTTATTGTTTGGATGTAGTTTGTTGCAGTTTTGAGAATTACCACTTGACGTTTGTTCTGTAGTTTGTTGGATTGTGCTATTGTCATGTTGTCGCATGTTGTCAAATGTTTTTTGTGTAAGTTTTGCTATGTGCTCTGTGATCGTCTCCATTTCGAGGTCTTTATGTATTTGCTCGTTGGTTATGTATCATCGCGAGTCGGTGATTTGTCTCAGTATTTTGTTTTGTATAATTTGTAGTCGGTATTTTACGTGCTTGCTACTAGCTTGCACCCAGCACGTCGGCGAGTATGTCATTATTGGTCGTATTACTGTCTTGTACAGTTTCAGCTTATTTTCCATGTTGATTTTGCTTTTCCAGTTGATGAGGGGATAAAGATAGCCTTTAATTTGTTTAGTTTTCTTCGCAATGTAATCCACATGTCCTGCACAGGTTAGTCTTTTGTCCAGTATAATACCTAGATATTTTAACTGATTTTCCCATTTTATAATTGTATTATTAATCTTGAGGCGTTTTGTTGGGATGTGTTTGAATTTTCTTCTTTGTATACATGATATATTCTTTTGTATACATGATGGATTGCGTTTTCTCAGCGTTAGGTTGTATTTTCTACGTGTTACACCAGCGATTTATGTCAGCTAGGCGGTTTTGTAATCTATCGGTGATGGTGTTCGCCAAGATTCCTCTCGTAAATATAGCAGTGTCATCTGCATATAGTGCAATTTTTGTGTTTTCCATTCTAGGTATGTGCGGTTTAAATGTTATAAAGTAGGGGCCCCAGTACGGACCCCTGGGGGACACCCGCTCCCACTGGACGAGTCGTCGACATCGTGTCATTTAATTTCACCTGGAACGTCCTGTTGCCGAGGTACGAATCATCCTCATTTTCGTTGACGGTTGCTTGTACTGTGTCCCGGTATTTCGTGTTTTCCCTAACTGTAGCTTGTCTGTTCGGGTTTGTCCTGGGAGTTGGTGGTTGTAGTTGTCTTGTCATCTCTGCGGTTTTATTTGTCGGTTTGGCGGGGCAGTTCCTCCATATTGAGACGTGTTCTCCTCCACAGTTAGCGCATTTTGGTGGCAGTGTTGATGGTTTCTCGCATAGGTGCCTGCTGTGTTTTCTGCACATTTCATGCACCTATAGTCCGCGTTGCAGTTTCTCTGTACGTGTACATAGAATTGGCATCTGTGGCATTGTACTGTGTCTCCTCTGGGTTTGAGCGGCTCTATTCTTACGTAGAGTACGTGTACCCTTTCGATTTGGTAGATGGATTTGTACAGTTTTGGTATTCCTTAAATTGAATACATACATCGATTCATTATAAACTAATATTAATGTCTTTGCACTCGTGAGAAGAATACAACCATCGAGCGCCGAGCTTGCAGAATACGTTCTAACAATTTAAATATCTACTCTTCCACGCTAGTTCGTTCTGACATTTCTTACAAATAATGTTCATCTATTGTTTTCTATTTGTGCGGAATTGCATGCTAATATTCATTTAGATTTGTCCGTCTAGTGTTACCTCTATAGTTTTCTCAACTGAATTTGAGCTAGAATAGTCTGTTCAGAGTTTAATGGATCCATGGAATCAAGTTTAAAAGGAATATATTGATATAATTAATTTGTGTAGTAATAATGTGAGCATAATACCGTCGAAGAGGAGTAAACTAGAATTGATTACACGAAATAAAATGAGATAATTCGCCATTTATGACGTAATAAAGCATTTAATAGCTGCGTAACATGAACTGTTAAGTGTGTTAATGGTAAATTGCGCGACATAAATGTAGTCGATATGATGTGTGCACTGACTTGCAATGCCGAAATAATGAACGGTGTGGTTGGATTTCTAATTTGGCTGGGGAGTTGTCTATTTGGTCCAGAGAGAGAATCCGATATTATGTGTTTAGTTGTAGTCAATGTTTCTAGGGCAGGTGCTTGTTTATTTTACTATAAAACATGACGGATCTCGTTTGCAAAAACCTCGACGATTTCGTACAAAGGGAAACAATTACAGATAAAAGTACGTTGGAATCATTGCCTTGTTAAACAAATTTAATTACTATTCAGATACTCTACAAGCCTCCACTGAAAATACGACCACTATAAACAGGAATGTAATTTTGTTTGAAAAGGGTTTTATTTTCCATTAATGCTAACTGCTAACTAAACAAGTTACGACATGATGATGATGAATCAAAATAAACGCAAGTAGAAAATTAATGTATACATAGTTTTTACCAAATTGTTTAGTCAATACATATCAAGGTTTAGTTTACTTATTGGAACATAATCTAGGAAAATATTTAGTAAATACAAAAATACAGCGTATCGAACAATCCTCAGGCGCAAATTTAAATGACAAACTAAAAATAGATTTGCACGAAACCATTGATAAAAGATTACATTTTATAAATAAATTTTATCTACGACTACTATTGTAAATGCTCATTATTTTCTCAGCCTAGTGGACCTACAGTTCGTGGACTATGTAAATACATCATAACACACACGTATGTAACAGTCCGCGATTAATGATAAGTTATGATTGATAACAGAGATGTGCGTTTGGTTTACGATTCTTTGATTGGTTGAGAGCTGCTACTACGTGCTCATACGTGCAGCGCCCCCTGTGCGACAATTCAATCTAACGGAAGTTGACATTGCGTACATTGGGTTGCCTATATCCATGAGCACTCTTATTCCAGTTTAACCCAAATAAGTACTAAATAATAAGGTATGTAACCAATAAGAGTGTATTTCTTTTCATTTCTATCAAGTTAAATGTCGAGTAACAGTTGTATATGAAAATACAACTGTTTACCTAATATGAAATTACGAAATTACCTAATAAGAAATAAATTTGTTACATCAAACATATTTTTCTTATTAAACAGAAGCAAATTAGTATGGTCGTAGGTAAAGTATAGTACATAACTCGAGTTGTGAGGAATTACGTACTTGCGGAATTACATAACTGTTTCGCTCGGGCGTAATATGCTTCTTAAAACTCTCGGTACGTAATATACTAATACGAATCTAATGTGTAACACCACTTTATAAATAGATAAAGTTTCATTTCAATCTCATCAATAACCTATTAAATTGAGAAAGCTTCATTTCTATATCATTGATAAATCTATTATATTAAAAAAGAATAGTCTACATTATGGTTTTATAACTTCACTTTAAACTAGCCTAGATTATTCTAATTTAATAACTTAAGTTATGTCTATTCTAATAATGTAGGTATGTAAAATGTCGCCGCTATTTTCCATATAGACGTTTATTCTACTCACCGATTTTATATATACTGATGCCCGTACCACACTCTCGCGAAGTAGCACGGAGTTGAGCGAGGATCGAGAGTGTGGTCAGGTTACTCGGTCCGCCTTCTGGTTCCTCGCCTCGCCTTATCTAACTTCGCTATAGAAGCGGTTTTTCGTACCCGAGTCAAAGGGCATGAGGCGCGACTACGAGGAAGGCGTATCACGTCTACACTCTCTTATTTACTCGTCCTTTAATTTAGTCAACTGTATGCAGGTGGGTTAGTGCACAACCGTTTCTTGAACGATTAAAAACTAAAAATATTTTTATTTATTATTATTAAATTTTATTTAATATTAATTTAAATAATATCAAAAATCATGTGCGATTGGTCCCAAGAACTCCATGTACAATTCCTTGAGGCTTTTCAAATGGGACCAGTTATTTGGGATAACATAATTATAACAATTAAAAGTACAAATAGATGCAGCAGCAGCTACTACCTGTTCGGTGTCGGTCAATGCTCTGAGGTCCTCGCGAAGTAAGGCAAAAGTGTAGATGCCTCCTCCGTGTAGTTCCTCGCCTCGAACAACTTCGGCGAGGATCCTCGCTGAAGTTACTCCGCGAGAGTGTGGAGCAGGCATGAGATTGTCTATTCCCGTATAGTATTATCACTAGTCATGTGTCGTACAACTTGCGTAGTTCCCAATCCCAATCCCAATAGTTCCCAATAAACAAATAGCCCAATCTGTTTAGTGGCACAAAATTATTTTTCCATAATGGTCTTGTCTGCTCTTGCGCAACACCTGCTTATGCTGTCAATCTATCAATAATAGGCCACTCCATGTAGCCTAGTCTAGTATGTTTTTAATTAGTTCAAAATATATAATAATGTAATGTAATTTTTAATGTAATATGATACAGCCAAATTCATTTACAACTGATTAACAACCTTTTTTCAGTTCGTTTTAGCCTACTAGGGACCACCGGGCTCGTCTTAACTCTCAGCTAGGGTCTTCTGCGTTTTCTTGCCACAGTATGCCTTCGTCTTCTTGCTGTGAGCTTTCTTCCTCTCATCCGTCCTTTAAGGTCTGGTAGTGCCTGTTCACTTCTTGCTTGTGAGAGACAGTGGGAAGACTCCCTGCAGGATGGCCTGTCGGTATTGAGTTCGATTCTCGGTTGTCTGTAATGGGACCTGCAGTTCCTCTAAGTCTGATTTAACAGAGGTGAACCACTTGGCTTTGGACGCCTTTCCCCTACTTGGGTAAAGTGTCGCTTTGAGGATACTCTTGGTGAGCCTGGAGAGATTCAGGCGGGTCATGTACCCATAGAAGGTCAGTCGTCTTTTCCTCATACATGTGACTATGTCTTAGCTCGATATTGTGCCTGGTTCTGTAGGTACTGTCGTACTCTCTTATAGGTCCTAGTATTCTCCTCAGGGTCTTCCTCTCATTAAGTTCTAGTTTCCTGAGTGTGCACTCAGAGGCATAGAGTGTAGAGGGTCTTACTGTTCTGGAGCGAGGGTCTTACTAGAAGGAACAATATCAGATCAGGCCTAACAAGACCGGAGAAGAGCGGGAAATAGCGAACAAGACGTCACAAAACCGGGCAAGGCCAGACAACTTCCGGACAAGATCGGTTAAGAAGGAACAAGAGCGGACAAGACCGGACAAAACCAAACAAGACCGACAAGACCGGATAAGACCCGACAAGACCGGATAAGACCCGACAAGACCGTATAAAGACCGGACAAGAGCCGAAAAGATCGGGTAAGAGCGAACAAGATCGGACAGAAACGGACAAGTCCGGACTGGACCAGACAATATCGGACAAGACCACACAAAATTGGACAAGACCAGACAACTTTTGAAAATTGTTTAAGGCATTGATATATGAGAGCTTGAACTTGATTATAATTAATGTAAACTATGTACCTTTTTATTTGTAATCTTACTATAAATTAGAAATATATTGAATTTGAATTTACGATAAATAGGTTTAGAAGCTGCAAAATATGAAGATATAGTTTTAAAATATTTTACAATTAGGAGTAATGTAGGCAATGTATTCAATAGTAGTTCTTACAGGAACTATTAAATGCAAGTGGAGAATAAGTTGAAAGAATAGATAATATTTCAGCATATTGAGTTGTAGTGCTTCAGAGTGATAAAAAACCTTTCTTCTTCTTCTTCTTTCGAATAGGCCTACTTTGGACCACGCTTGTTCAACTGTAGGGCTTCGATCTTTGCCCAGTATTGTCGCATCTTCTGCCGTTGTAACTCCTTACTCTCTTCTGTTCAGGGTGTACCTTTCCTTCGGGGTTTTTCATGAAATCCACGGACTTCCTTCAGGGTGCGTTTCACAGACTGTCTGTTTTACCAGACCTCTTCGGTTCAAGGAAAGAAACTCCATGGCATACAGGGCTTCTGGTCGTAAAACTGATGTGTAGTGCTTAAGTTTCAGGTTGCGTGACAAGCATTTCTTGTTGTAAGTGTTCTTAGTCAGTCGATAGGCTAGTTCTAACTTGTTGACTCTCATGGATAATGATGCTCTTTCTGAAAAGTTGGGTTTCCATTCGCCGAGATACTTAAATTTCTCTGTCTTCTTGATGTTTTCCTGCTCTAGTAATATCTCTCTGTTTGCTTCTTTGATGTTTGTGAAAAATTCTCCAGCGACACTTGAAGACACACTTTGGCAGCCTGTTTTCTGAGGCAATTTACCTGATGCGAACTCAAGAGAATCAGCAATCAGTGGCATGTCATTTGCAAAGGCCAGACAATCTGCAACCAGTCCATCGTTCTTACGTCCCAGGTAGATACCACTCTGAACAACCAAGGTGATCAGTTCCTTGCGCCATTCTCTCATAACCTTTTCAAGGACACAGTTGAAGAGAAGTGGGGAAAGCTCATCTCCTTGTCTCACTCCAGTTTTTATTTCGAAGCTTTCTGAAATCTCTCCTCTAAATTTAACCTTGGAATGGGTGTTGGTCAAGGTTTCTAGTATGAGTCTGCGGGCTTTGTTGTCTAGCCCTAGTTCCTGTAGTACTTTGTTAAGCGTTTCCCTATCAATGGAATCGTAGGCCTTCCTAAAATCAACAAAGGTGACGACCACCTTGCGGTTTCTCATCTCGAGTACGCAAGTACAGTTTTAAGATTGAGGATGTGTTCAACACAGGGTCGTGTCTTCCTGAAGCCTCCCTTGTATTCTCCCAGTTGACTATCCGGCTGATTTCCTGCCCTTGTTTGTAACACCTTGGAGAGAATCTTGTATGTTACCGGGACGAGAGAAGTTCCACGGTAGTTGTTTAGATCGGTAAAGAAACCTTATATATACACTTATTATTTTATGCCTCCAGTTTTCTGTTTGACCTAAACAGAGGTGCAGAAAGTAACAAAACTTATATTATATGTGTCATTATAGTGTTATACAGGGTGCGCTATCTCAATCTGATTAATGAAACAATTATAATAATCTTTGAGAGGTGTCATTTTTGAAGGTGACATTTGTGATCGTTTTTGGAGAATTCTCGTCATTACAATTTCAGCCATTCTTCGTTATACACCCAAAGAACGCGCCGAAATAGTGGCACTTCACATTGAAAATAATCGTTCAATTATTTTAAATAAGCATAAGTATCCTGCGCCCAAAAGCGATACAATTCGTCATCTTACTTATTTTTTTTTCATCGCGGGCCTGTAGCAAACCGTAAATGAAGTTAAGGTAGATTCTGCTGTTAGGTTACACTCGGGGGTCAGTTTTAGTAACTAAAATGACGCATGCGCAGTAAATTGTAGATTAGTGGTAATAAACCAGTTTTTAAAAGATGAATTTGTTGTCTCTTGCAAGAATGCCTCTAACCTAGATTGGCTAAGGTGCAGAATATAGATTTTTTGAAGCTTTTGGACTTTTTACTAGGTGTAACTGTTGTTAATCTTCTTTGGCACTGCTTAACTAAGTTCGGAAAAATGAAGCTTCTACATTGCTTGGTTCAAAAAGTATTCGTGTTTTTGTTGTCCTAAAAATTGAGATTTTCAACGTAACAACTAGCAACTGGCTCGACGTTGCCATGTTTATTTTTTTTATATTTTTTAAATTCATGCCTGGAATACATTAACATTGATAATTATAGGTTGAATACATTAAAATTACTAATTATAAGTATAAAATAATTATTTAATGTATGCATTTTCACAGTCTTGCATTTTATGCCGCGCGTATGTTGTATTGATTTATTTGCCGCTTCGCGGTGTGCAACCTAATCTTACGTGGGTTAAACCAACAGTTATTGCCACATCCTATTTTTAATCGATAGTTCGCGCTGACGCGCGTATGTGGTCTTGATTTATTTGTCGCTTCGCGGTGTGCAATCTAATCTAACCTGGGTTAAACAAACCTAATCTAGCCCGGGTTAAACCAACTATCCCTGCCACAATATTATATTTTGAATCGACAGTTCGCGCTGCCGCGCGTATGTGGTCTTGTTTTATCTGACGCTTCGCATTCTGCAACCTAATCTAATTTTGGTTTAATCAACGGTCCATTATCCTACTTCTTTCGAGATTAGCTGGCGCTTGTATGTAGTCGATCACAGTTTCTCAATTTTTCTGTGAGAGAAGTAAAAGTGGCAACGCCGAGATGATTGCATACGCACACTTTTTGTCAAGTGACCAGAAATTTAACAGCTGTTGTATCGAATTTGTCAATTTTTAGAACAACAAAAACACGAATATTTATTGAAGAAGGCAACATAGAGACTTCATTTTACCTTTCCGATCTAAGTTCAATAGTTTAAACTGTGCGTAAAGACGATTAACAACAGTTACACCATTCAAAAAGTTTCTGCACCTTACCCCTTGATTTATCTACCGCTTCGCGGCATGTCACCCAATCTAACCTGGATTAAAGCTACAGTTCTTGCCACTGTATCTTATCTTGTATCGAGAGGTCGCGCTAATATTTTATACCCATTCACATTGAGGCATTGACTGTTTACTAGTTTGACAACTAGTCGCAATAAATTGTAAAAGTCTGAGCTTTATGAATAAAAAAGTTTGCTGTAATCCGTAAATAAGACCCGGCAAGACGGAACATTACCGGACAAAAACCGGGCAAGATCGAACAATATCAGATAAGGCCTAACAAGATCGGACAAGAGCGGATAAGAAGGGACAAGAGCGATCAAGAGCGGACAAGACCGGACAAAACCGAACAAGACCGATACGACCGGATAAGACCCGACAAGACAGTATAAAGACTGAACAAGAGCCGAAAAGATCGGGTAAGAGCGAACAAGATCGGACAGAAACGGACAGGTCCGGACTGGACCAGACAATATCGGACAAGACCAGACAACTTTTGAAAATTGTTTAAGACATTGATATATGAGAGTTTGAACTTGATTGTAATTACTGTAAACTATGTATCTTTTAATTTGTAATTTTACTATAAATTAGAAATATATTGAATTTGATTTTCCAATAAATAGGTTTAGAAGCTGCAAAATATGAAGATCTAGTTTTAAAATATTGTACAATTAGGAGTAATGTAGCCAATGTATTTAATAGTAGTTCTTACCGGAACTATTAAATGCAAGTGGAGAAGAAGTTGCAAGAATAGATAATATTTCAGCAAATTATTCACACAGGTGTTAAAATTTAATAAACCGATAACTGCATTTTAAAAATGACATCGAGCTACAAATTTTCCACGCGTCGATATATATTTTAATAATTGCCTTGATTAATTAAATTAATAATGAATCTGTTGCTAATTAACACAAAACTCCCTAATAATTGTAATTACATGCGTTTATTTATGCTATATATTTACAACAACGCGGAAATTTGCTTGAAATGTAAAATAAATATATTTTTGCTCAAATGCATTTGAATCAAATTGATTTCTATTTGTAGTAATGCCTGCTTCCGACAAGTGAGGTCATTAGCCAACAATTATTTTTATACTCAATCAATTTTACATATCAAGTGATGAGGGAATGATAAATGGAATGAGACGCGGTTGAGTACTCGACAAATCGAGATCCGAGTTCCACTTTCAATTGTACATAATTCCATTTTTCATATATTCGAGGAAGAGAAAGAGCGATTTGTTTGGAGGGGTATACGTGATGCACTCGAAATAAATCGAAAATAAAGTAAAAAAGAAATAGTGAAATTAGAGTCAATTAAATTAAAAAAATCACTTGTAAATTTGGTAAAATTTTTCGAGAAGTGATGATGAAATTACATGCCTGCTTTATGGACAACTAGTAAATGTTTTCTACAGATTCTCAAGAACAATTTGTAAAACTTTTTAAAATGTAAAGCATCAAAATATTGGATTAATGTACATATAATTCGAAACTTATGTTGGAATCAAACGGCGGTGGTGAGAATGGACGAATAAAAAAAACGCTAAAATATTTGTATCCAAAGAGATTTGAGACAGGATGGTACACTATTATCGGTAATATTTAATCAAAACTTCCAGACAATACTACAGGAGGTATTACCTGAAAAAGAACAAGATGGAGTGGTTGTTAACCGACAACCATTTGGCTATTTTGGCTGACACGATGGTCGTATTAGACAATACAAGCAATTTCCAAAGAATGATGGAACAAATGATTGCTATTAGCTCATAAGATGGGGAACTAAACCAAGAAAAAGATAACCAAATATAGGGTGACCTCATCATTAACAAATTTTTATATTGACAGGATAAACAACAACAACGATTATGCAACAGAAATAAAATGTAGAATATAGCTAGGCATTTCTGATTTTCTTACAATTATATTTTTTTTCAACCGCGGTTTAAACCAACACCTTTAAATTAGAATAGCGAGATACTACTTGTTACCCATGATAATGGACAGCATGATTACATTGGTATTAAATTAACAGCTCACAAATTCTGGGCTATTCAAATGTTGGTCTACAGGGCAATTCCGAAAATAGGAATATTGAGGTGCTAAGGACGGGAAAGAAGCTCAATTTGATCAAGATTCTCTACATTAGGGACTCTGATTCACAGCAAATGAATTATTTAAAGCGGAGGCATCTATGATGTTCGAAAAGTTGTTTGTTGTCGAAAAGTTGTCGAAAGCAATTTATCCGAAAGTAATTTGTTTTGTTTGCAATTTTTTTCGAAAGAAAAATTTTCGAATTATAATTTGTTCGAATGGAATTTTGTTCCATTGGAAATTTGTTCAAATGCAAATTTCTTCGAAGGCAACGTTGTTCTAATGAAAATTGTTGATAAAAAATAGACATTTGATATTTCGAATATTTTATTAAATCACTGAAAGAACACTTTAAACATATAATATTATATATTATTAGCAATATACTATTAACTACAATATACGATTAACCAAAGTAAACTCTATTTATTTAGTGCTATTATTAATAATATTAAGCTATTATTAGTAATATTTTGTGCAATTTTACGTAAATAGTCCTTGACCAGAACATTAGTTTTGAATGAATTAACAATTATTGTAAGAGCTAGCGCGCACGAGTGACTTTTGTTACCGTGACTGTTTCGTCACTCTTCTCCGGTCTATGACACCTATGGGATGCGTACACGTTACACAAAAATGGCGTCAAGTTTTCTCAAAACATGACGGTGCATAAAGACCTGAAACTCCTAAAAATTTCCAGACCAATCCCAAACATCTCCCTACCTAGGGCTTACAATACCGAACTAAAATCTGAATACCGGTATTTGATATTTGAAATTTGAAATATCGGGATACCGGTATTAAAACCGGTATTATTAATAAAAAATTTACAAGTTTATATATTTTACCTTATTATATTGACTTGTTAACAAATAAAATATGAAATCCAATAAATATTGTTCTGAAATGAGTAGATATTATTTATTTTATTACATAGAGAGTAAGAGTAGATAGATACAAAAAAAGTACAAGTAAAAAAAAGTACATATTAAATTCTGTATGTTAATGCTTATTTAAAAATGTTACATTTTACATATAATAGGCTCGTATGGCATTATATTATAAAAGAAGCAAAAAATATAATTAAATTGGAAAGTATTTATGAAACAATATTAATAACTTGCGTTTTGTTTATTAAAGTAAGCTCTTAAAAAACATAAACAATCAATTGTTTCATCATGAAGTGAGGACCGAATTTTCGTACAAATATAACCAGCCGCCGAAAAAGCTCTTTCTGATTCTACACTTGTCGGCACTATTGTCATTAAGAAATCATACACATTTTGTAAATACGTTCCTTTTGTTCCTGTTTTTTTCAAAAAAAGTAATTTCATCTTTTATTTTTTGTTCCAGACCTGGAATTTTTTTAAACGCAGGCACGGGTGAAGTATTGACTGTTTCGTCTATTGCTGCCTGTAGTTTTTTCTTTAATGCCTTTACGTTTACCTTGTCAGATTCTAATACTGTTTCATTACTAATTTGGGAAGATATCGGAAGGGATGCTTCTTGCACAACTTCCATATCTTCTGTATCTTCTAGATTTTCTTTTGTGAGCCGTTTAGTTAAGCTTACAATTTTTTTAATTATTGTAAATTTGGATATACGTTTAAATATTTCTCCAACATCTTGTGAGCCCTTTTGCAGATACTGAAGTATTTGTGATAATTCAGTTCGTTGCAGTAAAATTTGAGATTTTAATGCCTCCAATAATTCTAATGTAATTGCAGATTTTTGCTGGGAAAGAGTATCTAACATAAATGTTAAAGAAGCGTCAGCCGTGAAAAGATTTGCATCCTTTCGGCATATTGCATCTACTGTTAAGCTTACAGGAGTTAGGGCAGCAATAATTGAAGATAATAAATTAAATTCTTCGTCAGAAAACTGAATATCAGAACTATATATGTCAATAAGCGCTTTTTGAATACAAAATTTAATTTCTTCAAATTTTTCTAACACAAATAACACACTGTTCCATCTTGTTTGACAATCTAATTTTAAATATAAATGTAAATATTTATCATTTTTAGAAGGCGAATTATTAAATGTTTTCACTACTTTCCGAATTTTTGAAACTAGAGATGATATACCAGTATGTCTAATTTTTATATTACTTGTAGTAATACTATCTAACTCTATATTAATTCCATTGCCATCTTCTTCGTCGATATCGTCGTCATACTCGTCATCGTCAACATCATTATAATTTTGCTCCACACTCGGGTTCAAAGTTGACTTATACAAAACATCAGTAATTGCTAAATTTATGCAATGTGCCATACATTGTTGATGTTCAGCCTCTATAATTTTTCCTAATTTTACCATAATCGACGCACCGTCAGTAGTTACTCCAACTATGTCTTTAGATATATCTAAATTAAAATCTTTCAATATTTCTTCTACAAGGGATAAGCATTTTTCTGCTGGAACGGATCCGTAAGCGCTTACTAATCCGATATTCCACATTCTTCCTCCAACAGAATGTACATTAATGTTTATGTAGCGCCGATAACGAATAGATGTCCATTCGTCAAATGTGATACTGAAACGTGTACCTTCAGATTTCAGTCTAGAAATTTCATGCACTGTAGACTATTTAATAATATTACTATATTCAAGTACCATATTTCTAATAGTGGCTGCAGATTTTGGTATGTCTTTGAATCCTCTTGCCTTTAAGCCTTCTCTTATGTCATACGATTTTATAAAAATATTAAAAGACAAACCATCGCGAGCTGTCATTCGGGCAAGCACTTCTGAAAATTTTTCGTTGTTATTATTTTTAAAATAATTTGTTATTAACAATTTAGGTTATTTAGAAACACTTGATTCGACATCATGGGGGATTCACATTTCTTTTTAAGATTTAGTCCATGTATCGTTTTTAAGTGAGTATGAAGGCCACTTGTGGATCCTCCTGTACACTTTATTTCTTTGGCGCACTTTTTACATTGAGCAACCTGTCCGTTTTTTTTCAATCAAAAAATGATTCCAAACTGACGTTTCGGCCTGTCCTTTTCGGTGCTCCGTAAATGTATTCGTCTTTCAGGGGTATAGATAGCAATTTATGCTTATTAATTTTAATATTTGTAAATTAATTGAACTCTAATTTAAATTAATCCAAATATAAACTTGCCGTATCATATAATTCATATGGATTATTCAGAATTTAAATACCGTTATATAATTTTCAATTATTAGAAATAAAACCAGAAAACAAGTGCACATAATCCACACACCACAAGACACAACGAAAATGAAAAATAAAATTGAAAATATAAATTATAATTTTTACTTGTATGCACTACAGCTGATTTGCAAAATTAAACAATCTAATCTATATTATTTAATATTTTTTGTGTTACACACTTATGTATGTATTCGTATAAACCAGACCTACTCATTGGGTAGTAGACGTAAAACATAACAATCGCTTTATATTTCCGAGTAATGACGACACCGCCGTTTCTCGATGGTGCCATACTCGGCTCGGTATGTGTAATAAATGTGCCTGATATAGACTTTAATACAATGAAATTGTTTGTTTATCTTCAAAAAAAATTTCTTGTAATTAATTAATATTATTTTAAATTAGATTTATATTGTGCATAAATTCAATTTTTATCAACTAATGTAATATCAAAATACCGGTATTTTTACATAAATACCGGTTTTTAATAACGGACAAAAATCGTCCGGGATTCCGGTATTCGGGATCCCGGAATCCCGGTATTGAAAGCCCTATCACTACCATTGCAAAGTCACCAAAAAGCCGAGATATTACTCTTTATCATCTCCCGAAGACTCCTCAGCTATATCGAATAATATTCAATCCTTCATTCACAGTTCACATGACTCTAATGAAGATTCTGAAGTTAAAGACATTTGCCAGGAGTACAGTATCAGTGCGGTAAAACTTTAAAATACCTTACTACTTACTAACTAATTGGTTATAAAAATAACAATTTGATAATTGCTTTTAAAAATTTATTTATTTACTTACCTTAAAGTTGCAGAGTCTTTCTTCAGCTGGGAAAGACAATCTCATGTTCGTATTTTTTGTATATTAATGCAGGTCTTATAGTGCGAAGTAGTTCATCAAAACTTCCAACACGCATTCTAAAATATTGAAAAAGTTTCTTTGGATGTTGTCCAAGATAACAAAATAAATTTCAGAACTTTCCCCTTAGTAGTCTGTCACTCCAAAGGGGGTGTAACCAGTATTCTTTTTTTTGCGCTTTGAAAAAATTTCCGTCGTGACAAAAGCCACTCGTGCGCACTAGCTCTAAATCTTTCTTTATATCATTATATTGTTTTCTTTCAGCGGTTGGTTCTTGACCACTTATGTACTGTTCTATTCGAAGCTCGTTCAAACTTTGGTTCCGTTTGATAGCTGCAATAAATTTCCATACATTTGATTGATTGGCATCTAGGTACTTTCGATTGAAGATCTTTATCCCAACCTTCATTTGAATTGCTGGTTTTTGACATACTTGGTTGAACTGCGTAAAAACAGTTACACATCTAGGGTGAAAACGAGGTGACCGGTGGTGGCGACGATCTTGTCGGCCAATTGACGTTTCTTCAAAATAATCAATCACTACTTGAGGTGGTTAAATAGATTGATCGCAAAGTAGTTTACAATGAGCTAATATATGTAGTGTAGGCATGTAGGCAAAAATACTAATGCTGATAACATTCGTATGCTTAATGAAATTCGTTATGCTCAAGCACAATTAATTTAATTGGGTTTCCAGTGAAGGAACTATTTGGACAGTCCTCCACCAGGTGTTTAATAGTCTTTCAGCTCCGCAGTCACAATTTGGGTCATACCTCCATCGGAGTCGGAGCACCGTCCTTATTATATTAAGTCTTGTCCAGATTCGTCTTGGTTGATCAAAACCCTCTAGCTTGCTTGTAACGCATGGCATATCCCGGTTGGCAGGTGTGTCCTTCTCCCATTCTTCTTTCCACCGCTCAATTATGTTGAAGTTTTCTTCGGTGAGAGTTTCTACCGTTCTTTGAGTGGTCTTTGGTGACCGTAGCCTATTTATGGTTCTGCCGGTTATTCCAACGTGGGAGGGGAGCACAGGGTTGGAGTTATTTTTTCCATACTCCCTGACCAGAGTATATTCTCGACGAATTTGTGGAGGAGCTATGTGGCTCAGTGTGGGTAGTCAATAAGTGGGCGTGGCCTTGATTGTGCCTGATATAGTACGCATAACTTGATTGAGTTGGGCTTCAACACGTTTGATGTGTGGGCTGTTGATCCACACCGGTGCACAGTATTCGGCGACGGGGTACACTAAACCCCGTGCTGTCGATGTTAGTGTGGGCGCTGTGGAACCCCAGGTGGTGCCGCATAGCTTTTACAGGATATTATTTCGGGTTCTGAGTTTTGCAGCTGTCTTCATAAGGTGTTTATTGAAGCTTAGCGTTCTGTCCAGTATTACACCCAAATATTTCGGGTGCATATTGTGACTGAGAAGTCTGCCTTCTACGTTGATTTTAAGTTGGTAGTTGGCCATCCTGTTATTTAGGTGGAAGCACGAGACTTCCGTCTTTGCGGCACTGGGCTGCAATCTTCCGTCGCGAAAATATCTCCCATGGGTAGCCAAGTGATTTGTTAGAATTTGCTCAGTTATCTCAAATTCCTTATGGCTTGTAGGGAGCGCCCAGTCATCTGAGTAGCCGAGCTTCTTTGATGTAGTTCCGGGCATGTCTGCTATGTAAAGACTAAAGAGCAGGGGAGAAAGCACCGATCTGTGCAGAAATCGGCATTTGCTCTGCTTATGCCTTCTATATTGGGGTGGCAAACTCGTATACTAGGTCCGAGCTCCTTAGTCAATTGGTCCTTAGAAGAACCATTTATTGATGGTGACAACGTTTGTTGCGCCTGTGATTCTCTTGCCAGGAGATCTGAAGATGATCTAAAGATTGTCTGGCGCCTCTTGTGTTAGTTCAATTAGCGTTACCCAGGGTGTACCACGTGGAGGCGAACTAACTCTACACCCCAGAATACTAAAAAGGTATAGAGAAACTAAATATGAATTTGCGAAACGTTTTCCGAGGAGACTTATTATGCGTTAAGCAAAAATAAAATGTGTGTGTTTTAGTGTTTTCTTTGCTAGTTTTTACTTTACCTACACTCAGCGGGGTCGTTATTGTTCGTATGGAGCTAGGTTATGTTCGTATGGAACTATGTCATTTTCGTGTGCAGCCCCGTCTTAGGAGCTTCGTTTGGAAGGCTCGCAGAATTTCAAAAATTATGATTTAATTATTCTAACCTTTTTCCGACTAAATTTCTGTGTTAGGAGCCTTGTTGGAGGCTTTTTGTGCCTCTATCAGTTTACTACTGGACTTATTTGTTGCTGTAAATATCGCTTTGAGATTCTTGGAGATCTACTGCGATTTCTCGAAATTGAACGAGATCTTTTCCTCGATCTTCCCATGGTGGTGAGTTGTTTAATTTAACCTTTCACCTGTTACGCATCCGTTGTCGTTGACACAACAAAACAATATAACGCCAAAAAAAAGTTTACAATTTGAACGCTAAATGTTGTGTAGTTGACACATACTTGACAGTACTACCAGTAATCAATTATATAATCATCGAGAACGAGACGCATAATTTGATTTTAAACAAATGTAACTAAAAAATTCACTAATATTACAAATATGCGTGATATATATATATATATATATATATATATATATATATATATATATATTATATATATGTAAATTTTACTTATGTTGAAAATTAAAAAAATATATATAATAATCTGAATTAAATCAGAAATCACACCGTAAAATTCGTCACCACTAACGCAAGAAGAAATTTATTCACACATCATGTTGCTGAACTTCTGAAAAATTTAAGCCCAAATTCACTCAAAGAAATTACACAAATAATCCAAAACATTTGGCAAACCAAAAAGATCCCGGATGACTGGAAGATTGCACTAATCCATCCACTACATAAAAATGGCAGCAAGTTAGATGTAAACAACTATAGAGGTATCTCTCTTTTATCTGTCACCTACAAAATACTATCAGCCTGTCTCTTGAGTAGGACACAAAAGCAATTAGAATCCAAACTATCAGAACACCAAGCAGTATTCAGACCAAACAGGTCCTGCCCAGAACCAATTTTCAATCTCAAAACCAATACTCAAATTACGAGCCCTCAGATAAAAGGCCACGATATGCACATTTATAGACTTCAAAAAGGCATACGATTCGATAGGCAGATACTCACTATTCCAAATTCTAGAAGAGAGAGGACTAGATCCCAAAACTCTAGAACACTCACTGGCACAAAATCTAAAGTGAAATTTATGGGGGAAATCTCAGAACCCTTTGACATTCGAACAGGAGTGAGACAAGGTGATGGACTCTCTCCCATTCTGTTCAGTATCGTGCTTGACAAGGTTATGGAAGAATGGGAGAAGGAACTCAAGAAATGTGAGTCTTGGAAACCGATTCGACTGGGCTTTCCCAAGAACAACCTATACGTACCATACCTTGCTTTTGCGGATGATCTGGCCATACTAACAGAGGATGAGGAGACTGTCGTCAAACAGCTTGAGATACTTAAGGAATGTGCAGAAAAAGTGGGACTACAGATCTCATTTGAGAAAGCTAAATTCTTTTTTCAAAAACTGATATCACGAGCCTGAGAACAAATTACGGTAAAATCGACAAGGTCCCGTACTTTAAATACCTCACAGGCTTTGAGAAGATATCACAGAAAAACCGTTTCCAAAAAATCAAGAAGGCATTATAGTTAGTCCAAGACATCTATAATAAAAAATCTATGTCAAGACACTCAAAAATTCGGCATTACAACACAGTTATAAAACTAACAGTCCTTTATACAAGCGAAATATTGACAGAAAACAAGAACTAGAAAAAAATCAAAAAGGAAGAGAGGAAGATCATCAGATATATCCTAGGAGCAAGAAATACCCAAGACGGCTACAGGCTACAATCAATCAAAACAACAGAAAAGTTTTCAAATATTGAAATTGACATTAAGAAAAGAGGAATTAAATTCTTTGGACATCTGACGAAACTACCATTAAATCGACTGTCAAAAGGGATATTAGATTATGTTAGCTCATGTTAGCTCTCCTTCGAAATGACATGAGGAATGCAAACATATGTACAACAGACATTTTAGAAAGAGACACCTTCAGAAACAAAGTAAACAAATGGGAAGTTACATTAGAGCAACCAAAGCAGTACACACCGAAGTGATCGGAAGAACATAAAACAAGCCTTTTCGGCAAGAATGAAAGCTTATTGGAGAAACAAGAAAAACGCCAAGAAAACTTGATTTAGTTGTTTGCTTAATGTCTTTCATTATTGGGAGAATACGCTAATAATAATAATACTATAATAAAAAATAAAAATACCGAACATCCAAAATATTACCGATCAATAACATGCCTTCCTACTTTTATAAAATTATCACAACAATTTTGGCAAAAAAATCAATCAGCATTTAGAAACAAATAATATCATAACTGAAGAACAAAAGGGATGTAAATCACAAGGAAGCAAAGAACAACTAGTGGTGGATTCGGTAGTCGTTCAAGATGCTAAATACCGATTGAAAAATATCTCAGTCGCTTGGATTGACTACCGAAAAGCATTTGATTCCGTTCCGCATTCTTGGCTATTGGCAGTATTCGACCTCTATAAAATAGATCATAGCATTATTGAGTTTCTTAAAAACTGTATGACCATGTGGAAAACCAAGCTTATCATTAATATTAAGAGAAAAACTATACTCACAGATGAAATTGACATCAAAAGTGGTATCTTCCAGGGAGATGCACTGAGTCCATTGTGGTTCATTTTGAGTTTAAATCCACTGCCACGAACGCTCCAACGCTCTGGCATCGGGTACACTTTGCAGACACAACCTGTCATTTATTTTATGTCGACGACATGAAATTGTACGCGGGATCAGAAGATAAATTAAAGAGACTACTCGAGCAAACAGAAGAATTCACTAGTGATATTGGCATGAAGTTTGGATTAGAGAAATGTGCAAAATTGATTACCAAACGTGGAAAACCTATTTCATATGTCGAAATCCTGGGAGATGATGATATACAACACCGCAACAATAGTAGCACATATAAATATCTTGGATATGAACAAAAATTAATTATTCAACAGGTAGATGTAAAGTAAAAACTTGAGTTTGAACTGAAAATACTTGTCATTAAAATATCAAAGACGGTACTCAATGGAAAGAACCTGGTGAAAGCAATCAATCCCTGGGCCACACCGGCAGTGTCGCATTGCTTTGGTGTAATAAACTGGTCAAAATCAGATATAGAACCGCTCAATCGACTTATTAGAGTAAAACTAACGGAACGTCAAAAGCACCACCCAAGGGCCTGTAGCGAAAGAATGTATCTACCTAGAAACTCTACCTAGTATCTACCTAGTAGAGGTCTAATTAACATGCTAGTCCTCCATCAAAAGCAAATAAATGGGACGAAGAAATACTTCCAACGTAAAGCTTCCACCTAGCAGCAACATTCTGTAATATGTCAATTAGACAAATACTCGGTAGTGTGCAAATCAATAAAGAACCGAATTCGCTGCCAATACTAACTGAAAGTAAAAAAGATGGATGGAGAAAACTGTACATGGTAAATATCCCCAACACGTTAAAGAAGCTAACCTGGAATTATCTACAGACTGGATCAGAAGGGGATATTTATTTGCAGAAAGTGAGACATTTTTAATAGGAATTCAAAATAACGTTATAGCCCAAAGAATTATAAAAGATACATTGAAAAAGTACCAATCGAAAGTGACCTATGTAGAATATGTCGTAAAACATCCGAAACAATTGAACATCTTGTAACTAGCTGTACAATACTTGCCCCCAATCATTATACTAAGCGACATAATTTAACTGCAAATATTGTCCACCAAGAATTGGCAATCAAATGCAAACTAAAAACAGAAATAGTTCCCTATTATAAATACATACTTTTCCCTGTCTTGGAAAACGAGCATTACAGGTTATATTGATTTACTAAAATTATTACGCACAGATTAATCGCTAGTAATAGACCAGATATCTATTTTGGACAAGAACAAAAAAAATGCTTTCTTCATTGAAATCTCACATCCAAATGATCACAACCTACAACAGAAAGAAAGGGAAAAAGTCAACAAACACGTAGAACTTTGCGAAGAATACAAAAAGATACTCACCTTGAAGTCGGTTCAAACTATCCCAATAACTATTATTCGGTTACTGGCGTAATGAGTGGAAACATCTTAAAATACCTGGAGAAAGTAAAGCTGTTAGACAAAACAATCCTTACAACAATTCAGAAATCAGTGATTTTACAAACGTGCCAAATATTAAGGAAAATTCTAAACATACCTGAATGACGAAATGGATACCTGCCTACTAAGAGTAGCTAATTAAACCACGGATGATGAATGGAGCTTTTAGTTCCCCATTGTTCGTTGCACCCTACATAGGAGGAAAAAATAATAATAATAATCTGAATTGAAAAAATCACTATGTTTTTACCAACTATGTTCACTACGTTTTTTAATTTTTGAATTCAGAGTATGTATAACCAGTAATAACTGTCGTAACCGTACATTTCTTATTACAATTTCTGTGTGCTTTGGTAATATATTTTTATCAATCAAACCCTATACAATCAAATATAACATCAAACATTGTTTTATGTTATTACTTTTTCCAAAAAGTGATAACATCTAATAAAATGTTAAATCGATTAAATTTTTCAGTCACAGCAGGATTATAAAAAATAACGATTGTTTCAGAGATATGCTATCGTATACATTTTATAGGTCGTTAAATAAAAGTTTCTTTATTTCAGTTCAAACAGAGTTTTAAAATTATATAAGAAGTTCAAAAAATTTGATTACTTTTTCCACTTTCTGTTGAATGGTGCTAATCAGTTTGGCCTGTCAACGGCTCATATAAGAAATAATTGATTGTTGATTTTGAAGACGAGTTTGTCTTTAAATTCTAGTAAATTTATTGTAACGTGAAACTCAAATGAGAATGACTAATTGGCATAAATAATGGTTGTCAGATCAATTTTATTTAATTCAAAGGGTATTATTTAGCATTTAATGTGATGTAAATAGGCAATGGAATTGACGGTTTTGAATCAAGTGCCCGCACGAGAAGGAAGATGGGCGTGTTTTACTGATGTGTCTGGCATTGACAGGATCATTATTGGTTTCGTAATATAGCCGTTTATCTGATTTACACGTGAATCACCTGACGCAGCTTCTGCACGTGACTGCTGTGCCTCTTTAAACCCGATCCTTTTACCACAAGCACATCACTATTTTCTTTGAAACGTAATCAAATTACCTACATTAATTCGCTTTGGTAACAGCAGCGAATTTCTGCAGGGGAAATTCTCTGTTTGGGGATAGAGAAGCTATATTACTTTTTTCTGCAGGTTACTTTGAAGCCTGGTATTGAAGTTGGTACCAATTAACATCATACGTAACATTTTGTTATTACACTCGAGAAATTTAACTACGATAGGAAGCTTTGTCAATTATTGTAATAACAAATCATTCAAAAATGAAATTATTTATAAAAACCGTTTTAACTTATATAAAATTAATGAATAAAAAACAATTTTAATGATAAGTAACAAAAAAGAGTATCTAAAATAATATAACTTTGATTGAAAATTATGAAAATTAAAGCAATGAATGTGAATATCTTCCAAATTCCTAGAATAATTAGAACTTATAATAAAACTAATAATCATTATCTGAATTTAGTGAACTGTTTAATATTCAGACACGATAATTCAAACTGTTTTAATTCATATAAAATGTAGGTTTTTTTACATCAAGGATACAGAGGGCTTGTTTGGTATTTTCATTAATACTAATTTAGCCTGCTCCCGTCTGGCAGGGAACGTACCAGCCAGTAGGCTCTGGTTTAATATTTCCAGCACTAGACAAAGGAAGTTTTTTACCACTAGTTTAACCGCCTCCGTGGGGATACCAGCTGGTACTGGAGCTCTGTTGTTGCGCAGACGGTTACTTGCCATGATTACCTCTTCTTAAGTGAACGGAGGAGAAGACAGGCAAGACTAGGCAGACAGAACCGGACAGACAAGTCTTCTCATTTTAACATAACCTAACGATTAACTTAACGAGAGGACCCTATGAAATATCACAAGCATATTGGATTACCGGTAGGATACTGCGCTTTTCGCAAAACTTTCAAGATGTTGCTGCATAGCGTCGCCCTTACATCCCCCTTCCACTTGCAGTGATTAGGAGTTTAGGTATAAACATTTTTCGTTCTTTTGGCTTTTTACCCTTTCCGCTAGTCTAGTATTTTGCTTCTCGTGATGTCTGGGATCATCCTTGATGGCATCTGCCCATAAGTACTCCGACGATATCATTTCTTCAACCATTATTGATTGGTCTAGTGTTGGTCCGGTCTTATTTTTCCATTTATCCCATTCGGGTATCCACCTGTCACACTCAAAAACAGTATGCGTCGCACTGTCTGTGAGTCCACAGTAAATTCAAACGCAATCTGTAACCCTACTGATGCTATGGGGAACTGCTATGGACAGACAAAACTACCCAAGCAAGACTAGACAGACAAGACTAAACAGATAAGACTAGACAGACTAAACTAGACACCCATGACTAGACAGGTTAGATGGACTATACACACTGGACAGTCTGGACTTCTAGACAGACGACAGACTAGACAGACTTGACAGACCAGACAGCTTTTTTTATTATTTTTTAGGTGGGGGAAGGGGGGACGTAGCAAGCACCCCAGGGTTATCATGTTAAGTAGTCCCCCTGAAACCCACACATCTTGGCACTGCTCTAAGCATAACTTCAATGTTGTCTATGATATACACCTTACTTCCCCCATCCGGTCATACCGATTAGGGGTTCTGGTTTAGCCCTAGTCTTTCAGCAATCCGCCTTTTCTTCTCATCCTGCTCCTTGTAATTGATTATTTCGGATATTGTTTTTGAACCATGTTCCACTTGTTTTCCGATTTTAAGAAGAAAGGTATAGTAGTTCTAAGTCCTTTGGTACGATGTTCCTCTTTGTGTCCCACCTACTACATTTGTAGATGATGTGCATCACACTATCCTCTTCCCTGCAGTATTGGCAGCTGCTATCAACAGCTTTGCCTATCTTGTGGAGGTAATCTCGGAAGCATCCGTGTACACGAGTGCATCTGTTAGATGGTAGTTTAGTTCTCCGTGTTTCTAAGTTTCACACTTTTCAACATCCTTTATTAACAGCCTTTTGTCCATTGTCCCTTATGGCTTGCTAGCTACTACTTCTGCCATACCCGTAGTTGTTGGCTTCTTTTTAATTAGCAATTGGTTTAATTTGTTTAGCTGAGTAGATGCTAAGTTTATCCTGCACTAGTATTTCTATTGGAGGAATGCCTGCTATTACCGACGACGTAAGACCTGACAGACTAAACAAACTAGACAGACTAAGCAGACTAGACAGAGTATACGGAATAGACGGAGTAGATAGACTAGACGTACTAGACATACTATACGTAGTAGAAGTACTAGACGTACTAGACATACTAGACGTATTAAACGTACTAGACCCTACTAGACGGACTACACAGACTATACAAGACTACACAGAAAAAAGTAGACAGACAAGACTAGGTAGACAAAACTAGACCGACAAAACTACGTAGACGAAACTAGACAGACCAGACTAGACAAACCAAGCTTGACAGATAAGACTAGACAGACTAGGCAGACATGTCTAGACTAAACTGACCGCATTTTCATTGAGACAAAGTGTCCCGCTTTGTAAATGGGATAAAATAAGAATTAATATTTAGTTATGAAAGTAGGCCAATAATTCAAAAAAATATATTTTATCTACTCACCCACCAAAATAAACACTTTAATATATGATTGTATGTGAAGGATGCCATTATTATTATCGTGTGTAAAAGTAACCAAATCGTGCGTAAAAATCCAATGTAAATTAAATGGAGTTTCAATATAAAATTATTTCTGTTTGTTGTTACTATGGCAACAACTTGCGTCACTAAACAAAAAACATAGACGCAGTGAAAATAAATTTTTTGGCGTGCACTCATTGCGATTACATAAAACTCGCTCCTCGTGCATAAAAGCCCTTCTTCACACACTTGTATCATAAAATACTATTATTGTATACATTCATATACTTGTAATGTATAGACATACAAAAATGTATTTATTTTAATTATTGGTAACTATAAAAATATTTGCAAAAACCAATAATTTGAAAATTATGATTTATAATTAATTTAAATTTTTTATTTAAAAGAAAAATATGATTTTCTTTCACGGTCACGGTCTTTCAAATTTTTGATCCGAGAAAATACTAGGATCATTTATTAAAATGTCGTGGAATTTCGCACATGAATTGGTCAAATTATTTTTTACGCCTAAAATAGATTTTAAATTTTAATGTTGAAATGCGTTTTTTCAGATGTCCTATTTTTTCAGTTGTCTACCTTTCCGGAACTCTATAACAGTAATGAGTCTTTATACCTTTGTGGCAATCAACAAACACCAGCAAAATAACATTGTTTTTAAGATTATGTCTTTCCGATACCTTAAGTGAATAGCCATCTGTGGCTATCTGGAAGGTGATCGGAAAGCTATAAAATTATAATTATAAGAACGGAAAGCTATAATTATATCCTTTCCAGCAACTTATTTTACATTCCAAAAATATACCAACTATATCAATATATCGTCGGCGACACAAGAAACCCTCGTAACTCCTAAAAAAATTTAGGGTGAGATAGTTATACCATTAATTGCCCAGACTGTGATCTCTGCAATGCTAAAACTCCATAAAAAATCTGCAATGGATTTATTGCAGAATTTTAATGGATTTACGATGATTTAGCATTGCAAAGATCAGACTAAATGGTATAACTATCTCACTCTAAAAGTTTTTAGGAGTTACGAGGTTTTCTTGTGTCGCCGACGATATTTACGATATATAAATAGAAAAATTGATTTACTGCAATTTTAAAATATATCACAAGGAACATCGCAGGTCCCCATACCGAACTTAATACAAATTGCTGTTGTATCGTCCAATTACGTTAAATCATATTCATAAACGATATAATGATAGACATAATCGATTTTATGTTTTTTTGTGTTTAATTTACCATTACTTTAATGCTATGTAGGGTGTTAATAAATGTCCGGCAGAAATTCTAGGGCTTGTTCTAGAGCCTAAAATAAGGAAAAAGTCCATATAAAGATGTGTCCGAAAACACTACCTAACTGAGGTACATATATTAAAAAGGTGTGGCCTCACACAACATTTTAGCTAATATCTCAGACGCAACTAATGATAATTGATTCAAAATTTGAGTGTACTCTTTATTGGTGCCCAGCTACCGTTTGTGCTTATTTTCGTCTTGATTGCCAACATAAATTGCCATCCCTCAACCCCAACACAAGGTTCAGCATGTCGCAGAAATGATCTTCGAACAGGTTAAAAAATTCTTGTGGTGGCCTGAATTGCATATCCAGTTTTCACACGAGGCCGCAGTTCTGCGAGATCCGCCACTTCCGTTCCAAAGACATTTATTAAATAACCCGCAAAAAGTAGTCCAAGGGGTTCATGGTGACCTTGCTGGCGAAGCAACTGGATCGTCTCGACCTATCCAACTTAATGGATAGCCGTTATGTAGGTGAGCTCTCACTAACGCGCTAAAATGTGCAGGTTCACCATCGTGTATGAACCACATTTGGTGTGTAGTCAAAAGAGGCACTTAATCCAGCAACCCTGTTCAACGGCCTGGTAGAATATGGGGACCGATTAATACATCGCCAACAATACCACACCAGACTTTAATGGAGAATCGTTGCTGAGGAGTTATCTCCATAACAGTGGATGGTATGAGGATTTCGTCCGCCGAGCAGTGCATGTTATGGGAATTCATATTTCCATCTCATGCAAAGCTTGCTTGATCTATGAAGAGCACCCGACTCGCAAACAAAGGATCCTGGGCACAACGAAGCAGCAGCCTTCGACTAAATTTTTGTCGATTAGGATAATCTGCTGAAGCCTGCATTATTTGCAGCCTATTTGTCACCCAAACCCAATTGGTTCCAATCGACCGTGTTCCCAGAAACGCCTATCGACAGCCTCAAAGTTTTTCTATTGGGTGTTCTCCTATCAGGGTACCCTTCTTGGTAAAGTCGGCTTGCTTTAATTGCGTTTCCCTCAGCCAGACCATATATGAGATGCATGCCTGTGTACTCAGCATTAGTACAAACAACGATTGCAAAATTACAGAAAAGTGCGACACTTTTCTACGACGGACTGACACAAAATCCCAGATTTTAAAGCTGCACTAAACATTTGCATTTTAAAATTAGATTTAAATTTCCAGCTGTACTAAAAAAAAAGAGTAAATTTGAGGTAAAGAAATAGTAGATTTGTTTGTTTTTATCACAATATCATTCCCAAGTCAAGCATTTGTTAAACGTGCAGATGGAAAAAATATTTGCAAAAATACAAAGGTCGTTCCCCGTACGGTGACATCAGTGGGCACCAGTAACGAGTAAACACAAAATTTGAATCAATCAATTAATTAGTTGCGTTTGAGATATTGGCAAAAATGTTGTGTGAGGCCACCCTCTTTCAAGGTCTGTACCTTAGGAAGCGTTTTCGGACACATCTTTTTTTTACTTTTTTTCTTATTTTCGGCTTTAGAACACGCCCTAGAATTTCTGCCGGACATTTAAGAAACACCCTGTTTTTATAATCTCTGAAGATTAATTGAGTTAATATAGTCGAAAGGGCAAAAAATTAAAATAGCCATAAATTACTTATTTTTAAACACATGCTTTTCTTAAATAAACTTATTCAATAAATTAGTATTAATTTCTTGTTTATTTAGCTATATACAATAGGGTTTACATAACTGAGTAAAAAAATAAATCTCTGAAGTAAGTAATGGTGTAATCAAGTTATAACTAAGTACTGCGCGAGAGCCATAATGTTTTTTAACTGCATATCGTCATTGATAAATGGTAATCTGCTGTGGTAGCCAGGTGGATTAATTTGTACAAAATCTTCAGAGGTTGGCGTTACCACAGCACCAATAGATTGACCCACAAGCTTGGTCCATTCCTCATTGCTAGGTCCAGCATCAACTTCATTATCCTCTGCCAGAAATTCTTGTTTATCTGTACTGATACAAAATCCGGCTTGCTTGAAACTGTTTTTGAGAGTAACATCACTTACTGTGAACCATGCTTTTCTTGCAAATCTCATGGCTAGAAGTACGTTAATATCCGGGCTATGATTTGCTTCAAGTTACGTAAGTGTATGTTGAACAACTTCTCTGCGATAAAGGTGTTTAAATATGTGTATGATACAATCTTGATCTTACAAACTTAAAACAAACGGAACAGCCTGAATATATAAATATATTCAGCCTTTCCGGAGCTCAATAACAATTATTGAGTCTTTTTAGGACTACCAAAACAAATCTCACATGAAAGTTGTAAGTTATTTTATAGCTTTTAGTCCACCTTCGTGCACTCAACAAAAACCATAAAAATAATATTGTTTTTAAGATCATGTCTTTCCGATACCATCTGTGGACGCGTTTCGAGATTTATCAGTCAGTACAGCTTTGCTTTTATGAACAACAATTTGAAAACCATTCACTTTTTGTTCATAATAGCAAATCTGTACTGATGAGAGATAAATTACACAATTAAACGACCGGATTTTCTGAAAGAACTATCATTTTTTTATAATAACTGCTTGAAATATCTTGAAGAATAGACAAATTGGAGCACATTAAAAAATTTCATTGGGGAATACAAAATTGGGTGAAAAAGAAGGAGATTTTATGAGAAACCGTGAAAAAGTCTTATTTTATATATTACAGTACATTTGAAATAAGAGATGCAGGTATTTTCTAAAAAGCGGGACATTTTTAAAAATCAGCGGGACGCGGGACTGTCCTCCAAAAAGCGGGACATGTGGTCACTTTAGTCTGGACAGACAAGACTACACAAACATGACTGGACCGACTAGACGGACAGAGCTAGCCCCGCACAGACAAGCCCAGATAGACAAGACTTGTCCAACCAGACTAGACAGGCAAGACTAGACACGCAAGCATACACAGGTAAGAATAGATAGACAAGACTAAATAGAAAAGATTGGACACACAAAAATAGTCAGGCAAGACTAGACAGACAAATCAAGCACATTGTGTTAGATATATACTAAAAAAGAGTCGTCCAGACAAGTGAAGATTAGGGACAACTAAGACAACCAGTTACGTAACAAGTTTTGATAGGATTTACATAATAAAGAGCAAACAGTAGAAGCTATTTTAAGTTGAAATATATAATGTAATAACATTGCCTTAAAGGTCCCGAAAATTAATATATTTGCAATAAATGACTGTAATACAAGATTGTTATAAATTTAATAAACGAGAGAGTATAGGTCTATGAAGTTGAGGACCTTTTCAACTTTGAAGAGTTTTACTATCCTCAAGAGGCGAAATTTACATTTATTTATAGAAAGTCACTGAAGGTATTTGTGTAATGATTTTAAGAAGCCTCGTGAAAATTGGCCAAACATTTAAAATGCTCGCCGAAAGGGTTACATCTTAATTATTCGTCCTTTTTTATTCTCCCCCTCATTATTGTCTACTATGAAAGGTATTAAATTACATAAATATTTTTCGCTTTTTTTAGTTGCCTTTATTTTTCTTGAAAAAAAAACAAATAGTTAAGTTATTGCCGGATAAAATAGAAATAATCAAATATAGATAGCAACTTAGAATTGAATTAATGTTTTATCTTTTGCTCTAAATTACATGACAAAGCTTCATAAATGTATATTAAGTGTAAAATATATACCTTAGTCGTCATGGTCGACTAGTTTTATTTATCAAATTCATTATTTGTCAAATTTTTCTCCTTCCTATTTATGTTTTTTTCAGTCAGTTTTGGGTTTTATGAATTACTTTAAGTATTTAGTTTCTCTATCTAGTTTTATACGATACGATTTTATATTTTTTTAATAATACGATTCGAATGTCGATACAAATATCGTATTATTATGTTTATTTAAATGTAACTACAAATAGTGAGGTTCCCTCAATTTTTAATTACCTAGTTTCCTCCCTCTATTATTAACATACATTGTCTTTCCAGACGAACAATTGGTCTGTATGTTTTTCAATGTAAATTCATCTAATTTTCAGATAGAATTTTATTAAAAGCAGATATCTATTAAAGCACAATAGTAGTTGAATGGTGTTATATTTGGATACGATACCACTTTATCATTGTAATTGTATAACGTAGTTAAGGATTACATTAAGAATTTTCATAATTAATTTCTGACGCGATGTCATCTAGACAAACTAATTTCAAGATTATCGCGGATATTGTTCCCCATTGTAACATTACTTCACAAATTATTAATGATTGATCATGCATTAAACTTGTCACAATAACTTTATATTCAAGTATTTTTTGTTTCTTCTAATATTATACATTAATTATAAGTTAATCATCTTATAAATCTAAAAAAATAGTCTTTATTTGGAGGAATAAACTGTAAATAATTAAGTTGGGTATAAAAAAAATATGTCCAAGAGGAGTTTACAAGAGAGACGTATTCTACGAGAAGGTATAACTACTTCATTATCTTGTTTAGTCTCTGTTTAGTCTAATCATTCCTCAGTCTAGAGTCTAGAGCAAGAAGTCGCTGTTTCAATTCTCCCACAATCAAAATATAGTATCAAAACAAACCTACACCTAAATAGCGCCCTGTCAAAATAAATACCTTCCCGTAGAACAGCAGTTACTAAATAAAAATCAAAAGATAATTGCTGCTTGATAAACAATATCAATCTTAAAGTAGAATAACTACTTATTAATTTTATAATTACTAAAATATTAGTAAGTATAAGATATAGCAGTAAGGAAATAGGTCTCCCAATCAAAGAGTGACATTACCTATAACAACTTTAAATTATAGAAAAATTCACATATTAATTTAATACAATATAATAATTAAAGCCGCGATGTAAAGTATACGTTCTGTTTAAATCAATTTATTATACTGTCATAAAGAAATTTTTTTGAGATGAATTGGGTTAAAAGATTGAGGTGAAGAATAAGTTATTTTGTGTCGGTGATATCCTCGAAGACCAATTTCTAAGAAATTAGATTTGTCAAGGTGGGGAGAGAGGGGATAAGCCATTTTCAGAAGGTGCTCCTTGTTGCAAATTGTATGTTTCAGATAAGCCACCGCCCCCACTGCAATGTTTTGCTTAGACACTTCTATTGGTCTTGCATATGCCTCTATCAACGTTTTGGGCACTCCTACATCTGGTGTTAAGTCTTCTGAGATGCATCAGGCTAGGTCCCATTCCGTGGATGTTTGAAGCGCATTTCCATGCCCTTCTATTGCCTTTCTGAAGGCTTTTAATGGCCAGTTTTTTTCTGCAACCTCCTGGAATTCCTCGAAAGTATCTCCGTTTCAAATTTGCTGGCATAAAGTTTCCAGCAGTAGATCGTCCTTGTCATTTTCCAACAAGACTGTCTGTGTACTAATTGGTTCCGTTTGTATGCTGGACTCCTGCATACACGCCATTCTTGTTTGAACCTCGACGTCGAAGGTTACCTTTTCGACCGGCTCGTATCGGTGCTGCTCCAGCCAGCCAGCTCTTGGTGCTTGGGCTAGCCGCGATGGCTTTTTCCAGGTCCTCCACCTGTTTTGTCAAGGCCCCAATCATCTCCACGATAGTGAAAACAATCGGGCACTCCGACTTCTTGTATGGCTCGATGTCGTCGGTAGATAGTCTATCCACCACTTTACGTTTCTTAGGAGTCTCCCCTATGGAGAGGCTCCTCACATGCCCCAATCTATTCTTGGCTTCCCCTGCGCCCCCGCTTTTTCCCGTTTTGGTAACAAAATACTCCA
The DNA here is from genome assembly GCA_944588485.1 of Phosphuga atrata. Lineage (NCBI taxonomy): Eukaryota > Metazoa > Arthropoda > Insecta > Coleoptera > Silphidae > Phosphuga > Phosphuga atrata. The sequence continues at coordinate 11,643,577 of OX155896.1, read as the reverse complement.
TTTTATGTCTCCTGCCACGTGAGACTCTAAATGGAATAAATCACTTTTGACTAAATGTAGATATTATTTGATATATTATTTGTAGATAAAAAGCTGGTTTTGAACTCGGTACGCCCGGACCGAGAGTGGCACGCTACACCAACTGCGCTTCTTGAGTTTTAGAATATACACGCGCTGGGAATAATAAAATGTTTATATTTTGTTTTGTTTTTTATAGTTTTTTATCAGAAACAGCCGGCTTTCTTATCGCCACGCGGCGACAGAATTTGCACAGTCACAAAAACGGTTTAACCAAATACAATTTAATTAAAATGTAAATAAAAAGAAAACTCTAAACCAAAAATCAACCAAAAACCAATTCCAGAAACTCTTATATACACGAAGCGAATGATACAACGGTTACAAAAATCAAAGCAAAAAACTTTTCGAAATATACTAATCGAGTAAGGTACCGTCACTGAACTCAAAAGGGGTCAAAAGTCAAGATTTCTTGAAAATTAAGAAAAATTGTCAAAAAATGCGGTTTACGTCTTGAATTTTTTCCAATGAATTGAACAAAAAATTAGGTTCTTTTTGACGAGCCTTACCAAGTTCCGCCCCCGCAGGGGGCGGCTGTAGGTGCGTTTTAAATTTTTCACTTTTTCCGTAAAAACTCCGTTCCTCTTGGGCGTCGAAACGGGAAATGGTCATTTTCTGTTGTAAAACTGAACAGGCCTACGACCCGTGTCCGTCTGCCGCTCGTAAGTCCCACATGGCGTCCTCTAGGTGCCAAAAACAGGAGATTGTTTCTAGCACCTTTGAGGAGCAATTTTGGTCCGCAGCTCGATTTTTTTACTGCGTTCTTTTGCCGCGTCGATTTCACGTTTTTTGACGTCATGCGGAAAAGTACGCGACTGTCGGTTCACCCGGTGCGGCGGAAAATGTAAGCGAAAAAAAACCGTTTTTTTCATCACATCTGCGGACGCCGTTCTCTTGATTAAAGAGCGCCGTGTCTCCAAGCCGGTTCGTTCGATGCGAGATATTTACACACAACCGGCGGTGGAAGAATCTGGTACCTTCGGAATCCTGTTCCCACTCTGGGTCAATTTTAACACAAAAATCGAAAAAACGCGATGTTTTTTTCACCTAATTTGCGGGGATCCCTCTCCCGAGATACCCAACAGTCGGATCGGGACCGGACCGTGACCAATCGATTCGGCATAGTGTCTTTAAGTTTGTTTTGGAGTTTAATTGCGATTGCGTGCCGGATGGCGCCGGGAGACCCGAAAAACCATGTCTTGCAGAAGTACGCGAGAATCCTCTGGGATTCGCTAAATTAAATAGCAGGGCCTCGCGGTGGTGGTTTCTGAATATAGAACGAAAGGGTCTATAAGGCGATAGGAACGATGCATCGCTCGATCGCATTTGGGGGTCTCGACGCCCTTCCAAACTCGAAACGAATTTTTCAAAATTGAGCAAATTGAAACCTTCAATATTCGGTGAAATGTTTTAGAATTGTATTGCTCTTTTCAGGAATTATAGCCCCACGTGTCTACTTTCGAACGACACCAGTCTCGGCGCATTACACCTCCGGGGACGTTCCGCAGGCCCCAATTCGCGAAGTCGCTTTTTTTTCACCTCTTCAAACGGAAACGCTTAAAGGAAAATTTACATTTCCAGTCCAACAAGTGCATGCCCGGTGAAAAGGCCAACAGTATGGCGTTTGAATTTCTAAAATCCATCAACGGCTTCGCGCTCCAGGTCAAAAATACTACGACCATTGCTTGCCGCTGAATCGCCAATTTACACTTACAGCTGATCATTCTGACACTATTTTCGCTCAGGTTATGTGGAAATGTCATTGTTGAAGTTTATCCGTTTATGATTATTCGTGTGCTTGTGAAAAGATAAAATTAAAGAAAAGAATTTAAATCAAAATTCTGATTTTTCGCTCAATGTTAGGTTGAAATTCAAATAAAATTCAAAGAGATATCTTGAAATCTCTAAATTGCAGATTTCGGCGACTCTGTCTCTTGATTAGCAACACATAGCAACGTCAAAATTCGCATTTTTTCACAAATTTCTACAAGAAAACGAAGTTTTTTCACTTTTCTTTTGGCAGATTCTTAAAATTCAGACCATTTTACATCAGAAACAGTTGCTTCCCTTCACATTTGAATTCCGAGTATTTACGAATTATTTACGAGTTTTTTTTAAGAATAATTGGAGCTTTTGAATTGAATTTAGATTCCAACGGTACAACACGCGTCTTCCTCGAATGTATATCAACAGAGTTATTGGCGAAAAGCTGTCAGTTTTACCATTTCACTGCGGAAGGAACAGCCATTTCAATATTCATTGACATTTTCGATTCAAATTCGAATACAACTCATCAAGTTCTATTAAAATATGTTGCATGAATTTTCTGCGGCTGATTCGTGATTCGGATAATTTTACATGGGGGACGATGTAAGTTTTTCGGTCATCTGGTGATTTAAAATCCATTTTTCAAACGGTGGGCACGCCGTCCCCATTGGAGTGGGAGTGTTCAAAATTCATCAGCAGTTCTGGTGGATACCCACATTCAGTACAAGTTTCATTTAAATCCTTCAAGGATTAATATATATTTTTGCAATTTTTGGATATTTTGAAATTTTTGCATTCGGTTTTGATCGGAATTCGTGATTGACTTGTCTGGATATGTTGAAAAAAATATTTTACTAAGTTTCACAAAACGTGGAACAATAAAATTTCACACATTTGTGGAGAATTAGTCAGTCTATGATATCCCTCAGTTAGTTTTGCAAAATATTACATCGGGCGGCGGCCGCCGCCCCTCAAACTCGAAAATAACAGAAATTAATAAATTCAAATAGCTATAAAATGAAAACTGCAAGAGATATATTGAAATTTTTTTCAAATCTATATAGATTATACATTTATCTATTGAAATTGACGTTTTGGCATCTTCGTGGCCGATAGCCTTGACACATAATTCTTTTAATAAAGAAATATTCAGTGAAAACTTGCAAACATATTTTTTTGTCGAATTTTCCGGAGTCTAAGAAACATGCATTTAGCTCTAATTTATAGAGCACATTTTCATCTAAATGTTATGTCATTTTCATCTTTCCAAAGCGAACCGTTTGGCCGATTTTTTTTTTTATAAACGAAAAAATTCAAAAACAAAATTCAGATAAGATCCCTTCTAAAATTTTTTCAATTTTATATTTTTTACTTTTGCGAGCAAACCGAAGGATTTTACTAAATTTGCAAAGAATACTTTTTTGTAGACACCGACGTCTCACATACGGGTATCCCGGTTATAATTTTCCACCTTGCGGCATTGACGAGATATTTCCATAAAATTGTTGACGAGAAAATCATTCTTCACGACGTCCCCATTGGAGTGGGAGCTTTCAACTTTTGTCAACTCATACCTCTGGTGGATACCCACATTCAGTATAAGTTTCATTGAAATCCTTCAATTATTAATATATTTTTTCGCAATTTTTGAATATTTTGAAATTTTCGCGTTCGAATTTGATCGGAATTCATGATTGATATGTCTGGATTTGTTTAAAAAATAATTTTAGTATGTTTCACACAACGTGGAACAATAAAATATCACACATTTGTAGATAATTAGCCAATCTATGATATCTTTCAGTTAGTTTTGCAAAATATTTTATCTGGCGGCGGCCGTCGCCCCTCAAACTCGATCATAACAGAAATTAATAAATTCAAATAGCTATAAAATGAAAACTGCAAGAGATATATTGAAATTTCTTTCAGATCTGTATAGATTATACATTTTTCTATTGAAATTGACGTTTTGGTATCTTCGTGGCCGATAGCCTGGACACGTTTTTTCTAATAAAGAAATACTTATTGAAAATTTACAAATATATTTTTTTTTTCAAAGGCTCCGAAGTTGCATGCATTTAGCACTATATTATATTTTGTCTTTCTTTGAATTTTATATTTTAAGATACAATTTGGTTTTACCATTGGTTTTACCTTGGTTAGATTAGGTTGTCCGCCGCGAAGCGGGAAGATAAATCATGACATACGCGCGGCAGCGCGAACTTTCGGTCCAATGTAGGACAAAGTGGCCGTTGGTTTTACCTTGGTTAGATTAGTTTGTCCGCCGCGAAGCGGGAAGATAAATCAAGACAACATACGCGCGGCAGCGCGAACTCTCGATTCAATATAGGTCAATGTGAAAAAGTTGGTTTAACACCGGTTAGAATAGGTTGCCCGCCGCGAAGCGGGCAGATAAATCAAAAAAACATACGCGCAGCAGCGCGAACTCTCGATCTAATAAAGGACAGTGTTGCAAGGACCGTTGGTTTAACCCCGGTTAGATTAGGTTGCCGCCGCGAAGCGGACAGATAAATCAAGACAACATACGCGCGGCAGCGCGAACTCTCGATTCAATATAGGTCAATGTGAAAAAGGACCGTCGGTTTAACCCCGGTTAGATTAGGTTGCCCGCCGCGAAGCGGAGAGATAAATCAAGACTGTGAGAAGACAAACCAAGTTTCGCCCCCGCAGGGGGCGGCTGTAGGTGCATTTTAATTTTTTTACTTTTTCTTCAAAAACTCCGTTCCGCTTGCGCGTCGAAACGGGAAATTGTCATTTTCTGTTGTAAAACTGAACGGGCCTTCGACAAGAGAAATCGCGTATGTTGCGCGGCAGCGCGAACTCTCGATCCAATATAGGACAATTTGGCAAGGACCTTTGGTTTAACCCCGGTTAGATTAGGTTGCCCGCCGCGAAGCGGGCAGTTAAATCAAGACAACATACGCGCGGAAGCGCGAACTCTCGATCCAATATAGGACAGTGTTGCAAGGAATGTTGGTTTACCCCGGGTAAAATAACAGGACAGATAAATCAAGACAACATACGCGCGGTAGCGCAAGCTTTCGATACAATATAGGACGTTGTTGCAAGGACCGTTGGTTTAACCCCGGTTAGATTAGGTTGCACACTGCTAAGCGGCAGATAAATCAAGACCTTCAAACTCGGACATAACAAAAATTAATAAATTCAAATAACTATAAATTGAAAACTGCAACAGATATTTTGAAATTTTTTTCAGATATATATAGATTATAGATTTTCTTATTTAAATTGACGTTTTGGTACCTTTGTGGTCGATAGCCTTGACACAGGATTGTTTTTAACGAAGAAATATTTATTGAAAACTTGCAAATATATTTTTTTGTCGAACTCTTCAAAGTCTACCAGACATGCATTTACAGCTTGATCTACAATAAGCTAAAGTGAATATAAAAAGCAATAAAGAAATACATGAAAATTAAATCAAAGTTGACATTAACGTCATTTGAGTAATTTATTGGTTATTTTTTTTTTTTCGTGAAACTTTTAGTAACATAATTTTGCTAAGTGTTGCTAATTGTCTAAAAGCAAACTTACTATAATTGGAGGAGTGATATTGGAAATCAAGAGTTGCCAACCTTCATAAAAGGAGGTTACTATATATGATGAAGTGAAGTTAATAAGTAAGGCTTGCAATTTTGACGAAAAAAAAGACAACAATGTAACTTTCACAAATAGTTGGTGAGATTATGTTTGAGTATGTTGGTAACTCAAAAACACAAGATACCAACTTGATTAAAACAATATGTTGGTTATGTTGAACGTCAATGTTGACAACATCAATGTTACTTTATCAATTTAAAGGTTATAAAAGTTTTAGTGAGATTTTCAGTAACTTTTTACTCTACAGCTGATTTTCTATCGTTCATGTTGTACACCTTAGGAACTAATATCACATCGTTAGATATAGTAACCTTTTTATGAACGTTGGGAACTTTTCATTTCTAATATCACTCCTTAAATTAAAGTCACTTTGATTTCAGACAATTGGTAACATTATATGATTAAGTACACCTCAAAAGTGTTTGATTATATTATTTTACAAACCTGACAGCATTAATATCATTTGAGACGGATGAATTATTAGTTAATATTCTGTGCAGTAGGAATTGTACATCTTGCAACTCATACAACATTAGCTGATGCGCTTTCTACAAGAATCGCGCAGCTCGCAATTCTGATTACTCTTTCATATACAAATGTCAAAATTCATTAAACAATTTCACCCTCATCAATTATTCCACCTTTAGCAACTATTCCATTATTTTCAACTCTTCCATCCACAAAAACTATTCCATTCCGAAAAATACGATCCACATGTACTAGTTTACTTACTAAGAAAGTTATGAACAACTTATTTGAATGTGTAACATCATTTAGCGGACGAAAACGGTTGGAGATTACAATACAACATGTGTAACAAGGGCAATGGTAGCACCAAAAGCAATTTTATTAAGCTGTTTTAAACTTGGGAGAACTAGGCTGTGGGAGGAGGTCCAGGTCCTACTAAGACTGTAGCACCATTAAAAAGGAATCCGTTTTAAATTTAATTAACAAAATTTCAGGTATACAACGACCGACACAGCACCAGGAAACAAATAATAATTTTGTAATCTATTTAAAAATATTGAGTATAAAAACCGGTAAAATACGGTAAACATTGGGAAGGCTGCGACATCGATGACATTGGAATGGCTACGTAGTCACGATTATAATGGGTTGGCTCAGTGTCATCGTGACTTCGTAGCCAAAGACATAAAATAGTTTGAGACTTTAGCTTTAAGACGTAAAATAGTTTTAGACTTAAAATAGTTTGAAATTAAATTAACCAACCAACTGTTGAATTAGAAATAAGGAAAGAAGAATATAAATAGATATTCCAGAAATATCTATTAGATAAACCACCTCGCGAACCAAAATAAGAAAAAAATAAGTAGACCCTTCACAAAATGTATTCAAATTAATTTTTACAACGGCTATGTCCTTCCAATTTATATAATCAATAAACCTTAATTACCCTAAGGTGTAAAGGTACTTATTACAAGATCCTAATATAGTTACCGTTACAATAAAACAAATTCATATATGAAATAAATCAACCCAATTTCATGCATAAATCATCAACCCCATTTCTTGCAATAATGTATTAAAAACATAGTGTTTAGTCGCTCGCTGGCGCAAAGAAATCGTTGGATGTTCCGCAACTAGGGTTGCCAGCAGGTCTCATTTAAAGAGAACGTGTTCTCTTTTTTTACAATTATTTCTTGTTCTCTATCTTTTTTTACATATACCCGAAATGTTCTCTTTTTTTTTATTTCATCAGGTACAATGAATTATTAGTTTGCAATATAATTTTCTGCAAGTATTGCATATGTTTATGGGAATGGTACAGAGCTATTTGATTTGAAGGATTCTGTCGAAACGTCAATTCCTGTTTTAGCTAACAGAGCATTAATATAATATAATTAATATAACAATATTAATTATTGAACAAAATATCAAATTTCGAGAGAGTATAAATGATTCAAGCAATATAGTACCTTAGGCAACAATGAGCAGCTTGGTAGTAGTTTTCTGTGTTGGTTTTGCAACCTGTCGGTTGTGAATCAAATCAAATCAAATCAAACATTTTATTCCATTATTTATGTATAAAAAATTACACTAAATGAAATGTGTCAAAGAACTGCCAAATATTACATAGCATGCATACAAAAAAAGAGTATATATGGGTCGTTGTCAAATTTTGCGCAGGTAAACTTGTCCGGAAACTATTTTATTTTTTTTATTAGTCATAATCAAACAACCCTTTAAAAATGTTACATTAAATACAAAATACATCGGACTAATAAATATTTATTACTAAAATAAACACTTATTTTAGATGTTTATAGTTCTTTTTTAAAGTAACATTGTGGTCATTTCTGGTAACAGAGCGGTTTTCCTTACAAAATTTTTGTGTCCCGGTATCACTCCGTTATAATAAAAATCAAATAATTTCGTTTTCTACTATATCAATGTACCTAAAATAAATTAATACCATAAACAGAGTATTGCTACCCTTTATAAAATATGTCTTAAAACCGGTAAGTATCAAAATGTAATAAGTAACAATATTTTGAAACTTGGTCCCGCGTATAGTGTAAAAGTGTCAGAACACTCTGTTACTGACTAAATTGCAACTTAAAATATCGATATAGCTGCTTTGACTATGTACTAGCTTGCTTGGGAGGTCTGCATGAATCCTGTTTGATCGCTTGGTCGGGGGGTGGGATACAAGAGGTGTCAATCGTCTTCGAAGCGTTGAACAGAGTGCGTATTTTTATTGTGCATCCACTCTGTTACCTACCTATTTACGTAAGTAAATCAACGTATTTTTCATTATTTTACGTTCAGTATGTTGACAAGGAGGAAAATATTATAAATATGGAAGAAAATGTGTACTTTAAGCTTTACTTTCTGACTTATGTCTTATGGAATGTAAAATTTACTACTCTGTTACTACACAACTCTGTTACTAGGGAGCAGTAACAGAGTAGTTAATATAATATGGTATTACTAAAATACGTAAATTTGTAGTTAATATATAAATAATAGTTAGCAGTTAATATATAGATATTTGGAGGACTTAAGAACTTAAGGACGGTAGAATTTAATATCAGTCAATATTTAATAAGTAACAGAGTTGTTGGAATTTAAATTAATGATTGTTGATAATTTAAAAAACGTTGTAATTCTAAATGTGATTATAAGAAAGAAGACTGTAATCAACGGTAATGCCAATATATTTGTGACTGAATTGTTTCATTTCATGATAAATGGTAAAACGTATTGATAACAGTTTTTTTAAACATAACCCACAAAATCAAGATTATGATTATTCATAAATCATTGGTTAAACATCGCGGCCGACTATAACAGACCAAAGTTCAGTTGTTTTATCAGACATGGACAAAAGGAAAAGTTAAGTTTAAATATTTTTATTTTTTCATAAATTTATCATTTTAAGTCACGGTTACCTGCCCAAAATTTGACAATGACCCATATACGGATATAAATAAACACATATACAGTACATAATAATCCATCAATGGCTATTCAAATTTGTGAGAAAGAAATTCTTCTAGGTTGTAGGGTTCTATCTCGTTGATTAGATTGAATAATTTTTTCTTTAACTGTTTTAAATTTACTAAAAGTTTAATATCCTTTGGAAGTAGGTTATATAATTTAATGTTGCTGTATGGGGGGCTTCTTTCAGTCATTGTCAACTTTTGCTGTGGTACTTCGTAGAGTTCTCTGTTATATCTTGTTTCTCTTAGAGTTGGTTTAAGGAAGCGAGCAAAAAGGTGTCTTAACGGTGTCTTAAAGGTGTTTAAACATGAAAATGACACTCTCGAAGATATAAGTTCCCGTAGTCGTTAGTATATTGGCCTTTTTTAAATACCCCCTGCATGACTCTCTGTACTTCAAATTGTTTATGATACGCAGGACCTGTTTTGTATTCTAAACACACTTCTTGTGTGGGAACCATTGCCCCAAAACATAATTCCATATCTAAGAAGAGAGTGGAAGTTTGCGTAATATACTAATTGTAAGACATCTGTAGCTACATATGGACAGAAGGCACTTATTGCAAAAGTGGCTTTGTTAAGCTTCTTGGTTAAATGGCTGATGTGTGATGTCCAGTCCAGCGTATCGTCTGTATGTAAGCCTAGTAATTTCACTGAATGTTGTAGTTGAATTACTTCCTTTTCTATTTCAATTCCTTGTGGATAAAACAAAGTACTTCTCTTTGTTTTAAAAATAATAACATTCGTCTTGTCCTTATTAATTAATAAACTATTCCTTAAAAGCATTGATGACATAGCTAAATTTGCGTTCGGTTCTATGTCGTTTACAGTATTATTATTTAGTAAAATTGTTGTGTCATCTGCATAATTTAGAATTGAATGTTGCGGTTCGATGGATGATTGCGGTAAGTCATTTATAAACATTGTGAATAGAAGTGGACCTATAGTACTACCTTGTGGAATGACTATCTTAACTAACCTTACGGTAGAATTGACATAACCATTCGGGGTTTCAAGTCGAGTAATTTGTTTTCTATTTTGAAGGAATGATTTTATCCATTCCAGTACTATACCTCTTAAACCGTATTTGGCTAATTTACTTAATAATTTATTATGATTTACTAGAACATAGGCTTTGGATAGGTCGATAAGCCACACAAGGGATTATCAAAGGACACATCAAAGGATTCCACAAGGGACCTTCCGAGATTCCAAATGCTCTGTTACGCCATTCACATAATTATACCATGCTGTATCTACGCCCTTCCCTTTTATATTCCCATGTTGTTGTTGGCTTATTATGTTGTGTTTGTCTAAAAATGAGAGGATTCTAGAACAAAGAACTTTTTCAAAAATTTTAGAGAAGGCTCATAGAATACTTATCGGTCTGTAGTTGTTAATGTCACTTTTATCGCCTGATTTATATATTGGAGTGATCATCGCTAATTTTAGCACCTCCGGGAAATTACCACTTTTCATGGAGTTGTGTATGATGTGCTCTAACGGACCCAGTATGTATTGAAGCGAATTTTTTATAACAATAATAGGAATTTCATCATACCCTGCACTTTTTTTGCTTTTTAAGCTCATAACTATGTTTATAGTTCTTCACTGCTGACTGGGAAAAGAAACATTGAGTTATTATTATTCAGTATACTGTATTTATATTGAACATTAGGTTGGGATAAGGCAAGGTTACGAGGACTATTAACAAGGAAGTTGTTAATATACGTAGCGCTTTTATGTCGATCCACTCTGGGGTTACAAAATGCTTCAGTTCTACTTTTTGTATTGGATATTTGACGGATAATATTCCAAGTTGACTTTTGTAAGTTACAGGAATTGATCAGCTGTTTTTTAAATCTTTTTTTCTTCTCACTACGTAGCACTTTTAAAAACTTTCTTCGCTGCTTGTTGTAGAGGCACTTCAGGGCAGGATTAGAGCGAGTTAAAGTTTGGAGTAGCACTAGATTCGTTTCCATCTTCTGTAGATCAGGGTTTTAAAAATCCTACGGGGTTCATGGTTGGTTTTGATCAGTATTTTGGGAAAAGCCTCGTTAAAAGGTCTTAAAAATATATCCATGAATGCGGTCCATTGATTATCGACATTGCAATCATCAATTATGAATACATCATCCCATAGTATATTTTCCATTAGTTTTCTATGTTCACACATGTTTTCCTCATTAAAAGTTCTAACTTGCCTAGTGTTTTGCTTTGAGACCTCACTTCCACACTCCATTGGTAGTAGTTGGGTGTAGTGGTCCGATATTTGGTAGTCTCTGGTTAAAGTATTATATGAGAAACTACCATTCGCAATTATATTATCCAAGCAGGAACCTGAATCCGGATGGCTTATATTTTTAATAGTGGGTACCGCATTGATCGATTCAAGTAACAAGAACTGCTGACATATGCGGTTATTCTTTAAAATGTTTATATTAAAATCACCCGCAATTATGTAGTTTATTTTTGGTTGATAACAACAACAGGAGTTCATGTAACTTACTTATGAAGGTAGCATTGCTTGTTAATGGAGCTCTGTAGATTTCAACAATAATTAGTGCTTTGTTGTTAATAATGGTCTCAATTGCACAGCATTCTAGATTATATTTTTCAGCGATAGTGTTTATGTAATGCCTTGGTTTGGTTCTAGTCCCGTTTCTGCAGTATATGGCAGCTCCTCCGTGTTCCCCAACTTCTCTACAGAAGAAGGAGGACAGGTTAAAATTATTTATTTTAATAGTTTCGAGCTAAGTAGTGCTTTTCCAGTGCTCGGTTAAAATAACATATTGGCACGACTTGTTTCTCTCTAGCATGAATTCTATATTATCGACGGAATTTCCTAGATATTGTGTATTTTGGTTAATTATCGTTGTAGTTGGTGGATTAACGGTTGATGTTATTTCTTCTCCATCCTCTTTTCTACTCTTAGCAAAAAATGATTTAAACAAGTATTTCTTGGCCATACTTCGGGTTTCTTAAGGCTCTCTAGTTCTTCTCTTGGTACGGAGACTTTGAATGAGGAATACTCATATGGGTGTCTTGACAATAGTTTGGTACATATCACCTGATTAAACGATTTATTGTTTAGATAGTTGATTACATCGTTTGCTGATAACTTCGGGTGAAGACGGTAAACATGTACATGGGCATATCTCGTAGCAGCTTTTATTAAGGTTGTATCATCATTAGTTCCAACGGTAACATTAGACTTCCGCGTACTCTTTTTCTGGTGTCGTTGTGTTTCCCAGTTATCATTGTTTACTTCTGTGTTCGGATCAGCTGCTATCTTCTCCGGTTTAGATGTTTTGTTTTTCTTTTTATTTTTTGCAGGATCGGGCTCGTTCGCAGATGGTTTGATTTTTTTAAATTTATCAGGCGCAGTATTTATTTCGTTATCGCTGACATTGGCTTCCAATCTGTCTATTTGAGACAAATTCGGCACGGTTGTAGGCATATTCAATTCTGTCGAAGTTAATAAATTTGACAATCTCTCATTCATTAGAGATAAATTAGTAACCTTGTCGGTTAAATCGGTTATAAGAACTTCAAGGGGTTCAACATGTTTTCTTATTACCCCTGACATCAAATTTTCGAAATCCGTACTTTGTAAAAAAGTCGCCAGGATATTAAATTGTTTTTCGAATGGAATATTAGATCGTAATTCTCTAGCCATGATGACATTATTTGTTTCTTTATTTATAACACTTTTACTATTTATACCACTTGTAATAATACTTTATACAAATAATACGAGTTCCATTTGACTAACAGTTCGCACATCCGTTCTCTCCGAGCGCCGGGACTCGAATCGTCTTTATTTAGGTTAGGTTAAGCTAGGTTTATTTAGATTAGGTCATGAATGCTGTGCGATATTAGACGTTTTAACTTTATTAGATAACACGAATTATTACAAATAAATCTAAAGAAGGTGTTGGAAGTTTTGACTTTCTTGCTGTAAGAAACGTTGAACTCTGTTTGATAAATTATTGAAAACATTAATTAATATTTCAATTATCATTAACTGTCAGTTTTGTTCTGAAGTTTGTTTGAATTTTGAAAATTGTGTGTGCAATGTCAACAATGTTGCCAACTGAAGAATTCAAATATGTTACCAAGTTTAAAAATAATTCTCAATTATTTATACACTTGGTATATTGAGATGATAATTAAATAGAGAAAAGTAACTCTTCTTAACCGAGTTAGTTTAACAAATTTATTAAAATGTTCTCTACAATGTATATTGTTCAAATGTTAACACATGTCATGAAATATGAAATCGGAAGAGACCAATTTTGCATCAATTGGAATGAAGGTCATTTGAGGCACATTATCATGGAAACTTTATGACATCAAATTTTTAATCTTTTTTAAATTTTTAAAAATTTTTAAATTTTTTATTTTTTTCATTTAGATAGCCCAAATTATAATCTAAGCATATAGAATCTATTTTTTGTTTATAAAATGTTCTCCATTTTCGTGAACAGTTGACAACCCTATCCGCAACTGATTCGATAGCCACAATAGTCAGAGCACCATCGTCATTGTACGCTTTGCGAGGCTTCTTTTTGTCGGCAACGGATCCCGTTTCATCAAACTTTTTAATTCATTTTGTTAAAGCTGTTCTGATTATATTTACATTTGGATATTTTTCATTAAATAACTGGATTGAAAACCGAGAAGGATATTAAAGAACTGGGAATAACAGATCTCATAAACAGACAGTCTGTGAGACGCACCCTGAAGGAAGTCCGTGGATTTCAGGGAAAGCCAGTAAGGAAAGGTACCCCTGGAGTGAAGAGAGAAAGGTGTTATACCGGCACAAGATGCGACAATACTGGGCAAAGGTCAAAGCCCAACAGTTGAACAAGAGTGGTCCAAAGTAGACCTATTCGAAAGAAAAAGAGGAACTGGATTGAAAATTCTTCTTTCTCTTTACTCTATCAATCTCCAGTGATTTCTCCATGTATTATTATTATTTCTCCTATTGTTTCTCCAGATTCATTTTCTTTTTTCCCTACTCGCTCATTTATATCACCTATTACAAACATCCTTCCCCTACTTACCTCTCTTACTTATTTATGTACAGAATGTACATATTTATTTACATATGTATTCCACAAGTCAAGACCAGACAAGACCAAGCAAAACCAAAAAGGAATAGACAAGTCCAGACAAGACTCGGCAAGGTCAGACAAGACCAGTCGAAACAAGGACCAGACAAGACTAGAAAAGACCAGACAAGACTATAAAACATGTCCGGTCTTCTCTGGTCAATGAAACACGATAGTTGTTACAACAAGACTAACTACAAGACTAACTGAATTTTATTCTCGTACATAGAAATATAGATTTACATTACTGTAAAATGCCCATAGATGGCGTTATTAGTATTTAAATTAAACTATTTTGATATAAATAATAGTATATTACGTAATGAGAGTTGTAAGAAGCATATTACGTGCGAGCGGAACAATGACCCGCGTAGCGGGGAGCGCGTAATTCCGCGAGTACGTAATTGCCTTACAACTCGAATTATGTACTATACTTTATCTACGACCACACTATTTTTTTTCTATTTAATAAGAAAAATATTGATGTAACTGATATAGTGATTCGTCGATATAGGCAACACAATGTACACAGTGTCAGTGTCAAATGAAATAATTTATATTTACTTAATAATTTATATTTTCTATGTTAAATTTCATTAATACCTATTAATACCTACTGTGTTGTAGCCAGTGGTGGATTTACAAATTTGCCGCCTAGGCTAATCTATATTGCCGCCTAATATATCTTAAAAAAATATCAAATACGACCACAGTGACCAAGAAAAGCGCAATTGTTGAACACGCTGAGTGCTCTACAGTTTTTTTCATCAAAATCTGCACGCCGCCGCTATGTTTCGAGTATAGAGATAAGAACCTTTGCGAATTTGAGTGATTTAATGTGTATACTTTGCTTATAGTGGCGGGCGGCTCTCAGCGCCGCAACAAAATTCTGTTTTCAAAAATTTGTATGTTTTTAAAATTTTCCGCTTACAAAAATTTGCCGCCTACAAAAATTTGCCGCCGTAGGCTACAGCCTAGCTAGCCTATTTAGAAATCCGACACTGGTTGTAGCAGTATCGTTTTGATTTTTCATGGAGCAGTCTATATAGCCTTTTGCTACTGCAGACGAACGCCAGCCAAACATGCTTTTTTAGTGACAATAAATCACCACCGGAATCCACAAGAATGGTGGCTGACGAACATCTGTAACAATGTCCTGTATAAAGATTTGCTTCCGGCAAATGAAGAAAATTGGCAATTTGTTTCGGTAGCATAAAAGATCTTTGAGTTTTTGTTTTGGAATCAGGAATTTTAATGATCAGAGATGTTCCGGTGTCTTCTATATGGCCGGGTTTAACATTTCGTAGTTCTTGTTATCTGCAAGCACCACTAATGCCAATGATAAGAATAATCTAAAATTATATAAAAAAATATGTCGTTATGCCCAATAGAGAGCATTATAAGATAAAAAATTAATGAATACCTTCATCAATAAATATTTGTTATCCGGCGAATTATTGAGGAAACTGATAATTTCTTGAATGGCTAAAATTTTTGATTTTTTGCTTTTAAATCCATCAGATTTTCTCTTTAGTAAAGCTATTAACTTTGAATGTTTTGAAATGTCGTGCTTTATATTAATTGTTGTCCAAACCATTCAATAAATTGCCTAAAGTGAAGATGGTTTCATTGTTTGAGATAACTCATCAAAGTAAATAAAACATTTTCTGAAAAGGATTCAACTTTATGCTTCATTCTCCGGTCCATACATTTTCTATATGCATCCTCGTATCGATCCCGAGATTTAATCCGTAGCAAATTATGGGCAGCTTGTTTCGCTTTTTCAACAATTTCGGGCGGAGTAGCATTTTCTATTTCGCTATTACTGGACTTTAATTTTTATAATTGAATATAAAATATAGTGTTTATGTATTAGTTTGACGTTTAATTTTTTTTTGACAAATAACGGAATGTATTGTTGCCTATGGTTGCCTATATTAAACGATAGTAGCAGCTCTTAACCAATCAACGAATCGTAAACCAAACGCACTAGTGTGTTATTGAATCATTAAATAATATTAATCGCGGACTGTTACATACGTGTGTTGTAAGATGTATTTACATAATCCACGAACTGTACAATATTGGGCAATTATAATAGTGGTCGTAGATAAATATACATTCTAACCTCCACTTATCAAAATAATAGTAAATCTCTGAAAATATAAACCCAAAAACAATATATATATATATATATATATATATATATATACATATATATATATATATATATATACATATATATATATATATATATATATATATATATATATATATATATATATATATATATATATATTATACATATATATATATATATATATATATATATATATATATATATATATATAATAATCTCTGATGAAGTTTTTATCACACATATTATATAAACATTATACAATGGTTTTAATCGCTAATTCTTTAGTAAATTTGTTATGCTTAATGCTACTTAATCCTTTTGTTAAAAGGTCTGCTGGCATCTCAGAAGTTGACAGATAAACAATCTTTATAATTTTGTTTGCCACGACTACTCTAATGAAGTGGTGTCGTATATCTATCTGTTTTGTTCTCCTATGGAACAGAGGATTCTCTGTTAACTTCTGAGCTCCTTGATTGGCGTTGTACAGATTAATTGTATAATTACAACCAACAATTTCTGACAACAAATTTTTCAAATAGATAGCTTCCTTACAGGCTTCTGATATTGCCATGTACTCACTTTCTGTACTGGACAATGCCACTGTCTGCTGATTTTTACTCTCATATGATATCACAGCACCTGACAATTTAAAACAATAACCTGTATAGGATTTCCTATCAATGTTATTTGAGCCCCAATCAGCATCTACAAAGCCTTCCAAGTTATTATTGTCATTAGTATACATTAGCCCATAGGACTTGGTGCTCTGTAAATACTTTAGTATTCCTTTTGCCTGTCTCCAATGGACTGCTGTAAAACAATTATTGAACTGGCTCAAATAACTCACACCAAAACTGATGTCTGGGCGTGTTAGGATAGACAGATACATCAGGCTCCCTATTAGCTGTTGATAAGGATATTGTTTGTCAAGATATTCAGATTTTTCTAACTTTAAATTATTTTCAATTGGAGTATTCACACCATTACAATTTAACATATTAAATTTCATCAGAATATTGTTTACAAATTGCTCCTGATCTAAAGATATACTGTCATTTTCATAAATCCTAACCCTCATGCCTAAACATTTTTTCACTTGACCCAAATCTTTTATTTTGAAAATTGACATTAAGTCTTTCTTTAATTTGTCTGTCATAGTAACACTGTTGGAAAAAATGAAAAAATCATCAACAAAAACAGTTATAATAATCTGCGCCTTATCTACCTTTTTACTATATAAGCATGGTTCTAGTTTTGATTTTACATAACCTAATGTTAACAAACAATCATCTACTCTTTTATTCCAAACTCTGGCAGATTGTTTTAACCCATATATTGCTCGTTTTAATTTAAGATCAGTATTACCTTTACATTCTAAGTTGGGTGGGACTTGCATGAATACATTTTCATCTAGAAGGCCATTAAAGAATGCTGTGGTCACATCAAGATGGTTAATTTTAAAATTTAATTTTACACTTATAGCAAATAACAGTCTCAAAGTGGAATACCTTAGAACAGGTGAATATGTTTCTCTATAGTCTACACCCTCTTTTTGCGTAAAGCCTTTTGCGACTAGACGAGCTCTAAATCTCACTTTGTTATCACTTTCAAGTTTCTTTTTAAAAACCCACTTGCACTTTACCACTCTATCTGCTTCCTTGTCTTCCACCAATTCCCAAGCTTGGTTTTCTTCGAAAGCCTTGAGCTCCTCTTCCATTGGTTGTCTCCACATCTCTTTCTCTAGCCCACTCATTGCCTCTTCATAAGTGATATCCTCATCCCAAGACTCCAATTTACCTATAGTACAAAAATTGGAAAAACCATACCTCTGTACTGGTTTTCTTATACGCTTCCTGTGTATAGCTGGAGCTTCATCTGCCTGAAGATTACTATCTTCTTCACATAATGTATGAGATGAATCATTTGAATTCGAGCTGGAACTGGATGTCTCACAAACATAAGTTAAATCATTTGGATCCAAAATAGTTGTTTCCTCTGCTGTTTCTTCCTCCACTGTCTCTGAATCCTGTTCATCTTCCCTTTCCTGTACTACTATCTGAGTCTCACCTGTGATCTCTTTCTTTGCCATGATAGTCACGTCCCTACTCGTAATAACCTGTCTTGTTTCTAAGTTGTATAATCTATAGCCTTTTATGTTCTCTGGATAACCAACTAAGATGTATTTGATAGCTTTCTTGTCCCATTTCTGCCTTCTATTTTTAGGCACATGTACCATTACAGGACTACCAAATACTCTGATATGACTCAGATCAGGTTTTCTTCCTGTCCATTTCTCAAACGGTGTAACTTCTCCTAGACCTGAGGCCGGCGACCTATTTTTTAGGTATACTGCCGAATTCACTGCCTCTGCCCAAAAACTTTTATTTAATCCAGCCTCAAAGAATAAACATTTAGCACGTTCAACTATGGTCCTGTTGAACCGCTCACATAGACCATTTTGTTCACGGCTGTATGGGTTTGTCTTTTGATGTACTACACCTTGTGTTTTTAAATAGCTTTCCATCTGCTGGGAACAAAATTCTCCTCCATTATCTGTCCTAAGTATTTTGATTTTATTTTCAGTTTGATTTTCTACCAAACTTTTATATTCCTTGAAACGTTGTGGTACTTGACTCGTTTCGTTCAAAAAATATACAAACGACATACGACTGGCATCATCGACAAAAAGAAGAAAATATTTTGCCTCACCAATGGATTTTGTCTCCATAGGCCCACATAAATCCGAGTGCACCACTTCTAGCAGAGTTTCACTCTTATGGTTTGCAAGTGGAAAAGGTAAGCGAGCCTGCTTACCTTCGCAACATACTTCACAATTGGATTTCTGGATGTTGGCCTTATCTTTATAGGATACGCCCTCCACTGCACCATTCTTCAATTTTTCCAGGTCACTACTGTTGATGTGCCCAAGTCTCCTATGCCACAGTCTTGCATTTGTTGTGTGAACTGCCGAAGCTGCTAACACCTTTGACCTAGCTGTGTTTAATCTGTATACTCCATTCTGCAAATTAGCTATTCCAATTAGCATATTCTGTTGATTATGGATTTTACAACAATTCGTTTCAAATGATACTTTGTTTCCATTTGCTATCAACTGGCTAACAGATAACAGGTTTGTTGTGAGATTAGGAATGCACAAAACATTTCTCACACGAATGTCAAACTGATTATTATTCACACATGTAGTTATCAATGTATCACCGGCACACATAACTGGCATAGACATTTTATTTGCAACAACTATTTCATTTATTTCGTGTTTCCAAAGTTGCCATAAACTTTCCGGGTTTGTTGTCATATGAACACTGCGCCGGAGTCTACATACCA
The DNA here is from genome assembly GCA_944588485.1 of Phosphuga atrata. NCBI lineage: Eukaryota > Metazoa > Arthropoda > Insecta > Coleoptera > Silphidae > Phosphuga > Phosphuga atrata. The sequence continues at coordinate 11,624,024 of OX155896.1, read as the reverse complement.
ATCTTCTGCACTGAATTCTCCGTTAAGAAAAGCTGCACTGAAGGCACCTGCTTCATTTACTTTTGGTTTAGTACATTGGTTTTTATAGTGTCCAATCTTTTTGCATTTCTAATACTTTATTTGTTTATTTCCGTATGATATCTTGCTTGTCATTGACTTTGACGTTTGTTTTTGGTTTTGTATATGCGGTGTTGCCAGTTTTGGTTGGTCGATTTGTCCAAAACGCTGATTCCGCTCCACTGCTGCCAACCTCAGAGTTCATATCGAGCAACTTCGTTTTAATGACGTCAGCACTAACGGTCAAACCAGAGTGCTCTATCGCCATTATCATCGGTGCGAATTTTTCAGGAAGGCCGGCTAAAAGCAATGATGCGATCCACTCCTCATTAATTTAAAAACCCGTCCCTTTCAAACGCTGCGCCGTTTCTACCATCCTGGGACACATAACTTGTCATTGATTCACAATTATCTAGTCGGATAGATATCAACGTTCTAAGTAAACTGATTTTTCTTGAAAACCCCGTGTCGTCAAACAATTGTCTCAACTTTTTCCACAAACTATTAACTGAATTTTCATTCTTGATGTGCACATATAATGAAGGATCGATAGTCATAACTAGCTTGGCTTTGGCCTTTACTTGCGCATTATCACTTAAATCCGGTGAAATATTGTCTAGATCAATGCCTTCTAACACCATAAAGTTTTTAACTGCGAATGCCCAATCGTCAAAGTTCTCTCCTTTTAATTTTGGAACATTCACTAAATAACTTGATGTCGACATTTTTTACACAAAATGGAAAACCACAGAAATTACTTCCACAGAAAAAAAAAATGGGTCTGGGCCCATAACCTAATGAAACACGATAGTTGTTACAACAAGACTTACTAGACTTTTATTCTCATACATAGAAATATAGATTTACATTTTACTGTAAAATGCCCATAGATGCCGTTATTAGTATTTAAATTAAACTATTTTGATATAAATAGATATACATTCTAACACTTGTATGGTCTTTTCTGGTCTTGCCTGGTACTGTCTGGTCTTGTCTGGCCTGGTCTGGTCTGATTTGGTCTTGTCTGTTCTGTTTACTTTTGTGTAATCTTATCTGGTCTTGTCTGGCCTTGTCTTATCTTGTCTTGTCTTATCTAGACTTTTCTCGTCTTGTCTTATCTAGACTTTTCACGTCTTGTCTATTCTCGTCGAACCTTTTATGGTCTTGGCATGTCATTTCCCTGTCTTGTTTGGTCGACCTAGGCGTTGTCTTGTTTCCCTAATATTATCTTGTCTTTGTGATCTAGCCTTGTCTGCTTCTATCTGCTCTTAATTGGTCGGGTATTGTTTGATTTTGACCAGTCCTGTCTGATCTACTCTAGTATATAACGGTTTTGTGCAAAATATTTGGAAATGAATACAAAATTAAAGTTAAGGCAAACTTAATAGTTATTTACATTAGAGTGCGGAAACATTGATTTTACAATGCAACAGCTCATTTCGAGAACGAGCCCCAAGGGTGATTTCTCCATTTGCTGGATAATAGGATATAATATTATAAGGACAATATAAGGACATACGATTTTTAGACCGACAATGATTATTTAAGAAACAAATAGGTATTATTTACAATATTGCAAATTATTTAATTTTTTAATGTTGGTACTCACAAACTTTGACATTTTTACTAATTCAAATTTATTAGGTACATAATATGTCATTTTTCCACATGTTAGACGCTCAGTAAAATTTAAAAAAATTATTCTTATATGTTTCATTATCCTGACAAATAAAGTAGCGTTTTCTAAATTAGATTTTATTGCCTTATACTTAATTTAAGTGTCCCTGAAAGATTAAAATTTACTGGTCACTTTACCGCATCGTGGCCCTACTTTGCAACATTGTGTGTAAGAATCTAGTTTCGCTGGACGTATAGACGATGTCAAAGCTAGCTTTACAATCTGGAGGCGAAAAAATGTATTTTGTGCTCATTAACTAAGAAAAATTGTCAAGTAAACATTAATTTGAACTGATGAAACTTGTTGCACATGTAAACAAATCAAAGGCCTTATAAGAAGACAACAGCCTTTATATAACAGAAAACTATAATCGTAAATAAATGATTGATTGTGGAGTTACTTGTTGAAACTTCATTTCGATATTAAAGATAATAGTATATTGAGCAACTAGGACAGTAAGTTGTCAATTGTCTACGAGAGCGAAATTGCTTAGCTGTGAGCGAAGTGAGCTGATTGAGCTCACTTCGTTCGTGCGCTCATTCGCTCGAGAGGACGATTTTTATTGAAAAGTTATGTGATAATACAGCCAAAGACAGCTATTTGTCGCACTTAAAAACGAGCGCCAAGATAGTACTTACCCCGCATGAGTAATAAAAAACGTAAATTGATTTAAGTTTCAAATTTATTATAAAAATACAATATTTTCACCGACACTGTGGCATCTTCAGGTAATAATATTATATGATAATATATTTTTGTTTTTGAAAATTTTGTTATTGATAATATATTTTTGTTTTTGAATTTAAATATCATTACGTGAATAAGCCCACTTTACAGTTACCAATCTGTTTTCCTGACAGGGGAAATAATATGCATTTCAGTAATGTGTGTGGCAACAACTGCAAAGGTTACTGTCGAGATATATGAGTGCATAGATAAGAGAGGATGTGTATGGTAATGTTGGTGTCAATGAGAAGAATAAACGTATATTCCTTCTGTTGGTGAAACATATTCTTACAATAAATTTGAAACTTAAAACAATCTATGTTTTTATCCTTAACAACTATAATATTGTTATATATTGGGTGTAAACTTAAATTTCATAGGAGTACTATCCAACCTTGTTTTTAAATGATTATTATAAATCATAACCAACTAAAAGCACTTCAAACTAATATTAAAATAATTCTTGTAAATCCCTTGCCGAAAACAGTTTCGTTCGACATATTATAATTTCAGTTCACTACAAGATTCGTCAACAGATCCCTATTTCTAGGTATCTTCACAAGGAATTCAATAGAAATTTACTTACTATACATCTAGCTCCCATAGATTTCTCAGAGCACAAAATATAGACCACTAATCGAATTGCAGAAAAATATAGAGCTAGTCAAGCTAATAAGAGTTTCGTGCGTTTGGCTTTAGTGCCCTTACATTAAATTTATGTGTAATCCTGGTTTTGGGATTATGCATAATAAAATATTCCAATTAACTCCAACAACTATAAATTAATAGCGAGTAGTTCTATTAATTTAGAACTAGATAAATTAAGCATTGAATTGATGATACCAAAAAGAATTTACACAAATTCTTTAGCATACAGAATTAATTAGCCTTGTTTGGCGTAGTTAGATATCTTTTAGTCGGAGCAGATAATATCAGACAAGAATTTATGAAATTGTTACGGATCTTTTTTCATCTTATCAGATCCAGGTTAATTTGTTTCTGATATAAAAGATGGTTGAGACTTTTATTATGTGGTAATCCTTATTAATAATAAAAAGACGAAATTACTATGTTTTTTACCACAAAATCAAAAGTTTTTGTGGTAAAAAACATAGTAATTTCGTCTTTTTATTATTAATTTGTTTCTGGTTTGTCTTTGAATATGTGGCTGCTGGCTAGAAACAAATACTTATCGTTAGTCTAGTAAAAAATGTATTCTTTAGCTAATTGAAAATATGTTTTATTCAGTTGTGTTACATTTAATAAACGCATTTTAGCTTAAATGTCCCTAATAAAAAATTTAATTAAACCGGGCAGAAAAAAAGATTAAAGTGGGGTAATTTATTTTTGGACCATACCTATATCCTCTCTTATCTTGGCACTCATATATCTCGACAGTAACCTTTGCAGTTGTTGCCACACACATTACTAAAATGCATATTATTTCCCCTTTCAGGAAAACAGATTGGTAACTGTGAGTTACCGACGAAAAAGGGGTTTGCTACGTGTTAAATACGGACCTTCTCTTCAGCAGCCAACATTTTATTTATTCCCTAAAATCTTTTCACTGATCAGTATCTGGGCCACACACATAATTATACGAATTAATAACCCGCCTATCACAGAACCTACATTTTTTGGTTTATCTGCAATTTTAAATGAACAGACAATTTTAGCTTTTCGATTTAAAATTTAACATATCGAGTGGTTACATATTTTTTTCACGATAATTATTCACAATTTTGAAAGTTTTGTGGACTATTATAAGTTTTGTAGTTTGACGAGAATAAAAAATAATTGGCATCATCCAATTAATACCTGGAGTAGAAAATCGAATCGATATGAATTGATCCCATGTCAAAAAATATATTCTTTTGCATACATACAATACAATACATTCGTTCACTTGGAATAATCGAATTCAAGCTGTACTCTTCAAGGAAACATATTCCATTTAATTAAATCACATTTGTGTCGAATATTCATTTACTAATATTCAGCTTGAAACGCTTTCTGTATTTAAAATGGTGTTTTTGGAATATGGATATGAACCGTTCTAATACACAGATAAGTTTATTTTGTAAAAAGAATTAAGGCAAGAGTGAATACAATTTTAATGAGATAATAATCTGCACGTTAGACATCCGCCAGCAGCTTGCCTCCCGGCGTCCTTCCAGTCAGTTCATCTGCGCAAGCCAGTAATACTAACACTTGCTCTACTTGCCCCACCCTCCAAGGAACTTCTGTTAGTCTCAAACCTAGAAGAAACTGCAAGCCGTCCTAGGCATGATTCTCGCTCATTCTCTCATGAACCCGTTCTTCTGGGAACCGGACCTTCAAATAATTTGCGTGTTGCAGCTCCTAGTAAATGTGTTTGGTATTTCATCTCAGCAACTGATAACATATATTAATTCTACCTTTATTATCTTGGACTGCGATTGTAAGTGCCTCCTCTCAAGTAGTAGATTTAGACCTTTAAGGTTGGTGACAATGAGACGGATCAATATATCAATTAGGGTCTTTGTTTTCAACAAATCAAGTAGTCACCAGAGGCTACCCAATACTCCAATGCTGTTACTATTCGATCTTTGCGTTATGTTGCTGACAATACAATTAATAAAAGCTGTGATAATTCCTTTTTTTATTAAGTACACTTCGTTCACCTGCCTGAAGTCGTCCTATTTCCGCCTTTACTATCAGAATGTTCGTGGGCTCAATACGAAATTTGATACTTTAATTCTTTAGTACTTCACTTCTACTACTGGCTTCGATTTCGATATCATTTGCCTCACTGAAACTTGGCTACACCTAAATGTTCTGAACAGCGACTTTATGCCTCCTTAATATACAATTTTGAGATTTGATCGTAATTTCATGAACTCAGGACTCTCTAAAGGTGGTGGAGTATTTATAACCTCAAACAATACTTTTTTTGAATATAATCCTGTTGACATTTCAGTTGTCTTAAAGCTTCTGCCTTTATAGATGTAGTGGCCTACTTTTGTTTGTTTGGTATTTCTAACAGCCTGGTTGTCTGCCTTTATATACCCCCGAATTTAATACCCCTATGACATCGAATTTTGAAAGTTTTTTTGAGCAACTCGAAATCTTCCTTTTGACCTGCTCTTATGATTCAATTATTATTACTGGGGAATATACCGTATAGTAACATATTTCTTAGGAAATCATCTGCGCTCAATAGTTTCATCTCTCTGTGTTGTCTCGGACAGTGGAATACCAAACAGCAAAAGTTGCTTGACTAAATACTAAGTGACATATCAATTAGTGTATCTAAGAAAATCTGTCCAGTTGCCCCCCAAGGAGATTATCACTCCACCCACTAGGCATTGATTTCAATTCATGCCAAACAAAAGGTGCTAAACTTCAAGAACAATCACCTGATGCATCCTAAATCTAAATCCTACGGCGTGTTAAATTTTCGGCATGTCGATCTTCCCTTGCTGTATCAGGCCCTTAGCTGCAATGATTTCTCCTTCGTGGAAGATCCTAACCTGTCATCCAGTGATCTCTTAGAATCATTTTACTCCTCCCTCTGTTCCATTCTTGATAAATTTGTCCCACCTTGCTCCTCTCATTGTTCCACTTTTTCTCCGTGGTTTTCATCTGCAATTATCGATGCTCTTCGCAATAATCTTCCCAAAACATTAGGCCCGTAATTCGGCTTTGGCCGATGTTATTGGCTGATTCCTTGATAAAGTAAGAGTATTTTGTTAATTACTTTAAAGGTATGTACAAACCCTCGTCTCCTCGTACTAGCGGTTTGGATATCTCCCGATTGAATCTCCCTCTTAACGTTTCCGAAGATGAAGTATCAATCCTCAAGCAGTTCAAATGTAACTTGACCAGCGGTGCTTACTTGATACCAGCCTTCCTAATTCATGACTGTGCACATATCATTGCGCCACCACTTACAAATATTTTCACCTGATCCTGAACGAAGGCACCTTTCCAGCTATTTGGAAATCCTCGAAGATGTGTCCTATTCACAAAGTTGGCTCCTTATCTGATATTTCAAACTATCGTCCCATATCAATTCTTTCCATTTTTTCCAAAGTTTTTGAACCCATCCTTTACAAGATTTTTGATTACTATATAAACCCATCCTTTATAAACCCATCTTCCCTCGTATTAAGCACTTGCTTATGCAGCAAAATGGCTTCATGAATGGTCACTCAACTGTCACCAACTTAGTTGCATTTAGCCTTTATGCAACACCAGTTGTTGCTAATAGGGGCCAGGTTGATTGCATTTACACTGATTTTTTTAAATAATTCGACTGCATAGATAACGAAATCATTACTAAGAAGCTGCACTTTTTTGGAAATCAACATAATTGACTTATCCTCCACTTACCTAGAAAATCGATCTCAGTTTGTTTTTCATTGCGGATATGCTTCGACAGAATTCGTTGCCATCTCCGGTGTTCTTCAAGGGTCCAACTTAGGTCTTATGCTAGTTAATATATTTATTAATGACTAGATCGTCTCTATCCGCACCTCATTTACTTTTCGTTGACGACCTTAATATATTCTTGACTATTAAGCAGCCCGTTGATTGTTTGGTTTTCAAGCAAACCTGAATATCACGAAAAAACGGTGCGATAGCAATCAGTTAGATCTTAATCTTAGCAACTGCAAGATTGTCACTTTTACCCGCTTCAGCAACCTTTCGAGTTCAGGTATACCCTGTATAATGTCGGGCTTGATCGATGTGAAGCAATCAAAGACCTTAGTGTTATATTTAACTGTCATCTTTCTTTTGTGGAACATCTTCTCATCATCTTCTCATCATCTTCTCATCAGTGTCCAGGGCCGCGAAAGCTGTCGGAATCATAATTCTGAATTCTCGCGATTTACAATAGTTTGGATAAACAAAGATTTGGCGCTTAGGGTGCTCTATCAGACTTATGTAAGATCTATCCTAGAATATGGTTAAATTATTTGGTATCCTCTCTTCAAAAAGTATATTGCCGCTTTGGAAGTTATTCGGACGATATTTTTGAAATTTCTCTGATTTGAGGGGTTCGAAGTTTCTCCTCCACTTCATATTGATCACTCATCGCTGCTAGATCAGTTCGTTTTTCTAGCACTGAGGTCTCGTTCTCTGGCAGGTCTTGTCTTTTTATTTAAGGCCGTTCATGGTGTCCTAGACTCTCCTGTAATTATCAACAGTCTTAATTTCCTAGTACCTAGAGCCGTTAGTAGAGAAACACATTCTTTTTATAACCCACCATGTAGTGCTCCAATAGCCTTGATTACGCCCCTGTTTAACATGTGCTCCTTCTACAATACAATTAGCATTCAGTGTGTCATTTTTGGGACCTTCGCAGCTTTTAAAACTTAGGCCATCAAAAGCCTACCTAAATAACCTGTAATTCTCATTATGTACCACAAGTTACACTTATATTTTATGTTATCTCGTTTTGCATTTGTATGCATTTGTTTTATGTATGTGTTGATTTTTTATTGATGATTCTTATATTTTTGTTTATGTTTAATTGTTCTATGAGCGCAACCTGTGTAACCGTGTTTGTATATTTTTTGTCTACATATATTAGGGTGTAATCTACAGCTAGATTGAAAAGATTTGAAACTAGACTAGATTTTCTACAGCTAGATTGAAAAGATTGAAAACACATTTTATATTTGCTCTGTTATTGGTCCTGACCTTAAAAAAGTCAAAGTTGTTCTTCCGACTATATTTAAGATATTAGAACGTTTTACTTACAATGAATATAATATCAACTTAAAACATAAACTAAGTCTAAAATATCCTTGCTTTTCCTATCTCGAGGGATTCATTGTAGTTTCGCATAGGTTATTAGAACCAGTTTCCATTACCTTATTCCTGATCTCCCTTGATTTGTGATCCTCCTTAGATATCACAAATCTTTAAAAAACAAAACTTTTGTTAGATAATCTAAAAATCTTGCATAATAGCAACAAAGGCCCGTAGCTTAATCTTTAGGAGTCATTAGAAATTTTCAAACAAATCCGTAATCCATCAGAAAATCTCCTTAACGAGCAAACCGATTTAATCTTTTCACAACTTTTTAATTTAAGGATAACACAAAAACCACATAAGTCACCAACCACAGACAAAAACCTCCCCTTCCCACCAATACTCTTAGTATAAATTTAATCTCATCAATTTGTAATCCACTTGAAAATGACCTTCAACAATCGAAACTCGTGCCCTGTAAAGTGTGTAGATTTATATAATATTTTCACGAAAAATGGTGGTAAAAACAGTGAATTTTTAAATTCAGAGTAAATATGGTATTATCATTGTTTATAATACGAGTTAATAATTTTTCTCCCTATAGCAAAATAGTTGAAAATGTTGAAATAATTAGGTACGATTGGTTTTCCTTTAAAACCATCATTTTATTAACAAATTTGGACTAGTATTAGCCCAAAATGATTAGCCCGATAAAGATAGGGCATAGTAACAAATGTAATAGTATGAAATAGGCAAACAAATATGGGAATCAAAAAATAGACAGATAAATATATGCAGACAAAATTAAAGCAACTAGAGAAAATAATAAAGTTTGTGTTTTGCCTTGTTAATACCTAATTTACTTCAAGAAAAGGAAGTTTCTTTTCTTCAAGTAAATTAAGTATTCAAAAAGCAAAACACAAATATTAACCTTCAAAATGGTCAAATATATAAATAAAATAATAAAGGATAGCTTTTATATATATAGGATAGCAGGTCTAGTTTTCGATCATCTAATTTTGTCAGTTTGAGTTTTGTCTCTCTGTCATTGACTGTGTCGCCTTTTTGTCCGTTCTGCCTACCTACTTCAAATACTATCCTAGATACGATTATCAATCTATAAACGCTTGTATGAACAGCCGTTACAGTTTTAGCATTTTCAACTTATTCTTCTGTCTAGAGCAAGAATGGACTTGCCTCTTATACCCTTATACATAGTGCTTCCTTGAGGAACAAGGATTTCTTTCGCGTTTTATAGACCTTCATTGACAGCTCAAGCAGTGATGCCAAATCGAATTTTGAAAAAGACGTAGGTCAGAATAGAAGATTACGTAGAATTAGTAAAATTTGCGAATGCAAAGTACGTAGATCGTACTTTTTTAAAGTGATATACTCGCGATACTTTGAACTTGAACTCCACCATCCATCCTATGACAGCAAAATAAATAATTATTAATAAATTTGTTTATACATATGATAAATTTATGTATGTGCATATGTATATACATGCATAGGTATCTATTGGCGGTCTTCTGCATGCTTATCCAAAACCCTTTTTACCTCCACCACATTGCAAGTTACATTTGAATGAATTACAATGAAAATAGTAGTCCATTTTATTGCTTTTTTGAACACAACCTGAATAATTTATGTAATTTTCCCACAAGTGGGAATATTTTTGTTCATAATGCAGCTTTCTTTTTTTAGTAAAGTAACATTCCGATTTTCTTCCTCACTGTCACTGCTTACGTCCATAATTGTTAATTGTATTTTATTAAAAAATGAGTGATATTTACGATATTATTAAATGCAGAGTCTGATTCACCGAGAAAACGTGGCTGATTTGTCACCTAGCCTCCGAAATAACTAACCAATGAAAATACGATAGAAAAAATCTCACAAACGTGTTTTTGTAGTTCTTACACGCTCTTTCCAAATCTTTCAATCTTCGTAATAAAATTGAAAAATAATTATGGAGGCGTTCTTTTGATTTCATTTTGTCAAATCAATAACATGAACGGATAATGTATAGATTTCAATTTAAGTAGGTTTGTACAACAGAATAAATACATCAGCTTCCGCGTCTATTGATGAGCTCATTGGCTCTGGTAGTGACTAATATTCAAATAATACTTGTTAAAAGCAGACGCAGTTAGCGCTATGCAATGGCCTATAGCAAATATAAACTTCCATAGGCTGTGTGATACCAATATCTAAATTAGTCAATTGAGTTAAATACTTAAAAGATTTGTTTCTTGATAAGTGTTTAAATTTAGTACCTTATTAGTGGTAAAAAAACTCCCAGAAGATGGAGTCTTAGTATCTTAGAATTTAATTGATAAATTCGTGTCCAGATCCTGATAACCATTATCCAGAAAATCTCCTTGTTTGTATCTCAATACAAAAGATTAACATGTTGTACCCTCAATTTTAAATATTGATTTAAGGTTATAATAATATTACGTACTTATTTGAATCATTTACTATTGTTTTATTGAAAATTCAATGCGTACTATTCTTTTGCAAACATTTTTATGTCAGGCAAGCTTTTGTTCTTTTCTGGCTAATAGATCCCAGCATCAGTTTGGACTGCCTTAGCCCTAGAAGCTATTTTCAGGTTTTCATCCATTGTTCTCTTGATTCTTCATCTAAATTTTGTGGATGGTGTTCAGACTCATGCCGCAAAAGGGTTCCAGACCTATAAAGGGGCTACTGGATCCCTTCTTTGCTAGGTGATCGGCTTCTTCGTTTCCGCCTATACCAGTGTGCTGGTAGCCAGTATAGCGTTACTCCATTGTTTTTGCCAATCTTGTTTAGCTTTCTCACACAGTACCCATTATTGGGTTACTTTATTATCTTTGCCAAGTTTGTTTAGCTTCCCCACACAGACCCATAGCAGTTTGGATCTGATGATCTGTTGTTGTGAGCTAATGGCTGCTTGGCTGTCTGACAGGATAGCAATTCGTTTTTTGCGATAATTCCTGTCGAGGTTAAACTGTGCACATCTTTCGATTGCGTGTACCTCTGCTTGGAAGATACTTGGGAATGTTCCCATGGATTCGAAGTAATTGGTACGAGGTCCAAACACACCTGCACCAGTACCTTCCTTTGTCTTCGAACCATCTGTTACTTGATAGCATTTTGCTCTATGTGGTATGTTGAGTATTCGTCGCTCCAATCGGCTTTACTACTACACATTGCTGTGAAGTTTTTCTCGAAGTGGTATTTGCATACCATTTCGTCTTTTGGTGCTTCCAGCCAGGGTATCTTGGCAGCGAAGCTGTTTCGATCTCTGGTCCCGATTATTTTACCTCTGCCTACTCCTTCCTTGCTGAACCTTACAATCGCCGATCTGGCGGCCCTTTCCACTACCAGGTGCAGCGGAGTCAGATCCAGCAACAGCTCTATTGCTGCTGTCGGACACGACCCCATCGCCCTGGTGATACAGACACACGCTAGTCTTTGAATCTTCTTAAGCTGTTTCCTCATAGAGGCCATCTTGGTCTTCTACTTCCCCACGCAACTGCCTCACAAGTGATTGCAGGTCTCACTATCATGGTGTACATCCATCGCAGGTTTGTGGGGTTACAACCCCACGTTTTTCCTGCCAGATTTCTGCACACCATTGGCTTCACCTACCGCTGCCTCAGCGTGTCTATTCCATAGGAGTTTGCTATCTGGTGTAGTACCCAGATACCTTATCTCCTGTTTGTATTCTACTGCCGTCCCATCTAACAGTATGGGCTGTAGGCAGTTTAGTTTTCTCCTTCTAGTAAATGGCATCACCGTGGTTTTGCTAGGGTTGAGTCTCACTGTTTGACACCATCTACTAGTAACTTTGAGAATTTTTTTTGAATACAATAATTTAATTACTTTTAGGCAGTATGGGTTCCGGAAGGGCCTGGGCACCCACGATGCTATATGCTTATTAGATTCACATGTGAGGTCCCTGTTCATCTTTTTAGACTTGGCTAAGGCCTTTGATACCGTGTTCCATGCCCTGCTAGTGAATAAATTAAAACAGGTTGGAGTACTTGGAACGGCGCTGAACTGGTTTAAGAGATATTTGCACGAAAGGAACCAACGTGTAAAGTTAGAAAGTTCGCTAAGTTCTACCTTTGTTGGAACTAACTACGTCATCCCTCAAGGAAGTGTTCTCGGTCCAGTGTTGTTCCTGGTATTCACGATTGAACAAAATTACAGCACTCGGCGAGCCATTACCGCACGCATATGAGTGCTGTAATGAGTCCATTAGAGACGCAAAATAGAAAAATATTCAGGGCTCCTTGCCACGTTCTGGTTTCGTCACTGTGGCAAGTAATTTCTTATTGTTACCTTATAAATAAAAAAAACGTGTTGATTTAGAAGATATATAGATGATAAAAAAATAAAAATGACTCGGAATGACTCTACTTTAGTCATTATAGTGTTCTCTTTGCAATATTAGCTAAATATTATATTTCTGGTAATAATCTCTGAGGAGTCTACTAGATTATTTCACTCCTTATTAGTATTTATCTTTTCTGTAAAATCTTTTTTTGTCTTGTCTTATATATTCAAATGTGCTTAGAAAATTAGAAATGTACTTAATTAAATAATTGCTGGTGTCTGAGAACATTAGATGGTTTTATGGGAAATTTACATTTCTAGAGTTGTTCTATTATTTCTTGTTTGATATAAAATGTTGGCATTGATTGGGAATTTGTGGTTCCTTAATTGACAGGTGTTGATTTACGCGATTCCAAAGAGAAAAATATAATAAAAATGATTATTTTTCTCATTCTCCGCCCGTGCACTGTTAGACGAAAACTCGTTCGAGCTCATCCATTATGTAACTCGGAGAGGAGGATCCCGCTTTATGATATTTTCCGATTTACAAAAGACTGTTTGAACGCATCTCCTTTAATATTTAAAATCATGTTAATTCACACTTACCCACCATATCATCATTATACCACCCACGCCACTGAATTATTGTGGTGCCTCGATATATACATACGCCTAGTTTGAATTTCAAATTGCCTTTTTATATACCTCATAGGCAGCTAATGTAAAACAGAAAAAATATTTATACTAGGAGAAGAAAGGAGAAGAACCTTAAAATTTAAAACTCAAAGCCTAATATAAACATACTAATAAGTTTGGCGAACTAAATTTTATTAAAAAGAAAGAACATTATTATTATTAATATTTAAATTTACTAGTTTACTTTTTTACCATAATCCACTTGGGCATGTGGAAGGCTGAGGAATTCTATATGATACCTCAAACATGTCCATTTGTGTATTTCTGTATTCACTGTTATTATTATACTTTATTTTTCTATACTATTTTACTGAAATATATTAAGAGAAAAAATATACATGAAAGTATACATAGAAAAATAAACTTTCAATTAGAAATATTAGAATCACCAAACTAGACTAAAATGACAAAATTAGATTGAATATATTAGACAGAACAAATTTTGAAGTTTCTAAGTTAGCAACACACTTTTATTTGCTAATTTCTAAGGACGAGTAATATATCTCATATTTTTACGATCCGTAAACATGAATATTTTATCCGAAGTAACTTCTTGCAGCAGATAAAACTTTTGCACGGCTGCATCTTTCGTGAAATATTTTTATGCACTTAGTGGAAAACTTACAGGTGGATAGTTGTAACTAACTGTGAAGTAAGGTGGTTGCTTTCCAGTATTTAAACTTTTCTTATTCTGTTTCAGATCCACCAGAAATCTCCGTCGAGAGACCAGTCGTGCACTCTGGAGAGGGATTTGAAGCACAGCTCGTATGCATCGTACATGGAGAAAGTCAACCGGAGGTAAAATAAAAAAATACATTTCAATTTATTATCTTATATCAAATTTTAATAAATGCTTAAGTTAAATATAACATTTTGGTAACAAAGTATAAGAAATAATTAGTAAACCGCAATAGCAACTATACATTATATGAAAAATAAATTGATTTTATATTTAACTTCCATGAGACAAATATATCTGTTTATTAGGAAAAATTCGTCGCTCCTAATCTTCAAGCATCAATAGCTATGATGCTATTTGTTTCGAATTAAGATCCTTCCTATGATAGTACAGTCGTCACTAACCGGTACTCCGCGAGAAGAAATATTCGTCCGTGGAGAGATTTGAACATTTGCAATATTTGCAATTTCTATATGCAAAAATCGTTTAATTATATACCAGGGGTGGGCAAATAAAACTTTCCGGAGACACGTCCTGACACCATCCTGATTTTTTTTTATTTCAAACCTTCGTGTGCTATTAGGTGTTAAGGTAATAATCTATATAGAATCCAGTACAGTATTATAGAAATGACAAACTAATATTCGTTGTGGACTAGTCTAGCCGATTCCTTTCTGTCCTTACTCATCCTTTTTCCCTTCTTCCATGACAGTCGCTTCTCCCTTTAATTTTCTGTCACCGCCTCATCCCATGTTGTTCTTGGTCTGCCCCTTGTCCTGCGCTTATGCAGTCTCGCCTGCGATATTTGTTTTGTTGATCTTTCCTCCTTCATCCTCACTAGGTGACCAAACCATTTTAATTGTTGTCGTTTGATGCTTTCTGTGATGGGTTCTACTTCCAGTACTTCTCTTACTATGTCGTTTCTGATTCTATCTCTTCGTTTCTTCATTTCTCGTAGATACCTCATTTCCATTGCTTGAATCTTGCTTTTTGCTTGTTTGGATAACACCCAGCTCTCGCTTCCGTAAGTTAATACTGGTTTAAAAATAGTTTTGTATACTGTAATTTTTTACTAGCTGGATATTTCTTTTTCGCGCATTTATGAATGCGTTGTTCAGTGAATTATATAACCTAGCAGCACTTTCCACTCTATCATTTATTTCTGGATCAATGTTTCCATTTTCGTCAATCTTCAATCCCAAATATTTAAATGTTTGCACTTGCTTCAATCGTTTTTCATCTAGTTTTATTGATATTTCCAAGTCTTCCTTTCCTATCACCATAACCTAGGTTTTTCCTGCATTCATTCTCAAAGTTCTACCTATTAGTGCATTTTTGCATATATTCAGGTTATATTGCAGATCTTGTTCGTTTTTCGCATATATTACCAGGTCATCAGCAACTGTGCACCATTATTTATGTGTGGCCATTACTTTATTCACTTTATACTTCCTTTATAATATCGTCCATAACTATAT
Organism: Phosphuga atrata; assembly: GCA_944588485.1. Classification (NCBI taxonomy): domain Eukaryota; kingdom Metazoa; phylum Arthropoda; class Insecta; order Coleoptera; family Silphidae; genus Phosphuga; species Phosphuga atrata. The sequence continues at coordinate 11,608,639 of OX155896.1, read as the reverse complement.
TGAACAAAGCTGAGCTGAGGATTCCTCCTTGCCTTAAACCTTCCCTAGTTGTTAACTCCTCTGATTGTAGGATTCCTGTTCTCACAATGTTCCTTGTGTTGCCATATATACTTTGTATGCATCGCTGTAGTTTTTTGTTCATTCTTCTCCTTTGTAAGTCGTTCCACACAGTTTTCCTTGTGACGCTGTCGAATGCTTTTTCTAGGTATATGAAAGCCACGAATATCTGGGCTTTTCGATATTTCTCTATCAATTGTTTTATGGAGAATATATGGTCTTGCATCCCTCTGCCTTTCAGACTTTCTGCCTTTGTGTTTCAGTTTCTTTCATAAACCTTCCTTCTAGTATTCATTCGTATAATTTTAATATTATGCATAGCCTAGTAATTCCTCTGTAGTTATTACATTCACTTCTTTCGCCTTTTTTGTGGAGTAGTAGTATTATCCCTAGCTCCAAATTTTTGGGTATCCTCTCTTCTGCCCGTGCTTTATTGAACAAACTAGTTCATATTTCTAGACCTTTGGTTCCCAGACTCTTAACCATTTCTGTTGTTATTCTATCGTGACCTGTTGCTTTACCCCTTCTTATTTTTTTCGCAGCTTCTACTACTTCTTCGATCTTCATATTTTGTTCATCTGTTTCTACATTTCTCTCTATTTCCCTTTCTTCGCTTTCTGGTGTTTGATCTATCGTTAACATTTCCTCAAAGTATTCCTTACATCTCCTCGCTATGCCTTTTTAATCTCCCAGTAAGCTTTCGTCCTTAGTTTTTATATGGTTGACTCTAACTGGTTTTCCTTTCTGAATACTCTTGATATAGAATAATTTTTGGTTTCCAAATCGATCTCTTTCCATCTTTTCTCCTAAAAGCTTCCCATGATTTTTGTTTCGCTTGTTTCACCATTTCCTGGACTTTCTTCCTCTGTTTTTTGTATTTTTTTGTACTTCTTTATAGTTTCAATTCCTAAGTAGTCTTTCTATTTCCGTTTCTTTATTTTGACTTATTTCTTTACTTCACCATTCAACCAATTCATTTGCTTCTTATATTCGATAAATTTGCTTGTTCCATATACTTCTGTTGCTATTTTTAACGTCTTTTTAATGTCTTTGATATACTTTCATAATTATTCAAGCGTTGCATTGTATGTGTTTATTAAGATTTTGACTAGATTATAGATTGTAGTATTGGTGGTGATGACCTGTACTGCGACCTTCGTAGATCTGTTGTACCTCACACTCTTCCTCTAAACGTTGGTGTACTTACCCATTTAAAGCGCCTCCTCTAGTCCTAATTCCTTTAGGAATTTCAGGATCTGGGTGGGATTCAAGTCTTTGAGCAGAAGCATGGAGGTGTCCTCTACCGAACCACAGAATCTGCATCTGTCATCTTCCTCTAGGCCTAGGGTCTTGCGGCGTTTTGTAAGTCTGCAGTTTCTCGTCAGAACTCCTCCCAGAATTCTAAGCTTGTTCCTATTTACTCTCAGGCAAGCTTTTGCCCTTTTCTGGTTAACAGATCCCAGCATTACTTTGGATTGTCTCAACCCTGGAAGTTCTTTCCAGGTTTTCATCCATTGTTCTCTTATTTCTTTATCTAAACTTTTGTGGATGGTGTTCAAACTCATACCGCAAAAGGCGTAATGGATCCCTTATTGGCTAGGTGATTGGCTTCTTCGTTTTCGTCTATACCAGCGTGTCCTGGTACCTAGTATAGCGTAACTTTATTTTCTCTTATAAGCCTGTTTAGCTTTCCCACACAGTCCGATACTAGTTTGGATCTAAAGGTGTAAGAGCTAATGGCCTTGATGGCTGCTTGGCTGTCTGAGAGGATAGCAATTAGTTTTTTGCGATAATTCCTGCCGAGGTTGAAATGTGCATATCTTTCGATTGCGTGGAAGATACTTGTTAATGTTCCCATGGATTCGAAGTATTTGGTACGAGGTCCAAACATTCCTGCATCAGTACCTTCCTGTGTCTTCGAACCATCTGTATACCACTTGATAGCATTTTGCTCTATGTGGTGTGCTGAGGTATGAATTGGCTTTACTACTACACATTGCTGTGTAGTTTTTCTTGAAATGGTATTTGCATACCATTTCGTATTTTGGTGCTTCCAGCTAAGGAATTTTGGCAGCGAGGCTGTTCCGGTCTCTGCTTCCGATTATTTTACTTCTGTCTATTCCTTCCTTGCCGAACCTTACAGTTTTTGGCTAACTCTGCTTCTGCTTTTTGGTTGAATTCCTTTTATGTCTCCTCTTCTTTTAATTTACATGTTTTGATTTTTTCTCTGGCATTGTTTCGCCTTTTTACTGTATTATTTGGCTGTTTGCATGTTTCTAACTTTAACTGTATTTTTGACAACACTAAAAAAAAATGTCAGTGATGCCAAAATTTTCACAAAGTTTTAATGCCAATATTTTTCTAACTAGAACAGGTAGAGCAATAAAATTAAATTTAGTCTGTCCGCCTATCCTTCCGCTTTAACTGTTTATCAAATTTGCAAATTCTGGTGCGTCTTTCCATCCGTTATTGCTAATTTAGTCCAGACAGATTTTTGCAGCTTTACCCAAAATTTTCACAAAGTTTGAATGCCAATTTTTTTTGAACTAGAATAGGTAGAGCAACAAAATTAAATGTAGTCTATCCGTCTGCCTTTCCGCTTTAACTGTCTTTCAAATTTTCTAATTTTGGTGTGTCTGTCCTTTTGTTATTGCCAATTTAGTCTAGACAGATTTTTGCAGTTTTATCCAAATTTTAAAAAATGACTGATGATCGGAGTATATTTCCGAACCTCTTTTCACCCCTGTATCCTTTACATCATTTTTAAAATCTCTGTTTATTATTATAAAATCTATTATCGATCTTTCCCCTCTGCTCTTTACTTCTCCAGTTTATTTATGTATATCTTTGTGCGCGTAGAATGTATTCGTTATTATTTTATTGTATAATATGCAACAGTCGATCAGTCTTGTTCCATTGTTATTTCTGGTGTCTTCTCCATGGAATCCTATTGCTTCTCCTGTTTCCTCGTCCTTTTTGCCTACTCTTCCGTTTAAGTCTCCTATTATTAGTAGTCTTCCTTTAATCTCCTCCATTGATCCTGAAAATTTAAAACCGAAATTATGTCTTATGATTGCATCGAAAGGTTCTTCTAGCAGTCGTCAGTCATCGTTCTCGAGGGCGTATCCTGGTTTTGATGCTCGAATAGAAGGCGAATAAATCCTAGGTCGATTTAATCTCTTCTGAAGGAAGTTCTTAGGACGAAGTAATAGGAAGGTCGAAGAATAATGTTCTCGATTGTGTTCTCGTTCTGTATCGCGTATTATAAAAAATTGCACACGCACAAACCATCGGTATGTCATCCTCACTTTTCAACTCAATATGCCTCAATATCTTCTTATCGTCAGGATATTGACTTCTGTTAGTCGCGAAACTGATAAACCACGGAGTAAAGAATACTGGTTTTTCGATAGTTTGGAATATAGCTAGTGCACTTAAAGTTTTTGATCCAGATTATATAAAATTTCAAAACATGATGGCACAGGTTTCTTTATCGCGAGTTGTATATACCAAATCTAGTTGGCGAGAAGCCAATTAAAAAAATCATTACCAATGTAAATTAAAGAGTTCTATTTCTTAAAAATATTTCCAAAAAAGTTATCGTTGAAAACACATTTACATAACCTTGGAAGCATAAAATAGGTAATTAAGAATCCATCTAGAAGACTTCCAAGTCTGGTCTTATGTGGTCTTGTCTGTTCTTCGCTGGTCTTGTCCGGTCTTATCTGGTAATATTTGGTCATACATGATCTTGTCTGGTATTGACTGATCTTGCTTGGTTTTGTCTGGGTTTGTCTTGTCTGGGTATATCTCGTCCTGTTTTATACAGTGTTGTTTAAAGGCCGATTCTCATATACGCGACACTATCTACGCGAAGTTGCACAATGAACTGTCGCGAATTATCACGTCGCTGCTAGGTATTCTCATATATGCGACACTCTACTAAGCGATTATTTGCTGCAAATGTCAAATCTGTAGTTTCTCTACATTTCAGGTTAAGTTATATTTTCAAAATGTCATGTTCGTCAACTTCCGATGATGGTTTTTTCGTCTTACAATTAGCCATGTGTTATGAATATGAGAAATTAAAAGGAAAGAAAAGGAAAAGAAAATATTGGTGCATCGGATCTTAAGAACAAAACTAGTAGAAGGAGAATTCCATACTCTCTTCAAACAATTACAAGAGTCTGTACTTACGAGTCTCATCTAATTTTAAAGAAATTTCTTTTCCTATTAGATCTACTAACCTGTGTTCATTACTAATTTTTATTTTGTAAGTCATAAAGTTCAACATAATCAGCCACAATAGCGATCAATTCCTTTGCTTTTTCGTCGTTGATTCCATTCATTTTAAAAAACACGCCGTTTTTGACACTATCCGTCATTCGAATCACAAACAAACTTTCCAAACGTCATGCGGTGTGCGACAAAACGTAAAAGAATGCTCACGAAATAATCCCAGCGACAGCGCGCTGAATTCCGACTTTTAGTAACTGTCGCGTAGCCATAGTGAGAACGTGCCCATTGAAAACAATGTAATCATTATTTGAAAGGCGATTTCGTGAAACGTCGCGTAGCTGTTGTCGCGTATATGAGAATCGGCCTTAATCCTGTCTGGCCTGTTCAAATCTCATATATAATATTATTGTCTCAGCGTAATGTTGTCTAGTCTGGTTATGTTGTTTATACTTGCATGTAACTATACCTAACTGCCCGTTTACATTTTTCATCGTATTGTTGTTTATGTTTAAAAGTAATTTGTTGTTTATCTACGCAATAATAATTTATTCTAAATATAAATCATGAATCATGATCTATGTAACAATAAGTCCAAACTAGACCCATGTAAACATAAGATGAATGGATAGCTATAAATAACAATAATATTATTGTTTTATTATTATTGTATTATTTGTATTAGTATTGTATTATTATTGTATTATTATATATTATTGCTGCGAATTACACACTTGATATATAGGTCGTATATAAACTCCCTAATATTGACTTTTAATATTGTGAGCGTCACACAATTCATTCTATAATATATTATTCTTTTTTATACAATAGAAAAATAGAAAAAGTTTGTGAAATATCAATATACTAATTTTGCTAACTTTCAAACCTATTCACTAGCAATATTTGACAGAGTTTTTAATAATCATTATTACTTTATTATACGTCTTTAGTCCTAATAAATAATTAATACTTTTGTTATAAAATGAGAAACGTCAATTAAAACTCATCTGAAAATCATTTGGATAAATTTCCGCAAGTTTGATTTCTACCGAGGCGGGCATTATGCCCGACATACACACAACGGTCCACCGGAGAGGTCTACCTGCGCAGGTAGACCGGTGCGTGTGTGGGAATAAACCTGTGCAGTTTCTTGCCTACAGTTGACCTGCACAGGCAACCTGCACATGTAACCTCTCCGGTAGACCGTAACGTGTATGGCGGTGATATATGGCTGTCTTGTTTTGATATAACGAATTTCACTCGACCGCCGTACATTATTAGTAAACATTTCGAGGGTTTATAAAGCTTTGTGTTATGTGGAAGCACAATGGACGGATTTACAATCGTCTCTATGCTTTACGATAAATATCTCACCTTATCATTAGATTATCTACACATGAGTTACCTTTGCTTTACAATATATTTCTCATTCTAAGTATTCTACCTTTAATTAGTATATAAAAAGCCAGTTTTTGTGGGGAAAGAAAATATTTGACCGGTGAGAAAATCTTTATGTTAAATTTTTCATAACCGTTGTTACTAAGTTTGTGTCTAATACTTTATAACTTAATTAAAACTGATGGGCCTATAGAGGACATGGAATGGAAACTAAATAGCTGCAACCCATTTATGTAAGATAGGCATCTATTACATCTTGGTGTGCAGGGGACAAACAAGCTAGTGGAAATGAGTAGGGTAGCAAATTATAATTATTTTTATGACCTGGAGTACGTAGTTTGAAAGGGCTGAACATTATTAAACATATATTGAGGTTGGAACTGCAGCCTTGCAATCCTTATTATACCCTCTGTTGGGGGAAGACTACATAAATTCTACTTAAGTTGCCTAATATAAACTGCACATCTCTCACATATAATTATAATCTTATTTTAACTTTCTTATCCTTACGCTGAAAATACATTCCATTTATTGCATAATCAAAACTCCACAAATTTATTTTGGTTTGGTTTTTGGTTCATTTTGGTAATCTGAAGTAATTTAAAACAGATAGAGCTAGATAGATAGAACCACAGAGGAATATTAGATAATAACATACAAAACAACTAGATAGATTGGACAGACTAGGCGGACAATTCTAGATGGCCATGACTAGACATACAGCACTAGACGGATAAGACTTTTCATGTAGGATTTGTCTTTCCAATAGGTTTATACCGTTTTCTAGTTTTTTGTAGACGTGCTAATTAATTATATTAATTAAATAATAATTAGTGTTTCCACCATTTTGCTAGCGACATCAACAGTACAGAGGGGCCCGCAGGAAGAAGATACAAATACGGGCTTGTCCGTTTTTTTATTAATACTAATTTAGCCTGCTTTCATCTTGCCGGGAACGTACCATCCAGTAGACTCTTGTTTAATATTTCCAGTACTAGACAAGCGAAGTTTTTTTTCACATTAGTTTTACAGCCTACGTTAGGGTACCATCTGGATCCGGAGCGCGTTTGTTACGCAGACGGTTACTTGCTATAATTAGCTTTTCTTCAGTGAACGGAGGATTATTACCAACTTTAGGTTGGTCCCGGGCTGGTTTGGATACACATACTGTATCCTCACCATTCAGTTGACCTGTTCGGATACCCTAAGATTTCGCTGAAGCTCTACTCCACTTACAGACTCCCGAGCCGGTACGCCAACTGTCCCACTGTCCCAATGGTAGACGTACGCAATTCGCACAGCAGGACCGCCTCGGTTTTGTGGGGAGCCACAAAAAGCCCCGTTTCCCCCATACACCGGTCAATCCCACCAATTGCCTCATTCATTATCGCTCTTCCATTCTTGCGACAGCGACCACCGCTAAGTCATCTACGTGCCCAACGAGTGCAACCCCGTCAGGCAGCTTCAATCTCAAAACCTCATCATAGAAAATTTTCCACAGTATCGGTAAAATATATTGCACCAAGGATCGAGCCCTGTGAAACAGTCGCACTCATTTTGAAGGTTTTACCGTCCACAGTCACTATCTCTCTATCATTCAAGTAGCTGCCCACCATCTTTCGAAGGTAGAGAGCTACCCTCTTCTATTTCAAAACTTTCATGATTCCACCCCATGGGACCTAATTGGAAGCATTTTTCATGCCCAGGGTTACAAACACGCACTAGCTAAGGGCCATGGACCTGTATGGGCTATAGACAGAGAACTAGACAGTCAGGACTAGACCGACAATATAAGATATTCTCTAAGTCTTTTTTTTAAGTGATTTTGGGGGAAGCTCTCATTAAACCCCCTGTTCCACTTTGGCTTTTAGTCTCCACCACCCCGGTATCGCATATTTCGAATTCATTCAGGGCGGGCAGCCGGTTAGTGAAAACCGCCCTAGTTGTTGCCTCTCAGACCAGGAATTGAACCCGGGTCTTACGCATTACCAGGCAGGTATGTTGTTAACTACACTACCGACGAGGACAGACAGAAAAGACTAGACAGGCAAGACTAGACGGAGTAAGTAAGACTAGACAGAGTGTAAGTGGCCTCCTGAACTTCCCGAACATCTTGGAACCACTCTATGCATGACATCATGATTTCGTTGTATTGTATCTGCCTTAGTTTCTTGTTGCTTTTAACTGTTGCGCCTATCCTCTTCTTTCATTGTCATGATGTTTGTGACCATATTCGTTGTTGTTGTTCAGATGCTCTCCGACTTAATCATTTGCTGGATCAAACCCAACGCTTCTCTTTCCGGTATCCATCCATCACATTCGAATATGCTGTGTTGAGCGCTAAAGCATCCATGGCTGCTTAGCACTTACGTAAGGTGGAAGTTATGTTGCAATAAACTTCCACCTTACGCAACTGCTAAGCAGCCATGGATGCTTTAGCGCTCCTTTTGTAGCACTAATCGGTCGAAATCAGGAATAACGATCCTAGTCCATGGTCCCTTATTCAACAACCGCTACTCTTATTGCCATGTCTGATATGTTCGTGTCCTGGCATGTTTCTTTTTTCACAGTTTGTGCAATCGGCGCTTGTTCTCGAGTTCCTCTCTTTCTCGTACTGTTAACTCTAGTGGTACTATACAAGCAAGACGGAGAAGAATTTGTACTAGACAGGCAAAATTAGACAAACAAGACTTTTTTATTATATTTTTTTCCTATTTATTTATAACCCTGAGTACCTAGGGCCGCTAGTAGCATTTACATTCAGGGTGTCAGTTGTCATTACATTTAATGAAATATTTTAAATATGTCTTCTTTCGCAGTACATGGTAGCTGGGATTAGAGGCTGTTTAGATTGTTTCCCTCTTTTCCAGAAACCATTCCGTTTATAGAGTCCCAGTCTTCTTGTGATTGTAGAATTAGTTCAATTGTATTCTTTGGATTTAGTTTGTCTATTGCTACATCCTTGCATTCTTTGTCACATCTTCGGCAATCGTATAACGTATGGATTACGTTGTCGAATTGTTGTATTTGTATACGGTATTTACAGTCTGGATCTGATACCATCCCGATGTTGTGAAGGAATTCCTTAAAACACCCATGGCCCGTGAGTATTTGGGTTAGGTAGTAGTTTATTTCCCGATGTTGTCGTCGGTTCCAAGTCTCTATATTGATGATGAGTATTCTTGTCCACTCGCCTTTTGGTGTCATATTCCACGCTTGCTGCCATTTCCTTAAGAGGTTATCGTTTGCTTTGTTTCTTGTTATGTTGTCTTTGGAAGCATAATGTAAGTATTTGTTTAGCTTGATTTGCAGGTCAATTGGCGGAATGCCTGAGATAACTAACGCTGCATCTCTGGACGCTTTCCGATAGGCACTACATACCCGCAGGGCCAGTTTCCTCTGATAAGCTGCTAGTTTTTCAATATTGTTTCTATTAGTGGCTTCCGCCAGATATGGGCATCGTATAACGTCGCAGACAGGGCAACTGCGCAGAGCAACCTACGTTTGCTGCTTCTAGGCCCTCCAACATTGGGAATAAGTTTTTCGAGGGCAGACGTGGTTTTTATTGCTCGCTCTGCTGCCATTTTAAAGTGCTCTTTAAAAGACAAACACTTGTCGATTATAATTCCTATTTGGCCAGTTTTCTGTATCCCGTCAACAGAACTGCTTCAGTCTTTTCCGGTGCTACGCGCCGTGATTTTGACTCCACCCTGCAGACAATTTGTTTGATTGCTTTATTTGCCGTTTGCATGATTCCCATTTTTGTTTTTTTTCTGTCGGTCCTAATACAGAGCCGTGGGGGCACGACTATTGACGTTCGAGTTGTGGGGTAGCGTATCTGGTTCGGCTTGAAGTATGACGCTGCGGCCCTCGAAGTAGCGGCGGATAGGAAAATAACCTAACCTAACCCAACCATTCGCAGTAGATAGAGAGATATATTTCTTCTTGTTAGATCTGCCAAGATGTCTTGCCAAAGAGCGGAGTTAAAAGCATTGCGAATATCAATCGTATCTAGAGCACATATTTTCCAAGTTCTTTTCGTGCCTACTTTGACCTTTTTGGCGATATTTATGACCTGTTTTATGGCGATTATAGTTGATTTGCCTTCCCAGTCGCCGAATTGGTTCTCCATGAGGTTTAATCTATTGTTCAATTCTTTTTTAAGTCGACTTACGAGCAGTTGTTCTAGAAGTGTACCAGCTACGTCTGGTACACATAAAGGGCGATAGGAAGAAGGTTCGCCTATTGGCCTTGTTCCCTTTTTTAATGAGAACTAGCTTCGCTTATTTCCATCTACTTGGAAATGTACCAGTGAGTAGGTTTTCAATTAAGACTTTTAGTACTAGTTCTGCGGAGGTTTTTACCAATAGTTTGACGGCTTCGGGGGACAGACCAACTGGACCAGGCGCTCTTTTGTTTTTAGGCGCTTGCTTGCCGCGATTAGTTCTTTTTCGGTGAATAGCGGAATTTCTATGACTTGCGGTTGCTCCCAGCTTGGTTTAGGATGAGTAGGGAATAATTCCTTGACTATCTCGAGGATGGTATTCATCGGTAGTTGTTGTTTTGTCTGCCGTATGCGCAGGTTTCTCGCTGCTATAAGCATCGCCCCAAGTGTCTTCATCGATGTTTTTGCAGAGCTTTTCCCAGTGTATTTTTTTGGAGAGGTATATTTCCCTAAGTATTTGCGTTTTAGCTTTGTAGTATAGTAGTTTTATCTCCTCTAGGCTTTCAACGTGTTCTGTCTTTCGGGTACAGCGAAAATACCTTCTTCTTGTGGCTATGTAGGTTTCCCTTTTCCTTTTGCAATGGTCTCATTCCACCAGTATACGCTTTTTCTCCTGTGGTTTTTGTTTCTTCCAGCCTTTCTTACTGCTGCTATTAGTGCGTCGGCGGTGTGGGCTTGAGTCTTGTTTAATTCTATGGTTAAATTTCTGGAATACAAATAAAAACAAATAAAAACGAAGAAAAAGTCCTTTTTTTTTATTTGTGATTGTCACTATCTTTGTCTTCGGCCGTTATGCATCTTACACTTGGGACCTAGTTCTATTTGGATTTCAATATACCGATGATCGCTTAGAGATTCCATGTCGAGGACCTTCCAGACTGTGCGATATCGCTTGAGGCAAAAGTAAGGTCAATAATGCAGTACGATTTCACCCTTTCAAATGTAGCCCTATTTCCATTGTTTTGCAGGTATAGATCGAGTTCTGCAGCCCATTCCATTATAACATCAGCTCGGCGATCCATGTTTTGGGCAACCCTAGTATGGCGATTTTGCATTAAAATCCCTGCAGATTATTTTACCCTTTGCCTTTGTTCGTATATGCCTGCTTAGTATGTTAAGGGAGGTCGAGAAATTGTTAATTTCGTCGTTCTGTAAGAAGTAACAGCTGTACAAAATATATTTTTGTTCTTCTTATATTTTCTTATATTTTCACTACCTATGCCGCCACTTTTTAACTCTGGGTTGCTGATTTTTATGGCTTTTTTGCGTCGGTGTGCCAGTTTCGATCACTTACCAGTTTTCTGTTGGGTTTCGTCTTTAGGTTTGCCTTTATAAGGACTGGATCTAAGCGCTTTACCTCCACCTTTCTTTCTTTTTCTTTTTTGTTTTTATGACTTCTTACTTCAGTCCATTCTATCGACATTTTGTTTGGGATATCTTTCGGCCGTGTTTGTGGTGAGTATGTATCCACTTCTGCATTGGCAAATGCAAATTCAATTTGCTTTTTTATTATTGGCCATTCCGGAACCAGCGATTTTGCAAATTATAGTTTGGGCCTGCCTTGGGTTAATGTAAGATTTTTGAACTTTTGGAGGCTGTCTAAGATCTTTTCTGCACTGGTGTAGCCATTTATAAAGCTAAAATATATTAGTTTAGGCTTAGGTAACTGATTAGTCTAATAATAAGCTAGTCTGATTAAAGAACTCTAGAGATAATAATAGAATTCCTTATTATATATTAGGAATGAGTAGGTAAATTGACAAATTAGAACAATATACGTACTTTCCAGTTTTATGGTGGAATTATATTAGATGACAGAATTAACGAAATTTGTATTCTCAAATTAATGTTGTCACCAGGTTAGTTCAACTGCGCGCTAAACAATTTGTGTAGTACAGTGAAACTTGTCTAAGACGGAACCCGCAAAAGACGGAAACCTGCATTAAGGTGCTTACAGACCGCCGCGGAAATGAACATAAGTGGCGACTTATGTACATGTTAAGATCAACAGGCGCGATTTCCGTTATAGCCGCGGTAGTGCGGCGTTACATGACAAGAGCGCTGCATGCGCGGTTAGTTTCGCTGCCGCTGTGTTTTGAAAAAAGTGAAAGTTGACTGAGAATTAAAAAAAATATCCTATCTTATATGACCTACTACATATATTGTATGTACAAACGGATTCGGATTGGATACTACGAAAAACTCATCACCAATGCTCTTCAATCCAAAGATTGGTTTGCAGCAATTCTCCACTCTGCTCTGTCTTCAGCCTGCTGCTTCATTTCTTAATCTCTTGAGCAGCCCCCACCCGGAGATCCAATCAGGGGATCATTTTACCTCTGGTTAATTCTACTGAAGAGTACTCCATCCATGAATAAATTGCTGTTGCCTGAGATATCTAAATGGATCCTTAATGGAGTGGTTTCTCGTTGCCTTCTCCATCCCACGCCGTTGGCCATTAAGTGGCTCTTCTGTCTTTAGGGGCAGTTTCCCACCCCAAGGTTAAGGTGCCTTTTACCTCTACCCGCTCATCCATCCTCCGAAGAGATCGTTGACACTTGGTATACGAGGACCACTTATACCGCTGGTTGTAGATTGTAGATTGTAGATATGCTGGTGACGACTTGTACTGCGACCTTTATAGATCTATTGTACCCCACCCTCCTCCTCCAAGTGTTGGTGTACTTACCCATTTAGAGCGCCTCCTCTAATCCTGATTCCTTTAGGAATCTCAGGATCTGGGTGGGATTCAAGGCCTGCAGCTCCTCTGTGTTCAAGCAGTGAGCCCCAAGGTACATCTGTCTCTTGCGGAGTAATGCTCCGCAGTCTTTGAACAGATGTATGGAGGTTTCCTCTGCTGAGCCACAGAATCTGCATCCATCATCCTCTTCTAGGCCTAGGGCCTTGAGATGTTTCCTAAGTCTGCAGTATCCCGTCAGGGCTCCTGTCAGAATTCTGAGCTTGATCCTGCTTAGTTTCAGGCAAGCTTTTGTTCTCTTCTGGTTAAACGATCCCAGCATCACTTTGGATTGCCTTAGCCCTGGAAGTTCTTTACAGGTTTTCATCCATTTTCCTCTTATTTCTTCATCTAAACTTTTGCGGATGGTGTTCACGCTCATACCGCAAAAGGGTTCCGGACCTATAAAGGGGCTACTGGATCCCTTGTTTGCTAGGTGATCGGCTTCTTCGTTTCCGTCTATACCAGTGTGTCCTGGTATCCAGTATAGCGTTACTTTATTATCCCTGCCAAGCTTGTTCAGCTTCCCCACACAGTCCCATACCAGTTTGGATCTGATGGTGTATGAGCTAATGGCCTTGATGGCTGCTTGGCTATCTGACAGGATAGCAATTCGTTTTTTGCAGTAATTCCGGTCGAGGTTAAACTGTGCACATCTTTCGATTGCGTGTACCTCTGCTTGGAAGATACTTGGGGATGTTCCCATGGATTCGAAGTATCTGGTACGAGGTCCAAACACTCCTGCACCAGTGCCTTCCTTTGTCTTCGAACCATCTGTATACCACTTAATGTCATTTTGCTCTATGTGGTATGCTGAGGATTCGTCGCTCCAATCGGCTTTACTACTACACATTGCTGTTTAGTATTTCTCGAAGTGGTATTTGCATACCATTTCGTCTTTTGGTACTTCCAGCTAGGGGTTCTTGGCAGCGAGGCTGTTTCGGTCTCTGCTCCCGATTATTTTACCTCTGCCCATTCCTTCATTGCTGAATCTTACGATCTCCGATCTGGCGGCGCTCTCCACCACAAGGTGCAGCGGAGTCAGATCCAGCAGCAGCTCCAATGCTGCTGTCGGACACGACCCCATCGCCCCCGTGATGCAGACACACGCCAGTCTTTGAATCTTCTCAAGCTGTTTCCTCATAGAGGCCAGCTTGATTCTACTTCCCCACGCAACTGCCCCATAAGTGATTGCAGGTCTCACTATCATGGTCTATATCCATCGCAGGATAGTGGGGTTACAACCCTAAGTTTTTCCTGCCAGATTTCTGCACACCATTAGGGCGCGTTTGGCTTTACCTACCACTGCCTCAGCGTGTCTATTCCATAGGAGTTTGCTATCTAGTGTGATACCCAGATACCTTATCTCCGGTTGGTATTCTACAGCCTTCCCATCTATGAGTATGGGATGTAGGCAGTTTTACCGCTGGTTACTCGGTGACATAACGGTTAGATCTTGTTTACCTTAATTTCTTCTTGTTTAATGGCGTTTGCCAAACAACAAACACAATACTAAAAATGTATGTATATTTTGAATTTCAAATCGCATAAGCTATGGAAATGAAATTTCAAAATGAATACCGAAAAATCACCCAGAAATATTATAATAATTATAATTATAATAAATTTTCGATGTTTCTGTTAGCTCCCGGGGCTTGCAGATGCGCTTGGGTTGAACTAGGGGTGGTTACCTTGATCTGTGAGCATTTTCAGACCGACGGAATTAGGTTTTTCTGGGAAATTTCTAGAAAATCGCCGAGCACAAACACCACTCTTTGACAGCTGCATTGAGTAGGAAAATAGTATATTTTACAGCAAGAGATGAAAGGCGTTTTTTGGTGAGGTGGGAGTTTGCTAACGAGCGCCAGCGAGTAAGCAATCACACCGAACCAAAAAAAAAACCACTTTCAACACAAAACACAATTTTGCACAGGAAAGCGCAGGTATCTGTCAGAAAACAGTCTAGGATTACAAAAAAAATGAATCGTATTAGAAATTGAGGGATAAGGACATAGCCTAATAGAAGCCCCCATAGAATAAGCCTAAGGACATAGTAAACGGAGATGAAACGGCGCTTTTTTTCTTGCTTTGCCAAATAAAACTTTTGCACTAAAAAATGAGAAATCGGTGCTAAGCATTCAAAAGAACGAGTCACTTTTGCTGAAGGAAAATTCGAGAAATTCAAGAACCTTTGGTTATTGGCAAATGTTTGAGAACCAGGTGCTCCAATCAACTGGTTATAAATGAATCCTATTGAATGGCATGCAAATAAGAAGGTTTGTATGGCTGGCAGTATATTGTTAAGTTAGCTTAAAGATTTCGATTTGGGAATGGAAAGAAAAAACTAAATTTTAATAAACTAAATGTATTACATACATGCCCATACATTAAAAATTGAGAATAAAAGAAAAAAAAAATGATTAACCCGTGTAAGACGGAAACCTGTTTAAGACGGAAATATTTCCCAGTCCCTTGAGGTTCCGTCCGAGACAAGTTTCACTGTACAAGTAAAAGCCGATTACTTGTAGCATTAATACCATTTCTGGTTGATAACCTTCGATTTATGTGTAAAAGTCATGTCACTCTTGTCCATGATTTACACTAGCAGGCGATAAATTCATCTTTTTCGCTACACACAAAGAGCGCTGAACTGCGCTCTTTGTGTGCTGTTGTTTTTGCTATGTGCTGTTTTTCTCCATTTGTGTGCTGTTTGTTTGCAGTTTTTTTGTGCCAACTGCTGTTTTTTATATATATTTAAGTTCACTAATAGCAAATCCATTTAAAATTTTCATGATCAATATTTTTTTCGTTAACTACATTCATATTTACTTCTTAGGCCATTTAAAATTTTTCTCTATAGTTTTGTCTCGCAATTCTAGCAAACTATAATTTTAAGTTTTTTATAAGTTTTAGATTAGAACAATTACTGGAAGCAGTTTTCAGATCCATTAAAAAGATAATCGCTTTATAAAGCACGTTTGTTTCGGCTTGCATGAACTTTGTAGTGAACGTGATTTCCTCTGCATTATTAGTAATAATCGTTTTACCTAATATATAGGACCAATTGTACATCTACAATCACGTGAACTATAAAAAAATTATATTTGACTTAAGCCTCAAATCACAGTTAGTGAAATAACTAGAAAAGAATCATACAATTAACTTATCATTCTATTTGTTCTAGTCAGTAACATCTAGATATATCTACGATTCTAGTGTAATCAATATTGTTCTTATGTACTCTGTGTGTAATATAATAGTATATTTTACAGCAAGAGATGAGAGGCATTTTGTTAATAAGGTGGGAGTTTGCTCACGAGCGCCAGCGAGTTAGCAATCACACCGAACCAAAAAAAAACACTTTCATCTCGAGTATTAAATGCAATTTTTTCTACTGATTTCGGTTGTAGAATCCATAATTCGACTTTAATAAATCCAATTCGAAGCTAACTGTCAGAACTGTCAATACAAATTTAATTGTTGGTTTGGTCGTTTCCATGGTAATAGTTTGCATTCTCATAAAAGGTGATACTTTTCAAGTCAAATGTCCTAATTTTATTTCGGTTTTTTAAAGAGTTTCAGGCTCGTTTTACGTTTGTACATGAAATATTTCATTGGAATTGATGTAATTATTAAGAAAGTCCATGCAAATTTGGTTAGTTTAGTGTTTTAATCGAGAAAATCATAAAACTAAAATGCTCATTTTCGTCTCTAGATGTGAAAATATTTTCATCTCTAGAATGAAAAAATGTCACTTTCATGTAGGGTAAGCCGTGGAAAAAATGCCATTTTCACATATATCAGTAGAAAAAGTTTGTTTATAGTCAAGTTTGAAACAAAAAACCTGTAAAATGGTGACTTATGACGTATGCTTTGTTTAAAGATTAATTAGTATTCACTTGAAATTGATGTAATTAATAAGAAAGTCCCTGGCAGCGCATTGTAATGATAAGGATCATTGGGTCAACTATGATGACCTAACTAAATGTCTTTGCAAGAGAGCCGTTTATCAAAGATACTTTTCTTGGAAATGTGTTTCATTCATAATGCCGCACCGGCCATGAACTCAGGGAAAGACATGGATGGTTTGGGCAATATGTACGCTTGGCTTATAACTTTTTTTTAGGAGGAAGGGGAAACCTTTTATAGGCACCTTCTAGCTGGGTAGTGTTGGACTCCATTCTCTTCCAGAGATAGTATACTTACTAAAACCACCTCCCCCCTTTTCTCATCTTGTCCCTAGCGCTGCCGTGGTTTGCACCCTCTCGGGGTATTATCACTCGGCAACTTTGGGTTCACACTATTTTGTTACTTTTTACTTTGTAACCCTGCTTCCAGTCTCTTCTCTTCTACTTCCTTGGCCTTCGTTATGCTTCTTAGCATCTCCGCAGTTGCGTCCCAATTATCTTTGCTTTCTAACATGGTTTCGGTCATGTTATGTCATGTGATACTTTTCAAGTGAAATGTCCTAATTTTATTTTAGTTTTAAATAGTTTCAGGTTTGCTTTACGTTTGTATATAAAATATTTCATTGAAATTGATATAATTAATTAGAAAGTCCATGCAAATTTGTTTAGTTTAGTGCTTTAATCGAGAAAATCATAAATTTAAAATGCTCATTTTCGTCTCTAGATGTGAAAATATTTTCATCTCTAGAATGAAAAAATGTCACGTTCATGTAGGGTAAGCCGTGGAAAAAAATGCCATTTTCACATATATCAGTAGAAAAAATTATTTCTAACGTATTCTGATATTAATATTTCAAAAACTAAACGAGCGGAAAAAAACGAGCATAGAAATTCTCACTAATTCTCTCAATATTCATTCAATCGAAATGTTCTTGCCTTGAAAAGTTAAATTTATGGAAGATTTTTTTGGAGCATTAAATTCATAATATGGCTATAAGACACAATATTAAATGTTAATAGTTTTTTGGGTGCTCTAGGTTATGAATATTTTATCGTTCTATATACCAGTGTATACTTTATATTGAAAACATAAATTCACTTTTTAGAAGGAAGATTATATGTATGAAAAACTGAGACCTTAATAGTATTTAAGCATATGCAGCAAATAGAAAACGCTGACAAAACCAGAAGAGCATAAAAAAGGGCGAAAAGAAGAAAAATTTTTTTAAGGGACTGGAATGTTCCGGCCTTCCGGATGCAATATAAGAAAAGGTCCCACGTTTGATATTCAGTTTTTATAATTCTGAATAATGGAATATTTTACGGACAATACGATAGAGAATATTTCAAGTTATCATTCACATACAACCGGAAATTTAATAAACTATATTGCTACAAAGCACTAAACAGATAAATTCTTAATATATTTATGATGTTAAGGACTAGTCGTTCTCGTAGTCTCTAGAGTTAGAACGTTAACTACAAATCTGCATGTCCGGGGTTCAAACTCGGGAGCGAGTGTCGGCCGCATTTGTACCAGAAGATAAATGCATAAAAAATTAACGCCAATTTAAATAACCCTTACGTTTCTGGGCCTGTAAAGTGAAAAATGTGTGCAAAATACAATAGGCCACTTGGCCGCAGTGTTTGAATGGTTAATAACCCGGTATCCACATTGGACAAAACTTAAAAAAATGTTCAGGACTAGATAGATAAATAAACAAATGTTAATAGAATCCACTAGAATTAATACAAAAGACAGGAAAATTAGACAAACTAAACGAATAGATGGAGTAGAACACTGCATTTAACTGTGATTATATAATGGACAAAAATAGTAAGATAAAACAAAAATGTTTAATATTTATCAAAACTTGCATGTACAACGTCTTATGTATATGTAAACTAATGATGTGCACTAAATAGAGGACTTGTCTTCAACACCCCGTAGGCCGTTTTGGACATAACAAGTCATTGTCGTTTCAATATCATATGAAAATAAAACGTGGCCCTAAAATGGAATGGCGGTGTTCTCTGGGCGACACTTTACCTAGAGAACTCACATTATTCACTTCCCACTTGCATCCAGAGAGCTTCAAAAACTTTCACTTAATGTCATGCAAATTAATTACATTTACCAAAAATCCGCGTTGCTCTCATATTAAACCGTTATATATTACGAGATAAAGCAGTAATATAGATCAATTTAATTTATTTATATATATATATATATATATATATATATATATATATATATATATATATATATATATATTAAGCAAACTTAAAATGTAGGCAACTGTAAATATGTAGGCAAACTTAATTTTCATATGCCTTTTCTGTGGCAATGTGTTGACGATATTGTCTGTGGCAATGTGTTGACGATATTGTCTGTGCCATCACGTACGGGTCAAAAACTGAGGTCTTAAGTGCGTTCAATGCATATAATGAACATCCGAAAATAATAATTCTCTACCCTTTTTAGACATACTGATCATCAGGACAGATGACAACCTAATTAAATTAGTTTGGTACCAGAAACCCACAAGTTCTGGCAGATATTATCCTCCAAATTACTAGGAAAACTTTATACTTATGGAGTTCGAGGAAAAGCTGGGAGATGGTTTCAATCGTACCTTCATAGTATAAATCAGTATGTGAGGGTTGGGAATAGCAGATCCAAAATACTGCCAACTTTCATTGGTGTGCCACAGGGGAGTGTCCTGGCCCCTATACTATTCTCACTGTATACATGTGATTTAATTAAATATATTGGAGAAGATCGGATCACACTATATGCCGACGATGTTAGTGTTTTCATATCCAAAGCATCCATGGAAGAACTACAATCTGAAGCAAGTGAAGTTATATTGAATTTACACAATTGGTTTTCGGGAAATAACCTACGCTTAAACTGTGATAAAACAAAGTACATTAGATTTTAAACTCACAGAAGAAAACCAACCGAGGATATTACTTTAGGAATCGAAGGAAACATCATTCAAAGAACAGGGTGTCTAAAATTCCTAGGTTTGTTTCTGGAAGAGCATCTCACCTGGAATATCATGGCAGACTACATTATTAAAAAAGTAAATATAAAAACATACCTCATAAGAAGGATTAGACAACTCCTACCCAAATCTGCAATATTAGACATATACCACGCGGAAATAAAATCAGTGATATCCTATGGGATTCTAATATGGGGAGCTTACACACAGCTGAAGAGGGTATTTATAGCCCAGAAAAGGGTAGTAAGAGCCATATCCGGGAAAACAAGAAGGCAATCTTGCAAACCTTCCTTTAAGGAGCTAGAATTGTTAACAATACCGGCATTATATATATGGGAGGTTGCGTGCTATATGCATAAGAACGCAAAGCACTTCAAGTTAAATATAGACCAGCATATGTACAATACCAGAAGCTGCCTAAATCTATATACACCGAAGAGCAACTCTATGCTCTAAAACAGTTAACAGACTAGGAATTAAAATATACAATCACATACCAGATGTCATAAAAAACGAAAAAATATACAAAGTTTTCAGAAGAAAATTAAAAATACATTTAATTGAAATGTGCTACTATGACATTAATGAGTTTTTAATACGTTAATAAATTATAAAAATTTATTATGAATTACTTAATAATCTATTAAGTAATTTATATATATATATATATATATATATATATATATATATATATATATATATATATATATATATATATATATATATATATTACTTAATAAATTATTAAGCTATATATACTTTATTTATTTTGTGTCTGTAGATATATTTTAATTGTAGATATTATATTGTGATGCTTTTTTTCTGTGTTAGTTTTTGTGTCTTGCACGAGCACGCTTTTTTCTTTGACGTATCAAATATGTATTGTACTGTACATCCAAAAGATAAATAAATATTTTGATACCTTAATTTTTAGTCTAGCGCTCCCTTCCAGCACAAGCTCTGGATGTAGTTTTGGGTCTTAAGACTAGGATTTTATAGATTGTCCATACAGGTCTACGGGCCGCTAGTGTCGAAAGATTGTTTAATATCCTAAAGAAAAACAGCAACCTCACAACTGTACTTAGGAAGTTGTTGTTCTCCAATCCTACACGACAATCTGTCGCTGACGTGGTCGTAGCTGACGAAACAAAAATATAAAACCTAACACATTGTAGAATCACGGTCCCTTAGGATCAAATCAATTTTCAGGAACCAAATCCCAGCAATTATAGCAGACAAATGTCACAATACTATTATTAGATCTTTCAGTCGCCTTAACACTTATGTCAATACCCGGGTACCCGGGTATCCTTTTGCATGTTCTTACATACATATCTTTATTATTTAACGAAAAATCATCAAATCCTTTCAGATCCTCGTTATTTGAGTCTATTGACATCGATTCATATACATATATAATAAAATAGGCCAAAAAATATATAAACTTTTTGGACTTAAAGTCAAATACCCCGTTGTTCAATACCCGGGGTACCCGGGTACCCATATATAAATAAATAATTAAACTTATTTCTAGTGATAAAAAATATTACTTCATATATAAAAATAAACGGATTTATTTAACTTTTAATTACATTTATTATAAAACTTATTATAAATTATACATAAAATATTTTTTTTTCCAATTTAGTATTGGCATCATTTTACAATTGCTTTTGAATGTTCATCGCAAACTGGTTTATTACATTCTTTGCACGATTTTCGGGTTTTTTCTCCGTTTTTTTATAGACATCCTGGTAACAAATATAACATGATCCTACAACAATTTTTCGTCCAGTGAAATCTGTCTGCTCAGTAGACCCACCTGGCTCACTTGATGTTGTTGCCCTGCTTGTAGGAACTATTGGTTTTCTATATATGCTTTCTATGGCAATCCTAGTGGTGAAATTTCAAATAATTTGCATATTTTGAGCTCGTTCTTGAATAGCTGTCATACTTAATTCTTCACTTAATTTTCGTAAAAATATGTTATTTCGTTGATAAATGATATAGCTGGCAAGAGGCCATCGGTTAGTCCGTCTGTGGATTGTGTAACGGCCCAACATCTTATCCATTATATCCACACCACATTTTTGGTTTATTATAATACTGAACAATTTCTGGTTTCTTTTTTTGTCTTCGCTGCAAATTTGAGTGCATCGTAGATAGAAGTATAATAACTTTCTTTTTTTAGGAACATAAGAGCATGGAGTAACTTTTTCATGAAACCGAAATAGAGAAGAGAATTCTTCATGATCTTTAGATGCTAGCATGTCTACTAGAATGTATTTTTTTTTTCAATGTTCGTACAATTGTTAGGTTCCATACAATAAATGCTTTGCTAAAGGTAAAGTAGTAAAAAAAATATCCATTGTAATATTTCTTCCGGATCCTTTATATTTTGCAGCTACATCTTTTACTCTCTTCCACTCTTTCGCCTTGATTTATTTCACGGCCAGTTGTTATTTTGCCAGTATAAATTTTGTTATATTTTTGTTATTTTGTTATATTATTTTGTTATAATTTTTGTTATTTGCACCATATTTTTATCCCATACTTTGCCCACCCGGCGGTTTTATTTATAGAAATAGGGTTTTTCGGGTAGTGGAATACTCTATGGGTAATCCCGAGTTGTAATATGAAAGTCTCCGGGTATTAAAACTATTTTATTGAATGAAAAACCCATGCGGGTACACGGGTACCTGGGTATTGAACAACGTAGTAACGACTGGGTATTGACATATCTGTTAAAGACTTAACCCCCACATTAATGTAATCAAATGTTGTCCATCGCATACCGTGTGCTGAGTGCGAGCTAGTTGTTTACGTTGGTCAGACCGGCCAAAGACTGTCGTCCAAATTTGCCAATTACAGAAGTGATTGCAGACTAAAACCCCACTCTTGTGCCCTGGCAGCGCATTGTAATGATAAGGATCATAGGGTCTACTATGATGACCTAACTAAAAGTCCTTGCAAGAGATCCGTTTATCAAATAGACTTTTCTTGGAAATGTATTTCATTCAGAATGCCGGTGCGGCCATGAACTCAAGGAAAGACATGGATGGTTTGAGCAATATGTACGCTTGGCTTATGACTTTTTTTAGGAGGAAAGGGAAACATTTTATAGGCACTCTCTAGCTGGGTACTGTGGGACTCCAATCTCTTCCAGAGATAGTATACCCAATAAAACCACCTCCCCCCTTTTTCTCATCTTGTCTCTAGCGCTGCCGTGGTTTGTACCCTCTCGGGGTATTATCACTCGGCATCTTTGGGTTCGCACTATTTTGTTACTTTTTAATTTGTAGCCCTGCTTCCAGTCTCCTCTCATCTACTTCCTTGGCCTTCATTATGCTTCTTAGCATCTCCGCAGTTGCGTCCCAATTATCTTTGCTTTCTAATATGGTTTCGGTCATGTTCTCCTTTTCCGGCCATACACCAATTTTCCTTCTCATCCCTAGTTTCAGCTTATCCCATCTTTCGCAATATAGAATTGTGTGACTCGCGTCATCCCTTTGGCCGCAGTACCAGCATTGATCGCTTCGCCTTTGGCCTATTCTGTGCAGAAGGGCATTAAAGCACCCATGTCCCGTTACAGCCTGGGGCACATGGTAGTTTCCGTGCTTACGTTCAGTCCAGATTTGCACATCCTGTATCAATACTCGGGTCCATGCGCCGTTTTTTGCCTCCTGCCAGGAATTTTGCCAACTCACCATGGTGCGCTGTCGTCGCACTTTTTACTTGGCCTTGGCATTTCCTAAAAGTCATCCTTTCGTCGACAAGAAGTGTTCTTGGTGGGGATCCAGCCATCACTTGTACAGCCTCTGCCGAGACTGCCCGGTATGCAGAGACTACCCTGATCAAGGCCCTCCTCTGTGCTCTTATCATAACTGTTCTGTTTTTTCGCAATTCCAGGCCGGGTCCCCAGATCTCCGCTCCGTACAGCATGATTGAAGTGACCACCGAGGACAGCAAACGCCTGGTCAGGCTGAGAGCCCCACCAACGTTCGGCATGAGTCTCCCCAGCATCGCGGCCATCCTTTCCGCAATGGCCTACACATGATAAATGTGAGGCGTAAAGCTCACCCGCTGGTCCATTACTACTCCCCAAGTATTTAAGACTCTTCTCTGGTTCAATTATTGTCCCACCCTGCTGAAATTGCACTGTATTCGGCCTCCTGCTACATACCAGGAGCGCAGATTCCGTCTTGTGCATTCCTACGGTTAGTTTCATCTTACCCATCTACTGCATTATCTTGGCTAGAGACTGGTTTGTTAGGATTATTAAGTCGTTCTTCTTGTGACCCATTGTCAGAAGAGCCAAGTCGTCAGCAAAGGCCACTGTCCGGGCGCTGACAGACAACTCCAGTTCCAGGACAGCGTCATAGAGTACGTTCTATAAGGAGGGCCCCAAAACCGAGCCCTGTGGAACCACACAGGTCACCTTGACTGCTCTATCGTCTTCGATTATTAATAGTCTTAGATAGCTCATAGTAAAGGCAACAATTTCTGATGACATCTCTTTCTTCTTTATGGCTTCCACTATTTTGCATCACGAGGCCGTATTAAACGCATTCTCCACCTCAATAGTCGTGAGAGCACACAGATCTCTACTTCTTCATGATACGCTATTTGCTAACTTTGCAAAATTAATTACCTCCTCCATAGCACCAATAGTTGAGCGTCCCTGCCTGAAACCGTACTGCCTTTCTGAAAGTCCGCCTCTTTCCTCAATTTCGTCGTGTAGCCTTGCTCTGACGAGGTGTTCGTATAGCTTCCTCATAGTGCATAGCAGGCATATTAGCCTCACTTTGGGTGTTCCGTCTTCGTTCGTACCTTGCTTCTGTATTAGTATAATCTGGCCACCTTCCATTTTTCCGGAAACACACTGACTGCAAAGAGGTCGTTTACCACCGAGAGCACCGTTTCAGGAACCACTGCTATCACCAGACGGATGACTTCGGCCGGTGATTGATAGCGTTTACTTTTGCTTGTGAGAAATATCATGATTGCTTGTGTGAAATATCTGTTGAATATATATACAGATGAATATCATATAGATGATGAATATCATACAGATGAATATCTGTTCTTCCGTTATGGTACTGTCAATCTCTCTGATCATGATAGTCTCCCTGACATCTTGCCATATAATGCTATTATCGCCTGGAGTTTCCTTAATCACTGCTTTTTTAAAGGTTTTACTTCCTCCTTCCTCTACGTCTTCGATTTTAATTTTGATGTCTCCTTTGTTTGTTTTCTCTATACCCTTTATTCTTAACCCAACCTCCTCAATTTTAACTGACTTTTTCAGTTTCTGGGAGACTTCCGTCGCATTTCTTCCACCTTCAATGTTCTTTATAACCAAAACTTCTCTGTCCTGTCGCTTGTTTTGGGTTGCCTTCTCCCAGGGATCTCACGTTTCTAGTAAAGATATTTACTCGGCATTCTGATCTTCTAAACACGAATTCCAGTCTCTTTCTCATTATGTTTCACAGCTCTTCGTTTGCGCACGAACATACATTTTCTTTGCATCCGCTTTCTTCTACTACCCTTGTAACTCTAGCCAGACTCTTATGGACCCTTTCGGAAGAGTCATTTTCTTTGCCCACGACAAACTTATACTCCTCGGTAACATTTTTACTTTCCCGTTCTTCATCACTTTGGCTTATGACTTGGGCGACGGTTAGCCTCAGTTGATTTGGTGGTCTGTTTCGGTTTGCTATACACTTTTTATTTTTGCTGCGTTTTGTTTTCTCTGGTGGTTTCAACTGTTATATAATCTCTTAAATGGGTGTCGCCGAGCTTCTTGTTTTTAGGAACATCTTGGTATGTTCCTTATCACGTTGGTTTCTGAGTCAACTGCTGCGTAGTGATCGAATCTAAATTCCAGACGTCTTTTACGTCTTTAACTTGTTTCTCCCAGTGTGTTCGTGACTTCGGCGTCTTTCCAATGACACTGGCATCACTATCGTCTTAATGCGCACCTTACTTTGCAGGTTTATATATATATATATATATATATATATATATATATATATATATATATATATATATATATATATATATATATATATATATATATATGATATATATATATGCTCTGAGAAGAACCGGATTCTCGACGTTTCGGCGAACTAACATTCGCCATTCTCAAAAGATATATGCGTCCGTGCGGGTCAACCGTTAGACACATACTGAGAGCTCGTTCGTGCGATGCGACTACTTATAGCTGTTTGGCTTCGGGTCATGCGCGTTATGTGCGGTGCTTCGGTTCGGTTGTTCGGTTTCGGTTCACCGGTCCAACTTCTTGCGAAACATTTAGCAAAATGTTTACAACCATACGCCGAAGATTGTGATTCCTATGTCCGCAATGCTGAACACTTCATAGACATACTGAAAAATCACCAACTCCAGCCCGGCCACCTCCTTGTGAGCTTTGACATTGTATCTTTATTCACAAAAGTACCGGTCCCTGAGTCCTTAAACATCATAAGATCAAAATTAAAACCAGACAAGTATGTATCAAATCTGGCAGAACATTGTTTAAAGAATAAATACTTTAGGTACGATAGTCAAATATACAAACAAGTCCTAGGAGCACCAATGGGTTCACCCCTATCCCCAGTAATAGCCAACATATTTCTTACAGATTTTGAGGAAAAGGCAACCTCATCAGCCACACTTAAACCTACCCTCTGGTTAAGATATGTTGACGACACATTTGTAAACTGGTCCCACGGCAGACCAGAGCTGGACAAATTCCTTAACCATCTTAACTCCCAACACGACCAAATTAAATGCACAATGGAGATAGAAAAGCATCAACGACTTCCTTTCTTGGATGTTTTGGTACAGAAGAAACCTGACGGCACTTTGAGTCACACTGTATACCGGAAACCAACCCACACAGACAGATATCTGAACGCTTCTTCGCACCATCATCCCAAACAACTAGCATCTGTAGTCAACACTCTTCTTACCACCCGATCCAAAAGACTAGCCGACCAGCTTAACTTACCGAAAGAATTGAGGAACTTACGAGAGGCTCTTTCTTCAAATGGATATCCAAACAGCTTAATATCCAGAGCTTTCCGTCGTACAGAGAACAGTAGCCAAAGAACTGAAGAACGCCAGAAACCCGTTAGCACAGCATACCTACCATATGTACATGGATCAACTGACAAAATCGCCAGAATCCTTAAAAAACACAACATCGACACCATTTTCAAACCAAACCAGAAAATATCCTCAATGCTACGCAGCGTTAAAGACACCATCCCGTTAGAATCCCATGAAATTTACGAAATACCTTGCGGAACATGTGAACGAACCTACATTGGACGTACCAATAGAAAAATATCTGCTAGGATTCAAGAACATGTAGTTTCAGTCAGACACAGAGACAAACAAGATTCCAACAGGATAGTGCCACAAGCCACAAAGCTGTTCAAGCAATTGATTTATTGAAAATTTGGTAATCGTTTAATTTCAAGAAATGGTCCAGTCGAGTGGCCACCTCGCTCACGCCATTGGACGCCGTTGGAATTTTTCTTATGGGGTTTCCTTAAGTCGAAGGTTTGTGCCAACAATCCAACAACGTTAGATGAGCTCAGGAACAATAACGAACGCTTAATTGCCAACATTCCGGCTGATATGTGTGAAAGAGAAATTGAAAAGTGGATCCACAGAATCGCTGCAGTCGTGCTCGTGGTGGTCATATGAACGACGTCGAATTCCATACAAAATTGTGACATGTGTACTAAACCCGGAAAAAAATTCTGTCGGATATCTCAATTATTCTGTGTTTTATGTATATACAAAATGGTTTTATTCTTATTGAAAAACCCATTATTTAAATAAATATACATGACATACAAGACAATACTGCGCAGACATGCTTAGCAAGAATATGCATACTAGGCGTAGAAAGACAATAGTAGAGAAGCAAGTAGTAGTAGTAGAGGAAGGAAGACGACGGCTTATTTGTTTATTTAATATCTGATATACTAATTGTAATCTGAAGTATTATCCAGCATTCCGTTTATAACTGAACGCTATGCTAGCCAGTTTTTTAAATATTTTTCTATCTATTAACTCCTAAATCTTTTATATGATCTTGACTTGTAAAAGTAGGTCTGCTTTGTATCGGCGATTTTCCAAAAAATAATGCCTATAATTTTGTGGCTTTATAATTTAACTTTTGGAGGCTCGCTAGAGCACGATGCGCTTTATGTTTTTGTTCCAAAACAGTTTTACATCTTATCAACAGCATTGTATCGTTACCATGTGCAACAATTTCGCATCTTTCGGGAAGATCAATATCAAAAATTTAATCGTAAATAATTTTCTAAAATCCTAGGCCAGACTTTCATCCCTGCGGAATCCCCTACTAATAATTTTCTCTATATAGAATCCGGGCTTCGAAATGACGGCTTTACGCGTTGCGAAATAATTAAAGAAGACTAGACAGACAAGACTAGTCCTTCAGATTCAGGACTAGACAGACGTACATAGGCAGACAAGATTCGTCAGGCAAGGTTAGGCAGAAAAGACTACAACAGTCCGGATAAAATTCTATGAACATTATCGATTAACATTTCATTTAGCGTACACAATTCAAATACATTTATGTTATTTGTAACTTAAATTAGATCAAATGTAAGCTTATTTAATGAAATAAACTGTTTTGAATTTGACTAGGCGGACAAGACTATACAGGCAAATCTAGATATACAGGACATATAAGACTCGACAGACAAAACTAGACAGACAAAACTAATCAGACAAGACTAGACAGAAAGTACTAAATAGGCTATGGTCCACCGAAACTCATAGAAATGTTGAACAATATCTACGTAAGATGCTTGATTGAGGAAAATATTCCTACGGAATGAAGAACATCCTGTATAACAACAATCTACAAAAAAGGACCTAAGGACGACCCAAAAAAATTCAGAGGGATAGCAGTTATTCCAACAATTGCCAGAATATATTCACGGATCCTTAGAAACTTAATAGAAGAAGATATCCGAAATAAACGGCCGGAAGAACAGGCGCGGTTTCGAGCGTACCGATCCACAACGGATAAAAATAGCCTTAGAAAAACAGACGCAAAGGAACAAAGAAACACACATTGCTCTCATCGACCTTGAAAAAGCCTACGATAACGTCCCCGTGATACAACTTTAGAAAGCTATGGAACAACTTAGTATAAGACTTACTCTAATAAACGCCACCAGACAGTACTACAAAAATAATTCTGCTGAAATAAAAGTTGGCAACACACTACCAGAGGCATTTATCACAACCAAATGCCTAAGGCAAGGATGCTGCTTATCACCCACTCTATTTAAAATTTATTTAGGCAGAGCCCTACAAGGGTGGACGAATAAATGTAAGAACATGGGACTAATAGTGGGAGATGAGACACTATATAGTCTATTTCGCGGACGACCGAGTTGTTTTAGCGGAGTACGAAGACGATTTAAGTTACATGATTAGAAAACTCCAGGAAGAATATTGAAAAGCTGGACTGACCATGAATATGAGTAAGTGTGAATATCTGTTAGTCGGTAACAACGAGTGTAACGACCTATCCTTGAAATCTGGAATAATAAAAGCAGTAGACCAGAGTAAATACCTAGGATTTATCCTAAACAAACAGGCCAAAATCAATGACGAAATTAGGGAACGGATTACCAAAGGTAGGAAAGCCATTTGAGCATTATACTCACTCCTTTGTGAGAAAGAAATCAGAAGGGAAACAAAATTGAGAATATACAAAAGAATAGTGGAGAGCGTGATGATTTATGAGACAGAAGTGTGGGATGCGAGCAAAAAGAATAAACAAAAATTACTAGCAACTTAAATTGATTTTTTAAGGAGTTACCGAAAATCCAGACTGAAGAGGGTACTGAACACGAGAATAAGGAGAGGACTGAAAATAAGAGAATAAGGGAAAGATGTACAAGGAACAGACTGTAGCAAACGAAACCGAAAGAAGACAACTAGTATGCTTTGGACATACCAAAAGAATGGAGAAAAGATGGCCCAAAAATATTCTGGAATGGATACCATCGGAACGAAGGAAGAGAGGACGACCGAGAAGAAGCTGGCTAGACGACATAAAAGAAACAATGGACACTAGAAATTTAGAACTTGTTACGATAGACAAAATTGGAAACTGGCGACAGCCGTAGAAATCTGTAGATTATTATTACCACTTTAGAACACTTATACATTCTGATTTATTTCGAAAAATTATATGTGTTTTCCGATTCATCAATTACAAGTATAATAATGTTTATTGTCATGCCTTTTGTAGGTTTTAGCTGTCCTCTATATTTAGGTAGTATGGTTTTCCAATAACTAAACCACGCTTCTAATATTGGTTTTCACTTGTTTTATCAATAGATACGATAATTGTCATTTGTAAAATACATCTGCTCTCAATGCAACGTGCTACACAAAATTTAAGTCGTGATGAATGTGTTGAAATTGTTACTTTGTCCAATGAAGGACTAACAAATCGCGAACTTGGTAGAAAATATCGAGTGTCTCATATAACGGTCAGTAGGGTTCTGCAGAGGTTTATAGAGAAGAAAGATCACGCTAGACGACCTGGTCAAGCCAGACCAGGAGCTACTAATGCGATGGAGGACCGATTTTTAATGCTTCGAACACTGAGAGAACGGTTCTCCACTGCACGAAGTCTCCAAATACAGCTGGCTGAGGTTCATGGCACTACTGTTGGTCAAGATAGCGTAAGAAGACTTCTTGCTTCAAATTTACGACCTTGGGTAGCAGCTACTGGTCCCAGATTTGTCTGTAGACCACCGAAGAAACATAATGGCTTTTGCAATTGGCATTAGGAATAGGCATCTGAATTGGGAAATCCATGATTTGGAGCAGCTATTATTTACAGATGAGTCAAGGTTTTGCCTTGTAAGTTCTGATCGCCGCCCTAGAGTGTACAGAAGGCCAAACGAAAGATATTCCGCTTGTAACATTCGAGAAACCATTTTATATGGAGGTGGCTTAGTGGTGGTATGGGGTGGAATATCTTTAACAGCTCGCACAGAGCTTTAGACTGTTGATGGTGGACGTCTGCCTTCTGAACGATACATAACAGACATTTTAGAATATTTTCGTTCCTATGCAGGATAATGCTAGGCAACATGCATGCGGCACATATTGTTACTGAATATTTAAATTATGTTAATATTCATGTCCTGGAGTGGCCAGCCTGCAGTCCAGACCTGAACCCAATAGAGCATCTTTATATAAATAATCTTGCACATAAATAATCCTGTTTCACTCGGCATTATTAACCATCCGACAGTTATCTTTTTTAATGACTAATATATACTATACGGACTGCTCTATTTCTGAGCAAATTTTGTTGTACGGAATTTATCTAGATTTACACTTGTTCCGACACTTACTAGTACTTAAGATCTTACATCAATGACACTTTATAGAGGCACTAAAAAATAGTATAAATAATTACATTGAATAGTGAAGTTCTAGTCTATTTTGACTAGTCCTATCTGTCTAATATAGTCTTGTCTAATTTTTTATAGCCACTATTGCATCTCTAGTAAATTCTCTCTAGTTTTGTATATGTAGTCTCGTGTGTATAATTTCGTCTGACAAGTCTTGTCTCACTAGTCTAATCTGTCTCGTCTTAGCTGACTAGTTACGTCTGGCTACTAATCTCGCCTCTGTATCGACTGTATCATCTGTCCTGTCTGTCGTGTTCGTTTTGTCTGTCTTTTCTCACTACTTTACAATCACTCTCCATCTTTCAAATTTAGACTTGTTTCTCTATAATAGTGTCTTCTCTTTTCTAATGTTGCTAGACTAGCTGCGTAGGTCGTACATTATCAAAGGAGGTATATTCGAAACATTTTAAGAGACGCAAAAGAATACAAAAAATATTAAAAAAATACAAAAAACCGTTCGACGCATACAGTATGCGTCGAACGGTTGACCCGTACGGACGCATATATCTCTTCAGAATGGCGAATGTTAGTTCGCCGAAACGTCGAGAATCCGGTTCTTTTCAGAGCCAACCCTCACAATCAACGCGGAATCCCCGAGAAAACAATACAACACATGTATATATATATATATATATATATATATATATATATATATATATATATATATATATATATATTTATATACAAGATATGAAAGTTACTAAAAATTAAAATTCGGATAACGTGCGTAGCACAAACGCATAACCATGCTAAGGAATTGAAAGAAAAACAGAATATAACATCCAACCAAAAGGACAGGAACAACCCTAAACCAAGAACCTAACCTGTGTACAGTGAATAATACAACATCTTCTGTCACTCTTTGGCACACCCCGCTCAAAGATGCGTTGTGTGAGCCGTTTCGCTACGTCAAAGCAAGTGACAAGAAACGGTCAAGACCTAAAAATGTCAGGGGCTGAAGGCCGGCAGTTCTTAATAAAAGCGACTGAAAACTAGTTGAAGAGCATTATTCACTGACTATAACTGAAACATCTGAATCTATCGATAATTATTCTAGTTATTAAATATCTGATGACACGGATGCATTAATAGATACAAACCCAGACAAACTGACGAATGGCCAACACGGCCGGCATCATATACTGACACGAGACCATCGCCACTGTTAACTACTCGCCGGTGAGATGAACGTCTAGGTATTGGAGCGCGCCTATCCGGAAGTCTCCCTCTCTGTGGCATCGTGAAACAGAGAGTGTGAAAGTGACCCCTGCACACTATACGTTTGCAAAAGAAACTCGGAGATCAATTATATGTTGACAACAACAGCTCTTATGCATGCACAGTGCACGTCACTTCCAAAGTATCTAAAAACAGAAATCAACGCAAGGGAATATATATATATATATATATATATATATATATATATATATATATATATACAAGATATGAAAGTTACTAAAAAGTAAAATTCGGATAACGTGCGTAGCATAAACGCATAACCATGTACGCATAACCCCAACCCCAACAAAGATTTCAAATGCAACTACCCCACTTGTGGCACATCATTTTAAAGCCCTTTTCATTGCGAATACAGTGATAGCGTAGTAATTTCTACACAAATGCCCACCACTAATAAGTTTTTCATCTACTGACGTAGCACTTGCAATGTTTCCGGCTGAGTGGCGTACACTCGTGATTTTAAATGACCCCACAGAAAAAAGTCCAAAGGGGACAGATCCGGAGATCTTGGTGGCCATTCGACGGGACCTATTCTGCCAATCCAATGCCCCGGGAAATGGTCATCCAAAAATTGTCGCACAGCAGCAGCATAGTGCGAGGGCGCACCATCTTGTTGGAAGGTTATTTCATTTTCTAGTAAATTGTCGTCACTTTCTAAAATCTCTGTTATCCTAGGATCAATTGTACTTTCCAATAATTCTAGATAGGTGTTTCGATCGAGATTACCTTGGATGAAAAATGGTCCAACAAGATGGACGCCCAAAATGCCTGCCCAAACATTCAATTTTTGAGGTGTCTGAGTTTGAAATTCCCTGATTAAATGCGGATTAGTATCACTCCAATAACGACAATTGTGTCTATTCACTTCGCCATTCAACATAAATGTGCATTCGTCGGAGAAACATGTATTGTAGAGAAGATATGGATTCAGTAGAAGTTGTTCACTAAAGTATTCGCAAAATTGGTTACGGCGATCAAAGTCATCTTCATGTAACTCTTGAACCAGCGTCATCTTAAATGGATGAAACTTGTGTTTTTTCAAAATTCAATGAACACTGGAGCACAAGTCCATCCACACATAAAATAAATTTTCTTTGAAATAAAAATAAATGTATACACTTTTTTGTTATAAACTCAAGAATAATAAATAACAGTTGTTAAATAGTTTTTACATTAATATTAATATTGTTTTATTAATTATTATTCAGTCTTCTTTATTTTGTGTATGCGGGAGGGATATAAAATAATTATTGTGGGCAGGTGGTATACAATGTGGTATTCAAAGGTGGTATACCAAAATTCCTTATATTTGAGGCTTGTTTTTACATTGAAATTCATATTCGAAAATTCCTAAGTTTTCTCTTGTGATATTTTAATTGGGATATTTTAATATCTCACACAGTTTTTTTTTCAATTTAATTTGTTATAAACAAATTATTAAGGAATTACTGAAAATAACAATGGTATATCAGGAGAGCCATATGAATCCATTAGCAATAGAAACTGACATTTGAAATTAAATTGTTTATAATAAATCTATTGCACATTGATAATTCAACTACATTAATAATTAAACATAAAGCTTACGAGATTACATAAACTTTAATTGCATATTTTTCATATCGGTTTGTAACTCTCTCACAATCAGTGGGACTTACGCCACTTTCAAAATAAACGTTTTCATCACTTCATTAACCCCGCATATTTTGATGTTACAAAATCTTAATGATTTTAAATATATTAGTAACAAGTTACTTCAGTTTAAAAAGATCAAGTAAAAATCTAACTATTAAGGTAACTAACTCAATATTTTTGAAAAATGGACTTTCAAAAGGCCACTTTCAAAATAAACGGCTCAAATCTTTATTTTACTATTACCCTATTCAGTAACTTACATTAAGAATTAACTGAATTACGCGATTATTTTTAAACTTATAAAAGGACACGAACAGACGATTATGATAAAACTTTATTACAGTATTACACATATTAAGACTAACTTATATTAAGATCTAACTATTTCTAGATCTAATATAAAGTAATATATTAACTATTTCTAGATCTATTTCGATACTCTTAACATTCAGTTGTTCAATTGACTGCTTTTGGGCAATTGACTACCAAAACATATAGGAGAAGGAGGACCTAACTGTATGCAACCCATATGCTTGACAATACCACGCAACACATTAGTGTATTTTCATAAGTTTCTAATAGTAAATTCGCATTTTTCTTGTAATTAAACTACATATTTACGGTTTTCAGATTTTTCTCTTTACATGTGCTGTAAGACACCGCTTCTTGCCAAATTTCATGATTCTAGGTCAACGGGAAGTACCTTATAGGTTTTGATTCCCTTGTGAAATCGCAAAATATGCGACATAA
Source organism: Phosphuga atrata (assembly GCA_944588485.1). Taxonomy (NCBI): domain Eukaryota; kingdom Metazoa; phylum Arthropoda; class Insecta; order Coleoptera; family Silphidae; genus Phosphuga; species Phosphuga atrata. The sequence continues at coordinate 11,573,939 of OX155896.1, read as the reverse complement.
ACGGTCATATCTTTTGATCGCGTTGACTTACAAGTTTGATTTTTTCACAGCTGAAAGAGACCGCAGACCCGAGTATTTGATACAAATTCAACTTGTTACCTCTACGCGTTCCTGAGAAAAATGGTCTTGACAGACAGACAGACAGACGGACAATAAAGTGATCCTATAAGGGTTCCGTTTTCGGTACGGAACCCTAAAAAAGAACGAATAAGATAAAAGCGTTAAATTGTTTTAACTATTATGAGAATATTGTATTATAGGAGAATAATATATTTATCTTTATGATCTTGCTACTCTTATCCTGTCCGTCCAGTTTACTTTAAAATATTACATCACATAAATAGTGATAATATTACAATTATGCATATCAAATTTTAATAGTAGTATAAATTTAATATTAATCTTATTCCGTCGTTGTTTGACTGCTTATGTTTACTATGTTTGCCTATCATCGTGGCATACAGGTCTTCCTGTCCTACTTTTGCATATAGGTCGCTTATAATAATTTTGATATGATTTCTAGGGCATCTCTGGCAGGTTGCTTCTAGAGACTCGTAGAACTCATCCTTTTCTTCATCCGTTTTCTCTTCTGTAGGTGCGTGCACATTTATAAAGCTGTAGTTTTTAAAAAAAATTCCTATCATTCTGATAGTACACATTTGTGGAGATATTGCTTTAAAGTCGGGTATCAGATGTTTTAAGCCCGCCATTTACGATCAGTTTAAACTGATCAGTTCAAAATGATTTCCCCACTCACTGGCTTAAAACCGGCCTTCATTTCTCGATTGTCGCCTGTGTATCTGGCAAATCTGGCTGTGTATCTGACAAATTTCTCCCCGCGTAACTTAAAAAAAAATGATTCGAATTTTGAAGAGGATATTTTACATATGACGGCTGCTGCTTGAAGCCGTTAAATCAATAAAAGCAACAAATATTTCTATTTGACAATAAAAGAAATCAGTTATCTCATATTAATTTGTTAAATGAGTTGTCACTGAAACCGAGTGACTGGCGTAACTATTTGAGAATGGACGAATCTCCATATTTCAAGCTATTTTTCTATAAATTCTTCAGTTATTGCACGTCCTGACGCCATGGCGGTTAAACTACGACTGACTAGCGCATGCGCGGTCAGCTTGGCGTGATGAAAACGAACTGAAGCCAGCGGATTTATGGTGCGCCCGGTAAATCCGTGGGTTGCCGCCAGTTCAAAATTTTATGTTAGGATTTCACACCCACGGTCAGTTTTTGGATGTACGTTAGTTCAACTGATCAGTTTAACTGATCGTGAATGGGGGGCTTTACTCTCTTGTTTACGATGAATCCTGTCCCAAAAGTATGTTGGCTTGGGTCACAGCTATAGTTTATTGTGTGTTTTCGTTTCTCAATGATCTTATTGCCGGTCCATTTCATTTTCTGTATTGCCATGATATCCGTTTTTATTTTTCCAGTATTTGCAGTAGATTGTGCAGTGCTTCGGGCCTGTATAGTGATCGCACATTACATGTATGTAGGGTCAGATCTTTGTCCGTTTTCTCGCCAATTCGTCGTCGTAGATTCAGTCCGGTCTTTTTTCTTAGAGTTTTCGTAACGATTTTTTTTTCTAAGATGGGGTTGGCCATCTCTCCCGCTCTCGTTCGCCCTGACCTCGCCTTCCATACGGATTTGTTACCGCATCTTCAGCGAGGTTGCTCAGGTTACCAGGGTTCACCACGTGGAGGTGAGAGTCGGAAGTGAGTGGGAGAGGCTATGCGACAATCTCTTTCTGTGCGGTTGCCGTGCGGTACGCATGCACTACCCTTGAACCAGCAAAACTTATTACACGACAATGACCAGTAGGGAAAAGGACACGGAGCAGGCCTAAAACAAGATATCTGGACCGAGTGCAGGAAAATCAAATAGCAATGAAGGTGGCCGGATGGAAAGCTAAGGCCCGGAATGGATTGGAATGGAAAAAAGTTCTAAAGGAGGCCAAGACTATGATGATAAACTTAATATTGGGTGTTTTATTTAGAGGTTTTCTTTTCGACCTGGCAACACTGTTTCTAGATTTCTGCTCAGTAGGTTTTGCCATTTTATCATGAATAGACTTACGCCAGAACAACCCTTGCAAATTGTGCAAATTTTATTTCGAAAGTCGTGCTTCAGTTCGCGAAACTTGCCGTGCGCTACGTATATTTTACGCTCGACATAATCGTCTATCCGAGCAATTTATTCGGAAAACCATGGATCGTTTTCGCACTACGCATAGTCTGATTAATAATGTGCATTCGCAGAGACGTCGTACAGTGTGAACCGAAGTAGTTGTTGCGTCTGTGGAGCGTTGTGTTGAGATGGACCCGAAGGAGGCGATTTCACTCATACAGCAATTGGAGCTGTGTCCACCCACCTTATAGAAAATTTTGTGAAAAGATCTCAGTTTATGAGCTTACAAGATACAGCGCGTGCAAGATCTGAAGCCGCGTGACCATCATATGCGTCGTACGTTCGGAGAATGGACCGAATATAAGATTCTTTTTGATCGTCATTTTCACAAAAAGCTTTGTTCACCGTTGAGGCTCATTTTTTCTCAATGACTACGTAAACAAAGAAAATTGCCGGATTTGGAACGAGGAGAATCCAGAAGTCATTATTGAGACGCCGTTACATCCATCAAAACACACTGTTTGGTGTGCTTTATAGGCTGGTGTAATAATTGGCCTATATTTCTATAAATATGAAGCCGGCCAGCACGTGACAGTCAATGGAGTGCGCTGTCGATTCATGATTGCTGACTTTTTCGTTCGCCAGTTGAATGGCGGTAATGAGGAGAAGCTTTGGTTCCAACAAGACGGCGCAACATACCACACAGCGGCACAATCAATTTATTGCAGGAAACATTCACTGACCGCATAATCTCGCTTAACATACCCGTGAAGTGGCCGCCTCAGTCGTGTGATATCACACCCATTGACTACTTTCTGTGGGGATATGTGATGTCGCTAGTGTTCGCCAATAAACCAACGACGTTGGATTTGCTGGAAGCCCACATTCACCGCATTATTGTCGATATACGGCCCCGGCTGCTCGAAAAAGTGGTCGAAAATTGGACTTCGACATTACACTTCATTCGAACCAACTGCGGCCCAAATGTGCCCCAAATTATTTTCAAGCAGTAATGGTATGAAATTATCTTTCCAATAAAGCCATTTCCAGGGCAGTTAACATGATTTTTTATTTTGAGTTTCATTTCAGTTCAAAGTTCTAACGGGTGATTTTTTTGCTATTTGGTTTTTCAGTGTAATTTTTTTCAGTGTAAAAAAAGGATTCGTGACATGTGGCAGTGTCAAAAATACTCAGTAAAGTTTGCCATTTATAGATTACCATGAATAGACTAACAAACGAACAATGCTTGCATATCATTGAATTTTATTATCAAAATTCGTTTTGTGTGAGAAATGTGTTTCGTAAATTATGTCCATTTTATGGACCCACCGAACAGGCTATTCAAGCTGTTTCCAAATTTCGCACCAGTTTCATACACAGCTACAATATTTTCCTCACAAAATATTGCTACTGTATTGGCCCGTATCAATGAAGATCGCAATGTGTCAATTCGTCGCCGTTTTCAACAATTGGGCTATCGACTACCGTGTTATTCGACCACTCGAAAGATTTTGCGTATGAACCTCGGCGTGAATCTATACAAAATACAGCTGCTGCAAGAACTGAAGCACTGTGACGTACCACGTCACAGGGCCTTAGGAAAGTTGGATGAAGATCCATTTTTCTATCGAAAAATTGTCTTCAGCGGCGAAGCTCAATTTTGGCTCAATGGATAGTACGTCAACAAACAGAATTGATATGAAGAGCAGCCAGATGCAGTTCAAGAGCTGAGAATGCACCCTGAAAGATGCACTGTGTGCGGTTTGTGGGCCGACGGCATCATTGGACCGTACTTCTTCAAGAATGATGAAAATCGTATCGTTACAGACAATGGATCAAGGTACCGTGCGATGATTACCGACTTTTTTGCCCGAAATGGAAGAATTGGACTTGGTTAACATGTGGTTTCAGCAAGATGATGCCACATGCCATACGGCACGCGATGCCATGAACCTAGTGAGTGGCGAGTTTGGTGAGTAATTAATTTTAGCAGCCCATTGGTCGCCAAGATCATGTGATTTGACCCCACTAGACTATTTCTTGTGGGGATACGTCTCTCGTATACAGGGACAAGCCAGCCACAATTCCAGCTTTGGAAGACAACATTACAGCTGCCATTGGTGAGATACCGGCTGAAATGCTGCGAAAAATATGCCAAAATTAGAGCTCACGGGTTTACTACCTACGGCGTAGCTGCGGACAACATTTACATAAAATGATCTTGATCTTGACATTTACATGAAGAGTAAATGGCAGGCATTCATTTAGCGGCCCAAATAAATGTTTTATGCACATTTGCAAATTTTTTTTTTTTCATTTTTCAAAACCCAAACAGTTAAAAAATGTATAAAATAAAAAAAAACACCCTATATATACCATTCAATGCATGTTAATAAATTTTGCATCTGATTTAGTTCTTTAGTTTAATTTAGTTATTTCTTTTTTCTTTAGGAATATTTACTTGCAAGCAACAAACGAAAACATAAGTAGTTTTTTAAATTTTTGTGTAGAGAATGTAGATTCATAATTTGCTTTCTCTATGAAGTGTTCTCCCGGGTTTTATTATGACTTTCATTGTTTAACCAGTGTATACTTTGTTAAGCTACAATTACACATAGAGCCATAATATCGATTTCCTTTCACACATTGTACGTGTTTTAACATCAAACCAACGAACGCAACAACGATTTATGTCATCATTAATGCTATTTTATACTCGTCTAAATGGGCTAATACTTAATGCGTAATGGTTGTAAATAATGTTAAGCATTTTCCATGCTACACAAAACACAAATCAAACTTATTTCGATTATCCTTGTTACAGTAATTTCTTATTTTTCCCGCTAGGAATTAGTTTCTTTACTATTAGCAAGTTTTATAAGGTAGCTTCGACTACGGTTTATGGGGTTAGAGGTAGTCAGGATTTTCAAAAAATCGATTTTTTTTTTTTGCATTTTCGTTAAGTGTAATATCTTAAAAATATTCTCTGAAAATTTGAAGTTGATCCGATAATTATTTTTCGAGTTATTCGACAAATAACAAAGAGCGCTCGGGCACTCCAAAACGCTCGGGAGCAGGTAGCTAGCGGCAGCTGCAAGCAACCGGTTTTTTTTGTTTTTCGCCACGTCACTAGTATGCCTGTAGCAGTTGCGGAGAGCAGTCGATAGTTGTGCGTTATTAAAATAAATTATTTTTTAAGTTATTTATTATGGGACGTGATACGAAAAAAGTTTCGAGAGAAGTTCGGAGATCTGAAAATATCCGTAAGTCGTATTCAAAGAAACGAAAAAATGTTTTTAACCCAAAAACGGCGGAACGTGATGAAAGTGTTCGGAGTACATCGTTTAAAAAACTGAAACAAAATACTGAAAACGATGTACCCGAAAGTTGCACCACTGAATTTCGAATAATTAATTTTATTACAGTATTCACTGCCATTTCTGCTCTTGTGAAATGTAAAAAATGTGATGGAAACATTGCATTTCAAACAGCTAGTACACGTGGGCTGGGATTTAAAATTGTAGTTTCTTGTAATAACTGTGACAATGAATATATTCCTTCGTGCTCTTTCATTGGGCATTCCTATGAAATAAATAGACGCTTCATTTTTGTGATGAGAATACTAGGGATAGGATACGAAGGTTTGTGCAAGTTTTGTGGCCTGATGGACATGCCGTCTTTTTTAGATAAAACTACGCATACAATATTATTGAAGCACATTTTAGATTGTGGTAAAACCGTTGCAGAAGCCTTGATGAAAAAAGCTGTGAATGAAGAAAAAGAAGCAAGTAGTGAAAATGAAAATAAGAATGATTTGACTGTATCGGGAGATGGAACCTGGCATAAAAGGGGATTTACATCGTCATTTGGAGTTTCTTCTATAATTGGCTATTTTACTGGAAAGATTCTTGATATAAACATTAAAAGTGCTTATTGTAAGCTATGTGAGTATTGGAAAAATAAAAGAAATACGGTTGAGTTCGAGGAATGGTATGATTCGCATGAAAATGAGTGTAGTGCTAATCACAAGGGGTCTTCTGGGAAAATGGAGGTGGATGCGATGATAGAAATGTTTCAGCAGTCTGAAACAAAATATGGAGTTAAATATATCAACTACATTGGCGATGGTGATTCGAAAACCTATTCTGGAATTATAAAAGCAGATCCTTACAAAAATACAACCGTAAATAAAAAGGAATGTATAGGCCATGTTCAAAAGCGGATGGGGACTCGACTGCGTACTCTGAAATCTAAACAAAAAGGTCTTGGTGGTAGAGGTAAGCTTACAGGAAAAGTTATAGACAAATTAACTGTGTACTATGGTTTATCTATACGTCGTCATTGCGATTCTATGGAAGATATGAAATCTGCTATTATGGCAACTTTTTACCACTACGGTTCGACTGATGAAAATCCGAATCATGATATGTGTCCAAAAGGCGAAGATTCTTGGTGCTCTTATCAGCGCGCTGAAGCACGTGGAGAGCTTGATACTTATACTCAAGATTATTCTCCCTTACCTCCTGATGTTTTAACAGCTATTAAACCGATTTACGACGATCTCAGTAATGATAATTTACTCTCAAGATGTGTAGGTGGATTCAATCAGAATAATAATGAGAGCTTCAACCAACTAGTGTGGAAAATATGTCCAAAAACCGTGAATACTAGTTATACTATCGTACAAATTGCTGCATACATAGCTACTTGTATATTTAATGAAGGTATACATTCATTATTAATGATTATGAATACCCTAGGACTTGATTGTGGGTCTAATTCCCATCGGTATGCTGAAAAAAAGGATGCTGCACGTGTTAAAGTGGCAGATCAGCGCGCCAACGACAACACTCGGGAAGGCAGAATGCTTCGTAGGCACCACCAAATTGACGTTTTGGAAACTTCCACAATGGCTGAAGAAAAAAAAGCTTCGATCAGGCCCAGGATTATCTATTTATAAAACTATTTTTTTTCCTCCGATTGATTTTAGATGAATCTCCAAGGACTTATGACAGTCACCGCAAGGACCTTTTTTTGAAACTGGGTCAACACAGACAGCTATAACTTTGAAAATTATAAATTTTTTTTTTTCAAATTTTCGTGACTTCAAGTCAAAACATTGTTTAATAATGCCATATTATTACTTTTGTAAAATAAAATGATTTAATAGCAAAAAAAAATTACTGAAAATTCTCATTTTTTCGTGTCTCTGACTACACCTAACCCCTTAAGTGAAATGGTGGTTTAAAATATTATAATTATATAAAATCATGCGATAAAATAACATGACATAATAATTGCTCTTCTTTAAGCAAAATGGATAGATAAACAATAAAACTAACTAATAATTTAATTGAAATTTTATTAATACATTTCAAATACAGGGCAATTTATCTAGTTTACAATTTCATCTAAACCTATCTAGTGCCAAGTAAATTGAAGAAATTATCTAATTTATTGGAATATACCACTGTCTTGTCTAGTATCTTTTGTGTGGACGTAGGAAGCACGATTTAGTTAACTTTTCAAGTGCCCACCTAAATCACTAGAGTCTTGGCATCGCCGCATACTCGTCTGAAATGCGCGCCATGAGCATTACCTCAAGGTGCCGCTGTATTTATTTCAGAATGTTTATTTATCCATAAATCCCTCATTCAAATCAGTGTTTAGGGGTTCTGGATGTATTTTTATTCACGTCGTGCGTTCTTTTCTTTTTACTGACTATGTTGCTCAGCATCTCAGAGTAAGTCGGGTGATGTCAGCATTTTTTTCAATGGGATAAGAAGCCTAGTCCATGATCCGAATTTCGTATTGCTTTACGACCTCTGCTGTTTTGCAAACATTTGTGCACGCGTTTTTTCCTCTCCGTACTATTTGACCAATTTGAGTTAATTATTGTTTTAAAAGGAAGACTCATTCCTAAATAGAGTGCTCTATTAGCAGGATACTAGTTATGACGAGTATTGCATCTCTTGATATATCTTCCTATGCGCTGCAGACTCTTATTGCCATTTTGCGCTGGAGACAATTCAGCACTCTCTTTATGCTAAAGTTTTCCAAAGCGCCCATACTGGACTGCCATACAAGATGATAGAATGGGTCACAGAAACTTAGGGTCTTGATGGTTTTGAAAGTTTTAGACGTCACTTTGTGAATGTGTTCTTTAAGTAAAGCCATCTGTCAGTAGTGATCCTTGGGTATTTTATGACAGTGGTGATAATTCGGTGGTGGAAGGATTAGCCGACTCTTGTGAAGACGTTTCCAGGGAGCGCCATAGTGCGTCTATAGATTTGTTTGGCAATTTGAAATTAAACACATTGCCGCCTGGAGGCTCCTTTCTTGCTCCCCATCGTCGTTTCTAACGACGATACCATCGAATGCGGCTAAGCACTGCTAAAAGAACTGGGCAAGGCAGGACAATCAAAGTGGCTGGAAACTCTGGAGAAAATGGACATGACACATAGTTGTAAAATGGCCTGGAACACAATCAAGAAACTAAGCTGCGACCCCATAGCACCTAAACAAACAATCAATGTTATACCAAATCATGTAGCCCTACTGCTACTATTAAATGGTAAAACAAAACAAAAAACAAGTAAAAGAAAATAATCTGGCAACGACGAAATCTGGAGACGCTGGCAACGAAACTAACCTGCTGGGCGAAAGTTTTACTATAAAAGAACTTAACCAAGTAATAAACACCATGAAAAACAGAAAGTCTCCAGGGATAGACTACATGCTTACGGAACAGGTCAAACATTTCTGAAGGAAAACTAAACCTGTCTACTGGCCCTTCTTAACAACTGTTTGATATCATACACAATACCCAAAATGTGGCGAAGAGGAAAGGTAATTGCCATTCCCAAACCTGGGAAGAATCCCGACCTGCCAAACTGCTACCGCCCAATATCATTGCTATGCCATCTCTTTAAATTCTGCGAACGGTTAATCCTCCAGAGAATTCAGAAACACATAGACCCTATGTTAAAACCCCAACAGGCAGGCTTCAGACCTGGAAAATCATGCTGGTCATGTACTAAATCTCACAGTACGCATAGATGAGGGTTTACAAAATAACAAGAGCTGCGTTCATCGACCTCACAGCCGCCTACGATAGTATAAACCATAATGCTTATCAAATCTATATCTATATCGCCCTGCTTATCAAAGTCTACAAATCCACAAAAGACTACAAACTAACGAAAGCAATTCAATCAATACACCAAAACAGAAGGTATTATGTGGAACTTCAAAATAAAAAAAGTCGATGGAGAATCCAAAGAAATGGTCTTCCACAAGGAAATGTTCTGGCCCCCACTCTATTTAATATATACACCAATGACCAGCCTATAACAGAAAACGGCAAACACTATGTGTACGCTGACAACCTAGTTGTCACAGTTCATGGTCAAACATTCGGGGAGATAGAGTTAAGGCTGGAGGATGCAATGGAAAATATTGCCAAATACTATCGAAATAACTCGCTAAAACCGATTGCGAAATATGACTGCGCAGTCTGGTGCAGATCAAGTCAGAAAAAAAGGTCGATACCGCCTTAAACCAAACTTGCAGGATTATTACTAGCTGCATGAAACCAACACCAATCAGCCAATTGTACAAAGCAGCAGGCTTCGAAGAACCAAGTGAAAGAAGAATGGGTACGAAGTAATAGAGCATGTAGAATAATTTAAGCAAACCTTCGACGATCGCCATGTCCTTTATGGCCAAGAACAGCAACGGAAAAGGCTCAAATCAAGGAAAAATTTTCTTCAAGGTGCTATCGTGGAACCGACCGACAAATTCCCTATCAACGAAAGCCCCTGTGCAGTGTCAAATTTGGACCGGAAGACATGGATAACTCTTAACAGAATACGAACCGGCGTGGCACCAGTAGAAACAAACGAACGAAAGTGGAAAATTGAGGAAGATCAACAATGCCTCTGTGAATGTCGGGAGATACAAAACTTGTGCCATTTGCTGTGATGCTCATTATGCCCTACAACGTGCTCCATCGATAAGATGTAGATTGCAAATGAAAATTCCATAGACGTAGCCCGGTACTGGGCAGAAAAACTTTGAATGGAACGATTTCGGTCTCAAAAAAGTAAGTAAGGGTATTTTATATATTCTTTCGGCTTTATTGTCTTCTTCGCTTTATATTGAGTTAAATAAAGGAAGATTGGACCGTTCCTTTGGCCCTTAAGAAGTATACCTTCCCTTTTCTCCGCCGCTTACTTAAGCCGATAAGTTAAGCCTCTTTTTTCTCCAGGCAGAAATGGATTTATTAGCCATGTTAGTCCATCAACTTCTCTGTCTTTCCAGGCAATATAATGGCAAACTCGTCGGCTAAGCCGACGATTTGTACATCGTAAGGTCGTCTTAACCTTACCACTAGATCTTATAAAATATATTTCATAGCGTAGGGTCCATCACAAAACCCTGCGGTGCACTACTGGTTACCTCACATTCTGCAGACTCTCCGCCTGTTTTTGCTCCTTTTTTTTTCTATTAGACTAGTAGCTGGCTACGAGACGCATAAGATATGGATGAATTCTTCTTTGTTAGAGCTTTACCACGATGTCTTTCCAGGGTGTCGAAAGCGTTTTTAACATCTAATATTATTTGTGCACTCATCTTTTCATCCCATGTGCACCAGTTGACGAATTTTTGTTCACTTCTAAGACCTTCGTAATAACATCCCACATCTATTGTAGACTGTCCCTCTCGAAACCCATACTGCCTATCAAATACATTCGTGCCTTTTATTTAATTCCTCTTTTAGTCTTGATAATAAAGTTTGTTCCAATAGTTTCCCTGTTACATCAAATAAACATATTTGACGGTACCTCTTACACTTATTTCCTCCTCTATCAATTCTAGGATTTCTTCAACTTCTTATTTATTGTATTTCTATTTTGTTTTAAGCGCCAATTTATTTGATATGATTTTAGTAAAACCTTGTCCTGTATTAAAAATTTTGCCAAGACTACATTTTTTTTCTTCTTCCTTGGAGGGCGGATGAGCTGGTAGAGGTTAAGGCACTCTCCTGTCTGGTAAGAAATTATCTCTAAAGGCGGACGAACCAAAATTTGGTCAACGGCGTAGAATGAAGAAGGCAATAGGAAACCACTCCATTAAAGATCCTGATTGATATCCTTAGTATGATCATTATGGTTATGGTTATGAGTGAGCTCGAAGCAAAATGTTCCGGAGTTTCTAGTCATCTGTTCGGATCTCCGGGGAGGACGGCTTTGAGTGATATCGTTTATGGATCAAGGAAAGAGAAACTAATTAACATAGACACTAGGTTATGTACATGAAATGCACAAACCATGGCACAAAGTGGGAAGAAGGGAAAAGAATTCCTGGCTCAATGCGGACCCGTAACAAAGACTTGGCTGGCAAAATTTTACTCAGAGGTCCTCTGTAAGGCTATATTCCTCCAAAACTGAAAAATTAAAAAATAATATCAATACTTAAGCTTGGAAAAGATAAGGACAAGCCAGAGAACTACAGGCCGATTGCTTTGCTGAGCTCCTGCTACAAACTACTCCAAAGACTTATTTATAGCATAAGCGAGACTATCATGCAACACATACCGGTAGAACAAGCCGGCTTCAGAGAAATCGAAGCTGCTATGATCAAGTTCTGAGTCTTACAACTTTCAAAGAAGCAGTCTTCCAAAGCCAAGAAAAATCATCAGTTGTATTCATAGACTTAACAGCAGCACATGACACGGTCTGGCGCCAGGGATTAACGTACAAGTTACTCAAAACCATCAGATGCAAAACAATAACAATGCTCATTGACAACATACCCAGTAATCGCTCCTACCAAGTATATATGGATGACCAATAAAGCAGAAAGAGATTACGAAACAATGGTTTGCCGCAGGGGTCCGTTCTCGCTCTGCTCTTGTTCAATCTTTACGTATCTGATCTACCTGAAACTCGATCTAAGAAATTCAACTATGCTGATGATATGGCTCTTGGTTTTAGACACAAAAACCTACAAATAGCAGAGAACGTCCTGAACGAAGGCCATGAACAAATTCTTCATAAAATGGTGAACCAAACCTAGCCTAACTAAAACCGAAACATCATATTTCCACTTAAATAATAAAATGGCGAATACAGAACTACATGTCGAACTTAACGGGACCCGACTAAAGCACAATAAATACCCCATCGTACCTGGGTGTAACTTTAGACCGCACACTATCCTTCAAAAAACATTTAACCTGTGTAACTGCCAAATTAGGAACAAGAAACAACATTATCTCCAAACTAAGCGGCACGAGTTGGACTGCCTCAGCTGAAACGCTACGGTGTTCTTCTCTAGGGCTTGTGTTCTCCGCAGCCGAGTACTGTGCACCTGTCTGGCTAAATAGCCCACATTCAAGAGTGGTAGATGCCCAACTAAGCAGCACCCTACGAACAATTAGCGGCATTATAAAACCTACACCTACATACTGACTACCAACTCTGTGCAATATACCTCCAGCCCACCTACGACGCTCAGACGCTCTCTGCAGAGAATATAGAAAGATCTTAAGCAACCCACAGCTTCAAATCCATGATGATATCGACCAACTTGGTCATAGGCTACGTTCCAGAAGTGTGCCCCTAGATATCCATAACAATCTTCATATAAACGAATCAGTTCCTGGATCCTCACTTCCTAGAAAGACATTGTTTGGACCGTATCTCACGAGAATCAAATTTTCTAATTTTAAACGGGCTGGTCTGATCACTTACCTTTTAGGGTTGCTCGCGTCTCCGCCCCGTGTGGACTGTCCTTCCGGCGCCTATTCCAAGGGAGGAAATAAGGATAATAGGTGGAAGGATTCTCTTAAAATGGTTATCTTCCAGAGGTTCCAGAGGTTCCAGAGGTCCAAATGGTTGCGGCAGCCCTTTGGCTCGTTATAACACCCCCTTATTAACTGGAAACGAAAACTGCGTGCACGCATCGATTGCCCTGGGTTTGGGCTATCCCGTGTCTTTTCAAGATGCATAATACCGGAAATATATAAATTCGCGGCCTAATTAATAAATCGCGAGATTTCGGCCCAGGTCGATACACATTTCCCCTTCTTTTAATCGATGCCGAAATCGATTTAAATTTCGACTTAAAATATAGATTTATTAAAATTGGCGCGAACAGACATGGTGCTATCTAAACCGCATCCGTACCGAATGCGGCGTATGTGCAGACTCCTTATATAAATGGGGAAAAGCCCAAAGCAACACGTCCGACTGTAGCGAACAACAAACCATCCACCACATAGCCTATGAATGTGTAAACCGGCAAAGTCTCGGCTCGACCAGAGATTTCTTGGGGGCCACTCCATCGGTTCTCACCTGGATCGAAAACTTCGACAATAAGATATAAAAGTGTTATCCTTTGAAATTTAAGCATATTAGGGATACATGTAATGCCATACGATAAATAAATAAATATGATGGTCATCAATATCCGGAACGGATAGGCACAAAAAGAATATTTTTTTTGTGAAATGTTAAAAATTATTAAAAAAAGCTGTATTACTTACTATTTTGGTAAAACCTCAGCTTGTCCACTGTATTCTTAAATCAATTTATTTCGAGATCTGTAGCAGAGGAAGTAGAAAGTAAAAGATTCCTCCTAAAGAATATAGGCTTAATAAATATAGCTATTTATAGAATTTTCGCAAACTAGGACGAGCAGCGACAGGAAAATCTTTAATGCCATTTAAGAAAGAAAAATAATATAATCTGTCTACGGGTTACATTGTGAAAATTGGCGTGGTCCAAAAACTTAAACTGTCAATAGAAAACTGAAATTTATTACAACTTGACAACATAAATTATTTCTACTAACTGCTGTATTTATTACATGCTAGGAAACAACACATTGAATGGATTTAAAAATATACTTTATTATGAATTTCTTAAAAAAATACAATTTGGTTTATTGATTTGTAAAAACAAATAGGATTTCAACAGACAAACAAAATGAGAGATGAAAGTAAATATACACAAGTATAAAGATGAGTAAAGACTCACTGGACTAAAGAAATAATAATAGAAAAACAATGTTTTAAAGATGAAAGGTTTGGTACTTACGTATTAACCCCACGCCACTAGCGCTATATCGAGATCGAGAGTTCGCGCTGCCGCGCGTATCTTGTCTTGATTTATCTGTCCGCTTCGCGGCAGGTAACTTAAACTAATCGGGGTTAAAAAATAAAGTATTTTGAAATTTAAAAATGTTTTAATTTTGAATAAATTGTTTTATTTTATGATTTAACATACAAATTTTAGGTGTAGATTGGCGGCATTTAAAAATGCAACGGTGGTGGCGTTAATACGTAAGTACCAGAGGTTTTATTAGTGTAATATACGTTGTTCTTATAAATAGAAAATTGTTTGTATAAACAAAATGTATTTGTAATTAGTATTTAATGGTGCAATTAAAATATTGCAGTGTTATTAAGCGTGGTGTCATCCAATTTAGAAATGATAATAGATGATAGGTTGGAAAGGTTGGAAATAGCACTTGAATTGTAATTTCATATTAATTCCTACTTCCAGAGTTCCGCTGGAGAACGAGGAAACAGGGTAAAAAATTGAAACCGAACAATTGTAATTTAATTGTTTATAAAGTTTGTAAAATTATAAGGTTTTTGCCGAAAATGAAAATTGTCGGAGGGTGAATCGTCGAGTATCATTTCGGGTTTTTATGATAATTAGGGAATTAGTCGAGTGCTACTTAATGTTTGAACACAAACACAGCGAAGCTCATGACTATTTTTCTCCTTTTTTGTCTGTCTTTTTTATTTTCTCGTGCTTCTCATTTCATCCCAGCCGGAACGCTCTCTAACTTTCCTTTCCACTATTGTGTTTCGCTCTAATTTGTTTCCGACAAGACAATTTCAACGAGATTCACACTTACTATATATAGACTACAATTTCTATGAAATATTAATTATATAATATTACACATTTTATAACTACAGACTTGTTCATTACAAACAATTTGAACTTGTGCGATATTTGAACAATTCAATCTTGAATGTTTAGACGTGCATGTCAGCTTTTTTCATTTAGTCAATAGCCTGGCTTCTGTGGTTTCGTTTCCTTGCGCTGGTGGTGGTTTTATTGCCTTTCTAGTTTTGCATGCCTAGACTTATCTCTGCAGAATTGTCAATTGATTACTCTGTCTTTAAACTCCTGGTGCTTCTACAGGTTGCCTGTTTCAGACGTATATTTGTAGAATTCTCTTGTCTATTTTCTCTTATATTTTTAGCCTATCCTAACTTACTATTTTTACCCCTGCCTATGTAGACAAGTCTATCTAGTGTGGCTAGTTTGTATGTATTTCTTTCCATAGTCTAGTGTTTCTATTATACTAATCTGCTTAGATTTATCTGTCTAGTTTTGTCTGCCTAGTGTTCTATCTAGACTAGCATCTTTATTCTTTTCTGTCCAAACCGTGTCTGATTAGTGTTAGCCAGTGTTCGGTGATACAATGTTCTTCATAATTTTCATTATTAAGGACGTAGTCAAGAATGGCAATTTTATTAGTTATGCACTGTATATTATTTATTATGGTACAGTTATAATGTAAGTTTATTATGGTACATAACTAACTTCATACCCTTCAATGAGAGGATGATATTGATTCAAATGCGCACCAGCCAAATAAATACGAACTTCATACAACAAGTATATGCCCCTACAACCGACAGCGATGAACAAACTGTAGAGAAGTTCTACTCGGATTTGGGTGAATTAACCAAGAACTTGAAGAAACTCAATATAATTATGTGGGCTTTTAACGCCTAGGTTGGTTGGGGTAGAGTTGGGAATGTTGTGGGGATTTTGGTCTGGGAGATGAAAGAGGCGACAGGCTCATACACGGGTTGCCAGGAAAAAGAGTTGGTTATTACAAACACCTTCTATGAACTATCGCTATGAACTATCGCCTGGCGACAATGATAATAACCTTATTATAAATCAAATAGATTTTATATGTGTCAACAGGCGGTTTAGAAAAAAAACAGAAAGAGCGTAAAAGCCTATCCAAGTACACACTGACTTGGACCACAACTAGCTGTCAGCCAATATAAAAATGAGATTAAGGAAACTGCAACGATCGATAAGACCAAAGAAAGTGAACTTGGAATATATCAAAAAAGAACCATACCAAACGCTGTTCAATGGTCTAATTGCGAGGGATTTATCCGAGGCATTAACATTAAATATTGTTACTACCTGGGACAAGGTTTAAACAAAAATGCTGTATGTGGTGGACAGTGGCGGATCCAGGATTGTCATTTGGGGGGAGGGGGGGTTTGACCCCGCTGAGGATAGGTGAAGTAAAGACTAGCAAAGAAAACACTAAAAACCAATGACTTCGTTAGGTTGTAAATTAGCAGAGATATCTCGGTGAATATACATAGAAGCCAAACAAGTTAACCTGTCTTGGGTCATTGTCGTACGAAGGTACGCTTTTATTATTTTAAGCGAAGAGAGAATTAGTCCACACTATAAATGGTTATTGGTAATGTAGCGAGAATTTGTAACAAATTTTTTATATTTGGAAAAAACTTAGCAGCAAATAGCAGTGTGTAGTAGTACACACACAATAATTTAAGAAATAAATTAAATGTTTACCAAAATTATTAGATTTATTTATTAAAACATATTAAGATTTATCTATTAGTTATTTTACCAATTAATTTATTGATTGTGCCACCCGTCGAAAGGCAGTTTTCCCTTAAGAAGAACGGGTAAGAAACTCAAGTGTTGCATTTGCACCTATTTATTAATATTCACTTGAAACATTCCTTAACATCAGGTGCTTCTATATTTGAGCGATGAGTTGAACGGAACGTTTGGCAGTTCTGGGTAACTGGACTGGGATCTCCAAAGGTTCTACAATAATACACGCCTCTTGGAATTTCTTTTCACATTTAGTTTTTTAAATATTTAGTTCTTTATACCTTTTTAGTGTTTTTACTACATTTTCAGCCTGCAGCCTGCAGTTGCTGTGAAAGCGCAACAGTGATTTGCAGCGGTTACTGCTAAGATAAGACAAAGTCGAATCATTGAATAGAAGCCAGAAAACTTGCACTTTTCAATGACGGAGAAGTTCTGTCGATTTCTTCAAGGAACTGTACGATAGGGTCAAAGAACTCTTTGAATCCAAGGAGCGCATCATGCTTTTCAACCCAGCGTGTATCACTAAGACTTTGCAAGTTTTAGTGCAAGTTTTAGTGGGGGGGGGGGGGGGCCTTAAGCGTTTATTCCGCTAGCTAAAAATAAAACAATCCTGTCATGTGACGAATATAGGATGATCAGCCTGATGATACACACGCTGAAAATCCTCTTCAAAATTATCCAACAGATAATATAACGCAAATCTGAAGAACAATTGGATGGCATGCAGTTTGGTTTCAGAGAGGGATTAGGAACTAGATAGGCTCTGTTCGCTCTAAAAGCAATGCTACAGAAGTGTAGCGAGTACAATAAAAATGTATTCGTCTGTTTCATCGACTTTAAAAGGCCCTTGATAGAGTCCAACGCGCCAAGTTTAACGAGAACCTAAAAAGAATTAATCTGGATCAAAGTGAAATACGATTAATAAAAAAGTTGTACTTTAACCGAACAACAATAGTGCGGGTTGAAGATATGGAGACGGACGAAATCAAAATCCAGAAAGGTGTCCGACAAGGCTGCGTCTTTTCCCCGCAACTGTTCAATTAGTACTCCCAGTTTGTGTTTCGAAGGGCGCTGAAGGAGAGAAGAGAAGGGGTAAATATTGGTTGGGCACTAATTAATAATCTTAGATTCGCCGGCGATACTTCAATAATCGGAAAGTGGAGAAGAGCTACAAACACTATTAGAGAGAGTTAACCAAGCGTACGAAGAAGTAGAACTTACCATTAACATAGAAAAAACGAAATTCATGGTAATAAGTAAAAACCCGAATATTTGCCCTGTTATCACACTAAATGGAGAGCAAGTAGAGCGAGTTCAAAAATACAAATATCTTGGAACAGTCACTAATGACCTTCTAGATCCAGATGTAGAAATCAAGATCAGGATAGAAATGGCTCGAAAAACATTTATTGCATACTCTTCAATGTTCACAAATAAAAGTTTGTGCCTGCGAATTAGACTAGGGTTCATGGAGTGTTAAGTGTAGTCAGTGTTTCTGTACGGGGTGCAAACCTGGCCCTTAAAAGCCCAAACTATCAAAAAGCTTGAAGTGTTCGAGATGTGGATATATAGGCGAATGCTAAAGATACCCTGGACACATAGAATAACGATCGAAGAAGTACTAAGGCGCATCGGACATGAAAGGAAACTATTAAAAATTATCAAGATACGTAAAACAGCATACATAGGTCATATTCTGCGCAACGACAAATATATACTGCTACAAAACGCAGCTAAGAATAGAGCGGAAGAAGGGAAAATAGGGAGAAAGAAAAAATCCTGGCTCCGCAATATAAGAGAGTGGACAGGAATTAATGTTGAAGAACTGTTCCATGTGGCAAGAGACAAAGATGCATTCAGAAAGGTGGTCGCCAACCTTCAATGAGAAGACGGCATCAGAAGAAGAAGATGGTAGAGAACTTGTTTACAATCACTTATCACTTATCTTTTCCGAAGAAGTTATTTTTTCCACGTCTGTCATTCTTTTGTTCTCGAAAAAAGCTATAAGGCGCGATTTTAAATTTACACGGCCAGTTTTCCTTGTTGTAAAGATCTTTGAATAGAGAATAATCTGCACTGATTTTAAAAGAAATGCTAGTGGCACCATCACGTACGGGGCAGGCTTCTACTCTAAAATATTTTCGTTTAAACACCGTTTGTAAATGGGCAAGTATTTCAGCTTCCTTCGTGTTTGTGGATACCTTTGAGACGCGAACGAAAGCACGCTTTGCTGCACCTTAGAAAGATTTATAATTCGATTTCGCTCCAATTACCATTACTCAATTATTTAAAGAAAACAAATTCTACTTGGGTTTCTTTCACAAATTGATTTGTTGTCGCTTCAATTGTATGTTCATCGACTTCTTTCATCTACATCTACCGGCTTGTTTGGTTTTACTTTGCTCCTTATTTGAGGAAATTTTGTTCACATCGGCAACATTTTATTTGGGCGACGTTTGTTTACTCTTTACATTTTCAGTTAACAAACCAATTACTAAAATCAAAAATTAAATTAATTTTATATTAAATTATTGAATTCTGTGGCATCGTGTCAATGAGGATTTTCGAACGGGTCGTCTTGCCCTCAAATTTGATTCCCTCAACCTATTTCTAATTATCCCGAAATCAGTAAAAATCGTCTTAATATTGAGTTGTTTCTCTTTAGCAACCTTGCCTACCGACCTATATACATGTACAGGTTCCACAATCGCTGAATAACCGACAGGCTCACGTTGAAGTTTCTTGAGACTTGTAGAAGGCTTTCGCCATTTTCAATTAATGTTATAGCACGAACAAATTCCACTTCGTTCAGGTGCCTCATTTTCCGTTAACTTAAGCCAATCTGTCAGTTGCAAACATTTTTGTCTGTATATTGATCTAAAGCGGGCCTTCTTAGCTCGTTGAATCACATGTAGCAAACAATATTGCACTTTAGTTTTGGTAGTTATAGTTAATTATTACGGATACTCCAGAAGTATGCAATGCTGATAGTTTCGTATGTGTCAATTAAAGCAATTAAATGAGCATCTTCCAGGTGTTTTTAATTTTATTTGCTTGTAATTTCCCGTTTTGAGTTTATGGAGGCACAAATTACTGACCCGCTAATTGTTTTGAGCAGTGTATAAGAAATATAAGAAAATTGAGACACAGAATTTCAAATGGACCGACAGGAGGAAATTCTTCAGGCCTTGGCTATTACTTTATGTAAATAATTTCAGAATTTGTATACAATACATATTCTATTCCAGGTTTTATGGTATCGTGACACGATGCAACTGGACACAACAGAACGGAGGATAATGGAATCTCGTGGCTCCAGACACACCCTTGTTATACGTAAAGTACATCGTTCCGATTTTGGAAACTATACGTGCGTCGCAGATAATCAACTTGGTAAAACTAGAAAAAGCGTACAACTGACAGGTAAATACCCACAAAATATTAACTTGGATTTCTTAAATTTAGCGAAGAGGATGTTTGCGACCGATACTACGTGACAATCCATACTTTGAATTGAAAAATTTACTACGTTTTTATATATAACTGAACATAATAATATTTTTATTAGCGGTAAAAAACTTAATATATTTTTCAATTTAGACTATATATAGATTACAACATCCCTTAATAACGGTTGTAACCATGCTATTCATAAAAAATGTTAAAAAAATGCGATACAATCGACATTAGGAATAATTAATTTCTTTAAGGTTAACTTTGAACTATGACCGCAGAAGAACAAATTATTTATTTACAGAACCAGACAGACAGACAGACAGTCATTAGACAGAGAGAGAGTTAGACAAAAGGAAGTGGACAGACAAGACTAGCAAGGCAAAACTAGACTGATAGGACTAGACAAGAATAGATAGATAAAACTAGACAAATAAACTGGACATGCAAGGCAAGAATGGACATATAATATTATCCGCATACAACTAGACTAGAGGACATGTTTAGACATACTAAACACAAGCAGAGAGAGAGAAATAAATTATTCCTCTGTGATCATGTCTTCTTCGATTCATACTTGAAACCTAGCAGTTTCGTATATATTGTTTATGATGTTGAAATATCTCGAGTCTATTCTAGCATTTTACAGAGCTCTTAAATTGACCATGTTTCCACCGAATCGCACGCTTTGTGATAATCAATAAACGCCAAATGCAAGGGCACATTGTATTCATTGCATTTTTTGACGAGGATGCGTATGATGTGTGATGATCAATTCCACTAACATATTTTCGGAAACCTGTTTGCTCGACTGGCTGGCATTGGTCCAGTTTGTTAGTCAGCCGGTTTGTTGATGTTTTAGTGAACAATTTATATAGGTGTGATAACAAGCTTACTGGTCTATAATTTTCAATGAAGGGGACCCTCTCGTCCCCTGTTTTTAATAGTATGATCACATCTGTGTTACGACAGTTATCGGGGATTTTCCCCATTTTTTCAATAAGATTTTTAAATCAACAATAGGTAAACACAGCCTCCTCAATAAGACTTATAGAAACAGCCGCAGCTAATAATATGCTGATAATATCAACCATGTTCCCACACAAGGACATTCATAAACAGACCTGGTTCTCGAATGATCACATTACCCGAAACCAGATCGACCATATAATTATAGATGCGGATCACGCGAGCAACATTTTAGATGTGAGAAGCCTCAGAGGAATAGATGGGGACACAGACTATTACTTAGTCCGAGCAAAAGTCAGTACTAGAATATCGACAGACAAATACAACAAAACCAAGTCAACCCCACAATGAACATGAACGAACTACAAAATGAGACAAGACAACAACAATATAGAGAAAAACTCAAACAAACACTAAACTCTGAAATAGAAAGTAATGAAATTAAAAAGCTATGGGATGTAACTGCAGAAATTATAACAAAGACCACCGAAAATGTCTTTGGAAAAAGTAAAAGAAAGAGGGCAAAAACATGGTTCGACGAAGAATGTCAAAAATAAAAACGAAAGTAGAGAGAAATATGCAAACTGTCGGAAAGAAACAAGAAAACTAATAAGAGCAAAGAAAAGAAGATATAAACGACAGAATTATAAAACAGTGGAAAGAGATCGTCTCAAACCGGGCTCTAGAGAGTTCTACAGTTTCTTTGGAGAAAAAAAAATTAAGCACAGATCCATACCAATACTGAGAAACAATCAAGGCCACATGATACTCAGTGACAAAGAACAAATTGAAAATTAGAAAGGTTATTTTAAAGATCTTTTAAACGTAAAACAGGAAGAACCGCGCAAACAAGAAACATACATCACAGTGGATCTACCAGCCAAAGAACCTTCTTTTGAGGAAACCCAAAAAAATAAAGTGAGGAACCCTAAGGCACCTGGTTCCGATGAGATACCGGCAGAATTTCTAAAATATGGGGGAGAGGCACTACATCACCAACTAATAGCTCTTATATGGGAAAAAAATACCAACAAGATGGAAAGAAAGCATCATAGTGCCAATCCACAAGAAAGGGGACAAATCAAAATGCTCCAACTACAGAGGATTTTCAATGATAAACACCGCATATAAAGTTCTATCAAACATCCTAGTATGAAAACTAACCCCATATGCAGAGAGCCTCCTGGGAGAATACCAAGCCAGATTTATTAAAAGCAGGTCAACAATAGATCAACTCTTTACACTGAGGCAGCTCCTGGAAAAAGGATCGAGGTATAATAGAACGGTGTAAAACCTCTTCATAGATTTCCGGCATGCATACGATAGCATAGTGAGAAATCAGGTCTGAAATGCGATAGCAGAACTCTCAATACGAAAGCTTTAAGTACGAAAAAAGCTCATTCAGATGACTAAGGTTTGTATGGAGGGTGGAGTATCGATATTACGAGTAAATAACAATCTATCTAGTAGTTTCGAAATACACGACGCCGTGTCACCGTTGCTTTTCAACCTCGTCTTAGAGAAAGCCGTGAGATCAGCGGAAACTGAATTGCTCACAACTCAAGGCTCCAAACTACTATTAGCATACGCAGATGACATCGATATCATTGTAGACTCTATCATAACCGTAAAAGACATTTTCAAGAAGAACGAAAAAACAATGGGTAAAGTGGGACTAAAAGTGAATGAAGAGAAAACCAAATACATGTGTGTAAACAGAATGGGACGGAGAGATAGAATAGGGCAAAACGTCACTGTTAACACTTTTAATTTCTAAAGGGTAGAACGTTTCAAATACAAGGGCAGGATCCAATCTGCAGACCGCTAATTATACGCACTAAACAATCTTATGAAATCAAAAAACATAACAAGAACATCAAAAATTAAAATTTATAAAACCATTATCAGGCCAGTAATAACACATGGATGCGAAACGTGGACAATGACCAAAGCAAATGAAGAAAAACTTCGTTCTGAACGGTGTTCTGAACGAAAAGTCCTCAGAAAAATATTTGGACCCCAGCACGACCCGAGCACAAATCGGTATCGCATTAGAACGAATGCCGAGGTGCAAGAGATTTACAACGACAGCGATGTTGTCCAAGAGATTAAATCACATCGACTAAGATGGGCATGTCACGTACACAGGCTTGATGACGAAAGGCTTGTAAGATCGGTGTGGGAAGAGGTTCCAACAGGTAAGAGACCACTCGTACGTCCTAAAATATGTTGGAGAGACAATATTAAATCAGATCTCCAAAAGATGAATATTCCTTTTGACCACAGATTGATGGAAGACCATATTAAGTGGAAAAAAGTACTGCAGTCAACCAATACCCACCCAGGGTTGTAGAGCTAGAATAATTAAAAGGATAAACTGTTTCAATTCAACTCTTTCAATAGAAGTTACAATTTGTAAATATATTTTGAAATTAGATGAGTTCAAATGACGAAAATATAGAATGTTAATTTCATTTAATATAAAAACCGAAACCTGGATTAATCTAACAGCGATTTTACTTTCAAATAATAAAAATACATTTCTGGATACCAACAGGAAAAACAAAAAAAATGAAATGGATATAAATATTTGATTTCTACAGTCTAGTCCTAGACGATTCCAATAAGTCTTACCAGATAGACGAGCGACATAAATACGTGTAACAGCCAGCGAAAGAGGACACTATAAATAACAGGAACTTAACAAATACATAAAACACAAAAGAAATTGAACGTATCCCCAAGCACAGAGAACTCCAATTTTTCTCATGGTCTTTTCTAATATATTATTACTATTAATTTTAATGATTTTAAACTAAAACATGCCTTGTATTCCTGACAATATAATTTAAACGATTAATCAACCAAATTTTAAACTAAGTATCCTGAAGTAATTTCATTAACTTAGCTCAGATCTCCTCCCGTTTTATCTGGTCGGGTCTGGTCCTCTCCGGTCCTGTCGGATCTCGTTCTACCAAATTTGGTGTAGTCTTGTCTAGTTTTGTCTAGTCTTGTCTACTCTTGCCTAGTCTTGTCTAGTTTTGTTTAGTTTTGTCTAGTCTTGTCTACTCTTGTCTACTCTTGTCTTCTTTTGTCTAGTCTTGTCCTGTCTTGTTTGAGTATATTGAATCTTGTCTTTGTTGTATAAAATGAAATCCCTATTTGTTTTTTAGGAAAACCCAATTCAGCTAAATTTAGTAGTGCTTCAAGGGGACAATGGAGAGACAGTTACAATATCAGTTGGGCCGTAGAATCTGCCAGTCCAATCGAGGAATTCAAGTTGTTGTTCCGCCGGCTCCCAGAAAATCCCAGTACAGAAGATGGTCACCCTCAACCTCTTCATCACCAAAGCCAACGCAAATCCTTTCCAGGCAAGGTAAATAAGCTAGCAATAATTGAAAACTTCCCTCTCAATCCATTTATTTATTTTAGGAGAACAAGACGCACACAGGTTACGTGGTCTTCGGCAGGACGATCGTCGATAGACGTTCGGATTGGAGAGATGTCATTTTACCAGCAATGCCCAATCAAAAAGACTATATGGCCGGCATGCAATCGATGAGTTATATTATCAGAGGTCTTGATCCAGGACAGAATTACGAAGCTAAAGTTCAAGCGCGCAACAGATTCGGCTGGAGTCCCATTTCGGATCCTTTCTCATTCCAAACCACGGACAATGGTTAATATATACCAAATCACTTTTTCTCTAATATTTTAGACTTAATTTAAAGTTGATTTAATTTTAAAATTAAATTATTGAAAGTATATCTTCCGAATTAGGATTTCGAAATAATATTATTAGCAATATTAAATTATATCAACAAGCTAGAAAACAAAAACTATATTAGTAGCTTAGTTTCTAAATGCTTCGTTTTTGTTTCATTAGATAAGAGATTAGTTATACAACCGTTCTTGATATTAGTTATTTTTAATTGTATTTATAATTCATACAATTTCACTTGTTTTTTTTTTCAGATATGAGTTATCCAGAAAGACCCCAAACTCCAAGACACATTTATAACGGTAGGTAGACGAGAACTTTATACAAGCTAAATGAGTTTTCCCAGAAAATTTTCCCAAATGATATTCCTAAAATTAGCAATTTACACAAATTTATATAATTTATGAATTTCTCTCGTAGAAAATGAAATCCGAGATCTCGGTATAAGAATATACTCATCAACAAGTTCACTCCACAGCAACAAGATCTTCACGTCAACTGCAATCCTAGCAACTTTAATCGTTCTGGTCACTTAATTTAACGAACGTGTGTGCTTCAGATCCACTTAAGACTAAGAAATATTTTTTGAAAAACAGAAAAAGAAATGAAAATTAGAACAGAAACAATGTTTATATGAAATCACTGAATGGGTATCACACCAACTATAACAAAAATTATATTTAACTTTGTATTATATAACTTTTTCTATAAATGTGTTTGTTTGAAAACAAACCAGGTGTGACAAAATATTCCATTAACACGAATAAAATATATGTGAAATAGTTGTGAATTAAATTATTACACAGAAGCTATTCTCACAAATTCTCAAATAATTATGTTATAGAAGTTTTAGATTTTTTATACAGATCTACGTAAGGCAAGTAGTAAATATATTAATGAAATATAAGAAATCAATTGAAAACTTCAAAGCATCATTGTATTTGACTAAAAAACTGGAAATATATTATTTTCATAAACAAAAATATATTTATTTAAACTTTGACTTTGTCATTAACTAAACACAAAAATATGACAAATTATGTAGTCATAAATGTTATGCTGATAATTCCGACCAGATTTTGTGTTGTACAAATAAAAATCAAAATTTCTACCAAATTGGTCATTTCTAAATCCGCAATATTTAATTTTCATATTCTATTCTGGACTTTTAAAATCAATTTAATCTACATCAATATCCAAATAACACAATTCAATCATACACTGTTTCCAAACACTCTTTTCAGAACTTTTAAATGTTTTTTTCAGTTACAACATTTGATACGATTCGATCGGATTATTTCTAAAAGCATATTTAGAAACGTTGTTTCACAAAGGAACTCGATCAACATTTTACATATCTAAGCACTGAACAAGACTATCTGACCAGAGTTAGAAGAGAAGAGACGAGACATTAAAGACTAGACAGATATTCAATATACTATATAATATAATACTTCACAGAAACACCAAATGGAGAAAACTAAACAGACAAGACTAGAAAGACCAGACTATACAGATAATACATGAGTAGGCAGGCAAGACAATGAAGATCCGACCATGCTTTTATAAGTAACAGAGATAGGATTTGAGGATCAAGACTAAATAGAGAAAACAAAACAGGCGCGACTAGACAGACAAGACAAGGCAGGCAAAACGAAGCATTCAAGACCAGACTGGCATGACGAGACAAATAGAACTAAGCAGACTAGATATACAAGACTTGACAGACAAGACTAGGCAGATAAGACCAGGCAGACACGATGGTGCCTTGATAGGTAAGAGAGATAGCATTGGAGAGACAAGATTTAATAGAGAAAACTAAACAGATACGACTAGACACACAAGGCGAGGCAGACAAAACAAAGCAGAGAACACCAGACTGACAAGGCGAGACAAACAAGACTAAGTAGAGAAGTTTTCCGAAAAGATGGCTTACGATAAAGATGTAAACGAAAAGCAATGCGAAATTTGCAAGAAAAAAGTGAAACAACCAGTAATTTTTGCCGATGTCTTTTCCACCCTGGATGTCTATCGCTCACCACTAGATCAAAAACAAGTGCATGCCTGCAAGAAACCATGGATAACAGCCAAAGCGGGAAAAGCGAGGTTAAGTAACCTGCATAGCTGGGCATTAACTCGTAAATCCTTTATTCATTAATTAACGAAGTTAACAAAATGCTTAACTGAAATTTTTTTAAATTAACTCAAAAAAATGTTAACGCTTTTCTTAACTTCCGTTAAATTGAACTTTCGTTAACTTCAGTCCACTACATTGGTTGTTGACATGTAGTCATTTTTGTTTTTTAAATTATGCGCCACGCGGGCACACCGGCGCGGCGCGCTGTTGCTCAAAAGAGAAAAAATCCAGAGAAAAGGCGAGAAATCCGTTCATTGTTGTCCTTTGGCCAATGCCCTATTATCTGACATAAAAAAAAGTTTTGAATGGTTTATGGAAGATGAAGATGCCAGCTGACCTGCAGCCTTTCACTCTAAGTTTAGACTAATGTGGATGCAAAAGTATGAGAGCAGCCAGTTATCAAAAGTCAAGAAACTTATGGAAGCAAAAGTTGATTAAAAAGATTCTCTGGATAGAGAAAGGGAAGAAAATGGAAATGATAAGGATAGTGCCTGTATTAGCGGAAGCAGCAATAATGAAGAAGAACGAGAAGATTTTTGTAGCTCTGTTACTCAGTCTGAAGAAGATGTCTAGCCGTCTAGAGCAGCTATTCTCAACCGCTGGTCCGGCGGACCACCAGTGGTCCGCGTAGAAATTTTACTAGTCCGCGGATAAAATAATAACTAAATTTTAATTTATAATTACGAAATACAAATATCTTAAACAAATTTTAATTCTATGTAATTTATGATTAGTACGGCACTGAAGAAAAAAAAATAATAATTACATATCTTTACATTTAAATATTATTGTAAGTAAATGATAATAAATATGTTAGAGTTAATTTATGTAGTAGTTCTTTAATACCTAGTAAAATTTTGTTGTTAAAAAAAATATCACTGGTCTGCGATTTTTTTTTTAATTTTTACTGGTCCGTGGGCCAAAAAAGGTTGAGAAGCTGGTTGAGCTGGTCTAGAGGACGCAACAAAATCACAAAAACAAATCCCCCAATTTGGGGAGAACTTGGCTGGACTCAAAGTCAAAAGAATCTTTTACAGATGCTGCCTTTCTATGTGAACAAGTTTTATTTAACAAATCTTTTTTTTGTAAATGTAATATTGCTATCCCATCTAGCGCCAAAGTAGAACGACTTTTTTTCTACATGGAAAGATATTTTGATCACTGTCAGATGACAATTTTAATATGCTTATGTTCATGAAAGGCATTGTGAACATACAACTAATGAAAAATAATACAATAAATAGCCTTTTTCTTCCATAGTAGGTGCATATATGCTCTGCTACCCGTGCGAATTTAGGGTGGGCCGCTATTGTCGCTTGTAATAATTAAATCAATTAATCTATATACTTGTTTTATTTACCGATGTATCCCATCCCAAAAGGTACCAAAAGCAATATACGTTTTGGATGGTTAACTTTTAACGGTTAACTTTAACTTGCGTTACATTTTCGAAATTTTAACGATTAACGAAGTTAACTTTTTTATTAACGCGTTAACGATTAAAGAAGTTAACTTTTGGATTAACCGTGCCCACCTGTGGTAACCCGATATAAAAATGCTAAACGTCGAACATGATTTCTTACGTAAATTACTTTTAGATACCGAGGATAAAAACGCCACATTAAAAAAAATCCTTGCAGAGATGGAGGACATAAATTCCAATTTGAAAAAAGTTATTATTATGCATGTAGGTGAAATAAACATATTTAAATCCCAAGAAGGTAGATATTGGATGGAAGAAGATAAAATAATGTGTAGGATGTGCTACGAGGAAAGAGAGACAGTGGAGCATATGTGGAAGGATTGTGTAGAGATGAAAGAAACAGAAGGAAGGAAAAGAGAAGAAATTGTGAATGAAGATGGAAGCTCACAAATTATTCGGAATATTTTTTTGGGGAAATGGAATCCCCATCTATAAATTATTTAGAGTGCAAAAACAAGCGGAGTGTATTCTGTTAAATTTACCAAACATTTTTTTGCCGAAATTTTAACATGCACTGGTACATTTATATTGTAAAGTATTATATTTCTTTTCGAATATAAACATTTATTTGAAATATATAATAAACCAAGTGAACGTAATACATGACATAATATAGAACTCTATGAACTTCCCAAACACAACCTCACCCTAACTCAACGAATACCACCGTACAGCATCATCAACTTATATAATAAATTGCCAAGGCGGATAAAACAAATTAATAACCTTAAAAGCTTTAAACTGACATTGAGCCTTATAACATTAATGGATTTTTGTGTAAAGCAAATATATCTTAATTTTTCATGTATTTATATTTTAATCTGTATTTTTTGTTTATATATATATATATATATATATATATATATATATATGTGTTGTATTCTTTTGTTTTATCAAAGTAATAAGTATGCGTCGAACGGTTGACCCGTACGGACGCATATATCTCTTGAGAATGGCGAATGTTAGTTCGCCGAAACGTCGAGAATCCGGTTCTTTTCAGAGCCAACCCTCAGCATCAACGCAGAATCCCCGAAAAAACAATACAACACAGGTATCTATCCGCGAAAACCTCAAATACAACATATATATATATATATATATATATATATATATATATATATAAACTAAATATAGAAACTAAAAAAAAGGGTTGTCTGTCAGACCCTTTCAAAAATTTTCTTTGTTACCTTTCCGCGTGTATGAATTCCATACTCTTTTTACAAAATAAAACCGCAAGCGGAATAATTGTTGGCTTAGCAGCTACCGCTACTGCATTGACGTGTACATTAACACTTGAACCCCTAAAAAACATGAACTCCCTTTCCCAAAACATTCATATAAAGCGTCTACTTCGTCGCCGAATGTTAAAATTTGTTGTATATTTACTTTGTATATTATGTGTTGTATTGGAGGTTTTCTCATTTCAATTCCGCGTTGAGAGTTGGTTCTGAACAGAACCAGATTTTCGACATATCGGCAAAATGGCATTCGCCATTTTTCGTGAAGATAATTGCCTGGGTTTTTTCTGCGTTTAATTTAATCCTCCAGGTGTTACACCAGTCGTTAATCCTTTCCATGTGATTTTGGAGCCGTTTTGTTATGGCCTCGGTCGAGTGTCCTCTTGTCAAAATTGCCGTGTCATCTGTATATAGCACAATCTCTGCCTCGTTTAGTTTTCGGATGTCTGCGGTGTAGATGCTGTAAAGAAGATGGCCTAGGACAAATCCTAGTGGGACACCGGCTGTCATTGTCCACGTTGAGGAGATGCTGTCGTATATTTTGACTTGGAACGTTCTGTTACTGATAAATGACGTCACTTGTCTGATCATTGCTGTTGGGATTTTAAATTGGTGCAGTTTGTATATTAAACCTAGGTGCCATACCTTGTCGAAAGCCTTAGAGACGTCCAGAAAGACGGCCCCCGTGGCTAACCCTTTGTTAAAAGCGTCGATTATTGCTTCGGTTATTCTTGTCGTTTGATAGGTGATGGAGTGCTATGTCCTGAAGTCGTATTGTTTGTCGGGTAGAATACGATTGTCTTCAGTTATTTCTAGCAGCCTATCCGGCATTCGCTGAACTCCTGGAAAGTGTGTCGTTTCGCTCGGTGAAATTACTTGTAACTTCCGGTTTTCCGTATACCCTAGTTTTTGTCCGCCATTTGTACTCGTCACTCTGCAAATCCATTGCGAGTGCTTTACGTTGTAGTCTCCTGCGGCTATGGTACCTATATTTCTTTCGAATCTTTTGTCCAGGTCGTCGGCGTTTATTTGTTTCTTTGGCGGAGAGCACAGTGCGTAGAGCGCTACGGGTCCATCGGTTGTCTGTACTTCTGCTCCTACCGTTTCCAATGTCGGTGGTTGTTTCTACTTCCGGCAGTTCCTGGTGTTTTATGTTTCTTTTGATGATGATGGCAACACCTCCTCCGGCTTTCTCGCCTCTGCCTTTTCTGTAGACTTGGTAGTTTGCTATATTCAGTTGGTCGAAACGTCTGAGATGCATCTCGTTGATCAGTGCCACGTCGACGCTCTGTTCGTTTAGGTATGCCACCAATTCCTGTTTCTTGTTTTGTATTCCGTTTGCGTTCCAGAAAATAAGTTTCAGATTGTCTTTAGTTCGTCTAGTAGTCATTGTTGATTAGGCACATGATGGTTGTGAATCTTCTGGTAATTTTTTCTGTTTATTCTTTGTTGTGTCCCTAGTCGATCATCATTTCCGTCAATTCTGCTACGGTTTTTTCGCTGTTGTTCCTTTTGTTTCTGCTTGTTGTTGGTTTTGTCTCCGGGTTGGGGTTGTTGTTTGTTCTTACCGGTATTGGTATTTGGCTGGTTGTTGGCTGTTTGGGCTGTTTGTTTCGGTGGGGCTTCGGTTTTGTTTCCTGCTGTCGTTGTTCTGCTTGTTTTTCCGGTCTCGCGGGGCAGTTTCTCCAGATGGAGGTGTGTTCGCTTCCGCAGTTTCCGCATTTCGGCGGGGGTTCCTTTCATCCTGGTCACTTTTATGGTTTTATAACTCCCTTCACTACGACCTGCAGGTTCTTTTCCGTGTTGAGTTGGTGGGTGTGGAATTCGTAGTTGTCTTCTTTCATTAACTTATACATTTGCCGGTAGTCCGTGATTATTTGGGGTTGGATTCTTATCCCGTCCTTGGTAGTCGTTGCACTGGTGTAGTTGATGTTCTTTTTGTTGAGCTTCGTCGAAAGCCCTGCCCATTTGTTCTTGTTTCGTAGCACAATTTGGTGTTTTGTTGTTGCCGTTTTCGGTGGGGGCTTCAGTTTCAGTGACTTCGTCGTCGTAAACGCTTGATCGTATGATGCGATTACTTATAGCTGTGTGGCTTCGTGTCATGCACGTTGTTCGCTTGTTTGTTCGTCTTGTTGGTCGTGTATGTGTCTGGGGTGTCTGGGATTGTATTTTGAGGGGAGAAATAATAGGTCGTCATGCTGGGAGAAGTCTCAAGGAATCATCTCTCGTGTTCGGGCAGTAGTCTCGTTTTTCTTTTTCTATGACTTCTCTGTATACCCGTGACATTTCGTGGCTAAAGTTTCTAAAATCCATCCAATGGTCGGTGTTGGTGTTTTGGACAAGAGCGGATGAAACTTTCTCTTTGTGTTTTTTCTGTTTTAAATTTCGTGGGATTCTAACGGGATGGTGTGGTCAATGCAACGTATCATGCAGGATATTTTTTTGGTTTGATTTGAAAATTGGGTCGATGTGTCATTTTGGGATTCTGGCGATTTTGCTAGGTAATCCATGAATATTTTCATTGTTGAAAGGTTTTAAGTTTATACGAGTCTTTTTTGTTTCAACTAAAAATCGCCGTTAAAATCGCCTGGTGTAAACGGCTTTTTACGTCCATGTTTTATCATCAGCACGTTTAAAAGATGTATATCAAAAAGAGTACATACAATAGGACAAGGAGGACGAGCGAGCAAAATATGGAAAATATTTAATAAAATATATAAATATGGAAAATATATAAATGGAGTTTATTGAAAACCATCTGGCAACACCTATTCAGTCTTTTCTGTGTAGTCTTGTTTGTCTACTCTTCTTTGTTAAATCTTGACTATATAGTCTTGTGTATCTAGTCTTGTCTATCTACTGTAGTCTAACAAGAAAGTTAATTAAAAATACTGTTAATAGATGAAAACAATTTTAATTCATTCATGATTCATTTTGAATGCGGTGCAGTTAGTTTCCAAGTTACAACGATAGGAGAAACTTCCAGTAACATATAAATTAAATTACAAACTATATATTGATGACACCATACGTTACTTTAGTAATAACTTCTTGACTACGTCATACTCTTATTTCTAACTAACAAGATTTTTATATAATTACTCAGAGTTATAAACGAAACACTTTTAGCAATCCACAGGAAAGTTTACTAACAATGTCCTGTCTGCAGTGAACTTATTTTAGAGGAGCCGTCATAAAGATTGACAATTAAAAGTAGTTTTTAATTACCATATACTCCAATAAACTTATATGCGAAATTGAAACTTGGTTTATATATTGGATATTTATAATATTTATATATTATTTGTAAGATCGTTTTGATTCATCTGATATATCTATTATTGCGTATTTAGCAATTTCATTTCTACTGAGATTATCTGAAACTTTATCTTTTTTTTATATTATCTGTCTAGTCTGTAATGATTTCGGTTTAAAATAAAATTAGTTCCATTTAAAGACAGTCCCTTCAATTTCTAAATATTATACGGATATATTCAATTTACAATATCAAAAATTGAATCAACATGGATTAAGGAATCAATACTTATTTTGCTTAACTAAGTTGCATCCAATCCAGTCTTTATTTAATAGTCTTGTATGTGTAGAATTTTCTATATAAGGTATGTCTAGCTGGTGTCTGTGTAGTCTTTTCAGTAAAATCTGTTTAGTGTTGCTTGTCTAGTCTTATCAAATTAAACTTATTTGTCTAAACTTGAGAGTTTTGTTTCACAAATTTTGTTTGTCTATTTTTGTATCCTTCCATTTCAAGTAATTTCTCTCAAATGTCGTATATTTTGTGTTTATAAATAAACTTCTAGTGAGTTCCCTCAAACTAACTTTGTTTGTAACTATCAATTCACAATTAGTTTGCTTGTTCAATATTTACTCGATATTTATTCGTCCGAGTTTCTAGTTAGTGTATCAACGCTACGGCAATTATTTAGTGTCAGTGAGCACTTAAAAACATCACTTTCATCACGCGAATTTTGCTATTCTGTTCGCGAGTTTCCAATGCACACATTTATTCCTTGTTTTTAGTTACATATTCTTCTGTGTGTTATTTCTTCTTTTCAGCTTTTGTTTCTTTTGTTCCGCTCCTACGAGCAAAACGTTTCGCTATCCATTCAAGCACAACATATATACATACATAACCGTTGATAGTCTGCATTTGGCGACGCTGTTATCCGGCTTATCCGAATTTTCAGAAAGAGAAGTTCAAATTATTAGAAAAATATTTAAAGCAGCTCTAACAAATATAAAAAATATAATACTTACTAAACAGAAGATAAGTAACAAAAGACTATTTGTAATTGAAACATTAATTTAATAATTTATAAGATTTATTGTTTAACAAGTAAAGTAGTATATTTATATTTCTTTATACATTTCGAGTACATCTAGATTAGATTAGTTAGTATTGATAAGTATTGATTGTCTTCTTGTTATTCTAGATGTAGACAATATGACAATTTTGTTGTCAATTTAGCATAAGAAACTTTTGCAGCTCTTGTAGTTTACACAATAAATTAATTCCTTTTATTCTCTCGCTCGCAGATGGTAAAATTCTGAAAGTAATTGAAAGCGTTGGACAGAAAGAAGAAAGAAAGAAAGGTCAGAAGTCCGTTCTATTTTTTATGTGCCGCACAGTTGCTGGATTTATACTTCATACTTCCTTCAGACAATACAACATCTTTTCTTTATATCGTTCCCACTAAGAAAAATAAAACAATGCACAAAAACATTGGTCTCAAATTAAATTATTTCATCAAGAACCTAAAAGATTTATAAGTTTTGAAAAAAAAATCCCATTTTAGGAAATAAATATTGTTTAAAAAAAGTATACACAATAGATTAATCTTAAGGTAGACTTCCGAGCAAAGCGGCTCTGGCGTCACTCACGCAGCGATACTGATGCGGCGACATAACGATAATATTATGTACTATGAAAACGCTGTAGGCCCAGAGAGCTTGAGCGTCAGTGCGTTTGTGATGCCAGTCTAGCTTTACAAAAAAAGCGAATTTTCATTAAGAGGAGAAATCTGTTTTGTCTCCAGAAGGCGGTATGGCAAGCAATTAATGAATCAAATAATAAAACCAATTCTAAAATTAACTGGAAAATTAAGGTCAATGAATGCGATAGAGCAAATCCGATGCAAATAGCGGACGATTTCAATGATTTTTTCAAAAATGCACCCCTGCTTGCATCAAGAGATATTCCACCGGCAGTTATTATAAATGATCATAGATGGTTCAACGACAAATCTATGTTTGTTGAAAACTGCGCAGTCACGGAAATGTCTGAAATTCTTCATAAACTAAAGAATAAATCCAGTTGCGGACCAAATTTCCTCCCATGCCATGTTATAAAAGAATTTATTGATCTTCTACTTTTCCTTATTACAGAGATTGTAAATTGTTCATTTAATAGTGAGTTATATCCAAATATTCTCAAAAGATCTGTAATTGTGCCAGTACATCAAAAAGGAGAAAAAACAAATTTGACCAACTATCGACCAATATACTTAGTCCGTAGTAGCTAAAATCCTTGAATACAGCATGGAGCGAAGACTTATTCAATTCAACACTAAACACAACATAATCCCACAAGAACAACATGCATTTAGAAAAAAAAAATTCACAACGACGGTCACCCTTTCGTTATATAATAAGGTCTTTAATGAAATAAACAATATTAACATTGTCTCTCGACAGGGCAGCGTACCTGCCCCGACTTTTTCTCTCTATACCCAACTAATCTTATTCATTACTTAAGTGGTAAACAGTGCATCCTAAATGAGGATGATGCAAGATTTTAATTTCCCAGAACTCATTAATCGACACTGAAATCGCTGATGTTAAAGGTGTCTAAATATATGATTTTCCAAACCCCTAGAAAGATTTCAGCAGAAAATATATCTTTGGCAGTTGGCTAAGGCGAGTTATCCAGAGCAAAAAATACAAAATTTCTAGGAACAATTCCTTACATGGAATATCACGAGAGAGTCAATTATAAAAAAAGTGAATCGTTAGATGTATGTGCTTCGTATGCTCAAGTATAATGTGAATGGTGCGATGCTAATTCACTTCTATTTTGCGGAGATACATTCCGTGATTGCATACGGAATCATAATATGGGGCCCTTCCTCCCAGATGGAAAGAGTATTAAAGGCCCAAAAAGGGCTATCTGTTGCCTAGTGGGAATTAGTAGAAGTACCTCCTGCAAATCGTACTTCGCCATGTCAAAGATATCAATAGCCCCTTGTATATATATATATATATGTTCTATTTGAGGTTTCCGCGGATAGAAACATGTGTTGGTTTGTTTTCTCGGGGATTCCGCGTTCATGTTGAGGGTTGTTTCTGAAAAGAACCGGATTATCGCTTCTTCGATTCGATATATATATATATATATATTTATATATATATATATATATATATATATATATAGACAAGGGGCTGTTAATATCTTCCGCTTCGCGAAGTACGATTTGCAGGAGGTTTCTTCTACTAATTCCCACTAGGCAACAGATAGCCCTTTTTGGGCCCTTTTTGTATATGTGGTGCGTTAATTTTGCGGTTAAGTATATTAAGGTGATTGCCTACAGCCTGGACATGAAAGATGTGCTACACACACTTTGCATTTGATTGCCACTACTGAGTTTAAACAAGCAAGATTGAAAAACACTTTTTATAAAAAACTGCATGATGCGGCCTTGGCAGTGCCAAGTACTCTGGAATTTATGTTCTAGGTCACCAATAGCATGTGAAACATATTTGGATTTGACAGGGAAATCACCAACTTCTCCATGTGCAACTCGTTGGAATTCTTATTATAATTCCATAAAAGTCCTTTTAGCCGTGCAGGAATGTCTAAATAAAACCATGAAAATCTTGAAATTACCTGCATTTAAGGAAAATGAAATACATTTGTGAAGTGAATATGTGGACTGTTCAAAGCTAATAGCAGAAGCTATTCAAAGTTTTCAAGGGGATAAAGACACCTACTATGGTTGTCTATTACCAGAACTTACACGAATCCAATATATTATTAAAAATCTTAAAATGGAAAACCTAAAATATTGTGGTACTTTGCTAGATGTGATTGAAGAAAACTTATACAGACGTTTTAACAAGTTTTTGCAGTTAGAGCCTGTAGCAAATGATGCTATTTTAGCTTCAGTTTCACATCCATTTTTTAAAATTAAATGGGTACCAAAAGCACTTAAAGAACATGGTAAAGAACTGATCTTGGCTGAAACACGTAAAATTAATCGATATGAAAAACAAAAATCGGAGACTTTAAACAACAATGAAGAAGATAAAAATAGGGAAAAGATGAATCTATGTTTTTAGAGGATTCTGATTCCTCTATTGCAAGTGGCGATAACAACACAGGGTCTAGCAACACAGCTGACTTAGAAACGTTACAATACTTAAATAATAGAGACACCCGTCTACAGAGTTTAAATGCTTATCCTACAATAATTTTTTTTTTTAAATATAACAACTGTTTGCTGAGTTCCGCCCCTGTGGAGCGACTTTACTCTTTTGGTGGAATGATAATGATATCTCATAGAAGAAAAATGAGTGATAAAATGTTTGAAGAACTGGTCTTACTTAAGTCTCAAATACAACCTTAAAAATATAATATTTTCTTGATATTTACGCGATTAATCACATGATCACTGCTCATAATTAAATAAACCATAAAATTAATAAATGTATGTTTTCTTTCAAAAAAATATTTGCATTTTTTATTTTATTTCTTTATTTAGAAATTATCTTTAGAAAGTATTCTATATCTTTAAAAAGCATTTAATAAATACGTATTTTGTATCTTGTATTTCAAATACTATTTCCTAAAGTATCTTGTATCTGTTATTTAAAATACAATACTTAAAAGTATCTTGCATCTTGTATTCAGATAATTTTTTTGAGGTATCTTGTACATTTCTGTATATATATATATATATATATATATATATATATATATATATATATATATATATATGTTGCTGTTTGTTTGCTGTCTTTCGGGGATAACGCGTTGATGTTGAGGGTTGGTTCTGAAAAGAACCGGATTCTCGGTTCTGAAAAGAACCGGATCATGCGTCCCTGTGGGTTAACCGCACGAACGCATATATCTCTTATTCGTTAGACGCATACTGAGAGTTCGTTCATCATGTGTCCTTTGCTTCTTGACGGTCATTGAGCCTTCCGCTCAGCTGTTCCGTCGTCTTGTTGTTTGTTTCTGTTTTTTTTTTGTGTCGGTTTGCTTGTTTGTTTGTCGGTTTGTTTGATCTTCTGTTGTATTCCACTCATAAACGGTTTTCTTTTCTTTTTTGTTCTGTTTTTTTGTTCTGTTTTTTTTTTCTTCTTCTTCTCGCTGTTGGTCCTTGGTTCGTCCTGGTGTTGGTTCCTGGTTCGCCCTCCTGGCGGTTCCTGGTTCGTCCTTCGTTCTCGTGGTGGTTCCTTGCTCGTCCTCGTGGTGGGTGCTGTGTCTTTCTGGTTTGTTCGTGTTGTTCCTTCCTGTTTTTGTTCATGGGTGCTCCGCTGGGTTCGGGGATGTGGGCTTTCCTGTGAAAAAGAAAGATCAGTGATTACCTATGTTGTTGAGGTTTTGGATGTTTCCATTTGACGTTGATGTTGTAGTTTGCTGTTTTGTTGATTGTTGGGTTGTCATGTGTTATCATGCGTTCGAAGCTTTTCGTTGCTAGTTTTTCTTTGTGTTGCTTGATTGTCTCCATGTTTAGATCGCTGTGCAGCTGCTCATTGGTCATGTACCATGGCGAATCTGTTATTTCTCTCAGAGTTTTGTTCTGGATGATTTGGAGTTTGTAGATTTTCCATTATTTGGATTGTATCCAGCACGTCGATGAGAACGTCATTGTCGGCCGTATTATGGACTTGTAGATTTGTAGTTTGTTCCTTATGTTCAGCTTGCTTTTCCTGTTCAAGAGCGGGTAAGAGCGGGTAGCCTTTAATTTGTTTTGCTTTTTTCGCTGTCTGATCGATGTGTTCTGAAAATGTAAGAGCTTTGTCTAGGATTACGCCTAGATATTTGATTCGGTGTTCCCATTTTATGTCCGTGTTGTTAATTATCAAGCAGCTACTGGGTTCGTGCTTAAATTTTTTCTTCGTGAAGATAATTGCCTGTGTTTTTTCTGCGTTTAGTTTGATCCTCTAGGTGTTACACCAGTCGTTAATCCTGTCCAGGTGATTTTGGAGCCGTTTTGTTATGGCCTCGGTCGAGTATCCTCTTGTGAAAATTGCCGTGTCGTCTGCGCATAGTGCAATTTCTGTGTCGTTTAGTTTTGGGATGTCTGCGGTGTAGATGCTGTAAAGAAGGGGGCCCAGGACAGATCCTTGTGGGACACCGGCTGTCATTGTCTGAGTTGTGGAGATGTTGTCGTTTATTTTGACTTGGAATGTTATGTTACAGATAAAGGACTTCACTAGTCTGATCATTGCTGTTGGGATTTTAAATTGGTGCAGTTTGTATATTAAACCTAGGTGCCATACCTTGTCGAAAGCCTTAGAGACGTCCAGAAAGACGGCTCCCGTGGCTAACCCTTTGTTGAAAGCGTCGATTATTGCTTTGGTTATTCTTGTCGTCTGATAGGTGGTAGAGTGCTCTGTCCTGAAGCCGTATTGTTCGTCGGGTAGAATACGTTTGTCTTCAGCTATTTCTGTCAGTCTTTTGTGTATTACTTTTTCTGTGATTTTACTGAGACCTGTCAGCAGCTTTATTGGTCTGTAACTGGAGGTGAGGTTTCGGGGTTTGTTCGGTTTCGGGATTAGGATCGTTGTTGCGTGTTTCCATTGGGTCGGAAACACTCCAAGTTTCAGTGCGGCGTTTATGATTTCGGTTATTCTGTCTATTGCGTTCGGTGTTAGGTTTTTTAGCGCGGCGTTGTTGATGTTATCGCAGCCTGGTGCTTTCTTGGTTTTTAGGTTTTTAATTATACCTTTTATTTCTTCCGGTGTTGTTTCCTCTGTTTCCGTGTTTTCTACACTACTATTTAGTACTCTCAGTACGGTTTCGCGTATTTCTTGCCTTTTGCGGAGTGGGTGTGTGTCGGCGTTCGGTTTAAACTGCTGTGCAAGCGACTTTGCGAATTCCTCCGTTTTCTCCCCGTCAGTGCTTGCTACAGTGTCGTTTGTTGTTTTCAGTGGGGGAATTGTTCTCCTCTCCTTGTTTCTAAGATTCTTGGCTAATTTCCACGGTTCCTCTATTGTTTCGTTGATGCGTTCTAGTTTGTCTTCCCATTCGGCGTTGTGCTGTTCGCGCAGTGCCGTTTTCAGTTGGTTTGTCAGTCTGTTTAAGACGTTCTTGTCCGTCGGTGCCAGCGTCCGTTGGAATACCTTGTTAGCTTTGCGCTTTTCTTTTAGTAGATTCCTGATTTCCGGTGGGAGGGTTGTTGTCGTGTTGGCTGTCCGTTTCCTTGTTGCAGCCTCGAGTGCTGCTTTTATTTCGTTTTCTATCGTCCGTGCTGCTTCTTCTAGGCACGGGTGGCTTGTAATTTCTGTACAAGTGACGTTCGTCAGATTATCTTTGAATTTATTCCAATTTATGGTAATTTTCTCGATTGTTTTCCTGGCCGTTTTCGCTTGGAGATTTATGTGCACTGGGTTGTGATCTGAGCTCAAGTCTGTGATACAGACTATTTCCACGTTTGCTGTGACGTTTTTCATGACGGCTATATCCAAAATATCCGGCATTCGCTGAACTCCTGGAAAGTGTGTCGGTTCGCTCGGTGCAATTACTTGTAGCTTCCGGTTTGCCGTGTACTTTAGTAATTGTCCGCCCTTTGTGTTTGTCACTCTGCAATTCCATTGCGAGTGTTTAGCGTTGTAGTCTCCTGCGGCTATGGTA
Source organism: Phosphuga atrata (assembly GCA_944588485.1). Lineage (NCBI taxonomy): Eukaryota > Metazoa > Arthropoda > Insecta > Coleoptera > Silphidae > Phosphuga > Phosphuga atrata. The sequence continues at coordinate 11,533,212 of OX155896.1, read as the reverse complement.
CCTATATTTCTGTCGAATATTTTGTCCAGGTCGTCGGCGTTTATTTGTTTCTGTGGCGGAGAGTACAGTGCGTAGAGGGCTACGGGTCCGTCGCTTGTCTGTACTACTACTCCTACCGTTTCCGTGTCGGTGTTTTTTTCTACTTCCGGCAGTTCGTGGTGTTTTATGTTCCTTTTGATGATGATGGCGACTCCTCCTCCGGCTTGCTCGCCTCTGTCTTTTCTGTAGACTTGGTAGTTTGCTATGTTCAGTTGGTTGCAACGTCTGAGATGCGTCTCGTTGATCAGTGCCACGTCGACACTGTGTTCGTTTAGGTGTGCTACCAGTTCCTGTTTCTTGTTTTGTATTCCGTTTGCGTTTCAGAATATAAGTTTCAGATTGTCTCTAGTTCTTCTAGTGGTCATTGTTGAGTGTGTGCATGATGGTTGTGATTCTTTGGGTGAACTTTTCTGTTTTCTCTTTACTGTGTCCCATTTCGGCAAAATCGAGCATCATTTCAGTCAGTTCTGCTCTAATTATTTCGTTGGTATTCCTTTTGTTTCCGCTTGTTGACGGCCTTGTCTCCGGGTTGCGGTTGTTGTTTTTTCTTACCGGTTTCGGTATTTGGCTAGTTGTCGGTGTTTGGGCTGTTTGTCTCGGTGTTTGGGCTGTTTGTCTCTGTGGGGGTTTTGGTCTCGTTTCCTGTTGTCGTTGTTCTGCTTGTCTAGCTATTTCCGGTCTCGCCGGGCAGTTTCTCCAGATTGAGGTGTGTTCGCCTCCGCAGTTTGCGCATTTCGGCGGCAGTGTTAGCGGTTTCTCGCACAGGTGCGTGCTGTGGTTCTGTCCGCATTTCATGCATCTGTATTCGGCGTTGCAGTGCCTCTGCACGTGGCCGAACAGCTGGCATCGGTGACATTGTACGGTTTCTCCTCGTGTTTTCAGTAGTTTCATTTTCACGCACAGTCCATAGAATCGATCCATTTTGTAGATGGATTTGTATTCCTTCCCAATTTCTATCAGGACCATTTCGATTGGCGTGGCTTCTCTCCCTTTCATACTGGTCACTTTTATAGCCGGGTATCCGTTGTCGTTGAGGTTCTCTTTGATTTGCTCCTCCGTCAGGCCGCAGGGAACTCCCTTCACTACGACCTTCAGGTTCCTTTCCGTGCTTAGTTGGTGCGTGTGAAATTCGTAATTGTCCTCTTTCATTAGTTTGTACATGTTTCGGTAGTCCGTGATTGTTTGGGGCTGTATTCTTATCCCGTCCTTGGTCGATGTTGCCCTGGTGTAGTTTATATTGTTCTTGTTGAGCTTCTTCGAAACCCCTGCCCATTTGTCCTTGTTTCGTAGAACTATTGGTGTTTTGTTGTTGGTGTTTTCGGTGGGGGTTTCGGTCTCAGTGACTTCGTCTTCGTCGTCGTCGTCGTCACTGCCCCTTGTGTTTAAGCATGCGTAACTGTTCATACTCACCTGCGGTCCTCGCAGGCTTGACGTGGTTGGGCTCGTCAGCTTTGCGGTTTTCTTTGGAAACCGGAAGGTTTCCTCGTCCTCCGGGTCGGTTTTGCGCTTGGGGGCGGCCTCGGTGGTGCTGTCCGTGTCTATCGGTTGTGTTTTCCTCCTCGGGGAGGCTTCGGTGGCTCTCCTCGGAGCGGCTTCAGTTGATCTCTTCGGTTCGGCGTCATTGGTCCTCTCGGCGGCGGTCGTTCTGGTCGCGGCGGTGTCCTGGGGTTGTTCGGTGGCGGCTGTCTTCATCCTTTTCGCTATTTGGTTAAATAGCTTCTTCAGGCCGTCCTCGCTGATGGAGTCCAGGAAGTTGTAGTTGTAGATTGGATTCATGTTTTCTCGGTTGGGTTTTTTTTTAATTATATTGTCAAAAAATTGCTAAGTTTAACGTCTGCTTTGTTCGAAGTTCGGTTAAGCTGTGCGAGTTCGTTCGTGGGATGCGACTATTTATAGCTGTCTGGCTTCGGGTCATGCGCGTTGTGTGCGGTGCTTCGGTTCCGTTGTTTGTTTGTCTTGTTTGTCGTACATGTGTTTAAGTGCGGATGAAACTTTGTCTTTGGGTCTGACTAAAACTACATGTTCTTGAATCCTAGCCGAAATTTTTCTATTGGTACGTCCAATGTAGGTTCGTGCACATGTTCCGCAAGGTATTTCGTAAATTCGGGATTATAACGGGATGCTGTCTTTAACGCTGCGTATCATGGAGGATATTTTCTGGTTAGGTTTTAAAATGGTGTCGATGTTGTGTCTTTTTAGGATTCTGGCGGTTTTGTCAGTTGATCCATGCACATATGGTAGGTATGCTGTGCTAGCGGGTTTCTGGCGTTCTTCAGTTCTTTGGTTACTGTTCTCCAAACGACGGAAAGCTCTGGATATTAAGCTGTTTGGATATCCGTTTGAAGAAAGAGCTTCTCGTAAGTTCTTCAATTCTTTTGGTAAGATAAGCTGGTCGGCTAGTCTTTTGGATCGGGTGGTAAGAGTGTAGACTACAGATGCTAGTTGTTTGGGGTGATGGTGCGAAGAAGCTTTCAGATATCTGTCTGTATGCGTTGGTTTCCGGTACACAGTGTGACTTAAGGTGTCGTCTGGTTTCTTCTGTACTAAAACATCCAAGAAAGGAAGTCGTTGAAGCTTTTCTATCTCCATTGTAAATTTGATTTGGTCGTGTTGGGAGTTAAGATGGGTAAGGAATTTGTTCAGCTCTGTTCTGCCGTGGGGGCAGATTACAAATGTGTCGTCAACATATCTTAACCAGAGTGTAGGTTTAAGTGTAACTGATGAGATTGCCTTTTCCTCAAAATCTGTAAGAAATATGTTAGCTATTACTGGGGATAGAGGTGAACCCATTGTGCTCCTAGGACTTGTTTGTATATTTGACCATCGCACCTAAAGTATGTATTCTTTAAACAATGTTCTGCCAGATCTGATACATACTTTTCTGGTTTTAATTTCTACCTAATGATGTTTAAGGCCTCGGGGACGTACCTTTGTGGATAAAGATAGAATGTCAAAGCTCACAAGGAGGTGGCCGGGGTGGGGTTGGTGATTTTTCAGTATGTCTATGAAGTGTTCAGCATTGCGGACATAGGAATCACAATCTTCGGCGTATGGTTGTAAAAATTTTGCTAAATGTTTCGCAACAAGTTGGAGCGGTGAATCAAAGGAGCTTACTATTGGTCGGGGCTCCATTTTTGTGGATCTTTGGTAAACCCTGTATCATATTAAAACGATATATTACTAACAATTCTATACATTTTACAATACATACATTCAAATAAACACATTCTATAATTACATACATTCATACATTTATACACATAAATACATTCATAAATACATTCCAAATTTAAAATCTCAACATATCTGTTTGCAGGAATTTTTCATTTGTTCAATGATAACCTTTAAACATTTTGTTGTTCCAAGTATTCATCAATTCCATAAAATGTACCAGCTATTAATATTTCTTTTAGTAATTTTTTAAACTTATTGTATGATTGAGTGCTTATTTCTGACAATATATTATTGAATAACTTAACACCAATGCAGAAAAAAGAATTTGCATATATGGTAGTTAGATTGTTTTCAGTTTGTATTAGTTTACCATTCTTTGTATTAGATGTGTGCATGTTAGAGGATATAGTGTAATTATGAGTATTTTTTTGATGTAACACTGACATTCATAAATGAAAATAGCAGGTAAAATTAACAATTTCGTGTTCCTAAAACAATTTCTGCAGCTCTGTCGACGCTTTAAATTAAATATTAGTCTTAAAATTATTTTCTGCATAACGAAACATTTGTGGATATGTATTGAATTACCCCATAATAAAATATTAAAAGATATATGTGAATAGACAATAGCATAGTATAGGCTTAACAAGGTCCTTGTATGTATAGACTTTTTCAATTAAAATATTGCAAAATATGCTCCTGCTAATTTTTTGCAAACTAACTCTGCCGTTCGACCACGTAAGTTATGAATCAACTAATACCCCAAGAAATCTTGCAGAGTTGGATTTTTTATAGCATTGGTTGTCTACAACAATCTGAAAATGGTCGGTAAAGTTCTTCTTTTGCCCATGTATAAACACAGAGTTTTGTCGCTGTTCAAGATTAGTTTGTTTTTTGTACACCAATTATTAAATTGTACGATTGTTTCCACTACCTTTGCACGTAATTCGTTCAAACTATTTGCACATACCACAATTGTGGTGTCATCTGCGAACAAGATGGTTTTAGCATCTATGTACCCTGGAAGATCATTTATAAATAAAAGAAACAGAAGAGGACCTAGAACAGATCCTTGTGGCATACCTATTGTTATTGATAGATTACGTTTGCGAAGCTACTTTGAAAGGCCAAAATAGCACTTATTTGCCAACATAATGCGTCTTCTGATTTCTGCACTGTTGTTATTATCTACCGTTATTTTCGCACCCAGATACTCAAACTACCTCAGCCCTTCAAAGTTATGATCATTAATTGTGATGTTCTTTCCAATGTCTCGCACTCTTTGTTTTTTTGTTGCCGCCATAAATTTAGTTTTTGTTCATTTACGTGTATTCCCATGTTGTTTGCTGCGGCTTCAAAAGTTGTGAATGTTTCCTTGGCCTGTCGTTTGATTCTAGTAATAATATCTACATCAACTGCATTGGCCAGGATTTGAGAAGATTTTTTGAAGATAGTGCCTTTATTATTCTGTTGGGCCTCTCGAACTACTTTATCCAGGGCTATGTTAAACAGTATGCATGCTAGCGCATCACCCTCACGCCAACCTCATTTTCAAACGGGTTCGATGTACCATAAGTTATAATATACCATTCGGGTTCGATATACCATTTAGTATTTTGACACAGCAAACTACCCTAAAAATTGTCATTTTTGTGAGGTTTATGAGAGTGAGGTTATGAGAGTGTCTCAAGCTCATTCATGGCTTCATAAAGCTTCGGCCGTAATATACTATCATAAGCTGCCTTGAAATCGATAAAGAAATGGAAGGTATATATGTTGAATTCATTGGTCTTTTCTAGAATTTGATGTAAAATGAAGAGCTAATCCGTTGTAGAGCGGCCAGGTCTAAAACCACATTTATGCGTTCCAAGTCTGGGTTCCGCGTATACTTGGATATGTTCTGCGATGACGTATGATAGTATTTTATAGACGGTGTTTAGTAGTGTTATGCCCCTGTAGTTACCACACCCAAGTAGATTCACTTTCTTGTGTATTGGGCAGATCAGTCCAACTTGCCACTTGTCCGACATGCGTTGCTGATGCCATGCTTTTAATATTATTCCAAGTAGTGCTTTTCTAGGGTCTCCACCCAGCTTGTACAGTTCTGAGGGGTTTCCATCTTGGCCAGGTGCTTTATAGTTTTTAGACGCCTTATGGCTTTCCGGATGTCATCAATGTTAGGGTCTTCGACTTGGTCTTTGTTTCGAGCTTCAAATTATTCTGGTGTTACATTTTCGTCACTTCCTACCCGTTCTGAAAAATGTTCCATCCATCTTAGAAGAATGTCATCCCTGTCGTTTAGTATATCTCCCTGCTTATTCTTACACAAGTTTACTTTTGGTTTGAACTCGTTTCTGATTTAGTTTATCTTTTGATAGAATTTTCGAGTTTCGTTTTGACTTCTGAGTACTTCTATCTCTTATATGACTCTATTCTTGGATTCTTTCTTCTTCTTTTCATCTCCCTTTTTTCCTCTCTTCTCATTCTTCTGTACAATTCTTCAGAATCCCTGGTTCTGAGCTGTAGTTACTTTTTATATGCCCTGTTCTTTCTGTCATTGAATTCTTGGCATTGTTCGTCAAACCAATCATTTCTTGGCCTCGATGTCTCAAACGCAAGAATATTCTCTGCTGCCTGTTTTATTGTGGTTTCACAGTTATCCCAGAGATTATGAACGGACTGTGTAGATTCATCGACATTTAAATTTGTTGTGATATAGTTTTTGTATGAGTCCACTACTGTCTCGTCCTTTAATGCAGCTGTATTGTATCTTAGGTCTTTTTGTGCCTTGGTTTTTTTTGCGTTGGAAATTCTTGCCCGCAGGGGCGCACCCTATATATTCTATACCCAATATATTCTATATATTCTATATTTGCGCCCTTATAACTTCTTATGTTTATCAGGTCTGAGCAGTGCCTACCATCTATAAGCACATGATCAATTTGATTCTCCCTATTTCCGTCTGGTAATATCCACGTACCTTTGGGGATACGTTTGTTATCGAAAAGGGTACTTCCAATTACCATGTTATTCGAGGCGGCTAGATTGACAGTTCTATTTCCATGATCATTGGTATCGTCATGTAGGCTAAATCGACCAATGGTTCCTTGGTATATATCCTCCTAGCCTATTTTGGCGTTGAGGTCCCCAATGACTATATTTACTTTATTGGCTGCACATTCTTCGTAGGCACCCTCCAATTCATCATAGAATTGGTCTTTTTCTTCCTACGACTTATCTTCTGTGGGTGCATGGGCATTAATGACACTCAAATTGAAAAATTTGCTCTTAAGTCTTAGTACACAGAGTCTTTCATTGATTGCTTTGAATCCCATGATCATATTTTTTATTCTGTTAGCCACCAGGAATCCAGTGCCAAATTGGTGTGTAGTTGGATGACAGCTATAGTATATGTCATGCTTTCTTTTCTGGATTATACCTTGCCCAGTCCAACGCATTTCTTAGATGGCTGTTAAATCTGCTTTGTATCTGTCGACCTGTTCCATCAGTAGTCGTATGAAGCATTTATATATAGGGTTCTAACATTCCATTTAAACAATTTAAAATCATTGTCCTTTATTCGATGCTTAGGTCATTTACTTTTGGTCCGTCCGGCTATTTCTGATCTTTTGATTTCGTAACAAGTTAGTTTTTCCGGGAGTAGGTTATTAGCTCCCTGCCCAACGCACAGGCTTGGAGGACCAGGAACTCTTCTTTCGGGGTTATCATTCATTAGCCAATCGGTTCCGATTTTGGTTCGGAAGCTCGCCTTCATCCTCCCCTGTTTGCTACATTACGCAAACCTTAGTGTGTGCACTGCGTTGCCCGGGGTTCACGACACGGACGTGGAGGTAGGATTTGTCGGTTTGTCTTGGATAGACTGTGGGCGTTTCTCTGGGTTTTACTGTAGCCTAGTGATTGACACCCTACACTACCCCAGGGACCCTTTTACCAACCATTTGCATCCCCCAATATATCTAGAATGGGGAGGTAAAAAACAAATCGTTTATTCTGAAATGGCAGAACTAATAACAAAAAATAGATAATATTAGGCCGGCTTTATAGCAGAAACTAGATAGATAATACTCGAAAAATTAGTTTAGGAAGGAAGTTCTAGATTCCAGAGATATTCAAACAAGAATGAATAGAAAAGGTTAGATAGACAGGCAAGTGTAGAAGTACAAATAAAAATAAGACAATTATGACTAGACATAATGAACTAAGTAGTCAAGTAGTCAAAACAGTTCCTGTTCAATTTTATTAATCTAAACACAAGTTACTAGAGACAATTTTAAAGAGACTGAAACATTAGATACGCATACAAGTGCAGACGAAAATGAATAGAAGGATAAGAATAGATGAAAAAATCAAGAAATACTTGTAGATACAGACAAAATATGCAACAAGAGGATAGATCAACAAAATCAGAATAGATTTTATTCAGTAGATACTAGATAACGCGGCAAATAGTGGATTTATAATATTATGGAGGAAAAATTATACATATGACCAAATAGATAGGTGTGAGTAAAGAAAATTAGTGAAAGAAAAGTAGATAGTATATTTTTATATTTCAATGAGTTTCTGAAAGTTTTTCCGTCTAGACTAATTTTTTAAATTTAATTACATAACTTATCATAACTCGAATCTCGTGTAGTTGGTTTTGTGTTGACTGGCCTATTTGCCTAATTTGTCAAATCCTTATCTAGAATAATCTGGTTTAATTTATACTCTACCCTAGTTACTCCAAATTGTCCACATTAATCAATAACAATCTCTATTTAAACCATGCAGGCAACAAATTGACTCAAACCTCTGAAACAACATTAACTCCGCAAGTGCTGAAAATTATTTTAAGATATAAAACAGCTCATATATACCTATTCAATTGTTGAGGATAACAACAAGAGCCCGGCGCCTGCGTATTTATTTCGTCTTCAATTCGGCGTCAGAAAAGCGGTCTAACGCTCTCAGTTTATCCGCGACCGTCGATTGTCGCAGTTGTCGGTCCATCCGTCATTCCCGCATGGAATCCTTACGTTTTCCAGCAGTTAATAATAATACACTTCTTGGAGAAATACCAAGAAAGAAAATAAGAAATATTTAGAGAAATAGTACGATTAAAAATTTATAAAGTACGAAATATTATATTGCATTGAAATATAATTATATAAAAGAGAAAATATGTTTTTTAAATTAATTGAAAAAACAAATATTTTATGGAATAATCTTAAACTTAAATTGTCTTCCCATATCTAACATTAAGTTTTAAATTTATTTTATATTGAATAATTAAACACAATAATATTTTCTTATAGAATAAGTCAAAAGTTCTTCTTCTTTAAAATAGACTATTCAAGATACCACAGATTAGTTTTATTGGCTGGTTTGCATTGTGTGTTTATAAAATAAAATGATCAACACATTTTGTAATATCTGAGGAAACTAATTTTGTAAATATTGTTGTATAATAGTTCGTTAAATCAAATGTTAAAACAAAACATTTTTTTGTGAACGGACTGCATAGATATTTGTGTAAATCTAAATCGGGATTTATTTACGGTCCATACGCGAAATAAAAAAATTGTGTTTTTGTTCGGGTGTTTTATTGTTCGTCGTACTTTATTTAGTGCGAAAATTTCGAAAAGGAATATTTTTTTGTTATTATACAGAGGAATAAAAATGGATTATTTACGTATGCTCTTCCTCGTCGCTTCTCTGTACATAACAGGTATGTTTTTTCTCTCGTCCTAGATTAAATATTTTAATAATCCACATACAAAGTGTCGCAAACTAAATTACTTTATAGACACTTGTTAATGTAACTTCATTAATCACTAAATAATTGTTACAAATTATAACGTATTTTTTTTTAATAATAATAATAATAATAATATAACAATAAAACATGCAATAAACTGTACTTATAATACAAAAATACAACCAATGACTATCGACCCGTGTTTTTCATTTTTTTTTAATTTTATTCAAACTAGGGTAATATGTAGAATACTCGCCTTCATTGAAACTTAGGGTTGCGAACTTATACCTGGTGTAACTGTTGTTAAACGTCTTTGGCGCTGTTACTTTCTAATACCAATCTTCTTATTACAATCAGTTTTGTAAAAATAGATTATTTTCTACTAACAATATTCGTTTTGGAACTTACGTAATAACGCCACCGCCGCTACATTTTAAATGCCGCCAATCAACATCTAAATTTTTTATGATAAAACAAAATAAAACAGTTTATTTTAAATTAAAACATTTTTAAAACTCAAAATACTTTATTTTGTATACCCGGTTAGATTAAGTTGTCTGTCGCGAAGCGGGCAGATAAATCAAGACAACATACGCACAGTAGCGCGTACTCTCGATCCAATATATAGCGGTGGTGGCGTTAATACCTAAGTACCTTAGTTTTTAATAGCAATAACAATTTTACTGACAAATATATACCATAAAATCAATACTATATTTGAAAGTATGAAACTGAAACAAATTAATTTTGTTAATATGAACAAGTTTATACTAATAATATTATTTGAGAACATACAATTTTGCTCTATTTTATTTCATAATCATCATATTATTTTGTTTCATAAGTTATGTTTGATTAATAAACTCCTTATGAAAAGGAGGGCTGCGACCGTTACTAGATGGTAATCCATTCTTACTCTAAATTGAAATTTCACTAGAATTTATCCACTAATTTTTGTGAAAATATTATATAACTTGGGAAGTTATATAACTCTGGAGTAGAGATGAGCATGGGGCGAGTTTCTCGTCCCAGATCCCATCCCGTGGGACGTATCCCTGTTACTGCCCCATCCCATTACATTTTCGTCCCACTGTCACATCCCACAAACGTAAAATGTTCGTCCCATGCCATTCATCCCATCCCATCCAAGTCGCGCGGCCACCGTCTTATTCATCTCATTTTTCACATACAGCAATTTTAGAAAAGGTATGTGCAGACTTTCTTTTTGTTTTTCGACAATGAGTATTCTTTTTCCTCGAAAACGGATCGGAAGATTTTTCAGTACATGGTTGTACCAGAAATGTCCTGATCTGGACATTAAAATTTTGCGTATTAGCACGATAAACGTTAATTTTGGATTATTGTCTATTTTCAATCTAATCGTTAAAATCGTAAAAAAGCTTTACCATTTTCAAGGATAAAATAGGCTTTTTCTTTTTCACAAAAGAAAAATAGCAGCCGAACTGCGCAAGCGCGATTCGGTAACCGACAACGAACCGTAAACGACTACTGCCGCAACGAGTCGTGAAAAACTTAACTAAAGCCAACACAAAACATATGTGCGCTGCTAAAAAACAAAATCTAGAAATATCTAATAAAAATACGGTAATTTGTATTTTTAAACTGGCCTCTGCAGGAATCTCGCAATTGTAAATTATTCAAAATGCGGATAGATTGTTTCTGAATCCTAAAGATATTTCTAAAATGACTACCGTTTCCACAGAACATTATGCCTAATTTTAAATAGGAGTGAAAATTAGTAAAGCACACCATCCTAATAGCCTCTGAGCTCAAATATCTCTGAAGTAACCCTATTGCAAAACTGCCTTGTTGAGATTCTTAGTGAAGAGATTAGTATGCACTGTCCAGTCAAGAGATTCATCCATATGAATTCCGAGAAGTCTTACAGAGTGTACCATTTCTATGTGTTCGTTTCCAATAACAATTCCTTGTGTGTATGTCAAGTTGCTTCTCTTTGTTTGAAAAATTGTTGTTTTCGTCTTTTCTTTATTCACATTTAGTTTATTTCTTTCAAACCATGAAATCAGGGACAACGTGACATTGTTGGTGTTTTGGCTAATATCCTCTGTTGTCTGGATTTTTTTTGTCTGGCTTATTAGTATGGTCGAGTCGTCCGCATAATTAACATAACATGCTCTGGGGTGATTGATATTTTGTGTAGATCATTTATAAATAAGGTGAATAGTAGAGGTCCAATTGTGCTTCCTTGAGGGATTTCGATATCAATAGTTCTGGCAGAGGAATAGACATTATTTAATAGGCAGTGTTTGAAGCTTGGTTATACATTTCCTGTTGCATAGAAAAGATTTAACCTAATTTAGAGCAACCCCTCTGATGCCATATTTATCCAGTTTTTGTATAGCAAGTTATGGTTAAATAGGTCATACGCCTTAGATAAAACCATTAGTATGCCAAGTGGAATGTTCTTTGTTCTAAGTTGCAAGTTTATATATATATATATATATATATATATATATATATATATAGCGTTTATAAATTCATAGCATGCGGTTTCGATGCTCTTGCCTTTCACAAAACCATGTTGTTGATGGCTAACTAAATTATGCTTATTTGGAAAGGATAATATGCTACAGCACAGTATATTTTCAATAATTTTAGAAAAGATAGACACTATTCTTATCGGTCTATAGTTGCCTAATTCACTTTTGTCTCCAGCCTTATGAATTGGGATGCTTATTGATAATTTTTAGCTTTTCTGGAAATGGAAAGTACCCGCTATTAACGAGTTGTTTAATATATATAGCAAAGGATTCAATTTAAAAAAAGTAGGGCAAATAGTACATTTGCCCTATATGTCATAGAAGTCTTACAGAGTGTACCATTTATATGTGTTCGTTTCCAATAACAATTCCTTGTAAGCTGTATAGTTGTATAGCTGTATAGTTGTAACCCTGCTTAAACATTCCTATTGGGAAAGGTTAAATCCTATACGCTTTTTCAGAATTTGAATAGGAAACATCATATTTGAATAGGAAAAGTTAAGAAATTTCTGGCAACCGGATAATGGCTAATAGGATTATACAAATCTGAATAGGAAATAAAATGATGAGCGTTAACCTATAGGATTTAGAGCTTTCCATTGACACAACTGAATAGGATTATGATGATTCTAAAAGGAAGTTAGCGATTCTATAGGAAATGAAGAGTTTTTATAGGAAATGAAAGTAAAGATCTAAATAGGAAATCAAGTGAATCAATAGGATAATGCGACATAGAAAATTTATCTTTATTTCTAAATTTCGCAATGAGATTCTGCATTATTTAATAGGTTTGGCAATGTCCAATAGGAGATGAATAGTTGTCAATAGGGAAATACGACTTAGAAATTATTTTTATTTTATAATGATCCTCAATAGGATTTAGCATTATTCAATAGGATTGACTCCTCCAACATCCAACAGGAAATGAATAGTTGTCAATAGGGAAATACGACTTTGAAATTATTTTTATTTTATAATGATTCTTAATAGGATTTAGCATTATTGAATAGGTTTAGTATTATTAAATAGGTTTAGATTATTTTTATTTTTAAATAAACCTCAATAGGATTCTTTGATATTCAATAGGTTTGGTTTTACCAACATCCAATAGGAGATGAAAATATGTCAATAGGGAAATACGACTTACAAATTATTTTTATTTTTAATTAAACCTCAATAGGATTTTGTATTATTCAATAGGTTTGTCTCCTCCAACGTCCAATAGGAGATGAATAGATGTCAATAGGGAAATACGACTTATTAATAAATTATTTCAATTGTCAAATAAACCTCAATAGGATTCTACATTATTCAATAGGTTTGACTTCTCCAACGTCTAATAGGAGATGAATAGATGTCAATAGGACTTAAAAATTATTTTTATTTTGTAATGATTCTTAATAGGGTTTAGTATTATTGAATAGGTTTAGTTTAGATTATTTTTAAATAAACCTCAATAGGATTCTTTGATATTCAATAGGTTTGGTTTTACCAACATCCAATAGGAGATGAAAAGATGTCAATAGGGAAACACGACTTAGAAATTATTTTAATTGTCAAATAAACCTCAATTGGATTTTGCATTATTCAATAGGTTTGACTCCTCCAACGTCCAATAGGAGATGGATAGATGTCAATAGGAAAATACTACTTAGAAATTATTTTAATTTTATAATGATCCTTAATATGATTTACCATTATTTAATAGGTTTAGTATCACCAACATCCAATAGGAGATGAATAGATGTAAATAGTGAAATAGGACTTAGACTTTGTTATGTTTTTTTTATTCTTATTGTTAAATGTACAAATTTTCACTGTAATTCTATGTTATTAGGTTGTAGACATGCATACATTTTACACGCATTTTCGTCCCCTACATTTTCATTCGCTGTGATTGTTATGAGTATTACTTTATTGTTTATATCTTGCATTGTAACATATTCCGAATTCTTTTTCCATTTTGTGATCAAGCAAATGTAATCTAAATTTTCAAACTTTTCTAGTCCCGCTATTTTTACATCGAATAACATAATTTCCCCATCGAAGCTAAATCGGTTGATTCTTGCAACACATCCATTTTTCAGATGTATGCATGTATTATCTGTTCTCTTAGGTTTATTGTATTACATGCTGTGATATACAATTCCTTTATAAATACATCGATTATATTTTCCGGCACAATTGTTGAGTAATGGAACCTGATTTTCACTTATCAATATTGTGTCATTTTTATCACTAACAAAATGGCTATTGTCCGTCCTTTATTAATTATATTTTTACAAAAGTTCCACGAATTTTTCTCTTTTGATATGGATAAATAGCAGAGGAACCCATTCCGACGTAATGTACGTGTAGCCATTTGGTTCATGATGTTTTTTGGTCCTGTAACGTCTTGTTTTAGCTTGTAAATATTACTTTCAAATGGGTACGTTGACGTGGCCCACAAAGGCTCATTTTTCCGCACACTTTGTACTATATGAAGCAAACAATGAACATTAAAAGTCATAAATTCTGGCCTGTACAATTTCTGACAATTAACAATAAAATCTAACATATTCATTTCATATTCGCACAGTTGACTTTCTGTTATTTCCTCCAAAAGAAGGGTGCATACTTTTCACGAACAATCTGTATGCTTTTAGAACATTTTTATCTAACACCACTTAAACAAGGAATGGTGTAAAAAAGTAGACAAAAACGCCATTCTGTCGCTTTCAATGCTTTTTTCTTTTTTAAAACACGTGGCTTAGGCCGAGGCCGCACTACGTTTTTTTCCCGTGAGCGGTAACCGCTATAACCGCGAAACCGCTAGAGAAACACACAGCACGCTATGGGAAAAATCAGTCGCGGGTAAAAACCGCAAGTGAGGCCGCTTGTATTAATCTTCTTGACTCTTAAAATCAGGCGGTTGAAAACCGCGGCGGTTTAGCCGTAGTGCGGCCTAGGCCTTACGATGAATTTCATTTGGTGACATTATTTGAAGCAAGCGCGCATTTATAATTTTAATCTCGGCTCGGTTTCCAGATTGGCCACTCGTAGCGCTAAGGCTTAACCTGGGCTTAACCAACCAAACCACCAAAATCTCATAATGCAAACAATGAAGTAAAAATTATTTACTTTGCACGTGGATAATAGTGATACGCATCATACGAGCATACATTTTTTTATTAAAAGAGTGTAAATTTAGGATTCTTGCAATAATGACTAGTCGTAAGTATTTGAAGCACCATTATTTAATTATTGTTTTTGTTAACATGGATTGTATTAAATGTATATATTTTATATATGTATACTGAAATTTGGTTAGCGTTTGTAATTTTCATGTGTATAATTTATTTTTAAGAAGGCCAAAATAACAAGCATTATGAATGGGCATACGTGAAATGCAACAATACCCAGACAGCAGTTCTAACCAAAGAAATTAGGAATTTTGACCTGACCAATTTTGATCGCAATAAAAAATATAACATGAAGATGAAAAAATGGTCACTGGATTAGTTGCGTTTGTTACAAGTAATTACTATATTTTAATAATAAATAGATTATTCAATATAACTAACAAACATATATGTTTGTTATTAAGAAAAATAATTATAGCTTAGCTTGAATATTGTATAATTATGTAAAATCTAATACTAATTGTTTTAATGTACAGAATTATATAAAGAATATTTGAAGAAAAATAATAACCGAGATACAGTGGCAAAAGAACTATTATACGATTCTCATCTTGGGAAATTAACGTTTTATATAGGCCAACCTGTAAACGATCTCAAAAAACAATGTCATTACAGAGGTAGGTATATTTTTCGATACCTTTTTATGTACGTTCGTAAAAGAGTAAGATTTTTTAAAATTATGATTACTTGTAGATGAATCTGGAACAGAACTGAGAAACAGAAAATAACATTCGAAATGGGAATGAAAAGTTGAAAAAAATACAAAAAGGGACAGGACAATGAAAAAACTTAAATGATACTAATCAATCTGATGAAACGGATAATGAAGAAAATGAAAGACATGTTAATGGAACAAATGATGACATAAACAATGAAAGGAGTGATAATGAAGAAAATAATGAAGTAGAAAATGACAAAAGTGATGATGAAGAGCATGACGATTTAGAAACTAACAACAATGATGATGAAGTAAACGGGGATATAACTACGGCAAGCAATGACAATGAAGAAAAGATACTTACGTATTAACGCCACCACCGCTATATATTGGATCGAGAGTTCGCGCTGCCGCGCGTATGTTGTCTTGATATATCTGTCCGCTTCGCGGCGGGCAACCTAATTTAAGCGGGGTTAAAAAATAAAGTATTTTGTGTTTTGAAAATGTTTTAATTTTAAATAAAATGTTTTATTTTATGATTTATCATAAAAATTTTAGGTGTACCTTGGCGGCATTAAAAATGTAGGCGTTAATACGTAAGTACCGAAGAAAATCATAATATACACACTAGAAATGATGATGACAGAGTTAATAACAACATAGAAAAGGAAAGGAGTGATAATGAAGAGCACGACCGTTTAGATCGTGATGAAGTAGATGCGGAAAAAAATAATAATACTTAATAAAAAAAGTAAACGACGATAGTGATAGTGACAAAGTGAAAAATTGTTATTAACTTATTATTCACAGTTATATAAATTTCTATACATATCACAACTCGACGAGTTTCGACGTTTGACGGTCATTTTCAAATGACTTAACAAATTGCTGAGGTTGAATATATACCCTTATAGTTTTAGTGGGGAGGGGGGCGGTGTCTGTCCGTAGATGAGGACATATCTGTTTGAAATTGGGTGAGATTAAAAAGTTGGGAAAAGATTAGGTCAGTTTGATAGTTTAGGAGATTAACTAAGGGATTACAGGTTTTTTTGGCCCGAAACTAAATATCCTAGTCATTAGAAATTTTCAAAAAAACCCGTAATCCCTCAGTTAATCTCCTAAACGACCAAACTGACCTAATCTTTGCCCAACTTTTTAATCTCACCCAATCTCAAACAGATAAGTCCTCATCTACGGACAGACACCGCCCCCCTCCCCACCAAAACTATAAGGGTATATATTCAACCTCAGCAATTTGTTAAGACCCTTGAAAATGACCCTTGTCAAACGTCGAAACACGAGTCGTGATATGTGTAGAAATTTATATAACTGTGCATAATAAGTTATATAACATTTTTACATAATATAAGTGTAGTTAAAAACAAAGTGAATTTTTCAATTCAATGTATGTGAGAAAAGATTAAAAATCATTGCAGAAAGTGAAAGCGAAGCCACTTACGGACAGGAATAAAAGTTCGAATTTAGAGAAAAATTGATATTAAATAGTTGAGTAGACTGAAGCAAATGTTACTAGAAAAAAATTTAAAAAAATCAACTTAAAAGTTTATGTTCATTAAAAATTCCCTAAATTAATACATACAGCTTGGACCTTATTCAATGGGAAAATTATAATCTGAGAAGTCCTATTCAATTTATTAAAATCCTACTGAAGAATCGAATAGGATTCTGGATTATTCTATAGGAAATTCTGAGACTGCAATATTCCCATTGAATAGTATCAAATCCTATTGGAGCATCTAAAAGGAATTGCTTCTTTTCAATAGGGGAATTATAATCTGAGAAGTCCTATTCAATTCACTAAAATCCTATTGAAGAATCGAATAGGATTCTGGATTATGCTATAGGAAATTCTCAGACCACAATATTCCTATTGAATAGTATTAAATCCTATTGGGAAATCATATAGGATTTAGCGTATCTCAATAGGACAACTGAATAGGATTCAGGAGATTTCTATAGGAAAATAAACCTTCAATAGGATTCAATAGGAAATTTCCGATGCAATTTTCCCATTCAACTTACCGCTCCCAATAGGATTGTTTAAGCAGGGAAGCGTCATCCCAATTTCTTTCCAAAAGCAATTGATATAGAATATATCGCAGTAATTATGATTATGTTTATTTTTGTTCAAATAATGAACGCATAATATGTGTATATTTTGAATTTATATTTATGCTTGAGATTTTGATTGAACGTAATACAACCTACTTTTTAATACCTACTGAGATGTCTGGTGAATTTACATTCTAGATAATCTTAAGGAAACACTAATATGATTATGACAACTATGTATTAGTAATATCTATGTAATCTAATCTCTGATCAGTAATAATTGTTCTGCAGGAATATATCTTTAGAAATAAATAAAGAAATCTTATCAAAAGATTACTTTGCGATTTAAAAATAACGTTTACAAATTGTAATGGAATACATTATTATTTATAAACGATATATTTATATCGTATAAAGCACAAGCATAAAGCATAGCACAAGATAACATTTTTATCGTTATTCAACTGAATTTGCGTCCAATTAGTGTACCAAAGCAAAACAGTCTTCGGACTGCGGATATGTTTCTTAATTTTTGCTTCTCATTTCGGTTTTATTCACTGAGATACTTATAAGAGACTTATCATTAGTTCAAATATGCTCTTTAAAGTGATGAGTTTTTAATAATATTTTCGTTTGAAAGATTTTATTTTATCGTTTGAGATACTCGAGTTGTGTAATTACCCGGAAAATCAAAATTGAAGTTTTAGTTTGAATTAATTATTTACCAAATGTGCATGTGCTTTACATTATAATTTAATATTCATATTATGAGTTCATATCTCATATAATTATATCTCTTGAAAAGTGAGTTAGATTAAAATTAAAAAGTATGAATTCACGGAAAAAAGATAAACTGCATAATATAAAGATATCATTGAGTATCTAAAAGATATTAAAGTAATATCAAATAACTTTATATTATAAGAAATTTATGCGAAGATAGTCCTAGTCCAAGATCAATATTAGTAGTGATGGGGGTTACGAATTATGTAAAAGATGCTTAGAGGCTTTGAAGGTGTAGGTGTAGGGAAGGTGTAGGTGTATATCAGAGAATATTCTCTTCTCGCCTGGAATGTTTTTAAATCGCACGACTTCTCATCCGGGTTGTGTATCCTATTCCCTGCACTCCTAATTTCAGTCCTGTGAAGTTAGCAACCGAATTTGCAAAAATATAATATTCCATCGGAGTTCCCGGCAGATATGAAATAGTTCTAGAGTACTTTCTGCAAAATTTCAATAGTTCTGCAGAATTTCGCGAAAAAGATGGAAAATACCAAAATTGAGCTAGCAACCACTCTTTAGAAAAACTTTGCGTTTTTTACATATTCCTGTACCTCGACCATAGTTCTGGAGTACTTGATCAATATTGCAAAAAGTTCTGCAAAAATTGACATTTTGCAAAAAAAAAATGAATTTTGAAACTTGCACAAACAGTTCTATTCGCGGATCTGAATAGCATCCTAAGAGTTCTATCAAAGATCCCTATGTCATTTTTTGATAAAAACCTTAGTTCAAAATATATTTGCAATAATAAGGGACCCATTATTTTGAATGAAAATTTAAAAAAATCGCGGAACAGTTCTGTTTGCAGTACCCGATAGAACTCTTAGAGTTATATCGAAAATCCTTATATTTTTTTTATTAAGTTAAAAATTAAAAAGATTTGCGAAAAATTAGACTTCACCAATGCTACGAAGTGAAGATGAAAAAAAAAATCGCGCGACAGTTCTGTTTGTAGTTCCCAGTAAAACTCTTAGAGTTCTATCGAAAATCCTTATAATATTTTTCTGTAAAATTAAAAATATAAAATTTTGCGAAAAGTTGGGCTAAACCGACGCGACGAAGTGAAGAGAAAAAAACCGCGCAATAGTTCTGTTTGCAGTTCCTCGTAGAACTCTGACGAGTTCTATCGAAAATCCTTATACCATTTTTCTCCAAAGTTAAAAATTCGAGAGATATGGGAAAATTTTTCACTTCAATGGTGAATTCGAAATTCAATCCTGAACTTTTCTGAATTCCTGAATTTTTTTAACTTTTGTATTTTTCGTATATCTTTCCAATTTTTAACTTTACAGAAAAATGTTATAAGGATTTTCGATAGAACTCTAAGAGTTCTACCAGGAACTGCAAACGGAACTATTGCGCGATTTTTATCTCTTCACTTCGTCGAGTCGGTAAAGTCAAATTTTTCGCAAAATTTTCTATTTTTAATTTTACAGAAAAATGTTATAAGGATTTTCGATAGAACTCTAAGAGTTCTACCGGAAACTGCAAACAGAACTCTTGTGCGATTTTTTTTCTCTGCATTTCGTTACATCGGGAAAGTCGAAATTCTTGCATTTCTTGCTAATTTTTAATTTAACACAAAAATCTTGTAAGGACTTTCCATAGAACTCGTAAGAGTTCTACCGGGATCTGCAAACAGAACTGTTGCGCGATTTTTTTCTCTTCACTTCGTCGCGTCGGTAAAGTTAAATTTTTCGCAAAAATTTCAATTTTTAATTTTACAGAAAAATGTTATAAGGATTTTCGATAGAACTCTAAGAGTTCTACTGGGAACTACGAACAGAACTGTCGCGCGATTTTTTTTTATCTTCACTTCGTCGTTTTGGTGAAGTCTAATTTTTCGCAAATCTTCCTAATTTTTAACTTTACAGAAAAAAAATATAAGGATTTTCGATAGAACTCTAAGAGTTCTATCGGGAACTCCAAACAGAACTGTTCCGCGATTTTTATAAATTGTCATTCAAAATAACGGGTCTCTTATTATTGCAAATATCTTTTGAACTAAGGTTTTTATCGAAAAATGACTAAGGGATCATTAATAGAACTCTTAGGGTGCTATTCAGATCCGCGAATAGAACTGTTTTTGCAAGTTTCAAAATTCATTTTATTTTCATTTTTTTTTGCAAAATGTCAATTTTGCAGAACTTTTTGCAAAATTGATCAAGTACTCCAGAACTATGTTTGAAATACAGGAATATGTAAAAAACGCACAGTTTTTCTCAAAAGTGGTTGCTAGCTCAATTTTGGTATTTTCCATTTTTTTAGCGAGATTCTGCAGAACTATTGAAATTTTGCACAAAGTACTCTAGAACTATTTCATATCTGCCGGGAACTCCGATGTAATATTATATTTTTGCAAATTCGGTTGCTAACTTCACAGGACTCCTAATTTCATTAAAATCAATCAACTTATTCCAAATTTTATATCGCTTAATTGTTAAACAATTCACTGGAATGCTCAATCCCGTCCCCGAAACATTTTTCAAATGTAAAAAACTTTCTATTTAATTATACTATTTTGTTGCTCTGATAAATACAATAAAAAAAAATAAGGCAACGAATTTAAAAATAAAAAGCTAAAATATTAGTTTAAAAGCAATGTTATGTCTGGTATTGCATTTAAATTATGCATGGTTCTTATATGTCTGGTCTTGCTTAGTCTTGTTTGGTTTCGTCTATATAGTTTTGTCTGATCTTGTTTGGTTTCGTCGTTTTGTCTGGTCTTGTGTGGTCTTGTCTGGTCTTATCTGGTCTTGCCTGGTCTTGTCGGACTTATCTGATCTTGTCTGGTCTTGGCAGGTTTTATCTGGTCTTGTCTGATCTTGCTGGGTCTTGTCTGATCTTCTGTGGTACTGTTTGGTCCTGCCTGGTCCTGTCTGGTCTTGTCTGGTCCTGTCTGGTCCTGTCTGGTCCGGTCTCAACCTGTCTAGTCTTGTCTGGTCCTGTTTAGTTTTCTCTAGTTCTGTCTGGTCTTGTCTGGTCTTGTCTGATCCTGTCTGGTCCTATCTGGTACTGTTTAGTGCTGTGTGGTCCTGACTGGTTCTGTCTGCTTCCATCTGGTTCTGTCTGGTCCTTTCTTGTTTCTTCTGGTCCTGTATCTTCCTGTCTGTTCTTGTCTGGTCCTGTCTGGTCCTGTCTAGTTCTGTCGGTTACTGTCTGTGCTTGTCTGGTCCTGTTTGGTGGTGTCTGGTCCTCTCTCGTCCTGTGTGGTCATTTCTGTTCGTATCTGGTTCTGTCTGGTCTGGTCTTGTCTGTTCTGCTCTTGTCTGGTTCTGTTCGTTCTTGCCTGGTTTTGTCCGTTCTTGCCTGGTTTTGTCCGTTCTTATCCCGTTGTGTCGGGTCCTGCCCTGTCTTTTCCGGTCTTGTTTGTTTTTTTCCGGTCTTATCCGGTGTTTTGCTGTGTTGGCAGGTGTTGTCCGATCTTGCCAGGTCTTGTCAGAAGTTGTCTGGCTTGTCTGATCGTTTCCGGTATTGTCTGCTCTTATTTAGGATTGTTTGGTATTTTTTATGTAGATATAACTGATGTAAATTAGCTATAACGAAGATGTCTAATAGATCATTTAAGTATAACAAATGGGATATAATTATAAAGTTCTCACTCGCCATTTAGTACAAATTTATTGATAATTTACCGTAAAATGCCCCATTGATTGTGAGTTGTACAATAGCCAAGTTTCTTGTTAAAGACATAAAGGAGCTTAAATCACAAAAGTTGTATAAAATCATATGCACTATAATACAATGTGCAGGAAGAGAACTGATTTAGTTCGAGAACATAACCCTTGCTTTCTCTCTCTCTCCCTATTACACAACGCCAGTTGCATTATTAAATCGTAAACATTATCAAGAAACCATTTCAGCGTTAACGCGGAAATAGTATGAGAAATGAAAACTTACATATTTTCGCAATTCATTCGCGAAAATTTAATTTCCAAATATTTTACGGTAATATACATCTTATAAAACTTTTATTGTTTAGTTCAAATAACATTTTGATTTTTTACTATGATGGTTTTTCCAGAGCCATATGCAGAGGTGGACGGTGGTTTTTTGCTATATTTGTTCCCCGGGATTTGAACCTGAGAATTATGACTTACTGATCTGATATCTTGTCTACTATTACCATCACCTCGTTTTGTAATATATTATATATATATTAATATATATATATATATATATATATATATATATATATATATATATATATATATATATATATATATATATATATATATATATATATATATATATATATAGATTCCTTTTATTGGCATAAACAACTACAATTTTACATATAACAGTGCTACCATCTATGTTAACCAAATAATTACATACACGCTCCAACCAAAGACAGAACAAAAAATAATAAATAACTAGAAGAAAACAAACAAAAAGAAGAAAAAAAAAATCCTCTCAAAAACAACATTTCCTCTCAAATAATAATAATAATAAAATCACGCGTCACCAGATGGTAAAAGAACTAAAGTTTTATTCTTTTTTAACTCCACCACTCTTTTCATCAAGGGCCATCCCGCTCCGTCCTCCCTCATACACAAGCCCCAGTCTTCTACTACGACACTCTCCTCTGTGCTCCACTGACATCCTGCACAGCTTTGAGCCCAATGCGCCCACACGTCACTAGCTTCCCCACATATCTCACATCGTTTAAAACGGGAGCCCATCCAGTATCTGCTGCCCTTTTCCTCTGACCCGCATCTGTGCCGTGCTATCAATGCTTGAGGAAGTCTATCTCTTGTAAGGTACAACAGGAGCCTTTGGAACTCTTGCACGCTCCCATATTCAGGTAGAAAATTACTCCCCTCGATCATCCTCTGAAGACTCTGCAGCTCCACCTCGGTTAACCTTTCATATACCAGTTCTTCCACCTTCCTTCCACTCACAAACATTCTCGCAATTTCCCCGTATGCCCACCCGCAGCTTTCGGACAACTTCTTCCTTTCACTCCCCCATTTAGTCACCTTATGAATACCCAAACCTTCCATTCTTACAACTCTCAATACTTCTTTTACAATTCGTTCATTGCCCATTCCATACACTTTCCTTTAAAACTTGACGACCCTCCTAGATGCTTGCGCAAACACTTTCACCATATTTGTCATACACAATGAATGTCGGCGTGGACCTGTCTAGTTTGAGGGCCATTTTTAGAAACTGCAGCTGCACTCTCTCAATTATCTCCTCCTCTCTCACTCCCCACACTTCCGCTCCATACAAAAAAATACTTCTCACACATGCCTTCCACACTACCATTTTCGCTGCAAAGTTATTGTTCAAGCACTCCTTCCATACATTCCATACCCCGTTTGCAGCCACCCACGCCTTTTTAGAAATATATTTCACATGGTCTTTAGCAGACCCATCCTGCCCAAACATAAACCCAAGGTATTTGAAGCTGCTAACTTGCTCAATTATGCTGCTTCCCCACTTAAACGATTCACTCCTATTACCCGCTCTCTTTCGAAACACCATCCATTTAGTCTTTTTCACATTCACTACCAGTTTCCTCTTTTCAAAAAATCTTTTCACCCGATCGATCATCTCTGATATTTCTCCTTTCGTACTAGCTAAGATCACAACGTCGTCCGCGTACGCCAAACTCCAAACTTTCCTATTACCAATTACTACCCCTCCAGCTTGACCTTTGCTCAGTACACTCTCTAAATCAGCCGTGTACAGGTTAAATAATATTGGACTCAACGGACAACCCTGCCTTAGCCCCATTCTAACCTCAAAACTTTCTGAAACTTCCGCTCCTACTTTCACTCTGCAACAGGTATGCTGATATAAATCCCTGATTCTCTCGCTTAAGTGCCGCGCTATACCTTTAATTCTCAGACATTCCCACATTCTCTCCCTCCCCACGGTGTCGTAAGCTGCCTTCAAATCTATAAACAGAGCGTAAAGCTTCCCTTGTTTCTTAACCAATTCCTTCTCCACAATATATTTCAACGTCACCAAGTGCTCCACCGTACTATAATGTTTTCTATATCCAGCTTGCACATCTGGGATTAAGCCTTTATCTTCCTCCTCACATAAAAGCTTTTGCTCCAACAGCTTTGCATAGATTTTATAAGACGAGTCCATAACCGTTATTCCTCGGTAGTTAGCTAAGTCTTCCCTATCTCCACTTTTATATATTGGTACAATTAAGCCTTCCTTCCAGCTCTCCGGCACCCTTTTACAACCTCTGTACATCTTGTTTAGCTCTTTGAAAAGCTCTTAATGGATGAGTATCGGTGCATGCTTCCACGCTTCATTCGGGATACTGTCCAAGCCCACTGCTTTTTTTTCGGAAGCCTATCCACAACACTTGTAAATTCTTCCCACGTAAATTCATCACTGCCAATTACTGCCCCATTAACCCCTCCTGTATCGTCGCCGAACTGTTCGGGCACACCACTGGTTAGCAGCTTTTTAAAGTAGGTTCTCCACAGGTCCAGCGGCTTGTCACAACACCCTTGTTTTCGTCTATAAGCTGACATCATTTTCCAAATATCCGCTTCATTGTGGATCTCCTTTAACTTCTCGAACTGCGCGGCTTCCCTCTCCTTCTTCTTTTAGAGTTCCAACTCCTTCAGCTGCTTACGGCACCTATTGTATTCCTCCATCGAGTCCTGGCCCTCCTTCCACCTTTTGAACTTCTTCCTCACGGACCTCTTAAGTTCCTTGACTTCATCGTCAACCATATATGTTTCTTTAGCCCCTCCACATTTGATCTTGACCCGAACCATGGCCTCTCGAACCACTTCCATTAAATGCTGCAAACTACCGACTCCCGGAGTTATTCTTTCCAAATTGTTTTGGAACTTAGCAATGGCTTTATCGTTCCAAACCGAGTAATATATTATATAAATGTACTGAATTAGCTAAAAACTCTAGGTTTGAGAAATGTGCAGCAAACAAAATAATATAGCTGAAAGGTAAAATACAACTATCTTAATGTTTAATTTTTAATGCAAACTTTGAATTTATTGGAAAACGCATTGTAATTAAAACGTGATAAAAGTAATACCAAGTCATTATAATACCCCACCATGTTGAAAAAATATAGAAAGCAAAACTTCTCTATATCTCATAATAATTGTATATAATATATCGGTTTAGCAGTTACAAAAATAAGTTATTCATGTGCAGAAATGAAGCTAAATGCTTAATATGTGGTAATAACTTTTATAATTGTCGAGTCGACAACGATAACTCGGCTAATATAGCATATTAAATGGATTATAAGAGTAACTATTATAAATTGACTACTATATATTGATCATTATTACAATTTTAATTTAATATTTGACACATTTTGCGGCTTACAGTTAATATATACAGTATAAATATTAAGTGATTTATATTCGATTTACTAATTTAATTTATATTTTATGTGCAAAATAATCATCTACGTATGTTTTAAAAGCTTCTAAATTAAATATCGGCTAAAATATATAGAACTGATCATGAAATAAAAGTGAAGATTTAATAATTAGAGTACGGACTATATATTGTCTCTAGGCCTCTAGTACCCATACTATCTGTAAACTGTATAGAATTTTTTTGCTAAATCATGCTGGTCTAACCGTCTTATAGCTTAGTTTTTACTAACTAGTTTACCTAGCCCCGTCCGATTAGCTTAATTTAGACGCACAGCAAATTTATTTACCTATTCTTTCAACTGATAGTCTCGATTTATACCTTTTTACACAGTCACTATACAATTATTCTTAAGCTATTGTATTAGGTTTGGGCTCTCTGCTATTTGCTTTCTAGATTTATTTGTCTCTCTAATCTTGTATGTCTAGTGTAGTATCTAAAGTGCGGTTTGTTGAGTTTTACTTGTCTTGTCTGTCTAGTCTTGTCCAACTAGCGCTGTCTGTCTTCTTCTTCTTCTTCTTTCGTATAGGCCTACTTTGGACCACGCTTGTTCAACTGTTGGGCTTTGATCAGTATTGTCGCATCTTCTGCCGGTGTAACTTCTTTCCTTCTTCTGTCCAGGGGGTACCTTTCCTTCGGGGTTTTTCCTGAAATCCACGGGATTCCTTCAGGGTGCGCATTCTCCACAGACTCTCACCACTCTCATAGACTGTCTGTTTTAGAGATCTATTATTCCCAGTTCTTTAATATCCTTCTCGGTTTCTGTCAACCAAATGGTACGAACTTTCTTATTTTGCCAGAAGGTGAACCGACGATTGGTTAGTCGGTTCGGAGGAAATCTTGCCACGTGGCCATAGAAAGCTACCTTTCTTTGCCTTGGACAGTCAGAGAGCATCTTAGTATGTTCGTACCGGGCCTAGGATCTTCCTGAGGATTCTCCTCTCTCTGATTTCCAATTTCTTTACCAGAACTCTTCTTTTCAAGGAAAGACACTCCACGCATACAATGCTTCTGGTCGAAAGACTTATGTGTAGTGCTTTAGTTTCAGGTTGCGTGACAAGCATTTCTTGTTGTAAGTGTTCTTAGTCAGTCGATAGGCTAGTTGTAACTTGTTGACTCTCTTGGATAATGATGCTCTTTCTGATAAGTTGGGTTCAATCCACTCGCCGCGATACTTACATTTCTCAGTCATGTTGATGTTTCCCTGCTCTAGTAACATCTCTCTGTTTGCTTCTCTGATGTTGGTGAACAATTATGTTTTCTCCAGCGGCACTTGAAGACCCACTTTGGTTTTCTGAGGCATTTTACCTGCATTGTTGCCATCTCAAGAGAATAAGCAATCAGTGCCATGTCATCTGCAAAGGCCAGGCAATCTACCACCAGTCCATCGTTCTTGCTTCCCAGGTAGATACCGTTCTGAACAGCCAGGTTGATCATTTCCTTGCGCCATTCTCTCATAACCTTTTCAAGGACACAGTTGAAGAGAAGTGGGGAAAGTCCATTTCCTTGTCTCACTCTAGTTTTTATTTCGAAGCTTTCTGAAATCTCGCCTCTAAATTTAACCTTGGAATGGGTGTTGGTCATAAGACCATAAGACCACCTACAATATAGGATGAGTCTGCGGGTTTTGTTGTCAAGCCCTAGTTCCTGGAGTACTTTGTAAAGCGTTTCTCTATCAATGGAATCGTAGGCCTTCCTAAAATCAACAAAAGTGACGACCACCTTGCGGTTTCTTATCTTGGAGTATGCAAGTACAGTTTTAAGATTGGGGATCTGTTCAACACAGGATCGGGTCTTCCTGAAGCCCCCCTGATATTCTCCCAGTTGACTATCCAGCTGTTTTTCTGCCCCTGTTTGTAATGCTTTCGAGAGAATCTTGTATGTTACCGGGACGAGAGAAATTCCACGGTACTTGTTTAGATCAGTAAAATCTCCCTTTTTGTGAAGCGGATGGATCAGAGCAGTAATCCAATCGGTTGGTAATTTCTCTGTTTCCCAGATGCCCTGGATGAACTCGGTTAGCTTGTGCACAGCATTGTTTCTAGCACCTTTCCACAGTTCAGCAACGATAGAGTTTTCGCCAGCTGCTTTATTATTCTTAAGAAGTTGAAACTTTGGTTCGCAGAAGTTGACCAACTTCTTCCAATGAAGGGGACAGCGAGTCCGGGTTTGGTGTGGTTTGTTTATAGTCGAAGTCTTCGCTGGGAGGGTCACAGTTGAGTATATTTTTATAGTACTGGGCCAAAAGGTGGCATTTTTCGTTGTCGTTATAAGCCAGTTTGCCTTGTTAGGTTGTGAGGAGCCATTTTCTGAGAGCCTGCTTGAAGGTTCCAAAGAAATCTCTGAAGTTATTCTTAGCAAAGCTCTCTTCAATTCGGGTTAGTTGGTTTTGTGTGAGCCTTGTCTGTTTAGTTTTATTCATCTAATTTTTTCCCTGTCTACTTATGTGTCTAATCTTGTTTGTCTAGCTCTCTGAGTTTAGTTTATTGTTTGTGTATCTAGTTTTATTTGTCTATTCTTGTCTGTCTGGTTTTGGCTATATAGTTTCTTTATCTACTTTTGTTTGTTTAGTCTGGTCAGTGTATTATTTATTGTCTGCCTAGTTCTATATCTCTAGTTTCACCTTCCTAGTCTTGCCAATCTGATCATGTTTGTCTAGTTTTATTTGTCTATGCATGTGTATCCAAGCTAGTTTGCCAATACATTCATGGCTAATCAATCTTGTAAGTCAAACATTATTTTTAAATACATTTTTTATATTATTATAAAGTTTTTAAAATATAGTTAAGATTATAAATTTACGTGCAATATATAATATATTTAACAAAATGTCACAGCATAATACTCGTATAAAATTGCCTCTCCGACAATGAACTTACCACAAATGTAATGTCAAATGTCAAACAGAGACCCTGTTTTAATTAGCGCACTTTATCAAGACTGCTCTTGTTATATTGCATGAAATATTTCATAAATTCTAAGTTCGGATTCAGTTTATTTGCAAACCGTTATAATGTAATCAGCCACGTTGGTGTATTCATTTGTTCACATGTATCAAAAGCAGCAAACAGAATAAAATTTTATAAAACAGAATTAAAAAAGAGAACTAAATTTAAAAAAAAACGTGATTTTTAATAAATAAAGTAAAATGAACATTTATTCAACGCTTTTATTAAATGATATAATATAAAATACCGAATTTTTGATTTGTTCGTAAAGTAATTTTGTTTTACCTTTCCATAAAAATGAGCCAGGCTTCTTTATGTATACAAATCTATACAAACGTTTGTTGTCTTGATTTATCTGTCCGCTTCGCGGTCAACGGTTGTGGTAACGGTCGTCGAAGATTGTAAGAAAAGTGTTGTTGTATTTTTATGGAAGCGTTTTAGTAAGGTGTAAATGTTTTGTTTTTACGTTTGTGGTAATTGTAACTGCTTGTGTTATATTTTAAAATATATCTAACATTATGTATCTTTGTGTAACATCTCCTGAATGACTCTTGATGAGACATAACCTATAACAACTGGTGACCCCGAAAAACAATTTGTGTTGAGTTTTCGCTAGTTTTCATTAGCTAGTTTTCGTGAAATATTTTAAATTGTTTCAGATAGCCAGTACAAGGGGCTATAACTTTGCATCGGGAATCGGGGATTAAATCCCCCATATGTATAACCTACGAATATACTAAAAATGATTTTATCTGAATCCTGTTCAGATGAAATCAATCAAAACTCAACTCAGACAAAAAAATTAAACTTTGGCCCGGGTAAGGGTAAAAATTCCTCCTTTTTGGAAAAGAAATGTTGGATTATGGTTTAGGCAGATAGAAGCCCAATCTGCTACTGCAAACATAACAATAGAACACACTAAATATAACTATATTTTAGGAAGTATAGATCCAGAAATTTTGGAGCTAGTTTACAACAGTAAACTAGTAAACAAGAGTTAAATGTAAATTCAGATAAATGAGAAATGACAAAAACAGAAATTTGTTTTCAACAAGCAAGTATATGGGAAGTAAAGAAGTATAAGCAGCTGTTGAAATCAAGTCTAGAGAAATAAAATTAGAAAATCTTTGCAAAATAATGTAATATCAAAGAATTTATTTCATAAGAAAGGTTGATATAATTTTACAGAATTATGTAAATAAACTTTAAATACTTATTCTTATTGTAAATTACTTGAAAAATCATTTTTATCAAATGGCATTTCAATAAATATTTGATTGATGTAAAAAAAGTTGGACAGAAAAGAACATGAAATTTCAAATGAAAGTACAAGAAAAATCAGAGTGAATGTAAAGACGAGGTCCACCGTTGAACTTGCAAAAGTTTTACACAACGGAATTAATAGCCTGTTCGATAAAACTTCTGAAAGTAAATTTCCGTTTCGGCGTTTCGCTATTTATTACTCAATATTTCCTCCGTGAACCACCGAAACTCGTTATATTATTATATTTATATTTCATCATCCATGCTCAATTAAAAGTACATTATTTCTGGATAACTCTGCGTTAGTCTTCCAATTCTACTTTCGAATCGAACAAATATGATAAACCAGTTTAACAAACCGGAACGACTGAAACGAGAACATCTTATCGATAAAAATCTTTTCGAGAAAGAATATATGACATAGTTATCTTTATTTTTGTTAATTAGATTAAGTCCGATGTTCTTAAATACAAAATATTTTATACAGATTTGACTTGAAACTTATTTCTATATTTAAAACTTTCTTTGGCGCCCGTTTGTCCAATCCCATTTAGACTCGTTAATATGGTATTAATATGTCTGATCTTTAGCTATTTATGCTATATATGCTATTTAGACTCGTTAATATGGTATAAACTCGTGAACTAACACTTGTTACCGTACAGCTGTAGGAACTGTTTACTTGCAGCTTGTCAACGTATTATGTATTCAGGGGCTAGTCTTTTCGGTAAGTCGTATTCGTCTAGTCTAAGTTTAGTCAATCTATTCTTATTCAATTAGTCTTGGCCGTTTAGTCTGGTCTACTTAGCCTGGTATATATTCGTCGTCAAGGTTGCCTGGCTATTAGCTAGAATAAATAAGAGGGAAATGAGTTTGTAGAACTTTAAATGCATCCTCGCGCAATAAGATGAATGGCTCATAAGAGTATATTACAGACAGTTACGTAAAAAAAAAACCCAGATCAATTACATAGTCCATTAATATGATTGTTAAGATCCAACAATGTTTTTTCTATTTTTATTTTCGTCTTAAAACTATTTTCTTGTATTTCTAAAAGTAGGTAAATAATAATTACATTAATATTATCTTAAACCGACCAGTAGATTCCCAAGATCTGGCCGGTAGGGTAGTGGGTATTTGTTGAATGTGTTTGGAGCTGTTTATGGCCGCTACGCATCAAAAGAACATTTGTAATCACCAATCCTTTGTAAATACGCTTCGCCGGATGTTTACGGTCGCTAATGGTTTTTGGATGCTTGGTGGTCGTAAACAATTGAAAATACAATGCAATGGTTATGTTTAAGGTTCTATAGAATAAGTATTTAAATTTTGGGTAGTTTTATATAGATATCATAGAGATTACCACGTGCACTTCGGGAATTCTTTTCGGTTCGGTGGGGGCAGGCAAACGGGAGGTGGAATTGAGTTTTCTGTCTGTAACAATATCTAATCACACTCAGTTCAGTTGCAACCCTGTTGCCACAAACACACCTAGAAGATTCCAAGCTCCGATAGAGCACGTCGTCACAAGTGCTAAAAATAAATTAGTTAAAAATAATAAGTAAATTTATAAATACATGTTTAACGAGGCGTGCAAGTTTTATTTGCCCAAACGTATAATTTCCAGTGCCGATCGAATCTATTGGCAACCCTGAATTAACCGCCTTAGGTTTGATCACGCCAACGTTTCGTCCAAAGACAAACAACCAACGCGACTCAACATTTGGTGATGAATGAATGCATGAAAAAAACATGCATATTCCCTATTAGTTTGGTTTATTTGTACTTTGATTTGTTTGATTGAGTCGGATTCAAGTTAACCCATGCAACAAATAATCGACATACTTGGAGCCAGTTGGTCGACTACCCGAACCTACACTTACTTTCGATGGAAACTTATCTAGGCAAAGCATTCTGGTTCAACGGCATGTTACAATATAATAATGGCTGACCTCTTGCAGCAAAAATAATTTAACAAAAAATAAAGCAGCTTAACTTGGATTTTCCGGCATCCACAATATTTAGCCGATATTGCTTCACCGCATTATTTCTTGTATTCGAAATGTCAGTGATGTTCACATGGTATCATATTTTTCACAGTTTGCTCGTATTTATAATTCATAATAGACGCAAGACTAGGCAAATAAAACTGGACAGACTGAGATTCTTCCAATATTTCGTATATTAATTATTCAGCTAAAACTAATATTATGAGGAAACTTTTAAGGAGCTTGAATGGTTAGCGTGTGCAACTTAATAAGTGCGTTGAAATTTTCAATGCGCTGCGGATGATAAAATTCGGTTAGGATTTACGTTAAGAAAATTTTCCGAGTTTCCATTATAATAAATAAAGCCGACATGAATATAGGAAGTAAATTAAATGCATTAATAGTTGAAAGATGTTCTAAATACATATTTCATAGCAAACTGCATGCATTATAGCGGAAGGGAGCGAAATGAAGCGATTTACGTTTATCTTAAACTATCAGGACTGACTCCTTACAATGAAGTTCTCAATGATTATGATTCGATATCAAATTTCAAAGCGAGTTTTGCACAGGTTCACGGCGTCTGCATTAATAGATTTCAGAGACAAGTCTCCCCTTCCCCTCATTAACATGCATTTCAACTAAACTCTAATTCTATTCGAAGTTAATGGAATATTACACTTTGCCTAAGTTATGCTTATAGATTCGAAGTATTTCATTGTTTGTTTTTTTAATTTATAAACCCAATGAAAACTAACGATTATTAATTATTTCTCCGCGCGAAAAATATTTATTAATTAAAACCTTTCATAAATTGAAACCTAAGTTTTATATAGTAAAATATCTAGATTAGCTTATGAATATAAAATGCTAAGAAAGACACAGATAACTCATTTTTTAAATATTTCTGTAAGTTAAATAGCTTTATAATCATTAACACTTAATTTTGTTCTTAAACTAATATTCACAAAACAATAACAGAACTATATAAATATCGACCGATGTTGAATATGTTTATTTACGACCACTATTTTAAATGCCCATTATTGTACAGTTCGTCGACTATGTAAATACATCATAACACACACGTATATAACAGTCCGCGATTAATGATAGCTTATGATTAATTGAACACACACGTTCGTTTGGTTTACGATTCTTTGATTGGTTGAGCGCTGCTACTACGTGCTCATAGGTTCAGAACCCACGTGCCACAATTCAAACTAACGGAAATTGACATTGCGTACATTGGGTTGCCTATATCCATGAGCACGCTTATTCCAGTTTAACCCAAATAAGTACTAAATAATAAGGTATGCAACCATTAAGAATGTATTTATTTTCATTTCTTTCAAGTTAAAATAATGTCGAGTAACAATTATATATAAAAATACAACTGTTTGTTTATTAAAATGTTAAATAATGTACCAAATAAGAAATAAATTTGTTACATCAAACATATTTATCTTATTAAACAGAACAAATTAGTGTAGTAGCAGATAAAGTATAGTACATAACTCGAGTTGTAAGGCAATTACGTACGAGCGGAACAGTTAATTCCGCGAGTGTGATACCCTTTTTATAACTCTCGTTACGTTATATACTATTAAACCCGGATTATTAGTATACATTAATCTATAAAATAAACAAAGCAATATTAATTTAATAAACATGTAATAAAGGGTGTCTAAAATAAACCCATGTTATTAGGCAAATATATATATCGTTTTAACAATGTTTATCAAACAACTCTACATTAGATTAATAATTAGATTCAATTTTCATTTACAATGCACAGCATGTTATAATAAATTCTCATAACAAAAATCATAGAAAAATTCATGTGCCACAAAGAAAAGAAATGAGAAGGACAAGTGAAATGTATCGAACACCTAATCGTTTCTAGAGCTTAAGGGGGAAGTAGATAAGAGCCAGTATAAAAATATACATGTCAACCAACCTCCCTGAAGTAATGCTAATAGCAGTCGCAGGGTTCTCGTTTTTTTTCCAAGGAGATCACTTGTATAGTTAACCATAAGGTGCCATCTACACCCGACAAAAGAAGACAACAGGACTAAACAGACAAGGCTAGACAGAAAAGACTAGACCACCAAGACTATGCAAAAAAACACTAGACAGACAACAGTAGACAGACAGGACTAGACAGACAAGACGAGACAGGCAAGACTACATAGACAAGAGTATACAGACGAGACTAGACTGACAGGCAATACTGAACTGACAAGACTGAAGCGACAACACTGGACAGACAAGACTGGACATACTAGACTATAGTGACTAGACTAGACAGACTAGCCAGACTAGCCAGACCAGACATACCAGAGAGACCAGACAGACCAGACAGACCAGACAGACCAGACAGACCAGACAGACCAGACAGACCAGACAGACCAGACAGACCAGACAGACCAGACAGACCAGACAGACCAGACAGACCAGACAGACCAGACAGACCAGACAGACCAGACAGACCAGACAGACCAGACAGACCAGACAGACCAGACAGACCAGACAGACCAGAAAGACCAGACAGACCAGACAGACCAGACAGACCAGACAGACCAGACAGACCAGACAGACCAGACAGACCAGACAGACCAGACAGACCAGACAGACCAGACAGACCAGACAGACCAGACAGACCAGACAGACCAGACAGACCAGACAGACCAGACAGACCAGACAGACCAGACAGACCAGACAGACCAGACAGACCAGACAGACCAGACAGACCAGACAGACCAGACAGACCAGACAGACCAGACAGACCAGACAGACCAGACAGACCAGACAGACAGACCAGACAGACCAGACAGACCAGACAGACCAGACAGACCAGACAGACCAGACAGACCAGACAGACCAGACAGACCAGACAGACCAGACAGACCAGACAGACCAGACAGACCAGACAGACCAGACAGACCAGACAGACCAGACAGACCAGACAGACCAGACAGACCAGACAGACCAGACAGACCAGACAGACCAGACAGACCAGACAGACCAGACAGACCAGACAGACCAGACAGACCAGACAGACCAGACAGACCAGACAGACCAGACAGACCAGACAGACCAGACAGACCAGACAGACCAGACAGACCAGACAGACCAGACAGACCAGACAGACCAGACAGACCAGACAGACCAGACAGACCAGACAGACCAGACAGACCAGACAGACCAGACAGACCAGACAGACCAGACAGACCAGACAGACCAGACAGACCAGACAGACAGACCAGACAGACCAGACAGACCAGACAGACCAGACAGACAGACCAGACAGACCAGACAGACCAGACAGACCAGACAGACCAGACAGACCAGACAGACCAGACAGACCAGACAGACCAGACAGACCAGACAGACCAGACAGACCAGACAGACCAGACAGACCAGACAGACCAGACAGACCAGACAGACCAGACAGACCAGACAGACCAGACAGACCAGACAGACCAGACAGACCAGACAGACCAGACAGACCAGACAGACTGGACAGACTAGACAGACTAGACAGACTAGACAGACTAGACAGACTAGACAGACTAGACAGACTAGACAGTTTAGACTAGACAAACTAGACTAGCTAATACGAAACTAGACAGACAAGACTAACCAATAGCAAGTTACTGTCATTTGAAATCTACCACAATCTGGAAAAACTAACTATTTCGTTATCAATACCCTTGAGACAGCTTTATTTGCAACAACGATTCATCAACATTTCTTTGGTATGAATATTCTTGGTTTTATTTTTAACAAATTAATGAAAAAAAATATCGAAATTGTTTCTTAATGATGACTTTCAGGCCCCATAAAAACTTATGCTACCATTTAAGTAATAATTTTGAATAATTGAATTTTTGAATAATTGAATAATGTTAAGAATATAGGAATAGATAGAGAGAAGAAATAACCTAATCGAAAGAGCCTAGTCAGAATTTATTATAACATGCTGTGCATTGTAAATGAAAATTGAATCTAATTATTAATCTAATGTAGAGTTGTTTGATAAACATTGTTAAAACGATATTTATATTTGCCTAATAACATGGGTTTATTTTAGACACCCTTTATTACATGTTTATTAAATTAATAATATAATATTACATGTTTATTAAATTAATAAACATGTAATAAAGGGTGTCTAAAATAAACCCATGTTATTAGGCAAATATAAATATCGTTTTAACAATGTTTATCAAACAACTCTACATTAGATTAATAATTAGATTCAATTTTCATTTACAATGCACAGCATGTTATAATAAATTCTGACTAGGCTCTTTCGATTAGGTTATTTCTTCTCTCTATCTATTCCTATATTCTTAACATTATTCAATTATTCAAAAATTCAATTATTCAAAATTATTACTTAAATGGTAGCATAAGTTTTTATGGGGCCTGAAAGTCATCATTAAGAAACAATTTCGATATTTTTTTTCATTAATTTGTTAAAAATAAAACCAAGAATATTCATACCAAAGAAATGTTGATGAATCGTTGTTGCAAATAAAGCTGTCTCAAGGGTATTGATAACGAAATAGTTAGTTTTTCCAGATTGTGGTAGATTTCAAATGACAGTAACTTGCTATTGGTTAGTCTTGTCTGTCTAGTTTCGTATTAGCTAGTCTAGTTTGTCTAGTCTAAACTGTCTAGTCTGTCTAGTCTGTCTAGTCTGTCTAGTCTGTCTAGTCTGTCTAGTCTGTCTAGTCTGTCTAGTCTGTCTAGTCTGTCTAGTCTGTCTAGTCTGTCTAGTCTGTCTAGTCTGTCTAGTCTGTCTAGTCTGTCTAGTCTGTCTAGTCTGTCTAGTCTGTCCAGTCTGTCTAGTCTGTCTAGTCTGTCTGGTCTGTCTGGTCTGTCTGGTCTGTCTGGTCTGTCTGGTCTGTCTGGTCTGTCTGGTCTGTCTGGTCTGTCTGTCTGGTCTGTCTGGTCTGTCTGGTCTGTCTGGTCTGTCTGTCTGGTCTGGTCTGTCTGTCTGGTCTGTCTGGTCTGTCTGGTCTGTCTGGTCTGTCTGGTCTGTCTGGTCTGTCTGGTCTGTCTGGTCTGTCTGTCTGGTCTGTCTGGTCTGTCTGGTCTGTCTGGTCTGTCTGGTCTGTCTGGTCTGTCTGGTCTGTCTGTCTGGTCTGTCTGGTCTGTCTGGTCTGTCTGGTCTGTCTGGTCTGTCTGGTCTGTCTGGTCTGTCTGGTCTGTCTGGTCTGTCTGGTCTGTCTGGTCTGTCTGGTCTGTCTGGTCTGTCTGGTCTGTCTGGTCTGTCTGGTCTGTCTGGTCTGTCTGGTCTGTCTGGTCTGTCTGGTCTGTCTGGTCTGTCTGGTCTGTCTGGTCTGTCTGGTCTGTCTGGTCTGTCTGGTCTGTCTGGTCTGTCTGGTCTGTCTGGTCTGTCTGGTCTGTCTGGTCTGTCTGGTCTGTCTGGTCTGTCTGGTCTGTCTGGTCTGTCTGGTCTGTCTGGTCTGTCTGGTCTGTCTGGTCTGTCTGGTCTGTCTGGTCTGTCTGGTCTGTCTGGTATGTCTGGTCTGGCTAGTCTGGCTAGTCTGTCTAGTCTAGTCACTATAGTCTAGTATGTCCAGTCTTGTCTGTCCAGTGTTGTCGCTTCAGTCTTGTCAGTTCAGTATTGCCTGTCAGTCTAGTCTCGTCTGTATACTCTTGTCTATGTAGTCTTGCCTGTCTCGTCTTGTCTGTCTAGTCCTGTCTGTCTACTGTTGTCTGTCTAGTGTTTTTTGCATAGTCTTGGTGGTCTAGTCTTTTCTGTCTAGCCTTGTCTGTTTAGTCCTGTTGTCTTCTTTTGTCGGGTGTAGATGGCACCTTATGGTTAACTATACAAGTGATCTCCTTGGAAAAAAAACGAGAACCCTGCGACTGCTATTAGCATTACTTCAGGGAGGTTGGTTGACATGTATATTTTTATACTGGCTCTTATCTACTTCCCCCTTAAGCTCTAGAAACGATTAGGTGTTCGATACATTTCACTTGTCCTTCTCATTTCTTTTCTTTGTGGCACATGAATTTTTCTATGATTTTTGTTATGGTGTCCAGTTTCTCTTGGACTTCAAAAGTAGATCCATCATATTTTTTTGGTCGAGTTATATGGTTTTTAGTTCTAGTCGTTCCTTATCCTATCTCGGACACTCGTATCTCACCCGATCGTCGTACTCAACCGATAGTCACACTGCAACTTCATCGCAGGAAACGCAGTCTGGCTCATATGCCCTCCCGATGTTATGGAAATAATCTCTAATCTATCTGTAACCTGTGAGAACCTCAGTTGAGAACCGCCTATGACCGGGATAAAGATTTTTTATTCACTTGCCTTTTACTGAACTTGACCACGCCTCCTTCCATTAACGTCTGAGTTTGCTGCTGGCTTCTTTTCTAGCAATATTGTTTTTCCTGGCCTCGTACACGTTTTACGTTTTTCCTCTACCTCCCTTGTAAAGATTGATTTTTAGCAACTTTCTTTTTGGCATCACTGTTTATGGCAGCACAGCTATTTTCATCTAACATGTTACAGTCAAACATGTTGTAATTTAACCATAATTTAACCATGAATCAATATACAAACCAACAACGCTTGTAGATTATTGAATTTTATTATCAAAATTAATGTTCGGTTAAGAAAGTGCATCGTCGTGCACTTCTTCCATTTTATGGTCAATTTGGGCGACCTTCTGAGGCAGCTATTCGGAATCTTGTGTCTAAATTTCGCACCAAATTTACACTATTGGACATTACACCACCAACACGCGTATGTAGAGTGCGGACAGAGGAAAATATCGTAACTGTATCCGCCAGTGTTTTTGGTTACCGTGAATTATCGATTCGGCGCCGTTCGCAGAAATTGGGCCTCTGTTACTATACTAAGTGGAAAATTTTGCGGAAGGATTTGGGTGTAAAACCTTTAAAAATACAGCTGGTACAAGAATTAAAGTCACACGACCTACCATAACGGGTAACTTTTGGTGAATGGGTGCGGGCAAAGTTGGACGAAGATCCACTGATTTATCGCAAAATTGTGTTAAGCGACGAAGCCCATTTCTAGTTGAATCGATACGTTTACAAGCAAAATTGCCGTATTTGGTGTGAAGAGCAGCCAGAAGCATTGCAAGAATTGCCAATGCATCCCGAAAAATGTACTGTTTGGTGTGGATTATGGGCCCGTGGCATCACTGGGCCGTACTTTTTCAAAGACGACAAAGACTGGGAAGCGCTACCGTGCGATGATTACAATTTTTTTTGCCCAAAATAGAAGAGCTGGACTTGGCTGACATGTGGTTTAAGCAAGACGGTGACACATGCCATACAGCACGCGAAACAATGGCCCAATTGAGAGGCGAGTTCTGTGAACAGTTTATTTTATGCTTGGGGCCGATCAATTGGCCGCCTAGATCGTGCGATTTAACGCCTTTAGATTATTTTTTTTGGGGCTATTTTAGGGCTCATGTCTATAGGGATAAGCCCGCAACGGTTGACGCACTGGAAGCAAATATTGAAGAATTTATTAATGAGATACAGGCCGATA
Source organism: Phosphuga atrata (assembly GCA_944588485.1). Classification (NCBI taxonomy): domain Eukaryota; kingdom Metazoa; phylum Arthropoda; class Insecta; order Coleoptera; family Silphidae; genus Phosphuga; species Phosphuga atrata. The sequence continues at coordinate 11,493,886 of OX155896.1, read as the reverse complement.
TATTGGAGAGAGTATGTGAAATCATCTTTAAACATTGAATTATATAGATCGTTCTATCGACTAAAATAAATATTTCATACATCTCTCTAAATTTGATGTGTTTTTTTTTAATCAAATCCGAAAGCTCTTAAAAAATTACCCAATAGTTCAAACAGAGGGATGGCTGAGAGAACGAGAACTGCATTCCTAGATACCGTTCAGTAGCCACCGCATATACGTAAGGCCATTTTCCTTTGGACCTTAACTAGTTTTGCAATTTTTACGTTACTTAGTTCTTCTACATAGATGGGAGCACCATATACTATGGTGCACATGGCGGAATGTGCCATAGTGCTTAGTAGCCTGCGTTTTCTACTTCTAGATCCTCCTGCATTGGGCAGTAGCTTCTCGAGTGCGGTTGTCATTATCTTTTTCTCAATCTGGCGCCTTTAGTCCTGTTGTCTAGTCATGTCTGTCTAGTCTTCTCTAGTCTTGTCAGTCTAGTCTTGTCTGTCTAGTCAAAGCCAATCAAAACATTTATTTCATTAAGCAACCATTACATATACAGACCATTATATTTTAATTAACTTAATAGTAATATTTAGTAAGTTACTTGGAATATGTCAAATAATTAAAAAAAAATCTTACTGCTCTTTAATACCCCACTTGTGCATTATATAAATTAATATTAATGGCAAGTGGTGTCTATTCTGACTAATTTGTATGGTGGTGGAATATAATTAAGATATTTACTACGTCCTGCTAATAGTCCTCTCTGTCTAGTCTTCTCTGTCTTTTTTTTGTGGTTTGTGGAAGCCTCTCACTAAATCCCCTTTTCCACTTGGCTTTTAGTATGTGCCACCCCAGTATCACGTATTTCGCATTCCTGGAGGGTGGGCAGCCCAGACGGTTTGTGTCGCTCTGGTTGAAAATGCCTCTGCGTCGGCCGGAAATCGCAACCCCGTCTCCTGCTTGTCAGTTGGGTATTTTGTATACTATACTGCCGAAGAGTACAGTCTTGTGTGTCTAGTCTTATCTACCAAGTCTTGTCACTCTGGTCTTTTCTGTTTAACGTTGGCCGTCTAGTCTTGCTCGTATAGTATTTTCCGTGCAGTGTTGTATGTTTGAACTTGTCTGTCTAGTATTATTTATCTCTTCTTGTCTGTGTAGTCCCTGTCTGTCTATACCTGAGTGTCTTGTCTTGTCTGTGTAGTCCCTTTAAGCATAGGCGCACTAGGCGCGCGAATAGGGCCTCCGATTTTAGGGGGCCATATATTGCTAACTAAGCAAGGTCAAACAAACTTTTGGCAATTGACGACAATAAGCGGCAAAATTTGACAAAGTGTGGTGAATAAATTGGCACTTTGCGGTGATTAATAGTGATAAAAATATTCAGAAAAAAAACTAAAGAAGTATCATTGCATTGTTGTTATGCTTGTATTGTTATTGAAAATTAGTCGTATGACTGTTTTTACTAAAGGACACACACATAATATTACAGAGGATAAAAACCCAAAGAATGTAGTTCATGTCCCTTCCGTCACGTCGTCCAATTTTAGAAAACCACGAGTAGCGAAGAGTTTTCTAATGTATAAGAGACATTCAATGTTACTATAAACGTTTTTAATGATAGTACTATTGATGACATCACAAAACCTCAAAATTACCTCGTAGAAAATTTGAATTCTCAGAATTGCTCAGAATTTCAGTGCCAACCTTGAAAAAATTAACTCATAACAGCACTCGGCGAGCCATAACCGCACGCATATGGGTGCTGTTATGAGTCCATTACAGATGCAAAATAGAAAAAATGTCATAACAATTCGCGATTGAAATGTTTACGTTTCATTGATTAATTTATTAAAAGTCATGCTTGACATTTATCAAATTATTATTTTTTTTATAAATCTAAGTAAATTTAAGGTAAATCTAAGTAATGTAGGCAAAACTATGTACGATACAAGTATCGTAAAATACTCTTACGTACCTAATTGTTATTTTTTAATGTGGTTCTACTATAATCTCGCATATTGAGAATTAAGACTCCTTAGACTAGGGCCACATAGTCACCTTGCGCCTAGGGCCACAAGTAATGTAAAGGCGCGCCTGTGTAGTCACTGTCTATCTATATCTGAGTGTGGAGACTTGTGTGTCGAGTCTTGTGTGTCCACATTTGTCTATCGAGTCTTTTCTCTATAGCCTTTCTTGTCTAGTTCTCATTGTAGAGTTCAGTCTGTCTAGTCTTTTCTAGTCTTGTAATTTTTGTGTAGCCTATTTAGTATGGTCTGTTTAATCTTCTATACTTGTGTGCTTTGTGTTGTTTGTCTCGTATTGTCTGTTTAGACTTGTTTGACCAGTCTTGTTTGTCTAGTCCTGTTTGGCTAGTCTCGTTCGGCTAGTTTTATTTGTCTAGTCGTGTCGGTCTAGTTTTGTCTGTTTGATATTGTCTGTGTAGTCCTTTCTGGTTAGTTGTGTCTGTGTAGTCTCGTCTGTCTAGTCGTGTCTGCCTATCCTTATATGTCTACTTTTTACTGTCTAGACTTGTCTGCTTAGTCAATCAATCAATCAGTCAATCACAATACAATACAATACATTACAATACAATATTTAACTTAGACCATATTTAATGGTTTTTGATGTTCCAAATATTCTTCAAGGTTATCCTTATATATAAATAAGCTTTCTGAATTAATATGTTTTTAAATTGTTTTCTAAATAATTTGCTAGATGATTCATCTTTTAGTATATCTGGTAGAAGGATGTACACCTTGGTGTCAATTATATCCGAAGCTGTACCACATATAGTTAAATTTACTCTAGGTCTCATAACCTTTCGGCGATTTCGAGTGTCGTGTTTATGTTGATCCTTTCTCGTGGGGAACTTTAGTGACAAGTTTTCCATTCGTTTCCTTCTTCCAGTTTGAAAAATTATGTAATTTGTTTTATTGATGTTTAAATGCAGATTCTTACTCGATAACCAGTTATGTATATTTTGCAGTAGCCTGTTTGCTTCCAATTCCGTCTTAGTCACAGTTTCTTCAGATAATATGAAGCTGGGCATCATCCGCATACAGGGTGTAATGTTTCCCACTTATATATTTAATAATAACGGCTATATAGATTAAGAATAGTGTCGCTGGGAGTACACTCCCCTGTGGCACACCGATATTGGAACTGTGAGTTAAATTCGAGAGGCCATTGCTTTGATTTTGGTTGATTTTTACAAACGGTTTCTCGGGGAAGCGACTGTCGAGAACACTTGCCTTTCCTCTAATACCATACCCGAACAGTTTGTTTATGAGTATGGAGTGTGGAATGCAGCCGATGGCCTCCTACAGATCACAAAATATGCCAACTGGACATTTGCCTTTATCGAACTAATGTAGCACTTTAGAATAAAATGCATTAATTGCTGTGAAAGTTGATTTTTCTTTCCTGAAGCCGTGCTGTTCGATTATGTTTATTTTGTTTATAAATCGCATCAGTCATTTTTCCATACTATATTCTATTATTTTAGCCTATGCCGATACTAAGGAGATTGGCCTATAATTGTCTATCTTTGATTTGTTTCCATCCTTGTGGACCGGGATTATTACAGAGGTTTTATGTGCAGTGGGATATTGTTCATTTTTAAATGAGCAATTAACTATGTGTGTAATTGGCGATGCTAGCTCACTGCCAAATTCCTTAAGGATGCAACATGATAGCAAATCTGACCCACAGCTGGCTTCATTTTTTAGTTTTTTCAATATCCCTTCCATTTCCATGGTCGTGTATTATTCCAGATACATAGTGTTGTCGATCCAAGGTATATGATCGTTATTGATGCTGATTGATGGGACATTTTTGGCAACTAGTAGGGGCGCATTTATGAAAAAAGTGTTGAAAGTATCTGCTATCTTCTGGGGATTCGTTATATTGTTGCCTTTCATTTTCATGTTTATGTCTTCTCTCTGTCTGAATTTGCTGTTGAGTTAATAATTAATGGTGTCCCATACAACTTTGGAATGGATTGATGCTTGCTGATTTTCTTTGTCATAGTAGGCTCGTTTTGTCTTTAATAGTTTGTTATGAATTTTCTTCGCTTGCACGTATAATTGTTTCAGAATTGGGAACCTTTTCTAAAGCAAAAATATGTCGCGTAGTTTGTTGCTCGAGACTTAGAATTCTTTGGAGACTTCTTGGACTTACTAATGGAAAGCACGCGAAGTAGTGGTGTTGGATTGTCGTAACAAATGCGTTTTTGTTTTACTGTTTTGCTGTCGCAACCAGATTTTGTGTTCTTTTTATTCCACGTTTCCTCCAATAACGCATTCCGAAAGTTTTCGTTGTTGCCGGCGCTCTAGATCCTATTTAAACTGTTAACAGGTTTGGGTCTTTCTGTGCAGTTGCTGGAGAGGATCGCTAGTTTATGATCGGATAGGTGCTTGTCTTATACGTCGACTGTAGTTCCTTTCTCTAAAGCCTCTTGTACACGACTCGTTTTCTTAACCGTACGGCATGTTCGCCCTACGGTTAAGAAACCGTGCTAGCTTGTATATGACACGGCAAAGCCACCGTACGAAACATCGGCCAGCTACGGCTCAGATGCGTTTTATCTGGTCAAGCTGCAGGACGTGCGTCATGAATCCTTATAAAAAAAATGATCATTGCTTACTACATGTATAGGAAACTCAAAAAAGCAAGACACATTAAAAGAAGGTTTTGGATACATCCGATTATAGAAAAAAGGGAGGAATTTGGCGCATTTCACACACTTGTGAAGAATCAACTGAGGGATGATGAAGACAAGTTTTTTAATTATTTTAGAATGCAGAAAACGACATTCGACAAATTGCTGCAAAAATTATCGCAGAAATTAAAACATCAAGATACTAATATGCGACCCAGTATATCGCCCGCAGAAAGATTGGCTGTAACTTTGAGATAAGTACAAAATTAAATTGCATACTTTTATTTAAAACTATTTATTTAACACATTAAAAAAATGTACGGTAATTATAATATTTATAAATAAGTACTTTAATCATTACACATGTGAAAACTAAGCTAAACATATTACTGGAATGCAGAACTAAAATCGAATTCTCCTTCAACACTAGCTTGAGAATTAGGTCTGAGGATGACTGATTCTAAAGCCTGATCTAGCAGCTGTAGAATACCCATAGGTTGACAACTGCGAATTTGCCGATGCTGTGCCACTTAGATATCCTTGATGGCCATGATCCCATTGGTTTCTTGATGTAGATATATATTGCTCTCTGTGTTGAATGCTTTTAATGATTGAAATTACTTTAAACTGAAAGTCTATCATATTTTCATCACTAAACTTGTTAACTGTATCAGCGATTCCTCTAAAAAAGTTCATACTACGGCTTCTCTCTTTCTCGTCCCGTTCTGTTGACTCCAGAACATAACTCCATTGACTCCATAACTGCGTTGACTCCATAAAACATGTATTTTTTTATTTTTTTTGCTCCAGAACCAGACTTGAACTCATTAATTTTTTTGTGATATTTTATACAATTATCTTTCATATTGGTCCACTTCTTCACCACCACTTGTCCTGAAAATAAAAATAATATATTTTTTATTAAAAATCATAATTTTTCTTAATATTTCAGGTATTTAGCAACAGGGGATACCTTTACTGACCTACACTACAATTATAGAATTGGAATAAAAACCATGAGTTGCATCGTGCGTGAAGTTTGCTACTACATTTGGTTAGAACTGTGTAAAGAATATATGAAAATGCCAACTAAAGAAGACTGGCTACAAATTGCAAACAACAAACAAATTTCAAGAATCTTCCAACTTCCCTCTTTGTTTAGGGGCGGTCGATGGTAAACACATCAGAGTTATTAAGCCAGTGGACAGTGGTTCGATGTTTTTAAATTACAAACATTATTTTTCCATAGTTTTAATGGCGGTAGTAGGTAGCGATTACAACTTTATATTTGTTGATATTGGCGCCTACGGAAAGGAATGTGATTCCAGTGTTTTTAAAGAAACCGCATTTTGGCAAAATTTAACAAACAAAACACATTTAACCTACCCGATGCAACACGTTTGCCTGGTACTGACTACAAATTACCGTTTCTGTTTGTTGGAGACGAAGCTTTTGCTTTGCACTACAACTTACTTCGTCCATTCGGAGGTCATCAACTTGATCAATTAAAACGAACGTTTAACTATAGACTCACAAGAGCACGAAGATTTGTTGAATGTGCTTTTGGCATTTTATCCAATAAATGGCGTATTTTTCACCGGCCAATGAATGAGTCCATCGATTTGGCAGTAGATATTGTGAAAACATGTTGTTTTGCAAAATTTTGTACATAAGGAGGAAAGGTTTCAGTCACATAATGCGAGTGAAAACGAGCCCACCCTTGATTCAGAATCGGAACTAATACAACTACCTATCACGAATGTAGTTCGCGGAAGTTTGGCAGCTAGTGAAGTTCGCAACAGATTTGCACAATATTTTATGTCAAACGAAGGTAGCCTCGGAATTTATCAAGTTTACGGGTCTATTGAAATTTAGTGTTATGGACTTTTTACCTGGTGTAACTGTTATTAATCGTCCTTGTCACGGGTTAACGGAAAGGTCGCAAAGGCCGGAAAGCAAAAATGAAGCTTCTAAGTTATCTGGTTCAATAAATATTCGTGTTTTTCTTGAAATAGTTGTAAACATTGTCAACGTGACAGATAGTCGACGCGAACGCAAATAACTAGATGTTGCCACGTTTATTATATTTTCTAATTATCAACAGATTTGCTTCGAAATAAAAAAAAAGAAAACTAGTAATACATCCAGGGAAAAATGTAAATAAATTAAGATTTTCATCAAATTAAATAAAAAAAAAATCGCCAGATACTCCATCTGGAAAATACAAATTAAATTTTGAAATTAAAAAAAAAACAGATAAAACCTTACGCGTATGTTGTCTTGATTTATCTGCCCGCTTCGCGGCGGACAACCTAATCTAACCGAGGTAAAACCAACGGTTCTTGTCACTTTGTCCTATATTGGATCGAGAGTTCGCGCTGCCGCGCGTATGTTGTCTTGATTTATCTTCCCGCTTCACGGCGCGCAACCTAATCCAACCAGGGTTAAACCAACGGCCCTTGCCACTTTGTCCTACATTAGACCGAGAGTTCGCGCTGCCGCGCGTATGTTGTCTTGATTTATCTTCTTGCTTCGCGGCGGACAACCTAATCTAACCAAGGTAAAACCACTAATAAAATCCACACGAGACATTGTACCGTAGCTGTTCGTTGAAATCTGGTTGAAATATGAATGCAAATTCAATACGACGCTTAAAATAATATATATGCTGCTATAGTTAGTTTTTCATATACAAGCAAAGAGGATCGGATCCTCTTTGATATAAACGGGCAAGAATAAACGTGGCAACATCCAAATAATTGCGTTCACATATACTGTCTGCAATCTTAAAAAAGTCAAAAAAAAAATTCAACAAAAACAACGTAGAGGCTTAATTTTTGCTTGCGGAACTTAATAAAAGAGTGCCAAAGACAATTTGACAATTTTGAAATTGATTGACAATTTTGTTATAACAACAGTTATAACAACAGTTACAACAAGTAAAAAGTACACAAACATATTTTCAAGACAGACCCGTAAAACCGAATATACCCGTAGCGTCTCTTATCAATATAAGAGATATATCGTCGGCTGTAAATGAATAAAGCTTTCTTTGCAAGAATCATATTTTAACCTCTTATTTTTATAATTGTCGATGGTCTTATCCCAAATTATGGGCCTTTCTTGAATTAAAGTAATCAATATTTCTTGATTTATATTCATTTTAAGAATGATTTGTGAAAACTGTCCTGCAAACCAATTGAAAAAAATTGTCGCCGTGAAAAAGCCCGGCGCCGTCGACAGACTCCCATATATTGCAATACAACACTGTTGAAAAACACACCGTGCGTAGACGCGGTGCGCCGATGGGCAGACACGGTACATACGGCGGCGGCGCCGTGCCGTGGTTGCGCCGTGTATGTGAACAAGCTTCCATAGTGATCCATACAACACTGACGACCGTGCCTACACACGGCGAATTAGCCGTAGATTTTCACGGCGAAAAACCGTGTGTGTACAAGAGGCCTAACTGTGTAAAAATATTGTCGATGGTTGTTCTGGACGTGGTTGTTCTATTCTTGTCTACTTAGACTTGACTGTCTACTTGTTCGTATAGTATTGTTCTTCTAGTATTATGTGTCTAATCTTTTGTGTCTAGAGTTGTCTGTCTAGTGTTGTCTATCTAATTTCGTCTGTGTAATCTCTGTCTGTCTATTCTTGTGTGTCTAGTCTTGTCTGCCGGGTCTTTTGTGTCTACTCTTTTGTGTTTGTCGAGTTTATTTATATCTAGCCTTTCTTGTTTAGTCTTCTCTGTCGAATTGTGTCTGTCTTTTCTCTCTTGTCTTGTAACTTTTGTAGTCTTTCAAGTCTCGTCTGTCTAGTCTTCTATGTCTGGTATAGTCTGCCTAGTATTTTCTCTCTAGTATTGTTTAGCTAGTCTTGTCTATCTAATAATGTCGGTCTTACTTTCTCTGTTTCGTCTTGTCTGTCTAGCCTTGTTCGCCTGGTCATTTCTGTCTGTCTAGTCTTGAAGGTTGGGAAGATTGAAAAGTATGGCGAAAATTGTTTAACACAAATTACCGGACGAAAGAGATGATTTTGAAAGCTTTTTGGTGGAGTATATTGATGTATAGAGCAGAAGTATGGGGAGTGGAGAGATTAGAAGGCGTGTAAAAAGTGCAGCTACAATTCTTTAAAAAGGCGCTGCAATTATACAAATCAACTCTTTCTTACATAGTATTGCAGGCTGAGTTTGGTGCTTGCATGCTTTTAAACTAATGTAAGCTGAGTGGAATAACAGAGGAAAGAATTGTGAAAGGACTAAACAGGGTAGCAAGTTTGGAAGCAATGAATGGGAGAAGAGAGACAAACTTAGGAAAGAATGAAAGAAGATTGTATGAAGGAGGTGGTACGTCTTTCATGGAAGTGGAGAGGCTTACGAGGAAAAGCGTTCGAATTGCCGTGTGACTAGTGGTAAGGTTAACTGAAGTTGAAGTGCAAGAACGTCAGAGGAAAATAAAATAGATTAAATATATTAAGGACTATGTGCACATACAAATATTTGAAAACCTCCCTTAATACTTAAAATCAACAATGAGTCATTAATTGCCAGGCTTAGATGCGGCTATGGAAAAATAGGGCGAAAGTATTGGACGGTTGACAAGTATAAGAGCTAGCTAGTATGTGGGGCAAGCAAGAACGTGAGAGTGCATTAGCTAGTAGAGTGCGAGAGAGGAGAGTGGGTCGATAGAAAGAGAGTATTATAGAAGAAATGAAAACAGTGCATGAAAGAGGATGGTACTGGTTTGGGAATGTTGGAAGGGGAAAAATGGAAGATGCAAGGGGCTTATAGAGGGAAAACACAGGAATAATCCAGTTTAGTTTATTTTACATTTTATTGTTTTTGTTTGAAAAGAATATTGATTATTGATTTTGTATAAGCAGTTTCTTTTGTCAAAATTTCTATTTTATCATCACATGGACTTTGAAAATATTCAAGAAATAAATAGTGTGTTGTATTCCTTGCGAATAGATCTTTCAAACGAGGTGTAACTTGATACCTTTCCATTTGAAAAAAAAGGTCGGAGGTGGCTGGGTACTTCCGGAAACAGATAAACAAACGGAATATACATAGAAATGAGGGCAAGAAAAAACAATACGTAACGTGTTTTGGGATTTTTTTTTAAATATCGACCATAAAGTCATAAATTTTATACCAGTTAAAGTTTCCTCCTTTTCCTTTCAGTTTGTCTATCTAATATTGACTATTGTCTATCTATTATTGACTAATCATTGTGTCTAGTTATGTTTCTGGTATTCGAATTTTCGCTGTTTCGAATAACAATATTTTATTTCGAAAAAAGAGACAAGTAGAAAATATACGAAATCTGAGAGAATGGAAAATCGAGATTATAGATAATATATGTAAAATAGAAAAATAATAGATTTCCTTTGACGGAGTCAAACATTGGTTCCATCACTGCGCGAGTATATACGAACCAGAATAAAGCAAAGAGCGCTGTACTATTATTATGTGGAATAAGCGTTTTGTAAAAATAATAAGCGGGGTTACTCAAATACATCAATATCTCACGGTTCTTCTTCCCGTCCGTTCTCTTGTGTTGTTTCCCATCGGCAATTATTTGAAATTGACTTTGACAAACGAATTGAATTATTTTTTTTCGTTTGCGATATAAATTTATATCGCTATTGAAACATTATTTGACATAGAAAAATATATTTTTTTTTATTAAAATCATACATCAAAAAAACTAAATTATTCCTATACTTATTTTTTTTAGATGTATTTCTGATTATAAATCTCGAGAGAAAATAGGCTGCTAAGAATAGATGTGCCATGCCTAGCGAAACAAAACCAGCAAACAAAACCTGAAATAGTGAAGTTAGATAGACAAAATTAAAAGATTGGAATAGAAAAAAAAGACAACATAAAAGGATTAAACAACTAGACTGGCATATCTCGACAGGTATAAGATAAGATTATATATAAGATTACCGCCATTCCAGATTGCCTCTCACATTAAAAACCGAGCGGAGAATGTGCCAATGGATCCTGTATTTCAAAAAGTAGTAAAGAACGAACTAAATGAACTAAACAAAGAGCTAACAGTCGACCCACAGATCTCGGCAGCTTTCACCGCCCCTGAAATAAACAAGGCGATAAAAGCACTCAAATTAAGAAAGGCCGCCGGCCCTGATAAATTATATCCTGAGTTTATTATATATAACACCTCGGCCCACTGGCACGAAGATGGCTGGCACAGAATGACGGGTCCCGCAAGAATTTAAAATAGCCCAGACTCTAGCCATATTAAAACCTGGAAAACCTAGCAATGACCCGACCAGCTACGGTCCCATCGCTTTGCTCAGTGTCTGCTACAAACTGCTTGAAAGACTCATACACAACAGAATCCACCAACTAGTAGATAACGTGATACCCCCCGAACCAGCAGGATTTCGCCCAAACTGAAGCTGCTGTGAACAAGTACTAGCCCTAACTGTTTTCATCGAAGTAGGACTCCAAAGAGGACAGAAAACCGCAGTGGCCCTTATGCGCAGCCTATGATACTGTGTGGCTGGATGGCCTAATACTGAAGCTGAAAAGAACTATACCCTGCCTCAAAATGACTGCATTGCTAAAAAATATGCTGAGAAAACGATATTTTAGGGTAGTTACAGGAAATACGACAAGCAGATCCTTTAACATAAAAAACGAACTGCTTCAGGGATCTGTACTATCTCCACTCCTCTTTAATATGTACACCAGTGACATCCCAGATACTAAATCACAAAAATTTTGCTACGCTGACAACATCGCATTAGCAACTCAGAACATAGACCTTGAGGAGGGGGAAGACACCCTCAATAGAGACTTAGAGACTATCAATAAATATTTAAAAACCTGGAGACATTGTCCCAAATGCAAATAAAACAGAAGTGAGTGCTTTCCAGCTAAATAATCGTCTGACCAAAAGAATTGAATGTCTCTTTCTGTGTAAAACGACTATAACATAACCAGTATCCCAAATAACTTGGAGTTACTCTCGACCGCTCAATTTAACATTCAAAAGACACATTTAATTATTGGAAAATAAGCTAAAACTAGAAACAGCATAATTAGAAAACTGGCAGGAGCAATCTGGGGAGCGCATGCATATACTCTACGCACAGCAGCACAATCACTGGTGTATTATGTCGCTGAATATTCTGCTCCAGTATGGACCAGAAGCTCTCACACTGGGAAAGTAGATGGACACCTAAATGGCACAATGCGGATTATAACTGGTACTCTCAAGTCAATACCGATACCCTGGTTACATGTGCTCTCTAATATTGCACCACCTGATCTCGACGACATCAGGCAACGGACCGCGAATGGAGGAAAATAAATGCCACATTACCCAGAGAAACACCAATCCAGCAAGTGTTAAGTAACATCCCGAACTCCCGCCTTCGATCCAGGAATATGGACTCACGAAACGGCACAATCGATCTCTCCCTTCGACCTAAAGAAAACCTGGAGAGCAAAGTGGACAACCTTCAATGAATCGCGTAACGATAATCAGAACCAATTAGACCCTACTCAAGCTATCACCGGCATGCAATTTACACGGATCACTTGGTGCCGGCTAAACAGAGTGAGAACTGGGCATGCCAGGTGTAAAGCCACATTATACAAATGGGGATTAGCCGACAACCCAAGTTGCGAGTGCGGAGCCCAAGAACAGACAGTATCGCACCTCTTCAACGAATGCCCCACTAGGAAATTCCAAGGTAACTGGAATGACATTATATTGAGTACCCCTACTGCACTGAAATGGCTGAGCTCACTGGATATACAACTGTAAAAGAGACAATTAGTAGTAGATAGTGTCTAGTTGCCACATGCTCGTATATGTTCAATTCATAATTTACACCTTATAAATCAACAATACACATTGTACACCTTTTAAATCAATATATTTAACAATTGTAATGTTTTACATACTTACCTTTATATACTTAATTACAAATGTCTGTAGAAAGCAATACGATAAATAAATAAATAAAATCTCGACAGGTAAATTGGAAACAGAAACTGGTCAGATAATACAAGTATGATGAAGCATAAAACAATAATTTTAGATACACAAATTTGGTCCACACGTTATTTATGTTTGCATGGTGTGACCCAATTTTTATCCTGAATCTATTTAGGATTTGGCATGTGACTAAATTGTTTGAAATTTATAGTGAACTTTATCCCGACGTTTAGGGAAAAACATAGTAAAATAAAGATATTAAAAATGGTCTGACAAAATGTTAGCGGAAACATGACTTTATCTACAGTAATCTATCCTTTTCCCCTTTTCAGTTTATTTCTTGTACAAAAAATGTACTATATTGAACCCGAGAATTTATTTCAGATTAAATAATTCACACAGGACTGAACAGTAGGGTGGTCCAATAGAATATTTTACAGGAAGAGATGAAAGTGGCGTTTTTTTGGTGAGGTGGGAGTTTGCTCACGAGCGCCAGCGAGTTAGCAATCACACCGAACCAAAAGAAAATACTTTCAACTCGAGTAGTAAATGCATTTTTTTCTACTGATTTCGGCTGAAGAATCCATAATTCGACTTTAATAAATCCAACTCGAAGCGAACAGTCAAAACTGTCAATACAAATTTAATTGTTGGTTTGTTCGTTTCCATGGTAACATATTGCATTCTTGTAGAAGGTGATTCTTTTCAAGTCAAATGTCCTAATTTTATTTTGGTTTTTTAAATTGTTTCAGGCTCGTTTTACGTTTGTACATAAAATATTTCATTGAAATTGATTTAATTAATAAGAAAGTCCATGCAAATTTGGTTAGTTTAGTGTTTTAATCGAGAAAATCCTAAATTTAAAATGCTCATTTTCGTATCTAGATGTGAAAATATTTTCATCTCTAGAATGAAAAAATTTCACTTTCAAGTAGCGTAAGCCGTGGAAAAATGCAATTTTCACATATATCAGTAGAATTTTGTTTTTTGTTTTTCAGTTTGGTCACCCCGTAAAATTGTAACACGTATCTATAGTAATAACGTTGTAAAATTTCAGGTGACTAGCTTCAGCGTAAGAGAGTGCTCCAGCGAGTGTTATTTTTGAAATATTTGTGAAAAACAGTAGTTTGATTTCTTGGTTGCAGATTAGGTTTTCAGTAGTTTCAGTTAGTGTTTAATATACGAGCGTCGAAGAAACCGAAGAAATCGAAGAAATTACTAAACTGTGAATCAGTGTATCCATTGCATTAAAATGTATTATTCAACACATAATAAAGATAACATTTATCTACTTATCTACCTATGTGATGCCGGGATCTTAAGCCACTACCAAGGCTAAACCAACCATTTCTCAAAAAATGAAAGATTCTGCGCATATAATAATTCAAGAATTGACAGCTTTAAATATTTGGGTGAAAATATAAATATAAAAAGTGAAAAAGAAGCAGTTAAAATCAGAACTGAAAAAATGAAAAGAGCATACATGAAAGTAAGAAATCTGTATAATAAAAAATGTTTTTCTAAAGATGCTAAACTAAGGTATTATAATACAGTTGTAAAACCAGAAGTCCTCTATGGGTCGGAAACACTACTTTTATCCGTATGCAAAACGGCATTGGAAGATTTGAAAAAGATGGAAAGAAGAATTCTTCGAAAAATATTAGACCCAATCAAAAACAAAGATGGTAATTAGGTTTTTAGACCAAATAAGGAAGTATACTCATTCTGCCCTAAAATAACAGACGAAATCAGGAAAAGACGTGTTACACTCTATGGACATCTAGAGAGTATGAAGGGGGACAGATTGACAAAGAATATACATACGTTCTTCCAGAACAGGAAAACGGACAAAGATAGTGGATGGGGAGGCAAGACAAAAAATGACTTGGAAGAAATGCAGATTAAACAGGAGACCTTATTCAACAGAGACAGATTCAGACAAGAAGTCAAGAAATTCAAAGGTTTTCAGGAAGCTAAAACAAACAGAAAAAAAAAGCTATCGAATGGTCAGACGAGAGGAAAAAAGCTCATTCTGGGAAAATGAAAGAGTGTTGGAGAATGAGGAAGGAAAAAAGAAATAAATAGTTATCTTGATGTGGTCCTTACTTGGCCTGTAAGAAATAATAAATTCAAGAATTAATAGATCTGTGTAACAGCTCTGGTATTCCGATAAGACAGCCGAATCACTGCCATAATAAACTTATTAAACTTCATAAGAATTGGCTGCTTTTGAAAAAAAAGTAGAGCTCAGACGCACAGAGAAAGAGACAGAATTTGTTAAGAGCAGAGCTAGACAAACTTTTTGATATTGCCCATTCAAACGCCATAAATTCAAAGATAGAGACTTTCTTATTGAGCAAGGTGATTATGACTTCAATTGACATGAAGCTAGAAAAGAACGTTCTCTAAAGCGAAAACAGTCGAAGTCGATTCGAACAATAAAGACAAAAGGTACCTGAAAATGATGCCTTGACTTCAGTTGTGTCAAGTCAAGGACTAGTACTTGATTATAGCTTTAGTAGCACTTCCAGTGCCGCTAGCATAGAAGAGGATTTTCTAGTGACATTATTCAAAACGAAAAGCGTTCTAATAGAGCCCACAATGATAGTTCTGAACAACAACGTACTTTTGAGAAGAGATTACATTTTTTTCTTAATATACTGACTTCATTTTATGAAAAATTCATAAAATTCAGATATTTCAAGGGCAATGAGCACCCCCTTCTATATAACATAGGAGGCTGAAATTTTGATCTTGTCCAGCCATGTCCGATCATGCAGGGTCTCGTGGGGTCTTTTCCAGTCTTGTTCGGTCTTGTATTGTCTTATCGGGACTTGTCTGGTCTAGTCTGGTCTAGTTTGGACTAATCTGGTCTAGTTGGGTTTGGGTCTGGTCTTGTCTGATCTCGTATGGTGTCATCTGATCTGGTCTGATCATGAATTTTATATCTAGTCTGGTCTGGTCTAGTCTGGTCTAGTCTGGTCTTGTCTGGTCTTGCATGGTCTTGTCTGGTCTCGCTACGTCAGACATTTCTGATCTTATCTGATCTTGTCTGGACATATCTGGCCCTGTGTGGTCTTGTTCGCTCTTGTCTGGTCTTGTCTTGTCTTGTCTGGTTATATCTGGCCTTATCTGATCTCGTCTGGTTTAACTTATTTTTGTCTGGCCTTGTGTCGTTTTGTCTGGTCTTCTCTGATCTTGTCTCGTCTTGTCTGGTATTGTCTCGTCTTGTCTGGTCTTGCCTGGTTTTGTCTGGTCTTATCTGGTCTTGTATGGTCTTGTCTGGTATTGTCTGGTCTTATATGGTCTTGTCAGGTCTTGTCTGGTTTTGTGTGGTCTTGCTTGATCTTGTGAGGTTTTTTCAGGTCTTGTCTGGTCCTGTCTGGTTTTGTCTGGTCTTGTCTGATTTTGTGAGGTTTGATCAGATCTTGTCTGGTCCTGTCTGGTTTTGTCTCGTTTTGTCTGGTCCTGTATGATCTTCTCACGTCTTGTCTGATCCTATCTGGCTTTATCTGGTTTTGTCTGATTTTGTCTGGTCTTGTCTGATTGTGTCTGATCTTGTCTGATCTTGTCTGGTCCTCTATGGTCTAGTCAATTCCTTTAATAATGTTAATAAATGTTCATAAATAATTACATTTATATTTATTTCGAGTGAGTTTTGTATATTTAATGCAATGCAAATTAAGATTTTGCAGCGAAAAGGACAATCTGGGGCGGAAATATATACCCCAACGGGCTTGTTAATTGCAATATATTTAAAATTAAGGAGTTAATTATATTTAAGATGGCACTGTGGAAAGGAATTAAGTCGGACATTTTTATCTTTTATTAATTTCCGTTCCATTTTACTTTTAAACTGTCAATTTGAAAATTTGCATCGACAAATACAATTAGCGTTTCTGCCTAGTCGGTATTTTAGGAAAACCATTTAAATATTACATTTTGCCCTTAATAGACTTTGCTTTCAAGTTTACCCTCTTTTGTTTGTCATTTAATAATGTCTACTTACTCAATATTTGATTATTTAAAGTTTTATCCTCTAAGGGTTTTATTAAATTTTTACGCTGCTAAATATGCTATGCTGTATTATGTCTCGTTTCTTTTTATTACCTCGTGATTTTTATCAATATTCGGTTCCAATTCTAGTTATGTCTGACGCTATTGATCTATTTTTTCAAATATTTAAATCCATAACATCTTGCTTCATTAAACTTCCCTTATTAATTTTAAAACTCTCCCAACATAAAAATTAATTAAGCACACAATGGAGAAAAAGTGAACAGCACCAAAACATACAATGGTCTTAATCTACAAAAAAGGTAATAACAACAACATTACTACTGATCAGTCTAATGCCACATGTATACAAATTACTGACACATGTAAATAAAAATAACAACCTAAAACAGAAGTAAGACAAGGTGACTCCTTATCTCCAAAACTCTTAACTTTTGCATTGAAAAAGATTTTTAAGAAAACTGACTGGAACGACAAAGGTCAACATCAATGAATCTCGACTAACCAATCTAAGATATGCTGACGATATTATTATCTTGGCAAATAGTGGAGAAAATTCTTTAGATCAACAATAATTGCAGACTTACAAAGAGGATCTAAAAAAATAGGGCTGAAATTGAACATTTCAAAAACCCAAATAATGTACCAATGAACAGAAGAACCAATAATTGTGGGAGGACAGGAAGTCAAAAAAAAGTTGAATGTATATAGATAAGAAACTTACTATCAACCGAACCAAATGGAAGGAAGAAATAAGAAGGAGAATAAGGCTAGGAAGGGTGGCAATCATTCATCCTGTGAGACAAGAAAATAGCTATATACCTATGGGACAGGCGAGTTATAGAATGGAGACCGTATGAGTACAAAAGAGGAAGAGAAGACCACCTATGATATGGTATGATGACACCGTAGGAATAGCTGGACTACCATGCGTTCAAATAGCGCAGAATAGGGAAAGAAGAATATAATTGAGAAAGGCCTATGCCTAAGAATGGACATAATGGCCAAGGAAGAAGATTTGATCGTAGTGGCAGGTAGAAATGAGTAAACATCAGGTTTGGTAAACATGGTTAAAATGTCATGGATATGCTTTCGGGATTTTTTGTAGCTATATTTATGTTGGAATATGAATTAAGACCATTCATTTTTTCACTAGTTTCACAGTGAAGTAATATTTTGGCACGACACGATCACGAAATCAATATTTTTTTTTTGAAAACCAACTTGTTTATATTATACATAGATATTTTTTAATTGAAGTATATTATAAAATGCTTCGCGGGCCGCATATAATGTCAACAGGGGCCGCATGCGGCCCGCGGGCCGCTATTTTCCCAGCCCTGTCTATCTTTCTGTCTATCAATCTAGACTGTCTTGTTAATTACACTAGAACTACAATAAGACTAGAAATACTATATACTATAAAATACTAACGCACTAGGCAGGGTCAAATTGTTAAATAAAAGTTTGGTAATCTAGAGTAAATAGGACGAGATTAAATGCAAAATCAGAAAAGACCAGACTAGCTAGACCAAGGGTCGGCAACCTTTTGAAATGAAAGAACCTTTTGGCAATTTACAATATTTTAAATTTTTAAAGAGCCACTAAAAATAGTAGCATTTGCTTACTTATTGAATTGTTCCATCAATATGAAGCATTGGCTTTGCAAGCCATGTTGAAAGTTTGGTTAAATCTGGCTCATAACTTGTTGTTTAAAGTTCCAAGCAAGATTCTAGATCTTTAACTGTTAGTTGACTTCTTACTTTACCTTATATTACATTCATTGAAGAAAACGCTTGCTCGCATGAATATGTCGACCCGAAGATCGACAGCACTTCAAATGTAAACTTTTGTACCTGATTGAAGCACTCTGGAAAGCTGTTTCATGTACCGATTCGCGGAATTTCTTTTACAGCTCTCGACTTGTGCTGCGCTACGCACAAATATTTCTGGACCTGCTCCTCCAATTTGCTCTTGAGTTCTGCGAACTTGCCACTCCACAAGTCTTTGATTTTCAGATCCAGAAATTGCATTAGAAGAGATCCAGCATCAATTCTAACTGGTTCAATGTTGATCTCATTTGTATTTGTGTCAAGAGGATTTACTATGAACGCAAGAGTAGTTTTATTTGTTTTGAATTGCCCGACTCCCTTAACAACTCCTACTATCATTTTTTTTATAGCTTCAGTGAATAGACAGTGGCTGATATTTACTTTTCTTTCAGTATAAGATTTATCTCATTTAGTTTTATAGTGATATCTACTAGTTGTTTTTTTTGCAGACATTTTTCTTCTTCAAGTTAAGGATGGTCTGTGCCTTTTTCATTGAGGAATGTCTTTATTTCACTTAAGCAGATTTGCTAACACTGACACTTAATTTCAAATAATCTTCTCCAAGCTGCAGGGAAAAGGAGGGATATATAATAAACCACTAAAGTCTGAAACGTCTTTTATGGTGTATTATGCTGATTATATTTATTTTTTTCCGGTAGGGAGTAAAACCTATTTTACTGTGGTAGTAAAATAAAATTGTTGACCAAAACCAAAATAAATGATGCGAAATAAATTTGATCAACAGACAAAATCGATATACTCATCGGGTAGATTCATTATAGGAAGAACTAAAATGAGAAAAAGAACAATATTTTAATTATTATAACGTTTTGTTATTTACGTGAGAGAGTTACTAAAGAAAGTCAATAAAATACTAGGAGCGGTATGGGGAATAGGAGAGAGAAAATTTGGACATGACTATAGAAGGAGAGTGATGATGTTTGATAGCCTGGTGAAAAGTGTGATGATGTATGGAGCGGAAATATGGGGATGGAGAGAGCAAGAAGGACTGGAAAGGGTGCAAGAAAAATATTTGAAATGTGTGCTAGGACTAGGTAGAGAGACCCCGGGGTATATAGTGATGGAGGAAACAAAGAGAGATGGAATAAGAATAGAAGCAGGAAAGAGAGCAATAAGTTTTGAGGAGAGAGTGATAGAGAGAGGAGAGTGCAGAATTCTGCAAGAGTGCCTCAAAGAAAAAAGGAAAGAAATAGGAAAGGGGGTGTGGAAAGAAAGGGAAGCATATCTAGAAAGAAACGGGTATGCAGGAGCGGAGATAGAAAGAATGAGAGAGAGAGAGGTAGAGTAATGACAGAGGAATTAGTCCAGAGAGATAGAGATGTGAAAAGTCAAGAAAGGAGAGCAAGAATTAGGGAGTCTAGGTACAATGGGAAATACGAAAAAATAATAACGGAAGAACTGCCAAAGTACCTAGGAAGAGAAAGTAGAAAAGAGAGAGTGACAATGGCAAGATTCAGATGTGAAAATGAAGAGAGAGATAATAAATTTTGGATGGAGGATAGGAATAGAGTATGCAGGATGTGTGGAGAAAACAAGGACGTGTGGTGGGGGATGTGCAGGATGTGTGGTGGAAAACAAACTTGCTTAACGAATGTTCAGGAATGAGAGAAAGAAACGAGTGTAGAGAAGAGATTTTAAACGAAGATAGAAGGGGGATAGATTGGATGAAGAAAGTTGAGGAGAGGAAGAACAATATGTGGGGAGGGAAGCTGGTAATCGGGGTTTAGGGATAGGAATTTAGTTACTTTCTTTTTTGTTTTGTTTTTAGTTTGAACAGCATATGTTTCTTTTTTTTTTAATGTTTATTTTTTCTTTTTCTCTTTTTATTATTATTCTTATTTATATTATGTTCGATGTTAGTTTTAGTATATATCAAAATTTTGGATTTAATTTATAAACCCGTAGGGTATAAGGGCAATAAATATACATAATACCTATAACGTTTTGTTATTATTGTAATCCTTGAATTAAATTAAATATAGAAAGTAACACTTGGTCTAAATCATGAGTTCCCAATCATGTTCCCGCTTGGGAATACAATGTTAATAAATAAATAATTTACGGCATAAATCGCTCGTGGATAGCAATAGAAAAAAAAAATTTAAATATCTTTTTAACCAGAATTTTTGAAGCTTGGGTTTTAGGAAAGTAATGTATGTTTCGTAGTGTACTAGGAGGAAAATCCAAGTGTAACAAAGGGGAAATCAATTATTCCATGGCAAAGATCACGCTTTGAAAACGATTCCGCAATCTTTTTGTGGAAAGCCTTCGCACTTTGTTGTGCAGAAGTGTGGTCTTCAATAGCTTTTTCCCTGCGTCGCAGGCTGAATATTTACTAGCGAACTGTATATATTTTGAAGTGAAGTGCCTCTCCAATGTGGAAGGTCTAAATTCACAGACAGAAACCCGAAAATTTTACAGAAAACTGAATAACATTAGAAAAGAGTTCAACCTAAATACCACTATGTACAGAGACAGATAAGGAAATATTATCTGTAAAACAGATGATATACTAAACCGGTGGGCGGATAATTTCGAAGAATGTCTCAACACAAACAACAGGGCAGACATCGAACAAGTCAGGTTGAACCCAAATCAAGATGACAGAGAACGAAACGAAATACCAACCACCATAGAATCAAAGCACCAGGCAACGACAGTATAGCAGCGGAGCTGATCAAAGAAGGAGGTAAAGAACTAGCCACACGCATCCAAGAATTTATAACGGAGATTTAACAACAAAAAACAATATCAGAGGAGTGGAACACGAGCATAATCATTCCTATACATAAATAAGGTGACCTACAAGACTACAACAATTCAGAGGCATAACTTTCCTCAATACTGCCTACAAAGTACTAGCCAATATCTTTTTCGAGCGCATCCGACCTCATGCAGAGAAGGAGATCGGCTACTAACACTGCGGCTTCTGTCACAATAGATCCACAATTGACCAGATATTTACATTAGGGCAGATCCTAGAGAAGACTCGGGAATATGACGTTGACACGCACCACCTATTTTTTGATTTCAGAAGTGCGTATGACACTGTCAGTCGAAAAGCACTATTCGAAGCAATGATAGAACTAGGCATACCTCAACATCAGGTACTTCTTACAAAGGTAGCTCTTTTAAAAGTAGAAAGAGATAGGATCCAAACTAGTGTATCAAGGTCTTTTACTACACACACCGGATTACGACAAGGAGATGCCCTATCGTGCATCTTATTTAACATCGACCTTGAAAAAGTAATCAGGGAGTATTGAGTAAACAAAATAGACACGATAATCAATAAGTCAGAACTAATAACTAACTCGAAAAATAACATGATCCAAGCATTCGCGACCATTGAAGCAGCAGGAAAAAACATTGGTCTAGTAGTAAACACAGATAAGACAAAATACATGTTTGTTTCTACGCGGAATGCACAAGTACAAAACGTAACTATCGGGACACGTAACATCGAAGGTGTATCGGAATATACATGGGCTCCCAAATTGCGACCACTAACAGTTGCAACAAAGAGATAAAAAGAAGATTATATCTTACAAATAAAACATATTATTTACTAATGCGACATCTAAAATCCGCGACTATATCCAGAAGAACCAAATGCCAAATCTATAGGAGGCTAATAAGACTTGTACTGATATAAGCAGCTATTACCTGGACCCTAACGGATGAGGAAGAAAGAATGTTGGTATGTTTCGAAAGAGAGATTCTAAGACACATATATAAAGGCGTACAGGAAAATGGAGAATGGAGACGGTGATACAGCCATGAGCTGTACCTTCTTTCCGAACACCCGGATGTAGTTCGTACTATAAAAATAGCTAGATTAAGATGGATAGGACATATCTAGCGAATGAAGGATTAAGAGCCAGCAAAACTTATTACACGACAAATACCAGTGCGGCAAAGGACAGGGGGCGGGCCAAAAGCAAGATATCTGGACCAAGTGCAGGAGAATCTAAAAGCAATGAAGGTGACCGGATGGAACACCAAAGTCCGGAATACATTAAAATGGAAAAAAAAACTCTAGTGGATGTCAAGACCCATAATGGGTTGTGGAGCCAAAGCTGATCACGATCATGTTTCTCCAATGTTGACTTCTTATTGTGTGCGAGGATTGTGTGGCGAATGAGACAAGATGGAAGCCATTTTGTGTTGCATGTGAACGCAAACGACTACGTCCAATCCTGATGGAATTCTCGATTTTCTTCTTTGCAATACGATGCGCAATGAAATGAAATCCGGATGTGATTTCTTACAGTATGATATGAAGCAGACAATGTGAAGAAAAGTAACAGGTGCAATAGACGAAACTAGTTTCATATGATCTATTGCACGATTTAAGTGTAATGGCTTCTTCTTATGCGCGAATGGGTCTCCTAGGACCACGCGTAATCAACATTTATTGTCCTTGATGTTTGCATAATAACTCTTCATGCGAAACGATTCAGCGAGTCTTCGTTGCTGCGACATGACGTGTCTGGTAGATTCTTCTTCTCTTTTCGCTCTCAAAACCCCGTGTATGAGTATTTTTTTCCTCTAGATCCTTGAAATTGGGAGAACCCTATTCAGTCAAATCCTTTTCCGCCAGTTGGTACCAATTGGACCTTGTTGCCTTTTAAATCAAATAATTCGTATAGATTTTATGTATTAAACTAGTTTGGTCCATTCTGTCCAAATGTCTCCTAATGAATGGGATTCTCCTCATACGGATTGTGTCTGTGAATTTAGTAAATTTCAAATAGACAACAGCATTAGGTTTTGGAATTTGAATTCCATCTTTGATTCTTGGTCCCAACATTTTTCGCGTGATTTTGCGGTCCTTAAGGAACGGGTTTTAAGGGTCTCGATAATTAAATAATTAATGTTTGCCTATGGAACTGGAGAGCCGTAATTTTACATCGAAAGACCTGCATGTGGATCGCGAGGTGCAGGTTGTCAGGTTGCCTCTGGACTAGACCACACAATCCCAGACAAAATCACATAAGGCCAGAGGAGAGATGTATTTTTAAATTAAAGGCAATGTTGTTGTTTACATTATTTATTTACATAGTTTACCCCCACATTGGGGCACTTAAATCAAACCCAAGTATATTTATGTCGTGAGAAGACTAATCATATTTGGCGGATTATCTGATCAATGGTCAATATTTCTGAACGTGGGCAGGGTTTGAACCCTAATAATGAAGTATGAATTGATGATTGATGAATTTGTGGAGTGGGTCATGGGTGTTTAATGGAGTTGTTTCCCGTTGCCTTCTCCATCTTATGCCGCTGGCCATCTAGTGATTTTTCCCATCCCTCTAAGTTGGCAAATCCAGAGTGTACTTAAAAGATTTCTAGTCTGACGTCTTGTTGGTGTACAGGTGCCATGTGAAGTAGCCATGAGGCAATGATAGTTTGGCTTGCTAGCAGTTGTTAGTTCTTTAGTCTTGGCCGCGGCGAACTTTCAAGGGCGAAATTACACCCACGTAATTATTATTATTGATATAATTGAATTTATCTTTTCATATTTAATTGAAAGATATGTAAAAATATTTTATAATTTCAATTTAAAATGTTGCTGTGATGTAACATTTTATAATATTTAGGAAATAAGTGTCATTTATATGAATAAAAGTCGAGATGGAAGTAACATATTTTATTTAAATTTTGTTTGCATGAGATAGATATTTTATTTGGTGATAAAAATATTTAAATTTAACATTAGCAAAACGTTATAGAATAATTGAGCCACGTACGATCATATACTTTTATATTCGCCGACAATTTTGGATAAAGGTATGGATAAAAGTAAGATATATAGTCAGATATAAGTCAATATACGTTATTTACAGTGTATCACGTTTTCCCCCTCCCATTTCGGGCTCTTTATTCTCCAGTCTTGGGTGTAAGACTATATTATCTTTAGATAAAAATCGATTTTCTATTTTTACAGAACGTGATATCTGACACGTCTAAATATAAATATTTTTGTTTGGGAAGCGATTCAATTTTACAAACTGTCGCATAATGACGGTTGCCGCATTTTTTTTGTTTTTGCAGAATGTATTTATTTATTATCAGATTACTTTATGCGAAGCGGGAAGAACACATAACTTTAGAATACGTTAAATAGATTTGTCCCTTTGTTATTCTAAAATATATTTTAGGAAATGTTTTAGAAATCAGTAGGAAACTTTGTTTAGATCTCTCTCGCTCCGGATTAATTTAACTGGAGAGTAAAATACAGCTGAAATTATGCTCACACATCCTGCTCTACTGAAATTGATATGGATAAATACCTCTTCATATAATCAACTATTCATATAATAATACTAAATTTTCTAAACAAAACAAAACTTTATTTCAATATAAGCTCATGTTATATGAAGAAAATATGGTAGGCGGGAATCGATAAACTGAATACATTGTGAAATCAAAACAAAACGATCTTGCCCACATATGAGCAACTCCCAACAACAGGCTACTTGTAGCCCTCAGTTCATTCCTACGAAGTTTGTTAATAGGGGAAATGTAATAAAATGCACTAATTACAATCGCGTTTCTTTTTAATATTTGATTTAATACACGAACATTCATTGGTAGTTATACCAAAGATATCTGATACACATGTAACTAGGTGGGACAAATTTCACAATCTGATTTTCTTATCCTATAACTTTGGTTTGGAATGAAAAAAGGAATCTTAAAGTTAGTTACTTTTTAATTACCGAAGCAGGATTTAAGTATGGATGTAGTATATCCCCCAATTTTGGTATCTAGGAAAGGATTTGTCACCCAAATGTAGATTGTAGTATTGATGGTGACGACTTGTACTGCGACCATCGAAGATCTATTGTACCCCACCCTCTTCCTCTAAACGTTGGTTTACTTGTATACTTACCCATTTAGAGCGCCTCCTCTAGTCCTGATTCCTTTAGGAAATTCGAAACAGTGGGCCCAAAGATACATCTATCTCTTGCGGAGCAGTGTTCCGCAGTCTTTGAGCAGATGTATGGGGTTTCCTCTGCCGAACAACAGAATGTGCATCTGTCATCTTCCTCTAGGCCTAGGGCCTTGAGGTGTTTTCTAAATCTGCAGTGTTCCGTCAGGACTCCTGCCGGAATTCTAAGCTTGTTCCTGTTTAGTCTCAGGCAAGGTTTTGTCTTTTTCTGTTTAACCGATCCCAGCATTACATTGGATTGTCTCAACCCTGGAAGTTCTTTCCAGGTTTTCATCCACTGTTCTCTTATTTCTTCATCTAAACTTTTGTGGATAGTGTTTAAACTCGTACTGGATTACTGGATTTCATGTTTGCTAGGTGATAGGCTTCTTGGTTTCCGTTTTTACCAGTGTGTCCTGGTACCCAGTATAGCGTTTCTTTATTTTCTCTGCCAAGCTTGTTTAGCTTTCCCACACAGTCCCATACCAGTTTGGATCTGATGGTGTAAGAGCTAATGGTCTTGCTGTCTGGCTGCTTGGCTGTCTGACAGGATAGCAATTCGTTTTCTGCGATAATTCCAGTCGAGGTTCAATTATGCACATATTTCGATTGCGTGTACCTCTGCTTGGAAAATACTTGCAAATGTTCCCCTGGATTCGAAGTATTTGGTACGAGCTCCAAACACTCCTGCACCAGTACCTTCCTTTGTCTTCGAACCATCTCTAAACCACATGATAGCATTTTGCTCTATGTGGTATGTTGAGGATTCGTCGCTCCAATAGACTTTACTACTACACAATGCTGTGTAGTTTTTCTCGAAATGGTATTTGCATACCATTTCGTCTTTGGTGTTTCCAGCCAAGGGATTATGGCAGCGAGGCTGTTCCAGTCTCTGCTCCCGATTATTTTACCTATGCCTATTCCTTCCTGGTTGAACCTTACAATCGCCGAACAGGCGGCCCTCTCAACGACAAGATGCAACGGAGTTAGATTCAGCTGCAGTTCCATTGCTGCTCTCGGGCACGACCCCATCGCTTCCGTCATGTAGACACGCGCCAGTTTTTGAATCTTTTCAAGCTGCTTCCTCATAGAGGACAGCTTGGTTATAGTTTCCCACGCAACTGCCCCGTAAGTGACCGTAAGTGACCGTAAGCAGTTTAGTTTTCTCTTTCTGGTAAATGGTATCGCCGTGGTTTTGCTCGGGTTGAGTCTCAGTCGTACTGTTTGACACCATGTTACTTTCAGGCCCCTCTGCACGATTTCACAGAGCGTTCTCTCAAACTTCCCTCTGGCTATGAAGGCTATGTCATCGGCGTAACCTTGACATTTGATGTCTAGCTCGTTCAGCCTAGCAAGCAATTCATCAACTACCAGGCTTCACATCAGTGGTGATAGCACACCTCCCTGTTGGTACCCTCGAATTGTGGAGATCTTGATGGTGTCCCTTCCCACTTGTGCCTCCGCCGTTCTGGTTCTCAGGATTTCTCTGGAAAGTATGAGATTTTATTTTCGATTAAGAGACGTAATAAAGACGTAATAATGTTGTTTTTCGATCTACAAAATGCGATTTTCATTTCATGAAAACGCAACAGTTTTCCATTTTATTTGCGTTATCGCCCAGCACAAACTTTTTTTTATATTTTGCGTTGTTAATACTTAATTTACTTCAAGAAAAGGAAAAGTAAATTAAGTATTAACAAAGCAAAACACAAATATTAACCTTCAAGATGGACAAATCCACAAATAATGGCAAACTTTTGTCCCGTTTTATATCAAAATTTATAATCCTCTTGAAATATTTTTTTGAAAGTTATTTTCTGACTAGAGGCTTCCTATATATTTTCTACATTATGTAGAGACGCTTTGGAACATTTTAGTGACATAAGTACTTGTATAATAATAATGTTAATACTAATATAATAATAATATTTCTGATATAATATATTCTATTAAATTCTATTAAATTTATTTAAACATATCTAGTTGATCGGCAATCTTGTGGATCACTGGTTGGTTGGATAGAAGGTTAGATTTAGTGCGGATTAGACTGTTGTTGAGCACTCTTTTTATCACATAAATTTGGTAATTGTTGGCCACCGCCAACTCTCTTATTATCTGGTGGTTTTTTTCGTGGAACGAGGGGTGACTAGGTTTAAGGACTCTAGTTTTTAGGGCATACAAGCAACCGATCTTTAGGGGGAGTGGATGGTCAGACAGATAACTCAGAAATCTTCCAGAAGCTATGGGTTTGCAATAACAGTCAGTTATGATAGAGTTTGTCATCCTTTCTGTAGACAGTCGTATTTCGAAAAGGTATTGTTCTGTTGTTTTCTGGTTCTGGGGTGAATTTTAAATCATTGAACACATTTAATATAGTAGTCTGGGTATCCCATGGAATCGCGGTTAAAATGTCCTCCACGTATAAGAACAAGAAGGGCACGCGGAAAGATAGGATGTCAATGCACGTTGTTAGTTGCATATTCATAACTAGCTCGCTATAATAGGTGAGGCAGGGTTGCCCATAGCCGTGCCGAATGCCTGTTTTAAACTGTGTTATTATAAGTGAATATGTTAGAATTAGACCACCGTAATCCACCGTATTCAGTGTAAATACAATCCACCGTAAATTCAATCAATAGGAAATATGCCTAATTTTTTTTATTGTTTAATTGCTTAATTCACTTTTTTACCTCGTTGTAACATAGTAAAAAATATAAATACTGTTGAAAGTAGTTTTATTATTTTTAATATATATATATATATATATATATATATATATATATATATATATATAAAATACCGATTAAATTTGACATGTTTGAACGGTTCCATTTATCGTGCGCTTTGGATGACGTCACAGCTCTCGTTGTCATTCAGTGTTGTTTACTATTTGCATAGACAGTTAGGGATTTTCTGCTTGAATCGCTATTTCGATAATGGAAAAAGCTAAAAAAAAACATTTTGTAGATATTGTCTAGTACCCGAATGCAAAAACACTATTATAAGTACACCAGATAAACTGTTGGATAAAGTCCAAATCGAGGTGTATAGTCCACCCTACCCACATCTTTTGTAATCTTTATGTATTCTCATTTTCATCAAGACTATTTCACTAATTTTATTTACGAATTCGTACGAGTTATTGATGTTATAGATCAAGTACAATTTTAAAAAAATTAAGATTGAAACGATGTACTTGCACACTTTGTATGTTGGGGAATTGATTCATGATATGATAGGACGCATGGACCGCTTTTCTTTGTGTATCTTACACAAACCGTACATCTTACCCGTTGTACTGTATATGTAGTCAATCTGGCGTCGGTGGCGGCTTCAATGTGGCAGTTTTCGAACAGACTTTTTGCGTATTGATTATTCTGTTTTTCGACGGATAAGACAGGGGAGTGATTAAGTTTCTCGAACGTTTGGGTATCATCTACCAATGCCACAATTTTCTTTTTGTATTCTTTTTTGTTCCAGATGACAGTGGAATTACCTTTATCAGCTTTCATCACTAGTAAGTCGTGAGACTTCTAGAACGATCTGGTCTTGTTATGTCGTCTAAGGTACGGGTTTGATTGTCTGTGTGTCTTGCGGTGGCTGGTATGGTTGGTGACAATATTGACAGTGCTGGCTCGCAATTCTTCTTTACTCTCTGTTGTTGTTGTGGAGATTATATATTCGACATCCTTTAGTAGAGCCAGCATTGGAAAGTCATCTTTAGAGAAGGGTAAGGCGAATTTTGTACCTAAGGCTAAGAAATCTAGGATGTCTGTATTGGAGCCATTGGTGATCCATTTAGTTCTAATTTATTTTATGTTGTCTTCTTGTTTTTGGCTTCTTATGGGGTTGTTGGTCGCCCATTGGAGCACCTTATGTCTCCACAGGGTGAGATGTTTAATTTTCTTTCGTTTGATTGTTTTCATGGTCATAAACATGTTGTTGTCTCTTGTCATCCAGTAACATAGTTGGTTGTATGCATTTGTGTCGATTATGTTATCTAAGGAGTGTTATTCTCTATTCATCTGATCGGTTAATGAAGAAATCGTTCAGTGAACTGAGTGAATTTCAAGTTTAAGGAGATCACGCTTGGAACGACTGATGGTCTTGTCTAATATGAATTTGAATTGGCACTGGGCTGTTGCGATCGTATACATTTACTTCATGTATTGTTGGATGTGCCTTGGGCCTAGGTGTCGCCTCTTGCACTATAGGTTGAAAATCTTGTGGTTGTGAAACTTGACTAGCTTAATATTGATCTTCGTTAATTCTTTAATCTTAGTAGCGATTATTATCCGTGTTTTGAGATTTGAGATGTTGTTGAAGAGCTCCTTATTCGTTGGAAGATATGTGGATGATATTGAAACATATGATATTACCTGCTCAGGGAAAAACTGTTATTAGAAAGCTGTAACTTCGTAGGGAGGACGTTTTGAGGAGGATGATAAAACAAAATTACAATTTAACTTATCAACGTTTCGCCTTTATTAATTTAACAAACATTGATTAGATCTTAATAATTTGGTATATTGATGAATTATATTAAATTGTGTTGAGTTTGTCACTAAAGCAAAGTGTGCAGCAGCCTATACACAATAACGCTCTGTAAATTAAGTTAAATTTTAGAATGAATTGTGTGTTTCTAACTAACAATAATAAAAACCTAACCTAACTCACGCTGGGCTTAATGATGACTCCATTACATTTATACCCAAAATGCTCTTAATTTTTAATTTCATTAATAATTTTAGTTTGTCACACGATAGGTAAGAGTATTTATATTAAATTATATTATTTAATAATTGATCAAATAAAGAAGTTTTGTTCCGTGGTAGCATGCTGCAGAGGTCTGAATTAATAAATGCGACACGTTGATGAGTTAAATCGTACTTTTGTTTTAACATAAAAACCTCCTCTCTACGAAGATACCGCTTTCTAACAATAGTGATTCCCTGAGGAGTTAATAAAATATTTTCCAATGAAATTAAATATTAGTTTAGTGTGAATTAACGACGATTTTAGTTTACTCAAGACGTCCGTAATATTCCGAAAAGTAAGTTTACTCGTAATCAGCTATTGGTTGAAAATGTAAATATTATATATATATATATATATATATATATATATATATATATATATATAGCTCATATGACTCAGTTCACTGAACGATTTCTTCATTAACCGATCAGATGAATAGAGAATAACACTCCATAGATAACATCATCGACACAAATGCATACAACCAACTATGTTACTGGATGACAAGAGTCTGTGGAGACATAAGGTGCTCTAATGGGCGACCAACAAGCCCATAAGAAGCCAAAAACAAGAAGACAACATAAAATAAATTAGAACTAAATGGATCACCAATGGCTCCAATACAGACATCCTAGATTTCTTAGCCTTAGGTACAAAATTCGCCTTACCCTTCTCTAAAGATGACTTTCCAATGCTGGCTCTACTAAAAGATGTCGAATATATAATCTCCACAACAACAACAGAGAGTAAAGAAGAATTGCGAGCCAGCACTGTCAATATTGTCACCAACCATACCAGCCACCGCAAGACACACAGACAATCAAACCCGTACCTTAGACGATATAACAACACCAGATCGTCTCACGACTTACTAGTGATGAAAGCTGATAAAGGTAATTCCACTGTCATCTGGAACAAAAAAGAATACAAAAAGAAAATTGTGGCATTGGTAGATGATATCCAAACGTTCGAGAAACTTAATCACTCCCCCGTCTTATCCGTCGAAAAACAGAATAATAAATACGCAAAAAGTCTGTTCGAAAACTGCCACATTGAAGCCGCCACCGACGCCAGATTGACTACATATACAGTACAACGGGTAAGATGTACGGTTTGTGTAACATACACAAAGAAAAGCGGCCCATGCGTCCTATCATATCATGAATCAATTCCCCAACATACAAACTGTGCATCGTACATCGCTTCAATCTTAAAATTTTTAAAACAGTACTTGACCTATAACATCAATAACTCGTGCGAATTCGTAAATAAAATTAGTGAAATAGTCCTGATGAAAATGATAATAGATAAAGATTACAAAAGATGTGGGTAGGGTGGACTATACACCTCGATTTGGACTTTATCCAACAGTTTATCTGGTATACTTATAATAGTGTTTTTGCATTCGGGTACTAGACAATATCTACAAAATGTTTTTTTTAGCTTTTTCCATTATCGAAATAGCAATTCAAACAGAAAATCCCTAACTGTCTATGCAAATAGTAAACAACACTGAATGACAACGAGAGCTTTGACGTCATCCAAAGCGCACGATAAATGGAACCGTTCAAACAAGTCAAATTTAATCGGTATTTATATATAAATATTTTTTTAAAATAATAAAACTACTTTCAACAGTATTTATATTTTTTACTATGTTACAACGAGGTAAAAAAGTGAATTAAGCAATTAAAAAAAAATTTATGCATATTTCCTAGTGATTGCATTTACGGTGGATTGTATTTACACTGAATACGGTGGATTACGGTGGTCTAATTCTAACATATTCACTTATAATAACACAGTTTAATACAGGCATTCGGCACGGCTATGGGCAACCCTGCCTCACCTATTATAGCGAACTAGTTATGAATATGCAACTAACAACGTGCATTGACATCCTATCATTCCGCGTGCCCTTCTTGTTCTTATACGTGGAGGACATTCTAACCGCGATTCCATGGGATACCCAGACTACTATATTAGATGTGTTCAATGAATTAAAATTCACCCTTGAACCAGAAAACAACAGAACAATAACTTTTCGAAATACGACTGTCTACAGAAAGGATGACAAACTCTATCATAACTGACTGTTATTGCAAACCCACAGCTTCTGGAAGATTTCTGAGTTATCTGTCTGACCATCCACTCCCCCAAAAGATCGGTTGCTTGTATTCCCTAAAAACTAGAGTCCTTAAACCTAGTCACCCCTCGTTCCACGAAAAAAACCAGCAGATAATAAGAGAGTTGGCGGTGGCCAACAATTACCAAATTTATGTGATAAAAAGAGTGCTCAACAACAGTCTAATCCGCACTAAATCTAACCTTCTATCCAACCAACCAGTGATCTACAAGATTGTCGATCAACTAGATATGTTTAAATAAATTTAATAGAATTTAATAGAATATATTATATCAGAAATATTATTATTATATTAGTATTAACATTATTATTATACAAGTACTTATGTCACTAAAATATTCCAAAGAGTCTCTACATAATGTAGAAAATATATAGGAAGCCTCTAGTCAGAAAATAACTTTCAAAAAGATATTTCAAGAGGATTATAAATTTTGATATAAAACGGGACAAAAGTTTGCCATTATTTGTGGATTTGTCCATCTTGAATGTTAATATTTGTGTTTTGCTTTGTTAATACTTAATTTACTTTTCCTTTTCTTGAAGTAAATTAAGTATTAACAACGCAAAATATAAAAAAAAGTTTGTGCTGGGCGATAACGCAAATAAAATGGAAAACTGTTGCGTTTTCATGAAATGAAAATCGCATTTTGTAGATCGAAAAACAACATTATTACGTCTTTATTACGTCTCTTAATCGAAAATAAAATCTCATACTTTCCAGAGAAATCCTGAGAACCAGAACGGCGGAGGCACAAGTGGGAAGGGACACCATCAAGATCTCCACAATTCGAGGGTACCAACAGGGAGGTGTGCTATCACCACTGATGTGAAGCCTGGTAGTTGATGAATTGCTTGCTAGGCTGAACGAGCTAGACATCAAATGTCAAGGTTACGCCGATGACATAGCCTTCATAGCCAGAGGGAAGTTTGTCAGAACATTTTAATTTGAATATTAATAAGAACGTTAGATTGGACTAATCTAGAAAATATGGAATTGGATATATCAAGACAGGCCTAGCCAAGGAATGCTAGCAACCGGGAATCAACCTCAGGGTAGCAATCCCCGGAAACGGAAGGCTAGATTAAAATTGTTAAGACAGAAGCACACGAGCTAACTCAATAAGTTACTTTCTCTATAAGCCAACAAACACTTTCTCATTAAGTCAATAAAATGATTATCAGAATCATTATGTCTGCAAAAATAAGTCCACAATCACAGCTTTTGAAGAATTAAATGTATAAATAACAAACAAAAAAACTGGGAAAGCCCAGTCGTGATTTTTTGTAATCTAAGGAAGGCATTCGACTGTCTATACCACAATAGGCTATTGTAAAAACTTTATTACAAATACAAATATGGTGAAATGTGTAAAACGGGAAGCCGTTTAACTCCTGCTTAACAAAGAGGAAACAACTTGCTAGGGTTGGCCGAAACACTCGGATATAACATAAACCACAGTTATGGTACCACAGGGAAGCGTGCTAGCCCCCATTTTATTCTCGATATACACAGTTGATCTTGTTACTTATGTTGCAGGTGACCAGATTACTCTGTATGTAGACGATACAACTGTCATTATAACTAAAGACAAGCAGAGGAGAACCAACTAGAAACTTATAAGTTATTAAAAAATCTATACAAATGGTTCTCTGCCAATAATCTGCTCTTCAATTGGGGAAAAACCAAATGCATAGCATTTCAAACAAACCTGTGGAAACATGTGGAAATTTTGTTTTGCTTTAATATAGAAAGTGGTGAATCTACAAAATTCTAGGGAATATTTGTAGAGGAATATATGACCTGGACTAGTTTTGCCTGTCTAGTCTTGTTTGTTTAGTGTGTTATCAGTCTATTCTTATCTGTCTACTCTTGTCTGTCTAATCTTGTCTGTCTAATATTATCTGTATACTCTTGTCTGTCTTCTGTTGTCTGTCTAGTCTTGTTTGTCCACTCTTGTCTGTCTAATATTGTCTGCCTACTCTTGTCTGTCTAGTCTTGTCTGTCTACTCTTGTCTGTCTACTCTTGTGTGTCTAATCTTGTCTATCTAATCTTGTCTGTCTATTATTGTCTATTACTTTTGTCTCTGTAATCTTGTCTGCCTAATCTTGTCTGTCTAATCTTGTCTGTCTAAACTTGTCTGTCTAATTTTGTCTGTATACTCTTGTCTGTCTACTCTTATCTGTATAATCTTGTCTGTCTACTCTTGTCTGTCTAATCTTGTCTGTATAATCTTGTCTGTGTAATCTTGTCTGTCCACTGTTGTCTGTCTAATCTTGTCTGTCTAATCTGGCCTGTTTACTCTCGTCTGTTTACTCATGTCTGTCTAATCTCGTCTGTCTAGTATTGGCTAGTCTTGTCTGTCAACTCTTGTCTGTCTACTCTTGTCTGTCTAATCTTGACTGTCTAATCTTGTTTGTCTACTCTGGTCTGTCTACTCTTATCTGTCTAATCTTTTCTGTCTAATCTTGTATGTCTACTCTTGTCTGTCTACTTTTGTCTGTCCAATCTTGTTTGTCTAATCTTGTCTGTCTAGTCATGTCTGTCTAATCTTGTCTATCTACTGTTATCTGTCTACTCGTGTCTGTCTAATCTTGTTGGTCTACTGTTGTCTGTCTACTCTTGTCATGTCATCATGTCTTTCTAGTTTTGTCTGTCTACTCTTTTTTTTTTAATTTTAATTGATTTATTGCTCAACAGTGCGACAACCAATTACAGAGCAAGAAAATATTACAGTTGGGTATTGGAAATTCACAATTTCAGTATATATAAAAAAGAACAGTAAAAAGAAATCAACACAGACAATGAAGTGATAAAAGGAATAAAATAAAAATTAAAATTAATTAATATAAGAGCATAAATAATACTAAGTATAAAACTAAGTAGCAAACCTAAATATAGTAAAATGTTAAAATGTTAACAAAAAGGTAAAATGATAAAATGAAATAGTACAATAATAAGAATAACAATAAAACAAATAGATATATAATTTCATAGACAGCTGCAAAAAGCTGCAACACTTAAATTAAATAAAATAATGTTAAGTTAATCAATAAGACGCTCCATAGCCGTCTTTTTAAAGGTTCGAAATTTCCCAAAAATGTCGCATTCAGAGCTTATGGCGTTATAGCGCGCACAAATGTTGTTGAGGGGAGAAACCAGCAAAGAAGGGCCCTTGCCAGCAGAATTATGAAAGGTGGAAGCGTGCCTACTGGCTGCTCTGGGAACGAGAAAATTAATTTCTTTAATAATCGACGGAGAGTCGATGAAAGCATGTGTGATTTTGTATAGGAAAAGGAGGCCAGCCATAGATCTACGAACTTTAAGAGATTGAAAACCAAACTCCGTTAACAAAGATCTCTGCTCAACATGAGCTGGTGGAGGAGCACCATACTTCTTAAACCACAAGTATTTTAAATTTTTTTTTGGACTACTTCAATAGCAGCTACATACTTACTAATAAGAGGGTCCCATAATATAGAACCGTATTCAAGAATAGATCTTACATAGCTGTTATACAGCATAGTTATAGCTGAGGTATTATCAATTCCCCGACAGTTTCTGCTTATAAAACCAAGGGCTTTAGAGGCCTTGGAAACGGAAGCTAGTATCTGTTTAGCAAAGGAAAGCCTGGAATCAAATAGTATACCCAGGTCCCTAATCGAGTCGCAGCGATGTAGGTGTACAAGAGCGGATGTATCAGTCGTGAGAAAGTAACACTCTTGCATTTACTAATATTAAGAACCAACCTATTATCATCGCACCACCTCGCCAATAAGTTAAGGTTATCTTGTAGAACACAGCAGTCCCCATGATCTTTTATTTGTAAATAAATTTTAACATCGTCAGCAAAGAATAAATGAGGCACAGTGAAGACTTTACTAAGATCATTGATGAACAAGTTGTATAATAAAGGCCCGAGATTTGATCCCTGAGGGACACCAGAGGTGGCAACAAAACTCGAAGAAGAGTATCCTCTGTGAAAGATATACTGCTCACGATCTTCAAGGTATGAAGACAGTAATTTAATCAAGTTATTTCCCAGACCAAAAGAATTCAACTTACTAACAATGATTGCATGATCAATGGAGTCGAATGCCTTGGCAAAGTCGGTATAGATGCAGTCAACCTGACCTCTATTATCGAGCACTGCAGTGGTAAACTGACTGAAGTTAATTAGGTTAGTCATAGTAGAACGTCCTTTCATGAAGCCGTGCTGGTTTGGCGAAATAAGTTGTCTGATACGGGGAAAGATGGATGAGTATAAAATGGTCTCAAAGATTTTAGAAAAGCTAGAGATAATAGAAATTGGCCGATAGTTCTTAATATCAGAGGGTGCACCCGACTTATGAATGGGACAGATCTTAGTTGTTTTCCAGATTGAAGGAAATGAGCTTTCAGAAAGAATCATGTTAAACAGTTTGGTGAGCGGAGTCACAAAGCAAGTAGCACAATCACGTATCAAGAATGCAGGGATCATGTCAACACCACTGGTCAAACAACCCGTAGTCTGTCTGATAGCCGACAATACATCATCTTCTGTAATCAAACCAAGATTGATCAATGGGAGATTTAAACCATCAGTAATTGAACAGTTGACTCCAAGAGAGGAAGGTTTATACACACCTTTAAAGTATTTAGCAAAGCCATCGACAATTGCTTGAGGGGAGCTAACGGAGGACTCATCCAAAAACATTTGGGCAGGAATGCGGTTTTGGCGCTTCTTCGTACGAATGAAGGACCAGAAGCATTTAGGATCGGAGGAAATGCTATTGACAGCAGATTTAATAGTCAGAATAGGCAAAGCGTATCTGGACCTTAACTTGAGCTCTGATAGACTTAAACCTGTTGAAGTCCTGCAAGTCTTTAGATCTTTTAAAAGCACGAAGTAGAACTTGTTTCTTGCGAATACCTTTGATAATCGAGGGTGTAAACCAAGATGGATAAGTAGAATTAGACGAAGATCGAATTGGAACGAACCTATCAAGGGCAGAGTAAAGGAATGAGTAAAACTCAGTTAGACATTCGGTAGATGATTGACTGTTACTGATAAAAGAATAGTCATTACTGCATAACACCTGATAGAGAGAGGGAAAATCAGCCCGCCGGAAATTGTAGGACTTGGAAATACGGTTGATGCTATTCTGACCGTTAGTAATGGACTGTGGCACATAGCGACGACTGTTAAGAATCGAGAACCAAGCTACAAGGGCGGGGTGATGGACATCCTCAGACACAATTAGACATTGCTCCTTAATAATACTTGCACTCATATCGCTAAAAACTAAATCCAGCATATTATTACTCGCATTGACAATAGTATTTAATTGCATGAGATTACATAGAGATAGAAAATTGTCAATAGAAGAAAATTTTCTGGGTATTGGGTTACTCCTAGATAGATTAAAGTCACCAGTTATGACAATATTATCATAAGTAAATGAAATAAGGAAGATTTCAAGGTGCTCAAAAAATGCCTCAAAAGTCAAAATGGAGGTATCGGGACGAATATAAATACATGCAAACAGGCATTTAGAAATGCCAAACAAACAGGTGCAGGCAACCATATCAATGGTATGAAATAAGTTAGTAATTACACTAATGTCAACAGGTTTCGAATTAAAACGGTTGTTATTGGTAGCGATAAGAACTCCTCCACCTCTAGATAGACCAGTTGTCAAGACGTTGCGATCACTTCTAAATATCACAAAAAATGGTGGCATCAACTCACTGTTAAGGACATTGGGGGCAGCCATGTTTCAGTGAAACAAAAGAAATCGAAATCATGGTCCCACATTGCGGGATAAATTAAATCTAATTTAGTGTTGAGACCGCGAACATTCTGGTAGTAGACACTGAATTTATAATTGTTCAATTTAAAATCATTCAAGAACGATTGGTTGTTCCTAAAAAAGGAAGAGAGTTGTTGCAATTATTGTCAGCTACTTTGTTCACAGGAGAGGACGAGTTCGGACTTACAACAGGATTAGTACGTTCCCGACTCTTGTCTGCCTAATCTTATCTGCCTAATCTTGTCTGTCTAATCCTGTCTGTCTAGTCTTGTCTGTCTATCTGTTGAGACAGACAAAACTAGACAGTCAAACATAGACTAACAAGATTAGACAGAGAAGACTAAACATACAAGGCTAGAGAGACAAGCCTAGACAGACAAGTCTAGACAGGCAAGTCTGACTCTTTTCTGTCTACCACTGTCTTTCTAAACCTGTCTGTCTACTCCTGTCTGTCTACTCTTGTCTGTCTAATCTTGTCTGTCTAGTCTTGTCTAGTCTTATCTGTCTACTCCTGTCTGTCTAATCTTGTCTGTCTTGTCTAGTCTTGTTTGTCTACTTTTGTCCGTCTACTCTTGTTTGTCTAATCTTATCTGTCTAATCTTGTCCGTCTACCCTTGTCTGTCTACTATTGTCTGTTTTCTATTTTCTGTCGAATCTTGTCTGTCTAATCATGTCTGTCTATCTTGTCTGTCTACTCTTGTCGGTGTAATCTTATCTGTCTAATCTTGTATCTCTACTCTTGTGTGTCTACTCTTGTCTGTCTAATCTTGTCTGTCTAGTCTTGTCTGTCTATCTGTTGAGATAGACAAAACTAGACAGTCAAACATAGAAAAACAAGACTAGACAGAGAAGACTAAACATGCAAGGCTAGACAGACAAGCTTACACAGAGAAGACTAGACGACAAGATTAGTTAGACAATATTTTTTACTTTCTTTACAAAGGAAGCTTGACAGTCAAGATGATTGAAGACAGTCATGATGAAATGAAATGGAAATTTTGCAGTATTTATTTAAATTTTGTTGAAGAGGTTATGGCATCTTTTACTGATAAAGAATTTAAATCTCACTTTAGGTAATTATTAAAAGTTTAACATTCAATATTCCAAAATTATTGATCTCATCCTATTTTAAAAAATTAGATTATATTCTTCTTCTTCTT
This sequence comes from Phosphuga atrata, assembly GCA_944588485.1. Lineage (NCBI taxonomy): Eukaryota > Metazoa > Arthropoda > Insecta > Coleoptera > Silphidae > Phosphuga > Phosphuga atrata. The sequence continues at coordinate 11,454,591 of OX155896.1, read as the reverse complement.
GTTTCCCCACGTCCCCACGACCACGCTTGTTCTACTGTAGGGCTTTGATCTTTGCCCAGTATTATAGTATCTTCGCCGGTGCAACTCCTTCCTCTCTTCTATCAAGAGGGTACCATTTCTTCGGGGTTTTTCCAGAAATCCACGGACTTCCTTCAGGGTGCGTCTCACAGACTCTCTGTTTTGGAGATCTGTTATTCCCAGTTCTTTAATACCTTTCTCGGTTTCTGTCAACCAAGTGGTACGAACCTTATTGTTTTGCCAGAAGGTGAACAGACGGTTGGTTAGTCTGTTTGGAGGCAATATTGTAACGTGGCTATAGAAAGCTAATTTGGAATTAATATTAATTATTTCTATTCTTGAATCAAATTAAGTATAAAAAATGAAGCACACAAATATTTCTATTGTATTGGAAAAAAGTTAAAAAATAAAATATATTGTACTGAAAAATTCACTTTGTTTTTTACCACACTTATAAGTGTGGTAAAAAGCAAAGTGAATTTTTAAATTCAATGTAAGTATGGATTTCCACGTAGTAACGTATTTTTCCACGTATTCATAAAATATATTGTCGTTAAGTTAGGACCACTAACTGTATTCCTACAGTATCCCTTTTGTCTTCTTATTTAATTTGTGATGAGATATATCGATTTATCTAGAAAAAAACCAATATCTTTTTTGTTGAGTTTAATTCTCCTCTAAATATTCCAATGAATTATATACAATATAAAGAAAAACACTTTCGAAAATATTTAACTTCTTTTAAATTTATATCAATTTGGTGTATATGTTTTGGTGTAAAAGTTTGGTGTAATCGAAATACCATCATCAGCTTTGGCTCCACAACCCATTATGGGTCTTGGCCTCCTCTAGATTTTTTCCATTCCAATCTAATCCGGGCCTTAGCTTTCCATCCGGTCGCTTTCATTGCTAATAGATTATCCTGCACTTGGTCCAGATATCTTGTCCGTTTCCCTACTGGTCTTTTTAGTGTAATAAATTTTGCTTACTTTGATTCCTTCATTTGCTCGATTTGTCCTATCCATCTTAATTTAGCAATGTTTATAGTACGAACTACATCCGTGCGTTTGTAAAGGTGGCACAGCTCATGGTTGTATCGCCGTCTCCATTCTCTGTTTTCATGTACGCCTTTTTATATATGAGTCTCAGAATCTTTTTTCTTCCTCCTTGAATAGGGTCCAGGTTTCGGCTGCGTATATTAGTACAGGTCTTATTAGGCTCCTATAGATTTGGCATTTGGTTCTTCTGGATATAGTCTCGGGTTTTAGGTATCGCATTAGTCCATAATATGTTCTATTATATATGTTCTATTATTATGTAGCTGTTAGTGTTCGAAATTTAGAGCCCAGGTATATGAATTCCGATACGCCTTCGATGTTACTTGTCCCGATAGTTACGGTTTGTACTTATCTGTGTTTATTACTAGACGCATTCTTTCTCCTGCTGCTTCAATGGCCGTGCATGCTTGGATTATCTTATTTTTCGAGATAGTTATATCTATATCGTCCGCGTATGCTAGAAGCTGTTCTGACTTGTTGATTATCGTGCCTATTTTGCTTACTCAAGATTCCTTGATTACTTTTTCAAGGGCTATGGCGTAATCTAAATATAAATCTGATGAATCTAAGTTTTACAAAAAACTTATATCTACGACCACAATTGTAAATGACCATTATAGTACAGTTCGTGGACTATGTATATACATCATACCACACATATGTAACAATCCGCGATTAATGTTATGTATTAATTTAAAATCACCCTTGCTTGTTTGGTTTACGATTCGTTGATTGGTTGAGAGCTGCACGTTTTACTATTTTTAAATATACTACTCCGTGATTTCCAAACAATCATTAAACGTCACATCATTCACATAGAAGCTGTTATTCATTTCGTGTTTTGACGTTTAAATCTAACGAAAACTACCAATAAGTACTAAATAAAAAGGTATGTAACCATTATGAATGTATTTATTTTTATTTCTATCAAGTTAAATAAGGTCGAAGGCGTAACATCAAACATATTTTTCTTATTAAACAGAAACAAATTATCGTGGCCATAGATAAAGTATAGTACATAATTCGGGTTGTAGGGCAATTACGTACTCGCGGAATTAACTGTTCCGCTCGTACGTAATATGCTTCTTACAACTCTCATTACGTAATAGACTATTACATTGATTATTTATATTTGATACATTCCGATCTATCTAAATATTTACATATATAAGCAAAGTATAGTTTTTCTTAAGAGAATAAAATATTTTAATCATTACTTGTAACATGTAAAAGTGTAAGGAAGTGCGTGCAGGTGAGTTCAGTCTCATGCATGTGAGTAGCAATAAGAGTGCATATCGCGATTTCCATCGGAGCAAAGAGAGCGTATAAATGGGCATTTCTATTCAAAAAATCGTTCAGTCTCTCTTGGAATGCGATGCATTCGCTGCCCTCTTTATCGTTTGTCTTTATTGAATTCGGAATATAAGCGAAGCAATAAACCCATAATCAGAATCTCAATGCGAACCATTGTTGATCAAAGAACCTATCTTGCAGTTATTGCATCCAATACCTATATAGAAACTACTATACAAAAACAAAAACTACCTGAATGTTTATGTCATTTCTATTCTGAGTAGGTTTTCTAGTAGGTTTTATTCGTATGCAACTGCATATTTTGTGAATAATTTTCCAACCAAATTATGTAGCATCAACATTATAAAGATTATAGAAAACCAAGAAAAATATGCCAACAAATAATGCAATCAATAAGTTATTTGATAAATCGTTTGCACAGTTCTAGTGAAACAAAGCCCTTCTTGAAACTATTGTCCTATTTCGACCACTCTTAACAACTATGCTAATACAATTTTATATGGGATTAAACATGTTCATCCATGCATATTCGTCTAGAACAGGGGTCTCCAAACTTTCCAGCCTTAGGGCCATACTGATTACTCCAGTAAGTTCCGAGGGCCAAAACCATATTATCATTGTTGCCGGTGGTAAAAAGTGAAATAGTCCACTGATGAAAAAAAAGTCCGAAAAAGTACGCAACGTTTAAAAAAAGCTGTATATCGGACTAAAGTCCGCAAAACGGCAACACTGCATATTATTAATTTTCCTGACATTATCTGTAATTTCTAGATTAGTCGTAGAGTACGAGCCATGAGGAGTAACGCGACACGACATCTGGTGGACACAAGCGGAAATAGGTAGTACCTTCTATCGCTAACAGATGGCGCTAATAGCACGTACAGAATAATCTCGTTGGTTCGAGAAAGTTCTGTTGTCTTCCACTCACTTCTAGATGGCAGTAATTGGAATATATAAGAAGGCTGGAATTTTATGAGTCTTCCACTGACACAATTTGATAATTTGCATAAATTTGCTCGTGGGCTGTTTTCTGTTTTTGGTACTACTTATTTGAGTGAGAAGATCTTCTCCAAAATGAAGTACACAAAAAATGTTTACAGATCTAAATTAACTGTTGAGCATCTTAAATCTCTTTTAATAATTGGTACAAGTAAAATTAGTCCACATCTACAAACTATTGTCAGTGGAAAATCTCAATTACATAAATCTCGTTAGTATTTCATATGTCATTATGCTTGTTATAAGTTATGTTTTTATTTAAAATGTATAAAATGTTAGGTGGATTCATTTCTATAATTTGTTAGTTATTATATACTGAAGTTAAATTTTCTGCATATTATACATGTCTTTACTCATTACAATTCTTTGTTTCTTTATCCAACTTATCACAAAAACAATAACAATAAGCCTACAACAATGTTATGAGTAGTTAGCCCATGACCATATCAATGTAGATGTCATATTAATAATTATTCAACATAAAATTAGAATACTTCAGTAAACTAAATTTAATTTGCTATAAAAAATATGTTCTCTAAAAGGAGTTTTCAAGTATGCTAGCTCACCGCGGTCCGGACAAAATCTGTCCGCGGGCCGGATGTGGCCCTTGGGCCGTAGTTTGGAGACCCCTGGTCTAGAATATAATGTTTTTAATCTTACCAGAGCTCTTGATAACATAATTCTCCACCATTACCTCTTGACTACCTGGGTTAATCATGCATTAATTGTTCAAATTTTTTAATTTTTTCATTTTATCATTCATTCTATGTCCGGCGTTGTCCAACTTTATCTGGACTTGTCTGGCCTTGCCTACTTTTATCGGCGTTTGCCCGGTCTTGTCAGGCTTTCTCAGGTCTTGTTAAGTTTTGACTAGTTCTTTTGTGGTCACGTTTGGTTAGGATATTTTTGGTTAGGACTTGTCTGGTTTTGTTTGATAATGTCTCGTCTTGTCCTGGTCTTATTTGCTCTTGATTGACCTTGTCTCGTCTTGCATGGTCTTGCCTGGTTTTGTCTGGTCTTGCGTGGTCTTATCTGGTCTTGTCTGGTCCTGTCTGGTCCTGTCTGGTTTTGTCAAGTCTTGCCTGGTCTTTTCTCTTCTTGTGTGGTCTAGTTTAGTCCTGTCTGGTTCTGTTTGGTTTTGTCTAGTAATGTCTTGTCTGGCCTTGTCTGGTCTTGTCTGGATTGGTCTTGTCTGGTCGTGTCTGGTTTTGTCTGGTCTTGTCTACCCTTGCCTGGTCTTTTTTGCTCTTGTCTGCTCTTGTATGGTCTTGTCTGGTCCTGTCTGGTCTTGTCTAGTCTTGCGTGGTATTCTCTGGTCTTGTCTGCTCTTGTCCGGTTTTGTCTGGCCTTGTCTGGTATTGCCTGATATAGTCTCGTACTGTCAGCTGCTTGGTCTTTTCATGGTTTGGGAAGTTTAACTAATGCTAACTGCTCCGGGTTGGTTTAATATAGTCCTGTCTATTTTTTCTTGTCTTGTGTGGACTCGCCAGGTCGTAGTTACTATATTTTATACTCGTCTAGTTGCATTCTTGATTTGTCAGCTCTCATTGTTTTATCCAGTCTAATGAAGACAAGTTTGTTTTGAAACTTGTTTTCGTGTCTTCAATTTATGTAAATATGTAAAATGGTCAATGGCAGCTTCTAACAAACTGTTAAGAGTATAAATTAAAAGGAAACAAATAACATTTTTAAACTTGTGAATGAATGTGTAACTTTGCTGTTACGGCTAATTAAACTACGACTGCATCATTAACACACTATTATCAAAGCGCAGAATATTTGAATTTAAAACGGAATATGCAAATTCGTTTCGCCTTTTCAGATCGAAATTCAAATTATAATAAATAAGTTTGCGCCTAGATATTTAAAATGTAGACACACAGGCAGCGTACCGGGAAGAGAGGGAAATTTAAAACTATGGCAAACATGGGAAACCATTGAGCGATTTAACGCTTTAATGCTACTATGCTCTGTTCTAATATTGGAATATAGCGGATTGGTTTTGCTTTAATATTCAGTGTGTATAACAAATTGATTTCACACTAATGGACTTTGATAGAGGGAGGAAAATAAACACAATTCATATTCTAAATATACGTTCTAAACTGGTGGAATGCATTATTTATTGTGTAACTTGTAATATATAGCATATGAATGCAACAAAACTATAGCCTGTTTTGTGTATTATCTGAAGCCTTAAAATCTTTTGGCTACTATTTTTAAATTTATCTATTTCTATAAATTAGCATATTTTCGCCCGGCAGTTTTTTTTCGGATGACATAAAATGTCATATAACGGGATATTTTCTTGATATAATTTTTAATAGGAAGTTCTCAATCTCAGAGTTTAAACTAGACTCGACTAGACATACCAGACTTACAATATTAGACAGGCAAGACTAGACAGAAATGTCTAAACAAACAAGACTAGATTAATAATACTAGACATAGAATACTAGTCAAACAAGTCTAGAGAAAAAACATTACACAGACAAGGTCACATAGACAAAACTGGAGAGACAAGCCTAGATAGACAAGACTAGATAGACAAGACTAGACAGACAAGACTAGATAGACCAAACTAAGCAGACAAGAATAGACAAACAAGACTAGACAACAAATACTTTTTTTTAACACAGTTTTATTTAACAAAATAATAATTATGGGGACAAGTGGTCCCCATGAACTAGCTGAGCTGGTAAATATAATTCCAACAAAAACACCCTGGAACCGCCATTGGCATTTCTTCGGGGTGCCTTTTAGGATTCCTACCTGTTTTGTATTACCCTTGCATCTGAAACTTCTTTAATATTGCCATCCATTTCTAGATCCGGGTCTTACTTTCGTGTCATTCTTTTTCTTTCATTATGTCTCTCATCATCGCCGTTATTGCATTCCAGTCTACTTCTGTTCTAAAGAGTAAGTCTACCACGTTTGTTGTTGAAACTACTGTGCCGCATAACGGTGTCGATCTCCAGGCAGAACACACAGATAGAGTTATTTTTCTTTTTGATTTTAAAAAGGAATGATCCAAAGACCCCATGTCCAGTAAAGGGCTGGGTGACATAATAGTCAATCTCTTCCCACTTTCTTTCCTTCCACTGTGTCACGTCCTTAATAAGAGGTTTCGTCCATCCTTCGTATCCTCCCATCTCTGCTACCATTCATCCATGCATTTGTTCTTTGCATTAGACCTACTGTCCTTCCCGCGCCGTTAAATGCTTCCCATCTCCCGAATCCTCAGCTCGATAGGCGATTATGGACATTCTCGCATTTTATTTTGATGTGAGTAGTCATACCAAGTGTGTTTTTATCCAAGTATATACCCAAATACTTGATAGCCGGCTTACTTGTAACCATAGTATTCCCAATTTTTACCGATAGACTATTAAGTTTCCTTTTGCCTGTAAGAATTAGCATTTCGGTCTTAGCCGGTGCCATCTTAATTCCCATTTCTGTCAGCTATTGCTGTATTATTTCTAGTTTTCTAATTTCTAGTTTTGAGAGGCTTCTGCAAGTTTTGAAGTGTTTCTCCCACGGACGATGACTGCCAGGTCGTCGGCATAGGCCACCGAAGTTACGTTTTTTCCTAGGTCCAGCTGTAGGATTTGGTTGTAAAATATGTTCCATATGTAGTCCTGAGGAACACCGCAAGTTATTTCGATTTTTAATCATTGGTTGGTAATAATGTAACAGTTGCTGAGGTACGACTGGATCATTTTTACCAGGTATGGGCTGACGTCTATTATTTGATACCAAGGAGCTGAGTTAAATGCGTTTTCTATGTCTAAGCTAATTAGTACAGAGAACTATTGGTACTTGAATGCCTTTTCTCTGATTGAATGCAGCGTTTCCATAACTTTTGAGAGCGCATCTACAGTCGACCTGCCCGCGCGAAACCCGTACTGTATGTCGTGTAGTATTTCTTTTGTATCCAGTTCTTCCTCTAGGCGTGCCTTGATCAGCATTTCTAAGAATTTACCTGTACTGTCGAGTATTCATATTGGCCGATATGTTGTTTCATCTGCCGGATATTTTTTAGCCTTTCCAATAAGGATGACTCGTGCCACCTTCCAAATATCAGGGAATTCTCCCTTATGTAGGCAATTATTCATCACTCTTAAGAGTAATTCGGGTTTCTTATGTATTATAACTTTAAGTATTTCTGGGTATATACAATCAGGACCTGGAGTTTTCCTTGTCTTAATCCGTTGCGCAGTTGCTCTTGCTAATCTATGTGATCGGGGACCTTCCAATTGATTTTTGGTCTTATTAGGAACAGTTTTTTCACTTGCTTTATTATGTTTCCCACGATCAGCCTGATGTTTTGCCTTTTTAGTTCGCCCGATATGATTTTAAAGCCTTGTCCCCATAGGTCCTCTTCTAGCTGGTTACAGAGATCCTTCCAGAGTTCTTTCTTACGAGTATTTATAAGAGTCTTCAAATGTCTTTTTGTGTTTGGATATTCATTTTTCGTCGCTAGTTTCTGCGCATCGGTTAAGTTTGTTTTATTTATCCTCACCAGTACCCTTTGCTTCTTAATACATTCGGCTCTTTCTGCGGCTATTGCTGATGTCCACCAGTATACAGGTTGGTGGCTATGACCTAGTCTACGTCATTTAGGAAAACATTTACCACACAATTTGAGAATATATTCGGCTAGTTCTGTTGTGCTATTTCGTTGTTTTGAGCTGGTTCCTTGTATAGAATTGTAAGTAACTTGGACCAAGCGCTTACAGCTTTGCGGTTTAGGATCTCTAAGCCTTATATACTGTAGTGCTATATACTGTAGTGATATATACTGTAGTGATTTATTAATCTCGAAGTATATTGTGCGATGATCGCTTAGGTTTTCCTGTTCCAAATCGACTTTCCAACCGCTATTTTTTGGCCGAGAGAGAATGTCGCCATTCTAACGTCTATCAGAGAAGAACCATTGTGATTCGAGAAGGTAGGTGTATCACCTTCTTCTTAATCTTCTTTCCAATAGGCCTAATTTGGACCACGCTTGTTCAACTGTTGGGTTTTGATCTTTACCCAGTATTGTCGCATCTTTTGCCGGTGTAACTCCTTTCTCTCTTCTGCCCAGAGGGTACTTTTCCTTCGGGGTTTTTCCTGAAATCCACGGACTTCCTTCAGGGTGCGTCTCACAGACTGTCTGTTTTGGAGATCTGTTATTCCGAGTTCTTTAATAACCTTCTAGGTTTATGTCAACCAACTGGTATGAACTTTCCAGGCTTTTGCCAGAAGGTAAACAAGCGGTTGGTTAGTCGGTTTAGAGGCAATCATGCAAGGTGGCCATAGCAAGCCACCCTTCTTTTCCTTGCACGTTCGTAGAGCTCAGAGCTATGCCGCCTTCGGAATTCCCCTCTTCCTTTACCGGGCCTAGGATCTTCCTGAAGATTATCCTCTCTCTGATTTCAAATTTCCCTACCAGACCTCTTCAGTTCGAGGAAAAACACTCCATGGCATACAGGGCTTCATGTCGTAAGACTGATGTGTAGTGCTTAAGTTTCAGGTTTCGTGACAGGCATTTCTTGTTGTAAGTGTTCTTAGTAAGTCGATAGGCTTGTTATACTTGTTGACTCTCTTGGATAATGATGCTCTTTCTGATAAGTTGGGTTCAATATATTCGCCGAGATACTTGGATTTCTCGGTTCACTTGATGTGTCCCTGTTCTAGTAACATCTCTCTGTTTGCTTCTCTGATGTTGGTGAAGAATTCTGTTTTCTTAAGCGACACTTGAAGACCCACTTTCTCAATCAGCAAACTGTGCCCTGCCATCTGCAAAGGTCAGGTAATCTATAACCAATCCATCGTTCTAACGTCCAAGGTAGATACCACTCTGAGCACCAAAATTAATCAGTTCTTTGCGCCATTCTCTCATAACCTTTTCAAGGACACAGTTGAAGAGAAATGGGGAAAGTCTATCCCCTTGTCTCACTCCAGTTTTTATTTCGAAGCTTTCGAAAAATTCGCCTCTAAATTTAACCTTGGAATGGGTGTTGATCAAAGTTTCTAGGACGACTCTGCGGGTTTTGTTGTCTAGCCCTAGTTCCTGGAGTACTTTGTTAAGCGTTTCTCTATCAATGGAATCGTAGGCCTTCCTAAAAAACACCAACCCAGCAAAGGTGAAGACCACCTTGCGGTTTCTCAACTTGGAGGATTCAAGTACAGTTTTGAGAATAAGGATCTGTTCAACACAGGATCGTGTCTTCCTGAAGCCCCCCTGGTATTCTTTCTAGTCAGTTGACTATCCAGTTGATTTTCTGCCCTTGTTACGCCTTCGAAAGAATCTTGTATGTTACCGGGACGAGAGAAATTCCTCGGTAGTTCTTTAAGTCAGTAAAATCTCCTTTTGTCAAGTAAAATCTCCCCATCTGTTTCCCAGATGTCCTGGATGATCTCGGTTAGCTTGCGCACGGCATTGTTTCTAGCACCAATTCAACAACGATAGTCCTCTCCAGCTGCCTTATTATTCTTAAGAAGTTGAATGATATGGCCAACTTCTTCCAATGAAGGGGACAGCGAGTCCAGGTTTGGTATGGTTTGTTTATAGTCGAAGTCTTCGCTGGGTGGATCACAGTTGAGTGGATTTAAAGCACTGAGCCAAAAGGTGGCAGTTGTCCTTGTCGTTGTAAGCCAGTTTGTCCTGTGAGTCTCTAAGTGGAGGCTTAGCGGGGCGTATTTTCTGAGTGTGTGCTAGAAGGTTCCAAAGAAATCTCTGGAGTTATTCTTAGTAAAGCTCTCTTCGATTTGGGTTAGTTGGTTTTGTATGAAGGTTCGTTTGGTTCCTCGTATTATCTTGGCTGTAACCTTTCTTTGTTCCAAAAATGTATGCCTTTTCCTTGGTCTTTTTAGAATTCCACTCACCCAGGCCGTCTGTCTTTGGGCTATTGCATTGTCACAATCTTTAGTCCACCACGGACGCTTCCTTCTTCCTCGCAAGAGGGGCGAGTTCATTGGCCGCCTTGGCAAGAGTCTCCTTCAGTTGGTCCCAGCTGTTTAGATTTGTATTGTTCAGTCTTTGACTTAATTCTTGCCTGTTCTTGAGTTGCTCTACGTCAAAGCTTACCATTTTGGAGGTTCTGTGTAATCTAGTGTTTCTAGGCTGGAGTCTTATTTTGATCTTTGAGAGGTAGTGGTCTTAGTTCAGATTGGCGCTTCTTAGTACCTACACGTTTTGTATTTTCTTTTGAGATTTTCGTGAATCATGGCCACATTCGTGGCCACATAATCTATCTGGCATTCAGCCAGGTTAGAATTAGGTGAAATCCAAGTCTCTGCTTCCTTGGCAAGTGCTTGAAGGATGGAGATTTTCACCCGCTGACTTTTCAACCACCTTTTTTTTGAGGATTCTGTAGCCTTGGAAGTCGAAGGCATGTTCGTCCGTAAATCTGGTTTCATGTACTGCTGTCAGTATTATGTTGTGTCGTGTTAGTGAATCCGTCAAAAGTTTCAGTTTACCCACTTTTAGCAGTGAGTTGGCAATAAATGTTTCGAAGAAGTTTAGCCCTCTTGTTCTGAGTTTATGTCCGGTGACTTCAGGATGTTCCGACTCATTGAGTTTAGTTTAATATTTTCAATTTTGCATAAAGTGTTATCGTTTATTATTATGGTGTTTGGCAGTGTCTTTTTCTGGAGATGGTATTCTTGGGCGGAGTCTATTTCTTTCCCACCCTTTGCCCTTCTTCTTGACTCAGCATTTCTTTGGGTCTGGTTCTGATTTGGAGCCCTCTTCAGATATGGACGGAGAGCGAATATGGAGGCCGGTTTAACGTTAATATAAAGTTATTTAAATGGAATATGTTATTAAAAGTTTACCATTCCTGTGGCTGTGGACAAACTCGAATACAGTAGCTGTTAGAGAGAAAATTATACAAGAGACAACAAAGACTAGACAAACAAGACTAGACAGACAAAAGAACAGAACAAAACTAAACAGACAAGAATAGATAGACAAGACTGACAGACAAAACTAGACAGACAGGACTATACAGACAAGACTAGACACGCAAGACTTTTGTTTTCTGGACGTAGCTGGCAGCTGAGAGCTGACAGACGAGTGGTCCTACGAACATCTCCAATTACGCCGGAACCGCAGATAGCATATCTTTAGCGTGGTTGTTGTAGTTAATGTGGTTGTTGATTTATCTAATTTGGGCTTACTGGTGGATCTTTCTATTGCCTCTCGGTTTTTTGTCATTTTCTTAGAAGAAATAATAAATTTAACAAATCTGGCCATTCTATCCCAGTTTTCTGTATTTTGTAGCATGTAACCCATTACCGTTCTTGCGTTAAAGGGTATCTTCATGTTGGCTATTAGTTCGTCCCTTCCTGCTTCCCATCTCCAGCAGTTAAATATTGTGTGTCTTACAGAGTCCACATCACCACAGTATTCACACAAGTCATCTGCGGCGGCGCGTATTTGTTTCAAGTAGTCGCGGTAGCACCCATGCCCTATGAGAAACTGAGTCAGATAAAAGTTTATCTCGGCATGCTTCCTGTTGACCCATGTGGTGATATCTGGTATGATCAACATTGCCCTGTTTCGGACACCCACCATTTTTCTTGCCATTGTGCTAGGAGCTTTTTTCTAGCGGGCCTATCACATCCGGTCACATGTAGTTCGGCTCTCTCCTTTACCAGGAGCTATACTAGCTATTATCAAAACTGCTTCACCCGTTACAGTTTTGTATGCGCTACAGATCCTGATTGCAGTTTTTTCTTGTATTTTTGCAAGTTTGTAAATATTGCTTTCTACTGCCATACTTTGTGCCCATATTGGGGCAGCATATAGCATTGTGGATTGTACGATTGTATCAAGGAGTTTACGTTTGGAACTTTTAGGCCCACCTACATTAGGCATAATTCTGTCCAATGTCGCCATTACCTTCATGCCTTTAGCTGCTGCCTTCGTGAAGTGTGGACCGAAGGACAGGCTCTTGTCTATGATTGCCCCGAAGTATGTAATTTCGTTCTTTGGGCCTATATGTGTATGTTGAAATTTAAACTGTATAGCGTTGATTCTCCTTAGGCCGGTCAGTAACACTGCTTCAGACTTTTCGGAAGTAAAACTCAGGTTGTTTGATGTTATCCAATCTAGACACGCAATACTAGATACGCAAAACTAGACAGACAATACTAGATAAACAAAAATAGACACACAAGATTAGGCAGACAAGATTATAAAGGCAACGGTAGAGAGAAAATACTAGGTAGACTAGAATAGACGTACAAGTCTAGACGGACAAGACTAGAAAAAAATGACTAGACAGGCAAGACTTGTATACCTGTCTAGACATATTAAACTAAATAGATCAAACAAGATAGAAAAGACTAGACGGGCAGGGCTTAACAGCAAGGACTAGATAGGCAAGATTAGAAGGAAAGGACTGGATAGACATGAGACTAGACGGAAAAAGTGTTATGTACGTCCAAGGGGACAAGGCTAGACGGACATTTAAATAACTTAATAAGGATATTTTGTGAATTTGTTTTAATATAAAAGTCAATTTTAGCCAATTTTCCGCATCCTTTATATTTTTATCAATATTTTATCTATCAATATTTTTCCTCCCCTAAAGGTTTTTGTCGGCTGAATTCTAGTATCACGTACTGTACGTCCCCTTATGTGAGTAAGTGTTTGGTTATTACATTGAGAATCAAGGGGAGAACATAAGAGGATTAAAATAGTTCTTACTTGTTGTTCATTGCATGAACAGTGTAATAGAATAGATATCTGATTTATTGACATGAATAATAGATATTATATATAGTAAGTTATTTATATATAGTACGAATTAACATTGGATTTTATTGGAAAATATTTATTATAATTTTGTGAGAATATTTCGAGAATTTTACACAAGCTAAATGTTTTTGTATAGATATCAACAGTGTTATATTTCTATTGTAGTCATCGAAATATGTATTTTCAAGTTTTCTTTTCTACTTAGTATATTTGAAATACAGCTACTAGATTCGAGTTTGTCTACAGCCACAGGTATGGTAAACGTTTAATAATAATATTCCACATAGTCTATATGTTATAAAATATGTGTCTAAATTTATTTATTTCATTTTAATAATTTATTTTGCTTACACGCAAATTGGTCTTTGGGCTTTTAATATAACATTTACAATGTCAATAAAATGGAAAACGTGCATTTGTTGTCGTTTGATACACAGTAGGGTTAAATTTGCATAAAAATTTTCTGTCGAAAATGTAAAAAATATATTAACGCTGCCATTTTAAAGGCCCTTCTAAAAGTGTATACTTATATAAAGTATACTTCTAAAAAGTGCGAAAGTGACGCGACAGGTATATGCAAAATATATTTTGGCTGGGGCTGAAATTATTTTCAGCACAGGCTTTAGAATATGCATGACCTTTCTAGTTTATTAAGTCAAGCTTTAATTATAAATGTTTACATTTCATTACAAAACAATATATTTCATGTAAATTCAGTATAATATTTAGTAAAAATAACAAAATATTTAATATAATCAAATTAAGAAGTTCTGTATTTGTTATTATGGTCCTTTTCGTGTTATTTTTGTCTGCTCTTATTTTCGCCGTCTAGTTCTCTGTATGTGTGTATCTAGTAATCTGTAGAAAATAGGATAAATGAACTAGATTGTAATACGAGATTAAAATGTTGAAGTATAAAGGATACGTGTAAGTTGTCAGGTTAAATATTTTAGTATGTAAGACACTAGTAGACACTAGGTAAGTCTAAGTAAGAAACACACTAGTAGACTAAAGTATCTATGTATGCTAATGGTCTCGGATGGGTTTCAACATTAATATGTCATCGAGATAAAGCTAGATGCCCGTCCTAAACGTCCCTCACGTGACCGGCATTTTCGGAACAGAATAAATAAAATATGAATTTGTCTCTACGTACAAATTTTGTGGGACAAGTAGTCTGTCTACTGTCTATAAGGTATAAGGTTTATAATAATCGATAAGAAACACAATATAGAAATGGAAATCACAATATAGAAAAATGGAAACCGCCGCCGAAGATTCCACCGAAACCGCCGCCGAAGATTCCACAGAAACCGCCGCCGAAGATTCCACCGAAACCGCCGCCGAAGATTCCACCGAAACCGCCGCCGAAGATCCCACCGATGCCGCCCCCAAAAGTACAACCACCGATGCCACCCCCAAAAATACGACCGAAGCCGCCGCCAAGAAAAGAACCGAAGCCCCCAAAAGAAACCGCCCGATGCGCAACCAGACCAAGAAGAAGAGAAAACTACCAACACAAATAAAACCAAGAAAGAAAGCCAAAGGAACAAGAATCAACCATGAAAACAGGACCCACCCGCAGCCAAGCAGAACCTAACAGCCCACCGAAGGAAACCAAGGAGGAAACGAAATGAAAGAAAAAAAACCGAAGGACAAACAAAAACAGACGACAACAACAGAAATAACAAAACAACAACAGAAAAACAAAACCAACGACGGCGGAAGGACGGGCTCACGTCCAAAACCGCCATTGAACAAAGGATCCCATATATATGGAAATAAGAAGTACACTGCCAATGATTGCGAAAATTAAACTTAATATGTCCTTAGTGAGGCCAGTGATAACCTACCGGTGTGAGTGCTGGACGCTAACCCAAGACCGAGAGCAGAAGCTACTTCGAACGAAAAGAAGGGTTCTGAGAACGATATACGGTCCCATGCGATCAGCAGATGGATATATAATAAGAATGAATTTCGAGCTGGAAGAGCTGATAAATGGGAAACGATAGTTGAACACATAAAAGCCACGAGAATAAGATGGCTCGATCATCAAGTAGTGGCGTTCCCCTGGGTAAACACGTACTTGGCCATTGCGACGAGTTATAATGAAACCTTCATTCATCCGTGAGGAGCACATACTTCCATTGTCGAAGTTGCCATGCTACATGTTCACGAGCAAAATTCATGCTCGCTTTTCTGTGGCGTCGGTCAAATAGAGTTTACGGACGGGTTGTCTTGCCCTTAAATTTGATTCCGTGACCCCATGCGTCGTCCTGAAGGAAATTAAGAGGCCTATCGCTGTCGAAACTCTATTGCGAAAACTTGCAATCAGTAAAAGCTAGATCATCATGGCCTTTTGGTGATCCAATATTGGATGTAGGCCTCTTCCCTCTTCTTCCACTCTTGGCGATCTTGTGCCCGTCTCATCTCGACGGGCCCGTCTCATGTCTCATCTCGATCTCCGTGCCGTCGAATGTCGTCCATCCAGTACTGCGGTGGCCTGCCGCGCCTTCGAGTATCCGCTGGGTCTCCATTGAAGGACTCGTCTCGTCCAGCGACTCGTTCATTCTCGCAATGTGTCCTGCCCATGTCCACTTTTTCCTTGCTATGACAGCCTTGGCGTCTTTCACCTAGCTCTTATTTCGGATCCATTGTTACGTTTCCAGTCACGAAGGGTGGTCCCGAGCATTGCTCTCTCCATGCCCCTCTGCCAGACTCGGAACTTCTCGGCGGACTTCTGCGTAAGAGTCAAGGTCTCTGTACCGTATGTGTGCACGGGCATGACACACTGCTCGAAGACTTTCACTTTGAGATCCAGGGATATTTTTCTCCGTAGAATCTGCTCGACAGACAAAAGAGGACAAACACGACCACCTGTTGAAAACATCGGATCCGAAGAAATTCCGGATGTCATTCCAGAGGAAATAATGCTCGCTATACAACATTTTAAGAATAGAAGAGCCCCTGAGGAAGATGATATATTACCAGAGATGATCAAAAGCAACGACAAGGTACTTAGCGAAGTGTCTCCTATTCACATCCAATTCACAAAGTGCATCCTGGAAGGTAAAGTGCCTGCATCATGGCATTACGCAGTAATCACGCTAATCCACAAAAAATGGACGTCAAGAGGCTGGAAAACTACAGACCTATTAGTCTACTGTCGCATTTCTACAAGCTCTTTTCTCGGGTTCTAGCTAACAGACTTGACAGGAAGCTAGAATTCTTTCAACCCAAAGAACAGGCAGGCTTTCGATCAGGCTACAGCACCACACTCTCAAAACAGTCGTGGAGAAATGTAATGAGTACAGTAAATCACTTATCTTAGCCTTCATCGACTACGAGAATGCGTTCGACTCCCTTGAGTGGTGGACCATCTAGCAAGATCTAGCTAAATGTCGTAACGATGAAAGGTACATACAGATCCTCAACCACCTGCATCAGAACGCAACTGCCTGTGTCTCTCTGCTCAAGAAAACCAACAAATTTTATCTAGAGAGTTGTGTCAGACAAGGAGACACATTATCACCGAAGCTGTTTGCCGTAGCACTAGAATGTATATTCCAACAGATGAAAAGGGCAGGGAAGGGGCTGATGATTGATGGAGAGAGAATGACCAATCTGAGGTTTGCTGAGGACATGGTTCTAGTCCAAGAGAGCACTGGGGAGATGATGACGATGCTGGAGGATTTCAGAGTGGAATCCGAGAATACGGGTCTTCAAATGAACATGGGGAAAACCAAAAGTATGACCAACATTCCCGAAATCACGGACTACCAACTTCCAGTGGAGAAAGGAATCGAATGCATATATTTGAGGCATAACGTTACGCTGGGCTTTGAGAACCAGGTAGCGGAAGTGGAAAGGCGGATCGTGCAGGCTCTGGCAGCGTTTGGTGCCAATACGCAGAAATATCTAGATATAACTTATTATATTTATATAGGTATTTAGTTACATACAGATCACCTAGACAAGACTATTTGGGGGCATGTAGGGAAATTTAATATTTACCCTCTGTAGACTAACTTCTCTTTACATAACCAAACTAAAACTAATAGAATAAAAAAATTAAACACTTTTTTCAATTGTTATTTGTGTATATATACATTCATGTTTTCATCAATCTAATATATTGTCCACGTAAGTATAACATAGTAAATAATAACAAAACCCATTCTATTTTGATTTTTGTATGTCAACTTTAACTCTAGTAATTGTGTTTAATTTTAGTTCATTCTAAATTAAATAAATTTAATTAAACGGTGAAGAAAATCCAGAATACTGACTAAAACTAGTTTGCAGAATAGCCAATTAAATATTCCATTAAATACATAAATTGGTAATTGAATTTCCAACTTAGTGGTTTGATTTATATGTACATGGAAACCGGAATTGTATGTAAATAAGGCGTACTCTTTGCTTATCTATATTTAGTCTGGCAAACTGAAATTACTGGCAGGAGATTAGACTAATATTACTTTATTAATGGATTAAAAGACCAATAACATATTAATTTAACAGTATTAATTGTTAAAACGTGGAATATATTACTAAACTAAAATTGCTATAGTAATTTGCCAACCAAATAACTTTGTGAGATTAGAATCTATACACAAACAAAACCAAATAAAACAGCCTAGTAGAACCAAAAGTCAGGAAGCATAGTTAGTAGAAGAAAAGCTAAACTAGACAATAAATTATAGATTATACTAAAGTAAATGAAATACAAAGGAAGACATCATGGATTTTAATTGTGTTCGTTTAAGAAATTTATTTGTAAATGTTTTCTTTGTTTATATTTTGGTTTCAAAATAAATTATAATTATTGCTGCGATTTTATGTTTTACAGTTGTATGAAATTATGGGTTTTGTTTTAAGGATTTGCTAATTAATTTTACCTTAATTGAACATCATTGAGCAATGTGTTAAAATCTATACAGTTAGGTATAAGTATAACATTACAAGGTGGTAGATGTTCTGTGAATGAACAAAGGAGGAGCGTTAAATAGAACGAGTAAAACAAACATCTTTATATGTGTTTCTTGTAATTAAAACTTGTAACAAATAAAATTCTCTACGTGATGCGGGTGTTTTTACTTAACAAATTTCTTAACATTTTTTGACATTACGGATTAAAGTATTTTCTGAAGTTTTCACTTTCACTGTACGAATGACGCCATCATGGCCAGGGAAACACTCAACAGCTCTACCCATTGCCCATGGTGTTGGTGGAAGGTTATCTCTTTCAAAATGACTACTGCTCCGCGCAAAATATTAGGTTCAGATTTAGACTATTTGTTCCTTAGATTTAATTCATTTAAATATTCGAGTCTCCGACGATTTAAAAAGTCTTGTTTGCCTTTCTGAATGTATTCCCAGTTAGACAAGCGGTTGGTTGGAACTGTATCAAAGTCTTGATAGCGAAAGTTGGTCAAAGAATCACCAATTAAAAAATGGAGAGAGGTGAGGACTAATGGATCATAGCGATCTGAAGAAATGGGAGTTAAAAGTCGTGAGTACAATATGGCTTCAATTTCAATAATCAAGGTATTACATTGTTCAAAGGTGAATAACATGTCATGTCCGGCAACATGATGTAGAAGTCTTGTATCTCTCAACTGCCGCTTCCCAGTCAAATTTTGCATCCCAAAGTCTTTGTATAATCTTTGCTATAATAACGACTGGTACTAACAAACCAAAGTATCGAATATTTTTGCAATTTCCGATAAAATACGTCGTTTTGTTACTTTGGTCTATTCTGTTATCTGAGCTTGATTCCCAACAGCTACCTTAAGCTTTCAGCGTAGTGTCCCCTAATTGTAACTGGGGATTAATATTTTCCTTTGATATTCCTTTAAATACTATAATGTTATTTGAAGCCCAATAGTTAAACCAACTTTCGCAAGAATTTGTGTCATCTCTTGCCGTATTTTTATTGCTCCTTGTAAAATTTGTGCTCCGTTAAGTAAATCATCATCATAAAAATTCTCTAATAGAATTTTAGCAGCAATCGGAAACAAAGAACTCTCATCCTGGGCTAGTTGATGCAAACAACATATAGCCAGGTAGCATCAGTTGTCCATAAAAAGCGTTAGTATTTTTTGACTTCCTTTCTAATTATAAATTGTCGGTACATTTCCTCAATATCGCCAGTTATTACTATCGGATGTTTTCGAAAACGAAGTAATAAAGAAAAGAGATCTGATTTAATTGTGGGTCCTGTAAATAGCGTATCGTTCAAGGATACACCTGTTGTTGTATTTGCAGAGCCATCAAATACAACTCTCATTTTAGTAGTCCTACTCCTGCTTTCTTCAATCGCGGCGTGATGTGGAAGGTAAAAACCTTTTGAGCTTGATGGTGGTTCGTGGACTGGTGACTTGTGGTTTAAATCGATGTATTCGTGTATTACTTTCTTATATTGATTTTGTAAATTTAGGTCATTTTTAAGCTTTCGCTCAGTGCTTCCAAATCCTTTGACTGCCTGGTTATACGACTCTCCTAGTTCAGGTCCTTTTGGTTTGAATGGTAGCGCTACTATATATCGACCGGTTGAATCTCTGGTAACGAGTTTTTGGAAATGAAGTTCACATTCCTTGAGTTTGCTAGCATTCGGACATTCTTCTACTTTCCAAAATTCTTTTAGATCAAATTGGTTTGTGTTTGTCACATGGCATTGAGCAGGTGTCCGATATTTCCTCAAAGGTGCAGCCCGACTCAAAATCCAACCGAGTGTCTTTTCTATGTAAAGGTCTTGCTGCTCAAGTAGAGAAATCTTAATTTGTCCAATACTTAATAATGACAAAGTTGTACCTGCTCTGATGAGAAGATCAATTGGTCCTGGTTATAAAATGTGGGATCTGCTAATTTGAGATTGGAAGGTATTTTTAATGATTCCAGATGAATTGGTTGATCTGGTACCACATGTGAATCATTGGAATAATTAAAAATGTTTCTTTTGATATTTATTTATACGTGAGGAGGTGGTAGCGGTGGTCATTTCATTTCAATAAAAGGTCATGTTATTTAATGCTCCGACTGGTATGCAGCAGGTACTTGTTTCCAACTTTAAAAGGTTTGCTAAACCTTTGGTCATAAAATTAGTAGTAGAACAGGTATCAAGCAGCGCTCGACAGGAAACACTGTTTCGAAACTTTAATACATTTGATGCAACGGTGGCCATAATGTCGTTTAACAATGCATTTCTAAACTTATGTGCACTACACTTATGTGTACACTAAATTTATGTGCCTACCCTTTGGTGTAGGTAGACCCTTGGTATCGGTGTTTTGATTTACAAGTCATAAATGGATATTTTCATTATTGTTAACGGTGTTCTGATTTTAATCACATGGTACATTATCGTTTCGTTCAAAATGTAATAAAGAATTGTGACGTTTGGAACATTTAGGGCATGAAGCCTTTGATAAAGAGGTGTTGGCTGAATACCCTTTCCCAAAACAATTATAGCAAAGATGTGCCTCAGCAACAACTTTGTGTCGTTCTTGAACAGACATTTTTCGAAATCTTCCTCAAGAATAAAATCTATGGGGTTCATTACAAACAGGGCAAGTAACTGACGTTACGGTATTTGATGCATTTGTGGGGTGTTGATTGGCGATGTTGTTAGTGAAAAGCCTTTGCGAATGTGGTCGATTTTGTTAATAATCTCGTTTTGGTGGTGTAGTCGAGTCGAATTGTAAACTATTCTTACACGTGGTTCTTTTCATCAAAAACTTCAAGAGATCTATATAGGATGGGATTTTATCATCGTTCAACTTAGGTTTAGTGAAAGCTTCCCCCGAACCACTTAAGTCTTGCCTGGCGAGTATTGTCTGTCTACTCTTGTCTGTCTATTCTTGCCTGACTAGTTTTTTTCTGTCTAGTCTTGTCTGTCTACTCTTACCTGTCTAGTATTCTCTGTCTAAGTCTTGTCTGTCTATACTTGTCTGTCAAATCTTGCCTGTCTACTCTTGCCTGTCCAGTGTTATCTGTTTAGTCTTGTCTGTCTACCCTTGCCTGTCTACTCTTGTCTATCTAACCTCGTCTGTCTAATATTGTATATATAACGTTGTCTGTCTACTCTTGTCTGTCTAATCTTGTCTGTCTAGTCTCTTCTGTCTACACTTGTTCGCCTACTCTTGTCTATCTTGTCTGTCTAACCATGTATATCTAGTCTTGTCTGTCTACTTTTGTCTGTATTATCTTGTCTGTCTAATCTTGTCTGTCTTGTCTTGTCTCTCTAGTCTTGTCTGTCTACTCTTGTTTATCTAATCTTGTCGGTCTAATTTTGTCTGTCTAGTCTTGTCTTTCTACTCTTGTCTGTGTACTCTTCTCTGCCTACTCTTGTCTGCCTATTCCTGTCTATCTAATCTTGTCTGTATAATCTTGTCTCTCTACTCTAGTCTGTCTACTCTGGTCTGTCTACTTTTGTCTCCCTAATCTTTTCTGTCTAGTCTTGTCTGTCTACTCTTGTCTGTTTAATCTTGTCAGTCTACTCTTGTCTGTCTACTAGTGTCTTTTCTACCCGTGAAGTGTGGGGCTCTCTGATCGAGTTCTTCGTGACCAGCATACCCACTAAAACCCCTACTCTGTCTCTACACTACACCCCACCCGGAACTGCGTGAACATTACTTCAGGTGGGTGGTGGTGTTTTTACCAATTGTCTGCTCCTGTCCGTCTACTCTTGTACCTCTAGTCTTGTTTGTCTAGTGTTGTCTGTCTAGTCTTGTCCGTCTAGTCTTGTCTGTCTATTCTTGTCTGCCTAATCTTGTCTGTCTAGTCATGTGTCTCTACTCTTGTCTGTCTAATTTTGTCTATCTACCCTTGTAGCTCTACTCTTGACTGTCAACTATTTTCTGTCTAATTATGTCTGTCTACTCTTGTCTGTCAACTATTGTCTGTCAAATCACGTCTGTCTACTATTGTCTGTCTAATCTTGTCTGTCTACTTTTGTATGTCTAATCTTATCTGTCTACTCTTGTCTGTCTAATCTTGTCTGTCTACTCTTGTCTCTCTACTCTTGTCTGTCTAATTTTTTCTGTCCACACTTGTCTGTCTAATCTTGTATGTCTACCCTTGTATGTCTACTCTTGTCTGTCTACTTTTGTTTGTCTAATCTTGTCTGTCTACTTTTGTATGTATATATTATCTGTCTAATCTTGTCTATCTAATCTTTTCTGTCTATTCTTATATGTCTACTCTTGTCTGTCCACCCACGTTTGTCTAATCTTGTCTCTCTACTCTTGCATGTTTACTCTTGTTTGTCTAATCTTGTCTGTCTATTCTTGTCTGTCTACTCTTCTCTGTCTGCTCTTGTCTGTCTACTCTTGTCTGTGTACTCTTGTCTCTCTAATATTGTTTGTCTACTCTTGTCTGTCTAATCTTGTCTGTCTTATCTTGTCTGTCTACTCTTGTCTGTCTACTCTTGTCTGTCTACTACTGTTTGTCTACTTTTGTCTGTCTACTTTTATCTGTCTAATCTTGTATGTCTGCTCTTGTCTGTCTACTCTTATCTGTCTACTCTTGTCTGTCTAATCTTGTCTGTCTACTTTAGTCTGTCTAATATTGTCTGTCTACTCTTGTATATCTACTCTTGCAAGTCCACTCTTGTCTATCTAATTTTGTTTGTCTACTCTTGTCTGTGTACACTTGTATGTCTACTTTTCTCTGTCCACTCTTGTCTGTTTAATCCTGTCAGTCTACTCTTGTCTGTCTACTCTTGTTTATCTAATCTTGTCTGTCTACTCTTGTCTATCTAATCTTGTCTGTCTACTCTTGTCTGTCTAATATTGTATGTCTGCTCTTGTATGTCTACTCTTGACTGTCCACTATTGTTTATATAATCTTGTCAGCCTACACTTGTCTGTCCACTCTTGTTTGTCTAATCTTGTCTGTCTATTCTGCTATGTCTACTCTTGTCTGTCCACTCTTGTCTGCCTAGTCCTCTCTGTCCACTCTTGTCTATCTACTCTTATCTGTCTGCTCTTGTCTGTCTACCCTTATCTGTCTACTCTTGCCTGTCTACTCTTGTCTTTGCCCACTAAATTGAAAGTGGCCTTTTATAATCTAGATGTGCGCGAATATTTTCAAAATCCATTAAGATGCTATAAATGCCAGAAATACGGACACAGTGCTGCGAGATGTTTAAATTCTCAATTATGCGTTTGTGGAAAGCCACCCCATGAGGCGAAAACGTGTGATACCCCCAAATGCGTTAACTGTGGAAGTGATCATTTCGCCAATTTCAGAAATTGCGCTAAATATAAAGAAGAAGTAGCGATTCAAAGAACTATAACTAAAGAAACTTTCTTTGAGGCTAAACGCAAAGTTACTATTGCAACCCCAACCGCGTACGTATCGTACGCTAAGGCAACTAGTCAAAACTCAAAAACTGCAGTCGACGTAACGGAACTGGCTGCTGCATTAATTCCGGTCATCATGTCTTTCGTAAAAGACTTAATCAAAAAGGAAATACAAATAACAAAGACCAACCCACTACATATACCTATTGCATATGAAAACACAGTTGACAACAGTATAGAATGTTCAAGTAGTGAGATAAATACTAACACTTCTTCGGACGGCAAAGTAAATCTATTATTTAAAACACCACGCTCCCCTTGCTCCCAAAGTCTGGGGGAGAGGAATCGGAGCCAACGGAACCCAAAAAACGCGAAGGGAAAGGCATGGGAAAATGGCAGACTACGTTCAAAACATAAAACTCCAAATTGACAAAATTTCATAGCAAAAATTCAATAAAGTGTTTACAGATATACATTGGAAGATTGTACATTGTAAAGCCGCTACAGCTGCCCTCTTGGAAAAAATAACGAGGGATGACATTAAAATAGTTTTCATTCAGGAGCCACATGTCTTTAGAGGAAAAATCTTTGGGTTTCCAGCTCATTACAAAATTATATATGATACTAAATTTGATGAATCCACCTTAAAATCGGCCATTGCGATATAGGACCCTAGAATTAATTTAATTAATAATGCCAATTTATCAAATAAGCTGATGACAGTCATCCAATTTTTTTGTGGTATAAGTATTTTATGCCATATCAATTTATTTACCACCACAAGCTCGACCAGTTGAAAATGATACTTTCGATGATAATTTACAAATTTTAAGAGAAATATTAGAGAATCTTAGAACAAAAGGGGAGATCTTGATTGCTGGAAATTTTAATGCTAAATCATATACTTGGGGAAGTGCACTTGAAGACAGGCGAGGAAAAAAAATGGAAATACTTTTTGGTCAGCAAAATCTACTCATTCTGAACAATGGAACTGAACCCACTTTCACTGGACACAATGGATCAAGTCTAATAGACATAACACTAGCAAGTGGCAGATTGAGCGAGTTAATTAATGATTGGCATCTTCCAGATGAATGCAGTTTATCAGATCACAAATTTATTAGCTGCTCAATAGGGATGGAAACATAATTAGCTGAACTCAAACGTAGATTCTGCACTAAAAAAGCAAACTGGCAAGAATTTAAACAAAAATTTCAAAATTATATCCACAAGATTTCACCAAAATTAAATGAATGTGTCTCTGCTGAAGAAGTATCTTTTTTTGCAGAGAAGCTTAATGGATCCTTAATTACAGCATTCCCCCTAAAAAGTTTTTTAAAAATTCAGTTCCTTGGTGGACTTCGGAATTGACTGTCCTTCGCAAAGAAAACAATCAACTAAGACGCAGTTTTCAAAATAGTGCTAGCGAAAATAGAGAAGAAAGACGCATCTTATATAATCGCAAATTTCGTGAATATAAAAATCAAATTATAGAGACAAAAAAATAAAAGTGGAGGGAATTTTGCACATTATCTTCAAATGGTGATCCTTGGGGGCCTGTTTATAAAGTTATTAGGGGGAAAAAATCTTCTGCGGCATATCTTAGTGGTCTAAAAAATGGAGGTGCTACCTTAGATCTAGTAGAGACAAGCCATATGCTACTGAATGCCTTCTTTCCTGAAGATAATGAAGAGGATACAGTAAAGCATAAACAAATAAGAGACGAGTCAAGCGCAGGCAAAGGAGGACCTGACGATAGGAATTTTACAACAGCAGAGATAAAACGAACAATAAGAAAAATGAACCCTAAGAAAGCACCAGGAATTGATGGTATCACTTCGGATATTGTTCAGGTAGCATTCAACTCTTCTCCTACACTTTTTCGGGAATTATTTAACAAATGTCTGAAGTATGGAGTTTTTCCAGAATGCTGGAAAGAACAACTAATAAAGGTGATTCCAAAACCTAAGAAGCTTGGCCTAGTAATTAAAGATTTTAGACCAATTAGTCTGCTACCAGAAACAGGGAAGGTGCCAGATGCACTCCTGATATCTAGGATTGAACATTATTTTTATAGTCAAAATTTATTTAATAGTAATCAATATGGTTTTCGTAAGGGTGTTGGAACGATTGAGTCAATCGCTAAAGTTGTTAGTTTCATTAAGGATTCTATTACGAAAAAAGAATACTGCACAGCAATTGCTCTAGATATAAGGGTTGCGTTTGTAATGCCTGGTGGCCATTAATAATTCATCAATTAATCAAGAAACATTGTCCAAATAATTTGATTAATCTGGCTAAAAATTATTTTGCAAATCGTAAATCCGTCATTTCGGAGCCTGGAGTCTATATAGAGAAAATCATTAGTAAGGGATGTCCGCAGGGATCAAAGTCTTGCCCAGGATTTTGGAAAATTATTTACGATTCAATTTTTTATATTGATCTTCCCGAAAACTGCGAAATTGTTGCATACGCTGACGATACAATGTTGCTGATAAGAAGTAAAACTATTTTGGAATTAAAACATAAAGCGAATTGTGCTCTAGAGAGCCTCCAAAAATGGACTAAAGAATGCAAGTTAAATTTTTATGCTACAAAATCCGAGGCATTATTCTTTGGAAAATCGCCCGATACAAAGAAGACCTATTTTTACATTAGGTAACGAAAAAATTAAATGTCAAGATCATATAAAATATTTAGGAGTTTTAATAGATAGATGTCTAAATTTTAAAGAACATATTAAACAAGCATGCGCAAAAGTTAAACTATTTAGTTCACGAATGGGAATTGCATGTAGAAAAGAATGGGGTCTTGATAAATCTGCTATATGTGAAATTTATAGAGGAGCGGTAGAACCGGTATTACTATACGGCGCATCTATTTGGCATAACTCGTGTGGTGTAAAAGAAAGAAACAAATTATTAAGTGTACAGCGTCACAGCACGATATCTGCAGCAAAAGCATATCGTACGGTATCTGCAGAGGCGGCGCGTGTTATTTCTAGTCTTTTACCCGTTGATCTGAGGCTAAAGGAAATAGCATATAAACATTTAAAACATAATCTGGATGAAACACTATTCAAACAAATAATGGGTTTGCAGGCTTCTCCAAAATTAATCGAGTCGAAAATAAATATTCAAAAGTTTATTCATCCTTCAGAAATTGACCTTGTAAATTATTATGTGATAACATCCAATACTTTCCCTATCCAAATATATACTGACGCTTCAAAATCTGAAAATAGTGTGGGCGCGGCATTTGTGGTTTACATTCAAGATAGGGAGGTTTATTATAAACAAATTCGTATTGAAAAATGCTGTTCAAGCAAGCCTTAAATTACATTGAAGTAAATAAACATTTTATTAAGAGTTGTTCTATTCTTTGTGATAGTCGCTCAGTACTTGATGCTCAAAAGTTTTTGTCTGTTCCCACAGAACTTGTATTCAATACTTGGTTAAAAGTAAAATAAATTACAAAAGATGTTAAATTAAGATGGCACTGGGTTAAAGCCCACATTGACATAGAAGGAATTGAGAAAGCCGATAGCCTAGCTAAACAAGTATCAGGTGCTGATAATTTCAATAATATCCCGATTTCGCATAATAAAATCCCTTTACAAACTTTTAAATTAAAATTAAACAATTATTTTCAAAAAATATGGCAATCTCGGTGGGAAGAGGCGAAAACAGGTAGATGGACAAAAAACTTCATCCCAAACGTTGGAGTCCAACTTATTACTGGACATGGTAATTTACAAGAATATTTACATAGATTCGGAAAACGAGAATCGCCTACTTGCATTTGTGGACAAGAAGACACTGCTGCACATGTGCTATTCAATTGCAAATATTCTGACGAGTGGAGATTCAAAATTAAAAATGCTATGAAGCGATCAGGATGTATTCGGCCGAAAAATGAAGACAAATTAAAGAATATTGAGAAAAACAGAAAATGGTTGTTGATTTTCGACAATAATGCCAAGCAATTAAAAAAAACTAGACCACGACCTAAATTGAAAAACGAAAAGTTAAAAATATTGTAAAAACTGGCCAGCATAGTGTTTAATTTTAAACGGAGTGCTGCTAAATATTTATATTACAATTTGTAAATATTAAATAAACAAATAAGCTGTCTACTCTTGTCTGTCTAATCTTGTCTGCGACACTTGTATGTCTACTCTTGTCTGTCCACTCTTGTCTCTCTAATCGCATCTGTCTACTCCTGTTTGTCTACTTTTCTCCGTCTACCCTTGTCTGTGTAATCTTGTCTGTCTACCCTAGTCTGTATACCCTTGTCTGTATACTCTTGTCTGTCTACTCTTGCCTGTCTAATATTGTCTGTCTACTATTGTATGTCTACTCTTGCTTGTCCACTCTTGTCTGTCTAATCTTATATGTCTACCCTTGTCTGTCTACTCTTGTCTGTTTACACTTGTCTGTCTACTCTGGTCTGTTTAATCCTTTCACTCTACTCTAGTCTGTCTACTCTTGTCTGCCCGCTCTTGCCTGTCTACTCTTGTCTATCTATTCTTGTCTGTCTACTCTTGTCTGTCTAATCTTGTCTCTACTCTTGTCTGTCTACTCTTGTCTGTCTAATCTTGTTTGTCTACTCTTGTCTGTGTACACTTGTATGTCTACTCTTCTCTGTCCACTCTTGTCTATTTAATCCTGTCAGTCTACTCTTGTCTGTCTACTCTTGTCTGTATACTCTTGCCTATCTAATCTTGTTTGTCTACTCTTGCATATCTAATCTTGTCTGTCTACTCTTGTCTGTCTAATCTTGTCTGTCTACTCTAGCCTGTCTAATATTGTCTGTCTACTATTGTATGTCTACTCTTGCATGTCCACTCTTGTCTGTCTAATCTTATATGTCTACTCTTGTCTGTCTAGTCTTGTCTGTTTACACTTGTCTGTCTACTCTTGTCTGTTTAATCCTTTCACTCTACTCTAGTCTGTCTACTTTTGTCTGCCTACTCTTGCCTGTCTACTCTTGTCTGTCTAATCTTGTCTGTCTACTCTTGTCTGAGTGCACTTGTATGTCTACTCTTGTATGTCCACTCTTGTCTTTTTTATCCTCTCTAGGATAGTCAGTTTACTCTTGTCTGTCTACTCTTGTCTGTCTAATATTGTCTGTCTACTCTTGTCCGCCTACTCTTGCCTATCTAACGCAGCACTTCACCCAGGCTGTTTGTGTTTGGGCTCTTGCATTTTCACTGTCTTCAGTCTACCATGGATGCTTCCTTCTACTAGCGAGAGGGGCGATTTGATTGGCCACCTTGACAAGAGTCCGCTTCGCTTGGTCCCAGATGTATAGATATGTATTGTTCAGACTCTGACTTAGTTCTTGACTGTTCTTAAGTCACTCTACGTCAAATCTTTTAACCATCTTGGAGATTCTGCGTAATCTAGTGTTTCTAGTTTCTAGGTCTTATTTTGAGCTTCGAGAGGTAGTGGTCTGAGTCCAGATTGGCGCTTCTTAGTACCTTCACGTTTTGAATTTTCTTTTGAGATTTTCGTGAAATGGCCACATGATCTATCTGGAATTCACCCAGGTTGGTATTATCTGAAATCCAAGTCTTCTGCTTCCTTGGCAAGTGTTTGAAGGCTGTAGACTTCATGAGCAACCCAAAAATCCTACACAGATCCACCAATCGTTCTTGGTTGCAGTTGGTTCGCTTATGCGCCGGATAATTGCCAACTATGTTTCTGTATTTTTTCTCTCTTCCCAATTGCGCATAGAAGTTACCAAGCAGTATGACGGTGTGCCTCTCTGGAAGTTTAGAGATAACATCTTCTAAGTCTTTATCAGTTCTGTCTGATTTGCCCCTGCTGTTATTGTTGATTGGGGCATGTACATTGACTATACTGTAGCCCTTTTTTGCACATTTGAGATAGAGAATGGATAGAAAGTTGGATACACTACTGCTCGGGAGATAAAGTCGGTGACTGAACCCAGTATCCTGTGACTGATCATAAATCCTGGGGTACGTTCTTCATTGGCTGCTGACCCATTTTTCCTTTGAGGATTTTGTATCCTTAGGACTCGTAGGCATGTTCGTCCATAAATTTGGTTTCCTGTACTGCTGTCAGTATTATGGTGTGTCGTGTTAGTGAATCATCAGCTGTTTCAGTTTACCCACTTTTAGTAGTGAGTTAGCATTAAATGTTGCGAAGAAGCTTTGCCGCCTTGGTTTGAGTTTACGTCTGGTAATTTCAGGATGCTCCGACTCATTCTTGAAGCATGTTGGTGCGGACTCCCCAGAATACGAAGGTCCGCTAACGTCACCGTAGGTGACGTTCGATTGGTTACCACCTGAGGTAGTGCTTTCAGCTAAATGTTCCTCCATGCTCAGTTGAAAAATATTCGTCGTAGAATAGTGGTCAGTCACTGTCCAAGAAACTACCCAAGTTGTTAGCTTGGGAGGCTTATTATTCGGGGTTGTTATCTCTAGTATTGTAACTTATTGTTTCTGTTTTTAGTATAACAAATAGGGTTGTTGCTTAACATTAAAAATAGGCGCTATTAGCTACGTATAGAGTCCTCAGTTTCTGATAATGTGCTAGGGCTAATTGGACGGTTAATTGTTGCTTCAAGTATATACTACTTCTGCTATTGATGGTTGGTACTTTTCTATTAATAGCATCTTCAAGTTTATTATTTATTTACAATATATTTTGTTTACTATACAATATCTTATTGACTAATTGGGATGATATTATTACTAAACTAAAGCTCATCAAATTAGTCAATAAGATTATCGATGAAACACGACAAATTTGACTAGAAGGAGAGAACAAGATACATGACGATCACAGATTTAGTGAAGGATATATCTCCAATTTTACGAATACAAGATTTTAGATTCCGAACCAAACAACTTCAAAAGAAACATTGTAGAAATGTTCTACATTAAATATCAAAATTGTGTGGATAACAGAAGTGACACGAGAAATTTAAATAGTCATTATGCTGGAAAAATTGTGAGACAAAAGAAATTTAAATGTAGAAATACTCCGTTTCGACAACAGAATAAGGTTGGCTACATTTTATTGACAATTCACCAACATGTAAATTTAAATTTAAATTTACAGTAAATTAAAATTTTTCATTTCCCGGAAAAAGTGAGTTTTTTTTTTTGCTATCGCGGAGAAATAAAGATATCGGGGAAAAAAATTGCTGAGGTAATTTTGAAGAACAAAGAAAGAGAGGGGTGGCACTAGCTCCACTAACTACAACTGCCCTCTCACCCCACCGTAGGTGGGAGGAAGACAACCAAAAGAACATTTCATTTTTGAAAAGACCTAACATACCGCTTGCGTCTTTGAAAGTGCTTTAACATGCCGCTTGCACCTTTAAAAGGCCCTAGCATTTCGCCGTCGCGCCGATGCCTTTTTGAACGGGGCAATAGAAATAACGTGTGACGATTCGGCCGGCGAAAAACAAAAACATTTAGACTCCACCCCTCTCCGAAATCCGCTATCTATTTCCGGGTTGGAATGAATACGATGGGTTTCATGAATCACCGATACCTATGATGGATACGAGGAATGTCAGCCCGAAATTACTTATTTATTCTCGTTACGATTAAGCTTTCAGAATTTTAACAGAACTTAATAAATCAAATTTTCCTCTAAATAATCGTAGATTCTTCTCTTTTTCCTCATTAACTACCCCTTTCTTTCTTTGTTCTTTAAAATTACTGCAATTTTTTCTCGGGTATTCTTATTTAGCCGCGATAGTATACCTAGAATGATAACCTTTGCTTCATCCACCAATCATGTCCAATCTTATCTGGTCTTATCTGATCTTGTCTGGTATTATCTGGTCTTGTCTAGTCTAGTCTGGTGTTGTTTGGTCTTCCTTGGTCTTGTTTGGTCTTGTCTGATCTTATCTGGTAAGTATCTGGTAAGTGATTTCTAGGCCGAATTATTCGAGTCTTCAATAGAAGTGTGTACAAGTACAAGTGTGTAGAAGTTCCTTGTATAATATCATTATCAATGACCATACAATCGAAAAATATGCATATTCAAAATCAAAAACTGTGCATTTGAAATATAGTCGGCTCGAATTTCATATGCACTGTTGTTTTGCTTCTCTCTGCTTTTTGCTTGAAAATGGAGAAATTTGCTCTCGTCAGTCGAGGTGGACTTTGTGCAAATTAGAAAACAACTGAATTGCGTACGATATTTAATACATACTGAACTAACAAAGTAAAACTGCATATTTTGGAATTAGAACAAAACGAACCATATTAACATTTGTTTTCTCTATTCGCGTTAACTTTTTGTTATCTTTGTATCTTTAGCCTTGTCTGTCTAATATATCCGCCTTGTCATCATTAGTATTCAACTTTATTGTATCCTTCTATATTTATAACACTAACAAAAGTAATTGAGCTATAGAATAGACAAACCAGTTATTAAATTGTAATAATAAAAGTTGGGGATACATTTCGATAGATGCAAATTAGGGAACTAGGGGAACTCAGGGAACTAGGGAAAAAATAATAAATAATTATAATAATGTTTGGAATTTGTTGCGTATTGTAGTTAGGGCTTTCAATACCGGAATCCCGGGATCCCGAAAACCGGGATTTTAGTCTATTTTTTTCCGGTATTAGAAAATCGGTATTACAAGAAAAATACCGGTATTTCGGTATTTGTGTAAAATATCTTACTTTTTATTTATATTAGTTATTTCAATTAGAAGAACAGAATAAGAACAAGAATAATAAATTCGTATTTATACCTCTTAAATGCATAGTGAAGTTGGTCACTGAATTTCGTTAAAAAGAAACTTGCTTTCCTGTTTACGCGCCATCTCTCATTTCACACGCACATGATTAACAACACATACATTTAACGATATAAGCTATATTTCTAAATTTATTATTTGCTGTAATGTTTGTTGTTTGAAACCGTAAGTTCTTTATTATACAACATCAAATTTTTATAATGATTTTATTAAGTTTTGGATATACATACGTATACAACACGCGGCGTATCGTACGCCATGTCTACGTCCACACAAAAAGAGTTCTTCAAACACAAAAGGGCAACGATGCATCTTCGGTTTGGCACTATTTTTTATATGAAACAAATGTTCATTTAGCCAGGTGTAAAGAGTGTTCAAAGGAAATAAAATGTGGTGGAGGCTCTACTAGTGGACTACATGCTCATTAAAGACAATGCTTGGAATAAAACTAAGGAAAAGCAGTGAGGTAACTTTGAATGATAACAATGATCAAGATCCACCAAGTCAGTCTAAAAAACCTAATTTAATATCAAGTTATTTAAAAAGCAATAAAAACGGAAGCCTAGCTAAAGCACTAACTCGAATGGCAGCTCGAGACGGCTTATTATTTAATATTTTGAAAACATCTATTGATATTAGAGAAGGATTAATTGCTCGTGGTTTTAAAGATGTTCCAAAATCAGCAAGTACAATAAGAAATATTATACTCGAATATAATAAAACTATTCGAATTACCATGAAAGATGAAATAGCTCAGCTTAAATCTAAAGGCAAACGATGCAGTGTAACATTTGATGAATGGACATCGATTCGCAATCGACGATATCTGAATATAAATATACATACTGCTGGAGGATTTTTTTTTAATATTGGACTAGTACGAGCATTTGGAAGTCTGCCAGCAGAAAGGTGTTTAATGCTGGTTAGAGAAAAGTTAGAAGAATTTGGCTTCTGTATTTCTAAAAATATAGTCAGCATAACCACTGATTGTGGTTAAACTAGGTTAAACATCGTTAAACATCGTTAAACTAGGTTAAACATCGGTTGTGGTTAAACTAGGCAAACTTATCGATGCTGAGCATAATATCTGCTTGGTGTAGCTATAACCGATATACTTTATAAGTCATGGTCAGAAGTTCTGACAATTTCATCGTTTGGTTCTGACTCAGAACCAAACGATGAAATTGTTGATAAGGGCATGAATGTTGAAGTAGAAGATGATGAGAATGGAGAATATGTTGATGCCGTCGTTATAGAATCTAATTTAGTAGATACTACGGTCAGTATTAGTCATGCTACTATTTCTCTTCTTGTAACAAAAAATAAGAAAGGTAGTCAAAATATTTATAAATGCACCTACTAAAAATGATAACTTTTTACAGAAATATGTAAAAGAAGATTTTGGTAGAGAAATTGCTTTAAAATTAGACTGTAAAACAAGATGGAATAGCATGTTACTT
This sequence comes from Phosphuga atrata, assembly GCA_944588485.1. Taxonomy (NCBI): domain Eukaryota; kingdom Metazoa; phylum Arthropoda; class Insecta; order Coleoptera; family Silphidae; genus Phosphuga; species Phosphuga atrata. Next base: position 11,420,927 of record OX155896.1, on the reverse strand, counting down.
ATCTTAGAAACATTTTACCAATTGAGATATTGTGTTCAAAAAGCCCTTAATGACATAAATTCCGGAATTAATTTTTATGACAGAGACTTAATTTATTATCTGAAATTATCTTTTCCCTTACTCATATAAAATTAGCAGTTGATGCATTATGTCACCAAGATTCTAATCTTCGTACAGCAGATGAAACCATAAAATTTATGATGGAACCTCTTCCGAATCAAAATTTTGAAATTGCTAAAGAAGTTTATGACGCTTTAAAAATTCGCATATTACAAAGACGAAATAATTTATCGCAGGTACTTCAGTATTTACATAGTGGAGAACAACATAATAGCCATTTAGTTCAAACTATATTTCTACAGTCACTTAATACGTCAAATAATTCGCAGAAGAACATGTTGGATCAGATTCAGTTAAAGACGAAAATTCCGAAGAATCCTTGGAAATAAATCTGACCAATACATTAAGGACTGGCTCCAACTTTGCTTTTCATGACCATGACAAATTAAAACTGGAACTACAATCAGCAATCCAACAAAAACTTTCAGTTCAGCCTAAAATTACAAAAGTGCAAGCAAGGGGTAGAACCAATTATAAAAGACGAAATTGCTATTTTTGGAAAAACAGGAGTAAGATGAAAATATTTGCCCCTGACGTACGACCAATTAAGTACAATTGCAAGAACAAGTGTAGAATCGGAAAGGGCGTTTTCTGCAGCAAGTTACTTATACACAAAGATTCGCTCCAGTCTGAACGACCAAACAATTGATTGTTTATGTTTTTATAAAACATATTTTAATAAAACAAACTCAAATTGCGGAATGTAGTAATCTTTATGATAACTTTGTTCCGAATGTTTGCTATAAATAATTTGTTTTTTTTTATATACAGAAGGAGTAAACAAATGTTTAGTTTTTATACTAATTTCGTTTAAATATTTTTTTGTATAGTTTATAACTAAATAAATATATTTTTAAGTTTTTCCTTTGTTTTCTTTTTAATAAATCACCATTATCATTAATATTTTTAAAAATCTGTCGAAAATATTTTTTCTGGTAATACCGGTATCAATACCGGTATTCCGGTTTTGAAAACGAATAATACCAAAATACCGGTTTTCATTTTTGCTCCGGTATTGAAGGCCCTAATTGTAGTATATAGAAATAGAGACACCATTAGGGATTTGTCGAGTAGTAACGCAGGGATATCGGCTACGATTCATCACGAGCCCATCGGGATATGAGATGTGGGGAATAAGTTATTAAAAATTGTTGTTAATGCAACGTTTCGGTGTATTATTTTCACCTTCCTCAGGCTACAAACAAAACATGGGCCTTAAATACAAAATATTTGTATGACACTACTTCTTACCTAAAGAACTATAATATTCGAATTTAAACAAAAATTATTAACATTGATACAGTAAATTTAAATTTAAATTTACTGTATCAATGTTAATAATTTGTGTATAATAATATTCAGTTTCATACGCACTTTCCGAAAATAGTTCAGATTATGATATAAATTTTTTATTTTCTGAGTCAATAAAAATTGTCAATCAATAAAATATAAGGGCTATATAAACATATATAACAATAAAGAAATACTGAGATTTGTAAAATTGGATTGAAAGTATCGAAGGGGCAAAAGTGTGCGTGAGCAAATAGATCCAAAAGAAAATAAGAAAAAAGCAGCACAGATAAATAGGAAAATACTAAAATAGGCTCCACAAATCGTTCAACACACTTTTTGGAAAGAGTCCTGCGAGACTGTACAAGCAGATATTTTTCGAAGTAAACTCTCGGGACGTTCCGAACCCGATGGGCTCGTGATGAATCGTAGCCGATATCCCTGCGTTACTACTCGACAAATCCCTAATGGTGTCTCTATTTCTATATACTACAATACGCAACAAATTCCAAACATTATTATAATTATTTATTATTTTTTCCCTAGTTCCCTGAGTTCCCCTAGTTCCGTAATTTGCATCTATCGAAATGAATCCCCAACTTTTATTATTACAATTTAATAACTGGTTTGTCTATTCTATAGCTCAATTACTTTTGTTAGTGTTATAAATATAGATGGATACAATAAAGTTGAATACTAATGATGACAAGGCGGATATATTAGACAGACAAGGCTAAAGATACAAAGATAACAAAAAGTCAACGCGAATAGAGAAAACAAATGTTAATATTGTTTGTCTTATTCTAATTCCAAAATATGCAGTTTTACTTTGTTAGTTCAGTATGTATTAAATATCGTACGCAATTCAGTTGTTTTCTAATTTGCACAAAGTCCACCTCGACTGACGAGAGCAAATTTCTCCATTTTCAAGCAAAAAGCAGAGAGAAGCAAAACAACAGTGCATATGAAATACGAGCCGACTATATTTCAAATGCACAGTTTTTGATTTTTAGATTGTATGGTCATTGATAATGATATTATACAAGGAACTTCTACACACTTGTACTTGTACACACTTCTATTGAAGACTCGAATAATTCGGCCTAGAAATCATTATAGTTTAGTAATTTTATTACTTACCAGATAAGATCAGACAAGACCAAACAAGACCAAGGAAGACCAAACAACACCAGACTAGACTAGACAAGACCAGATAATACCAGACAAGATCAGATAAGACCAGATAAGATTGGACAAGACTGGTCTGGTCAGAGAAGACCGTGAAAACATTTGATTTGTATAAGCTGATCTGAAAATTTCTTATTTTAAATTATTTTTTAAAAGTTTGAAAGTTGATAACGATAGCCAAGCATCAGCTTGCATTATTTCTCTCAGTTAGTGTTCCCATTATTTGTTAGTTTAAAAAGTTTTGCTGGGATGTTTAGGATATGGTGTCATTTAATTCTTGTTCTTCTGGTGGTGCCCTATCCGTTGCGGACGTTGGCGGTTAACATGGCTATTCTAACCTTGTTCGCTGCACTCAGAAACAGTTCTACTGAAGTGAGTCCGTACCATTCACGCGGATTATGCAACTATGAATGTCTTCGTCTACCCAGTCCTCTTTAGGTTTATGTTTTGCCCTGTAAGGTGAGTTGCAGGATACGATACTTCTTATGACGCATTATATGGTATTCCAAACCTCTGTTAAGTTGGCAGAACCATCGCGGAAACAAAAAATCCGCGACTGCACATAATAATCCGCTTTTTATCCGCTAACGATTATAAAAAGAAAAAAAATTTCCCGCCCTTCCCATTTCCGGGGAAAATAGGATCCCGCTAACTTAACAGATAGTTAGCGGGACCCATCGTAAAAATAATTAAATTAAGAAAATAATTGCACCGGAATTATCCGATTTTTATCCGCTAACGATTGTAAAAAGAACAAAATTTCCCGCACTTCCCATTTCCCGGGAAAATGGGGTCCCGCTAACTTAGAAAAATGTTAGCGGGACCCATTCTAAAAATAATTATATTGAGGAAATAATTGCACCGGAATTATCCGCTTTTTATCCGCAAACGAATGCCGCAAGACTTTTCATTTCCCGGGAAAATTTGGGATTTTAATTTTCACGGAGTTCGTTTGTGGATGAAGCAAAGGTTATCATTCTAGGTATACGATCGCGGCGAAATAAGAATACCTGAGAAAAAAATTCTGTGAGGTAATTTTAAAGAACAAAGAAAGAAAGAGATAGTTTATGAGGAAGAAGAGAAGAATCTACGATTATTTAGAGGAAAATTTGATTTATTAAGTTCTGTTAAAATTCTGAAAACTTAATCGCAACGAGAATAAATAAGTAATTTCGGGCTGACATTCCTCGTATCCATCATAGGTATCGGTGATTCATGAAACCCATCGAATTCATTCCAACCCGGAAATAGCGGATTTTGGAGAGGGGTGGAGTCTAAATGTTTTTGTTTTTCCCAGGCCGAATCGTCACACGTTATTTCTATTGCCCCGTTCAAAAAGGCATCGGCGCGATGGCGAAATGCTAGGGCCTTTCATAGGTGCAAGCGGCATGTTAAGCACTTTCAAAGACGCAAGCGGTATGTTTCTTTTCAAAATGGTCTTTTCAAAAATGAAATGTTCTTTTAGTTGCCTTCCTCCCACCTACGGTGGGGTGAGAGGGCAGTTGTAGTTAGTGGGGCTAGTGCCACCCCTCTCTCCCTTTCTAAATTACCTCACCAATTTTTTTCCCCGATATCTTTATTTCTCCGCGATAGCACCTGATAAGTACACTTTTGCTTCATCCACAAACGAATTCAGCGAAAAAAAAACTCAATTTTTCCGGGAAATGAAAAGTTTGGAAAATATTTTTCTCGCGGCATTCGTTTGCGGATAAAAAGCGGATAATTCCGGTGCATGTATTTCCTCAAAATATTTTTTTTAGGGTGGGTCCCGCTAACTTTTTGTTAAGTTAGCAGGATCCCATTTTCCCGGGAAATGGGAAGTGCGGGAAATTTGTTTCAAAGATTTCCTCTGGGTATCTGTAGAACAGCAGGGGAGATAGTATACATCCCTCACATACACCTTTCTCTATTTTGACCTTTTCGGTAGAGGAGTTACCTAATTCCACACACGCAGTTTGTCCCCAGTAGATGTTGCCTATCAGTCTTATATCTTTACTTTCGAGACCTACCTTTTTTAATATGGATTTGAGACGTTTGTTGTTGACACTATCGAAGACCGTTACAAAGTCGATGAAGCAGATCTTTAGCACAATCTTTATTTGTGTCTCTGCAGCATTGGATTAAAACTTGCAAGGCAAATAATTCGTCTCTCCTGCCAAGTGCATTACGAAAACCGAATTGCGAATCATCTACCTCAGAGTCGTATTTTGCGTAGATTCTGTTCTGTGTCACTTTTTTTTAATTAAGCTCATTAGTCGATGTTGGTCGAAGGTTTTTGCACTTGGTTTCTTTGGTATGGCTAAGAATATCGAGTGCATCGAATCATCAGGTATCACGCCTGTGTCGTAGAATTTCGTTAAATAGTTTCGTTAACTTATCGAGGAAGCTCGGAATTGTCTCGCACATAATTTTAAGGATCTCCTGGAGTTTTATTATTTTTCATATACATAAACCACATCTGGGTTATGATTGTCGGGTCGCGCATCATTAAACAGATCTTCGCAGTATTGTTTACAGCTGGATAGTAGATCTTCTACTTCTCTTTTTAAATATTACATTATTATTCAGTAGGCTGATAGATTAGCAATTAAGTTTCTTCTTCGATGTAAGCTCTTTGGTCTTCTTATGCATATTGTGATAATCGTACTTCTTCTGGTATTGTTCGATTTCATGGAACTTCCTTGGCCTCCATTATTTTCTTCTTGATGAGTTTATGCGCCTCAAGGTATTTTGCTTGATATTTGCCTGTATAAGTTCCCCTTTCCTCCATCAATTCTAGAATTTCGTCGATCATTTATTCTTTATCTTTGTCTTTTCCCTATAAAAAAATTATGCTAATTCTGAGCATGATGTTTGACTAGCTTCCTTAAGTTTGTTCCACTTTTCTAAGCTGTCGTCGGTTTGACCGTCAATTTCAGTAAAGACTTTACTGATGGATTCCTGTACCTTTTGTTTGACTTCAGGTTTGTGGAATTTTCTTATATCTACTGTTTTACTTAAGGATTTTGTCGATTCCTTTCAGATTGATCTCTAGTCTACATACAACTGGATTGAGGTCGGAGTAAATGTCCGCACCTGGATAAGTTCTTACTGATTTGACGGCATTTCGAAACCTTTCTGGGACAGTGATATAATCTATTCGTTTCCTAATTATTTTATCTGATTGACTTGATCTAGTGACTTCCATGTATATAGACGACGAGGGGAAAGTTTGTGTATTGCCAATAACTAGATTGTCTTCTTTACAGAATTGAACTAGTCTGTCACCTCTCTCATTGCGCGTACCTAGTCCAAAGTTGCCAACTATATTAAAATAGTTTCCTTGACCCACCTTAGCATTAAAGTCACCCATCACTATTGTTTCATCAGGAGTTCCCGTTGATCGTATGATTATGCAGCTAGTTCTTCATCCTTTTCTGCTGTGTGAGCATAAACCTGTATGATGTTTATATCCAGTGGAAAAGCATGCAGTTTAACCATAAATATTCTGTCGGACACTGGTATGTAAGATTTCACTGAAATTTGGTTTCTTTGCTTACGGTTATTCCTACTTCATTTCTATGCTGTTGATCGTTGTTACATGTCATTTAATCATTTGTCACTTAATTACCCTAGTAAAACACATTTTTAATGAAGTTAGTCACGGTGGATTAAAGCGAAAACTCGAAGGTATGTATATAAAGCAAAGCGCAATTTTATTCGAATCGAAAAGGATGATATGACATTAAAAAATATTAAAAAATACATAAAAATAAAATAATTAAAAACCTATTAAAAATGGTTTTGATATAGGAAAATTTGGTTTATGTACAGATATAAAAATTTATTTACAAAGATTTAAATTATTTAAATAAAGTAAATTTAATTACTCCAAATTTTATGTAAAATATTTGCGTTAATAATTAAAAGTAATTTTTATGCGTTACGCTCTTTTATATCCTTAGAGATACGAACCTTCTTGTTTTGCCCGAAGGTGAACACACGGTTGGTTAGTAGGTTTGGAGGCAATCTTGCAACGTGGCCATAGGAATCTACCCTTCTTTTCCTTGCACAGTAAGAGAACCTCTCAATATGTTCGTGGAGCTCAGAGTTATGTCGCCTGCGGAATTCCGTATCTTCCTTTACCGGGCCTAGGATTTTCCTGAGGATTCTCCTCTCTCTGATTGCCAGTTTCTCTACCAGACCTCTTCGATTTAAGTAAAGACACTCCATGGCATACAGGGCTTCTAGTCGTAAGACTGATCTGTAGTGCTTTAGTTTCAGGTTGCGTGACAGGCATTCCTTGTTGTAAGTGTTCTTAATCAGTCGATAGGCTAGTTCTAACTTGTTGACAATAATGGATAATGATGCTCTTTCTGATAAGTTGGGTTCAATCCATTCGCCAAGATACTTAAAATTTCTCAGTCCTCTTAATATCTCCATGCCCTAGTAACATCTCTCTGTTCGCTTCTTTGCCGTTGGCGATAAATTCTGTTTTCTCGACTATTATAGACACACTTTGGCAGCTTGTTTTCTGAGGCAATTTACCTGAATTGTTGCCATCTCAAGAGAATCAGAAATAAGTGCCATGTCATCTGCAAAGGCCAGGCAATCTACAACCTGTCCATCGTTCTTACGTCCCAGGCAGATACTACTCTGAAAACCCAAGTTGATCAATGCCTTGCGCCCTTCTCTCCTAATCTTTCCCAGGCACAGTTGAAGAGAAGTGGGGAAAGTTCATCTCCTTGTCTCACTACAGTTTTTATTTCGAAGCTTTATGAGATCTCGCTTCTAAATTTAACCATGGAATCAGTGTTGGTCAAGGTTCCTAGGATGAGTCTGCGGCTTTTGTTGTCTAGCCCGAGTTCCTGTAATACTATGTTAAGCGTTTCTCTATCCATGGAATCGTAGGCCTTCCTAAAATCAACAAATGTGACGACCACCTTGCGGTTTCTCATCTTCGAGTATGCAAGTACAGTTTTCAGATTGAGGATCTGTTCAACACAGGATCTGGTCTTCCTGAAGCCACCCTAGTATTCTCCCAGTTCACTATCCAGCTGATTTTCTACCCTTGTTTGTAACGCTTCTCGAGACAATCTTCTATATTACCGGGACGAGAGAAATCGACAGAAATTTGGCGAACGAGAGTTACGCTTACTTTAGTCCTATTCATATTTTACAAATTTTCATGCTTGAAAAAAAGTTTTCTTGCGTGAGAAAATTAGTTTGCATGGATTAATCATATCGAAGGAATGTTTAATTATGGTGAATGTGCGCCCGCTTCACGCACATAAATTGTAATGTGTTTAGTAGCAAATGGCATATAAATGATGAAGCAGCAGGGAAACATTTATATCTTGCCAACCCGTTTGTCATTATTCGTTAATTTTTATGCCGGTTGAATTATTTTACACCAGTTATATTGTAATTATTGTAAGATGAAATTAACATTAATTCAGGTATATTTTCAAACGAAAAAAAAAAATAATACCTGTATTGGTTTTGTAGATTGTATTACATTTCTAAATCTAATTATGCTTTTTTAAACTTTAAATATATTTTAGGCCACTAGGACTAACAGTTCCCTTCTTTGTACGGCAAAGTTGAACTCGCATCAATTTTCCTTTGCATAATCATAACAAATGTCAGTTTTAAATCATAAGGCCTCTTGTACTCACGGTTTTTTCCCGTAAAAATATACGGTTAATTCGCCGTGTGTAGGCACGGTCGTCAGTGTTGTATAGATCACAGTGGCAGCTAGTTCACATACACTGCGGAGCTACGCACGGTGTGATTTCCATCAGTTTTGCATCGCAGTCTATGGGAGTTTGTCGACGGCTTCGGACATTTTCACTATTTTGTTTAAAACGAACATAAATCAAGAACTATTGATTACATTTATTGATTACATATTTTAGATCTTAGTATCTTGATGTTTTAATTTCTGAAATATTTTTTGAAGCAATTTCGTCAACTGTTTTTTTCTGCATTATAAAATAATTGTAAAACTAGTCTTCATCCTCCCTCATGGTGACATGATTTTTGACAAGTGTGTGAAATGCGCCAAATTCCTCCCATTTTTCTAAAATCGGATGTATCAAAAACATTATTCGCTTTTACTTTCTTTTTGAGTTTCCTGTACACATAATAAGCAATAATAATTTTTTTCTTATAAGGATTCATGTCGCACGTCGTGCAGCTTGATCAGATAAAACGCATCTGAGCCAAACTCGTATCTGACCGTTGTCTCGTCTGGTGGTTTTGACGTTTCATGTACAAAGTAGCAGGCTCGCTACACACGTACCGTGTTGATGTGTCCGGCGCCGGCCCGACACCGGGTGGAAGGGGTGGTGTTGTATAGGCTAGCATGGAAGAGTTCAGACATGCCGGGTGAGTCCATCCGGCGCCGGGCCGACTCATTTTGTCGGGTTGTCACTGGCCGTCCGATTTCCGGGTACCGGCTCGGCTATGGTGGGCTACGGAACTGTATTGAAGCTCGCACACATGCCGGTCCGGCAGTCTACCGTCTTCACTTGTCGAGTGCAGTTCTATTTAAAATTGTATATTATTTATTTTGTATTATTTAATTACTTTTTTTAATTTTTATTCTTTAATTTTTAATAAATTTACGCAATGGCTGAAATAAATTCTGAACTGGTGATTAGACTTGTGGAAGCTCGGCCTGTGCTCTGGCACAAGACATTAGACAATTATAACAACAAAGTTTTAACTTGCTAAAACCATTGGGTGCACCCAATGTTTTCTCTGCTTTATTTTTTCTTGCCAAGTAACCGCCAATAAAGTAGCCACATACCCTTTCCCTTTAACCCTTTCGCGATTCATTTTGTACTGAAGTCAATTAAATACACTGTTCCGGGCAAACCTATCCGGCATGTGTGTAAGATGTCCAACCCGGTGCCGGATCGGTTCCGGTCACATCCACACGGTACGTGTGTAGCTAGCCGCATGGTTTTTAACCGTACGGCTAAACCGCCGCAGCGGTGGGGTATTTACGCTATTTAGGCGGCCAAAAATCGATTTCCTAGAATTTGTTCCAGGTGAAAAAAAGTATATCCTGATAATGTTAAATAGACATAGAACAATATATAACCCTTTTTTTTTAATCACTTGTTTAAGTACGCACTGTAGTATTAGTCGTAATTCGAACTCTGTTGTAAGTGTGTGATTAGTTCTCGGCCTCCTCGAAAATACAGTTCTTGAAATTTTTTTTAAAATTTTTTTGGAGTTTGTTTTGAAAAAAAATGTGATGGATTCCAATATATCAGGTAATACCACATATATATTTATCGATTTTTTATAAATTTATTGAATAACTAGTAATAATTTTAAGGATACAAAATGGTAATTGAAATTAATGAAAAAAAACTCCATGATTGATTTTCAAAAAGGTTTTTGTTATACTTCCGCGTGCGTCCCCGTGGTTTTTTAAGTTATAATAGAATAAATAGTATGTGTACTAACTAAAACAAGCAAAATTAGCCGCGCACTCCCGTGGAAACGATATTTTTGTCGATAGTTTGTGTTTCGTTCCAGTATCCGAAAGTACCTCAGGCGCTCCTGTAGTAAGGCGTAGATTTCTTTTTGACAAAATGCAGGAACAAGATTTTCCAAATTTTGACGAAAAGTTGAGCTAGCTTCAGACATATATTTTATCGCAAGCTGGATATTGTGAAAGCCAAATGAAGGAAATCTCCCCTTTAAGAAAGAAGAAATTCTCCCATTTAAAGTACCAATTTAAAAAAATATGGACACTAGCGCATAAAAAAATCAGAAGTTTTCTATAAAAACAATGACAATTGGTTACAAGGAACATTATAAATACCGAGGGTTAAACCAACCGATAAAAGTGGCCGACCAACAAAATCGTTTGAAGCATCAAGTGAAAGGAGCAGAAAAACAATTGAAGTGCGCAGTATTGTCGAGAAAGGTGTGTTAATACGAGCTGCTTAATCATCTCTTCAAGTTCTGGAGAGAGAATTGCATCGAAAATTCTGAAAGATATAACAAATCCTCCTCAGAAAGCTCCAGATTACCAAACAGCATACAGAAAGTCAATGCACTGAAAATGCAACTTGATCCAATGGCCGCCCTCTCAATGCTTGTAGAAGCCGATCTCTCAAGGCGGCAATATGAAGTTATTAGAAATAGTAACAAGGATTATTATCCGAGTTATACCTTTGTACAGCAACCAAAAAATACTTGTTATCAGGAAAAAGCAGCCTATAGGGTAACTGAAAGTTGTGCTGAAATTAACTTGCAGCATTTATTGGACCACACAGCAAAATGTTTGGCTACATATTTGGAGGTTGTATTGATGACATTGAATATACAAGAGCGTAAATCAATGACCCTAATTTCGAAATGGGGTTGTACAGATCGCAACAAACACAATATAAACAGAAGATGTAGGAAGAAGATTCCACAGGCAGCAATATTTTTCAAAGTTGCTTTGTTCCACTGCAATTGGTTTGTAGCATAAGCAAAAAAGTTGTTTGGCAAAATCCAACTCCCTCTTGAAACCAATGATACGGTTTATCAAAGAAACAGTGGATATCACAAAATCCGAAATCGCCTATGTAGAAGAAGCTATAAATCCTTTACAATATAGCGAATTCATACGCATAAGGAAAGCGCTCTATTTCGATTAAGCATTTATTGACGCTAACTATGGTGGGTGCCAAAGTATGCAATGCTGCCACGTCAACTACCTCAACTATGACATGCTACATTTGTGGTGCTACCTCCAATGTATACCTCCTCAATGCTACCTCCAATACCTTAATGACCTTAATATTGCAAGAAATGTCTCCACAAACGCATTACAATTTGGCCTTTCTATATTGCACGCTAGATCGTCGATGTGCCTAAAGCTGGATATGGCAACACTATTGATGGTAACACTAGCAGGAGATTTTTCGCCAATCCGGAGATGTCAGCTGAAATTACCGGTATAGACTACAATCTGATAATACGAATCAAAGTGATTTTAGAGGTACTTTTAAATTCTCGAGACAGCAGTGCAATTTAGTTGTTATTAACAGATTATTGCTCAGCTCTGATCCCCTAATTACTAGTATGAGGCCGAAACCCAGAAAAGGATCAGTGATGCACAGCAAAGAAGCTATGCAAATGCTTGTTTCCGCCGAGCCCATTAATAAAAACGACGAAAGTTCTTCAGAAGAATCTGCGGAGGAAACTGGGGAATGTCGAACTGATGACGAGATGTGGGACTCTTCAGGTTAACTAATAAGTTTTCTTGTTTTTATGAAATAGCTTTTGCTTCATTTCCCTTAATATAAAGTTTTAAATATTTTTTTTTGTCTCAATATACTATTTTTTCCTATTTATTTATACTCCTATGTACTTCAAACAACTATAACAACTATAAATATACATAAAAACTGATTTAAAATGTATATAAACTAAGAAATAATTTTGGCCGGCTAAATCGGTGAAATACCCCACTGTGGCGCCGTACGTTTTGTGGAAAAGTGGCCTAATACTTCTGTGACTCAGTTGTGAAATAAAATAATGATAATATAACGAATTTCTTATTATTCGACATATTTGATGTCTAAGCATGGACAATTTGATGGGGTACAAAAGTGGATATATTTTATTTAGATATCAAACAGGTGATTTTAAAACGATTGAGAATACAATATATTTTTTGTATGTGTTTTAAGTTTTAATTGTTAAAATAATAAAGTTAAAATAATATATTAGGGTTTTTTCATTTTTTTCTTCTTCTTACTTTGGACTTAATTAATTATTCAGCACAACAGAGTTGCAACAGAATGAGTTGCAACAGAATTCAGCAACAGAATAATTACAGAACTTACATCTTAAATTGAAACGATAAAAAACTTTTAAGTCTGTTATGAACTGAGAGCATCCACTCTTAATCGACTTTGAAAACCTATTCTAATAAGTGATACTCGGATAAGGATTATATAGTTTCTTCAATAATAAGGCCTGGAGCTTCTCTATTTTTCGCAATTTTAGCGCTTTCGCAACATTGTCGTTTTGTAATTGGCGGGCAAGTCACAACAATCAGTTCCTCCATCATTTTCACTTCTGGTATCATTAAATATGTAGTTCCAAAATGTATTGTTTACAAGTGTCAGCTTCATCCAGTGTTTCTATTCTGATGTATCCATTAATGTCTTTCAAATTTCCAGTATTTCTGCTTCGTTTAATTCCACAAACATCTTTCATCTTCTGATGAAGATTGAGGAAGGCATTTTTGTCATAGTTCTCAATTTCTTTGCATTCCTGAGCATGCCATTCTGCTTTGGCACTCCGTATCTTTTTAGATTTATGGTAATATAATGGATCTGATTTCGTACAGTTCTCCCCAATCAGTCAGCAGGGGACTTCCTAGTCCAAAGGCGGCGTTTTGGGACTTATCACTTCTATCAATTCCTACTCAAAGTCCATACCCTCCAATAATGTTTTCGTACAGTCTTGAAACTCCAGTAAGAAGCCGGTATTGAGTCAAACTTCTTGTTCCTACTCCCAGTAATGTTGGGTACTGCTGCCCTCCACCATAAGTATGCTTATTTGATATAGGCAATACTCGCCATATCAAGTCAGGTTTGGATATTTGTAGCATTTGTTCTAGTAAACCTTACCCAAGCATAACAACATCATCCTTTTGCTGATGCTGCTAAATTGTCCGTGACTGTTTCTTCGACAGATCTTCCGGTGTACTTATATCGCAGCTACCCATCATTTCTAATGGCCGTTATTAAATATTAACTCTTCAATTACCAAGCTATCATCTAAGATATTTTAATTTTTATTTTATGCTAAATTGCGTGTCTGCTTGCGTGTCAAAATACTGAAAGCAAAAAAAAAAGAAAAAAAAAACTATCCCCTAGTTTTTTTAAGAGGTGGCACCTACAGGTGACACGCGATAACTCTACCTTAATTTTGAATGAAAAACTAATTATTTTTTATTATTTTTTTTTTTTTATTGATATATACTTATTTTCTTCAAGAAGTAATAATTATTACTTCTTGAAGAAAATAAGTATATATTAATAAAAAAATAATAATATTAAACTTCAAGATGGTCAAGCAGACAAATATTGTAATTATTTTTTGAACAAAATACTCTCTTAGTATTAGTTATTAGTTTGATTATTGAAGAATAATTTGCAATAAAAACAATTACAGTACTTATCCTTTTGACATTTTCACAACAATATAAATTTCACAAAATACACATGAGCAGAAAAATCAAGACCGTTTGAAACAATTGAATTAATTTTAAAGTTAACATAACTCCGGTGTTGTCCAAAATAAAATCACAAACACTACTAAGTATTGACATTTTAGTAGTAATAAATTTATTTTTAAAGTATAATAAATTGCATGTAAAAAAATTGCAAAGTCCCGTTAACTAGAGGTGACACTGAATTAACGGGTAACACGGTTCAACGGAATTAACGGGTTAAATTAAATTCAGAATATACAATAATAAATAGATTGTTCTAAAGCAACTACACTCAATCAAAGTATATTTAGAAATAACTAAACATACCAGACTAGATAGACAATGTTAATGGTATATTACGTAACGAGAGTTGTAAGAAGCATATTATGTACGAGCGGAACAGTTATTCCTTACAACTCGAGTTATGTACTATACTTTATCTACGACCACACTAATTTGTTTCTGTTTTGTAAGAAAAATATGTTTGATTTAACAAATTTATATCTTATTAGATTATGTTTATTTAATTATCATTATTTAACATTATCATAATTATAATATAAAGTTGTATTTTCATATATAACTGTTACTCGACATTATTTAACTTGAAAGTAGTGAAAAGAAATACTTTCTCAATGGTTTCATACCTTATTATTTAGTACTTATTTGGTATAAACTGTAATAAGAGTGCTCATATATATATAAACAACCCAATGTAAGCAATGTCAATTTCCGTTAGTTTGAATTGAGGCGCGGGGGGCGCTAAACGTATGAGCACGTTGTAGTAGCTCTGAACCAATCAACGAATCGTAAACCAAACGCACGTGTGTGTTATCAATCATAACTTATCATTAATCGCGGACTGTTACATACGTGTGTGTTATAATGTATTTACATAGTCCACGATCTGTACAATAATAGGCATAGTTAGAAAAGGGTAGACAGAAAAGACAGTCATAGATAAGACTTGACAGACAAGACTACACAAGTAAAATTCATCAGGTAAGATTGCACAAATAAGACTCGTCAGGTCAGACAACACACATAAGACTATACAGTCAAGACTGCACAGACTACACTAGACAAACAAGCTTAAACAGACAAGTCTAGACAGTCTAGACCAGACAATACAAAACTAAATCTCGTATTATAATATTTGTATTAAAACAGCAACTATTTTATCGAGATTGTTAGCATAAGCGATGTAGTACATTAGCGCCAGATGTAGTAGCAATTTCATATATTTTAAAGTGGGATCAAAAAAATTGTTGAAAATTAGTCAGAAGTTCTTAATGAAAGTACATGAGAAAATAATTGAAAATAACGAGACTTAGCTTTATGCATATCCCATGCATATATAATGAAACATAATAATCTTAAACTTACGTAATTCTTAACACTTCAGAATATATAAAATTCATTGATATAATCATCAAGCTGATTATACTTATAGACAATTAAATTAAGCTCGCATAATACTTCAATGTAATTATATCATTACCGCGACACGTCTGCAGTGAGCGAGATAATAAGACACTCTTATGTTGATAAAACACCTCCAAAGATTTCACATTCATCATATCTACCTCAAACAGATCCGTGCCCGTCCTGAATCTAATATTAAGCTTTTCAGCTCGATTTGATTAGCATAGATGTAGAAATTTATTTTGAATGAAACGTCTATCGCATGCATTTGCCGGTTGGTAAATAAAAATTACGGTTTGATACGTTTTTTCTTCGAAAGATTTTTTTTTTCGGTTTGTTTATGGTTTGCTTCTTTATAATCGAGAATGCCATAGCGTATCTTATTTTCAGACAACTTTCAAACTGCATAAGTATTTATTCAAATGAATTCAAATATTCGTATGGAATATTCAATTATACCAGTTTTATTCTCTCGTTCCCTTCTTTATGACCTTATACACATTAAATTATGAGACCTTATGACCATTAAAATTAAAGTTGTTCATTCTCCATAATCGTTTTACTTTATTTGCGTTTTTCATCTTTACCTTTGTTTCAACTATTGCGTTTCTCAAATTGAATTTCATTTAAAGTTTACAAATTAGAACTACTTAATAAAAATATACTTATTAAAAATTTCTTTCGAAAGAAGCAGTGTCGGACTTTTTGTATTCAAGTTTAATCTGACAACTTTTACTAGCTTTATAACTGCCTGTCTAGTAGTCCTTCAATATGAATTTCCTTTTCTTGTTTCGGTTCTATTCTCAAATGTGGTCTCGTCCTTTGTAATTTGTCTTCTTTGTTTAGTTTCATCTATTTTCTCTTATACTTTTGCCAAATTTTTAATTTTATAGTTTGTTTAATATCCATGCAGCTTTATCAGTATAATCTTATCTATTTGGTATTATTTATTTTGTTTTATCTGTTGTTCTAGATAGTTTTTCTAGTAACAACCTTACAGATTATCGAGTCTACTCTGTCTACTCCTGTTCTACTGTTCTTCTAGTCTAGTTTGTCTAATATAAATTACTCCTTTCTCTAAATTGCCATTTGTCACGATATTTAAGTTTTGTCAAGTATTAATCACGTATTTCAGTACATCTATAAGTCTTGAATGTATTATCCTCTTGTCCGGTGGTTCTTAACCTGGGGTGCCTGCACCCCTGGGGGTGCGGGAAGGTATTTTTGGGTGTGCGAGAGAAGCCCCTAACAATATCAATTATTAAATATCTTTTATTAAATTTTTGATAATAAAATATTTCAAAATTATAGTAATTCCTCCATAAACGCGAAAGTCCATTATTGGGATATTGAAGCCAATACAAAAATTAGGGTTATGGGTTTTTCGTAACAAATGTAAATATGCCAGAACTAAGAAGAAAGTAAAAAAATACGTGAATGAAATATTTATGTATGTGGAAAGATAAGTATATTTAGCTACTTACATTTTTACATAAAAAGAAGTAAATAAAAAATAGCCTGCTACGTTCATACCCTTTGCTTTTTGCAAATGCAATCGGAAACCATCAAAGCTATTAGAGCATTTCAAGAATCTGCATGGTGGTGAAAGTGCGCACAGAATAAACAGCTTGAAGTCAAAAAAGACTCGATTTGATAACAGTGGTACTATACTAAAATTATGCGGTTCAAAAGCCCTTGTTAGAAGCGTCCTATCATGTGGCATATCTGTGTGCAAAGAAAAAAAACCTCACATGATCGCTGAGGAATTGATAAAACCTTGTGCATTAATTATACGTAAAATTGTGTGAGATTCTGAAGCACATAAAAAAATCCAGCAGATTCCATTATCGAACGATATTATTCGATCGCGATTTCAAGATCTCAGTAAAGATATTTTAGTGCAAATTATCGTAGACATAAAAGCCGGTCAACTAAAAGTAAGTATACAACTAGAGGAGTCAACTGATGTTGGTAGTGTTTCAGCACAGGTGGCATTGCAGCCAGTTCTTGGTATTTGTGCGGTATGTAAAATAAAAAGGAATGATAGAAGAATTTATATTTTGTGAGCCACTGGAATTGACTTCGACAGGAAATTATGTTTTCAATTACATAACAGATTTTTTTTTAAATATCAATTTAAAATATCATTTTGGCTCAATATGCACTGATGGCCCGGCCCCAGTAATGTTAGGCAAAAATTCCGGCAAAAATTTTTTTGACACCGCAAATTACCATAACGCATTGCATGTTGCATCACTATGCGTCCAAGGATTTGCCAGAAACTTTAAAACAACACATAATTATTGCAATAAATGCAGTAAAATATATCGGTGTACTGCTATATCACACCGAAATACGCAGGGCCACATGCTTAACAGGGTTTTTGAGTTACGTGAAGAAATTATTCAGTTACTGACTAGACCAAACTGTGATTTAGTAAAAGATTTTGAAAGTAATAATACAATTCTGAGGCTACCATAATTTGCAGATTTTTTTAGCTACTTGACTGAATTGAACATATCAATCCAAGGATTTGGTAAAAATATAATAACAGCTAGTGAAAAATTATCTTCATTTATTGGAAAACTAGAAATTTAGATACGTCCAGTTGAAAATGGGAATTTTGCAAACTTTCCCTTGCTTGATTCAAATGTTGTGGAAAATGAAAAAAAATCAATTATACCAGAAATTGCAATAAATTTGAATTTGATTGGACGAATCATTCAATGGATATTTTTCTACTGAAAATATTACCAAAACTAGGAGATGAATTTTACTAAATCCATTTCTATATAATCTAAATTCTGTGGATGATAGTGATAATCGATGATAGTGATTTAAAAAAATACGATATTTTTGAAATGCGAGACAGTGGACATATTCAAATGAAATTCGATCAATTAGAAATTCAACAATTCTGGCGTACACAGTTAGAACGTTATCCACAGTTGGAGAAAGAAGCATTACAATTACTTCTACCACCAACTACCTGTGTAAAATGGGATTTTCATCGCTATTACATATAAAAACTAAACCGAGAAATCGCTTATATGCAAGTGATGACTTACGCGTGTCTCTTTCATAGAGACGCTTCAGAAATATTATAATGTACGAGCAACAACCGCCTAGTCATTAATACAAATAATATTGATATATAATATGTACAATTTTGTTTAAATCTTGCACAAAATGAATTTCTAAACTAAAAATTGAGATACATTTTTTTAATGGGGCGCGGAGACCTATTTTCAGATTCAAAGGGGTGCGGCTCACTTAAAAGGTTAAGAAACACTGCTCTAGTCTAATTTTTTATTCAATTATTCAAGCTAAATAGCGATTTATAAAGTTTCATCAGCGTAATATAAATTTAATGCAGTTGCTGCATGTTCGGCTTCAATTTACGTTAAGGATTTTAAAGTTAAACATTCACTTTGTTTTATTTTCAAATATAATACGGCTAGAAACATTTAGATATTGTTAAAACTATGGCATATTTTAATATTTCTAATTTCTATCTAACCTGATTATAGTAATTGGCGTGTGGATTTCTTATGATTTTGCAATGCATTTGCAAATAGGTTAATAATTTCTTTGTTGGTTTAAATAATAATAATAATAATAATTTAAATAAACTAATGTATACAGTTTAAAATTAAGTAAATTAAGTAAATGTATTCATTGTTATTTTTTATAAAAATTGACACATTTTGTACAAACATACATACATACAATGTACAAATATATTAGAGATGCATCCGAAACCGATACCGATACCGATATATCGGCGATATAGATGGTATTCCAAACACAAATAGAGTCCGCGCTATAACCAGCCAACGTGTAGATGGCGCATTTAGTTTGTTCATGTATATGCCGCACCATTTATCTACGCACGGGTCATATAATTTCATTCGGCTAGTGGCAATGACTTTTGATAGGTATTTTTTTCACTAATTCACCAATTCAAAAAATTATAACACATCGAACTTGTTGATCCACATGAAAAGACACCATCCTAGTGAATACTGTTACTGTTTCAGTTTCAGTGCCGAAGACAACAAGGAGTGATGACAGTGGCCCACTACCAAATAGACAAGCAACTCTAAGAGAGATGATCGATAAAAACATATTTTATAGAGATGAAAATAGTAGGGCAAAGCATATAACTCATACCATTGCTGAGAAAATATTCGTCGATATGGAGCCATTCGATTTAGTCAACAAGTTAGGCTATCAACGGTTATTAAAGAAGCTATGCCCGAATTATAAAATGGTATTAAGTTTCTATATTACGGAAAAAGTTATACCATAAATATACGAGCGAGTGAGAACTAATGTAGTAGATTTGTTAAAAGAGTTGTTGCACATTGTGATAGCCTCCGACATATGGTCATATGACTCTTCTTCGCAATTTAATGATTTTATTAGCGTAGCAGCTCATGTAATAGATGCTAACTTCGAGTAAAAGCTTTATTGTCTCGAAGTATTTCCATTCGAGGGTCTTCAGCATTCGGGATTCAACATATCATGTAATCTAAAAAAGGATTTTCAGTATTGGAATATAGAGAGCAGAGTTCGAGCCATTGTTACCGACAACGCTTCAAATATGGCTATCGCTATCAGAGGGATTCAACAAATATACAATTTAATGCCCATCAAATGTTTGGCTCACTCACTCCAATTGGTAATTAAAACTAGCCTTTTAAATAGGATCAGGTGATTGTCGTGATTACTAAAGCACGTTCTATCATCGGTCATTTTTCCAAGATCAAGATTTGAGTGGAAATGCAAGAGGCTCATAACGTTCCGAATCATGTACATATACAAGACGTATCTACGCAATGGAACTCGATACTGCAAGCATTAAGTCGATTGCTAGAACAACGAGTTGCAGTGCAAGCTTGTTTGACTAATATAAAGTGCAAAGTAGAACTCACAACAGAAGAATGGATAAAAGCAGGTCCAGATGCTCCCTTTTGCACAACGTTTTATCTGCGCAGTCTTAAGACGAAATGAAATCGTTGCAATTTGTAGAGCGTCCACACGGTGCAGTTATATATCTGTATATTTCGCAAAGTTTTAGTGACATCGTCATGGAGGAGGTACTACTTTGGTTAATTTTGGCATGCTGTTTTGTTACGAAACTGTTTAACATCAAATTAATTAAAATCTTAATGCAATTTAATATTATCTATTTTTAGAAGCAGAATTTTTAAAATGGTTTTAAGACCAAATAAAATAAAATAAAAGGTTGGGTTAATATATGTTGCTCTTTATAGAGATATAAAATATTAATAATAATATATTAAATAAACACGTACAAAGGAACTGAATTAATCGGAAAACGAAGCTACCGTCCAGGAGCACGCACAGACACTTGTCTGCACAGTTCATGGATATTTATGCTCTTTAGCTCAGTTATCACTGCAACTGTACCGTCTCCGCCCAGATCTAAAAACTGCTCAGTTTTCCTGTCCACACGCAAAGTTTTATCTAAAACGTGTTGAACTGTGCAGACAAAACGTGCAAAACAGAGCATCTGGACCGGCCTTAATGATGTATGAGATCGTGAACATTTTACGATATTTTGAAAAGGTTACAAAATCAATCAGCAAAGCCACAGATGTATTATCCGACGCTATTTCGTTAATTAATAGTCTCCGAAGAGTGGTTCAAAAGATCAAAGATACAGACGGTCAGTCTTTTGCAAAAGGAAATGTATCGAAACTTATGGCGGTTTATGTGATATTGGTTCTTAATGAGAGATTTGATTATTTGGAAATTGAAGAATCGTGTTATTTAACAACCGTAATTGATCCGCGTTATAAACTTCGAATATTTCATAAACAGTCTACTATTAGAATGGCAAAAAGACGGCTTGGACGGTTACTGAATTCACAAACTATTTCAGAATAGACAATGTTACAACCAAGTACAAGAACTGAGCCATCTACGAGATGTGGGATTGTAGATATGGCGGTGACGACTTGTACTGCGACCTTTATTGATCTATTGTGGATGTGGGATATGGAGCACTTGTGAAAATATTATTAAAGAGGCTGAAGAAGATGAGCCTCTCTCTCTTTTGAGCATTGATTCTCTGAAAGAGGAATTAGAGATATATTTAAGATCCCCCAATATATCAATAGAAGCAGTTCCTTTCCTTTTCTGGCGCAGTGATATTTTATATATAAATTTGAAAAAAATAGCACAAAAATATTTCAATTTTCAAAGGAGGAAAGGCTTTTCTCCCCGACAGGTCTCGTCCAAAGAGACTTACGAAATCGACTTTCACCTAATAGTTTAAGGATGCTGTGTTTTCTGAATAAAAATCTTAATATATCTTAATAAATGTGAATTTGAATTATTAGTTTCTAATCTGGACTTTATTATTAAATTGATATTTTTGTTTAATTACTATTTTCAAAAAATAACTAATATTTCATTAAATTACAATTTTAAAAACATAATTTACATTTTGTTAAATTACATTTTTCTAAATTTAGTTAGTTAAGATTCTAAATAAATATTAAATAAATAAGTAATGTCGTCTGCTTCTATATTTTCAATCCTTAAACCACAGCTTTTTACAACTTTTAAAGCTCGCACTGTACGCATCGGTATCGGTATCGCCGATACTTTTTTATAAACATCGGTATCGGTATCGTATCGGCAGAAGTGTATATATATATATATATATATATATATATATATATATATATATATATATATATATATATATATAAATAATAATTATATATAAAGTTTTCAAACAATTATTCGGAACAGCTATGGGCAAGCCTGCCTCGACTATTATAGCGAATTTAGTTATGCATATGCTACTAACATCGTGCATCAACACCCTACCATTCCGCGTCCCCTTCTTGTTCTTATACGTGGATGACATTTTAACCGCGATTCCCCGGGATACCCAGACTACCATATTAGATGTGTTCAATGACGTTGACCCGCATTTAAAATTCACCCTTGAACCAGAAAACAACAGAGCAATACCTTTTCTAGATACGATTGTCTACAGAAATGATGACCAATCTATTATAACTGATTGGTATTGTAAACCCACAGCTTCTGGAAGATTTCTGAATTATCTGTCTGACCACCCACTCCACCAAAAGATTGGTTGTTTGTTTGCCCTAAAAAATAGAGTCCTTAAACTGAGTCACCCCACTTTCCAAGAAAAAAACCTGCAAATAATAAGAGAGTTGGCTGTGGCCAACAATTACCCAATCTATGTAATAAGAAGAGTGCTCAACAACAGAGCAACCCGCACTAAATCTAATCTCATATCCAACCAACCAGTGATATACAAAAAGCTCATTAATGTACAAAAAATAAACCATAAATTCAGGAGACTGTTTGAAAATGAGGGCACAAAACTGTTTTTTTACAACAAAAATACTATTTGCAACCTATTCTCGAAACTAAAAGATAGTACACCCACTTTGGATAGCAGTAACCTAATTTACAAAATAAATTGCTCAAACTGCCCTTCTTCGTATGTCGGCCAAACAAAACAAATTGCCCGCATTGCCCAACACAGATTAGATTGCAGACCATTTAATAAATCACAACAGCCTAAGACAGCATTGGCCAACCATGCCATAACTACTGGCCACAAATTTGATTTGCAAAATGCAAAAATTTTACACTTTGAAGAAAATTTAAAAAAACTTTTATTTGCGGAAATGTGGTTCATAAAAAGGACCAACAATTGTATAAACGATAAGAGGGACACAGCGGGCCTCAGCAGCATAAACACTAATCTGATTAATCCAACTCATATTGATTAGATGTTGTCAATTTTTGTAATATGGATGAGTTATATTAATTATGTGTTGTGTGTGTTGTCACAAAAGGAATGTGTGCAGCCTATATACAATAAAGTTCCGTAAATTATGGTAAAATATTAGAAGGAATTTTGGTTGCTAACATTTAATGATGACTACCACATGTATAAGAAACATGGTTTTAAGTTTTAACTTTTTAATTTGTAGTTTTTAATTGTTAATGTTATTAATGTCATTAATTTGTAGTGTTAGACGATAGGTAAGAGGAATCGATTTTTTAAGAATTGATAAAATAAGCAAGTATTGTTCCGTTCTAGCATCCTGTAGAGGCCTAAATTAATAAAGGCGAAACGTCGATGATTAAATCGTAATTTTGTTTTTAACACAAAGAACCTCCTCCCTACGAAGTTACCGTTCCAATGATAGTATATATATATATATATATATATATATATATATATATATATATATATATATATATATATATATATATATTCTTTGAACCATGCAATTAGCTCAGATCCTTATTTGTCACCGTGCAACTGCTAGAAAGCAACTGCTAAGACGTGTACTGGTTTCAGAACAATCAACTTAATGAATCACTTACTAAAAATATTTCTCCAAAATTTTTATGGCAGGGAATATTCTAAGTGTGAAGAATACATAAACGGATCACAATTCGGATATTTTAAGTGTCCTGGCTCAAAGAAGTCGTGATATGTCAGTTGATGTCTATGCATTCTTCATAGACTTCTAAAAGGCATTCGAAACTGTCAAAAATGATGTTTAGGTAGAGACTTTGAACCATATAGGACTGGACGGAAGGGTTATAAGAAAAATTGAAAATCTATATTGGAACCAAACATCGGTGGATAGAATACATCAGTGTTTCCTAATGTGTGGTGCGAATGGTTTGGAAGGGGTACGAAACGATTTTCCAAAAGTTTCATTTTTTGTGTGTGCCAAAGTGGATTTTAGAAGAAAAATAACAATATTACATCTCATGTAATTTTCATCAAAAACAGTGCATCAAACATTACTTTTTGAAAAGTGTTTGAGTCCTTGAATAAGTTGTGAATCTGCCAACAATTCCTCTTCAACATCTTTGATAATTAATTAATACAATACCACCCAAAGATTTCACTAACTGCTCACGATAAAATGATTGCAGTTTGTTTTTACGTATATAAAAACAAGCAGAAACTAACTTAAAGTGAACTCATAAAGAATAAGATTTTTCCTAATATGTGTAATAATTTGTATTCAATTTTACATAAAAAAGTCACTTATAATTCCTTAGATGCGGATCAATAAAACAGTGGTTTATTCACTCATTAAATAAAAAAAATATTTTGCTAGTGAAATAAATGTATCCATAGCAACGCATCAAAATAATTCACTTATGGGCTCCGTAAACACAACCCTAAATATTGATGTTGATGTTCTTTTTTGATATCCAATCACAAAACTTATTACACATTTTTTCTATAAATGTTTAGATTTCCGCGTGAGTAATCTTTCCGAAATTGCGTCAGCATTTAACAATAATTCTTAGGATGTATCCATTTATGATTAATAAAACACAAAATAATTAAACACGACACTCAACAAAACTTTGACGCACGAATCAACAATTTCATCGTTGTCACGACAACAATATAATAATGGGCCGACGACATGCTTCTCTTCAAAAGAACAGAAAATTTCAAAAGAACAATGGATGCTAGATGCAATCGTCCAAAAATGTGCAAAAGCATTAGTAGCAAGCAATCTAACATCATAGCTAACATAATATTTTGGGATGAACTTTTGAAGCAAGTGAACCAAATAAAATGTCTAGGCAGCATAATAACTAACAGCGCGGATAGTGAACATGATACTAACATGGTACTTAAGAAGAACAATATATTCCTTGATTTTTTTTAGTTGGTGCTTTTTAAACCATAATTCTGGATTCCGGTTGATTTTTCAAGCCAAAAATCTTGTAATTTTTAACGGAGAATTACAAGATTTTCTAATTTATATATAGAACGTTTTCAAAAGACCGCATTAGATGAGTTGGTTAGTTTGAAACAAAATGTATTTTCATTATATATATATATATATATATATATGTATATATATATATATATATATATATATATATATATATATATAGATAGATATATATATATATACATATATATATATATATATATATATATATATATATATATATATATATATATATATATATATTAATAATGATTATTAGATTAAATTCTATTTGGAAATACTGTGTATTATATAATGGTTGTTCGAAATTTTTTAAACGTTAATAGTATAGTTAATAGTTAAATGGTATCCCATTTTACAATTATCCATTGGTCTAGGTTATGCGTGACGAATCTTTGACAAGTTTGTCATACATGGCTTGTGAGAAAATGTTGCTGACGCAATCGGCTATGATCATATTGAATCGGTTTTTTACAAATTCACAGGCTAAGGATCGAAAGATTCATCATAATCATCATCAGTCAGCTCTTAGAGCCGTCCACTGCTGCGCATAGGCCTCTCGTAGTGAGTTCTGCGCTTCTTCTCTGTTCTGCGCTGCGGTCATACAGTTGCCGCGGATGCGTTTTATGTCATCTGAACATCGAGCGAGGAGTCTCTCTCTGCTTCGGAATCATTTCGCGAATTCCGTTCCTTCATACTTCTGGTCCATCTCTTGTCTTTTTGATCTGGTTACGTGTCCTGTCCAAGTCCACTTCAGATTTGCGATTCTTTCAATGGCGTCCGCAACAACGCTCGTTCTCTTGATACTTATGTCGGATACCTAGTCCCTTAGCAATATATCTAGGATAGCCCTCTGCATGGCTCCTTGCGCAGTTTGGATTCTGTTTACTGTCCTTTTTGCTAATGATAGTGTCTCATCTCTGACATATCTATACAGCCAAAATGAACGGATTGAAAACCTTCCTTTTAAGACAGACAGGGATGTTTTTATCTGAAAACATAAATCATCTTTCTATAACTGTTAAGCCTAGGCCTATTCCTTTCGTAAGCTTACATTAATTTTGTGGCCAAAATATTTGTATAGGTGGACTTCCGCGAGGCACCTTAGCGTGGATTTGTAGTCAATCGCTTTTTTGGTAGTCGAACAATTTTAGCATCAGCGGCTTGTTACATCGAAATTCTCGACAACGAAATCCTGCCTACTCTCTGAGCAGGTAGATGTTACGTTTTGCTGTCAATCTTTTTGATATAATTGGCATGAACAATTTGTATATTTGCGAAAGCAGACTGATAGGCCGATAGTTTTGGATTTGTGCTATTACTCCCTTTTTATATAATAGTATAACTACTGATTTTCCGCATTGATCTGTTTTTACGCGGTTGCTTAGGCATGAGTTGGATAGCTTGCATAATATTCTTAAGAGCGCCGGTCTACCCATTTTGATGTGGTCAATACTGATGTCGTCGACCTCGGGCGAAGCGTCTCTTTAGACCAAGCGCTGGGTGGAGTTGAGTGTGCAAAATATGAGGCATCCTGTAAATTGTTTTAAGCTCAGTAAACCTTGCTGATTATGATTCTGGTTGTTGCCGGAAAGTTTGTTGGTCCATTTATTTTTTACACCCCATCCCCTTATATGTTAAATTTAGTCAAGTATATATCAAGTAGTATCTTCTTTATTTTGACAGTCACTGTTAATACATTTGCACAACAAAATACAATTTAGTTGTAATTATTTGCAAACACAAGCCTTGGGCAGATTGGATTTTACAATTTTTTTTCAAATCCTCCACAAATACAATATGTGACAAAACAGTCTCAGTAAGCTTGAATTGAGAATGTTTTGTCACATATTGCATTTGTGGAGGATTTGAAAAAAAATTGTAAAATCCAATCTGCCCAAGGCTTGTGCTTGCAAATAATTTCAACTAAATTGTATTTTGTTGTGCAAATATATTAACAATGACTGTGAAAATAAAGAAGATACTATACTTACGGATACTATACATACGTTTCTTCGCCACCGCTAGCCGTCTCAGATGTACTTTCATATCTCGGTTATTTATGCTCTGTTGTACAGTCTAATGTCCCTACGGATGGATTTGGTTATTATTTTATTGAGGTGTCTTAGTTGTGATGCGCTTGTTGAGTGTTTTCTTTCAGCTTTCTCCTAGTTTCCACGTATTCCAAGTATTGTTACTTAACTTCCCTGCTTTCTGGTTTCCGTTGGCTTGGCACTGCTTTCCTGATTGTTGTATAGTAGTTCTTATTATATTAGTTTATTCTATGTCTCTATATTGCTGGCAGGTTTTTGCTGCTATTAGATTTGCTTGCAGGAGGTTCGTTTTGTATCAATTTGGGCCTTTCTTGTCTTTCTGGTCCACTTTGCCATCTGTTGATTAATATCATCTACTAAACAATGTCAGTTTATATTTATATTAAACATTTTTCAGATACAAATGTCAAACACGTGCTTTGTTTTAGGGTTTAGCAGTTCTTTATTTATTTATTCACGACATTGTCAATTTACAAAAAAAATCTTCATTCATTATCATAACAGTACAAGTTACCTTATTTACTACTACAAATACTGCTACAAATTACTGCTACAAATTATAAAATAAATAAAAATAACAATTACTATTGAACAAAATACTAATAATACTACAAAAAGAGTAGTAGAGTAGACAAAATAATACTATTGAAAAACTAACTAAAAATCTATTCATAACGTTTTTACAACTCTTGTTTAGTGTTATTTTTGCTCTGACAGCTCTGTGGTCGCTTCCTTCAGAGACTATAATTATTTTATAATTCGGACTGTAACATTGTGTACAAGGATCATCTTGCCGGTCACTGGGAAGTCAATTTAATTTATAGCGACACCGTCAATGCTAACCCATGTTCATTTTCTCTGTGTGGTCGTTTAAAGGAAGATATTCTGTTTTGTTGCAGAAAGTCCTACGTTACTTCTCCTCTCTCATTTCTGTCTCCATATCCCTAGCTATCATTTGATCTTCTGCGTTCGTCTTATTGGTTCCCATTTTGGCAATGAAATCCCTCATTGTTATTGTATAATGGGTTGGTGATTGTAGCATGACCGTTGTGATGTGATTGTAAAATTTTTCAATATTATCGTCACAGTGGCTAGACGTCGTAGCGTAGACCTAGATGATTTTAATAGACTGTCTCTCCTTGATTTTACGTGTTTAACGTATTAGGTATACTACCCTCTGGCATACGCTTTGAATTTGGATAAAACTGGGTACATGCGTTTTGTGTACTAGGAATCCTACTCATCCTTGGCTGTTGTCGTTCACTGTGTAATATTAATAGGTGTCCTGATTGCATTTAATTATTTATTGTTTTTATTCTCTTTTTCAAAAGGAGGAAGCTTGCAAATTGTGCTCGCAGATACTAATAACGTCCCATTTCAAGTGGTTTAGTTCTCCTAGTTCCTGTATTTTGCTGGTTGCTGCTAAGATTCTCGTGTTATAAGTTACAGACTATAACATCAAAGGGGTACTTTTCAGTAATTAGTGAGTTTTGAACTAGTAATTACATTCGCCATCGAAGTCTACAGAGTTAGAGCATTAACTACAAATCTGGAGGTCTCGGATTCGATTCCGGGATCGAGTGTCAGCCGCCTTTGAACCAGAAGACAAACGTGTAAATAATTAACGCCAATTTAAATAACACCTAGGTTTCTGGGCCTATGAAGTGAAGAATGTGTGCAAAATATAATAGGGCACATTGCCGCTGTGCTTAAAGGGTAGTTAATATCCGGGTATATTGGGCAAAAAAAATAAGATTTAATTTAATATTTGAGTTTATTATTAAAAATTAAAAAAAGCATATTAAAAAAATTATTCCCAACCTTTTACCAATCGAAAGATAAGTAGAGATAAGTTATTAGATCACGTGCAAAATGTGACATGAAAATTTGCCATTTTCAAACTGTAAAAAAATAATCATTCTTAGAAGTTGTTCAAAAGTTGGGTTAGGTTAGGTTTTTTAACGAAAGGTTTTAGGTTTTTTATTAAAGCGTTTTCTTTATTTTCAAGGGAACAAAATATGTTTTAATTGGGGTCTATCAAATCCCACTTTACCAGTTACCTAAAGAAAACGTCACCTCTCTAGCCCCGGGTTAAGGAAGCCCCTTTTGTTTATAAATACAAATATTGAAAACTTTAATTATTCAAGTGCTATTATGTTCCTTGCTTGGAAAAATATATCATACTAGTGTGCGATATTATTAATGAATAATACAATTATATTTTTCTTAATCAAACCAAATTAGTCTGAAATGCATCACTAAGCAATTATAATTGTTGTTAATTTTTTTTTTATAAACTATTTCCTAATTTAATAATTATCTATCTGTTGATTAATATCTGTTAAACAATGTCAGTTTATATTTATATTAAACATTTTTCAGTTACAAATGTCAAACACGTGCTTTGTTTTGGGTTTTAGCAGCTCTTAAGAAATATTAGTATTTCAGTGCAAGTTTCATATGAAATTTCTGTTGGTAGTCCTAAAAAGACTCAGTAATTTTATAGAGTTCCGTAAAGTTTGAATATATTTATAGTAGTATTAATAGTGGCACACTCAGGCAACACAAATAGAAAACAGGCACACTCACAGAAAATGCGGAAAATCTGGGCCAAGAAGAAGAAAAAGATTTGAAAACCATGAAAACTTAGCGCCATCCACTTTGGGTGCAATCCGTGGATAATAATAATAATAATAGTAATAGTAGTATGTATATTTATTACCTTTACGGGTTTATACATGGATTCCAAAATTTTATACATTTCGACATAAAACAATACATATATAAATAAAACTAATATAGTACATACATAAAAAAGAAAAGAAAAAGAAATATATGCTAATAAAACTAAATAAATCAATAAATTCCTATCCCTAAACCGATTAACAGCTTCCCGCCCCACATATTGTTCTTCTTCTCCCCTCAACTTTCTTCATCCATTTTATCCCTCTTCAATCCTCGTTTAAAATCTCTTCTCTACACTCATCTCTTTCTCTCATTTCTGCACATTCGTTCAACAAGTGCTCTATTGTTTCCTTGTTTTCTCCAAACATCCTGCATGCTCTATTCCTATGCTCCATCCAATATTTATTCCTTCTCTCTTCATTTCCACATCCGAATCTTGCCATTCTCTTTCTCTCTCTCTCTTTTAGACTCTCTCCTCCTAGGTACTTTGGCAGTTCTTCCGTTATTATTTTTTCATATTTCCCATTGTCCTTAGAATCCCCAATTCTTGATCTCCTTTCTTGCACTTGTACATCTCTATGTCTCTGCACTAATTTCTCTGTCATTACTCTGCCTCTCTCTCGTATTCTTCCTATCTCCGCGCCTGCATACCCGTTTCTTTCGAGATATGCCTCCCTCTCTTTCCACACCCCCTTTCCTATTTCTTCCTTTTTTTCTTTGAGACACTCTTGCAATATTCTGCACTCCTCTCTCTCTATCACCCTCTCCTCAAAACTTATTGCTCTCTTTCCTGCTTCTATTCTTATTCCATCTCTCTTCGTTTCCTCCATCATTATATACCCCGGCGTCTCTCTACAATACAAAATCTACCCATTTCAAATATTTTTCTTGCACCCTTTCCAGCCCCTTCTTGCTCTCTCCATCCCCATATTTCCGCTCCATACACCATCACGCTTTTCACCAGGCTACAAAACATCATTACTCTCCTTTTATATTCGTGTCCAAATTTTCTCTCTCCTATTCTGCATACCGCCCCTATTATTTTATTAGCTTTTTTGACTTGCTCTCTTACATGTGCTATTTCTGTGTTTCTTTCATTAAACATATATCCTAGGTAGGTACTTAAATTCTTTCACTTCTCCAAATTTCTCCATTTCCCATCTCCACTCATTTACTCTTCTCTTACCACCCCCTTTTGTAAACACCATCATCTTGGACTTGGACTCTACATTCACCGTTATCTTTCTCCTCTCTCGCTAGCACCACCAAATCGTCTGCGTATGTCTCATTTATCCCTTTCTTTCTCAGGCATTTCCACAGTGACTATCTTTCCTCACTATCAAAGGCTGCCTTGAGGTCCACAAAAAATGCATACATTTTGCCCTCCGTTTTTATCTCATTCCCTATATGTGATTTAGAATATATACATTGTCCATGGTCCCCCTACCTCTGCTAAATCCCGCCTGCCCGTCTAGTAATACACCCCGCTCCTTAATTTCCCTAATCAGCCTCTCTTTAACAATCATCGCGTATACCTAATATGCCGTATTGAGAAGAGTGACCCCCTGTAGTTACTGACTGTATCCCTTTCTCCTTTCTTATATATGGGGCATATTATCCCCTCTTTCCACATCCGTGGGAAGGCCTCTCCCTTCTACATTCCATTCATTATCTCTAACCCTTCAGTTCCATATATCAACCATTCGTTCTGTATACCGTCTCTCCCTGTTGCCTTTTTCCTTTTCAGTTTACTCAGTTGTTGTTCTAATTCTTCTCTTGTTATATCTTCTGTTTCTGCCACTCTGTGTTGTCTATTTTTATTTTCTTGTTTAATTTCATCACCCCCCAGCAGCTCACTGACTTACTTTCTCCATTCCTCCATAGTAATTCCATCACTCACTTTTTCTACTTTTTTCTTTCTT
Source organism: Phosphuga atrata (assembly GCA_944588485.1). Classification (NCBI taxonomy): domain Eukaryota; kingdom Metazoa; phylum Arthropoda; class Insecta; order Coleoptera; family Silphidae; genus Phosphuga; species Phosphuga atrata. The sequence continues at coordinate 11,389,219 of OX155896.1, read as the reverse complement.
TCCCTATTTATGTATTTCCATAGCTCTTCTTCCGTCTTTATGCCTTTCATCATTAAGTTCTTCTTCCATCCGTTTCTTTTGCTTCTTCTCCTTGCATACTAAATTGTACCTCTTGCGTGTTCTCCTGTGCTCTTCCTTAGTTGCTTTTTCCAATTTCTTAGTTTCTTTCTTACTGCTTACTTCCCTTGCCTGCATTTGTTGTCCCACCACTCGTTTTGCCAAGAACTCAGCTTCGCTCTTGTCTCTATCACTTTTTTTTCTGTTACATTTTTTACGTAATCACCCAGTTCCTAACCTTTTTCGTTTATCCCATCTTCTTCGTATCTTGCCTCCCTAAGTCTTGTTCTATAATTTTCTATTCCATCTTCCGTTCTTTTTATATTCAAATATAATTTTTTAGTCATATTTTGGTAAAAGTAAATGTTTAGGTAATACAAATATTAATATGTTTAATGAATAATATTTCAAATAACAGTAATATGTGTTGAATAAATAATAAATATATTTATTTGTTTTCGTTTGAAATTTGTGTTTTATGTTAATTTGTAATGATGCTAATGATTTTAATTTTATTTCAGGTGAGATTTCCGTTTTAAAATGGGCTTTCTAATAATAATAGCTATCGATATGGGCCACATAAGTAATTATTTAATACTCTTTTAATCACACTTTTGAAATTACACATTTGTAAAAGCTTCTTATCAAATATTCAAACAAGTATATTTAGAATTTGAAACAAATACCAATAACAATAAGTGCTAGTATATATGAAATATTATGGTGTGACGTGTAAATAGTCATTACCAACGTACTTGCGTACAATTATGAGAAATGAGAAAAAAATATTTGGAAATTCTATACGGAAAAATCTACCAAATGAAAACATCAGCGTATAAAAACACCCACTCACCACTTCAACAATCCGGTGTATACCTAGACCTGCAGAGTTTGGAGGTTCCACCACATGGTTGAGCCAGCTGGATTTTTTCAACAAGATGGTGAACGTTGAATCCAGAGAATCCAGGGAAGAAAATTCGTCCTTAAACACCGCGGTGTATAACACTTATGTAGCGTCCTGAATTCACATATATTTCTATTTAAAATTGTGGAATGTATAAATAAATATTTTATATTTGATGACTTCGTATAAATGTCTTACAAAGAGTGAAGAGATAAAATATCTACACCAGTTTTAAATTTCGATAAAACTGGGCACAAAAAATTCAATATTAAATGAGTTCATATTCAAATATAATCACGGAACAGTACGGGGTTATTGGCCATCTCTTAGGCTTCAGTACAACCAAAAGCATTCATGCAAGCGGCCACCTGTATTACCTGTGTTTTCATAATTAAAATATTATTTGAATATTAATTAAAATTTATAAAGAATAGTAATGACGCTTCACCAGATAACTTTTATATACACTAGCACTTTCTTGTTGACTAACATCAAAATAATTTAATTGAATAAATTTAAACTAAAGGTCATAAGCAAACAGTACAACAATTTAATAATTTTAATATTTTGGAACTATGTTAAGCTATTTCTGTATGACTTTTTGTAAATAAAATACATATCGTAAATCGTAATAATGAAGTCATAATATTACTGTAATTAGCGTTTGTTTTGTTAGGCTTCATTGAAATAATAGTTTATAATATTTTAGCACAATACATATTTTTCGATTTTGTTAGTGTAATTTGTATAAAATACCTACAAAGAAAATGGTTATTTAGGATGAACATGTCTTTTAAGAATGGCTCATCTCTCGGATTCGCTCTTTCAGGATACGTAACGGTCATGGACCAATTTACGAACTACATATCACTAGATATCCAAAAGGTATTTCTGGAGCGACCCGTACCATTATTTTTATTAACTTTTTAATATTAACTAAATCGTTTATACGATCAACAATGTACAAATATCTAATAGAAGTTATAATATAAGACATATTATTTAAAACGTATTACTACATGAAACAATGTTCTATACGGAATAAAATGGGTTACTTAACAAAATCAAGATACGTTCATCTACGGATCCGCTTATTTATTAGTTCCGATTATTTACAGACTCGTTAGTCTTATAGCCCTAGATCTGACTTCGGGTCATGCGCATTCTGTGCTGTGCTCAGTTTTCTTGTTTGTTTATCTTGTTGGTAGTATTTGTGTCTGGGGTGTCTGGGATTGCCTTTTGAGTGTGGCTATAATTTGTTGCCATACTAGGGGGAGTCGCAGGGAATCAAAGCTCGTGTTTAGACAGAAGTCTCATTTTTTATCTCTATGGCTTCTCTGTATACCCGTGACATTTCGTGACTAATTTGTGCAGTCTTTGAGTTTCTGAAATCCTTTCAGTGGCCGTTGTTGGTGTGTTGGACAAGAGCGAATGAAACTTGTCCCTTGTGTCTTACGGAAACTGCATGTTCTTGAATCCTTGCCGACATATTTTATTAGCAAGTCCAATATAGGTTCGTAAACATGTTTCCCAGGGTATTTTGCAAATTCAAAAAAAAATTAAGGTGCCGTATGGTTTGTAATCTGGCCCCATGGCGGACCAGAACTGGACAAATTCTTCACCTATCTTAACTCCCAACATGACCAAATCAAATTCACGATGGCGGTAGGAAAGTATCAACGACTCCCTTTCTTGGATGTTTTGGTGCAGAAGACTCCTGGCGGCATCTTGAGTCACACAGTGTACCGTAAACCAACGCATACCTAAAGATATCTGAACGTTTCTTCGCACCATCATTCCAAACAACTAGCATCTGTAGTCAACATTATCACCACCCGATCCAAAAGACTAAGAAATCAGCTTAACTTACCAAAGGAATTGAAGAACTTACGAGAAGCTCTTTCTTCAAATGGATACACAGCCTAATATACAGAGGTTTCTTTCGTACAGAGAACCATAACCAATGAACTGAAGAACGCCAGATATCCGCCAGCACATCATTCATAACAAAAAAAATATCAATCCATGCTACGCAGCGTTAAAAACACCATCCCTTTAAAATCCCATGGAATTTACGAAATATTGGACGTACCAATAAACAAAATGTCGGCTAGGATTCAAGAATATGCAGTTTCAGTCAGATACAACGAGAAAGCTTTATCCGCTCTTGTAGTAGCAGCTCTCAACCAATCATCGAATCGTAAACCAAACGCACGTGTGTGTGTTATCAATCATAACGCATCATTAATCAAGGACTCTTAAACACTTGTGTGTTATGATGTATTTACATAGTCCACGAACTGTACAATAATGGGTCTCAAAGTCCCCCGAAATATGCAACATATAACATAAATATTATATTGAAATAAGGAGGGACGAAGAGGGACGACTGTTTTCCAAAGAGCATGTAGATGTGTAGTTTAGGAACCCTTGTATGTCAGTTTTAGAAAGTTAATTGGTGCATTTGTGTTGCATTTTCTTCAAAACCACCCCCCTCCCCAAAAAGATCTTGCTACGCCCGTGGACGTAATATTTTCTTTGTTATCACTAACGTTTCTACACTTTGCATTTTCATTAAAAATAGTGACAAATATCAAACAATTCTAAATAAAATTAAATTTTCTAGTAAAAAGCATATAATTTCTAAAATTTTCTCCATATCTTTAAATATAATTATCTGATAGAGTAATATCTATTTATTCTAGATTTTAGATTGGTTGGAAACTGTCATTATCTTATTTAAATATCTCAGTAGACTTTATTTTAGTACACTTTCTAGAATCCTAGCTGTCTCCCCAATGAATCCCAAATACCAATTGCTACCCGACTAGTAATACCTCTGAGGCATGCCGAAAAATAGATTTGGTTCAAATGAGGCATTTCGAATTGTGGTATGCCTAATTCTCACCTTGTCCTGTCCTAATTAAGAAAATTGAAACAAAAACTGGATTCAAAAAACAAACTAGATTGTTTGTTGTGAGGAAACTGAGGAGTATAACCTAAGTTCGGCATGCGAAAATAGATTGCTAGTAGGAAAATCATTGGCATGGACTAACTTAGATATTTCTTTGGGGTTCCTGACTTCAACCCTATATTGATAACCAAATGCTTTAACTACTGGCATATTTTCACAAATCTGTCTATCCAAATGTAAAACAAAAACAGAAAGTGTTGTACAAAGGCTAATATCTCCATTTCTTATCTATATGTACATAAGATTTGCAAAATTAGGGGGTGTAAGCAAAATTCATCAAATCTTTTATTTACGACAGCCGGATCTCACGAAAGTTTCGCACCGTCGTTTATTTACGACAGCCGTAGTTAAAGGGTTAAAGTTAGGTTAGGTTAGGTTAGGTTTAAGTGGCAGCTAATGCTCACATAGGCCTCAGATGGGCCCGTTGTGTTACAACGGTACTTGCAGTACAACCCTCCTCAGGGGATTCTGTCAAACCATTTCGAGCCGTGGATGAACCTCATGAGAGTCTGCGCATCTCGAGGTCAGAGAGATCATCCAAGAAAGGTCGGCCTAAGAAGAGCAATCGTGTTGCGGTCAGAGAGGGGCATTGGCATATGTAATGCTGAACACTCTCCTCTTCCTCCTCGTCCAGGCAGCCTCTGCAGTAGTCCCGCTTCGCTATGCCCAGTCTCTCAGCGTGCTTGCCAATGGGACAGTGTCCCGTGATGACTCCCACTGCCAGTCTGATATCGTTTCATTTTAGAGAGACGATGTTGGTGCTTCTTTTCCTGTTTCGGTAAGGCCATATTTGCCTGGTTACCTCGCAGGTTTCTTCATCCCTCCACCTTCGCTCCGCTAGGTTCGAGGTTATTTCGGCTATGGTCTCCTTGTACGAGGCAAATGGAATACCAATATCCTGTAATATTTCGGTTGAGTGCAGGCTTGTGCCGTTCTTTGCAAGCTCATCCGCTTTTGCGTTACCTGAGATCCCGCTGTGGCTTGGTACCCACGTGAGTCTCACGTTTGTGTGTGCTACGAGCTCATTCAGCTTTCTCCGACAGCCAGAGACCACTGCTGAGTTGGTGCACACGCTAGTAACTGCCCGGAGAGCAGCTTGGCTATCGGTGTAAATGTGGATCTGTTCACCAGGGTCCCCATTTACCATCAGCCACTCTGCTGCCCCTTTTATGGCGGTTACCTCCGCCTGTAGAACGCTGCAGTAGTCCGGCAGGCGTAAGCTAATTCTGAGGTTAAGGTCGTTGGAGAAAACTCCGCTGCCTACTTTGTCCTCCCTCCGTGAGCCGTCTGTAAAGACCTGCGTGTGTCCTGCTGGTACCTCTTTCTTTTCCATCCACTCCTCTTTAGAGGGTATGTGGTATGAGAAGTTGTTACCAAAAGCAGGTGTTGCTAGACATCGGTCTATGTTTTTGGGCACCCCTTTAAATTCATTGATTATTCCGGCGTGTCCACGATAGTCCGATGTCAACATTCGCACTGACTTTAGTCTAAGTGCTGTGGTAATGGCAAGTTGCTTGCCCATTAAATCGACCGGGGCTATGTCCAGGATTGTCTCCAAGGCTTTCGTAGGCGTCGTTCTCATGGCTCCCGTTATCATGAGCGCCGCCATTCTCTGCACTTTTGTAAGCGCCATTTGATGGACTCTTTTGTAAGCGCCATTTGATGGACTCTTTCTGCCGGCCACCATATGAAAACGCCGTAGTAGAGTATTGGTGTAACTACGGCTCTGTATAGCCAGAAGGTAATCTTGGGGTTGAGGCCCCAAGACTTCCCCACCGCTCTCTTGCAAGAGTACAGCGCCACCGTTGCTTTCCGTACTCTTTCGTTTATGTTGAGCTTCCAAGATAACTTTCGGTCTAGTATGAGACCTAAGTACTTGGCGCTCTCCTTGATCGCCAGTTCAGTGCCCTTTAGCATTGGGGGCCTGAATTCTGGGATGTTGTGTTTCCTTGTGAAAACGACTAGCTCGGTTTTCGCCGGGTTGACATCTACGCCACACCTTTTGCACCATTGCGCTAGTTTCGATAGGGCCCCTTCAACAAGTTGCGACATTGAGGTGTTTCCCTGAGGCCGCTATTGCTACGTCATCCGCATAGGCGACGACCCTGCAGCCGGATTTCCTAAGTTGGAGGAGCAGCTCATTTAGCGTGATGTTCCAAAGCAATGGTGAGAGGACGCCTCCTTGTGGGGTTCCCCTACTCACCTTCCTTCTTATGTGGGATTCTCCCATTGTGGCCCTAATGTTCCTTTCACGGAGCATTTTTCCGATCAGGTGACATAGAGCATTGTCCATAGCTAGTCCAGTTAAGGCTGATTCTATGGCTTCAGGCTTCACGTTGTTAAATGCCCCTTCTATATCGAGGAAGACAACCATCGTGAACTCCTTATGTCTCATCGAGCTCTCTATATGGTTTACCAAGGCGTGGAGTGCTGTTTCCACGGATTTCCCCTTTGTGTATGCGTGCTGAGACATTGACAGCATTTCAGGGTGTAATGCCTCCTTCATGTGCAAGTCAATCAGTCTTTCAAGTATCTTTAGCAGGAACGATGATAAGCTGATTGGTCTCAGGTCTTTGGGGGAGGTGTGTGAGGCCTTTCCTCCTTTTGGGATGAAGACCGCTTCGACCTCTCTCCATATTTTTGGGATGTATGAGAGGTTTATACATGCCTTAAACATAGTCTCCAACCAAGGTGTAACTATATCTATGGCCTCTTGCAGCTCAATCCCGTCAGGTCCAGGTGACTTAAAGGGTTTGAAGCTTTTGATGCTCCAGGTTAGCTTATCTCCACCTACAATTCTGTCAGCCAGATACCGAGGTGGAGCAGTTATGGTGGAGTCCACTACACTTATTCCATTATCTGGAAAGTGTGTATCCATGAGTAGCTCCAGCGTTTCTGTACATGAGGTTGTCCAGTTTCCATCTTGCTTCTGTATGAAGCTTTGGACTGCCGGATCCTTAGATAAAATTTTTCGCAGTCGGCTGGCTTCTGAGGTTTCCTCTATTTGCTCGCAGAGCCGAGCAAAGGATGACCTTTTGGCCTTCCTAACCTCCGTTTTGAAATTCCGTAGGCTGTTCTTATAGGCAGTCCACTCATTGGTGCTTTTTGCCTCGTTGAACAGCCTCCTGCTTTCCTTTCTTAGGGAGCTTATTAACGGCGTCCACCACCGTGGTTTGCTCTTACCTATCCTGCTCACGACTTTGCATGATGTGCGCATGGCCTTGTTACCGGCACCTGTGAACTGTTTTACAGTTCTGTCTAGCTCATCCCCTGTTTTTGGTGTTGGGGGCGGCTCTTCCGATAGAAGACCCGATAGGGTAGTTTTGTACTTACCCCAGTCAGTCTTCCGTTTGTCTACAAACTTAGGCCTAGTTTGCATCTGTATGCCTACCTTAAATTCAATAAACCTATGATCAGAAAAGGAGTGTTCTTTTGACACTTTCCAATTGCTTACAAGGTTAGGCGTTTTAGTGGAAACGAGTGTAATATCAAGTACCTCCTCTCTCACGGCTGTGGTGAAGGTGGCAGTGTTACCTATATTACATATTTCTAGGTCGGAGGTTAGTATAAATTCTAGTAAAGACTCACCTCTGTTGTTCGTGTCCGAGCTGCCCCATATGGTGTTGTGGGCATTGGCATCGGCTCCAATGATCACGTCCGCCCCTACTCGGTTGGCTTCTGCGATTATACCATGGAAACCCTCTGGTGGACTTTCCTTCTCATGGGCGAAGTATCCTGAGATCATCCATAACCTATGATTAGAAAGTCCCATTGATACAGTGACAGTGTCGCAATCGCTGTGGTTAGGCATCATAAAAGCGTAGATGCTTTTATCCGCCAGGACGCACGAGCGTGGCTTACCTGCGTTTTTTACGTACAGTAACCTGTACTTGTCAGAGCCCAGTCCACAGATCTTGGTACCCACGACCCAGGCCTCTTGGATTAGGGCGATGTCGTCTCCTCCCTTTGACAGTTGGAGGAGCAGAGCAGCCGAGGCTGCTTTGGAGTGGTGGAGGTTACATTGTATTACCCCCACCATCGCTAAGAGAGTTTTCTGGCATCGCGACGATCGTTACGTCGTTGTCGTCTTCGGTGACAGAGATTAGCGCCAGATTCTCCTCTGCTTCGCTAATCTCATCTAGATGGAGAGGTCCAAACATATTCGTGACCCCCATATCTGACATCTCACTGTCTGAATGTGACCGAGGCTCCCCTTCCCTCGAGGGGATTGGGGTTCTCTGGTCACTCTTGTAAACATTCAGGGTAGTGGAGCCGAAGCCGTAGCTGATCACTCCCTTACTTTCTGCCAGTGGCGCTAGAGATGCTTCGTTTAAGATGACAATTACTTGCCTTCTCATACCCGCTGCCTCGCTAACTTTGATAACGGTCCAATCCTCAGTTGGAAGCGTGGGGTTGCTGGTCTGAATTATCTTCAGAATTGTCCTCGGGTCAGAGGGTTCCGTCGGGATCCAGGCTCTCGATCTCGGTCTGCTCGGGATCTTGTCCCTTGAGACAGCCTCGATTCGGGCGCCTGGCCAGACTTCCCCCACTTCCCCGATGGCTTGCTTGTACAGGTCCGCTGATCGTTGATCTGCACAAGCCACCAGCTTGATATGTCCTTGATGCCAACCTGCGTCTCTGCAGCAAGGCCTGGATTCTTCTGGAGAATGTCCAGGTATTTGCCCAAGAGAGCTGCTTCCACCAGTCCCCATTTGGCGGGCGCGATACTCCCATCCCGGTGACCACTGTCAATGACCGCCCATACCAGATGATCTTTCATGATCTCACTGTATGAGCGCTTTGGGAGTCCCTTTTTGTTGGACTGTGGCGAAGGACCCAGTCGTGCCCTTTTTTTCCCTATGAGCGGGGATTCGTCCATCGATCTGTCCTTTCTTTTGGACGATCCCTGGGTTGCCGCCGACTCATGCTCTTTTGTAACTTTAAGGGCCCACTCGAGTTTCGCCTTGTCTTGACCAGACCGCTTTTCCTCCGGGATGCCCTTAAATTTTTCGAGGAGTTTGTAAGCCGCCCTTCTATCCCTGTAGGCTCTGACGGACGGTTTCACCTCTTTTTTGCTAGATGTCACTTTATTCAGCTCTGCATCATTACTAGTGCTAGGCCCGGGTTTCGTTAGCCTGCTACTTGTGTTGTCCTTAGAGGACGGGAGTCTCCCTTTACGGGTGGACTTTTTGGGGAACTCACGTTCCGGGAATGGATTGTTGCCCACACCAGATCCGATTGGGCGGCCTGCTGGCGCAGGGTGGGATTCCGAGCTGTTGCCCGTACCCACCTGGTGGTTGTTACCTCGGTTTGCACTATCCATTGATGGGGGGTGCAATTTATACCTTTTGCCAGGTTTCCTTTCGTTAGAGACCAGACCTCCTTCTGGCCATGCATCCTCTTGGCACGGGTAAGGTCCACCACCGTAGGATTAAGAGTAATAGATTGAAGAAGAAAGAAGTTTAACTCCCTAGCTCTCGATACCTACTAGCATCAGGAGTTGAAAGGTGGTCATGAGTAGACCGAAGAGTTGACCAAGGGAGGTCGAAAGATCAAAGAAGGAAAGATAAGAGGAAACTGGTAATCTCGTGCCGAAGCATGGTTACCGTGCAATGGTGTTGGTCCGCGTGTGCAATCCCCTATCCGCCACCCGGGGACGCGCCTGGTAGGGGTTACACCTTCCCCCGCAGGTCATGTGGCTTGAAATAACCGATAACCGTTTAAATAACCGATAACAACATCAGGGAGATCCTACTTTAGCTTAAAAGCTATGAAGGATAAAGCAAATTGAAGAAACATTAGTTAGTTTTCCTTAGTTTTCCGCATTGAAAAGATTGATTTTTTTGTAAACCATTATTTCCGGCCGAGTTTATGGCCACAGTTTTGTCTCCTGTTATTTTCGAATCTCAGTATAAAGTTAGAGTTAAATGAAATAGTTTATTTAAGTTGTTATTTGGAGTTTATTTTAAGGTTGATTTTTCCTATAAGTTTATTTAGAAATATAATTAATTCATCAGTAATAAATGTTATATCAATAGCAAGTAAACGAAAGATTAAACGAAAGTTCAAGGAGTGTTGAGTATAATTAATGAAATAATGAAAATGAGATATTATTTCATATAAAAGACTAAACGTTCTGTACTGCCTCCGCACACGGGTAGAGGGTTGTTTAAGGAATACCCTACTCTACTCGTACAACACGTTTGCCCGCACTATTCTAGCCTATTACGTCTTTGCCCATTGCAATAAAAAACAAATGAAAGGAATCCTCTGTTTCGAAAGAAACTGTTTACGCTGAATATACCGTCAACATTCTGAGATACCGTGTCTATTGCCAGAGGAGCCGTGCAACTTCAACCCATCCTCCTTCTTCCGCCAGTTACGGCTTCTTCGCGTTTCCCGGTTGAAATACGCGGGAAAAAAACCTAAAACAAACTCTCCATTTCCTACCTTCTTCGTCTGTCCCGTCTCAAAGACCACCTTTCCCACAATCTAGAAGCAATACTAGACTCATTCCTACCTTTGAAACATTCAAATAACCTAAGAAACCATCACCACACCCTGGAAGAAAGGACCAATCAAAACTCTCGCCCAACTCTAGCCCAACTCTCACAAACCCACAGCTATATATCGTTTCAACCCCGCGCTCCCTGTGATGTACCCCGCGCTTCCCTTCCCGCTTTTGTTAATTTCTCGCACCGCCCTTGCCTATGTACTCCTCTGACTGCTTTGTATGCTTAAGTGGAGGCTTTACGCTACTTCCCCAAAATATATTTCCAAGGCTGAAAATGAAGTTTCAATTCCTACAACAGCTCAGATCAGAATCATCACACGAGAGTGTGGTTGCAAAATGGCTGTCTGAAGAGGAAGCCGAATTTTTGCCAGATTAGGTTGGGGTCGTTACATTCGAAACTAATAAAAACCAAACTGATTTTTTTAGCCGAATTCGGACTAGACTAGTTTAGAGTGACAACATGCAAATAAGGCTTCCGAACGTGTGCCACATCAGGTTTTCCCAATTATGCAGTGAGACGGACGTGCGTTACAAATATGAAGAGTGTATTTTGTGGTAATCTGATTTGGTTCAAACACGGAAGTCGGCATGCCTAATTCGGACCTAATAAAAACCAAACTGAAACTCCTAATCGGGTATTACTTATTTATTTATTGTATGACGTGGCGTACACATGGTTTAAAATTAAAACAAACATAAATCAATATAAATGTAGATCGACAATTTAAGAGATAACACAGCGCTATGACCAAACCCTCAATCCAGTTGGTTGCATCCGGCGACAACGTCAGCATGTCCACCATGTCCCCTCCGTATGCCCTCTGCTCGCACTTGCACTATATGGGAAACATTTTGGCGTGGGGCCCCATAATCGCATTTGGCAGACGGCAGCTTTCCCCATTTGTGCAACGTGTCAGCACATCTGCAATGGCCGGTTTGTATTCGGTTCGCAGTCTTCCAAGTTTGTCGCTATAGGTCAAATCCATTAGGCTCTTTATTCGCTGGTAGATTCCTATGAATGTCCGGGGGTGTTGAAGTTTTCGGGGTAGAGTTCTGCCGACCTAATCGCTGGTTGCCTATTGCTCTGGAAACGTCGTCGTGTATAGGCAGTTGTACGTTTCTAGCAATCTTCTGGTATTGGCGAATTAATGCTTCCTGTCGTCGGGGGCTTGGGGGAGGGATATTTCTGAGTATTAGAAGCCAATATGTTGGTGTTTACCTAACGCATCCCGTGATGATTCGCATTGTATTATTCAGTTGCGAATCAATCTTAGCGATGAAGTGCCTATTCAGCAACACAGAGGCTCCGTACTCTGCCGTACTATAGACGAGACCCAAAGCCAAACATCGAAGGGTAGTAGCCGACGCACCCCGCGTCGTGCCACAGAGCTTCTGTAAGATATTATTTCTTGTTCGGATTTTGCCTGCCACATTATCTAGGTGTTTCTTGCACGTCAAAGTTCTATCGATGGTAATTCCTAGAAACTTTGGTGTTGTATTATTTGTAATCTGCACATCATTAAAGTGTGGAAACAAGCGCATTCGGTTTTACTTGGGTTAGGTGTTAGCCTACATCTTCGGTAGTATTGTCCAAGGACTTTGAGGTCATTGGTTAAATTTTGTTCTCTGCTTTCTATTGTCTTCCATCTGATTGCTAATGCCTTTGCTAACTTTTTTGATATTGTTTCTGGCATATCAGATGTGTTTAGGTTAAACAGCACAGAAGCCAGTACCGATCCCTGTGGTAGGAAATTTTGCAGTCATCTCACCTTGCTGGATAAGTCACCCATTTCCACCCGTAGTGATCTGTCACACAGTATGTTTTCAGGAGCCGACCCAGCCTTTTATCGGAGAGCACTCGGAGGAATTTCTAAAGTAGGCCATCTCTCCAGACTGTGTCATAGGCCGTGGTGAGGTCAATAAATACCGCGGACGTCTTAAGGCAATTCCTGGAATTCAGTCTCAATAAACGTTGTCAGGCTTAGTACATGGTCTGTGCAATTGCGGCCAGGGCGAAATTCAGCTTGTTCAATTGGAACGCATTGGTTTATTCTGCCACCAATTCTTTCAAGGATCATTCTTTCCAGGAGTTTGTAACATGAACTTAGTAACGAGATGGGCCTGTAGCTTTCAGTCATGTTCTTCGGTTTGCCTGGTTTTAAAAAAGCTTTACTCGTTTAAAATCCTTGGGGAGAGAACCGCTGTTTAGTGTGTCGGTGACAAAATTAGCTATCCATTTTCTGGTATATTTTCCAGTTGTTATTAGAAATTCATTGTGAATCGCATCATATCCAGGAGTCTTACCGGTTTTAATGCATGTCGGTGCCTGGGTGACATCTGCATTGCTAAAAGGTCTTGTGAGGTTTGAATCATAAGTGCAGGTACTCTTTAGGTCCCGAAGTTTATGTTTCGTGTCGATAAGGAGACTATTCGATTTGAAACTTGATTTGGGTCTACTTCTGGTCTCTCGCGAAGCATTGGCCTACTTGTACCTAGTTTCTTAAGTAGGCTCCAGGCTTTTCTACTAGAGTGTTTAAAGTCGATTGCGGTTTCAGTCCATTTTTCCCCACGGGCTGCGTCAAGAGAGTTTAGCAGTTCATCGTCTAGGGGGATCCACCTTAGGCATTCCAGATCTGCTTTGAAGATAGTCCAGTTTGCTTTCCCAAAAATTCCCCGGGGTCTGGAAAATGATCTTATAATTGGGATTTGAATACAAACTTCCAATAAGATGAGTCGGTGTTGGCTCTTAGGGAAGCCCTCAAGAACACGTCTGGATATGGTAATAGGTTGACCATTTTGGTTCAAGGTTACGAATGTTAAGTCTTAACTATAACTCTTACTATAAGTCTTAAGTCGGTTATATTCCTAATAGGGTATGCATACTATAGCGAATTCTGATTATTATACTGCTTATCGCATTACTTATATATAAGTAAATATAAGTAGCAGGATGTATATATATATATATATATATATGTATATATATATGTATATATATATGTATATATATATATATATACATATATATATATATATATATATATATGCATATATATATATATATATATATATATATATATATATATATATATATATATATATATATATAGGTATATGGAATTAAATCCTGCTACCTCATATCTACTTATATATAAGTCTTGTTTAACCTATCACAGATTATATATCCAGCCTTTTCGATCTCTGGTGGTTTAGATACCCAATCTTATTCTGAATAAAGAATTAAGATTTTGTAACTTTGTATTCTATATGAAAATGTATGATTTATAATTTTAGATTTGGCTGATCTAAATTATATTTAAATTAGATTTTTAATTGGAAATTCGTCTGTTTAGTATATAATTTAGCATATTTAACTCAATCCAATTTGTCCAAGATTAATAAATAATTTTTAATGATTAGTTTTGCAGTCTCTCAGTATATATTGTTTTCGTTTGATTATTAAATTATTGTGCAAGTTATAATATAATTATGATCGAAAAGTTAAAACAAAAGTTTCTGGAGGTGAAGAACACCTCTAGGTTAAATGCTTTCAACAAAGTCGAGTCTTGTATCGAGTTTTTGTTTTTCGAGTATTAAATTTCAGGTTTTCCCGAACGAAGCGCCTCAATTGCCGAATTTCTTAACGACGTTATAGAAAAAATCTTTGTTTCTGAGTAAGTTTCATGTAAGTGCGAACGACCGATAGCACATTTTGTACTACTAGAATTGTACTACTAGAATTACAACATACTAAAAAGGGGAACAGAAATTATTAATTACATCAAAAGCATTAACAAAACAAATTCAATATGAATTCTACGTATAAAGGCTTTTGCAAACAATTTCATACTGCATATCTTAATATTCGAAGCTATTGCTTCATGAGTTTTGTCTGACAATTATTTTACATAATGTAAAATAATGAAATTAATGCTGCATATCAAAAATGTTATACTTGATTAGGATATTATATTTTGTTGGTTTTTAAGTTGAAGATATGCAATTAGCAATGAAAAGTTTTATTTTGTAAATAAAATATGTGAAAGCACCAATTATAAAATAAGAAAAAATAATTTATTGCTAAAATTTATTTCAGTGATTTTCTACTTCGGGATATTTAAATCTAAAATTTAGGTGCATGCCATTAAACATTACGGAGAGGTCTGTCTCCAGGTCTCTCCTGAGAAATGCTTCGGTAATTGGCGCACTGTTCGCATCAAATCGCATTGTATATGCAGGAAGTCATTTGTAATCCCCAGTTGTAACTGCGTTATTTACTGGCTTGGAGTCATTACGCAGTCATGACTCAATGTGTACGCCATACGTTAACCTACTTCTGCTAGACCATCGCACCTCAGTAATGGTGGATATTAGTTAACTCAACATATTACTTAATACACACCCTACAATAAACAAATTTAATTAATGAATGGTAAATTTCTAATTAATTTCAATGTCATTATATTGTAATTGACACTGTACAGTCATATTTAAAATAAATCTTCTAGGATTATAAAGAAACAAATGTAGAACTGATACAGAAATATTGTATCCAAATTGTTCTGTTCCAATATGCTTTCGTTTATAGATTATTTATATTTGTTTTGTCGTTCATATTGAATGATTTATGTATTCGACCCTCGGGGTATATGCGAAGGAAAAGTTTACTCAAGCTTCTCGGGTGTTGTTAGTATATCGTGTCGGTTTTTAATCCGAAAAAGCCGAAAAGGACTTGACAAATTCTTTCCGGGGTCAAGGATACTATGTCGCCTCTGTCCTCCATCAATATTGTTTCTAAATCTCGAGCGCCCTCGCGTCAGAAAACGAACAGATATAATGATCCCGGTGCAATAATCAAACGAATTACAAAAGAAAAATCTGTAAGGGGAAGAGCGGATTTTGCAGCGGGTTACCTCTTCCGGCGGATGTTTTAATATCAAACACAACTTTCAATTATTCTTACACAAATTTAAAGTGCAATTAGTAACATCAAATGTGTGTGTGTTAACATACAAATTACAAAATATATATATATATATATATATATATATATATATATATATATATATATATATATATATATATATATATATATATATATATTGCAATATAAATAAAACATAAAGAGTAATTAAACAAAAATAAATTTCTTATTTGGTTTGATTTAAAATTGTTATACAATAGCTTTTATAACATAATGTTTATTTATTCATTCAGGCTGATTGCTGCGTACGTCTTAGGTGAGTAGATAAACTAACCTAATAACCTAATAACCAAGCTCTAAGTAATTCGCATTACAAATTGTCACCTATGGGGACCTTCCAATCTTAAATAAGGTTTTAAGATTAAGCTAATCTTATTTTATTAAATAATTAAATGAAAATTGAAAATTACGCGTAGGTAACTATTAAAACTAAAAATGCAGTATTGAACCGAATGTAAAACTAGTTTCTTTCTTAGAATTATAATTAAAATAGTCATCTTATGTTCAGAACTTTTTGACCACCCCGAACTTTCCTGCATGGTTAGACACAGAATAATTATTATTTTGTTAAATTGTTTTACTTAAGCTGTTCCTAGTTAAGCACTATATTACTGAACCTACTAGAATTTCTGTCGTACAAATATCAAATTATGTGAACAGCAGTCCCTAGAGTAAAATTCTCAAAATATAGTTTACATGTAAATTTAGTTTTATCATCGCAATAAATCGCATGCGCAACTTTATTTTGTCCAGAGTATATCAATACAATTCTGTCCATTTATTTGGTTTTGTCCATTCAAGGTCAGCGCAATTCAATTTTGTTCATCTATTTTTGTCTGTAAAGATTCGCACAACTGAATTTTGTCAAACTATATTTCTGTGTAAAGGTTCGAATAACAGAATTTTATGCAGAGATTTTTGTCTATTAAAATTTTCGCGAAACATTTTTGGCAAGCAGTTCCTTACGGGAGGTCTCAGTGCGAGTGATTCGGCAGAAAACTTTATACGCGGCGTTACGTTAGGCGCCGCGCCGTGTTACGTTATACGCGTTTTCTTTCTATCAGTGTATATTTCTATACCGTGCGCTCTACCTTTCTTTCTTTTTCTCTCAGTGCATATTTTTGTAGTGTTGTGTAGAGTGTTGGATCGTTGCCGGGCAGCGGCGAGTCGCGGACCGCTTTTCGGTTTAAAAATCGCGCGTTCAACGAAAAAATAAAGACACGTGATATCTCACTACGCGCCCCCCTCCCCTCATATGATATTTCGTGATTTTTCACAAAACCCCTCCCCCCCCGAAAGGGAGAGAGCATCACGTGATTAATGGACGAGCCCAAAGACTAAGATGGGCAGGACATGTGCTCAAGATGGCCGACAACTTTCTGCTACTAAGAGCACTGAACGCAAAAATGTAAAGCAGCCGGCCGGTAGAGAGGCCAAGAAAACAGTGGAAGGAAGAGACCCGGGAAGAAGCATACCAACTAGTCGCAGTAAGAACGCGGAGAAAAACATCAAAGGAGAGGGAAGAATGGAGCACAAGTATACAGGAGGCAAGGACTGTAGCGCCATATGATGAAGAATCTAACAAGATAGAATTTATAGAAATCCTTCGTTGACATAGAATTAGTTAACAAGATACTTGGATTTTATAACTCTTATTATACCGAACTTACCACGTTGGGATTTTTTTTTTTTTAAATATATTAAGACAATAAAACATTGAAACATCGGAAAAGTTCGATATAGGAGAAATTGACTAAAACTATGCGGTACCTAATGCGGTACCTAATCTTGCGGTACCCATAGCAGAGCATTGGTGAAGGAGTCGGGCATCATGACCAGTCACCAACTAATTAGCAAAGATATAAATATGAATTTGCATATTAATAATTATAATTTCAATTATGATTAAATCTATTTATGATGCTCGGTTTCTTTTTTGTTCAACAAACATTAATTTGAAAATTAATTTTCGAACTTTTATTATGCCGGTATTCCTTCAAACTGAAAATATTTAGTTATTTCATAAAATACCGACCTACTGTATTTAAATCATTGCTTCAAATTACTTATGTGATATTTTAACGAGTTTTTCTCAATATTACCTAGTTATTCTGTAACGCAACGACTAACCATTATCCTTAATATGTCGTTTTCTTCCATGATAATATTGCTAAATAAGAATCTATTACTCTAATAATTTATTAATTCAGCACCAGTTAAAATATAAGTTAACGTAATTTGGAAGTTGTTTGTAGTTCGTAATTTGGAAAAATGTTGTCTTGCAGCGTGGTCAATGTTCTTTATAATAACCAGTTAAAGTGTCAAATTACAAAAGTATTCCATATTTTAACTAGCGTGCGCCGGAATTTTATGAAATATCCAGTAATTTCACGGAATATTGGAGGAATCGTTTTAAGCTCCACGCACACATATCCGATATTCTGATCGGTGACGACAATGTACCGTGAGCAATCGAATTGAACACATATAAACAAAAATATTGCTACGCACACAATACCGACAACAGTCTCTCCCGAACATCTCCTTGCTGACCGTGACTCCTGGACGGCAAATTCGTTTTGATATCCCTTGAAATTTTTCTGTTTTGTCAAACGTATTTTTCAACTCAAAGGCAAAATAGACGATGAACTTCTAATAGAATTAGTCAGAGAAAAGAGTGTTTTATGTAATTTGGCTGTTCCCTATTACTTGGATTAGAAAAACATTAGAAGCTGATGATATATTTATAGTGATATATTTTTAGTCGTCGATTAGTTCCTTATATAGGGTTAAAAACCCTCCTTCCAATCCGCGAAGTTGACACATAGGGGGGGAGTTGGTAAAATCGTACCACTTAACTTTTAACCTATATTGGACACTTTTGGTAAGTCTTTCTGAGACTTAATAGTTTTATAAAATTTATCATTTAATAAACATGTGTAACCTATCAATTATTTTATAAACATAATATCTATAACTTAATTTACTTTTTTAAATAATTAACAGAAAGTTACAAATTCAAACCCGGTACTGTAAATGGTACCGGGTAGAATTTTTGTAACCTTCTGGACAATAATACATTTTTTTAGCTTTTGTAATATGGGCACATGACTTGTTTACCCTTATAAAACATTTTACGCATTGAATCCTCCAGTCGAATTTCAGTTTTTCTTTTTTGCGTGATTATTGGAAGTGGACCAATTTCATGAATGGGAATATTTGCAGTTTCGTCAGGAGTGTTAAATTCTCCATTTATTAAAGATACTTTGCTATTATCATGTTCTGTTATAGTTTGTGGGTTATTCAGAAGAGAGCTTGCCTCGAAATCTTTAGAACTTATCGAGGTATGATTTAGCAATCCCGTTGAACTTGATATTTGGAAATAGTTTACTTTCAGAGAATACTCTAAGCCACTTTTATACTTCACATTTAGTATAATATGTGAGCTTATGTTTAATATAACAATATTTAATATGTATATAATATTAGCTTGGCCACCGCATTTACAACAAAATCAATATTTCGGCATAGATTGTTTCAATTATCGATTAACTTAAAAACGAACTTGCTGGGCAACACGAAAAATTGTTATTAAGAGAAATTTGCGGGTGGTACGATTTAACTGGCCGGTACGATTTTTAAAACTCTCCCCTAAGTCATTTTCATTTCATTTATCATAGTCATTCACAAACAGGTTCATATTCTAATATAAGGCCTATTATTGCCAGATCTTCGTAGTTAAATTCATTTCTCCGCAAAAGTCATGGATGACACTGATATGGGTGTTGACGGAACAGTGTGCATGGACGTAAAAAAATAATACCAGAGAGCACACCCGTCACGGAGATGTGTGTCTGGACCTCTAACTTTGACATATTTAGCACAATATAAAAGGACCGCTTTGATATAAGTTCTATCTCCTTTTTCAATATCTGTTATTTGATGTTTCATAATTATTTACACCAAAAGACAGAAAGAGGCATTGTCAACGACATTTCTAACACTTACTAAACAACTAGCCACTAATGATTGTTTCCTCCTCTTTTAATCAACTGTTTTTCAAGGAACATGCAATTCTCATCCTCTCATAATGAATTGCCGACGATAATGTAATAAGGTTCTAAAGATTCTCCATTTTAAGGAAAGAAGCAGTTAGGTATAAAGAGGAAAAATGCATCGTTTTACGCTTTAACTAGAATCGATTAAAGTCGTTGAAAACGAAGACAAATATTAATTGTTCTTAACCGTGTTAAAACACTATACTTCTTTTAGTAAATAATCCTTACACAACCAATGAATATTTTTGTGATTTATTTTTTGTGATTACACAACCAATGAATATTTTTGCGATTTTAAAATTGGAAGAATATGATATTTGACTCATTTTAACATTAAACTATTTAATTTGTCGGCAAATCTTAAATCAACAAAGTTAGAAAAATATAAACTAATCTACGATTTGAATTTGTGGTCGTTTGGACTTCTCTGCCTTCTAATATTGCATTTACAATTTGTCAAAGCCCTCGACTAATATCAAGTATTTGCTCTATAAATTACTATGCCTTCATTCCAGTGCAATTTGTTTTGCTGCATAATTTTTGTCAAATTATTTATAATGTATGCAGACTTGTTGTAAATCCAAACATATTTTGGTATGTACTTAAGTATTAACGCCACCGCAGCGAGAGGTGGCGCTATCGCGCAAAATATGGTCTGGACTTATCTGCTCTAATATAACCTAACCTAACCTATATCAAATATTTTTTCTTATTTAGGATCGAGAGGTCACGCTACAGCGCGATTTGTGGTCTGGGTAAATCTGCTCCGTTATAACCTAATCTAACCATCCACTTTGTTCAAATCTGTAGCTGCGGTGACGTTAGTACGTAACAACCCATATTTATTTTGATTCGTTTCCCAACATAAATAATTACAAATATTTAGTCTCGAAACGCGTCCACAGATGGCTATCCACTTAAGATATCGGAAAGACATGAGCCTAAAAAAATGTTATTTTTATGGTTTTTGTTGAGTGCCATGAAAGTGGACTGAAAGTCTCTCTCTGAAAAACTTACAAATTTCATGTGAGATTTGTTTTGGTAGTCCTGAAAAGACTCAATAATTTTTATAGAACTCCGGAAAGGCTGAATATATTTATATATTCAGGCTGTATTCCGTTTGTTTTAAGTTTGTAAATATTTAGTCTATTATATAGGGATTTTTGTTGATTAATTTGAAATACATTTAATTAATTAATGTGGATATATAAATATTTTCAACTATAATTCATTTAATGGTTTAGTAAATTATGTTTGTAATATACTAGAAAATAATTTAGTTTATAAATAAATTTAAACTGTAAATTATTTTTTTATCAGTTACAATACATATACGCAACATATAGAACAGTGAAATTTAATATTATATTCATGTTGATTTAAAACAAATCAAATGAGTCTGGATAAAGTAATTTAGAAATACTACACAGAATTTTTGCATACACTATTGCTTAGTTGAGTGGAAACATATACAAATTAAATAATACTATTAATGTTGATGGGGAACAAAGAATAATGATTTGCTACCATAGATTGTTGCCTAGAGGCTAGAGGTAAATTCAACAGGCTAGAGTTAAATTTTGAGTTTAACAATCGTGGAACTTTAAATGGGGTGAACACACAAAAGTGATTAAATAAAACAATATGCAGGGTTTTTATAACAAAAATAGACACCTTTGGTATTGTATAAAACAAAAATTATTTGTGGTATTGACATGCATTTTGCGCTGTCAGATTGAGGAACTCTAGAAGTTTCGATAGTACAGTTGGTAGTACTGCGCAAGCATAATAGCTAGGATGGCAGCAAACTCTACTGAGAAAGCATATTGCGTGCTTGAATTTGCCAAAACGAACTCCGTAACTGTTGTCCAACGACATTTTCGAACAAGTTTTGGAAAATCACCACCTATTAGACAATCGATCTTCGATTGGTATAATAAATTTGAAACAACAGGGTGTTTACGTTAAGGCAAAAGTCCATGAAAACCTCGTGTGTCAGAAGAAACAGTGGATCGTGTTCGTGCTGTTTACCAACGAAGTCCACAAAAATCAGCAACACATACAAGTTTGGAACTACCAATTCCGCAACCAACTGTGTGGAAAATTTTACGTAAACGACTAAAACTGACGCCTTACACATTGCAGTTGGTACAGCATCTACGTCAAGATGACAAGCTTATACCTAAACATTTTTGCAATGAAACGCTGCAACTTAATGAAGATGATAAGTTTTGCGAAAGGATAATTTTCAGTGACGAGTCAACGTTCCACAAAAGTGGCAAGGTGAATAAACACAACGTCCGACTATGGGGGACTGAACCTCGAAGAGTGTTGGTGCAGCATTTGCGTGATTCTCCAAAAGTAAATGTGTTCTGTGATGTACCTCGCACAAAGGTGTATGGTCCTTTCTTTCTTGAAGAAAACACATTAGTGGGAGATAAATATCATCAAATGTTGATCAATTGGTTGATGCCTCAACTGCATGAGAACGGGGGGAACTTTATTTTCCAACAAGATGGAGCGCTTCCTCACTGGCACCGTGTCGTTACAAATTATCTGGACGAAACACTTCCACGGCGCTGGATAGGCCGTGCGACAGCCGACAACCGCGTTCTCGTAAGGTGTCCACCAAGGAGCCCCGATCTTACGCCGTGCGATTTTTTTCTATCGGGATTTGTGAAAGGCCTGGTTTACGTCCCTCCGCTTCCTAGAGATTTAGATGAGTTAAAACAATGCAGCACGAGAGCTGTGGAAAGTGTCAAAGCCGATATGTTACAACGGGTTTGGAATGAATTAGACTATCGCCTTGATGTGTGCCATGTGACAGGAGGAGCCCTTATTGAGCACCTATGAGTTCCCAAAGTAAACTTTAAGAATCGCTGTGTAAAATAGTTTAAACGAATTCATAATAACGTTATTAGTTTTGGATTAATAAAACATTGAAAGTGTCTATTTCTTTTGTAATAACCCTGTATTATTAATAAGAGCGACGATACATATTGTCTATTGTAAAACTACATTCTGACATAATTTAGAATGGGATCCTTAGTTCAATGGTTGTTTTGGGCGCGAGCCCGTCCTTCCGCCGTCGTTGGTTTTGTATTCTGTTGTTGTTTTGTTTTTTTTTTCTGTTGTTGTCGTCTGTTTTTGTTTGTCCTTCGTTTTTTTTTCTTTTTTTTTTTCTATAAATTAGTTTTTCATTTCGTTTCCTCCATGGTTTCCTTCGGTGGGCTATGTTAGGTTCTGCTTGGCTGCGGGTGGGTCTTGTTTTCTTAGTTGATTCTTGGTCCTTTGTCTTTCTGCCTTGATTTTATTTGTGCTGGTAGTTTTCTCTTTCTCTTGGTCTGGTTGCGCATCGGGCGGTTTCTTTTGGGGGCTTCGCTCGTATTTTTGGGGGTGGCATCGGTAGTTGTATTTTTGGGGTTGGCATCGGTGGTTGTATTTTTGGGGGTGGCATCGGTGGTTGTATTTTTGGGGGCGGCATCGGTGGTTGTATTTTTGGGGGGCGGCATCGGTGGAATCCTCGGCGGCGGTTACGGTGGTCTTCTTGGCGGCGGTTTCAGTGGGGTATTCGGCGGCGGTTTCGGTGTAATCTTCGGCGGCGGTTTCGGTGTAATCTTCGGCGGCGGTTTCGGTGTAATCTTCGGCGGCAGTTTCGGTGTAATCTTCGGCGGCGGTTTCAGTGTAATCTTCGGCGGCGGTTTCACTGGGGTATTCGACGGCGGTTTCGGTGTAATCTTCGGCGGCGGTTTCGGTGTAATCTTCGGCGGCGGTTTCGGTGTAATCTTTGGCGGCGGTTTCGGTGTAATCTTCGGCGGGGGTTTCGGTGTAATCTTCGGCGGCGGTTTCGGTGGGATCTTCGGCAGCGGTTTCGGTGTAATCTTCGGCGGCGGTTTCAGTGTAATTTTCGGCGGCGGTTTCAGTGGGGTATTCGAC
The DNA here is from genome assembly GCA_944588485.1 of Phosphuga atrata. Taxonomy (NCBI): domain Eukaryota; kingdom Metazoa; phylum Arthropoda; class Insecta; order Coleoptera; family Silphidae; genus Phosphuga; species Phosphuga atrata. The sequence goes on along the minus strand of OX155896.1, from coordinate 11,365,792 downwards.
GGCGGTTTCGGTGTAATCTTCGGCGGCGGTTTCGGTGTAATCTTCGGCGGCGGTTTCGGTGTAATCTTTGGCGGCGGTTTCGGTGTAATCTTCGGCGGCGGTTTCGGTGTAATCTTCGGCGGCGGTTTCGGTGGGATCTTCGGCAGCGGTTTCAGTGTAATCTTCGGCGGCGGTTTCAGTGGGGTATTCGACGGCGGTTTCGGTGTAATCTTCGGCGGCGGTTTCGGTGTAATCTTCGGCGGCGGTTTCGGTGTAATCTTTGGCGGCGGTTTCGGTGTAATCTTCGGCGGCGGTTTTGGTGTAATCTTCGGCGGCGGTTTCAGTGGGATCTTCGGCAGCGGTTTCGGTGTAATCTTCGGCGGCGGTTTCAGTGTAATTTTCGGCGGCGGTTTCAGTGTAATCTTCGGCAGCGGTTTCAGTGTAATCTTCGGCGGCGGTTTCAGTGGGGTATTCGACGGCGGTTTCGGTGGAATCTTCTGTGGCGGTTGCGGTGGTTTTTTCGGCGGCGGTTTCGGTGTTCTTCTTCCTTTTCACTATGTAGAGAATCATTTCCTCTATAACGCTGTCCTCCAGGGTATCCAGGTAGCCTGGGTCGAGGTACTTTTGCGCGGCTTCGTTGAGGGTTGTCGGAGTAGAGGTTGACATGTTGCAGCTGCGACGGTCGCTGGGACTATGATGATGACATAATTTTTAGTTATTCGGGTATTTATACATAAAACTAATGGTGAGAAAATAGGTACCTAAGGGTCTTAGACGGTCCATAATAAATAGTAGATAAGATAAACAAATAGCAATAGCAGATATTATTTCGAAATGTGTACATAACTGTGGGTAGTATACAACCCTTAATAGAAACAGAAAATGTTGTATTAAGAAACTCGCATCTTCTTGAGCGGTGGGGGTATGGGGTAGCATTAGTGTTCTTCTAAATGATTGGATTCTAAATGATTGGAATGATTGGATTGTTCATTTTTCTATTAGTGGAATTGGGTTCTGATGAGCTTCTTAAAGTTGTAACCTGTTGTCTTCTCCAGAGAGATGATGATGTGTATATTTCTATGTTTTTTCGTGTATTGATATTAAAATACTTATTAGTTACGAATAGGGTTTTTGGATGTAATTGGTAGAATATTGTGAAAATGATTATGGCAGAATACAGTTGCTGCTCCTTTTTATATGCTATATCGTATTCTTCTAATTTTAATCTCAATCTTACTAATCTTGATTCAGGTTATTTTAAATTGAAGACATCCGAGAGGTTTATGATGTGTGGTAATTGTGAATTTTCGTCCAAATAAATAAGGTCTGAAATATTTTGCAGCCCAAACGATGATTAATAATTCTCTTTCAATAGTTGAATAGTTTTAATCTGAATCATTTAATGTTCTTAAAGCGTATGCAAAACCTGGATATTGTAATAGAGGATCGTGCATAAGAATATTTCGACAATGATAGAAAGATCTATCTAGATTTGGAAATGTTTCATTATGAATTATTTTAGCATTTCTTTTTAGACATGTTGTGAGTGGTTTTGTAATTTTTGCAAAGTTTTTAATAAATCTTCTGTAATATTCAAGTAGTCTTAAGAATCTTGTAATTTCTTTTGTTGTTTTAAGCAATTGATATCTGTACGTTGTTGTATAAATAGGGATCTCGTCCATACTTTTAATTTGATGTTTGATTTTGTTTGTAAACGTAAGTGGTTCGTGTTTGTATTTAAAAATATCTTCAATAAATTGTTGACAAATATTAAGCGTTGCATTTTCTACTTCTTCGGACATATGAGAGGTTCTTATTAAGTTTTGTATTTGGATATTATTTTCAAATGTATATAGATTAGGTTATAAAATATCACTTAGTTTATCATAGTAAATCATATATTTTCATCATCATGGAGCTCCACGGGCAGAAGATGCGACAATACTGGGCAGAGATCAATGCCCAATAGTTGAACAAGCGTGGCCCAAAGTAGGCCTATTCGAAATTATAATTAGAAGAGTCATACAGAGTAGAACAATCATAGTTAATTAAAATATTTTAATAATAATTTTAATAATAATAATTATAATAATAATATTTTTTAATAATAATAATAATAAAATATTTGATGTTGCTGGGTAAATGGTATTCTTTTTATTGTAGGCTTCAATTATTGCAAATCCATTTTTGGTTGTAGTCAGTGTGGAAGTAATTTCTAACTGGCAAGCTTGTTGGAGTATTAGAATTTCTCCATTTTTTGGTTCAACAGGTATCTTTATTTCCATTCCGGTATCGGGTTCGAACATATAGTTTAATTGTGTTTGACCAATGAGGAATTATTTTATATTTAAAATGGAATTAGGTAATTCAAGTTCATTAGTTACCAGGTTAATTTTTGCATGTAGTTGTCTTATCTTAGAATATCGCAGCGAATTAGACCATCAAATAAGTAGTGAAATTTAAATAATCCAAATTGCAGGTATTGGTTAGTATTAGATTCTATGAAGGGAGAGACATTTACACAAGATTTTTGATTATTTTCATAAGAGACGGTTGTAACAGTAAACGGTTGAAGGAATATATTTTATTTATAATATTTTTCTGCTACTATTGGGTTAAAAAATGAGCTTGTCGATCCTGTATCGATTAATTGTTTTATTAGTGTATTGCGTATTCTTATGTAGGGCAATTTTTTATTTATGTAATTAGCAGTACATGGTTGGCATTTAGTTTGATTTTTATTTTGTTTTTCAATTGGGATTTCAGTCGGTTCCCAATGTTCGTATTCCCCTTCGGTCAAATTATTTTCCTGAATAATTTCTAGAATTAAATGACCATCTCCTAAATTTTCTATTCTATATAATTCCGTATTTGTAAATGTTTTTCTTTCAGTTGATCATTTTGAAACATATTTCAGCTTCGTTGATATGAAAATGGCCTCGGTGCATCAGTGTATACCTGACATTGGAGTCAGTTCATGCGGTTGTCGTAGTGTAGTACCTGGTGTCCAAACATTTTGACTTCTTTAAGAATTGTTTGGTTGTTGTTGTGAATTTTCTTGTCGAATCGAGGAGAAAGGATATTTTGTATTTCTTTGTTGAGTTTCTTGATACTGTTTGAGAATTTTGATTCGTATGCCATTAGGTATTGTTTTGTCTCCATAGAGTTTGGTGTAAGGGTCTGTTTCGAACCGGAGTTTGATTTATTCTTAATTGATGACTTCTCGTCCCATTCATTGATGTGTTGGATTTACTAGTTTGTGATCTGTAATTATTAAAATGTTCCTCTTCTGCTACCATTTGAATCGCATCCTCTATTGTTTGTGGTTGTCTGCATCATGATTTTAACGTAGAGGCGTTATAAAAATCGCGTTTAGAATTTTTTTATTTCAGGTGATAAATTTGTCGGCAAATTGGAGAGATGTTTTATTTGATTCTTGTTGCATTATAGCTAGGTCTCTTACTAATTATTCCTCATTCATCACCGATGACCGAACAAAGATACAAAAATTCCTTTTAATTCTTGAAAGGAATTAAATGGTCTTGCTGGCAGTAAAGTAGCAGCTTTACCAACTATCTTTGACCGAATATGTTGAAGGCTAAATGCAACTATATTATGTTCATTGTTTGGGGCAATCAAAATCAGGACATTTTCACAAGCACGTAATACATAAACGTATACATAAACGTAGACAGCTGCGTAGCGTCGCCGTCGAATTTCGGGATTAGTTCTAAATAATCTCTTACGCTTATTGTTGCCATTTTTTTCTTGGGAAATCTTGTATTAAATTTAGGTTATTTAACAGTTCGCATAAATCTACTTCACTTGAAACTAAGGAGGGATTTTGCATGAATTTTATGAAAAAGGGAAAAGGAGTACTTACAATATCACGGCTAGTTCAATATTCGAATTCGTTGAATACTATTTCACAATTTTGACACTTTGTCACTTTTAAGTTCACAGGTTCCGTTTGTTCACGATGAACACACAACTGTCGATAAATTACAAAAGTAAAACTGTAATTTGCGATGAAGACACTTCGACAATCCTACCGACTGCGCCAGTTAAATTTCGAGTTTAACAATCGTGGAACTTTAAAAGGGGTGAACACTCAAAAGTGATTAAATAAAACAATATATTATTAATAAGAGCGACGATACGTATTGTGTATTGTAAAACTACATTCTGACAAAATTTTTAGTTATTCGAGTATTTGTACATAAAACTAATGGTGGGGAAATAGGTACCTAAGGGTGGTAGACGGTCCATAATAAATAGTAAGTAAGATAAATGAATAGAAATAGCTGATATTATTTCGAGAAGCCTGCGCCCTCTGAAATGTGTACCTAACTGTGGGTGGTATACGACCCTTAATAAAAACAGTATAAAATGTACTAAGAAACTCGCATCTTCTTGAGCGCGTATATAACTCTAGTGAATATAGCCCAGGAACTAAATACCATAAAATATAGATTGAATACAGAAATTAGAGGCTCAATAATAGATTAACTTATCTACAAGACAAGATACATTAGGGTACATTTACATAAGGTATATTTTTAGGTACATTTTCATGTCACAAAACGAGTACTAGATAAATAACATTGTTTTTAGATCATCCCTTGATTATCCCTCACCAGTGCAACTTTGCTGTTTTGAATTATAAATGGGAATACACTTACATGAACTTAAACATGAATAGCGAGAATAGGTGCATGAATGGCGAGAATAGGTTTTTTAATTTAAAATTTGTGGAGAAAGACCTAACCTTAATTGCAGGTTATTGATTTAAATAACAATTTAATATTGGTGAAACCATGCTAATTATAGATACAATCTTACAATCGGAAAATATAACTTATATATAACTTATTAAATGCTAAATTTAGCCTGATTATATAAATTTAATCAATCTGTTCGTAGCGCTATAATATTAGGTTTTTTTTAAGACTACAAAACAAATCCCAAGTTGATTAAAATTATTGCAACTGTATACAATTACTAACGAATTTATAGAAATACAGAAGCTTCTATAAAGTTTAGGTAGCACTTGTGTAAAACGAGATGTGTTTAATTCAATTCATTCACTTCTAAAGTTAGTAATGGGGCACATAATTAATCTAGCAGATACACAATTCTGAATATATATTATAATATTGATCCTATATATTTCGAAACATCAACGAAACAACAAGTATGTAATCTTATACATTCCGCTAAACTAACTTAATCTTTCACTCCAGTACAAACTTTCGTCAATATATAATAATTTGAAATATTTGCAATAGTACACATAGATAATTCAAACAGTAGGTAAATGGTGACTAATTTGTAACTAAAAATAAAGTAAGCATTAAAACAAATGTATTTGTAATTTGCTGAGCAAAGTTACTAAGTTCAGATCACGACAGCGATGGAATTAAGGTTCGCACGTGACTAAACGATAGATTACTAGTTTTAAACTCAGTAGAATACTAATAAACCAGTTTAAAAGTTAGCTACTGCACTTTAATGAACGAAATTTAACAATGAAGTATATATAAATATATATATATATATATATATATATATATATATATATATATATATATATATATATATATAAAGATTTGTATTTTTTACTACACAAACGGTAGAATTCGGGTAATACGGTAAACAATAACAAATTCTTCTTAAGTCGACGTTTCGATTTATTAATTAAATCTTTTTCAAGACCTACAAAATTGTTACAGAAATTGCAAAACCAAAGTAAAATATGTTTTTAATTACTTACAAAGAAGGTGATAAACAATTTATTCAGACGTATAACCACAGGTGGGCACAGTTAATCCAAAAGTTAACTTCCTTAATCGTTAACTCGTTAATAAAAAACTTCGTTTAAAATTTCGAAAATTTAACGCAAGCTAAAGTTAACCGTTAAAAGTTAACCATCCCAAAAGTATACTGATTTTGGTACCTTTTGGGATGGGATATATCGGTAAAGAAAACAAAAACAAGAAAAGAAAAAAAAAAGTATATAGATAAATTGATTTAATTATTACAAGCGAAAATAGCGGCCCACCCTAAATTCGCACGGGTAACAAAGCATATACGCACTATGGAAGAAAAAGGCTATTTATTCTATTATTCATAATTTTTCGTTAGTTGTATGTTCATGATGCCTTTCATGAACATAAGCAAATTGTCATCTGACAGTGATGAGCGTTTAGCTCTCAAAAAATCTTTCCGTGTAGAAAAAAGTCGTTCTACTTTGGCGCTTGATGGGATTGCAATATTATATTAAAAAAAAAGATTTGTTAAATAAAACTTGTTCACCTAGAAAGGCAACATCGGTAAAAGATTCTTTTGACTTTGAGTCCACTCAAGTTCTCCTCAATTTCTGGGCTTTGTTTTTGTGATTTTTGCGTTTTGCGTTCTCTAGACCTCTTCTTCAGACTTAGTAACAGAGCTGAAAAAATCTTCTCTTTTTTCTTCATTATTGCTGCTTCCGCTAATACAGGCATTATCCTTTTCATTTCCATTTGCTTCCCCTTCTCTATTCAGAGCGTCTTCAACTTTTGCTTCAATAAGTTTTTTGACTTTTGATAACTTGCTGCTCTACTACTTTTGCATCCACATTAGTCGAAACTTCGGGTGAAAGGCTGCAGCATGTTCATCTTCAATAAACCGTTCAAATCTTTTTTTGATGCCAGACAATAGGGCATTGGCCAAAGACGTTAACATATGTTTGAGTTAATTTAAAAGTTAATCAGTTAAGCATTTTGTTATCTTTAACGATTATACGTTAATTAACGATTAACGGATTAACGAGTTAATGCCCACCTATGCGTATAATCATATAACTTGACAACAAATTGTAGATTACATAACAATTACTGTAAAGCGAGCCATGGTCAATTTAATTACGGTGTTTAAAAATTATTATTTGCAAAATGTCGGACACCAAACCGATCGGCACACCACGAGGAGTTTCCTCGTGCTTATGTAATCAGCTCGGCTGTATGTCGTCAGGCAACAACCGAATCTGTATTAGAGTTTTTCTAGTTTTTGCTACAAAAATTTAGAAAGCAATGTGCAAGCCTATACTTGACTACGGACATATAATAGTAGCCGAGACCACATCGTTGCGCGTAATAACGAAAATAAGACATCCTTACAACATCCTACACAACCCACCCAATAATCTCCTGCACTCCCTGACCCTTATTCCAAATATCTCAAACACACACGGACAGCTACGAGCCAAATTTAAAGACAGAGACATACATCGGACAGAGACATATTTTCCTTGCAATCATCCACTCACGCTGCATCAAGTGCGACCTAAGGCACCGTACTCGGAGACATCCTACAAAGACCCCACAAAAATCATTATATAACGTCCATAACGAATACGACGACTAAACATCCCACAGCACCTCATACTTTTTTTTGTTCAAATGATATTTACCTAACTCTTTGTTGCCCAACATGAGTAAACATTGCAAACTTCCGACTTCTTGGAAAAATATTTTAATGTTAGTGTTCAAAAAAGACTGTGATTTACCAATTAAATTTTTATATAATTAACCAGTATTTATAAGTACCATATCACATATCTAACTGATCCAATTTTTTCAGTAGCTTTTTGATTCGATTTTGGCCTACTATGGACCACGTGAAATTACTGCTCCTGATTTTGTTTCTCTTCTTTATTCCCTTCCTTGGTGTTTCCTGGAGCTTTGGTTGGTTGCATGCTGTTTATGGCTCTCTAGAATCCGATGGCCCGATTGCATTGTTCCTTGTGACGGATGATTCCCTGTCTACGGTAACTCCTAGAGTAGTTCTACTTAGAGAGACTTTCATCATGCGTTATTTGAAATTTGTGTTGGGTAAAGGATTAGTATCCATGCCAAGGTTGAAACTCAGAAGTCCCAGAGTTTTATGACATGACAACATCCTTTTGCTAGCATACATGCCTTAGGGTTATAGCTATAGCAAGGGTAGCTATTTTTCAACCACGGCATTTTGAAGGAGATAGAGTCGCTAGTCATAGTAGTGGTGGTCCTCTTCCTTCAGTACCTTTACTTATTTATTATTTATTTACATAGTTTACGCACACATTGGAGCACTTAAATCAAACACAAATATATTTATGTCGTGAGAAGACTAATCATGTTTGGCTGATTATCTGATCAATGATCCATATTTCTGACCATGGTCAGGGTTTACCATTCCAGATATGATCTGGAAGGATGATTAGGATCTGGGGACTTTGTAACGAATTCCTCTTCTAATTATTATTTCGAATAGGCCTACTTTGGGCAACGCTTGTTCAACTGTTGGGCATTGATCTCTGCCCAGTATTGTCGCATCTTCTGCCCGTGGAGCTCCATTCTCTCTTATGTCCAGCGGGTACCTTTCCTTCGGGGTTTTTTTTCTGACATCCACGGACTTCCTTCAGGATACGTCTCACAAACTGTCTGTTTTGGAGATCTCTTATTCTTAGCTCTTTAATATCCTTCTCGGTTTCTGTCAACCAAGTGGTACGAACCTTCTTGTTTTTTCAAAAGGTGAACAGGCGGTTAGTTAGTCGGTTTAGAGGCTATCTTGCAACTTGGCCATAGAAAGCTACCCTTGAGAGCCGCTCAATATGTTCGTAGAGCTCAGAGTTATGTTGCCTTCGGAATTCCCCATCTTTTACCGGGCATAGGAACTTCCTGAAGATTCTCCTTTCTCTAACTTCCAATTTCTCTACCAGACCTCTTCGGTTCAAGGAAAGATATTCCATGGCATATGGGGCTTCTGCTCGTAAGACTGATGTGTAATGCTTAAGTTTCAGTTTGCCTTGCAGGCATTTCTTTCTGTAGATGTTCTTATTCAGTTGATAGGTTAGTGCTAACTTGTAGACTCTCATGGATAATGATGTTCTTTCTGATAAGTTGGATTCAATCCATTGGCCGAGATACTTAAATTTCTCAGTCCTCTTGATGTTTCCCTGTTCTAGTAACATCTCTCTGTTTGATTCTTTGATGTTGGTGAAAAATTCTGTTTTTTCTAGCGACACTTGAAGACCTACGTTGGCAGCCTGTTTTCTGAGACAATTTACCTGCATCGTTGCCATCTCAAGATAATCAGCAATCAGTGGTATGTCATCTGCAAAGACCAGGTAATCTACAACCAGCCCATCCTTCTTACGTCCCAGATAGATACCACTCTGAACACCCAAGTTGATCAGTTCCTTGCGCCATTCTCTCATAACAATTTCAAGGACGTTTTTTTCGCATTCTCTCATAACAATTTGAAAAGAAATGGGGAAAGTCAATTTCCTTGTCTCACTACGGTTTTTATTTCGAGGCTTTCTGAGATCTCGCCTCCAAATTCAATCTTGGAATGGGCGTTGGTCAAGGTTTCAAGGAGGAGTCTGTAGGTTTTGTTGTATTGTCCTAGTTTCTTGAGTACTTTTTTAAGCGTTTCTCTATCAATAGAAACGTAGGCCTTCCTAAAATCAACACCTTGCAGTTTCTCATCATGGAGTGTGCAAGTGCAGTTTTAATATTGATGATCTTATCAACATAGGATTTGGTCTTCGTGAAGCCTCACTGATAGCCTCACCCAGTTGACTGTCCAGCTGATTTTCTGCCCTTGTTTGTAACACCTTCGAGACAATCTTGTATGTTACCGGGACGAGAGAAATTCCACGGTAGTTGTTAAGATCAGTAAAATCTCCGTTTTTGTGAAGCGGATGAATCAGAGCCGATTTCCAATCTGGTGGTAATTTCTCTGTTTCCCAGATATCCTGGGTGGTCTCGGTTAGCTTGCCCACGGCATTGCTTCCAGCACATTTCTACAATTCAGCAACGATAGAGTCCTCTCCAGCTGCCTTATTATTCTTAAAAAGTTGAAAGATCTGGCCAGCTTTTCTTTTAACAAATTCATTAAACATGCAACATTCTATGATTTATCTTCTGGTTCGCTTAAAAAAAACGTGTGGTTGACCGTCTACCAAGTCAGAAATATTGCTCGATTTTCAAAAATGCTTGCGAATACCTAACGACGCACAAATCCGGCACACATAAAATAAGTTATTAATTGATTGAATTAACTGAAAGTATAATTTTCTTTTTTTCAATTCAATCCAAATCCAAGTTCATCGCTAGGTGAATCTATGACTTAATCAGTTTATACTCTTACCTATACAGATTATACTGATAAAACAATATAGCAAATTGTAGAAAGGTAAGAAATTTTGTATAAAACCAGATAAATAATATTAGAAACAAAAAACTGAAGGTTTAACACGTTTGTAGCCGCGTCACCCGTATCTGGGTGACGAGTGTACTTCTGATGAGGCCCCGTCACCCAAGTATGGGTGACGCTCTTTTTTGTTCAAGTTGAATAGGATTTTTAATTGGATTTGTTAAAGAAATTTAATGAAATATGCACAGAAATATAAATTTGGTCTTTTTTACACTTGTAATTTAACCTTTACCTTACACCTTTACACCTTTAACCTGACCTTCTTGGCGCTCGATCATAGTTTCCCTATTCTTCCGGTAATAAAGGGCCCACATATTTCTCATAGGCTTGTCCTGCCGATTCTTGCGAATCACCAAATGACGTATGACTTTCTTTGTTTTATTCATATTATTGTCGGCTGCAGTATTTTTTGATAACAACAATTCCGTGAAGTTCCCGAAATTTTCTTACTTCTATTTTTTTTTATTTACGGCTGTCTGGTAGACGGTATGAGTATTTACTATAGTTGTCCCCAAGAGCCAATGTAGGGTTAATTTCCGACACCGCTTAATGCCTTTCCTTGTCATTGTGGCATAGGACAGCATTCGGTCACTCCTTTATACTTCTTGACTGAATAAAGGATCTGAAATAACTACAGTCAGATCACTCGCAGACCTCTAACATAAAAGCGAATTCTTCCTCCATTTTGGAACTGAACATTGTATCTTTTCTAATGAAAAGGTTTACTTAAATTATGTCTTTGCTATCCCTATCTCTCTGTCCATGTTTACTTTCTGGCGTGCCTACAGTCGGATTTGGGCCCCGCAAGGAACTCGGCGGAATTGCGTTGGGCGAGCGAGTAACATGTTAACATATAATAGACCACATTCTGGCAATACTGTATAATCAAGATTTAGAGAAACACTTTTAATAATTGTATTAAGAGATAATAAATCTACTAATAAAAACCTAACGATTGTCTGCCAGACTACATATATAATCACAAAAATATTGTCAAAATGTCATAGAATAATGATGAAATAAAAATAAAGAATATAAACACTACTTTTTAAGCGTTAAATGTAAGACAAATTAAAATAAATATACTACCATAAGATTGTAATAGTCTAAACAAACTAAATAAAGAAGTTTAATCTGTTTTTCTTAAGTTAATTATTTTGTAAATATAATTTAATAGTATATATGTGAATTAATTTAATTAAAATTTATAAAAGAAGCTCCTCTTTAAACCAAAAATTTGTTTCATATTTGTTACTTCTATATTTTTATTTATTATGCCATTAATGTATTTATAGTAATATATTGCTAAATTTCAGATAATAAGGCTAGATAGCCATGATTGATAAATTAAATGTTGCATGTGCGCTGAAAGATATTCGATCAAAAAGTAATTACCAGTAAAACCTAACATGCTGATTTGTAAATGATGTGAAGTGATAGTAAATCAGAATTGGTCTATAAGCAGAATAGAGTAATTTAAAGTACTTGTAGATAGTCCTTGGCAGTTTCTAGGGTCACTTGATTTGATAGGATTTCAGTAGCAAACGCCAGTAGCCTCTTAAATTATCCGTAGATTGCGCGTTACAGTGTTAGGTTATTATCCGATTTTAGCATTGCAAAACGGGATTATAATTTCCTCCGAGGCACAGTTTTATTACGAGATGAATATCGTTTTTATTCCGTTCCGTCGGGGATTTTCCGATCCTATTATTGCTGACATCTATTTTACATTACTGCAAATCAACTATTATTTATCTCTTGAGAATTATTCTCTTATTATATTCTCGATTCCTCTCATTTAATTGCATTCATTAGTAGTTTTTCTTAAATTCTACAATACATCGAATAGCAATTGAAACTTAATTTTGAAAACAACTTTATTTTATTGAATCAAATAAAAATAATATGCATAAATGAAATATGTGCTGATTTGTTTTCTCGGGAATTCCGCGTTGATCTTATGGGTTGGTTCTAAACTGGACCGGATTCTCGACGTTTCTCAATATATGCGCCTGTTTGTACTGGTTAAGCGTTAGACGTATACTTTATATGAATACAGTTCTACATGTTATTATTCTATTTACATATACGTATACGTATACAGTACACATACACAGTATACTTCCATAGCTTAACCCGAAAGGACGTATATATCTCTTGAGAATGACGAATGTATATGTATAGAGAGAGCAGTGTTTCCCAAACTTTCTATCCACGTGTACCCCTTTCAAATATTATAACACTTCGTACCCCTTAGTAGAAAATTTCTGAGATATATTATTAAAAACAACAACTGTACTAGTCTTTTATACGTAATATACAGTCTCCAGATTGGGATTTCAAAGATAAAAATATAGTTATTTATTATACAAGCGGATAAAATTAAGGTTTAACGAGATTTAAATTCGCGAGTTAAAGCTTAATTCTATTCGCTAGTGTATACAAACTTTTAATTAATTTTGCTTTTCATTTAACAAGAAAATTTCCATTTTGCTTTTTTAGAGCAGCATCGAAGTCGCTTGAAGCCCATTATTGTATTGTTGTCATGAGAACGATAAAATTGTTGATTCGTACGTCAAAATATTGTTTAGTGTTTAATTAATTTGTGTTTTATTAACCATAAATGGATACATCCTAAGAATTGTTAAATGGTGACGCAATTACGGAAAGATTACTCCCGCGGAAATAAAGACATTTATACAAAATATGTGTAATAAGTTTTGTATTGGGGAACAAAAAAAAAACATCAGCGAAGTCAATTTAAAAAAGGTAAATTTTTAAGGTAAAATCGCATCAAAATTATTACAAATCTTAGGAAAAATGTTATTCTTTATGAGTTCACTTTAAGACAGTTTATGCTTGTTTTTATATACGCAAAAACAATCTGCAATCATTTTCTCGTAAGCAGTTAGTAAAATAATCTATTGGTTGTATTGTATCAATTAATTATCAAAGCTGAATTATTTTTAGATTACAAACACTTTATAAAAAGTAATGTTTGATTACTATTTTTTCATGTAATTTAAATATTGTTATTTTTATTTCTTATGCGGGATAAGTACTATTTTGGCGCCCGTTTTTGGGTGCGACAAATTGCCGTTTCTCAATTCAAATTCAAATTATGCTTCGCGCACGCGAGAGCTCTCACTTCGTTCGTGAGCCTAATTTTGCTCCCATGGGCAATTGACAACTTACCGCCCTAGTTGCACAATATACTATTTTCATCTCATATATACTTTGGCACACTTAAAAAAATGAATATTTAGGAACATCGTTTCGTACCTCTTTCAAACCATTCCATACTTTGGGAAACACTGGTATAGAGCATATCTCTTGAGAATGGTGAATAATCTAGACTTGTCAGTTCTTGAGTGGCCTTGACGAGTCTTGTCTGGTCATATCTGATCTCATCTGATCTCGCCTAGTCTCTGTATGGTGTCGTCTGACCTCGTTTAGTCTCGTCTAGTTTAATCTGGTCCTCTCTGGTCTTGTCAGGTCTAGTCTTGTCTCGTCTGTTTTTTTTTTGTATTGTTAGGTGTTGTCTGATATTGCCTGGTCTAGTCTCTTTAGTCTAGTCTGCTGTGATTCAGTTTATTGGGTTATAATCTATGAAAAACAGCTTTTTCTGCGACTTATGTTTAAGCACTAGTAGTAGAGCACTAGAGTTTTTATGATTTAAATGTTTAAATCTCGGTGGTGAATTGGTGTCGGTGAATAATGCACGGATCATTTCAAATCTAAATGCGTAAGGAGAATTATCATACTATAAATCTCAATATCCGCAAAATTCAATTCCAAATTCAGTTGAGAGAAAGCAGGGTGGGAGAATGGCATTGTTTACTGTATGCAGCCACTGCAGGTCCTCGGCGTGAGAGAGATTCAACACAGAAAATTCAAATCAACGAGTAAATAAATATGAATTGTAGACGTTTTTCAGATGTTTTCTAATTAGCGCAATAGCCGTTAGAAGTAGGATGAACAAATGAATAATTTCATTTTTCCTCTCCAGTTTTTCTGTGTTCTGTTCTTTACAAACATTGTTTTTGGAACCAAGTTCCTTTAGGGTGGTCTCGGTAGGAGTGATTCGGCAGAAAATGTTACGTTACGTTATACGCCTATCTCTTTCTCTCAGTGTATACTATACCGCGCGCTCTCTCTTTCTTTCTCTTTCTCTCAGTGTATATTTCTATAATGCCTGCTCTCTCTGTTTCTTTCGCAGAGTGACAGACAAGCGTGGTCGGTTTATTAGACATTCCTGATCTAAATCAAATACTCAACTACACATGTTATCTGTCATTTATGACCGACTAGATTATTTTCGCACACATTATTTGCGAGCGCAAGTTTTGATGTAATATAATAATCTCGTCTATACACTACATAATTGGTGGATTTTAGTCTAAATCTACAGACTAACTGCTTGCGTGGTGAAATTCGTAAACTTTTACTCACAATTTATTGTCTCAAATAAATGAATGAAAAAAATTGTCGGTTTTTTTCAATGTCAAGTTTACAAGTTCCAATGCGGCCCAAAACGAAACCGACATTTTTTTTCCATTCATTTATAAAATTGACTCTTTTGTTTCGGACCGCATTTCAACTTATCTTGTCCCAGTTTGACAATTTGTTTTTCATTTATTTACTAAAGTTTGGACCGCATTTCAACTTGTCCGCATGAGGCTCAGATTGAATTTGTTCATTAAATTAACCGTTCTATTTTAAGCCGCATTGCAACTTGTTTTGCGACCGCAGTTTGAACACCCCTGACCTAAATCAAATACTCAACCACTTACGTCATCTGTCATACATGACAGATATTTTCGCAATTCCTTAAACATCCATGTGGACGATAGGCTTTATGTTAAGTACTTTCACTTTTACGTTCACTCGCCTTTCATAGTAGCCAATAAAATAGATACAGTCTAAATACAGACAAAAATGTTAGTCTTGTGATTACGCTGCGAAATCGACTTTGTCTCCCCCAAGAGATATCGGTGGGGTTGCGGAAGTTCTCGAGACAGAAGGGGTCGGAGGCGATGCCCATGGTGCTTGTTGTTGACGCTGATTTCGGAAGGCAGCAGCGATTCCAGCCAATTGTTTGTGTCCATGGACACGTTGAACTTGTTTTTGGTCTGAGGTTGTGCCCCGAGCTCGATGAGTTGCGTGAAGTCTATCGTCTCAAGCGTATCCAAAGTATTTAACAGATCCACGGCTAAATAGTCTATTCTATCTATTAAGTCTAATCCAAGAGCCGATTCTGGCATTTAATTGATTGGTTAAGGCGGTTCTGCGTTAGCAGAGTTTGGAGTTAAAGGATCTTGAGCCGCACTTGGCAGCAGTTCCCCGTTCTTTATTAAAATCTCAAGCACGTCGTCGACGGTTTGACTCTTTGTACTTTTCTCCTTTTTAATCATCACCAGCTTTGGCACCACAACCCATAATGGGTCTTGCCCTAGAATCTTTTAAAATTCCAATCTATTGCGGACCTTAGCTTTCCATCCGGTCACCTTCATTGCTGTTAGATTCTCCTGCACTTGGTACAGATATCTTGTTTTTGGTCTGCCCCGTGTCCTTTTCTCTACTGGTCTTTGTCGTGTAATAAGTTTTGATGGCTCTGCATCATACATTCGAGATGTGTCGATATCCAACTTAAAATCTCCGTTTTCCTGTAGGCCTTTATATATGTGTCTTAGAATATTTCTTTCTAAATATCCCAAAATTCATTCTTACTCCTTGGCTAAGGTCCAGGTTTCGTCTGCGTATATTAGTACAGGTCTTATTAGGCTCCTATAGATTTGGCATTTGGTTCCTGTGGATAATCTCCTTCTTAATAGCTTCTTTGTAAATCGGCGGCAGAGATTTTTCTTCCGCCGCTTCAACCACTATCGAGTTAATAAAGTTCGGCAAGTAATTGGCTCGCGTGTTATTCTTCAGCTTATTCCTCCCTTGCACCAAATGGTTCAAAACCAACGCGGCGTCGATCCGATTTTACGCCGTTTTAAGTTGCCGTTTGGTCCCCGACGTATTGATGCTGCTGGATCTTCGCCTATTGGTCGCTCTGCAACATCTGCTGCATCTGTATGACCATCAGTTGCTGCTGCTGCTTTGCTTGGAGATGCTTCTTCAGCGCCAAACACTGCGTTTTGGGCTCAGCCCTGGTGACAGCTTGGATAGCGTTAACTCCCTCTGCAACTCTTCAATCTTCCTTTGCTGATTCCGAACTAATTCCTCTTGCGTTTTCAAATCGCATTAGAGAATTTGAGGACATTGCCGGTCCATCTCCATGTGTTCTTGATCCTCGGCCAAGCTGGGAGAACTGACTTCCAATCCGACGTTCAATCAACAAATTTGCATGCACTTTCATTATTTTAATAATAATTCAAATAGAGAAGTTTTTCGATTTTTAAATGCGCGAGGAACTTCGTTCCTGACGGGGGTCCCTTGATCGCATACGTTCTTTTTTATTGCTGTTGTTTCCTGATTATACATCGTAGTCGCTTTTAGATTTAAACGCTCACACAATTCAATGTATTCTCACGAGTAATCGCCATTTAAACATTTAATGTTTTACTCTGAATTCGATATTGCCCATAAGTATAGTTTTCAGACCTCTTTTATAGACCTCGCAGGATATGCCCCAAGTACGATGTTTTTCTATGCTTTACAATATCCAATAGCTGTCGATGCTTATTTGCTCTTTGTAAAACCTGCTCATGTGATGCGTGGTCTACTCAGGAAATCCTGAGTAGTCTTCGGAGGATCCACAATTTTATAGCTGATTCTAATAAGGGATTTGGCCTTTAATGTCCAAGTTTCTGATCCTTATAGCAATATTGGCCATACTCCTGTCGTAGGAGGTAGGTATGGAATTTAGCAAATGGTTTTCGAGTATATGCCACACGAATTTTAACCTCTTCATCGTTACTCCATATATCGTTCAACGGTATGTTGCAACCAGATATTCAAACTTGTTTACTCTCTCAATTTGTTTATTATCGATGTAAAGTTGTACATTGTTATGAGGAAGTCGAATTACTATCATCAGTTTGGTCTTGCTTATGTTAATATCGACACCAAATTCCTTTCCTATCTCATGATTATCTGTTATGGTTGCTTGTAGGTCTACAATGCTATCTACTAATATAGCTGTGTCATCGTCATATCTTAACTTGTTAATTGGCAATCCATTAACCTTTATGCCTCTGGAGTTATTTTCCAGTGCTAATTGAAATATAGTCTCTATATAAATGTTAAATAGCAGCGGTGATAATATGCAACCTGGTCGTACTCCATTAGCTATCGTTATTTTATTTGTCTGTAGTGTATTATGAATCCGGAGCTTTGCTATTTGGTTCAGGTATAATTTATGTATTACCTGGATATCGTTGTCGTCGATGCTTATTTTTCGTAAGGTTGATATTAGGAGATCTTGTCGTACATTGTCGAATGCTTTTTGATAGTCGATAAAACACATAAATACATCTTTTATCTGGTCATAGCATTTCTGAACCAGCAGTTGCATGCTATATAGGGCTCCTCTCGTACCTAAACCATTTTTGAAGCCAAACTGAGTTTCGCCAGATTTTTCTTCGCATTTTTTATATATTCTCTTATGAATTAATTTCAAGAAGGCTTTAAGTACATGGCTCATGAGGCTGATTAGACGGTGCTCATCGCATGTTTTGGCGTTTAGCTTTTTTAGGGATAGCGACAGAGGTAGAAGCCAATCGTTTGGGATTTCACCACTATCGCATATATCATTAAAAAGTTTGCATAATTTTGTGGTGTTTATTAGCTTTAGTACTTCTGTGTGTATAGTAACCTGGCCCGGTTTTTTTTTTTGGTGTTGAAAACGCATATATGACTTCCGATTCTAGTACAGCTGGTCCCGAAACTTTGCTTGTGTCGTTATTCGGCGCAATATTACGTATATCCTCAAATAGTTTTTGTATGTATTCCTCCCACATATTGCAGATTTCCTGTGGGTCTTTTAGAATCGGATTATTTTTAGTGATTTTTGAGGCATTCGTTTTTCCGAGAGTGTTGGTTATCTCTTTCAACTTTTTGTGAAAGTGAAAATTGTCGTGTCTTGCGTGTAGAGCCTCGGCTTCTGTGTACTGTTCTGATATCTATAGGTTTTTTGCTTCTCTGATTTTACTGCGAATGTTTCTATGGATCACATTGCATTTCTGTATGTTAGCCCTTTGACAATCTCCTTTCCTCCATCATGTCAAGGATCTCGTTAGTCATCCACTCTTTCTTCGCTTGTGTCTTTATAAATCCTAGCCATTTCATTGTAGCTGTGTGTATGTTTTCTTTAAAACTGTTCTATTGTTGTTCAATGGTCTCTTCTATGGTTGAGTTGTTTATTATGTCCTTTCCAACTCACTTTTTAGCTTTTCGCGCACTTCATTGTTACTGAGTGCCTCAATATCGTACTTGTTGGTCTTGGGCCGACATGTGACCAGTTTTTTCAGGTTTGAAAACCCTGCTTCGCATAAAAAATATTCCATGTTATTTTTTCATTATTGGTAAATATATTTAGAAGTTTGCTATATTAATTTCATTAAAGTAGTTCAGGTAGTCGACAAGATTCTTAGTTGTGAAGATTTTAGGGTCAAAAAGTCACTAAACAACTCAATAACATAATATAGATCAATATCTTTTTAAAGATTACGCTATGAATGGATTGAAGTTTGGCAATTAAAACATGTTCTTTTGTCCTTTTACCTTGAAAGTAAACCTTAATATTTTTCAAACAAATTAAAAATACTTCAATGAAACGGTTTTAAATGTCGTGACTAGTGTCCTTTAAGTGTAATATTTATAGTTCGTTAAAAAATTTGCTATTTTAAATCAAATTATTATAATATTTCCTTGAGGTAAATAATGCCATTGCAGCAAGTCTAAATCATAGTAATCAAGTTTATTACACAAGAACAAGTGAACTAAGTTCAGTTCAGAAAAATTATTACAGAGGCAGAATGCGAAAGCATACAAAGAATGTACAGTTGTGTTATACAAGGCTCAGTATTGGGACTAACCTTGTCTAAAATCCTGTATGATGCAGTTTCTAAACTGAAGCTGCCAGAGGAAGTGGAAGTTGTCGGCTTTGTCGACGATTTGGCTCTCATCGACACCGGATTAACAAAAAACTATTTAATCACCATAGCAAACGGAGCCATATGAATAATAGACAACTGGATGGAGGAAAAACAACTAAAACTCGCCTCGCCTAGAAAAAATGGTATCAGTTTTATAGACCGGTAGAATAAGACGGGACTAGTCTTAAAAAATAAATTAAAATGAAACAATTACTAACCTGAGGAGGCCATTAAATTCTTAAGCATAACCTTTGATTAACAACTTACCTTCTGACAACACATTGTACTTGGTACTAAGAGGGCACTACCAATCTCTTCAGTACATATGTAAGCTTATTGTAAACGCCGGTGGTCCGAGGAGCAGCAAACGAAGGCTCTTGTGCTCAGACGTCGAATCTACCACGATCTGCGGAGCGCCAATGTAGAAACAGTCGTGCTTTTCTAGTTCAACCAATCAATCAAAATTAAATTTATTTCATAAACGGTGTAACTAGAATACATATAAGATAAAATCAAAAAATAAGTTCATGTAACACAAAGGAATTCCCAAAAAAGGTGGGTTAACAATTTTTAGTAATGCTCGAATTAAGAAAACCTTATTATGCATTTTCTTTGATGACGTTTAGACTAGCATGCTCTACGTCAGGAACTCGTCAAAGTAGGCTCCACATAGATCTAAAAGCCATTGGTGCCATCTTCTTCAGTTTTCACGAAGCTATGGTATCTCTACTTCCGATGTGGAAGCCTATAGTTAATGATTTGAGAAATAAGTCTCGTTCACCTAACCAAATTTATCCTGATCCAAGTGATTTGAACAACTATTTCGTAAACGTGGCCAAAAATGTAACAACTAATATATCTTCAAATTGCGACCCTTTTTCCGTCCTCTCTGTCACAAATTCGAATTCCAGCAGCTTCTTTTTAAATCCGGTTGACAACCAGGAATTGTCACAAGCGAGTGCAGCTATAAAAAGCAAGTCTTCATGCAGCACTGATAGTCTGCCAGTTAAAATATTTCTAAACTTTCCTCTTAAAGCAATGTCCTCTCCAATCGACCAATCTTTCGAGAAGGGTACTTTCCCCCAGTGCCTCAAGACAGCAATCATTATCCCTCTACATATAAGTGGTGATAAGGATAGCTGCTGCAACTACAGACCAATCGCCTTACTACCTGTTCTACCAAAGATCATAAAGAGGCTCGTCAAGGTACGCTCGATGGCTTTCCTGACCAAACATAGCATTTTAACGTCGAATCAGTTTGGGTTCTTATCCAGTAAAAGTTCGAGCCATGTGATATTCTCTGTTCTTACTGATATCTACCACAATCTTAACAGAAAGCTTTTCACATCAACAGTTTTTTTGTGACATTGCCAAAGCCTTCGATTGTGTGAACCCTTAGATTTAAAAAAAATGAACTTATGGAATTCGAGGTACTCCGCAGGAATGGTTCAAATCCTATCTTGGCAATAGAAGGCAGTTCGTCAGGGTAAATGACTACTCTTCCTCCTACAGAGCGGTAAATGTTGTTGCCCTCAAGGTTCCGTTATATCAACGATATAACTAATCTAAATATCAGCGGAAAAATTTGTCTCTTTGCCGATGATAATCGTATCACATGATCCAAACCTAACCTACCGCTTCTTCACTCCACTATATTTAATGACCTTGCGTGTATTAAGTTATGGTACGATTCTAACTGTTTAGAATTAAGTACCAAGAAAACTGTAGTTCTATCTCATAAAGGCCTCTTACACTTGACAACAACGTCATTAATTCTGTTGATTCTGTAAGATTTCTGGGCCTCATCATCGACAAATCACTCAAATGGTCCTCGCATGTGGAGCTCTTAACCAAGAAGCTGTCTTCTGCTTGCTTTGCAATTAGGTCTATTTCCAGGGAGCTAAATCTCCAAACATCCAGATCATTTTATTTCGCTCTTTTCGCATCTCATCATCGATATGGCTTACCGTTCTGTGGACATTCCAACCTTCTACAACTTAAATCTATCTTGGCGTTACAAAAGAGAGTTAACTAAAAGAAAGTTACTTTTCTCTATATGTTTGGTTTGACTAGTAGAACCCATTGTCAACCCTACTTTAAAAATTTCAAAATTTTAACTCTCCCTTCATTACTAATCCTGGAATCCGTTAGCTTAATGCATAAACACATTCGTGCTTTACCGGAGAAACCACAAAACAATCACCGTACAAGGAACTTGGATCAGGATATTTATCTACCCTTACCTACATCAGAACTGATACAAAAATCCATCTTCTAGAACGCAAAAAAAAGTTCAATCATTTACCTGTCTACCTAAAATCTATAACCAATAACTCCAAATTTCGTTCCGCCGTCAAGTCGTATTTCCTAGAACGACCCTTCTACGCTACTGCAGAATTCTTCGGTGATCGCTAGTGTTTGAACCGCACACGCACATATTAGTCTCAGCTAGCCTCACTCAACGAGTAAAAATTCTTTACGATTTTTTTTTAAGATTTCATTTTATTTGTTTATTTTTTATTTTTTTAACGATATGTATGTATTTCTTTTTGTTATGTTTTGGTTTTAATTGATTTATTTTGCCTGTGCTTTGTCCACAGAAGTTATGTATTTCTAATTGACAATAAAGCAATAATATTAATGAATAAGTTAATATTCATCGGCATTTCCAAACCAGTTTCAATATTTGTGGTGACTTTTGCGTGTTATTTTGTGTTTAATAGATTTGTTAGTTCTTAGCCTTTGTTAGATCGGTGAAAAAGCCGATGGGATGATTTCCGGTATCTATTTCATTTAGAAGTTGTAAAACTCGGAAATTGCTGAGGCTGTTGCCCTTATAAAATCCATGTTGTTCTATGTGTTTTAGATTATATTTATCGATAAATAATTTCAGGCGGCGAGGAATACTATATTCTCAAATCTTAAATAATTGATAAGTCTATATTTTTAATGGAATATTTTTTGTATCTTTTTGCTCTTTTTACGTGAACTTTCTTTACCTTCATCCAATTGATGTCGACGTTTTTCTATGGCACAATAGAATCACTAACCATTTTTATCGGTGTCCATCGTTTTATATTTATTAAATAATTCTATTGCACACACACTATGATCCAGTTTAGGCAGACAACGAAGAAAAAATGATATGTTCCCTCTGAGTAGAATATATACTAAGGTTTCATGTGTAAACAATTACTAAAATCAATAGAGAAGACAAAAAAACGAATCGTTATATAGAATTAATTTTCCCATTCCGAACATTTTTTTGTTTCGGCGTTCGTTTTTGTTTATTCGGTAAATACGTTTTTCCTCTTATTTTGTTTTCCTTCTTTATATTTTCGTGTATCTACGCGAAAAATACCACTTAGGAATTGGGAATTGAAAAGCGGCGGAACTAATTTCTGCCCGTTTGTTTCTTTTCTTGCTAAGTCACGGCATTTCCTTTATTTTAATTCCTCCTTGTGGTCTATTTTCCAACTATGAACAGATTTATCATTATCCTAGAGATCGTTCCTGACTAAAATAACTCTACCTACTTTCCTTACCTACTTAATTTAACTTTGACTAAAAGTATGTTAATTGAAATTATTATTATTCGGGGCAAAATGGCTAAAAATTATTAATAGCTATAGTTGACCAATGCATAAATAACCAAAAAGGCAAATAAAGTAAAAAAAAAACTAATTCGGTAGCCACAATAGACAAAATTAACAAAACAGCAAGATATAGATAAGGCTCCAAGACTAGGAAAAGGCCACACAAGAGAAAAGGCTTATAATAGATGATAATACTGGGGAAACAAATCAAAGTAAAAATAACAAAAAGTAGATGGACAATCTAAAACAGACAATATCTTACATCTAGAACGAATGTATTGGTAAAGTGGCTACATAAAATATTAATTACAATAATTAATGGAAAACCGCTGAAAAATATCACATTATTTACTAGTGATACGTTACTTGTAATTTTATGAATACGTAAAATGTTTTGTAACCGCATACACGAGAAGTAAGTTTACACAAGTGATCTGACACGTGAATTGATAAAAATCGGGGACATTTTGTGAAAACCGATGTATAAATAAATTGAGTGACAGAATTGTATATCAAATATTGAATACCAAAGCAAATATTTTCATGAATTTTATTATAATTCAAAACCTGTCATGTTTGTCTTCAAACTTTATTATATTCCAGCATTTCTTTGTTGAAAGGGACAGACAAGATAAGATATGCTCCGACAAGACCAGGCAAAGCCATTCAAGACCAGACAAGGCCAGACAAGACCAGACAAGGCCGGACAAGACCAGGTAAGGCCAAACAAGACCAGACAAAAGCAGGCAATACCAGACAGGACCAGACTGAAATCGACAAGACTAAACAAGGCCAGGTAAGATTAGACAAAACCAGACAAGGCCGGACAAAATTAGACAGGATCGGACTAAGCCGGACAATACCGGGCAACACTGGAAAAGACCAGACTTGACCAGGCAAGATCAAAAAAATTTAGAAATTAATTTTATTTATTGTACAATTCTGTAGCCTGTTTTGAAATATTTTATGATTTGGCTACTTTTTATTTCAACTGTTTAGCATAATTGACGTTAATAATATTAAGTTTTCTTCTGTCTTAACATTTTTTTGTAATTGAATAATATTTGAAGACGCTTTTATTTGTAGCAGATGTAACAGATCTTAGCATAGTTAGTAACTCGTTCTAACAATGCCAAATTTAATACAAATAGATTATGTTAGAGTGCTAGTCAAGTCGACAAAGCCAACCGTTATACAATTAATTACTTGGCTTATCGGTGCATATTTGCCGTAAAGCTCGCAATTAATGTACAATTTAGAAGAATTACACCGCGTTTGCAGGCGCCGGCGTCTTTATAGTTTTATTCTATTCAATGTGAATGCATAAACATATAATGCACCTAAAAAGTTTCATCTCTAAATAATTGATAATTAATTGCAGTTAGTATACTGTATTTTCATTCATGAAAATCACTACAAATGAAATACTAAGCTCATTCTATAAATATCTCATCAATTTGAACAATTATTTAGTTTAGGAAAGAACGAATTCAACATTAATGGAGGGCTTTAAACTTGTTCTAACATTATTATAGGTCCAAAAGAAAAAAGTTTCTTTAAGTTATGAACTGCTTAAAATAGTGTAATTTATGCATGTCTTCCAAGTTTTTTCTTGTTTCTGATTTACTGTACAAGTTTTTGTGGATTAAAAAAATAAGAGTAAATAGATCTCCTAAGTTTCAACTATTTAGGGCGATATAATCTAATATAACATTGATTATAGCAGTCAGCGGGGATTTGAATCAAGCAGAGGAATTTCTGGATAGCAATAGCAAGACATCTTGTAAAACGTTTGCGAGTTTACAACTTTATTCCAGTTTTAGGAATTTATATAGTAAACAAACTTATTTTTCCTCTTTAATTATTGTAGCTGGATTTATTGTATCTTTCATATCGCTCTGCTACCATAAGAACTGGAACATTAATAATTTAAAATCAAACGAACTTACCTTAATAATTGAAGTTCAATTGTAATTATATGAGAGTCTCGTTCGAGATGATTACATTGTAGTACCGTTACTTACCACTAGATTCAATCACAAGTTCAATTTTCAAAATTTTCGGGCTCCCTGCATTCATATAGTTTAAAGCTTATTTTAATATTAAGGAATTTAGCTCATATACACAAGACGCCTTAATCGGGTTGGGAAAACTTTTACGAGAGGAAAGGAGGGAGGGGTGTAATCATCTTGAACGGGACTCTTATATAATTAAAATCGAACTTCACTTAAGGTAAGTTCGTTTGATTATAAATTATATTTCGAATCTCGTTCTTCGAGATTACGTTGTAGATATTTAGAGCAAATTGTCTCTAGAATTCAATGTATTATAATTATTAATATTTAATCCTTTTATAACAACGAGCTTAATTCCAAATATTTTTATCCAATTCCAATATATTTTTGCAAAACTCTTTGAATTTTACGACCAACCTGCAATGCTTTTTTTATGCTTATATCTAGGCCTTTTTGCTGAGTTTCAATGAACTGATTTAAACCTTTAAGATTCCATATAAATCTTTTAGCTCCATCAGGTTTTGAAACAAGGAAGTGCGTTAATAAACATTGGCATACTACAAGTTGACATTCGACATTATTGCTTCCATAGCTAATATTTTTTCAAATTCAAACTCTAACAATCTTTCATCTACCAATGAAAATTGTATATCCTTAGTAAATCTCAGAGATTAAGTAGGATAGGTACGAAACGGAATTTCATAAACCATTATGCAATTTTAAATAAATACATCACTAGTGATCTTTTTCCATCCCTTGCAGTAAGGCTTTCATAGGCTTAGGAAGGACTGAAGAAATTAAGGACCTTATAGCTGTATCGACCAGATTTTCTAGAAGTTCTAAACGATCTAATGGTTGTTCTTCATCATTTAGAACCATTGTAATGCTCTGACTCAAGGCAAACAAGGCTGAACCAGCTAGATTTTATTCAGGAACGAACTGTTGATCTCTCTTAATCCCCCTTTCTTTTAGAGTTCATGAGATTTCTGCATTTGACTCAGGTGCTTTGAGATGAATATTATCACCATGTGAATATTTGTCTATTAGACCCATTTTTATCTCCCTGGATAACCAATAGTCAACCAAAACCATCTTGTTTTGTTTGTCAATATTTATATTTACTTTGTGGCAGTTTTGATAAAAAGGAAATTTTTCCCTGATAATGCCATATGAAGGTTCATAGCACTACATAGTAGTTATTGAATCCTACGTGCAAAAGTCATAAAATCATCATCAACCCTCATATAAATTGAGTACAAGATGTCCTGTACATTTAAATGATATAAAATATCATTTAACCTTTTTAATGAAAAGGACATATTTTTCCTGATAATGCCAAATGAAGATTCACAGCACTATTAGTTAGTGCCTCCTACGTCCAAAATTCACTAGCCTTGTGCGTCCATCAAGACTCATACAAATTAGAAGTGCAAGATGTCGTGTAAATTTAAGTGTTAAAAATTATCATTTAACCTTTATGACTTTAACCTTTATGAATTTAAATGACAAGTACATTTTTTCCCTGATAATGTGCGAAAGGCACTAGTCTGATATGCCCATCAAGACTCACACAACCTGAGTACACGATGTCGTGTCGTCGTGACATGATGACGCGATAAAATTATATGAGAGTATTTTAATCTTAAATAGCTGTGATATTTGTTGATTTGTTTATTGTATCGTCTAAGCCTTCAACCATTTTTGCTAATCTCCGCAGCCTCTTATTACTTTTTTTCTTTTCCCTGTCTCCCGTTTTTTACTCTTACCCATTGCGCTACGAAATTGATGTGTTTGTTTCACTAATCTTAAAACAAATATTTATTTTTGGGTTAAAACGTGGTTAACAGTCTCAAAAAATTGTGGTTTCGTCTAGCACAAAGAACGTTATGAATGTAGGTAATGCAGGGAGCCCAACATTTTTGAAATCTCTGAACTCGTGGTTGAATCTAATGGAAAGTAGCGTACAATAATGTAATCTCGAAGAACGAGACTCGAAATATAATTCATATTTTAATATTTCATCCAGATATTTTTGTATAAAATGTTCATATTTTTGTCTGTCAATTTATAGCAATATCGGTGTTATTTCAATCAAAAGTAATATTGACATTGAACACGTAACGTGATAAAATATGTTACTTATTAAACAATAGAAAAATGTTAATTTGATAGGGAAACCAAAGACATTTCCATTTTATTACCGATTAATCTCTTAACTAACATTAGCATGAGACCTGCTTAGACACCGCTCGACCATTCGGCTTTTTGTCGGGTGTATAAGGTTGTTTCTCAGATTTAGAAAGTTGTTTCTCAGGTTTATAAGGCTGTTTCTCTGGATTAAAGGCTGTGTTAAGAATGCAGTTCCTATCAGCTATATACTGTATTATCAATGTTAATCTTTTTGCATTTATTTCTTTAGCATCCTACAGGCATTATAAACTAAAATTGTATCGTTTATTCTCCAAAAGGATTTCGCATCCTTACTTCTAGACAAATATTGAAAAACTGAAGATGATTTTGTAAAGAAGCTTTCTTCTGCCAAAGAAATGGGTGATATACATCCAAAATATATAAATTCTAAATGTTGAAGGAAAAAGGTTTGCCACCACTAATAACGACGCATACAAACCGGTATGGGAGAGGGTATGTAAGGGTTATGAAAGGAAACAGGTTCTTCAAACTGGTAATGAAATTTTTTTAATTTAATGCAAATATAAACGTTTATGAAATCATCAAATTTGAAAATATGTCTAATTTTTATTAACGTCGTATGTCCAAAAACCAAATATCTATTTGTCGTGACCAAATATGAAGCTGATGTTAGATCAACTTATTGCAAGGTGGGGATACTCAAGTTGATTTGTTTACTGACATAGGACCTATTGTATGTTGTGATGCTCAACAAGTTGGCCCTATTGAAGCAATAAAAAAAAACAATTTTTGTGACATACGACATATTGAGGTTTCCGTGACGATATGTCATTAAACCCATCCCTTGATTTAAAGGTTAAGTAGGTTCTTCGGAGGCGCTGTATAATTGTAAACGAAATTTAATTTACAAAATAGTACATTTTCAATTTACTTAACTCATTACACATTGTCATATGTCATATATTTGATAAAATTGCTGATCAATGGTTTTTATTGTAATCTAATTGTTAACAAACCACTTGATGAACTAACTATGCAGTTACGTAAGATCCTTTGAAATATTAATATACGATTCATATAAAGTTTATAATCGTTGAAATGATTTTCCAATTTTTTGCTCAATTCTAGTGCTTCCATTAATGTTTTGTTACTGAGTATTCAATAAACTGTCTAGAACACTTTGGAACAAGAAAACATAGAAACCAATTGTGAATGAACTATAGTAGTTCGATCTTTGATTTCCTGTTCTAAAAAAGAAACAAACAAAGATTCAAATATTTGACAGTCTAGACAATTTTTTTAATTAAAGGACCAACAAACTAATACTAATAAATTTGATTTTGAGTGAATTTGTTCCTGTTTTATTATCCGATCAAATTTTAATTACAGTCAAGCATTGATACATTACCATTGATACATTAGTTTGCTCCAATTTATATTATTTATATCACTGAAAATGCTTTTATAATACCAACAAACAAACCGAAATTTATTAACAAAATGATCCCCGACTGTGGTGTAATTTCTAATTACCCCTCAATATAATCAAATTTCCACTATTGTATATGTGGGGCCTTAGATAGAAATGCTTTTTTAGATCATATTGGAGAAAGATCTTGTGTATATATTTTTGGCCAAATCTCTTATTTTATGTGGATTCTTTGAAGTACAAAATACATTTTTCTTTCGTATAGTTGGAAATAGGATATAAACATCATTTTAACGAGAATGTTTTTCGGGAGAGATTAAAGAACGTGTTGCGTATGTTTTGACACTTACACTCAATTTAGGTTATTTATGAACTCAATAATACTTTTCTTATAGAACTTTATACATTACATTATTAATACATGCTGCATGCTACTACTGCTACATTATTTTTTTAATTTATAAATTAATCACTTTTGTTATTGAAATTTCACATAAATATTTGTATATATATATATATATATATATATATATATATATATATATATATATATATATATATATATATCTATATATATATATATATATATATATATATATATATATATATATATATAATTTTAATTACTTACTAAATTGTTATATCTTAAGGTTTTATTTTGTCTATCTTATTAGTATAAATGAAGCATTGAATTATTTTTTACACCTTTAATTACATTTTACGCCTACTCGTCATCTAACTTGGTATTTTAAGAAGCTGGGGAGAGGGTGTAGTGATACAAATCTACCAAACATTTGCCCCTAGTCTGCCGCTAGGTCTCTTCTCCACCATTTTGCTTTGGAGAGCCAATTTTCTTAGTCCTTCGTCATCCATTCTAGTGAGATGGCCTTCCCATCGCAACCTCTTTATTTTTGCATATGGGCGGATACTGGCGGGTCCTGCTAGGTCTGGTATAGCTCATTATTGTATCGTATTCTGTACGCATTTACGTCTTGGATTGAACCGAAGTAGGGAAAGATGATTCCTTCTAGACCCTCCTCCTCCTCCAACCTCCTCTGACCTTGACCTTGGCACTTCCGGTTTCGACTTCAGGTTTCCACTTCCGGTTTCGACTTCCGGTTTCCGGTTTTGACTTCAGGTTTCGACTTCCGGGTTCGACTTCCGGTACTCATTTCCGAATGCGCGGGAAAATTCAAAAAATAGACGCGAAGCGGGAAAATTCAAAATTAGGTGTCGGCGCGGTAAATTAAGTGTGAAGTTGGTTGCATATATCGACGAGTCTAAATATATCAGGTTAGATAGATGAATCTAAATACATGAGACTAAATAGACGGGGTTAGATACATGGGGCTGGATACATGGGACTAGATAGACGGGGCTAGATACATGAGACTAGACAGACGAAGCTAAATACATGAAACTAGATAAGACTGAACTAAAATATATAAGGGATTGTTTAATTGAACTAAAATGTATTTTCGATTGTTTTTTTTCGTTTAACTTAATAAACATAATAAGATTTTGATTTAAATAAAGATTTAGTAGTCGGTTAAGCATAGCCGGATGTTTGTGTATGTCAGTGTAATCAATTTGTTCGAAATGTTTTTCGTATTTTGTTGTTATTTTGATTTACTACTCTGGCTTGACGATTAGGCGCAGCTGGCCGTCTAGCGCTGATTACAACTCCTGTTATCTTATCAGCGGCACGCGTGTGGAGAAATAATAAATTATGAAGCGCGGTCTAATCAATTTCTTAGGTTTGTTTTTCGTTTAATTTAATTCATTTATATAAATACCAAAGAGTTCAATTTTCTGGCATGCACTTTTCACCTACTTGTATCCACTTTTATCTACTTGCAACCACTTTTCATCTACTTGCATCCACTTTTCATCAAGCTAAACAGGGTGTGAGGTCTATGTAACCCCACGCTAAACAGGGTGTGAGGTCTATGTAACCCCACGCTAAACAGGGTGTGAGGTGTATGTGACCCCACACTAAACAGGGTGTGAGGTCTATGTGACCCCACGCTAAACAAGGTGTGAGGTCTATGTAACTCCACGCTAAACAGTGTGTGAGGTCTATTTTTACTCATCTTTCATCAGCTGTTAATAAGCTTTAATCTCATTGGGTTAGTTATGTTAGCTTTACATCCACTTGCATCCATTCTCTAATCTCATTGGGGTAGGTTACTTGGGTTAACATTAGGGTAGGTTAGCATTAGATTAGTTGGGTTAGGTTACAGGTGTTAAAACTGAAACGCGCTTCATTCCTAACACCTGTAACCTAACCCAACTAATCTAATGCTATGTTGTTTTTGACTTTATTTCTTCTGTGCGCGAGGTTTATATTTGGCGCAGGGCAGCGAAAAGAAAAGACACGTGTTTCCCCAGAGCGCCGGATTACTAAACGCGTCGGATTAACCAAACACCGGATTATCAAGATTATACTGTACTTGGATTAACATATGAAAAATAGATGAGCAGAATAACATGTACAAGTAATAACTCACATTTTCAACCATGAATATACATTGTTTTAGTCAACATAATCAAGATTTTTCAGAAAGATATTTCTTAATTAATTAAAAATCACTTGTATTATAAATAATATGTGTACAAAATGGATAACATCAGATTTACAAAAAAAAAACTATTTAACGAAAACGTTAGCAACAAGCTACGCTTTTTTCCATTATCTAAATTAAATTTCTTAAAATTTACCATGTATTGGAATTTTCAGTTATCTAAATGAGGTAAGTAAGTCGACTGTAACATCTGCCTATTTTGCATTTCAGCATAGCCGAGCTTTCTAGACTAATCGATCAAAAATTTTAACATAAATACATCGATCGCATGCTTTGAACCCTTTGAAATGCAAGTAGTTTATCTATAAACTCCGACACATTTGAATTATAAATAAGATAACATAAAAAGAATAATTTACATTATATCTATGTAACACATAATCTAATTCTGAATAATAGATAAAAAAATGTCGCTACTTTCAACTATGATTTCAGTCCCCATACAAATAAAATGAACATTTTTCTTCATTTCTTCTATTTTTTTATTTATTCACTTTTTCTTCATAGTTTTATTTATTCAGTGTTTAGTTTATCTAGTGTTGGAATTGTAAGTATAAGAGAAAGAGATAAGTTTAAGTGAAAGACTTTCATTATTTCCTTTTATTTAGTTATACCTTTTATACGTAAGTCGCGTTAATAAATCATATTACGTATAAATTAATTATGAGGCCGAGAACTTTGTGTAGAGCACGGTAGTCCTGAATAATATACGTTGTGTTTCGTTTAAAACTTAATGCGGTTTAAAAAATTAAACTTGTTAGTTTATTGCACTTTCTTGCTAAAGAAATTACATTTAATAGATAAAGTTAAATGTTTTATTATTTAATTGGTGAACCACATTGTAAAATAGAAAGAACAGAAGGAACTTAAACAGAAGGTTGGGTTTATGTTTTAGGTTTATGAAACTGTATTATAATTAATAATTAAACGAACTTACCTAAGTGAAGTTCTATTATAATTATACGAAGTGCTTTGTCCGAAAAGATTAGTACCTGAAATGTTTAAACTACTTGTAGTAACACGCAGTGTTGCCACTATTCCACTATATTTGAGAGTAAAAATTAAAAGAACTCTGTATACTCCCTGACGCCATCTATTTCCGCCCCGGGCCCATCATTTAGTTTAGAGACAGTTTAGCTCCGATATTTCCGAACCTGTTGGGAACCATTTTGTGTTCGGGTGGGTGGGTGCTACTAATCTTTTCGGAAGAAGCACTTCGTATAATTATAATAGAACTTCACTTAGGTAAGTTCGTTTAATTATTAATTATACTCGTGCTTCGTCCTCAAGATTAGTACCTGAAATGTTTAAACTACTTGTAGATCTTGAGAGTACAGGTTCAGGAAATATCTTCGAAATCAAACAATAGCATTGAATTAATGTTAGTTTCTCCATAGAGAGGACCCAAGAACCTATCTACAGGTTATCGCTCGCTAATAAATTACAATCCTCCTCCAATTGTTTGATTATAGAATTTTCGGAATGTACGAGAGGTACAGTTCTCCTTATTTCGTCTGCATTTACTCCTAGCTAGTAGGCTTTTGATGCCGCCGCGTGGTGCGTACTATGCGCTGAGAAGTGGACGTATCTATTCCACTGTCCTTTGGTGTGAATTTAATCCAACGCACGGTTTAAAGTCGGGGTTAACACAACCTTGTGCGGTTCTTTATAACTGTCCTTGGACCTATTAATGTAATCAATTAGAGTCGTAGCTGGGCAAACTTCTAACTTTTCAAGGGAAAAAAATAAACATAGCACTGGTTGGTTAGCCTCTACTCTAGATGTCTTGATCAAAACTGGCATCTTTATAATAACTTTAGATGAATTAATCTCAACACTTCTTATATTTAACCTTGAAAGGGTTTGTACTCTATGAACTGTATTAGCCGCAGGGACGGGCTAATAGAGATATGGATTTTCTTGAGAGATTTTCCAGCGAAAGTTGTTCATTCGGGTACCGCTCAACCAGGGAGTCTAAGACAACTGGTGTATCCCACGTGATATTGTCTTTTGGAAGAGCTTGGGGAAACTACCATAAAGAATCTTTTGATTCTGTAGTGCTCAGAGAAACTTACTGTTACTATTAAGGATAAAGTTGCTCTATAGTTTTTTAGGAACCCATATTTGCTACCATATCGATTGCCTCCTCTTGACAATGACTAGACCATATTTTCAAGCACACATCGTACTGCCTTAGGGAACTATCCGCCATTGATGTTATATCTATCAATCTATCTTTAATTTAATGGGGCCTTCCCCCTTAGAAATCCCGTCCTGATAACACTCCTACAGCCAGGGTAACATGGGGCTGCAGGTTGCTGCTGCTAGCAAAAAAGGTGTAATCATATCATGTGATTAAAGTTAATTCGTACAGGCACAAGAAGTTGAAAAGTGAAAAAACTGGGTACCAAGGTTGTGTGGCCCACAACCTTACATTCATAATAGCCTTGGCGTTATCTGAATTATCTTTCTAATTGCTTTAAGTGTAATAAAGCATGGTGGGAAAAACATAGAAATACATCTTGGACTAATTTAAGGTAAGTATGTTTACAGCGTAAAAAAAAAAAAACTGTAGGTGAGAGTCCATTCAAAATTCTCGTTTGCGCTCGTTATCTTCTCTGCAGTCTGTTATTGAAGCATCGGAAAATAATTCTACACCGCTATTGACATCTATAATTTTACGATCTGGGTGCTTCAAGTCCTTTGTTAAATAAACTATTAACTGAGATCTGGCAAAATGAACCTTGGAACACACTTATACGTCTCTTAAGTTCAAGAAATTACAACGTTTTAATTGATTTGTGTAAAGCCAGCCATATTCCATAGCTGGACAAATCGATATTAACGGACCTACCAAACGTGTGGGCTTCCTTATTTAAATTGTTTCTACTTCTACATGTCTTGATCCCTTGTATAGTGTTTTATTTGTAATCATATTCGAGTTTAACGGCCGTAACAGCCCCTCATTTGATTGCGCTTATGTGTAGTTTGTTGGCTCCTCTGTGGTTCCTATTGTCTGCAGGCCGGAACCGGAGTATTCTAATTTAAACTCCTGGACATTAAGGGTTTGATAGGCTTCTTAACTGCCTTAGGGTTAGGGTAAGAATTAGGGTAGACCTTCATTTCGTTACTAGACCTTGATACTGTCTTAGCTGCCTTCAAAATCTCGAGTAAATCATGTCCCGAATAGGTATGTATTAATATTGCTCTCCCTTGGTTGGTCCTTGGTCTCTTTTCCAGCGAATACAGAGCAAAATTACGTCTAGTAGTAGGCTTGGAAAGATGGAGGTCACACAGGATACGACCTGTGTCCATAAGCAGTCTTAGTAATTCATTATCCTAGTTTTCTGCTATTAATTGGATAGAGAAAAATTTGCCCTTACAAGCGATTGTATCAGCTAATAGTCCCTATTTCATCTCTATCCCCCCCCCTCTTTTTAAAAAAACTCTGAAAAAATTGCAGCCCTAATTTCAGAATTCAGTTGTAGAGCTGCAATGGGATTCCAATTTTCCGGTATTAGGTATTTCCCACTAATACAATGTGATCTTCATTAGATAGTCGGGAAATTAAGACCAGATCAAACTCGATGGATCTGCACCTAAAAATTTCTAGAATTTCACCATCAACTTGAAGCATCCTCATCG
Organism: Phosphuga atrata; assembly: GCA_944588485.1. Lineage (NCBI taxonomy): Eukaryota > Metazoa > Arthropoda > Insecta > Coleoptera > Silphidae > Phosphuga > Phosphuga atrata. Next base: position 11,331,049 of record OX155896.1, on the reverse strand, counting down.
TCATTGACACTTTAGGTTGTGGATCTGTTTTTATCGTTGTCATTGAGTACTGCTGTGTAACCACGAGGTGTATTGTCATGTTCCCCGGTTTAATCGAACGTCGATAGGACAGATGGCGCTTCCTCTGGGTATCGTCCCTTTTTCTCACACCATCAATATTACCCTAGTAACCTAAAAAAGATATAAAAACGGTGTCTGAAGAATATTAATATGCGTCCCTCTTTGGAACGCTTTCCTGGATGTTGCGAGATGGTTCCATAAGCCGCTCAGCATCCCAAATTAGAAATTGTATGTGCCCCGTGGGCTTATTTCTATATCGAGATATAAATGATCGAGATCCAAATTTCTATGTAGAACAGTCTTACAAGCTGTATATAATACTCTGTATATAATTAATTTTCCCCCTTTTTAAAAAAAGAGGGGTATGTGATCGTACTTACAAAAAATAGTATTAATATGCGTCCATCCAAGGCCCATATATATACACACCCGGCATATAATAATAATAAATAATGCTTGAAACAGTCTCACATACTGCAATGTGCATTTATAGAGTATGGTATATGTATCGAGACAGTTCCACAGACTGCTCTGTATATGATTTGCTTTTCCCCTAGACAGGGGATATGTGGTCGTACTTGTACATGTAAATAATATTAATATACGTCTATCCTTGGCCCATTTTCTTATATTATATATTGAGACAGTCGCACAAACTGCTCCGGAATATAATAGTAATTTGTTTTCCCCTAAACAAGGGATATGTACTAGTACACATAAATAATATTAATATACGTCTATCCTTGACCCATTTCCTTATATTATATATTGAGACAGTCCCACAGACTGCTCTGGCATATAATAATTTGTTTTTCCCTTCAAGAAGGGATATGTACTAGTACACATAAATAATATTTATATACGTCCATCTTTTGGCCCATTTCCATATATTATATATTGAGACAGTCGCACAAACTGCTCCGGCATATAATATATAACATATAAATATATATAACATAAATAATATTAATATGCATCCCTGCATTCTTATTAGTTACTAGAATAGAATATTAGAATGCACTGCTCAGTGTATTCTTATAGTGTTACACATAAATAACATTAAAATACGTCCATCCCTGGCCTATTTCCTTATATTATATATTGAGACAGTCGCACAAACTGCTCCGGCATATAATATATAACATATAAACATATATAACGTAAATAATATTAATATGCGTCCCTGCACTCTTATTAGTTACTAGAATAGAATAATAGAATAATAGAATGCACTGCTCAGTGCATTCCTATATGGTTATACATAAATAATATTAATATACGTCCATCCTTGGCCCATTGCCATATATTATATATTGAGACAGTCACACAAACTGCTCCCAGCATATAATATATAACATATATACATACATATATATATATATATATATATATATATATATATATATATATATATATATATATATATATATATACATAAATATATATACACATATATATATATATATATATATATATATATACACACATACATATACATATATACACACACACACACACATATAACATAAATAATATAAATAATATTAATATGCGCCCCTGCATTCTTATTAGTTACTAGAATAGAATATTAGAATGCACTGCTCAGTGAATTCTTATAGGGTTAGTTATTTTGAAATGGGTACCATTGTTTATCTACTTTGGCCTTGATCGTCGTCACTCGTACTCTTTGTCTCCCTATCCTCTTTTCCAGCTTTTCTTGTTTGTTTTGATTTGCGGATCTTTTTAGAAAAATAATCATGATCATGTTTGTTCCCGCCGTGTCTTGAACTCGCGGGATAACAAAGATTAAAAAATCTTTAAAAAAAAACATCTGCTTTTTTCTTTCTTTGTGATTTGCTAAACGTGTTAAGTGGTTGAACACTGAAACCTGATTGATGGGCCCGGGGCGGAAATAGAGGGCGTCAGGGAGTATACAGAGTTCTTTTAATTGTTACTCTCAAATATAGTGGAATAGTGGCAACACTGCGTGTTACTACAAGTAGTTTAAACATTTCAGGTAATAATCTTGAGGACGAAGCACGAGTATAATAGAAATATTATGGATCTAGTCAAATTTTATATAAATTATGTACTATATAGATAAAACCATTAGATAAAATTAGAATTTGTAGAGAACGGACGACTAGAATAGGAGTTACAGGACTGTAGTTACTAGACATATGTAGTGACTAGAATTAGTTGTTACCTAGAGCGGGGGTTCCCAAAGAGTGCGCCGTGGAGAGTAAAGAGTCGCTCGCTCCTTTTTACCATTTTCCGAAAACTAAACTTAGGTATTCGCGGATAGGCAATAATTAATTAAAATCGCGCGCGCTCGCTACATGCATCGTTTGTATTTTGGGTTGTCGGTTTGTGATTAGTAACATTTACACTATCGTTATTTAATTCAGTTTTGAAACTAATGTTCCTACTCACCAAAGTTTTATTGTGTCGCTTGTGTTTTCTTCAAACGTCGTACGCAAAATATACAGATTTTTAATAAAAAAACAAGTCGGTAGTTCAAGTGACAGTTCTGAAGCATCAACAAGTGGTGGGGCAGCAAAAAAGATATATCGCAAATACGGTGATAGCTTGGATTTTAGCTTTACTTCAATAGAAGCAAAAAATGAAGAAAGTTTTTTGCAAAGAATTGCAGTTTATCCTTTATTTGAAAATTCTATTGTTCAAAAGTATGCACCTAAGCAAGCTTAAGCGACATCTCGAGATCATTTACCCTACTGTGGTTGAAAAATCCTGTGATTTTTTTAATAGGAAGTTGCAAATTCACAAAATATCAAAAAACTTGTTCACTTAACAGGCCACAGTACCTAGCTCAGTACCTACTGTTAGCATAATTCAAGGTGGAATACATAGTGGCGAAATCCAGGAAACCTCACACTATCGCAGAAGAGTTTATTCTAACGGGTGCTCTCAACATGGTGAATATTATGATGGGAGCAACGGCGGGAAAATATTGTGGGGTATTGGCCGCTCCATTCTGGAGCTATTTGATTCTTTTGTTGCGATTCCATTTTCCATTCATAGCTTCTTGTGTGTTTCTGTTTCTTGTACCATTTTCTTCTATTCCTTCCTGTCTTTTGCCTTCTTTTTCCATTCTGTAACTTCCTTTCGCATATCTTCGTGTATTTGGCCCTGCCAACTTATTTTCAAATTTAAATGAATGTATTTTATTTAATTTATTAATTTATTTATTAAAATTAATTATTATTAATTAATTTAAAATTAATCATGAACAATCTTGACTTTCTATTAAAATCTCTTGTACAGCTATACAAAAAGTCAATAGATGATGGGGTATATCCAACTTGCTTTAAAGTAGCGTTGGTAGTTACATTGTTAAAAAATCGGATCCGCGTATTTTGGATAACTATAGACCAATATCTATAGCCTCTACGTTTTCAAAAATATTCGAACGATTGATTTATAATAGAGTATACCTTATCAAAAACGATTTACTTTCCAAATGTCAACATGGTTTCAAAACAAGAAAATCTGTAGAAACAGCTTACTGCAGCCTCGTGAAATGTATTTTAGAGCAACTGGACAAGGGAGATCACGTTATTGGATTATTTTTTGACTTAAATAATGCGTTTGATGCAGTGAATATAGATTTTCTTATTAAAAAAATTGAGTGTTTTAGATTTCGGGGATGTTTTTCAAATCTGTTAGGATCGTTTCTAACAAATCGCAAATTAATTGTCAAAATAAATAGTTACTTTTCTAATGCAAAGGATAGCGCAATATAAATATAATCTTAATGATCTGTCTTGGGTCCTCCCTTATTCATGTTATTTATAAATGATTTCCAAGAGTTTTTAGCTGCTGAAACTATTTTGTTCGCCGATGATACATCTCAGTCAGTTGCAGTCTCAGCAAATAGTTTTGAGGAATTACATGCGAAGGTAGTGGAGGTTATAATAAAATTTAATAATTGGTGTACCGAAAATAAGCTAATATTCAAATGAAGCTATCAAAATAGTGGACGAGTGGATGGGAGGGAAGCAACTTCAGTTCTTCTTCTTTCTTTGGCTCTACAACCCTTTATGGAATTTGGCCTCCTCTACTATTTTATGCCATTCTCCACGGTCTTCTGCTGCTCTTTTCCAATTCCTTACTCCTAGTGCTTTTATGTCTTCTTCCACGCTTTCCTTCCATCTTTTACGTGGTCTTCCTCTTGGTCGGCTATTGGTGGGTTTCCATTCCATGATAAGCTTGGTGTTTCGATCTTTTTCCATTCTTTGCACCTGGCCTATCCACCTCAGTCTCTGTGCCTTTACATGTTTTACTATGTTATTGTTTCCAATTAGAGACTCTAGTTCGTGATTCATTCTTATCCTGTATGTTCCGTCCTGTTCCCTTATCGGACCATATACTTTTCTTAATATTTTTATTTCAAATGTCTTTAGTTCTTCCTCACTTTTCTTAAGGAGGGTCCATGTTTCACAGCCATAAGTAACTACCGGTCGTATTAGGCACTTATATATAGTTATTTTGGATTTGTGACTTAGTAGTTTGCTGGTAAGTAGTTTTCTGATCGCATAGTAGGTTCTATTTCCTTTTAATATTCGATTCGTATATTTCTTCACTCTCGTCGTTGGTTTGATTTAGTTGAGATCCCAAATACGTGAAATTTTTAACTTTTTCAAAGCTGTGGTCGCCTACTATGTTTCTATCTTCATTTTGTGGTGCAGTTCTGGACATCATCACATATTTTGTTTTTTCTTGATTGACTGTCAGTCCTACTTTCCTTGCCTCTTTTTCGAGGTCCTTAAATGTGTCATTTACTGCATTTGCCATGCGCCCCGTGATTACTATGTCATCTGCATAGGCTCCGATTTGTCTACTTTTTGATGTTAAGTTTCCCGTTATCTTTAGTTTTTCTATAGCCGCATGTAATGTTAGGTTGAAAAGTAGAGCGGATAGCGCATCACCTTGTCTGACTCGAGACGTAATGGCGAATTTTTCGGTTTTATCGTTTTGTATTACTACTGCCGCTGACGTTCTTTCTAATGTTAGTTTAATTAGATTGACAATCTTTTTTGGTATGCCCATATGTATTAAGTTCAGGTATAACTTATTTCTATTAACCGAATCGAAGGCTTGTTGAAAATCAATGAAAAGGCAGTGTATGTCAAAATTGTGTTCGTATCCCTTTTCTAGCAGCAGTCGCATTTGGTGTATTTGATCTGTTGTTGATCGGAGGTCGAAATCCACATTGATAGTCATCTAGTATATCTTCTGCATATACGTTCAACCTTTTGTGAATGAGGCATGAAATGATTTTATATGTTACATTTAATAATGTAATTCCTCTGTAATTTTAACAATCTCTTTTGCTTCCTTTCTTGTGAATAGGATGTATAAGGCCTAAATTCCACTCTTCTGGCATTGTTTCTTCCTCCCAGATTCGTTTGGTTAATTGGTGGATACGGGCCCACAGTTCTGGGCCTCCTGCCTTTAGTAGCTCTGCTGTAATGTTATCGCTACCAGGCGCCTTGTTATTCTTAAAGGCAATTATGATCTCAGTTGTTTCTTCCAGTGTCGGTGTTTCAACTTTTGGTTCAGCTGTTTTGTACTGAGTTAGTTCTTCTTCTGAGTTTGTTTCACTTTTATTATTAAGCAGGTCGCAGAAATATTCCTGCCATCGTTTCAGGACGTCTGATTTCTCTGTTAGGATCGTTCCATTTTTGTCGTCGCACAACATTTCTTTCGCTTTGTACTCTGAAGAATGTAGTTTTGTTTCTCGGTAGAACTTTTTGTAATTTTTTCTGTTATTGCTCTCGTCTATTTCTTCTATTCCCTTGTTATAGTATTCTCTTTTCTTTCTTCGACACGTTCGGTATGCTTCTGTTCTTTTTCTTTCATAGTCTTTCTTTTGGCTTCTCGATTCACGCTGGAGGCACTTGTTTCTTGCTTCATCTTTTATGTCTATCTTCTTCCCGTACTCCTCGTCAAACCATTCTTCGTTTCGTATTTTTTGCTTTTCTCCTATCTTTTCAGCTCCTTTTAGAATACTATCTCTGATGTGTCTCCATTCATTCTCCACATCGTCTTCGCTTGGGTTTTTACGTAGGTGTTCCAGTATTGTTTCTTGATATTCTCTTTTTCCCTTTTCACTTTTCAGTTTTTCCACATTCCACTTCTTTGGTTTATCTCCTCCGCGTTTTTGTATGTTGCTTATTCTCTGTCTTACAGTTGCTATTACCAAGAAGTGGTCGGAATCGCAGTTGATTCCTCTGAACGAGCGTACATCTCTTATATTTGATGTCCATCTTCTTGATACTGCGACATGATCGATTTGGTTACATTTTCTCGTGCCCGGAATTTTCCATGTTCCTTTATGTATGCGCTTGTGCGGAAAGAGTGTACTACTTAATATCAAATTTTGAATTTCTGCTAGGTGGCATATTCTCTCTCCGTTTGGGCTTGTTTCTGCGTGCAAGCTGTGTCGTCCAGCAACACTCCTGTACCTCTGTTCTTGTCCTATATTTGCATTAAAATCTCGCATCAATATCAAGATGTCGTGATTGGGTACTTTGTCGCATTCTTGGATCCTGTCATAGAATTGGTCGATTATCATTTCGTCTGTTTCTTCCGTTGGAGCGTATTCGTTTAGAATGGTTATATTTGTAAATTTTCCTTTTAAGCGGATCTTGCACATTCGTTCGTTGATTGGTTCGAAGTGCATAAGCGTACTTCTCGCTTTCTTGTTTAGTATGAATCCAGTTCCATATGATCCTTGTTTTTCACTCCCGCTATAGTATAGTGAGTATTCTCTTTTTCGTACTTCGCCCTGTCCTTTCCATCTGATTTCTTGCAGGGCTGTTACACCTATATTTTGCTTTATAAGTTTTTCGGCAAGCTCCTGCATTTTTCCAGGTCTTAGCATGGTTCGTACATTCCATGTGCCTATTTTTATTTCCAATCTCTTGTCCTTTTTTCGTTGCGTGGTTCGTTGTCGTGGTTCCAGTCCGGTTTTATTTCGTGGAGTTTTCGTAACAAGTTTGTTTTTCCGGTGACGGGGAGTTAACCCGTCGCCCAACCCCCATTTCGGAGGGCCATTTCGCCTGCTCTCGTTTGCCCTCATTTCCGCCCTTGTCCATACGGGTTTTCACCGCATCTCAAAGGGTGTCCATGAGGTTACCAGGGATCACCAAGCGTGGAGGTGAGAGTCAGACTTGGGTAGGAGTGGCTATGCAAATAGTTCATTCCCAATGACTGTTGTGCGGTACGCATGCACTACCCCCTTTGATTCTTTTTTCTACTTTATTCTACTTTCAAGCAACTTCAGTTGGCCCCTGAGAAAACGGAGGCTGTACTTCTGATGGGCAAGAGGCACATTAAGCCAATTTCTTTCGAAATAAGGTACTTTAAAATCACCCCAAAAGCTGATTTAAAATACTTAGGCGTTGTAATCGACAAGAGCATATCTTTCAAGCAGCATATAGTAAAGCTTGGGAAAAAGCGCTAAAAACGGCTTCAGCACTAGAGAGACTCATGTAAAATGTACGGGGACCCAGAAGTAGTAATCGGAGACTTTTGTGCTCGGTTGTCCACTCTGCTATGCTATATGACGCCCCGAAATGGGCAAAGGCAATGAATACAAAAACTTTAAGAGATAAGCTGACATCAGTACAGCGGAAACTAGCATTGAGCGTGTGCAGCGCGTACTGAACAGTGTCCAGAGAAACCGCTCTAGCAATCGCTGGAACTATTCCAATTGAATTAATGCCACGTGAGAGATTGGACATATACACGACGCAACGAAACGGCGACAAACGGACAAGGACTGAAAAGAAAAAAGCGGCAACATCTAATTCACACGAAGAATGGCAAAAAACAAAAAACAACAAACGGACAATGGACAAGAAAATTAATTAGGGATGTGAAAATTTGGACCACGAGGAAACGCGGCGAATTGAACTACTATGTAACCCAGGTACTTAGTGGCCACAGGTGCGTGAACACTTCATCATTTGGCGAGGTGTGAGAGTTAAAATCATGAATTTCTTTTTGCTAAAAATATATTCAAACGCACATAAAAAATGTTATCGTGATATATAGATAATAAATAGGGAAACATACCTTCTACTTGGTTTGAAGTACGTTATTTCATTGGGTTAACGTAATTTGGACAAATAACGTTGCCACGTGTTATAAATTTTTTTTCGTGTCACAGAGAGGCTCTCTCAGAAAGATTCGTTTGTTAAAGGTATATTAAATAAAAATTAATGTTGCCTCAAGATTTTCCTGAGGCTCTGCTAATTCTGTACTGTCGAATGAGGAGCTCTATGCGTTTTCGACGATTTCTATACTTTGGAAGATTTTGACATTCGAAATTTATCTGGTTGTCACTAAGATTTTAAGATTTTAAGTTCCACGAGAAGGAACGTTTAAATTTAATGGAAGTTTAAACAACAAAGATTTCATTGTTTAATATCTTCTGATATAATATCTTTATATAATATCTTATACCACCGTTTTAAAACAGGGATTTTTGCCTTATCTGGCCTTGTCTGATCTTCTCTGGTCTTGTCTGGTCTTGTTGGATTTTAGCTGGTCTTTTCTGGTCTTGTGTGGCATTGGCTGGTCTTGTCTGATCTTGTCTAGTCCTGTCGAGGTTTGTCTGGTTTTGTCTTGTCTTGTCTGGCCTTATCTGGTTTTGTCTGCTCTTGTCAGGGCTTGTCTAGTCTTGTCTGCGTAGGTATGGTTTTGTCTGCTCTTGTCTAGTTTTGTCAGGTCTTTGGTGGTCTTGTGTTGTTTTGTCTGATCTTGTTTGGTATGGTCTGGTCTTCTCGGTCGTGTTGGCGGACAACATTGTAGACCACATACGCATGATGACCAACATATCAACAAGAAGTAGAGATTACGGACTGGAGCTGAACACGGCAAAGACAAGGCCTATGCTGATTTCAAAAACCGAACAACAGATCCAACTGCACGTCGACGGGGAATACATAGAACTGTATGACGAGTGAACAACCCGCCAAGAAGTCTTAGCACGCACCGAACAGGCAAGATCATATTTATTAAAATGAAAAAGATTCTCTTCTCCAGACTTCTCCGGGTCTGAGCATAGAACTGAGGCTAAGGATGACCCGCCGCTAAGTCTTACCGATTCTGCTATACGGGATGGAAAGCTATACCTTGACCCAGGTAACAACAAAAGGGATAATGGTCTTCGAAATGTGGGTCTACCGTCGTATGCTGGGAATACCGTGGGTGGACAAACTAACGAACATAGAGGTACTTCGCAGAAGCAACAAAGAAACTGAGATACTCTTCACTATAAGGAATTCAAAGTTTCAAAACTTAGGCCACGTCTCCAGAAACGAAAAATATGGATTGCAACAGCTTATAATCCAAGGAAGGATCTAGTGCAAGCGAAATGCTGGTCGACGCCGCATATCTTGGCTGCGCAACTTGCAAAATTGGTTTGGAGTATCATCCGCGGAACTGTTCCGTTCCGCGATGTCAAAAATAAAAATTGCTATAATGATCAGCAACCTGCAACGGAGAATCTGAACCAAGGTGAATATTGTCTGGTATTTCTGGTCATGTTTGGTGTTGGTGTCTTAAGTTCTTCTTAACCAGAAAGGAACAGAAGCTTGCCTGAAACTAAACTGAACAAACTTAGAATTCCGACAGGAGCCTTGATAGGAAACTGCAGACTTGGGAAACACCTCAAGACCCTAGGCCTAGAGGAATTTGACAGATGCAGATTATGTGGCTCAGCAGAGTGAGCCCCCATACATCTGCTCTAAGACTGCGGAGCAATGCTCCGCAAGAGACAAACTTATCTTGGGGCCCACTGCCTGAACGCAGAGGAGTTGCAGTCCTTGAATTCCACCCAGACTATAAAATTCCTAAAGGAATCAGGACAAGAGGAGCCGCTCGAAATGAGTAAGTATACCAACATTTAGTGGGTGGAGTACAATATATCTATGAATGTCGTAATACAGGACTTTTCACCACCAAATCTACAATCGGGTATTGTCTGGTCTTGTCTAAATTGTTTTTGTACATTATAACGACACAATTTTCGAATATTTTTTTTTTCATTAGGAACACAATAATAGAAATTTAATAAGAAATGTTTACTGGTCGTAAAACTAACATAAAACACAACCTCATTAAACATAACCTCATTAAACTTTGTGACATAAATAATACATTTTGCAGAAACACTTTTTAAATTTACATTTAAATATAAAACAAATATATTTCCATCTAGTTTCTTGTTTTCAGTACAGATTAGTTTATTTAAAGAAAATATTTCATTTTGAGCGATATCAAATATAAAATTTCCAGAAATATCGAGATTTCAGTCTGATTAAATAAAATAAATCTCATTCCATGATTTAATATGTTTCGTTGCTTTTTTATTGGCATTTCAAGTATATTCCGTATTCCGGAGAACTAAGCCGAGTTTTTCATATACAAAATTGAATAGGGATATGAGTGCTATTTTATCAGCATATTCAAGATTAACGTTCCGGTATGATGTAGAGGTTGAAAGAGTTTTGTATAGGAGCTAAACTTTAAACGTTACTAACACCTAGACTGTATAATATATTATTTAAACTTAAATTGTGTTCAACTATATTAATATAAATAAGATAGAGACAAGATACTTCTAAATTTATACTACGTTAGGAAGGCTAAGGCATGATTATACAGATAGGTATATGTAAATTCAGACAAATTTCAAGTAGCGATGGTAAAAAAAAAACAACAGAATACAGAACAACATTGAGATTATGCTGACAAAATGGCTTTTATGGGGAATATATGTTGTCTAGTCTTGTACGGTTTTCTTAGGTCCTGTACGTTTTAAACATATATTACGATGGATATCCGCTTACTGAGGAAAATTTAATTCGAATAGGTCATACTTAGTCCAGCTTGTCTGGTCCTGTTTGATCTTGTCTCGTCTTGTCTGAGACTCTCTCGCCTTGTCTGAGCTTGTCTGGTCTTGTCCGGTCTTGCCCGGTCTTGTCCGGTCTTGTCCGGTCTTGTCCGGTCTTGTCCGGTCTTGTCAGGTCTTGTCCGGTTTTGTCCGGTCTTGTCCGGTCTTGTCCGGTCTTGTCCGGTCTTGCCCGGTCTTGTCCGGTCTTGCCCGGTCTTGCCCGGTCTTCTCCGGTCTTGTCCGGTCTTGTACGGTTTTGTCCAGTCTTGTCTGGTCTTGTCTGGTCTTGTCTGGCCTTGTCTGGTCTTGTCTGGTCTTGTCTGGTCTTGTTTGATCTTTTGTGGTCTTGTCTGGCCTTGTGTTGTTCAAATGTTCAGAAAGGTCTAGGTTTTCAGTTTCTCAAATTTGTTGTAAATGTAGTGCCCCATTTTTAGTTTAGTGTTGTTTATTTTGAATTAATCTGCTTGGTCAAAAACCATTTTTTATGATTATATGTACTTCAAATCCAGTTTTCAGTTTAATGTTTTTTATTTGTTTTTATTTGTACTATATTTGGAGTGAAATAACTATTTCAATGAATTTGCTGAAATTTCTATTGATATCGAAATTTATTTTATACATTTTTAGCGAACACTATAATAAGTAAAACGTCTTTAATATTTCCTGTAAAACTAACTTTGTTGAATTTAATAGGTCTATGGTATTGAACAGGGCCGTAACTAGGCAGGGGCAACAGGGACACATGAACCCAGATGGAAGGAGGAACAAAAAATCAAGAAAGTAATAATAAGTTAGAAAAAATCGTGCGCCTTTCGACAGTTTTTTTGGGAACCTGTCCGAAAATGATATATTATTTTAGCAAAAAAATAGTTTTATGCAATTAATAAAATTTAGTGTAGGAGGGGTCCATTGATAAGTTCTTGCCCAGGGCCCCAAGAAAGCTAGTTACGGCCCTGGCGTTGAATGTTCTAGCGAACAAAAAAAAATCGAAAAAAATCATAACTTCACAACTCATGTTATGTGAGGTTTACAAATAGCTTTAAAAGAAAGAACGAGATATATTTTGAAAGAATTCATTAAAAATCTGTATACGTAGCGAAAGTCGTTTCATTGCCGGCGAATTCAACGATATGAAATGTGTAACGAGAACCCCAAGATTAAGCAATATTTAAGATAAGTTACTTCGAACCCACATTAACCCTATATTCAAATTTTCTCTCCGGCGCTGCGCGACGTTATTAAAACAAACGTATTATTCAGAAAAATTATACATTTCAAATGCATTTGCTTTTCAGTCCTTTCTTATGCCTCATTATTTATTTGAATTAAGATTTGTCTCTTGAACGTGAGTAAAATGGGGGTTTAAAATTGCGGCTGTTTTAATAAATTGCATTATTAGAAAAACAATAAAATTTAAGAAAATGTTGTGGTTTAGAATTTACTTATATATTTTTATTTACATGTATTTCTTTATTAACAATGACCTTTCGCGGTGAATCTGGGTTGTAGATATATAGATAAAGAGATGCATGAACATATATGCCTGAAATGCGCAGGTACATATATACATAAATATATAGGAACATAAATACATACTTTTCTTTAAAGTTTACAGATTTCTATGCCCTATACTTTGAATGTAGTAGTGTACTAATGTATATGATATCACTATATTTATATATTTACATAGGAATACTAAGAACTACATAATACATATAAATAATATTGCAATAATTGCTTCTGACGATACAATATGGATACTGATAATATATTATGTTGACATTAATATTTTTTTTAAGTAAGAAGCAGTCATTACAATATTAACTGAAAGAAAGAAAATGTTGTAATTATGACAAATTCGTTAGGAAATGCAATGACATTTACATGCTTATATAGAGTGCTAACCTTTTCAATTTTAGGAGAGCACCAATATTGATTTCTAGAATAATTTATTATTTCTGTGTATATAGAATATAGTATTAATACATGAAAGCATAAGTATCACAATTTCCGAAAACTTTCATTTACGGTAGGTACAAGAAATGATTTTTTTTTTAAATTAAAAGTAACACAAAAGAAATCAGAAAAAATTGCCAATCTTTAATTAAAATTCATTTAAGGGGGGACATCACAGTAAAATTTAGAAAAAATAGAATTTTTTTTCGCTTAAAAGTTGCTTTAGGGTTTTAAAAATAACATACCAAAAGATGGAATGCGAAAAAAATGTCTAAATGCCCAAATTTTCCATTCTGCCGCAACGCCTCTCAGGCTTCGCAGATTACAATTAAAACTTTAAACGCGTTTTTCTCGAAACCAGTTTTTCTTAACTGGGCGGACACATTGCTCGGGAAAATCTTCACCGATCGATCTGAAATTTCGGTAGTATATTCCAAAAACCTATCTCTATCGAGCCATGTAGGATTTTTTTTTATACTACTTGGTTTTTTTATGAACAATTTAATGACTTTTTTTTTGGTTAAATTTTCAACTTTTTTCAAAATGTGCACCATTTCGCCAAAAATCAATATACCGAAATAATCCTACGTGGCTCCATAGCTTTTGATATATAGAAACTAACAAACTAAGATTTTTTGTTAGAGGTCAAAAATGAGTCTAGATGTCCGGCCGTGGACCTCCTTCCAAAAATAGGCGTCTCCGGACAAGTGCCACACAGCCGCCATTTTGTGTCAAAAAAAATTGAAAAAAATATTTTATTTAGGTTTTTAATAATATTATTAAACTTACTTTACCGTTTTTCGATTGATCTTTTCATTGAAACAAAAAAAAAAACGAAAATATAGCTCCATTACCGTGCTCTACTGTGATGTCCCCCCTTAAGCAAATAGAGAAAAAAAAATATGTGTATATCTAAAAGAAATAGCGCGGGAAAGAATCGTAAAGGTTAAATTTTACTCAAAATAACTTAATAAATTATTTATGCTTGTTGTCTGTCTAGTCAATTTGATCCGCCTAGTCGATCCGAACTGTCCCCGACTAGTTGGTCTAGCTCTTTCTAGTTTGCCTAGTCCGTCGAGTCTGTTTAATTTGATTTATTGTATATCAGTTTATATGTTTATGAAAGTTTATTAGTCAAGGAATTGCCTCGTAAATTGCTAAACGTTTGTAAATACCTCGTTGACTGCCATTGCTAATGATTACCAAAAAGCTATTACTCTGACGCAATAAATATCTGCAGAGGAAACTTTTGTATTCACGAAGCGCGCAAAATCATTTCGTGTACATTTATTTTTATTTTATACTTCTGTGTCTGTGTATCTCTCGATGTGTGTGTGTGTGTGTTTGTAATATTGAGTTGTATGAGAGGACTCTGTATCGTTGCAATCCCGTCTATCTCGCCGCACCATTATCGTTGATTGCTGAACACTGATTGGATTTTCGGCCAGATCCTATCGACCCTATATTACTTTATATATATATATATATATATATATATATATATATATATTAATCCACGGATATCGGCTCGATATAAAGATGATCATGTCGTTTATTAAACTCTAGTTAATAGGGAATTAGCTTTCTGAGTTACATGTGTGTTACACATATTAAAAAAAATGGAATGTACGTATAGAGCCGTACATAGTCTAACCTTCATTATCTATTTTTCTGTTAGCCTTGTCAGTGTAATCCTATCCTCTTTTTTTGACTATTTAATCTAGTATTATCTATCTGACATTTTCTCTCTAAACTTATCTTTTTCTTTTGTCTCTCCAGTCTTGTATATCTAGTGTGATCTTGTCTCGTTTGCCTTCTGTTTTCTTTCTAGTTACATCTGTATTGGTCATGCTAGTTTATTATTGGTCTTATTACTTCTTAATCTAGTTTTATCTAACTAGTCTCATACTTTTAAAAATTTTGATAGGTTAGGTTATTGTTTTTTCTGGAATTATCTGTCTGGTTTTTTTTTCTATATCTATACGTTATTATATCTTCTTCTTCTTATTATTATTATTGAGTTAATATCTTCTTCATTCCAAATTATCTTTCCACATTTTGTTTGGTCTTCCGGTGCTACGCTTCCCGCGGGGTCTTCTATCTCTTGCAATCCTAACTTTTCTGACCTCGTTCATTCTGGATATGTGCTTATTCCGTTCATCTCTGCGTTGTGCTACCCATTCTCCAACCTTTTGTATATTAAATTCTTGTCTAATGTCTTCACTTCCGATATGATCTCCCTCGAGGGACTTATTGGTTATTTTTGTGCCTCCATTTACACAGTTTCCAATATCTGTTTTGTTTTAATTGTATCCCCACGTGTTTCTGAGGCATATGTCAATAATGGTCATATTATTGACTTGTATACTCTTACCTTCAGTTCTGGTTTTAAATACTTATTTCGCCATATGTAATCATTCAGGCATCCAGATATTCTCAAGGCTTTATTGGCTTGTCTTTGCACTTCCTAATTCAATTTTCTATCACTCGTTATTTTTGTCCCTAGGTAGTTGAAGCTGTGTACTTGTTCTATTATTTGCCCGTCTAGTTCTAGCTTACATCGGAGAGGTTCTCAACTTATTGTTAGGCATTTGTTTTTGTTAGTGGCAACGTTTAATCCGAATCTCTTTCAGCAAGTTGAGAAATGAAATAATAATCTCTCTTATTATATCTAATTTCTTCTTCTTTTTATGCCTATCCGTTCCGGATATTGGTGACCATCATAGATATATCAGTTTAGGATGTTAAGAATAGTTCTACACTCGTGTACGAAGTCCATGTTCCAAGTTTCCAAGCCAAGATGTTCTACTTCTTCCTTGTCCTCTTTTACGAGGAATCTTTCCTTGAAGAATGCTCTGCAGCAATTTATACCTGTATCTATTCCTCATTACATGACCTAAATATTGTAGTTTCCTGCATTTTACTGTTTTCAAGACTTATTTTCCTTTCTTCATTTTATGGAGAATGTTATTGTTTGTAATTTTATTTGTCCATGGCACTCTAAGCATTCTCCTGTAGAGCCACGTCTCAAATGCCTAAAGTTGTTTACCCATCTTCTCGGTCAAAGTCCAGGTCTGGGCTTTATAGAAAAGAATGGAAAATATACAGCATCGTAGAAATCTTAATTTTGTTTCCATGGAGAAGTAATGGCTCTTAAACACAATAGCCATTTTACAAAATGCAGCTCTGGCTTTCTCGATACGGACTCTAATTTGTTGTGAATTATCCCATTAGTTATTAATGATGGTTCTCAGTTATATGTTTTTGCTTACTTGCTCAATAGAGGTACTATTAATATTCAGAACGAAGTTTGGTAGGTCTTTGTCTTTCTTGCTGATGACCATGCACTTTGTTTAATTCATGTTGATAACAAAGCCATAACGCTCAGTACTTTCACCGATTCGAGAGACAAGGTATTGAAGACCATCCACGCCATCAGCAAATATTACAGTATCGTCAGCGTGGCATATATTTTTCAGCTTCTCTCCGCTAACGGATATTCCTTCTTCGTGGTCTTCTTTGAAGATATACTCTGACCCCACTCCTCTCTGTCCCAATCCTCGGCATATCTCTACTGTCTTAGATTTCTCATTTACTACCCTCACGGCTGCATATTGATTCCAATATATATATTAATTATGAGCTGGAAATCTTTGTCGTTTATTCCACTGTTTTTTAGCACCTCGGTTATCTTGTAATGTTGCACTCCATCAAAAGCCTTTTGATATAAATAAAACAGGTATAAACATCACATGTTTATGTTTCTACACATCTGGAATATGATTTGGATGCAGAACAAAGCTTCTCGAGTACCAACAGCATTTCTGAAGCGAAATTGTATAGGTGACATTTGTTCTTCACAAACTTTTTAGATTCTTCTGTGAATGATTTTCAATAAAATCTACTGAACTTATGGTTCTGAAATCACTGCATTTTTTAGCTCCTCGTTTCTTCGGCAAGATTATAAAGTCTGATTGAAGCCATTTTTGCAGAATGTTTCCCAAATTATAAATTTATTTAAAGAGTTGCGTCAACCACTCATTTTTTTTTTCATCAAACAACAATTATATCTAATTGTTTTAATTTTAAATTATTATACTACATTGTTTTAATTTTATTAGAGATATTTTATTAGTTTAATTGTTTCATGAAAAATGTGTTATATGTGTTAAATATCATATTAATATATTTATATCGACATCGCTATAAATAATAATATTTGTGACGTAAATCGGTTCTATGTCCACCTTTAAATTTATGAAAGATTAGTTATATTTAAATAGAGAAAAAAATGTCGGTCGTTCGATACGAAAATAGTGCAATAAAAATCCATCAACAATCCATTGAGATAAATAGAAGAAATTCCGAAAACAATATGTAAATGCCCAATGAAATAAATCTTAAATAGAAAATATACGCATTCAGCCTCTAAAACTGAAATCGTATCCAGTATAATTTCGCGATTCTCGAAATAGTTTTGTTATAATGTTATATATGGTTTAAGTGAGGGTAATCCGGTATAACCGATTACGCGTTGAAAACCGAGGGCGAATGAATATTTCATGCCGCAGCCTAATAAAATTACTGAAAATTTCTAAACTTGCTGTGAGATAAATGCAGGCCGATTTAGTTTAAGGGAACAATGTCTGATCTCATAAGAGAAATCTTTCAAAACAAATGATATTGAAAGGCAAATTTATTAGTGGAAAAATATTATACCAATCAGAAATTTTGAAGGAAAAGAATTATATCAGAATAATTAGTAATAATTAGTAAATAGCAATTTCAAAGTCAATGTAAGAATTTTAAAACGTGAATGCGTACGTCAAACATTTTTGTTTCACCCTCCTGTTGGCTCTTTTGTCCAAGGGAAAAAGAACACTTTTTATATCATTGGAATTGAAGATATGACCCTCCCTTTTTCCTCAAATTTGGTAAAGGGAAAGGGAACTTGAGGATGTACGCTCCTTAACATCGAAGGATATCAACCCTTCAGGATTTTAGCAGCAATGCTTTGCATACGTAATTTTTGATCAAATAACCGTAATTTTTGATGATCGTAATTTTTGATCTAACTTGGCAAGCTTCAACCCTATGCAGGTGGGATATTGTGTTATGAGTTGGAGTAGAGCCTAAACCAAATAAGGTTAAGAAAGGGAAATATTGAAGTGGATAAAGCAATTTAAACAAACAGTAAACATAATTTCTTAGGTAAAATCTGAAGTATCACAGATGTATTTCGCAATTCTGCCAAAGAATGTTTTCTAAATAAGATCTTCTCATACAAAATATCTCCGACTTCCTGATAACAAGTTTACTCTGGGGACTCGATATTCCTTTATAGATCCGATCGTTTCCCAAATTCGATCATTTACAAACTCGTTAATTTACTGATTCGTTCTATATCACAGACCCGTTGCGTTCTGACCGATCGTTTAGGAAATCAGGATCGGAACGAACCGTTCCGTTTACAGACCTCTTTAGTTTAACCAGTTACCAATAGAACCAACCCAAAGAAGCGATATACAACGATATTTGTCGAAAGGCAGAATTAGATAGCTAGTATTAGGCAAATTGTACGCAAGAAGCATTTGAACACAAAGCAATAGACATATAAGAATAGACTAGGCTAAGCTCGACACGAAAAATTATAGAGATAATTCGGAACAAATAAGACTACGCAGATTTAAACTATAGAGATCAACATCAAAAGAAAAACGTGAAAAATCCATGCTCAACCTTTTTATATTTTTTTATTTATAACTAGTTAAGATTTGGTATTTTAAAAATGTAAACAACTGATTTGTTCAATCTAAAATTGGTCAATTTAGGAAACTGCGTAGCGACTAGTATGTTTACCTCGATGATAATGATTTTCTCTAATCAAAATGAAATGCACTTGCACTACTTACATAAACTGTCCATTTTTGAGAACATAGTTTTCTTTAGTAATTGTATTCAGTATATAATTTTTGTTTTGATTTTCAGGTGAGTCGACTAAGCCACGTCTGAACTTAAATTTCTCTATATTTGGTGGTATGTGACTTTTATATACATATTTTCATTTTTCTTAATTTTATGTTTGTTAAATAATGCTGTATTAATATTTTGTTTGTTTGTTGTTTAATGTATGAAATATATACGGTTGCATAAATTAATTTAAATAATTGATAGGAATAAAGTTTCCGTCTACTAAAATTTCACAAGGGTAGCTGTGAATTATAATGGAATTATTGTGTGCTTCGAAAAATCAACTTTTAGACACAATTGTCTTTTATGTATATATTAACAATTTCTATTTATTGTTTATTAAAAGTTATTTTAATTATTAAAATGATGTTTTGTTGCTTAGTTTTCGAATTCGAATCAGTAAAAATAAAATTCTTGCAATCAAACTTATTATAAAAATATGTCCCTGTTTTACGAATTTGAGCAGCGATTCTGTTTAGTAAACAATAAATGGCAGCAATTTGTAGCGTTTCGTTGGTTTCTTGGCCCTGGGGTGCAAAAAATGCATAAACATATCGGGTCGAAGCGAACGTAATCGAATAATAAAAAAGCGAATGAGATGAGTTTGAACACGATTCAGAACGATTTTAGTTATTGTCGTGGGCTGGTGGATTGTGATTGAATTTTCTTGTGAGCAAAGATTGCGGAAATTCGGTGGAAGTAGTACTAAAAGTTTGTGAGATTGTGGCACAACGTTTTGTGAGTCAGTTTATGAATTTGTTGTTGAAATTTCTGCTTTGGTTAGTGAGTTTTTGCACTGATTTATTAACTAGATTTAAGAAAATTTGTTAAATTTCAGAAGAAAAAAAAATAAAATTGTTGAAGGAAAAGATATTAGATAAGAGATATTAATTCATTTAAATATCACAAATTTTCGTTTAAATCTAGCGATTCAGCGGATTTTTTTAATTTCTTTATTTATGAAACATAATTTTATGAGACTTGTAAAATTTCTTAGTTGTTTATTAATAGCGATTTACGTATATTTAACGGAATTGAAACTATTGGCCTTTTTTAGTAACCATAAATAAAACAGACTAAAACATGTATCTATAGAACAATATGTTTTCAAAACGAGTCATTTAAAACAAATTAAATTTATATTTAAACAAACTTATTACAATACAGTTTGCGAATAAAGTGTAGATGTTGTATATAATTTGTCTGACTTACCCGATTCTCTCAAATGTTCTGTAAGACTATGGAATATAAGATGAATTTCAATAGTTCAATTAAAACTTGGTTCAATTAAATAATTTGTCACACATCTCATTGTCAGTTGAATTTCTGTATATTACATATTTTGAAAGTTGCAAAGCCAATTAGTAACTCAGCAAATATGACATGTATTGCAAAAGTTAACAAAAAGCCGAAAATAAATTTAAAAAAAGTTAAGAAAGATTTAACAGTTTTAGCAAAAACAAAATTAATTATTGAAAGTAGGAGATTACCACTACGATATCTTCAAATCTGTCAGTAGCTACAATTACACGGAAATCTTCTGTTACTCTTTGGCACACCCCGCTGAAGCAGCGTGGTGTGAGCCGTTCGCTGCGTCAAAGCAAGTAACGGGAACGGTCAAGACCGATTTGTGTCAGGGGCTGAAGGCCAACAGATGTTATGAGTAAAGAAAATAAACTTAGAATTTGTGTAATTACTACCTTAGAGTCCAAGATAAGAAGATCTCGTCGGCTCCTCATCCAACGGGAACTCTTATCTAATGGCAAACTGACAGATAATGTAAATCAATAAACAAACAATAGATTCCGGTTTGGAATTCGTATCGCAAGGTCACCATGGATTGTGGTCAGCAAATTAATTTACAGAAGAAATAACAAAGTTTAAAATGAGATGTCATGGTTTGAACCAAATTAATAATAGAATTGAAAGTAGGAGATTACCACTACGACGAGATCTTCTTATCTTGGACTCTAAGGTAGTAATTATACAAATTCTAACTTTATTTTCTTTACTCTTTCATAACATCTGTTGGCCTTCGGCCCCTGACACAAATCGGTCTTGGCCGTTCCCGTTACTTGCTTTGACGCAGCGAACGGCTCACACCACGCTGCTTCAGCGGGGTGTGCCAAAGAGTAACAGAAGATTTCCGTGTAATTGTAGCTACTGACAGATTTGAAGATATCGTAGTGGTAGTCTCCTACTTTCAATTCTATTATTAATTTGGTTCAAACCATGACATCTCATTTTAAAATTAATTATGTTGCAATTTTGCAAAATCGCTATTAACAAACAACTAAGAAATTTTACAAATTTCATAAAATTCATTTTCATGAATAAAGAAATAAAAAAAGGGTATTTTGTAGAATACACCACTTCCTTGAATCTTAGGGTTACGGACTTTTTACCTGGTGTAACAGTTGTTAATCATCTTTAGCATGCTTTAGCTCAGATCGCAAAGCAAAAATAAAGCTTCTACATTGCTTGGTTTAATAAATATTCGTGTTTTTGTTGTCCTAGAAATTGACACATTTGAAGCAACGGCTCATGAATTTCTGGTCACGTAATAAAAAGTTTGCGTAAACAATAATCTTGGCGTTGCCACTTTTACCTTTCTTACAGCAACATTGAAAAATTGTGATCAATCAAAGTATGTGGTCAATCACACTTTTTTAATTTTGCTGCAACAAAAGGACAATTTGGCACAATTTCTTTATTTTGCTGTAAGAAAAAACTGTAGTTACTCTAGATACAAGCTTCTAGTTTTCTTAATAAATTTCTAGTTTCACAAACTTGAATCCGCATTAACCCACCTAGTCTTGGTATCACGATTTAGACGACTAAACAATGTTAGATTTTTTACTAGCCAGTTTCGAGCAACTAATCTTACAATAAAATAAGATACGACCACATATGCGCGGCACCGCGAACTTTTGATGCAATTTAGGACATTTTTGCAAGGAAACTTGGTTTAACCTCGGTCAGATTAGGTTGCCCACCGCGAAGCGGCATATAAATCCTGACCACATACGCGCTGCAACGCGAACTCTCGATCCAATATAGGACAATGTTGCAAGGACAGTTGGTTTAACCCAGGTGAGATTAGGTTGCCCACCGCGAAGCGGAGAAATAAATTAAGACCACATACGCGCCGCAGCGCGAACTTTCGATCCAATATAGGACAATGTGGCAAGGACCACGGCAGGTTAGAATAGGTCGCTCACCGTGAAGCGGTATATAAATCAAGAACACATACGCGCGGCAAAGCGAACTCTCGATCCAATGTAGGACTATGTGGCAAGGATAGTTTGTTTAACAAAGGTTAGATTAGGTTGCCCATCGCGAAGCCGCAGATAAATAAAGACCACATTCGCTCGGCAGCGCGAAATCACGATCCAATATAGAACATTGTGGCAAGAACCGTTGATTTAACCCAGGTTAGATTAGGTTGACCACCGCGAAGCGACATATAAATCAGGACCACATAAGCGCAGCAGCGCGAACTCTCGATCCAATATAGGACACTGTTGCGAGGACCGATGGTTTAACCCAGGTTAGATTCGGTTGTCCACCGCGAAGCGGCAAATAAATCAAAACTACATACGCGCGGCAGCGCGAACTCTCGACCCAATATAGGACATTGTTGCAAGGACAGTTGGTTTAACCCATGTAAGATTAGGTTGCCCACCGCGAGGCGCTGGGTAACCTAATATAAATCCTGACTTATATAAATCCTGACCATATACGCCCTGCAGCGCGAACTCAATATAGGACAAAAAAAAGGCAATGACCGTTGGTTTAACCCCGGTTAGGTTAGGTTGCCCGCCGCGAGGCGGGCAGATACATTAAGACAACATACGCGCGGCAGGGCGAACTTTCGATTCAATATAGGACAAATTGGCAAGGATCGTTGGTTTAACCCCGGTTAGATTAGGTTGACCGGCGCGAAGCGAGCAGATAAATCAAGACATGTATGTTGTCTTGATTTATAATTCTAATTTATAATTAAAAAAAAAATCTAATCTACAATTCTAATTTTAATTTTTAAGAATTCTTTTTTTTTTTATTCTGGTGATGATTGAAACGGACCGGACATTTCCTGTAAGGTTTTATCCAAGTTTTTTTAACAAAATTCCGAATTATTTGTATTTTCCAGATGGAGAACGTGACGATTTGGTTTTTTATTTATTTTGATGAGAATCTTAATTTATTGTTACTTTTCCCCGGATATTTTTTTTTAATTTATATTTGATTTTTATTTAGAAGAAAATTTGATTATGATTAGCCCGAAAATTAGGTTATTATTATATATTTACTAGATAATATCAATATATCCTGAAAAAACTATCTATATTTTGATATGCATATGAGGTAATATCTTTAAAAAAAAAAAATATGGCAACGTCGAGTCAGTTCCATGCGTCTCTACTATCTGTCACGTTGGAAATGTCAACAATCATTTTCAACAAAAATACGAGTATTTATTAAGCCAAGCAATGTAGAAGCTTTGCGACCTTAGTTAAAACGTGGCAAGGACGATTAACAACAGTTACACCAAGTAAAAAATCCACAAACCTAAGTTTTCATTGAAGTGGCGTATTCTGCATATTAGCCTAAAGAAAAATCCGGTGAATCGTTAGATTTAAACGAAAATTTGAGATATCTAAAACAGATTTAAACGAAGCTTTTCCTTCAACAATTTTCTTTTTTTTTGTGAAATTTAACACATTTTCTTGAATCTAGTTAAAAAATCAGTGCAAAAACTCACCAACCAAAGCAGAAATTTCAACAACAAATGCACAAACTGACTCACAAAACATTGTGCCACAATCTCACAAACTTTTAGCGCAACTTCTATCGAATATCCGAAATTTTTGCTCACAAGAAAATTCAACCACACTCCACGACAATAACTAAAATCGTTCTGAATCGTGTTTAAACTCATCTCATTCGCACTGATAATATAAATGTTTACATTTTTTCCACCCAAGAAACCAACGTAACGCTACAAATTGCTGCCATTTATTGTTTGCCAAACAGAATTGCTGCCCAAATTAGTTAAACAGGGTCATATTTCACCCTAAAACTTATAATTTTGTCTATACAAGTTCCTTCCAAATTTTCATGGTGAGTTTACAATCATTTTCTTAAAGTTTGATCTAAATCTATATTATCTAGTTTTAAATATACTACATATTGAAAATGACGTGAAAAATAAATATTTGAAACATTCAAACTTACTCATTTTCATTAATATAACTATTTCTAAAATGTGTACAGGCGAACGATGATAACACTGTCGTTGTTCGATTAGGTCGTACGTGATTTACATATGCCGAATACAAACAAACAAAATTTAGAAGAAGCGGCTTGCTTGGTGCTTATATACACATTTTACACTAATATTTAATCGATAAATATCTTTGGTAAAATAGTACACGGAAAAAAGTACACTCCAAAAATTACAGTTTAAATAGTAGCAGCGGCCTTACGAATACAAATTTGTAGAGATTGCAGTCGCATACTGTAATTTTTAAAACTTATTTACTATAAATACCGGAAACCGGTTGTGACTCGTGCACCGAGGGTTCCGTACAAACTTGTAAGTAAGGTATCTTTTTTTTGTGGAGGGCGTAGCAAACACATTCAGTTAACTTGACAAGCGGCCCTCCTGAAATCACGACCATCTTAGTACCGCTGCAAGCATAACCTCAAGATGTCGCTGTCGTACGATGGAATTCTACCCTATATTTTATTACCATACATCCCCCATTCACTATGAGTGTTTAGGGGTTCTGGAACTTCACTATTTGTTTTTACTGCTCAATTTTGCCTGTTTACCTATACACCCTGTATAAAGGTATACAGGGTATTTTTTTTAAATAACGCGAATATTTTTAAACTTATAAAAAGAAAACTTTATTTTCGTATTACACTTATTCACTAACTTATATTAAGATCTAACTATTTCTAGATCTAATATAAACCAATATATTAACATTTCTAGATCTATTTCGATACTCTTAACATTCAGCTGTTCAATTGACTGCTTTTGGGCAATTGACTACCAAAAAATATAGGGCGTACGTGATTTAAGTATATGTAGATTATAAAGAAAAATTAGACGAAATATAATATATACAGGATGTTACGGGACTTGAGTATGTCGCATGTCAGTTATAAACAAGCAAAATTTAGACATAATATATACCCTGTATATATTATGTATATAGAGCGTACGTGATGAAATGCATAACAAATATAAACAAAGAAAATTCAGAATAAACAGCTTGGTGCCGACACAGACTTTAACCATTTGACCTTACCGAGGAGGACCTAACTGTATGCTACCCATATGCTTCTGGAGCTTTGAATACCACGCATATAATAATACAATAACACATTAGTGTATTTTCATAAGTTTCTAATAGTAAATTCGCATTTTTCTTGTAATTAAACTACATATTTGTGGTTTTCAGATTTTTCCTTTACATGTGCTGTAAGACACCGCTTCTTGCCAAATTTCATGATTCTGGGTCAACGGGAAGTACCCGATAGGTTTTGATTCACTTGTGATATCGCAAAATTTGCGACATAAACGGTCATATCTTTTGATCGCGTTGACTTACAAGTTTGATTTTTTCACAGCTGAAAGAGACCGCAAACCCGAGTATTTGATACAAATTTCAACTTGTTACCTCTACGCGTTCTTGAGAAAAATGGTCTTGACAGACAAACAGACGGACAGACAGACGGACAGACAGACAGACGGACAACAAAGTGATCCTATAAGGGTTCCGTTTTCGGTACGGAACCCTAAAAAAGCAATTGTTAGTTTTTATAGTTTCAAATTCGTAAGGCCGATGCTACTATTTAAACTGTAATATTGGGAGTGTACTTTTTTCCGTGTAGAATAAAGAAAGAAAAGATTCGACCGACGCGACATGAACATAATAACGGGTACATACGTGCCACCATACGGTTCACCTTTTAAAACCTTCTTCAGCGCTACGAAAGAAAAAAAATATTTGCACTATATAATAAAAAAATTATCACTACAATATCATGCACGAGCGTCAAGTGGAAGTAGCACTAATCCTGAAGTTGCTCTTTTGGCTGTGGAACCATATCTAAGTAGAACTATTGCTACTCTTATGACGTTATCTGTATCCGGTTGACCAAAACTCGGGTGAAACATCGTTATCCTTTAGTATGATCAGTTGTACTGGGTTCGAGGTTCTTAATGGATTAAGATTAGAGTTGGCTTACATATTCACGTGGCCAATAAGTCCAAAAGTGTTGTTTAAGTAGCTCGATAAGATTATCGGATATAGGATCAGTGGACGAGAATTTAAAACAGATACTATTTGTGTCAACAACGTATACAGTCCTGTATATGACAATGAGGAATTACTTGCTGCACTTTAAAGTGATGTTTTGTGGACTTAGCAGCTGCCTTCCAAATTCCGCCAAAGTGCGTAGATCGGAGTGATGCTTTGACTTGCCAGTTTATCGACAAATGTTTTCTCTCGCTAGAAAAATTCATTAAGTTCCTTTCTTAACTGAATGTTCCTTAATTTACTGTTGGCTCCGACAAAATCTGTATCGTTGTCATAGTATAGATTGCATACTATGTCACGACGCGCCACGGCTATGTCTAATCACTTTAATGCTGCTTTAAAAACCTCGGAATTGTAATCATGTCGCAACTCTTTATATACAGCTTTAGTTGTTAAACATAGCAAAATTATCGCATACGTTTTTATTGTCTTCGTAGATCTGCGACGACTATCGAATCCTAAATGGGCCAATATAATCGATTCCGGTATTGGTGGTGACGAAAGATCAATTCACTTGAGGGCAGTTGTACCGTGAATTGTTCTGAATTTGTTGGCCGCGCACTAAAACCTAGTATTACTATTAGTATTGTAAGGTAACTTTTTCGAGTTTTAAGCGACTTCTTATGCGAAGTAGCCTTTCTTCGTCTAGAAACGGATCTTATTTTAACAAATTTTAGTTTGTTAACAAGATCTTTTGGATAATCCAGCGGTTGTCTGGTACCATATGTGTCGGATTATTAGGCGGATTATCAACTTAAATCAGACGACAACAACACGGCTGCTAGAAAGAGTGTAAATACTACTGCGCAGTTTATCGTACAAATGTACAAATATATCGTGTACAAATAGTACAAATCGTGTAAAGTTTAGGTCATGGTTTATGAAATAGTGAAAAGTTATTTGATTGTACTAGTGCATAACATTTAGTTAGGTGGCAATGTTAAATTTCTTTTCTTACGAGTTATCTCTCTTTACATTGACTAACAAATTGGATTACAGCCGTTACAAAAGAATTGTCATTCCACCTTACAACGAACACTTTTCGCTGAATAATGTCTTGTCGTTACGTCTATAAGAATTAGTCCCTTTGAACTTAATATTTTAGATTATTTTTCTTAGGCTTTAGCAGTCTTGATTTTATATGACGGTGTATCAATTTGTAGTAGTTACAACAAAATATTCATTTAAACATTTTCTCTGCTGCCTGTTATATAGATTTGATCTTATTGATATGCAAATTTTGACAATTACATATTGGACTCTTTTATCCGACTGCATATTTAATAAAAAAAATGAGAATTTTTCGTTCGCAATAAATTTTATAGATACATTGTGTAGATATTTCTTAAAATATGCCCATTGAAATATTCTCTCAGTCAACATATTTATGTATCCAAATCCCTTGTCATAAGTCATGAGATTCTGTAAAAGGTATGAATATTTTGATTTATATCCTTCGTGAGATTTCACTACAATTGCATGAACAAAATGTCCGTATGTAAAAATAGGAAGAAAACAGGAAAAATCCATTATTTTGATTGTACTAATTAGATTTTTTTATATAGCATTTATTGTGTATTTATTCTTAAATGTTTACATTAAAAATTCAAACTTTATATAAGTTATAACATTTTAAATATAAAATATATAGAAATAATAAAATGATTATTATCTTGAATTATTAATACATTTACCCTAATTTATAAGTTATAAGGTAAAAATTAATTAAACTCTCTTGAGTTACTGTGACATAAATCAAATAAATCTGTTTTGAAAGAAAGTAATTTATAGGTAGTAATTAGTAATATATGTTTTAAACTATCTAAAAACTATATGCAATAATTTCACAATTGGGCTATTATATGTTAGAATTAGTCGTAAATAGATTAAATCTCGACGGGCTTAACTTTCCAAGTTTGGAGACAATTCTGCTTCTAATTTAGCAAACGTCCAATTACTTAGTTAACGCTCCAAAATTTCTACACCACCTATTCAAGATACAAGAACTAAAACATATTAACTACAAATTTCAAATAGATAATAAATATAGTAAAATTAGGTCTTTCTAATTTATCAATTATCAATTTATCTCTAATCCATGTGGTGAAGTTCAGTTAATATGAACTAATCGTAAGTAGTACTTATGTTTTCTAATATAACGAAGTTTAATTAGTTTAGTTTAGTTTAGTATTTAGTCGTAACTAGACTTAACTAGTATCACTCCTCTGTACTAGTATGATCTTAATTAGCAGTATTCTAGCTTGTATGAACTATCCAATTTTTTTCCTGTCAAGTCTTCTCTAGTTTTCTGGCCTAATACGGTTTTTTACGATTGCATTTGACAATCTAGTTCTTTTTTGTCTGTTTTAAATAGTTTTGTTTGTTTAGTCTGGCTTCCTAGTGCTATCTGTTTAGTGTTCTATTCATTGACTTAGCTGTCTAGCTATGCCTTTCAAGTTTGTGTTTTCTGTCTTATTTGTTTAACCGAGACTCTCAAATCTTTTCTCTCTAGTCTGGGCAGTTAAGTCTAGTGTTATTTGTTTAGTCCTATCTACGTATCCTTGTCTGTCCGGTCTTGTCCTACTATATGTATATGTTCATTTCAGTCTATATGAGCTAGTTACTCTAATTCTACCCCTCTAATCTTGTCTGTCTAATCGCGTTGTGTAATCCTGTATATTCATTTGTATTTTATTTTCTGTCGATTCATGACTGTATAGGTTTTTTTAGTCTCCCTTCATTGCGTTCTAATATAACCGAATATTATCTGTTCTTCTCGAAATCTTCTCCAGCTTTGGCGGACAAACCGTATAACATGATATACAACAGACTATCGGTCTGTATAATCAATAAGAGAAACATTAATGGAAAAGACGCCGTTAATTCCTTTTATTTTCGCTTTAATAAAAATATTAAATATAAATAAATAAAATAATAGAGTTTCTAGCTTTCACTGGTATCCTTATTATTTTTGTTATTTTTTTTATTATTAAAGCAAATAGAGCATAAAGGCAATGCTTTCCAAGCTGAGCCCCCCCCCCCCTAGGAGGGCGTGCGACCAATTCAAGGCGGCGCGCAGCTCTTACCAAAATATGATTTTTGAAGCTGTCGCGTTCGTTAAAAACGTGAAATGAAAAATTAACTTGAAGAAAATAGCGGGAATATAACTACGCCAAATAGTAATTCGAATTGTAGAAAATATGATCCAATGTTACTTATCATTGGGATTTACATGCAAGGTTATTAATGATTAAGAACCATCAATGTGTTTGCTCTGTATGAATATTTTGGCCGCAGATAGCATGAAATCCAATAAATGAAAACGTCATCTTGAAAAAGTACATGCGGATCACTTTGGTAGGACAAGAGAATTTTTCCAAAGAAAATTGGACGTTTTAAATCAACAACAAATACGTTTTTAAACACCATGTCTATAACATCAAAAACACTGCTTGGATCGTATAAGGTTTCTTATACAATTGTTATTTGCAAAAAAACACATTCAATAGCAGAAACTTTGGTGCTACCAGCGGCTATTGACATGGTAGTTACCGATGCTTTAATTGAATATGCTGTTCAACTTAGAATGATTCCACTTGCAGATAATACGTTGGGAAGAAGAATTTACTATATACCTGAAGACCTTTACAATCAATTAATGAAAAATAAAACGGTCTTCTTTCGCATAGGAAGTAGATGAAGGAGCAGTTGTACTTAAAGGTGCCCTTGATTACAAACGTAAGATATGCTGTAAAAAGTAATGCTAGAAAAGATAATTATGTTTTTTTGTAAACCTATTGAATTCAATAGTAAAATCAAAAGTGAAGTTTTCAAAAGATTTTCTTTAAATGAAAATACTATTTTGTGGGAGAACTGTAATGAAAAAACGCTGGTCTACAGGCACTAGTTCGAAAGGTGTCTCCTCGTGCAATTTGGACACTTTACATGATTCATAAACAAACGCCTTTTTCAAATGATGAAGATCTACTAACAGTAGTTGCTGTTATTATAAGAGTTAAAAATTTTATTTAAAATAGCCGATTAAGAGGACGGATCTTCGCAAAATTGTGTGATGATATGGACACAATATATATATATATATATATATATATATATATATATATATATATATATATATATATATATATATATCATATATATATATATATATATATATATATATATATATATATATATATATATATATATTATTGTCACGCACGTTGCTTTCTCGTTCCAAAGTACATCAAAGGGTGTTCCAGCTAAAAAAAGAGATCGCCATATTTCTTAATGATAATAATAGAAATGAAGTAAACTTGTTTAATGACACAAAATTATTTGCAAAACTTGCGTATTGAGTGGACATATTTCAAAAACTCAGTACTTCAAAAATCAATGCAAGAACCTCAAATACATGCTCTGGTTCAGAAGGAGAAGTTTACTGAAATTATGAAAAAATTGGAAGCCTGCTTACTAAATTTGAAAAATAATAACTTTCCCAATTTAAAAATCACTTAGATGCAAATAAAATAGAAGAAACTAAATTTATTATTAATAATCACTTGACCAGTTTAACCAGAATAAATTCTCGTTTTACTTTAATATGTTTTATATGACGATATAGGAATGGATAATAAACTCATTATTTATTGAAAAATATGACGATTTTGGATTTCCAACAGCATAGTAAGAAATGGTAATTGTTTTATCTTGTAAGAAAATAATATTGTTACGTTTTGGCTATAAGGACAGAAAGATTTTTCCAGTTTGACAAGAAAACTTTAGGAATTTGCCATTTGTAACATCTTACTTATGCGAAACTAGTTTTTCCTCAGTGGCCGTTTTAAAAACAAATTAGTGATTGAAAACGTACTGAGAATAGCAATATCTTAAATTATTCCACGGTTTGAGAAAATTTGTGCTGAAAAACAAGCCCAATCGTCACATTACATTTTAATGACAAAGATAAATATTATTACGTACTGATTGCCAAAATCTTTTTTATTGCCATAATCATGTATTCTGTTCTTTGTATTTTTGTAAGATTTGTCTTTAAAAAATTATTACAATTTTGTGTTGTAACAATGTTGTGATACAATATTGTGATACATAATATGGTATAATATTTTGTAGTCCACTAAATAAATTAAGATAAAATATATTAAAGAGTTAATTGTTTTAGCTTTAACTATATGAAATGGCATTTAAATTATTAAAATATTTGATTTAAAGATTTAAAGATTTGATTGAATATGTGATTTATGATATTAGATTGTTAACAAAATTGAGCAGGGAGCAAGAATTTGTTTATTAAAAAAAGGGGGGCGCAGGTTACAAAAAAATTTGACCAGACAGACAGGTATGTCTGTCTGGTCAAATTAGTCT
Organism: Phosphuga atrata; assembly: GCA_944588485.1. Lineage (NCBI taxonomy): Eukaryota > Metazoa > Arthropoda > Insecta > Coleoptera > Silphidae > Phosphuga > Phosphuga atrata. The sequence continues at coordinate 11,299,414 of OX155896.1, read as the reverse complement.
AGAGTCTAGACTAGATTAACAGGTATCTCTGCCGACTCTGTCTGTTTGTTTACACATGTCGGTTTATTTATATCTGTATAGTCTTGCCTCCATAGTCTTGTTTATCTAGCCTTGTCAGTTTAGTTTTTCTAGTCTGTCTAGTCTATCCGTTCTGTCCGGTCTGTTTGATCTGTCAGATCTGTTCGTTCTATTCGGTATGTCCAGTCTGCCTGGCCAGTCCGGTCTGTTCGATCTCTTCCATCAGTCTGGTCTGTCCGGTCTGTCTAGTCGTGTCCTAAAACCCATCTAGTCTTGTTTGTCTATTCTTATTTCTCTAATCATCTATGTCTATCTCTATATCTAATCTTGTCGGTGTAAAACTACATATATAAAATAAGTTATAATATATTAATTTCTAAATAGTTTGAGTTATATTTATATTCTATAAGTTTGAACAATGAATTTAGTTAAAATCTAGTCATCAATAAATGAAAATATTTGTTATGGAATACAATTTTGCCAGTAAATAAACCGTTCTTAATTGTAATTAAGGAGCTGTCGGCCATTTGTTTATTCAAGCCGAATAACCTGATTAATCTACAAACTGAATCATCTTGCCATACCAAAATTTTCCTGGTCTACATACTTAAGTATATAACATAAACTGTGTTTATAAAGGCATATCCCCGCTCTCGTGTTCCCGGAATAAATTAAAATTTTCAGGGACCTTTGCGTCATGTTGGTCAATATACACAAAACAATGTTATGAATAACATATTTGAACACCCAAAGTTTATGTAAATATACATTAGCCAATTCAGAGTTTGAGGGTTTTTGAGGGAACATAATGAAAGCCGATTTCCAATTAAAACGTAATTCCTTTTCAATTTTTCATCGCAAAGGGTAATCTATGATATACAGGGGGAAGTAGTTAATTGGTAAAAGGCATGCGAAGAGGCGAAGGTCCTTAACTGGGTTTCCTCCCAAAGCTAAGGGGTTTTCTTTTTCTAGATTTATTTCTCTTTAGCATGAACGATATTATAGCAAACTGATAACTGGTCAATAGTTCACTTGGCAACAATTTTATTACTTTAGGGATTAATTCATCTTATTCGGTGGCAGCATCCTTTTATACTGCAATGAATACAAATTTAACGAGGAATATGAAATAAACGGTTTATGAAAACCAGTCACAGAATTATTAACAAAATAATATAGTAATATATATATATATATATATATATATATATATATATATATATATATATATATATATATATATATATATATATATATATATATATATATATTGTAACATATACATAATTCTTGGTTTTTTCTTGGTTTAAATATATTAAAAGATAGGTCAAGATGATTAGAATTATAACACAAATTCTCCAAGAATAAATGACATTAAACAAATTTATAAAATAGTGTTCACAGAAAAACTTAAAATTATGTAAAATTGGAAGTTCGTCTTAAGCAATATAGTTGGTTACACAGAAGTGAATCATTTTTAGAATTTACGATAAAAATGCTATGAAAAACTATTTAACAGATTGGCATATTTCTATAACTAACAATTGAGGGACCTAGCTCCTAAGTGTATATCCAGTTGTAAGTATTCAGTAAACGAAAAAAACCTTTGATGTTTTACTTTTTAAATTTGAAAATTCTATTGAGCTGATTTTTATAGATATTTAAGAAGGTTCTAAAAAACATAGCTTATTATATAAAATATTATGGAGAATGTTCCCTATTGGAATTATACATTTTGAAAATGAAATAACGCTTTTTAGTCAGATAGACATTTTTAATGAGACTTTAATTATTACTAATGAGATTTTTGATTTTTAATATATTTTTTTATGTGAGTACGAAAGAAGCTTTGACTATCTAAATAAATTATGTCTAAAACTAAACTGTAAAAGTACACTCTTCCTCTCTTGCTTGCCATATTTGCGTTTACAATATCTTCCTCTTGATTTCGCCCTTCCAGGACAAAATTGTAAAATTTTACTTTGTGGTTGCTTTCCCATGCTCCATAGTGGAAAGTAACAGGTTTATTAACATCAACTTTTGGGTACTCCAGTCTTGTTCTTTATGTGCCTTCTCGATTAGAGAAGGTTGGTAACAATCATGGCAAATTCGGCACTGTCTTGTGGTGCTCTGAACAATGTGTGGGAATTCAAACCAGTCCAGTCTCTTATGTTCTTTAACCAGGAGCACTTCCTTTGTCCTGGGCCACGGCGCCCCTCTATATTGCCCTCTATTATTACTTTTAGAATGCTATATTTTGAAATTCTGAGGATATGTCTTAGATACGCTTTCTTGCTTTTTTTCAAAATAACCAATAGCACTCTGGCTCTGTCCATGCGTCTAACAACCTCATTATTCGTGATATGTTCCGCCCAGGATATTCTCTGCATATTTCTCGTGTGATGCACATCTCAAACGCTTCTATTTTGTTCATTGCATTGATCTTCAACGTCCACGCCTAAACACTTACAATAGTTCCAGTGAATATAGCACTTAACGAACCGGTATCGTAGTTTAAGGTTTAGGTTTCTCTCAAAAAATACTTTTCTCGCCTTAAGGAACGTTGTTCTGGCTATTTCGTTGCCTGTTCTTAGTTCTTACTTAAAGATCTGGATCCAGTTCTTCGGTAATCTAACTGCACAAGTATTTAAATTTTGCGACCTGCTCTATTTGATTATTGTATATTTGCAAATTGGCTTAGATATCTGGTATTCTACTGATAATCATTGTTTTCGTTTTGGCTGTATTTACTTTTAGCCCAAGTGCATCACCTTCTGCTATAATTTTGTACATCAAACTTTGTAGGCCAGTTGGACTATCTGCAAATATTGCCCCATCGTCCGCGTACCTGATTTTGTTCAATAGTTCACCATTGATATTGATTCCATCTGTAGAGTTTTTCAAGGCTTTCAGGAATATTTGTCCCAAGTATATATTGAACAACAATGGTGATAGTACACAGCCCTGACGTACTTCACTTTAGGTATATTGCTGCTCGTCTCGTGCTCGAGTCGTACTGCTGTAGTCTGGTGTTCGTATATTTTTTTATGAAGGAGATATATTTTTGTTCGGGGCCTTTGGTCATCAGAATGTTAATTAGGACGTCGTGTTTGAAACAGCCAAATGCCTTTGCATAATCAATAAAACAGATGTACACGTTTTTTTTTTTGGTCTCTACATTTTTGCATGAGAAGTGACAGCTCAAACAACGCTTCTCTTTTTCTAAGTGCATCTCTAAAACCAAACGGTTCCTTGCTTAGGTATTCTTCGCACTCCTTACGTATTCTATTATGTAGGATTTTTAGGAATACTTTAAATAATTGGCTTATTAAGCTCATAAGTCAGAATTGGTTGCACTTGCTTAAGTTTGGTTTCTTTGGTAGGGAAATGAATATTGATTTTAGCCAATCTTTCGGTATGTTTTCGGACTCATATATTTTGTTAAAGAAGTTTACAAGAAAATCGATATGTTCCTCTTGTATAAGCTATGTGCATGTCGTCCGGTCCTGCAGCTTTACCTTATTTGGTGGATTATATAGCTTTAATAACTTCTGATATCATGATGTTCAGGCCAGTGTCTCCTCCTTCATTTGGACAAATTTTGGATATACTTTGTCCACTCTTGTTTCGTTTCTTCTTTATTTGTCAGAAGTTGGTGGTACTCCATTATTCTTGAAGATTATTGTTGAATATATATTGGTTATATTTTAATATACTATTATATTGACAATTAAATTCTTAATGAGGATCATTCACTTCATATCTGAATAAACAAAATATTAAAATTCATAAATTTAGTTGTTTCTTCTACCTAAGAAGATTTAATATTGACTTTACGTCTTTTACTATAAACATAGTTCCATAGCTCAAGAATTAATTTAAATATTCCGTGGGCTCTAGTATTATTTCGTTTTAGCACATATCTTGTACGATGTGACGGAATACCCTGTTTCGGAGGTATATCTGAATATCCCATTCCTACAGAAATAAATTCATTTTTGTTTGCTTGCACGGTTAGTTTCAATAAAAGTAGTGTTTCTGCTTGGCCCCCACATCCACTACATATCAATATAACAGTATGTGGGTATCGTAAAAGTATTCAAAATAAGTTCAATGCAATTGAAAATCTCATTGGATCCTTTGCTAAACTCATTTTCGGTCTAACAAAAACTGTTAGAGTAGTTTATTTTTAGACTTAGACTTTGTTTCCTTATTTTTGGCATTCCAATTTTTTCTTCTTCGTCGAGTTTTTCCCACTTACAGCTGTTATTTTAACATTCATTTTCAGAAATATATTACTAAAGTTAAGTACTATATAGTAAGCACAATAATTCAAATTAAAAACAACGCAAACAGCTGATTTCAGCATGCATTGCTTACTTTGCAAATATAGTATATATTAATGTAATTGTATTTTGCGCCTTCTACTCGGATCACTAGGTAGTACCTTTACTTCCTAAAATTCTTCTTCTTTAAATGCCCTGCTTTCTTCGACCGTTGGCAATCATTAGCGCTATCTGTGCTTTGTCGATTGGTTTTCTAAAGAGACTTGTCGTATGAATAGGATGGTGGCGACAATTACTACGTGGTAATTCATACTGACATTGAATTGAAAAATTCACTATGTTTTTACCACACTTTTAATATGTAAAAATATTATCTAACTTATTATTCACAGTTATATACAATGCAGTACTTTGGTCATATACCTATGTTAAAAATAAATTAGTTTCCTCTTATAAATAAATGTCCGTCTAACAATTTATTGAAAATGTTAACCTTGAGTAACACTGCATGTTTTTTATTTGAATTGCAAAGAGTTATTTATCCTACAATGAAAGAGACTACATGCAAGAGTTACGGATGAATTTTTGAGAAATGCTTAGAAAGTTCATTAAAAACTTCTAAATTAATTCCACATTCTTTTGAAAGAAGTAAAGCCGACAAGCAAGGCCAAAACGACAAAGTAAAAATACGATATTTCGTTATTACGTCCTTTCCATTGGCCCATTCCAGAGGGAGATGCGACGCGCTCTTAGACAAAATGAAAACAACTACGAATCTCAAATGAGATTATATACGGTATTGTAGAAAGAGTTTTCCTCGTGAATAAACAACGTATACACCGCGTCTAATCCTATAAAAACCTTAGTTTCTGTCAAAAAATATGTGCAAATGGTCGCTAACGGGGTGGGGAGCTTATTCTTATGAGCACTGCATGAATGTTTTGGAAGTAAAACTGATGAAGAATTTTCAATTAATCACTTTAAATTCCTCGCGGCTTTCTTTGGATTGAAATGTTTTGCAAAGTACAGGCACAATTGCGATATTCTTTTACGGATTGACTAAACAATGGCGATTGCTTATATTAATCGTATGAGTGGTACTCAATTTAGAAGATTAACTAGCACGACAAAATCAATTAGGAAATGCTTTGAGGAAAGAATTATCTGGATATATGCTTCAAATATTCAAATCAAAGAAAATAAAATAGCGGATCGCGAATCTAGAAGATTAGAACCGAAAATATAGTTAAGGGAGAAGCATTTGCCAAAATCTGCAAGATTGTTAACCCTATAGAATCATTAGAGAACTCTGCCGTATATGTCATACCCATTCACACAGCTATTAATTTTAAGAGATCGCGCAAAATATAGGTTAACGATTAAACGAACTTACCTAAGTGATGATAATTATATGAAGCACTTCCGCCGAAAGATCACTACCACCCGGAATCCTGGTGGCGCTAAAGTCAAAAGTTTCCCCATAAACATGTGGTAAAAATTCCATGTAGGCAGTACTCCTACTTCATGGAATTAAACATGCGGTGATAAATATTTCATGGAATTGTCACCACATCTTTATAGTAAAGTATTGCTAGGAATCTTAAATTTGTCCAATTCATAAATGTTTTCTGCTGCGTTAATTTTAAATGGATTTAATGAAAAAAAAAATCCGAGATTTTTAGAGAAAAGTTACACTAGAACACGTCAATTATGTACAAGGTTATTGTAGGATGTAATTTTCTTTGTTTAGTTTTACCTGTTTTGTTCTTTAGGTTTTGTTGTTAAATTGTTTAGGAGATTTAATTCCAATTCATAACAATTTTATAACAAATTTTATTATATTAGAGCAGCTCTTAATATACAAATAGATACCTAATAACAGAAGGGCAAATGAAGCATGTAAAATGTCATCGATATTGCGTAAGGAGGACAGCGGTATTACGTTCACCCTTACAAATGTATCCTGCCTTTCCGTTCTATTGCATTCTTTCTTTCCTTTCCATAAAAATTATTTGATTAAGTCAATGAACAGGATGATTGACTAACTACCCACTCTAATTGTTAATCTCTATGTAATCTTTTGTCAGCGGGAAACGACCCCTTCAAATTGATTTCCGGAAAGTTGGTAGTTAAAAGTTTTCTACCGAACGGGATGTCTTCCCGTTATTATATGTTTGACTTTTTTATACTTCTTTGTTTTACGAACGATAATAATCAGATCGACGACTTTTTTATATTTATGTACCTACTTTGTTTTGTTTGACAATTTAATTGGAAGTGTTGGTTTCTTACATTAAATAAAACCTTTTCTGATCTCGTTATACATAGTTATTCTGTTAAACAATTATTTGAAATAAATTATTTATGAAATTCTCAGGCCCTAAATTGAAAAATTCAACAGTCCTTTCTGCTGATTATTATTATTTTAGAGAGGACGTGATAAATCCTCCGAGAGTTTTCATATTTTTTGTGTATGTGCATCGAGATATTTCGTTTTCTTTGGCTTATAACACATAAATTACAACTAAAATGTTCATTTATATGTTAATTAGTTTTTTCATATTTAAAATCGTATGTCATAAGTAAGGCGACCTATAGTCACTTATAAATATGTAAAAACGTATAGAGATGTAAAGAGATGCGAGTTTGAGTTGTGACGTTGGAGAGAAGTTGAAACCGCGCTCATTGTCAGACATGTCGCCGGAAAAATAAGAGAAAACGCATCCAATTTATTATCTAAGTGCGCCGAAAACTCGACGGCTGCATCATGGTGGCTATAAATAATTTTCGAATTTTATATTAAGTTTATAATGTGAGAAACACGTCATAATGGAAATTATTCAGTATCTTATAGTAGTAGTATTTTTTTTTTCTTAATTTTAAATAACAATTCATTTTCACTTTAATAAATATAAAGTTGTATATTGTAATACAGTGGAATACATAAATTGAAAATTGTTGTTATAATAGTAGTTTATCACACATTATTTTATCTACGATGCATGTTAAAATACTGTTGTAACTACAAAATTTCCTCTTACCGAAAATTAATTTTGTGACAAAATACTGCTCCGCACCCCAATGCGTCAGTGCGTTGCGGTTCGTTGTTATATGTGCGAGAGCGGAAAAATAAGTACTGCACACACCAATGCGTTAAATGGATTGCGTATTTAGTTAATTTTGTAATTTTTTTATTTTCATAAGGAAATCTTTAAGTTATTTCGATCGAATATGTTGTGTCTATTTGTGTCTTTGTATTATGTTATTGTTCCATCCAATGAGGTGCTTAATAATGTTTGGCCATAATTTTGTTTTAGCACAAATAAGGTAAACAAATAACGAACACCGTAAAAAAACAAACAAATTATTGAATAGGATAGTAGCGACCGTTACAACGTGGTAATCCATACTTACACTGAATTGATAAATGCATTATGTTTTATCCACACTTATTCTATAATGATATATTTTGTAACTTGGGCGAAAAGTTGTCAATTTTTCGCGAGAACGAAATTGTGCGCACGAACGAAGTAAAAAAATTTCAAATAATTTTTATTACTCATATATATCTTATATTTTCTATAATATCTAAGGATATATCTTACAAGTTTGGGATTCAGAGGCCTTCAAAAAAAAAAAATGGAATCAAAAATGAAGAATTTGCTTTCTCTCCTCAGTCTCCGATATCACCATAGAATTTACACTAATTTTAAAACGTTTTCTTTAATTTTTATTAATATTTTGTAATGTAAATTGTTTTTTATTTGTTCATTTATTTTTTATTTATTTGTTTATGTTAATGTAACCTAGCGAAATGGAATATTTGCTTGCGTTACCCAGCTTATGTGGAAATACAACGAGATGTGAAATTTTTCGTATTAAATAATCTACATCAAGAAGTACCTACTTTTCGCGCATGAGTAATATTTTCGAGTTTCGACGGGTTAAGATCATTTTTAAGTTCACATTTCTTGAAAATAACACCCGTAGAAACTCGAGTCGTGTTAAATGTTAACTCGAGTCGTGTTAAATGTTAACTCGAGTCGTGTTAAATGTTGTTAAAACATAGTGAATTTATCAATTCAGTGTAAATAAATATTGTATTTTGAAAAAATTAAATACCTTCATAATGGATGGACAATACCTTCATAATGGACAATACAAGTGTGAATGATGGACCAACATTTAATAAACTTAGAAAAACTGTGGATAAAAAACAACAATGAATCCACTTGCACTGTTTCTACTTCAAAAAATATCGAATGAAATGTGTTATCTAATAAAAAATTGAGAAAATATGAAGAAGGGTTTATTAAATACGGATTTACATTTTGCGTTGTTAATGGGGTAGAACGTGAAATGAACTCATGAACTCATGATATGGCCAAAGTATGACAGTTTTCTGTGTTTGACTGTTGTGAGCAGTTCTCTGTCCTTCTGCATGCGTAGGAGTATGGTTTCGTTGCTAACATGGTGGGTCCAGGAAACGCGAAGCATTCGACGATAGCTCCAGTCGCTTACTAGTTGCCTCGGAGAGTGTCCATGCCTCCACTCCATACAAAAGCTTAGAGAAGACGTAGCATCTAAGTATGCGTGTTCGAAGATGGATGTTCAAGCGCATGTTACACAAAACATTCTTCATTTGGTTAAATGTAGAACGTGCCTTCTCTATGTTGATCTTTACTTCACGACTATGATCCCATTGGTCATTGAGGTTCACACCCAAGTACGATATTGATGGTACTCTCTGTAGTTGGGCCCCATTTACCAGGAATTGGGCATTAGACGCATTTTTGCTGACGATTAGGATTTTTGTCTTTGCCACATTCAATCGCATATTAAGTGGTTCGCATGCCTCTACTACTTTATCAATCAGTCTCTGTAGTCCTTCGGCACTGTCGGCAATTAGTACAGAGTCGTCTGCATACCTTAAGTTATTAATTATTTCCCCGTTTATCTTTATCCCAATCTGTTCTTCTTTGAGTGCATTCTTAAAAAGGTTTTCTGCGTATCGGTTAAACAGTAGCGTGGATAGTACGCAGCCCTGTCTGACACCTTGTTCTACTGGAAATTCCTTTTTATTATTCGTGCATCTCTGTCATCTATTCCTGATTGCTTTATGGTTTCTGTTAGCAAATCATGGTTAACCCTATCGAATGCCTTTTCGAAGTCGATAAAACACGTGAAAACGTCGCAATTCACGTCTCTTGCTCTCTGAATCAGAACACTCAGACCAAAAAGGGCATCTCTAGTCCCCAATCCACTCCTAAACCCAAATTGCGTCTCGCTAATGTCTTCTTCTAGTTTTTGATATATTCGTTCGTAAATAATCTTAAGAAAGACCTTCATGAAGTGACTTGTGAGACAGATAGTTCTATAGTCTTCGCATTGTTTGGCTGTGGTTTTTTTAGGAATCGGTATAAACGTAGAGACTAGCCATTTCTCGGGTATATCTCCCGATTCATATATGTTGTTAAATAAGTCCGTGATTAGGTCTAGGTATTCTTCCTCAATGAGCTTTAACATATCGCCAAGAACTTCATCTGGGCCCGGGGACTTGTTGTTTTTGAGTCTTCCAATTGCCTTAAGAACTTCTTGATGAGTTATAGAAGGTCCTGTTTGTGCTGGGCTATTTGTGTTAGAAACTGTTCGGCTATCGTCAGCATAAAGAGTTTGTATGTATTGTTGCCATCTTGCTACTTTGTCATTCACGTTCAGTAGTGCAGTCCCGTTTTTGTCGGTAATTATGTTATTCTGTCGTAATTTGTTTATTCCAGCTGCATCCTTTATTTTTTTATGTGTATTTAAAACGTCATGTTTTCTGTCTAGTTCTTCTATTTCAGAGCATTGTTCTTTCCACCAGTTTTCTTTGGCTTCTTTGATCTTTTTTTTAATGTTGTTGTGGATTTGCTTATATGACTTTAAGTCTTTGCTCTTTGTTTTTCTTCGTTCTTCCATCAAACCTAAGATCTCATCTGTAATCCACTTGCTTTTCTTTTTTCTATGATTTGTGTAAAGGTTTTTATCTGCAACAGTTTTCATCACATTGGTGATGGCTTCGACTTGTTGTTCTATGTTGCGGCTGGCAAGGCTTCTGATCTTGTTCATACCTTCTTTAATCTGGTCTTTAACTTGTTGCATCACGTTGGGGTCTTTCAGTCTCTGTATGTCATGTCTCTTCAATTGGGGCTTCTTCTCTGTTCTCTTAAAGCGTACTTTAAGTGTTGTCAGCAGTAGGTTATGGTCGGTATATACGTCTGCTCCAGGGTAAGTTTTAGTGGATGTGATGGAGTTTCTAAACCTTTTATTTATTGTAATAAAGTCTATTTGGTTTCTAATTACACACTGTTCGCGGTCGGCCGGCGATTTCCACGTATATAACCTTCTTGGAGGTAACTTAAAGAAGGTGTTCATTATTGAGTGCTCAATTTCTTTGCAAAACTGGATCAGCAGGTCTCCTCTCTCGTTTTTAGTTCCCAAACCATATCTTCCTACTATATCTTCTTGTTCTCCTTTACCCACTTTCGCATTGAAGTCACCCATTAGTATTGTGATGTCCGTCCTTTTGGTCTGTTTTCGTGCTGTTCTTATATCTTCGTAGAATTGTTCGATGTCCTCGTCGCTTCCTTCGCTTGTGGGTGCATAAACCTGTATTATATTAATTATGCAAGGGCTGGAATTTAGTTTCATTATTGCCACTCTGTTTGATATTGGTACAAATCCTAGAACTGCTTTATGTACCTCCTCCGTGACTATAATTGCAACGCCGTTCTTATTCTGTGTTTTATCGTCGCCTGAGTAGTAGATGTGATAGTTATCTACGTCAGATCTTCCAGTACCCGGCCACCTCGTTTCACTGCATCCGAGTATGTCGATCTTCATTCGTTCTAGTTCTTTTATGACGTTTCCCGTTTTTCCTGCCTGGAACATACTTCGCAGGTTCCATGTTCCTATTCTATAGTTTTTATCTTTGGTTGAGGTCTTTGGGATTCGCAATAGAGTTTTTTTGTTTGTAGCAATATTCAAAACAGTCCCCCCCGGAGATCCGATTGGGAGACTTGATGCTCCGGTACAATATTTTGTTTTGAACATGGCCATTGATTGTACTAGGGATATCTGTGACGATCTTTAATGTAGTGGTTTCCCGTTGCCTTCTACATCCTATGCCGTTGACCGTATTGTTCGGTTCATCCGCCTTCGGAGGTTATTTCTAACCTCCTGGACCAAAGAGAGCCCAGCTTTTTCCTAAGAATAAGTTTGCTGCTTATCCCGGCAACGGTTCGGTCCCCCTCTGCATTTGCCATCATCATGATGTTACCATACTCTACCACGTGGAGGTTGCAGATAGGGGTTTTCCCTTCATCGGACAGAAGACCCGAAGGCATTCCTTCTGCCCTCCAGTACTTTAGAGTACTCCAGTACTTTAGAGTACATCATACTGTATTCTGTAAACAATTCCTAAGAAGGGTTTACGGGCATCCTTAGAAGTTTCATATTTAATAGCGAAAAATTTGAAACCACATACAATTGGAGAATCCCTTATTCTTGCTTCAGCAATTAAAATGACATTAATTATGCATGGACAAAAATATGGTAACGATTTAAAAACAATACCATTATCAAGAGATTCCGTTTCTTGTCGAATTTCCGCCATATCACGTAATATCGAATCAGTTCTGTTAAATCTAATACAAAACTCTCCTGTGTTTGCTCTACAACTTGGCGAAACCATTGACGTTACCAAAATATCTCAAATAATTGTTTATGTGAGATACGTTTTTGAAGAAGACATATCGGAAGATTTTTTTTAAAACTTAACGATTTGAATTTGAGTTTACAAGGAGGGAGTACAAACATTTTAATATTCTTCTTCTTCTTAAGTACCATGTCCTTCTAGAACTTTGGTCACCAACAAAGCTATCCTTACTCTGTCGACGGCAAGTCTAAACAGAGAGCTTGAGTTGAGTTTATACCAGTCATGTAGATTCTTGAGGCATGATGCTTTTCTGCGGCCCGGCTTTCTTTTACCATAATTTTTTCCCTGCATGATGTTCTGCAGTAATCGGTATTTTTCGCCTCTCATAACATTTGTTATAATTTTTTTTTTTTATAACTAAACTTTTTGTTAATTAATTGTTTTAATATAGAGCAGTAAAAGTGAAGCTTTTAGAAAGAAGCTGATACTTTGGCAAGGAAAATTAAAATAAGCAATACAGACATGTTCCCGTACTTTTCATAATTTACTAAAGAAAATAATAAGTATAGATTTCTGGTAATTTAAAAAAAACATCATTTCCCATCATTTGATAAAATTGGAAGAAAAGTTTCGAAACATTTTCCAGATAATGAATTAGGTTGGATCCGTGATCAATTTTCGTTTGATAGTATTAATTTTAATATCCCTTTAGATGAAAAAGAACAGTTAATTGATGTTTCAAGCTACGGAACACTGCGCATTCAATTTAAGTCTCAGATGTGTCAAAAATGTTGGTTTACGATTAGAAACGAATATGCCGATTTGAAAAGGGCTACTAATAATGTTTTAATTCAGTTTACATCTACCTGCATATGCCAATCCAGCTTTTCAAAATTAGTTGTCATTCAATAAAATATGGAATTCGATTGCAATATGAGTATGACTTACGGCTTGCGATTTCCAATATAAAACCGAACATGGAAGCAATCATGAGCTCGTTGCAAACGCATACTTCACATTGAATTCTTATGATATTGTAAGGTTTTGTAAAGTATTTTTCTTTAATAAAATATTTATTCTCATATGCATGAACAAAACCATTGTTTCGTAAAATTATATGTCTCAAACCTATTATATGTCAAACCTCTAATAAGGGAGAAACATACATGGTGTTTTTAAAAGAGTGTCAATGAGTCATCAAATTTTAATTTCTAAATATAAATATACCGCTTCATACTAAACTAGACTTTACTAATATCTGCGCGTATATGCGGATTCATAATCTGAAGTTTTACGGTGTCAAAAACTTTATAGCATTTTTATGATGGCATCTAAGTTCGCTGCGCTATTTTAAAAAGGCTGTATTTTATTCAATGACATCACGAAAACTCATCTAAAAATACCCTGTAAACGCAAATTCCAGAAAAACTTTCACTTTGCCTACGTTAACGATTATAAAACGTTTACTGTAGATCCAGGGGTCGCGACAAAATTTTACACAAAATGGAGGGTCGTCAATGAAAAAAGTTTGCGCACCACTGATCTAGGTTAACCTAGATTTAATCGATATTAGGTTATGGTTAGTTTAACCCTTAAAGGCTACAATTAATTTGTATACTGCTAAAATTACAATGGGTGTAAAACCACCTGGATTTAATTATTGGAGTAAATAATATAACGGCAAGACTAGCTTATATAAGGCAAAAACGGACAACGGACTGTACAAGACTGGATAAGATCAGACAATCAAGAGACAGATTACCGCTTGCTCTTGCAATTAACAATTCTCTTGCCGTTAGTATTCAATTTAGCAGAAAATGTGATAGGATTAACCTGGCGTCAAACTAAAATTGAATTGAGAATAAATTTGCACATTTTTATGTAGTGACTGTTGTTTTCTATATTGTCCTTTTCATTCTTGATAATTGATTATTAATAAAACAACGTGTTTCTTTAGTGGCTAACAATCAAACTAAACTGTATTCTCTTCATACATCATACATATATGTTATACAGGGGCACCACCTAAAATAGTACCCCTAATAACAACAGATGTCTCTACAATGTTTATTTCATGTTAGAGCTTGTAAAGCTCTCTCTAATACTTCCCGAACTTGTTTCATTAAATTTCATTTTTAGATTATTGCATGCGAGACAAGAAACTTTTATACTTATAACTTTCGAATCACTATATTCCATCCACCAAAAAAAATGGGAAATAACAATTAAATTATCATATTTACACTATCAACTTTAACGAAACAATTTGGAGTAAACAAATTACGAAAAAAGTTTTATTTAGTTTCTTAAACTTTAAAAAAAAAACTTTTAAAACTTTAAAATTGCCTAGAGAGCGTAATTTTAAATTAGGCTGAATATTTGAATATTATTTCACAAAAACTGCACAAACAAAACATTTGTTATTGTGTTAGTGCTGTGTGTTACTTTAAATTCACATATTCTCAACAGTATAAATAATGAGCTGATAATGAACAGCGCATTTAAATGCAATTCATGCAACATATTTGGTTATGTGTTTGCAATTAAATGACAAAATTAGTGGACCATCACAGCATATTATTGAAAATTTATCAGTAATTATCGACACTTAATTCTCAAGTACTATACAACGTAAATTATTTATTATTATTTAAAGGGGTTTGTTGTCTCTATAACCAAAAATATTACGCATTTTAATATCTCATTGAAAACGACACTTAAATTTATTATTATTGTTTACTGCAATGCGGAAATCTTTCATATATTTACAAAGCATATTCTATTAACATAACTTAATTGACGATTAGGTCTAAATTGGTGAGGCTAGTCGCCAAAGAAACAAGTACTCATGAAGGGAGACTTAAAGGGAAAGTCGTAAGTTCGAGTCAATCATCGAAAGAGGAAAATTGCTGGACGAGCGAATAGCAAATGCAAATAAATTTGTATCCTTATCTATGTAACCATATCTATTCACATTCTCAAAATAGGGGTTACGCAAGCTTGTCAAAAATTGAGTGTAGACGATTTATTTTATAGTGTCTAACTACACTTATTCGTTACAATAATTGGATAAACTGTGCGTACCTGGAGGCAGGGGGCTCGTGTCCGTGTAGGGAGTGTCTTTCATCCAGTAACTGCCTACTTCCGTTCTGCCATACATAAGGCTTGCCGCCTGTTTAGTGGGGGGCTATTCCCGCTGACATGTACTGGAGATCCAGATTGGTTGGTTTTAGGAAGCCCCTAATCAGCCTTTAAGTGTCGTTTAGGGTGGGGTCTAGTTTTTTGGCATGTGCTGATCTGGACCACACATGGCAATCGTGTACAGCCGGGGTATAACACATAGGAAGGGATGTTTATCGTAGTACACTTGGGTGGGCTCCCCAATGGGAATGGGTAGATGATGAGACCGATAATCTCAGCAACCACCACTCGAACCACTTCGAACTCGCAGCAGAACAAAATAACCTACCGCGCCAGCCCACACTACGTGTGCGGTACATCACAGAACGCAACTGGGCGACCTTCCAGAAAATCAAGCATAAGTGAAACCGTCGACTGATATTCTGGTGGACTCAAATAACTTAATTTCGTCCTGTACGTGTAGGTCCTGTAGGGTACAGAAGAATACTTACAAGAGCCAAAAAACACAACATACCAATGCAAATGGACAAGGCTAGAGAGTAATATCGTAACCGAAAACGTATACTGAAGAAATAGATTGCCAAGAAAAAACACAGATCGTGGAAAGCTCTTTGTGACGATCTAAATAATGACATATGGGGAAGGCTTATAAAATAGTAACCGCAAAACTGAGACTAAGAACACGAGCCACCCTAACAGAAAAAAAAACGACATATCTATTAAATAATTTATTCCCCAGCGACTCTAACATGGACTGGGCAACAAGTAATGTCCCAGTAAATACTCCTAAATTAAAAGCGACTGAAATAATTGCACGAATTAAAACAGAAAAGACCCAGGTCCTGATAATATAGTACCAGAACTAGTTAAACTCGTATCCAAGAAGGAAGCAGAGACAGTAACAAATTTTATAAACAAATGCTTACTAGAGGGGAAATTTCCAGACAGCTGGAAGTTCTCCATTCTAGTATTCATCCAGAAACCTAAAAAGAAAGCACTCCAAGACCTACAAACCGATTTAGTTCATAATCTCGATGGGTAAACTATTAGAAGCTCTCATTAAAGCAAAACTCCAAATTTTACTCGATAGCAAAGACGACATACGCGCCAACCAACTTGGTTTCAGAAGCGGAAAATCTACACTGGATGCGATTAATAAAGTTCTGGAGAAGGCCAACAAAAGGTAACCAAGAACCGAAAGGTATATGTACTCATAACACTGGATATCAAAAACTCCCTCAACTCGGCACCCTGGAAAGGAATAATTGATGCACTGAGAGAAAAAAAATATCAGCAAGTACCTCCTTATCATTATAATATGGTAAGAGGGGATATACGTGGTGACGGAGACGCGAGCAAAAATAAAGACATTCAATAGGGTACCACAAGGATCGGTACTTGGACCAATTATGTGGATTGTATTCTACGATCAAATTTTGAGAATAAAAATGGAAAACGGTGTGACGACGGTAGCATTCGCGGATCTTACTCCAGACGGGGCAGTAAGAGTAGGAATAACGTAATAGGTAGGATCTAGGACAAAAAAAGCTGGGTCTCATGTAAATGGGTATCAAACTGGCACCTGTAAAAATCAGAAATGGTTCAAACGCTGGCAATAGAAACATGTAATACATGGGAAAATAATAATATGCAAAAACTCGCAGAAATATCTGGGTATTTTCTTAGACAAGGGCGCAAAACATATATACAATCCTAGTACAAAAACCACAAAACCCAAAATATCTTCCCTCGGATACTACTCAACATTAATATTCAAAGAAAGTCCAAAGTAACTTCATCTTTCTCTTTGGAGCTTAGTAGGGGAAGATGCTTCCTTCTGGCGCCACCTCCGCCTATGACCTTGACCACTTTCGGTGACCTTGTCGACTTCCTGTTTCGACTTTCTGTTTCGACTTCGGCCTTTCAGTTTCGACTTCCGGTTTATTCTTCTTGTTTTCCACAACGATTTTAACTTTCCCACGAGCATATTTCCTGTTAGGTTGCTTAATCTAATAAGAAAGGGTACCAGGTAGGGGTAGTTCGTGGTGGGTGAAATTGGGAGGTTTATGAGAAAAATCAACTCAGAATGGTGTCAGAACGGCTCTAGTATGTACCCTAAGAGAGATACCGCCCGGCCGCAACCGTCTCAGTGGATGACGTCATATTACCAAGCTATTTATCTCGATGCTGATTGGTTGATTAATGAATAATAATTGAAGTTGACCTTGTGTCTCAATTTATATGTAATCTTATGTAAAAGTGTGACTTTATCAGTGATTTATGAAAATTAACATTACTTCTTATTTAAAACACGTACAAACTTAATCATTTTGAGGGCCCTCAAGCTTCATACTAATTTTGTCTTTGAACTTAAACTAGAAAACGCGCGCGAGAATGTGAAATAGTTAGTGAATAGATTGTGAAATAGTTGATAAGATCCGGCGAGTCAGTATTTCAACTTGTATACATTCAGATGTTCGGAAGTTTTGTTTAAAAGAATTTTACTAACGAACGCCTCGAGCGCGGTCGGATGTTTAGCATTGATAATTATTTCATAGCTATGCGGAACGCGATTGATATTTAAGCCTGAGCCCTAAATTCATCGTCATATCAACAAGTGAAACTATATCCCTGCGATCAATGTGTAAAGGTTGTCGCAAGGATAATCTTGGTAGCCATAAAGAAGTATGTGATTACAATCAAAAAATGTACTACCAATGCACCGTTTGCAATTAAACTCCCAAGAGAAGATAGCAAGAGAACATAGAGAAAATTTAACATAAAATACAAAAAAATCAGGGTAAGAAGAGGAGTCTAAATACTGAGTATTCACCGCACACATCCAAGAAGATAAAGTTCGAGCCGCAGAAAATCAAATAATTTCTGTAGAATATGCAATCAACACTCCCCAACAAGGCTAAAGTATGCAGGAGATATACGATTACAGAAGCTGGAGCCGCAGAGAGTCAAATAATTTCTGTAAAATATGCAATCAGCAATCCCCAAAAAGACTAAATTTTGCAGGAGATCTACGATCACAGAAACACCTCCAAGCAACAGTCAACCCGGTCCATCAGAACATCATCCAAGCTTGTGTCAGCTATAGAATTGATAGTTCAGGAATTAATGTAGATAGTTTTATTAGTAAATTGAACAGCCGTTGTACAAGAAGCTGCATTCTATCCATCAACTTTCCATTTACTTTTCCAGCTTTTAATCAAATCTCATAAAAAAGTTAAATATTTCGTTCGGACTGTTTAGTCCCTCTTGTCTGATCTTATGTGGTCTTGTCTGGTCTACTCTGGTCTTGTCTGTTCTTGTCTGGCTGTGTCTGGTCTTGAATGGACTTTGTCCGGTCTTGTGTGGCTATGCCTGGACTAGCCCGATCTTGTCTGGTCTAGTCTGCTCGTGTCTGGCCTTGCTTGTTCTTGTGTGCTCTTGTTTGGTCTTGTCTGTTCTTGTCTGGTCTTTTCTAGTCTTGTCTGGTTTTGTCTGGTCTTGTCTAGTCTTATCTGGTATTGTCTGCTCTTGTCTTGTCCTGTCTGGTCTTGTCTGGTCTTTTCTGACCTCGTCTGGTTTTGTCTGGTTTTCTCTGATCTTGTCTGGTCGTCCGGTCCTGTCTGGCTATGTCTGTTCTTGTCCGATCTTATCTGATTTTGTCTGGTCTTGTGTGATCTTATATGACCTTGTCTGATCTTATCTGATCTTGTCTAGTCTTATCTAGATTTGGCTGGCTTTGTCAGGTTTTGTCTGGTTTTGTTTGGTCTTGTCTGGTTTTACCTGGTCTTGTCTGGTTTTGTCTGGTTTTATCTGGTCTTATCTGGTCTTGTCTGGTCATGTCTTCTCGCCTGGGAAATCACGGAACAACTTCATTCAAATCTGAATGTCTTAAGAAGTGGACGAAATTATGAGATTAGACTGAATGGTCTTAGGAAAAAACATTTTCTATAGAACTACGAAAATTAAAATATTCTATTTAGATGAAATATGAAGTTATATCACAGTTACTTAAGAATTAATCTCTGTGCTCTAAATATTTATGATTTCAGTATTTCGTTTGATGTTATGTGCAGTAGATTATAAAAGGGATATATTACCAGCAGTGTTTCCTCTTATCTGTGTGCATGTGCGCGCACACATTCATTTTTAACATAGCGCACATGAAGAATATTCGCGCGCACAATTTTTTTTTTCGTGCAGAAAATAAAATTACCACTGCATAATTATGAAATCCATAATGAAAAAATTGTAATTGATAATCTATTATTGGCAATTAAAATGAACATATATTTACTTTCGGTTTCAGAAATAAATAACCACGTGGCAAAATACGTCCATATTCCAGAAAGTTGTAAAAACTGAAATAATAAATGAAATAATAGTGCTTTATTATTTATTAGCAACATTTTCGTACTTTAGTTGTTGATGAAAGCACAGACGTTTCGACAACCAAATGTTTAATTTTATATTATAAGTTTAGAAAATCTGAGCAATATTAAACTGTTTTCGGTGGGAGAATCCAATTAAAGAGGAATTGCATGTCTCTTCATTTTTTCTGCAATTTTATAATTTTATGAAGATAACCAAATTAATTTGACAAAGCTAATTAGGCTTAGAAAACGACACGATGTAGCAGAAATGTAAAATATCTCTATTGCTTTCCAGGCTATTAATGAAGTCTGGTGCTTGTCACGACATTTTGCAATAAAAGCAAATGTTACAAATTATGAAGCATTAACTGAATATTTTAATCAAGGTACAAATGATCTAATTTCCAAATTTTGTTTAAAAAAGTTAAACAGCATTGATTTTCAAATTACTTTTGTCTTAAATTTTAGAAGAACTCAGTGATTTATGTCAAATTTTCTACGCCGTGAATTAACAACCAATAAAATTTTTCAATAATAAGTAATTGCAAATTGTTGTTGCTGTTTGTTTTGTCAATTGTATTAATTGAAAAATTTAGACCAGAAACGTGATTATTAAATTTTCTTATTTTTCATATTAATGAAAGGGGAAGCCATAGTAATCAGCTAAATTCTGTCTTCACGAACTAAGGATTTGACTTGATTTAAGACTACTTTTTTCAATGAGTTCCGTTGAAATGTATGTACTAGTACCAGTGGTATGCTGTAAGATCGAGTCAATGTGTATAAGTAGGTACTACATTTAGCTGAATATTAATTATTATTTTTTATTATTCATACGTTAAAAGTATTATCTGGCGCACGTTTTTTAGTACGAGAAATGCCACTTTTGGCATTTCCACGTTACTTGAGTAACGCACGCATATATTCAATATCGCTAGGTTACATTAAAAAAACAATCAAATAAAATAAACACAATCAAGACCTCAATATTAAAAAGGTGACGTGAAAGTGAAAGCGAAAAGTGAAAGTGAAATTTTTTGCATTACAAAATAAAAATTAAAGAAAACGTTTTAAAATTAGTGTAAATTCTATGGTGATACCGGAGACTGAGGAGAGTTCTTATGACGAATCCACACCACCGGAGACAATTGAATAAGCAAATTCTTCATTTTTGATTCAATTTTTTTATGACATCTTTCATATAACATCCAAACTTGTAAGATACATCCCCTCGCATGAGTAATAAAAATTTTAGTTTGTTACACGGGCGCTATTGTCAATTGCCCTTTCGAGCGAATGTACCAATTTCGCTTTTGTGTCAAATTGACAACCTTCCGCCTTAATTACAAAATATACTATATTAGAATGGTATTATATGCGCTTTTTTAATTGCCGCACAAAATTTTTTATTTTGGAAAAAAGTGCACACACTTAAAAAAGTGCGCACATGAGTCACCAAAATTAGAGGGAACACTGATTACCAGTTGTACCTTTTATTTGATAATAAAACTAGAAATTGAAATTAGTGTTTGTCTTTGTTTTTAGTAATTTGTCCTTTGTTTTGTAAAAATTTAAAACCTATCTAAATAGCCTAAATTAGACATACCAATTTTCCACTTATACCACTTATATACTTATACCACTTATATTCCATACTGCTTGACTTTTGTCTTCAATTGAAAATTCATATTAGATCATTTACCTACAAATCATTCATATATAACTAAATATGTACATACATAAAACAAATGTAAGATTACATCGAAACTACTTAAATGCCATGACTGAAGGTCGTATACTAATTTTGACACCCAAAATACATTTAATATATTTGTCATAAATTTAACTGGAATTTCTAATTGAAACTTAAATACTAAAAAATTATCTGAAATTCTGATAGTAAACATAAATATCAGATTTAAATATAAAACAAACAAAAGGTATAGAACCATAAGTACACAAATTTTATACAATGTACATGAGAAACAAAATGTAGGTCCCATTTGAAGAGATGTCTTCTTACATGTTTTAAGAAGACAAGACATGGGCCAGACACCCCCAGGTGGGGGTTTTGGGGGTTCAAACTCCCCTCCCACCCGAAATATGCAAAATATAACATAAATGTTATTTTTTAATAATGAGTGACCAGGAGAGACGACTTTCTTCAAGAGAGCGTGGTAGATGTGGAGTTTAGGAACCCTTGTGTGTCAGTTTTAGAAAGTAAATTGGTGCATTTCTGTTATTGTATTTTTTGTATTATTTATTTATTATTTTTTCTGTTACTGTATTAACCAATTGTTTTATATGTTCCGGTAATATATTAAACTGTGAACTTGTATGATTGAGTTGCGAAGGAAGTCCTAATAATTGGACAAAACGTTCAACTAAAATCAAAACAGAGTTCTGATTTCTGTCCTGAATACCTGTTTGAAATACCCTATTGTTATCTTTTACATTCAATTGAAAAGAAAATGGAAAACCATCAGTTTAGAATATTTTCGCAAAATTTGCAAATCTGCAAGTTTCATTCACAATTTTCCTTTCTTGTCGGATTTTACTTCTGAATTTATGTTTTTGTAATTTCAATTTCTTTGATGTTAAATGAGTTTCCAAATAATTTTTGTCATCAAACAACAAATTTTCAATTTTTTCAATTATTTAAATTGTAGTAATAAAGTTAAAATAGGATATTAAATTTGTCTTTGTAAATATTCTGTATAAACGACATTTATTTGAACTATTTATAAATTTATAAGCCACAATTATTTGAAATATATATTAGAATCTATTCAATTTGTCTTATAAAAGAAATTTCAAACCATTTGACTGAATTTGGAATTTATTTTTATTTAATTTGTTTACAAAACATTACCTCGCAGTTCTGGAAACTTGGCATGATTTACATATAACTATAAGATGTTGTCAGAATAGTGGACAAGTATTAACTAAAAAAGTAAAACTAACTTTTTAACGAACGTCAACGGATGTGGAGCAAAAATAAATGCAAATCCAGTAAAGAAAGAATATAATGCCGAGCTGACAGTATGTCACACACATAAATCGCAGACCGTTTTTGAAGACCCACGGGATATCTTACTTTTTTCCATCTTCAGTCACAATAGGTGTAAACCCTGAGAGCATCAGAAAAGATTCCATATACAAACACTATACGTATATGAAACATGGTTAAGTTAAAAGAATTTTTTGATTTCGAGACTTTTTTATTCTGTACCGACTTTTACGTTTAAGTTTTTTCCGTCTCTGCCATATTTGTGCACAACAATTACATATTTGGTTCCGGCACACTTGGACCTATTGCGGAAACTCCGATTTATTGCTGTTATTACTTATACTTGAAAAATAAATTTAAATTTTATCAGATCTCTTGATTAGATTTTTTTTGTGTTTTGCACAGATCTTTTAAATTTCTATGAATTTTTTTAACGTAAAATAGGTATTTGTATAATTTATTGGTGTGATCTAGAATGGTCTATAATCATAAAACAGTCTTTTACTTTTATTAACAGTCCGTTATTTATCTATTTCAATTTGATGTAGTCATTAGGGTGGAGCGAAATATTTTTATTTTATTTAATAGTGAAAAATCGGTGCCTTTTAGACTCAAATTAATCCATGCAAAATATTATTTGATTTGATTTATAGTAATAGCCCCCGCAACGTCATTGAATTTTTGAAAAAATATAGTTTTTAGACTAATTAAAATTTTAATGAACAGACGTATTTTCTTCCCAGAAATGATGTATAACTACAGTTTATTTTCTATAAAAAAAAATATGCATGATCTTAAGTTTATAATATAAAATAAGTGGAGTGAGAGAGCGCAGAAGGGGACAATTAGAACACTTGTCGCGTCGTCAGTGGACTATTGGTTTTGCCTCGAATTAGACTTGCGTTAGTTATTTAACAAGTAACCTAACGTCAATTTTGTTTCGTAAAAAACATGCAAAGAATACGAAGTGTCTCAAATGTCCTATTTTTGGTGATATTTGTGAGATAAAAGACAATATTCTACCTACTTACGAAGATGTATTAAAATACTATGAATGGAGAAGACACCAACTAAAATTGGAATTGGAAACTGCAATAGAGCTCACATTTTCAGAAATAGCAGATATAGTGAGATCGAGAATTGAAAATATATAGCAAACTGCGTCTATTCCGATAGTATCACAAACAAGGGTTGTACAGATGTTAAAAGCATACCATTTAAAAAGCAAAACCTACTCAAGTCTGTCAAAAGGCTCTCTCCGGAAAAGTAAGAAAGTTTTCGACAAAGTAGTAAGGTACTTTTTGATATTGCAGCATACAAGTGTAAAGATTTCCCTCAATGTAACTGTCGCAAGGATAAAAAGGTTCCCAAACAAGAACATACTTTTTTAATTGATCAAAGAACCACTCAAAGTATGATAATAGGTGGAATCGACGTAAGTGTTACGAAGAAGTAGCAAAAGACCATAAAGAGGAAACAGGAATGAGAAAACCGCCCAACTACAGCCTTAAATACTTCGTTATCTGTTATAGAAGTTAGTATTTCCCCGGTATCGTCAGCGTCTGAAAGTCGCAGTAGTTCAGAAAATTCCACAAACACCATAAACAAAAGCTTTCCGGAAAAAAAAGTATGCGTCGATTTTCCTACTTTATCGGAGAACTGCGACAGGTATGGTGTATCAGATAGAGCAGCTGCAGCGATTGCGTCGTCTATAGTGCCGCCTATAAATTTCAATGCTTCAACATATATTGATTTAATAAATTGGCAAGAAATATGAAGTGAACCACCGATTATGAAAAATTTGCCTGCCCAAGAAATTCAGTCTATCGTTTAATCAGGTGGTGAGGGTGAAGTGTTGTTTTTAATGCTTCCAGGCCACCATGCAAACTCAAGCTGTTGAACGGGTTGTAAAATTGACGACGATAGCTGCCACTTCTCAATGCATAAAAAAGTCACGATTAGGTGCAATAAGAGCCAAATTGGAATCGCGAAACGTAACGCCTAAATTTGAGACAAAAAGAGACTTTCGAGCAAATTAATAGGTTTCTTTTATAATATTTTAATGAAAAAAATGTATTTTTGATTAAAGGTGATTAATATATATATATATATATATATATATATATATATATATATATATATATATATATATATATATATATATATATATATATCTGAATTATATATTCCGTATCATTTATCACTTATTTATCATTAACTTAAGCTTAATAACTGTAAAGTTACTGGTCATAACTGTACTAGACTTTTATTATTAAATTTAAATTTTTGAGGTCAGTGCGGAGGCAGAAGATATTCGTCAAATTAATTCAAAAATTATATTTATTTTAGCTTTAATATAATGCACCAATCCCCCCCTAATAAAAAATATTTTTGCATACATCCGTGCTCCACCCTAGTAGTCATGTTGGTAATAAAATGTCCGAATGTAAATTGGTTCAGCTCGACGTGACATATCGATGTACATTAAATATCAAGTCGTTTAAACCGTTGACAGATATATGTACGTAGAGCCATCACGCCCTAGCCAGCAAACTAGTGATAATTACGCCGAATATGACGAGTGCCGAGTAGATACGTCACTGACAGTTTTCTGCGGATGGTTCATGGTTTCCAACAATAGACAAATCAATGTTATGCCTGATTAATTGCCTCGAATTCAATTACCAAAAAATATTAAGACATATACCTCAATATTTTTGATGCTAATATCTAACTCAGGGGTTCGCAACTTTTTTTGGCTGCGGGTCAAAATTTGAGCTATAACGAAACGTTTCAGGTTTTCTAGCGTTACGAAACGTTTCAGGTCAGCCTTTTAAACAGCCTTTTAGTGAATAACAAGATACAATTTATTAAGAAAATTACAATAGGCTTCAAACTTCAAAGAGAAACTCGAAATTATAATTGTAATCATTTTTTATATATTATTGGGAATGGGATATAAAAAGTTCTTTTATAATTTAATAATTTATTTGCCTTACTAGTTTCGGTGTACAACTAATACCTTAATCATAGGCTAAAAGTTATAAAAATTAAATTAATTACAAACTATAATTAAAACATTAATATGACATACCTCTAAATTGTTTCTTTTAAATTATTATGTTTTATGTATTATGTTTTTATAGATGATATATAAATTGTATATATTATAAAATTTTTATATATAATAAACTAAAATAAATAATTAAAAAAATAAATAAAAAAAATGTTATATATAAAACCTTTATATATAAATTTGAATGAAATTTGATGTTTAAATAAATAACAAATTAACAAAAGTTAATAATTTTTATAAACAAAAAAATATATATTTTGTTTAAAATAACAAATTAATAACAAAATACATAGATTTGACACTTTTTGCATTTTCCTTAAAAATTTCTTTGATTTATGTACTTTACTAAATTTTATATTATTTAACTTTTACCGGTTATCATATTGTTTATAATTTAAATATATATTTTATTGTAAGGTTATTAGTATCTTCTCCAAAGTTCATTGTGTTGTTTTTTTTTGATGGCTAACATTTCACTAATATTACGTTTAAATTTATTTGTTTCGAATTCAATAATTTTGTAGTTCTCAAAATCTAGACTGTGTTTAAGAGTCAATTTATGTATTGTTAAAGCTGTTTTACCAATATTTGAGATAGTGTTAGATTTACAATCATTTTTATGTTGTTGAATTCTTTTTTTTAAATATTGTCCTGTCTGTCCAATATATAATTTTGTACAATAAAAGAATATTATATATTAATTCAGAACAGTTTATTTTAGGTGTTTTATTCTTTAATTTTGTGAAGAACCTTCTTTTTGTTGAAATATTATATGTAGCTACATCCTAAACTACATCCTAATTTGTTTGTAATTTTATTGATTTTTTCACTTAAATTTGGAATGTATGGGAATTTATAAAATTTGTTCAATTTAAGTTGCTTGTTGCTTTGCAGAATTTTGAAATTGATTTTTCTACTAGATATTTTGGATAATTATTATTAAATAATATGTTTTTTACTTTTTTAATGTTATCCCTATGAAAATTATCAATACTCAATTTAATTGCTCTATTTAGTAAGTTCATAATAATATTAATTTTTTGTTTAATATTGTGGACAGAAGAAAAGTTAATGATTCTATTTGAATTTGTAGATTTACTGTAACAATTTGTTATAATTTTGTTATTTTTTCTAATAATGGTAATGTCTAAAAATTGTAAATTTCCTTTTCTTTCTATTTCAATGGTAAATTTTAAATTACTATTATAACAGTTGAAATATTACACCATGGTCGTGGGGTGTCGGATAGGTCTTTCACAAATATTACAGATTTGTGGAAACAATTTTTCCGATTAAGAAATCTGTTTATGAAATATTAAGCTTTAAAGTACTAATTTTTGTTAGAGTCAAGTGTCCCCCAGTACCAGCTAAATGGCTGTTTCTGGATATGTGAAAAAAAAATTCACAATAGTAGTAAATATAAGGAAAAGTATCACAGCTAAATAGGATTTATTAGTTTAAGAGTAATAACCAACTTATAAAATGTAACAAATCGAGCGACAGCAATAATTATATTATTGGTTATGTTAAACGTCAAACTCGACAACACCAATGTCAGACATTTGAGTCTTAAGTCATAAGAGTTAATAATGGCAAATAGGGAACCCTACATGGCGCGTGGCACGACCCGCACTTGGCCTTTTTATTTTATTTTATATTTCATTTCAACCTAATTTAGCTTAGACCAGGGGTCTCCAAGCTTTCCAGCCTTAGGGCCGTACTGATTACTCCAGTAAGTTCCGAGGGCCAAAACCATATAATCATTGTTGCCGGTGGTAAAAGGTGAAATAGTCCACTGATGAAAAAAAAGTCCGAGAAAGTACGCAACGTTTAAAAAAAGCTGCAAATCTGACTAAAGTCCGCAAAACGGCAACACTGCATATTATTAATTTCAAAGTCATTATCTGTAATTTCTAGATTAGTCGTAGAGTACGAGCCATGAGGAGTAACGTGACACGACATCTGGTGGACACAAGAGGAAATAGGCAGTACCTTCTATCGCTAACAGATGGCGTTAATAGCACGTACAGAATAATCTCGTTGGTTCGAGAAAGTTCTGCTGTCTTCCACTCACTTCTAGATGGCAGTAATTGGAATATATAAGAAGACTAGTGGCGCAATCACAAGTCAGTTCCTATGACACTGTTGTGAAATAAAATAGTGCGTACCTCCTTAAAACGTGTTTGTGCGTGTTTAAGTTTAAGACATCTTTGTAACAGTATTTTGATTTGAATTGTTGCTTTTGTGTGTGATTTAGTAGTATGGAAAAGAAGCGAAAAATTGATAGTGAATGCAGAAAATTCAAAGATCAGTGGAACATTCAGTATTTCGTAATTGAGTCCAGTAACAAGGCGCTATGTTTGATTTGCAATGAAAGTATAGCCGTTCTCAAGGAATATAATATTAAACGTCATTATGAAACAAAACATTTTCAAAATTACACAAAATATACAGGAAGTTTGCGGACAGAAAAATTCGAAGCTATGAAGCGCGGATTGAAATCGCAGCAATCTTCATTTACAAAACTCAAAACTGAACAAAAGGCTGCAACTCGTGCCAGCTTTCGTGTGGCTCTTGAAATAGCAAAACGTGGAAAACCATTCACCGATGGAGAAATGATCAAAGAATGCATAATTACAGTAGCCGAAGAAATGTGCCCTGAAAAGGTAAATTTATTAAAAACTGTCAGTATGTCAGCAAACACTGTGGCTCGAAGGGTAGAAAACATCGCTGAAAATATATCCTCTCAACTGTTCGACAAAAATGGACATGTTGAGTGGTTTTCTTTGGCCTTGAATGAGTCAACGGATGTGTCAGATACTGCTCAGGTGTTGATTTATATTCGAGGAGTAGATAAAAGCTATGAAGTGCATGAAGAACTTCTTGATATGCATAGTATTCATGGCACAACTACTGGTACAAATATTTTTAAAGGAGTTGAAATGGCCATTAATCAAAAGAACCTTCAATGGAAAAACTTAAAATGTATTACAACTGATGGAGGCAAAAATATGAGTGGGAAAGATAAAGGAGTGGTCGCTCTTATGTCAAGGGCTGTAGAAAATGACGGTCTTTCAAAACCATTAGTCTTACATTGTATCAATCATCAACAGTCTTTGTGCGGAAAAAGTTTGGATATGTCTGAAGTTCTGAAACCAGTCATATCAACTGTTAATTTTATCAGATCTTTTGGGCTGAATCACCGACAATTCCGACAATTTATTGAAGAGATTGGAGAAAATGACTTACCTTATCATACTGCCGTACGTTGGCTTAGTTGTGGGAAAGTCCTTCAGCGCCTTTTTGAACTTCGAGCAGCAGTGATCGAAATTTTTGTGAATGAAAATCATCGCCCTCTTACTGAATTACATAACAACGCATGGCTGTGGAAGTTAGCATTCTATGTTGATTTGACAAAACATGTGAACGAACTGAATTTGAGATTGCAAGGAGAAAACCAGCATCTTCCTGATTTATACACTAATATCAAATCATTCCGGAAGAAATTGATACTATTTCAATCACAACTACCAAGTAAATGTTTTTCACATTTTAAAACATGTGAAATATTCAGCCACACCACTGAGACTAAGTTTCCTATCGATTTTGCAATCGAAACTTTGAGTGCTTTGAAAATAAATGTTGATACTCGTTTCTCGGACTTTGATGCCATTGCGTAACAAATTAAGATTTTTCAGAATCATTTTTTTTTTACTGACATTGAAACCCTAGCCCAGGAACTTCAAATGGAAATGATTGATCTACAGTGCAGTGATATAATTAAGAACAAATATCAAAACTTATCTTTGTTGGAATTTTATTACTTTGTTAAGAGTCTTCCACTGACACAATTTGATAATTTGCATAAATTTGCTCGTGGGCTGTTTTCTGTTTTTGGTACTACTTATTTGTGTGAGAAGACCTTCTCCAAAATGAAGTACACAAAAAATGTTTACAGATCTAAATTAACTGATGAGCATCTAAAATCTCTTTTAATAATTGGTACAAGTAAAATTACTTCACAACTACAAACTATTGTCAGTGGAAAATCTCAATTACATAAATCTCATTAGTATTTCATATGTCATTATGATTTTTATAAGTTATGTTTTTATTTAAAATGTATAAAATGTTAGTTGGATTCATTTCAATAATTTGTTAGTTATTATATACTGAAGTTAAATTTTCTGCATATTATACATGTCTTTACTCATTACAATTTTGTGTTTCTTTATCCAACTTATCACAAAAACAATAACAACAAGCCTAAAACAATGTTATGAGTAGTTAGCCCATGACCATATCAATTTAGATGTCATATTAATAATTATTCAACATAAAATTAGAATACTTCAGTAAACTAAATTTAATTTGCTATATTTGTTCTCTAAAAGGAGTTTTCAAGTATGCTAGCTCTCCGCGGGCCGGACAAAATCTGTCCGCGGGCCGGATGTGGCCCTCGGGCTGTAGTTTGGAGACCCCTGGCTTAGACAATGTTCGTTTTGATTGTAATATAGAGAAACAATTATCATCTAGTCGTGATAGATATAATCATAAAACTCTTCATAGATTATTCTATAATAGATAGTAAGCAGAATACGCAACTATATAAGTTTGCGAAAACAAAGACCAGATAACATATATAAAAGTAATCAGTCTTTCCTGTCATTGTAAAAATATGAGCGAAAAATTGTTAATTTTTACGCCAAGGCTAGACAGAAACGGAAAAGTTTGGTATTATAAAAGAAAACGAATCTCTGTGTTTTCTTTGTATATTTTTTTTGTGGGCCGTCACGTCGGTTCGATTAAAATACGAAGTAGGATGTGGAAGGGAAGCGAGGAAGGAGAACAAAATTGCAGGCAATAATAATTCGGGGCCCGACCAACTTTGAAATAATAACAATCAAATTAAGGTATAAAATATAACTTGAACCTAGCACAAACACTGTTACTAGCGACAGTTGGTTCACAGTAGCCCAGACTTTCCATTGCTTTTTTAAGTATTGTTTAGTTGGTTTTTCTGTTTCTTTGTGCTGCATCTGGTTAATTTAATACAAGTTATGAATTTCATTTTCTTAATGAAAAAATTTAAACACGGTTAATTGTTCCAAATAATTATCACAGGCCATCGAAGAAAAAACTTTTTCAATATTTTTAATTATTGAAATTGTGTAATTTGGTGTTGTAAAAGAAATATTCGTAGTCAATTTCTCACATTCCAATATTAAGTAAAAATAAATTTTATTACAAAAGTAAAAGGTAGAAGAAGTTGGCGATATATTCTAATGTTATAAGGTTTTATAATAAAACCATAAGGTTTTATAATTAAGGCTTATACTTCCGGTCAGGTATAATGTTGTGATCTCGATTTTCACATGAAAATCTTTTGAAGTGGGCCCAAGAAGTGCCATATCGCCGTGGTAACCGCAATTATTTGGATAAAATCTTTGGCTTACAGGGGGGCTAACTCCATAATTTGGTTACATCTATAATCATCCCTTATTTTACTCTAGAATAATAATACAATAATAATATTTTCAAACAATAGGACTTTCCTTATCTTGGAAATATGCTTATGTTTAAACTCAATGGCAAACGGATTAAATTTATAAATGATTTCCGCCCCTAATTGAATCAAATTAGTTTCTTATGGTTGTTATAATTCATTTTCTTATTTTTTTTTTCGGCCACAAAATATCATAAAAGCTTTAATTATAAAATATTCCATAGATGGTTACCAGATTTTAGATATCGTAAATTCTCGGAAAAAATCTGAAGAAATATGAACGAGACTCTCATGTCTCAATATTTGGTCTCGAAATTGCCTAAATACTTATCAATAATGTCTTGTCTAGGTGTTTTCTCGCTTTTACGAGACGATACGAGACGAGAAAAATATCATTCTCATGCGATACCCTAATTAGGACTTAATGTTTGATTCAATTTTAATCTGATCCAAATTCTAGATAAATAATATTTTTAGTCAGAATTTTATATAGAGATTGGATTTATTTCTTAATCTCAAAAGCTCGAAGTTATACTTACTTCCTTTCATAAAAAAAGTTCGTAACCAGTAACCGAGATGAAGTTGTTATAAAACATTCAGAATAAAGTTATTTAAACATATTGCATATTTGCAAATTACAATAGTTATGATTACATTTATTTCGCATTAATTGTGTTAAGTTCCAAATTATTTTATATTAATGGTTTGAAAGTGTGTTAATAGCGGACGGGATATTTTCTGAATAATGATTTTTCACATAAAACATTTATTTAGTGAAAGTATAGGAAAGAAGCAGAGACATGTTTGCGGAATAATTAAACGTTTCGTAAATAACTGATGAGGGAGCGTCCTGTTTCATTTGGTGTTTGCGGATTCTGTTTGCGAAACAAAATGAAATGTAAGAGATATTTTTCAACATACCAGATTAAATTTGGATATCTAGATAAGAAATTTAATCAGATTTTATAATCTGATAACAAAACCCAACTTTAAATATATGCGTATAGATGTATTATTTTGCGTATATGCATATAAGTAGCGTATAATAAAAGTGTAATAGAATTTTTTTATAAAACGAAGCTAATGCTGACGATGACGGGAAACTGTGAGTACCCTCTATCCAAAACTCGCTCGGCGCAGCTAAAAAAGTTTTCTCTTCAAAAACTGGATACAAATACAATATTGGTATCTCTTAGTTTTAGATATTCAACAATTTAAACGTACAAATATAAGAAAAGAATTAAGGAGACTGACTATGTTCTTTAATTCACAAATTGTCTAATAAATAAAATATAATTATTAGTACGGTGTGACTCCTGCATTTTACTGCTAAGAGAGGTCACAAGACAAATTACATAACTTGGTAAAAATAATTATGAACATCCATAGACGCGTTTTTGCCTTTTGGCTTTATTTTATTTAGGGGAGTGTGGGTGGACACCGGATGGTTAATATAAAGACACAATAAATAAAGCACTATGGTTTTTATTGAGATAATCAATATAATAAATGTTTAAGTATACCCCAGGCATAAATTTGGTATGTTTGAGATCTACCTTAATAACTATAGAATAGAACAATTTTAATTGAAAAATATGAATCCGAATTCACCCCACACCTATGGGTCAAACCGGATAGGCATAATATTCAAGGAGTGTATACAGATACTAACAATAAATTCGCCGTTTTTGCAAACAAAAAATAATAATTGTTGTTCAGAACAACTGATGCAACTTTTGTGAGCCTATTTAAGAAAAGCAGTATGACGTATGACGCTAAAAGATATCCCATTCTGCCTTCTATCACCGAATTTATGGCTAAAAGCACGTCTGACTCTGACAATTGCAGCTTACTTGACTTTCTCACATATTTTCGTGGCATTCACGCACTCTGTAAAAAGTAAAAAAATAGTAAGAAATGAAAAAGGGGAATAAAACAAACGCCCACAATACCTACATATAAAATCAATCGGGGTGAAACCGGATAGTCGAAATCACCCCGTCCTCTTGTACCCCACAGGTACCATGTTTGAAATTGTAATAACTAGCAGCTTATGTTTACACTCATAGCCACAACAAATACCGTTTTAAAAGGTTAAATATGTATTATTTCTTAAGAAATACAACTTTATATGATAGCTCATAGGTAAACTTAATAGTAACACTTTAAATAATTCAAAATATTAGATAACTTACCTATGTTTTCAATTTTCGTTTATGGACGCTCCCGCTGATATTTTACAGTCACCGGCATTTGCTACCGCACTGAGTAAGCTTTCGCGTTTATTTCTACAGTAGCTAGAACGAGACAGCTATACACGGAGTATTGAAATAGCTACTATCTGATTTCACCCCCTATCCGATTTCCCCCCTCATTCCCCTACACGTAAATTCTGGAAGTTAAACAGCATGTGGAATTCGCTTGAGTATTATTTGGAATTAATTTTAATTTGTTCTCAATTTTCTTTGGAATTATTCTTTAAGTTCATGATTTTATTGAATGAAAATGTAGTTTCAAATTTAATACCACCATATTGAATTTAAAATCGATAAGGATATTTAAGAAGTATCGAGGAAATTGAGGGTTATCGAGGAAAAAATAGTAGCATCTTTTAATTGATACATTTTTCATTTAAACTATGTGTGCTATTCATACAAAGCTCTCCAGGCGCTCTATACAGAATAACAGTAACAAGTGTGAGATACATTTTTATACAACAAAGGTGACAAAAACACTTGAGGAGACAAAATACAATTAGAACTTTGGGTATCAATGTGAAAGAAGAGCGTTATAAAGGTCAGTACACAAAAGTGACGTCATTTTTAGTTCTGATTGTAAAAGATCCAGATGTGCCGTCCTGAATACCAAACTACTGGCTGGAATTGAATTACCACAAATGCGCGCGGCGCCGAATATCTACCGAAAAACTTTGATTTATCCGCCGGCTTTATGTGTCAGGAGGAGAATGGGGAAAATTTAAATATAAAATATCGGAAACTCCTCACATACACAAATTCCAACAGACATCAATATACTTTTCTTTTCTTTCTTGTGAAACTTTTGACGGCTTAAATATTCAAATAAAATTATCAAAATATAATCAAATAATATGTGAACACTATACTTGCCCGGCCTGTTTTCGCTACCGAGTTCAAAAATTTATTATTTTTCAATTTGTTATAAATAATTTGTTATAAATAAATTATAAATGCTTTATAATTACTACGAAAAAAATAAATAAAACCCAAAATTATAAAACCCAATAACCTAATATGAATAATAAATATAATATGAATTATGCACTGAGATTAAACAAAAAAACCGGTCAAGTGCGAGTTGTGACTCGCGCCCCGAGGGTTCCGTACAAACTTGTATAGTATAGTATTATTATGTAGATTATCAACATATTATGTAGATTATAAAGAAAAATTAGACGAAATATAATATATACAGGATGTTACAGGACTTGAGTATGTCGCATGTCGGTTATAAAAAAGCAAAATTTAGACATAATATATACCCTGTATATATTATGTATATAAAGCGTACGTGATGAAATGCATAACGAATATAAACAAAGAAAATTCAGAATAAAAATAGAATAGGACCTAACTGTATGCAACCCATATGCTTCTGGAGCCTGACAATACCACTACGACAACATTAGTGAATTTTCATAAGTTTCAAATAGTAAATTCGCATTTTTCTTGTAATTAAACTACATATTTACGGTTTTCAGATTTTTCCCTTGACATGTGCTGTAAGACACCGCTTCTTGCCAAATTTCATGATTCTAGGTCAACGGGAAGTACCCTATAGGTTTTGATTCCCTCGTGAAATCGCAAAATATGCGACATAAACGGTCATATCTTTTGATCGCGTTGACTTACAAGTTTGATTTTTTCACAGCTGAAGGAGACCGCAGACTCGAGTATTTGATACAAATTTCAACTTGTTACCTCTACGAGTTCCTGAGAAAAAGGTCTTGACAGACAGACAGACGGACAGACAGACAGACAGACAGACAGACAGACAGACAGACGGACAACAAAGTGATCCTATAAGGGTTCCGTTTTCGGTACGGAACCCTAAAAATTAAAAAAATTGTGAATCAATAAGAGTTGATCATGACCAGACCGCATATTATATTATTAGCGACTCTGCAAAATCTTCAAATACACATTACCACATCTTCCTTATTCGCCAAACATTACACCATCAGATTATCACTTGTATCACTCTCTTCATAATTATTTACTAGGACGAACTTTATTATTTATAACTATTTGAAACGATTTCTAGAACACCTTTTGCCTCTAAAGAAATCTTTTGAGCGCCGATTATTGCGCAGGCGGAAAGGCAGCATTCAGTGGCGGATAAAAATATTTAACATGTTACTGACAATAGTTGTGGGTCTGTATTAAGAAATTTGGTATCTTTTATCTACTTAGAATAAACTGCAACTTATGGGCCAACCGAACGATAACATATCTGTATAATTTGCTCATTATGAGATTGCCTATCGACATGAGGTCTATATATGTAGTCACAATATTATCTAGAAATGAATGATTTTTGCAGAAAAACTTTTTCTGACTAGTTTTGTCGTTCTATACTTCTAATTTTATTCGAGTGTATATGGAAAAATCAATAGTTACAGATAACGAGATTGAGGTGAATATATCACAATAATTAGTACAAGGGCGTTCGGAATAGTGATTGTAGATCGTGTTGAACAGCGCGAGTACCACTTTATAGACGAGGTGAACTAATAGATCGAGCCCTGTTTACGGACATATCAATACCCTATTAATTAAACCATGTACCAATATAATCCCAAAATATTTGATCGTCTTATGTAAACATCACCTTAAGGAGGGTCCTCATTGATACCAACTAAGCACTTAATCTAACAATAATGAACCTCTATGGGAATTTTGAGATACTGATCGATATTTAAAGAATTATATCTATATAATGAACAAAAAACTATATCTGAAGGATATTAAACATGGCCATATGTAAATTGTCCCTTAATATCTATAATTTTATAATTTCTATAAAAATATATTCTCTTTTTGTGTTGACACTTTGCACTGGAACAAAAATCGCACACTTGCTTGGATCTTCTTCCATTCCGTTTGTTTATCTATTCCAATGAAATGTGAAGTAGTAACTTATTACCTGATTTTTCATGTCGTCGTCATCAAATACTTGTTCAGTATCATTATCGTCTTGCCTCCCTTCTACCATATCTTCCTCGGCAGAATCAGAATATTTATTGTCGTATATAATATTTTATGTTATAATCTTCCGTTCTTATTTACCTCATAATGCTTTCGTGACCTTGTCGCATCTTCCATGACACAAATAATTAAATAAGGCATAATCTAGATATTAAAAAAATATATATTATTCGCATTTTTTACATTTTGTGTGTTTGAAGGGATCTCATTTCTTTTTTGTAGGTCATGTTCCTTTTTCGTCGTTCAGCCTAGCCAGTAATTCATCAACTACCAGACTTCACAACAGTGGTGATAAGACACCTCTCTGTGGGCACCCTCGAGTTGTGGAGATCTTGATGGTGTCTCTTTTTCTTAGCATTTTCTTAGTTCTGGTTCTTAGCATTTCTCCCATCCACTTTGAGATAGTGCTGTCGATATGCCTTCTTTTGAGAGCCGATTTGACAGCCTCTTGAGAGGTGTTGTTAAAGACTCCTTCTGTATCCAAGAAGGCCACATATCAATACTTCCTTTGTCTCAAGGCCTGTTTCTATTTATCAGCTGATACAGGGCAGTATATGTGGATTTCCCTGCTCTGTATACATGCTGACATTTATGTAGTGGTGCACCTACTAGCAGTGTTGGGCATAATTCAATTAATTTTTTAATTGTAGAATCAAACAATTACAATTTTAATTGCAATTAAATCAACTGCAATTAATTTAATTGAATTAACTGTTTAATTGTGAGATGCAATTGAAATCAATTGCAATTAAATCCATTAATTGTGGTTTACAATTAATTTAACTGCAATTAAAATTATAATTGCTAGTTATAATTAACTTAATCATCAATTGTTTATTATTACAATTAACAATTAATACTATTTGATGAATGTAAAAACTTTTCCCTCTTGTAACCGTGCTTTCCCGCATGCCAAATAAAATAATTTCCAATATTGTAAATAATCTAAATAGTTGGGAAAGATGCTTCGATCTGGACCCTTCACCTCCACTTCCGGCCCCCCACCTCGCTCCCACTTGCGGTTAACACCCCACTTCCGGTTCCCACCTCCACTTCCGGTTCACACTCACACTTCCGGTTCCCACTTACTTTTCCGGTTCCCACCCCACTTCCAGAGCCGGAAGTGAGAACCGGGACTGTGAAAAATTTTGCAACCGGAAATGGGGGGTGGGAACCGGAAGTTGTGAAAATTTTGGAACCGGAACTGGAGGTGGGAACCGGAAGTCGGTGGAAAACAGAAGTTGGGGTGGAAACCGGAAGTGGGTGAGAACTGGAAGTGGAGGGCGAGGGTAGGGGACCGGAAGTGGTCTATTTCCCTACGTCCGGTTCCCACCCCCCACTTCCGGTTCCAAAAATTTCCCTACTTCCGGTTCCCACTTTTTGTTCGTGAACCGGAAGTGGGGCGGGTACCGGAAGTGTGTGTGAGAACCGGAAGTGTGAGTGTGAACCGGAAGTGGGGGTGGGAACCAGAAGTGGAGTAGGAACCGGAAGTGGGAGCGAGGTTGAGTGCCGGAAGTGGAGGTGGAGGGTCCCGAACGAACCATCTTTCCCAACTATTTAGATTATTTACAATATTGGAAATTATTTATTTTAAATATTATTTGGCACAATGCGGAAAAGTACGGATACAATGCGGCAAAGTGACTTTACCGCATTGTAGCCGGACTTTGCAGCATAGTGAGTAAAATTCTAGTTTCGCTTGATGTATACACGATGTCAATGCTAGCTTTACAATTCAGGAGGCCAAAAAATAATTTCCAATGTTGTAAATAATCTAAATAGTTGGGAAAGATGGTTCGTTCTGGACCCTCCACTTCCGGCCCCCAACCTCGCTCCCACTTCCGATTCCCACACCACTTCCGGTTCCCACACCACTTCCGGTTCCGGATTCAGGGTGGGGACCGGAAGTTGAGGCGGATGGTCTATTTGTTTCTTAAATAATAATTGTCGGCCAAAACAATTATACAAATTTCGTGCGGAAACGATTTTACAGCGCTCCAGCTAATGCGGAACTCGCCCTTCGGGCTCGTTTCCCAAACGAGCTGTCGCGTTGTAAAATCAAACTTTCCACACTCTAATGTAAATAACTATTTCAGTTACGCATTATGGCAAGTGATACATTGGAATATAATAAACATCTTCTAACCGACATTTATTAATTGTTAATTGTAATTGTAAAAGTGCATCAATCAATTAACAATTAATCAATTGTATTTGCAAAATTTTACAATTAACAATTAATTAATTGTTAATTGTGATATATTGCAATTACAATTAATTATTTTAATTGTTAGTTGCAATTAAATCTCGCAATTTAATTGTTAATTGTTAATTGTTTTCACAATTAATTTTTGCCCAACTATGCCTACTAGCACAATTGTTCTAAGGTAATTGTCAATTTCCTTCTTCATTGACTTCCGTTAAGTGGAGTCTTTCTTCCCGACCTTCGGTATGAATACCACCTTAGCCCTTCTCCATAGCTCCGGTATGTATCCGAGCGCTAAGATACTTCTAAAGATTTTTAGAAAGTACGGCATTCGTTCTCTCCCTCTTTTTTGTAGGAAAGCGGGAATTAGTCCGTTCACACCTGGGGTCTTAAATGGCTGGAAAGTGCCGATAGCCCATAGCGATAGCGGCCCTTCTCCAGTCAGCTCTCGGTCTCTTTGTATTTTCTACATGCCGGAAAATGGGTTTCTGGTAAAAGGAGACTTCTTTGCTCTTCGTCCTCCGTTTACCCATCGGGTCTCTTAAGTGTCATTTCCACTCTATCCCTTCGTTAGTGCTTTGTGCAATCTAGCTGCCACCGTGGTGGATTCTATGTTTTCACAGAATTTCTTAAAGTTTTTCTTTTTGCCCTTCTGATCTCTTTGTTGTAGGTGGTGAGGACCTCGCAGTATTCTAGCCAATTTCTGTATTTTAAGCTTTGTTGAAAAGTTTGATGAAAAGACTACGTTCTTTTGCTCTTAATGTAGACTCTCTTAATGTAAGTTTTTGTTCAATATTTTTATTCCTCATTTTTAATCCTTATGCTCCTTCACGGTTCTTACCG
This sequence comes from Phosphuga atrata, assembly GCA_944588485.1. Lineage (NCBI taxonomy): Eukaryota > Metazoa > Arthropoda > Insecta > Coleoptera > Silphidae > Phosphuga > Phosphuga atrata. The sequence continues at coordinate 11,260,016 of OX155896.1, read as the reverse complement.
CGCAGATGGATTCAAATGCCGTGGAGATTGCTACATTTATTTCTCCTACAGTTTGCTCTAGTACGGTGTAGAGTTTTAAAGTACCCCGCACTGTCACTTGCTCTAGGTTCTCTTTTAGTCGGGAACTAAACATAGGCCACATAGTTTGTCTGGGGTTTCGAATGGGGGTGTTTTCCTCAGTCGCGCCTTCCAGTTCAAACTCTATGATCCTATAGTCTGACATTGAGGGTTCACTTGAAACTCTCCACCTTTTAACCAGTTTACTTATGTTAGTGCTACGTAGCGTTGTATCCAGTACCTCACTCCCGACCTTAGTGACAAATGTTGGTGTATTCCAAACGTTGTACAAATTTAGGTTTTCTTATTCTAAAAGGTATTAACCTCTCTTATTGGTCTCCGTGCTGCCACACATCTCGTTGTAGGCGTTTGCGTCACATCCTAAGATGAGTGGCAGCCTTCTCCCAATACAGTGTTCTACCAGCCTTTGTAATTTTACAGGTGGTATTTTGTTACCATCTTCGGGGAAGTATTTTGATGCGATTACTACCTCTCGGTGTAGGCCTTCGGTCTTGATTAGGACCTGTATTGAAACTAGACCCTGCGTTAGAAACTCTGATAGACCTAAATATTTTATGCCCTTACTTACAATAATTCTGGGGGAGACCTCTCTGATATCCCACACCAACTTACATTTCCTGTTGCTGAGGCTTCTGATCTTACCTCCATAAGCCCAGGGTTCTTGTAGCATCGCTAACCCTAAGTGTTGTTTAGTGAACATTCTATCCATCACAGCCGAAGCTGCTTTGACATGGTGGTTATTCACTTGAGCTATTTTTGTGCGTTTGCTGCTCATTTTTGTTTTGCGACAGGAGGCGGCAAGTCCTCTTCTATCTCGGCAAGAATAACGTCTTCGTCTACCTCCGTAAACATGGCATTACTGTTCATGTCTACGAGTGTGAGGTCTAGGTCGTCTTCTCAGTAATAAGTGATTACTTCTCAGTCATTGTGGCTAAGAGAGAGAGTGGTCGCTATTGCTGTCTCTTCAACCAAGGAAGTGGCCGCAGTTACGTGCTATCGCTATGCCTTCTTTCGAGAGACGATTTGACAGCCTCTTGCGAGGTGTTGTCAAGGCTCCTTCGGTATCCAAGAAGGCACATATCGATACTTCCTTCGTCTCTAGTGCTGCTCCTATTTATCAGCTGATACAGGGCGGTATATGTGGATTTCCCTGCTCTGTATACATGCTGACAGTTGGGAAGTGGTGCACGTACTAGCACTATTGTTCTAAGGTTTCTTCCTTTCTGCCTTTCTTCCCGACCTTCTGTATGAATACCACCTTAGCCCTTCTCCATAGCTCCGGTATGTATCCGAGCGCTAAGCTACTTCTAAGATTTTTAGAAAGTACGGCATTCGTTCTCTCCCTCTTTTTTGTAGGAAAGCGGGAATTAGTCCGTTCAAAAGCCTACGTTCTTTTGCTCTTAATGTAGACTCTCTTAATGTAAGTTTTTGTTAATTATTTATATTCCTCATTTTTTATCCTTATACTCCTTGACGGTTCTTACCGGGCAGATGGATTCAAATGCCGTGCTGATTGCTACATTTATTTCTCCTACAGTCTGCTCTAGTACGGTGTACAGTTTTATAGTACCCCGCACTGTCACTTGCTCTAGGTTCTCTTTTAGTCTGGAACTAAACATAGGCCACATAGTTTGTCTAGGGTTTAGAATGGGGGTGTTTTCCTCAGTCGCTACTTCCACTTCAAACTATATGATCCTATGGTCTGACATTGAGGGTTCACTCTCCACATTTTAACCAGTTTAATTACGTAAGTGCTACGTAGCGTTATGTCCAGTACCTCACCCCTGACCTTAGTGGCAAATGTTGGTGTATTCCCAACGTTGTACACATTTAGATTTTCTTATTCTAAAAGGTATTCCACCTCTCTTATTAGTCTCCGTGCTACCACACATCTCGTTGTGGGCGTTTGCGTCACATCCTTAGATGAGTGGCAGCCTTCTCCGAATACAGTGTTCTACCAGCCTTTGTACTTCGGTTGGTATGTTGTTACCATCTCCGGAGAAGTATGCTGATGCGATTACTACCTCGCGGTAGAGACCCTCAGTCTTGATGAGGACCTGTATTGAAACTAGTTCCCGCGTTAGAAATTCTGAAAGACATAAATAATTTATGCCATTACTTACCATAATGCAAGTTCTAGGGGAGACCGCTCTGTTATTCCACACCAACGTACATTCTCTGTTGCTGAGGCTTCTGATGTTACGTCCATAAGCTCAGGGTTCTTGTAGCAGCGCTAACCCTAAGTGTTGTTTAGTGAACATTCTAGCCATCACAGCCGAAGCTGCTTTGGCATGGTGGATGTTCGCTTGAGCTATTTTTGTGCGTTTGCTGGTCATTTTTGTTTTGTGACAGGAGGTGGCAAGTCTTCTTCTGTCTCGGCAAGAATAATGTCTTCCTCTACCTCCGTTAACATGGCAGCACTGCTCATGTCTACGAGTGTGGGGTCATGGTCGTCTTCTCAGTAATCCGTGCTGACTTCCTCGTCCTCGGCCATTGTGGCTAACATAGGGAGTGGTCGCTGTTGCTCTCTCTTCAACCAAGGAAGTGGCCGCTATTGCGAGCGTAACTTCCGAGGGAGAGACCGCTTTAGCTGCCGCTACTACCGACAGAAGAGACGACAGAAGAGGATAAGTATAAGTTCTACTACGTATAAGTTCGTCTGACTGTCTAGACCAGTGGTGCGCAAACTATTTTCATTTGCGACCCAACATTTTCTGCAAAATTTTATCGCGACCTCTGGATAGAAGTAACGTAAACATTGTAATTCCCAGTTCTACAAAGATCTCCACCAAAGTTGAAACAAATCCCCAAATTAGTTTTTGAGAAAATTATGTTTGAAAATGTTAATGTTTACATATTTTATATTATATACAATATTTTCTATAATAAAAATTAAAATAAACATTAAAATATTTGGAAAATTTGCGAAAAATTCAAAAACAGCTCTACCAACATTTCCACAAAATTTGAATTAAATCCCCAAATTAATTTTTGAGAAAATTAAGTTTGAAAATTTCAACGTTTACAAATCTGTTTTTAAAGGTAGAATTTAAAAAAAAATGCAATATTTACTGAAATGAATATTAAAAGATTGGGAAAAGTTGCTAAATATTCCGGAACAGTTCAACCAACATGTCCACAAAAATTGAAACAAATTCCCAAATTAGTTTTTGAGAAAATTAAGTTTCGTATTAAACTAAGTTTAAGAGTAAGACTTCAATGGCTTACCAGCCATGAACAAATTAATAATTACTAATATTGCTGTTTCATTAAAGCAATAGATGGATTTACTTTGTGAGGCCCTACAGAACGCTATAATATAGATATACATATTTTTTTATGTTTATTTTATTTAATATATTTTTTTGAAATAGGTACATTAAGTCATAGAAAAAGAGATTGGAAAAAATGTGGTTATAGAACTAAACTATAAGTCGAATCATTATTAGGTATTGATTTCTTGCTTTAATTAAAAAAAAAATGTTCTCGTATTATAAAAAAATGGAAACTACTGTGGTTTGCAAAATCGCGGCATATGTTGGAATAGGGAGACCTATTGGTGCTAAGTTGCAAGAACTCATTTTTATTCTTCGGAGGCTTATGCTATTAGACGTAATTAATCTGGTCTGTAGTTACTAGCGGTTGTGGTGCTATCTTGCGTTCTGACACTTGTATTACTTTACATTTTTATGAATAATAATGTAAAGTAATACAAGTGTCAGAACACAATATAGTACCACAACCGATAGCAAAAGTAAACCCAGTCCTTACAGTAAACCCATGATATTTATGTACAAGTATTATTATTTTATGAATAATAATAAATAATACTTGTACATAAATATCATGGGTTTACTGCAAGGATCCGTTAAGTCCATCTTTAGTCCATGCAAACATAACTGCGATTTCTATACCGTTAATCATCATCATCAGCAATTTCTCGTCCACTGCTGAACATAGGCCTCCTCCAGGTGGTTCCACTATCTTCTCTCTTGCGCGGTGCTAATCCAGTTTCCCGCCACACGTTTAACGTCGTCCGTGCATCTGGCGGGTGGTCTTCCTCTGCTTCTCTTGTTTTCTCTGGGTCTTCATTCCAGGAGTCGTTTTGTCCATCGGTTGTCCTTAGTGCGAGCCACGTGTCTAGCCCATCTCCGCTTGGATTTTGTGATAAGTTCGATAATATCGGCGACTTTTGTTCTGTTTCTTATTGTTATGTTCGGCATTCTATCTCTTTTAGTGATTCTCAGCATTGATCTTTCCATTGCTCTTTGCGCTACTTGAAGTTTGCTTATTGATTTCTTCATTAGGGTCAGAGTTTTTAGGCAGTTTCCCATTAAGGGTGTGTCTTAGTTTGCCAAAAGCTGCCCATCCCAACCCTTGTTGTCTCTGCAAATTTGTATTACGTGACCGAGATATTTATATTTGTGTGTTTGCTCTATATCGTCTCCTTCACTGTCACCAGGTATCCGCTGGCCACCAGGTTTGTCAAAAACTGTGTTTTGTGGTAATATACAGTCTTACTTTTGCTGCCGCTTTACGTCTTCCAGCATTTCTTGTGCATCTCGTAGATTGTCGTTGTTGTTGTTGTAACTATATCGTCAACGAAACGAAGGTGATGTAGGTGTTCGCCGTCTACATTTATGCCCTTATTCTGCCAGTTCAGTTGTTTGAATGTATGTTCTAGCATCGCAGTGAAGAGTTTGGGGGATATCATATTTTCTTATTCCTCTTGCTATTCTGTATTTTTTAGTTAGTGCGTGAAGTTTCACGCTTCCAGTGGCATTCTTGTATATATTATGTAGAAGTTCCGTGTATCTGTAGTAATTCGTCAGTGTCGAAGGCTTTTTTTAAGTCAATGAATATTAGGGCGAGCGGTTTATTGCATCTATTGATTTCTCTATGAGAGCTTTATTGTTTGTAGGTGATAGTTTGTGCCCTTTCGAAAACCAGCTTGCTCACGGAGTTGGCGTGCTTCAAGTTTGTTTTCTAGGCGCTTTGTGATTATTGTATTGAGTTTGTATATATGGGAAAGTAGGCTTATTGGTCTATAATTCTCTAAGTTAGTTATATCGCCTTTCTTGTGGATAAGTATTGTAACGTAATTGTTGCATTTCTTGGACCGTGCCTTTTTCGAGACATAAGTTTAGCAAAGCAGTATAGTTTTTAATTATTTGGTCTCCCCTATTTTTCGCCAATTCAATCACTATCTGGTCTTCGCCAAGGGATTTGCCTCTTTTCAGTTCTTTGAGAGAATTTCTCACCTCTTCTGTAGTGATGTCTGGCATATCTCCAGAGCTTACGTTTATTATTCTTCGAATTCCTGCTCTGGTTGTCTTGCCTGTGGTGTGCTCCTGTTGGTGTTTGTTATTTGGCTTTTATATAGATCTTTATAAAGGTTCTCCACTATGATGAGAAGTCTTTCTCTGTTTGTTGTTTCCTTTCCTGTTCCATCCTTTAGCTTGAATAGTTCAATTTTACCCTCGGCCAGTTTTCTTCTCATGACTTTCATGCTCCGGTTTTCCTCGATTGTTCGTTGGATTGTTTCTGTATTGTATCTTCTTAGGTCCTTGCGTGTTTCTTTTGAGATTGTTTTGTTCAGCCGTAGTATCTCCTCCAAGTTATCCAGATTTCCTCTAATCCATTTTCTTTGACTAATGAATTGTTTAGTTGCATCAGTTAGTCTTTCGTCGTTTTAACTTTGACTGCTACAATGTCTTTTCTGTGCTGTTAGGATTGCTTCTGTGATACTGTTATTTAGGACATCGAGGTCGATTTGCTATACGTGACGGAGAACAGTGGAGATTGAGTCTTCAAAGTGTTTAGGGTTATCTGGAAGGGTCCATCTTATTGTCTTTTGTGGGAAGACAATCTTTTTTCTTTCATTTTTTAGGTTTATTTTGATCGTACTTCTTGCCGCTTGATGATCTCTTCCATTCCAAACTTGTTTAGTACTGTGCCGTGATGTTTCGCTTGTTTCCTGTTACTAAGAAGTCTACCTGGTTTTTTTAGTCAATCGGGACTAATCCACGTCCATCTTCTTTGCGGTTTCTTCTTGAAGTAGGTATTCATTAGATGTAAGTTGTGTTGTTGTAGGAAGTCTAGTAGCATTTGTCCTCGTTCATTCCTATCTCTAACTTCCGAGCCGAAGTTTCCTATCGCTGTCTCCGAGGCGTCCATCTGTTTGCCGACTTTAGCAGCGTTGGAGTCCCGCATTGTGAAGGTGTAGTGGCATTTTGTTCTTGGGTAGCCGTTTCGATGTCTTCGTATAGACTCTCGATCTCTTCGTCGCTGTGATCAGATGTAGGGGTATATACTTGTATTATTTTCATGTTGTAGTGTTAATTTAAGGACATTGTAATGTAGACTACGCATTCTGATATGTTTTTTATTCTGACGATGTTTTGTGTGTGTTTCTTATGGATGAGAAATCCAATATCACCGTTTGAAATTTCGGTGTACCCTTATGGTATAAAGTGTGGTCAGAGTTTAGGGTAAGTAGTTCCTCGTCGCCTCGTCTCCTTACTTCGCATAATCCTACGACATCGCAGTTTATCTCGGTTACTTCTTCTTCCAGTTCTTTTAATTTTTCTGTTGAGTGCAGCGATCTTACGTTGTATGTTAGTAATCTGAATGTCAATCTTTTGTCCACCCCCCACCCCGCCCAGTATCCGTGGGGCTGACTGAAGTTTCAGTGATTTTGGACTTGTGGTTTTGGAGATTTAAAACGTCTTGCTTGCCATGCGTTTTGACGAGTTTTTGTTTCAGCAGCCCATAACATGGGGAACAGAAGCTCTTAGTAGCCGCCCATTCTGGGTCAGGCGGTACGTTTTCACCATATCTGGCTACCCTCACTTAGTATAGCGTGCAAATCTATGCAGTTTGCCGGGGTGTGGCAACTTGGTGCCATAAGTGAGAGTTGGGTACCCTGGGAGGACCAGTTTCCGCCTGTCTAAGACACTCGATGTGACCGCTGTCGGTGAAAGGTACTACCTCTCCAGCGTAACCCCATATATACCGTTAATTACTTAAATCCATCTGTACCGCTATTTCCTGAAAAATTCACAGAATCTGTTGGAAAAAACTTGTAAAGTTCACACAATGACCTGTGTCAGACATCCTGCCGACATATAAACTGACATCTGATTTTTCATCTAAAGAAGATTCATTTTTTATGATTACGGATTTAAGTTTACTGATTTTTACAGAATGTTTATAGCTTTTAAAATAATTATACTTTGTTTTTGTTTGTCAACATTGAGAAAAATTGAATACTTTTCTTGCAATGGCTTCAAAGTATTTTACAATACGTGTATGCTCTTCTAAGTTAAGTTGACATAGTAAGAATAATCTCATATTGAAAGAACATAGTCGAACTAACTGTGTTATAGTTGTATTATATTTGTTCAAATAAAAAAAATGTGTAAAATGCGGTTAACCAGCGTATCAACTTTACAGAGAAAATATTGCGAGGCAGACAAAACTAAATAATACGAGACTAGACAGAGCACAGAGACAGAAATATAATTGCAATTAATCGCTTCGGAAAAGCTTCAGAATTAGAAAATAAGCGAAACAATTGAAAATTAACGCTTGCGGAAAAGGTGAAAACTCACAAATGCATTTGCATGCAGTTCTTGGCATTTGTTTAGAGCGAAAATACAAATTCCTTGAGCAGAATTCGTACGATCATTTGACTGGCCAATTATAGGGAGGGAGTTGTGAAGACTATTTGCAATATTTCCACAAAACTTCTCCAGGAAAAGTTCTTTGAAGATTTGAATCGGAAAATAGTTCCATTCAAAAGTGTCATTGTTGAGGAAATCCGAAAGGCAAGTGAGGCTATAAAAAGAGATCTAGCTTTTCAGAGAAAAGAAAATCCATTTCTGCAACTCTGACAACTGAAGAGATACAACAGTATTGTGGAAAACTATGACGAACACTCAACGGACGGCCTACAGAAAAAGTTTTACCAGATTTCTGCCGTCGAGCTCGTGTGGTGTGGCAACGAAGCTACCTCCAGACTAGTAGAGTTTTTTAATTACGGAGTCGACATTTATGGTGAACTTAGACCATATTGAATACAACACCATATTCTCCTAAACTGCACAGGGCGGAGAAAAACATACCGCTGCATCTAAATAGTTAACATCGAACAAAGAATGTCAAGACAAATATCCAGTGCGTCTACTATAGAAGATGTTAAGCAAAAGAACATAAAATATCAGAACGAATCGATTGGTCTTAACTCGAAATTCGGATTGGAAGAAGACAGAAATTTGGTACAAAAATTGTCCAATGGGTATCAACCAACTTAGTAAGTGGACACGTATTGGCTCGCAGAATATTGGGATTGATATCAAAAAGATAAAAATAACCAATCAGTCAAATCGTTCTGCGGCAAAATACAAAAAGTTATTCAAATTACTGGTCATTCTTCAATTGAGTCTCTTAAGCCATACCTAAAGCTAAGCAACGAACAGCATCTTAACATCGCCGAAAAAATGAGAAAAAGAACCCTGCTGTGCACTATCAATATAGCTAGCTCAAGCTCATCCACAGATAACAATGTTTCGAATATTGCTTACACTAATTGTACGTTCAATATTAATACAAAATATATTAGTATGAGTAGTAGGTATAATAATGTATTATTATCGGTCTAGTCATTCTATAATCGAATACCACTAGAGCATTCAAAAATAATTTAAAATCAAACGAACATCTTAAGTGAACTTCGATTGTAATTATATGAGAGTATCATTCGAGATGATTACATTGAAGTACCGCTACTCTCTACTAGATTCAACCACAAGTTCAGAGTTCCAATATTTTTGGGCTCCCTGCTCCCTACATTACCGACCGGTCACACTTCATAGAGTTTAAAGCTTATTTTATTATTCAAACATTTAGCTCGTATAAACAAGACTCCTTAATCGGCCTGGGAAAACTTTGACTAGAGGAAAAGGAGGAAGGGGTGTAATCATCTCGAACGAGACTCTCATATAATTACAATCGAACTTCAATTAAGGTAAATACGTTTGATTTTAAATTATATTTCGAGTCTCGTTCTTCGAGATTACATTGCAGATGTTTAGAGAAAATTGTCGCTATAATTCAATGTATTATATTTATTAAAATTTAAATCCTTTTTAACAACGAGCTTAATTCCAACTATTTTCATCCAATACCAAGATATTTCTGAAAAAATCTTTGAATTTTGCAGAATAACAATAACAAGTTTTTTTTACAAAGTTAGCTGCTTTACCGCTAACGCCATTAATTACATCCTGAGCATGTTCTATTACCTCAATTTGTTTAGCAAGCAGTAGCCCAAACGTTTCAAGCGAATTTATTGATGCGATAAGGAATCCATAATTTGAGGCAATGAAATTAAACCAAATTTTATTTCACCATCACTTAGTAGCCCTTTTGAAAGAAGGAGCTCTTTTGATTGATGCGGTCTCCTCTTCGTGCAGTACATTGAACTCTTGCACAATTATTTCGAAGTTGGTGGCATAGTACGCTTCGGCATCAATCCATGTTCCCCATCTAGTAGTTATTGGTTGCGGAGGAAGTGCGACATCAGGTGCCAAATCATTAAAAATCGTTACCTTTGACGGTGATTATACTTTTTTACATTGGCTATTAGACGATCGACGTAAGTACAAATTCCTCGAATTTGTTCACTCGATGAAGTCTTTGCCTGTTTTTTCAATAGAAGAAAGATGTATTGTGGTATTAATGTATTATGTAGTATTGATGTCACATTTTAAAATGTCACACAATTTATTCCTCATTTCCTCCTAATCATTGGTTAGGAGGAAATGCCAACTCAGAATCCTGAACATCTAACCCCTAACAACCATAGTTGTAACTCGGGACCTAGTCCCACCACAGGTGACCCCTTGACAGTCTACAATGGAAAGTCTTCTAAGGAATACTCCACTGGCTGAACCAAGAGTTCAAAGAGGACAGCACTCAGATACGGCATGCTGCCACCTAGAAGAAACAATGTTGTTGGAGACATTAAATTCCCCTAAACACCCATATGAACAAGAAACTAACAAAATCAAAAATCATACCAAAGCAATTAACCTACTTTTTCACACACAATGTAAACTCACTAATGTAGACTGGTAAACTGTAGAAAGGCAAATGACTCATCTGTTCACTTTTGAGTAAAAAGTTTTTGGTTTGTATGGCCTGAATAGGGTTGCCAACTTTTTTTGAGAAAAAAAAAGTATCAAATTATTTGGATAGGGAAAATAAAGTATATGGAAGAAAAATAAAGTATTTATCTACTCACACACTAAAATGAACACATTCCATCCATCCGTGGCCTTACAGTCCTCTGTGGGCCTTAGCCTCCTCCTTTCTTAGCCTCGTTTAGCATTCTTTTCCATCCTTTTCTGTCCGCTGCTGCTCTTTTCCAGTTCCTTATGCCTATTAGTTCTCTTGTGTCTTTTTGTATGTTGTCATGCCATCTTAGTCGTGGTATGCCTTGTCTCCTGTTGCCTTCCATGTTTCGTTTGTAGATCTTCTGTGGTATTCTTTCTTCTCCCATGCGTTCTACGTGTCCTGCCCATTGCAGCCGTTGTATTTTTATATATGTTACTAGGTCTATTTCTTTATACAGTTGTACCAGCTCGTGATTATACTTTATCCTCCACCCGTCTTCTTCCTGGATCGGTCCAAATATTCTTCTCAATATTTTTCGGTCGAATTTTAATAATAGGTTCTCATGTTTGGTCGTCATTGTCAACGATTGGTACCCGTAGGTCACTATCGGTCTAATGATGCTTTGTACACTTTCACTTTGGTTTTTACCCCCACTATTTGCAATTTCATTACACTTTGAACTGCGTAGTACGCTTTATTCCCGGATATCAGTCTTTGTTGAATTGTTTGTGGTATTAAGTTCTGTTCGTTCAGTGTTGAGCCCAGATATTTAAATTGAACACATTAATAAAACACATGAAAAAATGAACACATTAATAAATACATTATTCTATGTGAAGGATGCCATTATTATAATCGTGTGTAAAAGTATCCAAATCGTGCGTAAAATTCCAATGTCAATCAAATGGAATTTCATTATTAAACGATTTCTGTTTCTTTTTACTATGGCAATATCTCGGGTCACTTTGCAAAAAAACGTAGACGTTGTAAAAATAAATTTCCTGACTGAAATTAAATAACTTAACCTAACCATAACCTAATCTAGAATAAATCTAGGTTAAAATAGATTACATCGACAACGACCAAATAGTGTTCCCGTCACTGTGCATGCAAAAGGTACTAATCTGATACGCCCATCAATACTCACACATGCTGAGTACATGATGTGGTGTAATTTAAAATTATTTGAGATATCATTCAACCTTTTAATCTTAAATAACTGTAATATTTGTTAATTTGTTTATTTTATCGGCTAAGCCTTCAACCATTTTTTCTAAACTCCGCAATATTTTAGTTTTTTCGTCTTCCTTGTCTCCCGTTTTTTTACCCTTAGCCATTTACGCTACGAATTTGATGTGTGTTTCACTAATCTTAAAAAAATAATTACTTTTGGGTTAACACGTGATTAAACACTCTCAAAAACATGTGGTTTCGTCTAGCATAAAGAACTTTATGAAATGTGACCGGTCGGTTATGTAGGTAGCAGGGAGGCCGAAAAATTTGAAACTCTGAACTTCTGGTTGAATCTACTAGAAAGTAGCGGTACTACAATGTTATCTCGAAGAACGAGACTTGAAATGTAATGACAATTTTTCACTCGTAAGACAACATAATCCTTAAAACTTGTGGATTACGTCTCGTTACTTGTAAAATAATCGATTATTTTCGATGCTCTTGTGATGTTATAACTGAATAAATAACATATCTACATATTTCGCTATTTTTGGTGGTAAATTAAATGAAATGAGAAAGTCCACACATCGTTTAAATTTCTAAGATTTGGTCTCTGCTGAGTCAGTAGTTTCAAGTAAAAAAGACAATTTAATGTAGTATATTTTCGGTTAAATGGAAATTACACCATAGTAATACATAAAGGTTTATGCTGGCTGAACGTTTTATATAGATTCCACTTGGTCTCTCTAAGTCTTGTTTATAATGGGCTTCTTTTAATTTAGTGTCCACTCAACCTTCTTTTATAGAGACTTTTTATTCATTTCAGATATATGTATTGACTTTCCTTTCGTTTCTTAAAAAAAGAACTTGAGGAAATACTTATATATAAATATATTTTACTCTTAAACTAAATGTAAATATTTTTTTTTGTTGGAGACAAATTGTAGCTCATTGGTTGTGGGGTATTTACGAAGTGGAAATTTATGGTCGTTGCACGAATATAAAAAAGGAATACTTTAAAAAGGGAAATCTTTAAAAACGGGAAAGTTTCCGTCAGAACATATTATGGATTGAAGTGTTTATGAGGAAAAGTAAGTAAATAAATAATGGGTGCAAAGTTAAAGCTTCAAAAATATTAGGCTTGCGTCTGCTCGGATCAAAGCTCGATTTAAATTTATGCCTCACTTACCAACTTGAAACAAAACTTTGCCTTTTTCCTTTTCGCTTTATATCTTCTTGACGAACAACTGCACTTTTAATTTTACTCAAGTCACTAAACTTTTTTTTTATTCATTTCTCAAACATGTTTCGCACAAATTATAACATTAAAAATTATAAAATTTCAAATAAAGTATCTTAAGGTCTCATCCATTTTATTATATTGTAGTTTATTCTTGGGAAAAGGACTTTTTTAATAAAACAAGTAATATCGATATTTTGCTTTCTGTCTTTTTTTGTAAGGTTTTGGTCTTTTATTCTGACCGTCTTCGGGGCTACAAGATAAAAATTTAAACAAAAAGAATTACAACATTATTAATTATTATATAACCGTCATACCTTATATCTATTTAGTAGGTATAAATGAATTGAACATAAAAATATAAATTAACTTTGTGAAATTTGTGTTAATTATAATTATAAATAACCGTGTGTTAATTATAGAATGTTTGTGTAAATTCGAGTTACTATTTTATGTCTGTTTCTATAGCAGTGCATTCGAAAACATACGCTTCGGCCATGTCATTTATATCTTTTCTGGAATCGCTAATTATACTCTGGTGATTGTATACTGCTACACCTCCGTGGGCACCTTCCTTCTGACAAAGTGTAAATTCGATCAGTGGCCAGTGTAAATTCGAGTTATTATTTTTTATTAAGGTTATAAAGGACTATGTGGTGATGGGTAGCTCAGTTAGTCAAGCACTTGGCTCTCGAGTCAGATGGTGTGGGTTTTTAAACTAAAGCAGTTTAATTAAAAACTAATGGCTGCAACCCATCACCCAATTCCCCAACCCGGCTTAGGCAACCGTGAGGTCTCAACTACCTAAAACTCTTCTCCTAAGAGGTAGGCTTATATCGCTCTGTCTTCGTCTAGTACAGTCCAGAAGGAAAACTAAATGTGTGTCGGACATCCAACGTCCATTTTTCCTTGCAAATACAACAGTATTTTACCATTGTCTTTTTGAAAACAACTTTCATTAAAATATAAACTTCGGTTTATAATATGCTCACCGATTGAACGATCTCACTCTCTCTCTTGATAGAACTCAATACAATTAGATTTTCGCTCTGACTGTATCACATCCTCCCAGTCTCGACTACACTATACGCTAGACAAGGATGAAGGATGATCCTTGGGACCTCACTCTCGGCCCGCACAAGCCAAGAGGCCAGCGCTCGTTCCAAGTAGTATATATTTCCGTGGTTTAACTACGATTGCGTGCCGGATGGCGCCGGAACGCCAGAAAAACCATTGTTTGCAGTCGTCCACGAGAATCTCCCGGGGTTCGCTAAATTAAAGAGCAGGGCGTCGCGGTGGCGGTTTTTAAATAGAGAACAAAAGGTTCTATATGGCCGTAGCAACGACGCACTGGCCCATCACATCTGGGGGTCGCGACGTTCGTCCAAACTCGAAACGAATTTCTCACAACTGAGTAAATGGAAACCTTCCATATTCGGTGAAATATTTTAGAATTGTATTGCTCTTTTCAGGGATTATAGCCCGACGTATCTACTTTCGAACGTACCGCAGGCCCCAATTCGCAAAGTCACTATTTACACCTCTTCAAACGGAAACGCGAAAAGAAAAATTTTAATTTCCAGCCTGAGTGCATGCCTGGCAAAAACGCCAACAGTATGGCGTTTGAATTTCTCAAATCCATCACCGGATTCGCACTCCAAATCAAAAAAACTACGACTATTGCTTGCCGCTGAATCGTCATTTTGCACATACAGCTCATGATTTTGACACTATTCTCGCTAAGGCTATGTACTAATGTAATTTTTTATTTATTTTTATTTTATTTTAAGTTTATCCGTTTATGGTTATTCGTGTGCTTATGAAAAGATAAAATTGAAAAAAGAATTTAAATCAAAATTCTAATTTTTCGCTCCTTGATAGTTTCAGATTCAAATCAAATTCAAAGAGTTTTCTTGAAATCTAAATTGTAAATAGCTATCTAAAGCAAAGTCTAAATTCGCATTTTTTACAAATTGCTTCAAGAAAATGAAAATTTTACACTTTTTTTTTGCTGATTTTCAAAGTCTACATTTGAATTCAAAAATTTATTTCGTAAACTGCAATAGTTACGAGTTTTTATTTGACAAAAACTGACAGTTTTACCCTTTGACTGCTGACTGCTTGAGGAACAGCCTCTGGATTTCTCTGTAGGAACATCTCAAAATTTATCGTCATTTTCGATTCAAATTGGAAAAGAACTCATCAAGTTCTACTAAAATAATATGATGCATGAGTTTTCTGCGGCTGACGGTCTAGACGTGGCCGATGATTGAAATCTCCATCAAATTTCCAAGGTTTGATTTTCAAACTTTTGCGTTTCTCATTTCCTCACACCGTCTCCGTTGGAGGGGGAGCGTTCAAATTTTGTCAGCTGATACTTGTGTGGATACCCACATCCAGTAAAAGCTTCATTGAAATCCCTCAAGCGTTAATACATTTTTTTATTATATATTTATTTGTTTTTGATCGGAATTCGTGATTGACATGTCTGGATTTGTTAAAAAAAATTATTTCAGTAAGTTTCACACTAGAATATATAAAAATAAATAAGTCATTTTATATATTTTGTATATACCTACCTGTCAATATGAGTGCAAGTGAAACATTATCAACTGTCCTACCTGAAATTCGCCAAATTTCTGAAAATACAGTGAGCAATTTGTTGCCGCACAAATCACGTCCGAAATATGCTTTGTTCATATTTCACCTTGAAAAATTAATTAAATCTCTTGGCGAGCCATAACGAACATCATCATCAGTAGTGCAGCCCTACAGGGCCTCGACTTTCTCCTGTCTCGTCCGTCATCCTTTCCGGTCTCTGGCACGGACCTTACAGTCAGCTGCAGCAATTTTGTTGGCATCCTCAGAAACGCCGTCTTTCCATCTCAGCCTTGGTCTCCCTCTGCCTCTACTGCCGGTTGGTATAGCCTCAAAGTTTCTTCGCGTTGGCATGTTGTTGTCATAACGTGCTACATGTTCTGCCCATCTTAACGGACCCATATGAGTGCCTTGTTGACTCCGTTTTGGACGTACAATAGAAAACTAACAATAAATCATCAATTTAAGTAAGGAACGCGGACTATGAGGTCGGGTATGACAATAGACTCAATACTGCACTTCGACATCTCCACCACCTCCCCTCAACAACAACAAAGTTAAATAATTTACGTATACAAAATTCTAGAGTATGATATATTCTACCTCACTGCCGTGTCGCGGTGGTTAAAAATAATTGTTTGCCAAATGACAGTTTCACTTATTGACTAAAAAATATTGTCTTGAATCCTTGCTTATCTAATTGATTTTATGTATATAGTAATGTCTGTATAGTCGCTTCCTTATAGTTGTCCTTGCTTGTTTACTTTTTAATGTCTAGACGTATTTGTCTATGGCTTGTCTCCACTTACAGTTTAGTGTTAAATGTTCTTGCTCTTCTGCCCAAATATTATTTATACAATCATTTCTATTTAGTCTTATTTTTCCAAAATCGTCCGCCATCTATTTTTGTACCTTTAGTTTAAAACTAGTCTACTGCTTTCCAAAGAGCCGATCTATTTTATATAATAATAATAATAATAATAATAATAATAATAATAATAATAATAATAATAATAATAATAATAATAATAATAATAATAATAATAATTTATTTATTTTTGCCTCTTTGACAGAACGATTAGTATAACGTAGTAATAAGTAACTTAAAAAATATATATAACTGAAAGAGAAAAATACATTCTGATGAGATGTAAATGAAAATGAGAAAATGAGAAATGAGATGTATGTGAAAAAATGAGATGTAATTCAGATGTGTGACAAGGCACACCCTGTTCTTCCATTACACCTCGGTACATCAAATTAATAAAGATATATAATATAATTAATAAAGATATATAAATATAATTAAATAAATATAATATCAATTATCGACATAGCTAAATAAAATAGTAAAGTACAGTTGGAATAACATAAGTACATGAAGGCAGGACGATTTTGTATAGCAGCTAACATCTCACGGAGATACAGGTAATGGGGAACATTGTTTATTATATAAAACTGCGAAAATATATTTTTTAAACTTAGATTTCGAATCGAAGTCGTTGCAGAAGAGTGGAAGATTGTTAAATAGGTTGACAATTGTATAATGAAATGATCTTGCAAATAAACTTGTTTTATGAGCAGGTGGTGATAAGCGGCCACGATTTCTTGTATTAAGGGTATGAATGTCACATCTATATGAAAGTTTTTCGAACAGATAAGCAGGTGTTTTATATTTGAAAATATTATAAAATAAGGTATAACTTTGCATTACGCGACGGTTATCCATATATAACCAGTTTAAATCAGACATTTTGTGGCTTATTTTATCGAATTTGCGTAGACCAAAAATAACCCGTAAGCATGAGTTTTGAATCCGTTGAATACGAGTTTTTGTCCTTTGGTCTAGGCATGGATGTTGTAACGGAGAACAATAAGAAAATTGTGATAATACTGACATTTCACACAGCAAAATTTTTATTCTTTGAGATAAAAACTCCCGATTAAGATATATGACCCTTAGATTGCCGTAAGCAAAACTGATACATTGACTCACATGTTTATTATATCTAAAAGTATTATCAACGGTGATGCCTAGGTTTTTCGCTTCAGAAACAAATGCGATGGGCTGATTATTTATTTAAGGTTTAAAACTGGTCACTAATTCAATACACTTTCCTTTAGGCCCAAAGAGAAGGTATGCTGACTTAGACGGATTTAAAATTAGCCCATGAGAAAGGGACACTTCGTATAGTGTATTGAGGTCATAATTTAGTTTAAGTAATGCATCGCATAATTTAGTTTAAGAAAGCTTTATTTTCATTTTTTATGGCCACATTTGCATAATTACGAAGACTTTTGTAATAGTTGCAATCACTTGGGCATTTGTTTTTTTTTTAATTTAGCCTTTGCTGTAGTTCTAAGTTTATTTAGAAGTTTAATATTATCCGTTAGCCATGGGGGTGTTTGTTTATTTACTTTTATTGTTATAAGCGTTTGTTAAATATATCTAGAACACAGTTATTGAGCAGAGCTACTTTGTCGTCAATGTGATTTAAGTAATAAATTTCGGCTAATGGCGAAGAATTAAGTTCATTAGATAGATCATCGAAAGAAAAGTGATTCAATTACGGTATGTAAGTAATCCGGATGATAATTTGTTTATGTCGTTTTGAACTTCGACATAGGCTAGATCATGATCCGAGAAATCTATATCTTTTACACCAGTATCTTGTACTAAAATATTGCCGGTAATTCTGATTAGATCTATCGTGGTAATTGAAGAAAGCGTGACTCGTGTAGGCTGGGAAACAATTTGCTGCATACCTGCAGAGCGTATGATGGAGTTAAGGTAAACTGTTTTGGGATCGTCTGGTTTCATCATATCTATATTGAAGTCACCTAAACAGATGACTTTTTCACAAGAAGTAAGTGCGTTATCAATGGACTCTTCCAGATGATCTATGAAGAGTTTATAATTTATAGTCTCGGGTCGATATAGGACGCCTATAGCAATATTATTTATAGATATCCATAGTTGTTTAACTGCTGGATCACTATTTAAAATGTTAAATTTGAGATTATTACGCAAATAGAAACACACACCACCACCTCTGTTCGAGCGATCACATCGAGAAACTCTATACCCAGCAATACTAATAATCTCATTACTAATGTTTTCTGAGAGCCATGTTTCACTCACTGCAAGGACGTCATATTGGAAACCTATGAGAAGCTGCCTAACATTTTTAGGCTTAGAATTATTATAGATATAATTAGAATAGAATTAATTTTGGGTATTAACGATCGCACATTTAAATGTCCAATTTTCATAATAACAAATATTTATCAAAATGAATTAATTAAATGAAATGAATGAATTACATAAACTTTTTGTTTGTTTTTGTTTTAAACTTATTTTGAATAAACGTGCCGATAGGTGACTCCGAATTGATATCTTATATACATATGGACATATACATACTCAAATACATATACATACATATACACGTACACGAAATATATACACACACACACACATACATACACATAAACAAATCAAATCGAGAGTATAATATCAAAAGTCAATAAAGAACGCCAAATAAAGAAAGCGGTAGAACCAAATGAGGCATAAACAGTTATTTAATTACTAACTATTAGTGCGTTTAGGTCTTGAATGCAGGTTATTTTATGTTTTTTATTTTTAACTAAAATAATTATATTACCCTTATCTGTCCACATGTTTTTGCGATCAAATTTTTCAACGGCTTCCTTTAAAACATTCGAGCGCATTTCAGTTAAGTCCTCTTTAATGGACATTTTAGACCCCTTTAGTTTTCTTTTATTACGGAAAACAAGATCCCGATACTTACAGGACGTAAATTTTATTAGAATTGCCCTTGTTTTACCAATTTTAGGCGCGCCTAAACGATGACAATTTTCAATTTTGATTTAAAATGTTTAGCATCTCCTTGATTACCGCAGCTACAGAAGTCTCTAATGTCTCATTCTTGTTTTCTGGGATTCCATGTATTAATAGATTATTTCTTTTAATACGTTGTTCCAGCTTATCGAAATTTAGTTCGGATTGTCGTTCTAATTCCTCGTTCTCCTCGCTGAGTTTATCTATTACTTTTTCAAGACTTGATATCTTCTGCTCGAACCGCTCGAAGGACGTTTTTAGTTTGGCAGCGATAAGATCAGACAAAGTCTCCATCACATCGGATTGTTTTAATGCACTAATAATGATTTCATTAATTTCTTCTTTCTGAGACCTTGTAAACCCCATTTTGAGACTGCGTGTGTATAATATTTTAGTAGCACTGTGTTTTGACAATTTTAAATATATTTGGTGTACTAACTCGATATAATAAATACTATATTTAACGGAGCCGCCTACGAGGCAACTACACACCAAGCATGTCGACTGTCGACATGATATATTTATTCCTGATCAACTGGACTCATATCTCAAGACCTTATTTAACCCTAGTATGCATGACTTTATTTTTTCACACTAATTCATTAGGGTTGGTTCTGAAAAAAACCAGATTCTCGACGTTTCGGCGAACTAACATTCGCCATTTTCAAGAGATATATGCGTCCGTACGGGTCAACCGTTAGGCGCATACTGAGAGCTCGTTCGTGGGATGCGACTCTTATAGCTGTCTGGCTTAGGGTCATCTTGTTTGTTTTGTTAGTCGTACATGAATCTGGGGTGTCTGGGATTGCATTTTGAGGGTGGATATGATCGGTCGCCATGCTAGGGGCAGTCTCAAGGAATCGCCTCTCGTGTTCATATAGTAGTCTCGTTTTTCTATCTCTATGGCTTCTCTGTATACTTGTGACATTTCTATAATTTAGCCACGAAATGTGGTTGTATATATATATATATATATATATATATATATATATATATATATATATATATATATATATATATTTACAGCATATAAAAAAATTAAAAAGAAACATAAAAAACACTTATCCTAATATAGTACTCACATACATTTTTCACAAACATAGTATGTGTGCTCCCCACAAATTGGCCTGCAACATTTGTGACAAATTTTGTGAGTTTTCTTGTCCTTACTAGTTGGACATTCTGCACGTTTTTCTTTTGGCGAACTGTTGAGGAGGGGCTCTTTGTCTTGCAATTTCGACCCCACATAGTATCATGGCCTCCTTGACATGACGGTGTTGGACTCACGTCGTCTTACCATATGGGGCATCAGAAGTTCCTTTGCTAATGCTTTGAGGAATAATCGTCTCATATCTTTTCGTCCTGTTGAATAGGTTGGGTTCAACTCCTTATAAACGATGTAGGCATTTATGGCCACTATATCTAGAATGTTCATAAAAATAACAAGTGACCATCTTCGACTCTGTCGCTAGCATGTATATGTTTTTTCCATCTGGTCCATGGTATCAACTCCCGCTTTGGTCTTGTTGTAGTATGTGACAATTTCGGTTTTTTTTAACGCTCTTCTGCCACTACAGCTTCAGAGTGCATGAAACTATGTAGAACAACACTACAATTTTGTTTTGGAACATAGCTGACTAATGTCAATTTGTTTCGAAAACCAGAGCAACTGGAATGAATTCCACGATTTTTATTTGGTTTCATGTATTGGGGAATCTCACGCTTGATTTGCCGAATTGTCCCAACAATCGTGAGTTTCCCAACAAGGCCAGTGGTATAGCAGTAAAAAAATTGTCCATGTTTACATTTCTACCTCTGTTTTCAATCGTTGCTGTGAGTTCAGTAACTATTGTTTGACCCAAATTTATTTGAACTTGTTCTCCCAGTAGACGTCCACAATAAATATTACTTTCAATGGCGTATGCGGAATACTAATCGCACATCCAAAATATATTTATTCCATATTTCCCAGGTTTACTTGGGATGTATTGTGTAAATGGACACCTAGCCCTAAAAGACACCAGTTGCTCGTCAATGCGACAGTTACCAATAAAATTTGACCATATATAATAGACTGCCGCAAGTTTGTCATGTTCCCGACGAGCGACTCGTGTTCTTTTATCATCAAAGCGGATAAATCGTCTTATCATTTCAAATCTTGTTATAGACATGGTGGTCTTAAAAGGGGGGCTCAACATCAGTGCTTGAGATTAATAACCGAGCAGGAACATTCCAGTTCTTCTCTACCCCGGCCACGAGTAATAATCCAATAAATGCCTGCAGCTCATATTCTTCTATATATCTCCATATCATTTTTTTTCAGCTGCAAAGCGCCGGCCTTCTCTGTTAGCACAGTTACATATTTCTTAAAGCATTTCAGAAGAAACAAAGTGTCCGAAACAAGATTTCTTTGTTACCGCTGTAATTCCTGCAACCGGGCCAGGATGAAATCGAATCACATTATGGGACCCAGTTTGTCTTGATGTTGGCGTACTCTCGTGCCAGCTTTAGAAATCCACTGTGGTTCTCTATGTGGAATAGTTTAAAACATAACAACATAACAACAGATATAGTAAAAAAGTAGGTACAAAAAATCTTACCACACTGGAAACTTACAAGAATACACTACGAAGTGATGGAAACACTGGCTATGCACTATTTCGAAATCTCTCAAACACTGATAATGACCGATGAACAACTCTGAACTAGTCAACAAGAGCGAAGAGGGGAGACCGTGGCCCCACCCAGGAGACAGGCGCCGCGGCCTGATGTATGAATAGTGACTGGGTTAAATAGACCCACATTGTGCATGTATATATTGTTAAAATGTCTATATTGTTCAGCCCAGGTATATATTTCTTTAAGAACATAAAAAGTGTACTAAAAGCAATAGCTTAAGATGTCCTTGAGACACAAGTTGAAAACGTCAAATCCTATTACAATGAAAATGAGTGTGTGGTGGATCAAAATGTTCCAGTTTGTGCATACTAGGGTAAATAATTTCAATTGTCATCCCTATAATGTTGAATGTGAGAGAATGGGTAGAATATTTGCTATATATTTTTTATTGTATCTTACATATTTAGTCTTATATTTCTAGTCTCCTCAATCTCCGTTCTATGCAGTCTCTAGTTATAGCTATTTTTATTTTGTCAATCATTATTATGAAACCATATTCTCCGTTTTATATTTGGTTCAAAATCAAACAAAAAGAGACAAAACGAAAGAAAGGAAAACAGCGGAGATCTTTTTATATAAAATCTTTTTATATAAATACAGTTTTAGTGCTTCGTACAGCGATTTCGTTTTGTTTTTCTTTCATTTCCGATTCAATCTTTGCTTAACGTTTTTCGCCTGAAATCTATTTCTTACCTCGCCAAGTTTCTTCCGCAATTTTCTTTTAATCAATAGTTTCCCTTTAATGTATTTATATATTTTCTTATTTTTCGAATCTGTACGGAGGTGGCTTTAAATATTTAAGAAATTTAATCAAACGATCCGGGAAAAAATATACTGAAATTGGATTTGGGATTTCCTTTATATAAGTTTATAACTTTGTATATACCTGAGCAATATTATATATCCATAATATAGTAAATTTTTGTCAGTTGTTGAGTAGAATATCGTTTCGTTATTTTTTATCAACCATATCAAAACATATACAAGAAGAGAAATTTATTAAGGTATAAATTCCTTTTTTGAACGTTATTTAGTAGGAGTGCCATTTAATCTGTATTTTATTTCCACCTTTTACATCCGATTAAATATTGTGATTGAATTTGATATTACTTTGATGAATTAGTCAAATAACTTCTACTGCCAAATATGAATAATCAAATAAATGAACAAACTATATCGTATCTTATTATATAGTTATTATGGTTTTATGTAAGGGGTTTGAGAAACCAATATTTCATGTTCAACCAATAAAATATCGCGTCATTATCTTCTCAATCGTATCGCTCGTCTCCAAGCATCGTGGCAATGGTATGACCTAGGGATCATATTTGTTTTACTTGTTGTCTCCATTCTTCCCAATTTTCAGCAGATTTTGTGCAATTGTGTACAGTAGCGCTTTTAACTTTGGATATTTGATCCACATATCGTGATGGTAATCTTCCTCCTGGTCTCTTATCTTTCCTTGGACTATCAATTTCTCAAGTGAGTCGTCCTTTATTCGCATTATGTGACCGAAATATCTTAGGATGGAGAGATCTCATGGATAGTTTTGCTCAGTCGATCGACGATGTTAAGTTCTCGTAGAATGGATTCATTAGTACGTTTTTCCGTCCATGATATCCTAAACATGCGTCTGAATGTGTACATTTCCAACGCATCAATTCGTCTTCTGTCAGCGATTTTTAGTGTCCAGGACTTCGCAGCGTATGTTACTATAGGAAATATAAGTGTCTTTATGACTGCCATATTGGTTCCTTTAGAAATGCTGTGATCCTTCCAAATACGTGAAAGTTTGGTTTTTCAATTGCGGTTTTGCCCATAGTTATTCTTCTCCTTATTTCCTTTTCACAGTTGCCAGTTGAAATTTGTGAACCCAAATACACGAACTCCTTTACTACCTTGAATCCATCAGTATGCGTTGGGCTTTGTATTCTTTCTTGGGATCGGTCTATTATCATTATATTGGTTTTTGTTTTATTCATTGCAAGGCCCACCTCTCCGCTGATTTCGCGTCAATATACAGACTAATTATTTTTCAGAATAAAATATATAAATAAGTTTTATTTATTCGTGTCAAGTCAAGTACAATACAAAAAACATGAAAGATTTATAAAATGGGAACAAGTACACAAATAAAGTTTCTAATTTTAAACTGTTCCTGCCCAAAACTTAGCCACTTCGAGAGCATTTGGATTACCTTGAGTCAAATCTTTCATTGCACAGCTGTACAGCAAATAGGTTTTGTGTAGTTTGAACTGTTCCACATACACATAGGACAGTATTAGTTGGAAAATGTCACTCAAACAAGTTGTCCCGTGATCTTGAAACTTCCAATCACAGTCTGTTCAGGGACTTCCAGATTGGCCAGTTCTCTGTGTGGCCAGGAGGTAGAACTTCCTTAGGTTCCATCCAGATAGATTGCTAGCTCTCTCCTTCCATATGGCAAATCGTGCTGCTGCTGCTGTTCCTTGCAATGGTTGAGTAGTTGTTAGGAAGCTCTTCTTCGATTTTAATCTCTTTTCAGCAGGTTGATATCCGAAGAGTGGGTGTGAGGTTATAGTAGATGATTTACTCCTTGCATTGTTTGCAGCCACTTCACGTCTGATATCAGGTGGAGAGATCCTTGCCAGATAGTTCACTTTGTTGATGGGAGTTGGCCTCAAACAGCCTGAAATGATCCTGCAGCTCTCATTTAGGGCAACATCAACCTGCTTTGCATGAGCTTACTTGTACCAATTAGGACTGGCATACTCTCCTGCTGAATAGCATAAGGCCAGTGCTGTTATTCTCAATGTTTAAGGAAGGGTACCCCAGGTGGTCCCTGACAATTTACGTAGGAGGCAGTTCCTCCAAGGTAACACCTAGATATTTGGAATGGAATCAATGATCTAATAATGAACCATTCCATAATACTTTAACTTTTCTACTAGCTTGCTTATGTTTCAAGTGGCAGGCACATACTTGAGTCTTACTAGGATTGGGTATGAGCTGTTCCTTTCGTAGTAAGTACCAAGCTGTTCTAGAGCACGGCTGAGTTTATGCTCTACGACTTCAATGTGTTCTGTTTGGGCAGCGAGAGCAAGGTCGTCAAAGCAAGGTCGTATGAAGACAATCTATCTCCAGTACCTAACTCTCAACAATGAGCTGTGATGTGCCAAGTTACTGCAATAATAATAATAATATTAATAATAATTTATTCACATTTGCCACAGAATCATACATACATATATATAGATATATATATATATATATATATATATATATATATATATATATATATATATATATATATATACAGACATAATAAATAGAAAAATACATATGCATACAAACCATGATGTGGATGTGATAGTCAAAGAACAAAATTGATTAAATTAAACATTAAAATTATATTAAGACTTATATACAATATATAATATAAATACAATTTTCAGAATATTATTAGTGTTGGAGGAATTCATCAATTGAGTAGAATGCTCCCTCAGTCATTAAAGTTTTGATTTTACATTTAAATTGCTTTTGTGACTTACATTTAATGTCATCACTTAGATGATTAAATAATTTAGTGCCAATACAAAAAAAAAGATTTTTCAAATAATGCTGACTTATGCTGTAGACGTCTTAATTGCATTCCATGTCTTGTTTGATATGTGTGCGAACTAGATGTGGTGCTATAATTATATATATTGTTCTTAGTGTAGCACAGGCATTTGTAGATAAATATCGATGGTAGGGTTAATAAATTATTGGCTTTGAATGAACTTCTGCAGCTCTGCCTAGACTTTAAATTAAAAATAAGTCGAATTATTCTTTTTTTTTTAAATGAAGCACCTTTTAGCGTTACTTGAGATTCCCCAAAGCTGAACATTAAATGCAAGATGTGAATATACAATGGCATGGTAAAGATTTAAAATTGTATTGGTATCCATCGATTTTTTCATTTAAGAGATTATAAAATAAGATCTTAATAGTTTCTTGCAAACCATATCAATGTGATAAGACCATGTAAGTTTGCTATCAATTTGTACTCCAAGAAATTTGGTAGTAGGTGACAGTTTGTAGCCCTGATTATTTATTAGAATGTCAAAGTTCCTGTCCATGGTTTTTCTTTTGCTAAAATATAAGCAGACGGTTTTGTCATGATTCACAATAAGCCGGTTCTTTTGGCACCATTTACTGAATTGATTGATAATAATTTCCACCTGTATTTTCAATTCATCGATGCTGTTTGCAGTAACAGCAATTGATGCATCATCAGCAAACATGATGGTCTTGGCGTCTATGTAACTCATCGGTAGATCATCAATAAATAGTAAAAATAAAAGTGGTCCCAAGACAGATCCCTATGGCACACGGATTCCGATATCCTTTGTGTTAGAAATGTAGTTGTTTAATCTCACAATTAATTTTCGTTCTGTCAAAAATGATTGTAGAAGGTTTAAAAAGGTGCCTCGAAAGCCGTAACATTCCATCTTTTCAACTATAAAATCAATATTGATAGTATCGAATGCTTTGGCTAGATCAAAGAATAGTCCAACAACATGGTTTCCTTCATCCAGATTTTGTATGACAAATTTAACGAAACTGGTGGCAACAGTTTCAACCGATTTAGCTGGTTGAAATCCATGCTGACATTCTGATAACAGTACATATTTATTTAAAAATATCATCATGCGATCAAATATGAGGCGCTCAAAAATTTTTGAGAATGAAGATATTAACGAGATTGGTCTATAGTTGTTTACATTCTGAGGGTTTGCTTTTTTATGTACTGGCACAACCAATGCGACTTTTAAAACTGATGGATAGACTCATTCACAATGCCTGCGGAGTCCTTTGAAGAGATTTTGTAAATAATATTTTGTATATCAGCTACGTCTATAGGCGGCATGAAGAAGGATGTTGACATTGCAGTATTTGCTTTAGTGCATTGCCAGGATAGTGATGGATAAACACGTTTAATATATTGACGAGGAATTTCGGAGAAGTAGTTAGCAAATTCTTCTGCGACTTCATTTTGTTTCACTATTTTGTTTTTATTTATTATTAGGGAAATTTGTTTTGGTTGAGAGCATTTACCCAGATTTTTGTTTATTATTTTCCAAGCCTCTTTCATTTTATTATTTGCAGAATTTATTGTATTGAAGAAGTAGGACTTTTTTGTAATACTAACATTTATTGCTTGTTGACGCTTTTTTATTTTGAATTGATTACGAAGATGCTGATCACCCACTCTGCAACAAGCCCAATACAGATCTCGCAACTTCTTCCCCTCCTCTATGATTGCCGTTGTTATCCATTTGATTTCAGGTTTAATAACAATTCGTTTTAGTTCCTCTGGCATAATATGGTTAAGTCCAAATGAGATTGTATTTAGGAATTCCTTGAAGCTTTCATCAATATTTTTTTGATGCACAAATCCAAAATCCAACTTGTAGAGCCAGTGTCGGAATTTATTGAAATTTTCTTCAGAGTAGATCCTAGAAAGTTTATAAACACACGTTTCTTTTTTTAACACTCTATTCTTTAATTCAAAATCTTTCAACTTTAGATGTAAAATTTGACATAGATTATCAGCAAGAACAGGTTCAACTGAGCTGTTTGTGAAAGTATTACTGTCTAGGTTTGTGGCTATTTAGTCTATTGCAGTACGCTTACAAGAGCCATCTGCTCTACCGCATATTCTTGTAGGCCCCATATTAATCACTTTTATATTAAAACACCTTAGAAGATCTAGTAGAGTTTGTCTATCCATAGTATCTTTCATGAAGTCAATGTTAAAATCACCACAGAGAATAACATAATTATTAAGTTTTTGTACATGGCTTAAAGTGTTTTTGAGTTGATGAAGAAAAATCTTTAAATTACCTTTAGTTGATTTATAACAAGTCACTAACGAAATTCGTGTATTGTGTACCATTAGATTTATACCACAAGTTTCGAAATCTAGTTCAGTAGAAAACTTTTGAATATTCAGATCAGACACTTAGATCAGACGTACATAAATCGCAACCCCTCCATGTTTATGGAAGCTTCTGCAGAAGCTAGAAACAAGAACGAAGTTGCTTAGCACGATTGAACTTATTTCAATTTGTGAACACCAGTGCTCGGATATACATAACACATTTATATTTTCACGTAGAATGTAGAGTTCCACAAGTTCAAATTTGTTTTTTATAGATTGAACATTAACATGTGCAATATTAAGCAATTTGATACTTTTCTTCTGAAATTGATCATTTATAGTTTCTTTGTGGTCTTCTCTAACCGTAGTAAAAAACGATTTACAAAGGTATTTCTTGGCCATGTCTCAGGTTTCATTATGTTATCCAGGTCTTCTATTGGTACCGAAACCTTAAACGATGAGTATTCGTCTGGGTATTTTGAAGTAAGTTTCTTACACGTTACTTTATTAAATTTTCAATTATTCAGATATTGTGTTATATCACTTACAGATAAGGTTGGGTCCAGCCGGTAGACATGCAGGTGGCAATATCTTGTGGCTGCTTTTATCTGGGTAGTTTCATCATTTGTACCTTGAATAATCTTCGATTTCCTTGTACCCCTTTTTCTATAATGTTGTGTCTCCCATTTATCATAATCTATTTTGTTTTCATTTATATGTAGATTTGGCTCATTTCTTTTCTTAATCGTTCCAGTTTTTGTGTTATTGTTTTTTCCAGTACTGCGCCCATCCTTGACGGGATATGTTTCGGCCTTATCAGGCCGTTCGCTTGAACCACTATCACTGCTTATCGATAGAGTCCGCTCTTTTTGGTTTAATTTCTGCGGAATGATTGATTTTTCCCGCGTAGTAGCACACGCTGAGGCAGATAACATTTCATTTTTCTCCATTAATTCTTTAACTTCCTTAGTTAAGTTTGCAATTAGGATATGCAAAAGCTCAACGTGTTTTTTTTATAATCCCTGACATTATGTTTTCGAAATCTGGACTCTCAAGAAACGTCGTTAAGATTTCGAAATGCTTTTCCAAAGGAATATTTGATCTCAATTCTCTCATTTTGAAGATTGAGTTAAGATTTTTTTATTTGCAATAAACTTTTTTTAAGCTATCACAAACAGTTTTTTTTTCTTTTATTTTCTTTAACAATTAAATGTATGAATCGTTCGAACGTCCACTCTCGCTGAACGTCGCACTTGAACTCGCGTTAGCGCGAATAGCGCGGCCGATCGCTTTAGCCTATCGTAGAAAATTCAACTTCCGGAAAGCCGACTGGGAAAAAATTAGTTTTACTTTGGATAGTTTTGTAGCTGATATTCAGTCAACACCAGAAGAATATGATAAATTTGTGGATGCACTGAAGAAGACATCACGGTTATCTATGCCCCGAGGTTCTTCTTCTTCTTCATGTGTCATGCCCTCCAAGGGCGTTGACGACCAATTTCATTATTTGAATTTTATCTGCAGCTTTTCGAAATAGGGATCTTGTACTTTGTCCAAACCATTGGCGAAGGTTCTTGAGCCATGATGTTCTGCGGTGGCCTGGACTGCGCGTACCTTGTATTTTACCCTGTATTATTGTCTGCTGTAACCTGTACTTATCATTTCGGATAACATGACCAAGGTATTCCAGTTTTCTTCTCTTTATTGTGTTGAGAACTTCTGTTTGCTTATTGACTCTTTGCAAGACCTCGACGTTAGTAATTCGATCCACCCAAGAAATTCTCAGCACTCTACGGTAAGTCCACGTCTCAAAAGCCTCCACCTTCTTACACATAGCCCCCGTAAGTGTCCAAGCCTCGACGCCGTAGTACAGGATACTAAACACATAGCACCTTAACAATCTGATTCTGAGGGGGATTTCCAAGTGCCTGTTGTTCAGCACTTTCTTCATTTTGGTGAAAGCTCCTCTTGCCTGTTCGATGCGGCTTCTAATTTCCAATGTCATGTCCCATTTGTCGTTTACGTTACAGCCAAGGTATTTATAGGAGTTGACGCGTTCCACCACCTCATTTCCAACTCTTAGATTCAGCTGGTTATTTACGCTGGTTTTATTTACGACGAGCCATTTTGTCTTATTAACGTTGAGTTTAAGACCCTTGGACAAGCTGTGCTCTGTAACGGTTGTCATAAGTTTTTGTAGGTCTTCTATGTTCGTAGCCAATAGAACGGTGTCGTCGGCAGGTTATTGATCACTATGCCTCCTACGATTACACCTATGTTCTTGCCATCCAAAGGTTAAAAAGTAATGGCGAGAGAACACAGCCTTGTCGCACCCCTCTTTGAATCATGACCTCTTCTGACAGTTCTTTGTTCACTAACACCGCTGCTGTGTGGTTCCAATACAGGTTGGCTATAATGCGGATATCTTGCCCGTCTAATTCTAGTTCTTTAAGTATATCTACTACTTTATTATGGTTTACGGTGTCAAATGCTTTTTCATAGTCTAAGAAGCAGGCAAAAACATCCACATTAACATCAAGGCATCGTTGTACCAGAACTTGTACACTGAAAAGTGCCTCCCTTGTTCCGAACCCATTCCGAAAGCCAAACTGGGACTCGCTGATCGACTCTTCACATTTGCGGTAAATACGATTTTGGATGATCTTCAGAAATAGTTTCAATACTTGACTCATGAGACTGATGGTCCTATAATCTTTACATTGTTTCGCATTTGATTTCTTTGCTAAGGTGATGAAAGTTGATTTTAACCAATCTCTTGGTATTTCACCTATTCTATATATATATTATTAAATAGGTCTACTATTATTGAGAGAGAACTATCATCTTTAAGGATCTTAAAAATTTCTGCGTGTATTTCATCTGGGCCAGGTGCCTTCCCATTCTTTATTCTCGCAATAACATGTTCGACTTCTGATCTTGTTATGTCACTTCCGTCATTTCCGAGTAGTTCGATATTATAGGGTTCATGTCTGTTGTCCTTAAAAAGAGTCTTTATGTATCTATTCCACTCTTTTAGTTTATCCTCTGTTGATGTTAATATAGTGTTTTGCTCATCCATTAGCGTTTGGGATCTTATAGGCTTGTGGTTACCAGCGACCTGCTTCACTTTTTTGTGCAAGTTAAAGGAGTCATGCTTTATTTCAAGAGCTTCAATTTCAGCGCATTGCGCAGACAACCACACCTCTTTTGCTGGTCTTATTTTCGATCTGATTTCTCGTTGGGTTTCTTTATATCTTAGTGCGCATTTGTTTTTGAATGCTCTTCTGGAATCCATTAGTAATTGTATCTCTTCGGTCATCCATGCTTGGTTTTTCGGCCTTTCGCTTGGTCTTAGATACCTTTCTCCTAATTCTATTACTGTGGTTTTCAGCTGTTTCCACGTGTGTTCTATGTCTGCATTTTCTGTTGTATTACTCCATGTTGTTAGTTTCTCGTTTATTTCATTCCTAACCTTTGAGCGTATGATCTGATCTTTTAGCCTTTGTGTGTCTATACGAAGTACTTTTTGCGTTCTAACACATTTTTTCAGTGTTAGATTTATAGATGCCGTTAGTAGGTTATGATCTGTATGTACATCGGCACCGGGATATGTTTTGGCGTTTTTTATTGCATTTCTGAATCTACTATTAATCATGATAAAATCTATTTGATTTCTCAGCTTTTGATTTGATTTTGGATGATGTTTGAAAAATGTGTTTGCGATGACGTAGTTTTCATCCAAGCAGAATTGAACCAGTCTGTTTCCACGGTCGTTTGGGTTTCCCAGTCCGTAATCGCCTACAATACGTTCTCGTCTTCCCTTTCCCACTCTGGCATTAAAATCACCCATAATTATGTTTATTATGTTTCATGCGGTTTAACTGTATCAGTTGCCCTTTTTAGATCGTTGTAGAACAACTCGGTAACATCATCTGGTGCATCTCCTGTGGGTGCATATACTTGAATTATATTGCACGCTATTGGTCTTGTTTCTATTTGCACTATAATTACACGATCAGATATGTTTATGACGTTCTTTACCGCCTTATTTAAAGTTTGACTGACGATTATACCTACTCGATTCCAATGTTTAGAGTCGTCGTTCCCGGAATAGTAGATAGTGTATCCCTCGACTTGACGACATTTCACTTACTCCGAGGATGTCTATTTTTAGTCTGTCTATTTCCCTTAATAGGTTTTGAGTTTTTCCACTTTCGAAGAAGCTACGCACATTCCAGGTACCGATACTTTTAATTGTTGACATTTTCCTGGTTTCTGGAGTTTTTTGCTTTGTGTGTATTGCACTTGCCATGTAAGGATTTCGCCGGATGACGACCCGAGAGGCCTTACACTTTTCTTCTTTTGCGATGTTTCCTCTCTTGCCAGATCTTGGACTCCGAGATCCATGATCGGTACGGTTTTCCGTTACTATTGTATTCATGTAATTGGTTCTACTAGGAATATCCCGAAGGATCTTTAATGTGGTGGTTTTCCGTTGCCTACCATATCCTCGTGCCGTTGATCTGTTTAGATTCATCCGCCTTTAGGAACCTTTTCTTGTCCCAAGGATACGGGGGTACCCTTACTCTTGCCAGCTCCTCCACCCGTAGCTGTTGGCTAGCAAGAGATTATCTGCTTATTCCGGCAGAGATTCGGTCGACAGAGCCTCGTTGGTTTTCTAGCAGGGTGCACCGCGAGCAGGTGAGGTTGTCATTTGGGTAGTCTTTTGTCACCACCCCTTGCACCCCCAGGTTGCCCCGAGGTTGCAGGACACAATACTTCCATGGCTTAACATCTAAAGCAGCTGATAATATGAGTAATTAACTTTCACTCTTCGAAGATAATTCATTTAGTGATGAAACCATTTCAGCAGACCAAGAGCTAATAACCACGATAGCACATAACTAAGAGAAAGATGGCTTGAACTAATGGAGGTAACTGAATTTTCTGTTAATAGTCAGAAGGCTTGGAGGCTGCTAACATCAGTATCAATAAAATCGCATGACAACTAATAAATAACAGTACACCAAGATCTTCAGTTAGAAAATCGGACTTCAAACTTGATGTTAAGATTCATAATTAGAACAGTGAACTAGACCATTTGATTCCCAGAATTAGAAACAGCCATCCGCACATGTAAAAATGGCAAGGCAACAGGACTGGATGATATCTGTGTTGTACTAATTAAAAATTTTGACATTGCCACGAAAATCTGGCTTCTAAATCTTCTCAATTACTGCCTTGCATTTTTCAAGATCCCAAAATTATGGCACAAGGCTTGTATAATTGCTATTTTAAAGCCTGGTAAAGTATCAAAATTTTAGACCAATATCTCTTCTTTGCCACCTCTACAAGATCCTAGAGAGAATGATGATGATGATGACAAGCTGGATTCCGACCAGGCAAAAACTGTACTTCACAAGTCCTACACCTCACTCAGTTAATAGAAGATGGTTTTGAAAAGAAAAAGGTCAGAGCTGTAGCTTTTGAAGATCTCTCCGCTGCATACTACACCGAAAACCATAGAATGCTGCTACATAACCTCCATAATTTTACCGACCACTATGGATTCACTATGTTGATAGCAACACTTCTACAGCCAATAGAGAACTCTGAAGAATGTATTACCCCAGGGAAGTGCCTTGTCTCCCATTTTATTTAATATAAATGAGTAAATATATTTATAAAATAATTATTCCAAAAATTTAAGCAACATTTTTAATGTACAGAAATTTTACTTCGTTTCATCTTGAAATCAAAACATTTATGTACTCTCAATTTTTAGGAATATATTATACCAAAAAAGTAGACATAAAGGTAATTCTAATAAAACTTTGAAACTTATCAATGTGGTATTGAAGAATGGAAAGACGATTTATATAATGAAAGGAAAAGAAGAATAGAACACGGTTGTTGTATTTCTTGCCTTTCCACAGAATTCCGAATAAAAATATAAAGAATTTAAAAATGTTTGTACCGGGGAGGACGGTAACTCAATCCTTGAAATATTCCAATCGCAGCAAATCCTTATCAAAACATCTTGTTATAATTCCTTCAATTTCATGCAACCTTAGCCTTCCCCTGTGACACAAATTTCATACACTATTGTCCCTCCTCTGTCCCATTTCAACAGATATAGAAACGGCGGCTTTCACATGTAAAATAATCACAGTGCGATTCATCTCATTCCTATTTGGCATAGGCAGATGTCTTCGAGAATGTAGATGCCACCTACTACAATAAGAGCACTCAATAGCCAGGTAATAATAAGGGGTTTCTATACAAAACAGTGCTGGATAATAAATGGATGATATGAATGAGATGTTATATACGGCATAAAATTCAAGGAATAGACTACGAAATGTAATTTTATACATTCTACCTTTAATTAATTAAATCTATTCAATATTTCAATACTTGTTTTTCATATGAATAATGAAATATATGAAACATTGAATCGATCCATGAATCAAAGTGGGGTTTTTAATTCAATATGTAGAAAGAAAATTAAAATGTCGAACCCACTATATAATTTTATATTTATATAGTAGGTTCGACATTTTTATTTTATTTCTACATAATGAAATATATGGTTTTCTAAAATTTGAAGAGTTTCTGGATTTCTTTTTATATGTTACCCAAAACTAAATAATTAAACATAATTTTAAATAGTAAATTTTAGAAAATATGAATCAAATTTTTTAAATAGTAAAGCGCTAATCATACTTCGAGTTATTTTATCCTCGGAATTTTGAATTATTGAATTGCGTATGAATTAATTTACATGGTACTAAGAAAAATTACATGGTACTAATAAAGAAAAATTATAAATTACAAAAATTGTTTATAATTGAGTTTACTTAAAATAAAAATAATTAGTATGCTAATGTATGAGTTAATATCAATTGGATTCTAAATGGAACTAAATGTAAAATAAGTTTTATACTAAAGATTAAGAAAATTTGATCTCTAAAATGAAAGCCATTACTCCATATCATAAAATAATTCTTTTGTAACTCAGAGAGTCATATAAGATATTTATTGACGACATATACTTTTTGTGTGTCAACTTGATACAGTTCTGTGATATGTCTGGAATTTTTTTCATAGATTAATATAAGTTGGTACATATAGGAATATTTTTATAAAAATGGTCGGCCGTAAGAACGATATACATAATCTAATATTCCCTTCGTAGTTCAGAAAGGCTTATACATTTTATTCTTTTATAAAAGCCACACAAATTTTCCTGTCCCGCTTTCAATGCGCTGCATAGAGAAGATTTTTCCCATATTATTTACTATAATAGAAATCTTTTATAGTCTTTACACAAAATATAAAATATTTATGAAATTATCACCAACTCTATGGAAAATAGAATACATCAGTTTCACTAGCCCTTTGTATTTAATCTCCGTATCTGTAGCCTCACTTTTGTCTTCTAGTAATAGGATATTAGCAATATTTAGTTCTCTACTTTAAAATGAATTATGTAAGTATATTCAGCGTTACATAGTAACAAATTACGAGGGATCGATTTGGGTAAATTGAAACTAATAAGGGGCCAATTCGAACAATCACTGGACACGTTAAGCTTCGGCGTGAAAATCCTAAGGGATCTATTCGTCCTATGCTAAACGATGAACTATTAAATGGATTTCTGTCAGTGTAAATAAAACTATTTTTTTGTTCTATTTAGCAAAACCATTACAAAAGTTTACTATAAATCCAGCTAATAATTTTGTTTAGTCCTGTCACATTTGTTTATAAAAAATTATGCACATTTTTAAAACTTTTATTGTATCGATATTGTTTAGGTTAGATATCAGTGTTTCCCAACCTTTTTCTCCTCCGGAACCCATGTTTAAATCCGAATGAATTTCACGAAGCCCCTATACATGTAGGTAAATAACAATAAAATTTATCGCGAACATTTATTTCCCATATTGCACAATAGTTTATAACAAGGATAGAAAACATAATCGTAACGTAAAACATCTAAGTACAAATATTAATAAAACTAAAACGATAGTTATGAATAAAAATCGGAGATCAAAATTTCAGAG
Source organism: Phosphuga atrata (assembly GCA_944588485.1). Classification (NCBI taxonomy): domain Eukaryota; kingdom Metazoa; phylum Arthropoda; class Insecta; order Coleoptera; family Silphidae; genus Phosphuga; species Phosphuga atrata. The sequence goes on along the minus strand of OX155896.1, from coordinate 11,224,236 downwards.
AGAACTAAAACATTCGTATATAAAACAATTTCCTAGAAATTATAATCTATGAAGATAAGATACAAACACTAATGTTTAATTTGATCGAAAAATCAAAATCTTCTAACTCAACAAAATATATTTAAATAAATATATATATTAATAATTATTCATGGCTTCTTGGTCAATAAAGTTGAATAAAAATTCTTTAATATATTTTCTTCGACCAATGTTATTGGTCAGCTAGTACAACAAGCGCCGCATATGGTTTTTCCCAAAAAATCTCAATACCTGGTTCAACTATAAATAGAATAATCTCAAATACGTTTAATTCAGTTTGCTGTGAAAAACACACTGGGTAAGTCGAATTTCATTTTATTTCTTGTTATAATTTGTTGTTAATGATAAAGCCATACTGATGAAGCCAAAAGGCCGAAACGCGTATATGGATGTTCATTAATTAATTGTTAATTATTTTTTGTATTTAATCAGGATATTGTTATTTTTTGGGAAATCACAGGGTTTATGTAGAACCCAAAAAAACTTTCTTAATGTAATTCAATGTCAGTCGAGGTGTTTGCCAGTGAAGTAGTTGTTTTTAAGAAAGTTTGTTAAAGAAAGATTATTATACGTTCTATACGCAATGATGTTAACTTAATATGTATAAAACAATTTCCTAGAAATTATAATCTATGAAGATAAGATACAAACACTAATATTTAATTTGATCGAAAAATCAAAATCTTCTAACTCAACAAAATATATTTAAATAAATATATATATTAATAAAACATTCGTACTCATTTTATTTCAGGTATAGGATCCAAAGAATTGAACTTTTTTAGCATGGTTCAAATTCATGTACACTGAAAATGGTGACAGCGGTGCCTTGTAATGGAAGTTAGTTTGAAACTTAGAAGTTGGAAGCTTACTTTAATATTATTTAGCCAAATATTATCGAAGACACAAGAGGACAAATGAAAAGGATGATCACTAAAAAATGCTTGAATTTCAGATCTTAATTGAGAAAGGCATGTCTTGAAAACTTTTCCACGGGAAAGCCATATAATTTTCGTGTGAAGTAGTAATAAACCGTGAAAACTTACAATGTCCTTACAAGGCGCATGGAATGTAGCACGCGAATTTATAATTTTTTTACAGCTTCACTTAAAGTAGAAGATAATTATGCACGTACACGCTTACAAGCCAATGCTTGTCTATGTATACTGCAATAAGTCCATTCAATAGTCTCGTTTATTTTCTTTACTCGTGTCACAAAACCAGAATATGTTGCTTCATTGCTCATTGATTTTGCACCATCTGTAAACACACCCACAGAATAAGACCAATTTATATCGTGAAACTTGCTTCTCCATTTGTATACGTTTTCAATAGTTTTGCAATTAGTACATATTCTTGAACGATATTCGTCAAATGCATCGCTCGACTCGTCAAGCTGGATCGCAAAATAATTCAATTACAATCTTTTCAAAAGTTCGTTCTCCACTGTATATATCGTTCTCCATCGTATAGTTTGATAAGGGAACAAGATCAATTTTCCTAGCTGCCCTGTCTTTATGCATACATTTCTCGATATCTATTACACATGGGCCAAATAAATTTTCTGCCATTTTATGTGCCTGTCCTGGTCTTGAAATTCTATAATTTACTCGAAATGAAACCTCAAAGGCCATTTTACTATCTACGTAAACACTGGACTTTTTATTATCTGCAAATTTTCTTTTAAACTATTCAAGAGGTTTATCTCTGTGCGTCAGATATTTTTTTTCAAGCTGTCAACGAAGAAGTGATAGTTTTAAAGTGCTGTTGGCAAAAACTTCATTACAGGTGAAAGCGGTTAAGGTTCTGACTCTTATCAATAAAATAGAAACCTATTTGTAAATAGTCGCTGTCATATTTTCGGGTTTTTCCCTTTTCCCAACCATGTTCACCATTTTTTTCTATGTTTTTAGTCTGTTGAAATGGTAGTTCACTTCAGGTTTCAGTATGATCATATGTTGCTACTAAACGACTCGTCTTTAACCATCGATCCATAATAAAATTGGGGTGTAATAATTATTGATCCATTATGAACATCCTGAACTAAATCACAAGTTTACAACTCACTGTTCGAACAGCTGTCAATGCATTATTTTGGTAGACAAATAATTATTTTGGTAAATTTAATTCTTAAAATAGATTATTGTAAAATTGACCTTGACCACTTCCTGTCCCCCACCCCCGTTTACTGTCCCCGCTTCCGGTACCGCACGTCCGCCTCCACTTCCTACCCCCACTTCCTTGATTTTGATTGTTGATTCAAATGAGACTATAGGATTTAGACCCGACAAGATCGAACAATACCTGGCAAGACAGAATAAGAACGGACAAGACTTGACAGACCGCATATATTCTGTGATATTTATCTGAATAATTTCCAATGTGTAAGCGAAATCTCTTAAACTTATCTGTGAAATCGATCGTATTAATTTTTTTTAAGTATAATTTAAACAAAAAGTATTTCGACTATTAGGATTAATTTTGAGTGTGAAAAGGAATATATCGTTTCGTTTTCAGTTTACGTAATCGGTTTAGTATTTGAGCTTGTAGATTTTTAAATGTGTGTGTGTGTGTGTGAGCGTAGAAATAATAAATAAGAAACGCAGTATAATCAATTTAATGTTTCAACTTGAACGCGTTTGTATGGAATGTCTGGATTGTAAAATAATTGATAAGAACCACTGAGACCACATTTTCGTGTTTTAACTTGTATAATTTTAAAATTATGCATCTGGTATGTCGATAGTATATAAGCTTGAGATCTATATTCGCCGTCATGGCATCTGTCTCTCCAATCCTGTTATTCTAGTTTTACCACTCTAGGATTATCCGTCTAGTCTTCTATAATTAGCATAAGACAGAATAGAAAAATTATCATACCTACTCGTTGGTGATTAAGACATGCCCATCTGGAGCTATGCGGAAGTCCCACAGTCTTAGTACGACAATCTGCATTCTCGGCATATGGCTCCAGCTATGCCCTTGCTGACAGCCCTTCACATGAAATGTTATGATTCCCTCATAATCCCCAATTGATGGGCTTACTACCGTTAATACATTAATGAGGGCTAGGCTGTATCAGCTTTTAAACAGTTTTTAATCAGATTTAGTTAGCGATAAATCAATTTTTAATCAGCTTTCAAGCAGGTTATCAGCTTTAGTCCGCTTTTAATCAGCTTTTAATCAGCTCTAATACACGAAAGGAGTCCTTTCATTTCTTTTTCAATAACTAGTTCAATTTATACCCGTTCGTTTATGCGCGACACATTAACAATCTTGCCCGTTTAGTATTGCCTCTCTAGTTTTCTTATTGTTAGCTAAGTTCCATCTAGTCTTCTCTTTATATCTGTCATAATCTGTTCTATTCTCTCGTCCAACTGCTTCACTTATACAAGTCCTGTAGCTTGTCTGTTTAGTCTTATTTTAAAACTATATAGTTCCTCTAGTACTCTATAAATTTTGAAAATGCATTAATAAACGACAATTAATAATCTTGTCTATTTAACCTATTACTTATCTAGTTTTCTCAATTTAGTTTTATGTATCTAGTCCTTTCTTTCAAACCTTCATATCCAATGTTCTTTCACTATTTTTTTCTGTATTGCGTACCTGTATTGTCTTTCAATATTTTTAACTTAATCTTCTCTAATTATTAAATTACCTTGTGTTTGGAAATATATTTAAGTAATTTTATGTATATAAAGAAGTAGAGGTTTATGGGGTGAATTTGAGGGGTGAATTATATATAATAGGAAAAATACAGAGGATCTAATTTTTGGCGGTGGTTAAATGGGGCGTGAGTAATGTTAAAATGTAATTATCAGAAGCATATTTAGTGGCTTATATATAGAATGAAGTGTTCTAACGTAATTTATTCGTTGATTTAGAGAAGGCAGTGTTCACCCTGTTATTAGCATTAGCGAGGTATTATGTGTAATTTATTTGCCCACTAAAGGCTCTAGCATGCGGAGGGTTCTCCCGTTTTATTCATAAGATTCCTAAATGACAATGAAAAAACTCCAACTCATAATGTCTGGCAAAAAAGTTTTATGGCTCTGTTTTGCAGCTGTAGGAGAATCTTTTTAAGTTTTTTTTTGTTGGGAAATTTAAGTCAATTAGAAAGCAACATAAAAAGTATAATGTTTACGTATAAAGGATAATAAAGTTTTTTTATTCTTATAATAAGATGTTAGATTGGAGGAAAATGGGCTGGGGCAGAGTTTTGTGACTGGGCAATTTTAAGGATTTTTAATACTTTCTAATCATACATCGCAAAAAGATGTGCATGTTTTACGATAATATTTATAAGGCATGTTACTTTTACAAGATTAAAAATTTATGAAGTTTAAAAAGATTCTGGGATTTATAATTTTTTTCTTAACATTTTAAGCTGAGAACTCACATATTTTTCTGAAAATTTTATTGATAATACTCGTAAATATATTTTTTTAAGTAATATGATTTTGAGATAAATATTTGCTATTTACAGTTTATCAACATTTCATTGAACGTTTCATTAAATATTATTTAATAGAAGTACAATCTATTTTTTCTTCACTCGTGTGTCTAGTTGTACCCGTTCGACTAAACATAAGTTCCTGCATAAAAAGTCTATCTGCCTACAAGGATAAAGTTGATATGCAAAAGTACATATTTGTCTAGTCAAGTCTGCTTTTGCCTAGGTTTATCTGGTCTGATCTTAATTTGTCTGGCCTTCTCTGGTCTTGAAAGCCTAGTCAGATTTTGCCTGACTATGACCGGTCTTAACATATTGACCAGTATGTATGTTATACAGATTTTGCCTGACTATGAGCGGTCTGAACATACTGACTAATAATATTTATCATCATAGCCAGAAGGAAGTTTGAGGGAACGCTCTGTGAAATCGTACAGAGAGGTCTCAAAGTAACTAGTAGATGGTGTCAATCAGCGGGACTGAGACTCAACCCGAGCAAAACCACGGTCAAACCATTTATTAGGAAGAGAAAACTAAACTGCCTACAGTCCATACTGTTAGATGGGAAGGCAGTAGAATACAAAGAGTAGATAAGGTATCTGGGTATAACACTAGATAGCAAGCTTCTATGGAATAGACACGCTGAACCAGTGGTAGGAAAAGCCGAACGCGCTGTAATGGTGTGCAGAAATCTGGCAGGGAAAACATGGGGTTGTAACCCCACAATCCCACGATGGATGTACACTATGATAGTGAGACCTGCGATCACTTATGGTTAGTTGTGTGGGGAAGTAGAACCAAGCTGGCCCCTATGAGGAAGCAGCTTGAAAAGATTTAAAGACTGGCGTGTGTCTGCATCACGGGGGCGATAGGGTCGTGCCCGACAGCAGCAATACAACTGCTGCTGGATCTGACTCCGTTGCACCTTGTCGTGGAGAGGGCCGTTAAAATAATCGAGATCAGAGACTGGACAGCCTCGCTGCCAAAATCCCCTGGCTGGAAGTATCAAAAGACGAAATGGTATGTAAATACTATTTCTAGAAAAACTACACAGCGATGTGTAGTAGTAAAGCCGATTGGAGCGACGAATCCTCAGCATACCACATAGAGCAAAATGTTATCAAGTGTTATACAGATGGTTCAAAGACAAAGAAAAGTACTGGTGCAGGAGTGTATGGACCTCGTACCAAAAACTTCAAAGTAACGCTATACTGGGTAACAGGACCCACTCGTATAGACGACGGAGACGAAGAAGCCAATCCAAAAACCTAGCAAACAAGGGATCCAGTCATCCTTTTATAGGTCCGGAACCCTTTTGTGGTATGAGTTTGAACAGCATCCACAAAAGTTTAGATGAAGAAATAAGAGAATAATGGATGAAAACCTAGAGAGAACTTCCAAGGTTGAGACAATCCAATGTAATGTTAGGATCTGTTAACCAGAAGAACAAGAACCAAAAGAACAAAAGCTTGCCTGAGACTAAACAGGAACAAGCTTAGAATTCTGGCAGGAGTCCTGACGGGGCACTGCAGACTTTGAAAACACCTAAAGACTCTAGGCCGAGAGGAAGATGACAGACGCAGATTCTGTGGTTCGACAGAGGAAACCCCTATACATCTGCTCAAAGACTGCGGAGCACTGCTCCGCAAGAGACAAATGTATCTTGGGGCCCACTGCTTGAACGCATAGGCTTTAGTCCTTGAATCGCACCCAGATCCTGAAATTCTTAAAGGAATCAGGACTAGAGGAAGCGCTCCAAATGGGTAAGTATATGGGTAAGTATATATGGGATACAATAGATCTACGAAGGTCGCAGTATTATAAGTCGTCGCCACCAATACAACAACCTACAATAATATTTACCATAGGACCAGACAAACTATCTAAACAGATAAGACAATGTATGTGTGTAATTACCAGAACGCGCCTGCGCATATCTGGTCTATCCAGTTTGATGTGTCTGTTTCCTTCTCAATTGGTTTCATGGCAATGAAATGATAAAAATGGAATCCTTCACATGCAATAATGTATTTATTAATGTCTTCATTTTGGTGTGTGAGTAGATAAAATATATTTTTTTGAATCATTAGTCCGCTTTCATATTTAAATTATAATTCTCATTTCATCCCATTTGTCCAAATTTGTTTTAATGAAAATGTGGTCACTTTACTCAAGTTGCGCAGCCAAGATATGCCGCGTCAACCAGCACTTTGCTTGCCTTGGATCTTTCATTGGATTATGAGCTGTTACAATCAATATTTTTCGTTTATGGACATGTGGCCTAAGTATTGTAACTTTCGTTTCTTTATGGTGAAGAGTAACTCAGTTTCTTTTTTCATACTGCGAAGTACCTCTATGTTCGTTACTATGTCCACCCACGGTATTCACAGCATGCGACGGTAGACCCACATTTCGAAAGCCAATATCCTTTTTGTTGTTTCCTGAGTCAAGGTACAATCTTGCATCCCGTATAGCAGAATCGGGAAGACGTGGCAGCGGGTCATTCTTAGCCTTAGCTCTATGCTCACACCCGTAGAGGTCAGGATCTTTCTCATTTTAAAGAAAATTGCTCTTGCCTGTTCGGTGCGTGCTAAGACCTCTTGGCTTTTGTCCATTCGTCATTTATCCAGGTTCAAAAATAATTGAATTTGGAGACCTGTTCTATGTGTTGCCAGTCGACGTACAGTTGGATCTGCTGTTTGGTTTTTGATATCAGCATGGCCTTTGCCTTTGCCGTATTCAGTTCCAGACCGTAATCTCTTCTTTTTGCTGATATTTTGGTAATCATGCTTGTGAGGTCTTCAGTGTTGTCCGCCAGCACGACCGTATCGTCTCATTTTAATTGGTTACACCTATTAAATCATAATAAGATTATAATATTATACGCTATTTGATTCTTTTTAACATATTTGGCAACGTCATAATAAAATAAGTTCCATTTCGAGAACTTATTGATCTGTGAACCAAAAAGCACTGACCTTGACAATTTTTTTTTCATTTTATTAGCCTATCGACATTAATCAAATTATCTCTTGTATTTTATTTCGTCACTCTAAAGACAACGGAGATATTTGAAGCGATCACGTTAAATATTGCCTTGTCTAGTCTTGTCTGGTCTTATCTGGTCTTGTCTGATTTTGTCTCGCCTTGTCTGGCCTTGTCTGGTATCGTGCGCCTTTGGCTGGTTTTATCTGGTTTGTTTGGTACTGTCTGGTCTTCTCCAGTTGTGTCCGGTCTTGTCCAATCTTATCCGGCCATTTTTGCTATTAACCAATCTTGTCCGGTTTTGTCCAGTCCTGTCCGGCCTTGTCCGGTCTTGCCCGGTTTTTCCCGACTTGTCTGGTCTTGTCCAGTCTTGTAGGGTCTTGTCTGGTCTTGTCGAGTTTAGTCAAGTTTTACGTGGTCCAGTCTGGTCTTGTCTGGTCTTATCTGGACTTGTCTGATCTTGCCTGGTCTTATGTGGTCCTGTCTGGTCTTGTCTTGGCTTGTCTTGTCTGGTCTAGTCTGGTCTTGTCTGGTCTCGTCTGGTCTTATTTGGTCTGGCCTGGTCTTAAGTGATATTGTCTGGTTCTGTCTGGTCATGTCTAGCCTTCACTGGTCACATGTCGTTTTTGTATATTCTTGTTAGTTCTTGCCTGAACTAAATTATTATTCAGATAAACCATGGTTCCCAAAGTAGCGTTTTTTGAGAAATCTGACTTCATATTTTTTGTCTTGATTTTGACATATAATAACTAGTATGAAATAGTTGCAGCTTGTAATCTAAAAACTCGTTATGAAAAACTCGTTATATTACATTGAATAGTGTTTTCTTTTTATTAATTAAATAAACTATATATTGATTTAATTTTTAAAACCAGATTTGTGTAAACTTTAGTTATATTCTAGACTTCTTTCATACTTGAATATTAGGAATACACAAACCCCAAATAAACAAAACTAGTTTTTATATTAAGTACATAAAGCCAAATAGTATAATATGAATCACTAAAGTAACTCGATGGTTCGATTAGAAAGGGGTTTGTTAATGGGAGTATATGTGGGTATGTAGTTGGCAAGTTAGAGTAATGGCGAACCGCATTTTGCGCCCCATTTCGATAATCTCTCATAGCAATATATAAGGCAACATGCCTTTGTACGGTGTCATAACTACTATCTATTTTTAAAACTGTATTTCATCTCTTGCGGTTCCTCCTGTAATACTTCCAGCTCTCTCTCTTCGTTGTATGCCCTCTCCGGCCAAATAGTTTTGTGGTTGACTTATAACTCTCGTAAATTATCAAGCATTTACTATTTCCTGATTTTAAAAACAAAAAAATTTCATGAGATATATTGCTTTAATTAACTTGCTCCTAACAATAAACCTCTAGAGCAAACAAAATAAGACAAAACTGTATGAAACTAAAACTAAATAGAACTGTCTACTCCGTTTGGGTGTACTGTCTATCAAGTCTGGTCTGTTCTATATTGACCGCCTAGTCTAGTCGCTCTACTAGCTTCATTTCCATCTAGTTTTGTCTGTCTCTTCAGTCTTGTCTATCTTGTATTGTCTGCCTGGTATTACCTGTTTATTTTGTCTGGTATGTCTAGTCTTGTCAGTCTAATATATCTAATCTTATCTATTTTGTAGCGTCTGTCTTTTTTTAAGGAGTGTTGCTGCCACCTTACTGTTAACCATACCGCACTACGCGCGATTAGGAGTTCGATTCCAAACTACTTACTTTTATTCTCATCCTTTTCTGTGATTATTATCTCAATTATTTGGTGGATATTCTTGTAGTCTTCCTATGATTTTAGTTTGACCGCCATATTTTGGGGATATAGTGTGTTCTTTCGGTAAATCTATCGCTCTTTGTCCCATTTCTTATACTCAAAAATTTTGATTTTTATTATCAGCTTGTTTGCGTCAGATAGCGATAGAATGGGGCGATAGGTGGCACATCAATTTTTCTTTCATTTATTTCATTTCGAAGATCTTGGAAGATAGGTGGTAAGATAGGTGGTAAAGGTAAGGTAAAAGGGGCAGTGATGGATATGATCGACAGGAAAATTTTGATAGTTGTATTTTTCAATTGTAGGTATATGTTAGGTATTTAGGTATATGTTAGATGTTGATATATGTTTTGTATTTCCAAATTCAAAATGAACAAAAATTAAGAATCAACCACTTAACCACTTATTGTTAGTCGAAGGAACAATATTCGATCGTTAAGTGAGCGTTAACACGTTTAGATCGTTAACACGTTTGTTGATTGAAACATTTTATAAAAAGTAATATTTGTTACATTATCTGTTATGTAATTTAAAAATTATTATTTTTCTTTTTATATTTGCTACACACACACACAAACTATTTTTTTATTACTCATGCGCGAAAATTAGTTTTTGACGCACGTTTTTTAATACGACAAATGCCACTTCTCGTTGTATTTCCACATAACTTGGGTAACGCACGCAGATATTCAATCGATAGATAACATTAAAAAAAACAAATAAATAAATAACATAAACACAATCAAGACTTCAATATTAAAACATTGGCGTGAAATTGTTAGAATTTTTTTTCATGGCAAAATCATAATAAAAAATAAAGAAAACGTTTTAAATGATTGTAAATTCTATGGTGATACCGGAGACTGAGGAGAGTTTTTATGACGAATATAAGCGAATGTGCGCACTCACTTCATTCGTGCCCCCAATTTGGCTCTCGCTTCAAATTGACAACTTACCGCTCTAGTTACAAAATTTATCATTTTTTTAATATTCTTGTACCCGTTTCAAACAATTCCCTGAGGGTACGCGTGCCACACTTCCATAGGGAAACAATGGTCTACATTGATACATTTTCTTAACACTACACACTTAAGATATATTGAAATAATGAAGTCTGCTTATAAAATCTAAAAAGAAAGAAATTTAAATCGAATACATATTTGAAGCTCTATTGTGCAGACATATTGGAATATATTGAGGGTTCCCTTTTACGCTATACCAATACAGACACATTTTTTCTACTTGAAATAATGACTCGTTCCGATCAAATGAACCCCGGAACATCCTTCTGACCGATTGGTCTAATAGACATTTTCCCCTGCGCGAAATTCGTTTCATGTATTTTTATCGGCAGAATAAAGTCGCAATGTTCAGAAGAATGCGAACGGGAGATAAATTCTCCGAATAAATTATTGCGGCCGTCCATTCTCCCCCCGGCACCTTTTGTGCCATTATTGTTATAATCCCTCAAACCCAAATATTATAATAATAGTCGAACCAAATTGATTTTATCCTGTACAAACTCCAAACATAAATTGTTAATATTGAAATAATTGATTGTTGTATTGAATGTTTAATAATAGAATTAAAAGAGGTTTATAATTATGAATTCTGCAATAACAATCACAACATATGAATAGTGTTATGTAGTTTAATTCGGTGTTTGAACTACATATTTGATGTGTAGAGTTGTTAAAATAGCGAATGCAACTTGATTTGTGCTAATATTAAAAATTATGTTATATTTGCAATCAGGTTGTTTGCTCATTATTATTTAACTTTTCATCTTTGAATGTTAAAAGATTATCACATTAGCATATTTATTGTTTTTAGAAGAAATTGGAAAAAAGTCTATTATTTATTTAATATTAATTTGCTGTGTTAGCAGATGATAAAAGTAATGGGAATGTTGATGACTTACTTAGGGGAACGGAAAAAGGAGCAAACGACAAACAAGGGTACACAGAACCACGCACTATATTAGTCGTGTAAAAATCGTCGGCGGAATTTGAAACAATACGATTTCCTCAAAAGGAAGTAAGAAAGAAGAGATTTGTTTCGAAATTAGCTAAGAATATAATAAATGAATGTTTAACGATTTGATAACGAACGATAAATAAGCAAGGCACATGTGATTGGGAGGGCAACGTTGTAATGAAAGGGCAAAAAAGCCTAAACAAAAGTCTTCTACAACGGGCTAGACAAAATTAATTACACTTGCAAGTCTGAAGAAACAGTATTAGATAGACAAACATATAGACCCAAGATTAGATGGAACGTAGTGGAGAACAAAATTAGATAAACAGGAAAAAACAAGTCAAATAAAAAAACATGACAACGCAGACAAGAATGGAAGTAATACTATGTAGATTAAGCAGAATTAGATGAACGGTAAATAACTATATAAAAATACCACAGAACGACTAGAGAAACAAATTTCGATAGACAAATGTGAATAAAAAAAAAACCGGCCAAGTGCGAGTTGTGACTCGCGCACCGAGGGTTCCGTACAAACTTGTATAGTATAGTATTATTATGTAGATTATCAACATATTATGTAGATTATAAAGAAAAATTAGACGAAATATAATATATACAGGATGTTACGGAACTTGAGTATGTCGCATGTCGGTTATAAAAAAGCAAAATTTAGACATAATATATACCCTGTATATATTATGTATATAAAGCGTACGTGATGAAATGCATAACGAATATAAACAAAGAAAATTCAGAATAAACATAAAATAGGACCTAACTGTATGCAACCCATATGCTTCTGGAGCCTGACAATACCACTACGACAACATTAGTGAATTTTCATAAGTTTCTAATAGTAAATTCGCATTTTTCTTGTAATTAAACTACATATTTACGGTTTTCAGATTTTTGCCTTGACATGTGCTGTAAGACACCGCTTCTTGCCAAATTTCATGATTCTAGGTCAACGGGAAGTACCCTATAGGTTTTGATTCCCTCGTGAAATCGCAAAATATGCGACATAAACGGTCATATCTTTTGATCGCGTTGACTTACAAGTTTGATTTTTTCACAGCTGAAAGAGACCGCAGACTCTAGTATTTGATACAAATTTCAATTTGTTACCTCTACGCGTTCCTGAGAAAAATGTCTTGACAGACAGACAGACGGACAGACAGACAGACAGACAGACAGACAGACAGACAGACAGACAGACAGACAGACAGACAGACGGACAACAAAGTGATCCTATAAGGGTTCCGTTTTCGGTACGGATCCCTAAAAATAGGCAAGCATGAATAGCCAAGGCAGGCAAGGTTAATACAGGTAAGTTATGGTTAGGCTAGATAGATAAGACAAACAATACAAACTAATTTAGATAGGGATAGGGATTAAGGAACACACAACCATGTGTGTCTACTAATGGTTAAACGGAGAGACTAGAACTAATAGAATTGATGAAAAATACAAATTGGCAAATATTATTTATACAAAAGATAGGATAGAATAGAAATAGAAAGGAATAGAGAGGTTAACAAATTGAAATATCTATAATATTCACCCGATTGGAAATCTGCTCTGATTCATCCGCTTCGGATGAAAATTCTCATCCTTTCGGAAAAAGGGAGAAACTACCGTGGAATTTCTCTCCTCCGGGTAACAAACAAGATTCTCTCGAAGGTGTTACACACTAGGGCAGAAAATCAACTGGATAGTCAACTGGGAGAATACCAGCGGGGCGTCAGGAAGACCCGATCCTGTGTTGAACAGACCTTCAATCTTAAAACTGTACTTGCATACTCCTAGATGACAAACCGTCGTCACGTTTGTTGATTTTAGGAAGGCCTACGATTCCATTGATAGAGAAACGCTTAACAAAGTACTCCAGGAACTAGAGCTAGACAACAAAACCCGCAGACTCATCCTAGAAACTTTGACCAACACCCATTCCATGGTTAAATTTAGAGGCGTGACTTCAGAAAGCTTCGAAATAAAAACTTGAGTGAGACAAGGAGATGGACTTTCCCCACTTCTCTTTAACTCTGTCCCTGAAAAGGTTATGAGAGAATGGTGCAATTAACTGATTAATTTCGGTGCTCAGAGTAGTATCTACCTTGGACACAAGAACGAGGCACTGTTTGCTGATTCTCTTGAGATGGCAACAATGCAGGTGAATTGCCTGAAAAAAAAACATGCTGCGCTTTAGAATTCTTCACCAACAACAGAGCAGCAAACAGAGAGATGTTACTAGAGCAGGGAAATATCAAGAGGACTGAGAAAGTGAAGAATCTCGATGAATGGATTAAACCCAACTTATCAGAAGGAAGACCATCATTATCCAAGAGAGTCAACAAGTTAGAACTAGCCCATCGACTAACTAAGAGCACTTACAACAAGAAATGCCTGTCACGCAATCTGAAACTTAAGCACTACACATCAGTCTTACGACCACAAGCCCTGTATGCCATGGAGTGTCTTTCCTTGAAGCGAGGGGTCTGGTAGAGAAATTGGAAATCAGAGAGAGGAGAATCCTCAGGAAGATCCTAGGCCCGGTAATGGAAGATGGGGATCTTCGAAAGCGGCATAACCCTGAGCTCTACGAACATATTGAGATGCTCTCTGACTGTGCAAGGAAAGAAGGGTAGCTTTATATGGTTACGTTGCAAGATTGCCTCCAAACCAACTAACCAACCGTATGTTCACCTTCTATCAGAACAAGAAGGTTCATACCACTTGTTTGATAGAAACCGAGAAGGATATAAAAGAACTGGGAATAACAGATCTCCAAAACAGGCAGTCTGTGAGATGCACCCTGAAGGAAGTCCGTGGATTTCAGGAAAAACCCTGAAGGAAAATTACCCTCTGGATAGAAGAGAGAAAGGAGTTACACCGGCAGAAGATGCGACAATACTGGGCAAAGATCAAAGCCCAACAGTTGAACAAGCGTGGTCCAAAGTAGGCCTCTTTGAAAGAAGAAGAAGAAGAGAGGTTCACAGAAAACCTAGAAAAAATCATAGAATTAAGGGGAAAGAGCAGTAATCACAAAATAGATGCAACTAGTTGCCAAGTAGTCCTAACTCTGCTATAAAAATAATCATTCAGAAAGAAAGGTAACGAACCAAATAGTAAGAGATATTCTGGTGGAGGTATAAAATAGCCACAATAAGAATAGAGTGCTAACTAGAAAGCGAAAATTGACGCGTATGTACGTGGTCATTGGTCGTTTAGCCGGTAAAAAGAAACCTGGCATACCTGGAGCGTTGGAAACCTAATCACCCTCAAATTAGTCTCCTTGGGACTCCACACACTTCTCCCAGCGGTGCTGGAATTGTTGGAAGTATTCCAAAAAGGCCTCTTTCGGAATCGACTTTAGCTCGGCTGTCGTTGCAGCCATAATGTCCTCTTTTGTCTGAAATCGCGTTCCGTTCAATGGCCTCTTGACTTTCGGGAATAGCCAGAAGTCGCAGGGGGGGCATATCAGGAAAGTAAGGAGCCTGTCGATCCAGAGGAGTCTGTTTTTTTGCCATAAAATTGTAAACCAATTGCAAAGAATGTGATGGAGCATTGTCGTGGTGGAGTCGCCAATTTCCTGATGACCACAACTCCAGTCGCGGAGTTATTTCTCGGATAGTCACATCACCACATCCCGCATCACCACAGCGTTCACTTTGGCAATCACATGGTCATTTCGGCATGTTGATGGCCGACCAGAGCTTGGCTCGTTTTCCACCGATGTGAGACCGTCTTTAAACCGGTTGAACCACTCCTTAATCTGTGTGATGCCCATAGCATCATCACCAAAAGCCGCCTGAACCTTCCGAATGGTTTTCACCTGGTTGTTGCCCAGTTTCTGGCAAAGTTTGATGCAGTAGCGCTGCTCCAATCGTTTCGTCATTTCACTTGCATTTAAAATCCAACGAAACTCGAACACTGCTCGACAGCAACTGACGCTATCTACAGGCGGGAAAAAATTCACACATGCGCACGAATGTTCAAGGTCGGCTCATGCACGCGCGCTTGATTCAAATCCATCAGGTTTTCAAAATAAAAAATAAGGTCGGATACTTTTCTAACAGACCACATATAAAGAAGGATGGGAAACACTCGAACGTGAGGTAGATATCTATAATAGATATGTTGAGAGCAGAAGAAAACTAAAAAAAAGAAATTTGAAAAGTCTTTGAAAAGTCAAAGACCAGGCGTGGATTAATATATGCAACGAAATCGACAATAATACATTGGGAGAGTATATAAGATAGTATGTAAAAAAATGAAAAAGTGACAAAAATACAACTTACAGATAATGAACTGATAATACAAACAAAGAAACTTTGGGAACAGTTTCTTTGTTTGTATTATCAGTTCATTATCTGTAAGTTGTATTTTTGAGAAGAGGTGCAGAGCTGGATTTACAAGGAAATAAATAACCACAAACAATATCCACAGAGACGATGCAAGAAATCGCGGTGATACCTCCTAGTCAACTAATGGCACAAGAAAGAACCATTGCATTTACAGACAAAAACAAAACGAAGCTTCAGATCAAAGCAAACACACTAGGGAAGTGGCAGGACAGATGAACTAAGGAGACCGGATCTGTGGCATGGAAAAAAATACTAATTCTCGGTCCTGAAAAATTAGCATAATAAATTAGCCACATATGCTAACATAAATTAGCCACCAATGGGGAATTTAGAGCACATTTTATTCGTTTTTGGATCATTAGCGAGAAAAACGAGGAGATGTGCAATTTAAAAATTTTGCTATGTGGGACCGAGCGTTATCTTGCTGACAACTGGGGTTCTGCAAGCCATTTACATACGGCACTAACACTGGCTGTGAAATTAAGACTTGCTTCTAAAGAAACTAAAGGAGACCGACTACTCTATGCTATCGTCCCACAACATCCTGGTGTAAGGGCCGTAACAGTAAATTGTAAAATTCCACGTTCACCGTGTCGACGTCTCACTCTTCTGCGACCATCATGAGCCCATAAAAAGAAGCAAGACTCATCGCTGAAGATAATTTTGTTTCATTCGTTGGTCCAATGTTGTCTTTCCCTGCACCAATCTTGCTCTGCAATACTGCGGTGTAAGAGGCAGACACAATTGTGAACGGTAGGATCCAATACGAAAACATCGTATTCTTCTATAGATAGTAGCCATGGATACTCTTTGGCCATTTAGAGCCAACAAGTCATTTTCCAATACCCGCGACGTTGTAAATCTCTCCCTTAAAGTTGTAAGACGAAGAGCTCTATCTTCACGCTCTGCGCTTCTAGGAAATACTGATCCAAGTCTACGTCGATTCTCCCCAGCTTCGGAACGTCTAGAACAGCAGCAGCGTACTATCACCGATAGACTACGGCCTACCCTTTCAGCAATAGCACGAACCGAAAAACTCGCATACCAATAAGCAATAATTGTCCACGACGACGAATACGGGGCACCTCTTTATGTTTTACAAACTGAAACGTCACACTACTCAGAGACTACTTGGATATTAGATAACATTGGATATTAGATAACTTGGATATTAAATAACAACAAGAACAATTTATTTTTGGATCATCGATGCAGTTTATTTACATGATTAAATTCTATAAATTTCATTAAAATCGTCCAATAAATACTTGGAGTTCTGTTTTTTTTTAAGGCAGTATACTTGGTATAGATATGTTGACAATGGCTATAGAATAAAAAGGGCAGTTAGATTTCTTTTTCTGTTGCGGTTTGGTTAAAATTGAAAATAAAATTAGGAATAAATTTTGGAAGGAAAAAAATTAATTAAAAAAAGAACAGAAAAGGAGAAGGAAACGGATTCGTTCGGTTGGGGTAGCTTCGAAATATATTTTTTTCTCGTCCTTTTATGCGGCGATCGTCTGAGGAAAGTAATTAAATATATATATATTGGTGGATAGACGGAGCTGAATTACTCGGTCTCTCAAATACCGTTCATATTTATAATTTTGAGCGTAAATTTAATTAAAGTCATAACACGTCCGCTTTCCAGCCCCATTCGCACAGCACTTAATATCTCCACCTATAATGCTCGAACGTATTTTAATACGATATTTTATACCAATTACAGTTTAATCGACCATTTATTTATACATTTTCCTTTTTAATTACTTCTTCTTCTTGATCTTAGAAATTGTTATATTCTTTAAATATAATATTAAACTTAATAAAGCAAGCTAAACGAACAAGTTATTAAAAGTAATTCTCCTTAGTTATAAATAACGTTTAATAAGCAACAAAAATGTAATATTTATTATAAATATAATATTACAGAATCTATTATCAGCGACTCACTCGCCTTGGACTCAAGCCCACCAGCTAAAATCAATCACGAACTTGGCATGATGGAAACACAAGCTACAATGCAACTACCTCAGGCCCTAGCTATGACGAGCGAAAGCAAACCTGGTCATTCGGATTCTGGGGGACCAGGACATCATGCAGGGAAGAGTCGGAGCTTACCAAAAGTCCTCAAACCCAAGATTAAGCATTGGTATCATTGGTACTGTCGCGGTACAGACGCTGACCAAAACAGGAAAACTAAAGCTAACTAACTGTCCGTTAGCGTCACCGCGATAAATTCAGTATCCTTCTACTTGCAGTACAAGAAACACGATTTCGTGATTGTGATCACTTTGACTATGGTGGATATCGTATCTAGAAGTGAAAGCCTGCAGCTAAGCTAAGAAATAGTAATTTACATATATTGGGAACAGCATTTCTAGTACATAACAGTATCCAGAACTCTGTGCTAGATTTTTCATCACCTTCGGAACGGCTCTCCCTACTTAGAATTAAATGCGCCAACAAGGCCTACACACTGATTAACGCATATGCTCCTGTTAACAATGACCTTGACAAGAACAAAGTGGAGAAGTTCTGGTCACAGCTAGAACGGGTACTCAACAAGATCCCTCAACACCATATCAAGATACTACTCGGAGATTTCAATGCACAAATCGGCAGAAGAAAGGAAGCACAGGCACATCACTGGGAATTTCTCGGCACACAAAAAGACAAATGCCAATAGACATCGCCTAATCAACATATGTGGAATGGCTAACCTCCAACTAATGTCCACACATTTTAAAAAACCACCACGCAAGATGACAACCTGGAGATCACCAATCAACCACATCGGGGAATACCAAATCGATCACGTAGCGATAACCAGGAAATCCTCCCCATAAATCATGAACGTGAGGGTATACAAGCGTTACGTGGAGTCCGACCATTATCTTTCACAAATTAAAACCTGCTTCTTACCTAACAGAAGAAAGTATCAAAAATCTAAATGCCCATGTGTAGATCCAAAATACCTAAGAGAACTTGCGGAGTAGTTCGCACAATCACTACAGGCCGACACACAAACATAGGACAAACTTCTTCAGAGAATCCAGCAATCAGCAAGGAAACACGATCAACCGCCGCGAAAACGAATACACAGAGGGTCGACATTGGAATGCGACAGGGCCCTTGAATCCCGTATGCTTGCGTGGAAGACTTGGCATAGCAACAAGACACAAGAGAATTGGCAGAATTTCTTAAAAATGCAGAGGGAAACATCCAAAACGATCAGACGCATTAAACGGACATAAAATTTCAATAAATTAGAGGAAATCGACAATGAGCTCAAAAGATATAACACGCAAAACTTTTACAGAAAATTTAGGGAAGAACTGATGAACTACAAACCACCGAGCCTCTGCTTCCGTCGGCCTAAAGGCACCCTTGAAACCCCCTGAAGAAAAACTCCAATGCCACATAGTCGCCCCAAACCAGGACTCTGTTCCACCAACACATAAGGAAATACGAAACATTATTTTAAACCTAAAAAGCAACAAAGCACCAGGAGAAGACGGCTTAATCGCTGAAATGCTCAAGATTGGAGGTGATCTCTTGATTGACAGTCTGCAAGCTATCATTGCAAATACATGGAAGAGCGGCATCGTACCAGCGGAATGGCAAAATGCTTTGATCCACCCACTACACAAAAAGAGCGACAATACTGATCCAAACAGTTACCGAGGCATTTCCATTCTATCAATCGCCTACAAAGTTCTCTCACGTGCCCTCATCACCAAACTAGAAGAACAGACAGAACATCTGATCGGTGAATATCAGCCAGGTTTCCGATCATGCGCGGAACAAATATGGAACCTGAAGATGATACTGCAACCTCGCCAGCCGAACCGCTCAATTGTCACTTTCGTAGACTTTAAGAAAGCCTATGACTCGATTGACCGCATAACTCTGTTTTATATACTTCATGAATACGGTGTGGATAGTAAAACAACTATGTTAATCGAACAGACTTTGTCAGGCATCTTGCAACCAAATATGGCAACGTCATACAACTAAAGCACTTCAAGTACCTAGGTGAAATAATTGGAAATACTGGTAAGGAAAGAATGACAAACAAAACACTTGCATAAAAGTTACGTAAAGCCTATACAATCACCTGGAATATGTACAACAAGAAATCACTTTCTACCAAAGCAAAACTTCGTCACTACCATACAGTCATTATTCCAGAAGCACTCTGTGCATTTGGGACATCTTTATTAACCATCTACATCAATGATATTGAGAAAGTAGAGAAAAATATTTGGACCCAAGGTACAAGATGGTATCTGGATGCGTAAAAGCTCACAAAAACTGTATTCCCTAACAGAACGATTCTCCTCAGTTTCACGGAAAAGACGTCTGAAATTCTACGCTCAAATAGTACGAATGGATTACTCTCGATTTACCAAGAATATCTTCCACCATCAACGGAACCCGACAGTCTAAAGTGCACTGTCTGGTAGATACACAAAATGACCTGTCGGCAATCAATATAGACCCATTGGCAACTACACGAAGTAAATACAGGCAGGAAATAAATTCATATAACTTCATATCAAAGAATCCAACAGCTAAGAGTTTGAAACTAAGAAACGCATGGACGCAAGAAAAAAGACAGGCCCAGAGCGAAAGGAGGAGGAAGTCTTGGGAAGATAAAAAGAACAATATGACCATTGTAAAGTAATGGTTCTACGCGCTCCTTAAAGGGATAAACGAATGTATATAGGTATATAATATAATTTTACATTTAGGGAATGTATGTTATTAAAAATTAATGACAAACCACACATTGTGGGAATAAAATAAACTATGAATAGTAAGAAGTGAAGAATTTAAAAGAAAGAATGTTAAAATATTTTTAACTTCACAGTTAAATTTAAACACTTAATACGACACGAGTTTCGATTGGCGAAGGTCATTTTCAAGTGGATTTACACATTATGATTGATTGGGTTTATACTTAGGGTTTTTTTTGCGGGGGAGGTGCCTTTATACAATTAGGAAATTACCTGGAGACGATTGTGCCAGATTAAAGAGTTGCGAAAAGAATCCAATTAAACCGGCGCATATGAAAATCATTGTTGCGAATGCAATAACTTTTTTCAACTCGGTTTTCACAACATTTACTTTTTGAAACCTTTGTCTCGAATGTAATCATAAATTCCCGGAAATAAAAAATCTCAAAATCTTGCATAATATCAACATAGTCTCGAAACTTAATCTTATGTAATCATTAGAAATTTTCAGGGGCGTAACCGTTTCAAAGTCAAAAGAGCAAAATAAACAAAAATGATTTAAAATAGTTCTAGTTACACTGAAGGGCAATGCATCGTAGAATACCTGAATATGATATTATATATGGACAATACTTAGAATTTTTTAATAAGGAAAATTGGAAAGAGATTTTTGAAATTGAAGACAGAGATGTAAACAAACAACTTGATACAATTATCGCTAAATATCTCTCTTACTTCAACAACTGTTTCCCCAGGACAAGGATTTGCATTAGGAATAGGAAACGACGTATTTTCAAAAATCCTTAACTAAAAAAGATAGAAGAACTACTGAAAATGGTAGAAACTGCGGCACAACACAACCACAATTTTAAATAATTTAAAAGAATTTTCCATAATCTCCGCAGATACTATAGATCTAAACTAAAAAATGAAAAAAAGGGGGTTTTATAAAGAACAACTCACACAATCATTAAAAAAAACGCAAAAACGACTTTGAATATTATCAGGGAACTAACCCAGCAACCATCGCAATAGAAATAAGTAACCAATATGCTGGTAGAGCTTCTTCTCTACAGTATGGAATGCCTACAAATAAGTACGACGACGCAATAGAACAAAATTCAAGTTCAATGTTTATATAGCCAATGACAAGCCAGGAATTAAATATAATAGTAAAGGTTTAAAAAATAAAGAAAGGTTGGGTTATGATGAGGTTCCAGTTTTAGTGATAAAATCGTGGTGTGACTATATAATAAAACCCATTGTGCACATATTCAACAACTCAGTGCAATACGGAATTTTTCCATCATTTCTAAAACCTTCTATATTAACTCCAGTATACAAAAACTGTGATAAAAATGACATTAATAACTATAGACCAATAAGTCTGTTATTTTCTTTCTTTCTTGTTTCGAATGGGCCTAATTTGGACCACGCTTCGACTGTTGGGCTTTGATCTTTGCACAGTATTGTCGCATCTTCTACCGCTGTAACTTCTTTCTCTCTTCTGTCCAGGGGGTATCGTTTCTTCGGAGTAATTCCTGACATTCGCGGACTTCCTTCAGGGTGCGTCTCACAGATTGTCTGTTTTGGAGATCTGTTATTCCCAGTTCTTTAATATCCCTCTCGATTTCTGTCAACCAAGTGGTACGAACCTTCTTGTTTTGCCAGAAGGCGAACAGACGGTTGGTTAGTCGGTTTGGAGGCAATCTTGCAACGTAGTAATAGAAAGCTACCCTTCTTTTGCTTTCACAGTCAGAGAGCATCTCAATATGTTCGTAGAGCTCAGAATTATGCCGCCTTCGGAATTCCCCATCTTCCTTTACCGGGCCTAGGATCTTCCTGAGGATTCTCCTCTCTCTGATTTCCAATTTGTCTACCAGGACTCTTCGGTTCAAGGAAAGACACTCCATGGCATATAGGGCTTCTGGTAGTAAGACTGATGTGTAGTACTTAAGTTTCAGGTTGCGTGACAGGCATTTCTTGTTGTAAGTGTTCTTTGTCAGTTGATAGGCTAGTTCTAACATGTTGACTCTCTTGGATAATGATGCTCTTTCTGATAAGTTTGGTTCAATCTATTCGCCGAAATACTTATGTTTCCCATTCCTCTTGATATTTCCCTGCTCTAGTAACATCTCTCTGTTTGCCCCCCTGATGTTGGTGAAGAATTCTGTTTTCTCCAGCGACACTTGTAGACCCACTTTGGCAGCCTGCTTTCTGAGGAAATTTACCTGCATTGTTGTCATCTCAAGATAATCAGCAAACAGTTACATGTCATCTGCAAGGGCCGGGCAATCTACAAACAGTCCATCATTCTTACGTCCCAGGTAGATACCACTCTTAGCACCCAAATTGATCAGTTCCTTGCGCCATTCTCTCATAACCTTTTCAAGGACACAGTTGAAGAGAAGTGGAAAAGTCCATCCCCTTGTCTCACTCCAGTTTTTATTTCGAAGCTTTGTTTAATCTCGCCGCTAAATTTAACCTTGGAATGGGTGTTTGTCAAAGTTTCTAGGATCAGTCTGCGGGTTTTGTTGTCTAGCCCTAGTTCCTGGAGTACTTTGTTAAGCGTTTCTCTATGAATGGAATCATAGTTCTTCCTACAATCAACAAAGGTGATGATCACCTTGCGGTTTCTCATCTTGGAGTAGGCAAGTACAGTTTTAAGATTGAGGATCTGTTCAACACACGATCGGTTCTTACTAAAGCCTCCCTGGTTGTTGACTATCTAATTCTCCCAGTTGACTATCCAGCTGATTTTCTGCCCTTGTTTGTAACGGCTTTGAGAGAATCTTGTATGTTACCGGGACAAGATAAGTTCCACGGTAGTTGTTTAGATCATTAAAATCTCCCTTTTCGTGAAGCGGATGGATCAGAGCAGATTTCCTATCGGGTGATAATTTCTCTGTTTTCCAGATTTCTTGGATGATCTCGGTCAGCTTGCGCACGTCCTTGTTTCCAGCACCTTTCCACAGTTCAGCAACGATATTTGGATGATTCGGCATTTCTCCGATAACTAAGTATTCGGTTCAACTGATATTGACGATCACCCCTCATTTATTGTATTCCTCAATCAGCTTTCTTGTCATGTATGTATTGTCTTCTTCGTCGGTTGCTATCAGTACTTGATCATCCGCAAACATTAGTATATATAAACAGGTATTTCCAATTTAAATTTCTATTCTATGACATTTTTTCATCCAGGTGCTCAGGGATTTTTGTAGATCTAACTTGTTTTAAACCCAAATGATGAATCGCGCCTTCGCGTTCTAGATCTTTATAGATTTAGCTAGACACAATCTGGCCTACACAAAACTCTCATCGAATTCTACGATATTTATAAGTTGATATTGATAATGATAAGTTGAGCAACCACGTTTAACACATTTCAGCACCTGATAAATTTCCCTTAGGTATATACAATTTAGTTCTTTTACAACATACATTCAAACAATCAATTTACTTTCGAATTTGTTTATTAAATCTTAAATATTATAATTGTTTTACATTACATTTAACACTCCAGCAGTTCCATTCACTGTCTAATGGACAGTGTTACATCATACAGTCGACAATATGGTTTGGAAATAAACACCAACAAAACAAAGTTCATGATAATCAGTAAAGATCAAAACACCCGCGGTATTTTATTGGTAAACGGAACTCCTTTAGAAAAAGTCAACAAATACACATACTTAGGCACGAACATAAACGATAGCTGGGTGCATTCTGTGGAAATCATAACGCGTATTGAAAAAGCCAGAACGACATTTATCAACATGAACTTATCCACGACTTATAGCTGTCAACAAAAATTCGACTAATGCGATGCTACGTGTTTTCGACCCTTTTTTATGGGGTCGAATCGTGAACGCTTACGGAGGCCTCCTGCAAAAACTTGAGGCATTTGAAATATGACTGTATCGAAGAATCCAACGAATACCTTGTACAGAGAGAATAACCAATACGAAGGTGCTGAGAAGGATGAGAAACGAAAAAGAAGTTCTGAAAACAGTTAAGACTCGAAAGCTATAATATCTGGGACATACAATGCGTAACGAGATCCGATGTGTCCTTTTGCAGAAGATCCTCCAAGGCAAGGTATATGGAGCCAGAGGAGTGGGCTGAAGGAGAATATCGTGGTTGAAAAATTCAAGAACGTGGTTCAACCAATCAACCACTCATCTTTTCTGCGCTGCTGTTAACAAATTCCGAATAGTCAACATGATAGCCAATATCCGAAACGGATAGGCACTGTAAGACGAAGTACCATTCAACTGTGTTTTCTAGTGTATTGAGCAAGCTTTAAAATACGATAATTTTTTTTATATCTTTTCACACATAATATTGAATTATAAACTTACTTAATTCCCACAGTTGCAAATGATGTGATTTCAAATATATCAACACCGATTGTTTTTTAAATATTTGATTTTAAGAATAAAAACAAAACAAATTATTATTCAAATATTTAAAAACTCAATCCTGATTATTTATTTTTATTGTTTCAGGTAAGCGGAACTTTAATCTGCTGGAAATATTTCAATAATTACAATGGAGAAAATAAACAACCGAGGGAAGGAATATTATTAAGGCTGCGTAAACATTTCACAAAGTTTGCCTTCTATTTATAAATATCTTAGCACAGTTTACGGAGGAAAGAATTATTAACCTTCTGGAAACCTTTCAGTAATTAAAACGTGGAAGCAGAATAATCAAGTAAGGTAAGAATATTACGTCAGAGTAAAAAAAATTTAATTAGAATATTTTCTAAAACAAAATATTTAAATGTTTTTATTACATAAAGCAGAGTACAACCCGTAGGTCATAAACTGATATGTTTTATAATCCAATTTATAAGAAATGTACTAAGAACTTTTAGAATTTAATCTGTAATAAGTTTTAATCAAAGTGGAAAAGTCATTCAAGTACTGCAATTTAAATTTGTCAGTTACTTAACACTTCAAAATATTATATAGACTTTTGAATATCCATATTTTTAGTCCATAAGAATGATGACATAAATTAAGAAGAATTTTTTAAGCTTTCAACTAAATAATTTTTCAATAAATTCAATAACTTTCTAATATTAAAATAACCTTACACATAAACTTTCAAAACCTCGTTCAATTTTGTTATTGTATAAAAATATCGACATATTAAATCAAGCGCTAAAACTCAAACTTGAACGTATCAATATTTCTGGAAGTTAATATGAAATGTATGAAATATTAAAAATGCATCATTCAATCGCTTCCAATTTTGCACTGGGAAAATGGTTTATTTCTTTTGATGGATACCTTCCCACTGAACAATCACTGGGGTGTTCCGTCGGCGATTGTTATCCAATGGGTCGTAATATTCATGTCCTTATGCTCGTGATAGAGAATACAAGGGGGTTTTTACAATCACGATTGTGTGCGACCGAATCAAGCAATACAATCAGATTTCTGTACAAATCTAATCGAACCTGCTCTTTGTTGGTACACTTAAACACACCCTCTGGCGCACCCTCTTTTGTTTAGTGAGGAAGTATCCTGTGTTCAAGGGCGGGGAACCATTTTGTACATACATAGCGCATATGTTAACTTTTCTCTAATTAATTAACTTTTCTCACTCTTTAAACTCTTTCCACTATCACTCCCTTCCGCTCTAAAATTTAACGCATTATGGGTCACCCGCTACCTGACTCGTCCATGCAAGACCCAATATTTATACTATTTCCTCTTCTGTACTTTCCATGTTAGCCCCATGCACTCTTCCATTTCAATGCATTGCAAGACCTGTTAGCAGCCACCCATGATTTATTGGAGATCAATTTAATGTACTCATTATTGGACCTATTGATACAAAACATCAACACTAAGTATTTGAAACTGTTAACCTGTTCTATAACCTTTTCAACTCACATCAAGCTTTCCTCTTTCTTACCGACTTTCTTTCTAAGCATCATCCACTTAGTCTTCTCCAAATTCACACTTAATCTTCTTTTATAAAAATATATTTTAATCCTCTTTTCTTTGAATCCTATTTTTATCCTTAAAACCTTAGCTGGCGCAAGGTATTTCTTAAGGATTCTAAAGTTGGCATTATGTGCTATATCATTTTCGCGCCAATTAAACCGCCGGCGTACAATTGGATAGTTCCCTATTTAGATAAATTGTATGCCGGCGTTTCTGTTTACATGCATTTCCCCGTATATATGTATTGTTCGGCGTACAAGTAAACATGTGCTCCATTGCTTTGGCAATCGGAGCATGCAAGTGAGAAAAACATGAATAAAAAGACGAAAGTTTTATTTTCTTCATTATTTACTACAAGAACATTCATTACAGAAATAATATTGTCAAAAATGATTAGGAAAACACTGAATATATATAAATGTTTTTCGGGACAGGTATCACAATAAGAAATAACTCGTTTTGTCTAATCTGCTGCTTGTTTACAACTTTGATCTGCCGCTAGTTCTTTTATAACAGTATATACACCTTTTCCTAACCTTTATATTCCTTTGGCACTTCTCCTCAGCCTCTTTCATTTCGTGCTGTATCTTCTTTCGCTTCTTATCCTGTTCCAAAAATGTTCCTGTTTCTATCCTCTTTTCTTGTTCCAAAGTGAAAGTCTTAACCTGTTGTAGAATTTCGTCTTCACCAGTAATTTCCAAAAGCAACTCGACCAAAATTTTCCGAAATTTTGTAATAGAAATTTTTGTTGTTGGATGCACCAGTTTGTATTCAATTAAGGCATTAATGTCTCCATCAATAATTCAATAGCTAGCTTGTGATACCATCTTACCGATTTCCGGACAGGAGAAGAATTAGCGGTCAATTAGTCGGACAAATCAATTCCCGCCTTTCCTGCATTCTAATCGATAATGCATTGTGGTTTTTGAATCTCTCCAAGCATTCTGTTTAACTTTCCTGTGTTTACCACATCCAAAGTGTGACAAGTAGAGAGCATTAAAACATCTCTTTTGTCTTTCCAATTAGATATAACGATTCCATCTTCATTTTCTCATAGTATTTCGCGTTTTCCTAGATTTGCTGACACAACTTCTTTAGGTAAACTTCTTCTGTTTTTTCTAAGAGTTCCAACCGAGTGTGTTCTTTGACTTACAAGTTATTTTGCAAGAAGAATGCTGGTATAGAAGTCTTCCTTCTTCCAAAAAATCTTTACACAGATCTATCACCATGCTCGTTGGGAAAGATACTTCCTTATTCGCGCATTTGCCTTGATAAACAGAAAATGGTTAAGTAATTGCTATTATTTTTCTAGGCCGCAGTATATGTTTATATATCAAATTAAAGTGAGAAACCAATGTCTCGATTTTATGAAGACGATTATATTGCCAGGTCCTCATTATTCGAAAAAATGCCAATAGCGTAGAAGAAATTGAAATCTGTTTCTTGGGATTATTTGTGGAATGAGGCTATTCTTGTATATGGGTTGTCTGCTCCAGTAAGTCTCAATATTCGGGTAACGCACTAAACCCATATAAAGCATAATACTGAGAAATTACATAATTTCTGGCACTGTTACTGGTTTCCAAAGTGAAAGTCGGATTTTGGTGTGTCTGACTATACTATTACCTGTTGTGCATTTCGATTTGTTTCTAATACCATTTTTTTCTAAAAAATCTTCTGTCACGAACAAAGAATAAGCATTTAACACTGTAAAAGAGCTTGTTGTAGTCAAATTTGGGTTTAGGCCTTCATTTCATATAAACGCATAGGTTTGCTGATTATTTCCAGTTACTTCTTTCCATTAAGAAACTACTGTCGGATTTTTGTCAGCATTATCATTAGAAACATCAACCAGGTTATTATCTTTTTCGGAAGTTACTGCCTTCTGAAGAGATGAAAGTAGGATCCTAAAAGTCCGGATCTCTGACGCTATCATCGCTATAAAAAGCCTCGCCAACTTCGCTACCTTCTGAATCAATAAAAGCATTTTCCGTTTCATCCAATAATTCCTTCTCATTGAACGGCCTTTTTTCTAATACTTATTCATTGGGAGGAATAAAACAAATACATTATAACGATTGGCAAAATCGTTAGAAATCGCTTATTTACCCGAAAAATATGATTGTTTTGTAGAAAAGTTGAAGATACACTAAGAATGCTTCTCTGTAGAAGAAAAAACCAGGTCAAAATAAACTAACCTAGCTTGTCAATTGTAAAAGCTGTTAAACCGCATGCAAACTCGGTCCGAAACGCACTCTTTACCATAGTTGCACAATTAAATCCCTCGCGTTTTACGCATCTTAGGGTAATAATACATGTGCGTGGGCTGTACAAATGGGAAATCTAAAATGTCCGTTTGACTTGTGCGTTACCTGTTCAGCTGGCTAACAATACGAAATAAATGCTAAATCGTTTTCCCATTCAGAAATATGTTATGTACGTTTTAGTTTCATGACGATAGATTGATGTATACTAAAAAAAAAAATACGAATCGTTTTTATAATACGCCGCATATAACGTTTGGCACTGCAGGAACCATGTCAATTGGTAGCCGGCAGTACAGGTGGCAGCTAACGTGTAAAATCTCTTTCATTTTCTCTGTCGTTCTTACTAAAGCAACAACATAATGCGCGTATAATAGCAACCATACTTTTGTCCTGCCTGTTACCACTCTTACTGCCTGCCTATTTTATAACACCGTTTCAGTCATAAATGTTCAGTCATAAACATTGAAGACGGGGTCAAGTGGACACCCTTCATATAAGCTTTTCCTAATCCAGAATCTTTCCGACTTTTTCTCATTCTTGCTCTGCAGCTTCTTCAAAATTTATTTTTTTTAGTTTGAAGCTTGGAGCTTTGTAATAGATTGTAGATCTCTAACATAACAAAATATAAAAAAAATATGCTTGGTGGAATTTTTTCAAGTTATAAGCAGGACCCATTTATTTATAAACCAATACAAAATAAATAAACAAAGCTCTTATTAAACAAAGGATTATATTAACTAATAAATTTATTTTTGTTTCTGTACTTACTTACTTTCCGTGTCCGTATCCCCATAACAAATAAAATTTTCAGTTTCCGAAAATCAGTCGCATTTGTACTTTTGTGAGTATCAGGTCCTCCTCTGTACAAGTCTCACTCGTGTTTGGGCACACCAGATGTTGGTGGTCTTGAGTTACGACGCATTCACAATTGTCGCCCTCTTTGTAGCCCTATTTTTTTAGGTTGCTGTTACATCGTGCGACTCCCGTTCTTAGCCCGTTCAGCGTCCTCCATGTGGGGAAATGTAGATGGTAGATGGTCAATGTTGCCTCGATCCATGTGCGGATAGCAGCCACTTGCCATAGGTTTGTTCGGTGTGCTTCAGGCGTAATCTCCAGGAGTGTTGTCGACCGCATAAAGCTCGGAGACTTAAATCTATGCGGTTGCATTTTGGTGCCCATATAAAGCATCCCTTCTGATAGGTTTCTTGTTTCTTTTCGGCCAGTCCTTTCGGCAACACACCTCCGGATTGTGGGTGGGGCAATACCAACTATTGGGTAGATTTTCTCCACCGGGGTCAGTTTCAGGCAGCCAGACACCATACCTACCGTCTCGTTCAGTACCACGTCAACGTGCTTGGTATGAGCGGGATTGAACCAAACCGGTGCAGCATACTCCGCGGTAGAAAAGTATAAAGCAAGAGCCGAAGTCTGGAGTGTATGAGGTTGATGTGTTTGTTGGTTTTCGAATGATATTGTTTCTTGCGCATACTTTGGCTTTGATCTCTTGACAGTGTTTTCGAAAACTCAAAGTTCGGTCCAGGGGTATGCCTAGTTATTTCGGTGAGTTGTTATGCTCCAACTCTTGGCCCTGCCAAGCGACCCTTATCTTCCTGTGTGCTTCCTAGCTTCTAAGATGGAAAGCACACACCTGTGTTTTAGTGGGATAAGCTTTGAGGTTGTTTCTATTAAAGAGCTATAAGTTAGCCAATTGTTATGAGAAATCTCTCTATTTGGTCGCCCCAGACCTTGCAGAATCTTTCTTTGAAGCTATTCGAAGCTATTGTTTTACATAACTATGTCCCAGTTTTGACTGCAAATGAACATCAAATAAAATTTTATATTACCATTTTTTTATATTTTATTGGTAATGGGAAATAAAGTTCTTATATAATTTTAATAATTTAATTGCCTTACTAGTTTCGATGTGAAAACTA
Organism: Phosphuga atrata; assembly: GCA_944588485.1. Lineage (NCBI taxonomy): Eukaryota > Metazoa > Arthropoda > Insecta > Coleoptera > Silphidae > Phosphuga > Phosphuga atrata. The sequence continues at coordinate 11,193,721 of OX155896.1, read as the reverse complement.
ACATCTTAATCATAGGCTAAAATTAAAAAAATAAAATTAATTACAAATTATAATTAAAACATTAATAAGACATACCTCTAAATTGTTTCTATTAAATTAAAAATTATTATTTTTTATGATGTTATAAAATTATTATGATTTTTATGAAAATTATTATAATTGTTATAAATGAATAAATAAATTTTTAAATCAAAATTTGATGTTTAAATAAACAAATTAACAAAAGTTAATAATTTTTATAAACAAAAATATATATATTTTGTTTAAATTGACAAATCAATTACAAAATACATATATTTGACAATTTTTTGTATTTTCCTTAAAAATTTTCTTTGATTTATACACTTTACCAAATTTTATATTATTTAACTTTTATCGGTTATCATATTATTTATAATTTGAACATATATTTTACTAAGGTTATTAGTATCTTCTCTAAAGTTCATTGTTTTGTATTTTTTGATGGCTAACATTTCACTAATATTACGTTTAAATTTATTTGTTTCGAATTCAATAATTTTGTAGTTCTCAAAATCTAGACTATGTTTAAGAGTGAATTTATGTTTTGTTAAAGCTGTTTTACCAATATTTGAGATAGTGTTAGATTTACAATCATTTTTATGTTGTTGAATTCGTTTTTTTAAATATTGTCCTGTCTGTCCAATATATAATTTTGTACAATCCCTACAAGGAATACTATAAATTAATTCAGAACAATTCATTTTAGGTGTTTTATCCTTTAATTTTGTGAAGAACCTTCTGGTTGTTGAAATATTATATGTAGCTAAACTACATCCTAATTTGTTTGTAATTTTATTGATTTTTTCATAAAATTTTAACATTAACATTAAAATTTTTCATAAAAGAGTTGGACAGACAGGACAATATTTAAAAAAACGAATTCAACAACATAAAAATGATTGTAAATCTAACACTATCTCAAATATTGGTAAAACAGCTTTAACAAAACATAAATTCACTCTTAAACATAGTCTAGATTTTGAGAACTACAAAATTATTGAATTCGAAACAAATAAATTTAAACGTAATATTAGTGAAATGTTAGCCATCAAAAAATACAAAACAATGAACTTTAGAGAAGATACTAATAACCTTAGTAAAATATATGTTCAAATTATAAATAATATGATAACCGATAAAAGTTAAATAATATAAAATTTGGTAAAGTGTATAAATCAAAGAAAATTTTTAAGGAAAATACAAAAAATTGTCAAATATATGTATTTTGTAATTGATTTGTCAATTTAAACAAAATATATATATTTTTGTTTATAAAAATTATTAACTTTTGTTAATTTGTTTATTTAAACATCAAATTTTGATTTAAAAATTTATTTATTCATTTATAACATCATAATAATTTTATAACATCATAAAAAATAATAATTTTTAATTTAATAGAAACAATTTAGAGGTATGTCTTATTAATGTTTTAATTATAATTTGTAATTAATTTTATTTTTTTTAATTTTAGCCTATGATTAAGATGTTAGTTTTCACATCGAAACTAGTAAGGCAATTAAATTATTAAAATTATATAAGAACTTTATTTCCCATTACCAATAAAATATAAAAAAATGATAAACCACAGGGATAATAATAACCAATATTTTATATTACTTCTACAAATAATAATAGTTGGCACAATATTATTCACATCCCACAAATTTACAAATCTCCATAAATTCAACTAGTTGCCCAAAAGCCCATATTTTGATCTCGATATCAATTGTTGGTATGTTATCTTTGAAACTTCAAGATACAAAATTTAGTTACCTATGAATATAACCTATAATATATAAATCAAATAATACAAAAAATCCATTAGATTTTTATATGTGAAACAAGTTTTATATGAATATTATTCACTTAAATATTGGTTCTTATCATCCCTAATATTCCTTTTTTATTTTGTTATTGGGAATGGATATTATTAAAAGGCTTTTATTACATTTTATTACATTCTTTTACCCTAATCAAAGGCTTTAAATAAGTAATTTTTGCTTAAAGAGTTTAAATTAAAAATAAAAACGGGTTTTTAACATCTTGTCAATAAAAATAATGACAATAAAAAATAATTCAAATGAATGGTGAATTTCAATGAATGAATGAATTAAATTCAATAAGTAATTCAATAGTATATAATAATTAAATTCAATAATAAACAAAAACTCGTTATACATATTACATTTGAAATATTTTACATTTTAATTTACAATGCAAAAATATTTGTAATATAAAAATAAAAAAATTAATGAAATCTTTAAAATTACAAAACATTAAATACCAATGAAAATATAATTAAATCACATCATGTCAATTTAGTGAGGACACGCAATTCTACAAGCTATTGTTGAAGATAAACCATTGTTACCGATACTAGTTCAAGTTACATTTGGGTCCGAGTTTTATAAACGCGGTTCTATAAAAAAAATTGGAAGCTTATCGAAATAGGCTTTCTTGATAATTATAATTTAATATGAAATTATGTCGGCATTGTGTTATCTATTCCAGAAATAGAAGCAAAGGTGAACGCGTTGTTAGGGATAGGAGGGGCTATTACAATTGCAAGATTAGAATCGAAGTCGTAATAATTATTACATACAATGCTTTAATCCCATGGTTAATAAATGTGTAGATTAATTTACATACAACAAATAAAATAAATGTTTACTTTTAATTTTAATGTAAAGGCAACCAAATAAATAATAGACGAGTTAGTATAAATATATGAAATTGACACTAGATAGAATATTCTACTGAAATAATTGTTTATAAACCTTTGATTATAATAGTACCTATATTTTGTAACTAGGGCGGTAGGTTGTCAATTGGAGACGGGAGCGAAATTGGGCACATTCGCTCGAGAGGGCAATTGACTATACCGCCCGTGTTGCAAACAATATTTTTTATTACTAATGCGAGGGGATGTATCTTTCTGGTGGGGAGGGGATGTTTCTAATTCAGGTGCCATTAAAAAAAAATAGAATCAAAAATGAAGAATTTGCTTTATCAATTGTCTCCGGTGGTGTGGATTTGTCATAAGAACTCTCCTCAGTCTCCGGTATGACCAAATAATTTACACTGATTTTAAAACGTTTTCTTTAATTTGTATTTATATTTTGTAATGTCACTTTCACTTTCACGTCACTTTTTTAATATTTAGGTCTTGATTGTGTTTATTTTATTTATTTAATTGATCTTTTTTAATGTAAACTGGCGATATTGAATATTTGCGTGCGTTATCCAAGTTAAGTGGTAATACAACCAAAAGTGGCATATCTTGTACTAAAAAACGAGTACGAGTAAACAGTACTTGAGGAATTGCATGAGTAATTAAAATAAATTAAATAGTTCTTTTAATATTGGTTCATAATGAAAGTAGAAGCTTTACTAAGACTAGACACCTAATGATCTTAAGTAAAGCCGGAATGGAGTAGATAAAGACTGTTATAGTCGCCCCCAACAAACTGGACTAGGGAAGTTAGCCTTGGTGTCTTACCCCCCTGTACTTATTCATTTTAATACAATAAATTAGAAATCATAAAGCAAATGATGTAAATACATGTAATGTTATGTTATTATATTTTTTTGTATAATATTTCTTACAATAGCGAGATATATCTATTGCATGAAATAATTAATATTTTTCTTAAGATTTGATTTATTTATTTAATACAAATACTATATTATTCATTCTTTGCCTCGGCACAATCTGCAATTTAAAAAAATGGTATGAAGGTACAAAACCGCACGTACAAGGTACAAAACCGCTACCGCTTCGCTTATCCTCAATATAAAAAAATCGAATTATCCAAATCAATCGAATCGAAATTCGGACCAAAAATATATTAAGACGTTTATATATTCACGTTAGTTTAAGCTCAATACCTCATTCATAATAAAATTATAAGCCAACAACTAATTTAATGGTGGAAAAGGGAAGGAATAAAGACAAAAAGGATATTCGGCAGAGAACCCTTGCAACACAGTTGTTCTAGAATTGACAGAATCCCCGAAAAGTTCCCATCCACAAAACGAGAGTCGCATACCGGACGAGACAAAACGTGAAAAACTATAAACACTAGCTGTATTTATCTCGCAGCGAGTCTAATCACACAAACTCAACTCAATCTTAATCGCGCCGCTGTTTTTATTAATTATTTTCTAAATGGTTACGCGATTTTTAATTCGATTTTATATTGACAATCGCACGGCCTCTTTTGACACGCTTCTAAACTAATAAAAAAAGGACTCAAGCAGTGATTATTATATCGAGTCTACACTATTTAGTAATTACATATAATCCAATTTTGGGTAATAATTTATAATCTATTTTATTTAAAGTTATTTTGCCCTTTTTCTTGAAGAAAATAAGTGGTATTTTTTTTCTCATCAATAATGCTAAGGTTGGGTCGCCTACGTACAATTGCTTCCCAATGAAACATAATAAGAAGGCAGTTTTATTCTCTTCATAGCATAGTCTGCATAGTTTTTAGCGGTTCATCTTTCCGTCGTCTGCCGCAATTGAAATTTGCTTGCTTAGCAGACAAAAATCTCTGGATAAAATTCTGTTATTCGAACCTTTATACAGAAATATAGTTCGACAAAATTCAGTTGTGCGAATCTTTACAGACAAAAATAGATGAACAAAATTGAATTGCGCTAACCTTGCTAGACAAAAATAAATGGACAGAATTGTATTGATATACTCTGGACAAAATAAAGTTGCGCATGCGATTTTTTGCGATGATAAAACTAAATTTACATTTAAACTATATTTTGAGAATTTTACTCTAGGGACTGCTGTTCACATAATTTGATATTTGTACGACAGAAATTCTAGTAGGTTCAGTAATATACTGCTTAACTAGGAACAGCTTAAGTAAAACAATTTAACAATATAATAATTATTCTGTGTCTAACTGTTATGACTCGTGTTACGGAATCGGGATGTGCTATTAGAATCACGGATTCGAACTTTGTTCGAAGGACCAAATTTAAAAATCTTTGTGGTTTTTTTAACATTTATTTCAACTATATTAACAACAAAGAAAATGCACCGAAACGTTCGGTTTTGTGTCTTGAAAACGCACTCTCGTTTCTTTCTTTTTACTCAACTAAACTAAAACTACCCTCTCTCTCCACAGTAGGTGGGGAGGAGGCGACCAATAGGGACCTGTATCTTTTAAAGGGACTTAATATGCCGCCGCCGTTGAATTTTCCAACAAAACCAAAATGTTACGAAAATTCAAAAATAAAAATTTAAAATAATCAAAGTCAAATTATAGCTATTAAAATATATACAGGAGAAATTTCCCAAATTTTCATGTAAAGTTCAACTTTAAATATAAGTCCCAACACTTTTATAGCACACGTCCCAAAAATTCGCGCACATTAATTGTGATTTTTCTTAAGATGTTACGGCTGGCTTCTTTCCGTTAATCCACTGGTAAGCGTGATATCCGGTTGACTGCTCGTCACACGGTACCCGACGAAGTTTTCTCAGAAACGACGCGGGTGATGACATCTTTGCCCGGGTGTAGCTCGGTGATTCTTCCCAGCAACCATTGTTGAGGTGGAACGTTGTCTTCATGAATTAGGACCATTTGCCCAATTCTCAGCTCGCTGGGTGGCTGATTCCATTTGTACCTAGGTTGCAGTTGAACCAAGTACTCTTTGTGCCAGCGGTTCCAAAAATGCTGACGCAAACGTTCAATATGCTGCCACCGCGATAATCGGTTTATTGGCGTAAGTTGTAGGTTCGATTCTAAGGGTGTTGTCAATGGTTCTCCTATTAGGAAATGACCGGGGGTCAGGGCTAGAAGGTCATTTGGATCGTTTGAGATAGGACATAAGGGACGTGATTTTAGGCAAGCTTCAATTCTAGTTAACAATGTATACATCTCTTCATAGTTGAGGCAAGTGTCGCCTATGACCTTTTTTAAATGATGTTTTGTTGATTTAACACTTGCCTCCCATAAACCCGCAAACGTAGGGAACGAGGTGGTATGAAATGCCATGCTATGTTACAGGGTGTTAATGAATCAATGACGTTTTGAAAATCGCTTGATTTAAATAGTAATTTGAGCTCCTTATCAGCTGCTCTGAAATTAGTCGCATTGTCAGAGTACAAGTCGGACACATGTCCGCGCCTAGCTACAAAGCGTTTTAATGCTGCTAAAAATGATTCGCTTGTTAAGTTGCCTACTAATTCTAAATGAACGGCTTTGGTAGCAAAACAGATAAAAAGGGCTCTACATATGCTTTAATTTTATGTATACTACGGCCAAATCCAGATTTAATGAAAATGGGTCCCATGTAATCTATACCTGTTTTTATAAATGGGCGGATTTGTTCGACATGTTCTTTAGGTAAATTGCCCATAGTCTGAGAAATGTTTTTTGGTTTAAAGCGGAAACATTTTACGCACTTGTGTAGAATATTTTTTATTACATTACGACCAGAAATGACCAAAAATTTTTGTCTCAAACATGATAATGTGGCTTGAGCACCTGCATGTAACTGCCTTTCGTGTTCCTGAACCACTAACAAATTCGTTACATGATGTTTGGCAGGTAAAATCAATGGATGTTTTACATCGAAAGTTACAAGAGCATTTTTGATGCGCCCACCTACTCTAATTAAATTATCGTTGTCTAAAAATGGATTTAATGGAAACAAAGAACTTTCTTTCTTGACATATTGGTTATTCACTAACTGTTTTAATTCAGATTTAAAAGAATTCTCTTGAATTAGTTTTACGATCTTTTTTTCTGCTATATTTAATTCTGTCGTACTTAAGTGACCTGATAATTTACACGATTTGTTTCTGCAATTGTAAATAAATCTTTTAACAAAGGCCATAACTCTTTGTAGTTTACAGAAATTCGAAAATTTTGTTAGGAAATCCAGTTCCACGGTTATTGCAACGATCATTTTCTTTGTAATCTTACGTTTTTCTGGTATTTTATCCGGATCAAAATTAAAATTGCGAAGAATTGGGCCATTGGACCTCGTCTAACGATAACCACTCTGGACCGTGTAGCCAAAGGTTACTGTTAGGTAACTGTTGAGGGGAAGCCCCTCTAGATATAATGTCGGCAGGATTATAATTTGAATTAATATGACGTCATTCTTTAATATTTGATAGCGATTGAATTTCAGCTACTCGGTTGCTTATGAAAGTTTGCCACGTATTGGGCGGGGCAGATAACCACGATAAAACTATGGATGAATCGTCCAGTAAGTTAATTTGTCTACCTTTAAGTCTAACCTAGGTACTACCCTTTGTACTAATCGAGCGAGTAGGAGACTTCCGCATAACTCTAATCTTGGGATTGTTGTTGATTTCAAAGGAGCTACTCGTGATTTGCTACATAAAAGGTTGACTGAAAAATTACCGAAAGAATCTTTACTTATAAAAATTGCGGCCCCATATGCAGACTGGGAGCTATCGCAAAAACCATGAATTTCAATTGTAACGGTTGGTAAAAGTGCAATTACTTTTCTATCAAACTGAATTTCGGTAACTTGCTTTAATTCTGCGGTAAATTTATCCCACATTATTTGTAGATCGGGTGATATTATGGTATCTCACGCAAGTTTTAATGACCATAATTTCTGCATGATAATTTTAGCTTTTATAATCAATGGGGAAATTAAACCCAGAGGATCCCAAAGTTGTGCAATGATGGATAGAATATTTCTTTTAGTTACGCTATCATTGGATAATTCAATATTAAAAGCAAAAGTAAGTAAATCGTTTTTACAATCCCATGCAACGCCTAAAGTTTTAATTTGTTGATTAATATTTAGATTGACAACGGTTTGATTGGCTTCTTGTGACAACTTTGGACAATTTGAAGACCATTTTGACAATTCAAAACCTGCTATATTTAAAATGTGACTGATATCATTTTTTAATTTAGTGGCTTCCTCAGCGGATTGTGCGCCAGTAAGTAGATCGTCCATGTAAAAATGTTCTAAAATGACCGAACTAGCTTGAAGAAAATTTTGTTTTTCGTTGTATGCGGCTTGTTTTAAACTGCGTACAACGAGAAATGGAGCCGATGTGGTTCCATACGTTACTGTTATCAATCGGTATGTTTTTATGTGATCTTTTTGATTTTCACGCCATATAATTCTTTGATAGTCTGTGTGTTGTGGATCTACCTTTATTTGGCGGTACATTTTAATTATGTCAGCCAATGATCATTATGTCAATTATGATAAGTTTTCCATTTTTCGTTTGCTGCGTTTCTGACTAATTATAGTATTCCACTATAGCCGATGCTTAGTAGCTACCCATTCACAGATTTCACTTCGGATTATGCTTTTGGTAATGTAGGAGTCCCCGCCAGCACTGGTGTTTCCTTTGATAGCGCCACTCTTTGCTAACTTGTCCGCCAATTCGTTTCCCAACAGTCGCCGGTGGCTCGGTACCCAAGCAAGTGTGACCTTGTTGTGTTTCGTCCGGGCCTTACGGTTTTGAAGACAGTTCCATGTTGTTTTAGATTTAATTTCATGGCACGCTAAGGCATTAATAACAGCCTGACTGTCCGTGAAAATGCGGATGTATCTACGTTTGTAGTCCAACTTTACATTTTACGAGCACAGATCCCGATGCTGTGTATTTTCGCTTCGAATGTGGGCTGTGATCCCGTGGCACAGAAAAACTATACCCCAGGGATGGTCCGTAGATTCCTGTGTTCCTGTGTACCAGCTCCACATCCTTTTTGGAGCTGGCTTTGGACCAGTCCAGCCAACCTTGATATGTGTTTGGTTTCTTACCTTCTATCCAACGTAGTTGTATTTTGAAGGGTAGTTTGATTGATAGCCTTTTAATAGCCAAACATAAATGATAACATAGAATTGATAAAACCATACTACATTATAGATAATCATAGAAACTTAATATAGCCGGAACACAGCCTGAATATATAAATATATTCAACCTTTCCAGAGCTCTTTAATATTACTGAGTCTTTTTAGGACTGCCAAAACAAATCTCATGTGATATTTGTCAGTTATTAAATAGCTTTCAGTTCACATTTGTGGCACTCAACAAAAAGGAGTCCGTCCAATCCATTAAGCGACAGTTTGAAAATTAATCTCCCTTATATTAACGTAATATTTTCGGAATCAGAATTTAATGAATCTACATATTCGTGCATTATAATAAGATAATTAACCATTTGAAAATTGATATTAATAATAAACAATTTTGCCTTTACCATTGATCCATATGGGAAATCACAGATTTTATTTTGCTCTACAAAAAGTAGCATTCAGATTACAGTTAATGTGATATCAACGGAAAGAAATAAATTTTTCCACTGTGATTTTAACACTGTGGTTATTCATAAATCGATTCAGATTATACATGACGTTACAACACATGCACCGAAATTATTTATTTCGTTTCCGTTTTTGATTCGTTCTTAGTACCTAATTTTCAGTGATCAATTTCAGTTTTGTTTTGTCTCCTACGATTTTATAATTAAATATACAGTGTGTCCGTGGATGGGCGTACCCAATAGGGTAAAAATATTTATTTTTCATTTTACGACCAAAAGTCTTTCTTTATAAAAAGTTCTGCTTGGCGAGAAAATGAATTGACGATACGAAAATTTTAAATCGAATGTACAAGGTATTAATGAATTGGAAAGTGTGAAAATGCTTCAGGGGATAAGTACCATTAATTTTTATTTTCTACAAAAAAAAAATTGAAACAAAGTTATTTAGAAACTAACGTAGAGTCTGAATACAAATTTTGAAATAAAAATTCGAATTTTTAATATTAAAATAAATTATTGGTCCATATTTTATACAGGGAAATTTAAACCAGCCCGTGTATTTTAACATTTTGTCTTGCCATTTCTTAATACATTACAGCAAGAAGTACGTAATAATTTGTTTTGGCAATAAGACAGCTGCCCTGCACATTACACAGCCTTGGTCAGATAATGGTTACATGATCATTTTGGCGAAAGGTGGATAGGGAGCTTTGGTCAAAGCCATAACCCAGCTAGGTCGCCTGACCTTTTATTATTAGATTTCTTGTTGTGGGGTGTCTTAAAACAAAAGGTTTATTCAGATGCTCTTTCACATGATAGGGAAATATTGAAACAACGCATAGAAGAAGCAATCCATGATCTGAATGTGCCGCGAACCATTCGTAAAGTAGATTGTACAGTAGTACAGTAGATTGATTAGGAATAATAGTTATGATAGAATGATTATTAAAAATGCGAATTTTTTAAATATTTTATTCAGACTCTACGTTAGTTTATAAACAACTTTGTTTTATCATTTTTTTTGTAAAATAAATAATAAATAATGTAACTTATGACTTGAAACATTTTCAAACTTTCTTAATTTATTAACATCCTGTACATTTGATCAAAAATTTTCTTATCGTCAATTCATTTTCTCGACAATTAGAACTTTATTTTTTTTTAGAAAGAATGACTTTTAGTCGTAAAATGAAAAATAAAGATTTTTTCCTTTTTGGGTACCCCCATCCGCGGACACACTATATATATATATATATATATATATATATATATATATATATATATATATATATATATATATATATATATATATATATATATATGTATATGTATATATATATATGTATATATATATATATGTATATATATATATATATATATATATATATATATACAAGAATAAATAGACTCCAATACTTGGAATAGTTTATATGAAGTATTTTTCTAATAGCAACTAACATAAAAAGCAAGCAAGTAACGTGACTTAGGGATCGTGCTATTAGGCCATAAATAACCTAGTCATTCTATTTGAGCCCATTTTATAAATTTGACCTATAAACGAAAGCATGTTTTTAAAATATCGCTGTATTTATTTCTTAAATTCACTAATAAATTTTCGTATGTATTTTTTATATTTTACCTTATAATAAACCGCGCTCACAGATTTTTTATCAGACTCACTTTTTTATATTAATAACTTCATAATCCTATCTGATAAAACACCTAGTATATCCTATTATCCTATTCTGTTTAGAATGTGTAATAGTTTTTGATATGTACAATAAGCTTAAAAAATGTATGTACTAAAAAATATAATAAAATTTCTCACAATAAATTGCATTAGTGAGTTATAATGGCATATCCATATATGGGTATACATATATGTAATAAGTGTAGCACATCTTGCGGGCTAATAAATTAAAGCATTAAATTGTCCAACAATTTTTTTTTTCGCCTTGTCATTTTAAGCATAACTAATAGTGTTTATTGACTATCAGATGTCGCGTTAAAGTAGGAAACAATATAACAGAGGAATTTTCGGTCATGAATGGATTGAGACAAGGAGTTGGACTGTCGCCTACTCTTTAACATAGTCCTAGATATGGCTATCAAGAAGACAAGCATCACCACGGAAATATTTACTAACCAGGGGCCACAGATGATCCGGGCCTTCGAGGACGACATTGACGCGGTCAGATGAAGTACTGTCGAAGTCAAGGAAAGCTTCCTGAAAATAGAGAAGGAATGTAAGAAAATGTGCCTCAACATGAACGAGGCAAACACCAAATACATGCACATTACCCGACAACCAACCACGGACATAATCGATCAGAATATAACGATGGACACCTATAACTTCGAATGAGTCAGACAATTTAATTACCTTGGACGATATGATCAGACAACGTATATATATATATATATATATATATATATATATATATATATATATATTTATATATATATATATATATATATATATATATATAATATATGCTCAGACAACGACAGCAACGAAGATATTTAAACACGAATACACAGTGGCCATAGGTGTTTCTTTGCAATGCAAACCCTCATGCAATCCAAAACCGTGTCGAGAGTATCAAACCTGAGAGTGTACCAGGCTGTAATCAAACCGATCATCTGTTATGGCTGTGAGACCTGGACCCTTACGAAACACAATGAGCTTCTACTAAAGCGGGCTGAAAAGGAGATCCTAAGAAGAATATTTGGCCTCGTCAAGGATCCAAACTCAATATCGCATAAGGACGAATTTAGAACTCCAGGACTTATACCAAAAGCCGTATATAGTCAAATCAATAAAATCCCAGCGTCTGAGATGGGCTGGACATGTCCAAAGAGCACCTGACGACCGACTGATCAAGATAGTTTGGGAAGGAAACCCAGCAAGGAAGAGACCGCTAGGGCGGCTGAGAATCAGATGGAAGGACAACATTTAAAAAAATCTAGAGACTATGCAGGTATATGACTGGAAAGAGGCCATGTTGGACCGGGACCGATGGAGGCAAATCGTTAACGCAGCTAAGACCCACGAAGGGTTGTAGTGCTACCCAGAAAAAGACTATCTAGAACGCTATTCGGTACTTTCACAGATTACGTTTCACCGCGGAATTTTCACAGCAAATTTCCACCGTACGGTAATTTCACCGCATCCAATTTAATACACACTTATTCAACATTAAATTGCAATAAATATATTAATATTTCAATTCCCTTTATTAAACTACTTTCTTTACAACTAATTTTCGTTTCACTGAAATTAAAGGAGTGAAAATTAAAATTGCTTTGTACGAACAAAATTACAAATTTAAATATTAAGAATAGGTCATTTAAATGGTCCAGTTCCGTCCGGTCCCGTCCAGTCATCGTTAAACGCCATCGTTATCTTGTTTCAAAAGAAAGGAGATACAGCCGAACTGGAAAACTATCGACCAATAAGCTTACTCAGTCACCTTTATAAACTCTTCACGAGAAATATTACTACACGACTGAAAAACAAATTAGATTTTTACCAACCAGTGGAACAGGCCGGGTTCCGCAGAGGATTTGGAACCAATGATCATCTTCAAGGCATCAAAACTATGATCGAAGAATCAATCGAATACAATAGACCGCTTGTCATTGCCTTTGTGGAATTCCAAAAGGCCTTTGACACTGTTGAGTTGAGTTCAGTCTTAGACTCCTTACAAAAATGTCGTGTCGACTATCGTTAAACTAAACTAATATATAACATATACAAAAATGCTACCATGATGGTAAAACTGCACGAAAACAACAACCCCATAAGAATCGGTAGAGGAGTACGACAGGGTGATACTACGTCACCCAAATTGTTTATCACCGTTCTGGAATACGCATTCGGGATGCTTGAATGGAGCGAAAAGGGTTTAAATAAAGATGGCTTAAACCTAACAAATCTGCGCTTCGCGGATGATATAACTTTGTTGTCTGACAACCTACAAAATATCAGGAAAATGCTGGATGATCTTCAGGAAGTGTGTGCTTGGGTCACGCTAAAAATTAATATATCAAAAACATTATTTATGACGAATCTGGTCCCTAGAGGAAATATTGCTAATGGTGACTGTGAGGTGGAGTTGGAGGATAGGTACACGTATCTTCATCATGAAATAAGAATCTCGATAGACAACCAAACATGCAAATTAAAAAGAAGAATTACGCTCTCTTGGGCTGCATATGGCAGACTTGGGGATGTGTATAAGAGTAATCTCCCGATTTGTTTAAAACGAAGGGTTTTAATCTGTACATTCTACCGGTTATGACCTACGGCGCCGAAACTTTAACTGTAACAGTCAAATCTGCTAAGAAGCTTAGAACACAACGCAAGATGGAAAGATCGATGATCCGTGTATCACTTCGTGACCACTTTAGAAATGAGGGCTTACGGGCGAGAACAGGATTCACGGATGTTATCTACCAGGTGGCTAAGCTCAAGTGGAGGTTGGCTTGATATGTGGCCCGCATGGTAGATAAGCGATGGACATAAAGGCTGCTCGAGTGGAGACCAAGAGCTGACAAGAGAAACAGGGGTAAACTTCCCACGCGATGGACGGACGATATCAAAAGAACAACCACAGATTGGATGCAGAGTGCTCAAAATAGAGCACAGTTGGCAGAAATGGGGGAGGCCTATATCCAGCGGTGGATGCAAAAGGCTGATTGATGATGATGATTTAAATGGTGACAAGATAATATTGAATTTCGAATTATTGTAGACATGAATAAAAAGAAAATTATGATCCTATTGTTGAGGCACAATTGAAGATAAAATAAAATAATTAAAACAATGTATCCAGTAAAATAATATGCATGTTGACATTCAACTTCTCACTGAATGACCCAAATCCCACATACAAACAATATGGGCGGCCACGTCAACAGCACCGGGAATACGTAGATAGGTTACTGAACGACCCTACAATAAAGGCAAGGCCAACACAAGTCTTGTTTCCTTTTTTTTCTATTATTGGGTATTCCTATATCCCTGACTATGAAAAAAATGCTGGGAGAAACCTAACAGCTTTACCTTTTGAAATATACAATTTTATTATTTTGACAAAAAATTAAAAAATACAAATTATGTTACAAAATTTCTATTGAACACTAACAAATGTTGTTGGTCACGACTGTCCCAGAGACACATGAAACAAGGGAACTTTGTGTACCCCCCTTGTTGACCTAAAAGAAACCTAACCATTTTCAGATCAACACAAATGACCCATTTGTGGTCTTGATACTTAATTTTTTCCATAACCTTGGAAACATTTGCGTATTACTCTTTTAAAGTCGTCGAATGTGCAATAGGTATAGCACTAGATTGGTACTGTTTTAATCCCATCTGTTGCAAAATACCACCAACATCGTTACAAAAAACTAAATCTTTGTTCGGGTACGATAAAATGTAATGTTGGTTTCCGGAGTAAGCATTTTTTTTTCTTTTAAACGAGATGCTAACATTTTAGCAGCTTCTTTTGGTAAGTTCAGATCTCTTACTGAGGCTAAATTTGTAGTTTGAATCAGAGTCTTCACTTGATGTATTTCGTTCGGGTACACAGAGATTTGGATCATCAGAAGATTTAGATGTGCTGGGTTGTACCTCTTGTTATTTTAATTGAGGTCGTTGAGCAGAAGATTAGTTAGGATATGACTTACCTCGATTTTCACTGTTAATTCCGTTTATTTTCACGACGCAAAAGTAGCAATCGTCATGATGGTTTCGAAGTTCTCGCCAAGTCATGGGTGTTACGGACATTATTGCATCTCTTTTTCCACTGGACCATAACCGTAGATATACCACACATTTCTGGCATACAATATGAGGAACCCATGGCTTGCCCTGATTACACAATTTTATTTTAAAGAATAGATGATACGCAGTTTTCACAAAGTCCGATATAGGTTTTCGCCATTTTGCAAATATATATATTCACCACAAATGTAGAAAAAACAATCGGGATTAAGTACACAACATCTTCTTGACGAAGCCATATCGAAAAATACAACAAAATTATTTTAGTGGCCAATAAAAAACGAAAATCTAAGTAAAAATAGTGAATGAGGGTAGTTAGCTATAACTCAAAAACAAAAGCTGTTAGAGAAAAATTGTTGCCATATTTAAAAAATACGCGTCAATTTGAGATAGAAACAAAAAAAATCACTTTACAATAATAGATGTGTGTATATAATATTGTGGGTAATACTGTGTTCCAATGACTACACTGGTGAACAAAAACAAAAATAAAATTGTTTGTTTCCTGTGAGTTTTTTTTTGTTTCTATCTCAAATTGACCAAAAAAAATTGCTTACTCCGGAAACCAACATTACATTTTATCGTACCCGAACAAAGATTTAATTTTTAGTAACGATGTTGGTGGTATTTTGCAACAGATGGAATTAAAACAGTACCAATCTAGTGATTGGCGTCTTTTCATAGACAGAAGCAAAATAAGTTTAAAGTGTGTTTTGCTTCATAACGGCAAAAAGTAAGGATCTATACCTATTGCACATTCGACGACTTTAAAAGAGTAAGTATAAGAGTAAGTAGGTTTTGGAAAAAATTAAGTATCAAGACCACAAATGGGTCATCTGTGTTGATCTGAAAATGGTTAGATTTCTTTTAGGTCAACAAGGTCAACACTTTGTGTACCCCAAGTTCCCTTGTTTCATGTGTCTCTGGGACAGTGGTGACCAACAACATTTGTTAGTGTTCAATAGAAATTTTGTAACATAATGTATATTTTTTAATTTTTTGTCAAAATAATAAAATTGCATATTTCAAAAGGTAAAGCGTTTAGGTTTCTCCCAGCATTTTTTTCATAGTCAGGGATATAGGAATACCCAATAATAGAAAAAAAAGGAAACAAGACTTGTTTTGGCCTTGCGTTTATTGTACACGTTCAATTATGGTATAATATCTATCCAGCAAAACAATAATTCAAGATCATAAGATAATAAAACTGGTTAGTAAGATTTTACATATTCTGTATTACATTTTCGGATTGCCGTTGTTGGGAAACTAGGAGAGTAGGTGCCCAATAGCGGACTACATAATCTGCTCCAAGCGCTTTTGATGCAGCTTGTAATTCTGCCAATAGTACACCATTTACAACAAGTTACATACATGCTTCAAATAATATGGAAATGCTAATTAATAATCAATTGCTAAACTCACATAGTTACTAATATCTTATTTGTAGGTTTGTTGGATAAACCCTATTTTCCTAATATTATCAAAATAATGAATTCATATATTTAAATGTAAGAAAAGCATCTTTTAAGGCTACGTAGATTTATCAGCTTGGTATTGTCTCTCTAACAGTTTATAAATCTAATATAAATTATTCAATAGGTATATGATTCCCATCGCATCATCTTTCATCCGTCAGAAAAGTTTGAAATATCTATTCTTCTCTTAGCTGTTATAACGTTTTTCTTGTATTTTATTTTAGCTTAAAAAATGACATACTTCAATTTAAATATTTTTTTAAGTATTTGAGTGATTTCTATCTTTGGAATGTTAATGGAATGGATAGTTTTTAAGTGTAAAGTTTCGAATGAAGATTTAGTTTTATAAGATTCTTAGACGGCTTGACAATCACAACCGTTCGGAAAACATTGTAAACCCTCGGGTCTTTATAGGACATAAACTAACAATAAATAGAAAGATTTTTATTGCAGTCCTGAAAGGACGACGCCGACGCGAGAATAACAATAATTAAGGTCACACTACACTACTTATAGTTCACATAATATGTATTTCCCACTTACAACTCAATCTGTAATACTTAATCTTGTATGTTTCACTATTCCAAATAACTGTATATTTTCTATATAAACTTGTCTACTTCGTATTTGATTAATGTCAAATTTCCTAAAATTTTTATCCAAACCAAGTTACAGAACTAGACAATACAAGCTAGCAGTGGTCAGTTGAAAGGTATAAAAGGACCAGTACGGAATATATTAATACTAAAAATTATGCTAACTTAAACCAATCGGTTGATTATCTATAACGTAGGATGGTTTTACCAATCCTATCTTATCATTTAAATCAATAACCTGTTAAGTCCATGTCCCTCTCACGATATATCAAATTAAAAATATTTAACCCCTAATCACTATGTGGGTTTCAGGTGAGTGTTTTACAAATTGTTATTAATAAAAGCAAAGCTGCTCTGATGAAACGTAAATCGCGATACGCGTCTGCAGATGGCTAGTTACTTAAGTTATCGGAAAGACATGATTTTAAAAACAATGTGCTTTTTATTGTTTTTGTTGAGTGCCACGAATATGGACTGGAAGCTATTAAATAACTGACAAATTTCACATGAGATTTGTTTTGGTAGTCCTAAAAGACTCAGTAATTGTTATAGCAAAATAGTAATTGTTATAGGAAAGGTTGAATATATATATATATATATATATATATATATATATATATATATATATATATATATATATATATATATATATATATATATATATGTTGTATTTGAGGTTTTCGCGGATAGATACTTGTGTTGTATTGTTTTCTCGGGGATTCCGCGTTGATGCTGAGGGTTGGCTCTGAAAAGAACCGGATTCTCGACGTTTCGGCGAACTAACATTCGCCATTCTCAAGAGATATATGCGTCCGTGCGGGTCAACCGTTAGACGCATACTGAGAGCTCTTTCGTGCGATGCACTTATAGCTGTCTGGCTTCGGGTCATGCGCGTTGTGTGCGGTGCTTCGGTTCGGTTGTTTGTTTGTCTTGTTGGTCGTACATGTACATATATATATATATATATATATATATATATATATATATATATATATATATATATATATATATATATATATATATATATATATATATACAGGCTGTGTTCCGATTGTTTTAAGTTTGCAAAATAAAATTTGTAATGAAAATGCAAATTTATTGTCAGTACGAGGAATTATAAAGCGAGAATTATTTGTTATATACAAGAAAAATTCTTATAGAGATGATGAATATGTCGTGGATTAATAATATAAAAAAGTTTGCATACCTACTGAATTACAAAAAAATAAATGTAATGCGATTATTAGTTCTACATAATATTTCAATCTACATAATATTTTTTTAACATAATATTTCCCAATTACAACTCAATCTAATAGATTGTATTAGATGTAATAAACATTTTTAAAGGAGTGTTCGGAAAGGTCTATAAACGTTTCGTTACCGTAATGAAAAATATTTCATAATGGATATGATGGATAAAAAAAAACGAATTATGGATATAATATATGGATAATGGTTAAAAAAAAAGAATTATTTCCTATTAGATAACATCGGAAATCGTTGAACAATTAATAAAAAATTCACGCAAGCAAAATATGTAAAAAAAAAACAATTTCAAACTTAGTTTTTTTATCCGGCATCAGAATCGTCCAAATGTTTTCTAATGCATCTATGATAAATTGCTATATGTTCCAAAGATTAGTGGATTGCGATAATGAATCATAGTAATCATAATTAACCTTCTTTTATGTTGCCGAGAGAAAAAAAATGATTACAAGATTCTAATTACTGATTGTCGCAAATTACATCGTATTTTTTACATCAGAAATTATAATACTAGATTCAATCTAAACGACCGATTTACTTTCTATTACGTATAATATCGGGGGCGACACACGAAACCTCGCAACTCCCAAAAAATCTAAAAGTGAGATCGTTATATGTACCATATATTACCCAGAGTCTGATCTCTGCAATGCTAAATCATCGTAACTCAATCAAAATTTTGCAATAGATTGGAAAATTACAGGAAAATATCGTAGCTACAACATGAAAAATGTTGACTACGATAATCTTGTAACCCCAGCAGACTCTGCAGTGTGACACTATCCATGACTTGATTCTTCCGTATCTGGTAATGAAACACTTGTCGAAGATCAGTCTAACAATTATTCAGCAGCAATTTCTTGTCTGGTATTGTCTGCTTTTTTCTGGGCTTGTCTGGTCTTGTCTAGGCTTGTCTGGTCTTGTCTAGGCATATCTGTCCTTCTCTTGGATTGTCTGGTTTTGTGTGGTCTTGACTGGTTTGTCTGGTCTTGTCCGGTCTTGTCTGGTCTTGTCTGGTCTTTTCTGGTTCTTTCTGGACTTTTCTAATCTTGTCT
This sequence comes from Phosphuga atrata, assembly GCA_944588485.1. NCBI lineage: Eukaryota > Metazoa > Arthropoda > Insecta > Coleoptera > Silphidae > Phosphuga > Phosphuga atrata. Next base: position 11,174,215 of record OX155896.1, on the reverse strand, counting down.
GGTTCTGTCTGGACTTTTCTAATCTTGTCTAGTCTAGTCTTTTCTAGTCTTTTTTTGTCTAGTCTTGTCTAGTCTTTTCCAGTCTTGTCCAGTCTCGTCCAGTCTTGTCCGGTTTTGTCCAGTCTTGTCCAGCGTTGTCCAGTCTTGCCCAGTCTTGTCCAGTCTTGTCCAGTTTTGTCCAGTCTTGGCCAATCTTGTCCAATCTTGTCCAGTCTTGTCCATTCTTGTCCAGTCTTCTCCAGTGTTTTCCAGTCTTGTCCGGCCTTGTCTAGTCTGGTCTAGCCTCGTCTAGTCTCTTCTAGTCTTGTCTTGTCACGTCCTGCTGCTCTTGCCTGGTCTTGTCTGGTCATGTCTGGTCTTGTCTAGTCTTGTCGGGTCTTGTCTGGTCTTGTCTGGTCTTGTCTGGTCTTGCTGGTCTTGTCTGGTCTTGCCTGGTCTTGTTTGGTCTTGTCTGATTTTCTCTGTTCTTGTCTGGTATTGTCTAGTCTTGTATGTCTAGTCTTGTCTAGTCTTGTCTATTTGTCCTGTTAGTCCTGTCTAGTGTTGACTGTCGCCCGTCACAGACGTGTTACTAGAGTTCGCTTAGAAGTGTGAAAAATAGTTCGTGAAAAGAGAAGTGTACCCCAAAATTTAGGTGTTTGACCCCTCAGTAGGGTAGCACATACTTTATTTCTTAATCAAATTGTGAGTTTGAAGTGAGAAAAAGGACTCAATAGTAGGTTAGAAGTGATTAGGACATATAATTAGGTTTTAGGCGATTAAGACGTAATATTAGAACTTAGTTTAAGACTAGAACTTGTGAAGAGAGTACCGGTACTCTTGTAACATCTGTGCTGATAACTGTGAGAAAAAAGACTCAAATTATTATTAATAACAATCTGTTTAGCTGTTTCTACGTGGACATAACCCTACTAAATAAACAAAACTCTTGTTTACGTCTCTTTATATTGTAGTTTCATGCTTAAATTTCAAACAGCTGGTGGCTCTTATCGTGGAGTCGTCAAGCAACTATCCGTTGAGTGTTTCGGACCGAGTTGAAATCCGAGCGGAATCTGTATTTTATTAATTTGCATTAGAGCCAACTCATGGAAATAGAGGCAGGTTTTTGCTTCTAATAATGGAAAGCCTTGGAGAAACAAAAAACGAGGTAGCAGGAGAAAATCCGTTCCGAAAAAGGGAAGGATTGAAAAGAACGCCCCCCTTAAAAAAATACAAATGCCACACCGAGCGAGGATCAAGCAAAAATAACCGAAAAGGCCGGTACGCCCATCCATCGGTCAACCTCCTTTACGGGTGCTATCTGTAAAGGAAAATCTCCACCACAGGCGACTCTTCTCCAAGCGAACACACTGCAAAAAGGAAGCGAATAAACCCAGAAGGACAGAAACAGTGTTCATACAATGACAAAGAGTTAAGGGCTACAATAAGAAAAGTCGTTGCAGAAGCACAAGACCTTCGATGGCTGGCGAAATCTAACAATAATGCAGATATAAGAAGGGCCGCAGAAAATATGTGGATATTAACAGATAAAATAGGCAAAATATTCGAGAAGGTACAACAAAACTCATCAAGGAAACGACACCCATTAAAAATCAGAACAACACACAGGAAGGTAAGACACAAACAGAACCAATTAGCCCAGAACTGACTGAAAACAAAGAAAAAGAAGGGAAACTCTTGATAGAGTTATATAATGAAATAGAAAGGGGAAATTCATATCAAGAATTTCAGGAAGTTGTAGAAAAAATCTGGCCCGGGCTGCTTTCAAAAGAGTAAAAATAGGAACGTGAAACATGCAGTTAGCATCACTCGACTGGGACTTAGTCTAGTGCGTGGCCGGCAACATGAATCCAGAGGAAGGAGTGCCCTAAGCACTCTGCAACACGTACATGAGATCAATTGAGCTAAAGAGCCAGATAAATCAGCGTGGCAGTGTAGTCTACCTAACACATTCCATAGGAGTCCCAACAGAAAATGGAGAGATTAAAACAACAAATCGCTTCATATACCAGCTGATTGTTAAAAAAGCAGGTGAAGAAGAAGCAGACAAAACCACCATGCCACCTGCGACAGACATTTGACAGTCTACAAAAGCTAAAACTGCCAACTGAAACGCACACCAGGAAGAAATTGGCATTCGCTAAATCTACGATAGCGGAATGGCCAACCATACAAAAAATGATAGAGTATATATTTGCAGGGACAGATATTGACATAAGAGTGTTTTTGCCCCAAGGACTAGCAGGGCTAGGAATAAAAATACCCAACGCACAGAAATGGACGGAAACTATTAGAAAAAGTCGAAACAAGAAAGAAAATCGAGGGAAAAATTCAAAAGAGGTGATACTTCTAAAATCAGAAGGGAAAGCATACGCTGATCTACTCAGAATGGTTAAAAAAGAAATTAATCCTGAAGTATCAGGAACACGAGTAGATGGATTAAGGGAAACAAAAAACGGAGAGCTACTGCTTGAAGTAAAAGAAGGGAGTGCAAACAAACTGAAAGAACTGATCTCAAACAAACTGCCAGACATCGATATTCGATCAAAAAATGCGGTCACCTTGGTGAATATAAAAGACATAGATGCTGTTACCACACTAGAAGAAGTAGAAGAAGCCATAAAATCTGCACTCGATAATATGGAAGGAGGCATCACAATAAAAAACATCCGAGACGGGTATGGGAATAGTCAGATTGCAACTGTCGCGCTTCCCAAAAAATAAGGCCCTCATCGAGAAAGGAAAGTTAAAGATTGGCTGACTATACTGCAGAGTTAGGGAGAGGATAGACCTAGTAAGGTGACCTATAAATGCTGGGAAATCGGCCATTTTGCAAGCAGATGTAAAGGACCAGACAGACAGATGATGTGCCTACGATGCGGCCAAGAGGGACACCAAGTGGCTGCAAAGAGGAGAAGTACTGCCCAATTTGCAAATTGACGAGGCAGCAGGCGTATTCTGCAACATACCCAGAATATAAAAAAGCTCTGTCGGAGGAACTTACACTGAGACGGCAAAGAAACAACAATAATGGCTAGCTTCATCCCAGTCAATATAATGAGATGTCGTGCAGCGCACGATCTGGCAACCGCAACAGCCGCAGAGCTGAAAGCGGACGTAATAATAGTGAGTAAACCTAACAAAAAACTTGCAGCAAAGGAAAATTGGTTCATGGACGAAGAAAAGGACGCAGCAATATGGATAAAGAGCCGATGTCTACCAGTTATAAGAACAGGGCGCGGACCAGCATTCGTCTGGGTCGAGCTGCCCCAATTTATAATCTACAGTTGCGACTTTTCACCTAATGCAAAACTCGAACAGTTGTATCAATCCTTAGAGAAGCTCTAAGTCATAATGTCAGGGACCAAGGGAAAAGAGAACAAATTATTGCGGGTGATTTCAACGCCAAGTCCCCCTATTGGGGTTCATCAACCATGGAAAAAGAGGAAACATGGTAACGGATTGGGCTGCGGAACTAGATTTACTTGTACAAAATCAGGGAAATAACTACACGTTCGGGAGAGGAAACTCCCACTCTATCATAGATATTACATTTTGCAATAACTTAATCGCAAGTAGATTCCAGGGTTGGAGTGTGTTGGATAAGGAATCCTCGAATGACCACCGCTACATCGTCTACAACATACAGAAAAACAGAAGGCCAAAAGAAATATCACCCTTATCAAGAACTAGATTTACAACTGATCACCTGAACGAGGAAAAAAAATAAAAAAATCGTTACTCAAGATCTAAGTAATAGCGACAAAAAAGGCGCAGATATACTGGTTCAGGCGCTGTACAAAGCATGTAAAAATTCTCTAACTGAGGAAGGACAACCAAAAATAAAAAAGATAACATACTGGTGGACTGATGAAATTTTGAGCATAAGAGCTGCATGCACCGCTGCCAGGAGGAAGTACCAACACCAAAGGAGGAAACAAGCAGATAGCGAAGTTACCAAAGCGGCAAACCAGATATACAAGAATCGAAGAAAGGAGCTACGGCAACTAATAAACAGAACTAAGCAGGAACACTGGTATAAACTATGCGCTAAACTAGAAAACGACATATGGGGGATGCCTTCCAAATCATAAGAAGAAACATGAAAATTTGCTCAAAAACTCATCCATTAACAATAGAAGCAGAACGCAGAGTAGCTGATGTTCTCTTTGCACAACACACTCCGTTCAATTGGCAACAACCCGAATTCACCGATATACCTCTCTTCACGGCCGAAGAATTACTCCTCGCAAGCAAGCGAATTAAGAATAGCAGAGCACCGGGACCAGATGAAATACCACTCGAACTTTCGTATTGGATACTATGAACACGCTGCCCACAGCGGGTAACTTTCCGGCCAGATGGAAAAGGCCAAAGCTCGTCCTCATCAGAAAGTAAGTTCTTCAGTCAGTAAAACAATTTGGCTTCAGGCAAGGAAAATCCACAATCGACGCGCTAAGAGCTGCCTTAGAGATTGCTGAAAAGGCCAAGTCTGGCACGCAAAGAACAAGAAAACTGTGTGCACTGCTAACCTTCGATGTCAGAAACGCATTTAACAGCGCTAGCTGGAAGCATATAATAGAAGGCTTAACATCAAGAGGTATATCAACGTATCTGCTACGCATGGTGAGGAGCTACCTTAGTGATAGAAAGTTAATTCTAAAAGGGGGTCGGAAAACGGAAGAGAGAAGCATCAGCAGCGGGGTTCCACAAGGATCAACTTTTGGCCCAACCCTGTGGAACGTCCTATATGACAATGTGCTGAGATTGAGACTTCCATTGGGGGCGACACTGATTGGCTTTGCAGACGACTTGGCTCTAGTAGTAACAGCCAGGACAGAAGAAGGATTGATACAGACGGCCAACCACGCTATAGAGAAAATCGTTGAATGGATGAAATCCAAAAACCTCAATCTAGCGCCGGAAAAAACTGAGGCGGTTCTTCTTATAGGACAAAAAAAGGTCCAATCAATAAAATTTAAAATCGAAAAAATGACGCTAATGCATTAAATTAAATATCTGGGCATAGTAATAGACAAGGCATTATTTTTCACACCGCACATAGAAGAAGCTGCAGCAAATGATGCAGCAAGGGATGAGGACAATGGCAGTAATACAGCAACTCATGCCCAACATTGGAGGTCCTAGGAGCAGTAAACGCAGGCTGCTTACGCAGTACAAGCCACTATGATGTACGGGGTACCAATATGGGCCAGAGCACTGGGAAAAGAGAGCTATACTTTAAAGCTCCTTGCAGTGCAAAGAAAAATGGCTCTAAGAATATGTAGCGCTTACCGCACAATATCAAGTGAGGCAGTCTTTACCATCGCGGGTATCCCGCCAATCGACTTGCTTGTGGAAGAGCAAAGAAAACTGCAGGAGACAGGTCGCAGAAAACTTAAAAAAAAAATGGCCAGGAAACAACTCTTCAACAATAAAAGCCCAGTTGGCATTTTCTGCGACCTCTCGAATGCGATTGATTGTCTCTCACAGTCAACTTCTAAGCAAACTAGACAAATTTGGAATTAGGGGAAAAACGTTCAAATGGTTACAGTCATACCTAACCAATCCTAAAAATTATGTAAAAATCTCTAACGGAAAAGGAAACGCACAATCGGAATCACTAACATCTGAACGTTGGACGACCGCATGGTAGTATTTTATTCCCTCCACTATTCTCCTTATACTTAGCAGATATAACTACATATATTGACTGCCACCACTGCACTCTATATGCAGACGACTGCAGTATCTTAATATCCCACAGATCACAACAGGTGGTTCTCTGCAAATAACCTCTATCTAAACCAAAACAAAATCAGCTATGTGATATTCCACACTCATCGTAGATCCAGAGAGGACTTAAATCTAAAAATCCGCCAGTGTGATATACACAGAGATAAAATGGTGAATTTCTGGGCACACACCTTCAAGAGACTATGAAATGGAACAATACCATCGAGATAATGATAAAAAAATAAATACGAAAGCATACCTTATTCGGAGTATACGTAATATGGTATCAAAAGCGATACTTCTGAATATACATATATTATAGTGAGGTACAATTTATACTACTTTACGATATAATGGTATGGGCTCAAACACCTCTAGCAAAAACCCTGTTTTTAGCACAGAAGAGAGTGATAAGAGCAATATCAGGCATAGCTACCACTACCTCATGCAAACTTCTCTTCAAACAATACGAGATTCTCACGCTTCCAGGTTTATATATATATATATATATATATATATATATATATATATATATAAATATATAATCAATATATTGTAAAAAGAATTTACGATTTAATGTGTAAGTGCACAAGATGTAGATCATTCATAAAATAACTGAAGGATTAATATTTAAAAGACAAAGAGCACGATCTAATGATGTCTAACAATAGTAGGACAATCTTCAGTCACTTAGCACATGAGTTCAAGATTCCAAGTCTCCATGTGAGCCGATTTGCTGCGTCAAAGCAAGCGACTATGAAACGGTCAAGACCTATAGTGTCAGGGGCTGAGGGCCCGCAGTCTTACAAAAAAGATATTTTAGATAATAATCCTTCAGTTATTTTATGTATGACCTACATCTTGTGCACTGACACATTAAATCGTAAATTCTTTTTACAATATATTGATTATAGTTCTCGAGCCGGTAGATTCGTAGTAGGTGACAACCCGTGCTCCACATAGGATCTGCCACCTAATATTGATAATTCCCAAATTTGTTTTTAGATAAATGTGTTTGGCACAAGGCTCCGAGATGTCAATAAACATTTATCCGGTTAGTGCTGAGAGTAAGAGTAACGTTTTGCAAACACGAAACCATTTGACACGAAACCATTTGTGTGGTTTGTCTCGCGCTCTATCTACAAACATCTCCGAATCATCAAGCGTAGAAGCATTGGCACACAATTCAATTGAATCGGACGTACCGGGATAATCTATCAATAGTTAAGTTAACATCCAGTTTTTAGTCGCTTTTTTGTTTTTTGTAAGACTGCAGGCCTTCAGCCCCTGACACTATAGGTCTTGACCGTTTCATAGTCGCTTGCTTTGACGCAGCGAAACGGCTCACATGGAGTATCTTGAACTCATGTGCTAAAAGTGACTGAAGATTGTCCGTACTATTGTTAGACATCATTAGATCGTGCTCTATGTCTTTTAGATATTAATCCTTCAGTTATGTTTATAGAAGGTTTTTATGTTTATGTTTATAGGAGGTTTTCGCGGATAGAAATATGTAATGGTTTGTTTTCTTGGGGATTCCGCGTTGATATTGAGGGTTGGTTCTGAAAAGATTCTCGACGTTTCGGCGAACTAACATTCGCCATTTTCAAGAGATATATGCATCCGTGCGGGTTAACCGTAAGACGCATATTGCAAAGTATGCGTCTATATGTAACTTTGCCCGTACAAATAATTTGTATTCTAGTGGGAATAAAGTATTTTGAATTTATTTAATTCAAGTGGAATTTGCGAAATAAAACATCTCGGTTTATAAATATTCAATCGACGAAATATTTGATTAGCTTGTAATTATTTTTTAAACATTTTTTTTTTAAATGTTAATATCATCTTCTTCTTCTTTAATCCATATCCGGCGCATGGAGAGGTGGACGACCTCGTAGCCAGTACGCTGCTGTTGGTACCGCTAGATTCCGTGCTCCATTCACTATACGCTTCCATGCTAATCGATCCGTTGCAACGGTTCTTGCCTCAGCTGTTGTTATTCGCTGGTTTTTTAAATCGTTCTCTACGTGTTTCAACCATGTGGTCTTCGGTGCTTGTTTTTGTGTTCTCCAATCAAGAGGTCGTTTTTTCCATAGGAGTTTGTGCGGTACTCGATTGTCGCCCATCCTACAGATGTGGCCTAACCATCGTAATCGGCGTTTTTGAATTTCCTCAACAATCGGTGTCTGTTGGTCGCACCTTTCTCTGATTGTCTCATTTCGGAGGTGGTTGAGGAGTGAGACGCAGAGAATCTGTCTCAGGCATCGCATTTGGAAGGCCTCGAGCTTGTTAAGGTCTGGTTTGAGTAATGTCCATGTTTCCGATCCATAAAGAAGAATTGGGAGGATCAGCGTCCGGTATAGGCGTATTTTGGTTTTGATGGTAATATTTGTCCGCTTCCATTTGCACCACTTAAGTGAAGCAAACGTTGCTGTTGCCTGGCCTATCCGGCTGTGAACTTCGGCTGTCGAAGCTACTTTCTTCTCCACAACCAGTGATCCCAAATATTTGAACTGTGGTACCTGCTCGATTGTGGTTCCATGTAGGTAAACTCTGGCTTCAGATCCATCCGTTGTAAGCACTTTGGTCTTATCCGCATTGATTCTCAGTCCGTATGACTGGGCAATGCGAGAAATGTCATACAAGGTGTCTGTTGCTTCGGCATCTGTGTTGGCGAAAACCGCACTGTCATCGGCGAACATCAGATCGGTTAGGAAGTTTTTGTCGTCATATCGAACTCCGCGTCGCCCATCAAACGCATAATCTTTTCGCATAATCGTGTCGATCACAATGTTAAAAAGGAGCGGCGGGGCCACGTCTCCTTGCCGGACTCCGGTTCGAATCGGGAATTCCTCAGACATGTCGTTTCGGATACGAACATTGCTGGTTGAGCCGTCGTACGATGCTTGAAGAAGTTGAATGATTTTCAGTGGCACGTGTTCGATCTTCAGGGCTTCCCACAAGCTTGTCCAATCGATGCAATCAAAAGCAGATTTGAAATCGATGAAGACGATGACAGTTCGTTTGCCACATCGAATTCTTTCTTCCATTAGCTGACGGAGAGCAAATATCTGATCGATGCATCCTCGATATGATATGCTAATATCATAACTAAGATAACAGTTGGGGTGAACTATTGAAGCAAGTTGACCAAATAAAATATCTAGGCAGCATAATAACTAACAGCGCGGATGGTCAAACTGAAGTGAAATCAAGGATTGAGCAGGCTCGAACAGCATTTAAAAACATGAGTAGGGTCTTGTACTGCAGAGATCTGAAGTTAACTCTAAGAATTTGACTTCTCAGATGTTATGTCTTCTTCACCCTGCTGTACGGTATGGAAGCCTGGACTATAAACAAGTACGAGGAAAGACGACTTGAAGGCTTTGAGATGTGGGCTTACAGTAAAATATTAAAAGTTTCATAGACGAAAAAAGTATCCAACTTGGTAATACTCCAACGTCTGAATAAATCCACCGAAATTCTTACCACCATCAAAAGAAGGAAACTGTAATATATCGGGCATGTTATGAGAGACGAAAAATACCGATTACTGCAGAACAGCATGCAGGGAAAAATTTATGTTAAAAGAAAGTCGGGCCGCAGAAAAGCATCATGGCTCAAGAATCTACGTGAGTGGTATAAACTCAACTCAAGCTCTCTGTTCAGACTTGCCGTCGACAGAGTAAGGATAGCCTTGTTGGTGACCAACGTTCTAGAAGGACATGGCACTTAAGAAGAAGAAGAATTTGTTTCGTGCTTTCATATAGCATGCGTGATTTTACTTTTACAAATTGAAATCAAGAAAATTTGTTTCAAAAACTGTTATTAATTAAAATCTGATATTCTAACGAAAACTTATTAATTAACAGAGCTGTGCAAAATTTACTTACTTTTTATACGCACGAAACTGCAGAATTTATAAATTAGTTCGGATTATAAATCCATGTGAAACAATTACAATTCTCCATATTGTTTGCTTATGTCAAAATCAACAGATAGGAAGGCTACAAGTGGAAAATCTTGCAGCAAACTCGAATATTAAAACAAACAATTTACGTTTATGTAGACACAAAAACTATCGCATTTAGAAAATAAAATTAAAAACATTTATAATTATAAATAAATGTTTGTAATGTATGTGTTTGTGAATATCGTTTTAAGAATCCATGTAAAAGAAATGAAACGAACTGTGTAAATAATTGAGGTTCCGGCGTTCTTTTTTGTATTTGTGTCTACACGGCAAAAAAACATTTTTTGGTTCTCGGAATCCGAACGTCGGATGATAAAAAAATCGCATAGAATTAAATGCATTCAACTTTTTTTGTGGACGGAGAGAAAATTAGTTCAGTAGTGTGTGGGCTCTAGAGTGGTGAAGTTTGTGTAGTGTGGTTATTCTTTCAGTAGTGTGGTGATTCTTCTCGATTAAGGTAAGATTTTCAAAACTAATTACCCATAAATAGTAATCAATCATTTGATAATATGCAAGTAAATGCAACTAACAAATTTAAACGAATTTTATGTCTACATAAAACCTGAAATTCCATATTTATTGTTCATTATGTTTCTTGTTTCAATTTTAATAAACTAAAATGGGTTGAATTTAAATGGATTCATCCACATATTTTAAAGAAAGTATGAAGATTCTTCTTGATACAGTTAACATTGTTACTTAAAATTAAAAAATCCTTAATTATGTTTCTTGTTTCACTGTGATAACATAATCACAAAACGTATTTTAAAAGTATTCTTACGAAGAGAATAGGCGACTAACTTCTTTTCAATAAATTGACAGACCAAACAAGTTTCTACAATCAGACAAGACAAGAAAATGCTAAAAAAGTTCAGACAAGAATAAAGAAGAATATACAAGATTAGACAAGACTGGTCAAGACAGGACAAGATTAGACAAGACTGTAGAAGACTGAACAAGAGTGGACTAGACTGGAGAACACTAGCCTAGACTTGCAAAAGCTGTACCAGACTTGACGAGAATAGACAAGAGCAGACAGGACCAGACATGACCAGGCAAGACCAGACAAGACCAGATAATACCAGACAAGACCAGACAAGACCAGACAAGACCAGACAAGACCAGACAAGACCAGACAAGACCAGACAAGACCAGACAAGACTAGACAAGACCAGACAAGACCAGACAAGACCAGACAAGACCAGACAAGACCAGACAAGACCAGACAAGACCAGACAAGACCAGACAAGACCAGACAAGACCAGACAAGACCAGACAAGACCAGACAAGACCAGACAAGACCAGACAAGACCAGACAAGACCAGCCAAGACCAGACAAGACCAGACAAGACCAGACAAGACCAGACAAGACCAGACAAGACCAGACAAGACCAGACAAGACCAGACAAGACCAGACAAGACCAGACAAGACAGGCAAGACCAGACAATACCAGACAAGACCAGACAAGACCAGACAAGACCAGACAAGACCAGACAAGACCAGACAAGACCAGACAAGACCAGACAAGACCAGACAAAACCAGACAATACCAGACAAAACAAGACGATACCGTACATGACCAGACAAGATCAGACAAAACCAGACAAGATCAGACAAGACCAGAAAAACCAGACAAGACCACACAAGACCATACAAGACCCGACAAGAATAGACAAGACCATACAAGTGTAGACATGATCAGACAAGACCTGACAAGTGTAGACAAGACCAGACAAGACTGGACAAGACCATAGAAGTGTAGACAAGACCAGACAAGACCAGACAAGAGCATACAAGACCAGACAAGACCAGACAAGACCAGACAAGACCAGACAAGACCAGACAAGACCAGACAAGACCAGACAGGACCAGACAAGACCAGACAAAACCAGACAATACCAGACAAAACAAGACGATACCGTACATGACCAGACAAGATCAGACAAAACCAGACAAGATCAGAGAATACCAGTCAAGACCAGACAATACCAAACAATACCAGACTAGACCAGACAAGACCAGACAAGACCAGACAAGACCAGACACGACCAGACAAGACGAGACAAGACCAGACAAGACCTGAGAAGACGAGACAAGACCAGACAATACCCGACAAGACCAGACGATACTAGACGATACCAGACAAAACCAGGCAAGGCAATACAAGACCATACAAGACCAGACAAGACTAGACAAGACCAGACAAGACCAGACAAGACCAGACAAGACCAGACAAGACCAGACAAGACCAGACAAGACCAGACAAGACCAGACAAGACCAGACAAGACCAGACAAGACCAGACAAGACCAGACAAGACCAGACAAGACCAGACAAGACCAGACAAGACCAGACAAGACCAGACAAGACCAGACAAGACCAGACAAGACCAGACAAGACCAGACAAGACCAGACAAGACCAGACAAGACCAGACAAGACCAGACAAGACCAGACAAGACCAGACAAGACCAGACAAGACAGGCAAGACCAGACAATACCAGACAAGACCAGACAAGACCAGACAAGACCAGACAAGACCAGACAAGACCAGACAAGACCAGACAAGACCAGACAAGACCAGACAAGACCAGACAAGACCAGACAAGACCAGACAAGACCAGACAAGACCAGACAAGACCAGCCAAGACCAGACAAGACGAGACAGAACCAATCAAGATCACCACACAAGACAAGACAAGGCCAGAAAAGACCAAAAAGGACCAGACTAGACCAGACAAGACGAGACACGAACAGACAAGACCAAACGAGAACAGACAAGACTATACAAAACCAGGCAAGATCGTACAAGGTCAGACAAGGCTAGAGATGTCCAGAAAAACCATACAAAACCAGAAAAGACCACAGCACAAGAGCAGACAATACCAGGCAATAGCAGAGAAGACCACACACGACCAGACAGGAGCAGACAAGGCGATAAAAGACCAGACAAGACCAGACAAGACCAGATAAGACCCGACAAGACCAGACAAGATCAGACAAAACTAGTCAAGACCAGACAAGACCAGACAAGACCAGACAAGACCAGACAAGACCAGACAAGACCAGACAAGACCAGACAAGACCAGACAAGACCAGACAAGACCAGACAAGACCAGATAAGACCAGACAAGACCAGACAAGACCAGACAAGACCAGACAAGACCAGACAAGATGAGACAGAACCAAACAAGATCACCACACAAGACGAGACAAGGCCAGAAAAGACCAAATAGGACCAGACTAGACCAGACAAGACGAGACACGAACAGACAAAACCAAACGAGAACAGACAAGACTATACACAACCAGGCAAGACCGTACAAGGTCAGACAAGGCTAGAGAAGTCCAGACAAACCATACAAAACCAGAAAAGACCACAGCACAAGACCAGACAATACCAGGCAATAGCAGAGAAGACCACACACGACCAGACAGGAGCAGACAAGACGATAAAAGACCAGACAAGACCAGATAAGACCAGACAAGACCAGACAAAACCAGTCAAGACCTGACAATACTAGACAAGACTTGAAAAGATCAGACAAGACCAGACCAAACAATACAACACAATACATCACCATACAGGGTTAGACAAGACTCGTTAATTCCAGACAAGTCTACTAGAAACCAGCAATTAAACATACATACGGCAAATGTGCTACATTGGATTCTTTGTCAAAATGGGGCGATACCTATGGCTTAGATTATATTTATGCTTAGAATGTGATTTTTTAAATATCATTTTTGGCTTTAATCTGCAGAAAATTCATAAGTGCAGACACATCTAGTCTAATATGCGTTCCTGCAAACTTATTTGAAGGTATTGTCTTTGGGTATTGACAATTTTGACAATTAGGTATTGTTCTGAAACAGAATGTATTACATATTTAGTTATAGTGAATATCTGTATTTTGTACTCGAAGAGATTTGGCCTTGGCCTGTATTGAGATCTCTATGATTTCGACGATGCAACAGTTAAGGCAGGTCCAGACGCTCCATTTGCACATCGTTTTGTCTGCGCATTTCAAAATGTTACAGTTGCAGCGATAACTCACCTAAGGCCGAGGCCGCACTACGGTTTTTTCCCCGCGATCGGTAACCGCTATAACCGCGACACCGCTCGAGAAACACATACTATGATTAAAAATCGCGAACCCGCCCGCAATTTGCACAGTTGAAAATTGATTTCAAACGAGCAGTATGTATTGTTGCTCTAATACCAAGAAATAGAAAAAGAAGACGTCAACGCAAATTTCGCAAATATTGGATCCAGCCACTCACTCACTAGCCCTAGATTTAAGAAAGGTTTCTTTAATAATAAATATCAAGATTTAAGAAAACATCCTGAGAAATTTTTGAATTATTATCGCATGTCAGCTGACAGCTTCGATAAAATTTTGCAAATTGTGCGTCCTGACATTACTTTCATGAATACAACCTTTCGCAAATGTATTTCACCAGAGGAGTGCCTGTCTGTTTATTTTTCTCGTTTCGATCACTATACTGACGTAAAGTGGTGTCGTATAAAGCTGGTCTGTTTTGTACTTCCATTATGATTTTTTCCGACAAACTTTCATATCGCTCGTTTGATACACAGTCTGACTCGGTCGACGACATGTTTTCAATCAGAGACAAGTATCTGAACCTAATAAAACGTAAGAATTGCCACTCTTCGCCAGCTCTTCAGGGCTGTCTGTCAAAAAACCGCTCGTGGTTAAACGTAAGTGCGTGCGCGCCAACTATTTTCTATGCAGTACAAATTTTAGCGCGGTTTTTACTCGGGAGTCATTTTGTAACAATACGCGGTTTTAAAATCAGTCGCAGGAAAAAACCGCAAGTGCGGCCGCTTGTATTAATTTACTAGAGTCATAAAATCACGCGATCAAAAACCGCGGCGGTTTGGCCGTAGTGCGGCCTAGACCTAAAGAGCATGAACTGTCCAGACAAGTCGGCGCATGTGGAAGGTAGCACCGTTTTCCGATTCATTTTGTGCCTCAGTGTCTTTGTAAGTGTTTATTTAATATATTATTATAAATATATTATATCTCTATAAAGAGCAACTTATATTATTATTAATAAATGATATCTCTATGTTAAGACCCAACAATTTTATTTTATTTTATTTGGTCTTAAAACCATTTTTTAAATTATGTTACTAAAAGTAGATAATATTAAATTACATTAAGATTATGCTAAACAGTTTCTTAACAATATAGCATGCCAAAATTGACCAGAATAATATCTCCTCTATGACGATGTCACTAAAACTGTGCGAAATATACAGATATAACTGCACCGTGTGGACGCTCTACAAATTGCAACGTTTTCATTCCGTCTTAAGACTGTGCAGACAACACGTTGTGCAATACGGAGCGTCTGGACCGGCATTTAGATTTCTCTGAAGTTTCTTAGCTAAATATGTGTGCTGATCGTCTAGAACAGTAGTGCCCAAACTTTTTCTATGGGCGACCCCCCATTGTGTGTAAAATTTTGTCGCGACGCCTGGATCACCAGTAGACGTTTTTTAATCGTTAACGTAGGTAAAGTGAAATTGTTTCTATGATTTGTATTTACAGGGTGTTTTTAAAGGAGTGTAGGTGAAGTCATAGATTAAAATACAGCTTTCTTAAAATAGCGCAGCAAACTTATAAACCATCATAAAAATGCTATAAAAGTTGTGACACCATAAAATTTCAAATAATGAATCACATGCGCAGACATTAGTGAAGTCTAGTATTCGAACAAATATTTATTTAGAAATTAAAATTTGTTGACTCATCGACTCTCTTTTAAAAATAGTTTGTTTGTATCTGCTTTATTAGAGGTTTGAATACAACACATAATTTTACAAAACAATGGTTTTATAGATGCATATGAAAATAATTATTTTTATAAAATATTTATATTGATATAAAGAAAATTTTTATAAAGAAAAATACTTTAAAAAACTTTACATCATAAGAATTAAATGTGAGTATGCATTTGCAACTAATTCATAAATGCTTCTATGTTCGGTTTTATATTGGAAATCGCAAGCCGAAAGTCATCTTGCAAACAGAATTACAATATTGTTTACCTTTCTATCCAAATCGGCATATTCGTTTCCTATCGATGATCAAAATTTTTGTCATATCTGAGACTTGATTTAATATCCTTTTTCATCTAAAGGGATAATTCAATAAATAATATCAAACGAAAATGCATCATTATCTTAAATCATTATGTGATAGATAAGTTTTTTCTCAATTTTATCAAATGACGGGAAATGGAATTTTTAAATAACAAGAATCTATATTATATTCTTTGGTAAATTCTCAAAAGCACGGGAACATGTTTGTGTTGTATTTTTTTTAATTCTCCATGCCAAAGTATCAACTTTTTTCTAAAAGCTTCAATTTTACTGCTTAATATTAAAATGTTTGTACTCTCTCCCTGTGGACTCAAAGTCAAATCCTTAAGTTTCTCGAAAATGTCAAGCAGGTAACTGAGTTATCCAATCCTCATTAATGAATAAGCATCCCAAAATATGTTTCTTTTCTATTAAACAACGTAGACCTCGTGACACTAAACAAGAACTAGAAAAATAACATTGTTATGATCTTAAAAACAATGTTATCTTTCTAGTTCTTCTTTAGTGACACGAAAGTGGACTGCGGACTAATAAATAACTTAGACCAAAATAACTAGTTACAGGGCTATCAAATGAGATTTGTTTTGGTAGTCCTAAAAAGCTCAATAATATTATAGAGCTCCGGAGAGATTGAATATATTTATATATTCAGGCTGTGTTCCGACTTTAGTCTAAGTTTAGATAATTGTTTTCGAAAAAAAATATAGTTCCATTTTTATAAATAATAGGAGTATAATTTAATTTCAGTATTTTACTGGTAAATACATTTTTTATTTGTATTAGGCGACCCCGAAAATTTCCGAAAAATTTTAGAACATAATGAGATTCATCAGAAATTGAAAATTTTAAAGAGAATTTAATAACTTGGCTTGGGAGAATTCTGTAAATCGTTTTGCAAAGCATCGCACTGCAAAATATATTAAAAGTAAGGTTTAATAAACGGTAGTGAGTTGAAGAAAAAAGTTAAAAACGGGAAAGGTTGAAACAAAAATAAATGAGATAATAAATTGTGGAACACACTGTTTTAGATAATGTTAATAGACTAAGAAAACATTATAAGAAAATGAAGAAAAATGTGTTTATTTTCTAGAATAAATAAAATATTTTGTTTTACTTATTGAGTATTCTTCAAATTCATTCAAAATTAAATTGAAAATAAGTGAAAATATGCAAGAAGATTTTTGAAAATGTGAGAAAACAAGGCGACAAACCGTGAGTGTTTGTAAACATTGAAATGATATTTTGGTTTGGAAATTCAAAATTGAAATAAAATCCTTTGTGCTCTTTCAGTTTGTCCTATCTGAAACGTTTGATGTCAAATAATACTATTACAAGCCCCTCAAAATAAAAAAATACGAAGATATTATTTGGTAAATGTGAGCTAGCTGTACATTATTTTCTTTTGTTTGTCCATTGTTTGCTCTCAAAGGGACAATATACGATTCGAATAAGCCATAGTAATCAGTAATCATTACGCTGTTGTTTCCTTTTCCTCCACCATTAGTCTGGAAAGTTTTTTTTATTAGTTTTATTATATGGATATTGATCATGCAAAACGGGACAGCAAAATGTTCGTATTTGGAGGAATGGAACCTCTATTATAGCCATTTTATATCTCTGGCAACAGGTTCTCAACAAAATTTCTCTAGCTGCAGCAATAGTTGTTGACGCAGCGCAGAATAAATTGTTTTCATTTAACAACCACAAATAAACATTCGCTCCTCGAAAAACTCATAATCGAGAAATATTCTTCTAGAACCAATCGATAGATAAGTTTTAACTTCTGTAAGAATTATATATAAATATATATATATATATATATATATATATATATATATATATATATATATATATATATATACATATATATATATATATATATATACATATATATATATATATATATATATATATATATATATATATATATATATATATATATATATATATATATATATATATATATAAGGAAGTTGATTAAAAGTACTACTTTAATTGATTGCTAAAACAATAGATTGTATTTGTATTAAATTTACAATTAAATAATTAAGATAATATGTACAAGATTATAATCAATTCTTACCTAAAACAATAGAATTGATTAAATGTAGTTTCTTCAGGATCGATAAAATATATAAAATAAATGTAACACGTGTCTTTTGGATCGATAATGAGTTATAAACTGAATCTAACAGTGTTGGTAACTTAACATACTAACTGTCCCTAGTTGGTGGCGCCTAAATTTAAAATGGGGTATTTTAGATTTATATCTCCCCTTCCTAATGACTCTTTTAATTCCCAGAAATAAAAGAGTATGGGATTAGTTGGTTTATATGGTATTTATTACTTCCTAGTTTTTTATTATCCTCTATTTCAAATATAGTATTTGATATTTTCTTCTTAACTCGAAATGGGCCTTCTCTTATTTCTTCTAGTTTACTTCTGTTCAATTTATTTCCCTTAGTGACAAAGACTAGGTCTCCTATTTTAATTTCTTTATCTGACCTTCTCTTGTCTATTCTTTTCTTATTTTTCTTAAAGCTCTCTTCTGAGTATAGTGCTGCTAGCCTTCTGTCTTCTTCCAGATTTCTTTTTATCTGCAACTCTTCTGGAATCACTTCAGAATTTTCACCGTATAGTTGATATGCCGGAGAGAATCTCGTAGAAGTATGCACTGTTTTATTATATTCCTCAGTGCATTTTTGTGCTGATTTGGACCATGGTTCTTTGCATCCCTCTTCGTTTATCTTGCATCTTATTCCATTGACGAGCGTCTGATTTAATCGTTCGTTAAGGCCATTTGATTGTGGATTGTCCACTGCAGTGAAGATTAGCTCTATATTATTGTTATTCATATATTCTTTGAATTTTCTTGATTTGAATGCACAAAATTGATCCACCAGTAATTTCTTGATTATATTTTCCTTTGCTATAGGCTGTATTAGTTTAATAAAGTCTTCCGAATTTTGACCATTAGTCGTTAGTATCCAAGCATATCTAGTAAAGTGATCTACTAACAGATGCATGTATTTCTTAGACGATCTGTTACCTCCAAAACCTCCAATAGTGTCCAACGACATTATATCAAAGGGTTCTGTAGCTGGTCCCAGTTTTGACAAATAGCCTATCGGTGTTATTCTTCTAGATTTATTTTTTATACAAATCTGGCATTTGTTGCCAGATCCAATTCACTAATAATTCTGTCCATATTTTTAAAGTAATAATAAGGTCTTAATTTGAGTATCATTTGTTTATTTCCAATATGCCCATAAAATTTATGTATTTTCTCTATTAATTCTAAACCCATTTCTTGAGACACATAAATTCTTTTTTTGTTTTTTGTATTTTTATAATTTATATTGCCTTCTTTTATTATATGTTTTTCTTGTTTTATTTCGTTTTTGATTTTGGATTGATCTTCATGTATCTCTTCTATTTTTATCATATTTATGAGTTTTAAACAATCATCTTCATTCTCAAAAGTTTCCAATATTGGATTCCTTGACAATGCGTCAGCTTCTAAATTTTCTGAACCTTTTTTATATATTATTTTAAAATTATATTGGGATAAATACAAAATCAAATCTCCCAAAGGTTCGTCTGTTCTAGATTTAGATCTGAGATTTAGTAAAGGTTTATGATCCGATGTTACTAAAAATTCTTTACCGATTAGATAATATTGCCAGTATCGAATTGCTTCCTTGATTGCTAAGCATTCAAGATAGATTATTTCTTTCTTCGTTTGGCTAGGTGTCACTTTCTTATAAAATATCCTACTGGGTGTAGTATACCGTCTTCTTGTATTTGTTTTATCACCGCTCCTAGTCCTTGACGGCTCGCATCTACTTCTATGACAACATCCTTGTCTTTGTCATAAATAGCTAAGATCGGTGAGGAACATAAATATTCTTTAATATCATTAAATGCTTTTTCGCATTCATTTGTCCATTCAAATTTTACATCTTTCTTTAATAGTTTATGTAATGGTTCTAGTCTTTGAGTGCAATGATCTATAAATCTCCTGTAAAAATTTATTTTACCTAATATCTGACGCACCATTTTTTTTGTTCTTGGACGTTCAAATTCTTTGATTGCCATCAGGTTGTCATTTATAGGGTGAACTCTTCCGTTTTCTATTACATGTCCTAAAAATTTTATAGACTGTTTAGCGAGATTGCATTTACTAATTTTCAATTTTACTCCTTCTTTCTCTAAGGCTTCGAGCAATGATTGTAAGTGTTTTACATGTTGACCAAATGACTTTGAAAAAATCAGAATGTCGTCAATATAGTTGACACAAAATTCTTCCAATCCATTTTTCCTAATTATAGATGCTAATGCTCTCTGGAATATGGCTGGAGAATTTTTAAAACCAAATGGTAGTACTTTCCATTGATAATGACCTTTCTGTGTTATGAATGCTGTCTTCTTCCGGTCCTTCAATCTGATAGGTATCGACCAAAAAGCAGAGTTAATATCCACTGCTGTGAACCATGAACAAGCATTTACATTCTCCACAAGATCATCTATCCTAGAAAAAGGCTGAACTTCTGGTACCACTATCTTGTTTAATTCTATGTAGTCGACTACTAATCGAGTTCTTCTCCCATCTTCCTTTTTATAAGCTAGTGTTACTGGAGAAGCGAATGGTGAATTGGATTCTTCTATCATACCCTTTTCTAGAAGTTTTATAATTTGGGATTCTATTTCAACCCTATCTGGGAAAGAACATCTGTATGGTTTCTTGGAAATGAATTTATCTTCCTTTAGTTCTATTTGGGCTTCCGCATTTCCTATAGTTCCTATGTCAAATTTATCTTTAGCAAAGCAATTTTGGAAGTTATTTATTATTTCTTTTATTTTCTCTTTATTATTTTGTTCTAAATGATTTAATTCTTCTTTGCAATAATCTTTTATAAAATTTTTATTAATTATAACTTCCTCCTCTCCTAAATTGAATTCAAATTTTTCATCTTCTTTTATTTTTTTTGTCGATTAATTAGTCCTTCCATTTTTGCTTAACTTGTAAATTCTCGTCTTGAATAAGTTTGAACTTTTTTATTGCATCCAAACCAAGTAGCAAATCATAGTTAAAATTATTATTTTTTATCACTATAGCTTCTACATTATCTTCAATTTTTCCGATTTTTAACTGAATTTTCGCCCAATTTTTACTAAAGTCCACACCATTTATAGTTTTTAATAAAGTTTTGTTATTAATTAATTCAGCATTCAAAAGATGAATGATATTTTCATTTATTAAAGAACAAGTAGAGCCATTATCATATACAGCTTTTATTTTGTGTTTGTTATTTGCATGTACCTCTATCTTTATTAAAGCACATGGTGTGGGCTTCTCCGGGCTTCTTAGTTTAAATCTTCCTGTATAAGTTCATCTATCCGTTCTTCTTTATTTAAATTTATTTCATTTAATTTGTTATTATTCCAACATAATTGCTTTGGATGGAATCTTTTTTTAAAACACAATTTTTCACATGTTTCACATGGTTTCTTCTCTTCTTCTTTATTATAAGCGGGTATTTTTTTTCTTTTAGCTTCTTTATCCACATTCCTTATTGATTCCTCTCTCTTCTTAAACTCATCTCCAAACTTCTTGAGTTCATCTGTAAGATTTTTCATATTATTGATTCTTTCTCTCTCCAATTTATCTTGTAACTGAATAGGCAATCCATAAATTATGAGATATAATCTTGTTTGTTCCGGAATATTATGATCAGCCTCCAGTAATAAACGTTCTTTCTTCATCACATAATTCATTACTGATCCATCAAAATATTTAAAATTAAATGCTTTTCTAATTGGTTCCCAGTTATTCCTTTTGAAAGTTTGGATAAACGATTCTTTCCACTTAAACCAGTCAGAGATTTTTAGTTTAATTAAGTTAGCTTGGTACCAATCCATAGTGCTACCTTCTAAGAATAGTTTTATAGTTTCTATTTTCATTTCATCTGATGTTACATTATACCTTTCACATTCTTTCTCAAAATTTTCAAGCCATTTTGTAGGTTCACTTGTATTATTAAATTTACTTATTAAGAATTTTTTTTCTAATTCACTCACACTTAAAATGTTCTGAGATGACAATTTCTTTTCAAGTTCTTTTATCCTTTTCAATAAATGTTCATCTGTATTTCTTGGTTCCTCTTTTTCTTTATTTTCTTGATATTCTTCTAAATAAATATCTTGGATACAGAAATTGCCCTCATCGTCCATGTAGAATTTTTTTATTTCAGGATTAACCTTTATCGCTATTTTTCTATATCCATTTACTTTAGAAATGGATTTAAAAGCACTTTTCACTGTTTTCTGTTTTAATAATTCACAATGTACCTTTAGATTTTTAAACTGTTCTGTTATTTCATACCAGGTCATCTTGTCTTCTGAGATAGCCTCCACGATGTCTTCATTTAACTTCTTGATGAAATGAAAAAAAATTCTTTCTTGTCCATCAGCCATCTTGATTGAAGAAATGTCTTTAATCAATTTGTAAGGAAGTTGATTAAAAGTACTACTTTAATTGATTGCTAAAACAATAGATTGTATTTGTATTAAATTTACAATTAAATAATTAAGATAATATGTACAAGATTATAATCAATTCTTACCTAAAACAATAGAATTGATTAAATGTAGTTTCTTCAGGATCGATAATAAAATATATAAAATAAATGCAACACGTGTCTTTTGGATCGATAATGAGTTATAAACTGAATCTAACAGTGTTGGTAACTTAACATACTAACTGTCCCTAGTTGGTGGCGCCTAAATTTAAAATGGGGTATTTTAGATTTATATATATATATATATATATATATATATATATATATATATATATATATATATATATATATATATATATGAGGAGAACCGACATTTTTTCTCCTGTTAAGACTCCTTGGGCTCATTTTTTATTAGGAAAGAGTCGCTATCCATTTTTTATTCACGAGAAGGCATTATTAAAAAAGGACAAGATCCGATTTTTTACTTTGTATTTAGTATCCTTATATTTTATTTTTTGTCTATGTATAAAGCAAAATAATAAAAAAATATAAATAATATAAATATTTGAGAGTTAGGTATTAAATATAATTACGAAATCGTTCTACCTGCTCGTAATTGAACAACTTGAGATGAAACGGGTCCTGCTTGTCAATTTTTTAATGCTATCGACAGTATCTTTAAACACATTCAATAAGTTGCTAATTATTGAATTAATATTTCATTAATTACTTACTCGATTCATTGATGTCAAATTAACTTTTCCACTTAAATTTCCTGCCATTTAATGCTTTTTAAATTATTTTCTACGCTAATCTTCAATAATATTAACATATTCTAGAATAGCAATATATTCTAGAGGTTCTAATAGAATCTTGCCGTACAACGATAAATTTGTTTTTGTTACTTCTACCATTCAACGTTTACAAAATATACAACATAAATTCATCCATACCTTTTCCCAATTTTAAGTAACTGAGATGTAAAGAGTTGATTAAATTTAAATGCCCTCTTCAATTTTGTATCTACTTAGTAAGTATTGTCTAGTTCTAATTTGCTGTTAAAAAAAAATTAATGAACGTAATATTCTACAAACTTTTTAAGTAGGTACCTAGGATTGTCAAAAACTTAGTAAAAATAAAAAGAATAATGATAGACAAAAAGTTGAGAAAAAGTTGGACAGAAAAGATAATTTTTGAGACATCTATTTGTTACTCACGGATCTTGTATTTGGTGGCTTAAACCTCATCATTTGATATTCTTACAATGACCCTACTATTATAATTATTTATTATTTTTTTATACCTATATTATTTCTATTATAAATATGGAATTTTTATGTTAATAATATATAATATATATTATGCAATAATATTGCACATTCAATATTTTTATTGCATTTTTTCATTCGGGTGTCTATTAGTTATTGTAAAGCTTTAGGCTTATGCACTCAAATAACTCAAAGGAAGGCTTTAATAGGAAAGATTAAATCAAGCATCATTGCATCGTGCCGCCACCGCAGTATTGTATCGAACGTGTTTATTTTATAAATATTAATATTTATCTTTCTTACGATGAGTACCAATAATAATTATATTGATTTCCTTATATCTTTAGTACAAGAAAGACCTTCATTATGGGATAAAACACACGATGATTTTAAAAATAAGTTCAATCATTGAAGTTGCTGTGCCGCGTTGCACCGCGGTAAACAGTGTTCGACAGTGTCGACTGCGTTGTCGCACCGCCCGTGTGGCACCCTATAGTTCGAATTAATTGCGGTGCGGTGCCGCACCGCACCGTTAACGCATCGTGTGACCTCGCTCTAACCTGGATAACGCACGCAAATATTCAATATCGCTAGATTACATTAAAAAAAAAAGTGAAATAAACACAATCAAGACCTGACCATTAAAAAAGTGACGCGAAAATGTCAGAATTTTTTTCAATAATAAATCTTCCTTATGTAAGGAGTAAACTCATTACCTACTCTTACGAGTGGGACCGAGTGTGGTTTCTAAATTACTCCCCAAGGAGGAAACCGTACCCGGGTGAGACTACATTGGAGTCGGTAGATTCAATTGTAGTTTCTAAATGTGTGAAACATGCCGCTTGAGTTACAAATGTGATGGTGTGCATTTTACAGCTGCCTAACTAAATCAAACACGTAATTCGACATGCCTAATTCAAACCCAATAAAAACCAAATTAAAATTTCTAACCGAACTCGAACCAGACTAGGTTGGGGTGAAAACATGCAAGTGCGGCTACCAAATGTGTACTGCATTAGGCTTTTCTAGTTAGGGAATCAGACGGCCGTGCGTTACAAATGTGATGAGGTCTTTCTGTGGTTGCCGCATTTGAATCAAACACGGAATTCTACATGCCCAATTCGAACCTTATTAAAACTAAATTGAAATTGCTGGTCAGGGCCTTCTACGAGTGGGGTATCCAGACGGGCAAAAATTCAACTCATCTGTGCTCCAACGTTTTGGTTGTTCACCAGGCTCTCTTCTACTTACAACTATATCCCAGTTAAGCAGACAAAATCGATTGGCAAAACGGCAACCGTATTACCATTGGGGGTGGGCAAATCTTTTGATTTTCGGGCCACATAGTGGATGAAAACCGCGGGCCGTATTTAAAACAAATTTATTTTAATAGTTGTGTCTATGAAGGTCTTTAAAATAGTAGGAGGTAGATGATAAAGTAAACATCATTCAAAAAAAAAATCAAAATCATCAAAAAAAACAATACAAAATAAGATTTTGTGGGTACTATGATGTATAGAAATTTTTTTAATTGCTTTCTCAGTGAAGTAAAATTTTGGCAGGACACGATCACAAACCAACTTCAATTTATTGTTTAACATAACATTTAATTAATGTAACACTACTTTACAAACTCTTAATAATTTGGAAAACCTTCAATCCATTTTCTTAATTTCATACACACTTAAAACTTTAATTTTACACACACTTTACCGTATTATCAAATTCAATTATCTCCTATCTTCACGTTAATATTTGCGAAAAACATAGATATTATTTTTAATTAAAGTAATTTATAAAATGTTTTGCGGACCGCATAAAATGTTGAGGTGTAGGGCCGGAATTTGCCCAGGCCTGAACAAGAGTTTTTGTGCAATGGTCCAACTCATCTAGGCCTAGGCGATTAAGGTAATGATATTTTAAAATAGCATCTGCTTGGTCTGTGTTATTTATTTTGTGCATCTAAATTCACTTAGGAAGATAATTAAAATTAATTAGTAATTGCAAAGTTGCAACATAAAAACTAATTACAAAACTATTTTTGGCGTAATATTGTTTTTTATATTCTAATCCTGATATAATCAAATGAGTATAACTTATATTATTGCACTTTTGAAGCTCATATTAAAAAAAAACTCATTTATTAAGTTATACCTCTTGGTCGGTATCCCTTTGTGTATGTCCGTCTCTATTTAAAGCATAAGCATAATATTTAATCATTTTATCTACAATACATATAAATTGTAAATACATTTTCATAGGAAACATAATATAATATTCTTAAATTTATCGAATTTATCTCATCATCATTTTAAAAAATAGCACAAGTATACACGGTTTTGGACCTTAGCAACCAACCTTAGCAAGCTGTTTATAAGGAAAATTTGGGGTTGAATCCAAATCAGTAGCCCGTTTTTTAAAATTGGTTCTAGTTTTCGAAATATTCAATAAATTCATTATTTTGCTATTTTTGACCATTGACGGCCATTTATTGAATTGAAAAGTATAAGTCTTATACTGCTTGGGATCTATGCCACGCATCAGGGTCCAACAGTAGTCGCTCATCATGCCTTCGTCCCAAAATCCTCGGTATCGCCTTTCGATTTTCGCTATATCTTGATATAGCCGCTCTCCTTGCTCATCGCTCGTGTCGCCCAAGTTTTGTAGGAAAAAATCAAGATGTGAATGCAGAAAATGTATCTTAAGAGACATTCTAGATCAAATCTTGTGGTAATTTTGTAAAAAATTGTCGATTACTTGTTTGTAATCCGGTGATTAGTGGTTACAGAGAAAGGTGTGAACAATACTTTTAAACGATACCCATGCTGCTGCTTCATCAGGCGTTAAACATTTTGTAAACTTTGCATCAGCCATTAGTTTTCAAATATCAGGTCCTACAAATATTCCTTCTTTGATTTCTGCATATGATAGTTTTGGAAACAACTTGATTAAGTACTGGAGAGCCGATCCTTCGCGATTGAGCGCTTTGACAAAGTTCTTAAAGGCCAAATGTAATATGAAGAATTGGCAATAAAACGTCTTGTGGTTTCACAAGTGGCATAGAGGACACGGTTTGTTGTCCTGGCTCATAATGGATACGACTCGGTCACATCTTTCTCACATACTGATGATCAACTACACAGCTGTCCCACAGACACAAAAACAGAAAAATTTCGAAAATCCAGATTGCATCCCAACCAACAGACCAATAACCTGTAATTAATATGTAAATCAAATAATATCTATTTCGAAATTAAGTACAATTAATTTATTTCTCTACATTTAGATCTCCACAAATTTTCCATTGATGCTCATTGTATTTGATCTTGGCAAACATTGTACGCATTGTGTCGTAGCATTTCATAGTTTGTACTGCGTGTGCACTTGAAATCGATGGTTTTTTTTTTCCAATGTGGAGTAGAGTCGCCTTCAAACTGTACTTAGGACCATCTATGAACAAACACCATTCATTTTGATCATATGCTGTATTCGTCATATCAAATAATCCTTTGATGTTATTGCAGAAACACATGTCATTTTCTATTTTGAAGAAAGGTAAAACAACGTGATTCCTATTTCTGTATATAGTGACTTTTGTTTTAGGTCAGGATGTTTCCATTATTGCAACCGGGATGCAAGCAATTCTGCTTTTTGTTTTGATAGGTTCAAATCACGAATCAAATCTCGCAGTTCACTTTGCGAAATTAAATGCTTTTCTTCCATATACCGAAATCGCTTTCATTGCTCGCCAGTGATGAAGACGAAGTTTTTTGGGCATTTTTTTCACTTTTACCTCGACAAATTGGCAATGGATCCCTGTCCGTACGTAGAACTGGCTTCGGCACTGATTATACGTCAGGATATTTATACCGTGCTGTTTTTTTTGCATTTATACCGACAACATTCATGGAGCAAAAGTAGCATCTACATGATATTTCTGTTTTCTGCATAACGTTGACACATAAAATGAAAAGTACATATGTATTTTCACCAAGTGACCAATTTTGTTCTGCACGTGTTACAATACAACTTCGGTACCCATGGCTTGTCAGTGTTTACTACAGCAAAACCAAAGTACCTACTGCAAATACGCATCTTTGAGAGCGTTTGTCATGATTTTTCCACGTTTCCGAGCATATAACATCCACAACCGTAACAAAAGAACTTGACTCGTTTTCTCAACGTTTCCTCTGTACTTTCACACGTTCCGAAGCACAATTACAGTACAAAAACAAGTTCCAAAAGATGTTCGATACAACCTGGACAGCTGATAGCCGTTATAAGAGCGCAGTTCTGCCACCATGCGCGAAATCCAAAACTAGAACCAATCTGGACGCACGGATTGAAGATCTGAGTTTAGGGGCATAAAATAACGTTAAGAATCTTTCTACTTTCTGTAGACTAGAGAATCTGTAAACTTTTGTAATCAATTTTTTAACCGAAATTATAAAAACAATACTATAGTCGTAATGTTAATTCTGTTATTGACCATTTGAAATAAGTTGTAAAAACAGGAAATCCTAATTTTATATTTCTCCATTGGTTAATTTGATTGCTTGTATTATCCGTCTACGTTCCCAAGACATCGAGTTAAGAACACTACTTAACAAACTCCTAATTATTTGGAAAACCTTCAATCCATTTTCTTAATTGTTTACACACTTAAAACTTCCAACTTGCTATACCGTATTATCAAATTCAATTACCCTCTATCTTCACGTTAATTAGACTCTTAAAGCGTTTTCACCTAAACGAATTTAAATTACTTTAATGCAAATACACTATATTTACAAATATAATGTGTAGTTGTTATTATTATTAGTAATCACTTTGAATGTATTAAATATATATTTGTTTATAATATATTCATTGTTAATTCATTAATAATTATTTTATCCTTTGTTAATTCGATACAATATAGGTAAAAGCGCGTAAAATATTTTTTTAAACCAAAATTAAGAAATCGGGATATATTGAATAAATCAAAAATATTTTAATGTTATAAGGGTAGCATTGACAAGGCGGAGAGCCTTAGATTATATACATATGAGGATCTATTGATATAAGTGTAATTAGTTTAAATTGTAACATTTTTTTACCATTTTCCTTCTATTAAATAATTTAATTTAAAACTGCTTTATCTCAGATTTAATTCCGTTTTGCATTAAAACTGTGTATATTTAAAAATGGAATCCAAGACATTTTTCCAAGATAAAGGTAATTTACGTTCGCTAAGGAATCCTAAAATTAGATTAAATGAGATAAATTCAAGTTAATTAATTGTTATGTGATATGTACTATTCATTTAAATATATTTGAATTAAGTAAATGAATTAAATACCATTGAATAGGGATGGCGTGCATTTTTAGGTAGTAGATCAAATTTTGTTCATTATATTTTTTGTATTAGTTGGTGGGTCACCAGGTCACTGGTATTACTTGGGAAAGAGGATGGAAGTCAAAGACTACTTTTTTTTCATTTTTAAAGGTTTTTACAAAATTCAAGTTTTCCGCTTGTTTGACAAGTTCTACCTTGGAAGTGAAGAGCAAAAAATAAAGGTCTAAGTCAAATAGTTTATATCAATGAATAAGCCCATAAAACTTTCTGATGTATTATACAATGATATGCAATTAGAAAATGTGGAATATTTTGCTTAAAATATTAAATAAAACTAATATTAAATAAAAAAAATATTAAATAATTTTCATTTTCATTTATTTAGATGTAATATCAAATTGTTTAAAAATTTCAAGACTTGTATACTTCCATTTCAATGTTATTAGCTTTTCTTGTTTTTAATAGCTCTTCTTGCATTATATTTCTTGATTTATATCGAGCAAAAACTGCTAATTGTGCAAAACCATTCACATCATTATTCTCTACTTAAGAAATTGAATACATTGCTGCATAATTTAAGTCATTATGTATTTGCAAAAAAATGTCTCTTTTTAATTCTAGTATTCGATATTTAATTGTATTCCGACTTTTTCCGATTCCGATTTATACGCTTCTTAACACTATACAACCACGCAATCCCTAGTTTTTCCAAAAGCAAAGATCAAATGGCAAATTTTCCAAAATCGAGTTTTTCTGAGAGTTCAAATTTTCCTCCTGTTCCTCTGGTTAGGAAAAAACTGTAATATCCGACCGATAACAGCTCCCAAAACCCAATTTCTTTTTGATTTCGCGGTTTCCCGTCCAAACAATTGGGAAGGACGGAAAAAACCCGGCCAAAATTCCAGCTATAGTTTTTGCAACACTCAAAAACAAATTTTTCTGAAATTTCTTCAGTTCCTCTTTATCTGCCTCGAAACCATCATTTTTCAAGAATCAAGGGAAAACTCCAAATCTTTCAACAACTTTTTCAGTTTCCCAAGGTTTAGTTCATATCCAAGTATAGTCAAAATCCGGGAAAATATTTAAATATGTCCCCCAATGACGTTTTCCGTTCTTCGTGATCTGATCTGTATGTAAAGATTTTTCTGAAAATCGAATTTCTTTAGATCCTGCACAAAGATCTTGAACAAAGCCCAAGTAAGAGTTTTGCCGATAAATGAGAAAATACTTAAATTTTTCCACAAAACCAAAGATGATTTTTCCAACAGAATTCCTTCAATCGGCTTTATTCGAAGAACTTTCGAAATCTCCGAATACAAGATAGTTCCGTACGAGAAGAATCGGGCGAATCAGGAAAGTTTAAATAAATGGAAAGAAGAACAATTTATATTTTTACGAGATCTTTTACAAACAAATTTACTTAAAAATGAAATAATATAAAATAAAAAACAGACGCAATCCAGACAGAACTGATAAATTCTGGGAATACTTAGAAGATATTATCTCTAAACTTCCAGAGAGGC
Organism: Phosphuga atrata; assembly: GCA_944588485.1. Taxonomy (NCBI): domain Eukaryota; kingdom Metazoa; phylum Arthropoda; class Insecta; order Coleoptera; family Silphidae; genus Phosphuga; species Phosphuga atrata. The sequence continues at coordinate 11,143,722 of OX155896.1, read as the reverse complement.
ACACCGTTATACTGCTTGGTGACTTCAATGCTCAATTGGGAAGAGAGAAAAAATACAGAAACATAGTGGGCAATTATCCGGCACATAAGCGAACCAACCGCAACGGAGAACGATTGGTGGATCTGTATAGGACTTTTGCGTTGATCATGAAGTCTACGGCCTACAAACACTTGCCAAGGAAGCAGAAGACTTGGATTTCACCTAATACCTACCTGGGCGAATTCCATATAGATCATGTGGCCATTTCACGAAAATCTCAAAAGGAAATTCAAGCCTCCAGACTCCAGCCTAGAAACACTAGATTACACAGAACTTCCAAAATGGTAAGATTTGACGTCGAGCGATCCGTGGTGGACCGAAGACTGTAACAATGCAAAAGTGCAAAGACAGATAGCCTGGGTGAATTAGAATTCCAAAAAGACTAAGGAAAATTAGCATACATTTTTGGAACAAAGAAAGGATACAGCCAAGATAATTCGAGGAACCAAACGAACTTTCATACAAAACCAACTAACCCAAATCGAAGAGAGCTTTGCTAAGAATAATTCCAGAGACTTCTTTGGAACCTTTAAGCAGGCACTCAGAAAATACGCTCCGCCTAGCCTCCACTTCAGAGACTCACAAGGCAAACTAGCTTATAACGACAAGGACAACTGCCACCGTTTGGCTCAGTACTTTAAAAATCTATTCAACTGTGACCCAACCAGCAAAGACTTCGACTATAAACAAACCACACCAAACCCGGACTCGCTTCCCCCTTCATTAGAAGAAGTTGGTCACATCATTCAACTTCTTAAGAATAATAAGGCAGCTGGAGAGGACTCTATCGTTGCTCAACTGTGGAAAGGTGCTGGAAACAATGCCGTGCGCAAGCTGACCGAGATCATCCAGGACATATGGGAAACAGAGAAATTACCATTCGATTGGAATTCTGCTCTTATCCATCCGCTTCACAAAAAAGGAGATTTTACGGATCTAAACAACTACCGTGGAATTTCTCTCGTGCCGGTAACATACAAGCTTCTCTCGAAGGCGGTAAAACCAAGGGCAGAAAATCAGTTGTATAGTCAACTGGGAGAATACTAGGGGGGCTTCAGGAGGACCCGATCCTGTGTTGAACAGATCCTCAATCTCAAAACTGTACTTGCATACTCCAAGATGAGAAAGCGCAAGGTGGTCGTCACCTTTGTTGATTTTAGGAAGTCCTACGATTCCATTGATAGAGAAACGCTTAACAAAGTACTCCAGGAACTAGCACTAGACAACAAAACCCGTAGACTAATCCTAGAAACTTCGACCAACACCCATTCCAAGGTTAAATTTAGAGGCGAGATTTCAGAAAGCTTCGAAAAAAAAAACTGGAGTGAGACAAGGAGATGTCCTTTCCCAACTTCTTTTCAACTGTGTCCTTGAAAAGGTTATGAGTGCATGGCGCAAGGAACTGAACAATTTGGGTGCTCAGAGTGCTCGAATCTTCCTCGGACGTAAGAACGATGGACTGGATGTAGATTGCCTGGCCTTTACAGATGACATGACACTGTTTGCTGATTCTCTTGAGATGGCAACAATGCAGGTAAACTGCCTCAGAAAACAGGCTGCCAAAGTGGGTCTTCAAGTGTCGCTGGAGAAAATAGAATTCTTCACCAACATCAGAGAAGCAAACAGAGAGATGTTACTAGAACAGGGAAACATCAAGAGGACTGAGAAATCTAAGTATCTCGGCGAATGGATTGAACCCAACTTATCAGGAAGAGCATCATTATCCAAGAGAGTCAGCAAGTTAGAACTAGCCAATCGGCTGACAGAACACTTACAATAAGAAATGCCTGTCACACAACCTGAAACTTAAGCACTACACATCAGTCTTACGACCAGCAGCCATGTATGCCATGGAGTGTCTTTCCTTGAACCGAAGGGGTCTAATAGAGAAAATGGAAATCAGAGAGAGGAAAATCCTCAGGAAGATCCTAGGCCCGGTATAAAATAAAAAAGTAAATGAGCTCTACGAACATATTGAGATGCTCTCTGAGTGTACAATGAAAATAAGGGTAGCTTTCTATGGCCACGTTGCAAGATTGCCTCCAATCCGACTAACCAACCGTCTGTTCACCATCTGGCAAAACAAGAAGCTACTTACCACTTGGTTGACAGAGACCGAGAAGGATATTAAGGAACTGTGAATAAAGGAACTCAAGAACAGACAGTCTGTGAGACTCACCCTGAAGGAAGTCCGTGGATTTCAGGAAAAACCTCGAAGGAAAGGTACCCCCTGGACAGAAGAAAGAAAGGAGTTACACCGGCAGAAGATGCGACAGTATTGTCAAAGGTCAAAGCCCAACAGTTGAACAAGCGTGGTCCAAAGTAGGCCTATTCGGAAGAAGAAGAAGAAAAAGAAGAAATAATATAAAGACTATATAAAAATCTAAATATTGATACAAAATATTATTTATTGATATTTACAACCAAAAATCATGGTAATTAAAATAATCAGAACTAATTAACTTTTACACTTATGTCAATACACAGTCGTTACAACGTTGTTCAATTCCCGGGGTACTCGGATACCCCTATGGATTTTTCATTCAATAATAGTATATTACGTAATGAGAGTTGTAAGAAGCATATTACGTACGAACGGAACAATTACGCGCGGCCCGCGTTGCGGGGAGCTCGTAATTCCGCGAGTAGGTAATTGCCTTACAACTCGAATTATGTACTATACCTTATCCACGACCACACTAATTTTTTTCTATATAATAAGAAAAATATGTTTGATGTAACTGATATAGTGATTCATCGATATAGGCAACACAATGCACGCAGTGTTAGTGTCAAATGAAATAATTTATATTTACTTAATAATTTATATTTTCTATGTTTAATTTCATTAATACCTACTAAATACCTACTGTGTCGTAGCAGCATCGTTTTGATTTTTCATGGAGCAGTCTATATAGCCTTCTGATACTGCAGACGAACGCCAGCCACCATGCCTTTTTAGTGACAATAAATCACCACCGGAATCCACAAAAATGGTGGCTGACGAACGTCTGTAACAATGTCCTGTATAAAGATTTGCTTCCGGCAAATGAAGATAATTGATAATTTGTTTAGGATAGAGCCAATCTTATTTATTCCATTGCTTAGTGCATTTCTCATTTTGATAATTTAGAAAAAAAGGCTTTTGTCCATATTTTGTGGGCGTAGGTTAATATATTTTTTACAGGTTTGGTAAAATTCTTACGGTAGCACAAAAGATCTTTGAGTTTTTGTTTTGTAAACCGGAATATTAATGATCATTTCGTTGACATTTCGTAGTTCTTGTTTTCTGCAGGCACCACTAATGCCAATGATAAGAATAACCTAATATTATATAAAAAAATATGTCTTTATGCCCATTAGAGAGCATTTATAAGATAAAAAAGTAATGAATACCTTCATCAATAAATATTTGTTATCCGGCGAATTATTGAGGAAACTGTTAATTTCTTGAATGGTTAAAATTTTTGATTTTTTGCTTTTAAATCCATCAGATTTTCTCTTTAGTAAAGCTATTAACTTTGAATGTTTTGAAATGTCGATGTAGTGCTATATATTAATTGTTGTCCGAACCATTGAATAAATTGCCCAAAGTGAAGATGGTTTCATTGTTTGAGATAACTCATCAAAGTATAATAAAAAAAATTCTGAAAAGGATTTAACTTTATGCTTCATTCTCCAGTCCATAAATTTTCTATATGCATCCTCGTATCGACCCCGAGATTTAATACGTAGCAAACTATGGGCAGCTTGTTTCGCGTTTTCAACAATTTCGGGCGGAGTAGCATTTTCTATTTCGCTATCACTGGACATTACCGGACTTTAATTTTTGTTTGTTTAATTTTTTTTTTTACATTTAACGGGATGTATTGGGTTGCCTATATTAAACGATAGTAGCAGCTCTCAACGAATCGTAAACCAAACGCACTAGTGTGTTATTGAATCATTAAATAACATTAATCGCGGACTGTTACATACGTGTGTTGTAAGATGTATTTACATAATCCACGAACTGTACAATATTGGGCAATAATAATAGTGGTCGTAAATAAAATAATTTAAATACCCGGAGACTTTCATATTACAACTCATAGAGTATTCTACTACCCAAAAAAAATACACTGGCAAAATAACAACTGGCCATGAAATAAAATTAAGGTGAAAGAGTAATAAAAGATTTATTTGCAAAATATAAAGATCCGGAAGAAATATTACAATGGATATTTTTTTTTCTACTTTACATTTAGCAAAGCATTTATAGTCATGGAACCAAACAATTGTAGGAACTTAGGAAATATTTAAAACTGCATTCCATTGGACATGCTAGCATCTAAAGATCGTAAAGAATTCTCTTCTCTATTTGGGTAAGAACATGCAAAAGGGTACCCGGGTAACCGGGTATTGACATAAGTGTTAATCAAAAGAAATATCATATGTTAAAAAATGTATATGGAATTTCTTGATACATAAGTTGTATCATCGGTCAATAACGGTTGGCGTAAACTTGGATTCAAGTAAAAGAATGCATTACAACGTCAACTAGGCATAGGATTCAAATAAACTAGAACGTGCAACTACGCGAGATTAAAATACAACTTTTCAAAATATCTTTTCACATTATATGTACGTGAAGTAAATTTCATTAAAAATTATACACACAGTCTTTTCAATCTCTTCAATCACACAATATTTATCAAATCATTCTGTTTAGTATGATCAGGGATTTTTATGGTTTGTTTTTATAGTTTGTATCGCGGCCATATTAAACAGCGTTACAACTAAAAACATGTTTAAAATTTAATTTAAGAAGAAATTTCTTATCGATACATTTAATATTAATAATTTGTGGTTGAGAAACTTTAATAAGAAAATAATAAAAAGTGTTGCGTTATTGAACATTTCTAAAAGTTCTAAAATCAAAGCCCGGGTCACTTAAAAAGCCTATGTGGGTCAGTGTCTGACCTACGGGTCATAGGTCCGCCATCCTTGTCATAGAAGAAGAAGAAGAAATGTTTATTGAAAAAAAACGTTAACAAAAGGCTATCGACCAGTAGGTCTTTCCGCCCAGGAGTTTACATTTCAATATTCAAAATAAATTTATAGATAAAAAAAACTACAGAAAATTCATTTATTATAATAAACTGCAATATCTAAATATTAAAAATTATTAAAAATTTTACCATATTTACAAAAGTTTTTTTATAATTAAAAAAATATTCTTATATAAAAATATTAAACATATATGAAACTAGTACAAATTTTTTGGGATTTCAATCATATCGTTTTTAGAAGAAACGATATGATTGAAGAAGATTCGACAGATAACAGCAGATGAGGAGTCCGATAAGACTAGACAGAAATGTTATTTGTCTAGTCTCATCATCATCATCATCATTCAACCCATCTGAGTCTACTGCTGGGTATAGGTCTCCCTTTCGTTCTTCCACATCTTTCTGTCCAGTGCCAAGTTGATCCAATTTCCGGCTACGCATCTAATATTGTCAGACCATCTTGTAGGAGGTCGGCCTCTGATTCTTTTGAACTCACAGGGTCTCCATTACAATATTTTTTTTGTCCACCTGACATCAGTTGTTTTTTGAGATGCCCTGTCCTGTTCTATTTTAAGTTGCTTATGCGTTCAACTATGTCTGTATCTTCTGTTGTTTGTCTTCCTGTCCCTTCTGCTCACTCCTTGCATCGATTGTTCCATTGCCCTTTGGGTAATTCGTAGTTTATTCACTGTCTTCTTGCTTAACGTTAGAGTTTCGACTTCATAGGTTATAACAAGCAACACGCATTGATCGTTAACTTTTCGATTTAAACATGTTGGATATTGACCTAGTATGTGTCTTCATTTATGAAACGCCGCCCATCCTAAACCAACCCTCCTGTTAATTTCGAATGTCTGATTATCTCTGCCAATTTTGATGGTATGTCCAAGGTATTTGTATGCGTCACCTTCTTCAATTGTTGTATTATCGATCATTATTATCCCGTCCAGAACGAGGCTCGTCATAATTTTAGTTTTTGACATATTCATTTTTAGCCCTACTTTTTCTTGTTCAATGCCAGTTGTTCTAGCATTTCATTGGCATCTTTGAGGTTATCAGTAATTATAACAATAACATCTGCGAATCCTTTCCCCATGAATATAGAGCTTTTCTCCTTGGATATTTTTGCGCTTGTCGCCCCAATCGAGTTCTTTCATAATGCTTTATAATACTGCCGTAATGAGTTCTGAGGACGGCGCGTCACCTGGTCTGACGCCCCTTTCGACACTGTAGGTTTCTGTTTCTGTGTGTGGTCCAACTTTTGATGTGGTGTTTGCATATATGTTACTTATTAGATCTGCGTATCTATAGTCGATTCTGCTTTCCGATAATGCCTTCATAATGTCCCATAACTCTATGGAGTTGAAGACCCTGTCGTAGTCTATAAACGTGAGTGTCAGCGGCAGATTATATTCTACACTTTTCAACCAGGGTCTTAATTACTTGCAGATGATCATTAGTGCCATAACCAGCCCGCCAGCCGGCTTGTTCTCGTGGTTGCGAGAAGTCGAGTTTTGTTGTTATTATTTTGGTAATTTTTGTTGTGAAGAGCTTGTACAAATGTGTCAACAGGCTAATCGGCCTATGATTTTCTAAACAAGTAGCGTCTTCTTTATTGTATATCAATACCATTATTGCATTATTCCACAGTGTTGGGGTAGTACTGTTTTCAAAGCATGTATTGAACATTTCCTGAACTTTCGCCTTATATTTTTACGGCTTCTATAACTAGGCCGTCCTCTCCCAGCGCCTTGTTGTTTTTCATTCCTGATAGTGCTTCGGTAGTTGTGATTTCGGAGCCTTATTTTATTAATCATTTTCAATTACGTCTTCTATTATCGTTTTTGTCAGATTTTGTGCTAGTATATAGTTCGCGATAGAAGTCCTCCGTTATTTTTAGGATTTCGCTTCTGTCGGTTGTTACTTGTCCTGTTTTATTTCTCGGCTTGTGTATTTCGCGTTTACCATTTGATAACTGTCTATTCATTACTTTTGTGCTTTTGTTTCTTCCAATTTTATCCGTGGTCATCTGCATGTTATGCTTTTGAATATTATATCTTATTTCCTTTGATGTCCTTTTGTTTAGTTCTCGGTATCTTGGCGAATTTAAGTCGTCCATTCTCCTTAGACGTCTACGCTCTTTCATTAGTAATTTTGTACTTCCACTGATTTTACTTTTATTTTCCGTACTAGACTTGCAGTTCTCTCTCGTACTTTGTGTTATCGTTTCCAAAATTTTGTTGTTTATTTTCTCGACAATACTTTCTTCAGTTGTAAAATTCTCGAGGTATTTCTCTATTGTTCTCTGATATTCTTCCAAGCACTCGTATGGGTTCCGTTTTCAATAGGTTTTACTTTGGATCATCTTTCTTCTCATTTTCTTTAAATGAGTGACACGGTTTCTCTCACCATTCTGTGTTCGCTTCCAGTGGAGAATCTGTTTAGAACGGTGACGTCGTGTATTATTTCTTTCTTGGCTGTTAGAATAAAATCTATATCGTTCCTTGTTTTGCTGTTTGGGCTTATCCAAGTCCATTTCTTAGTACTTTTCTTTTGGAAAAAAGGTGTTCATTGCATATAGCCCGTTTTTCCTTAGGAAGTTCAGTAGTATTTCTCCCCCCTCGTTGCGCTGACCAATTCCATGTTGTCCTATTTACAAATTAAAAACAAAAACAAGAAGTTTGGTTGTGTTTACGTATACCTCTTATATTCCGGCATTGTGTGATATCGTTCCAAACCGTCACCTATATGCAAAGCCTGTTTAGCCGTACAAGTTGCACAATAATACCTCGACTCTTTTCTTCCATGCTTTACTTTTAGAACACACCAAACACAGTCTTTAGTCCTTCCTGTATCATTTCGCCGGATAATTTGTAAAAGACCGTTCAGCCTTTTTGCTGTTTCAGAAGTCGAGGTCTTGGGTTCAGAAATTCTGAAAAAAGGTTGAAATTGTAGATGTGTTAACTTTCTTATATTGTGTTTCTTCTGATGTTCCCGATATAATAGATACGAAGTTATGACTGAGACTTCCAAGCCCCGGAAAAAAACATTTTCATTTGTGGGACTACCGCACGAAGTGCTACATACAAAGACTACCTACAAGCCGAATCTCACCCGCTGCTACTATTACTGTTAAGGTTGAAATGCCGGAGTGGATTCCTTATTGTACATATTTCACTTCCACTGAATGAAGCAATGCCGTCATCTTCCATCTTGTCAGATTCAAAGTAGTATTCATCAGTACTGTCACTATCCAATGTATCATCTCTAAATCTTTTAGCCATCGTATGAAGGATAAGATATAAAATATATAAAAAGCCTGCTGGTTCTTCTGGTAGTGACACTGAGAGACTGAATCGAAGCACTGAAATTCTGACTCTGCCATCGTTTTACATCGTAAGTTTACATCAAAAGTAAGATAAGACTCTATCGCTAAACTGTATTCATGTGTATCTTATCGTTCAGAACTAGAGATGTCGCGAGCCACTTCATAATACGCCTTGCAGCTAAGGACTGGGATGGGCAGCTATATGCCGACACGCGTCTGGAACGGTAAAAAGGTTTGGGCGGCTATATGCCGACACTCGTCCGCAAAGGGTTAATAATAAAAAATTACTGAACAGAACAGGAAAAACTCGATACAAATAATTAACTGAAGAAGACTAGTCGGACAAAAGTTACAAGATCAGACTAGGTACGGTAATACAAGGCAGGCGATACCATAAAGACAATGTTAACTACACCGTGCAGACAAAGTGAACTATGTCATCGAGTCAATGTTGACTATACCCTTGCGACAGATAAAACTAGACTTCGTTTTTTTTAAGGATCGTTTATTTTCATATGTCTAAATATGTAAGTCTATTTACATTTATTTTGGTTGTATATGTCGGCTTCAACTAAATATATTTATAGTCATTGGCAATTTTTAAATTTACTTTTGTGTAAAGAGATGATACAAAAATATGCAACAAAGCATTTATATTTTTGTATCTGAATTTAGATTGTTTTTAAAACAATGAGTAATATATGAGTCGATACTTGTGTTTGAAATTGAATTGATTGTAAACGTAAATTTTTATTTGGTAATATTGGCGTATTCTGTGAAACGTGACTCGATAAAAATCCAATTAAAAAACTCAAACGTGGATATAAAAGTGTCAAACTACTGCCAATACAAAAATAAAGAGTTTAACATTGTATCCCAAAAAAAAAACGCTAAAAATACGCTATACACTGCTCTTCCCTTCTAAACAGTTTTGCTAGCGTTTTTTTTAATTTGGTGTGAAACATACTGATGCATGAATTGATAATTACTTAATAAAATTTAAATGTATTTAAAAAAATTGTGCATTTTTTCGCATTTATAAGTAAAATTGCTGGGGCCTACATTCCGGCATAAGCGACAGGAATCGCAAAAATTAGTTTATAACCTTTTTTTCGAGATAGGAATTCGAAATGTCATCCAACTGAGAATATTCCGGCAAACGCCGAAATGAACGAGAACCGATCGTCGACTAAACACTCTTCTTTCTATATGAAATATTCCGCTCGACGGTAACCCCAAATCGATTTAAAATAGTTGAATGTCGCAAAATTTTTAATTAAATTTCACCAATATAGCCTTATATATGTCGACACAAAATTAATTTTTAGCGGGTCCAAAGCTTTTCTTTTCCTATAGTCAAATATACATATAAATGAATTATTGGTTCGGTTAGATTATATTAAATTTTCTTCTGCTAAATTAGGTAAAGTTAAATTTGGTAAATAACATATTAGAAGAATAACTTAGTATTCGCTTTAGTAGATATTAATAACTAAATAAATAGTTTATATGTTAAGCTACAATAGCCTAGTTTAGTTAGTGATATGATAGGTTAGATTAGGTTACTACAGGATAATTTATAATTATTTAGAATATGTTATATTTGTTTAGGGGTAATATCGGTAATTATTTGTGAAAAGGATGGTTGCGACAGTTACTAAGTGGTAATCCATACTTACATTGAATTGAAAAATTCACTTTGTTTTTTACCACACTTATATTATGTAAAAATGTTATATAACTTATTATTCACAGTTATATAAATTTCTACACATATCACGACTCGAGTTTCGACGTTTGACGGTCATTTTCAAGTGAAAATGTTTCAATTCACTTGAAAATGACCGTCAAACGTCGAAACTCGAGTCGTGATATGTGTAGAAATTTATATAACTGTGAATAATAAGTTATATAACATTTTTACATAATATAAGTGTGGTAAAAAACAAAGTGAATTTTTCAATTCAATGTAATTATTTGTGTTTCATATAGCTTCTCTTATTTTGTGGATCAGATTACTTTTTATTAATTTAACGAAAATCAAAATTTGACAATACGATTTTTGGTTTTGTTAATAAAACACCCAAATTGCTATAAATGTTCATTTTTTTTTCGTTCCGTAAGAATAAATCTTACATTGAATTTTAGAATATTGTGTGTCATATAAATGATTGAGTAAAGTTACAATTAAAATGCATCGTGCACTTACTTTTGGAGGGTTGGAGTAGATTAGTTAACTTATTAGTTAATTGGAGTACGTTCAGATAGTTCATATGAATTAAGAATTAATTTATACAGTGACATCTAAAATTTATGAAGTTGGTAGTTTATGTAATATCTTTCTTCTGAACCGCTCTTTGAAATATATTGCGTGCATGGAATTTTTACCTCGATGGTTTAAAACCAAGAATTAATAGAAACTAAATTAAAAATAATTAATTGCATTTACATGTGCTACTAAAATAAATTTCGTTTGAAGTTTTGTTTGTTAATGTGTTTGATTCTACTAATATTTAAATTAAATTTCAAACATCGATTCGTGTATATATGTATTTTAATTAAATAGCATTTGATGTTTCAATTGATAAACACATTTTTGTTTGTGTCGTATTTGTAAAAAAACAAAAAATTTGCAAGAGGCAAAAATAGTGTGAAAATAATTTAAATGTAACTATAAATCAAATTGCGGTTTGTAGAGTACATACAATTTTCAGGCTTCAAATTTGATTCGCGTAATAAACAAGGTTATGCAGTAATATCTCATCGAGTATTTTAGATTGGACTTCAGTCTCGCTGGCGGTTGAAACGTGACATTCGCTACATTTAAATGGTCAATGGTCCAATTAAAATTAGGGTTGATATTTTAAATGATATTTCATTTTGCAACGACAAATCTCATGAGGCTTCGTCCCACACGAAAATCCCTTCCCATTCCCCATTTCAAATTCAAGAAAATTAAATTGCTATGTTATAGAGACCTGATTATCAGATTTTTATTAATAGAAAAGAATAATATAGAATAGAATAAAATAATAATAGAACTTAGTTCAATATTAATCGACACACAACACTCGAAAAACAAATTCCAAGAATGAATCGACAGGAAAGACCAAGTCGACCGAATTATACAAGACTTACAAAACGAGTGAGACGATACAAGATATACAAGACTAAACCGATAATACTATGCAAACGAAACTTTAGAGATGACCGGAGTAAATAGAGAAGCTAGCAGAGAGAGGCAAGTATAATCAAGAAAAAACATATGTTACTTGACGCTCTTAAATATAGATAAGACAAGAGAGAGAAAAACTGCTCAAAAGACTTTATGTATCACCAGTGGAAAGAATGGATAGGACATGGTAGATAATACTAACTAGTGGCGGATCGAGCGAGAGGCAATGAGGGCAATTGCCCGGACTGAGAATATAATAACTTAATTTTTTAATTTTTAAAAATATTTACAAAATAATTAATACAAATATATACATTTATACAAAATAAATATTACATCATGTATTTGCTTTATGCTACCTCTAAAAAAGTTAAGAAAAAAAGCAATATATTATTCAGTACGCTCATGCAAATTCCGATTTGTATTCGTCCGCTGCATAGACTTACGGAGTGGAGAGCGAGTAGGAAACACTCTCAGCGTTTTGATATGGATTAAGAAATATTATTTTTTATAGTCCATCGACACGAGAAGTAATATTATTGTAGAAATGCCCATATAACTAACTACATATCTGTTAATGTCAAAGAAGATGGAAGGAATTATTCAATTCCTATACATTATAGAAAGCCTGTTTTGCTAGGTGTTCCTTTTTTAGATCTAAATATAATATAAGAGTTGTTGGTGTGGGTAAACGGGAGCTTTAACCCCTGTGTTAAGTGGACTTTTACCACGTATCGTTAGATTTATCTTTTCATAATTCTTATTTTTTTTTTGTTAAAAAATTGTTCGGTGGCTGATCGCATCGGTAGTTTACTCCTTCATACTCTATGATGCACCTGTATGGCAAAAGGTCGTGGCACATAAAAAATATAATCAAATTTTAGAATGGATCCAGCGAAAAACACTGATTAGAGTATGTTGCGCATGCTGGACTGTATCTAGTGATGCACTGCGAGTGGTTGCAGGAAGCCCACCCATCGATCTAATAATAGAAGGAAGATATAGAAGCCTGGAAGATACAAGCAAAGAACCATTCGCATCAGAGATCAGGACACAGATAACTAACCTATAGCAGAAACGATGGGAGAACTTGAAGATAAAGGCGGAATGGACGCGAAAGCTCATACCAAATCTAAAAAATTGGATAAACCGAGAGCATGGTGAAGTGGACTATTACCTGACACAAGTATTGATGGGGCATGGATGTTTTGGCCACTACCTTAAAAGGTTCAAACTAGCAGAAACGGCGGGCAGTTACTACTGTGGGGAGGACCATACAGTGGAACATACAGTCTTCGAGTGTCCAAGATGGGAAGCGCAAAGGAAAAAAAAATACGGAAAGCATAGACGAAAGAGTAACTGCTGAAGAAACATGGAGAACTATAACAAGAAATTTAACAGAAATAATGAAAACTAATGAAATCTACGAAAGAGGTGAACGGAACAAATATAGAGGAAAAATAGTCCACACAGCTTTTCCCTGAAGTAATACTATGGTGGTTTCCAGGGTAAAGTGGAAGGAAAATGTGTTTGGTTAAACTGTGTCTTTTATATTGTAACTAACCCTTTTCTCAAAAAAAAAGATAATGTTCTGATAGGTAAATGTTTTCTTCAAACTTATAATTGTTCTAATAGAGAAATACCAAATCAATGAAACCAAATGCGATGGAAGGAAACTGAAGAAAACCGTGCAACACTTGATGACCCACAATTGAATCAATCATATTTTTGAGAAAACAAAATATTCCTTTACGTGGCTAGCAGCCCTCACGTGGAAGTCACCTTGTCGCGGTGTGAGGGCTTAGTTTGGCGTACCGTTGGACGTCACGACTGGAATAACCCCGGTTGGGGCGTTTGGCGGAGGGCGAACAACCAAGAACTTCCAAACCCTTAATCGCAAGGTGTCATGCGACCCGTGCCGAAGGGACTGGTTGATGGCCAAGGGAAACCGGCCATCGCTTACGGATCCCCTCTGATACCGGATTCGAATGGAACAAAAACAAAAACAAAAATTCAATCCGTGTGTGCGGGATATAACCGCCACACAATTGGCGGATCAGATGGAGCATGAGCCCCACGATCCGAGTGAGCGCACCAGTCGAGAGAGACCAACTCCCAGACTGTCGCCAAAAAGCAAAGGCAAGATGGTCAGTAACATCGTTACTACCACCAAGCCAGCAAGCCAAGGGAGACCCGCTCCCAGAACGGCTTCTAAAAGTCAGGGCAAGGTGACCGGTAACACCGTTACTCCCACCAAGCCCGCGACTAAGCAAGAGGAGACAAAGCCCAAGGCAGGTAAGAAGAAGACGAGATGGGCACATCCCTTGCCAGCTAAGAAGAGAGCAGTACAGAAAAAGGTGGGAACTACACCACAAACACAAAGAGCTGCCAAAAGAGGGGCTGATTCTGTCACGCCCCAAGACAAAGCAGCTAGAAAACAGAAGGGGAACATCCAAAGTGGGGCAATGGGAGTGATCAGCTACCCCAGCTGCCCTCCCAAGACTTCTGGGCCGAGCACCAGCTACGCCACCGCCGTCAAGGTGGTGAGGGTTGGTGTTATGTCCAGAGACTACCCAAGGAATCCCCTGAGTAAGAAGCACATGCCTGCTCTTGAGCAAGCAATTATGAAAGAGACAGTCGTAGACTGGTCTCATGAGATACAGTTTGAAGGCATACACTTCAAACCAGGACTTGTCATTGTCGACTGTGCGAACGAACAGACGGCAAAATGGCTGATGACAAGAGCGCCCATCCTAAAACATTGGGAAGGGGGGGCTCTGGTGGCGAAATTGGGTGATGATATCCCCAAGCCACATGTCATCACCATGTTCCTACCTAGGAGCGGGGACCTAACCCCGGAGGCCTCCATCAACTACCTCAGGGCCCAAAACAAAGGACTTAACATTTCCGAATGGAAGGTCCTTGGGTGCCGGGTGGAAAGTGGGGGTCAACTCCTAACGGTGGGAATTGACGGTGGGAGGAGTCCGCTGGAGCCATAGCGAAGGCCAACCATAGCCTCTACTTTAGGCTCGGGCGGATCATAGTCCATGGGCGGAAGAACGACGCCACACAAAAAGCGGATGTAGTGGTAGCGGCAGCCACAGCGGCCCCTCCCTCGGAAGTTACGACCGCAAGAACGGCCACTTCAGAGGTGGAAGGAATAGCGGTGGCGGCAACTCCCTCTGCTGAACCTTTAACGACCAAGGCCGCGAACGAGGAAGTCAGCCCGGATTACCGGGAAGACGACCTCGACCTCACACTCGTAGACATGAGCAGTCAAGCTATGTCTACAGAGGAAGAGGTAGATGTTGTTCTGGTGGAGACAGAGAAGGACTTGCCGCCTCCTGTCATAAACCAAAAATGACCAGCAGGCCCACCAAAGTAGCCCAGGTTTTGAACATTCACCATGCCTGTGATGGCTAGGATGTTCACCAAACAACACCTAGGGCTAGCGCTACTGCAAGAACCCTGGACCTACGGAGGTAACATCAGAGGCCTCAGCAACAGGGAATGTAAGTTGGTATGGGACAGCCGTGAGGCTTCCCCTAGAACTTGCATTATGGTAAGGAAGGACATTAATTACTTATGTCTTTCAGAATTCTTAACGCGGGACTTAGTTCCGATACAGGTCCTCATCAAGACCGAGGGCCTCCACCGCGAAGTAGTGATCGCATCAGCATACTTCCCTGGCGATGGTAATAACATACCACCCATGGAGGTACAAAGGCTGGTCGAGCACTGTATTAGGAGGAGGCTGCCACTCATCTTGGGATGTGACGCGAACGCCCACAACGAGATGTGGGGCAGCACGGACACTAATAAGAGAGGTGAGTACCTTTTAGAATACCTCCTTAAAGAGAACTTAATTGTGTACAACGTCGGGAACACACCAACTTTTGTCACTAAGGCCAGAAATGAGGTACTGGATATTACGGTAGGTAGCGCTAACGTAAGTAAACTAATTAAAAAGTGGAGGGTTTCAAGTGAACCCTCAATGTCAGATCATAGGATCATAGAGATTGAGCTGGAAGGAGCGAGTGAGGAAAGTACCCCCATTCGAAACCCCAGACAAACGGTGTGGACTATGTTTAGTTCACAACTAAAAGAAAACCTGGAGCAGGTGACAGTGCGGGGTGGTATCAGACACTACACCGTGCTGGAACAGGCTGTAGGAGAAATAAATGTAGCAATCACCACGGCATTTGAATCCAGCTGCCCGGTAAAAACCGTGAAGGAGCATAAGGACGAAAAATAGTGGAACAAAAATTTGTCTACATTAAGAGCAAAAGTACGTAGGCTTTTCAACAAAGCCAAGCAATACGGAAATTGGCTAGAATACTCTGAGGTGCTTACCACCTACAATAAAGAGATCAGAAGGGCAAAAAGGGAAAACTTTAGGACCTTCTGTGAAAACATAGAATTCACGCCGGTGGCAGCTAGACTGCACAAAGCACTAGCGAAGGATATAGTGGAAATGACAACCACTCTCAAGAAACCGGATGGGACCTTCACGGAGGATGAAGAGCAAAGAGCTCTCCTCCTACTAGAAACCCATTTTCCGGGATGCAGAAGATACAGGAAGACCGAGGGCTTGATGCAACCACGGAAACCAAGTCAAGCCGACTGGAAGAGGGCAGCGTCCATCTGTACGGAAAACCGAATCAGATGGGCTATCGGCACTTTCCAGCCTTTTAAGGCCCCAGGTGTGGACGGACTAGTTCCTGCCTTCCTACAAAAGAGAGAGAGAGAACTAATGCCGTATCTTCTAAATATTTTTAGAAGTAGTTTAGCGCTCGGATATATACCGGAGCTATGGAGAAGGGCTAAGGTGGTATTTATACCGAAGGTGGGAAAGAAAGACACCACTCAACCGAAGTCATTTAGACCCATTAGTCTAACATCTTTTATGTTAAAGACAATGGAGAAGGTGATTGATAATTACCTTAGGACTAAGGTGCTGGTAGGTACACCACTACACAAGAGTCAGCATGCTTACAGAGCAGGGAAATCCACAGAAACCGCCCTGTATCAGCTGACAAATGAAATAGAAGCAGCACTAGAGACAAAGGAAGTAGCGATATGTGCCTTCTTGGATATAGAGAGAGCTTTTGACAACACCTCACACGAGGCTGCCAAGGCGGCCCTCGAGAGAAGGAGTATCGACAGCACTATCTCAAAGTGGATGGGAGAAATGCTGAGAACTAGAGTGGCGGAGACACAAGTGGGAAGAGATACCATTAAGATCTCCACAACTCGAGGGTGCCCACAGGGAGGTGTACTATCACCGCTAATGTGGAGCCTGGTAGTTGATGAACTACTGGTTAGGCTAAACAACCTAGACATCAAATGTCAAGGTTACGCCGATGACATAGTCATAATGGCCAGAGGAAAATTTGAGGGAACGCTCTGTGAAATTTTTCAGAGAGGCCTCAAAGTAACTAGTAGATGGTGTCAAACAGTGGGATTGAGACTCAACCCGAGCAAAACCACGGTGATACCATTTACTAGAAGGAGAAAACTAAACTGCCTGCATCCCATACTCATAGATGGGAAGGCAGTAGAATACCAACAGGAGATAAGGTATCTGGGTATCACACTAGATAGCAAACTCCTATGGACTAGACACGCTGAGGCAGTGGTAGGTAAAGCCAAACGCGCCCTAAAGGTGTGCAGAAATCTGGCAGGAAAAACGTGGGGTTGTAACCCCACTATCCTGCGATGGATGTACACCATGATAGTGAGAAACTGCAATCACTTATGGGGCGGTTGCGTGGGGAAGTAGAATCAAGCTGGCCTCTATGAGGAAACAGCTTGAGAAGATTCAAAGACTGGCGTGTGTCTGCATCACGGGAGCGATGGGGTCGTGTCCGACAGCAGCATTGGAGCTGCTGCTGGATCTGACTCCGCTGCACCTTGTGGTGGAGAGCGCCGCCAGATCGGCGATCGTAAGGTTCAGCAAGGAAGGAATGGGCAGAGGTAAAATAATCGGGAGCAGAGACCGAAACAGCCTCGCTGCCAAGATCCCCTGGCTGGAAATACCAAAGGACGAAATGGTATGCAAATACCACTTCGAGAAAAACTACATAGCAATGTGTAGTAGTAAAGCCGATTGGAGCGACGAATCCTCAGTATACCACATAGAGCAAAATGCCATCAAGTGGTATACAGAAGGTTCGAAGACAAAGGAAGGCACTGGTGCAGGAGTGTTTGGACCTCGTACCAGATACTCCGAATCCATGGGAACATCCCCAAGTATCTTCCAAGCAGAGGTACACGCAATCGAAAGATGTGCCCAGTTTAACCTCGACAGGAATTACCGCAAAAAACGAATTGCTATCCTGTCAGATAGCCAAGCAGCCATCAAGGCCATTAGCTCATACACCATCAGATCCAAACTGGTATGGGACTGTGTGGGGAAGCTGAACAAGCTTGGCAGGGATAATAAAGTAACGCTATACTGGGTACCAGGACACACTGGTATAGACGGAAACGAAGAAGCCGATCACCTAGCAAACAAGGGATCCAGTAGCCCCTTTATAGGTCCGGAACCCTTTTGCGGTATGAGCGTGAACACCATCCGAAAAAGTTTAGATGAAGAAATAAGAGGAAAATGGATGAAAACCTGGGAAGAACTTCCAGGGCTAAGGCAATCCAAAGTGATGCTGGGATCTTTCAACCAGAAGAGAACTAAAGCTTGCCTGAAACTAAGCAGGAACATGCTTAGAATTCTGACAGGAGCCCTGACGGGACACTGCAGACTTAGGAAACATCTCAAGGCCCTAGGCCTAGAGGAGGATGATGGATGCAGATTCTGTGGCTCAGCAGAGGAAACCCCCATACATCTGTTCAAAACTGCGGAGCATTACTCCGCAAGAGACAGATGTACCTTGGGGCTCACTGCTTGATCAGTCAGGATTAGAGGAGGCGCTCTAAATGGGTAAGTACACCAACACTTGGAGGAGGAGGGTGGGGTACAATAGATCTATAAAGGCCGCAGTACAAGTCGTCACCACCATATCTACAATCTACAATCTACGTGGCTATCGAGATGACGGGTCTTTAATGGATTTAAAATTTGTTGGAAATGCAGGAAATTTTAGAGAACTTTTTCAATTTCGAGTTCTATTGGGAGATAATATTATGCAAGATCATTTAAAAAATACTTCATGGCGAGCAACGTATATATCCAAGTCTACTCAAATTGAATTGATTAAATACTGTGGAAAAGAAATTCAGGAAACAATTATATCTCTAATTAATAATGCTAAATTTTTGATGAAATTACTGTCTAAATATGTCTCATATCGAACAAATGTCTGTGAGTTCTCGCTATGTATATAAAAATTTTATTAGGGAAGACTTTATTGCATTTGTGGCTGCACATCTAGAAGCAGAGCATGACAGAGGCAGTTCAGAAACAAAGCTAAATGGAAAAGTTGTTGGAGAAATTGTTGTGAAATTAATAAATGGTTTTATAGACTTAAATATTAACAATTGTGTTGGGATTGGAACAAATAGTTGTAGTGTTATATCTGCTGAAGTAGGTGGGGCAGTTACAGACTACAACATTTATACTAGAATACAGAATTCTGCTATAAAAGCTTCTAGATGTCCTTGTTTTAATCATGCATTGAATAATTCAATATCTAAATCTATTAAAATTAATACTATCAGAAATGCTTTTGGAATAATTAAATCTGCCATAGCATTTTTTAATCTAACAGCAAAAAGAAATTTGATTTTAAAACATCAATTAGGTGGACAATTAAGCAGTTTATGTGAAACGCGATGGATTGAGAGACATGATTCGTTTCTACAATTTCAAATTGCTTTGCCTAAAATAGTGGAAGCATTACAAATTATTTCATTGTGGAATGATCAGTTCTACGGCCACTACACTTTTAGCGTCATTATCTCAATCTGATTTTATTATACCTCTTGTAGCAGTGACTGATATATTGAAAATGACTGCACAGTTGAGTAGATTATTACAGTCGCCTCAGGTGTGTTTAAGGAAGGCATCTCGAATGATAAATGATACAATACAGATATTAGAGAATAAGAGAAAAAACTCTGAAAAGACATTTGCTCTTATATACTCAAATGGAACCGTTTTAGTTTCCGAAATTGATGCTGAAATACGTTTGCTTTGTCTTGTGAAGAGACAACGAAATTGAGAATATTAACAAGCCAATAACCCAGAAGACTATTATAAAAAATATTTGTATATTCCAATTTTAGAACATAAAATTATTGATATAAAATCACGTTTTTCTCAACAGTCGTTGGAATGTTATGAGCTAAATATCCCAATGTATTTACAAACAAAACAAAAATACTTGAGATTTATTGTGGCAAAAGATATTAGCCAAAAAATATCATTCACTTTTGGGGTATCAACAATTTCAGGTTGAGTTAATGTAGCAGAGAAAATGGGAGTTTTGGTGGGGATTTAATTATAAAAATTGGGAAAGAATAAAGAATCCTTAACCAACTGATGTGATGGAAGTCATTAATAAAAGCGAGCAAGAGATCTTTCCAATCATTCATGCATTGCTGCTCATTTTTGCAAGCCTAGCAGTAAGTGTTGCAACTGCTGAAAGATTTTTTCGTCTTTGCGAAGATTAAAAACTTGGTTGCGCACAAGAATGATGATGATCGAATAAATAAGTACATCAAGATATAAATGTTAACACAAAAAGTAAACGGCGAATTGATTTTGTTATTTGAATTTGTTCGGATTATTACGAATATATTATATTTTGTTGATTTATTTATTAAAAATAAGTTATTTTATATATAAAAAAAACTTTGTTTTTCTTCTTATTATTAAAAAAAAATGTATTTTTCAATAAAACTTTATTAAAAAAATGATGTGTAAAGTGTCTTGCCTAAACCTATGTTTTTCTTGGTTACAACACTGGCTGCCCTTCGAATCGAGTCTAGATCCGTCCTTGATACTAACACGATTAATCTAATAGACCTTTTTACGGTTAGTTAAGCGCATGCGCATCCGCCAAGTTTGAAAGGCGGGAATATGAACGTGTCGGGCATATATTTAGTTATTAGTTAAGAGTTCGGGCACTTTTGGACGTATAACATAGCGGAAATTGACAGATGCGCACAAAAAAATTTCATCTAAGAAAAGGTCTATTAGACAAGACCAATTCGTAGCTCAAACCCGCCGTTTGTATTTATATCTGAGAGGCTTGCATCAAATTAACTGTTTGCAAGCTGTCTGCCGAAATAAGGGACTATGGCTTCATCGATGTAATGAAAAGGTTGCAAGTTTCAAAAAGCGATTGTTCATTTTTTTTTTAAACTGTCGGACACGGAATTGCAAACATATCATTTTTGTCTAACTTATCATTACTTACGGTGTATGTATATACGAGAAAATATGCTCATATCTATTCCGCGACATGGCGTCGGATACAAGATTATTGTGAGAATCTGGAGAATTCGCCGGAAACACTTTTCGTCGATGAACTGCGTTATATACACTTCTTCTTCTTCATGGCGCTACTGTCCCATTTGGACCTGGGCCTCAGTTATTTTCTGCCTCCAGTCGTCTCGTTGCCTTGCTGTTGTTTTCCAATTACCAACTTTCAATATTTGTTTGGCGCCCTCTTTTATGTTGTTTATCCATCTCTGTCTTGGCCGTCCTCTTCCCCTTGTACCGCATTTTATATACTTTCTTTCGTATTCGGTCCTCACCCATTGTCTCAAATTCCCGCCCATTTTAATCTTTGAAATTTTATAAATTCGGCAATATCCGGCTGATTATATTTCTGTTTAATTCGAAATTATATCGGATTCTCTATTCCCTATTACTACTACCCGGTCCATATATTTTCCTTAGGATTCGTCGTACCCAGCTGGCTAACATTTTCTCTGGATACTTGGTGATTGTCCATGTCTCCCTTCCATATGTCACCACTGGTCTTATAATGGCTTTGTAAATTATTATTTTTGTTTATCTTGAGACTGGTTTGAACTTAAATATAAGTGAAAGTGAGAAGTAGAATACTGTTATTTCTATTGCGGTAACATTGGATCTCCTGTTTTTACTAACTGCATAAATATTTGTGCAATTGACAAACATTTCAATAACATCTGAATCTATAAATTATTCAAATAATTCTTGAGGCGATAAGTTATTAGGTGGCAAGCAAAAAGTAGGCCACTCTATTTCACTTTTTTCCATTTATAATTTTTTTTCTTGACTTACGGAATTTGTTTGTGCTGGTAAATTGCGCACTTAAGACATATTGGTATTAAATCTTCAGCATACTCTTCCTCATCATTAGTTTACAATAGGTCGATAACGGCAAATATCTAGTCGGTATTTTATGCGATTTATCGAAAGCTTTTGACTGCATGTCACACAAACAATTATTAAACAAATTGTATATATTGTATAAATAAATGAACGATTGTATAAAACATTTCTAACAAACCCAAAGGAATGTCTGGAAATCACATTCAAGAAATAATCTTTCATATGAAAACCAGTGAACATTAATAGAGGTGTTCCGCAAGGAGGTGTACTTACGCCCACACTATTCCTCTTATATATTGTGGACCTTGGTCACATTTATGCAATACAGCAAATGCATACTAAACGCAGATAATTCCACTTTCATTATCTCCTTTCTGGAAAATTTCCTTCCTCTGAGGAACTCTCCTTTCCTCTTGGATTAAAAATGAACTTTAAACTAACAATGTATTACTAAAAATGGTGGAGTGGTGCTCAGCAAATGACTTGTTCCTAAACAAGGAGAAGACGGAATATGTAATTTTCAAACACCATGTAAGCCAATACGCCGATAATTTAAGTTTAAAAATCGACAATTTCAACCTGCATAGGGCATAAATATTTGTGCAATTGACAAACATTTCAATAACATCTGAATAAAATTGTTGAAATAATTCTAGAGGCAATAATTTATAAGGTGGCAAGCAAAAAGTTCGCCACTCAACACTTAGACGCGAATTGTCTAATTCCCAATTATAATTTTTTTTTTGGACTTGTACGGAATTTGTACGTTTGTGCTAGTAAATTACGCACGTCAGACAATGGTATTAGATCTTGAACATCCCATTCTTCATCATTGATGCCAAAAAATCCGCTTCTGCTCGAAGTTGAAAAGCAGGCAATTTATATACGTTGATATTATCTTCTTCGCCCGTGTCTTCATTTGTCAAGCTGACGTCTTGACAAATGAAGACATGTATTGACTGGCTCCAAAATTGCAGTATTGGCAGGTCTCGCGTCGACCACACCGTCATCTTCTTACAATAAAGAGAGTAGCTCAGCAAGCGTTACCTTCCTAAAACAAAAATCGTGTATTTGCCCACTGGCCTTTTAATAGGACACCTACAATTAGATACCTGTGGAAATCGCAATTCTCGCAATTATCGATAGTCAAGACAACTTTTTGAGGCTAAGGTTTTAAAATTAGTGGAGCCGTTAAGATTCTAAATTTGAAAATAAACTTACCTTTCCAGCTTGAAGTCATAGTGAACAGCCTTGGTCACTTCCAAAAAAAGGTACAAAACTTGATAAAACCTGCCTAATTTGCAATAAATTGTTTTCCTGTATATTTATCTCTCTATAAGAAGATATTAAATGTCTTATTGCTGAAATGTTTCCAAGCTCTTCAATTAAAATCAGTGATCTGTAAAATATCCTTCTGAAAGGACAGTGAGCAGTGGGTTAAATATATTCGCATTTGCATCAAAGACAAAAGGAAAAATTTTAACACATTTAGTTAAGCCGACACCCCACACCATGTGATTCGTCACATGGCCAATGTGTGGATGAAGAAGTTGGCGCTTGTGAATGGGCTGGTGGGGGTTGGAACATGCAGTGGCGGCTGGCCATAGGGTTGTCGGTTTTCTGTGCCGCTTCAAAGCAACTGGCGCAAGGTCCCACATGACAAGTTCTCCCTCCACACATTGGCCATTTATTTTGTACATTGTATGCAGCAGGTGCTATATAAAAATCAGCAACCGCTAATTTAAGATCAAGATCACCAGACATGTTGGCACTTGTTGGCACTTGTGAGCCAATATGTAGACACCCACTTATGGTGTGTGAAAGAACAGCAAATGTTGGAACACACTTTGGCCTGGCCGTGTGAGCCAATGTGTGGAGCCGGCTTTACAGTTGGCGCATGCAAGTGTAGTTTCCGAAGTGCCCTCTCAAATCGAAGTCAAACCCGAAATCTGAAAACCGCAGCCTTAAGAGGAATCTGAATTTGGGACAAAATAGGTTAGGGTCGTCGGGTTAACTCCCCGTCACCGGAAAAACAAACTTGTTACGAAAACTCCACGAAATAAAATTGGACTGGAACCACGACAACGAACCACGCAACGAAAAAAGGACAAGAGATTGGGAATGAAAATAAGCACATGGAATGTACGAACCATGCTAAGACCTGGAAAAATGCAGGAGATTGCCGAAAAACTTATAAAGCAAAATATAGATGTAACAGCCCTGCAAGAAATCAGATGGAAAGGGCAGGGCGAAGTACGAAAAAGAGAATACTCACTATACTATAGCGGGAGTGAAAAACAAGGATCATATGGAACTGGATTCATACTAAACAAGAAAGCGGGAAGTACGCTTATGCACTTCGAACCAATCAACGAACGAATGTGCAAGATCCGCTTAAAAGGAAAATTTACAAATATAACCATTCTAAACGCATACGCTCCAACGGAAGAAACAGACGATATGATAATCGACCAATTCTATGACAGGATCCAACAAGAATGCGACAAAGTACCCAATCACGACATCTTGATATTGATGGGAGATTTTAATTCAAAGATAGGACAAGAACAGAGGTACAGGAGTGTTGCTGGACGACACAGCTTGCACGCAGAAACAAGCCCAAACGGAGAGAGATTATGCCACCTAGCAGAAATGCAAAATTTGAAATTAAGTAGTACACTCTTTCCGCACAAGCGCATACATAAAGGAACATGGAAAATTCCGGGCACGAGAAAATGTAACCAAATCGATCATGTCGCAGTATCAAGAAGATGGACATCAAATATAAGAGATGTACGCTCGTTCAGAGGAATCAACTGCGATTCCGACCACTTCTTGGTAATAGCAACTGTAAGACAGAGAATAAGCAACATACAAAAACGCGGAGGAGATAAACCAAAGAAGTGGAATGTGGAAAAACTGAAAAATTGAAAAGGGAAAAAGAGAATATCAAGAAACAATACTGTAACACCTACGTAAAAACCCAAGCGAAGACGATGTGGAGAATGAATGGAGACACATCAGAGATAGTATTCTAAAAGAAGCTGGAAAGATTGGAGAAAAGCAAAAAATTCGAAACGAAGAATGGTTTGACGAGGAGTGCAGGAAGAAGATAGACATAAAAGATGAAGCAAGAAACAAGTGCCTCCAGCGTGAATCGAGAAGCCAAAGGAAAGACTATGAAAGAAAAAGAACAGAAGCATACCGAACGTGTCGAAGAAAGAAAATAGAATACTATAACAAGGAAATAGAAGAAATAGAGGAGAGCAATAACAGAAAAAATTACAAAAAGTTCTACCGAGAAATAAAACTACACTCTTCAGAGTACAAAGCGAAAGAAATGTTGTGCGACGACAAAAATGGAACGATCCTAACAGAGAAATCAGACGTCCTGAAACGATGGCAGGAATATTTCTGCGACCTGCTTAATAATAAAAATGAAACAAACTCAGAAGAAGAACTAACTCAGTACAAAACAGCTGAACCAAAAGTTGAAACACCGACACTGGAAGAAACTACTGAGATCATAATTGCCTTTAAGAATAACAAGGCGCCTGGTAGCGATAACATTACAGCGGAGCTACTAAAGGCAGGAGGCCCAGAACTGTGGGCCCGTATCCACCAATTAACCAAACGAATCTGGGAGGAAGAAACAATGCCAGAAGAGTGGAATTTAGGCCTTATACATCCTATTCACAAGAAAGGAAGCAAAAGAGATTGTAAAAATTACAGAGGAATTACATTATTAAATGTAACATATAAAATCATTTCATGCCTCATTCACAAAAGGTTGAACGTATATGCAGAAGATATACTAGATGACTATCAATGTAGATTTCGACCTAACCGATCAACAACAGATCAAATACACCAAATGCGACTGCTGCTAGAAAAGGGATACGAACACAATTTTGACATACACTGCCTTTTCATTGATTTTTAACAAGCCTTCGATTCAGTCAATAGAAATAAGTTATACCTGAACTTAATACATATGGGCATACCAAAAAGATTGTCAATCTAATTAAACTAACATTAGAAAGAACGTCAGCGGCAGTAGTAATACAAAACGATAAAACCGAAAAATTCGCCATTACGTCTGGAGTCAGACAAGGTGATGCGCTATCCGCTCTACTTTTCAACCTAACATTACATGCGGCTATAGAAAAACTAAAGATAACGGGAAACTTAACATCAAAAAGTAGACAAATCGGAGCCTATGCAGATGACATAGTAATCACGGGGCGCATGGTAAATACAGTAAATGACACATTTAAGGACCTCGAAAAAGAGGCAAGGAAAGTAGGACTGACAGTCAATCAAGAAAAAACAAAATATATGATGATGTCCAGAACTGCACCACAAAATGAAGATAGATACATAGTAGGCGACCACAGCTTTGAAAAAGTTAAAAATTTCACGTATTTGGGATCTCAACTAAATCAAACCAACGACGAGAGTGAAGAAATAAAGATACGAATATTAAATGGAAATAGAACCTACTATGCGAACAGAAAACTACTTACCAGCAAACTACTAAGTCACAAATCCAAGATAACTATATATAAGTGCCTAATACGACCGGTAGTTACTTATGGCTGTGAAACATGGACCCTCCTTAAGAAAAGTGAGGAAGAACTAAAGACATTTGAAAGAAAAATATTAAGAAAAGTATATGGTCCGATAAGGGAACAGGACGGAACATACAGGATAAGAATGAATCACGAACTAGAGTCTCTAATTGGAAACAACAACATAGTAAAACATGTAAAGGCACAGAGACTGAGGTGGATAGGCCATGTGCAAAGAATGGAAAAAGATCGAAACACCAAGCTTATCATGGAATAGAAACCCACCAATAGCCGACCAAGAGGAAGACCACGTAAAAGATGGAAGGAAAGCGTGGAAGAAGACATAAAACACTAGGAGTAAGGAATTGGAAAAGAGCAGCAGAAGATCGTGGAGGATGGCACAATATAGTAGAGGAGGCCAAAACCCATAAAGGGTTGTAGAGCCAAAGGAAGAAGAAGGTTAGGGTCGTCACATCTGAGCTTGACTTCTGGATTCTTGTCTAAAGAGGAAACCGAACTGGAACCAGACTAGGTTGATGTTATAACAAGCTTCCGTATGTCATCCAAATCAGGATTTCTAATTATGAACGAAGCCGAACTTGCGTTACAAATGGTTAATAAATGTCATGTTTTCTAATTCTCATAGAAGTAGATTCTCAAACAAATGATTTATTGATTTTTTCAGTATTTTTAAATGAATATTTCCGCGCCACAAAAACAAAAGTTAAGGAGAGAATGTCTTCTTTCCTTAACTTTTGTTTTTGTGGGTTCATGAGATAAACAAAGAGAAAACGTTGAAGAATGTTAATGCAGAAACTGGAATCTGATATACTGAGAACTATATATTTCCGAATGTCTAAAATACAGTATGAGGAGAATCATAGTATTATTGAATGCGCCATAAAAATCGCGTTACGCGTAAGCTAGCGCAAGTTCTAGCAACAGCTAGAACTAGTCACACGCGAACTGTTCATACCCGTGGGATAGCATACAAGCATCCCCTCCACCTTCCCACGCCGATCTGGGCATTGCAGGTAAACTTTGCGTGTGACGAGTGGGATTGCGTTGCATACGATAAATATGTTTTTCTATTTTCCGTCTGTAATGGACTCATAACAGCACTCATATGCGAGCGGTTATGGCTAGTCGAGTGCGAGGAGCATTTTCTCAATATGTATCGGCAATTTTTTTATTTAGAAAAGGGCATAAAAGGGCGCAAAATAAAAAAAAAATATAAAAAACTCGTTCTTAAGGCGTTTTTCAGCACTTCAGGACTTTTCAGTCCATTAGAAAACACTTCGATACGCCTGCCGTTTTCCACACCTGGACACGTACTGTAAAATCGCGCTTACTGAACTCGTCACTTAATATACTATTCTATTGCATAATTTTTCATATTTGCAGAGCTCTTTGTTTCCACAATCTTGCCTATTTAATCTTGTTTGTCAGTTTTGTACGTATTGTATAGTCCGGATACTATACGTACAAAACTGACAAACAAGATTAAATAGGCAAGATTGTGGAAACAAGGAGCTCTGCACATACAGGATTAAACTAGATAAGCAAAGCAAGATTGAGCAGACATTGCTAGACAGACGATACCCAACAGAGAAGTATTCAAAAGAATAGCCGTGCGTTGTGTGTCTCAATTCAACAACCCAGTCTGCCGACTTTTCTCTGTCCAATTATATCAGACGCCGCTTTCTGATATAATTACACAGAGAAAATTCGGCAGACTGGGTTGTTGAATTGAGACACACAAGGCAGGAAAATGTGCGTTATAACATGCAAACATGTGGAATCACTAAATCTGTATATATAGTTAATGTTAGCTATTGTGGTAATAAATATTGCCATAATCTCTGAAACTGTGGTTTATTTAGGCGATTAGAAATTTATGATTATTGGTCATAATACGCAAATACACCTTTGCGTGCACTAAACCGCGAAATTAATAAAATAAAACAATTTGTATAATTGTGTTATTAAGGTAGTATTACGTAACTACGCCGCGGACTAAATACTAAATAATTCCGTCATGCGAATAGCCGGGCGTGAAAGCTTATTGCATTTCTGTGTTTAGTTTTGTTTCTATTTTTTTGTTTTCTTGTTATTATACTCGGTTCGCTAACTCTCTCGCGCTTTCCCTCTCTTTTCCGCCCACCTAAAGGTTGGTTTTTCTGCCTTTTATATTTTCTTGTGGTCGAGCAAATTTAAAATCAGATTACCGCTACGTTTATTAAGTAGGTGTTCAGAGGAAAGTCTTTTTCAAATTAGATTTTAAATAATGTTTGCAGTAATTCCTTTATAATAATTATAACTCTCCAAATAAAACAGCGCAGTTAATAGGGGATAGAAAATACAAAAAGTATACATATGAATATTGGATTAGATGTCTCAAATAATTTACAACAATGTAAATAATCTTATATTTTTGAAATTTGTATTAATCTCTTGTTTAGCAATTAGTTACAAGATTTATTATATAATTTACAACTTAAATTGCAGAAAGTGATTACAGTGACTGAGTCTCGTAATTTTAACAACGTTAGTACTTTGTATCTTAAGATCTTATCCTTTTTATTATGTTTTAGTTAATTCTTGGGAAAAGAAAGTTATTAGTTCGGAAATTAGGAATAAAAATAAATATCTAATTTAAACTAAACGCAGAAAATTATATGGTCGAGAGGTTATTAGTTATAATTGGCCATCATTTTCCGTCTGTACGATTGCCACCTTAGAATCCCGCAGTAAATATCGCTTTTATTGCCCTAGGTAGACATATCTTAAAACTTTCATTTAACCGAGGAATTCATTTCTAAATATTCTGATCTGAGAGTCATATCTATATTTTTAGTTTTTACAATAGGCGAACGTGAACTAATAATAGGGATTGAAGTTGAATCTGAAGTCGGATATAAGTGTAAACTCATTTAACACAAATTAACTTGACGTCTAAAAAATATGTTTACTTACAATAACTATCTTGTCCATTTAAGTTGATGCTATTAATCTTGAAGACGATTGACTTCTGGAACTGGAACTTGTGTTTCTCGAATTTTGGCGAGTCTTTGGGCCTTGCATCCTTAAATGCTGGATTCTTCCGTTAATCATTGAAACGAAGGAGATGATTGTCTCCTTCCTTTGTGGGGTGAATTTTTTCGCACAAGGGGTTGAGTTAGCGAATTCACTCCGAAGTATTTGAAAAGCACATAAAGAGCACATAATTGTAGTGCTTATTATAGGTATCGGTATCTCAAATTTACAATGGATTTTCGAGCACAAAAATCGCGATGGCGGCACATAATTAGTTCTTAAATTTCAATTTTGAAGAGGTGAGGATGCCAGATGCCTTTATAGACCTAATAAATTTAACTTGTTGCTATTCTCTTTATTTTAGTATAACTTTAATGAAAGAGTACAATTATTTAATCTTCTATTTAGTAATCACAAAACAAATATTAAAAAACTTTAACCTAGGCATGGTTTTTCAAACACAATAATAAATAAAAAATAATAAAATAACAATAATATCATTTTTTATATATATTATTGGTAATGGGAAATAAAGTTCTTATATAATTTAATAATTTATTTGCCTTACTAGTTTCGATGTGAAAACTAACATCTTAATCATAGGCTAATAGTTACAAAAATAAAATTAATTACAAACTATAATTAAAACATTAATAAGGCATACCTCTAAATTGTTTCTATTAAATTAAAAATTATTATGTTTTATGATGTTATAAATGATTATATAAATTTTGAATCAAATTTGATGTTTAAATAAATAAACAAATTAACAAAAGTTAATAATTTTTATAAACAAATATTCTGCCGGCTTTCTAGCCGAATAGCCAAATATTAGGCAAAAGTATTCGGCCGGCGTGTGGCAGGAAAACTTGTTTGTTTCCCGTACGTTTGTTTTGAAATAACGCCGCGCTATTTTGCGCTCTCAATTGTTACCGCTCTGTGTGTTTTGACAAGTTTGATACGTAGGCACAGTTTGTCGTATTCTTAGCGATTTTTTTTTAATAAAATTGTGCAAAATCTTACTAATAATAATCGATTAGCTTCTAAAAAAAAATCGACTATTTGTTCATACTTCGAAGACGATGAAAATAATGCAAAAAGTGTTGTGTGTAAATTGTGCGAAATAAAAATTTCTCGTGGTGGCGTTGGAAAGAAGGCGACTACATCAGGAATGATAAATTATTTGAAAAATAAACACTGCGACGAACACCGTAAGTTGCAGACTACGCTTGCTAAGGGGCAAGAAATAACGGGTCAAGATACAGATGTAAATCAACCTTCGACATCTAAAAAGCAATTGAGGCTTGAAGAATGTTATGAAATACGTAAATCATGAGATATTAATGACCCCAAGGCTAAAAAATACCATCTCTTAATTGCCGAAATGATAGCACTTGACAATGAACCAGTAAATATCGTAGAAAGGACTGGCTTTAGAAGATTGATTAATAAAGCTTTGCCGCGGTATAAAATACCATGCCGCCCTTACTTTTCAGACAAAATAATTCCAGAAATATATCATAAGGTGGTTGAAACAATTAAAAAATTACTTTCAGAAACTGATTATATTTCCGTGACATGCGACATGTGGACGTGCTTGCATAATCAAAACAGTTTTCTAAGTTTTACTGCGCACTTTATTGATCGTGAATTCATGTTAAACATGTAGTATTGAGCATCCAGCATTTTGAGGGACAACACACAGCACAAAACAAAGCGATTAGTTTACAGAAAATTGCAAGTATGTGGGACATCCAGATGGCAAAAATTCATGTCGTTGTTCATGATAATAGACGAAACATAGTAAAAGCTGTTAGTAATGCAGAGTTGGCCTCAGTGCGTTGTTTCATTCATACTCTTCAATTAATTGTTAACAATTGTCTGAAGGCTCAATCAAATGTGACTCAAATGATAACAACAGGTAGAAGGATTGTAACTCATTTCAATCATTCTGGCACTGCACAGATTAAACTGCATTCTATCCAAAAAGATTTGGATCTCCCGCAGCATGAATTGGTGCAAAACGTCCGATGGAATTCCACCTATTATATGCTTGCAAGGTTAATGGAACAAAAAACGGGCCGTTTCGCTCTATCTCTCGGACTGTGATATTGCCAATCTGACTGCTGTACAATGGGAGCTTTTAGAGCAACTTTTGAAATTATTACAACCATTTGAGGAAATAACAAAAATTATTCCGTATGTTGTTACATTAATGCGATACTGCGATAAAACGAGCTAACACCCAAGTCGGAGCTAACACCCAAATTAAGGGCTTGTTATACAACAAGGGTTACAAGAACGATTTGAGGACATCACAACAAGCAAAAATTATTTGGTGGCTACAGCTTTAGGCCCACGCTTTAAAATGAATGTTTTCACCAGTGAACAGCAAAGAGAAAAAGTAAAGCAGTATATTTTGATCGATAGCTTAAAGATGAACTGTGAAACAAGCAGTGACGATAGCGCAAATTCGTCCCCTATTCCGGCCAAGAAGATGAGAACCGAAGAGCAGAGTCTAAGCCAGGCTATTCACTCATCTTTTATGGATTGCTTCGAAGAGGTGGTGCAGAAAAAAACACAGCTCATACCTGGACACCGAAAGGAAAGAATGCAGTTGCAACTGAAATAGACCTTTATTTAAGTCTTAAGAACATATCACGTCACGACAATCCATACACATGGTGGCAAGCAAGAAAATATAAATTTCCATGTTTGGTAAATCTTGCAGCAAAGTATTTGTCTGCGCCAGGAAGTAGTGTTTATTCAGAGCGTCTTTTCTCCGAAGCTGCGAATGTCTACGAGAAGAAAAGAAGCAAACTACTGCCTGAAAATGCAGAAAAATTAGTCTTTCTGCACCATAATCTTCCACTTGTAAATTTTAATTACGAGAATTAAAGTACATAGACATAGACATTTATTTAATACCTAGCTTTTTGTTAATTTTTATAATACGGAAGTTGATTAAGTAACTATAACTACTTTAATGATTATAAGAAAAATAAATTATTATTATAAAATAAATCAATATTTTTATTTTATTAATTATTTGACCACAACAAAACATCTTACTAAAGTATTCGGTATTCGGCCGAATAGTACCTAGATATTCGGTATTCGGCCGAATAGGATAAAAGTGGCCGAATAGGCCGAATACCGAATAATAGCCGAATATTCGTTGCAAGTTTAATATATATATATATATATATATATATATATATATATATATATATATATATATATATATTGTTTAAATTGACAAATTAATTACAAAATACATATATTTGACACTTTTTGCATTTTCCTTAAAATATTTTTTCTTTGATTTATACACTTTACTAAATTTTATATTATTTAACTTTTATCGGTTAACATATTATTTATAATTTGAATATATATTTTACTAAGGTTATTAGTATCTTCTCTAAAGTTCATTGTTTTGTATTTTTTGATGGCTAACATTTCACTAATATTACGTTTAAATTTATTTGTTTCGAATTCAATAATTTTGTAGTTAAAATTATGTTTTGTTAAAGCTGTTTTACCAATATTTGAGTGTTAGATTTACAATCATTTTTATGTTGTTGAATTATTTTTTTTTTAATATTGTCCT
Source organism: Phosphuga atrata (assembly GCA_944588485.1). Taxonomy (NCBI): domain Eukaryota; kingdom Metazoa; phylum Arthropoda; class Insecta; order Coleoptera; family Silphidae; genus Phosphuga; species Phosphuga atrata. The sequence continues at coordinate 11,110,627 of OX155896.1, read as the reverse complement.
GTCTGTCCACTATAATTTTGTACAATCCTTACAAGGAATACTATAAATTAATTCAGAACAGTTCATTGCAGGTGTTTTATCCTTTAATTTTGTGAAGAACCTTCTTGTTGTTGAAATATTATATGTAGCTAAACTACATCCTAATTTGTTTGTAATTTTATTGATTTTTTCACTTAAATTTGGAATGTATAGGAATTTAAAAAATTTGTTTAATTTATGTTGCTTGCTGCTCTCTTCTATTCTGTCATTATGTTGAAAATAATAATAATATCATCACAAAATCAATAAAATTACAAACAAATTAGGATGTAGTTTAGCTACATATAATATTTCAACAACAAGAAGGTTCTAATAGAAACAATTTAGAGTTAAGTCTTATTAATGTTTTAATTAAAGTTTGTAATTAATTTTATTTTTGTAACTTTTAGCCTATGATTAAGATGTTAGTTTTCACATCGAAAATAGTAAGGCAAATAAATTATTAAATTATATAAGAACTTTATTTCCCAATACCAATAATATATAAAAAAATGATAAACAACAGGGATAATAATAACCAACATATAACAATAATAGTTTAACATTTTAGGCCGTATAATATCTCCATTGGGAATGTTGAGAAATATAAACAGGTAAATTATTTATATTTGTTAAGTAATTGTAAAAAATTTCTTAAAAATATTCTTCTGCAATAACTTCTGCATAAAATTCAACAAAATGGTTATACTTTGTTTGTTCTTTTTCTTCTTTGATAAGATTTTGCGTTTCCTTCATGCGAATTTTGTTCGGAATAAGTGGAGTGAATTCAGTCGGGATTCTTACAGACGCGAAGGTGTTCGTTATGTGTGCTATATAAAGGTTGAATTATCTGCAGCACCGCCATTACATATTTGCATTTACAGATTATTGTGTGTTCATAACGTCTGTAAGCAGCTATTTGAATAGTAAAACAATTTTATTTTTTTCCACGAATAAAACTGCAATAACCGTAAGTTTATTATTGTCTCGCATCCGGAGACTTTCGTCTTAAGTGCGAGAAATATTCACTTTAAAACTTAATAGCAAAATCACCTAGTATTAGAGTTTTTATTTTACTGTGATTTCTTGTTATTTTGTTTGCGCTGTTACTTTGAATGCGTTTTAATGGCGCTCTTACTGATAGGAAATGTTTGGAAAACAAATCTTTCCTTTTATATAAATACAAGCAAACTGTGATGTTTGAACTATAAAATTTAATAAGTCTACAAGACGCATGACTTTGTAGCATAAATTTGAAATAAGCATTTCAAAGAGAATTCTATATCCACATAGACAAAAAGCAAGACTAAGCCAGACTGAGCAAGAAAAACAAAGACTAAACAGACAAGACTAGAGAGACAAGACTAGATATACAAAGCTAGTTAGACAGGACCGATAAGACTAGATAGACAAGACTAGACAGCCAAGACTAGACAAGACTAGACAGAAAAGACTAGACAGAAAAGACTAGACAGATAAAACTAGACAGACAAATTTGGACTAGACGGAAAAGTCTATACAGATAAGACAAGACTAGACAGACAAGACTAGACAGAAAATACTAAACAGAAAAGACTAGACTGAAAAAACTAGACAGACAAGTTTGGACAGATATGACTAGACAGACATTTGACCAGACAGACAAGTGTAGACAGACAAGACTTTTTTTTTTTTTTTTTTTTTTTTCGGGGCGTAGCTGTACTTTATACAGACAAGTGGTCCCCAGGAAACCAACCAGGCTCTCCGGAAACGCTTATCGCATGGCTTCAGAGTGCTGGTTGTTGTCATTTAGTCGCTGTAGTTAGTTTTGACTATACTTGGTCACTCGTCTCTTTCTCTCGTCTGTTTCTTTTGTCGATATTATTGTTTGGATAAGTCTGTGGATCTTGTCCCAATTTTCTTTATTTTCTAACATATAGGCCATGACTGTTCGTGCGTCAAAAGGTGTACCCATATTCTTTACAGCTTCATCCCTATCACTTTCCCATCTGTAGCATTCAAATATTGTGTGGTTTACTGTGTCTATTTCACCACAGTATACACAGGAATTATCCGATGATCTACCAATGTGGTGTAGAAAGTCATTGAAACAGCCGTGACCAGTTAGAAATTGCGTAAGATGGTAACTAACTTCTCCGTGTTTCCTGTTGGTCCATACAGTTAAGTCTGGTATGAGTAGCCTAGTCCACTGGCCTTTCTCTGTATGTGACCATCTTTGCTGCCATTCGTTGAGGAGATTCACTCTAGCTTTCTGCCTGCGATTGTTGTGGCCTGCCTTGCTTATGTCTTTTCTTTCTTTTGCGAGCAAATCGATGGGTGCAATAGCGGCGACTACTAATGCTGCCTCTCCAGATACTGTACGGTATGCACTGCATATAGACAGACAAGACTGGACAGACAGGACTAGACAGAGAAGACTAGACAGACAAGACTAGATAGACAAGACTAGACACACAAGACTAGACAGACACGGCCAGACAGACAAGATTAAACAGACCAGGCTACACAGGCAAGACTAGAATTATACATACTAATTATACAAACTAAATTATACATACAAGACTAGACAGACAAGAATAGAGAGTCTAAAGTAGACAAACAAGAGTAAACAGACACTAGTGAACAGACAAGACTAGACTAGGCAGCAAGGCTAGACATATAAGGCTATATAGACAATACTATACAGAAAAGACATTGTTATCCAGAGAACATCTTCCCTTATTCCATATTTACAACTATAAGCAAATGACCTACTACAGCAGAACCCAGTCAAATGGAGGGGGAGTAGCTATATGGGCCAGGTCCTCATTGCATCACAGCAACATTCGTGTGGAAAGACTAGAGGTTGATATAAACTCAATTGAGGAAGTCTATATGAAACTCGAATCATAATTTTCATTAATAAGTGTTTTGAATTTTAAAAAGTGTAAAAAGAATACGTGAATATCGACGGGACTTTGACGGAGCCATTACATTATAGCTAATTATTATTAAAGTAATTTTATATCCAGGTAATCCGATAAACCTGTTTAGTATTCTTGAATTAAACTAAGTGGAATTCTACTCTATTGAAAATCTGTGTTGATATTTAACATCATCATAATCTCTTCATTATCCTTTCAGGGACTCTTTATTATCTTTTGAGCAAAAAGGATGTCCCGCCATAAATTCCCCACGTAAAATAAATATCATAAATGCTCGTATAGATTATACTTTGCTGGAAAACTTTTTCACTATCATTGACTTTTGGAATAAATCACTAACGTACTTGCCCTGCATGCGCCCCAGTCAGTCTAAAACTAGTCTCGATGGGGGCGGTGGGCGCCCCAAAGCCTTCGCATTAATTTAACGGGTAATTAGAATATCATTAGGTACGGTCCATGAATATTGAGTAGAGCCTGCATATTATGATCCTATCCGCCTCTTACTTAATATCATTATACCCGCATTACAAATATTTTGTATTTGCTTAACCCTCTGCAAATAACATTTCGGTGAAAAAAAAATCAGGTACTAATTAATATAAGAACATTACTAACAATTACTCCGATTATTAAATTACACTTAAGTGGCATATAACAAATCAGCAAAGGTATAAAACGTATCAGATTAAATACATTGTAAATAGTTGTAGACGTTTACGCGGTCACAATCAAACTGACCCAAAATTTAATCAGCACGCGCGGCGACGCTACACTTTAGTATAATAATCAGCCCGTTGCGTCAGGCAGCGTTGCGACACACGGCGTGGACCTAATATAACCCCGGCTTTAAGCCGGGGTTATATTACAGCCACGCCGCGTGTCGCAACGCGTGGGATTACAATCGGTTACATACATTTAGTACAATTACATACATTTACATACATTAGCTCAGTCCCGCGTGTCGACGAGCGAGCTGACGCCACGCAGACAGCTTGATTTCGATCGGCGTGGGCTCAATAGTGGGGGAAGTGACGCGTTGGCTTAAGCGCCCCATACACTGGCAACGAAGTCATCAAGCTTGTCTTCAACAAGATTGAGGTTCTTGCCCACTCACTAGACATCCAAGTTGGAAACATTAGTATCAGTTGCATGTTGGTTTTGTTCGGTTTATTCATCGGTGTAGAGCTTGTACGAAGAATTTAAAAATATTGAGTGAATATTTGATGTTTTATATAGTTTTGAACGAGTTGTGTAAGGACGATATGGGTCATTTGAAGAAGAAAAAAGTGTAATACCCACAGGTTTCGATACTAGGCCCCAACCTGTGGGACGTGCTATAGACAGAGATCCATTATAAGTTCTCCGTCATCAGACTGCCTTTGGGGCACTGCCACCGTAAATGGCTTCGCAGACGATATCGCACGGGTTGTCACAGCAAGAACAGAAGAAAGGTTGATGCGAACGGCTAATCAAGCAACAGAAATGGTCAGAGCATGGATTAAATCGAAGAACCTGAGCTCTGCTCTAGAAAAAACTGAAGCGGTCCTCCTCACAGACCTACCAGAACTTAGCCCCGTAACACAACAAGTGGAAGATGCAATAATAACACCGAAATAAAATCTCAAATACCTCGGAGTGTTAATTGATAAAATGCTATCTTACATGGCGCGCTTAACCGAAGCAGCAGGAAATGGAACGAGAAAACTTGCAGGTATCCAGCAACTCCTGTCAAATGTAGGAGTATCAATTTTTCCATGGCAATTTTTTTTTGTTACGATCTTTCTAAACTTCAGACTCTACTTTCCACAACTCAGGCAGCTCTCTGAACGTTTCAAAAAATTCCACCCATACAGGAATATTTGGTATATTTTGTATGATATTTGCCATAACTATTAAGACGGACAATTAAAAATTACAAAAAACTGAAAAAAGATAAATCGCAAACACAAGTCACCTGCACAAACAAGAATTCAAAACACTGACAATGTCTTCAACCTCCCCACAGAACCCTCAACACGTTTACCCCTATCAGACTCCGCCCACCAAAAATCCAAGTTACTTTAAATTTATTCATCTTGATACTAAACCTGAAATGTTGTCTTCAATCAGCCCATACACTACTAAACCTTGGCGTCAACATAGCAAGTTAACGACAAGGTTGTTGACTTGGTTGCTAGTGTATTACTTAGCGCTAGTATAATCACCAAGTGATCACTACGCGCATTCGCCCATCCCGGCTGAGCGTATTGACAAGCAAGCAAGCAAAATGCATTAACATTAAGTTTCATGCATTTACTGGGTGCACCATATCTCCTCTTCTTTCTTTTTTTCTAGAGTAGGCTTAAAATAAATAGGTAGGCAATATCTTCTACAAGATCCTTATCTTAGTCGGAAGAGAACATTGTAAATAGGTAAGGACGTTTACGCGGACACCACTGACACCACGAAATGACACAAAACTTTATCAGCGCGCGCGACGACGCGACACTGTAGTATAATCACCAGCGCGTTGCGACAGGCAGCATTGCGACACGCGGCGTGAGCCTAATATAACCCAGGATTTAGACTACAGCGCCACTGTCAAACATTTTTTGACAGTAAAAATGTATACAAACCAGTGGCTAAAACAAAATCATGAGGAAGATGACTATAACCCTACAATGCGCTATGATTTTAAAAACAATCGGAAATTACAAAACGACCTTGGTAAAAATTGAACTAACTTAAAATATAGAGTGGCGGGTAGACAGTTGACACTGAACGAATTATTCCTTTCAAAATTAGGATTAGATTAGGTTATAACGGAGCAGATAATTCCAGACCACATATCGCGCGTTAGCACGACTTCTCGATCCGGATTAAGAAACAATATTGTATGAGGGATAGATTAAGTTATATTTGAGCAGATAAATCCATACCACATATCGCGCGGTAGCGCGACCTCTCGATCCGAAATAAGAAAAATTATTACACTTTCTAGTTATATAACACAGTTATATAACTTTCTAGTTATCTAACACAGTTATATAACTTTCTAGTAATATAACTATTTCTTAAAAAGCATTTAAAATTTTCAATCCATTTTCAGTACGCATGCGTTACTCTTAGTAAGAGATAATAAATTCAACTGTTTTATTGCCACTGCTTTAAAGGTTTATTGCGTATGCGCTAGTTTAATTTCTGAAGCTGCCACCCAAAGAGTGCTTTGTACAATTTACTTTTAACCTTCCGATCAGCACGTCATTGTGACCCACGTTAAGCAGCACCTGGGGTCCGCCGCGGACCCCATGCATTCATATGGTTTTTTATAGTTTTTTCCTATTTTACCTCACACGTTAGGTGAATTCAAAAAACAAAGTTATATTTTTCTACCAAAATGTTTATTAAAAAATAGGAAAACAGAAATTTATATGCAAAAATATAATATAATTTAAATTTAAAAGAGTTAGGTCGTATTATTCGTGATACACTCTTTGCAGTATGCAATCACTTCTTTATTTGAATTTAGGGGACAAATGTGCTTTTTGCATGTTAAACATTTTGTTTTCACTTTTTGATCCATAGATCTTGTACATAAAAAACATCTTGCTTTGTTGGCTGAGTTAGTTGCTTGGGGTACGAGGGTATTTATATAGTATAGTACAGGGGTCGGCAGACTCTATAACCTTAAGAGCCAATTTTTTATTTAAAATGATTTTAAACCGGATCAAGAGCCACGGATAATTTTTTTCATAGTCATATTTTTTAATATTTTTTTCATAATTGGCGCCTTTGCTATAATATTATTGGCTGGCTTATGATGACTGCGATGCTTTAAACGATTAATTTGCGACTATGTCGTAGCAAAAATATTTTCCTTTTGGCAGTTATTTTTGGCAAGCTCTCTGGATAAAATGTGGTCCACAATACATATGAAGCAATTGCACCCACATCCAACATATTGAAAAATAACTTCATAGGTCAGCACCTAGTATTTCTTATGCACGAAAAATTTGTTGCCAAATGATCCATCGTTTCAACACCACCCTTATAACTGTTGTAGTCTAATATTATTTGGGGTTTCTGGTCTTCTTCCTCAACAATGCTCCTATCATGTGACATTGTTGATAAGACACATACAGCATTTAATTTCTTTGGTACATATGAAAGCAAAGTTATTTTTTCAGTATGGTCAAATAATGTTGAATGCACTTCTCTGGTGTTAGCTGGTAAAAACTGTCGTGGAATTTCAGCCAGTTTTTCGTAAGTGAAAACGTATGGGGTCCGTAGCGACCCGTATCCGACCCCAGGTGCTGCTGTCCGTAACTTTTGTCTTTGATGTGATATATCTCAGGCTGTGATAGTCGAAATAAATCCAAATTTGTGCAGAACATGTAAAATACAATAGAAAGAGGTGTCCTAGAAGCCCAGCCGCTCCGCTCAAACTGGTAAAAAAAAATCGAGAAAAGTTTGCTCTGGGGTCCGTTGCGGACCCCACGTGCTGCTCGGAAGAATTCTTCTACCGTCATAAGCATTTATAGCTATTTGTTTCACGATACATAATAATGGTTTCGCTAGAAGAACTAAAAGTGCTGCGAAAAATGATAAAAAGCTCAAAAACCCGACACGAAACCGTCGTCAAAAATTTCAAGCAAGGAGATAGTTTGTTAATATTAGAATCTAGAATCGCTGACTTAACTGAAAATTAAAGAAATATATAATTCAATCCAATCCCAAATCGAGATATCTCAATTAAGCAATGCTGAAGCCGGCGCGAGTGGTGTAGTGGTGACGCTCGTGGCTTCATGCTAGAGCGCTAACTGGCGAGTATAGTGGTCCGAGTTCTATTCCCAGCACCGGCCGCATTTGTTCCAGAAAGACAAATGTGAAAAAAATGTGTTTTCTGGGCCTAAGTGAATGTGATAGAATCCAATAGGCTACCAATAGGCCGCAGTGTTCGAAGGGTCGGCAAACCCGGTAATCACATCGAACCAAAACTTTTAAAGAAAAAAAAAAAAAGAAATGCTGAAACACAAAAAGCTTTTGATGAAGCCCCATTGGACGCGGAAAATAATAAAGAACGCGAGAAAATCGAAACGCAGTTTCATTCTATTGTCGCTAACATTAAATCGTTTTTAGATAAACATAAAACGGGATCATCAAATCAAATTCAATCAGCTACCATAATTAATATCACTAAAACAGTTCCGGATAATACATATAGAGGCCGCAATTAATCTAAAACCTTTGCCTTTGCCAATATTTTCATGATGATGCAAGCCTTTCCGAAATTCGGAAATTTCACTATTTAAAGCGATGTCTCAAGCAGGAGGCTCTACGAACTATCGAGTCCTTCTCGGTTTCCGCCGTCAATTATGTTAGCGCGAAGGAATTGTTAAAAAAGCGATTTAATAACAAAAGACTTATCGTTCAGGGGCACATATCTAACGTATTGGTTACCGTGAATGACCGAAATTGGAGAATGTCGACTTTCACTGGTGAATGTCAGCGCATACCAAATACGTCGGTGAAAGATCGAATATTTCATTACTTTGTTGTACATTCGGACCCTCACCGGTGTATGTCGACAATCACACTTACGCTCTGGTGGAGGTCCAAAATGGAGATGCCGATAGGGAGGCGACTGGCTCTCTCCCACCAAATCCTTTGTTCTGCTGGAAGTCAATCAGCTTTATCAGTCTTATGTTGTAATAAATAAGATTTGAATCACATAATTTAGTATTTTTTGTATTACCATTATTTTCGTTTCTAATTTAGAATGTACTGTGGGTTTTAAATTATTGGTCACTCCTCTCAGAAGGAGCGGCGAAAAAGTTACGTCACCCTTGTGACGATTTATAGCGACTGAATTACGGACAAGAAAATTTAAATCTCCGGCATGTTCAACATTCACCATTAGTGCATGATGAATGTCGATATTCACCGGTATAAGTCAGAAATAAGGCTATTTAGCAAATATTTTGGACATACACCAAGCGACTATGTGAATGTTGACATTCACCGGTGAAAGTCGACATTCCCCAAATTTCGGTATTTCACGGTAACATATTAAATATACCTGTCATGACCAAATCTTCTGGTATCGAGTTCCGACAAATCATATACATAGTTAACAGTAAAACAGAAGCATTAAACATATTCTAAATCCCCGTAGAATTCTGGGATCAATTCTCATTGCAATTTTGTCAGAAAAATTAGATTACCAATCAAAATAAGAGTTGCAAACTACCTTGCAGAAGGAATTGCCAACATTTGTAGAATTCAGTAACTTCATAGAAAAAAGATTTCAAATATTAGAAGCTTATACCAAATAGCACGTTGGGGGCTTTGGGAACGAGCCTTTGGGTTAGCAGGTGCTGAGGCTTGATTATATTCTCGACCCATTACACCTCTAAACCAAGACCCTAAGGACTCACATTCCAACACTCTTCACACATCCACACTCCAACATAAAAACCGGCGGCCTCGTGATCCTAGTGGATGATAATCTCCCTACCTTTAGGTGGCAATTAGGACGTGTCACGGAATTACATCAGGGCCAAGATAGCGTTGTGCGGGTTGTAACAGTTAAAACCGCAACTAGTATTTTTAAACGATTCTTTACAAAAACTATACGATTATTTACAAAAACTATATTTACCTACTAATCCAGTAAATTTACTGTTACAATAATTTGTCATTTTCTATTAGTTTATAGTTTCAATTGTTGCTTCACAAACGTGAACAAGACGAAAGTCTTGACGACGGACGGATCGCAGGCCAATGTTTATCTTAGTGGTACCCAAATCACACAAAAACAAGTGAAAGAATTCAAATACTTGGGGTCACTTGTGCAAGAGAAGAAAGTGGCATCGGACGCTGACATTCATAGCCGGATTGGTCAGGCATCAACAGCGTTTGCGTCGCTCAAATGGTGTATATGGAAGAAGACGAACATATCCACTAATACCAAAATTCGTCTATTCCGCACGCCCATCCTACCCATTCTTTTGTATGGAGCAGAAATATGGACTCTACTTCAATCGGGCCTCAACAGCTTCGAGGTGTTCCAAATGCGTTGCCTAAGACAGATTATCGGTCCTTCAATTCGTGATCGCCTGCGGAATGAGGAAATTCGAGCTAAATGCGATCAGCAATCACCGATTGTGGAACAAATACAAACATGCCGTCTACGATGGTTCGGTCACATTTGCAGAATAAATGAAAATCGGCTTCCACGTAAACTACTCTGGCGGAAGCGGCCGCTCGACTGGAGAATTCAGCGATCAGCGCAGAAGAAGATACGGATAAAACATGTAGAAGACGACGCCGGATGAGGCCAGGGATATTGCCATTGATCGTAAAGTGTGGAAGCGAATCGTAAATAAAGCGAAAAATTCTGCGGCACCGACAGCAGCGTATTGCTTACGAGAACGACGTCCTCGACAATCGCCAGCTGCGTATTAAAGAAAAGAAGAAATAAGCTTCACTTTCCATTATTGAAGTTTACACTTCAAGGGGGGCAGCATGTTTCGACTTACAGGTTCCTCACTTACCGGATAAGTGGTGGGTGGCATCTTGTAAATTTAGTTTATTGGAAAAGTTTTCTATTATAGATCGATAAACAGATCTCAAAGACGACCGCAATAATAATATAGCTTGAATATACGTTAAAACTAAAACATACCATTTTCTTAATCATCTGGGCCTTCGAGTAATTCTTCATTATACACACGACAATTATTTTTCTGTGATCTTCCATACAATCTTCTAGAATTCACTTGAATTTCAAATTCATCAATGAAAAATATGTTTTCTCTGCCAATTATTATTATGTTATATTGAGCAGCATAGTCAAACCTACTTTGCATAGTATCTGGGGGGGTTAAGCCTTTCTGGCACAAAGTAGATGTGTTGTACAGAATAGTGAAATTCTTTTAACGCACTGCCAATGCTAGAAAAGCTTACCTCTAGTTGAGATTCTTGCTACAACTATTTGGTTTTTATTTGCTTTAGTGTCAAGGTGCATTCCTCAGCAATAAAATTGCAGATTTTTTTCTTGTTCTTCTCGAGTATATTTCTTGAAGCGATGCCCAACACATCTCTTATTCACCTCGTTGTTTTTTTAAATACTCGGTAAATTTTTCTTACGGGGTCTGGGAAAATATTAAATTTTGATAAGCTTAATAAAGTCGAAACACAGAATGAATATATAAATATATTCAATCTTTCCGGAGCTCTATAATACTGATGAGTCTTTTTAGGACTACCGAAAACAAATCTCATGTGAAATTTGTCAGTTATTTTATAGCTTTCAGTCCACCTTCGAGGCACTGCACAAAAAACCAGAAAAATAACATTGTTTTTAAGTCATGTCTTTCCGATACCTTAAGTAGATAGCCATCTGTAGACTCGTTTCGAGATTTTTCTCTCATCAGTACACCTTTGCTATTATGAACAGCAATTTGTAAACCACTTACTTGAAACACATGTGGATGATTAGGGTTAGATATTTTTAATTTGACGTTTCGTGAGAGAAACATGTACTTAGCAAGTTATTGATTTAAATGATAATTTAGAATTTGTAAAACCATACTACATTATAGATAATCATATAAACTTAATAAAGTCGGAACATAGCTTGTATATATAAATATATCATATGAATATATAAATAAAAAAACTAATAATATTACTACAGTATTATAGAGCTCCGGAAAGGTTGAATACATTTATATATTCAGGCTGTGTTCCGACTTTATTAAGTTTATATGATTATCTATAATATAGTATGGTTTTATCAATTCTAAATTAAATTTTGGATTTGGACTGCCGAACTACCATCGTTCACTGATAATAAGAGTACGTACCTCGTTGGAAATTTTGGTGTTTTGTCTTCTTCCAGCATTCATTGTGGTTTAATAACAATGCAAAATTGATTTCACAAATTTGGAAACAATTCTTACAAAAAAAGGAAATTGTTTGAGAAATGCAGCACTCTGTTTAATACAGATAGAAAATAGTTTTGAGAAATAGTTAATTCCATTTGACTAAAGAGGAAAACCAAAAGAAAAAACGTAAGTATAGAAAATATCAGATAAAATTGATAAAATAGATTGTAAAATACAATTGATGAAATACATTTTTAACAAACTAAATTTTTCTATTACTTATTGCATTTGTATTTTAATTTGATTTATGATTTCCGCTATTGTCTTTTAGTTCATTTAAATCGAAGAATCTGGCTAGTCAAGGCAAATGAGCAAAACAAATGATTAATCTGCGGTAAACTGTTACGCAACAGAGTTTCTGTTTCTCTATGTGTGGCTATGTCCGTCTTGTTGGAAACGCAAGTCCTACAGTTTCAGTTCATCCACTTTGTTTATCAAAGAGTCATTGATTATATCGTTCATCGGCCAGTTCTCTCAGATGTCATGTCGCAGCAAACTTTTTAATGAATGATATCTCTCCTCACTTTTATCGTTGCTCAGAAAGGAAGATTAAATAATAATAACCATTGTATTAATTAATATTGAAAATTGCAAGCAATACATTCTTATTTTGGGTAATATATAGAGTAAAACATTAAACCACCAAACAAATTTCGAAAATAAATGAGATTAAATAGATTAGAGAGTGATAAGTTGAATGCTAATGTTCCCTAATGTCTATAAAAGTATTTTAAGATTACGGAAATCTTTTATTCCGATACTTTTTCCCCAAATGCATAAAATAATTGGATATTTTCTGAAGATTATACTTATATATAATGTACAATAATAACAATGGGGTAAACCGTATATTAATGTGTGAGCAAGGGTCACGTGGATTAATATAATTTCCGTACGTGTCGGGATTAACGTGCGGAACATGTTCCTGCAAAGATTGTGGAACAATTCTACACCATATCGACTGACTACTTAGTTAGGACACTTCATGCTTATTCTACTATTGTATTACTATTGTATTAACTATTATTAGTATTATTGTATAAGTCGGTTATATAGTCTATTATTCAGTATTAGTTTATGTCAACGGTAATTAGTTTTAGGTTATTGAACCATGTTGATTGTTTTATAATAACTAATTCTTTTGCTTATAATAATAAGCAAAATAATTAGTTATCAATTATCTTTATCAAGAACAATTGTAACTCTATTTTAATGTAAATATATTTGTTCAATTTTCAGGAATTTGTACAAGTTAAGTATGAAGATACAAGAATCCTCACTAGGCATTAAGTATCACATAGTTTTAGGTATTTTAAAACTACTAGTTATGTTAAACTGTTAAGAAATAATATTATACCCTTTACAGAAATATAAACACATTGTGCAAAATTTAAGTTCGAATCTTTAAATAAATTGAACTCTCTTAACATAACATGAATGCATTAAAAAACAGTTAGACTAAACTGTTAAGAAATAAAAACTGTTAAGAAATTATAGCTGTTAATAACTACTAATTGCCTTTCTACTAAACAGCATAGATTTAGTAAAGGTAACAATATTGATACTGCATGTTTCAGCCTAACTAGAAATATAACTAAGGACATTGAAAAGCTCACAATCCCATCTGGAATATATTTTGACTTAACAAAGGGCTATGATGACTTTTACTCATAAAATTAGAAAAATATGGACTTCGTGGAAAGGTCTGAGAATTCATAAACTCGTTTCTGGGTGACCGGAAACAGTTAACTAAAATTGATACAGCTCAAGGTTACGTAAAATCTGACGTCAGAACAATAAATATTGGTATACCGGAAGGCAGCGTTTTGGGTCCACTGCTTTTTACATTGTAAATAAATGACATGTCCCAATGTACAGTATGAGAATAACATGAAATATTGAAGAATGCAGACGACACTGTATAGGGTGATATAAGCTCGCACTTTGATACTGCCATGAAAAACTTATTAATTGGTTTGTAAGAAATAAATTAATTATAAATAAAACAAAAACAAATCTAATTATATTCAAAACAAATATGGTTTGGATAATGGAACTGATCCTCATAACATATTTATTATTCAAAAAGAAGCTTTTCGAATAATAAACACGATGCAATTCAAGAGTCTTGTAGAAGAAGATTTAGACAAATATTTTGATTAGCATAGGCACATATGTATTTGAGAGTCTAATGTTTCTAATGAAACACAAACATTTATTTGAAGAGCTCTAAAACGATCATAAAAAGAGACTAGACACATTAAATTACTATACCAGATTCCTTGGCACAAACTAGTGTTATCAACGAGAAATCCACTTTGCAATTTAATTAATCTATACAATAATTTGGCCAAACAATTTAAAGACATAAAAAACTTATTATAAGTATTGTACCATACATTATAGAAGAATATCATGCGGCATTCAAGGATTGATTGTGTTGGATATTTTAGGTTTTTGTTTGCATAATTTAGTGATTTAGTGAACACGGTTGGTATTTTCCCTGGATTTATTAAAAAAATAACTTGCATGTAGGTTAGTCTGACATTTTGCAAAGACATTTTGTTAAAAACATAATCCTGTAAAGCCCAACTTCGGTTTTGCAGGATTATCAAATTATTAAATCTGCAACAGTTGTTGATAGGGTGTGTCCTACGTCTACGTCTACTGTTTTGATACAAACGAGTATTGTAGGAGCTTATTAACCTGTTAACTGGGCATGTCGAAATATTTCCTCTTAAAAAATTGTTTAAAACAAATATCATACCAAGAAATAATTATTTAAATTTGTTTAATAATTTGTAAATTGTAAATACTTGACGTCCATATTTTCCATATATTTAATAAAATATGTTGTCAAAATCTAAATGTGAAAAGTAAGAAAAGTCAAAGATTGTTTGTTGATAAAGCAATTTGAAACAGACCGAACAAAATTTTATTTCACGACTAACAGGTTGAATATTTTCATTCATTCATTTCATTCCTCTAGTTGTATGTATATATCGATTTAACACAAATAATTTTGAAAATATTTATTTTAGAAAAATAAGTAATAATTGTATTAGAAAATAATAACAAACATGTCTTGCACTAAAACTTTCTTATGAGAACGACACAAACTAAATTAATTATTACTAATAAAATATTAATAAACAAGTTAATAAATATTAAATTATTATTATTACATATACTAAAATAGTTTGGTACGCCTTTCCGGGAGGGGGCGGGAGAAATGCGTCAAATCGGGCTTGGAGAATGAAAACGCACGTTTTGAGTTATTTTCGAAAGAAATTTTGCCTGGACAAAGTGGTAAAATGTTTAGAAAACTCCAGACAATTGACTAATCTTTTAGAAATTGTGGTGCGCGAAAACGAAATTTCCGTTTATCGGCCGCCGAGCGGCCGAATTTGGACCGATCGCGACGCGAATGGTGCTATCTGGAGCGCAGATTTTTTCCGCACAAAACTGTCATCTCAAATTTTCGTGTCTTTGCTGAAAATTTGAAGTGCGAAAAACCGAAAAAAAATATCGCAAAAAACGATCTTCTTTAACGTTCTATTGCGAGCCGACCGCTGAACAGAACGCCTTCCCGTTTGCGGGTCCGGTTTCGTAGGTTCTTTCTATATGGGTCTTCGAAGAGGCCGTGCGATTTTTTGCAAAACTGGCCGTGCGGTAGATGTTTTTGCAAAACAGGACGTTATCGGCTGCCGAACCGGAAGTGGGTGGAATTTTGCAATTTCTTCTACACCATTCGATGGAGGTCGACGGTATCTTGCGTACGATGTGCCGATTTGCCGATTCTCGGAAACCACGAGGTCGCCACGGCCGATAGTAGGAAACCGGTAGGATGTCAATCCGCAATCGAGATCTACAAAAGTACAAATGACACAACTTCCTGCCCAACAGTGGCAGATCGAGAACAGACTGGACCGTGCCACAGGCTATTAAAAGTTGCAAAAAGTTCGCAACTGGCAAAGTTATTGCAAAAAAACGAAATTCGCATTTTGAGTACTAGCTAAGAGGTGCATGCGAATTTTTCAGAAATTTTTGAACGGTGTCCTTCCGCCGGAAATTGCCGACATTCTAAAATTAAGCTTCCACGTTTCGCTTGCACTGTGCGCCCCCCAGAGCCCTGAGAATTGTCGCCCATTTTTCGCAAGTCGTATTTCATCCGTCTTTCAACTTTAGCAACTTTTACCGCGGCAATTCGCAAATTTCAACTCTTTTCTGCAAGGGTTGTAAATGTCGCTTCTTCGCCGGCTGCGGTTCAGCGTAGGCGAATTTTACAAAATTCCTCAAATTTCGGGTACGTCAAATTCGGATTTTCTTACCACGACATTTACGCTGCAACGACGAACACCAATCGGTAGTAACACATTTCCGCACTTTCATCTGCAAGTCCCATCGCAAGATGATTCGAATTTTCGATTTATTTTCCGCATTTTTTGAATCAAGAATTCACCAAGAAAACACATCGGCGCTACTGGCTAGACTTTGAAATTGTTGAAATCTACTGCGACCGCTGAAATATTTGTTTTCGGACAAAACTCAGACTTTTCGAACAATTCTAACCGAGAAGAGACTCCTACGCAAATTTCGCACAGAAAACATGGTTCTTGAAATCAGTGAAAATCATTTTGGAACATGTGATATTAGTGGAATTATGTGCCAAAATATTTGTGGTTATTTAAACTGTTTTTCTATTCCGAGTTTTAAACGTATTTAGTAATAAACGTTTTTTTTTTTGTGACAAACAATTTCACAAGTATTTTATTTATCCTGGGTGAAAAATCTAAATCTTTGACCACGTTTCTCCATTTAAATTGATGGCTGGTTTCATTATTTTTTTTTATAGGTTCTACACAATGTGGAACAGTGAAATTGAACACGTCTCTAGAGAAAAAATCTGTCTGTAACACCTCAATATCTAACATGATTTTTGAAAAATATTTTTTCTTGCGGCGGCTGCCGTAACATATTGCAATTCTTTATTGACGTCTGGATTCATTTAAAAAATTATTTTAGTAAGTTTCACACCACGAGGAACAAATATATTGCACACATTTGTAGAGAATTAATAATTTTATGATATGACTCAGTTATTTTTACAAAATATTTTATCCGGCGGGTACTGCCTCCTCTCAAAGTCAACGCAGCACAGAAGGCAACCCATTCAAATTACTGTATTTTGAAAACTACAACAGATGTATTAAAAAATCTTTAAATTCTACATAGCGCATACATTTATCTATCGAAATTGTCATTTTGAAATCTTCGTGGCCGATAGCCTTGGCACAGGATCTTTTATAAATACAGAAAATTGTTCCAATTCTAAATAGCGCATACATTTATCTATAGAAATTGTCATTTTGGAATCTTTGTGGGCGATAGCCTTCACACACGATTTTTTTAAATTCAGACATTTGTGTTGAAATTCTTCAAGTATTTTTTCCGTGAAACTTTCTGAACGCAGCACATCCTGTGCCAAGGCTATCGGCCACGAAGATTTCAAAATGACAATTTCGATAGATAAATGTATTTTACACTGTTCGATAAAGCAGATTTTCTTCTGAAAACCGGTTTTGGTGACGATTTTTTTTTTGAAAACCTCCAACCACATTCTCCATTTAAACCCATGTAAATTGAAAGTCGAAATTCAGAGAAGGGACTTTAGTGACTAAACCGAAGGTTTTTACAAAATTTCCAAAGAATACTTTTTTGTAGACACCGACGTCCTACATCGGGATATCTCGGTTATGATTTTCTATTTTGAGGCGTTGACGAGATATTTGCAAAAAAACTCTGAAGACAAAATAATTTTCCACGCCGTACCCATTGGACGGGGAGCGTTCAAGTTTTGTCAGCTGATACTTCTGGTGGATACTCACATTCAGTAAAAGTTTCATTGAAATCCTTACAGGCTTAATAATTTTTTTCGCAATTTTTCAATATATTAAAATTTTCGTCTTCGGTTTTGATTGGAATTCGTGATTGACGTCTAGATTAAAAAAAAAATATTTTAGTAAGTTTCACACAACGTGGAACAATAAAATTTCACACATTTGTAGAGATTTAGTCAGTCTATGATATTCCTCAGTTCGTTTTGCAAACTACTTTATCTGGCGGCGGTCGCCGCCCTACAAACTCGGACTTTAACAAAATGTAATAAATTCAAATAACTATAAACAGAAAACTGCTTCAGATATATTCAAATTTCTTTCAGATCTACATAAATTATACATTTTTTTATTGACTTTGAGGTTTTGGTATCTTCGTGGCCGATAGCCTTGACACATGATTCTTTCTGTACCCCTTGAAAAAAAATGCATTTTATATTTTTTACTTTTGTGACTAAACCGAACAATTTTACAAAATTTTCAAAGAATACCTTTTGTAGACACCGACATATGGAGATCCGGTATATCAACATTTTCTATTTGGAGGCGTTAACGAGATATTTGCAAAAAATCCTCATAAGCAAAAACAATCCCTCACACCGCCTCCATTGGAGACGGAAAGTTCAAATTTGGCCAGTGGGTACCTATATTCAGTCTTTGTACTGTTTTTTTTTAAATTTATATCCGTCTTTCTTTAGAAACTTTTACCGCGGCAATTCACAAATTTCAACTCTTTTCTGCAAGGTAGTAAATTTCGCTTCTTCGGCGGCTGCGATTCGGTGAGGGAGAATTTTCTAAAATTCCTCAAATTTCGGGAACGTCAAAATCGGAATTTTCTCACCACGACATTAACGCTGCAACCAAGAACACCAGTCGGTGGTAACACATTTCCGCACTTTCACCAGCAAGTCCCGTCGCAAGATGATTCGAATTTTCGATTTTTTTTTCGCATTTTTTCGGTGCTACTGGCGGGACGCAAACACAAACGTCAATCCAAACGTCAGTCAGTTGAAATCTACTGCGACCGCTGAAATTTTTTTTGTCGGACAAAACTCAGACTTTTCGAACAATTCTTGCCGAGAAGAGACCCAAAAGCAAGTTTCGCCAGAAAAGTTTGTTCTTGAAATCAGTGGAAATTATTTCGGAACATGTGATATTAGTGGAATTATGTGCCAAAATATTTGTGGTTATTTAAACTGTTTTTCTATTCCGAGTTTTAAATGTATTTAATTTGGTAATAAACTTTTTTTTGTAACAAACAAATTAACAAGTATTTTATTTTGAAAGGGTGAAAAATCTAAATCTTTGACCACGTTTATCATTTATATTGATGGCTGGTTTCATTAAAAAAATGTTTTGATAGATTCTACAGCACGTGGAACAATAAAATTGTACACGCGTCTAAAGAAAAAGTCGATCTGTCTAACACCTCAATATTTTTTTTTAATTTTGTTTAAAAAAAAAAACACCTCAATATCTATCACATCATTTTCGAAAAATATTTGATCTGGCGGTGGCTGCCGTAACATGTTGGAATTCTTTATTGCCGTCTGGATTCATTTAAAAAATTATTTTAGTAAGTTTCACACCACGTGGAACAATAATATTGCACACATTTGCAGAGAATTATATAGTATACATAGTAATTCTATGATATCCCTCAGTTATTTTTACAAAATATTTTATCCGGCGGGGACCGCCGCCTCTCAAAGTCAACGCAGCACAGAAGGCAACACATTCAAATAACTATATTTTGAAAACTGCAACAGATGTATTCAAAAAATCTTTCAATTCTAGATAGCGCATACATTTATCTATCGAAATTTTCATTTTGGAATCTTCGTGGCCGATAAACTTGACACAGAAATTTGTGTTGAAACTCTTCAAGTATTTTTTCTGTCCAACTTTCTGAACTCTGCCGAACATGTATTTTACACTGTTCGATAAAGCAGATTTTCTTCCGTTCTTACAGAGGAATTTTTTTAGCAAACCTACAACCACATTCTCCATTTAAACCCATATAAATTCTAAATCGAAATTCAGAGAAGGTACCCCTTGAATTTTTTTTTGCATTTTATATTTTTTACTTTTGTGACAAAACCGAAGGTTTTGGCAAAATTTGCAAGAAATACTTTTTTGTATACACCGACGTCCTACATCCGGATATCCCGGTTATGATTTTCTATTTTGAGGCGTTGACGAGATATTTGCCAAAAAACTCTGCAGACAAAATAATTTTCCACGCCGTACTTATTGGATGGGGAGCGTTCAAATTTTGTCAGCTGATACTTCTGGTGGATACTCACATTTAGTAAAAGTTTCATGGAAATCCTTACAGGCTTTATAAATTTTTTCGCATTTTTTTTAATATTTTAAAATTTCCGATTTCGGTTTTGATCGGAATTCGTGATTGGCATGTCTGGATTAAAAAAAAAATATTTTAGTAAGTTTCGCACAACGTGGAACAATAAAATTTGACACATTTGTAGAGAATTAGTCAGTCTATGATATTCCTCAGTTCGTTTTGCAAAATACTTTATCTGGCGGCGGTCGCCGCCCCACAAACTCGGACTTTAACAAAAAGTAATAAATTCAAATAACTGTAAATTGAAAACTGCAACAGATATATTAAAATTTCTTCTTAATATCTAAATAAATTATACATTTTTCAATTGACATTAAGGTTTTGGTATCTTCGTGGCCGATAGCCTTGGCACAAGATTCTCTCTAATAAAGAAATACTTACCAATTAAAAACTTGCCAATATATTTTTTTGTCCAAACGAAAAACGAAATTTAGAGAAGGGGGACCCTTGAAAAAAAAATTGCATTTTATATTTTTTACTTTTGTGACTAAACCAAACAATTTTACAAAATTTGCAAACAATACTTTTTGTAGACACCGACGTCCTACATATAGAGATCCCGTATATCATAATTTTCTAATTCAAGGCGTTGACGACATATTTGCAAAAAATCCTCATAAGCAAAAATAATTCCCCACACCGCCTCCATTGGAGGCGGAACGTTCAAATTTGGCTAGCGGGTACTTCATGTGGCTCCTACATACAGTAAAACTTTCATTCAAATCCTTGAAGGGTTAATACATATTTTGTCAATTTTGTAATATTTTGAAATTTTCGTATTCGGTATTGGTTGCAATTCATGATTCACATGTCTGTATCTGTTAAAAAAATTATTTTAATAAGTTTCACACTATATGGAAGAATAAAATTTTACAAATATGTAGAGAAAGGATCATTCTATCAAGTGATCTTATGAATTTTGCAAAATATATTATCTGGCGGCGACCGCCGCCCCTCAAACTCTAAGCGGCACACAATGTAAATACATTTAAATTAATATAGCTTGGAAATTTGGACAGATGTATTCAAAATTCTTTCAGTTCTGTGCAGCTTATACTCTCGATGAAAAATACGATAATGCGGCAAGGATTTTTAGTGTTGGCATAAAACTTTGATGAAAAAAATGGTGTTTCGTAGAGCTGAATTTTTTAACTTGGTTATATTATTTGTCACATTTGACTCAGCACCAACTTGAATAAAACAATATATGTTGGTTATGTTGATCGTCAAAGTAAACAATGTCAGTGTCAGTTAATTAATTTATTGGTTATGGAGTTTACAGTTAGATTTTAGTAACTTTTACACCACAGCTGTTTTCTTTGTGTTGTAAGACTTATTAACTAATATCACATCGTTATTTACAGTAACTTTCTCTTATCAATGCTGGCAGCTTTTCATTTCTAATATCACTTCTTTAAATATAGTAACTTTGATTCCAAACAGTTAATAACATTGTATGAATAAATTCATTTAAAAAGTGATTTTGTTGTTTTTGATGTTTATAAAAATATTTGTGTACATCAGGAACCTTCCAATTTGCAATTCCCCTTATTTTCACACATACATAACTCAGGTGGCACCAAAAGCGCAACAAGAGTCGCACATCCTTCAAATCTGCTTAAACCACAAACTCATGAAAAATCATGTGACAGGCACTTCAAGATTATTATTATTTGTTTGTTACTATTATATATATTGTTGTTACTATATATTGTTGTTACTATTACAACTATTCCATCCACAACAATCGTTTCACCCTCATCAACTTTACCACCTTATTCAACTATTCCATCCAGAACAATGCGATGCGCATGTACTAGTTACATATACTAAAATAGTTTGGTACGCCTTCCCGGGAGGGGGCGGGATAAATGCGCCAAATCGGGTTTGTTGAATGAAAACGGACGTTTTGAGTGATTTTCCAAAGAAATTTTGCCGGGAGACAGTGGTAAAATGTTTAGAAAACTCCAGACAATTGAATTGAGAAATTGTGGTGCCGCCGAAGACGGCGGGGGTGCGACGCGAAAATGAAATTTCCGTTTGTCGGCCGCCGAGCGGCCGAATTTGGACCGATCGCGACGCAAATAGTGCCATCTGGAGCGCCGATTTTTTCCGCACAAAACTGTCATCTCAAATTTTCAAGTCTTTGCTGAAAATTTGAAAACATTCTTCTTTGAAGTTCTATTGCGAGCCGACCGCTGAACAGAACGCTTTCCCGTTTGCGGGTCCGGTTTCGTAAGTTCTTTCTCTCTGAGTCTTCGAAGAGGCCGTACGATTTTTTGCAAAAATGGCCGTGCGGTACATGTTTTTGCAAAACCGGACATTATCCGCTGCCGAACAGGAAGTGGGTGAAATTTTCCAATTTCTTCTACAACTTTCGATGGAGGTCGACGGTATCTTGCGTACGTTGTGCCGATTCGCAGAAACTGCGAGGTCGCCACCGTCGATAGTAGGAAATCGGTAGGATGTCAATCCGCAACCGAGATCTACAAAAGTACAAATGGCACAACTTCCTGCCCTAGAGTGGTAGATCGAGAACAGACTGGACCGTGCTATAGGCTATTAAATGTTGCAAAAAGTTCGCAACTGGCAAAGTTATTGCAAAAAAAGAAATTCGCATTTTGTGTCCAAGCTGGGAGGTGCATACGAATTTTTCAGAAATTTTTGAACGGTGTCCTTTCGCCGGAAATTTCCGATATTCTGAAACTAATTTTGCACGTTTCGCTTGAGCCCCCTAGAGCCCTGGGAATCGTCGGCAATTTTTCATGCGTCATATTTTATCGGTTTTTCAACTTTAGCATCCTTTACCGCGGAAATTCGCAAATTTTAACTCCAAGGGTTGAAAATTTCGCTTCTTCGCCGGCTGCGGTTCGGTGAGGGCAAAATTTATAAAATTCCTCAAATTTCGGGTAAGTCAAAATCGGAATTTCCTTACCACGACATTTTCGCAACAACGAAGAACACATTCCCGTACTTTTACCTGCAAGTCCCGTCGCTAGATGATTCGAATTTTCGTTTTTTTTTCGCATTTTCTGAACAGTCAGCTGAAATCAACTGCGACCGCTAAAAAATTTGTTTTCGGACAAAACTCAGACTTTTCGAACAATTCTGACCGAGAAGAGACCCCCAAGCTAGTTTCGCACAGAAAAGTTTATTCTTGAAATCAGTGGAAATCATTTTGGAACATGTGATATTAGTGGAATTATGTGCCCAAATATTTGTGGTAATTTAAACTGTTTTTTCTATTCCGAGTATGTATTTAATTTCGTAATAAACGTTTTTTTTTTGTAACAAACAAATTAACAAGTATTTTATTTATCCTTGGTGAAAAATCTAAATCTTTTACCATGTTTCTCATTTAAATTGATGGCTGGTTTCATTAAAAAAAATTTTAATAGGTTCTACACCATGTGGAACAATAAAATTGTACACGCTTTTAGAGAAAAAATCGATCTGTCTAACACCTCAATATCTAACACATCATTTTCGAAAAATATTTTATCTGGTGTTGGCTGCCGTAACATGTTGGAATTCTTTATTGACATCTGGATTCATTTAAAAAAATATTTTAATAAGTTTCACACCACGTGGAACAATAATATTGCACACATTTGCAGAGAATTAGTAATTCTATAATATGCCTCAGTTATTTTTACACAATATTTTATCCGGCGGGGACCGCCACCTCTCAAAGCCAACGCAGCATAGAAGGCAACACATTCAAATAACTATATTTTGACAACTGCAACAGATGTATTAAAAAAAATAAATTCTAGATAGCGCATACATTTATCTATTGAAATTTTCATTTTGGAATCTTGTTAGCCGATAGCTTTGACACACGATTTTTTTTAAATTCATAAATTTGTGTTGAAATTCTTCAAGTATTTTTTCTGTCCAACTTTCTGAACTCTGCCGAACATGTATTTTGCACTGTTCGATAAAGCAGATTTTCTTCTAAAAACCCGTTTTGGTGTGGATTTTTTTGTTGCAAAACTCAAAAAAAAACAACCACATTCTCCATTTAAACCCATATAGGTAATTCATTCAGAGAAGGAATGATATGAAGAAAGAAATAATCCCTTGCATTTTATATTTTTTACTTTTGTGACTAAACCGAAGAATTTTGCAAAATTTGCAGACTACTTTTTTGTAGACACCGACGTCTTACATCCGGATATCCCGGCTATGATTTTATATTTTGCGGCGTTGACGAGATATTTTCAAAAAAAACTCTCAAGACAAAATAATTTTCCACGCCGTACCCTTTGGACCCCATTGGGAGCGTTCAAATTTTGTCAGCTGATACTTCTTGAAGATGCTCACATTCAGTAAAAGTTTCATTGAAATCCTTACAGGCTTAATAAATTTTTTCGCAATTTTTGAATATTTTAAAATTTTTGTCTTGATTGTCTTGATTGACATGTCTGGATTAAAAAAGAAAATATTTTAATGTTTCACACTATGTGGAATAATAAAATTTTACAAATATGTAGAGAAAGGATCATTCTATCAACTTGTCCCTTGAAAATAACCTTCAGCCGTCGTAACTCGAGTAGTGTTAAACTATTAAATTTATATAACTGTGAACAACAAGTTGTATAATATTTTTAAATATTAAGTGTGGTAAACATAGTGAATTTTTCAATTTAGTGTAAAAGTACCAGATTATTTTAGATTTTATAGAAAATAATTTGTTAGAAAAGTTGGTCACTAGGGTCTGGATTTAACTGGCGTCGATAATTCATATTACGATAATTAAATTACAGCAATTTAACGCTCAAGTAAACTAATTAATTGATTTTGCAGCAATTTACAGGTCTCGTTGGATTCATAATAGTAAGTGAGGAATGATCGACAAAAGAGGCAGTAGTAATTTATTTAAAATTGATTGGGAAAAGACTAGACAACAAGTATTTGACAAAATAAACTTTTGGGATGTAATTAGAATGAATTAAAGCATAGGAAAAAAATAAACAAGCATGAGACGCCTCTAAACCAAGACCAATAATTTTATAAATCTTGATGTGATCTAAAATTAAGAAATGATAGCTGAACAAGATTATTTTTTTCGGCACCCACGCATGTGTAACTTTACACTCTATGTTATGCCAGACTTTTTAGATTCTGAGAACTCTCCAAAACTGTCCTTGATTTTATGCTACGACATCTTAAGGCGTTTATCGTAACCTGACAGTTCTTGAAAATGTGGATGTTTCTACTTTTGTAGTCTATCCCTACATTCTCTTGACTACCTAATTGTGAAACTTTCCGCCTGAGAGACAGCGATGGATTCTGCGTGAGATATATGCTGCACCAAGGAGACTGCCCACAGATTCCAGTGCCAGCTCCACTGTCTTATTGGCGCTACGCCTCGGTCTGTTCTGTGACACATACGCTTGAGAGTTTTATTATTGCATGATTGTTTCTGTTTCAATTTGTTCCACTAAATTATGGAACTATATACATATAAGAATGGTTTCACAACTCACAATCCCACAACCATCTCCTACAATCCGTGCAAAATGTTTTTCCTAAACCCAACCATTTTCTAAGTGTTATTTTAAAGACAAGGCTAAAAAGATGTGTCAAATAACTATTAGCAAGTCAAAGTTGAAACTTTTGCACCAGTTTCTGAATTGCTGGCTGAGAAAGTGACTCAAGATGACCCAAAAATGCTTCAGTTCTGCGAAATGGGACCGCGAACTTTTTTCCCCATTTTTGTAGTGAATTTTAATAATTGCAATGCGTTGTTGAAGCGTATATCGTTCCTTTTTTATGAATGGCGTAGTTTTTACTAGTCATCTGTCAAGTAGTTACAGGTTGACTCATGATAACTGTTAAAATTGCGGGCTTTTGAAAATGAAACCTCTTATTGGAAGACCCTATATTATATAGTCTCTAAAACTCTCTGCAACAAAAATGGTAACAAGTCTGAAATTTAAAACTATCGTCCTCTTTCTGAAATGTGTATCATGGCGAAAGGTCTTGAATGCATTATCTATGGTAAAATATCTTCCTCATCCATGAAGTAATCTCTAGTACTCAGCATGGTTTTGTTGACAGGCGATCAACTGCTTTTCTAATTTACTACTATACGGGGAGTTCCTGTCTCATGCCCTGGAATGTCGAAATCAGGTGGATGATATATACACTGATTTTTCTAAAGCTTTTGATAAGGTACACCATGCTGTTTTAATTAATAAAGTGGTACCACTTGGTGTTCACGGGGATATGCTTGCATGGCCTAAGAGCTATTTAGCGAACAGACGGCAGGTTGTAAAAATTAAAAATGTTTATTCAGCTGAGGTTCATCTCACGTCAGAGGTCCCACAAGGATCACATTTGGCCCCTCTAATTTTCAATATATTTATCAACGATATATCATCTCACCTTAAATTATGTCCTTCCCATCTTTATGCCGATGACTTGAAGATGTTCAATGTCATACATAGCTATGATGATTGCTTGAGATTGCAGAATGATTTAAACCGCATATCAGTATGGAGCATAAACAATGGATTAGAGCTGAATATTAAAAAACGTCGGAAGAAGAGTTCTGTATTATTTCCGTAAAAATTGAATAATGTGCTTCTAGAAATAGTTGACAAATTTAAAGATTTGGGTGTGTATTAGGGTGAAGCGAAATATTTTTTTGCGTTGTGAGTGATCTAATAGTGAAAAATCGGTTCCTTTTAGACTCAAATTAATCCATGCAAAATATTATTTGATTTGAATTATAGTAATAGCCTCCGCAACGTCATTGAATTTTTCAAGAAATATGGTTTTTAGACGAATTGAAATTTTAATGAACAGACGTATTTTATTCTCAGTAATTATTATAACTACAGTTTATTTTCTATACAAAACCAAAAAAATGCATGATCTTTAGTTTATAATATAAAATAAGGGGAGTGAGGGAGCGCAGGAGGGGATAATTTGAACACTTGTCGCGTCGTCAGTGACTATTGGTTTTGGCTTGAATTAGACTTGCGCTAGTTATTTAACAAGTAATCTAACGCAATTTTGTTTCGTAAAAAACATGCAAAGAACACGAAGTGTCTTTAAATGTCCTATTTTTGGTGATATTTCTGAGATAAAAGACAATATTCTATCTACTTACGAAGATGTAATAAAATACTACGAATGGACATGACATCAATTAAAGTTGCAATGGGAACTGCAAAAGAGCCCAGATTTTCAGAAATAGCAGTTATAGTGACCTCCAGAATTGAAAATATATGGCAAACCGCATCTATTCCGATAGTAACACCAACAAGGGTCGTACGGATGTTAAAATCATACCATTAAAAATGCAAAAACCTACTCAAGTGTGTCAAAAGGCTCTCTCCGGTAAAGTTAGAAAGTTTTCGACAAAATAGTAAGGTACTTTTTGATATTGCATGCAAGTGTAAAGATTTCCCTCAATGTATCTGTCGCAAGGATAAAAAGGTTCCCAAACAACAACATATTTTTTTAATTGATCAAAGAACCTCTCGAAGTATGATAATAGATGAAATCGACCTAAGTATTACGAAGAAGTCGCAAAAAACCCTAAAGAGAAAACAGGAATGAGAAAACCGCCCAACTAGAGCCGTAAATACTTCGTTATCTGTTGTAGAATTTAGTACTTCTCCGGTATCGTCAGCGTCTGTAAGTCGTAGTAGCTCAGATAATTCCACTAACACCATAAACAAAAGCTTTCCGAAAAAAAAGTATGCGTCGATTTTCCAACTTTATCAAAGACCTGCGACAGGTATGTTGTATCAGATAGAGCAGCTGCACGGATTGCGTCGTCTGTAGTGCCGCCTATAAATTTCAATGCTTTAACATATATTGATTTAATAGATTGGCAAGAAATATTAAGTGAACCACCGATTATGAAAAACTTGCCTGACCAAGAAATTCAGTCTATCGTTTAATCAGGTGGTGAGGGTGAAGTGTTGTTTTAAGGCTTCCATGCCACTTCCATATTCCATAAAATTGCCAACGATGGCTGCCAGTAATGCATAAAAAAATCACAAGTCGGTGCAATAAGAGCCAAATTAGAATCACGAAACGAAAGACAAGAAGAGATTTTCGAGCAAATTAATTGATTTTTTTGTTAATAATATTTTTATAAATGTTGTATTTTTAATTAAAGATGATTAATATATATCTGAATTATATACTGTCATAACTGTACTAGACTTTTATCATTAAATTAAAATTTTTGAGGTCAGTGCGAAGGCAGAAGATATTCATCAAATTAATTCAAAAATTATATTTATTCTAACTTTAATATAATGCACCAATCCCCCCTTATTACAATTTTAAATCTCGAAAAAAATATTTTTGCATACAACCATGCTCCACCCTAGTGTGTATGTGGGTAGTGAATTTACATTTGACTTTCATATTCACTATATTAGGAATAGGGCCATGAAATTGTTGGGCTTCATTTCTCGTGCCCTGAAAGATTTTAGTGTTATTTACTGTTTTAGGACTTTGTATTGTGCATTTGTCAGGTACATCTTTGAATATGCAAGTCCCCTTTTGTCACCATATTTTCAGATCCATACTGATATGTTGAATAAAGTCCAACGAATTTTTTTAAGAATTATAGCATATAAGCTGGGGATTCGTAAGGCGTAATAACTGGTTCGATGAAGAATGCAAGGAAGCTCTGGCAAAGAAGAACAAAGCCAGAGAAAAAGTACTACAACGAAATACAGCAGACACTTCTGTGTAAGGATAAGGACGGCAGAGTAATCGGACACACAGAAAAGTGTATCAAGAGGTGGGGTCAGTACTTCAGGGACCTGCTCAACCAGAACACTCGCGTAGTCCAAGAGGAAAGTATAACGCCAACATCAACATCAATATTAGGGACTGAGCAAGTGGAGGAACCCACCTTAGAAGAAGTAGAGACTGCAGTGCGCAGGATCAAAAACAATAAGGCGCCAGGTGCAGATGGCATTCCAGGAGAATTGTTGAAGTATGGAAGTAGAGCCTTAATATCGTGCATGCATGATCTCATATTAAACATATGGAGAACGGAAAAGCTACCGGATGAATGGAAGCTAGGGATAATATGCCCATTGTACAAGAAAGGTGATAAGTTAGATTGTTCTAACTACAGGGGGATAACGCTGCTAAACATTGCATACAAGGTCTTCGCTAATGTGTTGTACCGTCGCTTACTACCATACGCAGAAGAGAATATCGGTGAATACCAGTGCGGTTTCCGCACAAACAGGTCAACCACAGACCAACTGTTTGGCATTAGGCAGATCCTGGAGAAATGTAATGAGTTCAATATCACGACACACCATCTATTCGTGGACTTCAGAGCAGCATACGACAGCGTTATAAGACACAAACTGTGGGGGATAATGACAAGTTTCGGATTCCCTGAAAAACTGACAGCCCTAACCAGAGTAACACTGTCTGAAGTATCGTCTGTAGTAAGATTACGAAACAAGTTGTCTGAGACTTTTATAACAGAGGAAGGACTACGACAGGGAGACCCATTGTCAACTTTACTGTTTAACATCGTACTAGAAAAGGCCGTTAGGAGTAGTGGAGTGGATACTAACGGCACTGTGTACTTTAAGTCAACACAACTATTGGCTTACGCAGACGACATTGATATAATTTGCAGAAGCGAACAGGCGACCAAAACTACTTACTCGCTGCTGGAGAAGAAAGCAAATAACCTAGGACTCACTGTCAACGTAAACAAAACAAAATACATGGTGGCTAACGAAACTCATCGGAAGGTAGGACCAACGCTAGGACTAGACGGAAAGCACTTTGACACAGTAGATACATTTGTGTACTTGGGCTCGCAACTGAACAGCGTAAACCGGATGGGCGAGGAGATTAGAAGGCGGATAACTCTTGGTAACAGGTGCTATTATGGGCTACTTAAACTTTTTAGGTCCAAAACAAACCACCCCAAGCATAAGTGCACACTGTACAGGTCACTGATAAGACCGGTGGTAACCTATGGTGCAGAAGCATGGAGCTTAACACAGAGCGAAGAACAGGCTTTAAGTGTATTTGAGAGAAGAATGCTACGTGCAATATTTGGAGCGACCCAAGAACGAGGAATCTGGCGCCGAAGATATAATCACGAACTATATCAGCTCTACAATCAACCAGATATTGTGAGTTTCATCAAGGTGGCAAGATTGAGATGGCTCGGACACATGCAGAGAATGGGTGATCATAGGGTTCCGAAAAAGTTGTTCAATGGCCAACCAGAGGGAAGAAGAAGGGCCGGAAGGCCAAGAGGGAGATGGAAGGATGCGGTAACAACTGACCTACAAAAACTTCAAGTACGGGACTGGAGAAAGTTGGCGAGTGATAGGTCCGCTTGGAGAAACATGCTGAAGGAGGCCCAGACCGGCAATCGGTTGTAGTGCCATTAAGAAGAAGAAGAAGAAGCTGGGGATTCCGCTTGAGCGGATTAGTTATTATGGCTGCTTGGATTGGACGCACTAAAGAATAGAGATTTACTTGATGTATGTACACTGTTCAATACCGTTAATGGCTCAGTAAAGTCCCCAGAGCTTCTATCTCTCTAATATCTTTAAATGTACCCCAACGCGCTACTAGTGGACTTGAGTTATTTTATGTACCATTTCACGGAACAAATTACGGTAAGAATAGTTCTCTCACCAAAATGTGCAGACAGGGAAACAAGTGTAGTGATTTGGACTTCTTTAATATGACTTTAAAATCCTTCAGGAGCCAAGTCTCGTCTGCTTTTGGCTTGTCCGATTTGGGCTTTGTTTCGGCGTCGGAATGGTTGGTCTGCTCGCGCGGTGTTTCCTGCTAATAAGTATTTGGTATTGATGATGCTGATAGTGATGATTGTTTGCTACTGCTACTTTAAAATCGTGTGTATCTTGTAATTATTGTTATTGTTTTAATATTTTATGTTGTTAAATGGGAAACCGTAAATTTTTTTTTTCTCTCCTATGTAGGGTGCAGCGAGCAATCGGACACTAAAAGCTCCATTCATCATTGTGGTTTAATTTTCTACTCATAGTAGGCAGGTCTGCATATAATTGAAATTATTATTATTATTTTCTTTGTCTCAAAAATTAGTATATGTGAAACAATACCTCGTGATAAACGTGACTGAAATAAATTTGAAATATGCATTAAAAATAAACAAAGAAAAGTTATAATGTATAGTATAATATGTAAGTTTTAATAATTTTTGATCCTTTGTTAACTATAGCAAACGTACGTACGTTAAGTAAAGAAAAGATCATTTACGAAGTTGATATTTGCCGACGACGTATGAGGCGAAGGCAACGAATCTGTGTTTCCCAAAGGTGGTTTGAAATTCTTTCGGTATAGAGCGAGTGGGTTTTGCATAACAAGAGAGGTGCTTCATACGTGACGTATGAGTAGGATCCACTCCGCGTAAGCTGCTAAGCAAACATCTCTCCCACAGAAGACAGATGAAATACAAATACAAGGGCTTACAACTCTGTATTCGCGCACCCCAGTACAACTACTTATTCCCTTTAGATTAAGATGTATTGCCAAATATATTATTACTATTATTCTATTATACATGCAAATATTGATACTAATTCGCTGAAATAACACTGTTGGATAAATATGACTACGCGTTTGAAACGTGTTGGGGTGCTTGTAATATAAGAGATTTATTTTGTTGTCACTATCTAAGTTATTTAAATTTTAATTATATTAATTTTGGAGAAAAATTTCCATTAGAAAATTAGTGGAAAATAAGCATGAAAATTAATGTTGGCGTTTTGGCAGTTAGCTACGGAACATTTCTAAATCTCCCTTAACCACCTGCCATTCGTCTCAGGTGAGCAAATTACTGCTACTTTTGGTCAGAGAGACGTATGTCAGGTGGTTGGTGGTTGGTATTTGTCGCATTGGAATATGTTTTTCATAACTAAATTTAACACGAACATACTCTCAAGATAATATCGTCATCAATATTGGAAGTCTTCAAAATCATAATTTCAAGTAAAGTAAATGGACTTTCATATTATTATGTTTGCACTGTAAAAAAATATTGAAATTCGCTATAGAATTCTGGAAAGTTTTGTTCGTTTAAAGAATTATTTAAGCATAATATTGAAACTCCGATCAAAGTCGTAAAAATTATCTACCAATGATTTAAATTTTTTCGAATAATATGCTATTCGTTAATAGTATAATAATCAATATCTATTTTATATTTAGTAAGTGTTATCGCTTTATCGTATCTTATCCTATACTCATCGTGTTCCTTCGTTAAAAAATTTCCAAACAGTAAGTTATTAAATTTTATTATTATCCTAGACCAAGTAACAAGACCAGGTGAGTTCCAAAGACGAGGTAAACATCACTACTAACGAAATTGTGCATCAACTACTCCTAAGTGGTAAGACTGATCAAAAGGTGCTCTCAACGTCAGGATTTCACAGCCTGGTAACACTAATATGGTTTGCTTTGCCACTACAGAACTGAAAACTGAAATCACGTCCCAGAAGACCACGAAGGCCCTCGGCCCAGATGACATCCTGAATGAGTTTCTGCAAAATTTAGGCCCATTAGCCCTGAACTGGCTTCAATTATATGGCTTTAATTATATAACTCATGCTGGACCAACAACATAATACCAAAACTGTGGTTAAAAGCTAAGGTAATAGCCGTCTATAAACCGAGGAAATCACGTAAAGATGCCAAAAGCTACCGTCCGGTGTCACAGTTATGCTCCCCGTTTAAACTACATGAACGCCTCATACTGAACAAGATTGGGATCCAAATAGAGAATCACCTAATCCCCCAGCAGGCAGGTTTTTCAGACCTGGGAAGTACTATACTGGTCAGGTACTAAGCCTCAACCAACACACTAAGGATGGCTTTGAAAGAAAGGAAAAGATGGGACAGTCTTTATAGATTTATCAGCGGCTTATGTCACTATAAACCACAAAATATTACTGTAGAAAATTTTTAATATGACAGGAGATTACCAGCTGATTAAAGTAATAAAAATAATGTTTTCTAACAGAAGATTCTACGTAGAATTTCAAGGTACAGGAAGCCGCTGGAAGAAACAAAGAGAAATGTGCTCCCCCAAGGTAGCGTGCTGGCACCCATACTCTTCAAACTTGTATACCAACGATCAACCAACCGGCGCAACAAGAAGGAGCTTTATTTATGCCGATGATGTGGTAATCACCTACCAATCAAAAACATTGAAGAGATAGAAGAGCACCTAACAGAATCGCTCTCAGGGTTCAGCAATTATTATAAATTAAACCAACCCAACCCAGCCCAAGACGCAGACATGCTTATTCCACTTAGATAATCGACAGGCGAAAAGAGAACTGCAATTAGGGTGGAACTTTGTCAGACTGCAGCACTTCCCAAACTTTATTTGGGGTTATTTGGCTTTACGAGTTTATTTGGGGTTACATTGGACCGAACTCTGACCTACAGAAAGCATAGTGGTAAAACAAAGGCCAGAGTCAACAGTAGGAATGGCATCCACCGAAAACTAACCTACGCCCGCTGGGGAGACAACCCTAACATACTGCGCTCCTCGGCCCTTGCGCTGTGCTACTCCGCAGCCGAGTATGCATCCCCAGTATGGGAGAGATCAACACACGCCTGAAGACTGGATCCAGTCGTGAACGACACGTACAGATTTATAACATGATGCCTTAAACACACCAGCCTTGACCAATTGTACATGCTAGCACTACCTCAAATAAGGAGGGAAACCCAGGCCATGTCTGAACCAAGCAAACAACGCGACGACATCAGACATCCATTGCACGGACATCACACACATGCAATCCACACAGTCCCTTACAGCCTAAAGCTGCTACCAAGGAGGCAAAATTGGAACAGCGCTTTCAGGACAATGATATCCCAACCTGGAATCCTAGAGAAAAACTACCTGCAAGTTCGGGCCTAAACTGGGGTACCTGGAAAACCATCAACCGACTACGCGGCTAAATGGGAAGATGCAAAAACAACCTGCTGCAAATCCCATACAATGGAACACCTTCTGGTGTGCCAATCCCTACAGGTTCCATGTAATCTCAGGGAACTATGGTCGTGTAAAAAAAAAGGCTATGATGTGTGAGCATTGGAATGATATATGCGCATTTTATAAGAAAATTTTCTTTGAACAGTTGATATTTCATGACATATGTAATATACATATATTTTTATATTTTGAGTAGCTCAGACCCGATTAAATAAATAAATTATACTAGAAAACTTTTCATGATATCAACTTATTTTACTCTTAAAATTTTGCCGATCTTGTTAATTATTTCTTATATTATCTTATTAATTTTCTTCAAAATTATTTTACATATATTGCCATTCTTATCAATTGCATTTAAGTTTTGTGAATTTTGTTAAGATCTCTGATAATGTTGAATTACAAAATTTAATTGTAATTCTTATGGATTAATATTGACAAATATATATATATATATATATATATATATATATATATATATATATATATATATATATATATATATATATATATATATATATCAATTAGGTATACCGCACTTGTCTTGCTTAATAATTGTTACTTTTCCTTAATTTTAACTTGTGAGTAAACTTTCCAATATTTTTTTATTGATATTGTCATTACTTATCGCATATAACATATTTTTATAAAAAAAATCTTAACAAATTTGTCTTTAACTTATTTATTTTAACGTATTTAAACGTATGTAAACCTTAGCGACTTTATCGATATTTTAATTGTATAACGCAACTCCCACTATTGAATTAGGCAACTCCCAATTACATACGAAATATGTAAAGTCACGTTAGGAAGCTTAAGATTCTGAAAATCGTATCAACCCAGTCACCAATCCACTGTAGTTGGTTTTCAATAGGTTTATCAATAATACCGGGATTTTTTTTCAGAAAGTTTCCAATAACTTAATAAACCACAATGGTTCCAATATTAATTGTCTAGTATTCTGCACTGAATTTTCCTGCAATGCAATAACCTTAGAACTCATTTTCACCATTGGATTAACCAACTCCCATATATTAAGATATTAATACTAAGTTCTCCAGATCTGCCGAATATAGTAGGTGCGGCAGCACATTCATATCAAAGCTGTAACAAAGCTATAACTTGTGGCATGTCATGAAACTTAAACATTTCTATTAAGCAAGTCATTTTTTCCAATTGATAGTAGCAAACTTCTGAATCAGTTTTAAACATAAATTCCCTAAAAATTCACCAAACCATGCAATTTCGAAGTACTTGATACATGATCGCTTTAATTACCTTTCTTAAAAATACATTTTTATATATTTTTCAATACCCGCTAGTACTACCATTAGAAATGGATAATTTTCGTTATGTTTTATCAGCAAGTCAGATGTCAATGCAATAGAGCAAAACTATGTCTTTAAGAGCGCATCGAACTCGATGTTACAAATCTTTGTAAGACGATATTACGAAAGGAAGTCGCTTCATATGATTTTCAACGATCGAATTTGACAAATTCATACCCATAGGAATTTCTCGTGTTGTTATTCTGCCTTTAGCTTTAACCAATATATACTGGTGCATCTTTTAAATAAAATAGTTTTTCTAAACTATTGTTGCTTGAACAGTATACTTACCCTTACGGTAATAAACAAGCAAAATGTAAAGAAAATGCTAAATTACGTCGCAAAGTCAGGGATGTGCTACTGTGTGCCCTTAGATATTATAATATCATAAAATATTAAAATACTGATTACTCTCTATAATTTGAAATTTGTAAATTATTTAACAAAAATTATGTTTAAAAAAATTTGGTTCGTTAATTTTTTATTATATGGCAGATATATTTTATAAAATAATTAATATAGTTTTATTGTTTTAGGTAAGCATATTACTACTTGAAAGAACAGTGATCGGGTATAGGAGTATTTTGGACAGAGTAAATAGGGTAAGAATATTTGAACAAAAACATTGGGGCATTAAAACATAGGGCTTTAAGAAGATTATACGTCAAATACACAAAGTTTATAGGAAAGCAAATCGCCCAACAAGCACATTATTATATAAGAAATAAATGAAAAAGTAAAAAAAAACCTTTTTGTATCGAATTATATATATATATATATATATATATGGGTTCTGGACTCCTAGGTGGAGCATAGAGCCTCCATAAGCACCCTCCAGCGGACCCTATTCTGGGCCATTGCTTTGGCTTCACTCCAAGAGGTTTTCTGGGCTTTTAGTTCATCTAACACTGTTCTCCTCCATGTTTGAGCCGGTCTTCCTCGTCGTCTCGTTCCTTGGGGATTCCAGTCTAGTGCTGCCCTTGCAATGTCGTCTGGTTTTCTTCTTAGAATGTGGCCGATCCATCCCCATTTTCTTTTCTTAATGTCGTGCTCTATTGTTTCTTCTCCGCATCGTTTAAGAAGTTGCTCATTAGTAATTTTCTGTGGCCAGAAGATTCTGAGGATGATTCGTAGACATTTGTTGGCGAAAACCTGAAGTTTATGTTTTGTGGCATTAGTGTTTTTCCAGGTCTCACATCCATATAAGAGGATTGCTTTGACGTTTGTTCTATATAAACGCAGCTTGCTCTTTGTTTTTATGATGTTGGACCTCCATATTGTGTTTAGTTGCCTGAATGCCATCTGTGCTTTTTGAATTCTGTTTAGAATGTCTAGGTCTGTTCCGCCCGTCTCGTTGAGAATGCTTTCTAGATACTGAAACTTTTCTACATTCTTAATTGGTTGGTCGTTTATTTGAAACGGTGCGTCGTTATTTGTGTGCATTCGCATCGCTTTTGTTTTTGAGACATTTATTTTCAACCCTATCTTCTGTGCCATGTCTGATAGTAGGGTGAGTTGCCTTTGCATACTTTCATAGGTATGCGAAAAAAGGCAAATGTCGTCTGCGTATTCGAGATCTTTGAGATTAGAGTAAAGAGACCATCGAATACCATCGTTTGGTCTGCAAGACTTTTCCAGGATATAGTCAAGAGCAATGTTAAAAAGCAAGGGAGAGAGCACACATCCTTGCTTCACTCCTGATCTCACCGGAAAAAGGTTGCTATGTGCTCCGCTATGCAGGATACTACATGATACGTCATGGTACAGTTCTCTAATCGTGTCGATGATTTTTGTTGGCACGCCTCTTGTCCGTAGTATCTTCCATATAGCAGAGTGGGATAGGCTGTCAAAAGCACGTTCAAAGTCGATGAAAACAAGATATAGTGGCGATCGCCATTCAACGGATTGTTCTATAATTATTCTTGTTGAATTTATGTGGTCTATGCATGAGCGGTTTGGGCGGAAGCCTGCTTGGTTTGGACGCAGTATGGGTTCGAATGCTTCTGCCAGCCTATGTTGGATTACACTTGCAATAATTTTGTTTATGGTGTTTAACAGCGTTATTCCTCTCCAATTTTTGCATTGCGTTAGGTCTCCTTTCTTTGGCAGTTTGATAATGAGACCATGTTTCATTTCTGCTAGAATTTCTTGGTTTGTCCAGATCCCTTTTATTATTTTTGCAAGTAGAGGTGCAATCCATTTAGGGTCTACCTTGATTAGTTCGGCAGGTATGTTGTCTACCCCTGCGGCTTTGTTGTTCTTCAGCTGCTTAATGGTATATAGTATTTCTGTTTTTGAAGGCGCGTCTATTTTTATATTCAGCTGTTCATTTGCATTAGCTTCTGGAGCTATCTCAAGTTCGTCTTCCGTGAGTGAGCTGAGTATATCAGCAAAGTATTCCCTCCACCTATCGAGCTGAGTTTCTGGGGCGGTCAGTGGGCGGTTGTCTTTGCTTCTAACTATATTTGTGGTCTTTGTGTGCTTTTTGGAGAGCTTGTTTGTCAGTGTGTAAAGTGTCCTCGAGTTGTTATTTTGGCTGCTTCTTCTGCTTGCTCACATATCAGGTCAATCCATATTCGCTTGTCTTTTTTGGCAGATGCTTTAATTTGTTTGCATAGTTGTGTATATCTCCAGATTGCATCATTTTTTGTCATCGAAGTTTTGCACTGGAGTACCAGTTTCTTCGCATCCTTTCTGTTTTGTATAAGTTGCCATGTTTGGTCTGAGATCCAGTCTTTTCGATTTCTTTCCTTTGTGCCAAGGGTTGTTTTGGCCGATTCGAGTAGTGTCTTGGCTAAGCCATCCCAAAATATTATGGGATTTTGTTCTGCATTATCATGCAGGTTTGTTAGGAAAACTTTTTTGCAGTTTGGTTGGCGCAGTTTGTGTAGGTTGAACTTTACTCTCTTTGATTGTTCAGGTTTCTTTGGTACGGCCAGTTTGATTCTGAACGTGCCGAGCAGAAGGTGGTGGTCGCTGGCAATATCTGCACCCCTTTTATTTCTGACATCAAGTAGGGATCTCCGCCATGTTTTCGATATGGCAATATGGTCAATTTGCTTTTGGGTTTTCTTGTCGGGGGATATCCATGTGACTTTGTGGATTTGCTTGTGTGGGAACACTGTTCCACCTATAACTAGGTCTGATGTTGAACAGAGTTTCGTGAATATTTCACCGTTTTCGTTTCTTTCCCCACATCCTTCTTTACCCATGATGTCTTCTAGGTTACTGTTATTTGTCCCGACCTTAGCGTTGAGATCACCCATGAGTATGGTGATATCACCTCTGTTTATCTTCCTTAACGTACTTTCAAGGATATCGTAGAAATTTTCTTTTTCCTCAGCACTCGCACTGTTTGTGGGTGCATAGCATTGTACAAAGGTGATATTTCTGTATTTAGTGTGGAACCTTGCTGTAATTATTCTGTCATCAATGGGGTTCCATGAAATTAGGCTCTATCTGGCTTTTTTAGTAATTATGAAACCAACACCTCTTTCATGAGACCCAGTTTCTTTGCCACTGTACAGGAAAAGCTCCCCAGATTGTAAGTTGAGCCCCTCCTTGCCAAGCCAGCGAGCTTCTGATAAGCCTAAAATTGAGATGTTGTAGTTATTTAATTCTCTCACCGCTTGATGCAGTTTTGATGCTTCGTATAGAGTTTTTACGTTCCAGCATCCAAAACGTAAGTTTTCCTTAAGTGTAGCCAGTGTTGTCTTCGTTTTGTCCGTCCGGATTTGTGTTGTAGAGGTTTCATTAATAGCATAGTTTAGGCCAAGCAGGTTATTAGCCCACTGTGGCCGTAGTTTGGTGCTGGGGCTGTCAGCTATAGCTTCCAAACCAGCCTCCTGTTTACAGGATTTAAATCAGCCGCCCATTCTGGGTCAGACGCTGTTGCAGCCGCCCAATCTGGAACAGACGCTGCGGATTTGTAGCCGCTCATTCTGAGTGCAGACGCTACATTTGTAGGTTTTGGTCAGCCCCGGGTATTCGATTTCCCCGGTACCACCTATATCTACGAGGCATCCCCCTATCCGCCACCTGGGGAGGCGCCCGATGGGGGACCTACAACCCCACACGGGTTTTGTATCGAATTAGCAATTACAAAATAACATTCTATATGAAATAACACAACATAAATTGAGTAAAACATTACTTAAAAGTTGTAATAATAATAGCAATAAATAACTTCTCATCTTCAATTTATTCAATCATTCATCAATAAATTCTTAAATTAACATGTTATTAAAAACTAATATTTACGTATTATATCGAAATTTATGTTTTCTCAATTATTAATTATTAAATTATAAGATTCACTATTCCTTTGTTATTACATAGCTATTCGTTAAATTTTCTAATGACAAACTGAATAATATACACTTTGGATAGCTGAAACTAGAATTTTGTTATTGATGAACACTGCTGGCCAAAATATTAATACTTTACACATTTACTCATTCTTAGATATTTTGGGGAATTTAGAATATTTCGGGACTTGGATAAAAAGTAAACGTATGAATATTCTTCTTCGCTCCTTGCTCCGAAAGTTGGCAATTTTTGTATTAAAATTAAATATTAAGGCGATTTTTGTTTTTGAGAGCGCAATCTAAATAGTTGTTGCTGGTACACAAACCACTCCCATAGGTTTCTCACCCACGAGTTTCGTCTCCTTCCTATCTATCACTTCCCTCTGATTTTTTGCTGCATGATAACTTGCAGTATTTGATATTTTTCTGCTCTCATGATTTGTCCCATATACACTAGTTTTCCTTGCTTAATTCTAAAAATTACTTCTTTTTCTTTACTAGTACGTCTCATCACTTATAGGTTGGTTATTTTCTCTACCTATGAAAACCTCAGTATTCTCCGATATATCCATAGCTAGAGTGCTACCAGTCACTTTACGTCGATCCCTTTCAACGTCCAGACTTTCATCCTGTATTGTAGTATTGACAATACATAACATCTAACCAGTCGTATTTGTAATTCATGGTTTTAACATTCGTAAGTATATTTTATATCGTTCCAGTCTGACAGTTCTATAGATTTGTAATGATATTTAACCAATCTTATATTAAGAAATTTTATAATAAATTTCTTCTAGATCTACACAATTTACAAGATTTGCTTAGATAGGTTTAAGGCACCATAATTTACATGACTTAAGTAACACAATTTGTTCACGTGACTTTATACAACACAGCTTTTGCTAAATGTGGTTTATATGAAAAATTGAATACAGAGTTTCAAAAATCCAGATTCAATGGATAAAGAAATATTTTGTTTTTAAATACTTCCAAACTTCTAGAGTTTACCATTTCACTGGGCTATTCCTCCCACAACCGTATAGCAGTTACTACGAACGACCGCTAAAGGTGGATGTTATCAACATGTAATTTGAAGTAAGAATGCTTTTCTGATGCTAATCTATCAGATAACTTTAGTCTCCTCAGTCAGTTTAACTTTAGTCTCCTCGAAACATAATTCACGTAAATAACTTGGTTTGCCTATTTTCAATAATCTATAAAAGTAACAGGTCATTTAGTACCATCGACGATGTTTGATTGATAGCCACCCTAGCTCTCATCGATAAGGGGTTGTGTGCTCATCTCATCTAAATGAGCAGACTAACGATAAATCTTTGATAAATCTGTGCAGTAATCTATAAGCGGTAAGACAGTTGCTGAAACTAATAATGAAATTGAAATTAAATGAACTGAACTGAAATTAATAATTTTTTGTGGTTTAATAAAATCCCTAAACTATTGTTATTTTTTTAATTAAAATTAACAAACTTTCTTTTCAATTCGTTAAGAAAAAACACCTCAGGACTTGGCTAAATTTACATAAGGTAGTGCAAAACCATCTATTATAATAGAAGGTATTTTCCTTCGGTTTAGTTGCTGTAATTTACTATTCGAGACTAATATCATTACCATAGTTTTACCTAGTTCATGGATGGCGAACCTATGACCAGCGGGTCAGAAACTGACCCACACAAGCTTTTTAAGTCACCCACGCATTGATTTTTATTAACCTTTAGAAATGTTCAATAACTCAACATTGTTATTATTTTTTTATTAAAATTTCTCAACTACCAAGCTATGAATATTGAATATATTAATAATGAATTTCTTCTCAAATTATTGTATTTTAAATATGTTTTTAGTTTGAGACCAAACGATAAAAATCCCAGCCCATACCAACCACATTGGTTTTGATAAATATGGTGTGATTGAAAATAAATACTATTTGATTTGATTGGATTTGATAATAAAAAGACTATGTATGTATTTGTTACGAAAAAGTTAGATATCTAATTAGATGAGAGTTATG
This sequence comes from Phosphuga atrata, assembly GCA_944588485.1. Lineage (NCBI taxonomy): Eukaryota > Metazoa > Arthropoda > Insecta > Coleoptera > Silphidae > Phosphuga > Phosphuga atrata. The sequence continues at coordinate 11,068,809 of OX155896.1, read as the reverse complement.
GTGCAAATGGTTTTGCAAGATATCTTCTTTTTATTTTAGCTCTACGGTCCAGGATGGGCTTTGGCTTCCTTAACTGTCTCCTTCCAATTGTATCTGTCTTCTGCAGCTGCCATCCAACTTAGAGGTTTTAATACTTGCATGTCTTCTTCTATCTCATCCCTCCATCTGGCTCGGTGTCTTCCTCTACCTCGCGTGCCATGAAGTTTTGCCTGAAATATTTCTTTAGGAGCACTTTCCTTTGTCATCCGTATTATGTGTCCAGCCCATCTGATCTGATGTATTTAACAATATCCTCTCTTTTTATTAGTTCTTGTAGCTCGTGGTTCATTTTTCTACTTATTCCCTCTTCTTGTCGTGTTGGTTCAAAGATTTTTCTTATTATTTTTCTTTCAGATACTCGGAAAAAGTTTTTATCAGCTTCTGTCATATTCCATAGTTCTGAACAATATGTCATTACTGGGCGCACAAATGACCTAGACATTCACAGTTTTGCGTTCTTTGAGACCAGTTTTGATTTGAATATTTTCATGTTAGCATAGTAGCATCGATTTGCTGCTTGTCTTCTTTCTTGTACGGATAGTGCGATAGTCATTTGATGCATTAAAGAGCTCTCCTAGATATTTAAAGCTCGTCCTTGGTTCGAAGTTATGGTCATCTATCTTTAGGTATTAAAGAAGGTTTTCTATGTTTCTCTCTCTTAGGTCTCTTAGGTCTCTCTCGTCAGGAAATGTAATGAAAGAAGAGCTAGGAATAGAAAATTGTGTCTGTTCCTGTGGGATAAAACAATGATTTTATTCAATATCTTAAGCAAAACATTCTACATCCTCTAATTAAATTTGATTGTATAAGAAATACATCATGACGTTTTATGTGCGAAACAAGGTTTGAAAATATTTTTCAATGTAATGCCAGTTGTAATAAAAGTCGTCAACTTCATAAACACAAGAGGTTTTAATAAGTGGGAATTTTCACAATTGGGTTGTTGAATAAAAAAATTATCGATTTTTTTATGTATTTTAAAACCTTATTATAAATAATTTGGATGTGCGATGCGAAAAAGTTAAAAAAAAATGTTCAATTAATTATAAACAATTTAAGTGATAAAATTTTGAAATTAATCACATGACTCCAAACGCGCAATAATTTGTGTGTGAAGTCGAAAGGGTGAAACTTCATTCTAACATTCAAACATAAACATTCTTTATAAAATCGTCGTTTTAGAATTTTTTCGGCGCACTGTTTAAAACCATTAGTTTCGACGTTTAACAATGTGGGACATTTAAAAACATTTTTTGAGTTCTTTTTATCGTACCCACTCCTACACGATGGTGCGAAACAAGCACGATAACTTTTAATATTTGACTTTTAATATTTGACATATTTGACATGTCTACTACAACTAATGTATCAATTTTCCGGACGCTCGAGACAAATTACTAATAATTGTTAAAAAAATTACCTATGCATTTTTAAAAACTTTTATTGTTATGATTAAATAAATTCTAACGTCGGTCAAAGATTTGAGAAACAATGAATGTATAGGATAAATAAATTACCTGGAAGTACGTTCATTAACAAAACAATAGAAATTTAATAATAAATTATTAGAAAATTTCCACTACTGATAAACTATTTATAATTATATATTTTTACTGCAATTGGTATTATTATATATATATATATATATATATATATATATATATATATATATATATATATATATATATATTAATAAGAATTACAGACAAACAAGAATTACAGACGAAATACGGAACAGTAAACAGAGTTACAAAATTCAAATACCTAGGAGAAATCATACAACATACAGGAATTGAGACAGAAACTCAAAAGACAAGGATAGAGAAAGTAAGAAAAGGCTACGGCATGACTGCAAACATCTACAACAAGAAGAACCTTGGCATCCAAACAAAAATCAGACATTACAATACAGTCATCAAACCCGCCATACTATACGCATCAGAAACTATAGCCTCGAATAAAGGTGACATGGAAGCCCTGAAGAAAGAAGAAAGGCGAATCATCAGAAAAATTATTGCACCAAAACTCACAGATGAAGGATATAGACTACAATCAATAGAAACCACGGAAAAACTGTCTAACATAGAGAACGACATCAGAAAACGCAGACTTAGATTCTACGGACGCATCTCAAGACTCCCGGAGACCAGACTAACTAAACAGATGCTGAACTTCCTACAGAAACGTAAAGTCAGTACCAAGTGGATGAAACAAGTAACACAAGACCTAGAAGCAGCAAACATCACAGATACTCAGGACAGAACGACTCTCAGACATCAAATACACCAGTGGGAAGTGAAGAAGGAGACCAAGAAAAAGACTGGAACCTCCTGGAACGAAGCAAGAAAACAGGCACACTCACAGAAAATGCGGGAAATCTGGGCCAAGAAAAAGAAAAAGATTTGAAAACCATGAAAACTTAGCGCCATCTACTTTGGGTGCAATCCGAGGATAATAATAATAATATATATATATATATATATATATATATATATATATATATATATATATATATATATATATATATATTCAATCCTTTAGCCTCTATTTCGTTTTGAATTGTTGATGAAGTTGAATGTTCATCTACAATGTTTATTGTTGTTGACGATGTATTTTTTATTTCTGCATGATTGAACAATTTATGTGAAATGTCTATTTTTCTGCTTACCGATTCTTCAATATAGCTTTCGGCTACAGCTGAGGAACGCCAACCTCCATGTCTTTTTAGAGTAAGTAAATCCCCTTCGCCTTCGACTAACATAGATGCTGAAGATCGTCTTAAGCTGTGTCCAGTATACTCGTCAGGATTTTTTAGGTTTAGATATTTTGCAATCTGAATTGGTACTTATAGTATGTTGCACTTATAATATGACCACCTACATGTTGAGCACAGCATCTACCATTGCGGTACGCAACAAATAGTCGAAATATACTAATCGAGTAAGGTACCGTCACTGAACTCGAAAGGGGTCAAAAGTCAAGATTTCTTGAAAATTAAGAAAAATTGTCAAAAAATGCGGTTTACGTCTTGATTTTTTTGCAATGAATTGAACAAAAAATTAGGTTTTTTTTGACGAGCCTTACCAAGTTCCGCCCCCGCAGGGGGCGGCTGTAGGTGCGTTTTAAATTTTTCACTTTTTCCGTAAAAACTCCGTTCCTCTTGGGCGTCGAAATGGGAAATGGTCATTTTCTGTTGTAAAACTGAACAGGCCTTCGACCCGTGTCCGTCTGCCGCTCGCAAGTCCCACATGGCGTCCTCTAGGTGCCAAAAACAGGAGATCGTTTCTAGCACCTTTGAGGAGCAATTTTGGTCCGCGGCTCGATTTTTTTACTGCGTTCTCTTGCCGCGTCGATTTCGCGTTTTTTGACGTCATGCGGAAAAGTACGCGACCGTCGGTTCACCCGGTGCGACGGAAAATGTAAGCGAAAAAAAAAACCGTTTTTTTCATCAAATCTGTGGACGCCGTTCTCTTGATTAAAGAGCGCCGTGTCTCCAAACCGGTTCGTTCGATGCGAGATATTTACCCGCAACCGGCGGTGGAAGAATCTGGTACCTTCGACATCCTTTTCCCGCTCTGGGTCAATTTTAACACAAAAATCGGAAATACGCTGTTTTTTTTCACCTAATTTGCGGGGATCCGTCTCCTGGGATACCCAACAGTCGGATCGGGACCGGACCGGCACCAATCGATTCGGCATAGTGTCTTTAAGTTTGTTTTGGAGTTTAATTGCGATTGCGTGCCGGATGGCGCCTGGAGGCCCGAAAAACCATATTTTGCAGATGTACGCGATAATCCTCTGGGATTCGCTAAATTAAATAGCAGAGCCTCGCGGTGGTGGTTTCTGAATATAGAACGAAAGGGTCTATAAGACGATAGGAACGACGTATCGCTCGATCGCATTTGGGGGTCTCGACGCCTGTCCAAACTCGAAACGATTTTTTCAAAATTGAGCAAATTGAAACCTTCAATATTCGGTGAAATGTTTTAGAATTGTATTGCTCTTTTCAGGGATTATAGCCCCACGTGTCTACTTTCGAACGACACCAGTCTCGGCGCATTACACCTCCGGGGACGTTCCGCAGGCCCCAAATCGCGAAGTCACTTTTTTTTCACGTCTTCAAACGGAAACGCGAAAAAGAAAATTTACATCTCCATTCCAACAAGTGCATGGCCGGCGAAAAGGCCAACAGTATGGCGTTTGAATTTCTCTAATCCATCAACGGATTCGCACTCCAGGTCAAAAATACTACGACCATTGCTTGCCGCTGAATCGCCAATTTACACTTACAGCTGATCATTCTGACACTATTTTCGCTCAGGTTATGTGCAAATGTCATTGTTGAAGTTTATCCGTTTATGATTGAATAAGATAAAATTGAGAAGATAAAATTTTAAAAAAGAATTTAAATCAAAATTCTGATTTTTCGCTCATTGTTAGGTTGAAATTCAAATCAAATTCAAAGAGATATCTTGAAATCTCTAAATTGCTGAGTTCGGCGACTCTGGCTCTTGATTAGCAACACATAGCAACGTCAAAATTCGCAATTTTTCACAAATATCTTCAAGAAAGCAAAGATTTTACACTTTTATTTTAGCAGATTCTTAAAATTCAGACCATTTTACATAAGAAACAGTTGCTTCCGTTCACATTTGAATTTAAAAATTTATTTCATAAACCGCAATATTTACGAGTTTTTTTTGAGAATAATTGGAGCTTTTAAATTAAATTTAGATTCCAACGGTACAACACGCGTCTTCCTCGGATGTATAGCAACAGAGTTATTGGCGAAAAACTTTCAGTATTACCATTTCACTGCGGAAGGAACTGCCTTTCAATATTTATCGGCATTTTCGATTCAAATTCGAATACAACTCATCAAGTTCTATTAAAATATGCTGCATGAATTTTCTGCGGCTGACGGTCCAGACGTGGCCGACGTTTAAAATCTCCCTCCAACTGTTTACTTGATTTTCAAACATTTGCGTTTTTCATTTCCCTACATTTCTAATAAATTCTTCTAGCATGAATCGATAGAGTAAACTTTCCTCTACCAGCGAAGCAAATTTTATCATGCCTTTGCAAACCGTTTTACCAGAATTTTTTTTAAATGCAATTCATTTGCCAGGATTCGGGATGGCTAGCAACGGTTGCATAGTTAACTCCGCCCCACAGAAGTTTCCTTCCATTTTCCGTGGTGAATGGTGTCCGGGAAAATTTTATTTCTCAGATTTGTTAAAGTTGGAAAATTCTACATTAGAAACAATTGAATATTCTTGCAAATTCACACTCTTACTTGAGTAAAAGTAAGCTCGGCCATATTTGATTAGAGTTTTTACTGATTTTATAAAAGAAAACTATTGTTTTACAAATTTCTGATTGGACATTCTGAAAATTCGGCTAATTTTACATGGGGGACGATGTAAGTTTTTGGGTCATCTGGTGATTTAAAATCCATTTTCCAAACGGTGAGAATTACGACTTTCCTACAAGAATAGTTAAAAATTGCACATTTAATTTGGAATCTAAAAGTGTATTCCGCGACTTCCTAGCATGTATAACAAAAGAGTTATTGTTGAAAAACGATCAGTTCTACCACTTGACGGCTGAAGAAAAAGCCATCTCTAAATTTATCCAGTTTTTCTTTTTAAAATCGAATAGTGCTCAATGAGGCCTATTGAAATGTGCTGCAAGTACTTAAAAATGTCGTCTACTTTTCTGCTTCGTCTTCGAAAAATCATATGCTGCATTTCCTTGGGTTTGGATGAAATAATTTTAACACAGATCTATAGACCGCACTTTCTTTTAACAAACGCATAAAGTTTTATGTAGTTTACATAAGTTTTATATAGAGTGTACATGTTTCTATTGAAGTTGACATATTTGTGGTCGATAGACTTGACACAGGATTTTTTGAATAAAGAAATTCTTGCAAATATATTTTTTTGTCCAATTTTCCGGAGTCTAAGAAACATGCATTTAGAGCTATCTTATAGAGCACATTTTCATCTAAATGTTATGTCATTTTAATTTTTCCAATCCGAACCGTTTTGGCGGAAAAGCCATTTAAACCCATGTAAATTGAGAAACGAAATTCACCCCTTCTAAAAAATTTTCAATTTTATATTTTTTACTTCTGCGGCCAAGCTGAAGGTTCTTACAAAATTTTCAAAGAATACTTTTTTGTAGACACCGACGTCTTACATAACGGATAATATAACGAATAACGGATATCCCGGTTATAATTTTCCACCTTGAGGCGTTGACGGGTAATTTGCAAATAAGGTTTGATGCAAAAATAATTCCTCACGCCGTCCCCATTGGAGTGGGATCGTTCAAATTTTATCAGCAGTTACTTCTGGTGGATACCCACATTCAGTAAAAGTTTCATTGAAATCCTTCAAGGATTAATATATTTTTTTAATAAATTCAAATAACTATAAAATGAAAACTGCAAGAGATGTATTGAAATTTCTTTCCGATTTATATAGATTATACATTTTTCTATTGAAATTGACGTTTTGGTATTTTCATGGCCGATAGCCTGGACACATAATTGTTTTAATAAAGAAATATTCATTGAAAACTTGCAAATATTTTTTTGTCCAATTTTCCAAGAAACATGAGTGCAAGAAACATGCATTTAGCGCTATTTTATAGAGCACATTTTCATCTAAATGTTGTGTCATTTTCATCTTTCCAAAGCGAACCGTTTGGCCGAAATTTTTTTTTATAAATGAAAAATATCAAAAACGAAATTTAGAGAAGGGGAAAATTATTTTAGTAAGTTTCACACAACGTGGAACAATAAAATTTCACACATTTGTAGAGAATTAGTAAGTCTATGATATCCCTCAGTTAGTTTTGCAAAATATTTTATCTGGCGGCAGTCGCCGCCCCTCAAACTCAAAGTCGCAGTAACGAGGTAAGACATTAAAAAAACTATTCTCGTGGCCGATAGCCTTGACACATAATTTATTTTTCTGACCAAGACAACATACCCGCGGCAGCGCGTATGTGGTCTTGATTTATCTGATGAAGACCAAAACGCGCGGCAGCGCGAAATCTCGATTCAATATAGGTCAATGTGAAAAAGGACCGTTGGTTTAACCCCCGTAGATTAGGTTTCCCGCCGCGAAGCGGACAGATAAATCAAGACAACATACGCGCGGCAGCGCGACCTGTCGATCCAATATAGGACAGTGTTGCAAGGACCGTTGGTTTAACCCCGGATAGATTAGCTTGCCCGCCGCGAAGCGGACAGATAAATCAAGACAACATACGCGCGGCAGCGCGAAGTCTGGATTCAATATAGGTCAATGTGAAAAGGAAGGACCGTTGGTTTAACGCCCGTAGATTAGGTTTCCCGCCATAGAAATCCAGACCACATACGCATCCCTCGAAGTCAAACCGGAACTGATACTAATGGATTCAAATAGCAACAACTTGAAAACTGCAATAGATATAATAAAAACTCTTTCAGATCTATTAAGATCATAGATATTTCTATTGAAACAATTTGACCATTTGGAATTTTCATGGCCGATAACCTTGACTTGGATTTTTTAAATAAAGAAATACATGAAAATTAAATCAAAGTTGACATTAACGTCAGTTGAGTAATTTATTGGTTATTATTTTTTTTTGGTGAAACTTTAATTAACATAATGTTGCTAAGTGTTGCTAATTGTCTAAAAGCAAACTTACTATAATTGGAGGAGTGATATTGGAAATCAAGAGTTGCCAACCTTCATAAAAGGGGGTTACTATATATGATGAAGTGAAGTTAGTAACTAAGGCTTGCAATTTTGACGAAAAAAAATACAACAATGTAACTTTAACAAATAGTTGGTGAGATTATGTTTGAGTATGTTGGTAACTCAAAAACACTGGATACCAACTTGATTAAAACAATATGTTGGTTATGTTGAACGTCAAAGTTGACAACATCAATGTCACTTAATCAATTTAAAGGTTATGAAAGTTTTAGTGAGATTTTCAGTAACTTTTTACTCCACAGCTGATTTTTTATCGTCCATGTTGTACACCTTAGTAACTAATATCACATCGTTAGATATAGTAACTTTTTTATGAACGTTGGGAACTTTTCATTTCTAATATCACTCCTTAAATTAAAGTCACTTTGATTTCAGACAATTGGTAACATTATAGATTAAGTACACCTCAAAAGTGTTTGATTATATTATTTTACAAACCTGACAGCACTAAAATCATTTGAGACGGATGAATTATTAGTTAATATTCTGTGCAGTAGGAGTTGTACATCTTGCAACTCATACAACCTTAGCTGATGCGCTTTCTACAAGAATCGCGCAGTTCGCAATTCTGATTACTCTTTCATATACAAATGTCAAAATTCATTATACAATTTCACCCTCATCAATTATTCCACCTTTAGCAGCTATTCCAATTATTTTCAACTGTTCCATCCACAAAAACTATTCCATTCTGAAAAATACGATCCACATGTACTAGTCTTCTATTATTCATATTTGTAGGTCTTAGATTAATATATTTATTATAAATACTATATGGATCAAAGGAACATCCTTCCTTTGTAATTGTGGAACTTCTTGATTTGTGATTTTTGCCATCTCGAAGGAATACTATCAAAAAACGGCCAATATCTTCCACATCTTCCAAAGTTAAACGTATCAAGTCATCTCTTCGACATGCACCAAACATTCCAAATATTAATATTATTTTAGTTAATAACCAGTTCTCATCTGGTGCCTCAAATATGAATTTGGCGACTTGTTCTATAGTTAACACTTTGGATTTTTTTGGTGTGTAACCAATACTTTGTCGTTTGAGAAATGCAGTAGTTTTTTGGAAATTAGTAACATTAACATTTTCTTTCACTGTCAGACAACTTTTTATCATAGAAAATCGAGACCATAAGGTTGAAGGGGATTTTTTGGATTTAGCCATTTCTGATAAATAAACGAGAAGAATATCATCACTTACTGCGTCAACTTTTCGTTGTTGACGCCACTTATGTAATATGTTGTATTCATTTTCATATTTTTCTCTAGATTTTTTCGGGAATAAACCAGCACTCACCTCTGCCGCTTCAGCAGCTATTATTTCTTTTAGAGACTGAACAAAACATTGAATCAACAGTGATTATCGTGATCGTGATCGTTTCTGTTGACACGTTTGAAAAAAATGACAGATTGAAATTGTAAACAGAGAAGATGGCAACCCGGGAGGGTAGTTATTTGTTAGCAGTTAACAGACTGAGCGCCAGAGGTCGGTGATATTTTTGCAAAAAAACGAAAAATTAAAAAAAAATAAAAAACTTGAACATTTTGCAACATGTCGCATATGAGATGAATCAGAAAACAATTACAAATAATCTTGTAAGATTTGTTTTTGATAAAAACGGTTAGAAAATCGAGTGGAGTTGTAAGGGTAAGCGCTGTAAAAATGGTTGCCAAAAAACCTAGCGGCTCGTTATTCAAATAATATTTATTAATATTTAATTAATATTATATAAAGAGCCATTTTCTGTGCGCTTAATAGATCGGATAGTGGGGGTTTTGGGAGAGGTATAATAAAAATATATTTTCAATTTGTTATAACTTTTTAATTACAACGAAAAAAATAAAACAAAAAATAGTTTTGTTATAATACTTATATGTGAGCTTTCGATTTATGACGAAAAAAAAATTGATTCAAATACCCAATTATTAGAGAAAATAAATAAAAAAGGTCCAATATTCAGAGATTTTAACGTATAACAATGTTCGATGGCTTAGTTGCGATCAAGTTTTTAATCAGTTTGTATCATTATTTGAAGAAATTAAACTCTTTTTGAAAGAAAAATCAAAGGTTTTGACGAATTGTGATATGTAGAATGGTTAAATGATATAATTTTTCTGCGACATGACTCAGCATTTTAATGAACTGAATAAAAAACCTCAAAGACACAAGACAAATTGTTTGATTTTTTGACAAACTTTTGGCTTTGGCTTTAGCAAACTTTTGATTTAAAAAACTTGCTAATGTTCTTTTATCGATGTTTATTCTTGTCTTTTATTTATTCTTGTCAAAAATTATTTGCTTTGATCAATTTTGTAAAATATAAAAATATAAATAAACTTGAAAATGAACTAACTGGGAAATGTATTAAATTAATGAATACAAAATATGAACCTAAGACTTCTCATTCAATGCACAGGTTCTGTCACTTATAAGTATATTTTCTGTCGTTATCGATAGATACGAGGGAATATTTAGTTGATGCATTTTGTAGAGGGGTTCGGCTTGCCACCCTTTGTCGAAAGCTTGGTTGATGTAAAAGGAATAGGGCAGCTGAGTGTTTGTGTTGAACATAGAAAGCCTGAAGGTTTATTGGTAAGGACGAATAAAGGACGGGTAGTGGAGTGGGAGGAGTTTAATGGTGTTTCATAGGATGTTCCATAGTCTGGATTTGAAGAAATGCTTAAGGATTTTACCCAAAACTGTAACGAGAGTAATAGGTCGATAGATATTTGGGACAGAATGGCTTTGACCATGTTTTGGGATTGTGATTATCAATCCCTTTTTCCAGCACTTGGGGGAAACGATCTTTTGTGGAGACATCTGTTGAATTTTATATAAAATTCCTTACTTTATTAAGTATTTAATGGAAAGGGGGGCTAGTAATAACATGCAAATGTATGTTGTATAATTCAATATGCTGCGTGGTATTAGCAAGGGAAGTAGCTTGTTTCATCATGAGATTTGTATCTTAATAAGACTTAATATTATAGAGCTACGAACAGGTTGAATACATTTATATATTCAGGCTATAATTCGTCCTTCAGTTATTGAAGGCTGGTTCTAGGGTTTCTAGAGTTAAGTCGTTCGACTTTCTTTACTCCTTGCTCATTTAAATCTCAATTTCAATCAAGGGTCGACTGCCGTCCTCTTTCCGCTGTACAAACAGGGTATAGGCAAGAAAATAGAGTTCTTGCCACGACTAATGCCCGCCATACACACAACGGTCCACATGACAGGTCTACCTGTGCAGGTTTGCCTGCGCGGGTAGACCGGAGCGTGTGTGGGAATAGACCTGTGCAGTTTCTTGTGTACGGTCGACCTGCGCATGCAAACCTGCGCATGTAACCTGTACGGTAGACCGTAACGTGTATGCCTGTAAGCTAAATAGAGTACAGGACCGTAAAAACAAAGAACAGGACCGTAATCCCGGAACTTCCAAAGCTCCTAGCACAACGGAAAACAACAGAAAAGGAAGAAATATCAAAAGCCCAACAACAAAGAAACCATGGGATCGGAAAAAGAAAATATGAGCATGGTGTCATGGTGAGCATGCAAAAGTAGAAGCTATAAAACAGTAGATAGTTTGTAGAAGCCTTAAAAGTGAGAACAAAAAAGTAGTCTTAAAGCTCCCATCTCTTTTCCAAGTGATGCCACTAACCTGCTGACCTACGAGCTAGTACGTAAAATATAATGTACAAAATTTGACCCAATACTCTAAAAGTTTCGCCATCCCTGACCTGAGTCTAACTCCAAACCATGTCCCCTACCAGAGAGACAATATCACATATGCCACATGTGGAATGAATGTTTAGGGATGTAAGAAAGAAAAGAAATAGAGATACAGTGGCTAAGAGATACAGTGGATAAAAAAAGTATGGAAAAGAAGGAAATAGTTGGATAGGGCAAAGAAGTAGCAGGATAAGAGAAGATTGTTCGACTAAATTTACGATACTATTTTTAAATGGCACATTGTGGCACATGTTTATTGAATGTAAATACAGGAATATACCCCGCAGGGAAGATAGAGCTTTTTTTTACTGTTATAAATATTAAGAAATCCAAACACTTCTTTTTTAAATACACATCTCATTTGTTCATTTTCGCACTGAATTGACAAATTCACTATGTTTCAACCACATTCAATAAATATGTAAAAATATTATATAACATGTTATTCACAGTTACAGAAATTTAACACGTATATAGCTGTAACTGTTTAACATATTTATAACTGTGAATAACAAGTTATAAAATGTTTTTGCATATTAAGTGTGGTTAAAATTTAGTGAATTTGTCAAGCTCAGGGTAAGTATGGATTACCACGTATAATGATTGCAACCATCCTATTGATTTTCATTTAAAAAAATTATCTTCGAAATTAATTAATAGTACTTATAAGCGAACGAAACTTGAGCCATTTAGTGCAAAAACTACATTAATTTGCAACGAGTCACAACAATATGCAAACTAATTATCAAGTGCATGTATAACTTCCATAACACAGTGGACAGGTTCTTCTAAAATATCGTGTCGCGCAAAATGGTGTTATATGAGATACAGATCAATTATAAAAAGAAGAATTAAGTTTCAAATACTAAAAATCTTTTTTTTAAATTTTATTTTAATTGAAATATCAACATGCATACCTAAAGAATAAAACAAGTTTATTTGTAAAACAAAGGAACAGCTATTAACTATACGTAGTTTCACAAACTTAATTAAATGATTTTCTTCCTAGTTTCTTTTCAGCACGAACAAACAAAGAATTTTGAAGCACGAAAATCGAGAAATTTCATCGGAAATATATCATTTTTACTCTATGAAACATTTTTCATTCGGTCCACTTCGGGTGTCCAAAAATCGGGTTTATTTGCAGGTTTTCAAAAAACTCGTTTCGGCTTCTTTCAAAGGATAAATCAACAATTTAGAAAAATGATTTTAAATTTTCAGCTAAGCTTAGTTCATCCCGTAATATTTTTAACGTTAATTCATTAGCTTTTCTATCTTCATCGTTGCTTTCTTCTTTACTATCGATTTTATCCACATTTTTTATGCCATTTCTCGCGAATCTGCCATTATCTTTAGCCATATCATGAAAACCATCGATTTAGCAATTTTCAATCGTGTTATAGGATATTGTGTTATAGGAGGATTTCCCCATTTGTATTTAAATTTGTTATAAGTTACTAGCAGGTGTTTTTATTTTTTATTCTATTTATAGCTATTTTATATGTAGTTATCAGTGCTTTTAGTTTGCGAAGAATGAAAATTTTATTATTAAAAATCTTCTTTATTAGCTTTTCTATTCTTTTTGCTGCTTCTGTTGAAAGTGCCGAGAGTTAGAGATGAGCATGTGAGGATACAATAGAGCCAAACAAATATCCGCCATCGAGCCCGGTTTTTCGCCAGCGCCTTTCTCTCCAGCAGGTTTTCTTGCGACTCGCAATCTCAACAATAACTGTTCTTATCCATGTTTCTCACTGTTCTCCCTCTATTTCTCTTCTCTTGGGGGTTCCACTCGAGAGAGATGTTGTGGTGGTCTTGGCGTACTGTATTTTCAATCCACCCCCATTTTCTAGCAGTGATGTGTACGGCGATCTTCTTTTGATGTGTTACTCGCAAAAGTTCTTCGTTGAAGATATTTTCAGGCCAGTAGACACCTATGATTCTGCGCGGGAATTTGTTCTGGAAAAGAGAACAAAACTGTCACCTGCAGTTTGTGTTCTAGATATTTGGAAATTTTCCAGGTTTCGCATCCATAAAGAAAAACAGCTTTGACAAGGATTGTTTGGACGACACGGATCTTATTAGTTTTTGAGTACTGACTGGCGTCCCTTGCCGGTTTTAATTGTCTGGATGTTTGCTGGGTTTTAATAATTCGCATCTGAATATCGTATTCTGTACCACCGGCTTCAGATATCAAGTTCCCCTAGATAGGTAAACGTTTGCACATTCTCATCTGGCCAATCATTATTCGTAAATACCATCTTCTTCTTTGTATTTATCTGCAAGGACTTGTTTTTAGCGATGTAGATTTTCAAACCAATCTTTTCTGCTTCCCTTGAGAGGGCCGAGAGGTAGAGATGAGCATGTGAGGAGTTCTTCGTTCGAAATCCCATCCCGTGGGACGAATCCTTGTCATTATCCCGTCACATTTTCGTCCCACTGTCTCATCCCACAAACCTAAAATTCTTGTCCCATCCCATCCCGGTCGCACGGGCCATCCCATTCATTCCATTTTTTCCAATATAGCAGATTTTTTTTTCAGTTCAGACTTTCCTAACGATAATTTTTTCAAATTAATTTTTTCTGTAATTTCTTTATTTGATTTCGTGGCAAATAGATCGGAAGATTTTTTTAAGAAAAATCTACACTGTTATCACAGAAAATCTTCTGGGCTGGGAGATCATGGAAATATATCATGGAAAATTTGCGTATTGTCGATAATCAATTAATTATACACGATAACTAGATTTACTATCAAAACTCGTCCCACTCCGTCCTATGCAAAATTGTCAAGCCCATCCCGTCCCACGCGACGTTCATACTACTCATCCTATCCCATGGGACAATGGGATGGGATGTAATCATCTCATCTCTACCGAGAGGTTTTCATGGACGTCCTAGTAGTTATGCCCTAGTAGGCAAATCTCGTCCGCATATTCTTAGTCACTTAGCTGTATTTTAAAGTCCAGCGTATACCTTTAGAGTTATTAATTTTCTCCAAGAATGGAGAGCCATGAAGCCAAAAGCCATGTTGAAAAGTAGGGGCGATATCATGCATCCCTGTCTTACTCCAGTGTTTATGAGAAAACTTGCCTCTCCCTTCATGGGAGACACAGCAGTTTGCTTTGTTTTCTTTGCTTGTTTGCTTTTGGTTTCTGAAACTAATCATAACGTATCATGTGATATACTGTCAAAAGCTCGAGCAAAATCGACAAAAATAAGTGGGGAATTTAACTCGTTTGATTATTCCACAATAATTATGATTGTGTTGATGTGGTCAATGCACGACTTTTGTGTTGTAAAACCAGCTTTGTTAGGACTTAGTTAGGATCTTTAATGCTTATTTTAGTTATAAAATTTTCGTTCCAACTTTTTAGTCCATATAGTCTAATTAATAAATAAAATGTCATAGTAAAACGAATAGGTAAGAACAGAAAGCGTTCACAATGTCTCTACCACAAAGTTCCGTAATGAATGTGCTTGTAACAATTTGTGTAATTTTGTTTACTGCAAGTGTAATATCAATTAATTTTCTCCTAATAATTCCAAAGTAAATTTAATTTTGTGTGCACAAATAATCGTCATTAATATCCGATACAGAGTGTTGCAGTTGGTATTTACAGGTGCCGTTATAATTCACCGTGAAATACGATCCAAAGTTGTTTTGCGCCAACCGCGTTTTCCTTTCAAGTATAGCGAAACGGAGATAAGAAAATATAATTATAATAAAAACAAGAAAGACACCGGCAAATTGTATCCGGTATTAAAACGCCGTTAGTTTATATTTAGTCCTCTACAAGAAAAATAATAGTGGAAACTCATCATTTTCCTAATGTACATTTTTATGTAAATCAGGTATTATCCGGAGTTATATCATTTTATATACACTTCTCTTATTCTCGAGGACACATTCTCTATCTTTGAATCTAGAAGTTATATAAGTAGAACTCATTGGAGCGTTTTGCCAAGATAAAAGTGTTTTTATTTTTTGTTGAACTTTTAACTTCTTTCTACTTGCCTATCCAGCTTCATGGCAAAATAAAGATTATATGCATAAGCACAGATTCGACAATATCTTTCGTATAAATCTTTCATATTTTAAATTACATCTCGGGTATTCTGATTGCATTAATATTATGATAACGAGGTTCAATAACGAATTCATAATAATTTGTATGTATTTACTTTATATAGCAGTTTATGGAATTATTTTCACAATTTTGTTGTGAATAAATAAATAGCATTTTATGTAAACATTCACATATTGTTTATACGAATTGTGCAATTTATACGAATTATACAATTTATATGAATTAGTTTGACAAAACTGTATCCTAATTTTTTCGCCCTAAAATACATATATTGCGCTATACCTGATAGCAGCATATTGTGGTTGTAATACATTTATAAGTGAAATTAAAACGACTGGCTAATATGTATTGTGGTGGACAAGTGGGTGACCAAAGGAGAAGTATATATATATATATATATATATATATATATATATATATATATATTAAAACTGACTATTGCCCCGTGTGTAAGTTATCTTAACACAGTGATGGCTGGCAGCACAGACACCGAAGTCTCATCTGTAACCACCTGATTCTGCTCTTATCACTAAAAATACAGAACACACAGAGGAGGACTCTCAACATTTAAAATTTAAATTAAATTTTTTCAATTTAAAATTTTAATATTCTATAAGGATTATAATCCTTATAGAATATATATCAACAAGAAAACACGCTGTGGTTAAATATGTGATCCGTTTCTAAAGCTCTGCGATGAAGACTGAAATAAATCAGAAAACATCACTAAATGAATCATTAAATTTAAAACTGTGAATATCAAGTTATATAATTTACATATAGAATGTGGTTAAAATATAGCGAATTTATCAATTCAGTGCAAGCATGGATTACCACGTAGTAACGGCGGCAACTATTCTTCTATTCACTCTACGACGAAGATTCGAAGTGGTTACTTATTTGATCACTGGTATGTAGGCTAGTGTGGCTGAGGATAGTCAGATATGATGAACCAAGTAGCGTCTGACCAAGAATGGGCGGCTACAAACAGCGTCTGTTCCCAGATTGGGTGGCTGAAATTAAAACAAGGAAGGCAACGGGAAACCACCTTGATCATCTTTTCCCAGGAAGCCACTATGGCGAAAAACATAAACAAGACGGCCCCTAGTCCCGGGCAGCTCTTAAATGAGCAAGAGGTGCTAAGAATCCCCCGGCTCAATCCCCCGGCTACATGGAACGTGTGAACCCTGTTTCAAGCTGGGAAGCTCGATAATTTGGTTCAGGAGATGAAGCGAATGAACATACACATAATGGGTATAAGCGAACACCGTTGGCTAGGCTGCGGATCATGTCAACATGAGCACGGCACACTATATTACTCAGGTAGTGATGACAACGACCAAAATCATAGAGGCGGCGCTGGCATCTTTGTTGCATCAGAATACACAAAATATATCAAGAATTTTGTACCAATAAATAACCGGATATGCAAACTGCAAATGGCCTGCAAACCATTCAATATCAATCTTATTCAGGTTTATTCTCCAACTGCTGAGAAGAGATATGACATGGAAGTAGAAAATTTGTATGAGCTAATTGATTCCACAATGACGACTTTAAAGAGCGATAGTGTTATTATTATATTGGGAGATTTTAATGCCAAAATTGGGCAAGGACAACGCACCGATATAGTTGGTAGTTTTGGTCTTGGTAGCTCCAACGAGAGAGGTGACAGACTCTACGAGTTTTGTCAGGACTCAGGGATGATAATTGCTAACACGTTTTTCGATCTACCCAAACGAAGACTTTATACTTGGCAAGCACCAAGCAGTGAACTAAATTACTCAACACCAATTAGAAATCAGATCGACTACCTACTGATAAATAAGTGTTTTAAAAATATAATAAAAAATGCCAAAATTCAACCTGGGGCTGAAATTGGCTCGGACCATAATCCCCTTGTGGCTGAACTGTCGTTGAACTTAAGAGCTAAAAAGCAAACACACCCAGCTAGAGCAGTTGATATAACGAGGCTAAATAACTCTGAACTCAGACATATTGTTGCCGAAGAAATGTGTTTATTGCTCATAATAAATAACAGGTTAACAAGTCTGCAGGAGAACCAGCTGCAAGATATAGAGACTCTTTGGAATAACATCAAGAATATCATTGTGGACACGTGTAAATTACATCTCCGCGTGAGCTTTAAACCCAACAACAAGTGGATGACAGATCACATTCTGACCCTTATGGAGCAGCGCAGACTGGTAAAGAACAAACCTGACAAATATAAAAAAATACAAAAGGTCATAAGAAAGGAGATCATAGAAGCCAAGCAGAGATGGATGGAAAGGGAATGTGCAGAAATAGATGACCTCTGCTCCAAACATGATACTTTTAATATGTGCGGGAAAGTAAAGGAAGTAGCTGCAGTAGAGGAAGAGAGCACAGGAAGAGGGCACAGGAAGAGAACAACTATGTCACTTACAAATAATAGTAACCAACTAATTTTGGAGGAACAAGAACTAAAAAACACATGAAACAGTTATATAGAGGCTAAGTTTAAAGATCATAGAATTGATGCGGTATATGTGCATGACAGCATGGGACCAACTATTCTTAAATCCGAGGTGATACATGCATTATCTATAGCAAAAAATAGTAATAATAATAATAGTAATGATAATAATAGTAAAGCATGGCCCTGACGACATTCCGACCGAGGCTCTAAAGCTCATTACAGAGGAAAATATTGGCTTGGTAGTTAAACTGTTCTATATAGTAGTATCTATGAGACAGGAGAAATTCCATCTGACTGGTTATCAACAACCTTTATTGCTCAACCTAAAAAACATCGGCCAAAAATATGTGGTGACTATCGCTTAATCAGCCTCATGTCCCACTTGCTCAAAGCATCCCTACGGATCACTCACGCACGCATTAGACGTATATATGAGGAAGATTTTGATGATTCTCAATTCGACTTCAGAAATGTTTTCGGAACGCGTGAAGCACTTTTCGGAATGAACCTTCTCCTCCAAAAATGCCGCGATCAGCGAAAAGATATTTTTGCATGCTTTATCGATTATGAAAAAACCGTTGACCGCATACAGCACGATAAACTTACAGATATACTACACGGGGTTGGAATAGATGATAGCCGCATAATTAAAAATCTATACTGGAATCAAACGGCACAGGTAAAAATAGGCAATATCAAAACAGACCATATTGAAATACAACGTGGAGTAAGAGAGGGTTGCATACTGTCGTACTTACTCTTCAACCTATACTCGAATCGAATTTTTAAGGAAGCATTGGAAGGAATATCACACCTCGGAATCAAAATAAATGGAGAGCCAATAACAAGAATCAGATATGCTGACGATACAGTTATTTTAACACCAACGAGATACTACAGTTGCTTATAAACGATATCAGTGACGTGGGAGAGACACAAGGTCTAAAAATCAATACAAGAATGACAAAATTTATGATATTCAGCATGCAACCACACAATGGCACTACCCTAGAATTTAATGGAAGCCAAATTGGACGTGTCTCTAAGTTAAAATACCTTGGTAGTATTATTACAGAGGGTCTAAACCCGGACTGCGAGATAAAGTACCGAATAGAGATTGCTCGTGCAACTTTTAATAACATAAGATCCTTCCTTTACAATGACAACCTGAATCTGAAGCTAAGACAATGGTTGAATGCTATGTATGGTCGGTATTGCTGTACGGAGTAGAGACGTGGAGACTCTGAAGGTCAGGACAATGAACCAACTGAAGGCATTCGAAATGTGGCTTCACAGAAGAATGCTTCGTATTCCGTGGACACAACATGTAACAAACGAGAATGTACTACGAAGAGCAAACATCGAAAGGCAACCTTTGACGACGGTAAAATGCCGAAAGACATCATATCTTGGACATATTTTGAGAGGTAATAAATATCGTCTCTTACAGCTCGTACTAAAGGGCAAAATTGAGGGGCGACGTGGAGTTGGAAAATAGCAACAGTCGTGGCTCAGAAATATTCGGGACTGGATCGGCAAAAGAAGTGAGGACCGTACAGCTTTTCCCATGGCGATCGCCAACGTCAGGGAGACCGGACAAGGCACATTAAAGAAGAAGAAAAAGAATGCAGGCATTGTATTAAGAACAATATTTATACACAATAACAACAATTTATCCTACCGTATTGCTGTCTCCTCTTCGCTTAGTCATCACAAACATTATTTCAAACATATCAATATTTACACTCAAATTTCTTATTACACAAATTTTGTATATAGCACTGACAAAACACTTCAGATTGGCAAGTTTATCTTTTTTACATTTTTTTTTTATTCGGCTGTTTTCTACCCTTTGGGTATAAATAAGCCTCCCTCTTATTTTGCCAGTTGTCACGATTTTGTGCCACCTGGTACCAGTTCAGTCCTGCCGCTGGTTTCAAGTCGGCGCTCCATCTCATTTGCGGTCTTCCTATGCTCTTTTTGTTGCACCATGGTCTCCATCGAATTAGTTTGCCACTTCACTTATCCTGGTCTCTTGCTACGTGTCCCACCCAGTCTCATTTCTGAGCTGCGGCGCGGCTCGTCCATTCCGTTCTTCCCTCATCCATTCGTTTGTTTTCCAATCTCTTAATGATATCCCAAGTATTCTCCTCTCAATAGCTCTCTGGTTTACTTTAAGTTTGTCAAGTATAGCTTTCGTGAAGGTCCAAGTTTGTGACCCGTAAGTAGTTACTGGTAGGATACACTGGTTGTATAATTCGGTTTTGAGGTTTAGGGGTATGTCCATATTCAAGATGTCTTTTATTTTGGCATATGCCGCCCAGGTTTGCCGTATTCTCTCATTTATTTCGAGTCCTTGGTTAGCCTTGCCTATAGTTAGTGTTTGTCCTAGATATTTGTATGCAGTTACTATCTCAATTATGTTGTCTCCTTGGGTAATTTCTCTATCGTCATCTACGTTTGATGTCATGTACTTTGTTTTGTAAAAGTTGATTTCTAGGCCTATGCGCTTCGTGGTCCTGTAGATGTCATCGATAAGTGTGGCCAGTTATTCTCTGCTTTCGGCTATCACTACTATGTCATCGGCAAACATTAAGTGGTTGAGCTTCTCCCTTGTTGATATTAATGCCTCTGTTTTGGAGGTCGATTGTTTTTAGTGCGTCCTCGAGAACTAGTGTGAAGAGCTTGGGTGACATAGGGTCTCCTTGGCGTACTCCTCTGTTAATTGCTACTTTGTCAGAATTTTCGTGTAGCTGAATTTGCAGAGTATTTTTTTTACATTGCATCGATAAAAAAACTCTGCAGTTCTCCGAGTTGGACATGAAAAATCTCAAGAAAAAAACGTAAAAACTAAATGTTATAAAAGTATGTTTAATTGATATAGAGTTATAGAGAAAGAATGTCGGATAAGAACGTGCATTTGCAACTCAAATATTTATTACTGCATCGAATTTGAAATAAATAAATACTAAAATATTCCATTGAAAAATAAACTCTAGTCATCAATAGCATTTATTATAGAAGACAATATTATTGTTATAAATTGTTTTTTTTTTAATTTCGTGTAACAAACAAATTAGTAATAATCATGGGGATTATGTTTAACTGCTGCAACATCAATAAAAAGCTTTTCTATTTTGATCGATAAAAATTGCAAAGGTTAAACCAAAACAAAACCGTTCATGAATTGAATGATAAAAATCACGACAGAAATTCAAACTAAATGCATAATAAAAATAACTAATAATTCATGTATAAATATTTTCAATTATTTACAAATAAAATATATAAATTACATTTCACGTATGTTGCCCGTTCATTAACCTCTATTTACTCTTCAACAGCCATCAGCGTTTATTATTCATTTTTGTTTATATGTCTATAAAGTTAGCACCTCCACCTTTTCAAAATTCAAATTTCATAAGACCAGAATTATGTGCTCTTTATGTGCTAATTATGTGCCGCAATCGCAATTTTTGTGCTCAAAGCGTTCAAAGGAAACAACAAATTTTACTAGTTGGGGTGCTAACTTAGTCAAGCTAGCACCCACCCATCTGAAAAATTGGGATACCGATACCAAATAAGCACTACAATAATATGCTCTTTATGTGCTTTTCAAGTACTTCGGAGCGCTTATGCCTCAACTCAACCTCTTATGCAAAAAAATCACCCGAAACCGAATGATCCACAAGAGGTGAAAACTTTAATGAAGAAGTACAAATATTTTAAGCAAGACAACAACTTTGCAATAATTATGTACTCTTAAGATATCCTATTCGCTATTTTTTTTGCTCGCACCCTTGTACGAAAAATTCACTCCGAACGGTGCGAGCCATAAGAGGTGAAATCTATAGTAATGGAGTACAGAAATTTTAATCAGATTGTTGCAATAATTATGTGCTCTCCAGTTATGGTATTTACGATTTTTGTGCTCGCACCCCTGTACGCAAAATTCACCCCGAACTTTATTTGCCTTAAGAAGTGAAATCTTTTATAATCGAGAACAGAAATTTAAAATGACGCAAAATTATTGTAACAATTATGTGCTCTCCAGATTTGCCATTTACAATTTTTGTGCTCGCACCCTTGTACGAAAAATTGGCCCCGAATTGTATTAGCCTTAAAAATTAAATCTATAAAGGCCGATTCTCATATACGCGACACTCAGCTACGCGACGTCACGCGACATCGCCTGTCAAATAATGATTACATTGTTTTAATTGGGCAAGTGCTCACGGCTACTCGACAGCTACGCGACGTACCCAATAAAACAATGTAATCATTATTTGACCGGCGATGTCGCCATAAATCATGCCCTAAAACACCTTCCCATCCATCCCTCCCATGATAAATGTGAGATTAGTATGATAGCGAAAAAGGAGGGAGTTATTTATGAAAGATTGAATCTGTCGAGTTTTGGAATATTTGGACAGTTCGGGGTGAATTTTTCGTACAACGGTTCGAGGATAGAAATCGTAAATAGCATATCTGGAGAGCACACAATTATTGCAACAATTTTGCGTCATTTAAAAATTCTGTTCTCGAGTATTAAAGATTTCACCTCCTAAGACTAATACAGTTTGGGGTGAATTTTTCGTACAAAGGTGCAAGCACAAAAATCTTAAATATCATAACTAGATAGCACATAATTATTGCAACAATGTCCCAATATTTGCAACAATAACAGAACGTCTACGTGAATCGAAAGAAAATTGGGTGGCGATAATAACAATGCTCCACAATATAATGAAGGAAAAGGCAGGAGTTGAGAGGAAGAGACAAAAATGAAATGAACTTGGAATATCAGATAAGACCAAAGCTATTACGAAGTAATGCCTAAAGGCGGTTCCATAATAGCGAGAGCAATAAAGTACAGAGCGGGGTTTTTAGTGGATAGGATCGGCGCTACCATCAAGCCGGGTGAGTCCCGCACTCCTCGGGGCTGTGTGTCCTGGGGGTCGTACGTAAAAGTATTTTCCATCCCCAAATAAAAAAAAACAAAGGCACAATGCACTGATGGAAGACCTTCCTTTTAAAGCAGATATTTGATCTAAAAACATAAT
Source organism: Phosphuga atrata (assembly GCA_944588485.1). Classification (NCBI taxonomy): domain Eukaryota; kingdom Metazoa; phylum Arthropoda; class Insecta; order Coleoptera; family Silphidae; genus Phosphuga; species Phosphuga atrata. Next base: position 11,045,641 of record OX155896.1, on the reverse strand, counting down.
TCATCTTTCCAAATGCTGCCCAGCCTATCCCTATTCTTCTCGCAAGCTCGCAGGTCTTGTTATCTCTTCCTAGGTGGATTTTGTGGCCAAGATATTTGTATAGGTAGACTTGTTCTAGGTATGAGTTTTCAGCGTCAGATTTTCACGCAGAACCAAGTTAGACGTAAAGACTGGATTCGAAGCAAAACTAAAGTGAGTGACTTGATGGGCACCATAGCAAGCAGGAAGTTGGCACGGGCAGGCACATCTCCAGAATGGACGTGACAAGCTGGACCATGACGTCCAGAACAAAAATGTCTGTTCTCGATTATAAAAGGTTTCACCTCTTTTTGGTAATCTCCTTCTCTATCTCCCTAAGCCACATCCCGTCCACGGTCAAACATCCTACCGAAATTAATCTCAACCTTACCAACATCCCTAAAGTCTGCTCCGGAATCCTATCCTATATAAATACCACGGACCCTGACAACTTTTCCTTAAAAGACGTAGATGAATTCCAGTCCCACTTGACAAATATAATTTCAAAACACTCCCCTTAATTCATAATAAACTTCCACAGACCCACTCAGACCCCCTTCATCCTGTCGTTAATCTGTCGTTAATAAAACTTTGTCTATACTGGACTGCAGAACATAAGACAGTTCATTAAAATCTAAAATTAATTGACTTAAAAAGCCCAACACAGACTTACCTGCCAGTTTCGTACCAACAAATAGCTGTCAGTCTGCCAAGAAATAGAGAACGAGGCCGGACGAACATACTGGGATAAAATTAAAATACCTCCAAATACCGTCTATCATTCCACATCCCCGACATATCCTTCAATATACCCCTCTGACTATGAAAAGCTTTCTCTTTTTCAAAACACTTTGAAGACTCTTTTATTCCCTCAAACTCTCCCTGGTTTGACAAAACTAACTTCGACAGAGTAAACTCTTGGCTCAACGACTATTTTTAAAATGACAACACAGACCTGGTCGAAGTAAGACCTACCTGCTCTTTTCCATGGCAAAAATAGTTCCCCCAGTTCCGACCTCCTCAAAAAATTCTTACTTAAAAACCTTTCTGACGATATCCACCTCCAAATAAAGAAACAAGGGTGCGAGCACGAAAATCGTAAATAGCATATTTTGAGAGCAGATAGTTGCGTAATTTAAACAATGTTGCGTCATTTAAAATTTCTGTTATAGATTATTAAAAATTTCACCTCTTAAGGCAAACACAGTTCGGGTGATTTTTCGTACAAGGGTACGAGCCCAAAAATCGTAAATAGTATTTCTGGAAAGCACATAACTATTATATATAGCAATAATATTGGTTATATTGGCAATAATATTGGTTAAAATTTATGTGCTCGATTATTATAGATTTCACCTCTTATGGCCTATGTAGTTCGGGGTTATTTTTTCGTGCAAGGGTGCGAGCACAAAAATAACGAATAGAATATCTGCATATGACATTATTATTTCGATTCGGCTAAAATTTCCTTGCTTTGTTATTATAGATTTCACCTCTTATGGCTCATACCGGTCGGGGTGAATTTTTCGTACAAGGGTGCGAGCAAAAAAATGGCGAATGCGATATATTAGCAGTACATAATTATTTCAACGTTTTCGCTTCGCTTAATATTTTTGTACTTTGTCGTTAAAGATATCACCTTTTGTGGCTCATTCGGTTCGGTGTGAATTTTTCGCACAAGGGGTTAACGAATTCGCTCCGGGGTACTTAAAGGCGAAAAGCACATAACTGTACTGCTTATTTGGTATTGGTATCCCAATTTTTCAGATGGGTTGGTGCTAGCTTGACTGTAAATAAGCATCCCCACTAGTAAAATTTGATTTTTTCGTTGAACGCTTCGAGCACAAAAATCGCGATTGCGGCACATAATTAGCACATAAAGTGCACATAGTTCTGGTGTATTCAAATTTGAATTTTGAAAAGGTATGGCCAGGTACTGCCAGCTTTATGTACCTGATGTTTATAGGTATACAAGTAATTTATTAAATTAAAAATTCAAAACGTTTTACGAAAAAATATTGTTTTTTTCTATTAAATTTAATGCAAAAACTACGAAACAACGAAATAATATATTTTATGACATCTAAACTTCTCGTGTCTTATTTGATCTTCCTGGTCTTGTCTGGTTTCGCGTGGTGTCGTTTGGTCCCATTTCATAACCTATGCTCACATGTGGCCACGTCCGGTATCGCCTGGACTCTTTCGGTCCCGTATGGTCTCGTTTTGTATCGCCTGGTCTGGTTTGTTCTCATATTATCCCTTTTTGCTTCGTCTGGTCAATTCTGGTCTCGTCTGATATCGTCTAGTGACATCTTATCTACTCTGGTCTCGATTGGGCTCCTCTGGTTTCGTTTGACCTCGTGTAATCTTGTCAGGGCCCGTCTGGTCTTGTCTGGTCTTGCTTTGATCTTGTCTGTTCTTGTTTAATTTTGTCGGGTCCTGTCTTGTCTTAACTGCTCTTGTCTAGTCTTGTCTGGTTTTATCGTTTCATGTCTGATCTTTTCTGGTCTTCTCTGGTCTTGTGTGGTGTTTTCTGGTCTTGTCTAGTCTTGCCTGGTCTTGCCTGGTCTTGTCTGATCTTGATTTAGATCTATTGTCTGGTTTTGTCTGGTCTTATCTAGTCTTGTCTGGTCTTAGCTGGTCCTGGCTGGTCTTATCAAATTATAATTAAATTAAATTTATTTCTATAGTTATTTCTATAGCCATATATCTATAAAATATACATTGTATCGCTAAAAGAAATATGTTAACAAAAGTTAATGCTGGTCTTCTTCACTGGTCTTGTCTAGTCTTATCTAGTCTTGTCTGGTCTTGTCTGGTCTTGTCTGGTCTTGTCTGGTCTGGTCTTGTCTGGTCTTGTCTGGTTTTGTCTGGTCTTGTCTGGTCTTGCCTGGTTTTACCTGATCTTGCCAGGTCTTGTCTGGTCTCTCCTGGTCTTACCTGGTCTTATCTGGTCTTGTCTGGTATTCTGGAAAATACCTGGGGTCACAATCAATATAAACATAAATTTTAAACCACACATCAAACTAGCATGTGTAACGACAAGGCAGAAACGAGGAGTGTTCAACTTGGCCTCGTTGCTAGGAAGGATTGGGCTTAGGCAAAATAGCATTGAAACAAATTTATTGCGGAGCAATACCCGGATTACTATACGCCGCTCCCATTTGGCACAAGTCTTGTGTAGTGAGGGAAAAAGCTAAGCTCCTGAGCGTATAACGAGTCTGCAAATTAAGAGCGGCCAAACCTTACCGGACGGTGTCTACCCAGGCTTCCTGTCTTATCTCCGGACTTACCTTTTGATCTGCGACTAAGACAGATCTTATTGTACTAAACCAGACATGCCCTAGAAAACCAGACGCTAAAAGAATTAGCCGGCCTTAACATATAATCCGACCTTGTCGAAAAAAGACCCATCTTGAGCATCTTATCCATCCCGCCGATTTTCGCTCCCTTGTCAACACTATCTCACCCACCAACTAACACCGAATAAAAATTTTTAAAGACGGCTCTAAATCAAACGCAGGAGTTGGAACAGCTTTTGTAGCTTACAATGAAGAATAGGAGATTCATTTGGAAACATAGGGTTTGGCTAAGTATTACTCGATATTTCAAGCAGAGTTAATTTCAATTTACCGGGCATTAGCGTATATTCTTTCGAAGCCTGACGTTATGGATGAATGCTCTATACTGAGGCACATGGCGGCCTGACAGGTTACCAAAATGAAAGAGCGCACAGTCTGCCAAGACAATCCTCTGGTCAAGACTCCACAGGCCCAGAACCTCACAATAGTGCAGTAATTTTCAAAAAAGTGCCAAGCCAGGCAAAACAATACGGGATCAACTCATATCTTAACAGGGAGTGGCAACGGCGATGGAATGCGTCAAGAACTGGTCTTTGGACTAAAAACTTTGTCTCATCAATCGACAAGTGGACTAATATGGGGATCTGTCTATCGCACCACGCGGTCCGACTTATAACTGACCATGGAAATGTTCATTTTGTTTTTTTCAAATTGTCTTACCTACATCGTTTTGGCAAAAGGGTATCGCCACTTTGCCAGTGCGCTGAAGAAGACACAGCTACACACTACTTTTTTATTGCCCTGTCATCTCAAAATGAAAGCTAGATACCGACCTGAGTATGTCCCATGCAGGATGCTCCTGGCCACGAGGTGAGGAGGAGTTAAAGGAAGTTGAAAAAGGTTTTTGACATAAGTCTTGTCTTGAAAATAAGTCTTGTCAATGACTTATCTATGTCTTGATCAGATAAGACCAGGAACGACCAGACAAGGCCATTCAAGACAGACAAGACCAGACAAGAACAGACAAGACCAGCCATGACCAGACAAGACCAGACAAGACCAGACAAGACCAGACAAGACCAGACAAGACCAGACAAGACCAGACAAGACCAGACAAGACCAGACAAGACCAGACAAGACCAGACAAGACCAGACAACATCAGACAAGTCTAGACAAGACCAGACAAGACCAGACAAGACCAGACAAGACCAGACAAGACCAGACAAGACCAGACAAGACCAGACAAGACCAGACAAGACCAGCCATGACCAGACAAGACCAGACAAGACCAGAAAAGACCAGCCATGACCAGACAAGACCAGACAAGACCAGACAAGACCAGACAAGACCAGACAAGACCAGACAAGACCAGACAAGACCAGACAAGATCAGACAAGACCAGACAAGACCAGACAAGTATAGACAACACCAGACAAGACCTAGACTAACAAGTTCATTCTTCTTACGGTCGCCACCATAGAGAGATAAGATCTTCTGGTCTTATCTAAGAACATTGTCCCATTATTCCAATGTCCAATTTAAATGATCCCTTGCAAAAGGGTAACCCTGAAGTGCAGATCTCTGGGAAACTATATTATCTCGATCCATAAAGAGAGAGTATGTAAGAAAGCCTAGAGAGACGATTATAGAGACTAATTTAAAGAAACGTAAGGCGAGACGGATAAAAGGAAGATGAGACTAGATGGATAAGGCTAGACAGGACCAAGCAACGAAACTTAAATACCTCGGTGTAAATTTTTTGATGGAGCATTAAAATATGGAGCACACATAGCAGAGAGAACAGAAACGCGCAATTCTCTGCAAATTAGTGGACTCTGTAATACTATATGCTTGCCAAAAAATGAAGCACGCCCTTCAAACAAAAAAATACAAACTGATTGACAGAATACGGAGGAAGATGGCTTTCAGGGTATGATTAGGCTTCCAAACAATAAGCACGGAGGTAGCATTGGTGCCGGCCAGGACCCCGCCAATAGATCTACTTGTCCAGGAGGTGCAGGAAACATACAAGGCGTGCTCAATGGACAAAAGGGAGCAAAAAAAGACGGAAGCCAAGAAAATGGCGCATCAAAAACTAATAAAGCGATGGCAAGAGAGGTGGGATTCGACCATTAGACATACCGTCTAATACCAAATATCACAATGCACAATGAACACATGGCGAAATGAGTTTTGAACTCACTCAAGCTCTCACCGCACATGGATTTTTCATGACATGATTTTACATGAAAAACGAAACTGCGACTTGCTCGATATAACATCTCAAACATTTGCGACTTGCGATCGAAAATCCCAACGATGATGCATACCACACAGTTTTTAAATGTCCCAGCACCGAAGAGGTAAAGAATCGGTTAGGGGAAAAATTGGAAGAGAAAATAAACGTAGAAGGACTCGTTCCTGCAATGCTATGCAATGAGAATAACTGGGTGTCAGTGACGGCGTATATACTGCACGTCATAGAAAAAAGAATCGAGCAGCCGAGGACAAACATAAAACAACCAAAAACCGTTCTCTGAACCCCTAATCTGAAGAGAAGAAGGGCGAAGTAAGGAAACGGGAACAAATGACACCAACCCGAAGTAATGCGTGAGCGGTTCCGGTGTGGTCGATATATTCAGTGGGGGCACTTATGAAGCAAACCGCGAACGTTCCAAAAAAGTAAAAAGATTGGATCATGACCTAGTCATCACCAAAAACTAATAAATGTTAAATCAGAGTATTGTATGTTAAATTAGACTATGTTCTTGCCTCTTTTTATTATGTAGTTATATTATTATGTATTCATTATGATGTTATAATTATTATGATCCAGCATAGTGTCCTTGTTGACTGAGTGCTGACAACTAAGAGTCCAATAAATAAATAGGCTATCTGGTCTTGTCCGTCTTGTTTGTTCTTGTCTGGTCTTGTCTGGTCTTGTCAGGTCTTGTCTGATCTTGTCTGGTCTTGTCTGATCTTGTCTGGGCTTGTTTGGTTTTGTTTGGCCATGTTTCGTCTGGTCTGGTCTTGTCTGATCTTCAAAGTAGAAACATTTAATGTATAAACTTCTTCCTAACTACATACCCGAAAACTGAAACGATTTGTGCCTAAATTAATCTGTGTAAATATTTATTTAGAAATTCCTTGTTCGACTATTAATTTATCGTTATTAGTCTAAAACAGGAACATGTAATATGTAGAGACAAGTAAGTTACATATAGTAATATACAAGATTTTCCATGTAGTAATATATTTCCATGTTATATAATTATTTATTATGTTGTACTAATCGACATTTGATGTGCAATGAGCATGTATACAATAATGAGGTATTGAATAATTTACTAAATATTTACTAGTTCTGGTTTAGTTATATCATGATCAACAGCTCCTCCGAATGTGTTATTCGCTTCAATGAGTGTTAGATCTGAAAACTTACGACTAAAATACTGTTTGTTTGTGTCCCACTAATTGAGTCCCTTGTCTCGCCTGTTTAGTTCCATCGCGGTAATCTTGTCTACCTAGTTTTATTTGTTATAGCGTTATCCATATACCGTTACCGCTGAAAGCAAATATTTGTTTTTCTAAAGCTAGGTGAAGCAATATATTTGTGAGATAATTATGTTATTAATATTAACCCGGAATAATTTATTATACTCATTAATAAATCTTGACCTTGACTGGTTCAGAGGCTTTATTCAGGCTTTAATGATCAATGTAAAAATACATTTTTCCCAAAATGGATTTCCCAACCCATATTTTCATAAGTAAACGACGGAGAATATGGAGACAGAAAAATAATGCAATTAATTTGTTGAATAACATTTTTAATTCATCATAAAACTTTAAACATTCCAAAATAAACCTTTTAACACAAGTATTTAGCCTACACATTGAATGTTAGTAGTAACACTAAAACGTAGTAAAGCTTCTAATGGCTAAGTTTTTTCGTAGAGAACGTTTTATAAAACATATATAACACTCTAGCTTAGTAGTTTACGTGTTTACAAACACGCTCTTAAGCGCTCACTGTTTATTTTAGAAAGAATGTCTCAACAACATAAATCCACCGAAAATCCGACCGGACTTAACTTAGAATTAATTATTTTGTTCAATAGAGATTCTAGAGATAGTTTAAAAACTAGACGCACAACACCAGAAAGGGAACATTATATAAAAGAAGGTTAGAAAGACGATTATAGAGACAAATTTAAAGAAACATAAGACTAGACAGATAAAAGAAAGATATGACTAGATAGATTAGGCTAGACAGGACCAAGCAACGAGGGCCAGGCAAAATTTGATAAGTGAAGTAGTTTGTATCGAGAAAACTAGACGACATGCTGTATGGAAAATGACTTTTTCGTGTTTTTTTTTTTAAATCAGTATTATCTAAGAATTGATTTGTGGGTTTTCATGATCAAATTTATTTTGCAGTTATTCGATAGGTAATAAATCGAAAGTGGCTTTTAAGTGCTGATATAAACAAGTTGAAGTGGGTTGTCAGATACAACGATTCTCGATTAGACGCTCTTTCTAAACTTGTTTTATACGTACATGTGTGCATTCACGGATACGTGCACTTTCTACACCCAGTTTCCTTCCCTTGATCTCACACGAGCCCCATTATTTAAGCTCTCTATTTATTTTTTACTTATCCCATTCTCTCTTTCTCTGTTTTCGTTAAAAATTTATGCTACCATTTAAAACGTTTTAACGTAAACGTAAGTTCATAGATTACCGAAAAAGCGGAGTTTATTTTAAATAAATAAATTATGTTTATGCGAATATGATGAGAGGAAAGTATGATTGAAAAATGGAATCGAAATATTTTATTAATTAACTTTTAAGCGCTCTGATATAGTTTTTTTTTTTAATGGAAATATATTTTTAAATTGGTTTTTGTATCTTCTTATTACAATATATAATTTATCTACCAATCGGTCATACAAAATATATGAAAATAAAAATATTTCTGAATGTTTGTTTCGTAAAGTCCCTAATGTTTGCTAAGCTTTGCAATAAAAGTATCATTTCTTTCATGTGAGGGGGTAAGACTAGGTTTCAATGTGAAATGGCCAATTAAAATATTTTTTTTCTTTAAATTTTTGTTATTATTTTTTGAAAATTGAACAAATGCCTATCACAAACTACTCTACGAGGTAATTGAATAAGTTTATTGGAGTTAAATAAAAAATAACTTTTTTTTTAATTTGGTAAAAATTATTTGAAGGTTATTCAGTTTTCATTCTTGCAAATTAAACAAACAATGTAAATTCAACAACAACAAAAAAATCTCAAAGGTTGGATTTGCTTATTTTTATAATTATACTTGCGTGCATAGAAATCGAACGCCGGTAAACTTTTGTTTTTAACTATTTTTTAGACACTATTTAAGGGATGAAGCAAAGAAATATTTAGCCGTTTGAAAGATAATTTAATATGCTTTAATATGAGTTTGAGTCACACTCTAAAAGTATTCCTCAAGGTCATCCATATATAAAAAACTAGAGGAAAATATAGTCGAAAGCCAATTTGGGTTTAGAAATGGCATGGGTACTCGTGAGACACGCTCTTCGCGGCTAACGGAACGCGTACACCGAATCCGTCATCGACCGAAGTTTGCTCGGGCGACGACGGCCGAACTCAGACGATTGAATCAAACACTTGTAAAAGAAAGAGAGCGCGTACATAAATACGACCGTAATCGTCCGATGACGCCGGAAAACGGCCGATCAACCGTAGAGTCCGAACTTATTGGGATTTCTCGCCAGTCTGCCGGCTTCCACGGTGAAAATTGAGTGTATTTATAGTTAAATTTTGTTGTTATCTACCTAAACGACTATGTATATTGAAAAATTAATTAGTTGTGTTTAGACCAAATAGACCAACCCTGTGGGATAAACATTAAAAAAAATTGCAATAATCCAATGTCGGCGCAAGTGGTTACACTGTTGCAGTGTAAGCACATATACGTCCGAGTTACTCCGTGTAGTTCTGTCCGCCATCGGCCGAAAAAAAACGGTTTTGGTGTACGCGAGCCGTAACGTAATGACGCAAAGATGTCGGGATGTGAAAGTAGAAATGCATATACAGGGTTACTATAAAAGAAATAGACACCTTTGGTATTGTATAAAAACAAAAGTTATTTGTGATATTGACATGCATTTTGCGCTGTCAGATTGAGGAATTGTAGAAGTTTCGATACTACAATTGGTAGTACTGCGCAAGCATAATAGCTAGGATGGCAGCAAACTCTACTGAGAAAGCATATTGCGTGCTTGAATTTGGCATAACGAACTCCGTAACTGCTGTCCAACTACATTTTCGAACACGTTTTGGAAAATCACCACCTACTAGACAGTCGATCTATGATTGGTACAATAAATTTGAAACGACAGGGTATTTATGTAAAGGCAAAAGTCCGGGAAGACCTCGTGTGTCAGAAGAAACAGTGGAAGGTGTTCGTGCTGTTTACCAACGAAGTTCACAAAAGTCAACAACACGTTCAAGTTTGGAACTACAAATTCTGCAACCAACTGTGTGGAAAATTTGATTAACGATTTTATGATTAAAACTGACGCCTTACACCTTGTAGTTGGTACAGCATATACATGAAGATGACAAGCTTAAACGTAAAGAGTTTTGCAATGAAATGCTGCAACTTAATGAAGAAGATGTGTTTTGATAGCGGATAATTTTCAGTGACGAGTCAACGTTCCACCTAACTGTCCGAATATGGGAGCCTGAACCTCCGAGAGTGTTGGTGGAGAATTTGCGTGATTCTCCAAAAGTGATGTGTTCTGTGTTTTATCTTGCACAAAGGTGTATGTATGCTCCTTTCTTTTTTTGAAGAAAACACAGTAACGGGAGCTACATATCATCAAATGTTGATCAATTGGTTGATGCCTCAACTGAATGAGGACGGAGGAAACTTTATCTTCAAACAAGATGGACGCCTCTTTACTGGCACCGTGTCGTTAGAAATTATCTGAACGAAACCTTTCCACAGCACTGGATAGGCCGTGCAACAGCCGACAACCGCGTTCTCGTACGGTGGCCACCAAGGAGCCCCGATCTTACACAGTGCGATGTTTTTATATGGGGATTTGTGAAAGGTCTGGTTACGTCGCTTCCTAGTGATTTAGGTGAGTTAAAACAACGCATCACGAGAGCTGTGGAAAGTGTCCATGCAGATATGTTACACCGGGTTTGGAATGAACTAGACTATCGCCTTGATGAGTGCCGTGTGACATGAGGAGCCCATATTGAGCACCTAACTCATAGGTGCCCAATATGAGTGCTCAACCCAAAGTAAACTTTAAGAATCGCTGTGTAAAATAATTTAAACGAATTCATAATAACGTTATTATTTTTGGATTAATAAAACATCTAAAGTGTCTATTTATTTTGTAATAACCCTGTATATTTCATTGATTACGAAAAGGCGTTCGATAAAGTACGTCACCAAAAACTCATTTCCATACCTAAAGATATAGGAATTGACGGCAAAATTATAAATGTAATACACTATACACTATACTGGAATCACAAAGCCACAATCACAATAGAAGAACAAACCTTAGAAGAAATAAAGATACTTACGTTTTAACGCCATCGCAGCGAGAGGTGGCGCTACCGCGCGATATGTGGTCTAGATTTATCTGCTGTAACATAACCTAATCTAATCCCCTTATTTAATATTTTTTCTTATTTCGGATTGAGAGGTCGAGTGGTCTGCATTTATCTGCTCCGTTATAACCATCCATTTTGTTCAAACCTGTAGCTGCGGTGGCGTTTGTACGTAAGTACCGAAATAAATGTCTGCAGAAGAGTTAGACAAGGGTGCATTCTATCACCGACACTATTTAATTTATACTCGGAAGAAATTTTCGAGCACGCCCTAGCCAGAACAGCCGGAGTGGTAATCCATGGAAAAGTCTTGAGCAATATATGTAGAGAGACATATATGTAGATAGCACTGTACTTATGATAGCGAGCCAGATGAACCTACAAACAATCATGGAACACGTAAACAGATACAGTAACGAATATGGAATCACAATAAATCAAAAGAAAACCATATATATGGCAATACGCAATTATTACACATTTGGGCTTATTATAATAAACACAGAACAATAGAAACACAATTACTATCAACAACAGAACACAATTACTAAAATAATAAATGAGAAAAATAACGACAGAGTGGAAATAAATAGATGAATAGAGATTGCAAGGATAGCGCTTATAAAAATGAGACCACTCCTTTCGAACAAGAAATTAGATCTAAAAACAAGGCTACGCACTGTGCGCAGTTATATATTCCCATTACTAATATACGGTGCACAAGCGTGGACGTTGGAAAAACGAAACATGAAGAAAATCGAAGCATTTGAGCTCTGGGTATATCCACGAATGCTGAAGATCCCGTGGACCGATAAGATAACGAATATAGAAGTATTAAATCGAAAGAAACAGAACTAACGTTCACAATTCAGAAAAGAAAAGTAGTCCCTGGGACACATTATGCGAGGCCAAAATACGAAATATTGAGGCTGATAATCAGTGTTCCCTCTAAGCTATGCGCGTGTGCGCGCGCACATAAAAATTTAAACATAGCGCACATGAAAAATATACGCGTGCCGAAAATAAAATTGCACCTGCATATGAAATCCATATTAAAAAATGATAATTGATAATCTATTATTGGCAATAAAAATGAACATATCTTTGCTTTAGGTTCGAGAAATAAATAACCACATGGCAAAATACGTCCATATTCCAGAAAGTTGGCGTAGTAAAAACTATGTTTTTTTCATTTTTGGAAGTGGTGAATACTGTTGTAAAAACTGAAATAATAATTGAACAAAAATGGCACATTTTCATACTTTAATTGTTGGTGAAAGCACAGACATTTTAAAAAACTAAATGTTTATTATATTTAAATATAAAATTGTTTTCGATGGGATAATCCAATTAAGGCATGCTATTCCTCTTCAATTTTTTCTGCAATTTTACAATTTTATGAAGATAACCAAATTGATTTGCAAAAGCTGGTTATGGTAAAACGAAATAGTGTAGCAGCTAAATTAAAGCAGATGGTACCAGATTTGATACAACAACAATGTGCAACACACCTAGAAATTTCATGAACTTCGGATGCATGGAAAGAAGTAAAAGCCACGAACTGTTTATACATTATTCTTGAGATCCGCGACGAAAACAACTAAATTTAAAGAGCTTATTGAAGCTCTACAAAATATTTTGCAATAAAAGCAATTATTACAAATTATGAATCATTTTTTGAATATTTTAATCAAGATACAAATGATCCAATTTCCAAAATTTGTTTAAAAAATTTAAACAACATTGAATTTAAAATATTTTTTTTTTTAACTTTTGTCTTCAATTTTAGAACTCTTTAGAAGTGCTTTAGAAAAAAAAAATCAACGCCGTTATTTAACAGCCATATGTGCTTTTCAATTTTCTGACGCAAAAATTTTCTAAAATCTAGGAAAAATATTTTGGAAACAAAAATTTAGGTAAATGATTAAAATATAACTATAAAAACAAATTAATAAAAATTTATTAATTTATTATGTGAACATTTGGAAAAAAGGTTTTCAACGGATAAAATAGAAGATTGGATATCATTTGATGGATGGATGACCATAAATTAATAATGGTCTAGCGGAAATTGCAAAATTGTGTTTAAAATAAATTTTTACTTTTCTTACAGATAAATCTGTTATAAGCGAATATTATAACGATTTTAAATAAGCAGTGCGGGAAAAAAATCAAAAGTAAACAAATAAAAGATTTTGAAGAAATGGTTATGTTTAGTTTGAATAATCAACAATTTAAAGATCTATCCAAATTACTAGATATCGGAGACAATTTTCTAAAACGAAACAAGGAAATCGGTTGCAAGAAAACCATATACTGATGAGAGTAAAATCGTATATGAATGAAGGAAACAATGAAAAAAAGTCTAGAGTGTATAAATTTTCTTATTTTTTTCATTTGAATGAAAAGGGAAAGCCACAGAAATCAGCGAACTGCGATAAGAGATTCTGTCTTCACGAACTAATGATTTTACTTGATTTTAGAGTAGTTTTTCATTGTGTTCCGTAGAAATGTATGTAGTACAAGTGGTATGCTGTAAGATCGAGTCAATGTGTATAAATAGGTACAAAATTTAGCTGAATATTAATTATTATTTATTAGTATTGTATTTTTGTATTATATGCGCTTTTTAATGGCCGCACAATTTTTTTTTTATTTTGGAAAAATTAGAGGGAACACTGCTGATAATACAGGGAAAAATAAGCGGGAAAAGACTAATAAAAAGAAGACGAATATCCTGACTGAAAAACCTAGTCTCGTAGGTTTTTCAGTCAGGATATTCGTCTTCTTCTTATTAGTCTTTTCCCGCTTATTTTTCCCTGTATTATCAGCAGTGTTCCCTCTAATTTTTCCAAAATCAAAGGTAGGTAGGTTCAAATGTAGCACAATCGACTTATTGAAAGCCACAGCATCCGAAATACGTATTGCCTTGATGGTAGCCAACCTCCGTAGAGAGAATGCACCCTAAGAAAAAGAATATGAGTTTAAATTATTTAAAACTTATTTGTGTTTTAGATAGTAAAATTAACTCATGATACAAATTAACTATTTTTTATAACAAAAAGCAATATGGTTATCGACAATAATCTAAATTCACACTTAATCTTTAATAATGGATTTGATCCCTTCTTGCTCTAACAACATCTCTCGATTGGGGCATAGATCTAATCAAGTTCGCTATTCTTACTTGTGGGGTGTTAAGCTACTTAATAATTCTACTGCAACAAGAAGCTCTGGGATTGAGGTTCGGGCTCGAATTCCTCATTTATGCTCATCCCATAAATTTTCTCTCGAATTTAGGTAAGTAATGCATGCTGACCACTTTATAACCCGAAAACAATTTTTTTTAATACACTCTTACATGATTCTTCCGGTGTGGGGCTTCGTATAGTCATGCATAAAGATAAATTCTTCTCCAATGTAGTCGAGGCAAGGACCGCATGAACTGCTAAAATCTCCTCGATGTACCTAGCACCAGTTAAACTGTTCTCTATCGTGACTACGAGCGCCCCTAATTATGAAAGCAGGGTCGGTTCGTGCTACCATAGAAATTGCACCAGATCGTTCTCTTCATCTTTGGTACACTTTATTCACTTTTCTCTGGTACTTTTTCTATTTATTTTCTAGATTTGAATTATTTAGGTTTATTTCTAAATAAACCTAAATTATTATATATTACTATTTCTACTGAATTTATGGATTTTGCGTACATTAATATTTATTAAGATAATATAAGGCTGTTCTTAATTGATTGAATTAATTCAATTCTTAAGTGAATTAATTACCGTGATTTTTGATTAAATTTGTACAAGATAATTGACTGCATTAAAAATAGCATATCTTGTAATTAATTATGTTAATTCTGTTTTGCATTTTCAACGTAGATAAAATTAAATTCTATTTAAATTATAATCCACTTAAGCTTACAAATTTCTAAGAAAGACATAAGCTCTGAATAAAAGTTAAAAAAAATCATATAAAAAGCTATATTTGATAAAAATAAAACGTATTGATAATTATCCATTTATAATATAGGTTTTATATTAGGTTTTATATAACTGCAAGGCAAAAAAATCGTAATTTGTAAAGATTCGATACTAATTTAAATCTTAAATTTTTATTTTAATTTCATTGTAAATAATTATATTATTATTTTATGGTTGTTCGTCCAGTATAAGGGTCGGCAAACTGTCGACATTTCAAAATACTAGTAGCATATTGCTATGGTGTAGATTAGTCAAAATGTAGTTTGACTAGTTTTACCGGAAGTGGAGATTGAGGACCTAGAAGTAATCAACTTTCCCTAATAGCAAATGTCCGCGCATGTTGGTTTTTGAATTTTCGCACATATTCGCACAAATTTCGCACAAATTTCGGATATCCGAAATAAAAACTATCCGTAACCGAATCCGATATAAAAGTTTCGAATAATTTCGGATAATTTTGATTGATATGTTGTAATAATTCCTATAAAGATATTTCAATATCTAATAGAAATTATATAATAGAAAAAACGAATAATGTGGTTTTTGTTTATTAATTAGCAGTTTATGATACAAGTAAAGGGCTTTTGTGCATGAGTTGCGAAGTTTAAAGCACTAGGCGAAGGCGAGTGGTTTGAACCCCCTAGTTAGTTGTCGATGTAATCTAGGTTAACCTAGATTTAATCTGGATTAGGTTTTGGTTAGGTTAAGTTATTTAAGAAAACTTCTTATTTCAAAATAAGAAAAAATAATTCAATTTTAATATACGTCAAAAAAATTATTTTCACTAGGTCTATGTTTTTTGTCTAGTGACACAAATTGTTGCTATAATAACAACAAACAGAAATCATTTAATAATGAAACTCCATTTAATTTATATTGGACTTTTACGCACGATTTGGATACTTTTACACACGATTAAAATAATGGCATCCTTCACATACAATAATGTATTTATCAATATAAAATTTTGGTTTCGCATTTTTACGTAGACTAACTTAAAAATAATAATTACTTATATAACATATTATTGTAGTTCCCACTTATATTGTTGTACTCACTTGTATGACATTCGATTGTAGTACCAAATAATAACAGAGATAAATTAAAATTATTTACCAATTAGTATTCTACTTTTAACATCTTTTAGTAATCTAATATCCGTAAGCGAAACTAACGGATAATCCGAAAAAAAATCATATCCGTATCCGGATCCGAAACCGGTATAATATTATTCCTATATCCGTATACATATCCAAATCCGAAATTTCATATCCATAACATCTCTGATCTGCGCAAAGATGCGATGCTTTGAAGCAAGCATTGAACTTATTAGCTGGCGTTGATTGCGGAATCACTGGAAGAATTTTGTCGAAAGTTGCAAAATAGTAGAATAAGAGCGCCATCAAACGGATGTGCATTAGTATGATATGATTTACTTGTAAATTTTATTGTGTTCAACACAAAAGCTAATACTTGTAATATGCCTATAACTTTCGCGAAAGTCCAAGTAATAATTTGGAAATCAAATGATGAGTACGGTTACTGTTTAAAAGCAGTTTTCGTAACCTTTCGCAGCCCCAGCAAGGATTACGCATAGTCCAGTGGTCCGTCGACCCCTTTTTAAGAACTTATATATTAACTGACAAGCATATTAACCCCCAAAATATAAAGAAGATGAACAATATTTTATTCCTGTTCCCTCGAGACAATAATTTAAAGCTAATTTTAATATAATGGTAATAAAATATGACCCATATTCCGTAAACAATATGAAACGAAGAAAGGAAAACTGAAATAAAAGCAGGTGTTTGTGATATAATAATTTGCTACAGCGTAGTGTCGGTAATGTAGCACAGAAAATTGGTGTTTCAACATAAATAATTAAATTGAACGGACGTGCATTTTATTTTTGGATGAATGGACGCGGAATTTGCACTGTCCTCCTGGATGCTACACGTTATAATTTCATTTACTTAATGAAGGCAAGCCGTAAATACATTATTATATGCAAATTCAAATTGAGTGCGCTAAGCCAAATAATTCCACAGCAAAGCTCAAACAACCAGCATACATAAAATACACAACCTCCTGTAATCTTATTGAATTTGCATTACTGGCATTACATGCTAGGTCCCGTTTTGATGTGCTCCGTATATATTATCTCTACCCAAAAACTTCTTATGCGCGCACAGGTAGGGTAAAAAACGCAAAATTTCTTATGATTATTATTCCTTTATATAAAATTATCTCAACTCAACTCAACTCATCTGGGCATCTCAACTCAAATGGGACTATGCAGGACATATCGCCCGTATAAAAGACAATAGATGGAATTTGAAATTATTGCGTTGGAGACCATGGACAGGTAGAAGATCAAGAGGAAGACCAATCTTACGGTGGTACGATGATCTTAAGAAAGTGGCAGGACTGCACTGGATGAGAACTGCTCAAAATCGAGACCGATGGAGAAAACTAAGAGAGGCCTATGCTCAATTCTGGGCGCATGACGGCTGAATGAGAGAAAGAGATATAAAATTATCCAATGACACCCACACCATGGGCTAGACAAAAAAGAAAAGTCCCAACTTTACGTGTAGAGGAGGTATCCCAAAAAAAAAAAGAAAATTTTCCAAATAACCATGCCAAATATCCATGTCTTTCAGCTACACTGCGGACAGATGAACGGACGGACATATCGAAACTATAAGGGTTCCTTGTTGATAACAACGGAACCCTAAAAACTAGAGAGACAAGACTAGACAGACAAGGCTATACAAACTGGACTAGACAGACAAGACTAGTTGGTTCCGCGTCCAAGTTCTTCAGGACAAAAATATAGTATATAGAGTGCGTCGATACAGAATGACGATTTTGAAAAAAAAAAAAAAGAAGAATTTCCGTCTGATAAAAACGAAACCGTTTCAAAGAAAAAAGGTTTAAAACATTTACTATGCAGCCAGCCAAATCTCTTGTAATGGATGAGCCAGTCAATAAGACTTTAACAGTTATTCCGACAGGAGACCATGCACTAGAAAATGATTCACTATCAACTATTTCGCAAGAAGGATATCTCTCCACAAATATCTGACGGAATTATTATAGATACTACGGACTCCACCAGCGCAGAAAACATGACCTATAGTGAAGAGCTAATAAAGGTAATAATAATAATAATGAAGAGCTGAAAGAAAAAAATAGTTATGGATCCCAAAAAGACCCTTCAGAAGAAACGAATGGATCAATAGGACAAATGACTGACGACCCATTACCACCACTGCTAGGATTCAAGAACATGTAGTTTCAGTCAGACACAGAGACAAAGTTTCATCGGCACTTGTCCAACACACAAACACCGGTCACTGGATGGACTTTAGAAATTCAAGGACTCTTGCACAGATTAGCCACGAAATGTCACGAGTATACAGAGAAGCCATAGAGATAGAAAAACGAGACTACTGCATGAACACGAGAGACGATTCCTTGAGACTGCCCCCAGCATGGCGACCGATCATATCCACCCTCAAAATGCAACCCCAGACACCCCAGACTCATGTACGACCAACAAGACAAACAAACAACCGAACCGAAGCACCGCACACAACGCGCATGACCCGAAGCCAGACAGCTATAAGTAGTCGCACCGCACGAACGAGCTCTCAGTATGCGTCTAACCGTTGACCCGCACGGACGCATATATCTCTTGAGAATGGCGAAAAACCAACCCTCAACATCAACGCGGAATCCCCGAGAAAACAATACAACACATATATATATATATATATATATATATATATATATATATATATATATATATATGTATATATATATATATGTCTGATCTGTCGACATTGTTATATTAAAGTCGCATATTAAATTAATCAATAGTATAAGATTCACAATTCAATATAAATTAATCTGGGTATAAAGTTTGCGCCAGCATACACTAAACTAGAAGTTACTAAATTTATCTGTTATTGTTCTTGTAGTAGCTAGAAAGTTGTATTAAGGTTAGATATTCGAGAAGTTGGTATTTATAGTTTTGTCTCAAGGATTATGGAAATAAATTTCTACAGGTTTATCCGGGAGCCGTAGAGCTCCGAAAACACCTGCAGCACTTTAATGGATAACTAATCGATTTTGTATAGAAACTGTTTCAGGAATTGTTCACGAATTTGTGCGCACAATGGTACGCATTTATTTAAGGATTTTCTCCCTCTAGAATGCTATTGTAAATAAAGTGCTTAGCATTACTTTCATAATATATAATACTATAGAAACAACCACGTATGGTTTGTAACAACTATTATTTGATATTAATTTACGCTAAATTAAAATCTTCTTAAAATTCTATAATATATGACAAGACAAGACCAAATAATTCCCGGTAATAGCAGATAAGACAGGCAGTAGAAAACAAAGGCAAACCTTGTCAAACAAAACCAGACAATACTATAATATAAAATCAAGAGAAAGTCCGATAAAGTTAAACTAAATCAGACAAAACCGGGCAAGACTAGACGAAACTGAATGTAGACTAGAGTCTTGGTTATTTTTGAGGTAAACCTGAATAGTTATAAGCTTTAATATAATATTTTTTCCATAAATTCTAGTCTGAGGTGTTTTTCATAATCCTAATTGAGTGTCCAGTTAGTTGTAGATTGCAATAAATTAATGGTGATGGTAATACTTTCGCGAAGATAGGGTGTCGCGGACTTACCAATAATTACAGCATTCTTGTCCAATAAACTTGCAAATAAACATATTCAAGCTAAATTAAAACGTGAAAGCAGTTTTTTTTTATTACGTTTGCGAATATTTTCAATTCACAAAAACACCAAAATATTTTAAGAAAATTGCATTATAATATATGCCTGGTCTTGTTTAATCTAGTCAAGTCATGTCTCGTCTTGTGTAGTCTTTTGTAGTCCTGTCTTGTCTTATCTACTTTTGTCAGGCCCCTCCTGGATTTATCTGCTAATCTATGCTCTGATCTAGTATTATTTGGTTTAGTTTGCCCTAGTTTTTTTTTCTGATCTTCTCTAATCTTTTCACTGATCTGATCTTATGAAGTCTTATTAAGTTCTGTCAACTGTTCTCCAGTCTTATCTACTTTTGTCCAATCTTTTCCAGTTATTAAGGGCTAATTCAGCCTTGTCGAGTCTTGTTCAGTCTTATAGAGTCTACCAAAGCCTAGTCCAGTCTTGTCTGTCAAGTTTTCTGGAGTCTTGTTGAAACTTACCGAAGTTAGTCGAATATTGTTTAATATAGTTCAGTTTTTACTGTCTTTCAATTTTGTCCCGTCTTGTACAGCCATGTCCAGTTTTATACTGCCTTTAAATATTATACAATTGTACAGTTTTGTTCAATCTTTAATATCTTGTATAAGCTTTTTGGTAGATATTGATTTGTGTGGGAGAGTTGATTAGGATTATCATATTAGGATTATTTCTTCATTTTACATTATTATATCGAGCAATCACAACATATATATTTAACTCTAAAAAGAAAATACAAACTAGAGACAGAGAACCACTTCAGAACTAGAAACCTGCATCGCATAAAATATATCACAAACAAAAGTAAAAAGATATGGAATATAATCAACACCCATTCGAAAAAGTCAAAGAAGACCTTCAATAGTTGCTTGAGTGCACAAGAAATGAACACACACCTCACAATCGGGGCAAAACAACTTTGAATCAAGGAGCCTCAAGAAGAGACCTACAACCTATTAACAAAGTTTAATTATAACTCGTCTAAGTAAATGGCCTTATATGAAAAAACAGCTCAAGAAATCATAACAACCATTCTAAGCCTTCAAACAAAGTCAACGAAAGATATGGATTCTCAGTGGAACTACTTCCAAATATTATTTACCACATAGCAGATGCACTATGCAACATAATAAACAGCCGCTTTGACGAAGGAATCTTTCCAACAAAACACACAAACACACACACACATATATATATATATATATATATATATATGTATATATATATATATATATATATATATATATATATATAGAGAGAGAGAGAGAGAGAGAGTTACCTAGAATAACTAAAACCTCAACAAAACAAAAGAAAAAGAAAATTGGGCAAACATTTCCTTAATTAGCATTGTGTACTGCTTACATTTATTATTTCTAGCTTCCTCTATATAATCTTATCTATTCTTGTGCGTTCAAACTTATCTTTCAATAGCATTATAGTTTTGCGTCTCGTGTCTTATCCGCCAAGATGGTCTGACTGTTTAGAATTGTCTGTCTAGTTTCTCCGTTTATTATTTTATGTATTATTCTTCTTCTTGTGTCTTGTGTCTTGTGTGTGTAGTTTTGTCTGCCAAGACTTGTATGTATGTTGAGATAATGACTAAATTGTATTTGATAATGAAATCTGAAAGAAATTCTTCCTAAGATTTCCTCTTTGTAACCTCAATACCGATTTAATTCCTCATGAAAAAAATCTTAATTGAATTTAATAAGCAATTGTAACTTTCCTTAAATATATAAATGCAGATTTTTACATTTGCAGGATTAACGCGACCAAGAATTAAATTAAACACAATCTTTCTAACGGACACATTTATATTTTAAATAAGAATTTCATTGCGTCTAATAATTAACGTTAATTAGAATTCCCCCCGAAAAAAAAAAAAATTAACGAAACTTTTCAATTACACAGAAGCGAAGCATCATGCATTTATATAATCGGAAAATTGTTTCTTCTTGCAGTAAAAATCTGGAACAGGTAATTATAATATATCCAAGTTCAAATTTGTGCACAAAAACTGTGGTCGTGTTTACACATTGTGTACTAATATTGAATTACAAAGTAAGGCGACCATTCAACGGAAACAATAAAAACTACCTCATGCACATATTCTTTTACCAGTAACTCTGGCAAATCTTACTAGAGTTATTGGTAAATAACCAACTATATAACACTCTAATAACCAATCTCTAACAACTCTATCCAGTCTTGTCTGTCTAGTCTTATCTGTTTAGTCTTTTCTGTCTAGTATTTTCTGTCTAGTCATCTCTTTATATAAAGTCAAATTCTTTATTAACCTTTTGAGATATATATATATATATATATATATATATATATATATATATATATATATATATATATATATACATATATATATATATACATATATATATATATATTACATATATATATATATATATATATATATATATATATATATATATATATATATATAAACAATGACAATAAATACATACAAATTAATGATTTTTAAAATATCAATTAAAAAATTCTTTGATGTTTTGTAGCAATAGAAACTATCACCTTTCTCATGAATTTCTTATAAGAAGTTTCATCTCGGAGGGCCTATGTTAGTTTATTAAATATTTTTACTCCTTGGTTGTCCAGTTCTTGGCTGCATAGGGTTCAATTTGTTTTTAAGGCATTTAGGAAATCTTTTCCTTTCGTGTTATATTTCTGATTGTCCGCGTCTTTCTGGAAAGTTCCTTTTGCCTTTATGAATAGGGTATATGTTGTTGTTTCTAGAATACACGGGCTGACAACTGTAGTCTTGTCTGTATAGTCTTTTTTGTCTAAACTGTCTGTCTAGCCTTTAACATCCAGTCTGTTCTGTCTAGTCTTGTGTGTATAGTCTTGCGTGCCTAGTCTTTGATATCTAATCTTGTCTCTCTAATCTTGTCTATCTACTCCTGCCTGTCTAGCCTTATCTGTCTAGTCTTATCTGTCTAGTCTTGTCTGTCTAGTCTTGTCTATCTACTGTTGTCTGTCTAGTCTTGTCTGTCTAGTCTAGTCGGTCTAGTCTCTTTCGGCTAGTCTTGCCTGTCTAGTCTTGTCTGCCTAGTCTCGTCTGTCATGTCTTGTCTGTGTAGTCTTGCCTGTTTGTCTAGGCCTTTCTAGCAAGTATTGCCTTGATCTCGTTTTGAATGTTTTGAGACTCCCTTCGGTCGTCAGATATTCTAGAAGTTTGTTATAAATCCGTGTCCCTGACTGATAGGCTCCCTGCATATAGTGAGGTTGGCTTTGGGAACATATAAATTATGGTTGTAACTTGAGTAATGGTCGTGGTTATCTCTATTGTTTTTGGGTTTAAATTTTTCTTTCTGGCTGAAAGTTCCTATTTCTCAAATATATAGTATATAGACAACTTAATGTTAATAGTCCCGGTTGTTTAAAATAAGGTTTACAGCTGTCTCTTATACTCCTCATAATTGCCCTTATTACACGTTTATGGGCCTTTAATAATGTCTCCGCGTGTGTTGATGATCCCCAGACTCTTATACCATAACGTAAAAGAGACTCTACTTCCGAAATTTACATGTTTATTATGGCCTGCCTGCCCAATAACTTGTTGATGTTTGTGCAAAATATGTTTATGCAAAATATGCACACCGCGCGGATGTAAACATATCATGTGCGCAACACACTACACACATTATGGGCGTACGTACAATACGAAGTGCTTGGGCTCATGCTTGAGAGTGAGTCACAAGTTGTGAAGCTTCGGCACATTGCACATGGTATCGCCCGCTTTATTATTTCCTTCGTTTCTTGTTGCAACTTTTTTTTTGTTAATTTGTTGGTTTTCCTCTTACCTCTCATGATTTTCGTAGATTTAAAAGAATTGACGTCAACAACTGTCGAAAATATTTTTATGGCGATAATAGACTGTCTTACTGTCTATGGATTTGATAAAAAATATTTACAAAGAAATCTCATTGGATTGATTCTGTTCAGATGGTGCATGGTGCATCAACAATGTTAGGAAGAAAATTTGGAGTAGCCACAAAATTAACTGAAATGTGTCCAAATATAATCGTGTGGCATTGTTTGAGTCACCGATTGCAATTGGCCCTAGATGATTCCATAAGCCGAATTAAACAAGTAAATCATTTTAAAATATTTTTAAACAAAATATATGCGATATATCATCAGTCAAATAAAAACCAAGTCGAATTGGAAACTATTTCTAATGATTTGAACCTAGAAATAATACAAATTGTTCGCGTTTTTGGACCTCGTTGGGCATCCTGTAGCTTACGAGTAGCTACTGCTGTGTTGCGAGCATACCCAACGTTGTATCAACATTTTATCCAGTCCAAATCAAATTCAGGAATGGCCAAAAGATTAGCTTATTACACATTTTATTGAAGATTTAGCTTTAATGATAGATATCTTAGAAGAATTGTCAATGCTATCCAATGCGCTACAATCAAGAAAAATTACCATATCTATAGCTGATCAATTAATTAAGCGTTCAGAACTAAAGAGCTATAGAGCTCTTAAGTAGAAACTACTTAAGAGCTAACTACACAAGAATGGTAATTTTGGTGTCTAGGAAAATTTGATTACAATAATATATTTGTAGCTCTTCCCAGAGACCAATTATTAGATTGTGGGGCGAAGAATATTAAAGCAAATATAGTTGAGGATAAGAATGAGAACAATGAGACTGATCAGGCACGGACTTGGAGACACAAGGCCCCTAGGCACTTTATTATAGCTAGCACTAGCTATTTTGGAAATTTAGTAAATTAAATGCACTAGTACAGAACATATAATTTTTAATCGACTTCAATGACTGATGAACAGGATAATCACAATAATAGTCTATGTACTATAGTTACGTTATTCTATAAAATTTATAGAATTATACGACGAACTTTCTTCTGTGCAAAAGGACGTATGACGTCATCATAGTCAATTGACTGCATTATTTCTAACTCTATGTACATTGCAGAGAGTGAATTGAGCCTTTTCTCTCCTATGTTAGATATTAAGTAATTCTTTACTCTCTTTAGCGCTGAAAACGACCGTTCTGCTGAGCAGTTTGGCATTGGTGTACACAACAGCTTTCGGAGCGCAATTCCTACGTTTGGATAAATGTCCAGAAAGCCTTTTTCCGATAAGTATTTGTATTGCTTTAGTGACCATAACTCCATAACTACATCATTCGATAACAAATGAGCTTGCAGGTGCAGATACTCGTTTTCCAAAGTCCTATCCAAATCCCCGGGATAAAAAGTGAAAAAAGAGAAATGGAATATAATCAACACCCATTCGAAAAAGTCAAAGAAGACCGTCAATAGTTGCTTGAGTGCACAAGAAATGAACACACACCTCACAATCGGGGCAAAACAACTTTGAATCAAGGAGCCTCAAGAAGAGACCTACAACCTATTAACAAAGTTTAATTATAACTCGTCTAAGTAAATGGCCTTATATGAAAAAACAGCTCAAGAAATCATAACAACCATTCTAAGCCTTAAAACAAAGTCAACGAAAGATATGGATTCTCAGTGGAACTACTTCCAAATATTATTTACCACATAGCAGATCCACTATGCAACATAATAACAGCTGCTTTGACGAAGGAATCTTTCCAACAAAACACACACACATATATATATATATATATATATATATTTATATATATATATATATATATATATATATATATATATATATATATATATATATATGTATCATACCTATCCACAAGAAAGGCGATCCGTATGTGTGTAGTAACTTTAGGCCAATTTCAGTTCTATCTGTTACCTGAAAAATTATTGAGTCCCTTTAAAAAAAAACGGTTAGTAAGTTTCATCGAAAAGAACAATATTCTATGCTCGGCTCAATATGGCTTTAGAGAAAATAAATCTACAGTAACAGCACCTATAGAAGTCGTGGAATCGATACTTGAAACCTTTTAAGACAGAAAACAAGCAATGATCTCCTGTCTTGACTTAAGCAAAGCTTTTTACTGCGTAAACCACCAGATACTACTAGAGAAATTGTTCTTCTACGGAATCAGAGGATAGGCAGAAGCAATACTAAAATCATAACTTGAGAACCGCAAGCATACAGTCAATTGAAAGAACAGACAGTCACAAGAAGAGAGTCTGAAACTAGGGACCCTATTGACCCAAGGGTCAATATTGGCTCCCATATTGTTCATTGTTTATATAAACGATTTGTCAATCAATACTAGCACCTATATGGCATGCGTCTTCGCGGATGACACGACAGAAATTAACGACAGAAAAATCCTCGAACAACGATCAGATTCAGCCTTAGATGATGCTCACGAATGGATAAATACAAATAGCTTAGTACTCAACACTGAAAAAACATTTAATATTCACTACTAAATATATGATCGAACAAAATGAAGTTACTCTTCTGGAATTCCATTTAGACAGCTCTACATGACTGCATGAGTGTGAACACCATCCACAAAAGTTTAGATGAAGAAACAAGAGAACACTGGATAAAAACCTGGAAAGAACTTCCAGGGCTAAGGCAGTCCAAAGTAATGCTGGGATCTTTTAACCAGAAATGAACAAAAGCTTGCCTGAAATTAAGCAGGAACAAGCTTAGAATTCTGACAGGAGTGCTGACGGGACACTGCAGACTTAGGAAACATCTCAAGGCCCTAGGCCTAGAGGAGGATGACTGATGCAGATTCTGTGGTTCAGCAGGAAACCCTTATACATCTGCTCATAGACTGCGGAGCACTACTCCGCAAGAGACAGATGTACCTTGGGGCTCACTGTTTGAACACAGAGGAGCTGCAGGCCTTGAATTCCACCCAGATCCTGAAATTCCTAAAGGAATCAGGATTAGAGGTAGCGTTCTAAATAGGTAAGTAAACCAACGCTTGGAAGAGGAGGGTGGGGTACAATAGATCGTCGTCACCATCATATCTACAATCTACATCTACATGTCTAGACAGCTCACTAACATGTAAACAACACATACATTACATGATCCAAAAACTCTCGGCATCAATATTTTCCATTAAAAAGATTAGTTTTATAGTAAACGAAGCAGCTGCGAAGCACACCTACTATGCAAACTTCCATAGTCTGGCAACATATGGACTTATTCTGTGGGGGGGGGGGGGCTCCGCTTCATCAAAAAGAATATTTCTTCTACAAAAGCGAGCTGTTCGAGCGATTTTAGGAGCACATCCAACTGATAGTTGCAGACCGATATTCAAGAAACTGAAAATACTTCCCATACCGGCATGTTATATGCTTATCTGTTTATGTTATGTTCACAGAAACTAATCAAACTTTAATATCCATTCGAATAAACATGGTTATGAAACGCGAACAATAGATAATTTAATCACACCCCGCTCTCGGATGCAAACCAGTCGAAACACATACATTTATTGGGGAACCAAGTTGTACAACAAACTCCTTGTCAAAATTTAATCACTAAATAACAAAAACTAAAATTATTTATGTTAGACTCAATTTTTTTCTCAATAGAGGAATTCCTGGCGAAAGATTTACATAACCAGGGTATTGTGTGATTCCTGTGCTAAGAAATGTGTACAAACAAATAATATTATTCAAACTGTAAGATATTCACTCTATGTTAATTCAAATGACATGCCTTGTAACTACTGAAAGTCACCATCAGATCCAAACTGGTATGTGACTGTGTGGGAAAGCTTGCCTGAAACTAAACAGGAACAAGGTTAGAATTCTGACAGAAATCCTGATGGGACAGTGCAGACTTAGAAAACACATCAAGGCCATAGGCCTAGAGGGGGATGACGGATGCGGATTCTGTGGTTCAGCTAAGGAAACCCCCATCCATCTGCTCAAAGACTGCGGAGCACTGCTCCGCAAGAGACAGATATACCTCGGGGCTCACTGCTTGAACACAGAGGAGTTGCAGTCCTTGAATCCAACCCAGATACTGAAAATCCTATGGGATTCAGGATTAGAGGAGGCGCTCTAAATGGGTAAGTGCACCAACGTTTAGAGGAAGAGGGTGGGGTACAATAGATCTATAAAAGTCGCAGTATAAGTCGTCAACACCATATCTACAATCTACAACTATTAAAGATAAAATAAATATTATTATTATTATAAAGATTTTTATATAGGTATAAATATATATTTTACATTCTCATCCAGACGTTTTTTTATCTATCAATTGAATATTAGTAACTATTTAACAATACAAGCTTCTATTACCATGATGTCCTCACGGAAGAAATATATTGGCCGTTTTACGTAATGACCTGAGGAAATATCAACGTTATTTTATAAACATCATGTGCAGATGGCATCTCCTTTCTTTTTTCCAATATAAATATACAAACACAGTTTCGCGTAACGACATATAATATATTTTATGCGTGGCATATTTTTTATTGCTTATTTATGTAAAGGAGCTTTTGATTTCCTGGACTCTCCTTAGGGATTCCCTAAATGTCCCACTAAATGTTACGTCTTATCAAACATAGATTGACAAATCTAAATCTAGCAAGTAAGACAGCAGATGTAGACAAACTACCTTTAATATCGGGCCAGTTCCGCCTGGTGTTAATAGCCAAATTATAAATTTGGTACTAAAACTTAACTAGAGAATTTCTTATGGAGGTGTGGTGTTCAACCCCCTCAAATTCCAGAGAAGTGGCTAACTCAAACTCCAAACACCATTCATATTCTCCATCCTATTCATAACTTAATAACGTTAACGTTATGCTAGCAAAATAAGGGTAAATACGTCATTAAAACTATTGTAAAATTATTATAAATAAGATCTATGAATAGGATGGTTGCGACAGTTACTACGTGGTAATTCATACTTACATTGAATTGAAAAATTCTATATGTTTTTACCAGACTTTTCATTATATATTTTTAATTACTTATAAGTATGGTAAATAAATAGTGAATTTTTCAATTCAATATAAATAAGATCTTCAGAAAACGGTTTATTCTGATATATAGATTTGAAGATGAATCTCTTTCAATATAAAGATATTGCAAACGTAGGGAAAATCTCGAAACGCGTCCACAGATGACTATCCACTTAAGGTATCAGAAAGACATGATTTTTAAAACAATGTTATTTTTATGGTTTTCGTTGAGTGCTACGAAGGTGTACTGAAACGTATAGAATAACTAACAAATTTCACTGAGATTTGTTTTGGTAGTCCTAAAAAGACCCAATAATTGTTATAGAGCCCCGGAAAGGCTGACCATATTTATATATTAAGGCTTTGTTCCGTTTGTTTTAAGTTTGTATGGAAATTCGATCGCATAAAATTATTCTTGATTATATTAGCACTAATTTAGATCATACGGAATACGCGATGTGTTATTCAAAATAAAGTATTATTATTATAACAGCACCTATTTGTTGTTTTTGTATTGCTCAATCTATATAGTTTAGTACAAGTTCAATATACCTATTTGTTTTAATGAATATGTTGGTTTAGACCAGGGGTCTCCAAACTACGGCCCGAGGGCCACATCCGGCCTGCGGACAGATTTTGTCCGACCCGCGGAGAGCTAGCATACTTGAAAACTCTTTTTAGAGAACATATTTTTTATAGCAAATTAAATTTAGTTTACTGAAATATTCTAATTTTATGTTGAATAATTATTAATATGACATCTACATTGATATGGTCATGGGCTAACTTCTCATAACATTGTTGTAGGCTTATTGTTATTGTTTTTGTAATAAGTTGGATAAAGAAACACAGAGTTGTAATGAGTAAAGACATGTATAATATGCAGAAAATTTAACTTCAGTATATAATAACTAACAAATTATTGAAATGAATCCAACTAACATTTTATACATTTTAAATAAAAACATAACTCATAACAAGCATAATGACATATGAAATACTAATGAGATTTATGTAATTGAGATTTTCCACTGACAATAGTTTGTAGTTGTGGACTAATTTTACTTGTACCAATTATTAAAAGAGATTTAAGATGCTCATCAGTTAATTTAGATATGTAAACATTTTTTGTGTACGGGGCTAGGGTTTCAATGTCAGTATCAAAAGGATTCTGAAAAATCTTAATTTGATTCGCAATGGCATCAAAGTCCGAGAAACGAGTATCAAAATTTATTTTCAAAGCACTCAAAGTTTCGATTGCAAAATCGATGGGAAACTCAGTCTCAGTGGTGTGGCTAAATATTTCACATGTTTTAAAATGTGAAAAACATTTACTTCGTAGTTGTGATTGAAACAGTATCAATTTCTTCCGGAATGATTTGATATTAGTGTATAAATCAGGAAGATGCTGGTTTTCTCCTTGCAATCTCAAATTCAGTTCGTTCACATGTTTTGTCAAATCTACATAGAATGCTAACTTCCACAGCCATGCGTTGTTTTGTAATTCAGTAAGAGGGCGATGCTTTTCATTCAAAAAAATTTCGATCACTGCTCGAAGTTCAAAAAAGCGCTGAAGGACTTTCCCACAACTAAGCCAACGTACGGCAGTATGATAAGGTAAGTCATTTTCTCCAATCTCTTCAATAAATTGTCGGAATTGTCAGTGATTCAGCCCAAAAGATCTGATAAAATTAACAGTTGATATGACTGGTTTCAGAACTTCAGACATATCCAAACATTTTCCGCACAAAGACTGTTGATGAATGATGCAATGTAAGACTAATGGTTTTGAACCACTGTCATTTCCTACAGCCTTTGACACAAGAGCGACCACTCCTTTATCTTCCCCACTCATGTTTTTGCCTCCATCAGTACATTTCAAGTTTTTCCATCGTAGGTTCTTTTGATTAATGGCCATTTCAACTCCTTTAAAAATATCTGTACCAGTAGTTGTGCCATGAATACTATACATATCAAGAAGTTCTTCATGCACTTCATAGCTTTTATCTACTCCTCGAATATAAATCAACACCTGAGCAGTATTTGACACATCCGCTGACTCATCCAAGGCCAAAGAAAACCACTCAACATGTCCATTTTTGTCGAACAGTTAAGAGGATATATTTTCAACGATGTTTTCTACCCTTCGAGCCACAGTGTTTGCTGACATACTGACAGTTTTTAATAAATTTACCTTTTCAGGGCACATTTCTTCGGCTACTGCAATTATGCATTATTTGATCATTTCTCCATCGGTGAATAGTTTTCCACGTTTTGCAATTTCAAGAGCCACACGAAAGCTGGCACGAGT
Source organism: Phosphuga atrata (assembly GCA_944588485.1). Classification (NCBI taxonomy): domain Eukaryota; kingdom Metazoa; phylum Arthropoda; class Insecta; order Coleoptera; family Silphidae; genus Phosphuga; species Phosphuga atrata. The sequence continues at coordinate 11,014,708 of OX155896.1, read as the reverse complement.
TGCAGCCTCTTGTTCAGTTTTTAGTTTTGTAAATGAAGATTGCTGCGATTTCAATCCGCGCTTCATGGCTTCGAATTTTTCTGTCCGCAAACTTCCTGTATATTTTGAGTTTTTTGAAAATGTTTTGTTTCATAATAACGTTTAATGTTATATTCCTTGAGAACGGCTATGCTTTCATTGCAAATCAAACGTAGCGCCTTGTTACTGGACTCAATTACGAAATGATGAATGTTCCACTGATCTTTGAATTTTCTGCATTCACTATCAATTTTTCGCATCTTTTCCATACTACTAAATCACACACAAAAGCAACAATTCAAATCAAAATACTGTTATAAAGATGTCTTAAACTTAAACACGCACAAACACGTTTTAAGGAGGTACGCACTATTTTATTTCACAAGAGTGTCATAGGAACTGACTAGTGGTTGCGCCACTAGCCTTCTTATATATTCCAATTACTGCCATCTAGAAGTGAGTGGAAGACACCAGAACTTTCTCGAACCAACGAGATTATTCTGTACGTGCTATTAGCGCCATCTGTTAGCCATAGAAGGTACTACCTATTTCCGCTTGTGTCCACCAGATGTCGTGTCACGTTACTCCTCATGGCTCGTACTCTACGACTAATCTAGAAATTACAGATAATGACAGGAAAATTAATAATATGCAGTGTTGCCGTTTTGCGGACTTTAGTCCGATTTGCAGCCTTTTTTAAACGTTGCGTACTTTTTCGGACTTTTTTTTTCATCAGTGGACTATTTCACTTTTTACCATCGGCAACAATGATTATATGGTTTTGGCCCTCGGAACTTACTGGAGTAATCAGTATGGCCCTAAGGCTGGAAAGTTTGGAGACCCCTGGTTTAGACGATAGAATTGGTAATTCATACTTACCCTGAATTAATAAGTTAACTGTGTTTTAACTACACTTAATATGTAAAAATATTATATAACTTGTTATTCAGAGTTATATACATTTAAACATTTAACAGAATTCGAGTTGGGAGAGGTAAAGCATATTTGTTTTATTGTTTAACAGCATATATTTTTCAAATTATTTGCTTTCGTTAAAAAGTTGCTTTTTTGTCCCATTTCTCGTTCGTCATTTTTAAACCTCTATAAGCCTTCTCGGCTTCCTTTTATTTACCATTCAGACTCGATTTTGATTTTGATCGATTTTGTGCTGCTAATTATGTTTATTACAGTCATTGAATATTCTTTTCTACATGCACGAATTGTATTCCATTCGGTGAATTAAATTCTAAAAAAAAGAGAAGGAGTAGTGTCTGTTGTAGACATAAAAATACACAACCTAAAATATGGTAATAAGTTGATTATCGCGACGGGAAAAGAAATTATAGAGATCAAACCATACATATATAGCCATAAATTCTGATTGAGAATTAATAACTCAAAGACCACAGTCATGATAATCGACAGAAATAAAAATAAAGGAAATAAAGGCCTGCGAACTATGGGTGTATTGGCGCATCCTCTGGGTATCCTAGATATAGAACACAGAACTAACGCTTCCGTGTTGGAGAAAGTCCAAATAAAATAAAGTACATTGAAATAAGTAGTTATAGCGTTTCGTTGGTATTTCGGACACATAAACAGAAGCACAAGAGAAATGGAAAACTTCATGGTAGTGGAGAGCAACAGACCCAGGGAAACGTTTCCATTCAGATGAGCAGACAAACTGAATGGCCTGACAGGAAAATCACTGCATGAAGCAATCCAGACTGCACATGACAACTGGTCTAATATATTTGGAAACACCTATTGGCCCTCAACACCTGATAGTATCACCAGCCACTTACAAGGGTGAAAGGACTAACAATAGAAAAAGTCTTTTATATAAAGAAATAGCGGGTCAAGAGGGTAGTCGAGCTGAAGAAGACACTCTGCAACGGCACCGACTAGTAAGAGCTCCCAATACTTGTATCTAAGATCAAGACACCGCCATGCTCAGGTCTAGGCAGAAGGAGGCGGCAAAATCCCTTAGAGGGACGTAAGGCCAGAAGGAAAGAAGTCACGCCCTCAATCTTTTGTTAACACCTATTTAGCGGCCTAAAAAACATACTGAGATTGTTTGAGATAATTCTACCTGCCCACGTCTTCCAACCAAGTTAGAGAAAATTGTCCTTAACTGAACCATTTTCATCATAAACGATTTGTAATGGGCAGGGATTTCTTCCTGTTGATATGTTAATAATAGTCAAGTTCTTAAACTAGCCAAAAGTTGAGGAACTAATTGGCAACTCATTATGAAGTTTGCCTCACCAGTAACAATCTTCGATAAAGCGGCTCTTTGAAAATAATATGTTGACCATGTTCTTAGTGATGCAGAATTTTTAATTTAAACGTCTATAATATATGCATACTATAAATGTTTATTTCTTTTCGTTTACAAGTGATTAAAATGTTGGAAACAGGCATTATCATGCAACCCCACACAATACTGCCTTCTTTTTTAAACTTTCTAAAAACCATCTGTAATATAGAAAAAGCAATAGAACCTTCCTCTAATGAAGTGCATGAGAAAGATCTACTGTTATATCTGACCACGCTTCGTGTTTGTCATTGAAATGTACAGGTTGAATCTGTTCTTCTTTTAGTATATTCAAATTTAAAATAATAGGAAAAAATTTCTATGTGAAATTTCATATTATAAGAGAGGAATTAAGGAAACTATGTTCTTTAATTCACAAATTGACTAATAAAATAAATAAAATATAATTATTTGTACGGCGTGGCTCCTGCATTTTACTGCTAAAGGAGGCCCGGAGGCAACCAGAAAAAAGCCATGACTTGATACATAAAAATAAATATGAACATCCATAGACGCTTTTCTTATGAAACCAAAATGCAGAGAAAGTTTAGTTAACTAATAATAATATGATTCATTTAAAAATTAGTAAATAAAACTTTAATTATAAATACATTACTATAACGATAATCGGTTTATTCTTTTCGTCAAGAAGTTTTAACATAATTTTCATAAAATATTCACAAAACAAAATCAAGTGGATGGGTAATAAATTAATATTTCAAGGTATAAGAAAATGGTTTATAAATGTGTTTAGAATCACCATAAAAAATGTCATTCGATTATTTAAATTACCGATGTATATTGTTTTATTATACAGATAGAAAAACATAACGGTTTTTGTATTAAATATTTATTTCTTTTTCCAATTTATCATTTTATAATTTGTTGTAGAATAATAAATATATAATGGATTTAAAAATGGTACGGCTAATTTAATAACGAACTAAATTGACCTTTAATGTTCCAATAAAGTGGAGAGACATGATCAGAAATGAGCACGTTTTGGAAAGAGTAGGGGAAGGAAAATCTTTATAGAAGACTATTTTGAAAAGAAAGAGATTGTGAATCGAGGGAACTGTGGAAGATGTAGGGAGTAGAGGTAGAAGATGTAGAAGAAGAGTGAAAATGGTTGACGATCTGAAAGAAGGCAAAGGATACGTGGATATGAAGAGAAAGGCTATGAATCGAGTTGAGTGGAGGAGGCAGAATGGAACCTGCACATAGCAGAACACAAACGATGATGATGCTGTTCCCATAATAAATCATGTGTATATTTTCTATACATACTTTTATTCATTTTCATTCTGATATTGAGGGTAGTATAGTTACAATTGAAAAGTACCTTTTTTCCTTAAACTAAAAAGGGCATCAGAACGATTTTTTAGTTTTCATTATTGCTATATTTGTAACACATGGACATGAGCATTTACATTTTACAATTTACGTGCTTTACAAATGATAGTGCTTTATACTATATTTTTTTAACAAAGCAGTCATTATATAATTCTTCGCAGTTTTATTTTTGAAATTCCCTCATTTCTGTGTGCTGCAAGCATAATAGTGAAACAAGCAAAACTAAATCATTTCGATATTTGTTGCACTTGAAAAATTAGCATTTTAAAGCTTAATATTTCACAAACGGATCTCTTAATCGAAATATTGTTTTCACAAACTTGTAATATTTTTGAAAGACCTATCCAACGACACCCTACACCGGAGGTTCGCAAACTGGGTGCCGCGGCACAAAAGTGTGCCGTGAATAATTGTTAGGCGTGCCGTAAAAAATCACATTTTATAATTTTTTTAAGCATTAATTCTCAGTTTCTAGTTGATCCCAGTAAAAAATTAGAATAATATTGGTTCAGGGTCGTCTTCGGAACCTTATCATCCGTTTTATAAAAACCGGATGCAGTTCGTGTTTCTGTTTGTTTCAGTTTGTTTGGTTTTAGTTTGTTTTAGTTTAGCACCTTAGTACTAACACAGTGAAAGTGTGACAAGTTTTTCTTTATCTTCATATCAATAAAATTGTGTACATACAATAATCTCAATAATAGGTAAACATAACATTAAAATACGAGTTTTTAAATATTGCAATATTTTCTTTTTTGGTAGTTTAAAAAAAGGAAAAATCTCTTGTACAATTCACACAAATTCCAGTGATACCGATGAAGATAAAGCTCCAACAAAGAAAAAAGCATGTAAGAATAAGACCCGTTTATACCAAGAAAACTATTTGGAATATGGGTTTACTTGGTGCGGTGACAAGATATCTCCTAACCTTTATACTATATTTTTTTAACAAAGCAGTCATTATATAATTCTTCGCAAAATTTGACTTTCACAAAATGTGTTGTATATGGAGAAGTACTGGCTAATGAAGCTATGGTGCCTAGCAAACTATTGTGTCATTTTTCGACGAAAGATAATCTTTAAAGCTAATCTTTCAAAAAAAATGTGGAATATTTTAATAAAGATTGCTTTGTTCACAACAAAAACAAAGCAGTAATTTTACAAAACAATTAAAAATTTCGTATCGTGTTCAAGAGGCCAGTTACTTAGTCGCAGAAATAATAGCACAGCAAATGAAACCACATACAATAGGAGACACATTAATTTTACCGTCTTGTTTAGCAAATGTAATGGTAGTGCTCGGAGAAGCAGCTAAAGCTGAAATCAAGAAAATTCCTTTGTCAGACAACAAAGTACGAATACGCTTTAATAAAATGTCTGATAACATTGAAGAAAATGTTGTTTAGAAAATGAAAGAAGCTAATATGTAGGCTTTTTAAGTTGATGAAAGTACTGAAAGTACTGATAATTTGAAAGAACGACTACTGGGGCTGATGTTCTTAATATTTTAAATATGTATTTATCATCAGTTAGCATGTCTTGGGAAGCATGTGTTGGTTTATGTATGAATGGTGCACCATCTATGGTCGGTTCCATAAAGGACCTTGTGTCTCTTGCTAAAATAAGAACCAGAATATCATATCAACACATTGTTCTATACAGCGTGAAGCTTTAGTTGCAAAATCCGAAAATAAAGACTTGTGAGAATGTGTCTTGAACAACATAGTCAAGATGGTCAATTACGTGAAACGTGAAAAAATAAACCTCTGAACTCGCGTCTATTTAATAAACTTTGTGAAGAAATGGGATCTCAATTCAAAAATCTTATTCTTCATACAGAAATAAAGTGGCTTTCTAAAGAGCGTGTTTTCAGCAGATTTAACGATTTGAAAGCAGAATTAATACTATTTTTTGAAGAAGAAAAGCAAATAAAAAAATTGCGAATTATTGCAGGACGATGCGTGGTAAGCAGCTTATCTGGCAGATATTTTTGAACAACTGAATAAATTAAACTCCAGTATGCAGGGAAGAAATGAAAATATTTTAATTTCTTCAGACAAATTAGTGGCTTTCAGAGACAAATTGAAGTTGTGGATAAAGAAAGTAAGCCAGGGTAATATGGGAATATTTTCAAGAACTAAAGAAATGGAAAATAACCAAATTCGGCAACTCATTATTGAGCATTTAACAACTTTAGGGACAAAAGTTGATAATTATTTTTCCGATATCAATGTGGAAAATTATGATTGTATAAGGAATCCATTTGTGGCATCAGTGATGGAAAAAGATTATTTGGAACTTATAGAAGAGGAAGATATGATGAATATTCGAAATGATCGAAAACTAAAACATGAAGAATTAGACGTCAACTGCTTCTGGATTGAGATTAAAAAAGAATATCGAAACATAGGACTACGAGCACTCAAAATTCTCCTACAATTCTCAACTTCAAAGTTGTGCGAGCTTGGCTTTTCTGCTTTGGTGAACATCAAAATTCAAAGAAGAGAAAGACTCAAGGCAGTCCATGATGAAATGAGAGTATGTCTATCTCCAATTCGCCCAAGACAAAAAATATGCGCATCACACCTATCGCATGTTTCTCATTGAATTCCTTAAGCATATTATAAGTAAATTGGTAATAATTGTTTGTATGTTCATCTACAAATGCTGATATATATTTTTCGTATACATATTAGTTAATAAAATAATGTTATAATAAAAAAACTTGTTTGTGTATACAATATAGATGTTGTTTTAATATATAAGTACATATCCATACTTATATATGGGAGATGAGAGGATGAATAGTGCCGTGAGTTTCAATTGATAATTTTGGGGTGCCAGCAGCAATAAAAGTTTGCGAACCACTGCCCTACATTATGGGGTAGACGTGAAAAAAAAACGTCCCCACTTCTTTAGAGTAACGGAGGTGCCCCAAAACAATTTTTTTCAAGATTTTATTTTACCACTTAGTCGGCGTGACTAATCTGTATATCCATGCGAAATTATAGCTTTATATTTCTAATAGTCTCTGAGCTAAACTGCGGACGGACGGACGGAGAGACTGACGAACAGACGGACGGACAAACATATCGAAACTATAAGGATTCCTTGTTAATAACAACGGAACCCTAAATAAGGGAACTCTTTATCAAGTCAAAGATTTAAAATGTGAAAGTGAATAGGAATCCAGTTCAGAGTTGGAGTTAAAACAATTTGTTGATGTACCAAGTGATAAGTGCTGATGGATTAACAGAGCAAGAACACTTTCCTAAAATAAAATTAGGAGAAAAAACTACAGAAAATTTAGCTAGTCACAGCAGTTAAAATCATGGTGCTACAACCGCTAATATTTCTACATTAAATTCAAATTCAATTTATTGATCTATAGATGTAATAATTATACATATTAGACAAGTCACAGTTGAAATACATGAGCTTATAAAAAACAGTTATTTTTATAATTAATATGACGGATTTTTACCCAACTTTCTATAATTTAAAAATGTAACTTTGGACTTTGGACAAGAGATATCGCAATGGTGTACTTCGAGTGAAAACGTATCCGGTGGCGGACATTGAGTCAGATCGTAACCCCGTAATAGATCAAGTAAGATTCCGCCTTAAAAAGATAAAGCGTAAAATCAATAGAAGACCAAACACGGAGGCACTCAAAGATCCAAAACTACAAGAGAAATTAACGACGAAGCTCCATAATGAAACTAATTTACCACATCCAAATCATGGAGGAGACACTGGCATCAGGAAATCAGAAGTTATTAAAGAAATAAAATCCACCAAATCAGGTAAAGCTGCAGGACCGGACGACATGTACATTGAAATCTAAAAGCTTATACAAAAGGAAAAATATCGACGTTCTTGGAAACTTTTTTAACAAAATATATGAATCCGCAAACATACCAAAAGTATAGCTGAAATCAATATTCATTGCCGTGACAAATATTCATTGCCCTATTTGCCATATTCATTGCAAAACCAAACGCAAACACGTGCGACCAATTCCGACTGAGAAGCTTGATGAGCCAAGTATTAAAAATATTCTTAAAAATCCTACATAATGGAATACGAAAAAGACCTAAGAAAGGAACAGTTTGGTTTTAGAGATGGACTTGGAACAAGAGAAGCGTTGTTAGGGCTGTTTGACGTGTACATCTGTTTTATTGATTTTGCAATGGCATTTGACTGTTTAAAACACGACGTCCTGATTAACATTCTGATGATCAGAGGCCTAGATCAAAAAGGTATCTCCTTCATAAAAAGTTTATACTAACATCACACTGCTGCAGTACGACTCGAGGACGACACGACCAGCGATATACCTATTAAACGTGGAGTACGTCAGGGCTGTACTATTACCAACGTTGTTCAATATCTACTCGGAACAAATATTCCTGAAAGCCTTAGAAAACTGTACAGATGGAATCAAGATCAATGGTGAACTATTGAACATCAGGTACGCGAACGTTACGGCTGTATTTTCAGGCCGTGCATCTGGCCTGAAACGCTTGATTTCAAGCTTGATGCTTGTGATAAAGTAAATACGGACAAAAAACGAAAACAATGGTTATTAGTAGAATACCAAGCCAATCCAAGCCGATTTGCAAGTATACAATAATCAAATAGAGCAGGTCGCTTAAATTGAAATACTTGGGTAGCTGGAAGTAAGAAGACGTATCGAAATAGCTAGAACAACTTTACTTAAGATGAGAAAAGTATTTTGTGAGAGAAGCCTAAACCTTAAACTAAGATACCGGTGCGTTAAGTGCTACATTCACTCGGTACTGTTATATGTTGTTGAGGCTTCGACTTTGAAGATCAATACTATGAACAAAATAGAAACGTTTGAGATGTGGTTCTTTCAAAGAATGCAGAGAATTTCCTGCGCAACATATCACAAATAATGAGGTTCTTAGACTCATGGACTGAGACAGAGGGCTATTGCTTATTGTGAAGAAACGTAAGACAGCGTAGCTAGGACATATACCCAGAAATTTAAAATATAGCCTTCTAAAATTAATAATGGAACGGAGGAAGTGCTTCTGGTTAAGGAACATAAGAGACTGAACTGGTCTGGACTACCACTCATTATGCAGAGCGCCACAAGACCTTGCGGAATTTGCCATGATTCTTGCCAACTTTCAGTAATGGAGAAGGCACCTAAAGAAGAAGAATTTTGGACTGTTGGTTATAAATGTTGCTACAAGTTCTGTAGCTTCAAGGGTGAAAAACAAAAGTTAAAGAAGGAGGTTCCAATATCCTACATAAATTTTCCATTTTCGTCGAAATATACTAATCGAGTAAGGTACCGTCCCTGAACTCGAAAGGGGTCAAGATTTCTTTAAAATTAAGAAAAATTGTCAAAAAATGCGGTTTACGTCTTGAATTTTTTCCAATGAATTGAAGAAAAAATTAGGTTTTTTTTGACGAGCCTTACCAAGTTCCGCCCCCGCAGGGGGCGGCTGTAGGTGCTTTTTAAATTTTTCACTTTTTCCGTAAAAACTACGTTCCTCTTGGGCGTCGAAACGGGAAATTGTCATTTTCTGTTGTAAAACTGAACAGGCCTTCGACCCGTGTCCGTCTGCCGCTCGCAAGTCCCACATGGCGTCCTCTAGGTGCCAAAAACAGGAGATCGTTTCTAGCACCTTTGAGGAGCAATTTTGGTCCGCGGCTCGATTTTTTTACCGCGTTCTCTTGCCGCGTCGATTTCACGTTTTTTTGACATCATGCGGAAAAGTAGGCGACCGTCGGTTCACCCGGTGCGGCGGAAAATGTAAGCGAAAAAAAAAACGTTTTTTTCATCACATCTGTAGACGCCGTTCTCTTGATTGAAGAGCGCCGTGTCTCCAAACCGGTTCGTTCGATGCGAGATATTTACCCGCAACCGGCGGTGGAAGAACCTTCGGCATCCTGTTCCCACTCTGGGTCAATTTTAACACAAAAATCGAAAAAACCTAATTTTCACCTAATAAGTTTTCACCTAATTTGCGGGGATCCCTCTCCCGGGATACCCAACAGTCGGATCGGGACCGGACCAGCACCAATCGATTCGGCATAGTGTCTTTAAGTTTGTTTTGGAGTTTAATTGCGATTGCGTGCCGGATGGCGCCGGGAGGCCCGAAAAACCATGTTTTGCAGAAGTACGCGAGAATCCTCTGGGATTCGCTAAATTAAATAGCAGGGCCTCGCGGTGGTGGTTTCTGAATATAGAACGAAAGGGTCTATACGGCGATAGAAACGATGCATCGCTCGATCGTATTTGGGGGTCTCGACGCCCGTCCAAACTCGAAACGAAATTTTCAAAATTGAGCAAATTGAAACCTTCAATATTCGGTTAAATGTTTTAGAATTGTATTGCTCTTTTCAGGAATTATAACCCCACGTGTCTACTTTCGAACGACACCAGTCTCGGCGCATTACACCTCCGGGGACGTTCCGCAGGCCCCAATTCGCGAAGTCACTTTTTTTTACCTCTTTAAACGGAAACGCTTAAAAGAAAATTTACATTTCCAGTCCAACAAGTGCATGCCCGGTGAAAAGGCCAACAGAATGGCGTTTGAATTTCTCAAATCCATCAACGGCTTCGCACTCCAGGTCAAAAATACTACGACCATTGCTTGCCGCTGAATCGCCAATTTACACTTACAGCTGATCATTCTGACACTATTTTCGCTCAGGTTATGTGGAAATGTCATTGTTGAAGTTTATCCGTTTATGATTATTCGTGTGCTTGTGAAAAGATAAAATTAAAGAAAAGAATTTAAATCAAAATTCTGATTTTTCGCTCAATGTTAGGTTGAAATTCAAAGAAAATTCAAAGAGATATCTTGAAATCTCTAAATTGCAGATTTCGGCGACTCTGGCTCTTGATTAGCAACACATAGCAACGTCAAAATTCGCTCAAATCATTTTCAAACTTCGTCAAAAGTTTTTTCACTTTTCTTTTAGCAGATTCTTAAAATTCAGACCATTTTACATCAGAAACAGTTGCTTACCTTCACATTTGAATTCCAAAATTTATTTCATAATCCGCGATATTTACGAGTTTTTTTTAAGAATAATTGGAGCTTTTAAATTGAATTTAGATTCCAACGGTACAACACGCGTCTTCCTCGAATGTATATCAACAGAGTTATTGGCGAAAAGCTGTCAGTTTTACCATTTCACTGCGGAAGGAACAGCCATTTCAATATTTATTGACATTTTCGATTCAAATTCGAATACAACTCATCAAGTTCTATTAAAATATGTTGCATGAATTTTCTGCGGCTGATTCGTGATTCGGATAATTTTACATGGGGGACGATGTAAGTTTTTCGGTCATCTGGTGATTTAAAATCCATTTTTCAAACGGTGGGAATTAAGAGTATTCTACAAGAATAGTTGAAAATTACACATTTAATTTGTTTGGAATCTAAAGGTGTATTCCTCGACTTCCTAGCGGGTATAACAAGAGAGTTTTTGTTGAAAAACCGTCACTGCTACCACTTGACGGCTGAAGGAAAAGCCATCTCGAAATTTATCCGGATTTTCTTTTTAAAATCGAATAGTGCTCATTGAGACCCATTGAAATGTGCTGCATGCAAACTTTTTGCGGCTGATAGCCACGACATGACGAACGTTTAGAAATGTGTGTTAAATAATTTTAACACAGATAAATAGAGCGCACTTTCGTTAACAAACGCATTAAGTTTTATATAGTTTACAAGAGTTATATATAAATTGTACATGTTTCTATTGTGGTCGATTGCCTTGACACAGGATTTTTTTAATAAAGAAATACTTGCAAATATATTTTTTTTTTCAATTTTCCGAAGTCTAAGAAACATGCATTTAGCGCTATTTTATAGAGCACATTTTCATCTAAAAGTTGTGTCATTTTCATTTTTCCAGTGCGAACCGTTTTGGCGGAAGAGCCCATTTAAAACCCGTGTAAATTGAGTGACGAAATTCAGAGAAGGGACCTCTTCTAAAACTTTTCAATTTTATATTTTTTACTTTTGCGACCAAACCGAAGGTTTTTACAAAATTTTCAAAAAATACTTTTTTGTAGACACCGACGTCTTACATACGGATATCCCGGTTATAATTTTCCACCTTGAGGCGTTGACGAGTTATTTGCAAATAAGCTGTGATGCTTGAAAAATAATTCCTCACGCCGTCCCCATTGGAGTGGGAGCGTTCAAAATTTATCAGCAGATACTTCTGGTGGATACCCCCATTCAGTACAAGTTTCATTGAAATCCTTCAAGGATTAACATATTTTTTCGCAATTTTTGAATATTTTGAAATTTTTGCATTCGGTTTTGATCGGAATTGGTGATTGACATGTCTGGATATGTTGAAAAAAATATTTTAGTAAGTTTCACAAAACGTGGAACAATAAAATTTCACACATTTGTAGAGATTTAGTCAGTCTATGATATCCCTCAGTTAGTTTTGCAAAATATTTCATCGGGCGGCGGCCGCCGCCCCTCAAACTCGAAAATAACAGAAATTAATAAATTCAAATAGAAAATGAATGAATTCTATAAAATGAAAACTGCAAGAGATATATTGAAATTTTGTTCAAATCTATATAGATTACACATTTATCTATTGAAATTGACGTTTTGGCATCTTCGTGGCCGATAGCCTGGACACATAATTGTTTTAATAAAGAAATATTCAGTGAAAACTTGCAAACATATTTTTTTGTCGAATTTTCCGGAGTCTAAGTAACATGCATTTAGCGCTATTTTATAGAGCACATTTTCATCTAAATGTTGTGTCATTTTCATCTTTCCAAAGCGAACCGTTTGGCCGATTTTTTTTTTATAAACGAAAAAATTCAAAAACCGAAATTCAGAAAAGGGGTAGTTTTTTACCCCTTCTAAAATTTCACCCTTCTAAAATTTTTTCAATTTTATATTTTTTACTTTTGCGACCAAACCGAAGGATTTTACAAAATTTGAAAAGAATACTTTTTTGTAGACACCGACGTCTTACATACGGATATCCCGGTTATAATTTTCCACGTTGCGGCATTGACGAGATATTTGCATAAAATTGTTGACGAGAAAATCATTCTTCACGACGTCCCCATTGGAGTGGGAGCTTTCAAATTTCGTTAACTCATACCTCTGGTGGATACCCACATTCAGTATAAGTTTCATTGAAATCCTTCAATTATTAATATATTTTTTCGCAATTTTTGAATATTTTGAAATTTTCGCGTTCGAATTTGATCGGAATTCATGATTGACATGTCTGGATTTGTTTAAAAAATGATTTTAGTATGTTTCACACAACGTACAATAAAATTTCACACATTTGTAGAGAATTAGCCAATCTATGATATCTTTCAGTTAGTTTTGCAAAATATTTTATCTGGCGGCGGCCGTCGCCCCTCAAACTCGATCATAACAGAAATTAATAAATTCAAATAGCTATAAAATGAAAACTGCAAGAGATATATTGAAATTTTTTTCAGATCTGTATAGATTATACATTTTTCTATAGAAATTGACGTTTTGGTATCTTCGTGGCCGATAGCCTGGACACGTAATTTTTTCTAATAAAGAAATACTTATTGAAAATTGACTAATATATATTTTTTTCAAAGGCTCCGAAGTTGCATGCATTTAGCACTATTTTATATTTTGTCTTTCTTTGAATTTTATATTTTAAGATACCATTTGGTTTTACCATTGGTTTTACCTTGGTTAGATTAGGTTGTCCGCCGCGAAGCGGGAAGGTAAATCAAGACAACATACGCGCGGCAGCGCGAACTCTCGGTCCAATGTAGGACAAAGTGGCAAGGACCGTTGGTTTTACCTTGGTTAGATTAGGTTGTCCGCCGCGAAGCGGGAAGATAAATCATGACATACGCGCGGCAGCGCGAACTCTCGGTACAATGTAGGACAAAGTGGCAAGGACAGTTGGTTTTACCTTGGTTAGATTAGGTTGTCCGCCGCGAAGCGGGAAGATAAATCAAGACAACATATGCGCGGCAGCGCGAACTCTCGATTCAATATAGGTCAATGTGAAAAAGTTGGTTTAACACCGGTTAGAATAGGTTGCCCGCCGCGAAGCGGGCAGATAAATCAAGAAAACATACGCGCAGCAGCGCGAACTCTCGATCTAATATAGGACAGTGTTGCAAGGACCGATGGTTTAACCCCGGTTAGATTAGGTTGCCGCCGCGAAGCGGACAGATAAATCAAGACAACATACGCGCGGCAGCGCGAACTCTCGATTCAATATAGGTCAATGTGAAAAAGGACCGTCGGTTTAACCCCGGTTAGATTAGGTTTCCCGCCGCGAAGCGGAGAGATAAATCAAGACTGTGAGAAGACAAACCAAGTTCCGCCCCCGCAGGGGGCGGCTGTAGGTGCATTTTAATTTTTTTACTTTTTCTTCAAAAACTCCGTTCCTCTTGCGCGTCGAAACGGGAAATTGTCATTTTCTGTTGTAAAACTGAACGGGCCTTCGACAAGAGAATTCGCGTATGTTGCGCGGCAGCGCGAACTCTCGATCCAATATAGAACAATTTGGCAAGGACCTATGGTTTAACCCCGGTTAGATTAGGTTGCCCGCCGCGAAGCGGGCAGTTAAATCAAGACAACATACGCGCGGAAGCGCGAACTCTCGATCCAATATAGGACAGTGTTGCAAGGAATGTTGGTTTACCCCGTCTAAAATAACAGGACAGATAAATCAACACAACATACGCGCGGTAGCGCAAGCTTTCGATACAATATAGGACGGTGTTGCAAGGGCCGTTGGTTTAACCCCGGTTAGATTAGGTTGCACACCGCTAAGCGGCAGATAAATCAAGACCTTCAAACTCGGACATATCAAAAATTAATAAATTCAAATAACTATAAATTGAAAACTGCAACAGATATTTTGAAATTTTTTTCAGATATATATAGATTATAGATTTTTCTATTTAAATTGACATTTTGGTACCTTTGTGGTCGATAGCCTTGACACAGGATTGTTTTTAACAAAGAAATATTTATTGAAAACTTGCAAATATATTTTTTTGTCCAACTCTTCAAAGTCTACCAGACATACATTTACAGCTTGATCTAAAATAAGCTAAAGTGGCAAAGTCTGTTAGCCTGAAAGAAAAGCGAACGAAAAATTAAGACAAACTACAAGCGGTAGCGCGACCCAAGAGATCAAAAATAAGATAAAGATGTAAAGCGAAATGTTAGTTTAACCTAGGTTAGGCTATTAGGTTAGCAAAGCGCTATAGAAATCCAGACCACATACGCATCCCTCGAAGTCAAACCGGAACTGATACTAATGGATTCAAATAGCAACAACTCGAAAACTGCAATAGATATAATAAAATCTCTTTCAGATCTATTAAGATCATAGATATTTCTATTGAAACAATTTGACCATTTTGGTATTTTCATGGCCGATAACCTTGACACTGGATTTTTTAAATAAAGAAATACATGAAAATTAAATCAAAGTTGACATTAACGTCAGTTGAGTAATTTATTGGTTATTATTTTTTTTGGTGAAACTTTTAGTAACATAATTTTGCTAAGTGTTGCTAATTGTCTAAAAGCAAACTTTCTATAATTGGAGGAGTGATATTGGAAATCAAGAGTTGCCAACCTTCATAAAAGGAGGTTACTATATATGATGAAGTGAAGTTAATAAGTAAGGCTTGCAATTTTGACGAAAAAAAAGACAACAATGTAACTTTAACAAATAGTTGGTGAGATTTTGTTTGAGTATGTTGGTAACTTAATAACACAAGATACCAACTTGATTAAAACAATATGTTGGTTATGTTGAACGTCAAAGTTGACAACATCAATGTTACTTAATCAATTTAAAGGTTATAAAAGTTTTAGTGAGATTTTCAGTAACTTTTTACTCCACAGCTGATTTTCTATCGTCCATGTTGTACACCTTAGGAACTAATATCACATCGTTAGATATAGTAACCTTTTTATGAACGTTGGGAACTTTTCATTTCTAATATCACTCCTTAAATTAAAGTCGCTTTGATTTCAGACAATTGGTAACATTATATGTTTAAGTACAGCTCAAAAGTGTTTGATTATATTATTTTACGAACCTGACAGCATTAAAATCATTTGAGACGGATGAATTATTAGTTAATATTCTGTGCAGTAGGAATTGTACATCTTGCAACTCATACAACCTTAACTGATGCGCTTTCTACAAGAATCACGCAGCTCGCAATTCTGATTACTCTTTCATATACAAATGTCAAAATTCATTAAACAATTTCACCCTCATCAATTATTCCACCTTTAGCAACTATTCCATTATTTTCAACTCTTCCATCCACAAAAACTATTCCATTCCGAAAAATACGATCCACAGTTTATCAAACTAATAGTTTAACAAACAGGTTAATAAAATAACCAGTAACTATGCTTAGTTTAACCGGTCCAAGCTAACCAATCGAATGTGTATGTTAACTGATATCCGATCGATTTCCAATCGGCTATATATTAATAAAAAATCCCATAAATTTTCACTTTTGTATAATAGTTCTTTATATCTTTTAAATTAATCTAGATAAATAAGTCAAATGTATTTACTCGATATCTATTCCTACGGTAATAATTTTGCTGCTCATTAACCTGAATCGAATGCAATTAATAATTAAAATCGTTTTGTGTTTTTTTTTATATCGAACACGCTATTTATGTATACATGTGTAGCTGTAGTACGTAGAATTCAAGGAAATTAATCAGAATATGGACAAATTCAAATAGTCAAATTCAATATTATTGGAACATAATTATTATAATTGACTTGATATCGTAAAACAGATAACAGAACAGAACGTTTTAAAAGAAAAAGAAGAACTTATATAGGTCAAAGGTTAACAAGGTAACATAGTTGTTGCTCATAAGGAAAGGCAATCAGTCT
Source organism: Phosphuga atrata (assembly GCA_944588485.1). NCBI lineage: Eukaryota > Metazoa > Arthropoda > Insecta > Coleoptera > Silphidae > Phosphuga > Phosphuga atrata. Next base: position 10,998,090 of record OX155896.1, on the reverse strand, counting down.
TGTCTAGTAACATAAATAAAGAGATATTAAAGTAGTCTAACAAGATTAGGCTTACAAATTTAGTTAGACTATATAAACAAGACTATATAAGTAAGATATAAGACGAAATGGATAGAATGATTTCGACAAGAGTAGACGGACGGGCCTAGTAATAATTCTATTTATGCTACGTTAGATATTTTATTTTGGAAGTTTTAAAGTAGTGGGTATGTTCCATTGAGCAAAGCAAACGTTTGCAGCATAAGGGTATTTCTCCCATAATTTTACTTCTCGTGTCGCTGGACTATAACAAATTTATTTCTTAAGCCATATCAAAAAACAAGTTATAGTGGGTGTCCCAAAATTAACGCAAGATGTAAATTAAATAGCAAACACAGTTTTTAGTCTATAGATTTTTTCTTTTTATTTAATCATTAAGTACATAGGATAAGGTTATTTATGGAATAAAGCGTCGGGCAAATGGCCTTCACAGCTTTGCTGGCACATACGTATTCTTTTGTCGAAATTTTCCATGACCATTCTACATAAATCTACTAATTTCATCATGTAATGCATGAGTTGTCGTGGGCATGTTGACAAAGAACTTTGACTTCAAATAACCTCATAAAAAGAAATCTAATGGTGTTAAATCACACGATATTGGGGGTCAATTCTGATCACGGGAACGAAAAAGCAAGCGACCAGGAAACGTCTCATGCAGTAATTGAATTATTTCACGGGCTGTATGGCATGTGGCCCCGTCTTGTAGAAACCTCATGTTAGCCACATCAATATCATTCAATTTGGTCAGAAAGAACAGTGTTATCATGTCGCGATATTGAGCATCAGTCACAGTCACAGCTTGACCAGCCTCGTTCTGAAAAAAGTATGGTGAAATGATGCCTCCAGCCCAAAACCCGCAGCAAACAGTGACACGTTGTGGATGCATTTGTTTTTCGACAATAACATGTGGGTTTTCCGAACCCCAAATACGGCAATTTTGGCGATTAACAAAGCCATCAAGGTGAAATATGCTTCATCGCTTAGGATGATTTTGTTCGAAAAATCAGCATCCACTTGTTGATGTTCAATAATCCATTCAACGAACTCTCTTAGCTGTGCATGGTCATTAGGCTTCAGTTGTGATAATTGAATTTTGTAAGCATGGAAACACATGTCTTTCGTGAGGACACGCTGTAGAGAGCTTCTTGAAATTTCCAATTCTTGTCCACGATGCCGAATTGATGTTCGCTCACCAACACTCTCACGCACTGCTTCGATATTGACATTTGAACGGCTTGTTTTTGGACGACCAGTGTGTTTAGAGTCTCCAACTGATCTAGTCCCCCCAAATTTTTCAATTAATCTCTTCACAGTTGACGAGGTTAAAACACTATTCCGACCATAGTTTGCATTAAATTTTCGAACTGTGGTTGCCAAACTTTCATTATTTTTAAAATATTGTTCAATCATGAAAAAACGCTGTTGTATCGTGTAAACGCTCCATTTTTAGTAACCCTAAACTCTTAGCTATCAAATTATTTATTTTGCAAGGTTGCTAACAATATACTGCATATATGCGGGCAAATTCAAATCTTTCGTTAATTACACCCTTTAGTAGCAATTCTTGGATGGCACTATTAATTTAATTTGAAGTGAAAGATTTTACACCCCGTTTCCGAGAAATCACAACTTAAACATGCAGAAATTCCTGACCAAACATGTCGCAAACATGTTTTTAGAATTGTCATTAAGGGACAACTCATGATCATATCTAAAAATATATGCAATCTTTAATTGACATACATTTTTTTATGTTATTATTATAGCTATAATATATGTCGCCGAATTCTTGTTCCTGACCGTCCACCACCACAATTAAAGTAGTTGAAGTCACACAATTAAAGTTCGAAGGCCACTGTACAAACCAGGCAGTAAAATTAGGTTGTGTTACGTACACATTTGTCAGTTAAGCTAAAAAAACAAGAGTAACGAATGTGTGCTTGTATGGTGACGAATTCTAGTGAAAATACAGGTAATAATTTATGTGCGTATTTTAATTGTCTGCAAGACCGTCCCTGACATTAATATACGTTCTAGTATGTGTGTACAGTATTTAAAATTAATTGCGGTAGTTTCTTTCCCATATTGTCCGTTTACGAAATATATATATAATTTACTAAACTACTAAATTTGCCAAAAACATTTGTGTTTTCCTGACCGTCCCCTTTCCCGACCGTCCCCTCCCGATAAAGAATTAGAAAAGAAAAGAATACAAAGAGCTTAAATTAACTCATATCGTGAAAAACACTTGCAAGCTATTAAGAAAGAAAAATATATATTTTTTTAATTTCAAAATGTCAAAATGTCAAAAATTCAATTTCAAAATGTCAAAATATTATTTTGACGTATAGACGTTTTTCACGTCCACTCTTACAAGAAAGTTAATTTTACTTAGTCTATTAGACATTTTAAATAGTGATAGTGTTTTAAAATTCGGACCATTATGGAGTGAACCTTGTCATATAATTATTTGTGATAAACCTTGTTATATATTTTTAAAAGACTCAAATCTGTTATTTTGTATAGTTGCTATTCCGGCGATAAATAATCTCCCTAATATTTTCACACATCCCTCGCCGCTACATCAAGTGCTTTTAGCAGTGAGGATCAAATACATGGAAAATGACGGGTGACAAAAACAAGGAGACCCCGATCTCCGACAAAATAGCATCTAATAATCAGATGACGGCGGCACAACCCCGGTTCTTAATTATCACGAAAAGTGATGGTACCCACTTCGAAAAGGACAACCCATTTAAAATTAATAAAAGTATATACGGATTAATTGGTGAATGCGCTAAAATTAAAAAAATCAAAGAAGGTCTTTTGGTTGAAACTAAAAGTGACAAACAATCAATTAGGCTAAGGAATACTATCAATCTATGCGAATATCCAGTAAAAGTCCTAACACATAGAACCCTAAACTTTAGCAAAGGCGTTATATTTTGTAAGGACCTCTTAAACGTATCAGAGGAAGAGATTTTCGAAGAATTAAAACATATAGATATTTGTGAAGTAAGAAAAATTAAAATTAAAAGATATGGTACACTTAGAGACACACCATATATCATCTTAACATTCAATAGACCCACAATACCAAAATACATTAAAGTTGCATTTTACAATTTGGAAGTGCGGGAGAACATTCCAAATCCTACTCGATGTTTCCGCTGTCAAAAATTTGGCCATAATTCTAACAACTGCTCCAGTACTCAAATATGTCCCTGCGGTAAATCTCCACACGAGGGTAATTGTGTCTTACCAATTTGTATAAATTGTGGCGGAAACCATGCAGCAAATGATCGAACATGCCCAATTTATTTAGAAGAAGCATCTATACAAGAAATCAAAATTAAAGAAAAAATTTCATATCATGAAGCCAAGCGTAAAATTAAAATTAACACACCAATTAATAACACTTCGTATTCTAAAATTCTCTCAACACCCATACGACCAACCTCTCTCGATGTTAAGGAGCTAGCCGCAGTTTTAATTCCTGCAATTATGGACTCTCTAAAAAACCTAATCCGACCTGAAACTTTTAAAGGAAACACGGACCTTGAAGAAACTGAAACTTGTACACCAATAATTTTTGAAAAGACTTCTGCGATAGATAGTAAAAAGACTCATTCATATACACCGGAAGAGGACTTTTACAAAGAATCATCAACAAATAAAGAACGGACATCCAGAGATAATTTGAAAACTCAAAAAGTTGCAGAAGAAAAAGACAAAATGAAACGACCTGATCCACCAATCACAAGAACATCATCACTTTCTAACGACACATCAGAACTAGAACCGGATCCTAAAAAGACCCTAGTCAGGACAAAAGCCAAAGGATGGGACAGAGGTAGACTTAGAAAACAGAGTCATAATAAGTTTTCATAAAAAAAATTAAATTAACAGCTTTTAATTTTTCTAATGTCAGTTAATTCAAATTATCAATATAATTATTATATATTCACATCGAGCAGTCAATAGATAACCTCGAATGTTTAAATTTTGCGCTCAAAGATTATGGTATAATAATTTTACATATTAATGTAAGAAGCCTTAATTCAAATTTTGAAAATTTAGAGATATTTATTGAAAGATTAGAAAAAAAACCTCAAATTATTGTATGTACTGAAACGTGGACACTAAATTGCCCAAATTATTTTTCTCTAATAAATTACAAGCTGTACTATAATCAAAGTTATATCAACAAAGCAGATGGTGTAGTTATGTATATATTAGATAACATTGAACAAACAACTTCAATTGAAAACATGGGAAGGTCAAGTTGCATCTCTACTACAATAAAAATTAATAATAATAATCTCCTAAAAGTAAGTGGTGTATATAGGTGTCATGATATACATAAAGATGAATTTATAGATAACTTAAAATATTATTTACAAAATAATACTAAAGTAAAAAATCATATTATCGTTGGTGATTTTAACATAGATATAAGTACTTCGGACAATTTGACTGATTTGTATCTCTCTACACTACTAGATATGGATTATGTACCTTACTTTAATGATGTTACGAGACCTAATATAAATGTTGGGACATGTATAGACAATATGTTTGTCAAGACAAATTTACATTATCTAAATTCAATTACTTATGCAAATGTTTTTGCTGACCACTTTCCTATATTTCTGGGAATTAAAATACATACACAAAAAAATATAATAATAATAAAACTTCTATTAACTACCAGAAACTGTTATATAATTGCGATCAAACCGACTGGACAGACTTATTGGCTACGCATGATCCAAATGTAGCTACATATCTACTAATTGATAAAATACAAATATTAATTAAAAAAACCACTGTAAAATCTAGTATCTATAAAAAGCAAAAGCCGCGTAAAAATTGGATTACCTCTGGTATCATAAAATCTTGTCACACTAAAGAAAAACTTTATAATAAATGGAAGCAAAATATAACTAATATGAAATTAAAATTAAGTTATATTAACTATCGTAAAAAGTTAGATAAATTAATAAAAATAGCAAAATATAACCATAACAGTAGGGAATTTAATTATAAATGTACCGATAGTAAAAAAATGTGGCAATTTATCAATGAAAAGCTTGGAAAAAAATAAAATTTAATGAAAATATTGATTATTTAAATAAAGAACATCAAAAGATCATTGATCCACAAAAAATTGCTAATGAATTTGTAGATTTTTTCAGCAATATTGGGGTAAAGCTCGCTGAAAAAATAGGAAACAAAAATTATAGTCAAAGTAATATCAACATAAATCAAAATTCTAACTCTATTTTCTTAAATCCAACAAATTGTAGTGAAATAGAAGAAATTATAACAAACCTAAAAGACAAAGCAGGAGGGACAGATGGCATAAATTCTAAAACACTTAAAGTTATTAATCATTATATTAGTAAACCGCTTGAGCATATATTTAATAACTGTATGTTAAGGGGTATCTGGCCTAATGCATTAAAATGTGCGGAAATCATTCCACTTTTTAAAACGGGTGATAGACATCAGGCAACAAACTATCGTCCTATCTCCCTTATATCTAACATCGCGAAAGTTTTCGAAAAAATCATTCATAAAAGGGTCTACGATTTTATTACTAAATATAAAATCATTGCACAGGAACAATTTGGTTTTCTCAAAAACAGGGGCACAAAGGATGCTCTTGCATCTATTTCGGAGTTTATTTATACGAATATGGATAAGAACAACCCTACAGTAGTCGCTTTTTTAGACTTAGCTAAGGTCTTTGACACGGTGGACCATAAAATTTTAATACAGAAATTGTATATGTACAGAATTAGAGGTGTTGCTTCTGATTTATTTGAAAATTATTTAACCAATAGACTACAGGTTGTAAGAATTAATAAAATTAAGAGTATGAAAAGAAAGGTAAAAATGTGTGTTCCGCAGGGAACAATCCTAGGTCCATTACTGTTCATTCTATATTTAAATGATATTTTTAAAATTTTAGAAGCAAACTCGATAGCTGCTTATGCTGACGACACTGTTGTAAAGTGTATTGGTAATTCATGGCCTGACGTTCAACACAAAATTAACGGTTATTTAGATAAATTAGGGAAATGGTTTTTTGATAATTATCTGTCAATAAATATAGATAAAACTACATTTATACCTTTTGGTTCTTATAGCGATAGTATTCCAGCAAATTTGGAAATTTTTATTTATAATTAGAAAATAAAAAGAGTTAACAGTTGTAAATATCTAGGCATAAAGTTTGACTGTAATATGAGATGGGACCAGCATATAAAAGATTTAATAAATAAAACTAAATTTTTCCTATTTATCTTCTATACATTGAAGAGGAGTGTAAACAAAAATTCACTTAAAATAATCTATCATACACTATTTGAAAGTATAGTTAATTATGGAATAATTGCATGGGGAGGATGCTATAAAAATATTATGAAAAAATTAACTAGTACACAAAATAAACTCATTAATATAATAACAGAACAAACGAACAATTACATTTTGAATAGTAAAGAAACTTTCATAATTGACTCCCTATGTTTTCACTATGAAAATTGTAAAAAGTCATTTAATGATTACCAAGGTAAAACTAGAAATAAGGCAATAATTTTACCGAAAATCAATAAAAGTATTGCATTCAAAAACTCTCATATTGTAGCAATAAAAAACTTTAATATGCTACCAGACAATCTGAAATCTCTAAATGTTAATAAAAAATTAATAAGGAAAAAACTTATAAACTGGATTATAACTAGAGTATAAATAAAAAATTTCTTTTTAAATGTATATATGTAAATGTTTAGGTTTATTTCATTCTGGTCATAATCTATAATTAGTCATTATAAGTTTATAATAAGTTTATAATAAGTTTCTTTTGTAAAAACCAACCAGCTCATGTACAGGTAACTAGTTTACCTCTATGGGATACGGTCTATGTAAATAACTGTATAATCTTATTCTGGTTAAATAAATAAAAAATAAAATAAATAAATTGTCATCACCACCTGCTCTATCTAGTAGAGTTTATGCAATAGAAAACTACAGACCGTTTGTCAATTATTGGAATAGTATTATTCATTTAAAACACATTCCTTTTATTTTTAAGTGCATTTTATATGTAAATAATGAATGTATAATGTATATTTTTTTCCGTGCTAAATAAATATAACTTCAAAAATCAAAAAGATGTTTAGGAAGATCTGTTATCCTAACCGTTTCACTGACCTTCCCCCTTTTTTCAAGACCGTCCCCAATTTTTCCACGACCGTCCCCTTGCAATAAAGTGTTATTTTTCTGAGACTTAGCATTACATGACATATTTAATGCAAATCAACCAAAGTATATGCTATATACATTTACTTGAACGTGTATTCAAATGATTTATCTATTCTAAACTCACAAATTATTATAAAAAATATAGTTTTTATCAATTTACTATGTGTTTCCCAATTATCATTGAATATTTTATTTTCGAGGCTAATTACTGGATGAGGGACGGTCAGGAAATTAAGCAAGAGTTTGATGACTTTGAAAGCTTGTAACTTTTATAAGGCTTAATATGGTTTATCGCCCTTACAGTTTTAACTAGTTTATATATTCTTGAACCAGAAATAAACTACCAAATCTTGATTTTGATTTATTATTTTTATGTATATATGTAATTTGAAAAGGTAAAATTTTGGAAGAAATACCCATTAATACAAGACATTTAGTAACTTGTGAGTGGTCAACGCCCCGTATAAAGTGCCGGTCAATTATCGCGAAAGAACTTGGAGCTCGATGATGCCCGGGTAAAAGAAAAATCGTGTAGAGTGTGTAGACCGTAGCACAACCCCTCAAATATCGTCCACATGTAGACTATTTCAAGCATTCAGGCCTCGTCGCCGATAATTAGTAAATTCTACCGGTAATCAACCCACTTTACCAAACGGCAAACTGCCATTTCCTAAACGACGCACACGTGCCATCCCCGATAACAACAAGCCTAAATAATGACCATATTAAATCCCTTAACCCATGTTGCCGCATACATTGCTACAAAAAAATAGGTCAATAGCGTTTTACGCAAAAGGGAAGTTACGCAAGAAACATGATATTATGCAAGAAGTATACAGAAGAAACTTTAAAAATGTTTAGTAAGGAAATAACCCCATGACGTTCAGCATCTTTAACGAACTTTGCTTAAAACGACCATCTTAACATTCTAACAGACAATACCCCTCTAAAACTCATATTGAATTGAAAGATACGACAACTGACTCACGGGTTCTCTTCCAATTTTTCGATTAATTTTTTTTGCACTTCATGTTCAATATCTATCTTTTCATTTCCAGCTGAAAGATCGATGGCCAGTCGATGGGTCAGTTGTATTTGTATTTATTTATAAGTAAAACAATAAAGATTATTATTATTAGCATTATGTTTATTAATGAACTCAAAAGTTTCTGTTCATTAAGTTCTGAAAAACCATTATCTTTGATGTTTCACCAAAATTACCAAACAAAATATATTCCCATATTGTTGAGATTTATTTCGTCTTGTTTATAATATCTATTTTCTACACGTGAAAAAGTACATACCGTATTTACCCAATTATAAGGCGAGGTTTTTTTTCAAATAAATATCCGCAAAAAGAGAGGTCGCCTTATATTCGCGCTTTTAAAAATTAAAAAACGAGCACAATGCTTATTATGACCGGATATTGCACATACACCTGTCAAGTTTACATAAACAGGTGTTGGCTATGAGATTTAACATATGCAACTACCGTCTGTCTTTTTAACAACGAAACGTTCTAGTTGAGACAGCGATATGGTTTTAAGCCCACCCTACTATTCTTGACCTGCCTCTTTGTAAATAATCTATAATTCCTATAAAAGAAGACTAAGAAGACTGCCGGTATATTAGTATGTTATATGAGAACATCTATAATAGGCTGCAGGTATGTCAGTGTACTATATGAGAACATATTTCATTAAGAGTTTATTAATATGTGTAAACCAATCTAAGTTTTTGTCTAGGTGGATTCCCAAAAGCCTCGCGGAGTTTTGGATTTGAATTGCCTCGTATTCAATTCAAATTTCTGTTGGGAAGCTGATTGCACATCTTTTCGATTGAAATATGATTGTATTGGTCTTATCTTTGTTGACTATTAGATGGTTTTTAGCAAACCACTCGAACACGGGACTTAAGATAAGAATCACGTAATGAGAAATGTCCTCTTTATGTTGGTTTAATATTAAGATCGTAGTTTCATCTGCATAATTTTCATGGTATGACGAGGGGCCGCACGAATCTTGTACAAATCATTAATAAAAAGAACGAATAAAAGTGGGCCTAAAGTACTTCCTTGTGGGATACCCACGTTTAGTACCCTAGGAAGTTATTTAAATATTCCAGATGGAGTAATTAATTTAGTAATGAGTATTCTATTAGACAGAAATTATTTAAACCAGTCCAATGCGACTCCTCGTATACCATATTGCAATAATTTATCGATCAGTATGTCATGGTCCACTAGGTCGTAAGCTTTGGAGAGATTCAAAAACATACCAACAGGTATGAATTTAGCTTCTAGATCCTCACTTACCGCACGTATAAATTGGAAACTTGCAGTGTCAGTATCCCTCCCATCAAAGAAACCATGCTGATTTTGATTTATTATATAACATTTAGTTGCGAATGCAAGGACCCTCGAAGATACAAGCTTTTCAAATATCTTAGAGAAGGCTGATAAGATGCAGATGGGTCTGTAGTTTCCAATGTTAGATTTATACTCAGATTTGTAAATATGCGAAATTAACGCCACTTTGAAGACTTTAGGAAACACTTTATTGAATATAAGTTCTAGCGGGGTGATAATGCTAAAAACAGAAATTTTAATGACAATGTTAGGTATATCGTCGTTACCTGCACTTTTCTTAGACTTTAAGGACACGATTGTTAGGAAAAGTTCCTCCCTACTTGTTGGTTTAAGAAAAATTGATGCACTATTACCATGTAGCCTTGTCTTTATGGTTCCGACTGTCCAGTGTTGTTTGTCTACTTTTGCTTGTCTAGTCTCGTCTTTCTAGTTTTGTCTGTGTCTTTCAAATATTTTCCTCTGAAAAGGCGGGCCTCGACTAATAAACTTGATATTATTTGGTATTAATGGATATTAAGAAATATGGATATTTTGTTACTACATTTAGTAACAGAATATCCACACTTGCACGTTAATAAGTAAATAAGAAATTAAGCAGAAAATAGCAGTGATATATAATAATATTAAGTGAAAGACACCACACAGATAAGACTAGACAGAGAGCACTAGACATATGAGTACAGTGACAAAACCAGGCAGACAAAACTAGATAAGCGTACAGATATGGTTCTAGAATCATAATATAATTTGTTTGCGAAATAAATATATTTTAACTTATATTTAAACGAGTTGTTAAATATTTGTTCTTCTTGGTGTAGCGCTAATTTAATTATCTACAGAATTATCCTTTTAAGTTATTAAAGATAGGAAGAAGGTTGCTAATTAGTAATCTCTTTATGAAATGGTGAATTTTTAAATGCCGTGCAAATATTTGCAAGTCGTGTCTTTTCTGTTAATTAATTTCAGCGCGCTCTAATTGTTTAATTAAGATTTTGTTTAAAATTTTTCCTCGCGAAAAGGAATGAAAGAAAATTAGTTACTTTGCGATCATTTTATGTTAAATTAAGACGCAATATTCAATTTTGCATATTCTTGGCATAGTTTTAACTTAATTTTATATTTAGTTCATATAAGGAAGTCATTTACTTACAGTACATATCCTAATTAATTAATTATGTTCTAATTAATTAACAATGTTCTATTAATTCTGGTGCAATAAAGTTGTTTGGTATAATTCCTCTTTCCTTTAAATAAGGAAAGAGGAATTATACTTAAAAATAAATTAGAATTCTCTTAAATTACATTGTTTCTTCAAAAACGCATGATAACGTGTTCACGTGTTCAAAAACGCATGATATTTAATAAATGAATGGCATACGTGGGGAAAACCATTAAACAAATATTCCCGTTACTATTTTCACACGAAATGATTACACATTAAAAAGTGGACGCCGCGGAGGCGGCGCACCGTTTGGATTAACTCATTGTAAAAATATTTACATTCGCTACAAAAACATATGAAGAGCAATTTTGTGTATTTTATTCTCCCAAATAATAAAAATTATAACAAAAATGCATGAATTCTGTTCAAAATTAGCCGTGGAATAATAATTTATTCGACCAAACCGTCTGTATGTTCATAACTTTTTAAAGAAACACTTGATGTTTCACAAATATTAGTGGACGTGATGGGAATTATTTAATAAAGTCGAAACAGGAAAATATCAAGTCGGTTTAACCAAATTACATCGAAATGGAATCGTTTTAGGGGAATTATTATTACTATCAACGTCCTCTCACCACTTCTCGCGCTCTGAATTCATTCGTCGTCGTCAAAAGCTTTATATAAAATCAGAAATAAATTAAATGCAAGAAAATTATAAAGTAGAAAGACAACAGTCTAATTTGAACATAGTTGATACAAAAGTAAATTTGACGGCAAAGTTTACACACATCACAAAATAAATTATTAAAATACTAAAAGTTGATGAGGGTGAAACGATTGAACGTGTAGTTGGAACTGTGGTATGGGTGGAATAGTTTGTAGATACTTAAAGATTTTGTAATAGGACGAAATAAGTATTTAAAAATTTTAAATATGAACCACTTCATTAAAAAAGTCATGTGTCAAGGATATCGACAGTGAAGATACCAGAATATTAATTACAATATGAAAATCAACGATCTATGCAGACCTGATAGAATTTTTCATATATCTCTAATGGAAAAATGTATTAACGCTTGAAGAATTTAAATAAAATTTTTACTGAATATGAGTATCTATAAGAAGTACTCCCTGACATCATTTGAACGCTCCTATCAGAATTGGCCAAAAAACTCACTTTCCGCGGTCCAAGTTGGTTTCAACTGACTAACGTTTGTGTTTGCGTCCCGCCAGTAGCGCCCGTATGTTTTCTTGGTGAATTCTCAGTTTTTCGCAATTATCTCCAAATTTTCAGCGAAGATTCGAAAATTTGAGATGGCAGTTTTGTGCAGAAAACGGAGCTCCAGATAGCACTACTTGCGTCGCGATCGGTCGAAATAAACCCGCTCGGCGGCTGAGAAACAGAAGGGACCTCTCATTACCATGTTTCAGATACAACCATAACATTAAAATTTTTTCCCTAAGAACATTTTCAAATTGGGTAGTGATGTAAACCGTACATTACATTTCCCATGGTATGTATTTTTTTTCTAAAAGAATGAAGGATATTAATTACTATCTACCTTCTCTCTCCACTTCCCGTGCTCTAAATTCCTACGTCGTCAAACACTTTATACAAAATCAGGAATAAATTAAATGAAAGAAAATAATTAAGTAGAAAGACAAGAGTCTAATTTGAACACATTTCATACAACAGTAAATTTGACGGCAAAGTTTAACATAACGATATTTCACGAGATGAGACGAGACGAGACAAAAGGTTACGAGAGCGAGACCGACACGAGAGAAACGGTTACGAGAGCGATAGCAAGACTGAGACGATAGCAATTTTTCTCACAACTAACGAGAGCTATACTAAATTTTTGAAACTCTCACCTTATCTCATCTCGTGTGAAGTCCCAATCTTGTTTGACCCCTTCCGTTCCGTTCTGATCATGTAAGATTTTGATATGGCGGTTTTTCATCGTATTTTGTATTATATCGTTTAATTTTATTCATTCTTGTCGATTAAGGTTCTACTTGTTGTAATATAGTAAAACAATTACCCTAAGTGATTTTGTCACGACATAATCACATAAATATGTGAATTATCCGGCTAGGATTTAAATTCGTATTAAAATCTTTTGAATGTAATATTTTTGAAATTTATTGCCTAAATGTAGGAAAAAATGCTTATTTATCTCGTAAAAGAGTTGCATCAGCAATTCGGAGAGAGTTTCAATAATGAATTAATTTCAAAACGAGATTATATTAATTCGCACTCCTGCAGTTTACAGCAAGCAAAAATAAATAAATAAGAGAATAATATGCTAATCAGTTTCTCCATGCAACCTCTAGTACTGGGGTCAAACAAATCTCTAGTTAATAATCCCGTCTTATAATTATTCGGCTACATAGTTGTTCCGGAATTTGTTCGGTTAATTGATTCGGTAAATTTTAGGAATGTGCAATGAAAATTGTGAGGTAGTCATTAGTGAGAGATCTAATGAAGCGGTTCTCCCAGAAGGGCTTAATCTGTATGCCCGTCTGTACTATAACAATACCACTGTAAAATGGCTTGCCTAATTGGTAGACATTGGCTAATTAAATCTATTGCTTTACACGCCGAGATTATTCGATATTACCTTGGTCAGTTCAAGAATTAAACCGTTTTAATATATGTTCGCTGGCCCTAAGTGTTCGGAAGCTTTAAACGAAGGGAGAACTAGTTTTATTTATACGATATGCTAAAAGAAATGAAACGATTCGGAAGGGTTAAAGTAACGAAAGGGTTCGTTCGGCCACGTTTGCATATCATCGACATAATCCGCTTACTGTATGTCTTTTGTCTAAAATGCTACAAGTTCTATAATTTGAGGGATTTGTATGATACTACACATCCATATAAAGCATTGTTAAAGAATCTGTTGGCAATACATTCACTACTTTGGAGAAATAATTTATTTAGATATAATTATTTGAAACAATACTATTCAAAAGAGATTAATTAAGAAAGAATAGAGACAACCAGACGGAAAAAACAACTACACAAGACCAGACCTAAAAGCTAAGAGAAATCAGTCCAGAAAGACAAAAATAGATAAATTATATTAGACGTATGAGGTTATACAAACAAGAACAGAGAAACAAGACTAAACAGACAAGTGTAATCAGACAAGACTAAATAAACAAAACTAGGCATACAAGATTGGACAGACAATACTAGACATACAAGATCAGACAGGCAAGACTAGACAGACAAGAATAGACAGACAAGACTAGGCAGACAAGACTAGACAAGACTAGACAAGACTAGACAAGACTAGACAAGACTAGACAAGACTAGACAGACTAGACAGACTAGACAGACTAGACAGACTAGACAGACTAGACAGACTAGACAGACTAGACAGACTAGACAGACTAGACAGACTAGACAGACTAGACAGACTAGACAGACTAGACAGACTAGACAGACTAGACAGACTAGACAGACTAGACAGACTAGACAGACTAGACAGACTAGACAGACTAGACAGACTAGACAGACTAGACAGACTAGACAGACTAGACAGACTAGACAGACTAGACAGACTAGACAGACTAGACAGACTAGACAGACAAGACTAGACAGACAAGACTAGACAGACAAGACTAGATAGACAAGACTAGACAGACAAGACTAGGCAGACAAAACTAGACAGACAAGACTAGATAGACAAGCCTAGACAGTCAAGACTAGACAGACGACGCTAGACAGACAAGAGTAGACAGACAAGACTAGACAGACAAGACTAGACAGACAAGGCTAGACAGACTAGACTAGATAGGCAAGGCTAGACAGACAAGGCTGGACAGACAAGACTAAACAGAGAAGACTAGGCGAACAAGACTAGACAGACAAGACTAGACAGACAAGACTGGACAGACAAGACTAGACAGACAAGACTAGACAGACAAGACTAGACAGACAACACTAGACAGACAAGACTAGACAGACAAGACTAGACAGACAGGACTAGACACACAACACTTTTTTATGGACGTAGCTGGCAGCTGAGAGCTGAATAGACAAGTGGCCCTAGGGACATCTCCAATCACGCAGGAACCGCAGATAGCTTCAATTCAGCGTGGTTGCTGTAGTTAAGATGTTTGTTGATTCATCTAATTTGGGCTTGCTGGTAGATCTTTCTATTGCATCTCAGTTTTTCGTCATTTTCCTTAGAGGAAATAATGAATTTCACAGATCTGGTCATTCTATCCCAGTTTTATTTAATTTGTTGCATGTAACTCATTACAGATCTTGCGTTAAATGGTATCTTCATGTTGGCTGTTAGATCCTCCCTTTTTGCTTCCTATCTCCAGCAGTCAAATATTGTGTGTCTTACAGAGTTCACATCGCCAAATTATTCACAGAAGTCATCTGCGGCGGCGCGTATTTCTTTGAAGTAGTCGCGAAAGCACACATGCCCCGATATTTTTTTTAGCGGCAATTCTAGATTACCTATAACATCTGGCCTCGTCCAGTTCGGCACTCTCCTTTACCAGGAGCGTTATGGGGGCTATTCCAGCTATTACCAAAACTGCTTCCCCGATACAGTCTTGTATGCGCTAGAGATCCTGATTGCAGTTTTCCTTTGAATTATCGCAAGGTTGTAAATATTGCTTTCTACTGCCAAATTTTGAGCCTATATTTGGGCAGCATATAGCATGTTGGATTGATCGTACCAAGGAGCTTACGTTTGGAGCTTTTAGGCCCACCTATATTGGGCATAATTCCGTCCAATACCGCCGTTACCTTCATGCCTTTAGCTGATGCCTTCGTGAGGTTTGCACCCAAGGACCGGCTCTTGTCTATGGCTACCCCGAGGTATGTGATTTTGTTCTTTGAGCTTATATATGTATGTTGCACTTTAAACTGTATTGCGTTGAGTTTCCTTAGGCCGGTCAGGTTTTCGGGAGCAAAGCTCAGGTTGTTTGGTTTGCCGTTTGCATTAGCATGAATTCCGTTTTTGCAAAGACCACGAGCGCCAGGTCGTCCGCGAAGCCAATGAGTGTGGCACCCTCCAGAAGTTTCAATCTTAGGACGCCATCATATAAGATGTTCCCCAAAGTAGGGTCTAAAACTGAACCTGGTGAGACCCTGCTACTTAGTTTTCTCTCTACCGAAACTCCATGTGCCTGTAGAAGCAGTGTTCTATTATCGAAGTAGCTTCTTAACATACGCAGGAGGTAAGGCGCTATTTCTCTTTCCGCTAGTTCCTTCATTATTATTTTCCAACTAGCACTGTTGAAAGCGTTTCTAATATCAAATGTAATTAGTGCACATATCTTCCTTGTCCTTTTGGTGCCACTTCTAGCTTCTTCTGCAAGTTTTAGTACCGCTTCTAATGCCCTGATAGTGGATCATCCCTCTGAATCCAAATTGTCTCCTGAACAATCCGATGTCTCAAAACCTCTTTTAAGTTTGTCCACCAGGCATGTCCAGAATACACAGTGATGCTGGATCTTCTAACTGTTTGACACCCTTGAGGAGCAGGACAAGCCTTGCGGACTTCCATTTCTTGGGAAAGTTCCCGGCACTTATTTCTGCATTCATTATGTCTAGAACAAATATTGATTGTTCGAGGGCTGCGATTTTAATAAGCGCAGGCGGGATGCCATCTGGGCCTGGAGCTCTACCGTCGTGGATGCGGTCTTTTGCTTTGATGAGTTCCTCCTCGGTAAATATCTCATTAACCTCTGGTTGTTCACGGACAAAAGGTTCATTTTGGGGGAACGTACATCTACAATTCGTTTCAGGTCATTCATTAACAGACAAGATTAGACACACAAGGCTAGACAGACAAGACTAATATAATAAATTATTTAATAAATTCGAAATTGATTAACAAACTCAGAATCATACAGTATGAAAGAATAATAGAAAAAACTAAGGATACATAGGAATTAGCTGAACGGATACATTTCACTTATTTTCTAAATATTTATGAATTCATTTTTCATATATGTATAATATAGATAAATAAATTCTTTATTTTAATGAATTACTTATTTAGTGTAATAAACCATTTTGGCGTCCAACTCATAGTCAAGACTGGACAGATAATATTTCACGGGTTAGATTAAATAAACATGACAACATACACAATATATCCAGGACTTCTCGGGAAGAAAAAAGATCTTAAAGAATTTTTCAGATTATTATTTTCACTTAATCTAAGTATGGCATCTGTAAAATACTTGCTGCAAACTTTTTTCACATAATTTTCAAATAGATTCGTACAATGAAAATGCAAATTATTAATGCAGGACTATAAATTTAAAACCTACACCTGGTTTCAATTAGAAGGAACGTCAATAAAATCGGTTGAAAGTTTTATGTTTGAAATAATACGAGATGTCATCAATAATGGAGTTATTGGCAGCAATAAAAGTGTGAAATTCGATTCCAGCGTGTTTCCCGTTTGTAGTAAATTTATCCGTCTTTTTCCAATTCTCCTCGTGAAAAATCCGTTCTCAATATATGTATTGAGAAGATTTCCTGGCTGCAAAAAACGGACCCCAAAATAACATCAAGAAGGCGTATTGTCAAGTGTTAAAACTCGGGTTCGATGCGTAAATTTCAATTTGCCGGGACGGCTAAATGCCACTTTAGTGAGTCGTGAGCCGACTTTGTTTACTGTTTTCATTTCCGACCGTTTTGTCTCACATAAACTACAAGACAAAACGATTCCAAGAATACTTAAGAGTATCAATATTTTAGTTTAAACTGGGGTTATTATTGCTTTCGCGGAAATCCCGTGTTGACTGTTATACTTGGGAATTGCAAAAAAAACTTTAAATTTAATATACGATTCGATTTTAGGTCAAAGAATCAAATGACTATATTTAACTCTGGACAGTTGTTTTTGTCTTTAAATTTATTCACATATCTATAAACATTTTCTGCTTAGCGCCTTAGCTCTGTAAATTGTGATTTAAACTAATTTTCAATTACTTACCTAGCAAATAATTAAGAAAAAAATGTTTTACTTTTAAAATTAATTAATAATTGTAGATTGTAAATTTCTTGATGACGAATTGTACTTCGATAGATCTATTTGTACCTTCATAGATCTATTTTATACCCTGTTCCTCTAAACGCTGGTATACTTACCCATTTAGAGCTCTTATCCATAATTAATACTAAGATAATAAATAAGATAATTAAGACTAAGATAATTGATATTTAATTCTAACTAGGAAAAAATGTAACTTTATTTTTATCTTTAAAACTATAATTTTGTTTTTTAAGCAGTATACCTTTGTTACCCTAAGGTGTAAAGGTACTTATTACAATATCTTAATTTACCATAACAATAAATCAAATTTAAACTATAAAATAAAATCAACCCATTTCATGAATAAATAAATTTTGCCCATTCTTTCTTGTTTTTTGCCATCATCAAACACTCATTCCAGGATATTCCTCGTTCCTTCAACGAATCTGCCACTGCTTGGTTCCATGTTTTCCTTGGTCTTCTTCATTGTTTTTTCTGTGTAGATTTAGCTAGCCATACTTATTTCGTTTGTCATTCTTCTTCCATCCTTACTAGATGCCCAAACCAATTTAATCGCCTTTTCTCTATGCTTTCCAGGACTGGTTCGACATTAAGTTCTGCTCTAATTGTTTCATTTCTTATTTTGTCTCTTTTAGTAATACCTTTAGTGCTTCTTAGGTATTTCATTTCTAGCGCCTGTATTTTACTTTTCATTTGACTGCTTAGCACCCAGCTTACCGTATGTCAGAATTGGTTTGTATATAGTATGATACACTGTCATTTTCGTTTTCTTTGATATATCTTTGTTTCTTATAAACGTGTTATTAAGTGCATAGAATAGTTTTGTTGTATTTTCAATTCTGGTGTTGATTTCAGCCTCTTCCTTTCCGTCATTGTGTATATTCTCTCCAAAGTATTTAAATGTTTCTGTTTATTCTATAACTTTTCCATCTATTTTTATCGTTATGCTTGGTTCTCCTTTCCCGATGGTCATTACTTTGGTTTTGGCGACGTTTATTTTCATATTTTTGTTTTCTAACGCTGTCTTCCAGATGTCTAGGTTCGTTTGTAAATCCTTTTCGTTCTTTGCATAAATCATTAGGTCGTCGGCAAAAGCACATCCCACTATTTCCACCCTCTGCATGTTTATATACCCTACTTGCAATTTCTTTGTTTTTTCTCTTTGTTTCTTTTATTATGTCATCCAGGACTACATTGAATAGAGTCGGGCTCAGTACTCCCCCTTGTCTTAATCCCTCTTTGGTTACGAACTCCTCTGACTGTAAGTTTCCTTTTCTAAGATAGTTTCTTGTATTTTTATAAAGACTGAAAACAGCTTTTCCTAGCTTGTGACTGATTCCTCTTTGTCTAAGGCTGTTCCATACTTCCATTCTTGATATGCTATCAAATGCTTTTTCAACGTCGACAAGGACTACATATATGGTGCGGCTTACGTTCTTTTCTATTAGTTGTTTCATGGTAAATATGTGATCTTGTGCTCCTCTACCTTTTCTAAAACCGCTCTGGGCTTCTTCCGTCTGGGCTTCAGTCACAGTTTTTAATTTTTTCTCCAGGATTCTCTTAAATATCTTGACCATCATACTCATCAATGTTATACCCCTATAATTATTGCAATCTTTGTTGTCTCCCTTTTTATGGAGTGGTAATAGTACTCTTATTTCCCAGTCTGCAGGTATCATTTCTTCTTCCCAGAGTTTGTTAAAAACTTTTACTAATACTTCTATTACATTATTGCCCATGTTCTTTACCATCTCTGTGGTTATTCCATCATATCCAGCAGCCTTTCCCCGTTTTAACATTTTTATAGCTTCAATTACTTCTTCTGTGTTTATGTCTTCATCTATCATATTCTCCTTGTTTCCTATGTATTCCATTTTTTTCTTCTGTTTTATTTCCTGTATTATTTTGCTTTGTATGTAACATATCTCCAAAGTACTCCTTCCATTGTGCCATTATATTTTTCTCGTTTTCTATTAAGTTTCCCTCTTTAAATTTGATGGCTATGCTGTTATTCGGTTTTCCTTTTCGTAGTGTTTTTAAGACTCTGTAAAATAACTTTTGATTTCCTTTGCTATCCTCTTCCATCTTGCGTCCGAATTCTTCCCAGGATTGTTGCTTCAATGTTTTACACTAATTGTTTGACTTTCATTCTCTGTTCTTTATAATTATTATAGTTCTCTGTAGTTCTGTTCGTAAGGTAATTTTCCATTGTTGTTTCTTCATTTTTACTTCCATTTTTTCTTCGTTGTTCCACCACCTAGTTTGTTTTTGTTGATTTTAATATATCCACACGTCTCTCTCGCTATTTTTGTTATTATTTCCTTGATATTTCTCCATGCATCTTCTACTGACATGCTTCTCATACTATCTTTGATTTTAATAATTTCCGTTTCTATTTTCTCTTTACATAATTTAGCTGTCTCATCTTCCCTTAATTTGTATGTTTTAATTACTTGCTAATGTTCACACTTTTTGTTTATATTTGCACTAGTATTTTCTTGCTGCTTTGTGTTGCCTATTATTGTTAAAACTAGATAGTGGTTCGAATATATTTCAGGTCCTCGTCTTACTCTTGTGTCCTTTACTTCTTTTCTAAATTCTCTGTTGATTATTATATAATCGATTATTGATCTTTCTCCGCTACTTAAACATTCTCTCGTATATTTATGTGCCTTTTTATGTTCGATGAAAGTATTTGTTTCTATAAGATTATTTAGCATACACAACTCTATCAATCTCCTTTCATTATTGTTTCTAGTGATTCCTCCATGTATACCTATTGTCTCTCCACATTCATTGTCTTTTTTCCCTACTCACCCATTTATATCACCTATTATCAACATCCTTCCCCTACTTACTTCTATTACTTCCGTCAGTTGATTCCAGAATTCATCCATTTATTCTAACCCTTTCGTCTTCACTTGGACCATATACATAACTGTTAATAACGAATTTTTATCAATTTCTAATTCCATCTTCAAGATTCTCGTTATATTGTTATATCCCGTTATTGCAGTCCACTTACGTATATATTTCACATTTTCTCTTAAAACTATAA
Source organism: Phosphuga atrata (assembly GCA_944588485.1). NCBI lineage: Eukaryota > Metazoa > Arthropoda > Insecta > Coleoptera > Silphidae > Phosphuga > Phosphuga atrata. The sequence continues at coordinate 10,977,142 of OX155896.1, read as the reverse complement.
ATATTATATATAATATTCCTATTATCCACATGTGAAGATCCACATTGATCCAAAAAAATGGCAAAAATAATATACTAGCAATGAAAGTAAATAAATTAAAATTGAAAATTTAAATTGTATATTTCATAAAATTTTAACCAAAGTAACTGCAGTTCAAACTAAAATATTTCATTAAATAGGCTGAATGAATAGGCTAATGATTGAATGCTAGATAAATTACTTTGGCAAATTATTATTTTTGTTCCTACTATTATGAAACTTTGTTAAAATAAAAAAAATCTAATTATATGAAAAAAGGGCATCAAAAAGGGCAAAAAAAATAAATTGTAGTATGTGAAGGATACCATTATTTTAACCGTGTGTAAAAGTATCAAAATCGTGCTTAAAAGTCCAATGTAAATCAAATAGAGTTTCATTGTTAAACGATTTCTGCTTGTTATTACTATGGCAACAACTAGCGTCACTAAACAAAAAACATAGACCTATTGAAAATACATTTCCTGACGTATATTAAAATTGAATTAATTTTCTAATTTTGAATCTATAAGTTCCTCAGTTTGGATTTATCTGGCTTTAATATAACTTAGACTAACCATAACCTAATTTCGAATAAATCTAGGTTAACCTAGATTATATCGACAACGATAAATAGTGATCAGGTCAATTTGCGTTTTTACGCAATTTTTGCCACGGAAGCGTTCTAAAAAGTGAGATTTGTAGATTTTTGTGGTAACTTGTACTACGACCTTCAAAGATCTATTGTTGTCCTATAATCGTTGCTATACTTACCTATTTATATCGCCTCCTCTAGGCCTAATTCCTTTAGGAATATCAGGATCTGTGTGGGATTCATGGACTGCAACTGCTCTGCGTTTAAGCAGTGGAGCAGGTGTTTGGGGATTCCTCTGCTGAGCCGCAGAATCTGCATTTCTCATTCTCCTCTAGACCTATGGGTCTGAAGTGTTTTCATGAGTGTAAATTGTAAAGTCTGCAGTGTCCCGTCAGGGCTCTTGTTAGAATTCTAAGCTTGCTCCTGTTTAGTATCAGGCAGGCTTTTGTTCTCTTCTGGTAAAAAATCCCAGCATTACTTCAGATTGTCTTAGCCCTGGAAGTTCTTTCCAAGTTTTCATCCATTGTTCTTTTATTTTTTCATCTAAACTTTTGTGGATGGGGTTTATGCTCATACCGAAAAAGAGTTCCGGACCGAAAAAAAAATTATTAAATCCCTTGTTTGCTTTAGTTTACACCATATTCCATGCCACCCGGATTCTTCGTTTTAATCTATATCAGTCTACCAGTGTGTCCTGGTACACTGTATAGCCTTACATTATTTTCGCTGCCGACCTTGTTTAGCTTTCCAACACAATCCTATACCTACGTTTTGGACAGTCCTGCACCAGTACCGTCCTTTGTCTTCGAACCATCCGTGTATCACTTGATAGCACTTTTCTTTGTGTGGTATGATGAAGATTCGTCGCTCCAATCAGCTATACTACTACACATCGCTGTGTAGTTTTTCTCGAAATGGTATTTGCACACCATTTTGCCTTTTGGTACTTCCATCCGGCGGATTTTGGCAGCGAGGCTGTTCCGATCTCTGCTCCCGATTACTTTACCTCTGCCTATTCCTTACTTGCGGAACCATACAATCCCCGATCTGGCGGCAGCAGTTCAGTCTCACTGATTGACACCATCTATTAGTTACTTTGAGGCCTCTCTGTACGATTTAACAGAGCTTCACCCAAACCACACTCTGGCTATGATGACTATGTCATCGGCATAACCTTGACATTTAATGTTTAGGTCGTTCAGTCTAGCTAATAATTCATCAAGTATAAGGTTCCAGATCAGTGGCGATAATACACATTCCGGTGAGCACCTTCCAGTTGTGGAGATCTTGATGGAGTTTTTTCCAACTTGTGCTTACGCCGTTCTAGTTCTCAGCATTTCTCCAATCCACTTTAATATAATACTCTCGATATTCCTTGTTTTGATAGCCGATTTGATATCTTCGTGCGAGGTGTCGTCAAAGGCTCCTTAAATGTCTATCACAGAAGGTCCTAAAGTTGTTCCTTTTTGCCCTTCTGATCTCTTTGTTGTAGGTGGTAAGCACCTCAAAAATTGTAGCCAATTTCCGTATTGAAAAGCAATGTTATTTTTCTGGGTTTTGTTGAGTGACACAACAGTGGACTGAAAGCTATTAAATAACTGACAAATTTCACATAAGATTTGTTTTGGTAGTCCTAAAAAGTCTCAGTAATGTGATAGAGTTCCGAAAAGGTTGATTATATTGATATATCAGGCTATGTTCCGACTTTATTAAGTTTCTATTGATAAGTATATTTATAAATCATTAGTTTTTTTATTATAGATTTATTATAGATTATTTTGAACTAATTTTTCTTAAAATTTTCAAATTCAAATAAATATTATTGGAAAATGTTGTAGATTTATGTAAAAAAAATAATTATGTTACCTATTCCTACATTTGAGTAAACACATAAAACACATGAAACAAGTAGAACCAAAATAGACTAATATCTTTCACTAATTTTCTTAAATTTTACTACTTTATAATTTTTTTCTGGTTCAATCCGCTCCTTATATTCTATAACTAAATAGTGTATAGCAGTGATTCTCAACCTTTTTATTCTTGCGCTACACTTTCAACAACATCAAAATTTGGCGGCACACCAACAATAAAATGAGTTTAATAGTTGTTTATTATGTAAGGGTATAAAATTAAGGTTAAGCAAGCGGATTGATAAATTCAATTTAAGTTCATAAGTTAAACCTTAATTTTATCCGCGAGTGAAATACAAACTTTTATTCAATGTCCCTTTTGTTACAAGACAAGAAACAATTTTAAGAAAAGTTTGCCATGATTGTAGTGTTGTCATGGTAACGATAAAATTGTTGATTCGTGTGTCAGAATTTTGTTTAGTGTTTTTATTGTGTTTAATTAATTTGTGTTTTATTAATCATAACTGGATACATCGGAATAATTATTGTTAGATGGTGACGCGGAAAGATTAAAAAAATGTAGGTATAATAAAATATCTGATTGGGGATCAAAAATCAATCATCAGCCAACATTTAGGATTATAGAATAGAAAGTAGGAGATTATCATTACTATATCTTCAAATATGTCAGTAGCTGTAATTATAAACGGATATCTTCGGTTAATCTTTGACACACCCGGCTCAAGATGCGTGGTGTGCGCCGTTCGCTGCGTCAAAGCAGGTAACGGGAACGGTCAAGACCAATTTTTGTCAGGTGCTGAAGGCCAACAGATAATATGAAAGAGTAAAGAAAAGAAAGTTAGAATTTGTGTAATTACTACCTTACAGTCCAAGATAAGAAAATTTCGTCGGCTCCTCATCCAACGGGAACTCTTATCTGAAGGCAAGCTGACATAGGCTCACACCACGCATCTTGAGCGGGGTGTGCCAAAGAGTAACAGAAGATGTCCGTGTAATTCCAGCTACTGACAGATTTGAAGATATCGTAATGGTAATCTCCTACTTTCAATTCTATTATTAATTTGGTTCAAACCATGATATCTCATTTTAAATTTGGGATTATGTTTACTGAGCCCGTAAGTGAGTTATTTTAATGCGTTGCCATGGAGACTTTTATTGCACTAGTCAATATGTTACTTATATCTGTTTTCTTTTATTATAATCAGTTTTATTTATCCGTTTGCGAGGATAAACATGACTATATTGTAGGTAGACTTCCGAGCAAAGCGGCTAATGGAAATGTATGAGACGACATTCCAGCGCAGCGACACTGATGCGCTCGGCGTCAGTGTCGCTGCGCTCGAATTGCGCCCCATACGTTTCCATAGTGCTTAATACTATCGCTATGTCGCCACGTCAGTATCGCTGCGTTAGTGACGCCAGGGCCACTTTGCTCGGAAGTCTACCTTGAGGCAAAAATTGAATAAATAGAAAACTCGGATTATAGTGCATGTAAGGAGGGCTTGCAGGTCGCAAGGTAAATTGTTGGAATTATTATAATAATTTTTCTTATTTTGGATCGAGAGGTCGTGCCACCGCGCGATATATTGTCTGGATCTATCTGTTCTAATATCACCCAATCTAACCTTTGATGTAACATAGGTTAAAAACGTGAAATCACTAAAATATTGTCTTTTTACGTTATTTCTGCCACGGCTAACATGCATCGAACTACGTTTTAGCCCAAAACTCTGCTAGTAGATAGTTTTGTCTGGTTTTAATCCAGATTTGGGACATGGTAAAGAATACGGTTTTTTTTTAAATTAGTGTTGTGGACTTTTTACCTGGTGTAAATGTTCTTAATCGTCTTTGGCACTCTTTAACTAAGATCGGAGAGTAAAATTAAGCTTCTACGTTGCCTAGTTCAATAAATATTCGTGTTTTTGTTGTTAAAAATTGACATTTTCAAAGTAACAAATGGTGGAGGCGCTCGCAACTACGCTGACATTGCGACGTTTTTTTTGTAAGAAAAAAGAGTTTTGCCAAAGACGATTAACAATAGTTACACCAGATAAAAAGTTCACAACACTAAGTTTCAAAAAAACCCATATCCTTTACCAAGCCCCAGTTTTGCAGTAAACCCCACTTTATCAAAGTACATATCAAATAATTTTTATTATTTGCACTAAAATTTTACGGCACACATCAAGAATTTGGCGGCACATAAAAGTGCCGCGGCACAGTCGTTGAGAATCACTGGTCTATAAACTGAGTTTGGTACCTATCATAGAGTGTTAAGCTTCTTCATTAGTTTAACATTTCAGTTTTTTCCATATATCAATCACAATCAGTATTCCAAAAATTCATGTTCGACCAAATTTTCTAATAAATTAAAATTTAAATAAAAAACATTGTGTTACATCTCTTATTCATAATTAATTTGGCATAAAAAAGAAGGTTCGACCACTATTTAAATTTAAAACATTATACTTAATTATTTACCCAAAGTTTTTTTTCAAACTGGTTCAACGAGAAAAAATATCTTTTTTGGCCTCCTGAATTATAAAGCTAACTTTGACATCGTGTATGTCCAGCGAAATTAGATTTTTACATACAATGTTGCAAAGTACGGCTACTTCGCGGTAAAGTGACCAGTAAATTTTAACGCTTCAAAGATACTTAGAAAATAAATTAAGTATAAGACAATAAAATCAAATTTAGAAAAGGCTACTTTACATTATATTTGTCACGATAATGTAGAAAGTAAAGGTGATTTTATAAATTTCAGTGTGCTTGTGACATGTGGAAAAATGACATATTATGTATTTAACAAATTTGAATTAGTAAAAATGTCAAAGTTTGTGAGTACCAACATTAAAAATTAAATAATTTCTAATATTGTAAATAATCTAAATATATTTGTTTCTTAAATAATAATTGTCGAAAAATTTTATACAAATTTCCTGCGTAAATGATTTCACAATGCTCGTTTTTCAAACGAACTGTCGCGTTGTAAAATCAACTTTTGCGCACTATAATGAAAATTCATTTGGTGATTTTGACAAAATATTTTATGATATAGGTGTTTAGGGAATAGGTATAGGTAATTATTTATATATTGTTGAGTTTGATAATATACAAGTAAATCTAATATTTCTAATTTTTAAAGAATTAATTGAACAAATTTAAATAAAAATGTCATGTTATGAAATTATTTGAAACAATTCCTCTTATGACAAAATATTTTGTTATACCCTGCTAACAGGTTAATATATAACCCAAATTTATATTCATTGTTGCAACAAATATATTATTAACTAATTTCCTTGCTCAAAAGAATATTTCAATTCCTTTCGTCACATTATATCGCACTGGTAATAATTTATTAATAAGTTCCACTGTTTATTTTTTCAGAGTCCCGTCAGGCAACAATAAAGATAGATCCGGCGACATTGCCGACGTTCCAAACGTCCAGTCAAGTGTTTAAGATTACCGACAAGGATACGGTCATTCTGCCTTGCGAAGTTTCGAATCCTGGTGAGTTTTCTTTCCTCGTTCTTTCAGTTTTCTTCTTGGCCTTTTTCTCGCCCGCTCGCTTTATTTACTCAACTCGTGATCGATTTATCTCGAAAATTTCAAAGCATTCAATACTTTTTTCTCTCTCTTATAGAACGCTTTTTCGGTATAGCCCTCAAATAGGGATTTAGAAATAACAAAGTTGATTTAACTTTGAAATAACAAAGATTTTTTGGGAACGGATTTAAGAAAATTTGTTGCCTGAATCTATAAAATGTCACAATAATATGGGCTAGTGAAGCAGAACAAACTGAAAAAAATGCATAGGAAGACATACTCGAATATGGCAAAACCGTACAAACAAGATTTAATAAACAGCAATAGAATTACAGGTCTAAAAACTAAAAACTGGTCAGAAAAGATTTAGCTACTAGTAGATAAAAATCACTAAACAGACATATCTACACAGTCAATTCGAGAAGATAGTATAAACAAAATTTGACGTTTGAAGTAGAACCTGACTTATGTAATTGGACAAAGAATATTGGACTGCTAAAAGTAGACAGTTAGTCTAGACAGAAGAGACCGGCGAAATAACGCTATACTAAAAACTACACGCACTCAAGCATACACGATTGGTTAAATATGTTTTTTCAGACATGAATGTGGCTTCAGCGTAGAGAGAAAGAGACAGAAAAATCTACAACGAATACTAAACCAAGAAGATAAGACATACAAGAATAGGCCGACAGCAATAGACAGATGAGTCAAGAAAACACGGAGAAGACAAGAGATGCAATACTACACACTTAAGACTAAGGAGATAAGCCTAGACAGACAAAACTAGAGAGATTAGACGAGACACACAACACAGGACATGCAAAACTAGATGAAAAAGGCTAGACAGACAAGACTAGACAGACAAAACTAGAGAGATAAGACGAGACAGACAACACAGGACATACAAAACTAGTTGAACAAGGCTAGACAGACAAAACTAGACAGACAAGACTGGGCAGACAAAACTAGAGAGATAAGACTAGACAAAGAAGACTTGACATACAAGACTAGACAGACAAGACTAGATAAACAAAACTTGCGAATGGCAAACTTCAACAAACTTCTTTGACTAGACAAACAAGACTAGACAGACCAGACTAGACAGATAAGACTAGACAGGCAAGACTAGACCGACAAGACTAGACAGATAAGACTAGACAGACAAGACTAGACAGACAAGACTTGACAGACAAGACTAGACAGACAAGACTAGACACACAAGACTAGACACACAAGACTAGACAGAGAAGTAGACAAACAAAACTAGATAAATAAGACTAGGCAGACGGGATGGACCTAAGCAACCAGGGCCAGAAGGACTAGACGGACCAGACCGACCAGACGGACTAGACATACTAGGTGGACCAGACGGACCAGACAGACTAGGATTTAAGACCAGGATTTGGTTTCGGGGGGGTTTTAAGAAAATTCAGTAACAGAAATGCACCAAGTTACTTTCTAAACTGACACACAAGTGTTCCTAAACTTCACATCTACCATGCTCTCTTGAAGAGAGTCGTCTCTACTCGTTTCATTATTTCAATATTACATTTATGTATAGATTTTGCATATTTCACAGGGTTTGACCCTGTAATGAATTAAGATATTACTACGTTTATATTCACTAATGATTTATAAAAATAAATAAATATTGGTTTAAGTACAATTTGATTTCCTGCACATTTGTGCAAGCCTGAAAACCGTGCGGTTTACAAAAAAGTCTATATCTTGATGAATATTAATAACTAATGAACATCCATAGACGCGTTTCTATACTATTTCCAACATTTTGGTTTGGTTTTAGCATATCTTATGCGACCATATTTGAGCATATTTCACAATTATAACATGAATATAGCGACTAGAAGATATATCTCTCAAACTATATAAGCAGAGGTAGCTTCCCTGTTTTAAATTTATGTTTTAATAGAAAATACAATTTATGAATGTCAATTTAAAAATACATAATAATAAGAAAGTTTCTACCTTTAAAAATAGACTTTAACATATAATATTAACGTAAATTACCGGTGTGAAACTAGCAATAACTTTCAGTAATAAAAATTTTGCGTAAAATTTTTATTTCAAAAGGTTATAACTTTCTTATTGATAGGGATTTTTCAATATTTTCTTCACAGAACTGTTGCACAGTAAGTCACCTCATAAAATATTCCAACAAAATTTAATTTTCTTTTTACACATAGGCATAATAATCATATTAAAGATCAACAAATATTCACATTTACTCACTTCTTAAACGCGAAACGTCAAAGTGTATTATTTTCCAAAATTTTCCAACATCATTTCCACCATCTATTAGGCCACAGTATTACCTTCATTTCTCAAGAAGGAATTTTTCCAAAATTCCTAATAATAAGCGCACAGCGATTATTTAAAAAAGTGCATTCCACGCAGTTGCCATTTAATAGAAAAATCCAAAGAGGTAGTAATTTTCAACATTTCTCAATTTTTCTTTCAAATATCACTAGAGAATGAATGTACCTAATCACGAAATAAAACATTTTTCGAAATATAAAAAAACAATTGAATAACGACCAAACTTAAAATGCAGCTGCTTCACGTAGCACCGTTTCATAGCCTGAACGTCAAATTGCAGTAAATTTTAATTTTTCTCAAATTGTCTTTCATACATCACTAGTGAATAAATGTACCTAGACATGTGTAAAAGATTTTGCAAAAATTCGCAAAAGTAAATGTATTCCACCCCACTTTCGTTCGCCGGGCACTGTTTGATTACAATAGGGGTAAATAGAAGTAAATTGTACATTTTCTCACATTTTCTTTCATTTTCTATTAGGGGATGAATATATCTACTTAACTGTATAAGAAGTTAAAAAAAATTGCAAGAATAGTTGCATTTGACGATGACTTAAAATGCACTCGCTCGACGCAGCACTGTGTTATTGCTCGACCGTCAATTGCTCTAAATTTTAACTTTTCTAACATTTTATTTCATTTCCTACTAAGGGATGAATATATCTACATAACTGTCTAAGCATTAAAAAAAATCGCAAGAATAATTGCATTTGACGATGACTTAAAATGCACTCACTCGACGCTGCACTGTGTTATTGCTCGACCGTCAAATTGCTCTAAATTTTACAAATATACACTTTGACAAGACCCTATTCACAAAAGTATAGTAAACTAAACTATTATGCTCTAAAAAAATTATAAAAAAGCTTTACCTTTGATGACACAGAATTATTTTTTTGAAAATAAAAGAAGTGAGGTAAATCTGAGGAAAATTAAAAGTGTACTTTTACACATGCTTCCGTAGATTCATTCTCTAGTGACATGTTAAAGAAAATTTAAAGTCATCGTCAGCGTGCATTTTAAGTCATCGTCAAATACAATTATTTTTTCGATTTTTTTAAAATGCTTATACAGTTAAGTAGATATATTCATACCCTAGTAGGAAATGAAAGAAAATGTTAGAAAAGTTAAAATTTAGAGCAATTTGACGGTCGAGCAATAACACAGTGTTGCGTCGAGTGAGTGCATTTTATGTCATTGTCAAATGCAATTATTTTTGCGAAGTTTTTTAAATGCTTGTACAGTTAAGTAGATATATTCATCCCCTAATAGGAAATGAAAGAAAATGTGAGAAAATGTAAAATTTACTTCTATTTACCCCTATTGCAATAAAACAGGGTCCGGCGAACGAAAGTGGGGTGGAATACATTTACTTTTGCGAATTTTGCAAAAGCTTTTACACATTTCTAGGTACATTTATTCACAAGTGATGTGTGATAGCAAATTTGAGAAAAGTTAAAATTTACTGCAATTTGACGTTCTGGCTATGAAACGGTGCTACGTGGAGCAGCTGCATTTTAAGTTTGGTCGTTATTCAATTGTTTTTTTATATTTCGAAAAATGTCTTATTTCGTTGTTAGGTACATTCATTCTCTAGTGATAATTGAAAGAAAAATTGAAAATGTAGAATTACTACCTCTTTTGGATTTTTCTATTAAATGGAAACTGCGTGGAATGCACTTTTTTAAATAATCGCTGTGCGCTTATTATTAGGAATTTTGGAAAAATTCCTGCTTAAGAAATGAAGGTAATACTGTGGCCTAATAGATAGTGGAAATTATGTTGGAAAATTTTAGAAAATAATACACTTTGACGTTCAGCGTTTAAGAAGTGAGTAAATGTGAATATTTGTTGATCTTTAATATGATTATTATGCCTACGTGTAAAAAGAAAATTAAATTTTGTTGGAATTTTTTATGAGGTGACTTACTGTGCAACAGTTCTCTGAAGAAAATTTTGAAAAATCCCTATCAATAAGAAAGTTTAAACCTTTTTGAAATAAAAGTTTTACGCAAAATTTTTATTGCTGAAAGTTATTGCCACTTTCAAACCGGTAGTAAATTAACATTATAAATTGCAACATTCCTGGATTTTGTCTCAGTAAATATTGCTTCAGTATTTTTTGTTGGTTTGCTCGTTAAGGAGATTAACGGATGTGTTGCGGCTCTGTTTGAAAATTTATAATAAAAATTAATAAAATTCCTTCAGCAAATATAAAAACAGCTCATTGTCAGATAAAGTAAATAATCTGCAAAAAGAATATATGAAACTTTTCAAAATAAACAAGGATTTATATCGCACAATAATCATTTGTCAGCAAAAATTGCTTTAATTTTTACAAAGTTTTTATTAACTCTCTTTCTTGTGTGTCTTCTTCACTGCCTTCACTGTCCAGAGCGATTTTCGCAATCGATTTTAAACTTCCGGATGAGCTAGAAACTTATAACTTTAAACATAGCTCAGTTCGAAAAAATTAAATATTGTATTACTTGGACACTTCACATCAATTAAGTATTTTTACATTAAATTAAAAAATTCACTTTGTTTTAACCACACTTTGTTTTTTAGTGATTTTTTCAATGCCATGTAAGTATGAACGTAGTAAGAGTCGCAACCATCCTATTCATAAGTATTTTTAATTAATTTATATTGTTTCGGGTCAGCAAAGGAGCAATGTAAGTAACCGCGTGTATTAAGTACAGAGGTTAACAGATCATAAATAAAATTGATTACAAGATAACATAGAGTAAGTAGAGTAAAGTGCATAGAGTTAACAGGGTAATTTCAAAAAATGTAGGGAAAACTGTTGTACCTGTTTAAATATTTTTTTTATTCGGTAATTTAACGTATTCTACATAAACCGTATTTGCTTATTTTGGTTAAGTTAAATTATTTGAGTATCCACCACTAAAATATCAGAAAATTGCGGAATTTATGCGCACATGTGTTTACGATGTCTAAAAGAAAATCGCAAATGAGGCCAACGTACAACAAACCCTATGTACCTCGACCTGCATCACGTTGTACCTAGGACACATAACATAAACATAACCGGTGTGAAACTGGCAATAACTTTCAGCAATAAAAATTTTGCGTAAAATTTTTATTTCAAAAGGCTTAACTTAAAAAAGGTTTAACTTTCTTACTGATAGGGATTTTTCAAAATTTTCTTCACAGAACTGTTGCACAGTAAGTCACCTCATAAAATATTCCAACAAAATGTAATTTTCTTTTTACACGTAGGCATAATAATCATATTAAAGATCAATAAATATTCACATTTACTCACTTCTTAAACGCGGAACGTCAAAGTATATTATTTTCCAAAATTTTCTAACATAATTGACCTAATGAAAAAACCTATTAGGCCACAGTATTACCTTCATTTCTTAAGCAGGAATTTTTCCAAAATTCCTAATAATAAGCGCACAACGATTATTTAAAAAAGTGCATTCCACGCAGTTGCCATTTAATAGAAAAATCCAAAGAGGTAGTAATTTTCAACATTTCTCAATTTTTCTTTCAAATATCACTAGAGAATGAATGTACCTAACAACAGTACCTACAAAGGCTGATATCTCCATTTCTTATCTACATGAGATGATATGTACATAAAAATTGCAAAATTAGTTATTATTATATATAATATATAATATACTATTAGGATAAGAGGGGTAAATACCCCTTCTTTTTAGAGCAATTACATGTCATAAAAAACGTTTGCTGAGACTCTGAGAACCTCTAAACTTCTTGTACATATATTTTTATATATTATAATACAAGCACCCTTTTATAATCAAGGATTGTGTGTCACATTTATCAATCAAGCGCATATTTTGAGTATAGTCAATCATACAATCTGGTTTCCAAATATGCTCGCCAGTTCTGTGATTCGCTTTTGGTCATGATTCCTTCATAAAATGTTGAAAGCATTAACACGTCCCGTTTGTCTTTCTGAGAGCAATTACATTTCCGCTCTTTTTGCGTTCGCACATTCTGCGTACCACCCGTTGTAAAAATTTAGAGTGCCACATATACCGGTATTCTACTGGTTCAAGCAAAGCTCCAGATTAGGGCTGGTATACCAATTATCAATATATAACAGATGCCCTTTTTTCATAGTTCACCATTAGTTTTTGTATGACTGCACCTGAAACACATAACGGGTCATTTCTAGGAATGTCAATTTCTGATCCGATATACACTAACAACTGTAGCACATTTCCCGTCTCACAATCACACAACACAAAAGTTTTGATTCCAAAACGATGTCTCTTTGATGAAATATATTGCTTGAAGTGCAACCTGCCTTTGAACAATATTAGGGATTCATCGATGACCAGCTTTTGAAAAGGATGGAAAAATGTTGAACATCTTTTATTCCATTTTTCAAATATAGATCGTATTTTCCACAATTTATCATTATTGTCCGGTGGCGGAGGGTTGTTATTATCAGCAAAATGTATATAACGCAACAGTTGTGTAAATCTGTCTCTTGTCCTGTATTTACTAATAAAATTACTGGCAATAATAGGATCTGTTGGCCAATAATTCGAAATTTTATGTTTTTGTATATGTGGCATCGACAAATTTATTACTAAAAAAATTTCATTTCATTTACATCCGTGGGCACCCAGGATTTTCTTTTTGGAGCAATATCGTTTTCGGCACTGTACTGCTGGTATCTATTAGTTTCGTTCACAATTGTCGTCATCATTTGCTTATCAAAATATTTTACGAAGTATTCGTACTCGCTATCTACATTTTCAATTTCAAACGCAACCGAGATGTCAGAATTTTTGTCATCAAAATGATATCTTGTTGGATTGAAAATATCGCAATTTTGCCAACTTAAATCTCCTACAACCGTTTCTTCATCAGAATTACTATTTGAGTAATTGTCTCTTGCAATACCATCACTTGCACTATCCAAGTCACTAAGTGAAAGAATTTCTTCTCCTTCACTATATATATTATTGTCACTCAATTCTGTTCTTGAACGCTTTGAACCGCTAGTGCCACGAAATGTTGATCGTAAATCCATTTTCGATAATAAATAAAAATATTTTTAGACCAAAAAATATAAAATGCAGCTGGACACACTAAATGTTACTGCTAAACTGGCATTTCTTATGCGCTTTCGTAAATATAGGCCCTAAACACTCAAGAGGAAGGGAATGCAACAAACAAATACATGCGCTATATAAAGTGGTGTTTATTATACAACCGATACCAACTGATGCCCAACGAACGAAATATAAACACTCTACACATTTGTCCTATCGTATGTCATCGTACATGATAAAATAAATAAAAGTACATAAGCGACGCCCGCTCCAGGCAAAATTCATCAACTCGTTTATTTACGACAGCCGGATATCACGAAAGTTTCGCACCGTCGTTTATTTACGACAGCCGTAGTTAAAGGGTTAAAGGACTATAGAATATCGTGGTAAATAATTTAATCTTAAGCACTTGATAAATTGCCCTTCTTTTGTTATATTTTTGAAGCGTTTTATTTTTTATCTTTAATGTCACTTATTTGCCACAGATTTATATCCTCTCTGTCAGGCCATTTTCAATTTTTAAGTGACTTTGACACCGATTTCAGCGGTACTGATTCTTATATTGATTCTATCTTTCCAACAAAATAAGAACCTTCGTATACTAATATAATATGTAGATTGTAGATTGTAGATATGGTGGTGACGACTTGTACTGCGACCTTTATAGATCTATTGTACCCCACCCTCCTCCTCCAAGTGTTGGTGTACTTACCCATTTAGAGCGCCTCCTCTAATCCTGATTCCTTTAGGAATCTCAGGATCTGGGTGGGATTCAAGGCCTGCAGCTCCTCTGTGTTCAAGCAGTGAGCCCCAAGGTACATCTGTCTCTTGCGGAGTAATGCTCCGCAGTCTTTGAACAGATGTATGGGGGTTTCCTCTGCTGAGCCACAGAATCTGCATCTATCATCCTCCTCTAGGCCTAGGGCCTTGAGATATTTCCTAAGTCTGCAGTGTCCCGTCAGGGCTCCTGTCAGAATTCTGAGCTTGTTCCTGCTTAGTTTCAGGCAAGCTTTAGTTCTCTTCTGGTTAAAATATCCCAGCATCACTTTGGATTGCCTTAGCCCTGGAAGTTCTTCCCAGGTTTTCATCCATTTTCCTCTTATTTCTTCATCTAAACTTTTGCGGATGGTGTTCACGCTCATACCGCAAAAGGGTTCCGGACCTATAAAGGGGATACTGGATCCCTTGTTTGCTAGGTGATCGGCTTCTTCGTTTCCGTCTATACCAGTGTGTCCTGGTACCCAGTATAGCGTTACTTTATTATCCCTGCCAAGCTTGTTCAGCTTCCCCACACAGTCCCATACCAGTTTGAATCTGATGGTGTATGAGCTAATAGCCTTGATGGCTGCTTGGCTATCTGACAGGATAGCAATTCGTTTTTTGCGGTAATTCCTGTCGAGGTTAAACTGTGCACATCTTTCGATTGCGTGTACCTCTGCTTGGAAGATACTTGGGGATGTTCCCATGGATTCGGAGTATCTGGTACGAGGTCCAAACACTCCTGCACCAGTACCTTCCTTTGTCTTCGAACCATCTGTATACCACTTGATGGCATTTTGCTCTATGTGGTATGCTGAGGATTCGTCGCTCCAATCGGCTTTACTACTACACATTGCTGTGTAGTTTTTCTCGAAGTGGTATTTGCATACCATTTCGTCTTTTGGTACTTCCAGCCAGGGGATCTTGGCAGCGAGGCTGTTTGGGTCTCTGCTCCCGATTATTTTACCTCTGCCCATTCCTTCCTTGCTGAATCTTACGATCGCCGATCTGGCGGCGCTCTCCACCACAAGGTGCAGCGGAGTCAGATACAGCAGCAGCTCCAATGCTGCTGTCGGACACGACCCCATCGCCCCCGTGATGCAGACACACGCCAGTCTTTGAATCTTCTCAAGCTGTTTCCTCATAGAGGCCAGCTTGATTCTACTTCCCCACGCAACCGCCCCATAAGTGATTGCAGGTCTCACTATCATGGTGTACATCCATCGCAGAATAGTGGGGTTACAACCCCACGTTTTTCCTGCCAGATTTCTGCACACCATTAGGGCGCGTTTGGCTTTACCTACCACTGCCTCAGCGTGTCTATTCCATAGGAGTTTGCTATCTAGTGTGATACCCAGATACCTTATCTCCTGTTGGTATTCTACTGCCTTCCCATCTATGAGTATGGGATGTAGGCAGTTTAGTTTTCTTCTTCTAGTAAATGGTATCACCGTGGTTTTACTCGGGTTGAGTCTCAATCCCACTGTTTGACACCATTTACTAGTTACTTTGAGGCCTCTCTGAACAATTTCACAGAGCGTTCCCTCAAATTTTTCTCTGGCCATTATGACTATGTCATCGGCGTAACCTTGACATTTGATGTCTAGGTCGTTTAGCCTAACCAGTAGTTCATCAACTACCAGGCTCCACATTAGCGGTAATAGTACACCTGCCTGTGGGCACCCTCGAGTTGTGGAGATCTTAATGGTGTCTTTTCCCACTTGTGTCTCCGCCGTTCTAGTTCTCAGCATTTCTCCCATCCACTTTGAGATAGTGCTGTCGATATTCCTTCTTTCGAGGGCCGCCCTGACAGCCTCGTGTGAGGTGTTGTCAAAAGCTCCCTCTATATCCAAGAAGGCACATATCACTACTTCCTTTATCTCTAGTGCTGCTTTTATTTTGTTTGTCAGCTGATACAGGGCGGTTTCTGTGGATTTCCCTGCTCTGTAAGCATGCTGACTCCTGTGTAGTGGTGTACTTACCAGCACTATAGTCCTAAGGTAATTATCAATCACCTTCTCCATTGTCTTTAACATAAAAGATGTTAGACTAATGGGTCTAAATGACTTCGGTTGAGTGGTGTCTTTCTTCCCCACCTTCGGTATAAATACCACCTTAGGCCTTCTCCATACCTCCGGTATATATCCGAGCGCTAAGCTACTTCTAAAGGTATTTAGAAGATACGGCATTAGTTCTCTCTCTACCTTTTGTAGGAAGGCAGGAACTAGTCCGTCCACACCTGGGGCCTTAAAAGGCTGGAAAGTGCCGATAGCCCATCTGATTCGGTTTTCCGTACAGATGGACGCTGCCCTCTTCCAGTCGGCCCGACTTGGTTTCCGTGGTTGCATCAAGCCCTCGGTCTCCCTGTATCCTCTACATCCCGGAAAATGGGTTTCTAGTAGGAGGAGAGCTCTTTGCTCTTCATCCTCCGTGAAGGTCCCATCCGGTTTCTTCAGAGTGGTTGTCATTTCCACTCTATCCTTCGCTAGTGCTTTGTGCAGTCTAGCTGCCACCGGCGTGGATTCTATGTTTTCACAGAAGGTCCTAAAGTTTTCCCTTTTTGCCCTTCTGATCTCTTTGTTGTAGGTGGTAAGCACCTCAGAGTATTCTAGCCAATTTCCGTATTGCTTGGCTTTGTTGAAAAGCCTACGTACTTTTGCTCTTAATGTAGACAAATTTTTGTTCCACCATTTTTCGTCCTTATGCTCCTTCACGGTTTTTACCGGGCAGCTGGATTCAAATGCCGTGGTGATTGCTACATTTATTTCTCCTACAGCCTGCTCCAGCACGGTGTAGTGTTTGATACTACCCCGCACTGTCACCTGCTCTAGGTTTTCTTTTAGTTGGGAACTAAACATAGGCCACACAGTTTCTCTGGGGTTTCGAATGGGGGTGTTTTCCTCACTCGCTCCTTCCAGCTCAAACTCTATGATCCTATGATCTGACATTGAGGGCTCACTTGAAACCCTCCACTTTTTAATTAGTTTACTTACGATAGCGCTACCTACCGTAATATCCAGTACCTCCTTTCTGACAAATGTTGGTGTGTTCCCAACGTTGTACACAATTAAGTTCTCTTTAATGAGGTTCTAAAAGGTACTCACCCCTCTTATTAGTGTCCTTGCTGCCCCACATCTCATTGTGTGCGTTCGCGTCACATCCCAGGATGAGTGGCAGCCTTCTCCTAATACAGTGTTCCACCAGCTTTTGTACTTCAATGGGTGGTATGCTGTTACCATCGCCAGGGAAGTATGCTGATGCGATCACTACTTCGCGGTGGAGACCCTTGATCTTGTTGAGGGCCTGAATCGGTACTAAATCCCGCGTTAAAAATTCTGAAAGACATAAGTAATTTATGCCATTTCTTACCATAATGCAGGTTCTAGGGGAGACCTCACGGCTGTCCAATACCAACTTACATTCCCTGTTGCTAAGGCCTCTGATCTTACCTCCGTAGGTCCAGGGTTCTTGAGGCAGCGCTAGCCCTAGGTGCTGCTTGGTGAACATCCTAGCCATCACAGCTGAAGCTGCTTTGGCATGCTGGATGTTCACTTGGGCTATTTTGGTGCGCCTGCTGGTCATTCTTGTTTTGGGAAAGGAGGCGGCAAGTCCTCCTCTGTCCCTACAAGAACATCTACCTCTGCCTCTGTAGACATGGCTGGACTGCTCATGTCTACGAGTGTGAGGTCAAGGTTGTCTTCCCGGGAATCCGGGATGACTTCCTTGTTCTCTGTGTCGGTTAGGTCCCGTACACATGGATTATTTTTACTTTTGGAATTCATATAAATCCCACGAGTCGCAAGGGAACTAAAGGTCCACCACATCAGAGCCCCGCATGATAGTGGTAAGGCTGGATACCCTCTGAGGTCGCCAGGTATCAGAGGGGCTCCGTAAGCGATGCCCGGTTGCCCTTGGCCATCAACCAGTCCCTTTGGCACGGGTCGCATGACACCTTGGGATTAAGGGTTTGGAAGTTCTTGGTTGTTCGCCCTCCGCCGAACGCCCCGACCGGAGTTGTTCCCGTCGTGACGTCCAACGGTATGTTGCGAAACTAAGCCCTCACACCGCGACAAGGTGACTTCCACGTGAGGGAAATATAATATACTCTCCAATATTGTAATTTTTTAATATATTCAATCTGAAGGTTCTCTGTTTCACTGTCATTTTCGGAGACATTTTCAGATGTATCACTTAATGAATGGTTGACAGAAGTTGCAGTAGTTTCCGATTCTGATAGCTTGTTCTTCTTCTATTGATTTTATTTGTATTCTTGGATTTGTTTTTAATCAATAATTTATTATTTGCTAATTTTTTTAGATTTTGCTTCATTAGATTTAGTTGAAATAAGTCTTTTAGTCTTCATATTTTCAATTTCTTGCTTTTTTGGTGTATCAGTCAAGATTCAAGATCTTCCTTTTTGTACCCCTTTTCGAGGTTCAGCTTCCGGGTGAGGACGAAACATAGCCGGCGGTATCAAAGTTGGTAATTTTCGGTGTACCCAGATATCAGTTGATGTTATATTGGAACTCTTTAGAGCGGCCTTGCTTGAAATTATCAACTGTTAGGGCTACAGCAGGTTTATTAAACGTTGATGAGCAGTGGCGACTCGTGGATGATGTTTGTAGGAGGGCTGGAAAAAAATATAATAAAAATATTTATACGAGTTGAAAAACCCGCATTTTCATTGACATATACAGAAACATACCTGTTAACCAATTATGCTTCATTTAAATGTTGAAATTAAATTTTCGGTCATAATTATTTGAACGACTTTTTGACACTGGACAAATATTTAAATCTGCAGTTAACCGTCTTAATGATTTAATTTCAATTTTTTCTTGAAATTTCAGTCGTGCAAAGTTGATCTTTTGCAAATGCATAACTGAATTTTTGGCTTCGTTCAATTCTATAAAAATGTAATTAAAATTAAATTCAATAATTAAATTAAAAAATAACACTATCTTACTTTCTATGTGTATAGCTAAGAACTACTTATTTATTACTACTTTAAAAATTGTCTTAATTGTTTTAAATTGTCCACTTTTCAATTGTCCATCAATTAATTATCCACTTAAGATTCTTAGACTTTGCCGAAATAACTCGAATTTTAAGAAACAAACTCATAAAATGCCTAAAATACAGAGTGCGGGCTGCAATGTTTGCAGCCCACGATATACATATTACAAAAACGTATATCATGGGTGGGGGTAACCAGACCAATACACTAACTACGCGGAGAGACTCGGGCTGCACTGACTGAAGCCCGGATGAGTATATTGCGTATACGACCGCAAAACATTGCAGAATACACACATACAGAGCGCCTATCGAGGTATTTATTACCTACAATTCAAAAAATAAATATACTACGAAGGGAAAAATATGTTTTTCTAAAATAATTGTACACAAATGTAATAGTTTATAACACTTAAAAAAATGTTTTCATTTTGGCGGGAGGGCTGCAGCTCTGCAGCTCTTATGGGCGAGCCGCCACTGTTGATGAGCGAGCCAAAGTAGTCGCATCAGGCTTTCTCAAAGACAATTCGTTCCGGTATCGCTTTCTAAATGTGCGCAGGCAATAATCTCTGACTATTTTATTAGTATTCCAGCTCTGTAGGTTAGTTGATAATCCAAATAGTTGATCTGGGTAATCAAAAATGTTTAGAAGCACCGAAAGATGTAAATTTATTCTCCTTTTATTTTTAGTCATTTTAATGGAATTTGAAGTAATACAAATTTAATAGGCATTCATATTAATATTCTCCTCTTCTTCTCTTTACTTCTAGGTATGACTTCTGAAATGTGTCTTATAAGGAATTTAGTATGAAAATATAAAATAAAGATAAATTTTCTTGGCCAACGTACAACACACAGGTTGTACTTAGGCCACCGACCAAGGTACAACTTATTGACAGTGGCTAATGTACAAGACTGCTTCATTGTGGTTGAAACCCGTAGATTTAAAATATTTTGATTTTAGATCTCATAAGTTTATTATTGTTTGATTGTTTTTATATATCCCGCAAGTTTACATAATAGAGGTAATTGACTATAAGTAAATGTATAAAAATGACTTCAAAATATATTTAAAATACTTACCTACTTACTTTTTTCGGAAAAAAATACCAAGCACTGGCTTAATGGTCGTAAGCGACACTAGATCGTCTGCAGTGATGTACCGAATAACACATACGAAATAGTTTAATGTCGCGAGAAATGAGCCAACTGGCCTAGGTACACATGGTGCCAAGTTAGAACGGGTTCCCCTACTCATTTTTGCTTCATATTGTAGTTATAATTATTTTTAAGTGTAATTGTCCAGTTATATTAGATATATTCAACGCAAGGGTTAGACTAAAAATATGTGCCAATTGGGGTGGTAATTGCAGAATCTTATCAGAATTTATAATTTCGTATATACTTCTACATGAGAAACTTCACATGTTCCAGTTTCGTGAATAAATTTAGGAAAAATTATTTAAATATTATTATTTGTAGGTACCTATTATGTTATATTACGTAGCTTATTTTTTAATTTCATTATACGAACCACTCGGTAAATGTCTGGAGTATTTTCTAAAATTATTTAAAAATAAATGTTGTTTAGTAATTTTCGTGAAAATTAATAAGCTTAGGTAAGGTGAAAATTGGTTGTCTAATTAGGTATGCTATGAGAGAGTTTTAAATGCTTGAAGGAGATGAGGAATAAATTGTTAACTTTTCCCCACACCCAAAGCCACGTTTAAAGTAATTCTGTTTAAGTTACGGGAGTAACTCTCGCAATCTCCAAAATAATTATTCCTGTCCGTATACCTACACTCAACATTTCTATTTAAATATAAAATAATAAGATTTTTCTATATTTGTAGAATTTTTTTGAAAAAAAATATATTTGTAGAATTTTAAGTATTTTCACAGAAAGAGCAAAAAAGGAAATACAAAGTTAATATAACATAAGAGTTTTGCTTAAAATGTGTGAAAACTCGAGATTTAAAGTGAAGCGGGTCTTTAGGTCCCGCTAAAGGTCTTTGAAGAATTTAAGTGTCTGATTTATTGATTGACTTACCTCCTTTTCCATTTTCGAGTAAAAAAGATTCTTTGAGTAGCGTTTGATTTCCGAATTTCAGTGAGAATGAGACACTATAAATCGATTATATTTACATGGGTTTTACACTTTAGCCTCTTATGATTATATTTACACTCTTCCCTCTTGATTAATGATACATATAAATAAAATCTCAACGTACCAAATATTAGAACAAATAAATATTAACCTACTTAAAGAATATCAACTATAAAATAATAAAATATATCAATAATTCGACAAATTTAGAGAGAGTAAAATATATTTGTATGCAATAGGTTTATTGGTTTTTTAACTTTGGTTAATTGGTTAAATGGTTTATTTGGTATTAGAAGGTCTACCGACCACGAAGTCCTTCTGCCTTACAAATTTAGATTATAAAAAAATTAGTATATACTAGACTAACCACATACAAATTAAAAAAGAAGACTAAAGATTAAAAGAGAAGACTAAGATAAAATTAGGAATAAATAGTCCTCAGAAATTATGGACTTTGTAACTTAATAATAATGAAAAGGTTAGTTGCGAGCGTTACTACATCGAAGTAATCCATACTTACTCCGAAATAAGGAGTAATAAAGACAAGTTTGTGTGTCGCATCAATACGGTTTTTTAGTTGAAAGCTAAGCGATTTTGAAAGATAAACAAAACATTATATTGCGAGTTTTCAATGAAGTTTTAAAAAAGAATGAATGTGATTAATAATACCGATTTATTTTTTTAATACATAAAATAAGAATGTCTGTTTCATAGATTAAGTCTGAAATATAATAATTCGTTACGGTTGATACATGTTTAACAACGCAAAGAAAAGCTTTTTCATGTAGCTTTCTTTCTCCGTTTGCTGGTGCTCTTTATATAAGTGAATATAGTAATAATTCCTATTATTTTTTCTCTTTTCCGTAATCTTAAGCTTTAAATGCTGTGCAGGCAGTACCGGCAATAAATTATTTTACTGGAGGATAGACACTGCATTCCATATTAAATATGAAAATTTTTTAATAAATCCAGAAATTACAACAGAGATAAAAATAGTTATGGGAATAAATACAATATGTGGCCGACCGGGATATTAAAAACGATAAATAATAATTCTGCAGTTTAATAGTTTTATTCAAAAGTTGAATATCTTTGTATGCATATAATTAAGGAGATAAATTTTAAATTTTTATAAATTTTAAATTTTAAATGTTTTTTACTCAATTTAGAAAACATAAAATAAACATCATGGTAGTTATTTTTTAAATTCTTTATCCGTCTACCAAAAGATTGATGTTAGTAGTCTTCATTTGCATATTTTGTAAGTTTTATTATGTTAAATTTACAATATTTAAATTATTCACATTTGATATATTTGTTCCATTTGATCTTCGAACAAAATCACACAGTTTAACTTAAAACTGATACGTTAAAATTCAAATTAAGATTTTATTGTCATTGAAAAAATTTAAACTACTCATTTTTAAATTAAACTAACTTGACTTATCTGTTATATTATCTGTTTAAAATTGGGAGAAATTAGTCGATGTAAAAGTGTTACACTAGGGCCTCTGACACAGATTTTTCTAGCTGCCAACTAGTGAGTGTATCCATGAGTATCTCCTAATAACTCATCAAATTAATGAGCAGATTAAATGCTTAAACGCACTGCCTTTTAAAATGAAAATAAAACAAAATTAACGATGATTAACGATTCGGAGGGAATAATATGTTTATCATGACAAATGAACTTACGCCACTTACAAAATCACGGAAATGAGGTTTTCAATTCATAAGAAAAAATAAGTCCATAGTTAAAGTAAATTTTCCTTGAAACAATACTAAATGTATTCTGGAATATTATAGATTTCACTACTTATAGCTCATACTTGTAGGAAACAAGGGTACGAGCACATAAATCGTGATTAGCATATATTAAGAAAACATAATTATGGCAAAGATTTTGCGTCGCTTACAATTTCAGTTCTCGACTATTATAGATTTCACCTCTTATGACTCATACAGTTCGAGGTAAATTTTTCGTACAAGGGTACGAGCACAAAAATCGTGATTAACATATCTTAAGAGAATCACTAAAAACATATCTGGAGAGCACATATTTATTGCAACAATTTCACATCGATTAAAATTTTTGTGCTCGATTATTGTTGAAAATGGGGCGAATACGTTCGTGTAGGTCTAGAACGCAGGCCCTGTGCGAGCCAATGGGCTCAAGCCAACATTCTACGATCGCGCAAACGCACGAGAAGTTTAAATTCATATATCGCATAGGCAGTGTAAAAACAAAATACAATCAATAAAAATTAATAACCGAATGTATAGAGTTGAAAAATAAAGTACAAGTGACAAATACATATAACAGTGTTCTTTTAAATTAACGCTTAGACCAGGGGTCTCCAAACTACGGCCCGAGGGCCACATCCGGCCCGCGGACAGATTTTGTCCGGCCCGCAGAGAGCTAGCATACTTGAAAACTCCTTTTAGAGAACATATTTTTTATAGCAAATAAAATTTAGTTTACTGAAGTATTCTAATTTTATGTTGAATAATTATTAATATGACATCTACATTGATATGGTCATGGGCTAACTACTCATTATTCACTCACTACAACATTGTTGTAGGCTTATTGTTATTGTTTTTGTGATAAGTTGGATAAGGAAACACAGAACTGTAATGAGTAAAGACATGTAAAATATGCAGAAAATTTAACTTCAGTATATAATAACTAACAAATTATTGAAATGAATCCAACTAACATTTTAAATAAAAACATAACTTATAACAAGCATAATGACATATGAAATACTAATGAGATTTATGTAATTGAGGTTTTCCACTGACAATAGTTTGTAGTTGTGGACTAATTTTACTTGTACCAATTATTAAAAGAGATTTAAGATTCTCATCAGTTAATTTAGATCTGTAAACATTTTTTGTGTACTTCATTTTGGAGAAGGTCTTCTCACACAAATAAGTAGTACCAAAAACAGAAAACAGCCCACTAGCAAATTTATGCAAATTATCAAATTGTGTCAGTGGAAGACTCTTATAAAATTCCAACAAAGATGAGTTTTGATATTTGTTCTTAATTATATCACTGCACTGTAGATCAATCATTTCCATTTGAAGTTCCGGGGCTAGGGTTTCAATGTCAGTATCAAAAGGATTCTGAAAAATCTTAATTTTATTCGCAATGGCATCAAAGTCCGAGAAACGAGTATCAAAATTTATTTTCAAGGCACTAAAAGTTTCGATTGCAAAATCGATAGGAAACTCAGTTTCAGTGGTGTGGCTGAATATTTCACATGTTTTAAAATGTGAAAAATATTTACTTCGTAGTTGTGATTGAAACAGTATCATTTTCTTCCGGAATGATTTGATATTAGTGTATAAATCAGGAAGATGCTGGTTTTCTCCTTGCAATCTCAAATTCAGTTCGTTCACATGTTTTGTCAAATCAACATAGAATGCTAACTTCCACAGCCATGCGTTGTTTTGTAATTCAGTAAGAGGGCGATGCTTTTCATTCAAAAAAATTTCGATCACTGCTCGAAGTTCAAAAAAGCGCTGAAGGACTTTCCCACAACTAAGCCAACGTACGGCAGTATGATAAGTTAAGTTATTTTCTCCAATCTCTTCAATAAATTGTCGGAATTGTCGGTGATTCAGCCCAAAAGATCTGATAAAATTAACAGTTGATATGACTGGTTTCAGAACTTCAGACATATCCAAACTTTTTCCGCACAAAGACTGTTGATGAATGATACAATGTAAGACTAATGGTTTTGAACCACCGTCATTTTCTACAGCCTTTGACACAAGAGCGACCACTCCTTTATCTTTCCCACTCATGTTTTTGCCTCCATCAGTTGTAATACATTTCAAGTTTTTCCATCTAAGGTTTTTTTGATTAATGGCCATTTCAACTCTCTTAAAAATATCTATACCAGTAGTTGTGCCATGAATACTATACATATCAAGAAGTTCTTCATGCACTTCATAGCTTTTATCTACTCCTCGAATATAAATCAACACCTGAGCACTATCTGACACATCCATTGACTCATCCAAGGCCAAAGAAAACCACTCAACATGTCCATTTTTGTCACAGTTGTCAACAGTTGAGAGGATATATTTTCAGTGATGTTTTCTACCCTTCGAGCCACAGTGTTTGCTGACATACTGACAGTTTTTAATAAATTTAGCTTTTCAGGGCACATTTCTTCGGCTACTGAAATTATGCATTCTTTGATCATTTCTCCATCGGTGAATGGTTTTCCACGTTTTGCAATTTGAAGAGCCACACGAAAGCTGGCACGAGTTGCAGCCTCTTTTTCAGTTTTGAGTTTTGTAAATGAAGATTGCTGCGATTTCAATCCGCTCTTCATAGCTTCGATTTTTTTTGTCCGCAAACTTCCTGTATATTTTGAGTAATTTTGAAAATGTTTTGTTTCATAATGACGTTTAATGTTATATTCCTTGAGAACGGCTATGCTTTCATTGCAAATCAAACATACATAGCGCCTTGTTACTGGACTCAATTACGAAATACTGAATGTTCCACTGATCTTTGAATTTTCTGCATTCACTATCAATTTTTCGCTTCTTTTCCATACTACTAAATCACATACAAAAGCAACAATTCAAATCAAAATACTGTTACAAAGATGTCTTAAACTTAAACACGCACAAACACGTTTTAAGGAGGTACGAACTATTTTATTTCACAACAGTGTCATAGGAACTGACTTGTGGTTGCGCCACTAGCCTTCTTATATATTCCAATTACTGCCATCTAGAAGTGAGTGGAAGACACCAGAACTTTCTAGAACCAACGAGATTATTCTGTACGTGCTATTAGCGCCATCTCTTAGCGATAGAAGGTACTACCCATTTCCGCCTGTGTCCACCAGATGTCGTGTCACGTTACTCCTCATGGCTCGTACTCTACGACTAATCTAGAAATTACAGATAATGACAGGAAAATTAATAATATGCAGTGTTGCCGTTTTGCGGACTTTAGTCCGATTTGCAGCCTTTTTTAAACGTTGCGTACTTTTTCGGACTTTTTTTTTCATCAGTGGACTATTTCACTTTTTACCACCGGCAACAATGATAATATGGTTTTGGCCCTCAGAACTTACTGGAGTAATCAGTATAGCCCTAAGGCTGGAAAGTTTGGAGACCCCTGGCTTAGACAATCACTTAGACAACACACTTAACAATTAGAAACGCTTTGAGCTTTCTTCTAAATGTTACATAATTAAAAAAACCCTATGGTCGATTTTGAATGAACTGTCAAACAAAAATAACTTAAAAGACGAAAAAGGAATTTCACTTAAAATTAGTGATACATTGATTGAAGATCCACACAGCATAGCCACTACCTTTAATCATTATTTTAAAAATGCAGCAGAATTGGTTACTCTGCAGATGACAGGAACAGATGCCACATACCAACACATTCCTCACAATCCGCACACTATTTATGTGCCGGATTACTGCGAAAGTGAAATGGAAGAGATTATAGGAAAATTAAAAACTAAACATACCTCAGGCACCGATGGATTACCTTGCAAAATTATCAAAGAATTTAGATACGAACTGTTATCACCAATAACACATATAATAAACCACTTATTCTCTACGGAAGAAGTTCCTACGGTACTGAAAACATCATTAATAATTCCTATATACAAATCTGGCGATAAAACGGACATCAAAAACTATAGACCAATATCACTGCTATCTGTATTATCGAAGATATTTGAATATAGTATGTTGAATAGGCTAACACCATTTGTAAACAAATACAAGCTAATTCCTGAACAGCAGCATGGATTCCAAAAAAATAAATCTACGGAAACTGCCATGGTACACCTGTATAACAAAATACTGGAAGAAGTTGATTGTGGGAAATGTCCCATAGGCATTTTCTGCGATCTCACCAAGGCATTTGACTGTGTTTCACATAGTCAATTGATTAGCAAACTTAACATCCATGGTATTAGAGGGAAGGCAGGTAACTGGATACAATCATACCTCAAGGACAGAACACAGATAGTCAAGATATCAAAGGGTAGCAAAAGTGCACAATCTCCACCCCTGAGCACTCGCATTGTACTACCACAAGGCAGTGTACTTTCTCCGTTACTTTTTTCACTATACTTAGCGGATATAACCAAGTATATAGCGGAATATCACTGCACTCTATACGCAGATGATTCCAGCTTCATTATCTCTCACGGTGATCAGGTAGATAATGAAGTACACGCAAATATACTGCTAGAATCCATAAATAAATGGTTTGCAGCGAATAACTTGTTCTTGAATGGCTCGAAAACAAATTATATGATCTTTAGACCACAGAGAAGGTCTTGTAGGGCAATATCATTAACAATGGAAAATATTGAATTAAAGCAAGCCAACAAAGTTAAATTTTTAGGAATATACGTAGAAGATACATTGGGGTGGACAAATCACATTGATTACACCATCAAAAAAATTAACAAGAAAGCTTATTTAATAAGATCAATACGAAAAATTGTAAACTTGTCAGCTATTTTAACAATATATTATGCAGAAGTCCAATCAATATTAAAGTATGGAATCTTAGTATGGGGCTCATCAACATACGCTAAACAACTATTTATTGCCCAGAAACGAGTAATAAGAGCTATTAAGGGAATTGATGTTAGAGAGTCCTGCAAATCCCACTTCCAAACATTAAAACTTTTAACATTACCATCACTCTATATACTAGAAATGGCATGTTTCATACATAGGCAAAAACATCTCCTAAAACTCGCCAGAGACCAACACAATTATTTCACAAGAGGGCATTCAAATCTATACCCTGGAAGGGTAAATCTCTCGATCTGCAAGGGGCCGTACCAATTGGGAATAGAGATATTGAATAGGCTACCGAAAAATATTAAAGAAGAATGTAAATACCAGTGCTTCAAAAAACAATTAAAAGAACATTTAATCGAACAAGCTCTATACTCACTGAAGGAGTGAGATACTGAAACTTTCTTTTTTCTTTTGACATTTCCCAGAATTTTTGTTATTTTTATTTTATGGGTGAATCAAATTTTGATTTTGATTTAATTAGTAATTTTTTAAATTTCATTGGTATAGAATTATAGATTTGTATATCAAATCTATCAGGTGCTCCTTGGCAAATAGTTATTTTAGATTACTCTTTGTTGTTCTCAGGTTCAGAAAATGTCTTATATTATATCCGTGGCGATCTTCTCTCATTCCAAATACATTTCTATTTATATATGTATAAAATTTGTAACTTCAAAAAATAAGGCCTTATTAATAATAATATAAGATCTATAAATAATAAGATCTTATTATTCTTTTTGGGTTAAGAACACTCGTTGAATTTGTGAGGTGAGGAGTTTCCACACTAGTATGCCATAGGATAAAATAGATTGAATCTCGGCATGGTACACATTGAGGAGACAATTCGCACCAAGCGTATGTTGCACCTTTCTCAGCAGGTACGACTTGCTATTTAATTTTTTAATTAAAGAGTTTATTATAGTGTCCCATTTGAGATTTTCTTCTAGGTATACTTTTAAAAATTTTGCTATTTTGTGTCTTTCCAGACAAACATCTCCAATTTTTAGTGGCATATCGTCAGTGCTATTTCTTCTACTGCACTGAAATATGATGTAGCTTATTTTATCTATGTTGAGATGTAGGTTATTGGCACAGAACCATTTGTGAAGTTTGTCGAAAGTCATATTCGTTGTGCCCTGTTTTCTGCCCGTGAACTGTCTGAAGTAAGTATACTCGTATCATCCAAATATAGTGTACATGATGTTGCCCGATGTAATTTATCATATCTGCCGTGTAAAAGGAGAATGGCACAGGCGTTAAAATACTGCCTTGCGGAACACATAGTTTTACCACTGTGTCACTTGATACACCCATACTCTCTTTTGCATCTATTTTTACATGCTGTTTTCTATTGCTTCGGTATGATTCGAACCAACGACTTGCCTTGCCTCTGATACCATATCTTTCAAGTTTATCTAAGAGTATATCATGTTTGTTACAGTCGAAGGCTTTTGAAATGTCGCAGAAAACTCCTACCAAACATCTGCCTTCGTCCACCTGGTTCATGATTTTATTATAAAACTTATTTATTGCTGTAATTGTCGATTTATTTTTACAGAACCCATACTGTTGACTTGGAATTATCTTGTGTTTTAAGATGAAGGGTATTATTCTATATGCCAGAACTGATACTAATGATACCGTTCTGTAGTTATTTCTATCCGATGAATCACCTTTTTTAAATATTGATACAACCGTCGATATTTTTAATACACTTAATTTTTTTTAATACACAATCTGGCACATTTTCAGAGGAGAAAGAGGAGTTTACGAATGTCTGTTATGGGTTCAATTAGTTCCACTTTCTTTGATAATGTTGCCAGGTATTAGATCCGGGCCATGAGATGTTTTGTTTTTCAGTTTATTAAGTATTATTAACATTTCGTTGGGGAAAAATTCATACAGATATATTGACCAGCTGTTTTGCTGTATATGTTCGTTCCCGATTTGCGTATAGGGAAAATTTAACTAGGTATATTTGACTTATATTCTCAGGGGGTGATATAAAAAAATGGTTGAATAGCAAAGCTACAACATTCGGTTCTTTTATGCACATATTTTTATTTGAATGTCTTGTTTAGTCCTATATTTGTTAGACAGTTCGTCCACTGTTTTCCATAGCGTCCGCTGCTTGTTGGCTGATTTTTCTAATTTGCTTTTATAGAAATTTTGTTTAAAAACTAGGAGGTGTTTATGATTTTTTTTCCGTGTGAGATAAATTTCCCTTAGCACTGGATATTTCTTTTGTAGCACATATAAGTCTTTAAAACGCGCACTTGAAATTTTAATTTCCTCCGTTATCCACGAGGAGTCAGTTATTTTAATTTTCTTCATTGCACAGTATTCGAAAATGTAAAATTGCACCAACTGTATGAAGGCAATGGTCTTTTGTTCGAAATCTCGTGAAGCATATATTTCAGATTTTGCAGGGCCTGTTGCAGGCGATATTTATTGCTTGACGAAAAGTCTCGGGTAAGTAATTTGACTTATTTGTAATATAATTCAAGACATAATCTACTAGTATCAGTCGATGATCGGACAGAGTATTATATTCATCTGTTATTGTGATTGCCTGATTACTCCTCACAAATATGTTGTCTATGGTACTTTTAGAAGTTTTTGTTTTCTAGTGGGAACTGAAACTTTCAGTTCAAGCCCATAAGCATTCAAAAGATTAATTAAATTATTTTTTCTTTTTCGAAATGAATATTAAAATCCCTAGCAACAAAAATCTCTTGATAATTATATAAAACGGAGTCTAAAACTTCTTCAAATCATCGCATAAAAGTGCTGATAGACCCCGTGGGTGGTCTATATATTGTTATTATAACTATTTTATTATCACACATTTCATTCTTATAGCTCTATAATCGTATGGCTCATATAACTTGGGATGAATTTTTGTGCAACGATACAAGCACAAAAATCGCGAATACGATATCTCAAGAGCAAATAATTATTAATTATTACAACGTTTTCGCTTTGTTTAAAATTTTTGTACATTGTCATTAAAGATTTCACGTCTAGTGGCTCATTCGGTTTGGGGTGAGTTTTTCGCACAAGAGGTTGAGTTAGCGAATCCGCTCCGAGATGCCTAAAAAGCACATAAGAGGCACATAATTATATATTTGGTTTGACATCCCAATTTTTCAGATTAGTGGGTGCTAGCTTGACAGTAGGTTAGCACCCTCACCAGTCAAATTTGATTTTTTCATTGAACGCTTCTAGCACAAAAGTTAGCGATTGCTGTACATAATTAGCACATAAAGAGCACATAATTCTGGTCTAATAAAATTTGAATTTTGAAGAGCTCGGGGTGCCAGCATTATAGAACTTTCAATTTCATATATTTTTACGGATTGTCTAGTATTCCGAACTCAAATGTCGTGTAAATCCATCTCAAAAAGTAAAAAAAAAGTAGTTTTTAAATTATTGGCTTACAATTTAATACATTTTCAAAATATTTTATCATCTCGACTCAAACTTCATGTAATAGCTGTATCCATCTCAAAATGTAATAAAAATAATTATTATAAATTGCAGAAAATTAGTAAAAGTGCATAAATAATTCATTAAAAACGAGATGAAATGGTTTTTTTATGGAAGCCGTAAATAAGCTCGAGAATTATAAGTGTATTTTTTTTTTCTTGCTGTTGCCTGATTTATTATTAATGTCTTATAAATTTATTATTAGTATTAACTGATTAAAATTAAAATCGAAGTTATAAAACGACATTAGAGTTAATTTAAAACGAATGTTGTGCCGGGTAGTAGGTAGAGTAAGTAATAACTGCCAGGTATAAATAAATTCCAGTAGGTAAATTACCATTCATTTGAGAGAGTTCTGTTCGCACAATAAACATTTGTGTAAGATGTGTAATCGTGCGCCAGATTGTATCCAGTCGAGGCGGAAATTCCTTTGTATTTCCTACGGCCTATACGAGCCGGTAGCATATCGGCCTTTTCCCTTCTACTTGACTTCCACTCCACTAGAGTTTCGATTTTAAAACAAACTTCTTAAGAGTTTGAACCCTTCAGTTATGATAGTGTAATTTATATCCCGCCATTCTTACCATCGGCTTACAATTTCCTCTCTCGTTCTTTCACGATACTATAAAAATAAATTTTTTGAGTTGAAAAAAAATTATAAGTTGAAACATTACTCACAAACCCTTTCCTACAATTGTTGTCCACAAGTAATACGATGATAAAACTAGATCGATACAATTATGTGGTGGGACATTATGTGGAAATAAGACTTCACAGAACAGAGTCTCCAGTAGAGATCTCGGAAAATCGTGAATTTCCCGCTTACAGTCTTAGTGCATTAATTGATCTTCTGAAAACGATGCCGTAATCCGTTTTTGATTCTCTGCAACCGTTTCTGAAATATCGACTTATCAAATCGAGAATTGTTAAATTTTAGTTTGAAATTTCTCAATGAATAATGGAATAATTCCGAACAATTTACACATCGACTTGTTCGTCTTGTCGAGCAGTTTCTGTGTGGCGAAAATGATTTCATTGCTGTTTACAGTTTTTGAGAAAATTGAAAAACCAGAAAAGCAAATTTTTTTTCAACCGAAATGATGGAAACTTTTGACGAATTTTTTAAAAATTTTGTAGTGATTTTTGTAATAGCTCGAAAGAAATCGAAGTGCTGAAAATGATGAAATGACTGAAAATGAAATTCTGAATTCAAATTTTCCACAATTTCATGAGTCTATATCTCGTGAACGGTTACCGATAATTAAAAACGGAGAATTTTTCTACTCAAATTTTTCAAATTTCCCTACGGTCGGATTGAGATTTCCTGAAAAATATCAATTGGTTTCCCAGGTCTGCTCGACCGACCAATTTTCTTGAAAATTTGCTCGATTTTGCCAATTATGTCTCGCGAACGGAAGCGGCTAGGAAACTGCAATTCGTATATTTGTAACTAGCAGGGAAAACTCTTTCAGGCACACTATCTCGCGAACGGAAGCGGCTAGGAAACTGCAATTCGTATATTTGTAACTAGCAGGGAAAACTCTTTCAGGCACACTGGAATTCGCGATTCACTCGATAAATAACGATTTTAAGTAACACTATCCCGCATTTCTGGCAGATTTCACGCTGACATGACCTTTGAACAGCTTACCACAAAGACTTCTAGTTTTCACCAATCGATTCAACGTCGCAAAATTAGCCGGAAAACATTTAAGACGTTCCCAGGAAGCCTTAAATCAAGGAAATGGCCTCGAACGTGCCATCGATCCACTGGAGGACACCTACATTTTAAATCAGAAACTCCGGAAATTTCCAACCGATTTCTACAGCTTTAGTCTCGAAAATAAACATAAAAATAAACAAATTCATAATTGTTTCCAAAAGACAATTTATCGAGACTTTAACAATAAACAACATCAATATTGAAAAAGTCAGCTCTTATAAATACCTGGGAACCATAATAAATGAAAATAACAATCAAACACAAGAGATAGGGTAAACCAACAGAGGCCTAAACATGGAAATCAGAATCAGACTCGTAAGATGTTAAGTCTTCACAATCCTTCTATACGGAATGGAGGCATGGACGCTCAAAAAACAAGAGACAGATAAAATCCAAGCGTTCGAACTATGGGTGTACGGACGTATGTTAAGAATAGCATGTACCGAGACAGAAAAACAAATGAAGCAGTATTAACCCAGGTGAATAAAGAACGAGAACTCATTAATACAAAAAAAAAGAAAACTTCAATACCTGGGCCACGTTATGAATTACTACAATAGACCTTTTCTTAGTTGAATTTTTTTTGTGCACATGTGTCAATTTCCGCAATGTTATGCCCGAACTTTTTGACGTATAACCTTATTTGCCCGACACTTTCATATTCCCTCCTTTCAAACTTGGCGTATGCGCATGCGCTCAACTAACCGTAAAAAGGTCTATTCATTATGCAGTGACAAATATCCTGGCTCAAGAATTTGGTTTGATTGCTCCTCTATAGACCTGTTTAGAGCAGCAGTGTCAAAAATAAGAATTACCATTATGATAACCAACCTCCTTCAGGAGAAGGCATCCTTAGAAGAAGAAGTCTCGAAAGATGCGTAAAGAATTCTGCTAAATTATTCTGCAAGAAAAGTTTGCAACAAATCAGAGGAAATGGCTAAAACTTGGAAAATAACCTATATTATTCTGTATAATTAGATTTGTTTCTAATCGTATACTATTATTAATATACGAAACTCTGGCATCTGCATTATATATTACATACTCATCTGCATTATATATCGCTACATTCTATATTAATTGTAAGTTGAAACTGCACAGATTATAAATTCATCGAGAAAAAGTATCCATTCTAGCATTCAGGAAAAGTTCAAGTAGTTGGCTTGAGTAGCAAATTCTTAACGACTCGCTACTAACTGAATTATTTAAAAACTGTTGGGAAAACTTTGTCCGCTATATCTATTGACGGAAAACATATTATTTAGGCCGCCTGCCGTCCCGAAAAGCAGGAACGAAGGAAAACTTGTAGCGTGCATCAAATCAAGGCGGAATTACATTCATTGAGCTAATTAGATTTATACTTTTGTTGATTTTCATAGTCAATGAAACTTTCGGTTTGGATAGCATATAAAGAGATAATGATTTTCAGAGCAACTTTTAGAAAACTACATGTGGCAGGAATTATGTTAGTAAGACTTTGATTGGACTAGGGACAGACAACTGCACAAGCAGTTCAACATGTGATAAAATTGGATAATAAATTATAGCGGTATTTATTTTGGAAAAAAGAAATATATATTTTATTATTTACATGTTGTATTTGAATATTGCCATGATATTATTTGTAAACAAATTTGTAGCAATGTCGAAATTTATTACATATTGTTAATTTTTCAATTTAACATTGTATCTACAATCAATCGTTAATAAATTAATATCCAATTTCGATAGCAACCTCACTGAAAAAGTAACATATTTACTTTATTTATCAGCTGAAAAAAATTATAAACTAATTGATTAACGTCATAGGTCAACATCTAACTTGCTCAGCCAGTCAACTGAGTTTGGATGGAAGTTGTTTATGTCGTCCAGTTGCCCATTCTATGCACGACCTGAGCATTCAGTCACGATATGCCGGATTGTTTGTCGTGCTTCACCACAGTCGCAAGCCGGCGATTGTGCAAGACCCCAGCGATGCACTGTGTCTGCAGTGTCTGCAGTGTCTGCACATCTTCCACAGTTTGAGCGGATACGGTTCTACTTTACCGATAGTCGTAGATAGGGGGGGGGGGGCTAGGGTGGGCAGCACTAAATATAATTTAAGTGTACGCACCAACCAGTGAATCTCCCGATGATGAAGTTGATGAATTTTACACACTTCTTAGAGGAGCAATAGAAAAAATCCCAAATAGAGAAATACTGATAGTCATGGGGGACTTTAATGCCAAAATAGGTACCACAAAGATGACAATCACATAAGAAGTTATGTTGGAAGGAACGGCATTGGGCAATGGAATGACAGAGGCGAACTAATGCTCAACTTCTGTATAGACAATAATCTTACAATAACCAACACAATATTCCAACAGCATATCAGACGTTTGTACACCTGGCAATCCCCGAATGGGAAATACAAAAACCAAGTAGATTATATCCTAATACAGATACGATGGAGAACTTCAAACAGAAATGCAAAGACAATGACAAGCGCAGATTGCAACAGCGACCATCGGTTGCTTATTGCAAGATTTCAAATAAAACTTCAGAAGCCACACCAGCGCATGATACCAAGTTACCAAAAAGGCACGCAATCGAGAATGAAAAGACCTTCCAGGAAAATTTGAATACAATAGCCGATAGACGCCAGCATAGAAACATAAATAGCCGGACAACTGAGGCTATCTGGGTGGAAACTAAAGATATCATAACTACAGCTGTTAAAGAGCCCCACCAGAACAGGCACGATTTGTTCGCGGCCGTGGTACTAAAGAACAAATACTAAATCTTCGCCAAGTCATTGAAAAGTATCGCGAATTCAACAGACCACTATAGTTATGCTTTGTTGACAATCGTAAGGCCTTTGATAGCATTAATTGGAACTGGCTCTGGATAATTCTGAAGGAAATAGGAGTTCCGGATCATCTGCCACTTTTAATTCAGAATCTGTACATAAACAGTAAGGCAATCGTAAGAGTTGACAATCAACTATCTAATCCCTGTAAAATAGAAAAACGAGTTCGTTAAGAATGTATCCTGTCGCCTCTTCTATTTAACATCTATGGAGAATATATTATGAGAAGGGTGACCGTCGGATGGAACAGCGGAATTGCAGTTGGTGGAATAAAGATCTAATTTTTGTTATTCGGACAATAGCGGCCTACCAGCAAATACCCAAGAGGCACTTCTGGAAATCTTGCATAAACTGGAAATGGAAAGTAATAACCTTGGCTTGGCCATCAATTACTCAAAGACCAAAGTTATGATCATCGACAGGGTCCAGAATAATATGCCAGACATCCTTCACCTGGGTCAATGCCAAGTCGTGAGCCAATATATCTATCTGGGAGCACTGATTTCAAATGCGAGTGGCTGTTCTCAGAAAATCATTCGTAGATGCGAAATCAATAGACGGACAGAGAAAAGCCTCCAAATAACATGGAAAGATAGTGCAATCACTTTAAACACAAAAAAACTATCATTAAAACACCGATATTTCCGGTACTTCTCTACGGAGCAGAAACATGGTCGATGAAGGCTGTCGATCGCAGTAAGATCGACGCGTTTGAACTATGGTGCTGGAGAAGAATCCTACGAGTTCCCTGGACAGCAAGAAGAACTAATGCGTCCATCATCCAAGAAGTAAACGAACCCTAAATGTTATCCAAAATAGTGCAAGCTCGAATCCTTAGATACTTCGTGCATATTCAGAGAAGAGACGAGGACAACTTGCAACGATTAATAGTTCAGGGTCGGGTAGAAGGTACTAGGTCCCGAGGCAAGTCTCCTATACGCTGGACTGATCAAATAAGGGCATCCACTGACTTAACAATCAACCAAGCAGCACTCAGCGCCTACAAACGTGGAAAATGGCGAGATTTTGTAAAGCGAAGTAATACCAAGCTTGATCCCGACTTTTCTGTCAAGAGGAAAGCGAAGAAGAAGAAGGGTGGGCAATGCCCACCCTAGAAACTTGGTTGCCCACCCTAAAAAAATTGACAGTATTGAAGAATTACTTACTGTTTAATCGATTTTTTATTTAAGATTCAATACCAATCCTTGTATAATTAATTTTTCCAAATTCTATATTATCAATGTTAGTAATCCAAAATCTATATTATCAACTGTTAGTAGTGAAAAAACTGAACAAATTGGGCACATTACAAGCCGGACGATCACAGCCCCATATAAATTTTCCAAAAACAAAAATTGGTAACAATACTGCTGGTTGGAGTATAACACTGACGAACACAAGGTCTACTGTTTTGTATACAAGCACTTCATTTCAAAAGGAATTGGTGATCAAAACGAAAAAAATTTAAAAAATGGTTATCGAGGGGTTAAAAAAAACGCGGTCTTCGCTTCATGTTGAAAGTGCACAAAAATATGTATCCTACAAACAATCTCTGCAAACTGGAGATGTCCATGAACAAGTTTTAAAGCAACAGAAGCAAAATTGAAAATAGAGAATACTTATTTAAACTAATTGATACAATACAGATCCTTGTCCGTCAAAGTTTATGTTTAAGAGGACATCAAGAGGACACATCTTCAAAATAAAGGTATTTTTTTGTAAATAGCTCAACTTTTCTCGAAACATGGCAAAAGCATTCCCGCGCACTTTGAAAAACATTTTAATTATTGCAGTCCAGATACTCTAGAGAGGCAATTGTAAAAGATGTGAAAGCATGTGGATTTTTTTCCTTGAGTGTCGATGAAGCAAGGTGCTATAAAGAAGAACAGTTGTCTATAATCATTCAATACGTAAATCAATTAACAGTGAAAGAAATATTTATCGATTTAGTCGATTGCTCAATGTCTAGGGATACTCAAGGATTGGCAACGCTTATTTTGGAAGCACTGAACAAAAACAAACTTTACGATGTTCCAATTCTTGCGCAATCTTATGACGGTGCCAGCGTTAGTCATAGAAAAATAGGGCTCTATAAGCAGTTATATAAGAAACTCACCCTCACGCTATATAAAACTTTATTGCCAAACTTTATTAAAATTCATTTTTGCCTTTAATTCAAATTCCAATTTCCTTTTTATTTATAATATCATTACAGATTTAGCTATTAGACTGTCAATTTGACTAAGGGGTTAAGACGCAAAAAAGTGGTAAAAAAGAGAGCAAAGGAACTGCATTATTATTTATTACAAGGCGTCATTTATGATCTCTCATTAAATGACTGGTTGGTTCAGCTGGACGGCTAACCCCCCCTTTGAGAAAATCCCTAGCTACGCCCATGACTTTTAGTTGGCCACGATGTTGGATTGTCAACAGTTATTAGTCCGACAGGGTGGTGAGCTGTCCACTTAGCAGTTCAGTTAGCCTTAGGAGCAAATGATCTTCCACTCAATTGTGCTGCTGTACGTACTGTTGGGGTCTTCGTGATTTTAGTCTCTGTGGTTGAGCTAGTTGTTGTAATAAAAACCAGGACTGGACATCTGTGCCATTGACGCACATTCCAAAACGTGCCCTTAGTCCCATGTTTTGGATAACTGCAATATTTTTATAGTTTCTAGTTTTTTCCAGAAACTAATGGTTTTTATTGCCACGCTAAAATCTACCTCCCCCAAGCATTTTAGAAAACGTGCGAAGGCCCATAAAGATTAACCAGTGACCAGACATTTTTAGATATTTAGAGAATTTAAGCCTCGATTGTTTATGGGAGGAGCCAAGTAAATTAAATTTCCCCCTTAGAGTGATGATTTTACCCCTTTTACAGATCTATTATACAAGGAATGGTATAGAAACCATTCCCCAGTTGTCAGTAACAAGTAAGAGAGAATATTGGTGAGCTATAAGTGTATAAGTTCTCAAGTCTTTAAGTTATATTGTATTATTGTTTAATTAAATTGTTAAAACCAACTCGACTATTATTCTACAAACTACGTACCTTGCGAATCCCGGTGAACAGTACATTACAAGATCCCGAGATATTTATAAATATCTCAGAGACCGAAGAATTGTTCGCCAGCAGTTATTCCCTCTGTTCTTCCCTCTCAACATTGAAGTCGGCGGTGGTTTCCATCCAACCCCCTTCACAACATCGGTGACAGCTTCACAACATTGGTGGCAGCTTCACAACATAGTGTTAATGTCTTGATGAACAGGAAGCAGTGCATTCTTGTGAATTTTTCGAGTTGCACGGGTAAGAGCGGCTGAACAGCGAACGTGAGGAGAGGCGCTATGTTACTTAGAACCGATATCCACTGAATGGGCTTCGCTCCTATCGTCTCAGTGATTATGCGCATCGTGTTGTTTAATTGGACATCAACTCTACTGACAAAAGCAGTATTCATCCACACAAGTGCACAGTATTCGGCTACCGAGTACACCAAGTCAAGCGCCTCTGTTCGGAGTGGAGCACACGCGTCCCAGGAAGAGCCGGAGAGTTTCTGAATAATGTTCTGAATATCTCGCGCTTTTAGTTTTCCAGCGATTATTTATTTAGTGATCTGTCCAGAGCAGTATTTCCCAAACTTTCGATTCCCGTGTACCCTTTTTAAATATTTTTTAACACTTCGTACCCCTTAGTAGAAAATTTCTGAGATATACTATTAAAAATAAAAACTGTACCGGTCTTTTTTAAGTAACATACAGTCTCCAGATTGGTTTGATTGATTTATTATACAAGCGGATAAAATTGAGGTTTAAGGAGATTCAAATTCCAAAACTTTTCTTTAATTTTACTTCCATTTTCAAGTTCCATTTTCTGTTTTGTGCCAGATAATAGGGCATTGGCCAAAGGGGTACAACAATGGACCAGGTGGTTCAGATCTTGCAGTTTGAATACTGTTGTCGTAATAATTGGTAATAGAGTCACATATGCTTGAGCTAGAGCCTAAATTAAGTCAAGAGAAGCATGTCGTCGGCCCATTATTGTATTGTTGTCGTGAGAACGATG
Organism: Phosphuga atrata; assembly: GCA_944588485.1. NCBI lineage: Eukaryota > Metazoa > Arthropoda > Insecta > Coleoptera > Silphidae > Phosphuga > Phosphuga atrata. The sequence goes on along the minus strand of OX155896.1, from coordinate 10,937,098 downwards.
CAATTGTTGATTCGTCCGTCAACATTTTGTTTAGAGTATCGTGTTTCATTAATTTGTGTTTTATTAATCATAAATGGATACATCCTAAGAATAGAATTATTGTTAAATAGTGACTCAATTGCGATAAGATTATTGACATTTAATATCAAGACATTTATACAAAAAATGTGTTATAAGTTTCGTGTTTGGATATCAAAAAAGAATCAGCGAAGTCAACATTTAGGGTTGTGTTTACGGAGCCCATACGTGAATTATATTGATGCGTTGCTATGGATATTTTTATTTCACTAGCGAAATAAAATTATTATTCAAGTAGTGAATAAACCACTGTTTTATTGATCCGCTTCTAAGGAATCAAACGTGACTTTTTTAGGTAAAATTGAATAAAAATTATTACACATCTTTATGTGTTCTTTATGAGTTCACTTCAAGAGAGTTTATGCTTGTTTTAATATACGTAAAAACAATCTGCAATCATTTTTTCGTGAGCAGTTAGTAAAATCTTTTGGTTGTATTGTATTGATTAATTATCAAGGATGATGAAGAGGAATTGTTTGCAAATTCACAGCTAATTCAAAAATTCAAACACTTTATAAAGAGTAATTTCTTAATATTTTATGTAATTTAAATATTGCTATTTTTCTTATTATATCCACTTTGTCACACACAAAAAATGAAAATTGTTGAACATCGTTTCGCACTCCTTTCAAACCATTCGCGTACCCCTTGGGGTACGCGTATGGGAAAACACTGGTCCGGGGTAGCCATATGAATTTTCTAAAATTTTATAACAATTTACCATTAATTAGCAAGCTTTGAATGGAATTATCACAAAAAGAAGTCAATCTTCAAAAACTCCGTGTTTCATATAATTAAATCACCATAAAGTTTATATCTCAATTAAAATTTACGATGTTCATAAAATTATAATTAAGATGAATAAAGCGTCATTAGTACGAGGATTTCATTACAATATAAACCATTGCCCAAGTAATTGCTATAAACAGAGTTACGAATTTAAAACTTTTCACAAGAAATCCTAATAATTCTTCTTTTACATTTGTAATTTCCAAGAACAATCCCTGAAATGACAATAAAAATCATATTTCGCAGCGAGTTCCTAAACTCCCCAGTTCCCTTAAAATATTTTTTCGGTTATTTTATCCACAAAGATAAAATAATTTCGAAATCAATAATAATTTTATTTGTTCATCCTCACGCTCTAGTATATGTCTGTACTTTATGTATTAGAATAGGAAGTCAATTTTATGAAGCCACAAAGGCGCGAGATACGAAGAGAAATAGTTTGCATCAATTTAAAATATAAATAAATTCTATTCCGTTTTCGAAGTACAAATAGAATGCCTTTATAGCATCTAGTAGATTTTTTAATTACCATGGAAACATTCCTCCACAAATAAAATTGGTTCGACAATCGAGATATTACCATTAAGTTTCACTATATCAATCACATATCTTCCTAAACAATAGGTGAGTGGATATTATTTCACAACTTGCTATAGAATTTCTAGACACATCTGTTAATATACAATGTAATCTCCCCCATCTCTTTAAACAAGATAATATAATAATATTATATAATATAAAATCGCTATCACGACCGGCCTTCAAATCTCTTACGAGAAAACGCAATACATAGACTCCAAAGCTCAAATATGACACATCTTGCTACCAAATATGGCAACATCATGCAAGTTAAGCACTTCAAGTACCTAGGTAAAATAATTGGAAACACTGGTAAGGAAAGAATGGCTAACAAAACACGTGCGGAGAAGTTACGCAAAGCCTATGCAATCACCTGGAATATGTACAACAAGAAATCACTTTCTACCAAAGCAAAACTCCGTCACTACCATACAGTCATTCTTCCAGAAGCACTCTATGCAATTGAGACTTCATCATTAACTATCTACAACAATGATATTGAGAAAGTTGAACGTCAGATACTGAGAAAAATATTTGGACCCAAGGTACAAGATGATATCTAGATGCGTAAAAGCTCACAAGAACTGTATTCCCTGACAGAACGATTCTCCTCAGTTGCACGGAAAAGACGTCTGAAATTCTACGGTCATATAGTACGAATGGAAGACTCTCGATTGACCAAGAAAATCTTCCACATCATCAATGGAACCCGACAGTCCAAAGTACGCTGGCTGGTAGACACCAAACATGACCTCTCAGTAATCAATATAGACCCATTGGCAACTACTCGAACTAAATACAGGCAGAAAATAAATTCACATAACTTCATATCAAAGAAAACAACAGCTAAGAGTTTGAAACTAAAAAACGCATGGACGCAAGAAAGAAGACAGGCGCAGAGCAGTAGGGAAAGATCCTATGTTCTAGATCCACCTCCACCTCTGACATGCGCATGCGCGATGACCTTTGACCCCTAACCTGACCTTGACCTTGACCCATAACCTAACCTTGACCTTGGAACTCCCGGTTTCGACTTCCGGTTTCCGGTTTCGACTTCCGGTTTCGACTTCCGGTTTCGACTTCCTGTTTCCGGTTTCGACTTCCGGCCGCCATTTTCGGAACTTCCAGATGCGCGGGAAAATTCAAAAAATAGACGCGAGGCGGGGAAATTCAAAATTAGACCCTGTTGAGACAAATGAGGTGTGAAGTTGGTTGCATACATCAACGGGACTAAATACATGAGACTAGACAGACGAGGCTAGAGCCATGGGACTAAATACATGAGACTAGATAGACGGGACTAAATACATGAGATACATGAAACTAGATACATGGAGTCAGACAGACGAAGCTAAATACATGAGACTAGACAGACGGGGCTAGATACATGAGACTAGATAGACGGGATTAGATACATGGAGGCTAGATACATGGGGCTAGATAGACGAGGCTAGATACATAAGACTAGTTAGAAAGAGACTAGAGATTTCTAACTAGTCTCATGTATCTAGCCTCGTCTATCTAGCCCCATGTATCTAGTCTCCATGTATCTTATCCCGTCTATCTAGTCTCATGTATCTAGCCCCGTCTGTCTAGTCTCATGTATTTAGCTTCGTCTGTCTGAGCGTCTGACTGAACTAGAATATATAAGGGATTGTTTAATTCAACTAAAATATATGTAAAATTTCTTAAACTTGTCTATGATTTAGATCGTATTAATTATTTAATATAAATAAAAAAGTATTTCAGCAATTAGGTTTAATTTTGTGTGAGAAATGGAATATATTGTTTCTTTTTCAGTTTACGTAATCAGTTTAGTATTTTAAGCTTTTAAATGTATGAGAATGAAATAACATCCAATAATTTTTATTGCAAGTTCCACGATAGAAAATGTTTTTGTAACCACACGTCTAGATAGGACCGAACGTCTAACACTGATAACAATCCTGTCTCAACCTGGCTGTAAACATATGTGAAACAAATAAATTATGAAGCGCGGTCTAATTAATTTCTTGAAATTATCCCGTGTTTAATTTTATAAACGTAATACGTTTTAATTTAAATAAAGTTTCAGTATTCGGTTAAGCATAGCCGGATGTTTGTGTATGTCAGTGTAATCAATTTCTTCGTTTGTTTTTCGTATTTGTGTTTATTTCAATCTACTGCCCTTTCAATCTACGCAGCCGGCCGTTTAGCGCTGATTACAACTCTTATCAGCGGTGCGCGAGCGGAGAAAATAATAAATTATGAAGCGTGGTCTAATGAATTTCTTAGGTTTGTATTTCGTTTTAATTTAATAAACATATTCACGTGAAACATCCAGCATTTCATTTATATAAACCAGAGTTCAATTTTCTTCTACTTGCATCCACTTTCTATCTACTTGCATCCACTTTTCATCTACTTGCATCCACTTTTCACCTACTTGCATCCACTTTTCATCTACTTGCATCCACTTTTCATTTACTTGCATCCACTTTCCATATACTTGCATCCACTTTTCATCACGCTAAACAGGGTGTGAGGTCTATGTAACCCCACGCTAAACAGGGTGTAAGGTCTATGTGACCCCACGCTCAACATGGTGTGAGGTCTATGTGACCCCACGCTAAACAGGGTGTGAGGTCTATGTAACCCCACGCTTAACTGGGTGTAAGGTCTATGGTGCCCCACGTTAAAGAGGGCGTGAGGTCTATTTTTAGTCAGCTTTAATCAGCTTTTAATCAGCTTTAATCCCATTGGGTTAGTTGTGTTAGCATTAGGTTAGGTTAGCATTAGGTTAAGCTACGTGAGGTTAGGCATGAAGCGCGCTTTATTCCTATTCCGGCTGCGTCTTATCGCAAAGCCAGGGCAGTAGATTGAAATAAACACAAATACGAAAAACAAAACGAAGAAATTGATTACACTGACATACACAAACATCCGGCTATGCTTAACCGAATACTGAAACTTTATTTAAATTAAAATCTTATTACGTTTATAAAATTAAACACGGGATAATTTCAAGAAATTAATTAGACCGCGCTTCATAATTTATTTGTTTCACATAGGTTTACAGCCAGGTTGAGACAGGATTGTTATCAGTGTTAGACGTTCGGTCCTATCTAGACGTGTGGTTACATAAACATTTTCTATCGTGGAAGTTGCAATAAAAATTATTGGATGTTATTTCATTCTCATACATTTAAAAGCTTCAAATACTAAACTGATTACGTAAACTGAAAAAGAAACAATATATTCCATTTCTCACACAAAATTAAACCTAATTGCTGAAATACTTTTTTATTTATATTAAATAATTAATACGATCTAAATCATAGACAAGTTTTAGAAATTTTACATATATTTTAGTTGAATTAAACAATCCCTTATATATTCTAGTTCAGTCTCTCTAGTCTCTTTCTAACTAGTCTCATGTATCTAGCCTCGTCTATCTAGCCCCATGTATCTAGCCTCCATGTATCTAATCCCGTCTATCTAGTCTCATGTATCTAGCCCCGTCTGCGTAGTCGCATGTATTTAGCTTCGTCTGTCTGACTCCATGTATCTAGTTCCATGTATCTAGTCTCATGTATTTAGTCCCGTCTATCTAGTCTCATGTATTTAGTCCCATGGCTCTAGCCTCGTCTGTCTAGTCTCATGTATTTAGTCCCGTTGATGTATGCAACCAACTTCACACCTCATTTGTCTCAACAGGGTCTAATTTTGAATTTCCCCGCCACGCGTCTATTTTTTTAATTTTCCCGCGCATCTGGAAGTTCCGAAAATGGCGGCCGGAAGTCGAAACCGGAAACAGGAATTCGAAACCGGAAACCGGAAGTCGAAACCGGAAGTCGAAACCAGGAGTTTCAAGGTCAAGGTTAGGTTAGGGGTCAAAGGTCATCGCTCATGCCCATGTCAGAGGTGGAGGTGGATCTAGAACATAGGATCTTTCCCTACCCAGAGCGAAAGGATGAGGAATTTTTGGGAAGATAAAAAGAGCAAGACCAGTGCTAAGAAATGGTTCTACGCGCTCCTTAGAGGGCTAAACGAATAAATAATAATATAATATAAGATAATATAATAATATAATATAATATTATTTAATTGTCTTAACCCTCAGTCTTTAAAATCCCTCATAAATTTGTCAAATGCTATTTATATTCCTATCGGTTACTGTTTCATGCATACATGGGTTTGGCTGCGTACTGAGCGAGTTTTGACCTTGGGAGTAAATAAAACATGCATGTAGACAATGCACTGGCAACCGATAGCCATAGGTGGGCATTAACTCCATTAGTCCATTAATCGTTAATTATCGAAGTTAACAAAATGCTTAAAAATTAATGCTTACAAAACAGATTAACTTTTAAGTTAACTCAAAAAAATATTAACGATCTTGTTAACTTCCGTTAAATTGAACATGGTTTGTTGAATTGGTTGTTTGTTGACATCTTCATGTCATTTTTTGTGAGCGCTGTTGGGCAAAAGAGCAAAAATCCAGAGCCGAGAAACTACAGAGCCGAAAAAATAAAGCGACCCCTGTTGATTATTTGCTCTGTGCGAGTGAATACGACAAGTTATTATAATCTATTTTATCTATATCGATATCTATTTTTAGCGTTTGCGTCATTTTTAACCGACTTAATTTATATTTCATCATTCTTCATTTATTTAATCTTTTCGTTTGTGTTGGTTGTTGATGAAAATAGTTGATGGTGTAACATTTACAAGTTTACATCATGAACACTACTACTTCTACTCAAGGTATGCAAAGCTCTGAAACTGAAACTGAAACAAATCCTTGGCCACACTTGAGTGATTACTTTGTATTCCAGTCAAAACTTGGAGAAAAGAAGATGATTTATGAATGCAAAATGTGTTTGCCTAAAGTTTGTACAATAAAGGCTCACATGCCTAGTCTTAATAATCTTGAACAACATGCTAAAAGGACGCATGCATCTAAATATGTGCAGTTTGAAGAAAAAGTAAAATCAGCATCAACTCTTGGGAAAAAGAAAACCATTCTGAAGTCCTCTTCAAGTGCTGTGCATTTGAATTCTTCTGATGTTGGTGCAGATAGAATTAGCAGTACAAGCAATTTGCTTTCACTTTAACCTGCTAAAAGATTACTTCAACAAAAACAAGCATTGGTGAATCTTTTGTCATCGCGGCTACTTGCAGATCATGTCACTAGTGGCTAGGACGCTTGACTTAATTTAGGCTCTAGCTCAAGCATATGTGACTATTACCAATTATTGCGACAACAGTATTCAAACTGCAAGATCTGAACCACCTGGTCCATTGTTGTGCCCTTTTGGCCAATGCCTTATTATCTGGCACAAAAAAAAAGATTTTAACGGTTTAGGGAAGATGAAGAATGCCAGCTGGCTGCAGCTTTTTACCCGAAGTTTTGTCTACTGTGGCTGCAAAATATGATAGCAGCTAGTTATCAAAAGTGTACAGTCTTCCCAGAATTTATCAGTTCTGTCTGGATTGCCTCTGTTGTTCTGGTTGATTGGGGCATGCACATTGACTATACTGTAGCCCTTCTTTGCACAATTGAGAGAGAGGATGGATAAACGACTGCTTGGGGAGGTAAAGTCGGTGACTGAATCCGGTATCCTGTGACTGATTATAAATCCTGTACCCAAGTGGGGTACGTTCTTCATTACTTGCTGACCCACTTTGCAAAGGGCTTCATTAAAAAAAAAAACGAAAAGATAATCAGAAATACAGAATTGGTGATGCAGTATTGTTGAGTAGAGACCTAAAAACTTCAGTTCTGAATTCGTTGAGCCATACGTTATCAAATCATTCCTTGCTAATAACCGTTTCTCTTTCCGCAAAATTGGTGCTCAAAAAACTTTAAAATGCTCAAGGGACCTATTGCGCTTTGGCCAATAGAGTGAATCCCTGATGATTTTGAATATTTGTTGCAATTGAACAATCGTGAGTATTTGTTTTCTTTTAATTTTTCTGTGTATCTGTCACGCTTTGTTAGATATTAGACTTGAAAAGACCCATCGCAAATACGTGCATTGTACAGTATTTCCATCGTGTTTTTGTGAACTAATCACTTGGAAGGACCCATCGCAAATATGTGCATTATACAGTATTTTCATCGTGTTTTCCAGTATTCTGATAATGTGTGAATCTAATGAGACCCATCGCAAATACGTGCATTGTGCAGTACATCCATCATGTCTTTATTTGTGAACTGATAACATGGAAGGACCCATTGCAAATACGTGCATTTTGCAGTATTTCCAACGTGTCCCCCAGTGTTCTGATTATGTGTGAATCTAGTGAGACCCTTCGCAAATACGTGCATAGTGCAGTTATTTTCATCGTGTCTCTCGAATTTTATATTCTTAAACTGTTTGGATGATAATGATTTTCAAAATCGAATGTGTTGTTAATTGGAAAGTGCTATCGTATAAGTAGTATTTATTACTTATTGCAGCAAACGTCGACGAACCAGAGAGAGAAGAGAATCAACATGAAGCTACGTAACCTAAGTACACCGTCTTTAACCTATGGGAGGGCCTGGGCACATTACGGTAATGGGGCCCCTATGCCCTTGACAGAGCACTATTTTGTTAGAATGGGCAAATAAAGTAGATAAGCAAAGCTCTACTTTTTTAAAATTTTATAGTCCCATTAAATGATAAAATAATAATAATATAATATAATCCACAAAAGTAATTCAAGACCACAATAATCCATACTTAGGACACCATTTTGAGACGAGATTTTTCAAAATTATATCTTGGTTCCTCAAGGTACCATTATTTCGACCCGATTTTGAAACGCGATTTTTCAAAATTTTATGTTGATTCATCAAGGCACCACAACTAAGATACGATTTTAAAACCGGAATTTTCAAAATTTTGTCTTGGTTCCTTAAGACACCACAACTAAGACATGATATTGAAACGCGAGTTTTCGAAATTTTGTTTTGGTTCCTTAAGGCTCCATAATTAGAACATGAGTTTGAGACTCAAATTTTCACAATTTTGTCTTGGTTCCTTTAGACACCACAACTGAGACATGATTTTCAAAAGCGAATTTTCAAAATTTAGTATTGGTTCCTCAAGGCACCACAACTAAGACACGATTTTGGAACGCAAATTTTCTAAATTTTGTTTTGGTTCCTCAGGGGTCCATAATTAGAACATGATTTTGAGTAGCGAATTTTCAAAATTTTGTCTTAGTTCCTCAAGGCACCACAACTAAGACACGATTTTGAAACGCGAATTTTCTAAATTTTGTTTTGGTTCCTCAAGGTTCCATAATTAGAACATAAGTTCGAGACTCGAATTTGCAAAATTTTGTCTTGGTGCCTTAAGACACCACAACTGAGACACGATTTTCAATAGCGAATTTTCAAAATTTGGTATTGGTTCCTCAAAGCACCACAACTAAGACACGATTTTGAAACGCGAATTTTTAAAATTTTGTTCTGGTTTCTCAAGGCTCCATAATTAGAACATGATTTTGAGACGCGAATTTTCAAAATTTTGTCTAAGTTCCTCAAGGCACCACAACTGAGACACGATTTTGAAACGCGAATTTTGAAAATTTTGTCTTGGTTCTTCAAGGCACATAATTAGGACACAAAAGTTTTTCACCTCAACTTCAAAAATATTTTGGAAGTACTTAAAAGGAAGGAAGTACTTACGTCTGTCCAAATTTTCTAAATGGCTTGGATTTTTTGCTTACAATAAATAGATAGATGCTTTTTTACAAATAATATCTGGAAAAATACAAAATATGGTTTATTCATACAAAAAACGATTACTTCATCCAAAAAAAGGTTACTTCGTCCAAAATAAAATATAAACGCCCAATGATCGATTGAATCTTACAAATAATAATGGTTTAGTACAATAATTGATAGATTTGTACAAAATAAAATCAATTCACCCAAAAAAAGGTTTAACTGTACAAAAAAGGTTGATCCATCCAAAATTTAATTGCTCTTCACAAATAATTTTTCTTATACAAAATACAATTATATCTTCACATTAAACGAATTTTACAAACAAGAACTTGATTCCTTAAAATTTTATTTCTAACTAACGCGGCGTCTAACAAAAGAGAGAGCGCAAACATATCAGTCTTACGACCAGAAGCACTGTATGCCATGGAGTGTCTTTCCTTGAACCGAAGAGGTCTGGTAGAGAAATTGGAAATCAGAGAGAGGAGAATCATCAGGAAGATCCAAGGCATTCCCGGTAAAGGAAGATGGGGAATTCCGAAGACGACATAACTCTGAGCTCTACGAACATATTGAGAGGCTCTGTGACTGTGCAAGGAATAGAAGGGTAGCTTTCTATGGCCACGTTGCAAGATTGACTCCAAACCGACTAACCAACAGTCTGTTCACATTCTGCTCAAACAAGAAGGTTCGTACCACTTGGTTGACAGAAACCGAGAGGGATATCAAAAAAGTGGGAATAACAGATCTCCAAAACAGACAGTCTTCTATGAGATGCATCCTGAAGGAAGTCCGTGGATTTCAGTAAAAACACTAAGGGAAGTCCGTGGATTTCAGGAAAAACCCCGAAGGTAAGGTACCCCCTGGACAGAAGAGGGAAAGAAGCTACACCGGCAGAACATGCGACAATACTGGGCAAAGATCAAAGTCCAATAGTTGAACAAACGTGGTTCAAAGTAGGGCTATTGGAAACAAGAAGAAGAAGAAGAAGATAGATGCACTATATATAAGAAGCACTATATATACTATATATAAGCAGATAGAATAATTCAATTTATTTCCGAGCTAATCCACTCATCAATAAGGTGAACCGTTTTTTCCTTTCAGTATTTTTATGCATATAATAAAAGTGTGAAGATTATTAAACACACTCGTAAATTTGCATTTTGCACTTATTAAGTAAGTTACCAAATATTTCACCCAAAAAATAAATAATTTTTTGGGTGAATTTCGAATATGTTGAACGATTCAATCGATTATTGTAAGAAAAAATCATAGTTTGAAAGAAAAAATCAATTATTGGATGATTACATTTTATTTTGGATGAATTCACCTTTTTTTGGATGAAGTAATTTATTTTGTACGAAGTAACCGAATTTTGGATTGATTAATTTATTTTTGTATTTATCCAGCTATTTATTGTAGAACTTCATCCATTTATTGTATGTTGAGTTTTGTATACTTCTAATCGAATATTGGATGAATAAATTTTATGCGTTTCTAAATTTGTAAAAACAATTCTAATAAAAATTGTCTATCGACAAATTCAAAACCAAATCAAATATTTTGGAAATTCTTGCAATTGTTTATCTGTCCAAACTTCCTAAGAAATTTTGTCTGTTAACAAATTCAAACTATACTTGTGTCCAGGTTCTGCTTAAGACTGTAGCATCAGTGAAAGGAAGAAAAAGAAGAAATTCAAAGCCAAATAATAATAATAATAGTTCTTGATCATTCATCCTCTTTTTCAATTTCAGTGTCTTCTAATGCCATTATTTTATCCAATGCCTTTCCCATATTCTTTTCGTTCGCACTATTGGAGACAAGAGCTACGACATAAATTGCTTCTTTTAAGTGCAGACATTTCCAAAACCCCGTGAACTCATTTTCTCCTAACAATTGAAAGGTCTTTCCTTTAAAGTCTATTCGTGGTCTCTATAACAGCCTGGTCCATTGACTGGGCAAAACATGTAACATTCTTTTCAATTTGGAGAAGGAACTTTCCCCACTGCAGATAGTTACCATCATGCTTAAAAAAATTCGGAATGCGATTTCTACATTTGGAAATGTATCTTCAATTTTGTTTTCTTTCAAAAGATGATATATTTCCAATATACTATTAGTTCATTCATTTCAATATATTTCGAAGTATTCTGTTAAAGGCCGAGGCTGCACTACGGTTTTTTCCCACGAGCGGTAACCGCTATAACCGCGAAACCGCTCGAGATACACAGTACGCTATGTCAAAAATAAGTCACGGGAAAAAAACCGCAAGTGAGGTCGCTTGTATTAGCTTTCTTGAGTCACAAAACCGCGGCGGTTTAGCCGTAGTGCGGCCTAGACCAAATGCAAATATTAGCAAATTCTATATAGATATACAGATATAGATGTCAGCCTTTTCTTTGCAGCTTTGTCTCAACTCTTTGGAATTCAGAGTTTTCAAGCGAATAAATGAACCAAAACGTTAACTAATGTTCTTATACGAACTTAAACGCTGTTTTAGCTGAACGCTCAGGGTATCAATTATGGGAAGAAACGTTTAGAATTATTGAATATCTCTTTTCCATTCAGTTTCGCTGACGACGCAGAGCCGTTCTACGTCTTGTTATTTGAAATAGGTCCTTGTACAAAGATTTATTATCGCATGATTTTTCCAAATTGAAGAGATTCTATGTTTTTCGGTAATAAATATAGGTTATCGTTTGGTGATCTGGCACGAACTAGGGGGCCCCTACGATTGCGGGGCCCTGGGCACGTGCTCCGAGTGCCCAGTGGGAAAGAGGGCCCTGAGTACCAGTGTTACCAACTCCCAAAAATATTTACCCCTAAAGCCAAGTCAAAAACCCCTAAAATTGCCACAATTACTTGAAAATCCCCCTAAAAAATAATATTCTTTAAAAAATAAAAAATAAATAATAATTAATATTCTATAATATTTTTTAATATTCTTTATTTATAAATTACTTAATATTTCAAATATAATTTCGTTTACGTCTGGTTCAGACTTTTTGAAATCATACATGTTGACATTAAATAAGCTTAACATGTTAGGAGATGGATAAAATGTACTGCAAGATCCACCATTTCGTTGCAATGTGAATCGGATCATCATCAAACTTTGTAGCATTTCAATAGATAGTCTATTGCGTAGCTTATTTTTCACAATATTATAGATGGAGAATGCGCATTCAACACTTGCGTTTGAAATTGGCACCGTGACAAATGCTAGTCCGAATTTTGATACATTTTCAAAACGTACAGCCAGATGCGTCACAATCATTATAAACTTCAAAATAAAAATTAGCTAAAGTAGAAGTATTCGACCATATTTTGTTACTCAATTGGTGCCACTTAGACTCTATGTCATTTTTGTTGCCATATATATGAGTTCGCTGAATTTGGTTCAATATAGGTTTTATGTCGGGTTTGACTTGTGATGTCGCAACCTTTGGGTGCAAATCAGCAATTGCTTTTAGCATAGATAAATTATCTGGAAGCCTTTTTTGAATCTGCTCTGCCAGACAACATAAAAAGTTCTTGCATCTTTCTCTGACATCCAGCAAGTCAATTGGCCTAAGTTCCTGTGATATGTTTAGAAAATCAAAACCGAAATACATTGATGCTGTATGAATTAGATGCTTCTGGAAATTAAATTGTACCAATTCGAAGTCCACCAATTTCTCCAATGGTAAAGGTACAACAAGTCGACTAAATTTTTATATATTAAGAATAAATCTTCAAATAATTTAGTAGGCTCAACATCGTCACTTTGAAAAAGCAGATTTAATTGAGTCACATTCTTTAATTCATTTTTAAGGAAAATCAAAAAAGCTTTAAAAGGTAATTTCGTCATAATGTCGTGAAGTTGTTCTGCCATATAACACTTGTCATCAGATTTAGCAATTGAAAATAGCAACTTTAATTCCTCCCACTGCTCCAACATTGTGTTAATAGCTTGATAGCGAGCGAGCCAGCGGGTTCCGCTAAGTCCTTGAATTTTTTTGGGGCTGTATGAAAACCAATTATGGGTTTCTCTCACAAGAAATTCTAATTGCCGTGGTAATAGTTCAGCCGCTTTTTCCGCACATAAATGCAAGGAGTGGCTAACACATTTGATAACAATTAAATCAGGCAGTTCCCTTTTGAATATAGCAGCCACCGAATTATATTTTTCAACCATAACATTTGAAAAAACACAATGTAAAAATTGTGCATAAAATCTGGTATATGTCCAACATTATGGAAACAGTTGTACATTGTCCATGTCTCTAAATCTGGTAGTAAATCTCGTCTACAACTATTGTCCGATCTCCATATTGTCAACTCCGTCCAAAATTATCGAATTCATAATATCTAGTCATATCTTTTCACATTTCAAAAACATAAGCTCACTTAAGCAGCATGGATTTTTTCGGAAACATTCCATTGTGACGAACTTACTATCAAATACCATATGCTATATGCTATTTATATGCTATTACAAATAATATATGCTATTTATACTGATTACAGCAAAGCCTTCGACAAAATTGATCACCAAATCTTATTAAACAAATTATCAGCTTACGGAATATCCGGTTGCCTGCTACAGTGGTTCACGTCTTATCTTTCGGGTGGGACTCAGGTTGTGAAATTACAGAATTGTCTATCAAATAAAGAGCTTGTACCTTCTGGTATTCCACAAGGTTCAATATTGGGCCCCTTACTTTTTTTCTATTTTCATGAATCACATCGACAATGGCCTTGCATGTGACTTTGAGTTATTTGCAGATGACTTGTCAAAAAGTGAATTTTCAAAGTGATTGCAAATCCAGGTGATGAAGGGCTACTTCAAAATGATTTGCTCTTTCTGGTTCAGTGGTGTAGTAAAAATCTAATGGTATTAAATAGGGATAAATGCCTAACAATCAATTTTAATCGGAAATTAAATCCTTCTGTGCCGTGGTATAGCTGTGGATAATGTCGCTCTCAAAGTAACAGTAAGGAATCAGTAGTCAAGGATCTAGAAATAGTTCTTGATAGCAAATTGTCTTTCACTCATCACTATGAATACATAATCACTAAAGCAAACAAAGCCTTAGGATGTGTAAAAAGATATGGCTATGAATTTCACAATGCTCGCACACTAACTGTCCTATATGTGATATTTGCTAGATCAATTCTAGAATATGGTTCTATGGTCTGGTCGCCGTTTTAAGAAACTCATATTGAGAGAATTGAAGTTATTCAAAATAAATTGTTTTTGTACCTGAATAATTCCAATTAGTGTTAGAAACTCCACTAGTTTATGCAATAGTTATCTTGGCTTGTCTGAGCTAAAGATGGGTGGAAAATTTTTAAGTGTATGTTTCGTTTATAAACTTCTAAACAATATGTGTGATGCTCCCAGCCTTGTCATTGAGTTAAATTTATTCGTGCCCTATTATTGTACAGGAGATGCTCCCTTATTTTATATCCATCGCTACACCTCTTATTTTGCTTTATTATCGCCATTTAATTCAGATTTGGCAGCTTGTAACAGTGTTTGTAATGATTTGGACTTCTTTGGCATGTGGTTCTCAACTTTTAGATCTAGAGCCCTTAGACTTCCATGATCTCTGTGTTTATTTGTAGTATAAGTTTTGTCATGTATATTTATAAGTATGTCTTGTAATTTTTATTTTATTGTTTCTTAAAGGTACCCACTACCTTTATTAAATTATTATTATTTAATAACAACAGGTGATTATGCGTCATTCCTTATATAGATATAAATATTCTATGGTAGATGATCATAAATATTGATTTTAATATTGTCTACCTTGATTATTTTTAAATTACAAAAATGCCACCAAATTACTTTACCTTTTAAAGCTGGATCTGTTTCCCAAATCTGTGCATACTTCTGACTGTATTTCTTTTTTTCTATTTGTTTAGGCATCATTAAGGCTTTAGGCATCAAATTTGGCGACACAGCAGTACAATAGCAAAATTAAATTCAACAAGTAAACAACAATCAACGTACGTATTTTGAGTAAACATAGACGAATGAATCACCAGTCATTTGTTTTTCATTTAATTCCGAAATCTTAGTAACGAGAAACTGTACTACATGTCGCTAAGTCGCCAAGTAATACAATTATATTATTATGATTGGCTAGCTTGAGTTATCCCAGGGCATACATTTTTTTTTCACCTTCATTTTTCAATAAAAAATTAATAAATATAAAAACTCAAAAAATCCCTAAAAATATAAAACCCCTAAAAAAATCCCATCCCACTTATTTACCCCCTAAATTTGGGGGGAAAACCCCTAAGTTGGGAACCCTGCTGAGTACATTCATAAGTTATCATCGTACATTTATTCATTTGTTTTGTGTATTTTTGTTTTACTCTTTTTATATTTTTTCGACTCTTTCGACATTGTTTTTGAAATAATATAAATACCCTTTTATTCGAGTTGCAGTAATAAAACATTTTTTCCAAAATGTTTAAGCATTTGGAGAGCGGAATGATGTCAGTATGGCCGTGTTAGATCTCATTTTAAAATCGATATTCAGCGCTTTTATAAAAAGATAGATGACGCTCAGACAGTTGGTGCTGCGCCGGCGAGTTGGTCCTGCGCCGAAGAGTGAAGGCAACAGAGAATACATCGGTCTGACAGAGTCAAGTCCAGAATTGAAATCTAATAATTTCGTGTGAAAAATTATGTTTTAATTTGATTTTGGTGCGAATAAAATATATGGTTCTAACAAAGAGCTATTTATTAGGCGGTAAAGTATATGAGATTTTTGTTTAAGTAATGAGCATTAAATTGATAAAATTGTAGTCGATGAACCTCGCAATTCTTTCACTAGTTTAGCAGTCATTTATGAGATCTTGCTTAAATCTTCTCTGAAATTCTTATTTTACATTCTATACTTCATGCTTGAAATATATCTAACCCTTAAGTTCTTTCGATCTCCCTATTGAATATCGTCTTCAACACATAAAATGGAGGTAAAATTATATGTTATGCAATAACCGTTTTTTTGTTGTTGTTTTATCTTGAAAAAGCATTTTTCTTAATATATTTTTTCGTAAATAATATTTGTACTGCTATTATTCTATTTGTCTAGGAATTTATCTTTAACATGATATTAAAAACGTTCTTTGGTCTCAATTTTGTAGCAAACAGCTTCGTATTCCATGATTCCTATAATGAGCTATTCCAGGGCAGTAATTGTCGGAAAATAAATAAACCACACTTTCGGAACTTCCATTATAAAGTTTAATATAATTGTAAGCTCAGCCGAGACTAA
This sequence comes from Phosphuga atrata, assembly GCA_944588485.1. Taxonomy (NCBI): domain Eukaryota; kingdom Metazoa; phylum Arthropoda; class Insecta; order Coleoptera; family Silphidae; genus Phosphuga; species Phosphuga atrata. Next base: position 10,920,670 of record OX155896.1, on the reverse strand, counting down.
GAAAAAAAAAATGTGAGTAAAGAAAGCAAAGAAGAAAACAACATAAATAAGTGAAGGAAGAATACGAAAAGGCAAGTTTAAACAGCGTTTTTATTAAAATTTACCAATTTTTTTTTCGCCGGAAATGTATAATGCAGGATTACTTCCTTTCTAATTATACTGTTTATACTAGAATTTTAATCACAATTTATCTAAATTTTTCCCTTTATTTCATATCAGTGTTTACATTTCGCATTTAAAATGTTTATTTTGCGCATTAATAAATATTTTATTGCCAATTCATTCCTGAATTTAGAATCGCAATCAACATAATTTACATCTGCTCTCCAATATTAATATTTGTGCACGAAAAGGAAAAAAATATATCCACGCTAATACTATCACCGTCTATTTAAAGCTGATACTAAACTAAATGTAAATCCTGCATTACTTAGCGTAAAGAAAGCTTTACATAAGAAAACTTTTCGTGTGTCTATATTTTTTCTAACATCGTTTGTTTTATTGGGAATGGGAAATGAAAAGGCTTTTTAATATGTTAATATTTATTCTCCTGACTAGTTTCAGTGTCTTACTGACACCTTAATTGTAGGCTCTAAATTACTTATGTTTTAAATTAAAATTTGTTAAACACTGTTTTATGTTTTTTACAAATGACAAATATAAATTTAATGAATTTACAATCGCAACAATGATTTTTAATTTAAAATATAAGTAATTTAGAGCAGTGTTTCCCAACCTTTTTTGTGCCATGCCCCACCTAAGCCTTTCTAAAATTCTTATTCTCTTAAAAAACACCAAGAGTATCAAACAGTCCATAAATCTTTTCAAGCAGTTCTCTTTAGAGAGACTTCAGTGTGAAGTGAAGTCTCACAAGTTCTGCATTTTGTTCTTCACAAAATAGCTTGAAGAGACGCTCACATTTAGCATTAGCTTTAACAGCATTGATACACTTTATTACTGAATCTAGTACTTTATTTAGAAAAGGCGAGATGTTTTTAGCTAGCAAGTTCCAAATAACAATGCACAAGAATGATTTCTAGATTCTCATTTTTCGTCAATTTTAAGCAGCCATTTTTCTTGCCCATCATATTAGGAGCACCATCTGCAACACAAAATGTTATATTTTTCATTGGTATATTATTGACATCTTAGTAGTTTTCTGGTGATTTCTAATCTTTTACTGAACATTTTTTCAGCAAAATTCCCATTACCAATATATCTTACGTAAGTTATCAATACTGCCTCTCTGTCTCTCAAAGTTGATTCATCCATTTGCACTGAGTGAATTTTCTTGTTTTTAGCTTTTCAACAAGTTGTTTTTCAATATCTTCACTCATTTCGTCTACTCTTCTGCTAACAGTTTTGTTACTGAGTGGCATAAGTCATATGATTAGCATTCTTCGCAGCACATTTCGCAGCATTGAGTTGGTGTTCACCGAAATACTATAGAAGTTGCGACGGGCCATTCAGATGCGACCAACTGCGTAGTCTAGCGAGATTTAAAAGCGTCTGGGGGTTCCGATTTTAAATTGACGACGCTAAAAACCCAGTTTATATTTTGGTCTCGTCAAACGAATTTATAATATTTATTGGCCGCAATTATTTCAATGTATAAGAATATACATACAATAAGAATTTAAATCAAAAATAAGCTTTTTTCTTCCAATTTTGGCACCGAAATCTAGCATTGCATTGAAATGACACTGAGCAAAAAGGGTTAAACTCGTGTCGAGACCATTTTCGAATTGCCCCCTTAACAATCAAATTGCCCCACGTTGGGAAACACCTATTTAGAGCCTACGATGAAGGTGTTAGTAAGACACCGAAGCTAGTCAGGTGAATAAATATTAACTTATAAAAAGCCTTTTCATTTCACATTCCCAATAAAACAAACGATGCATATTAGGTATAATAATAACCAACATTTTTTCTAGCCTACATTACATATGTTTTTTTAGTAAGGGTTTAGTTTCTTAGAGAAAGCCGTTAATGGCTTAATTAAGTATTTATAGATAGAAGTTCGCTTTTTTTAAATAAAAGTTTATAGGTTTTCTATTACATATACATACATGTTTTGTAATACCCCTGTTAAGTTGGCAGGTCTAACTAGGAAAAAAAAAAACGATACGGCACATAATAAGCCGATATTTATCCGCAAACGATTGTAAAAAAAAAATCTCGCACTTATTTCCCGGCAAAATGGGCTAACCCCGCTAACTTAACAGAAACTTAGCGGAACTAGGGATGTGACATTGAGTGAAAAAAATCGATTTCTTAAAAAACCATTTTTTGCTTTTCAAAATTAATCGATTTAGGAAAAATCGATTTTAATTAGAAGAAATAATCGATTTTTGTGAAATAATCTATTTTTTCTATTTTTCGAAAAAATGTCTACTTTCCTATATAGTAATAAAACTAAGAGATTTGTATAGTATTAACAATTTATCAGAATAAAAATCAAAGAAAATGAAGTATAAAAAATAACCACATCGACGAACTTCCGACTGCAATTTTTTTTTCTAAAATACGGTATCGTGTTTTCTTGACAATATTCCCGCTTTGGAAAATAATCTTTCGGCTGGCGCGGAATTGGCCATCACAGAGAGGTTTTAGAGCCAATTCGGTTTGATTAGGGAAAGTTCCTTCAGAAACATTACTTAGGGGGATGTGGGGTACAATGATACAAGGGGCACCTAGTACACAAGCATTATTTAATAATCTATTGAATGTTTTCAAGTGATGACATCTCTAAAACGGTCCTATATGTTTGAACGAATCCATTGCGATCGTGCAGACAACCAATCAGTCGATGGCATTTTACAAGTCCTAACGTGTTTCGAGTGCGGCCAACTAAAAAAAAATACTTTAAATAATCTAAAGCTGTTTCCAAGATCTTCTTTGTCATCTTGTTAAGATCTATATATACCAAAGGTAAGTTAAGGCATCCAGTACTAAGTATTTAGTGCATTTTTTGAAATAAATAAATTAGTTTCATCAGTATAATTTGCATTTTGAAAAACAATGTTTGGGGCACTTAGATACAAGTACGGGGCACAATGATACATATAATTGTGCCCCGTACTCATATTAAAGTGCCCCAATATAATTTGCACAATATACATTTTTTCTTAAATAATATAAAATATGTTAAAATTTTTATGTTCTGTTGTTGCCATCAGAAAATAATGATCAGAAAATAAAAGCCCCGGCAATGATGGGGCAGCAGGATTTAGAAATAGAAATCAGGAGCTCGACCTAAAGAGACCTGAAAACATAAGCGCCGTAAGAAGTTTTGCATTTAACTGCGGTTTTGCCACTGCTGTCTTACAGTGGCTGAATTTTTTGATAATTTTGAGCGTGTAATGTTACGTTATAAATTCACACCTAACCGTATATTAAATTTAGACGAAACAGGCATTAAGACGGTCTTACCAACGCCTAAAATTTTGGCTGAAAAGACACAGACGCAAGAAGGACAAATTGTGTCAGCTGAACGCGGAGAACTCGTTACTTTTTGTGGAATAGTAACAGCAACATGTGGTGCTTTTCCTCCTGTTTATGTTTTTCCTCGTGTCCATTTCAAAGACTCATTTTTAAATGGGGCTCCCCAAGGCTGTCTTGGTTTGGCAAACAGTAGCGGGTGGGTGACACCTGTGCACTAAAGAAAACCCAATGCTTACTATTTGTGACAACCACGAATCACATATTTCTACTAAATCTGTTAACTATTGTCGCGATAATGGGATTATCTATCTTTTAGTGTTATAATATAACCATTTCATACAATTTCCATTCTGTATTAAAGTGCCCCACGTGATGTATCTAAGTACCCCGTTGGTGGGGCAGAATGATTCAAAATTCATTTTTTACAAAACACGTAATTTTCCTTTTCTTTACAACTTAAACAATTTTGATACTTGACATTATAATATTTATACATTTAGCTAGACGTTGAGTTGAAAATAAATAAAAAATATTACGTTTATACATATATTATTTGCTTTTCAATTTTTATGAATCAATCTGCCCCACCTCCCCCTAATGATTAATGAACCGCGATTAATGATATGTTATGATTGATAACACACGTGCGATTGGTTTACGATTCTTTGAACCACTTCGGTGGAACCAAATCACAGTTTTGCGGACTCTGTCCAGAAAAAGTCTGTTGTATTTACAGAATTTTCGACTACCAAGTTCAGTGTATATGCTAAGCACCGAACATGTTTGCTCGCCCAATAGAAATATTAATAGCTTTAACTATGTTGCTGCCATTGTTAGTAGTAACGCTTAATTTTTTTTCGTGAGTCAAACTCCAATCTTAACAAACTTTATTAATCGTTTATGACAAATACTCTCCTGCATGGTGAAGTGGTTCACATGCAATGTTGCTTGACTTCATTTCAAAGTTTTCTATGAAGTGCACTGTCACGCCTAAAAAACTTCTCAACTGCAAATCTTTCCGTAAATTTTTGCATGACAAGGGTTTTTTTTTCTTCATATTTAGTATTATGAGATCTGTGATAGTTTTACAGCACGAAACCTTGTACAAAGAAGCTACAGTCTTCTTATTATTTTTTGAAACCTACTCCTTCTACCACACTGTAGGGTAGACTGTCCTGGCATATCATTTCTGCTATGTTCTGAGTTGTTTCCTAATTTTTATCTCCATCTGAGGCGTATGCTAATATTTTCGAAAAATAAGCTCCAATGCTTGATCTGACACTCTAGCCCTCATATACAAAAACATTGTTCGCCTTTGTTACGTTTCGTTCAAAATCTGACAAAGTTTTTCTCGTAATTATTTTAGAAATTTATAGGTCATGAAAAGAGAATTTCGTAGTGTGACAAAGTGTAGACAAAGTTTTCATAAGTTTTTTAGCGGAGTTTCAGGCCGGCAAATTGCTCACTGAATTAAAAGATGTTTAGGCTAGTCAAATGAACGCAATACTTATTCCTATTCTATAAATTTTGGTCTAATTTAAATGTTGAGGTTATAAAACGTTTGGCTCAAGCAAGAAAACCAAACTTTAGAGATTTCAGAGTTTTGCTGTCTAAGGATCATGCTAATTCCATTATTAAATATATTTATTTGTGATACCTCTTTAGCCTGTAGGATAGTGGGAGTTTTCGCTTCATATGTTTTTTTTGTAGTATTACTACGTTTTTAATTCTTTCGGGCAGTTTTTAATTTCGTAGTGTGACAAAGTGTAGACAAAGTTTTCATAAGATTTTTAGCGGAGTTTCAGGCCGGCAAATTGCTCAATTAAAAGATGTTTAGGCTAGTCAAATGAACGCAATACTTATTCCTATTCTATAAATTTTTGTCTAATTTAAATGTTGAGGTTATAAAACATTTGGCTCAAGCAAGAAAACCAAACTTTACATATTTCAGAGTTTTGCTGTCTAAGGATCATGCTAATTCCATTATTAAATATATTTATTTGTGATACCTCTTTAGCCTGTAGGATAGTGGGAGTTTTCGTTTCATATTTTTTTTTTTTTTGTAGTATTACTACATGTTTTTAATTCTTTCGGGCAGTTTTTACATTGTGCTATGATATTATCCTTCTTCATTATAAAATAATTACGTCAGCCACTTTTAGGTGTTTTACAAGACATTTTTATTGTTAAATAATTATTGGCACTCTCCAAAGAAAGAAAACTGTTGAAAAGAAACGAAATTCTGGTACATACATACAAATCCTGCCCCGAACTTAATTGCGTATTTTCATATCCGTCGCAAAAATCGATTAAGGGACCCTCACAGTGTGACACCTCGAAAAATAGCAGATTTTCACGATTTTTTTTATGTTTAGGATAAACTAATCGGTCTGATTTTTTTAAAATTAAAGTACTAATCGAGAATACAAAATGATTTTTTTTAATTGATTTATTTATTGTTTAACATTAAATATAATGTGCCGTTGAAAAAAAGCCACCTGCGTCTCCATGATCTTTACCCGGACGTAATTTTGATCTGATATAAAAATATCAAGAAGATTATTAATCTGTAGGAAAGCCTCTATGTTCCTATGGAAGCTTTTTCTTTTTTATGAAATTTAAAAAAAAATGGCGGCGCTTTGACAAAAAGTTATCGAATTCAGGCTATTTTTTCGACAATTATTCGTAAAAAAAATTGGAAGATTTAAAAAAAAGCTTCCATAGGAACATAAAGAATGACGTGAAGAATGTTCAGTCCAAATTTCAGAGGGGTAGCTTGAAAACTGTTCCTTTGAGAGTGGGGACCGTTTTTACAAACACCATTTCGTGAAAAACGCGTTTAAAGTTTGTAGTGAGCGCCAGATACTCCAATCCCTTTTCCTAAGAAAGACTGTAGCCACCTAAATAATTCGAATTTCGATTTAAAAATTGGGGAGAATGTTTATAACAGTATATGCTATCGGGATAATGAAAAAAAAATCGATTTTTGAAAATTTCACACTGAGGGTCCTATAAAGCGTGTAATTTACATAATCGATTTATTAAAAATCGATTATTATTAAAAAAATCGACTTCAAACTCGATTATATGAAAACAATAATCTATTAATATGAAAATCGGTTATTTTTTAACATCCCTAAGCTGGACCCACTCTAAAAATGATTATTTTAAGGAAATTAATGCACCGGAATTATCCGTAAACCAATGCCACCGGAAAAAAAATCCGCACTTTTCATTTCCCGGGAAAATTCGAGATTTTTTTTTCGCAGAATTTCTTTGTGGGTAAAACGCGGACAATTTCGGTGCATTTTTTCCTTAAAATAAAAAATTTTCCACGGTGCAAAAGTCCATTTTCCGGCTTCATGTTTTCCGTCGCTATCTTTCTCTCCATTGTGTCCAAATAACAATGTAATGATTTTTCCCCGACTCCTTGATTCTTGAACAAAGCTGAGCAAATGTAAATTATATTTAACATAAAGCAATTTTACTGCTTTATCACCAGATAGTCTATTTCTTAAGGGGTCGTAAATTAACCCAGCAGTACTGAAAAGCTGCTCACTCGGTACACTTCCAGGAGTTGGAGAGAGGTACTATCTAACTACATTACTAAAGCTATGGTACTTGGTTTTCATTTTCACCATAAAAGTAGATCTTCAATGACTGTCAAAACCTATTCTCTCTATTGTATTCATTTAGTAAAGTCTTTTTAACCATGAATGATTGTGCACTTCATCACTACAATCTATATTTTGCTCTTGATCGTCACTTACGCTTATTATTTCAAGTAGACTAGATAGAATACATGAATGGTTGCTGGAGCTTGTTGGCAGCTCATTCCGTGATTTCTTAGGTGAAGAAGAACCTTTATTATGAGATGTTTTTAAGAGCCAAGTATTCCCAGAATCTCTGATTCCACCTGCTCCTTCATAATTACACCGAAAAACTTTAGCTTGTACCGTGGATCTAGATAGGTAGCGCTATTGTATATAATTTATTATTTTGAATGTCTTGAAATCGGACATTGATATCCTGGATCATTTTCGTAATCATTAATTTAGTCCTCAGTCCTCAGAAGTCTCTTCTTTACTCTTCTCTGTTTCTAATGTGTTTTTAAGTGTATAAATTAGTGGGATTACCGATGCAATTGTTACAGTAGTACTACTCAACTCCTTTGTTATTTATTATTATTTATTCGTTTAGCCCTCTAAGGAGCGCGTAGAACCATTACTTAGCACTCGTCTTGTTCTTTTTATCTTCCCAAAACTTCCTCATTCTTTCGCTCTGGGCCTTTCTTCTTTCTTGCATCCATGCGTTTTTTAGTTTCAAACTCTTGGTTGTTGGATTCTTTGATGTGAAGTTATGTGAATTTATTTCCTGCCTGAATTTAGTACGCGTAGTTGCCAATGGGTCTATATTGATTACTGAGAGGTCATGTTTGGTGTCTACCAGCCAGCGTACTTTGGACTGTCGGGTTCCATTGATGATGTGGAAGATTTTCTTGGTCAATCGAGAGTCTTCCATTCGTACTATATGACCGTAGAATTTCAGACGTCTTTTCCGTGCAACTGAGGAGAATCGTTCTGTCAGGGAATACAGTTCTTGTGAGCTTTTACGCATCCAGATACCATCTTGTACCTTGGGTCCAAATATTTTTCTCAGTATCTGACATTCAACTTTCTCAATATCATTGATGTAGATAGTTAATGATGAAGTCTCAATTGCATAGAGTGCTTCTGGAAAGATGACTGTATGGTAGTGACGGAGTTTTGCTTTGGTAGAAAGTGATTTCTTGTTGTACATATTCCAGGTGATTGCGTAGGCTTTGCGTAACTCCTCCGCACGTGTTTTGTTAGCCATTCTTTCCTTACCAGTGTTTCCAATTATTTCACCTAGGTACTTGAAGTGCTTAACTTGCATGATGTTGCCATATTTGGTTGCAAGATGTGTCATATTTGAGCTTTTGGAGTCTATGTATTGCGTTTTCTCGTAAGAGATTTGAAGGCCGGTCCTGATGGCGATTTCATGAAGTTCCTCGATGGCGTGTTTGGCTTCTTCAGTAGTCCGGGTGATTATTGCAAGGTCATCAGCAAAAGGCACTTTATGTTGATTCGTTTGTCCTTTGTTCCCATATATACTCCAGGTACTTCTTTCTCCCATATTTTGATTATCTTATCTAGTACCAGGTTAAAGAGTGTGGACAATCCATCACCCTGTCTTACTTCAGTACTGATTTGAAAAGGCTCGGAGATTTTACCCATGCATTTTACTTTAGATGTTGTGCCTGATGTTGTGGTCTGTTCGATTAACAAAAACTGTGCAAACTGTGCGGTTGGGCTAGCGATGTTGCAGTATTATCTTCAGGTTCCAGATTTGTTCCGCGCATGATCGGTGCCGTCGGAAACCTGCCTGATATTCACCGATCAGATGTTCTGTCTGTTCTTCCAGTTTTGTGAGGAGGGCACGTGAGAGAACTTTGTAGGCGTTTGATAGAGGGAAATGCCTCGGTAATTGTTTGGATGAGTCTTGTCGCCCTTTTTGTGTAGTGGGTTGATCAAAGCATTTTTCCAGTCCGCTGGTATGATGCCGCTCTTCCATGTATTTCCAATGATAGCTTGCAGTCTGTCAACCATGAGTTCACCTCCGATCTTGAGCATTTCAGCGATTAAGCCGTCTTTCCCTGGTGCTTTGTTGTTTTTTAGGTGTAAAATGATGTTTCGTATTTCCTTATGTGTTGGTGGAACAGAGTCCTGGTTTGGGGCGGCTATGTGGCATTGGAGTCTTTCTTCAGGGGGTTCACAGTTGTGTAGCTTCTCGAAGTATCAGAATTTCGCAGTTCGCTTTTGTGTTGGTTTCAAGGGTTCCATCAAGCCGACGGAAGCAGGGGCTCGGTGGCTTGTAGTTCATCAGTTCTTCCCTAAATGTTCTGTAGAAATTTCGCGTGTTATTTTTCTTGAACTCATTCTCGATTTCCTCTAATTTTTTGAAATGGTATGTCCGTTTAATGCGTCTGATCGTTTCGGATGTTTCCCGCTGCATTTTTAAGAAATTCTGCCAATTCTCTTGTGTCTTGTTGCTATTCCAAGTCTTCCACGCAAGCATACGGGATTCAAGGGCCCTGTCGCATTCCAATGTCCACCATCTGTGTTTTCGTTTTCGTGGCGGTTCACCGAGTTTCCTTGCTGATTGCTGGATTGTCTGAAGAAGTTCGTCCCATGTTTGTGTGTCGGTCTGTAGTGATTGTGCGAAGTCCGCGTGTTCTCTTAGGTATTTTGGATCTATACGCGGGAATTTAGATTTTTGACACTTCCTTCTGTTAGGTAAGAAGCAGGTTTTAATTTTGGAAAGATAATGGTCGGACTCCACATAACCCTTGCGTAGCCTCACATTCATGATTTCTGGGGACGATTTTCTGGTTATCGCTACGTGATCGATTTGGTATTCCCCGATGTGGTTAATTGGTGATTTCCAGGTTGTCATCTTGCGTGGTGGTTTTTTAAAGTGCGTGGACATTAGTTGGATGTTAGCCATTCCACATATGTTGATTAGACGATATCCATTGGCATTGTCTTTTTTTGTGCCGAGAAATTCCCAGTGATGTACCTGTGCTCCCTTTCTCTGCCGATTTGTAAATTGAAATCTCCGAGGAGGATCTTGATATGGTGTTGAGGGATCTTGTTGAGTGCCCGTTCTAGCTGTGGCCAGAACTTCTCCACTTTGTTCTTTTGAGGGTCATTGTTAACAGGAGCATGTGCGTTAATCAGTTTGTAGGCCTTGTTAGCGCTTTTAATTGTGAGTAGGGAGATCCGTTCCGAAGGTGATGAGAAATCTAGCACAGAGTTCTGGATACTGTTATGTACTAGAAATGCGGTTCCCAATATATGAAAATTACTATTTCTTAGCTTAACTGCAGGCCTTTCCTTGTAGATACGATATCCACCAAAGTCAAAGTGATCACAATCACGAAATCGTGTTTCTTGTACTGCAAGTATGAGGTTACTGAATTTATAGCAAGTGTCCGTTAGCGTCTTTAGTTTTCCTGTTGTGGTCAGCGTCTGTACGTTGAGAGTACCAATGAAGTGCTTACTCTTGGGTTTGAGGAGTTTTGGGAAGCTCCGACTCTTCCCTGCATGATGGCATGGTCCCCCAGAATCCGAATGACCAGGTTTGCCTTCGCTCGTCATAGCTAGGGCCTGAGGTAATTGCATAGTAGCTTGTGTTTCCATTATGCCAAGTTCGTGGTTGATTTTAGCTGGTGGGCTTGAGCCCAGGGCGAGTGAGTCGCTGATAATATATTCCATTCACTCTCATCGTACGGGTAGTAAGTCCGTACGGCAGCAGATGTTTTGCTGTGGTTGGCATTATTATTATCTCCTTTTTGCCCATTTTTTTCGGGGGAGCAAAATTAAAAATCTGGCACATGCCAGAATTTCATGGCCAACCCATTTGTTATTTCTTACAAACTTAAATACACTTTTTTAATTTTTATTTTAATTGGTATACCATGCCCACTAACTACAATTGCCCTAGCACCCCACCGTAGGTGAAAGGAAGGCAACCAATAAGAACATTTCATATTTCAATAGACCTAATATGCCGCTGGCGTCTTCGATAGTGCCTTAGCATGCCACTTACACCTTTGAAAGGACATCGCATGCCGCCCGCATCTTTGGAAGGCCGCATTCCTCATTTCGCCGCCGATGCGTCTTTGGACAGGCCAATAGAAATAATAAAGAAAGCAGGAAAAGCAGCTTGTGTGGCGATTCGGCCGGGCAAAAACTTTCACAAATTTTCCCGGGAAATCCAGTGCATTTATTTCCTCAAAATTATTTTTAGAGTGGGTCTCGCTAACTTTCTGTTAGCGTGCGGGAAGTTAGCGGGACCCCATTTTCCCGGGAAATGGGAAGTGCGGGAATTTTTTTTTTTGCAATCGTTTGCGGATAAAAAGCAGATTATTATTTAGCGTCGCGGATTTTTTTTTTCCCGTTTGTCCTGCCAACTTAACAGAGGTTTTTGTAATAATTTTCTAGACTCTAGATCTAGATCAATAATCAAATTTATGTTTATATATCAATGCCATTAGAATAATCTGAATTGTTATAGATAATTATGTCTATTCGGTTATTATAATAAATAACAGGAATTATACTACAAGGCCAAAATCAGACACTATAAATCAGTATATTTTTACTATTTATAGTAAATTATTTTAAATAAAAAGTGGGAGCATCAAGAACTCGAAAAGAAAGATTTTATTCCTCCTTACCCGGGAAAAAAAAATTATATAATTATATATAATTATATATGATTAATTATATATAATTATATACGAATTTTGGCACGATATAATTTTATCTAATTATATATAAAAATATATAATTTTATCTAATTATATATAAAAATATATAATTTTGTCTAATTATATATAAAAATATATAATTTTGTCTAATTATATATAAAAATATATAATTTTGTCTAATTATATATAAAAATATATAATTTTGTCTAATTATATATAAAAATATATAATCTTATATATATATATATATATATATATATATATATATTTATATATATATATATATATATATATATATATATATATATATTTATATATATATATATATATATATATATATATATATATATATATATATATATATATTTATATATCTTTCTATTTTTAAGCAGTTTACTATCACATATTTACCAGCATTGAAATAATTAATTTTATATGAATAATTAACAAAATATATTTACATACCTTGGGTCTACATCGCTTCTAATTGTAGTTGCATATTCTTAAACATTTTTTTAAATTCATTTTTCGGCGGATTTTTAACGCGGACAAAAATTCTCCGGGGACCGGCCGGTAACAATTAGCTAATTTATCGATTAAAACAGATTAATTGATTTACATTATAAATGATTATTGCTCAAATATATATTTTTAAATTAAAAACAAAAACATAGATTGAATTTAACTTTCAAATGTATTGAATAAATCCAACATATGTTTCACAAACACCGTGGCTTCTTCAGGTAATGATATACAATGATATAGTTTATCATTATATGAAGAAGCCAGTGTTGGTGAAGCATATGTTCTATTTATACAATAAATATGAAACTTAAAAACAATCTATGTTTTTTTATCTTTAATAATGAAATGAAGTTTCAACAAGTAACTCCACAATCAATCAATTATATATTTTTTGGATAATTGCGCACAGTATATTTTTTAAATAAGTTTTTCCGAGATGCAATTTCATAAAGACATTTAACTTACAACACTCGTATGTCGATGTACCACAGTACGTATATAAAGTTGTATATGACAAAATATTTTTTTTTTATTATAACTTAGAACACAACGACAATAACCAAATAACAAAACTACAAATAACAAAAAAAATAATCTATTAATATATATATATATATATATATATATATATATATATTTATATATATGTATATAGATTTTTTAGTTTTAACAAAACTAAAATGTATTCTCTTAACAATTTTTAAGAGCAGGTTAAACATATTAGTTACTTCTTTGTAACTGTAAATTTTTTTGGTGCGATCTTTTAATTTCCCCTATCTTCTGAGTCATCGCCTGTTGTAACTCACTTCACTTGTAGGGAGCACTCTCATTTTTTGTTTTCTTTTGCCAACCTTTTTGTTCGGCATACTTTAAAGTATATTGAATTATAGTTGCTTTTGCCTTGCTATGCAACGCTTGATAGACTTTTGGTTCACCAAGTTTGCCCAAGTTTCGAGGAGGCTGACCGCTGTATGTGCAGTTAAGGATTTCTTTCCTGCTAAATATGCCATCCATCAATGTTCTAACCATCACTGTGCCCTCACCGCATATGTGAGCCGTGTTCAATTTAATTTCTGTGCAATAAATATTATTGCCTATATCCACCATCTTGTTACAATAGTTAGGACCTAACAATTGAACATCCTCATCATAAAAGTCGTTCAAATTAAGATTTTCTGCCTGGTCTTCTAACGTAATATTATTAGCTTCTTCTTCATTGGCAAAATTTCTTTGTTCTTCAACTATCATTGGTGGATGACTCACGCTTGCACCAACAGTAGGGACATCAGTTTCTTCTACGTCTTCATCGGATCGATCAGAAGCTGATTCAGTTGTGTCAGTTTGTTCAGCGTTATTATGGTTTTTTTTTTTTCAATTTTTGTAGTACTCTTAAGTTTTCCTGCAAAATACATTGATTTATTTTATTAAGTTTTTTTGCCAGATAAGTCATTAATGAAAATAAATATTCTTCAAGTTAACAATACAAGTCTTCAAATTAAAAAATAATAATATCCGAATGATTTATTTTCTTTCTATTGTCGACCAATATACTAGCACATATATACAAACAAGCATTGAAATAATTAATTTTATATGAATAATTAACAAAATAGATTTACATACCTTTTGCCTTCATCGCTTCTAATTGAAGTTGCATATTCTCTAACAGTTTTTTTAATTCTTTTTTTGTCGGGCTTTTTGGTTTTATTCCCCTTTCCGTTTTTTTTAAAGATTTATTTTTCGAGTCATCCTTACTATGATCTGCACTTTCTTGTTTAGTAACACCAGTCTATTAATTTTCAATAATACAAGTTATTAGTAAAATATTCAATATTTCCATTAGATTCTGATGATAGTACTTTTTCACATTAGTTAAAATATTAAAAAAATATTGATTCTAGTTAATTGATAAAATTATAGAAGTGTTATTGAATCATATAATAAACATATAATACAAATTATAAAATATAATTAAACTTTCAAATAATATATAATTTACATACTTTATGTTTCTTCTGAATGACATTATCGTTAATGTTTCCATTTGTAGGTGATCTAAATCGTTTGCCTCTGGGAAGTTTACTAGGAGTATTAGATGTAGTACTTGAAGTAGGCTTGCTTTTTGTTGATATATTTAATTCTCGCAATGTCTTATCAATTATTTTCATATTATCTGGATATAATTACACACAAAATGTGAATGATTATTCTATTATACTGTTGAATAATAACAATATATATATATATATATATATATATATATATATATATATATATATATATATTTGAAAATACAAAATCGAAAAACTATAAAAAAGTTTTCTTAATTAAAATTGTATTATTTACGATACATTTTTTACGCGGACAAGTAAAAATTCTCCGCGAACCGGCCGTTAAGAATTAGCTAATTTACCGATTAAAACTGATTATTTTTTATATTAAAGGTAAAAACATATTGTTTCAAATTTATTGTATAAATACAACATATGTTTCACATACACTGTGGCTTCTTCAGATAATGGTCTACAAGATATACAATGATATAGTATATCATTACATGAACAAGCCACAGTGTTCGTGTTCACATGTTCTATTTATACAATAAATTTGAAACTTAAAAACAATCTATGTTTTTATCTTTATTAATGAAATGAAGTTTGAACCAGTAACTCCACAATCAATCAATTATATTTTTTTAATAATTGTGCACAGCATATTTTTTAAATAATTTTTTACAAATATAGATTTAATTTTTCTTAATATTACACATATATTTCGTAGTCCTTTAAATACCGTGTATACCGCTTGAATTTAAATATAAGAAAATAATTTGATTATTTTAAGAAAACTTTAAAGAATACTAAATATTTAAGAATAATAAATTGGTATTACCTGATTGAATAATGACTGTACCATCGTATTTGGAATTTTGCCAAAAAAAAATTACCGACTCTCCAGGATTAGGAATCATTTCCTCATCATAACACACATCAACATCTTCAACTTTGCAGTATGAATTGTCGGTTTTGCAATGAATAACAAACATTTTAAATATTTCAAATTAAATCTCAAAATAAAATTCCGTTTGATATTTATTTGAAAAATAATTTTAACTGACAAAATTTTTGTGGTGTAGGGACGCTGTTTGTAAATATCAACGTTTGTTTGTTGTTGTCATGTTAAACAATTTTATTAAACCAATATACGTATATGATTTTGACACTACTTTGATGTAAAAACATAGACAATCGAAACATAAACAATCATAAACAAACTAATAAGTAAAACGGTTACAGTAAAACAAAAACAAAATCTGTAACGGTTACAGTAAAACAAACCCAAAACAAAATTTAACGGTTACAGTAAAATATAGGCCAAATAGTGTTCCCGCCACTGCGCACTTTTATTAGTTACAATTTGCTGAAGCTTATTACATGCACATATCTCTGGTTTTAAAATATTTTAAGATAATTATCTTAATTTGATTCGATGTGTCACAACTAAATATGGACCAGTCGTCATCTAGGCCTGCTAAAAGATATAAATTATATAATGAAGACATTGATATTCCCGTAAGTGCAAATAACAAACAAATTGTATAAAAAATTACAAACTTATTTATAACATTTAAAATAAAAATACTTGTATTAAAAGTGTCCTTCGGGATCTTATGTACAGTTTGTAAAATTTTTACGATTTTTTTTTTGTTTTAATTTTATTTTCCTATAAATTTTAGGTACCTTTACGCACACTGTATAGATGGGAGAAAACATTTTCTTGTAACGAAGTCATAAGTAATAAGAACAATTTTAGTCTTTCTGATTGTGTTATCGATTTATCACATATTAATAGTTCTAATGAAAAAAATTTAGATGGAAATTCGGAAAATGATTCTACTACATGTGATGATATTGCTAATGAAGTTACAGAACATGAACATGCTGATAAAAATATAATGGAAAGCGATTACTCAACGGATGAAAGTAAGGAAGAAAATTCTTATGAACCTGAATACATTGATTCCGGCAGTGAAATTGATAATAATGACAATGATCAAAATCAAAATCAAGAATCGTTAATCGATGAAAATCGGGTAATTAATAATGTTCCCAATCATAATAATTGTGGAACAGTAATGTTGTATGAAAATTGCTCAGTGTCTGTAGACGGTGCAGTTTATGATTTACTTAATTACTATATTAAACATAAACTAAGTAAAGCTGCTCTTAAAGAAGCATTGAGGATGCAACTCAATATATTGCCTGAAAACAATGCAATGCCCAAAACGATTTATAAATTATTGCAGTATGCAAAAAAAATTGCTCCTCCATGCATCATTACAAAGCATTACTACTGTAATATGTGTTCAGGGTATATCAGTAGTGATATAAGCATTACCAAGACGTGTTTAACATGCAATATTAACATTAACAAAAAATATTTTTTCTTTGAATTCGACATTCATAATCAAGTAAAATATTTATTTGAAAATTATAACTTGAGTGAAAAATTAAAACCTTTTATGCCACGTGACGACAATATTATTACAGATATTACTGATGGCTCAGAGTATATTCGAATAAATTCACGGCCGGATAGACAAAAATATGATCTGACACTTATAATAAATACTGATGGACTTTCTTTAATTAAAAGTGCTAAAAGTTATTGCCGGCCACTGCTAGGTACCATAGCTGAACTTCCAGCAAATGTAAGAGAGTCATTTATCATAAATTTTGGCTTGTGGTATGACAAAGATTGTAAACCGTGCATGAATACCTTTTTACAGCCTCTCTATTTAACTTTAAGTAAATGCTTTGAAGAAGGCGTTAAATGGATTCATCCAGTAACGAGGGAATCAATTACATCTAGAATTGTTGCTCCTATAGTGATCGCAGATGCTCCTGCAAGAGCGCAACTTCAAAATATACTAAACTTTAACGGCCGATACGGTTGCAATATTTGTGAAATTCGAACTAAAAAAAGTCAAAATGCAGTAGCTGGAAAAAAAGCTCGATTTTATCCATATAATTTGAATACTAGACTAAGAGACAGCGATAGGATGATAAACCTTGCTCGAAGGCTACCTAAATTAAAAAAGAAACATCTGCGAGGAGTGAAAGGATATTCTATATTGTCTTCTTTCCCATTACTGGATTTAGGAACATGTTTCGTACCTGAATTTATGCATTCGGTATTACTTGGAGTTGTAAAACGTTTTTTTAACATTTACATTAACAATCCAGGTCCTTGGAGTATAAAACCTTTTATGAAAGATATAGATAACTTCATAACGAGTATTCGGCCTCCATTATCTTTTAATCGAATGCCAAGACCTCTGACGCAATCTCATTTCTTTAAAGCTTCAGAATTTTACAATTTGCTATTATTTTATTCACTTCCAGCTCTTACAAATTATTTACCAGAAAAGTATTTCCAACATTTGATGGGTTTAGTTATTGCAATATTTAACTTACTTCAAGATCAAATCACTATTTATAATTTAGAGCAAGCAGATAAATTGTTGCAAATATATGTTAGAGAAATACCGCTTTTATTCAGTGATAATGAGTTGACGTATAATTCCCATCAACTTTTACATCTAGTTTTATCGGTGAAACGATGGGGCCCACTGTCGGGAACATCGGCTTTTTGTTTCGAAAACTATAATGGTTTCATTGCAAAAAGTGTTACTGGAACTAAACATTTGTCACAAGAAATTGCTAACAATGTTACAATTGCTCAGAGTGTCGGTATTTTAAAACAACAGATAAATATACACAATAAAGATTCTTTTAATATCCAAACAGCAACAAATTATGAAGTTCTTGCTAAAAAAATTACAAATTACAAATTTAACGATTTAGAACTCCAACTACTCGCATCGGAAAATATAGATTGGACTGATGTACATGTATATGCTCGATCGAAAATTAATAAGGAAATTTATACTTCAAATATATATAAAAATATCAAAGCTAATAGTCATAATGTTGCAATAATAACTGAAAATAAACTTAAATTTTACGGATCGATAAACTTTTTCTTTGAGTATCAAAATAGATTGTATTTTATATTACAAAAATATGCAATTGAACATATGCGAATATTTATTCATTTTAAAACTAAAATAAAACTTAGGCATATTAAACCAGTCAAAGAAACAGATGAAAGCATAATAATATGTCTCGAAAACTTATTATCTATATGTCAACTGATTAAAGTTGGCGATTTTGTATGTATAAAACCTAATTTACTTGATCGAGTTTGGTAATATTAAAAATGATGGATTTTTTTAAATTATCTTGTATATTTTTTAATTATTTATAATTATTTAATAATAAATCAAAATAAACAAAAACAAAATATCTTGATGAAAATTGTTTCCTTTTAAATAAATATATTTAATAAATATTTCAAAAAACCTTTGTTCTTTACTTATCATACTTACTTATCAGCCTCTACATTCAATTTCTTCAGCACCAATGATTGTTTTTACAAGAAACATCTTTTTGTTGATGCTGAAAAGTTTTAATTTATTGATTCATTCCCTTTTCGAAATGTAAATTATAAGCACTCGCTTTGGCATACTGGTGTCAACCAGTATTATACATTATATGTAGGGCAACCAAAAATATATGCCCTTAAAAATCTACTTTTAAGCGCTTAAAATATTCTCTATAAAAATAAGAATATGCATTTATAAAAATATATTCTCTTAAATATGAAAAAAATTATATGAAAAAATGTTAAATTCTAGGTACGAAAACATAGATACAAAAGAAAAATACAGCTAAACTTCAAAATAAGTTCTCAAAAAGAAAACTATTCCTATTTGATCGTAGAACATTTTTGTACATTGATAAACTTCGTTCCACATGAGTCGAAGTTATAGGTGCAAATTTAAATGCCATTGCGTCAATAATACTATATTTATTGTCTATTGTTGTAGAACCTGGAAACACCAGGATTTTTTAAATAACCGTTGCAAGTTTTTTTTTCACAAAGTTAGCTGTGATTCAGCGTTAACGCCATTAATTACATCCTGAGTATGTTCGTTCTATTACCTCAATCTGTTTAGCAAGCAGTAGAGGCCAGACGTTTCAAACGAATTTATTGATGCGCTAAGGAATCCATAATTTGAGGAAATGAAAATTAATTCAAATTTTATATCACCTTCACTTAGTAGCTCTTTTGAAATTTTGATTGATGCTGCCTCTTCTTCGTCCAGTACATTGAACACTTACAGCATTATTTCGAAGTTGGTGGCATAGTACACTGCGGCATCAATCCATATTCCCCATCTAGTTGGTTGCAGAGAAAGTGCGACGCCAGGTGCCAAATTATTAAATATCGTTACCCTTGACGGTAATTTCAAAAATCATTTTTTTATTTTACATTGGCTATTTTATACGATCGACGTTAGTATAAATTCCTCGAATTTGTTCACAATCTCGATGCAGTCCATGTGCAAGGCAAGTCAGATGTCTCACTTTTGGATAAAATATTTGTATGGCCTGAGTTGCTTTTACCATGTGTGGAATGGCATCTGATATAAAGAATAAAATCAAATCTCGATTGAAAATTGCAGCCAGAATTTTGATTGAATCATCAGTAGTTTCATCAATTGAGATCCATAGAAAATTATTTTTGGTGCCATTTTTGATAAAGATAATACCTACCTTAGCCGACGTCACGGGTCTTCAGATTTCCGTAAAAAATCAGATGAATGAATATAATTATTTTAACCTAATTGAGCTTAATATGCACTACAAATATGCATCCAGTTATTTCAAAATATGTCTCATAGCCAATATGCAATTTATGCTCTTATTGGTAAAATATGCAAAAATATGTCCTTACGAATAGAGATCTAAATTCACATATTGATTTGTGTTTCTGACCAAACTATAGTTTGGTCAGAAACACATTTCTGGCTAGTCCATTCTTTTATAGGTGGAATGAGAAAATATATGCATTTGCATATTTTTGGTTGCCCTAATTATATCCTATTCATCGAAGGCGTCTATGGAAGGAATCAAAATAAAATATATTTTATATATAATAACAGGTATTAGCCATATATACTAGTATATACGGCTAATATATAGATAATTTTTATTTTTTTTTATATTAATTTATATATAAATCGATGTTAATATGACATTTTTAAAACTAAATTGTTAACTGAAACAATCTAAGTAAAACGGATACAGTAAAACCAAAACAAAATTTAACGGTTATTAAGTTAAAAAAAATAGTAATATAAAATTTTGAATTATATAAATATATATATATATATATGAAAGAAAAACAGAATTTAACATCCAACCAAAAGGACGGGAACAACCCTAAACCAGGAACCTAACCTGTGTACAGTGAATAATACAACATCTTCTGTCACTCTTTGGCACACCCCGCTCGAAGATGCGTTGTGTGAGCCGTTTCGCTGCGTCAAAGCAAGTGACAAGAAACGGTCAAGACCTAAAAATGTCAGGGGCTGAAGGCCGGCAGTTCTTAATAAAAGCGACTGAAAACTAGTTGAAGAGCATTATTCACTGACTATAACTTAACATCTGAGCGGGGTGTACCAAAGAGTGACAGAAGATGTTGTATTATTCACTGTACACAGGATAGGTTCCTGGTTTAGGGTTGTTCCCGTCCTTTTGGTTGGATGTTATATTCCGTTTTTCTTTCAATTTCTTAGCATGGTTATGCGGTTTGTGCTACGCACGTTATCCGAATTTTACTTTTTAGTAACTTTCATATCTTGTATATTATATATATATATATATATATAAATATATGAAATAGTAGATATAATCATATAAAATAATATATATTTATATATAACTATACATAATTTTATATATTTATATATAGTTATATAAAACTTTTTTTTCCCGGGATACATGATTATATATGATTATATATAATTATATAAAATTATACATAGTTATATTAAATTATATAAAAAATTATCTAAATATATATGAAATACTAGATATAATCATATAAAATTATATAAAATCATATATATTTATATATAACTATACATAATTTTATATATTTATATATAGTTTTATAAAACTTTTTTTTTCCGGGATACATGATTATATATAATTATATAAAATTATACATAGTTATATTAAATTATATAAAAAATTATCTAAATATATATGAAATACTAGATATAATCATATAAAATTATATAAAATCATATATATTTATATATAATTATACATAATTTTATATATTTATATATAGTTATATAAATAATTTTTTTCCCGGGTAATTAAAAAAAAACCTCCTTATACCTCGGAAAATACTCGGACCACAGAAAACTACTAACGGTACTTGGAGGATGAAGAAAAGCGAAGAACTGTACAAATACACTGAGAAGATCACAGACACAATGAGGAAGCGGAGGTTGAAGTTCTACGGACACCTACTATACAGACTTACTGAAAGGATCATCTTCAACTACATCATGGGGTTAAAGGACACATCTAAATGGGTAGATGAGGTGAAAAGGGATGCGGCAGAAGATCACACTGCAGATGGCCCACAACAGAAGAGAAGTTAGAAGAAGAGTAGACGGTATAAAACATTTCAGGAGAAACGAACAAAGAAGAAGTTCAAACGGAACATTTCCGATGAGGAGAGGAAGAAAAGAAGCGACGCATGAAGAGGTTCTGGAAGGACAAAAGAAGAAAAACCAAAAAGTCTTAAGTTCTTTGGGGTCCACAGTTTGCCAAATTAAAAAAAATACTGGATATCATATATATATATATATATATATATATATATATATATATATATATATATATATATATAAATAATTGTAAATCTATATAATTAAGTAATTGTAAATCTGAACAAACCATATCGTATCCAGTACTTTTTTTTTATTTGGCGAACTATGAACCGAACTATGACTTTTTGGTTTTCCTTCTTTTGTCCTTCTAGAACCCCTCAATGCGTTCGCTTCTTTTCTTCCTCTCCTCATCGGAAATGTAAGAGCGGTTTATAGCGATCGTTATTAGTTAAAGAGTAAAAGATTTGTATTTTAAATAAAGTAAAACGTATACGAAAGTCGTCTGGAAATTTGAATCAACCACTACGCAGCAGTTGACCCAGAAACCAAAGTAATAAAGAAAATAAGATGTTCCTAGAAACAAGAAGCTCAACGACACCCATTTAAGAGATTATATAACAGGTGCAACCATTAGAAAACACCAACCGCAGCAAAAATAGAAAATATATAGCCAACCGAAAACCACCCATCAAATCAACTGTGTCTTACCGTCGCCCAAGTCATAAACCAAGCGTACATATTGCTCAAACCATCTCTGCCTTTCCTTGAGTTCATGGCTGCACCAGCGTTATGAATGAAACACATTTCTAAGAAGAGTCCCTTAGATAGACGTGGCTCTCTTGCATGGACTGTTAGGTCATCATAGTTTACCCTATGGTCCTTGTCATTACATGTGTTGCTAAGGTACAAGAGTGAGGTTTTAGTCTGCAATCACTTCTGTGATTGGCCAGTCTGGAGGACAGTCTTTGCCCAGTCTGACCAACGTACCCTAGCTTACACTCAGCACACTATATACGATAGACCACATTTGATTGCATTAATTTGGAGGTTAAGTCTCTAAGGCGACTGAAAGATTTACTGATAGTGTTGTGACATTTGTCTGCTATAACAGCTGGGCTTTTGTTCCTAAAAATCGATTTCATCCTAAGGGACAGTGATTCTACAAAGTGTAAGCTCTTATATATTTTAGTTTCGTCCACTCCGACCACGTCAGCGACAGGTTGCTTTTCAGGATTGGAGAACAATAACTTCCTAAGTACAGTTCTGGGGTAGCTGTTCTTCTTTAGGACATTAAACAATCTATCTACACTAGTGGTACGTAGATCTGGATGGACAATCTTCAAACTCCTAGTTTTAAGACCCAAAACTACATTCAGCTTGTGCTGGAGAGGAGCGCTGGACAAATATTTAAGGTATTTGCTCGAACTTGTAGGTTTCTGGTACCAATCTAATTTAATAAGGTTGTTGTCATTTGTCCTGATGATCAGGGTGTTTAGAAAGGGTAGAGCATTATTACTTTCAGATTCTATTGTAAAGGTAAGATAATATGGATTGAACGCACTTAGGACCTCAGTTTTTAACCGTGTGGGATGGCACAGACAATATCATCCACATATTGCCACAAAAATATATTTATATATATATATATATATATATATATATATATATATATATATATATATATATATATGTATATATATGTTTTATATAAAATTAAACATGCTAATAATAGGCATGAGCAATATTTAAAACTCAGTTTTGAAAGCTTGTCAAAACAGGCAACGCAAATACAATAGTTGTAATGACTTGGTTAGACAGTTTATACAGACTAGAATAATCTCCTAAATAAAAATATAAAATACGTTTAGAGAGGCTGGATATGGCATACTGACTAGACTAGATATATTCACGTATTCATGTATGAATGATACGTATAAACACGTATGTCCAGCATTCTATCTCTAATCTCATGTACATTGTTTTATCTCCATAGCCTTGTTTTTCTAATTAGCCTCGTTTAGGTATTCTTGTGTTGTCTGATTGGGTGTATTTAGCTGGTCTTATTGTTAGCATGTCTATTTATCTCTGATTATTTGTCTTTGTCTAGTCAGGTCAGAGTTGTCTCTATTGACTTACTATAGAGACAATTATTACTCTCGTCTATGTCTTGTCTGTGTAGTCTAGTTTACTCATGTATGTCTAGTCAATACTTTCTAGTCTTAATTATTTAGTTCTGCTTGTATAGTCCTGCCTATTCATTCTAATAGAATTGACGGTCAGGTCTTTTCTATCTATTTTCGTATGTTTATTCATAAAATAGACATCCACGACATTTTTTTTTAAATAAAGTTAAACTTTCTTAGGCGCGACTTGGAGGTAACTCAGGCCTTCAGTGGGAAATGATATTGGCTGACAGAAATAAGTTTAGACAGATTCAGACATATCTGCTTAGATGTAGATCTTTAACCGTTCCAGCATTTTGACATTACTCATCATTGAATAATTTAAGTAAAACTACTTTAGGTGCGACTTGAGACTTATTTTTTTTTCTGACGGAAAATTGTATTATCAATAAATAAATCTAAATTTTAATCACACACACGAGTTTACATCACATATTGACATTATTTATTATAATAACAACAAGTATAATCCATTTAGTAATACCTGCCATAACCGTCAAATAAGTGTTACTTCAACCGCACGAAAAAGTTACACACACTCATATATTATTAATATATATTACGTAATATTATATTACGTAACGAGAGTTGCAAGACACATATTACGTGCGAACGGAACAGTTAGGTAATTTTGCGAGTACGTAATTGCCTTACAACTCGAGTTATGTACTATACTTTATCTACGACCACACTAATTTGTTTCTGTTTAATACAAAAATATGTTTGATGTAACAAATTTATTTCTAATTGGGTTAGGTTACATTATTTAACAGTATAATAAACAAACAGTTGTATTTTATTTAGAATTTTACAAGTTTTATTTATTTAACTTGATAGAAATGAAAATAAATACATTTTTTATGGTTTTGTTAACTAGAATAAGACTGCTCATAGATATAGACAACCCAATGTACGCATTGTGCTAATGCAAGACAAATAGGAGTAGGGAAAATACATTTGAAGGGGGTATATAAAAATTGTTTAAACTATTGATTTTTTTTTTCTTATTTCGGATTGAGAGGTCGCGCTGCCGCGCGATATCCATTCTGTTCAAATCTGTAGCTAGGGTGGTGTTTTTTACGGGCCACTAGGTTATTATGTCAATTTCCGTTAGTTTGAATTGTGGCACGGGTGGCGCTGAACGTATGAGCACGTGGTAGCAGCTCTCAACCAATCAACGAATCGTAAACCAAACGCACGTGTATGTTATCAATCATAACATACGTGTGTGTTATGACGTATTTACAGAGTCCACGAACAGCACAATAATGAGCATTTGCAATAGTGGTCGTAGATAAAGGCCTTTACTATATTGCATTATTATTATTGTTGTTATTATTATAAACCAAAAAACAATGACAAATTAGATAATTTAGAAGTACAGTATGTTTTTCTGTTAGTATTATTTATATTTAGTATTAATGTTTAAGAAGTGGTTTTTCGTTTTTCGTAGCGATTCATATAAAATTGAAAACGTTCAAAGATTCTGAAAGATATTTTAACGGATCCCGTGTATTTTATATAATAAAAATTTCTGGAAATTAGGCAGCACGTATATATATATATATATATATATATATATATATATATATATATATATATATATCGGTCAGCGAAGTAGTCGGGTTGTAGAAGTAGGTCGACTGCGCCATCGGATTATTATCTCACTTACCAACTGAGCGGAACTCTATATTTTATTCAGGATATTCCAGATATTTGCAGTTTGCAATTGCTTGTAACTCTCACAGGATGGTGAGACTCTCACGGCGCTGATTTCGAACGTTCCCACTTTGGGGAATATGCATGTATGTAGATAGATATTAGATCCATCATTATTTTTATTTCTTCAGCTGCGAAAATAGAATAGACACGACGCGAGAGAATTCGCGAGGAATTTTAATCCTCATAACTTGAGAAAATTCCTATTGTTTCAAATTTTTTCACTTCATTTACAATTGTAGTTTGGTAGAAAATGATCTCGTACAAATTGGCTACAATTTAAACATATCTAACATTTTAATTATTTTATCGAATCATTATTAAAATTCCTTCTAGATTTTTTATTTATACATTTCTTTACATATTTAGACTATCAATGGAAACACTTACGATTAAAATTTAGTGTACCTAAAGTACCTATGTAGTGTATAGATTTACCCAAGTTATCGGTAACAGTATTAACTCAATATAAACTTAAAAGGGATGGTTGCGACCGTTACCAGGTTCTAATCTATACTTACTCTGAATTGCAAAATTGACTATGTTTTTCATTTGAAAATGACTTTAACCACTCGAAACTCGAATCGTGTAAAGTGTATAGTTTTACTAATTCTTTACACACTCACACAAGTATCAATTATTCACTTATTAACACAATAAAGGCGGGGTATAAATCGTAGTATTAAGACTCTCGCCTTTAAGCTACAGTCGAGATAAATCGTAGTACTACGACCCCCGCCTTTAATGTGTTAATATACATACACTTTTTGATTTTTGAGGATATACACATATTTACACATATTTGATTTTTAAGGTTCCGCATATGCTACTGCATTTGTATTAACTCTTAATCTTAATTATTGTATGTTTGGTTGCAACGAATTTAATTGTTTAAGAAATCAGTATTTACACCAATAGTTCTATGGATTTAATACTTCTATTACAAGGACCAGACAAATAACAGTAGATGAACTAGACAGAATTAAAAAGAGTCTGGAAGTACATAAGACTAGACAATAGTATTTGCCTCGTCTGCCTAGTCTTGCCTGCCTAGCCTTGCCTGTCTAGTCTTGTCTATATGGTATTGTCCATCTAGTATTATGTGTCTAAACTTACCTACCTACTTTTTTCTATCTGCTCCTAGCTATCTAGACTTTCTGTGCCTACTCTTGGCTCTTTAGTCTGTTTTTTCTATGCAAGACTAGATGGACAAAGCAAGACATTACTAAACGTAGCTAGAAAACACTGGACAGAAGAAAAAAACGGAAAAGAGTGGACAAGACTAGATAAGACAAGACTGAACAACACTAAACAAAACCCATTAAGACTAAACAAGACTAAACGAGATAAGACGGGATCATAGGGGACCGTAAGGAACCAGACGGGACCAGACTAGACCAGACGGGACCAGGCCGCATCAACAAGGACCAGACCGGAATAGACGGGACCACAGGAGTCTTGGCGGTAGGGAACAGACGAGACCAGACGGTGGCATACCAGACCAGACCAGATGTAGATGTAAATTGTAGATTTTCTGGTGACTTGTACTGCCACCTTTATAGATCTATTGTACCTCTTCCTCTAAATGTTGGATTTGGGTGGTATTCAAGGACGAAGAGATCAGATGAGTTTAGAGGAGACTAGATGAGACAAGACTAGACTAGATAAGAGTATACAAGGGTAGACATGACTGGACAAGATTGGACAATACTGTACAGGACTTGACAGGATTAGACAGGAATAGACAACACTAAGCGATACTAGATAAAGACTAAAAATACTAGACAAGATTAGCCAAGACTGGATAAAATTGGAGAAGACTGGACAAGACTTGCCAAGACTGGAGAAGGCTGGACAAGACTGAACAAAACTGTACAAGACTGGACCAGAATGGATAAGACTGTACAAGACTGACAAGACTGGACAAGATTGTCAATACTGCCTACAAAATGCCTACAAAAGGTTCGATACGACTGCAAAAGACTGGATGGACAAGACTGGACAATACTTTACAAGACTGGAGAAGACTAGACAAGACTAGACAAGATCGAACAAGACTGGACAAAACTGGAAAACAATAGACAAGATCGAGCAAGACTGGACAAGAATGGACAATACTGGAAAAGACTTACAAGGCTAGAGAAAACTAGACAAAAAAAACTAGACCGACAATTGTATATGGCTTTTTTTTTTGTGAGGTGAGAGTTTGCTAACGAGCGCCACCGAGTTAGCAATCAAACCGAACCAAAAAAAACGCTTTCATCTCGAGTAGTAAATGCAATTTTTTCTACTGATATGTATTATTATCCATAATTCGACTTTAATAAATGCAAATGAAGCGAACTGTCGAAAGTGTCAATACAAATTTAATTGTTGGTTTGGTCGTTACCATGGTGACATATTGCATTCTCATAGAAAGTGATACTTTTCACATATATCAGTAGAAAAAAGATTTTTGGAGTCAGTAGAGAAAAGATGTAGGTTAATAAGTGTGAACTGTGTTTACATTGCAGACTCGACTAGATATACGGAGTTTTTGTTAATTTTTAATCCACCTGGCCTCTTCGGCTCTGGCCGGTGTTCAGATTCTCTTTTCGTATTTTATTAAAATTTGTATAAGAACTAGTATTGCAACATTTAAAAAGAATATCTACCACCGATTAATCTACCTCGTGATGTCGGGATAAAAGGTTTAGTTTTTTAGTAGTCTATTTTATGTAGTGTAACTAATTTGTGTTACTCATTTTTTTTTTATTTACTCTATTGTTGTCCGCTCCAGGTAGTACGTACTATTGGATAACGGACAAATTCATTATCTATACATGACAGATGGTCACTTCGCAAGTCTGTGATAATACGTAATCAAAAATTTTGCAGAGAAATCAGTCAACATAGCATATAAATAATTCTATTTTTTAAAAAGCACTTTGTAAATTAAAAATGAAAAATCTACCTGAATACCGCGAATCAATTTAATTACTATCATTATATTTATATCGATATTTCGTTTATATTTTCTGAGAACTCTACGAAAATGACTTGGCAATAACATAATAATAAATAACCAACAAATTAAATGATTATTACACTGACTCTCCACAAACCCTGTCAGAGAACATACCTAACACACGTTACCAAGACAAAATAATAGAGAGTAAAACTTCAATATTTCTAGATCCAATTACATCTGATGAACAGTTTACCATCATTATATCATTGAAAAATAAAAAGAGCGCCGGCAATGATGAGATTCCGCAATCTGTAGTCAGTGACGTATTTGCGGAGGTCGAGGAACCGTTGACGTACATAATTAACAACTCTATACAATACGGCATATTTCCCGAGACCCTTAAACATTCGATCATTATACCGCTGCACAAAACAGGTGATAAGAAAAAGGTTGAAAACTTTAGACCTATCAGTAAACTATCTGTTTTCTCGAAGATATTCTCCTTGACTTGCTCCTAGGAATGAAATCCTTAAAAAAAAGAAATTCTTAACATTAATACAATGTGGCATTCCTGGTGCTGAGAACAACATTTATATAAATGAAGGCTTGCCACGTGAGACCCAGGATCTATTCAGGAAGGCCAGAGCCCTAAGGGACTTCAATTATAAATTCATTTGGCATCGGGATGGGTGTAAATATGTTCGCAAAGACGAGTCTACAGACCCTATCAGAATAAGAAGCGAGAATGATCTGGATAACCTATCCTATTATTAGGTTCTTGATCTCTTTGTTATATTGTTGTAGTGTATTAATATTGTTAATGTGAAAAGAACTAAAAATTTCAAACTAATTAATGTTGTACATTTGAACATACGCTCACTCTGTGCGAATTTAAGCAACTTTAAATGCCTAATTAACAGCGAGAGATACGAAATAATATGTCTTACAGAAACCTGATTATCTCATAGAATACCTGATGATGTGCTGCAATTCGATGGATATAACTTATATAGGCCTGATAGACAGGATGGCAGACGAGGTGGTGGAGTTGCAATTCTTGTAGCTATTACTCTGGGTGCGTGTAATATTGTTAAGAAAGGTGGAGAATGCTGTGAATCTTTATGGTTAAGGGTTGGAAAAGGTAATAGTTCACTTATTGTGGGAGCTGTATACAGACCACCTGGTGGTAGAATTACGGACTCCATTAATGAACTTGAATATCTACTAATGGGATTGAAGATGCAAAATGACAACATCTTGTGTATGGGAGATTTTAATATTGACATTTCACGGCTCACAAATAATAAGGTAATGGAGTTCAATAACATGATTGATGCATGTGGTTTTCACCAAATAATCAGTGATCCGACGAGAATTAGTCACACAAGCTCGTCCCTAATTGACTTTATTTTGGTTAATGATCACAATATTGTGAAAAGTGGCTACGTAAGAGACTTAAATATGTCGGATCACGGCTTGGTAGGTTGTAAGCTGATGTATAGTGATACTATCCTGGCGAAAACAACAAATATGAGGCGTATACTCAAAATATACATAAATCAATTTAAAATGGACTTGTCAGCTTTAAGACTAGATGATATCTATATAGTACCGGATATAAACGCTAAAATAAAAATCTTTACTGAAAGAATAATATTTCTGTTTGATCACCATGCACCTATTAAACAATGAATAATCAATAAGCCAAAAAAACCTTGGGTTACACCAAATTTAAAAAAGATTTATAAGATGAAGAATGACGCACATTCTATATATAATAAGACTGGGTGTATTTCTGTGAGAAAATGTTTCAAGGATTTGCAAAAACTTGCAAGAATTACCACGCGACAAGAAAGAAGAGCGTATTTGGAAAGTATCACAACTTTAGGTGATAAAAAGATTATTTAGCAAGGTTTAAAAAACATGAACACTACCTGCCCAAAGACTAAACCAGGCCTGCCAGAATCACTTGGTAGTGTGAATGATCTAAACCAGGGGTCTTTAAGCTACGGCCCGAGGGCCACATCCGGCCCGCGGACAGATTTTGTCCGGCCCTCGGAGAGCTAGCATACTTGAAAACTCCTTTTAGAGAACATATTTTGTATAGCAAATTAAATTTAGTTTACTGAAGTATTCTAATTTTATATTGAATAATTATTAATATGACATCTACATTGATGTGGTCATGGGCTAACTACTCATAAAATTGTTGTATTCTTATTGTTATTGTTTTTGTGATAAGTTGGATAAAGAAATACAGAATTGTAATGAGTAAAGACATGTGTAATATGCAGAAAATTTAACTTCAGTATATAATAACTAACAAATTATTGAAATGAATCCAACTAACATTATATACATTTTAAATAAAACATAACTTAGAACAAGCATAATGACATATGAAATACTAATGAGATTTATGTAATTGAGATTTTCCACTGACAATAGTTTGTAGTTGTGGACTAATTTTACTTGTACCAATTATTAAAAGAGATTTAAGATGCTCATCAGTTAATTTAGATCTGTAAACATTTTTTGTGTACTTCATTTTGGAGAGGGTCTTCTCACACAAATAAGTAGTACCAAAAACAGAAAACAGCCCACGAGCAAATTTATGCAAATTATCGAATTGTGTCAGTGGAAGACTCTTATAAAATTCCAACAAAGATGAGTTTTGATATTTGTTCTTAATTATATCACTGCACTGTAGATCAATCATTTCCATTTGAAGTTCCGGGGCTAGGGTTTCAATGTCAGTTTCAAAAGGATTCTGAAAAATCTTAATTTGATTCGCAATGGCATCAAAGTCCGAGAAACGAGTATCAAAATTTATTTTCAAAGCACTCAAAGTTTCGATTGCAAAATCGATAGGAAACTCAGTCTCAGTGGTGTGGCTGAATATTTCACATGTTTTAAAATGTGAAAAACATTTACTTCGTAGTTGTGATTGAAACAGTATCAATTTCTTCCGGAATGATTTGATATTAATGTATAAATCAGGAAGATGCTGGTTTTCTCCTTGCAATCTCAAATTCAGTTCGTTCACATGTTTTGTCAAATCAACATGGAATGCTAACTTCTACAGCCATGCGTTGTTTTGTAATTCATTAGGAGGGCGATGCTTTTCATTCAAAAAAAAATTCGATCACTGCTCGAAGTTCAAAAAAGCGCTGAAGGACTTTCTACAACTAAGCCAACGTACGGCAGTATGATAAGGTAAGTCATTTTCTCCAATCTCTTCAATAAATTGTCGGAATTGTCGGTGATTCAGACCAAAAGATCTGATAAAATTAACAGTTGATATGACTGGTTTCAGAACTTCAGACATATCCAAACATTTTCCGCACAAAGACTGTTGATAAATGATACAATGTAAGACTAATGGTTTTGAACCACCGTCATTTTCTACAGCCTTTGACACAAGAGCGACTACTCCTTTATCTTTCCCACTCATATTTTGCCTCCATCAGTTGTAATACATTTCAAGTTTTTTCCATCGAAGGTTCTTTTGATTAATGGCCATTTCAACTCCTTTAAAAATATCTGTACCAGTAGTTGTGCCATGAATACTATACATATCAAGAAGTTCTTCATGCACTTCATAGCTTTTATCTACTCCTCGAATATAAATCAACACCTGAGCAGTATCTGACACATCCGTTGACTCATCCAAGGCCAAAGAAAACCACTCAACATGTCCATTTTTGTCGAACAGTTGAGAGGATATATTTTCAGCGATGTTTTCTACCCTTCGAGCAGTGTTTGCTGACATACTGACAGTTTTTAATAAATTTACCTTTTCAGGGCACATTTCTTCGGCTACTTCAATTATGCATTCTTTGATCATTTCTCCATCGGTGAATGGTTTTCCACGTTTTGCAATTTCAAGAGCCACACGAAAGCTGGCACGAGTTGCGATTTTAATCGATTTTAATCCGCGCTTCATAGCTACGAATTTTTCTGTCCGCAAACTTCCTGTATATTTTGAGTAATTTTGAAAATGTTTTGTTTCATAATGACGTTTAATGTCATATTCCTTGAGAACGGCTATGCTTTCATTGCAAATCAAACATAGCGCCTTGTTACTGGACTCAACTACGAAATACTGAATGTTCCACTGATCTTTGAATTTTCTGTATTCAATATCAATTTTTCGCTTCTTTTCCAAACTACTAAATCACACACAAAATCAACAATTCAAATCAAAATACTGTTACAAAGATGTCTTAAACTTAAACACGCACAAACATGTTTTAAGGAGGTACGCACTATTTTATTTCACAACAGTGTCATAGGAGCTGACTTGTGGTTGCGCCACTAGCCTTCTTATATATTCCAATTACTGCCATCTTGAAGTGAGTGGAAGACACCAGAACTTTCTCGAACCAACGAGATTATTCTGTACGTGCTATTAGCGCCATCTGTTAGCGATAGAAGGTACTACCTATTTCCGCTTGTGTCCACCAGATGTCGTGTCACGTTACTCCTCATGGCTCGTACTCTACGACCAATCTAGAAATTACAGATATTGACAGGAAAATTAATAATATGCAGTGTTGCCGTTTTGCGGACTTTAGTCCGATCTGCAGCCTTTTTTAAACGTTGCGTACTTTTTCGGACTTTTTTTTCATCAGTGGACTATTTCACTTTTTACCACCGGCAACAATGATAATATGGTTTTGGCCCTCGGAACTTACTGGAGTAATCAGTATGGCCCTAAGGCTGGAAAGTTTGAAGACCCCTGATCTAAACAACTATTTTGTAGGGTCTGCTAACCAACTCGCTCAAGAAGTTGATGAAAATACTCTTCTAAGTTATCAATATTCTTTCATAAGGGAAATGTCAGATTTATTGAACCTAAAGCCGGTAACTGAAACTGATATTCACAAAATATTTCTCAATATAAAATCTAGTGCTATGGGCTCTGATGGAATAAATATCAACATGATAAAAATGTGCTTGCCTCAGATACTTCCAATTATTACTCATATAGTTAACTTATTAATTTCCTTGGTACTACTAGGTATAGTTCTTTTTAATCGTACATGCAACGTGGAAACTACCGGGTTATTATCAGATTTTATGTCCGCCCCGGAAATGTTTTGACTGACTTGATGGTGATCCTGAATCTCCTGCGAATCATTATGTAGTCGATCTGATTTCTAACAATGCCCGATATTCCGTCTGTGTAAAGTCGGCGTGAAGGAAGTTGGTAAAAGGTGTTATTATAATTTCTTCTTTTAGCAGAATTCAACCAGTCTATCTCCACAGTCGTTGCGATTTCCTAATCAGAATTTACCGACAGTTACAGGATTTGTAGTACAGTTTAAAATAGGTTTTATACTATTTTAAAATGTACTATGCAACAAGAAAAACAAAATTGTCAATTAGATTGCATATGGGATTATTAAATGGATTGGCAACAATAATGGTGTCGAATGCTAATTCTAGTGTTTGGTATAATTTCGAATGTTTCAAGTTTTATAGCTCTAGTTAGTCACAAATAGTAAATATTGTAATTAGTCACATCTTGCCATCTTGGTTTATAATGGTTTTGCAATTGTTCAAGATTATTTTCAAGATTAAGTTCCAAAAATAAAGTGCAATGGAAAGGATAATTGCGATCGTTATACATGGTAATCCATACTCACTCTTACTATATATGTTTTAGCACTAACTTGGTGAAAATATTATATAACTTGTGGAGTTTAAAAAATATAAATCCACACACTTAACATTTATAGTTGCTTACTAGACAGCGTATTTCCGGATGCATGGAAACACGCATTTGTCCACCCAATTGCCAAAAACGCATGCCCTTACTTAATTACTGATCTAAGGCCCATTTCTATTTTGCCAACCATTTCTAAAATCCTTGAAAAAGTGGTGGACCTGCAAGTTAGGAAGTTTCTTGAAGTAAATAAAATCTTTCCGGCGACTCAATCCGGTTTTAGAAAAGGTCATAGCTCCACCACAGTACTAATGGACGTAGTTGATGAAATAGCAAGGGCGCTTGATAGCCACAATGTAGCTGTACTAGTACTATTGAACTTCAACAAAGCCTTTGATACGGTCAATCATCATATGCTTCTTACTATTTTACACTATATAGAAATTTCCAAAAACACTATAAAGTTTTTTGCTAGTTTCTTGCGGGGCAGAAGTCAAAGGGTTACTTTACAAAATGATATCTCGGAAAGTATAGTTGTAAATGGTGGTGTGCCGCAGGGTTCTGTGTTGGGACCATTACTGTTTACTCTATACACTATAAATATTGGAGCATCAATTAAGAATGGTCTTCATTATCAGTATGCTGACGACACACAGTTAATATATACTTTCCCTTCTGATAAGCTTGAACTCGCTGAACGATTAATAAATGATGACCTGAGAAGTATAGCTAAATTCACCTCTGGACATTCGCTCACGATCAACTCGAGCAAGACTAAAATCATGGTATTTGCCTCAAAAGGGAAACAAGTGGCTATTAAGGAAAAACTGACAATTAGTATGCATGATCAGCGCCTGAACATAACAAATAAAGCAAAAAATCTCGGACTATTAATTGATGACAGATTAAAATTTTCATCACATGTATCAACACTTTTAAAACGTGTTTATTTAAAATTGAAAGTGTTGCATTCCTGTAGGCGTGTCTTATCTTTAAACTTAAAAAGGAAACTAGTGACTGCCTATGTTTTGTCAATGCTTAGTTATCCTGAATCGATGTATACTAGTTTCATTAATAATTCAGACCGCGCCAGAATACAACGAGCACAAAATAGGTATATCAGATTTGTACATGGTCTAAGACCTCGCCAAAAAATATCCACGGAAATTCGATGCAAATGGATTTAATATGGAAAAACTTCGGAAATTTCATCTTACATGTATTTAAAAAAAAATCCTATACTGCAAATTACCCAGGTATCTGTACAACAAAATAACCTTCAGAACGGACGTTCATACAATTAATATGCCTAATAAGGGCTTGCTGACTCCATCTATACACCATACCTCAAAGTTTTAATCTTCGTACACTTACCAAATAACGTCCATCATTAACAATCTACCAATGGAGTTAAGACTAGCGAGCGTTGAAGGTATAAACGAAGGTATATATTTTAAAAGGCAAAGAGTACAGGGTCCAAAATAGAGTGAGCATTTAGAAAAATGTACGTTACCATTCGTCTACTTATTTTTCCTATGTTAGTCGATGTATGGTTTACCTAAAGATAACTAAAAGGGCTTATGGAAGATTGATAAATTCTAGTTAATTTCTTGAATAAGTCCTTTTGTTCTCCATTCAGTTACATTTTTGAACATATGTATTTAATGTGGAATATTTTTAATTTGTAATTAAACAGATTGTATATTTCTTTGTATGGAGGACAATAAATGATTTAATAATAATAATAATATTTGAAAAAGTGATAGCCAGGAAAACCATAAACTTTCTTGACAAGAACAATCTCATAAGTAATGAATAACATGGATACAGAAAAGGAAGGAGCATAGAGACCGCCTGTTTTAATTACTTAAAGAATATACACTGGAAAGACAAACCCTACCATGTGGTATCTTATTAGACCTATCAAAGGCATACGAAACTGTCGACCATAATATTATGTTTGAAAAAATGTACAAATTTGGGATAAGAGGTAGCTAAACGCCCTAAAGTGGTTCTGCTCCTATTTAACTAACAGAAGACAACAGACGGAAGTAAATACCATACATGGACAAGTAAAATCCACACCCAGATGCACACAAATTGGGGTACCTCAGGGAATCATATTAGGACCTCTCTTGTTCACATTATTCTTAAATGATTTACCGACGACCTTATCTATAACACCTCACACAATGACTAATTATGCTGACGATACAAGTTTACTACTAACAAACAGTACTTTAGAAGATATAGAGAGAAATGCTAATTCTGTTATGTCAAACATCAAGAACTGGTCCCAAATTAATAAACTTACAATGAACACTCTTAAAACTAAAATCATAATTTTCAAAACTAATAGATCACTGCTAAACTATCCACAAGAAATAACTATAGGAGAAGAACGTTTTGCAATCGATAGCAGTGTCAGATTGCTTGGAATGCACATTGACTGCTGCTTAAGCTGGAAAACTCACATAAACCAACTAGAAGCAAAACTAAATAAAACCACGTATGCCATCAGGATTCTAAAGAGATGATAGAAATTAGAAATCTTGAAAATAGTATACTATGCAAATTTCTATTCTATTTCTATTCATCTACGTTTCAGTATTCTATTCTGGGTCTGCGGAAAGGAAATCAGCAACATATTCAGGATACACAAAAGAGTACTTAGAATAATGTACAGTATGAATTACAGACAGTCGTGTCGAGGCATCTTTAAGACAGTGAAGATATTAACAGTCACCGGGACCTTTATATACGAAACACTGATGTTTACATTTAAAAATAAAAAATTATTCGAAATGCATGTCAACTATAATGAGAGAGACCAGAAACCAAAATATAATGTATATCTTACCAAGGCACAAATTAACAATGTCTGAGAAAGGTCCACCGTATATTAACTTGAAACTATTAAATACGCTGCCACACTATATAAGACTGATGACAAATCTACAAAAATTTACAAATGAAATACGAAATATCCTTATCGAAATGGAACCATACAAATTAGAAGATTACTATGAGCAGATGCAGCAGATGAGAAATTGCATTCATCAGCATAGATCTGACTTATTTTTTTACTGTCAATTTCACATTATTGGTATCTATATTTTGACATATTTCATTTAGTTTACACTGTATATGAGAACATGTACTAACATGTATTCAATATTCCTGTAACCTTAGTATAATGAAATAAATTATTTGATTGATTTGATAATAACAATAATTTTCATCTAGCTCTTAGTCGCTCCAGATTGTCCCACTGTCGACTCGTCCCACGTCGAATTGTGCGGTAGTGAGTTGCCCGGTATGAAGTTATCCAGATCCGATAACAACTATTTTGATGTTTAATCCTTCATCATCTTAGTCATTAGTAAAATCAAATCAATGCAGTCAAGATAAGGACTGTCTGTCCAGTGATATCTAAAGTTAATTTTCTCTTTCTCTCACTGTGTCTCGATTATCTTGCCATTTTTTGCACTTTATCTATTGTTTTGTATCTTATTTGTATAGTCTTCTCATTGGAATACTCTATTCCATACTTGAATATTTAGTTATGATTGTCTAATATTTTCCTCTTTTTTAGACTACCTAGTCTTTTTGCAAGACTCTGCAATGTTGTGGAATATTTAAAATATAACTACTTTAAAGGAGTAAAACTATTTTTCTACTGATATATGTGAAAATGGCATTTTTTCCACGCCTTACTCTACATGAAAGTGACATATTTTCATTCTAGAGATGAAAATATTTTCACATCTAGAGACGAAATTGAGCATTTTAAATTTATGATTTTCTCGTTTAAACACTAAGCTTGTGGGATTGGTGAGTGGTATGTATGAAACTCACCTCTTATCCACTTAACTATTTATATTCAAAACGAACAATTACAAATCTTGTAATAATAAACATAATACAAACAATAACAATAAAGTCAATAACACGTACACGTAGAATCGTCTCAGCTCTCTAACCGCGCGGCACTCACTCAACTCTCTGTCGCTCTCCTCTGTGTAAAACAGGGTTTTTTACTCTTGGCAGTTGGTATCCCACAAACTAACCAAATTTGCATGGACTTTCTTATTAATTACATCAATTTCAATGATATATTTTATGTACAAACGTAAAACGAGCCTGAAACTATTTAAAAAACTGAAATAAAATTAGGACATTTGACTTGAAAAGTATCACCTTCTATGAGAATGCAATATGTTACCATTTAAACGACCAAATCAACAATTAAATTTGTATTGACAGTTCTTACAGTTCGCTTCGAATTGGATTTATTAAAGTCGAATTATGGATTCTACAACCGAAATCAGTAGAAAAAATTGCATTTACTACTCGAGATAAAAGTTTTTTTTTTGGTTCGGTGTGATTGCTAACTCGCTGCCGCTCGTGAGCAAACTCCCACCTCACCAAAAAACGCCACTTTTATCTCTTGCTGTAAAATATACTATTTCCTATATATTCAGCTGCTCTAATTTGTCCGGAATGTAATTAGAACTTTTGTATTGGGGATGTTGAAAACTAGTTTCGATTTCTTCGTTATTTTCATTAAAGCTTTTCCATGATGTAAACAAATATATAATATGAGTTTTGCAAGACGTTACTTTTTCTTCTCACTGTAAATTATTGACAATAACTTTTTAATTATAATTTTTCATTAAAAGCAAATTGCTTTAAACAATTTTTCTATTTTGCGTCTATAATGAAGTCATTAAAGTACTAATATGAGTTTTTGAGGCGATTTTTTAATTTAGAAATGTCATAAAAGGGCGCAAAATAGAAAAAAATAGTATATAAAACTCGTTCATAAGGCGTTTTTCGCACTTCCTTCGACTCCACGGGTGCTGAAAAATCTTCAAAATACTATTATGATTTGTTAAATTAGATGAATATTATCTTTCCAGGAACAAACAAATATTTATTTGAATTTACTAATTGTTTAGTAATTTCACAAGTCAATTTAGTCGTTAATTTATACTTGACTATTGTAATATGGTAATAAGTGTATATGTTTTTGACTGATTTTTTATATATTGAAAACTTGTTTACTGTAGTTTTTGAATTATTTTTTTTATTATTAAATCTTTATTTCGGTGACATATTTTTACGATTTTGAAGAACATTCTAAAACTCTTTATTTCATTAAATGTTCTTAATATGATCTTTGGAATATAAAGAAAACTAAGTTAAAAAAAAAGTAAATTCATTAAGGGTTTGGTTGATATAAGGGTGGTGCGGGTGAAACAATTCCGGTAGTAAATTGATATGCCAGTCGATACGTAGTGGGCGTTTATTTCATTTCCGTTGTTCTCTGCAGGTCACTACGTGCTGGCATGGAAAAGGGGCATCGCCGTGCTATCAGCAGGCAACGTGAAAGTATCGCCTGATCCTCGAATCAGTTTGGTTAGCGGATACAGTTTGGAGATCAAGGAGGCAGGACCTCAAGATGCCGGCGACTATGTTTGCCAAATTGGGACATTGGAACCGAGAGAAATAACTCACACCGTCGAAATACTTGGTAAGTCGACTTAATTGAAAATTTCGCCACATATTAGTTTAATAATTCATATTATCTCTTCCGAAAAAATCATATATTTGATATTAGAATTTAAGACGCATATTTTACTTAGCTCTTGGGGAGATACCTGAATCAATTGTATAACTAATGGAAGCTAATATTGTGAGTTTCGTAAATATTCTCATACAGTTCGGTAATTCAGGTAGTTCAATGGTCATTTAGTAAATAACAAACAGATTCTACAATTAATAGATGTAAATAAACCCTATATTCATATCTCCTAAATTATTATTTCAATTCGCATTTGATTGTGGTTTAACTTACCAAGCTCATTGACGTCACACAGTTTATAATTAATTTATTTCAGGTAAATAATATATTAGTTTCTCCTAAACAATTGAATACAGTAAATGGTGCTTTGATTGTGGTTAAAATCTTCTCTGCCGATGATATAATGTTTGTAAATAACGCACGATGCTATGAACCGCAACTGTAACTGCAAAAATTCGGTGTTAGATTCGATGGTGTCTCCGGTTATAATTCCGTGCAACATTCTTAAGCTCACTGCGGAACGTATAGCGTGCTTAAACACAAAGAAATTTTATAACGAATGTTGGAAAAAAAACGATGGTGAAGGAGCTCCGCTTCTAAACTGCTAACTAATGTATTATTAAAAAAGCTTCATGCGCCAAATGTTTAATATGTGGTTTCAATTTATGAAATTTTAAATACTTATCACTTTTTCTTATGGGGTTGTACATATTGTTTTTAAGGATTTGGCGAAGAGTAACAAATCTTGGGATATATGCACGAGTATTCCGAGTTTTAAGATTATATAATTGGTTCTGAAAATAATTTCATGTTTTTTTGGGATTTGTCTGGTCTTTTCTGGTCTTGTCTGGTCTTGCCTGGTGTTGTCTAATCTTGTCTGGTCTTATCCGTTCTTGTCTGGTCTTGTCTGGTCTTATCTGGTCTTGTCTAGTCATGTCTAATCTTCTCTGGTCTTGCCTGGTTTTGTTTGGTCTTGTTATGCCTTGTCTGGTCTTGTCTGATCCTATCCGATCTTATCCGGTTTTGTCCGGTCTTCTCCAGTCTTATCCGGACCTGCCCACCTGGCCTAGTGTTTCCTTTTCTTGCTTGGTCTTATCTGGTAATTTTCCTTAGTTATCGCATTAATTTATTTTAGAATATGAAGAAATTCAAAATTATATTATTCACAATATTTCCCTTTTATTTCGCTTCATGTAGTGGAATGTATCTTCAGTTCGTGGAAAACTTTGCGAGAAAAACAGTTTGTGTCACGTTCCGGCGAAGTGTTAATTTAATTATTCAGACAATTTATAAAGTATTTTATATTCAAGTTCTCCTTACGTGCTTGTGCACTCAATTTTAAATATGAGCAACTACGACTACACGCGGAGGCTGAGGAGAAACTTTTATACGCTGCGCTGTTACAGATGTCCCATTCGAGTGAATATCCTGCTCTCTATATCATCTGTTTTGTTTATCATATTTCTTATAATAAAACATAAATTTCAGATTTTTCAAATAAAATGAATGATTTTGAATTCATTTAACGCTAGACAAGGAACGAAACTTAACAAATTTGGTATAAATAAAAAATAATCTAAAATTAAATATAAATAATCTTAAATTGATTGAATAAGGGTTGTAAACTTTATGAGCACACGTGAATAAACAAGGCCGAGAACGACCTGAATTGACTGAACAATGACTGGTAAAAAATAGCCGATATTGGAGACTATCTAATACGGTACAAGATGGACTAGTCGGAGCAAGGTTGGACATAACTTTGATAAAATTAAATGAAACTAAGATGTAATAAAGACAAAAAAAAAACTGGAGAAGACTTCACAAACCAGGACCAGGACCAGAGTGGAGGCGGTTGCATAAAAATGGAGTAAACATGGACGTATATATCTTGCAATTTTGAAAATGTATGTCTAAAATTGATTCATTTAAATTAGTTTTTAATTTAAGTACAATCCATATATTCTTTAGAATTAGGGTGTAGTAATAGTTTTGAGGTAGTTTTCATTGATTTTCACTAATTAAAGGATGTCCGATTGATGGATGCAAAACAATTTAGTAAACGTTTTGAGTTTATGGAAGCTTTTACCGGAAGGGCGTTTGCCTTTCGTTCGATTGCTGCTTTAAGTAGATACACGAAAGGTCTATAAACATAGTAACTAGTATTAGGTTTCCAATTTCAACCGCTGACGCCGTATCTAAATCCTTTATACAACCGTATCCAGCCCTTTTGTCTGCAATTACACTTCATTTGAAACTAAAACTATTTACTCGACGAAAATACTTTTTCCAATTGCTACATTGCTTTACGGATATAACTAGATCCTTTTTCAATTTAGCTCGATTTCTACATCTCCATGCAATTCCAGTACATCCAGTTTCAGACAATAGGAAAAGGATATAGATCAGGGGTACTCAAACTTTTCATACCTACCGCCTACTTTAGCATCTCTATTGGTAGAATAATTTTCATACCGCCCACCTGTTGTATAATAATAATCACCAAATGCTTAATGTCGCACTTTCGCAAAATTTAGGTACAACAAATCTCGTGTACGTTGGATGTCACAAAGTATCCTGTGTAACACAGTACCCTCACATCCCTTACCCGTAATTTTTGTAGTTAAATTTATTATTTTATTTATACTTTATATCTATTACTACTTTATTACTACTTTATATCTCTATTTATATTTATGCATACAAAGAAGTCTATTGAAATTACATTTAATTAATTAAATTATTAATGATATCCTTGAAGCTGATGCTGCGAAACTAAATATTGGATATTTCGTTCAATTTTTGTAAGTAACAAAGGAACGTCTCCTCTTTCGGAAATAATTAGACGGTTTCTATCTTTGCTCAAAATATGATTAACAGCACTAAAGCCTGATCTACAATATATGAGTTAGGGAAAGGTTAGATTTTTGGCCTCCTGAATTGTAAAGCTAGCTTTGACATCGTGTATACGTCCAGCGAAACTATATTTTTACACGTAATGTTGCATAGTACGGCCACGATGCTGTAAAGTGCCAGTACATTTTAACATTTCAGGGACACTTACAAAATAAATTAAGTATAAGACAATAAAATCTAATTTAGAAAACGCTACTTTACATAAAGTGACCACATTTTTATTGAGACAAAGCGGGACAAATGGAATGCAATGAGAATTATAATTTAGTTTTGAAACCAGACCAATAATTAATAAGAAAAATATTTTATCTACTCACACACCAAAATGAGCATATTAATAAGTACATTACTGTATGTGAAGGATACCATTATTAGAATCGTGTGTAATAGTATCCAAATCGTACGTAAAAGTCCAATGTAAATGTTTCATTATTAAACGATTTGTTGTTACTATGGCAATAACTTGCGTCACTAAACAAAAAAAATAGACCTTGTGAAAACAAATTTTCTGACGTTTATTAGAATTTAACGAGGGGTCATCCACTTTTTGGTAATTCAAGGTACTCGAAGAAATTATTAGCGTAATGCGTAATAATGTCACGTACTGTAAAGTAATGCCACGTAAAGGAAGCAAATTTGAAATATTTTTTTTAAATAATTAAATAATTTCTAATGCACTGGAAGTATATTTACTTGTTATTACTATGTGCAACCTGTAAGATAAGAGTGCTAGTAATGAAGAAGACATCACTTTAGTAGTATCGTCATTAAATAACAAGTATGTTGAATTTCTATACATTTATGGAAATTGGATTGAAATTCAACAAAAATTACAATGCTCTAAAGTAGTTTTTCACGTTTTTGTATTGCTTATCGATATTAAATCATATGTAACAGTCCTGTGAAGTTAGAAACCGAATTTGCAAAAATATGATATTACGAAGTAAAATATGATATTTGGATATTATCGGAGTTCCTGGTAGATATGAAGTAGTTCTAGAGTACTAAAAAATGGAAAATACCAAAAATGAGCTAGCATCACTTTTGAGAAAAACTGTGCGTTTTTGACATATTACTGCACCTCGACCATAGTTCTAGAGTACTTGATCAATTTTGCAAAAAGTTCTGCAAAAATTGTCATTTTACCATAGCACCCGTCATAGCACATGTCATAGCACCCTCAGAGTTCTATTGAAGATCCCTTTGACATTTTTTGATCAAAACCTTGATTCAAAAGATATTTTCAATATATAATAAGGGACCCATGGTTTTGAATGAAAATTAAAAAAAATTGCGCAAGCAGTTCCTGATAGACCAGGAGTTCTATCGAAAATCATTTTCTACATTTTTCTGTGAAGTAAAATAATGGAAAAATATTCGAAAAAAGTTCACTAATGAAGTTCGAGTTCAGCAATGAAGTGCAAGGAAAAGTGGCGCAACAGTTCTGTTCCTATGTGAATTCGTTGGGTTACTGCAAAAAATATGCAAATTTTATCTCCACTTAAATTTCTATCTCCACTTCGTCACATCGGTGAAGTTTAATTTTTCGCATATTTTTCTAATTTTTAACTTTACAGAAAAAAATTATAAGTATTCTACCAGGAACTTCAAACAGAACTATTGCGCGGCTTTTTTCTTTTTTACTTCGTCGCATCGGTTAAGCTCAATTTTTCGAAAATCTTTTCAACTTTTTTAACTTTATAGTAAAATTGGGGTTTTACAATTATAAGGATTTTCGATAGAACTCTAAGAATTCTACTGAAAACTGCAAACAGAACGATTGCACGAAATTTTGCACAAAGTACTCTAGAACTATTTGATATCTACCAGGAACTCCGATGTTATATTATATTTTTAAAAATTCGGTAGCTAACTTCATAGAACTATATATTACTATTAAATGTTAAAATTTTAGTATTAATATTATACTACCTAATTTTAAACCAATTTCACTTTATTTCAAATGGCATCATCGGCTTCTTT
The DNA here is from genome assembly GCA_944588485.1 of Phosphuga atrata. NCBI lineage: Eukaryota > Metazoa > Arthropoda > Insecta > Coleoptera > Silphidae > Phosphuga > Phosphuga atrata. Next base: position 10,875,798 of record OX155896.1, on the reverse strand, counting down.
CTATTATGAGGAGTTTAGAAGGAGCTCACTGTCCTACTGCAGCACGGCGCATGATGAGCTCATGCGGGTGTAGTGGGGAGCTAATGTGGCCGTAATGCGAATATAATGTGAACGTAATTCAGGGATTGCAAGAGTAATTCAAGGAATGCAAGAGTACTTTGTGTACTGTGGTGTAATAATTACGTAATGCTGAGGAATGCAAAGTAATGTGCGGTAATGCATCTAAGTATTAACATGTATTGCAAGAGTGGATGGCCCCTCGGAATTTAATTAACTTTTCTTATTTGGAATCAAGAGTTCTCGGCCTCTGGAATAATCTGGTTCTAATATAACTTAACCTAATCATAACCTATTCTAGATTAAATCTTCGTTTCAACGACTAAATAGTGTTCCCGTCACTGTGCGTTTTTACTAGTTAGCAATTTTTTCAACGAAGGCGCTGGGCGTTCTAACCTTATTGTGTCAGTGATTTGATGCACTCGTGCACAAATGCCTTCCTTTACACACTTGTATCATAAACTACTATTATTGTATACATTCATATACTTGTCTATAAATATACAAAAATGTATTTATTATTAATTATTGGTAACTATAAAAATATTTGTAAAAAACAATAATTTGAACATTATGATTTTTAATTAATTACAATTTTTTATTTAAAAAAAAAAGATTTTCTTTCACTGTCAAATTTTTGATCCGATTGAATACTCGGATCATTTATTAAAATGTCGCAAAATTTCTCACATGAATTGGTGAAATTATTTTTTTCGCTTAATATAGATTTTAAAGTTTAATATTCAACTGCGTTTTTTCAGTTGTCCATATTTTAGTGATACTGGAAGTGTTTCCAATTTTAGCGCATCTAGGTTTTTAAATTTAATATTTGAATTTATTTCGGAACCGATCAATAGAAGGGGAAAAGGTGTACCGATCTGTCCCGAAATAGCGCGATTTAATTATCATTTCGCGAATTGATAGTCAGTCGACTAAGTACGCTCGGAAGGTGCGAAGCGCGGAGAGCGAGAGAAACACGAAAAACCCACTTCGACCGGCACATGCACGTGTGATAGAATTTTCAAGCCAAACTAACCAGGGGGCGATCACGAGCTCCAAGGGCTGAAGCGGAACCCAACGTCCTGAAGACTACAATTTTAAGGGAATCCCTATACCTAGTATCCCAAATTTCCTCCCTTAAAAGAGGCGCCGGAAGGACGATCCCACGTAGAGGAGGCGCTAGCAGCCCCCACAGGTAAGTGATTTGACCAGCCTGTGTTTTATCTTGGAAATTTTGGAATTTAGTGAGACACGGTCCGAACATTGGTCCTTCGAACCGGGGTCAGTTAGTCGACGACGTGCATGTGCTCGGGCGCTGTTGGATTCGCCATCTTGTTTCGGGTCTCGGCGGAAACACACCGGGCGTACTCCATTAATTTCGATAATTATTAATTTTATCTAGTTATTCATTTTGTTGATTATTAAGTTTGCACGGATATCCCGATTTTGTCGGAATAATTAATTGATTGTCTAGTTAATCAATTTCGTTAATTATTAATTTTATCTGGTTAACCAATTTCGTTGGAATAATCATTCATTATTCAGCTTTCGTTGTGAATATTCGATTGGTGAATATTCGATTTTGGTTTGTTAATTCAATTATTGTCTGAATGTTCAGCTTTTTGGGATGTTCGATTTTGTTTGACTTATTTTGTCAATTTTCGTTTTTCATTCTTTCCTTGTATGCCCCAATGCCGGTGGTCTCATTTTTTTTTTCTAAAATTTTGGACCCTGTCGTTTGCTTTTATTTTGTAGAAGATTTTATGTCATTTATTTCGATTTTGTCGAAGTTGACTTAATTTTCAGTTATTTTATTGGTAGAAGTTTGTTTATTTTTTTCTCTTTCTGGATTTGATTTTGGCCCATCCTGTTCTATTATTGTTCAGTTTTGTGCTGAAGTGGGTTACTTCAGGGGCGGCGGGATGTTCGCGCCAATTTTAGCTCATCCAGGTTTTTATATTTAATATTTGAATTTATTGCGGCACCGATCAATAGAAGGGGAAAAGGTGTATCGATCAGTGCCGCAATAGCGCGATTTAATTATCATTTCGCGAATTGATATATCAGTCGACTAAAAACGCCCGAAAGGTGCGAAGCGCGGAGAGCGAGAGAAACACGAAAAACCCACTTCGACCGGCACATGCATGTGTGATAGAATTTTCAAGCCAAACTAACCAGGGGGTGATCACGATCCCCAAGGGCTGAAGCGGAACCCAACGTCCTGAAGACGACAATTTTAAGGGAATCCCTATACCTAGTATCCCCATTTCCTCCCTTAAAAGAGGCGCCGGAAGGACGATCCCACGTGGAGGAGACGCTAGCGCCCCCACAGGTAAGTGATTTGACCAGCCTGTGTTTTTGCTTGGAAATTTTGGAATTTAGTAAGACACGGTCCGAACAGGAAGAAACACTTTTTGTTGCTGCATTTGTTCCTGGAAGGCAGAGCGCGTATTCTACAATTATCAAAATATTTTGATAAGGAATATTATTCTGTTTAAAATGAAGCAATAACTCCGTCCATTTTTGATCTGTTTCCACATTTACTGACCAGTAACACTTAATTTTTTATCAGTAACGTATCTTTGTTACCAGTAACACACATTAATATATTCAAAAGATTTTTACACGTATTCCCATAAAATCTCCTTTTTTAATGGCACGCAATGAAAATTTCAGAACTAGGTGACATTCAACGACCGGATTTTCTGAATGAAGTTAGAAATTTTTATAATAACTACTTGGAATATCTTGAAGAATGAACAGTTCAATTGGAGGATATTAAAAAAATTCATTGGTTGACATTGAAAAAGGAGATTTTATGAGAATATGTGGAAAAATCTTATATTATATATTACAGTACATTTAAAATAAGATATGCAGATATTTTCTAAAAAGCGGGACATTTTAAAAAATCGGCGGGACGCGGGACTGTCCCGCCAAGATCGGGAAGTGTGGTCACCTTAACTTTACACCATGTTTATCACGATGATGTAGAAAATAAGAGTGATTTTTTAAATTTTATTGTGCGTCTGACATGTGGAAAAATGATATACATATAATTATGTACCTAATAAATTTGAATTAGTAAAAATGTCAAAGTTTGTGAACGCTTCAGCGTTTGCCATTTTTTCATTTTTCTTTTTTGATGAAAACAACCGTCAGCGTCGATCCATACAGGACCATGACATCGGAGTATTTTTGCGACGCTATGGACGTGCCATACAGTATTCGACACAATCAAATTATTGATGACCAAGTTCGGCGAGCGAGTTACCTGTTCGTGTGATTTAACCCCTTTGGACTTTTTTTCTTGGGGTTACATTAAATCGCTGGTCTATGCCAACAAACCAGCGAACGTTAGAGGAGCTGCAGGCCATCGAACACGAAATTCCTGGTATTTCGGTCGATTGATGTGCTCGAGTCATGGAAACGCTGGGCCCCATCGTATTCACTCGTGCTAGCGCTTCCGCGGCAGACATTTGAACGATGTCGTATTCTATAATTAATGGCATCTATTGTACTTTCATTTGAAATAAAAATCATCAAAAAACTTCCATAACTAACCCACAAGTTAACCAACATTAAAAAATTAAATAATTTACAATAATGTAAATAATCTAAATCTATTTGTTTCTTAAATAATAATTGTCGGCCAAAAATCTTATACAAATTTCGTGCGGAAATGATTACAATGCAAAAACGAACTGTTGCATTGTAAAATCCGTTTGGATCCGTGTTTGCGGACTCTAATGTAAATAACTATTTCCACCTATTTGGATATAAGGCAGGCATTTATTTATTTTGCCCTAGGTTTTTATATCCACCACAATCGAAATTAAGTTTACTTCCTTCATCATATTTAATATCTTATACCTACCATTGGCAAGTTGTATCAGCCTTCTCAATATTTGCGGTAAAAGTATATTTCATCCATTCATACACCTTCAAGTTCAAAATATCTTTAAATCGTTTTTCCATATCCAATTTAAGTTCGTTGAGGTTGCTACTGGATCTTTCAATATCCTCTGAAGTTATAACATCTTTTACATATGTCAATTGAGGAAACTGATAAAATTCTGTTTTCAATATATGTACCTATTATGACGAAGAAGTTCAAGTTTGTCAATAAATAATGACACTATACTTTGGATACCTATAAAAGTTGTATTAGCTCCTTGAAGCTGCATATTGATATCATTAAATCTCTTGAAAATATCTGCCAACTGAAAGACATCATTCTTTACTGTTTATAACTGTTGTCAGAGATTGGTCTCATTACTTCTTTCAAAACATTTTATAATACTATCATATAATTCTACAAAACGAGCCAAAGATGTTTCCTTTGACAGCCACCGAACTTCTGTGTGCAAAAGTAACCTAATCAAATCTTAATTATTGTCCTGCCCCAGCTGTCGAAACATTCTTTCATTTCTGGCACTAGATTTGATCTTATTTACAGCGCGAATTATTACAGCTAATGATGATTGGAGACTTGTACTTAAATGCTTTCCTACAAGATGTTGTCTCTGGACTACACAATGAATACAAAATACATTTGGCACTTCTTCCTTTAAATAATCAACAAAACCACCATAGCTACCTACCATTGATGGCGCCCCATCGGTAGCGCATGCAACAATACTATTCAAAGGATTGTTTTTGTAAAGTATGATTTCACAGTATTAAATATAGACAATCCTGTTGCATCTGTAATCAGATTTTAGGCGAATAGCATTTCTTCTCATAATGTATTGTTTTCATCAAAATAACGTATCATCAATAAAGCATTATTATCTTCAATGGTAGACTCGTCCAATTGCATGGAAAATGAAGAGTTTTGTAGAATACTTAGAAGTTTATTTTCAACATTAACTGCCATTTCATCAATTCGTCGCTGTACCGTGCAATGGCTTAGGGCCAACGTTTTTAAAGTTTGAGGTATATCAAGTTTATTGTTGAGATAAATTCGAATTGAATTTAGTAATAATTATTATATATATAATTTGAGTAAGCTTTAATTTCACGGTTTTAACCTAGGTTAGGTTAAATGTTAGATTGGGTAATATTAGAACAGATAAATCCAGACCATATATTGCACGGTAGCTCGGTCCAAAATAAGAAAAAATAATTTAAATAATTTACCTTGCGGCATGCACGCCCTCTTTACATGCACAACCATCCGATTTTGCCATAAATTCTTTTATAGAAGGTACTATTAGTTTATAAGTTTCTCCAATATTATAACTAACTCAGCGGCAATTAATCCATGTTCGTTCGCTGCATGTTGTTGCTTAAAATTAAATTAAATTTTTTTTTTTTTTTTATATATTTCCTGAAAATATTCAATGTCTTTATGATTTGCATGTTTTATAGACAGATGTTCTCGCAATCGACTTGGCTTCATTGGATAATGTTTTATGACACAATAAACACAATTTATTTACAAGAAATTGTATGAAACCCTTCTTCAGATACTCTGGCAAATAGCTAAGAACGTATTTTTTTTTTTTAAACATGGGCTCATAATATTTCACAAAATTTATATTTATAAAACTTATATAGATTTATAATACTTATTTGAAGCTGTAGACATTTGTTTACTCTCACAAATTGTACAACGAACATGACCTCTGGTACTGATGTCCTTTATAGCGCCTGGTACTGACCAGCGTCTGTCTAATGTTAGGAAGAGGGTACAACAACACTAGGGTGTGCGCGGGCGATAAAAATTGTATATTTTCAGAAATTTAACTATTACCAATAATAGTATATTAAAGGATGAGTTTAGTTTTCGGAAAGATCTTTCAGCACGCGTTTGAAAAAAGTTTGGAAAACGACGAGCGTAGCGAGGAGTTTTCGAATGAACAAGTGCTGAAAAACGCCTTACGAACAAGTTTTTTGTAGTATTTTTTCTATTTTGCGCCCTTTTATGCCATTTCTAAATAAGAAAATCGCCCATATATATTACGAAAATTTTATGGTGGTTGGTGACACTGATAATTGACATTTCACTGACACTTGAAATTAATTTGAAAATTAAAATGGGTGAGAAAGTACCTTGTACTCCACCTGAAATTAAGTAAATTGCTTTTAATACGGTGATCAATTTGTTCCTGGATCATAACGCATTAAAATATAAAGAATCATGTAGAGGGGAATTTATGAAGACAGAGATTCTCACGATCCCAGGATCATACATTCTAGAAACGATATGTCCGCAGAAATAAAAAATTAAGTTACTGTGTGTATCACATCCACGATATAAAAAAGAATGTAGTAAACTCAATGAGTGGTGCAATGCAAATAAGGTTACAGTTGTTTCGGAAAATGTTTTACTTGCTTACTTCGAATTATCTATATTAATTATCTATATTATTCTATAATAATTCTTAATGTTGAGGTCCTGTTTATCTATACATATATATATATATATATATATATATATATATATATATATTCTATATATATATATATATATTATATATATATATATATATATATATATATATATATATATATTATATATATATATATATATATATATATATATATATATATATATATATATATATACACTGCCGAGCATAAAATTAGGGTCACTCCATAATTTGAAGTTATTTTAGAAATTTTTAGTTTTTTACGTGTTTTTTCGGTTGTAACAGTTTACTAATTGATAGCTTGAATAAAACAAAAGGTTTTTGTTGTTCAAAATTGATTGAAAGCAATGAAAATGAACAATTTTAATTTGATATGCTAAGTAATGAAACGGAACAACTTTACATTGATATGCTTTAGTGGCAACAAAAGAAAGTTTAAGGACTTCAGTAGTGAGTAATGCCTCCTTTGACAGTCACAACAGCTTGCAAACGACGTGTCATGCTCTGGATTAGGTTTTGGATCACGTTCTGTGGAAGATTGTTCCATTCTTGCACCAGTATGCCGCGAAGCTCTCTAGAATTTCTGGGGGCCGTCACATGTCTCCGCAAAAGTTTTCCCATCTCATATCAAATATGGTCAGTTGGATTTAAATCTGGACTGCGAGCTATCCATACAAATCACGTGATTTCACACTCGTCAAGATACTCAGTAACTATCCGAGCAGTATGGGGCCGTGCGTTATCATGCATAAATGTTGCGTCGTCTCCAAGAATAACCATGAATGGTAAAACATGGTTTTCTAGAACCTCTGTGAGATACCTATGCGCAGTCAACGTCCCATTCTCGATAAAGACTAACTCCGTGCGAGTGTCAAAAGATATGCCTCCCTATGCCATAACTGATCCTCCGCCAAATGGTAGTCGCTCGGCATTACACGCTTGAGCATATCTCTCGCCTTGTCGTCACCACACTCTTACATGTCTATCTGAGCCCGTTAGTCAGAATCGCGGTTCATCGAAAAACAATACGGGTCTCCAATACGGGTCTCCAAATACGGGTCGCTATTATCCAGGTCAAGTGTTCTCGTGCAAAATTCAACCTGGCAATCCGGTGTGCACGGGAAAGCCGTGGTCCAGTAGCTCTAGTTCGAGAAGATAATCCAGCAGCATAAAGTCGTCTCCTAACTGCCCAATCACTTTTGTTTACATTTCTCACTCCTTGCAGATGATTTCGAAGGGAAACTGCGGTGACCGTAGCACTAGAAACGAGAAAGCGGTCTTCCTTAGCTGTTGGAGTTTTGCCTCGGCCTGAACAAGGACCTCGAGTGAGCAGACCTGTCTCTTCGAACCACCGCCATACTCGTTGCACACTCGAGACACTTACACCAACGTTTCTCGCAGTTTCGCGCTGACCGCGACCGTCTTTTAAAGCCGCCACAATTTTTGCCGCAACAACGGGATTTATGCTCATTGCAGAACACTAACAATGACAACAATTTACAACAGACAGACGTCACCACAGAAACAAATGCTATGCTGTCTTTAAACTTTCTTTTGTTTCAACAAAAACATGTCAAAGTAAACTTGTTCATTTTCATTACTTAGCACATACAATTAAAATTGTTCATTTTCATTACTTTCAATAAACTTTGAAAAAGAAAAACCTTTTGTTTTATTCAAGCAATCAGTTTGTAAGCTGTTACAACCGAAAAAACACGTAAAAACTTAAATTTTTTAAAATAACTTCAAATTACGGAGTGACCCTAATTGTATGCTCGGCAGTGTATATATATATATATATATATATATATATATATACATATATATATATATATATATATATATATATATATATATATATATAAGGATGTAGACATATCCAAATTTTATAAATTGCAGGCCTTATTGAAACGGATATATCAGGGCTATGCACCTAAAAAGTCGAAGATTTTAGAAGAAGAAGATATTCATATATTTATAAGGGACGCAGTTGATAAATCTTATCTATCTATGATGGTGGGTAAATTTGTATGTATATCGCAGCTTTGTATGTAACGGTATTCATTTTAGATCGTCTTGATAATGGTTGTAACCCATGGTACGCTTAGGCATCAGGAATTAGCGGATATATCTGTCGATGACATAGAATACAGATCCGATTCCATAATTGCGTCTGTATCTAATAAAATTATATTCCAAGAAAGTTCGCAACTACAGATCCCCATAGGATTGAATTAGTTAAAAAATATGCTAACTTACGTCCTAATAATGGTTCGCATTAAGATATTTTTCTTTAACACAAAATACATTAAAAAAAATTTAAAACGTGAATTAAATTGAAAAAAAAAACGGAAAGTAGTCAGCATTGGCCAAAACGCCTATAGCCCACCAAAGAATCCAGGTTGAGTACCACTGATATAGATTATACTAGACAAACAAAATTTGACAAGCAATAATATTATGTTACAAATAGATAAGCTCATCGATATATTTAAGACTTTGCAGTCAAAACCAAGTGGCAATAACAAACTGGAAAGAATAAACCAGTAAAACTAGATAATCCTTTATCGTTAGTTTGAGCGCACGTTGGCACAACAATTTTATTAACGTTATTAGAATAGTGGGGGGTAGCGTATTGTACAGTTTAATGATATGTAAGGTGGCCCTTTTTCTGTCATTGCCAGCCTATGAGTTGGAGTTTACATACAGTAACTTAAATTTCTATTTCTAATATCTCTACCATGTTGATTATATTTCTCGAACAATTCTTTGTGTTTAATTGTGAACATTGTCGTAAGTAGAATATATGTTTCTGGGACCGTGAGGATCTCTGTCTTCATAAATTCCCTTCTACGTGACTCTTTATGTTTTAATGCGTTAATAATTCTGATTCTAAAGCATCAATGAAAAAAAATTATAGGCAAAGCAAAAAAAAATATTTAGGGAACCTAAATCGTACTTGCGCATAATTCGTACCACCCCATTTTTTCGTGATCCATAGGTTTCATAGGATCCATAGGTTAAATTAATTTGCAGCAGTAAACTTCTTCTTATTATCGAAGGTAAGTTTTTTAATCTTTTTAAGTAACATGCTATTTCGTAAGTATTGTATGCGAATTCTATAAAACATAAATGAAAATGCATGGTATGCTATATCCTTTTTCAATATTATTTATTACGGATTCAATGCGATATTGAATGTCATAACCTTCAAATAGACATGTGCAATCCGCAAGATCGCATTTAGCTTACGCCTATTTCGTACTGCCTTTGCTTTCCTAATTCGTACCGGTACGAATTAGGAACTAGTTATTTAGGTTGCCTAGATTTTTGTTTTAAAATTGGTAAACTTATTTTCAAATAATAAATATTTTTAGGGTTTAATGGAGAAGCGTGCATATAATAAATGGTACAAAAATAATTTGGATGCAGCAATCCGAAGTTATACGAACGGGACAAATTTAATAAAGTATGTCCTGTGTTCCGTATTCCAAAACCTACAGTTATATGTCACCTGAAAGGATTAAATTCACATTCAAGAATTGGACGGCCAAATGATTTAACGACAGAAATGGAAGCGGAGCTTGTTGATCATGTTCTGACTATGGAAGCACACTTTTTCGGTTTAACCATAACCGATTTAAGACGTTTAGCCTTCCAATTACCTGACAAATTTAAACTTCAGCATCGCTTTAACAAAGAAAAAGGATTGACAGACTGGAAATGGTATTACAAATTTATGAAAAACCATCGAGAGGTATCCTTAAGAACCCCAGAATCAACTTCAATTGCGCGATGTAAAAGATGTTAATAGAGAAGTTGTGTCCAAATTTTTTTATGCATATGAAGAAATCCTTGATAATTTAAAATTTTCACCCGAGCAAATTTTTAACATAGATTAGGTGTTAATACAGTCCTGGTAAAATATTGGATTTAAAAGGAAAGCATCAAGTTGGCTCAGTAACTAGCGGAGAACGAAGAATAAACACTAAGTGAATTTGTTGCATAAATGCAGGTGGAGAATATATTCCTCGAATGTTAATTTTCAAACGAAAAAGAATGACCGGTGAACTTAAACATGGTGGTCCACCTAATACCCTTTACGCGTGTTCTGATAGTGGTTGGATTGTGTCTGCTCTATTTGTTGAATGGTTTTAACATTTTATTTAAATAAATATCTAAAGTTGGCAAAAACACCAAGTAAGCAAATTCTGCTGATTTTAGATGGATATTACCACTCACACACTAAAAATCTGGATGCAATAAATCTTGATAGAGAGTATGGAATTGTAATGTTGTCTTTGCAAGCTTTGCAAAAACACTACACACAAACTTCAACCCTTGGATAGATTATTCTTCAAGTCCTTGAAACATTATTTTAATAGAGAATCTCTCATATGGATGCAAAACCACCACAACTGGTTCCGTGATCAAGCAGACAAATATTTCTGAAATTTTAAGAATTGCATATCCTCGTTCAGCTTGTATGCAAACTGCATAAAATGGTTTTGAATCATGTGTATTGTGGCCATGTAACAGATATAAATTACGTGATGAGGAGTATGGAATTCTGGAAGATAACTCTTTTATGCAATTAACAGAGCCTGCTCCTTCTACAAACAATATTAATAATTATTGCATGTCATTAAATGAGCCTGTCCTTTCACAAACAATATAAACAAATCCTGCACGCAATTAACTGGTCAGGTCTTCTCTTCTAGTCTGGTCTTCTACAGCCAGTGTGCTTTTTAATGTAATAAAACCCAGAAAGTCATCTATAAAAGGTGATATAGAAACGTGGTCTCCAATTTGTAAAATTTCGAGAAAAAAAATTAAAGAAAACAACCGGATGCAAGTGGAAATACTTACTGAGTACTTACTCAAGTACTTACTGAGTCTCCATATAAAGTGGAATTAGGAAACAAAACGAATGAAGGACGCAATAAATTAAACTGAAAAATTGGTATGCCTGTAGTTGGTATGACGAAAAGAATCACAAAACAAAATTGGTGCTGCAAACTATGCAATGAAAATGAGGAAATGTCTATGATACAATGCATAAAATGCTTAATAAGGGTGCTCGAAAAATGCGCAAGAGTAAATGAGAATATGTATTTTTACTACTGTGAGGATTATGATGACGAAAGTGGCTAATGTACGATTTCGGAATGGTCCAGTACGATTTAGGAGCTAGCTTCTTAAACCGTGCTTTTTTTAAATGTTTTGTAAATGTTCCTTTTTCTTATGTTAAAATATGTTTTATATTTTCTTATATTCAAATATTAGCTGTGTTAATAAAGTTTATAGTGCAATAGCAATTGCTTTCATTAATTTTTTAGAGATTTATGACAGTTTCGCCTTAGCAGATACGATTTAGGCAAGTTTACCATATATATATATATATATATATATATATATATATATATATATATATATATATATGTGTGTGTGTGTGTTTGTGTGTGTGTGTAATAGGTTTTTACAGTGTATGTGTGTATTGGAAGTATTTGAAAGGGTGTTCCTCTAGCAGTTTTACATTATTAGAGCTTTGTTTATTTACACTTAAATGCTTTCCTAAAATGTCTTTTCCAAAAGGAAATCGTGTCTAGTAGTTCTACGGATCCGTGACGATTTTGTACGAGATCCAGGGAAATACTCCCCACTATAAAATTTCGCTTTCTGCTTTTCCCAAAACCGAACCATTTCGAATGAAATATATTTTTTTTAAGAATGGTTGAAACCACAAATCTATTTACATCATTTACTCTACTGCTGTATATTGCATACATATGTAAACTAGTTTTTTTTTATAGTAGTCTTTATTTAGCTTCGTTTCATTAAACTTTATGCTGTGTTTCGAACATATTCTGTAATCTATAGATTTAGTGTATTTAAAATGGTAAATGAGATGGAGCTATTCTTATATATTTGGTTTCATTAAAGTGAGACTTGTTTTAATAAGGAAGAGTCGGTGATTGGTAGCCCTGGTTTGTCTAACATCGTAAAACGACCGGGTAAAGAAACATTCCTGCAAATCTTTCCAGCGAACTTCTTACTTTTAATCAACTATATTTATTCTTCTCTTTGTTAATTCTTCTTTTGTATGCTTCTTCGACTCGACGGAAAAAAGATTATATTTCATAATCCGTAAATAGCCTTTTTAATGCCGCTTTAATTAAAAAAAGGGGTAGCTGTTTATTAAGACGCGCCGCGATTCAATTTTTTCCCGTAAATATGTATATTTGATAATTCCATCTGCATTTTTTAAAGCCGCTAAATAAAGTCGTTAAAATATATTTTAACTGCTTACAGTTTTGATGACTACCCTTACAACCCAAAAACAAGCTTGTTTAGAAATTGATTTCTCAGTTTTTTATTTTGTGTAGTAAATTAAACAGAAGGTGCAGATGCACTACAATAGTATATTACGTAACGCGAGTTTTAAGAAGCATATTACGTAAGAGCGGAACAGTTACGCGTAGCGGGGAGTGCGTAATTTTTGCCAGATAATTTTTGCCAGTGCGTAATATTTGCCACATAATTTTTGCCACATGTTTAACGAACACATTGTACACACACACACAGACATATATATATATATATATATATATATATATATATATATATATATATATATATATATATATATATATATATATATATAATAAATTGAGCTCGGTATGTTGAAATATTTTGCCTCAATATTTTTTCGAGGAAGGAAAATTGAATGTTGCAGGCAGCTACTTCTGACAAATTGTTTTATTTCACTTTTGCTTTTCTCGCTACAGGCGTGTTTTTATTATTAAATTTAATAATCTTCGATATACACCGTTCGTGGTCGTATTTCTATCCATTTACCTTCTTTTGCAGTCTTTTTTGCACGTCGTATAATTACAAGTTTCTATCGTCACTTTCTTCATAGGATGAAATCAAATTGAATCGTTTTCGTTTTCGAAGTTCAAGGTCTTGGAGATTCAAATAAATGATTTTTGTTAATATAATATATTCTTGTAAATATGCTTTGTAATTGTGAGGTGTATTTTTAGGATAAATGTTTTAAATGAAAATGTTTAAACCTTTTTTTTTTTGTATAATGATTTCATTTGTAAAAACAGACCTTTTTTTTCTTTTATGCTAATTTATTTTATTTGTTCTATTTAAAATTTTTACATATAACATTTTATAATATTAATATAATTTTTCACAAAATACCAATGGTCGAAAATTTCAAATTAATTAAACCTGGTGGTATTATGTATATTTATTACCCTATACGGGTTCTTAAATTGGTTCCAAAATTTACATGTAACTAAAACTAACATAGTACATATTCTAAATAAAAATACTACTAAAAATAATAATAAAAAGAGCAAAGGAAAAAAAAAAAGAAAAAAAAAGAAACTTATGCTGATCAAACAAAAAAGAAAGTCACTAAATTCCAATCCCTAAACCGATTACCAGCTTCCCGCCCCACATATTGCTCTTCTTCTCTCCTCAACTTTCTTCATCCAATCTATCCCTCTTCCATCCTCGTTTAAAATCTCTTCTCTACACTCATCTCTTTCTCTCATTTCTGAACATTCGTTCAGCAAGTGCTCTATTGTCTCCTTGTTTTCTCCACACATCCTGCATACTCCTCCATTCCTCATATTCCTATCCTGCATCCAAAATTTATTCTCTCTCTTTTCATTTCCACATCTGAATCTTGCCATTCTCAGTCTCTCTTTTCTACTTTCTCTTCCTAGGTACTTTGGCAGTTCTGTTATTATTTTTTCATATTTTCCATTCCTTCCATTTCCATTTTTCATTTTGTACCTAGACTCCCTAATTCTTTCTCTCCTTTCTTGCCTTTGCACATCTCTATCTCTCTGGACTAATTCCTCTGTCATTACTCTGCCTCTCTCTCTCTCATTCTTTCTATCGCCGCTCCTGCATACTCGTTTCTTTCTAGATATGCCTCCCTCCCCTCTCTTTCCACACCCCCTTTCCTATTTCTTTCCTTTTTTCTTTGAGGCACTCTTGCAGAATTTTGCTCTCCTCTCTCTATCATTCTCTCCTCAAAACTTATTGCTCTCTTTCCTGCTTCTATTCTTATTCCATCTCTCTTCATTTCCTCCATCACTATATACCCCGGCGTTTCTCTACCTAGTCCTAGCACCCATTTCAAATATTTCTTGCACCCTTTCCGGCCCATCTTGCTCTCTCCATCCCCATATTTCCGCTCCATACATCATCACACTTTTCACCAGGCTATCAAACATCATCACTCTCCTTCTATATTCGTGTCCAAATTTTCTCTCTACTATTCCCCATACCGCTCCTAGTATTTTATTAGCTTTCTTCACTAGCTCTCTCACGTGTGCTGTTTCAGTATTTCTGTCATTAAACACGTACCCTAGCTATTTAAATTCTTTTCTTCTTCAATTTTCTCCTTGCCCCATCTCCACTCAATTACTCTTCTCCTGCCACTCCCTTTTCTAAACACCATCATCTTGGACTTTTCCCCATTCACTGTCAGATTTTTCCTCCTCATATATTTCTCCATGTTTCTTATGTTCCATGTTTTCTTTCATCCCTTTCTCGTCTCTCGCTAGCACCACCAAATCGTCCGCGTAGGCTAGGGACCACACTTTTTCTTTGCCCACCACAACCCCACCCGTCTGCGCCTTGCTGAACATCTCCTCTATATCTCCAATAAATGCTGAAAACAGGCTGGGGCTTAGTGGGCAGCCTTGTCTCACTCCCTTATGAGTATTGAAACCTTTGCTCACCCTTTCACCGACTCTCACTCTACTTATTGTTTCTTCATAAATCTCTTCTAATTTTGATACCAGATGCTCCTTTATCCTTTTCTTTCTCAGGCATTCCCACAGTGCCTCTCTTGCCACATTATCAAAGGCCGCCTTCAGGTCTACAAATAATGCATACATCTTGCCACCCCTTTTCCATCTTCTCATTCCCTACTATGTGATTCAAGATGTTATACATTATCCATGGTCCATCTCCCTTTCCTAAATCCCGCCTGTCCATCTGGTATCACACCCCGCTCCTTCAATTCCTTCGTCAATCTCTCTTCCACAATCATTGCATATATCTTATATGCCGTGTTGAGCATGGTGATCCCCCTATAATTACTTGCTGTTTCCCTTTCTCAATTCTTATATATGGGGCATATTTTCCCCTCTCTCCACTCCTGTGGGAAGCCCTCTCCCTTCCACACTCCATTCATTATCTCAAGAGCCTGCCCTTTCAGTTCCATATATCCACGATTCATTCTGTATACCGTCCCTCCCCGGTGCCTCTTTCAGTTTACACAGTTGTTGTTCTAATTCTTCTCTTGGTATCTCATCTATTTCTCCCACCCTGTGTTGACTCCTTTTCTTTTCTTGTCTGATTTCATCACCACCCAGCAGCTCACCGAAGTACTTTCTCCATTCCTGCATAGTAATTCTATTACTCACTCTTTCTACTTTTTTCTTTCTTTCCCTATTTATGTATTTCCATACCTCTTCTTCCGTCTTTATGCCTTTCATCTTTTGTTCTTCTTCCATCCATTTCTTTTGTTTCTTCTCTTTGCATACTAATTTGTACCTCACCTTTTGCGTGCTCTCTTGTACTCTTCATTACTTGCTTTTCCTCTTTACCAATTTCTTAATTTCTTTCTTACTGCCTGCTTCCCTTCCCTGCATTCTTTATCCCACCACTCGTTTTTCCAAGATCCCACCTTCACTCTTGTCTCTATCACTTTTTTTTCTGGTACATTTCTTACGTGCTCACCCAGTTCTTTCACTTTTTCGTTTATCCCTTCCTCTTCGTATCTAGCCTCCCTAAGTCTTGTTCTATACTTTTCTATTTCTTCTTCCGTCCAGATATTCTTCACAATTTTTCCGTCCACTTCTCACTTCTTCTATCTTTCTCTCTTCCTTTTGTCTTCACTTCCAATGGCATATGATCCGACTCTACTCTTTCTCCCACCTTGAATTCTTCTATTTCATCCCATGCTTCTTCATTCACCATAACATCGTCAATAACTGTCTCCCCTCTTGGTCCGATATATGTGTACTCCCCTTTCGCATCTGCTGTGCTGTTTCCATTAAGTATGTCCCACCCTCTTTCTTCTACTAATCAGTAGTCTCCCTTCGGCGGTTTCTGTTGCATCTTTTATTGGTCTTCTTTCTATTGTTGTTTGTTCTTCTCCTATCCGTATTCCTTTTTCCACAATTCTTGCATTAAAATATAAATATTAATAATATAAATATTTATTAATATAAATAAATATTAAATCACCAGAGTTCCCTCGTTTTGCTGTGTTACTCGCTCTTCTATCATTCTCTTAGTTTCTTTCATACTTTTGCTGTATATTGTTATAATTCTCCATTTTCTCCGTCTATTTTTCACCGTTCTTTCCATAATCCCTCTTTCTTCTTTTGCTTCGGTTCTATTTTCTTCTTCCAAACCCTTTTTCACTCCCTTTATTATCCCTCCTTTAGCTCTCCCTTTCCTGCTTACCCTCTCTGCAAATTGACACTTCCACTTAAACTCTTTCGGCATTGTTTTTTCCAATTTTTCCCACCCCTTCTCTTCCACCAACGTTTCTACCAATCCCACTACATCAAATTTTCCCAAATATTCCCAAAACTCATTGTCTTTGTTTTTTATCCCTGCTGTATTCCAGTATACTATTCTTAATTGCTCCTTTTCTTCCTTATTCCTCTCCGTGTTCGTTTTCCGTTTTCTCTCCTGTCGTTTTTTCCTTGTGCTCTTATTAAAAAATTTGTTGGATTTAACTCCCCCTTTTCATCATCCCACTTAAAGCCTTTTCCGTCTATCCATATCTTTTTATAACCTACTTTCACCCACCGTCCTTTTTGTCTTGTTTGGCTGGCGCTCTTAATTCCTTCTGTGTTCTCATTTCCCTTTTTTCTCTTAGTTTCCTTTTATTTTCCATAACTTTTCGCTTGTCACCCCAGGTCCCAAGTTCCGCCACCAAAATTTTTCCTCCACTTACTTTATACATCTCTTTCACCGTCACTTCTACCTCTAATTCTGCCTTTATCCATTCTTCCAGATTCTTCTCGTTCTCACATTCCCCTTCGTCCAGTCCCGTTACTACAATGTTCTTTTTTCTCATTATTTTTTCCTTCACTTCCATTTTCTCCTCCAGTCTTTTAATTTTTTCATTTAGTTCCATCTTTTCTCTTTTCCATTTTTCCTCCTTTTCACGCATCATATTTTTCAAATCTTCCATTTCCCAGCTCATCTTCCGATTCTCTTCCTTTATCTCCCCTATATCTTCCATAATTTTTTTCAGCATCTTCATTACCTCACCCATTTCCTTTTTAGCCGGTGATCTTTCCAGTTTCTTACTTTTCAGAAAGGGGTTAAATAATCTTTCCTCTGACTCTCTTCCCTCTTCTCTTTTCCTTTTATAATCCTCGTCTCGGTCGCTTTCACTCTCACTTTTTTTCATTTCTTCCTTTTTTTTGCTTTTTTTCCTTCTCGCGCGCCGTAAAACCCGCTTCACAAAACACATCCGCTCCGCTCAACCGCTCGAATTGGAATCCATTTTTAAAGAATTAAACCTTAATTAATTAAACCTTAAACTCCTAATTTGGTTTTTCATAATTTTCTATAAATGTTTACTAGAAAAAAAGCAAAACATGAACCTGCAAAGGAAATCATAAAACAGAATTTATTAATATCATTTTATATTGTGTAGTCATAACAAAGAAACACACTGTGAAAATTGCCTTTTATTATTAAATGTATGAACACTTATTCAACCGGAATTGATTTATTGCTATATTGAAATGGATTTTATACAATGCGCTGAGAGTTTATACATTTAGTTTGAAACGAAATAATTTAAAAACTGTTTATAAATTGATCACTTAAAACAATGTAATAAAATTGAATTGTAATTATAATTTTCTATTCATTAAACACAAGATATTCATCCAGTTTTAAGTACCCTCTGTAATTTTTCAAATAAAATATTTTAAAACAATACATCGATTTGTAGTTACGACCATTTTCTACAATACACCATAGTTGTACAAAGAAAACACTCTGGCATAACCTCATTAATACAAGGGGCTCCAAAAACTTATTAAATACTATATTTATTAAATACGACCACTATTGTAAATGCCCATTATAGTACTGTTCGTGGACTATGTAAATATATCATAACACACACACGTATGTAACAGTCTGCGATTAATGATAAATTATGATTGATAACACACACGTGCGTTTGGTTTACGATTCGTTGATTGGCTGAGAGCTGCTACTACCTACTGATACGTTCAGCGCCCTCCGTACCAAAATTCAAACTAACGAAAATTGACATAAAACCTCCAGTGGCGCGTAACAAACGCCACAGTAGATTAGGTTATATTAGGAGCAGATAAATCAAGACCACATATCGCGCGGCAGCGCCACCTCTTGAAGAAATAAATTCAATAGTTTAAACAACTATGTCTCCCTACCCCTATGTGTCTTGCATCCGCACAACGCGTACATTGGGTTGCCTATATCTATGAGCACTCTTATTGCAGTTTTACCCAAATAAGTACTAAATAATAAGGTATGTAACCATTAAGAATGTATATCTTTTCATTTCTATCAAGTTATATAATGTCCTAGTTCTATATATATATATATATATATATATATATATATATATATATATATATATGTATATATATATATATATATATATATATATATATATATATATATTTATATATAGAAAATAGAATGTTTAGAAACACCATAATGCACCATAAATTTGATAAAGAACTGCTCCCAAAGATACCAGGAAAAAAGTGGACGGACGAACGGAAGAAAGAACATAGTGCACGAATGAAGAGGATTTGGGAAGAACGTCGCCGCATGACTGAGTTGTCATGATTTTTGTTCAAGTTTACACGCTCTCTTTAAAGGGAATTTACGATAGTAATAGTAATATATATATATATATATATATATATATATATATATATATATATATATATATATATATATATATATATATATATATATATATATACGTTCTTCCAAAATACTCTTCATTCGTGCACTATGTTCTTTCTTCCGTTCGTCCGTTCACTTTTTGCTGGTATCTTTGGGAGCAGTTCTTTATCAAATTTATGGTGCATTATGGTGTTTCTAAATTTAACCCGATCATTCATGTCGTGTATCGTGATGTTTAGCTGCTTGAGGCCTTCTTCAGTTTCTTGTATCCATTTGGACCTATTTTTACTGTTGAAGGTAATTTTGAAAATTTGTTTCGTAATTCTGTTCTGGTCCATTCTGTATATGTGACCAAAAAATTTAGCTCGTCTCTTTCTGAAAGTGTCAGTGATAAGTTCTACGGTTTTATACATTTCTGACGATGATCTCTTAATCCATATTCCCTCCTTATTCACCGGCCCAAAAAATTTTCGGAGAATTTTACGTTCTTGTTTCTCTATTTCTTTGATTTTTGAGTGACCATGAATTAATGTTGTTTTTGCGGCATAAAGTGCTTCAGGAAGACTGTTTTGTAGTAGTAGTTTTGTAGTGTTGTAGTTTTGCATTAAGAGATATTGATTTTTTGTTATAATGATTCCAAGTAAGTCGGTGGGCTCTCTGTATTTTTTTTACTCGTTCTTGATTTTTCAATTTTTCAAGTGCATGCTTTGCTGCTTCTCTGGTATTCGATAATATTTCAAGATCATCAGCAAACGCCAAACATTTGATATTACCTCTATAATCTCTTCTCTTACCAATGTGTATTCCCTCAATCTCTTTTTCCCAAGTTCTGATTATTTTTTCCAGGATCATATTAAAAAGGATGGGTGAAAGTCCATCTCCCTGTCGAACACCCGTATGTATTTCAAAAGCTTGAGAAATTGCTCCACCAAACTTAACCCTTGATGTAGTATTAATGAGAATTTGTTGAATTAATGCGCTGGTTTTCCTATCAACTTTGAATTCCTCCAAAATGCTGAAAAGAGTTGGTCTGTCGACGGAGTCGTAGGCTTTTTTGAAATCAACAAAGGTAACCGCGGAAACCACGGTGTTACAAGAACGTATTTGCAATATTGTCTTTAGATTCCAAATTTGTTCCGTGCATGAGCGCCCCTTACGGAAACCTGCCTGATATTCTCCTATCTGTGGGTCTACTTGAGGTTCAAGTCTATATATATATATACATATACATATATATATATATATATATATATATATATATATATATATATATATATATATATATATATATATATATATGAAAATACAACTATTTGTTTATTATAATCTTAAATATTGTAGCTTATAAGAAATAAATTTGTTACATTAAACATATTTTTCTTGTTAAACAGAAACAAATTAGTGTGGCCGTTAGATAAAGTATAGTACATAATTCGAGTTGTAAGGCAACTACGTACTCGCGGAATCATAATATATAATTTATAAGTGTCCCGCTCGTACGAATTATGCTCTTTACAACTCTCGTTACGTAACATACTATTAAAAATAGTAGGAATGTGTTTTAGAGTTTTGCCCTAATGGTGACAAATATTTAACATTAGTTAAAAATACGAATATCGTCTATAGAAAATCCATGCTGTTAAGTTTTGTCTAGTATTGTCTGGTCTTGTCTGATCTTGTGTGGTCTTGTCAAAATAACAAATTTATAATTTTTCCAAAATTAACAGTTGACTAAACTTGGCTACTGCATGAGCAGAACGTTGTCTTTCAGTAAACGTGAGGGAATACTTATAATAAGAGGTCGGACTTTAAGGTCGCAAAAACTATCAGAAAAGGTAGGCAAAATGGCAAATAAATTAATGAAAAAAGGCTTTAAATTTACAGTTTTAGGTCGCTAAAAAGGCCATTACTTACTCAAAATTTTATTTATAAATTTTAATTTTTGTTGGAATCTAGGTCAGTTCTTGGATATTTGGAACAATGAGTCTTTTTTACAAGGTTTCGTCCATTATTTTCGGACTTCTCCAAAGAAGCTACAACATTACATTATCTTCCACTTACCGAATTATTTCTATAAAATTAAATTCACCGTCATAAAATTCAAATTATTAAATTTTGAATTTTATGACGGTGACATTTAAATAAGTTATTTATTGTGAATATGTAATATTGTAGCTTCCTTGAAGAAGTCCGAAAATATAGGACGAAACGTCGGAAAAAAGACTATGAGTATTAATCATTGTTTCAAATACCCAAGAACTGACCTAGATTTAAAAAAGAAATGGAACATTATAAATTTATATTTTCATTAATTGTTATGTGTAGCACACCATCAGTTTTTCTAAATTATCTTCCGTCAGCCGTTGCCAACGGTCAGATAATATGGTCTTGTAGATGGAAAATGACCTCTCCACATCGCACGATGTTAGTGGTGCAAATTTTTAATTTGAGATGTGTGATATGGTCATTTTTTCTGGCATTTCAGCATTTTCGCCAGCCAATAATTTTGAAATATTATTTAGAAAAGCAAATGCAGTGTTTTTATTTATTACTTTTGTCAATTTTTCGTATGCTTTTCGACCCACTTGTCCTGGGGTTGACATCAGGGACTCCGTTACATTATTGATAATGCCAATTGTTTCCACCAAAGGTGAGGTATTTGTTTCAAGTAGCTTTATACCATCAACAAGAATTTTGAAATTACTCTTGATATAAATTAAATCGTTTTTGATGTTCGGTTTCGCAAAGTACATTTTTGCATCTTTTATAGCCCTAGCCCGCATCAGAATCAAAATCGTATTACCTTAAACATTTGAATTTACTAGTAGGAATATTTTTAACAAATAGAGAATCAAGTCTTTACCTGTTTAATTGATTCAAAATTGTCGCAATAAAAAAAGGCAGCTTTCAGCCAAGTGCCCCATCGTGTAATTATTGGCTCAGGAGGCAGCGGTAGGCCATGTCTCTTTGATGGGTCTCTATATACTTGAATTCTTAACGGAAATTTGAGAAATACCTTTTTTGTGCTGGCAATTAGTCCGTTTACGTTTTCATATTCGTTACGTATTACTTCACATACCAAATGCAATGCGTGAGCTAAGCAAGTGACGTGTATAAGATTTGGGTAAAAAATCTTCAAACTTACAGCAGATTTAACCATATATGCAGCTGCATCTGAATAATATAATTTAACTTTATCATGCTGGATACCATTTGGCCATAATAATGCTAAAAAAAATGTAGGTAACTACCTGTAGACAAAATTTAGACTCGTACCTACTTAAATTATCGTTAATAAAACGTGATAGTGTAGCATGATTTGCTTTTTCTAAAATTTTGCAGGCCAATAAATGAGCTTTTGAAGGGCCTTCATCGGTTAGTTTTCCTACTATCAAATTTGCAACATATCGTCCCATGGCATCAGTTGTTTCGTCTACGCAAATGTATATATCTTGGAGACCAATAGCAGGTTCGTATGTTTTCAGTAGACTAAAAATTTAAAATATTTATAATTTTTTTATATTAGGAGCAATTTTGTCTTTTTTAAACTTTAAAGGTACCTACGGTTAAAAAACACAGAATTGTCCCTAACAGCAGATAATTTAATTTCATTAAAGTAGAAATCAAGATTTATGTAAGTATCCTATGATTTTGTTAAATTAATTAGCATACCTTGTCGTAACATTTAGACAAATAGTTTTTTCGTAGTGTAGATTCACTGGGTACATTCTTTTTGCAATATTTCTCCAAGAATCCCTTAAATTCAGTGATTTCCAATTTAAATAAAGGTATATTTGCGGCCACTAAAGCTGTACATAAATCTAAATAAAACTCATTTTTCACCTGAGTTTGCTCATTTAAAGTACTTTGAGTTAATAGTGATTGCCTCAAATTTTTTGTTTTATTTTCTTTATGGAGAGATGTTTTTAAATGCTGCTCAACATGGCTACTCTTTTTAAATACCACCTACAATTATACATTTAACATCAGTAATGTTTCAGTTTGTGTTTAATAGTGAAAAATTGTAGAACTTACTATTTTACTGCAGGCGCTGCAAAATACACCGTCCCCATCCAATTTCAGTTCGGATATACCTGATATCCATTCTTTTACTTTTCTATTAAGGGGTGTCTTTTGTTTTGCCATTTTGATAAAAAAAACGTTCAAATTCACTTTTGCTCAACTACAACAAAAGACTACAAGGGCAAAACAAACAGCAGAAACAACTGATATAAAGGCAATGACTACAGTGAGAAGGGAACTTTCAAATATTACGTTAGTTATTCACGATTTGTAGAAGGGCTAGGTTTTCAAGGATTTGCTGAGAAAATTAAAGAGTAGAGGGAATAGTTGGTTGCGTAAGTTTCGCGGTGTTTTAACAAAAGAAAGGGGATGATCAAACAAATCGGTCTGTGACACCGCTAAAAGCAAAAAAAAAAACAATTTCGTCTGGTGAAGGTAGAGGATGGCTTCTCAAAGACTGGTCACAAATCTAATTTTTGATAAATAGACCTAAATTGCATAAGAAAATGCCAAGAATACAAAATAGACACAGAAATAGGAAAATATAGGTAAAAATAAACGAGAATAGGCAAAATAACTGGTAAAATAGGTGATAAAAAAAATAGTACAAAAAAGGCAAAATCAAATAGGGCTCTAATGATTCAGAATTTACTAAAACAAATTTGTGTATTATTAGAAAGTCGATCCTTGAAAAACTGAAGATAGGTGTTTTGCCTAAAATCCGATCTCTACTTATAATATGTAATTTTTGTTTTTTAATTTTAATTTATTAAAATTATCTTTCAGCTTATTATCGGAATTGACCAAAAGATTTCAAAAATAATTTATTTTGCATTCACTTATTAATTTGAAATGCGTTTGGAATATTTTATTTCGTGAGTTCTTTCGGAAATTCTTCTTGTTACACAAGTAGGTCTCTTAAATTTCTAGAGATTTCTAGAGATTCCAACGAAAGTTGGACTGTAAGAGGGAAGCTATAGTAATAGTGCATCTATACTATAGTATAGTAATAGTCCTGCAGAGTGTTTATCAGTGCAAGCGTTTTCTCATTGCAGTTGATTTATTGTAAGATAGTGGAAAACAGACCAAACAAACAAAAGTAGACAAAATAGTTCCGATAGACAATTCTGTAGGGATAATAATAGATAGGTCCGGATTAGACACACAAAACTAGACAGACTAAATTAGAGAGACCGGACTAGATGAACGAAACTAAACGGACAATGTGAGTCAGACAAGAGTAGATGGACAAAACTAAAGAAACCTAACACGTTAGATAAGTTTGTTCTTGTGACTACGCAAGAAAGACAAGACTAGACATGTCAGTATTTTCTCGAGTTGCACAAAACTGTGCATAGGAACCTAATGCGGCAAGTTCAGTTCGACAAACTAGATTATTACTAGGTTATTATAGGAGCAAGTCAGAAACAGTGTTATACTTAGTTTGATTGTTTTTTACAGCGAGGTTCCTACAGCCATTGCCGCATCACGCGCTTCTTTTTCCACCTCTCGTTATCTCTCCAGTCCTCATCTTCTATGGCTCTAAATTTAATGATTTCCTTAATACCATCTATCCATTTTACTGCTAGTCTGCCTCTAATTCTCCTTGCTCTTCGTACATATTAGAATGCTATTTTGGGCCATCTTTCTCCATTCATCCTTTGCATACCACTTTAATTGCCGTGTTTCTATGCCGTCTGTAGTGCCATAGACTCTCCTCGTCTGTCTTCTTATAAGTTCATTTCTTACACGATCTAGTATGGACGTTTGTCGCTCTTCGTGGAAAGTCCATTTCTACTACTTCTATACCTTTTCTATATCTCTGTGAAATTTGCCAACATTCTGAACCTTAAGTTGTTATTGATTCTACGATAGATTTGTATTCTCTCATTTTTGTTTTTAGTTTCATTGCATTTAACCACAGCATTGAATTTAACAAGCAGATAGCCTTTTTCCCTTGGCCAAGTCTATTTTCTATATTTTTTGTTGTTGTTTCTTCTTCTGAAATGATAGTTCCTACGTATTTGTATGCCCTACGTTTTTTAATCTTTCTTAACTCCAGTCCTGGGACTTCTCCTTCTTCCCCGACTCGCAGATATTCTGTTTCTGATATATTCATGTTTAGCCCCCATTCCGAGTGGTTTGATTAAGTTATATAATAACAGGTAAATTTGTAAAATTTTAATCAAAAAAGCTTTGTAGGTTTATTTATTTTTGAATCTGTACCGCATATAAGTGGATTTTCTACTAATTTTTAATTCTTACTTATTTAGTCTCTTTTAAATTCGAATTTAAAATTACGTGATAAGATGGAAACAATAATTTGTACTTTTGAGCACAAGAACAAATTGCGACCAACTAAAGTTATTACTTAATTGGTCATATATGACGGGCAAGAGATGGAGAATAGTTTATAGAACTCTAGTATTTTGTACTCAGAAAGCTATATAAATCTAGGTTGGAAAGAAATATAGGAATGGGATTTTTAAAAAGGCAAACAGAAATAGATATACAAGACTAAGAACATTTAACAGACTGGCTGAGACAAAGTAAAAAATATCTCTATATTTTATAACTAATTTGAATTCTAATTTTTAGCATTTGGTTGTAGTTAAGAATTAATTTAAAATATTTATATTTATCTCTCATAATCACCGAGTAATAATCCTAATAACTATGTAAACCTTTTTCATCGCTTATTGGATCGCTTAACAATTATTTACGGAATATTGTAATGGAGAGGAATTAGTATAGATGAGGGATATTGTTTACCAGCGGCTAATGATTCATTTTGTTCCGGATATACTCAATCGGATATAAATAAACTCATCTGATCACAGATTGATTGATCGGATGACAACAAATTATTACTTATAACTATAACTCCTTTATTCTATGACTGCATTAAATATCCAATTAATCCAATCGTTAGCTAATTCTCATAATTGCTAATTTTGTTTTGAATTCATTTGTGTAACAAATTTGTTTCAATATTATAATAAATATGAATTTTTTTATTAACCAACATAAATATTTAAAAAAACGTTTAGATTGGAGATTCAATTAAACTTTCAATTTGATTATGATGTATTAGTGATAATGTTATTACTAACATAATGTAATTTTATTGAATCTTAAAATCTGCTTTTGTGGGTGGTATAAACCATGTGCTGTTTCTCATCCAAAGGTTAACTTGAACAATAATGTTAACAAAACAAATACATTGTTGAAATTAATATGATTTCTAAATTTGTTTTTTCACTGTACATGCACATTTTTCAAATTATTTATCTATTTTCTACATTTGAAAGTTTCTTAGTTTGTTTATTTACTACAAGAGATTCCATAAAAATACGATGAATATAATCATTACCTTGCAACATGTCTAACATTTCTGCTAAACTAAAATATATACAAATATACACATATTCAGCTAATGTCTACATAATAGATGTACGTCCTCTC
Source organism: Phosphuga atrata (assembly GCA_944588485.1). Lineage (NCBI taxonomy): Eukaryota > Metazoa > Arthropoda > Insecta > Coleoptera > Silphidae > Phosphuga > Phosphuga atrata. The sequence goes on along the minus strand of OX155896.1, from coordinate 10,848,898 downwards.
ATATGTACCCTACTATAAAGACGTTAATTGAATATTTGTTAAATATGGACCGTCTTTATGTGTGCATCAATGCACTGAAGAAAATTAGGACTAGACAATCTTAATGTTTTGATAAATTATCAATGATTTCATATAAATTCAAATAAATATGGGCGTCTTTTTCAGTTTTAAATCAAGACGCATTTACATCAATTCGCAATTTTCTATTACAATACAAAGTTTTTAAATATCGGATAGAATTATGTAAATAATAATTAGCGTTAATTTTTTTTAAAGAATGGTTCGTAGCTATCTATGCGACCGCAGCATCATCCTCCGTGCTGAAAACAAAGTTCAAACCAGTAGCGTCAACAGTGGTGTTCCTCGGGGCTCGGTAATTGGATCGACCCTATGGAACGTACTCTACAACGGTGTCCTCAGGCTGAAGTTACCCGAAGGAGTTAACATCATAGGTTTTGCGGACGATGTGGCACTCACGGTGGGTAAAACAGAAAGAGGCACTATGCTTAGAGCTAATTTGGCGATTAAAGAAATCACCAAGTGGATGTCATCAAAGTCTCTCCACCTAGCGCCGGAAACGTCCGAAGCGGTCCTGATAACGGGGAACAGAAAATTAGCCTCTATGTCCTTTAAAGTGTTGGAAAGGTGTGAACATTAAACCAAAAAAACTCCTTAAAATACCTTGGCATCATAATTGACAAAAGGTTGTGGTTTGCAGAGCTTATCAAAAAAGCTGCAGAAACTGGTATGAAAACAACTGCGGCACTAGAAAATCTAATGCCAAATGTGGGGGGACCTACATGCAGTAAACGCAGACTTCTAAGCACTGTGGCTCACTCTGCCAAGCTTTATGGAGCTCCCGCATGGATAGACTCCCTTAATAGGGAAAAAATCAACCAATTAGCAGTATTCCAGAGAAAAATGGTCCTACTAGTCTGCAGTGCTTACCGAACAGGATCCGGAGAGTATAATTGCAGGTATTCCATCCATCGAACTACATGAAAAATATAGGAATGAACGATTTGAAGCAGGCAAAAATAAAACTTCTAAAAAACAGGCCGGTACCAAACTCACTCTGGAGTGGCAGGAAAAGTGGAATAACTTCACAAAAGGTAAGTGGACTCCTCATGCCGGACATTGAAACATGGATCACTCGACGACACGGAGAAGTGTCATATTATCTCACACAGGTCCTCACGGCCACGAATGTTTCCGAGATTACATACACAACATTGGGGCAGCATCCGACGCAGATTACGTATACTATGGTTTGGCCGATAGTGTCACCCATACCATATTCGAGTGTTCGAAATGGGACAACGAGAGGGAAATGTTTTGGAAGAACAAACCCGATCCACAAAACATGATGGCGCACCTACTAAAATCGCAGGAAGCATTGAACACTATCCCCAATTTGGACAAAATAATAATTACGGAAAAATAAAGCGATGAGAGAAAAGCAAATAAAAAAAAATCGAACCTCTAATCGCACGCAGCGCGGAAGAGGGTCGTAGATAGCATAACTGTAGCAACATGTCAACCAACATCCTGAAGAAATGCTATAAGCGGTTCCAGAGTGTTCATTTCAGGGGGGTCACTTGCATGGTTAACCGAAAAGTGCCATCTACACCCCACCAAAAAAAAAGTATTGATTGAATAGCTTTGTCTGCCTAGCCTTTTCTCTCTAGGCTCGTCTCTCTAGTCTTGTGGGTCTAGTCTTGTCTGCTTAGTCTTCACTTTCCAGTCTTATCTGTCCACTGTTGTCTGTTTTGTTTTTCCAGTCTTGTTTCTAGAATCTTAAGTGTCAAATTCAAAGTTTATTTATCGTTTATTTATCAATATATACATTCAGATAACGTCAAAAAGAGGAGAAAATAAAAATACGTACAAGTTACAATGCACAATAAAATATGACACTAATTTTGAGATTACTTTTGAAGGAAATCATTTACATTGTAAATACATTCTTCAATTAGAAACGCTTTGAGCTTTCTTCTAAATGTTACATAATTAGTAATTTCTTTAATTTTCATTGGTATAGAATTATAGATTTGTATACCAAATCTGCCAGGTGCTTCTTGACAAATAGTTAGATTATTCTTTGTTGTTCTCAGGTTCAGAAAATGTATTATATGTAATAAATGTATTATAAATGTATTATAATTCTTGTGTTATATCCGTGGCGATCTACTCTCATTCCAAATACAATTTCTTTTTTTATAAATCGCAAGCTAACTCCCAAATATAAATGCTAGGCACAGTAAAACTTTGTAACATCAAAAAATAAGGCCTACATAATGAAGTTTTTTTTATTCCCGTCAGAGATCTTATTATTCTTTTTTGGGCTATGAACACTCTTTGAATTTATGAGGAAGCTCCCCACACTAGTATGCAATCGGATAAAACAGATTGAATCTCGGCATGGTACACATTGAGAAGACAATTCTCACTAACCGTATGTCGCACCTTTCTAGCAGGTACGACTTACTATTTAATTTTTTAATTAAAGGGTTTATTGTAGTTTATTGTTATTTATTATTGAGTTTATTGTAGTTAACTGTGTAGTATTATTTGTGTAGTATGTTCCATTCCGGCGTGGTCTAGAGGTAAGGCTCTAACTACAAATCCTAACGTCATGGGTTCGATCCCCACACTAAGCCAAATTTATCAGGCAATTTTTCGGCCAAGGTTCACTCACAATCAGCCTTAGAAAAGGAGGAGCTGGCATTAAACCTGGCGTAAAAATAGGCGGTGTCGGAGCATAGGGCCAGCCACCCTATCTCTAATATAAGCCGAGGCTGACAAATAGCTACCCTTGCTTAGCTATCCCCCTTAAGGCATGTAAATGCTAGGAGGAAAGGGGCTATTATTATTATGATCTCTCTAATTTTTTCCTAAGTCAACTATTTGTTAATTACTAATACTAATTTCATCTAAAATAATGTTTAATTTGTTGTGCAACTAATATAACATAATATTTTTTTGTTTTATTGTGGATTTTTATTCTTGTGAATGGAAAATAGTCTGTAGGAGACGTGTGTATGTAAACCAGTTTTACCGGTGAAATGCAACACATTTGCCTCGAGGCTTACAAACTAAGTACTCTAAAATCGTGCTGCGAATTTAAATTCTTCTTTTATATATTTGATGTAAAACACTTGCGAATTTATTATTACTCATATTACACCATATAAACTCTAGATTAGGGATAGCGAACCTTTTTGAGTAGTGGGTCAAATTTTATTCATTATATTTTTCGAACTAGCTCGTGGGTCACCTGGACATTGATATTACTAGGAGGGAGGTCAAAGACTACTTTTTTTGTTCTCACTTTTTGTGTAATGTAGTATTTAATTATATTTTAACTTATTGGTAACTCTTATACGCTTCCAAATCAAGTCTTTGTCTTCAAAATCTGGAAATAAAGTAGCATTACATTATAGAAATGCTTGTTTCACAAACAGTTCTGTTTGCAGGTCCCGGTAGAACTCTTAGAGTTCTATCGAGAATGTTTATAACATTTTTGTGTAAAGTTAAAAATTGAAACGATATGCGAAAAATTAGGCTTCACCGATGCGACGACGTAAAAAAAAAGCACGCAACGGTTCTGTTTGCTCTCTTAAGGTCCTTTCACACACATCAGTCACGTCACGTTTCAGTCAACGTTTCGAATTAGAACCGTCGCCGTCCAGTCTCATTGTCAGTCAAAATAGCGGCTGTCTTCAAATGTATCCGTCAGGGAACGATTTTCAAACCGTATCACCGTGCCCTCGAGTGTAACTATTTTTGTTATGGCGTTTTGTAATTATTTTTATCTTTCTAATTGTTATCTTTCTAATTTTTGATTTTACAGAAAAATGTTGTATGGATTTTCAATAGAACACTAAGAGTTTTACCGGGATCTGCAAACAGAACTATAGCGTGATTTTGCTCCCTTCACTTCGTCGCATCATCGGTAAAGTCAATTTTTCGCAAAATTTTAATTTTACAGAAAAATTTTATAAGGATTTTCGATACAACTCTAAGAGTTCTACCGGGAACTGCCAACAGAACTGTCGCTCGATTTTTTTTCTTCGCTTCGTCGCATTGATGAAGTCTAATTTTTCGCATATCTCTCCAATTTTTAACTTCACAGAAAAAAGTTATAAGGATTTTCGTTAGAACTCTAAGAGTTCTATCGGGAATGCAAACAGAACTGTTAGGCATTTTTTTTAAATTTTCATTAAAATTAATGGTTCCCTTATTATTGCAAATATCTTTTGAACTAAGGTTTTGATGAAAAAATGATAAATCTTCGATAGAACTTTTAGGGTGCTATTCAGATCCGCGAAGAACTGTTTTTGCAATTTTCAAAATTAATTTTTTGCAAAATGTCAATTTTTACAGAACTTTTAGCAAAATTAGAAAATGTAGGAATATGTAAAAAATGCACAGTTTTTCTCAAAAGTGGTTGCTAGCTCAATGTTGGTGTTTTCCATTTTTTTGGCGAAATTCTGCAGATCTATTGAAGTTTTGCACAATGTAATCCAGAACTATTTCATATTTACCGGAAACTCCGATGTAATATTATTTGTTTGCAAATTTGGTTGCTAACTGCACTGGACTAAAAATATATGGCTAAGAGGCAGTAATAATTCCAAGAAAAATAACCCACTACACGCAACCCCGAAATGTTGCCATAAATTCCAGTTTCAAAGCCGCTATGAAAAATGAGCATAAGAAGTGGTTTATTCACTGTAATACTTTCAATTCGAAATCAATTATATTACATAAAAAGTTGCAATTTGTCCTTGAAAATAATCATGGACTTGAAATTGGATCTGATGATCCCGGCTGTGTGAAAATGACGAAGAGCGAATAAAATTGGATGAAAACGAAAACAAAAAAGTCTTCCAGGACTAACTCTAATTGCTCGGAAGACGAAAACAACAATTATTACACAACAAATTATGGTTGCTCTAATACAAGTTCTGAATGATACGCTTTTTGCATCATAGTTATTGCATTTATTTTTTGTTTTATAGTTTTTTTTAATTTCAGATTAATAAGAATTATTTTTAATTTCATATTGTTGAAATCTTCTTCTTGTTTCGAATAGGCCTACTTTGTTGGGATTTGATCTTTGCCCGGTATTATCACATCTTCTGGCGTTGAAACTCCTTTCTATCTTCTGTCCAGGGGGTACCTTTCCTTCGGGGTTTGTCTGAAATCCATGGACTTCCTTCAGGGTGCGTCTCACAGACTGTCTGTTTTGGAGATCTGTTATTCCCAGTTCTTTAATATTCTTCTCGGTTTCTGTCAGCCAAGTGGTACGAACCTTCTTGTTTTGCCAGAAGGTGAACAGACGGTTGGTTGGTCGATTTGAAGGCAATCTGGCAACGTGGCCATTGAAAGCTACCCTTCTTTTCCTTGCACAGTTAGAGAGCCTCTCAATATGTTCGTACAGCTCAAAGTTCTGTCGCCTTCGGAATTCCCCATCTTCCTGAGGATTCTCCTCTCTCTGAATTCCAATTTCTCTATTACACCTCTTCGGTTCAAGGAAAGACACTCCATGGCATATAGGGCTTCTGGTCGTAAGACTGATGTGTAGTGCTTAAGTTTCAGGTTGCGTGACAGGCATTTCTTGTGGTAGTTGTTCTTATTCAGTCGATATACTAGATCCATATTGTTGACTCTCATGGATAATGATGCTCTTTCTAATAAGTTGGGGTCAATCCATTCACCGAGATACTTAAAGTTCTCCTCTTGATGTTTCCCTGCTTTAGTAACATCTCTCTGTTTGCTTCTTTGATGTTGGTGAAGAATTCTGTTTTCTCCAGCGACACTTGAAGACCCACTTTGGCAGCCTGTTTTCTGAGTTGCAATTTAACTGCGTTGTTGCTATCTCAAGAGAATCAGCAATCAGTGCCATGTCATCTGCAAAGGCCAGGCAATCTACAACCAGTCCATCATTCTTACATCTCAGGTAGATACCACTTTGAACAACAAAGTTGATCAGTTCGTTGCGCCATTCTCTCATAACCTTTTCAAGAACACAGTTGAATAGAAGTGGGAAAAGTCCATCTCCTTGCCTCACTCCAGTTTTTACTTCGAAGCTTTCTGAGATCTCGCCTCTAAATTTAACCTTGGAATGGGTGTTGGTCAAGGTTTCTAAGATTAGTCTGCAGGTTTTGTTGTCTACTCAAATTTCCTGTAGTACTTTTTAAGTGTTTCTCTATCAATGGAAACGTAGGCCTTCCTAAAATCAACAAAGGTGACGACAACCTATTGCTGTAATATTTAAAATAAATATAACATTTCATTAATAAAATATATTTTATTTCAATATAAACTTGTTTCCGTTAAGAAGCCTATGGACTTCTATTAAGGCACAACATGGAAACCTTAAAAAAAGCAAAAACCGAATACAAGCCCGTGTACTTCATAATGGGAAAACCCGATACATTTTGGGGGTTTCTTTCCTTTGACCTAAAATTTTTCTGATAATTATTGTGGGGATCGAGAAAGGTGGTGTAGTGCGTAATATAGATGTAAGAGATATCTCAGGATATATTATATTACTAATAAACAAAACAGTTTGACAAATATAGTATTATAATAATTTGAATGACATAAATATATAGATAAAACTGAGAGTATTAGATGGGCAAGTTAAAACTGATATGGTTAAAACTGAGAGTATTAGATGGGTAAGTTTGATGGGTAAGATAAGAGTAAAGAAAACGAGTTAATATTTCCTCTTACTGAAGGGGGAAATTTTTGCTTTTTTGTAGAAGTATTTTTATAGCCTTACTTTGCCGGGGTTAAAAAACGAATGACAGTTTTATGTTAACCAAATCCAACTCTGTGTGCCATTGATTACATTCCGTCCTGAATTTAATTATCTTCAGTTTTCCCGGGGATTTTATTCCAGAAGTAATAGTGGAAATTCGAACGACATCTTTATCATTTTATTGCGTCGATAATCGTTAATCGAGATAACGACATGTATATAGTACGTATTTGAAGCCGACATTGGCAACAGTTCATTTCGTAGGAACTCGTTGAAACGTTGCCAAAGTTTAGGTTATGAATATGTTTTTGAGCATCCCATTATCACAATCAAATGTGACTTGAATTTATATTATCTACATAAATTTTACTACGAGCTAATAAACTACACATTCTTCAACACATTAAATTACAGAGACTACCTATGTAAATTGAATCGACATTTTAAACACATATTCATTTGCAAACCATGGATTCTCAAACTGTTAAATGTTTATATCAAATATACCTATCAAATAAATAATTGCAATTAGAGGAAATCAGAATTCAAAAGTAATAAAAAATAATAATATGTAGCAATATTTCAACTTGTCAAACATCATGTTCGATGGAAAGGATGTGCCGCACCGATTTAGTTACCATATATTTTTATATCTGGTTCTTTCTCAATTTCATTTTTAATTGTTTTAATTTAATTTTTAATTAAGTCTATCATACATAATAGTCAAATATGTGTTTGTTTGCAATCTTAATCATCGCATCGGCAAAAAGTCATTCATGCCTTGACTTTATATCTGCTTTTAATGGAATTCTTTCGCTGTAAACCTAAATCAACTTACTATTCACCTAAAATTTTATAGCTTTTCCTTGGTCAAAATCTAGTTCGCTTATTTTTTATCGTATTAATTTTTTTTATTTATCTATGTACATTTATACTAGATAGTATAAATACTAGATAGATTATACTACAGTGGAATCCGCTTATAATGACATAGAAGGGAAGTGACAAATCCGTCATAATAAGCGGACGTCAAACAAAGCATATCCTTAGAAAATAAGGAACTATTTTTGTTAGTTATTCAGTTCAGAGAGAAAAGCCTAAAATGTATATATCTATTAACAGAAAAAGAAACATAAATTTATACAAAATAAACTCCATACAACAGACATACCTATTTGTATACAAAACAATAAAAATTTTACATAATACCAATGTCATTTTTTACATAAAAAAATATTTTCTGCTTTTGTTTTCTCTTTAGATTTTAATAACAGCATTTAACATTAGAGTGTAAAGAAAATAAGAAAAGAGTGTAAAAAAATATTGCCCTGTTTAAATTATTATTTTCAAAATTGGTATGAACAAATCACGATATCCTGTTGCTCGTCGCTTTCCTTTTGTTCATTAGCTCTACTCTTCTGTACGATACTTTCATCTGATGGTTCTTCCGATGACAGGAGAGCGTTAATCAATGTCAACATAACCGTTCCATACGCTGTTAAATAGTTTGAATTTAGGTTCCGTACCCTCATTTTCCAGGTAAATTATCAGGTAAATTAGCATTGTTTTCAACGGATCCTGCAGGTTTGAAACAGTTGTAAATGGTACTTTGTAATGAGACTACGTAATGGTACTATGTGGCATTTTATTCCATATTCATCATATACTATAAGAATTGCATCCACATTGAAATAGCAGAGCTATTTTGATTCTAATCACGGCTATTAATTATTTTAGGTACAAGGTTCTTTCGGATATTGCTTTTGAGTGACCGTATTATTCCTCCATCGATTTGCTGTAAGGCCGATGTTATATATGGTGAAAGGAAGACAAATATTCTAGGCTTTAATGCAGCAATTTTTGGATGCGCCAGGTAATTATCAACCAGCAAAAAAATCTTTTTCTTCTACCAAATCGCGATCCCAATCTCGAAGCCACTTTTCGAACAGTTCTAAAGTCATACAGGCTTTAGGGTTGTTTACATAATCGAATAGCAACGATTTAACACTGTTATAACATCTTGTTTTTTAGATTTTCCAAAAACGAGCAATTTTTGTCTGAGTTTTGATAACTTGTCTCCACTACAATTCTCTCCCTTAAATTTTAAAGTTATGCCCGGCATTGATTTATAATACAGACCAGTTTCATTTGGATTGAAAATCTCATCATCAGAAAATTGTTTCCGTAGATTTGGCCACACAGTGGTTAACCAGTTTGTTGTAGAACTTTGACCAATAGACCGCCATATTTTTATGTCTCACTTTAAAACGACTTATCTAGCTCGCAGAACAATTAAAGTTGAGGATACCAAAACGTAACGCAAAAACATTTGCCTTTTCTTGTAACATAGGGCCGTTGATAGGTATTCCTATGTTTCTCGCCATTTTAAACCAATGAATTAACGATTGATTCACATTATTCTGTAGTGATTTTTGCAGTCACTTCGGGTTCAAAACATGAACATGAATTAAACGATTTCTTAATCTCGTTCTTGCTTTTAAAAATCATTGATATGTTCGAATGGCCAACACCAAGTTCCTTTGCGAGAGATGAGTTTGATTTTCCCTTTTCTAATCTTCATATAATATGCATTTATCGGTGGTGACGGTCACCATAACCGGACACAATTTCTTAAAAATAAGTCATAATAAGCGACATGTCATTTTAAACGAAGTCATTATATCCAAACTTTGCTATAAAGAATTTAATAAGAAAACCAAACATTACACTGCAATTAATTCATTTTAAGCGGTTGGTCAATATAGGCGGAGTCATAATAAACGGATTCCACTGTACTAATTTATAGTTAGTTTATAGGATTTTATAATTGACTTTTGTATTCCGGAAAGTGCGAACATATCTGGGACACAAAAACTTTTGTAAAATTTATTTCCTATCCATTCGCACCACGTACTTCTTTTATACATGTAACGGGTGGCGTTTGATCGTAGCTAAAACAGAATTTATACTAATATTTGTCATTTTTGTTCAATTAAAGTTTGAGAGCAAAATGTGTACGGAACAAAAATAAACATAAATTTGAATGTGAAATTTTTTTTAGAGAAAAAAATCTATTGAGTTGCACTTAGATAGAAAAAATAGAAAACATAACAAATGAATTCTATTTAGCATAAATTGGAATATTGAAAGTTAATTCGAAAGTATTTTACCATGAAATAACCTGCGACAGGATTAAATTAATTTTTAAACTAAATTAAAACCTTATTTTTATACTGTATCTAATAAATCTATTCGTGATTCGTCACAAAGTAATGGACATAGATTTCTTAATCTATAGAGAGGAAAATTTTGTAGAATGAACGAACACATGAAAAAAGAATGAACAAATTTTGTATGGATTAGTTTTTAAAAAATTATATAGAAAATAATACCCATGGAAAGGAAATACTAGGTTCAAACTTACAAAAAATATTCATGGTATAAGCAAATAAAAAAAAAATTTGCTCGTCTTCAAAAGGGATACTAGACAACAGGAGTAAATAGACAAGTTTTTACAGACAGATAGATATGCTAACAAAATAAGATATACAATATTATAGCAGTTTCCCTACTTGATGTATAAAATGGATATGAGCTTAAAAACTGACAATACGTTTTCATTTAAAATAATTCATTGGATACCATCTCCATATAGAACAAATTATGTTTAAAACGTGGAACATGCACTTCGGGGTTTCCGCAATTCATTTTATTAAATTCTATTATGTATAAAAAACATAAATATATTACCGTTAGTTAGACACAATTGCCTATCTAAAAAAATATTTTCTTTAACTATTGGTGCATGCACTCCTTGTCTGGTCTTGCCTGGCCTTATCTTGTTTTGTCTGATCTTATCCATTCTTGTCTGATTGGCCTTGTGTGGTCTTGTCTGTTCTTGTCTAATATTTTACGGATTATAAATGTAGTAGCGCATATTTTATTCATATAGTATTTATAGCTTAAATAATGTTTCCGGATTTACATAATATTCCGCAAGTACACATGGGTCCATTATTTCGCAAACATACCAACATTTTCGAGACTAAAATCTCAATTTCAGCATGTTTATTAATCCAGTGGCCGTTATAATATAAATTTTACATCACAGACAAGATTACGTTATAGATATTATAGATGTTAGGTCGTAAGTTAAGACTCTTAACAAATACTTAATAGTCATACGATTGACTTAAAAGCCAAGTATTATTAGCCAAAACAGTAATAACTTGTTAGAAATATGTAATAATTAGATAGATACTGTAAACAACTGTAAACAAGAACAAATAATTCATTAAAACTTATAATTCTATGTATGTTTGTAAGCAATATTTTCTTGACGAAGTGGTCATAATATATATACTCCTAATATTTTTTAAGTGTTGTTTGTAAATTTGTTATCCAAGAACTAAGAAATATGTATATTTTAGATGTATGACAAGGCACAAATCATTTGCTAGGCGGGTAAACAACAGATACTTAATCTTTTACACTTTACAGTTCGTTGGCCAATTCCCTCATGGAATTGTAAAGCGTATTAGTTATACACCCACGATTAATAAAACAATACACTTGCGAATATCATAATGAAACGCATCCTAATCATTACAAATTGATATTAGTTTCGATTATCTTCGTTTACAAAAATACATAGACTAAACCTAGAAAATAATAGTATGTATAGTACTAAAAAATAAATATATGAATTTTAAATAATTTTATTTGTAAGAGGACAATACTAAAACCTTATATATATTAGAGGACAATACTAAAACAATACTTTTACGTGTAACTTGTGTTCTACGGAAATGGACACTATGACAGGCCGACATTTTAATATAAGATACCTTAAATTTGCTTTGGTTTTTATTTGTTATTCACAAAGTGTAAGCGTAACAAAGTTACCATGGAATGACATTTCATAAATCATTATTTTACATGATATTCATTTTTTATATTCGTGTCGAGAAATTTGTTTAGAGTTCTGGCAAGATTTCGAATAGTTCTAGAGTTCTTGCTTGAAAATTGCAATAGTTTCGACAGCTATTGTTTCTTATTCTTATTGTATTCTTTATTGTTCACACAGCTCTTGTTTTTCAAGAAAAGAGTTCTGATGTAATACTTCAGTTCTTTATATAGAGCTCTCAATCGATAATGCATATAGTTTTACTTTTTTTATTACAAAATTTTGTTAATTTTTGAAAAATTCTAAAAAATTCTGATTGCGGTTTCCGATTGTACTACGGCAGATAAACAAAAACGCTTATTAGATTTTTGTAAAATCTATTTATAAGAGGGAGTTCTGATAAGAGATCTCAGTATCCCCCGGAGAGTTCTGAACAAATAACCCATGCAATTTCTTTGACAAACCAATATTAAAGAGGCATAAACGAAGCACGAAATTTTTGAAAATTAATGAATTCCAAAAACAATTTTTTTATGCGTTCTGCTAAGATTTCTGGGTAGCTCGAGTTCTGAACAAATCTCTTTAATAATTTCTTTGTCTGACAAATACTAAAGAAGTTATAAGAAAAACGAGGCGCTAAATTTAAAAAAATGCCAGAAAAATCCATGAGTTCTTTTAAGAGTTCTGGGTAGTCCCTCGAGAGTTGTGAACAAATCTCTTGTATAATTTTTTTGGCCGACCAATATTAAAAAAGTTATAAGCAGAAACGGGGCGATAAATTTTTTGAACATTAATAAATTAAAAAAAAATCAAGAGTTCTGAGAGTTCTGAATTAATCACCTATATCACTTTTTTGTCCAACCAATATTAAAGAAGAGTGGGGAAAGATGGTGCCTTCTAAATCCTCCACCCTCCATCGACCTTGACCTTCCTCCCTCAAGGTCAAGGTCAAAACGAAAGTCGAGTTCGCCTCCAAGGTCAAGGTTAAACCTCACGATCAAGTTCAAAGCTCAAAGTCAAAACTCAAGGTCAAGGTCATACCTCAAAGTCAAACCCTAAAGCAGGGTCAAACCACTCCTCCCTCAAGGTCAAACTTCCAGGTCACCCAAGGTCCAACCTCAAGATTTAGATCAAACCCCAAGGTCACCCTCGAAATCAAACCTTCAGGACACTCACTCCAATGTGTAACCCGCCATTCATAAATGTGATGAGTGTTACACATCGTAGTTCAATTGTAAACTTGATCTTGGTCAGTTTTACACATTATTTACACGTAGTGAAAATATTCATTGAGTAAGTAAATATTCAAAGAAGTAAATATTCATTCGGATATGCACGGAGAGAAATTTCCCACTGATGAGCATATTTCCTGTGATATTTGATTAATTTCCTGTTTGCAATATTCCTTGTTTTAACTTGTTGAGTGATTCTGATAAATTTGGATGAGTCATTGAACACGTCCAAGTATAGGATGTCTGGTCTGTGAAATAATATATAAGAACGCTGCGTAATCAGTTTCGTGTTTCAAATTTTCTGGATGAGTCATATTTCCTGGAATTGAACTGTTTTACACATCTGCGTAAAAATAGTAAAATTGACCTTGAAATTTTGCACATGGTAGTAAAATCGCTTACCCGATTAAATGGGAAAGAGAGATGTGAAGATATTTTGAAAAGTGTGTGACAAGACAAAAAAGAGATGTAAGATTTTTACAGGGATATTAAGTGCCGTAGTCAGCAAATTTATACAGGAGTTATACAGGAAATGATAACGTTACGCGAGATAAACATAAATGACAATCACCATATTTTAAATAATTTATTTTAGATATTACATTACATTATAGAATAGGAAATTTAAATCAATTATCTAAATGTAGTAATGGAAAACATATTTTTAATATATAAAAATTAATTGTAGCTGTTGAAAAACACACCCCGTTACATTTCATGATTACAAGATTTGTAAAATACATTGAGTCCACTATATTGTTGAGTTGGCCTTTCGGATCGGTCGATGAGGGTAGAGTTTTGATTCCCGTGGAATCGTAGCCATGTTGGATGATTTGTAAACTCTATTGTTTACAGGTAAATACCGTTGAGTCTACTATATTGTTGAGTTGGAATTTCGGCTCGGTTGATGAGGACAGAGTTTTGATTCCCGTGGAATTGTATCGATGTTGGATGATTTATAAAATCAATTGTTCACAGCTAAATACAGTTGAGTCCACTATAGTCTTTTGTTGTCCTTTCGGCTCGGTCGATGAGGGTAGAGTTTTGATTCCCGTGGAATCGTACCGATGTTGAATGATTTGTAAAATCCATTGTTTACAGGTAAATACCGTTGAGTCCACTATAGTGTTGAGTTGGCCTTTCGTTTCGGTCGATGAGGGTAGATTTTTAATTCTCGTGGAAACGTACCGATGTTGGATGATTTGTAAAATCCATTGTTTACAGGTAAATACCGTTGAGTCCACTATATTGTTGAGTTGGCATTTCGGCTCGGTCAATGAGGGTAGAATTTTGATTCTTGTGGAATCGTACCGATTTTGGATGATTTGTAAAATCCATTGTTTACGGGTAAATACCGTTGAGTCCACTATAGTGTTGAGTTGGCCTTTCGGGTCGGCCGATGAGGCTACATTTTTTGATCCCGCGGAATCGTACCGATGTTGATTTTTAAAATCCATGGTTTACAGGTAAATACCGTTGAGTCCACTATATTGTTGAGTTGGCATTTCGGCTCGGTCAATGAGGGTAGAATTTTGATTCTTGTGGAATCGTACCGATTTTGGATGATTTGTAAAATCCATTGTTTACGGGTAAATACCATTGAGTCCACTATAATGTTGAGTTGGCCTTTCAGCTCGGTCGATGAGGGTAGAGCTTTGATTCCCGTGGAATCGTACCGATGTTGGATGATTTGTAAAATCTATTGTTTACAGGTAAATACAGTTGAGTTCACTATAGTGTTGAGTTTTGAGCCTTTTATAGTTTAGCCTTCTATTTTTAGTGTTATAGTTTTGAGCCTTTCGGCTCGGTCGATGAGGGTAGAGTTTTGATTCCCGTGGAAACGTACCGAGGTTGGATGATATGTAAAATCCATTGTTTACAGGTAAATACCGTTGAGTCCACTATAGTGCCGAGTCGGCCTTTCGGCTCGGTCGATGAGGGTAGAGTTTTGATTCCCGTGGAATCGTACCGATGTTGGATGATTTGTAAAATCCATTGTTTACTGGTAAATACCGTTGAGTCCACTGTTGTGCTGAGTTGGCCTTTCGGCTCGGTTGATGAGGGCAGAGTTTTAATTCCCGTTGAATCGTTCCGAGGTTGGATGGTTTGTAACGATTTTGATGCCGTAGTGCCGTTTTAAGCAGAGCTACCCGAAAGAGTTAGTCAGTATGTTTCTGGCGATAATCTTTGTCTACCCGTAACAAGATTGTTGACTCGTTTGTTTAGTTGAATAATGCAATAGCTTGTTTTATTGCAACATTCTGTTTAGCATGTTTGTGACACAGATCAGAGATGGCATCCCAGAATGTTCATGGCAATAAGCTTTGTCTATGTAAAACATGATTTCAACTCGTTGTTTGTTTAATTTTGTGAATTTAGCTCCTTAATTTAAGAGAGCGTTTTTCTTATGTGGTGTATCATTATTTTCCGGGATAAATCACCAAATTTTGCTCATGGACCGCTGCTACTTTGTGTCTGTGAGCAAAATTTTAGAAAAGAATTGTATTTTTCCGGGAAAATAATGACGCAAAATAAGAAAAACGCTGTTTGTTCTTTTGTTATTTTTGAGTTTGGGAGCCGCCATATTGGATTTGATTTTATTAGTAGTTTATTGAATCAGGTACAGTAAATACATGTTTTAAGATTGTAAAAAAATTTTAGGTCATACAACTTTTTGTACAGAACAGATTAATAAATTATTAGGTTGTCCCGAAAGTCCTTGCGTAAATTTGATCTGTAACCTCACGCTAGTATTACTATGTTGGCCATAACCCCACACAAATAAATTTGGTATTAATCGAAAGGTGCGTTTCCTGACAATAATTTAATATAAGCAAATTGAAGTTTTTGCCTTTTTCCTCGCTTAGCGCCTAATCAAAGTAGAGCACGAAAAAGAACATGTACTTCATATATTGTACTTCTTGTTTCGGGAGGCCACAAACGCGACCGATACACATAAAAGAATATGTATGGTACTTCATTATCAAAACACACTTGTCAGCACTGATTTACAAAATTCCGTTCTGGAGATTTCTCGGTACAAGATAAACCACGTTGGGGACGACCACAAGTCAACATAGACGAGAAAATTAAAGCCATAATCAAGACCAACCGCCATATAACAGTAAGGGAACTCACGCAGAGCTTAAATGTACCTAAAACAAACATACATCGACATATAAAACATATAGGCCGTGTAAAAAAGCTTTTGAATTGGTAAATCGAAAAGGTGTACGGTTCTTTCATGACAACGCTAGACCACACACATCTTTGGTGACTCGGCAGAAATTTCTGGAGCTCGGATGGGAAGTCATGCCACATCCACCATATAGTCGTGACCTAGCACCATCATATTTCCATATATTCAGAATTCACTCAGTGCCAGAACTTTTCATAAAGAAGGAGACATAAAAAATCATTTGGACTAGTTTCTTGGAGATAAGGACCAAGCCTGCTACCAAAGCGGAATTATGAAATTACCTGAAAGATTGCAAAAGTTCATTGATCAATACGGAAACTACTTTCTTGAATAAAAGTTATTCTGTGCATAAACAAATGTAATTTATTTTAATACCAAAAAACGCAAGGACTTTCGGGACAACCTTAGTTTGTGTTTCCTTGAAAATAAAACATCCATTTTAAGGCCGCAATATTGGATTTTTTTAAAACAACACATGGCACTAACCAAACCTGAAGTATTGTATATAAAATAGTTGGTTTTATAATTTATTTTCATGTTGGTTATAAAAGCTTTGCAAATAGATATTGAAGTATTCAAATAAAAGCTAAAATAAAAGGTAATACTTATGCGTTATGTTTTGGGTAAAACTATTACTGGCATTTCATGTCATTACAAAATAAAAATAAAACAAGCGTAGCAAACCTGTAAAACTCGTTTTCAATTGTGGCGAATAAAAAAATTACAATTCTTAATAGGACAGAAAACAAAATTGGTTTTATTTTCGCCCTCATGAAAATTAAAGCTGATGCTTAACTATGCGGTATTAATACAGATTAATTTGTTTTCCTATATTTAATTAAAATCTTTTCACCAGTTCTGATAAACTTCATTTTTGTTTTTAATGAGGAAAACCGCTGAATAAAAAATATTTCCGCTGGAAAAAGATGAAACGCGAGGCACACGATCCGCACACAGAAGACATAAAATATAACATTTTTGCAACACTATGGAAACCTTTTATGTTTTTTTTTTATTTAAGATCGCCAAACAATACATAAAATAATGTATTGATTTTTTTGAAATACTCGAAATGTATATTTATAACTTAAGAAACGCCTACTCACATTTATTTATAAAATTGCCAATTAACATTCATATGCACTTCTCTCAAAATAAATGCAGTGAAATATTTCTAATTACAATATAAATTGGATTCTTGATTGTTGAAATACATTTTCATCATTGAATAAAACCAAAAACTAGTTAAAAGAGACAACACTAGAGATTGTCATACGAGACTATACAGCCAGGAGTTCACAGATAAGAATAGACTATGACACATACAAGACTAGGTAAACAAAATTGGACGGATAAGACAAGACGCACAAAACTAGACAGCCGTAATTATACAGAGTAAAGTATCGAACACAAGACTAGATAAACAATAGTAAATGGATAAGCAGACTAGCCAGAAAAGGCAAGATGGGTGAGACTAGTCAAAAAAGGCTAGGCAGACAAGATAAGACAAGACAGATAAGAACTAAACAGAGAAGACTGGATATACAAGACTATACTCGAAACGGCGAGAGAATGCAGCTGTACTGCGCCGAGGTATGAGGAGTAAGGGACGCGCTGAGGTACGCGCAGGTTAGTCTGCGTTCAGTAATATGCGACAGTTTTTCAAAAAACGGACAACTAAACAGCGTGGGCTTGGAATAATGTGGGGTATGCGCAGAACAACGCTAAACTTATCGAGACGAGATGCCTTCTCCCGCCGGTACGAGTAAAGACCGACAGTACTTTTTTTATGGTGGCTGGGGAAAACTCTCCCAGCCTAAGTGCGGAGCTCTCATTCGCTAAACCCCTAGTCCACTTGGCGATATTGTTTTTCCACCCCGGAATCATTATTATCTTCAGGGTGGATCGCCCGGAGGAGCTTTTCTCTCTCCCCCTAGGTATTAAGTCTTGGGATCTTCCCGGCAGTTCTTTCTTCCGTTTCTATTATTGTTATGATATTCTTTATGAAGTTATGTATGTGCGACCATTCCTCTTCACAATTTAGCATCTTCTCTACAGTGTTTTCTATAGTCAGCTCTCCCACCTCGTTATATAACCGACTTCTTTCTGAGTTCCATCTTGAGCACCTGTAAAAGCACTAGTGTGATATTTTTTACCTTCCTGCCCCCGTATGGTATTACCGCTTCCGTATTGCTCTCCTCAACCTTTAATTTCATTTTCGTGATGGTATTAATAACGAGTCTAATAGCACGGTTTGTCAATGCTATCAGTTTTGCTTCCTTTTTAGCCCATGCTACTATGGCCGTATCATCCGCGAACAGATTATTTTAACCCCTTGGGGCATCTTAATTTGTAGGACCTTATTATAATATACAGTTTACAGTAATGGTCTGAGTATTGACCCCTGCGGAACCCCACAGGACAACATTAGTTCTTCTTTGTCACCTATATAAATTCTTCTATTGTGTAGGTAATTAGCTACTGTTTTTTGAGGATGTTGCTTATTTTCATTATTTTTAGTGCTTCCATCAGCTCATTCCATGAGACTGAGTTAAAAGCGTTCTGGATGTCGATGGTGACTAAAGTGCAGAGTCTTCTGTTCTTCGGTGCATAGTTTTTGGCAGCTCTGACCGCTTTTATTACCTCTTCCATAGCCTCTACCGTTGATCTTCCCCTCCTAAAACCGAATTGATTATCCTCTAATTTTGCCTCTATCTCCATTCTCACTCTCCCGGCAATTAGTTGCCCGTAGATCTTACCCAGTGCGTTAAGAAGGCAAATGGGTCTGTATTTGGGTTCTTCTCCTGTTCTGGAGGGTTTCTCTATTAGGACTCATGGTAGGATTCATGGTTTATTGTTTGTAGAAATTTTTCAGGTACTGCTTTGAAAAATTCTTTAATTATCGATGTTTCACAAATCCGGGCCCGGCGCTTTATTATCTTATGTCCTCTTTAAAGCTTCGTCAAGCTCCTCTTTCCTGAATGGATCTCCTTCCTCTCTCGCAAAGGTCTCCCAGCGGTTTGGATTGTGTCTGGGGAGTAGTTCTATCGCAATTTCTTTCTGTTTGCTATCTGTGAGTGTAGTTTGTTGTGTAATAAGTTTAATTTTTTTGTCACTATTTTATAGACTAGTCCGCATGTATCCTGCTCAACTTCCTGACATACTCTCTTCCATGCATTTTCCTTAGCTTTTAGTATGCTTGTTTTTAATATGTTCCTTTCTTCCGGGTACTTGTCGCTAAGCTCTTTTTTTGTGTTCGGATCAAGATTTTTCTTTATGTTTGCTCTGGTCGCTGCCCTCCTTGCTTGTATACATCTTTTTTTTGCTGAGTCGAGATCTTGTGACCACCAACATATTGTATTGTATATTTTGGTTGCACATTTTTTTCGAAAGGTTTTATTTATGCTTTTTATAATAACACTCGTCAAGTTTTATATGGCCGTTTTGAATTTTCCACCCTTTCTTCTTCGAGGTCTCCATGTCATATTTTGGTACACTTATCACGAAGTATATGTTCTGGTGTGAACTTAGATTTTCATCGTCTGCTACGCACCAGTTTTCCACCCTGTCGCTCATGTCTGATGAGCACGTCTGATGAGTTATGTCGATATATGAATGTGATGTTCCCCTAATAAAAGTGGGTTTTTTTCGTCATTCATTATGGTCAGGTCCAGCTCAGCCATCCACTCTTTCAGCATCGTCCCCTCTCTTTCATCTTTGCTCCTCCCCATAACTTGGCCTTTGCGTTGAAATCTCCTTTGATTATAACAGAGTTGTTGTGACTTTTTATGCTCTCTCCAAGGTTTTGGAGGTACTTTTCCCGTTCCGCTAATGTTTTATTGGGTGACCAGTAACAGGAATACATGATTATATCCTCTACTTTCGCCCACACGAATCCCTTCCCCTTTTGATCCCATTTCTTTACAGCTAGTTGATGATTCATTATTTGTATGGCGGCGTCCTTATTATTGTCCGTTAGCCAGGTCCCACTAGAGGCCATATTTTTGTTTGGTTCAGAAATTACGCGGATGTCTACTCTTTCTTCTATTGCCGTCTTATAGAGGAGACTCATAGCTGCTTTACCCCTACCTATGTTGCTTTGAAGTACTTTCACCTTCTTACTGGACTTGGTGCTTTTGGTGATTTATTAGATATTGAGAATGTTAATGTTGCTAATAGAATTTCCCCTTATTCTGGATTTGCTTGAGTTGAGTGCAGCTCGGTACGATTTGCATCTCCAAGTGGCCAAGTCTCCTGGCATATCGGGCATTTTTTTTCATTGGGACATTCCTTGGCAATGTGCCCCTCCTTCCCACAGTTATAACACAAGCTAGTCCTGTCTGTGCTTTGACAATCCACTGCTCTATGCTCATAGGACCAGCACTTGTAGCATTTGATCATTTGAACTTTTTTTCCAGGGAGCAGTGTGTGTACCCCACAATTATCGTTCCCAAGCTTAACAGTTTCTTGGTCTCTTCTTTGCCTAACGTGACTGTTGTTGATTGTGTACCTCGGTCATTCTCCCTTAGCGTTCCTACCTTGAGGAAGTTTTCATCCAAATCCCCTACCATTTTTTTTATGGCGGAACTAATCTCACACGGGTTCGTTACAGCGTCAATATTCCTGATTACTATTATATGTTTTTTGTGCCTAATTTCTTCGTAGTGATGTCTTTTACCCATTACCCCATTGCCCCATAGACCGACAGTACTAAACACAAAAGACTAAACAGGCAAGACTAGACCGAATACCATGAATAGACAAGAAAATTCTGATATACAAAATTATTAGAACAAATTGAATAATTAATACTTCCAGAAGACATGTACATGTTTGCTCAACTTTGTTCCTTGCTGAAGATTTAAAACGTTTGCTTTATATTATATGCCCTCTGTAGAGATATCCGCTTGCATTTTAAATGATCAAAGTCACATCTGCATTGATAAATTTTGTTTCCTGTGTGACTGCAGGAAACAAAATATGAGATTTTGTTTCCCTATCACTTGCTCTGCGGATTACTTTTAACCATTTTCCTTCAGGGATTGGAATATTAATGCAAGTGTGCCACGTACTAATAAGCAACAACTGTTCCCGGAAAGTGCAAATGTATTTAGCACGAAATAATACTAGAGCGTTTACATTATTTATATACATTTAGCGAATCTGAATGAAACATTCATGTATATTACATTATGGAAAATTTTTAGTTTTTTATGTCTAGCTGGTTTGTACAGCGTAGTTTGTTGTCTTATTTGTCTCGCCTTTGCTGCTTATACTTTATTTGTATAGTATTGTCTGTAGAGTTTCTGAAACGCAAAACCGCGGTTTTCTGTGCAAAAACCGAAACCGCATAACCGTCATAAAAAAGTCATTCAAAGTTTTCGGTTTTATCTTAAGATAAATAAAAGTAAAATACATTGAATTAGTGCTCTTTCAAACATTGCAACCTGTTGTTGCAAAAATGGCAACCATCGACGTATATCTGTTTTTATTTTGCTGTTTTAAATCTGCTTTTATACGGCAAACAATAGCTGGTTTTCGGTTTCCAACCAAATTTTGCCAAAATGTCCTTCAGGTGTTATGAACTTAATTCAAATGGAAAACGAAGAAAGATAGAAAGAAATGATTTTAAAGTTTCAAGAACTAAATTCAAATGGACAAAAAATTAGTTTAACTTAAAATTAGTAGAACTAGTTTGAGACGCCGAAGACACTTAAAGCTTAAATAATTCATGAAGAAAAGAATTTTTATTGCAATTTAGGCTTTCTGTGAATTGAAGGAACTTGTTCTGCATATATCCTAAGATCGTAATAAGTGTTGAAAAACATTTAGATTCATTTAGTATAAACATAGTTGCAGAAATGACTGTGGGAACTACACATGACGGTGCCCGGGTAATTAAAAAAATGGTACATATTATCAGCAATATTATCATATATATCGTATTATCGTATATTATCATACAATTCAGCTCGCTGTTTGCGACTCTACAAGACTTTTTACAAGAAATCATCTCAAGTAGAAAATAGCTGCAGCAGTGAAGATGAAGATTTGTTTCCTGAATAATCGTACGAAGATTATGTGGATAATGAGTATTACGTCGAAGAAGATGCAGATATTAAAAGTAATTTACAAATGGTAAGAAAGCTTGTAAATTTTCTTCGTTTATCTCCGATAAAATCAGTTTTCTACAACGAAACGTAAAAGCTCTTTTTGGAAAGGAAATTGAATTAGCAATGGACATCAAGGCAAGGTGGTCTTCTACTGAACCATTGTAAAAAAAAATTATTCTTCTAAAAGTCGAAATATTACAGATTCTATCAGATTTATGAGATTTATTCAGTGCATTTAGTGCACTGTTGTATGTAACTTACAAGAAACATTATCTCCAGTAAGCGTAGCAGTAACTACATGAAGCCGCGATGATTCTAACATATTTACGGCAAAAGGTGTAATAGTATTCATAGAAAAGAAATTAATTGGTTCTGATATAAGCAAAGCTTCAATGAAAAATATCATGGAACGTTTGGAGTCACGTGAAAATCTGGAATTGAGAGAATTGGCTAGATGCTTATTAGATCCTTCGAAAGTTCAAACAAAGTCTATTTTAATATTGGCTGACAATCTTTTTGAACGACTTTATCCAGACAACTATAATGTTGAAGTCGAAGGTGAATGTCAATTGTCAAACTAACCAACTAATCATTGCTAATACTTACTTCAAACTACACGAACGCGGACTCTACACATGGACATCTCCCAAACACAGCGAAGATCAAATAATCAGAAACCAAATCGATTATATACTAATTAATAAGCGCTACAGAAATTCAATTCTTTCTGCAAAAACAAATCCGGGTGCGGATGTTGGATCAGACCGCAACCCTATAGTGGCGAATTTTAATATAAGACTAAAAAGAACCCTAAAGAAAAATAATGTATCTACATTAAATCGAGAACTACTAAAGGATAATCTCATTGTATCGGAGATAAAACAAGATATCCAGGAAAAACTACACGAAATCCAAGCCGAAACAAATGATACAAACTGTGATGCAAATGTCAAGTGGGGAAAGATCAAGAAAGCACTAATGCACAAAGCAAATGACAAACTTAATATCAGACAAGTAAAGAAAAAGCAAGAATGGATGACACCAGAAATACTCGGACTAATGGACACACGCCGCAAACATAAAAACAACAATATTTCAAAATACAAAGAGATACATGCACTGATTAGAAGAAGGATCAGAGAAGCAAAGGAGAAATACATGGATGGATAGGTGCAATTATATAGAAGCACTTCAGGCAAACTACGATACATTCAACTTGCACAAGAAAGAGCTTACAGGACTTGGGAAAAAGAGGCAAGGTGGCCTATTGAAAGACAAAAACGGTGACATCACGGATCATCCTGGAATACAAACTGAAAATAAGGAGATGGGAAGAGTATTTAAACGAACTTTTCAGAGCCAACAGAGCAGAGGCTCAAGATATAAATATCGAAACACCCGCATTAAAAATAACTAGAGAAGAGGTTAAATACGCAATTAAGAACGCGAAAAACGGCAAAGCAGCTGGGCCAGATGAGTTTTTCACCGAAATCATCAAATTAATCGAAGAAGACAACTTACAACAACTGATTGATCTATTCAACACGATATATACGACAGGAAAAATACCTCCAGAATGCCTCATGAGCCATACCCTTAAAATCTCCTTAAAAATTATACACAAACGAATAAGTATAAAAGCAGAAAGAGAGATTTACTAACGGTCTAGGAACTAGAGACGCCCTGTTTGGAATAAATCTCCCATTACAAAGATGTTTAGACATGAACAAAGACGTATTCATGTGCCTAGTTGACTACGAGAAAGCTTTCGATACAGTCAAACATGAACGACTAATCCAGATACTTAGAAATAAAGAAATTGATGATTACGATGTCCGAATCATACAAAACTTATATTGGAACCAACACGCGGTAATTAATATGGAAAATGAAACAACAGAAGATATCGAAATACAAAAAGGAGTAAGACAGGGGTGCGTGCTATCTCCCCTGTTATTTAACTTATACTCCGAAGCTATCTTCGAAGAAACATTAGAGGATGAAACAGCTGGCATAACAATCAACGGCAAACCTATAAACAATATTCGATATGCCGACGATACCATAATGATTTCTGATAATATCACAGACCTACAACGAATCATAGAACGTTTAAACACCGTCAGCCAAAACTACGACTTAAAAATAAACATCAAAAAAACGAAATTCATGATTGTTTCCAAAAGACCAATTATAGCGAATTTAAGAATAAACAACATCAATTTAGAAAAAGTCAGCTCTTATAAATACCTGGGAACCATAGTAAATGAAAATAACAATCAAACACAAGAGATAAGGTGCCGAATAGAGATGACGAGAACAGCCTTCATGAAAATGAAAAATCTTGTAACGAACAGAGACCTAATCATGGAAATCAGAATCAGACTCGTAAGATGTTATGTCTTCACAACCCTTCTATACGGAATGGAGACATAGACGCTCAAAATACAAGATACGGATAAAATCCAAGCGTTCGAACTATGGGTGTACCGACGTATGTTAAGAATAGCATGGACCGAGAGCAAAACAAACGAAGCAGTATTAACCCAGATGAATAAAGAACGCGAAGTCATTAAAACAATAAAATCCAGAAAACTACAATATCTGGGCCACGTCTGCGAGCATATCGTTAGGAATTACTACAACTCATTATGCAGGGAAAAATATCAGGAATCCGGGAAGACGACGGATCTCCTGGCTCAAGAATTTGAGGGAGTGGTTTGATTGCTCCTCTATAGACCTGTTTAGAGCAGCAGTGTCTAAAATAAGAATTGCCATTATGATAACCAACCTCCGTTAGGAGAAGGCACCCTAAGAAGAAGAAGGTGAATGTTCGGAAAATTCAGAAGAATTAGAAGAAGTGACCAATCCAAACAATTCATTGCAAGACGAAGTTTAAAAAGCTATTCAAGAAGTATTAAACAAAAATACTTATATGCAAACAAATCATTATCCCAATTCTATGAAACAGGAGTTTGCTAAATATAATAGAATTTCTGAGAGAACAAAAGGATTAAATATTTTGTTTCAAGCACTCTCTACAAATCAAGCTACATCCACCTACTTCGAGAGATCATTTTCCCTAAGCGCCAACTTTTGTCCAAAACTAAGATCTCGTTTAAATATCAGACACTACTACCAAAAGTTCTTAAAAACCGAACCCGAAACCGATACCGCGGTTTTTGAAAAAGTGCGGATATTTAGAAATCCTAATTGTCTGTCTGGTCATGTTTTGTCTGTATAGTCTTAAGTGTCGAGCTTTGTACGTTCATCTTGCCTGTCTACTTTTTTCTACCTATTATTGTTTATCTATTTTTGCTGCCAGGTATTCTCTATCTAGTCTTGTTTACTCTAGCCTGCTTGTCTAGTTTTGTCTATCTAGTGTTTAAAATTTATACTAGCGATTAAATAATCGATTAAAAAAAAGCCTTTTCGTCGCAAAAAATGCTTATTAATTATGAAAATACACTCTTCGCGATTTTATTTCTTAAAAATAATGTCGTTCAAATGTCTACTACCATCTCGTTCACGACACTTAGTCAATCTAACACTAAAATTAAGCAAGTATGCTCCGTGATGGCTCCTATTTCGTGGCGAATATTTTGTTTTAACTGGGGCCGGGAAGTTGGTTTACTAACGCTAACTTTAATTTTAAGGAAACACCACAGGAAAAAGTCCATAAATGTTCTAAATTTGTACAGTTCAGGCAATAAAAAGTTAGTGCAGTAAGGGAAGTGCACGCCTTCATCTTAAGGGCCGATAATTCCTGGCGATCATATTGCAGTCCATACGGTCCTTTGGCGAATGAAGGGATTTCTGATGCTTGCGTTTCGGATTGGTTGCACTCCGGTAGCGGCAGTTTTGCTTATTTACGTGGCCATTGAAGTGAGAATTAGCTTCATCCGAAAACAAGATATTGGTAAACGTTTGTAAGCGGTCAATTGCCTGGTTTACGAATTCTAACCTCTGAATGGCACTCTTGCACCAATTGAATTTTATAGGGGTGCAGCTTTAGATCTTTGTACAAAATGCGGCGTAGCGATAATCTACGCATATTGAAAGCAACGCATTTTCGAATGTGAAGAATGCTTGGCGCATCATTTAAATGGCGAAAACCTCGAATATTGGAGAAATTTCTTCGCGCTATAGTCGCAGAAATTACCATTTTTGTAAAATTAGCGAACGCACAACGTGCGATCCGCTCCCGAGAACGCTCCATATGTTCGCCATACACACAATGGTCCACCGGAGAGGTCTACCTGTGCCTGCGCAAGTAACCCGGAGCGTGTGTGGGAATATTGTGTGGGGTGCCCCAAGATATATGGTTTACCAAATATCCACAAAGATCCACTTCAACGAATAGTAAGCTCTATTGGTTCACCCCTCCAACTTCTTGCGAAACATTTAGCAAAATGTTTACAACCATACGCCGAAGATTGTGATTCCTATGTCCGCAATGCTGAACACTTCATAGACATACTGAAAAATTACCAACTCCAGCCGGGCCACCTCCTTGTGAGTTTTGACATTGTATCTTTAAGATCAAAATTAAAGCCAGAAAAGTATGTATCAGATCTGGCAGAACATTGTTTAAAGAATACATACTTTAGGTACGATGGTCAAATATACAAACAAGTCCTAGGAGCACCAATGGGTTCACCTCTATCCCCAGTAATAGCCAACATATTTCTTACAGATTTTGAGGAAAAGGCAATCTCATCAGCCACACTTAAACCTACACTCTGGTTTAGATATGTTGACGACACATTTGTAATCTGGCCCCACGGCAGACCAGAGCTGGACAAATTCCTTAACCATCTTAACTCCAAACACGACCAAATTAAATTCACAATGGAGATAGAAAAGCATCAACGACGTCCTTTCTTGGATGTTTTGGTACAGAAGAAACCTGACGGCATCTTGAGTCACACTGTGTACCGGAAACCAACCCATACAGACAGATATCTGAACGCTTCTTCGCACCATCATCCCAAACAACTAGCATCTGTAGTCAACACTCTTACCACCCGATCCAAAAGACTAGCCGACCAGCTTAACTTACCGAAAGAATTGAGGAACTTACGAGAAGCTCTTTCTTCAAATGGATATCCAAACAGCTTAATATCCAGAGCTTTCCGTCGTACAGAGAACAGTAGCCAAAGAACTGAAGAACGCCAGAAACCCGTTAGCACAGCATACCTACCATATGTTCATGGATCAACTGACAAAATCGCCAGAATCCTTAAAAGACACAACATCGACACCATTTTCAAATCTAACCAGAAAATATCCTCCATGCTACGCAGTGTTAAAGACACCATCCCGTTAGAATCCCATGGAATTTACGAAATACCTTGCAGAACATGTGAACGAACCTACATTGGACGTACCAATAGAAAAATATCTGCTAGGATTCAAGAACATGTAGTTTCAGTCAGACACAGAGACAAAGTTTCATCGGCACTTGTCCAACACACAAACACCGGTCACTGGATGGACTTTAGAAATTCAAGGACTCTTGCACAGATTAGCCACGAAATGTCACGAGTATACAGAGAAGCCATAGAGATAGAAAAACGAGACTACTGCATGAACTCGAGAGACGATTCCTTGAGACTGCCCCAGTCAGACAGCTATAAGTAGTCGCATCGCACGAACGAGCTCTCAGTATGTGTCTAACGGTTGACCCGCACGGACGCATATATCTCTTGAGAATGTCGAATGTTAGTTCGCCGAAACGTCGAGAATCCGGTTCTTTTCAGAACCAACCCTCAACACCAACGCGGAATCCCCGAGAAAACAATACAACACACACACATATATATATATATATATATATATATATATATATATATATATATATATATGTATATATATATATATATATATATATGTATATATATATATATATATATATATATATATATATTTATGTAGAGTAAAGTGTGTAGTAAATGGCGGTCGGATTTTTATTGGTAATTAAAAATAAAGAAAGGAGCAGTAAAAATAAAGAAAGTAAGTTTAAACTTCTTAAACAGTTGTTTTGGCGCTCTTTAACAAGAATGTGTCCTCTACCAGGTGGGCCAATGATTGAGGGAAGACTGGGCCAATTATCACTGAGAGGTCAAAAGTTATATTCTGAAAAACAAATTCTAAACTTATTTTGTCTATATTTTCTTAAAATGGTTCCATAAGTTATATAAGTGCTTTTAACATATTTTGAAATAAATTGTTTGAAATAAAAAACAGGTAAGGTTTGCTTATGTGGGCATATTTCCATGTATGTTACCCTACTCTTCTATTAGTCTTATGGTTTTTGAAGTGCCTTTTAATATTATCTCTATAGTCTTTAATGTGCTGAAAAAATTTGTTTGTTTACGCATTAATTTATATAAAGTGCTGAATATAGATTTATGTAGCTATTGTATCCCATAAATCTATTGAAGCAATTTTATTTGAAATATGAAATACGAGATTTTCTCTGGTTGCTGCTCAATTTAACTTCGCCAGACTTTCGTACAAAGTTCCCTTATAATGCAAGAAATATTCTTGCAGTGAGATAGGCTGTAACAAATCGGGCGTCATTTATTTGTGAAGTATAATGTTAATAAAAGGAAATGATGTAGCACGGTGTTGATATAGATAGCTTATATGTTGTCTATATATCTCAATAGTGTATCTGTAGGTCTATTTCTAGGTAACGAGAAAATGTCAAAAGCCATTACTTACCGGGAACGATTTTTTTTGTTTCCACGTTTCCAGTTCCAAGGGAATATTATTATGAACATTTTGTCTTTGAAGCTTATGTACGGTAGAAAAATCAGGAAAGCGTCAATTGAATGACATGATTGTTTGACTTAAACTAAATCAAATTTCGACATCTTAATAATAATCTTATTTGTTTTACTTGAACCTATTATATTTGTAAAAAAATATTATAAATACATGTTTACCCCAAACTTGCTATTGTACATAAACTAATTAAATCTGTATAATAGGGATATTAATTATAGGAGAAGTATTTTTATACAATTTCAAATTATATAATGAAGCGTAATTTGTTTTTCATTTATTTTGGTTTTTGAAGGTCTTTTACATTTTACATTAGGACGAGGATTTTCAAATAGGAAAAAGTAAGTGTATGAGAGTTAAACAGCGTTACTATGCAGCTGTTGTACACATTTTCTTCTCATCATATGCTGGCAAAATGAGTTTTCCACGTTTAATTTAATAAACAGACGCAAGCGTCACGTCTAGACATCTATTTGCTTTACTCAAAATAACAAAGACACTATGGTTTTAAACAATTACAGACTGTGTACTTTATATTGTAATTTAAAACTTGATTACCCTGTTAGTTAAAAAAATCTTCAAAAGGTTATCAATTATTTTATTCGTGGTCTATCTTCGTGTATATCTTCGAGTATTTTTTATAATTTTCTGAATATTAAAATATTCATCTAATAGATTTATCTAGTTTTGCTAATGAATTTTAGGTTGACCATGTTTAAACACACTGAATGTTTTCTGGATAAAGCTGCAGAAGGTCCAGGCTGGTTTAGTCAGGAGTTGTATCAACTTGTCTGATATGTTCTGTTTTTTGTTTTTAGCCTTGTCTTTGCTGTTATTGTCTGATTTTGATTGGTCTTATATGGCCTAGTTTGGTTCTGGTATCTTCTAGTCTGGTCTTGCCTGGTATAGTCGCAGCTAGAGTTGACAACTTTTTTTGAATTGTGAAAAAAAAACGTATCAAATTATTTGCATAGGGAAAAATAAAGTATATTGAAGAAAATAAATAGAATTTTTCAAATTAACTTTTTGTATTCCCTTAGAAATTTGAGGGTTGGGGCAAAAGTCATGGCAACTATTTTTTTCTTGAAGATACCAGTCCAGTTGAAAAATGTGACCTATACAGAAAGGACAAGGTCTTAACTACATGTGTGGACAATGAATAGCACTGAAATATCGTAACACACTAATTTATTACGGTAGTATACAGGGCCATATAGACTTTACCATGCAAAAGAATGATAACACAGTACAGATTAAGTTGACATGACAAACCTGGCCCTGACTCTCAATATAGTCCCCTGCTAGTGTCACCACACGCTGCCAACGGTGTGGGTAGCGCTGAATACCATTAGCCTCAGCATTTGCCGCACCACGTTTGAATCGGGCCATCTATTGGCGCACAGTATTTGCAATGTCCTCTCGTGTTACAAACCGCCTACCACGTATTGGTTCCTTAATCTTGGGAATGAGATCAAAGTCACAGGGCGAAAGGTCAGGAGAGTACTACACTGTCCACAAGATCCGGACGTTTATCCCAAACGCCACGTCGTAACTTTCGCACCAGGTAGTCCCTGTAGTACTGTGAGGTCACTGTTCTGCAATGAAGAACAAAGTGGCAAACAATGACACCCCTGACGTCATACGCGATGATCAGGAAAAAAATAGTTGCTATGACTTATGCCCCAACCCTCATATATTTTTGAGTACTTTTAGCATATGCTAAGATTTTTTTCTTGATAACTGTATTGACCATTTCAGTTGATTTTTCGCATTTTTTGTTATCCAATTTTCCATTCATAACCTAACTATTTATATATCGTTTTTATCGTTTATCGTATTTATCATTTCTTTAAATATCCTTAATATTATAAACATCAAACATTCTTACAGCATTGCCTTCCGAACAAGACCTCATTATTAAAAAAGTGACGTGAAAATGACAGAAATTTGTTTTCATTACAAAAAAGAAATTAAAGAAAACATATTAAATTGAGTGTAAATTCTATGGTGATACCGGAGACTGAGGTGAGTTCTTAGGACGAATCTACACCACCGGAGACAATTGATAAAGAAAATTCTTCATTTTTTATTCTATTTTTTATGGTCCCTGGATTCCAAACTTGTAAAATATGTCCCCTCGCATGAGTAATAAAAAATATTATCTGCAACACGGCCGCTATTGTCAATTGCCCTCTCGAACGATTGTGCATAACTTTTCCCATTATTTGCTGAAAAGTATTGGATCAAAGGAAATAATTTAATGTTCTTTTTATTTGTTGCATCTGTCTGAAAACAGAAAAATAAATCTTCATCATTTAACCTTTATCGGACGAATGTTACATATATGTAACATTTAAAATACCCTTTAGAATCCTAATGTTACATATGTAACGCATAGGTATGCATCTTTTACATATGTGCGTATCGGGCTGTACGTGCCTTTATGAATACAAACAGAATATCAAACAATCTTTATCACACAAAATTTATGAATATGCATGGGCAACGAGCCGTTCCATTTTTATTTCTTAGTTTACAAGGGCATTACACAATAATTACCCAAATATTTTCGGAGAATTTCCGAAAATATTTTATTAGGGTCGGTAAAGTCATCCTCGAGCAGATAAAGAATTATTTTTATTTTGAGTTTTGCGAGGTCATTACAGTAATTACCCAAGTATTTTCGGACGAATTTCCAAAAATATTTTATTAGGGTCAAATGGAATTACGGGGAAATTACGACAAGATGTTTTTCCCGAGATTTGGTAATTACCAAAACTACAAATAGCCGAATATAGAAAAATAATTACCCCCAGATGAGGGACCAGTATACCTGGACATAATATAAATAGCTGGACCTCCGAATACACAAGTCAGTCAAGCAAGACTGTCAGCGAGTGACACCATTTCAACCAGACTCAACCAGCAGTCAGTCAACCAGACCAGTCGAGCCTTTAATTTTGTAATTATTTTGTATTTTTTATTCTAAATGGCGAGTTGTTCTAAACATGCGCGAAATGAATTAGATACACTGCAAGGCGATGCAGATATAGAAAATGAAATTAGAGAATTTTATATGGACATTGATTCGGAAGAAGACAAGGAAGTTGTTGACCTAAATATTAGTGATGATAGTGATAATGATGACATTGTATTTCGGCCCAGACGGCCAGATGATGTTTCAAATGTGTTTCCGTTTACAGGACTTCCAAGTGAAATAAATCAAGCTAATATGCACAATGTTAACTCAAGATCATCACCATTTGAATATTTCTTGTTATATTATGAATAGGTGTTTGATATTATTTTGGAAGAAAGTAATAGATACTATCAACAATATCTTGCTACTAGACCAGGAACAAGTGCTCCTCCGCAAAACATTACGATGAATGAATTATATAAGTTTCTGGCACTAACACTTCAAATGGGCCACTGCTATCGAGATTCGATCACAGATTATTGGTCAAGAATGGAACACCATTTTATTCTAAAGTTATGACTCGGGATCGTTTTATACATATTTTCAAATTTTTATATTTTGCCGATAACGAAAATCCACCTGACAGAAATGCTGACGACTACGATAGATTGTGGAAAGTAAGAAACATTTTTGCAGTTCTAAAACGGAAATATGATGAAATGTATAATCCATCAGAACATCTAGCGCTCGATGAGGTAATAGTAAAATTAAAAGGTGATAAAAGTGACAGAATGGAAAATAGTTATGGTATAGGAAGTGGATGAAAAAATTGTTTTTCATTTTACCGATATGACTATTGTCAACGCCTATATATTACATAAATCGTGTGGTGGTCAATTAACCCACAAAAAAATTAGAGAGCAACTAATTAGAGACATTTAGTAGTAGTAAGTCGGGGTAGACCAAGTCCAGGATGCACCAGATGTTTTCGTCATTTCAGCTTTCATCTTGTTTTTCTGAGCTTCTTGGTGTTCCTTAATCTTTAGAAAGAAAGAATGAGAAAATACCACTACCATACCAAACCATCACCATCACCCACCACCCTTTCAATAGAACTGAATTCTTATTCTTCAATGTAAATAATAGTTACTAATATATATATATATATATATATATATATATATATATATATATATATATATATATATATACATATATATATACATATATATATATATATATATACATATATATATATATATATATATATATATATATATATATATATATATTGATATAACTAAAATATTTGGAATAATAAGTGAAAATTTTAATTTCATTCAAATGCTATATGTAAATTAAATGAGAATATAAACAATTTATTTTAATTCAGATAATTAATATTGAGAGTACCGGTATAGATTATGATAAGTATCTATAAATACTTCAGTAATTACCCAAGTGAGTGTTTCGCTTTACACATCACAGTAAAGATTGAAAATAAAGTATGATCGCATACTTTATTTCTATGCAAAAGTAGAAAGTATATTTATCGAAAATAAAGTAGGATACGTTATAATAAAGTATGGTTGGCGACCTTAGTCGCATCTGCCATTTTCTACATATTTCCTGTACAGATCTAGTTTAGTGAACGGATTTGTCTAACTAGTAAATTCTCTCCTATCGATTTGGTTTCGTTGTATCGACTTGTCCATCAATTTTCGATTCCCAAAAGTGGCGTCGCAATGTTTATTCAAAATTGTAGGAAGATAAATTAAGCGTGTGCCGCTATGAACTATTAATATTCAGACAAACAAAAATCTAACGAACCCAATTTCAGAACCATTCTAATCTTTTTTCTATTGCATATACCAAAAATGGATATAAAACATTCCATAAAACTTAAAAAGATGGACAAGTAAAAAGGATGGTTACCAATAGCAGTCAAGACCAGGCAATACCAGACAAAATCAGGCAAGACCATATAAGAGCAGACCAAGCAAGACCAGACAAGACCAGACAAGACCAAGCAAGACTAGACAAGACCAGACAAGACCAGCCATTACCGGATAATATCAGAGAAGACCAGACAAGACAAGACTAGAAAAAACTAGCCAAGACCAGACAAGACCAGACAATAACACACAGGAGCAGACAAGATCAGACAAGACCAGACAAGACTAGATATGACCAGACAAGACCAGGCAAGACCATACAAAACCAGACAAAACCAAACAAGACCGGACAAAATCAGACGAGACCAGAAAATACCAGACTAAACGAGACAAGACCAGACAAGACCAGACAGATCAGACAAGATCAGACAAGACCATACAAAACCACACAAAACCAGCAAGACGAGGCAAGACCAGTCAGCACTGTACATGACCAGACAAAACCAGACAATACATGGTCATGACTGGGCTTAATCGGACAAGTTAGTAGAGGATCGGGCAAAGCTAGACAGTACAGGACAAGTCCTGCCAAGATCAATGAGGATCCAAAAAAGGTTAGACAAAGACTAATAATACAAAATAGACAAGACCATGTAGCACCATGGTAATAGACAGGACCAGACAGGAATAACAGGACTAGATGTCCTGGCAGTCGAGATAGGATAAAATAGAACCAGAAAAGGCAAGATGGAAGGAGACGAAACCGAACGACACCAGACGAAACTGACCTGGACTATACCAGGTGATACCATACGGAAACATGTGAGACTAGACCAGTGGTTCTCAAATCGGGTGCAGCGGCACCCTGGGGTGCCGCGAGTGTATGCCTGGAGTGGGGCAGCAATAATCAAGAATTTTTTTGTTAAAAGAAAATTACATGAGGAGGTAATTTGAATTTATACTTTTATTGCTGAATTATGGACAATTGGCTGAAACCTGGGTCTTTAAAACAGAAATGTGATGAAGCCAATGAAGCTTCTGAAGCGACTTATTCAATGACAACCAGCATCGTCGGAGGAGACGAAATATCCCAGCAGACACCTGCGAGTTAAAATCATTCAAGTTCGTCTATTCAGTTCGCGTAAACGTAACTCACGACCAAAAGATAAACCGAGGTAAAATAAGGAAATATGATACCTACCTCACATTGTTTGATTTTGTTTCCGTTGGGAGCGAACAAGCACCAGAAGGGCAATGTCTTATCTGTCATAAAATCGTTGCTAACATCTGCTTGGTTCCATCCATATTAAAAAGGCATATAGAATGCAATCAATCTGATTTAGTACATAAAGGTGAAGAAATCTTCAAACGGCGCACTTTATTTTGTCAGGCAGGGTTTTCATCCATGGTGGAGAGAATTTAAAAAAATTAAAATGCAACTGAAACATCATTTAATGTTAGTTCACACATAGCAAAATCTTAAAAGCCCCATACTATTGCTGAGACACTGATTAAACCTTGCGCGGTGGATGTTGAAAATTGCATTTTATATCCAGACATTACCAAGAAGATTGATACTGTGCAAATAACGTCTGTGGAGAACAGTAAGAAGGTTGAGAATTTGTATTTTTTTAAATTTACAGCTTGATGAAAGTACCGACGTTGCGGGACTTGCTGTTATTTTCTTGTGTTTGTAAAGTATCCCTTCGAAATGCAAATAGAAGAAGAACTTTTGATGAGTGAATTGCTTGAAACTTACACCACTGGCGAGGAAATTTTCAATGTTATCGACAAATATATACAGAAAAATGAATAGAAATGGAACAAGTGTGTTGATATTTG
Organism: Phosphuga atrata; assembly: GCA_944588485.1. NCBI lineage: Eukaryota > Metazoa > Arthropoda > Insecta > Coleoptera > Silphidae > Phosphuga > Phosphuga atrata. Next base: position 10,813,227 of record OX155896.1, on the reverse strand, counting down.
CAGCAATGGATCGGCTGCAATGGTTGGAAAAGTAAAGGGAGCCGTTTCTAGAATGAAGCAAGTGGCAGACAGTGCCACCAGTAGCCACTGTGTCATCCATCGACATTCTCTGGCAACTAGAAGGATGCCGCAAGATTTAAAAGTCGTATTGAATGGTGCTGTGGAGATAATTAATCATGTTAAGAGCCACCCGCTTCAAGCACGTCTTTTAAAACTTACCGCCGAAAATCTGGGTATGAATCCCTTCCACCTTTTTTTTTAGCCATACTTTTTGAACTAAAAGATGCACAGTACTAACCTTTATAGTAACATTTACAGAAGAGCCTTTTATCCAACAATTCACTGATGTCGATTGGCTACTTAAATTAGGATACCTTTCCACATACGCTTACATTAAAAACAGGTACGAGCAAACTCTCTGTATCAAGTGATTTTAGGGTGAAATTAACAAAACTTTAAATAAACTTAAAGAATCTTCCAAACAATTTCATTCAGCCCATTAAAGACAATTTAGCATTAAATTTGATTGTTTTTTATTATCTACTTAAGTTTTCAAACCGTTTTTAGGGTAGCTGTGCAGCGAAGTTTTTTTGGCCAACAAGGGCGGCACCCTTTTTATAGAGATTTTTTAGCTCGAGGGTGCCGCGGTAAAAAAAAGTTTGAGAACCACTGGACTAGACAAAGCTGGAAGAGATCAGACGATACCAGGCATTGAGGATCTTAAGTCGTTGATGTGCATATTCGCTATGCGCAAAGTGCGTGGTGGGGTTATAGTAAAGCGATCGCAGCGCATGCCGTGGCAGAAATGCGTAACATTTCCGGAGCAACGTTATTAGCAAATTTCTTTATATTTTGAAATGCGTGATAATTGTTGTTGTGTTGTGAAGTGCAAAAATAACGGTACAAATAGTCGGTGTAAATTATATACTTTTTCTACAGTGGCCTGGAAATTAGAAGCCCAAAGAAATTAATGGATAACTGCTGTTAAAAAGAAAAAGTAAGCAATATTACCTTAAACTACTATATTAATAAATCCATTTTATTTGCGTTATATTTTATGCGATAATAATTATTGTGTTTATTATTTGAATGTCGATGGGTCGCCGTGGCCTTCAAAACGTCACGACACAATTTGTAGTGATCATTTTATTGCAGGCAAAGAATCAGAAGCGCAAGCAGGACCGAGTTATGTTCCCACGATATTCCCTAAAATATAACGAAAGAAGAATTAGAGAGAAGATTAGTGATTCAGAAGTCCTAGCAAGATATACAGGCCTGATAAAACGAAGAACGACAAAAGTCTCACCAAAATTAGTTATTTTAAAGATTAAATTTGACCAAAAAACCATTTAAAAAAAGAAACTATAAACCAATTTACATACGATTTCTGATTCTAAGAATTAGTTCATAACAACCTCTATATGTAGATACAATTATAGATAACAAAAAAATGTAGTTAACGAGCTCCAGAAAATGTTGTAGAGTGAAGCTCAGGTAAAAAAATCATTAAGTCTTGAATATTTATACGTAAATTACGCGTTTAGGTATTTGTTTAGGTTGAAAACAAATGTACTAGTATATTGTTTCGCTTGAAGCCGATTTGTTTTAATGATTATTGCTTCGACTGTGTATTTTTTTTTTGTATCGGTGACACATGTTGACAAATTGATCGACATTTAAAAAAATTGATGCGATAAAATTGTATTGGATGGCAACAGAAAGGAAAACGGTTCCAGGTAATGGAAACCTGTTCGATTTTTTTCTGTTGCTTACATCGACACGAAATGTTGCTTACATCGACACGAAATTGATTTGTTAAATGACTAAAACTCTAAGTAATTTGAATTTTGTGAATATGTGTTTCAATAATTAAAAAAAAGTATACTTAAGTTTTTTAGTTAGTAAAAAGAAAATAGGATCGCAAGTACACGCAATTATGAAGGAAAATTTGTGACCCTAAATATATTCCCCCAAATTGAGAAAAAGAGTTCACCAAGCCACACAGAATAATAAAGAATGCGGTATACTATATATAGAAAAATATTTTAAAATAAACAATTTTTATTAAAATATATCAAAAAGGGGAATAGATTTTTTCCGTGTTGATTATAAATAAAAGCGTGGAGCGCTAAACCACATGGACATTATCTTCGATGGCGATCCACGCTTTTATATAATATACTCAACACAAAAAATGTTCCTTCAGTTTAGTGCATTTTAATAAAAACGTGGCTTTTTTAATCGTTACGCATAGCGTAAACGTTATAGTTCTGTCTGTATTGCTAGATTCAACATTTTTATTCTTTATGGATTTATCCATTTCTTTAGTCAACAGGGAGAAGAAAATATTTTCTCCTTTTTAGCGAATTTTAATTAAAAAAAAGGTTTTTAATTTTTAAAAAGTTTTTTTAAATATATTTTTTCTATTTTGAGTCTATAATGAAGTCAAAAAAGCAGTAATATAGGTACGTTAATGGATCGCCTAGTGCATCACAATTTTCTCAATATATATCGTCGATTTTTTTATTTAGAAATGGAATAAAAGGGCTCAAAATAGAAAAAAACTCGTTCATAAGGCGTTATAAAAAACTCGTTCATAAGGCGTTTTTCGCACTCGCCCTCGTCCATTTTCTACACATGGACGCGGGCTGAAAAACCGCGCTTATTGAAGTCGTTCTTTAATATCGGGTGTCTCAAAAGAAAGTTTATATTTGTTTAGCTTACTGCGTGAACGCAACGATTCGGAAGGGCGCGGGTGATATGTCAATCGGTAGCCCCGCTCTTGGAAATTAAGTTTCTCGGGAGCGGATCGCGCGTTGTGCGTACGCGAGTTTTACAAAAGTGGTAATTCTGCTATATCTGACTATAGCGCGAGGAAATTTCTCCAATATTCGAGATTTTCGTCACTTAAATGATGCGCCAAGCATTCCTCTCATTCGGAAATGGGTAAAAAAGTTTGAGGAGACCGGTTCAACACTGGATAAACCAAAACCCGGACGCCTAAGGTTATTGAGAGCAGAAGAGACTGTGGAACGGATTAATCGGTCTGTTCGTGATGAATCCGACCTCTCCATACCATAGCTACACCCCTATAAAATTCAATTGGTGCAGAATTGCAGTCGCAGAATTACCACTTTTGTAAAATTCGCGTACACACAACGCGCGATCCGCTCCCGAGAAACGGTCCGTAGCGACTAAATTCTCAAGAGCCTGGCTACCGACTGACATATGACCCGCGCCCTTCCGAATCGTTGCGCGAACGCAGTAACCTAAAACAATATAAACTTTCTTTTGAGACACCCATTATATCAATATTTTCTGCATTTTAGTCTTATGTGTGACATTTTAAAACCGATTTTAAACATTGTTTGATCAGCAGGCCGCGATTCTATTTACCACATATTCTTCTCGATCTGAGATTTGCGTAGTTCGGATGTTTATAATATAACAATAAACTATAAAATATAATAATAATATCTATAATAATAAATATAACAATAAACCCACATATACAAGCTCCGACATTTATAATTACATTTCATATGGATTACATTTAATATGGAAGACTTAATCAAAGTTAAACTAAATGACACTTAGTGTCTGAAAAATATTAAAAATTTCAAGTTTTAAAAGTCAAGTTAATTTTAAAACGATTGCTCACTGTCCCTCCGAAAAGAGAAGAAACGGACAGTCAAATGGACTAAAGAACGAATAAAAATCGAGTTAATATAATTGTGGAAACATATGATATATGTGTTAGAGTGGACCAGTAAGACAAATCAGGATACTAAATGGAGGAATGTTACAATAGATACAGGAGATGCTACAGTAGAGAGGATAAAAACATAATATAACATGATATGATATTCGTCTTTAACAACACGTTCTTGAAGAAAATGGAAATGAACCTTAAACTGTTCCTAACAATACCAAATTATAATATGACATTCAAGAAGTTGTAAAATAACCCACGGAGAAATTTTAGTCAGTTACTAATAGACAACAAGAAAAGAGTTTTAAGAAGGGAATTTGAAACAGCACCCAACAGGCAGAAACCAACTTGGAATATAGTTAAACGGGTAGCTGAGATTAAGAAGAAAACGGACACATATTTCACTCAGGATAAAGAACCTATTACTAGTGCTTCAAATATAAATAACTTTCGTGTCTGTGTCAAGTCTGTAAAGTCCGATGCTACTAGAGAAAAAAACAATAAATTGATCGCTTGCAAAGTGTGAAATGTACCCAATTATCAGCTATTACAAAGCTAAAGTCCTAGCAGATTCACTACCCGTTATACAGAATAATGACAACATCGATATAAAGAACATTACGCTATTCTTAATTTCGGTCTGTCAGGAAGAGCTTGCTGATTCTATTATTAACCTCAAAAACACTAAAAGTGCGGCTATAGATAAAATCCCTTCCATAGTTATAAAAAATTTGCTCCCCTCTGAATTAAACCCCTTGTAATGCATTATAAATAATGTTTTAGAGGTGGGGAAGTTCCCGGAAAATCTAAAAACGACGAATGTCACCCCTATACATAAAGCAGGGGATAAGTCTATGATCGAAAACTTCAGGACTATCAGCATTCTATCGGTTTTCTCTAAAATTTTGGAGAGTATTACATGCTCCAGAATTTTAATGTTTTTAGATAAACATAACATAATAAGCCCCCACCAGCATGGCTTCGTAAAAGGGAAATCGATTGAAACGGCATGTTGCCAATTCATAAAGGGGATTATTGATAATCTCGATTTGGAAAATCCCAGTTGGAATGCTCATTGACCTATCTAAGGCACATGACTTAGTTAACCATAATATGCTAGTAGTAAAACTCTCCAAATATGATATAAGAGGAGTTATTAGTTAGTTATGAGTTATTATTCCTTTCTAACAGGACACAGATTACAAATCCATGCGGAGGAGTGTGAAGCCTCACTCCTCCGCATGGATTGGTACATTCGCCACCGAGTACAATCAATATGGCCATTCCTCAGGGAAGCACAATAGGACCCTTACTTTTTGCCCTATTCATCAATGACCTGCATGCTACTACGGTCAATTCACCGCAAATTAAGATCTACTATGCAGACGACACATCCATATTGATATTAAATAGGATTATCAACGGTATCACCACAAATTCAGAGAGAGCTCTTGATTTGATGAAGTTATGGTTTGGTGCTAATAAACTAACTTAGACTAAAAAATGATAAAGCACAAACAATAATCTTTAAAACGAAGTGGAGTATATTATCATACCCTGATAAAGTGGCAATTCTCAACGAAGAAATAGCTGTAAGTCAATCTGTAAGACTCCTGGGACTTCACATAGACCAATATGTGGACTGGGTCTCACATACCACTGAAGTAACAACGAAACTCAACAAGGTAGTATTCGCTATGAGATCCCTCTAAATCCAATAAGGCGGAAAGTTTCTTCAAAAACGTATTTGATGGTGCATTCGCGTTGGACGCTTACGCGCTTTGAGCGCACATAAATGTCGTTTTCAGCGTTCCACTTGATGCTGGGTGCGTCAAAAAACTTCTGGTTGCAGATTTCGCGCTCACAGACGCTCATGCTACAGAGGTAGGGCAGCAAAAGCTTGAGCGTCATAAACATCTTTTCAAGGATTGTTTTAAACCTACTGAACGACTAACAAGGTTTAAAAAGGAACTTTATCAACTTCCTAAACATGTCCTCATGATGACCGAAAGAAATCCTCCATATATATACATTAAACTATTCAACGTTCTTCCAAGAGATATCAAACAATTAAATAACATTCAGAGATTCAAGAAGCAGCTTTTCCAACTCTTAAATAACATTGAACCATATGCTTTAGAAGAGTTTTTCTAGAAGGTCTAACAAACTGAATATTGCATCATATTCACACTACCGACACATTTCATTTAGAATCTATTCGTAATATTTTCACTATACTTGCTTACAAAATGAAATATAATGTTTTGAATTTGAACTTGATATGAATTACACAGATAGATTACACGAAAAATTAAGAAGTCAGATTTTCAGAATTATAATATGATAGAGTCACTATTTACCTAGTTCGCCTGATTTTGTCAGCTTTTCTGCTGGTCTTGTCTAGTCTGGTCTGGTCTGGCCCCGTCTGGTCTTGCCTAGTCTTGTCTGGTCTTGTCTGGTCTGGTCTTGTCCTGCCTTGTCTTGTCTGGTCTTCTCAGATTTGGCTGGCTTTGTTTGGTCTTGTCTGGCTTTGTCTGGTCCTTATCTAGTCTTGTTGGTTCTTTTTACGATTTAGTACGATTTGAATTATGAGTGCATAGTAAGATGGATGGTAATATTTAAATATTATTAAAAATATGAACAATACCTATAAAAAGCTATAATAACACTTTATTTGAATACACATTATACACTGCACTAAATATTTTTTTAAATAAAAATTATATGGAATTTTATATTAATAATTTTGGATGGAAAGGTATTCCACTAGACGCAGTTTGGAGATTGGTCTTTCGAATAAATGTTTACAGTCAAGGATTTTGTAAGTGAGCTGGACAGTTCTATATATTTTATAATAGAAAAGGACGTCTATTTGCCAGGTATGGCAGACAGGATACCTTTAAAGGATTTTCCGATGTATAACTTTATCCATCTCTAAAATACATAAATAAATCTTAACATGCGACGAAATTTAGCTTCTTGAAAATTTTACAGTCTATCATTTGAATTTCCATTTCACATTTACATTTCACATAAATATATACTTTAATTGGAATTTAAATTGTTGTAAAAGAGTTTTCTTAATTTGATTTATATGCTATTATATAGCAAATAAATAAAATATATATTTTATTTATTAAATTATGGCTTTCGTGATTTTCATTCATCTTTCTCCAAAAGCAAGGACAAAATAGATCCGAAAATTTGCAAAAAGTTTTATAAATAAAATTAAAGTAATTAACATACAGCAGTGATTGTAGTCTATTCTACCGATGTTATTATATTTAACACCATATAAGAAGAGATAGTACAGGGCAAGATAATACAAAATAAGAAAAGTACGGGAAACAAATTTTACTTTTAACCCCCATGCATCGATATGTATTATCTCATATTTGTTTTTCTGAAGAAACAGTTTGTAAAGAAGTACAAAAGAAGTAACATAATGCAAAAACTAAATACTCATTATGATTCTATATTGTTGAAAATAGATAATATTGTGTATTTCCCGCCAATGAATATCGTGTATTTTACATTTTATTTTAATTTTTATTAAAAATAAAACTAAATATAGATTTGGTATGAATGATGAATATTATATATTGTACAATTAAGAAGAAAAATAATTAAAAATGGGTAAAATAAATGGCCGATTTGATTGGCTTCCCGGATTCTTGTGTAAAAGGTAAATACGAGACAAGGTAAAACGCACATTATAACGTTCCCTTCAGATTTAACAAAAGCGCTAATTAAATTTAAATCCAAAAATATTTACTTCTTCTATCTTTTCCTCAAGGAAAATATGGAAACGTGTAAATAAATATTCCCTTTTTATTATTTCACAGTTCCCCCAAGAATACATTATGTGACCTCAAACGGCCGCGTGGAAGTGAAAAAAGGAACGTCGGTTCGGTTGGAATGCAAAGCATCTGGTAATCCTGTGCCGAAAATCACATGGTCAAGGAGGAATAATTTACTACCCGGCGGAGAACAGACTGCAGTCACCCCAATTTTAACATTGGATAGAGTTGATAGACACCAAGCGGGAGTTTACCAATGCACTGCTAGCAACGGCGTCGGGGAGGATGTCACACAACAAATTGTTCTGCATGTGTTATGTAAGTCGATTTATTATAGTAATTTTGTTTTCTTTAGAATCTAGGAATGTATTTGTGCAATTTACATATTAAATTGCTGTTTACACAAATTATCAAACTCAATTTTAATATATAATTTGAATAAAAAATTTAACATTTTATAGCAATAATTTTATAGTAACATCACAATTAACATCACCAATATAGTAATAAATAAAGATTCATACTCTCTAAAACTGTTATAAATCTTTCGGGGTTTTTCAAAAATTTTACCTGTTGAAATTGTTCGTCTCAAACTTTGTTTACTAATAATTAATAATTTTCTGCTATAAATTTCTACTGGATTTGTGCAAGTATTAAAACGCATCAGTTAAAAAATATAGTAATTAATCCATATAAAGATCAATATTACAATTCTGGAAAATTCTGGAGTCTTGTAATTAACTAATTTTCTGAGGTGAAACTTGACAAGAAATTGCTTAGATGTTTAAAAATGATAATCTATCTTACATTGATATATGTCCGAAAATCGATTTCTGAAGTAAGCTTTCATAATCTAGTTGATGTATCTTTAGCAATTCTTTTGTGCAAGACTTGTTATTGTTATTGTCATGATTCGTGAAAAATTCAATTTCTTTTGCATTTTTTCAATTTTGCGTCGAACATATGAATATATAAATTAAAGCTTGAATATGTAAATTTATTCAACCCTTACGTAACTATAATATTATCGAGTTTTTTTTTTAAATAACATTGTTTTTAAGATCATTAACTTAAGTGAATAGCCAACTGCCGACGCGTATCGAGATTTATCTCTCATCAGTGCAGCTTTGCTGTTATGAATTATAAATTGTGAAACACTTATTGGAAACCCCCGTGGATGACTAGAGTTTAGATATTTTTAATTTTACATTTCGTGAGAGAGATATGAACTTAGCAGGTTATTGATTTAAATGATAATTTACTATTGGTAAAACCATACCGCATTATTGATAATTTTATAAACTTAATAAAGTCGGAAATAGAAAGACATGATCTTAAACACAGTGTTATTTTTCCAGTTCTTGTTTAGTTTCACGAAAGTGAACTGATAGCCCGCAAATAACTTTCACATGATAAATTTCACATGAGATTTGTTTTGGTAGTCCTACAAAATAATATTATAGAGCTACGAAAAGGTTGAATATATTTATTGTATTTATCGTATGGCTATCTGACACAGTAGGAAGTGAACCTTTAAAAGGTTACAAACGAACATCTAAAGTATTTATGTAATCTATCGACTCTGGAGTAGCTATCAGGTCCTCAGGTCTACCATTGTATGATTGTATGGTACGTTCTTCTGTGATATGTCCGATGCTTTAGATTTCTCCGCAGTCACAGAGAGGAGATGATTGCTTGCCCCATTTGTGTAGAGAGTGTAAGGCTAGTTCGGGTCCGTAGTAGAATACTACACGTGCACCTTGGATAACTGCACCCTGGTCTTGATATATTAAATGAACTAGCAGTCATATAATCTTAGAATCTCCTGACCATAAGACACATTTCGACTTTACTTATAAATTGCTGAAATAATCCCAAGATTAACTATAGCAAGGGTTTCTTTTTACGATTCCCGATAACATTATTACAAATTCACGTCCATTGTCGGATTGTAAAATGGTTGGTGTAACAAATACTAGGATAATATAAAGCAAGTGATGTGCAACTTTTTCTGCTTTCTTATTTTACAAAGGTCTTAAAACAACAAATTTTGTTAAATGGTCTTGATATACGATTAAAAATTTGTTATCATTATCAGCTGGCCTTTGATATCCAATTAAATCAATTTAACATCTGCTGTTAACATTGTACGATACCATAGGTTTTATTACTAAACCCTTTTTAACTTATTTCTTGTAAACATAAACTATGAAACATTTATCATATTTAACTTTCAGTTTAATAATTTTTGTCGTTGTTAGAAAGATGTTAAAAATCTTTGACCTAGAGAAAGATTGAAGTTTGATAGTCCTGTGAAGTTAGCAACCGAATTTGCAAAAATATAATATTACATCGGACTTCCCGGCAGATATGAAATAGTTCTAGAGTACTTTGTGCAAAATTTCAATAGTTCTGCAGAATTTCGCGAAAAAAATGGAAAATACCAAAATTGAGCAAGCAACCACTTTTGAGAAAAACTGTGCGTTTTTTACATATTCCTGTACCTCGACCATAGTTCTGGAGTACTTGATCAATGTTGCAGAAAGTTCTGCAAAAATTGAGATTTTGCAAAAAAATTGAATTTTGATACTTGCACAAACAGTTCTATTCGCGGATCTGAATAGCACCCTAAGAGAATCAAAGATCCCTTTGTCATTTTTTAATAAAAACCTTAGTTCAAAAGATATTTGCAATAATAAGGGACCCATTATTTTGAATGAAAATTTAAAAAAATCGCACGACAGTTCTGTTTGTAGTTCCCAGTAGAACTCTTAGAGTTCTATCCAAAATCCTTATAACATTTTTCTGTAAAATTAAAAATAGAAAATTTTGGGAAAAATTGGACTTTTCCAACGCGACGAAGTGAAGAGAAAAAAATCGCACAATAGTTCTGTTTGCAGTTCCTGGTAGAACTCTTGGAGTTCTATCGAAAATCATTATAACATTTTTCTTCAAAGTTAAAAATTCGAAAGATATACGAAAAATTAGACTTTACCGATGCGACGAAGCAAAGAGAAAATAATCACGCAATAGTTCTGTTTGCAGTTCCAGGTGGAACTCTTAGGGTTCTATCGAAAATCCTTATAACATTTTTCTGTAAAATTTAAAAATTCGAGAGATATGGGAAAATTTTTCACTTCAATGGTGAATTCGAAATTCAATCGTGAACTTGTATTTTTCGTATATCTTTCCAATTTTTAACTTTACAGAAAAATGTTATAAGGATTTTCGATAGAATTCTAAGAGTTCTACCAGGTACTGCAAACAGAACTATTGCGCGATTATTTTCTCCTTGCTTCGTCGCATCGGTGAAGTTTAATTTTCCCATATCTCCAATTTTTAACTTTGGACAAAAATGTTATAAGGATTTTCGATAGAACTCTAAGAGTTCTACTAGGAACTGCAAACAGAACTATTGCGCGATTATTTTCTCTTTTCTTCGTCGCATTGGTGAAGTCTAATTTTTCGTTTATCTTTCGAATTTTTAACTTTGAAGAAAAATGTTATAATGATTTTCGATAAAACTCTAAGAGTTCTACCAGGAACTGCAAACAGAACTATTGCGCGATTATTTTCTCTTTGCTTCGTCGCTTCGGTGAAGTCTAATTTTTCGCGTATCTTTCGAATGTTTAACTTTGAAGAAAAATGTTATAAGGATTTTCGATAGAACTCTAAGAGTTCTACTAGGAACTGCAAACAGAACTATTGCGCGATTATTTTCTCTTTTCTTCGTCGCATTGGTGAAGTCTAATTTTTCGTTTATCTTTCGAATTTTTAACTTTGAACAAAAATGTTATAATGATTTTCGATAAAACTCTAAGAGTTCTACCAGGAACTGCAAACAGAACTATTGCGCGATAATTTTCTCTTTGCTTCGTCGCTTCGGTGAAGTCTAATTTTTCGCGTATCTTTCGAATTTTTAACTTTGAAGAAAAATGTTATAATGATTTTCGATAAAACTCTAAGAGTTCTACCAGGAACTGCAAACAGAACTATTGCGCGATTATTTTCTCTTTGCTTCGTCGCATTGGTGAAGTCTAATTTTTCGTTTATCTTTCGAATTTTTAACTTTGAACAAAAATGTTATAATGATTTTCGATAAAACTCTAAGAGTTCTACCAGGAACTGCAAACAGAACTATTGCGCGATAATTTTCTCTTTGCTTCGTCGCTTCGGTGAAGTCTAATTTTTCGCGTATCTTTCGAATGTTTAACTTTGAAGAAAAATGTTATAAGGATTTTCGATAGAACTCTAAGAGTTCTACGGGGAACTGCAAAAAGAACTATTGCGCGATTATTTTCTCTTTGCTTCGTCGCATCGGTAAAGTCTAATTTTTCGTATATCTTTCGAATTTTTAACTTTGAAGAAAAATGTTATAAGGATTTTCGATAGAACTCTAAGAGTTCTACTAGGAACTGCACACAGAACTATTGCGCGATTTTTTTCTCTTCACTTCGTCGCGTTGGTAAAGTCCAATTTTTCCCAAAAATTTCTATTTTTAATTTTACATAAAAATGTTATAAAGATTTTCGATAGGACTCTAAGAGTTCTACCGGGATCTGCAAACAGAACTGTTGCGTGATTTTTTTTCTCTTCACTTCGTCGTGTCGGTAAAGTCCTTTTTTTCGCACAATTTTCTATTTTTAATTTTACAGAAAAACGTTATAAGGATTTTCGATAGAACTCTAGGAGTTCAACTGAGAACTACAAACAGACCTGTCCCGCGATTTTTTTAAATTTTCATTCAAAATAATGGGTCCCTTATTATTGCAAATATGTTTTGAACTAAGGTTTTTATTAAAAAATGACGAAGGGATCTTTGATAGAACTCTTAGGGTGCTATTCAGATCCGCGAATAGGTCTGTCTGTGCAAGTTTCAAAATTCAATTTTTTTTGCAAAATGTCAATTTAAAGAGAACTTTTTGCAATATTGATCAAGTACTCCAGAACTATGGTCGAGGTACAGGAATATGTAAAAAACGCACAGTTTTTCTCAAAAATGGTTGCTAGCTCAATTTTAGTATTTTCCATTCTTTTCGCGAAATTCTGGCGACTAAACTCTGGAACTATTGAATTTTTGCACAAAGTACTCTAGAACTATTTCATATCTGCCGGGAACTCCGATGTAATATTATATTTTTGCAAATTTGGTTGCTAACTTCACAGGACTAAATTTGATATAAGGAAAGATTTAGACGAACAAGACTATCAGCTAATTTGTAACTTTACTATATTACAAATAAACATGTTATATATATATATACATATATATATATATATATATATATATATATATATATATATCTATATATATATCTATATATATATCTATATATATATATATATATATATATATATATATATATATATATATATATATATATATATATATATATTCAACGTGTTCGTAACTCTATAATATTAAGTCTCAGTAAGACTACAATTACAAATCCAATGTTGCCTCCCTAAATTGGAAAACACCTACATTAACTTGAACACCTTATGCATGACTGGAAAGTATATGTTTTAATTTGACATTTGTGGAGAAAGATAGGATTTAGTTACGGTTATTGATTTAAATGATAATTTAATTTAGTTGAAACCTTGCTAATTATACTAAAATTCGTGTTCGTAGCTCTATAATAAGTCTTATTAAAACTACGTAGTTTTAATAATAATAATAAGGTAAATTTTGATTATAAAAATTTATTAAAACTAATTTATGAAATTATAAAATTAATAGAAAATTCAAAACTTAATTAATTTATATATGTAAAATTTAGATTAAGACTACATAGTCTGAATAAGACAACATACTGTGACCACAAGACTACGCAGTCTTTATAAGTCTTTAAATTTTAGAGTTACGAACAGGTTGACTATATTTATATATTCAAGGTACATTTTGTATTCAATAATTTTATATGACTATCTATAACTATTATGTGGTTTCACCAATATTAAATTATCATTTAAATAAATAACCATAACTTTATGTCTTTCTCCACAAATGTCAAATTAAAACCTAACCTAGACAGCCATGCACGAAGACTACGTGAAGACGTCAAGTCTTAATGAGACTTAGTATTCTAGAGCTACGAACAGATTCAATATATTTATATATTAAAGCTACATTTTGTCTTTTATAGGTTTAAATGATTATATCTATATTGTATCTATATAGTATGGTTTCACCAATATTTCTATATTTCGTTTATTTGCTATGTAAATCTTTACATACATATGAATTAATTAAGTTTTGCATTTTCTACTCATTTTATCTTTTCATAAATTAGTTTTAATAAATTTTTATAATCAAAACTTAAATTTTCTTAGAAACCAAAAATATCGTTTTTTAATTCAATCAGCGCTATGAAATTTATAATACACGTTTAAAAAACTTAATATTCATTCATACAATATCCATTCATACCTTTTAAATGAATCTGTGCCTCTTACTATGACATTTATGTTGCAATGGAAACGATTTAGATTCTGTCGACGTACGAATCAGATTATAATGAGCTAATTTAATTTAAATTCGAATTCGCGTATCTAATTTGCAATTGTAACAGATTTTGTTAACGCAATTTGATAGACAAAAAAAGCGAAACATTAACTTAATAGTTCTGTGACAAGTCATATCTCAAAATAACACGGTAAAAAATAACACGGTAACAAAGCTAACACGGTAAATAGACCACAAAGTACAAGTCGAAAATATCACAGCAACATAATAACACGTCGAAAATATTACATGGATTATATAACTCATCATAAAATTGGCCAATAGCAATTGAGAATTTTACTTAGTTACCGGGTATAGATAAACGGATATACCCTTGAGACGTGGTATAATCACCTCGGGTATTCGGTGGGTCCAACAAAGCAAAAACACAAAATAATAATGTAAATCTAGAGCCATGATTTAATAATTGTCATGACAAGTTTTGTATTTACTAACAAATGTCAATTTCGTTATAAATCGCTAAGTTTATTATCATCGTTTATTTTTATTCGTTATATAATCGTAACGAATACCACTCGAGCAATCGAAAATAATCGATTATTGTTCACTCCTAACTCGACATAATACTTAAAAAAACGCAGTTTTTCGCAGATTACGTCTGGTGACAATAAACGGTGACAATGGTATAATAATCGATTATTTCCGATGCTCTTGTGATATTATAACTGAAAATACCACATCCTATTCATTATTATCGTAACATATTTTAGGATGTGATATTTTCGTAGGGTGTTTTCGCGCAGTGCGTTGTTATGTTGCTGTGATATTTTCCAAGCGTTGTTTAGTCGCGATTTGTTTCATCCGCACACTATTTTTAAAACAAATTTAAAAAAATCATCAATTAGTATTTTAATTATTTTTTTATTGGTATTTGAATAATTTTTTTTTGTAAAAAATTGAAAGCTCATATATAAGTTTTATAACAAAACTCTTTTTTGTTTTCTTTTTTTCGTTGTAATTAACAAATTAAAAATATATTTTTAAATTCTGTACCGAAAACAGGCCGGTAGCATTGTGACGTAAAATGAGTAATTTCTACCCGCGCGTGACTTTGTTGATACAGCTGTAGTAGACATGTCAAATATGTCAAATATTAAAAGTCAAATATTAAAAGTTATTGTGCTTGTTTCGTACCATCGTGTAGGAGTAGGTACTACAAAATGAACTCTTCAAAAAATGTTTTTAAATGTCCCACATTGTTAAACGTCGAAACCAATGGTTTTAAACAGTGCGCCGAAAAAATCCTAAATCGACGATTTTATAAGAATGTTTATGTTTGAATGTTAGAATGAAGTTTCACCCTTTCGACGCCACAAACAACTTATGACGCGTTTGGAGTCACGTGATTATTTTCAAAATGTTATCACTTAAATTGTTTATAATTAATTGATTTTTTTCGATCGCACATCCGAATTATTTATAATAAGGTTTTAAAATACATAAAAAAAATCGATAATTTTTTTTATTCAACAACCCAATTGCCATTTTGATAAATTTGTAAAAGTTTGATTTCTCGATGCTGGTCAATTGGGCACAAATCTATGGTTTTGCTTTATTTGTTTGTTAATTCTTGAAATATAATAACAAATATTTCATAATTGAAAAGCATACAAGATTAATTTTGCTGATGTTAGTTTCGCGAATAAATTATTCAAAATATCTGGACTTATTGAGTTTGAGAACTTTTTATTAGGGTTCCGTTGTTGGACAAGGAACCTTTATAGTTTCGATATACGATATTCCAGTCTGTCCGTCCGTCTGTCCGCAGTTTAGCTCAGAAACTATTAGAAATTTAAAGCTGTAAGACAACAAGTAGTATTAACTCAACTATTTTTTTTATTAGGGTACTTCCTCTACACGTTACACGTACACATAAAGTGGGGACGTTTTTTTTTCATTGGTCTACCCCATAGTGTTGGGTTTCGTTGGATAGCTTCTTCAAAAATATTCCAGATTTGTGAACACAATATTTCGATTGAGGGAATCCGTTTGTGAAATATTAAGCCTTAAAATGCTAATTTTTGTTAGAGACAAGTGTCACCCACCAGTATGTTCATACAGTATGATTTGTTTCATTTGACGAAGATTGCGCGATTTTAAGGGTTTCGATAATAAAATAATTAATTTTTGCTAAGGAACTGGAGAGCCGCAATTTTACAAAGGAAGAGCCGCATGTGGCTCGCGAGCCGTAGCCAATCAATGCTGAGTGCCAATCTCTTTGTCACTAAGCTCTTATATTAGGAGATATAGAATCATTGTGTTTTTGTTATTAGTTTGCTTAATAGCAAAATCAAAACAAAATTAGAAGTCTTAATAAAAGCAAAAGTTACTATTTAAACTAAAACTCTAATACATTTTAAACCTTTTTAGAGCAAATTCAGGGCCGCATTTTTCATGTGATGATGAGGTAATACAATTCAAGGGCAAACAAAGCAAGTCTTGAAACATGCAACCCTAAAGAAATTCCTAGTCAAAAGGTGAAGTTTTGTGGATGGAGAAGGGGACGAAATGTGGATATTTTTAATGATGTTTCTGGTGTATCTTAGGATTTTTAGTTATTTGCTAGGTTTAAATGAGGTAAACTGTGTTCGTTTAAGTAGAGTTATTCCATCCGCTAGACACTAAAAACTATCCTATTATAATGTTTTGCATATTAGCCCTTCATACATAAAAAGAATCAATGAGGAGACCTGGTGGTCTCCTTGATTGCTTGAAGAAATGGTTATTCGCAGTCTGAAATTATGGTTTGACAACAAAGTTATCCCGATTTCTATCAATCTCAACTGATAGAGTAAAATCATTTCTTAATGCAGGAAACCATGAAAGAGATCTAGTACCTAGATCACATGCATCTATACAGACTAGGGTTTTCTAGCCGGGTACCCGGATCCGGGTATATGAAATTTTTACTACCCGGGTACTATTTCATTGTCAGACCCGGGTACCTACTTTGATAAAAAAATTCTCGGAAAATTATCACTAAGTAGCGCTTTAAAAATAATATTAGTTCAATAAGTTCAATATCAATTTTTCACTACAAACAATTAAAATAACTCCAAAGAAAGCGTTGAGTTTTTTTCACAAAAATACAGTAAACTCGAGGTTAGGTTATTTCGCCAAGTTTTGTTTTTATTTCGTTGGAGTTTGATTAAAATATTGTTCGGTGAACGGTGAGTAATTGAATTAAATATTATTAATAAAAAATAAAAAATTGTATCTAGTGGATAACCTATAAAATTTTACTAAACGATGGTTTACTTTTCGTAGGAAAAGTGGATAAACCTGTTTCTGGAGTACGGAAATATTTACAAAAATACAGAATAAAAGAATCAGTACAATGTTCAATATGCCCAAAAATATTATCCTATAAAAGCTCTTCAACGAGTGTTTTATTATAACATTTAGATAAAGTACACAAAATAAAGATCGAAAAACAGAACTTTAAGTGCGAAAAAGAAGCGCCATCGACATCGTCTTCACCCGGATAGCCGGGTAATACGGGTATACGGGGATACACGGGTATTAAAAAAAGTCGGATTCGCGGAAACCCTAATACAGACCATGTAGTTTTCTTTCGTCAGAATTACCACTAGGACACGAAAGGTGTAAGGCAATGAGTTAAAAACTGATAGTCTAGTGGGATGTATCAGTATTACCACAATAATTCCACATCAAATCAAATCAAATTTTTTATTTAATTATTAAAACTTTATTTCATTATTAAAGTTATTGCGGATACAAAACATATGCCAAATAGGACTAAATGAAATTTGTCAAAAGAAAAAGGGAAACAGAAACATATTCATACAATGAATTGATTTCAGGTTTCAACTAAAAGAAAAACAGATTTTCTTTTGGCTTTAAAATAGTTAAAACATATTATTTATATTTTTTTCGATCTTGGCCGTCTAGGGACCGCGTTAAACAACTATTGTTCAATGTATTTTTAACTTATTGCGTTCATCCTATTTTCTCTTCTGCCAATATATCTTCTTCCTCTCTCTCTTTGCTGCTCCTTTCGGTCTTCTGTCCACACTGTTCCTCCAGTTTTTCTCTTCTTCGCCTCAAATCCTTCAAATTGGAGGATTTTATTTCTCATCGGGTCTCTGTTTGCTATTTCTTCTCCAATACCCAACTCAACTAAGTCTGCTTTGACTTTTTTGAACCATGTGATTTATGTTCTGGATTTTTTTGACAAAAAACATGAATATTTGCTTTTTCAACCTTTCATCATTCAAACAAAACAAACAAACCCATGGCGCTCTAGCTCAGGGCGGGCCTTGGCCTCCTTCCACAGCCTACACTTGTGCTTAGTGTCTTGATCTTAGACACAAGTGTAGTGGAGGCCTTACAATTTTTAACGTGGATGGCGAGCCACTAATCGGGGGGGTTTCGAGGCAGAATTTTACTGCGATGACTTTGCCAGAGCCATCTACAGGAGAACGGTGGCTTATTTTTCACAATGTCCAGGATTTGAACCCAGCGCTTGCGGCTCCAAAGTCTGACACCTTGACTAATAGACCACCACCGTCTCCCTTTCATCATTCATTCTTGTCAAATGAGCATAGAAGCTTACTCTTCCCTTCCTCATAGTGTCTCCCACTTTCTCAATTTTATCATACATTTCTATTATTTTCTTTAATTACTCTATTACTTCTATGGTTCCAAGTCCCATTTTCTAATCTCGGTCCAAGCACTCTTATGATTTTTGCTCCTTTGCTCTTTCCATTATTGTCAGCATTGAACTCAATAGACTTTTGAGTTAGACTGTATGAGGAAACAGCCACTAATACGACAAATCCTCTGGATTAATTAGCTAATAGTGTTAAATAAGAGTCTGCAATTTTAAATGTGCCGCCAAAAAAACCCGATTGTTTTGGTTGGTAATATATATCCCTAGAGTTAGTTGAAAAATCGTTGAATGTTAAGAACGCCGTGTGTGCCCCTTATTATTGTTAATAAAACATTTTACATAAAAATTATTGTTTCTTATAAAACGAAAGTGTTCGTTCGACAAAACAAGTTCAATTCTATCAAATAAGAACGCGACAAGTGGCAAATCTTCAGCAAGCACGAATATTAAAACAAACAATTACGATTATGTAGACACAAAAACTATCGCATTATGGAAATAAAATTAAAAACATTTATATTTATAAGCAAATGTTTGTTTGTTAAAATCGTATTAAGAATACCCGTAAAATAAATGCAACGATGTGTGTAGGTAAAGAAATGTGGATCGCGCGTTTTTTTGGTGTAGTTTTTGTTAGTCTACACGGCACAACAAATTATTTTATTCTCGGATTCCGAACGTCGGCCGGGATGATAAAAAACTCGTGGAATTAAAGGCATTCTAATATTCGTGGACGGAGAGGAAATTAGTTCAGTAGTGTGTGGTGTGTAGTGTGGTCAAGTGCCGAGGATTCTTCTCGATCAAGGTAAGATTTTCAAAACTAATTACCTATAAATAGTAATCCATCATTTGATAACATGCAAGTAAACGCAAATAACAAATTTAAACGAGTTTTATCACTACATAAAACCTGCAATTCCATTTTTATTGTTTATTATTATTCTTGTTTCAATCATTATAAACTGAAATGGATTGAATTGAAATGGATACATCCACATAAATGTTATAAAGAAAGTATGAAGATTCTTGATACAGGTAACATTGTTATTTAGAATCATGATAACATACAATTCTAATTACTTAGAATTATATATTCTTTAATAACTGAAAAGTAAATGTAAATACTCAACTTAATCAAGATGTCACTGTAAATTGAAAGAAAATGCTATGCCATATTTCTCCTTAATTATCTTTCTTGTTTCTACTCTGATAATATAATCACAAAACATATTTTAAAAGTAAACTTACGAGGAGAATGGGGGACTAACATGTTTTCAATAAACTGACGGAGAGTTTCTACAATCAGACAAGACAAGAAAAGGCTAAACCAGTCCAGACAAGAGTAAAGAAGAATAGACAAGATTAGAAAAGGCTGGTCTGGATTGGAGTGGACTGGACAAAACAGGATAAGACTAGATAACACGGGAGAAGCCTGAACAAGAATGGACTAGACTATAGAACACTAGACTTGACAAAGCTTGACCAGACTTCACGAAAATAAATAATATCAGAAAAGAAGACAAGATCAGGATACCAGAGGAGACCAGACAAGACCAGACAAATACAGACAAGACTAGACAAGACCAGACAAGACCAGAGGAAACCAGACAAGACGGGACAATACCAGACAAGACTAGACAGGACCAGACAAGATCAGACAAGACCAGACAAGACGAGACAAGACCAAACAAAACCAGACACGTCCAGGCAAGACTAGACAAGTGTAGACAAGACCAGACAAGACCAAGCAAAACCTCATTTTTAAAGTATGTATTATACATATTTTTAATTATTTTTTAATACAACCGAATAAAACATTTTCATTTTTACCTAAAATAGAAATTCATATTTCGATGCTTTAAGTTATATTATATATTATTATTATATATTATAATAATTAGGGCGACCAAAAATATGCTCTTAAAAAAACTACTTTAAGCGTTTTAAGCTTTAAGCGTTATACATACAGTATGATACACAATTGGCTATTTATACATACAGTATGTATTCGCAATTGACTACTTGCACATACTGACTGTATATACAAATATTAGATTTAATATTTGGGTAATAACTACACAATAATAAGTAATTATAGTTTTATTTATTAAAGTTCATTTACAATCCTGTTCAATAAACTCATGAATAAAGTATCACTAAATCCGTGAAATATAGGTAATTACTAGACATCGGATTATATCCACTATCAACATGCCAAAATATGCATGCAAATATGCACTAAAAATGGGCGAAATACGCATGAAAAAATTGTCGAAATATGTATAAAATATGCACAAACAATAGTATATTAAAGGACGAGTTCAGTAAGCGCGATTTTTCAGCACGCGTCCAAGTTTAGAAAACTCCTTTTTAGAAAATGGCCGTTAATATACTATTCTAGATTTTCTAGAGCAAACCTGTAACGTTTCTCACTTAATATTAATTTGTAGGCTGAAAATGACCTCTTTACGCCAGCTGACTTTACTGGACAGAAATTTGGCGTCACTTCTGCAAAAAAATCTTCAGGCAGAGTTTGGCTGGTGCCTTTTATAAATGCATTTACTTTCTTTATTCCTTCAAGACCTGGTTTTTTTTTTATAGAGAACAGCATTTAATTTGCCACGGACCTTTTCTGATAGTGAACTCTGTAGGTTGCTGCTCTGTTCAAGGGCTTGCATTTCCAAGGGCTTGCACAGAGGAAGGTTTTTAGTTTCTAGAGTCTCAATTGCGTCGGGAATATTGTTGAAATGTCTTACAATTATAGAAATATTTTGTTTGATTAAAGGAGCCTGAAATGCCAGTTGGCTTGAATTAATAGACCTTTTCGTAATTGAAATTTTCTTGTACGCATGTGTCAATTTCCGCCATGTTATACGTCAAAAAGTGTCGTACTTTTTGACCTATAACTAAATATGTGCCCGAAACTTTCATATTCCCACCTTTCAAACTTGACGGATGCGCTTAACTGACCGTGAATAGGTCTATTGCAATGGCTTCTCAACTGTCACATTGACCAACTACTTCTTTTACGGCCTCAAAATTCTAAGCATAAAACAATACAGCTTTCAACCATGTTCCTCACCTCGTTAATATTGGTTCTGGAGGTAGTGCTAGGTTTGATAGTCGCGCTTTATATTTTTGTACGCGCGATGGTGCTTTTAAAAACACTTTCTTTGTAAAGGAAATCAATTTATTGACTAGTGCAAGCCAGTAGTCGGGTTGCCGAGTGTGAGGTGCCCGCATGGCACGTCACTGGCTTCGACCTGCCACCGTTCCCGCCTAATACAAAACACATTTAAATACTGAAATAAGCACAATAAACGAAGAAGTACTAAAATATGCAATTCAGCTATAAAAATAACGTTTAATGCATTTGCATATGCAAACATGCAAATTCATATAATCCGATGTCTAGTAGTTACATTTAAAGTAGGTAAAGTATAGTATAAATTAAAATAAATACATTTACAAGTATATTATTATTACAAGTATATTATTTTTTATTCTGTATTTTTTATGTAAAAAGTGGTCTGCTTAGTCTTTCTCTTTGAACATCCTTTCGATTTTATTTTAGATTTGATTTTATTTGATTGATTCGAGATGCTTGCAGGGCTCGATATTAGACCGAGTTTGTTCTTCAGACTCTTTCTTTTTATTGAAGGTTTGCGTTCCATAATTAGACAAAATATCTGCAATATTTTTAGTTATCGCCAGTGCCGTATCAAATTTGTCCCTAACCGATAATATTTTGTTAGAACAATCAACATCATCGAAGTTTCATCTTCAATATAATCATCAATGTTTACATTTATATCATCTGTATCCATATTTAGTGCAAATAGGAATGATATTGAAATAATAAACAAAATAATAACCAAAATATACTCTTATTTTTTTGTTTATTTTTGGCTAATTTGATATAGGGCAGAGGCGGCTTCATACAGTTTTTATATTTCGCTTTGTGAAATGCTGTGTATTACGTATATCTCTTTCAATTTACAGTATATTGATAGTTAAACTATTTCATACTGTAGTAGAAGCATAATATTTCTGAAAATCCACGTGCGCGAATTTACATAATGCTTAAAAAAAAGGAAAAAGGTATGAATGTACCCCACTAATGGGGTACATTCATACAACCGGAGGGGCACATTCAAAAATGAACGGGTAGGTTAATACACACTTGAATGAAGATAAAAGAACGATTAAAATTATTCGTCTCTTTAATGTTTGTGCATTAAGTCCGTATTTGGCTGCTGTTTTCTGAACAGAGAGTTTGCGTTCCAAAACATCATATATAGCTAACGATATTGCCTCTTCATTAACCACAAAAAACACAAGAATAAGGGGCATATTAATACAGTACGAATGTTCCCCTTGTACTTGTGTATGAATCTACCCCATCACATGTAATTAATAAAAAAATATGCCAAAAAAAAAACTGTCTTAATGTAGGATAATTTACAAATCAAATCAAAAGCTATATGATATGATTAATATTACACATCAGTGATTAATCCAAACAACATTAACTAGTCACAAAATACGTCCAAAGTAAGATTATGAAATTACTTAAGCGAGGCAAAAACACGTTCCGTGTTGAACACAAGCGCTTTTCACGACGATTGATGCCGAACTTCACTAGTCACTATACACACATAAAAGCTATGCACCAACTCTAACATCATTCTTTTGCTCCTTGCCTATCTTCAAATACGCTCAGTGTATGTAGGTGCCCCTTGTGTGAATCCGCCCCACTCTCCCATATGTTCTTGAATCACAATACGGTTTATGATTTCCGTAATACATACGTAAATTGTGGGCAAACTATGATATTTAGTTAGTATGTATTGCTTAAGGGTCCAAAATGATCGTTCAATTCTGTTTTTTTTGTAGTGTCTCCCATTAATGGTAAATGTTTTCTAAAACAATGTCCCCACATTTCTTTACCAATTCATTTAACTATTCCAATTTTTAAGAAATTGTTCCTAAATTGATACATATTTATCTTTTGTTCCTATAAAAACTTGTACAGATTTACAAATTTCTAAAAATTCATTTTACTGCTCTTCAAATTCTTCAAATTATTGCAAATGCAAGAAGCCATTCTTGAATTTATCCAATAATTTATGCTTCACATCAATTTGGCAATTGGGTATTTGAATAATTTATAAATCGAAAGCTCATATTAAGATCAAGTTTTATAAGAAAACAATTTTTTTTTTCGTTGAAATTAAAAAGTTAACAAATCGAAAATATATTTACTCGGTACCGAAAACAGGCCGGTTACCCGTGTGGCGTAAAATGTGTAATTTCTACCCGTGCATGACTTTGTTGATACAGTAGTTGTAGTAGACATGTTAAATATGTCAAATATTAAAAGTTCGTGCTTGTTTCGTACCATCGTGTGGAGTACTACAAAAAGAACTAAAAAAATGTTTTTACATGTCCCACATTGTTAACCGTCAAAACGAATGGTTTTAAATCGGTGTTTCCCAACGTGGGGACCACGCCCCACAGGGGGGCAATTTGATTGTTAAGGGGGAAATGCGAAAATGGACTCGACACGAGCTTAACCCTTTTGCTCCGGGCCATTTAAATGTAATACTAGATTTCGGTACCAAAATTGAAAGAAAAAAAAAAACAAATTCTTAAATAATTGCGGCCAATAAATATTATAAATTCGTTTGACGAGACCAAAATATCAACTGGGTTTTCAGCGTCGTCACTTTAACCTCGGAACCCCCGGACTCTTAAATCTCGCTAAACAACGCAGTTGTTCGCATCTGAATGGCCCGTCGCAACTTCTATAGTCTTTCAGTGACACCAACCGAATGCTGCAAAAATTTGCTGCGAATAATGATGATCATATAACATATGCCACTCAGTATCAAAGCTGTTAGCAAGAGAATAGACGTAATGAGTGAAGATATTGAAAAACAACTTGTTGAAAAAGCTGAAAACAAGAAAAGTCACTCAGTGCAAATGGATAAATCAACTTTGAGAGTCAGTGAGGCAGTATTGATAACTTACGTAAGATATATTGATAATGGTCATTTTGTTGAAGAAATGTTGTTCTGTAAAAGATTAGAAAGCACCAAGAAACTACTAAGATGCCAATAATATACCAATGAAAAATATAGCATTTTGTGCTGCAGATGGTGGGTGCTCCTAATATGATGGGCAAAAAATGTCTGTTTAAAATTGATGAACCATGGGAATAGGACATCTCGAAAATCAATAAACATTAATAAAAACATCTCGCCTGTTCTAAATAAAGTACTAGATTCAGTACTAAAGTGTTTGATACTCTTAGTGATTTTTAAGAGACAAACCTGAAATGAAGCATCTGTAAACAGGCGATGGTAAAGCATTTGTCAGTTATTTGGACGATATATTTGAAAAACTAAATATATTAAATAAGCAACTTTAAAGAACAAATAAAACTCTTGTCGATGCAAAAGCTAAGATATTTGGTTTTATTACCCTTATAGAGTTATGTTACAAAGGTAGTAATAACAAAAATTTTGAAGATTTTCATTGGCTCCAAAAATGTGAAGTAAATGATACCGCTATACTTATTGCTATACTTTATTGTCGATCATCTGAGAATACTATCGGCTGATTTAAAAGAAAATTTTCTGGTTTAAAACGAATTGCTTTTCCATGAATGATGCAGCCAATGTTAGAGGATTTGTCTGTTATATCAAATATATAGTATGAAGAAAAACTAGCAGAATTACAAAATGACGAGTCAGTTAAAACTTTATTTAATATAAAAGGAGCGATGACATGGCATTCTGAGGAAACAGAAATCATTTACCCAAATTTAACCAAATGTGCAAGAAAACTATGGTTACCGTTTCCATCTTCATATTTAGCTGAATGTGGATTTACTGCTAGAAATGCTTTACTGGTAAAAAAAGAAATCGTCTGGATATAACAAAACGGGGGGACTTGAGACTGAAGCTAACCAATAGACTAAAAAAAATTGGAACCTAAAGGTAGACTTCCGAGCAAAGCAGCTCTGACGTTTCGGCTCTGACAATTCGAACGCAGCGACGCGCTCAGCGTCAGTGTCGCTGTGCTCGAATGGCGCTTCATACATTTTCATAGTGCATACTGACGTCCTCGCGTCAGTATCGCTGCGTTAGTGACGCCAGTGTCGCTTTGCTCGGAAGTCTACCTTTACATAAAATCTCTGTATAGCAAGGACCAAGCGCAAGAATCTCACTAAATTAAAATAATAAATTAATATAGAAAAATCCTTATTAAAATTATTTTGAATTTGAATTTCAGTTTTTCATTATATGTTTTGGAAATTTTCTTGTTTCGTAACAATTTCCTAGTGATTTCTTCCTAAAACGTATCAATTAAGTTTCTTAAGTGAACAATACAATTTTTAATGTTAAAAATTATGAAGATGTTACATAGGGGGGGCATAAGAATTTTAGAAAGGCTTAGGTAGGGCATGGCACAAAAAAGGTTGGGAGACACTGCTATATATCCGTATAATCCTTTTTAACTTTCAACGAAAACATTTGTTTATAAAATTTTCAAGTCTATTTAAAATGCATATAAACTAAAAACAATAATTTAAGTAATGATGATACCTGTTCATTAAATTTAGAGAAATTAAAAATATATTAAATTTCTTGTTAGCGCAGAGACTTTCTAATTAAAGCGTTAATGACAATGATTAAAATGGAAGTTTAAATTTAACTTTGTTTCGTCAGGGTAATGAACGAGTCTTTTTCCGTAAAAGAGATCTGTATCGCTACAAGATAAAATCAATACTATAATACAAAGCACATCAATCCTACAAAATTAAAGTGGGAGCAATTCGGTAATAATACTCTTAACCTCTTTATAATTTGTTCGAGCTATTTTATTTGCAATAATCTCTGATCAAGGGGTTGATTGATTCATGAAATAATCGTACATCGGGATTACTATACACCCATATTGCCAGTTAATCGTATGTGTGAGCAACTTCAAGGATTTACTGTATATATTAAGTGCAGTGAAGTGTGTATTCGTTGCGCCTAGCAAATCGCTGGTATTCCAACCCTTTGAAAAACACTCGTTATTAAATCAAACCATTGCAGCGAATTTGGCAACGTAAATCCATCAAGCCGGAAATTGCCTGTAAATTGTTACTAGGAAATTTCTGAATAATAAAATCGATTATATTTTTATATTCGATGAGGGTTAGCGAGTATCTTAGAGTTTTATGTAAACGGAGGGGAGGCTGACAGAATATTTCAAATTTTCTTGCTAAATTGTTCTGTTGGGGCGCACGCAACAATTTCCTTATGGGAAAACTGGGTTAACTTTCTTTTTTTTTCTTGTTTTTATGCCTGTTGTTCTTTACATAAATTATTTAAATATTGATATTTATTCTAGTAGATACCAGTATATTTACTAAGTTTCTACTTCACGATGAGTGTATATATTAAACTATAATTACTCAAAAGCTTTTACAAACTTAAAACAAACGGAACACAGCCTGAATATATAAATATATTCAGCCTTTCCGGAGCTCTATAACAATTATTGAGTCTTTTTAGGACTACCAAAACAAATTTTACATGAAATTTGTAAGTTACTTTACAGCTTTCAGTCCACTTTCGTGGCACTCAACAAAATATAGTAATTGTAAATTAATCAATATTTATTATTAATTGTAAATTAATCAATAATTATTATAGCTCCCCGGAAAGGCTGAATATATTTATATATTCAGGCTGTGTTCCGTTTGTTTTAAGTTTGTATGATGATCTATAACGTACGATGGTCTTATTAGTTCAATCAATAACCTGATAAGTTCATGTCCCTCTCTCACAAAATTGTGAAAAATTATAAACATCTAACCCCTAAACACCACATGGGTTTTCAAGTGAGTGGTTTACAAATTGTTGTTCATGGAAGCAAAGCTGTGCCGATGAGAGATAAATCTCGAAACGCGTCCACAGGTGGCCTATCCTCTTAAGGTATCGGAAAGACATGATCTTAAAAACAGTGGAATTTTTATGGTTTTTGTTGAGTGCCACTAAGGTGGACTGAAAGCTGTAAAATAACACAAATTTCATGTGTGATTTGTTTTGGTAGTCCTAAAAAGACTCAATAATTGTTAAAGAGCTCCGGAAAGGCTGAATATATTTATATATTCGGGCTGTGTTCCATTTGTTTTAAGTTTATATGATTATCTATAGCGTAGGATGGTTTCAGCAATTCTACAAAAACTGTTAGATTTGACTTATATTTTAAATTCCCACTACAATTTGTATCATCTAGATTTGTGCCCCCTGTCTAGTCTTGTCTATTCGGTATTGTCTCTATAGTCTTTACTGACTAGTCTTTACTTAATGATTTGATATGCGCAGTTTTGACACTCAAAAGTATTTGTCGAGTCTTGTCTATTTCGTCGTGTCCATCTAGTCTTGTCTGTTTGCCTAGCTTTGTCTGACTAGTCTTGTCTCTCTAGCTTTGTCCGTCTAGTCTTGTTCGCCTAGTATTATCTGTCTTTTGAGATCCAATGCTACTTCTCTTTTGACGACCGATGCTAAAATAAGATCGTTCTAGCAAAATCTCTGCAGAATCGTCTGATCGACGAGTCTTATCTGCTTAGACCAGTTTTTGTTGTTTTGCTATATAGTCTGCCCAGACCTGCCTGTCTACTTATTTAAAGTAATTAGACTTTTAGAAACCGGTCGAGCAGGCAGGATTCAGGAAGGGCTATAGCACAACTGATCACTTGCAGACAATCCGAACGTTAATAGGAAAAAATGTAATGTACAGTACAGAGCAGAATGTAATGTACCACTCCACCTGGCATTTATTGACTACGAGAAAGCTTTCGACTCGGTAGAATTATGGGCTTTACTGAGCGGAATGTCCGATGCAAGAATTGATTCAAGATATACAAACCTAATCAAAAACATATATTAAAATGTGACCTTTTGTGTCAAGTTAGATGAAGACATTATGACTCACCAAATAATGATTAAAAGAGGCGTCCAGTAGGGTGACACGACATCCCCTAAACTATTCACTCTGGCACTTGAAAATATCTTCAAGGAACTAAATTGGGACGATAGGGGTATAAACATAGAAGGCAGAAACTTGACACACCTACGTTTTGCAGATGATATTGTCCTTATGGGTAATAACATTAAAGAAATACATTTCATGCTACAAGAACTTAATCAAGCTTCCAAAAAAAGTCGAATCCAATATGAACCTGAACAAAACAAAGGTTATGAACAACACCAACCAACATATATCTATTGATGGTAATATCATAGAAACTGTCGACCAATACATATACTTAGGCTATGAAATTAAACTAGGTAAAGAAAATCAAAACAGCGAGATTTTCAGGCGAGTAAGATTAAGTAGGGCTGCCCTCGGAAAACTAGGACACATTAAAAAAAAAACAGGAATGTCTCAATGTGCTTAAAAACCAAAGTGTTATGACCTGTTATGACCTACGGGCTAAGAACTACCACCTTGACAGAAAAGAGCGCCGAGAAATTAACAACAATCCAATGAGCTATGGAACGTGCAATACTTGGAATATGCTTGAGGGACAAACTCAAAAATGAAGAGGTACGCACTAGAACAGGCGTAACAGATGTAATGTACCGAGTGGTAAACCTCAAGTGGAGCTGGGTAGGGCACGTCGCAAGGCAAGACTGAGACCGTTGGACAAATAGAGTTACACAGTGGAGACCAGGCAGAACTAAGAGAAACGAAAAAAGAGACCTCAGAAAAGATGGCTGAATGATGTAAAAAGACTAGTCGGCAGAAAATGGCACCAAGAAGCCCAAGACAAAAAAAAAATTGGAAAAAATTAGGGGAGGCCTATGTCCAGCAGTGGGCTTTAAAAACCCACAGCTGAAGAAGAAGATTTAAAATTGTAATTGAAATTGGCTACAACTTTAATTTTTATGATTAATTATAATGAAATTATGAATAGGATTGTTGCGACTGTTACTACGTGTGTTACTACGTGTTACTACTGTCACTATGTTTTAACCACACTTATAGTTTGTAAAAATTATGAGATTCGTTGTTCTGAAAGCAATAGCGTCTACGTAGGCCAGACAGGAGAAAGCATATCAACTCGTTTTTCCGAACACTTTCGGGCCTTCCGTCTTCACAAGCTCAATAAATCGAGCAAACTTAATCTTCTTCTTAATCTCCTAAACGAGCAAACCGACCTAATCTTTTTCCAATTTTCTACTCTCACCCAATCTCTAGCAGATAAGTTCTCATCCAAGGACAGACACCGCCCCTGCCCACCTAAACTAGAGGGGTATATATTCATTAATTTGTTAAGGTATAGGGGTATATGAGCCGTTTATTTTGAAAGTGGCCATTTTTCAAAAATAGTCCATATTTTTCAAGTCAGAAACTTTTCAAGTCACATGGACAGAAAGTCCATTTTTCAAAAATATCGAGTTAGCTACCTTAATAGTTATATTTTCACTTGATCTTTTTATTCTGAAGTAACTTTTTACTAATATATTTAAAATCATTACGATTTTGTAACACGAAAATTGGCTGGATTAATGAAGTGATGAAAAGTTTATTTTGAAAGTTGCCTAAGTCCCATTGTGAGAGTTTCAAATCGATATGGAAAATATGCAATCAAATTTTAGGTGATCTCGTAAGAGCTTTATGTTTAATTATCAAAGCAGCGGTTGAATTAGCAATGTGCAATGAATTTATTTTAATCAATTTAATTCCAAATTTTAGTTTCGTTCCGCTAATGGATTCATACGTGTCTCCCGATATAACATTGTAATTTTCAGCAATTCGTTAATAATTTGTTTATAACAAATTAAATTGCAAAAAAACTGCATGAAAATATGGACATATTAAAATATCCCAAGAGAAAACTTATGAAGTTTCGATTATGATTTACAATGTAAAAATAAAAAAAACTTAAAAAAAACGGGACTACTCACAAACCTCAAATACAAGGACTTTTTTATTACATTATGTAACCGACCTGCACATAATAATTATTTTAAATCCCTCTCGCATACACAAACTGGAGAAGACTGAATAATAATTAATAAAACAATATTTTTAATGTAAAAAATATTTTAAAACTGTTATTTAACTTTTTAGATTTTATAACATAAAAGTGTATACTTACATTTATTTTGATTTCAAGGAAAATTTAGTTTATGAATGGATTTGTGCTTTCTTAAGAATTTGAAATGTGATTTAATTGATTTTGAAAGTGGCCCAAGTCCATTTACAGCCACCAAAAATATTAATTTCTTAAATAACATTAATTATGCTAAAGATGATAAATTTGACACCCTTAGAAACACCAAAACATTATTCAACTATGTTATTCGTTACCCATATTTTTAAATTTTATCCAACGCAAACCCTTCAATATCTCGATTCGAACATAAATGGAGTCACTTTCAAAATAAACGGCTCATATATTTATTAATTTTGTATACCTTATTAATTTGTTAAGTCACTTGAAATTGACCGTCAAACGTCGAAACTCGAGTCGTGATATGTGTAGAAATTGTGTGAATAACAAGTTTATATAACATTTTTACATAATTACATCATTAAAACAGTGAATTTTTCAATTCATTGTAAATAATGAAATTAGTTTAATGTAAACGCGAATTGTGTATATGGTTATAATATAATATAGAGCCACTACCTTAAAATTTTAGGAAAGTTGTTTTTCTTGGGTGGAAAATATGTTTATATTAAAGGGTCGTATAGTTTGAGGCCTCGTCGAGCGAAGAGGCAGTAATTCTTAAAGTTTCAGTTTTGATGAATGTATCATGAGTTAATTTACAAACTGCTTGACTCATAAAGAATTTTACTTGTTTATAAAATATTAATCGAAGTTGAAACGACCATCATTAGAGTGTGTGTTAGTGTTCCTCCCAGGATTTCTATAAAATTCTACGTTTTTTAACTTTTATATTACGTGAATTATGTATATTCAAAGACGGAAACTTATTATTATATCTCTTGAATAACTTTTAAGTTCATATTTTAAATATACTACTTTTATGTCTAATTTAATGGGCCGTGATGAGATTTTTTATACTTTTCTTCTCCTATTTGTTATGCAAACTATTTTGTTCCCCACGATTGCACAAAACAATCTCCGCGTCAGCATCAAGACAAACGTTTACATTTTTCAATATTTCTTAAGATAATAAAATACATATTTTTGTAATAAGCGATATTAAAGAACTTTTATTTAATTGTAATTGAATATACACCTACCAAATAATGATCGTATAATATAACAGAGACTAAATGAACATATCATTTTGGCACATATAAATTTTAAGAAAAGAAACTAAGATTATATAATTTAACTACTTATATTTTAATTGATTTTGATAGCTTACTCAAGGAACTAGAAATTGAAAAATATAATTATGTAATCGACTTTAATTTGCTACTTTTTTAACTGTTGAAATTAATAACTCCAATATAACATTTTGATATCTTTTGCATTTACCGCAAAAATATTAAACGACACGGATTTATTCAATTTTCAAGGTAACATACTTGAAAGTAAATCCAATTTTATTAATCTCCCAGTTTGCACTTTTCGTAATAATAAGTTCAGATGGAAACTGTACCCCCTCTATTATTTATAACATTCCGAATCCTTTGTCGAATAAATTCAATTTGAAACTTAACCAAGATTATTCGCCTTAATCCACTTTAACCGTAGGATATACTGTCACATTTAAATTTATTAGACATAATTTTTTGGAATAATATATTCTTTCCATTAATTACCAATATAAAAAAACAAGAAACTCTAAACCAATATGTACTAATAAATATCAACATAATGTTTTGTAGAAATTTATATAGACTATAATTAATAGAAGTAACAAGAATGGGATTAAATCCATTCTATTCTAGTCTAGCTTAGATCCGAATCTTTTAATAGAGTTAACTAATATTTATTGTATTTGGTCTTGTCTGGTTTTGCCTGATCTTGTCAGGTCTTATCTGGTCTTCTCTGGTATGGTCTGGTCTTGCATGGTCTCATCTGTCTCATCAATAACAACATAATTTCAATTAAAATCAAAACGATCTTACGTAGTTTTTCAGATTTATGATATATTAAACGATTTGACAGTTTATAGGGTTTATATGTAGTAAGTTGTAGCTTTATTAATGACATTGGTTATATCAAAATTATCTTAAATTACCTGTTCAGAAAATATAGCAATCAACTTTTTTTGAGATGATGACGCTGATTTTTGAATCGATGTAGATGTGCCACAAACTTCTTCGTAGTCCCTTCGGATGAGTATTTAATAAATGTCTTTTCATACCTGTCGTATTATTTTCTTTTCTGCTAATTATTTTCTTATTCTAGATTTCTCACATACTAAAAATTTTGCTTCTTTTCTCATCTTTAATTACTTCAAATTAAAAAAAAAATTTGATCACCGATCGAGTCACCGATGTATTTTTTATTAAACACTGTTGATTAAGTGGTTCAACTTAATAATTAATAATAATTTCACTTAAAAATGACCGTTGCATTTTACTGCTTGAAAATGTACCTTACGATAAGAAACTATAAATATCTGTTTACATACATTTTCTATTTGGTTACTATTACTATCTTCGATTTTCCATCCACATGAAAATGTAGCGATGACAAACCATAAATGTCTGTTTACATACAATTTCTATTTGTATACTATATTTCAATCTTCTTGCTCCATCCACATGAAAACGTGTAATAACAAATCATAAATGTCTGTTTATATAAACCTTCTATTTTGTTGACTATTTAAAATTCATAATAAATAAACGAACTTAAAAAAAAACGAACATAATTTGAAACTAACTACGACATCTATTTCATATTACGAAATCTACTCTTTTAATTGTTATATAATGAAATGTAACATGCCCGAGCCCACAGTTCAAATTTATGCAAGAAAATATTAAAGCTGCCCGTATTAGGCCTAGGCTGGACTACGGCTAAACTTCCGCGGTTTTTAATCGCGTCATTTTGTGAATCAAGTAAGTTAATACAAGCGGCCTCACTTGCAGATTTTTCTGTATGCTTCTCGAGCGGTTTGGCTGTTATAGCGGTTACCGCTCGCGGGAAAAAATCGTAGTGCTGCTTCGGCCTTAGACTCAAAGATTGAAGAAGTATGACCAAGATCTGAAAAGAGACTCTCGTGTCTCTTTTCTCGCGAGAGCGAGACTACATACGCTCTCGCGGGAGCGAGACCATATACGTTCTCGCTCTCGCGAAAGTGAGACCACACTCGGTCTCGTCTCGAAAAAAATATCGTTCTCGCGTGGAGCCCTACCTACCTGTTTGGACAAGTCTTGTGCAGGCTTGTCCAGTGTTGTCCATCTTGTCCAGTCTTGCCATGTTTTGTTCAGCCTGGTCCAGTATCGTCTAATATTATTTAGTAATGTTTTCTCTAGTTATATATATATATATATATATATATATATATATATATATATATATATATATATATATATATATATATATATATATATATATATATATATATATATGGTAATTTAATGTAGTATACCTTTATATTACTCGAGTAGAGGAATGAGATTAAGTGGAGAATGTTTACTGCATAATAAAGCTGAATAAGTAACAACACATTGTAAATCTAGCTTTGTGCGTGTTGGTTTCAAGGACATTAAAGACTCAACATACGCCGTTGTTTTTTTCTTATCGGTTTTCCTTCAATGTTGTGGAAGTTAACTTTGAAATAGCGAATAAAATAACAGAAGAAAACTGCTCTATTTGACTTTAAAATTATACGCTTATAACTTGCATGAAGTCTCAACGTTTTCCTTACATAGCATGTCACATTCAATAAATGAATTAATGCATTTGGGTTTGTTTGATTGAGTTTGAAGATTATTACACTTTGTCTTTTCTTCAAAAATTATATTTTTAGAATAAATGTATATTATATGATTTTTATAAAAATATGAGTTTTCAAGAAAAAACTCAAAAGTGAAAAAGTAAAAAGTGTTATCGGTTATGGCATTTGTTCTCGGTTATGTAATGCGATATCAACGACTTATAATACATATATATATATATATATATATATATATATATATATATATATATATAATTTGTAAATATTTTCAACTTCAAGTCAAGTTAGTTATTACTGATAACAAACAGAGCACAGCGACCAAAGTAGACAACATATTGAAGAAGATAGACAAGAATATATACAGGAAAATAGACAAGTCTAGTTAGAGATAGAAACGTCGAGACTAATAGGGTCAGATTGATAAGTCTACAGAAAATATTATATGTCTTGAAAGAATTAAAAAAATCTAAAATTAAATTCGCATTGGAAAATTTGGTACTTACGTATTAACGCCACCGAAGCGAGATGTCGCGCTACCACGCGATATGAGGTCTGGATTTATCTGCTCCATTATAACCTTATCCTACTATTCATTTTGCCCAAATCTGTAGCTGCGCTGGCGTTAGTACGTAGTACTTTTCTGGTTTCGTTGGCACAATAAAACAAATTAATTATTTTGTTATTAACTACTTAGCCCAGTCATTTTGGCATTTCACCCCGGCATCTAACAGAAGTAGCTGAATTTTTGTATAGACCTTTATTTTAGCATTGCAAATGTTGTCTCAAAAGTCACATATGCCAATATGTGAGCGTCTTTAGATATTCAAGGTCAAAGGTCGCAAAAATCAGTTTTTTGAGAATATCTCGTTTTTTCTGCCTTCTACCGTATTTGCATTTATTATTGAAGTTGTAGAGAATAAATTTCTCTACAAATTTCATTCGAGACCTTTTTTTATAAGTCGAACTGTTTTTGAGATAAAGGACGCAGTGGAGCGCTCATCCATGCGTACCTTAGCGCCGTAATACCGTTTATATTATATTGTTAATAATATAATATAAAATACCGTTTTTTACATTGCATTGACCACAAGCTAAAGAACATTGCATCCCTAACTTATGGGAACCACAACGCGAACCACAAACAATTCTTGCAATTGCAGAATAATGAAATGATTAGTTCATCTGGTGCAGGTGGTAAAAGTGTTGTTACCGGCGTTAGGGTTTCATTTTGCAATACCCATGGGGTCGAATTAGAAGAGCATTAAAATATATTTAGAATGATTTACTTCATTATTTTATTATTTGTATGTCATAGGTAAGTAATATTTGATGACTATTTGATTTGAAAGAAATATAAGTATAAGGTATTAAATTGTTATATAAGTAATATTTAATAAGTAATTTAGTAAAAAAACGGTATAATACATTAGGATTCACTAAGGTAAGTATGGCTGCTCATAAGCGCTCCACACCCTGCTCCCTCTATCTCAAAACCACATCGACGTATAAAAAACGGTTTCAGATAAAATCTGTAGAGAATTTTATTCTCTACAACTTCCATAATAAATGCAAATACTATAGGAGGCAGAGAAAACGAGATATTAACAAAAATAGTATATTAAAGGACGAGTTCAGTCAGCGCGACTTTACAGCACGCGTCCAAGTTTGGAAAACGACGAGCGTAGCGAGGAGTTTTCTAATGGACAAGTGATGAAAAACGCTTGACGAACGAGTTTTTTATAATATTTTTTCTATTTTGCGCCCTTTTATGCCATGTTATGCCATTTCTAAATAAAAAAATCGCCAATACATATTCATAAAATTTTATGGTGGTTGGTTACACTGATAATTGACACTTGAAATTAATTTAAAGGTTATAATTAAAATGGGTGAAAAAATATCTTGCACTCCACTAGAATTGAAAGAAATAACTGCAAATACAGTGAATAAATTGTTGCCTGATAAATCGCGAGCAAGATATGAAAAAGAATACTGCAAATTTAAGTGCGTGTAAAGTGGGGGTGGTTTAATCTAAATAAAGTTACAGTTGTTTCGGAAATTGTTTTACTTGCTTACTTCGAATTACAACGTAAGAAGTATATACCATCAAGTTTATGGACGATATATTCTATGTTGAGGTCTTGTTAATCTATACATAAGGATGTAGATAAATCCAAATATTGTAAATTGCAGGCCTTATTGAAACGGATATCTCAGGGCTACGCACCTAAAAAGTGTAAGATTTTACAAGAAGATATTCATAAATTTATAAGGGAAATGGATGATATGTCTTATCTGGCTATGAAGGTGGATAAATTTGTATGTATATTGCAGCTTTGTATGTAACGGTATCCATTATAGATCGTCTTGATAATGGGTTATAATGGTGTGCTTAGACGTCAGGAATTAACGTATATGTCTGTCAATGACATAAAATACAGATCCGATTCCATCATTGTGTCTGTATCTAAAACAAAAAAATACATTCCAAGTATGCAATTACAGATCCTCATTGGATTGACTTAATTAAAAAATATGCTAACTTACATCCTAATAATGTTACGCATAAGAGATTTTTCTTTTTAACTTTTAAAGATTTTAACTTTTCGTAACGGTCATTGTATTAATATTCCAATTGGTATTAATATGGGGAGAATATCAAAAGACATTGCGACATTTCTCAAATTTCCAAACTCTGATCTTTACACTGGACATTGTTTCTGAAGAAATAGTGCGACACATTTGGCCAACCATGGTGGTGATTTGTTGACAGTAAAAAATCATGTTGGATGGAAGTCTACTACTGTTGCGAAGGGGTATG
Organism: Phosphuga atrata; assembly: GCA_944588485.1. Taxonomy (NCBI): domain Eukaryota; kingdom Metazoa; phylum Arthropoda; class Insecta; order Coleoptera; family Silphidae; genus Phosphuga; species Phosphuga atrata. Next base: position 10,775,827 of record OX155896.1, on the reverse strand, counting down.
TTGACGCTTTATTAAAAAAGAAGATTGAAATATCTAAAATGTTTCGGTCTGAGCAAGCAAATATCAACTTACCTGGATGTTCTTCTAGTGCCCCACATTTGCAATATGATAGCAACAGTAGTAGTAGATATAATGTCCCTGGTGTGAGTGTTACTACTCAAGAATCCAATGTTACTATAAATATTTTTAATACTTGTACCATTGAAAAGAATTTAAAATAAATGTGTTTTATATCATTTATTACCATTAATTAATTAAATTTGTGTATTCACGATTTCCACACATCTTCTTCTTCAAATGCCATCTCCTCTTAGAAGGTTGGCTATCATAACTCTTTTCACTTTTGATGTTGTAGCTCTAAACAACTCAACGCAACTATAGTTGTTCCATTTTCTTAGATTATTTAACCAGGAAATGCGTCTTCTACATCTTACTTTCATCTTAGCTACATTCAAAACTGTCCACCATGGAGATCCGAATAGGGGACTAGAGACTCAGGTATTTTTGCCTTGAAATTAGCCATGTTGATTAACTAGGGATATTTAATCAGGTAGTTTCCCATTGCTTTCCTGATTCCAATGCCGTTGACTATTTCTTATAGTTCGTCCGCCTTCGGGGGCGATTTCTTACCCCCAGGACAATAGAGTGCCCTTCCGTTATCATTTGATATTGGTTAATTGCTTATACCGGCGCACATTCGGTCTATTATATAATATTCAAATATTATTATATTACTTTTTTTTAAGTCCCATAAAGAAAGAAAAAGAATATTTGGCACTAAAATAATTTGACGTTTCGAACGATAATTTTCTTGAAACCAAATTCACTTTGTTTTTAACACAATTTTTAACACTAACACCAATCTAAAGTTAACTTTTTGTTTTTTTCGCTATAAATTTCCCTCTATATAAACTTTATACCATTCAAAAAATACATAATTTCAATGAGCAAATTTTTGTTGTGATTCCACACATCATATAACCTCAAAACTATCTCGCCGAAAATTTGACATTACTGACAGCTCTGAATTTCTGTGACAACTTTGAATAAATTAACTAACTAAAAATATTACAGCACTCGGCGAGCCATTACCGCACGCATATTAGTGCTGTAATGAGTCTATTACAGACGCAAAATAGAAAAACTGATTTTTGCGACCTTTGGCCTTGAATATCTAAGGACTCTCACATGTTGGCATATGTGACTTTTGAGACCACATTTGTAATGCTAAAGGTCTATACAAAAATTCAGCTTCTTCCGTTAGATTCCGAGATTGACCCCTTTTTTGGCTAATTTGACTGGCCTAACTAGTTTCGTGAGATTCTAAAATAAAAGTAGACTTATGACTAATGTACTCAAAGCAGACTAATATAAAATAAGACTTATCGAGAATTAATTTAAATGATTTATTACATTCAAAATCTATTCGGCCATCTGTAATTTAGTTACAAAATAAATAATTTAATTCTGAACTTGATGAGTAAGTGTGTAGGCCTACAACTCGAAAATTAGAATATCAATACCAACTTAATAAAAATTACTTATTAAGAAAAAAATTAAATAATATAGAATATAGACTCTCCAAGATCGGATCGTTTTTCTGTTTACTTCCAAAATAAATAATTTCAATTCTAGGCTAAAACTTAATGAGTAAGTTTTTCGGTTTATATCTTGTAAATTAGAGCTCGAGGATTCAGCTACTCTGTGAAAACTAATATTTAAGTCTAATATTTAAGCAAACCTTAGTAACAAATTTAGTTCAAAATTATTTAGACTGTTGAAAATAAAATTTTCTGTCTGTAATTTGGATCCAAAATAAAAAATCTCAATTTATCAATAAAACTTAATGGGTAAGTTTTTCAATCGATAACTAGAGAATTTGACTAGATTTTTAACTAAATCAAAGATAAATATTAAAGTTAACATATTAAAAATTAGGCTAAATAAGACTGCTAAAAATCTGCATAAGAAAATAAATACATAATTTCAATTCGACAGGAGAACTGGATGATTTCGTTTAACGGTCTATATCTATATCTCGAGTGTTAGACCAGTTACTTTGTGAAATTAAAAAATAAAATTTTGTAGACTTATTGAAAATTACCATAATAGATATTTTAGACTCTTTAAAATCTGTTTTTCTATTTTGTGTCTGTAATGGGCTCATAACAGCACACATATGTATGCGGTTATGGCTCGCCGTGTGCGATACTATTTTTTCAATGTATATCGGCGATTTTTTTATTTAGAAATGGCATAAAAGGGCGCAAAATAGAATAAAATACTATAAAAAAAACTCGTTCGTAAGGCGTTTTCCAGCACTTCCATTAGAATCCATTAGAAAAGAGTCCATTAGAAAACTTCTCGCTACGCTAGTCGTTTTCCAAACTTGGACGCGTGCTGTAAAATCGCGCTTACTGAATCCTTTAATATACTATTTATTGTATGTGCGCAATTTAGTTCCCAAATAAATAATTTTAATTTTAGACTGAAACTTAATGCGCAAATGTGTCAAATAACTTGAAAATTTTACTAGTTAGCCAATGATATCTAAGACTAAATATTTGAGAATGCTTATTAGGAATTATTATAACTAATATGGATTTTTCAAAAAGGGTTTCTCTTGAATTTGTCTGCTAAAGAGACTATCTCATTTATGGACTAAACATTCCTGAGAAGTTTAACGGGCTATAAATTAAAAACTAGGTTAGCTATCACATTTATTAAGAATTAGCCTTAATAATTTAGACTGTTTAAAATATGTTCTTCTAGACAAGAAAGTGTTAAGCACACGAGGCTAGGATATCAACAGTCCAGTTTAACTAATACCTAGGAGATTAGACGCACCACTAGGTAACCAAACCTAGCTAGACTTTAAGAATAGACATCTGTATATAGACAAAATCAGATGGGCAAAATTAAATGAAAATATTAACAGGCAAAGGGCGATAGACGTATTTAAAGATGGAAATCTAGGCAGACAAGACTAGACAAATAAACTGAGAACCAGACATACAGATGGAACAAAGAACAGAAAAAGATAAAGCCCTACAAATAAGATAAAGTCAAAGTTTATCAAAGTAGACAAAGCTATATGGAGGAGACTAGACCAACAAAATTTACGAATGAGCAGAAAGGGTCATTCTGAAACGGCTAGGTAGAAAAACTAAACAAATGAGTCTAGATAGATAATAATTAGATAGAGATGCAGGTATAAACTAAGAGACGGTTAAGGCAATCAACTAGACTAGAGATACAATATTATGTACAAGTGAAATGCTACTGAGCAAACAAAACTAGACAGACATAATTAGAAATAATTAAAAATTGAGGGGACCTCCCTATTTGTAGTTACATTTAAATAAACATAATAATACGAAAAATAGCTTGAATATAATAATACTCAACCTGTTCGTTAATTTATAAAATTAAGTCCTACTAGGACTTAGGCAAATGTCATATTGAAACCACTACTTCCCTGGCTAATACCACGCAGGATATTGGTCAATATCTCGATATCCTGACAAGACTATATGAATGAGACTAGACAAACAAAATTTGCGAAACGCAAACAGAACACAACAGAAAAGGTTATTCAGATACGACTAGGCACAAAAGACTAAACAGATGACAATATAGTCCATTTTTTAAGAATGCAGTACAGGGAAGATAGGGACATTTGACCTTGTTCTCTAATGGGCTGTAATCGAAGAGAAGTTCACATCGACAATATTTACATCTCAATCTCTCTCTTTTCACAAACATTTGTAGTCACTGGCGTAGAATTTGGTTATATGTAATTAAATGAATATAATACTACGAATAATTTCTAAATATAATAGAACGTTAAATTATACTACGGCTAATAAGTACTATATTATACAATAATGTTTTATATAAAATTTAATATTCAATTTTAAATTTAAAGATACAAAAATTAATTAACTCCAAGTATATTTTTTTCTTACACCAATGCATGTTGATTTGTTAGTTGTCAATGGCTGCCGTGTCAATGCACAATTGTCATCTGATATGTTTGTATCATTTAGATTTTTGACATTTTGCTCCATTTATATGTTTATATTTTATTACAATTGTTGCCATTTGGTGTATTTAATCTGTAGTTTTCTTTGTATTCAAGTAATATTTTTCCTTTATATTCAAGTAACTTTTTTCCTTTATATTCAGGTAGCTATATTTGAATTTAGCGCCAAATTTTGTAACTATAGTTCATTTTTTTAAGAATGCAGTACAGGGAAGATAGGGCTTATTTGACCTTGCTCTCTTGTTGGCTAAAATCTAGGAGAAGTTTACACCGACGATATTTACTTCTCCATCTCTCTCTTTCACATACATTTGCAGTCACTGGCGTAGAATTTGGCGATATGTAATAAAATGAATATAAGACTACGAATAATTTCTAAATATAATAGAACGTTAAATTATACTACGGCTAATAGATACTATATTATACAATAATGTTTCATATTTAATTTTAAATTTAAAGATGAAAAAAATAAATTAACACCAAGTATATTTGTTTCGTACGCCAATGCATGTTAAGCTGTTACGTGTTGTGCACCCTCCGGGAATTTTGTTTTTTATACTACCATGGCTGATAACGAGGTGCCCAGTACTTCCAAAGGTATAAAGAAAAATCCGAAGGGAAATTTTTTTAAAAGTGGACAAAAATTAATGGCCTACAACAGTTATTTGGTCCATAAAAGTAAGGGTACAACAAAAAAAAGCTCAAGCTGTGGCACTCACTGCAGCAGCTGTTGGAATCTCTGAAAGATCTATATACAAAATTGTTGCGGAAATGGAAAAAAAACTGGAAAACTTTCATCACCAAAAAAGAAAAGAAAGCGAGAATATTTGTATTCAAAATTATCAGAAGATGCGAAAAAAGCTATGCGATATACTGTGCATTCCTTTTTCAAAATAAATGAAATCCCAACTTTGGATAAAGTATTGCAGGTAAACTGTTATTTTATTTTTGTGACTCTGCCTGACTTTTATGCCTAAATTACATCACCATAACTAAAATATTAAGTGATAACTGAATTACTGTCATGTTTTCTTTTTGATTTTTTTGTATTAGCAAATTTTAAAATTTGAGTAACAGTAACACTTCGATTAAGTAACGTGCCTATTATTGATTTTAAACAGATGTTATGTATATGAAAATTGTTCCAGGCTATAAATGGTAATGAATTAATTTCCCGTATGTCCCGTTCTACGCTTTTCAAAGTTCTCAAGAAACTAAGATTTGTGTGGGAAAAAGAGGTAGGAATAGCATGCTGATAGAAAGAGATGATATTGTCTTATGGAGAAGACGGTATTTAACAAAATTTCGTAAATATCGACAGGAAGGGAGGGCTATTTATTACCTGGATGAAACGTGGGTGAATGCAGACCATACAAAAATAAAAGTTTGGAAAGATAAGACTGTAACAAATTCACGCCAAGCCTTTATAGAAGATTTGTCTGTGTGCCTAAAAGATCCCTCTGGCAAAGGTCACCGATTAATAATTATCCACATAGGCAACGAAAATGGATTTGTAGTATGTTTATTACTAATATGAACCTAAAAAAAACGGGTGATTACCACGAGGATATGAATTCCACCGTATTTGAAGAGTGGATGGCAAAAATTGTGTCATCTTTAACTGAAAATAGTGTAATTGTAATGGACCATGCTCCATACCGTTTTGTCAAAATGGAAAAAACACCTACAACCGCTTGGAGGAAAGAGGATATAATAACATATCTTCGAAGCAAAGGAAAGGAAGTAAAAAACCCGAAGAAAAGGTACCCCCTGGAGAGAAGAGAGAAAGGAGCTACACCGACAGAAGATGCGACAATACTGGGCAAAGATCAAAGCCCAACAGTTGAACAAGCTTGGTCCAAAGTATTCTAAACAAGAAGAAGAAGAAGAATGTAATAAATTTAAATTTCACTAAATGTGTTTTTGTTATGCTTTTTTAATAAATATAATAAGTTATTCAATTTCTATAATTTTTATAATAAGTTATTCAATAATAATAAGATATTCTTTGTTAAAATTCTATTATTTTTTTAATTCTTTGTTAACATAAATTAACAGTGTTTGGGTTTGATTTAAGTGCTCCAATTTGGGCGTAAACTATGTAATTAAATAATAAGATATTTAATCAAACCATTTTAATAAATTACCAATTTCATATTCAAGAAACTATATTTGAATTTGCGCCAAATTTTATAACTAGATTGAACATTTGTCATAGTGTAAATCGGGTTTCTAGTTACTGCATTCTTAAAAAAATGGACTATAGTTTGAACATTTGTCATGTGGTAAATCTGGTTTCTAGTTACTGAATTCTTAAAAAATGGACTATAGATAGATATTCACATGCAGATATATAGATAGTCAGACATGTCCAGACGGACAAAAAAGGCCAAGACTAGTTAGACGAGTCATACTTTATCAAACTGGCAACACAAAAATATTTTTATTGATATGGCTAGAGTGTCCTGACTATACAAAGATGAATAGATATATAAGTATATACAGAGAGTATTAGACAAACAAAGCATAGGAGACAAGTAACACAATAGACAAATAACACAACAAGTCTAATACAAAATAAACAACAAATTTAAACAGAGTATACTCGATGAGAAACCAAATATATAATTATACAATAATGCTAAATACAAGAAGGGCAAATAATTTATCATCCTAAAAGAAATAAATTTCAATAGGCACTGAATTTAGCAGACACAACATATTAAGAAGTTCTATATTCATTTTAGCAAGTTAGTTTCTCCATTAATAATATTCTAAACTAAATACATGCGGCGACATTTAAGTTTAATATTATCAGGGTAATATTTGAAGGCTTTTATCAGCTTAACTCACTCTTTCTTAATCTTATAATTCTCTTCAGGTCTTCAGATTATTTGCTTAGAATGTAGTCTGTAATTGCTTATAATTACTATATTTAGCCTTATCTGTTTAGCCTAATAAATTCTGCCTTATGTGTCTTATATCTATACTTTATTACTAACTATTCTTCCTTCTGTATATAATTCCTTGATATAATTTTCAGATATTTATTTTGCGTTTGGTTTTCATGTAGAAATCAACGTAAGCCATTATGTATTTGTTAATTATAAATTAATGTAAAAAGCACCGGTAATCTTGTAATTAATCAAAATGTAATATTAGAGATCGCATGTTTGTGGCGTATAATACAGGATAGGTATATGTAGCGTGTGGTTATTATACGTATATGTAACGTCTTAGCGGTAAAATTATTATCCAGAGAATGTAAAATCTCCTGAGGGGACGAAGTTGTGTCATACAGAGTCTAAGGGCAAGCATTACATGGGCGCAATTTACATGTATATTCAGTTAGATGCAGGTAAATTAGGTTATAAGCGACCGGGACATTATTCACAGGTTCGAGACATGATTATCGGGTACCTCGATTACAGCGCTGATATCCGCGCGTTCATTTGCATTTATATTTGAATTTTCATAAACATACAAAGCTGTTGCATTAGAATATTACCTATACACTGGCAGCGGTTGAATACTAAACAGTCCAAATGATTCACTTTTCATACCGCACTGAACTCCGACCGTTACATTAAACTTTTCACCAGAAAAACGAAAACAAAAATTGTGTAATCTTTCGTTAAAATAAAATTTCTGTATTGTGAAATGAAACTACATACAGAATAGCAATCACGAATGCAAAAACGTATTTGATATATTAAACTATCTCCCCTGACGAACTGAATGAGGCAAGATTTTGTAGTAAATGGGATTATAAAACAAACTGGATAAACCTTTTGAAATTGTCATTTTTTATTATAAGAAGCTCACGGTTTTACTAGAAAACCATGTTTGACTTATGCTTTCAATTTATTTTTAACTTTTACTTTTCTTCTTGTCTGCATTGTCTGATAATATTATTATTGCCGATTCTACACAAATCCAATCCCAATTGTATTGCTATATCGGGTAGCAACATTGTCATTGTTGCATAAAATATTTGCAGTTCTCATTTGTACATTGATTGTAACATCACTTTTGCAAATATAACCACATTCTTGACCGGTTAAGTCCGTTAATTATTATATTATATTTAGTAGAATGTCTAGATGGTAGAATTCAATTTTTGTCTGGCCCGATATCTATAGAGGCCACAACAATTTATAATCGATTTCTAACCCTTTTTATATTCTGTTATTAGTTGCACAGAACTTTCTTCGGGATTTTAGTCTCTTGTTATAGTATTTTAGGTACACCTTCGCAAAATATGTCTAGGTTTACGACAATTGTAGCAAAGTTATTCTCTATATTCGCCTATAAGCAATATATTGAATGCTCAGCTCCATTTTGTTTCGCCTTCGCCTTTATCCTCCTAGTTGGATGGTGTCCTAAAGTCAGCTTTCCATGGACAGCGTGTCTATTTCTGTCTGTAGTAAATCCATTGTGCAGTTAAGCTTCTCAACCTTCATTGTCAAGTTTTGCTCGTACTAAAAAAATGGCGATAACCCAAATTATTTGCGAAAATATCTCAGCCACTGTCATATTTACTTTTTCTATGCTAAATTTCGCAGCTTGTAACCAGTTTCTGGATCTTACTCGATCTATGACAATTGCATCCTCAATTATCCCAAAGATTCCATTCAGAGTTTATTTTAGTTTATGGCCAGAACTTTCCATTAACTAACCACGCTATAAACGACTGAGGGAATACTTATATCATCACCTGTAATGTTGTAAATGCAAACCATATTACGGACGTGTTTTATCCAATCATATACAGTACACGCCCTCATATAGTACAAGCCCTTCGAATCTCCATAAATGATAAGTATATTTGCTCCGATTTCATTAAACAGAATAAATAGCTTAGAAAGGGATAACTAGCTTATAAAAGACCTGGCCTTCGGACAATTTATTTTACCAAAAACTTTTATAAAGCATATATTTGATTTTAGAAGGCAAACAGATGAAAAAACATTATACTAAATGATTGCAAATTAAATTTTATACTGCACAATTAGCTATGTAATATTAGATCTTGGAATATTTTACTACTATGTAATATTTATAAATACGTAATATTTTCAAGTGGAATCTCTGGAAAATGCCCGTAAAACGTCCAAACTCGAGTCGTGATAAATGTAGAAATTTATATAACTGTGAATATTAAGGTACATAACATTTGTACATATTATAAGTGTGGTTAAAACATAAGTGAATTTTTCAATTCAATGTAAAATCAATATGTATTATTTATTTTCGTTGAATTTTATTTTACATAATAACTATTATGTTAATTCATAATATATCCGTGTTTTCATGATAAGGTAGTACAAATATGGCAAAAGAATGGCTAGGAATATTCAGCTTTGACCCTGTCTAAATAAATCAAAGCCTAAATGTTTTTTTGTTATTTATTTTTTTCATAGTGTAGGTACGTTATGAATCAATAAATTGGAAAACCCAATACATTTAATACTATCAACGATAGATCAAAGCGAACCACGGAAAAGATATACAGGGTATCCCAACGAAAATTTGAGAGACCCGTCGATTTTTGTTCTTGGGGGGAGCTTTTTTAACAGTCAAGACAACTCGATATGTTCATCCCCCTAATGCCTAGCAACCCCAACTTAAAAATTTCAAATGCAACTACCCCACTTGTGGCACATCGTTTTAAAGCCCTTTTCATTGCGAATACAGTGATAGCGTAGTAATTTGTACACAAATGCCCACCACTAATAAGTTTTTCATCTACTACACATGACTGCATTACCTAATTGTTATTGATGTGTCTATCAGTTTACAAAAAAGTCAGAAATGAAATAAAAAAGCTGAAGCAAATAATAAATCAGATTTATTTGATGAATTGCTCAAAATGACCCCCGTTAACTTCCAAACAATAATACAGTCTGTTTTCAAATTCTGTTCGAACATTATTGAAGACATCCGCAGTTCTTTTCGGCGTTCGGCATTCTTCTACAATTCTCTGACGTAACACTTGCAATGTTTCCGGCTGATTGGCGTACACTCGTGATTTTAAATGACCCCACAGAAAAAAGTCCAAAGGGGACAGATCCGAAGATCTTGGTGGCCATTCGACGGGACCTCGTCTGCCAAATCCAATGCCCCGGGAAATGGTCATCCAAAAATTGTCGCACAGCAGCAGCATAGTGCGGGGGCGCACCATCTTGTTGGAAGGTTATTTCATTTTCTAGTAAATTGTCGTCACTTTCTAAAATCTCAGTTATCCTAGGATCAATTGTACTTTCCAATAATTCTAGATAGGTGATTCCATCGAGATTACCTTGGATGAAAAATGGTCCAACAAAATGGTCGCCCAAAATGCCTGCCCAAACATTCAATTTTTGAGGTGTCTGGGTTTGAAATTCCCTGATTAAATGCGGATTAGTATCACTCCAATAACGACAATTGTGTCTATTCACTTCGCCATTCAACATAAATGTGCATTCGTCGGAGAAACATGTATTGTAGAGATGATATGGATTCAGTAGAAGTTGTTCACTAAAGTATTCGCAAAATTGGTTACGGCAATCAAAGTCATCTTCATGTAACTCTTGAACCAGCGTCATCTTAAATGGATGAAACTTGTGTTTTTTCAAAATTCGATGAACACTGGAACGGGATACGCCAGAAGCTTGAGACACAGTTGTAATCGATTGCTTATTATCCATCTGTACATGACCCAAAACTGCCACTTCAACTGCTTCATTTCGAACTGGCCCAATTACTTCACGTTTCTTGTTTAAAAACGAACCTGTTGCAACAAATTTGTCAATCAGGTGTTTAACGTACTGGCGGTTTACATTTTTTTCAGGATGATTGGCATTAAAAATTCGTGCTGTAGCTTTAGCGCAATCGTGATTTCGATAATAAATTGCAACAATTTCTACTCTTTCCGCGATAGAATAAACCATTTCGAACACACGTTAATACTTTCAATAACGGCTGAAACTAACGATTTCTTGGTCACAAGCAAAAAACACCGACTTTTTTGTAGTACTGATTTTTTGTTATTTTGAAAAGGTCTGAATTCCTATAAACTTAAGTATCTTCTACTAATAACTATTTTAGTATCTAGTTTTATTTGCTTCAGCTTTTATATTTCATTTCTGACTTTTTTGTAAACTGATAGACACATCAATAACAATTAGTTAATGCGGTCATGTATATTAGATGAAAAACTTATTAGTGGTGGGCATTTGTGTAGAAATTACTACGCGTAAGTTGGTTTGTCATCTTTTCGTTTGTAACCAATAATTCTGTCAAATCTCAACCGATTTCTAAAAACGGTACGTCACTGTATTCGCAATGAAAAGGGCTTTAAAATGATGTGCCACAAGTGGGGTAGTTGCATTTGAAATTTTTAAGTTGGGGTTGCTAGGCATTAGGTTTTTTTTCCAACTCGATATATTCATCCCACATATCGAGTTGGCTTGACTGTCAAAAAAGCTTCGTTGGGAAGCCTCAAATTTTCGTTGGGATACCCTGTATTTATATTGAAGAGAATACATAAAAATACGTCGTTTTCAAATCTGCAGAACCATATACGACCGGATTGGATTTTTGTTACAATTTTTTTATGATTTATATTTTTGTAACATTATCGGAATTATTTATTATTTATTTATGGACTTATAATTTTACATTTCTTATAAATTCTTGAACACCCAAATAATTGAGGAAAGAGAAACCTTTGAGGAAAGATAAAATGAGATTGCTAATTTATGTTACTTAAATCTTCTAAAGATTAAATATTATATATATATATATATATATATATATATATATATATATATATATATATATAATGTCCATCGAGCTTCAAATACTCTTTCTCTTATGGAAATGTTATCTCATTTTGCTTGATGTTTATTAGAAGAAATTATCATTCTTAGCGTAAAGTTTATCTAGAGAGCTGGTTAACATTTTCAATAGCATTATTTGAAGATAATTTAATACGATATCCTAGATAGTGCAAAATGCTAACCTGTCCAAAGTTTGTTGCTATACAAGACTTATTTTCCTTCATCATCTGAACTAAGTCTATAAGATTTTCAATTAAATATGATTCGTCAAAACAATGTTGTTACAGCACCAACAATATTATTTAGTTTTAAAAATTATGTTGGTCATCGCTGACTCCAATTGTTATTAGATTTTGACAAATATTTTGTAACAAATAAATAATTATTTGGCGGTATGATTTTTTTTAAATATCTCTTATGACGAAATACTTTGTCATACCCGGTTATCAGGTAAAAATATATTTCAAATAATTTTAGAACACTGATACGTAATGCGATCTTTCAAATTTTCCCTAAATATGTGTTTTAATTTCAGTAGATGCCTTGAAATAAGAGTGCTAAGACCTAACAACTGTAAATTGTTGTGGACTTTTTATTTTACAAACATTTGAATTTTACAAACTTTCTAAAGTGAAATATTGCTTGAATATATAAATATATTCAATCTGTTCCTAGCTCTTTAATATTAAGTTTTATTAGGACTATGAACAAATCTCATGTTCAAATTACTACTTCCTGGCTAATATCACACAGAATATTGACAGGCTGACATATACGACAGGCTGAGTGCTCTAATAATGGAAATGTAATAATTTATGAGAATGATAAATTCTCTATTAGATATGATAATTATTGTCTATGCGTATGGTAATTATTTATATGAACATATTTTATGTATTATCATATTGTCATATTTTATTTAAAATATTCATGTTGGGTGTCTACCAGCCAGCGTACTTTGAGCTGTCGGGTTCCATTGATGCTGTGATAGATTTTCTTGGTCAATCGAGAGTCATCCATTCGTACTATGTGACCGTAGAATTTCACATCTTTTCCGTGCAACTGAGGAGAATCGTTCTGTCAGGGAATACAGTTTTTGTGAGCTTTTTCGCATCCAGATACCATCTTGTACCTTGGGTCCAAATATTTTTCTTATATTATTTAGATGGTTAATGATGAAGTCTCAATTGCATAGAGTGCTTCTGCAAGGATGACTATATGGTGGTGACCGAGTTTTGCTTTGGTAGAAAGTGATTTCTTGTTGTACATATTCCAGGTGATTGTATAGGCTTTGCGTAACTTTTCTGCACGTGTTTTGTTAGCCATTCTTTCCTCACCAGTGTTTCCAATTATTTTACCTAGGTACTTCAAGTGCTTAACTTGTATGATGTTGCCATATTTGGTTGCAAGATGTGTCATATTTGAGCTATTTGGAGTCTATGTATTGCGTTTTCTCGTAAGAGATTTGAAGGCCGGTCCTGATGGCGATTTCATGGAGTTCCTCGATAGCGTGTTTGGCTTGTTCAGTAGTTCGGGTGATTATTGCAAGGTCTTCAGCAAAAGTGAGGCACTTTATGTTGATTCGTTTGTCCTTTGTTCCCATATATACTCCAGGCACTTCTTTCTCCCATATTTTGATTATCTTATCTAGTACCAGGTTGAAGAGGAGTGGGGACAATCCATCACCTTGTCTTACTCCAGTACTGATTTGAAAAGGCTCGGAGATTTCACCCATCAATTTTACTTTAAATGTTGTGCTTGACGAAGTCTGTGCGATTAACATGGTTGTTTTACTATCCACACCGTATTCATGAAGTATATTGAACACAGTTATGCGGTCAATCGAGTCATAGGCTTTCTTGAAGTCTACGAAAGTGACAACTGTGCGGTTTGGCTGGCGATGTTGCAGTATTATCTTCAGATTCCAGATTTGTTCCGCGCATGATCAGTGCCGTCGGAAAAGTGCCTGATATTCACCGATCAGATATTCTGTCTGTTCTTCCAGTTTTGTGAGGAGGGAACGTGAGAGAACTTTGTAGGCGATTGATAGAGGGAAATGCCTCGGTAATTGTTTGGATGAGTCTTGTCGCCCTTTTTATGTAGTGGGTGGATCAAAGCATTTTTCCAGTCCGCTGGTATGATGCCGCTCTTCCATGTATTTCCAATGATAGCTTGCAGTCTGTCAACCATGAGTTCACCTCCGATCTTGAGCATTTCAGCGATTAAGCCGTCTTTCCCTGGTGCTTTGTTGTTTTTTAGGTGTAAAATGATGTTTCGTATTTCCTTATGTGTTGGTGGAACAGAGTCCTGGTTTGGGGCGGCTATGTGGCATTGGAGTCTTTCTTCAGGGGGTTCACAGTTGTGTAGCTTCTCGAAGTACTGTTTCAGAATTTCGCAGTTCGCTTTTGTGTTGGTTTCAAGGGTTCCATCAGGCCCACGGAAGCAGAGGCTCGGTGGCTTGTAGTTCATCAGTTCTTCCCTAAATGTTTTGTAGAAGTTTCGCGTGTTATTTCTTTTGAACTCATTGTCGACTTCCTCTAATTTTTTGAAATGGTATGTCTGTTTAATGCGTCTGATCGTTTTAGATGTTTCCCTCTGCATTTTTAGGAAATTCTCTTGTGTTTTGTTGCTATGCCAAGTCTTCCACGCAAGCATACGGGATTCAGGGGCCCTGTCGCATTCCAATGTCCACCATCTGTGTTTTCGTTTTCGTGGCGGTTGACCGAGTTTCCTTGCTGATTGCTGGATTATCTGAAGAAGTTCGTCCCATGTTTGTGTGTCGGTCTGCAGTGATTGTGCGAAGTCCTCCGCGAGTTATCTTAGGTATTTTGGATCTATACGCGGGAAGTTAGATTTTTGACACTTTCTTCTGTTAGGTAAGAAGCAGGTTTTAATTTGTGAAAGATAATGGTCGGACTCCACGTAACCCTTGCGTACCCTCACTTTCATGATTTCTGTGGAGGATTTTCTGGTTATCGCTACGTGATCGATTTGGTATTCCCCGATATGGTTGATTGGTGATTTCCAGATTGTCATCTTGCGTGGTGGTTGCTTAAAGTGTGTGGACATTAGTTGGAGGTTAGCCATTCCACATATGTTGATTAGGCGATATCCATTGGCATTTGTCTGTTTGTGTGCCGAGAAATTCCCAGTGATGTGCCTGTGCTCCCTTTCTCTGTCGATTTTTGCATTGAAATCTCACCATATCTTAATATGGTGTTGAGGGATCTTGTTGTGTGCCCGTTCTAGCTGTGACCAGAACTTCTCCACTTTGTTCTTGTCAGGGTCGTTGTTAACAGGAGCATGTGCGTTAATCAGTGTGTAGGCCTTGTTAGCGTATTTATATTTATATTTATTTATACAAACGGACAAACGCCTCTTTACAAAATATAGTACAATGTAAACAATATAACATAATGTAACGATACAATAACAGTATAACATAATGTAACGCTTTAATACTAAATTTCACAGATTAGCTACCCTATTAAGAGATTTTTTAAAAGTATGCAAGCTCACCCCAGTTATGCATACACCATTTGCATTAATTAGATTTCCTAGTCTCATAATGCGGGATATGCTACTATTGTAGCCGTAAATAGTATGTTGTATGGGAATACTAAAAAGTTCCCACTTACGAGTTGGTATTGTAGTAATTTTGAATTTAATTAGTGATAACAATTCTGGGCATGATGTTATACCACAAATCAACCTGAATAATAAAATTAAATCAGCTCTATTCCGACTGGTGGATATGAACATGATAATATGGACTCCATACAGAAGAGGCATAATGGAGACAAGAATTTACTAGTGACATGAATACAGTTTTTGTGGAAAGTATTGATAATTTCTGAGTGTTTCTCAGAACAAATCCAAGTCTACGAGAACCATTGCTTATAGTAGAATTTATATGCTGGACAAATGTTTCTCATCAAATAGTACACCAAGGTCTTTTACAACGGATACTCTTTTAACGATCTTTTATTATTATTAATATGATAATCATTTTGGATTATATTCTTTGCTCTACTGAAGGTAATGCATTGTCATTTATCCGGATTTAATAACATTCCGTTTGATTCAGACCATTTTACCAGAGAATTTAGATCTTCCTGAAGTTTATTACCATCAGTTGAATTTGAGTTGAGGGGAATGTCGACTTTCACCAGTGAATATCAACATTCACATAGTCGCTTGGCGTATGTCCGAAATATTTCCTAAATACCCTTATTTCTGACTTACACTGGTGAATATCGAATCACCATGCACTAATGGTGAATGATGAATATGTCGGAGATATATATTTTCTTCTCCGTAATTCAGTGGCTATAAAACGTGACGTAACTTTTTCGCCGCTCCTTCTGAGAGGTGTGACCAATAATTTAAAACCCACAGTACATAATCCCACAGGCCAGTCGCCTCTCTGTCGGCATCTCCATTTTGGTTCTCCACCAGAGCGTATCTATGATTGTCGACATACACTAGTGAGGGTCCGAATGTACAACATAGTAATGAAATATTCGATCTTTCATCGACGTATTTGGTATGTGTTGATATTCACCGGTGAAAGTCGACATTCTCCAATTTTGATCATTCTCGGTAACATACACTGTTTATCATCTGTGAGGGATACCGGGATTGTTTAGAAAATTTCAAATTAGAATTTGGCAGACGTTAGAGGGGATTAAATCTACCTGCTAGTTTCATATGTTTGAACCTTTCATAATGGCTTTTTGTATTTCATAGATTTCTAGGAATTACATTTTCGGGCGTTTATCTACGATGTGTAAATTTTTAGATTTTCTTTATCGCTGGTATGATTCGACACATCCCAATATTTGGTTAAATTTTAATCTGATTTCTTACTTTTGTAGGATCTCATGTACTCATTGTACTTGATATTAAATGTCTTCCTTGTTTGATTCATTTCGGTTTGATTCTCACAAAATGTTAAAATTATAAACATCTAACCCTAACGATCTTATTATTAATATGATAATCATTTTGGATTATATTCTTTGCTCTACTGAAGGTAAATGCATTGTCATTTATCCGGATTTAATAACATTCCGTTTGATTCAGACCATTTTACCAGAGAATTTAGATCTTCCTGAAGTTTATTACCATCAGTTGAATTTGAGATGCCAAATATAATTTTAAATCGTCTGCAAAAAGGATATTTAATTCTGAGTAGGGAGGTCCGTTCCGAAGGTGATGATAAATCTAGAACAGAGTTCTGGATACTGCTATGTACTAGAAATGCGGTTCCCAATATATGTAAATTACTATTTCTTAGCTCGACTGCAGGCTTTCCCTTGTAGATACGATATCCACCAGAGTCAAAGAAATCACAATCACGAAATCGTGTTTCTTGTACTGCAAGTATGAGGATACTGGATTTATCACAGGTGTCCGTTAGCGTCTTTAGTTTTCCAGTTTTGGTCAGCGTGTGTACGTATATATGCATATATATATATATATATATATATATATATATATATATATATATATATATATATATATATATATATATCGATGTTTTAAATTAAAATGAATGTGATCTTGAACAAAAACAAAATTTTAAAAATGCAATTTCATATTGCTTATCTTGTCAACGCGTGGAAAACTCGGGCTTATGCGGATTTCCAGTGCTCTTCTCCATATCTCCGCTCAGCAACGTATTCTGCGACTGTTGATTGTTTTATCGTGCCCACAGCTGCTTTGCCGTAATAAATATAGTCTCAGTAGGCTCTTATAAAATAGAGCGTAGGCGCTTGTAAAATCTCTTAAGAAAGGTTACGCTGTCTTGTACGGAATTATGTTCATTGTTACGACCGGAATTCCGTTTTGTATTGTCTGTATTTTAAATTGCTGTGTATTGCCTTTTTACTTATCGGCTCCGATTTTAATCTTTTAAATGTCGCAACTTACGAGATTGGTGTTTTCTCTACTAGCTACCATATACAGTCTCAGATAAGCATTTGTTTTTCCATTAATTCTACCTTTTTTAAACGTTTTTCCTACAAAATGGCCAAAAACAAAATTACAATCCCAGAATCACTTAAAAATATTTATATTGTGTTTGTTTTCTTTGTATTAAATTGTATTTTAATTATTTCAATGGTTCCTATTATTTTAAAATTCTAGTTTTAACAGTGTAGTTCATTCTGTTTCAATTGTTTCATTGTTATACATTATTTATATTAAGAAACATAATAAAAAATAGACACTAGGTGTAAGTTTCACAAATTAATTTTATTTAATCACTTGATCGATTTCGGCTTTTTAGACCTTCGTCAGAAGATTACGCTCAATACAAAGATGTTACCGTGAAAGACCGAAATTTGGGGAATGTCGACTTTCACCAGTGAATATCAACATTCACATAGTCGCTTGGCGTATGTCCGAAATATTTGCTAAATACCCTTATTTCTGACTTACACTGGTGAATATCGAATCACCATGCACTAATGGTGAATGATGAATATGTCGGAGATATATATTTTCTTCTCCGTAATTTAGTGGCTATAAAACGTGACGTAACTTTTTCGCCGCTCCTTCTGAGAGGTGTGACCAATAATTTAAAACCCACAGTACATAATCCCACAGGCCAGTTGCCTCTCTGTCGGCATCTCCATTTTGGTTCTTCACCAGAGCGTGTCTATGATTGTCGACATACACTAGTGAGGGTCCGAATGTACAACAAAGTAATGAAATATTCGATCTTTCACCGACGTATTTGGTATGTGTTGATATTCACCGGTGAAAGTCGACATTCTCCAATTTTGATCATTCTCGGTAACATACACTGTTTATCATCTGTGAGGGATACCGGGATTGTTTAGAAAATTTCAAATTAGAATTTGGCAGACGTTAGAGGGGATTAAATCTACCTGCTAGTTTCATATGTTTGAACCTTTCATAATGGCTTTTTGTATTTCATAGATTTCTAGGAATTACATTTTCGGGCGTTTATCTACGATGTGTAAATTTTTAGATTTTCTTTATCGCTGGTATGATTCGACACATCCCAATATTTGGTTAAATTTTAATCTGATTTCTTATTTTTGTAGGATCTCATGTACTCATTGTACTTGATATTAAATGTCTTCCTTGTTTGATTCATTTCGGTTTGATTCTCACAAAATGTTAAAATTATAAACATCTAACCCTAAATATTAGGAAGAATATTCTTCAACTGAGCATGAAGGAAAATCTCGCTAAATGCACTACCCCAGGTGGTAACCAATCCACCGTCACCTATGGTGACGTTAGCTGACCTTCGGATTCTGGGGAGTCAACACCAACATGCTTTAAGGATGAGTCGGAGCATCCTGAAATCACCGGACGTAAACTCCGACCAAGACGACAAAGCTTCTTCGCAACATTTAATGCCAACTCATTGCTAAAAGTGGGTAAACTGAAACATTTGACTGATTCACTAACACGACACAACATAATACTGACAGCAGTACAGGAAACCAGATTTACGGACGAACATGCCTTCGAATCCCAAGGCTACAGAATCCTCAAAGGAAAAGTGGGTCAGCGGGTAATGAAGAACGTACCCCACTTAGGTACAGGATTTATAATCAGTCACAGGATACTGGATTCAGTCACCGACTTTACCTCTCCGAGTAGTCGTGTATCCATCCTCTCTCTAAAATGCGCAGATAAGGGCTACAGTATAGTCAATGTGCATGCCCCAATCAATCAGGACAACAGACGCAATCCAGACAGAACTGATAAATTCTGGGAAGACTTAGAAGATATTATCTCTAAACTTCCAGAGAGGCGCACTGTCATACTGCTTGGTGACTTCAATGCTCAATTGGGAAGAGAGAAAAAATACAGAAACATAGTGGGCAATTATCCGGCGCATAAGCGAACCAACCGCAATGGAGAACGATTGGTGGATCTGTGTAGGACTTTTGGGTTGATGATGAAGTCTAGAGCCTTCAAGCACTTGCCAAGGAAGCAGAAGACTTGGATTTCACCTAATAACCACCTGGGTCAATTTCAGATAGATCATGTGGCCATTTCACGCAAATCGCAAAAGGAAATACAAAACGTGAAGGTACTAAGAAGCGTCAATCTGGACTCAGACCACTACCTCTCAAAGATCAAAATAAGACTCCAGCCTAAAAACACTAGATTACACAGAACCTCCAAAATGGTAAGATTTGACGTCGAGCGCCTAAAGAACAGTCAAGAACTAAGTCAGCGACTGAACAACACAGACCTAAACAACTGGGACCAACTGAAGGAGACTCTTGTCAAGGCGGCCAATGAACTCGCCCCTCTCGCTAGAAGAAGGAAGCATCCGTGGTGGACTGAAGACTGTGACAATGCAATAGCCCAAAGACAGATAACGTGGCTGAAGTGGGATTCTAAAAAGACCAAGGAAAATTGGCATACATTTTTGGAAAAAAGAAAGGTTACAGCCAAGATAATTCCAGAAACCAAACGAACCTTCACACAAAACCAACTAACCCAAATCGAAGAGAGCTTTGCTAAGAATAATTCCAGAGATTTCTTTGGAACCTTTAAGCTGGTACTCAGAAAATACGCTCCGCCAAGCCTCTACTTCAGAGACTCACAAGGCAAACTGGCTTATAACGACAAGGGCAACTGCCACCTTTTGGCTCAGTACTTTAAAAATCTACTCAACTGTGACCCACCCAGCGAAGACTTCGACTATAAACAAACCACACCAAACCCGGACTCGTTTCCCCCTTCATTGGAAGAAGTTGGCCAGATCATTCAACTTCTTAAGAATTATAAGGCAGCTGGAGAGGACTCTATCGTTCCTGAACTGTGGAAAGGTGCTGGAAATGCCGTGCGCAAGCTAACCGAGATCATCCAGGACATCTGGGATACAGAGAAATTACCACCCGATTGGAAATCTGCTCTGATCCATCCGCTTCACAAAAAGGGAGATTTTACGGATCTAAACAACTACCGTGGAATTTCTCTCGTCCCGGTAACATACAAGATTCTCTCGAATGCGTTACAAACAAGGGCAGAAAACCAGTTGGATAGTCAACTGGGAGAATACCAGGGGGCTTCAGGAAGACCCGATCCTGTGTTGAACAGATCCTCAACCTTAAAACTGTACTTGCATACTCCAAGATGAGAAACCGCAAGGCGGTCGTCACCTTTGTTGATTTTAGGAAGGCCTACGATTCCATCGAGAAACGCTTAACAAAGTACTCCAGGAACTAGCACTGGACAACAAAACCCGCAGACTAATCCTAGAAACTTTGACCAACATCCATTCCAAGGTTAAATTTAGAGGCAAGATTTCAGAAAGCTTCGAAATAAAAACTGGATTGAACCCAACTTATCAGAAAGAGCATCATTATCCAAGAGAATCAGCAAGTTAGAACTAGCCTATCGGCTGACTGAGAACACTTACAATAAAAAATGCCTGTCACGCAACTTGAAACTTAAGCACTACAAATCAGTCTTACGACCAGAAGCCCTATATGCCATGGAGTGTCTTTCCTTGAACCGAAGAGGTCTTATAGAGAAATTGGAAATCAGAGAGAGGAGAATCCTCAGGAAGATCCTAGGCCCGGTAAAGGAAGATGGCGAATTCCGAAGACGGCATAACTCTGAGCTCTATGAACATATTGTGATGCTCTCTGAGTGTGCAAAAGAAGGGTAGCTTTCTATGGCCACGTTGCAAGATTGCATCCAAACCGACTAACCAACCGTCTGTTCACCTTCTGGCAAAACAAGAAGCTTCGTACCACTTGGTTGACAGAGACCGAGAAGGATATTAAAGAACTGGGAATAACAGATCTCAAAAACAGACAGTCTGTGAGACGCACCCTAAAGGAAGTCCCTGGATTTCAGGAAAAACTTCGAAGGAAAGGTACCCCCTGGACAGAAGAGGGAAAGGAGTTACACCGGCAGAAGATGCGACAATGCTGGGCAAAGGTCAAAGCCCAACAGTTGAACAAGCGTGGTCCAAAATAGGCCTATTCGAAAGAAGAAGAAGAAGATCTAACTCTAAACACCACATGGGTTTTCAATTAAGTGGTTTACAAATTGTTGTTCATGCAAGCGAAGCTGAGCTGATGAACGCGAGGAACGCGTCCACAGATGGCTATCCACTTAAGGTATCGAAAAGACATGATTTTAAAAACATGTAATTTTTATGGTTTTTGTTGAGTGCCACGAAGGTGAACTGAAAGCTATAAATTAACTTAGAAATTTCACTTGAGATTTGTTTTGCTAGTCCTAAAAAGACCTGCTGTTTACAAATTAAGATTTTTAATGAAGAAAATAATGTAATTAATGTAGTTTAGGTATTAAACTAGTCGTTGTTACTAACTTCGGCAAGGCGGTACATGAAGTCATTTTCTGCTAACAGCCAAGTATAAGTTCCCAAGTAATTTATAAATCGAGTTATCAGTAATTCAAATTGATAAAGTTATTAAACAATTAGGTTGTTTAAGTTTGAGTCAGTTACTCAGATATTAAGCTAGCTGAACAAAATGTACACTGCCGAGCATAAAATTAGGGTCACTCTGTAATTTGAAGTTATTTTAAATTTTTTTAGTTTTTTACGTGTTTTTTCGGTTGTAACAGTTTACTAACTGATTGCTTGAATAAAACAAAAGGTTTTTCTTTTTCAAAGTTTATTGAAAGTAATGAAAATGAACAATTTTAACTTGATATGCTAAGTAATGAAAATGAACAAGTTTACTTTAATATGTTTTTGTTGAAACAAATGAAAGTTTAAGGACAGCATACCCTTTGTTTATGTGCTGTCGTCTGTCTGTTGTAAATTGTTGTCATTGTTAGTGTTTTGCAATGAGCATAAATCCCGTTGTTGCGCCACAAATTGTGGCGGCTTTAGAAGACGGTCGCGGTTAGCGCGAAACTGCAAGAAACGTTGGTGTAAGTCTCTCGAGTGTACAACGAGTATGGCGGCGGTTCGATGAGACAGGTCTGCTCACTCGGGGACCTTGTTCAGGCCGAGGCAAAACTCCAACAGCTAACGATGACCGCTTTCTCGTTTCTAGTGCTTTGAGAAACCGAACAGTCACGGCAGTTTCCCTTCGAAATCACCTGCAAGAAGTGAGAAATGTAAACATAAGTGAGTGGGCAGTTAGGAGACGACTTTATGCTGTTGTATTATCTTCTCGAACTAGAGCTACTGGACCGCCGCTTTCCCGTGCACATCGGATTGCGAGGTTGAATTTTGCACGAGAACACTTGACTTGGACAATAGCGGATTGGAGACGCGTTTTGTTTTTCGATGGACCGCAATTCTGTCTTACGGGCTCAGATAGACAGGTAAGAGTGTGGTGACGATAAGGGGAGAGATATTCTCAAGCGTGTAATGCCGAGCGACTACCATTTGGCGGAGGATCACTTATGGCATAGGGAGGCATATCTTTTGACACTCGCACTTAGTTAGTCTTTATCGAGAATGGGACGTTGACTGCGCATAGGTATCTGACAGAGGTTCTAGGAGACCATGTTTTACCATTCACGGTTATTCTTGGAGACGACGCAACATTTATGCATGATTACGCACGGCCCCATACTACTCGAATAGTTATTGAGTATCTTGACGAGTGTGAAATCACGCGATTTGTTTGGACACCTCGCAGTCCAGACTTAAATCCAATTGGCCATATTTGGTATGACATGGGCAAACTTTTACGAAGACATGTGCCGGCCCCAGAAATTCTAGAGAGCTTCGCGACATACTGGTGCAAGAATGGGACAATCTTCCGCAGAACGTGATCCTAAATCTAATCCAGAGCATGACACGTCGTTTGCAAGCTGTTTTCACTGCCATAGGAGGGAATACCCACTACTGAAGTCCTTAAACTTTCTTTTGTTTCAACAAAAGCATATCAATGTAAAGTTGTTCATATTCATTACTTAGCATATCAAATTAAAATTGTTCATTTTCATTGCTTTCAATAAACTTTAAACAACAAAAACCTTTTGTTTTATTCAAGCAATCAATTAGTAAACTGTTACAACCGAAAAAAACACGTAAAAACTATAGATTTCTAAAATAACTTCAAATTATGGAGTGACCCTAATTTTAGGCTCGGCAGTGTAGTTACCAAAGCTGTAAAGCAATAAGTCATTTAATCTTAATCGTTAAATAAGAGTTCCTTATTAATTTACTAATCCAGTTATCAAAACGTTTCAATGTACGATACAAATTAGACTGTTAAGTTTTTGTCCGTAACTTAGGTATTAAACTAGTTATTGCTACTAAATTTGACAAGACCCTCAAATTGCATATAGATATAAACTCCTAATGTCAAACTACAAATGTTTATCGACGGTATGCTTTTTGTATAATTTAGATTATTAAACCCTAGACTGTAACTTAGGTTTTATACTAACTGTACTATTTAAATTTATAAGTTTATCCTAACTGAAATTATTCGGTCTTTGTTTAGAATTAAAAACTAACTATCTAGTCTACTAGTTGAGTCATCTACATTCTAAGGTAATCTTTTTCCACTCCAAAGAAAATATCGATGAATTCGTTCCTGCAAAATCAAACTGTTTGTTATCAATCAATCAATCATTTATAATGTGTGTGATGAATCATTTATAATGATAATCATTTTCATCAACTTCCTATGTTTTTGGTAAATTTTCTTACTATATTACTTTCATTTATTTTTTCTATTTTTATTAATGTAAAGTAATTAATATTAGATTAAATGTAACCAACAAGCTATTGCGGTTACGATGGTGTATGTTGGTGGTGGAGGAAATCAAGTAGGTTAATGTTACTCAAGGTATACATAACATCTCTCACCACTCAATCTATTTTATAGCTCCGGCAAATTAAACCCGGCACTCGGATGATTAACGACCACCCAACTATCCCCCTTTCCATTGGATGACAGTCCCCGTTTTCGGGCTCGCAGTTTCGTTATAAACGAGAAAACAAAAGAGCTTTTACGCAACTTTCAATAAATTCACTTTAATGGCCTTTTAAAAACAAGGTTATTACTATAATTGAATTATACTTAACCTGCATTTTCCAAAACGGTACTTAGTTTTTAATGATGTTAGCCATTGAAAAATGCACTGTTTAATTTATGACCAAGGGTCTGTTATTACTAAGAACATGCTTATAAACACCAACTGGTCGATGTAATTATGATGCAGGAATGGAGTGTTCTGATATATCGTTTCACTTAAAACGTCCGCGACTATATTAAATTATGTTTTTCAGCCGCTTTCTTTGTCTTTTTCGTTTCTTTCTTCTCCAAATTAAACGCAACAACTCATAATAATTTATATGTAATTTAGCAGTTTCGCATATTTCATAACAATAAATTTCACAAACAAAATCACTACAACGGAATGAAAATAAAGAGAGCATTTATTAAAGCTGAATGAGAAATATAATATTAACATATACAAAGCAACCATAAATACTTAAGAAAGCATTTCTGCATTTATATCTGATGGTAGTAGGGTTTCTGAATATCCGCACTAGTAGTGTCTGATATTTGAAGGGTGATGGAACTAGATATTTTGAATATATATATTTTTTTAATATAATTGGAACAGTTTTGCTTTATTTTAAAATTTCTAAACATTTGAAATTATTTACTTTATAAAAAATCTAGTCTAGTTTCTTGACTATGACTATTAGAGCATGCTGTAAACGTAATTCAATTGTATAACTAATATGGTAAATAATGAAAAATATAGAATACAGATTGAAACTTAAATAGATTAGTGTTTAAATATAGGTGCAACTAATTGTAAGTAAAAGCTGAAATATTATATCTATGAATATAAAGTTGTTTAAAAATGGGAAAAATTACGTTGTGAATTTCCATATTACAAGAAAACAATTAAGAAAATTACTATGTTCAAATTGGCTATGTGCTAGTAGATGTGCTAGTGAAGACCATGTGCTAGTTTCTAGAAAATGACATTTTCTAATAGCACGTAAGTGCAAATCGTTATAGAAATTATATTTATTTATGTTATTAGTCAATTAGTGAATTAGAGTAAAATTATTATTATTTTCTTATAGTTGAAATTTTTTGTTTTTTTATAGTTGTTTATACCATAATATTTGTTTAATTATCAAATTAAAAATAAATAGTAAACAAAATTTGAAATAAAACTACGTTTTTTTTTTAATTGAAATAATAATAGTTTAAAAACATTAAGCTATTTTGGAATAGGATGTTTGCGACAATTACTACCTGGTAATTCATATTTACATTGAATTGAAAAATTGAATATGTTTTTATCACAGTTATACTATGTAAAATGTTATACAACTTGTTATTCACAGTTATATAAATTTTTACACATATCACTGTAGTGATATGTGTAGAAGTTTATATAACTGTGAATAACAAGTTGTATAACATTTTTACATAATAATAATACATAGTAATAATACATAGTATAAGTATGGTAAAAACATAGTGTATTTTTCAATTCAATCTAAGCTATTTAAAAGATTGTCGTTTAAACAAAATCTTAGTTTTGTACAACAGTTGTAGTTTAAGGAAAATTATCTTTCGGCGTAGGTGGAAGTAGCTTTAATTGTAGACAGTGCTTAAAACAAAATATTTAATGTTTTTGTTCTCCCAGAAGTAGTTTTATAAAAATAGGGAATTGTTAAAATCGAGAATGTGCATAATTTTTTTTATTTGCTTAATTTTACTTCGTTTTAACATAGTAAAAAAGATAAATAGGCACCTACTGTTGAAAGTGTTTCAATTAATTTTTAGAACAATATATAAAATACCGATTAAATTTTACCAGTTTGAACGGTCCCATTTTTCGCGCTCTTTGGATGATGTCGCAGAGCACATTGATACTATTTGCATAGACAGTTAAGGATTTTCAGTTTGAATTTGCTATTTCGATAATGATAAATGCTAAAAACCCATTTTTTCTATTTTGCGTCTATAATGGAGTCATTAAAGCACTCGTATGGGTTCGTTAATGGCACGCCGAGTGCTTTAATAATTTAATTTTTTAAGGTTGGCACCGTTGAAATTTAGACCTATCAACCTGTCAGAAGTGTCGAATTTGCGGTGAGACAGTTTTGAGGTTATGTGATGTGTGGAAATCGCGAATGCATAAATTTAATTAATTAATGGTAATAAACGACATAACACATATCTAATTTAAATTCATTTAAACCACTTTCAGTCATTGTTATTGATAATTAATAATCACCATATACCAAAATCGCACTAGGTAATGGAAAATACTACAGAAATATTTCAGAGCAAAACAGAACAGTGCCGATAAATGTCAACGTGCATGTTACAGAGCATATCGACCAATGTTGATCCGCTTCGCAAATTTGAATTTCCCTCGCATATTTTGGACTTTTTGATATAAGTTTTATGGCATTAAATACAAACTAAAAAATCCCTATCCCTAATCTATCCCTAATTCCCTATTAGGAGAGCGACTTGTTTGCATATAAGTATTTTTGTTCATTAGATCCGTCTTGAATAGCTTTAAGTTCGTCTTGCAAGAAATAGTTTGGATTGTTTACTTCTTCTAATTTTTCTGAATTTGCCGAACATTCATCTTCAACCTTGTTGTTGTCTGGATAAAGTGGTTCAAAAAGATTTTCAGCCAATATTAAAGCACTTAAAGACTTTGTTGGAACGTTCTAAGGATTTAATAAGCATCTAGCCAATTCTGTTGATTCTATATTTTCACGGGTTCCATGATATGAAACAAACATTCCAGGATATTTTTCATTAAAGCCTTGCTTATATCAAAACCAATAAATTTATTTTCCAATAATCTTATTACACCTTGCACCATAAATATGTTAGAATCATCGCGGCTTAATGTTGTTACTGCTACGGTTACTGGAGATAAAGTTTCTTTTAAGTTGTATAACAATTGAAAATTAACATTTTCAATTAAATGCAATATTTCAATTATACAATAATGCAAACTAAACTAAACAACAATAAATTGTCATAAAAGTCTCTATACCGCAACGTGAGCAAACGTATAAAATCTAACCTTGCAAATACATATGTTTAGACTTTTAGAGCTTGTAAACATTGTAGTTCGAAAGTGCAATAATTTAATATATTTTAGTTTTAGATTAAGCCGAAAACCGCAGTTCTTTATGCCGGTTATTCGGTTTTTGCACAGAAAACCGCGGTTTGGCGGTTCGGATATATCCGAACCAGAAAGCCTAGCAGGGATGGCGAACCTTTTAGAGTAGTAGGTCAAATTTTGTTCATTTTATTTTTGTACTAACTCGTGGGTCACCAGGTCACTGGCATCACTTGGAAAAGAGGAGGGGGGACAAATACTACTTTGTTCTCACTTTTAAAGGCTTTTACAAAATTGAAGTTTCTTGTTTTACAACTTCTACTTTAGAACTAAAGAGCAAAAATAAAGGTCGAAGAAATGTATATCAATGAACAAGTCCATAAAACTTCCTGATATATTATACAATCAAATCCAATTACAGGATGTGGCATATTTTGTGATATTGTAGAAAATTTTATGTTTTGCGAACCATATGAATCGTGCGTAAAAGTCCAATGTAAATCAAATGGAGTTTCGTTATTAAACGATTTAGTTTCGATTTTCGTTATTAAACGAAAGAAAGTTTGTTGTTACTATGGCAACATATCACGTCACTAAACAAAAGACATAGAAAAAAAAATTCTGACGTATATTAAAATTGAATTGATTTTTCTTATTTTGAATCAAGAAGAAGTTTCAGCCTCTCAGTCTGGATTTATCTGGCTCTAATTTAACTTAGCATAACCAGAGAATCTAGATTAAATCTAAGTTTACCTTATTACATCGACAACGACCAAATAGTGTTCCCGTCACAGTGCGCTTTTAGTGCGCTTCACAAGGAGCTAATGATCGTTCAAAACCTCATTTAGTTAGTGATTTGTAACCTTATTGTACTAACTTTATTGTTCTAAACTTATTGTGTGGTATTGTCAAGTATTTTGTCTGTCAAAACTACAATTTTTCAATATTATCGGTAAGAAATAATTACTTTCTTGTAGATTCAACAGTATTTTAACATGCTTCGTAGATAAAATAATTTATGATACACGTATGTGAAAGGCTTTTATAGATGAGTTGCGAAGTTTAGCAAGTTCTTCTTCACATACTTGCATCAACTACTATTTTGGGATAAAAAATGCTTTTAATACACAAAATGATTCTCTTCTTTCTTTTGTGAAAAATATGTTCTTCTTTCTTTATCTGTTGAAAAGGCGAAATTAGAATGCAACTTTTCAAAATGTCTTTTTACATTATATGTACGTGAAGTAACTTTTTCATTAGAAATTACACACACAGTCTTTTTATTCTCTTCAGTCACACAATATTTATTAAACCATTCTGTTTGGCATGAACTTGAATTTGTATCGTTTGTACCGCAGCCATATTACAGTGTTTAACTAAAAACATATTTAAAACCTAATTATTTCAGAAGAAATCTGTTACTGATATATTTAATATCTATTTATACCTTTGTGGTTGAGAAACTTTATTTAGAAAATAATAAAAGTGTCGTTATTGATCATTTTTAAAAGTTTTAAAATCAATGCCTGGGGCACTTAAAGAGCCTGTGTGGGTCAGTGTCTGTCCCGAGGGTCATAGGTTCGCCATCCCTGGCCTAGGTAATACATAGAATAGATTGACGTATATTCTTCTTGTGCATAAACAGACTTAGATGAAATATAAATCAAAATCAATATTTTATGTAATATTATCTAAATTACGTAGAACAATAATTATGTTTTGTGTAAATTATAGACTCATGGACGTTTATATCGCAAGTTTGTATTTTATTTCTAATTATTTGTACAATTAGATTAATATAAAAACTTCAAATTTAAAAGAACTGCGCATTATTTTTATTTCAAGTTTATTAAAATGTAAATTTGACTTCGATAAAGTTTTGCTACAAAATCTGCTAGATAATCTGAAATGAATTACTTATATGACAGTGTATTTAATAATTGCATATATTAATTAATAATATACATGCCCGAAGTATAAACTATTATTTATATAGTTTAATAAAATTAGCTTTAGCATGAACGTCCTAAAGCGATTGTAACAAACACGCAGTATGTGTTAATAAACGTTACGTAATTAGTGTAATTAAAAAGTTATTCCGCTATTAAAATGGGCATAATTGTAACTAAAACTTTGCATTTGTGGCCGCTTATTAAAAATTGCATTTAATTTAAATTGATAGTGGGCACACAGCCAGAAAACATTTTATTAAATATATATTTCAACTAACCTAAGTGCTCAACACTGCGGCACAAAAATAATTCGATTAATACATGTGAATTTATTAGTGAGTTAATTATAATGCATCCAATTAGTAGTTAGTGTTTATTGTCATTAGCTAGTTATTATGTGCTGTAGATGTTGGAGTGGATTTATTTATATGTAAATATCTACATTTATACATTATAAATAAATATATACATCATACATATTATATATACATTTATTTAATTAAAGTTTTAAGTAGAAACGGGAAAAAAATAATAGGGATTGGCTACGAAATGATATCGATGTTAATAATTGTATAACAAAGTAAGCTAAACGTGTGTTGAAGATAAAAGCATCCTTCCCAGGAGTAACCCTCGCTTTTAGTAACAAATCACATCCCAATACGCTTATTGCGACAATAAAAGCTCTCTTTTATCAATTATGAATGACTCAATATGACCGACTACACTTTACAAACTTATATAAACTTGTGTACTATATCTTATAGACTATGTAGACTCAATCTTGTAGTTCTCAAGTAGATGGACCTCCCATGTCTCTACAAAGTAATCATCTCGTATAAATCTCTTGGAAACTAAACTAATATAATGTAACAATTCCGCAACAAATCAATGTTTCAACGACCGCACGCTTATGTATTTACCGAATAAATTTAAATATATTTACTATTGTTCTCACTGTATACTAGTGTGGGCCCTGTAACTATTTACATAATTTTATATTAAACTTTTCATTTATATAAATAATCCATAAATTAAAACTGAAAGCGAATCGCGATATAAAGAAACTTGTTTAAGTAATAAGGTTATATTAATTCTTTAATCAACGAAAATTATCTGCTCCGCCTAGTCTAGACTATTTCATTTGTTCCAATCTGCATATCGTATTTCATTATCAAAACTAATTTATCAAAACCCAACTTACTATTTTGACACTATACAATTATTAACTAATTTTATTTACATATACTATATTATTTACTACTAATTTTGTGAAACTATTATATAACTTGTAAAGTTATATAAAAGTAAAAAGTTGTCTAACACGCAAGTATGTATTTAGTTTTATATAACTTTACAAGTTATATAATATATTCACAAAATTTTAATAGGAGTTAGAGTGACGCTACTAACAAGCTTTTACTGTGAACATTTATTAGATAACTGATATTTTTCTAGGATATGTAAGATCATAGCTACAGCTATATTTCAATGCAAATATTATCTAATGCTTGCAAATTTACTTATTGTTTTAAAAGTTTACAACTTACTTGTCTAACAGCGAAGTAGTTCATATTTTGGCTAAATATCATTTGCTGTGATAATCCATCATACGTTTACAGTAATTGTATACATTCCCTTACGATATATAGATTTTCGATTCGAAAATTTTGTTTTCGAATTTTGAAATGCATACCCTTTATATCTTTTATAAATGCAAACCCCTACTTAAATATGAAATATTATCTTTCTAGCATGATTGCAACCCTTGCCGACTAAGCCACAAAGTCGTGTTTTGTCGAAATATTTGGTTAGTTCTACAAAATTAAAAAAATGCAATAAATGAAGTGAATAAAAGACAAAATGAAATTACTCGATGGGATATAGCGTTTAAAAAAATCTGAGATTATTATCAACCTAGTTTGATTATCAACTTCATTGCCAAAAAGTGATAAAATGACTGTCTCTTCACATAAATATCATTGGTGGTGGCTAAACTTGTTTATATCTTTAGAAACTGTTTTGTTTTGAACCGTAGTCTTTTAACGCCTTCAAGAAGCACAAACCGTGGATAGGTGCCTTAATCGCCACTGTGCATTGTGCACTGTGCAAACATATTTTTAAATACGTACTTTTAAGCGAGTATATCGCTCTCGCTATCCATCGTGCCTGATGTATTGCTCCAGCCGGCTTGATTTTTACTTCTTCTCTGAATCTCCTCCCATAAAACTATGCATAGTCCAACCAATTCGCGACAGTCTCTTATAAAAACTTTGTCTAGTTCTGCTTTATAAAACATAAACAAAGATATATTCTTCTGGAAATGATTATATCCTCTCTTTGCAAAATTATTTTATGGAACTATTGGTTCTTTGCTACACCATTAGGGTTTGGGAATACCCGGTCTTTTTAGACTCGGCGAGTCGGAGTCGAGTCCGGGTCCGGGTCTAATCTGTCTCGCAATTTAAACAAAAACACGAAAGGATTTTTCATGTTTACGCATATGGTAAAGCAAGCGATACTGTACGAACTTGCCGATTAAGTTAAGTGGGACTTAGATAAACAAGGGATTTGGAGAATGTTATGGTAAATAGGCAAATAAAACAAAACTCCACAAGAGGCTAAGAGCGGAAGGCAAATGGATGAATTTCCTTCTAAATTGTCTAAAGTTAATACAACTTGTCTGTATTCTTCGACATCATAGACACTCTCTTCAGATTAATAAGTTTCATCTTGATCGTCATCAATACCATCTAGACCGGTGGTTCTTAACCTGGGGTGCCCGCACCCCGGGGGTGCAGTAAGGTATTTTTGCGGGTACGGGAGAAGCCCCTAACAATATCAATTATTAAATATCATTTATTAAATTTTTGATAATAAAATATTTCAAAATTATAGTAATTCCCCCAATAATTCGAAAGTCCATTATTAGGATATTGAAGTTTATAAAAAAATTAGGGTTATGTATATAGAGTCTGGCATATAGAGTCAAATATGCCAGAACTGAGAAGAAAGTAAAAAAATACGAGAATGAAATATTTATATATGTTGAAAGATGTATATTTAGCAATTTATATATTTATATAAATAGAAGTAAATAAAAAATAGCCACTACGTTCATACCCTTTGCTTTTTGCAAATGCAATCGGAAACCATCAAAATTATTAGAGCATTTCAACAATCTGAATGGTGGTAAAGGTGTGCACAGCATAAACAGCTTGAAGTCAAAAAAGACTCGATTTGATACCAGTGGTACTATACTAAAATTATGCGGGCCAGCAATTCAAAAGCCCTTGTTAGAAGCGTCCTATCAAATGGCATATCAGTGTGCACAGAAAAAAAAACCTCACACGATCGCTGAGGAATTGATAAAATTTTGTGCATTAATAATAGCTAGAACTATGTGAGATTCTGAAGCACATAAAAAGATCCAG
This sequence comes from Phosphuga atrata, assembly GCA_944588485.1. Taxonomy (NCBI): domain Eukaryota; kingdom Metazoa; phylum Arthropoda; class Insecta; order Coleoptera; family Silphidae; genus Phosphuga; species Phosphuga atrata. Next base: position 10,742,502 of record OX155896.1, on the reverse strand, counting down.
CAGATTCCGTTATCGAACGATATAATTCGATCGCGAATTCAAGATCGCAGTAAAGATATTTTAGTGCAAATTATCGTAGACATAAAAGTCAGTCCACGAAAAGTAAGTATACAACTGGAGGAGTCAACTGATGTTGGTAATTCCAGCCAGTTCTTGGTATTTGTGCGATATGTAAAAAAAAATGATAGAAGAATTTATATTTTGTGAGCCACTAGTGTTGACTTTGACAGGAATTGATGTTTCCAATCACATCACAGATTTTTTTTAAATAACAATTTCCAATGAATGTGATTGGCTCAATATGCACTGATGGCTCCAGTATTGTTAGGCAAAAATTCCAATTTTTTTTGAAACATGAAAAGAGAGTTACCGCAAATTACAATAACGCATTGCATTTAACATTACTATGCACTTGCGTCCAAAGATTTGCCAGAAACTTTAAAACAATACCTAAGTACTGCAATAAATGTAGTAAAATATATCGGTGTACTTCTATATCACACCGAAATACGATGACTCTCTCGATGGCTAAAGTAATAATGTAATTCTGAGGCTAACCTACTTTGCAGATATATTTAGCCACTTGAATGAATTGATCATACCAATCCAAGGATTTGGTAAAAATATAAATATAACAGCAAGTAAAAAAATATCTTAATTTTTTTGAAAACTAGAAATTTAGATACTTCCAGTTGAAAATGGGAATTTTGGGAATTTACCTTGCTAGATTCAAATGTTGTGGAAAATGAAAAAAAATACAATGATATCAGAAATTGCAATACATTTGAAACGATTGAGCGAATCATACAATGAATATTTTTCTACTGGAAATATTACCAATACTCAGAGATGGATACTAAATCCATTTCTATATAATCTTAATTCTGTGGATGATAGTGATAATGGATGAAAATGGATTGAAATGGGAGACAGTGGACATATTCAAATGGAATTCGAACAATTAGATTTACAACAATTCTGACATACACAGTTAGAACGTTATCCACAGTTGGCGAAAGAAGCATTGCAATTACTTCTACCATCAACTAACTACCTGTGTGAAAAAGGGTTTTCATCGACTCTTTTTGACATTTATATATATCGACATTTCAAAAACTAAATCGAGAAATCGCTTATATGCAAGTGGTGACTTACTCGTGTCTCTTTCAAAGAGAGGCTTCACAAATATTATAATGAACAAACAACAACCACCTAGCCATTAATAAAAATAATACTGTTTTGCGTTTGATATACAATATGTACAATTTTCTTTAAATAAACAATAAATTTTGCAAAAAATGAATTTCTAAACTACAAAATTGAAACACATTTTTCAATGGGGTGCGGAGACCTATTTTCAGATTCAAAGGGGTGCGGCTCACTTAAAAGGTTAAGAAACACTGATCTAGACCATGGTCATCTTCATCCTGCAAGCCGGTAATAGTTTTCTTTTTATATACTACATCACAAACAAATAAGTGTATATTGTGATTCAAACAGAAATTATAAAGACTAGAAGATTCTCGTCCAAATTTCATCATTACACTTGCACCGTCGCCGGTTGAACCAACTATGTTTTTTTTTAAATTTATGTTATTAAATGTGTTTAGGTGCTGTTCTACTTTTTCGACTAATTGTAAGACATGTAGTCAATTGTAACATGAGTTAAAAATTCTCAATAAACCCAGATTACACACTTAAGAGTCAATTCCATGCAAATTGATATTTAAATATGTTCGAATTTTCATACTAGTCCCATTCATCAAGTGTAATGCTAAATCGTCGATCTTCTTTACTACGCGGTGTACTAGACCAGTGCTTCCCTACACGCAAGGGGGGCGTGAAGAGCCGCTAATATAACAAATGAATATATCTTCGTTAAATAAGTTTAACTGTCAAATATGCACATACTTCAATTAATTTATAAACCGTTAAAATATTGAAATTTTAAATTGATTATATTTTAAAAATTGCTTATATTATTTAATTGATTGTTTTTTTTTTTAAATCAAGCATTTTACACCCTTGAAGTTGGCGCGAACGTCAATTTTTCCACTAACAGCTAGATGGCACTACAGCACAAGTGCATACTCACAGGTATTATATGACAGTTTGCCAATTCGAATTTTACAGTTCCAATTCTTTCTTGTGTGTTATTAATAATAATATAATCAGAACCCTTAAGATGGACAAGTGGTTATTAAAACGTTTTGGTGATAAATGTAAACAAATAAAAAAGATATGTGATATAGTGGTAGCAGAAAGCGGACTATCAATTTCATAAGATCCTTCAACATCATATATAGAAAACCCAGCTGCTAAGAAAACAAAGTTGGTATGTACCGGAAAATTCCGAAAATATGACTCTGCGTATTTAAAATTTAGTTTTGTGTCCTCGGGCGAAAACGAAGAAAAACCGTTGTGTATAATTTGTTCAAAAATATTGGAAAATGATGCTATGAGACCAAGAAAACTTTTTAGACATTTAAATACCATGCATAGTGAATTTAAAAATAAACCAATAGCGTTCTTTGAAAGGAAAGCTAGAGATTTAAAATGCCAAACTAACTTTTTTTCGAAACATGCAAAAATCGAAAAATGTTCGAAAAAAATGTTCGAAACATGACAAGTTAGTGAAAGCTTCTTTTGAAATTGATTTACTTATCGCTATAGCAAAAAAACCTCATACCATTGGCGAAGCTTCCAGCAGCGATAAAAATTTGTGAAACTGTTCATAATTTACAAGTAGTCGAGCCCCTTAAAAAAAAATTTGTGTCCAATAATACAATTAAAAGAAGAATTGATTGCATTGCCGAGAATATTAATTTAACCTTACTTTTACGTATAAAGCAAAGCAGTAAATTTGCCATTCAGCTCAACGAATCTACTGATAACACAAATGATGCTAAATTAATGGTTTTTATTAAATATCAATACAATTTACAGCTTTATGAAGATATGTTGTTTTGTAGAAATCTTTCTGGTACTACAAAAGGCGGTAGATATTTTTAAAATTGTAAATGATTTTTTTTTTCGATAAATGAAATAGAATTCATAAGATTTCAGGATTTATATCCGAGGTTAAAAAAGTTTGCCCAAATTCGAAACATGTGCATTGTATTATCCATAGAGTAAATTTAGTTCTTAGAGGAATGAAAAACGAACTATATGAAGTGTTGTTATATGTTTCAACAATAGTAAATTTTGCAAAATGCAATGCGAGTTCATCAAGATTATTTCGCATTTTATGTAAAGAAATGGGTTCTGAACAAGAAAGTCTGTTATATCACACAGAAGTAAGGTGGCTGTCACGTGGAAGAGTCATGAAAAGAATTCTTCAATTAAAAGACGAGCTTCGGATATTTATTCTAGAAAAGAAACCAGATTTAGCTGCCCTTTTTAGCGATGATAGGTTCTAAGGTGTCTAATTTCGTATTTAGCAGATTTTTGCGAAAAGGTTAATGAACTGAATCATTCTCTTCAGGGAAAAAGTACTAATTTACTGATTCTTAACAATAAGCTACAAGCCTTTAAAAAAAATTGTCCGTATGGATCAAGAGCTTTGGACAAGGAAACACGAGCATGTTTATTTCTTTGCATGAATCCATTGAAGAAAATAACAAATATTGTAAATCATTTAACAGAATCATTTAACTTTTAACACCATTTAGTAATAATTTACAATCTGACCATCTTCCCTGGAAATTACAAGAGAAATTAATTGACTTGAGATCGGATTCAATACTCGCTTTGGAATTTTCTGGAAGCGACATTCCAGAATGTTGGATAAAGCGGCAAAACGAATATCCCTCATTAACTGACTCAGCATTAAATATTCTGGTTCCGTTTGCAACAGCGTACCTCTGCGAATCGGCATTTTCAACTATATACCATGGGACAAGGTAGCAAAAAACGAATAAACGACCAAAGAAAGAGGGGACAGTTACACAACGACGGAACGGAAAAGGAAAATGTAAAGCTAATGTTTTGGAATGTAGCAGGGCTCAGGAAGAAATTGGATAAGGTGGACGGGTCTTTTATAGAATTCTTGAGGAAATTCGAAATAGTTGGGTTAGTGGAGACCTGGGTTCAAGAGAAGGAATGGGAAGCCTGTAAAGAGAGACTCCCCAAGGAGTACAATTGGAGGATACAACCGGCACGGAGAGAGAGTGACTACGGAAGGACAAAGGGGGGAATAATAACAGGGGTCAGAAGAGGCATCAAGGAATCGGAGAGAATTCTAGAAGAGGTGGAGGGTCTAGTTTTTAGGGAGGTAGAACTGGAGGGGGAGTGGTGGCAGATAGCAACCGTTTATAATAATAAGGGACTGGAAAAAATTAAAGAGGGTATAAAGAGGAATTTAGAAGATATGGTAACGACAAACTTGCTACTAGGAGGTGATTGGAATGTTAGGATAGGAGAAGAGCAGGTCAATACGGTGGACAAGACGGGTGATGTGATAAGAAGGAATTCTAAAGACAAAATTAAAAATGCAGAGGGAAATGTTTGGTTGGCGTGGGTGTTAGAGAACCAATGGGATATTTTGAATGGGTGTATTGAGGGCGACTGGGAGGGAGAATTTACGTTTGTGGGAGCAATGGGTACCTCAGTTATTGACCTAATAATTACAAATGATGCGGCGAGACGGCAAATAAAACTGATGGAAATCGGAATAAGAAGTGAGTCGGATCATATGCCGGTAGTGGTGTTGTTGAAGCAGCAAAGGGAGAAAGATGTTAAGGCGGAGAAATGGGTGGCCAGATGGGATAAGGAGGCGACAGAAGAATATAGAAGGAAATTAGAAGAGGTAGAGTGGAACGCCATAGAGGATATACACATGATGGCAAAGAAAATGGAATCTGCACTTGTGAAAAAGAAAATCAAAGAAGCGTTTCCAGGCCGAGCATAGTACGACGGGGAAGTGCGGAACGCAAAGCAAAGGTTTCGAGAAGCTATGAGAGAATGGAGAAAGGAAGAAGGGCTCAAAGTGCACGTGCTGGAAGCTAAAACAGAATTGCAAAAAATGGAGAAGAAGAAAAAGGAGCTTTGGGAGGAGAAGGAGAAGCAGCGGGTACGAGAAATCAAGACGGAAGCTGAGCTGTGGAAATACGTGGGAGAGAATAGGAAAAGGAAGGAAAGATTACCCAAGAGCATTGCGATAGAAGAATGGCAAAACCACTTCATGAGGATGCTAGGAGGGGTGGAAATGCGGTCAGAAAGAGATGATAGTTCAGGAAATCGACAGAGAAAGCAGGAAGAGCTCGCCGAGGATATCACCGTGACAGAGGTGGAGGATGTTATTGATTCCCTAAAGCCAAGAAAAGCGGGAGGTTTGGATGGGCTCGGAAATGAAGCGTGGAAAGAGGCACCTGGAATCTGTAAGGAGAAGTTTACGGAGGAATTGAGAAGGATAGGGTGAGGAGAGAAAAGGTTACCAGTCAGCTGGAAAGTGGGGATAATTCAACCGTTGTTTAAGAGTGGAACGAGGGACGCGCTAGAAAATTATAGAGGTATAACTTTGATGAACTCCTCATACAAAATATTTGCTAAAATCCTGGATTGTCGCTTGAGGAAGGAAATCAATGAAAGGAAGCTTTTGCCGGAAATACAAGCGGGGTTCAGAGAAGGAAGGAGCACGGTGGAACACCTGGTGACTTTGAGAGTCATCATAGACCAAGGAATAAGAAAGGGATGCCTGTTTGCTCTTTTCATTGATTTGAAATCCGCATATGACTCGGTGAACAGAAGGAGACTTGACGAGTGTTTGGGCAAGCTAGGTATCTCAGAGAGTGTAAGAAGGAACATCAGGAATTTGTACGAGGAAACGGTCTGTAAGGTAGTAGCGAATGAATGGGAATCGGACTATTTTGAGGTGAGGAAGGGCCTGAGAGAAGGCTGCTCTTTGAGTCCCACGCTTTTCAATCTGTATGTGGCGGATATGGAAAAGGTTCTACAGGCCGGGCAAGCTGGAGGAGTGGTGATTGGGAAAAAGAAGGTGTGGAGCTTGGCATATGCGGATGACATGGTGGTATTTGCAAAGTCGGCAAGTGAGATGAAGGACGTGATTGAAAGGCTCGGCAGGTATTTCGAAAAGAGGGATTTAAGGGTGAATGTTGGTAAAACAAAATGGATTCGGTTTAAAAGGGGTGGGCGATATAAGAAAGAAAGGTTTGAATGGCAGGGTACTGAAATAGAGGAAGTTAGTAAATTTAAGTATTTGGGGTATGTCTTTGGGACTGGATACAGTAATAAAGAACACATAGAGTATGTTACAAAGAAGGCATGGGTGGCGGCGGGTCGTATCTGGGAGGTTTGGAAAAGGAACTTGGATGGAAACTTTAGAGCAGCAGAGACCATATGGAAGGCATGTGTGCGAAGCGTGTTACTGTATGGATGCGAGGTCTGGGGAACGAAAGAGGAAGACAAGATCGAAAGGGTGCAGCTAAAGTTTTATAAGAAAGTGTTGAAACTTGATAGGCCGACGCCTGGTCACATTGTGCTTCAGGAAGTGAGTGCTTGTAAGGTGGCGGTAATAGCTGCGGAAAGAGTGATAAAGTTCGAGTATAGGGTGGATGGGTTAGGAGATGAAAGGATAATAAAGGAAATCTTTCGAGTAGTGAATAAAGAGGGGTTAAGTGGTAGAAGAGAGAGCGGTTGGGGGTTGAATAAAAGGAAACTGTATGAGAGAGGCGGGTTATCATCCGAGGGGTTGGAAACGGAAAAAAGTGCGGGTGCTCAGTGGAAACGGATGCTAAAAGAGAGGTTATTAGAAGTGGACTTCCAAGAGCGCCAATCGAAAATAGAGGCTAGTAAATATCACCAAGGCTACAGTCAGATACAAGTGCACGGCCGTGTTCCTGGTTATTTGAGGACAAGTAAAGGGTCGGACGACCAGTCAGTGTTGGCGAGATTTAGGTGTGGCAATGAAGAGCGTGGAAGGAGACATTGGATGAAGGAGGAAAGTAGAAGGTGTTTGGTGTGTGGGTTGAAGGAAGATATGTGGAGTCATTGGTTGGAAGAATGCACGATGGCGGAGTGGAATGACCAGGAGAGAAGGCGAGGAAAGGATTGGAGGGAGTGTATGGACGAGAGCGGGAAGGGACTGTCGTTTTTACACAGAGTGAAAACATGGAAAGAGCGGATGCGACGGGGTTGTTTTTTGAGTGTTGCGGTTTAGTTTTTTTTTTTTTTTTTGTGAGCTTATGTCCGATGTACAGGTGTTGAAGTATAGGTTTATGGGGTGGTAAAATTTCTTTTTTCTTTTTAATGGGGTTTTAGTTTCACAACTTTTTTATTATTTTTTATTGTTTTATTTTGTATGTATATTTTGTATGGAAATTATTTTAATTATGCCAATAAAGGTTATTATTATTATTATAGACAATGCCAAACATTCAAGACCCGAGACTCGTCGAGTCTTAGATCGGGTATCGGGTCCGGGTATTTACCCTTGGACTCGTCGAGTCCGGGTCCGGGTACTCGGGCCTGAAAAACCCTATACACCATGGCATTTTAATTGTTTATTTCGCCAACATTTAGATAATGTGCTTGAAAATAAGTGAATTGCTCGAGGTACTCTTGTTCCATGGGCTCCTCGGTCTGCCTACCTTAACCCCCTTTATTTTTATTTATGGGGTGTTATGAAGACCATGGTATACACCAACGAAATAATTGATTTAGAATATCTTCGTAACCGAGTTGATGCAGCTGCGACGACCTTTCAAGTGCAAGACCACAGCCTAGTAAATTATGCCAATTCATGAATAAGTCGAGCGAGACTTTGCGTTCTACAACAGGGCGATAAGTTTTGTTGTGGACATTTTTACAGTAAAGTCCTTCTTTATGGTTGTGTATTCCCCCTTACAAATAAAATAACAAAACGGTTAACAACCAGTATAATGTTATTTAGAAATTTTATATTGAACATATATCAATTATCGGTTATTGCATATTTACCAGTTATTATATATGTGTCCTCCTCGGTAATGTAGTTGACAATATTTACGCCTGACCAGCGGGAGACCGGGATGCGATTCTCCGCCGTGGAAGCATTTTCTGCTAGCTTCTTAGAGCTAGCACATAGATGAAAATTTTTGGATGTATTTTTAAAAGTCTCAGCTATAAACTAGTTTTGAACTTTTGTTGCTCACTAGTCTAGTTCTTAAGTTATTAGAGTTTGAAGAAGAAAGTTGTTGGATAGATGTTATTTGAATTAGTTTTCAGCCTGTAGCTAAGTTACTAGAGCTAGTAAATGGATGTAAATTATTGGAAGTATTCTTAAATGTCTCAGATATAAAGTATTTTTGAGCTTTTGTTGGTAATTGATTTACTTCTTAACTTATTAGAGCTTGAAGATGAAAGTTGTTGGAACAAAAATGATTAATGTTGTTGGAAAGTTGTAGTAACAGTCCGACCTTTCGGTAGTTAACACAGCGTTAGAGCGTTAACTAACAAATCTGGAGGTCCCGGGTTCGATCCGGGAAGCGAGTGCCGGCCGCATGTGTACCAGAAAACAAATGTGTAATTAATTAACCCCAACTAAAAATTAGGTGTTATGTTTCTGGACTAGGGTTTTACGGTTTAAAAAAACCGGTTTTTAAAATAAATTTGTCACATTTGAAAACCGGTTTTTAAGTTAAGAAAACCGGTTTCAAAGAATTCAAATTACTTCAAAATTATTTTTTACATAACTTATTTGATTTGCTATTCATTCTATGCAACGGACTGCAGCATGTTGTCCTAGCATTGAATGATATCGGTGCTTCTCATATGTGGAACGAAACTCGATATCCTAAACGTTTGAAACTTCATAAAGTCTTGGGACCGATTCGTATATCATCTGAAGGCTTGGAGCGACCAGATGCCAATTTATTAACAAGTGAAGGTATATTTGAATTTCTGTTAAATGATCTAAAAAAATTTAAACACTGAAATAAGTTTGAAATTATTATATGCTTTGGAAGAACGAATTTAAGAAAGATGACAAACAGAATTAGCAATTCTTTTGCTGTATTTACAAGATCCACAAAATATTTCCAGTTCAGCAAAGAAATCTAGTGTACTTTCTCTAGCTTCAAAAACCGATATTATTATCCCGATATATATTTTTCCGAAGTTATCTGGAAAAATATCGTCTAGAATATTTCCCAATTGTTATGTTGAAACAGCTTCTGATGAAGAGCAAATCAAAGAAACTACTCAGTGTAATGCTTTTGATCAGTGTATCTAATCAGCTTCCTTTTTAAAGGAAGCCATGGAAAAATCAATTCATACATTTCTTGAATACCCTGACGAAAAACTTACAGATCCCAAGACACTGAAAGCTGAATTTTCATTATTTGGGGCAACGAATAAAAGTACCAAAAACTTTTCTTTTTGTATTTCTTATTTGATGCCATTAAAACTATAAAATCAAGCACAGTAGCTAGTGAACAAGTATTTTCAATTTCAGGTAATATTGTGTCCAAAATAAGAACAAGACTTAGCCACCGTTCAGTGGATATTTTAAGTTTTTTTAAATCAAATTTTCTTGGGAGAAATTAAAGTTAGTGAAATAAAGATAAATATTATTTGAAATTTTTGTTTGAATTTTCGTTTGTCAAAGTTATGTGTAATCCTAAAATTTTTATTTTGACTGTGATATTGATATCGTTTTTTTATTATTTTATATAAATTGAATAAAACATTTGTCCTTATTCTATTTTTTTGACAAAAAAATTGACAAAATTTGACGAAAAACGGCTAAAACAGTTTTTTTTTGGAAACTAGAATTCGAAAACCGGTTTTTCAAGAAGTCCGTTTTTGTATAAACCCTAATCTGGACCGATAAAATGAAAAATGTAGCCAAAATATAAAAGGGCACTTTGCAGCCGTGATTCTTAACCAGATATAAATGGGTTTTCCTCAATTGTATAGTTTTGTCTAATATATACTGTCATTGTCAATTTGTAATATTATGAGATTATGAGTATTATCAGGTACAAACAACTCTGCTCCAAACCAGAAGGAAGACACCGGACAACTTTACATCATACACTTCCGCATAGGACAATGCGCTACAACTGTGCCAAGTTGTCTCAAGGAGTTCCATTGCTTCATGTCTCAGAGCCAAGCTGATCGAGGGTCAATTTGCCCATTGCTGACTTAACTGATGCCGAACTTTTCCGTATCCAAATGTTCAGCGCCGAGTTATTGCGTCGTGAAATGTTTCTGAAATATCATATTTTAATATTAAAAGTATTCGTCCGATCAATATTAAAAATGATACTGTAGTATTTTCGTTACACTCGTTATAGGTTTAGGAAGTTCTAGCATTCAATTTTCTTATAAATTTAGAATTTAAATTTCTTTTACTACAGGAAATTTCTTAAACTAAGTTCATTTACAAAGTATGTTGTACCTGGTTATTAATAACTTTGACTTTGAATTGAAAAATTCACTATGTTTTAACCACACTTAATATGTAATAATATATTGTGCACCTAGGGTGGTAAGTTATCAATTGCCCACGAAAGCGAAATTGGGCTCGAGAGGGCAATTTACAATACCGCACGAGTTGCAGATAATATTTTTTATTTCCCATGCGAGGGAACGTATCATATAAGTTTGGGAGCCATAAAAAAATAGAATAAAAAATTAAGAATTTGTTTTTTCAATTGTCTCTGATGGTGTCGATTCGTCATAAGAACTCCCATCAGTCTCCGGTATCGCCATAGAATTTACACTCATTTTAAAACATTTTCTTTATATTTTATATTTTCTTATTATTTTCTTTATAGTTTTTATTGTGTTTATTTTATTTATTCAATTGTATTTTTTTAAGTAAGTTATAATTAGCGATTTTTATTAAATATTTGCATGCGTTACCCAAGTTATGTGGTGATACAGTCAAAAACTGCCATTTGTCGCACTAAAAAACGGGCGTCAAGATAGTACTTATAATAAAATATTACCACCTCCTTTCCATAATATGTGAGCTATTTCAATTTTTATTGAAATTTATTGAACTGTAATAACATTTTTTTAATTTTAACGATAAACATGTAGTATTTCGTACTACGCTACGAACATAGAATGTGTTTTTATTAAGTTGACGTTTGCTAATAGTAGTACTAGTGATAAACAGTTTGACTTGATTTTTGACACCAGCTACAATTACAGTTTTTGTTTAAAAATTCTTGAAATAATTGGGGTTAGCGAAAAAATGCCCAAACCCAATTTAAAATATATATCTAAAGAAAAACTTCGTAGAAAAGTGCAGTTTCCGCTTAGTATCAATTGCAACACCGATATCATTAATACTGCCAACAAATTGCAGCATTTACTTTTAGCCACTAGTAAATTTGTCCAGTTCATAATAATTGTACTTTATTAATGTGTTGAATCAGAATAATTCATTAAAAATGTTTCCATTGTTGAAGTTCTTAAATTTTTGTAATAGCTCACTTATTTTGGAATTTCTAAAAAGTCTTAAATAGCTCACTTATTGTGGAGCGGAGGTTAGTATATAACTTGTTAATCAAAGTTATATAAATTTAAACATTTAGCACGACTTGAGTTTCGACTGGTGAAGGTGAAGTGTAAATAAATTATTCAAGTTTCGACTGGTATATGTCATTTTCAAATAAAAATGAATTTATCGCGGTCATTTTCAAGTGAAAATAACCTTCAAGAGTCGAATCTCGTGCTAAGTGTTTAAATTTATATAACTGTGAATAACAAGTTATATAATATTTTTACATATTAAATGTGGTTCAAATATAGTAAATGTTTCAAATCAGCGTAAGTATGTATTACCACATAGTAACTGTCGCAACCATTCTATTCATTAATAATTTCAATTAATGCTATCTTAGTTCCTTTGTATAGATTTTCTCAAAAGTTTAGCTTTTAGTTATTTTCTAAGAGTTAAATATAGCCTTGTGGTCTCAGATTAAATGCTACCCATGTTTTATAGATCCAATAATGCGATTTCAACGAAATTGCTGCATTCAAAAGAAATATAAATTATTATTTAATAACCAGAAGTATTGTATCGACCCAGGTTCGCGAGATAGATTCGGTTCCTTCATAAAATGTTAGCAAGTGTTGTCCATTCAGATAGCTCGAAGAAGGTTGGAAATTATATTAAAATTTAAAATTCCGCAAGAGCTGGACGGATAATAATTTCAAACCGTTGATATAATTTTCAGCATGTCAATGTCAATATTTATCAATGACGGTATGCCGTTTTCTAATTATTTAAAGATTAATGACGAAAGTCGGTTATTATTAAGGACGGTCGGCTTGCCGAGCGCCGAAATGAAACTTAGCTGACGCCACAGACAACTTTCCTCATTTTTTATCGAAGCGGAAAACGCCCGCTTTACATAAATGCAATTGTATCTTTCCTCATTCTTGACTAATTGCTACAACTACCATTTCTCCAGTCAACATTCATTATCGCATAAAAGCTATTTAAAAAACTTTTTGAAACTACCAATTACTAGTTATATATTAGCCTGTTGCAATGCAAAATGAATTTCAATTAAAAATGGCATTTCTGATACTAATCAGTAAAAATATACTACACTGTCAAACATATATGGATAGACTGATCAAATTAGTTAAACAAATATAAGCAGACTGTTTAATTATAAATTGGACAAGACAAGACAGATAAGAATAGACAGACAATCAGGTCTGGACTTAGCGACCCAGGGCCCCTAGGCACTTGAAATTTCTCATCATAGTCAATTGACTGCATTATTTCTGACTCTATGTATATTAACGAGAGTGAATTGAGTCAGTTCTCTCCTACGTGCCTCAGTGCGCGTAGATGGTTTTTTATTTGCATCATTGACAATTAACTGAACAGCTGCCATGATCTCATCCCAGGAGCAACATAGACTTCGAGAGGCGTCAGCTCGAACAGACCATCTTGTCTAAGAAATATTCTTCACGAGTGTTGAATTTGACTTTAGTTTCGCCACTGGGGCCCCTAGACTGGCTGGGCCCCTATGCTGGGTCCTTGTAGGCCTAGGCAGTAATCCGGCACTGCAGGCAATACTAGACAAACACGACTAGACAGAGAAGACGGGACACATATGACTAGACAGAGAAGACAAAAAGTAGTAGACAATTCACATCATTTCTGGAGTCATTTGACATGAAGTTAATAATAAAAAAGCTACCCACCCAAGCTCCAACACCTATATAGACAACATTGCAGTATACACGTATAATAAATATCCAGCGGAAGTCATAAACTATCATATATCGGACCACCCTCGCCTTACAAATCATTTTCAAATCCGAAGATAACCAAAAGGTCTCTCGATACATCAGAAATGTGAAAGAAAAAAACATGAGGCACTTTAAGGAAGATTTATCCAAAAATGCAAGGGACGAGGTTTACCACAACCATTGTACAGATGTAGACAGCCAGTGGAGCTACTTTATTTAAACGGTTAAAGTTCAGGTTCAATGTAGGCTTTCCGATATCAGCAACAAATAATAAGCAAACAAAAAAATATTTTCCTATACAATCCTGGACGACATTAAACAACAGATGGAGCTGCTATATTCTCAGCCGATCGAATAATGAACTAAAGTAGAGTTATAACCGATCACGAAGAAAATATACAAATTTACTAAAGCGTATAAAAAACAGCATTACCAGAGTACAATTGAAGAAAACGACAATATCGTAAAAGTCACATGACAGGCAGTTTATGAAATTACTCAAATGAAACCAAAACCACAACAATTCCATCCACAAGATGTCGGACCGTTTTGCCCCATAGAGATAACGAAACACTTATTAGAATACCCACACCTAATTAATCTGCACAACAATCCACATTCAATGTTTATGAAGCCGACAACCCAGGAACAGATGAAATCCCTAATTCAACAGTAAAATATGCAGCGGAAGAAGTAGCAATACCATTGGAAGAAATCATAAACAATGTTAAAGAAGGAGTGTACCCAAAAGTGCTAAAGATATCAAAAACAATCATCATCATCATGGCTTTTTGGTGATCCAATCTTGGATGTAGGCCTCTTTCCTCTTCTTCCACTCTTGGCGATCTTGTGCCCGTCTCATCCAGTCTAGACCTCCGTGCCGTCGAATGTCGTCCATTCAGCGCTGCGGTGGTCTGCCGCACCCTCGAGTATCCCATCTGGGTCTCCATTCAAGGACTCGTCTCGTCCAGCGACTCTCTTGTTCATTCTCGCAATGTGTCCTGCCACTTTTTCCTTGCTATGGGTCATTCCTTGCTATTTCTGGTCACGAAGGGTGGTCCCGAGCATCACTCTCTGCATGCCCCTCTGCGCGACTCGGAACTTCTCGGCGGACTTCTGCGTAAGGGTCATGGTCTCTGTACCGTAGGTGAGTACGGGCATGATACACTTTATTTTGCTCTTATTGCAGTTATTTTGCCACATAGAATCTGCTTATTAGCACCGAACGCTTCCCAAGCCTGCGCGATCTGCCTTTCCACTTCCGCTACCTGGTTCTCAAAGCCCAGTGTAACCTTATACCCCAAATATTGAAGCTGATAGTCTTTTTTTTCCTATGTTCACTTTATTTTCCCCACGTTCATTTAAGACCCGTCTTCACGGATTCCACTCTCAAGTCCTCCAGCATCGTCACCATCTCCCCAATACTCTCTGAGACCAGAACCAGGTCATCAGCAAACCTCAGTTTGGTCATTTTCTCTCCATCAATTATCAGCCCCTTCTCTGCCCATTGCATCTGTTGGAATATACATTCTAGTGCTAGGGTAAACGGCTTCGGTAATATTGTGTGCCCTTGCCTGACACCTCTCTCTAGATGAAATTTGTTGGTTTTCTTGTGCAAACAAATCAAAAACGATAACCATATTTAAAAAGGGGAGCAAGAACGATATAAATAACTATAGAGCAATAAACCTAGAGTCGTCTGTTTCTAAGGTAACGAAGAAACTAATATATAGTAGACTGCTATTCTTTATAAGCAAACACCGACTGTTTAATCAGCGACAACACGGGTTTATCAAAGGTCGAAGTATAGAGGCAACTTGTTCCCAGTTTCTAAAAGTAATCGTTCTACATCTAGAGGATTCGTATCCCATGCGGAATACTCGTGGATCTCGCAAAGACATATGACACAGTGGATAATTGCTATTCTAATAAAAAAAAGCATACAGTTACGGAATTAGGGGTGTTGCTTTAGATCAGTGTTTCCCAAACTTTCTATCCACGTGTACCCCTTTCAAATATTATAACACTTCGTACCCCTTAGTAGAAAATTTCTGAGATATATTATTAAAAACAGCAACTGTACTTGTCTTTTTTACGTAATATACAGTCTCCAGATTGCGGTTTCAAAGATAAAAATGTAGTTATTTGTTATACCAGCGGATAAATATTAAGGTTTAACGAGATTTAAATTCGTGAGTTAAAGCTTAATTTTATTTGCTAGTGCATACAAACTTTTAAATAATTTTGCTTTTCATTTAACAAGTTAAATTCAAAGAAAAGTTCCATTTTGTTTTTTTTAAGAGAAGCATCGAAGTCGTCCGCCCATTATTGTGTTGTTGTCATGACAACGATAAAATTGTTTATTCGTACGTCAAAATCTTGTTTAGTGTTTAATTAATTTGTGTTTTATTAATCATAAATGGAGAGACATCCTAAGAATTATTAAATGGTGACGCAATTGCGGAAAGATTAGTCCCGCAGAAATCAAGACATTTATACAAAAAATGTATAATAAGTTTTATGATTGGGGATCAAAAAAGAACATCAGCGAAGTTAACATTTAGGGTTGTGTTTACGGAGCCCACAAGTGAATTATTATGATGCGTTGCTATGGATACTTTTATGGAAACGTGACTTTTTAAGGTAAAATCGCATCAAAATTATTACAAATCTTAGGAAAAATGTTATTTTTTATGGGTTCACTTTGTCTCTTTACTTGTCTTTATATACGTAAAAACAATCTGCAATCATTTTATTGTTAGTAACATAATTAATAAAATTAATAAAATTAAATATTGTTAGTTACAGTTAGTAAAATAATCTATTAGTTGTTTTGTATTAATTAATTATCAAAGATGATGAAGCTGAATTATTTTTAGATTTCAAACACTTTATAAAAAGTAAAGTTTATGCACTATTTTTTGATGTAATTTAAATATTATTATAATGTAAATATTATTAAATACTATAATGTTATTTTAATTACTCATGCGGTATAAGTACTATTTTGGCGCCCGTTTTTGGGTGCGACAAATGGCCGCTTGTCAATTCAAATTCAAATTATTAAGCAGGCTAATATTTAATAAAAATCGATAAGTTATATAAAAATAATTGAATAAATAAAATAAACACAATCAAAACCTTAATATTAAAAAAGTGACGTGAAAGTGACATTTTTTTATTACAAAATAAAAATGAAAGAAAACGTTTTAAAATGAGTGTAAATTATATGCTGATACCGGAGACCGAGGAGAGTTCTTATGACGAATTCACACCACCAGAGACAATTGAAAAATCATATTCTTCATTTTTACTTCGTTTTTTTTTTGATATCCTTATTTGGCCCTTATTGTCAATTGCAAAAAACGAGAGCTCTCATTTCGTTCGTGAGCCCAATATTGTTCTTGTGGGCAATTGACAACTTACGCTAGTTGTACAATATACTATTTTCATCTTATATACATTTTGGCACACATAAAAATTTATTACTAATATTTTGGAACATCGTTTCGTACCCCTTTCAAACCATTCGCGTACCCCTTGGGGTACGCGTACCACACTTTGGGAAACACTGCTCTATATCTAATTACACAATACAAAATAGAATCCAAATAACAGAAATAGAGACATCACATGGAAAGCAGAGATCGACACCAAGAATTATAAATATGGGAATTCCACAGGGTAGCACCTTCGGCCCCTTGCTTTTCCTACTATAAATTAATGACCTTCCTGAATTAAATCTATAATACACACCAAATATGACATTGAACTATGCAGATGACACAAGTATTATTATTGGAAATAAGGCAGAATATATAACTACTAGATCGACAAACCTCAATAGAGACAATCGAAACCTGGTGTGACGAGAACAGATTGATCCTAAGTAGTGAAAAGGCAATGATCATAATATTTAAAACCAACCGGGATAAAAGAACATACAACATCGATGATTCAATTCTAAATATTAATTTTGAGCTTCAGAAGAGCATAAAACTGCTTGGTATCAATTTCGACGACTCGCTAGGATGGGGAACGCATTTAACACAACTTGATAAAAACTAAATGAAGGGGTTGAGAATATTAAAGCAGTTCCCGAATATTGAGACACTGAAAAAAGTGTAATAAGCGAACTTGCATAGCCACCTTAGGGTCGGCATAATGTTCTGAGGGAGGGTGTACAAGCAATTGATGTATTCAGAAAGATGCCATAAGAACTATAGTTTCCCTAAACTATCGACAATTCTGCACAGGAAAGTTAAGAACACCCAGGATGCTAACTGCGACGAGCACTTATGTTTACGAATCGATAGTATTTTTAGCAAAAAATAAAAATCTTTTCGAAGAATTTAATTTTAAAAATCCCAAGGAAACACGAAGTTATAGCGTCAATTTTAGGAAATCTAAACACTGGTTAGCTATGGCGGAAAAGTTACCACCCTACAGTATCATGGAGTTGTACAATATGTTACCTAAATATATTAAATTACTCCCAACGACCAAACACCTTAAGAAGGAACAAACATCGAATCCTTGTCGACATAGCACCGTACTCCGTACAGGAATTTTATGAAGGTAATAAAAATCTACCAATAATGAAGATGGAAGTACATATCATTTAGTGACCATCAATGACCTGCGATTATATATTATTCGTAATTATAAAAGCTGTTGAAATGTTTGCTTACTTAATGAAATAAACTATTTGAATTTGACTGTACAGTTATGTCTAAACTGACAAGACTAAACAAGACCACACTTGACAGTGAAGAAAACATAAGCAAAACAAGACAAAAGCATGAACAAAACAAACTAAAGTGACAAGTCTAAACAGAGAAGACTAGACATGCAAATTCAGGTAGACTAAACTGAAAAGATAACTATGTACAGACTAGACTATACGAGAAACCTAGAATAGAAGGAAGGGCAGATCAAACAATTTTCTCATAAATTCCTCTGCGACCATGGTACTAATTAGTAATGTAAATGTATTCAAACACGGGTACATGGCTACATATACAATATTAGACTGATCAATATTCAAACTGGGGATTATCACTAACATGAAATAATCAACAAGAAACGTGTATAAAAAAGAAAGTAAGGATTAATTTTCCCTAATATTTGTCTTCGATCTGATATATAAATTACCTGTTTTATTAATAATTTAGTAGTTATGTAATATACATAACGTGATGGCGGAGGGAACTAAAAAAAAGTCTGGAGAACTGGAAAAGACATAAACGGGCTATTGAATTGGCCGAGAAAACAACAGCTGAATATTATAAATATTTAAGAGTTCGACGGAGAATTTGTTGTGCGGCGAATCTTTAGTGCAAAAATCCCAACGTAATACACCACGCAATAAAATTTAATAGCCAAAGTAAATAGGAATAATTTCGGTTTATATATTAATAATTTAGGTTTAGTCCAATGCATCACCATTATATAGGCCACATTAGGCTCACGTAGAGGCAATAGTACTTTGTTTAAAACTAGTATGGTGTCTAATAATAAGTTGATAATATCTTTGATTGCTGTTTCAATTTTACTACTCATTGCAATTAATTTGGTGAAATTAAATATGGGTTTTCCTTATTTTGCATAAGGAATTTGATTATATCCCTACACGACGGCGGGCGTATGTTTGCATTTAAGAATCCTTTGGGAAATTTTCTCTAGCTACCTGAGCAATTGATACATTGTGATTGCCATAATCGTTGATTTTTTACATATTCTTCCCACGTTTTAAATAACCAATTTTCTTTTCAAAGTCAATCTAGATTGTTCATTTTATCTGACACACTTAAGTATTCAACAAAGGAGGTAATAGAATGATAAGTTAATTGAGAACAAGGACTAGAAAGACAACATAGTAAACTAGTAGACAAAGAGAGTGTACAGTAGGGTGGAGCACGGATATATGCAAAATTATTCTTTTACAGATTTAAAGTTGTAATAAGGGGGGATTGGTGCATTATATTAAAGTTAAAATTAATATAATTTTTGAATCAATTTGATGAATATCTTCTGCCTCCGCATAGACTTCGAAAATTTAAATTTAATGATAAAAGTCTAGTACAGTTACGGCCAAATATTAAGCTTAATCTAGTGATAAATGGGTGATAAATGATTCGCAATATATAATTCAGATATATATTAACCACCTTTAATCAAAAATACAACAATTTTTTTAGAAAAATATTAAAAAATTAATTTGCTCGAAAATCTGGTTTTGTCTCAAATTTAGGCAGTACGTTCCGTGATTCCAATTTGGCTTTTATTGCACCCAATCGTGACTTTTTTTGTGCATTGAGAAGTAGCAGCTATCGTCGTCAATGTTACAGCCCGTTCAACAACTTGAGTATGGCTTGGAAGCCTTAAAAACAACACTTCACCCTCACCACCTGACGATCTGAATTTCTTGGTCAGGCAAGTTTTTCATAATAGGAGGTTCACTTAATATTTCTTGCTAATTTATTAAATCAATATATGTTGTAGCATTGAAATTTATAGGCGGCACTTCCAACATTCTAGGTGTTGAAGGTTGAGGCATCCTGCGCGCCTTTAATATGCGTGCCTTTAATTTTTTAACAGGCAATTGCTTCTCGAGTGCTTTCCCCAATGTCCCAGTGTAAGACTTAGGTCCCGAAATACCCCCGTCAAGATAAAAAAACAAGTGTCTCAAAGGAAGTTCGTTCATATGGAGTAAACAAATTATCCAGTGGAGTGGTTTGTGTAGCCTTTTTTAAAGGAGTCTTATAGCACCCCCATACCTACCAGTATTTACATTGGTACCATCACAACCGATTGCCATAAGATGATGTTGGGGAATTCCTTCATGTAATAGAAACCTTGTCATCGCAGTTTCTAATCCTTTAGCTGAACCAACGTTAAGTACTACGTACCCCATTGAAATAGACCCTGACTCTTGAATTAGTGAGATGTGCTCCTCAACTGTCATAATCTTTTAGCATTTACCACCTTTTTAATCTTCTTCAACGTTTTGTCTTTTCTCCCATCAAAATATAAAGCAGACTGTTTTGGGATTGCGATCTCCTTCATTAACTTCTGTCAAGTTTTTGATCTCTCTCTTCGTACATTATGTCTGTACCTCGATATAAGACTTAATGTCGAATAAAAAAGACGACGCAATCGCTGCTGCTGCTCTATCTGATACTGCATACCTGTCGCAAGTCTTCGATAACGGGTGAAAATCGACGCATATTTTTTTTTCGGAATGCTGGTGCTTGCATGGTGTTAGTGGAATTATCTGAACGACTACTATATTCAGATGCTGATGATACCGGAGAAGTACTAACTTCTATAATAGATAACGAAGTATTTAAGGCTGTAGTTAGGCGGTTTTCTCGTTCCTGTCTCTTCTTTAGAGTATTTTGCAATTTCGTAATTTCTTCTATGGTCAATTAAAAAAGTATGTTCTTGTTTGGGAACCTTTTTATCCTTGCGACAGATACATCGAGGGAATACTTTTATTACTTGCATTTTGCAATATCAAAAAGTACCTTACTACTTTGTCGAAAACTTTTGATAGACGCCTTTTGACATACACTTTTTCAGACACCGACTTTTCAGACACAGACACAGAGTAAGTTTTTGCATTTTAAATGGTATGGTTTTAACATTTGTACGACCATTGTTCGTGTTACTATCGGAATAGATGCAGTTTGCCATATATTTTCAATTTTGGATGTCACTATATCTGCTATTTCTGAAAATTTCCAATTGCTAATTTAGTTGATGTCTTTTTTTTTCAAAAATTCAATGACGTTGCGGAAGCTATTACTATAAATCAAATCAAATAATATTTTGCATGGATTAATTTGAGTCTAAAAGGCACCGATTTTTCACTATTAGATCACTCAAAACCCAAAAAAATATTTTGCTCCACCCTAGTGTACAGATTAGACTAACGAAACTAAAGAAACGACTAGAATAAATAGGTCAGACGAGACAGACTAATTTTGTAGATGAATTTTTTGTTATATGAATCTAAAGACTAGACTAGACTTAATATGACTCGAGTTTCAACTCTTGAGTTTCATTTTCAAGTGGGAATTTATTATTTTTTTTAAAACTTTCTTACAAAATTAGTGGTATAAGCATTGCGAGTTTTCCAGCTTTCGAGCATTTTATATTACACTAGTGGTCTGCATATAGATTTCTTGTATCTCTGTCTTATTTCTTTTAACTTGACAATCTAGTAATTTACGTCCAATCTGTTATTTATATCAGGTTTGTCTAAATATTTAATTCGATTGGTTTGGACTTTGTCCTATTAATTTCTTTGAACCATGTCTGTTAACTCTTGGATAAAATTTTATTTTAAAATTTGTGATTTGGGTAGTTTATTGTTATTTAAAAAAGTAATCCGTATAAGTAAACGGATGAAATTTTCATATTTCAATGGAACTACGAACAAAAATTCAATTCAATTACAATTCATCATAGTTTTAATAATCATTATCATAGTTTTAATAATTATTATTTTTATAATCATCTGTTGCCCTGCTTAAATCTGTTTCATTTGAATGCTTCGGGTTAATCCCGACCAACGTGATTACCACTAAAGGAGACTGAATAATTTACGGGACTCTAAATAAGATTTATATGTTTCGTTGAGTATCATCCAGCGGTTTCACAGAAATTTATATATTAGGACCAACGGAGGGCTGTTTGCTGTGTATAGTACTTAAAAGGCATACTTAAAAGTATGGTTATGCCGTTGTATTTACATACTTAAAGGGCGCTGGTATGCCGTTGAGATGAAAACACAAAAGAGCTCCTCAATATCGACGAGGGCATCACTTGTCAGAGACCTTCACCTGGCAAGTTCACACGGAGGCTCAACTTCACCTCAAACTATACACATCCCGGTTTGGATAATAATTTAAAGCGCGTTAGTTGGATTACGCGAACACAGTAATTAATCGAACGTGTCAATGACTGTTTCGATTGTTTTAAATAATTGCCTAATATTCATTATAACAACTTCGTTTTGGCATAACAAACAAATCTGCATAAATTTCAACCTGCACCTGACTAATTTTACATGTCTAGTCCTGTCTGCCTAGTCTTGTCTGTCGAGTCTTATCTCTCTAGTCTTGTCTATCTAGTTATGTCTGAGTATTCTTGTCTGTTTAGTCTTGTCTGTCTAGATTTATCTGTTTAATATTGGGTCTCAACACTTTCCGTCCAGTGTTGTATATCTATCCTTGTCTGTCTTGTTTTGTCCTTCTAGTCTAGTTTGTCTTGTCAAATCAAATTCATTGTTATAAAAGATATGCACAAATACATATAGAACTTGTCAAAAAAAAAAGAAAAAGGAAATTTACCCATACACAAACATTCATTATCTATATATATATATATATATATATATATATATATATATATATATATATATATATATATATATATATATATATAAATATACATAGTGCTGTTAATATGTTAAGTTTGCTAAAGTATGATTTGCAAGAGGTTCTGCCTGTAATTCCTGTGATGCAACTAATTGCTCTTTTTTGCGTTTTTAGTACTCTGTGCATATGTGGAGACGAGCCCCAAACAATTATTCAATGTGCTAGTATAGAATGTATCTCAGCAAAGTATATATTAATGAGTACCGAACTGAACTGTACCGAATACGTTCTTGAGCATTCGAAGTTAGTAGATTTTGCAATTCAGTTTTTCATCATACTATCCGTCGCAATGTTCCAGGTTAGAAATTCTTCAAATAATATTTCCAGGAATCGTATGTTTTTCGCTCTTTGAACCTCTTCTTTACCAATTGCCAGGGATAGGTTTTCCGCGACAGTTTTACTATGTGTTTGAAAGATTATTTTTATATTTCTTCTTCTTATGACGCCTTCTCCTTTCGAAGGTTGGCGATCCACATTTAAATGGAAGTGCACCCAAACCATCTTTTGAGGTCTTTCAACCAGGAATTCTGACGTCTACCAACAGATCTTTTCCCTTGAGTCTTTCCTTAAATTATTAGTCTCAGCAGTTCATACTTATTGCCTCTCATAATGTGGCCTATGTATGTAGTTTTTGGTTAATGAGGGCCATTAGTACTTTCGGCTTCTTCATTCGTCTAAGCACTTCTTCGTTCGTAATTAGTTGGACCCATGAGGTGCGGAGCTTACGGCGATATAAGTACATTTCAAACGCCTCAATTTTCTTTTCAGTTGCAGGGTCCAGGGTCCAGCATTCACATCCGTACAGCAACATAGTTGAGGCATAACACCTAATCATGCGAACCATGGCTCCAAACTTAGATCAGAACTAGTAAAAAATCTTCTCATGTTTATGAATGTTTTCCTGACTTGTTCGATTCTGGAACGGATCTCTCGTTTCGGGGATCGCACCACGCGTTGACTATGGTACCCAGACATTTAAAACACGAGACCTGTTCCATCGTAAATTTTATTGCCGTTAATCAAAATTGTTTCAGCAGTGGGTCTCTTGGAGTAGACTAGCAGTTTGGTCTTTGAAATATTTATGTCCAATCCATGATGATCATTATATTTAGTTATTCTATTCATCATATTTTGAAGGTCTGATATGTTATCGGCAAGGACTACGGTGTCGTCTGCGTATCTGATATTGGTGATACTTACTCCCTTTATTTTGATACCTCCCATGTCTTCCGCTAAAGCTTCTTTGAAAATTGCCTCCGAATAGATGTTGAATAGGAGTGGTGACAATATACAGCCCTGTCGTACGCCTCTTCGGATTGACACAGTGTCAGATGTTCCTCCTCTATTTATATTTAGGAACATGTTATTAACAGAGCACCAATTATGGACTATTTTCAACAATTGGTTAGCCTCGACTTCAGTTTCACTTGGAGATTCTTCAGAAATAATGAAGCTCGCGTTGTCTGCATATGGAATGCATTACTTATCCCTTATATATTCTATAATGTCCGCTATATATAAAGACAAAAGTGTCGGGGCCAGCACTCTGCCAAGCGGAACACCACTTTTAAGATACAATGATTCAGATATGCCACTCTCATTAGTTTGTACAATTTTTAGATAAGATTGTCTATTATTGAAGAACGAACGGAACCATCTGCCCACCTTTCCTCTAATCCCATACATGTACAGCTTGTCCATCAGTACATCGTCAGAGACGCATTCGAATGCCTTCGACAAGTCGCAAAAGATCCCGACCTGAGATTTGCCTTTGTCTACCTCACTAAGTATTCTGTTGTAGAAGGAGAGTATAGCTGTGGTTGTGGATTTATTTTTTCTGATGCCATGTGGTGCCAGCGGTATTAAGTTGTGTTTGTTAATGAACTGTTCTAATCTTCGTTCCATGCACTATTCCAGTATTTTAGCGATTACAGATATTAGCGATATTGGCCGGCAGTTTTCGACTTTTTTTTGTCGCCCTTTTTATGGACGGGAATAATTTTAAGAGCTGTTGGATATATCTCGTTATCAAATAAAAAATACGGAGTCTGGGTTGCTTTTGTCGTATATAGGGGGAATGAGGAAATATTCCATGAAGAGTTTAGATTAGAAAATTAGTGTTCTATCTTCCAACCAGAGCTCGTCGTAATGACCACATCCAATTTTTTTCAATCATCTGCGATAGCCGAGGAGTGTTGGAAGCCTTAACACGTCTTACAAGGCCCACATAACTTTTAGTGGAAACGTGGCAGGAGGCAAAAGACTTATCAGGCAGAGTCAACTTACGATGGCACTTGGTGAAAGCTCACGCCGGAGTAGTCGGAAACGAACGGGCAGATAGTCTGGCTAGGCAAGCTGTAGGAATAAATCCTTCTGGTGAAGATTAACAGTATATCCCACTTTCATACAATAAAATACCTATGGAGACTATTCAACAAATGATAGCTTCTTACAACCTAAAATAATGGCAATTGAGATGGGATGTCTCAAAAACTAGGCACTGGCGGAAAAATTTTATACCCAACATAGAAAATTGTACAAAAATGGATCTACAGCTGACACACCACGCGGTGCAACTGATCACTGATCATGGAAACTTTCAGTCCTACCTCCACGGATTTTGAAAGAGGGAATCACAGCTATGTACATGCGGCGAAACGGACTCAGCATAAAATGTGCTATTCAATTGTCCTCTCACAGAACACTGGAAAATCCAGATCGAATTAAGAATGAATGGAGCCGGAGGTATCTGACCAAAATACGAAACAGAATTCAAAGTAGCAAATAAAAAGAAAACATGGTGGAAAAACTTTAACAGCAGTGAAGCTCAATTGAAGAGACTTGGTCGTGATTAAACAAACTATGTTCTAAAAATATGGCCATGTTGACAGTATAGCTAGCATAGTGTCTTTTAGACGGAATACTTAATACATATGCTACAGCATATGTGAAAACAAAAAAGCTGTCTAGTCATGTCTGTCTAGTCTTTTTTGTCTAGTTTTGCCTATCTAGTCTTGTCTATCTAGTCTTGTGTGTCTAGTCTTGTCTATCTAGCTTTCTCTGTCTATTCTTGTCTGTCTAGTCTTGCCCGCTTATTTTTGTGCGTCTAGTCATGCCTGCCTAGTCAGGTTTGCCTAGTTTTGTCCGTCTAGACTTGTCCGTCTAGTCTTTTCTGTCTAGTATTGTTTGTCTAGTCAAATTAAATCAAATAGTTTATTTCATTATACTAAGGTTACAGAAATATTCAATACATGTAAGTACATGTTTTTATATACAGTGTAAACTAAATGAAATATCTCAAAATATCGATGCCAATAATGTGATATTGACAGTGAAAAAATAAGTCAGATCTAAACTGAGGAATGCAGTTTTATCTGCTCGTAGTAATTTTTGTATGGTTCCATTTCGATAAGGATAGTTCATATTTCATTTGTAATTTTTTTATAGATTTGTCATCAGTCTTATGCAGTGTGGCAGCGTATTGAATAGTTTCAAGTTAATATACGGTGGAGCTTTCTCAGACATTGTTAATTTTGCCTTGGTAGGATATACATTATATTTTGGTTTCTAGTTTCTCTCTCATTATAGTTTACATGCATTTCGAATAATTTCTTATTTTTAAATATAAACATCAGTGTTTCGTATATAAAGGTCCCGGTGACTCTTAATATCTTCGCTGTCTTAAAGATGCCTCGACTGTCTGTAATTCATACTGTACATTACTCTAACAATAAGTTTTTTTTTTTGTATCCTAAATATGTTGCTGATTTCCTTTCCGCAACCCCAGAATAGAATACCGAAACGTAGATGGGAATAGAAATTTGCATAGTATACTATTTTCAGGATTTCTATATTGAAGCATTTCTTTAGAATCCTGATGGCGTACGTGGTTTTATTTAGTTCTGCTTCTAGTTGGTTTTTGTGAATTTTACAGCTTAAGCAGCAGTCAATGTGCATTCCCAGCAATTTTACACTGCTATCGATTGCAAAACGTTCTTCTCCTATAGCTATTTCTTGTGGATAGTTTAGCAGTGATCTATTGTTTTTTTTATGATTTCAGTTTTAAGAGTGCTCATTGTAATTTTATTGATTTGGAACCAGTTCTTGATGTTTGACATAACCGCATTAGCATTTCTCTCTATATTTTGCTGTGTGTGCTGTTTGTTAGTAGTAAACTTGTGTCGTCAACATAATTATTCATTATGTGTGGTGTTATAGATAAGGTCGTCGGTAAATCATTTATGTATAATGTGAACAAGAGGTCCTAATATGCTTCCCTGAGGTGCCACAATTTGTGTGCATGTGGGTGTGGATTTTACTTGTCCATGTATGGTATTTACTTCCGTCTGTTTTCTTCTGTTAGTTAAATAGGAGCGGAACCACTTTAGGGCGTTACCTCTTATCCCAAATTTGTACATTTTTTCAAGCAGAATATTGTGGTCGACAGTTTCGTATGCCTTTGATAGGTCTAATAAAATACCACAAGGTAGGGTTTGTCTTTCCAGTCCATCGTGTATACTATGTAATTAAAACAGGCGGTCTCTATGCTCCTTCCTTCTCTGTATCCATGTTGTTCCTTACTTATGAGATTGTACTTGTCAAGAAAGTTTATGGTTTTTCTGGCTATCACTTTTTCGAATATCTTCGAGAAAACCTCGAGTTTACTGATAGGTCTAAAGTTTTCAACCTTTTTCTTATCTCCTGTTTTGTGCAGCGGTATAATGATCGATTGTTTGAGGGTCTCTGGAAATATTCCATATTGTATTGGAAATATGCCGAGTTGTTAATTATGTACATCAACGGTTCCTCGATCTCCCCATTTTTTTTATTTTGTCTTCGTAACGTATGTTAGGAATGTTATCCTACAGGGTTTGTGGAGAGTCAGTGTAATAATCATTTAATTTGTTTTAATTTGGATCATTGTCATCAACAACATATTTTTTATTGTTTGAGTTCTTCAAGCATGCTATTTCCGTAACTGCATCCCATGTGGTTTTCATTGGGTTGTTTGTATGTGAAAGGTTGTATTCCAGTAGTTTTATTTTCGCCTTTTTCAGAAGAGCAACAAGCGTTCTCCGTGTCTTGTTGTAGTATCTCTTCAAGTTTTTATTCGAATTCGATATGATTTGTAATATTTCTAGTACCTTTTTCACTTTTCTTATTTCAGGGTCGATGTAAATGGATGTGTTTCTATTGTCACTGACCTATGGAGATATTCATAAACACAACCCATTGTCTATTTATATCACTTTCTTCTGTGTGTAAATCTTGTTTCTTCTCCTAGAATCTGATTATAATTGTGCCTGTCTTCTGAACTGAATGTTCGTATGTATTTGTTTTCTGTCATAGGTTTTCTTTCGTGAAGGAAAGTAATCTTTTGGGCACTGTGATCTGATATTTGGTAGTCTTTAGTTCTGACTTAGTTCTAAGTAGCTCATTTCATTTTTCATAGCTAGATTGTCAATACAGGTTCCAGTGGCAGGATGACATGGATTTTTCATTGTGAGTACAGTGTGGAATGATTGTAGCATGGAGCGAAGATGATGAAACTGTCGTGAATCTTTTAATGAGTCGATAATTCACTCACAATCATGTATTGCTTATTTTCTGGAAACACAATGCATAGTAGCTGTTCTAGTTTAACTGCGCGTGAATCGTATGGGGTGAGCGATAAATGGCGATGATTATTATGGGTTTTTTGTTGATTTTTGTTTCAATTGCCGTGCACTCGAATAGATAGTTTTCTGCTAAACCTTCTAAGTGAATCTGGGTGAAAATGTTGTTGAGTTTTTGCAGAAAATTGCGACTCCCCCGTGAGATCCTTCATTCCTGCAGAATTTAGCGGCTAATTGGAAATTGATTATTCTGTGTGTTTCTAGTTGTGCGTGGCTTTTCCAGTGTTCAGTAGTTAGTTATAACTGGTATTCGTATTCGGGGTTTTCTTGCAACATGTATTCAATTTTTTCAATTGAGTTTCCGATTGATTGGACGTTTTGATTTAGTAGACTGATTGTCTGATTGGAATGTTGCGAGTTATTTATGTGTTTTCGGAATTTCTGTTTCGGTTTGGAAACTTTGAAGGACTATTTGTATGATTGTCTTGTCGTCTTAAATTTGATCTTTCGTGGATATTTCTTTGAAATTAAGCCTCTCGTGCGAAATGCCTTTAGGCCAAAAGGCTGTATCATAAACCGTATCAAGGCAAGATCAACTCCTACTTTAAAGCTTTTGTTGTCAGCTTTCGTAACTTTCGATATAATATTTTCGACTAGGAAACTGTTTCATCAAATCCCGTTTTATTAGTGAGGTATTTTAAGACTATATCTTCAGTGACGTGGTCTTTTGACCTTGAAATATAAAGCCAGATTTTTTTTGCTTCCACTTCTCTTCCTCGCTGACTTTTGCATTGCAAAATGATCCGTTTTATCTTCTTCTTCTGTTCGGTTCGACAAAACCTTCATTTATTTCTTCTCCGTTTCTCGTAGTGGCAGCGCAAGTGCTAGAAAGGTCAATAGATGCAGAGGTTGACACTTTATTTATCGTATGTTTGGTTGCCTACGTTTGTTTTGATTTATTTCTGACCGAAGAATCCTCATTCGAGTGAAGTGATGCGTGGATGTCGTTGTTGCCGTTCGTGTTTTCTTCTGCCGGCGTAAGGGCGTAAGGTTGGTTTGTGTACTATTTTTTTCTGGGGTACTTTCTTTCTTAATAGGTTAATATATGCTTCCAGGGTACTTGTCGTTTTTGTCCTCAACTTCTTTTAGCATCCTCTAGGAATTCATTTTCAGTAAGTTCGACATTTTCTTCCAAGATTTTCGGGCTTTTTTTTCGAGTATTGATTTTCTGAACTGAATTTCGAGGAAATCGTGCTCGCAATTTATATTTCGTTTTTGCTTTTCATGAGTTAAGCATCCGACATGATAATAGTTTTTACATTTTGTGCAACCTAATGGTTTTATTACTTTTTTCGTACATTAGTTTCAGAACACATCACTTGACATTCTACCTTCCACCATGACGGAAGCGAACAGTCATGTCTGTATAATTTAGTCCTTCTAGTCTTGTCTGTCTAGTATTGTGTGTATAGTCTTGTCTGTCTAGTCCTTTCTCTCTAGTCTTGTCTGTATCGTCTAGTCTTTCTAGTGTGTTATAGTGTGTTATTTGTGTGTTCCCATAAATGAAATCACATCAATGTATTTATCAATATGTGATAACTATGTTATATCAAACCTATGTGATCTTCGCAAAACTATCCTAATCTGCATTCATATATTCAATGGTGATTATAGAAACGCATAAATTCTTATTTACCACACTTCGAGAAACTTCGAGTTGATAAACACCGATGCGATTTGAGCCTGTGTATACAAGATTTGACAAGCGGATGGATATGATCAAATCAGTTCGATTTGCTCCTTCGTAAATTCCCGTCACCCTCTTTCCCTATTATAGTGAAATTCAAGTATATTAGACAAGCAGTATCAAACAAAACAGTTGTATTGAATTAGACAGTCGGAGCCAGATTTGTATTCGATAAAAAAATAGAACCTAACAATAAGCAAGCTGAAATACATTTCAATTTAGGACTGGATCATTGTAGCTGTTTTATTTAATTTGTCTATATATATATATATATATATATATATATATATATATATATATATATATATATATACATACATAAAATGAGCATAAAATTAGGGTCACTCTGTAATTTGAAGTTTTTTTTCAAAAATTTTAGTTTTTTACGTGTTTTTTCGGTTGTAACAGTTTACTAACTGATTGCTTGAATAAAACAAAAGGTTTTTCGGTTAGACGGTCGCGTTCAGCGCGAAACTGCAAGAAAGGTTGGTGTAAGTCTCTCGAGTGTACAACGAGTATGGCGGCGGTTGGAAGAGACAGGTCTGCTCACTCGAGGACCTTGTTCAGGCCGAGGCAAAACTCCAACAGCTAAGGATGACCGCTTTCTCGTTTCTAGTGCTTTGAGAAACCGAACAGTCACAGCAGTTTCCCTTCGAAATCACCTGCAAGAAGTGAGAAATGTAAACATAAGTGAGTGGGCAGTTAGGAGACGACTTTATGCTGTTGGATTATCTTCTCGAACTAGAGCTACTGGACCGCCGCTTTCCCTTGCACACCGGATTGCGAGATTGAGCAATTCTGTCTTACGGGCTCAGTTAGACATGTAAGAGTGTGGTGACGATAAGGCGAGAGATATCCTCAAGCGTGTAATGCCGAGCGACTACCATTTGGCGGAGGATCACTTATGGCATAGGGAGGCATATCTTTTGACACTCGCACGGAGTTAGTCTTTATCGAGAATGGGACGTTGACTGCGCATAGGTATCTGACAGAGGTTCTAGAAGACCATGTTTTACCATTCATGGTTATTATTGGAGACGACGCAACATTTATGCATGATAACGCACGGCCCCATACTGCTCGGATAGTTACTGAGTCTCTTGACGAGTGTGAAATCACGCGATTTGTTTGGCCAGCTCGCAGTCCAGATTTAAATCCAATTGACCATATTTGGTATGACGTGGGAAAACTTTTACGGAGACATGTGCCGGCCCCCACAAATTCTAGAGAGCTTCGCGACATACTGGTGCAAGAATGGGACAATCTTCCGCAGAACGTGATCCAAAATCTAATCCAGAGCATGAC
Organism: Phosphuga atrata; assembly: GCA_944588485.1. Lineage (NCBI taxonomy): Eukaryota > Metazoa > Arthropoda > Insecta > Coleoptera > Silphidae > Phosphuga > Phosphuga atrata. The sequence continues at coordinate 10,711,165 of OX155896.1, read as the reverse complement.
ACGTCGTTTGCAAGCTGTTGTCACTGCTAGAGGAGGGAATACCCACTATTGAAGTCCTTAAACTTTCTTTCTTTGTTTCAACAAAAGCATATAAATGTAAAGTTGTTTATATTCATTACTTAGCATATCAAATTAAAATTGTTCATTTTCATTACTTTTAATAAACTTTGAACAACAAAAACCTTTTGTTTTATTCAAGCAATCAATTAGTAAACTGTTACAACCGAAAAAACATGTAAAAAACTAAAAATTTCTAAAATAACTTCAATAATAACTTCAATATATATATATATATATATATATATATATATATATATATATATATATATATATATATATATATATCTTTAGATTAGTACTGGAAGTGTTTAAACTACTTGTACACTTTGAAAGTTCAGGTTCAGGAAATATCCTCGAAATTAAACCATAGCAAGTACAATCCCCTTCTAAAATTATTCTTTTAGAGAATTTACCGAAGGTTCGAGAGGTACCACTCCAGCCCGCATTTCTTATTTCGTCTATATTTATTCCTAGCTTCTAGGCTTTTGATACCGCGTGGCGCGTACAATGCGGATATACTCAAAATAGCTGAAACTAAAACATTTCGTGTATTAACGAAATTAAAGCATCTTAATAACATCCTGCATAACCCACCCAATGATCTCTTATATGCACTGACCTAAATTCCAAATATCCCAGACAGACATAAACAACTATTAACCAGATTTAAAGACAGAGATAATAATCGGACAATCATTGACCTACTTTGCATAAGAAGCGACCTAAGACATCCTTCAAAGACTATATGAAATACAATATGACGACCATGAAGAATATGCCATGTGTTCCACGTGATCCCGCCACTATCTTCGACGGGCTCTTGCCCAGCGCACGACGCACGATGTCCTGGATTTGAAGGACAGCTCTGATCTTAGAGCTCCTGACATTGTCTCTTAATGTGACTCCTCTTATTGCTCTCAGAGTCCGCATTTCGGTCGTTCTCAGCGCTTGTTTAGTGGCTCATGTGTCGCCCTTTGTTTCAGCCTCATATGTGAGTATTGGCCTTACTGCTGTCTTGTATATTCGGATTTTACCTTTTTGTGATATGTGTTTGTTTCTCCAGGTTATATTATTTAGTGCGCCAGATATTCGTCGAGCCTTGTTCGTTGCTGCTCGTACCTCTAGCTTGAGGTCTCTGTCGCTTGAGATCTCTACTCCAAGGTAGGTAAAGCACATCACCTGCTCTATCACCTTGTTATCGAGTTCTAATTTGCTTCTGGTTGCTGATCTGCTGGCTACCATGCACTTGGTTTTTTTATGGGAGATATCAAGGTTGTATCTCTTTGCTGTTTTGTAGATTGTCTGCAGAAGTTGTTGTAAGTCGTTTTCATTGTCAGATATTAATGCAGCGTCATTCGCGTAGCACAGTATGTTGAAGGACTGGTTTGCCATCCGATATCCTGCTTTGACGTTTTTCACACTCGTTGTTATATTGTCCATTATTAGGTTGAATAGGGCCGGGCTCATACTGTCGCCTTGTCTAATTCCATCGCTTACGCGTACGCTCTCTGTTGACTTGTTTTTTGTTTTTATTATTGTATAGTTGTTAGTGTTGATGTGTTTTATTATTTTGTTAGTTTTCCCCCGCGCCTCGTTTTCCTAGTTCTTCAATCACATGGGCAATTCTGATCTTTATCAAATGCTTTACGGTCAACAAAGCACAGTTAGGCGGGCTTTGCGAACTCAATTGCTTTTTCGGATATTTGCCTGGTCGTAAATATTGCTATTCTAGATCGATTTTGTCGAAAACCTTGCTGTTCATCGTTAACTGTTATTCGTTCGTTTATGTTTTGGGCCAGTATTTTTGTGAATAGTTTTGCCATAGTGTTTATCAATGTGATGCCACGGTAATTTGAGGGGTCTGTTTTCTTGCCTTTTTTAAAGATTGGGATGGTAATAGTGCTTTTCCAGTTTATTGGCATTATTGCGTATTCTACAATTTTTTGAAATAGAGGTTCTCAGCGGGTCTCAGCCACGAGTTTTTTGCCGCCGTATTTTAAGAGTTAGTTGGGAATGGTGTCTTCGGCTGGCGCCTTCCTTGATTTCAGGTTTTTGATTTCGCGCCTTATTTCTTCTTGACTCATAAACCAGTGTGAGTCCTCTATTGTTTGTACTTTCGCTGAGGTGGTGGTTAATGTCTGGGGGGTGGTGATTCTTGTTTCGTATAATCCCTGAAAGTACTTGGCCCATTCTGCGGGTGTGACGCATTCTGTTTGGTGTTGTTCGTCCGATGGCTGTTTGTACTTCTTGAGTAGTTTCCAAATCTTCTTTTGTCCTCCATATAGGTCGTGTTGTAGTAGTTCGCTGCTGAAGTTTTCCCAGTACTGATCTTTTAGGTGTCTCACCTCTGTTTTGCACTTATTCCTTACAGCTTTGTAGTTGTCGTAGGCTTCCTTGGTTCTTGTCTCCATGTACTTCCTGTAGGCTTCTGATTTGAGTCGGGCTATGTCTTTAAGTTCTGGATTGTACCACGGTTTGTAGTTATGTCGTGGAGAATTTCTGACTGCTCTTGTCCGATGGCCTCAAGTGCGCTGTTTGTGATGTTGTATTTCAGTTTCTCCCAGGCTTCATCAATGGTGTCCTGGTCTTGTATGCTGTTGGATGTTATTTTCTCTGCCAGCCGGTTCTCATATAGCAACTTTATGCTTTCGGTTGTTAGTGCCTATATTAAACCTATGGTTTTTTTCTGGCTCGGTGTGCTTTTATCTTGTTGCTTTGAAGCGGTATTTGCATACAACAAGTTGGTGTTCTGTGCCTATGTTAGCTGATGGGAATACCCTTACGTCTGTGATCTTACTTGGGTGGATTTTTCTGTTGGTGATGCTGTGGTCTATTATACACCGTTGCCCTCTCGTGTGTTGATATGTAAATTTTTGTTGGTCTTTATATTGGAAGTAGGTAAGTTAGGTGTCATTAATTCGTAGTTGGTTTTGGGACACACATGTATATGAGTAGCATACCAGTGTAATTAGTTGTGTGTTCCCATAATCTATTAATTACGCCTGGGATAATATTGTCTCCAATTCTTGCGTTTGTGTCTCCGATGATGAATATTTTGTCATTAAGGTTTATTTCATTGATAGTCTCGTCTAATTTATTGTAGAATGTTTCTCTTTTATCTTGTGATTTCGAGCTATCCGGTGCGTATATGCCGATTATTTCTAGTTTTTCTTTTCTTAGTCTTCTTATTCTTTTCTTAAATTTAGTGTTACTAAATGTGTTTTTTAATAGTGTTTTATGTACTTAGTTGTTTCGATATTATCTTTGTATTTGTTGTGTATTAGGATTGCTACTCCTGATTTTGCTCTTTCGTTAGGTTCCTTGCTACTGAAGCACATGAGGTAGTTTCGAATGAATGTTACCGCGTCCCTTCTTTTTCGGTTCAGATTATAGTATGCGGATGTCTATTTTGTGTTTGTTTAGTGCTGCGATGATTTTGTGTGACTTATTGTTTCATGTGTTTATGTTCCACCCGGCAATCCTAACCTCACTTTTTCGTAGTAGATTTTTCCATTTTTCCTTGTTTCTTGCGTGGTCGTCAACGTGTATCAGTCCTTCCGAGGCTTGAGAATTGCTTCCTTGAGCGTTTTGTGTTTTTTTACGGGGGGTATGTTGCTAGCCTTGTCACCCAACCCTCCTCTTTTTTGACCCGGGTTTGGGACCGGCGCTGGCAGATTTTAGTGGTAATAAAAAGTAGTGGTAAAAATATAGACAATTTTTCAATTCAGAGTAAAATCTATTTAAAATTAAAACCAATGGCATCTAACATATATTTTTTCTTCTAAAAAATAAACTGAAAACAAAATATTTATTGACATAAACTTTCCTTAAAACCATTCCTTAAACAATTTATATAAAATCACTTCATTATTTATATGTATGTACAATATGTTTTTAATTCGGGAAAATAATAATACTTGAAAATAATCGTTTATATTGTAAAATTGTGTCAGTCTGCTTTGTGTCAATACATTTTACCATCTTTCAATAATAACATTAAGTGAAATTGATTCATCTAAAGTGTTCTGTAAAGATTGGAACAGGAAATAATTGGATGGGGTGCAGAACTAGCTACCGTATCCCATCCCATCCAAGCAATAAGAGGTTCTGATGAGTTATCTAACTTTTATCAGGGATTACGTTAACTTGATGAAAAACGTTTTTTTTTTGTTATCCAATTCTTCTCTTTTTGTTGTATGGACAATTTGCTATTTTTGGTAGATTGTCTGAAAAAAGTTAAAATAAAACCTTGAAAGCTCACCAACCAAAGAACATATTTTTTTTATGGATATCAGATAATCTGCTTTTTCTTCTAATCAAATCTATATATCAAACTGTATGGTCTCAAATCCATAAAGTCCTTTCTCCATAGTCCTAAACAATTTGTTGATATGACCAAATATTTTAAATTAATGATGTTTAATATTGGTGCGTAAGGATGATTTACTGTTGATGAAGATAAAACGGCCATAATATTAATGAACTTACATTAATATTCCCAACACTATAACATTATTAGCTTATTGCCTTTATGGCTGCTTGTTGGTCTGACAACAAAGTGAGATATTTTTTTGCGATATCTTCCGTCGAGGTAAAATTTAACCCTTTGAATACGTGAATTGTTCCTAATGGAGTACTATCCAATATACCATATGTTGAAGTTACCTTAGGGATGCGAATTATTTAATACTTCCAATAGTCCAAATACTCATGCTTCTATACCTTCCGCCGCGTTTGAAACATCTGTATAGCACATGTTCTACCTGTATGTCTTGTGCAATAAATTTGTCTTTTACTACTCCACATTTGGGTGAGTTTTTCTTAAAGGTGTGGGGGTTCAGTAAAGTTTTATAAATAATGTATTTACAAACATAAATATAAACACTATAATAATAAGATGGTGGAACTGCAAATTACAATTTTTCCTCGAACTATGAAACTTAAAACTTGAGTGACCTTGAGTGACCGTATATCTCCTTCTTTCTTTTATATCTCCTTCCGGGTATGAGGGATTGTTCTTGGGGTATTCTTTCCAGGATCTGGTCAAAAATATCCATTACCAAATCGTCCGAGGGATTATAGAAACAAACCCCATTACAAATCCTTAGAAAATTCTTAGAGAAAAAGAGATTTGGAATCTTTTATAATTCATACCTGGAAGGATCTATTATAAGCGGCCCGTGGTCGCTACAATGGAAATAAACCCCTATTGTGAAAGACTCTAAGAAAATATTTAAAATAAAAATGTCTAGAATATAGTTCCTACAAAGGACTATTTAGAAAATCCTGTCTACTTACAAGATACAAAATTTGCCACGATTTTGTAATCAAATATTTCCTCGAATTAATAATGAAAATTAAAAAATATATTAATTTACATTTATAAAACAGGAGTCTTACCTGCAGCCTACAACATAACTTAATCTACTTAATCTACAACTTAAAACACTCAATCAATTCATTCATTCAGAGAAATCAAGTGGCGATTAAGGAACGCAAATTTTGGGACCAAGAACCAAAGATGGAATTCGCCTTCCAAAACCTAATGCTGACGTCTATTTGAAAATTACTAAAATCACAGATACAATCCGTTTTTAGAAAGATCCAATTCATGGGGGAAATTTGGACAGAATGGACCCCCCAACTAGGTTAACACATAAAATCTTTTGCAGAAAAAGGCAGTTGGTACAAACAGCCGGAAAAGGACTTGGATGAATTAGGTTTTCCCAATCTCAAGGATAGAGAGGGAATTAATAAAATTACTCATACACGGGGTTTTGTGGGAGATGAGAGACGACATACCAGACACATTTGGTCGAAGCAACGAAGACTCGCTCAATCGTTGCGCATGAAGAGTTATTGAGCAAACATCAAGGCCCATAAATGTTGATTCGGCGTGGTCCTAGGTGATCCATTCGCGCAGAAGAAGAAGAATTTACATTTAATACTATTTTTTTTTTGATTTTGAAATAATTTACTTTTTCTTTAGTTGCAAAAAGTTTATGTGAAACTTGAATTTAAACTTCTTCATATTTTGTAGATTTAAAAGAACTTGCTTTATTTACATATTTTCGCTTTATATAGTCATCATCATTTTATAACGCGAAAAGTATTTTTTATAATATTATTAGGGGCTGTGAAACTTCAATTTAAAATTCTTCATGTTTTATAGATTTAAAAGAACTTGCTTTATTTATACTTATTTTGGCTATATATGCAGCATCATTTTATAACGTGAAAAAGTAGTTTTTTAATATTTTTAGGGCGACATATGGCTTTTATAGATATATGATAAAGTTTATGAATCGTAAATAGAATATAAACTTAAAATATGTGCACGAAAAAAAAGTACATTTAAAATTATGGTATACCGAATTGAGCGAATATATTTGAAGGACACTGGCAATCATTCAAGTATGTATTTTATTGCTTACATATATAAAATGTACATATAAAAGAATTTTATATGCATTTTTATATATTTTTTTCAGTCAGCTGATAGAATATTTCCATTAGAAATAACTAAAATATTTAATGTAAAAATTTCACTGTTTTTTTAATGTTTTATCCACAAATTTTTGTGAAAATATATGACTTGTGAAGTTATATAACTCTTCAAAATAACCTTCAACAGTTAAAACTCGCTTCTTTGCTTGTTTGATGGATTCGTATATTTGTAGTTATTTCTATCATTTGTTATACAGTTTTCAATGCATATTTTTACAAAATTACTGGTCTAAATCCAGTCCCCAAAATAAAATCACCTTTTTGTAATAAAAACCTTTACTGAATTAAATATGTATAAAAAACTGATATGAATTTCAGAATAGGGTTTTATGTTGCATCAAATGATTTTATTAATAACATTTCAGGACGGGAAATACTGTCATATGATCACTCGAATTCCAAACAAACATCATTTATTTTTTTGTAATAAAATCCGCACTAAATTAAATAATTCACACACACGAATATTTATATTTTAATGAAATTTACCTTTTGACACTCCTCTTCTATCTGAATATGCAATTTCCGGATCAAATAAAACAATAAAAACAATTCAACAGGAGACCCTTCGTTTTTATTTATTTTGAATTGGGATGTACAAAACGAATTGCATAACACAAAATATAATCTAATTACAAACTGTTTACCGAATCAACCAGAATTATTAAGTGAATTTTAGATATTTTGGCTCTAAAGAGAGAGAGAGAGAGGAGAGAGAGAGAAAAGGACTATACAAATTGTGTTGGTATTTTTAAAAATGAAAAAGCTACATTACATTTTTAATTTGTTTATCTTACTCTTCTCTATGTTCTACCAATTCGCTCTTTGGGAACTAGTTTCTACTACATACAGTTTCTATACATTATCAAAATCAAAAATAAAATAATATTTTTTTGAAAATTCAATTGAAATTTACATTAAAAACTAAACAATAACAAATTACGTATTTGTAAATTGCTGTTACTTAGTCTATTGTGGGACTATTTATGGATATTTCGAATTTTTTATTAAATTAATTTAGTTAATTGTATTTTTATTTTAAAAATGTTATTGTTTATGTTCAAACAAATAGTTTCTAAACTCTGAGTACATTTTCTTTTCATTAAAATAATAAAGGAAGGGACTTGATTTTATAGTTATGGTTTAGCAAATTTTCCATTGGTGCAATTTCAGCTATCGTGTGCTATCGTAGCTATCGTGTAAGTACATGTAAGGTTTATTTGTACAGTATTTGTTTGAAATTTAAGTATTGTTTACTTATGTAAACTTATCTTATCGAATCCCTTATAGTCGAAAAATTCTAGAAAATTCTGAATAGCCAAAATTACACGCAAACTAAAAATAAACTAAATCTTAATTATAATTTTCAGAATGAATTTTAGAAACCTTGTATTAATGAATTCTAAAAAAGAATATCATAAAATGAATACGATAACAATCGTTATCTGCGACTCTTATTACGTAGTAATTCATACTTATATTGAATTGAAAAAAATCACTAAGTATGTTTTAAACACACTTATAGTAAATAGTTTTTTTTTTTAAATTAAACTTTTGTGATTTGTTTCACTTGATCTTTTATTGATTACTATATAGATCAAGTGAAACAAATCACATACGTTGTTTAATTTAAAAAAAAAACTATTTAACATGTCGTTTCATATAGTTAAGGCTAAAACAATTAATGACTCTTAAGTATGTAAAAATGTTATATGTATAAACTTATTATTCACAGTTATATAAATTCCTACATTTACATTCACCACTAACAAATTGATGAGGTTGAATATATACCCCTATAGTTTTGGTTGGGAGGAGCGGTGTCTGTCCGTAGATGAGGACTTATCTACTTGAGATTGGGTGGGATTAAAAAGTTGGGAAACGATTAGGTCGGTTTGCTCGTTTAGGAGATTAACTGAGGTATTATGAGTTTTTTTGAAAATTTCTAATGACTAGGAGATTTAGTTTCGGGCCTTTGTTGCCCGTTGCCCTTAAGTTTTAAAGATTACATCAGAAATATGATGGCCCCCGACACATTCAAGAAGTCGATTTCTAAAGTTTTCGGCCGCATTTTGGCACTTCCAGACGGGCATGACAGCGATTTCTTCCCGGATTCGATCCTTGAGTTCTTCCAAGTTGTAAGGCCCACGCGACGTTTAATAACATTTTCCTTCAGGTAGCCGCATAAGAAGAAGTAACAAATCAGGTGAGTGTACGGGCAATACTACATCACTCAGAAAAACGAGGCGCTAGGGGAACAAATTTCGCAGTTTATCCATTGAAATTCGAGCAGTATGGGCCTTAGCATCGTCCTGTTGAAATTAAATTTCTCCCAGATCGGTTTCCTCCGTTAGTTCTTCCAAATGAGGTCTAAAAATTTTTCCAACATGGATACCTAGTATTTAGCGGCGACAGTCACAGTCCGTCAATTCTCCTCATAAAAATAAGGCCAAGCCATCCCAAATTTAGAAATTGCACACCACACAGTCACTTTTGGGGAGTGAAGAGGTTTCTCGTACTTAAAGTTTTGTACCGAAAATTTTGCTTATTCGCTCCAGAGACATAGAAGTGGGCCTCGTCCCTTAAAAATTGAAAAAACTTAACTTTGAATTCTAGCGGTTTTCATAGTGAGGAGGCTTCAATTCTGTGGCCAACAAAATCTTGTAAGGAGGGAATGATTAATCATGATGCAAAATCGTCCTTAGTGAATGCACGCTGGGTGGCGACGATGTCTATTTTCCGGACCAAACCATGGCAACTAAAAACGGCTCGATCCTCCCGACACAATGGGACCCACGGTGCAGGTTTCTACCTCCACCTCACAGTCAAAACTGCATTACTTGTTTTGACGCACCCTATATTATAAAATTTTTAAAATAAATAATGGGTTTTAAAAGCTTTCATAAATTTTGATGTTTCTAATTTTCAAGCTTTCATTACAGTACTTTGGTTGTGTGAGACTATTGATACTAACGATAAATTAAAAAAAAATGAACACATTATGTGTTTAATTTGTAAAATAAGTACTAAGTAATCCACGTGTGGTTAAAATAAAAAAATTTGAAATTTGCATAAAATTAGAGAATTTTAAGTTTATCTAATGTTAACTCCATATCAAAGGTCAATTCCATTATTTTTTTAATAACGTAACCTTTAACATAAATGAAAATAACAGCACAACTGCGTAAATAAACCTTAACACGCCGCCTGCTAAATAACGAGATAACTCGTAGCTGGCCGTGGCTAAGTACCCTGACAATCATGGTGTTAAGAGAGTGAATTTGATCTTTGAAGGGACGAAATTAGCTTTATTGAAATTTATTTCTTTCATGATAATTTTTGCAAACTTTGCGAAGTAAAAACAGTCGATATTACTTTCAATTCATAATTTTCTAAATCTTCAGAAAATTATTGGACAATTAAAGTCCTTCAAAATTTTTACACCAACATTTAGACAATTAGAAATTCTATCGAGAATCGGGAAATAAAAAATGGGCGTTGCCATTTAAAAAAAAGTCGGTGACGTCATAGCGCAAATAACAATGACGTCACGATTTTTTTTACCTCATAACATTTTGGAAAGAAAATATTCACATGTCCGAGCGATTATCTCAAAAACAGTAAATAAAGAAATTATTGGTTTGATTTCAAACTTTAATACCACACTGTATATATAACTATTCGTTCGAATAGTGTATCTTTTACATATTTTAAAATTTCTACTTAAAGCTAGTTTTGTCTTTTTATTTATTCACTCAAATTTTTTATTTTTGACAAGGACGAAGCTCTAGTCCAGTGGTGGTGCGCAAAGTATCGTAGCAGGCAGCACGTGTATAAAGGTCTCTGCACGCCAATGCCTCAGTGCGTTGCGGTTCGTTGTCATACATGCGAGAGTAGAAAGATATGTTCTGTATACACCAATGCTTTAAATGGATTGCGTATTTAGTCATTTTTCTTAATTTTTTATTTCATAAGGAAATTTCACGGAGTTTCTGTTTAATACTTTGAGCATTAATAAATATTATCAGATCATCAATAGGTTTAGTATAATTTTTGCAGGCATTGTTCGCTTGAGAGTGTATTCTGCTGTATTGCGGCCAGGTTTCCGGTTTTTGCACATCTTCAAGTTTATCCGAACATTTAACCCAAATGGTTCCATTGTCCTTTTAAAAGGTCGCCAATATGTGTTACAGAAACCTATGTTTCTTGTGTATTATTTTAAGTAATGATAGTAAGATGGCACCCCATTCTTTAAGAATAAGGTACATGTGATACATTTTAGCAAAATTGAACACATTTTAACTGCGTATAACATCCAGAAAAATATTTGTTGTGCATCGAGTTTTTTCTTTTGTGTGATGGACGGTAAGAATTATTTAATCATAATAAATTAAATATGTTCTTCGTTGCATAAAATGTAATTAATACAGTTATATTTATTTAACAACAGGTTTGTGAGGTTAGATTTTCATTTTGTATTTGGAATATACGCACGAAATCATAAATGTCCTTTATAAAGGCCAGTGGCTCAATATACTGTGTTTTCAGTTATTGGAACAGACACAGACTCTAAGTGAATTGTTGGAGGAAGCAGAGAACATTGATGATGATGTAATACTACCAGATAGTATAGCTGTTTTTCCACCTATTAATGCAAATGAAGTTGTTACCGATGAAGACTCCGGCGATGAGGAAAATGTTGTCATGGACAACCTTTCTGGTAGTATTTTAAATTCGATGGCTGAACCTTCTTTCAAAACTAATATTATCGATAGTGACAGTGATAGTAGCGACAGTGATAGCAGAGACGATGAAATTCCCTTATCAAATTTCATGAAATATAAGAAGATACCAAAAAATTATGAATGGAGTCACAGCGACATTACAAATCGTTTGCCGATCTGGAACCAACCATGTGAGCCTAATAATAAATTTACAAACTTAGAATTTTTCTACCTATTCTTCGATAAGGATGTTTGGCAAATCTTAACCGATTATAGCAATCTTTACGCACTACAAAATAACAGATGTGGAGACATAAGTGTAGAAGAAATGAAAGCTTTTTTTGGAGTCCTTATTTATAGTGGTTATACTACTGTCCCAAGAAGATCACTGTACTGGGAAAACAGTTCTGATGCTAATCACAAAATAGTATATGACGCAATTTCAAGAAACCGTTTTAATTTTATAATGCAAAATCTGCATTGTAGCGATAATACAAATTTAAATGTTTCACATAAATTTGCTAAAGTCGGCCCATTATTAGACGTTTTGAACAACAAGTTTATTTCACTTGCCCCTCTGAACGAATATCATAGTATTGATGAGTCAATGGTGCCCTACTTTGGCGGACATGGTTCCAAGCACTTTATCAGAGGAAAACCTATTAGATGGGGTTATAAGTTTTGGATGGCTACTTCTAGAACAGGTTACATAGAATGGTTTCAACCTTATCAAGGTTCCAGCACAAAGCTGTCAGAACGATACAAGAACTTAGGATTGGGTGCGAGTGTGGTACTAACATTTGTCGATAGTATTCTTGAAGAAAAAGGTAGTTACCCGTATCATTTATACTTCGATATTTTTTTTACTTCTTGGGATTTGCTTTTGGTACTCAGAGATAGAAAACTAAAGGCTACTGGAACACTGAGAGAAAATAGAATACATGTATCTGCAATAAAAACTGCCAAAGAACTACAGAAAGAGCCAAGGGGAACCTTTGTGTATGCCTTGGAGAAACAGGAAAACATAATAGTATGTAAGTGGAATGATAACAATATAGTTACAATAGCTTCCAATTCAGATAGCGTGCTGCCGACATGTAATGGCTCGATTTTCCCAGAAAGAAAAGAAAAAAATTTCTGTACCTCAGCCGGATTTGATAAAAAAATACAACAAAAATATGGGAGGTGTCGACAGGGCAGACCAAAATATTAGTCTTTATAGAGTCGGAGTTAGAGGCAAAAAATGGTACTTTCCCATAATAAGTCATTGCCTTGATATGGCAATTCATAATGCATGGCAGCTTCAACGAGAATATGGTGGAAAACAGGATCAATATACCTTCCGTAGATCCCTTGCAATGAGCATTTTGGAAAACAACGAAACGAGGACAACCTAGTGCACAACCAAATGAATATTCCCGATTCGACGGAAAGGATTATCTAATTGCTTACAAAGAAACACAAATTAGATGCCGATTATGCCACAAAAAGTGCAATTTCAGTGCAATAAGTGCAATGTAGGTTTGCATCCAAAAAACTGTTTTTTGGAATATCATACGCTCTAATTTTATTTGTCTTTAAATATATAAATTATATTTATTTTTTGTTGAATATAGATTATTTCTTCAAAATATGTTTGGAATTTATATATAGATTTTAGTTTATATATAGATATATTGTTACTTTCAAGATATTAACCTTCCCGTTGTCCTTTATAAAGGACGGTCTATATCTGGTTAACTATTAACTTTATAACATAAAGTCCTTATTAAAAAATATTCAAGAAATACCAATTAATCATAAAATTGCAAAAAACTTTTAATTTTCTTAAAAAAATTAATTCGGGAGTATTTGGGTTAAGGAAACCTTAAAACCTGTCGTTATTTATATTTTTTTCATATTGGATAATTTACATGATTGATGATCTCGTCGTCTGTATTTCACTCCTAACAGCTCAAGTAATCATATCCTTAAAAGAGGAACCCTAAAAGGAAGGTACAATATCACAGAATCAGCATTATTATCTGGTTTAATAATAGAACGTAATTTTCTTGGCATATTGCAATATTTAATATATTTATATTTTAATAAAGAATACCGGAAATCTTCAATTACTATTTAGCACACACTGCTGGAATGCATTGTGTGAGCCGTTCGCTATGTCAAAGCAAGCAACAGGAACGGTCAAGACATCAAGTCAAAATGTGAGGCGCTGAAGGGCAAAAAAGATGTTACGAACAAGAAAGAGAGGTGTTAGAAAAGAGTCAATGAAACCCCTGCCTCCTAACAGAGGAATTCAGTAAATACGGGTATGTCGACCTTACAATTGTTATCTATATATTACAGATCTTCTGTTTACTGTCGACATACCCGTATTTATCAATTTCCTTGATAACTGAATTCCTCTGTTAGGAGGCAGGGGTTTCTTTTATTCTTCTCTAGCATATCCCTTTCTTGCTCGTAACATCTTTTTGGCCTTAAGCCCCTGACACTTTATGTCTTGACCGTTCCTGTTGCTTGCTTTGACGTAGCGAATGGCTCACACACTGCATTCCAGCAGTGTGTGCTAAAGAGTAACACAAGATTTCCGGTATTCCCCCTTTTGTTTATAAATATGAGCGTCTAATTGACATAACTCCTTTTCTATTAATTATTTCTTCATTCACTGCACCCTTCTAGGATAACCTGCACTTTGCTTGTATTAACTATGCAATTTTAAATATAGAGATTTTTTTTAACAAGCTTGATTGATAGTCGATAGACGCTCGCGTAGGGCCGGCGCGTCAAAATATGCCGCCGAAGGCGAATACAACTTTCGCCGCCCCCCACATATTACAAAAATTAATAAACCGATGATATATTTTATTTACTCCGAATAAAAAAACAAATGTAATTCTAATAACAATATATACAAAAAATAATATAGGTATAGAGCTAATATTAATAACATGGAGCTAATATTAATAATATAGAGCTAATATTATTATAGAGCTAATATTAGCCTCCCAAGCTAAGAACTTGGGTAGTATCTTGGACAGTGGCTCGCCACTGTCCCATGAAGAATATTCTTCAACTGAGCATTAAAATATATCTCGCTAAATGCACTACCCCAGGTGGTAACCAATCCACCGTCACCTATGGTGACGTTAGCGGACCTTCGGATTCTGGGGAGTCCGCACCAACTTGCTTTAAGGATGAGTCGGAGCATCCTGAAATCACCGGACGTAAACTCAGACCAAGACGGCAAAGCTTCTTCGCAACATTTAATGCCAACTCACTGCTAAAAGTGGGTAAACTGAAACATTTGACTGATTCACTATCACGACACAACATAATACTGACAGCAGTACAGGAAACCATATTTACGGACGAACATGCCATCGAGTCCTAAGGCTACAGAATCCTCAAAGGAAAAGTGGGTCAGCTGGTAATGAAGAACGTACCCCACTTAGGTACAGGATTTATAATCAGTCACAGGATACTGGATTCAGTCACCGACTTTACCTCCCCGAGTAGTCGTGTATCCATCCATCCTCTCTCTCAAATGCGCAAACAAGGTCTACAGTATAGTCAATGTACATGCCCCAATCAACCAGGACAACAGACGCAATCCAGACAGAACTGATAAATTCTGGGAAGACTTAGAAGATATTATCTCTAAACTTCCAGAGAGGCACACCGTCATACTGCTTGGTGACTTCAATGCTCAATTGGGAAGAGAGAGAAAATACAGAAACATAGTGGGAAATTATCCGGCGCATAAGCGAACCAACCGCAACGGAGAGCGATTGGTGGATCTGTGTAAGACTTTTGGGTTGATCATGAAGTCTACAGCCTTCAAACACTTGACAAGAAAGCAGAAGATTTGAATTCCAGATAGATCAAGTGGCCATTTCACGCAAATCTCAAAAGGAAATACAAAACGTGAAGGTACTAAGAAGCGCCAATCTGGATTCAGACCACTACCTCTCTAAGATCAAAATAAGACTCCAGCCTAGAAACACTAGATTACACAGAACCTCCAAAATGGTAAGATTTGACGTCGAGTGACTTAAGAACAGTCAAGAACTAAGTCAGAGACTGAACAACACAGACCTGAACAACTGGAACCAACTGAAGGAGACGTCAAGGCGGCCAATGAACTCGCCCCTCTCGCTAGAAGAAGGAAGCATTCGTGGTGGACTGAAGACTGTGACAATGCAACAGCGCAAAGACAGATAGTCTGGCTGAAGTGGAATTCTAAAAAGGCCAAGGAAAATTGGCATAAATTTTTGGAACAAAGAAAGGTTACAGCCAAGATAATTCGAGGAACCAAACGAACCTTCACACAAAACCAAGTAACCACAATCGAAGAGAGCTTTGCTAAGAATAATTGCAGAGATTTCTTTGGAACCTTTAAGCAGGTACTCAGAAAATACGCTCCGCCAAGGCTCCACTTCAGAGACTCACAAGGCAAACTGGCTTATAACGACAAGGACAACTGCCACCTTTTGGCTAAGTACCCACCCAGTGAAGACTTCGACTATAAACAAACCACACCAAACCTGGACTCGCTTCCCCCTTCATTGGAAGAAGTTGGCCAGATCATTCAACTTCTTAAGAATAATAAGGCAGCTGGGAAGCAATGCCGTGCGCAACCTAACCGAAATCATCAATCAGGACATCTGGGAAACAGAGAAATTACCACCCGATTGGAAATCTGCTCTGATCCATCCGCTTCACAAAAAGGGAGATTTTACGGATCTAAACAACTACCGTGGAATTTCTCTCGTCCCGGTAACATACAAGATTCTCTGGAAAGCGTTACAAACAAGGGCAGAAAATCAGTTGGATAGTCAACTGGGAGAATACCAGTGGGGATTCAGGAAGACCCGATCCTGTGTTGAACAGATCCTCAACCTTAAAACTGTACTTGCATACTCCAAGATGAGAAACCGCATGGTGATCGTCACCTTTGTTGATTTTAGGAAGGCCTACGATTCCATCGATAGAGAAACGCTTAACAAAGTACTCCAGGAACTAGCACTAGACAACAAAACCCGCAGACTAATCCAAGAAACTTTGACCAACACCCATTCCAAGGTTAAATTTAGAGGCGAGGTTTCAGAAAGCTTCGAAACAAAAACTGGAGAAAACTGGAGACAAGGAGATGGACTTTCCTCACTTCTCTTCAACTGTGTCCTTGAAAAGGTTATGAGAGAATGGCGCAAGGAACTGAACAATTTGGGTGCTCAGAGTGGTATCTACCTGGGACGTAAGAACGATGGACTGGTTGTAGATTGCCTGGCCTTTGCAGATGAGATAGCACTGTTTGCTGATTTTCTTGAGATGGTAACAATGCAGGTAAACTGCCTCAGAAAACAGGCTGCCAAAGTGGGTCTTCAAGTGTCGCTGGAGAAAACAGAATTCTTCACCAACATTAGTGAAGCAAACAGAGAGATGTTACTAGAACAGGGAAGCATCAAGAGAACTGAGAAATGTAAGTATCTAGGCGAATGGATTGAACCCAACCTATCAGAAAGAGCATCATTATCCAAGAGAGTCAGCAAGTTAGAACTAGCCTATCGGCTGACTAAGAACACTTACAATAAGAAATTCCTGTCACGCAACCTGAAACTTAAGCACTACACATCAGTCTTACGACCAGAAGCCCTATATGCCATGGAGTGTCTTTCCTTGAACCGAAGGGGTCTAATAGAGAAATTGGAAATCAGAGAGAGGAGAATCCTCAGGAAGATCGTAGGCCCGGTAAAGGAAGATGGGTAATTCCGAAGACGGCATAACTCTGAGCTTTACGAACATATTGAGATGCTCTCTGACTGTGCAAGGAAAAGAAGGGTAGCTTTCTATGCCCACGTTGCAATATTGCCTCCAAACCGACTAACCAATCGTCTGTTTACCTTCGGGCAAAACAAGAAGCTTTGTACCACTTGGTTGACAGAGACCGAGAAGGATATTAAAGAACTGGGAATAACAGATATCAAAAACAGACAGTCTGTGAGACGCGCCCTAAAGGAAGTCCGTGGATTTCAGGAAAAACCTCAAAGGAAAGATACCCCCTGGACAGAAGAGAGAAAGGAGTTACACCGGCAGAAGATGCGACAATACTGGGCAAAGGTCAAAGCCCAACAGTTGAACAATCGTGGTCCATAGTAGGCCTATTCGAAAGAAGAAGAATATAGGTATAGAATAGACTCTTTGACAGAATATATCATCATCATCAGTAGTGCTACAGCCCTACTGGTCCTCGACTTTCTCCAGCCTCGTCCGCCATCCTTTCCGGTCTCTGGCAAGGACCTTCCAGTCAGCTGCACCAATTTTTCTGGCATCCTCAGAAACGCCGTCTATACATCTCAGCCTTGGTCTCCCTCTGCCTCTACTGCCGGTTGGTATGGCCTCAAAGTTTCTTCGCGTTGGGACGTTGTTGTCATAGCGTGCTATATGTCCTGCTCATCCTAACCTGCCAATCTTGATTGTTGTTATTATGTCTCTGGTTCCTGAAGTTACAAAGTTAAAAATTATATCTTCTTCTCCAGATGTTATCCTCTTGGACAGCACCATAAATCTTTCTTAGGATGTTTCGTTCAAATGTTGATAGTAACGTCTCTTCTGCTTTTGTTAAGGTCCACGTTTCCGAGCCAAAGATTTAAACTGGTACAATTAACGTCTTATAGATTCTGATCTTTGTGCTTCTCGAAAGGCTCTATTTACGTAAGTATTTTGACAGCCCAAAATAACAGCGATTGGCAAGCACTATGCGCTTTTTTATTTCTTTTCTGACATCATTACTTGGGTTTATCAAGGCTCCTAGATATACGAACTCATCCACTGCTTCGATGTTATATTCTCCAATTGTGATATTTTGACATGCGGCTCTCGCCCTGCGTTCTTTTGTGGCAGCCATAAACTTTGTCTTATTTGCATTTATTTGTAGTCCCATATTTCTTCCGGCATTCTCAAAATTTACAAAGATTTCTTTTGGTTTTCGAAGAGCTCTAGAGGTCAGGTCCATGTCGTCTGCGTATGCCTGCGCCTGTGATGACTTATTAAAGATAGTACCTCTGGTATCCAGTTCCGCATCCCGAACTACTTTTTCTAGTGTTATGTTAAACAGGAGACACGCCAGCGCGTCACCCTGCCTCACGCCTACAGTTGTTTCGAATGAATCTGAGGATTCATTCTGTATTTTTACGTGGCACACAACTTTTGACATTGCCGTTATTGTCAATTCAATTAAGGTTTTTGGAATGTGTAGCTCATTCATAGCTTGGTATAACTTTGGTCTTAGAACGCTATCATAAGCTGCCTTAAGGTCAATGAAAAGGTGTAACGTGTCGATATTGCATTCGTAGCACTTCTCGAGCATCTGGCGTAGTACGAAAATCTGGTCTGTTGTCGATCGACCAGTTCGGAATCCGCATTGGTATTGTCCGATTCTAGGTTCTGCGTACGTCCTTATGCGAGATATCAGGATATGTGACAGTATTTTATAAGCAGTGTTTAGTAGTGTAATAGCTCGATAGTTACTGCATTCCAACGGATCACCTTTTTTGTGTAAAGGGCATATAACCCCTACGTTCCAATCTTCTGGCATTTGTTTTTCACGCCAGACTTGTCGGATGATTTGTAGCATGGTTTCTTCCAATACTTCTCCACCAGCTTTGATAAGTTCTGCTGTGATAGTATCTTTTCCAGGAGCTTTGAGGTTTTTCAGCTTCTTTATGGCATCCTGGATTTCTTGCAAGTTGGGCGGTTCGACCAGGTCGTCATTTAATTCTTCTAGCTCTTCTGCTTCTTGGTTATCTGAGCCTAGGAGTTCGGAGAAATGCTCCACCCACCTGTTGAGTATTTCCTCCTTATTGGGAAGAACCTGTCCGTTCTTGTTCTTACAAATATTTACTTCTCGTTTGAACTCCTCAATTATATTGTTAACCTTCTGGTAAAACTTTCTTGATTCCGACTGATTAATATCAGTCGGACTGATTGACAGAATATATAACTTATACAAAAACAATAACTTATAAAAAAAAATTACTCTTCTGGCTTTCTCCTATGCAAAATTATTAATGATGTCGTCGTAGTTTTTTTCTCTGTTATATCATGTTCTATGCCTAATATAGATACATTTATTAATCTTTGTTGGGGCATAGAAGATCGCAAATAGTTTTTAATTATTTTTAATTTAGAGAACGAACGTTCTCCACTGGCAACGGTAATAGGAAATGTGATGTGAGTAATATTCTTAGGCAACCAATAATATTAGAAAATTTTCAGATAAAATTATTTGTTTCTATATAATTTCACTGCATCCAGCGTGTCATACCTGTTATTAATATATTTCGTACAATTTGTAAATGGTTAGACAAATTTAAAGGTTCTATATCGTCTGTTAGGTACTTGTGCAAATCCTGACAGTTTTTAAGAAAATCGTCTGATTTTTTTTGCGCTAATGATGGAATATCATATAAAAATTCCAAAATTTTATTTAGATTTTCCAATTGTGTAAATCTTTCTGTCACAGAATTTGTACAAAAATTTAATAGAAAATTCAAAACTTTTTTCGACAGATTTTCTATTGGTTTATCTGTTCCTTCGTAAATAAATAATTGCTTTTACGTCTAATTCTAATGGAAAGACTGCTTGCAAAATCTGCATCAATTTCCGTAGCTATTTCTTTAGCTTTACAAATTATTTGCTCAAAACTATGTTTATAAAATTCCATCAGAAACAAATTTACGCTATATAATATTTTAACACATTCTGATAAAATCATATTTGGGTTTATAATATGCCGCCTTAAAAATATGGCGCCGTAAGGCGATCGCCTGTCCGACCAGGCGCACGTGCCGGCACTGCGCTTGCGCCGTCGGACCGCGACTGGATTGTCTGGATGACTGGTCTTTTATTATAACACATTATTGAATAGGATGGTTGCGACCGTTACTACGTGGTAATCCATACTTACACTGAATTAATAAATTCACTATGTTTTAACCACACTTATTATATAATGGTATATTTTGTAACTAGGGCGAAAAGTTCATTTTTTCACAAGTCATTTTTTCGCGAAAGCGAAATTCGTGCGCACGAACGAAGGAGAGCACATTCTCTCGACAGGGAAATTGACAATTTCGCCCTTGTTAGAAACAATATTTTTTATTACTCATGCGAGGGGACGTATCTTACAAGTTTGGGATCCAAGGGTCATCGTCACGTCACTTTTTTAATATCGCGGTCTTGATTGTGTTCATTTTATTTTTATTTATTTGTTTATTTTAATGTAACCTAGAGATGTTGAATATTGTTTGCGTGCGTTATCCAGGTTATTTGGAAAATACAATGAGATGTGACATGTTTCGTATTAAATAATATACGTCAAGAAGTACTTTTCGCGCATGAGTAATAAAAAAATATTTTCGAGTTTCGACGGTTTAAGATCATTTTCAAGTTCACACTTCTTGAAAATGACACCCGTCGAAACTCGAGTCGTGTTAAATGTTTAAATTTATATAACTGTGACTAATAAGTTATATAATATTTTAAATATTAAGTGGGTTAAAACATAGTGAAGTTATCAATGCAGTGTAAACAAATATTGTATTTTGAAAAAAAAAATGTACTCAAACCTCTAATAAGGGAAAAACATACATAGAGTTGTTAAAGGTGTGTTTGCAATGATTCATCAAATATTAATTTCTAAATACAAATATACCGTATACATATAATATTCATACTAATACTAGACTTTACTAATATCTGCGCGTAGATGCGGATTCATAATCTGAAGTTTTATGGTGTCAAGACTAACCCTATGCATAGCATTTTTATGATGGTATTTTATTCAATGACGTCACCAAAACTCCTTTAAAAACACGCTGTAAACGCAAATCCCAGAAAAACTTTCACTTTACCTACGTTAACGATTAAAAAACGTCTACTGTCGATCCAGGGGTCGCGACAAAATTTTACACAAAATGGGGGGTCGGTAATGAAAAAAGTTTTCGAACCACTGCTCTAGTCTAATAGACTTACGAATTACTGATAGTTTTCTGATGAATAAATACATATTTGTTTGGTCAATTAAATAGTAATATTTAAATCGTATGTAAATATAATTCTCGCATTTATGCGTTTGTCGATACTAGTAGCAGATTTAATTAATTGCCAGGGTCCTGTTTATTTATTTTCGTTTTCATATTGATGTTCTATTTTATATAACCGACAACACAGTTCAACGTTTAATTTCAATTTACGCTTTGATTACGACTATCAATTTATACCATTTCAGTTGATATTTTTTTAATGCTCACTATCTCATTTGCTCTCTATATTTGCTCGACTCATTATTTAATTCAATGTGGGTTCATAAACGAAGATGTGGGTTCTCATCTCCGCTTCATCTATTTCATTTAAAATCACAAAATCAATTCAAAGGTTTGTTTTACTTTTTGCATTTTTTTTACAATGAAAAATATAAAAGTATGACTTGAATAGAATGGAAAATTTGAACACTTAAAAGTAAAATAAAATTAGAAACGACAGGGTATTGAAGGCTAAAAAACGAAGATTAGATATGTAAGAAGTAGACGATAATATCATAAATTAATTGCAGCTTTTTCTGCGCTATTATGTCAATTTTCCCAGAAAATGGTTACTCTATATACACTCCTATACACTCCAAAATTTAATTAATAAAAAACGAAGCCAAATCACAATAACCCAAATATAACCAGACATATTTCACATATTTTAAATTGCAAACGTTTTCTGAAAACAAAATCTACAAGTAGCATTTAAAACTTCTTTAAAATCATCCCACAATATAATGATAAAGACAAAATCGACCTCCCAAAAAATCCGGCGTATAGAAGATTTATTGTTCGGAATGCAATAGCGTGTACGTAGGTCAGACAGGACGGAAAAAGTATTTCAACTCATTTTTCGGAACATTTTCGTGCGATTCATTTTTAAAAAGACACAAGTTAATTTTCTATCCAGAAGAACTCACCTCTGGCTAGAATGTAATTATAAATTCCTTGAAATAGATAATCTTACATATTTGCAACAAAGGCCCAAAACTTCATCTCGTGTAGTCATTAGAAATTTTGAAACAAAGCCGTAATTCGTCAGTGAAACTCCTAAAGGAGCAAGCCGACCTAATATTTTCTAAACTTTTTAATCTAACGCAATCGTCTCCAGATATGTCCCCAACTATAGACATTTCGCCTACCCACCAAAACCCTTGGTATAAAATCAATCTCATCAATTTGTAATCTACTTGAAAATGACCTTCAACAGTCGAAACTCGAGTCGTGTAAAGTCTGTAGAGTTATATAACTTCCCTAGTTATATATTTTTACAAAATTTAGTAGTTTAAATATATTGAATATTTCAATTCAAGTAGGTATGGATTATCACGTAGTAACGGTCGCAAACATCCTTTTTATTTAGTCGCTGTGTTTTTCGCTAATATAGCGTAATAATTAGAATCCAGACCAGAGAGATTAGACAATATGGACCGATTATATTTAGAAGTAAAACGTCTCGGCATAGACAAAACCTTTAGTTGAAAGTTTACACCAGCGGTTTTAAACCTTTTTATGCCTTAAAACAGTGATCTCCTAATTGAGGTAATCGCGGGTTGCTTTAAATACGACTAGATAAAGATATTCTAACATCATAAATTACCCTATCAAAAGCATAAAATAGACGAGGAATTGACAGCGGTGACAATATCTGGTACTTAAAGAGGCAGACGGTAGTTAAGGTTCGCAATATAAATTTATCCTGTGGGGATTCGCTATAAAAAAATATTGTTAGATATTGTTTATATATTTTTTTATGAACACTCTTTAGATACCACTGTCACATTATTTAAAAAAAGCAGTGGGTACAATCTTTTTTCAAATCATATTTTTAGTTTTTTTTTTTTCATATTAATCAACAAAATGAACAATTTGAAAACAACGTTAGGACTAGGGAAAGGAAACACTTAACTGCATAGCATTAGGTGATTTATAAATTTATAACCACCGGAAAAATAGGTTCCGAAATTCTTTCTAGTTTAAGTAAGGGACTTAATTATAGCATTTACCACTATGTTCTTGATACAATTATGTATTTCATAAATATTTAAATACATTCGTGAGGCTTTGAAAATGGCGCGCGCGTGAGAGTTTGGGGTGGGAGAGATACTTGACTCTAACAAAAGTTAGCAATTTAAAGCTTAATATTTCACAAACGGATCTCTTAACTCTCTGAGGCACAGCCGTTTTAAACTTTTTGCACAGCGGTTTTCGTTGGTTGTCCCACTTTTGATGCATCAATATACGTGGTGGGATGTTTAAAATTATCTAAAAGTCGATGCCTCAAAGGGTTAATTGAAATATTGTTTTTGGCCTCCTGAATTGTAAAGCTAGCTTAGATATCGTGTATACAACAAGCGAAACTAGCACTTTACCCACTATGTTGCAAAGTCCGGCTACAATTCGGTAAAGTCACTTTTCCGCATTGTAGCGGTACTTTCCCGCACTGTGCCAAATAAAATAATTTCCAATATTGTAAATAATCTAAATAATTGGGAAAGATGGTTCGTTCTGAACCCTCCACCTCCACTACCAGCCCCCCATCACGCTGCCACTTCCGGTTCCCACCCCACGTCCGGTTCCCTCCTTCACTTCCGGTTCCCATCCCCTTCTCCAGTTCACACTTCGCTTCCGGAACCGGAAGTGGAAAAAAATGTAACCGGAAGTGGGGTGGAAACCGGAAGTGGGGTGGGTACAGGAAGTGGGGTGGGAACCGGAAGTGGGGGTAGGTACCGGAAGTGGGGTGGGAACCGGAATTGGGAGGTGAGAACCGGAAGTGGGAGGTGGGGACCGGAAATGGGGTGGGAACCGGACGTGGGGGACCGGAAGTAGAGCCGGAGGGTCTATTTTTTCTTAAATAATAATTGTCGGCCAAAAAAATTTATACAAATTTCGTGCGGAAATGATTTTACAGCGCTCCAGCTAATGGGGAAAATATAACTATTTCACAAACCTGTAATATTTTTGAAAGACCTATTCAACGACACCCTACAACATGGGGTAGACGAGAAAAAAAACGTCCCCACTCCTTCAGGGTAAAGGAGGCACCCTAAAAAAATTGTTTTCAAGATTTTATTTTACCACTTTGTCTGCTTGACTAATCGGTATATCCATGCCAAATGACAGGTTTATATTTATAATAGTCTCTGAGCTAATCCGCGGACGAACAGACATATCGAAACTATAAGGGTTCCTTATTGATAAAAACGGGACCCTAAAAAGGATCACCCTTATTTAACTATCTATCTAAACTTTATAAATTCTTACATCTAGTCTAGTCTGCTTTGTTCTGCTAGCCTCGTCTATTTAGTCTTGTCCATATTTTATGGATAGTCTTCTAAATTTAGTTTATCATTATCTTATTTCAAGTGACTGAAAAAGAACTTAAATTAAATGCATAAAAAAGAAATTAAATTGTTAGATTATATTCAACTTACAAGCATCCGCTTGATAGACAACATGTGAATATACTAACTAAATTACATCAATTGGTGGGATCCAATTTGTCTGTTCATTTGAAATAGTTATTCATAATCAAACGCTGTTAATGACAAGTGTTTCTTATTTGATTAGCAAATATAGTCGAAGGATAAAAATGCCCCCTTATAAATGAAAGTTATTATATCTCCGATTGGTGTATTTTGTATCGATAGATATTGCAGCCGCACGGAGTATATAGATCAACTTCAGTATATAGATCAGGCTCCGGGGAATGTTTAGTTCACTACAAGCAAAATGCGAGTGCGAAACTGCAAGTGATTTATCGCTCTCCGGCGACATAAACACTTCCAACAAGTCCACCATTCTGGCATTAAAATTTAAAACGTAGACATATATATACATATATATATATATATATATCTATATATATATATATATATATATATATATATATATATATATATATATATATATATATAAATTAATTAATTAAATTAAATATTTATGTCTACGTTTTAAGTTTGAATGCCAGACATGTAATGGCTCATGTAGGTTATAGAGGAAACGAGAGAGCGGATTTGGCTAGGTAGGTTTCAGGATCTGAGAGTACAAGTGAGGAAGTAGGAAGTAGAACAGCAAGGCAATAAAGAGCGGGCTATCTGTTAAGATCTATAGAGAGTGGTAAGTGCTATGAAATGAGACAACAACTGGATTATATTATATACTAAAAAACTTATTCCTGAAATAAACAAATGGAAGGGCATTGACATTGTATCCACGCATCAAATGGTCCTAATTACTGGCCACGGTAATTTTAATGCATATTTATTAAGATTCGGAAAGAGACAGTCCCCGCTCTGCACTTTTGGAGAGGACGATACAGCCGCCCATGTACTATTTAGATGCCCGCTTACGGAGAAGTGACGGCAACTAACGGAATCCAGCATGATTAAAGCAGGATGTCATTGGCCAAACTCAAAACAACCGAGAAAAACAGTGTATGGTGGCAGACATTGAATAAAAACTGTGCAAGATGAATTAATGCAAAATATGCGATACCGGGGTGGCGCATGCTAAAAGCCAAAGTGGATTTTAGTTATAATTTAAAAAACAGAGTATTATAATATCACAATAAAAAAACTTTGATAGAGAAACGCTTAACAAAGTACTCCAGGATCTAGGGCTAGACAACACAACCCGCAGACTCATCCTAGAAACTTTGACCAACACCCATTCGAAGGTTAACTTTAGAGGCCAAATTTCAGAAAGCTTCGAAATAAAAGCTGGAGTGAGATAAGGAGATGGACTTTCCCCACTGCTCTTCAACTTTGTCCTTGGAAAGGTTATGAGAGAATGGCGCAAGGAACTGATCCAATTGGGTGCCCAGAGTGGTATCTATCTGGGACGTAAGAACGATGGACTGGTTGTAGATTGCCTTTGCAGATGCCATGGCACTGTTTGCTGATTCTCTTGAGATGGCAACAATGCAGATAAATTGCCTCAGAAAACAGGCTGCCAAAGTGGGTCTTCTAGTGTCGCTGGAGAAAACAGAATTCCTCACCAACAAAGTCGTCAACATTAGAGACGCAAAGAGAGAGATGTTACTAGAAGAGGGAAACATCAAGAGAACTGACTGGTATCTCGGCGAATGGATTGAACAGAACTTATCAGAAAGAGCATCATTATCCAAGAGATTCAACAAGTTAGAACTAGCCTGTAGACTGACTAAGAACACTTACAACAAGAAATGCCTGTCACGCAACCTGAATCTTAAGCACTACACATCAGTCTTACGACAAGAAGGCCTATATGTCATGGAGTGTCTTTCCTTGAACCTAAAAGGTTTGGTAGAGAAACTGGAAATCAGAGAGAGGAGGATCCTCAAGAAGATCCTAGGCCCAGTAAAGGAAGATGGGGAATTCCGAAGGCGGCATAACTCTGAGCTCTACGAACATATTGAGATGCTCTCTGACTGCAAGGGAAAGAAGGGTAGCTTTCTATGACCACGTTGCAAGACTGCTTTCAAACCGACTAACCAACCCTCTGTTCACCTTCTGGCAAAACAAGAAGGTTCGTACCAATTGGTTGACAGAAACTGAGCAGGATATTAAGGAACTGGGAATAACAGATCTCCAAAACAGGCAGTCTGTGAGACACGCCCTGAAGGAAGTCCGTGGATAAAAGACAGAAGAGAGAAAGGAGTTACACCGGCAGAAGATAAGTATTGTCCCATCTTCTGCCGGTGTAACTCCTTTTTCTTTTGTGTCAAGGAGGTACCTTTCCTTCGGGGTTTTTCCTGAAATCCACAGACTTTCTTCAGGGTGCGTCTCACAGACTGTATCTTTTGGAGATCTGTTATTCACAGTTATTTAATATCCTACTCGGTTTCTGTCAACGAAGTGGTACGAACCTTCTTGTTTTACCAGAAGTTGAACAGAGGGTTGGTCTATGTAGATCTATTATATATTTCACTTGAAGTGATCAAATACTAAGCGAATTTTCGCATTTTGATGATTTTATCGAGTTTTTTATTTTTCTATTTTCTTAAAAATGTGTCCAAGAAGTTTTTCGCAGACTTGTCGTCGAGTGTATGCTGAATATATTAAATATAGTCAGCATAAAGTTGTTATGAAACGGAGATATCGGGCAATTTATAGTTCACATGCTGCTTCGAACTGACAATGAGATGGATCTTGCAATATTAAATGTTTCACAATAATTGGACAAATACAGGTCGTGTAGTAACGTTTTCTATGTAGAGAGCAAGATATTCTTAATCAACCATGCGGGATAAAGTTTTCTTCTATTTAGTTCAACTTTACTGTTGAGACTTTTAAAGCATGATATATTAATTGGGGTTTCCGCTCTTAATACTCATCGCATTTCCGGTAACTACGTAGGGTTAACTGCACGACCAAAGCCCCATCGCACGTTTTATGGCGAATGTCATTTTGATTTGCGGATTACGCTAATTCCATTTTCAAATCAAATTATTCCACCGTTTCACCATTCTACTTTCAACTAAATACATTTCTCCAACACGTAATCACATTTAAATGCGTAATTATTTATAATTGAAATCTTAATATGTATTTCATGCACGCAATTTCTAATAAAATTAACCCTAGTAAATTTGAAATATTCTACTGAATTTTCTACTAAATATTGTTTACTTGTTAAGCCCTAATTAGTTTTACATATGGTTAATCTAGTCCATCAAGCTAACTACTATTATTTCTAATTATTTTTCTTGATTTGCCAAATCTTGTAAAGTGCTATAAAATATAGAAATTGTTATAGAAACATTTATGCATGAATAAATATAATTAGATAAGTAGTGCATGAAGATTATAGTGTGCAGGGATGAAAAGTAGATAATGAATTTAAGTTCAGTGAAATTAAATCTATTTGTAAATTTGTTTAGAAGACTGGAATTTTAGAAGCCGTACTTATATTCTGGCAAGGCTTGTATAATCGTTTGGTAGTATAGTTGTCGAGCGTTTGACCATGCATGCTTGAAAGATTTCGTTTCCCAATTAATCTGCTCTGGCGGACTCTATACGTATCGATTAACGGATATTAAATTCTTACATGAAATCCACAACGAAATTAACTTTTAATTACATTATCGATTGAAATAAAACGTCTTATTCAATTAAAATTCCTGTGCATCTGTACCCTACAATTACAGTAAATTCGCAAATTTTCTTACAATTTCTATAAGATTCTCAAGGACAAGGACAATTTATTCAAATGCTCTTTTATTCACAATGTTTACATAAACTGCTGTAGTTTCTACTAGCTATTTTAACTACTGTAGCTTACCAACGATTGTTTGTTAATTGCAGCGTTTCGTGCAAAAAGGGCTTCAATTACATTTCAGTTGTAACTGAAGTTTTCGGCAAACAAAAAAATTTATATTTTACAAGGAGAGATGAAATGGCGTTTTTTTGCGAGGTGAGAATTTGCTCACGGGCGCCAGCGAGTTAGCAATCACACCGAACCAAAAAAACGCTTTCATCTCGAGTAGTAAATGCAATTTTCTCTACTGATATTTGGTTGCAGAATCCATACTACGACTTTAATAAAACCAATTCGACATGAACTATCGGAACTGTCAATACAAATTTAATCGTTGGTTTGTTCGTTTACATGGTACTATTGTTGCATTATCATAGAAGGTGATACTTGTCAAGTCAAATTTCCTAATTTTATTTCGTTTTTTTAAATAGTTTCAGGCTCGTTTTACGTTTGTACATAAAATATTCCATTGAAATTGATGTAATTAATAAGAAACTCCATGCAAATTTGATTAGTTTAGTGTTTTAATCGAGAAAATCATAAATTTAAAATGCTCATATTCATCTCTATAAGTGAAAATATTTTCATTTCTAGAATGAAAAAATGTCACTTTCATGTAGGGTAAGCCGTGGAAAAAATGCCGTTTTCACATATAGCAGTAGAAATTTTTTTATTTTTCCTTTTAATGGGTAAAGATAGTTCATTAAATTTTTGAGTGTACCACATTGTTGAGAAGTTTCCGTTTCAATTCCCTCGGCCCTCGGTTTTTTACGTCTAGGGTCACTAATGCACAGTAACCTTTCGATTGCCGTGTACCAGTTTTGACCTTTTCTGCTGCCTTCATTACTTCAGCAAGAGCGTCCACGGTTGATCGACCTTTTCGAAAACCATATTGCCATTGGGACAGTCTTCCGTTGTTTTCGATATATGTTTCGAGTCTCCTAAGTAATAGTCTTTCAAGAAGTTTCCCTATACTGTACAGGAGGCATATCGGTCGGTATGACGATGGTTCTTCCAATGGTTTGTCCCCTTTTCTCAGTAGGACGAGTTTTTGTCTTTCGTCTTCTGTTTGTCCAGGGTCGAGAAATTTTATATACAAGTGGACTCGCAAATCAAAATAATTTGTGCACCACTGACCTAGTTTTTATAAGTTTTTTCACGTTTTTCTTACATTTTTGAAGCGTTCTTACACTATTTGCAATGAAAATGAGTTGAAATAGAAACTAGATTTGAGCACACGCTTTAAATATGTATTAAAACGCTCATGGTCCTAGTACGTTGATGGCGTATGGACAGTATATTAAATCGCACAGGAAGTTTGAAATTAATATAAAACCGGAAATATTACCAAAACCATTATTTTGTGGTAGATACGAGAGAATAATAATTATCAATTCTATCCACATTAAGGGCAGATTGCAGTGATATATTAGGCAAGTTAGTGTATCTGCAATTGTTTACTGTTGGGGAGTCGTGAGGTTCGTGCATGCCTAGCGTCCATTATTATTCTCATCCCAGACAAGAATTTCACTTTATTGACCGATGCAACAATAATGTAGTCCATTTAATATATACAGTGTACTGTTTTACAGTGTACAATTTGGATACATATTGCTTTTGTCTAATTAATTTTAATGTGTGATACATCAATGTAGAAATTGTGTCTATAATATTAACTGGTTTGATAGACGGAATCGAAGCATTTCTAAATAATTGATTTCGTCTATAACTATATTGAATTAATTTGCATATGATTCCATTTTACTTACTATTTGTAGCTATTTGCAAATGGAATTACGTGAACAGATTACGTTGATTACTCTCCGTTTTCATGTATAAAAAATAAACCGGCCAAGTGCGAGTTGTGACTCGCGCACCTAGGGTTCCGTACAAACTTGTAAGTAAGGTATCTTTAGGAGGACCTAACTGTAAACCCATATGCTTCTGGTGCCTGACAATACCACGCAACACATTAGTGTATTTTCATAAGTTTCTAATAGTAAATTCGCAATTTCTTGTAATTAAACTACATATTTACGGTTTTCAGATTTTTCCCTTTACAAATGCTGTAAGACACCGCTTCTTGCCAAATTTCATGATTCTAGGTCAACGGGAAGTACCCTATAGGTTTTGATTCCCTTGTGAAATCGCAAAATATGCGACATAAACGGTCATATCTTTTTATCGCGTTGACTTACAACTTTGATTTTTTCACAGCTGAAAGAGACCGCAGACCCCGAGTATTTGATACAAATTTCAACTTGTTACCTCTACGAGTTCCTGAGAAAAATGGTATTGACAGACAGACGGACGGACAGACGGACAGATGGACAGACAGACAGACAAACGGACAACAAAGTGATTCTATAAAGGTTCCGTTTTCGGTACGGAACCCTAAAAAGGAACAAAATGCTTGATAATGGAATGGAATTCAACTCTGTGTTGGCTAGAATAAGAACAGAAAGGACAATACGGAAATACGTTAATGAGCACAGTATTCTACTATAAAGCGATAGTTTACTTCTTCTTCTTCTTTCGAATAGGCCTACTTTGGAGCACGCTTGTTCAACTGTTGGGTTTTGACCTTTGCCCAGTATTGTCGCATCTTCTGCCGGTGTAACTCCTTTCTTTCTTCTGTCCAGGGGATACCTTTCCTTTGACGTTTTTCCTGAAATCCACGGACTTCCTTCAGGGTGCGTCTCACAGACTGTCTGTTTTTG
Source organism: Phosphuga atrata (assembly GCA_944588485.1). Classification (NCBI taxonomy): domain Eukaryota; kingdom Metazoa; phylum Arthropoda; class Insecta; order Coleoptera; family Silphidae; genus Phosphuga; species Phosphuga atrata. Next base: position 10,679,827 of record OX155896.1, on the reverse strand, counting down.
AGATCTGTTATTCCCAGTTCTTTAATATCCTCCTCGGTCTCTGTCAACCAAGTGGTACGAAGCTTCTTGTTTTGCCAGAAGGTGAACAGACGGAATAAGAAGGAGAACAGTTTTTAAATAAAACATTTAATTTAAAATTAAAACATTTTTAAAACTCAAAATACTTTATTTTTTACCCCGGTTAGATTAGGTTAGACCCTTTTTTAGTCTAGACATTTTTTACCCCGGTTAGAATTCGCCCGCCGTGAAGCAAACAGATAAATTAAGGCAACATACGCCCGGCAGCGCGAACTCTCGATCCAATATATAGCGGTGGTGCCGTTAATACGTAAGTATTCATTTTTCTATCACTTTTGAATTAATTACATGTTCCATTCAAATGAACAATCCCTGAGTCTTGAATCCTTTATCACTTTTATACCATGGCCTACTTTTCCTCCAAACACTAATCTGAGAGCCTAATAATAAACGTTCAATAAAAAATGAGTTTCTCTCCAACTTTCTGTCCTCTCTCTGTGCTCTATATTTACAAATGTTCTATATTTCTCTATATTTACAACATTCAGGGTGGGCAGCCCGGACGGATAGTGACCGCCCTAGTCCAAAGTGCATGGTGCAAGGCAGTCCCAAGTGATGCTGGGATCTTTAACCAGAAAATAACAAAAGCCTAATTATGCAGGAACAAGCTTAGAATTCTGACAGGTGTTCTGACGGGACACTGCAGACTTAAGAAACATCTCAAGGCCCTAGGCCTAAAGGACCATGACGTTTGCATATTCTGTGGTTCAGCAGAAGAAACCCCCATACATCTGCTCAAAGACTGCGGAGCACTACTCCGCCAGAGACAGATGAACCTAGTGGCTCACTGTTTGAACACAGAGGAGCTGCAGGCCTTGAGTCCCACTCAGATCCCGAAATTCCTAAAGGAATCAGGATTAGAAGAGGCGCCCTAAGTGGGTAAGTACACCAACGCTTGGAGGAGCAGGGTGGGGTACAATAGATCTATAAAGGTCGTAGTACAAGTCGTCACCACCATATCTACAATCTATCTATATATCCCGGCATCGACTACCAAATCAACGCTTCTCACCTTCAGCAATGAAGAACAACTAACCTCCTACTAATCATTTGAAAGATTTTATTTAAGAAAAATATTCCAGTGGTATGTTGTTCGTTAACGTACGGGTTAGATTGAACTGGTCATTGAAAATGAACGATATCTTACGATCTAGATTTTTTTAACGATCGTTCAAAAAGGAATGGTTTTGTGGATGAAAGGGCCAATAAATGAACATATCTATAAACGACTAAATCTTAAAATAGCTATAAGTTATCGTATAATTTCTTAGCCAACGAATCTGAAAGATGAACGGTGTTTAAAATAACTACTAATCTCCTAGTGGAGAGCTGGCAGACTACGTTCTAATACTACCCCTCAAGCTGGTCACGATGGTTTGTCTCTTGTGTGGAGCACATTTCCAACTTAAACACACACTTCTCCTGTTTTGGTTTAAATAGTCGCTTAGCGAGGATATCCGCTACCATCTCTTCCGTTGGTTGGTATTGAACGTCAATTAACGTCCATTCGTATGCGTCACGGATAAAATAATGCCTGATATTCATATGTTTTGATTTCGCATGAAACACAGGATTTTTCACTAGACGTTGGGCACTTTGATTGTCGTTGCAGATGACAGTTTCTACCTGATCCATGGCACCGACTTCCCTCAGGTATCCTCGTGGATGACTGGCTTCCTTGGACGCATCCGCCATCGTCATGCAATAAGCTTCTGTTACATTTAAGGGATCCCGCATTCCAATGAGACCCGCGTACTCAGCGGAATCTTTATCTTCCAATTCGGTTGTGTCTTCTTTGTTTTAGTTGACCCAGTTGTACTCTTTGTCTTCCCCTTTTTCCGGTTCTTATTTAGCGGGGGCGACCTGGCTTGCATTTTTGCGCTGGTTCAGTTTGTTTTGTTTCGTCTAACTCGGACTCGTTCCCGGATTCCTTGGGCTCATGTTCATCTTCTTGGGCTGTTTCAGTGATGTTATCTTTTGGGTTAAATTTCAAACCGACTACCTCTTCATCTCGTTTCATTTCCTTCAAATGATCCGCCAGTTGATGTTGTGCCTGCTCTCTTCCTTGGCTCACGTACGAAATACTAGTCGTTGACTCTATCAGCAATGAGCGATATGTCTCCATTTGCGTTCCTAACCAGTGCCCCGTCTTTTTGAAGGTAACTTCAACAGACGAACCCTACAGACGAACTTCATAGCCATTATCAGTTATTTTTGAAACAGACATTGGATTTGTCCGAAGGTCTGGTACATGAAAGACATGTGGTACTTTCGCGTTTCGTGCAACCTTTCCGTGTTGTACTGTCAGGCTGATTTCTCCTATGCCTTCGACTTTCGTTGATTCACCATTTGCCAAGTTAAGCGGCTTATTCCTCCTGTTTAGGATGTCGAATTCTTCGGTCGACTTGCACATATGCGACGTGGCTCCGCTATGGAGACACCATTTTCCGCTTTGCCCGAACGCCGTATGGAAAACCATCTGGTCTTCGTATGCTACGTTCGAGTCGTTATCTTGTAGATTCCTCGCCTTGTCCTCGTTTCCTACTACGCATTTGCAGCAATCGACTGCTTTGTATCATTTTATTGGAATTTGATGATTTGAACGTAAATAACCAGTCTGTTTTTATCATAGTTTTTTTGACTGTTGAAATTTCGTCCTTTTCCAGCAAAAATCGCATTTGAGACGTGATTTTATTTAATTTTTTGCGTCAAATTCTTCCATTAATTTCAGCTTGAGTACGTCTGATTTTGGTAACTCGCCCCATGATTCGATGGCGCATCGAAAGTTTTCGAAACTATCGGACAAACTGTATAAAAGTAGAATGCTTAATAGCTCGGGATTCACCACGAGGTCCATTTCTTCCAGTTTGTTGACAGCGTCGAAGAATATGGTCAAATGTTCTCGAATATTTGTACCATCTCTCATTTTAGCCAGGACAAGTTTCTTCAGTAAGGCTGCTTTTCTGGCTGGCCCCTTTGATTAGTAAATTTAATCCAGTTTTAATCAGATTTCCCGTAATGTTACACAAGACTTTATTTGTTCTAATTCTGACGCACTTATCGCTAAAATTTAATCCGATTTAGCCTTTTCATCTTCAACGCCTCACTCTTCCGCTGCTTCGGCACTTTTCGGTCGTGCCTTCTTACCACTGACATATGCCCATGCGGTATTTTTCACTTCTTCTTTCGAATAGGCCTACTTTGGTCCACGCTTTTTCAACTGTTGGGCTTTGACCTTTGCCCAGTATTGTCACATCTTCTGCCGGTGTAACTCCTTTCTCTCTTCTGTCTAGGGGGTACCTTTACTACGGGGATTTTTCCTGAGATCCACGGACTTCCTTCAGGGTGTGTCTCACAGACTGTCTGTTTTGTAGATCTGTTATTCCCAGTTCTTTGTCCTTCTCGGTTTCTGTCAACGAAGTGGTACGAATCTTCTTGTTTTGCCAGAAGGTGAACAGACGGTTGGTTAGTCGGTTTGGAGGCAATCTAGCAACGTGGCCATAGGAAGCTACCCATGTTTTCCTTGCACAGTCGGGAGAGCATCTCAATATGTTCGTAAAGCTCAGAGTGATGTCGCTTTCGGAATTCCCCATCTTCCTTTACCGGGCCTAGGATCTTCCTGAGGATTCTCCTCTCTCTGATTTCTAATTTCTCTACTAGAAAGTACGTTCAAGGAGAGACACTCATACAGGGCTTCTGATCGTAAGACTAATGTGTAGTGCTTAAGTTTCAGGTTGCGTGACAGGCATTTCTTATTGTAAGTGTTCTTAGTCTGTCGATAGGCTAGTTCTAACTTGTTGACTCTCTTGGCTAATGATGCACTTTCTGATAAGTTGGGTTCAATCCATTCGCTGAGATACTTAGATACTTAGATTTCTCAGTCCTCTTGATGTTTCCCTGTTCTAGTATCATCTCTCTGTTTGCTTCTCTGATGTTGGTGATGTTGGTGATTCTGTTTTCTCCATCGACACTTGAAGGCCCACTTTGGCAGCCTGTTTTCTGAGGCAGTTTACCTGCATTGTTGCCATCTCAAGAGAATCAGCAAACAGTGCCATGTCATGTGCAAAGGCCAGGCAATCTACAACCAGTACATCGTTCTTCCTTCGTAGAGTGGTATCTACCACCCTGAGCACCCAAATTGAGCACCGTTATTTTTCACTAGTATAGCCTTCAACATGTAATTTCTATGTGACGTGATTTGAACTGCTCAGATACTCCATTTTTACTTGATGACTTCCACTCATTTTTTGTAACCAACATTTTCGGTTACACAAAACTACCTCCAACACCTCCACTAGAGCACAGGATGCGACAAGCAGCCCAACCCGAAATATGCGATACCGAACCGGGGGTTTCCCCTTACACCCAAGGAATGCAGCTTTCCCCACAGGCCGCACCATCGATAACCGCTGTCCTAACGGGGACTCTAGCGGCTTTATGCTATGCCCATTTTGGCTAATCTTGCCCACCATGGGGACCGCCAAGCCAGAGCGAGCCCGGGAGCCATACGGCCTATTCCGGGAATATCCCGGCCATGTTTGAACGGGCGATGGGACAACGACAGCGTGCTACTCCACTGTCGTCCCCTTCTTAAGGCGTATGCGCACATTACTGGCAAGACCCCTTGACCACTACCTGCCTAGCGACCACTCCACCACTAGTCCTACTCCACGAATGGGTACCAGTGCCCGTCTGGTAGGACGTCCCATTCCCTGTAGTTCCAGTGTAAACCGACTTACGTTGGTAACCTCTGACTGGTGACGGTCGAGACCACTTAGGACACCTGCGTACATCTGCACTTAGGACACCTGCATACGTCTCTCCTGGATTATCCCGTCCTCGCGGAACATCCTTTACACAACTTATTGTGTTTGGGTAGCTCTCACTAGGCTCCCTGACCGAACCCTACCCAGTGGAAGAACGACCGCAAAGGTATTTTTATGATCTTCCTGGAATTCTTCTAGATCTTCGTGGAATTCTTAACTGATCCCCTTGATCTTCCTGAATCTTCTTGATCTTACTGGAATTTTTCTTGAATTCCTTCCAGAGATTCTTAATTCTCTTGGGATTTTTCTTAAATTCCTTCATCGTATGATTTTTCTTGGAGTCCTGGATCTTCTTGAATCTCCTTTGATTGCTGGATTATCTTGACCCCCTGGATTTTCTTGGAGTCCTAGTTTCTGTTGTATCTTGTTTGATTCCTGGTCTTCTTGTTCCCACGTTTTTTCTTGGTGTCCTGGTTCCTCTTGAATCTTCTTTGATTCCTGGATCTTCTTGAATCTTCCTTGATTCCTGGATTTTCTTAAGGCTTCTTTGATTCCTGGATCTTCTTGAATTTCAAACTTGAAATATTTCTTCTAGTGTAATATAAACGTGCTAGGCTCATAACCATCTATTTATTTTGCACACTTGTTACAAACATAAAATACTTACAAAAATTGAATGTAACATTATATGTTTTATACATAACATAGAATGAAGTTAGTAAAATCCAACTTAAATTGAATACATAAATCGATTCATTATAAACTAATATTAATGTCTTTACACACATGAGAAGAATGGCCATAACCACCGAGCGGCGAGCTTGCAGACTACGTTCTAACAATTTAAATATCTACTCTTCTCAGCCTAGTATACATTGGTTCGTTCTGACCTTTTTTACAAATATTGTTCTTCTATTGTTTTCTGTTTGTGCAGAATTGCATGCGAAAATATTCATTTAGTTTTGTCCGTCTAGTGTTACCTCTTTAGTTTTCTCAACTGAATTTGTGCTACCGGGTTCATGGAATCAAGTTTAAAACGAATATATTGACACAATGAATTTGTGCAGTAATAATGTGAGCATAATACCGTGGAAGAGGAGTAAACTAGAGTTGATTACACCAAATAAAATTAGTTCGAGTTAATTCGCCATTTATGACGTAATAAAGCATTTAATAGTAGCGTAACATGAACTGTTAAGTGTATTAATGGTAAATTGCGCGACATAAATGTAGTCGATAGGATGTGTGCACTGACTTGCAATGCCGAAATAATGAACGTGCGGTTGGATTTCTAATTTGGCTGGGGAGTTGTCTATTTGTTCCAGAGAGAGATTCCGATTTTATCTGTTTAGTTTTAGTCACTGTTTCTAGGGCAGGTGCTTGTTTGTTTTACTATAAAACATGACGGATCTCGTTGCGAAAACCCTCGACGTTTTCGTACACAAAGGGAAACAATTACAGAAAAAAATACGTTGGAATCATTGCCTTGTTAAACAAATTTAATTACTATTCAGATACACTACAAGTCTCCACTATAAATACGACCACTATTAACCGGAATGTAATTATGTTTGAAAAGGTTTTTTTTTATTAATGCTAACTAAACAAGTTTCGACATGATAAAATTAAAATAAACGCAAGTAGAAAATTACTTTATACATAGTTTCTACCAAATTGTTTATTGAATACATATCAATTACTTATTGACTCTTGACTCTTTCATTAACTTATTGGAACATAATCTAGGAAAATATTTAGTAAATACAAAATACAGCGTATCGAGTATCGAACAATCCTCAGGCGCACATTTAAATGATGAAACTAAAAATATATTTTCACGAAACAATCGATTATAAATTAAATTATATAAATAAAAATCTACGACCACTATTGTAAATGCCCTTTATTTTCTCATCCTAGTGGGCGCACAGTTCGTGGACTATGTAAATACATCATAACACATACGTATGTAACAGTCCGCGATTAATGGTAAGTTATGATTTATAACACACAGGTGCGTTTGGTTTACGATTCGTTGATTTGTTGAGAGCTGCTACTACGTGTTGATACGTGCCGCGCCCCCCGTGCGACAATTCAAACTAACGGAAATTGATATTGCGTACATTGGGTTGCCTATATTTATGAGCATTCCTTCTTCTTCTTAATGGCACTACAACCGATTGCCGGTCTGGGCCTCCTTCAGTATGTTTCTCCAAGCGGACCTATCACTCGCCAACGTTCTCCAGTCCCGTACTTGAAGTTTTTGTAGGTCAGTTGTTACCGCATCCTTCCATCTCCCTCTTGGCCTTCCGGCCCTTCTCCTTCCCTCTGGTTGGCCATTGAACAACTTTTTCGAAACCCTATGATCACCCATTCTCTGCATGTGTCCGAGCCATCTCAATCTTGCCACCTTGATGAAGCTCACAATATCTGGTTGATTGTAGAGCTGATATAGTTCGTGATTATATCTTCGGCGCCAGATTCCTCGTTCTTGGGTCGCTCCAAATATTGCACGTAGCATTCTTCTCTCAAATACACTTAAAGCCTGTTCTTTGCTCTGTGTTAAGCTCCATGCTTCTGCACCATAGGTTACCACCGGTCTTATCAGTGACCTGTACAGTGTGCACTTATGCTTGGGGTGGATTGTTTTGGACCTAAAAAGTTTAAGTAGCCCATAATAGCACCTGTTACCAAGAGTTATCCGCCTTCTAATCTCCTCGCCCATCCGGTTTAGGCTGTTCAGTTGCGAGCCCAAGTACACAAATGTATCTACTGTGTCAAAGTGCTTTCCGTCTAGTTCTAGCGTTGGTCCTACCTTCCGATGAGTTTCGTTAGCCACCATGTATTTCGTTTTGTTTACGTTGACAATGAGTCCTAGGTTATTTGCTTCCTTCTCCAGCAGCGAGTAAGTAGTTTTGGTCGCCTGTTCGCTTCTGCAAATTATATCAATGTCGTCTGCGTAAGCCAATAGTTGTGTTGACTTAAAGTACACAGTGCCGTTAGTATCCACTCCACTACTCCTTACGGCCTTTTCTAGTACGATGTTAAACAGTAAAGTTGCCAGTAGGTCTCCCTGTCGTAGTCCTTCCTCTGTTATAAAAGTCTCAGACAACTTGTTTCGTATTCTTACTACAGACGATACTTCAGACAGTGTTACTCTGGTTGGGGCTGTCAGTTTTTCAGGGAATCCGAAACTTGTCATTATCTCCCACAGTTTGTGTCTTATGACGCTGTCGTATGCTGCTCTGAAGTCCACGAATAGATGGTGTGTCGTGATATTGAACTCATTACATTTCTCCAGGATCTGCCTAATGCCAAACAGTTGGTCTGTGGTTGACCTGTTTGTGCGGAAACCGCACTGGTATTCACCGATATTCTCTTCTGCGTATGGTAGTAAGCGACGGTACAACACATTAGCGAAGACCTTGTATGCAATGTTTAGCAGCGTTATCCCCCTGTAGTTAGAACAATCCAACTTATCACCTTTCTTGTACAATGGGCATATTATCCCTAGCTTCCATTCATCCGGTAGCTTTTCCGTTCTCCATATGTTTAATATGAGATCATGCATGCACGATATTAAGGCTCTACCTCCATACTTCAACAATTCTCCTGGAATGCCATCTGCACCTGGCGCCTTATTGTTCTTGATCCTGCGCACTGCAGTCTCTACTTCTTCTAAGGTGGGTTCCACCACTTGCTCAGTCCCTAATATTGATGTTGATGTTGGCGTTATACTTTCCTCTTGGACTTCGCGAGTGTTCTGGTTGAGCAGGTCCCACAAGTACTGACCCCACCTCTTGATACACTTTTCTGTGTGTCCGATTACTCTGCCGTCCTTATCCTTACACAGAAGTGGCTGCTGTTTGTAGCCAAGTCTCGCATTTCTGACCTTTTGATAGAGTCTCCGAGTTTCGTTGGCATTACTCATTCTTTCTATTTCCGCGAAATCTTCTTCATATTTTTCAGATTTCTTTCTTCGGAAGAGTTTTTTTCTCAACTTTCCGTTTGTTTCGATAATCCTCTACATTCGCTCTAGTATTTCGTTGCAGTACTTTTTTTCTGGCTTTGTTCTTCTCTGTCAGAGCTTCCTTGCATTCTTCATCGTACCAGTTATTACGCCTTTGTCCCTTCTTCCACCCCACAACCTCTGCTGCTGTATCTTCGATGTCATGCTTGATCTTTTGCCACGCTTCATTGACCTCTACTAGAGCGTTTTCTGGCCGTTTGGATATTCGTTCCTTCATTTGGTACTGAAATCTCTCTTTCATCTCATCGGTTTTGAATTTTTCCAGATCGTATCTCTTAACTGCCGGCTGTTGTGTGCGTTGCCAATCAATTCTAGCCCTAAGCACCGCCCTTACCAAATAATGATCCGAATCTACATTGAGGCCTCGACAGGCTCTTACATCCAGGATATTTGAACAGTGTCTCCCATCTATCATCACATGGTCTATCTGGTTCAATACTCTACCACCTGGTGATTTCCATGTGGCTTTGTGAATATGATGAGCATTCCTATTCCAGTTTAATCCAAATAAGTTCTAAATAATAAGGTGTGTAACCATTAAGAAAATTTCTTTTCATTTCTATCAAGTTAAATAAGGTCGAGTAACAGTTATACATGAAAATACAACTGTTTGTTTATTGTAATGTTAAATAATGTACCTAATAAGAAATAAATTTGTTACATCAAACATATTTTTGTTATTAAACAGAAACATATTAGTGTGGTCGTAGATAAAGTATAGTACATTACTCGAGTTGTAAGGGAATTACGTAATCGCGGAATTACGCAACTGTTCCGCTCGTACGTAATATGCTTCTTACAACTCTCGTTACGTATTATACAAAAATGAATCTAATTTGAACACAACTTTATAAAAAGATAAAGTTTCATTTCAATCTCATTAATAACCTATTAAATTGAGAAAGCTTCATTTCTATCTCGTTGATAAATCTATTATATTAAAAAAAAAGTCTACATTATGGTTTCACAACTTCACTTTGAACTCACCTAGATTATTCTAATTTAATAACTTAAGCTATAAGTCTATTCTAATAATGTAGGTTTGTACAATGTCGCCGCTATTTTCCATATGGACACTTATTCTACTCGATTTTATATATTCTGAGATTGTCTATTCCCGTATAGTATTGTCAATAGTGCTACAACTCATGTATCCTACAACTTACGTTTGTAACTGGTCCAATCTGTTTAGTGGGACAAAATTTATTATTTCCAAAATGGTCTTGTCTACTCTTGCGCGACACCTGCTTATTCTGTCAATCTATCAATTATAGGCCAGTCCATGTAGCTTAGTCTAGTATGTTTTTGATTACTACAAAATATATAATATAATGTAATTTTTAATGCAATCTGACACAGCCTTGTTCTTGAAATTCATTTACAACTGATTAACGACATTTTTTTCAGTTCGGTTTGGCATACTAGGGACCACGGGCCTCGTTTTAACACTCTTCTGCCTTTTCTTGGAGCAGTATGCCTTCATTTTCTGGATCTGGGCTTGCTTCCTCTCGTCTGTTCATTTAGGTCTGGTAGTGCCTGTACACGCAGGATGGCCTGTCGGTATTGAATTCGGTCCTCAGTTGTCTGTAATGGGATCTGCAGTTCCTCTCACTCTGATTTAACAGAGGTGAATCACTTGGCTTTGGAAGCCTTTCCCCTACTTGGGAAAAGTGTCGCTGTGAGGATTCTCTTGGTGAGCCTGGAGAGATTCAGGCGGGTTATGTGCCCATAGAAGGTCAGTCGTCTTCTCCTCATAGATGTGAGTATGTCTTAGCTCGATATTGTGCCTGGTTCTGTAGGTACTGTCGTCTTCTCTTTTCGTCTAGGTCCTAGTATTCTCCTCAGGGTCTTTCTGTCATTAAGTTCTAGTTTCCTGAGTGTGCACTCAGAGGCATAGAGTGTAGAGGGTCTTATTATTGAGTTGTAGTGCTTCAGAGTGATAAACAACCTTTCTTCTTCTTCTTCTTTCAAATAGGTCTACCTTGGACAACGCATGTTCAACTGTTGGACTTTGATGTTTGTTTGCCCAGTATTGTCGCATCTTCTGCCGGTGTAACTCCTTACTCTCTTCTGTGCAGGGGGTACCTTTCCTTCAGGGTTTTTTCATGAAATCCACGGACTTCCTTCGGGGTGCGTCTCAGAGACTGTCTATTTTACTAGACCTCTTCGGTTCAAGGAAAGGAACTCCATGGCATACAGGGCTTGTGGTCGTAAGACTGATGTGTATTGCTTAAGTTTTAGGTTGCGTAACAGGCATTTCCTGTCAAGTTGTTTCCTGTTGTAGGTGTTCTTTAGTCAGTCGATAGGCTAGTTCTAACTTGTTGACTCTCATGGATAATGATGCTCTTTCTGATAAGTTGGGTCCAATCCATTCGCCAAAATACTTAAATTTCTCAGTCTTCTTGATGTTTTCCTGTTCTAGTACCATCTCTCTGTTTGCTTCTTTGATGTTTGTAAAAAATTCTGTTTTCTCCAGCCACACTTGAAGACCCACTTTGGCAGCCTGTTTTCTGAGGCAATTTACCTGCATTGTTGCCAACTCAAGAGAATCAGCAATCAGTGGCATGTCATCTGGAAAGGCCAGGAAATCTACAACCAGTCCATTGTTCTTACGTCCCAGGTAGATACCACTCTGAAGACCCAAGGTGATCAGTTCCTTACGCCATTCTCTCATAACCTTTTTAAGGACACAGTTGAAGAGAAGTGGGGAAAGCTCATCTCTTTGTGTCACTCCAGTTTTTATTTCGAAGCTTTCTGAAATCTCGCCTATAAATTCAACCTTGGAATGGGTGTTGTTTCTTGGATGAGTCTGCGGGTTTTGTTGTCTAGCCCTAGTCCTGTAGTACTTTGTTAAACGTTTCTCTATCAATCGAATCGTAGGCCTTCCTAAAATCAACAAAGGTGACGACCACCTTGCGGTTCCTCATATTGGAGTACACAAGTACAGTTTTAAGATTGAGGATGTGTTCAACACGGGGTGGTGTCTTCTTGAAGCCTCCCTGGTATTCTCCCAGTTGACTATCCAGCTGATTTTCTGCCCTTGTTTGTAACGCCTTGGAGAGAATGTTGTATGTTACCGGGACGAGAGAAATTCTACGGTAGTTGTTTAGATCGGTAAAGAACCTTTATATATATATATATATATATATATATATATATATATATATATATATATATATATACTTATTATTTTATGCCTCCATTTTTCTGTTTAAAACCTAAACAGAGGTGCAGAAAGTGACAAAACTTATATATGTGTTATTATAGTGTAATAAAGGGTGAGCTATCTCAATCTGGTTAGTGAAACAAGTATAATAATCTTTGAGAGGTGTCATTTTTGAAGATGACATTTGAGATCGTTTTTGGAGAATTCTCTTGATTACAATTTTAGCCATTCTTCGTTATACACCCAAAGAACGCGCCGAAATAGTGGCACTTCACATTGAAAATAATCGTTCAATTATTTTAAATAAGCATAAGTTTTTTTTCAGCATTGGCCGCCTATAGCAAACCGTAAAGGAACTTTAGGTAGATATTGCTGTTAGGTCACACTCGGGGTCAGTTTTAGTAACTAATATGACGCATGCGCAGTAATTTGTAAAGTAGTGGTAATAAACCAGTTTTTAAAAGATGAATGGTTTGTTTCTTGCAAGAATGCCTCTAACCTAGATTGGCTAAGGTGCAGAATACAGATTTTTGAAACTTTTTGACTTTTTACTTGGTGTAACTGTTGTTAATCTTCTTTGGCACTGCTTAATTAAGTTCGGAAAAATGAAGCTTCTACGTTGCTTAGTTCAATAAGTATTCGTGTTTTTGTTGTCCTAAAAATTGACATTTTCAAAGTTACAACTAGCAACTGGCTCGACGTTGTCACGTTTAAAATTCATGCATTTTTCATTTATTCATTCAAATATTTTTTTAAATTCATGCCTGGAATACATTAACATTGATAATTATAGGTTGAATACATTAAAATTATTAATAATAAGTTTAATATACTTATTTAATGTCTGCATATTCACAGTCTTGCATATTATGCCGCGCGTATGTTGTATTGATTTATTTGCCGCTTCGCGGTGTGCAACCTAATCTAACGTGGTTTAAACCAACAGTTGTTGCCACATCCTATTTTGAATCGATAGTCTTGATTTATTTGTCGCTTCGCGGTGTGCAACCTAATCTAACCTGGGTCAACAAATCTAATATAACTCGGGTTAAACCAACTATCCCTGCCACATTATCCTATTTTGGATCGAGAGTTCGCGCTGCCGCGCGTATATGGTCTTGTTTTATCTGACGCTTCGCGGTCTGCAACGTAATCTAACATTGGTTTATCCAACGGTCCATTATCCTATTTCTTTCGAGATTTGCTGGCGCGTGTATGTATTCGATCACAATTTCTCAATTTTCTGTTAGAGAAGTAAAAGTGGCAACGCCGAGATGATTGCATACGCACACTTTTTGTCACGTGGCCAGAAATTTACCAGCCGTTACATCGAATATGTCAATTTTTAGAACAACAAAAACACGAATATTTATTGAAGAAGGCGTCATAGAGCCTTCATTTTAGCTTTCCGATCTAAGTTCAACAGTTTAAACTGTGCGTAAAGACGATTAACAACAGTTAAACCATTCAAAAGTTTCTGCACCTTACCCCTTGATTTATCTACCGCTTGGCGGCATGTCACCCAATCTAACTAGGATTAAAACTACAGTCCTTGCCACTGTATCTTATCATGTATCGAGAGGTCGCGCTAATATTTTGTATCCATTCACATTGAGGCATTGACAATTTACTAGTTTGACAACTAGTCGCAATAAATTGTAAAAGTCTGAGCTTTATGAATAAAAAAAGTTTTCTGTAATCCGTAAACAAGACCCGGCAAGACGGAACATTACCGGATAAAAACCGAGCAAGATCGAACAATACCAGATAAGGCCTAACAAGACCGGACAAAAGCGGAAAATAGCGAGCAAGACCGCACAAAACCGGGCAAGGCCAGACAACATCCGGACAAGATCGGATATGAAGGGACAAGAGCGACCAAGAGCGGACAAGACTGGACAAAACCGAACAAGACCGGATAAGATCCGACAAGACCGGACAAGACCGTATAAAGACTGGACAAGAGCCGAAAAGATCTTGTAAGAGCGAACAAGATCGGACAGAAACGGACAAGTCCGGACCGGACCAGACAAGACCGCACAAAATCGGACAAGACCAGACAACTTTTGAAAATTCTTTAAGACAATGATATATGAGAGCTTGAACTTGATTATAATCAATGTAAACTATGTACCTTTTTATTTGTAATTTAACTATAAATTAGAAATATGTTGAATTTGAATTTCCGATAAATAGGTTTAGAAGCTGCAAAATATGAAGATCTAGTTTTAAAATATTTTACAATTAGGAGTAATGTAGCCAATGAATTCAATAGTAGTTCTTACCGGAACTATTAAATGCAAGTGGAGAATAAGTTGAAAGAATAGATAATATTTCAGCAAATTATTCACACAGGTGTTAAAATTTATTAAACCAACTTTTACAAATAATATCGAGCTACAAATTTTCCAAGCGTAGATATATATTTCAATAATTGCCTTGATTAATTAAATCAATAATGAATCTGTTGCTAATTAACACAAAACTCCCTAATAATTTTAATTAAATGCGTTTATTTATGTTATATATTTACAACAACGTGGAAATTTGCTTGAAATGTAAAATAAATATATTTTCGCTCAAATGCATTTGAATCAAATCGATTTCTATTTGTAGTAATGCCTGCTTCCGACAAGTGAGGTCATTAACCAACAACTATTTTTATACTCAATCAATTTTACATATCAAGTGGTGAGGGGCTGATAAATGGAATGAGCACGTGGGTGAGTACGGGAACTCAACAAATCGAGATCCGAGTTCCATTTTCAATTTTACATAATTCCATTTTTCATATATTCGAGGAAGAAAGAAGCGATTTGTTTGGAGGGGTATAAGTGATGCACTTGAAATTAATCGAAAATAAAGTAAAAAAGAAATAGTGAAATTAGAGTCAATTAAATTTAAAAATCACTTGTAAATTTGGTAAAAATTGTCGAGGAGTAATGATGAAATTACATGCCTGCTTTATGGGCAACTAGTAAATGTTTTCTACAGATTCTCAAGAACAATTTGTACAACTTTTTAAAATGTAAAACATCAAAATATTGGATCAATGTACATATAATTCGAAACTTATGTTGGAACCAAACGGCGGTGATGAGAATGAACGATAAATTTTCAGAAAATATTTGTATCCAAAGAGATTTGAGACAGGATGGGTACACTATTATCGGTAATATTTAATCAAAACTTCCAGACAATACTACAGGAGGTATTACCTGAAAAAGAACAAGATGGAGTGGTGGTTAACCGACAACCATTTGGCTATTTTGGCTGACACGACGGTCGTATTAGACAATAAAAGGAATTTCCAAAGAATGATGGAACAAATGATTGCTATTAGCTCATAAGATGGGGAACTGAATCAAGAAAAAGATAACCAAATATATGGTGACCTCATCATTAACAAATTTTTATATTGACAGGATAAACCAACAACAACGATCATGCAACAGAAATAAAATGTAGAATATAGCTAGGCATAAATGATTTTCTTACAATTATTTTTTTTTCAACCGCGGTTTAAACCAACAACTTTAAATTAGAATAGCTAGATTCTACTTGTTACCCATGCTAATGGACAGCACGATTACATTGGTATTAAATTAACAGCTCACAAATTCTGGGCTATTGAAATGTTGGTCTACGGGGCAATTCCGAAATTAGGAATGTTGAGGTGCTAAGGACGGGAAAGAAGCTCAATTTGATCAAGATTCTCTACATTAGGGACTCTGATTCACAGCAAATGAATTATTCGGCGGCATCTATGATGTTCGAAAAGTTGCTCGATAGCAATTTATCCGAAAGTAATTTGTTTTGTTTACAATTTTTTTCGAAAGAAAAATGTTCGAATTATAATTTGTTCGAGAGAATTTTGTTCCAATGGAAATTTGTTCCAATGCAAATTTCTTCGAATGCAAAGTTGTTCTAATGAAAATTGTTGATAAAAAATAGACATTTGATATTTCGAATATTTTATTAAATCACTGAAAGAACACTTTAAACATATTATATTATATACTATTAACAATATACTATTAACTACAATATACGATTAACTAAAGTAATCTATTTTTTTAGTGCTATTATTAATAATATTAAGCTATTATTAGTAATATTTTGTGCTATTGTACGTAAATAAGAACGTATGTACGTAAATTTAAGAGCTAGCGCGCACGAGTGACTTTTGTTACCGTGACTGTTTCGTCACTCTTGTCCGGTCTATGATACCTATGGGATGTTCGAAGGTTACACAAAAATGGCGTTAACGTTTTCTCAAAACGTGACGGTGCATAAAGACCAGAAACTCAAAACAGACCAATTCCAAACATTCTGTCTCCCTACAATTGCAAAGTCACCAAAAACCTAGATATTACTCTTTATCATCTCCCCAATACTCGTCAGCTATATCCAATAATATTCAATCCTTTGTTGCACAGTTTTTTTTACCTGACTCTAATGAAGATTCCGAAGTTTTGCCAGGAGTAACGATATTTGCAACGACATTTGCCAGGAGTACAATATCAGTGCGGTAAAACATTAAAATACCTTACTACTTACTAATTGGTTATAAAATAGTATATTAAAGGACGGTAAGCGCGATTTTACAGCACACGTCCAAGTTTGGAAAACGATGAGCTTAACGAAGAGTTTTCTAATGGACAAGGGCTGAAAAACTGAGTATTTTCTCTATTTTGCGCCATTTTATGCCATTTCTAAATAAAAAATCGCCGAGAAAATTATATACATACTTTGAGAAAATTTTATCGCATTCGGCGAGCCATAACCGCACGCATATGAGTGCTGTTATGAGTCCATTACAGACGCAAAATAGAAAAATAACAATTTGATAATTGCTTTTAAAAATTTATTTATTTACTTACCTTATAGTTACAGAGAGTCTTTCTTCAGCTGGGACAGACAATCTCATGTTCCTATTTTTGTATATTAATTAATGCAGGTCTTATAGTGCGAAGTAGTTCATCAAAACTTCCAACACTCATTCTAAAATATTGAAAAAATTTCTTTGGATGTCGTCGAAGTTAATAAAATAAATTTCAGAACTTTCCTCTTAGTAGCCTGTCACTGCAAAGGGGGTGTAGCCAGTATTCTTTTTTTTACGTTTTTTATGTCTCATGAGTTCGCAGATAACGACTGTCTCTTCGAAATCTATTTGTAGAAATGACGCTAGGATTTCAAAAAAGTTTGGAGACTGTCATCCTTCGCTAAGCGCTCTCCACTTTGTATAGTAGTATAGTATAGTACAGTAGTATAGTATAGTTTGGTGATGTGACGTGACAGTGACAAAAAAAAAACCGCCGCGACAAAAGCCACTCGTGCGCACTAGCTCTAAATCTTTCTTTAAATCATTATATTGTTTTCTTCCAGCGGTTGGTTCTTGACCACTTATGTACTGTTCTATTCGAAGCTCGTTCAAACTTATAGCTCCAATAAATTTCCATGCATTTGATTTATTGGCACATACTTGCGTTTGAAGACTTTATCCCAACCTTCAATTGAATTGCTGGTTTTTGGCATACTTGGTTGAACTGCGTCAAAACAGTTACACATCTAAGGTTAAAACGAGGTGACCGACGGTGGCGACGATCTTGTCGGCTAATCGACGTGTCTTCAAAATAATCAACCACTACTTGAGGTGGTTAAATATTTTGATCGCAAAGTAGTTTACAATAAGCTATTATATGTTGTGTAGGCATGTAGGCACAAAGACTAATGCTGATAACATTCATATGCTTAATGAAATTCGTTATGCTCAAGCACAATTAATGTAATTAACATGCATAAGAGGATGGTGGTTTATTACAATACGTGTCCCGGGATTCGAACCTGGGTCTTATGTCCCAGAGTAGGCCGCAACCTTGACTACTAGGCCACCATCCTCTCGTTCTCGTAGTTACTTGGGTATCCACGACTCTCTCAGCAGTAAAGACGTTTAATTGTTGTCGCGGTGTGTTATTGTTTTTATAAAATTCTCAATTCAGAGTAATGGCGTCGAAACGAAAACAAAGAAATATTCGTTTGTATTTTTTTGGTGAAAGGAAATAAAGAAAATTGATCGAAAAATCCAATCAATCGAATGAACCAATATCATCTGGGACATCTGGAAACAATATCAGCGACTTATCATTTTCGACTCAAAGTCCATCAGGTACATCTTTCCTTAAGATTATTTTGTTATCTAGATAAATGCATCTTTTAAAACACCGGCACTTGATACGGGCAAAAATCGACTATTTTTTTTCTGTCGAAGAGATATTGAAAATATTGTTACAAATGACGGAAAAGAGATACTGTGAAAGTAATAGCTCTTAATATTAATATTTAGAGTTGCCACATCCCAAATTTGGATTTTCTATTTAATTAGGGTCTTAGGCCACCCTAGAGGCTGAAAAAAATTGGCTTGTTAGGGATTTTTTTTCAGAAAACCTACAAAATAAATCCAGATAACAGAAACGTGATTTTATTATCTATATCAGTGACTGCTTACAATAATTTTTTTGAAGCGATTTATTACAAAATGGCGGCTGTGCAGGGTTTTTGCGACGACGTCTTTTTTTTTCGGGGTCCATGGCCGGACTAACAGCTCCTGTAATTTTTAAAATAATAATAAGCAAATGAATTTCCCGATTATATATAGTAATTGCTATAGAAGTACGTAGGATTTTTGAGATATATTGATTTTTGGCCAAATGGCGCCCTTCTAAAGTGAAAAGTAAAAAACTTACCTGAAAAATTGTCAGATAATTGTCAATAACAAATGTACTACCCAATATAAAAAAAAAATCCTACGTACTTCCATAGAAAATGTATATTTCAAGATATTTTCAAAATTTCAAGTTAATCGGTTGAAAATTGCTTGAGTTACGAGTCCGGCCAACTTGAAAAATACAGTATTGAGATAATTGCGTTTAAAATTTTCAGTAGTAGAAAATCATGAATAATTTCACAATACCTTTAATCTGCGATATAATTCGCCTTCCAGATAATCTTCCTGCTCTTGCATTTCTTTTCTGCTTGATCTTGAAGCGATTCTTGCCTCTTTTACCCGGTTGGACAGCAATCTTTCTGAAAGCCTTATGCGCTGTTTGTCGATATACAGGCACATTTCGTAGCTGTTCGGGCCGATTTCCAAGTTCATTGCTTTGATTATGTGCAAAATTGAAACAAACCCGTCATTGAACACACAAACTGCAATATCCGTGGCTACATCCAAGATTGTTTTACCACTCGAAATGGATTTCGGGGCCAATGCCCACACAGTGGAATTGAAGCTTTCATTATTGTTTTGTGTATAACCACCGATGCACCGAGTTAGAAGACATTCACTGGTCAGTTCTTTATAGATTGGTTTGATAGCTTCATAGACTTCAATTGCAAGAGCTGGCTTATGTTCGTACTCAGCCAAAGTATTTGTAGCTTTAGCGCGTTGCCATGAGCACCATGAATCCTCTCCAATAGGACATTTGTCGTGCTGCGGTTTATCAGCAGTAGATAATTTGTGATCCAGTGTAGCCCATATACTGCTTCTCATGTTCTTAACTGAATCACTGTTTCTACGAATCGCTAATCCATAATAAATAGATAGCTCGTCTATAAGTTTCCCAGTCAATTTTCCCCTTCCACCGAGACCTTTTGTCTTCTTTTTCAAATTACGTAGTCGGGTGCCCATTCGCTTTTGCACGTGATCTATGCACTCTTTCTTGAGTACTGTGAAATCCTCATACGGCTTAGCATCTGTAATGCCTTTGAAAGTCTTAGAATTACCGTCACCAATGTAGTGAGTATATTTGAGCTGGTGCAAAGTTTCAGAGCGGCGAAACATCTCAACAACTGAATCGACTTCCATTTTTCCTGCCGATCCATCGTGATTCACAGCGCATTCTTCTGCATGATTTTCTGCCCACTGCACATATTCTTCGGTATCTTTTTTTTTAGCCCAATATTCACACGCCTTACAGTTTTTGGATTTCACTACACAATCAACGATTTTTCCACCGTTATAGCCAATAAGAGTCGTTATCCCATACAAAGACGTAAATCCACGTTTTCTCCACGAGCCATCGCCTGATAACTACAATTCCATTTTCTCCATTTTCAATAGATACGGTTTTCTCTTCTTCCGCAGCTCTCATCATACTGTTCTTGCAAACTAGATTGGTTGCAGAGCTATTTTTTTGCAATCGCAGCAATCGCATGGCAATTATGATTCTACGGTTGATTTCGTAGCCTTTCTCAACAAGTCAACAACTCGGTATCTCAGTCTTTTCACAATTCTCACAGGACACTACTAGTTTGAATCCCAAACCACGCTTACTGCTTTCAGTAAATTTCACTTCCGATTGGCATATCTTACAAACGACAGCGTTCGAAATAGCTGAAAATACTGCGATAAAGTTAATTATACGATATCCAAACGCTGGATCCACTTCAATATCATATAAATATTCCGATTGCTTTAGTTTTTTTGCCGATGTACTGGCATTCAAGTCGTCTTCTAGCTTCTAGCTCATGGCGATTCAATGGTCTTCTTCGATATATTTTTGGTCTCTTTCTATTGCAAAACGACGTTTTTATTCCTTTCTTCTCACTGTACACTACTTTATCACTCATTGTAAAAACTCAATAATTCGAGGAACCTAAATAAAACCCCTCCAAATGTGTTAAGACCTTCGTCAGCATATAAATTGCCGAACTTCTAGATGAAAGAGCTGTCCTCACGCGGCTCCGTATTTGCACGAATTGCTCATCTCGATTTTTAGCAATCTCAATCTCAAGGTGACGTTGAATCTCGAGGTTGACTTTTGGCCCCTCAGTGACAAACCTACAAACCACCGTTTGTAGGGTATTTTTTAAGGAGCTCCTTCCTAACCCCTTCCGAAAGGCCTTTTCCTCTTTGTTTTTGTCAGCATATTCAACTGCTGACTCGATTATAACTGAATTTTCAGGAATAACTTTATTGGATCTATCGATCTGATCTAAGGGTTTATTTTAAAAACTGTATAGGTATTTTTTGTGTGGAATAATTCTATCATAATTTACATTATTATTAGCAACAGAGATATTGATTACATTATGTAAGCTCCACAGTTGCCAAAATAATGTGTTAAACATATTATTGTTCGTATGGAACTAGGTTTTTTGGAACTAGGTTCGTGTGGACCCCCTGTACGAGCTTCGTGTGGAAGTCTCGTAATTTACGTTATTACGTTACTAAACATAATTTACGTTATTGCTATTCGTATGGAACTAAGTTAAGTGGGTGTGGAACCTCCCTGTACGAGCTTCGTGTGGAAGAGCCGTAGAATTTAGCTAGACCTGTTAAATCTGCATAGATATTATTCATGTGTAATAATTCTATTATAATTTACGTTATTGTTTATATGGAGTTCGGTTGGAACTATGTTAGTTTCGTGTGGAGCCCCCTCTTAGGAGCTTCGTGTGGAAGGCTCGCAGAATTTAATTATGATTTAATTATTCTTACCTTTTTGCGAGAATTTCTGTGTTAGATGCCTTGTTGGCGGCTTTTTGTGCCTCTATCAGTTCACTAATGGACTTTGCCATTGCGCTTATTTGTTGCTGTATCGCTTTGAAATTCTTGGAGATCTACTGCGATTTTTCGAAATTGAGCGAGATCTTTTCCTCGATCTTCCCATGGTGCTAAGCTGTTTAATTTAACCTTTAAACCGTTACACATCCGTTGTCTTTGGCACAACAAAACTATATGACTCCAAAAAAAAAAATTCCAATTTAAACTCTAAATGTGTGTAGTTGACACGTACTTGACAGTACTACCAGTAATCAATTATATAATCATCGAGAACGAGACGCAAGTATAATTTGATTTGAAACATATGTAACTAAAAAAATCACTAATATTACAAATATGCGTGATATATATATATATATATATATATATATATATATATATATATATATATATATATATATATATATATATATATATATATATATATATATATATATATATATATATATATATATATATATATGTATTTATATATTTAAAATATTTGTAAATTTTACTTATGTTGAAAATTAAAAAATATACTACTACTACTACTTATGTATATTTATTACCTCTACAGGTTTATAAATGGATTCCAAAATTTTATACATAAAACAATACATATATAAATAAAACTAATATAGTATATAAATCAAAAAGAAACGTATGCTAATAAAACTAAATAAATCACTAAAAACCTAAACTTGCTATTCCAATTCAGCTCTTGAGATCCTTTTCTGTAGTTCCCCCATGGATCTGTTCTGGGACCGATATTGTTTCTTATAGTGATGAATTCCGTTGTTGGGTGGATTGTCGGCTTCCCTCTCCACATATTGCTCTTCTTCTCTCCTCAACTTTCTTCATCCAATCTATCCCTCTTCCATCCTCGTTTAAAACCTCTTCTCTACCCTCGTCCCTTTCTCTCATTTCTGAACATTCGTTCAGCCAGTGTTCTATTGTCTCCTTGTTTTCTCCACACATCCTGCATACTCTATTCCTATCCTCCATCCAAAATTTATTATCTCTCTCTTCATTTCTACATCTGAATCTTGCTATTGTCACTCTCTCTTTTCTACTTTCTCTTCCTAGGTACTTTGGCAGTTCTTCCGTTATTATTTTTTCATATTTCCCGTTGTACCTAGACTCCCTAATTCTTGCTCTCCTTTCTTGCCTTTGCACATCTCTATCTCTCTGGACCAATTCCTCTGTCATTACTCTACCTCTCTCTCGCATTCTTTCTATCTCCGCTCCTGCATACCCGTTTCTTTCTAGATATGCTTCCCTCTCTTTCCACACCCCCTTTCCTATTACTTTTCTTTTTTCTTTGAGGCACTCTTGCAGAATTTTGCACTCTCCTCTCTCTATCACCCTCTCCTCAAAACTTATTGCTCTCTTTCCTGCTTCTATTCTTATTCCATCTCTCTTTGTTTCCTCCATCACTATATACCCCGGGGTCTCTCTACCTAGTCCTAGCACCCATTTCAAATATTTTTCTTGCACCCTTTCCAGTCCTTCTTGCTCTCTCCACCCCCATATTTCCGCTCCATACATCATCACACTTTTCACCAGGCTATCAAACATCATCACCCTCCTTCTATAGTCGTGTCCAAGTTTTCTCTCTCCTATTCCCCATACCACTCCTAGTATTTTATTGGCTTTCTTTACTAACTCTCTCACGTGTGCTGTTTCAGTATTTCTCTCATTAAACACGTACCCTAGGTATTTAAATTCTTTTACTTCTTCAATTTTCTCCTTCTCCCATCTCCACTCAATTACTCTTCTCCTGCCACCCCCTTTTCTAAACACCATCATCTTGGACTTCTCCACATTCACTGTCAGCTTTTTCCTCCTCATATATTTCTCCATGTTTCTTATCATTTCTTTCATCCCTTTCTCGTCTCTCGCTAGCACCACCAAATCATCCGCGTAGGCTAGGGACCACACTTTTTCTTTGCCCACCACGACCCCACCCGTCTGCGCCTTGCTGAACATCTCCTCTATATCTCCAATAAATGGTGCAAACAGGCTGGGGCTTAGTGGGCAGCCTTGTCTCACTCCCTTATGCGTATTAAAACCTTCGCTCACCCTTTCCCCAACTCTCACTCTACTTATTGTTTCTTCATAAATCTCTTCTAATTTTGCTATCAGATGTTCCTTTATCCTCTTCTTTCTCAGGCATTCCCACAGTGCCTCTCTTGCTACATTATCAAAGGCCGCCTTCAGGTCCACAAATAATGCATACATCCTGCCGCCCTTCTTTTTTATCTCATTCCCTACTATGTGATTCAAGATGTATACATTATCCATGGTCCCTCTCCCTTTCCTAAATCCCGCCTGTCCGTCTGGTATCACACCTCGCTCCTTCAATTCCTTCGTCAATCTCTCTTCTACAATCATTGCATATATCTTATATGCTGTATTGAGCATGGTGATCCCCCTGTAATTGCCTGCTGTTTCCCTTTCTCCTTTCTTATATATGGGGCATATTATCCCCTCTTTCCACTCCTGTGGGAAGCCCTCTCCCTTCCACACTCCATTCATTATCTCCAACAGCCTGTCAGCTTCCCTTTCAGTTCCATATATCCACGATTCATTCTGTATACCGTCCCTCCCCGGTGCCTTTTTCTTTTTCAGTTTACTCAGTTGTTGTTCTAATTCTTCTCTTGTTATCTCTTCTATTTCTCCCACCCTGTGTTGACTCTTTTTCTTTTCCTGTCTGATTTCGTCACCACCCAGCAGCTGACTGAAGTACTTTCTCCATTCCTCCATAGTAATTCTATTACTCACTTTTTCTATTTTTTTCTTTCTTTCCCTATTTATGTATTTCCATACCTCTTCTTCCGTCTTTATGCCTTTCATCTTTAGTTCTTCTTCCATCCATTTCTTTTGCTTCTTCTCCTTGCATACTAATTTGTACCTCTTGCGTGCTCTCTTGTAATCCTCATTACTTGCTTTTCCTCTTTTCCAATTTCTTAATTTCTTTCTTACTGATTGCTTCCCTTCCCTGCATTCTTTATCCCACCACTCGTTTTTCCAAGCCCCCACCTTCACTCTTGTCTCTATCACTTTTTTTTCTGTTGCATTTTTTACGTGATCACCCAGTTCTTTCACTTTTTCGTTTATCCCTTCCTCTTCATATCTAGCCTCCCTAAGTCTTGTTCTATAATTTTCTATTGCTTCTTCCGTCCAGATATTCTTCACAATTATTCTTCTAACATCCTTCTCACTTCTTCTATTTTTCTCTCTTCCTTTTGTCTTCACTTCCAATGGCATATGATCCGACTCGACTCTTTCTCCAACCTTGAATTGTTCTATCTCATCCCATGCTTCTTCATTCACCATAACATAGTTAATAACTGTCTCCCCTCTTGGTCCGACATATGTGTACTCTCCTTTCTCATCTCCTATACTGTTTCCATTAAGTATGTCCCACCCTCTTTCTTCTACTAGACTTATCAGTAGTCTCCCTTCGGCGTTTTCTGTTGTGTCTTTTGTTGGTCTTCTTTCTATTGTTGTTTGTTCTTCTTCTAGCCGTATTCCTTTTTCTCCAATTCTTGCGTTAAAGTCCCCCCCAATCACCAGAGTTCCCTCGTCTTGCTGTTTTACTCGCTCTTCTATCATTCTCTTCGTTTCTTTCATACTTCTGCTGTATATTGTTATAATTCTCCATTTTTTCTGTCTAATTTTCACCGTTCTTTCCATAATGCCTCTTTCTTCTTTTGCTTCGGTTCTGTTTTCTTCTTCCAAACCCTTTTTCACTCCCATTATTATCCCCCCTTTAGCTCTCCCTTTCCTTACCCTCTTCTACAAATTACCCTCTCTGCAAATTGACACTTCCACTTAAACTCTTTCGGCATTATTTTTTCCAATTTTTCCCACCCCTTCTCTTCCACCCACGTTTCTACCAGTCCCACTACATCAAATTTTCCCAAATATTCCCAAAACTCATTGTCTTTGTTTTTTATCCCCGCTGTGTTCCAGTATACTATTCTTAACTGCTCCGTTTCTTCCTTATTCCTGTCCATGTTCGTTTTCCGTTTTCTGTCCTGTCGTCTTTTCCTTGTGCTCTTATTCAAAATTAAAATATATATATATATATATATATATATATATATATATATATATATAATAATCTGAATTAAATCAGAAATCACACCGGATCGCAAAAACCACCAACGCAAGAAATTTATTCACACATGAAGACACCTAAAAACAACAAAGCATCAGGGGAAGATGGGATTGTTGCTGAACTTCTGAAAAATTTAGGCACAAATTCACCCAAAGAAATGACTGATTGGAAGATTGCGTTAATCCATCCACTAGATAAAAAAAGGCAGCAAGTTAGATGTAAACAACTATAGAGGTATCTCTCTTTTATCTGTCACCTACAAAATACTAGCAGCATGTCTCTTGAGTAGAAAACAAAAGCAATTAGAACCCAAACTATCAGAATACCAAGCAGGATTCAGACCAAACAGGTCCTTTCCAGAACAAATTATCAACCGCAAAACCATACTCAAATTACGAGCCCTCACACAATAGGCCACAATATGCACATTTGTAGACATCAAAAAGGCATACGATTCGATAGACAGATCCTCACTATTCCAAATTCTAGAAGTGAGAGGACTAGATCCCAAAACCCTATAACTCATAAAACAAACACTCACTGGCACAAAATCTAAAGTGAAATTTATAGGGGAAATTTCAGAACCCTTTGACATTCGAACAGGTGTGAGACAAGGTGATGGAAACACTCTCCCATTCTGTTCAATATCGTGCTAGACAAGGTTATGGAAAAATGGGAGAAGGAGCTCAAGAAATGTGAGTCTTGGAAACAACCTCTATTCGACTGGGCTTTTCCAGAAACAACCTCTACGTACCATACCTTGCTTTTGCGGATGATCTGGCGATACTAACAAAGGATGAGGAGACTGCCGTCAAACAGCTTGAGATACTTAAGGAATGTGCAGAACAAGTGGGACTACAGATCTAATTTGAGAAAACTAAATTCTTTTGTTCAAAAACTGATATCGCAAGCCTGAGAACAAATTACGGTAAAATAGAGAAAGTCCCGTACTTTAAATACCTCGGAGAATCCATCCAGAATCTGACAGGCCTTAACAGGACTTGAGAAAGATCTCACAGCAAAACCGTCTCCAAAAAATCAAGAAGGCATTGTGGTTAGTCCAAGACATCTATAATAAAAAATCAATGTCAAGACAGACAAAAATTCGGCATTACAACACAGTTATAAAACCAACAGTCTTTTACGCAAGCGAAACATTGACACTTCTCCTCACCATTTATTATCGGATCCAAAATTATTCGAAAACCCGAATCATTAATTTACTGAATGACCCCGTTTACTGTTGTCAGTTCTGTACACGCTTCCTTCAACAAATCAGTAGTAATGTTGACTGAAAAATTGGTATTTCGTTTTATAACAGCATCATCTAAAGTGGTTTGAATATTTAGGCGCCTCTTTTTATCTGGTGGTGATGAATTGGACGAGGGTGCACGTGACGGAGCTGCAGTATATGTTGTCTCTGCATGATTTCCCTTTATCGCAGCCTTCAACCTGGCAAGTTGATTTATATGTTACTGAGTCACATAGAAAAAAAAAAGTTTAAGCAGAGAGTAGGTATATCGAGAGGTCCAAGTAGGTATATCGTATATCTAGGGCAAATGTTTGAAACCGGATGACAAACCCCAACACCAGGGGCCACTAGACTCATGGTGTCGCCACTTTCTTAGTCCAAAGTGGGGCAGGAGGGGCGATCACAAGATTATGCCGTGGTTGGGTATCTATATTATACCTACTCTCTGGTTTATTTATGTTTATTATGTTTATAAAAAGAATTTCCAAAGACGTTGAAAAAGAGTTAGGCAACTAACGACATTTAATATTTGGTTCAAGAAGTGGCGCCTCTAATTTCTATTTTTTTTTTATTATCATCAAGAGCGTCACTAGCGACTTAAAAACAAAAAAAAGGAAGAAGAACGGTTTCTATAAACAAAATCAGAGAAAAACAATAATTTTTGCAGCAACACTTTTTTAAGTTTATCATCATATGTTTTTTAGTTTCTTTCTCGAACAGTGTTAATTTTGTATTTGTATTTAAGTTTTTCATTCGGTTTTGCATTTTGTTATGCATTTGTTGTGCATTTAATATTTAAAAGTTATTGGTTCGTAATCACTGTATAATTCATTCCATTCTCCACCAACACCAGACATCAAACATATTATTTCGTAAGTTTACTTTTTATTCTATGTATAATAACAACTTCGCAAAATTTGGACAGTATCTTAAAAACACAAACAAACAAAAAAATACGGACCGATTCCGACAACAGAATGTCACTAAATTGTGTAACAACTACTTTGGACCATATTTAGCGACCGTTTGGAAATAAATCTCCCTTACATTAAGGTAGTACCATCGGTATCAAATTTTAATGAAACTTGGCATATTCTTGCATAAAAATCGTGCATAAAGATAATTAACCAGTTAAATAAATAAAGAGCTGCAAAATACCAGTAAAAAAGATATTAATAATAAACAATGTTTGCCTTTGCTATTGATCTTTATGAGAAATCATAAATTTTATTTTATTCCACCTTCAAATTATACAGTGGCGTTGCAATGCATGTACGTTTTAAATACTGTAGATTTCAAAATTTAAAATTTGGAATTTATATTTAAACGATTCAAAAATAAAACCGCTAACCGAAATTATTTATTTCGTTTTCAATCATGATCGTAAATTTAAAATTTGGTTTTCGTTTTCATTCTTTCAAATATTTCGGTTAATTTTGTTATTTGGTTTTCGTTTCGTTCTTAGTCTGGTTAAAATATTAAATAGCGTAAATTTGTTTCTGATGGAGTTTCGTATAAATAGTTTTGAGCAAGTAATTTGTACAGCTAATGAAATGGAAGTAAATGCAGATTTTGAAAGTAGTCTTTCAATTAGAATTAGACGTAAAAGCAAATTATTTATTTACGAAGGAACAGAATAGAATAAACCAATAGAAAATGTCTAAAAAAGTTGAATTATTTTTGAAGTTTTAGTTTATCTCTTAAATATTTGTACTAATTCTGTTTGAGAAAGATTTATACAATTGAAAAATTATAATCAAATTTTTCAATTTTTATATGATATTCCATTGTTAGCGCAAAAAAAATCAGACGAAATTCTTAAAAATTGTCAGGATTTGCACATGTACATAACAGACGATATAGAACCTTTAAATTTGTCCAAGGAATTACAAATTGAGAGGAATATATTAACAACAGGTATGACACCGCTGGATGCAGTGAATTATATAGAAAGAAATAATTTATCTTAAACTTTTCCTAAGATTATTGTTTGCTTAAGAATATTTACCTATTACCGTTGCCACTGAAGAACGTTCGTTCTCTAAATTAAAAATAATTACAAATTATTTGTGATCTTCTATGGCCCAACAAAGATTAATAAAGGCCATAGGGGGATACGCATGGTAAAAATGTCTTTTGTAAATAACTTAATGATATTCTATGGATATATAGATACTATAGAAATATAAGGATCCTGAAAATTTCAGACCTTAATTTATATCGGTCTCTTCAATAAGTCAAAATAAGTAAAAATTGGAAAATATATATTTTTTCTTTGAATTGAGTGATCCGATTTGTTTGAAAATTTGGTATGTTATGCAGACGATAGAGAGCTTTTACGGACACCATGGACCAATTCTTGGCTTAATAAATTGATGATCAAAAAAATTATTTTATCTTCCTTTTTTAATTTTTATTATGATACTTTTTGAGCAAAATTATGATTCTTTAATTTTTACATTTCTAATAAGATCTATAATGACTAAGAATTTTTTCAAAAATTTCTTAATGGTACGCCATAGTTAAAAAAAATAAAAACATTTGTAACTTTCTTGCGACAAGATGTTCAGTCTTCGTCACTTCTTCTTCAATCACAACGTTAATATTATCTTTAATAAATAATTGACTTCTTATTTCAGCTGGCTTTGGAATCCGTGCTAAGTATCTCCCATAAGCCAAATAATAAATAATTGCTGCGACATGCGAGCAGCATCCAATAGTGCGAGATCCATTTTCATACTCACAGCAATATCTTGTCACCCCGTTGTATCCAATGCTGTGTGGTGTATATTCCACGAAACATTTGTACACTTTCCTGCTCATGTGACGTGACTGGACTTGAGCTTTCAATACATTAGTTTCTTCTTTTACAAACTGTATGTAAATCTTTTCGGACTCATCCATGATTTCTGCCAAATATGAAATTGTTTGCTTGTATTGATATGAACCGGTGTACAAAATCTTCAAATCTTTTTCTGTCATCTCTGGAAAGTCATCAAGGTCATCAACAGAAATCGTTTAAAAAATAAGTTTTTTGCTCAGCCAACCTTCATTTTTTACTTGTTCAGCAAGAGAATTTTCTAGATCTTTTCTTGAAATAATCCTATTAATATAGCTTCGTCTGAACGTTCCACATCACAACTAAGACGTTTATTAAAGCGGTTATGTAAAAATGAAGCGATTCTAAAATAACTTCCAACTTTTGGGAGTGATTTGTTGTCTATTTCTTGGCCAAGAAATTTAAACTTTGCCTTAATCATTCCATGGGTTGCTTCGACTGGACATCGGATTTTAGTAACACACCTTGATTCATTTGATTCAGATGTAGTTAGTTGAATCCGTTTACCTTTTAAAGCTGGCATAAGCACTTGAAATTTTTTATTTTCTAAGTATTCTTTGACGTCCCGCAAGCCACGATCGACAACAAAGATATCTCCGGATCTTAGTAGGGAACATAAACCATTAGGTTCATTTATAACTTCTCTCGTGATAGAAGCATCATTTTGATTCGCATGATATGGACCTAGCATTTCCAGAACATATCCATTAGTCGTCCAAATGGTTAAAGGTTTGCACAATGAGGTTTTTTTTGACCAGAATATGATTTCTTTTGATATACATTATTGGAACTTTTTTTATGATAAGCATAGGTACCGTCACAAATCAAAATAAGCTTCTTATTGGTTTTATCATGAAGCTGCTGCGCTATTGCTGATGTTTGGTTTTGAATCAAGTCATCTCTAGATGCTGCAGAGAATCCGAAATGATTCGGAAGAATATCATTTTCGAAACATTTGATAACTTGGGCCGAATAGTGAGAAACAAACTGTTCTTGATCTAGTTGCAAGATAGATATTATGAGCTTATTTGAATTACCGGTTCGAAGCTTAAATAAAAAAACTAGAATTGCTTGTGTGATTGTTCGAGTGCATGTATTTCGCATCGACTTAAATAATGTTCGTAATTCAATTAGGTTTTCCCATGTCAGACCAGTGAAAACCTGAAGTTGTTCTTCTGAAATACAATAGTCGGCCATTTTGTCGAACAACGAAGAATCACATTCTACCACCAAGTAGTCCATCAGTTTTTTTAATTCAGATGACTCTATGTAAGATGAGTTCGAATGTAGCTTTAAAAGGTTAATATCCTCTTGAAAAAAACGTTTGTTAATTATGTGACTGGAACAGCATCGGTTTCCTTCAGGAATATAAATTCTTCTTTTAATATAAGCTTGTAATCGTGCATTTTTCGGAACAAGAACCAAGCTATTTTTATTAACAGAATTACAAACACAACAATAGGAAACGGTGTGGAAACGGTTCTTCGAATCGGAACATTAACGTATTCTACATCATCGTGCTTAATATTTGAAACAAATGATGGATCGTCCATACTTGATTGCGACGATGTTATTTGGGATAAGGTTGAATCAGTTTCTTCTAAATCTTCTTCACGACCTTTTTCTGACGGTTCGCCTGGACATTTTTCTGCATTAATTTTTCTTTTTTTATATTTGAACATACGACAGGATCCACATATGGTATCACCGATAAAAATCTCTTTTGTGAAAATCTCTGAAAACTCATCTAGATCTTCTGTCGAAATAACTTTAGTAGTTCCTGCACTCTTCTTTATAAATCGGTCACAAATTGCACTGCATTTAAAATTTTTAGATTTTAGTGAAGACATATTCGAAAAAAATATTAACGAATGTTCATAAATAAAAACAATTATTTCATAAAATATTATTGTGTTTAGCACTTTTCTGAACGATAATCTCAAAACAACAGGTTAGAGAACTTTTTTGGAAGCGTCTGCTAGCGATAGTATGAATAATTTTTATAGCTACGTTCATGTAAATTGAATGCGACTGTGGTGCTCTCGCTTACGACAATTTTATGAACTATTTAACGCGCTATTCGATTCGAAATGCATTAAAAAATCTATTGTAAGCAAAAACATATTTTTATTAAATTTCTAATAGGCGTTATATTTAATTCTAAGAACAAATTTTTTTTTAATTATCTTTAATGCAACAGATTTATTCCAGCGTATTATTTATGTAATAATAATAGTATAATTTGTAATTATTTAGGTAGAATTTGTTGAAAAATAAAATTTTTTGGTAATAATTCAATTCAATTTTTTTGGTCATTATAGAGTTATTATAGATCTTATAAGAAATGTAACAATGATAGAATCATAATTTTGCTCAAAAGGTATCATAATAAAAATTAAAAAAGTAAGAGAAAATCATTTTTTGATCATCAATTTATTAAGCAAAAAATTGGTGTCCGTCAAAGCTGTCTATCGCCTGGATAACATACTAAATTTTCAAACAAATCGATTCAGTCATTCCAAAGAAAAAAAAAATATTTTCCAATTTTGACTTTTTGAAGAGACCGATATAATTTAAGGTCTAACATTTTCAGGATCCTTATATTTCTATAGTATCTCCATATCCATAGAATATCATTAAGATATTTACAAAAGGCATTTTTGCCATGCTTATCTCCCTATGGCCTTTATCTATGTTAGGCATAAAACATGAAATACCAGAGAAAATAAACTACGACGACATCATTAATTATTTTGCAAAGGAAAAAGCCGGAAGAGTAATTTTTTTTATTTATTTGTTTTATTAAAGTTAAATATAAAGTTATTGTTTTTGTATATATAAGTTATATATTTTGCGAAAGTGTCTGGACCTATATTATTTTTTTTAAATATTTTTATTAGAATTACATTTGTATTTTATTTGTTAAGTAAATAAAATACGGCA
Organism: Phosphuga atrata; assembly: GCA_944588485.1. Taxonomy (NCBI): domain Eukaryota; kingdom Metazoa; phylum Arthropoda; class Insecta; order Coleoptera; family Silphidae; genus Phosphuga; species Phosphuga atrata. The sequence continues at coordinate 10,647,077 of OX155896.1, read as the reverse complement.
TATATCAACGGTTTATTATTTTTTTTAATATGTGGGGTGGGGGGCGGCAAAAGTGGTATTCGCCTTAGGCGGCATATTTTGACGCGCCGGCCCTGCTTCCAAACAGAAAGCTTCTCCACAAAAGTCCATCACACAGAGCCAACGATGTAGTTGCAGCGGACGAATCACTCAATAGGAACCTCCCAGAGGATCCAGACATCCTGCTCCTGAACGAGATGGTCTATCGAGAGGCGACAAGGCTTTCTTCTTCGGTCTCACGTGGTGAGAGCACTGGGGCTGAGGGGAAATTCGAATATCGCCTTGAAAAGATAGGCAAGAGGATAGGAACCGCTAGGCAGGATATTTCTCAAATTCAGTGTGTGATGGAGTTCATCAAAGAGATGAAACCTTTTACGCAAAAAATCCGGCGCATCGCGCGTCGTATTCGCCAGACCCATCACACGCTGAATGCAGCGGTGTTGCTGTTGAAAAGCAGCGCAGCATGGCTAGAGTTCGCAGTCTTGTGGTGGCAAGAAAGTTCCTGGTTAAGAGTAGGCGAAGGTTGGTCGAGAGCGACAAGTTCAAGACAAACCCTTCGAGGCTCTCCCAGCGGGCAAACTCTATCTCGGAGGAATTTCCGGCGGTGCAGAATGTCGAAGTCTTCTGGAGGGAAGTATACTAGGCGTCGAAACCGTTGCGTGAAGACACTCTAGCCCTTGCACAATTTAAGAACTTCGTAAGAAGATCTCAATTAAGACCAGTGATGTGCAACCCGATAACACCGGAAGAAATTGGCGAGACCCTTAAGGGAATCAAAAATTTCGCCGCACCAGGCCCGGACGGAATTAATACCTTTTGGTGGAAAAAATTCCGAAGCACGCATACGCGTCTGGCCAGGGTATTTAATTTCTGGCTTAATGGTGAGCAGCCCATTATGGAGTGGGTTGTCGAGGCGAGAACCGTTTTACTACCTAAAACGGGTGATTTGTCTTAGAACCGGCCAATAACTTGCCTAAATGCGTGCTATAAGATTTTCACACATCTCCTGTACTACTGAATACTCCACGCTATTAACACGGTGTATTCAAAAATTTTCGAACAGCGAGGCTATAGCCATACATTTGCCTTTCTGAGATCAAGTGGTCTGAAGTCTGAGACTGAGGGTTTCATTTGCGCTGCGCAAGATGGTGTAATTTACACCTTGGTCTATCGCAGCCGCGTGATGTATAGTGGGTATAGAGGTGCCGAATGTGAGCTGTACGGCTTGTCACAGGGCCCCTGAAACAGCAATGCATATATTGGCGGCCTATATGCCTATATTCATTGCCACAATGCGGCATTGAGAGTGTTATACTTTCATTTAAGACATCATTATGCGATAGACCGGTCACCAGTTCTGCTGTATGTGCCTAACGATATTGAGTCCGTTGAAGAATATGAAGGTTGCCGAATCTATTGGAACTTCTCGTTCTCCACCGTCAGGCAGATAACGGCGAACAAGCCTAACGTGGTTCTATTGGACCACTCCTCCAAGCAGATGTTTGTTATTGAATTTTCGACTCCTGCTAAAAATAACATCTGCGTCAAGGAGGAGAAAAAGCGGACAAAATATCAAGACCTGCTCTTTGAGCTTCGGAGGCTGTACTCAGGTTACTTAGTGAAGCTCGTCATTTTGGTAATTGGGTGCATGGGAGGCATCAAGGACTCGTTTGTCTCCAAACTGAAAATCATTCCTGCCTGCCGTAAACCGGCAGAGACCCTTGCGGCTGGAATGCAGAAAGCGGTCATCTTGGGGTCGATGCATCTGCTTAGGGCACATTATTTACGGGATTCATAGCTACTGACATCATGGCTTTGAGGAGTGGATATGATGTACGAACAGGACCTGATCAGCAAGGAACCTCGTGAAGGTAGGAACCACGGGAGCTCCTTCTGGTTAAAAAAAAAATCTGAATTGAAAAAATCACTATGTTTTTACCAACTATGTTCACTACGTTTTTTAATTTTTGAATTCAGAGTATGTATTACCAGTAATACCTGTCGTAACTGTACATTTCCTATAACAATTTCTGTGTGCTTTGGTAATATATTTTTATCAATAAAACCCTATACAATTAAATATAACATCAAAAATAGTTTTATGTTATTACTTTTTCCAAAACGTGATAGCATCTAATAAATGCTAAATCTATTAAATTTTTCAGTTACAGCAGGATTATAAAAATCGTATCGGATATCGTATCGTATCGTATACATTTTATAGGTCGTTAAATAAATGTTTCTTTCTTTCAGTTCAAACAAAGTTTTAAAATTATATAAAAAGTTCAAAAGATTTGATTACTTTTTCCACTTTCTGTTGTATGGTGTTAATCAATATGGCCTGTTAACGGCTCATATAACAAATAATTGATTGTTGATTTTGAAGACGAGTTGGTCTTTCAGTTCTAGTAAATTTATTTTGACGTGAAACTCAAATGAGAATGAATAATTAATTGGCATAAATAATGATTGTCAGATCAATTTTATTTAATTCAAAGGGTATTATTTAGCATTTCATGTGATGTAAATAGGCAATGGAATTGACGGTTTTGAGTCAAGTGCCCGCACGAGAAGGAAGATGGGCGTCTTTTACTGATGTATCTGGCATTGACAGGATCATTATTGGTTTCGTAATATAGCCGTTTATCTGATTTACACTTGACTCACCTGACGCAGCTTCTGCACGTGACTGCTGTGCCTCTTTAAACCCGATCCTTTTACCACAAGCACATCACTATTTTCTTTCAAATTTAATCAAATTACCTACATTAATTCGCTTTAGTAACAGCAGCGAATTTCTGCAGGGGAAATTCTCTGTTTGGGGATAGAGAAGCTTTATTACTTTTTTCTGCAGGTTGCTTTGAAGCCTGGTATTGAAATTTGTACCAATTAACATCATACGTAACATTTTGTTATTACATTCGAGATAATTAACTACGATATAAAGCTTTGTCAATTATTGTAATAACAAATCATTTAAAAATGAAATTATTTATAAAAATCGTTTTAACTTATATAAAATTAACAAATAAAAACAATTTTAATGATAAATAACAAAAAAGAGTATTTTAAGTAACATAACTTTGATTGAAAATTAAAGCAATGATTGTGAATATCTTCCAAAATCCGAGAATAATTAGTAACTTATAACAAAACAATTAATCATTATCTAAATTTAGTGAACTCTTTAATGAAAAATGTAGGTTTTTTTACATCAAGGATACAGAGGGCTTGTTTGGTATTTTTATTAATACTAATTTAGCCTGCTTCCATCTGACAGGGAACGTACCAGCCAGTAGTCTTTTGTTTAATATTTCCAGGACTAGACAAGGGAAGTTTTTACCAATAGTTTAACCGCCTCCATGGGGATACCATCTGGTACTGGAGCTCTGTTGTTGCGCAGACGGTCACTTGCCATGATTACCTCTTCTTCAGTGAACGCAGGAGGAGACAGACAAGACTAGGCAGACAGATCTGGAAAGACAAGTCTTATCTTTTTTTTGGGGACTTAGCACCTGACGGTTAACTTAACAAGAGGACCCTATGAAATATCACAAGCATATTGGGTTACCGTTGGGATACCGCATATTGGGTTACCGTTGGGATACCGCATATTGGGATACTGCGCTTTTCGCAAAACTTTCAAGATGTTGCTGCATTGTGTCGCCCTTACGTCCCCTTTCACTTGCAGTGATTAGTTCATGTATAAACATTTTTCATTCTCTGGGCTTCTTACCCTTTCCGCTCGTCTAGTATTTTGCTTGTCATGATGTCTGGGATCATCCTTGATGCATCTGCCCATAAGTACTCCGACGAGATCATTTATTCAACCATTGTTGATTGGTCTAGTGTTGGTCCGGTTTAATTTTTCCATTTATCCCTTTCGGGTATTCACCTGTCACACTCAAAATCAGTATGCGCCGCGCTGTCTGTGAGTCTACAGTACTGTGAGTCTACAGTAAATTCAAACGCAATCTGTGGCCCTATCGATGCATGACTAGACAGGCTAGATGGACTAGACACACTGGACAGTCTGGACTTCTAGACAGACTAGACAAACTGGACAGGCTAGACTGACTTGACAGACCCGACAGCTTTTTTTATTTATTTTTTTGTGGGGGTGGGAGGGGGGACGTAGCAAGCACCCCCGGGTTAACTTGTCAAGTGGACCCCTGAAACCTACACATCTTGGCACTGCTCCAAGCATAACTTCAAGATGCTGGTTGTTTTACAATGTTGTCTATGATATACCTTACTTCCCCCATCCAGTCATGCCGATTACGGGTTCTGGTTTAGCCCTAGTCTTTCAGAAATCTGCCTTTTCTTCTCATCCTGCTCCTTATAATTGATTATTTCGGATATTGTTTTTTGGACCACGTTCCAGTTGTTTTCCGATTCTAAGATGAATGGTATAATAGTTCTAGGTTCTTTGGTAGAATGTTCCTCTCTGTGTCCCACATACTATATTTGTAGATGATGTGCTTCATGCTATCCTCTTCCCCGCAGTATTCGCAGCAGCTATCAACAGCTTTGCCTATCTTGTGGAGGTAATCTCGAAAGCATCCGTGTACACTGAGTGCTTGTGTTAGATGCTAGTTTAGTTCTCCCTGTTTCCGAGTTACACATTTTTTGACATCCTTTATTAACAGCCTTGTCCACTCTCCCTTATGGCTTGCTACCCACTCCTTCTGCAATGCCCGTAGTTGTTCAGTCCTTGCGATCCTCTTGGCTTCTTTTTAATTAGCAATTGGTTTAATTTGTTTAGATGAGTACATGCTAAGCCTCTCCTGCACTAGTAACTCTATTGGAGGAATGCCCTGCTATTACCAAGGACGTAAGACCACACAGACTAAACAAACTAGACAGACTAGGCAGACTAGACCGAGTATACGGAATAGATAGAGTAGATAGATTAGACATACTAGACATACTATACGCACTAGAATAACTAGAGGTACTAGACATACTAGGCGTATTAGACATACTAAACCCTACTAGTTGGATTAGACAGACTATACAAGACTAAACAGAAAAAAGTAGACAGACAAGACTAGGCAGACAAAACTAGACAGACAAGACTAGGTAGACGAAACTAGACGGACCAAACTAGACAAACCAAGGTTGACAGATATGACTAGAATGACTAGGCAGACATGTCTAGACAGACAAGACTAGACATAAATGACTGGACCGACAAGACTAGACAGACATGGCTAAACAGAGAAGCCTAGATAGACAAGACTAGTCAGACCGCACTAGTCAGACCAAACTAGACAGGGGAGACTAGACAGGCAAGACTATATACGCAAGCATACACAGGCAAGAATAGATAGGCAGGACTAAATAGAAATGATTGGACACACGAAAATAGACAGGCAAGACTAGAAGACAAGACTAGACCGATAAGACTAGACAGACAAATAAAGCACATTGTATTAGATATATACTATAAAAAGAGTCGTCGAGACAAGTGTAGATTAGAGTCAGCCAAGGCAAACAATTACGTAACAAGTTTTGGTTGGATTTACATAATAAAGAGCAGACAGTAGAAGCTATTTTAAGTTGAAATAGATAATATAATAACAGCTTTAAGATTCCGAAAATTAAAATTGTTGCAATAAACCAAATAAAACTTCAATGGAATTATTTATCTAAATAAAAAGCAAGTCATTCTATGTGCGCCTGACTGTAATACAAGATTCTTATAAATTTAATAAACGAGAGAGTATAGGGCACTTGAAAAAAGTTGAGGACCTTTTCAACTTTGAAGAGTTCTACTCTCCTAAAGGGGCGTAATTTACAGCACATAGGAAAAAAACACACGTAGGAAATTAAATGCGGTCGACATGAAGAAAGTCACTGAAGGCATTCGTGTAATGATTCTAAGGAGTCTCGTGAAAATTGGCCAAACATTAAAATGCTCGCCGAAAGCGTTAGATCTTCATTATTCTTCCTTTTTTTATCTCCCACTCATTATTGTCAACTGTGAATGGTTTTAACTTATATAAATATCTTTCGCTTTTTTCTCTGTTGCCTTTATTTTTCTTAAAAAAAAATATCAAATAGTTAAGTTATTGCCGGATAAAATGGAAATAATTAAATACAGATAGTGAGTTAGAATTGAATTAATGATAATGTCAAAATGTCTACAATGTATTTGTATTCGAATCTGACCCCTTACACAGGGAACATATTCGAATAGTTCCCTTTTGATCTTTTGCTCTAAGTTAATTAAAGCTTTACAAATGCATTTTTGAGCATTTTGTGTAAAATATATATCTCATGGTTATGTAAAATATATATCTAATAGTATGATGACTATTTTTCGACTAGTTTCGACTAGGTCGACTAGTTTTATTTATCAAATTCATTATTTATCAATTTTTTTGCGTATTTTTATGTTTTTTTCAGTCAACGTGTTCGATTTTATGAATTAATTTATGTATTTAGTTTCACTGTCTAGTTTTGGTTTTATAATTTTGAATACTTAGTTTTTTCCCTCTATTATTATCAGATAAGAATATATTGTCTTTCCACACGAACATTTAGTCTTATGTTTTTCAGTGTCTATTTATCTTATTTTCACACTGAATTTAATTAAAAACAGATATCTATTAAAGCACAATGGTAGATGAATGGTATTATATTTGGATACGATACCACTTTATCATTTTAATTGTATAACGCAGTTAAGGATTACATTAAGAATTTCCATAATTAATTTATGACGCGATGTCATCTCGACAAACTAATTTCAAGATTATCGCGGATATTGTTCGCCATTGTAACATTACTTCACAAATTATTAATGAATGATCATGTCACAATAACGCTATATTCGAAATATTGTTTGTTTCTTCTAATATTAGGCATTAATTATCATTAATCATCTTAGAAATCTAAAAAAGTAGAGTCTTTAATTGGAGGAAGAAACTGTAAATAATAGAGTTGGGTATCAAGAAAAAATATGTTCAAGAGGAGTTTGCAGAGAGAGAGAGAGATGTATTCTAGGAGAAGGTATAACTACTTTATTATATTCGAAAATGTTTAGTCCCCTCAGTCTAGAGCAAGTAGTCGCAGTTCAATCCTGCCACAATCAAAATATAATATCAAAACAAACCTACGCCCAAATAGCGCCCTGTCAAAATAAATACCTTCCCGTAGAACAGTTACTAAATAAAAATCAAAACATAATTGCTGCTTGACAAACAATATCAATCCTAAAGTAGAATAACTATTTATTTTTTTTACTATTGAAACTATTGAAATATACTATAATAATATACTATACTTCAATACTAACTATTGAAATATTAGTAAGTATAAAGCAGTAAGGAAATAGTTCTCAATCAAAGAGTGACATTACCTATAACAACTTTTATTTAACAATTATTGAACAATTCACATATTAATTTAATACAATATAATAATTAAAGCCGCGCAATAAAAAGTTTACGTACTTTTTAAATCAAAATTTATTATACTTTCATAAAGAATTTTTCGCCTGTGATGAATTGGGTTAATATCCTCGGAGACCAAATATTAATAATTAATAATAATTGTTAATATCCTCGCAGACGGATACATAGGAGACTTTTTTCGTTTGCTGTACAGCGAAATTATATTTTAAACTTAATAACTCTGCGCCAGGTAGATATTCAATATCCAGATAAATGAATTCAATATAGCGGTATCAATATTTGAAGATCTGAATATATTTTGTCGCCAGAAAACAAAATTGAATTAGTATTCATGAATCATTTATTTATTAATAGAATCCATATATTAATTTTTTATATTGTACTTTTTTAATTACTAAGAAAGCTATGAACAACTTATTTGAATATGTAACATCATTTAGTGGACGAAAACGGTTCTGATTACATTTATTCTTCTTATCACCCGCTCTACTGCCGAAGGTTGGCGATCCAAATGGCAATTTTAGCTCAGGAAGCTGAAGCACGAAAGATTTCTGCAGACGAGCGGTCGAACTTTCTCCTCAAATCTTTCAGCCACGAGTTCTGGAGTATACGAGTTCACGAGTTTTCAGTTCACGAGTCTTCCCACTAATCTTTCCCCTTGTACTTTGCTCTCTATTCTGAGGCGAAATATTTCGTATTTATCACCTCTCACCACATGACCTAGGTATTGCATTTTTCTTTCCTTGATGGTGTTCAGTAATTCTTTTTGTTTGTGCATGCGCTGGAGTACTTCATCGTTGGTGATCCTTCGTACCCATGAAATTCGCAGCATCCGTCTATACACATACATTTCGAAGGCTTCTATTTTCTTTTCGGTCTGTGAATTTAGTGTCCAGCTTTCACATCCATGGAGTAGAACAGAGAAAACGTAGTATCTGATCATTCGAGCATACTGATGCGTCTAAAGCCGGGGATATATTAGAGCCACGCCGCGTGTCGCAACGCGTGGGATTGCAATCGGTTACATACATTTAGTATGAACGTGATTACATTAGCTCAGTCCCGCGTGTCGCCGAGCGAGCTGACTCCACGCAGACCTCTCGATTTCGACCTGCGTGGCATCGCTGTGTCAGTTCGCCGAAACGTCGAGAATCCGGTTCTTTTCAGAACCAACCCTCAACATCAACGCGGAATCCCCGAGAAAACAAACCAACATATATATATATATATATATATATATATATATATATATATATATATATATATATATATATAAATATATACATATATATATATATACATATATATATATATATATATATATATATATATATATATATATATATATATATTCTGGCCTTGTCTAGCCTTATCTGGTCTCAGTCCAAGACCAGACAAAACCAGGGAAGACCAGACCGGAACAGACAAGTCCAGACAAGACTCGACACGACCAAACAAGACCAGTGGAAACCACACAATACCATACAAGACCTTGACAAGACTAGAAAAGAACAGACAAGACTAGAAAAGACCAGAAAAGACGAGGGAAGACCAGTCATGACGAGAGGAGACAAGACAGCACAAGGCCAGACGTGAGCAGACACAACCAGGCAATAAAAGACAACACAAGACAAAAGACCACATAACCCCAGACAAGACCAGACAAGATCAAACAGGAACAAAGTCTTGAGAATACCATACAAGATCAGTCAAAACAAGACAAGAGTAGACAAGACGAGAAAATACCAGACAAGATCAGACAAAGCCAGAGAAGACAAGAAAAGACCAGATAAGACCAGCAAGTTTTGTTTGATCTACGAGCATCCTATGTTTATTCTTGTCCGTTAAATATTGTTGTCTTAGTGCAGAAAAATGTTTCTGAAGGATAAATCTTTTAATTTTCTGCTGGAAGTTGTTAGTTACTGGAACCGGTTACCCAGGTTTAATAGTATTTTTTTTAGAGGAAAACATTCAAAGAAATGAAACTGTAAAGTTTTTATTATCTGGTCGTGTCTGGCCTTGTCTGGTCTTGTCTGGTCAGTTCATGTTTGGTTTTGTCTGGTTAGTTCTTGTCTGGTCTTGTCTTTTCTTGTCAGGTCTTGTATTTTCTTAACTGGTCTTGTCTTGTCACGGCTTGTCTTTTCTTGTTTGGTCTTGTCTGGTGTTGTCTGGTCTTGTTTGATCTTGTATGCTCCTGGCTGGTCTTATCTAGACTTTTCTGATCTTGTCTATTCAAGTCTCTCCTTGTATGGTTTTTAATGTCAATTCCCTATCTAGTCTGGTCGACCTAGGCCTTGTTTGGTTTGCCTAGTATTATCTTGTCTAGTGAAGTCTAGCCTTGTCCGGTTTTATCTGATCTAAAATGTTCTTATCTGGTATTGTTAGATTTTGTCCAGTCGTGTCTGATCTACTCTAGTATATTACTGTTTTGTGCAAAATATTTGGAAATGAATATAAAATTAAAGTTAAGGCAAGCTTAAAATGTATTTTTTATTACTCATGCGCTAAAAGTACTTCTAGACGTAGATTATTTAATTAAAAAATGTCACATTTCGTTGTATTTCAAGTCGCTAGGTTACATTAAAATTTCAATCGCTAGGTTACATTAAAATAAACAAATAAATAAAAATAAAATGACCACAATCAAGTCCTCGATATTAAAAAAGTGACTTGAAGTGTCAGAATTTTTGACATCAAAATAATAATAAAAATTAAAGAAAAAGTTTTAAAGTGAGTGTAAATTCTATGGTGATACCCGTGACTGAGGAGAGTTCTTATGAGAAATCCACCGGAGACATTTAAAAAAACTAAGTCTTTTTTATTCCATTTTTGGCCAATGGATCCCAAACTTGTAAGATACATCCCCTCGCATAAGTAATAAAAAATATTGTTTGTAACGGGAGAAATTGTCAATTTCCCTCTCGAGTGAATGTGCGCACGAACGAAGTGCGCAAAATTTCGCTCTCGCGAAAAATTGACCTATGAAGTCCCTTGAAAACAACCGTCAAACGTCGAAACTTAAGTCGTGATATGTGTAGGAATTTATATAACTGTGAATAACAAGCTGTGGCTATTATTAAGAATATGGGAATTGTGGAGTTACCTTCACTAACTGTTGCTAATCGTCTTCCAAAGTGTGTTTCTAAACGTGGAAAGTAAAAATGAATCTTCTACGTCGGCTGGTTCATGAAATATCCGGGCTTTTGTAATCCAAAAAACTGACATTTTTTAATACAACAACAAATATAACTGCAACTTCTGTCCAGTTAATTGACAGAAAATGTGTTTATGCAGCAGATCCGCTGTTGCGGATCTAAGTACGAAGTTCAATTCTTTTGCAGGGATTATACTTTTTTCTGTGTCGCTACAATTTAAGAATTATATGTATTAAATATATTTAATTTTATTTTAATTCTTGCGCAGGGGTCATGTTAATCTTCTATGTATTCTTCTTCTTATGCATATTCACTAATGAATGTTTGCGACCACGATAATGACTTGAATGTCGTCATCATGTGGTTCTCTTGGGAAGTATAATGGAGGTGATTTCCCGTTATCTTCCTCCATGGGTATGAAATTACATTTCCTTAATTTCAGTTCTAACGGTTATACCGCCGTGACTCGGTCGCCAGAGCCTCATCTGTTATCTAGCAGGGTGTGCCGGATGGTCTCTACTAGGCCATCATGCCGCACGCCTGTGGTTTAATTGAGAAAGAGTTGGTTAGGTTAGGTTGTCCAAAAGAGAATAGACCAAGACCGCATACAGCGCGGCAGCGCGAACTCTCGATCACTCTGTGGTCTTATCGAAAGTTCGCGCTGCCGCATGCATGTGGTTTAATTGAGAGTTGGTTAAGTTAGGTTGTCCGAGAGAGAATAGATCAAAACCGCATACAGCGCGAACTCTCGATCACATGCGCGCGCAGCGTTTATTGGTTTATACCAAATTGGTTTATACCAAAGTTTATACTTGTATACACCATATGGAAACATATTTGAATGATTGTAAGAAAATTAAATTTTATCTTAAAAGTATAAACTCATTGGTTGATAATTATGTATTACCTTATTTTTTATGTATAATAATTAATAATAAACTCTTTTGTTTCCGTTTCTTCAGCGTTATTACGAAAATATATAACAGAGGGAAAAGCATTTGACATATCGTGAAAGTCATGTGATAAATAGGGAAAGCTTTTGATATAAAATTGACATGCGTGAAATTTATTTGACAAATAGGGAAATTCATTTGATGAATAGTGAAAAGCAATAGAAAAACTCTGTAAACGATATAACACATATTTATAGATTTTTAAATTCAAACTAATTTCAAATTGAAATTTCAACCACCTGTGTTATCAACCACATGTGTTATCAACCACCATACAATTTTCTAAATATGTATGGGCGATTTTTTTTTAGAAATGTCATAAAAGGGGCAAAATAGAAAAAATGTATAAAAAACTCGTTCATAAGGCCTTTTTTCCCACTTGTCCATTAGAAAAGTCATCGCTACGCTCGTCGTTTTCTAAACTTGGATGCTTATTGAACTCGTTCGTTAATATAATATTTTGTTTTTTGACAATTTGAATTTGAATATCATACCTGAAGAAGCCACAGCCACGGCACAGTTGGTGAAACATATTTTTACAATAAATTTGAAACGTAAAACAATCTATCTTTTTATCTTTAACAATTATAATCTTGTTATATATTGGGTGGAAATTTAAATTTTATAGGAGTATTATCCAACCTTGTTGTTAATGGTTATTATAAATCAGAACAAACTAAAAGCAATTCAAACTTATATTAAAATAATTCTTGTAAATCTCTTGCTGAATACAGTTTTCGACATATAATAATTTCAGTTCACTACAAGATTCATTAATAGATCCCTATTTCTTGGTATCTTCACAAGGAATTCAATATAAATTTACTATACATCTAGCGCCCATAGATTTCTCAGAGCACAAAATATAGGCCACTAATCGAATTGCAGAAAAATATAGAACTAGTCAAGCTAATAAGAGTTTCGTGCGTTTAGCTTTAGTGCCCTTATATTAAATTTATGTGTAATCCCAAAACCATTACGCATAATAAAATATTTTAGTTAACCCCAGCAACTATAAATTAATAATGAGTAGTTCTATAAATCTGGAATTAGATAAATTAAGCATTGAATTGATGATACCAAAAAGAATATACACATATTGCTGCATACAGAATTAATTAGCCTTGTTTGGCGTAGTTAGACATCGTTTAGTCGAAGCAGATACAATCAGACAAGAATTTATGAAATACTAACGCATTTTTTTAAGGTTAATTTGTTTCTGATTTGTCTTTGAATATGTGGCTGCTGGCTAGAAAAAGATACGTATCGTTCGTCTAGTAAAAAATGTTTGATTTAGCTAATTGAAAATATGTTTTATTCAGTTGTGTTACATTTAATAAACGCATTTTAGCTTAAATGTCTCTAATAAAAAATTTAATTAAACCGGGCAAAAAAAAAAAGATTAAAATAGGGTAATTTATTTTTGGACCATACATATCCTCTCTTATCTTGGCACTCATATATCTCGACAGTAACCTTTGCAGTTGTTACCACAAACATTACTGAAATGCATATTATTTCCCAAAACAGATTGGTAACTGTGAGTTACTGACGAAAAGGGGGTTTGCTACGTGTTAATTACGGACCTTCTCTCCAGCAGCCAATATTTTATTTATATAGTTAAATCTTGTCACTGATCAGTATCTAGGGCACACACATAATTATACGAATTAATAACCCGCCTATCACAGAACCTAAATTTTAGGGTTTACCTGCAATTTTTAATTAACATACAATTTTAGCTTTTCGATTTAAAATTCATATAACATTCACATATCGATTTGGTTACATATTTTGTTCAACGATATTTATTCACAATTTTGAAAGTTTTTTGGATTATTATAGGTTTTGTAGGATCGACAGAATTTGGAAATATAGTTTGATGGGAAGAAAAATGATTTGGTATCATTCAATTAATTCAGATGCAGTAGAAAAATGAATCGATATTAATTGATATATGCATAGATATATGCAGACAAAATTAGAGAAAACTAGAGAAAATGATAAAGGATAGAAAAAAAGAGATTTTCGTTTCATTTTGCAATAAGCAATTGTGGGAGGTGGAAAAAGAATTGTAATCGGGAAGTTCGTGCGAATACATTATTTGAAATGAGTAAGAGCATCATATATGCGCATATTTCAATAATTTACTGAAATTTCTCATAGCATTTGGGACTTTAATTATGCGCACGGCAAAAATTTTCCCGGATTCCTTACCACTGCCTTAATCGTCATCGGAATTTATGCCAAGGGACACACAAGCACATTCACATAAAACGATATCGACATTCTCTTTCTTCTTTGTCTAGACTTGGATCTATTCAATATTGTTTGTCAATTAAAATGTTCTAATTATATCAAAATATTATTATCTGTCTCTGTTTGTCAATCCGCTCTGGTCTCCGTTGTTGTGTAAATAGATATTAATTGTCCCTAAAGGTTATCTTTTATCTACTTTTATCGCCAAATTTCAGAATTTATGACTTGACTGACTAAACTCTTCTGCCTTATCTTGTCTGCATAGATGAAGTAAAACTGTACAAAAAGTAATATTAGTCAGAGATATTAGTCTAGGTATTAGTCAGTACCTAATATTAGCTCAGTTTTGACCATCTAATATTCTCCGTTTGAGTTTACTTTCTCTGTCGTTGACTGTGTGGCCTTTTTGTGCGTTCTGTCTATCTAATCTAACTACACTATCCTAGATAAGATTGTCAATCTATAAACGCTTGTATGAAGACACGAACAGCCATTTTTATATTATTCTTCTATCTAGACTCTTGTCGGTCCAGTCTTGGCTCTTAGTCTTTTATGTTCTTTGATAATTATCTATACCCTGTCCGGCGTGAGAATGCAGCCGAGGTATGAAGAGCGAGGGACGTGCCGAACTGTGCGCGCCAAATTCAGTCCTTTCAAGTTCTTTATTGACTGCATTTCTACTTACATTTTTACTTTTTACTTAGAATAGATTATTTTCAAACAGAGAAACATGTATAATTCTATTTGTTATCATTTCTTACAAAATAATTAAACTTTCTTAATTTATTCGATTTTTACAGAATGTTTTTACAACAATATTTACATCTAAATTACCATATTTACGGAGAAATAAATAGGCAATAACAAAATCTATATGGCAGGTTAGTTTGACTTAAGAAACATGCGCTAGATACGTTTTTCAAACACGTACGGATAACTAAACACCGCGAGCTCGGAATAATGTGGGGGTATGCGCAGAACAATGCTAAACTCGTCGGGACTAGATGCATTCTCTCAACCGCCCGAGTATAGTCACGTCTAGCCATACCTGTACAAATTTGCCTCTTTAGTCTTATCTGTCTTGCCTTGTGAACTTTTTTCTGTCTAGAAAAAAAATAATAATAAACTTATTATATTAAAAAATAATAAACTTATCTATCTAGTTTTGTCTAGCCAGTCTTATATTGTGAATCGATATTTGCCTATTTCTGTCCGTCTATTTTGGTCTGTCTAGTTATGTCGGTCTATTCTTGTTTGTCAAAATAAATTCAGATCAATATCAATATTATTATTTTAGAGAAAACTAAATGCAGTTTGTACAACAAACTTTTGTACATGTCCAAAATGTACAATATATTTAAAATATATTTTAATATGCTTACTCGAACAAAAAAATAATGTAACAATAAGTCTGGTATCCTTTTGGTTATATTTTGTCCTAGTTTAGTTTTGTCTGCCTAGCATTTTCTCTGTTATCTGGTCTAACCAGTCTTGCCTGCCTACTCTTACCTGCCCAGTCTTGTCTTTTTCACCTTATTTGTCTACTCCTGTCTATCAACTCATGTCTCTCTAGTTTTGTCTCTTTAAAGTTCTCAATCAAGTTTTGTCTGTGTACACATCGGCCAAAGCTTATCTGTCTACTTTTCTCTCTCTAGACTCGTTATGTCTGTCTACTTTTCTCTCTCTAGACTCGTTATGTCTGTCTACTTTTCTCTCTCTAGACTCGTTTTGTCTGTCTAGTATTATCGTATAAGGGTCCTGTCCTTCTAGTCTTGTTCGTTAAATCTTGTCAGTCTAATCTTCTGTATCGAGTCTTTTCTTTCTAGTCTTATCTCTCTAGTATTGTCTGTTAAGTCTTGCCTGTCTAGTCGTGCCTCTCTAGTCTTTTATATCTAGCCTTATATGCCCAGTGTGGTCTGTCTAGTGTGGTTTGTCTAGTCTGGAGTGTCAAGTATGATCTGTCTAATCTTGAGTGTCTAGTATGATCTGTCTAGTGCATGTTTATGTTTGGCCTGCGTTGATATGCTTTTTTTATTATAATGTGACTATGTAAGTTTGTATGCTTTCTAGAGTTTTTACGTTCGTTTTATGTTAGACATCTAGTTTGAACCTCCTATTTGTAAATATTCTCTAAGTATTTAAAATTTTCCACTCTTTGTATAGATCCATAGGTCGTATGTATGGTATGTACATTGTTAGTTTGTCGTTCCATGTATTGGGTCTTCTCATAAGATATCTGTAAACCTGTTTTAGCGGCTATTTCATCTAATCGCTCAAATACTTCATTTGCTTCCTGTGTGTTATTGCTGGATATTTTATTATTGTTCTGGTTTCGCGTGTTCTTCCTAGCTGTATGCCTTTCATTTGTTTCTCCCACTGCTTAACAATTTTGTCTAAGACCAGGTTGAACAAAATTTGTGAGAGGCCGTCTCCTTTTCTGATACCTGTGCGTATCTGAAAGGGTTCTGAAATTTCACCCATGAACTTGATCTTAGAGGTGGTGTCCTTGAGCGTTAGTTGAATAAGTGTTCTGGTTTTTTTGTGAATGCCATATTCTTCCAGTACTGCAAAGAGCGTTTGTCTATCAATGTTGTCGTACGCTTTTTTAGTCACTTTTTTAGTCCACAGAGGTAACTACAGTGGTATTAGCCTGTCCAACTTTCAATATTGTTCTTAGGTTCCAAATTTCTTCGATACATGATCTCCCTTTCCTAAAGCCAGCCTGGTATTCTCCTATTTGATGATCTGCTTGTGGTTCTTGTCTGTTCAATAACCCTTTAGAGAATATTTTGTAAGTGACTGGTACTAGTAAAGTACCTCTGTAATTATTTGGATCTGACTTATCACCCTTTTTATGTAATGGGTGGATCAAGGCATATTTCCATTCTTCTGGCATTTTCTCTGTGATCCAAATGTCTGTAATCCAACTTTTGATGATGTCTTTATGTTGAAGCTTCCACACTTCAGCAATAATGCCACCTTCTCCCGCTGCTCTGTTATTTTTCATTTGTTGTATTATCTCCTCTATCTCCTATATTGTAGGTGGAGTAGAATCGGGATTGGATGTGGTTTTTTGGAAGGTCAATTTTTACGTGGGTTCTTTACAATTAAGAAGAGTATTAAAGTATTGTTTGAGAATTGTACAGTTTTCTTTCGTGTTCGTTGGCCTATCTGTTCTTCTAAAACAGATGCTAAGAGGTTGATAATCCTTAATATTTTCTTTGAATGTTCTGTAAAAATTTGTTGTGTTATTTCTTATGAAATCTTCTTCAATTTCTTTTAGCCTGTTGTTGTCGTATGCTCGTTTTTCTCTTCTAATTTCCTTTGATGATTGTTTCTGAACTTCGTGAAATTCCTTCCATGTTTCAGATGTTCTGTTACTACTGAACTTCATTCACGCCTGTGTTCTTTTCTCAATGGCTTGTTCACAAGTTGCGTTCCACCACTTATGTTTCCTTTTTCTTGGAGGTTGCGCCCAACGCATTGCCTTCTGAACTGTGGTCGCAAGATCTGTCCAAGTGTCTGTTTGATGCCTAATAATTTGTTCAAGGATTTTGTCCCTGTTTATCCGCATATATTCTGGTTCAGGATTAACTACTTTTGTTGTTTTTGTATTGGAATTGGTCTAATCTTAACTTGTAACAAATAATGATCTGACTCGAAAAACCCTTTACGCGTTCTAACATTTAAAATTTCCGCGTATTTTTGTTAGATATGGCCACATGATCAATCTGGAATTCTCCCCATACGGTGTTAGGGGCTTTCCATGTTGCAAGTTTTCGTCTTAGCTTTAGAAATTGTGTCGACATAATTTTGAGATTAAAATTTTGACAATATTTTATGAGGTGTTCTCCATTTTTGTTTGTGCGATAGTGAACTGAATAAGGGCCTGTGATTTTTCTGTATTTTCTCTCCTTTCCTAATTGCGCAATAAAATCCCCATGACAATTTTAACATGCTTTTCTGGTATTCTGTTGGTTACTTCTTCCATGTCTTCTTCCAAGTCTTGAACTTCTTGTGGTTTCTTTCTGTCATGCTCATTTGTAGGTGCGTGTGCATTGATAGTCGTGTAACCTTTATTGCCTGATTTGAAGGAGAGTTTTTTTTCTGATATTGAATTAACTCAATAATGTTATCCATGACTGATTTGTGTACTGCAAATCCCGTTCCAAACAATGATGGTGTACCTCTTCTGACAGCAGGTTTACCTTTACAAATCCCGTAATTTTCCGTGTTGAAATGATTTTCGTCTTGAAAACGTGTTTCCTGAATCAGGAATTTTGATTTGAAATTTTTCAAACATATCTGGAAGTTGTTTTAGTTTTCCAAGTTTGAAGAGAGTATTAACATTAAGAGTGCTTGCAACCAATGTAGTGCTTGCGTAGAGATTTTGAGAGGCTCCAACACTTCTCCTCATGATGTTCCTGTTTCCCCCAGAATTCGATGACCAGGAAAGTCCAGCACGGTGACTGGGGTCTGGGGTAGCGGATTTTCCTTTTGTTCCATCATGATTACTTCAAGTTGTAAGTGGTTGTGGTGATCTTGAAAGATCACGATGATTACAACTAAGGTATTGAGCCTTAAAGGTTGCCTCTTGTTGCAGGCATTTCCTCCTACTCTAAATAGGTAGGTTTGAGTTTGCGTTCGCGTCTTCTGTTTCAACACTCTTTTCCGGTATATTAGGTCGAAAAAGGAGGGAGAGCAAAAAATACGTGTGTGTCACTTTGACATTAAAAAACAAAGTTTATATATATATATGTATATATTTATATATATATATATATATATATATATATATATATATATATATATATATATATATAAATATTAAAGAAAACTAATTATACTGAATTTAAAACTTAAAATTAAAAACTTATACTAAATTTGTTTTTTTGTACCATACCTTGGAGGATATTTGTGTTACTCTGGGATAGTAAACTATGGTAATTTTGTATTTATTTATCGCAAATGTCGATAAGATGATGAAGTTGCTTGCGTGATGCTTTCAAAATGCAAGACGACTTTTACGTGAAGCGCTCTCCTCTAATTCAATCCATCTATGGCGAGGAAATATTTCCTATGTAGGATTAGAAACCGGTCTGTAATTTCTGCGCCGGAAATTCGTTAGTCTGTGACCCCTGCTAATGGTCCCTAGAGCAACATTTATTTTATCAGAAAATTATATTTCTGATTTTTCTACCACACCCACTACTAAATATACAACGTTTTAATGAACATACTAAATTTACAAGTTATTATCCAAATTGGTGTATAGTATAATTCAATTTTAGGCAAATTTTATCAATGTCAATGTTCGTGAAAAGTTTATATAATATAAACTTTGCGTATAATTTATTAAAACATTTATTTATTGAACAATAAAAGTTCCAAATGAATAAATAGCTGTTTGTTAGTAGATTTGCTTTTCAAATTTTTTTAGCTTCATTTGCTTGTGAGTAATTGCATTAGTTAGCAAACAGGTGTATATAAATAGACAACAAGCTCACCACCAA
Source organism: Phosphuga atrata (assembly GCA_944588485.1). Lineage (NCBI taxonomy): Eukaryota > Metazoa > Arthropoda > Insecta > Coleoptera > Silphidae > Phosphuga > Phosphuga atrata. Next base: position 10,627,758 of record OX155896.1, on the reverse strand, counting down.
TAAGTTGTATTATACCGCACACACGCACAGCTTACAAGATAATTTTCTTAATAATCACAAATTTAAATAAAATGCTTACCAATAAATATTTTTTCCACAATATAATTGAAGTTTTATCCACACTTATGAACCGTCTGATCTACTGATTCCACTAGTGAGCTAATCGAAAGTAAAATCTTAAATCAATCATAAAATTGTGAAAAAAATCCATATTGCAAGAAAAGAATTATTAAGAAATTACTATGTTCTCTAAATCGCACATGACTTATAAAATAAATAAATATAATTGCAACAACGATTTGGTTTCTTGCACTTTCGTGTTATGAGAGTGGGTATATACCACGTGGGTTGTTAAAAAATACTATAACCAGATAAATATTAATAATAATGAACATCCATAGACACGATTCTTCCTTTTGGCTTCATCGGTATGTACTTCTATCATCTAATCTCAAATTGAATTAAAATTAAATATGTACCACAACTTACTCTCTGAGTATTCGAGTGGAAATGAGTCGCCATTTCACATTATCATTCCAAGAAACGTGATTTATTTCAGTTTGCGTTTTTTGTTTTTGTTTAGAGATGTAATAGAAACAATATAAAGGGGCTAGTACACGAGCAACAAAAAATGCCCATTGCCGGGCAATGTTTCTGAAATGATGGCCCAGCAATGTTGCTGGACAATGTGTAGCCCAGTATGTCTGAGCAATATTGTGACAACAGTATTGCCCGCGACTTCGAGCGTACACTTTCAGCAATTATGGTGTACAGTGAAAAAGTACTTGTTAGTGCAGCATGCATAGTACTCGCAAGCTTTTTAACGTTTTATAAGCATGATCATTGGTTATATTAAATTTATTAGCCAGTTAGCTTCAAGCATCCTTTTTAAGATTTCTATCCTTATATTCCGGTGACTTAACGTCCCATAACACAGGTTTTAAATGTATTTCAATTACGAAATCTTAAATGTTTTTTCATTTCTCCAATTATTCATAATTAAAGTAGGAGTTAAATGAAATCTTTCAAGTTTCTAGTGAACTGATTGTAGTATATATTTTCAAGAGCAGGAAAACTCACTGTTCGTTCACATTTTCCTGACACTGACAAAAATTAACGGCATTGTGGACAATAGTGGTCGCTCCGGCAGCGATATCAAAAGCAACATGCCGGCCAGTAGTGGCAATACGGTCCCTACACGCCCGCAACACGGATATATTGCCGATCCATACGCACGTATTGCCGGAAATGTTGCTAAATATTAAGTAATGTTGCACAACCATTATTGCCGGCCACACATTGCCGTTAAAATATTGCTGTGTACAAGCCCCTTAAGAAACAAAATTAGATATAAAAAAAATTGGATTCAAACATTTTTGGATTCCATAGCGCTTCTCCGCGATAAAAGCCCAGTACTACCACTCTTCACGGGTCGGGTGGTGCCTTTCTGAAGATTTTCACCTCCTCCACGTGCAAATAAAAGACAGGACTAGATAGAGTAAGCTAGTCGAATTGTGACTGGAATTTTATGTCTAATATTCACAAACAATGCCTGGTAGGTAACACTAAACTCTCGTTTCCTCTAAGTCTCCTCGGTGGTGTAGTTGACAACATACCCGCCTTTCAATGCGGGGGACCAGGGTTCGAATTCTGGTCGGGGTGACAACAACTAGGGCGGTTTTCACTAACCGTCCGGGCTGCTTACCCTGAATGAATGCAATATATTCGATACCGGGGTGGCGCATACTAAAAGCCAAGGTGGAATAGGGGGTTTAGTGAGAGCTTCCCCCGAACCACTTTTAAAAAGTAACACTAAACTGAGACTTGACAGAGTAGTCTAGGTAGCAAATACGAGAAGGATCGGACGAAAGAAACAATGCGAGTGATAGAGGCAGAGATAAACAGAATTAGACAGACATGACTATACAAACAATACTAGACAAGCAGGACCCTACAGACAAAAGGAATGTGACAAGTTTGGAAATAATTCTGTAAAAAAATTCTCGAATCTCATGCGCAATATAAACTGGTCTCACGTATGTTCTTGCAATGATCCTAATACTGCTGCTTCAAAATTTGTACAAATTCTGAGAGAGACCACCGGCCTTTCGTCTACCATGAAAGCAATAATAATGATCACAAGCAAAAAAAAATAAATAAGAAACCATGGATGACGAGAGGTCTAATGGTCCCGCTCAGAAAAGAAGATACATTACATACAAAATTGAGCAAGGAACCATTTAATGTCAGGTTAAAATCATACTGTAAGAAGTTCAAAAATAAATTCAGAAGTTTAATCCGCATAGCAAAAAACAATTATTTAAAAAATAAAATTACTTGTTGAAAATGGGGCGAATACGTCCCTGTAGGTCTAGAACGCAGGCCCTGTGCGAGCCAATGGACTCACGCCGACATTCTACGATCGCGCAAACGCACGAGGAGTTTAAATTCATATATCGTATAAGCAGTGTAAAAACAAAATACAATCAATAAAAATAAATAAATAACCGAATGTATAGAGTTGAAAATAAAAGTACAAGTGATAAATACACACAACAGTGTTCTTTTAACGATAATATTCACATTACTGAAGCAGCGAACGACACCAAGTTAGTATGGCATACAATAAATTCAGCCATTGTAAGTAAAAATACAAAATTTAATATAAAATCTATTAATATTCAGGGTGAATTAGTGGAGGTGGCAAGAGAGCTAAGGCTTGTGCCAATGCCTTCAACCAGCATTTCGGTACGGTAGGTACAAGGATGGCTTTGACCTTTGCGGGGGTGGATTGGGAGCCTGATGAAGATGAGGAGGTAATTCCTCACTTTGTTATCATGGAAGTTGATGAGGCGTGTATCTCCGAAGCGATAATTCAGCTTAGGGGGGCTCAGGCCCTGGATGGGATGGTCTCACAGTAAAAATGATTATAGAAGTTAAAGAATTTATACTCACACCTTTAGGTCCATATAGTAAATTTAAGCTTTGTAACTGGTATATTTCCGAACTGTTTTAAAACTTCCATTATCACACCTATTTTAGAAAGTAAAGAGCCAACTGTACTAGAAAATTATAGACCAATAACTATGGTTTCTAATATAGACAAAATAATCAATATAAACAAAATTTTTAGAAAACAGTCATTTAATTACTTGTAGACAGTATGGGTTCCGGAAGGGCCTGGGCACCCATGATGCTATAGACGCGGTTGCCTCGGAGATATACTCCTCATTAGATTCACATGTGAGGTCCCTGTCCATCTTTTTAGACTTGGCTAAGGCCTTTGATACCGCGTCCCATGCCCTGCTAGTGAATAAATTAAAACAGGTGGGACTACTTTGAACGGCGCTGTGCTGGTTTGAGAGCTATTTACACGAAAGGGAGCAACGTATGAAGTTAGAAAGTTCGCTAAGTTCTACCTTTGTTGGAAGTAACTGTGGCACCCCTCAAGGAACTGTTCTCGGCCCAGTGCTGTTCCTGGTATTCATGAACGATCTAGCATCACTTGAGGAGGAAATCCAGGAAAAATGCTATTTATTTTCCGATGATTAAATCTTGTTATTCTTATTCTCTGCTCCCTCCTGGTACCAGTGCTTAACAGTTGCGGAGCGTGGCTTAAATAGGTTTAATAAATAGATGGACTCAAATAAATTAACATTACATATAGAACAAACTAAATTCATTACATATTCTATATATGATAACGTTCAACTTTCCTCAGACAGCCATTTAATAATTCACAATAGTAACTGTGAAATAACACAATGTAATTGTAATAATAAAATCTAAGCTCAATTAAATATCTTGGTAATCAAATTTATCAACATATTAGGTGGAATAGTCAAATTGTTAACTTATATTTTTGTTAACTTATATTTTTGCCAGGCTACGTCGGATACTGAAAATCGACACACTCATGATGGTGTACTATGCTTTTGCTCAATCCGTCCTCACCTATAGTTTGAGACACGTGGAGAGGCACTTATGCCTCCGCTTTGCACAAAATTTTGTGTTGGCACAAAATAATATATTAAGAACTATGCTGGGTAAGCTGAGGACGGATTCTACATGTGCGATGTACCGGGAGTTGCAGATACTTCGTCTAACTGATCTGTATAAGTTCATAGTTATGTTACGACTTGTGTGGAATTTCCTAGGTCGATTCAGTGTGGTCGAGCATGACCATGGAACCAGGAGGGAGGCGAGCGGCACCCTGGCCATCCCCAGGATATTTACCTCGCATGGCATTAGACACTGGTCCTACCTTGGTCCCAGGATGTATAATGAGCTTCCTGTGGAGATCCGTTCGACCAATAACTTTGGTCAATTATCTAACTTACTACAAGCCTACCTAGCATTGCCTACAGGTCGATGGCTGCCGAAGACATCTTCAGTGCTTCTTCTTTTTCTTCTTATACTACAAGAAGACCTTGAGGTCTGTTTATTGCCAAGGCTGAATTCGGTTGGTTATCCTGTGAGGCGGAGCTCCAACTATCCTTCCATCTCTTAGGTGGTCTCCTCGGCGAGCGTCGGCCACCTGGTTTTCTCTCTCCTTTTCATCTTCGTATGCTAGTCTCTCTTGGTTCAATCTGTCTATGTGGTCACGCCAATATCTTCTCCTTTCCTTCCCCATTTCACTATGTCCTCCACCCTGCATGCCGCTCTTATGTCGTTGTTTCTCACCCTATCTCTAACTGTGTTCCCTGCGATGGTTCCTAATGTTTTCATCTCCGCTGTTCTGAGGATGCTTTTTGTCTTATTCGTGTCAGCTCTCGTTTCAATACCTTAGGTTAGCACCCGTCTAACACAGGATTTATATATCCGCACTTTACTATCAATGCGCATGTAGTTGTTTTTCCAGATGATATCTCAGGCATCCTGAGATTGTTGCGGCTTTGTTGACCTGCGATTTTATGTCGTTTATCGGATTGTTGCTGCTTGATGTGTCCGCTCCTAGGTAGCGGAAGCTCATTACCTGTTCTATTGATTTATTGTCTATTACGACTTTACACCTTGCTAGTTCTTTGAAGAACGTCATACATTTTGTTTTATCAATGGAGATTGACATGTTGTATTTTTCACTAGTCTGATAGAGCTTATGTGTTTGCCTCTGCAAATCGTTTTCTGTTTCTACCAGGATTACCGCATCATCCGCAGAGCACACCATACTGATTGGTTTGTTATTCAGTCTGTATCCCCTGTTCATTGTTATCACGCTGTGTATAATCTCGTCCATGACAAGGTTACAAAGGAATGGGCTGAGACTATCACCCTGTCTTATTTCTGTTAGTGTCGGTATGTCTTTTGTTGTTTGTTGGTCCACTTTTATTCTTGTTTCTCTTAATATGTCCAATATGTCTGGCAGCTGTACTTTGTCCAATGCCTTAGTTAGGTGGATAAGACACACCTAAGCAGGGTAGCCGAATTCGATCGCCTTCTCCTTTACCTGTCTCACAATGAACAAGACATCAGTTGTCTATCTGTTCTTCCGAAATCCTTGTTGTTCATCTTTGTTTCCGATGGTGCGTTCTAGAATGCTTTTGATAATGCTGGTGAGCAGTTTCATGGTGGTGCAGAGCAAGGTTATGCCTCTGTAGTTCTCAGGATTCATTTTTTATCAATTTTTAAATCGGTATGATGATACTTTTGTGCCACTCTGTTGGTATGCTGGATGCGATTATTATTTTGTTAAACAGTTCCGTTAATTTTCTCTTTACCTCCATATTTTATGAGTTCGTTGGGGATCTCCACTCCCACTCCCTGAGCTTTTCTGTTTTTCAAGTTTGTAATCTTCGCCCTAACTTCCTCCTCTGTAACCATTAATCTATTCGTGATTTCTTCCTCTGCTTCCTGTGATTGAGGTTCTGCCGTATTGTCCGTGTTGTCATATAAGTTTCCAAAATATGTTTCCCATTCGTTCAGTGGAGACTTTTTGGTCTGGATGTATTCGTTTACGGGCTTCTTTCTGTTTTTAAGCATCTTCTAACCTATCCTCTGGGCTCCATAAAGATCGAGTTCCATGTCTGTGGAGAACTTCTTCCAGTATCCCCTTTTGATTCTTTTGATTGCCGCGTTGTCTCTATTTCTTGTTTCTTTATATTTATTGCAGTGTTCCTCTGTTGTTGTATTTTTTTATTGTAGGTAGCTTTCCTTTTTTTTTTCTCGACCAGCCTTTTTACTTCCTTTGTAAACCAGGGCTTGGTTTTGTTTTGCGAGTTTAATTTTATGGTTCTTTTCCATATTGACTCGTTAGCCGCCTCCTGTATGCATATCTTAATTATATTCCAGCTCCAGTCCTCCACATTCTTGTCTGTTATGTTTCCCGATGTAAGTCTTCCACTTAGTCTGCTTTCATGTAGGTATTTGGTGCAGTCGTTATACAATGATTCCAGGTTGTATTTTAAATAATTATCGGTCCTTGCTTTATTCTACGATGCCTCTCTATGACGAACTTTCCGAGCACTAGGTTGCGCTTTGTGCCGGTGTTAGCAGAGGTTAGTACTTTTATGTTTTGTATTGCATTCGGTGTGACATATCTACTTCATATTATGTAATCGATCATTGATTTCTGGCCTCTGGTGTTGCAGAAAGTATATTTATGTTGGTCTTTGTGAGAAAAATAGGTGTTGTTTATCCGCAGTTCGTTTCTTGGGCAGAAGTTGTTCAGTTGGTATCCGTTTTCATTTAATTTGTTCTCGTTAAATCTTAACTCTAGGTATTTCGTCTGAGCCGATCTCGCGTTGAAGTCTCCGAATTACTTTTCCATTGTTGTTTATTTGGTGAATGGTGTTTTGTAACTTCTTAGAAACTGTCAGATTCCTCCCTTGGTTTGGACATGTCTGGGGCGTAGATACTAACGAGATGCAATGGGCCTTTGGGGAAGGTGAGTGTGACTTTCAATATTTGGTCACTTACGTAGTCGACGTTTTCTATTATGTCAGTGTACTTTTCGTGTAAAAGGATACCGACTCCCGAGTGGCTCCTTTCTTGTTTCGGTTTGCCACTATAGAGTAGGATATAGTTTTCGTACTTTGTCGTGCTCTGACCTTTACGTTTTGTCTCGGATAGTCCGCATATATCTATCTTGTGCTTGTTCATCTCCAAGATTACTTCCCGATCCCTTCCGTTCCATGAGATAACATTTCAGCAGGCTATTATAGTAGTAGTTTACCGTTTTTGCTTAATCCTTTTCCGAGTGGGTTGTTTCCAAAGTGGTCCGTCCATTTTCCGAGGCTGGGCCTTCTTCTTTGTGAGCCGTAGGTGTTTTTTATCTTAGGCAGGGAGCTAACTTGGCCTAAGAACCATCCATACTTTATCCGGGCTTGGGACCGGCAGTGGCCGCGGCAGAACTACTCAGTTCATCCCGCGCACCGATCACAGGTGTTGTTATCTTCAGTTCTGTAGTTTCTATTCATACTGCCAAATCACTTTCACTTAAGTCAATAAATAGAAGATATGTATTTTTTTTTATAGAATAGTGTTCATTTTAGTTAATTTTGTTTTTAATTTTTCCCATTTAATAGCAGGACATTTTATTTTATATAACAATATTAAGTAAAATCAATAAATTATAAATATTTATTTAATTTCAGTCCAGAGCTCCTTGCCACGCTATGGTTTCGTAATTGTGGCAAGTACTTCCTTAATGTTAAAAAAAGATGATATAAAAAAATGACTCCGAATGACTACTTTAGTCATATAGTGTTCTCTGTGCAATATTAGCTGAATATTATATTTCTGGTAATTATCTCTGCCTGGTCTACTAGATTATTCTAGTCCTTATTAGTATTTATCTTTTCTGTACAATATTTTTTCTTGTCTTGTCTTATATATTCAAATGTGCACAGAAAATTAGAAACGTCCTTAATTAAATAATTGCTGGTATCTGAGAACATTAGATGGTTTTATGGGAAATTTATATTTCTAGAGTTGTTCTATTATTTCTTGTTTGATATGAAATGTTGGCATTGATTGAGAATTTGTAGTTCCTTAATTGACAGGTGTTGATTTACACGATTCCAAAGAGAAAAATATAATAAAAATGTTTCTTTTTCCCATTCTCCGTCCGTGCACTCTTAGACGAAAACTCGTTCGAGCTCATCCATTATGTAACTCGGCGAGGATCCCGCTTTATGATATTTTCCGACTTACAAAAGACTGTTTGAACGCGTCTCCTTTAATATTTAAAATCATGTTAATTCACACTTACCCACCATATCATCATTATACCAACCACGCCACTGAATTATTGTGATGCCTCGATATATACATACGCCTAGTTTGAATTTCAAATTGCCTTTTTATATACCTCATAGGCAGCTAATGTAAAAAAGAAAAAAATATTTATACTAGAATAGAAGAACCTTTAAATTTAAAACTCAAAGCCTAATCTAAACATTATAATAAGTTTGACAAACTAAATTTTATTAAAAAGGAAAGAACATTATTATTATTAATATTTAAATTTACTAGTTCGTTACTTTTTTACCATAATCTACTTGGGGATTTGGAAGGCTGAGGAATTCTTCATGATACCTCAAACATGTCCATTTGTGTATTTATGTATTCACTGTTATTATTAAACTTTATTTCTCTATTCTATTTAACTGAAATATACAATAAATGATTTAAATAAATATAAATATCTAATTTGTGTACCGTGGGTTAACTTTTCAACCATCATATTAAGGGAAAATTTTGGAAAATTTTGCAAAAACTGTCAATTAGAAATATTAGAATTACCAAACTAGACTAAAGTGACAGAATTAGATTGAATATATTAGACAGAACAAATTTTTAAGATTTTAAATAAGCAATTCACTTTTTTTTGCTAATTTCTAAGTACAAGTAATATATCTCATATTTTTACGATCCGTAAACATGAATATCTTATCCGAAGTAACTTTTTGCAGCGGGTAAAACTTTTGCACGGCTGTATCTTTCGTGAAATATTTTTATGCACTTAGTGGAAAACTTACAGGTGGATAGTTGTAACTAACTGTGAGGTAAGGATGTTGCTTCCCAGTATTTGAATATTTCTTACTCGGTTTCAGATCCACCGGAAATCTCCGTTGAGAGACCAGTCGTGCACTCTGGAGAGGGATTTGAAGCACAGCTCGTATGCATCGTACACGGAGAAAGTCAACCGGAGGTAAAGTAAAAAAATACATTCCAATTTATTACCTTATATCAAATTTTAATAAATGCTTATGTTAAATATAACATTTTGTTAACAAAGTATAAATAATAATTAGTAAACCGCAATAGCAACTACATATTATATGAAAAATAAATTGATTTTATATTTAACTTCCAGGCGAGAAATATATCTGTTTATTACGAAAAATTCGTCGCTCGTAATCTTCAAGCATCTAATCATACGTATAGTAACAATAGCTATGATGCTATTTGTTTCGAATTAAGATCCTTCCTATAATAGTACAGTGGTCACTAACCGGTGATTCCTCCGTCGAGAGATTTGAACATTATTTGCAATTTCTACATGTAAAAGTCGTTTAATTATATACCAGGGGTGGGGAAATGAAACTTTCCGGAGACACGTTCGGCTACCATCCTGATTTTTTTTTATTCAAAACCTTCGTGTACCGTTAGGTGTTAAGGTAATAATCTATATAGACTACGCACTAGAAGTACAGTATTGTAGAAATGACAAACTAATATTAGTTGTGGACTAGTCTAGCCCATTCCTTTCTGTCCTTACTCATCCTTTTCGCCTTCTTCCATGACAGTCCCTTCTCTCTTTAAAGTTTCTGTCACCGCCTCATCCCATGTTTTTCTTTGTCTGCCCCTTGCCCTGCGGTTATGCGGTCTCGTTTGCCATATCTGCCATATTTGTTTTGTTGATTTGTTCCTCCTTCATCCTCACTAGGTGACCAAACCATTTTAATTGTTGCCGTTTGATGCTTTCTATGATGGGTTCTACTTCCAGTTCTTCTCTTACTATGTCGTTTCTGATTCTATCTCTTCGTGTAATCTCCTTCACTCCTCGTTTGTACCTCATTTCTATTGCGTGAATCTTGCTTTTTGCTTGTTTGGATAACACCCAGCTCTCGATTCCGTAAGTTAATACGGGTTTAAAAATAGTTATGAATACCGTAATATTTAATTTGCTGGATATTTATTTTTTTCCAATATGAAAGCGTTGTTCAGTGAATTATATAACCGAGTAGCACTTTCCACTCTATCATTTATTTCTGCATCGATCTTTACATATTCGTGAATCTTCACTCTCAAATATTTAAATGTTTGCACTTGCCCTAATCGTTTTTCATCTAGTTTTAATGATATTTCCAAGTCTTTCTTTCCTACCACCATTAACTTGGTTTTTCCTGCATTCGTTCTCATATTTCTACCTATTAGTGCATTTTTCATATATTCAGGTTATATTGCAGATCTTGTTCGTTTTTTGCATATGTTACCACGTCATCAGCAAATGCGCTCTCTGAAATTTCTACCATTTGCATATTCTTATATCCGACCTTTAGTTTCTTCACTTTATTCTTTACTTCCTTTATAATATCGTCCATAACTATATTGAACAAGGCTGGGCTGAGGATGCCTCCTTGCCATAAACCTTCCCTAGTTGTAAACTCCTCTGATTGTAGGTTTGCTGTTCTCACAATGTTCCTTGTGTTCCCATATATACTTTGTATGCATCGCTGTAGTTTTTTGTTCACTCTTCTCCTTTTTACGCCGTTCCACACAGTTTTCCTTGTGAGACTGTTGAATGGTTTTTCTAGGTCTATGAAAGCCACGAATATCTTGTCTTTGCAATATTTCTCTATCAATTGTTTTATGGAAAATATATGGTCTTGCATCCCTCTGCCTTTCCCAAACCCGCACTGCAAAAGCTCTAGTTGTGTTTCAGTTTCTTTCATAAACCTTTCTTCTAGTATTCAATCGTATAATTTTGATATCTATTGCTTAGCCTAGTAATTCCTCTGTAGTTATTCCATTCTCTTCTGTCGCCTTTTTTGTGGAGTGGTAGTATTATCCCTAGCTCCCAATCTTTTGGAATTTTCTCTTCTGCCCATGCTTTATTGAATAAACTAGTTAATATTTCCAGACTTTTGATTCCCAGGCTCTTAACCATTTCTGTTGCTATTCTATCGTGGCCTGCTGCTTTACCCCTTTTTAATTTTTACACGGCTTCTACTACTTCTTCGATCTTCATATTTTGTTCTTCTGTTTCTACATTACTCTCTATTTGCCTTTCTTCGATTTCTGCTGTTTGTTCTATCGTCAACATTTTCTCACAGTATTCCTTCCATCTGCTGGCCATGCCTTCTTCATCTCCCAGTTTGCTTCCGTCCTTTGTTTTTATATGGTTGACTCAAACTAGTTTTCCCTTCCGAAGACCCTTGATAACTTTATGGAATAATTTTTGGTTGCCAAACTATCTATCTTTTCTACAAATGCTTCCCAAGATTTTTGTTTCGCTTGTTTCACCATTTCATTGACTTTGTTCCTTTGTTCTTTCTACTTCTCCATTATTGCATTTCCTAGGTAGTCATTCCATTTCTGTTTCTTGATTTTTACTTCTTTCTTTAATTCATCATTCCAACCAATTCGTTTGCTTCTTACATTCGATAAATTTGCTTGTTGCACATACTTCTGTTGCTATTTTGAATAGCATGTCTTTTATATACTTTCCTTAATTCTTCAAGCGTTGCATTGTATGTGTTTATTAAGTTTTTGACTAGACTGTATTGTGATTGATTGCATCTGTCATCTTCCTCTAGGCCTAGGGTCTTGTGGTGTTTTCTAAGTCTGCAGTTTCCCGTCAGGACTTCTGCCAGAATTCTAAGCTTGTTCCTATTTAGTCTCAGGCAAGCTTTTGTTCTTTTCTGGTTAACAGATCCCAGCATTTCTTTGGATTGTATCAACTCTGGAAATTCTTTCAGGTTTTTTCTATCTATTTTTTTTTCTATCTATTGTTCTCTTATTTCTGTTAAAATAAATCGGAAGACTCGGTTGCTTAACTTAATGAATAAATATATATATATATATATATATATATATATATATATATATATATATATATATATATATATATATATATATATATATATATATATTTACTTACTATTTACATACATAGCAATAACTTAATCCTAACTTCTTATTTATACAATAATTAACTTCTTGCTTAATAATCTACATTCTTCGGCTGGCGATATGCGACAATTCATTGCACACACTTTGGGCACACACTCTCTATATTCCCTACTCTCAGAACTGCGTATTTGATGCAGTACCGTAGTTCTAAATTTACACATTTTCCAATAATTTCGTCCCATACTAGTTTGGATCTGTTGGTGTAAGAGCTAATGGCATTGATGGCTGCTTGGCTGTCTGACAGGATAACAATTCGTTTTTTGCGATAATTCCTGTCGAGGTTGAATTGTGCACATCTTTCGATTGCGTGTACCTCTGCTTGAAAGATACTTCGGAATGTTCCCATGTATTCGAAGTATTTGGTGCGAGGTCCAAACACTCCTGCACCAGTACTTTGCTTTGTCTTCGAACCATCTGCATACCACTTGATAGCATTTTGCTCTATATGGTATGCTGAGGATTCGGCGCTCCAATCGGCTTTACTACTACACATTGCTGTGTAGTTTTTCTCGAAATGGTATTTGCATACCATTTCGTCTTTTGGTGCTTCCATCCAGGAGATTTTGGCAGCGAGGCTGTTCCGGTCTCTGCTTCCTATTATTTTACCTCTGCCTATTCCTTCCTTGCTGAACCTTACAGTTTTTGGCTAACTCTGCTTCTACTCTTTGGTTGAATTCCTTTGATGTCTCCTCTTCTTTTAATTTATATGTTTTGATTTTTTCTTTGGTCTTGTTTCGAATTTTTCCTGTATTATTTGGCTGTTTGTTTGTTTCTAACAATTGTATTTTTAAACACTAAAAAAATAAATTAATGATGCCAAAATTTTCACAAAGTTTGAATGCAAATAAATTTGGAACTGGAATAGGTAGAGCAACAAAATTAAATTTAATCTGTCCGTCTGTCCCTCCGCTTTAACTATATATCAAATTTGCAAATTTTGGTGCTTCTGTCCATCTGTTATTGCCAATTTAATCCAGACAGGTTTTTGCAGTTTTATCCAAAATTTTCACAAAGTTTGAATGACAATATTTTTGGAACTAGAATAGGTAGAGCAACAAAATTAGATTTAGTCTGTCCGTCTGTCCTTCCGCTTTAACTGTCTATTTGAAAACACACTTACATAACTTTGGAAGCATCTAATAGGTAATTAAGAATCCATCTAGAAGACTTCTAATTCAGGATTGGTCTTATCTGTTCGTGTCTGGTCGTGTCTGGTCTTGTGTGGTCTGTTCTGTTCTTCTCTGGTCTTGTCCTGTCTTATCTGGTCATATTTGGACATACATGATCTTGTCTGGTTTTCTTGTCTGGTCTTGCTTGGTTTTGTCTGGGTTTGTCTTGTCTGTTTAGATCTCGTCCTGTTTTATACAGTGTTGTTTAATCCTGTCTGGCCTGTTCAAATCTCATATATAATATTATTGTCTCAGCATATTTAATATCAAGTCTGTTTATGTTGTTTATACTTGCATGTAACTTGTTGTTTATACTTACATGGATGTTGAGTCGAGTTTTCGAACGTGTCGAACGCATGCCAAATAGCTCCACAATAATATCACTTTTATCTGGTTCTCATGAACCTAATAAAGTTGTGAAAAACATTAAAGTAAAGTTTGTGAAATGCTCCATGTAACTGTGCTACAAATAAGTAAAACAATTCAAGTGAATATTAATTAATAATATCTCTAAAAACATAGCAAATAAATCTCCATCTGAGTGACATTTAATAAAAACATAACAAAAAACAAATTTGTTTTCGACAAAAAAGGAATTCCGCGCGTCTCCTTATCCGCGTTATCAGAAACTTGTCTTTTGTCTCCAGTGGCGTAGAAAATAAAATTCAAATTGATGATGGATAAATGTACAAATTGCAAAAAACAATTTGATGTTGCACAAATGTTCCCAAGTGACAGTTGCAATAGATTTTTATGTACGGAATGTGGAAATCTAACAGCGTCTGAAGTGAAATGCCTGCAGTTAAGAACAAAGCGAAAATTGAAGTTTTTTTGTGAAACATGTGATGAAGGTTTTTACAAAGTACCTACACTTGTTAAAGAAGTAGCTGAACTGAGAGAAAGTTTGAACAAACTTATCCAGAACCAAAACTAGTTGAAATTAGGAAAAGCCGAAACAGACGTTCCCAGCTCAAGTACAGATGAAATAATAATAAATGAAGCGGCCGAACGGATTAGGCGGGAGAAGAACATCATAATTAGAGGACTCCAGGAACCCGATGGTAACGTTTCCCAACAGAAGGCGTCTGACTGTCAAGTTATTAAAAATATGCTGTCCCCTTTATTATTAAATAATGATGTTTCTGTTATACTAGCCACCACGCGTATTGGTAAAACGGACTCGGCGAGAGCGCGTCCCATTAAAGTAGTGTTCAATAATGCATTCGCTGTCCGAGCCGTGCTGCAAAACAACTCCAAAAAAGACGGGATCTTTATTAATGGTGATTTAACCCCTACCCAGCAGTTACATGCGTACAACATTGGCAAAGAACTTCGTGCACGTACCGCAAATGGTGACCAATTTACGGCAAAAGTACCTTAGAGGTACGCCCACCATTGTCCAAACAAAAAACATGTAAAATTCCAGCAGACGTATAATTATGAAATTTTGTACCAGAATGTGAGAGGGCTCAACACCAAAACTGTCGAGTTCAACAATAACTGTAGCACGAGTGCCGCGGACGTAATACTATTAACGGAAACTTGGCTACAGTCTCATGTCAACTCATGTGAATTATTTACCAAGGATTTCAATGTCTTTAGGTATGATAGATCTTATGGCAGAGGTGGAGGTGTACTGCCTGCTTTAAGGAACAACTTCAGCTCTTATAATATCAATTTAGTATCTCTCCTATTGTCAATACCGAACTGCTAGCTATAAAAGTTGCCTGTCTCACTATTATTGTGTTATACATTCCCCCAGCCACTCAATTAGATGATTATGCCCAACTTTTTGAATATCTTGAATCATCTATTGACTTCTCTCGCCCTGCTTTGTTAGTTGGTGACTTCAATATACCAGAACTAACTGAGGAGCAAGAACATCTAAGTTGTATGAGAGGCTTACACAGTTTATATCACTTCACAATTTAAAACAACAAAATACAATTGTAAACTCGAATAACAGAATTTTAGACTTGATATTGACAACAGAGCACCTGTCCACTGTAGTACATAAGCAACAAGATCCTTTAGTACCTGAGGACCTACACCAACCTTGTCTTGACATCAGCCTAAGTTGTGATCTCAGACTAATGACCCAGTTTCCAAGAAAAGAAGATCCAACTAAGTACAATTTCCGCAAAGCGAATTTCATCGAATTATACGCTGCCCTCGCCTGTGTAGACTGGTCTGCCATACTATTGATAAACGACGTGGAATCTGTATGTTCTTATTTTTATGGTGTCCTCTACGAGTTGATGGATAAATTCGTTCCTAAAGCAAGCCTATCTCCCAAGACCGCGCACTATCCAATGTGGTTTAGCAACGCCACAATTGCCTTAATCAAAGAAAAAAACAGGTCCTGGAATCGTTATAAGAAAACCAAACTTACATGCCACCTTGAGACTGTGAAGAGTTTACGTCGTGATATAAAACAAGCAACTCGTCGTGATTATAAGCGTTTTATTGCGTCTGCTGAGGACTCCCTGCGAACTGATCCTAATAAGTTCTGGAAATTCATCAATCAAAAGAAAAGGTCAACTAGTGTGCCGGGCTCCATGATATATGGTGATAAGCTCTTGGAGATCCAGCAAGATATCGTCGATGCGTTTGCCGACCACTTAGCAAGTGTATTTAATTGTGATAGTCACTCGCCCTGTGTCAACTGTGGAGGAAAATGCTGTGCTTCTGTACATGATAGCAATATGTGTGTTAATCAACTCGCTCTCAACTCATTCACCATCAGTGACTGTGACATCCTCAAGTCTGTTGGTAAAATCAGATCGAACAATTTATGCGGGCCTGACAACATACCCTCCTTTATTATTGTTGAGTCTATTCACTGTTTGCTGGTTCCGTTATGCCACTTATTTAATCTAATGTTAAACACATCAGTCTACCCGTTAATGTTCAAAATGAGTCGTGTTATCCCTGTGTTCAAGTGCGGTGACAAAACCCAGATACGAAATTACCGTCCGATTGCTCTCTTGTGCAACTTTGCTAAACTATTTGATTGTATTGTATCTGGCATTCTTTACTCCCATGTGATCACCAGATTAGCTCCAGAACAGCATGGCTTTATAAAAGGCAAGTCCACTGCCACCAACCTGGTTGAGTTTACACAATTTGTATCGAAAGCTCTAGACGATCGTTTCCAAGTGGATATCATATATACCGACTTATCTAAAGCTTTTGACCGTGTAAACCATTAAATTTTGTTAAACAAACTGGGTTGGTTTGGACTGTGTAATGGTTTCTTAAAGCTAATTAAGTCTCTTCTGGCTGATAGGGCACAATTTGTTGAATACGGCGGTTTCAAATCGGACGTTTACTGCACCTCCAGTGTAGTTATTCAAGGCTCCAATTTGGGGCCTCTACTTTTTATAATTTTTTACAATGATGTTGTTAGTAGTATTGACTGTAGAGTGTTTATTTATGCTGATGATCTCAAGATAGCCAAGATCATTGGTGTCAAATCTGATTGTTTACTTCTGCAAAATAGCATAGACCAGTTGAACGCATGGTGTACGAAAAATAGTTTGGAACTTAACATTAGTAAATGCAAAAAAATCAGCTTTACAAGGAAAACTCAAACTGTCAGATTTTATTACAATATCAATGGTTACCCGCTTGTGTCATGCGATAAGATTTTAGATCTCGGTGTAACTATGGATACTGGGCTCACCTTTGTACCTCACATTACAAAGACTGTTAATAATGCATTCAAAGTGTTAGGTTTCATTTTTAGAAACACTAGAGACTTCGCTATCATCATCTCCATAAAAGCGCTATATTATGCTTTTGTGCACATTTCACCACTTCAATTCCCCATTGATTAGGTGCCTCAGACTCTACAATAATTTATATTCACAAAACTCGGAGTTTGATTTATTCCACGTCCAGTTCAATAAACGTGCAGTTAAGAAGCAATTAACTCAAGCCCATTTTCCTATTCGACCTACACCTTGATATCTTAGTTAATTTCGTAATGCATTTTATGTATTTTTATTAGGATCTGTCCATTATCTTGTTACCTATATGTATTTTATGTATTTTTATTATGATTTGTCCATTATAGACAAATATTGTCTGCTGGAAATAAACTTATTATTATTATTATTATTATACCTAACTGCCCGTTTACATTTTTCATCGTATGGTTGCTTTATGTTTAAAAGTACTTTTTTGTTTATCTACGCAATAATAATTTATTCTAAATATAGATCATGAATCATGATCTATGTAACAATAAGTCCAAACTAGACCCTTGTAAACATAAGATGAATGGATAGCTATAAATAACAATGATATTATTGTTTAAGGGTATGTTATCAAAATACATTTCGCATGATCGACCATGTAGTTTGTACAATATAAATAATAACTTCAAATTCGGCAGAAAACGGTCATGCTGCGAATTACACACTTGATATATAGGTCGTATATAAACTCCCTATTATTGACTTTTAATACTGTGAGCTTCACAAAATTCATTCTATAATATATTATTCTATTTGTGCAATAGAAAAAGTTTGTAAAATATCAATATACTAATTTTGCTAACTTTCAAACCTATTCACTAGCAATATTTGCCGGAGTTTTTAATAATAATTATTCCTTTATTATATGTCTAGTCATAATACATAATTAAAACTTTTGTTGTTCTAAAATGAGAAACGTCAATTAAAACCCATTTGAAAATCATTTGGATAAATTGCCGCAAGTTTGATTTATATTATATGGCTGTCATGTTTTGGTAAAACGAGTTTCACTCGACCGCCGTACATTATTAATATACATTTCAAGGATTTATAAAGCTTTATGTTACGTAGAAACAAAATGGACGGATTTACAATCGTCTCTATGCTTTACGATAAATATCTCACCATATCATTAGATTATCTACACATGAGTTTTTCCCTTTACTTTGCTTTACAATATATTTCTCATACTAAGTATTCTACCTTGAACTAGTATATGAAAAGCAAGTTTTTATGTGGAAAGAAAATATTTGACCGGTAAAAAAATCTATGTTAAATTTTTCATAACCGTAGTTACTAATTTTATGTCTAAGACTTTATAACTGAATTAAAACTGATGGGCCTATAGAGGACATGGAATGGAAACTAAATATCTGAAACCCACTTATGTAAGATAGGCATCTATTACATCTTTGTTTGTAGGGGACAAACAAGCTAGTGGAAATGAGTAGGGTAGCACATTATAATTATTTTTATGACCTGGAGTACGTAGTTTGAAAGGGCTGAACATTATCAAACATATATTGGGGTTGAAACTGCAGCCTTGCAATCCTTATTATACCCTCTGTTGGGGGAAGACTACATAAATTCTGCTTAAGTTGCCTAATATAAGCTGCACACCTCTCATATATAATTACATCTTATTTTAACTTCCTTATCCGCATGCTGAAAATATATTCCATTTATTCCATAATTAAAGCTCCACAAAGGGTATAGCCGGATTTATATATGAAATTTTCCCCCGCGGAGTTTTCTCGTCGTACTTTGGGGATCATTTTGGTACCAAATAAAAATAATTCTGTCAAAATTTGAGCTCTTTATCTCGAGCCGTT
Organism: Phosphuga atrata; assembly: GCA_944588485.1. Taxonomy (NCBI): domain Eukaryota; kingdom Metazoa; phylum Arthropoda; class Insecta; order Coleoptera; family Silphidae; genus Phosphuga; species Phosphuga atrata. The sequence continues at coordinate 10,608,858 of OX155896.1, read as the reverse complement.
CTCGAGATATTAAAAAAAAAACTGGTTTTGGATTTAATTTTTTTCCATAGTAAAGTTGAATTTTAATAAACGCCGATTTTTTTTCCAATACTAGTAAAAGGCATGTATTATTTTTTTTTTTGCTTGATGATTCCAAGATCGAAAGCCGATTTTTAAGAAAATAAATTAAACTTAAATCATTTTTTTGACCGTATTTTTGAAAAGTGTCATCCGCCAAATTTTGTCAGAAAATGTCCTCTGTACTCCTTTATATTCAGCAATTTTTTCAATTTTTGGATGTGGTGGAACAAACTGAAAAAAATTAAAAACGTTTTTTTTAATCTATTTTTCTAATTGGTAAAAAAATACATAAAAAAATATTTGTCGACTACATTTTACACAACCCCAAATAACTAAAAGAAATCCTAAAACATTAAAACCAAATCATGCAAAAATACATTTGAAAAAATCGTGTTACTCAAGCTCATTATTTTTTTTATTTAAATTAAAAAGCGGGAATTCGAACGCTACAATATTTTCCATTTTTGGTTTGGCCCGTAAACAAATGATAGCTGACTACTGTGATGAAGTGCTGAAAAACACGTTTTGAAATTAAATTTTGGAATTAACGCTGTCAATAGAGAAACTTTCCTTTCTAATACAAACATAGCTAGAAAATTATATGAACTAAAAAATGACTAACTGATATTTATTTGTGATGGAACATATATTTGCTATCAAAAAAGTACAAATAATGAATACCAGAGAAAATCATATTCTTCTCAAAAATGTACCTCTGTGCAAACCATTTACAATATGCACTACAAATGGTTTGATTATAGATGTGCCTTACACGGCTAATATGAATGATGCCGAAATTATGAAAATCGTCCTTAGATAACATTAAGTTAATCCTAATGGTAACATTAAGTTACTAAAAAAGAAAATTTTATTATCGTAGTAGATCGATGCTTTCGTTATTTAACATAATATTTAGAACAACTAGAATTCAAAGTGTTAATGCCGGCTCTTAAAGGGAATCGTCTTACTAATCAGCTTACTACAGTTGAGTCAAATCAATCCCGTTTTGTTACCAAAGTTGGGTAGTTGAAACAGTTCATGGTAATATCAAGCAAAAGTTTAAGCTTTTAGATCATATACTAAACAATAAACTACTCACTAAGACTTGAATGAAATCTCTGGAAAAAGAATTAAATCTCTGGTATTAGACGATATTGTTGTGATTGTGCTAATGGAAGGCGCACTATTGGATGTTGCTCTCACATTGCAGCGATTATATATTATCTTTCCCATGCTCGATATTTGTCTAAAACAATAAGACCTGCCGAAATATTAAGTCGTCTGTTTATAGAAAAAAATGTTAATGTTGATAAAAAAAATGAAAAAATTGCGGAGTATAAAGGAGTACAGAAAACATTTTCGGACAAAATTTGGAGGATGACACTTTTCAAAAATACAGTCAAAAATGATTTTAGTCTTAAAAATTGGCTTTCGATCTGGGAATCATAGCAAACATTTTTATTATGCCTTTTACTCTCGTTCGTATTGGGAAAAAAATCGGCGCTTATTAGATTTTAATATTACTATGAGAAAAAAATAAAATCGAAAAAATAGGTTTTATTGAATATCTCGATAACGGCTTGAGATAAAGAGCTCAACTTTTTGTAGAATTATTTTTATTTGGTACCAAAAGGATCCCCAAAGTACGAAGAGAAAATTCTGCAGGGGCAAATTTCATATACATATCCGGCTATATATATATATACCCTTTATTTTGGTTTGGTTTTTGGTTCATTTTAGTAATATCATGTAATATCAAAAAGATAGAGCTAGATAGAAGCACAGAAGAATATACAAGACTTATGGGTAGATTAGACAGACTAGACGGACAACTCTTGATGGCCATGACTAGACAGACAGCACCAGATGGACAAGACTTTTCTTTAAGGTTTGTCTTTCCAATAGGTTTATTTCGTTTTCTAGTTTTTTGTAGACGTGCTAAAATTAGTTCCAGCATTTTTCCAGCGACATCAAGAATACAGAGGGGCCGGTAGGAACGCATGTGTACCTTATGCGTGCTTGTCTAGTTTTTATTAATACTAATTTAGCCTGCTTCAATTTGGCATTGAACGTACCAGCCAGTAGACTCTTATTTAATGTTTCCAGTACTAGACAAGCGAAGTTTTTTCCCATTAGTTTTACAGCCTGCGTTAGGATACCATCTGGTTCTGGAGCTCCTTTGTTGCGCAGACGGTTACTTGCTATAATAAGCTTTTCTTCCGTGAACGGAGGAGTATTGCCAACTTTAGGTTGGTGCCAGGCTAGTTTGGGATGGACTGGACATGGTGCTTTGATCACTTCCTCGCGGCATAAGCCGTCCAAGGGTGTCACACATACTGTAGCCTCACCACCCAGTTGACTTGTTCGGATACCCTAAGATTTCGCTGAAGCTCTACCCCAAGATATCTTACAGACTCCCGAGCCGGTACGTCAACTGTCCCACAGTAGACGTACCCAATTCGCACAGCAGGACCACAAAAAGTCCTTTTCCCCATTTAATCCCACCAATTACTTCATTCATTATCGCTTTTAGCATTTCTTCCGTTCTTGCGACAGCGACCACCGCTAAGTCATCTGCGTACCCTACTAGTGTAACCCCGTCTGAAAGCCTCAATCTCAAAACCTCATCATAAAATATATTCCACAGTATCGGCCCATGAGCCCTGTGAAACACTCGCACTCATTTTGAAGTTTTTACCTTCCACAGTCACTATCTCTCAATCATTCAAGTAGTTGCCCACCATCTTTCGAAGGTAGAACCACGAAGTAGCTACGGGTACGCCATGAACCCGTATTGACTACGGATACAGAAACAAATGGGTACAAATTTGTCGGCTCTACTTTAAGAGAGGTTTTGTTTTCCCACGGTTCTCTTTCTGGTATCCATCCATCACATTCGAAGATGCTGTGTTGAGCGCTTAAGATGGCGCATCCATGCCTGCTTAGCACTTACGTAAGGTGACGTAAGGTGTAAGTAACTATTAGCTCTAGTGGTACTATACAAGCAAGACGGAGAGGTCTAGGCAAGCAAAATTAGACAAACCAGACTTTTTTTATTATATTTTTTTTGTTATTTATTTATAACCCTAAGCACCCTGGGAGCGCTTGTAGCATTTACATTCAGGGTGTCAGTTGTCATTACATTTAATAAAATATGTTAAATATGTTAGTGTCTTCTATCGCAGTACATGGTAGCTAGGATTAGGGGCTGTTTGGATTGTTTCCCTCTCCAGAGACGTTTATCATCAGCTTCTTTCTGGAATAGGATCTTGTTGATCATTCCGTTTATAGTGTCCCAGTCTTCTTGTGATTTTAGCATTTGTTTAGTATTTCCTTAGCTTGATTTGCAGGTGAATTTGCGGAATGCCTGAGATAACGTAACGCTGACACTGTACGATAGGCACTACATATCTGCAAAGCCAGAGTTTTCTCTGATAAGCTGCTAGTTTTTCAATATTGTTTCTATTAGTGGCTTTCGCCCGGATAGGGGCACCGTATAACATCGCAGACTGGGCAACTGCGCTGAGCAACTTGCGTTTGCTGCTCCTAGGACCCTCAACATCTTCGAGGGCAGACGTGGTTTTTATTGCACGCTCTGCTGTCATTTTGTGATCTAAAAGTGCTCTTTAAAAGACAAACACTTGTCGATTATAATTCCAAGATATTTGATGTTTGATTTAGGTATGATTTCTGAATCCAGTACTTGGAAGGAGATGTGTGCCAGTTTTCTGTATCCCGTCAACAGAACTGCTTCAGTCTTTTCCGGTGCTATGCGCCGTGATTTTGACTCCACCCAGCAGACAATTTGTTTGATTGCTTGATTTGCCGTTTGAATGATTCCCATTTCTGTTTTTCCGACGATGGTTGGTGCAAGATCGTCAGCGAAGCCTGTTTAGTCCATTCAGGCAGTTCCAGCCGAAGTACTCCATCGTAGAGTACATTCCACAGTGTCGGTCCTAATACAGAGCCCTGGGGGCACCACTAGTGACGTTGTGGGGTAGCGTATCTGGTTCGGCTTGAAGTATGAGACTGCGGCCCTCAAAGTAGCTGCCCATAGGAAACTAACCTAACCTAACCATTCGCAGTAGATAGGAAGATATATTTCTTCTTGTTAGATCTGCCAAGACGTCTTGGAGTTGAACAGCGGATGAACAGCGGAGTTAAAAGCATTGCGAATATCAATCATAACTAGGGCACATATTTTCCTAGTTCTTTTGATGCCTACTTTGACCTTTTTGGCGACATTTATGACCTGTTTTATGGCGTCTATAGTTGAGTTGCCTTCCCGGTCGCCGAATTGGTTCTCCAAGAGGTTTAATCTATTCTTCAGTTCTTTTTTAAGTCGACTTACGAGCAGTTGTTCTAGTAGTTTACCAGCTACGTCTGGTACACATAAAGGGCGATAGGATGAAGGTTCGCCTATTGGCCTTGTTCCCTTTTTTAATGAGAACTAACTTCGCTTATTTCCATCTACTTGGAAATGAACCAGTGAGTAGGTTTTCATTTAAGACTTTAGTACTAGTTCTGCGGAGGTTTTTACCAATAGTTTGACGGTTTCGGGGGACAGACCAACTGGACCAGGCGCTCTTTTGTTTTTTTAGGCGCTTGCTTGCCGCGATTAGTTCTTTTACGGTGAATAGCGGAATTTCTATGACTTGCGGTTGCTCCCAGCTTGGTTTAGGATGAGTAGGGAATAATTCCTTGGCTATCTCGAGGATGGTATTCATCGGTAGTTGTTGGTTTGTCTGCCGGATGCGCAGGTTCCTCGTTGCTATTTTGTAAGCATCGCCCCAAGTGTCTTCATCGATGTTTTTGCACAGGTTTTACCAGTGTATTTTTTTGAGAGGTTTATTTCCCTACGTAGTTCTTTTTTTAGCTTTGAGGTATAGCTGGTATATTTCCTCTCGGCTTTCAACGTGTTCTGTCTTCCGGGCACAGCGACACAGCTTACAGTTTTCCTTTTGGTTGCAATGGTCTCATTCCACCAGTATACGCTTTTTCTCCTGTGGTTTTTGTTTCTTCTAGGCATGGGAGTTTCGCATGCTTTTCTTACTGCTGCTATTAGTGTGTCGGCGGCGTGGGCTTGAGTCTTGTTTAATTATATGGTTAAATTTCTCGAGACTTTCTGCGTTTTTATTTGTGAATGTCACATCTTTGTCTTCTGTCAGTTATGCATCTTACCCTTTGGACGTTGTTCCATTTGGATTTCAATATACCGATGATTGCTTAGAGATTCTATGTCGAGGACCTTCCATGTCGAGGACCTTCCAGAGTGTGCGATATCGCCTGAGGCAAAAGTAAGGTCAATAATGGAGAACGACTTCCCCCTTTCAAATGTAGCCCTATTTCCATTGTTTTGCAGGTATACATCGAGTTCTACAACTCATTCCATTATAAAATCAGCTCGGCGATCCATGTTTTGGGCAACTCTATTATGGCGATTTTGCATTAAAATCCCTCCCGATTATTTTACCCTTTGCCTTTGTTCGTATATGCCTGCTTAGTATGTTAAGTGAGGTCGAGAAATTATTTTTAAAAAAGTTAATTTCGTCGTTCTGTGAGAACTAACAGCTGTACAAGATATATTTTTGTACTTCTTATATTTTCACTACCCAAGACGACAATGTTTAACTCTGGGTTGCTGATTTTTATGGCCGAGTCCTTTTTCGCGTCGGTGTACCAGTTTCGATCACTTACTATTTTTTTGTTGGGTTCACGATTTTAAGATTTCTTGAATTTTTGAGAAATTCCGGAATCCGACATGTGACTCTTCATATTGCATATTGGGAAATAAGGCTCATTCTTGCAGTCGTTGCCTTGTGGCCTTCTTACCCACAATTGAAGCATAGATTTTGTCTGTCTTGACCGTTACATGTGCTGCCGTAATGTTCTGATTTCCAGCAACTATGGCATCACTGCAGTTAGATTCTTTCCTTTACTCTGCATTGTACACAGCAAATTTTTAGCCTACCTTTCTCTATTAGTTCTGTTGCTTGTTTCTGTGGAAGTGAAACAGTCGCTACTTGGGTCTCTCCATACACTGGTCTAAAGTTTTTCATGATCACTTGGTCTTTGCTAATTTCAATTTTGTTTTGTAGTACACTGAGTATTTCGTCCTTGGAGGTCATTGAGTCTCGAGTCCTTATGGTTATAGTTATGTTTGTGTATTTTGTACGGATCTTAATATCTGACAGTCTCTGTTTAATTGTTTCCTTGAGGTTTTCAGCCTCTCCTTCCTTCACTTCCAAAAGTAAATTTCCATTTCTGGTTTTTCTGAATTCTGCTATGTTATCCTCTGAGTTTTCTGGCTAAACCTGATTTTTTACTATTCTCAGGAGGTCGTCATATGTCGGCCCGTTTGCCTTTATAAGGACTAGATCTGTGCGCTTTACCTCCACCTTTCATTCTTTTTCTTTTTTGTTTTTATGACTTCTCACTTTAGTCCATTCCTTCGAAATTTTGTTTGGGGTATCTTTCGGTCGTGTTTGTGGTGCGTATATCCACTTCTGAATTGGCAAATGAAAATTCAATTTGCATTTTTATTATTGGCCATTGCGTAATCAGCGACTCTGCGAATGCTAGTTTGGTCCTGACTTGGGTTAATGTAAGATTTTTTAACTTTTGGATGCTGTCTAAGATCTTTTCTGCACAGGTGTAGCCATTTATAAAGCTAAAATATATTAGTTTAGGCTTTGGTAACTGATTAGTCTAACAATAAGCTAGTCTGATTAAAGAACTCTAGAGATAGTACTAGAATTCCTTACTATATATTAGGCATGAGTAGGTAAATTGACAAATTAGAACAATATACGCACTTTCCAGTTGGAATTGGTGGAATTATATTAGATGACAGAATTAACGAAACTTGTATTCTCAAATTAATGTTGTGACCAGGTTTGTTGAACTGCGCGCTAAACAATTTGTGTAGTACAATGAAACTTGTCTAAGACAGAACCCGTAAAAGACGGAAACCTGCATTAAGGTGCTTACAGACCGCCGCGGAAGTGAACATAAGTGGCGACTTATGTACATGTTAAGATCAACAGGCGCGATTTCCGTTATAGCCGCGCTAGTGCGGCGTTGCACGACAAGAGCGCTGCATGCGCGGTTAGTTTCGCTGCCGCTGTGTTTTGAAATGGCGATTACAGAGAAGTTGATTGAGAATTAAAAAAAAATATCCTATCTTATATGACCTACTACATATATTGTATGTACAAACGGATTCGGATTGTATACTACGAAAAACTCATCATCAATGCTCTTCAATCCGAAGATTGGTTTGCAGCAATTCTCCACTCTGCTCTCTCTTCAGCCTTCTGCTTCATTTCTTAATCTCTTGAGCAGCCCCCATCCGAAGATCCAATCAGGGGATCATTTTACCTCTGGTTAATTCCACTGAAGAGTACACCATCCATGAATTAATTGCTGTTGCCTGAGATATCCAAATGAATCTTTATTAATGGATCTTTAATGGAGTGGTTTCTCGTTGCCTTCTCCATCCTACGCCGTTGGTCATCAAGTGGCTCTTCTGTCTTTAGGGGCAGTTTCCCACCCCAAGGTTAAGGTGCCCTTTACCTCTACCCGCTCATCCATCCTGCGAAGAGGCCGTTGGCACTTGGTATACGAGGACCACTTATACCGCTGGTTACTCGGTGACATAACAGTTAGATCTTGTTTACCTTAAGTCTTTGCCAAACAACAAACACAATACTAAAGACTTATGTTTATTTTGAATTTGAAATCGCATAATCTATGGAAATGAAATTTCAAAATGAATACCCAAAAATCACCGAGAAATATTATAATAATTTTAATAAATTTTCAATGTTTCTGTTAGCTCCCGGGGCTTGCAGATGTGCTTGGGTTGAACTAGGGGTGGTTACCTTGATCTGTGAGCATTTTCAGACCGACAGAGTGAGTTTTTTCTGGGAAATTTCTAGAAAATTGCGGAGCACAAACACCACCCTTTGACAGCTGCATTCAGTAGGAAAATAGTATATTTTACAGCCAGAGATGAAAGTGGCATTTTTGGTGAGGTGGGAGTTTGCTCACGAGCGCCAGCGAGTTAGCAATCACACCGAACCAAAAAAAAAACACTTTCATCACGAGTAGTAAATGCAATTTTTTCTACTAATTTCGGTTGTAGAATCCATAATTCGACTTTAATAAATCCAGTTCGAAGCGAACTGTCAGAACTGTCAATACAAAACTGTCAATACTGTTGGTTTGGTCGTTTCCATGGTAACATATTGCATTCTCATAGACGGTGATACTTTTAAAATCAAATGTCCTAATTTTATTTCGGTTTTTTAAATAGTTTGAAGCTCGTTTCACGTTTGTACATAAAATATTTCATTGAAATTAATGTAATTAATGAGAAAGTCTATGCAAATTTGGTTAGTTTAGTGTTGTAATCGAGAAAATCATAAATTTAAAATGCTCATTTTCGTCTCTAGATGTGAAAATATTTTTATTATATTTTTCTTATCTCTAGAATGAAAAAATGTCACTTTCATGTGGGGTAAGCCGTGAAAAAATGCCATTTTCACATATATCAGTAGAAAAACTACACGTAAAAATCGCGTTTTGATGTGGGCATGGCAATTTCGTTGCCGCGTTGCTAAAGTATTTTTGGTCTGGTCTGAATGAGCCTTTAAACGGATTTTTTTTGCTAGCCATTCATTTTCCTATTTGAAACAACCCGTGTAAAATGGAAAATTATTCTTAAGACGGAAACGAATTTTGTCATATTTAATGGTAGTAGTAGCCAATTCTCAATGCTGGAAGATTCTTCTACCAATAAGGAAGTAAGGGGAAGAGTTCTCGTAGTCTGATTGGTGTTTTTGCGTCGGTATCATCTGAGCAAACAGATCAGCGATAACCTAATAAACATTCTAAACCGTTTTCCCGACAGAATTCCAAGGAAGATACCAACAGCTATTGTAAACAAAATTTTGATATTAAATTTGGCACAGTATAAGGAAAGCTCAGGTATCTGTCAGCAAACAGTCTAGGATTATAAAAAAATGAATCGTATTAGAAATTGAGGGAAATAAGCCTAAGGACATAGTAAACGGAGATGAAACGGCGCTATTTTTTCGTGCTCTGCCAAATAAAACTTTTGCGCTAAAAAATGAGAAATGTGTCGGTGGTAAGCAATCAAAAGAACGAGTCACTTTTGCTGAAGGAAAATTCGAGAAATTCAAGAACCTTTGGTTATTGTCAAATCTTTGAAACCCAGGTGCTTTAATCAACTGGTTATAAATGATTTACCTATTGAATGGCATGCAAATAAGAAGGTTTGGATGGCTGGCAGTATATTGTTAAGTTAGCTTTAGGATTTCAATTTGGGAATGGAAAAAAAAACTAAATTTTAATAAACCAAATGTATTACATACATGCCCATACATTAACAATTGCGAATAAAAGAAAAAAATTATTACCCGTGTAAGACGGAAACCTGTTTAAGACAGAAATATTTCCCAATCCCTTGAGGTTCCGTCTGATACAAGTTCCACTGTACAAGTAAAAGCCGATTACTTGTAGCATTAATACCATTTCTGGTTGATAACCTTCGATTTGTGTAAAAGTCATATCACTCTTGTCCATGATTTACACTAACAGGCCATAAATTAATCTTTTTCGCTACATACAAAGAGCGCAGTACTGCGCTCTTTGTGTGCTATTGTCTTTGCAATGTGCTGTTTGTTTGCCATTTGTGTGCTGTTTGCTGTTGTTTTGTGCCAACTGCTATTTTATATATATATATATATATATATATATACATATATATATATATATATATATATATATATATATATATATATATATATATATATATATAAGTTCACTAATAGCAAATCCATTTAATATTTCCATGATCAATATTTTTTTCGTTAACTACATTCATATTTACCTCTTAGGCCATTTACAAATTTTCTCTATAGTTTTGTCTCGCAATTCTAGCAAACTATAAGTTTACAAGTTTTAGATTAGAACAATTACTGGAAGAACTTTTCCGATCCATTAAAAAGATAATTGCTTTATAAAGCACGTTTGTTTCGGCTTGCATGAACTTTGTAGTAAACGTGATTTCCTCTGCATTATTAGTATTAATCGTTTTTCCTAATACATAGAACCAATTGTACATCTACAATCACGTGAACTATAAAATAATTATATCTGACTCAAGCCTCAAATCACAGAGTTAGTGGAATAACTAGAAAATAATCAGACATTTAATCCATCATTCTATTTGTTCTAGTTAGTAACATCTAGATATATCTACGATTCTAGTGTAATCAATATTGTTAATATGTACTGTGTGTGTAATATAGTAGTCTATTTTACAGCAAGAAATGAAAGGCGTTCAGGCGAATGGCGTTTTTTTGGTGAGGTGGGAGTTTGCTTACAAGCGCCAGCGAGTTAGCAATCACACCGAACCAATAAAAAACACTGTCATCTCGAGTAGTGAATGCAACTTTTTCTACTGATTTCGGTTGTAGAATCCATAATTAGACTAGTAAATCCAAATCGAAGCGAACTATCAGAACTGTCAATACAAATTTAATTGTTGGTTTGGTCGTTTCCATGGTAACATATTGCATTCTCATAAGAAGGTGATACTTTTCAAGTCAAATGTTCTAATTTTATTTCGATTTTTTAAATAGTTTCAGGCTCGTTTTACGTTTGTACATAAAATATTTCATTGAAATTGATGTAATTAATAAGAAACTCCATGCCATTTTGGTTAGTTAAGTGTTTTAATCGAGAAAATCATAAATTTAAAATTTTCGTCTCTAGATGTGAAAATATTTTCATCTCTAGAATGAAAAAATGTCACTTTCATGTAGGGTAAGCCGTGAAAAAAATGCCATTTTCACATATATCAGTAGAAAAAATTATTTCTTACGTTAGTATTCTGTTATTAATATTTCAAAAACTAAACGAGCGGAAAAAACTAGCATAGAAATTCTCACTTAATATTCATGCAATCGAAATGTTCTTGCCTTGAAAAGTGTAATAAATTTGTGGAAGATTTTTTTGGACCGTTAAATTCATATTATGGCTATAAGACACAATATTAAATGTTAATAGTTTTTTGGGTGCTCTAGGTTATGAATAATTTATGGTTGTATATACCAGTGTATACTTTATATTGAGGACGTAAATTCACTTTTTAGAAGGAAGATTATATGTATGGAAAAGGAGACCTTAATAGTATTTAAGCATATGCAGCAAATAGAAAACGCTGACATAACAAGAAGAGCATAAAAAAACGGGCAAAAAGAAGAAATTTTTTTTTAAAGGGACTGGAATGTTGCGGCCTTCCCGACAATGCAATATAAGAAAAGGTCCCGCGTTTGATATTCAGTTATTATAATTTTGAATAATAGAATATTTTACGGACAATACGATAGAGAATATTTCAAATTAGCATTCACATACAACCGGAAATTTAATAATCATAACCTATATTGCTGAAAAGCACTAAACAAATAATTTATTAATATATTTATTATGTTAAGGACTAGTCGTTCTCGTAGTCTACAGAGTTAGAGCGTTAACTACAAATCTGGACGTCCGGGGTTCACACTCTTGAGCGAGTGTCGGCCGGATTTGTACCAAAAGACAAATGCATAATTAATTGAAATAGCACTTACGTTTCTGGGCCTGTAAAGAGAAAAAGACAATGTATAAATACAGTGTGCAAAATACAATAGGCCACTTGGCCGCAGTGTTTGGATGGTTATTAATCCGGTATCCACATTGGACAAAACTAACAAAAATGTTTAGGACTAGATAGATAAATAAACAAATTTTAATAGAATCCACTAGAATTAATACAAAAGACAGGAAAATTAGACAAACGAAACGAATAGCTGGAGAAGAACACTGCATTTAAATGTGATTATATAATGGACAAAAATAGTCAGATGAGGTATGCGTCCATCCATCCGTGGTCTTACAGCCCTCTGTGGGCCTTAGCCACCTCCTTTCTTAGCCTCGTTTAGCATTCTTTTCCATCCTTTTCTGTTCGCTGCTGCTCTTTTCCAGTTCCTTATGTCTATTAGTTCTCTTGCGTCTTTTTGTATGTTGTCATGCCATCTTAGTCGTGGTCTGCCTTCTCTCCTGTTGCCTTCCATGTTTCCTTTGTAGATCTTCTGTGGTATTCTTTCTTCTCCCATGCGTTCTACGTGTCCTGCCCATTGCAGCCGTTGTATTTTTATATATGTGACTAGGTCTATTTCTTTATACATTTGTACCAGTTCGTGATTATACTTTATCTTCCACCCGTCTTCTTCCTGGGTCGGTCCAAATATTCTCAATATTTTTCGCTCGAATTTTAATAATAGGTCCTCATGTTTGGTCGTCATTGTCCACGATTGGCACCCGTAGGTCACTATCGGTATAATGATGCTTTTGTACACTTTCACTTTGGTTTTTACCCCCACTATTTGCGATTTCATTACATTTTGAACTGCGTAGTACACTTTATTCCCGGCTATCTGTCTCTGTTGAATTGTTTGTGGTATTAAGTTCTGTTCGTTCAGTGTTGAGCCCAGATATTTAAATTCTCGTACCACTTCAATATTCATATTATTCATGGTTATGTTCTGTCCCAGCCGCGTCCTTGGTTTTATGGCCATGTATTTCGTTTTGTCTTCATTCACCAGCAGTCCTATCGGTCTTGCCTCTTTTATCAGCTGCATAAATGTTTCTTTCACTGCCAGTACATTCCTTCCCACTATATTCAGATCGTCTGCATATCCTATAGCTTGGCATGACTTGTTTATAATGGTGCTGCCAGTTTTTATTCCTGTGCCTCTGATCACCTTCTCCAGGGCTAGGTAAAATAGGATCGGGGCCAGGCCATCTCCTTGTCTTAGTCCTTTGTCTGTTGGGAATTTTTCTGTGAGCTGGTTTTGTATTCTGACCTGATTGAGCGTCTCCTCCATGGTTACTTGTATCATCTTGATTAGCTTCTGTGGTACTTCAAATTCTTTCAGAATGTTATATAGTGCGTCCCTACTTATACTGTCGTAGGCTTGTCGAAAGTCTACGAATAGTTGGTGGATAGATATGTCAAATTCCCACGCCTTTTCCATAATTTGTCGTGTTGTAAAAATTTGGTCGGTCGTGGATCTCCCTCTTCTAAATCCTGCTTGATACTCCCCTATTAGATCTTCTGCGTATATCTCCAATCTTTGGCGTATTATGGATGTTAGGACCTTGTGTGCGACACATAGTAGTGAGAGGCCTCTATAGTTCTTGCAGTCTTGTCGGTCGCCTTTCTTGTATATTGGGCAGATTATGGCTATCTTCCACTCCTCAGGTATTTTTTCTGTTTTCCAGATAGTTTTTATTAGTGCATGTATTTTAGTTTCTAGTAGTTCTCCTCCTTGTTTCCGTAGTTCGGCTAGTATTCCGTCTATATACTGGTATTCCGGCTGGTATTCCCGGGGCTTTGTTCTTTTTTAGTTGTTGTATGGCATCTTTAATTTCTTGTAATTATAGGTCCAATACTCGTGGTTGCACTGTGCAGACGCTCGTTTTTGATCCTTCGTAGTTGGTTCCTTGTTCTTTGTTTAGTAGTTCTGTGAAATATTCTTTCCATCGTAATAGGATTTTATTTCTCTCGGTCATTATTTCCCCGTCCTTATTCTTGCACACTTCTATTCTTGGGTGGAATTCGTTTTTGGTGCTGTTCACGGCTTTAAAGAACTTTCTTGTTTCGTTCTGTTCTCTTAGTTCTTCTAATTTGTCCAGTTGTTCATTTAGGTCTTTTCTTTTTTGTCTTCTGCATACTGCCTTTGCTTTCTCTCTCAAGATAGCGTATTCTTGTTCCTTAGTTCTTGTTGGCCTTTGCAGTAGTCGTTGTCTTGCTTTAATTCTCTCGTCTATTGCCCTCCTGCACGTCTCGTTCCACCATCGGTTGCGCTGTCCTTTGGGTTCTATTCCTATGGTCTCCTCCGCTGCTTCTCTTATACCTTTTTTTAAGGTTTTCCTATGTGTTATTTGTTTCCTCGTGCTCTTCCCCTTCTTCTTCTTCGTTTATATCTTCTTCTCCAGTGTTTCCACATATCTCTTGCGTTCATCTTTGTTCTTTAGGTTCTCTAGATTATATTTTCTTGTTTTTTCTCCCTTTCGGTCACGTGCTTTATTTATTCTCGTTCTTAATTTTATTTTGACAATAAAATGGTCTGAGCCTACTGTTGCTCCTCTCATGGTTCTGATATCAACTATGCTTGAGTAGAATCTGGCGCTTATTAGGACATGGTCTATTTGGTTTAGTGTGCGTCCATCTGGAGATTTCCAAGTTGCTAGGTGAATGTTCTTGTGTGGAAACGTTGTGCTTCTGACTACTAAGTCTTTTGACGCTGAGAAATCTATGGTTCTAGTTCCATTGTTGTTAGACTCTTCATGTATGCTGTATTTTCCTATCGTTGCCTGGTAGGCGTCTTCTTTGCCTATTTTGGCGTTAAAGTCCCCGATCACGAGTTAGGTTTTTCACGAGGTATGCGTATAATTCGTATAATAAAACAAAAATGTTTGATATTTATCAAAATTGCATGTATAACGTCTTATGTATATGTGAACTAATGATGTGCAGTAAATAGAGGACTTGTTTTCAACACTCGGTAAGCGGTTTTCGACATAACAAGTCATTGCTATTTCTGTTTTAACCCTTTCGTGCATAATTAAAAAAAAAATTTAAATTATATTTAAAAAAAAAAATTTTAGGTTTAAAATTCGCAAATATAAAGTTGCAAGTCAATTTTTCTAATAAATTATTTTTGTTTGTTGTTTTTTCTATAAAATTATATCTGCTCATTGTAGTGGCACTGCATTAATTGAAACTAAATTTTTTTTGATTATTATACATAGTGGTTCAGTACATTTTATGCAAATATATTTCGTTTTATTTTTACGGATGGCTAAGTGGCATCTTCTACAATTTTTTGCAACTGTCAATTTTGGCCAATGACCAAATCCATCTTGACTTACTTCCAGATGTACACGATGAACCAGGAGACGTTTTTTCTCTAAAATTCCTGGGGGTATTGCTGGGAGAGGTCTTTGCCTCCTGTTTTCTTTATAAACACTTTGATTAGTGCTCTAGCTACGCTGGCTTTAAATTCGAGAAAGTCTGTATTGAGTTTTTCTTTCTTGCAAAACAAAATCCAACTATTAATATCTGCTACATAAAGGGAGTGTATGAAAACTTTAATATACCACCGCTTGTTCTTTCTCAGAAGGTACAACGCCAACATCTGGTATAACAAATCTACACCTCCCATGTTTGCATTATAGAATGACACGCAGTATGGTCTGTTTATTGCCATCATGATTTTTGTCTTCTTGATCCACCGTTTAACAGTATCTTGATGTTCTGTTCCTGCACTAGTTGATGTAATATGAATCGGCCATTTTACCATTTTGTAATGGTATACCATTTTGTAATGGTTATATTACATCCTCTAGCTGTTGCAACTGAGGTGCTGCCTCTACTTCGACGTTTTAGATTTTTTTCTGACTGTAAACATGAATTTACATTTTGCAAGCGATTTTGCCTCAACGTTCCAGTTCCCTAAATTCCTCTTCGTTTGAGTTCCTCTAACAAAGGTATGGAGCAAATTAAATTGTCAAGAAATATTTTAGTGTTAGTATTTATCAAACATTCAGTTAGACGAAGTACTACATGCTTCGAAATTAGAAACTTTTTGAATGCCACCATGTGCTCCTTGATAAATCTTAAATTGAAACATATACCCCCCGCTAATGCCAGCTCTTACCCATACTTTTACGCCCCATTTATAAAGTTTCTTTGGCATGTATTGTCTTATTTCTAATTTTAGTTTTAGTGGAATAATCTGTTCGTCGATTGACTGATATTCTTCGTTGTCAGCAGCACTCAAATAATTTGCTTGTAATTTATCCAGAAACGGACGCATTTTCGTCATTATTTCATTATTGTCCCCATTATTTGGATCAAGTTCTAAGTTGAAAATTTCTCAAAATTGAGTCATATCTGCCTACTAACATATGTATAATTTCTAGATGTGAAAATATTTTTATCTCTAGAATGAAAAAATGTCACTTTCATGTAGGGTAAGCCGTGAAAAAAATGCCATTTTCACATATATCAGTAGAAAAAATTATTTCTTACGTTAGTATTCTGATATTAAAATTTCAAAAACTAAACGACCTTTGTTATTACATCTATTCTTAACCCTTCATCACTAGACCAGTAAAGCCTTATTTTTGGATATCTTATGTATGACATAATTAAATTTACCACCAAAAATACATATAGCTCCTCTTTCGTCAAACCATAATTGTGCTTATTATTTTGAGATGCATATAGGTTTGTCGGTTAAACATGCCTTCTAATAAATCACCATCAAACATCGTCAAAAAATATTCCACAGGTTGATTACCTTCAACGTGAATGTCATTAGTCCCAATAGGGGCCATAGTACCGAGATCATACATAGAATCTTGTCTTTTCCATTTTAAGGGAATTTTGTTGTTTTTTAGTTAATGCGATGATGGTAAATCATTTTCCGAATCATAATCAGATTCTAGGTTTACATTTTTAATTTACGATTCGGAACCTTCAGATAAATCAAATAATATGTGTTAAAATTATATCTTCATCAGCGCCGTGAACTTCTTCCGTTTCACAAAGAACAAGCTATAAAACAAACAAAACATATGTATGAATAATAAAAATAATGTTTATTTTTCCTTGTAAAATGCAATGGATGTTATGATTTGTGATTTAATTTCTCAGTAATGCACACTGTCCTCTACAGTGGACAGGTATAAAATAGGCCAAATCGTTTGAAATTTTGCATTGTTCGACAAATACGTTGTTATAGCTCGATATCCACATGCGTAGAAACATAATACATATTTTCTTACGTTTTTAAGTGATTTAGAATAAAATGTATTAACGCGAATTTCACCGATATCAGAGTCCGTCATCATGACTTGCACAATAACAACTGAATGCGTGATGTGTGTAGAACTAGCGTTTTTAAGAAAACTGCTTCTGTATTACATGTACTCATAAGGGATCATTTTACAGATTTCTACTTTGAAATTACAGATTACTTTACAGGTATCTATGTTAGACGCGAAAATGTCATGAGATATCCACTGAAGTGGACGTTGTGTACGAAAGGGTTAATATCATATGAAAATAAAGCGTGGCCCTAAAATGAATTCGGCGGTGTTCTCTCGGCGACACTTTACCTGGAAAACTCACATTATTCACTTCCCACTTGCATCCAGAGAGCTTTAAAAACTTTCACTTAATGTTCATGCAAATTACATTTACCAAAAATCCGCAAGAGTAGAGAAGCAAATTCAAGAGTAGAGAAGCAAATTCAAGAGTAGAGAAGAAAAAAGAGACAGACATGTTAATTGATAAATTACGCAGATGACACCAGTATTCTTGTGATAAACACCCGAAGATATACAGGCAATTTTAAACTGGACCATGGCCACGCTAACAGCCTGTTTTTTCAGCTAACAAACTGATTATAAACAGGGATAAAACCAATCATATTATATTTAAAACGAAGTGGGATACAAGAGTTTATCGGACGGGAATATCCAACAACAGTGAAAATATGCAGATACGAACAGACGTAAGACTATTAGGTCTATATACTGACCTGCATCTTGATTGGACCTCACATATAAACTATCTTAGAAAAAAACTAAATAAATTTTTGCTTTAAGGATCTTTAAAAAATACATGAATAGGAAAATATTAAAAATAGTTTATTTTGCAATCGTCACCTACGATACGAGTCACCTACGATATGAAATCATTTTCTGGGGCGGATGACCGCATATAAACGAAATATGCAAAGTACAAAAAGAAGCAATGAGAATTATTAACGCATTAAACATAGAGAGTCATGTAGGGGAGAATTTATGAAGGCATAGATTCTCTCGGTAAAGGTAGACACCCGAGCAAAAGCGGCTCTGGCGTCACTAACGCAGCGATACTGACGCGGCGACATAGCGGTAGTATTATGCACTATGGAAAAGTATATATATATAAGTATATAAAAGTATGAGAAGCCATTCGAGCGCAACGACACCCAGGTGCGCTCAGCGTCAGTGCGTCTGTGTCGCTCCGCTTGAAGTGCGCCTCATACGCTTCCATAGTGTATAATACTATCGTTATGTCGCCGCTTCAGTATAGCTGCGTTAGTGACGCCAGAGCCACTTTGCGCGAAAGTCTACCTTCCAGGAGGACTATTCCAGGAACATATATTCTAGAAACGATAATGTTCACAATTAAACACAAAGAATTATTCGAGAAATATAATCAACATGGTAGAGATACTAGAAATAGAAATTTTAGTTACTGTATACCAATTCATCAGCTGACTATGACAGAAAAAGCGCCACCATATATAAACATTAAACTGTACAATACCCTACCCCGAGAAATAAGGGAATTGAATAACAAAAACCAAATTAAAAGGAAGCTACAAAACATACTCCTAAAGATAGAACTCTATAACCTACAAGAATATTATACAAAAATTAAACAATTCTCATAACTTCTAACAATATTAAAATATTTCATTTAATCTACAAATCATATAAAATTTTAAAACACATATTATGGTATTTGTAAATTTAAGTAATGAAATAAATATCTTTGATATCTTTGATTAAACATACAAGAAAAGATAGGAAATACTGATCAGATAAGAATACACAAACAAGACTAGCCAGACGTGTCGGTACAGGCAAGACTAGACAGAATATTCTATAGGGAAAACTTGACACAGAAAAATAGACAGACAAGACTAGACATATAAGACAAGATAAACCAAATCATTCTAAAACGTAATATAGGCGTAGTAGAAAAGAGAATCTAGTGACGTAGCGACCATAAAAGGCACTTGAAAATTGCCATTTCGCCAACGAAACCAAACAACAATTCTACCTCTTCGGTAATATATGACGTTTCCACATAAGCTCTAGTTTCCGTTACATTTCTTATTCCCTCGCACATAAATAATCCTCTGTTTCACTCGGCATTGTTAACCACCTGCCAGTTATCTTTTTTAATGACAAAAATATACTATACGGACTGCAGTATTTCTGAGCAAAATTTGTTGTACGGATTTTATATAGATTTACACTTGTCCCGACACTTAGTACTTAAGATCATACATCAATGACACTTTATAAAGGCACTAAAAATAGTATAAACAATTACATTGTGTAGTGTAGTCCTAGTCTATTCTGTCTAGTCCTATCTTTCTAATATAGTCTTGTCTAATTTTTTATATCCACTATTGCATCTCTATTGGTTTCTTAAGGGACTCTAAAGAATAAATTTTAACAATAAACAAATAAAAAGGAATTCAATTGGGGAGAGGATTTGCTTATATAGGAAGTTAGTTCCTAGAGGAATTAGGATATAATTCCAGAGTGTGACACGGCTGAATCTTATTGAATATGTACATATAAAACAAAACTAAGCAACATCTTTTCACTTATTTGGTATTACGTTTGAGTGGTCCATTGTATGAAAACCCCAAATATAGAATATGCGGTATTATTACTTCTCTTCCAATGCGTATTTAAAAATGCAGTGGCAGGTAGCATCGGGGATTTTATACGGATATTCAATTCAATATTCAATGCCACTCCAGTTTTTTTTTCTTCTGCTTTATTTTGCATTCAACAAAATCGGAACGGGAATATTTTATAGGTACTGTAGAAATAACAAACTATTGCTAATTGCAAGCATTACATTTATTATCGTTTGATTTTAGATAGACAATCTAAAATCAAACGATAATAAATGTAATGCTTGCAATTAGCAATAGTTTGTTATTTCTACACTACCTATAAAATATTCCCGCAAACAAAATATTCTGGTCGGAATAGCTTACTTTATCTGTATTATAAACTAATAATTATAGTACAGCTAGACAAGCTGTACTATAATTATTAGTTTATAATACAGATAAAGTAAGCTATTCCAACCAGAATATTTTATTTGTGCTACCAGCTAGACAAGCTGTACTATAATTATTAGTTTATAATACAGATAAAGTAAGCTATTCCAACCAGAATATTTTATTTGTGCTACCAGCTAGACAAGCTGTACTATAATTATTAGTTTATAATACAGATAAAGTAAGCTATTCCAACCAGAATATTTTGTTTGTGGGCACCCACAATGTGTTTCATATGGGCACAACATTTTTAACGTTGTGAAATTTTATATTGACAAATTTGCGCAGAAGATATAAATATAAAAACGTATAAATGTTACCCAAGGTACTCGAGAAATATCATTTATATTGCGCTTATATGTCAGCGAACTTATATACATAACACACAATTTTTACATAAACTCAAACAAAATATCAGTAATTGTTACATATAAACTGCAATGTATACAGGTACAATCTTATACTCTCAGTTATGCCTAAACAAGCAGTCCTTTTTTTACCAATATTTCTTCGCCGGATTAAACTTATTAGGCAGTAGAACTTGGCTAGTCTGTTCCGCTTAATCCTATCTTATCTAGTCATTACTGTTGATCAAGATATCTGCTTTGTCAAGATTTCTCTAGTTTTGTCCAGTCTTCTTTACTTTTTCCTAGTCTGGTTTGTCTAGTTTTGTTTGCTATTCTCCAGTTTTGTAGCCCATATTTTGTATCGTCAAATCAGAAATTTGAGGATTTGTTTGCTCTTTTTTAGTCCTTTTTTGTCTCGACTTGTCGCATCTTTTCGGCTCTTGTCTGGTCTTGTACGGTGCGGTCCGGTTCCTTTTTTTCCTTGGGGGAGGGAGAATCTTGCACATGACACCCTTTGTTCAAAAAGGGTAGTGTTTGATTGTTACCGACTAAACCGCCTCCCCCCTTTTCTTTTGCACATTACACTGGTATTCGCTCGCGCATTCCTTCAGTGCAATGGCCGTTTGTTTTATTCGCTGCTTAATTTCTCCTTCGTTTCCATAATTTGTCGAATAACTGTATATGTGGTTTCTCATGTTCTCGCTGAGTCTACCAGGCTGTCCATCATATTCTTAACAATAAATAATTTTTCTGTGTTATTTAAGTATATTTCCCTTAGATTGTCCCACTTAGGGCAAACGAAGAGAGTATGTTCTGCGTCGTCGATGTTTTCGCAGTAGCGACATTTATTTGAGCACTATCTTTCTATCGTACAGGTATTTTTGGAAGCAGCTATGTTCTGACAGTGCGTGGGTTAAGAAGTAATCAATCTTTCCGTGACTTCTGCTGACCCACTTAAAAATATCCGGAATTAGTTTGTAGGCCCAGCGTCCATATGTCCCGTTTTTTCCATTTTTCTTGCCACTTTTCTAATAACTGTTCTCTGGCTGTTGTTTTCTCGACTCCGCTGTATCATCTGTCACGCCTCTCTTTAATTTGTAATTCTATATGAGGAATCCCTGCAATGACTCCTACCCCTTCGGATGAAATAGTTCTATATGCAGAGCAAACTATAATACCAATCATCCGTAACCATCCGTACCAATATTTCTTCCGAGTCTCTGTAGCTGTGTTCGGTTTTTTGATATCGAATGCCAAACTGGTGCAGCATATAATAGTTGAGAGTGTATCTGCACTCGATAATAGTATCCTCTTGGATGCCTTGGGTCCTCCGATGTTTGGCATAAGGCTAGCGAGGGCAGTCATAGTATTTTCTGCCTTCTGAACGGTTCTGCTAATGTGCTCGGTAAATATTAGTTTTGGATCCAACCATACCCCTAGGTACTTTACAGCTCTGCTGGTTGTAATTGTAAAACCCTGTGTGTCAAAAGCAATAGGGGATATCTTCCGTTTCGTTGTAAGTACTACCACAGTTTTCTCTGGGGCCAGTTCCAGTTTTTTTCTTCCAACCAGTTTAAAACTCGCTGTAGTCCAGTGTTTGTCCTGTTCATTAGCATTTCTTCCTCTTTAGCGGTCACCACCATCGCTATGTCATCTGCAAAATCTATTAACGTGCTTCCTTGTGGCATTTCAGTTTTCAGAAGACCGTCATACGACCGGCACCACTGTTTATTCTCATTGTTTCAGTGGTTACTTCTGCTTCTAGAACTATCTCCCTTTCTGATAAATATTACGCAATAATATTGATTAAACTTTTCTCGATGTTCCTCTTTCTTAATTCTAGAATTTGCTGCCATGATGCGCTATTAAAGGCGTTTTTTACGTCTAGCGTTATTACTGCGCACAGTCTACGGTGACGACCAACATAGGCTGCTGCTTCCTTGGCAACTTTTATAACTGCATTGACGGCATCTATTGTCTGTCGACCTTCCCTAAAGCTGTATTGCTTATGTAGTCCCCTGACAAGTCGCCTGTACGTAGTATTTCCCTTTGTAGTCCACATATATATTGATTCCTATGGCTCCAAGGAGGAGCAAAGGGCCTCCACGAAACATCTCCATCTTCTCCTGTTCGACGCCAAGCACTTGACCTCATTCCAGGACTTTCCATTTCTCCTGGCTTCGCTATCCACTGTGCGTTTCCAGGTAGAGCGAGGTCTACCTACCCTGCGTTGGCCTTGAGGGTTCCACTCTAATGCTTCCTGGAGATATCTGAGCTGGGTTTCCTTAGCGTGTGGCCTATCCAACTCCATTTGCGCCTCTTGATCTCCTTGGCAATTGATTGTTGACCTGTTAACCTCCATAGAGTAACATTTGAGACAACCCCCGGCCAGCGTATGCCAAGAATGCGCCGCAGGCACTTGTTGACAAAGGTCTGAATCTTGGGAGTAACCGCTAGAGTGTCTTTCCAGGTTTCGCAGGCATACAAAAGAACTGATTTGATGTTGCTGTTAAAGACCTTGATTTTGGTACTTCTTTTGATGCATGGGTTATTCCAGAAATTATTCAATAGAGCAAATGCGTATCCTGCTTTACGAATTCGTATTTTGACATCCTCTGAAGCTCCTCCGTCTGGAGTAATCTGGCTGCCCAGGTAGCAAAAGTTGACAGTATTATCGATTGGGATGTTATTTAAAGAGAGCGGGGTGTTATTACGAGCATTGATACGCATTTCCTTGGTCTTAGACATGTTTATTTTGAGGCCAGTGAACGAAGCGTTATAGTCCAGTAGGTTTAGTTTTTCCTGCATATCTTGGTAGGTGTGCGTGAGGAGACACAAATCATCAGCGTAATCCAGGTCTTCCAACCGGGAGTTCAGACGCCATCTGATGCCGCGGGGACGCTCGTTAACTGCAGTCATTATGTGGTCCATGACGATTATAAATAGGAGAGGCGATAATGCACAACCTTGTTTGACCCCCGAGGAGACAGCAAATTCGTCACTTAGTTTGCCTTTGTGTTGTATACGGCTAGAGCTGTTCGCGTACAATGCCCGGATGATGTTAACAATCTTTTGAGGGACGCCGTTCTGTGATAGGACTTTCCAGATGGCGTTGCGGCTAACAGAGTCGAAAGCTTTCTCGAAATCCACAAAAAGCATGTAAAGTGGAGAGCGCCATTCCACGTTTTTCTAATTCCACTTTGTAGTCTAATTAAAATTAATTTTTCAAATAGCTTTCTCTACATCCAAGAGGCAGATTGGTCTATAATACGCCGGATTATCAATTGGTTTCTTTTCCTTTCTTAACAAGACCAGTCGTGCCTGTTTCCACTCTGTTGGAAACTTTGCTTGCGCTGCCAGCTTATTGTATGCTTTTAATGTATATTCTGGCTTTTCCATTGCCACTTATTTTATTATTTCTGGGGGAATGTTTCCTGGGCCAGGTGCCTTGTTTGCACCAAGTGTTTAAGGATTTTTGGATGCTGTTTGTAAATTATCTAGTAAGAAGTCGGTAAAGCTTGTATCAAAGTCGATGTCGAAGGTCACATTTGGATGGACAGGGAATAAGTGGTTAACCACTTTCTCCATTGTTTCCAGGCAGTTTTACTTTCGGAGGATAACCAATAAGCTGTTTCCTGCCTATCTTATAGCCATCTCCCCAGATATCGCTGTCTATGTTGTTACAAATAATTTTCCAGCAATTTTTTTGATATTCTTATGCTGTCTCTCAATGCTTTCGTACTCTCTTTGGATTTTCACCATTGGTGCTGGGTTGCTTGTGGTAAGTTTTTTTTTGCTGTTCTGGTACAAAGTCTTCTTTCTCTTAAGCATTCCTTGCGAAGCTTCGACATCTGCTCCGTCCACCAGTATACTGGCTGACCACTAGTAGGTGCTCTTCTTTTTGGCATTGTTTTATCGCAGAGTTTGGGGGAGAGTATTTGAGAAACCTTTTGCTGATGTTGTGTCCTCGTCATTAACGATCTCGTTCAGTGCCCGTCGTAGTTTTTTCTGATCTATCTTACTTACTTGCCATTCCTTGCTTATCTGCTTCCGCCTTACTGTCTGTTTCTTATCTGTGATATCGAAAATTATATAGTTGTGATCCCTTAAAGATTCCTCACTTTCCAACGTGTAATCTTTGGTCTGATATTTGGTCTGATAGTCGAGTATTGATGAGTAATCCTTTCTTTGAAAAGTTGGCTTTTCCCCTTCGTTTACGGTCCGGTTTTATTTATTATTATTTAGTTTTATTTTGCGGTCCGGTTCCATCTCGTCTTGTCTGGCCTTTTCTGGTCTTGTCTAGTCATGTCTAGTTTGTATGGTATTCTCTGCTTTTTTGGTGTTGTTTGGTTTTATCTTATCTTATCTGGTCTTGTCTGATGTTGCCTCATCTTCTCTGATATTATCTGGTTTTGTCTGGTCTTGTCCGATCTTGTCTGATCCTGTTTGCTCTTGTACGGCCTTGTCTGGGTTTGTCTTGTTTTGTTTGGTCTTATTTGGTCATCTCTGGTCTTGTCTCGTTATGTATGGTTTTTTTATGGTCTTGTCTGGACTTGTCTAACCTTGTCTGGTGATGTCTCGGCTTGTCTCGTCTTGTCTTGTCTTTTCTGATCTTGTCTGGCCTTTGTCTTGTCTTGTCTGATCCTTTATTGTCTTTTCTGATCTTGTCTGATCCTTTATTGTCTTTTCTGATCTTGCCTGATGCTGTCTGATCTTGCCTAGGCTTGATTAACATCTAGGTCTTATCTAATCTTATCTGACATTGGCTTGTCTTATCTGATCTGTCAGGTCTTAATATTTTCTTAAACTATTGGATAAAATATGAATTGTTGAGACCTATAATGCATATATGAATGTTGAATGGAGTTTTTAATTTATCACTTCTTATAGAGAGCAATCCGTGAATCCATTTTCTGTTTGCTTTTCGGCTGAGCTCTGTGCATTTAAATTTCCTTTGGTGCTTTATTTTTTGGTGCAGGAAGAAATATTAAAACTTTTAGTTGCATTTGAAAATAAAGGCGGGTTTTCCTAAACAGCGTGTATTGTATGCCGTGTTCGACATAATACGACCAGCGTAACGCGCCGGAACTACTCCTTAGGAATGCAGTGCTTCTGTTATCCTACAGAGCGTAATACGTTCCACTTGAGCGTTGTACGTGAGGCGTGATAAGGCCAACTACATTCAGAAGAGTCAATTGCGTCGTACGCGGCGGTTTTGTTGATGATTTTTGCAGATATAGGTTATTTCTTTTTTTTGTGTATATCATTTCTGATCTAACTACCAAAAGTACCTAACACATTCACCAACATACACAACATGACACATATCCATCAAGATCTCAATCGAGAAGCAAATTTGACACACCGATACTACTTCCCGAGTTTCCTCTACATGAGTTTTTTTTTTGATGATGGAACTTATGAACCAATTCACTCGGAACCAAAAACCAGAAAGGAAAATTCAGCACTAGTTAGATACTTAAAAGAAAAAACAACTAAACACACAGTTCAATGACTCCATTAAATATTTATTGAAATATGACGAAGAAGATGATGTCGACCTGTTTTTTAAAAGCATCGCCAAGACAGTGAAGAAGTTTCCACTAAATCTTGTGAGCCAACAAAAATTTAAAGTTTTGCAACTTGTTTCTGATATGGAGCAGTTTAAATTCGCTACATATACAGAATTCTCCAACCATTCCTCGCGCCATACTTCCCCTGGAAATGATCAATCTGAATCCTCCAACCATTCCTCCCAACATACTTTTCCTGCAAATTATCAATCTGAACTCTCCAACCATTCCGCTTACCATACATCAAGCTTAACTTCCAGCCAATTTATCCATCAGTACTCTCCAAGATTCCATTTGTATTGATTATCGAGGCATACAATGCATGTCAAGTTGATAACACTGAATTATAATAGTTGATGTTTGTTTACAAAGTAAGCTAGTAATGCTATTTTTTATGAATATAACGGTTTAAAAAATGTTTTCTTCTTGTTTCGAATGGGCCTACATTGGACCACGCTTGTTCAACTGTTGGACTGATCTTTGCCCAGTATTGCCGCATCTTCTGCCGGTGTAACTCCTTTCTCTCTTCTGTCCAGGGGGTACCTTTCTTTCGGGTTTTTTCCTGAAATCCACGGACTTCCTTCAGGGAAAAATTAAAAAATGTTTTATCTAAAAAAAAACATTTAAATTTGACTCGATTGCAGGGATCCATTTACAAGCCCTGGTTGATGTCATTTAAGATCCAACTAAATTGCTCACCGGTAAATTTAAAATACATTTTAAACCTCGCTTCTTCGCCAATCAAATGGTTCTTAATCAATATAGTAAAAGCACACTCATCTTGTCGTTTTAAGAACAGATTGCTGACAGGTTTTCTGAATACTTAACTCTGCTGTATTCTTTCTTCTTCATCCTCATCCGCTAAATGTTTTTAATTAGCAAACAAGCTACTATTTTTTTCCTTTACAACGGAATATCCTCACACACGAATTTATAAAATACTACTAGGAAATAATACGTTGTCTAGGAAAACGCAGCGTAATGAACGAATGAATAGTACGCTCTTGCCAACTTGAAATTTCCTATACAGTTCACGCTGCGCAATAGATATGCTGCTTAGAAAAACTCGCCTTAAGCCTACTGTCCACGGAGGCGTCATTTGACGAATGACTGCAAACCTACAAATGACGAAAGGCGTTGTTTGCATCTTATATACGTCCACCAAACGTCATACATACGTCACGCAAACTACAAAACGGTTTATTTTGGTTCTCAAGTTTAACAATAATCTGTACAAAATTGGATGCTGAGGTCGTCATTTAGTACAGAAACGTTAATTTGTTGTCTTACTTCCTTACCCTGACTGTCGTACCTTAAATGTGTGATTGTAACTATCTTGTCGTTACTGGGGGTGACCGTTTTTATATCCCCCTTCAGGTAAACCGAGCCGTTTGTGGGATATTGTTTCCTAAAATCATACCAATGTTCATGCATGATAATAATATAAACGGCCTATAAAAACGGTCCACCCTACAAAAAAAAAATATCAGACCTTTTTTTAGAGCATTTAAATTCCTTCAAGAAATATATTGAAGTCGATTACATTTACCTCGATTGTGAGTTATTACACAAAACCTGCTCAGTAAAAAAAATAAAGCATAGCGACGATAGTACTCTTAATATTAATTATATAAATAAAACTCTTAAAATTAACGGCTCGAATTCTCACAATATTTTTTTTGTCATCTCAAATAATATTTTCGATATATTTTAAAAAAACAAAACATTGTATATTTTTTGGCTCCATAATCCTGCCCAAATTGTCAGAAAACATGATCAGTCTGACTGCAAATTCGTAGAATATCTACACTTAGATATGTTTAGGATAACTGGAATTTACCTTATCATAAAAGTAATCAATTTTTGGACGGATTTTCCAAGAGCGACCTATCGAGAAGTTTTTTAATTCTTTAGTTCTCGTTTCCCAGGGAACTAGTTTTATCAGGTTTTGTATAATATACAATTTGAATTTAATTTTATGTTGTTTAATGTTTTTGTTGACTGCGAGAAAAGATACCCTCTAGTCGCTACACGTGTTTTTGCGTCCTCGCAGCATGGCATTTGCAGTGGCAGGCTGCAGCATGAGCTGCATGACGAAAGTCTGACGATACGCAAATGCGACGATGCCGCACCGTGGACACACTTTCGTCCCTTTCTACGCAAAATGCAAGCCAGCTGCACCAAAGTGTAAAATGACTGTGTGCGTATTACGTAATTTGACGTGCGGCTACGTAGACAGTAGGCCTTAAAGTAATATTTGTATTGCGCCGTGACGCAACGTGGGTTGCGGAATAAACAGTTAGCACTTCTCCGTGGAGCCCGAACGCTGCTAACATATTTACACTACAATGCCGAGGCGCGGACGATTTATTTCAAACATCTCCATCCACTAACACAACTAAAGTATCCAATTCTATATAACCAAGTCAAGGCAATAAAACTATACGTACACACATTACCTACACTAGACTATGCAGATAAAACCAGACAGTCAAGACTAGATTGAAACCATTAGACATACATGGCTAAATAGCATAGACTAGAGATACACTGGAGATTCAGGACCGGACCGTTATTACGCAGCTCTTATTTTTTACCCACACAAATAGGCAGAATAAAAAATACATTGACGTTTGCATTATATAAAAATATATGCGACAAAAAAATTATGCATTATTATAATTATGCATTTACTGCAGGAAGTAAATATGCGTTAACATAATCGTTTCCAAAATCAAATGAGAATTAACAAAATAACTAACGAAAGGTATAGTCGGTATTATGTATATTTATTGCCCTTACGGGCTTATAAATTGAATTCAAAATTTACATCTATACTAAAACTAACATCGAACATAATATAAATAAGAATAATAATAAAAAGAGAAAAAGAAAAAATAAACATTAAAAAAAAACATATGCTGCTCAAACTAAAAAAAAAAGAAAGAAAGTCACTAAATTCCTATCCCTAAACCCCGATAACCAGCTTCCCTCCCCACATATTGCTCTTCTTCTCTCCTCAACTTTCTTCATCCAATCTATCCCTCTTCCATCCTCGTTTAAAATCTCTTCTCTACACTCGTCTCTTTCTCTCATTTCTGAACATTCGTTCAGCAAGTGTTCTATTGTCTCCTTGTTTTCTCCACACATCCTGCATACTCTATTCCTATCCTCCATCCAAAATTTATTATCTCTCTCTTCATTTCCACATCTGAATCTTCCCATTGTTACTCTTTCCACTTTCTCTTCCTAGGTACTTTGGCAGTTCTTCCGTTATTATTTTTTCATATTTCCCATAGTACCTAGACTCCCTAATTCTTGCTCTCCTTTCTTGCCTTTGCACATCTCTATCTCTCTGGACCAATTTCTCTGTCATTACTCTACCTCTCTCTCTCATTCTTTCTATCTCCGCTCCTGCATACCCGTTTCTTTCTAGATATGCTTCCCTCTCTTTCCACACCCCCTTTCCAATTTCTTTCCTTTTTTCTTTGAGGCACTCTTGCAGAATTCTGCACTCTCCTCTCTCTATCACTCACTCCTCAAAACTTATTGCTCTCTTTCCTGCTTCTATTCTTATTCCATCTCTCTTTGTTTCCTCCATCACTATATACCCCGGGGTCTCTCTACCTAGTCGTAGCACCCATTTCAAATATTTTTCTTGCAACCCTATCCAGCCCTTCTTGCTCTCTCCATCCCCATATTTCCGCTTCATACATCATCACACTTTTACCAGGCTATCAAACATCATCACTCTCCTTCTATAGTCGTGTCCAAATTTTCTCTCTCCTATTCCCCATACCGCTCCTAGTATTTTATTGGCTTTCTTTACTAACTCTCTCACGTGTGCTGTTTCAGTATTTCTCTCATCAAACACGTACCCTAGGTATTTAAATTCTTTTACTTCTTCAATTTTCTCCTTCTCCCATCTCCACTCAATTACTCTTCTCCTGCCACCCCCTTTTCTAAACACCATCATCTTGGACTTCTTCCCATTCACTGTCACATTTTTCCTCCTCATATATTTCTCCATGTTTCTCATCACCACAACCCCACCCGTCTGCGCCTTGCTGAACATCTCCTCTATGTCTCCAATAAATGCTGCAAACAGGCTGGGGCTTAGTGGGCAGCCTTGTCCCACTCCCTTATGCGTATTAAAACCTTCGCTCACCCTTTCACCAACTCTCACTCTACTTATTGTTTCTTCATAAATCTCTTCTAATTTTTATATCAGATGCTCCTTTATCCTTTTCTTTCTCAGGCATTCCCACAGTGCCTCTCTTGCTACATTATCAAAGACCGCCTTCAGGTCCACAAATAATGCATAGATCTTGCCGCCCCTCTTTTTTATCTCATTTCCTACTATGTGATTCAAGATGTATACATTATCCATGGTCCCTCTCCCTTTCCTAAATCCCGCCTGTCCGTCTGGTATCACACCCCGCTCCTTCAATTCCTTCGCCAATCTCTCTTCTACAATCATTGCATATATCTTATATGCCGTATTGAGCATGGTGATCCCCCTGTAATTGCTTGCTGTTTCCCTTTCTCCTTTCTTATATATGGGGCATATTATCCCCTCTTTCCACTCCTGTGGGAAGCCCTCTCCCTTCCACACTCCATTCATTATCTCTAACAGCCTGTCAGCTTCCCTTTCAGTTCCATATATCTACGATTCATTATGTATACCGTCCCTCCCCGGTGCCTTTTTCTTTTTCAGTTTACTCAATTGTTGTTCTAATTCTTCTCTTGTTATCTCTTCTATTTCTCCCACCCTGTGTTGACTCTTTTTCTTTTCCTGTCTGATTTCATCACCACCCAGCAGCTGACTGAAGTACTTTCTCCATTCCTCCATAGTAATTCTATTACTCACTCTTTCCACTTTTTTCTTTCTTTCCCAATTTATGTATTTCCATACCTCTTCTTCCGTCTTTATTCCTTTCATCTTTAGATCTTCTTCCATCCATTTCTTTTGCTTCTTCTCCTTGCATACTGATTTGTACCTCTTGCGTGCTCTCTTGTACTCCTCATAACTTGCTTTTCCTCTTTTCCAATTTCTTAATTTCTTTCTTACTGATTGCTTCCCTTCCCTGCATTCTTTATCCCACCACTCGTTTTTCCAAGACCCCACCTTCACTCTTGTCTCTATCACTTTTTTTTCTGTTGCATTTTTTACGTGATCACCCAGATCTTTCACTTTTTCGTTTATCCCTTCCTCTTCGTATCTAGCCTCCCTAAGTCTTGTTCTATAATTTTCTATTGCTTCTTCCGTTCAGATATTCTTCACAATTTTTCTTCTAACATCCTTCTCACTTCTTCTATTTTTCTCTCTTCCTTTTGTCTTCACTTCCAATGGCATATGATCCGACTCGACTCTTTCTCCCACCTTGAATTGTTCTATTTCATCCCATGCTTCTTCATTCACCATAACATAGTCAATAACTGTCTCCCCTCTTGGTCCGATATATGTGTACTCTCCTTTCTCATCTTCTATACTGTTTCCATTAAGTATGCCCCACCCTTATCTTTCTTCTACTAGACTAATCAGTAGTCTCCCTTCGGCGTATTCTGTTGCTTCTTTTGTTGGTCTTCTTTCTATTGTTGTTTGTTCTTCTTCTAGCCGTATTCCTTTTTCTCCAATTCTTGCGTTAAAGTCCCCCCCAAACACCAGAGTTCCCTCGTCTTGCTGTTTTACTCGCTCTTCTATCATTCTCTTCGTTTCTTTCATACTTCTGCTGTATATTGTTATAATTCTCCATTTTCTCTGTCTAATTTTCACCGTTCTTTCCATAATCCCTCTTTCTTCTTTTGCTTCGATTCTGTTTTCTTCTTCCAAACCCTTTTTCACTCCCATTATTATCCCCCCTTTAGCTCTTCCTTTCCAGTATACTATTCTTAATTGCTCCGTTTCTTCCTTATTCCTCTCCGTGTTCGTTTTTCGTTTTCTGTCCTGTCGTCTTTTCCTTGTGCTCTTATTCAAAAATTTGTTGTGTTTAACGAAAAGTATAGTCTAACAAATCAAATATCCAATAATTCTTATAAATTCAATAGAGTTTTTCAATAGGTTTATTTACCTCTAAATTAGGTCTTACAAATACTTAGATCTCGTTGATCAAACGAAACGAAAATCAAATATTTTTAACACTTTAAATCAATGTCAACGAGTAGTCCCGGATCTTCAATTTTTTCGAGGCGGGATTCCTATATTTTTACCTTTATCATCATCATCATTTTAAAACCTCTCATTTATCGATCAGCTATCAGACGCCCACTGATGGACATAGACCTCCCGGAAAGAACGTCACAAGAACCTATCTAATGATGCTCTTTCTGTGGTAAGCCTATTTATTTATAAATATACGTACGTACATGGACGTGTGGAACATCAATATATGGCCTTGTCATAATTAATCTCATGTGCTATTCGATTTTCTATCGCTAAGATTGCGAGACTCGATGGCTCATAGCGGATCGCAAATAATTTTTATTAAGTTTTAGTTTGCAAGAACTTCGCTCACAGCTTGCGGCTGTAGTAGCAAGCGTAGATTAAATTCTAGAGATGACCTGCCTCGTACTTAGCTTCCGGACCATGAGAAGTTTGCTTAACTTCTTCCTAGGCTTCCACTACTTTTGGCAAATTGTTTAACAGGGCATTCACAGCATCATGTTTCGCGGACGATATCAGCAGGCTGGTTCCTTTTAAATGGGTTTTAAGATATTTTTTCATAATATCCCACCGAGCAGTGCAGCCGACAAAAAAACAATATACTTTTTGAATTAGTCTAAATAGGTTTATAGCTTCCTGGCATGATGAGGCAAAATGAACACATACAAGATTTAAGGAGTGAGCCAAGCACGATATGAACTCATTCATTTCTGCAATCCTGGCTTGTTCTTCTTTATAGATGCTAGCCATATTGGACCCATTATCATAAGATTGGCCACGACATTGTCCAATATCTAAAGTATCAACTGTCTATTTTCTATAATCTGTTGACAAATGCACGCTCCTGTCTTTCCAGCAACTTCTATGAAATCAATGAAACTTTATTTTATTTCCACACATCACCTGCTTTTTTACATATCGAATTACCTGTCTCCATCTATGGGATACATCTGGAGTGCAGTCGAACAATATGGTGTAATATTTGGCTTCTTAGATGTCATTTAAAATGCTATTTCTAACTGTTTTTGCCATTATGTCAATAATTTAATTCTGTATTTTCTTTGATAAATATGATGAGACTTGTCCCTTTTTTAATGTCAGTATTCCATGTTCGGTTAATCGATAAGAACTAACTAGTAAACACAAATTGAATGTTTGAAACAAAACATTGCCGTGGACGGAGATCGACTAAGGAGGTCGACTTTAAAATATAGCTTCATCCCTTTTGCACGCACTCTAACCGCCCACTCCAGTTACCAAACGGCGAGCGGCTGATAGTTAAATTTGATAATATATAAAAATATTGAAATACGGATTGAAAAACGGCCGCTAATTTTTTTTTTATAAAAAAATAAGATGTTAATTAAAATATATTGAAAACTATTGAGAAGTTATTCAGACAAATTAGTATGTATGCGTGGGGATAACATTGTATAACTTGCCTTCCCTTAGATCCGGGGCAGTCAACGAGATTTAAAAATAAGACCACATCTCGATCATATTTAGAAACTTTATATTTTATGGATTATATTAGGCAATACGTTATATCTTTCCCATATTGCCTAATATAATCAATAAAATAATCCATAAAATATAAAGGTAGGGAATATGTAATACTTATATTAGTAGAAAGATTAAATTTAGACTAAATATTACCAATCTAAATATATTGGGAAATGGAAAACAAATTAATAATGTCTTTAAAATTACCAAATATACAATGCTTAACGATTGATATGCTAAGGGATCAATCATATCCACGTTATGCAAGAAAAAACTGCCAAATAGCATATAACGTAACATTCCAGACAGTATTTCATCCAACCAGCAAAAATATCATATAATATATTTAAACTTGTATTATGTAATATTAGGCGTGTATGCATCTTCATATACGTAGAGAGCGTGTAACCCTCCCCGATTCGTATATATAATTTACCTTTCGCGTAATTTCATTTGAAGCTGCGTTGGCATTTTATTACACCCTTGTCTCGGATTTTTTCTCCGCCTTTAATTTTCTCCGCGTTCTTTTCCATGCCGTTTCTCGTTTATTTCGTTTCATAAACTAGGTACATTTTATCATGTCTTCTAAATATACATTTTGTAAATGTGCACAAATTTATGGTATGGTAGTCACGTTGCAACATAACCGTACTGTACTTTTACCAAAAATGTTATACAATCTTTCATTACCGTAACAAAAACACAACGAATCATTTAAAACTAGCATGTCTTGTCTCCTCTATACAGGTTTGTCTGTCAAGACTTGTCTAGTCTTGCCTCTCTAGTATTTTGGTCTAGTCTGACCATCTTGCCTGTCTAATCTGGATTGTCTAGTTCTGTCAATCTAGTCTTTTATTGGGAGGGACGTAGCAAGCACCATCCGGTAAACTTGACAAGTGACCCAGCTGAATTCCACTCATCTCGGAACTGCACCATGCATAACTTCAAGATGCCTGCGTCTCGCATTCTGCGTATTTCGGCATCAACACTGCCTTACGTCCCCCTTCCACTCAAGGTAATTAGGGATTCTGGCACTTCTTTCTATACATTATCTGTTTCGTCCGTTCGTTTTCCTCCTTCCTTTTCATATTGTCCCTGATCATGTCGTCTGTGCTTTTCCAAGCTTCTTCCGACCTTAGCATTACCTGGACCAGCGTTCTTCGCGTTTAGTTTTTCCTTAGTCATGACTGTCTATTGGCCTCTCTCTCAGATCGATCGCTCGAAGGCAAGAATTATGTCTGAGTGAGGTCACTTGAAAATGACCTTTAACAGTCAAAAATCGACTCGTGATAAGTGTCTAAATTTATATCACTGTGAATAGCAAGTTATATAATATTTTTAATTAACATATATTATATGTTTTTTGCATATTATAAGTTATCGCACGACATTGTTTCTAGCACCTTTCCACAGTTCAGCAATTATAGAGTCCTCGCCAGGAGTACTAGCTGTCTTATTATTCTTAAGAAGTTGAATGATCTGGCGAACTTCTTCCAATGAAGGGGGCAGCGAGTCTGGGTTTGGTGTGGTTTGTTTATAGTGTAACTCTCCGCTGGGTGGGTTACAGTTGAGTAGATTTTTGAAGTACTGAGCCAATAGGTGGCAGTTGTCCTTGTCGTTATAAGCCAGTTTGCCTTGTGAGTCTCTGAAGTGGAAGCTTGGCGGAGCATATTTTCTGAGTATCTGCTTGGAGGTTCCAAAGAAATCTCTGGTGTTATTCTTAGCAAAGCTATCTTCCATTTGGGTTAGTTATCGGGTTAGTTGGTTTTGTGTGAAGGTTCGTTTGGTTCCTCGAATTATCTTGGCTGTAACCTTTCTTTGTTCCAAAAATGTAAGCCAATTTTCCTTGGTCTTTTTTGAAATCTACCACAAACAGGCTATCTGTCTTTGGGCTATTGTATTGTCACAGTCTACAATCCACCACGGATGCTTCCTTCTTCTAGCGAGAAGGACGAGTTCATTGGCCGGCTTGACAAGAGTCTCCTTTAGTTGAACCGAGCTGTTTCGATCTGTATTGTTCAGTCTCTGACTTATTTCTTGACTGTTATTGAGTCGCTCTACGTCAAATCTTATCATTGTGGAGGTTCTGTGTAATCTAGTGTTTCTAGGCTGTAGTCTTATTTTGATCTTTGAGAGGTAGAGTCCAGATTGGCGTTTCTTAGTACCTTCACTTTTTGTATTTCCTTTCGAGATTTTCGTGAAATGACCACATGATCTATCTGGAATTCACCCAGGTTGGTATAAGGTGAAATCTAAGTCTTCTGCTTCCTTGACAAGTATCTGAAGGCTGTAGATTTCATGATTCCCAAAAGTGCTACACAGATCCACCAATCGTTCTCCGTTGCGGTTGGTTCGCTTATGCGCCGGATAATTGCCCACTATGTTTCTGTATTTTTTGTCTCTTCCCAATTGAGCATTGAAGTTACCAAGCTGTATGACGGTGTATCTCTCTGGAAGTTTAGAGATAATATCTTATAAGTTTTCCCAGAATTTATCAGTTCTGTATGGATTGCGCCTATTGTCCTGGTTGATTGGGGCATGTACATTGACTATACTGTAGCCCTTGTTTGCGCATTTGAGAGAGAGAATGGATACACGACTACTCGGGGAGGTAAAGTCGGTGACTGAATCCTAAATTCTGTACCTAAGTGGTACCTTCTTCATTGCCCGCTGACCACTTTTCCTTTGAAGATTCTGTAGCCTTGGGCCATGTTCGTCCGTAAATCTGGTTTCCTGTACTGCTGTCAGTATTATGCTGTGTCGTGTTAGTGAATCAGTTAAATGTTTCAGTTTACCAACTTTTAGCAGTGAGTTGGCATTAAATGTTGCGAAGAAGCTTTTCCGTCTTGGTCTGAGTTTACGTCCGGTGATTTCAGGATGCTCAGACTCATCCTTAAGGGGGGAAATCACAGTAGCACACAAAAAAATAGGCATATGGGAATTAATTTTGGCTGAATAAAAGTATCAATCGAAAATCTGTAAAGTAGGTTTTATAGCAATACTAAAAAAGTACAAAATGTAATTTTTTCAATAAAAAATAGTTAAAATGGCGGCTGCGCAGCATTTGCCCCAAGGCGCCTATTCTTGAAAGCGTGTCGATGGCCGAAGACGTAGACTCCTTAATTTTTGACCTGGAAGTAAAAACCAAATTTTTTTGTTTCCATGTAACAACAGCTAGCGAAATACGTAGGATTTTTTTGATATATTGATTTTTCGCAAAATGGTGCATGTTTGAAAATAAAGTTAAATTTAAAAAAAAAACGCCATAAAATCGTCGATAAAAAAAAACTAAGCCATATAAAATAAAAAATCTTACATAGCTCCGTGGAGAAAGATATTTCGAAGCTACTGTCAAAATTTCAAGTCCATCGGTAAAGATTTGCTCGAGTTATGTCTTCGGCGAGCTCAAAAAAAGTGGTTTCGAGAAATACGCGTTTAAAGCTTTGTCTAATCTGCGATGCCTGCACCATACAACTGGCCTTCTAAATCTATCTCCTCCTCTTTTTTGCTATTCCGAATTGCTTTTAAATCGATGCGGGTTTGTTTTACGCCGATACTCAGCCTTCTGTATGCGTTTCTCATCCAGGTCCATGCATATTTGGTGACTTTTTAACCCAATTTTCAGGTCCATGACCTGGATTATACGTAGAATTGATATCAATCCGTCATTAAAAACACACGAAGTGATGTTTGTAGTAATATCGAGGACTGATTTGCCGGAATGCGTACTTTTTGGAGCCAGCGCCCACACTGTCGAGTTGAAGCTTTCAATGCTGTTTTGTGTGAAACCCCCGATGCAGCGAGTGAGAAGATCATCCATAGTGAGTTGTTGATAAACTGGCTGAATAGCTTCATAAACTTCATCACACATTGGTGCTTTGTGCGTATAAGCATCCAAAGTGTCAGAAGATTTCGCCTTTTGCCACGAGTACCATGAAATTTCTCCAATCGGGCAATCGTCGTGTTTCGGATGGTCATTCGTAGATATTTTGGTAAGCAATGTGGCCCTTATAGCCTTCTTCATTTGTTCAACTGATTCACAATTTCTGACGTCTGACTGACGCCAACTGACGCTACACACCTATTCTTGGAATGTATAGTACATATAGTGACTCCTATAGACACTCTTAAATACTACCACCGTCGATAGCCGTCGACCACCGTTATACCTGCTCCCGTACTCTCGGGCGCATACCTGAGAGGCTTTGCGCCAGAATGGAAAATTTGGGCATTTAGACATTTTTGCCGCATTCCATCTTTTGGTATGTCATTTTTAAAACCCTAAAGCAACTTTTAAGCGAATAAAAAAAAATTCGTTTTTCTCTAAATTTTACTGTGATGTCCCCCCTTAAAGCATGTTGGTGCGGACCTCCCAGAATCCGGTCCGAAAGGTCCGCTAACGTCACCATAGGTGACGGTAGATTGGTTACCACCTGGGGTAGTGCATTTAACGAAATTATCCTTCATGCTCAGTTGAAGAATATTCTTCAAGGGCAGTGGCGAGCCACTGTCCAAGGTACTACCCAAGTTGTTAGCTTGGGAGGCTTATTATTCGGGGTTGTCACCCGAAGACAGCTCGCCTTCACTACGGGTAAGGAGTCCTGTCCACCCCAAATTATATTTTTTATTATTTCATTATTTATTTTTGTATTATATGAAAAGAAACGTAGTTTTTTTGAAAGAAAGAAAATGAAAAAGAAAAGAAAGAAAAAGCTAACCAAGCCAAATAATTATTATAACTTTTCTGAATATAGTCAATTAACCATGATCAATTAGTTTACCCAACCAATTCTTATAAATTAGTTTCTTAAAGCTAGGTCCGGACAAACTAAGAAAATTATTAGAATTTTTTTTAACATATTAGCAATGCTGTACGACAGAGTTTCTCAAATGCCGGGTCGCGACCCGGTACCGGGCCATGGAAAAAAAATACCGGGTCGCTTTTTACCGGATTGTTTTTTGTTTTTGTTAATTTATTTTTACGAAAAGGTAAAATATATCTAAATACAATTAAATTGACATTATTGAATAAATTAATTGTGTGCGAAAATACATTACTTTTCTTTTATACTTTCTGGGAATATATCGAGCTATTCTTGGAAGAAACTATTAAAAACAGATATTATTAATAACAGACGTCCCACACTGCCGCGACTTGTGAGAGAACACAAACTTAAATTATTTTGAATTTAATTGTAAAAAACTAGTACTTATTCACTATTCACTTTGTAAGTTTTCGGCTATCAATTAGCTATCATTTACGAGTTGCCTATTTCTTGCAAGTTAGAAGTTCTAACTTGCAAGAAACGTTTACATTTTCTAA
This sequence comes from Phosphuga atrata, assembly GCA_944588485.1. NCBI lineage: Eukaryota > Metazoa > Arthropoda > Insecta > Coleoptera > Silphidae > Phosphuga > Phosphuga atrata. Next base: position 10,569,883 of record OX155896.1, on the reverse strand, counting down.
CTTAGAACAGGTACGCATTTCTGATCTCATTTCCGCCTTTTCTTATTATAAAATGTTTAACACGCCATTTTGGAATATTTGAATTGTTATCACATGAATGCGCAAATAAACTACTGCGCACTACATATATGCCGTTTCTGAATATCTCTCTCATTTGATGAACAATATATATGAGTCACAAAGGAAAAATATTAAAATAACCGGGTCAACAAGAAAATAGTTTGGGAAACGCTGCTGTACGAGAAAGAGCGCTGAAATAATTATGTTTTATGCTGTGGTATTGTAAGCTTACCCTAAAATCTAATATGTTATGCACATCTGTACGGAATCTAATTTTCTGGCAGAGGTATGTGGGAAATGTATTTTTCTCTGGCCCATGCTTAACCAATTGTTACCTTTATAATTATATCTAATTTTATACTTGATATGATCGTATCTTTGTATGCAAAATATGAAACGCTATCAAAAATAATAAATAATAATATTCTGGAAATATTATGAAACTTCTATAGATAGTTAAGAATGTTGTTAGGAAATAGCAGAATAAAAAAAAAAAAAATAGAAAAACAATAAAAAAAAATTAGATCAATTCAATAAACCGTTTAATAGTTATTGCAAATCATAGGTTTTGTAAATAGTTTTTATATGGCGTCTTATGAGCACACTATATTCTCTGCATAAAAAAGTCCATAAATTTTATAAAAAGAGATGGTAAAATTTCCATAAAAATCAGATGAGTAACATAATAAATTCGCAATAACTGTTGAAAAGTTTCATCGTAATTTGCTACACCCTTAATGAGATATTGATTAAAGTTCGAACTTGTACCGCAAAAGTATGGCAACTACAGTGCAAAACATGTTGGGTTCAAGGTACATTCGATGACAAATGCCGCGCTTTGAAATTATAAAAATTGGAAAATATATTTATCTACGTCCACTATTGTAATTGCCCAATATTGTGCAGTTCATGGATTATGTGAATACATCATCGCAAATACGTTATCATATATTACTTACCTTTGACAAATAATTACATATACTTCATTAATCTAAATATATTTTATCGTAATATATATCTTGATCTAATTCAAATGAAAGACAATTGGATTTAGGGTAGGAAAATATAGCGCAAATGTTTTCTTTTTAATTTTGTTTTTATTGATATTAATATTATTGTTTTTATTATTATTACTCTTCTTTAGGTTGGCCAGCAGTTTGAGACTCATTCTTATCTTCACTCTCCTCGTTGTCATAGCCATTCATCGTCATATCTTCAAAAAATTCGGGGTCAGATGCATTGCCTTCATGAACATCTGATGGATATTATGATGCATTGAAGCATGGTTTTCCATTGCAATGACCACAAGCTAAAGAACATTGCATCCCTAACTTACGGCATCCATAACGCGAACTACAACCATTCTTTCAGTTGCAGAGTATTGAATTGAGTAGTTCATCTGGTACAGGTGGTAAAAGTGTTGTTACTGGCGTTAGGGTTTTTTTTTCCTAAAACCAAAAAATTTCCCCAAAACCAAGATCATGACAAACCTTGTGCTCGGTGAAGGCATATACATTGACGGTATCAGGGTGGAAGAAACTACATCCTTTAAATTCGTCGGACACGAGATTTCCATTGGAAGAGATAATCAGACCCCAGAAATTCTTCGAAGAATAGGGCTCGCATGGGCTGCATATGGGTATCTCAAATGTTCAAGTCAGAGTTGCCTAACTGCCTAAAGAGAAAGGTTTTCAGCCAGTGTGCCATTCCAGTCCTTACCCCTCCTTCCGGAACTGCGACCCTAACACTGACCAAACGGACTATAAAGAAAATACGAGTTACGCAACTAGCGATGGAACGATCAATGCTGGGAATCTCTCAGGGATCACATACCAAATACTGAAATTCGCAGACGATCCGGAGTTGCAGACGCCGTAGAGAGAATAACTGTACTAAAATGGAACTGGGCGGGACACATAACGAGATCTGCTGATGACAGATGTACAAGACGAATCCTTGAATGGAGGCCTAGATCGGAAACCTTCAGAAATAGAGGGCGTCCCCCCACCAGATGGACCGACGACTTAAAACGCATCAGTACCAACTGTGGTACCAAAAAAAGTGGCTGGAAAGTCTCTAGAAAGTGGACATGACACATAGTAGTAAGATGGCCTGGAACACAATAAAAAAACTAAGCGGCGACCCCATAGCACCGCAACAAACAAGTAATGTTATACCAAATCATGTAGCCCAACAGCTACTATTAAATGGGAAATCACAACAAAAAAACAAGTAAAAAGAACATAATCATAGACGCTGGCAACGAAACTAACCTGCTGGGCGAGGGTTTTACTATAAGAACTTAACCTAGTAATAAACACCATGAAAAATAGAAAGTCTCCAGGGTTCGACGGCATGACGGTCAAACTTACGGAACAGGTCAAACATTTCGGAGAGAAAACTAAAACCTGGCTACTGGCCCAAAAGTATACAAAAGTATACAAAACCACAAAAGACTACAAACTAAAAAAAGCAATTCAATCAATACTCCAAAACAGAAGGTTTTATGTGGAACAAAATAAAAAAAAACCGAAGGAGAATCCAAAGAATTGGTCTCCCACAAGGAAGTGTTCTGGTCCGCACTCTATTTAATATATATGTTACGGTAAAAGTAGAAAATCGGCAAATGTGCAGATTTGCTGGTATGTGTGCACATCTACCAATTTGATAGGTAAATGTGAGTTTAAATTTGAGATCAACTTCACATATCTACTTTTACCGGTAAGAGTCCACATTTTCCAATGTATTTCGGTAAAAGTTAAAAGCATAATAAACAGAAATAAAATACACAAGACAAGACTACATAGACAAGACCAACAATGCCTCTGTGAATGTGGGGAGATACAAAACATGGGCCTTCTGCTGGGATGTACATTATGCCCTGCAACGTGCTCCATCGATAAGATGTTGTTTGCAAATTTCCGGCACTGGACAGAAAAACTTTGAATGGAATGATTTCGGTCTCGAAAAAGTAAGTAAGGGTATTTTATATATTCTTTCGGCTTTATTGTCTCCTCCTTCGCTTTATATTGAGGTCGTCTTAGTCTCACCACTCGATCTTATAATTATTATATATTTCATAGCGTAGGGTGCATCACAAAACTCTGCGGTGCACTACTGGTTACCTCACATTCTACAGACTCTCCGTCTGTTTTTGTTCCTATTTTTTTTATTAGACTAGTAGCTGTCTGTGAGGCGCAGAAGATATGGGTGAATTCTTCTTTTTTCGAGCTTTACCATGATGTCTTTCCAGGCTTATTTTCATCCTTTGTGTACCAGTTAACGAATTGTTGTTCACTTCTAGGACCTTCGTAATAACATCCCACATCTATTGTCCCTCTCGAAAACCAAACTGCCTATCAAATAGACTCGTGCCTATTTAATTCCTCTTTTAGTCTTGATATTAACGTTTGTTCCAATAGTTTCCCTGTTACATCAAATAAACATATTGGACGGTACCTCTTACACTTAGTTCCTCCGCTGTCAATTCTAGGATTTCTTCTACTTCTTCTTTATTGTATTTGTATTTTGTTTTAAATGCTAATTTATTTGATAAGCTTTCGGTACAACCTTCTTCTGTTTTAAATATTTGTCCAAGGCTAGATTTATTTTGTGAAACGTTAAAAATTATAAAATAAAATGTACTACCATCTTGGTAAAATCTTAACTTGTCCACTTTATTCTCAAATCAATTTAGTGCGAGATATAAAATATAAAACGATAGCAGCGAAGTAAAAAGTAAAAGATTCCTTCTAAAGAAATTAGGCTTAATAAATATAGCTATTTATAGAATTTTCGCAAACTAGGCCGAGCAGCGACAGGAAAATCTTTAAAGCCATCTAAAAAAGAAAAATAATATAATCTGTCTACGGGTTACATTGTGAAAATTGACATGGGTCAAAAACTTAAACTGTCAATAGAAAACTAAAATTTATTACAACTTGACAACATAAATTATTTCTACTAACTGTATTTGGATGGAACAACACATTGAATGGATTTAAAAATATACTTTTATTATGAATTTCTTCAATAAATACAATTTGGTTTATTGATTTGTAAAAACAAATACTATTTCAACAGACAAACAAAATGAGAGATGAAAGTAAATATACATAAGAATAAAGATGAGTAAAGAAAGACTCACTGGACTAAAGAAACAATGATAGAAAAACAATGATTTACAGAAAATAAGTTTTATTAGTATAATATACGTTGTTCTTATAAATAGAAAATTGTTTGTATAGAACAAAATGTATTTGTAATTAGTGTTTAATGGTGCAATTAAAATATTGCATTGTTATTAAGTGTGTTGTCATCCAATTTAGAAATGATAATAGAAGATAGGTTGGTTTCATATTAATTCCTAGTTCCAGAGATCCGCTGGAGGACGAGGAAACGGGGTAAAATTGAAACCGAACAATTGTAATTTAATTGTTTATAAAGTTAAAAATTGTAAGGTTTTTTGCGGAAAATGAAAATTGTCGGAGGGTGAATCGTCGAGTATCATTTCGGGTTTTTATGATAATTAGGAAATTTGTCGAGTGCTACTTAATGTTTGAACGCAAACACAGCGAAGCTCATGATTATTTTTCTCCTTTTTAGTCTGCCTTTTTTATTTTCTTGTGCTTCTCATTTCATCCCAGCCCGAACGCTCTCTAACTGTTCTTTTAAACTATTGTGTTTCGCTCTAATTTGTTTCCGACAAGACAATATCAAATTTCAACGAGATTCACACTTACTATACATAGACTACAATTTCTACGAACTATCAATTATATAATATTACACATTTTCTAACTATAAACAGACTTGTTCATTACATACAATTTGAACTTGTGTGATATTTAAACTTATTTCTGTTCAATCTTGAATCTGTACATGTCAGCTTTCTTCATTTAGTCATGAATAGCCTGGCCCCTGTGGTTTTGTTTCCTTGCGCTGGCCAGTCTTCTATTGCATTTATAGTTTTGCGTGCCTAGACTTAGGTCTGTAAAATTGTCAATTGATTACTCTAATCTGACTAGTTCTGTCTTGTCAAGGTATAATTGTAGAATTCTCTTGCCTACTTTCTCTTATATTTTTAGCCTTTCCTAACTTAATATTTTTACTCCTAACTATCTAGACAAGTCTTTCCATCATGGGCATAGCCAGGGGGTGGTTTTGGGGGTTCAACAACCGAGTCTTGCATCTCTATTCTTTTATGTCCAAAACGTGTCTGATTAGTCTTGTTAACCAGTGTTCGGTGGTACAACCTACATCACAATCTTCATTAATAAGGAAGTAGTCAAGAATGTCCATTTTATTAGTTATACACTGTATATTTAAGTTTATTGCGGTAGAGAACTTGTTTACATCATTTATCTTTTCTGAGGAAGTTGTCTGTTTCACGTTTGACGTTCTTTTGTTCTCGAAAAAAAGCTATAAGGGACGATTTTAACATGACGGCCAGTTTTCCTTGTTGGAAAGATCTTCGAACAAAGAATAGTCTGCACCGATTTTTAAAGAAATGCTAGTGGCACCATCACGTACGGGGCAGGCTTCTACACTAAAATCTTTCTGTTTAAATATCGTTTGTAAATGGGCAAGTATTTAAGCTTCCTTAGTGTTTGTGGATACTTTTGAGACGCGAACGAAAGCATGCTTTGCTGCAGCTTGGAATGATTTTAAATCGAGTTCGCTCCAATTACCATTACTCTATTATTTTTTTAATTTTTTTTTTTTTGCTTATTCGGTTTCTTTCATAAATTGATTTCTTGTTGTCGCTTCAATTAAATGTTCATCTACGACTTCTTAAGCCGGTTCGTTTGGTTTTTTTAGTTTGCTCCTTAATTGAGGAAGTTTTGTTTACATCGGCGACATTTTATTTAGGCGACGTTTGTTTACTCTTTTAATTTTCAGTTAACAGGCCAACTATTATTATTAAAAATTAAATTAAATTGTTTTTAAATTATTAAATTCTGTGTCGTCGTTTCAAAGAGGGTTTTCGAACGGATCGTCTTTCCCTCAAATTTGATTCCCCTCAACCTATTCTTAATTGTCCCGAAATCAGTGAAAATCGGTTTTAATTTTGAGGTGTTTCTCTTTTGCCACCTTGCCCACCGCCATGGTATATTGACCTATATCTAAGTTCCGGTTCCACAATCGCTGAATAAGAGACACCCTGACGTTGAAGTTCCTTCAGACTTGTAGAAGGCTTTCGCAATTTCCATCAATGAATGTTATAGCACGAACAATAGTATATTAAAGAACGACTTCAATAAGCGCGGTTTTGCAGCACGCGTCCATGTCTATGTTTAGATGAGAAAATTGTATCGCACTCGGCGAACCATAACCGCACGAATATATATAACCGCACGAGTGCTGTAACAGACGCAACAATAGAAAAATTCCATTTTGTTGAGGTACCACATTTTCAGTTAACTTGAGCCAATCTGTCACTCAAAAATATTTTCGTCTGTGTGTTGATCTGAACCAGGCCATCCTAGCTCTTTGAATAAAATTTAGGAAACAATATTTCGCTTTAGTTTTGATAGTTCTTGTTAATTATTACGGATACTCCGGAAGTCTGCAATGCTAATAGTTCCCTATGTATCAATTAAAGCAATTAAATGGAGCATCTTTCATGTGTTCTTAATTTTATTTGCATGTAATTTCCCGTTGGAGTTTTATGGAGGCACAAATTAGTGACCCCCCAATTGTTTTGAGCAGTGTATAAGAAATATAAAAAAAATGAGACACATAGAACTTCATATGGAACGGCAGGAGGAAATTCTTCAGGCCTTGGCTATTACTTTATGTAAATAATTTCAGAATTTCTATACAATACATATTCTATTTCAGGTTTTGTGGTACCGTGACACGATGCAACTGGACACAACAGAACGGAGGATAATGGAATCTCGTGGCTCCAGACACACCCTTGTTATACGAAAAGTACATCGTTCCGATTTTGGAAACTACACGTGCGTCGCAGATAATCAACTTGGTAAAACGAGGAAAAGCGTACAACTCACAGGTAAATATACCCTCAAAATCTTAACTTGGATTTCTTAAATTTAGCGAAGAGGATATTTGCGACCTTTACTACGTTACAATCCATACTTTGAATTGAAAAATTTACTATGTTTTTATTTATAACTCTGAAATTATATAATATTTTTATTAGTGGCAAAAAAACTTAATATATTTTTGAATTCAGAGTATATATGGATTACAACCTAATAACGTTAAACTCGGCAAATTAACGATATGGTAAAAAGGCTGCGGACAAATGTTTCAACATCTTTAGAAGATGTTCTATTTTCCATTCTAACCTATGGGCCGTAGTATCAATTCTAGGATATTATTTAGGCCACGTGTTTCATAGTTTGAAAAACGATGGTTTAGACTAGACACACAAGATTGGACAGACAGTAGAGGAATAATGTCACAGAGTCTAAGTTTAAAATTTTAAATCATTCCTTTATTTAATGTTAATACTGGGCTGATGGCAATAAAAAGACAAACTAGACTAGGCGGAGTATAACATTATAACGCTGGAACTGGGGGTCTTAATGAATCAACGACGTATCGCTTAATGGAATCAACATAAATAAAACTAGTCACAATAAATAATTGGGTACAGGCAACATCAGACAGCTTGTGTTTATTTCTGCACTAAATTCAATTGTGTGCAACTTATTTTTTATATTAGCTGGTTATTTAGTATTTATGATAGCCCTGGAGGAAAAATGTACTAGAACTGCGCAAACCTCTAGGGATGAAGCACATGTTTATGCTTTCGCATTTTATTATTTTTTAAATGTAAACAGGACATATTAAACTGATGAACAGTTTACATATTCAAGATGTGACTAGACATAAATAGATAGATAGATAAATTAATATGCAGTAAACAAAAAGGATACTCTGTTTCAATACAACTCTTTCAATAGAAATTAGAATTTGTACATATAGTTTAAAATTAGATGAATTAGATTAGATTAACGTGTTATACCGAAACCTGGATTAATCTATCAGCAATTTTACTTTCACATATAAAAAATAAATTTGAGAATAAATACTTTAACTGCGCGAGTTCGGGGGATTTGTATCGAGAATATAAATGGTAATATAAATATTTGATTTCTACAGTCTAGACCTAGACGATTCGTTTAAGTCTTACCAGATAGGCGAGTAATGTTATACAATAAAAAAAGACAGCCCGACATAAATACGTGTAAACTGCCTGGCTGAAGAGGACACTATAAATAACAGGAACTTAACAAATACATAAAAATACAAAATAAATTGAACATATCTCAATGAACAGAAAACTCCAATTTGTCTTATGCTCGTTTCTAACAATTTATTACTATCTCTTTTAATGATTTTAAACTAAATCATTGTTTATATTCCTCACAATATAATTTTAACAACCAAATTTTGAAGTAAGCATCTCGAAGTATTTTAATTAACTTATTGTTAGCTCAGATCTCCTCTGATTTTATCTGGACTGGTCTGGACCTATCCGGTCTTGTCGGATCTCGTTTAGTCCAAATTTCGACTAATCTTGTCTAGTCTTGTCTAGTCTTGTCTAGTCTTGTCTAGTCTTGTCTAGTCTTGTCTAGTCTTGTCTAGTCTTGTCTAGTCTTGTCTAGTCTTGTCTAGTCTTGTCTAGTCTTGTCTAGTCTTGTCTAGTCTTGTCTAGTCTTGTCTAGTCTTGTCTAGTCTTGTCTAGTCTTGTCTAGTCTTGTCTAGTCTTGTCTAGTCTTGTCTAGTCTTGTCTAGTCTTGTCTAGTCTTGTCTAGTCTTGTCTAGTCTTGTCTAGTCTTGTCTAGTCTTGTCTAGTCTTGTCTAGTCTTGTCTAGTCTTGTCTAGTCTTGTCTAGTCTTGTCTAGTCTTGTCTAGTCTTGTCTAGTCTTGTCTAGTCTTGTCTAGTCTTGTCTAGTCTTGTCTAGTATTGTCTAGTCTTGTCTAGTCTTGTCTTGTCTAGTCTTGTCTAGTCTTGTCTAGTCTTGTCTAGTCTTGTCTAGTCTTGTCTAGTCTTGTCTAGTCTTGTCTAGTCTTGTCTAGTCTTGTCTAGTCTTGTCTAGTCTTGTCTAGTCTTGTCTAGTCTTGTCTAGTCTTGTCTAGTCTTGTCTAGTCTTGTCTAGTCTTGTCTAGTCTTGTCTAGTCTTGTCTAGTCTTGTCTAGTCTTGTCTAGTCTTGTCTACTCTTGTGTCTAGTCTTGTGTCTAGTCTTGTGTCTAGTCTTGTGTCTAGTCTTGTGTCTAGTCTTGTGTCTAGTCTTGTGTCTAGTCTTGTGTCTAGTCTTGTGTCTAGTCTTGTGTCTAGTCTTGTGTCTAGTCTTGTGTCTAGTCTTGTGTCTAGTCTTGTGTCTAGTCTTGTGTCTAGTCTTGTGTCTAGTCTTGTGTCTAGTCTTGTGTCTAGTCTTGTGTCTAGTCTTGTGTCTAGTCTTGTGTCTAGTCTTGTGTCTAGTCTTGTGTCTAGTCTTGTGTCTAGTCTTGTGTCTAGTCTTGTGTCAAGTCTTGTGTCTAGTCTTGTGTCTAGTCTTGTGTCTAGTCTTGTGTCTAGTCTTGTGTCTAGTCTTGTGTCTAGTCTTGTGTCTAGTCTTGTGTCTAGTCTTGTGTCTAGTCTTGTGTCTAGTCTTGTGTCTAGTCTTGTGTTCAGTCTTGTGTCTAGTCTTGTGTCTAGTCTTGTGTCTAGTCTTGTGTCTAGTCTTGTGTCTAGTCTTGTGTCTAGTCTTGTGTCTAGTCTTGTGTCTAGTCTTGTGTCTAGTCTTGTGTCTAGTCTTGTGTCTAGTCTTGTGTCTAGTCTTGTGTCTAGTCTTGTGTCTAGTCTTGTGTCTAGTCTTGTGTCTAGTCTTGTGTCTAGTCTTGTGTCTAGTCTTGTGTCTAGTCTTGTGTCTAGTCTTGTGTCTAGTCTTGTGTCTAGTCTTGTGTCAAGTCTTGTGTCTAGTCTTGTGTCTAGTCTTGTGTCTAGTCTTGTGTCTAGTCTTGTGTCTAGTCTTGTGTCTAGTCTTGTGTCTAGTCTTGTGTCTAGTCTTGTGTCTAGTCTTGTGTCTAGTCTTGTGTCTAGTCTTGTGTCTAGTCTTGTGTCTAGTCTTGTGTTCAGTCTTGTGTTCAGTCTTGTGTCTAGTCTTGTGTCTAGTCTTGTGTCTAGTCTTGTGTCTAGTCTTGTGTCTAGTCTTGTGTCTAGTCTTGTGTCTAGTCTTGTGTCTAGTCTTGTGTCTAGTCTTGTGTCTAGTCTTGTGTCTAGTCTTGTGTCTAGTCTTGTGTCTAGTCTTGTGTCTAGTCTTGTGTCTAGTCTTGTGTCTAGTCTTGTGTCTAGTCTTGTGTCTAGTCTTGTGTCTAGTCTTGTGTCTAGTCTTGTGTCTAGTCTTGTGTCTAGTCTTGTGTCTAGTCTTGTGTCTAGTTTTGTGTCTAGTCTTGTGTCTAGTCTTGTGTCTAGTCTTGTGTCTAGTCTTGTGTCGAGTCTTGTGTCTAGTCTTGTGTCCAGTCTTGTGTCCAGTCTTGTGTCCAGTCTTGTGTCCAGTCTTGTGTCCAGTCTTGTGTCCAGTCTTGTGTCCAGTCTTGTGTCCAGTCTTGTGTCCAGTCTTGTGTCCAGTCTTGTGTCCAGTCTTGTGTCCAGTCTTGTGTCCAGTCTTGTGTCCAGTCTTGTGTCCAGTCTTGTGTTCAGTCTTGTGTCCAGTCTTGTGTCCAGTCTTGTGTCCAGTCTTGTGTCCAGTCTTGTGTCCAGTCTTGTGTCCAGTCTTGTGTCCAGTCTTGTGTCCAGTCTTGTGTCCAGTCTTGTGTCCAGTCTTGTGTCCAGTCTTGTGTCCAGTCTTGTGTCCAGTCTTGTGTCCAGTCTTGTGTCCAGTCTTGTGTCCAGTCTTGTGTCCAGTCTTGTGTCCAGTCTTGTGTCCAGTCTTGTGTCCAGTCTTGTGTCCAGTCTTGTGTCCAGTCTTGTGTCCAGTCTTGTGTCCAGTCTTGTGTCCAGTCTTGTGTCCAGTCTTGTGTCCAGTCTTGTGTCTAGTCTTGTGTATAGTCTTGTGTCTAGTCTTGTGTCTAGTCTTGTGTCTAGTCTTGTGTCTAGTCTTGTGTCTAGTCTTGTGTCTAGTCCTGTGTCTAGTCTAGTCTTGTCTTGTCTTGTCTTGTCTAGTCTTGTCTTGTCTTGTCTTGTCTTGTCTTGTCTTGTCTAGTCTTGTCTAGTCTTGTCAAGTCTTGTCTAGTCTTGTCTAATCTTGTCTAGTCTTGTCTAGTCTTGTCTAGTCTTGTCTAGTTTTGTCTAGTCTTGTTGAGTCTTGTCTAGTCTTGTCGAGTCTTGTCCAGTCTTGTCCAGTCTTGTCCAGTCTTGTCCAGTCTTGTCCAGTCTTGTCCAGTCTTGTCCAGTCTTGTCCAGTCTTGTCCAGTCTTGTCTAGTCTTGTCCAGTCTTGTGTCTAGTCTAGTCTAGTCTTGTCTACTCTTGTCTCGTCCTGTCGTGTCTTGTTTGAGTATATTCAATCTCGTCTTTGTTGTATAAAATGAAATTCCTATTTATTTTTTAGGAAAACCCAATTCAGTTAAATTCAGTAGCGCTTCAAGGGGACAATGGAGAGACAGTTACAATATCAGTTGGGCCGTAGAATCCGCCAGTCCAATCGAGGAATACAAGTTGTTGTTCCGCCGGCTCCCAGAAAATCTCAGTACAGAAGATGGTCACCCACAACCTCTTCATCACCAAAGCCAACGCAAATCCTTTCCAGGCAAGGTAAATAAGCTAGCAATAATTGAAAACTTGAAGATTCCCTCTAATTCCATTTATTTATTTTAGGAGAACAAGACGCACACAGGTTACGTGGTCTTCGGCAGGACGATCGTCGATAGACGTTCGGATTGGAGAGATGTCATTTTACCAGCAATGCCCAATCAGAAAGACTATATGGCCGGCATGCAATCGATGAACTATATTATCAGAGGGCTTGATCCAGGACAGAATTACGAAGCTAAAGTTCAAGCGCGCAACAGATTCGGCTGGAGTCCGATTTCGGATCCCTTCTCATTTCAAACCACGGATAATGGTTAGTATATATACCAAATGCTTATATCACTTTTCCGGAAATATTTTAGATTTAATTTATTGTTGATTAAATATTATTATTATCGAAAAATAATTACAATATTAAATTATACCCACAAGCTAGAAAACAAGAACTATAATAGTTGCTAAATATCCAAATGCTTCGTTTTTGTTTCATTAAAATAAGAGATTTGTTATAGAACTTGATATTAATTATTTTTAATTATATTAAATATTCATACAATTTCTATTGTTTTCTTTTCAGATATGAGTTATCCAGAAAGACCCCAAACTCCAAGACACATTTATAACGGTAGGTAGAGGAGAACTTGATACAAGCCAAATGAGTTTGCCCTGAGAATTTTCCCAAATGATATTCCTAAAATTAGCAATTTACACAAATTTATCTAATTTATGAATTTCTCTCGTAGAAAATGAAATCCGAGATCTCGGAATAAGAATATACTCATCAACAACTTCGATCTATAGCAACAAGATCTTCACGCCAACTGTAACCGTAGCAGTTATAATCGTTCTCTTCACCTAATTTAACGAAGTTGGGTGCTTTAGATCCACTTTAAGACTAAGAAATATTTTTTGTAAAACAGAAAAAGAAATGTAAATTAGAAAAAAAAAACATGTTTGAATGAAATCACTGAATGGGCATCACACCAACTATAACAAAAATTGTATTTAACTTTATGTTATTTAACTTTTTTTATAAATGTGTTAGAAAACAAACCAGGTTTAAAAAATATTTTATTAACACAAATCAAATTTATGTGAAATAGTTGTGAATTCAATTCTTACATAAAGGCTATTGTCACAAAATCTCAAATAATTATGTCATAGAAGTTTTAGATTTTGTATACAAATCTATCTAAGGTAATGGCTGGATTAAATTTATTGGTGAAATATAAGAAATCAAATGGAAACATGTATTATAGTATTTGATTGAAAAACTTTAAATATATTATTTTGATAAACAAGAATATATTTATTAAAACTTTGTTTTAAACAAAAAAAATATGACAAATTCTTCATGCATACATGTTTGCTGATAATTCCCTACCGGATGTTGTATAATTAAAAATGAAAATTTCTACTTAATTTGTCATTTCTAAATCCGCTATATATTTTTTCATATTTTAATTTGGACTTTCAAAATCAATATAATCTGCATCAATTTCTAAACAACACAATCCAACTTCAACACTGTTTCCAAACAGATTTAGTATTTTTTTTAACCACTTAATGACACAATTTTCAGAACTTTTAAATGTTTTCTTACATCAGTTACAAGATTTGATGCAGTTCTAATATTTCTATAAGTTTATTTCTATAAGTATGTTTACAAATGTATTTCACAAAGGAAATGGATTAGATATTACAAATCTAGACACTGGACAAGGCTATCTCAGTAGAGTTAGAAGAGACGAGACGAGACATTGAAGACTAGACAGATATTTAAACCGATAAAACTTCACAGAAAGAGAAAAATATTTGATGAAAATTAAACAGAGAAGACTAGATAGACCAGACTTGACAGATAATAAATACAAGACTAGCCAGATAAGACGGGGCAGACAGGACTATGCCTTGATTGGTAAGAGAGATAGGATTTCAGAGACAAGACTTTTAGTCTATTTATAGAGAAAACTAAACAGACAAGACTACACAAACAAGACGAGGGAGAGAAAACGAAGCAGACAAGACCAGACTGACAAGGCGAGACAAATAAGACTAAGCAGACAAGACTAGATATACAAGACTTGACAGACAAGACTAGGCAGATAAGACGAGGCAGACACGACGATGCCTCGATAGGTAAGAGAGATAGCATTTGAGAGATAAGACTAAATAGAGTAAACTAAACAAACAAGACGAGAGAAACAAGACTAAGCAGATAAGACTTTATACTGCAGAAAATGGATCAATATTTAAAACAAGGCAAGATTAACTTGATTTCAGAAGCACGTGTTTTTTAATGTCCTGGTATTGAATCAAAAATTAATGAGAAGATACTCATAAGAGTAGGCATTTATTGAGTTGACTAATTGACCCCATTGACTAATATAAAATGTTTTTTCCTTAAACTGAAAGAACTATTTACATTGCTCCACAAAAAAATAGTCGGTATATAATAGCTGGCGATTTCTGTGACAATACAATAGCCCAAAGACAGACAGCCTGCGTGAAGTGGAATTCAAAAAAGACCAAGGAAAATTGGCTTAAACTTTTGGAACAATGAAAGCTTACAGCCAAAATAATTCGAGGAACCAAACGGTCATTGACAGAAAACCAACTAACCCAAATCAAAGAGAGCTTTGCTGAGAATAACTCCAGAGATTTCTTTGGAACCTTCAAGCAAACACTCAGAAAATACGCTCCGCCAAGCCTCCACTTCAGGGATCCACAAGGCAAACTGGCGTTTGCAACAAGGACACTTGCCACCTTTTTGCTCAGTACTTTAAAAATATACTCAACTGTGATCCACTCAGCGAATACTTCGACTATAAACAAACCACACAAAAACCCGGACTCGCTGCCCCCTTCATTGAAAGAAGTTAGCCAGATCATTCAACTTCTTAAGCATAATAAGGCATCTGGAGAGGACCCTATCGTTGCTGAACTGTGGAAAAGGTGCTGGAAGCAATGCCATGATGAGCAAGCTAACCGAGATCATCCAGGACATCTGGGAAACAGAGAAATTACCACCTGATTGGAAATCGGCTCTGATCCATGCGCTTCACAAAAAGGAAGATTTTTCTGATCTAAACAACTACCGATGGATTTCTCTCGTCCCGGTAAATTACAAGATTCTCTCCAAGGCGTTACAAACAAGGGCAGAAAATCAGCTACATAGTCAATTGGGAGAATACCAGGGAGGCTTCAGGAAGACCAGATCATGTGTTGAACAGATCCTCAATCTTAAAACTCTACTTGCATATTCCAAGATGAGAAACCGCAAGGTGGTCGCCACCTTTGTTGATTTTAGGAAGGCCTACGATTCCATTGATATAGATACGCTTAAGAAAGTACTACAGGAACTAGGGCTAGACAACAAAATCCGTAGACATCCTAGAAACCTTGACCAACACCCATTCCAAGGTTAAATTTAGAGGCGAGGTCTCGGAAAGCTTCGAAATAAAAACTGGGGTGAGACAAGGAGATGAACTTTCCCCACTTCTCTTCAACTGTGTCCTTGAAAAGTTTATGAGAGAACCGCGTAAGAACTGATCAACTTTGGTTTTCAGAGTGGTATCTACCTGGGACGTAAGAACGATGGACTGGTTGTAGATTGCCTGGCCGTTGCAGATGACATGGTACTGATTGCTGATTCTCTTGAGATGGCAAACTCTAATGAAATGTCAAATAACAAAATCTAACCTACGGTCATCCATAAACATGAGGCTTTCGAGTAAGTGTTTGTCAAATTATAATTCATAACAGCAAAGCTGCACTGAAGAGTGATAAATCTCGAGACGCGTATGCAGATGGCTTTTCAATTAAGTTAATAGAAAGATATGATCTTAAAAACAAAACGACCTTAAAAGTTATTTTTCTATTTCTCGTTTAGTGCCACAGGAGTGGACTGAGACCCAATAAATGACTGGCAAGTTTAACATGAGATAAGTGTTGGTAGTCCTAAAAAGGCTCAATAATATTGTAGAGCTCCGGAAAGCTTGAATATATTTATATATTCAGGCTGTGTTCCGACTTTATTAAGTGTATCAACGTTAATTAGTCTAAACTGAAAAGGTGAGATGCTAGATAGATATAAATGCAGTGGACAAACAAAGCTAGAACACGTTGATTCAAAGTCAAACTACAATAATTATAAGAACCAAAAAAACTAGACCGGAAAAAAATATTAATACAGGGCTATGACTAATGGAGTACATCATATTAAATATTCTTATATCAATTTGCTTCAAATCCATCAATAACTTGATCATCAACGAATTAAAATATTAATTATAATATAATTAATAAAGTAATATTTTATGGAGATTTGTACCTGCATGAAATTCAAACGGGAAATTATATGCAAATAAAATTAAGAACATATAAAAGACGTTCTATTTAATTGTTTTAATTGGCACATAGGGAACTATCAGCATCGCATACTTATTATATAACGTAATAGCCGTAATAATTAACAAGAACTAATAAAACTGTTATAAAGTAATGTATCCCAATTTTAATTCAAAGAGAAAGGAAGGCCTTGTTCAGATAAATATACAGAGGAAACTGTTTGCAACTGACAGTTTGACTTAAGTAAAGTGAAAGTGAGGCATCTCAACAAAGTGGGAATTTTTGGTGCTATAACATTAATTTATAATGGCCAAAGCCTTCGACTAGTTTCAAGAAACTTAAATGTAAGCCTGGCTGTTATTTAGCGATTGTGGAACAGGAACAGATACAGGTCTATAAACCAGACGCGGTGGGCAAGGTTTCAAAAGAAGTCAAAATCAAGACCGATTTTTACTGATTTCGAGTCTTCGCAATAGAGTTTCTAAGGCGGAAGACCTCTTAATTTCCCTCAGGACGACGCATGGGGTCACTGTATCAGACCAGACAATTAGGATAGGTTGAAGGAATCAAATTTGTGGGCAAGACGACCCGTATAACAACCCTCTTTGAGACGACGCCACAGAATAGCAAGAATGAATTTTGCTGGTGACATCTCGCATGGAAACATCTACAAGATTAGATTCCTTTTATTGGCATAAACAACTACAGTTTTACATATAACAGTGCTACCATCTATGTTAACCAAATAATTACACACACGCTCCAACCTAAGACAGAACAAAAAATAATAAATAACTAGAAGAAAACAAACAAAAAGAAAAAGAAATAATCCTCTCAAAAACAACATTTCAAATGATAATAATAATAAAATCACGCGTCACCAGATGGTAAAAGAACTAAAGTTTTATTCTTTTTTAACTCCACCACTCTTTTCATCAAGGGCCATCCCGCCCCGTCCTCCCTCATACACGAGCCCCAGTCTTCTACTACCACACTCTCCTCTCTGCTCCACTGACATCCTGCACAGCTTTAAGCCCAATGCGCCCACACGTCACTAGCTTCCCCACATATCTCACATCGTTTAAAACGGGAGCCCATCCAGTATCTCCTGCCCTTTTCCTCTGACCCGCATCTGTGCCGTGCTATCAATGCTTGGGGAAGTCTATCTCTTGTAAGGTACCACGGGAGCCTTTGGAACACTTGCACGCTCCCATATTCAGGTAGAAAATTACTCCCCTCGATCATCCTCTGACGACTCTGCAGCTCCACCTCGGTTAACCTTTCATTTACCAGTTCTTTCACCTTCCTTCCACTCACAAACATTCTCGCAATTTCCCCGTATGCCCACCCGCAGCTTTCATACAACTTCTTCCTTTCACTCCCCCATTTAGTCACCTTATGAATACCCAAACCTTCCATTCTTACAACTATCAGTACTTCTTTTACAATTCGTTCATTGCCCATTCCATACACTTTCCTTTCAAACTTGACGACCCTCCTAGCTGCTTGCGAAAACACTTTTACCATATTTGTTTCTTGCAGCACAATGTATGTCGGCGTGGACCTGTCTAGTTTGAGGGCCATTTTTAGAAACTGCAGCTGCACTCTCTCAATTTTCTCCTCCTCTCTCACTCCCCACACTTCCGCTCCATACAAAAGAATACTTCTCACACATGCCTTCCACACTACCATTTTCGCTACAAAGTTATTGTTCAAGCACTCCTTCCATACATTCCATAGCCCGTTTGCAGCCACCCACGCCTTTTTACAAATATATTTTACATGGTCTTTAGCGGACCCATCCTGCCCAAACATAAACCCAAGGTATTTGAAGCTGCTAACTTGCTCAATTATGCTGCTTCCCCACTTAAACGATTCACTCCTATTACTCGCTCTCTTTCGAAACACCATCCATTTAGTCTTTTTCACATTTACTACCAGTCTCCTCTTTTCAAAAAATCTCTTTTCAAAAAACCCGATCGATCATCTCTGACATTTCTCCTTTCGTACTAGCTAAGATCACAACGTCGTCCGCGTAAGCCAAACTCCAAACTTTCCTATTACCAATTACTACCCCTCCAGCTTGACCTTTGCTCAGTACACTCTCTAAATCAGCCGTGTACAGGTTAAATAATATTGGACTCAACGGACAACCCTGCCTTAGCCCCATTCTAACCTCAAAACTTTCTGAAACTTCCGCTCCTACTTTCACTCTGCAACAGGTATGCTGATATAAATCCCTGATTCTCTCGATTAACTGCCGCGCTACACCTTTTATTCTCAGACATTCCCACATTCTCTCCCTCCTCACAGTGTCGTAAGCTGCCTTCAAATCTATAAACAGAGCGTAAAGCTTCCCTTGTTTCTTAACCAATTCCTTCTCCACAATATATTTCAACGTCACCAAGTGCTCCACCGTACTATAATGTTTTCTAAATCCAGCTTGCACATCTGGGATTAGGCCTTTATCTTCCTCCTCACATAAAAGCTTTTGCTCCAACAGCTTTGCATAGATTTTATAAGACGAGTCCATAACCGTTATTCCTCGGTAGTTAGCTAAGTCTTCCCTATCTCCACTTTTATATATTGGTACAATTAAGCCTTCCTTCCAGCTCTCCGGCACCCTTTTACAACCTTTGTACATCTTGTTTAGCTCTTTGAAAAGCTCTTGCTGGATGAGTATCGGCGCATGCTTCCACGCTTCATTCGGGATACTGTCCAAGCCCACTGCTTTTTTTTTCGGAAGCCTATCCACAACACTTGTAAATTCTTCCCACGTAAATTCATCACTGCCAATTACTGCCCCATTAACCCCTCCTGTATCGTCGCCGAACTGTTCGGGAACACCACTGGTTAGCAGCTCTTTAAAGTAAGTTCTCCACTGGTCCAGCGGCTTGTCACAACACCCTTGTTTTCGTCTATAAGCTGACACCATTTTCCAAATATCCGCTTCATTGTGGATCTCCTTTAACTTCTCGAACTGCGCGGCTTCGCTCTCCTTCTTCTTTTGGAGTTCCAGCTCCTTCAGCTGCTTACGGCACCTATTGTATTCCTCCATCGAGTCCTGGCCCTCCTTCCACCTTTTGAACTTCTTCCTCACAGACCTCTTAAGTTCCTTGACTTCATCGTCAACCATATATGTTTCTTTAGCCCCTCCACATTTGATCTTGACCCGAACCATGGCTTTTCGAACCATTTCCATTAAATGCTGCAAACTACCGACTCCCGGGGTTATTCTTTCCAGATTGCTTTGGAACTTAACAATGGCTTTATCGTTCCAAACCGAGACTACTTTAGCGTTATTTCCAATGGAAAATGATCAGACTCATCTCTCTCGCCTATTTGCATGTTCATTATGTGTATTCTTGCTCCCTCATTGACTACTACATAATCAATTACCGATGCCCCTCTCCCACCAGCATAAGTGAATTCCCCGCTCCAGTCTCCTTCAACACACCCGTTAATTACATTCCATTCCTTATCTTCCACCCATTCCAACCATTTTCTGCCTTCTTTGGTAACTAACTTATCCCTCGATCTTCTCGTTATCTTCGAACCCTCCGCACTTATATTTCCTGTTTGGAGTTCACCTATCCTTACGTTCCAATCTCCTGCCAAGACAATTCTTTCTCCTGACACGTCGCTAGCTCTTCTGTTAATTTCTTTCATAAACAGCTCCAAATTTTGGTTGTTATAGATTATGAACAATCTTAACACCTCCCCATTGATTTCCACGGCCCTCTCTTGCATACCTTCAAATTCCTCCTGATAGTTCTCTCTTGACTCGACAATATTTACTTGCACCCCTGCTATTATTCCTCCCCTCGCTCTACCTTTGACCTGTTCCTTCAGGGCACCTTGACACTCCCATCTAAATCCTCTAGGTAAACTTAGATTTAACATCCGGCCAGTCTTTCTCTTCCACTCACGTTTCCACCAAACCTATTATGTGAAAACTTTTCAAATAGTCACATAAGTCCGACTTCCTCGCCCCTCCGACTTTTTTTTTAAGACCAGCTATATTCCATACCAATGTTTTAATTTGTTCTAGACCCTCCCCCAAACCCCCACTCCGCCCCATACCGCCACCGCCCCCGCCACTCACTGAAAAACCTTTTTCTCCAAAGATAATGTCACTTCATTTAAAATGAACCATTCATTATCTATCTTCAACTTCTGATGCGCTAGTTTCACTTCTTTCCCTTCCAACTTTGCCACTCTTGCCCTCTTTCTAAGTTCCTGTTGAATTTTCCTCTGCCTCACGGTTAAGTCGTCATCTATATAAATATTACTGCCGGCTAATTTATTTTTATTTCTCATCACAACCATTTTCTCTTCCCATTTACTTTGTTTAACTACTATGGGTGAAACGCCATTTCCGCTTGCTTTTCCCACTTTATACATCTCCAGGATTGCGGGCTCCAACATGAGTGTATTCGAAAATACCTTCTTCATTTCCACTTTCCAATTCTCCGCCTCTTTAATACCATTTATAACTATGTTACATTTCCTATTCTGCTTGTCCTTTTCTTCTTCTAACTTGAAAAGTTCATCCAATCTTCTTCCTACCGTTTTTTTCCTAGTTCTTTTTCTAACACCTCATTTTTAACCTTAACTGCTTTAAGCTCCTTTTCCAGGTTGGCCACTCTTTCCCTGGTCTCATTGTTGTCCGCACTAATAGATTTCAGCTGCTCCATCAGCCCAGCTTTCCACACTTTGTCCTCCTCCTTCTCCATAGTCATTTTTCTTATTAGACTCACTATCTGATCTTTCACCTCTACCATCTCCTTTAACAATATTTCCATCGATATAGGGTCTACTTCTCCGGCTGGACTTTCCTTCTCCTTCCTCTTCTTTTTATGAGAAGCTTCTGGAGTTCGATCTAACCGCCTACTTCTTCTAAACGGCGCGAATTTCTCTCTCTCGCTCTCCGAGATGCTGCCTCTTTCCCCGCTACCGGCCATCGCGCGCTTCGCAGAATCTTCCGCGCGCACTACCGCTCACACTTCACTATTCTGCACTCCTAATACCCGCGCTGGCTTAATAATTTGATACACAGGGCCCCCTTATTTGTTTACTCAATCGCTTGCAATGATAATGACTTTATAGGCCCTAGGCCTCCGCTAGAAATTTGACGCTAGCGACCAAACACCGGGAAACACTCTAACTAACTTGGTATAACACGACTGTCGCACTTCACTTCAAAACAACTCTCTTTGACACGACGCCACAGAATAGCAAGGATGAATTTTGCTGGTGACATCTCGCATGGAAACATCTACAATGGAAGCCTGTGCTCTTCATGGATGAATCAAAGTTCCGTATTACTCGTTGCGATAGCCGAGTACGTGTTTACTGACGACCGGGAGAACGCTACGCAGCTGCTGTTGTCCAATTTTTTACTGAAGGTCCCGCTGAGACGCGAGTTGCACTCCGCTGTCGGCCTTTTATTAATTTTTTTTTTCAGATCGTCAGGGAGGGCAAGTTTTGGTCTACAAGAATGTTACCAGAGTTCATAAAAATGGTTTGGAAGTAGTGCTTTCAATACTTGCCAGAAACGAAATGAAGTAATAATAAAAGGAGATTGAAATAGTGAAGATTGTGGAAAAGACTGCATTTATCCAGAATATGACTTTTCCAATTTTTAAAACTGAAATAGTGAAGATTGTGGAAAAGATGGCAATTAACCAAAATATGACTTTTCTAATTTTTAAATCGCGATATCTCCTCCGGTGACAGACCGTTCCGGCCTAAATTGCGTATTCTGTAATAGGACTAAGTTGTGTTATATTTTTGTTATTATTTATTTACACGAATTGGCCAACTAGGGACCGCGTTACAAATTCTATTTCATATTTTGTTTTTTCTCGCTTCTCTTCTCTAAGGCTGTTCTTCCTGCTGCCATTTTTGACAGATGTTCAACTGTTAGTTTCCTGTTGGTCTTAGTTTTTGGAGCCTCCTGAAAAACGTCAAATTCATTTATTTCCTTTCTGTACTTATCCCTGTTCATTGAGTTCGTTTCTGTAATTTTAAGTTCTGTGAGGTCTTTATTTATTCCTTCCAACCAAGAGTTGGGTGTTTACCTTTGTTGACTTATGTTGAAGGTTTTTTCGTTAATCTGTTATCATTCTCACCAGATGACTGAAGAATATTAGACTTCTCTATCTCGTTTCTGTTGTGACCGGTTTAATAAATTGGTAGATCTTTTCATTGTTCATCTTTACCCATTTTTTGACAATTTTTTTGTGTCCACCAAGAATCTTTATCAAAATTACTCTTTATTTCTTCTCGAGTTCCTATACTAGTCCTAGCATATTGTATATTGCATATTGTACTTCTGTTCTTGTAACTGTGCTGTAACAAATGCATTGCGAGATAAACATTTTTTGTTATACAACTTCTGTGTTAAAACTTCTTCTTCTGTTTCTTCCAAATATTTAAAGTGTTTGACCCTATCGATTTAACCAATATTTGTATGTATTTCCTTAATTTTCTTTACTTTGTTAGACTTGAATTTAGTTTTTTCTTGTGAAATCTGTAAGCCAAATTTACTGCAGTCTTTGCTAAGATTTATATTTGTTTAATTGCATCTCCTATATTCGTGGACAAGAGAGCAATATCATCTGCAAAAGCTAGTGCGTGTATCGTTAGTCCTTTAACTGATCCTCCAACATAAATTCCCTTCTGTTTTTGTGTGTGTGTGTATTCTTCCAGTGAGGGAGACATTATCTTTTCTAGGGTGATGTTGAATAGGATTGGGGAGAGTCCGTCACTCTATCTCAGAACTGTATGGATTTTGAAAGGTTTAGAAATCTTGCCTCAAAATTTCGCTTTGGACGTGGTATCTGTCAATGTTTGCTTCACAGTCTCTCTGGTTTTTCTATCACTTCCAAATTCCTCCAGGGTTCTAATTCACCTTTTTACGGTTAGTAGAGTGTATGCGCATCCGCCAAGTTTGAAGGGCGGGAATATGAAAGTTTCGGGCAAATTCATTGGTTATAAGTCAAAAAGTTCGGGCAACTTGTGACGTATAACATGGCGGAAATGGACACATGCGCACAAAAAAACTAGGAAAAGGTCTATTAGGCTTTCTTTGTATATGGAGTCATATGCCTTTCTGAAATCAATAAACGTTGTAACATGTGGTTGACCAGCACATGTTCTGATTATGTTTTAAAGATTGATAATTTGCTCCGAACAACTCCTCCCTTTTCTAAATCCTCCTTGGTATTCTCCTATTTGTGCATCGAGAACTGGTTCCAGCCTGTTTAACAGTATTTTTGCAAGGACCATGTATGGAACAGATAAGAGGGAAATTCCCTTGTAATTGTTCACGTCAGATCTGTCACCTTTTTTGTGGAGCGGATGTATAAGTGCCATCTTCCAATCTTCTGGGATCTTCTCGGTTCGCCAAATTTCCTTAATATAGTACTGAAGTGTAATGAAACTTTTTCATCGCCTGGTTTCAAAAGTTTAGCTGTGATTCCATCTTCATCAGGAGATTTGTTGTTCTTGAGGGATTTTATCGCTTGCTGGACTTCATCTGCAGTTGGTAGATGTGATTCTGCATGAATTTCGTCTGGAGTTTTGAATTCCGTTTTCTCCGGGGGCGATTTACAGTTGAGAAGATCTTTGAAAAATTGTGCTAAATTGTTGCAGTTTTCTTGGTCATTTCTACCCATTTTCCAGATTTGTCACGAAAATTTAACTGTGTAGTACATACCCTTTCAGGTGTCTTTTGAAGGATTGGTCTCTGGATTTGTTTTGAGCGAAGTGCACTTGTATTTGATGAAGCATAGTCTCTATTCGTTGCTGATTGTGGAAGATGTTTTTCTACCTTCTCTGAACCTTGTTCGTAGTGTTCTTAGTCAGTCGATAGGCTAGTTCTAACTTGTTTCCCTGCTCTAGTACCATCTCTCTGTTTGCGTCTCTAATGTTGGTGAAGAATTCTGTTTTCTCCAGCGACACTTAAAGACCCACTTTGGCAGCCTGTTTTCTGAGGCAATTTATCTGCATTGTTTCCATCTCAAGAGAATCAGCAAACAATGTCATGTCATCTGTGCAAAGGTCAGGCAATGTACAACCAGTCCATCGTTCTTACCTCCCAGGTAGATACCACTCTGAGCACCCAAATTGATCAGTTCCTTGCGCCATTCTCTCTAACCTTTTCAAGGACACAATTGAAGAGAAGTGGGGAAAGTCCAACTCCTTGTCTCACTCCAGTTTTTATTTCGAAGCTTTCTGCAATCTCGCCTCTAAATTTAACGTTGAAATGGGTGTTGGTTAAAGTTTCTAGGATGAATATCCTCCATTATTTTATTTGTTTCTACATAATCTTTCACTCTTTTCTTTTGTGTACGTATATACTCCATATTTATATACTTCATATTTGTTTTTATTGGCCGAAAAAGACTCTTTTCATTAAAAGGAGATTGTTTGTATACTTTTCCCAGTAGCTCTCTTTTATCTCTCTTATTTTGGAGTTGATTTCATTTCGTACCCTTTTATAGTTTTTGAATTCGTCATCCGTCTGTGTTGACTCATATTTTCTATATGCTGCTCTTCTCCTCTCCGCTAATTCTTTAACTTTTTTGCAAAACAATGTTTTTTTGATTTTGGATTGTTTGTCCTTATTGGTTCTTTTGAGGCGTAATGCTTCCTTTGCAGCTTGCGATATATTTGTCTTTAATTTATTCCATGCTTTGTCTACTTCGTCCTCTTCCTGTATCTTATTCTTTAGTATACATATATTGCTCTAGTCGTCTCTGATATAATCCCTATAAACCCTCTGATATAAACTGCCTGCGACCTTTTGACGGGTGGATTGAGTAGCCTGTTGAGTGTCGTTGCCGGTCCCAAGCCCGGGTAAAAGAGGGGAGTTGAAGGAACGGGTTGGCAGGTTTTATCCGCCGGAAAATTAATTGTAAGCTCCTAGAACCAGAGACCAGCCTCGGAATCGGACGGATTGGATAACGGCGAAAATTGCGCTTAAACGGAAAAAGCGAGAATGGAGAAAAAATGTGATTAGGATAGGATGCTGGAATGGAGGCAACTATGAAAACAGGAAGTGATGTTGGACTTGGATAGTAACAATAGATATATGTTGTATTTCAGAGACAAAAAAGGAGTGGCGAAGGAGTAATACCATATGATGACTACACCTTAAACTACAGCGGTGAAGGAAAAGAGGAAAGAGGAAAAGAAGGAATTGGGGTTTTAATTAAAAGAAAATACGAATCAGCAATTGACGATGTAGTATATGTATCCGAAAGAATACTAGCAGTGACCCTAAAAATGAAAAACGGCATATCGCATGTGATAAGTGTACATGCCCCAGAGGACTCAAAACCCAAGCAGGACACTGAAGCTTTCTATTTACTTTAAATTATTTAATACTGTACTAGATATAATTTTATATCAATAGGCGAATTTATTATTTTATCTCTCTCATCAATCCAGATTTGATTTATCGAATCTTAGGGTTTTCAACAAAACTTTTGTAGGTATTGCTTAATTTTTCAGTCTCTCTTATTACCTAATTATGATGTATTATGAGGCATTGTTATCAATAAAATAATCCTTTATTCCCTTTCGTTTCGAATAAAACAATAATGTAATCAATAATAAAATAAATCAATAATAAAACAATAATTAAAAAAAACTGTGCCTTTGTTTCTACAGGTACAGGTACTGTGAATGAGAGTGGCATATTTACAATGTATAAAATTTTACATTGTAAAATGCAAACTGTGGGACATAAAATTATAAAGCGTGCCCCATCGTGGGTTAAAAAACAGTTTCTTTTACTATCAATTATTTTATGCTTTCTGGCTTGCGAGAATTTTTATGTTTATTATAAAGATTAAATTCTTTCAATCTTTATTTAGTGTATAATTTCTTTTTATTTACGCTAGGGTGTTGATATTATGTGGTGTTTTAGCGATCTAATTTATCAATGCGGAGAAGGAAATCGTTGCAGAAGAAATGGCAAAAAATAAAAATGAATTGAAGTGTAATAAATGTTTCAGGCCAGGCACAAGTGCAGAAGAAATAAATTTGTACTACTCAACGATATATAAATGAAAATAGATTTTCTGCACGGTTGAGTTTAGAAAATCAAGCTGACAAAATGATCCTACTCCTTATCTAATTTAAAATATCATCATGTTCTGTTGGAGTTACGGTAAGAGTCCAAATACCAGATGTTGATAGAGGAAAAGGAGATTTTCGTAACGTGTTTATAACAATTATAGAAATTACTGATGATATTTATAGGATAGGAAACACACGTGAAACTATCGAGGAAACGTTCTTAGGGAACCACTTTTCTGTGTTAGGATAAACTCATTGATATTGAAAACATATCACCAGTAAAAAAAATATTACGACAACTGGCAAATGCACAGTAGCTTTCAGGAGGTTAAGGCTATATAAGGTGTAATTGCAAAACAAAATGTGCTACAAAGAAATGTACATGCAAGGCAGTATGAAAATTCTGCAATTCAAAGTATCACAGCAGTTTGTCTTGCATAAATCATTATTAATTTATGCAAGTTTTATTTTTAGCTAGGGAGGGGCTAGGGTGGGCAATCGGCCTTTCCGGAGCTATAACAATTATTGAGTCTTTTTAGGACTACCAAAGAGTTTTGGTAGTTTTAAAAACGAAAGGCTGAATATAAAGGGTGATTCATTTTGGATTTCCACATTAAAAATATTTTAAAAAAACACGTAGAAGTTGAAAAATATAAATAAATTATTTGCCCTTTAAGGTTAGTTCATTACAATTATGTGTGAAAGATTATATCATGTAAATGACCGCCGCGGCTCATGTGACATGACTTAATTCGTTTGTTCCAATTTTCGACTACTCTGCGACACAAATCAGGTTCTATGCCGGCTATTTCGCGCCTGATCTCCTGTTTCATCTCTGCAATGGTGTTCGGTTTATTATTGTATACTCTGCTCTTCAGACACCCCCAAAGGAAAAAATCTGCGGGAGTTAAATCACACGATCGCGGCGGCCAATTGAAGTCACCGTTACGTGAAATAATGCGACCGGGAAACTTGCCGCGCAGTAATTGTATCGTTTCTCCTGCTGTGTGGCAGGTGGCACCGTCCTGTTGAAACCATAAATCTTCGATATCCATATCTTCCAACTGCTCCCAAAGAAAATCTGTTATCATGTTCCGATAACGAACGCCATTAACCGTAACAGAGTTCTCCGCATGATCCTCGAAAAAAAATGGGCCAATTACGCCTCCGGACCAAAAAGGCACACTAAACAGTGACCTTTTGAGGATGCATTTTCGTTTCAACAAACTCTCTTGGATTTTCCAATCCCCAAATACGACAATTGTGCTTATTTACGAAGCCATCAACGTGGAAATGTGCCTCATCGCTAAAGATAATTTTCATTGAAAAATTTACCACTTGTTCTCTTATCCATTCGGCAAACACACGGCGCTGTTGATGGTCTCGAGGCTTCAATTCCTGTGTTATTTGGAGTTTGTACGGGTGTAACTTCAAATCTTTTGTTAAAATTCGCTGTGTAGTGGAATGGCCCACTTGCTGCGATCGATGACGAATCGATGTGCTTGGATTTTCGGCCACGCTTTCGCGAACAATGGCAATATTTTGTTCCGAACGACTTTTACGAGCACGCTGAGGGGTTGTGATGTTAGCAACGGATCCAGTTTGTTCGAATTTTTGGACCACATTCCAAATTGTTCTCTCACAAGGTCGATTTTGCGCACCACAAACTTCACGTAAAGCACGAAATGCACTTTTCCTCGATCGGCCATTTTCATAAGATGCTTGGATAATTTTAACAGGTTGTTCTTGCGTATATTGCTCCATGACTACTATTGTTTAACTTTTTAGGTAAGAAATCACACGCTGCCCTTGACAAATACAGTGGCGTGTCAAAAATATTTTAGATTGTAATGTGGAAACTCAAATTGAATCACCCTTTATTTATATATTCAAGCTGTGTTCAGTTTGTTTTAAGTCGATATACACAAATTTTGAAAATCGTATTTGTAAAAAATCATTTTGTTTAATAAATAATAAATATAGTTTTTGCCTTATTTATATATAATAGATAACATTTGAATCGCTATCGAACATAGTACGATGTGCAAAATTATCGTACGGTTGGCAGCGCTGAGGTTGGCCAAAAGGAGCCGAATGCACTTTATTGCACCGCCGCACGTTTAATATACACTCTATTTTTTTTTCTCTTAAGATAAAAATGGAAAAATCTAAAGATATCAGAACATTCTATAAAAAAACCCGATTTGTTCGAGATATATGATTATGAAAAGATGTTAAACACAAGTAGTGCTAGTTCTTCTATACAGTCTAAAGTGTTAACAAGTTTATCTGGAGAAAATCACCCGACAATGGAAGTAAATGGTGCAGAAGTTGGCGTAAACTCATTCCATGACCACAGGCAAATCAGCAAATTTACTCGCAAAACCAGAAGTAGTTACGCTTGAGGCTACAGAGTCTCTTAGTAGTGAAAAACGGAACAAATTGGGCATTTTGCGAGCCGGACCATCGCAGCGCCATATACATTTTCCCAAAACAAAAATTGGCGACAACTTAAGATCTTTTGTATCTAAATATTATCAGCTGGTTGGAGTATAACACTGAAGAAGATAAGGTCTACTGTTTTGTATGCAGGCACTTCATTACAAAAGGAATTCGTGATCAAAACGAAAAAACATTTAAAAAACGGTTAAAATAATTGGAAGAAACTTGGGGAGGAATTAAAAAGTGTCTTCGCTTCATGTTGAAAGTGTAGAAAAATATGTATCCTACAAACAATCTCTACAAATTGCATATGTCCATCAACAAATTTTAAAGCAACAAGAACAAAATGTTATTCAAAATAGAGAATAGTTATTGAAACTAATTGATATAATATAGATCCTTGTCTGAAGAGGTTAACATTTAAGCCGTTCGTCCCGAACGGTACATATCTGTACCATCAAGTTTTTAAAATACCCAAAAGTTCAACTATTCTTTCGTATAATGGGCAATCTGCTCTCAGATATATTTCTACAAGATTGCTATGTGTGAAATCTGCATTTATAGTTAATTGGCCACATTTAATATGGGTAATTTGACCACATTTCCAAAAAGGATCAAAACTGGTGACTTGGAGACAATTGAGTTTGCAGAAACTATTGCTTTTTATAGCAAGAAAATGGGAGGAGCTGATCCAGCTGATCAATTCATAGGCGTGTATGACAACGACGGGAAATCTGCTAAATGGTGTACGTAAGAATGAACAACTTCCATAACTTTCTTTCATAGCAACTCTTGCGGAAAAACTCAAGGCATAACAACTACCTCCAACCCTCCACCAAAAGGGGTTCTCCTTCTAAAAAAAAATTTACTGAGTAACACCTGTCTATAGGACAGCATGATGCACAGAAGTAAAGAGACAGAAAAGAACAAGAACCATTTGCCAGGAATGTAATATGCCTTTGTGCAAAGATTGTTTTATGTTGTATCATACAGAACAGTATGACGTTTATATAATTTTTGGTTTAAAATAAATTTCTTAAATTCAGGGACGAAAGGGTTAAGAGCACATCAAGAGGTCACATCATCTGAAAATAGAGGTATTTTTTGGAAATAGCTGAACTTTTCTCGAAATATGGCAACAATTTTTCCTCACAACGAAAAACATTTTAATTATTACAGTCCGGATATTCACAATGAAATTGTTGAATAATGGCCTAGCTAGAGGCAATTGTAAAAGAATCGAGAAATAAATGTAGCAATCACCACGGCATTTGAATCCAGCTGCCCGGTAAAAACCGTGAAGGAGCATAAGGACAAAAAATGGTGGAACAAAAATTTGTCTACATTAAGAGCAAAAGTACGTAGGCTTTTCAACAAAGCCAAGCAATACGGAAATTGGCTAGAATACTCTAAGGTGCTTACCACCTACAACAAAGAGATCAGAAGGGCAAAAAGGGAAAACTTTAGGACCTTCTGTGAAAACATAGAATCCACGCCGGTGGCAGCTAGACTGCACAAAGCACTAGCGAAGGATAGAGTGGAAATGACAACCACTCTCAAGAAACCGGATGGGACCTTCACGGAGGATGAAGAGCAAAGAGCTCTCCTCCTACTAGAAACCCATTTTCCGGGATGTAGAGGATACAGGGAGACCGAGGGCTTGATGCAACCACGGAAACCAAGTCGGGCCGACTGGAAGAGGGCAACGTCCATCTGTACGGAAAACCGAATCAGATGGGCTATCGGCACTTTCCAGCCTTTTAAGGCCCCAGGTGTGGACGGACTAGTTCCTGCCTTCCTACAAAAGGGAGAGAGAGAACTAATGTCGTATCTTCTAAATATCTTTAGAAGTAGCTTAGTGCTCGGATATATACCGGAGCTATGGAGAAGGGCTAAGGTGGTATTTATACCGAAGGTGGGGAAGAAAGACACCACTCAACCGAAGTCATTTAGACCCATTAGTCTAACATCTTTTATGTTAAAGACAATGGAGAAGGTGATTCATAATTACCTTAGGACTATAGTGCTGGTAGGTACACCACTACACAGGAGTAAGCATGCTTACAGAGCAGGGAAATCCACAGAAACCGCCCTGTATCAGCTTACAAACGAAATAGAAGCAGCACTAGAGACAAAGGAAGTACCGATATGTGCCTTCTTGGATATAGAGGGAGCTTTTGACAACACCTCACACGAGGCTGTCAGGGCGGCCCTTGAAAGAAGGAATATCGACAGCACTATCTCAAAGTGGATGGGAGAAATGCTGAGAACTAGAACGGCGGAGACACAAGTGAGAAAAGACACCATTAATATCTCCACAACTCGAGGGTGCCCACAGGGAGGTGTACTATCACCGCTAATGTGGAGCCTGGTAGTTGATGAACTACTGGTTAGGTTAAACGACCTAGACATCAAATGTCAAGGTTACGCCGATAACATAGTCATAATGGCTAGAGGGAAATTTGAGGGAACGCTCTGTAAAATTGTTCAGAGAGGCCTCAATGTAACTAGTAGATGGTGTCAAACAGTGGGACTGAAACTCAACCCGAGCAAAACCACGGTGATACCATTTACTAGAAGGAGAAAACTAAACTGCCTACATCCCATACTCATAGATGGGAAGGCAGTAGAATACCAACATGAGATAAGGTATCTGGGTATCACACTAGATAGCAAACTCCTATGGAATAGACACGCTGTGGCAGTGGTAGGTAAAGCCAAACGCGCCCTAATGGTGTGCAGAAATCTGGCAGGAAAAACGTGGGGTTGTAACCCCACTATCCTGCGATGGATGTACACCATGATAGTGAGACCTGCAATCACTTATGGGGCAGTTGCGTGGGGAAGTAGAATCAAGCTGGCCTCTATGAGGAAACAGGTTGAGAAGATTCAAAGACTGGCGTGTGTCTGCATCACGGGGGCGATGGGGTCGTGTCCGACAGCAGCATTGGAGCTGCTGCTGGATCTGACTCCGCTGCACCTTGTGGTGGAGAGCGCCGCCAGATCGGCGATCGTAAGATTCAGCAAGAAAGGAATGGGCAGAGGTAAAATAATCGGGAGCAAAGACCGAAACAGCCTCGCTGCCAAGATCCCCTGGCTGGAAGTACCAAAAGACGAAATGGTATGCAAATACCACTTCGAGAAAAACTACACATCACTGTGCAGTAGTAAAGCCGATTGGAGCGACGAATCCTCAGCATACCACATAGAGCAAAATGCCATCAAGTGGTATACAGATGGTTCGAAGACAAAGGACGGCACTGGTGCAGGAGTGTTTGGACCTCGTACCAGATACTTCGAATCCATGGGAACATCCCCAAGTATCTTCCTAGCAGAGGTACACGCAATCGAAAGATGTGCACAGTTTAACCTCGACAGGAATTACCGCAAAAAACGAATTGCTATCCTGTCAGATAGCCAAGCAGCCATCAAGGCCACTAGCTCATACACCATCAGATCCAAATTGGTAAGGGACTGTGTCGGGAAGCTGAACAAGCTTGGCAGGGATAATAAAGTAACGCTATACTGGGTACCAGGACACACTGGTATAGACGGAAACGAAGAAGCCGATCACCTAGCAAACAAGGGATCCAGTAGCCCCTTTATAGGTCCGGAACCCTTTTGCGGTATGAGCGTGAACACCATCCGCAAAAGTTTGGATGAAGAAATAAGAGGAAAATGGATGAAAACCTGGAAAGAACTTCCAGGGCTAAGGCAATCCAAAGTGATGCTGGGATCTTTTAACCAGAAGAGAACGGGAGCTTGCCTGAAACTAAGCAGGAACAAGCTCAGAATTCTGACAGGAGCCCAGACGGGACACTGCAGACTTAGGAAAAATCTCAAGGCCCTAGGCCTAGAGGAGGATGATGGATGCAGATTCTGTGGCTCAGCAGAGGAAACCCCAATACATCTGTTCAAAGACTGCGGAGCATTACTCCGCAAGAGACAGATGTACCTTGGGGCTCACTGCTTGAACACAGAGGAGCTGCAGGCCTTGAATCCCACCCAGATCCTGAGATTCCTAAAGGAATCAGGATTAGAGGAGACGCTCTAAATGGGTAAGTACACCAACACTTGGAGGAGGAGGGTGGGGTACAATAGATCTATAAAAGTCGCAGTACAAGTCGTCACCACCACATCTACAATCTACAATTTATTACTAGGCGTCATATATGAACTGTCATTAAATGGTTGGTTCAGCTGGACGACTTACCCTCCCCCCAGACAAAATCCCTAGCTACGCACATGGACATGCCTTTTGTTAACTTGTCATATTCAAAAATTTCAATATTCATTATTTGCATAACTTACGAATTATCTCTGCCAAAAGACTTTAACTACTTATGGTATACTTAGGAAAGCTATTATCCTAAAAATTGTAGAGAGCTATTATCAAATGTTTTTTTTTAGTATGTTTCTTTAATTAAATAATTGATTGATTGTGGAGTAGCTTGTTGAAACTTCATTTCAATCTTCTTCTTCTTTTTCTCTGCCTTTTCCTATATCACGTAGGGTCGTCGTTACTTTGTTGGATTCTTCTTCTCCATAGATGTCTATCCAATGCGTCCTCACTCTTCCAACCTTTTTTCTCACAAATCGCCTGCTACCTTGTCTTTTCATCTCATTTTTGGTCTTCCTCTCTTCCTTAACCCACCTATTTCCAGCTTTTCAACTCTTTTTCCCACGTAGTCCTCCTCTTTTCTCTGCACATGTGCGAAGCGCCCTAGCCTGCTTTCTTGAACCTCCTTTCCTATGGGTCCCGCTTTCACTGTTCCTCTGATGTGATAATTCCTTATTCTATCCTTGCTTGTTACCCCGCTCATCCACCACAACATTCTCATTTCTACCACTTCCATCTTTCTCTCATGTGCTTTTGTAATCGGCCAAGTTTTAGCGCTCTAGAGCATAGCAGGCCTCAGCACAGATTTGTAGAGCTTTCCTTTCCTCCTGCAGCTGATATTCTTGTTACACAGTACTCCACTCTATTTCTTCCAGTTGATCCATCCACTGAGTTGTATTTCAGACTTCAGCCCTCCATCATTTTGAATATATGACCCCAGATATTTAAGCTTCTTGGTCAGTGGCAGTTCTTCTTCCTGCAGGCTAATACATATACAATGGGCTTCCTTCATGCATATATATTCAGTTTTCACCATACTGATCCTCATGTTCCTTTCTTCTAGAGCTTTTCTCCACTCTTCGAGCCTCTACTGAAGTTTCTCTCGGGTCAGTTCACCGAGTACAACGTCGTCGGCGAACATTATGCTCCATGGCGCTGCTTTCCTCACATCCCTGACTAGCACAACCATTACCAGGGCAAAGAGATATGGGCTGAGCGCAGATCCCTGGTGTAGCCCTACTCTCACTGTCAATTCCGTTGTTGTACACACACTGCTCTTAACTTGTGTCATCACACCTTCGTACATTTCTTTCACCAGTCTCACATACGTTTCTGGTTCACCTTTACTTCTCATACTTCTCCATATTTCTTGCCTGGGCACTCTGTCATACCCCTTCTACAGATCAATCGAATCATCGAAGTTTTGCACTGGAGTACCAGTTTCTTCGCATCCTTTCTGTCTTGTATAAGTTGCCATGTTTGGTCTGAGATCCAGTCTTTTCGATTTCTTTCCTTTGTGCCAAGGGTTGTTTTGGCCGATTCGAGTATTATCCCAAGATGTTATGGGATTTTGGTCTGCATTTTTATGCAGGTTTGTTAGGAAAACTTTTTTGCAGTTTGGTTGGCGCAGTTTGTGTAGGTTGAACTTTACTCTCTTTGATTGTTCAGGTTTCTTTGGTACGGCCAGTTTGATTCTGAACGTGCCGAGCAGAAGGTGGTGGTCGCTGGCAATGTCTGCACCCCTTTTGTTTCTGACATCAAGTAGGGATCTCCGCCATGTTTTTGATATGGCAATATGGTCAATTTGGTTTTGGGTTTTCTTGTCGGGGGATATCCATGTGACTTTGTGGATTTGATTGTGTGGGAACACTGTTCCACCTATAACTAGGTCTGATGTTGAACAGAGTTTCGTGAATAGTTCACCGTTTTCGTTTCTTTCCCCACATCCTTCTTTACCCATGATGTCTTCTAGGTTACTGTTATTTGTCCCGACCTTAGCGTTGAGATAACCCATAAGTATGGTGATATCACCTCTGTTTATCTTCCTTAACGTACTTTCAAGGATATCGTAGAAATTTTCTTTTTCCTCAGCACTCGCACTGTTTGTGGGTGCATAGCATTGTACAAAGGTGATATTACTGTATTTAGTGTGGAACCTTGCTGTAATTATTCTGTCATCAATGGGGTTCCATGAAATTAGGCTCTTTCTGTTTTTTTTACTAATTATGAAACCAACGCCTCTTTCATGAGACCCAGTTTCTTTGCCACTGTACAGGAAAAGCTCCCCAGATTGTAAGTTGAACTTCCCCTTGCCAAGCCAGCGATCTTCTGATAAGCCTAAAATTGAGATGTTGTAGTTATTTAATTCTCTCACCGCTTGATGCAGTTTTGATGCTTCGTATAGAGTTTTTACGTTCCAGCATCCAAAACGTAACTTTTCCTTAAGGGTAGCCAGTGTTGTCTTCGTTTTGTCCGTCCGGATTTGTGTTGTAGAGGTTTCTTTAATAGCATAGTTTAGGCCAAGCAGGTTATTAGCCCACTGTGGCCGTAGTTGGGTGCTGGGGCTGCCAGCTATAACTTTCAAACCAGCCTCCTGTTTACAGGATTTAAATCAGCCGCCCATTCTGGGTCAGACGCTGTTGCAGCCGCCCAATCTGGAACAGACGCTGCGGATTTGTAGCCGCTCATTCTGAGTGCAGACGCTACATTTGTAGGTTTTGGTCCGCCCCGGGTATTTAATTTCCCCGGTACCACCTATATCTAGGAGGCATCCCCCTATCCGCCACCTGGGGAGGCGCCCGATGGGGGACCTACAACCCCACACGGGTATCATTATATCATTAGGAATTCCTAATTATTTTATATTCTCTAATTTTCATAATTATAATAATTTTGTTACTAGTAATTATAAATATGTTTTAAAATGTTATTTTCTTATATCGTTTCCTTTTATCTAAAATAAAATAAAATAAACATGCCGTATTAACTACCCAGGGGTTGAGTGATAATAATTAACAACATAATAAGGTAAGAACTTTTATTATTCATTTAAATTTGTAAACAGAAGTTTCACATTTTCAGCGCTACATACAGAATATTTATTAAAATGATTTAGGCAAATATGTATAGTTTTAGGCATTAACTAATCTAATCCACTATAGTCTGATTTATAGTCCGGCCTAGTCTGGTAATATCTGATCTAGTCCGGTCTGGTATTATTCTGTCTAGTCTCAAGTATCTAGCCTCTTCTATCTAGCCCCATATATCTAACTCCGCCGGGCATGCTTCCACTTTCAACGGGCTGGTTTCTAGTCTTTTAGGGCTTGTTTATTGTATCGTAGGGTATGTTTCTAGCCTCGCCGGGTATGTTTGTAGCCTCGGCGGGTATGTATCTAGTTTAATCGGGCACGCCTCTCATTTGGCCCGGGCACTAATTTTGAATCCACCCCGCGTTTTTTTGAATTATCCCGTGAGCTGTTCTGGTCTGGTTCTGTCTGGTAATATCAGATCTTGTCTACTCTGGCATTAACTAATCTAGTCCACTCTAGTCTGATCTACTAGTCCGACCTAGTTGTCCAGTATTTAATCCTCTAATCCACAAAATAGTCTTATGCAACCAAATGCACAAGAAATTTTTTATAAAGTTACCATCTACCATTATAGTTCTGAAATAATGAAGGAATGTGTAATAATGATGGAATCTGTTCGGAACTGTGCCATCTATGGGTTAGGTTAGCTTCCAACCAGTCTAGTTCTGAAAAAATGAAGGAATATGTAATAATGATGGAATCTGTTCGGAACGGCGCCATCTGTGGGTTAGGTTAGGTTAGCTTCCAAACTACTTAATAGCGCATGTCTGTGGAGGTGGAGGGTCCAGAACATAGGATCTTTCCCTACTTTCCCTGGATAATACCACGCAGGATATTGAATTATACGAAAGATATTTGCATGTTATTACTGGTACCAGTTATGGTAAGATATTTGCGTGTTATTAACAAGCACTAGGTAAATCACATTGTTTTTAATATCTTTTCCTTGTATTTAAATTCTGTCAATAGCCACCAAATCTCTCATCAGCGCAGCTTTTTTGAATTATAAATTGGAATACACTGACATGAACTTCCTCGTGCATGACTGGCGAGGTTAGGTTTTAATTTGACATTTGTGAAGAAAAGAAAGACATGAACTTAGTTAGGGTTGTCGATTTAAATGATAATTGAATATTGGTCAAACCATGCTGATTATAGATACAATCATATAAACTTATAAAAGGCGAAATGTGGCTTGAATATATAAATAATAATAATAATATAATCCTGTCTGGAACAAACTGCTCCACGAACTAACAATCCCTGGTTCTAAAAAACCAGCGTAAGCTGGACATTAATTACTAGCAACAATTACTCATACAAGCAAAAACAAAATTACTCCAGGTGGACGATCCACACGTCATCAGACGGCAACCAAGCTCTCGGATTCTGGGGAGCTTGGGACTGTGCGAAAGAGTAAGTCGGAATGCTCTGGTAGACTTGATAGAGAATCCAGATTCTTGCCTTACAAGAAACACGCTTCCCAGACTCAGAAATAACCGATTACAATCACTATAGGATCTTCAAAAGCGGAACCAACTAGAAAATGTGCAAAGGAGCATCGTTATCCCGCAAGGCTTTTATTGTAGACAAAAAAAAATCTGAATTCAGTAACAGACGTGAAATCCAACAACCGACTAATGATCATCAGAATTACACATACGAACAAAAATTACACCTTCATCAACGTACATGCACCCACAATTGCTGACAACAAATAAGAACCCGAAAAGTCTGACAAATTCTGGGAAGAACTCGAAAACAAAATGTCCAAAATTCTAAATGATGACGAAAAAATACTCCTTAGGGATTTCAATGCGTAAATAGGCAGAAAACGAAAATACAAAAAAACAGTAGGTTATTACCCCGCGCACAAATTTACAGACAAAAACGGCACTCGACTTATTGAGTTATGTCAACAAAACAATTTGAAAATTATGTCAACTTCACTACGTAATAAGCAGAAAATATGGTGATCACCAATCTACTAATTAGGCGAATTTCTACCGGAAAGAAATCTTCGATGTCCAAGTCCGCAAGGGAGCTAACATCGATTCTGACCACTTTTTTTCCCGAATCAAAATCAAATTCACACGCAAGAAATTTTTTTAGAAGAAACCCCCAATGATCCCAAAATTTGACGTAAACAAAATCGAACAGTCCAACATCACAGAAAACTGGGAAAATTTCAAAAAGAAAATCATCGAGACCGCCAAAACCTTGATTCTCCTGACTAGAAAACCGAAACATCCCTGGTGGAATCAAGAATGCGAAATCGCCCTAGACAACAGAAAAACTGCCTTCAAAAATTATAATAGTAACAAATCTGAGAAACGTCAGACTTCAAATATCCTTCGAGAAAATTCAAGTGTTAAGTCACAAAGGCGAGAATATGCAAAGAAGAAAGAAAACTCATTAGGAAAATACTAGGAGCAAGACTTACTCCTGACAGGTACCGATTAGAGACGAAAAAGACAAATGAAACTCTTCGGGCACATATATAGAATACCAAATACCCGACTAACCAGAAGAATACTAGATTATATATCATCACTCAAAAGTACAACACCAAATCAAATCAAATCAAATCAAAATAAGTTTATTTCATTATCTAAGAATACAAAAAAATGTTCTAAATGAAATGTGTCATAAAAAAAAAGAAAATAGTATATCTAATTAACATTAACAATGGTAATTTACTCTTAAGTAGAATTCTTCGATATTGTACGGTTCTATATCAACTAGGAGTTTATACAATTCTTTCTTGAAAAGGTTTGCATTCACTAGTTGTTTAATCCTCCTTGGTAGTACGTTGTACATTTTCATATTGCTGTACGGTGGATTTCTTTCAGTTAGCGTCAGCCTATGCTGGGGCAGCTGAAAGACTTCGTTACAGAATCTGGTACTCCTTAGATTAGGTTTGTTAAAGTTCCCAAATAAATGTCTATGTTTCAGAACAAAAAGTATAGACTCATAAATGTAAGTAGCTATTGTTGTTAAAATATTAGCAAGTTTGAACTGGCTTCTGCAGGATTCTCTGTAATGTAGATTGTTCAGAATACGAATGGCTTCCTTCTGTATTCTAAAGATGCTTCTGATGTGGATACTATTTCCCCAAAACATAATACCAAATTTTAAGTGGGAATAAAAATTCGCGAAGTACACCATCCTAAGAGCTGCAGTGTCCATATACCTATGAAGACATCTCAATGCAAAAACTGCCTTGTTCAGACGTTTTGTGACACGGAGAGTATGTGTCGTCCAATCAAGCGATTGATCTATAAATAGTCCAAGGAGCCTGATGGAATATTGTACCTCGAGGTCTTCATTATTAATTTGTAATCTTGGAGGGTACTGGTTCGTATCTCTTTTGGTTTTAAAAATGATAGTATTAGTCTTGTCTTTATTTATTATTAGTTTGTTCGTATCAAACCATGATATCAATGATGACATCGTGCTATTAGCATTTGGACTAATATCATCCACAGTTTTTTTAATGATGAGTAGGGATGTATCATCTGCATAGTTGATCATCAGGTGTTTCTCTGTAGTGGGTATTTGATGTAGATCATTAATAAATATTGAGAACAGCAATGGGCCAATCGTGCTTCCTTGTGGAATACCCATGTTCACAATCCTTGGAGAGGAATAAACAAATCTATGGGAGGAGTGAACCCTGGTTATCTGTTCTCTACTATTCAAAAATGATTTGATCCAATCGGAAGCAACGCCTCTTATTCCATATTTGTGTAATTTCTCTAACAGTATCCTATGGTCTACTAAGTCATAGGCTTTCGAAAGATCCATGAGCATGCCAAATGGAATATTAAAGTTTTCTAGATTTTCTATTATTGTATGTATGTATTGGAAACATGCAATTTCTTATTATTAAAATTTCTTATTATTAAAAAACCTTTAACAAAGCCGTGTTGATGGCAATTTATTAAATTATACTTATCTAGAAAATATGTTATTCTGGTACATACAATTTTTTCAAAAATTTTTGAGAAGATAGATAGGATACTGATAGGCCTATAGTTTCCGATGTCATTTTTATCTCCCGCCTTA
This sequence comes from Phosphuga atrata, assembly GCA_944588485.1. Taxonomy (NCBI): domain Eukaryota; kingdom Metazoa; phylum Arthropoda; class Insecta; order Coleoptera; family Silphidae; genus Phosphuga; species Phosphuga atrata. The sequence continues at coordinate 10,529,953 of OX155896.1, read as the reverse complement.
TAGATTGGAGTGACGAGTGCACGTTTCAGTTTTTCCGGAAATTTACCAACCAGTAATGAATTATTTATTATGAACAGTAAGGGACTTAATATAGAAGGTAACACATTTTTTAGAACTATGGGGAGGGATATCGTCAAGGCCTACACTTTTTTTATTTTTTAAATTCACAATTGTATTAAATATCTCTTCTTCACTAGCTGGCACAAAGAATATAGAATTTATATTTAACTCAATATTGTCATTATAATTAATATTTGGGTGAGATTCAGCTAATATTATAGCTCTGTCCACAAAGAAATTATTAATTTTTATTGCACTAGCGCGCGGTTCTTCATTTTGATTAAAATAATTATTTTTCTTTTAAAGTTCAGTTTTTTTTCTCACAATATTCCAAGTTGTTATTTGTAGATTAGTCGAAGTTTCAATTTGTCTCTCTCTTTCTTTTCGTTTCGCAATTCGTTGATGAATTTTCTGTGATGATTATTGTATAAATTTTTAAATAATGGGTTATGGGAAGATAATGTTTGGTAGAGTTTTAGCTTATTTTCCATCAATGCTAGTTGGGGGTTGGTAAATACCCTTACAGTTGTGGTTTTCTTGCGTCTATGGATTTTAGGAAAGGCCTCGTTAAAATATTTCAGAAAAATGTCCGTGAACAAATTCCATTGCGCATCAACATTATAACAGTCAACTTTATACAATTCTTCCCATTCTATGCTCTCCAAGATCTGTCTGTGGTGTTTCAAGTTTTCTTCATTATACAATCTTACCGTCTGTTTATTGTTGGTATATGCATCCTCCTTTCCGAAATCCAGTGTAAGCAGTTGCGCATAATGATCGGAGATATTATGGTTACTGGTTTTAATGCTGAACGGTATATTAATGCTAGCAATAATATTATCAATACATGTTGCATGTCTAGGATGAGAAACTTCATTTAAAAGGAGTTTCGCGTTATAAGATTCTAGCAATGACAAAAATTGCTGACTTGTGTTCGTGTTTTTTAAAATATTTATGTTGTAATCGCCAGCTATTATATACCGACTATTTTTTTTGTGGAGCAATATTAATAGTTCTTGTAGTTTAAGGAAAAAGCTTTTTATATTAGTCAATGGGGCTCTATAAATGCTTACTATTATTAGTATTTTCTCATTAATATTTGATTCAATACCAGAACACTCAAAGACACGTGCTTCTGAAATCAAGTTAATATCTTGCCTAGTTTTAAATATTCCATTTTTGCAGTATATAGCCGAACCCCCATGTTCCCCTTCTTCACGGCAAAAGTAAGAAGCCAGTTCAAAATTGCTAACCTTCAGTAACTCTAGTTGTTCTGAGTTCTTCCAATGCTCAGTTACGATTAGGAATCTACACTGGGTATATTTTTCGAGCATATACTCAATTTTGTCAATCGAATTCCCAATGGATTGAGTATTCTGGTTGATTAAAATTACTTTGGAGACACTAATACAATTGTTTACTCCTTGGTTGGTCTTTAGATTTTCCTCTGAGTTTTCCCGATGTGTTCGAAAAAACCGTTTAAACATGTGTTGCTTGGCCATGTTTCGGCTTTTATTAATTCGTCATATTTATCTATTGGGACCGACACTTTGAAAGAAGAATACTCCTCTGGATGTTTTGATGCCAATTTCTTACAACGTATGGAGTCGAATTTCTTGGTGTGTAAATATTCTACGATATCCTCTTCTTCTAATGTGGGTTCCAGCCTGTAAACATGTAGGTGGTGAAATCTTACAGCCGCTCTGATTTGATTTGCGGCGTCGTTAGTCCCATGAATAGTGTTGGATTTTCTGGCGCGTCGCGATTTATACTTCGGCGTCTCCCAGTTCTCATTGATTTCCGAGTTGTTTATATCTTTATCTTGTCTCTATCGGTATTCTTTTCGCCAGTTTTTGCTGACTACTAACCCTGGTAACTACTAACCCTACTAACATCCTGGCTTGTTTATATTTTTTTCAGATTCTTTATCTGCTTTTGGGTCCGCTGCAGGTACATTGGCCTTCGATTCTTTGCGTTTTTCTGTCTGTCTCGATACCGCTGTTTCTATATTGTCGGTAGAACGAACAATTTTTATTAATTCCTCGTTCTTCAGTGACAAGTGAGTTGTTGAGTAATATCTGGTAGAGGCTCCACTTCTTTTATAATTTCACCGTTCACTTGGGTTAATAATTTTAACTGATTTGTGAGTTGTTGAATGGCATTAGTTAAGGGGTCCACTTCCGTCCTTATCATTCCCGATAATATGTCTAGATATTCTGGATTTTCCAAATAGTTTACTTTATCCGGGTTAGTATTCGATCTTAGATCCCGCTTAGATCCCATGGTTCAGATTTAGTTGAGCTTCTTGTGAAATATTAAAAGAATAAAATATATTCTGCTCGCACGCACGACTGTTCACGCTCGCGTTCTGACACGTACTCACCATGGATGAAAGAAGTACAAAAAGACATGCGAACCGCTAACATTACTAACACATCAGACAGAGACACCTTCCATAACAAAGTGAACAACTGGGTCCTAACAAAGTCCAACCAAAACAAGCAAGACCTAAACCTTACAGACACCTAAATGGTCTGACGAAAGAAAATTGGCATTCTCCAACAGAATGAAAGAATAATGGCAAAATAAGAAGAATGTCAAGAATCGAGTCTCTGAAAGTGCTTAACGTTTTCCAACATTGGGAAAATACGCTGGAAATGAACAAATAAATAATAATATCATGTCTCTCGCAGTGGTCCAGAAGTACACACGGGACGTTGGCATGAAGCTGTTGTTGCATAAGTGCGCAGTGGTGCACCGGAGTTTTCTGACGATATGCAGCTCACCCATGGAAGCATATTGAAACATCCAGATGCTGGAGGGACCTATAGATACCTGGGGATTGAGCAGCACTCTGCTCATGATGCCCTCCGGGTGAAAGAGGCTCTCCGCAGCAATTACAGACACCTTGTCCGGAAGATATGGTCTTCCGAATTATCCGGACAGAATAAAGTGTCTGCATGGCAGAGTAGCTTTGGGTTTAGCGTTTAAGATCTTAAGCTCGGACCCGCTCATGTCTCTCTTGTGGGATTACGAATATATAAAAGCGGGGGCGTTTATATTCAAGGCGGCAAGCAGGGCCGCTGAAGAACTTGGTCTCCAATTCTAAATTAGACGAGGAGGCGGACGAGATGGCAACCCCGAGTTGATAACCGAGTTGCAGACGAATCGTCTAAGAGCCCAAAGACATGTTGTACGGACGGTCTGCCGACAGACCATGCAGACAATGCACGGTGTTTTTTATAGACACATCGACGCAAAAGGTCTGTTGGCAAGGTTGACAACATCGGTCATCTGAGGTTAGCCGGGCTCACACCGATGACCGAGGGATTAATTTCGGTCTGTGAAGATGGCGTTATCAACACCTTGGTCTATCGTCGCCGCGTGATGGGTGTACAGGTCTCTGATACCACATGCAGGGCATGCAAGGCGCCGGAGACGCTAATGCAATTGTTGTCAGCTTGTCCGACAAAAGCTGTCTCGGCGTACATCCATCGTAATTAATCACGCGTACATAACGCGAAAATGCAAGTTCTCTATTACCATCTTAGGCACTCGCTTGAGATAAAGGAGCATGAACCGACTTAATTGCCGGTAGATATTGAGATCGTTGTCGAGAACGAGAACCAATTTTTTTTAACTTTCCGTTCCCGACGGTCAGGTTTATTCGCGCAAGCAAGCCTGACATTGTCCTCCTCGATAAACAGACTAGGAGCCAATGTTCGTCATCGAGTTTTCCGCTCCAACGGAACAGAACATATTCCTGAAGGAGGAAAAAAAACGGACCAAATATCAAGACCTCCTTTTCAAAATTTTCGAGGAATGTCTCTATTGTTCTCTGGTATTCTTTCAAGCACTGTGGTGGGTACCATTTTATATACGTTTCACTTTGGATCATCTTCCTTCTCTCTTTCTTTAAATTGAGTGACACGGTTGCTCTCACCATTCTGGGGTCGCTCCCAGTAGAGAAGCTGTTGAGAACGGTGACATCTTGTATTATTTCTTTTTTGTCTGTTAGAATAAAATCTATTTCATACCTTGTTTAGCCGTCTGGGCTTAACCAAGTCCATTTCCTAGTACTTTTCTTTTGGAAAAAGATCATTGCATATAGACCGTGTTTCATTATTAAGTTCAGTAGCATTTGTCCCCTCTCGTTGCGCTGACCAATTCCATGTTGTCCTATTTGGGTTTCCTCCTCGTCGTCCTTCATTCCCACTTTGGCGTTGAAATCCCCTATTATAAGATTGTAATAGGATGGTCTAGTATTCATCTTGTTGCTGTGGTAATGTCTTCGTAGAGGTCTTCAACCTCACACTCGTCTGTCGGATGTGGGCGCGTAGACTTGAATCACCTTTATGTTATTCTTAGCATTTAGTTGTAAGATGACATACTCATAGATCACATACTACATTGACTACTCTCGATTATATGCTTTTAATCTCTATCACTTTGCTTGCGTGCTTTTTATGAGTAAATAGTTCAACTCAACATATAGTCGTTTTCTCTTCCACTTTAGAGTAGAATATATTTCCTGTTTTCAGAGTTATCCAGCTTTCTCCTTTTCTCCTGACCTTTCTGATTCCTACTACATCCCGTCTGATGTGTGATAGTTCCTCATCCATTTCTAAAAGTTTTGGCTCCGACGACATAGATCTTGCATTATATGTAGCGATTTTGAATTGTCTATTTTGGTAGCTTGCCATAAACCAGGAATTCCTTGCACCGTCTGAACTTCTCCTATGTTTCCAGCCGCTATTGTGGTCGGGGTCTGAAGTACCGCCGGGAACTAAGGGTCGTTTCATTTCTTACCATTTCATAATATCGAGCGGGAAAGAGGGCTGTTTAGCCTTTAAACCACTACGCTTGCCGGTGCAGGTTAGTGGTCGAGAGTAGTCCTGCTTCTGAAGATTTTATACGCCTCTATTGTACTACTGTTTGGTAGAATCGCTGCCGCATATAGGATCTGATCCTTTCCATGATCAAGTCCGGTTGAAGGAGCGAGAGTCTGATATCAGATTGCCTCCTCCAACCATCCCACTTAGTTTGGTCTGCAGGACGATGCAGTTTACCGGGGTGTGGCCGCTGTCCTTTTGTTGAACGGCTTCTAGGAGCCTTAAGTGAGAGTTGCATATTTATTGGAAAATATTGATGTGGGAAAGTCCCACATCATCCTCGAGAGGATCTGATAAGGGTACTGAGGTACTATCCCTAACAGTTACCCGACACCCCCATCCTATTCTTTAGTCCTTACAAAAGACGATAAATCCAATTCGGTTGTCGTTCTGGAAAGAAAACAGTACATTAATAAAATGGACTCTTTCATTTCAACAGAAAAACTAACTCCCTTGAATATGAATCCCAAACTCAAATTAGAAAATATAATAACTTTGATCTCAGATTTTGAGAAATTTTGTTAATTAATCTGATAACCTTGAATAAAATTGACAGAAATTTACCTTGTAATTTATTTAGAAAAACTGGATGAACATTATTGACAACCATTTTCTTCAATATAATCTGATCTCTTAAAATAGTCCGGTCATTTTAGACATAAAAATAGTGATCAAATAAAAAAAAATCCGACAGAGCCAAATCTTCGTAGAGACCTTAGGTTTACCACAAGGAATAAAGTGTCAAAAGTCCCCATCAGTCCCATGTGAGCTTAGGGACTTATTCGGGGCCCAAGGTCAAAATTTTAGGTTTTTTGGATTTTTCTCAAAAACGGTAAGTTTTATCGAAAAAGTACCTCAGAGCAAAGTTGTAGATCTTAATAAGTATAAATTCTCTATAAAAATGGTCTCTATGATTTTTTCTCTAAGACCCAGTATTTCCCAGATATTACGCTTGTAAGAATCACGTTCTACATAATATGCACACATTTCCACACCACCTGTGAGGTGGTGTACTCGGCGCGCTTTTTTTAACGTGGTATCCCCGGTAGACCTATTCCACGAACCTTTATGACGTTATTTTCAGGAACAATAATTATTTAATAGTATGAAGATTATTGATATGGGTTACTGAGTTTAACTGTCGTTCTAACTTTTTTTTATTACTTTAATCTGACTCATACTCTTCATATTCAGCTTCAACAATCATGTTTTCTTCAATTTCTTCTTGTTCTTCTTCTTGTCCTTCCTGTTGATGAACGCTTAGAAATTGTTCAAATGAAGATGAATCAGTTGTCTCTTCATCAAAATCACATGAATCTTTCTCTCTTGTATTTAATTGAACATTTGAGCAAGAGACACCTTGGCAATTGGTACACGCTGGAGAACACTGCAACCCTACTTTTTTACAGCCACATTTGGCACTACAACCTTTCTTGCAATTGCAAAAAATAGTGTTAAGAAGTTTTTCTGGAGCAGGGGGCAGTAAAGTTCGAATCGGTTCCAAAGTATTATTTATCAATTTCCAACCCCAGTCTTCAGGGTTCAGTTCATTGCCTTGCCATGTCTGAACTTGATAGTATACTGGAAACAAATGTTGACTAGCAGATGCCGATGTTAGAGGAAGACAAGATAGCTGTACTTGCTTTTTGTTTCGTGTATTTTTTACAAATGTTAAATATCTGTACGTATCTATGCAATCAATTTTTTTTGGAGCTCCATAAACCGCAAGAAGAAACCGAATTCCTTTAGTAATTAGTATTTGAGGTGAAGAATTAATTTCTGTAAATACTTTTGCGCAGTCAATCAAATAATTTTTTTCAAATAATTTTAATACTGAATTTTTGCCCCTTCTAAACATTGCTGACGTAGTATCGCATCCGGTTATCGCATGTAAAAATAAAATAAAGTTTTGGCATTTTGGATAAGCTGATAAACTTTTAGAAGAATATATTTCTGTCCGTTGCTGCGCCTTCCCAGGTTTTAAAAAGTAAATAATTTTATCAGATGGAGTCCTTGCAGTGAGTAGTACTAATAAATCAACATCTTCACCCACTACAATAGTTGTATTTCTTGCATTAAATTGTTCTATTGCTGTTTCAATTATGAGGACATCGGCGTCATTCGGAGCTTGTTTCACGGCAATATTTTCAGCTGTTATATGTGTGCATACTATGTAGAACATGATTCTTACAAGCGCAATATCTGGGAAATAGTGGGTCTTAGAGAAAACATAGGACCATTTTTATAGAGAATTTTAAGATCTACAACTTTGCTCTGAGGTACTTTTTCGATAAAACTTACCGTTTTTGAGAAAAATCCAGAAAACCTAAAATTTTGATCTTGGGCCCCGAATAAGTCCCTAAGCTCACATGGGAGTGATGGGGACTTTTGACACTTTATTCCTTGTAGTAAACCTAAGGTCTCTACGAAGATTTGGCTCTGTCGGAATTTTCTTTATTTCAATTGTCTAAAATGACCGGACTGAAACTTAGCGGCATCTAAATGTTTGATTTAGGTTGAATTACGTTTTCGATAAAATTTTAATTCAATAAAAGTTATAGATTTGTCATTTAAAAATGAGCAGAACTAATAAAATTTTCACAGCGTCCTTGACAGTTAACTCTTAACGTTTCTGTTGCAAAATACTAGTTAAATTACCTTTTCAAGGATTGCCTACAAGCGTTTGAATTAAAAAAAAGCAAGTACCACCATAAGCTATGTTTGAATTTGCAAAAACCAAATACTAATAGATCAAAGATTCACAAATAACTGTATCTTCGAAAGCGTTTTTTTTAAGATACTGATGAAACTAGGATAGAAGTAAAGTTTACATTATAAAATACAAATTGTTACGTATAAAATCCCATACAGTATTTATTATTAGTATTAATTAAATGTGAAATATGCATTGTATTTATAGTATGATTTTATTGCCGAGTAAGGGGTATGAATAGAGAATATATATGAGAAGACGTGCAGGAAGTTGCATTCTAAGCGGAATGTTGGAAATAGGTCGGCAGATAGGTCGAAAGGGGAGCATAGCAATTAAGGCATTTTCCGGATAGATGTTCCCGATATAGATCTTATTGCTATGCACTTCATAAAGCACCTTACAAGTGAAACCGTACATTCCGTATTTATTACTCATTTCATAGAAAACGTTCTCCAATAATCAATATTTTACCGTTTATATAACCAACAGCTAAACTTTGAACAACTAAAAGTATGACGTAAATGTACATAGGAAAAAACAGGTAGAGAGGCAAATGAATTGATAAATTTACTATGTCTAACCACACTACCACACCACACAATAAGTAAAAATATTATATAACTTAAATGTTGGTTATTATTATCGCTGTTGTTTATCATTTTTTATATATTATTGGTAATGGGAAATAAAGTTCTTTTATAATTCAATAATTTATTTGCCTTACTAGTTTCGATGTGAAACCTTACTAGTTTTTTGATTAAGATGCTAGTTTTGACATCGAAACTAGTAAGGCAAGTAAATTATTAAATTATAAAAGAACTTTATTTCCCATTACCAATAGTATATAAAAAATTATATATCTTGTTATTCACAGTTATATAAATTTAGACACTTATCACGCCTCGAGTTTCGACTGTTGAAGGTCATATTCAAGTGTTTAAATTATATATATATATATATATATATATATATATATATATATTTATATATATATATATATATATATATATATATATATATATATATATATATATATATATATATATATATCTTTGATAAACAAGTTATATTGTTATATTAAAGAGCAATAAGCACGATTTTGTCGCACACGTCCAATTTGCGCATCCATATAAGCTAATTTTTTTATAAAAAACGAGTTTTTTATACTATTTTGCCCCTTTTGTGCCAATTCTAAACAAAAAAATCGCCCATGCATATTTAGAAAATTGTATTGTGGTTGGCAACACTAATAATAGACATTTCATTTGAAAATTATAATAATAATATATAATAAATTTGAATAATAATAAAATTAAATATTAAATTAAATATGTCATATGTTTTATTAGCATTAATCAATTAAATTTGTGCATTCGCGATTTCCACACATCATATAACTTTAAAACTACCTCGCGAAAATTTAGCATTTACAAGGGGGCCGTGTCAACTCGTCATCACCGATTTGGCCCAAATTTACAGTATGTAGGGCTTGACTATAAATGAAAGTGACGCAAGCGGGAGGGCCAGATGGCCAAGCATTAAAAAAATAACTCACTTTTTAAGCGGACCGCTAAGTTACCGACAACTCATAAGCCCGATATGTTAGCATAAATTTCAATGAGCGGTCAGCGCAGCGGTAAGAGCTCGGGTTCATAGTACGAGGATCGCTGGTTCGATTCCCCGTGGGGACGCTTTTTTATTTACAATTTTCAAAATGACCTTAATGGTTAATAGGAAAGCTGACAATGGAAGGCATAGAGGAAAGTTGTCCAAATGTCGTTATGAGTTAGTCGTTTGCTAGCTCTTGACCGAGTAACTTGAATATTATGAGAATAATCTAGCTTTCGAAAATGTCGAATACTGATAGTGAAAATATTAATGTGCCTGGAACATCGGTAGGAAGAAGATGTGATGTGCGCTGATAATCTCCACAGCCAATCGTCGAAACAAATGTTATGAACGGCGCTGGATTATTAGTTACATCTTTTGGCCGAGGACAATCTGATCACATCAGAGAGTGCTGCGGTAACAACCGAACAACACATGCAACAAAATACGCGAGAAAAGACTGAACGTTTTGTCAGAGCATTTCTTGTTGTGCGTCGATGAATTGATTTCTTCCGAAGAATACGGGGAATCGAACCAGCGATCCTCGTACTATTAACCCGAGCTCTTACCAGTCAAACCGTACATTCCATGACCGGCCTTTGAAATTTATGCTAACATAGCGGGCTTATGAGTTGTCGGTAACTTACCGGTTGGCGTAAAAAATGAGTTATTTTTTCACCACTTGGCCATCTGGCTCTCTTGCTTGCGTCACTTTCATTTATAGTCAAGCCCTACATTTACTGTAAATTTGGGCCAAATCGGCAATGACGAGTTGATAGGCCCCCTTTGTTAGTTGATAGCTCTGAATTTCAACGGAGCCAACCCTAAAAAGTTAGGTTATTAAAGCACTCTGCGAGCAATTAACGATCCCATATGAGTGCTTTAATGACTTATTTTCAGACGCAAAATAGAAAAATTATTTTTACCTATTGTATATGTGGTTAAAACATAGTGTATTTAACAATTCATTTTTTTATTTAATAAAACTGGACATATCATACAAGATACTGATAAATTATATTATCTGCCCATCTGTATTGTATTATCTGCGGAAGAAGTGGTAGCCAGTGGGTACTGGGTCTGGTGAGTATGGAGGAATGATTAAGAAGCTCCAATTCCATTTGCATAACAAGTGCATGATAACGCTAGACCCCAAACTGCACCTATGACTGTGGCAAAATTACATCAGTTGGAATTTTTCATCATCTTCCATACTCACCAGACCTAGCCCCCACTGACTACTACTTCTTCTGCAATCTGGACAATTTTTTAATTGGAAAACTATTTAACTCCGACAATGCAGTAAAACTGGCTTTTCAAGAATTCGTTGACTCTCGTCCGCCAGGATTTTATATCACCGACCTGCCACTTAAATAACATAATTGTGTAGATAGTATGGTTGTATACTTCGATGAATAAAATAATTCCTGCTACTTGTAAGCTATCATACAACTTTGACTTTTTTTTACAAATTTCATACCTGACGGCCCAATACACACTGAAATATACTAACGACTAGAACCATGCCCCAAATTGTATGACCTTGTGTTGAGTTTGTCATGATGGTAAAGAGAATATCGAGAAAGCACATACCAAGAGGATGCAGAACACAATATATCGCAGGTCTTGACGATGGAGCTAAAGCCGCCCTCCGTAGCTACCGAAATATGTACAATCAAGACCCCTTCTCTGAGGAAACCATCCAGGCCGGAGAAGATGTTCTGCAAGCGATATCAGTGACTAGAACGGAAAGATAGTGCAAGCTCATAACAAGTCTGGATATGAAACAAAGTAGTAGACATGCATGGAAGTTCATAAGGAATCTCAACAACGACCCCTCCACTCGATCACCCGATTTGTCTGAAGTAACAATAAACCAGATAGCCCATCACCTCTTACTAAATGATAAATCGTCAACCAAAATGGGAAAAATCAAACTCCAACGTGACAGTAACAACGAAAGCAATATCCTAAACGAGCCTTTCAGAACCGATGAAATAAAACGATCAATCCACCAGCTGAAAGAAAATAAAGCAGCTGGCCTGGACGAAATTAGGTCAGAGTAAATTAAGCATTCTTGACCCCTAACCATAGACTGGCTCACTCAAATGATGAATAACTGTGTCTCCAAAGTGCAAATTCAAAAAATTTGGAGGAAGGCGAATGTGGTTGCACTTCTGAAACCAGGGAAAGAGCCAACAGATCCCGGAAATTGGGCGATTGGGCGATCGCCCCCCCTTGGACTTCCTAATCGAAAAAATAATACTCATCATTATGAAAATCCATAAAACTCGATTTTGAACTCCTTAAGTACTGGCTGTACCGAAAAAAAATACAGCAAGCATAATTTCCCAGCATCACATCAAAGGCGGCAATATCTGTGTGTTATGGGACATTGAACGGTATGAACGAGTAGGTAGGAAGCGAATTCGGCTCAATCTTCCACAACAAAAATAATGAATATTGACGTCTTTGAAACTATACTTTACTATACTTGATATTATACTTTCATACATGTAATTTCATTATTATATGTTTCAAGTATATTTATTAATTGACATTTTAATTTGTGCAGGTGTAAAATGTCTAAAAAAAACTATACTATTGAAAATTTTTTCATCAAAAAAACGATGATGAACAAATTCTAAACAAAACAAGCAAAATTTCAGGAACAATTGACTCACCAACGACATCAACAATTCAAAATAGGGAGATCGAAGAAGTGGATAATTCTCCCAAAGATATTGGAAATTTTATCAATCAACCCATAAGTAAATATTTGAAAAAGGAACTGCTACAAAATTCTTTTACACCACCAAATAATTATGTGTTCCCATACTCAGAACATACAAAAAAGGGAAAAACGATTTGAACTATTTGAAACAAAGCTATTTAACAAAATATCCTTGGTTAGTGTATTCACCAAAACTGCAAGAAATATTCTGCAAATATTGCTTCATACAACGTCCAACATCTGTAGGCAGTGAAAAATGCAATGTAGAAGCTGGTGCTTTAATCACTAAACCTGTGACAAAATTTGGTAAACTACTGGGAGCAGAAGGATATTTGGAGAAACATCAACGTGCAAGCTATTATAAAAACGTTTGAAATTTGCAATATGTTTTTGCAGAATTATGATAAGCTGGAAAATCAAATTGAAAATATGTTATCATTTCAACGTTTGATTCAAATTCAGGATAACCGGAATCGACTAACCCTTATCTTAGACGTAATCATAACAATCGGTCGACAAAACATTGCATTTACAGGTCATCGAGATGACGGCTGGTTAGATGACTTTCCTAATAACCCTTCTGGATGTATTACGAACGAGAGTAATTTTAGGACAATTTTGAAATGTTAGTAAGATGTTAGGTAATGTTAGGAAGAAATTTAGTAAATAATTTTCTACAACCTGTTCGTGTATATTCTGAAAACTGCGATCGCGAATGTTCGGAATGTTCGGAATCCGGATTGTAGCATTCTATTAAAAATTTTACTTACGTTGCCAGTTAGTGTAGCTACTGCAGAACGAAGTTTTTCAGCCCATTGTAGGTTAAAAACCTGGATTCGAAATAGGATTGCTGAGGATAGATTGACGGGATTGGCGTTATTACACGTTCATCAAGATATTTCTATAGACTTTTTTATAGACATCTATAGACAATACGTTATTGATAGGTTTGCAAATTCGCAAAAGCGAAAACTTGAATTTATTATTTAAATTTAAACGCTAAACTTATAATATTTTTTTTAATTTCTCAATTTGTTATTTGTTATCAGAATTACTTGATTCTATTTAAAGGAGATTTCCTTTCGAAAAAATGTGCTGCTTTATTTTCCTTGTGACCAACTTCCGACTGAAGCACACCGAACAAACCTATGGCAAATGGCTGCCATCCGCACACGGATCGAGGCAAATGAAAAGCCCCTGGACACCATCTACCTTTCCCCACATGGAGGACGCTAAAGAACGGGAGTCGCACGATGTAACAGCAACCTAAAACAATGGGGCTACAAAGAGGACGACAATTGTGAATGCGGCGTAACTCAAGACCACCAACATCTGGCTGTACGCCCAAACATGAGTGAGACTTGCATAGAGGACCTGAGACTCGCCAATACCAAAGCCACTTATGTGGCTGATTTTTGGAAACTGAAAATTTGATTTCTTATGGTGAGCCGGATACGGAAAGTAAGTAACTAGCCTTACTACCAATAGTAATGAAATTTGATTAGTCTATATTAAGTGATAGTCAATTTACCGTAAGATCGATAATAATTTTAATAAGCCAAAGATCAATCTTATTAAGCCATTCAGATAATCGACGTCTAACTTCATTGCAGTTCTTTCCAGAAATACCGTATAATCAGCAAAAGAAACTATAACATAATTCTGTAAAACATTGAAAATATCGTTTATGTAGAAGATAAAGAGTAGCGGACCTAGTATAGTACCCTGTGGATTCGCAACTCTAACCGTTCTAGTTTCATTTACACATTTGTTCACTTTGATACTCTGAGTTCTGTTAGACAAATAATTTTCGAACAGTTAGTGAGGAATACCCCTGATTCTATATCTCCAGAGTTTGTCCAACAATATTTGGTGATTAACAAATGAATTTGCAAAACCTAAGAAAACTAAACCTGGAACCATCCAACCATAACCCATCTAACAGAATTAAAATATTCATTCAGAAATACCAAAGCTATTAATAAGCCTTTTATCTCAAATAGACTTAGTAAATAATAGACTTATAAATTACAATACAAAAGGAGGTGTTTAAGATCACTATCTTGCATAAGTCGGTAAAAAGTCAATGGTCAAAAGTAAATGACTGACTGATGAATGGTAAAAAGTCAAAAGTAATGGACGAGGTTTTGTGTAGTTTACAAACTTGACACAATCTTTCAAAGTCATGTTTAAATTTAAAGGCAATACTTGCCTATGGATACTACAGCGCACCCATACACAATTAATGGCTAACTCTTGAATTTGTTTAAATAAACCTTTATGACTCCAATCAATACCGTGACCAGTAACATAATCATTGGTAAGCTTAAATATCTCATCTGAGGTCGTTCTTGTCGGTAGCCTTCTACAAAATAAAAATAAAAATCCGTGTTTGGTGTCCTCATAAATATATCTGGAAAGTACATTAGATTTGCATTATATTCGATATCTGCGCTTTCGACTGCTTGTAAGGAAAACACAAACTTGTTTTTTTTTAACTTTAGCAACTAGTACTTCTAATTTTTATGCACAATCGTCAATTCTCCGTTTAACTGCATTATTTTATAATGTTATCGCCGTGAATAAACTTTTTTCCTTTATTCCGCATAAATTAATTGCGACCATTTTTAAAACGGCCAGTATTAATTTTTCTCCAGCACTATGAGGATGAACAAATCAATAACTGAGACTTTATTGATTTGTAAATTTAAAACAAATTTATTTAAAATAAATTTAAAAAAACATGTCAAAGGGAGGTTTAAATTTGATTAGTAAAGAAAATGTGCTTCTTTCATTTTTCGTTAGCAAAAATCAATTCCTTTTTCTTATAAACAAAAAAAGTTTTAAAAAAATTATTGTGTTTTTACAAATTGTTTTTTGCGACCCGGCAAAAAATTCTGTTGCCCGGTGGCATTTCGCAACCCAAACTTTGGGAAACTATAAGCTGCTATAGTCGATTGATGGACGAATTGTCCAAGCAAATCATTTTATTAGAATTAACTCAATTATTCACTCGAAAGAAGTTACTTCAAGAATTTAATATTTTCGTGACTCCAAGTTGCAAAACAAATGGAAGATAGGTCGAAAAATATCCCCGCAAATGAATACTGGAAATCTTAAAACTTCATTATCACATAATAGAAATAAAAAGGAAACACAGTGCAATTGAAGAATTGTAGGTACGTATTTTTTTACTTTATTAACAATAACAAAAATAATCTATACAAAATTACGTATTTTATTTTGAAATTGTGATATGAAAATTATTTGATGTGTTATACAAGTTGCATATATTGAACCTTCAACTTGTGCATCAAATATGTACCGTGCGATTCGATAACACTGTATTAGGTAGGAATTTCAAAAATAAAATTAGAATCTAATGTCCACGTAGCTAAATAGTTTTCTGTCAAAAATGCACATATATCAGTTTTACGTTTAATAATTAAAATCATTTCACAAAGCTCAACTGGGAAAGAAAAGACTTAACCATAGATGGCAAAAATCTATCAAATCTGCGATTTGCAGATGACATAGTGCTGCTTGCTGACGATCTTAACGATATAAAAACAATGCTATTAGAACTCCAGGAAGCATGTAATACCGTAGGCCTAAGAATAAACTATTCCAAAACAAAATGTATAACAAACTTGGTCCCGAGCAGACAGATAGATGTAGGCGATAGAGATATTGATTTCGTAGACAAATACACCTATTTAGGTCACGAAATACGCATAACTAGAGACAACCAAACATGCGAATTTAAAAGAAGAATAATCCTCTCTTGGGCCGCATATGGAAAACTTACGTATTCGTATTACGTAAACGTATTCAAAAGCGATCTGCCAGTCTGCTTGAAAAGGAAAGTGTTTGATCAATGTGTATTGCCAGTTATGACCTACGGCACTGAAACCGCAACACTCACCGTCGCCACTGCAAAAAAGCTCCAAATTGCACAACGAAAGATGGAAAGATCGATGCTCGGCGTGTCGCTACGAGACCATATCACAAACGAAGACCTACGCCGAACAACAGGTGTCACAGATGTGGTTGTGCGTATGGCGAGGCTAAAGTGGAACTGGGCTGGACACGTGGCCCGAATGTCAGATGGAAGATGGACCAAGAGACTACTGGAGTGGAGGCCAAGAGCAGATATACGAAGCAGGGGGAGCCCCCCCACAAGATGGACAGACGATATAAAAAGAACAAGAGGAGCCTGGATGCGAGAGGCTCAGGATAGGAGGAAATGGGCGGAAATTGGGGGGGGGCTATGTCCAGCAGTGGACGCAAAGGGCTGTTTGATGATGATGATGATGACTTATATGGTGAAAAATGGTATGGAGATTTGTTATTACACCAGTTTTGAATTTTTTAAATATTAAATTGATTTAAATTTATAATGTAATCTAACTAGAACTTAGACAAATGTCATATTGAAACCACTACTTCCCTGGCCAATACCACGCAGGACATTGAATTACACAATAGAAAAATACTTAGAATATGAACTACTACTTAAGTAACATTTAAGATAATTTCTTTCTACATAACTTATGTGACTAGCCATCTGCAGACGCGTTTCGAGGTTTACCTCTCATCAGTGTAGCTTGTTAATATTTAATTAACAATTAAAAAATTAATTGAACACACTTACTTGGTCTTTTTCTACGCGTGCATAAATTAAGAGGTTAGGTTTTGATTGATAGTTGTGAAGAAAGAGTTGCGGTCAAAGCCGATTGACGGTTTAATTTAAATAAACATAATAATACGAAATATAGCCTGAAAATACTAAAATTAAAAATTGAGGGGGGCCTCACTAGTTGTAGTTATATTTAAATAAACATAATAATACGAAATATAGCCTGAAAATATTTAATATTCAACCTGTTCGGTAATCTTATTTAGTTATTATATAAGATTACCGAACTAAGACTTAATTATATTAATCAAAATTAAGTCTTACTAGGACTTAGACTAAGGTGACCACACGTCCCGATTTTGGCGGGACAGTTCCGCTTTTTGGAGGAAAGTCCCGCGTCCCGCCGATTTTTCAAAATGTTTCGCTTTTTAGAAAATATCTGCATTTCTTATTTTAAATTAACTGTAATATATAACATCAGATTTTTCCACATATTACCCTAAAATCTCCTTTTTTAATGTCAACCAATGACATTTTATTATATCCTCTTAATCAGTGCTCCGCAACCGCTGTGCCGCGGCACACTACTGTGCCGCAAGGTGATCTTAACTGTGCCGCGGTTTTCTCAAGAATAATTAATATGTAAAAATGCCAATATGTAATTTCTCATAGTCGAAATTATATACAAACCAAAAACATGTACTTAGTTAAACAAAAAATGTACATTGTACATATAGTACTGTGAGTATTAGTTTGCGTACTTATGCGTAGAGATGTAAGTCGTTTAATGTGATATTATTATTACATTAGTAAAGCAGCTTGCCGTTATGCTGTTCTAAGCATTTTCTTATTAAATAATCGGCACTAGTGCATTTATTTCCTGTAAGTCAAATTTATAATCTTGCGTATCGATAATAAAACATTTAAGTCGTTAGAACTGAGTGTTTCGCCAATATGTTATTTTTTATTTAAGCATAGCTTTGAGCTAATATTAATTATTATCCCAATCTTCTAAAGATTTCAGAAACACGAATCGAATAAATCGTTCTCGACTGTCTGTCGAGAAAATTCTGTCGTAGGTTATGTTGTCGTAAATTCTGTCGTAGGTTAGAAATATTAAAATGAATCGTTATAAATGTACTAGTAGTGATCGATTTTCGACCTCTTCATTTCGTGGCGATTTTAAGATCGATCTGGCTGACAAAAATTGGGCTTTAAGAGATCGACGTATAATAAAATCGAATCGAGATCGGAAACTCTAGTATAAACCCATATTTCGCTGTTGCACGTGGGGCAAATTACGGAGGGCGTGGCTCGAGCGTCGGCACTTTGTGTCTGAGTCTCGACGTATTTTGTTCTATCTACCGAGCTGTTGATCATGTTAGTCAGTCTGCATCCGACCGAGAAGAACTCCCATCAAATACCACATTTTTAGGTTATTTTGTTGTTATACCTCTAAAAAATATGGACACTAAGTTTTTAAAAAGATTTTCGAATTCACCGACAAACCAAAATGAACCAAGCACAATTGGTGCTGTAAAAAAACAGAAGATGTGGGAAAGAAAGTATAACGAAGACTACATTCGATATGGTTTTCGTGTTGTGATAAAGAAACGGCACCCAAACCAGAATGCATCAGTTGCGGAGAAATGCTATCTAACGAAGCAATGGTACCCAGTAAACTGCTTCGCCATTTAAATTCAAACCATCCTAGTTACGTTAAGAAGGACAAATCATTTTTTCTCAGACTGTTCGATAAAAGGCGAAAACAAAAGCAATCACTGTTGTCGTTAGTCACATTATCTGATAACGAATTAGAAGCTAGTTACCATGTTGCAAGATTAATTACACGCCAGAAAAAACCTTGGTTTAAAATATTGGTGAGACACTCATTAAACCAGCATGCATAGAAATTGTTAAATCCATGCATGGGCATAGAGAAGTTAATGAAGTAAAAAAGTACCGTTGTCAGCAGATACTGTTAAAAAACGTATCAACGATATGTCGAAAGATATTTTAGGAATACTAATTGCAAAACTAAAAACCGCCCAGAAGTTTGCACTACAAATTGATGAATCGACGGATATGAAAAACCGAGCACAACTCATAGCTATTGTACGTTTCGTTGACGAGGGCACCATAATAGAAAACTATTTATTTAGCAACGAGCTTGTAGAGCGAACTACCGGCGAGGAAATTTTCAAAGTAACAGATGATTTTTTAACTTATGATATGTCATGGAGTAATTGTATTAGTATTTGCACGGATGGAGCTGCAGCAATGATGGGCAAGAAAAAAGGTTTTATTTCGTGCGTAAAACGGCAAAATCCAAATATAGAAATTACACACTGTTGCATACATCGCGAAGCATTAATGACCAAAAACTTGCCGGAAACGGAACTATTGAAATGCATTACTATCATAAACATTATTAAAACAAGAGCCTTAAATTCGCGAATTTTTAAAATAATATGTGAAGAAATGGGATCGGATTATGAATCCTTATTGTTTTACACCGAGGTACGTTGGCTATCCCGTGGAAAAGTTTTGGCTAGATTGTTTGAGCTTCGCAACGAGGTTCGCGAGTTTTTGTTAAAACAAGATATGCCCGAACTTTATCAACTTTTTGATGATAATTACTGGATGTCCAAACTGGCGTACATGGCTGATATCTTTGAGCACCTGAACGAACAAAAGAATGCAAGGTCGAACCGAAAATAATCTGACGTGTTCCGACAAGTTAATGGGCTTCAAAAATAAGCTTGAACTTTAGCATAAAGAGATACAAAAAGGATCATTAGAAATGTTCCAAAGGACTCACAAGTCAATGATTGAAAACAAAAAGATAATTCTGGATCTGACTCAACAACATTTAAATTTGTTGCAAGACAAATTTAATTATTATTTTTTCACAATTAATGCTGAGCAATATAATTGGATTAGAAATCCGTTTATAGCAGATGCAGAAAATTCAACAGAAGCACTTACCCTTCAAATTCGAGAGGAATTTATAGAATTGAGGAACGATGGGACGCTGAAACTCAACTTCAGTGAAATGAAATTGGCTGATTTCTGGATTTCCGTTCAGAATGACTATCCTCAAATTTCTGCAAAGGCTATTGCAATTTTGCTCCCTTTTTCTACGACATACTTATGTAAACAAAGTTTTTCTACATTGGTTCTAATTAAAAATGAAAAACGATCGTGTTTAAAAGGTCTTGACCATGAACTCCGTGTAGCACTTTCTAATATAGAGCCAAATATACGACATATATGTTCATCAAAACAAGCTCAAATATCACATTAATAAATTAGTTATTATGTTTAAATACTGTTTAAATTAGCATTGATTACTCTGAATTGCAAAATTCACTATGTTTTTACCATAATTGATTTGTAAAAATATTATATAATATATATTATAAAGTAATAAGTTATATAATATTTCTATATATTAATTGTGGTAGAAACATAGTGAATTTTCCAATTCAGTGTTATATAACTGTGTTCACAAGTCATGTAATATTTTTACAAATTAATTATGGTAAAAACATAGTGAATTTTTCAATTCAGAGTAAGTGTGGATCACCTAGCATAGATTAATTAGGCATAAGTAAATAACAAGGGGTGTTATAAGTTTGAAGTGTCTGTCTGTGTATCTTTGTGTCTGGCTGTGTATAGCTGCTAAAGGAATGGACCGAATTTGATGCGTTTTTTTGTTTGTTTGAAAGCTGACATGATCGAGCTATAATTTATGAAGATCTGTTCAGGCGCTGGATGATCATCAGCTCATTTCCTACTTGACAAACGGGTCTTAATAACTTTCACAGTTCCGATTGATTTTAAATTTGTCCGGGGGTTAATTAAAAATTTTAATTTTATATTATTATCTAATAAAAACATATACGTACCACCTATTATTGTTATTTAATTCAGTAATACCCCGAACTTACGCGATAGGTCGGACTGAGCGCTAACCGGGTAACTCGAATTCGCGTAAGTCGGGTTATAATTAAATCGACGAGATTTAAGATTTGAGAATTGAAATGTATTACTGTATTTGCTGTATTTTTAAAGCCTTTAATTGTGGTGTGCCGCGGAATGTTTGAAAATACGTTAGTGTGCCGTGGAAGATAAAAGGTTGCGGAGCACTGCTCTAAATGAACTGTCCATTCTTCAAGATATTCCAAGCAGTTATTTTAAAAAGTTCTAACTTCTTTCAGAAGACCCGGTCGTTTAATGGCACCTTGTTCTGAAAATTTCATTGGTTGACATTAAAAAAGGAGATTTTATGGGAATACCTGTAAAAATCTTTTGAATATAAAAAAATAAAATGTATACTCGTCTGCAAATGTAGAAACACACCAAAAATAGACGGAGTTATTGCTTCATTTTAAGCAGTATAATATTCCTTATCAAAATATTTTGAAAATTGAAGAATACTCGCTCTCCCTTTCAGGAACAAATGCTGCAACAAACAGTGTTCTTCCAGTATCAATAAAATATTACAACTGAAAAAACGCAGTACATTATACTTTAAAATCTATATTAAGTGTAAAAATAATTTGACCAATTCATGTGACAAATTTCACCACATTTTGATAAATGATTCGAGTATTCACGCGGATCAAAAATTTGACCGTGAAAGAAAATATTTTTTTTTTTTTAAATTATGTTTTTTTACAAATATTTTTATAGTTACCAACAATAAATAATAAATACATTTTTGAATATTTATAGACAAGTATATGAATAATAGTAGTTTATGATACAAGTGTGTGAAGAAGGGCTTCTGTGCACGAGTGCATCACATCACTGACACAATAAGGTTAGAACAGGGGTGGGGAACCTGCGGCCTTAAGGCCGCATGCGGCCTTTTTGATTTTCCTTGGCGGCCTTCTTAGATATTTTAATTTTAACCTATAATTTCGAGCTACCCAGAGAGAAGTACTAGTGAGACCGAACTGTCATATACCGTCTTTGTTTAACACAAAACTTGGGGGGAAATTAAATCACGTGATCTGATAGAACTAGCCCATGAACGTGCAGCAAATTTCCCTCCTTTATAGGTGCTGCGTTGTGATTTATATTTCAATAATAATACATATTTAAAACAATTGGTTGTTGTTTCGACTGACCTATCGTGCCGGATGCAAAATTTACATTTTTTGTTTGTTGTTAGTGGCGTCTGTTAGTGTTAGTGTGTTTTATTTTTTTATCAAAATCGTTTAAAGTTAGTTATTAGTTATTTGTTAATTTGTGTTTTACCCATTATGTCAGGAAAGAGAAAATTGAATGAAGAAAACAGAACTTTTAACGAAGATTGGGAGCTACAATATTTGCTCATTTCTGTGAAAGATAAAATGGTTTGTTTGATATGCAATTCTACAATAACCACATTAAAAAAATACAATGCAAACCAGCATTATGTTTCTCACAAAGACCATAAATATGCTAAACTAGAAGGAGAAGCGCGAAAAGCTGCTCTTCATAAGCTAAAAAAAGAAAAACAGCATCAAAAACAAGCTCTCAGTAATTTTATTAGGCAAAGTACTACTGCAACTGATGTTACCTATAAAATAGCATATATTCTTGGAAAACGGGGAAAACCATTTAGTGATGTGGAAATGATAAAGGATTGCATTGTTGAAGCAGTAGTATGTTTAGATCCAGAGAAAGTTGAGAAATACAAACAATTACCCCTTTCTAGAAGGACCATAACTGATAGACAGCACGAGTTAGCGCAAAATATAACAGAACAGCTTCACTCAATTATACAAAATGAAGATATATATTTTTCGCTAGCATTAGATGTATCTACTGATGCAACGGACTCAGCTCAGGTTTTGTTTTTCATTCGTGCTGTCACTGAAGATTTTACTTGTTTCGAGGAACTACTGGCATTGGGTACTCTTACAGGAAGAACTCGTGGAGCTGATATTTACAACAGTTTTAAAGAAAAATGCCAAGAAGCAGGACTAAATATGGATAATTTAGTGAGTGTGTGCACTGATGGTGCACCTTCCATGAAAGGATCACGAGAAGGCTTCGTTTCATTGCTGAAAAAAGACAATTCAAAATTAGAAAAGTTATTTCCGCTACTTTAAGCAATACTATGGATAAAGTATTAAAATTGTTAACTTTATACGGGCAAATGCGACTCGACATCGTCAATTTCGAAATATGCTTATGTCTGATGATGAAACATATAGTGTAGATTTGCCATATCATTCAAAAGTACGCTGGCTATCAAGAGGACAAGTTTTAGCCAAAGTTTTAAGTTTGCGAAAAGACATTTTGAGGTTTTATGAGGTACAACAACAGCAATGCGAATTGTTGGATGACGAATTTTGTAGAAATGCTGCATTTTTGTGTGATATCGTGATAAAAGAAAATGATTTAAATATTTCTTTGCAAGGCAGAACAAAACATATATATGATATGTGGCAAAAATCCAGGAGTTTAGAAAAAAGTTAATAATTTTCAAAAGTCTCTTTTCTCAATCACAAATTTCTGAAGAACATTTCCCACAGTTAGCTAAAATGATAAATGAACAAGAATAAATATGTGAAACATTCCAAGATTACATAACTGTTTTGGACTTAATAATTGAAGAATATATTGAAAGGTTTTCTGATTTTGAAAAACATACTATTACAATGAAATTAGCGTACGAACCACATTTAGTTGACATTTCGAAGGCACCTAGTGAACTACAAATGGAATTGTTTGAGTTATGTGAAGATACTATTATAAAAAATCTTTTTGATTCCAAAAAAGACGTAGTGGAAATATGGAAAAATGCAGTTGAATATCCAAAGTTACGTCAACATGCTCGTCGATTGCTTTCTTGCTTTGGAACTACATACTGCTGTGAATCAACTTTTTCATATTTAACACAAATTAAGAACGAATTAAGGACCCAGATAACTGATGCACATTTAGAAGACCAATTGAAGTTACGAGTTACAAAGTTGGAACCTAATATTCAATTTCTTTTCAATAAAAAACAAACTCAAAAATCCCATTAAATTACGAGGGTGAGTCAAAAGTTATTTGCAATGTTTGGCATAACTCTTACATTGTTCATACTGACGACTGACCTCGTTTATTTTGATCCCAATTCCTCAATTTGTCTTCCTTTTATAGCAGATAGATCGTGGCCGCTCCATTAGAATTGTTATTATTTAATTATTATACATTAGCATTAAAATAAACATCTCTGAGGACAGAGGTTCGTACTTGCAGACTATTCAGTTGAAAAAGTGATCGTAGTCTTTCTGTTAGTTCTGTATCTATTTTTTTCTAACAAAATGTTAATAAAGAGCTGGCCTTTTTTTAGCTTTGAAACCCCACACGCTCAAGAATTTTCATAATTTTTTTAACCAAGATTTAATCTAGAATAGGTTATGGTTAGTTTAAGTTATACTTGAATCAGATAAATCCAGACTGAGAGGCCTAGAACTCTTGATTCCAAATAACAAATTCAATTCTAATAAACGTCAGAAAATTTCGTCAGACGTAAGTTATTGCCATAGTAATAACAAATAGAAATCCTTTAATAATGAAACTCAATTTGATATACATTGGGATTTTACGCATGATTTGGATACTTTTACACACGATAATAATAATCGCATCCTTCAAATAAAATAATGTATTTATTAATGTGTTCATTTTGGTGTGTGAGTAGATAAACTATGTTTTTTTTTAATTATTGGTCTCCTTTCATAACTAAATTATAATTCTCATTTCATCCCATTTGTCCCGCTTTGTCTCAATGAAAATGTGGTCACTTTAACTTACAATTAGACAAATGTCATAATGACATTTTGTAAGACTTAATTTTGTAGATTAACGAACAGGTTGAATATTAATTATATTCAGGATATATTTCTTATTATTATGTTTATTATAATGTAATCATTTTCTAAATGTGATTAACAAAAATGTATACTTTTAATGACTTCAAAAGGACTTACACCACTTTCAATGTCAGCAAAAAGTAAAAATCTTACATTTACAAAATATTAACTACGGGATCTCAATAAACCTTTGTACGGTTAGTTAAGCGCATTCGCGTCGGCTATGTTTAAAAGACGGGAATATGTAAGTTTCGGGCACATTCTGTCATTTTTTTCACGCCAAAAGTGCCCGAAAAATATGACGGAAATTGACGCATGCGCACAAAAAAACTATGAAAAAGGTCTGAATCAAACCAATTTCTTTCTATTAAATTTGTATTAAATACTTCTTTAAAAAAAATACAAAAAAACAGGCTTTATTTCAACATTTCGCAATGTCATCTGAACTCAACATGGATTGTATGATATGTATCTGTTACAGTCAAAACTCAGTCGGTGTATACAGTCACAGGTAAAAGCAAACATTAACTGAATCGTTCAGACAAAGTATACAGAAATTAATTTATGAATATTACATAGAGTTAAAAATCACCTATAAATATATTATCCGAAACGATTTCTATAATGAAGTAGTTGAATCTTATTTTAGATAGGTTAGTTAATTTATAATAACTAAAATGTAGTAATTATAATAACATAAGTGAATTAATTTAAAGGTATTAGTTTTTTTCCTTTTGAACATAATATGCATAATTTTAAGATTAGAAAATTGAAACCACATTCAGACTTTAACTAATGCCTCGCCATGAAAGTATTCATTATCGCAGTGTTGTATACTTTAATTGGATATATTATGCATCTTTATTTTACAATTGATACTGTGTCAAAAAACATACGTAGAAGTATACATTGACTGGTGAATGTATACACTAACTATTCCTTTAATACATATCTATTCCTTTTTAAAATATATATTTAAATAATAATTATTCTCATCAGAATTACTTTCAGTATCTGATTTTAGGATCTTTTTTGTTTATATTAATTGCGATAATTTATATAAAGGAAGAATAATACAGTATTAAAATTAGTTAAAATGTGGAATGAAATGTATCAATATATGATATTTTTCTGTAAATACTCACTTGAATCACTGTCCGATTCAAGTTGCAATTTTACATTTTAATTATAAAATATGAAATGCACACTTTTTACCAATTTATCAATTGAAAGTCCTCTTCTTCTACTTCTACTTCTTGAAGATCTGTCGATCTGTTAATTCTGGAGCCGTCTCTGCATCTTTTCCTGAGAGGTAGATTGCCAACTATCTCTCCATCTTTTAGGTGGTCTAGCGGGAGGTCTTGAGCCGGACGGGTTGTTTTCTAGGACTATTTTCGGAAGTCTGTTCTCGTCCATCAGTCTTACATGGTTGTACCACTGACTCTTACGTTGTCTTGCCCATCTCACAATGTCTTGTATTTCGCATTGTTCTCTGGTATCTGTGTTTATTACTCTGTTTCTTCTTGTTTTCCCCACTATTGTTCTCAGTGTTTTCATTTCGGCCACCCTTAGCATGTTTTTAGTCTTGTTGGTGTCTTCGCGGGTTTCTGTACCGTACCTCATGATCGGTCTGATACCATGAAGTCTTGTAGATTCTAATTTTGCTATCTTTGGGCATGTACGGATTTGCCTAGACTATATCTCGTAAGCACTCTGATAGTGTGGATGCTTTGTTAATCTGGCTCCTCAGGTCTTTAACTGGTTCGTGGGTTTGATTTGCCTATGCCCAGGTGTCTGAATTGTATAACCTGTTCTATGGGATTGTCCTCCACCACTAGCTTACATCTGAGCGGATCTTTCGCGATTGTCATACATTTGGTTTTGTTTGTGGAGATGTTCATATTGGGGTTGGAAGCTTACTTGCTTACTTGGAAGAACTAGAAGAGTTGTTTCTGTAGGTCGTTTTCTGATTCGGCAATAATTGCTGCATCATCGGCGTAACACACCATACCAATTCGTTTTTTTGCCCAGTCTGCAACGGAGACAAGATCTGTTACTTTATTTATAATTTCATCCATGAGAAGAAACAGAAAGGGACCTAGGCTATCACCCTGTCTAATTCCTCCCGGTGTTGGGATGTTTTCAGTGAATTGATCTAATGCTTTAACCTTTGTTACGTTATTGTTATTTAGGTTATGAATTATCTTGTTATGTTCGCCGGTGCCTTGTTTTCTGTTAATATATGTAGAATGTCTCCCAAACGAACCCTTTCGAAGGCCATTGTTGGGTCAATGAAGCAAATATACGCTGGCATACTGTACTCGGTAGCGTTTCCTTTTATTTGTTTTATTATGAATACTGCGCCTATTATTGACCTCCCTTTGAGAAGCCCTGTTGTTCTTGAGCATTCTTAATTTCCGTTTCCAGTTTGTCCTTGAGAATTCTCGTGAATAGTTTCATTGTTGTATTTAAGAGGGTTATTCCTCTATAGTTTTGTGGGCAGCTTTTCAATCCTTTCTTAAATATGAGTATGGTGATGGTATTATGCCATTCAACTGGAGTTTTAGTTTCGTTTTAGATTTTGTTAAATAGTTGCGATAGTTTCCTTGCGAGTTCGGGGCCTCCATATTTTACTCGTTTACTTGTTTATTTTTCGGTTCCAAAGCATTTTCCATACTTTCCCTTGATCGCCATACAGATCGTAGTGCATGTCGCTAGTGAATTTAGCCCAATATTCTCTTTTGATTGATTTTATTCTTGCGTTTACTCTGTTTCTTTTTTGGATATATTCTGCGTGAGATTTTTTCTCACGGTGCACTTTAGTATGTTGAGACGGTGGTGGTCTATTAGTCAAGGTGTCGGACTTCAGAGCCCTTCAAGTCCCGGGTTTAAATCCTGGACATTGTGAAAAATAAGCCACCGTTCTCTTGTAGATTGCTCTGGCAAAGTCATCGCAGTAAAAACCGCCTCGAAACCCGCCCGATTAGTGGCTCCGCCATCCAAGTTAAAAACTGTAAGGGCTCCCCTACACTTGCGTCTAATTGTAAGATCAAGACCGCAAGCACAAGTGTAGGGCGTGAGAGGAGGCCAAGGCCCGTCCTGGGCTACTACTCCCCATTCTGGTTTTAAATCTACCGCTTTTAATTTGTTGATAATCCTGTTTTCATAGAGGAGTTTTGTGCTCCCCGTTGTTAGGGACTCCATATTGTAGTTTTCGATGAACTGTGGTTCTCTTTTGTTGACGTTTTAGTAGTATCTTGCATAAAACAAGATTGTGGTCAGTCTCCAGGTTAGCGGATGTTAAGGCTCTGACGTCGAGTACTTGTGAGGGTGTTGTCATTCGATTTGTGAGTATGAAGTCTTTCATCGATCGCTGGCCTCGATTATTATTGAAGGTATATTTGTGCTGGTCTTTATGTGGGAAGTACGTGTTGTTGATTCTCATTTCGTTTCTAGCGCAGAAGTGTGTTAGTGTTTCGCCGTTTTCATTAATTATGGCTTCATTATCCTTTTGCTTTATACCTAGTATGACATCGCTGCCGATCCGTGCATTAAGATTTCCGAGTATGATAATTTCGTGTTTAGTATTTATTTTGTCTATGGCGTTTTGTAGTTGCTGATAGAAGTTTTCAGTTTCTGCTGTGGGCTTAGACATGTCTGGGACATATGTGCTTATCTAGTATGTTGTGGTATTGTTCATTTTTAGGGAGATTTTTAATAATCTGTCGTTGATGTATTCGATGTCGTCGATGCTCTGTGTGTAGTTATCGTGCAGCAAAATTCCAACACCTGTGTGTGCTCTTTCTTGATTTGCTTTTCCACTGTATATTAGTATGAATTCTCCGTATTTTGATGTTCCTTACCCCTTTTTCCTTGTCTCAGAGATACCGCAAATGTCAATATTATGCTTCTTCATTTCTATTATGATCAAGAGATCACGTCGTGGACCGGAAGAGATCAAGAGATCTCTTCCGGTCCACGACGTTGTTTTCCAGCCCGCGATTCGTGTGATGCGGTGTTTAGGTTCTCTTTTGCCAGTTCGTTCTCCGATTCGTTTTTCCAATGTTCTTGCGAGTGTTGTCATCTGATAGTTCCGTTCTGTTTCCGAGGCTGTATCTTCAGTTCTGTGAGCCAATATGTGTATTTACCTCAGGTAGGTAGCTAACTTCACCTGGGAACCCTCCTCCTTTATCCGGGCTTGGGACCGGCAGTGCCACCCGCTGAGCTACTCAGTCCACCCATGGGATGACTCAGACGGAGTTCAATTAAAAGTTTTAAACGTAATATTACTTCTCACCTCCTTCAAGATAAGTAAACAAATTCGACACATTACTATATTTGATGCAGTGACTTTATTCCCTATAATAAACGGAGAAAAACCGGAAATCAGAGAAAGTACAAAAATGTTTATTTCATTTACAATGTTCGCACACATATAAAAATGCACTAAAGAAATTATGTAGTACAATTTTGAATTAACTAGTAGTATGGCTTTGATATATATACATATATATACACATATAGCGTTAATCACGCTTTTTTGCAGGGTCTGCTTTTCTGCACTTTTCTTCTATACTATTCGATCTTGAGCGTCTCTATTTGTGGCATTTACTCCCGCATAGTATCCAGCCAGCGCTTACTCGGTCACCCTCGTGGTCGTCGGCCTTCTGGACTGATGTAGAGTTCTGGACGCAGTACATGGCGATACCAACGTAGACGGCTTGCCCTCAATTTTTCAGGGATTGGAACCACACCAAATGTAGCTCGAACATTATCATTCCTGATGCGGTTCAGTCTAGTAAGTCTCTGTGCGCTGCACACAGGCGGAGTTAACATACTTGGCACGAAATGACAGTCGCAGGTGGAACATTTAGAAGTCGTCTTGCCCCCGGATAAAACTCGAATATTTGGCTCTTAATTCTTCCTCAAACTTCTACTTTCGCTCACTCATAGTTAGCGAATGCAAGTAGCTTAATGCAAACTCTTAAACTATTTTAAAGGCAGTTAATTATTTAGTAAATCAGACAGATTCCCGTCGGATTCGTGTATAAAGAAAGTGAACACACGCAGGATTGTAAAAAAAGTTGAATGGCCAGAAGTAGGGTGGCAACCAACTTTCTTGAGCGATTAGCTGAGAGGCCGTTTATACGAGGCGATTTTCTCATTCAACTAAAAATTGCTTCTAAAATTTCCTGGTGTAAATGGCTTTTTTACGCCACACGCGTAGACGTCGCCAAGCCGTACCAAAAGGATTACAAACAATTCCGTACATATTGGACGGGAGAGCAAAATATGGAAAAGGAGGATATATTCTACTTTTGGATACCATCCGGCAACTTTAATCAAGTCTTGTCTGTGTAGTCTTGTTTGTTTAATCTTGACTACACACTATAGTATGTCTAGTCTTACCTGTCGAATCTTGTCTATCTACTACCTACTAGTCTAACATGTATATTTTTTTAAAATATGTGAAAGTACTGTTAACCATGGTAATTCAAAGTGAATTTTGAATGCGGTTTAGTAAGTTTGCAATCTACAACGATACAAGAAACTTTGAGTAACATATAAATTAAATTATAAACTATTGATGGCACCAGAAACTACTTTATTAATAACTCCATGTCTACGTCACTCTCTTATCTCTATAAACTAACAAGATTTTCATATAATTACTTAGAGTTATATACGAAACACTTTCAAAGTTTACTAATAATGTCTATAGGGAACTTATTTTAGAGGGGCTTTTATAAAGATAAGGGGGGGGAAAGAGGGGCTTTGACAAATAAAAGTATTTTTTGTTAAAAAAAGAAACAGCATTTAGCTAATAAACAAATATGCGAGATCGAAACTCGGTATGTATTAGATATCTATAATTACTATTTGCAATATCGTTTTTTAGTATAGCGTATTTAGTAATTTCGATTCTATTTAGATTATCTGAAAGTTTATACATTTTTTTATTATTTAGTCTAGTCTATTCACTTAGGTTTAAAAAGAAATCAGTTCCAATTAAAGATAGCATCTTCTTTCACCAAATATTATACGCATACATAAAAATTATAATATTACATATTGAATCAACATTACTTTTGAAATCAATACTTATTTTTTTAACTAATTTACGTCCCACCCAAACTTGATTTAATAGTGTTTAAGGTATAGAATTTTCTGCATAAAATATGTCTAGCAGGTGTGTCTAGAGTTTTCAGTACGGTCTGGTTAGTGTTGTTTGTCTAGTCTTATATAATTAAACTTTTTTCAAAAACTTGCGAGTTTTGTTTCACTAATTTTGTCTCAAATGTATATTTGTGTTTATAAATAAACTTCTAGCGACATCTCTCAGACTAATTTTGTTAAACGTGAGTATTTCAATTCACAATTGGTTTGCTTGTTCAATATTTACTCCATATTTATTCGTCCGAGTTTTCTAATTAGTGTGCCAACGCGTCGGAAATTATTTAGTGCCAGTGCGCAATTAAAATCATCTTATTGCGAATTTTGTTATTCTGTTCGCGCGTTTACAATTCACACATTTATTCCTGGTTTTTTGTTACATTTTTGCGTGTTATTTCTTCTTTTCCGCTTTTGTTTCTTTTGTTCCGCTCCAACGAGTAAAACGTTTCGCTTTCCATTCAAGCACAACATATATACATACATAACGTTGATAGTCTGCATTTGGCGACGCTGTTTTCCGGCTTATCCGAATTTTTATAAAGAAAAGTTCAAGTTATTAGAAAAATATTTAAAACAGCTGTAACAAATATAAAAAATATTATACTAACTAAACAGAACAAAGCTATGTGTAATTCAAATCAACATTAATTTAAAAGGTTTACTATTGTTTAACAAGTCATGTGGTTTATTGACATTTCTTTATAGTCTTTACTACATCTAGATTAGATTAGATTACATAACATTACATTACATTACATTACATTACATTACATTACATTAAATTACATTACATTACATTACATTACATTACATTACATTACATTACTTTACATTACATTACATTACATTACATTACATTACATTACATTACATTACATTACTTTACATTACATTACATTACATTACATTACATTACATTACATTACATTACATTACATTAAATTACATAACATAACATTACATTACATTACATTACATTACATTACATTACATTACATTACATTACATTACATTACATTACATTACATTACATTACATTACATTACATTACATTACATTACATTACATTACATTATTTTACTTTACTTTACATTACTTAACATTACATAACATTACATAACATTACATTACATTCCATAACATTACATTACATTACATTACATTACATTACATTACATTACATTACATTACATTACATTACATTACATTACATTACATTACATTACATTATATTGCATTACATAGCATTACATAGCATTACATTGCATTACATTGCATAACATTGCATTACATTGCATTACATTGCTTTACATTGCATTACATTGCATTACATTGCATTACATCACAATACATTACATAGCATTACATTATATTACATTGCATAACATTGCATTACATTGCTTTACATTGCATTACATTGCATTACATTGCATTACATCACATTACATTACATTGCAACACATTGCATTACATGGCATTACATTGAATTACATTACATTACATTACATTTCATTACATTACATTACATTACATTACATTACATTACATTGCATTACATAGCATTACATTGCATTACATCGCATTACGTCGTATTACGTCGCATTACATCGCACTACGTCGCATTACATTGCATAACATTGCATTACATTGCATTACATTACATTACTTTACATTACATTACATTACATTACTTTACTTTACTTTACTTCACTTTACTTTACTTTACTTTACTTTACTTTACTTTACTTTACTTTACTTTACTTTACTTTACTTTACTTTACTTTACATTACATTACATTATATTACATTACATAACATTACATTAAATTACATAACATTACATTACATTACATTAAATTACTTTACTTTACTTTACTTTACTTTACATTACATTACATTACATTACATAACATTACATTAAATTACATAACATTACATTCCATTACATTACATTACATAACATTACATTGCATTACATAGCATTACATAGCATAACATTGCATTAATCGCATTACGTCGCATTACGTCGCAGTACGTCGCATTACATCGCACTACGTCGCATTACATTGCATAACATTGCATTACATTGCATTACATTGCATTAGATTACATTACATTACATTTCATTACATTACTTTACTTTACATTACATAACATTACATTACATAACTTAACATTACATTACATTACATTACATTACATTACATTACATTACATTACATTACATTACATTACATTACATTACATTACATTACATTACATTACATTACATTACATTACATTACATTACATTACATTACATAACATTACATTACATTGCATTACATAGCATTACATAGCAATACTTAGCATTACATTGCATTACATAGCATTACATAGCATTTCATTGCATTACATTGCTTTACATTGCATTACATCACATTACATCTCATTACATCACATTACATCGCATCGCATCGCATCACATCACATCACATCACATCACCTCACCTCACCTCACCTCACCACACCACACCACACCACACGACACCACACCACACCACACCATAACCTTATGACAAACCCTGCCCGACGCTGAATACGAGATGATCATAGAGGGTAAGTGTGGGCTGCTCTTTTTAAAAGCTCTCTCGACAAGGTGGCAGCCCAAACGAGGGGGACTCTCGCAGGACGGTCTGACTATATAATTACCTGGCTACGGAAATGGCGATCCAAATGGTTATGGCTGGCGGGTAGACACTCTGGAAGCCAGGGGGCCGTAGGTGGCAGCCCCATCACCTGGCAAATTTTGGAAGAAAAAGAATCTCCGGGAGGGTCCTGCTGTGAAGGAAATCCCTACGTCTGACTTGTCAGACGCTGCCTCACGGGTTACGGAGGAGGCGCTTTTCGATACACCTACTTCTGTGATGAAATATGACGACTTGGCAATGAAAACGGGCAGGAATAATTATAATGATGGTTCAAATGAAAAGATCGGAACTAGTGACGACACGGCAAAGGAAAAGGAATACGCGAAGGAATCGGAGCGATCTAAAAGAGGGGACAGACAGACCATAGATGGAGACTCAGGAAAACCCGAGGAACAAAATCCCTTTAAGGTAAGGCCTCGAATAGCGAGGTCTCCAACGCGAGAAACAGCAGCTACGTGGGACCAGAGTGTAAGAAGCACGGTTGCCCAGATAGAGGTGGACCAAAATAACCCAAAAGACGGAAGTGCGAAGACCTGATTTCCCTGTTAGCGCAGCTTACACAGATCGCGCAGAGGGAGACTCTAAATTAGCTTACCAAAAAGACTGAGGAACTAATCCAATTTGGCAAAGAAAATAAAAATTGTCATAAAGCTGTGAAAAAACTGGCCGCCGATATAAATTCCCTTGCCAAAATGGTTAGCAAAGAATACACTCACAAAGTCTCGGAACGCGAGCGCAAAATAGAACAATTGGAGAGAGGGCTAAAAGAGCACGAAGTAGAAGAGCACAGAGAAGCAAAATATGAAAGAGAAATGGCTGAACTCCGTATACAAATAGAAGATCTGGCAAGCGAAAATAGAACTCTGAGAGACGATCTAGAAGAGATTAGGACGGCAGACAGGTGCCTCCGGGCTAGATTTGGCGAACTCGAAGAAGCCGAAAAAAATATCTCGTAGAGAGGATCAAGAGAACTCCTACTGCAAAAGATGCAAGGGGGGAGCAGACATTGAACAGGAGGTAGCGAAAACTTTGCGAGAAGAAATAAGGTAATAAATAAATGCCAAAGAGGAAAAAAGTACAAACGAAATACTGGAACTTGTCGAGAGGAACTGGCCGCAAAATATATATATCATAACTCGGTGGTAGTAGAAGGCAACCCAGTTAATGCCGGAGTAGGGCTACATCTAGGTCTATGTGTACTGAACGAAGAAAGAAAAATGGAAAAGGGAATACTCAGACAAGCGGCCGATAGATTTGAGATTGATGATGAAAGAGGGGCATACTATACGAATGGATCTGCGAAATGAAATGATCGTGGCAAATACAGGAACGGAACCAAAGTTTAAAAGCGAATCATACATAGATATCACCATACATAGCGAAAATATGAACAATAGGATAAAAAACTGCATGGTACATGATGCAGAAAACCCTAGTGACCACCAAAATATTACTTTTGAAATCGCTATAGAAGACCGTGAACAAATAAATAAAAAAAGGAAAATACAACCAGGATGGAAAATAAAAAAGGAAGGAATAGAAAGGTTCACAGAAAACCTAGGAAAAATCATAGAACTCAGGAAAATGAGCAACGATCACAAAATAGATGCAACAAGCTGCCAAGCTGTCCTAACCCAGGCATGCAATGAATCTTTCGCGAAGAAAGGAAACAAACCATGTAATAAAAAACCCATATACTGGTGGAATAATGAAATAGCCACTATAAGAAAAGTAGTTAGAAAGCGAAAAATGACACGCATAAATAAAAAAACTTGGGAAAGACGCGAACTTAAAGAAGAGATCGATAGTAGATTTATCGAGGGCAGAAGAAAATTAAGGAAAGAAATCAGAAAAGCCAAGGAACAGGCTTGGAGGAACATTTGCAAAGAAATAGACAATAATATATGGGGGGATATGGGGTATGTAAAAAAATGAAAATAATACCAAAGATACAGATGACGAACTGATAACACAATCAAAGAAACTCTTACCAAGAGGAGAGGTACAGAACTGGACCTTCAAAGAAATAAACAAAGAAGAAATATCAGCAATCACAACAAAAGAGCTAAATGCAGCATCAAGGAAACTAAAAAGTAAAAAAGCCACCGGAGTAGATGACATTCCGACAGAAAAAGTAAAACAAGCAATTATAAGCCAACATAGCTTTGTTGGGTTAGGTTTTTTACCTAACCTCCTAGAGGTTGCAAACGAAACCCTACTGTCAAACAAATTTACAGAAGAGTGGGAAAATGGTAGATTATTACTAATAGAAAAACCATAGAAAGATCCAATGGCGGAGACAAAATACATGCCAATATGTCTATTGAACAGAATGGCCAAACTAATGGAAGGTATAATTGGGGATATAATAGTAAAAGAGCTGGAAATGAAGGTAGATCTCGCAAACTTACAATTTGGCTTTCGTAAAGGTAGAAGTACAATACATGCAGTGAACAAAATACCAAAGATCGCAAAAGCCATTAGCAGAATGAACTATAGAGATAGGCCATACTACATTATGGTAACAATAGACGTGGCAAATGCGTTCAATACTGCAGCATGGGAAGAAATCATAAAAGAAATGGCGGAACGAAAACTATCAAGAAAACAGAAGCCGTAATGCTATCAAGAAGAAAAATCCCATATATGGTAATTAAAGTACAAGGTATAAACATCCATACGGAACAATATATAAAATATCTGGGAATTAAAATAGATAAAGACATGAAAATG
This sequence comes from Phosphuga atrata, assembly GCA_944588485.1. NCBI lineage: Eukaryota > Metazoa > Arthropoda > Insecta > Coleoptera > Silphidae > Phosphuga > Phosphuga atrata. Next base: position 10,493,845 of record OX155896.1, on the reverse strand, counting down.
AGGAAGCACATTAAGCAGACGACGAGGAAATCCGGAAGAACTGCTACGGCCCTAGAGAGATTAATGCCCCATATTGGAGGGGCCAAAAAGGGTAGAAGAAAAATCCTAGCCTCAGTGGTACACTCAATACTGCTGTACGAAGCGCGAGTCTGGAACGAAACAATGGCAATAATAAAGTATAAAGACATCCTTACCAAAGCACAAAGAAAACTCCTACCGCCCACCTATCGCCCGCCCACCTATCAGGATCTGCTGTGCCTACAGGACAGCGTCCACAGAGGCGCTGCAAGCGATTGCGGGAATACCCTAAATTGAGCTAATGGCAGAAGAGAGAACCACTGCATTTACAGACAAGAATAAAACGAAGCTCGAGCTGAAAGCCAAAACGTTAGAGCAGTGGCAGGACAGATGGGCTAAGGAGATCGGATCGGCGGTATGGACAAAAAGGCTAATACCTCATCTGAACAAATGGGTAAATAGGAAACATGGAAACCTAAATTACTACATTACACAGATACTTACCAACTATGGGGACTTCAGAGCTTACCTGAAGCGTTTTAAAATCATAAGCGAGGAAAACTGCGAATTGTGCAATCGAAAAGAGGATGCTGAGCACACCTTTTATGTATGCCCAAGGTGGGCAAAGGAAAGAATGGAGATGATAACAAAAATAAAGTACGAGCTTACACCAGAGAACATAGTTAATTGCGTGCTGAAAAATTCAGAAAACTGTGATCAAATAGCCAAGAACCATGGAGAATATTCTGAAACAAAAAGAAAAAGAGCAGAGAGCCACCTAGTGGAGGAGAGGACAGACGAAAACTCACTTAAGAAATGCAGTATGGTAGTACCGGTGCGGTTTTCAAAAAAAAAGATTAGTTTAGATTAGATGCTTAGATTAGATTAGATTAGATTAGATTCGATTGGATTAGATTAGATTAGATTAGATTCGATTCGATTCGATTCGATTCGATTGAATTAGATTATATTAGATTAGATTAGATTAGATTAGATTAGATTAGATGAGATTAGATTAGATTAGATTAGATTAGATTAGATTAGATTAGGTTAGGTTAGATTAGATTAGATTAGATTAGATTAGATTAGATTAGACTAGATTAGATTAGATTAGATTAGATTAGATTAGATTAGAATAGAGTAGATTAGAGTAGATTAGATTAGATTAGATTAGATTAGATTAGATTAGATTAGATTAGATTAGATTAGATTAGACTAGATTAGATTAGATTATATTAGATTAGATTAGATTAGATTAGATTAGATAAGACAAGATAAGATTAGATTAGATTAGATAAGATTAGATTAGATTAGATTAGATTCGATCGGATTGGATTGGGTTGGATTAGATTAGATTAGTTTAGATTTGATTAGATAAGATTAGATTAGATTAGATTAGGTTAGATTAGATAAGATTGGATTAGATTGGATTGGATTGGATTGGATTGGATTAGATTAGATTAGATTAGATTAGATTAGAATAGAATAGAATAGATTAGATTAGATTATATTAGATTAGATCTGATTAGATTATATTGGATTAAATTGGATTGGATTAGATTAGATTAGTATTTCTGATATTGTAGACGTGATTTAAATAAAATTATTATTTTGTTCTCCAATGTGCCAATGTTACAAACTTAGGACACATGTACGAAGTTATTTGCCTTTCCGAATTCTCAGCTGACGTCAGTGGACAATCTCTTAGTTATATACTTTTATTAGTAATTTAGGTTAAATTCAAATTAATTATTAGTGTAAAGACTAGACTGTAATCTAAAAAAAATTTCTCAATTTAGGATAAGAAACTTTTCCAGCTCTTGTAGCTTACACAATAAATTAATCCTTTTTTGTCTTTCGCTCGCAGATGGTAAAATTCTGAAAGCAATTAAAATCGGTGGACGAGTCGGAAAGCTTCAAGCTCGTTCTGTTTTCTTTCCTGTGTCGGACAGTTGCCGGCTTCCGTTTTAGGCCTTAGGATACTATTCAAACTTGATTCAGCGAAAGAGGGATGATTACGCGTTACACGCTCAAATTAATTTCAACCCCTATCTTCTATAAAACTCTGCTTTCCTATCCTGAACCTAACTAAAACTCTTATCCTTGCATAAAGAGTATCTTTACTTGTTTGGATACAATGAGATTATTTCCAGAATTTAGCTTACATAACGTATAATTCTGATAATTAACAAGGCATACTACATTGTATAAACAAGATTAGTCAGACGAGGGATACGATATTAGGCAAACAAGACTTTGTAGAGAACTCTGCCCTTATCGGTTTTCAACAAAGTCTAGGCAGTTATAGCTAGAAAGTTTAATCTTATAATAAGCGGATAGACTCGATTAAAAAGTCTATATAAATTACTGCTAAGACAGTCTCATAATGATGTAAGTTCTGTTTATATTAGTAGTTATACTTTTATTAGTTGGAGAAATTAGTTTTCGTTAATGTGGCATAAGATTTCAGAGGTGTGAAATCTTAATGCAAAAGTCATAGACAGAGTGAAGAAAACCAAAGAGAAATTATTAGATGTAGAAGACAAGAGCAATAAAATAACAGAGATATAAGGAGTCAAGAATACTTCTGAAATGTTTTATAACTTCTGAAAATATTTGTACTTTTATTTGCGAATTTCTGCTTTTTATTACCTATTTGAAAATAAGATAATCTAATCAGAGTGTCGGTAGAAAATAAAATGCGTTAATGAAGTTCCTTTTTTTCTGTCCATAAAGAATATTTTTGCATTTAAATGTAACACGTAAATGCGAGGTTGATTTTTAAATCAGTATATTCAGAACTAAATTGATGCGCACTCGTATTTGCATAAATCAATTGAAGTGTTGCTTTCATCCATAAATCTGTTTTTAGCTTTGCCATCCGAATTTGAAAGGTTATTACATACACTAATACTAATGCGCAGTATAGATGAAAATAAATGTATCACCTGATATGTTTTACATGAGGGCTGAAATTTATTTTTTTCTGAATTTTGTTATGATTGTGTTTTAGTTGATAACAACAATATATTTTACTTTTGTTTTTTCCATAGCGTTTATTATTAGACACCTCTTTTTTATCATCCAAGCATTTTTATCAACCGGAGCGATCGGTGTGCTGGTTATAATAAAATATTTTGTAATGTACACTATATTTTCTAAAGTTCATATCTTTTGTGCCATTTTTTCTCGTCATTTTCTTTTGTGCTGATGATAAATTTGACTGGTTTGTGTATCCTATCTATAGCAGTATATAACACTTCTGGGTTCGAAGTTTTGTCCATATTTGATTTCTGTAGTTCCCTTTCTGTGGTCCATCTACAGCATTCAAATATTGAGTGGGTAATTGAGACTTCTTCACCGCAATATTCACACAAATTATCAGGTAATCTTCGTACTTGCTGTAAATAATATTTATATAGGGTGTCCCAAAATTTACGCAAGATTTGAATTAGCCGCCATTTGTGAGGTATAGTGTTTATAACCAAAAAAAAAAGACAGTTTGACAGCTAATAGTTTAGGGTTACTAAAAATTCTACACTACACGAAAGAACAACGCGTTTTCATTGTTGAACAATATTTAAAAAATGGTAAAAGTTTTGCCACAATTCGCAAATTTTGCACAAAATATGATTGTAATATTTTTTTAAATTCTTACCTGAAGCGTTTTAAAATCATAAGCGAGGAAAACTGCGAATTGTGCAATCGAAAAGAGGATGCTGAGCACACCTTTTATGTATGCCCAAGGTGGGCAAAGGAAAGAATGGAGATGATAACAAAAATAAAGTACGAGCTTACACCAGAGAACATAGTTAATTGCGTGCTGAAAAATTCAGAAAACTGTGATCAAATAGCCAAGAACCATGGAGAATATTCTGAAACAAAAAGAAAAAGAGCAGAGAGCCACCTAGTGGAGGAGAGGACAGACGAAAACTCACTTAAGAAATGCAGTATGGTAGTACCGGTGCGGTTTTCAAAAAAAAAGATTAGTTTAGATTAGATGCTTAGATTAGATTAGATTAGATTAGATTCGATTGGATTAGATTAGATTAGATTAGATTCGATTCGATTCGATTCGATTCGATTGAATTAGATTATATTAGATTAGATTAGATTAGATTAGATTAGATTAGATGAGATTAGATTAGATTAGATTAGATTAGATTAGATTAGGTTAGGTTAGATTAGATTAGATTAGATTAGATTAGATTAGATTAGATTAGATTAGACTAGATTAGATTAGATTAGATTAGATTAGATTAGATTAGAATAGAGTAGATTAGAGTAGATTAGATTAGATTAGATTAGATTAGATTAGATTAGATTAGATTAGATTAGATTAGACTAGATTAGATTAGATTATATTAGATTAGATTAGATTAGATTAGATTAGATAAGACAAGATAAGATTAGATTAGATTAGATTAGATAAGATTAGATTAGATTAGATTAGATTCGATCGGATTGGATTGGATTGGATTAGATTAGATTAGTTTAGATTTGATTAGATAAGATTAGATTAGATTAGATTAGGTTAGATTAGATAAGATTGGATTAGATTGGATTGGATTGGATTGGATTGGATTAGATTAGATTAGATTAGATTAGAATAGAATAGAATAGAATAGATTAGATTAGATTATATTAGATTAGATCTGATTAGATTATATTGGATTAAATTGGATTGGATTAGATTAGATTAGTATTTCTGATTAGTATCTCTTGTAGCTTACACAATAAATTAATCCTTTTTTGTCTTTCGCTCGCAGATGGTAAAATTCTGAAAGCAATTAAAATCGGTGGACGAGTCGGAAAGCTTCAAGCTCGTTCTGTTTTCTTTCCTGTGTCGGACAGTTGCCGGCTTCCGTTTTAGGCCTTAGGATACTATTCAAACTTGATTCAGCGAAAGAGGGATGATTACGCGTTACACGCTCAAATTAATTTCAACCCCTATCTTCTATAAAACTCTGCTTTCCTATCCTGAACCTAACTAAAACTCTTATCCTTGCATAAAGAGTATCTTTACTTGTTTGGATACAATGAGATTATTTCCAGAATTTAGCTTACATAACGTATAATTCTGATAATTAACAAGGCATACTACATTGTATAAACAAGATTAGTCAGACGAGGGATACGATATTAGGCAAACAAGACTTTGTAGAGAACTCTGCCCTTATCGGTTTTCAACAAAGTCTAGGCAGTTATAGCTAGAAAGTTTAATCTTATAATAAGCGGATAGACTCGATTAAAAAGTCTATATAAATTACTGCTAAGACAGTCTCATAATGATGTAAGTTCTGTTTATATTAGTAGTTATACTTTTATTAGTTGGAGAAATTAGTTTTCGTTAATGTGGCATAAGATTTCAGAGGTGTGAAATCTTAATGCAAAAGTCATAGACAGAGTGAAGAAAACCAAAGAGAAATTATTAGATGTAGAAGACAAGAGCAATAAAATAACAGAGATATAAGGAGTCAAGAATACTTCTGAAATGTTTTATAACTTCTGAAAATATTTGTACTTTTATTTGCGAATTTCTGCTTTTTATTACCTATTTGAAAATAAGATAATCTAATCAGAGTGTCGGTAGAAAATAAAATGCGTTAATGAAGTTCCTTTTTTTCTGTCCATAAAGAATATTTTTGCATTTAAATGTAACACGTAAATGCGAGGTTGATTTTTAAATCAGTATATTCAGAACTAAATTGATGCGCACTCGTATTTGCATAAATCAATTGAAGTGTTGCTTTCATCCATAAATCTGTTTTTAGCTTTGCCATCCGAATTTGAAAGGTTATTACATACACTAATACTAATGCGCAGTATAGATGAAAATAAATGTATCACCTGATATGTTTTACATGAGGGCTGAAATTTATTTTTTTCTGAATTTTGTTATGATTGTGTTTTAGTTGATAACAACAATATATTTTACTTTTGTTTTTTCCATAGCGTTTATTATTAGACACCTCTTTTTTATCATCCAAGCATTTTTATCAACCGGAGCGATCGGTGTGCTGGTTATAATAAAATATTTTGTAATGTACACTATATTTTCTAAAGTTCATATCTTTTGTGCCATTTTTTCTCGTCATTTTCTTTTGTGCTGATGATAAATTTGACTGGTTTGTGTATCCTATCTATAGCAGTATATAACACTTCTGGGTTCGAAGTTTTGTCCATATTTGATTTCTGTAGTTCCCTTTCTGTGGTCCATCTACAGCATTCAAATATTGAGTGGGTAATTGAGACTTCTTCACCGCAATATTCACACAAATTATCAGGTAATCTTCGTACTTGCTGTAAATAATATTTATATAGGGTGTCCCAAAATTTACGCAAGATTTGAATTAGCCGCCATTTGTGAGGTATAGTGTTTATAACCAAAAAAAAAAGACAGTTTGACAGCTAATAGTTTAGGGTTACTAAAAATTCTACACTACACGAAAGAACAACGCGTTTTCATTGTTGAACAATATTTAAAAAATGGTAAAAGTTTTGCCACAATTCGCAAATTTTGCACAAAATATGATTGTAATATTTTTTTAAATTCTTCAACTGTGAAGAATATCATTACAAAATTTAGGGAGACTGAAGCTCATTTCCCCTTGATGGCTTCGTTAGGGCGCTTGTGCACTACACTGAATTTTACGGTCCGGCAGCTCGATTTTCTACGGTCCGATATGGCAGGCCATATATTTATATACATCGTTTGTGCACTATCCGTAATTTTATTGTCCGACATTTTATATTTCGCCATTCCTGGCCGTTTTTTTTCGGTCCGACATGGCGGCAATGAGAAACGTGTTTGTGCATGTGCACTACGTCCGCAATCGGTAATCGTACAGGGCAAATCTCATTGGTTCAGAGCGATCACGAAGTTTGGCGTGTTAGTATCTAACAGATTTCTTTATAGTTTGCAATGTACGACATTTTTACAATAATTGAACTTGTCGAATCTAAACCTTGCCTATGGGATAAAACTATAGATGTTTATAAAAATAAAATTGCAAGGAGAAATGCATGGCGAGAAATTTGTTTATTCTTAGAACCGGAGTTTGAGGGGTTCGACGACAAAAAGAAAGACGAAATACGTAAGTATTATAAAATATATTATACTTAAATATACAATTTATTTTTACTAAATTTTTGCCATTTGCCATGGCACAGATCCTGCTGGACTGACGAAGTAATCTGCGAAATTGTTTCTTATATAGTTAGCTGCACGTCCCGCCTGGGTATTACTGGCGATGGTAGGAATATTTTGCAAACCGTTATGATTAACATTTACGAGCATGTCTTTATATGTGTAGCCATCTCTTTCACGAACAATATTATGTTAAACAACGCATGCTTTGACTATGTCTTTGCTTAATTGTTTTGATACGTTTAGTGGACGATGAAATATGCGCCACTTATTTGTCATTGTACCGAAAGCACATTTCACATATATGCGTGCCCGACACAGTCGATAATTAAATATTCCTTTTTTTATATCAAGATGTTTTCCACTCAACGGTCGTAACAAATTGTTATTAAGTTGAAAAGCTTCATCGCCCACTAAAACGTATGGCATTCTATTGTTTAGAGATGGATTCAGAGGAGTAGGGTTAGGTAGTTGTAATCTCCCTCAGTCAGTACTTCACAGTCTTTTCCAAAAGCTCCGATATCGACAAACACAAATTTATAGTTAGAATCGACCACTGCTAGAAGCACGATGAAATAATAGCCTTTATAATTAAAATTCATTGACCCGGTAGAGAGAAAGTTCACAACTCGTATGTGCTTTCCATCCACGGCACCCAGGCAGTTTGGGAAGTTAGCTCTTTCTTGAAAATCATTTGCCACTGATTTCCATTTCTCTGTATTGGGTGGAGCAAGAAATTCGCTGCTTAATTCATTCCATATTTTACAGCAAACTCTACTGACAATTTCACTTATCGTTTTAATACCCAATTGATAGGTATAAAACATATCGGTGAATGTATTTCCACTGGCTAAATACCTGTAACAAAAATAAACTTTAATTATTCTTTTGTTTTAGTGACTACTATCACTAGTAAATGGAATAACACAAGAGACTATTTCCTTAAATCTTTGAAAACGAAATCTGGGCAAGCGCAGAAAAAACAATATATTTACCACAATCAGTTGCAATTTTTACTGAAAATTATTCAAGTGGATTCAACAGTCTCAAACATTCCCTCTCAAGGTAGTAACAACGAAACCAGACCGGCTACATCCGCATCCTGCGAAGCAATTGTTACGCCAGAATCTTCTCAGGATAATGATTCAAGACCTTCATCTGAACCATTTCAAATCCGTAAAAAAAGATTAAATCCTGTTGATGTGGTGATATTGAAGGCGCTTCAAAGTCATGAGTCACGACTGGATGACTTTAAAGATGATAATAAAGCATTTTGTATGTCTATTTTACCAACTATTAAACGCATAAGCGAAGATGATAGACTGGAGTTCAGAATCGACGTAATGCAAGTACTTCGCAAATATACAAATCACATGCGAGCAGCTTCGTTCAGCTCTGCACCATCACCGCCACTGTCGCCGCTATATGTTTCTATAAACTCTCCAGCTAACCAGGTTTCCCCGTCACCGCCACATCTACCTCAAACGGAAAATCTGATGACAGCACCATCGATTAACCATCAACGCCAGTGACTCCTCTACATGCTTCAATAACTGAATTGTTGGGACAAAACTTTGACAACTAATAATTTTTGTTAATAAATGATAGCATTGTACATAATAGTAATTGTTTGTCTCTCTTTGTATCCTGAATATTTTCTAACAATTGAACCTACTTTCTATCTATGAAATTAAAAAATTAGTAAAGTACCTATAAAGTCATAAACTCATATCACAACATAATCTTCATTTGTTTTGACCGTACTTGGGTAAAGAAGTCAACAATGCATACGTGTTACACAAAATAAAGCAATCATATTATTAATTATAGAAGTACTGTACTTACCTTAATGTGACAGCAAGCATTTCATTTGGTGGTATACACAGTCTTAATTTTGTATCTTGCCTTTAGATCACCGCGCTTAAACGATGTAGTAAAAAATCAAAAGTGGCTGTAGACATCCGATAGTAGTTAAAAAAAAAATTCTTCATTCTGCCTCAATTTATTATGGATTGCGTAATGTGTGCCTGTCAGGTACCTTTCTCTTATCAAGGGATGTATCCAAAATAATTTTTGTCTTCTACGTCTTCGCACGTAAAGTAACAAAGCAAGAATTTGCCGACGTTCCAAAAAACTCATCGTAGCGTATTGACTTCGCGTATTGGTGTGTAGGCATATTGCAAAGCAAACATCCTAAACTGCGCCTGTCTGAGTTTTAACGGACAAGTGCACAAGCTACCATCCGTTTTATTACCGCCAAATTCCGGACAGTAAAATTTCGGATTACGGACCGTAAAATTCAGTGTAGTGCACAAGCGCCCTTAATCGTAAAAATTGCCGGATTTGGGGTTCAGAAAACCCACATGTTCTTATCGAAAAAAAGATGCATCCACAACGTGTCACTGTTTGGTGCGAATTTTGGGTTGGAGGCATCATACTCGAAGAAAAAGATGATACAATTCATATATTAAAAGATGGAAATAATATATTCATATTATATTTAAAAGAATATATTCAAACACTGGAAGAAATAATTTCCACCATTCGGGATAATAATCATCTCGAAATAGAGGCAACCCCAATAGCAGCTCAGTCAGACAGTACAGAAACTGCCTCTAACTATATTGTTCACTCACAAAGAAAGGAGCCGCCAACCAAATCGTCAGATAAAAACGCACGACAGGATAACAAAAAATCACAAATAGCAGCAAGTGATAACGGCTTTAAAACGGTAAACAGGAAAAAGGATTTCGCTAGGAATCGAGAAAGTTTCAGAGGAAGAAAAAATACTGGTTTTTCTGGAAGGGAGTTTCAACCAAAAAAAAAATCTGGTTGCACATCTCTAGGGCCAAAGAGCATGTGACAGAGGAAATGGTTTTAAATCATTTAATAAAGAAGACTGGGAAAACACATACTAATTTCTTTGTTGAGAAAATGAATAGCATAAATAACAGTCATATACAAGAAAACGTCTGTTTCAAAGTCGGAGTTGACCTTGAGCCGAAGGAGCAAGTATATGAAAAATTATTCTGGCCGGAAGGAATCCTATATAAAAGGATTAATTTCCATTGACGGGACTTCAATCCCCAAAATTTTCAAAGGGCAATTCGGAGTCAGCGAACAAGTTAAAAGAAACAACGGGAATTAATGAAACCAACCTTCTCCTCTAACTAAATACAGGGTATCCCAACGAAAATTTGCCCCACCACCCCCCTACCTCCCCAATAATTGGAAAACCGAATAATATTTCAAAATTCGTCCAGACCCGTCGATTTTTGTTCTTGTGGGGAGCCTTTTTGATGTCAAGCCAACTCAATATGTTCATCCCCCTAATGCCTAGCAACCCCAACTTAAAAATTTCAAATGCAACTACCCCACTTGTGGCACATCATTTTAAAGCCCTTTTCATTGCGAATACAGTGATACTTACGCGTAGTAATTTCTACACAAATGCCCACCACTAATAAGTTTTTCATCTACTACACATGACCGCATTACCAAATTGTTATTGATGTGTCTATCAGTTTACAAAAAAGTCAGAAATGAAATAAAAAAGTTGAAGCAAATAAAACTAGATACTAAAATAGTTATTAGTAGGAGATACTTAAGTTTAAAGGAATTCAGACCTTTTCAAAATAACAAAAAATCAGTACTACAAAAAAGTCGGTGTTTTTTACTTGTGACCAAGAAATCGTTAGTTTCAGCAGTTATTGAAAGTATTAACGTGTGTTCGAAATGGTTTATTCTATCGCGGAAAGAGTAGAAATTGTTGCAATTTATTATAGAAATCACGATTGCGCTAAAGCTACAGCACGAATTTTTAATGCCAATCATCCTGAAAAAAATGTAAACCACCAGTACGTTAAACAGCTGATTGACAAATTTGTTGCAATAGGTTCGTTTTTAAACAAGAAACGTGAAGTAATTGGGCCAGTTCCAAATGAAGCAGTTGAAGTAGCAGTTTTGGGTCATGTACAGATGGATAATAAGCAAACGATTACAATTGTGTCTCAAGCTTCTGGCGTATCCCGTTCCAGTGTTCATCGAAATTTGAAAAAACACAAGTTTCATCCATTTAAGATGACGCTGGTTCTAGAGTTACATGAAGATGACTTTGATCGCCGTAACCAATTTTGCGAATACTTTAGTGAACAACTCCTACTGAATCCATATCTTCTCTACAATACATGTTTCTCCGACGAATGCACATTTATGTTGAATGGCGAAGTGAATAGACACAATTGTCGTTATTGGAGTGATACTAATCCGCATTTAATCAGCGAATTTCAAACTCAGACACCTCAAAAATTGAATGTTTGGGCATGCATTTTGGGCGACCATCTTGTTGGACCATTTTTTATCCAAGGTAATCTCGATGGAAACACCTATCTAGAATTATTGGAAAGTACAATTGATCCTAGGATAACAGAGATTTTAGAAAGTGACGACAATTTACTAAAAAATGAAATAACCTTCCAACAAGATGGTGCGCCCCCGCACTATGCTGCTGCTGTGCGACAATTTTTGGATGACCATTTCCCGGGGCATTGGATTGGCAGAAGAGGTTCCGTCGAATGGCCACCAAGATCTCCGGATCTGTCCCCTTTGGACTTTTTTCTGTGGGGTCATTTAAAATTACGAGTGTACGCCACTCAGCCGGAAACATTGCAAGTGCTACGTCAGAGAATTTTAGAAGAATGCCGATTAATAACTGCTAATGTCTTTAATAATGTTCGAACAGAATTTGAAAACAGACTGTATTATTGTTTGGAAGTTAACGGGGGTCATTTTGAGCAATTCATTAAATAAATCTGATTTATTATTTGCTTCAGCTTTTTTATTTCATTTCTGACTTTTTTGTAAACTGATAGACACATCAATAACAATTAGGTAATGCGGTCATGTGTAGTAGATGAAAAACTTATTAGTGGTGGGCATTTGAGTAGAAATTACTACGCGTAAGTTGGTTTGTCATCTTTTTGTTTGTAACCAATAATTCTGTCAAATCTCAACCGATTTCTAAAAACGCTACGTCACTGTATTCGCAATGAAAAGGGCTTTAAAATAATGTGCCACAAGTGGGGTAGTGGCATTTGAAATTTTTAAGTTGGGGTTGCTAGGCATTAGGGGGATGAATATATCGAGTTGGCTTGACTGTCAAAAAAGCTCCCCCCAAGAACAAAAATCGACTGGTCTCGGCGAATTTTGAAATATTATTCGGTTTTCCATTTATGGGGGGGGGGGGGGGGGAGGGGTGGTGGTTATCAAATTTTTGTTGGGATACCCTGTATACAGAGTTTACTGAAAAGAACTAACCATATAGAATGTTTAACGCAACAATATAAACCGTATTTCTTATGTATTGCAGAAACTTGGCTTCGGGAAGAACTCCCATTCATGGCTACAATTTGTTAAGCTCATACAGCAGGGAAATATCTTCAGGTGGAGGTATAGCAATTTAATGCAGAAACAAAACATAATTCAGTTCCCAAGTAAAATATCTAGATATTGCAAATATGTCCTGTTAAAGTCACATTGAAATATGAGGAATTGAGTGGAAGACAAGGAGCCAGACCATATTTATCATTGCTGTGTACCGACCACACAGGGTGCTATACTACTTTCATGGTAACATTAGAAAACTTACTTGATAACATCTTTCTTGAAGCCGCTGAAATAATTCTGTTAGGTGATTTTAATGTTAACTTTGCTATCGACTCCACAAAAACAAGTAATATTAAGAATCTGCTTTTATCGTATGGTTTAACTGACGGAATTAAAGAGTTTACCAGAGTTACGAATACGTCTAGAACAACGATCGACAATATTTTTACACTGCCAAAAAAAGGAACTACAGCCGACGTACAAGACACGAACCAATCCGATCGTAAACTACTTATCCTCTCCAGTAACTACCCTGAAAGACCCAAACCTGTTTAAAAAGGATCTACATCGCCGCCAACAAGGAAAACTTTCGGAAAAGCGTTATCGGAGGAAACGTGGGATGAGATGCACACAAAAACTGATTGCAACAGCAAAACTAACGCATTTGTCGCGACAATCCAAAACCACAACTTCTCGTGCTTTCCATTGGTAAAGGTTCAACAGCGACTCAAATCCTGGGTATTCAAAGAAGTGAAAGTCTCGAGCCACAAACTATTAGACTTATTTTTGCTTCCGAAAAGGTTCCCAATTCTGAAACAATTATACATGCAAGCGAATAAAATGCATAACAAACTAACAACAAAGACTAAACGAGCCTTCCACGACAAAAAAAATCAGCAAGCACCAAACCATTCCAAAGCAGTATGGGACACCATCAATAAACTCAGCAACAAATTCAAACAGAGAGAAGACATAAATATTAAAATGAATGGCATCAATTTAACGAGCCCCCATAAGATAGTAGATGCTTTCAAAACTTTTTTATAAATGCGCCCCTACTAGTCACCAAGAATGTCCCATCAATCAGCATTAATAATGATCATATACCATGGATCGACAACACTATGTATCTAGAAGACGACACTACAGTAGAAATGGAAGGGATATTGAAAAAACTAAAAAACAAAGCCAGCTGTGGATCAGATTTGCTACCATGTTGCATCCCAAAGGAATTTTGCAGTGAGCTAGCAGCGCCAATTACAAAAATTGTTAATTGCTCATTTAAAAATGAACAATATCCCACTGCACTCAAAACCTCTATAATAATCCCGGTCCATAAGAAAGGAGACAAATCAAAGATAGACAATTATAGGACAATCTCCTTAGTATCGGCATTGGCGAAAATAATGGAATATAGCATGGAAAAAAGACAAATGCAATTTATAAACAAACTAAATATAATTCCAATCGAACAATACGGCTTCATGAAAGCAAAATCAACGTCAGCAGCAATTAATACATTCTTTTCAAAAGTGGTGTATGAGATCGATAAAGGCAAATGTCCAGTTGGCATATTTTGTGATCTGTCGAAGGCCTTCGACTGCATATCACACTCCATACTCAAACAAACTGTTCAGGTATGGCATTAGAGGAAATACCTCATTAGTGGAAAGAGGTGGTTCAAGTCGTTTCTCCAAGACAGAAAACAGTTTGTAAAAATCAACCAAAATCACAGTAACGGCCTGTGGCATTTAAGACACAGCTCCGATATCGGTGTGCCACAGGGTAGTGTACTTGCCCTGACACTATTCTCAATATTTACAGCCGATATTATCAAATATATAAGTGGGAAACATTGCACCCTGTATGCGGTTGATGCCAGCTTCATAATATCAGAATAAACTGTGATTGAGACGGAATTGGAAGCAAACAGGCTACCGCATAATATTCATAACTGGTTCTCTGGTAACAATCTGCATTTAAACAGCAATAAAACAAACTACATGATTTTTTAAACTGGAAGAAGGAAACGAATGGAAAACCTTTCACTACAAATTGGTCAGAATGAGATACAGAGAGCGAGCAGTACCAAATTTCTAGGTATTCACTTTGAGGAATGGCTTGGATGGAACATCACTACTTAATCAATTATTATCAAAATCAACAGCAAGATGTGCACGTTAAGAAGGATAAGAAAAGTAGTTAGCATCCCTGTGCTTATAAACATATACTTTGCTGAAATACACTCGAGGATATCCTATGAGATTATGGTTTGTGGCACCTCCCCACACATTCATAGAATCTTCATTGCCCAAAAAGAGCAATCAGGGATATTACACGAATTTCAAAGAGGACTTTCTGTAAATCATATTTTATCAATTTAAAAATCCTGACTATCCATTGTATATATATATATATATATATATATATATATATATATATATATATATATATATATATATATATATATATATATAAAGAGTGGGGGTAATAACAATCGTTATTAGTTAAAGAGTAAATTTTATAAAAATTACTACACAAACGGTAGAATTCTGGTAATACGATTAACAGAAACAACTCAAATTCTTCTTAAGTCGATTTAGCTATCGAACTTCGTCTCGATTTATTGATTAAATCTTTTTCAAGACCTACAAAGTTATTACAGAAAATTACAACAAACAAAGTAAAAGATGTTTTTAGTTACTTACAAAGAAGGTAATGAACAATTAATTAAGACGTATAACATTATATAACTTGACCAAAAATGTTGGTTACATAATCGCTGCTGCAAAGCGAGCCATGGTAAAATTTAATTTCGGTGTTTGAAATGTAATATTTAGTTTACAAAATGTCGGACACCAACCCGATCGGCACAGCACGAGGAAACCAACAAAACCCTTTCGTTCTATTGAAATAAATTAAAGTTGAAGAAATTTTAAAGTTAAAAAAAAACTGCGAAGGTGCGCATTGGGAACGATTGTGACGTCAGTGGCATTAGAAGGACACAGAAGTCACAGCACACAGGAAAAAGAATATTTAAGTAATGTTTAAAGACATAAAAGTCGAAAATTGAATCCGCCACTGCGTAGTAGTTTCCCAGAAACCAAGGTAATCTGGAAGATCCCTAGATCTTCCTAGAAACCAGGAGCTCAACGACACCCATTTAAGAAAATTGTATAACCGTAGAACCACTAGAGAACACGAAACCGCAGCAAAAATAGAAAATAAATAGCAAAACAGAAACTACCCATCAAGTTAACTGTGTCTTCAACATCTTTTACTTTGTTTTTTTATAATTTTCTGCAATAACTTTGTAGGTCTTGAAAAATATTTAATCAATAAATCGAAACGTCGACTTAAGAAGAATTTGAGTTGTTTTTGTTAATCGTATTACCCGAATTCTACCGTTTGTGTAGTAATTTTTTTACTCTTTATATATTACTCTTTATATATAAACTCTTTATATATAAATATATATATATATATATATATATATATATATATATATATATATATATATATATATATATATATATATATATATATATATATAATATATTGTAAAAAGAATTTACTATTTAATGTGTCAGTGCACAAGATGTAGGTCATACATAAAATAACTGAAGGATTAATATCTAAAAGACAAAGAGCACGATCTAATGATGTCTATAGTGTCAGGGGCTGAAGGCCTTCAGCCCCTGACACTATAGGTCTTGACCGTTTCATAGCCGCTTGCCTTGACGGCTCACATGGAGTATCTTGAACTCATGTGCTAAAAGTGATTGAAGATTGTCCGTACTATTGTTAGACATCATTAGATCGTGCTCTTTTAGATATTAATCCTTCAGTTATATATATATATATATATATATATATATATAGTATATATATATATATATATATATATATATGTATATATATATATATATATATATATATATATATATATATATATATATATATATATATATATATCCTTATAGATTACATCGGGGCAAGTATGAACGCGAATGTGTGTTGTTATCTTAGCAAGCCATCAATAGACTTTCCAGGGGGCTTAAAACTATTTAATTGCTGTAGGCTTGCATTAAATGTGGGGTATAGCAGCGCATATTTTAGAATAGGGTTTTGAAGAAACGATGTGAATAATACATGTGAATTGGTTAAAGTTTGTAATTGTTTCGTGTATAATTGTAGTTATTAAAATCATTAAATATATTCAGAACAATTTTAGGAATTATATTTAACGGGTGTCCACTCCACATATTTCAACCACTCCAAACTGTATTAAATATATATATATATATATATATATATATATATATATATATATATATATATATATATATATATATATATACTTATATAGTGATTTCTGCACAATTTATCCTGAATTTTCTTTGCTGAATTCAAAATCAGCTACGTAGCTAAAAACGATTTATTGAAACATATTTAAATATCTTTCAAACAGTCATTTTACAGTGCCAGGTTGTTTGAAAAAGAATTACGAATGACGTTTGAAAAAGAGTTAGGCAACCAACGACGTTTAAAATTTTTTTCAGGAAAATGCCCCTTGGTATTTTTTGTATTAACATCAAGAGTGTCACTAACGTCTTAAAAACAAAAAAAAAGAGAAAAAGAACGGTTTTAATCAACAAGATTGGGAGAAAAAAGTAAAATTTGCAGCAACTCTTTTTAAGTTTAACATTATATGTTTTTTTTTTGTGTTTTTCTCGACCAGTCTTTGACATTTATATTTGTTTTTAAGTTATCTTTCGGTTGTTGTGCATTTTATAATTAAAAGTTATTAGTTCATTACGTGTCTGTATAATTAATCCCAATCTCCACCAACACCAGACTAAACTACGTACCTACCGGCTGAAATCGTCGAAATTAGAATTTCGCAAGCTTTGTATTAAAATTTGTTATATTTTTCACAGAAGAGCAACATCCGATCAACAAGCAACACTACAAGAAAGAGAACCTGGGATCTTAAAATCACAAGTAGAAAAAGCTATAACAACACTGAAAAACAGGAAGGCAACTGGGGCAGACGGCATTACAGGTGAAATACTTAAAGCCATGTGACACTACGGAACAGATGTAACGCACGCGTTATGCTCGAAAATGTGTGAAACGGGCGAATGGCCAATGGAATGGTGCGAATCTATATTCATCACCCTCCATAAAAAGGTATCGCCGACGGAATGTAATAACTACAGAACAGTAAATCTCATTTCACACGCAAGCAAAGTATTACTCCACATCATTAATCAACGTATGAAAACATTTCTACTTCCACAAATATCGAATGAACAGAGACGGTTCATACCAGGTAAAGGTACACGAGAGCAGCTATTCAATGCCCGACAGATCATTGAAAAAGCGAGGGAACACAACTTAAAATTATATCTGTGTTTCGTGGACTATACGAAAGCGTTCGACTCTATGAACTGGAAAATGTAATCTTCTGTGGAGACCGATGCTTGGTGTTCCCAAGCATCTGATTTTTTTAATTAAGATACTCTACTAACGCAATAACGCCAAGGTCAGAACAGGACAAACAGTGTCCAGAGCTTTTAAGATAGGGGCCGGTATCAGACAGGGATGCATACTCTCGCCCCTCCTTTACAACATATATAGCGAATACATCATGCGAAAAGTCCTTGCCAATTGGGACGGTGGAATTTCAGTTGGAGGAAAAAAAATAAGTAACCTGAGGTATGCGGACGACACCTTGATTATTGCAGCAGACGAAGAATAACTGATAAACATAATGAACAAATTAGAGAACTATAGTAAAGAATATGGTTTAAAAACCAACAAAACAAAAACTAAAGTAATGATCATCGATCGATCCAATGACACATCCAATATTAATAACGCAGCGAGATATAATGTGGTGGACAAGTTTGTATATCTGGGATTGTTGATAACCAAAGATGGAGGCTGTTCAGAGGAAATGAAGAGATGATTGGCAATGGCCAGATCAGCAACAACTAAACTCATAAAAATATGGAGAGATCAAACCATTATAAAAACAGTGAAAGTAAATGCTGGCCAATTCCTTGATTTTCGCAATTGCTGTTTACTCCGCCGAAACATGGGCATTAAAGAAAACTGATCGAAAAAGAATTGAAGCCTTCGAATTATGGGTGTGTAGACGAATCCTAGGAGTGTCATGGGTGGAACACAGAACAAACGCCGGGTTCAATTCCCAAACGCCTATGATCTACAAGAACTAAAAATCAAAAAGCGACTACTAAACCAAATCAATAGAGCATACCTCAGTTACCTTGGCCACATAGCTAGAAGAACAGGCAAAATGGAAAACCTCGTGGTCGAAGGAAAAGTTTAAGGAAAAAGACCTAGATTAACGTAACCTTTTTTTTTGGGAGGAAGGGGAAACCTTTTATAGGCACAGACTAACTCGCTAGTGTGGGACTTCTTCTCCTCCAGAGATAGTTTACCCACTAAAACCACTTACCCCCTATTTTCACGCCCTAAAAACAACTTGGCACTGCAATCTCGCATAACTTTAAGTTGTGGGCTCCTGGTTTACTTGTCTGTTCCGTTTCTTTCCTTCTGCCATTCCCTCTCGACCTTCTCCTCCTGCTGCATGATATCCTTGATAATGGCACCGACGTCGTTCCACCTCTCCTCGCTTTCTAGCATCAGCTCTGTTAACGCCCGGGGGTACATTGCCCCGCCACTTAACACTTCCAACATCGTCCTCTGCCCTACCCACTTATCGCAGGTGAACAGCGTGTGTTCGGGCTTCTCCGGCTCCCGGTTACGGTACGGGCAGTTCTCCGTGTTCGTCTTGCCGATTCTTTTCCTAGAACTCTGAAAGCAGCCATGACCCGTCAGCGCCATTGTCACGTGGTAACTCATCTGACCATGTTTCCTATCCAGCCAGGGCTTTACATCCGGAATCAGCTGGTAGGTCCAATTGCTCGTATCCTTGTCCCACAACTCCTACCACTTTCGAATGGTTGCCCGCTTTTCCTCTTCTATCACCGCCTTTGCATCATTCTCCTCCTTGCCAAGCGTGCGCCCCACAATTCTGGCTCTTTCTTCTACCAGTAGCTCCAGGGGAATAAGCCTTGCCGGTACCCGCACGGCGTCGGTCCCGACAGTTCTGTAAGCGCTGACTATCCTAATAGCGATTTTCCTTTGTGCCCTTTTCTGGGCTTCTGTGAGCCTCATGACTTTGGTGCAGCTGGCCCACACCGGTGCCCCATACAAGACGATATTTTTCGCAACGGATGCCAGTATTCTTCTTTTGTTCTAAAACTTAATAAAGACGGAACAAAGCTTGAATATATATATTAACTCAACCTTTCAGGAACTCTATAATACTAATGAGTCTTTTTAGGACTACCAAAAACAAATCTCGTATGAAATTTGTCAGTTATTCTATAGCTTTCAGTCCACCTTCGTGGCACTCAACAAAAACCATAAAAATAACATTGATTTTTAAGATCATGTCTCCGATACCTTGAGTGGATAGCCATCTGTGGACGCGTTGCGAGATTTATCTCTCATCAGCACAGCTTTGCTTCCATGAACAATATTTTGTAAATCACTCACTTAAAATCCCATGTGTTGATTAGGGTTAGATGTTTTTAATTTTGACATTTTGTGAGAGAGACATGAACTTAGCAGGTTATAGATATAAATGATAAATTTTGAATTGGTAAAACCATACAACATTATAGATAATCAGATAAACTTAATAAAGACGGAACAAAGCTTGAATATATAAATATACTCAACCTTTCCGGAACTCTATAATACTAATTATAGATTATCTATAATGTTGTATGGTTTTACCAATTCAAAATTTTCTTTTGTTCTCATTGTCAGTCGCCCCTCCGATCTTCGGGAGTACCCTCATGAGTTTATTCACCCTGCAGTGAGCTGTTGCACATGCCTCCTCAACGTGCCTACCGAAGGTTAGCTTCTCATAGAAGACTTTTCCCAGGTATTTTAGGAACTTCTGCTTGCGAAACGTTCTTCCGCCGAGAACAAACTCCACCGGACTACATCTCTTCCTGCCGATTAGCAGCACCGCCTCGGTTTTGCTTGGTTCAATAGCCAGCTGATTTGCGTCCATCCAGTCTTGAATAGTGTATAGGGCGGCGTTTGTTATTTCTTCGAGTTCGTCTTCTCTTCTTGCTTTGACCACTAGGGCCAGGTCGTCCGCGTAGGTGACGGATTTCGCACCGTCCGGTAAGGCCACAACTCCATCAGAACTCCATCATATAGAATGTTCCACAAAAGCGGACCCAGCACGGATTATTGTGGGACCCCGGCTGTAACATCTATCTCCTCCTGCCCCTCCACCAGCAGACGCCTGTCGCTGAAGTAGCTCATGGTCAGGCCTACCAAGTATTCGAGCATCCTCCTGCGTTCCAGTTCCTCTACAATTATCCTCCACGGTGCCGAGTTGAAAGCATTCTTAACGTCTACCGTTAATAGTGCTACCAGTTTCCTTGTTTTAACCGATCTCCTTCTTTCTTCCTCTGCCAGGTTGAAGGTGTATCTTGCGGCCGTGACAGTGGACTTCCCCTTCCTGAACCCGTGCTGTCTCGCAGAGAGCGCCGCCTTCCCTGTCAATTCGTTGTTGAACCTTTTTGCCAGGATTCTCTCGAACAGCTTGCCTAAATTGTCCAGCATGCAAATTGGACGGTACGCATCTGGACTAGCCGAAGGCTTATTGTGCTTCGGTATGAGTACAAATTTGGCTGTTTTCCACCTTCTCAGGAAATTTGCGCTCTTTTGCTCCTGGTTCAGTGCGTGCCGCACGGTTTCGGGAAAACGCTCGCACACGAGCTTTAAGATCTCCGCTGGTAGACCGTCAGGGCCCGGCGCTTTTTGTTTATTCTCGCCACTGTCTCTTCTAGTTCCTCGGACATAATTTCCTGGACGTCGTATTGCCGTGCACGCAACCACACGTTCTTTTCATGCGTCACAAAAAGGCTTTCCACCACCCTTTTCTTGAAATCATGGTCCAGCTGTAGCTGCGACTTTTTTAGCTTGTCAGTGACTATTTTGAAGCCAAGCCCATAAACGTCCCTAACAACGTCTTCGCAAATCTCTTTCCATTGGGCTTCATTGGCCCGCGCAATGATTGTTCGTAGCTTTTTCTTTTCGGCCTTATAGGCCAGCAGGTTCTTCTTTGGTCACCAATTTCGCTCGTCCACCAGTAGGTGCACCTATTGGGTCTGTAACCTCCTTTCCCAGGGAGACACTCATTGCACACGCTAGTCACCAGCTCGACCAGCTCGTCTGCATAGTCCGGCTTCTTCTTGCCCTCTCTAAGAGCTTCTACGAACTTTCCCTTATCTAGCGCAGTTGTTTTCCATCCTATGAACTCCTGGCAGCACTGATCTAGGGTTCCGTTGTCTCGTATGACGTAACTTCAATATTTGTGGTCGCTCAACGTCTCCTCCGGTAGCATCTTCCACCACGCGATCTTTCCCACAGTATCCACCGTTCCAAAAGTCAAGTCTACGATGGAGCTACCGTTGCCACGGACACAGGTGGGTTCCTGACCGACATTTCTAATGACAAAGTTGTTTTGCGCCAGCCAGACCACCAGAACTCTCCCTCTGCGGTTCTCCGTCTTTGCGGCCCACACCTGAGACCTACTGTTGAAATCCTCGCCAATAAGAATTTCTCCGCTCCTTTGAATGATGTCACCCTGCAGGGCGTCCAGGTAGCCTTATTACTCGGTCTGCGTGCAATTAGGTGATACGTAGCAGCTGTAAATTGTGAGGCCCTTTGCTTCCAACCACGTGAATCCCTCGCTTGATCCATGATGAGTCGCCCTAAGCTTCGTCGTTCTGTACAAAATGGCTGTTTTGCCTTCCTTGCCCCTGATCCAGCGTCTTATCTGGCTTGTTAATTTGTTGTTCGGTTTCACTTACCAAGATGACGTCTATCTTCTGTTCCCTAGCCGTGGCTTCTAGAAGGTCGTGGGCGCGGGCGCAGCAGTTCAAGTTTGCTTGCAAGATTTTTAAATTGAAGCTGAAGCTGAGGACGAAGCCTTGTGGGCGCCGCTTGTTGGACTGTCTCGCCCTTTCGGTTTAGTTTGTTTCCTCGCCTTGGACAACGTGTTTCGAAAAAATTCACATTTGCCACTGTTGGCGCTGTGCCCTTCTTTATTGCAGATTGGATAGGATTTTTCGTTGCGGCAGTCTTTAGCGGTGTGCCCTTCCTTCCCGTACGCAAAGCACAGCTTCGACCTGTCGGGTTCGTCAAAGTTCTTGGCCAGATTGACCAGCATTTGTGGCAGCGATCAATCTTAATCCTTCTCTCTAGAGAGCACCGCACTAGTCCTACTTTTAGGTGTGGCTCTTCCAGCAATTTGTCCTCCTTTCTTACCACAAGCGTAGCAGATTGGGTATGATTTGCGTTAGGTCGCAAGTCGCTTAACTTTATCGTTTTGTTATGTGTGTCCCCAATTCTATCTCTAACCGCTGTTAGAACCTCTTCTTTATCTGCTGTTTCGTCCTGGCCTCTTATGTGTAAAGTTTCGGTCTCTGCTCTTTCACCGACCCGTCTTACTTTAGTACCATCGTGAAATGCATCTGTGAGGGCTTTCCCTAGTTCCTCTATCGCCTTTACGTCTGGGTCAGCAGTGATTAGGACGTTACCTTCCCTTGAGCTCCTTATCGACCGTATGGCCTTCTTCGCGTTACTTCCGAATAGGATTCGCGCAACATCCCTTAGAGTACTTAAGAAGTCTCTGTACTTGTTTTGTACGATGAGGGCCTCGGTGTTCCTCGGTTTTGTTTTTTTGTCTTTGTTTGCCTCTTTATCTTTGATTTCCTTGGTTTGTGAGCCCGTGGTATATATATCTACCTTGGTATTTGTATGGTGGAAAATGCCTTCCACCATTTTGCGCAGGCGTATTACTGACATGGCCTTTATATGGTGCATAATTACTTTTTCCTCACCCACTGTTTCGTCTCTCAGTTTACGCAGTTTATCCCAGATGTCCGGGTCCGTACCGTTCTGTCTGATTTGGATGATCCTCTTTTGTTTTAGGTTCTCAAAACCATTGTCATATTTATTTTTTATGTTATGCTCGATTACAGCGAAGTCCTCCTTTTTGTGGTTAAGCTCCGGATACTATCGTTGGTATAACCTTCGGATGCTCCTTTCCATATTCGCATCCTCCGGTTCTACCAGGACTTCTTTGACCTTTGATTCTTTAGCATCCAGCGGGTTTCCAGTAATGATCTGTGTTCGGGTGTAGATCCCGTCGTCGGATTCCATGTTCTCCACATCTATCCAATCTGCATGGTTCGCTATTTCCGGAAGGGTGAGCTGCAAACCCTTTACACCGTTTGTGTATGTTTCTGTCCATGTACCTTCTGCGGTCTGGGTGCAGCAGTGGGTCGATGAATGCGGTTTGATGTTTGCCTGGATATCTTAGGTGCGTATTTCTACCTTCTCCCATTTATGATATTTCCACCATCTTTTGACTGAGTCTCGCTCGAAAACCTGTGCGTTCCGTTGAAGTCTCTCAGCAAGTGTTTTTATCTCTTTTTTGTGTTGTTGGTACCTTCAATGGCCTTTGCTAACTCGGTTGAGTACTTAAAAGTCATCTTCATTGCTTCCATTATATTAAACGCTATGGCGTCTTCTCGTCTTCTGATCGGGTCTACTTGGTCACAGTCCACCAGATGACTACCAGAGGTGTCGGCCAGTTTCCTTTTCTTCTGTGGTCCTGACAGCGAGTTACAGCGCTGGTGCTGGCTTTGGGGATATAGCCTGCTATTTGGCAGTTGCTTGTCTGTACCTCCATTGTTGTGTTTTACAGTGGCGTTTACCACCCTATAGGTAGGCGTCGCGGCCTGGTCACCCGTCCGCGGGCTTTGTTCCTTCTCTAAATCGCGGGCGGTGGGTGTCGGAACGCCCATCACCTGTCCGGCCGGTACTGCGAGTCCAAAACCCTGAACCGTAATTGAAAAGACGCTTTCGTTGTCCTTGTCCTGTGTTGCGTAATCGATAAGTGCCCCCCCGTATTCCGTGGAGCAGCGCCTGAAAGGTCAGGCGACCGGATTCCCTCCTGTGGAGGACCGGCTCGGGGCAGTTTATTTTTATTATCGTCTTGCATCTTGAATAGTTGCCAGATGGTGGGGATGCCACCTAAGACCTACTGGCTGGCCTAAATTTGCAGCCGCCCATTCTGGGTCAGACGCTGCTGTTGTGGATTAACTTAGCTTCTTTCCCCACCTTTGACCTTACCATCAAGGGTGGCCCTACCAGGAGCATAAGCTCCATCTGGCATCGCTCTTAGGATCCTTGGAAGTACTGAGCCCTCTCACTGCGGCAAAGTGTTAATCCCTGAGAGGGAACTTAACCTAACCTAACCTTACCTAGAAGACGGTCTCCAATGAGATGGACCGACAGATTAAAAGAAATGCCGGGACACTCAATGCACTAGGCAATACATCTAGCACAAGATAGCAAGGCATGGAAACAAGAAATTCAAAGACATACCGCAAATAGTATCACTACACCCTCCAGAGGGTATACTGACTGATATGATGGTGATGATATTCTTCAGTCAGTCAGGATTTTAGCTTTGGCCTCAATATCTGTAAATATCTCAATATCTGGTGTAACGATTCACAAAGGACATATACCGTGTTAACGTATTTATCGCATGAATGTAATGAAGCGCCAGATGTATGCAAGCTTTGTAGAATTCTGGACCATAAAATGGTCATCATTCCCTTTTCCAACTTACCTATCTTCGAAAGTAGTCCGTTCGACACTGAGTCCTCAAGTACTTTTCTAAGAAGGCTTAGAAAGCGGAGAGGAATGTATAGACTTTATAATGTATAGACTAAACAGTAGCAGACACGATGTTAAGACTGGACAAGACAAAACAAACATGACTAAATATAGACTAAACAAAACCAAATAAGAGCAGACAAGACCAAAGAAGATCACACAAGACATGACAAGACCAAGCTAAACTGGACGAGAATGGACAAGACTAGACAAGAACACTAAATATCAGACGAGATTACATAAAATACAGAATATTTTCTATGAATGATAGAATTAGTATAAAGAGTGCCTAATTTATATAAATTGAAATGCTGTTGACCTATGTTATAAAAACTTAGATAAATAATCGAACAAAATGTTAAAAAACAACGCATGAATAATACATTTCCTTACAAAACCTCAATTTACCTTTCCTTACGATATTTTCAATAATCAATGAAGTGCTGTAATTGGTCGTGCCGCGTTCGTATCATTTTGTATTAATTAGATATTTGCTTTGTAAGAGATTTGCTTAAAATATACACCCACCGTTCTCATACGTTTAAATTAATGATTAACCACAGCTTCAATGGAACCTTGTTGGCTGAACTCCGAATATATGCTCGCGTCATGTTTCAGTTCCCGATTAAGCATTCCGTTTAGTATAATTAAATTACTTCTATAAAATACCAATAATTTAAACACAACACATATGTTCAAAACATCATATATTTGCTTTGCCTAATTTACTTCAAGATGTACTAATTTATGCAATATTTTTGGGTAAACAATAATATTTAAACTATATAGAAATATACGTTATTAAGATAGGAAATACATTTTTTTATAGGGGGCGTAGCAAGCACAGCTGGGTTAACTTGATAAGTGCCCCCTCCCCGGAAACCCTGGCATCACGGTACTGCTCCTCGCATGACTTCACGCTGCTGGTGTATTAATATATTTAGACACGTACCTTACTTCCTCCATCCAGTTATGCTGATTAGGGGTTCGTGTTTTGTCGTTCTTTTTCTATTTTCTGCCTGGTTCTCTCCTGTTTGTTCCTTATAGGTAATTATATTACGTATAATATTTTGAACGTTTTCCCAATGGTCTTTAGACTGCAGCATGTAGGGTACTGTCGCTCGCGGTTCGATATCTTTTGGTAGGGTGCTCCTCTCGGTGTCCCAACTATAGCCCGAGTATATAGTGTGTGCCACACTGTCTTCCTCCCCGCAGTACTCGCACAGGCTGTTAGAGGCTCTGCCTATTTTGTGGAGATAGTCTCGGAAACACCCATGGCCACTGAGTGCCTGAGTGAGGTGATAATTTACTTCTCCGAGCTTCCTGGTGATCCATTTTTCCGCGTCATTTATCAGGAGTTTGGTCCACTGACCCTTGGCGCTTGCTTTCCAGTGCTTCTGCCATGTCCGGAGTAGTTCTCTTTTTGCCGTCTTTTTTATTTCTTTTTTGTTGACTACTGCAACTAAGTCTCTCTGAATCCGTGAGTAAATGTAGGCAGCCTCTCTATAACTAGCAGCGCTATTAGCGGCATGCCCGCCTGTATCAGTGACGCCTCCCTTGACACGGACCTGTAAGCACTGCTGGCTCGAATTGCGAGCATTCTCTGGACCGCTCCCAGCTTATGTTTGGTGACTACCACATTCCAGGCTCTTGCCCATACTGGGGCAGCATATAACATTGCCGAGTGCGCCACCGAGTGCGCCGAGCACAGCAGTTTTCTTTTGCTGCTTCTAGGTTGTCCGACGTTAGGCATTAGCCAACGCGCACAGGGTTTTTTGCGCTTTATCGGCTGCTTTTTTAACGTGCTACCCGAATGATAGATTTTTATCTATTTTAACCCCTAAGTATTTTATGGCACTCTTTGGGGTGATGACAGTGTCCGTCAGCTTAAATTGTATGTTCCCAATTTTCCGCTTTTCCGTTAATAGGACCGCTTCTGTTGTTTCCGGAGCCAGCTTGAGCATTTTGTTGTCCATCCACAGGTCAATCAAAAGCATCGCTTTATTGGCCTTTTTCATTGGACCATGCTCGGTTTAAGATAGGAAATACTACCTAAACATGACTGTACTAGATTAGACCAAAGAGAAAAAACTTGGCAGACATGTCTAGGTAGACGGAATAAGTAGAAACCTTTATGGGCATGACTAGGCAGACAGAACTAGACAAACAAGACTAGGCTAAGCTGGTAAGACTATCATCATCAACTACTGGCCTTCGAAGTTCACTGCTGGACATAGGCCTACCTCATGGTTTTCCATTGTTGACTGTCTTGACCCGCCTGAATCCAATTGATGTCAATTCTTTTTAGGTCGTCGGTCCAGAGTGTAGGTAGTCTTCCTCTTTCGGTTATCACCGCGTGGCCACGTAACCGACCCAAAAGTCCTCTCAGGGGAATCTACACCTTGTCGTTGATGAGAGAGCACACTAACCTTGCATCCAGGGTGCGATGCCGGCGGTAATATAGCTACTAGTAGGGCCGCCCTTGCTGGTCAGGTCTCGAAGTGATGAAGGTGAAGCTAAGAAGATTCCCACGCAGCGTCTGAACCAGACTGGGTGGCTGCAAGCGGAGTCTGTTCTCCTTGTTATGAGCCGCTGAGGTATATATTCGCCAATACGCCTGGCCAGCGTGGCGAATTACGACCAAAACCCCCTTATAGCAATTATGACGATTTTTCAAACAAGAAGAAGTGAACCCCAGGTGGGTAAATCATTCAATGACAAATCTCACACCTCCACAAAGGTCTGCCTCAAGGATTCTGGAGGAGGCAAAAAATTTGTTAGTACAACTACCACAGGTAAGACTAGTTAAGTCTTAAATACCAGATATGATAGATAGGCAATAGTAGATTAGGTAGATAAGATTATGTAGAGAATATTAGCCAAGCAAGACCAGACACATAATTACCGTTAAGTACACTGGAGACACCGTTAATTCTGGAAAAATTAATGTTGGAGGCCTAATTTATTTTGAGGATGAAGAGGCCGTCTTCAATTATAATATATAAAGGCAAGAATAGGCGGAAGGGAATAGACAAACTAGTCTCTACAGAGAGTACTAAATAAACAATGCGAGACGAAAGAAAAATAGACAGTGGCTATCCAAATAAGACTACAGAGAGAAGACTAGATAAGCAAGGCATATAAAATTATATTGTAAAGTTTGGTAAATTAGATTTAAATATAATATATATGCTAGAGGTGTATTAGAAAAAAAAATCGTCCAAACATCTTTCAAAGAACCTAAAGTTAACCGAAGTTAAACATTACAACTTAGTAGTAAGACCCTCCGTACTCTATGCCTTAGAATGCCTCTTGATGAACAGGAAAGGTCCACTCTGGAAACTAGAGCTTAAGATCGGAAAATTCTGAGGAGAATACTAGGGCTAATACGAGAGGAGGATGGCACATACAGGATTGGACATAATAGTGAGCTGTACCACCTGAGAGTACAGCGCCTCAGCACCATCCGTGCCGCAGAAGCGTATCGCACAGTCTTCTCTGAGATAGCCTGTATAATTACGGGATTCCTTCCAGCCGACATCCGTCTCAAGCAGTTTTTTCCGCTCTCCAGCTCTCCGTAGAGAGTTATGCCTCTCCATAACTCTCACCAGATCGCAGACGATACGCTATTAAGATTTAAAGGGTTTACCAGACTCGCTGAACGAGCTCCCCCCAGAAACTAATCCACCCTTCACAAATGTCGCTGGTTACATACCATTTGACACTGAATGATATATTTTAACTCCGAGTGTACACCGACGGTTCTAGTTCGATCAGAGGTACGGGGGCTGCATTCGTCACCTACTTTCAAGACAAGGAATTACATGTGTATAAGATTAATAAATTAGAAAAGTATTGATCAATTTTTAATGCTGAACTCTTGGGAATTACTACCTTCCCTTAAATGGAAAATAACAGAAGCAGATCCTGTTCAATCATTTGTGACAGCCGATCTATTCTGGATGCTCTGAAGAATTTAAATGCGCCCACTAAATTATTGTTGGAGACGTGGAAGACAGCTGCTAGAGTTTGAAGGAAGAACAGCATCCTTTGGCATTGGGTTAATGCGCAACTGGTTTTAAAGGCAATGAACAAATAAAACAGATAAACAGCAGATGATAAGGAAGATCTGCCAATTTTCTATAGTAAATTGCCCAAAGAGGCTTTAAGATCATGCTCCAAAGGGCCTTTCTAGAAGCTCTGACAGGACAGATGGGATGTGGCTACAACAGAGTTGTGGACCAAGCTGTTTATCTTCTTCTTCTGTTGGCTTTATAACCCGCGGTGGGTTTTTGCCTCTACAACAATCTTCTTCCATTCTGTCCTTTCACCGGATTTCTCTCATCTCCAATCCCTTACTCCCATCTTTCTAAGAGTTTTCTCCACGTCTTCCATCCATCTTTTCCTTGGCCCGCCCCTTTTCCTTCTTCCTACTGGTCGCCAGTTGTACATTTTCTTGGCTGGTCTGTCGTCATGCATTCTGTACAGGTGTCCCAGCCATGCTATTCTTTGAGCTTTTACATATCTCACTATGTCCGCATCGTTTATTAACCTGCTTAGTTCATGGTTCATTAGTATCCTCCAAATTCCATGCTCATTTAGGATCGGTTCGTAGATCTTTCTGAGGATCTTTCTTTTAAAGATGCGTAGCGCGTCCTCCTCTGCGGTGGTTAGGGTCCAGGCCTCGCATCCGTATGTTACTGCTGGTCTAATGAGTGTTCGGGATATTTGAAGTTTGATTTTGTGACTCAATAACTTGGACTTCATCAGTTTTTGGTATCCGTAGTAGCATCGGTTTCAACTAAGTATTCGAGAGCTTGTTTCTTTAGCTATTACGTTTGTTCTGTTGATTTCTGTTCCTAAGTAGATACAACTTTCAACCTGCTCAAAGCGATACTCGCCCAAGTTAAGGTCATTGTTATCGTGATGTTCTCTTTCAACTTGCATGTATTTAGTTTTTACCTCATTTATTTTCAATCCCCTTTTTTGCGTTTCATCGTCCAGCATCAATAGTGCTTCCTTTAGCGCGTCCTCTGCTTCTACATGTCAAACTGACATCATCTGCATATGCAGCAACCTGTGTTGATCGGTTGCCAATGTATCCCGTTATAATCAGCTTAATCATGCATGCCTCTAATGTTAGGTTGAATATCATAGCGCTCAGGGCATCTCCCTGCCTCACATCGATTTCGATTTTAAAGGCGGATGTAAGTTGGTTGTCTACTCTAACCGAGGCTTTCGAACCGGACAATGTAGCTTTTATTAGTTTTGCGTATTTACGGGGTATTCCTAGCATCAGTAGATCGTCAAGGATCGTGTTTCTTTTGACGATATCGAATGCCTGCTTAAAGTCAATGTAGAGGTTGTGCAGCGATATATCAAACTCCTATGTTTTCTCCTGAATTTGCCTTATGGTGTATATGTTGTCTATCGTTGACCTATTGGCACGAAATCCGCTCTGATATTGTCCTAATATCTCGTCGTAGTAGACAGCGAGTATGGTATAAAGAACGCCTGTTCGCCTGAACTTTGTATGTTACGTTAAGGAGCGTTAAGGACCAAGCTGTTTATACCGTCCATTGAAACCTGGAGGGGTTTCAACATTAGTCTGCCCCACCACGCAATCCAGTTAATAAGAGCCCATGGTAATTTCAAAGATACCTCCACAGATTTGGTAAAAGAGAAAGTCCCCTCTGTGAGTCTGACCAAAAATAAACCGCGGCACACGTACTATTTTATTGCACAGACACCGAAATATGAAGCCGATCTTTGGAGACTGATATGCTGATGCATGAACTTACCTGGCCTAAGAATGAATATGATATATTAACAGAGCCAAAATCGAGAGAGTTGTGGCTTGTCTTTGATAAACACGCCAAGCAATTATCTAGACGGGATCTTGATGAACAGTTTAGAATGCAATAACTCAGGTCGTGAGATATCGGGAAAGTAAATAAAAATAGAAAAGTAAAACTTATAAAATAACCAGCATAGAGTCCTTTTGCACTGAATGCTGGCCTTCATGCGTTAGTCTGCACATAAAGGAAAATTCAAATAGGCTGTAGTACCTCCAAGAAGACCTAATCACATCTATGAGGGATGGACGCATTACCTTCTATGGATATTTAACCCGCATGAACCCCCGCAGACTCACAAACAGGGTCTTCACCATGACAAGTAGAGGGAAAACCTACAAAAACAAATGGATCATTACGGTGAAACCAGATCTTGAGCAACTTAAAATTTTACCAGAAACCATAGAGGATCGGTCTAAATTCCGGCAGACCATAAATTTTGGCAGACCCAAACAGCAAAGGAACCAACTGACCAAAGTGGACAGAAGAGAGGAAGCTTGCCCACAGCCAGAAAATGAAAACTTTCAATGCGAAGAAGAAACAGCAGACCCATATGAAGAGTCAAAACGAGCGCCGTGGTCCTAAGTAGGCCCAAACAAGAAGAAAAAAATATTTGATAGATAGGATACACAATTAGGGAACTAATACAAAAATCAAGCAAGTACAGGATAAGCAGGATTACAATCAACACTACACAAGCAGGATACGCTAGAAAATACAGGACTGACAATATTATACAGACACGCTAGACAGTCACTACTAGACATATAAATATATAGAGATATGTTTGGAGGGTCAAGACTAGACAAACAAGACTAGTTAGACAGCGCTAAATGAATTATGCATTTAATATTTTATCTAATGAAGCTCTAATAGTTCTATTAAACTGATAACAATTTGTCACTCAGCCCCAAAAGGCAGACAAAGAGTCTTTATTGAGATTTTAAGTTTTGTAAATCTTTCTTGTGTGCGAAACGGTATATTTCTACGTCCACCATAAATTCTGGTAATAATTAATGTCGGCGGCCTAATTTATTTCGAGGATGAAGAGGCCCTCCTCAATTACAAAAGGGTTAAGAGTCGCGACTACTGAATTATACCGGAATAAATAATTAGTTTAATTAAAATTTTGTTTAGACATTCGCTACGAAACACACATAGAACTTCTTCTGAAAATATAGTCAAACACATTAATAACAGAATAATATTTTTATGAATATTTTTAAATTTCTATGTCAGGGATTGATTTTGAATTATCAAAAACTTGTTCTTTTGTTTAATATTATCTTGTCTATATAATCATACTTGTCTGCTCAGTCTTGTCCGCCTAGTTCGTCTGGATCGTTTAGTTTGTCTATTCCGTCTAGTCCGTCTAGTCCGTCTAGTCCGTCTAGTCCGTCTAGTCCGTCTAGTCCTTCTAGTCCGTCTAGTCCGTCTAGTCCGTCTAGTCCGTCTAGTCCGTCTAGTCCGTCTAGTCCGTCTAGTCCGTCTAGTCCGTCTAGTCCGTCTAGTCCGTCTAGTCCGTCTAGTCCGTCTAGTCCGTCTAGTCCGTCTGGATCGGTTAGTTTGTCTATTCCGTCTAGTCCGTCTTGTCCGTCTAGTCCGTCTTGTCTAGGGCTTCTTAAACTATAGGTCGCGACCCTAAAAGGGGTTGCTTATCGAAATCTTGGGGTCGTGAGATATTAATGTAAAATATTTAAATACAATGAAATGAAAATGGCGGAAAAGACATATATTTTTGATAAGTAACATATAAGTTGACGAGTTTTTAAAAACTGAAGGGTTAGAATTTAAAAATTGCTGAGGAGTTTGCACGGATGGTGCAAAAGCGATTACGGGTCAAAATATTGGTTTTAAATCATTTTTTCAAGCTTCTCAGACAGAACAGAATCAAACTATGTGCTTCAGGACGCAGAAGGCTATAAATGTTATTAAGAGCCATGTTATTAACAGCCGCTTATTTTCAAATCTCTGCAAGGATACAGATTCTCACTATACAAAATTATTGTTACATGCAGAAGTAAGTTGGACATCAAGAGGTCGAATTTGCTGAGCTTTTGAGTAACTACAACCTGAAACTACATTTTTCAAATATCCATTAACTGAACTTTGGATCGGAGCTAGAACTGAATTTCCCACAATCTCCATATGGCATTAAATGTTTTTCTGTCATTCATCACCACATATTTATGTGAAATTACTTTTTCAGCTTTAACACATAGCAAATCCCAATATCGTTCATCGTTAAAAAATGTTCAAGAGATTTTACGTCCAGAAATGTCAAATTTAAATATCCACCAATACTTAGTTTATTATCCAGAACAAGCACATCCGTCTTATTAAAAAACGATTTTCCTTTAATTTCTGTATACTTAACCACTTAAGGGCTGCGCTCGAAGAATATATTCGAACGGACTTTGACTCGTATATATACCATTATTGCAAAAATGCTATTATAATAAATACAATTTTAACTTTTTGTGCAATTTTAATCTTATATTTTTTTGGGTTGCGAGAAAATCACAATCATAAATGGGGTCGTGACTAAAAAAAGTTTAAGAAGCCCTGCTTTAGTCCGTCTAGTGCGTCTAGTTCGTCTAGTTCTGTGGTGCGCAAATTATTTTCATTTGCGACATAACATTTTGTGTAAAATTTCATCGCGACCCCTCGATAGAAAGTAGACGTTTTTTAAATCTGTTTATATTGGCATTTCAATATTTGACTGCAACCTGAAAAGTTTTCAATTTTTTTGAATTCGACTACCTACACAAAAAAATTTTTTATCGACCCCGCTGGGGATCGATTTCTACATTTCCACAATTTACAACCAGCAGGGAAAACACTTTTAGACAGTTTGAAATTTTCCATTCTCTTGATAAATAATGATTTTAAAGAAATACATTTTCTCGCATTTACCGCAGATTTCACCATGTCATAACTTTAGAACCGCTTAACACAGAGACTTCTAGTTTTTACGAATCGATTCAACATCCCAAAATTAGTATGAACAAATATTTGATTCGTAGGAAGCTTTCAATTAAAATATCCCACCGAACCAGCCATCGATCCGCTGGAGGATTCGTACGTTTTAATTCACTGCTCGGGTAATTTTTATCAAATTACAACAAGTTTAGTCTCCAATGATGCGTAATGAATTCGGCTAAATTATTCTGCGGCAAAAACTTAAAACGTCTTGTGCAAACCTCTCAGAAACTGGAAATCTCAGCGATATTACATTCGGCACACAGCAACATTTTTTAAGCCCGCCATTCACGATCAGTTTAAACTGATCAGTTGAACTGATGTTTAGAATCAGTTAAAACTGATCAGTTCAAAATGATTTCCCCACTCACTGGCTTAAAACCGGCCTTCAGTTCTCGATTGTCGCGTTCTGTATCTGGTTAGCAAATTTCTCCCCGCGTAACTTAAAAAAATTGATTCGGATTCTGGAGAGGATATTCTACATATGACAATTAGTTTAATCAATAAAAAACAAAAAAAACGGAAAGGAAAAATGGTTAAAAAAAATATATAACAGTTATCTCATATTAATTTGTTAAATGAGTTGTCACTGAAACCGAGTGACTGGCATAACTATTTAAGAATGGACGAATGTACATATTTCAAGCTATTTTTGTATAAATTCTTCAGTTATTGCAGGTCCGGACGCCGTGCCGGTTAAACTACGACTGACTAAGCGCATGAGCGGTCGGTTTGGCGTGATGAAAACGAACTGAAGCCAGCGGATTTATGGTGCGCCCGGTAAATCCGTGGGTTGCCGTCAGTTCAAAATTTTACGTTGGGATTTCACACTCACGGTCAGTTTTTGGATGTACGTCAGTTCAACTGATCAGTTGAACTGATCGTGAATGGGGGGCATTAGCGGTATTATTAACATCATTTTAGTAAAGTTTCAAAATTTGTTATGTTTTTCTTCGTTTGCCGTAAGAGATATATAATTTTTCATTGAAGATGTAGTACTTACAGTTCTACTACAATCTTTAACTTTTCCACCAATTTAAAAATCGAATTTCTTCAAACAAAAACGCAAACCCATTCTTTATAAATTTTGCTGCTACACAGAAACTACACGAATTTCAACAAATACATCGCGCTTTCACCAACCAAACTGGACCCGAAAGAAATCGAACTGCCGAAAACAATTTTCTAGTTTATGTCACTCAAAAGTTACATATAAACAAGATATATAGTTTCTCACTATATACCATCGCGAATTTCCGGCAGATTTCACGAGATCGAAACTTTTGAATGACTTTCCACAGAGACTTCTAGTTTCACCAATCGATTCAGCGTCCCAAAATTAGTCCGAAAACGTACATCGTATTCTCTAGGAAGCTTTCGGTTAAGAAATACCATCGACATGGGGAATCTATACCGCGGAATCGACGAAATGCGAGAAAATCGATTTTGTCAGAATTGTTATTTTTTGAGTTACAGCAAAATTAAAAAACGTTTCTGCAAGCATTTTTACTGCTGATTACAAATTTTTAAAATATAATTCGCTAGCTCTTCCGTTCACTATCGCAAGCTAAAATTGAGGAAAATTTTAAGGAATTTCGGCGCTCGAGTACAGATCTTGTACTCGATCTTTTACTTCGTAAAAGTAATAAATTTCTCGCTCATAATCTGAGCCTGTTGATGGGAAAATGATCCTGATAGGAAAACGATGCCGCCATCCGTTTTTGATTGTCTGCAACCGTTTCTGAGATATCGTTTTGTCAATTCGAGAATCTTAAAATTTCACTTTGAAATTTCTCTACGAATTATTAATTCTTTCCGGACAATTGAAATATACCCATAATGCAAAATACACATCAATTGGTTTGTCTTGTCGAGTAGTTTCTGTGTGCCCAAAATGGTATCGCCGCCGTTTACCGTTCTTGAGGAAATGAAATAAAACCGAAAAAGCACATTTTTTCGACCGAAATTATGGAAAATTTTTGTTGTGGAATTTCTTGGAAAATTTTCTTATGATTTTTTTTAATTACCCGAAGGAAATCGAAGTGCTATAAACGATTTTTTATATCACTCCAAAGTTACGAATATACAAGCAATATAATTTTTCGCTGTTAAAGCCTTTATGAGTCTATTCTCATGAACGGTTAAAGATAGTTTTCACAAGGTCCTTTCCCTACGGATGCACTAAGATTTCCTAAAGACTCGTAGTTTTCACCATTAGATTCAGCGTCCCAAAAATAACTGTAAAACATACACGATAGTCCTGGGAAGCCTTAAGTTAAGGAAATGACATCGATCCAGCCATCGATCCTTTGGAGCAAACTATTTTCATTTGCGAGCCAACCTTTCTTCTGAAAAATTTTATCGCGACCAATGTATAGAAAGTAGAGGTTTTTTTTTAAATTTGTTCATAATTAACATTTCACTATTTTACCGGTACCTGATACACACGAAAAGCCTTATATTTTTTATGGATTCCACGACTCAAAAAAATTTTCTATCGACCCGTCTAGTGGTCGCGACCCACGGCTGCCCACCACTGGTCTAGTTCGTCTACGATAAACGAATAAGACGGAGTAGACAAACTAGGCAAACTATGCGAACTGGACGAACTGAACAAACTAGACGAACTAAACCAGTGATGCGCAACTGTGGGTCGTGACCCCCAGGGGGGTAGGTAGGTAAACAAACCTAAGGTAAACTAACCTAACCTAACCCCTCTGGCAGTCGCGACCTACAGTTTAGCGCCACTGGTCTAGATCATCTAGTTTGTCCAGTTCGTCTAGTTTCTTCTATATTTTGCAATTTTTGTTGCTCTGACACATTTTCTACATTGTTTTTGATTGTTTGAGCCCCAAATTTTCTCTGCAATTTTTGTTTTTCAGACTCATTTTCTGAAATGTTTTTGATTGTTTGAGCTCCAAATTTTCTCACCAATTTTATTGTTTTGACACATTTTCTTCAATATTTTCGATTGTTTAAGCCTCAAATTTTCTCAGCAATTTTATTGTTCCCACACATTTTTTTTACAATGTTTTCAATTGTTTGAGCCCCGAATTTTCTCAGCAATTTTGTTGCTCTGACACATTTTCTTTATTGTTTTTGATTGTTTGAGCCCCAAATTTTCTCACCAATTTTGTTGTTCCCTCATATTTTGTTCAATGTTTTCAATTGTTTGAGCCCCAAATTTTCTCAGCAAATTTCTAGTCTAGTTCGTCTAGTTCGCCTAGGTTTTCTAGTTTGTCTACTCCCTCTTAATCGTTTACCTAGTCCATTTAGTCCACCTTGTCTCTAGTCTCTCAAGTCATATGTATCTAGTCTACCTATACTGTCTAGAATGTCCATTTTGTCTATGAATTATCGGTTTAAACTTAAAACAAACGGAACTCAGCCTGAATATATAAATATATTCAGCCTCTCCGGAACTCTATAACAATTATTGAGCCTTTTTAGGACTACCAAAAACAAATCTCGTGTGAAATTTGTCAGTTATTCTATAGCTTTCCGTCCACCTTCGTGGCACTCAACAAAAACTATAAAAATAACATTGTTTTTAAGATCTTGTCTTTCCGATACCTTAAGTGGATGGTTTTGCAAACCACTCACTTGAAAACCCATGTGGTGATTAGGGTAAGATGTTTTTAATTTTGACATATTGTGTCAATGTGTTAATGTTATTTTTATGGTTTTTGTTGAGTTCCACGAAGGTGGACTGAAAGCTGTAAAATAACTTACAAATTTAATGTGATATTTGTTTTGGTAGTCCTAAAAAGATTCAATAATTGTTGTAGAGCTCCGGAAAGGCTGAATATATTTATATATTCATATATATTCAGGCTGTGTTCTATTTGCTTTAAGTTTGTATGATTATTTATAACATGGGATGGTTTCACATTTCTCTAAATTATCTGTTTGTTACAAGTCTGGATAGCCGTCAAGACTTTCAGCTTAAAACATATTGTTTCAAATGACAAATTACGTGCGTGAGTGGAAGATATTTTTCAAGTGGAGGTTAAAATCTGTGTTGGGCGAATAAAAGTTGAACAACCCGAGATTGTGCATTTAAATATTTAAAAGCACCCAACGCGCATTTACTAAATACTAACGATTAATCCTCTATATCAGAAAAAATAAGAATGGGAGCCTTACAGCATTTTGTCGATTGCTTAAAAAAGATTGTGTTTTTATTTCATCTTACAAACACCTATTGTAGAAAAGAAAAGAAAAAATAATAAGTGCATTTCAGCGGTACAATTTATATATAGAACAATTAATAAGTTTACGATATATAAATAATAAACTTGAACAAATGTTGTTTAAATGAAAATGAATCTGCATTTAGTATAATAAAGGGTTTTTCAATAGCGACATAACAATTTTGTTTTATAATACGGAACAACCTACACACTTTTTTATGATCTGTCAAAACGTCAATCAAGTCTTAAATTTTTATTATGGTGAAGTTCACGAATGAGCAACGTTTAGAAATCGTTAAAACTTAATACTAAAATTCTGAGTCGGTAGCAACTTTAACAACCTTAAGCTCTTTAGCGCTTACTCCAATTTTTGGTCGCAATAATCGTCCCACCAGACAAGCTATGCGTGCGATGATGAATAAATTTGGTTCAAGATATTCACTATTGAATGTTCCTGTGCCAGGTAGAAGTACTGTAAATATTACAACCGTAAGAGCTTTAGTTCAAAATGAACCAAACAAGTCGATTCCAATCCGTTCACAAGAATTGGGAATTTCTCAGTCCACATTATAGCGAATTTTATGTAAAGATCTTCAGCTATACCCTACAAGATGAAACTAACCCAAGAACTGAAACCTCTGGAGGTACAAACACTCCTACACCAATACCTTGCTTATGTCCGGCATACACGCTACGGTCTACCGGAGAGGTTACATGTGCAGCTTTGCCTGCGCAGGTCAACCGTACGCAAGAAACTGTACAGGTCTATTCCCACACACACTCCGTTCTCCGGTGGACCGTTGTGTGTATGGCGGGCATTAGTCTTCGAACCATCAGCATACCACTTAATAACAATTTGCTGTATGTGGTATGCTAAGGATTCGTCGCTCTAATCTTTACTACTACACATTGCTGTGTAGTTTTACTCGAAATGGTAATTGCACACAATGTCGTCTTTCGATACTTCCAACCTGAGGATCTTGGCAGCAAGGCTGTTCCGGTCTCTGTTCCCGATTATTTTATCTTTATCTATTTTTTCTTGCTTAACCTCACAATCTCCGATATGTCGCCCCTCTCCACGTCTAGATGCAATGGAGTGAGATCCAGTAGCAGTTCCATTGCTGCTGTCGGGCAGTCTTTGAATCTTCTCAAGCAGCGTT
Organism: Phosphuga atrata; assembly: GCA_944588485.1. NCBI lineage: Eukaryota > Metazoa > Arthropoda > Insecta > Coleoptera > Silphidae > Phosphuga > Phosphuga atrata. Next base: position 10,454,286 of record OX155896.1, on the reverse strand, counting down.
GTCATAGAGACCAGCTTCGTTCCACTTCCCCACGCAATTGCCTTGTAAGTGTTTGCAGGTTGCCACTATCGTGGTGTACATCTATCGCAGGATTGTGGGGTTATAACACAACGTTTCCCCTGCCATGTTTTCAAGTTTCCCTCCGATTTTTGCACACCAATAGAGCGCGTTTACATTTTTCTACTACTTTTGAAGCTAGCCTGTTTTATAGGAGTTTGTAATCTAGTATTTTACCATGATACTTTATCTCCTATTTGTATTCTGCTGCCCTCCCATCAAACAGTATGGGCTTTCGGCAGTTTACTCTTTCCTTCCTAGTAAATGGTATCACGGTGCGTTTAATAGGGTTGAGTTTCAGTCCCATTATTTTACACAATCTATTAGTTACTTTGTGGCCTCTTTGTACGATTTCACAGAACGTTCCCCCAAAATTTCCTCTGAATATGATGGCTATGTCATCGGCGTAACCTTGACATTAAATCTCTCAGCCTAGTTAGTAATTAATCAACTACCAGGATCCTCAACAATGGTTATAACACACCTCCTTGTAGGCACCCTCGAGTTGTGGAGATCTTGATGGATATTGATGGGGTCTTGTGCCTCCTCCGTTCTAGTTCTCAGCATTTCTTCTCTTTGAGGTAATGCTTTCGAGATATCTTCTTTTAAGAGCCAATTGTATAGCCAGGCGCAAGGTTGTCAAAGGGTGTGTCAAGTGTTGTCAAAGGCTACTTCAATGTCTAAGAAGCCACTTATCGCAATTTCCTTTGTATCTAGTGCTGTTTATAATTCATTGGTCAGCTGATACAGGACGATCCTTGTGGATTTTCATGCTCTGTATGCATGCTGACAGTTGTGTAGTGGTGCATCTACCAGCAATGTTGTTCCAAGCAATTTGTCAATAACCTTCTGCATTGTCTTGAAAATGAAACATACTAGACTAATGGGTTTAAATAACTTCGGTTGAGTGGTGTATTTTTCCCAACCTTTGGTATGAATGCCACCTTAGCCCTTCTCTACAGCTCCGGTATGTATCCGGTAGCGCTAAGCTTCTTCTAAAGATTTTTAGAAGATAATCCATTTATTATCTCCTTGCCTTTTTTATGAAGGCGGAAAATATTCCATCCACACCTTGAATGGGCCATTGAATAGCCGGAAAATGCGATAGCCCATTTGATTCGGTTTTCCTTACAGTTGGGCGCGGCATCGCTGCATAATGCACTCGGTGTCTTTGTATTTCCTACATCCCGGAAAATCTAGTAGGAGGAATTTTTTTTACATGTGGTTTGGGGGAAGCTCTACCAGCCTGTGTGTGAGGCTCTCACTTACTAAACCCCTTCTTCCAATTGGCTTAAAAGTACGCCACCCCGGTATCGCTTACGCATTGCTTTAGGGTGCAGCCCGGACGGTTTTTTACCCGCCCTAGTTTTTCGGTTTTCCTTTTATTTTGATCTAGGGTCGGCCTTTGTTACTTGCCACTCCATCCCTTCTTTTGTCTTCGTCCTTTCTTTTAAGGATTTCGGTACACAAATTTGTTATTGTCTTCTAGTTGTCCTTGCTCGTAATCAATAGATTGACTATATTCTGCGTGTCAATGGGTTCTCTTACCTCCTGTTCTGCTACGGCCCTAATATCAGCCCATTGCGAACATTGAAAGAAAATATGTTCAGCGGTATCCGTTGCTAGGCAGTATCTGTAGCTGATACTTTCTATTTTTTCTATCCTCTAACATAAGCGGCAAAATTACCATGTCCGCTTAGTATTTGTGTGAGGTAGAAGTTTGTGCCATGAGTGAATTTCGGGAATGAGGGTTCGGTTGCACCCCCTTCCCTGGCATGTGCCCAGCGTGGCTGCCATTTGCTCATCAGTTGGTTTTTGTTAAAGGTTCTACCCTCTTTGTTCGTTCCTTGGTTGGAAGCCCTTTCCTTCGCCGTAAAGGCTATCCGCGGGACTGCCGCTATAACTTGTAGCTTAATAGCCCTCTAGTTTTAGTAGCAGGACCCTTCAGTCAAGGCATTAGTTGGCGGAGTGCTGGTCCAGCGCGTTCGGCTTTCATAGCCGAGTTTTGGATGTGTCTACTCCAGGATAGCCGTTGGTCAATATGAACGCCGAGGTATTTTATTGTCGGTTTTGCCGACATCAACCTGCTTAAGATGTTAACAGTTCTTGAAATTCCGCTCCTATCGGAGATTGGAAATCATCACCACTACTCGGACCTTATCAATCGTCCGCCTGAAGAGTTCTGCGGACGTGCAACCAAACCAATCCCTGATGTTAACAGTTACGGTGCCTATTCTCTTGCGACCTATAAGTGCGATGACCTGGGACTTCTCTGGAGCTATTTGCAATTCGTTGCTTTCCATCCAACGATGAATGGCTTTTATAGCAGTTTAGACTCTGGCTGCCACAGCTTCCACATTGGTTTACGCGGACACCACAAGGAGGTCGTCGGTGAATGCTACCAGTCTACAGTTCTTGAGGTCTTTTGTCTTTTCTAGGTCTAGAACACCAACGTAGAGAATGTTCCACAGGAGCGGAGGGAGTACCGACCCCTGCGGGGCACTATACGTCACCGGCCTGGTTGTGTTTCTCTATATGTGCTCGACCTCCACGCTCGAAAACCATATTGTGTTGTTGATAGCCCTCCGTGCAGATCAAGTTCTTGGTTTATCCTGGTGGCTACTATACGCTCGAAAAGTATGCATAAGCTGTCTAGTAGGCAGATTAGGCGTAGCGATGAGGGCTTTCCTGGCTTGGGAACTTAAACCAATCTGGTCTCTTTCCATCTACCTGGTATGTTTCTACTTGCGAATGACCGAGTTGAACATGTTTGCTAAAATGTCTGTTTGAAGGAGGGCAGCCAGTCTTACGACTTCCGGTAGGATGCCATCAGGGCCTGGAGCTTTGTTAGCTTTTATTCTTGCAGCAGGTTCTAAGATTTCTCTAGCCGTGATTTCTGGGGGTACAGTGTCCACGACTACTCGGTCCCAGAAAATGGGTTCTTTCTGCGGGAACAATTCGTCGGCTGCTTTAATCTTGCTCGCAGTGGTAAGGTTTGGTATAAAGCACAATCCTAACCTATTGCAGACAATTTTATAGGCGTATCCCCAGAGATCGCCGTCCACGGCCTCAATAACTTTTTCCCAGCAGGCGTGCTTTGCCTTCTTTATACTGATTTTCAAATCTTTCCCAGCAGAAGTGTAAGCTGCGTGACCATTTGCTAGTTCTTCGATATCTGCGTTCCGTTTTGATTTGAGCCTTGACCACGATCATTTTTTCCCGATGCACACTTTCCGTAGCGTCGCGATTTCTTGGTTCCACTAATAGACTGGTTTCCTCCGACTCGGTCCCGCACCGGGTCTCGATAGGATGGCTTCGCAGCATCTAGAGGGAGCCGCAGTGATGGTGGACAGTGATGGTGGATTGGAGATCCTTCTTGATAGCGTCTTCTTTGTAAGAGTTGTATTTCCACCCGCTGGTTGTTTGCGCATTTGCCTTTGGCAATGGTTGTTGTCCAGGCCTAATGACAAGATCGAAGGTTATTAGCTGGTGATCGCTCAGTGTTTCTTCCCCGAGTACCTGCTAGTTTTGTATGCAATCGACTATGTCCATTGAGCAGAATGTCATGTCGATCGTGCATTGATGATTTCCTCTGGGATCATTACCCGTGTTGACGATGGCCACGTTGAGTGATGCTAACCAGTCTTTGAGAATAGAGACTCCTGGGTTTCATACGTAGACCCCCAGAGAGGACTCTTTGAGTTTGAGGACTCTTTGAGATGTAGTAGTAGGAGACCTGTATGCACTTCCTTTTCTGTATAGCTCCCATCCGGTATCTTAAGGGTGTTTGTCATTTCCACCCTATCCTTAACGGACTACCTTAATTAACTTACCTTAATTAACGGACTACCTTAATTAATTGGTCCATTTAGCTTTTGTATATCTTGTATTATTTCATATATTATTAGTTTTGGTACTTTAGGCTATCTAGTCATGTCTGCAAGTCAAGTTATGTTAATAGCTAAATTTTTGTCTCTCTGAAATTGGCAAGCGTAGATATTTTGAGCTAATTTTGAGTTGTATAATTAATTGAGATAATTTTGAGCTAATTAAAGACAAGATATTTGTCAAGAAAAGTATTTTGTTACAAGTAAATAATATTAGACAAACAAAACCAGACCAAAATAAGGCTAGATACATAAAGCTAGATCAAAAATGCAAGGCAGTTAAAACTAGTTATAAAGGACTAAGTATAGTGTGGCTCTAATTAGTGACGGCCGTTTCAGGTGAACCGCAAATTCGTTGAGGATGTTCTGCGGGACGCCGCGGTCTATTGAATCATAGGCCTTTTTAAAGTCTACAAAGACCGACACGCGCGGTTTGTAGCTGAGATTGCAATATCCAAAGATCGGTTTGAGGTTGTGGATCTGTTCTGCAGTTGAACGACCCTTTCTGAAACCCCCTTGGTATATAGCCTATTTGCTGCTCTACTTCAGATTTTAATCTCTCCAGCATAGCAAGTGAGAGAATTTTGTATGTTAATACTGTAAGAGGTATATTCCTCTATAGTTGTTGACGTTTTTCATGCTGCCTTTCTTGTGTAGTGGATGGATCAAGGCTGTTTACCAATCTACTAGTAGGATTTCTTTTGACCAAATTCGTTCTATTTGCTACTGTAAGATTTCAACTGCTTCTTCTTCTTCTTCCTTCTTGATTTAGGTGACTCGCCTGTTTATTCTTCGTCAACTTGGCTATTGCTCTGCATTCAGGTTGTCGCTCCATCTCTTCCGAGGACGCCCTTCGCTCCTGCGCCTCCGTTGTGATTTATCACGAGTAATTTATACTATTCTTCTGTCGTCCATCCTATTTATGTGTTCATTCCACTCTTTTTTTCTATTTGATACCTAGCCATTGAGGTCTTCTAATCCACATGTATTTCTTATACTTCTTCTTTCTTCACTTTATTGTAATGTTCATATATCTACAATAGGCAGGCAAAAGACGAAACATTTAGATAAACATCGTTGAAATGATTAGCTAAAGACAAGTGTAGATTTTTTCTTTCTTGTTTTAGAACTTGCACTTTAAGTTTGGCGTCCACATTTTCGCATAGTAAGTATCGGTAGTTTTCTTTGTATAGGAAGTCATATAAGTCCTCTGATACGCATCGTACGGATAGCACGAATCTACCCGTCGGCAATGCCGATGCCAATGCTCCAAGGGGCAACTTTTGCAATGCATGCAGATGACGTCATACGGAATGCTAGTCAGTAGACGGACTCCGCGCTCAAATTTAGCTTGAGACATACGACAATATCGGAAAAATTTGGCGACATCGTTGATCAAATTAGGAAAAAAGTCTGTGATAGGTTACAGGTTGCGATCTCTTCTTAAATATATCGTGTACCCATATATTATGTTTACTTTTTTTGGATGATTTAGCTTTTGTTTCTTCTACTTCTGCTTCTTCTACTAACAAACAATTACAATAAATTCTTCTTCTTCGTTTCCCTCAATTATCTTGCACATTCCACCGAACGCTGCGCTACCTCTCACTACGAAAATCCGAATGAAAGTGGCGTCGGCAATCCGATTGCTGGTAGTTGCGTCGTCAAATCCGATCGCTGGTGATACTGTAGACGCGTTGTAAAAAAATAATCCATTTATACGTTGCGAAAATGTGGACGCCTACCTTTATTGTAATGTTCATATATCTACAATAGGCAAAAGACGAAACATTTATTCAGACAACATGTGATGATGACAACAAATAACATTAGAGGGACAAGATTATACAGGCTGTATAACTAAAACTAGATAGATAAGTCTCGAAAAATTAGTTTAGGAAAGCAGTTCTAGATTACAGAGATATGATCATATAAGAATGAACGCAAAAGGTTAGATAGACAGGCAAATGTAGAAGTACAATTAAAATAAGAGAATTAAGACTAGACATAATGGACTAAGTAGGCAAAACAGTTCTTGAACAATTTTATTACTCTAAGCAGTACTAGAGAGAGACTATTCTAAAGAGGTACAAAATTACTGAAACATTAGATAGATAATAATACGCAGACAAGTGTAGACGAAAAAGAATCGAAAGATAAGACTAGATGGAAAAAGAATCAGGAAATACGTGGTAATACAGACAAAACATGGAACAAGAAGATAGATCAAAAATATTATAATAGAGAATAGAGATTGCGGCAAATACTGGATTTATAATATAAAGTAAAATCATATACAGGGTGGGCCAATTGACGTGACCACCCCAAATATCTCCGTTACTTTTAGAGTGACGGAAAAAATGTTGAAAATGAATTTTATTGATTTAGATGGGCTGACACAATGGTTAAAAATACTTTTTTTTGTCAAGGTCATAGTTTATGGATCCTCAAGGTCATCAATGATTTCTCAAATTGCAACATGTTATTTTATTACCAAGAATTGTAGCCACTATTCACGCGAATCTAGCGATCTATAATATCATGACCTCCGACGTTTCTTTTTGCGTGGATTAACAATGCACCTTTCAGGGATTAAATGAATAATTCGATCGAAACATCGTCGGAAAGATGATTTCTGTCAGGATAACGTTGTGCATAAAGTTCTTGCACTCGCACAGAGTTCCTACCGGTCTCATGAATCAGAATCATATCCACTTTCTCTGTTTAACTGTGCAATACCATTTTCGATACGGTGATTCAATGTTATTTTAAATGGATACAATTGTCAATTCATTTCAAGGTCATGATATCATGGGTCACTGGTTTCGTCTAAATAGTGGCTACAATGTCTTGATACAAAAATATTATGAACCCATTTGAAAAACCATTGATGACCTTGAGGACACATAAACTGTGACCTCGAAAAGAAAATTAACCAACGTCTTTTTTCGTCACTATAAAGATAACGGAGATATTTGGGGTGGTCATTTTAAATGGCGCACCCTGTATAATAAAATTATATATATATATATATATATATATATATATATATATATATATATATATATAAAATTAGTAGTAGAATTAGAAGTAAATAAGAAGTAAATTATTAGTAGAAGAAAAGTAGACAGCATATTTGTATATATTTTAATGAATTTTGAATAGTTTTTCCGTCTAGTCTAGTTTTATAAATTTATCATTTATCTTATCCTATCTCGAATCTTGTGTAGTTGGTGTTGTATTGACTAGCCTATTTAGTTTAATTTGTCAAATCCTTATCTAGAATGATCTCGTTTAATTTATACTCTACCCTAGTTTAATTGTCCACATTAATCAATAAGAATGTCTATTTAAACCATACAGGCGACAAAATCACTCAACACTCTGAAACAACATTAACTCCGAAAGTGCTGAGAATGATTTTAAGATATCAGACAGCTCATATATTCAATTGTTGAGTATAATAACAATAGCCCGGCGCCTGCGTATTTATTTCGTCTCCAATCCGGCGTCGGAAAAGCGGTCTGACGTTCGCAGTTTATACGCGATCGTGGATTGTCGCAGTTGCCGGTCCATCCGTCGTTCCTCGTGGAATCCTTACGTTTCCAGCAGTTAATAATAATACCGTTTTGGGAGAAATACCGAGTTCGATTTAAAATATTTATAAAGTACTTAATATTAAATTGCTTTGAAATATTATTATAGAAAAAAGAAGTTTTTAAAAAATTTAAAAAAACAATTATTTTGAAACTTGAATTATCTTCCAATATAAAAAATAAAATTTATGTTATATTGAATAATATATTACAATAATCTCTTATACAATAAATTTATTTTTCTTTTTCTATAAAATAAAACGTTGAAGATTCCACAGATTAGTTTTATTAGTTAGTTTGGATTGTGTGTTTATGAAATAAAATCAACATGTTTTGTAATATGTGAGGAAACTGATTTTGTAAATATTGTTCTAGGTTAAAACCCAATGAATGTGTTGAAGTTTCGACCAATTGTAGAATAGTTCGTTAAATCAAACGCAAAAACAAAACATTTTTTTATGAGCGGACTACATGGATATTTGTGTAAATCTAAATCGGGATTTGTGTACGGTCCATACGCGAAATTAAATTTTTACGAGTGCTTTTGTTCGGGTGTTTTATTGTTCGTCGTACATTATTTAGTGTGAAAATTTCGTAAAGGAATATTTTTTTGGTAGTATTTAGCGGAATAAAAATGGGTTATCTACGTACGATACTCTTCCACGTCGCTTCTCTGTACATAATAGGTAAGTTTTCATCTCTCTTCCAAGGTTTAATATTTTATTAATCTACATACAAAAGTTTCGCAAACTAAATTACTTTAGAAACTTGCTAATGTAACTACATTAATATCTAAATGATTGCTACAATTTGTAACGCGTTTTTTTCATAGTTTTATACAAACTGTATAGTTTGTTGAGTTAGCTATAAATTTCACTAATTATGTAGGTTGAATTTATATAGTCTTATTTATTAATAAAGTGAAAGATATAGAGGAGTAACACCTCTTTAAAAAACCTTGGTCCAGCTGGCCCGGCTGGTAGTACCCTGTAAGGGTCCCTTGCCAGGGATACGGTGAAGCCCTCAACGGCACAGACAGTGGAGTAGATGGACTACAGAACAGTGTATATGGCGGAAGAGGCAACCCCGTACTCGGGATAATGAGTAAAAGGTATTTGGTACATGGTACCAAATATCATGTTAAGGGGACGACGGTTTCACATGTTAGTGGCGGTACCCCGACAGTGTCTGTTTCACATGTTAGTGGCGGCTGATACTATAATACTCAGAAGTGGAAGTCTTGAGTTTAACCGACTGATATGTCAGTAATAACTTCAATTAAATCAACATGAATAGTGTCCCTTCTAGAGCAATAAATTACCCCAGGGGTTTCAGTCCCCGAGTGGTCTATTCGGATTCTGGGGAGACCACAGATGTGTGCAAGGAGGTAAGTCGGAGTACCTCAAATCCCGGTAGGAACATTCTTAAAGCAAAATCTCGGATTTGGATAATGACATTTAATGTCAATTCCCTTTTGAAAGCTGGGAAATTAAAAAATATCTTAAATAAAGCTAGAGAAGGTAATATAAAAATTATTGCATACCAGGAATCACGGTACACAGATGAATGTCCTTTTGATTCTGAAAACTTTAGGATATTTAAAGGAAAGCCAGGAGAACGAGTCATGGCCCACTGTCCACAATTTGGGACCGGATTTATAGTGGATAAATCAATACTTGAATGAGTTGTGACATTCAAGTCGTACTCAGGACGCCTTTCCACCATAACAATAAAATCAGGGAACAAAATCTATACTCTAATTAATGGTCATGCACAAACTAACATAACTAACACGGAAGCACCAGAGAAAGCTGAGCAATTTTGGAATCAATTAGATAATATTTTACAAAGAATTCCACAACATCATGTTAAAATTCTTATGGGTGACTTTAATGCACAAATTGGCAAAGAGAGGATATATCGATATTGGGTTGGGAAATGGTCTGGTCATAAAAATACTAATAAGAACGGCATGAGACTCATCGACTTATGCAGAAGTCATGATTTATTTTTCAAATCAACCTTCTTTAAGAAACTCCCTTCTAAAACAAGGACTTGGGTCTCACCTAACTCCTTATTGGGTGAGTATCAACTGGATCATGTACTAATTTCCCGTTTGTATACTGCAGAAATCATGAAACTAAAAGTATTGAAAGGCCTGGACTTAGACTCTGATCATTATCTAACAAAATTTTCCCTTGATGTGATCCCTGAGAAACGAAATTTTACAAAACGAGTTCCTCAATTTAAATATGATATAGAGAATATTAAAAGTAATGAAAACTTCATGAAAGGAACTGAAGAAATACAACCACAAAATTGGCCGCAACTTCAATCAGGACAGGAAGAAAACACTCATGGTGGACAGATGAATGTGACCAGTTAATACAACATAGGCAGCAAACCTGGAATAATTGGTCGTGCAATAAAACTCCGACCACATTGCAAGAACTTAAAAACGTTAGGAAGATAGTTACAAAATCAATAAGGAGGATTCGTAAACAAAGTGAAAATTTTAAATTACAATCAATAGACGAGGACTTTAAGCGACATAAGTCACGAAACTATTATAGAACGTTCAAGCAAAAGTTGACAAAGTATTCTTAGCCATCGCTTCATTTTGTTAATGAAAATGGAGAATTGGCTTATACTATAGATGCAAACTGTACAATCCTTGCAGTATACTTTTCTAAATTACTTAACAGTGATTTACCACAAGAAAAATTTAAGTTCATTAATTCTTATACAATTAATCAAGGTTCAACCCCACTGACTGTACAAGAGATTAAAGAGATTCAATCACTAAAAAATAACAAAGCTTCAGGGGAGGATCAAATAACTGCAGAATTGTGGAAAAATGCAGGAGAAAATTGTATCACAAAATTGCACGAAATTATTTTGGACATTTGGGAAACGGAAAAAATCCCCTCGGATTGGAAGTTGGCGATAATCCATCCTATACACAAAAAAGGAAATAAAACTGACCCAACAATTATCGAGGTATATCCCTTCTTCAGGTCACATACAAAATTCTTTCAAAAGTGTTACTAAACCGTGCAGAGCTGCAAGTAGATAATCAAATCGGTGAATATCAAGGTGGATTCAGGAAGGGACGGTCTTGTGCAGAGCTAATTTTGAATTTGAAAAACGTCATACAATATTTTCGCAACACAAATAACAAAAAATATGTCATAACGTTTGTGGATTTCCGGAAAGCATACGACAGTATAGATCGCTTATCACTCTTTAGTGTTTTAACAGAATATGGACTTGACCAAAAAACAAGAAATATTATCAAAGACACACTTACGGAGATAAAGGCTAAAGTAAAATTTATGGGTGGATTAAGTGAAGAGTTTGAAATAAATACAGGCGTCCGTCAAGGTGATGGAATTTCTCCATTACTTTTCAATTGTGCCCTGGAAAAAGTTGTTAGGGAATGGAGAAAAGCAGGGGCACCATCTCACCGACTAGGGCCAAAGATTAAGGGTATTCAAATAGACTGCCTAGCATTTGCTGATGATATGGCACTAATTGCTGAAGACATCTCTGATGCACAGAAGCAGATTACTATCTTGGAAGAACAAGCAGCAAAAATAGGGCTTCATATCTCTTATGCAAAAACTAAATTTATGACTAACTTAAAAAATGCGCGACATGAAATTTATATTAACGTTAACAAAATTGCTGGAGTAAAGGAATATAAATACTTAGGCGAATGGCATACAGAAAATGGTAATGAAAATAAATCTGTAACATCAAGAATCCAGAAAATGGGGGTAGCATTTCAATACACAAAAAATGTTTATAACAAGCAATGCCTGTCATGGAATAGTAAAATTCGTCATTATTTAACAGTGATTAAACCGGAAGCTCTGTATGCTTCAGAAACGCTAAATTTACAAATTAAAACATTAAAGGAACAATTAAATATTAAGGAAAGGAAAATTATGAGAAAGATCTTAGGGCCCAGAATTAAGAATGGCATACACTATCCCAAACCCAATTCTGAAATATATAGAAAAAATTCAAAAATTACCGATACCATGAGAATGAGACGAATTCAATTATTGGGTCATTTGGAAAGAATGAATCATACAAGGCTTACTTACCGAATCCACAAATTTCTACAGAACAAACGTACAAGACCAAAGTGGTACAAACAAGTGGAAAGGGACCTAGTGGAGATGGGATCGCCAGATCTCATGAATAGAAATGTGATCAGGAATATTGTTCATACAAGGGGATTTGAGGAAGATCTGTAGAAACCAACACGACGTGCATGGTCGGACGGAAAGCACAACAATCCATGAAGATGAAAAGCTATTGGGCAAGTAGGAAGGCTCAGCATACGTTGATTCCGCGTGGTCCTAAGTTATCCATCCGCGAGAAGAAGAAGAAAGTGAGAGATAGAAATAATTTAAAAACATAATTAACAAACATTCAACATTGTTAATTTTTCGTGTTTCAAAGATACGATTTATCTTATAATAATAACATTGAAACACGATAACACAATTAAAATGTTTTTAAAACACAATTTTCAAATTATTAATTTTTGCGGTTTGGACGATTATTCATATTTTAAAAACAATTTCATGTAAATTGTTTTTTTTCAATTTATGAGCAAGAAAATATGTTTAATTTTACCTACATAAGTGGAAATAGCGGTTAATTTCAATGTTATAGAAATTTTTTAGAACAGTTTTTGAAAAAGCTTAATAAAATACGTTGGCAATATCTTTTGTAGTTAAATTTGAATGCATGAGGTTTTGCATTTAAAGAACAACATAAAAAACATTTAAAAGTACTTATATAGCTATTTATTTTGGATTCTGTAAATTTATATATGGACCGTTTATTTTGAAAGTGATGTAAGTCCATTAAAAAAAAATGAGATATTAGGCAATTTATGCTTAATTCAGTGTAAACTTTTTATTTATTACTAATTAGCATTTAATCTTAAAAGATGCCAATGTTTTGTTCAATTGAAAATTGGCCAATATAGGAAATTGCATAGCAACTAATATGTTTAACTTCAATTTTCTCGAAACAACAAAAAATGGACTTACACCGCACAAACGGTCCATATGTCCGTAAAATTGTAGATGATGTAAATTTATTGGGATATATGAATATGAAAAATATTTATAAAACAGATTTCCTTTCATCATTTTTTACATTTCGTTGTTGTTAGACATATAATAGATAAGAATTAGAAAACAAATAAGAATTATTAAAAAGCCACAAAATTATTTTTTTATGTGTGAACACAAAGAATAAAAATCTTCATGCGTACAAGCATTTTGGTGAACTTAAAAATCTGTTTCATATCAGCAGAATTTGATCCTTTTAAAAAGAAATTAGACAATAATGAACCGGGACTTTTAAGCTAGAAGTAAGAGAACCAAAGTCTTAAAAACACCAGCCTAACGTGTGAATTATCAAACCTACAGAGCTACACTCGTATTGACTATGTAATCATAACAGGAATCCCTGAGACCCCAAATGAGTCAGTTTTATAGATCTTTAACAGCGTATAGGCAGCCATAAATAATAGGATGTGGCTATTTATACATACAGTATGTATATGCAATTGGTTATTTATACATACAGTATGTATAAGCAATTGGCTATTTATACATACCGTATGTATAAGCAATTGGCTATTTATACATACAGTCTACACTCAGTCTGTACCAGATAGAATGTTGAATTTTTATAGAGCTAAAAATACAAAATGGACACTTAATCATAATCATACAATCGGTAAAGAAGAATATGGATATTATGGCAAAGCAAAAAAAAAGAATGAAAATAATTATGATACAGCAACGGCTTTGTTGTTATCGAACGCTAAAGATGTGTGTAAGTGTTTTAAATAAGAAAAGTGGAAAAAGTTTATACGAAAATATATTCAAAATTTTCAAAAAAACTTTTTCCCACAAGCACAGAAACATACCAAAGTAATTTAATGGAATTTTTATCAAAAAATGAAGATAATGGTGGTGTTTACGCTATAAAAAAAGATGCGGAAGAAGAACTGGAATCACTATTTATATCCTCCTCAGAAATGGCTCTAAATTATAATAATTCTTAGTGCCCAGTTATACAAATAGATGTTCTTCTCGGGTTTATTGTTAAAAATATTAGGATTTTGTTATTACTCTGGAATAACCGACAAATCGTAATATGCAGCTGTAGCATTTATTGCTAAAGAAACATATATTGTATGAATGAATTCAAAAAAATATGTAGGACTAATCCGTCTGTTTTTTTAATTGACTAAGACTTAACCGAAATAAAAGCAATTAGAAACATTTTTTTGCAAAGTCCATGTTATTATATATAATCGATTAGTTTCTACTGAGTATAATTGGCAAATTGATGAGAAGCATAAATTATTGGATGAATTCAAGAAATGCTTGTATTCCCAATCATATGAAGAATACGAAGAGCAGGAAAAAGATTTTTTGGAAGTCTGGAAGTCTGTACAAGTTTTTATAGGAACAAAAGATAAATATGTAACACTTAAAAAACAATTCCTTAAAACTTGGGATAGTTGTAAAGAAATGTGGGTACATTGTTTTAGAAAACATTTACCATTAATGGGAGGCACTACAACAAACAGAATTGATCATTTGGGACCCTTAAACAATACTTTCTTTCTTTCTTTCTTTTTAGCGCTTAATTCGTCCATCTTTCGGTCAAACAGTAAGAGGACATAGGCCTCCCCTAGATTCTTCCAACCTTCTCTGTTTTGCGCTGCCCTTTTCCAGTGTAGTCCTCCCGTTTTTTTGAGGTCGTCAGCCCACCTCATCTGGTGCCGACCTCTTCTTTTTTTCCCTAGTAATGGTCTCCAATTCTGGATGGCGACATTCCACCTTTGGTCTTGCAGTCTGGCGTTATGTCCTGCGAAGCTCCATTTTAGTCTGGCTGCATGTTCTGTGACATCTGCCACTTTAGTTGTTTTCCTAATCCACACGTTTGGTCTTTTGTCCCTAAGCTTGATTCCGAGCATTTTCCTCTCCATGGCTCTTTGTGTCTTTGCTATCCTGTCTACGTTTTCTCTAGTTAGTGTCCAATCAACAAAACGTACGTCATGATAGGGAGTATGCACTGGTCAAATACTCTTGTTTTTAGATATTGGGGTATTTTGGAGTTTGATAGTACCCACCCTAGTTTTGCGAAGCCTGTCCATGCTAGTCTAATTCTGCGGCTAATTTCGGCTGTTTGGTTTTCTTTGCTTGCTCTTACTGTTTGACCCAGGTATATATATCCTCAACCATTTTAAGTTCGACGTTGTTTATAAACATATGTCTTAAACAATAAATATAAACTAAATATCATAGTTTGCCAATAATTTACGTATGTATTACAGAAATCATAAACTGTATTAATTCAAGAATAAATATAAAATTAGCCAAAAATTAACAAAAAGTTGTTAAAATTATGGATAGTGAGCCGGCGCGAGTGGTGTAGTGGTGACGCTCGTGGCCTCATGTTAGAGCGCTAACTGACAGGTATAGAGGTCCGAGTTCTATCCCCAGCGCCGGCCGCATTTGTTCCAGAAGACAAATGTGTAAAATGGCTATTAGCGCAATTTACAATAACAACAGGTTTCTGGGCCTAAAGTGAATGTGATAGAATACAATAGGCTACCAATAGGCCGACGTGTTCGAAGGGTCGGCAAACCCGGTATTCACATCGAACCAAACTTTTAAAAAAAAAAAAAAATGGATAGTGATATCGAAAAAAGAAATATACTTGAAGAATGTTCTAAAGCCCTGGCAGAGCCAGAAATATTTTTTTTTATAGACAGTTAAAATTATTTCAAACTTTAGAATCCAAAAAGCGAATTAAAAATAAGGATGTGGCTATTTATACATACAGTATGTATACGCAATTGGCTATTTATACATACAGTATGTATACGCAATAGGCTGTTTATACATACAGTATGTATACGCTATTGGCTATTTATACATACAGTATGTATACGCAATAAGCTATTTATACATACAGTATGTATACGCAATTGGCAATTTATACATACAGTATGTATAGGCAATTGGCTATTTATACATACAGTATGAATACGCAATTGGCTATTTATACATACAGTCTGCATTCAGTCTGTAGATATAGTGTTGAATTTTTATAGAGGTGAAAATACAAAATGGACACTAATAAAAATGTTACTTAATCATAATCATATAATCGGTAGAGTAGAATATGGATGTTAGGGCAAAGCAAAAATGAATGAAAATGATTATGATACAGCAACGGCTTTTTTATTATCGAGCGCTAAAGATGGAATGTGTTTTGAATAAGAAAAGTGGAAAAAGTGTATACGAAAGGATATTCAAAATTAAAAAAAAACTTTTTACCACAAGCACAGAAACAGACCAAAGTGATTTAATGGATTTTTTAGGAAAAAATGAAGAAAATGGTGGAAATGGAGGTAAACCATTTTTCGCTATAAAAAAGACACGGAAGAAGAACTGGAATCATTATTTATAGCCTCCTCAGAAATTGCTCTAAATTGTAATAATTCTCAGTGCTTACGTTCTTTTTGGGTTTAATGTTGAAAATATTGGGATTTTGTTATTACTCTAGTATAACCGATAAACCGAAATTTGCAGCTGTAGCATTTATTGCTAAACAAACATATTCGTGATTCATATATTGTATGAATGAATTCAAAAAAATATGTAAGACTAATCCGTCCGTTTTTTTAATTGAACCCGTCATTTCGAAAAGGGCACGGGTCACACTTCTTTGAAATATCACTTTTTACACCATTTTATTCATTGAAGCGTTTTACATATCCCATGCGAAACGAGCACATGTGTATATACCACAAGTCAACTTAAAAAGCAATGAAAATGGACTGGACTTATGCCCCTTTCAAGTGAAAACATAATAAAATAAAAAAAGCCAAATTTGCTGAAAATGATGATTAAATAACTAAAATTTTTGGCCTTTTTCGAAATGATCCCTTGATCAAACACTCGAAGCATACTACCGGAAATATCAATTCGCGTCGTAAGAAATAAAAATCGCGAGATTTCTGCCCAGGTCGACATATCTGTCCCCTTCTTTCAATCGATGCCGAAATCGATTTAAATTTCTATTGGAAATAGGGGTTTATTAATATTGGCGCAAACAGCATCTATAATCAGTTTCTTCAGAATTAATGACTTTTTTTACAAAAAACAAAATATTTTTGTTGATTCAGAAAAGTTTTAATGCATTGACTCATGCCCTTTTAGAAATGACACGGGTTCAACCTGTCAAATTCCATGTTATTATATATAAACGATTAGTTTCTACTGCTTATAATTGGCAAATTGATGAGAAGCATAAATTATTGAATTAATTCAAGAAATTCTTGTATTCCCAAGCATATGAAGAATACGAAGAGCAGAAAAAAGAATTTTTGGAAATTTGTAAAACTGTACAAGTTTTTATAGGAACAAAAGATAAATATGTAACACTTAAGGAACAATTCCTTAAAACTTGGGAGAGTTATAAAGAAATGTGGGTACATTGTTTTAGAAAACATTTACCATTAATGCGAGACACTACAACAAACAGAAATGAACGATAATTTTGGACCCTTAAACAATACATACAAACTAAATATCATAGTTTGCCAATAATTTACGTATGTATTACGGAAATCATAAACTGTATTGATATGAATAAATATAAAATTATTTGAATAATTATAAAAATAAAGAAAACATTTTTAAAATTATGGATAATTACACCACGTCGTCATATTCTTATGATAAGAAAATATAATAATTTGGACATATTTTCAAAAACTTGTTTTCATGCAAGATATATTTCAACTGAAAATGCACTATATATGGATACTGATGTTATAAATGTAAACATTGATCATTATATTGTAGAGTAGTAATGAACATAAGAGAGTAGCTGTGGACTTAGTGCAATTGAAGAGAAAGAGAAGAACCTGAAGAACAAATCCGGTCTAATACCGAGCCCAGTCAATCGAGCCCTGTCAGCCCCTCAAATCAATCAATTAAAAACTTACAATTCTAATCTAAAATAAAATCCAAAGGACGTACAAAGATAACGACTAAGTACACCACTTTTTACAAAAAAATACAGAATCAAAAAATATACCTGTATTTATTTTACTTTATACTATATTTTAGCTACTTTAAATGTAATTTAAACCTATATGTCACTGATTTAGTGATACTATGAATTTTATTCATGAGTTTATTGATCCAGATGTTAATTGAACTTTAATAAATATAAGTATAATTACTTATAATTGAGAAGTTATTACCAAAATAGTAACTCCAATATGATTATAAATATATATGATTTGAATATACAGTCAAAATGTACAAATAGTCAATTGGGAATGCATACTATATGTATAAATAGCAAATTGTGTATACATACTGTATGTATAAATATCCAATTGCTTATACATACTGTATGTATAAATAGCCACATCCTAAAAATAATGGCATTGAGGAAAATTACATTAATTCAATTAGCTTAATTCAAGCAGCAAAATACGTCGTCATATTCTTATGATAAGAAAATATAATAATTTGGACATATTTTCAAAAACTTGTTTTCGTGCAAGATATATTTCAACTGAAAATGCACTAAACATGGATACAGATGTTATAAATATAAACACTGATGAGAATGAGAGAGTAGTAGTGGGCTTAGTGCAATTGAACGAGAAGAACCTGAAGAACAAATTCGGTCTAATACCGAGCCCTGTCAATCGAGCCCTGCCAGCCCCTCAAATGAATCAAATAAAAACTTACAATTTAAATCTGAAATAAAATCCAAAAGGACCTCCAAAGATAAAGACTAAGCACACCACTTTAAAAAAAAAATACAGAATAAAAAATGATATACTTGTATTTATTTTACTTTATACTATATTTAATTACTATAAAAAACCTATATGTCACTGATTTAGTGATACTTTGAATTTTATTGAATTTATTAAGCAAGATTGTAAATGAACATTAATAAATAAAAGTATAATTACTTATAATTGTGTAGTTATTACCAAAATATAACTCCAATATATGTATAAACAGTCAGAATGTGCAAATAGTCAATTGCGAATGCAGACTGTATGTATAAATAGCCAATTGCGTATACATACTGTATGTATAAATGGTCAATTGCGTATACATACTGTATGTATAAATAGCCAATTACGTATGCATACTGTATGTATAAATAGACAATTGCGTATACATACCGTATGTATAAATAGCCAATTGCGTATACATACTGTATGTATAAATAGCCAATTGCGTATACATACTGTATGTATAAATAGCCACATCCTAAATAATAAGGTAACCTCAAGTTGTCCAAGTACAGCTCATAGGCTACCAACTAAAGTACAAGGTGGAATCAAACCAATTGTTGCTAAATTCCGTAGACGTCAAGATAAGCAAGTTTGGTTGTCAGACTTTAAAAAGGTTTCTGGTCTTAATAAAAATAATCCTAGAATTTCAGCACACTTAATTAATGGTAATCTACCTGAAATCCGTGTTTTTGCTTATAATCACCTAGCTCCCGATGTTTAACTACTATTAAAAAAAATCTAGAAGACTTGGATAAGGGCTATAAGTACATATGGGCCCGAAATGGCAAAATATTTGTAAAAAAAGGCTGACTGTCACCGTTCAATGCAAATTAAGTGTGATAGTGATCTTTATAAACTCTACACTCTTCTTTGAATTAATCAAATTCATAGTATACACAGTTGTAAATTTTTAAGTTACATGGAAATAGGTAAATTAATATTAATGCATATAAATCCAATCTCAACAAATCATTTCTAACAATCATTTTTAATTCTTTAAAAATTCTTAATTCAAATATTAGAAGTATTCGAAAAAAAAATTAATGATTTATGTGTACTTTTGTGTAAGCTAGATGTTAATTTTGACTCTGTTCTCACATAGTCTTGGTTATGCTACAATGATGGATTTGAACTTCCAAATTTTTATAAAACTATTAAAGCTGTTAAATATAATAAATGTGATGGAATTATACTGTACATAAAATCTGGTGTTAATTAGAAAATTAGCGATTTGGATTTAGAAAATATGAATTCATTAAATTTTGCTGTAAGTTGTCGTGAGTCGAAGTTCTATTGCACTGCGGTGTATAGGTCCTTCTTCTTCTTCATGTGTCATGCTCTCCAAGGGCGTTGACGACCAATTTCATTATTTGAATTTTATCTGCAGCTTTTCGAAATAGGGATCTTGTACTTTGTCCAAACCATTGGCGAAGGTTCTTGAGCCATGATGTTCTGCGGTGGCCTGGGCTGCGCGTGCCTTGTATTTTACCCTGTATTATTGTCTGCTGTAACCTGTACTTATCATTTCGGATAACATGACCAAGGTATTCCAGTTTTCTTCTCTTTATTGTGTTGAGAACTTCTGTTTGCTTATTGACTCTTTGCAAAACCTCGACGTCAGTAATTCGATCCACCCAAGAAATTCTCAGCACTCTACGGTAAGTCCACATCTGAAAAGCCTCCACCTTCTTACACATAGCCTCCGTAAGTGTCCAAGCCTCGACGCCGTAGTACAGGATACTAAACACATAGCACCTTAACAATCTGATTCTGAGGGGGATTTCCAAGTGCCTGTTGTTCAGCACTTTCTTCATTTTGGTGAAAGCTCCTCTTGCCTGTTCGATGCGGCTTCTAATTTCCGATGTCATGTCCCATTTGTCGTTTACGTTACAGCCAAGGTACTTATAGGAGTTGACGCGTTCCACCACCTCATTTCCAACTCTCGTATAGGTCCCCGAATGACACGAATGTCGTTGGGCTCCTTGATGGCATGGAGGCTTTCCTAAGGGGGTTAGGTACGAAAATCATATAGTACTTGAGGACTTGACTCCTATAGGGCATATATACTAAGATATAATGCATGAAAATGGTTTTGTTAACTGGCTTTTCAGGTGTACCAGGTTTTCTCCAAAAACAGACAATCTTGTTTGGATCATTTGTTTTTAAAAAGTGTACGCTTTACCCTCGAAACTGCGTGTGTGTCCTAATGAATCCCATGTCCATGAGGTCGCTGATAATTCTATTTTGAATAAAAATAAAAAAATTAAAAAAATTGATGAACAATATTTTAAGATGAGAATTAAAAGTGAATCATGTTTCATCATGATCATAAATCATTGGTTATTTGGGAGACGGCTGCAGAGTTAACTTTCGTTCTTTTTTATACTAAATAATTAGACATATTTAATAATACTTGTGATCTAAATAAACCAAAGTGAGGGCATAAATTTACTAAAATCAAACCGTGGATAACTTCTGGCATTGTCAGATCATTTCGTGAATGGAAAAAAATTTTAATACAATTTTAAAGGTAAAATTTAAAAAATACAGAAACATTTTGAAAATGTCTATCCTTATAAGGAAAGAAATTTGTAATCGTAATAAAATTATTGAATGTGGCAATAATCTACGGTAATTGTGGCAGACAATCAATGAGGTGACTGAGCCCACTGATTGAGCCCACCATTTCAAAAATTATCACTGCTGATAATCCTTCTTTTGATGCAAATAAGCCATTTGAAATGGTCCTTGAAATAAGTTATGATAAACATTTTGTTCGTGCGGGGAAGCGTATTGCAGATAAAATTAATTCATCACACGCAAAAAATAGAAACCCAATAATAGCAACAATAGTCTTAATACTTTTGAATATTAGAGTAATCTAAACAATTATTCAAATTCTTTTTTCTGTAGGCCTGTATGTGAAAATGAAATAAAAATAATGGGTAAATTAAAGAAAAATGTAGCTCTTCGAATGGATGGGTTGTCCTCCAAATTGTTGATTTCTAATTCGGGTGCTTTGTCGGTCCCCCAATCCCATATAATAAATCTGATGTCAACAGGAATACTTTCCTCATTAGTTAAGAGAAGTAGCAGTAATCCCACTTTATAAAGCAAATGAAACGTCAATTCTAGGTAATTATCGTCCGTCCCATTTCTCTCATTTCAAGTGTGGGAAGATTGTAGAGAAGTGCTTCAAAGCTAGATTGGTTGATTTTTTAAATAGATTTAAAGTTATTTCTGAGAATGAGTATGGATTTCTAAATGATAAAAAATAATGGGGAAAAATAATGGGCTCACACCTGCGGTGAGACTGTCATATCTCGTACCTGTGCTGCAGACTCAGGAAGTGAATATTATAAGTTTCTCCAACTGAGATCTGTACTGTCTGCAGAGCAGGTGAGAATGGTTTTCCTGGCGCTGGTTAATTCCATATTCAACATATGAATATGTATGGGATCGTGGGTTGGGGCAATTGTGGTCAGATTGTGCTAGAACCGCTAAATTTGCTAAACAAATATAAAAGAATAATCTGCTTTTCTTTTTACTGAATTTTGGACTATGAATATTCAAAATTTGCTTAGCCCGCCATTTGTGACTTGTATGTCTCTAAGACCGGGTGGTTCGAATAAGTCGATTAAGCTATCCCCCATCGAATTGAGTAATGATTTCGGGTACTTACCTTATTGCGCGTCCCCCTTAGTTGCAGACTAAGTAAGTCTTTAATTTTAACTTTTTGGTAAGTTTATTATAAGGATTAGCAAATTATAAGATTACCATGTTTTATAAACGTGAAACTCGTCGTCGTCGAAGCTCTTCTACAAGAAGAACTATTACCTGATGACTACGCGTAGCACGATTAAGCTCAAGCATAATCGGACATCTGATGAGCACATAATCTATTTGATTTCGTATGATTTTCTCCATACAAAGGAGAAAATCATACGAAATCAAATAGATTATGTGCTCATCAGAAATAGATATAAAAATGCCGTAAAAGCAGTGAGAACTTACCCTGGAGCTGACATCCACTCAGATCACAATCCTGTAATAGCAAAGGTACAAGTTAAACTAAAGAAGATCATAAAGAAACAGAACAACAACATAGATATTCAACTTCTTATGGATAAAAAGATACACGAAGTTGTAGTTGACCAGATAAAGCAAAATGTAACAACAGCAATGAAAGAAAATGAACTACATCAAGATGTCGACATAAGATGGAATCGAGCTCAAACAGTTCTGACAGCAGTAGTGAAAGAAAACCTAACTAGGAAAGCAACAAAAAGGAAATATTGGATGACTGAGAAAATCATAGAGCTCATGGATGAACGCCGGACCCATAAGAACCAAAATGAAAAACAGTATAAAATCTTACATAAAACGATTCAGAATTATAATATTTCTTAACAGAAATAAAAAAGGCAAAATCAGAGTGGATCTCTAAACAATGTGAAGAAATAGAAATGCACGAAAGAAACTATGACAGCTTTCATATGCACAAAAAAATCAAAGAGATGACAGGAGCTAGAAAAACATTCCAAGCCAACCATGTGATGAAGAGCGCGGATGGCCGCATAATAACAGATGTGAAAGAAAAAGTAACGAGATGGGATACCTACGTGCGGGAACTCCTTAATGACGAAAGACCAACACAAGTACCAATAAGAGTAGAAGACGAAGAACCTAAAATAATGAAACATGAACTCGAATATGCCCTCAACAGTATGAAGCCAAGAAAGGCTACGGGGCCGGATCAAATACCAGCTGAGATATTAAAATTATTCGATGAACACCTAATAGATAGTCTCCTAGACCTGTTTAACACAATATATGACACAGGCATCATACCGAAACAATGGCTTTTATCGACATTTGTATTGATCCCTAAAAAAGCAAATGCTAGAGAGTGCACAGATTATAGGACTATTGCACTTATGAGCCATGCACTAAAAATCTTTCTAAAAATCACCCATAAAAGAATTTATCGAAAACTAGAAGAGGACATAAGTGATAGCCAATTTGGATTTAGAGAAGGGCTTGGAACAAGAGAAGCACTCTTCGGAATAAATATTCTTTTTCAAAGATGCCTAGACATAAATCAAGACCTGTTTGTGTGCTTCATCGATTTCCAAAAGGCTTTCGATAAAGTTCAGCATGACAAATTACAACAACTAATACTTAGAAAGAATTTAGACCGGAAAGACGTCAGGATAATTACCAACCTATATTGGGGACAAAGTGCAGTTGTAAAAATCGAAAATGAACTGACAAAACTGACGAAATAGAAATACGCCGCGGAGTTAGACAAGGCTGCATCCTATCCCCGCTCTTATTCAACATATACAGTGAAGCTATATTTGAAGAAGCTTTGTTAGGAGAACCAATAGGTATAAACATAAACGGAGAGGTAATAAATAACATCAGATATGCCGACGATACGGTATTATTGGCAGGTAGCGAAGCAGAACTACAACACATACTCGAAAGAGTAAACCACCAATGTGAAGCTTATGGACTTCAAATGAATCTTTCAAAAACTAAGTGTATGGTAGTTTCTAAGGCACATAACCAACAAGTGCAACTAAATATCAACAATACCATAATTGAAAGAGTAGATTCCTACAAATATCTTGGAACCGTGCTAGACAAAACAAGCGACCAGGCAGGTGAGATACGAAGAAGGGTGGAGATAGCAAGATCAGCGTTTATGAAAATGAAAAAGTTTATTTGTAACAGAGACACTAATATAGAATTACGAATTAGAATACTACGCTGTTATGTGTTCTCTACCCTGCTATACGGAGTTGAAGCCTGGACCCTAAAAAAACCTGAAATAAAACGGTTGGAAGCGTTCGAGATGTGGTGTTATCGCAGAATGTTTAGAATATCCTGGAAAGATAAAGTCACCAACAAACAGGTACTTGAAAAGGTAAAAAAGGAATGCGAAGTCGTGCTGACCATTAAGAAAAGGAAACTAGAGTATCTAGGCCATGTCATGAGAGGTCCCAAATATAGTCTTCTAAGACTTATTATGCAGGGAAAAATTAAAGGAACCAGGAGTATTGGTAGGCGTAGAGTATCCTGGCTGAAGAACCTGCGCGAGTGGTTCAGCTGTAGCAGCACGGAACTGTTCAGAGCAGCGGTGAACAGGATAAGAATAGTCATGATGGTGTCCAACCTCCGGTAGGAGAAGTACTGCAAGAAGAAGATAATCGGACAGTGACGCTGGAAGTGATAGCGAACCGGAAAATCAAACCCCAGATCAAATTCTAAATTCGGAGAGCGGAGAGGATCCACTTTTGAATTTGGAGAGACTTCAAAGGTTTAACATTTTTGCAAAAAGGTTTAACATCTGCTACGAGGTTTGAGACTTCTTGATGTCCCGACGAGGCAAAAAAGAAAAGCACATGACAAGATTTGCCATGTCACGGAAATATTTGAGAGATTTGTCCAAAATTACAAAGATAATTAGACCTAATCTGCTTTTGTGACAGTTGAGGAAAAATTGGAAGACTTTCATGGAAGATGTGCATTTAAACAATACATTCGGAATAAACCAAATCCTTATGGTATCAAGATTCAACTCCCTGTGATGTTAAAATGTTTTACACATTTAATATGGAAATTTATCATGGAAAACAACCAAATAAATGTCCATACAATCTTAACAATACCGGCCTAGCTGTTGTTCAAAGATTATGCCAGTTTACAATACTGGTTGCAACTATAATTGTTTCACTTGTTTCAATTGACGCATTCCTACAGAAATTCGCTAACAACAGTTGGAACAACCAGGAAGAACAAGAAAGAAATATCTCCTGCAAGGAAGGAGTCGGCGTCGTCGATGTTTATGCGCGAATTACAATTATTCCCGAGAAACAAGGCGTTAGCCTATGGTTCTTTTACATCAAGCTCAATGTCAGTACTATAAACAGTCAGGTGATACGTGCGTCTAATAATTCAAACTCAAAATTTCATCGCCCTTACTTTATTGAAAATTTGGCTATGACCTAATAGAACCTCATATCAAATAACGACGGGTCCAGTTGAACTTGCCTCGATTGATGAGAGAAAAACTTGCGGAAATTTTGAAGTTTGTTGAGGGACCTGGGATAACCGGTCCTTCTAGAAATGGTCTGTGTTATTAGTGTGGATAGCAGAAAAACAAAAAAAAAATATATACTTGCTACCATTGCAAGAAATATTTTTGTCTACAGCACGTAGTGCCAACCAGCTGCATGGCCCTTGAAAAAGACTAATTTCTAAGGGGATTTTTTGTATAAATTTTGTGTTGGAAGGAGTTCTAAGTGTAAAGATATAAATGTTATGTTTTTTTTATGAAGAATCTTTGTGTTATTGTTAAAAAACATGTTTTCTAATATTTGAGTAAAATTAGGTTAGAGTATTGCTTATTAGGAAAATCCTTAATTAAGAAACACGGTGCGTAGGACCGGCGTCAACAAAGATGTAAGTCAAATTCACGACACAAATGGCGGGTTAAAATAAATTCATTAAAATTCATTCATAAGCACCAGTCTGACTTTCCTCTAGCCCCGGCCCACAATCACGCGACTCACAGACAACAACGCATGCCCCTGTACGAGCCTCGCAGCCGCACCTCTTTGGCTGAGAGGCACGTGGCACGCTGGGGTGCCAGACTTTACAATTGCCTACCTGAGGAGATCTCCTTGACTATGGGGTATAACCGTTACCGGTATAACCGTTACTATTGCAAGTGTGCAATTTTTTTATTTTTTTCATTTTCCAAAAAAATAGTAACAATTAGAACAATTATTTTATTTTAATTTTGTATTGCAGTAAAGTTTTATTTTTATTCTAAGGTAAAAGAAGTTGTTAAATTTTATTTGTTTTAAAAGACTTTAAAACAAATTAATATTATATTATATAATAAAATTAATATTTTTGTAAAATATATTATTGTCTATTTATATATTTAAAAGAAATACATTTATTGTTTGATTTTGATGATATGATATAATGTTGAAGTCGTATTAATACAAGACGGTAATTGTAATAAAAAAAAATATGGTGTGCCAAAGAATAACAGAAGATATCCGTATAATTCCAGCTACTGACAGATTTGAAGATATCGTAAAGATAATTTCCTACTTTCAATTCTATCAACTTCCTTTCATTTGTACTTTTCACTTATGCAGATACAGCCTATGGTTGTGTGCGCGCCAATTTTAGCACATCCAGATTTTTAAATTTAGTTATTTGAATTAACTTCGGCTCCGATCAATAAAATGGGAAAAGGTGTATCGATCGGTGTCGAAGTCGCGCGAGTTAATATTTTTTTCGCGAATTGATTAAATTAATCAGTTCGCTGCGTAGAGTCGACTAAGTACGCTCGGCGAGTGTGAACGCAGATAACGCATAAAACGTGAAACCCACGCCGACTGGCACATGTGCGTAGTTTAGAATTTCCAATCCAAACTATCCAGGGGGTAATCACGAGCCCCAAGGGCTGAAGCGGAGCCGGACGTCCCGAAGACGCCGATTTAAGGGAATCCCTCTACATTTTATTCCCATTTCCTCCCTTAGAAGAAGCGCCGGAAGGATGATTCCACGTAGCGGAGACGCTGGCAGCCCCCACAGGTAAGTGACTTAACCAGCCTGTGTTCCGTTTGGATATTTTGAAATTTATAGAGACACGGTCCGAGCATTGGTCCTTCGTACCGGATCGGGGTCAGTTAGTTGAATACGTCCATGTGCTCGGGCGCTGTGGGATTCGCCATTTTGTTTCCGGTCCCGGCGGAAACCTACCGGGTGTACTCCATTTGTTGTAATAATTAACTGATTATATAGTTAATCATTTCGTTGTTGATTATTAAGTTTGCACGGATTCCGATTTGTTGTAATAATTAATTGATTATATAGTTAATCACCTCGTTGTTGATTATTAAGTTTGCGCTATTAAGTAATGCGATTTGTTGTAATAATTAACTGATTATATAGTTAATCATTTCTTTGTTGATTATCAAGTTTGAAGGATATCCCGAGTTTGTTGCAATAATTGATTGGTTGTCTAGTTAATCAATTTCGTTAAATATTAATTTTCATCTGGTTTAGCAATTTCGTTGGAATAATTAGCTGTTGTCTGGTTATTCATTTGTCGTAGATTATTTAATTTTATCGGGTTATCCAGGTTTGTCGGAATAATTAATTGATTGTCTAATTAATCAATTTCGTTAATTATTAATTTTCATCTGGTTTAGCAATTTCGTTGGAATAATCAGCTGTTGTCTGGTTATTCATTTGTCGTAGATTATTCAATTTCGTTGATTATTGAACTTTGTCTGGGTGCAGCTCTCGTTTGTGAATATTCGAGTTTGGCTATTTGCAGCTTTCGTTTGAATATTCGATTTTGTGAATAGTCGATTTGTGAATATCCGATTCTGTATGAATGTTCGATTTTGTTTTATTCAATTATTGAATGTTCAGTTTTTTGGGATGTTCGATTTTGTTTGACTTATTTTGTCAATTTTCGTTTTTTCATTCTTTCTTTAGTATTTTCATATTGCTCATCGCCTTGGGATCCTTTTCTCATCATCGCATATCCACTCCAGATTCCAGCCGAGTTTCTGTCGGTGTCTTTCCGTAATAGTACCCGTCAGAAGATCCCCGGTGCGTTCCTACTTTATTTATATATGTTGTGACAGTTCCAGGACCCTTTCCATCACTCTTTCTATCTGATCGTACCGCCTCCAGCGCTCTCTAGTGCACCATCATAACCCTCGGCTACATTGAGTTTTGTCATGGAGTAAATAAGAACGGCCTTACAACCCGTTTTTATTGGGGGTAGGGTACCACAATCGGCAGTTTCCCTGTAACTTTCCATTGGTTTGCAGCAAGTAGACTTCTGTTTGTTCTGTCCTTGCTTCTGTTTATTGTGTGCGTAATTGTTTGGCACCGGCAGATCCAATGTTACTGAAGATTTCCGTTTGTATTCGTGCCCTCCCAATATGAATCGATTATTGTCGGAACACAGTCTTCGTCGATGTTGATTCATTGGATCACTGTGTATCGGGGCGCAACCCTGCCCTAACCATGGCCAGCGCATCGCATAAGACGCTGGGAGTTTGGCGATAATAACACTTTTTACACCTCGTGTGTTTGTTTCAGAATTTTCATGCATAAGTGCTTTTCTTCGCTTGAGCTGGTCGATAGAATAGTTCTTCGAATATTTCCTTGGCTTAAGTGCCTTGTCGTTGATGAGTACCTCCTTGGCACCTGCGGTCCCCTAGATCTGAATCGACATATGTTACAAGGTCTCATGTTGCAGGGTTGTTGGTAGCGGTAGGCTATAACTGCATCTCCTTGTCATGTGTAACCTATTTACCAAATGCCTCGTCTACGTTTGTTTCAGATCTGTTTAGGTCAGAAGTAAATTATTATTAAGTATTATGTTCCAAGGTCTTGTATTGCAAGGTTATTGTTAGCGGTAGGCTATAACTGTACCCTTGTCACGTGTAGCGCTTGAGCTTTCCTCTGACCCCGCGGTCCCTAGTCTGCTGCAATAAAAATAGGCTGTGTCGTGATATTTTGCCATAACTCACCGTCTTACAAACGGTGAATAGTTAAGTAGGGGTCTCGATTGCGTCTTGCGATATTGTAGGGTTCGAGCTTGCTGACCTGTTTATTTGCTTGTTTCGGATGTGGATGCATGATGCCGTTTTGAAAGGACTTAGCATTTATTAGCATTCCATTATTGTTCGTATGTTCGCTTTGGTCCTTTGACAAACACTTGTTGTGTTTGTTTTCTTTGGTTCTGTCGTGATCATCTTGTGCAAGGACAAACACTTTGTCGTTGTGTTTGTTTGTTCTTTGATCTTTGTTGCGATCACTTTGTCCTAGGTAAAACACTTGTAGTTGTGTTTGTTCTCTTTGGTCCTTATAGCGATCATTTTGTACAGGACAAATACTTGTTGTTGTGTTTGTTTTCTTTGGTCTTTGTCGTGATCATCTTATCCAAGGACAAACAATTTGTCGTTGTGTTTGCTTTTTTTGGTCCTTGTCGTGATCATCTTGTCCAAGGACAAACACTTGTCATTGTGTTTGCTTGTTCGTTGATCTTTCTTGCGATCACTTTGTCCAAGGTAAAACACTTGTAGTTGTGTTTGTTCTCTTGGGTCCTTATAGCGATCATTTTGTACAGGGTCAAACACTTGTCGTTGTGTTTGCCTTCTTTGGTCCTTGTCGTTATCATCTGGTCCAAGGACAAACACTTTGGTATTCTGTTTGTTTTCTTTGGTCCTTGTTGTGATCATCTTGTTAAAGGACAGACTTGTCGTTGTTTCGCTTTTTGGTCCTTGTTGTGATCATCTTGTTAAAGGACAAACACTTGGTTGTGTTTGTTTGTTCTCTGATCTTTGTTGCGATCATTTTGTACAAGGTCAAACACTTGTCGTGTTTGCTTTCTTTGATCCTTGTCGCAATTCTCTTACTAAAGACAAACACTTTGTTTTTGTGTTTGTTTGCTTTTGTTTTTGTCGCGACCACTTGTACTCGTGACGTAAGCTCATTCGGGACGTAATTCATTGGTCTAGTGAGCGCAAAGTCTAATAAGGTTGATCGTCTTTGTTTCGTTCACCTCTCTGCCCGCGATCATTATTCTGATTCCGAAAAATAAAAGATGTTGTCAGTGTAAACGCATCTCGGCTGTTATTGTTGTCAACGTAGGGGTCAATATCAATAGCGTAAGTGATTGGCTGATCTTGTTATTTATTGCACTTTAAACATCCTTGGTGCTGTTTCAGAATTGAGCGACTGTATGCCGGACATGTCTGAGCTGTCCTCGTGACTCTTCTGTTCAAATTATGTCTACTACAGCCGCATTCGTTGGTCGTTCGGAATTTCTTTTTTTGAATTGTTGTTTGTTTTTGAATTGTTGACTGTTTGTTTTGAACACCCAGAGGGTGAAAATTGTCTCAGTGGTCTCATTTATTTTTATTTTGTCTAAAATTTTGGACCCAGCCGTTTGCTTCTATTTTGTAGAAGTTGATTTTATGTCACTTATTTCGATTTTGTTGAAGTTGACTTCATTTTCCTTTATTTTCTTGGTAGAAGTTTGTTTATTTTCTTTTCTATCTGGATTTGATTTGGCCCATCCTGGGTTATCATTGCTCAGTTTTGTTCTGAAGTGGGTTACTTCAGGGGCGGCGGGATGTTCGCGCCAATTTTAGCGTATCCAGATTGTTAAATTTAGTTATTTGAATTAACTTCAGCTCCGATCAATAAAATGGGAAAAGGTGTATCGATCGGTGTAGAAGTTGCGCGAATTAATAATTTTTTCGCGAATTGATTAAATTAATCAGTTCGCTGCGTAGAGTCGACTAAGTACGCTCGGCGAGTGTGAACGCAGATAACGCAAAAAACGTGAAACCCACGCCGACTGGCACATGTGCGTAGCTTAGAATTTCCAATCCAAACTAACCAGGGGGTAATCACGAGCCCCAAGGGCTGAAGCGGAGCCGGACGTCCCGAAGGCGCCGATTTAAGGGAATCCCTGTACCTTTCATTCCCATTTCCTCCCTTAGAAGAAGCGCCGGAAGGACGATTTCACGTGGCGGAGACGCTGGCAGGCCCACAGGTAAGTGATTTAACCAGCCTGTGTTTCGTTTGGAGATTTTGAAATTTAGAGAGACGCGGTCCGAACAGGTAGTTATATCGGGTTGGAAAATAAACAGCGGATACACAGGGTTCAAAATAAGTGCATACGGTTGTCCATGGCCTGAAATCCAGAAATAGAATAGCAGTTGTAATAAAAACATTATGGAAAACGATGGAACAGGTCAGAAACTACCATGCCTTATGTTGCTTCAAGAGTATTATAATAAACATACAGCCAGCATACCTATATAATAAAATAATATTCAGAACTGACGTGCATAATCTCAATGTCCACGGCAAAGGCTTACTAACACCACCACTTCACAAAAAAAAGTTCTCTAAATCCTGTTTCACATATCAAATAACAAAAAAACAACGGGCTAAAGGACAGTCTACGGCTAGCGGGCATTAAACCGTTTAAACATTGCTAAAGAAAGTAAGCCCAACGTGATAATCTACTGTATCACCGACCTAAACCTTTCTCCTGATTTGTAAGAAACTCAAAGCTGGGATATATGCAAATTTGTTCATCATGTATCTCTCACAAAAAGCTAAATATATTATATAAAATATTATATGAATGGAACACAAATAAAAAACGTATTTTTTTCAGTAAATCTGGGCTCGTGGAAGACTAGGACATTATAATCTTATAATGCCTAAACGAGTCCTTTTGTTCATTATTTTTTAAACATTAATATACCTTAGATCTATTGTATTATATTCATAAAGAATAATAAATGCATAGAAAGAAAGAAAGAAAAATGTCATTGTAAATACTACTTAAATTATTAGTGTCAGTTCTTAAGTTAATTGTATTATTTCGTTATATATGAATCATTACACTAATATTTGTCTTGAACAAATTTTCTTCTAAATCTAAAATAGTTGTTAAGTCAAAATTGAAATTGTGCCCATTTTGGAAATGGTGTACAGCTAAAGCCGTGGAGTTTGTTTAGTGCATATTAATCGGTTTACAGTCGTTTTTATGCTGATCTAGTCTTTTCTTTAGTTTCTGGCTGGTTTGTTCTATATAGCATCTATTACATTCAATTGATATTTTATAGATCAAATTAGACTGATCTAATGTATCTACTTTATCCTTCAATTTGGTATAAATTTTATTCACTTTTTCAATTGTTCAAGTTGTTTTATTCAAGCATTTATTTAATTGATTTAATAATGAGTTAATACAGCAACATATTGATAATCCGGTTAGTTAATCCGGCACGTTCAGTAATCCGCTCTGGGGAAACACTTGTCTTTTCTTTACGCTGTCCCGCGGCGGATATAAACCTCGCACACAGAGGGAATAAATTCAAAAACAACAAAATCCAGTATCCTTGGGAAAAGGTCTGGCCAGCACACCCTGCTTTTAACTCTGAAAACTTGAATGTTGTTAAGATCCAACAATGTTATTTTATTTTTATTTTCGTTTTAAAACTATTTTCTTGTTTAGTGTATTTCTAAAAGTAGATAAATAATAATTACATCAATATTATCTAAACCGACCCGTAGATTACCAACATATGGTCGGTAGGGTAGTGAGTATTTGTTGAACGTGTTTGGAGCTGTTTGTGGCCACTACGCATCTGAAAGACCATTTTTAATCACTAATCCTTTGTAAATACGCTAACGCGGATATTTACGATCGCTAATGGTTTTTGAATGCCTGGTGGTCGTAAACAGCTGGAAATATAATGCAATGTTTATGTTTAAGATTCCTTAGAATAAGTATTCAAATTTTGTGTAGTTTTAAGATTACCCAGAAATTACTACGTGCACGCAGTTTACGCAAGTTGGAATTCTTCTTGGTTCGGTGGGGGCAGGCAAATGGGAGATGGAATTTAGATTTCCTGTTTGTAACAATATCTAATCACATCCAGTTCAATTGTAACCTTCTTACCACGAACACATCTAGAAGATTCCAAACTCCGACAAGCACGTCGTCACAAGTGTTTAAAATAGAGACAAATAAATAAATACATGTTTATCGAGGCGTCCAAGTTTCATTTGCCCAAACATATAATTTCCAGAGCCGATCAAATCTATTTGGCAACCCTAAATTAATCGCCGTAGGTTTGTTCACGCGAACGTTTGTCAAGACAACATCCACCGCGACTCATCATTTGATCCGGTTCGAAAGACCAAATGATGAGTAGATTGTATTTAGTACCAGTCGTTTTGGAATATTAATAAACAGAGACACTACATCTAATCATCATCTTCCTTGCATTAATCCCGCTTTATTCTAGGGTCTGATTTTCTGCACTTTTTCTTCCAAACTGATCGATCCTGAGAGTCTCTAGTTATGGAATTTACTAGTTCCATGTCCTTCCGCATAGTATCTAGAAAGCGCTTTTTCGGTCGCCTTCGTGGTCGTCGGTCTTCTGGAGTGATGTCAAGAGTGATGTGTAGTTCTCGCGACTGAAGAGTGATTGTTACGCAGTGCATGGCGAGACCAAAGTAGACGGCTCTCCCTCATTTTTTCAGGGTTTGGAGCCACACCAAATGTAGCTCAACCATTATTATTCCTGATGCGGTCCAGTCTAGTAAGTCCCTGTGTCCAACGAATCTTCTTCATCTCCATGATATGTAGTTGTTATTCATGTCTCTTCGTTACTGGCCAGCATTCAGTACCATACAGTGCTACTGGACGAACGATGGTTCTGTAAATTTTTGACGTCAGATATAGTGGCACATTCTAACCAAATAAGACTCTATAGACTTGGCTATTTCACCCATGCAGCGTTGACTATGTTTCGGGCATCTTAGGGTGTTTGACCATCTGAACAGTTTAACGTAAAGAAGTATTTGAATGCATATGCTTTTTGGAGTTCAGTGCTATCGATGTGAATAAATCATCCACTTGGTACTCCACACTCCATATACTATGTCTTCCGAATGTTAAGTCGTAGGCTATGTGTGCCTAGTGCAGTTTTCCAAAATTGAACATATTGTTCCAATTCTTGGCAAAACTTGCAGGCTACAATGATATCGTCAGCATATAGCAGGATCCAGGGATGTGGTCGCAGTAGTTCGGCTGCGATGGTGTCAACACAGATGATGAACAGGAGCGGGGACAGAGCTTACCTTTGCTGAACACCAACTCTGCTGTGAAAAGTTGCTGGGTTTCCTTGAGCACATTGGACATAGTTGGTGACATTTCGTTGAAGAAGCTGAATCCATTGAACATTCTGCTTCTGGTACCCTATGCTGTCGTAGTGCATACCATATGAGATCACGAGGTACCCTGTCGAAGGCTTTTTCAAAATCCAAGAAGGCTATATTGAATGGTTTCCTCTTCTCTGGGTGAATTCCAGCAAAAGAAGAGTGGCGTGAATAGCATCGATTGTCCCTGTACCTTTCGTAAAACCACATTGGTTTGAGGCAATCTTGATTATGTCACGAAGATGTATATCCATAATACGCTCAAATATCTTCATAGTTATGCAACGCAGGTGAATCGGTCGAAAATTTAAACAGTTGTACATATCTCCTTTACCTACTAAAATTGATATTGTTACACTGATAGGCCAAGTAAGAAAAGTTTCGATTCAATTGATAATCTTGTTGAAGATATCTGCTTGAAACAGAGCTGCTTGTGGCCCAAGTATCTTTCACATCTTCGATGAAAGATGATCCGTTCCGGTTCCCTTTCCATTTTTAATTTTCTTCATAGCGGTCTCAACTTCCGCAACCGTGATAGCTGGTACTGGACCAAGTATAGGGTCTGCAGCTGGTGGTGGCGGATTCGCAAATTCTTCGTTGCTAATATTTTCGATGTGCTGTTTACATCGGTTAAGGATCTCATTACGTTTCTGTGGAGGTTGTTGATTTTCATATTTAATTGTGTCTTTTTAGGATTCTAGTGATTTTGTCAGTTGTTCCATGAACATATGGTAGGTATTCTGTATTGACAGGTTTCTGGCGTTCTTCAGTTCATTGGTTACGGTTTTAAATTGGTTACTGTTTGGTTACTGTTTATGTACCACGGAAAGCTCTGGATATTAGGCTGTATTATTAATAATATTTTATACTGATATTGTTAAACAGAGTAATATCCAGAGCTTTCCGTCGTATAGAGAATCGTAATCAAAGAACTGAAGAACGCCTGAAATCTGTCAGCACAGCATACCTACCATATATTCATGGTTCAACTGACAAAATCGCTAGAATTATAAAAAACACAACATCGACAATTATATTTGGCACATCCACTAGCCGAGATATTTGTCGAGTATTACTTGAAGAATCTACATCGACAAGATTTAAGAGATCTTCCTCGGCATCTATAATTCGTTTGTGTCGGCCAGTGTTTGCAGTACATTCATGTGCAAGGGTTACTAGAGCGGTGCATATTTGCCACATAGGTGTTGGCCTGTTAGGAAACCGCTCAGCGTACAAACGATTTGCCCTAGCAGAATTTTGGAGTACTTTCTCATAAATTAACAACAGTTAACGTATTCACTGTTGATGCGATGCACCATTTTTACTTTCTTATTAGGATTTATTCAGGAGAAATTATTTCAAATCAAAGTGCAGTAAGAAGTGATGGAACAGCTTGATATATGGAAAAAGTTACCATTATCAGCCTTAGTAAATAAATACATCCTCTTAGTAAATAAATACATATTATAAATAATATATATATATATATATATATATATATATATATATATATATATATATATATATATATATATATATATATATATATATATATATATATATATATGTACACTAATAAGCTTTACTTTTTACCAAACAGTAATAAAAACTTTATTATTTATACTGTATAACAAGTTTAATTTTATAAAAAGTTTATTATTAAATTTGGTGTAAAAAATAGCGTACTAGGTTCAAGTAGATTTTTCTATTTCATATTTTAGAAAGCTTAATGTACGTTTCAGTGGAAGACAAGTTGCAAGTTTTAAAAGATTATACTTGAATTTATAAAATATTTCCACTATCTCAATTATTTACTTGAAGTTTCTAAATGTTATAAATATTGTATTATATACAAGGTAAACAAACTTCTTCTCTAAAACTCATTAGACATGATGAGTTTAAGCAATAATATTATTTTATAAAAACTAATTCTCCAGAAAGCTTATAATGTTACTTCGAATTTTAAATTATATTTAGTTTAGATCAATCTTAAACATTGTTTTATTTCTTTTAACAAATCAAATCAATTTAAATAAATATTTTCTTTTGAAAACTATGGACTTCGATGTTTCATAAATAAAACAAAATATTATATACAATTATATTCCTACTTTAACACTAAAATTTAACTTAATAAAGTCGGAACAAAGCTTGAATATATAAATATACTCAACCTTTCCGGAGCTCTATAATACTAATGAGTCTTTTTAGGACTACCAAAAACAAATCTCGTGTAAAATTTGTCAGTTATTTTATAGCTTTCAGTCCACCTTCGTGGCCCTCAACAAAAACCAGAAAAAAAAACAATATTTTTAAGATCATGACTTTTCGATAGCGTGGCCTGAAAGCTATAAAATAACTGACAAATTTCACACGAGATTTGTTTTTGGTAGTCCTAAAAAGACTCATTAGTATTATAGAGCTCCGGGAATGTTGAGTATGTTTATATATTCAAGCTTTGTTCCGACTTTATTAAGTTAAATTATCGTGTTAAAGTAAAAATATAATCGTATAAAAAATGTATATGATTATTATATGATTATTATATAGTATAGTTTATATGATTATTATGTAGTATGGTTTTACCAATTCAAAACTAGAATTTAATATTATTTTATATTATTTTGTGTTTTTTATATTACTGTATTATTATAGAAATCTATTAATACATAACAATAACCAATTTTTAAAATGCCACTATTGTAAATGCCCATTATTTTACAGTTCGTGGACTATGTAAATACATCATAACCCACACGGATGTAGCAGTCCGATAAAGTTAAGATTGATAATACACACGTGCGTTTGACTTACGGTTCCTTAATTGATTGAGAGCTGCTACTACTTGCTCGTACGTTCAGCGCCCCCCGTGCCACAATTCAAACTACCGGAAATTGAAATTGCGTACATTGGGTTGCCTATATCTATGAACACTCTTATTCCAGTTTAACCCAAATAAGCACTAAATAATAAGGTATGTCTTTTCATTTCTATGAAGTTAAATAATGTCGAGTAACAGTTATATATGAAAATACAACTGTTTATTTATTATAATGTTAAATAATTTACCTAATAAGAAATCAATTAGTTACATCAAATATATTTTTCTTATTAAACAGCAAAAAAATAGTGTGGTCGTAGATAAAGTATAGTACATAACGCGAGGTGTAAGGCAATTATGTACTCGCCAAATTATGTAACTGTTCCGTTCGTACGTAATATGTTTCTTACAACTCACGTTACGTGATATACTATAATTTATAACGGTATAATAAAGAGACCATCGAGTCTGTATTTCATAGAAATATGTTTGATCAAAATATCTACAGCCCTTTTTTTACTTTCTATTGTTATATTTGAGCACTTTTAGGTTACTAAAAAAGATTCTGTATTGAATTTGCCATGATTGCATTGAACGCGGGGATAAATAAGGACTACAATTTAGACAAAGTTTATACTTTCAATGATTTTTTTTAAAATTTTTTATTTCAAATTAAAAAACTTTTTAAATATCATGACATTTATGATATAATCTGCTGAATATAGGGTGAAACTATACTAATTATAGATACAATCATACCAACTTATTACAGCGGAACACAGCTTGAATATATAAATATATTCAATCTTTCCGAAGCTCTATAATATTCTGAAGTCTTTTTAAGGCTATAAAACAAATCTCATGTTAAAAGACAACATATGTTTGTGTTATTCACTAGGACTGGGTTCCCTGCCGTGACACTAGAAACAAGACACTAGATCAGGGGTTCCCAAAGTTTTTTTTAGGCGGGCCAATTTAATATAACCGAATTTTTGGCGGGCCAAAAAAAAAAACGGAATAAAATCAAAACAACAACCATGATTTTTTGTTGTTTTAAATACATTTCACTATTTCTTATTTTATTTTTATTGGCATAGAAAAAGTTTTTTCGTAAATATGTGCTCTCAAATAATGGAAACATTTGTTGAACATGTTTTCGTATTTTGGATAATTTACGCATGATAATTAAGGAATTGTTCCGATAAAAATTCTTAGCATAAATACTTTCACGTAATTCTATCAATTCAAATCGCATGTCTTAAATGATTAACAGTTCCGTATCTATGAGACTACTTACTATATTACATTTCTATACAAATGTGTAATAACTAGACTAGACATACTAAAATATTTTTTTAAATAAAAACTAATCAATATTTTATTAATACAATACAATTTATAATATTACAAATAAGATATAATAAAATATTTTAATATTTAAAAAAAATTATTGCAGAGCTTTAAACATAAGTTCTAACTATTTATTACAGTCACATAGACAATGCCTACTCAAAATTGAAAAGTTTTAATAACATCCACTTTGGGACAGCTTAACTAATTAAATCAAGATTTAATTAGTAAAGCTGCCCCGAAGTGAATTTGGCATTGTCTATGTGACTGTAATAAATAGTTGTCAATTAGAACTTATGGCTAAAGCTCTGTAAGAATTTTTTTTAAATATTAAAATATTTTATAATATCTTATTTGTAATATTTATTATTTATTACTATTTACTTATTCATTTCTAAATAAAAATATAATATATCGTATCGATATCGCGGGCCGCATTGACGGGCTTTGCGGGACGCATTTGGCCTGCGGGCCGCACTTTAGGAACCCCTGTACTAGATAAATAACATTGTTTTTTAAGAACTTTCTATTTAACCCAAAGTGAAAATCGTCTAACGCGTGTGAGTTATATGCAACTAGATCTAATTTACATTTGGGCATCTATAGGCAAATCTTAAATAAATAATATAATTATGACACGGATCGCCATTTTAGGTTCTATAAAGCAATAACCGGTTTTACAATTTAATTAAAAAAAAATAGTTTTACATGAAAAATAAATTTATTAGAAACATGATACTTAATATAATATTAATAGGCTAATATTAATATAATATTAGTTCAGACAATATTTGAGTTCTCAGCGGTGAATGGTATTGATTTATGATTATCGAACAAGATTTTGGATATAATTTCATTTAGCGTATGGCGCTTTACACACACAATATACCTATAAATAGAATATACAACATAGAAAATATATAGGGGAATCTGTTGTACTTAGCACAGTTTTTTAAATAATTTTCGTATTTACTTATTTTGGAAGGTAAATTATTTGAGTATCCACCACTAAAATATCAGCAATCCGTAATTTATACGTACATGTGTTGAAAAGGTTTAAAAGAAAATCGTAAATGAGGACAAGGTACAACACATCCTATGTACGTCGGCCAGTACCACGTTGTACCTAGAACACATCCAGGATTGGGGATTTTCTTTACTAAAATCGTTTTATTGACTCTAGATAAATATTTTAATTAAAAATTCTTAAAAGTACCAACATATAACATTCTTAGCTTTTTTTTACTTAAGATTGAAAATCTTTAAATATAACCAACTAACTATTTAATCGCTGGGTTGTCACAAAGCAGTCTTTAAAACTAAATTGTACTTAGATATAGTAAGTACCTCTTTAGTTTTTAATCAGTCAGTAGTTCTAGGTTTTAAAAGAATATTAGTATTATATGGATAAATTATTTAATTTTAAGCACATAGCAGAAATTCATCTTTTTTTGTAAATTTTTTGATGCGTTTTAGTTTTTTCTTTAATGGCACTTATTGGGTACAGATTTAAATCTTCTTTACTCGGCCAGCTCCAGTTTTTGAATGACTTTTACATCGATTTCAGCTGTATAGGCTCTTCAGATATTGATTCTATCTTTACAACAGAATAAGAACCCTCGTATACAAATATAACATAGTCTAAAATATTGTAATTTTATCCAGATATCAGTTGCTTTTATATCAACACATTTAGAAAGGGCTTTCTTGAAATTATCAAATGCTAAGCTTACGGCATGTTTATAAAATGACATGCAAGGATTTTTAAGGTCTTTTAACCCTTTAACTATCGGTATTTCGCACTGTTTACCGCACCGCCAGGAGCAAAAAATCAGGCCGGAAGCAACCATATGTCAGTACATATAAAAATATATATTTATCTAAAGTCTTATAACAAAAATTATAATACATAAATAATAAAAATTTACTAAATTTTTAGAATAAAAAAGTAAAAATTTACACTGAATATTGTAGTTGGTATAGTTTGTGAAAAGACCACTTCTTTGACTAAAACATTATTTATTGATTACACAAATAAGATATATCAAACAAAACAAAAATAAAGTAGATTCCAAAAACACAGAATTATAAAAATTATAATAATAGTAGTAATAAAATATAATACATAAGTAATTTAATTATAACCCATCTAAAATTTAGAAGATTACGCAAAAATATTAAGAAAAACTACTGTTCAAATCTAAAATGATTTTCTAGTATGAAAAATTCTAAAACAATTTCCCAAACATAGTCCAACTTTGCACTCTGGACACCAAGTTGACACATATTGTCTTTTTTGTTCATTTAGTGTAGTATTACTACACACATGGCAAATCCGTTGACCTTTTCTTCTTGCACCTGTCGCCGGTAGGTGATCAGGAAAATGTCGCTCCATAAAATTAACTGCTGCAAGTCGATCTATAGCTAGGGAACTTTTTCTTCCAGGTAGTTTTTCTTCCACGTTTTCTTCCTTACACTACTCAAAATACCGTGCTTTTCCAAAATTTGTTGGACTATTTTTCTAATGAAATCTTTTAATTTCAATCGATTATTTCCAGTCTTCACAAAATACATGTTATAACTGTTCAAAATAGTCAAGTTCATCATGTGAAAAAATGCTTTTTTGTACCATTTGATACTTTTACGGATACATTCCACGGTAGATAATTGCATATCTGCGTTATCCAGTAACCTCATATTTAGTGTGTAATCTAAAACACAGTTTGGCTTTTGAATAGGTTCATTAGCGACACTAAATTTACCACTATCTTCTAGACGTCCATCATGAAAAGTAGTTATCATGTATACATCTCTTTTATCTTTCCATTTTGTGGATAATACTGAGTCGCAGATTTTGAATTCAATTTCCCCTCTTTGGAATCTTCTCGTCAACTTGGGAAAATGTTTTCTGGTTTTCTTTACTGTACCACATACTGTACCACATACCACAAACCAGTGTCATGTTCGTCCAAATATATGGCTAATTTTGGACTAGTATACCAATTATCCGTATAAAGTAAGTTTCCTCTATTTTCATAAGCTTCTAATAGTTTCTTTATACTTGCTCCAGATACACCCAAAGGATCATTTCTTGTTTCTGGTAATGTACCGGTGTAAAATAATACATTTAGGATCATTCTGGTCTCGCAATCACAGAGAACAAACAATTTTATTCCAAACTTATGCCTTTTGGAGGCTATGTATTGTTTCAATCTTAATCTCCCTTTGAACAAAATAAGAGATTCATCAATAACCAATTTTTGGAAGGGAATAAAAAAAGCAGAAAACTTTTCAGTTAAATTGTTTAGAACATTTCTAATTTTCCACAAGTGGTCATTTTCAGATGGAATACCAATTGAAAATTGGCTTCAAAATGAACATATCGCAGTAATTGGAGAAATCTATTTCTGGTCATATATTTTGAAAAAAACTCTAAAAAAACTGTAGCAATCATCGGATCTTTTGACCAGTAGTCTTCTATGGCACGCTTTTTCACAGGTGGCATCAATAATACAAGTGCAAAAAATGTATACATTTCATCGACTGTAGTATCGACCCATCTTTTAGTTTTGGATTGTGGTTGTATGTTGAAATTTTCTGCAGAAAACTGAAAGTATTTATTTGTTTCACTTACAACTTCAGACATAAACTTTTGGTCAAAGTATCTTGTGAAAAAATCATACTCTTTAAAGTTTTCTTCTATTGAAAATGCGATAGTAATTCCAGAATTTCTTGCATCAAAATTATATATTTTGGGTCGAAATAAATCACAATTTCTCCATACTAAATCTCCTGCAACAACTTCATCATCACTTTCATCAACACTTTCTTCACTTGCATCACTGTTATCAATATCACTATTGTCACTTTCAAAAATATGTTCTTCGTCATCACTGTCAATATCTATTGGAGTTAGTTCCTCTTCTGCAACTCTTTTTGAGGCACGCGACGTTGAGGGCTGTGGGTCCATGATGACGCTGAAAATATTAAAATGTAATAGTTGACGAATCCACAAAATAATAAATGTAACTCAATACAATAATTAAAACTAATAAAAAAATAGGTAAATTGTTTTTTTGTAAACCGCTGTGAAACGTATGTGTCAATACACTGCGAGAGACTAATCATAAAATATACGAAAACTTTTCGAGATATTCGTCTATGAGTGAATCTTCTGTTTGAAAATATAAAAAGGGCCCTAAATAGATTTCAAAGCAGTTTCGAAGTTTTTATGTACGCATATTTTACATACATATAATTATATCAAACAGCCACGAAGATATTTTTGATGATGAGAATGCGTAAATTTCTGCTGAAAGATATTCCTAACTGTCAAAATAATTTCTTATATTTATTGATCGATAAATTGTAACAAAGAGTATTATGACATAAATATTTAATCACTCAAAATGTTAGATTATTCTTCTAGACCTATAAAAAGTAAATT
Organism: Phosphuga atrata; assembly: GCA_944588485.1. Classification (NCBI taxonomy): domain Eukaryota; kingdom Metazoa; phylum Arthropoda; class Insecta; order Coleoptera; family Silphidae; genus Phosphuga; species Phosphuga atrata. The sequence continues at coordinate 10,411,433 of OX155896.1, read as the reverse complement.
ATATTATTAATTTTGTTTAATAATAATAATTACGACGAATATTGTAATATATCGCTCAAAATCGACTGCGGTGTTTAAATAGCGCGAAATAGCGTGGATCGCTCATAGACGACTCCGGCATTTTAAAGATTTTGAGTCAGATCGCTTATTGACGACCGCGGTAGTTAAAGGGTTAAAGCCAGTCCCAATTGTAAGTTTGCCGCGTCTTTAATATAGTCAAACAGAATGCGTTTTTCCTCACAATCAAAAACTTGATTAACTGCAAGAATTTTCTTATATCGTTACCTGTTTTCATACAGTGCTTTAAATGACGACGCAAAGTTGTTTTGGGTAATCCAAAATGTTTAGAAGCACCGACTGTCGTGAATTTTCTCTTCCTCTTCTTCTTATCTTTACTTCTAAGCAAAACTTATGCAAAACTTACTAAGTGTCCTTAAGAATTTGTTCTTAAAATATGAAATAAATGAAAATGAATCTTTCTGGCAAAAGTACAACATCCAGGTTGTGCTTAGGCCATCGGCCAAAGTACAATGGATCGACAGTGGCCCAGGCACAACACTGCTCCTTATGGTTAAAAACTGTAAATTTAAAATATTTTAAGATTATACATCTCTGAAGTTTGTTATTATTTTAAGACTTAATAAATCAAAGAACCGATTGCATATAAAACATAAGTGACTACTATAAAATGTATAAAACTGAAAAGCTTCAAAATATATTAAAAATAGTTACTTTTTTCGCCAAATTTTGTGTTTATTCGATAACACCAAGCATTGCCTTAGTGGCGAGAAACGACTAACTTCACACTAGATCGTCTGCAGTGACGTATCGAATAGCACATACGAAATAAGTTAATAAGTTGCGCGGCAACATTTTAAACGAATCAACTGGCCTAGGTGCCCATAGTGCCTAGGTACACACACACCCACACACACACATATATGTACAAAAGAAACCCGACGGCACTTTGAGCCACACTGTGTACCGGAAACCAACCCACACAGACAGATATCTGAACGCTTCTTCGCACCATCATCCCAAACAACTAGCATCTGTAGTCAACACTCTTACCACCCGATCCAAAAGACTAGCCGACCAGCTTAACTTACCGAAAGAATTGAGGAACTTACGAGAAGCTCTTTCTTCAAATGGATATCCAAACAGCTTATAATCCAGAGCTTTCCGTCGTACAGAGAACAGTAGCCAAAGAACTGAAGAACGCCAGAAACCCGTTAGCACAGCATACCTACCATATGTTTATAGATCAACTGACAAAATCGCCAGAATACTTAAAAGACACAACATCGCCACCATTTTCAAACCTAACCAGAAAATATCCTCCATGCTACACAGCGTTAAAGACACCATCCCGTTAGAATCCCATGGAATTTACGAAATACCTTGCGGAACATGTGAACGAACCTACATTGGACGTACCAATAGAAAAATATCTGCTAGGATTCAAGAACATGTAGTTTCAATCAGACACAGAGACAAAGTTTCATCGGCACTTGTCCAACACACAAACACCGGTCACTGGATGGACTTTAGAAATTCAAGGACTGTTGCACAGATTAGCCACGAAATGTCACTAGTATACAGAGAAGCCATAGAGATAGAAAAACGAGACTACTGCATGAACTCGAGAGACGATTCCTTGAAACTGCCCCCAGCATGGCGACCGATCATATCCACCCTCAAAATGCAATCCCAGACACCCCAGACTCATGTACGACCAACAAAACAAACAAACAACCGAACCGAAGCACCGCACACAACACGCATGACCCGAAGCTAGACAGCTATAAGTAGTCGCATCGCACGAACGAGCTCTCATCATCATAGTCTCAGCGACCGTCGCAGCCGCAAGATGACCACCGCTACAACGACAAACCCCATCGAAGCAGCCGCAAAAATGTACATTGACCCAGCCTACCTGGACACCCTGGAGGACAGCATAATCGAAGAAATGCTAACCTACATCATGCAAAGGAGAAAGCCCACCGAAACCGCCGCCGAATACCCAACTGAAACCGCCGCCAAGAAGACCACCGTAACCGCCGCCGAAGATTCCACCGATGCCGCCGAAGATTTCACCGAAGCCGCCGAAGATTTCACCGAAGCCACCGAAACCGCCGAAGATACCACCGAAACTGCCGCCAAAGATTTCACCGAAGCCGCCGAAGATTTCACCGAAGCCGCCGAAGATTTCACCGAAGCCGCCGAAGATTGCACCGAAGCCGCCGAAGATTGCACCGAAGCCGCCGAAGATTCCACCAAAGCCGCCGAAGATTCCGCCGAAGATTCCACCGAAGCCGCCGAAGATTCCACCGAAACCGCCGAAGATACCACCGAAACCGCCGCCGAATACCCCACTGAATCCGCCGCCAAGAAGACCACCGTAACCGCCACCGAAGATTCCACCGAAGCCGCCCCCAAAAATTCAACCACCGACGCCGCCCCCAAAAATACGACCGAAGCCGCCGCCAAGAAAAGAACCGAAGCCCCCAAAAGAAACCGCCCGATGCGCAACCAGACCAAGAGGAAGAGAAAACAACCGACAATAAAATCAAGACAAAAAGACAAAGGACCAAGAATAAACTAAGGAAACAAGACCCACCCGCAGCCAAGCAGAACCTAACACAGACCACCGAAACAAGCCAAGGAGGAAACGAAATTAAAAACTAAAATTAAAAAAAAAAAAAAAACGAAAGACAAACAAAAACCGACGACAACAACACACTAAAAAAACAAAACAACAACAGAAAACAAAACTCACGACGGCGGAAGGACGGGCTCACGCCCAAAACCGCCTTTGAACAAAGGATCCCATACTAACGAGCTCTCAGTATGCGTCTAACGGTTGACCCGTACGGACGCATATATCTCTTGAGAATGGCGAATGTTAGTTCGCCGAAACGTCGAGAATCTGGTTCTTTTCAGAGCCAACCCTCAGAATCAACGCGAAATCCCCGAGAAAACAATACAACACAGGTATCTATCCGCGAAAACCTCAAATACAACATATATATATATATATATATATAATATATATATATATATATATATATATATATATATATACATATATATATATATATATATATAAATATATATATATATATATATATATATATATATATATACATAGTTTTAGAGAGCCACGTCCAGTCTATATAGCCAATGTATAGTTTATTGGGGTCCAGGATATGCGCGAATGGGGCATTGGGTCGTGGTATGGCGGATCGTCTGTTTACCATTTTGGCAGTCACATTGGAGAGATTGGTCTATTCCCTATTTGAAAAACGAGTCACCGCAAAGCCTGTAACCTGTGCGAACTCATTTAGTTTCGACCAGGTGTTACGGAGCAAATCGAAGCCACTTGGTGTTGCGTTCACATCTGGGACTTGGTACCATTCAGGAGGTGCAGTCTGGAGCCACCTATGTCTCCAGCTGTCTTTAACTCCTTAAAATAGGAGTTAGCAAGTTCGATAGCCTTAGCGATAGGCAAGTGCCTATCAGGATTTCAGGCGTTGTCTCCCAGCTGGGAAGTCTTCTTTTATGAGAAGGTCCGGGTTGCTTGTTATTTTATTGTATTCTCGATATAGTGCTCGAGAGCGGCAAAGGTCCGGGGGCTAGATATGACTAAGAGCTGATAACCAGAACAGTGGTGTTGATTTTATGGTGCCCGACATGTTGAGCATTGAGTCATGTAGTTGTACATCCATTAATTTTGTGTGACTGCTGTTGATCCATACATGCGCGTAGTATTCCGCTACAGAGTAAATGAAGCTGAGGACTCTAGTACTCAGGGTGTCTGCAGCAGCACCCCATGTGGTTCCTGCTAGCTTATGTGGGATATTAATTCTCGTTTTCAATTTTGCAGCAGTGTTTTTGAGATGTTTTTTTGTTGGTTAAAGTCCAGAGTGATACCAATATATTTTGTGGTGGGGTTATGGTGAAGAAGTTCTCCGTAGAAATACATATTAATTGTATTAGCCATTTTGTTGTTTAGGTGAAAGCAATAAGACTCAGTTTTGCTTATGCTAGGCTTAAATTCTAGGCATTCTCGGCATTCTAGGCATTCTCGAAAATAGATTCCCAGTATGGTAAGATCATCCGTTAAGGTATTTTCTGTTGCGGTGGTTTTCTTGTGTTGCACGGCAATCACAAAGTCATCCGCATATCCAAATTTCCTGGACATAGTATGATTGTGCACCGTATGGCAGTTAGTTATTTCAGAAGCATCCCACACGGTAACATAGGCTGCTATAAGGTCTACAAAGACCACTGATGCTTTCAAGACCTTTAAATCCCTTTACGATAAAATTGGTAAGAGCAAGGACTTGATCAGAGCAGCTGCGGTCTTGGCGGAATCCAGCTTTCTCGACGGGGACGTCTCTCAGAATTGTTTGGCTTATTCTGTTTTATAAAAGTCTTTCCAGCATCTTGTACGTTGCACTCAGTAGGGCAATAGGACAATAGCTATTTCGAAGGTGATCTGGTTTCCCCGGCTTTAGTAGCGCAATAATGTTTGATAGTATGAACTCGGGAGTTCCTTAATACAAAATGCTGTAGAGAAATCTTTGTAGCCAATTTCTGGCATTGGAGCCGGTATTGAGAAGTAAGTCAATGTGCATTGCCTCAAAGCCTGGGGCTTTCCCCGTCTTCAGACTTCCGATGGTCTCATAAATTTCATTTGGATTTTGAATCTAGTTCGCCTCCGCGTAGTACACCCTGGGTAACGCCAAAGGACTAGAATCAGTGGCAGTCAAACTATCATCCTCATGTGGTCTCTTGACTACTATTTATACACTGAAATGTATGATGCAAAATAACTTGGATAGATTTTGTGATTTGGATGACATATTATCACGTCGATGCCACAGGGTATTCGTTAATTCAAAAACTCGAGAGACAATTGATTGACCTACAAGCAGTTGTGATTTAACTCTTTTCGATTACCTTTGCTTTTAGTTATTTACAACTAAATAAATGTGTTCTTCTCGTCTTTCTTCTTGTAAATCTTTTCTTCTTGTAAATATGACAATAATTGTGACTGCAACTTAATCATTTTTTGTTGTAGTTCCTTCAAATCATATATATATATATATATATATATATATATATATATATATATATATATATATATATATATGTATATATATATATACAGGGTGGGGCGCATAAAGTGTTACAGAGCAATAACAGTCAAACTATTAATTATAATCAAAAAAGTTTCATACAAATGTTTTAGGGATCGAGAGGGCCGTCATAGTGGACCACCCTATTTTTTTATCGGTGGAGGCGCTGAAGCTACGTCAAGGTCACCTCCACTTTTTTAAATGGAATCATGTTTTTTTTTTCGATAATATTATTGCCGATTTTAAGACGAATTCAAGGACCTGCAACACAAGGTCAAAGGAACGAATGAAAAAGGCACATTAAAATTAACAAGGCACATAAAGTGTTACAGAGCAATAACACACAATTTATTAATAATATCCAAAAATGTTTCATATTAAAGTTTAAGTGTTCGAGAGGCCGTCATACTGGCCACACTATTTTTTTATCGGTAGAGGCGCTGAAGCTACGTCAAGATCAACTCAACTTTTTTAAATGGAATCATGTATTTTTTTTCGATAATATTATTGCCAATTTTAAGACAAATTGAACGACCTGCAACACAAGGTCATTCTAGTCATGCAAAGTATGAAAATAGTAGAAAATATCGAGAAATATCGGAATAATCACTTTCAAAGGATCGACTAACCTTGGTTTCGGTCTACCTATAGAAGATGCTCGAAGTGGTGACCCTCGACTTGTAAACACTTGTTAATCCGCTGTAACTTCAGCCAACATTTGTGATGTAATTTCGGCACAAGCTCGGCGGATTCTTTCCTTCATGTCATCAGGCGTGGTAGGTGCTACCGCCATTACGCGATCTTTGATAAACCCCCATAAAAAGTAATCGGGTGATGTTAGATCTGACGAACGAGGTGGACAAGCTACAGGACCGCCTCTTCCTATCCACTTTTCGCCAAAAATCTCATTCATGGCTTGTCATGAACACAGAGCATAATGGGGTGGTGCTTCGTCGTGTTGCATCCACATGTTCATGCGAACATACAAGGGCACGTCTTCTAGTAATTCAGAACGTTTTGCATTACGTTTAGCAGATAGTTTGCGTAAACTTTCCCAGTCAAGCAACCTTCAAAAAAATATGGACCAATGACGTGATCGCTGACAATGCCGCACCAACAATTAACGGACCACGGATGTTGAAATGGTTCAGCTCTCATCCATCGAGGATTCTTATTTGCTCAGTAATGCATGTTATGCCTATTCACATTTCCCATATTTCTGAAGTTAGATTCGTCAGAAAATAGCAGGTGATTCAAAAATGAAACATCTGTGCGCATTTTTCTACGAATCCAATTACCGAAATTAACGCGATATAGGAAGTCATTGCCGTACAACTCCTGGTGTAATGACATATGATACGGATAGAACTTGTGTTTATGCAAGATCCTTAACACAGATCGCCGACTAATTCCACTCTCTCTTTCCATTTGCCTGCTGCTCGAATATGGATTTAGTGCAACAAAAGCTAACATAGCAGCCGCATAATTTTCATTAGTAATCGGTGGACGTTTCACTCGTGCTTGTTTCACTGTACCGAAGTACACTGTACCGACAGAAATTTTCAGCTAAACGCTTAAAAGCCATGTGCGATTTTTGTCGCCTATCCGGATAACGAGCCGCATACAAATCTCGGGCGTTTCAGTAATTTTTACGACATTCGCCCAACACCATCAACATATGAAAAGGTTCTCGAAATTCGTTCATTTTCGCGCTTCAATGTTCTCACATTAGAAGGTAAACCGTGACTAACTGATATGTCAACAGAAAACCAAGATTAGTCGATCCTTTAAAAGTAATTTTTCCAATATTTTTCGATATTTTCGACTATTTTCATACTTTGCATGACTAGAAAGACCCTGTATTGCATTGCAGGTCGTTGAATTCGTCTTAAAATCGGCAATAATATTATCGAAAAGAAATACATGATTCCATTTAAAAAAGTGGAGGTGACCTTAACGTAGCTTCAGCGCCTCCACCGATAAAAAAATAGAGTGGTCCAGTATGACGGCCCTCTCGATCCCTAAAACATTTGTCTAAAACTTTTTTGAATATAATCAATAGTTTGACTGTTATTGCTCTGTAACAGTTTATGTGCTCCACACTGTATATATATATATATATATATATATATATATATATATATATATATATATATATATATATATATATATATATATATATATATATATATATATATATATATATATATATATATTAGGCTGGTTCCTAACAATTTCGTCTCAGAAATGCCCTCCCATGGTCAGAAAGTGTTCTAATTGATGAAAAAATATGACGAATCACGTGACCCGATGGTTCCCGTAACAAAAACCCACTTCTAGAGGTCAAAAACCGTTTTTCAGCTTAAAAATGAAGAATCTGTCAAAACGTAATGAGGGACGGTAAAAATCATCAGTTTTACCATCAGGAGCTCATAAATATTGACACTAAATGCTCTTCATTATCAGGTGTATTGAGAAACTAAGCCACATAATCGTGTCAGGCGATTCTAGCCTACCCTATGCACCTCGAACAAATTTTGAACATTTCTTTAAAGTTTTCGAAATAAGAAATTTTTCACATGAAATTTCATCACTTAATGATTACAAAAACATGAGTCATGAAGATTTTACTAACCTTGGAGTCAGATAGACATCAAGTATTGACGATCCGTCTAGAATGAATTCATCAAGAACATCAATTCATAGAATATTTTATGACAAAGTGTAATTTTTTTTAAATAAACAACTATACAATGTTTAGATTCATTAAAATTACACAAATATGATATTATATCAACACAATATATAATTACACCAATAGGTTTTTTCGTATTGAAAGTTAACTTGAATAATAATAAATAAAAATTTTTCATAAATTTTTAAAAGATATACTCGCTATAGCGTTTTTTTATTAGAGTCTTTATTCAATTTATTATATCCTTCTATCACTTGTAATGCGAATTGTCGTTGTTCTGTATCTTTGGTAAAACTATTTTTGTAATCCTGCACTAACTTAATGCTCCTTTCAGCAGTATCATTAACAACTTTGATATTTTTGGCAATATTTCTTGCTTCAATGTAATTTTTATTTTTCGTCCAGTGCTTACGAATATATTTAAAAAATATTGTATCAATTGAAAATCTTTCAAATAATTCCTTTGATTTCGAATTTATAAAGTGATCTATTTCAATGTCTTTATAATAGACGATATCTCTATCTTGGATAACGATTCTCTTATCATATACAAAACTATGAACATCATCCAATTCAACATTTTGTAATAATTGAGCCGCTCCATTAATATGCCCCAAATTTGATGGCGTAATATCACAACAAAAAGCTCTTATTGTGTCACCCAAACCCCAATCTATTAAAACATCAAAAATTGCTTCTGCTTGTTCTTAGCCAGTAGAACTTTCCCATTCAGGTACTCCGAAATGTTTTTCTAAACCGTCATTTGTAATAATAACTGCAAGTCTGTCAGTTTTTTTTTCATCAAATCAGTCATCATCTTCCCGTCCCGGGAAATCGGATTTTAGCACGATGCTCTACTTCAGGTGCAGATTTGAAAGATTCTGCTGTTGATAAAGTTGTTGATAATTCATCTACCGAGATACCCGAATAAGTCCCAAACGATTGTTGGCTTGTCTTCAAAAGTGTGAATCATAATCAATATTTCATATGTTTTCGTAATCATTAAGTGATGAAATTTCATGTGAAAAATTTCTTATTTCGAATACTTTAGAGAAATGTTCAAAATTTTGTTCGATGTGCATAGGGAAGGCTGGAATCGGCTGACACGATTATGTGGCTTAGTTTCTCAATACACACGATAATAAAGACCATTTAGTGTCAATATTTTTGTGCTCCTGATGGTAAAACTGCTTACCGTCTTTAACTGTCCCTCATTAAGTTTTGACAGATTCTTGATCTTTAAGCTGATAAACGGTTTTTGGGCTCTAAAAGCGGGTTTTTCATAAGGGAACCATCGGGTAACGTGATCCGTCATATTTTTTCATCAATTAGAACTTTTTCTGGCCATGGGAGGGCATTTCTGAGACGAAAAAATTGTTAAGAACCACCCATATATATATATATATATATATATATATATATATATATATATATATATATATATATATATATATATATATATATATATAAAGAGTGGGGGTAATAACAATCGTTATTAGTTAAAGAGTAAATTTTATAAAAATTACTACGCAAACGGTAGAATTCGGGTAATACGATTAACAGAAAAAACTCAAATTCTTCTTAAGTCGACGTTTCGATTTATTGATTAAATCTTTTTCAAGACATACAAAAATATTACAGAAAATTACAAAAAACAAAGTAACAGATGTTATTGATTACTTACAAAGAAGGTAATGAACAATTAATTAAGACGTGTAACATCCTATAACTTGACCAACAATGTGGGTTACATAATCGTTGCTGTAAAACGAGCCATGGTGAATTTTAATTTCGGTGTTTGAAATTTAATATTTAGTTTACAAAATGTCGGACACCAACCCGATCGGCACAGCACGAGGAAACCAACAAAACCTTTTCGTTCTCTTCAAATAAATTAAAGTTGAAAAAAAAAACAAATTTTTTTCAATTGAGCTGCGAAGGTGCGCATTGGGAAAGATCGTGACATTAGAAGGACACAGGAGTCACAAGCACACAGGAAAAAGAATATTTAACTAATGTTTGAAGACATACAATTCGAAATTTTTATTTTTTTTTTGTTTGAAACCGCCACTACGTCGCAGTTTCCCAGAAACCCAGGCAATCTGGACGATCCCTAGATCTTCTTAGAAAAACAGGAGCTCAACGACCCCCCTTTTAAGGAAATTGTATAACAGTAGAACCACTAGAGACCACGAAACCGCAGCACAAATAGAAAATAAATAGCAAAACAGAAACCACCCATCAAGTTAACTGTGTCTAGACGTCGCCCAAGTCATGAGCCAAACATACATATTGCTCAACCCGTCCATGTCCTTCCTTGAGTTCATGGCTGCACCGGCGTTATGAATGAAACACATTTCCAAGAAAAGTCTCTTAGATAAGCTTGGCTCCCTTGCAAGAACTTTCAGGTCATCATAATTGACCCTATGGTCCTTGTCATTGCAATGTGTTGCTACGGCGCAAGAGTGGGGTTTTAGTCTGCAATCACTTCTGTGATTGGCCAGTCTGAATGACAATCTTTGGCCGGTCTGACCAACGTACACAAGCTCACACTCGGCACACGGAATGCGATAGATTACATTTGATTGCATTAACGTGGGGGTTGAATCTTTAAGGCGACTGAAAGATCTGCTGATGGTGTTATAACATTTATCCGCTATAATAGCTGGGCTCTTGTTCTTGAAAATTGATTTTATTTTGGGGGACAGTGATTCTACAAAATGTAAGCTCTTGAATATTTTCGTGTTGTCCTCTGCGACCACCTCAGCGACAGGTTGTCTTGTAGGATTGGAGAACAACAACTTCCTAAGTACTGTTGTGGGATAGTTGTTCTTCTTTAGGATATTAAACAATCTCTCTAAACTATCATTACGAAGATCTGGATGTACAATCTTGAATATCCTCGTCTTAAGACCCAAAACTACATTCAGCTTGTGCTGAAAAGGAGCACAGGAAAAATAATTCAGGTATCTGCCCGAACTGGTAGGTTTCTGGTACCAATCTAAATTAATGCGGTTGTCATTTGTCCTGATAATCAGGGTGTCTAAAAAGGGTAGAGTGTTATTATTTTCAGATTCAATTGTGAAGGTAAGACGTTCGTTATATGAGTTGAAGGCTCTTAGGACCTCAGCTTTGGACCCTTGCGGGATGGCACAGACAATATCATCCACATATTGCCACAAAAATGGGATTTCGAAATTAAGTTTGTCCAAAGAAACCTTAATTAAAGTGTTCATAACAATCTCCGCTGCTACCGGAGATAAGCGCGATCACAAGGGGGTTCCGAAAATCTGAAGGAAAAACTTATTTTCAAACGAAAAATACGTCGTATCAAAAATGAATCCAATAAGTTCCAAAAAAACCTTGCGGGGTATTTTGCAAGATGGGCGAATCAACTCCCAATTTGATTTGATAATATCCAAAAATAACTTTGACGGTATATTAGTGAAAAGCGATGACACGTCTAGAGACACCAATTCATGACCATCGGGTACTTGGTAATTATTTAAGGCAGTGGCGAATTCAAAAGAGTCTTTATTTCTGAACACGTTGTAGTCAGCGAAGGACGTGTAAAGAATATTCGAAATGAACCTAGCCAACTTTTCGGAGTGAGATTGAACTGAAGAAACAATGGGCCTTAATGGAAAATTTTCTTTATGGATCTTAGGTAAGCCGTAGATTTTAGGGGGCATAGCATTGTGTACAATTAAGGTTTTGTACGTAGTTTGGTCTATGTAACCTTTGCTTTTAAGTTTCTTAACCAATTCATTGTTTCTTCGTTCAAACCCACAGGTTGGGTCTCTATCTAAGGGAGCATAAGTGGCTGCATCTGACAGAAGGTCGACAATCCTGGATCGGTAATCCTCTTTCTTCAAAATGACAGTTGCATTGCCTTTATCGGCTTTGAGAACCAGTAGTTCTGGATGTGTTTTAAGGAACCGATCACATGACCGTCGAGGGTCTGGCAGTGCCGCCAATGTCACTTAATGAAAGGTTAAATAGTAAATTAATTAATTTCGAAATCAATCACACCAATTCAATTATTAGATCTTTAAATTTTCAACTTCATAATTGTATACGTAACGCTAGGGCGACACTTCCCCGTAGTGTTTTTCAAGATTTCAACAATAGGCAAATTAACCGGTACAATTTTATTTTCACCAAAACTAAGCAAAAAAACATAATGAAACTTGATAATTTAATTAGAAAGTCTCTACTTGGTAAAAACGACCCTCCAGAGAAGTGGATAAAAAACCTTTCCGATGTCACGATCCCCAAAGAAGTCAAAAATTTTCTGGCGCTAGGTCCTAAGTTCAATTTGCCATATAACCCTAAAAATTTCCCCTTATACGACATCTTGGCTGACATTGAAAACTTGCTTGAAGAGGTACCCACTTCCAAAAAAGATTTGTGTAGAGCTGAAGCTACTTATGTGGTTTCGAATCATATTAATAAACTGGAGAACTTTAGGGCGGCACTGCCAGACCCTCGACGGTCATGTGATCGGTTCCTTAAAACACATCCAGAACTACTGGTTCTCAAAGCCGATAAAGGCAATGCAACTGTCATTTTGAAGAAAGAGGATTACCGATCCAGGATTGTCGACCTTCTGTCAGATGCAGCCACTTATGCTCCCTTAGATAGAGACCCAACCTGTGGGTTTGAACGAAGAAACAATGAATTGGTTAAGAAACTTAAAAGCAAAGGTTACATAGACCAAACTACGTACAAAACCTTAATTGTACACAATGCTATGCCCCCTAAAATCTACGGCTTACCTAAGATCCATAAAGAAAATTTTCCATTAAGGCCCATTGTTTCTTCAGTTCAATCTCACTCCGAAAAGTTGGCTAGGTTCATTTCGAATATTCTTTACACGTCCTTCGCTGACTACAACGTGTTCAGAAATAAAGACTCTTTTGAATTCGCCACTGCCTTAAATAATTACCAAGTACCCGATGGTCATGAATTGGTGTCTCTAGACGTGTCATCGCTTTTCACTAATATACCGTCAAAGTTATTTTTGGATATTATCAAATCAAATTGGGAGTTGATTCGCCCATCTTGCAAAATACCCCGCAAGGTTTTTTTGGAACTTATTGGATTCATTTTTGATACGACGTATTTTTCGTTTGAAAATAAGTTTTTCCTTCAGATTTTCGGAACCCCCTTGTGATCGCGCTTATCTCCGGTAGCAGCGGAGATTGTTATGAACACTTTAATTAAGGTTTCTTTGGACAAACTTAATTTCGAAATCCCATTTTTGTGGCAATATGTGGATGATATTGTCTGTGCCATCCCGCAAGGGTCCAAAGCTGAGGTCCTAAGAGCCTTCAACTCATATAACGAACGTCTTACCTTCACAATTGAATCTGAAAATAATAACACTCTACCCTTTTTAGACACCCTGATTATCAGGACAAATGACAACCGCATTAATTTAGATTGGTACCAGAAACCTACCAGTTCGGGCAGATACCTGAATTATTTTTCCTGTGCTCCTTTTCAGCACAAGCTGAATGTAGTTTTGGGTCTTAAGACGAGGATATTCAAGATTGTACATCCAGATCTTCGTAATGATAGTTTAGAGAGATTGTTTAATATCCTAAAGAAGAACAACTATCCCACAACAGTACTTAGGAAGTTGTTGTTCTCCAATCCTACAAGACAACCTGTCGCTGAGGTGGTCGCAGAGGACAACACGAAAATATTCAAGAGCTTACATTTTGTAGAATCACTGTCCCCCAAAATAAAATCAATTTTCAAGAACAAGAGCCCAGCTATTATAGCGGATAAATGTTATAACACCATCAGCAGATCTTTCAGTCGCCTTAAAGATTCAACCCCCACGTTAATGCAATCAAATGTAATCTATCGCATTCCGTGTGCCGAGTGTGAGCTTGTGTACGTTGGTCAGACCGGCCAAAGATTGTCATCCAGACTGGCCAATCACAGAAGTGATTGCAGACTAAAACCCCACTCTTGCGCCTTAGCAACACATTGCAATGACAAGGACCATAGGGTCAATTATGATGACCTGAAAGTTCTTGCAAGGGAGCCAAGCTTATCTAAGAAACTTTTCTTGGAAATGTGTCTCATTCATAACGCCGGTGCAGCCATGAACTCAAGGAAGGACATGGACGGGTTGAGCAATATGTATGTTTGGCTCATGACTTGGGCGACGTCTAGACACAGTTAACTTGATGGGTGGTTTCTGTTTTGCTATTTATTTTCTATTTGTGCTGCGGTTTCGTGGTCTCTAGTGGTTCTAATGTTATACAATTTCCTTAAAAGGGGGGTCGTTGAGCTCCTGTTTTTCTAAGAAGATCTAGGGATCGTCCAGATTGCCTGGGTGTCTGGGAAACTGCGACGTAGTGGCGGTTTCAAACAAAAAAAAAAAAAAAATTCTAACTGTATGTCTTCAAACATTAGTTAAATATTCTTTTTCCTGTGTGCTTGTGACTCCAGTGTCCTTCTAATGTCACGATCTTTCCCAATGCGCACCTTCGCAGCTCAATTGAAAAAAATGTTTTTTTTTTTCAACTTTAATTTGAAGAGAACGAAAAGGTTTTGTTGGTTTCCTCGTGCTGTACCGATCGGGTTGGTGTCCGACATTTTGTAAACTAAATATTAAATTTCAAACACCGAAATTAAAATTCACCATGGCTCGTTTTACAGCAACGATTATGTAACCCACATTGTTGGTCAAGTTATAGGATGTTACACGTCTTAATTAATTGTTCATTACCTTCTTTGTAAGTAATCAATAACATCTGTTACTTTGTTTTTTGTAATTTTCTGTAATATTTTTGTAGGTCTTGAAAAAGATTTAATCAATAAATCGAAACGTCGACTTAAGAAGAATTTGAGTTTTTTCTGTTAATCGTATTACCCGAATTCTACCGTTTGCGTAGTAATTTTTATAAAATTTACTCTTTATATATATATATATATATATATATATATATATATATATATATATATATATATACATACATATATATATATATATATATATATATATATATATATATATATAGAAAGATGCGTTGATTTGTTTTCTCGTGGATTCCGCGTTGATGTTTAGTGCTGGTCCTGAAAAGAACCGAATGCTCGTCGTTTCGTCGTTCAAGCTTTAGACGTATACCGATACAGCTTACGTCTAACGCTTGTCACACACACACGACGCTTTCAGGTCGTATATAATTTATTAATAAGCACACATTTATCTGATAAACTAATAACCAATTCTGATGATCCTATAAGTAATATCAGCCTAAAATTCCAGCTACTCAGGTATTTATAATTGCAAATGGGGATTTTAAATATAATATTGACTGTACTAATAGTATTTTAAGCAGTAGCTGTATAATTTATAATGGCTGTTTTAACACTTCGGCATTAAATCTTGGAATAAATATCCAATGAAGCTACAGTTTAGCATTTTTTTTGTTTTAAAATAGATTATAAAATGTAACGGAGTCATAATTTTTTATTTGATTATGCAATAAAACCAAAGGATTTCTTTTGACTATTGCAATAAAACAAATAGATCTATTACTATTTTTATATCTCTAATAAATAAGAGTTTGGGTAGCTCTTATTTATTAGAGATATAAAAAATACTAATAGATCTATTGGTTTTATACAAAGTTTGTTAAACAAACTATTATTGGGGAGTGACCGTAGAATGTTGATAGCGAAGATACTACTAAAACGGAGGATAGAACGAAGTAAAATTGTGAATACCAACGGTAAGAAGTGGACAAGGGTGGACGATGTTGAGGTATACCAAAGGACAAAAAAGGAAAAACTGAAAGTCGCTAATACAAGTAACCTCGAGGATCTAAATAAAAACATAGTGGAGTCTATCAGAACCGCCCAAAAGAAACACTGCTTGAAACAAACAGAAAATGAGGATAGACTCTCTATAAATACTAAAAATCTGATGAGACAGAGAAGGAAACTACTGGGAAAAGATCCACAGCATAAATATGAGCTGAGACAGCTGAATAAAGATATAACGAAAGCTGCAAGGACTGATATCAGAAGCTACAACGTAAATGGGTGACTACAGTTATAGAAAAGAATAAGAGAATGAGGGTACTACATGATAAACTGATTAGGGGAAAAGCTGAAATAACTAGAAAACGAGGACAAATAACGAACAACAGAGAGGAAATATTAAAGATTGTCGATGACTTTTACACCAAACTATATAGAAATCAAAGTTAAGCAGAACCACCCGAAAATATACCCCATTTACCGAACCAATGATCGGAAGAGATGCCAGGGATAACTGAAGAAGAGGTCTTAAAGTCATTGTCAGAAATGATAAATAGATCACCTGGTAAAGACGGTGTTGTTGTAGAAGCTATCAAACTGGGAGGAAGAGAACTATTCAAAGCAGTAACCAAACTCTTAAAGTAAATGCCTAGATTTAAAGTAAATGCCTAGATAAAGGAACAACCCCACAAATATGGAACAATACCATCATTGCTAAAATGCACAAGAAAGGCAGTATCACAGAACTATAGACCGACAAGCCTGTTGACACATCTATATAAACTATTCACCGAAATCATTACCGCACGGCTTACAAATAAACTGGACCTGTATCAGCCAAGAGAGCAAGCTGGTTTTCCAACTTAATATGGAACAAATGACCATCTTCAGGTGATAAAATCTCTAATCGGAAAAAGTATAGAATACAACAAGCCCGTAGTACTAACATTCGTTGACTACGAAAAGGCATTCGATTCCATAAACCACCATAACCTCCTACACCGCTACATTTCCATACTACGACTTATATATGAGCAGGCAACGGCAGAAGTAAAAATACATGCGGAAACAGATCGGTTCAAGATCGAAAAGGGTGTCCGACAAGGTGACACAATTTCCACAAAAATTTTTACAACCCTGATAGAATATATGTTCAAACAGATCAAATTAGACAATAACGACGTGAAGTGAATGGAGAGAAGCTTAACCACTTACGCTTTGCTGACGATATCGTGATGATCTCAGACCGACTAGACGAGGCAAATGAATTGATCTCAGCACTCTCCGCAGCCTCCCAATAAGTAGGCTCGAAAATTAACATAGCTAAGACACTATTTATAACAAACTTGGTTTCAGTTGCAACCTAATGATAGAAGGAAAGGAAATTCAATACCTAACATCTTACAAATACCTGGGACATGAGATCCGATGGGAAGAGATAATCAGACCTGCGAATTAAACAGAAGGATATAACTGACTTGGGCTGCCTTTGCCAAGCTGAGACACGTATTAAAACAGACATACCGATATGCCTCAAAAGGAAGGTCTTCGACTAGTGCGTTCTTCCGTTATTGACATATGGCTCGGAAACACTAATAATATTAACATTAACAGAGAGAACCGTTAATAAAATAAGAATAACTCAACGAGCCATGGAGAGGTCCATGTTAGGAGTAATAATAATAATAATAATAATAATAAAATTTATTTGCTGCAGTATTGTTAGTAGTACACACAAATGATGAAACAGGACAAAACAGTAAAGTGTACAGATTAGTGAGTGATTACAAAAATAAAAACATACATATGCCGCAAAGAGGGAGTGAAGTCAGCTGTACAGCTGTTTTTCATTCATACCCTTTAGTCTGCTGTCTATTAACTAAGTAAATCTTCAATTCTTTTTTAAAATTAATAACGGACATGGTCTTAAACCTAGGTGGTAAGTGATTATATGCTGTGCATTTATACGTGAATGAACTCTTAAATTTTCCCCTGTAATGCTTGGGAATTTCTATCTTGTCTGTATGTCTCGTCTGCAAATTATGTATACAATGGCGAAATCTGATTTTATTAAGTAACATTGCGAGACAAAATTGTGAGGTGGGAGTTTGCTCACGAGCGCTAGCGAGTTAGCAATCACACCGAACCAGAAAAAACCACTTTCATCTCGAGTAGTAAATGCAATTTTTTCTACTGATTTCGGTTGTAGAATCCATAATTCGACTTTAATAAATCCAATTCGAAGCAAACTGTCAGAAACAAATTTAATTGTTAGTTTGGCCATTTCAACGGTAACATATTGCATTCTCATAGAAGGTGATACTTTTCAAGTCAAATGTCCTAATTTTATTTCGGTTTTTTAAATAGTTTCAGGCTCGTTTTACGTTTGTACATAAAATATTTCATTGAAATTGATGTAATTAATAAGAAAGTCCATGCAAATTTGGTTAGTTTAGTGTTTTAATCGAGAAAATCATAAATTTAAAATGCTCATTTTCGTCTCAAGACGTGAAAATATTTTCATCCCTAGAATAAAAAAATGTCACTTTCAAGTTGGGTAAGCCGTGGAAAAAATTCAATTTTCGAAAAGTTTTAATTCCTGGACTCATGCCCGTTTCGAAATGACGGGTTCAATTATCCTCTTACTGCAAATTACGTTTTAATTTTAATTTTTCATTTAAGTATGTAATTATTTGCTTCTTATTTCGGTTTTCTTCACTGAGAGACTTATTATTTGTTAAAATATGTTATTAAACTGAGACGAATTATAATTAGATGACATTTTCGTTTCAAAACTTAGATAGAGTAATTCGAGTTGTGTAATTATTTGGGAGATCAAAGCTGAAGTTTTAGTTGGAAATTTTACATTAATTGTAGTTTGCTTTATTAATACTTAATTTACTGCAAGGAAAAGGGACTTCCTGTTCTTGAAGTAGATTCAGTGTTAATAAAGCAAAACACAAATATCAAGCTTCAAGATGGTCAAATACACAAATAATGCATTACATTACAATTTAATATTGATATAAATTTTTTAATTTATATATAGTATAACTAACTACTATAGTTATAAATTTTTCAAATTAACACATTTTGAGCGGGCACCCTAAAATATGAAACTATGTTGCGTAGCGGGTGTAACTTTCGAGGCTTTGTTTTATCAAAAGCTGGGTATTTGAACGATTGTATCCTGAGAAGGATATAGGGTAACATGCATAGTTGTTGACACCCTTAAGCGAATTGAAGCGATTAAATGCTAATTATTGATTAAGGAAAAGGTCGATTTCAATTTTGCTTGTGTGGATGATTAGGACATCTATGCTCATAATTAAGAACGGATAGTCATTAAAAAATTTTAGAGGGTTTTAAAATGACGTAGTGTCAAGTTCGATTCAACCCATTATTGCAGTCATTGACACCCAAAGGAATAGATATAGGTTTCCGACAGTTGTTGACACATAACAAAAATTTACTGCGATTGATGTCTAAAATTTAATAAAAGAAGCAGGTAGGTACAAAATAAGACCCATTAGCATCCGAAAACTTTCTAATTAAAAAAAAAATACTAATTCTAGTATTGACTAAATTGCCCGACTCTGACTCAACTTGCGCGGTGTCTCCAACCGCCCCAAGACGTCCGTCCACGGATAAAAAAGAATGTCCTTATGCTCACTTCCAAAACTCACTTCCATGCTCACTTCCAAAATAACCCATTGCGTTGCATGGCCTTCACGTTGGCTACATCGTCCAAAACGTCGACAATTGTGCTTGCGAAAATGCTTGGTAAATACTGGATTGCCTACTGATACAAATTCACCAACTTATTTCGATGTTGGTGGCAAATGGGACATGGTGGGCTGTTCATCGAAACTAAAATCTGAACTAGACGATGACGACGATATGTCAAGTGTCGAAATTTGCCCTTCCCTTTTTCGCTGGCCTACTCCTTTTATTTTCTGCAGCGGCTTTCCGCTTTTCTGCGTACTCCTTGAGGGCTTCCTCCCTTCTTTTTCTTTTGTTTTCACGTTTTTCTTCTTGTTCTTTTTGTTTCCTATCTTTTTCTTCTTTTTCTGCTAATCGGAACTGTCTGCCTTCTGTACCGTTCAGGACAAACGGCATGCGTGGCTTCATTGGCTTCCCTTTCCTCTTTGGCGTGGCGGGCCGCGAAAGAATATCTTCCATCCTTAGCAACACCTCTGCTGTTGGCTATGCTAATGGCTCTGTTGCTGGCTCAGTTGCTGGCTCAGTTACTGGCTCTGTTGCTGACTCTACTGCTGGCTCAGCTGCTGGCTCTACTGCAGGCTCTGTTGCTGGCTCTGCTGAGGGCTCTTCTACGTTTGGCTCCGGATATGGGTCAGTAGGATATTGTTGCTCTTGGTCTTCGATTGAACAACCCAATCCAGGAAGGAACTGTCAATTTCGTAGTTTGGACTTTTTGGTATGGCTATTTCCCCTGCAGCATTGCTACCCCTGAAGGAATGTTCTGAAGGGCGGTCAAATATATATTGTCTGCCCCACCAGCACCGGTCACTTCCAACAAGTTGTTCACCAACAATTTTCTCAAAGGTTGTCCGCCTGATTTATTGGTCAGCATGATCAATATCACAACGGCTCTTTCCGAGCGCCTTGGTAAAGTCAATGTTCTCAGGAGACCATGGGAACAGCGCAGATGCTCGAAACGCATTTCTTATAATCCAAGATTTTATGGCCTTCAGAAAATCTTCCTGGAAAACACGTGCAAAGTGTTCCTTTTGCAAAATTTCGCGCGGGTAAGCATGATAAACCAAGCACTTTTCTTTCCAAGCACTTTTTAAAGGTTTGAATACACTTACATTACTGGGCTGAAGGAGTCTGGCCGAGTTTGGATACAAGTTAATCAGGATTATCCCACAATCAGTGCAGAAATTGCTAGTTTCAGGCAAAAGATGACTTTTGTGGCCATCTAGAAACAAAATGACTGGCCTTTCAATATTTTGACTTGCTAGGATCGGTTGAAAGGTATCTTTCATGTAGCAGTAAAAGGCACCCCCATCATCCATCAATTTTCGGTTTCACCGTAGGTTATACCGTCTGGAACTGAAGGTTGAATTTCGGCAGGAATCCTAGCTTTGTACGGATAGATAACAAGTGGGGGACACTAACGCCCCATTAGCAGAGAAGCTGCACATGACTACGATGTTGGTATTCGCTGAGCCTTTGTCTATTTCGTACACGTTTTTTGAGCCTTTTAAGGCCAAAACTTTGCCAATTTTGGGACACAATGCTACATCCGTCTCATCGCCATTGAAGATTCTCTTTGGATCTTTGAGCTTCTAACGAACTCTCGTTGCTGAGGAGAGTGTTCACTGAACGAAACCAATTCTTTATGCCTTGCTCACTGACATTTACACTTAACGCTGTAACCTCTTCTGGTGTTATCACCGCAATATTTGGATGCCTCTTTAAAAAGGCACGGTACTAGCCGTCTCCTGGTAGGTTGTTGCTAAAGGGAGTTTTTATGTTGTTGGCTTGAATAAACCTATGGACTCTCATCAGGTGGTCAATTTTGCGTTGAGGGAATCCTCTTTCGGTGCGTTCTATGAGCCAGCGCGCGAGCTTTCCTTCTTGCTCTAATGAAAGAAAATGAAACAGTGGTTAACAGTACGGTTATTGACACTCTCACAGTCATTGACAGCGCAGTTATTGAAACACATGTCAACAACTATGCATGTTACCCTAGCATACCTTTTTTCCTAAAAAAAAACCAGAACGGGATGAAATAAGGGATGAAAGTTTGTATAGTGATCCCATCATTTCTCAAGTTAGGGATATAAATATTTATATTTAGGCTTTTGGAAAGAAATAAAGAAATAACAAACCTCTCTCTCTCTCTCCTTCTCTCTCTCTCCCTCTTACCCCCTCTCTCTCCCTCGCTCCTGACTATTTCGATGTTTTATTGGTCCATCGTCACATTTTGTCCTATCCTATCCCTACGTTTAGTCCTTGATGTGGTCATTTATTTGGTTTTACTCTCGTTTATTTTTAGGCCCATATTTTCCGCTGCAGATTCTATTTTTTGAAACTCTTCTTTAACGTTCCTGGTTGTGTTTCCAATGACGTATATGTCATCCGCAAAGGCCAATATAAGACACTACCTTCTCCAGAACTATATTAAAGAGGAATAAGGAGATGGCGTCTTCCTGTTTCAGGCCATTATTTATCGTAAAAAGTGTTGATTTTTTGTTCGTGCGCTCTATTTTTGACTCTATATGTTCTCCGTGCTGCTGTTTCTGTTTTCCTGTATTTATCCCTAATGTGTTCATTTGGGTCTTGCAGCACGTCCATTCTGGCTATGTTTCTTGCGCTTATCTTCTCTTCACACTCCTTGTCGTAGCACGAGTTCCTTCCTTTAGCCCATCTTTTCCCCACTGTCATTTGTGTACTTGCGATTATTGACCTCTCCGTGTTCGTCCATATTTTCGCAACATCCTCTTGTCTGAGTGTTGCCCCCAGTTGTGCTGTTAGACTCCTCTGGTATTCTTGTTTTTTGTTGTCGTCTTTAAATGTTTCAGTATTCCATGTAGGGATATGCTAGATATTCTTGCTCGTACCCTAGCTCTAACGAAAAAAATGATCACTATCAGCTTCCACGCCTCTAAGGCTTCTTACGTCGGTTACATTGCTGCTATACCTTGTATTAGCCAATATATGGTCGATTTGGTTCATTGTTACTCCATCTTTGGATATCCAGTACTGCTTATGGATATTCTTGTGTTCGAACATTGTTGATTTTATTAATAGGTTGTTGGATGCTGCCATGTCCACTAGTCGGGTTCCGTTATCGTTACAGTATTCATGCAGGCTATGTTTGCCAATTACTGGGCTAAAGGCCTCTCTTCCTACTTTAGCGTTGAAGTCTCCCAACATTATTACCATATCTTGTTTGGGTATTCCGTCTATAGCTCTTTCTAGTTCATCATAGAAGGATTTCTTACTTAGGTCGTCTTTTTCTTCAGTTGGGGCGTGTATGGATAACATCGAATAGTTATACCACTTGCCTGCAAATCTGATTTGACAGATCCATCATTTACAGGTCTAAACTCGATAACAGATCCTATCAGTTCATCTCGCACGACAAAACCAGTTCCAAATTCGTGGCGTTGGTTTCGACTTCCGCTATAAAATACAGCAGATTTTCCAATCCTCTGGTGTCCTCGGTGCGTCCATCGGATCTCCTGTACTGCCGTGATATCCATCTTAATTTTCTCTAACTGTTCTATCGTGCTCTGCGCTGCTCCTAGCCTGTGACAACTTTGTACATTTAGGGTTCCAATACTCATATTCTTCTTACATAGCCCTGGCCGTCGTCTTGTGTCCGTCTTGTTCCGAGTCGAATCGTTGGTTTTCATAACAGTATCTCTTTTTACAAAATCGAGTTGTTAGCCCTATGCTTAACCCTCCTCCTTTTTCTGGGCTTGGGACCGGCAGTGATGTCTCAGAGCTACTCAGTTCACTCATCCCCATCACAGGCGTTGTATTTTGCTGTAGTTGGCATTATAATTATCTCCTTTCGCCCTTTTTTTTTGGAGGAGAAATATATTGATACACTATAAAAGCATTAAATAGTGCACAGTTGAACAACACAGCCCTCTTTGTCCATTTCTTCGTGCGACGTAGTATCGAGTAATATGATAAATATTGATCGGCGCTATCTACACCTTCATAAATTTGTTGTAATCCACTACGCATATTGGTTTCCAATTTTTTTCTTTTGTCACCCAAACAATATTATGACTTTCTACAATATCAGCGGAATATATGGTCGAAATCATACGCGATAAATGTTTTGTCGCCAACGAAATATAGATTCCCCCCTATTTATTTAAACAGAGAGGAAATTTATTGCCTTTGTTTATGCGAATAGTGCCACAACTCCGAAATCTATATTGTAGAAGTATTTCACAAGTGTCCACACTATTGTAATAATTGTCCATATATATGTGATATATGTAAACTTATGGCATGATATATGTAAACTTATGGCTGAAAAAGATTCAAAATTGTGTGTTGTCGTCGATTTCCTTCACCACAGTATATGCGGAAATTACAGATGTAGCCGGTTTTCGCTTCACAAACCATTCTTATGAGAATACCACATTTCGTTATTTTTGAAGCATAGTAGACTTTGAATGATAGACGACCTCTCTACCACTGAACCAGCGATGCTGTTAAATTCCAATATTCGATTAGAAGGTTACAGCATTAATCACTGAGAGTTAACAAGAAGCCCAGAGTCTAAAATATGCATCGGCCGGGAATCGAACCCGGGCCGCCCGCGTGGCAGGCGAGCATTCTACCACTGAACCACCGATGCTGTTACCTCAACAGTTGAGGCTACTGCAGGAATCTGCGATAATAACCGGAAACGGGAGGCTAAAATTATTTGCATCGGCCGGGAATCGAACCCGGGCCGCCCGCGTGGCAGGCGAGCATTCTACCACTGAACCACCGATGCAGCTGCGGAAACATTCAAGGTTACAGGAGGAATCAGCGAAGTTAACCGGAAACAAGAAGTTAAAAGAATTGTATTGGCCGTAAACGATTCCGAGCTAGCCGAGAAAAATTCATAATAGAAAAATACACGCAAAATTATATAACGATTTAAAAATGAAAGACAGAAATTCCTAGCTAGAGTAGCTAGTGCAGGGATGGCGAACCTATGACCCGCGGGTCAGACAGTGACCCACACAGCCTTTTTAAGTGACCCAGGCGTTGATTTTAGAACTTTTATCATTTCCTTATGAAAGTTCCTCAACCACAGATTATGAGTATTAAATATATCAAAAAGAAAATGCTTCTCCAATTATTGTATTTTAAATTTGTTTATCTACTCGCACACCAAAATGAACCAATTATTAAGTAAATTATTGTATGTGAAGAATGCCGTTATTGTAATCGTGTATAAACCTATCCAAATCGTGCGTAAAATGAAAATCAAATGTAGTTTCATTCTCAAACGATTTCTATTTGTTGTCACTACGGCAACAACTATATTCTTATTCAAGAAGTCTCGGTCCCTCAGTCTTCATTTATCTGGCTCTAACATAACTTAATCTAACCATAACCTAATTTTAAATTAAATCTACATTTACTTAGATTACATCGCTTACACGACCAAATAGTGTTCCCGTCACTGTGCGTTTTTAACGTTTATTTCACTAGTTAGCAATTTTTGCCACGTTCTAAGAAATATTCAATATCTTAAGAAGAATATTCCACATCCTCTAATTGGATTTCATGTATAATACATCAGAAATTTGTATGGAGTTTTTTTTGATTTCGGCTTTTATTTTTTGCTCTCCACTTCCAAAGTAGAAGTTGTAAAACAAGAAAGAGACTTGAATTTTGTAAAAGCCTTTAAAGGTGAGAACTAGTTAGCAATTTTTGCCACGTAGGCGCAGAACAGACTAAGAAACATTCAATTTCTTGTGCAGAATGTTCCACATCCTCTAATTAGATTTCATTGTATAATACATCTATCAGAAATTTTTATGGACTTTTTTTTGGATTTCGACCTTTATTTTTTGCTCTTCAATTCCAAAGTAGAAGTTTAACAAGGAGGAAACTTGAATTTTGTAAAAGCCTGTTAGAACGTCTTTAAGAACGTCGGTAAGCAGTCTTTCACCTATCTTTAACAACATAATGAACAAAATTTGACCAACTACTCAAAACGGCACCCTGAGCTAGTGGCTAGTTAATAAACACAAGCAAGATGTGCTTTAAAAAAAATTATTTATTTAAAGAAATGTATAGAAATTATAACATGCTGGAAAAATGTACAAAACTGCAACACGTATTCGGAGGTGAGAATTAAGAATCTTCCTCAAATAACATGGTGAGAGTGGAGAAGGGTTGGATGTTTGGGTCGGACGTGTTCTTCTCGTTATACCCCGTATTACAAGATTTTTGTGATTTCTCGTTTGAGCGAGATGGAACTGTGTAGAAACACCACTGACGTAATTACGACCTAAATAATTAGGTTAATAGAAGGAAGGATCGAAGACAGAAAATAACCCAGGCGTCAAAGAATATCGTGGCTAACGAATTTGCGACAATGGTATGGCGAGACTACAACAAGCACAGATAGCGCTAATGATTGCCAACGTTCAAAGGCGACAGGGCACTTAAAGAAGAATATAAAGAATAAGAAGAATAATAAAGATATCACATACGTGGTGTGTTAGAAAGGTATCCGTCCTTTAGCCGGTAAAAAAAAACTGACATAACTGGAGCGTTGGAAAACTAATCACCCTCACACTCCACACACTTCTCCCACAGGTGCAGCCATTTTTGGAAGCATTCCGAAAAAGAATCTTTCGGAATCGACTTTAGCTCGGCTGTCGTTGCAGCCATAATGTGTTCTCATGTCTGAATTTGCGCTCCTTTCAATGGCCTCTTGACTCTTTACGTGATGCTGTGCGGCGCAAGCGACTGGAGTTTTGGTCATCAGGAAATTGGCGACTCCATTACGACAATGCTTCAGCACATTATTCTCACTCGGTTCACAATTTTTTGGCGAAAAACCAGACTTCTCTGGTTTGACAGGCTCCTTAGTCTCTTGATAGGGGCGCCGCAGGACATCCCTCATTTCACTTGTCGTCATTTTACTTGAAAATATTGAAAAACCGACAAGAGCACTACACACTACTTCACTCGAACACTGCTCGGCAGCAACTGACGCTATCTACAGGCGAGAAAAAATTCACGCATGCGCACGAAGGTTCAAGGTCGGCTCATGCAAGTGCACTTGATTCAAATTCATCAGGTTTTCAAAATAAAAAAATAGGTCGGATACTGTTGTAACAGACCACGTATAATTATATCTGTACAAAAGTGAGTTAGATCAAAACTAAAAAATCTTAATTCAGGAAGAAAAGATAAACTGCATAATATAGAGACATTATGAAGTATCTAAAAGTTATTAAAGTAACATCAAATAAATTTATATTATTAGAAATTAATGCAAAGTTAGTCCTAGTACAAGAACAATATTAATATCGATGGCGGATAGAAATTATATTAAAGAAGTCAGAGGGTTTGTAGGTATAGGTTCTCTGATATTCTCTTCCCGCCTGGAATGTTTCTAAACCGCACGACTTCTCATTCGGGTTGTGTCTCCTATACCCTGCAACCCTAATATCATTAAAATCACTCAACTTATTCCCAATGTTAAACAATTCACTAGAATACTCAACTCCGTCCCCGAAGATATTTTTTAAATCTCACAAATTTCCACTTTAATTATACTCAATAATAAATTCTCAAATGAAACCGCTTCATTTACAATTTGTTCAATGAAAGAGATTATTCAAAAAAAGCTAAAATATTGGTTGAAAAGCAATGATATGTCTGGTATTGCATTAAGATTTTGCATGGTCTTGTTTGGTCGTCTTGTCTCAGTCGTCTTGTCTGATCTTGACTTGTTTTGTCTGGTCTTGGCTGGTATTTTCTGATCTTGTTTGGTCTTGTATGAACCTGTCTGGTCCTGCTTGGTCCTGCCTGGTCCTGCCTGGTCCTGTCTGGTACTGTCTGGTACTGTCGGCTGTTGGTCTCGACCTGTCTCATCCTTTCTGGTTCTTTTTTTTTGGAGGGGAGTACGTCGCCAGCACTAGTTGGATCGAATGAAATGCTCCCTGTATCTCTCGACATGGCAAAAGCATTTCTTCAAGGAAGGGCTGTTTTAATATTTCTTTCTACACTAGTTGTTTATTCCTTCTTCTCTCTTCATCTTCTTTTTAATCAATAATTTTCTTCATACCTTTTTTTACAACCTTCCAGTCTTCATCACTCCTCAGCATGAGCGCCGTCATGTTTCTGTTGGTTAAGGTCTCTCCTGTATGTACCTCCATCTCAAGTCTTTCTCTTGTCCAGCGGGGGCAGTAGGAATCGGTATCTTTCACTGTGTATGCATCCACACAGTAGGTGCAGTAATCCGAATCCTGCAGATGGAACCGTTCGATGTAGGCTGCAAAATAGCCCTGGCCACCCAGAAACTGTGTAATGTGGTATCCCACCTCACCATGTTTCCTATTTATCCACTTTATTATATCCGGGATTAGTTTTTTGGTCCACTCACCCTTATCTTGCAGTTCACTCCATTTCTCCTGCAATTTCTTTCTATTTTCTGTGCTGTGGTTTGTCCATTTTGTTTTTTACGCATATGGCATCTTCGTCTACCAGTAATTCTATGCAGTTGACGTGGTGCGGTGTGCGCAACATATTCTTATAAATGTTTTCCATTGTGTTTCTATATTTAGCACATTTGATGGTTTCGATCCTGATTGGCGCCCCATACAACGTTATAGAGTACAATACAGATCCAGATACAGAGGGTGTGTTGGCTCAGGTAGCTAAGCACTTGGCTCTTGAGTCAGACAAGCTGGGGTTTAAATCTGGGGTTCAAATCCTACACAGAACCAAAGCGGAAAAAGATAAAACTAATGGCTGCAACCCATCATACTCAATTCCCCAATCCCGTTTTGGCAACCGTGGGGTATGAACTGCTTAACACCTTCTCTGGAAATTTGTCGTTCGGATTCGACGTTAAACTGTAGGTCCTCCATGTTCAAACCCTAGTGCTGAGGTTGGATATGCGGCAGAGAAGAGGCCGGCGCCCCAGGAGTGGGGACATAAAGGCTGATGACGACTATAGATGCAAGTATTTTCCTTTTACTCCTTCTTGCACTCCCACCTTAGGCATTATCCTAGACCGTTGGGTCGATAACTCTCCCCTTCATAAACTCGTGCGAAACAGTCTCGTGCGAGCATTCGGCGTGAGCGGACGTATAAAATCTGGTTTATTCAAAGCTTTGTGTCAAAACCTTTTTTAAGTGAAATTCTGTGTAAATTTCTGTGATAAACTGTGTTTCATAATGCCAATGGAACTAAGATCCTATCACCTTACGGCTAATAAATCTAATTCTCTGACTACTTTTCTAAAAAGTGCAGAATTTGAAAATCTCTTGTCAAAGATAATTAAGAAACATGTCGAGCCTTTACAAATTTATTAAAAATAATTACCGACTTAACAGCAGAAGTGAAAGAACTAAAAGTGATTAAGGAGCAGTTATTATGTGCTACAAGTCCTACTAGAGCAACATCTGTAAATTCATTTGAATTAAATCAAGACGAAAACGAAATAAATGTGTCCATTATCAGCGATAAAGAGTCAAATCATCTACCTGCAGGGACAACAAAAAATTATACCGCAAAGAAAAGGCGCACTGGAACAAAAACCAACAACAAAATAGTGGAATCCGAAAACACAGATGTTATACAAACGAAATACAAACGGAATACAAACGAAAATATTGATAATGAAAATTGGGATACACAGAGAAACAAAAAACGAAGAAGCTGGAAGGCAAGCTTTATACATGGCACAAATGATATCACCCAAGTTAGAGCGGTTATCAGATATGAACATCTACATATCTACAGACTGGACCCATATCTGGCAACGGATGACCGAATCCAATACCTGAAGGATCGAAAATTCAACAATGACAAATGTGAGAAGCTGGCGTCAAAGCATCCACAGGAATACTCTTCTTTTAAAACTCTGTGCCAAAAGAAAATCTTGATGAGTTAAAAAAATCTGGCCAAGGAATACTTGCATAAACCGTTTTTTTAGGTATACAAAAGACTATAAAATATTACACAACATTCAGAACAAAGCCACGACCGTTATCTAATTGTAAGATACCTCAAACAAACATATTAATGTATCTAAATATACAATCACTACGTAAGAAACTGTGTCAACTGGAAGTGGAAATTGAAAATGTAAACCCATATTTTATTTGTTTAGCAGAGACTTGGATATCTTCTGTAAATATTCCATTCATACATATTAATAATTATAAACTGATTAGTCACTATAACCCAGTCAAGGGGAGGAGGAGTAGCGATATGGGTCAAATCCTTACTATACAAAAATAGTATTGACATTGAAAGATTGGAGTTGGAAAACTATGCCATTGAAAAGACTATTAAAATATGTGGACTACCCATGAAACTAAATCGAGTAGACACCATAATCTTAAATGTGTACAGACCACCAACAGGCTGTTTAATTACATTTATGGAAGTCATAGATAATATTCTACACAAATGGGCGAAGACAAACAGAGAAATTATCCTAGTTGGCGATTTTAATATCAATTTTGCCAAAACATCAAAAGGAAGTCCAAAATTGCAAAAATCTACTAGCAGCATATGGAATGTAGGAACAAATTAAACAATTTACCAGAATAACCACCACCACTGAAACAAAAATTGATAACATCTTTGTAACATCGGGAATGGAATTAAATACCTCTGTGGAAGACACTCCGATATCTGACCATCGTATATTAAGTCTGAGCGGCATTTGCAAGAAAGTCACAGGTATGCAGCCAAAATTAGTAAGACTATTCTCGGTAACCAGTAAAGTTCGTTTCTCTGAATATCTACAAAAGGAAACATGGAAAGAAGTACTCAACAAAACTAGCAGCAACCGTAAGACAACTGCATTTATCAAAATCATGCAGTATTATTTCTTTACATGTTTTCCTCTAGTAAAAGTAAATTCCAATAGAAAGACGTCTGCAAAAATAAAGGATACGCACATATTACAAAAAACGTATCCCGCTTTACGTAACCACTATATTCAACAAAAATACCAACACCAGAAATTAGTGACCTCATTGAAAAAATCTTTTTTTATACGAAAAATACTGCAGGCACCTAATAAATTGAAAGTGCTGTGGAATGTCATAAAACAAGAAACAAACAGATCAAAAACTACCGATCAAATTATATTAATCGAAAAAAATACGCTAATCACAAGTCCGAAGGAAATTGCAGACAAATTTAATACGTATTTTGAGGAAGCCCCCAAAAAAAACTGTTGGTAATATTATTCCTACTGACATTTCGGATCAACACATAAAGTTTAATCCCAATACAATATATTTGCAGAAATTCTGCTGTTCAAAAAATGAGGTTCTATCTATAATTGCTTGCTTAAAAAACAAATCAACAAGCGCACCCGATGACCTTCCATATCAAATTATCAAAGAGTTCAGCCATTACCTATTGACTCATATAACAGAAATAATCAATGCCTCCATCGCGGATGAACAATTTCCAGCAATCTTCAAAATAGCAAAAATTATTCCAGTGCATAAAAAGGGATCAAAAAAGGATATTGGAAATTACAGGCCGATTGCTCTTATTTCTGTACTTTAAAAAATCATTGAATACGCCATAAATAGTAGAATCATCCCATTCATAGAAAAATATAACACTATTCCAGGTAAACAATGGATTTCGTAAAGGGAAATCAACTTCAACAGCGCTAGCAGATTTCCACAGCACTATTTTAAAAGAAGTAGACATAATTAATATAACCTATATAAATCCAGGATAATAAACCTATAGGAATATTCTGCGACTTAAGTAAGGCGTTTGATTGTGTCTCCCACGAAACACTATTAAACAAACTAATTAGATATGGAATCCGAGGGAATGCCACGAGATGGCTACAATCCTACTTAGAAGACCGTAAGCAATATGTTACAATAAGAAGTGGAAATGAAACAGGAAAGTCCAACACTATTAGTACCAATATTGGGGTCCCTCAAGGGAGCGTTCTTGCACCAACACTTTTGTACACCGCGGACTTAATAAGTTATATAAACGGACAGCATTGTACATTGTACGCAGATGATACCAGTTTTATTATAACTGGAATGAATATAAAAGAAAATGCAGACAAATCTAATTTATTACTAAGTTCAATCAACACTTCTCAGCAAACAACCTTTTCTTTAATAAAGAAAAAACAGAGTATGTCATTTTTTAGACAGCTAGAAGCACCTATGCTGAGATCATTGATTTGAAAATACAAAACCACTGTTTAAAAAGAGCTAAAGAAGCAAAGTTCCTAGGAATCCACTTGGAAGAGCATCTCCTCTGGACAACCACCATACAAAAAATTTGTCGGTTACTACATCAAAAAACATTCCAAATTAAACATCTGCGCAATCTGGTGATCAAGGAAGACCTGCTAAGTTGGTATTTTGCCGAGGTGCAATCCATATTAACATATGGCATTATTTTATGGGAGCTTTATCACTTATAGAAGAAATACTTCTAGCACAGAAAAGAATTGTCCGAAATATAGTGGGAATAAAAACAACAGAATCGTGCAAACCACATTTTAAAAATTTAAATATCTTGACAGTAGTCAATTTATATATATTGGAAACTGCCTCATATATCCACAAAATTCACGATACTCTCCAAAAACATAAAGATATCCAAATATATGACACAAGAGGAAAACATCTCCTTTATCCCAGGAAAACATATTTAAACTTGTGTTCAAAAGGACTTGAGAATCAAGGAAATAAAATTTACAATAAAATACCAAACAATAAAAAAATTAAATGTCACTTAAAAAATTCAGAAATAATTTGAAAAAAGTTCTATTAATGAACCCGATATACTGTCTTATTGATTTTATGTATTTTAAATTTAACTAACTTATTACTTTCAGTTATTGTAATATTGTATTTTAATTATTTAATTATTTTTTGACATAGCCTATAGATATTTTATGTATCTCATTTGGTAAATAAATAATTTGAATTTAAACTCATATTGTGGTCAAAATAGATTCCTAGATACTTGAGGACTCTACTGATACTTATCATTATTCCCTCGATGTGTATGGTTATCTCCTTTAACTTCCTTCGGCCCACTTGCAGTACGCATTATGTTTTCTGTGAGGCTAACTGAAGCTTTTTTCTCTTCATTTCCTTTTGGATTTCAAGTATTGCGGTATTTATTTTATCTTCTAATAATGTCTCTGTTCGCAAGCTGACGACTACAGCTAGGTCGTGCGCATATCCTAGTAGGGTCACTCCCTCCGGCACATACACCTTTATTACGCTTTAGTGAACGTTACACGGCAGTGGACCGAGTATGGACCCTTGCGGTGCACCACGTGTCACCTCGGTTGAGTGCTTATGTCATATCAACATTGTTCTGTTGGCGCAGTAACTGCATATCAATTCTATTAGGTATTTAGACATGTTTCTTGCTTTAAGACTATCTACGATATCCTTCCACGACGCGCTATTGAAGGAATTTTGAACGTCTTGGGCAGCCATTGAGCAAAAGACTTTCTTCATCTCTCTAGCCTTGTTTTAAATTACTTGCATTGTGGAGCGACCCTTCTAAAACAGAACTGCATGCCGATTAAACCTCCTATTTGTTCGAGCTCTTCATTGAGTCTGCGATAGAGTAATTGTTACTGCAATTTACCGGCAGTATTTAGCATGCTTAATAGACGGTAGCTTTGCGTCCCATTTTTTGTTGGTTTTTCTAGCAGGACTAGTCTCGTTTTCTTCCATATCTTTGGAAACTCTCTTCTGCTCAATAATCTGTTATATACGTCAAGGCAGCATTGCGTATGCAAATGCAACAAGGCCAGTGGAGTGCCCTTGTCCTTATTGACGTACAAAACGCCTTCCATTCTGCCCCGTGGCACATAATTCTATCCACACTTGAAAAGAGCGGAGTTAGCCAGTACCTAATCAACACTGTACAGTCATACTTCAGAAATCGCGTCATCCAGTTAACAGCAAGATGAAAAAGAAAATCCTGGGAAGTGTACCGCAAGGATGGGTCCTCGGGCCAACCCTATGGAACGTGTTGTATGACAATGTCATGTCTATGGATACGGAGGAGGGAGTCGCTAGGAGGGAGGGAGTGACGCCGGAGGGAGTGACCCTACTAGGATATGCGCACGACCTAGCTGTAGTCGTCAGCATGCGAATAGAGACATTATTATAAGATAAAATAAATACCGCAATACTTGAAATCCAAAAGGAAATGAAGAGGAAAAAGCTTCAGTTAGCCTCACAGAAAACATAATGCGTACTGCAAGTGGGCCGAAGGAAGTCAAAGGAGATAACCATACATATCGAGGGAATAATGATAAGTATCACTAGAGTCCTCAAGTATCTAGGAATCTATTTTGACCACAATATGAGTTTAAATTCAAATTATTTATTTACCAAATGAGATACATAAAATATCTATAGGCTATGTCAAAAAATAATTAAATAATTAAAATACAATATTACAATAAGTAAAAGTAATAAGTTAGTTAAATTTAAAATACATAAAATCATAAATCATAAAGAGGTCGAACTTGTGTGCTATGTGGACGACCTCGCCGTATTGGCTTCTGCAAAAAATTCCAAAGAGCTGGTACTTAAGGTGAATGTAACGTCAAACACTATAGACAGGTGGATGAAACGGAACGAATTGAAAGTGGCCGTGAATAAAACCGCGGCAATAGTCCAAAAGAGGAAAAAACTACCTCCTATGAAGTTAACCAAGCCAGGAGAAGATATCCATCCCGTGCGGCAGATAAAATATCTGGCAATGGTAATAGATAGGGGGCTATCGTTCGAGCAACATATGCACTATGCATGCGAGAAGGCGAAACGTACGATGAAGGCCCTAGACAGCATACTGCCTAATATTAGACGTCCAGGACAACAGAAAAGGAAGGTGCTAGCGATGGCAATGGAGTCGATAATAATGTACGGGGCTCCGCTATGGTTTGCGGCAGCAAGACGTCAAATCTATAGAAAAAAAAATTACGTCCATCTAAAGATTAATGACCTTGAGAGTATGCAGTGCATACCGCATAACATCTGCAGATGCCGCGCTCGTAGTGGCAGACCTCGTACCGTTACACCCCCTTGCCGAAGAGAGAAAGCCACTATATGACCTATAACAATAACAGACCGGAAGGAACAGAGGGAAATGACTTACCAGAAGTGGCAGACTGAATGGGACCTCGCTAAAATCGGAAGGTGGACCCACAGGATGATACCGGACATCAAGAAATGGGTAGAGAGGAAGCATCGGTCGATAGATTTTCACATTACACAGTGCTTTACAGGACACGGAGTCTTCTGCGCCTACACGGAGAGAGCTAGAAAGAGGGGGATTGTACAATGCCGATACTGTACAGAACAAGTAGATGATACTCCAGAACACACATTATTCCATTGTAGGAATTGAAATAACGAAAGGGACAATATAAAAAGAAACCTACCTGCGGCAGCCATGTCCCCGGAAAGCATAATAGAACAACGATCGCGTACAAGGACAGCTGGGAAACTGTGGAGAATTTTGTAGAAGTGTTGCGGAAAGGGAAAAAGATGAACTAGAAGAACAGAGCAGAGAAAGAGGCGACACCTGAGAAAAGGATATTAAGACCAAACCTGTCGATCGTAAGGCTGAAAGGCGGGAACACTACAGGAGAGAAATAAAGAGGAGATGGTTTTAGTGGGTATGACTGCATTAGAGGGCTGGTGAGCCCCACACTCCCCAAAATTGAAACCATATTTGCGGGTGCGTAAAAGCACCCGGTCTGGATGCCTTTCCCGATTTCAATTTGCTTGCTGCTACTTTTAGTTCATCCACTGTGAAATATGTTGGCTCAGCTTTCGGAAGATCAGCCAGCTCCTTCTCTCATTGCAGCACGGGGTGTTTTGGGAACAGTTTGTTGGCTTCTTCCACCATCTGCTCTTCTGTAACAATGGTCTTTGGTGCCACATTCATTTTTTTTAATACTATTCCATACCCCTCTCCCCATATATTGTGGTCTATCTCGTCGCAGACATTCTTCCATACTTTCTTCTCGGCATCTAGTATGGCCTTCTTAAGAGAGTTTCTGTGCTTGTGGTATTCGTTTTGATATTTTTTCCTTTCTGATATGGTTGCGTTTCGATTTGCATTATTCTTGTGGTTTTCCTTCTTTTAGCTCCACCAAACCTGTGGATCGTAAGGCTGAAAGACGGGAATACTACAGGAGAGAAATAAAGAGGAGATGGTTTTAGTGGGTATGACTGCATTAGAGGGCTGGTGAGCCCCACACTCCCCAAAATCTAAACCATATTTGCGGGTGCGTAAAAGCACCCGGTCTGGATGCCTTTCCCGATTTCAATTTGCTTGCTACTACTTTTAGTTCATCCACTGTGAAATATGTTGGCTCAGCTTTCGGCAGATCAGCCAGCTCCTTCTCTCATTGCAGCACGGGGTGCTTCGGGAACAGTTTGTTGGCTTCCTCCACCGTCTGCTCTTCTGTAACGATGGCCTTTGGTGCCACATTCATTTTTTTTAATACTATTCCATACCCCTCTCCCCATATATTGTGGTCTATCTCGTCGCAGACATTCTTCCATACTTTCTTCCCGGCATCTAGTATGGCCTTCTTAAGAGAGTTTCTGTGCTCGTGGTATTCGTTTTGATATTTTTTCCTTTCTGATATGGTTGCGTTTCGATTTGCATTATTCTTGTGGTTTTCCTTCTTATTATTTCCTTCTTTCCTATACATTGCTTTCTAAGTTTTGCTCTTTCAGTGGAAGGAACACTCACGCATGGAGGAACACCATTATACTTGTTTTTTCTTTATACGTGTACTTGACTTTTTGGTAGTGTTCGAGCACACGTAAGTTTGATTTGCTTAATATATCCTTCTGGAGTTATGATTTCTTGTTTTCCTCTCTGGTCCTATCTTGTACTGTCTTATCAAGTCTGGTCCTATCTGGTCCTATTTGGGACTGCCAAGTCCTGTCTGGTCCTGTTTGGTCCTACCTGGTCCTGTCCGGACCTGTCTGGTCTTGTCTGTTCCTGTTTGTTATTGTCTGGTCCTGTCCTTTTTAGTCCTGTCTGGTCACGTCTGCTCCAGCCACCAGACAGGACCCTGGTTCTGTATGTTCAGATCTGTTCTTGTCTGGTCCTGTTTGGTCTTGTCTGGTCCTGTCTGGTCCTATCTGGTCCCGCTTGGTCGTGTCTGGTCGTGTCCGGTTTAGTCGGGTTTTCTCTGGTTTTGTCCAGTCTTGCTCGGTTTTTTCCGGTCTTGTCCGGGATTTTGAGGTTTTGTCCGGTCTTGTCCGATCTTCTGCGGTATGGTCTGGTCTTGTCCGGTCTTTTATATTTTCTTTGTTAATCATTTTTATACATGATGTATTTATGACAAGTCAAATAATAATAATAATAAAACAGAGTTACAATAATAAAACAGAGTTAAACAGAGAACGCATACATAAGTGTCAATGAACGAAGACATTAATGTAATCAGACATTACGTACAGTCGTAAAACATGGCTTTAAACGTAAAATGTATAGTTTAAAGTTTAAGGGAAAAGAAATCATTGATTGAGTAACAGCAACTTTCTATAAGCAAACTTTTGATTTTGCTTTTAAAAACTCGAATCGGAAGGGCCCTTAAGAATGAGGGTAGATTATTATAAAGCTTAAATTTTAATTTAGGTGATTTTTTTCAGATTTAGCTAGCCTGAACTGTGGTATGACCAGAGACTCCTTGTATCTAGTGTCATGGCAGTGAACAGATGCACGAGTCACATGTATGTTCGACTTGGAGTGAATCTAAAGCAATGAGTTATAAATAAATAATGACGGTAATGACATGATTTTGAACTTTAGAAAGAGTGGCTTACAGTGATCTAAATATCCAGCTCTTGGCACTATCCTGACTGCTTTTTTTTGCAGTTTAAATACTTTAATCGCCGCGAAAGAGTTTCCCCATAATACTATACCATAGGAAATCAGGGAGTGGAAAAATGCAAAGCATGCAGAACGTTAGGTGAAGGCATCGAAATTAGCAAGTGCTAGTTTTCTTAGGAGAAAGATAGTCGAGGAAAGCTTGGGAATTGTCGAGTTTATATGGGCTTCCCAGGTAAGGGAGTCATCCACTGTTATTCCCAAAAGTACGGCAGAAGAACCAGAGGTTACACGGTTGTTACTGGAAATCACCAAGGATTGAGTTTTGCTAGCATTTAGTTTTAATAAATTCGAGCCAAACCACGATTCCGCGCGGGTCAAAGCCAGCTTGGTGGTTTCCATGGCCCGCTCTAACTCTGACTCCTGACAGTACAGTGTGGTATCGTCCGCAAAGAGAAGACTATTTATAGGCTTTATACATGGGCAGGTCATTAATATAAATAAAAAATAACAGTGGTCCAAGGATAGATCCTTGGGGTACATCAAACTTAACCGGAAGATGTCTCCAATGAGAAAAACGAAACACTGTCTCCAACGAAACACTGTCTCCAATGCGAACACATTGAAATCTACCAGAAAGATATGTAAAATTTATTTGCATAAATACCATCGGGCCAGTATTCTGGGTTTCGTATTCCGTCAAAAAGTTCAGGTGGAACTCAAATTTTAAAGGATCCTTTATTTGATTCAAGTTTCTGGCAAGTAAATTTGTGTAAAGTGGTATAATCTTCTTTTGAGCTTGCAAGCATGTCTTCCGGTGTTGTATCTCTGTCAAAGTTCGAAACAAACACCCAGGACAGCTTTTCTTGTGCTTTTAATTTGGATTTCGCCCCCGAAGTTATTTTCTTATTCGAGGAGAAAAATTTGCCTTTACCGGGAGCATGAACTTGGTGGGGTTTATTACTAGAGGCAGTGGCGGCAGGATTTGCAGTTACTTGATCATTTATAGGAGGTTTCTTCTTTGAATTTGTCACTTTATTATTTTCCGTTGCATTATTATATTTTAATGGAGGCGCGGCAACATCGCTTTTCCCTCGGTCATGCGAAGGTTTTGTGCTGTCAGGTCTAACCACAAAATTTGGGTTGTTTACATCTTTGTGAAGTCGTGAGATTATCAGCTCTAGATTTGAAATAGTTCTTTCTAGCTCCTTAATTATCCGTTTAGAACATCTAGCTCGTTTGAAGTCACTTTAAGGTCGGTTTTAAGGGTAGGTTCACTTACTTTGTTATCGTAAATGACGGCGGAGTAAAGTTGTAGTTATGAGACTTCGTCTGCTAGATTCGGTTCCTTCTCGTCCTCTATGGTAGTTCTTAGGGCTTCACTAACATTTATATTGTGCGGGAGCTTCTTTGTTAAAATAATTTCTGTAAGGTTTTCCTTTTTAAGCTTGTTTAATTCTAGAGATTAACTTGCCATGGTCAGCCATGTTGACTTTTTTTGGGGTGTTGTCCGGTGCTATCTGGTTTGTATGATCTTGTCCGGTATTGACTGGTCTTATTTAGTATGGTTTAGTAATTTCTATCTAGATATAATTGATGTAAATTAGTTATAATGGAGAAGTCTAATATATCATTTAAGTATAACAAATGGGATATAATTATAAGGTTCTCACTCGCCATTTAGTGTAAAATGGTTGGAAATTAACCGTAAAATCCCCCATTCATTGTGAGTTGTACAATAGCTAAGTTTCTTATTAAAGTCATAAAGGAGCTTAAATTACAAAAGTTGTAGAAAATCATATGTACTATATTACAATGTGCAGGAAGAGAACTGATTTCGTTCGAGCACATAACCCTTTCCTTCTCTCTCTCCCTCTTACACAACAGCAATTGAATTATTAAATCGCTAACATTATCAAGAAACCATTTCAGCGTGAACGCAGAAACAGGAGGAGAAATAAAAACTTACATATTTTCACAATTCGTTCGCGGAAATTTCATTTCCAAATATTTCACGCTAAGACGACAAAATGTAAATTTTATATCGCGTAATTGCTCAATCAATTTTACTTTTATTACTACCAAGTTCAGTTTAAATTTCATTTTATAAAACTTTAAATTATGTATACAAACTTTGAATTATGAATACAATTATTGCGTAGGTATATATATATATATATATATATATATATATATATATATATATATATATATATATATATATATGTATATATATATATATATATATATATATATATATATATATATATATATAGGGTTTCCAATACTAGACTCTAAACACTCTAGAGTCTAGACACTAAATAGGCATAACTAAACTTAAAAACTACTCTAGTTATTCCTGGATTTGTTTGTGTAGTGTTTGTGTATCTATGTCTTCTATGCCTGTGAAGTTAGTCCAGTTGACGT
Source organism: Phosphuga atrata (assembly GCA_944588485.1). Classification (NCBI taxonomy): domain Eukaryota; kingdom Metazoa; phylum Arthropoda; class Insecta; order Coleoptera; family Silphidae; genus Phosphuga; species Phosphuga atrata. The sequence goes on along the minus strand of OX155896.1, from coordinate 10,371,806 downwards.
AATCCATCATTTTGGCATTGTTTCATCTTGTCTATCCTAACTTACCTAATGATGTTAGTTTGTGATTGAATATTTAGTGCATTGTTGTCGGTATATTATTAATTCTAAATTCTTGTATTAATTATTTATTATTGGCTACATTCGTATGTGTCTGCCTAATAATCCTAGTCGACTATTAGAATTCAATTTTTTATATCGAAGACGCCTTATAAACTTTTGTTTAGCTTTTCATGTTTAGTTTTGTTTATCTATCCTATCTGCCTAATCTGGGACCTATATTTGCTGCTCTTGTATATTCGCTTATTTATATTTGCATGAAATATCAAAAGCTAAATAAATTGAAATCTGAGTAAATAATGTTCTGAGAGGCTAATTGGGTGAGAAAAAAATGGGGGTAATTTATAAATTTTAATAAATTTTTTCCGTAACGATTTTTCAAAGGGACAAAATTGTGTAAACCTTAGGAAAGTCAGTTAGATGATTTTTTTGCTCCGCAGTTTCGTCTGACTGGAGTATACATACAGCAGAATATGATAACAATTTGTTTCGAAGAAGTTTCTATTTCACGGATCTAGACGTTTCATTGTTATATTTTCCTCGCTCGGTTTAAGACGTAACAAAGATTTTATATTTAAGGAGATGAGGAAAATTGCATTGTACAATTCGCGGTTTAATCTCGGAGATAGAGATGCTAATAATAAATTCTTGTGTCGAAATTAAAACATTCATTTACGAAACAGTTCGCTAGAAAAGTTTTTAAACAAATATTTTCTGTTAATTTCAAGCAGGCATTTTGTAATGTATTTTATTTAGTTTTTTATATGTAAATCTATATAAGATTTTCTGTACCATATATAAAAACTTATTATTTAGATCAAATGTCTTATGATAGGAATATAATGATAGGATGGTTGCGACCGTTATTACTTGGTAATCCATACCTACACTGAATTGAAAAATTCATTATGTTTTAACCACACTTAATATGTCAAAATAATATATAACTTGTTATTTATTCACAGTTATATGAATTAAACAAAAAACAATTAACACGACTTGAATTTCAACTGGTCAAGGTCTTTCACTATATCTTTTTTCAATTCAGTTTTTAGGGTTCCGTTGTAATCAACAAAGAACCCATATAATTTCGATATGTCCGGCCGTCCGCCTGTCTGTCCGTCTGTCCGTCCGTCCGTCCGTCCGTGTGCAATTTAGCTCTATTAAAAATCCCATCAAAAACATAAAATTAAAAAATGGCAAGTCTCAAAAAAAGTTGTGGGATCTCATTTAAGACCAAGTCAGTTACTTTAGTTAGTTTGTAGTGTTTTTTTTAACGTAACTTAGCGATATTGAATATTTGCGTGCATTATCTACTATTATATCCATTAAATATTGCTTGTATTTATTCATTATAATAGTTGATGTATATTGGGGTTAAATATACCATATTATATACAGGGTGTTGGTTAAACATCAGAAAAAAATTGTTATTTTCGAAATTGTTATATTTAGAGGTTATTTCTTAGCCTATTCTAAGAAAAATTTTGTTCTATGAAAATTTCTGAAAACCCCTTTGTTTTGCAAATACAGGGTAAACAAAATTTGCGACAACCATATTCGATATTTGTTGAAATCATTAATGTTTAAGAACGACAATGATTTGCCAACTCCTCCAAAGTCGGGATAATAATGGACCTGGTAAAAAACAAAATTATTTACAGAAACCAAATCCAAATATTTAGATAATAAATAGATAACTAGATAATAGAAAGCATACCCGAATGCACCTACCTAGGATACACTATTAAATTAGGAAAAGAAAACTAAAATTCAAGAAATGTAGGATTAAGCTGTCAGGTTGGGATTCATACTAAAAAAGCCAAATATCACCAGAAGCCTCAAGCGGAAGGTGTACAACTCATGCGTCATGCCAGTAGCAACATATGGTTTGGAAACTGGTAATGGCAAAATGGCAGGAAGATGACAATAACACAAGAACGCATAAATAAGCTCAATGCCCAGCGGCTATGGAATGAGTTATGCTAGGAGTTAGCTTGAGAAACAGAATAAAAAACGAAGATATACGGAAAAGATCGGGCGATACCGATATTGCCCAACCGATAGGTCAAATCAAGTGGTGATGGGCCAGCCATGTGGCAAAACCGCGGCCAATAGGAGGTCCAATAAAATTACGCACTGGCGCCCCCGGGAAAAAAAGTAGCACAAGCAGCACCAACAACATCAAAACATCAAAACAGAGAAAGCTCGATATAAAACGGCGTGGAAAGAATTGGAAGAGGACTTTATTCTGGATTGGATGAAGGGGCCAGGGGTCGGCAACTGGTTTTAAGTAAAGAGCCATTTTCTTTAAATAGATTTAAAAAATCTTAAAGAAGAGTCGCATAGATAATAAACTTGAAAAGCATTGTAGATCATGTCTATTCACAAATGTAATATATTTAATAACCTTCTAATTGTTTACGGCTCGTCACATGCTAATAAAAATACAGGCAATGATTTTAAATAAGAAAATTGCTGTGATTTCACATTCTCTATCAAAATAATACAGAATGTAATATCAAAGTGTTTTATCATGAATTTGTTTTGGAGATAATAAAATTTGCAGAATCTTCACTTTAATAAATAAAATTTAAATTTTTTACAACAAACTGAAAATATATATTTTGGACGGGATGAAGAGCCACACAATGTAGATAAAAGAGCTGGGAGCCGCATTCGGCCGACCCCTGATTTAGGCTGAAAGTAGAACAACGATACTTAACTGATCGGGAACAATGCGTGAAAATAAATGATACATTAAGTGACACTACAATTATAAAAATGTGGGCCCTCAAGGAACTGTACTAGGTCCGATACTTTTTCAAACATATATAAATTCATTACTCGAGTTAAAAGTAAAGGCGAGAATTATATCTTACGCTGATGATACAGTGGTTTTCTTCAGTGGAAATACATGGTCGGAAACAAAAAATTATGTCCAGTCAAACATGGAAATAATTAATAAATGAATGCGTAAATATCGTCTTTCACTTAATGTTAGTAAGACACACTATCTAGCCTTCTCTATAACAAAAACAAACAGACCAAATTTTTGCAGTATTAAAGTCCCGGAAGAAGAAGAAGATGCGTCAATCTTGTAAGTAAGAGAAGTAAGTCAAGAGTCAAGTTTATGTTATTACCATAAAAAAATTTGAAAATATAGTAATTGTATTATTTTTTATATTTGTTTTATATTTTATATTATTCTGTAATTCATATACAATATAAAATTTATTGAACAATATGTCATCGTAATAGTCGTATAAAATTGCCTCTCTGACAATGAACTTCCCACAAATGGAACATGATTTTAATTAGTGCACTTTATCAAGACCGCTCTCGTAATATTGTATGAATTATCTCATAAGTTCTAAAGCGGATTCAGTTTTCATATACAATAAAAAATTTATTGAACAATATGTCATGGTAATAGTCGTATAAAATTGCCTCTCCGACAATGAACTTCCCACAAATGGAACATGATTTTAATTAGTGCACTTTATCAAGACCGCTCTCGTAATATTGTATGAATTATATCATAAGTTCTAAAGCGGATTCAGTTTATTTGCAAACCGTTATAATGTAATCAGTCACGTTGACGTATTCATTTGTTCACATGTATCAAAAGCAGCAATCAACAGAATATAGTGTGATAAAACGGAATTAAAATAGAGAACTGCATTAAAAAAATACGTGATTTTTAATGAAGAAACTAAAATGATTATTTAAAAAAATTAGGGTTTAATCGATTGTTTTATTAAAGGATATTATATAAAATACCGAATTTTGGATTTGTTCGTAAAGTAATTTTCTTTTTCCTTCCCGCATAAATGAGCTTAACGCGTTTTTTATGTATACAAATGTTTTACTTTAATTATGTATTGTTTATTTTGTTGAAATACAGTTTTGGTGGTAGTATGCTTCCAATACAGAATAATTTAGTGTCAAAAAATGTGTTTTTGAGTTAATGTAAATTCAGATAAATAAGAAATAACAAAAACAGAAATATATAAGAAGTATATAAGAAGTAAAAAAGTATAAGGAGCTGTACAAATCAAGTCTAGAGAAATGAAATTATAAGACCTCCACAAAATAATGTATTATCAAAGTATTCATTTGATAAGAACAGATGTTATCTGGCAGAACGACCTCGAGCTCAAAAGCCCTTTGTACATTTTTTTATGTTACAATAAATAACATTATTACTATTATTGTTATCATTTTACAGAATTCTGTAAATAAACTCTAAATACTTATTCCAATTGTAAATAAGTTAGAAAACTCATTTTATCAAATGGCATTTCAATAAATATTTGATTGAAGTAAAAAAAGTTTGACTGAAAAGAACTTGAAATTAAAAATAAAATTATAACAAAAAATTAAAGAGAATGTAAAGACAAGGTCCACCGTTGAACTCTCAAAAGTTTTTCCCGACGGAATTAATAGCCTGTTCGATAAAACTTCTGAAAGTAAATTTCCGTTTCTGCGTTCGCTATTATATTTATTACTCAATATTTCCTCTGTGGACCATGGAAACTCGTTATAATAATATATTTATCTTTCATCTTCCCTGTTTAGTAAAAGGTACATTTCTGACACCTTCGTTAGTCTTCCGATTCTATTTTCGAATCGAACAATTATGACAAATCAGTTTAACAAACCGGAACGAGAAAATCTTATGTATAAAAATCTTTTAGAAAATACAATTTAAGAAGAAAATATAATTTATTTATTTATTTGTACACAAAATTAACAATTTTAAGAATATAACAAGTTTAAAGACTGAATTAGGTAAATACAACTATATAATATATAAAGAAGTACATTGTGTACAGGATTAGCACCTAAGTGACTTAACAGTTGTGTTGTGCTGCAAAGCAAAATTAATTACTCTAATTTTATATTTCTGTACAGAAAGTAATGTTACAAAATTGTGATATAACACCTGTTAGTTTATCTATTGTTGTTCTAATATTGTGATAAAATTTAGATAATTTTCAAAGATGAATTTTTTTGATTCTCGCGAAAAGGTTATATAACTTTTTATGTTTTATTTTTAACGGTAGGATATTGCAAATTTTGGATAACATGTAAGTTAAAAAACGATGACAAACATTTTTGTTGAGTCTTGGAGTGTTTAGTAATTCTTTTGTTTTGCTTCTAGTAGCATAAACTGTGGGAGAAGAATTTTGTAGTATTTTGTTTTTGAATGCGTACATGCATACACTATGAAAATATAATGTTCGGATATTACCAATTTGTTCCGTATATATAAGGTTAGTATGAAAAGATATTTTTTTTTCAAAATTAGTTTCAGTATATAGTTTTGTATTGTGTTCAGTTTTTGCAAAGAATTTTTATACATTGCATCCCACATCAGAATACCGTAACGAAAAAGTGATTCAACCAGAGATTAATAAATCAATATGAGAGGATTTTTTGTTAAAAACTGTGTGTGTCTTACTAATATTAAGTGAAAGACGATATTTACGCATTCATTTATTAATTATTTCCATGGTTGACTGGACATAATATTTTGTTTCCGACCATGTATTTCCACTGAAGAAAACCACTGTATCATCAGCGTAAGATATAATTCTCGCCTTTACTTTTAACTCGAGTAATGAATTTATATATGTTTGAAAAAGTATTGGACCTAGTACAGTTCCTTGAGGGCCCACATTTTTATAATTGTAGTGTCACTTACTGTATCATTTATTTTCACGAATTGTTCCCGATCAGTTAAGTAACTGCAAAATACAAAAACAACACTAAATACAAAATCTACAGCAGATTTGACTTATAAACTAATAATAATTTTTAAAATAAAAATATGTCTTGCATTGCCCACCTATATTTAAAACTTTCGTTAGTGCCCGTTTAGCCGTTCCCATCTAGTCTCGTTAATCTGGTATTGTCTGCCTAGACTAGTCCATGTTAGTCTATGACTAGTCTTAGTTTTGTTATCTAGTATTGTAAATTTTATCGTCAATTAAAACTTACTACGCTACTTTGTCTAGTGTGATAATGTACAGCGTACGAACTGTTTACGTACAGCTACGTCACGTATTGTGTGTTCAGGGGTTATTCTTTACGGTAAGTCGTATTCGTTTAGTATAAATTCAATCAATCTAGTCTTGTTCGTATAGTCTGGGCCATTTAGTTTGGTCTACTTGGTCCCTCTATATTCGTCGCCAAGATTGCTCGCCTATTAGCTAGAACGAATACGAGGAAATGAGTTTGTACAACTTCAAATGCATTCCCGCGCAATAGGTTGGCATGGCTGATAAGAGTCTATTACAGACACCTACGCACAGTGGTCGGAAATCCCTAAAAACTGGCCAAAATATGAAAGAACTGTTCAAATATCGTGATTTTTTGGTCTCCTTACGTTTTCTACGTCACTGATTACGAAACAGAATTCAAAATTTCGAAATTCAGAATGGCGGACGCAATACGGCAGATTATTTTTCAGAAAAAGCATTTAATATGGTTGAAAGTCGAGACTTATGGGGTGTAAAGGTCAACAATTACGAAACTGAATTCAAAATTTTGTAATTCAAAATGGCGGACGCAATATGGCGGAATATTTTTCTAAAAAGCATTTAATTTTGTTGAAAGTCGAGATTTAGGGGGTGTAAATGTCACCAATCACGAAATTGAAATCAAAATTTCATAATTCAAAATGGGGGCCAATATAAGGCGGATATTTTGCGAAAAAAGTATTTTATATATATAATTTTCGTAAAACCCAGGACTTTGTGCTTCTTGACGCAGCTGATTGCGAAACAAATTTCAATAATCTAAAATTCAAAATGGAAAATTCATTGTGGCGAAAAAAGCATTCAATTTTGTCGAAACTCAGGATTTAGGGATTTTTGAGGTCACTCATCACGAAACTAAAGTTGCAATTTTTAAATTTTGAATGACAGTCGCTGACCACGAAATAAAAGTCAAATTTGGGAGAAAGAGGATTTACAGTAATTAGTCATTATTACAATAACAATATGAGTTTATTAGCTTGCTTTCATTCCTCCATTTCTAATATATATATATATATATATATATATATATATATATATATATATATATATATATGTATATATATATATATATATATATATATGTTCGCATCTCTTATAATTAATCGATGATTTGTCATCATTGTCAGATGTATCGATCGTATTATTAGAAGGAATCTGACCTGTTTCTGTAATGGAACTATTGATTGCAATAGTTCAACCGCGTATGGGATAACGATCTTAGTTTCTTTGGAGGAAATTTTCGTAAACTAGCTATTATTGGATCTGACCTTACTAAAAGTCTGCAGAAAATGTCCTCCATGTTTTTGATGCGACCACATTTTACTGAAAAATCTTTTCAGAATTTTTAAATATATTTGTTACATGATTCGTAAGCTTCTTCAGACATTTGTCCGATAGGAAGTAAGGAAGATTCCGCGATTTGGTGACCGTGAATAAGAATTGTATGCACTGTTGTTGGTATGAAGTACCACGAATAAAGTTCCACAAATGTATGTGCTTCTTCACTGTATTTGCGAAATTTGGGTATATTAATTCCGAAACCACAAGAATCGCTTTATCAATTCTCAATCAATTCCCGTTATCGAAGCGGAAATTTCAGAATTTCGAAAAATCTTCGGGCTGTATTTCCGTCATTCGAAGTTCCATAGCCTGATTTCAGTTGATTTCTTCTAGCAACATTTTTAATATCTTACTCGCACCCTTGCCACTTTTGTATTTCTAATTTGTAAGCTATATGCAAGCAACATTAAAGAAAACGTATCCAAGCATGCAGCGACGATATTCCAAATTAAACGCAATCTTTATTAACCTTTGCAACATCTTTGCGATATCATTAAATTATTTGGAGGTAGCCCCACAAAGGTAGCAACGTATACTTGAAGCTGTATTCGTAATAAAATTACAAACTTTGCAATCTATCATAGTCAACTCAAGTTTGAAATTGATGTTAATATTTTTGCCGCCCATTACAGTTTGAACAGGGATCAGGTTTCTCTCTTGCGCTTCGATACAATCATCTTCTGCCGTAGTTGCTTCGGCAGTTTCGTGCAAGAATTCAATTTTAATTGGGCGGCAAAATCCTGGCCACGAAGGACGTGGATTTTTCCAAATAATCACATGTGGGTTGACTTTATCAAACATTTGCAAGGGAACAAGTGAAACAAGGAAAATATTAGCATCCGATTTTTTTACGTCTCCGTGCCTAAATCTTTGTTTGTATGTTTGTATGTTTGTACTTTGACCAGAAGTAACATCACATCCCCACTTGCATATCAAATCTAAATTACTAATTTTGTATTGAAGAAGAAATCCAATAACGTTAGATTTTACCATTAATATTCTTTCAGCTATATGATTGTACAATGCTTGGATCCCAACTGTGGCTCCACTTTCAGTTACAGAAACTTCTGACTTTACAGGATAATATTATTTTGCAGAATCCAATACACCTTCGTACGGCGGGTATAATTTACAATTTTTGTTCACGCTTACAGAACGTATTAATTGGTATTGACTTCTGATCATTTTGCCTTCTACTATGAGTAATAATGCTTCGTTGCCTGTCAGCACATTTTCTGAAACGCGTTCCATAGATTTCCGGTAGTTTCATGGTTTCGTTGGACTGCCTTGTGTAATATCTCTTACATTTAAAGCATGTATATTTCCAGAAACCTGGAGACCCATTTGTGTAGCGTAGATCAATTCGTGGACGGTATGTTCTTTTCAAACCTTTTCTGTCCTCCTCCGTTTTGACCGATCACTCAAATCATCAATCCACACTTGTGGAAAGACGGACCATTGTCTTTTCCGTAGACGGATGCCTCATTGTGTCTTCCGTGAGAGTCCTCCAACCTTCACTTTCAATTCTGACAGAGACAATATAGACATAGGAATGTTGAGCCACTCGTCGAATTTTTGGAAGAACATGATTTCGTTCCTACTCACTTGTTGCCACCTCTTTTTGAATTCCGATATCAATCTACTCATGGCATCTTTCAATTTTTTCGGCAAAATGTATGGTTGCTTAATTTGTTTAGACACCTCTATCCAAGTCAGTGACCACGTTGAATTTCCCGTTCAATACCGATTTCACAAATATGAAAATTTCCTTTCTTGTGAAAGAAATTTCTTCGGTATTATCCACAGGTTCTGTAGAAAATGGAAGAATAATATTAATAGGAGGGTTATCATGACCAATTTCCTATAAACAAAATTTCATAATAATTAATATAAATTACGAAAAACTGCACACATCATCGCATAAAAACTATAACCGAAACCGAAACCGCAGCCACTTGCAGCAATTTTTAAATATGTTTTGAGGAAATGTCTCAACAACAATTTAAACTCGATTTAAGAGACCCGGTCGACCAGGGTTTTGACTTTTTTTTTATTTAACAGAACGTCTTCAAGAAAAATGCCACTATTTTCATTAATTATTTACTAATTCATACATTGTTAATAATAATTTCGAGAAACACATTCAAATTGTACTCAGTATTTAGAAAAGAATACATTTTTTAGAAATTAGTTAAGTTTTCGCGATTCTAGAGCCGTTTAAACTTTTGTTGTTCGATACGTGTTTCTTACGACGAGCAACAAGCAAACCATACGGCAGGCCAGACGCGTGGCGGGTTAACGATCATATTACATACTATAATGCCGCTAATGGTCATAATACATATTAGGTGTACCACTGCAACTGTTCCAACAATTAAAAGATTCTAGAAGAAAAAAAATCCCACTTTTGACCAGCTTCTTGGGATTTCTCAACACTGTGCAAGATAAAAAAAAGCCAGATCGATTCCATAGTCCATTAAATTGATTTTTCCTTAGTTCTGGAAAAGTGCATAAAAAAAATCCAAAATCAGTACTTTTTTAGTTATTTTTTTGGTACTGATCCTAAAAATAACTGGCGTTCTAATATTTTCAAATACTGATTAATCGATTCGAAGGAATGTTTGACTTATGTGATTCAAGTTGTGATGTTGGTATTGTTCTAACTAATTTTGTTATAAAAAATTTGAGGAAAATGTCCTAAAATAGGGAAGATTAATAGAAAATTTAGCAAGTTGCTGATATTTGCGTTATTTGAAACTTTGTCTCAAAACAAAAATAAACATATTTTTTTAAGATCTTCATGGAAAATATTTTTAAGGTAGAATTAATTTGCGTCTTCGGTTTATCACGACTGTAAAGGCCGGTCCAGAGGCTACGTTTTGCACAACCTTTTGTTTGCGCTGTCTTAGGACGGAATACAAACGTTGCAATTTTTAGAGCGTCTACACGGTGCATATATCTGTATATTTCGCACAGTTTTAGTGATATCGTCATGGAGGAGGTACCTGTCTGGTCATTTTTGAACAAAATGAATCGTCTGATGAATCAGAGCTACCGTCTATATGCGCCGACTTGTCTGCACAGTTCATGGCTCTCTAGCTCAGTTATCGCTGCAATTGTACCGTCTTCTCGCCGTTTTCAAAACTGCGCACTTTTCCTATCTACACGCAACGTTTTATCTGCAACGTATTGAACTGTGCAGACAAAAGGTTGTGCAAAACGTAGCCTCTGGACCGGCCTTAACACAAATCGCAGCGAAATAATTTTCGGCGCACTAAAACTACTCAACTAAAAAATTAAGCTAAATTATTATTTGCTCGTGCCAATGCTTAGGATATTATTTTAATGCGAAATCCTAAATAAAATTATTCGTCACCCTGGCGATCTTCGGCTTATATTTCTCAACCGGATAAAGAATATTAAATATGACTTACGGAGTGATTTTTAAAGATCACGTTTCTAAGATTTGCCTCGGAAAATTCATTATTTTCCAAGGTCTTTACTCCAGCCCTTAAATCTCCTGAAATTTAAACAACATTGATCAAGTCAGTTTATATCGATTTCCGGGAAAATAGAACATCGATAAGGATAAAGATAGGGTAAGGATACTAAGGATAAGGAAGACGGGAGATTCAAGTATGTTTCTTAATTATCGTTCATATAAACTACAGTGTATACACTTGCTTTTATAAACAAAAATCAGAAAGTCAGGTATACATCAGTTACAAACGCAAAATCAGTTAATATACGCAAAATTCAAAGATAATAGCGTAAAAGCTGGATAGTTGCCCCACTTTTCAAAAAAGCTATATTATTAGAAATTATGTACTTATTAAAAATAATGCAACATATATCAAAACATAGGTCTTTGATCTTTTATATTATCCTATTTTTGTAAACATAATTAATATTGGTTTTGAGTAAATCCTCTATTATTTGACCTCTCAATAAAGGGATAGTTGCCTACTGTAGCGGATAGTAGCCTAACGTTAAAAATGCTTCGGGGGATACTTGCCTCGTCCGGGGATAGACGCCTCACTATGATTTTTTTAGATTAAAACAAGTTTTTATCAATCTAATTAATCAATCTTTATTATTTACTGAGATCCTTTATTAAATACTAATCAAAATATTAACATTTCAAAATAGTATTATGTTTTCAAATATAAAAATTCAACAAAAATAGCATCCAAACTTTAAGTTATTAGTATAATATTATTACTATATTGAGTTTTATTTTAATATTATTTTATGTCACATTATATTTATTTAGATAGGGAAAGGAATGTACAGGCAGGGATTCAGAAACCCCGTAGGGGAAATAAAGATTACTATATATAGTAAAATATTATTAGTTATCTTAAAGATAGTACAATATGGCAATCTATTTTGGTATTAGCATTAATTATCACCAGAAGCCAGGGTTTTCAACTTTCCACATCTCATGCAATGATTTTAAATGTTGTACAAGTTTCATGCAACCACATTCGACACATCTCACATTGAATCCAATCTGATTTCGATTTAGTAAAATTGTAATTCTCAAAACATTCTGAGCAATAATTATCAACTGAAACTTTTTTATTCGTTTTTTCTATTTTTGAAATAGCGTTTTTCACTTTTAATATATTTTCAGTATTTTTTATCGATTTTTCGCCGTTTTTTCTTTTGATTGGTAGTCCTTCGGTGGCTTTTCCTTTAAATGTTTTTGAACTTGTAACATTTTCTTCATTTTCACTGTCAGAACTATAAATTTTCATTCTTCTCTTCCTTAAGACAAGCTTCTTTTCTTCCAATGAAGATATTTGGTCCCTCCCATTTGGTGTAAGACTTTGCTCAGGATCTTGTGAGCGCTCTCCTAACGCAGGCTCTCCAAAAACGTCTGGTACTTGATCATTTAGAGGATCCGACTCTCGATCTTGCGCAAGTTCCCCCAAAGCAATATCTGATATAGCAAATTCAGCGTCAGACAGAACATTTGGATTGACTGGGTAGATTCCGCTGCCGCGAAAACCACTTATTGCATTGGCAGGAGTAGCTGCTCGAATCCACGCCTTGGCTATTAGCTGACCTGAATTGTACCGGTTCAGTTTTTTTTGTGGATTGGTGCGCATGAAATTGTTTGTCTCAGCATAATAATATTTTTTAAACGGTCCGAATACTGATATGTCTAATGGTTACAAAGCAGAAGTAGTGTGACTAGGTAAACAAAGTAATACCACATCATTATCCCGAACAGTTTCTAGCATATTGACAGCACTTGAGTGCGATGAATGACCATCTAAAATAAGTAATGTCTTTCCTGGCGGCTTCCGTGGAATTAAGTGTTCAGTTAGCCATTTATAAAAAAGGTCTGAGGAAATGTAAGCCGATTTCTTTTGCATGTAAACTTTGGAACAACTTTTGGCAGAAGTCCATCTTCAAATTCTGGTTTTTTATTTACTCCCTTCATAATAAGAACTGGTGGCAGAAAATTGCCGATAGTGTTGCAACAAGCAACAATAGTAATTGTTTCTCCTTTTTCACCGGAAGTTACTGATTTAACTGCTCTAGCACCTTCCTAGGCCAATACTTTGCCAGGTTTATTATTGAGTTGGACACCGGTTTCATCCATGTTAAATATTCTATCCGGTTTATCCAGCAAATCATTCTTAGTTAAGATAGTTATGAGCAGATCAAAAAATTTTGCAACTTCTGCTCTGTTGAGACCCTTCGCTCTTTCAATTGATAAACCCTCAGCTTGTCTTAAAACTATTTCAGGATTTCTTTCAAGAAAGCTTTTTAACCATTGCGGTCCAGCGGTTTTGGTTTCATTGTTAAAATTGTGCTTCAATTCCATCTTTTCGGCTAACTTGTAAGCTAACTGGCGAATTGCACTTCTTTCAGGAGGAAATCCTGCGTCTCCAAGCTTTAATATATGAGCTACCAGTCTTTTTTCATTATCAAAGCCAAGGACAGGGTATTTTCCTAGAAGTGACAAAAAATAGGATTAGGTCAGATAAGTAGGAATTTAGATAGAATTTGTCATTTTAATGTTGATAGAATTAGTGCTAAATATACAACTTTAAACCGAACACCTTGGGTTAGCAGTTGCTGGTTTTTCTTTTCGTAGCGTCTTCTTAAGGTTCGGCAGGATATTCCGAAAATTCGAGATATTTCGTTGATTCCTTTTTATTTTTTGTCCAGTTCTTCGAGCGCAAGTGCTAATGTATCTTCTGTCCAGCTAATGTGGCGCGGCACCACGCCTGGTTTTCGCTTATACTTGCGAGGCATTTTGATCACCTAGAATGAACGCATGAAACAATTATAGTCACAGTAAGTTGGAAAAAACATACACAACACACAGAAAATAATCTGTCTTTGCTCGTTAAAGAATTGATAGTTGCGGATAGTTTCCCCTAGAGCAAATATCCGCAATAGTAAATAGGGCTACTATCCTTTTTGATACGGATACTTGCCCTTTTAATTAGCGAAATAAATAAAAATTGTTCAACAATAAAACGTAACAAACAGTGTAATTTAAAGTCTAATAAATGCAAAGAAACAAAAAGTTGACTGAAACCACAATCAGAAATAAAAATATTCAATAGAAATTACTTACCAATATAATTTCGACAACCGTCAAAGCTTCGCCGCGAAAAATTTTTGTTCACACGGACAAAACGCGTGCGCCTACTTCATCGGCTTACATGGCACTGAGGCCTCCAATATCCCTAACATAGTGTATTCAAAACCGGGGCATGTATCCGACTGAGGCAACTATACTGCTCTTACCCTACAGTATATATAGTACAAATACAAAGATGATCATGAGATCGCAAAATACAAAGATAATCTTAAGATTAGATTGATCTTAAGATTAGAGACTTGCCGGTTGACAGTGTTGTAGTGTCGAAGTTTTGTTTTGTCTTGACATACATTTCTTCTTATAGAGGTTGTTGATAAGTCCGAGTGCTTTTTGCATGTTCTCGCCTTTGTGACTTAACACTCGAGTTTTCTCGAAGGATATTTGAAGTCACACTTTTTCGGCGCATTCTTGTAGTGTTTCTATTTTTTGTTTGCAGTTTCTTGGTCTCTTGTTATTACAACCATGTCATTGGCGAAAGCAAGGTATAGTATAGAGAGATTTGGTTTTTGCGTAAGCCAAGTGTAAGCCAAGTGGTTTCCAGACATTTTGTTTCATGAGCTCTTTTTCTCATTATTCATGGTCGATTTAAAATTCACCCAATTGGTGAATTGGTGATCGCAATGTTTTCTGTTTCTTGGGGGATATTCGTAGTGAGGTCGACATAATTTTCAAATTGTTTTGCTGGCATAACTCAATGAGTCGAGTGCCGTATTTGTTTGTAAATTTGTGGGCGGGATAATCACCTACTGTTTTTTTACTGTTTTCGTATTTTCGTTTTTATTTTTTTGTTTTCGTTTTATTTCAAAATAAAATATCCTCTACCAACCGCAACAAGTTTCTGTAGTGTTTCTTGTACCCCAAGAAAACGACACATTTTTAATCTGGCCCCATGGCAGACCAGAGCTGGACAAATTCCTTACCCATCTTAACTCCCAACACGACCAAATCAAATTTACAATGGAGATAGAAAAGCATCAACGACTTCCTTTCTTGGATGTTTTAGTACAGAAGAAACCAGACGGCACCTTAAGTGACACTGTCTAACGGAAACCAACGCATACAGACAGATATCTGAACGCTTCTTCGCACCATCACCCCAAACAACTAACATCTGTAGTCAACACTCTTACCACCCGTTCCAAAAGACTAGCCGATCAGCTTAACTTACCAAAAGAATTGAATAACTTACGAGAAGCTCTTTCTTCAAATGGATATCCAAACAGCTTAATATCCAGAGCTTTCCGTCGAACAGAGAACAGTAACCAAAGAACTAAAGGACGCCAGAAACCCGCTAGAACAGCATACCCACCATATGTGCATGGATCAACTGACAATATCGCCAGATCGCCATCCTAAAAAGACACAACATTGACACTATTTTCAAACCTAACTAGAAAATATCCTAAAAGCTATGCAGCGTTAAAGGCACCAACCCGTTAGAATCCCATGGAATTTACGAAATACCTTGCGAAATATGTGTAATTTCTGGTTAGGTTTGAAAATAGTGTCGATGTTGTGCCTTTTTAGGATTCTGGCGATTAGGTTCAACATCAACGCGGAATCCCCGAGAAAACAAACCAACACATGTTTCTGTCCGCGAAAACCTCAAATACAACATATATATATATATATATATATATATATATATATATATATATATATATATATATATATATATATATATACATATATATATATATATATATATATATGTTGTATTTGAGGTTTTCGCGGACAGAAACATGTGTTGGTTTGTTTTCTCGGGGATTTCGCGTTGATGTTGAACCTAATCGCCAGAATCCTAAAAAGGCACAACATCGACACTATTTTCAAACCTAACCAGAAATTACACATATTTCGCAAGGTATTTCGTAAATTCCATGGGATTCTAACGGGTTGGTGCCTTTAACGCTGCATAGCTTTCAGGATATTTTCTAGTTAGGTTTGAAAATAGTGTCAATGTTGTGTCTTTTTAGGATGGCGATCTGGCGATATTGTCAGTTGATCCATGCACATATATATATATATATATATATATATATATATATATATATATATATATATATATATATATATGTTGTATTGTTTTCTCGGGGATTCCGCGTTAATGCTGAGGGTTGGCTCTGAAAAGAACCGGATTCTCGATGTTTCGGCGAACTAACATTCGCTATTCTCAAGAGATATATACGTACGTGCGGGTCAACCGTTAGACGCATACTGAGAGCTCGTTCCTGTGATGCGACTACTTATAGCTGTCTGGCTTTGGGTCATGCGCGTTGTGTGTGGTGCTTCGGTTCGGTTGTTTGTTTGTCTTTTTGGTCGTACATGAGTCTGGGGTGTCTGGAATTGCATTTTGAGGGTGGATATGATCGATCGCCATGCTGGTGGCAGCCTCAAGGAATCGTCTCTCGTGTTCATGCAGTAGTCTCGTTTTTCTATCTCTATGGCTTCTCTGTATACTCGTGATATTTCGTGGCTAATCTGTGCAACAGTCCTTGAATTTCTAAAGTCCATCCAGTGACCGGTGTTTGTGTGTTGGACAAGTGCCGATGAAACTTTGTCTCTGTGTCTGACTGAAACTACATGTTCTTGAATCCTAGCAGATATTTTCCTATTGGTACGTCCAATGTAGGATCGTTCACATGTTCCGCAAGGTATTTCGTAAATTCCATGGGATTCTAACGGGATGGTGTCTTTAACGCTGCGTAGCATGGAGGATATTTTCTGGTTAGGTTTGAAAATGGTGTCGATGTTGTGTCTTTTAAGGATTCTGGCGATTTTGTCAGTTGATCCATGAACATATGGTAGGTATGCTGTGCTAACGGGTTTCTGGCGTTCTTCAGTTCTTCAGTTCTTGAACTGAAAGAACTGAAGAACGCCAGCAACCCGTTAGCACAGCATACCTACCTATATGTATACCTATACCTACCTACCTATACCTACATATATTAAGAAAAATCTCTTATGTGTAACATTATTAGGACGTAAGTTAGCATATTTTTTAATTAAGTCAATCCAATGAGGATCAGTAATTGCAAATATTCTCGGTATGTAATTTTTTGTTTTAGATACAGACACAATGATGGAATCAGATCTGTATTCTATGTCAACGATAGACACCACAATCTATAATGAATACCGTTACATACAAAGCTGAGATATACATACAAATTTACCCACCTTCATAGCCAGATACTGTAACTTGATGTAGATCACACCACTCTTTAAATTTGCAGTATTCTTTCTCGTATCTCCCTCGCGACTTATCTGGCAACAATTTGTTTACTGTTTTGGCAGCTATTTCTTTTAACTCCCGTGGAGTACAAGATATTTCTTCAGACATTTTAATTATGACAATTAAATTATTTTCAAGTGTCAGTTATCAGTGTTACCAACCACCATCAAATTTGATAAATATGTTGTTAAACACCATTTGATAAACACCATGGGCGATTTTTTTATTTAGAAATGGCATAAAATGGCGCAAAATAGAAAAAATACTATCAAAAACTCGTTCGTAAGGCGTTTTTAATCACTTGTCCATTAGAAAGCTCCTCGCTACGCTCGTCGTTTCCCAAACTTGGACGCGTGATGTAAAATCACGCTTACTGAACTCGTCCTTTAATATACTATTTTATCATTAATATTAATATAATTTGTATTAAATCTGAGGTTTTTATCAAATGTGGACGTGTATTTAGACCTATAGTAGTCGAATAAGCATTATAAATTATAAATTCTAGTACGAATTGACCGCGAGCTGTAAAAAGAATTATATGAAACGATTTAGATTTTTACGACATACATACATTTATATGGTTATTATGTATGTATATCGTCCCCTCATAAGTTAATAATAGATTCCCTATATTTCGACATAAATATTTTTATTGAATGTTTTCTTGGGTCTGAAATGGCTTACACGTTTTGCCGCGACGAGACACTATCTGCATGCATGTCTATATCTACGCGACATCCATATTTATAATTCACGAGGTTATTTTTATTTAAGATTTTTTTTGTTGGCTCATATCAGGAAGTTTGCAAGGAAACTGCACCCATATTTAATGCTCGCATTTTCGGAAAATGATTGATGGAACATTTAGTCTTCTCTAATGTAACTTTCTTGGATAAAGAAAGAGACTGAGTTTTTGTGCCTAGTTGAAGGAAAACGAGACAGTGTTATATCCAATACAGTTAGTATGACCTACTTTTTATCAATTTTACTATAACGAAAACTAATTATATATTTTTATCTCTATAATAAACTCACACTTCTTATTATAAGAATATAAGAAGTGTGTCTTTTTTCATAAGAAAATTATATATTGGGGTGAAACCAAACTAATTAAGATACCTACAATCATATCAACTTATTAAAGCGGTATATAGCTTGAATATATAAATATATTTAACTTTTTCGTAGCTCTATAATATCATTAAGTCTTTCTGAGATAACAAAATTATAGTGTATTCCATTTTATAATTCAAAAGAGCAAATCTGCAATGATGATAGATAGATCTCTATAGTATATATAACAATGTTATTAATCTAGTTCTTGTTTAGTGAGCGAAAGAGGACTGATCGCTAGTAAATAGCTTACAAATATCTGTTGTCATTTAACAAGAGATTTGTTGTCAAGTCTAAAAATATTTAATTATAGTATAGAGCTACGAGCTATTCCTCGTTCATAACAGACGAGATCAGAAAAAGACGTGTTACACTCTATGGACATCTAGAGAGAATGGAGGGGGACAGATTGACAAGGAAGATCCCCATGGATGGGGAGGCAAGACAAAAAAGGACTTAGAAGAAATGCAGATTAAACAGGAGACTTTGCTCAACAGAGACAAATTCAGACAAGAAGTCAAGAAGTTCAGAGTTTTTCAGGAAGCTAAAACAAAAAGAAAAACAAATGGTGTCAAATGGTCAGATGATAGGAAAATAGCTCATTCTGAGAAAATGAAAGAGTGTTGGAGGAAGAGGAAGGAAAAAAGAGAGAAACAGTTTTCTTGATGTGGAGCTTATTTGGCCTGTAACAAATAATAATTATAGAGCTACAGAAAGGTTGAATCTATTTAAATCTTCAAGCTATATTCCGCTTTAATAAGTTGTAACATAAGAAAATATAAACCTGCTTAACATGTATGTTCCCTCGTCCACCATATTTACCCGGTATTGCTTCAACACATCATTTTTTTGAATTCTAAATGTCAGTGATGTTCATACACACATCGTATCATATTTCAGAGTTTGTTCGATTTTATAATTTTTTATTGACGAAAGACAATGCAGTTAAAACTGGACAGACTGCGATTCTTTCAATATTTCGTATATTAATTATTCAGCTAAAACTAATATTATGAGGAAATTTTTAGAAAACGTGAATGGCTAACTTAATAACCACGTTGAAATTTCCAATGCGCTGCGGATGAGAATATTCGGTTAGGATTTACGTTAAGAAAATTTTCCGAGTTTCCATTATAATAAATAAAGCCGGCGTGAATATTGGAAGTAAATTAAATGGATTAATAGTTGAAAGATGTTCTAAATACATATTTCATAGTAGACTGCATACATTATAGCGGAAGGGAGCGAAATGAAGCGATTTACGTTTATCTTCAACTATCAGGACTGACTCCTTACAATGGAGTTCTCAATGCAATTCGAGCCGAGAATTATGTTTAATGTTTATGATTCGATATCAAATTTCAAACCGAGTTTTGCACAGGTTCACGACGTCTGCTTTAATAGATTTCAGAGACAAGTCTCCTCCTCCCCTCATTAACATGCATTTGAACTAAATTCTATTCGAGCTTAATGGAATATTACACTTTACCGAAGTTATGCTTCTACACTTGGAACATTTCAGCGTTTGTTTTTAAATTTAAAAATCCAATGGAAACTAACGATTATTAATTATTTCACCTCGCGAAAAATATTTCTAAATGAAAATCCTTCATATATTGATATCTAAACTTACAAGTTTTATAACTCAATTAAATTATCTAGATTTGCTTATGAATATAAGATGCTACTAAAGGCACAGATAACTAATAATACTTATTAATCCTGTAAGTTAAATAGTTATTTAATCATGAATACCTACTTAATGTTGCTCTTAAACTAATTTTATTCACAAAACAATAACGGAACTGTGAAAATATCGACTGATGGTTTGCATTAATCTAGAAAGTAAACAATGCAATATTAATTTAATAAACATAGGTGAATAGGCAAATATAAATATCGTTTTAACAATGTTTATCAAACAACTGTAAATTAGATTCTAAATTAGATTAAATTTTCATTCACATTTTATAGCATGTTTTTTATAATTAATTCTATCTAGGCTATTTCGATTAGATTATATATTTTGTCTGTCTATTCCTATATTTGGAACATTATTTGTCTGTTTTTTTTAATTATTCGAAATTATTACTTTTATGGTAACATAAGTTTCGATGGAGTCTGAAAGTCAACATTATGAAACAATTCTAATAATTTCGTTCATTAGTTTGTTAGAAAAGATACCAAGAATATTCACGCTAAAGAAATGTGCAATGTGGTGCTGCAAATAAAGTAGTTTCTAGGATATTGATAGCTAAATAGTTATTTTTTCCAGATTGTGAAAGATTTCAAATGATAGTAACTTGCTATTGGCTAGTTTTGTCTGTCTAGTCTCGTATGTTTGGTTTTGTTTGCCTAGTATTGTTTGTCTACTCTAGTATGTTCAATCTTCTCTGTCCAGTCTTGTCAGTTCAGTCTTGTCTGCTTACTATTGTCTGTCTACTCTCGTCTGTATGCTATTGTCTATGTAGTCTTGCCTGTCTTATCTTGTCTGTCTAGTCCTCTCTGTCTACTCTTCTCTGCCTAGTGTAGTCTACATTATCTTATCTGTCAAGCCTTTTCTGTCTAGTTTTCTCTGTCTAGTCCAGTCTGACTAGTCTTCTATGCTTAGTTTTCTCAGTCTAGTACAGTCTGTCTGGTCTTCTCTGCTTAGTCTTCTCCGTCTAGTCCAGTGTGTCGAGTCTTCTCTGCCTAGTCTTGTTGGTCCAGTCTTGTCTGCCTAGTCAAATCCATTCAGCTTATTTATTTTATTAAGCAAGCATTACATTTACATACTATTATAATTTAATTAACTTAATAGTAATATTTAGTAAGATAAATGAAACATGTCAAATCTTCTTTCAAACAAAATCTTACGGCTCTCTAATACTCCACTAGTGGTTATTTCACGTAAGTTGGTACTACATTATATAAATAATATTAATAATAGCTGGTGTCTATTCTGACTAAAATTTTGAGGAGTGGTGGAATATAATTAAGATATTTATTACTGTTGGTATTATATATATATATATATATATATATATATATATATATATATTGGCAACACTGTAACGAGATGTAGTGAGTCTGTCTATGGTATGTGTAAGTGAAAGAATGGTAGAAATTGTATTTAATGTGTGTAGATTTTCTTTGTAATAAAAACGCTAAAAGACAAACTAGTGGATTTTATTCTTTATTTATAACATGGTAGCTGTGAAATGGTTTTAAAGAAAGAGTATTTATAAACAATAATTTGTATTTGGAAATAATAATAAGAAACAACGTGGTTATGGTGGCGAAAAAACAGCGATATAATTATTCCGATCTTTGACGGAGCAGACTATAGTAATTGGAAAATACGTATTTTTAAATTCTTACAATACAAGCGGTGTAAATATGTGGTAATGCGAGCTAAAACACAAACCGACGATGAAAAATGGGACGATTGTGATATTCAGGCGACTAACTATATTAACAGCGCAATAACTAACAAACAGTTGGAATGCATACGTGATTTAGATTTAACCTACGATATTACCCAAAAGTTTGATGAGATGTATCTGAAAAAGTCGACGGCTTTGCAAATTGTGTGTCGACATATCCTCGAAAGTGTCAAATTAAAAAATTATGCAGAAGTGTCCTTATTTTTGGACGATTTTGAAAGAGCTGTAAATGAATTAAAGCAGGCAGGTGCGGTTATTACGGAACAAGAAAAACTTAACTATATGTTAAAATCATTGCCACAAAACTTTAGTCATATTGGTGATTTGATGTTCTACCACAAAAGGAGAGAAAGGTTGATTATTTAAAAAGCAAAATAAAATTAAAAAGTGCAGAGGAAAAAAACGAATGGGGCATCAAATGACAGTTCAAATGTTTTTCGAGCAGATGCCAGGCCGTTAAAATTAAATTGTTTTAAATGTAAACAACCTGGTCACTTACAAAGGGATTGTCGTACCCGTACTGAATATACATATAGAGGTCGAGATCATGGATATTCTGGAAGAAGAGGATGTGGATCATTTAATAATAGAAACTTTCATAGAGGACGAGGAAATTATCATAATGAGCAACAAAGAAATTATAATCATGAGCGCCATGGAAATAGTTCTCACACAACTATTGCTAATAAAACTATAACAAGTGAGAAAGAGAATACAGAGAAAGGTCAAAGAGAATGGTTACTGGACAGCGTTTGTACAGACCATATTATTTATACTGATGAGTACTTTGAAACATGTGAGACATTGAAGCAAACTGTAAAAGTTAAAATTGGCGATGGTAGAATATTAGAAGCTACAAAAATTGTTAATATTAAAACTTATTTTCAAGTTTATGGAAAAAAATCTGAGGTAAGAGTGACAAATGTTTTTTATGTGAAGAATATGAAGGCAAATTTATTAAGCTATTCAAGAATCACTGACAAAAATTCAGTTGTGTCTAGAGGGAGATAGTCAAAAATATATAACTCATATGGAGAGATTTTAGCTGTTGCAATTAAAGATGAAAGATTATATAAAATTAAAAGTTATGTCAATGAAGAAATGCTGAAAGTAAATGTGAGTAAAAGCAATATGATTACAAAAGAAAAACTTCACCGGACTTTGGGACATATCAATTTTAACAATTTGAAATTAATGAGCAATAATGAATCATTGGATGGACTACCTAAAGAGATTGAAACAAAATATTTAAATTGTGTGGCATGTATTGAAAACAAAATGCATAACTTACCTCATAATAACCGAATAAGAGCAGATGATATATTACAAATTATGCATACAGATTTGAATGGCCCACATCAAACAACAGTAGATCATGGCGAAAAATATTTTTTCAGTTTTATAGATGACTAAGCAAACTGGTCAAAGTTTATTGTATTCGAACAAAAGATGAAGTATATGATTGCTTAGTGCAGTATGTAAATAAAGTACAACATCTCACTGATAAGAAGATAAAAGAATTGCGATGTGAGAATGGTAAGGAGTATATGAATACGAGAGTTTTTCAGTTTGCAAAAGAGAAGGGAATAATAATAAAACCTTGTCCAGCATATGTACATGAACTTAACGGAACTGCGGAAAGGTATAACCGATCTTTAATGGACATGGGAAGATGTCTCTTACGAGAAGCAAAAGTTGAAAGAAAATATTGGCCAGAAATAATTAAAACAGGTGCATATCCTAAAAATAGAACCTTAACTAATACTATTTAAAGAAAAACTCCATATGAAATATTTCTTAGAAGGAAACCAACAGTTAAGTATCTGAAAATATATGGGAGTAGAGTTTTTGTACGAATTTCAGACGATAGAAGAAAATCCAAATGGGACAAGAAGGCAGAAACAGGAATATTACTGGGTTATAGTGATGCTGGATATACAGTATTGATCAACAAAAAAGTAAAATTAGTTAGACACTGTGATATTGTAGAAGAAGATGTAACATTGTGCGGTTTTGAAGACGAAAAAGAAGAAAAGACAGAAGAAGAAGAAGAAAGAAAAAGGAATGTTACAAAATACCTGGAAGAGAATAATGCAGATGAAGTAATTAGTAATGATGATATAAAAATGGATGAAAGCAAGGAAGAAGAGAAACCAAAAAGAAAAGTTAAACCACCACTACGATTTCAGGATGAATTCAACTATTATTGTATTAGTGCAAACTACTGTGATGCTATGACCCCAGAAAATTTTCAGGAGGCGATGACCTATAAGGATTCAAACAAATGGAAGGCAGTCATGGACCGTGAGATGGACAGCCTAGTGCAAAATAAAACATGGATACTCATTGATAAGCCACCCAAAGAAAAAGGAATAATCGATGTGAAATGGATTTAGAAAAGGAATAGTGAAAGTGAATATAAAGCTAGGTTAGTGGTTAGGGGATTCCAACAAACTGATTGTGTAGATGATACTTATTCTCCTGTAGCTAAAATGCCAACTTTGAAACTTTTACTGTCTTATTGTTGTCAAAATTCTTATAAATACATCAAATGGATGTAGAGACAGCGTTTCTTAATGGTAAAGTTTTATCTGAAGTTTAAGTAAAACAGCCAATGGGCTATGAAGATGACACTGAAAAGGTATATTTGTTAAATAAATCATTATATGGTTTAAGGGAGGACATCACAGTAGAGCACGGTAATGGAGCTATATTTTCGGGATTTGTTTTTGTCTCAATGAAAAGATCAATCGAAAAACGGTAAAGTAAGTTTAATATTATTATTAAAAAAGTACAAAAAATATTTTTTCCAAATTTTTTTGACACAAAATGGCGGCTGTGTGGCACTTGTCCGGAGACACCTATTTTTGGACGGAGGTCCACGGGCGGACATCTAGAGTCTTTACTTTTTGACCTCTAATAAAAAATCTAAGTTTTTTAGTTTCTATATATCAACAGCTATGGAGCCACGTAGGATTATTTCGATATATTGATTTTTGGCGAAATGGTGCACGTTTTGAAAAAAGTTGAAAAATTTATCAAAAAAAAGTCACTAAATTGTTTATAAAAAAACTAGTATATAAAAAAAATATAGGCAGTCAGGCACTGCCGACTGAAGTGAAAACTTGAAAAAAAGCTTTAAAACTGGTTTTGAGGATTTATCAGTATGTTAATTTAACAAATTTGGTACATAGTTTGTTAGTATTGTTTTATGTAATTCTGGAACATAACTCACTTCTGAAGGAGAATGAATGTCATCATCATAATATGAATTTGAATCCGGAATATTTGGTTGATTCTGTGTTGATAGGTCAGCAAAATGAATTGGTAGCATATATGGCACATTTCTCGTTGATGGGTCTGCAATTTGTGAGTTTGCATTCTGCAATTGTGCAATTTGGAAATTTTGACTTTTAAAAACATGCCTTATAACTGCTTTTGAAGATATATCTGTATGTAAACTAATTTTTGTTTGAAATATTCTTTACGACGTTTAATTTTTCCTCCTTCTCAGCTGTGATTGTTCGATGTTTAGAAATTTCTGAATTAACTATTACAAGAGTTTTTTTTCTTATTCTTATCTCAATATCGCTGACTATTAATTTTATTTTGGAGTTTCCTTCCTTTGGAGAGCACACGAGTACATTTGGTTGCCTAAAATTAATGGGCCTAATTCGTGATTTACCATGAATTCTTCGATACAATCCAGTAGTCTGAACATTCCAATAGTCCGGCACTAGTATATCTACTAGTACATCCGTCAAAAGAACTTACTCTTGTACTGCACACTGATTAAAGAGGTTGATATTTCCTTAGAGGCGCTGCTGCGCTTTATCAACACTGCCAAAAACTTTCCAATAATCCGACATTAGTACACTCCGACAAAGTACTTACTGTTGTACTGCACACTAATTCTACGGGTTGATATTTCCTTAGAAACGCTACGGTCTGTCAACACTGCCAAAAACTTTGACTATTAACTTTGACGTTCAGAGCTAACTTTTAAACATATGCGTATAGATGTGTTCTTTAGAAAACATCTTTGAGTAATAGAATTTTTTTCTATAGAACGCAGCTATTGATGACGATGACGCAAATCTATGAGTTTACCCTCTACCCAAATGTCATTCAGCGCGGCTATAGAAGTTTTCACTTCAAAAATCCTAGGTGGCTCGATAGAGTTAGGTTTTTGGAATATACTACCAAAATTTCAGATCGATTGGTGAAGATTTGCCCGAGCAATGTGTCCGCCCAGTTAAGAAAAACTGGTTTCGAGAAAAACGCGTTTAAAGTTTTAAGTCTAATCAGCGATGCCTGCACCATACAACTTGCCTTCTAAATCTATCTCTTCCTCTTTTTTGCTATTTCGAATTGCTTTTAAATCGATGCGGGCTTGTTTTACGTCGATGCTCCGTGATCTGTCCGTCTTCTCTATGCGTTTCTCATCCAGGTCCATGCATAGTTGGTGACTTTTTAACCCAATTTTCATGTCCATGACCTGGATTATACGTAGAATTGATATTAACCCGTCATTAAAAACACACGAAGTAATATCGAGGACTGCTCTGCCGGAATGCGTAGTTTTTGGAGCCAGCGCCCACACTGTCGAGTTGAAGCTTTCATTGCTGTTTTGTGTGAAACCCCGGATGCAACGAGTGAGAAGATCATCCCTAGTGAGTTGTTGATAAACTGAATAGCTTCATAAACTTCATCACACATTGGTGCTTTGTGCGTATAAGCATCCAAAGTGTCCGAAGATTTCGCCCTTTGCAACGAGCACCATGAATTTTCTCCAATCGGGCAATCGTCGTGTTTCGGATGGTTATTCGTAGTTTTTTTGTGAAGCAATGTGGCCCTTATAGCTTTCTTCATTTGTTCAACTGATTCACAATTTCTGACGCCTGACTGACGCCAACTGACGCTACACACCTATTCTTGGTATATCTTGGTATATATTATATAGCGATTCCTATAGACACTCTTAAATACTATAGACTTTTCGGAGGGCAGGTCTCTCCTCATCGACTACCGTTATACCTGCTCCCGTACTCGAAAATTACAGCGCGCCCCGGGATCACAAAAGGCGCTCACAAAATTTTTAATTCTGCTGCAACGCCTCTCAGGTATGCGCCACCTGAAAGGCGTTGCAGCAGAATTGAAAATTTGGGCATTTGGACATTTTTGCCGCATTCCATCTTTTGGTATGTTATTTTTAAAACCCTAAAGCAACTTTTAAGCGAATAAAAAAAAACGATTTTTTTCAAAATTATACTGTGATGTCCCCCCCTTAAAGAAAAGTCCACGCGCTTGGTACGAATGTTTTAACGAATTTCTGACTAGCATTGATTTTCTAAGATGTAAATATGATTTTTACAACCGATCAACACAGGTTGCTGCATATGCAGATGATTTGACAATTTGACATGTAGAAGCAAGGACGCGCTATAGAAAGCACTATTGATTCTGGACGATGAAACGCAAAAAAGGGGATTGAAAATAAATGAGGTAAAAACTAAATACATGCAAGTTGGAAGAGAACATCACGATAACAATGACCTTAACTTGGGCGAGTATCGCTTTGAGCAGGTTGAAAGTTGTGTCTACTTGGAAACAGCAATCAACAGAACAAACGTAATAGCTAAATAAACAAGCTCGCGAATACTTAGTGGGAACCGATGCTACTACGAATACCAAAAACTGATGAAGTCCAAGTTATTGAGTCACAAAATCAAACTTTAAATATATCGAACACTCATAAGACCAGTAGTAACGTACGGATGCGAGGCCTGGACCCTAACCACCGCAGAGGAGGACGCGTTACACATCTTTGAAAGAAAGATCCTCAGAAAGATCTACGGACCGATCCTAAATGAACATGGAATTTGGAGGATACGAATGAACCATGAACTAAACAGGTTAATAAACCAAGCGGACATAGTGAGATATGTAAAAGCTCAAAGAATAGCATGGCTGGGACACCTGTACAGAATGCATGAGGACGGACCAGCCAAAAAAATGTACAACTGGTGGCCAGTAGGAAGAAGGAAAATAGGCAGGGCAAGGAAAAGATGGATGGAAGACGTGGATGAAAGTCTTAGAAAGATGCGAGTAAGGGATTGGAGAGAGAAAGCCGGTGAAAGGACAGAATGGAAGAAGATTGTTGTAGAGGCAAAAACCCATCGCGGGTTATAAAGCCAACAGAAGAAAAAAGAATTATGATTATTGTTTATATTTCAGAATCGAAAATGACTTAGTTATTTACATTTTGTTATTTGTTGATGATCTTTTAATTTGCTGTAACGACAAAAAAGTCATTAATGATATTAAGATTATGTTATCTGATAACTAAAACGAAAAATTTAGGTATAGTGAAAAATTACATTGGTATAGACATTGAATATAATTATGAACAAGACAACATTTTAACTTTGAGACAGGAAAAATTGCAAAATTGTACAAAACACCTATGGAAATAATCTTGAAATTAGAAAAATCTGAATTAAATGAAGATGTCAAGTATAGAAGCTTGATAGGTGCATTATTATACATTAGCTCTGGTACTGGATCAGATATTTTTTTTGTGTAAATTACCTGAGTCGATTTCAGGATTTTTCCAATGAGACACATTTTAGATATGGTTTGAGGGTGTTGAAATATTTATATTTGACAAAAAACTTAAAATTAAAATATTATAAAAATAATAATGCTGATATATTAGATTGTTTTGTTGATTCCGATTGGGCAGGAGATATAATAGATAGAGAATCTACTACCGGATATGTAATTAGATTGTTTGGAAATGTTATCTTGTGGAGATCAAAAAAGAGAACTGTATTACAAAATCGTCTACATTTGCTGAATATATTGCTCTCTCTGAAGCAGTAACAGAAATAATTTTTTAATAAACATAATAAATGATGTATTTGCAAAAATTTGTGAACCAGTTAAAATATATGAAGATAATTCAGGCGCAGTAGCCATAGCTAAATATGGAAATTTTACAAAAAATTCGAAGCACATTGAGGTACATTATCAATATGTCCATGAAAATGTCAGGGAAAGAATGATTGAAGTTGTTTAGATATAGTCTGAAAATAATGTTGCGGACATATTAACTAAAGCATTGGGAAACGATAAATTCCTTAAATTTAGAGAGATTTTAAATATAAAGGTTTAGAGCAAATATGTAGACATATGTAGACATAGACAACAGTTATAAGACTGTTCTGTGTTCTAATATGAGAATATGTTATGTTACTTGTATTTATTTGTTGCAATATAAATGTAAGGCCGAGGCCGCACTACGGTTTTTTGCCGCGAGCGGTAACCGACACAACCGCGAAACCGCTCGAGAAACACACAGTACGCTACGAGAAAAATCAGTCGCGGGAAAACGCCGCAAGTGAGGCCGCTTGTATTAATTTACTTGAGTCATAAAATCACGCGGTTGAAAACCGCGGCGGTTTAGCCGTAGTGCGGCCTAGGCCTAAGGAGGCGTGTTGCTATTACATATATATTGGCAACACTGTAACGAGATATAGTGAGTCTGGCTATGGTATGTGTGAGTGAAAGAATAGTAAAAATTGTATTTAATGTATGTAGTGTTTTTCTTTGTAATAAAAACTCTAAAAGACAAACTAGTGGATTTTATTCTTTATTTATAACAATTACGTCTTACTTTTTTTCGTATTTTGTATAAACCTGTCTAACTAAAACATTTTTTTCCAATCTGCTTTAAGTATGCGCCACCCCGGTATCACGTATTTCGCATTCCTTCAGGGTGGGCAGCCCGATCTTCTCTGGCTAGTCGTGTGAATCTATTATTATCTGTCTACTTTTTTCTGTCTAGACTTGTCTGTCTACTTTTGTTCGTATAGTATTGTACGTCTAATTTATTTATCTGTCTAGTGTTGTCTATCAAATTTTGTCGGTATAGTCTCTGTCTCTCCAATCTTGTGTGTCTATTCTTGTCTGAAGAGTGTAATGTGTCTACTCTTGTCTGTCGAGTTTTTCTATCTCGCCTTTCTTGTCTAGTCCTCTCTGTCGAATTGTGCCTGTCTAATCTTTTCCATCTAGTCATGTTTCTCTTATCTTGTAAGTTCTGTACTCTTTCAAGTCTCGTTTGTCTATTCGTTTGTAGCATTGTCCTGCGCATATCCCCACCCCCACATTATTCCGAGCGCGCGGTGTTTAGTTGTCCGCACGCGTTTGAAAAACGTAACTAGCGCATGTTTCTAGCTGCATGAAGATAGCCGCCCAAAATTGAAAAAATAAATCAATCAAAAATCATCAAAAAATCGCTAAAAACCCCAGAATCGTTTTTTAAATATATTTTTATATTTTTATTTTTTATTTTTCGTTTGGTGTTGAAGAACTTTATTTGACCATGTTTAATCATATTTTTTTTTCAATTCAATATATTTTTAAGAGCCCCAAAATCGTTTGTAATAGTGTTTTACTTAAAAAAGTTGTTTTATTTACATAATGGGCGAAAAATTGAAAGATATAGTTTTCATGGAGAATTGATGAGGACCAAAAAAAAATGAGTAAACCTCGAAAATTAATGAAAACATATTTCACGTATGCAAAATAATTTTTACGTTTGCTCACCCTTTCCCTTTTTTTATAGCGGAAGGGATGAAAAATTGTGCAATACATAAATTTTAATAGATCCTTGTATTTTCCGTACTGGAAGCACATTATAAATATATCAGTACATCAAAGTCTATACTAAAAAAAAAGTTTTCTTTCATTTTTTTTCAGTTGGGTTTACAAGAAATAGTTTTCCGATAAGATTGCTGATGGTAGCTTGGCAATCAATGGCGCCATTGTACTCCTTGAATAAGATTGCAAGAATTACTCCTCTTACGTTGTAAATTCAATTTGGTCCATCCGATGCGTATATTTTTATGAAAGATACAGTTAGACAATTTTCCTCCAAATTTTGCAAGTATTCTTGAAACAATTCATTATCTGTGTAAGCTATCTTTGCAACTTCAAAAATGCTATCAAACGGGCAAGTGCTTTTCAGCTGTATCAATCTTTGTCCAATCCAAACTTCTCCCACAATTCCACCATTTCTTAAATCATCTTACTCTTGTCCCTCTTCGTAGGTCGATCATGAATGAGTCGTACTTCTGGACACGGAGGTAAAATTTTCCTGTTTTTTTTTCGTGTTCAATTTTCTATTTCTTTTTAGTGTCCAATTTTCCCCTTGATTTTTTCTTCGTCTTTTTCCAATTTGTGGAATGGTATTGATTTCCGGTGTTGTCTGTGTAAAATCCACAGAAGAAAAATGTGAATCTTCTGGTGAGACCAACAGGTTTTTGGGATCTTGATTTGTTGATTGCAAAGAACTTTGTTGAATCGATCTGTTACGACCAGCGGATGAAAGGACCGAAAGGTTTTCTATATTTTCCTCAATAATGCCATCGAATTTTGTATTTCTTCCTTTCTAATTTTTATCTTGAAATAAGTAATCGTTCTCTTGTAGAAACTTTACGTTCTATTTGGATTTTTGAATAATTTTCTCAAGCAGCTCGCTGCAATTTAATTGTCGCTTCGTTGGAACGTATATGTTTGACGATAAAATTATACGCGCGAATTGGACCGGCAACGTCGACCATGTCAATGTTCTTGAAAATCTTAAAGTACGCTTCAACATTTACTGAACTCCATACATCGTATTGTGACCCGAATTTATTTTTCATTACATTCGTCCAGAGGGGAAAGAATCTAGCCAACTTCAATAGAGGTTCAATAATTTCCGAAAGATAATAAGCGTCGGGTCGATCGAAAATTGAAACATTGTGTCGCCTCTTTTTGAGCGCAAATCCGAATGCTTTGTACGAAACGACTTACATCCCTCTCAACTTCAGAAGGCTCCTCGTCGAAACACATCGATTAGTCTTGTTCCTTGCAAGTAAACGTTTTAATCCTGTCGAAAAGAAATATTGCTCTTTGCTGACTGACAATGTCCACTCCCTTTTCATCCTGACCATCGCATTCGCCTAGAGCAACTACAAGAACGGCAAGTAGAAGGTTTTCGAATACTTGCAATGTTTCACAAATTATCATGACTCCAATGCATCTGATGTAAAAGTCTTTTAATTTTCCGGATTTTCCATTAAAAACTTTCTTCCGACAATTATCTTGATGAAGTGGGCGATATCCAGTCGATCGAAACATTGAATCCGATGTTGGAGGTTCTCATTATGCAACCACTCGAATCATACTGATACACACACACACGCATATATATATGTACATATATATATATATATATATATATATATATATATATATATATATATATACACTTCCAAGTAAGGAAAAGCTGTAAATATGTCGGGTAGGCAAGGACATGTGGGGGCATTTGGCAGAATACATTCGTTGAAACTCGATGTGATAGCGTTGAGTCAGGCCAGAGAAAAATCACATGAAACTTCGTTTGGCACGTAATCTGCTAATTTAAAAAATGTCCAAATCAACCAATATTCGAACGTGATTGTGTCATGCTTGGCTGAAATCATTTGAAAAATTGGGTTGATTTCTTCTTCACCTCCCATAACCATTTGATACAAGAAGCAACATTTAGTTTCTCCGTTAGGTTTCCTAATGGATTTGATGACGCCACCAGTTCCACTAATTGTAACTTGGTTCACAGTCTTAATTTTGTTTTTGTATAGAGCAATTTGTAGAGGTAAAGCGTATATGCAGTAAAACTCGTCGAGTCCAATTTCTTTTATACAGCCACCAAATTCACCCTCATGCTTTATGTGGTACAACGAAGTTATAACGTCAAAACCTTTTCTTGTGGCAAGTTCGTGATTTATGGCTTCGTCGCGCAGTTTTCGCAAAACACCGGGATTGAGAATGTGGCTAGGAGCAAGGTCGCCAAAATCCATGCATTTTGTAGCTTCTTTGAGTCATAAAAACGCATTTTTGTTCAACAATGCTGTTCCAACATCGTAACGTGCCGATCCTATAAGTTGTCTATTTTTAGCATGTGGAATACCTCTAGTATCGGATGTGGTGATTGCTACGCTGATTCCAGTTCATGCTGATTCCAAATCGATTTTGGTTATCCAAAATGTTTTGGATTTAAAAAAAATGGTGGTCAAACATGGTCAAACGAAGTTCTTCAACACCAAACGAAAAAAAAAACAATAAAAAGTAGATTCTGGGATTCCAAAGAAAAAAAATTAATCACAAGAAATAGTGGGCAAACATGGTCAAACGAAGTTTTTTAAGATGGCGCTATGAAATATAGAAAAAATGCATTTTGGGGGCTAGGCACCCAATTATTTTTTTATATCTTTTGAACGGAATGTGGGCAAACAAAACTATTTGGTGGTCAATCATGGCCAAATCTTGGTCAAACGTATCCCATTTTTTTTTTTTTTTCAATTTCGGGGGGCCATCTTCACGCAGCTCATGTTTCTCAAGACAAACTATATATCTAACAAATAATTAAAGTGCTTCTCTATAAAAATAATCTATTCGGTAAGCAAAAAGAAAAAATGTAAGTAGAAATGCAGTCAATAAAGGACTTGAAAGGACTGAATTTGGCGCCCACAGTTCACAGCACACCCTCGCCCCTCATACCTTGGCATAGTACAGTTGCATTATCTCGCCGACCCGTGCATAGTTTTCTATGTCTGGTATTACCCGCCTAGTGTTTTCTGTATTATATTGTGTGTCGGGTCTTGTCTATCTAATAATGTCTGTCTTACATTCTCTGTCTCGTCTTGTCAGTCATTTCTGTCCCTCTAGTCTTGAAGATTGGAAGCACTCTAAACTTCGAGTCGAAGGAAAATAATGGTAAGTAAATATAGTAAGGACTAATAACATACAAATATTTTAAGACCTCCTTAAATACTTGAAGTCAACCATGGGTTACCTAGTGTCAACCATGGGCCCCAACCATGGGATACCTAGTCATTTTTTTTTCAATTGCCAGGGTTAGATGCGGTTATGGAGAAAGAGGGCTAAAGTATTGGATAGATGATAAGTATGGGAGCTGTAAATATGTCGGGTAGGCAAGGACATGTGGGGGCATTTGGCAGAAGAGTGCGTAAAAGGAGAGTGGGCCGAAAGAGGGAGAGTGTTAGGGAATAAATGGAAATATTACATGAAAGAAGATGGTAGTGGAGTGGTAATGACGGAAAGTATGAAGGGATGGAATTTTAGTTTAATTAAGCCTTTGTTTTGCCAACTATGGACCGCAAAGAACTTAAGACTCTGTTTTTTCTTCTTTTCTTTTCCCAGAACTTCTTCATGCGTTCGCTGTTTTCTTTCTCTCCTCGTTGGAAATGATCCGTTTGGGTCTCCTCATTCTTAGTTTCTCCTGAAGTGCTTTTATACTGTGTACGCTCCTTCTAAACTCTCCTTTGTTGTGGACCATCTGCAGTGTGATTCCAACTTCTGCCGGATTCCTTTTTACCTCATCTACCCATTTAGATGAGGCCTTTAAACCCATAATGTAGTTGAAGATCCTTTTGGTCAGTCTGCATTCATCCATTCTTAGTAGGTGTCTGTAGAACTTCAATCTCCGCTTCCTCATTGTGTCCGTGATCTTCTCAGTCTATTTGTAGAGTTCTTCGTTTTTCCTTATCTTCCAAGTCCGATCAGTAGTTTTCCTTTCTTTAAAATACGAAACCTTTCTTTAAAATAGGACACTCCAAAGCGTACAATTCTGCAGGTTGTACTACCGATTTAGTGTGTCTGATTTTGGTCTTGTAGGATATTGACGCTTTGTTGTACTTATTCTCCGTTAGCTTGTAGGTCAGGTCGAGTTTTCTGGCTCTTCTGTTAGTTTCCTCCTATTCTAGTCCGTTGGGTTGAATCCTTTCCCCCATGTATTTAAACTTATCTATTCTCTTTTTCTTCTCATGATTTACCTTCATCTACCTCTCAATATGGTGCTTGAACTCCATATAATCTGTTTTTTCATAGGACATTTGAAAACCCGTTTTTACTGCGACTTCACTCAAGCATTTTTTGAGCATCTTCTCGGTTATTGGCTAAGAGAGCAAGGTCTTGGGCAAAAGTTTACCATTTGATTTCCAGGTTTTTCCTCTCCCTCCCAAGGCTCATTCTTCTTATTCTTTCCAAATTCGGTGCTTCTTCCCAGGTTTTTATTATTTTTACCATTACGATGTTAAAGACCTTTTGGGATAATCCAGGGAAGTCACGCTGATTCCTTCAGTGTAGCGCGCGTGCGACCCAGAAAATCTAAGGGCATCACAGACCTGTTATTGCTCAATCTCGTCCTTCTAAGAAGAATTAATTGTACGCCGACAGTAAAAACCGTACAAGAACAACCGCAACAGCGGCCGGCGGGCCTTTGGGTTTTTGTCGATAGTACGCCTAGTTAATAGGCTAGAGTCTAGTTAGTTATCGGAATTAACCAGACAAATCGCTCCACCAACTAAGAACGGCCATGCACCACCACCCACTGAATTAAGAAAGAGCTCTCAATCTGTCAATCCTACAAGTGTCCGGGCCTGGTGAGGTTTCCCGTGTTGAGTCAAATTAAGCCGCAGGCTCCACTCCTGGTGGTGCCCTTCCGTCAATTCCTTTAAATTTCAGCTTTGCAACCATACTTCCCCCGGAACCCAAAAGCTTTGGTTTCCCGGAAGCTGCCCGCCTGTCTTCGGAGGAACATCGGCGGATCGCTGGCTGGCATCGTTTATGGTTAGAACTAGGGTGGTATTTGATCGAATACGAACCTCTAACTTTCATTCTTGATCAATGAAAGCGTTCTTGGTAAATGCTTTCGCTTCAGTCTTTCTTGCGACGATCCAAGAATTTCACGTCTAACGTCGCAATACGAATGCCCCCTTCCGTTCCTATTAATCATTACCTCGGGAGTTCAAAAAACCAACAAATTAGAAGAGAGGTCCTATTCCATTATTCCATGCACACAGCATTCAGGCAAAATTCTAGCCAGCTTTAAGCACTCAAATTTGTTCAAACGTGCCGGCCCACCTCGACACTCACTGAAGAGCACCGCGATGGGATTGCAAGTTGAACCGCCCGATGTCGCCAAAGGGCTAAGTTCACCGGCAGGACGTCCCTGTCTGATTCCTGTCTTAATTTCAAACGGATCAGAAATTTCCCCGAAGAACTTGATTTTCGAGAAGATATTCGTCAGTGTTTGTTTGATGATTTCTCTCGTCTTTTGTCAATTCCAAACTCTTTCAAGGTACTAAATGATGATTGTCTATCAATTGAGTCAATTGATTGAGTTGCAAGATGACCACAGGTTCCTTAGAGCTAAAGCCTTTAGAGACTTTTATATTGAATATTTGTTCGGTGCATGATCTTCCTTTTCGGAAACCAGCTTGGTATTCTCCAATGAGTTGATCAGCCTGTTATTCCACTCTGCTCAATAGAACTTTATATAGTATCTTATAAACGATTGGAAGTAGAGAGATCTCCTGTAATTATTTGGGTTCATTCGATTTCCTTTCTTATGAAGTGGGCGCACATTTCCAGTCATTTGGGATCTGTCCCGTTTCCCACATTTCTTCTATAAGGTGATGGATTCTTCATGCAGAGGTCTCTCTTCCGATCTTCCAAATTTCTGCCACAATGCCATCTTCCCCGGTTGCTTTCTTATCCTTGAGCTCTTTGATTATCAGTTTTATCTCATCTAGACTTGTTGGTTTGAAATCTGGGTTCTCGTGGATTTGGTTCTTGGCGTCCAGGATTCCATAGGTTTTTCGCAGGTTAGGAGCACTTTATAATTGTTCGCCAGAGCTCGCAGTTTTCCTTATTAATAGTAGCAATGCTAGATGCCCTTGTAGCTCCTCTTTGAAGGATATATAAAACTCCTTAATGTTTTTACTATAAATACTTCTTTCAGTTTTTCCACCCTAGATGTGTCATATCTTCTCTTTTGAGCTCTTATGACTTTGGCAGCTTCTTTTCTTTCATTCCTGAAGTCTTCCCATTTTTAATCGGTTTTATTGGAATACCACCTCTTCGATGAATTTAACCTCCTTTCAAGTGCTTCATCACATGTTTTATTCCATCATATGTGCTTCCTTATTCTTAGGGGGTTTCCCAAACGTTCAAATGCTTTTCAAGGTATTTATCTTTGTTTTGCTTCCGAGTCTCAGTATTGATTCTGGGCTTCTTGCTTATTCTCCGCTTGGATCTGTTTGGCGGGAATTTTACTTTGATTTCTTAGAGGCAATGGTCCGATTCAATGATGGCACATTTTCTCACATTGTCGTTCAGGATTTCCTTATGGTTCCGGGTTGTTATTGCGACATGATCGATCTGGAACTCCCGAAGCATCGAGTTTGGAGAGACTCAAGTTTTCTTTTCCTTTGGTAGTGCCTTGAAGTATCTGGACAATAGTTTCAAGTTGAATTGTCTACGAAATCCGTTAAGTTGTTCGCCATTTAGATTTTATTGTTATTATTTGTAAATTTATTTATTATTGTTCTTGTATAAGCAGTTATTAAATTCAAAAGCATGTTGATTTGTTTCCTCAGGGATTCCGCGTCGAAGTTGAAGGTTTGTTCTGAAAAGAACCGAATTCTCGTCGTTTCGGCGACCTAACATTCGCCATTTTCAAGAGATACATGCGTTCGTACGGGTTTAACGCGCATACGCATACTAAGAATGCGTAATAAGTATGCGTCTTACGCTTAAATCCACACGTACGCACATATCTCTTGAAAATGGCGAATGTTTGTTCGCCGGAACGTCGAGAATCCAGTTCTTTTCAGAATCAACCCTCAACATTAACGCGGAATCCCCGACAAAACAAATCTACACGAGTTTCCATCCGGGAAA
Source organism: Phosphuga atrata (assembly GCA_944588485.1). NCBI lineage: Eukaryota > Metazoa > Arthropoda > Insecta > Coleoptera > Silphidae > Phosphuga > Phosphuga atrata. The sequence goes on along the minus strand of OX155896.1, from coordinate 10,334,144 downwards.
ACCTCAAATACACCATTCTTTCTTATAATCCTGCGGTTGTCTGGTTCCATATGTGTCGGATCATCGAGACTATACTTATATATATATATATATATATATATATATATATATATATATATATATATATATATATATATATATATATACCCTTTTCCGTTGTTATTCTGGTATTTGAATTTTCCCTATTTCGAATATCAATATTTTATTTCGAAAAAAGAGACACGTAGAAAATGCATAAAATCTGAGAGAATGGAAAATATATATCGAGATTATAGATAATATATGTAAAATAGAAAAATAATAGATTTCCTTTGACGGAGTCAAACATCGGTTCCATCACAGCGAGCGAGAATATATACGAGCCAGAATAAAAATGTATCTTTGGCGAAATCGAATGCTGTAAGTTGCAAATAGGATGGGCGTGTTCGAAAATAAATTATATCGACGGATTCATAAAGAGGGGCCTAAAGAGTGCTGTACTATTATTATGTGGAATAAGCGTTTTAAAGTGCGGCGGATACCAGAATACATCAATATCTCACTTTTCTTCTTCGCGTCCCTTCTTTTATGTTGTTTTCCTTCGGAAATTATTTAAAATTGAATTTGACAAACGAAGTTAATTTTTCTCGTTGCGATATCGAAAATATCGTTCCGAAATGTATATCGGTGTGGAAATATTATTTGACATAATATTATTTTTTTCATTCATGATATTAATTTTTATTAAAATTATAAATCAACGAAACGAAATTATTCCCATACATATTTTTGATAGATTCATTTCTGATTATAAATCTGGAGAGAAAATAGGCTAATAAGATTACAATTACTTGCGTAGCGAAACAAAACTATAAAATAAAACCCGAAAAACTAGAAATTAGATAGACTAAATTAACAGATAGGCATATAAAAATAAGACAAAGTAAAACGATTAAGCAACTAGACAGGCATGTATCGACAAATAAATTGGAAACAGAAAACTGGTCATTTAATACAAGTATGATGAGATATAAAACGATCATTCTAGATCTAGAAGCTCACATTTAGTTTATATGGAGAGTTTTATGGTTTTGGTTATTTATGTTTGTAAGGTGTGACCCAATTTTTATCATGTATCTTTTTCTTTGTAGAATTTGGCGTATGACTTAACTGTTTGAAATTTATAGTGAACTTTATCCCGACGTTTAGGGAAAACATACATAGGAAAATAAAGATATTAAAAAGGGTCTGACAAAACGTTAGCGGAAACATGACTTTATCCACAGAATGATCTACCCTTCTCCCCTTTTCAGTTTATTTCTTGTCCAAAAAAATCTAATATATTGAACGAAAGAATTCGATTGGGATTAAATAATAACTCACACAAGACTGGACAGATTAAATTCCTCAAAAATAAATAATTCTGTTCCGTTTTTATTGAAATACAGGTGGTTTATTTGTCTATTTTTCATATTTTGGCTAGTTCCGTTTGTACAATCTTGCTTTTAATTAAAGTTTTAATTACCTTCTTTGTTACTTTATAAAATTAATTTAAATTTAGATAAAAATTGTATTAACAAAAAATCATTTTAAAAATGTACCAATATTTTGAATAAAGTAAAGTAAAGAATGTTTCAATATAGGATAAATTAAGTCTACTAAATATACTAAATAACAACGACAAAACGAGAAATCAGGTTGATATATCAACAAAATCCACAAGCTTATCATTTGTATACTTATTCATTATTTTATCATATGAATATCAATTGATTGATTAATTGGATATTATATTGTGATATATCATTGGAAGAAATTACTATGTGAATCTTCAATAATAAAAGTAGATAAATTTATGAATTAGGATCAGGCGGAGTAATTGGAAAATGGAAGTCAATACCAACCGAAATCCCTATTGAACTCAATACACTTTTGACCAAGACTGTATTAGGAAACAGCCACTAATCCGACAAATCCTTTGGAGTAATTAGCCAAAAGTGTTAAATAAAATTCTGTAATATTAAATGTGCCGCCAAAAAACACGATTGTTTTGGTTGGTAATATAGATCCCTAGAGTTAGTTGAAAATCGTCGAATGTTAGAACGTTGTGTGTGCGCCTTATTATTGTTAAAACATTTAATATAAAAATTATCCTTTCTTATAAAACGCAAGGTGTTCGTTCAACAAAACAAGTTCAGTCTTAGTCAAGTTAGTCAAGTTAGATTCAAATCTAACAAATAGGACCGCGACAAGTGGCAAATCTTCAGCAAGCACGAATATTAAAACAAACATTTACGTTTTTGCAGACACACAAACTATCGCATTCAGGAAATAAAATTAAAATCATTTATATTTATAAAAAATGTTTGTAAATATCGTATTAATAATACATATAAAAGAAATGCAACGGTTTGTGTAAATAAATGTGATTCCAGCGTTGTTTTGTGTAGTTTTTTTGTGAGTCTACACGGCAAAAAAACATTTTTTAGTTCTCGGAATCGGAACGTTGGGTTGATAAAAAATCGCGTGGAATTAAATGCATTCAATTTTTTTGTGGATGGAGAGAAAATTAGGTCAGTAGAGTGCGGGCTGTAGTGTGGAGAAGTTCGTGTAGTGTGGTGATTCTTTGTGGTGAATCTTCTCGATCAAGGTAAGCTTTTAAAAACTAATTGCTTATAAATAGTAATCAATCATTTGATAACTTGCAAGTAAATGCAAATAACAAATTTAAACGAGATTTATTACTACATAAAACCTGCAATTCCATATTTATTGTTTATTATGTTTCTTGCTTCAATTTTAATAAACTAAAATGGATTGAATTTATATGGATTTATCCACATAAATGATTTAAACAAAGTGTGAAGATTGTTCTTGATCCAGGTAACAGTGTTACTTAGAATTATGATAACTTACTTAGAATTATAATAACTTATAATAATAATTACTTAGAATTATATATTCTTTAATAAATGAAAAGTAAATGTAAATACTCAACTTAAACAAGATGTAACAGTAAATTGAAAGAAAATGCTATTCCATATTTCTCCTTAACTCTTTCGCTGCGAATTACTTTTTGGCATGATGTGATTGTATGCTCAATATTCTGATCACTACATTAATGCCTGTGCGGAATATTTTTATAACTTTGTATTATTTGCAATAATTTGCAAATATTGCCGAATTTTCAGAAGCCATAATCTCTATTTCAAACAATTTTTCTTTTTTTGTTGATTTGAGTGGACAAACTTTGCGAAATTCTTTTGTTTTTTGTAAAAAGTGGACGAAAACGTCAAAACATTCCAAAAAAATTCCAAAAACAAAAATCTATTCCAAGCAAATTTTGTTGTTGTTGATTTGAATGCACAAACCTGGCAAAATTCTTTTGTTTCGTGTCAAAATTGGACGAAAACGTCAAAATAATTGGCAAACATTACCAAATTTTCAAAAACCAAAATCAAAATATTCGAAGCAAATTTGTTTTTTTTTTGTTGATTTGAGTGGACACACTTTGCAAAAGTCTTTTCTTTTATATCAAAATTCAGCGAAAAGGACAAAATAATTTGCAAGCCTAGTCTTGTCTGTCTATTCTTGCCTGTGTAGTCTCCCCCGTCTAGCGTAGTCTGTCTAGTCTTATCTGTTTAGTATTTTCTGTTTAGTCTTGTCTGTTTAGTCTTGTCTGTCTAGTCTTGTCTATCTAGTTTGGTCTGCTAGACTTGTTTGTCCTAGTCTTAACTGTCTTAAATAAAATTCTTGTTTAAAAAGTCTTGAATGTCCTAGTCTTGTTTGTCCTAATCTTGTTTGTCATAGTCTTGTATGTCCTAATCTTGTCTGTCCTAGTCTTGCTTGTCCTAGTCTTGTCTGTCCTAGTCTTGTCTGTCATAATCTTGTATGTCCTTGCCCTGTCTGTACTAGTCTTGTATATCCTAGTCTTATCTGTCCTAGCCTTGTCTGTCCTAGTCTTGTCTGTCTTAGTCTTGTCTGTCATACTCCTGTATGTCCTAGTCTTGTCTGTCCTAGTCTTGTCTGTCATAATCTTGTATGGCCTTGCCTTGTCTGTACTAGTCTTGTATATCCTAGTCTTATCTGTCCTAGTCTTGTCTGTCCTAGTCTAGTCTGTCTTAGTCTTGTCTGTCATATTCCTGTATGTCCTAGTCTTGTCTGTCCTAATCTTGTCTGTCGTAGTCTTGTTTGTCCTAGTCTTCTATGTCTCACTTTTGTCTGTCCTAGTCCCGTATGACCTAGTCTTGTGTGTACTGTATATCTCAGTTCTGTCTGTCCAATTTTTGTCTCTCCTAATCTTGTATGTCCTAGTCTTGTATGTCCTTGTTTTGTATGTCCTAGTATTGTATGTCCTAGTATTGTATATCCTAGTCCTCTCTGTCCTAGTCTTGTCTGTCCTAGTCCTACGTATCCTAGTCTTCTCTGTCCTAGTCTTGTGTATCCTAGCCTTGTCTATAATAGTCTTGTCCGTCTAGTCAAGTCCCACTAGTCTTGTCTATCCAGTCTTGTCTATCTAGTCTTGTCTATCTAGTCTTGTCCGGTTGGTCTTGTATGTCTAAACTTGTCTATCTAGTCTTGCCTGTCTGTCTAGTCTTGCCCGTCTAGCCTTTTCTGTCTTCTGTCAACGAACAATCATTGGATATATGCCTGTGTCATCATCATTGGATATGTTTATATGGATAATCAACATTGGGAGAGGGTACAGAAATTTATACAAACAATACTATCGACCAAAAAATCAGACGCTAAACATAGTATAGAGAAACAAATAGATTAAAGTTAGCTAGACACAAACAACTAGCACTCTGAAGCCATGCGACAAGCGTTTCCGCAGTACCTAGTTTCCGGGGGGACCACTTGCCTGTACAACGTACAGCTTCGCACCTCAATAAAAGAAAAAAAAGTCTTTTCTGTCTAGTCTTGCCTGTCTAGTCTGGCCCGTCTAGTCTTGTCTGTCTAGTCTTGTCTGTCCAGTTTTATCTGTAAAATCTTGTCCATCTAAATTTGTCTATCTAGTCTTGTCTGTTTAATCTTGCATGTCTAGTATTGCCTATCTCTCTAGGCTTTTCTTGTCTGAAACAAACTCAAGTTGAAACAACTTCAACGACAAATTCAGGTTGCAACTTTGTATTTCGACAAAGTCATGTTGAACCGATTTCATCGACAATCTATAAACAAATTCAAGTAAAAATAACTTCATGTTGCGACAACTTCATATTGAACTAGAATTAGACTACTAACTTATAATAATTAAGTGGACTATGGTAAGCACAATCTAATCCATCTACTCCAATATTCCTTTTCATAGCTGAAATATGCGAATGCGTCATTTTCCGCCATGTTTTCGGGCACTCTTTTTACGTATAATCAGTGAAAATAACAAAATGTTCCCGAAAATTTCATATTCCCGCCTTTGAAACAAGGCGAATGCGCATGCGCTTAACTAACCTTAAAAAGGTCTATTCAGTTACCATTGTAGCGATTTCATTTGCTATAACAGTCCATAGCAGCGAAAGGTTTTTATGTTTCTTGTTTCCGTTCTGATAACATAATCACAAAATATGTATATTTTAAAAGTATGCTTACGAAGAGAATAGTGGACTAACATGTTTTCAATAAACTGACAGACCAAACAGACAATCAGACAAAAAAAGACAAGAAAACGCTAATCAAGTTCAAACAAGAGTAAAGAAATATATACAAGATTAGACAAGACTGGTCAGGCCTGGACAAGACTGTACAAAACAGGACAAGACTACACAAGACTGAACAAGAATGAACTAGATTGGAGAACAGTGGAGTATAGTATTAGAACACTTGACAAAGCTTGACCAGACTTCACGTGCATATGCAAGATCTTGACCAGACAAGACCAGACAAAACCAGACAAGACCAGACAAGACCAGGCAAGACCAGACAAGACCAGACCAGACAAGATGAGAAAAGACCAGACAAGACCAGACAAGACCAGACAAGACCAGACAAGACCAGACAAGACCAGACAAGACCAGACAAGACCAGTCAAGACCAGACAAGACCAGGCAAGACCAAACAAGTCCAGACAAAACCAGACAAGACCGTACAAGACCAGACAAGACCAGACAAGAAGAGACAAAGCCACACAAGATCAGACAAGACCAGACAAGACCAGACAAGAGCAGACAAGACCAGGCAAGACCAAACAAGACCAGACAAGACAAGACCAAACAAGACCAGACAGGACAAGACAAGACCAGACAAGACCAGACCAGACAAGATGAGAAAAGACCAGACAAGATCAGACAAGACCAGACAAGACCAGACAAGACCAGACAAGACCCGAGCAGACCAGACCAGACAAGACCAAGCAAGACCACACAAGACCAGGCAAGACCAAACAAGTACAGACAAAACCACACAGGACCGTACAAGACCAGACAAGACCAGACCAAACTAGACAAGACAAGACCAGACAAGATGAGAAAAGACCAGACAAGATCAGACAAGACCAGACAAGACCCGACAAGACCAGACAAGACCACACAAGACCAGACAAGACCAGACAAGATTAGACAAGACCAGACTAAACTAGACAAGACTAGATAAGACCAAACAAGACCAGACAAGAAGAGGCAAGACCAGACAAGACCAGACAAGACCAGACAAGACCAGACAAGACCAGACAAGACCAGACAAGATTAGACAAGACCAGACTAAACTAGACAAGACTAGATAAGACCAAACAAGACCAGACAAGAAGAGGCAAGACCAGACAAGACCAGACAAGACCAGACAAAACCAGACAAGACCAGGAATAACCAGACAAGAGTAGACAAGACCAGACAAGATCAGACAACACCGGAGATGACCATTCAAGACCAGACAAAACGATACAAGACAAAACAAGACCAGACAAAACATCATCTTTAAAGTATTTTGTCTTTTTTTTAAATTTTTTGTTTAATGCAATCGAATAAAACATTTTCTTTTGTACGTTAATAAAATAGATATTGATATTTTGATTCTTTAAATTGTAGGTATTATAATAATTGTCCATTAAAAGAAATTCGCTCTTAAATTTTTTTTTCTGGTTTCCCTGAAAACCTCGTATTTTTACTAATCAAGATCGCTGTAAAAGTACGTAAAACTCGTAACTCGATTTTTTTCTGGTTGAAGTGCTACAGTAACCAAAACTAAAAAATCCGGGCATTACCAGCCCTTACATCCGTTTGCTGTATGGCTGGCCACTTTAGCGAAGCCATTCTAATTGCTGACTTATTGGTCCACTCTGTTATTACTTTACTGGCCATGGTTTTGGTTTGCCGGCCATGGTTTAGCACGCACGTCGTGTTGCGCCAGGGGTTTTAAGTCGTGAAAACACTCCCAAATTTTCCTACATTTTATTTTATGACACGATAAGGTATGACAATGTTTATCGTAGCCTGACTGTCCGTGAAAATATCTCCGTAAATGGGGCTATATGCGTTTAAATGAAACGAAATGAGACTAGATGAGTTTGTATGAGATTAAATAAGAATAGATAAGGTGAGATGACGCTAGATGAGACTTGATGAAACTAGATGAGACTAAATTATACTATTTTAGAACCGATTAGACTAAATTAGACTAGATGAGATTAAATAAAACCAGACGAGACTTGATAAAGCTAGATGAGTTTGTATAAGAGTAGATGAGACTATATTAAACTGGATGAAATTAGTTGAGCATTTACGGGACTATATAAGACCAGATGAGACTAGTTGTAACTAAATAAGATAAGATGAGGCTAGATGCGGCTTGATGAATCTAGATTATACTAGATTAGCTTAGATTAGATTATATTCGACTAGATCAGACTAGTTTAGAGTGGATTGGTCTAGATTAGGCTAGCTTAGACTAAATCAGACTACGTGTGGCTAGATGAGATTAAATGAAACCGGTTGAAACTTGATGAGGCTAGATCCGTTTAGATATGATTAGATGAGACTACAAAATACTCGATGAGATTATATGAAACTAGATGAGACTATAGGAATCTAGATGAAATTAGATGGGCCTTTATGGGACTAGATAAGACAAGGTGAGATTATATAAGAACAGATGAAACAATATACGATTAGATGAGACTAGATAAAATTTGACAGATAAGACTAGACGAGATTAAATGAAACTTCATAAGATTAGATGACTTTTGGTGAGACTTAATGAAACCAGATGAGACCTGATGAGATTAGACTATATTAGATTATACTAAATTAGACTCTATTCGAGGGGTCATCAACTCTTGAAATACTTGTCAATATTGAGATGCTTTGATGCAAATTACTTTGCATTCCTTAGCAGTACGTAAGTATTGCACTACATTACACAAGGTACTCTTGTATTCCTTGAATTACTCTTGCATTCCCTGAATTACGTTCATATTATATTCACATTACGTCCATATTACGTCCTCACTACACCCGCATGAGCTCATCATGCGCGTCGCCATGCGCCTTCCCGCAGTAGGACAATGAGCTACTACTTCTTCTAGGGAAGCTCTGAGAGAAGCTCCCAGGAGCTCCAGGAGGATTATGATCCAGAAGAAATTTATATTTCTGAAGGCGAAGACAGTTATACGAATAAAAGTGGCAGTGAATTAGAAAACGCAATAGAATTTGCAATAGACTTGTATAATTCGAGAAACTAAATAATAAAAATTTTATAAATATTGTTATATTATATGGCCAAAAGGAAAAGATATTGCAATTATAGAAAATGGATTCATTTTTTATGGCCCTGTGGAGCTTCTGGGTTCAGCATCTTGCAGTTGAGACAATTTGAAAAACTGGTTATAGAGCTTCAATACAAACACTTGAAAAAGCACTTTAGAGTGCTAATTTTGTTGTATTTCAATCCGATTTCAAAAAATGTATAAAAATTCAACACACTTGTTACTTAATGACGATGCCACCGTACGTGATGTCTTTTTACTAGCACTTCTATATCTTATCTTTATAGGTAGTAACAACCATAGTTGGGAAAAAAATAATTGTGAAAACAATTAACAACTAACAATTAAATAGCCAGATTTAATTGCAACTAACAACTAAAATATTAATTGTTTTTGCAGAATAAGCAATTAACAAATTATAAAACAATTATAACACAATTAATTAATTGATAATTGTAAAATTTTGCATTTACAATCAATTATTTGTTAATTGGTTGCTGCACGTTTACAATTACAGTTAACAATTTATAAATGTCGGTTAGAAGATATTATGTTTATTATACTCCTTTGTTTGTATCACTTGCCTCAAGTGCCACAATGCGTAACTGAAATATTTATTTACATTAGAGTGCGGAAAGTTTGATTTTACAACGCGACAGCTCGTTCGGGGAACGTGCCCGAAAGGCTAGTTCTCCATTAGCTGGAGCATTAGCTTGGCCGACAATTATTATTTAAGAAACAAATAGATTTGAAGTACGGAAAGATGTTTCGTTCTAGACCCTCCACCTTTACTTCTGGTCATCCACCCCCGCCCCCACTTTAGCTTCCCACACCACTTCCGAGTCCAACCCCCACTTCTGGTTCCAAAAAATCACCCACTTCCGGTTTTGAAACCGAAAGTGAGGGTAGGAAGCGGAAGTGAGGATGGGAACCGGAAGTTGATGTAAGACATGGAAATGGGTGGGGATCAAAATTGGGAGTGGGAACCGGAAGTGGGAGTGGGAACCGGAAGTGGGGTGGAAACCGGAAGTGGGGGCGTGGTAAGGGCCGGAACTGTTTAAGTTTTTACATTCATCAAATAGTTTTAATTGTTATAATAAACAATTGATGATTAAGTTATTTGTAACTAACAATTAAAATTTCAATTGCAATTAAATTAATTGTAAACCACAATTAATGGATTTAATTGCAATTGATTTCAATTGCATCTCACAATTAAATACTTAATTGAATTAAATTAATTGCAATTAATTTAGTTGCAATTAAAATTGTAATTGTTTCTACAATTAATAAAATTGTAATTGTTTTAAATTGTAATTGATTCTACAATTAAAAAATTAATTGAATTATGCCCAACACTGGTAACAACACACGGTAGTGAAAATAAGCGTGCTGCTATAGTTTGACTATAGCTGTTTAACTGCTTCGTATAGTTCAAATATACGAATAGTTTTGGACACAAGTTATAGTCAAACTATAGCAGGGCTATAGTTTTCTATGCGGTGTGCGCTAGTTTTCTATGCGGTGTGTACGTAGCTGAACTTTCAAGGCATTAGAAGAAATTATTTCAAATTCCCCTCCTTTACGTGACATTACTTTGCAGTACCTAAGATATCAAAAATTATCTGACATTATTACGCATAACGCTTGTGATTTCTCCTAGAACTTCGCATTACCAAATAATTAGAATAATTACGTGACATGATTACGCATTTCGCTAGTAATTTCTTCGAGTACCTCGAATTACCAAAAAATCAGGATAATCGCGAATACATATGCTACATTTCGGCGAGTGGATGACCCTCCGTACGCAATTAAAACAATATTTTCATGAAATTTATAATAATTCATAAGGTAAATTACATTTTACGTACAATTGTAAAATTTGGGGAAAATAAGAGCTTACTTAAAGCAAAAGATTGATTTCACATTGATTGACCAGATTTTCTTTCTTCTTGCTTTGTTATAATTATAAATTGATAAATTTATTTAATTTATTAATTAATTTATAATTATAAATTTCTGCCTGCCAATTGTTATTCTACTACAACTCTATTTAGCAACAAATATGATTGCCAATAAATTTAAATCGAAATATTATTTTTTTACACCTTTTATAAGTGGTCATATAATCCAAAGCTTGTGGATCAGTCATAATTTTTAAGATTGTTTAGCAATGTGGCAATATTTGACCAGCTCCCAATTCATTAGACAATAAAAAGCAATATCATGTTTCTACCTCTGTTTGTGAAGAAAATAAAGTTAGTTGAATTATAATAACATGCGTTGATCGAGAAATCTTCTAGTAATCGGCCATTAATAGAACAACATACTTGCATTATCTAGCATGATGCTTTAGTTTGAAATCGGATTGATTTCGGATTGAGTTCGGACATCAAAATATTTTATAGGCAACCTGAATATCGTTTGCAATCTGATTGGTTTTACTTACTAACTAGCGTCATTTGGAAAATTTGTTCGAAAGCACCGAGGTTGTTTCAATATTGCTACATGAATAGGCAGCCATTTGCGTGAATAAAAGCACCCTAAAATGAAATTCACTTGGCTTATGGATATAAAAGCAATCTCTGCAACTCCGTCAAGTAGTTTTCGATTTCAACTAGACTTGCCCGTCAGTGGTACAGCCAATTGGGAATAATTTAACATTACTTTCATTCGGAAAATTGTTGGTATTGTATAGTTTCCATTAATGGAATAAAATAATTTTATAGGTTTTTAACGTCAAATTATTCCTTTTTAATTTAAATTTGATCTTTTTTAATTAAAAATTAAACCTTTTAAAATTCCAATTAAACCTTTTTAGGTTGAAAATAACCTTTTTTAAATTTAAATTAAACTTTTTAAAATTCAATTTATACTTTTATTAAATATAGATAAATACTTAAAAAATAGAATGAAAAAAATTATGAAAAATTATAAAAATGTTAATGTTCTGGTTGTCCTGCTACAGGTAGCAGTAATTTCATTGACATATCTACATAATATTTAGTACAATCGGCAGAAGTAACAGTGACCACGGATTCCTCAGTAATGTTAACCAAAGTCAGATTATTTGCTGATTCCGCCAGCATATTTCTTTCAGCTCATTTTATTTTTGGAAAAAAAAAATCTATAGGGTTTAACATGGGTGAATGTGGTGGAAAAAAATAGTCTATGGCTTGATTAATACAATTATCACAACCTGCCGGAGTTTCATGGATTTTGGCGTTTTCCAAACCCAGCCAGGCTTCTACGATGTTACTTTCAGCCATTTTTTAAAATAATCCATCAAGAAATGTAACAGAAATTTTATTATTTTATTTTTTTTTATTTTAAGAAATATACGGGTTGCCCCATTACAGAATAAGTATAAAACATATATACATATACATACACATATGTACATACATAAACACGTACACACACACACATACATACAAACACTCAAACATGAAAACATATAAACAATAATCAGCTACGTTAAATCCTAAATCTATAGAGCACAGAAAGATATTATTGAGCGACTAATTTTGAAATAATGTGCTGAAATCACTGTCGAAGATAATTAAAGTTTATCAGTTGGAGCAATTCAGGACTAGTTATCAATCCATTCAGTAACTTATAAATGAAGCTTATATCATTACCCGTTCTACGGTTAGCTAAGGAATGCATGTTGAGTATTCTAGTAATAGCAGAGTAATCATGATTTTCAATGTTTACATGGAGTTTGTATGCACAGAACCTCAACTTGTTTTGAATCATCTCGATTGTGTATTTGTGAGATTGATAGTGGGGAGACCACACAACAGAGGCAAAATTCAGGTGGGAGACAACCAATGACATGTAAACCATCTTTACAGCGCGATTGGAGAAATTATCGCAATTCCATAAAATATAGCCTATTATCTTCGAGGCCTTCAAAGATGCACTATTTATATGGCCAACAAAGATTAGACGTTCATCAAAATAGAAGCCAAGATCTTCTACAGTTGCTGTAGATTTCAATAAGTTATTATTTAGGGTGTACTGTGAATTATGTTTAATAGATTTGGAAAAGCTTATGAAACAGCATTTCTGAACGTTTAGTTGTAAATTGTTCAGATTACACTATTGGACAAAGCGATTTAAATCATCTTGTAGTAGCAATTGGTCAGAGTGAGAGTTTATAGGCCTAAGATTGTCAGCGAATAGTAAATATTTACTATCACTGAAGCAACACCCTATATCATTCATGAACAAGTTAAAGTGGAGTGGTGCACAGTGCAAACCCTGTGGAACCCCAGATGTCACTGCAATTTGCTAAGATACAGAAGAGCCTATTTTGACCCTCCGAATGCGTCCAGTCAAAAAACTACGGAACCATTTCTGTAGTACATCACTAAAGCCAAGGCAGTACTGTTTTCTGTATAAGTAGAATGTTGTGGTCAACAGAATCGAAGGCTTTAGAGAAATCAGTATATATGGAATCAATTTGGATTTTATTAGGTCTCTCATAGATTAATAGGTTTGTAACTGTAGATTTTTTTTTGTGAGAAGCCATGTTGCTGATCATCGATAATTTATTTGCAAGAAAATGCTAGTTGGTCATAAACAAGACTATCCAACAGCTTTGGAATGGCAGATTGTATTGTTATACCTCTGTAGTTCTTTACATTATTTTTTTCGCCAGATTTGAATGTAGGTAGAATAAAGTTATATTTCCAATAGTTTGGAAATATTCATCTGGACAGGGATAAGTTGAATATGATCTTGAGAGGATTTGAAATAGTAAGAGAGCAGCTTTTCAAGAAAAAATTGGGGATTCCATCAGGGCCTGAGCTAAGTTTACTTGACAGTTTGCTGATTTTTTTGAGAAGTTGATTTAATGTAATTTTGGGACATGGGATTTCGAGGTTGGTAATACTTTTATATTCAAAAGTAGAGTCTTTGTGATTACTACAAATTGTGGAAAAATAGTCTGCAAAAAGTTGGGATATTTCTAGACCACCATTAGCTGTTTAATCTCCGTAAAGCACTTGATCTGTGTTATGGTGTAAACGTACCTTTACGAGTATATATGGATATAGTGTAAACGTACCATTACGAATATTATGGATATAGAATATGCGATGTGGGTCACCTAGATAGTATGGTATAGACATGTGTATGTGACAGAGTTAGGAAAAAATAAAAGCATTAAAAGACAAAGTTTATTATAATCAATCCTTCAATAAGCTAAAACCACTCCCAATCAAACTTCAAGGTTTCAACAAATTGGCGACGAGTGTAAAAAATTTAAACAGTTTCGAAAATAACAATTTAAACAGTTACGAGAGATATCGATCGATTCCTAACCTAAAAAGAAAAAGAAAAAATTCAACGGCGAAAAAACCGCCATGGACGCGACACAATTCGCTCAATTTATAAAGATGCATACCGAGGGAATACAGGCGATACTTCAACAACAACAATCAATCATCGCAGCACAAACGAAATCTTCAGAAAAAAGCCAGCAGTAAGGTCAGAGCATTAGTTACCAAATTTCGATAATTTTGATTCAAAGAAAGAATCTTTCCGAATCTATAAACAAGATTCGAAAATTACACTTTCTTAAAAGGGATTACTGAGAACAAGGAATACTGCGCAAAATAACTTCTCAACTCGATTGGTGTCAGAAACTTCAACATGATAACGGCTCTAGCGGCCCCAACGTTACCCGGGGAACTAGAATACGAAGAGTTAGTCAAACTTCTAGAAGATCATCTGGTCCCCAAAAAGAATATCGTTGTCGCACAGCATCAATTCCTTTTGAAATACCAGACGAGTCAACAATCAATCGCAGAATACTTGGCAGATTTAAGAGCCGACATCGGAGACTGCAAATTCAAGTGCACCTGCAAAAATTCTATCGCAGATTTTTTTCTCCGTGCCCAATTCATCAGAGGACTTCGAGACAATTATATAAGAGAACAACTGTTACAGTCCAAAACGACAAGTTTTCAAACCATTGTGGAAAAATCCATTGCTCTGGAAACAGCAAAAACTGATTCAAATGAACTGGCTCAGAAGACACTGGTATCAGCTACAACAACAGAGATCAACAAAATACACGGATCCAGCAAGAAGAAGGAGCAACTAAAGAAAACTCAACCTACGCTAAAATCAACATCCAATCAATTAAAGATCACGAAACATAATGCACCAAAACTCGACTATGTCCAACTGGGCCTAGATGGCGTCTGTCTTCGATGTGGACGTGATAATCATCTCAACAAAGACTGTCTCACAAATCGTGATCGTTTAAAATGCACTTCGTGTCAAAAACAAGGTCACTTAGCAAAAGTGTGTATAAAATCGCTACTCGAGCAGAAGAAACATGATAACACATCCACATATCAAATCACGCACGTGCGAGAATATGGCGTTAGTCAAATCGACGATGGAAACAGCAAGAAAAGGAGCAACGAGCGTTTCGAAGCCACCGTGAAGATCGAGGGACACCCAGTAATATTTGAAGTTGACACAGGCTCGGGTTCACAGGCTCGGAAGACTTCACCTTCTTACCAAGGAATATTTTTTCTCGATTAAAACTCTGCATTTCCTTGTTACCGGTGACCGTCGAATTGCAGTCCTACATCAAAGACTCGTTCGTTCCAGATGGAAAAATCAAAATCAATGTGGAATTCAATGGAATAACGTGTGATGAACAAATATTCATTGTACCCGAGGGATTCTCGCCTATTCTGGGCAGAACCGGAATCCGAAACCTAAAAATCGAGCTGGACACCCTTGACAAAGAAAACACAAACCCGATTTGTCAAATACACTCAGTTCAATTTGATGAAATTTTCACTCGATATTCAAACGTGTTTCAGGAGATAATTGGTTGCATCCCTGGACTCGAGGCATTTTTTCAGTTGCGGGAAAAGTTTCGGGAAACCTGTTTTCCATAGAGAAAAAGAATTCCATAAGAGTCCCATATGCATTATTGAGCCGGGTGGATAAAGAACTCGAAAATCTGGAAAAAGGAGGCATAATAACCAAGTCGCAGACGAGCGACTGGGGATCACTACTGGTCGTAATTCCAAAAGCAGATTGAGGCGTACGATTGTGCGTCGATTACAAGATTGGAGTGAACGAACGTTTGGTGGACGCACATTATCCGATTCGCAAGATTGATGAGATCATTCATAGTTTACGTAATTCACGATATTTTTGTAAATTAGATTTGTACAAAGCATACCTCCATATTCCAGTAGACGATCAAACAACTGAAATTCAAACAATGACTACACATCGGGTGACCTTCAAGGTTCACCGCCTTTCGTTCGGAATCAAGAAGGCCCCTGCCAAATTCAATCGTATCATGGATCAAATTCTCAAGGATATTCCCAAGACGGAATCCTATTTCGACGACATCATTATCCATGGCTCCACGGAAGAAGAATGTAAGAAAAACCTAATTTCTTGCCTTGAGCAACTGCAAAAGTTCTTACTTTCGCGCCAATAAGCGTAAGTGCGAATTCTTTTCAACCAGAATTGAATTTCTAGGAAATGTTATTAAACACAATAAAGTACATAAATCACCAAAGAAAATGGAAGCAATTATCAAAATGCCTAGACCTAAGGGAGTCGAAGAACTCAAAAGATTTTTGGGAATTATAACATATTATTCAAGGTTTATTCCAAATCATTCGACCATAACAGCACCATTACGACAGCTATTAAAAAAAGGCGAAACATTCTTATGAACGACCCAATGCGAACAAGCATTTTTGAAATTAAAAAAGGAGATAACCAACGATCGAGTGCTCATTCCTTATGATCCAACACTGCCGATCCAGCTCGCCTGCGACGCTAGTCCCGTTGGAATCGGCGCAGTCCTTTCTCATGTCATTGACGGTCAGGAGAATCCAGTCGCATTCGCATCAAGGGCATTAACAGCAGCAGAAAGAAGCTATTCACAGCTGGACAGAGAAGCTTTAGCCATTGTTTTTGCTGTGGACCACTTTTTCCAATATTTATTTGGGCGTTTTTTCAAGCTCATTACAGATAATCAGCCTCTAGCGAGAATTTTTCACCAGAACGCAAAGCTGCCACCGATGACAGCTGCTCAACTTCAAAGATATGCAGTATTTCTCTCAGGTTTCAATTACAAGATCGAATGCAAAAAAGGTGTCCACAACGCAAACGCAGATTGTCTTTCACGAGCCCCTATCGACATATAGCCAACGGGACTAGCGTCGCAGGCGAGCTGGATCGGCAGTGTTTGATCATAAGGAATGAGGACTCGATCGTTGGTTACCCCTTTTTTAATTTCAAAAATGCTTGTTCGCATTGGGTCATCCATAATCGACATCTCTATTAACAACGTGGTACATCAAATTTTCGAAACTACCATTAATGTAATTTCGACACCAGATTTAACTTTCAAAACGCTCCGGGAAGAAACAATGAGAGATCCTCAACTGGCAAACCTTATGTAGCAGCTTCGAGAAGAAAACGATTCCAGCTCGGAATTTTCTATTGACGATGATGTAATTGCTAGAGGAACACGAATAGTTGTACCCGCAGCTATGCAGCCAGCCACCTTAGTTGAACTGCATCGAACGCATGTAGGAATCACGAAAATGAAGCAGCTCGCACGTCGTTACGTCTATTGGAAATCAATAGATAAGGATATCGAAAAACTCGTGCGAGCCTGCCCCAACTGTGCCAGTGTTCGCAACAGCCCAGTCAAGGCCCCTCTGCACCCATGGGACGAACCAGATGAGAATTGGCAAAGAATCCACATGGATTACGCGGGTCCTTTTGAAGGGCACCATTTTTTCATCGCAGTGGACGCAAAATCAAAGTGGGTAGAAATCGAAGCTTGCCATCATGTACCCATATCATCATCCAGTACCGAACTTCTCCAGGACATTTGTTCTCGACACGGTTTTCCAGATGTATTAGTATCGGATAACGAGACGATTTTCACCAGGAATTTCAGGGATTTTGCAAGAAATCGGGAATTTTCCAAAAATTCACTGCTCCGGAACATCCGGCGACCAATGGGTTGGCAGAACGAACCGTCCAATCTCTCAAAAACAAACTCTCAGCTATGACCAAAGAACCTAGCTCGATTCGGGAAAAAGTACGCGAAATTCTCTTTCGCTACAGGGCAACTCCTTTGGTCTGCGGTCAATCTCCGGCGGAATTGTACCAGAAAAGAAGAATTCGCATACACCTGGACGCTCACAGACCTACTAAATTCCAGACATCAACGGCACCAGTCAAGAAGGCTCGAAATTTAAGCGTGGGAGAACGTATCCAGACACGTTATTATGCCAAGAACAAGAACCTGTGGAAGTCTGGGACGATTATTAAAAAGTTAGGATTACTCCATTACGTGGTCAGTCTTGACGATGGCTACACGCTAAAACGGCACATTGACCAATTACGTAACTCGAGCGTAATATCAAAGCAGCCAGAACTGAGAACTCCAGATGTGGACAACGATGACTCGGACCAGACCGAGCAGGGATTCAATATCGAGGATTTAGTGGGAATTCCAACGACACTGGATCTGGGTCAAAACGAGCGACAAATAGAAGCTGAAGAACCGTCTCCAAAAATTCGACAACCGTCAATTACTCAACAGGAACCACGTCGCACAGGCCGACAACGTAAGCTACCGACACGTTCACACGACTATGTTTTGTAAGTAAATTGTATCCCATCAAAACGATTTTAATCTTTTAATTAGCGTGGGAGAACTGTTATAGTGTAACTTTACACCTTTACGAGTGTTTATGGATATTGTGTAAACGTAGCTTTACGAATATTTATGGATATAAAATATGCGATGTGGGTCACCTGATAGTATAGTATAAAATAATATGAATAGTATAAAAGCTTTAAAAGACGAAGTTTATTATAATCAATCCTTCAAAAAGCTAAAACCACTCTCAATCAAACTTCAAGGTTACAATCTGTCTACAACATTGTCTACAACAATCTGGAATGTTGTAAGATGAGTTTTTGTTATTTACAAACTTCCAGAATGATTTTGGATCTATAATATAATTGTCATATATTTGTTTCAAGTAATGTTCATAACAAGTTTTCGATAATTGTTTGCAACTTAAGTTAAGATTTATGTGCTATTTTTTACGTTTTATTGTATGCTTCAACTCTGTGCTAAACCACTTTGGGAACGTTGAGCTTCGGTACTGCTTTAGCGGCACGAATAAGGCCATTGCCATATTCAAAACTAGATAAAATGTACCGACAACCTCATTTGCGTTAGCTAGGTTTAGAGGAGATTCCCAGTTTATTGGTGATAAGTAATTATTGGTTGCGTTATAGTCTGCTTTCAAGAAATCATAATAAGCTTTGCGAAGATTCAGACTAGGATAATTTGAATCATTTAAGGATATTTCAAAAGAGAAGCTTTCATGATAAAAAGAGGAGGGAAGTAGTGGATCTGCAGCTATGTTAACAGAAATATTCGGCCTATTTTTTAAATAAAAGATCCAAGAAAACACCTCTAGAATTGGGAATATCAATCTGTTGATACAAATTTAGAATCCCGTAACCCTGTGCTAGAGTTCCACTGTTAAGATTACTGTGACCATCCATAACTATGCCTAAATTATCATTAGACTATGTAATATTTGGTAAATTGAAGTCACCAAACAGGTAAAAGTCAGTAGAGGAATTTTTGGAGTAAATGTCTTCGATCGTTTGTTAATGGGATGTATAGACACAATCACTGGATAATGGTGGAATATAAACCACACTTATGAAAAACTTCCAATTGTTGTGGGCACATTGGACAAGTAATTGTTCAACGTTCTCATTTCGGTGATGTATTTGCTCGGCTTGGATGTATTCTCGTGTGGCAATCAGCACTCCTTCACCTCTGAGTTTAGAGCTAGTCAAATCATTGCGATCACATCGAAATATGTTGTAGCCGAGTAAATTGAGTTCATTGTCGGAAAAATCTCTATTCAACCATGTTTCCACCAAGATCATAATGTCATAACAGCTGTAGCCAGGGAGAGCTAAAATAATTTTTGTTCTAAGACCTCCAGTATGCTGGCAGTACACTTGTAATGGGGTTGAAGCTAGATTTAATAATTTGTGGTTTTTATTTTGATGTTGGATATGAATTTGCTCTTCAGGGTGAGATTGACCAGTAGATTGAGCTTTTGGTTCTCATTAATTAATCTGTCTATCTATCTCTGATTGTTTAGGATAATTGTTTAATGTTTCCCTTTGTCTTATATGAGATTTCGGAAGAACCGATTTATGCGTGTACATTTCGGCCACGTATCCGGGTTATTTTTGGCCCTTTTAAATACTCAAACGGAACTTGAAATGAAGAGTACTCTTCAGGGTATTTAGAATCTAGTTGTTTACATTGTACTAATAAAATATTCTTACTTGTCGGAATCGGAAAATAATCGGAAGTAATCGGAAATTTCCATTTCCGTAGAAAATTATTTCAAAATTAATAATATCATGTAAATTCATGAACTATGTTGGAACATTGGCTACAGTATTTATCTTCGATAGAGCTTTATTTCGCCGGAGATGATAATTGAAACGGGATTCAACAACGAAAATTGTATTCTCCTGTATTTGTGGAGCATATTTTTAAAATGGAATTGCATAATTGTTACGTTGTCCAATTGTTGATGTATAGTTTTCAATGTTATTTTTAAAGCTTTTAATGCATTAAATGCAGATGTTTTTTGTTTTCAAATATCTTTAATTTCATATTTTTTAAAGTAATCGATGGATTTTCTTTAGTAATTTAAGGGACCCTCACAGTGTGACACCTCGAAAAATAGCAGATTTTTACGTTGTGATTTTTTTTTACAAATCAAATTACTAATCGAGAACAAAATGATTTTTTTTGAAAAGATTTATTTATTGTTTAACATTTTTTCATTAAATTTAATGTGGCGTTGAAAAAAAAAGCTCCTGCATCGTCTCCATGATTGCAAACGTAATTTTGATCTGATATAAAAATATAAAGAAGATTATTAATCTTTAGGAAAGCCTCTATGTTCCTATGGAAGCTTTTTCTTTTTTATGAAATTTAAAAAAAAATAGCGGCGGTTGGTTATTCGTAAAAAAAATGTGGTTTTTGTAATGACGTGAAGAATGTTCAGTCCATATTTAAAAGGGATGACTTCAAAACTGTTCCTTTGAGAGTGGAGATCGTTTTGAAAAGCACCATTTCGAGAAAAACGCGTTTAAAGTTTAGAGTGAGCGCCAGATACTCCAATCCCTCTTTCTAAGAAAGGCTGTAGCGACCTAAATGATTCGAATTTCGATTTAAAAATTGGGGAAAATATTTATAACAGTGTATACTATCGGGATAATGAAAAAAACATCGATTAATGAAAATTTCACACTGTGAAGGTCCCTTAATATCTATTCAGATAATTCACTATCCCTTTTTCCAACACGATTTCATCTTTCTTCTTCAACTCTGATCCATCATTCTTATAACATATAATTATAGAATTAGCGTTGTTTTTATTAATACAATTGATGCAATTGTTTTACATGCTTTATAATATTTTATAAAAATTTCCTTTTTGTCTAAACTTACCTCTATAGGGTTCAAGTAAAAGTAATTCATCTGCGTATAATATGACATGTCTTAACCTGCGATAATTATTACTAGTTTTATTATTTATTTCTTCTTCGGAAAAAATGTAAGAATTATTATTGTACGTTATTGAAAAAACTTAAACAAAGCTTAAAACAAATGTTTCACTAATTAATTTATTCAAAAATGTTTTTATTTCAGCGACGATCGTTAAAAATTTACATCTAAAATTGAACGATTGAACTAATGGGCTCTAGGGCGAAGTTCGATCGTGATTATACGAAACGTCTCGTTCGAAGATAATAATTTGTAGTAATGCTCGTCATTGCTGATAAGTCACACTTTTTATAGTTTGAAATTTGGCGCCTAGGCGTAGCTGGACATTGCGCCGCTATAGTCATATTTTTAGAGATTCTTGTAGTTGAGTTTTCGCTACAAGATGATCTTGGGTATGCTTGTTAGATGATCTTGGGTACCTATTGGGAGAGAGAATAATAATTTTCGATCGAGACGTTTCGTATAATCACGATCAAACTTCGCCCGCCTTTGGCGGGCTCGTTTGATCGCTCAATTATACTACATGTCTCGTTCTTTAATACGTATTTTGTCACACAAAAGTCTCACAAAAATACAATATTATTGTGAGAGTGTGAGAATTATTTTGACCTTATATATTCTGTGCTAGTGACAAATGTATTGAGCTATAATTTTAAATGAAATTTTCATTTTATACATGTATGGCGTAGCATAATGGCTACAAAATATATTAAATATTCTAAATAGTTAAGATATAAAGGCAATAAAATTGCAAAGTGTTAGATTTGTAGCTTTTAAAAAAAAAATTAAAATTGCAAAGTGTTAGCTTTGTAGCTTTTTGTAGCATTACAAATGCAACACTTTGCAATTTCATGGGGCTGTTTAAAAGCTACAAAAATGAAAATCAAAAAGTCACCAGAAAATCTTGTTTCTCGAATGCATATCGCACCTCCAACAGAAAAGTGACACAAGTGCGAAATGGCGGATGGAAAATCGCCATTTTTTAAACTGAAAATTGGGTATCTAGGATGTTGTTTTTAGTATTATGAAGTCGATTTTTGGTTTAATTCAATTACTGTCCGCCGGAAAGTTCCGCCAGGTCTTTTTAGGGTTCCGTACAGAAAACGGAAACCTTATAGATCACTTTGTTGTCCGTCTGTTTGTCTGTCTCTCTGTCTGTCTGTCTGTCTGTCTGTCTGTCTGTCTGTCTGTCTGTCTGTCTGTCTGTCTGTCTGTCTGTCTGTCTGTCTGTCTGTCTGTCTGTCTGTCTGTCTGTCTGTCTGTCTGTCTGTCTGTCTGTCTGTCTGTCTGTCTGTCTGTCTGTCTGTCTGTCTGTCTGTCTGTCTGTCTGTCTGTCTGTCTGTCTGTCTGTCTGTCTGTCTGTCTGTCTGTCTGTCTGTCTGTCTGTCTGTCTGTCCGTCCGTCCGTCCGTCCGTCTGTCTGTCTGTCTGTCTGTCTGTCTGTCTGTCTGTCAAGACCTTTTTCTCAGGAACGCGTAGAGGTAACAAGTTGAACTTTGTATCAAATACTCGAGTCTGCGGTCTCTTTCAGCTGTGAAAAAATCAAACTTGTAAGTCAACGCGATCAAAAGATATGACCGTTTATGTCGCATATTTTGCGATTTCACGAGGGAATCAAAACCTATAGGGTACTTCCCGTTGACCTAGAATCATGAAATTTGGCAAGAAGCGGTGTCTTACAGCACATGACCGTAAATATGTAGTATAATTACAAGAAAAATGCGAATTTACTATTAGAAACTTATGAAAATTCACTAATGTTGTCGTAGTGGTATTGTCAGGCTCCAGAAGCATATGGGTTGCATACAGTTAGGTCCTATTCTATGTTTATTCTGAATTTTCTTTGTTTAGATTCGTTATGCATTTCACCACGAACGCTTTATATACATAATATATACAAGGTATATATTATGTCTAAATTTTGCTTGTTTATAACCGACATGCGACATACTCAAGTCCCGTAACATCCTGTATATATTATATTTCGTCTAATTTTTCTTTATAATCTACATAATATGTTGATAATCTACATAATAATACCATACTATACAAGTTTGTACGGAACCCTCGGTGCGCGAGTCACAACTCGCACTTGGCCGTTTTTTTTTCATCTGAGCAGATTTTCAACAGAAAGATG
Source organism: Phosphuga atrata (assembly GCA_944588485.1). Lineage (NCBI taxonomy): Eukaryota > Metazoa > Arthropoda > Insecta > Coleoptera > Silphidae > Phosphuga > Phosphuga atrata. Next base: position 10,310,688 of record OX155896.1, on the reverse strand, counting down.
GCAGATAAGCAGTTGTTCTCATATATCAGTAATTCGCACTTGTGTCACTTTTCTGTTTAATGTGCGATATTTAAAGTATACTTAGAATTTTTAAAACGCAGTATTCGCTACTTGACGATAATATTGGAGCAGCGAAATTGTCTTATACATTGTGTTAAATCTCCCCATCATAATGATAGTGGTGTAATGAACGCTCTTCGTGTTTGCGACTGTTGATGAAAAACATCGGTCTATAGTTTTCACAGTATCACATAAATACTTCATGAACGCTTTCTGGTCAATACCCTCTTCTAGGATCCATATTATAAAAGGTAATAGGATCTATAGAAAAGGAAATAGGATCTTCTAGAATCCTAGATATTGCAGCACCTAATGCCGCAATTGAAGAACCAATGCAGTTTTGTGAGTCTTCAAAATATTTATCTCGTTTTGAAGCAACTTCTGTCATGACTTTGCCGACTTCTCGGATACATTTCTAGGATCTTTATCTTATTTTCCTCTGGATAACCTTCCTGCAACCATTTTTGCCATATGATTTTTAGTTCTCCGTTTATTTTTAATGGAATTTCTTTTTGGAGATCAGGATGATCTCCTAGCATTTCTAAGATAACCTCACTGACCTGAGATCTATTGTCAGTTGCTTCTATATCTTCAGTAAAGCTATCTCATTTGGTTCCTCAGTCTCTTTTGTTTTTGGGTATTGTTGGACGAGGTTACCTGAATCAACATTCTCTATATCCAGATTTTCTTCTAAAATAGAAAATTATTTTTATAATATGGAAGTATTTTTGTAACTTGATCTAATAGACAGTTTGTCACATGGACAGTTTGTCGTACAGACAGTTTGTCATGTTGACAGTTTGTCTTATGAACAATTTTTCGTATAGAGAGTTTGTCCTATAGACGGTTTGTCGTATAGACAGTTCATGGTACATGTTATTTCTGTACAAAGACATACTGAAGTGTCTTTAAGATTTTTAAGTAAATGTCTCGTATGGAGGCTAAATACTTTTAACGAAGGAAGAAAAATTTTTAAGAAATTTTTTTTATATGAGACTGATTTTGTATAGAAACTCATATATTTTTCGTATTATACAGACAGTTTGTTGTATAAACGATTTCTCATGTAGACAGTTTGTCGTATAGACAGTTTGTCATATAGACAGTTTTTTGTACATGTTGTTTTTGTACAATAGCATACTTAAGTGTTAATGAATCACCACACTTAAGTATCTTTTAAGTAAGTGTCTCGTATGGAGGTTAAATACTTTTTATATGAGACCGGTTTCGTATGGAAACTCATATCTCTTTTTTGTTATACAGACAGTTTGTCATATAGACAGTTTCTCGTGTGTACAGTTTGTCATATAGACAGATTTTTAGTAAATGTTGTTTTTGTACAAAAAAAAAACATACTTAATTGTGAATAAAGTCTCGTATGGAGGCTCAATACTTTTATGTAATACCGGTTTCATTTGGAAACTCGTATATATTTTTGTTATAATAAACATTTATATGCATATTCATTCTGATTTATATCAGTGAATTTATTTAGTTCTGCTAGTTTCAAAACAACATTTTTGAGGTTATCTATCGTTTTTTTCCATTTTTTACAGTCTCTTATCCGTATTTTGTTTCTTCCTGTCTCTTCCTCCTGATCGCGAACGTGATTTTCTCTTCTTCTTATCTGTTAACATTATAAACTTTTAATTCTCATTTATATTTGGAAATGTTTTGCACTTAGTTTGCAACGAACAAATATGACTATAGCGCAATATCCGGCCACGCCTTGAAGCCAAATTTCAAACTCTAAAAAGTATGAAATATCAGCAACGACGAGCATTACTAGAAATTATCATCGAGAACGAGACGTGTAGTATAATATGTCTATGTCGATGGGTCTTCTCAACGAAATTTTTATTTGAAAAAATCAATTTCGCCAATGCTTAAATTATAAAATATAATATATTTATTTTATTGTTGAAATTTTAATGAAATTGAAATTTTAATGAAATTGAATTGAAATTCAATTTTATGTTGAAATGAGTCTGAATGTGTAAAGCCGGGTTATTAAACTAATCTAACATAAAAACATTATTTGCAATCTGTAAACATCGACGACTAAACGTTTCGACTACACATTTCTATTTATTAATAACTGATTAAATTATCTTTTTCTTTGTTCCAGGTGAGTTTCAATCCCAATGCAAATCCCGCAAATTTTCACAGGAAAATAATTCGCATTGTTTGGTGAATAGGTTCGTAAATTTTTTGAAATTCCGTTCGAAAATTTTAATTAAAACTTCAAATAAATATAATTAAATGAACTAACATCATTGTTTTGTTATTTTATACTTTATTTACTTCAAGAATAATAATAGCAACTATTATTACCTACTAGTTTCGGCTCTATTAAAAATTAGCCATCATCAGTTATTATTATTATTCTTAGTAAATAAGCAGTAAATAAACTATAAAATAACAAAACAATAATATTAAACTTCATGATGGTAAAATCCACAAATAATGTAACTAACATCACCCAAATTTATATTTATTTGTGAAGAAAAAAATTTTGAAGTATATATTATGAGTTGTGGTTAATTTGAGTTTAAAATGGTTAATTTGAAATTATAATAGGTTAACCTAATCTAAATTATACCTAGGTTAACTTATATTACATCGACAACTACCAAATAGTGTTCCCTCACAGTGTGTTTTTACTGGATAGCAATTTTTGTCATGGAGGCGCTGAACGTTATGTCAGTAATTTGAAGAGTTTTTTCTGTTAAAATTACATTTTTCTGTACATTCAACAGAATTTTTACATATTTCGTAGAAAAAAATGTGTATGAAAGGCTTTTTGCACTCATTGCAATTCAATATTCGCAACTCACAAACTCGTATCATAAACTACTATTTTTGAAATCAAATAGCTAAGGAATATAAACAATGAAATTATGTGTAATAATCGTGGCATGCAATAATTTAAATCTAATAGAACTTTCTGCCGAGTATGTAGCATGCTGCAACACTGCAAAGGTAAAGCACGGATTGTGATATTTTATACGATTGTGTTATTCCACCCGCAGCACCTCCCTGTTTCGCTTTGGACTAATTAAATAAACATACAGTGTAAGAGTATTATGATTCTATTAAAACCTCAAAGGTAATATTGATTCTAAAATAATGTAACTAGAAGTATTACTCTGTTTGGATGAAGAATTTTCTTTCCATCGTTGTTGTCTCATTCATAAGTATTTTCTTATTCTTTCGAATAGGCCTACTTAGGACCACGCTTGTTCAACTGTTGGGCTTTGATCTTTCCCTAGTATTGTTACATCTTCTGCCGGTAACTTCTTTCTCTCTTCTGTCCCTTTCCTTCGGGGTTTTTCCTGAAATCTACAGACTTCCTTCAGGGTGCGTCTCACGGACTGTCTGTTTTGGAGATCTGTTATTCCCATATCTTTAATATCCTTCTCCGTTTCTGTCAACCAAGTGGTACGAACCCTCTTGGTTTGCCAGAAGGTGAACAGACGGTTGGTTAGTCGGTTTGGAGGCAATCTTTCAACGTGGCCATAGAAAGCTACCCTTCTTTTCCTTGTACAGTCAGAGAGTATCTCAATATGTCCGTAGAGCTCAAAGTTATGCCGCTTTCGGAATTCCCCATCTTCCTTCACCTGGCCTAGGATCTTCCTGAGGATTCTCCTCTCTCTGATTTTCAATTTCTCTACCAGACCTCTTCGGTTCAAGGAAAGACACTCTTTGGCATACAGGGGTTCTGGTTGTAAGACGGATGTGTAGTGCTTAAGTTTCAGGTTACGTGACAGACATTTCTTGTTGTTAGTGTTGTTAGTCAGTCGATAGGCTAGTTCTAACTTGTTTATTCTCTAGGATAATGATGCTATTTCTGATAAGTTGGGTTCAATCCATTCGCCGAGATACTTGAATTTCTCAGTCCCCTTGACGTTTCCCTGCTCTAGTAACATTTCTCTGTTTGCTTCTCTGATGTTGGTGAAGAATTCTGTTTTCTCCAGTGACACTTGAAGACCCATATATAATCATTAGTATAATTAACAAATTTGTGTAATAAATATAATTGTTATATTATTCATTTAAATATTGATAAACTCTGTTGTATTGAATGAGTAGTTTACTGCTAATTCCAAAAAAGTTTCACAACAAATTTTAATAAGAAACCTGTTATCACCAAAAATTTTCTTATAGAATTCATTTGCAATTTTAATTGTTTTTAAAATTAAGGTGTATGCTAAAACACGAAAATATACACACAAATATTGGCGTTGGGACAAAATTACACTGGACCAAATTATACATAAAAAGTTGCATATTCATCATCATTTCATCATTTGTGTTCTGCTATGTACAGGTTTCAGTATGCCTCCTCTACTCAACTATATTCATAGCCTTTCTCTTCATTTCCACGTATCCTTTGCCTTCTTTCGGATTGTCAACCATTTTCACTCTTTTTCTACCTCTATTCCGTATACCTTCCACAGTTCCATCGATAAATTGTCTCAACAAACAACTGCCTCTCAACACATGCCCAAGCTACAATCTCTTCCTCTTTAAAATAGTCTCGTATAAAGATCTCTCTTCCCCTACCCTTTCCAAAACCTGCTCATTTCTTATCTTGTCTGTCCACTTTATTCCTAGTATTTTTATCCACATCCACATTTCTATAGCCTCTATCCTTTTCCTATCCATCTTTAAAATTGTCCATGTCTCAAATGCCTACAACATAACACTCCATACAAAAATCTTTGCTATTCTTTTTCTTAATTTCAGATCGAGTTTGCTACACAATATCCTTCTTTTTCTCATCTACTTTGGCCATTCCCACTCCTGTTTTAATTTTTTTCCAGCTTCTCCAGTTATTCGTTATAGTGGTACCTAAATATTGATAGACCCTGTTACATCCAGCTACTTCCTTTATCTTTTTGTGCAACTAAAAGCCATCAAATTTCTTTTCCAGTACTTCTATTTCCTCGCATTGAGCCACAAGGTATTATTCCTTTGCTTCCTTAATTTATCTCTGTATTGTCCTATGTAGTGTTCTGTATTCATCTTTTCTGCCGTTATTCTTGTTCCTTTCGTCCGCAAGATCTAGAATTTCTGCTGTTATCCAGGGCTTTTTCTTTCGCTTGTTAGATGTTTTTTAGCTAACCCTGTTTCTATTTGTTTCCACATTTCATCCACACTGACTTCATTCGATATATTAATATCCCTCATACATTCGTTGGTCTCTTTCTTAACTGTGTCATAGATTTCAGAATTCTTAAGGAGTCTTGGGTCTATATAGTTGCTGAGACGTTTTGTAATCTTTTTCATCTTTATTTTAAGTTTAGCTATAACTGGGTTGTGGTCGGAGTTAATGTCAGCCCCTAGGTGTGTTTTGGCAGCTTTGACTGAGCTTATAGCGGTTGTTATTGAGAATGTAGTCTATTTGGTTTCTTACTGTATTTCCAGGGTTGTCCGTTGAAGATTTCCAGGTATACAATCTACGATCTGGTAGTTTGAAGAAGGTATTTGTTATCATGATATTTCTAGCTTGACAGAACTCTATCAGTCAATCCTCCCTATTATTCCTTTCTCCCAGGCCAAAACTTCCCGTGTATCCTTCAACCTTGAATTGTCTTCAATACCAGAGAAGATTAGATAAGACCAAGTTTTTCTGGTCTTATCTAATCTTCTCTGGTATTTTCTTGTCTTGTCTGGTCTAGTCTGCTCTAGTCTGGTCTTGTCTGGTCTTGTCTGGCCTTGTCGGGTCTTGTTTGGTCTTGCCGGGTCTTGTTTGGTCTTGTCGGGTCTTGTCTGGTCTTGTATGGTCTTGTCTGGTCTTGTCTGGTCTTGTCTGGTCTTGTCTGCTCTTGTCTGGTCTTGTCTGGTCTTGTCTGGTCTTGTCTGGTCTTGTCTGGTCTTGTCTGGTCTTGTCTGGTCTTGTCTGGTCTTGTCTGGTCTTGTCTTGTCTGGTCTTGTCTGGTCGTGCCTGGTCGTGCCTGGTCCTGTCTGGTCTTGTCTGGTCTTGTCTGGTCTTGTCTGGTCTTGTCTGGTATTGTCTGGTCTTGTCTGGTCTTGTCTGGTCTTGTCTGGTCTTGTCTGGTCTTGTCTGGTCTTGTCTGGTCTTGTCTGGTCTTGTCTGGTCTTGCCTGGTCTTGTCTGGTCTAATTTGATGACTTGCCTGGTCTTGCCTGGTCTGGTCTGGTCTTGTCTGGCCTTGTCTGGTCTTGTCTGGTCTGGTCTGGTCTTGTCTGGTCTGGTCTTGTCTGGACTTGTCTGGTCTTGTCTGGTCTCGTCTGGTCTTGTCTGGTCTTGTCTGGTCTTGTCTGCTCTTGTCTGGTCTTGTCTGGTCTTGTCTGGTCTTGTCTGGTCTTGTCTGGTCTTCTCTGGTCTTGTCTGGTCTTGTCTGGTCTTGCCTGGTCTTGTCTGGTCTAATTTGATGACTTGCCTGGTCTTGCCTGGTCTTGGTCTGATCTTGTCTGGACTTGTCTGGTCTTGTCTGGTCTGGTCTGGTCTTGTCTAGTCTGGTCTGGTCTTGTCTGGACTTGTCTGAAATTGTTTGTTCTTATCTGGTCTTGTCTGGTCTTGTCCGGTCTTATCTGGTCTTGTCTGGTCTTGTCTGGTCTTGTCTGGTCTTATCTGGTCTTGTCTGGTCTTTTCTAAAATTGTCTGATCTTGTCTGGTCTTCTTTGGTCTTGTCTGAAATTGTCTGATCTTGTCTGGTCTTGTCTGGTCTTATCTGGTCTTATCTGGTCTTATCTGGTCTTATCTAGTCTTGTGCGCTCTTGTCACAGTTTGTCTATTCTTGTCTGTTCTTGATAGATCTTGTCTGATCTTGTTTGTTCTTGTCTGGTCTTGTCTGGTCATGGCCGGTCTTGTATGTCTTGTCTGGTAATGTCAGGTCTTGTCTGCTATTGCAAGACACGCTTGGACAAGGCAAATTAATATAAATTGAATGATTGGGAATTGTACTGGTTTGTAGAGACGTAGAATAAAAAAATACAATGCTCATGTTGGGAACATATAAGACTAGAATAAACAATACTGGATGTCTATTGCAAGTTTGAAGTATCAAATGCTTTGCGAAATTATTAAATGCATTCTTCTTGAGATTTACTGGAATATTTTAGTTAATTGGCTTAAATTAACTTAAAATTATATTTATTGCATTTACATTGTACACTTTATAACATTTTACGTAGGTCAGGTTCATTCCTTTGTAACTGGATAAACTTAATTCATTGGTATTGAGCTTTAGGAATTTTAAAATGTTGGTAATTACCCCAATATCTTGTTGCATACGTGCTGTTCTTTTCAATCAGTTGAAATAATGCACAATAAAATGCACATTAGTTTTTTAAAATATATATATATATATATATATATATATATATATATATATATTTTTAAGCCAGATAGCAAATATATTTGAGTTTTCATTTTGCTGGAAGATATATGTTTCTGGAAAGTCAGAACAAATAAATAAATCTGTCATGTTTTTCACATTGACACTTTTTTCTCATTGGTAATTTAGTCCTAGATAAACGAATGACAATCTGTGATGATGTGAAAACATCGTTCGTTCTCTTGAGTATTGTGCAGCAGCACTTTTATTCCGATACATATCGCTGTTCTTTCTGCCACGTCCTTTCTCCAATGGACACCGAACTGACAAGCAAAATTAATGAATCTACACGAAAAATAGTAGCAAAGGATACACGAAGTAAAAAAAATGTAGAAACAATGTCGTAAGCGCGATACAGAAAGAGTAATCTACTTCGTGTATTTTATAGTTAGGCGTAAGTCGGATTAAGTGTATCAAAATAAAACTATTAGAATTATGAGTAATAATTTAGTGAATATATTACCAGATTAATAATTTAGCAGAATTTTTATTTAGAGGTTTTTTACATATTTATTTGCATTTATAATTCTCATTCTTAATATTAATTTATAATGGACAAATTTTATATATTTTGCAGTCTAAGGAATTTTAAGTTTATCACAGAACGTTCAATAAGCGCGATTTTTCAGCACGCGTCCATGTTTAGAAAACGACGAGCGTAGGGAAGAGTTTTCTAATGGACAAGTGAGAAAAACGCCCTATGAACGAGTTTTTTATACACTTTTTCTGTTTTGCGCCCTTTTATGCCATTTCTAAATAAAAAAATCGCAGATACATATTGAGAAAATTTTATCGTACTCGACGAGTCATTAAAGAACCTATATGAGTGTTTTAATAACTTCATTATAGACGCAAAATATAAAAAAATACTTTTGTTCATTTGTATAAAGATAAAATTGTTGAATAACGACTAGAGTGCAAAATCTTTATTTTTTTCATGGTAATCCCTGGAAATGAATGTTAATTTGGAAGAAATTGTATATCAAATTCAAATTCAAAACAGTTTACTTCATAATTTAAGCACGTAAATACATATACAATAAAATGAAAAATATATTCATCCTACATGAAATGTGTCAAATAGATATGATTAACATGATATGGTCGATATTTTCGTTATAAACCTTTGAATAAAACTCTTGTACATTATAGGGTTCAATACTAATTAGCAGTTTAAATAACTGCATTTTAAATTGTTTGCTGCTGTGCAAATGCCTAATATACCTTGGTAAACATTCATGGTATTATATGGCGGATTTCTCTCCGTAATTGTTAACCTTTCAGTTTTTTTTTTTAATAACTTTCCAACTTTTTTAAATTTTTTTTTCCTCCAGGTAATCCTAAAAGGTATATTAGCAAGCCATTTTCTAATAAAAATAACCAGTGGGGTACATGGGGGTACAAACACGTGGGGTACTTCTATTACCCCTCACGTTCTGCAGTGTATCGAAATCCTATGTACACAATTTATGTCTCAACGTGTCGCCGGTCGGCTGAATATGTGAAACAATTCTCTTTGCTTTGTGGTAGTAAATTTGTGTGAATTAGGAATATATTATATTAGGAATATTAGGATAATATTACGCCCTAAGTAGGCGAATTCTTTTTTTACAAAACTTGATATAAGAACTTGCAGTCCCAAACGTTGTAAACAGGAAACAAAATAGTCAAAATTTTCACAAAACTCTAAACACTGCAATAGGTTTATTTCTGATGAACAGCAATGCCACAGTTCCCGAAAGTCCTGCTGGAGATATTCAACATTATACAAATCAAAGATGCAGTTTTTGTGCCAGATCTAGGGATAGAAAGACTAAAGTATCAAGTAGTACATGCAAAAAAAACATTTGCAATATACACAGAGAATAAAATAAAATATTTTTATGTCCTGACTGTAAAAATAATAAGTTAGGGCAAATAAAAATTTAAGGTATAAATTAAAATGTTTTTCAACAATAAACAAACTATTTGAATTATTAGTGTTCTACACTATTTCAAAAAGTTCTTTTAGTATTTCAGTATATATATATTTCAGTATTTCATAATTTTTTGTAGCACGGCTCCGGAAAGCTTAAGGCATGCTTTGGTAGCTGAAACAGTTTTTTATTAAATCTCGTTCGCCGTACGATAGGTTTGCAAAAATTACTGAAAAGGTGATTATGTTTCCGAAGAAATACGATGTTTTCATAAATAAAGACGCCGCCCGTTACTGTTAAGATATTGGCCCTTCTAAAGCATCCCCTTTGAAGAAGAAGAAAATAGGGAACAATAAAACTTACAATTAATAAACTAAGCATAAAATTATTTCTTGATATTTTGAAAAAAGCGTTTTACAAAGCAAAGATTTTTCACAAACAAATCTTCATATTTTGCTTAAGGTAATTAAGGAATTAAATAAATTGTTGATTTTATATTATTTTATACTACTACTACCACTATTGTAAATGCCCATTATTGTTCAGTTTGTGGACTATGTAAATACATCATAACACAAACATATGTAAGTCCGCGATTAATGTTAAGTTATGATGATAACACATACGTGCGTTTGGTTTACGATTCGTTGATTGGTTGAGATTTACTTCTACGTACTCATACGTTCAGCGCCCCCCGTGCCACAATTCAAACTAACAGAATTGACTTTGCGTACATTGGTTTGAGTATATCTATGAGCACTCTTATTCCAGTTTAACCCAAATAAGTACAAAATAATAAGGTATGTAACCTTTAAGAATGTATTTCTTTTCATTTCTATCAAGTTAAATAATGTCGAGTAACAGTTATATATGAAACTACAACTGTTTGTTTATTATAATTTTAAATTATGTACCTAATAAGAAAGAAATTTTTTAAATCAAACATATTGTTCTTATTAAACAGAAACGAATTAGTGTGGTCGTAGATAAAGTATGGTACATAACTCGAGTTGTAAGGCAAGTAAATATTTTCTTAAAACATTTTAGGCGCAAAGGAAAATATCCTTCCTATTTTGATTGCGGTCATGAATCCGTCCAACAAATTACAGATTTTCTATTATTTTATGTACTCTCCAATATTTGCAATTCTTTTTATAGTTTTTTTTTTATCCGTCTGATTTACTTTTTGATGTATTTAGTATTGAGTGTTGGAATTGTACCACAAGATTCCTAATTAACTTTGAATATTTAAATTGAATTTTTATATTTACCCAATCACATTACATTTTGATTCGGAATGAATATGATCTGGCTAACATAGAGTAATTGCAGATTTGAACGATGAAGCAATTTTGCTAAAGTTACATGATCTTGGTTTAAAGATCCAAAAACCTCAAATAAATATTGTGAAATTTTATCATTATTTTTGGCTAAAATATCAAATAAAAACCTTAAAATAGCATCGGCAGCAATGTTCCCTCTAAGCTGCGCGGGTGCGCGGATACACAGTAGTTTTCGTGACAATTTAAAATTTGCTCAGATAAATTTATTTTCCGCGCACTTAAATTACAAGAAGTTGATTTTGTCTTCGAAATTGGAAATATTAGATTAATTAATATATTATTGTAACCAGCAACATAATACTATGATCAACAAACAGACCTGCAGCGCCATACAACGCCGCGCCGGGTGAGTTCTGTCGGACATCCCTTTGAACATGCGACTCTTAAGAGAAAGAAACCCATGCACACCTCGGTGATCTAATGAAAATAAAATTACATAAATTTATCTAATAGGCAAACAGTTAACAACGAAGAAGTTTATAAAGAGTGGGTCGTGAGGTGGGTACAAAAGACAAAAAAAAAGTTTCATTGGAAATATTTAAAACTAATATTTTGCTATTTTATATTATCTTCTTCTTCTTAGAGTGTCCTAACCGTTGCGGATGTTGCCGATTAGCATGAAAATCTTGGCTTTATCAAGTGCTTGACGAAACAGTTGAATTGATGTAAGGCCGAATCACTGGCGTAAGTTCTTAAGCCAGGCGTTACGTCGTCTGCCTGGTCCTCTTCTCCCATCAACTCTTCCTTGCATGACTAATCGTAATATGCGATATTTGTCATTTCGCATTATATGCATTATATTGCAACTTATTTTCTTTGACGATGTTGAGCAGTTCTTTATTTTTACCGATTTGTTGGAGTACTTCTACATTTGTGATACGATGGATTCATAATATGCTCAAGATGCGTCTGTATATCCAAAACTCGAAAGACTCCAGCCCATTTTGCATCTCCTCTGTCAATATCGAGGCCTCCGCGTCACACAGGAGAACAGGCGTGATAAAGCACCTTACCATTCGGATTTTAAGGGGAAGTGACAAGTCCCTGGAGAAGAATTACAATTACAGAATTACATAAACATTTTCTTTAGTTTGTAGAAAGAAGATCTGGATTGTTCTATTCTTGCACAAATTTCTTTGGTATAATCCCATTCGTCATGTATGAGGGTACCCAGGTAGACATACTTCTCTACTCTCTTAACGCGTTCATTGCCAAGTATTAATGTATCTTGGTGTGAGCCCTCGTTTTTAGATATCACCATGTATTTTGTCTTTGAGGTGTTTAATATGAGTCCATACCGTTCTTGTGGCTTTGATCTTTGTCATTATACTCTGTCGGCTCTCCAAGGTGTTTGCTACTATGATGGTATCTTCATCGTATCGTGAGTTATTGATGTTTTCCCCATTCATATAAATACCTTAGTTTGCGTTTAATGCTTCTTGGAAAATTTTTCTCACAGTATATGTTGAACAAGATTGGAGATAGTACACAACATTGCCTCGCGTCTCTCCACACGCATACTTCTTGCGAGATAATGTTGTCCACTTTTATGGCAGCTGTTCTCTTCCAATACAGCTTTGCGATAGTTTTTCTTTCTTATCTATGCCGGTTTCCTGTAACACCTAGATCAATGTATCATGTTGTACATTGTCAAACGCTTTGGCAAGTGAATGAAACAAACGCGTACATCTCGTCCCATGTCTCTACACCTCTGAATCATGACTTGGACTGCGAAATGCGATATTGACAGTCTATCGCCACATCTCCTTCCAAAAGCATTTCGAAAACCAAACTGCGTCTCTCCCACATGTTCCTCACACTTACGATCGATCCTGGCATGTACGATCTATAAAAATATCTTGACAATGTGGTTCATTACGCTGATGAGTCTATATTCGACGCATTATCGCAGATGGCTTCTAAGGGATTGTAACAAACATAGAGGTACTAGACTTGTCCCGTATTGTAGCTTTGATTAAATGAGTCAGTGATGATGCTCAGGAATTCAGGAATCATTTCAGAGTGGATGTTATCTGGGCCGGCTGCTTTCGCATTCTTCATTCATGTTATGGTTTTTTGAACTTGGTCTTTTGTAATGGTGGGTTTGTCATTACTAGCAGCTGCTATATTATTGTTGTCTGATCTGGTGTCATTGAAAAATTCTTGTACATACTTTTCCCAAACCTCCGCTTTGTTTGTGACTTCCGTTATGTTAACAAAACCATCAGTTAAACTTGATGGCGTTTTTTTCCTATTGGTTCTCGTCATTTCGATTACTTTGCATAACTCTTACCAAAGTTATCATACATGGAATCCAGTTGTTCAATTTAGCTGTTCAATCACATTTAGCTGTTAGGCATCTTTCCTTAGCCAGTCTTATTTGCAGTAATATCTGTTTTATGGATTTCTTTATATGTGGTAGTATTTAGCAGTTTAGTGTGTCTTCTGAGTTCCATTAACTGAAGAATTTCTTTCGTCATTCATTCTTTCTTTGTTGTCTTTTGGTGATTTAAATATTTTTGGCTCGTATTTTGGATAAGGCGTTTTAAGACTTTTCTTCTGTTTGTGTTATTGATATGGTGTTATTGATACCATCGCTTAAAGATTGACACACCTGCTAAAAGATTAGCACACCTAATATCTAGTATCGAAGCGCGGGAATTTAGTGCTACTTTGATATTAAGGTTTGAATAAATAAAAGTATAAAAAAAAATTGAGCAATTTGTTTTTGAATTTTAATTTTTTTGCTCACCCTAGACTTTGGACCGCCCAGCACTAATAAAAAGTAGAGGGAATACTGATCGTCAGTAAACTTATTTTAGTGACACGTGCCCAAAATCTCGGCAGCGAGTTTAAAAAGTTCATTGTAAATATTAAACCATATTTTGACATTATTGTCTTTCAGTAATTATCATATCTTTTTGCCTTTCGTTCGGAATAAATTCTTGGAAACCTTTCAATGTTAGTCACAATGTTGTTCAAACTGGTCTCCACAATTTCGATTTTACCTCAATACGTCTACCCTGTATTTTTCCTTGACAGGATCTAGTAAGATTAACTCTCTTTTCGTCAAAGTTTAAAAAAACTTTTAATGAAACATTTTTATCTATCAATTTCCTTGCTATCAGTTAAAGCCATCAGTTAAACTTTACTAATTTTCAATTTTTCAGTATGTAATGTTGACTACCTTGATCATTATAATATTCATGATATTTATAAATTACACCTACAGCTGAATGTCTGTTCGTTCCATCGTTATAATATAGTTCGCGGTTGCATTCATACAAATCCCCAGATTTTACCGCAACGGTAACGGCAGCGTCAACAGTAGTTGATGCATCTAAATCTAAACAAATTACGCAAAGATTAGCTTTGAATGAATTATATCTAATAATTAATTCATTCGTAACTGCTTAAAATTGTCACTGACCGCAAGATTATTTATTTTATACTGAAGTAAAGAACTGTATCTTAAAGTTAATCAAATGTAAGCTTATTTAATGAAATAAACTGTTTTGAATTTTAATTTGAAGCGAATGTATATATTTAATATTATTATTCCTTAAGCTAGTCCTCTAAACTAGCTCTTCCAATAGTCTAGGAGCTAGCAACATTTTCGAGAGAGAATTTTAGGTAGACGAGTTTTTAGATATGTGTTTCTCTCGCTCACCCAGTCGGCATACGGGCTAGCCTAGCTGGCGTCAGAGGTTGCATTCATTAGTGCACATCGTATTTGTACAGGTAAAATAATAATTTTCAAAATGATTTTTAAAAGGTTTTTCTATTTTTATCGTCTTTATTTAGCTTTTAGAAACATAAATTTATTATTGCCAGTATCAAAAAATCTAAAATTGAATAGGTGAAACCATCCTACGTTATAGATAATCATACAAACTTAAAACGGTACAAACTTAAAACGGTTCATACAGCTGTATTCCGTTTGTTGTAAGTTTGAAATCTAAAATTAATTTGCCAAACATTAATTCGACCGTCAAACCACCAGCCAAACTATTTAAAACTGACAAGTGATGTGGTAATATAAGACTTTTTTTTTGTTACTATTTCAACTTTTGCCAACTTCCACAATTACTTTAATTACACTGCTTTTGTCTTTGTAAAATTAAGTTATCATAAAGCGATATCCCAACACTTGGCTTATCTGATTCGGATATTCAAATGAATGAAAATCGAAACCGCTGAAAATGTTTTCACCTTTTTTCACGTATCATTTTACTACAAAATGTTACTAGATATTTGATTCGTGCCATTTTTAGAAACAAATCCAGAATTGCTTCCTTCAGCAACGTGAACTCTATTTGTCCTTGCCTTCAATACAGATACTAATTTAGTGGTTTTATTAAGCCGCTAAAACTAATTTATTTGCAATTTGTAATCACAATGGATCCGTCTTGAATTGTTATTATTTCTTCTCAGATCTAGTCTACGTAAAATAGCTAGAGAAAACAATTTACTTCAAATATAATAAATCACATACACCATCTTTTAAAACCAAAATTATAAAAGAAAAAATCTACAGTCTAGTTTTGTCCGGTCTTGTCTGGCCTTAACTGGTATTATCTGGCCTTGTCTGTATTTTTCTGGCCTTTTCGGGTCTTGTCTGGTCTTGTCTCGTCTTGTCTGGTCATCTATGGTCTTGTCTCGTGTATCCAGGTCTTGTAAGGCCTTTCAGGTCTTGCGCGGTCTTGCCTGGCGTTGTGCGGTTTTGTTTAGTCTTGTCTGGTAAGGTATTGTCTTGTCTGATAACATCTTGTCTCGTCTGCAATTCCTGGCCTTATTTGGCCTTGTCTGGCCCTGTCTGATTTTTCCTGGCTTTGTCTAGTTCTCATTGATCTTGTCTGGTCTTGAGTGGTCTTGCCCCGGTCTTGGATGGTCTTGCTTGATCTTGTCTAGTTTGGTTTTGGTCTGGTCTTGTTTGGCATTTTCTTGTCTTTTTTGGTATTGTCTGGTATTGCACGGTCTTGTCTGGTCTTCTCTGGTCTTGTCTGGTCTTGTCTGGTCTTGTCTGGTCTTGTCTGGTCTTGTCTGGTCTTGTCTGGTATTGTCTGGTCTTGTCTGGTCTTGTCTGGTCTTGTCTGGTCTTGTCTGGTCTTTTCCGGTCTTGTCCGGTCTTGTCCTTTCTTGTCTGATCTTGCCTGGTCTTGTCTGACCTTGTCTGGTCTTATCTGGTCTTGGCTTTTCTGGTTTGGTCTTGTTTGGTCTTGTCTGGTCTTGTCTGGATTTGTCTGGTCATGTCTGGTCTTTTATGGTCTTTTGTGTTTTTTTCTGGCCTTTTCTGTTATGGTCTCATCTGCTATTTTATTTTTTGTCTGGCCTTGTCTGGTCTTGTATAGTCTTGATTGGTATTGTATGGTCTTGTCCGAACTTCTATTTTCTTGCCTTTTCTTTTCTTGTCTTTTCTGGTATTGTCTGGTCTAGTCTCGTCTTATCTGGTCCTGTAAGTTATTGTCAGGTCTTGTCTGATCTTGTCCGATCTTGTCCAGCCTTGTCTGGTCTTATCTGGTTTTATCTAGTTAGGTCTTTTCCGGTTTGTCTATTGTTTTATTTTCTTGTCTCGTCTTGTCTGGTCTTGTCTAGTCTTATCTGGTCTTGTGTGGTCTTGTCTCGTCTTGTTTGGTCTTGTCTGGTCTTGTCTGGTCTTGTCTGGTCTTGTCTGGCCTTGTCTGGTCTTGTCAGGTCTTGTCTGGTCTTGTCTGGTCTTGTCTGGTCTAGTGTGGTCTTGTCTTGTCTTGTCTGGTCTTGTGCGATCCTGCCTGGTTCTGTCTGGTCTTTTCTGGTCCTTACTAATGTTGTTTGATACTGTGTAGTCTCTTTTAGCCTTGATTAATTTACAGTTTTGCAATTTAAATTCTGAAATATAATTTATTGTGTTAACTTTAAATATCTAAAGTGTTTAAAGTGTTTTTCGAAGGGTAAATATAATTTTGATTTTCAAGCCATTAACAATTACACATTCGGACAGTGATTGATAAGGGTGCGTATGAAAGTGGATCCTGAAAACATTTCCGCTTAAAAAACTTTGAAAACAAATTTCCTCTTTGTATAATCTTGAAGAGTCCTTATTATATAACAGTCAGAATTAATTTATATAGAATCATTGCCTTTGTTTCGGCTACTGCAGGAGATCCAAGCAAGATAAGGGTTCCTATAATTGCGATCGCTTTATAATCCTTAACGTATGAATGGAAGAAAATGTAACTTTATTGCTCGGATTATAATTTAGCTTGTTTTTTTTAAGTATCTCCTTTTTGAAACTATTATTAATTGAACATATCTATTAACGTCTATTAACGTTATCAAATCCTAAACTATATATTTTATTACAATCGGTTTGTCACCCAGAGTTATTTTGCTTATATATATATATACATATATATATATATATATATATATATATATATATATATATATATATATATATATTAATATATAGATATATATATATATATATATATATATATATATATATATATATATATATATATATATTTATATATAAATATATATATATATATATATATATATATATATATATATATATATTTATATATAAATATATATATAGATATATATATATATATATATATATATATATATTTATATATAAATATATATATATTGTGAACTTAGTTTGTCTAAGCTTGTGTATTTTTGTCCTGGTTTACTGTCGTTATAACCTGGTTTAAACTTAAATTGTCTCGTTTACAGTGTAATTAATTTATTCCTCTCATTAATTCGATGCGATGGTAGATATTTTCAATCATTTTATTTGTTAAAATCTATACACCATACCTAAAGATTTATGTCTTCGTACACTTAGCAAATCACGTCCATCATTAATACTCTAGCAACGGAGTTAAGGCTAGCGATCGTTGAACAGTAAAAAAATATGTTAAAATGCAAAGAGGACAGAATAGAGTGATGTTGAGTCTTGCGCCGAGAACGGGGTGACGTTCTCCCACTTTCAACCCTAAGTATAGGTACCATATTCAGACAGGGGTGGGACGTTGTTAGTAAGTAAGATGTCGTAAGTAAGTAGTAATAGGTACTAATAGGTAATATAATAGAGAACTTCAAGAGAAGTGGTCCAAAAAGGGAGACAAATATAGTTATATATAATTACTGAGTTATATTAAATAAGTAGTACATATTGTAAATTATTACCACCTTCTCAACAAGTGAGCATTTAGAAAAATGAACGTTAATATTCCTCTCTTCTTCTTCTATTTTTCCTATGTTAGTCGGTGTAAAGTTTACCTAAAGATAACAAAATGGGTTTATGGAAGATTGAGAAATTTTTTTAATTTTTTAAATAAGTCCTTTTGAAATCCATTCTATTCCATTTATGTATATTTGAATTTGATGCGTAAATTAGGTTTTATATTTCTTTGTGTGGAGGACATTACATGATGTAATAATAATAATAATAATAATAAAAATCGTTAAAAATCAAATATATTACGATAATTACTTTAAATTACAAAATATGAAGAAATGCTTTTGCTCAAAATTGATATATTAAGGGGCTATTACCACTGTGACACTTTCAAAAAAATCTTTTTGTTTTTTATTCTTATTTAACAGTTCATATTTAATAGTTTTATTTAACAGTTCATACTTTCAACAATATCCTATGAAAATTTCAAGGCCGTATCTCTAATACTTTTAAAGCGCAACCGCTCACAGGAATAATATTCTGCACCTGCCTCAAGGCGATAAATAAATTTTTGGATTTGGAGGCAATACATTTTTGGAAAACTTATTTTTTTATATTTTTCGGTAAGTTGATCGATTTTTCTGAATTCGTATTAATTTTTTCGAATTCTTCTTCTTCTTCGAATAGGCCTACTTTGGACCACGCTTGTTCAACTGTTGGGCTTTGATCTTTGCCCAGTACCGTCGCATATTCTGCCGGTGTAACTCCTTTATCTCATCTGTCCAGGGGGTATCTTTCATTCGGGTTTTTTTTCCTGAAATCCAAGCACTTTCTTCATGGTGCGTCTCACAGACTGTCTGTTTTGGAGATCAGTTATTCAAAGTTCTTTAATATCCTTCTCGGTTTCTGTCAACCAAGTATTACGAACCTTTTTGTTTTGCGAAAAGGTGAACAGACGATTGGTTAGTCGGTTTGGAGGCAATCTTGCAACGTGGCCATAGAAAGCTAACCTTCTTTTCTTTGCACAGTCAGGGAGCACCTCAACATGTTTGTAGAGCTCAGAGTTATGCCGCCTTCGGAATTCCCCATCTTCCTTTACCCTTATATTCCTCAGGATTCTCCTCTCTCTGATTTCCAATTTCTCTACCAGACCTCTTCGGTTCAAGGAAGGACACTCCATGGCATATATGGCTTCTGGACGTAAGACTGATGTGTAGTGCTTAAGTTTAAGGTTCAGTGACATGCCTTTCTTGTTGTAAGTGTTCTTAGTCAGTCTATACGCTAGTTCTAACTTGTTGACTCTCTTGGACAATGATGCTCTTTCTAATAAGTTGGGTTCAATACACTCGCCGAGATTCTTAAATTTCTCAGTCCTCTTGATGTTTCCCTGCTCTAGTAACATCTCTCTGTTTGCTTCTCTGATATTGCTAAAGAATCCTGTTTTCTCCAGCGACATTTGAAGACTCACTTTGGCTGCCTGTTTTCTGAAGCAATTTACCAGCATTGTTGCCATCTCAAGAGAATCAGCAAACAGTGCCATGTTATCTGCAAGGGCCAGGCAATCCTCAACCAGTCCATCGTTCTTACGTCCCACGTAGATATCGCTCTGAGCACCCAAATTGATCAGTTCCTTGCGCCATTCTCTCATAACCTTTTCAAGGACACAGTTGAATAGAAGTGGGGAAAGTGCATCTCCTTTTCTCACTTAAGTTCTTATTTTGAAGCTTTCTGACATCTCGCCTCTATGTTTTACCTTGGAATGGGTTGGTCAAAGTTCCTAGGATGAGTCTGCGGGTTTTGTTGACTAGCCCTAGTTCTTGGAGTACATTGTTAAGCGTTTCTCTATCAATGGAATCGTAGGCATTCCTAAAATCAACAAAGGTGACGACCACCTTGCGGTTTCTCATCTTGGAGTATGCCAGTACAGTTTTAAGATTGAAGATCTGTTCAACACGGGATCGGGTCTTCCTAAAGTCTCCCTGGTATTCTCCCATTTGACTTTCCAACTAATTTTCTGCCCTTGTTTGTAACGCCTTCGAGAGAATTTTGTATGTTTCCGGGACGAGAGAAATTCCACGGTAGTTGTTTAGATCAGTAAAATCTCCCTTTTTGTGAAGCGGATGGAACAGAGCAGATTTCCAATCGTCTGGTAATTTCTCTGTTTCGCAGATGTTCTGTATGATCTCGGTTAGCTTGCACACGGCATTGTTTCCAGCACCTTTCAGCGACAGGGTCCTCTCCAGCTGTCTTATTATTCTTAAGAAGTTGAATAATCTGGCCAACTTCTTGCAATAAAAGGGGCAGCGAGTCCGGGTTTGGTGTAGTTTGTTTATGGTCGAAGTCTTCGCTGGGTGGGTCACAGTTAAGTAAATTTTAAAGTACTGAGCCAATTATTCTTATATTTTTGAAAAATATTTTTTCGATCATTTTTCGAAATTGGAAAAAATCAAAAAGATAATAAAAATATGGGAAAATTTAGGCGGATTCTGAAAAATCAATTCACTTAAATGAAACAAAACAAAGAATAGATTTTCCAAAAATTTCTTAAAAAACATTAAAAAAAATCGATTTGTTAATAACTTTTCAAAATTATTATTATGTAAAAGCAATGTTTCCGACATCTTTAATACACTTGATTTTTTTAAGATTTTTTTCGTATACGGAAATTTATGAACTGTGAACGGATTAAACTTGAGAGGTTGAGAAAATATAGGCCGAAGGTCCTTAATTTAAAAAAATTAAGAATATCCTTAATTTAAACGCGTTTTTCTCGAAATGACATTTTTCAAATTTGTCCCTGTTGTAACTCAAAGAGAAATAATCCGATTAACTTATAATTTGGATTGAGTCACATACCGTCACTTAGGATATTTTTGATTGGATGAAATCAAGTGATCAGTGGAGGAAATTTTTTTCTGCCGCTTCCGAAGTCAGCGCATAAGTCGCTTGGATGTTAACGTTTTTCTATGAAAAAATGATGTAATAAAGGTCAAATATAGCCAAATATGTTCTTTTTTTTCCTGAAACATTTAATTGAGTACTTTTCTTCCAAAAAAATCGCAAAAATCACCCAAATTTTCAGCGGTCACAGTGGTATAGTATAAAGTATAGTTAAACTAAGCAAAATGCATATTACATTGCACATAATATGTACAAATGTGCATATGTTATACACTTTTGTCGCCTAATTCCATATATTAATGATTTATAGGAAAGTATAGAAATAAATGTATTATATCTAAATAAGTATATATAAAATGAATTATTATTACCGGTATGGCATTTTTAATTAAATTGGGCATATATAAACTGTATTAACTGTATTACATGTTTTATCAGTTCTATCAGTTTGGTCTTGTAATTTTAGTTATGTTTCTAGCCTTTCCAGTCTAGCCTCAGCGATCTTGCCTGAGTGGTTTTGTATCTGTAGACTTGTCCGTCTAGTCTTGTCTGTCTAATCTTGTGTCTATAGTCTTGTTTGTCAAGTATTGTCCATCTAGCTCTGGTTTAGACTTGTCTAGTCTTCTCTGTTTTTCTAATCTCTCTACAGTCTCAATTATACTGTCAAGTAGTATACTATAGTAGTATACTATATACTGTCAAGTCTTCTAATCTATTTATTGAAAATTTTCCAATTTCTATTAATTCTACCTGCCATCTTTGGGCAGGGCAAGTCCGTAATTACGTATGTGGATTTACTAAATTACTATTATTTTATTATTTTCGATAATTCCCCTGTAAGGAGAGCGCTAAAACACAATCTATTATCATGTCATTTTTTCTGTCTTTTTCTTTCTTCCCAGAAACCTCTCAAATACTCACTGTGTTTCTTCTTCATCTCTTCTGTTTATTTCTTTCCTGTTTTCTTCCCTTCGGGAGTTTGTTAAAACTTCTGTTTTCTGATTTTTTCTCTGTATTTTTTCCTGTCTGTCATGTCTTCTGTGGAGATGTTGAGTTTCTTGATGTCTTCCAAGGTTCCTTTTACCCAGTTAGTGTTCACTGTATTTGTCGTCACTATGTTAAAAATTTTCTTGGTCAGTCTGTTTTCATCATCCTATGCATGTGTCCATAGAACTTCTTTTCCTGATGTCGTAATTGTTTCTATTTGTTCGTACAGTTTTTTTGTTGGTCTCCTTATCCAGATCCCCCCTTTCTGAATCCGCCCGTAGATACTTCTTAGTATTTTCCTCTCTTGTTTCTCTATCTCCTTGATTTTCGTTTGTTCATTGATTATCGTTGTTTCTGAGGCGTACAGGGCATCTGGTATTATAGTGTCTTAATTTGGCATTGATAGAGATACTCCTTTTGTTCCATGTAAGTCTATGCTTGCATGTAAGTCATGCTTTTTATAGGTATTACTATATTGATTATTATTATATTATTATTATGAATTACTATAAGAACATTCTCATATTCTGCGTGATATATATATATATATATATATATATATATATATATATATATATATATATTATATAATTGCAATGGTTAACGGGATCAACAAGGGCTCACAGAAACTATAAACTTTGAACGGGTCTGACCTGCATAAATTGATTCTCGAAGAGTCTGTGATTTTTGCTTCGGATTTCCAACAAAACAAATTATAAAACATTAGTCGGATATTTATTTCTTGTTATATTGTTATGGTCGAAAATTGTTATTCGTGGGTTACACAAATAACAATGGTTCAATTTGTCTCATTTTTTTCAGAATTAAGAAATACTGCTAATGATTTATTATTACTTTTTAAGTAATATAGAACAAACCGACGAATTAGAGGTGGTCTTCTTATAGGACGTTAGGAAAATATAAAAAAAATGCTACCTGGTCACGCCTCCCATATTAGAGCGTTATGCAATTTATTGTTATATATCAAGATAAAGAAAACATCCTGCAGTCATTCGAACTCCGAATAATTAAGGGGTTGTTAGGCTACTCTACAGGCAGAAATAATAGGCTTTTTGTGTTATTTTTTTCAGGGAAAATGTTAAATAAATCGAGATTACAAAGTTATAAGCTTTTTCTACATATGATTAACTGTAAAACAATTTTTGTATAGAATCATTAATTAAAAAATGGCGGCTGTAAAGCGTTTCTCAAAATTCTCTCTATTTGGGAAGGGTCCACGGCCGTACCAACACCTACTGTAAATTTTGAATTATGATGAAACACTAAATACTTCTTTATTCTACATTACAACAGCTAGAGAAGTACGTAGGATATTTTTGATTTGAGCCGAATGGCCCACTTCCAAAGACAAGCTTTCAAAATTGTTAATAACAAATTAACTATGCCACATAAAAAAGAAATCCTAATTATAATGACAATATGTTTTTAAAGATCCAGTTAAAGTTTTAAATGAATTGGTTGAAAATTGTACGAGTTATGTGGTACGACCAACATGAAAATCCAGTTTTGAGATAATCGCGTTGCTAGTAGTTATAAAAGCATCAACCGCATACTTACTTTCGTACTGTACTTCGAAAAACAAGTACTTGGAGATATTTCCCGGCCATAATCTTTTGAGAAATCATTGTTGAGGTTCTAGGGCACAATAAAAAAATCGATTATTTGAAAATCCTAGAGTGGACTAACCCATTTAGCATCCGAGCCGGTTTATCATTCAGGCATAGTACTGAATAACCAGACCATAACTTTATCCAATATATTCAATTGTTTGGAATTGATGTCTATTTTCTATGTTTTTAGTCCAGATTTAGATCTAGACTAAACCAGATAATCTTGTTTTGTATTACCGGGGCTTGTCTGGTCTTGTCTGGCCTTGTCTGGTCTTGTCTGCTCTTGTGTGTATTTTTTGTGATCTTGCCCGGTCTTAAATAGTGTTACCAAACCGAATAATTCACTGGTTTACTGACTACTTCAAGACAATCATCCTCGATAACTTTGATGAAATTTCCTTAGAAGAATTTCTTTCTGCCATGGTAAAAATTCCTCCCCTGGGTCCGATTTAGTCACCAAATATCTCAACAGACTCCTATCCGAAGACATCTACTCCTTCGTAACAAAAACTTTCTGTCTCTACTTCTACTTTCTATAACTACTGTCTCTTGAAACGTGCCTTTCTAAATTGCTGGAAAGTCAGCACAATTGTCACAATCCCTAAACCCGGCAAAAATAAATCCTTCCCCAGCAGTTATCGTCCAATCTCTCTCCTCTCTGTCCTTGAAAAAATCCTTGAACATATCCTCAAAACCCAATTATTGAATTCCGTCTTTAACCACATCCCCAAAAATCAAATCTGTTTCAAGCCTTCCAATTCCAGTATCCATCCTCTATTCATCCCAATCAAAATATCCAATCCTCCTACCTCCAAAATAAAAATTCCGCAGCCCTCTTCCTGGACATCAACAAAGCATTTCATAGCGTCTGGCCTTTTGTTCAAAATGTAGCTAATCAATGTCCCTCCTTACCTGATCCACATAACTAAAAGCTTATTTTTCAACAGATGCTCAAAAGTGAAAATCAACTCCATCTCATCTCCTTTTTACCCTCTTCAAGGTCTCCCTCAAGGCTATCCACTTTCCACTCTCCTATACAACATTTACTATCATGACATTTACAACTTGGACCTACTAGACAAATCCTACATTGTCTTATCATCCTATCAATACGCTAACGACACCACTGATTTTCCACAGCAACTCCCTCAATTTCACCATCGATCTACTCCGAAGCCTTACCAACAAAACCCTTATTTGGTTCAACCTGTGAAGATTATCCCCATATCCGTCCAAATGCTAACTTCGTATCCCAAACCATAATATATCCTTAAATTGACCTCACATCCACACATGCTCTTCCGACATACTGCTCTCCAGCAGCATTAAATATCTGGGACTAACTTTATACTCTAAACAGAAATTCATTATATACGCCAACTCACGTAAGTTCCAAATAATTAAACGCTGCAAACACGTCAGAGCTTTAACATATGGCAACCAGTGCATTTCAACAAAGACCGTCTCGAGAATCTATAAATCAATTTGTCGTCCAATTCTTGACTATGTACATGTACTAACTTCGACCAATAATTCATGCAGACGTACTGACGAGGTCTCTTAACGTATCACATTACGCCTCATTACGAAAGTCCGACATTCCAACAACCCTCTCCACAACCCTTCCAACGAACGTCTCAGGTCCTTCCAATCGCCGACAGACCTGACGGACTTAGAAAAAAGTTTAAAAACAACACTATGTGCTCATCCAGGTTGACTCGCGGGCGCGGTGGGGCGCGGGGTCACAAAATATCAAACATATGGCGTTATATCGAAGTGTTCACGTAAGAAACGCACGTGCGGTCTAATTGTAAGTAGCGGGCAAGCTAACGACTGGCGCGCGCGGCGCGCTCGCGGCAATATCAAACGCGTGAGATGTTTCTGTCTGTTCACGTCGAACTAGCAGCGGAACGCGCGATCCACACGCGACCTCTATAAGTTCAACCAATCCGAACTTATCACTAGAAACGATAGCATGTTTTCATCATGTCTTTCAATACAGAAGAGTTTATTAGTGCTGTTCAGCTTAGTATACTAACCAAAACTTACACTTAGGTTAATATACTAACCTAACCTAACCTGACAACAGGACACTCCCGCGCAAACGCTTGGCGGCCAATGTGAACACGAACTCGCCACGTCTACCGCGCTCGCACCAAACGTGAACAAACACTATGACGTTCAACATCATTGACAAGCTTTGCTTAAAACGATGAACTAGACATTCCATCAGACAACACCCCCCTAAAACTTTCCTTGAATCCTTAATCGAAGATTGACACCCATCTTCATCGAGTTTTTCGAGACAATTGTTATTTTTGTATTTATTTATAACAATAAAACTGTTTTATTATTATTATTATTCTGTGTTAAGAAGTAAATGTTGATTTTATATTAAATAGTACTTTGTGTATTTTGCGGGATATGAATAAGTAAATAACTAAATATATAAAAATATAGAAACAAATATTTATTTCGAGGGAGTTTTGTATATTTAATCGTAATGCAAATTAAGATTTTGCACCCAAAAGAACAATGGGAGACAGAAATATATACCCCGACGGGCATGTTAATTGCAATAAATTTAAAATTTAGGATTTAATGATATTTGAGATGGCACTGTGGAAAGGAATTAAGCTGGACATTTTTATCTTTTATTAATTACGGTTCCATTTCACTTTAAAACTGTCAACTTGAAAATTTGCATCGACAAATACAATTAGCGCTTCTGCCTAGCCAGTATTTTAGAAAAACCATTTAAATATTAGATTTAGCCCTTTATAGACTTTGCCTTCAAGTTACCCTCGTCCCTTTATCATTTAATAATGTCTACTTACTCAATATTTGATTATTTAAAGTTTTATTTTCTAAGAGTTTTATTAAATTTATACGTAGTTATATCTGCTATGCTGTATTATTTTTCGCTTCTTGGCATTACCTTATGCTATTCATTATTATTTGGTTTTTTTCTATATTTATCTGATCTATTGTAGTAATGTCTGACCCTATTGATCTATTTTTTCATATACTTAAATCCATCACGCCATAGTTGGTCGTTCATTAAACTTCCCTTATTAATTTAAAAACTCTCACAACATAAAAATTTATTGAGCACACAAGGAAAAAAATGTTCTGCACCAAAACAAACAATCTTAATTAACAAAGTATCAAAAAATACGCCTGTGAGAGATTTGTCGCAGAAATAAAATCGATCTGGATGTGTTGAGACATAAAATCAATTTTTATAACTCGTAAAAAGTAATATGTGAAGAAAAGTCCCTGTAAGGTGGAAGAAGGAGCAGTAGTAAGTTACAGGATGAATGGAGAAATATCAGTTAAGTTAGCTTGTCAATTATACAGCTAAGCCTAGTAAAAGACCCAGAAGCTGTATTTATGAGTTAATGGATCTTATTTTTTCGATATTGAGTCATCCATTTTTCAATGATAAATGTGTATATGGAATAGTGCTTTTCCTACTCTGCTTTTATATTAATTTCCTATATCACCTTTCACGCTCCAAAACATATATTTAGATTCTAGATTTTCTTTAATATAAATCTACTATTTGCTATATATAATTTAAGTACATATTTGTCACAACAACTTTATGAACACGAGCCTGACGTGGTTATATGCGCCGAACTAACTAGACTGTCTAGTTAACATGTCAAGGGCATAAACAGATCATAGACGACTAGGCTCGGCTACATAGCGCAAGGCAGGTTTACATGAAACTGGAAAAATCTATGCAGCTTTAGTAGTTACTACTAGATTAGAAATACTATTCATTACTAACGCACTCGACGGGGCCAGATTAACTAAGCGAAACTAAGATCATAGGAAAAAAATTAAAATTAAATGTTTGGTAAGCTAGACTAAATAGGACGAGATAACGAATAACGAGATAACGAAGAAAAGACCGGATTAGACCAGGAATTAAACATTTTTTCGGCAACTTTTAGAAACGAAAGGGCCTAACTTTTGGACTAGAAAGTATTTGCTAACTTATTGAATAGTCAAATCAAATCAACTTTATTGGTCCAAACAAACATGTAGAGTAAACATCACACATAGGACACATCATTCATAGAATCATTTATTATAGTAACATTTATGTATTAAGAGATGCTTTAGCTCGCGTCTTTGTATTAGGTTTCCTCTCTTAAGGTTGTAGGAGCTGGTGTCAGCTTGTCGTATATTTGGAAACCAAATTTGTTTGGTGCTTTGCTACATATAGATATGTGGATATTGGCATGTGTAATTTATTGTTTTGTCTTGTTGCATGTTCGTGATGATCCTTATTCTTCGCTAATTTGTGTTTAGGGTTAGTTTTGTGTTACAGGGTACTGTTAATAGGTTAAGATCGATGAAATATGCTTTGCAAGATTTTTAGGGATCCATGCTCACGATGGCTCGTTCTATTGCTTTTTGGGCCTTAAATACACATCCTCCAAGAGGATTCCCATACTATTATAGCATACGATATTGCCGATTGTACCTCTGCATGGAATATATTTAAAAGAACCTGGTTGTCGACGTATTTTCGTATGCCTCGCAGCAGAAATAGTTTTTTTACTTAATTAAGTTATCGGTATGTGTATTCCATTTCAATTTTTCCTCGACCTAGTCGAATGTGAAGACCTAGGAATTTTGTAGATTTTTGCCTTTTCAATTGTACGCCGCCCATATTTCTCAGTCCTAAGAGTTTGAAAAATCATATTATATTATCAATTTATTTTTTAAGCGTTTATATATAGATTATTAGGTGAAAACCATGTGGATATATTTTGTAGGAGTTAGTTTGCTTCAGACCCATTAGCATGTCTGGATTCTTGTGATATAATAAAGCTGGAGTAATCAGCGTAGAGTGTGGTTTGTATTTTACGCTAGATGAATTTAGTTCGGTCTGCAGTGTTTATAGAAATGAGTTCAGGCGCCATAACACTCCCTTGATGGATACCAGTATTTGCATTCAACGAGGTAGATGTTATAGTTATATTGCCAAATCTCATTTTTATGAATAGTTCTCTGTCCGAGAGATATGATCGGAACCATTGGTGATATTTGCCTCTAATTCCGTATGTGCAGAGTTTATCAAGCAAAAGCTTTAGAAAGCTTTAGATATGTAACAGAAGATTCCAATTGGGCATTTTCCGTCATCTACTTCTTGGAGCATTATGTGCATATGGTACATTGCTCGATTGCCGTGGTGGTCGATTTGTTTCTTCTAAAGCCGTGTTGCTCCTTCGGTAAGATATTGGTTTTATCCACGAATGACAGCAATCTATTTAGCATAGCGTATTCAACGATTTTAGCTACTACAGTAATCTAGGCGATTGGTCTGTAATTGTTTAATTCATGTTTGTTTCCATTTTAAAAATCTGGTGTAATGCTGTTTTTTCTAGTGATGCTGCGAATTCTTCTATGTTAAATGAGCAGTTGATAATGTCCGTTAAAGGTTTAACCACTTGACATACTATTTCATTAACTTACATGGTAGTAGATTGTGACCAGAGTTGTTTTTGTTTTTTAAATTGCCTAAGATAATTAATGTTTCTTCATCGGTGTAGCATTGAATACATGTAGTTGGGATTTCCCGTTATGTGGTCATTGTTGATTGTAGCTACAGGTATATTAACTGGCACTAGTTTGGGGATATTTATGAAGAATTTCGAGAAAGCCGTCACAATTTTATATATAACTTTATATATAAAATTGTGACGGCTTTCTCGAAATTCTTCATAAATATCCCCAAACTAGTGCCAACTAGTACAAGTAAAGATATGTTATGTATTTTTGATGTTGTTTTCTTCGTACTAAATAACTTACTTTTAATCTTGCGTGCTTCTTTTGCAGAATGTATAGTGTTTTTAGATTTTCAGTGGATACTTTTACTTCGTTACCCAAGAGTTTGATGCGTTCTGTACTTTTCGCAAGGGGCAGCAAGTAAAGAAGTGATTGCAAGGTTTCTATGAAATTAATCGTTTAACTGCTACAGTTGTTTTCGAGGAATATATTTAACCACTTTTCTTCAGATAATGCTGTTTGGGACCTAATCTTACTCGATTCACAAAAAATTATTTTATATGATATGGCAGGTCTTTCTACTCTCTGTGAATTTTCTGTTCTGATCATAATTATGAGCCTGTGATTAGATATTGTTGAGTTTTCTACTCTGTATGTCGTATTATATTTTGTAAATATGTTATATATGTGTGTCTTGCTCGTACTAGTCACCCTTGTGTAATCATTTAATTGAGGTTCCATACCATATCCTAACATAAGGTTTCTCGTATTGGTACTGTCTTTTAAATCGAAAGCAAAGTTTATATTGAAATGGCCTAGGAGGATGATTTCTAAAGATTTGTGAAATTGATCATTTAGTAAATTATCTAGGATTGCTAGGAAAGTTAACATGCAACCTGTGGGTGGCCTGTAAATATTTATGATTTGAATAGAGTGTCTTTCTTCTTCTGTCAGCGCAACCGTGCATGTAGAACCTTAGCCTTGTCAATTACTTCCTTCCATTCCTCTCTATCTAGACCCCTTCTCCTCCAACTTCTTATTTTCATTTCTCTTAGGTCATTTTCCACATCATCGTTCTGTACATTCCATGTGGATATTCAAAAGATTATTCCTTTTCCATTGCGCTGGGGTTGTGTGCGCTGATCAGTTTGGTTTTCATAATGTTGAGTTTCCGTAGCAATAGGTTTTTATTACGGCACACGGTTGTTAACCCTGCGCCCAACCCTCCTCCTTTATCCAGGCTTGGGACCGGCAACAGGCCGCTGGGCTACTCAATCCACCCAGCGATTCCGCAGGCGGAGTGTCTTTTACGTTTCCTTAAAATACCACACATTTCAATATGTTTTTTGATAAAAAAATGTCCTATATTTAAATCTTTAAGGTATGTTCTGTCTTTAAGGTATCTTCAGTAGTACAATTTCTCCAGATAGCCACACCACCGCCTCTGGAATGGATACTAGAAAAGGCTAGTGAGTTTAAAATTTTGTAGGTGCAGCAAGTCGTTGCGACGCAAAACAATCTTTTCTTGATTGTTTAAAATTTCCAGCTAAAGTATTTTTTTTATGGATTGAATATTTAGATAGACAATCCAGTTAGGTACTGTAGTTTTCTTATCATTTAGATTATTTCCTTGTCTTGGAGAACTTGCTGAAAATTTGTCTTTGGTCGTCGGTCGGTGAAACGGAAGGAAAATCTTTCGTGACGTATCTCTTCTGGCCAGATATCGTGTTCGTAGACTTTATCCAACAGATCTAAGTCAAATCCCACTTTAAAGGAGTTGTTATCCGGAATCAGTTTCTTCGGTGTCTGTTTTTGTATTAGAATGATGTATTAGGTCTTCTTGTCTTTGCCGCTAAATACTTAATAACCATTTTTTCTGTAACATGTTCTTTTACTCGTGAGATTTATAATCAGATATTCTTCGGTTCCATTTCTCTGCCGACGAAGCCCGATTCTTTCTCCAAATTTGTTGTTGCAGCTTTTCCTCGTTTACGTCTTCTGGTTACCATTGTGTATCCTTCATCTACAGGTCGTCTTTCTAATTGTCTATCAATAGATCTGTCTCCGGCTACTGGTACTGGCTGTCTATTTATGGGATAATGTGTATTGGTGGTTGCCGGTATTTAATTTACATTTTGTTGATGTGGATTATCTAAAATTGGCGCGCTATTAACATGTTCAGTATGTGATGTTTTGTTGGTTAGAAGATTTAACTTATTTTTTAGTGTTTCCACATACTCCTTCAAGATTTGATTTTCATCCTGAGTTTGCAACAATAGTTGCTTCAACAGTACAATCTCCCTTTCCAAGTACTAGACTCTAATAAGTTCTTTGGTACTTCCTTCCTAGTCCTCAACTATATGATCACACGTAGCTGATTTTGATTTTCTTGAATAGGCTACACAACCCTGGTGAAAATTGCGTTTACACTTTGTGCTGAAAACCGGGTCTCTAGCCTTTTTGTCCCAATAATTGCAAGTTTAATCAACGGAGTTGTTTGATTCAGCCATCTTGGGAATAGTTATATCAATGGCAGCAATGATTTTGCATGCCATTTTGAAAGTTTGGTTAAATATGGCTCATAACTTGTTGTTTTAAGTTTCAAGCACGACTCTAGATTTCTATATGTCAGTTGACTTCTTATTTTACTTTTTATTATATTCATGCAAGAAAACGCTTGGTCGCACGAATATGTTGACCCGAAGATCGTCAGCACTCCAAATGCCAACTTTTTCAACTGACTGCACTGACTAGCACTCTTGGAAGCCATTTCAGTTATTTACAGAATATATATTATATTCTGTGAACTTGCCACTCCACAAGTCTTTGCTTTTCATATGCAGAAATTGCATTTGAAGAGATCTAAAATCAATTCTAAATCATTCAATGTTGATATCATTTGTATTTGCGTTAAGAGGATTTACAATGAACGCAAGGATACATTTGTTTTGTATTGCTCAAATCTCTTAACAAATCATTTTTTTATGGCTACACTAAAGAAACTCGTGTAAATAGTTGCACTGGTTTTATCGCCATATTGCTTCACATGTTTAATATGTTGTAATTTACCGCTCTCCATGTCTCCAACAAGAAGAAGTAATTTTTTTTCGAAACATACCATTTATTCCACCGAGGCGTAGGCTGGGTTTCACTTTTCTTTCTGTTTTACATTTCGATCATTTAGTTTTATGGTGATATCTACTAGTTGAATTTTTGAAACCATTTTTTCCAATTAGGGACAGTCAGTGCCTTTTTCAATAGCTTACCTCTGGAAAGCCTTGGCACTTGTTGTACGGAAGTATGGTGTTTTCGTAGTATTCTGGGTCTCTTCTATGGTCTTTTCGTCGTCTTCTAGTAGCTTTTTTCTTGCGTCACCGGCTGAATATTTATTTACCTTCTTCTTCTTTATATGGCATCTCCTTCCAAGAGGTTTGCATCGCTATCTTCACCTTCGAAGCGGCAGCTCGGAATAACTCTTGGGATGTAGTCTCATGCCACTCTCTCAGGTTACGTAGTCATGAGCATCTGCGTCTACTGATGTTCCGTTTGCCTATTACTTTGCCCTGAATTATCAGTTGAAGCTACCCATACTATTCTCCTCTGGATATATTGCCTGATATTGTAGCTTTCTTCTTTTTATTGTTTGTATGATTTCACGTTGTTTGTTCATGCGTTCCATTACTCTAATATTCGTAACTTTGCCCGTCCCTGGTATCGTAAGCATTCGTCTATAACACCACATCTCAAAGGTTTCTAGCTTTTTTATTCCTGTTTGCTTAAAGTCCTTGCTTCCATTTCGTTTAGTAGAATAGAAAACACGTAGCCTCTTAGCATTCTTGTACGCAAATCAAGTTTTAGTTGTCTATCACAAAGAAACACACGCATTTTAAGAGATGTGCTTCTGGCCATTTCAATTCTGGTTTTAATTTCTAGGGTTTGGTCTATGGTATTGGTTATCAATATGCCTAGGTATTTATATTTAGTTGTCACGCGTATAAGTCGTCATATTAAGTTCTGCTTTTTGTTAGGTCCATGTACTTCGTCTTTTTCAGATTCATCATGAGACCGTACTGTATACCGACGTCATT
Organism: Phosphuga atrata; assembly: GCA_944588485.1. Lineage (NCBI taxonomy): Eukaryota > Metazoa > Arthropoda > Insecta > Coleoptera > Silphidae > Phosphuga > Phosphuga atrata. The sequence continues at coordinate 10,277,696 of OX155896.1, read as the reverse complement.
TAGCTTGTTTGTTAAACTCTGGAGGTCTGCAGGTAATAACAGTATCATCGGCATACCTCAAGTTGTTAACAGTCTGACCATTTATTGTAATTCTTGTGTGTTCCTCACTTAGCGCCTCTATGAATATCTCTTCGTAGTATAGATTAAACAACATTGGGGACAGTGTAAAACCCTGTCGTACTCATTTTAGTATCTGTATTTCGTTAGATTCGTAGTTGTCCACTTTTATCGTCGCTGTTTGGTTCAAGTAAAGTGATTCATTGATCTGAATGTCTCACGAGTCTATATTTCGTTGTTTCAGTAGATCTATTAGAATATCATGGCGTACTTTATCAAAGGGCTGTGCATAGTCTATGAAGCATACGTGTATATCTAGGTTCATGTCTAAACATCTCCGCGTTACTATATTAAAACTGAATAATGCCTCCCTTGTACAAAAACCATTCCTGAAACCAAATTGTTGTATAGTCTCTTGTGAATAACTTCGAGAAATGCTTTTAATGTATGACTCATTGGACTAACAATCCTGTAGTCACTACATTCTCGGACATTTGGTTTTTTTGGTAAAGTTATGAAGGTAGATTTTAGCCATAGTTTAGGTATCAGTCCGGTTCTGTATATTGTATTAAACAGATCTACTATAATATCGAGCTGGTACTCATTTATTAGTTAGTTTAGAGTTCGCTTGGTATTTCGTCTGGTCCCACTGCTTTTCAGCTTTGTAATGTCTTTATGACATAGAGAACTTCTTTTAATGCTTTTGGTCCTTCTGTCATATTCTGCTTGGTTCTATTACTTCATGTTCATGTAAGAGTTCTTCTATATTCTTTCCACCTTATTAGTTTTTACTGGTTCAACTATGATCTTCCCTTTTTTATTTTTTATAATGTTGGTTTGCCTTTTTCGTAATGTCCCTGTTAAATCCTTGATTTCTTTATGTACATTTATATTATAGTTTGATTGTAGCTCTTCCATATATTCACATTTTGCTCTTCTCCGTTGCTTTGCTTCTTCTCGGATTTTGCTTGTTATGTTTCTTTGCACATCTATAAATTTTTTGGGATAGGTTTTGTTTTTCCTTCGTTCTTCCATAAGGAGGAGGATTTCTTGTGTTATCCATTTTTGTATACATTTTGTGATGTCTGGTGTTATTTGATGTTTACTTCCGTCTATTAGTGCTGTTGTTATATTATCCCATTTCTTTCTTATCTATATCTGGGAATGTATGAGGTTATCACTGGGGTTTCTTATTGCTTTCTCTAATGCAATATTGAATAGCATAGGTGCAAGTCCATCTCCCTGCCGCACCCCTTTAGTGGTTGAGAGTCTGTCTGTCATTTGGTCTTGTATTCTCACTTCAACCTTTGGGTCCATAATTGTTGTTCTGGATAATCTTACTAACTTGCTTGGTATGCCAAAAGCTTCCATTATATCATATAGCCTGTTCCTGTCTATACTGTCGTAGGCTTCTTTGAAGTCAATGAATAGCTCATATATTGGTAGGTACATTATACACCCACGTTTTTTTCTAGTATTTGTCGTGTGGTGAGGATCTGGAAGATAGTTGATTGTACTTCCCTGAAACCTGCCTGATGCTTCCCTATGAATTCCTTTCCACATTCTGCTATTCCTTGGCGTAGTACACTTGTGAATATTTTATATGTTATACAGAGCAGTGATATTCCTCTGTAGTTGTTACAGTAATGTTTGTCACCTTTTTTGTAAACGGGATATGATCGCCGTGTTCCATTCTTCTGGGATTCTTTCTTCTTTCCATATCTCGGTGATCAGTTTGTGTATTTGTTTGGATAGTGTTTCCCCTCCGTTTCTTATTAATTCTGCAGGGATATTATCTATCCCCGGTGCCTTGTTGTTAAGCCATCGTATGGTCTTAACTACTTCTTTGTAAGTGGGGTCTGTTATTAGAGATTGTGCCGTTAGTCTTTCTTCCTTTCCTTAGTTGACATTTTCTCTCTCCGCTTGATTCAATAGGTTCGCATAATGTTGACGCCATATATTCATAACTTCTTTTGTTTCTACTATGTATTTTCCTTCTTTGTTTTTACAAATAGATAGCCTTGGGTGAAAATATTGTCTGGTGTTTCACTACTTTCCTTCTATGTGATTGTTCCAGTTCTTGTATTTGGGAATCCAGCAGTACTCTCTTATTTCTTTATATCAGTTTTTTGGTGTTCCTTCTAAGTTCTTCGTATTCTCCTCTTCTATTTCTTGTTGGCTTTTGGATAAGTTTATTTCTGGACTCACTTCTTTTCTCTCCTGCTCATCTACATTCCTCATCCTACCATGCTACCTTTGACTTTTCGTTGTAAGCAGAAGTTGGGTTCTGCTTCTGCTGTTTTTGGGATACCTTCTCTAATTGTTTCCCACCTTTGTTCTACTGTTATATTGGTTTCAGCCGTCTCTATCTCTGTCATACGTTCCTTGATCTTTTGCTTGGTATCTCTCTTTTACTTTCTCGTCTTTCAATTATCCGTGTCGAAAGATCTTGTTCTTTTCGGGGGTATTATTTTTGCCTTGTCGATTTTTTGGATTGTCGATTTTTTGCCTTTGTATTTCCTTGACTACCATGTGATCGGACTCTGATATTGCTCCTCTCATTGTTCTACTGTCTAATATATTTTAGCTATGTCTGCCTGTCACTAGATTGTGGTCGATTTGGTTGATGGTTCGTCCATCCGGCGATCTCCCTGTTCCTTTATTCTCCCTGTTGTCCTATGATTGGAGTGTATGTTGTTTGCTTGCCTATTTCAGCGTTCAGATAACCCAATATTATTTTGGTATCGTTGCCGGGTGTTCCATCCAATTCACTTTTTAGTTTTGTGTAGAATTCTTATTTCGTTAGGTCATCCTTTTCTTCGGTTGGTGCGTGTACCGAGAATACTGATAGGTTAAATAATTTCTTTTTGTTAATAATTGCATCAAGTTTTACTGTTGCTATCTTGTTATTCTTTAGTTTAGATTTTAGTTGTTTTAATTTGATGTGAAATTGGGCGACTACTGGGTTGTGGTATGAACCGATGTCTACCCCTGGGTAGGTTTTAACTGGTGTTATACTATTTCGGAATCTCTTTTTTATGAGTATATAATCAATTTGTTTTTTTACTTCTTAGACTTGGTCTTTTCTTCATTATGTTGTGGAGATTTCCATGTATATAGTCTTCTTTTATGAAGTTTGTATTAGGTATTAGTTATTACTAGATTCTCCGATTCGCATAATTCTGTTAACCTGACGCCTCCTTCATTTCTCTCTCCAAGTCCAAATCTACCCATAATATCCTCTACTGCTCCTTCGCCCACCTTCGCATTAAAATCCCACATGACGATAGTAACATGTTGTTCTTTGGTGCTTTTGAGCACCGTGTATAGTTCTGCATGAAACTATGCGATTTCGTCATCAGATTTATCCGCTATAGGTGCACAAATCTGTATGATATTGATGTTTCTATTATGAGAAGGCATCTGTATCAGCATAACTCTATCTGAGTAGGGGATAAAAGTGGTCACTGAATTATTTATATTTTTATCCCCCATGATAGCAACTCATTATTTATTAGATTTATCAGTACTTCCTGAGAAATACATAATTATAGTCTGTGTGATGGATTCCAGTTCGTGGCCATCTTAAGTCACTTATTCCGAGTATATTCTGTTTTAATCTTTGCATCTCTGCTGTTACATTATTAATTTTGCCTGCTTTAAAGAGGCTTCTAAAATTCCATGTCCTTATTTTCATGGCTTTTTTCAAAACTGATTGAATTCTCGATTTTCTTCTTCCAAAGACGATGCGCAATAAAATCCGGATATGACTTCTTACAGTATTGATATGTAGCAGACAATGTGCAGAAAAGTAGCAGGTGCAATACAATAAAATAGTTTTATATGATATATTGCACGATTTTAAGAGTTTCGATAATAATATAATTAATTTTAGTAAATGGAACTGGAGAGCCGCAATTTTGCTTCGAAAGACCTGCAAGCGGCTCGCGCAGGTTGCCAGGTTATCTCTGGATAAGACTACATAAGACCAGTCAAAAGCATATAAGGCCAGAGGTGACATGTATTTTTAAATCAAATGCACAGTTGTTGTTTAGTCGAATATATTCTTGTTGAATATGATTTTTGTTGTTTTACTAATTATTTACAACGTGTGCCCCAAAAGTCGTGGAATCAGCTCATGAATTTGAAGAAGTTGGTCATTTTTTGATTCAGACAGATAAAATTAAACAAATGATCAAATGTCATTTTTAAGTGGCTTTCAGTGGTCTTGAGGTTATGTCGCATTGCTTTTAGTGTTAAATTCAACAATTTCATTATTTATAAACAAATAAAACGCCTTCTAAACACCTCCTAACCACCTCCTAAATTTAACACTTATTTATTTTATATTGTTGTGGATTACAAAATTAACAAAGAAAAACAAAAATTACTACAGATGTTGAATGTGTTGTCAATTTTCACGAATACACACATTAATTCGTCGTACTATGTTATTTCTACCGGTCTAACTTAATTTATTTAATTTAAATTTTTTTACTAAAGAGCAGCAAACTTGTATTGTCGAAAGTTATTTTCGTAATGGTAGACGCCTGAAAAATGATGAATGGGAATGCAGTATCGCGCCGTGCATTGAAGAATTTGGGCAACATTTTCCTATGGCTGTCTTGAATGGGAATCGGTTTAGAAGGCAGGTACTACGATCAGTTGTTTGCTTTCGAAGTACTGGTAACATTATCAACAAACAAAGAAGTGGAAGACCTCGTATTAATAATGAGAATATTACAAACATCAGAAATGCAGTCCAAGACGAACCTACCACTTCAATTAGGAGACTTGCTCAACAATTGAATTTAAGTCGTACTATCACTCACAGATTATTCGTCAAGATCTTCGCATGAAACCATATTGTTGCAAATCTACCAAGAACTTTTACCACTCGAATAAAATAAAAGACTGGCCTGCACATACACTGGCGGTGATTCAATGAAAATATGAACGACGAAGTGTTAAATTTAAAAATTTTCAGTGATGAAGCCTGGTTTCATCTAAACGTATACATGAATTCCCAAAACATGCGGATGTGGAGTGTTGACAACCCACATTTTTTTCGAGATACCCTACTGCATCCAAACAAAGCTGGAGTGTGGTTAGCAATGTCAAGACGAAGAATTATCGGTCCAATATTTTTCGAAATGGTAATTTAAACGCTGCCACTTATAGAGTCACTATTTTGCAACAATTTATTAACGAACTTCATGATGATGAACTCCAAAATGGCTTCTTCCAACAACATTCTGCTAGACCGCATATTGCCCGTGAAAAATTAAATTATCTTTATGAATTTTTCCACAGGCTAATAAACAAAGACCGATTTCCACCACTTCTTGTGATCTAACTCCACTGGACTTTTTTCTTTTTCCATATTTAAAAAACTCAGTATTCGGCAGTCCAGTGCATACAGTAGAAGATCTGCGAAACAATGTAATAAGAAAATGTGAAGAGATAGCCAACACAGTATTATAAAATGTGTTCGATAACATAAAACGGCGAATTAATTTGTGAACTCGTGAAAAGGGACAACACATTCTACATCTGTTGTAATGTTTGTCTTCTTTGTTAATTTTATAATTCACAACACTATTAAAAGAAAAAAAATTAAAAAAAAAAACTATAAAAAGAGTTGAATTTGTGAGAAGACCTTTTAAATATAATAATTTAACTAACGAAATTGTTGAACTTAACAATAAAAAGAATTCGACATAATCTCAAGACCATTAACAGCTACTTAAAAATGACATTTGATAATTTGTTTAATTTGATGTGTGGAATTAAGAAATGACCTACTTCTTCAAATTCATGGCAAGAGTGGATTCCAAGACTTTTGGGACTCACGTTATTATTGTATTATTTATCTATTCTTATTTTATTGAAAGATATAATTATAATTTCGATTTAAAATGTTGCTTGGATGTTGTATTTCAAAATATTTAGGAAATAAGTGACATTTATATGAATAAAGGTCGAGATAAAAATAAAATATTTTATTTAAATTGTGCTGGCATAAGATGGATATTTTATTTGGTGATAAAAATATTTGAATTGAACATTTGCGAAAATGTTATAGAATAATTGCGCCAAGTACGATCATATACTTTTATATCCGCCGACAATTCTGGATAAGGGTAAGATTTGCCTATTTGCGTTATTTACAGTCCATCCCATTTTTCCCACCTTCTTCGGGCTCTTTATCCTCTACAGTCTTTGGTATAAGATTATATTGTCTTAGGACGATGATCGATTTTCTCTTTTTACCGAACGTGATTTCTGAAACGTGTAAATATAAATGTTTTTATTAGGGAAAGCGGTTTAATTTTAGCAACTGTCGCATAATGACGGTTTCTGCATTCTTTATTTTTTGCAAAATGTACATATTTACAATTAAATTACTGTATGCGAAGCGGGAAGAACACTTTGCATTAAAACATTTTAATTAGATTTGTCCGTTTGTTATTTTAAAATGTATTTTAGATAGAGTTTTAGAAATTAGCAGGAAAGTTCGTTTAGATCTCTCTCACTCCGGATTAATTTAACTGGAGAGTATAATACTGCTGTAATTATGCTCAAACATCCTGCTGCACTGCAAGGGATATGAATAAATACCTCAACTATTCATATGATAATACTACATTTTCTAAACAAAACAAAACTTTCTTTCAATATAAGCTCGCATATGAAGAAAATATGATAGGCAGGAAGGAACAAACTGAATACATTGTGAAATCAAATCTACCAACTCCCAACAACATTCTATTTGTAGCCCTTTACTTTTTGTTCCGCATTATGTGAACCAGGTACGCAGTTTTCTTTCTTTTTATTGTAATTAATACTACGCGGTCTTTGTTAATTCCTCTGAGCACTTCATCGTTTGTGATTCTTCCTGTCCAGGGGATCTTAAGTATTCTGCGGTACAGCCACATTTAAAAAGCTTCAAGTTTGTTCACTGATGCTGTTTTCAGTGTCCATCCTTCCATACCGTAAAGGAGAACCGACATACTGATGTAACACTTAACGAGCCGCAGCTTGAAGTTAATATCAAAGTCAGTGAAGACTTTTTTAACTTCGTAAATGCGCTACGTGCATTTTCAATTCTACATTTTATTTTGATATCTGATGTCCAATTCTCAGTGAGCCATTTACCCAGATGTTTTAATTTGGTCAACCGCTCAATTGGTAACTCATCAATGTTAAAATGTCATTCCTCGTTGCGTCTAGGTCTCTGCTAATTACCATAAACTTTGTTTTCTCAGTGTTAATATTCAATCCCATTTGTTCACTATGTATGCCTACGCTATTAACTAATTGTTATAGATCTTCTATGCTTTAGACTACTAGTATTCTGTCGTCCGCATATCGTAAGTCTTTTATCCAGTTTCCGTTAACCTTGATGCCTTTTTCGATATTGCCAAGTGTTTTTTTGAATGTTTTCTCTGAGTATAGCTTAAACAGGAGAGGCGATAAAACACACCCCTGTCTAACTCCTCTACAGATCTGTATTGGTTTGGTTACTTCGTCGTCAATTTTAACTTGTGCTGTTTGGTTCCAAGAAAGTTTCTCAATACATCTGATGTCTTTTTGGTCGATATCTGGGTTCTTAAGGATTTCGATAAGCTTGTAATGTTTGATAAACTTTGTACGCGGTCAAATGCCTTCTCGTATGCCTTCTCGTCTATGAAGCCTAGGTATATATTTTTCCTCTAGTCGTAACAATTTTGCACTAGGATTTGTATTGCGTTTATTGCTCCCCTTGTGGCCAAGCCTTGCCTGAACCCAAATTGAGTCTCACTCATTGTGTCTTCGCATTTTCTGTAGAGTCTTTGATGTATGATTGTTAGGAACAGTTTTAAGGTGTGGCTCATAAGGCTAATCAGTCTGTTCTTCACATTTTTTGGCGGTTTTCCTTTTCGGGAGAGGGATAAACGTTGATGTGAGCCATTATAAAGGATATTTACCCGTATCGTATATTTTATTGAAGATTTTGTGTAGAAAGATACCTTTCTCATTCAGGATTTTGAGTATTTCTGAGGGAATTTTATCTGGTCCCGTTATTTTATTAGATTTTGCAGTTTGTATAGCTTTTACTATTTCACTCTTGCTAATTGAAGGCCTTGTTAATTTGTTGTTTTCTTCAATTGCCCTATGTTTTCTTTTGTCGTCGGCAAATAATTTCTTGATGTAGTCTTCGCAACTGTCTTTTTTCTGTTGTCGACCTATTGCAATTTGGTTTTGTCGATTTACTAACATGAATGCATTACTTTTTGGGTGTTCCAGTTCCTGCTGTCTCCTTTAGTATTTTTATGGATATTGAAGTCATCATGTGGAGCGTGTAGTTGTTTAATTTCTCTACATTCATGGTTCAGCAATCGTTTTTCGCTCTTCTAATTTTTTTCCGTATCTGTTTCTGTATGTACCTACATTTGTTGCTCTGATTATTAAGTTTTCGCTGTTTTTCCATTAATGTAGGAATTTCCTCTGTCATCCATGTTTGTTTTCGGTCTTGTGTTTTATATCCAACTTTGTGTTGTGTGCTGTTTAATAGAATCTCTCTCATTTACTGTATATCCTCTTATATACTGTTTATATCCTCTATACTGTATATATCCTCTTGTTCCATATTTTTAGATAAATTTCCAAATTGCTATACAAAGGCATGCACCTACCCAGGAGCAGATGTCCCATCTGACCCTACACTACTGCTGGCGTCGATCAAGATCAAACTATCAAAACCTAGTAAACCAACTCCTAAGATGGATGGATCTTGCTATACTCAAACAGGAAGACATAAAAGCAAATTTTACTAGTAAGCAATTTGTAAGCAATTTGCTTACTAATTTCTGTCGTTACTTCCGCTTTTATGTCTTCCTGTTTGAGTTTAGCAAGATCCATCCACCTTAGAAGTTGGTTTACTAGGTTTTGATAGTTTGATCTTGATCGACGCCAGCAGTAGTGTAAGGTCAGATCCAGGACAACCAGGGACATCTGCTCCTGGGTAGGTGCATGCCGTTGTAATAGATGAACCAAGCCTTTTATTAATTAGTATGAAGTCCAATTGATTTCTGATTATATTATGCGGTTAGTCTGCTGGGGATTTCTACTTGTACAGTCTGCGGGCTGGTCGAAACTATGTGTTGCTTACTTTCATATTTTCCTCTTGACAGAATTGCAAGAGTCGGTCTCCCCTTTCGTTACGTATCCCTAATCCAAAGGGGCCAACAAGGTCTTCAAATTTCTCATTCCCCAGCTTTGAGTTAAAATCCCCCATTACTATGTTTATGTCCTATTTTTTACTAAGTTTGAGTAGATATTTTATCTCAGAGTAAAAGGTTTCTATTTCTTCTTCTGCTGCATCGGCCGTTGGAGCGAACACCTGAATGATGTTGAGATTTAGGGCCTTGGCATCGATTTTTAATATTGCTGTTCTGTAGTAGGGAATGAAATTGGTGACGCACCTTGTGAGAGGTTTAGAGATAAGAAATATGACTCCTTTCCTGTGTTTCCTGTCTTGATTGCCCGAGTTCTACAGCGAATACCCAGAAGTTGTGCGTTTTCCTGAGTCGGGTAGCCAAGTCTCGGCTATGCCTAATATATCTATATTAAAATCCTTTTTGCTTCTTGGGTTAGGTTTATTAGTTTTCCTGATTCGTATAGGCATCGATTAATGCGTCCTCCCCGTCTTAACATATGGTGCAGAGACATCAACACTAACAAAGAAGGTAATCAATAAGATCAAGGTAACGCAACATGCAATGGAGAGGTCCATGTTGGGATTATCCCTTAGAGACCGAATCCCTAACACCGAAATCCGGAGTTGATCGGGAGTTGCAGATGCAATAAAACGAATAACAACCTTTAAGTGGAACTGGGCAGGGCACATTGCGAGAATGAAGGATAACCGATGAATCAGACGAATAATGGAATGGGGACCAAGACATGCAGGTCTCCGAAGCAGAGGACGCCCACCTGCAAGATGGTCCGATGATATTAAACGTATCCATACAAATTGGATACAAGCAGCGCAAGACCGACAGATGTGGAAGCAGTCACGGGAGGCCTACGTCCAGCAGTGAACTACGATTGGCTAATTGATGACGATGATAGGCTTCGTACGTTCCAGGTTCCTATTCTGATTTTGTTTCGTATGTTTGTTCTTGTGGCTTAATTCAAGTCCGTTCCTCCCGGAGATCCAAAAGAGGAACTGTTTAAAACTCCGGTAATTTGAATTGAGTTGAATGTAGTCATTATGTAATTCTCTTGAGAATGGTATTAGAGATGGTTTCCCGTTGCCTTTCTCCATTGTACAGTATGTATGCGTGTGCTTTCCTTTCCAGAAAGCTCTGGCGTTCTGAGCTATCTGTAGATCCGTCTCAACTTAGCATCATCAACGCCGCCGCGTGAAGGCGTGAGTACGGTCATTTGATACCTTTTGGTACACTTAAACCCTTGGTACCCTTGGCTGCTCGAAGCTGATCGATTTGCAGCTACGGACTGAACCCTACTAAATTCAGGTCCAGCAGAGCACTACTTTGTTCTAGTGGCTTTCGCCCTACTGGTTCTCGCACTAATTACAATCGTGTTTATTTTTCTTTTTATTATTTGATTTAATACGCAAACATTCATCGGTAGGTATACCAAAGATGTATGATGCACATGTAACTAGGAGAAGCAAATATCACCATCTGATTTTCGTAACTTATAACTTTGTTTTTGAATGAAAAACTTCAATTTTAAAAATAGTTAATTTTATAATTACCAAAGCAAGATTATAGCATAATGAAGTATATCCGCCAATGTTTGGGGATTGTTACCAAAATGTAGTTACGAACATCTAAAGAGGAAAAATAGTGATGAATTTTCTCTCTAAAAATTTCCGATTAGTATATACAATTCTACTCTTATCAACTATTCTACCTTTAGCAACGATTCCATTTTTGTCAACTATTCCATCTACAACAACTATTCCATCCCAAAAATGCTATCCACATCTACCAGAAATATTACTAATACGAGGTGGCCCAAAATTGGCGAAGGGGTTTGAATTCCTTATAACTTTTTTTTATATTTTTTTTATTTTCCTTTTCGCTATTTTATAAAGCAAACTTGGGGAATTTAAAACGGTACACAAACAGTACACAACTGAACAACGTGCCTAAATCTTTAAACATTATTTCTCAATAAACGGTCCATTGTTATGACTCAGCGTGCATATCGTCCTTATTTTAATGTGCGGGTTGTATCCTCAGAATCAACAATAAACCGTCTGGTTGCAAATTTTCGACAAGGGGCAGTAAGGAACCTTCCTGGTGCCGGCAGACGACGAGCGGTGCACACGGATGACAACATTGAACGGGTACAGGAGAGTATTTGATAAGATGGAGAAACATCAACCAGGAAACATTCGACGAAAATTGTCCTCTCACGAGGATCCCTGTAAAGAATTTTGCATACAATAAGAATGTTTCCATACAAAATTCAGCTTGTTCAAGAAGTGAAACCGACAGATTGCCAGCAACGACTGGATTATGTTCTTATGTTTTATTTCCGGCAAAAAGCAGAAGAAAATCATGATTTTGTTCATAATTTAATTATGAGCAACGAAGTCCATTTCCAATTAAATGGGTTCGTTAATAAGCAAAACTGCAGGATAGGGGCTGCGGAAATTCTAAAAGTAGTTCATCAGCGACAATTACACCCACTTAAGTGTACTGTTTGATGCGGTGTTTTGTCCTAAAGGATAATTGGTCTCGTTTGCATCACTGGTGTTCGATATCGGACAATGTTGGAAATGTTTTTAAGGCCAGCCGTGAAAGACCATCCGCAAGTATGGTTACAACAGGATGGGGACAGAGCGCACACTGCCAGGAATACAATGGCCCTTTTACTCGACATCTTTGGTGAACTTATTATTTCGCGTACTAGCGATTTTAATTGGCCTGCGCGTTCACCATATTTAACCGCTCCAGACTGTTTCCTTTGGAGTTATTTGAAAGGAAAAGTCTATATTAGTAAGCTTAGAATGATCCAGTAATTAAAAAAACAATATACGCGACGAAATCAGCAAAATAACACCTTAAGTTTTTAAAAAAGTTATGGAAAATGTTTTGTAAGAGCAGGAATATGCGAAGCTAAGAATGGCCAACACTTGCGAGATATAATTTTTCATAGTTAAATTAAAAATATTCTTCATTAATATAGGGTACTGTATTTAAAAAATATATTTAATAATTGTCCTAAATAAAAAGTTATAATGAACCCCTTCGGTAATTTTGAGCCACCCTGTATAATACAAATATTGATGATAATATATTTTATCTACGACTACTATTGTAAATGCCTATTATTGTACAGGGGAATATGTAAATACATCAATGTACACGTATAACACACACGTATGTAACAGTCCGCGATTAATGATAACTTATGATTGATAACACACTCGCGCGTTTGGTTAACGATTCGTTGATTGGTTTAGAGCTGTAGCACGTAGTAGTGCTTATACGTTCAGCGCCCCCCGTGCCACAATTCAAACTAACGGAAATTGACATTGCGTACATTGGGTTGCCTGTATCTATGAGCACTCTTATTCCAGTTTAACCCAAACAAGTACTAAATAATAAGGTATGTAACCATTAAGAATGTATGTTTGTATGTATACATGTATGTATAGTGTATTTCTTTTCATTTCTTTCAAGATAAATAATGTCGAGTAACAGTTATTTATGAAAATACAACTGTTTGTTTATTATAATGTTAAATAATGATAATCAAACCTAACCTAATAAGAAATAAATTTGTTACATCAAACTTAATTTTCTTATTAAACAGAAACAAATTAGTGTGGTCGTAGATAAAGTAATGTACATAACTCTAGTTGTAAGGCAATTACGTACTCGCGGTATTACGCGAGTAATGTAACTGTTCCGCTCGTCCGTAATATGGTTCTTACAACTCTCGTTACGTAATATACTATTTCAGTTTTTATAATCTATAATGGGGTCTAAGTAGAAAATTCTTTTAAATTTAATTAAAATTGGGTGAATATCTAGCTGATTTGTGATTATTAAACTGAAAAAAATTTGGACAACAAATCTAGTAAAATTCTAAAATCCATCAATATTTACGCAATTTCTATCTTAACATCTTAATTAAGCGTGCTTGTAGCTGGAAGTAATTTGTTCTTTTTGTGTAAATCATTTATAAATTAACCCGTTTTATTGATAGAGGAAGTTTGTCCGTCATGAAATTAAATATTATTTTAGCCTGAATTAACGATGATTTTAGTTTGCTCGCGACGTCCGTAATATTCCGAAAAGTAAGTTTGCTCGTAATCAGCTGCTGGTTGAAAATGTTAATATTTGAGATATATGACAGAATATTTTAATTTGAACATTAATAAGAAGTTGTATTTAATGATTAAAGCATTTAACATTTTCTTTATAATTCTATACAAATAAATCTTCAAATTATTAAAATCTTTTCATATTTAATTTGTTATGTATTAAAGTAATATTGAAATATAATCTAGAAATCTGTTCTGAAAAGTATTGACTTATACTATTGAATTATAGATTTTCTGCGGCAATTATTGATATTCTAGTAGGGTATTTTAAGAGTAGCCACTAAAAGCAAGTTCCTCAATCATCGAAATTGTTAATTGTTTAATTTATTCGACCAAACGAGGCCGTTAGAACTGTCCTTAATAAATGGTCTCCACTCTCGATAATTTGAAAACTTTCACGCAAATACATTCATATTTCCTAATAGAGAATAATACGTTATCAAACGAAATTACAATATCATAAGCAATATATAAAACAGATAGGAATTTTTCTACCTTCATTAATATAAATTAAATATTATATTTTTTCTTTACTAATTATTTTCATAATAAGAAGAGATATTGTGAAAGGAGATAAATATAGATGGTTGTGCAGAATTAAAAACTTAATAAATAACGTAGAAAATATATGCTTTTTAATTGATAATGGCTTACTAAATATCGGTGAAGCCTAGTAACACAAATAATATTACAAAAGTCCACAAGGTATTTTTTGCAATTTATAAAAACCTTACACAAAATATTTAGCTGTTAATTTGGTACATTCAGTACATTTCGCAAACATTTGAATTTTAAGACGAACTTTATATCGTCGATCTAATTTTAGAACCTCGTAAGTCAAAATGTTGTGAAATTAAGATTTTAAATTTTAGCTGTAGTGCTTTAGGATTTTATTACCTACACCTCGTAACCTAAAACCTCGTAAGTCTTCAATACACTTGGCGCCATGTATTGAGATATAGGTATATATTAAGTCTTCATTTTATGCAAAGACTGTTCACTTTCTCATATTACCCATTGCGCCCTCAGCTCCCAAACATAGTAAAATCATTGTACCCGCACTCACCTAGTCACCGTAGCGCACTCCTCCACCACGTCACGATAATTCAGTGGCTTTCATAGCCACGGTAAATTGCCACGGCAGGGCTTCCAAGAAAAACCAAATACACAACCTAGTTGACACCGAAACATCGTTGTCCTAGGCTTCATGATATATGCTACGACAGAACTTGAATAGAACACAAGACAGATCATCTATATGCCTGTTCAGGCTAAGTGTTCATTTTATGGCAACACTGTTCACTTTTTCATATTACCCATTGCACCCTCAGCTGCCAAACACAGTGAAATCAGTGTACCCACACTCACCTAGTCACCGTAGCGCACTCCTTCACCTTTTTCTTAGAGTGCCTATCCGTTCCGGATGTTGGCTATCATGTTGGCTATTCGTACTTGATCGCTATTCGAACTGTTAACAGCAGCGCGGAAAAGCTGAGTGCTTGATTGGTTGAACCACGTTCCTAAATTTTTCAACCACGATATTTTCCATCACTCCTCTTCACACTCCTCTAGCTCCATTTACTTTGCCTTGGAGGATCTTCTGCAAAAGGACATATCGGCTCTCGTTACGCATTATATATCCCAGATATTGTAGCTATCGAGTCTTAACTGTATTCAGGACTTCTTTTTCCTTTCCCATCCTGCTCACCATCTCCGTACTGGTTATTCCCTCTGTCCAAGTTATTCGTTAGATTCTTCGGTACTGCCACATTTCAAATGCTTCAAGTTTTTTGGAGGAGGCCTCTGTAAGCGTCTACGATTAGACCTCATAAAAAAGGGTCGAAAACACGTAGCAGCGCAGTAGGCGAATTTTCGTTGACAGCTATAAGTCGTGCCTGGTAAAGACTTTCTTCTTCCTGATAAATGCCGTTCTGGCTTTTTCAATACGAATTCTGATCTCCACAGAATGGTCCCAGTTATCATTTATGTTTGTGCCCAAGTATGTGGATTTGTTGACTTTGCCTGAAGCAGTTCCGTCTACCAATAAAATACCGCGGGTGTTTTGGTCTTTACTGATTATCATGAACTTTGTCTTGTTGGTGTTTATTTCCAAACCATATTGTCGACTGTATGATGTAACACTGCCCATTAGGATTTGTAAGGAGGCTAGGTTGTCTGCAAAAATAACGGCATCATCTGCATACCTTATGTTATTCAATCGTTCTCCATTTTGCAGGATGCCAGCATCAATATCTTGCAGGGCTTCTCTGAATATGTATTCCAAGTACAGATTTAACATTACAGGAGATAGTATGCATCCCCGACTTATACCACGTAATTTTTGTTTCTCTTCCGTTGTCTCTCTGTCTACCCTGACACAAGCCCTCTGATTCGAGTAGAGATTTCTGATGATTTTGAGGTCCTTCCCATCCAGGCCAGCTCTTTGCAGAACTTCCATCATTTTCTTGTGTCGCACTTGATCAAACTCCATCTTATAATCCACGAAGCATGCGTAAACATCGCAGTTTACATCCCTGCATCGCTGAAACAACACATGGATCGAAAATAGAGCCTCTCTAGCCCCACTCCTCCACCACGTCACGATAATTCAATGGCTTTCATAGCCACGTTAAATTGCCACGGCTGGGCTCTCAAGAAAAACCTAATTCAACACCTAGTTGACACCAAAAACATCCTTATCCTAGGCCTACAAGAAACAATTTTCTAAACCAATTCTAAACTCGACTTATGAAACTACACCTTCGTCCGAAAGGACAAATCAACCCGAGGCGGTGGTGTGGCAATCACCCGCTAGAACTCTATATCAGCCCAAACAGCGACGCTCCCTCCCAATCTGCAAGACGTTAAAGCTGTTGAAATAGCTGTGAACTACAAAAACACGACTATCAACGTCTTCCTCTATCCCCCACCCCCAAAAGACCCTCGTCCCTTTGTGCGCCTAGAATGTACTAGTTATTACCTTTATTATTAATGCAGGGATTTACCTATTTTAGCCTTAATGGAAACTCAATACTTGACGACATAATAACCGCGGACAACCTTGTAGACCTTCTGTCTCCCTCGGCCTTCGTCGGCCCATCCGTTGCCAGCAACCACTTTAATCGCTCATAATGTCAGAATTCCTGACCCCGCCAAGCCCGTCCAACGACAAAAACATTCCAGTCCTGAAAAAACGCCGATTGACAAACTTTTGACGATAATCTTTCCCTCGCTCTCGCCAATCCTCCAATAATCAACACAAAATTTCTACTAGAATCCGCCATAGACAGATTCACGAGTACTATCCAACTGCAAACTCACGCATGCCTGCCTGTTCGCACCCTCTCAACAATACGTCCTGCTATTCCCGCCGAAATAGTGACACTTATTAAACAGAAGCGAAAACTGTAGAGATTATATAAAAATTCTCACAACCCACTGAACGATCAAATAGAAACTACGAGCCTATCGCGAGAAATCGTGGATAAACGTAACATCTAAACTTGACCCCATGGATGATAGTTCTGGAAATCTCTCAACATCCCGACCCACTGATCCTGACCCAACAACCCGCTCTCTGTAAACGATGTATTAATCACCAACAACCCCGACAAAACCAAAGTTTTCGCAACGCACCTAGAAAAAGTCCACCTTTTAAACTCCCCCTATTCAATTAATTTCGACTTCTTTAAAAAATATCCTTGTTTGTCCATTTACAATTCTATGCGACCGGGTTTAAAAAGGGTAACCCTCAGGTAACCGATATTCGGTGGCTTAAGTACAATTATTGAGGAATTATCGATTACATGCTTAATTATGGCCATTAATGGACAGAACAATACCCAGAAGGAGAAATAATGATCTTGGCCAAATAAATATTATGCCCAATCTTTATAAAGAGCCTTTCAAAGTAGACAAAAAGAAATTTGATAATTTAACGTGTCTATGAAACATTGCCACACAAAGAATCGTAGTTTTTTAATCTGTTTCGTAAATAATACGTTTGTATATTAGTTGTATGTTTTGTTTTAGTACAATATGCTTACGTTCTACCTTATTTTGTGCCTTGTTTGTATGTTAATATAAGAATACCTCATCATCATTGGCATGACAACCCGGGTTGAGTCTTGGCCTCCTCTAGTGTTTTTCTCCACCGGTCTCGGTCTCTGGCGCCTGTTTTCCAGTTTGGCACCTTAATTGCTCGTTCATCTTAGTCTATCCCTTCCTTGCTTTCTCCGCCCTTCTGTTTTGCTTGTATATATTTTTTTAATGGTCGTTTTTTCATCTGCCCTTTTCACGTGTCCAGCCCATTGCAGTCTACTCACTTTAATTTTTGTTATGTCGTTGTCTCCATATAATTCGTATAGTTCTGCGTTGTATCTTCTTCTCCATTGGTTGTCTACATTTAGGGTTTTTCTTTCGAAGGTGGCAATTAGTTTTTCATCGTTCTATGTTATCACCCACGCCACCGACCCGTATTTCAGAACTGGTATAATTAGTGTTTTGTATAAAGTTATCTTGGATTTTCGGGTAAGTGACCTGGATGTAATGTGTCTGAGGGCCTTGTTTGAGGGCGTAGTGACATTTATTTGCTAAGACTAGTTTTCTCCTAATTTCTTCCTTCACATTGTTTTGCCTATTTACTATTGAGCCCAGATATTTGAATTCCTGTACCACTTCGATGCTATATTCTGCGATTGTCAGGTTTTGCTCAATCCTATACGCTCTTACATTGGCGGTTCCTATCATATGTTTCGTCTTGCTTTCGTTTACTTGCAGACCCATTGTTCTGCCGGCTTCCTAAATTTTTTTAAAAGACTGCTTGGCCGATGCGACCGAACTCCCTATTATGTCTATGTCGTCCGTATATGCCAGTATTTGGGTCGATTTGTTAAAGATTGTGCCTGTAGTTTGTACCTTCGAGTCCCTAATTATTTTCTCTAGTGCTATATCAAACACGCCAGTGCATCACGCATCAGCAGGCACGCCAGTGCATCGCCTTGCTGCAGTCCTCTTTGTGTGCTAAATTGCTCTGATGTGTCACTTTGTATTTTGACTGCACATCGGACGTTTGTTAATGTCAGCTGAGTGAGTTCTACTAGCTTTTGGGGTATCTTAAATTCTTGCATAGCTTCGATTAGCTTCGATCTGTTAACGTTATCGTATGCCCCCTTAAAGTCGATAGATGTGTGATATGTGTCTATGTTCCATTCATACGTTTTCTCTAGTATCTGTCGTAGCGTAAACAGCTGGTTAGTGGTTGATTTGTTGGACCAGGACTGATACTATCCGACGATATCTTAATATAATAGATAATTAGTCTATTATATAGTAAGTTGGAGAGGAGTTGGAGTTAGTATATTGTATTGAGGAGTGTAAGTCCCCTATATTTTCTGCATAGTAGCTGCATTATGCCAAGGTTCCATTTCGCTGGCAATGTTTGGGTGTTCCATACGTCCATTATTACTTGATGGATCTGGTCTGCTAGTGCTCCTCCTCCGCTTTTAAGTAGTTCTGCTGCGATTCCATCGCATCCTGGCGACTTATTGTTGTTCAGCTTTTTGATTGCGGCTATGACTTCTTCGTAGGTTGATGCGGGGGTATCCTCATATGCATTTTGTGCAGTCGGAGTTGCTTGTGTGGCTACATTTCCAGCTTTTTGTGGTTGTTTAACAGTTCTTGGAAATGTTCCGTCCAGCGTTTAAGTATTTCGGGCTTTGTATTTAGTATTTTTCCTTCCTTTTCTCTTAGTGCAGTTAGTGTTTCTGGGCATAAACTTCTTCCTTGATTCGTTTATCTTCTAGTAGAATTGTCTGGTTTCATTTTCTTTCCGCGAGGCCTCTATTTCTTCAATTTTCTTGTTTTCGAACGTGCGCTTTTTTGCATTGTGTACCCGCTTTTGCTCGCGTTTCCGTTGTTTGTATAGTTCAGCTGCGTTTCTTGTGTATGTCCTTGCTGCATTGCTTTATAGGCTTGATTTTTCCTGTCGGTTGTCTCTCGGCATTCTTCGTCATACCATCCATTTGCCTTGGTTCCTATGTTCGTGCCTATTAACTCACTTGCGGCTGCTTTAATTGATGATTTGAACTTCTCCCATCGCTCTTCGGCCCCGATTTCTCTATTTTCTGTTGGTTGCTGTAGTTTGTTAATAAAGTTCCGCTTATATTTGCGGAAAGCTCTTGCTTGCATGTATCTTCATTCAATTTCTCTATGTAGTACTTCAGCTGGCGCTGGGTTCTGGCTTCCTTGACCGTAGATATTCTGGCTCTGAGTTTTGCTGCCACTAGGCCGTTGTCTGAGTCTACATTTACGGCCCTGTATGTTCTCACGTCTGGTATGTTGGATGCGTGACGGGCGTCACTTAGGATGTGGTCTATCTGATTGAATATCTCTCCATCTGGTGACCGCCAAGTTCTTTTATCTTTGTGGTCGAATCTTGTGCTACTTACTATCATATTTCTTGATAGATTACCTACTTAGTTATTTTAATTTCTGCTTATCTATGCATAATTTGCAGAAATTTGGTAATAATTACTCATTATTTGGTAATAAGTACTCGCGGAATTACGCACTCCCCGAAATGCGGGTCGTGCCTAACTGTTCCGCTAGTACGTAATATGCTTATTTTACAATTCTTACAAAGAAAATAAAATATTTTGTGGTTCAGTTAAGACTACTAAAATTATTCCTACAGTATCCTTTTTGTCTGCTAATTTAATTTGTTAGGAGATATGTCGATTAATTTAAAAAAAAAAAAAATATTTTGATTGTTGAGGTTTAGTTCTCCTCTAAATAATCAGACTAATTTTAACAATATAGAGAAAAACACTTTCTAAAGTATTTAACTTTTTTTTTAACTTTTAAATTTATAGCAATGAAAGTTTAGTGTAATATAAATATAAAACTGATGAATCTGAGGATTTCGCAAAACTTTTAGATTCATTATTTATATTTAATACATTCATATCTATCTAAATTTACATATATAAGTAAAGTAAAGTTTTTCTTAGAAGAACAATATATTTTTACCATTACTTGTAACAAGTAAAATTTGTTAGTGTGAGTATGTGAGTTCAATACGAAGGACTAGCAATAAGAGTGCATATCCCGATTTCTATCGGAGCAGAGAGAGCGTAGAAATGGGCATTTCTATTCAAAAAATCCTTCCGTCTCTTTTGGAATGCGATGCATTCGCCGCTCTCTTTATCGTTTGTCTTTATTGAATTCGGAATATAAGCCAAGCTCCATGCGAGCGATAGTTGATCAACGAACCCATCTTACAGTTATTCCATCCAATGCCTATATAGAACCTATTACATAAAAACAAAAACTACCTGAATTTTTAAGTTATTTGTTTTCGGTACAATGTTTTCTAGTTTTATTCTTATACTATCGTATATTTTGTGAATAATTTTCTAACCAAATAATGTATCATATACATTATAAAAATTATAGAAAACAAGAAAAATATATCAACAAATAATGCAAAAAAGTTATTTATTTTGTTAAGTTGTTTAATAAATCATTTGCAACTTTAGTGAAACCAAGCACTTGAAACTTTTGTACTGTTTCGTCCATTTACCAGCTCTTGTCTACCTAAGATTTCTTCTTAGGGTGCATTCTCTCTACGGAGGTTGGCTATCATCAGAGCAATACGTTTTTGGGCTATCGTTGCTCTCAATTAGTCGATTGAGCTACATTTTTCAACAAGGATATTCGTCTTATTCCTAATGATCTTTGGCCGCTTAGTTTCCCCAGTATCATATTTTTTATGTGGCCTCCATAATGTGTCCTAGGTACTCTAGTTTTCTTTTCTAGATTGTGAATGTTAGTTCTGCTTCTTTTCCCATTCGGTTTAATACTCCTATATTCGTTATCTTATCGGTCCACGGGATCTTCAACATTCGTCGATATAGCCAGAGATCAAATGCTTCAATTTTCTTCATATTTTGTTTTTTCAATGTCCACGCTTCTGCGCCGTATATTAGTAATGGGAATATATAACAGCGCTAGCCTAGTTTTTAATTTTCTATTCACAGTGCCTAGCTTTGTTTTTAGATCTAAGTATAGTACTTGTTTGAATGAAGTGGTCTCAGTTTTATAAACGTTGTCTTTGCAATCTCTATTTGTCTATTGACATCCACACTGTGGTCATTTTACTCATTTATTATTGTACCTAAGTATTGGTACGTTGCCACTTTTTCGATGGTTCTGTTAATAGTAATGCAAGGGTACAGGGGAAAAACCACGGAAGTCCATTTTTTTTTCAATATTAAACTGGTGCTGCTATTTGTTAGTATTGGAAGTCTACAATAACAATAGAATCACAATTATTGTGTTTCTATTGTTATTGTTCTGCTTGCTTATTACCATATATTTAATTTTCTTGAAATTTATTGTCCTTTCATATTCGTTCCTGTATCTCTTTATGTATTCCATGATGGTTTGTATATCCATCTGGCTCGTTATAATAATTACAGCGTCATCTGCGTATCTGATATTATTCATGACTTTGTCATTTATTACCACTCCGGCTCATATATTGGCTAGGGCAGGGATGGCGAACCTTTTACAGTAGTAGGTTAAATTTTGTTCTTTATATTTTTCTTACTAGCTCGTGCATCACCAGGTCAGTGACATCTCCTAAAAAAAATAACGTCTAAATCTTTAATAAAGTTCAAGTTTCCTTCTTGTTTCACATCTGCTACTTTTGCAAGTGAAGAGCAAAATAAAGGTCGAAGTCAAAAAAATTATGTCAATCACCTCATTATACGTACCATGAATAACCACACCAGGTGACCCTATACTCAGTCCATAAAACTTCAAAGAAATCCAATTCAAAATATTTTGCGTAAGATATTGAATAGAAAATGTTCTTCCCTACCATATTAGGTGCATTGTCTGTTGTAACAGAAACAATTTTCTGTAGTTCAATATCCATTTTTTTTTAATGCATTATCAAATTCTTTAGACCGATGGGTACACTTCTCTTTCAATAGCTCTTCTTTCATTATATTTCCTGACTTATGTTATGCAAAATAGTATATTGTGCAACAAGGGCGGTAAGTTGCCATTTGCTCACGAGAGCGAAATTATGCGCACGAAGCAAGCATCATTCACGCGAGAGGGCAATTGATAATACCGCATGAGTTGCAGATAATACCAATGCGAGGGGATGTATCTTACAAGTTTGGGGTCCAGGGGCCATAGAAAAAAATAGAATCAAAAATAAGAAATATGCTTTTTCAATTTTCCGGTGGTGTGGATTGGACATAAGAACTCTCAACAGTCTCCGGTATCACCTTTACACTTATTTTAAAATATTTTCTTTAATTTTTATTTTGTAATAAAAAAAATTCTGTCACTTCACGTTACTTTTTTAATATTGAGGTTTTCATTCTTCTTCTTATGACGCCCTCTCCATTCGAAGGTGGGCGATTCTCATAGCTAACATTGTTCTGGACACAGCAGCTCGAAAGATTTCAATGGAAGTGCACTTAAACCATCTTTTGAGGTCTTTCAACCAGGAGTTCCGACGTCTACCAACCGAACTTTTCCCTTGAATCATTCCTTCAATTATTTGTATCAGCAGTTCATACTTATTGTCTCTCATAATGTGGCCTATGTATGTAGTTTTTCTTTCTTTAATGAGGGCCATTAGTTCTTTCGGCTTCTTCATTCGTTTAAGTACTTCTTCGTTCGTAATTCGTTGGACCCATGAGATGCGGAGCATACGCCAATATTAATAAATTTCAAACGCCTCAATTTTCTTTTCAGTTGCAGGGTCCAGCAATCACATCCGCACAGCAACACACTTGAGACATAACATCAAATCATGTGAACCCTTAGATCCAAATTCAGATCAGGACTAGTAAAAAATCTTCTCATGTTTATGGATATTTTCCTGGCTTGTTCGATTCTGGAACGGATCTCTCGTTTCGAATCGCACCACGCGTTGACTATGGTACCCAGATATTTAAAACACGAGAACAAGTCTCGTTGAAGAATCTGATTGCCGTTAATCAAAATTGTTTCAGCAGTGGGTCTCTTGGAGGAGATTAGGTCTTTGATATATTTATGTCCAATCCATGATGCTCACTATATTCAGTTATTCTATTCATCATATTTTGTAGGTCTAATATGTTATCGGCAAGGATTATGGTGTCGTCTGCGTATCTGATATTGGTGATACTTACTCCATTTATTTTGAAGCCTCCCATGTCTTCGGTTAAAGCTTCTTTTAAAATTGCCTCCGAATAGATGTTGAATAGGAGTGGTGGCAATATACAGCCCTGTCGTGCGCCTCTTCGGATTGACACAGTGTCAGATGTTTCTCCGTCTATTCTTACTTCGAACAATCTGGTTCCAGTCGAGATTCGTTATCAATGTACTATCTCTTTTATCAGTCTCGGTTACGGATAATATTTCCACCATCTTTTGTGCCTTTTAAATGCCTTTCATTAACCAATAAAGCAAGCGTAGATACCTATGTTCATATCTCCGCACTTCTGTACTAAAACATGTACTGAAACACTTTTCAAGGAAAAGAGGGTTTCTCGAGTGCCTAGTCCGTTCTGGAATCTAAATTGAGTGTCGCTTATTTGTTCTTCGCATTTCTTGTATATTAGAGTGTGGATTATTCTTAGAAAAACTTTAAGGATATGTGGCATTAGACTAATTATGCGATATTCGTCGCATTGTGATGCGTTTGTTTTCTTCAGAATCGTTACAAAGGTAGACTTGACCAAGCTGGGAGGGATCTTTCCCGTTCTATATATGGTACTGAATAGTTCTAGCATAAGATCCAGTCATTGGCCTTCTTGGCTAGTAATGGTTTTAAGTACTTCCATGTGTACCTTATGTACCTGCTCCCGTAGCCTTCTGTTTTTCTGAGTCTTTAACGCGTGGATGACTTCACTTTTTGTAATAGCTGGTCCATCTTCTCCATGTTCAATTACTACCCTGGGAATCTCATATCTGTCTTCATCAAAAAGCTCCTCCACGTAGTTCTTCCATCTTTTTAGTTTCTCTTCGACACCAGTTGATTTCATTATTAGTATCTCTGAGAGTTCCCATTTGGTGTTTTCTTCCTACTTCAGCTACCTCCCTAACTTTCTTATGTACACTAAACGAGTCATGTTTCTGTTGTAGTTCTTCCATCTCTGTACATTTCTCGGCCAGCCATTTTTCCTTTGCCTCTCTGCACTTCTTCCTTACAGCTTTATTGAGTTCTTTATGTTTTAACGGTTTGGATTTGGCCACCCTTCACTATGTCTTAAGTTCTAAGATTTCATCCGTCATCCATTCATTCTTCTTAATATTTTCCTTTATTTAATATTTAACATTTTTAGCTCTATTTCTTCATGAATTTTCGAGCCGTTTAGTTTTTTTAGACAAAGATGAAACGAGGTCCTTGGGACCTCTTTCTCGGGGCACACACACCAACAGGCCAGCGCCCGTTCCAGGTAGTATATATTTCAGTGTTTCAATCATTGCTTCGAATAGTGCTTTTCGATTAACAGTGTCATACGCGCTTCTGAAGTCAACAAATAGATGGTGCGTATCAACGTTATATTCTCGAATCTTCTCTAGTATCTGCCGTGGAGCCGTAGGAGAAGCCGCACTGGTAGTTGCCGATCTCCTTCTCGGTATAAGTTCGGATGCGGTCGAATAAGATATTGGCTAGAACTTTGTGGGCAGTATTGATGAGGGTTATGCCTCTTTAATTGTTGCAGTCCAGTTGGTCACCTTTTATGTGTATAGGAATGATTATGCCCGTGTTCCATTCCTTTGGTATACTTTCTTGTTGCCAAATCTCCGCTATAAGTTCTTGGATGCGTATGGCTAGTTCTTTACCTCCTTCATTAATCAGCTCCGCTGCTATACCATCGTTGCCTGGTGCTTTGTTGTTCTTCAACATTTGAATGAATTTCTCTATATCTACGATGTCATCTTGATTTGTGTTCATACTGACTTGATCGATGTCTTCCCTGTTCTTTGTGTTTAGACGTTCTTCGAAATTATTCGCCCACCGGTTTAGTATCTCATTTGTGTCACAGATAATGTTTCCTTGTCTGTCTCTGCACGTAGTGGTCTTTGGGTGGAACTCTTTTATGCTGTTATTCAGTTTTCTGTAAAATTTTCGTATTTCTTCCCGTGAATTTAGATCTTCCATCTCTTGCAGTTCCTGCTTTCAGAATTCTTTTTTTTTTTTGGCTTGTGGATTTTCTTCTCTTTCTTTCTCAGTTCCTTACAGGTAGTTTCAGCTCCCCTTGTGTGATGTGTATGTTGTAGCTTTAGATATGCTTGATTTTTGTTTTAAGTTGCCTCTTCGCATTCCTCATCAAACCACTTATCCTTTGGCCTGCGTTTATGGCTGTCTTGCTTCCCTATGATCTCGTTTTCTTATTTGTTTCGTTATTTCTTGCATTAGATATCCTAGTTCTTATTCGTGCCTCTATCATAAAGTGGTTGGAGTCGATAATAGCCCCTCGCCTATTCCTCAGGCGCATTCAACACTCTCCGCATTAATATTTATTTTATTTATAAATACGTGTATATTGTTTGTAATGCTCTTTTGCATTGTATGCGTGCAATCTTTGTTGGAGCAACTTTTGTTTTACCATTAATAAAAGTATCCATTGTTTATCTTCTTTCATTTTAACAAAAACTTATAAAAATTTTTGGTACTGGCTTACGAAGGAAAAGTATTAAAATAACCTTGTCACGAAGAAAAAAGTTTGGAAAACACTGGATTAGAACACACTAAACTAGAAAAAAAAATTAGAAAACACTGTCTTTTCATTTTAGATTTACCAGCTATTTAAATATACCAATTTCTACCAAAACCAGTCAAAATGACTGCTCTTAAAAAAATTTTGTTGGGTTTTTTTTATATTTTTTTATAAATTATAAATAACTTCAATTAGGGGATTGTAATATGTTATCTTCTTCTTCTTTCGAATAGGCCTGCTTTGGACCACGCTTGTTCAACTGTTTTGTCCATACATTTGCCCAGTATTGTCGCATCTTCTGCCGGTGTAACTCCTTTCTCTCTTCTGTCCAGGGGGTACCTTTCCTTCGAGGTTTTTCCGGAAATACACGGACTTCCTTCAGGGTGCGTCTCACAGACTGTCTGTTTTTGAGATCTGTTATTCCCAGTTCTTTAATACCCTTCTCGGTCATTGTCAACCAAGTGGTACGAAGCTTCTTGTTTTGCCAGAAGGTGAACAGACGGTTGGTTAGTCGGTTTGGAGGCAATCTTGCAATGTGGCCATAGAAAGCTACCCTTCTTTTCCTTGTACAGTCAGAGGGCATCTCAATATATTCGTAGAGCTCAGAGTTATGCCGTCTTCGGAATTCCCCATCTTCCTTTACCAGGCCAAGGATCTTCCTGAGGATTCTCCTCTATCTGATTTCCAATTTCTCTATTAGACCCCTTCGGTTCAAGGAAAGACACTCCATGGCATATAGGGCTTCTGGTCGTAAGACTGATGTGTAGTGCTTTAGTTTCAGGTTGCGTGACAGGCATTTCTTAATGTAAGTGTTCTTAGTCAGCCGATAGGCTAGTTCTAACTTGCTGACTCTTTTGGATAATGATGCTCTTTCTGATAAGTTGGGTTTAATCCATTCGCCGAGATACTTAAATTTCTCAGTCCTCATGATGTTTACCTGTTCTAGTAACATCTCTCTGTTTGCTTCTCTAATGTTGGTGAAGAATTCTGTTTTCTCCAGCGACACTTGAAGACCCACTTTGGCAGTCTGTTTTCTGAGACAGTTTACCTGCATTGTTGCCATCTCAAGAGAATCAGCAAACAGTGCCATGTCATCTGCAAAGGCCAGGCAATCTATAACCAGTCCATCGTTCTTACGTCCCAGGTAGATACCATTCTGAGCACCCAAATTATTCAGTTCCTTGCGCTATTCTCTCATAACCTTTTCAAGGACACAGTTGAAGAGAAGTGGGGAAAGTCCATCTCCTTGTCTCACTCCAGTTTTTATTTCGAAGCTTTCTGAAATCTCGTCTCTAAATTTAACCTTGGAATGGGTGTTGGTCAAAGTTTATAGGATTAGGTTAGGTTAGGTTTGTTGTCTAGTGCTAGTTCCTGGAGTACTTTGTTAAGCGTTTCTCTATCAATGGAATCGTAGGCCTTCCTAAAATCAACAAAGGTGACGACCACCTTGCGGTTTCTCATCTTGGAGTATGCAAGTACAGTTTTAAGGTTGAGGATCTGTTCAACACAGGATTGGGTCTTCCTAAAGCCCCCCTGGTATACTCCCAGTTGACTATCCAATATGTTACATTGATATATGTAATATGTTATATTGGTTATAAATCTATTCATTAGTTAATTGAAATATAAAAATTTTCAGATTCCTAAACATAAATTAATTGCCATTTGATTCCATATCCACAATGTAACATTAGCAAATCGAAATTCTATTTCAATTCTGAGTATTGAAATTGCCACAATTTTTCGTATACATATTTGTTGCATGCATTATATATAGTAGTGGTTTTATTATTATTACAATGTCATATTTGACACCATTTACGTGTATGAAGGGTGCTACTTGAACCTTGTATATCAGATGCTGGTAAATTAGCTTCTTGTGGTTTTTTTCTTGAAATCTGGTATTCAGAAGCAAGTTATTTAAATAGACGAAATAAACACTTTTTTCTTGAAATATTTCCACCTGTCGTGTTTGTATACAATATCCAGGCATATAGTCCAGCTAAATCTAGAATATTGGAAATCACTTGAAGTAGCCATCTTCTGGAACCTGATTTGATAATATTTTATCGTGCTATTGGGTCAGTCACATCGACGCCAAATTTAGTATCCTTATAAAAGTAACAATATCGGGAAATTTCATAGAAATTAAATCAAAAAATGGACCAGTTATTTTGACTGGTTTGGTATAAGTACCGATGAAAATCAAAAACTTTATGATTTTGAATAAAAATATGAAACTAACCCCCTAAATTACATTTAACATTTTCAACTTGAAAATGACCGTCAAACGTCGAAACTCGAGTCGTGATATGTGTAGAAATTTATATAACTGTGAATAATAAGTTATATAATATTTTTACATAATATAAGTGTGGTAAAAAACAAAGTGAATTTTTCAATTCAATGTCCTCTAATATGGTACAGCTGATGATCAAAAGCGAGGGCAACTGAATAGCAGTAGCAACTATGTGTGCCACAATACTCAACAAACGAACAAAAGACGAGGACGCAATAAAGGTCAGGCTGCTGTCCAGGAACGTGCAGCCATTATGGAAAGGAGCACCACTTTGAAGTAATGCTAACGCCTTTCCGAATTGGAGTACTGATCCCAGGGGGGGTTTTAGTAGGTGTGCTGGTCACGAACAGCTCGACTAGAGAGCCTCACACTTTACGAAGCCTAGTGGCTCCGTGCGTGCAGCAATGCATTTCCCCTCCTCTCAAAAAGAGTTCAGCGTGAGTGAAAGAGGAAGAGAAAAGAGTGTTGTCTTCAAGCCGACTGTCAGTTATTTTAAGTTCTTTCTTTATCGCTTCTTCAAACTCTTTAAGGATGGATACATTTTCTGCACGTGAGATGTGAGATTTTATCGAAAATTTTACACCAGCCAATTGTTTTTTGTTATAGATATCAACAATGCTAGATTTCTATTATAGTCATCCATTAATGTTTTCTTTTCAACATAGTAGTGCATAGTAGTACATAATATACATCAGTGTTTTTCAACGTGTGGGTCGCGACCCCCTGGGGGCTCGCGAAGACTTTCTAAAGGGGTCGCGAAAACCTTTCTAAAGGGATCGCAGTTATTTTAAAATTTAAAATAATGAGCTCTTAAGGTAGTTCACTTGTGATAGTAGTAGACAAAAACATCGTCTTATATTGAGTATCAAAGTTAGATTTTTTCAATGTTCCAAAATATTCGTTTTAAAGGAGACTGTAGACATGTAAACTTATTACGTCGTATAACGTTGAAAATATATACACGGAATGGTCTACAGTTGAATTATCAAGCAAAGCCGTTTTACGAGTAAAATACCTTGGGGTTAGGCCACTCTAGGATTTTTAAAAATAATTTTTTTAAAATTTTTTTAAAGGGCCCCTTAGGTCCTTAAAGAGGCATTCAAAGTACAAAAACTAAAATCATTCTATTTCAAAATGTTATATTTATTCAGAAAAGGTTAGTTAAAGGTTACTTAGAGCACAAATTAGGTTATAAACAAATCAACAAATACTTTCGAGTCACATGAATCATTAATGTTACAAGGAATAGGCACACATTCACATTAATGTGATGGTTGGACCTGTTTGTTGTTAATCAATTTTTCCCATCCCGGATCCGCTTTTGCTACACATCTAAATCTCTACAAATTGCTACACATTAAATTTAGGCAATTTCTCTGTTTGCCTTTTATTTGAACCTTCGGCGAAAACGCCAACTTGCAGAAATAGGAGGTTGCAATTGGAATCAAACACTTTAATGCTTCTCTGGTTAATAGTGGATATTCTATTTTTTCTCTTTAGCCAAAAGGTTTCCAAAATGATAGACATGAATTCCACGTGTAACGTTCCATCAGCAGATAGTTCAAACAGATTTTCTTTTAGATTGGTTCCCATAATGTAGTGTTCTCTGTAGCTGCTTTTAAAAACAGATTTATGATCCACCTTTTTCCAGTGTTTCTGAAAGTTATTCCACCGAGAAATAGTGACACAATTCTTCTTCAAATTCAAATTCTGAAATACAATTTCCATACCATCTATATATGATTTGATGTTTATTTCAGATCGCACTTCTACAATATAAGACTGAGTAAAACAAAATGAATCAAAGTTATCTTGCTTTATGGATAATGACCACAGGTTTATTTTTGCGAAAAGCCATAGATTTTATCTTTATTGAATTTTTACATCCCTCCCTTAAAGGCTTTTATTCATAGTGTTTAAAAGCTTGAATATGGCTCGAAAGAAAATTCAGTTTCAAAAGAAATTCCGGGGTCATAAATAAATTTGGTATATTTGGATTTGACTTGCTGTAAATACACCAAAAGTTCAGCTCGAATTTCCAAAACTCTTTTCATTACTTTGCCTTTCGATAAACTCTGTGCAGTAAAACAAACTTTGTTACGGTGAACGCATATCCTCATAAATGTTTCGAAATAAACCTGTCAGCCACACTTCTCCTTTAATATAATTTACTAATTTTATAACAATCTTTAATGATAAGAACGTTATTGTATTCCTGTGCCAAGGTTTTGGACGCAAGAGCTTGGCGATGAAGAAACCCATGCATCAAGCAATGCCAACAAGCGTTTGGCATCAGTGCTTTAAATGTAGGTAATAAAGCCGCTTTTCGTACCAGTCATAGCTTTTGCTACGTCATTACAAATAGCTATGCACCTCTTCGCCCAATCGATATGGAAGTCTTGTGTAGGTTCAACATACATGTTATATAAGCACCGGTCTGTTATATTCGTAAGCAAAGCTTTACAAAACAGTATTTCTTCTATCAATCTCTTCTTCTTTTTCAGACTTTATTCTTCCAATATTGGACATAGTCCTCCCTTTTAACTTTCCATTCTTCTCTATTCCTCGCCAGACTTAACCATTTCCTTCCTGCTACTTCCCGGATATCGTCGCTCCATCTTTCAAGGGGGCCGCCTATGTTCCTTGTTCCGTATCTTGGTCTCCATACCAGGATTCTGTGAGACCATCTGTCATCAGTTGTTCGTAGGATATGCCCAGCCCAACTCCATTTCTGTTGCGCAACTCTTTCCACCACGTCCGCAACCCCTGTCTTCTTCCGCACCCATTCGTTCCTTTTCTTGTGGCGTAACGTTATGCCTAGCATTTTCCGTTCCATTGACCTTTGCGTAACGGCCAGCTTCTTGATGTTCTATTGGGTAAATATTGTGGTTTCTGCGCCATATGTGAGAACCGGTGCAACACTTAAATCAAATTGAATCAAATATTCTCGCTTTTAACTTTCTTGGGAACGTCTTGTAGGTTAGAATAAAATCCAGCTTCCCAAATGTTGCCCAGCCTAGTCCTATTCTTCTTCTGGTCTCCGCATCTTAGTTTTCTTTGCCTATTTTTTGTTAATGTCCCAAGTAGATGTAGCTCTCTACTCTTTCCACCGTGACACCATCGATGACAATATCAGGCCGGTGTGGCACATCAGCTGTCAAGATTTTTGTCTTGCTCATATTCTTGTGCAGACCAGTTGATTTGGAGATGTTGTTTAGCTGATTCAGCATTGTTTCAATATCAGACTCTTCAGTGGCCACTAAAACAATATCATCCACAAAGCGCAAGAGCGTCAGCCTTTTGCCATCAACATTTACTCCCTTGTCCGCCCAGTCTAAGTATTTAAAGATATTCTCTAGACCTAGTGTAAATAATTTGGGGGACAAGGTATCTCCCTGGCGCACTCCACTACTCACTATCAATCTCTAGTTGGATTCAAAACGCACAAAAGCCACAAACTGTGTACAGCCCGCAATATCAGTAGATTCATCAAACTGCGGGAATACAAAGTACTTTTTTCTATGTCTTGATCATGCATGTCAGTCGCCATAACGCTTATTCTGCGTTGAATGTTATTGTCAGAGAGTGGTATACTTTTAAACTTTTCTACTTCTTGTTTCCCAAACATAATCTCTGCTATATCTAAAGCCGCAGGTAACATAAAATTTTTGGAAATCGTATGAGGTTTTCCAGCTTTAGTCACACGAAAAGCTACTCGATAACTAGCTAGCAACGCTTTTTCATTTGCATTGGACATATGTATTGGACAGCATTTTTTGTTGATTAAGGCCCTTCAATTTACTTTAAAGAATTGCAAGTGTTTGTTTTTTCCTTTGGATGTTTGGTGGAGAGTTACCATTTTGGATTATAGAGGGATATTCTTTTAATTTTTATATAACATATATGTTGGTATATATCTATGTTTATATACATATATTGGAAATAGTCCCTCTATGACAAATTATATTATTAACACAGATAGGAGAAATTGCATTGCTATTGTCTTATCGCTTCTCCGTGGAGGCGTTTGCCTCCATACATATTTGGCCGATATCTAATTATAAAAATAAGTAAAAATGATGTACGGATTCGATATTTGTATCATAAAAAATACATGCTAAAAACAGCGGAGGGTAGGATAGGTGGTCGCGAAATATGTTTCCATACTAAGGGGATCGCGGCATGAAAAGGTTGAAAAACACTGGTATACATCATAAACACATCTTCTGGTTTCGTGTTTGTCCACAGCCACAGACATGTTAAACGTTTAATAATAATACTTTATATAGTCTTATATGTTGAATTGTCTAAATTTATTTGTTTTATTTTACATATTTATCATGCTTATATATTCTTGGGCTTTTAATATAATATTTACAATGATAAAAAAATTGAAAGTGTGTATCTGGTGTAGTGTGATACACAGTAAGGTTAAATTTGCATAAAAATTGTCTGTCGAAAATGTAAAAAATATATTAAGGTTGCCAATTTAAAGGTCCTGCCGCCCATTTTAAATTCATTTTATTCTCCTAAAAAATGCGAAAGTGACACGAAAGGTGTATACATTATATATTTTTACTGTAGCTGAAATTATTTTCAGCACACACTTTTTAGAATATGCATGACCTTTATGGATTATTAAGTCAAGTTTGAATTATAAATGTTTACATTTCATTACAAAACAATATTTTTATGTAAATGTAGTGTAATAATTAGTAAAAATACCAACATAATTAATGCATTCAAATTAAGGAGTTTTTTAAGTGAAAACTTCTATAGCCGCGCTGAATGACATTTGGGTAGAGGGTAAAATCATACATTTACGTCATCGTCATCAATAGCTGCGTTCTATAGAAAAAAATTATATTACTCAAAGATGTGTTCAAAAGAACGCATCTATCCGCATATGTTTCAAGTTGGCTCTGAACGTCAAACATAATAGTCAAAGTTTTTGGCAGTGTTGACAGAACGTAGCGTTTATAAGGAAATATCAACCCGTAGAATTAGTGTGCAGTACAAGAGTAAGTACATTTACCGGATGTAATAGTAGATGTCCTAGCGCCGGATTATTGGAAAGTTTTTGGCAGTGTTGACAGAACGCAGCGCCTCTAAGGAAATATCAACCCCTATAATCAGTGTGCAGTACAAGAGTAAGAACTTTTGACGGATGTACTAGTAGATATACTAGTGCCGGACTATTGGAATTTTCAGATTACTGGATTGTATCGAAGAATTCATAGTAAATCACGAATCAGATTCATCAAAGTTTTAGGCAATC
The DNA here is from genome assembly GCA_944588485.1 of Phosphuga atrata. NCBI lineage: Eukaryota > Metazoa > Arthropoda > Insecta > Coleoptera > Silphidae > Phosphuga > Phosphuga atrata. Next base: position 10,243,974 of record OX155896.1, on the reverse strand, counting down.
AAATGTACTCGTGTACTTTCCAAAGGAAGGAAACTCCAAAATAAAATTAATAGTCAGCGATATAGAGATAAGAATAAGAAGAAAACTCTTTCAATATTTAATTCAGAAATTTCTAAACATCGAAGAATCACAGCTGACAAGAAGGAAAAACGTCGTAAAGAATATTCCAAACAAAAATTAATTTACATACAGATAAATTTTCAAAAGCAGTTATATGGCATGTTTATAAAAGTCAAAATTTCCATAACTCACAAATTGCAAACCCATCAACTCATTTTGCTGACCTATCAACACAGAACCAACCAAACATTCCGGATTCAAATTCATATTATGATGATGACATTAACAGTCATTCTCCTACAGAAGTGAGTTATGTTCCAGAATTACATAAAACAATACTAACAAACTAAATTTGATTAATTAACATACTGATAAATCTTCAAAACCAGTTTTAAAGCTGTTTTGTTTCAAAAGTTTTCACTTGAGTCGGCAGTGCCTGACTGCCTATATTTTTGTTATTTGTTATTATGGCCTTTTTGGCGTTATTTTTGTCTGCTCTTAATAATGATAAATTGACTTGATTATTATACGGGATTAAAATGTTGAGGAAAAAATGAAAAGTGTAACTTGTCAGGTTAAATATTTTAGTGTGTTAAAGTAGACACTAGGTAAGTAAGTAGTACTAGTAGACTAAAGGATCTATGTATGCTAATGGTCTCGGATGGGTTTCATCATTAATATGGCATCGAGATAATGCTACAGGCCTGTCCTAAACGTCCCTCACGTGACCGGCATGTTCGCCACAAAATAAATAAAATATGAATTTGTCTCTAAGTACAATTTTTGCGAGACAGGTAGTCTTGTCTACTTTCTATAATCAAGCAAAAAAATACAACAAAACTTGAAATCTCTTTGTAGTGTTTCCACAAACATTATTTTCGTAGAATAATGTAATTTTTTCTTTAAGTGTCGTAACCGCTTCGATCGTGACCATGTTGGGTAATAAGTTCATGATTATAACTTTTGTCAACTGCTCCACGAAACAGCTGGGCTGTTGTTTTGCCATACCATGCCCTTAGTTGGATTTATAAACCTGGATTTTATAAACCCATCTAGGCCCTCCACCTTCATTAACCTTTGCACTTCCGGTTCAGACTTGCGTTTCCGGTTTTATACTTCCGGTTTTTCACACATGAGAGTGTGAGGTCTATGTAGCAACACGCGCGAGGTCTATGTAACTCCACGCTAGGTGTGATGTCTATGCAGTCCCACGTGTAAGGTTTATGTAACCTCACGCTGGGTGCGAGGTCTGGTTTCTACTCCCGTTTCCGGTTTCTTAATTCCGGCTTTCCACATCCGGCCGCTCCATTTCGGGTTCCTGCTCTGTGCGCGGGAAAATTCAAAATTCGGCGCAGGCGGGAAAAATTCAAAATAGAAACCGGAAGTGTCAAGGTCAAAATCAGTGGAGGTGGAGGGCTAGAAGGAAAATTCATTCCTTACTCATCGACAACGACCAAATAGTGTTCCCCTTACTATGCGCTTTTACTAGTTAGCCATTCATTCCACGGAGGCACTGAACGTTCTAACCTTATTGGAGTTATTGGTCAGTGATTTAAAGTATGTTGTCTGTCAATATTACAATTTTACAATATTATTGGTAAGAAACAATAATTGTTTTGTAGATTCAACCGTATTTTCGTGCGTGAAAGGCTTTTGTGCACTCATGGCGATTAAACCAATCACCTTGGGATCGTGCTTTGAACTTCGCAACTCATGCAGAAAAACCTTTTTTCACACACCTGTATCATAAACTAGTATTTATGTTAAAAATTTAAAATAAATACAAAATAACATATTTCATCTCATGCAATCAATGCTTAAAATAGCATAGTTTCTTGCTCTGAGGACATCATGACTAAACTACTATATGCACGTAAAAATCGCGTTTTGATGTGGGCATTGTCATTTCGCTGCCGGCGCGCTAGCGAATTTTTCGTTGCGGAAATTTCGCGCAGCATACGCTCCGCGCCGGTCTAAAGGAGCCTTAAATCCACATCTCTCACTACTTTGAGAGATTCTGTTCATTACATTTTGCAGTTGAATTTCTAAACTTGTCAGGATAAGAGTGACATCGGTTTATTTGATGTTGTTTATAATTCTCCCGTTGACTAACACGCCATCATTAGAGTTTTCTAAAGCCACATTGCATATATCTTCTGCATACAGGTTGAAAATCAACGATGAGAGTGTGCAGCCTTGACGTACCCCACGTTTTATTTCTATATCGTTTTTTTCTCCTATACGTACACTTGCTCATTGTTGCCAGTATATTGCTGTTATTATCCTCAGGTCTTTCTCGTCTATTTCGGTGTCCTTTAGCATTTGTACCATCTTGTTTTGTTGGATCTTACCAAATGCCTTTCTCGAAATTTATTGTGCATATGTATAAATCATGATTTACGTATCGACACCTTTGCACCAGTACTTGGGTATTAAAAAGGGCTTCGCGTGTGCCTATTTCTTTTCTAAATCCAAATTGGTTTCTCCTATCCTGCAGTCTAGTTCTTTATACAATCTACCTTGGATTATACGCAGAAACACTTTGAGGGCGTAGCTCATCAGGCTTATAGTGCGATGATCCCCGCATGTATTTGCATATGTCTTCTTCGGAATGGTAAGAAAGGCTGAGTGCAGCCAATCCTTTGGTATTACACCAGTAATATAGATTGTATTAAATACTGTGGTCAAAGTTTTGATGCTAGAATCTCCCATTACTTTCAGGGTCTCTGCGCATATTTCATTTGGCCCTGCCGCTTTCCTTGTTTTTGTCAGAGCGATCGCCCTTTCCTCTTCCTGGCTTGTAATTAGTGCTCCAGTTTGTGCTTTTGTTGCTATTAAATTTCCTCTGTCGTTATCAAACAATTCAACCAAGTATTCTTGCCACCTCTCAAGTTGTTTTCCAATGTCGAAGATCGCGTTTCTCCCCTTGTCGTTTATGACACTAGGCGTGCGGGTTTTGGTTATCCCTGCCACTCCTTTAATTTTCTTGTGTAGATGGAACATGTCCTATTTTCGTTGGAACCCCTCTATTACCTCGCATTCTTTTCTATTCCATTCAGTTTCCGCTTCCCTGATTTTTTGTCTTATTTTTGTATTGGCATTTTTGTATTTGGTCGAGTTTACACCTTGGTATTTTCTTCTTTCTTCCGTCATCTGTAGGAATTCGGCTGTCATCCATGCGCTTGTCTAGCCGTTTTTTTTCATGTTGTTTGTCATTAACTTTTCTTCTTGTGCTTTTAATATTGAGCCTTTGTAGTCCTGCCACATGTTTTCGGGCTCTTTGCCTCGCAGCATTTTCATTTCTTCATCCATAACCTTTCAAATTGCTTCTCTACGTGCTGGGTAATTAAATTTACCTTTGTCTATTCTTGAGTTCTTTTATGTTTTGATTATCTTCTTGAACCTTAAGCGCAATTTTCCCGCCAGCATGTTATGGTCCGAGGGTACGTCTGCTCCTGGAAATGTTTTTACCGAAGTTATTGCGTTTCTGCATCATTTGTTGTTATGCAGATGCAATTAATTTGGTTTCTTATTATTTTGTTATTTTTGTGTGCGTGCGAAGACCATGTGTATAATCTTGTTTTAGATAATTTGAAGAAAGTGTTTGTAATTATTAATTGTTTTTTTAAACAGGATCTAAGAAACTTACCTCCCCGTTCATTCATTTGCACGTGGAGGTTGAGTGGAGGAGCACTTTATTGGATGGTCCCAATATTATCGACATGGTACCGAATCTTTCTCCATATAGTTTATTTTGCTTATTGTACTATATCTAGTACAGTCTTTCTATTCCTGCCTTCCTATTCTTTTTGTTAATTCTTCTCTCTTTGTGTTTGTTTGTATTTTCTTTTCTAGTTTTTGTTAGGAAATAATTATGAATTTATTTTATCCTTAATTATATAGTACGACTTCCTGCTTGCCATACATAAAATTAGCAAAGTACTACAAAAAACCGAAGCGGATTTAAGTTTGGCTGTATCGCTACTAAACGGGTTGAAAACATTTCTAATTCAATTCAGAGAGACAGGATTTTCCACTTCGAAACATATTGCAAATGAAATTTGTAGTGCAAATGACATTGAAATAAAGTTGGAAGAAACCCGAAGACGCCAGAGAAAAAGACTACCTGAATACGAAGGAGAAGTTTCGGAAGATACTAAGATACGAAGGTGAAGATATTTTGCGATTTTTTTTTGCAAAGACAACATAAAAATATCACCCTTAAAGTATCTAAAAAAAATATCACAATTTCGAGAATCCTTTCCTAATTTGTTTACAGTTTTACGAATAATTATGACAATTCTCGTAACATCGGCGGCATCGGAAAGGAGTTTTTCAAAATTAAAATTCGTCAAAAATTATTTAAAAACTAGTATGAGTCAGGAAAGTCGAAACAATTTAACATAACTGTCGATTGAGCACGAGTTGTGTGAAAGTTTAAATGAAAATCATTATCAAATGAAAATCGTTTTGATGAAATCATTAATGCATTTTCAGAAATAAAGCCACTATAAATTAATTTCGTTTTCTTTAGTTAGTTTAGGACAATAATTCTAGATAAAGCTAATAAATATATTGTCAGATATTTAAAAATTTATGTTTTATGTATCTTCAGATATTGTCCTTTTTTTAATTATATTTTATTTAGTTCTTGGGTAAAAGGATTTAATAAATAAAATTCTGATATATTGCCAACGTTTCGGTCTTTTTTAATTTCTGACCTTCAGGGCTACAAATTAAACAAAAACAATTACAATATTATTAATTAATATATAAATATCATACCTTATATCTAAATATTATATATTAATTAACTTTAACATAACAAACATGAATATAAATTATTAAGATTAAAATTTAAATATGAATATTGTATATAAAATGACAAATATTAAAAACTAATAAATTTTGTTGTTTTTTTGTTTTAAATTTAATAGATATGACAATGCTATTTTTGCGTTTGAATTTTGAATTTCGTGGTTGTTATGTTAGTTTTATAATGGTGTTAATTTAATAGATTATTATAAAATATACTAAGGCCCATAGTGTCTTCTCTGTAATTAATAGTGTTATTTGTTTTAATCTGTATCATTTCACTAATATTTCTTCTTGTGCTATTTTTGTCAATGTCAAGAATTTCAAAATTGTCAAAATCAAAGAAATGTCCGTCTATAAAAAAGTGTTTTGTTAGTGCAGTTTTGTTTAAATTATTAGAATTTTTACAATCATTTTTATGTTGACCAATGCGTTTTTTTATGTATTGTCCAGATTGCCCAATATAACATTTATTACAGTTGTGACATGGAATTTTGTATACTGAACCTGATATCATATCTTTTGGAACTCTATCTTTGATTTTGGTGAAAAATAATTTCCCTGTTGTTAGTATATTATATGGAGCAATCTTACAATTGAATTTTGTTGTTATCTTATTAATTTTTTCAGTCAAACCTTTAATGTATGGAAATTTACAGTGTCTAATTATGTTATCATTATTATTATTGAGTGGTTTCTTATTGTGTATCTGTTCTGTGTATTTTTTAATTGCCGAATTAATTAAGTATTTTGGATAATTATTGTTTATTAAAATTTTCTTTGTAATGTTTATGTTTTGAGTGTGAAATTTTGGATGACTGTATGTGATGGCTCTTTTTAACAAATTATTTATAAATTGTTTATGTTTTATATTTTATGATTTTATTGGTCATATTTATGTTATATGGTTTGTTAATAACCTAACCTAGCCTAACCTAATCTTATATTTGTTTACATTTTAAATTGTTTTTCATTATTTTTTGCTTTACTACTAAGTAAAGATAATATTTATTTTACTTTTTTTATTTTTCTTGTGCAAAACAAATAAACAGTATTTATTATTCTTGTTTTGACATTACAATTAAATTTCAAAAGCCAATATAATTTTGTAGATTTTAAATTATAAAAAAAATTTTTTGCCCTGGGTCCCGCACTTGATAGGGACGGCCCTGGTGTGGAAGGAAAAGGAGGAAGATAAAAATCGATCAAAGATCGACAATTGTTTAAATGTTTCATGCTTTGACTTACAAAAAGTTGTTCAACTGCCACAGGCGCGTTACTCACAATTTTATCAGTTTTCAACTTTACAATTTTCGATTTAGCAAAGAAAGAAGGATTTTGTTACATATGGCACGAAGCTGTTGGAAAGAGAGATGCCAACGAATTTCAAGCTGTTTCAAACAATTTCAAGCTGTTTGTATCATTATTTAACAGGGATAATCAAGAGGGGTATTTATAAAGGGGTATAAAGAAATTTTTATTTTACTTTGATAATTGCGTTGGGCAAAATAAAAACAAAGTTTTGTTCAGCATGTACTCATATGTCGCTAGGCGTTATGAAATTTCCATTATGCATAGACATCTTGAACAAGGACACACGCAGAACGAAAATGACAGTGTTCATGCTCTCATTGAAAAAAGAAACGTGATGTGGATTTATTCACACCAGATAAATTCATCATGCTTGTTAATATGGCAATAGTAGATGGAAAACCATATAACTTATATAGTTACTAATATAGCTAATATAGCTACAGAACTGAGCCATGACGATATTTTTTTATTTATCAAGAAAATTAGCAGCAACAGTTTTAAGAATTTCAGCAAAAACACTAATGGAGCAAAAATTTCTTGAAACAATTTAACTGAAATAATTCTGGACGCAGAAAACCCTGCACTAGTTTCTTATAAATATGAATTGGAGGAAGATCTATACTTTATGAACTTCAATCAAGCGATGAAGACCAGAACATCATTGTCTCCGGTTCTCCGAAATGAAAATGTATTACTTAGAAGCCATAACAATCCATTACCACAGCCAAAAAAGAACGAGCATTTACAGTCTCTGAAAAACAAAATACTGGAAACTTACAGATACTTTTAATAATCTCTTTATTGCAATAATGTAGAAGGAGATGGATAATGTTGAATCTTAAGAAATATTTTTTTTTAATATTTAGAATAATTTGAGTTACCTATTTATTGATTATTTTTTGAATTTTATATTATGTAATAGTTTTTTTGTTTGCGGCAATAAAATAAATAAATTATTTTGAGAAACACGTTTTAGAATAATAATTGTATTCCCTATAATATAGAGTATAATATACCCAACTAATAATTAAAAAATAACGAGCATAATTATTTTTACAATATTAATTTTTTTTTAAAGACACAAAATGGACTTTATAATTTTATTTTTTGGATCGCAAGCTGAGTGTGGAATCGTATCGTCCATTACAATTTTTGGTATTTGAACGCAAAATCATCGTAAGTGCACTTACAATGTTTTTTGCGAAAAAAGTGGAAATAATCGAAATTATAACAAACTTTAAAATAAAGAAAATTAAAAGAAACGACATGAAACAATATTGATATCTTCATTTTAGTTCCGTAATTCATATTGGCAATAAATTTTACATGTATTTTTTGTTCTGTGAATGTGACTGATACACTCAGAATTTTACAAACACCTATTGTAAATTGAGCATTTTGCAGTTACAATGTTTTAATTTGGAAGTATCGAAATGTGCATACTGTGGGCTTTTGTCTGAGGGCTCGTAATTTAAGTATGGTTTTAAGGTTGATGATTTGTTCTCGGCAGGGCCTGTTTGGTCTGAATCCTGCTTGGTATTCTGATAGTTTGGGTTCTAATTGCTTTTGTGTTCTACTCAAGAGACAGGCTGATAGTATTTTGTTGGTGACAGATAAAAGAGAGGTACCTCTATATTTATTTACATCTAATTTGCTGCCTTTTTATGTAATGGATGGATTAGAGCAACCTTCCAGTCATCTGGGAGCTTTTCAGTTTGCCAAATGTTTTGGATTATTTGTGTAATTTCTTTGAGTGAATTTGGGCCTAACTTTTTCAGAAGTTCAGCAACAATCCCGTCCTCCCCAGATGCTTTGTTGTTTTTAAGTTTCTTGATGTGAATTTCTTCTTGCGTTGGTGTTGACGAATTTTCCGGGGTTATTTCTGATTGTAAATAATAGAAAACTATTATAACACCGGTCAACACAAGCTTTGTTTCCTTTACTTTTTTTACTGTTATTGGGTATTTCTATCGCCGTGACTATGGAAAAAATATTTGGAGGTTGCTAACAGCTTTGCCTTTTGAAATATACAGTTTTATTATTTTGACAAAAAAATACAGAAAAACAATACATTATGTTAACAAAATTTCTATTGAATACTAGCAAATGATATTTTATAAGATTTCCTTGAATGAACGACTTTAGCTAGATCTCGTTGCAAACTCCAACAGTAGTCTGTCATCACCAGTAGTCAAGTCCGATATAGATTTTCGATATTTTGCAAATATATGTTCATTACAAATGTAGCAAAAACAATCGGGATTAAGCACATAACAGTTAATAACAGTTACTTTATAACAGTCTTCTTGACGAAGCCATATCGAAAGATACAACAAAACATATTTTAGTGTCCAATAAAAAACGAAAATCTATGTAAAAATACTAGCTATAACCCAAAAACAAAAGCTGTTAGAGAAAAATTGTTGCCATATTTAAAAAATTCGCGTCAATTTGAGATAGAAACAAAAAAAAATCAGAGGAAACAAACAATTTTATTTTTTTTTGTTGACCGGTGTATTAGATCAATATCATCAATTATTATAAGATCAATATCACTTTTGCTTTCTCTCCTTTTTTTTTCCTCAAGTTTAAACGGTTCTAAAGTTAATAATATTTAAACAGAGCAAATTGAACTGTGCAAGACTAGACCAACATAACTTATTAAATTTATATAGGTGCTTGGATACATAATGACTACCTAGCCATGAATATTAGGACCATAAAGGTACATGGGGAAATCTTATTCTTACTTTGAGTAGACTAACCTCTTACGTAACCAAACTAGAACTAATAGAATCAAATAATAGAACACTTTTTCTATTGTTACTTAGGTTTTTATGAACAATATATTTTCTATGTAAATAAAATAAAATATAATAGTAAATAATAACAAAACCCATTCTATTTGGATTCTTGTATATAAACATTAACTCGCGTAATTGTATTTCATTTTAATTGATTCTAAATTAAATAAATTTAATTAAACAGTGAAGAAAATCCCGAATACTGACTAAAACTATTAGCTTGCAGAATAGCCAATTAACTATTCAATTAAATACATAAATTCGAAATTGAATCGCCAATTAAGTGGTTAATTAATTTATATGTACAGCGAAACCGGAATTGTATGTAAATAAGATGTACTCTTTGGTTATCTATATTAAGTCAGACAAATTGAAATTACTGGCAATTGATTAGACAAATATTAGTTTCTCAATGGATTTTGCAAATGAACTATTACTTTAATAGTATTAGTTGTTAAAACGTGAAATATAACGAAACTAAAATGGCTATAGTAATTTTCCAATTGAATAACTAGCTTTGTAAGAATAGAATATATATATACAAATAAAACTAAATAAAGCAACCTATTAGAACCATAAGTCAGGAAGAAATGCCAAACTAGGGTGGCAACTAGTTCTCAATCATGGGTGACAACAGGATCATAACTTGAACAACGTGTCTCTGGAGTCGAATACTGGAGCTGTTGATTATAGGTTTTATACATGTCAAGAATTGCAGAATCTTTAGCATCAGACAATTTTTGAGACACCACAGGAACGGGGCGGTCTGTCACGCTACTTGACATGAAGTCTTCACCGGAGAATATATCTTTATTATAGGGAAAAATTCCACATTTTGCGAATGCTGTCGATATATTTAGTGGAGTCATAGATCTGGGATAAGCATGACCAATGAATCTTGCTATCTAGTAGATAGTGACTGGTTTCCCTGGCTTCTGTAGCATCAATGACTCAAGTGCGGAATAATAAAAGTTCTTTAATGGACCCATCAAACCCACATCTAAGGGTTGTAGTTTGTGAGTAGTGTGGGGATGAAACGTAAGAACCAAAACACCAGATTGTCTCTCAAAATCTCAATGGACAAATATGACACATGATTATCCATTATTAGCAGAGATGTATTTTCTGATGTCCTGCTTGAATACTTTAATAAAATGTTTAATTACCTCCACGAATACTCACTAGTCACTAGTCATCCAACTTGAAGGACTCGCGAGCCCTAAACTACCTGGAAGTGTACCGTACATCATCATGTTTTTTAAGTTTTTCCGAGGAAATATTATAGCAGGGGACAGAGCGTGGCCCGTAGCACTAACAATACAGCATGTAGTGACATGAGTGCCCTTTTCTCCATTTGTTACTTTACCCAATTTAGCTCCGGCTGCCACAACTTGTGAACCGTACACAGTAACAGTAACCGTACACAGAACTTGTACACAGTGAACCGGTTCACGTGTAGTATGCGGACCTTGGTCACTGTTCAATACATACAATATTCAACTTATGATATAAAAAATAGGTTATACACTGAATTGTTACTACGCAATATGTTCATAAAACGACTAATCCTACAACAATGTTAGCACAATACAACTTTGTTCTTATAATTAGTAACAAAATTTACAAAAATCAAAATAGTTATACTAGAGAATACTATGTTCTACGAAACAAATAAGCCGCTGTCACTCGTTACGTGCAAGCTCAGAACGCTGGCTCATGATGGAGAGCGATAGGGTGACCACGAGGCAAGTTTTAACACGATTGGTCAAATTGGCAATGTCACAGTTTCCCAATATGGCGATGGTTTAGTGTATCTAGTTGGTTCACGGTTCAACAAAGCAGCCTATTCGTAATTGTTTTCTTTATCAAAATTTTGGTTTCAAAATAATTTATAATTATTGCTGTGATTTTAAGTTTTACAGCTGTGGGAAATTATGGGTTCTGTTTTAAGGATTTGATAATTAGTTTCACCTTCAGTGAACAGCAATATGTTGAAACCTATACAGTTAGGTTTAAGTATTAAATTACACGGTGTTAGATTACATGTGTATGTAGTTTGCCTACATGTGTATGTAGATGTTCCGCGAACGAAGAAAGGAGAAGCGTTAAATAGAACGAGTAAAACAAACCTCTATATATGTGTAATTAAACTTGCCACAATTAAAATTGTCTACGTGATGCGGGCTTTGTGGTTGACACTCCTCCCTTGATACACGATCGCACTTCAAGTGCCGCATACATGTATACAAACGCTGAATATCCATCTATATATGTTCAGTGATTCACTATTTCCAACTAACGAAACAAATTATTGCGCTTCGAGGGGAAATATTCCTACATAGATATAAATTTCACAATATAGTATGCTGTATATATATATATATATATATATATATATATATAATAAATAATAATAATACGTATGGGCCACTTATAATGGACCACTTGTAATGATGTGAGATTTCCTAAGGCGCCACACTTCTTTCATCTTTTCACTGTGCACTTTCTTCCTTTCTTCAGAGCAGGTTGTTCCAGTCTTCAGTTTCTTGGCCTCTCCACTCACTTTCCATTTATATACTTTTTGTCTGAATATGCGTCCATTTTGTAGGTCTGGTACTGTTATTTCAGCGTCTTTCAAGTCCTTTCTAACTTCGGCGATCCACTTCATGTTCTTTATGCTTTCTGTGTACTCCAAGATATTTTTAGTCAGTCAGGTGTTCAGTCAGGTGATATGTCCATAGAATTTCAGTAGACCTTTCCTCATGTCGTTCACTATAGAATCAACGTATGTTGAGCCTTCCTCCTTGCTCAATAGCTCTTCATATACATGAATTGTTGTACTTCCTGCTCCCCCGACCATGCACGTCGTGTTGGTTTCTTCTGATCTCCTTCAAATCCCCTTGTGTGAACAAAATTCCGGATTACATTTCTATTCATCGGATCTGGCGATCCCAACTCCACTAGATTCCTCTCAACCTCTTTGTATTACTTTGGTCTTGTACGTTTGTTCTGCAGAAATTCTTTTGCGGTTGTTCTTCCAAGATAGTGATCTGCTTCTGTGCATCAGAGAGGTCGTCAGCAATTAGAGGCATATCACCAGCAAACGCTAGACTGGCTATTTGAATATACTTAATCTTAGCTTTTGCTTTCTTCGGTGAGATGGTACCCCTGCTTTTCTCCATTGTCTAACTGCCTTTTTCAGGGCACAATTGAAAAATAATAGGGAAATTCCATCACCTTGACGGACGTCAGTACTTATTTCAAATTCTTAGACTTCGCTTAATCCACCTATAAATTTTACTTTAGCCTTTGTTGCCGTAAGTGTGTCTTTAATAATATTTCTTGTTTTTTGATCAAGGCCATATTCTGTTAATACATTAAAAAGTAATTCGCGATCTCTACTGTAATATGCTTTCCGGAAATCAACCAATGTTGTGATATATTTTTTGTTAGTTGTGTTGCAAAATTATTTTAGTGTGATGTTTCTCAAATTTAATTTTTTTTCTGGAAATTAGCGCTGCTTCCTGAATCCACCTTGATATTCAACGATTTGATTATCTACTTGAAGCTCTGCACGGTTTAGTAAAACTTTTGAAAGAATTTTGTATGTGACCTGAAGAAGGGATATACCTCCATAATTGTTTGCACCACTTTTATTTCTTGTTCTGTGAATGGGATGGATTATCGCTAACTTATTTTTCCGTTTGCCAAATGTCCAACATAATTTCGTGCAATTTTATGATACAATTTTCTCCTGCATTTTTCCACAATTCTACAGATATTTGATTCTCCCCTGAGGCCTTGTTATTTTTTAGTGATCGAATGATTTCTTTAATAATCTCTTGTACAGTCGATGTGGTTGAATCTTGATTAATTTTATAAGAATTTAACTTAAACTTTTCTTATGGTTAGTCACTGTTAAGTAATTTAGAAATGTATTCTGGAAGGATTGTACAGTTTGCATCTATAGTATAAGCCAATTCTCTATTTTAATTAAAAAAATTAAGCGATGGCGAAGAATACTGTGTCAACTTTTGCTTTGACACTACTGTGTCAAAGTTCTATAATGGTTTCGTGACTTATATTCCTTAAAGTCCTCTTCTATGGACTCTCCACTTTAAATTCTCCACTTTGCTTACGAATTCTCCTTATAGATTTTGTAACCATTTTCCTATTTGTCATTTTTTCTTTAATTTTATAGCTTTCAGTCCACCTTCGTGGCACTCAACAAAAACCAGAAAAATAAGATTGTTTTTCATGTCTTCCTATAATGTCTTTCTGATAACTTAAGTGAATAGCCATCTGCAAACGCGTTTCCAGATTTATCTTTCATCAGTGCAGCGTAAAAACGCGTAAAATTAAAATCTCGAGTATGGGAATATTTTCTTTACGGGCAATAAACCTTGATGATATAACCGTGTATATATAACCGTGCATAGTAGATTTGTGTTAGAGTTGATAAAGAGTCTTCTGCAACCTATAGTTAAATTGGACCTCGATTGACTGATTATTTCTCTAATAGCTGACGCATTACTTATATAGAGCTCCTATATCAATCTTGCTGACTCTTACTCAAGTAACGCATTTGCTCCTTATTCAAACAGTAGGCCTCAATGATTATCTTCTTTTGTGACTTATTTTTTTTAATTTAATGAAGTTTTTGATAAGGTGTATACGAAATTTCGCTGTTGAGTCACAGAATCTGCACTTATTATTTACTTCGAACCACTGATTAATTTGAGATATGTCTTTACTGCATTCCCGTTAAAAGTTTGTTCCTATTCAATTCTGGCAAGCTGGACAGTCCTTCCTGGGTTTACAGTTTCCAGCAATTCTTTTAATTGTTTTAACCTTTATTACATTTCTTAGTCTATTACAGAGAGTATTCATTCTAAAGTACTTGGGATGGATCTAGGCTATTATTAGTTTAACAAAAAAAAAATAGATTAAAATATATACTGCTGGCTTTGTTGTTGGTACTTCTTTACACCTAGAATACTTCTTTCCGCCTAGAATATAGATTCATATTTGCGATACTAAGGTTCAGAAACGAAGGACTAGGCAGAAGGAATAGTATATTTTGTAACTAGGGCGGTAAGTTGTTTGTAAGTTTAATTTGACGCGAGAGGGAAATTGGGCGCACGAACGAAGTGTGTGCGTACATTCGCTAGAGAGGGCAATTCACAATACCACGCGTATTACAAACAATATTTTTTATTACTCATGCGAGGGGATGTATCTTACAAGTTTGGGATCCAGGGGCTATAAAAAAAAATGGAATCAAAAATGAAGAATTTGCTTTTTCAATTGTCTCCCGTAGCTTGGATTCGTTATAAGAACTCTCCTCCGTCTCCGGTATCACCATAGAATTTACACTCATTTTAAAACGTTTTCTTTAATTTTTATTATTATTTTGTAATGAAACAAATTTCTGACACTTTCACGTCACTTTTTTAATATCGAGGTCTTGATTGTGTTTATTTATTATTATTATTTTTTTGAATGTAACCTAGCGATATAGAATGTAACCTAGCGATATTAGCGTGCGTTACCCAGGTTATGTGAAAATACAACGATAGGTGGCTTTCTCGTATTAAAAAACGCATGTCAAAAAGTACTTTTTGCGCATGAGTAATAATAAATAATAAACACTCAGCATCGCAAAATTAATCCAAAATTCTTTGGATTGAAGAATCCAACGACACAATGTTATATATGAAAAAACAAACGAAAAAATCTATAGGTACATCAAGGTCGAATTCACGACTTACAACATAAGGCTTATTATTGAATCTTGTCTAGGCCTGAATATATTGATATATACTTTTAATATTCTTTTGCTATTGAACTAATATTAAAGCTAATATATCTACTAGTTCCTCATAATTTCGGTATTTATATTTTGAATTCATAATAACTAATTTTGAGTAATTTTAATCAAATATGTTACAAATAAATTATAAATGCCTTCAATTGTCACAAGTAAATAAGTTGAAGCATAAGAGGCCTAATAATTGGTCTCTTTTGCACAAACAATAAGGATTCATTAAATTAAAAATGTTAACTGTTAATGTTTGTCAATTTGTCAACTATATATCGTTCGTTTGTATGAACAGTATATTAACTCATAATCTTCTTGCCTGCAGAATTTCTTTTTTTCCCTCAGTAGTAGCAAAATTGACAAAGTCAGGAAGTGAACAAAAATGTTATCAATAAACTTTAATCAATAGTATAAAAGATACTATAAGAGAGGTTAACCAATTATTTGCAGAAATGGAAATATATTGATTTGAAAACTTCGAATCGCTCTTCAAGCTTTTGTGAGTTAATACCCTGTTCATCTGGACCGACGATATGACAGTAATCTAAATAAAATAATATTTTAAATTTAATAAGTTGTAGTAAATATGCAAATAAAATTATTTTTACTGAATAAATGTACTTATGTTTTTTATTTTTTATTTAAGAAGAATTAGCTTTTTCTCATTATAATTCAAATTGTTAAATATTATAATTGCAATAAAATTTTTCCTTTATTGAATATTTTCCTTTGAACTAAAAGCTATGTTTTATTCAATTAATTTTGCGAAGATTTTTCCAAATTATAAAAGAGCCTTGGGCTAAACCTTTGTTATAAAGGAATACCTTGTACATATCTTGCCATTATAATAGAGAATTTTTAAATAAAATTTATTTTTAAGTAATTCAATTAATTTTCTAAAAATCCTACGCACGGATTTAGAAAGTTTGACACGTTGTACGATAGTTTGAAGTTGAATTTATCTATTTAACCCTTTGACGAACAAGAACTTTCTGTGTTAATAATATTATGTTAATGATTTTTTTTTTGGGGGTTTTAAAACAATACTAAGATAACAACACAAATTTATGTTGTTAAGATTTTTTTTTATTTGTAGTAGTTTTTTCAAAAATAGGTGTTTCCACTGAAGCACCAATGGGAAATAAAAAATTATTTTTATTCCTTTTGAAACGTTTTAAAACAATTTTGTTTGTCCGTGAAGCATAATCCACGACAAGATCTGCAATGCCTTCTTGTTCTGTGAGATCTAGCATTTGTGCTACAATTAGCACATCGCACTTTTGTGCCATGTTCCGGCATATGTACAGCCTTATCAGTTCTTTTCTCTAAATGAACCTGGATTTTGCATCTACTGGCAGAATTTGGAATACTCGCACTTTTCCGTTTCTCTCGAATATCAGGTTGGGCTCTTATTAGTGCAGATATCACGACCAGTCAGAAATCTTTCAATGACATTGTCGCTGTCCCAAGCGATCGTGTTTTGAATAGAATAAAAGAATTCACAATAATCAAATCCAAAAAATGCCAGAAAATTCTATGCCACCATTTTTTAGACTTTCTGTCAATTTTGTAATATGCCTTTAGCATATCTGATTTATTCACATAACCCATGTGCCGATTATAATCCTTTACTATTTCCTTTAACATTTTACTGCTTCCTTACTTCCGTCTTATCTATACTTCCGTCTTTTTGTGTTCTTTGGACTTCTTAAAAACTTCTTAACTTAACTTCTTTCAAACAAAATAGGCTTCTTATCCATACATTTCGATAAATTATTAACACTAAGACACAATGCTAAGACACTATCTTGGCCTATCCTTAATATGTATTGGGGTGGTCAAGTGGGTGTCCAGTGGAGAGGTATATAAAACAACTATATAGGCTTAACAACATGTATATTAACAGGACTAAGACCTTGTAAAAGTACGTCTAGACACTTCAAAGGGTGGGAGCAGAGAGACCGAAGTCTCGTCTGTGACCTGACACGACTCTTATCTCTTAAAATACAATACACTCTGGACGAGAAGAAACGAATAATAATACAGGTTACAGAACACTACAATCCTCCAATCAAAATCTCCTCGTATCATATACTTTTCATTTTCGAAATCAATAGGAATTTCTCTTATTCGTTTTCTAGCCGTTCCACATGTATATCTTCTTTCAATAAATCCCTTTATAATTGAAAGGAATTAAAATGATTATCAAAATACACTTGATAATATTTCCCCGCTAAATAAATTGTTAACACCTTTATAACCCTTGCTCCTAAATTTCTTGCGGTGATATTTTCAATTTTTCCTGGGTATATTTGAAATTGAGAAACATACCCTGGAAGCTGCCACCAAAATCTTTTAGCTTCTTTTAATTGGCTTCATTGGCTTATATTTTCTGAAACTACTTCTGCCTTTAAATTTGATCATCGATTCATCTACGGAGATATATTTCGAGCGACGATAATACATTTTGTATGTATTTGATAAACCTTCTAATATTGGCCTAATTTTGTACAACTTATCGAAATTGATCACTCCCCTTTTTGACGCTAGTATATTATTCTTTAGATGTAAGTGCGTAAGAAGTTATCCAAATCGGTTGCGAAACATAAACGAAGGTATAAAATTGTCTCGCAATTCCATTTCTGATGAACAATGGTCCCTTTAACTAGGAACTTTTTTGGTGCCCATAAGCAAACTCATTGCCAAGAAATGTTTAATTTATTCGACAGTCGTTCAACTTTTATGGTTTTATCCATCCTTTTGTGTTATGTATAAATTACTATGAAAAACTCTAGTTTCTAAAAGATTGTCAGAAAATAATGTGTGGAACACATCAACTTTTGAAGTTTTGGCCCTACAGGTTTCATAAATGGTTGAACATTTGTACTGCTAGAAATGTTTTTGAAAATTTCTTTGTAATGGTAATTTATCTTCACTGTCCCAGTCACTCTCTACATTTACACCTACCACTTATTCTATAGCTATTTGCTTACCTTATTTCATATAATACTCAGGTTCGCTTTCACGTTCACTTTTAGAAGTATCTCATCAATCTGAAGGAATTTCTTCAATTAGTGCATAAGCCTGATCACTAGTTAATTTACTAACGTCAAGTCTATTCATTTTGAGATCCAAAATAAATTTAAAAAAATTCAGGCCTACTTCAGTGGTACCATATGGAACCAATTATAATCATAGATCATAAAAGAGTTAAACTACATATTCAATAGGAAACACTCATAGAATCATGTAACTATATATTAAGGCAATAATATAATGCGGAACGTACCGTGCGTTCGCTTTAAATTTACTGTTTACAACAAGGACATCTCAAAACATCTTAAGCACAAACTTTTAGACTCCAGCGTTACACATGTACTATATATACGACTTGGAGACAATGGCACTAACAAAGAAACGTACGGACCGTCTAAGGACAATGCAATGAGCGATGGAACTAGCTATGATAGGAGTCTGCGAGACAAACTTAGGTGCGGGAAATCAGACGTAGAACAAAGGTAGTGGATGTAATTAAAAGAGTCGTAGAACTTAAATGGCGATGGGCAGGACACGCGGCAAGACAACATCAAGATAGATGGACAGCGAGATTAATCCAATGGAAAACCAAGACAAACCAAGAGGAGTGCAGGAAGGCCACAGATGTTCGGGAGTGGACAAAGGAACGCTGCAATAAAATGTCGTAATTACCTATTTGTCAAAATCAACAAGTGAAAAGTAATTTTTTTGCAGTGGTAAAATATACAAGCAAAATTTAATTCCGCGCTTAACAGGTCAAGATATGCGCAATTTATTGTTTTCCATTTAGTTTTGTGTATCAAGGTTTGCGCAACTCAATTTTGGCGATCTAGATTAGTCTATCCAGTTTTGTGCGACATCAAAAGAGGCAAGCAGTTCCTACTCTTTAATCAGCCTTATACTGTGGTTTAGACGTAAAAAGATCAAGCTCTGGAATCGTAGTAATCTGAATAATTTTCTTTATTTGCTTTCGTTAATTTATTAATTTATACAATAGAAAAACTGTTTTTGTTTTCAAGAAGTTGCAACGTCGTGTTATAGACGGGTTATTAAATAATGTTACTTTCGGGTTGATATTATATTCAGTTTAAAACGGATAATTTGTTATTGTACATGATTTTCGAAAATTCTTTAGATTATCATATTAATTTCTTATTTTCTTAGTCAAAATAAAATTTAAGGGCTATATAAACATACATAACACTAAAGAAATACTCAGATTTATAAAATTGGAGTGAACGTATTGAAAGGCTAAAAGTGTGCGTGAGCAAATAGATACAAAGCAAAACAAGAAAGAAAAAAACAGCAGAGATAAATAGGAAAATACAAAAATAGGCTCCACATTTCGTTCAACATACTTTTAAGAAAGAGTCCTGCGGGAGTGTACAACTAGATAGTCTTCGAAGAAAACTCTCGGGAGGTGCCGAACCTGATGGGCTCGTGATGAATCGTAGCCGATATCTCTGCGTCACTACTCGACAAAACCCAAATGGTGTATATATATATATATATATATATATATATATATATATATATATATATATATATATATATATATATATATATACGCAGCAAATTCCAAAGATTATTATCATTTCATTATTTTTTTTTTCTTTTCCCTAGAGGATTTGTAGCTATCGAAATGTATACGTAACTTTTATTATTGCAGTTTAGTAACTGGTTTGTAAATTTTATAAGTGTTATAAATAGAGATGGAGAAATGTAATAAATTTGAATAATAATAATGACAAGACGGATATAATTAGATAGATAAAGCTAACAAAAATTCAACGCAAATACAGAAAACAAGGACAATCAAAAGTAAATACAACTAGAGACAAATATATAGAATGAAATATTGTTCATTTTATACCAAAATATACAATTTTACTTTGTTTGTTCAGTGTGTATTAAATATCGTACGCAATTAAGTTGTTTTCTGATTAATACAAAGTCAGACTCGACTGACGTAAGTAAAAAGTTCAAGTAAAAAGCAGCGAGTAACAAATCAACAGTGCATTTGAAATATGAACCGACTATATTTCAAATGCCCAGTAAATAAAAACAATTTGAGATTATATTTACCAGCAAAAATCGCTCGTTTTATTCTCGATTATTTATTTTCGATTTTTAAGTTGGACATTTTTACAATTTTAGTTCATTGATAATGATATTCTACAATAACCTTGTACACTCTTCATTCAAGACTCGATTAATTCAACTTAGAAATTACTATAGTATATTAATTTTATAAGACAAAACAAGATCAGACAAGACCGAACAAGACCAAACAAGACCAGGCAAGACCTGTCTATGCCAGACAGGACCAGACAAGACTATGCAGTACCAGACAACTTCAGACAAGATTAGATAAGACCAGATAAGACCAGACATTTGTTAATTTAAAAAGTTTTGCCGGGACAATTAAAAAATGGTGTCATTTAATTACCCTAAAAAAACACAGGTTTAACTGAGTTGGTCACCGTGGATTAAAGCGAAAATACGAAGCTATATGTTTAAATACATAGCAAATTTATTCGAATTAGAAAAGACGATATGACTTATAAAAATTAAACAAAATTTTTCTTCGTGAACCAGCCTAAGGACCACGCAGATATCACTGCTTACTTCTCACTCTCGCCACACTTTCACTTTTCTGACTCCTCCAAAAGCCTTCATTCTCTCCGATTGTTGTATTCATCTCTTCTCCGTCTAATTGCTATTCCCACGTTTCACTTTCTCTTCAACTAAAACGTTAATGCTGTTGAGTTGGGTTGAGTGGTTCTCCGTATCCGTCTCTATCTTGGCAGTCTTCATCTGTGATTCCAAGTCTTCTTAATTCTTCCTTCAGCTACTTGGCATAACCACTCTGGCTTTTCAGGTTATATATTTTGTCGAAGATTTCTTTATTTGTTCTTTGAGGATCCTTTCTAATCATGTGGCGGTAGAATCTAAATCGTCTCTTCCTTATAGTTGTTTCCAAATCTTCTATCTGCTCATAAATTTCCTTGTTTGATCTCAATTCGTAGTTTCCATTTACTATTCTTGGACTGTAGATTCTTCGTAATATCCTCCTTTCGATCTTCAGAAGCTTCTCCAAGCTTGTTAAGGTTGCAGTTTCCATTACACACAGTATCACTGGATTTACCACAGCATTGTTGTGCTTTTTTTTGCATTGATGGACAAGTTCTATTTGTTGTAGATGTTTTTTGTGATGAAATTTAGTTTCTCCAGTTTCAGTCTATTATTTGCTTTTGTAGGTTTATCAGATCTATTGTTGCTGATAATCTCTCCAAGATCTTTAAACTGTTTTGTGCCTTTAACCTGCCCATATTTCGACTGATTTCTTCTTATAATTTTTTTTTGGTCGTCATTATTTCTTTTTAATGGAAGGAGATCTGGAAACCAGCTTTCTCTGCTATGTTCTTCTGCTATGTTATCTCTTGAGTTCATTGATTTGTGTTACAGCTTCTTCTTCATTCTCAGCTAAAAGAGCCAGGTCGTATGCAAAAGCCAGACATTTGATATTGACGTTTTTGTTTTTTGATCCAATTATAGCAACACAGTGGTTAAGACAGAATGTCTTTATTATCTTATCCAAAACCACATTAGACAGCATCCGCGAAAAACAATCACCTTGTCTTCACATGAGATGGTTTGCCGATCTCTGCCTCAAATTTTACTTTTGATAGAGTGTTTGTGAGTTTTAATTTGATCAAACTTAATGTTTTTTGATCAACTCCATATTCTCTCCGTATTTCGACTAGTGTTTCTCTGTCTACTTTGTCATAGGCATTTTTGGAATATTTTTAGTAGTTATATTTTATTTAGTTCTTGGGTAAAAGGATTTAATAAATGTTAATAAAATTCTGATATATTGCCAACGTTTCGGTCTTTTTTAATTTCTGACCTTCTTCAGGGCTACAAATTAAACAAAAACAATTACAATATTATTAATTAATATATAAATATCATACCTTATATCTAAATATTATATATTAATTAACTTTAACATAATAAACATGAATATAAATTATTAAGATTTAAATTTAAATATGAATATTGTATATAAAATGACAAATATTAAAAACTAATAAATTTTGTTGTTTTTTTGTTTTAAATTTAATAGATATGACAATGCTATTTTTGCGTTTGAATTTTGAATTTCGTGGTTGTTATGTTAGTTTTATAATGGTGTTAATTTAATAGATTATTATAAAATATACTAAGGCCCATAGTGTCTTCTCTGTAATTAATAGTGTTATTTGTTTTAATTTGTATCATTTCACTAATATTTCTTCTTGTGCTATTTTTGTCAATGTCAAGAATTTCAAAATTGTCAAAATCAAAGAAATGTCCGTCTATAAAAAAGTGTTTTGTTAGTGCAGTTTTGTTTAAATTATTAGAATTTTTACAATCATTTTTATGTTGACCAATGCGTTTTTTTATGTATTGTCCAGATTGCCCAATATAACATTTATTACAGTTGTGACATGGAATTTTGTATACTGAACCTGATATCATATCTTTTGGAACTCTATCTTTGATTTTGGTGAAAAATAATTTCCCTGTTGTTAGTATATTATATGGAGCAATCTTACAATTGAATTTTGTTGTTATCTTATTAATTTTTTCAGTCAAACCTTTAATGTATGGAAATTTACAGTGTCTAATTATGTTATCATTATTATTATTGAGTGGTTTCTTATTGTGTATCTGTTCTGTGTATTTTTTAATTGCCGAATTAATTAAGTATTTTGGATAATTATTGTTTATTAAAATTTTCTTTGTAATGTTTATGTTTTGAGTGTGAAATTTTGGATGACTGTATGTGATGGCTCTTTTTAACAAATTATTTATAACATTAAATTTTTGATTGACATTGTGGTTAGAATTGAAGTTAATTATTCTCTGAGAGTTAGAAGGCTTAGTGTACCAGTTGGTTATGAGAGATTTATTATCTCTTATTATCATTAAGTCTAAAAATGGGATACTGTTATTGGTTTCTTTTTCCAAAGTGAATTGAATTTTTTGATTGTAAGAGTTAAACAAGTATATAACTGTATCAATTTTGTCTTTAGGTATAAGTAAGATGGAATCGTCTACATATAATTTCATTAATGGAATTTTGAAATCTAAAATTTGTTCATCAACATATTGGAAAAGGTCGTTCATGACAATATTAGCGTATGCCGGGCTAGTGGGAGCCCCGATAGCTGTTCCTTGTTTTTGTTTGTAGTATGACTTATTAAAAATGAAATAGCTACTTTCAAATGTAAATTCTACTAGTTCTAAGAATTGTTTTTTGGTTATTTTTGTAAAAATTTTTATGTAATTCCATTTTCGTTCAATTAATTTAATTAATAGGTCGTGTGGTATGTTTGTAAAGAGTGAAATCACATCTAAGGATATCAAAGTAAAATTGTCAGGTACTACTACTAATATCTGAAGATACATATTTAGTAGTATTTTAGATAAGATTTTTTTAAGTAACAGGTAGGAGTGCTTTACCTCGATAGTTGTTTACATCTGTCTTTGGTCCTTTTTATGCAATGAGTGTATGAGTACCACTAACCAATCCTCTTATCTTATCCTCTTCCAAAATTTCTTGAAACAGTTTTGTTATTTTAGTGGTATTTTTTTTATTCAAGTATGATTGGACACCTTCCAGAGTTCAGCTATTATTCTGTTTTCTCAGATGCTTTTGAAATAAGAGGCTGGGTGCTAGGTATATATTTATTTTGTTCTTGAAGTATTTGTGAAATAAATTAGTGTTATTCTTCTTGAATTTTTTTTCTCTATTTCTAAAAAAAAAATTATATTATATTAGGCTATTAAAAATGATTTTGATATAGGAAACTTTGGTTTATGCACAGATGTAAAGATTTGTTTACATAGCTATATTTAATTTATTTAAGCACACATAATTTAATTAAACCAAATGTTATGTTAAATATTTGAAATGCAGTACGCTTAGCTTATTCCTATTTTTATTTTTCCAACTTCCCTGCTTACAAAGAAGTTTTTTGTGTAAGAAAATTAGTTTGGTTGGGATTATCAAATCGAAGGAATGTTGAGTTATGGTGAACGTGCTGGGTGCATACGCTTCGCGCAAATAAGAATAATCTCGATGATCCGACACATATATAGGTATGCTAAAAACACCGCTTCGAAATAATTAAATAAATCTGGTCTTTTTCAGGATTAATTAAATAGATCAGTGTTTTTCCTTTTTTTTCACCTTACTTTGGAATCATTTAATTATTCAGTACATTATGATTACAGAACTTATAAAACATAACGTTAACACAAAACGTTATAAATTAGTCACCTCTCAATTGACTTTGAAAACCAGTTGTAATAAGTTATAATCAGGATCATATAGTTCCTAGAATAATAACGATTCATGCTTTGAATGCATAATAAGGGAAATATTACATAATTTAACAGTATTTAACAAAATAATGAATATACGAATTCGCATAATTCATTTCATATTTTACCATATTTTTTGAGATAAAATCGTAAACAAAACTAGATAGCATTAGGTAGAAAAGTTTGTTGCACAAAATTCAGAATCTTCTATAGGTGCCGTGACCATTCAACGATCATTGATGAGTCTCTCTGTGGTTACTCCATTCATTAGCAACTTCGCTTATATTGTTTCCAAGTGTCCACTTTAAACAGAGGATCTATTATGGTGTGTCTATTACTGTCTTCCAAATTTGCAGTTATGCTGCTTCGTTTAATTTCGCAAACTTCTTCTATCTTCTTTTGAAAATAAAGAACAAACCATAGTTTTTGTCATAGTTCTCAATTTCTTTGCATTCCTGGGCATGCTATTCGGCTTCATCTCTCCATCTTTCTTCTAATTTCGGTAAGTATTCTTCTATACTCGCGTTCATTACGATTTTTTTATGGATCTTGCCCGTCATTAATTTCTTTTTCTTCTCATTTGCTTGTCTTTTTAAAGCTTCTTGAGTTTCTAGTAAAGCTTTTTTGGCCAGGAAGTTGGTCTCCTTCTAGGGCCGCTTCTGCTATCTACATTTCCATGTATGATGAGGTGTAGTATATTTATGCGCGTGTATACCCAGATCTCAAATATGTTCAGACGTGTTGTGACGTGTTTTAACATTGCCTGTGTGAGTGTCTAGGCCTCCATTTCGTATAGCAGAACAGGAAAAACATAACACCTCACCATACTCTGAGGCATAGCGTCAAGCAGTGACTAAGAAAGGTCCTTTTCATGCGAATGAATGCTGCGCGGGCTCTCTTTATTCGGATTTTAATCTCAATGATTGGGTCCCAGTTTTCGTTGATATTATATCCGAGATACGCTGCCTTCAATTGTCTCTTAAGGTTTGTTTCGTGGATGGTAATGCCGGTAGCTTGGGTATCGTGCTTTTAATCAGATATTTTATTTTATAGATGTTAAGTTTTATTCCAAAGTCATCGTCTATTCAGCTCATTAGTATTTGGAGATCGTTGATTGTGGCAATCAATTTGTTGCAATAAGCAGATCGTATGCTGCACGGCATCTCATGGTATTAACTTGTACGGTTTTAATCATTTTTTCTTTGCCATCTAGCTCGCTTCGCGTCCGATAAAGCTTTCTTAAATTCCTGGCACATTCCAGAATCAGCCGGTCACCCTTTTTATTAAAGATTGGGAAAAACATTTCATTTTTGCAATCATTTGCTTTGTTATCTCCTTTGTCACATTTAAAGGATAGTTTATGTCTGTCTGGTCTATCGCACGCAGTACCATGGTGCCCTACATGCCAACATATGTAGCTTCTCATCACTCGGATTCTTTCTCTCACCTTTACCTTTCTTACCCTTCTAAATTTTCCTTTCTTTATAAGCTTCCCTGCTTGTTTCTGGGAAAGTGACACTGTTTCCACCTGGGTCTCTCCATGCTCGGGTCTGGTGTTTTTCATTTGTATCTGCCCTTTTCTTACCTCAATTGCTTCTTGAAGTGCTACCATTATTATCTTCACTAGTGGCAAACGAGTCAGGTAGGACTGTAGAAATAAGACTCGTCAGGTAAGACTACACAGATAAGATTAGACAGATAAGATTACACAGACTAGACTATACATATGTCCTTAAACAGACAGTCTAGACCAGGGGTTCTCAAAGTGCGGCCCGCGGGCCAAATGCGGCCCGCAAAGCCCGAGAATGCGGCCCGCGATATCGATACGATATATTATATTTTTATTAAAAAATAAATAAGTAAATAGTAAAATAAATAATAAATATCACAAAGAAGATATAATAAAATATTTTCATATTTTTAAAAAAATCTTACAGAGCTTCAACCATAAGCGTTTGTGTTAATAAAATATTGTATAGTTTATATTTAAAAAAATATTTTAGTATGTCTAGTCTAGTTATTACACATTTGTACAGATATATAATATAATAGTCTCATATATAGATACGGAACTGTTAATCATTTAAGACATGCAATTTGAATTGATAGAAATACAGGAAAATATCGATGCTAAGAATTCTTATCGGAACAATTCCTTAATTGATTTTTATAAATAATTATCATGTGTGAATTATCCCAAATAGGAAAACATGCTCTACAAATGTTTCCATTATTTGAGAGCACATATATTTCCGACACTTTTTCTATACTAATAAAAAAAAAATAAGAAATAGTTAAATGTATTTAAAAAAAATCGTGGTTATTAATTTTATTTCGCTTTTTTTTTGGCCCTCCAAAAAATTCGATAATTTTAAATTGGCCCGCCTAAGAAAAACTTTGGGAACCCCTGGTCTAGACAGTATACACAAAACAAAACTAGTTCTCGTATTATAATATTTGTTTTAAAAAAGCAACTATTTTATTAAAGATTGTTAGCATAACCGATGTAATATATTAGCGCCAGGTGTAATAGCAATTTTAATATATTTTAAAGTGGGATCGAAAAAATTAGTTGAAAATTATTCAAAAGTTCTTAATGAAAATACGGTACCTTAAATGAGACATAGCTTTATGTATGTCCCATGCATTTATAATGAGACATAATTAGCTTAAGTTTAGGTAATTCTTAATACTTCAGAATAAACTTCAGAAAATTAAATTAATCTCGCATAAGACTTCAATGTAATTATATTATTACCGCGACACGTCTGTAGTGAGCGGGCGAGTGAGACGCTTTGATAATAAGACATTGTCATGTTGATAAAACACCTCCAAAGATTTCACATGCATCATATCTACCTCAAACAGATCCGTCTGTCCTAAATCTAATTTTAAGCTTTTCATCCCGATTTGATTAACACCGATGTGTAAAGTTATTTTGAACGAAACGTCTATCGCATGCATTTTCCGGTTGGCAAATAAAAATTACGGTTTGATACATTTTCTCTTCGAAGACTTTTTTTTCCGGTTTGTTTCTGGTGTTGCTTCTTTACATTCGAGAATGCCATAGCGTTTCTTCTTTTCAGACTACTTTCAAACTGCATAAGCATTTATTCAAATGAATTCAAATATTCGTATGGAATATTCAATTATACCAGTTTTTTGCTCTCGTTTCCTTCTTTATGACCTTATACAATATGTATTCCGGAGAATCATTTTAAATTGAAATTAAACTCGTTCATTCTCCATAATCGTTTTACTTAATTTACATTTTTCATCTTTACCTGTGTTTTAACTATTGCGTTTCTCGAATTGAATTTCATTTAAAGCTCACAAATTAAAAATAACTTAATAAAAGTGTTTTTTATTGAAAATTTTAAAGTTGCAATTTAAAAAGACCGGACTCTATGCATACAAGTATAATCAGACAACGTTTCCTAGCCTGTTTAGCCTTGTTTTTCCATACCTACTTGTCTATTATGCTTATTTATGTATAGTCTTTCAACATTAATTTCTTTTTCTTCTTTTGGCGATTGTCACATGAGGTCTCGTCCTAAGTAATTTACCCTATTTGTTTAGTTTGATCCATTCTCTCATATTCTTTTCTTCTCTCCAAATCTTTAATTTTCTAATTTTTTAATATCCATCAAGCTACCTCAGTATAATCTTGTCTATTTGGTATTATTTCTTTTATTTTATCTGTTGTTATAGGCAGTTTTTCTAATAACAGTCTTGCAGTTTCTACAGTCTCCTTTGTCTACTCTACTCTGTTCTTCTAGTCTAGTTTGTTTAATCTGGTTTCCGTTGACTTGGCATTGCTTTCCTGCTTGTTGTATAGCGTTTCGTATTATATTAGTTTCTTCTACGTTTGTTTCTTGCTGGCACGTTTTGCCAGTGTTTTTATTTTATCTTAGGAGGTCCTTATACTGCTCGGTGTCTTGTTGCTTTTTGTATCAAGTTTGGTCTTTTTTGCCTCTTGTTTAGCGTAATTTTTGATCTACCAGCTCTGTGATCACTTCCCACAGAAAGCCTATTTAAGACTGTAACATTGTGTACAAAGTTAATCTTGTCGGTGAATATGAAGTCAATTTAATTTTAGTGGCTCTGTCTGGGCTATCCCATGTCCATTTTATCAGTGTGGTAGTTTCAAAGAAGATATTCATTACATATAAGTTGTTTTGTTGCAGAAATTCCTTCGTTACTTCTCCTCTCTCGTTTCCGCCTCCACATCCCAGCAAATTGTTGTTTCACTTCCGTTTTGTTTGGTTCCTGTTTTGGCATTGAAACCCCACATTGTTATGGTATAGTGTTGCATAAAGTGATTGTTGCATGTTCGTTGTGATTTGATCGTAAAATCTTTAAATGTCATCGCCACTATGGCATAGATTTTCATAGAATGTCTCGCCTTCGTTTGGAAATGGATCAGGTATGCTACCTTCGTGCTTCGAATTTAAATAAAACTGGCGATATGAATTTTGGGTACTAGGAATCCTATTCCTCCTTGACTGTTGTAGTTCCCTGTGTGATATAATAATCCTGATTGTGGAATTAATTCTTATTCTTCTTTCCTTCTGTGCTTGCACATACCAATCACAACCCATTTCAAGTGGTTTAGTAGTATTCTTCTTCTAATACTTGTAGTTTAATGGTTGTTGCTAAGATTTTCGTACTATAGGTTATAGGCTTTAACATCGAACTATTCGTATACAAGTACATCGGTACTTTTCAGTTTTTTATAACTTTTAGACAACTAATAACATTCAGCCTCGTAGACTAGAGAGTTAGAGCAGTGCTCCGCAACCTTTTATCTTCCACGGCACACTAACGTATTTTCAAAAATTCCGCGGCACACCACAAGTAAAGGCTTTAAAAATACAGCAAATGCAGTAATACATCGACCTACGCTAACTCGGAGTTACGCGATTTCAAATCTCGTCGATTCGTCTTTTGTTTGAGCGTCACACTACTCTTGATTATCGATTATAGACTTACTGCCCTCACACTATTGGGAACTGACATCGTGGCGTGGCTAAAAATACATGTGTTAAAACGTAACTGTATTATATTTCAACTACACTGAATTTTAGAAAATGACTCCAACGAAGAACTCATTTCTTCCACAAAACGAGTAATAAAGAAATTATTAGCATTCCATGAGGAAATTTTGCGAGAGGGACAAAAAATCTTTGAGTCGTCAAACTACTTTGTTAGATTTTATGAAGCCTTCTATATCAAAATAACTTCGGTAGGCAATTTTATATTTCTATAATCTAAGATTTTATTAAACATTTTTTGTCTAAATTATTATTTTCTTTCGGTTCAGGCCCCAATTAAAAATAATTTATAGGTATTTATTTGCGAAATTATAACCCGACTTACGCGAATTCGAGTTACCCGGGTAGCGCTCAGTCCGACCTATCGCGTAAGTTCGGGGTATTACTGAATGAAATAACAATAATAGGTGGTACGTATATGTTTTTATTAGATAATAATATAAAATTAAAATTTTTAAGTAACCCCCGGACAAATTTATTTATATTTTAGTTATTAAGACCCGTTTGTCAAGTAGGAAATGAGCTGATGATCATCCTGCGCCTGAACAGATCTTCATAAATTATAGCTCGATCATGTCAGCTTTCAAACAAACAAAAAACGCATCAAATTCGGTCCATTGCTTTAGCAGCTATACACAGCCAGACACATAGATATAAAGACAGACACGTCAAACTTATAACACCCCTCTTTTGCGTCGGGGGTTAAAAATACAATAATTTTTATATACAATTTGAATTTTACACCAACACAAAAACACATATATTTTTATTATAGATTACACATGTAAAAAAATGTCTTTTAATTTAACTATGAAGTTTGTTGTTATTTACTTATGCCTAATTAATCCATGCTAGGTGATCCATACTTACTTTGAATTGAAAAAATCACTATGTTTTTACCATAATTAATTTGTAAAAATATTATATGACTTGTGAACACAGTTATATAACACTGAATTGGAAAATTCACTACGTTTCTACCACAATTAATATATACAAATATTATATAACTTATTACTTTATAATATATATTATATAATATTTTTGCAAATCAATTGTGGTAAAGACATAGTGAATTTTGCAATTCAGAGTAATCAATGCTAATTTAAACACTAATTTAAACAGTATTTAAACATAATAACTAATTTATTAATGTGATATTTGTGCTTGTTTTGATGAACATATACGTCGTACATTTGGCTTTATATTAGAAAGTGCTACTCGGAGTTCATGGTCAAGACCTTTTAAACACGATCGTTTTTCATTTTTAATTAAAACCAATGTAAAAAAACTTTGTTCACATAAGTATGTCGTAGAAAAAAGTAGCAAAATTGCAATAGCCTTTGCAGAAATTTGAGGATACTCATTCTGAACGGAAATCCAGAAATCAGCCGATTTCATTTCACTGAAGTTGAGTTTCACCGTCCCATCGTACCTCAATTCTATAAATTCCTCTCGAATTTGAAAAGCAAGTGCTTCTGTTGATTTCTAATCCAATTATATTGCTCCGCATTAATTGTGAAAAACATTGATTAAATTTGTCTTGCAACAAATTTAAATGTTGTTGAGTCAGATCCAGAATTATCTTTTTGTTTTCAATCATTGACTTGTGAGTCCTTCGGAACATTTCTAATGATCCTTTTTGTATCCCTTTCTGCCAAAGTTCAAGCTAATTTTTAAAGCCCACTAACTTGTCGGAACACGTCAGATTATTTTCGGTTCGACCTTGCATTCTTTTATTCAGTTCGTTCAGGTGCTCAAAGATATCAGCCATGTACGCCAGTTTGAACATCCAGTAATTATCATCAAAAAGTTGATGAAGTTCGGGCATATCTTGTTTTAACAAAAACTCGCGAACCTCGTTGCGAAGCTCAAACAATCTAGCCAAAACTTTTCCACGGGATAGCCAACATACCTCCGTACCCGTAATAAGGATTCATAATCCGATCCCATTTCTTCACATATTATTTAAAAAATTCGCGAATTTAAGGCTCATGTTTTAATAATGTTTATGATAGTAATGCATTGATTCATCGTTTTCAATAGTTCCGTTGGCAAGTTTTTGGTCATTAATGCTTCGCGATGTATGCAACAGTGTGTAATTTCTATATTTGGATTTTACCGTTCTACGCACGAAATAAAACCTTTTTTCTTGCCCATCGTTGCTGCAGCACCATCCGTGCAAATACTAATACAATTACTCCATGACATATCATAAGTTTAAAAAAAATCATCTGTTACTTTGAAAATGTCCTCGCCGGTAGTTCGCTCTGGAAGCTCGTTGCAAAATAAATAGTTTTCTATTATGGTGCCCTCGTCAACGAAACGTACAATAGCTATGAGTTGTGCTCGGTTTTTAATATCCGTCGATTCATCAATTTGTAGTGCAAACTTCTGGGCCGTTTTTAGTTTTGCAATTAGTATTAGTAAAATATCGTTCGACATATCGTTGATACGTTTTTTAACAGTATCAGCTGACAACGGTACTTTTTTTACTTCATTAACTTCTCTAGGCCCAAGCATGGATTTAACAATTTCTATGCATGCTGGTTTAATGAGTGTCTCACCAATAGTATGTGGTTTTTTCTGACGTGCAATTAATCTTGCAACATGGTAACTAGTTTCTAAGGCGTTATCAGATAACAGTGATTGCTTCTGTTTTCGCCTTTGATCGAACAGTCTAAGAAAATATGATTTGTCCTTCTTAACGTAACTAGAATGGTTTTAATTTAAATAGCGAAGCAGTTTACTGGGTGCCACTGCTTCGTTAGATAGCATTTCTCCGCAAATGATGCATTCTGGTTTGGGTGGCGTTTCTTTATCACAACACGAAAATCCATATCGAATGTAGTCTTCGTTATACTTTCTTTCCCACATCTTCGGTTTTTTTACAGCACCACTTGTGCTTGGTTCATTTTGGTTTGTCGGTGAATTCGAAAATCTTTTTAAAAACTTTTTAGAGGTATAACAACAAAATAACCTAAAAATGTGGTATTTGATGTAAGTTCTTCTCGTTCGGATGCATAAAAATACGTCGACTCAGACACAAAGTGCCGACGCTCGCGCCACGCCCTCTGTAATTTGCCCCACGTGCAACAGCGAAATATGGGTTTATACTTGAGTTTCCGATCTCGATTCGATTTTATTATACGTCGATCTTTTAAAGCCCAATTTTTGTCAGCCAGATCGATCTTAAAATCGCCACGAAATGAAGAAATCGAAAATCGATCACTACTAGTACATTTATAACGATTCATTTTAATATTTCTAACTTACGACAGAATTTTGTTAACTCGAGAATGATTTATTCGATTCGTGTTTCTGAAATCTTTAGAAGATTGGGATAATAATTAATATTAGCTCAAAGCTATGCTTAAATAAAAAATAACATATTGGCGAAACACTCAGGTGGAACAACTTAAATACGCAAGATTATAAATTTGACTTACCCGTAATAAATGCACTAGTGCCGATTATTTATTAAGAAAATGCTTACAAAAGCATAACAGCAAGCTACTTTACTAATATAATAATAATATCACATTAAACGACGTACATCTCTACGCATGAGTACGCAAACTAACACACACAGTACTATATGTACAATGTACATATTTTGTTTAACTAAGTACATGTTTTTGTTTTGTATATAA
Organism: Phosphuga atrata; assembly: GCA_944588485.1. Lineage (NCBI taxonomy): Eukaryota > Metazoa > Arthropoda > Insecta > Coleoptera > Silphidae > Phosphuga > Phosphuga atrata. Next base: position 10,211,042 of record OX155896.1, on the reverse strand, counting down.
TTTCGACTCTGAGAAATTACATATTGGCATTTTTACATATTAATTATTCTTGAGAAATCCGCGGCACAGCTAAGAACACCTCGCGGCACAGCAGTGTGCCGCGGCACAGCAGTTGCGGAGCACTGAGTTAGAGCGTTAACTAAAAATCTGGAGGTGCCGGATTCGATTCCGGGAACGAAAGTCGTCCGGATTTGTACCAGAAGACAAATGTGTAATTAATTAACCCCAATTTAAATAACACCTAGGTTTCTGGGCCTATAAAGATAAAATTTGGGGAAAATATAATGGGCCACCAGGCCGTAATGAAATAGTTAATATTAATATCCGGTATCCACAAAGGACAAAAAAATAGATTCAACTTAAGTTTTGAGTTTATTATAATGTATCATTTAAAGTAAAAAACATTCTTGAAAATGATTGCTAGGTTGTTTTACTATTTACCAATCGAAAGATAAGGTAATAGAGCAAGTGCACAAGTGACACGAAAATTCACGATCTTCAAAATGTGGAAAAAGAATCATGCCTAGAAGTTGTTCAAAAGTTGGTTATTAAAGCGTTTTACTTATTTGCAATGGAACAAAATATGTTTTAATTGGGTTCTATCAAATCCCACTTCACTTGAAAGAAAAAGTCACCTCTCTAGCCGCAGATTAATAAAGCCTCTTTAGTTTCACAAGACTTTTACACGTGTTTATAAATACAAATAATGGGAACAATTATAAGTTTTGTTAATAAATTTGTTTATAAACTATTTCATAATCTATTAATTATCTATTAACGATCTATTAATTAATCTTTTAAACATTCAGTCAAGCATGTGCTTTGTTTGGAGTTTAAGCAGTTCTGAACAAATTTTAGAATTTTAATTTAACAAATATACATTAAGCAATATAATATATATCAAATAATTTGACCTTTAAATATATCACATTTTGTATTATTATTGTCATCTTCAATCGTATCGTAACCTACCCTATTTGTTTAAAATATTAATACAACGCAATACAATGGGTAAAACAAAACTTGAAAGAAATATTCTTTCCATTTTTTATAGTCATATTTTGGTTTTTTGTAAAGGTAAATGTTTTGGTAATAAACATATTAATATGTTTAATGAATAATATTTCAAATAACAGAAATTTGTGTTGAATAAATAATAAATATGTTTATTTGTTTTCCTTTGAAATTTGTGCTTTAATAATTTTAATTTTATTTCAGGTGAGAGTCCGCTTTAAAATGGGTTTTCTAATAATATTTGTTATCAATGTGGGCCACGTAAGTAATTATTTCTTAATTACACTTAAATACACTTATTTCAGAACTTAAATTTTTAAACGTAAAACTTTTTATCAAATATTCAAATAGGTGTGTAATCTTTAAAAAGATCAGGTTATAAATAATTCACTTTAGCTGAAACTATAAATAGTTTTATGAACAAATGTATACAATGAATTTTTAAAAGATGATCTTACCTATAAATGAAGAGATTATAAGACCTTTATTAAACATATTAAAAGATTTACAATGTATTCTAGTATATTTTATCAATATTAAAATATACACTGCCGAGAATAAAATTAGGGTCACTTCATAATTTGAGCTTATTTTACAAATTTTTAGTTTTTTACGTGTTTTTTAGATTGTAACAGTTTACTAATTCATTGCTTGAATAAAACAAAAGGTTTTTGTTGTTCAAAGTTTATTGAAAGTAATGAAAATGAACAATTTTAATTTGATATGCTAAGTAATGAAAATGAACAACTTTACATTGATAAGCTTTTGTTGAAACACAAGAAAGTTTAAGGAATTCAGTAGTGAGTATTCCTTTGGCAGTGAAAACAGCTTGTAAACGACGTGTCTTGCTCTAGATAGATTTTGGATAACGTTCTGCGGAAGATTGTCTTATTCTTGCACCAGTATATTGCGAAGCTCTCTAGAATTTCTGGGGGCCGGCACATGTCTCCGTATAAGTTTTTCCATCTCATACCAAATATGGCCGATTGGATTTAAATCTGGACTGCTAGCTGTCCAAACAAATCGCATAATTTCACACTCGTCAAGATACTCAGTTACTATCCGAGCAGTATGGGGCCGTACGTTATTATGCATAAATGTTGCGTCGTCTCCAAGAATAACCATGAATGGTAAAACATGGTCATCTAGAACCTCTGTCAGATACCTATGCGCAGTCAACGTCCCATTTTCGATAAAGACTAACTCCGTGCGAGTGTCAAAAGATATGCCTTCCTATGCCAGAACTGATCCTCCGCCAAATGGTAGTCGCTCCGCATTACACGCTTGAGCATATCTCTCGCCATGTCGTCACCACACTCTTACATGTCTACCTGAGCTCGTAAGACAGAATCGCGGTTCATCGAAAAACAAAACGCGTCTCCAATCCGCTATTGTCTAAGTCAAGCGTTCTCGTGCAAAATTCAACCTCGTAATCCGGTGTGCACGGGAAAGCGGCGGTCCAGTAGCTCTAGTTCAAGAAGATAATCCAGCAGCATAAAGTCGTCTCCTAACTGCCCACTTACTTATTTTTACAATTTCTCACTTCTTGCAGATGATTTCGAAGGGAAACTGCCGTGACCGTTCGGTTTCTCAAAGCACTAGAAACGAGAAAGCGGTCATCCTTAGCTGTTGGAGTTTTGCCTCGGCCTGAACAAGGTCCTCGAGTAAGCAGACCTGTATCTTCGAACCGCTGCCATACTCGTTGCACACTCGAGAGGCTTACACCAACGTTTCTCGCAGTTTCGCGCTGACCGCGACCGTCTTTTAAAGCCGCCACAATTTGTGCCGCAACAACGGGATTTATGGTCATTGCAAAACACTAATAGTGACAACAAACAACAGACAGACGACAACACAGAAACAAATGCTATGCTGTCCTTAAACTTTCTTTTGTTTCAACAAAAACATATCAAAGTAAACTTGTTCATTTTCATTACTTAGCACATAAAATTAAAATTGTTCATTTTCATTACTTTCAATAAACTTTGAAAAAGAAAAACCTTTTTTTGAATCAAGCAATCAGTTAGTAAACAGTTAAAACCGAAAAAAACACCTAAAAAACTAAAAAAATTAAAAAAAACTTCAAATTACGGAGTGACCCAAATTTTATGCTATATATATATATATATATATATATATATATATATATATATATATATATATATATATATATATATATATATATATATATATATATATATATATATATAATATATATATATATATATATATATATATATATATATATATATATATATATAATATATATATATATATCTATATATATATATCTATATATATATATATATAATATATATATATATATATATATATATACATATATATATATATATATATACAACTGATTTCTACAGTTATCGCCGCCTCTCTGTCCCCAGTTTCCAATTTGTCTACCGTAACAAGTGTCCTCTTCTAAATTTCTAGCGTCCATTGATTCTTTTATGTCGTCTCGCCAGCTTCTTCTCGGTCGTCCTCTCTTGCTTCGTTCCGACGGTATCCATTCCCGAACTTTCTTGGGCCATCTGTTCTCCATTCTTTTGGTATTTCCAAACCATACTATTTGTCTTCTTTCGATTTCGTCTGCTACAGTTTGTTCCTTGCACGTCATTTTCCTTATTCTCGTGTTCCGTAACCTCTCCAGTCTGGATTCTCGGCAACTCCTTCTTAAGAAATCCATTTCAGTTGCTAGTAATTTTTGGTTATACTTTTTGATTATATCCCACACTTCTGCCCCATAAATCATCACGCTCTCCACTATGCGTGGTTTATTCTCCTTTTTGTTTCCCTTCTGACTTCTTTCTCCCAAAGGAGTGAGTTTAATGCTCCAATGGCTTTCCTACTTTTGGTAATCCGACCCCTAATTTCGTCATTGCTGTTGGCCTGTTTCTTAGGATAACTCCTAGGTGTTTAATCTGGTCTACTCCATTTATTATTCCAGATCGTGTTCGTCCTTTGCTAAAACAGCTTGGTCGTCCAACAAATATAGACTATATAGTGTGTCATCTCATACTCTTAGTCCCATGTTCTTACATCTCTTCGTCCACCATTGCAGGAGCTCTGTCTAAATCTCTCTGTCTAAATGAATTTTAAATAGAGTGGGTGATAAGCAGCATCCTTTATATCGGTCTTTGGTTGTGATAAATGCCTGTGTTAGTGTGTTGCCAACTTTTTTTTGAGAAGAATTATTCTTGTAGTATTCTCTGGTGGCGTTTGTTAGAGAAAGTCTTATACTAAGTTGTTCCATAACTTTCCAAAGTTATATCACGGGGACGTTATCATAGGCTTTCTCAATCTAGATGAGAGCAATGTGTGTTTCTCTGTTCCTTTGCATCTATTTTTTTAGGGCTATTTTTAAGGCAAATATGTCATTCGTTGTGGATTGGCCCGCTTGAAACCCCGCCTGCTTCCTTAATAACGATCCTCTTGCATAAACTGCGGGCGCCTTTCTTCCAGGAGATGTATGAACTGTTTAAGTTGGTTCCTGGCTTCGTTGTTGCTCGTATGGATTTTATTGTTTTCCATGCTTCAGAGCTTCTGGTTCCCCAAAGGTTTTGATATATGGAGCCGCATTTTTTATCCACGCCAGATTCTTCTTCTTGAACACTTCCTGTTTTACTTTCCTGTTCGCTCTTTTGTATTCTTCTCTGCTGTCTGCGTCATCTTTCTGTATAAGTTTTTTTGTAGTTTTCCTTTTTCTCCTTGATCTGTTGCACTATTTCATCATCCCACCAATAAGTTCTCTTCTTCCGTCTTTCTGTTCCTAGTGCCTCTTGAGCCGCTTCTGTGATACACCTTTTAATATGCTCGTCCTCTTCTTCCGTTGTTCTGTTCATTTGAATAAGCTTTCCTTCTAGGCGTTTCATGTACAAATATTTTGTACTGTTGTGCCCTAGACTGTCAAGATTGTATCTAGGTACTTCGAGCTTGTTATTTTGGGTTTTATCAGTTCGGTTCTGAAGCATTTGATGTTATTAGGATGTGATCGGATCCACAATCGGCTCCCCTTTCGACTCTTACGTCTTGGACTTTTGTACCCGAATGCTGTCGTACTATAAGGTAATCAATTATTGACCTGAGCCCTCGTGTATGTTGGTACCAAGTGTACTATTGTATTTCCTTATGGGCAAAGAATGTGTTCGTTATTTTTAGTTCAAATTGCTGGCATATACTGATTAGCCTCTGTCCGTTATCGTGGAGGGTTTTTTCTCCGTGCCTACCTACTATCATTTCGATTTCTACCTACTGGAGCATTTAATTCTCCCGCTATGACTATTTCGTGAGACTTAGGAATTTGTTCGATGATGTTTATGAGGAACTCTTCGAAGTTGTCTTTACATTGGACCGTCGCATCTTCGTTTAACCCATATACTCCTAAGATTGTTATCACTCTTCCTCTAATTTGTCACGTCACCTTTATAGTGCGTTCATTAAGTGGCTCCCAGGATTGAATGTAGATTTGTATCATTTTATGTATCATTAAGGATATACCGGCCTTAGCTCTTTGTTTTTTATCTAACCAGGAGTATATATGCATAAAAGCTTTAAAGTTCTCACTCCCGTTTCTTTTTTTCTTCGTTTCTGAAAGGACAGCTATGTCTATTTCTCTATTGACAAACTCTGTAGCTACTTCTTGAATCTTTCTGATTCCTTGTATATTCCATTTACCAAAATTCAAAGTCCATTATCGTTGCTGTATTCGTCTAAAGTTTCCATCCGGAGTCCGAGGCTTGTTTCTCCTGGGTTCTTAAGCAATTATGTGCGTTTTACAGGTGTACGGTCGCTGGCCTTACGACCCAGCCCCCATCCTTGGAGGACCAGGCATCTCTCTTAGTCTGGTTCTTCCCCCTTAACCTTTCCGACATGGGAGGGCCTGCTGCTAGCTACGCTACCGTCGGCATAACTTTCGGGGTCATTAGAGCGCACAAGCCACAAGGTTTTTTTATAACAAAGATATTTTTGAGATATACTAAGACTTTCTCTTGAGTAATATCAAAATAATTTTGTTGAATAAATTTAAGAGAGAGGTCAAGGAAATGGCTAAACATAGTTTCACAATATAATAATTTTAATATTGTGGGACTACCTTTAGCCATTTCCTTATGACTTTTAGTGAATATAATATATTTCGCAAATCGTAATAATGAAGTTATAATATTACTGTAATAAGCGTTTGTTTTGTTAGGCTTAATTGAAATATTTTCTATTTTACTAGTGCAATACACCTGCAAAGAAAATCGTTATTTAGGATGAATATGTCTTTTAAGAATGGATCATCTTTCGCATTCGTTCTTTCAGGATACTTAAGTGTCACGGAGCCATTTCCAGCGAAATATCACTAGATATCTAAAAGTTATTTCTGGGTCGCTATATATGCCATTCCTTAACTCTAACTTTCTTACTATTTACCAATTCGTTTGCACGATCAACATTTATGTACAAATATTTAATTGAAAACTACATAAATTATTTTATCTACGACCACTATTGCAAATGCCCATTATTGTACAGTTCGTGGACTATGTAAATACATCATAGCACAGACATATGTAACAATCCGCGATTAATGTTATGTAATAATTCAAAATCACCCATGAGCGCTTGGTTTACGATTCGTTGATTGGTTGAGAGCAGCACGTTGATACTATTTTTAAATATAGTACTCCGTGATTTCCAAACAAACATTAAACGTCACATCATTCACATATAAGCTGTCATTCATTTTGTTTTTAATTCACGTTTCACGTTTAAATCCAACGAAAACTACAAATAAGTAATAAATAAAAAGGTATGTAACCATTATAAATGTATTTCTTTTCATTTCTACATACATACATATTCACCATCTATCAATTTTATTGCTGGTCTGCCTCTTCTTCTCCTTGCTCTTGGTATATATTGGAATGCTATTTTGGGCCTTCTTTCTCCACTCATCCTTTGCATGTGCCCATACCACTTTAATTGCCGTGTTTCTATGTCGTCTGTAGTGTCATAGACTCTCCTCGTCTGTCTTCTTATATGTTCATTTCTTACACGATCTAGTTTGGACGTTTGACATGTTCTTCGTAGAAAGTCATCGCATTTACTTCTTCATTTGTTGGTGTCTCTATATCCAGGTTATCAATGTGGAATTCTTTTCTCTTCTCTTTTAGCAGTTCTTTGTAATATGTTTCCCATTCCTCCATACTTATTAGCTCAATTTTATTCACTCACCCTTCTTTTCTAATATGTTTGATTGCCTTCCACGCTTCCAAAACCTTTGTTCCTCCCTTGCACCTCTCTATCTCCTCGCATCTTTTTTCCCAAATCTCATTTTTCTTTTTTGTTACAAGTTTTTTAACTTCTGTATTCCAGTGTGCGAAAATCGTTCTATCTTCTATTATTTTAGATTGTAGCCAAGTTTGATAAGCTTTCTTTTTAATTTCTGCTAGTCTTTCTATTTCTTCACACCACCACTCTTTATTTTTAAAATGCCTTTCTTGTGGTCCTATAGCTTCGTTCGCTGCTTGGTGTACAGTTCCTTAGGTGTTGATATTTCTATCAAGTTAAATATGGTCGAAGGTATTACATCAAACATATTTTTCTTATTAAACAGAAATCAATTTGCGTGGTCGTAGATAAAGTATACTACATAATTCGAGTTGTAAGGCAATTACGTACTCGAGGAATTGTGTTCGGAACTGTTCCGCTCGTACCTAATATGCTTCCTACAACTCTCATTACGTAATATACTATAAAACGTATTACTACATGAAACGGATCATCTAAACGGAACAAAAAGGATCATTTTCCAAAATCAAGATCCGTTCATTTACAGGTCTACTTACTTATTAGTTCCGATCATCTACAGACTTGTTAATCTTGTGGAACCTTCCTATAATGAACGCGTCTGTTTCAAACCATTGTTTAATTGACCCCGCCATTCTTTATGGGAAAAATATGGGAAAAGTAATATTTGTTTTACTTACAGTTTATAAATGAATTTTAGTGTACGCTGATACCATATAATTAATTACTTCTAGTGTATAATTATTTGTTTATAAAACTGGGTCCAGCAGTCAAAATATGTAATGACATGGAATAATTTTGTGCTAAACGTTACTTGTGAAATTTGATGTAGAACGTTTACAGTGTATAATTAGTATAATTTGTACACAACTGATTAAATTTATGCTCAATCGATATACGAGCGAAGGTTAATAATTTAGGACGTAATATATTGTTTGTTATCACTAAAATTTCTACACTAACAATTAGGATATAAATAAACACCTAATTATTCCTTGGATCAGTTTAAAAAAATGCATTAGAAACAAAATTTTCATTAGAAACAGTGACAAATATCAAACATCTAGCAATCTTATTACAATTAAATTTTCTTGTTAAAATCATACAATTTATTAAATTTTCTCCACGTCTTTAAATAAAATTATCTAATAGAGTAATAAATATTTATACCATATTTTAGATTGGTTCCATTCTATCAAAAACTTTATATTCTATATAAACTTTATAGAATCTTAGTTGTCTCTCCAATGAATCCCATATAACACTTGCTACCCGACTAGGAATACCAGTGAGGCATGCTGAAGAATCAATTCGGGCCTAATGAGGCATTTCAAATTGTGCTAAGCCTAATTCTAACCTTGTTCTGTCCTAATTAGGAAAACTGAAACACAAACTGGTTTCAAAATACAATATAGTTTAATTTGATAGTTTTGACTATTTCCAGATCTTTTTCCATGCGATTGAGAACTCTATTGTTGTTGACTTTGTCCACCCAACTGACCTTTAGTAATCGTCGATACAACCACTTTTCGAATGATTCGAATTGTTTAAGCATTACCTTCGTGAGTGTCCATGCCTCCATGCCATACAAGAGAACTGGAAACACATCGCAGCGTGCCATTTTCATTCTTAATTTTAAAGCTAGATCGTGACAGGTTACCACTTTTTTCATTTTTATCAAGACGGCTCTAGATTTTTCTATTCTGGTTTTGCTCTCCATGCTCGAGTCCCATTGATCGTTGATGTTTCTACCCAGATACACCAATTTATGCACCTTTTCCAAATATGCGCCCTCGACCATGATGTGCTTTACTGATGACCATAAATTTTGTTTTGTTGACATTGAGTTTTAAGCCAAATTGCGTACAGGTGTCGCAGATCTTATTCATTATATTTTGAAAATCTTCTTTGTTGTTCGTTACAATTAGCGTATCGTCGGCGTATCTTATATTATTAACATTAACTCTATTTATATTGATTCCTTTACTGGCATCGTTAAGAGCTTCAATGAATATCTCTTCCGAATTGAGATTGATTAGCATGGTAGACAGAATGCAGCCCTGTCGCGCTCCTCTTTTGATATTGACTTCCTCCGATAACTGATGCTCCACTCGTATTTCAGCTGTCTGGTGCCAGTACATATTGACATTCAGTCGAATATCTTTGCCGTCTATTCCAGTCGTCTTTAAAATTTGAATCATTATATCATGGCGTGCTTTGTCAAACGCTTTTTCAAAGTCGATTGCACAAAGGAATACATCATGATTGACGTCGCGACATCTTGGGATGAGTAAATTAAGACCAAATAATGCCTCTCTAGTTACGAGGCTGTTTCTAAAACCGAACTGACTGTTCTCGACCCTTTCCTCTAGCTTCTTATATATCCTGCCATGAATTACTCGCACAAATATTTTTAACACATGGCTCATTAAACTAATTGTTCGATGGTCATTACATCTAGTAGCTTTGCTCTTCTTTGGTATCATAACAAAAGTGGAATTTAGCCAATCGGACGGTAATAGGCCGGTATGATAAATATGCCGGTATGGAGAGTTATACAATTTTGTAAGTGCTGTTATTCCTTTATCGCCTAATAGCTTTAAAATTTCCGTTCTCACCTGATCCGGTCGAGTCGCTGTTCTTCCTCGCTTTTGGTAATTGTTGGGCCTGATGTAGCATCAACATCACATTCAGATCTTTCATCCTCAAATAGCTCTGTAACATATTCCCTCCATCTGTAAAGTTTTTGTTTTATCTTCAAGGTATTGAGTTGGACCAGTCGATTACTGCCAGTATATATATATATATATATATATATATATATATATATATATATATATATGTATGTTTTATCTTCTTGTGTAGATTAAAGAGATCGTGTTTCGCCTCATAGTCTTCAATCGCCCTACATTCTTTAGTATGCCATTCTGCTTTTATTTGCCTTATTTTGCGTCTTATTTCGCATTGTATTCGTCTGCCTTTTTATACTTGCACTTACGTCTTTGTTCCATAAGGTTCAGAATGTCATCAGTCATCAAGCTTTCCTTCTTCTTTTTTCTGGGTTGTCTCAATTCACTGTCTTGTGTTTCTTTCTGTCTTGTGTCTCTCTGGTTTTTCTATGCTAAGTTTCATATTCGTATGGCTAGTAGGGAAAGGTAGTATGTTCTGGACCCGCCTCCGCCTCCCGACCAGTGCGCATGCGCGAACAGAGGATTTAACCCTGATCAAACCTGTTTATTAGCTGATTAAACCTGTATATTAGCTGATTAAACCTGATTATCAGCTGATTAAACCTGATTATTAGCTGATCAAATCTGTTCATTAGCTGATTAAATCCTCTGTTCGCGCATGCGCACTGGTCGGGAGGAGGAGGCGGCTCCAGAACATACTACATTTCCCTACTATGGCTTAAAGTTGAATAAATATATGCATGTGAAAAACGTATATTCTTTTTGAAACACACTGTATAATAATTAAATATAAATAAAATGATTAGTTTTGCAGTGTTATCTCAGTTTATGTTGTTTTTCGTTTCTTGTTTCTCTTTTGATAATTAGGTTATTAAGTAAGTTATAATATCATTATGATGTAATAGTTAAAAGAAAAGTTTCTGGAGGTGAAGTACACCGCCAGGTTAAATGTTTTCTACGAAGTTGAGTCTTGTATCGACTTTTTTTGTTTTGCTAGTATTATATTTCAGGATTTCCCGAACGAAACGCCCCAATTGCCGAAGTTATTAACGACGTTATAGACAATTCCTTTGTTTCTGACTAAGTTTCATGCGAGTGCGAACGACCGAGAGGAAATTACGATTTTGCTCTACTAGAATTACATTATACTAAAAAGGTTAACAGAAATTATTAATTACGTCAAAAGCTTTCACAAAACACATTAAATATGAATTCTACATATGTCTTTTGTACGCAATTTCATACTAAATATCTTAATAATCGAAACTATTGCTTCATAAGTTTTGTCTGACAATTACTTCACAAAATGTAATCTAATTAAATTAATCCTGCAAAATACAAATGTTATACGTAAATAGAATATTATATTTTGTTCGTTATTAATTTGAAGAATGCAATTAGCAATGAAAGGTTTTATTTTGTAAATAAAATATGTGATAGCACCAATGATAACATAAGACAAAATAATTTATTAATAAAATTTATGTCAGTGATTTGCTACTTCGGTATATTTAAATCTGAAATTTAGGTGAATGCCGTTAAGCGTTACAGAGAGGTGTGTCTCCAGGGGTCTCCTGAGGAATGCTTCGGTAATTGGCGCACTGTTCGCATCAATTCGCATTGTATATGCAGGAAGCCATCTGTAATCCCTAGTAGTACCCGCGTAATTTACTGGCATCGAGTCATTACGCAGTCATGACTCAATGTGTACGCCATACGTTAACCTACGTCTGCTAGACCATAGCACCTCATTAATGATGGATATTAGTTAACTTAACATATTACTTAATGCACTCATTACAATTAATAAATTCCTAATTAATTTCAATAGAATTATATTATAATTCACACTATATATTAGGAGTAATATTTAATGCAAAACGTCAACGATTAAATTTGATACGTAATTCCTCAAGATGTATTTAATCATACAATTTATTTTTATTTGACAATGTGTAAAAAGTAACAATTGTAGCAACTGATACTGAAACATTGTATCCATATTGTTCTGTTCCAATATGCTTTCGTTTATAGATTATTTATATTTGTTTAGTCGTTCATATTCAATGATTTATGTATTCGACCCTCGGTATAAAAGCGGGGAAAAAGTTTACGCAAGCTTCTGGGGTGTTGTTAGTATATCGTGCGGGTTTTTAATCCGAAAAAGCCAAAAGGGACTTGACAAATTCTTTCCGGGGTCAAGGATACTCTGTTTCCCCAGTCCTCCATCAATATTGTTTCTAAATCTTAAGCGGCCTCGCGTCGGAAAACGAACAGATATAATGATCCCGGTGCAATAATCAAACCAAGAGACAAATTACAAAAGAAAAATCTATAAGGCGAAGAGCGGATTTTGCAGCGGGTTTCGGCGGATGTATTAATATCAAACACAACATTTAAAGATTCTTATACAAATTTAAGGTGCGATTTGTGAAATGAGTGTGTATTAATACAAATTACAAAACATATAAATATATTGCAAAATAAACAAAACATAAACGGTAATTAAACAAAAACAAATTTAATATTTAGTTCGATTTAAAATAATTATGCAACAGCTTTTATAACATAATGTATTATTATTTATCCTGGACCATTGCTGTATGCGTCTTAGGTAAGCATATTCCAAACTATATGTAATACGCATTATAAATTTGTCACCTATTAATGAGGTTTTAAGATAAATCTTATCTTATTTCATTAAATAACTATTGAACCGAATGTAATAGCCTGGCTAGGTTCTTTTCCTGGAATTGTAATTCAAAATATTCGTCTTAAGTTCAGAACTTTCAGACCCACCAGAACTTTCCTGCATGACTGGACACAGAATAAAGATTATTCTGCTAAATTGCTTTACTTAAGCTGTCCCTGGTTAAGCAGTATATAACTGAAGCTACTAGAAATACTGTAGTATAAATACAAAATTGTAAAATCGTCTCGACGAATTCTTAAGAACAAATTCTTAAAGATGAAAATATAAAATGAACTGAAGTCAAAAACAAAACTCCACCGAATCACATCGAATTAATTATTATCGGTGAAGGAAAGGAGCCAATCACAGAGGCCAAACCCAATTAACCATAGATAGCTGAAAAAAAACAGCTCGCATTGATAAATCGATCCACGTTCGATAAAATCGAACTTAACAAAACAACGCCCAATCTGCTAGCGTCACAAACTCCAAAGAAATACAATAGGAAATCAAATCGAAGGACTAAATTACTAGGTACATATACAGAACAAAACGTTATAAAGGCAGTAACTAAATATGCTCATCTGCACATATCAAGAGCTACAACTAACTGAAGATTACGTAATCAATTATATGAAGATCAGAAAATTCAAAACTGTAAACTGTAAGAAGTTAGCGACAAACGGTCAGAAGACTATTCTTCTTTCAAATTGTCGGTATTGCTAAAAAATCTAGATGATATTATGAAGTCTGATTTATGGCCAAGATATCCTCATATTCTCATCCACAAGGTGGACATGACCGCAGTACAAGAAATGATATGGCCTGGAAGTGGATGACTTACTAGGAAAGGACACCACATAAACTACAGTGGAACAAACAATGACAGGCATGAATTTGGAACAGAATTCATAATAGGGAAGCGGCTATTGGACAAAATTATAGAATACAAACCAATTAACGAAAGAATATGCTACATCAGAGTCAAAATGAAATTGTTTAACCTATCAGTATTCTCGGTACAGGCACCAACCGAAGAAAAGGATGACCTAACGAAAGAAGAATTCAATCATAGAACAACATAGTCCCCATGAACGAACCTCCGACAATGGGAAGAGACTTATCGAGTTTACCGCTGCAAAAGGCATCATAATTAAAAGCACTATGTTCCCTCATAAGCAAATCCATAAAGGAACATGGATATAACCGGATGAGTGAACCATAAACCAAATCGACCACATTCTAGTGACAGACAGACAAAGCTCAAATATAATAGACTGTAGAACAATGAGAGGAGAAATATCAGAGTCCGATCACATGCTAGTAAAGGCAACACTGAGGGAAAAATCGACAAAGCAAAATCAATCCACGAAAAGAACAAGACAGACTGTTTCGACACAAATAAATTAAAAGACGAGAAAGCGAAAGAGAGATACCAACAAAGAATCAAGGAATGTATGCAAGGCTAGAGACGGCTGAAACAAATGTAACTGTAGAACAAAGGTGGAAACAATAAGAGAAGGTATCACAAAAACAGCAGAAACCGAAGTTGGGTATAGAACGAAAAAGTCCAAGGTAGCATGGTGGGATGAGGAATGCAGAAAAGCACTAGAAAAAAGAAATGAATCCAGAAGTAAACTTGGCCAACAAGAAATAGAAGAGAAGAATGCAAGGAACTAAGAAGGAATACCAAGAAATTGATGAGAAGAAAGAAGAGAGCACTGCTGGATTCCAAATACAAGAACTGGAAGAATGACACTTAAGGAAGAAGTGAAGAGGACATATAATATATTAAGAAACAGCACACAAGATTTTCACCCAAGGCCATCTATTTGTAAAAACAAAGAAGGAAAATGCATAGTAGAAACAAAAAAAGTTATGGAAATATGCCGTCAATATTTTGCGGACCTATTGAATCAAGTAGAGAGAGAAAATGACAACTTCGAAAAGAAAGAAAGACTACCGGCACAACCTCTAACAACAGACCCTACTTACGAAGTAGTTAAAACCATACGAGAGCAAAACAACGACAAGGGTATAGATAATAATCCGGCAGAATTAATAAGGAACGGAGGGGAAATACTAGCCAAACAAATACACAAACTGATCACCGAGATATGGAAAGAAGAAAGAATACCTAAAGAATGGAACACGGCGATCATATGTCCCGTTTACAAAAAAGGTGACAAACTTAACTGTAACAACTACAGAGGAATATCGCTGTTCTGTATAACATATAAAATATTCACAACTATACTACGCCAAAGAATAGCAGAATATGGAAAGGAAATCATAGGGGAGCATCAGGTAGGTTTCAGAGAGGGACGATCAACTATTGACCAGATCTTCACCACCCGTCAAATACTAGAAAAATCTTGGGAGTGTAATGTATCAATATATGAGCTTTTCATTGACTTCAAAGAAGCCTACGATATAGACAGGAACAGGCTATATGATATAATGGAAGCTTTTGGCATACCAATCTAGTTACTGAGATTAACCAGAACAACAATGATAGAGTCAACGGCTGTAGTGAGAATACAAGATCAAATGACAGACAGACTCTCAACCACTAAAGGAGTGCGACAGGGAAATGGACTTGCACCGATGCTATTCAATATTGTATTAGAGAAGGCAATAAGAAACACCAGTGATAACTTCAACAGCACAATAATACACAAGTCACATCAAATAATTACCTACGCAGACGTTATTAATCTAGTGGCCAGAACAGAATGGGAAATCAATGAAGTATTCAGCAAACTGGAAATACAGGCCAGTAAAATCGGACTGAAACTTACACCAAACTACTGCCGATGAAAGCAAGAAGAAGACTTGGCCATAATTACACAATAGGAGATAACAACTTTGAAGTAGTGCATTCAAATATATGGGATCCCAAATCAACAGTGAAAATGATATCAAACAGGAAATACAATAACGCATACTACCTGGAAACAGAGCCTACTTTTCACTTTCACATATATTTCAAATTAAGTCCAAATCAGAAAAACAAAAATCACAATTTACATAGCCATTATAAGGCCAGTGGTGACACATGGAAGTGAGACATGGACAATCGCCAAGTACTCGGAGGAAATATTAGCAAGATAGGATGGACGAATTCTAAGGAAAATATATGGACCGGTAGTAGAGAATGTGGAATGGAGAATCCGATACAATTTCGAATTAAAACAGAAATATAACCAGCCAGATATTGTCGAATTTATAAAATTACAAAGATTTAAATGGGCGGGACACTTGGAGAGAATGGGTGAGAACCGAATACCAAAGAAAGTATATAATTGTCAGATGGTGGGTGCAAGGAGAGGAGGACGACCAAGACAGATATGGCTAAACAACATTGAAGAGGACTACAACGAGGAAACAAATATTGAAAGTTCATAATTGGAAAACAACAGCAAGGCAACGAGACGACAGAAGGCAGAAATTTCTGGAGGCCCAGGTCCAAATCGGATTGTAGCGCCACGAAGAAGAAGAAGAATATACGCATATTAATCGTTTTTTTCCTATACCTCGAACAGAGCAGGGTACAAAAATAATTACAAAATTTCAAAAAATATATAAGAATATATTAATAGCACTTGACATCCAATCATTACCGAACAAAACAAATCAACTCGAAGTAACTATCAATGACATTAACCCATCTGTTATATGCTTATCCGAAATATGGCTATCCACTGAGTACATTCTAAACTACAGGTTCAACAACTACAACACCTATTCACATTCAAGACTACAGAATAATCAGCCATTTCAGCAGAACTGAGTCAATGGGAGGAGGAGTAGCTCTTTGGGCGAACTCATCAATATTTAGCATCTGCAAAGACGACGTCTTGGATTGCTAGATAGATTGGAGTGCTATAACATATCCTATAATCCTATACAAACATATGTTATAGCGAAGTCATATATTTGCTATAGAAAAGTTAAGTGAAATATGTGGTATAGAAGCAACAATCAATGACCTAGACACCTTTATTTAAAAATTATTTAGAATACAATATAAATATATTTATAATATAATATAGATATTATATTATAAAATATAATAACAGGCTGCTTAATAACATTCCTAACTGTATTAGATGATATTCTTAACATATATGCGAAATAATCAAAAGACATAATACTAGCTAGTGACATTAATGTTAACTTTAAGGAAAGCACATAGAAACCATTTGGTAAACATACTTGCGTCTTAAGGAATAGTCGTATATGTCCACCAATATGCAAGGGCAACAGTAAACTCAAGCACACAGTTAGACAATATTTTTGCAAAGTCTAGATGGTACGTATCCACCTCACTAGAAGACACTCCGATATCCGATCATCGATTAATACGTCTAAGTGGCAATACGAATATAAATCAGAAAAAAGATTATAGCCTCACCAGAAAAATATTGACGTCAAAAAAAAATCTCTTTGGCCAACACTTGCAGAACGAAACCTGGAAGGAAATCTAAAATAACCCAGATTGTAATGGGAAGACAGTTTCCTTCAACAACATCCTAAAATATTACTTCTTCTCATGCTATCCTATGGTGAAAATCAAGCAGACTCGCAATTATAGGATTAGGAAATAGGCAAAACGGTCAGACAGCATATAACTGAGGGATATGTTCACTCTCCAAAAAAATCAATTTCAAATTCTTAAAAGCAAATACTTAACCCTTTCGCTACGGGAACCGGATAAAGCCGTAAAATATTTTCGTGCCCTGTGTACGGAAACCGGATTAATACGCAAGCGTTTTTTTTTTCTACTTAATATGGGAAATTAACTTATCCACTGCATTATAATAAAATTATCATATACACTACTAAAAATGTTATAGATACATAAAAACTTGATTTCAGAGTAATCAATTTTTTTGGCACAAACTGCGGGAACCGTATTAATCCGCTGGCAACATTTCACTATAGCCCCTTCAAAAATCGCATAAACCAGGACTGTCCAGCCTTCAATTTATAATTCCAGATGTATGCTAAGCCTACCAAGAACTGAATTATGTATTATTTTGGTTACCCATTATGAAAATAAAATGAAACGAGTCAAATAAAATGAAAACCTTCTTTCAAAAGCAGAGTTGACAGCTTCGTGCGAGGTGTAGTCAAAGGCTCCTTCAATGTCTGAGAAGGCAGATATCGTTACTTCCTTTATATCTGGTGCTGCTTCTATTTCATTTGTCAGCTAATAGAGGGGGTATCTTTGAATTTCCCTACACTCTATGCATACTGACAGTTGTGTAGTGGTAAACATACCTGTTCTAAGGTAATTTTCAATTATCTTCCCCATTGTCTTTAATCTAAAAAATGTTACACTATTTTTTTTAACATTAAAATTTTCGAGTAATGTTACTGTTGGTAAGTTGCAATTGTTTCATTTTCCAACATTTAACTAACTAGCTTTTATCTTTTCTAGCCTAATAATGGCGATATTTGTGCAATAAAATATTACATTGCCGAAACTAGTAGTTAGCAACAAATTAATTAAATTTTTTTTGTCCCGACGTAACCAGTAATTTCCAATCCGAGTATAATTTATGAAGACATAAATTACCGTTTTCATCTATAAATATATAGTAAATACTAAAGCTAACTATTATTTAATACAAATAAATATGATTAAAATCATTGCAACAACATATGCATTTAATAACTAACTTATAGAAATACAAAAGCTTTTACAAAGTTTAAGTAGCATTTGTATAAAACGATATGAGTTTCGTTAATGCATTCACTACTAAAGTTGGTAATATGGCACATTCCCATTATTTTAATACCTTTACTCAAGCATTTACACAATTCGGAATTAATATTGTAATATTGACAAAATCCTTATATCCATTTCGAAACAAACAACAAAACAACAAGTATGTAATCTTATAAATTCCGCTAAACTAATTTAAGCTTTACCTCCAGTACAAACTTCGTTAATACTAATAACTTGAGATGATACTTGCAATAGTACACGTAGGTAAGTTAAACAGTTGGCAAATGGTCACTAATTTGTTCCTAAAAATAAAGTAACTATTAGAACAAATGTATTTGTAATCAGGTGCGCCAAGTTACTAAGTTCGGATCACGACTGGGATGGAATTAAGGCTAGCACGTGACTTAACGATTGATCACCAGTTTTAAACTCCGTAGAATACTAATTAACCGGTTTAGAACTTACCTGCTGCTCTCCAATGAACGAATTATAACAATTAAATTTATATCAGTGTTAGACGCTTAAATTTGGTAACGATATGCTTATCAAATTTATCGTTTACTGAAAATATTTCATTTTTAAATTCTATTCGGAAGCTATTAATTTTTGCTTATTAAATGATGCATGTTCATTCCATCGTCAGCATTTAAAATTCTATCTAATATTTATTGCACTTAAAATATATTATTGAAAATAATCCACACACTGTTAGTACTAATAGCAAATTATTAACTTTTATGTTTGATTTACTAAAATTATTAATGGTTTTGTTTTTCATGCATTAATAAATGTTAAAATAAACATTGCATCATTAAAATAGATAAGTAATATTGGAGTAGATTATTATTTTATTTCATCTGTATCTACTGCATATGGATCTACTAAATTTATTCTAAACCAACAATTCTTACTTGGTGAGGTAAATATCATGCGAGTTTATATTTAGTTTAGAAACTTTTTTGGAGTAAGTTTGGAGTGAGTATGTTACCAAGCTTCAAAAATTGTATTGGAGAATTAACCGCCATTCAACTTCATGAGAATTTGGGCTTTCTTTATTGCGTCTTTCATGGTATTGTGAATGAAAGTGTTTCAATTATCAACAATATTACTTTTTTTATCGGATGGATTACAAGTAAAACGACCATTGTAGGTAAATGTATAGCAGATTAATTGAACAATGTCATATATCAACGTCTAACTTGCTCAGCCAGCCAACTATGTTTGGATGGCGGGTTGTTTATGTCGTCCAGTTGGCCATTCTAAGCACGACCTGGGTATTCAGTCACGATATGCCGGATTGTTTGCTTGATCACAGTCGCAAGCCGGTGATTGTGCAAGACCCCAGCGATGCATTCTCGCATCTTCCACAGTTTGAACGGATGTGGTTCAGCTTTACCCGCAGTTTACGCGGAAGATCGAAGGTGGACACGATGTTGAGTTCTCAACAGTTATCAGTCCCACAGTGTGGGGAGCTGTCCACTCAGCAGTCCAGTCGGCCTTAGGTTCAAAAGATCTTCCACGCAATTGTGCTGCCTACGTATCGGTACTGTTGGTCTTCGTGAATTTAGTCTCTGTTGTTGAGCTAGTGTCTGAATGTCTTGATGAAAAGGAAGCAGTGCATTCTTGTGAATTTTTCCACTCTCTCGGGTAAGAGCTGCTGAACGGCGAAGGTGGCGGGGCGCTATCTTAGAAACGATAGCCACTGGACGGACGGCGTTTGTATCGTCCCAGTGATTATGCGCATCGTGTTGTTTAACCCACCGTTTGGCACATAGTCCGCTAACCTTTGGTTTAGCACATGTGGTCTGGCCAGACCCCCGTATATCTCCATACAATTTATACTTTATTTCTGTCTATATTATTTCATATATACACGAATCGTCTTATAAATTCTAATTCGTGCAAGTGAAGCAAGTATAATTTACTTTTGAGTGTTGTTGGCACACAGTCAACAACATTTAGTGCAACAGAAATGTGTTTAAGGACGTAATTTTTCGCTTCCTTGGGAACAAAATTTGCATGCTTTCTTCTTATCCATTGTTTTATCATGAATTGGTGTATATTTTTCTTATTCTGTATATCACGAATTGGTGCGGCTTTGTCAGTTGGCGAAATACACCTTTACGCCTATCATCAAAACGGATATATCGTAGAAATGCATGGAATCGCTTATGAGACATAGCTGATCAGAATATAGGTAGGCCATCTGTATGCCAAAGAAATTGTGTTTTTTGCATTTTATTGTTTGAATCTCCAGCGGCCAAAAGTACACCAATAAATGCATCTAATTCAGTGCTCGTTAGCTCTTTCCAAACTAGCGTTTATTTATCGGGATTTTTCAGATTTCACCTTTGAATCTAATTCAGATTCCACCTTTGTATCTTTTGCATAATAATTCGTTTCAGAGATGATTCCAATCGGAACTGAATTTTTTTCTTTGGGTCGAACTCGAAAACGCAAAATATTGTGATGACACAAAGCGTTTTGTAGCGTCTTTGCCAAAGAAAAATTCATCAGTTGCAGCTTGTTGATTTTTAGAATCTGATTCTCCCTCTACTTCTTCTTCGTCACTATTAAGAATTTCGTTTGGTTCGATTACCAAATCCTCTTTAATATCAGACGCATCTTCTTCAGGTACATATTCCATATCATTATCGTCGTCATCGTCTCTGAATGGATCATGTTCAACATTTTCATCAATCTGTTCTTCAGGATTACAATCGTAAATGAAAATCAGTATCCAAACATTGTCTACGTAATCGCTTATTATACACATATTCAACTTCGTCATTTTTATGAAACAAACAAAAATTC
The DNA here is from genome assembly GCA_944588485.1 of Phosphuga atrata. Lineage (NCBI taxonomy): Eukaryota > Metazoa > Arthropoda > Insecta > Coleoptera > Silphidae > Phosphuga > Phosphuga atrata. The sequence continues at coordinate 10,189,789 of OX155896.1, read as the reverse complement.
CGCAATATGCTAAACTGGCCCAACACGTATCTCGCGAGTTAGATAGATCAATGGACGATATGCGAGTAACACAAAAACTCGACAGCACGCCTCGGGCTGGCGTGAGATATAGAGGAACTAAAAAAACGCTGTAAAATGTCCAAAATACATTTTATGTCATGTGCCAAACCGAAGTATATTCAAATACATATCCTTGTAATTACCCTTGTATGACATGAATCCATTTATTTTTTCAATTAAATGAACGCCTATGAAATTTTAGGAAAAGTCAAGGAAATTTAAGTCGATAGCTCAGTTAAAATTATATTAAAAAAACAAATGAAATCGCAAAAGGTCTGGCTGGACCCAAGCACCAAATGAAAGGTTAATTGGACATCGACTCTACTGACATGAGCGCTATTCATCCACACAGGTACACAGTATTCGGCTACCGAGTAGACCAAGCCAAGCGCCGCTGTCCGGCGTGGAGAATAATACGCGCCCCAGGAAGAGCCGGAGAGTTTCTGAATAATGTTATTTCGCGTATTTAGCTTTACAGCGGTTTTATTCATTTGCATTTTATATGTTTGTGATCTGTCCAGAGGTACCCCCACACACATGGGTGTGTAATATTAACCAGCAATGTGTCGTTGAACCTCACCGAGAGTTTCGCTTTCGCTAACCTGCGGCACAAAAGCACAACATTTATATACATGATATACCACCGACGGTGTCCAGAAAATTCGCATGCGCAGACGATATGGCGATTGCAGTGCAACGTAAAGAAATCGCATCAACCAAACACGCACTTAATACTGACCTTACTTCCATTTTTGGCATACTTGGACGTAGGCGCCATTGCTTGAAGTAGGTCCACATTGTTTCAAGGTCAGTATTGAGTGCGTGTTTGGTTGATGCGATTTCTTTACGTTGCACTGCAATCGCCATATCGTCTGCGTATGCGAATTTTCTGCACACCGTCGGTGGTAGATCATGCATATAAAGGTTAAACAGGAGCGGTGCGATATCTAAGCCTTGCGGGAGATCGCTGCGTAATTCTAATGTTGATATAATCGTTCATATGTACTTGAAATAGTCGATTAGAAAGCATGTTGTTTACGAGCTGTGTTATCTTGCGACAAGGGATCACCTTAAGAAGTTTATACAGAAAGTCCCTCCCTCCAAACCCTATCATAGGCAGCAGTCAAGTTGATGAATGCAACTGATGTCTTCATCTTTCTCTCAAAACCAGACTCTATATGGGTTGTAAGATGTAGTACTTAGTCCGCACAGCTACGGTCCGAACAAAAGCCAGATTGTTCAATTGGAAAACATGCGTAGATAGTGCCGCTGATTCGATTATAGGTGAGACGTTCCAACAGTTATCAGATACTGAGTAAGGCGATTGGGCGTTAGCTCTCGAGTTTATCAAGCGACATACTCGGCTTAACCAAAGCGATAGTCTCGGTAATCTTAAACAAATTTGGCAATTTTCCAGTATGCAATATTTCTAAGATTGCAGCAAGTAAACGGTTTGTGTTTGGTCTGCAGTGCCTTAGAAATTCGGGATAGATGTCATCATACCCTGCAGGTTTACCATTCTTGGTCATTTTAAACGCAACGTCTACTTCACCGGTTAAGAAAGCTTAAAAAAACTGGTTTATGTAGGGCATTGTTGTTTCAAGACCTTCAACTCTTTTTTTAACGTGTGCTGAGTGGTAGTTTTCAGATGGTTTATCAACATTACTATATAACATTATTACTGATAATATTTGACATTCATTAATATTTGAGAAACACTGCATAACTGTACTACACATGTAAGGTTTCAGTAGATTATTACCATATTTAACACAGAAATGTCCATGTGTAGATATATTAAACCTAAAATACTAGCTTGGTGTAGTAAAAAAATTGAATAGAATTTTTCATGTCAAACTTGTATTGAGATTTAGGAGGATCATTCTAAAAGCAGGTTTAAAGATCATATCCGATACTGGACTGCCATTTCCAATTGATGAAAGTTTAGACCTTCCTTACAGCATCTTTCGTGGTATTCTGAAAAATACACGAAAATAACGTACACGATTATATAATAGATGGAAATATAATCCTATCTATCCTCTCCCTTATGCACCTAATGCGAGGTACGACTAGAGGATCGATTTTTCGATTTTTCTAGTCCCGGGATTTCGGGATTATCAACAGTTAATACCATGATCCCGGGATAGTCCCGGGATTGTATTGGTAATAGAAAGTGGTAGCAAAAAGAAAGTAAAACATATCAAAATCAACCTTTTATTTTAAATCTATCTATCTATCTTTAAATACTTAAATCTTCAAAAACAAAACAAAATTATAATTTCTTCTAATAAAATTAACAAACTAGGCCCTTATAAAATAGTTTAATAAATTATTGCTTAGTTTGTTTGTTTTATTTTACAATAAACTTAAAAAAATCAACTTCTTAAAATTTGTCAAAAGAGATCAATGTTCATAGGACTCAAATTTTAAATCAAATAGACCAGAAACTATAATTTACTTTTATTTAAGCCACGAAAATAAAATATAAGAAATAACAACGCATCCAACATCTCATCCGAAAGCATACTTCTTAATTTGTTGCACAAATATGAAACAGCGAAAAACGCGCATTCAGGCTCGATGGAAGTTGGAGGAATCGTCAATAAATTTTTATAAGCCTTCTCCAAATTATAACCTCGTGTGGAACTAGCCTCATAAAGATTCATTTCTTGTTTAATGATCTTAGAAAGATCAGTTTCTTTATATGCTTCAGGATTTATAGTTTTCATACTGTTTTATATTTCGTTCTGAAGCTTTTCTTTTAATGTTAAATCAGTTTTACTAGTTGTCTGCGTGGGTTCAATGTTCATGTCATTTTCTTTATTATCACTATTTTCAATTTTCCCAGTTAACAAAATAATCTGTTTTTTTTTTATAGTCATCTTGCTTGGACTTGAAAATAACTCCTTTGCATCACAATCAGTCTCCAACTCAGTCTTCTCAGTATGAGGATTTTGTAGATAGTTTAATACTCCACTTAACTCACTTCGTCGACGATCTTTCAAGCGGTTCAATAAATGTGCCTTCAATTTAGTAGCCAAAATTGAGTCATTGTCACGCGATTCTTGAAAAAGAAACTTGAGTGTCGCATCCGCCGTGCACAAATTGGCATCAGAACGACAAAGTGCTTCTACAGATAATTTAACTGGCGCCAATACCTTGATTATCTCACGAATGAGTTGAAAATCTGCCTCTTCAAATGGTACAGGATTATTAAGATTAATAAGTTATTTTTTTTAAAGCTAGTTTTTAAAGGATCAAATCACTCCAGCATTGTAAAGAGACTTTTCCAACGCGTTTTACAGTCGAGTAGTAAATTAAGCTCTCTTCCATGTTCTTTTTTAACATATTTTTGAAGTATTGTATCATTTTTCAAGGATGCTCTTTTGAAAATAAGAACCACTTTACGAACTTTCTTTACTAATTCATTAATATTTCGATCATCATAAGTCAAATCCCGACCATTTCCAGTTTCAATGACTAATCCTGAGTCTAGTTCTTCATTCTCATCATCCGAGTCATCAATATCATCACTGGTAGTCTCAGTTACAGGTGTCTTTTTATACAATAAATCACAAACGGCTAAATGAATACCATGTGCAAAACAAACTTGGTGTTCTGCATTAACAAGTTTTCCAACCTTCAGCATTACATTTGGACCATCAGTCACTATTGCCACAATATCTGTATCTAATGAGATATGAAACTCCAAAAGCCGCTTTTTTAAAGTATGAACACAAGTTTCGGCGTTCAGCGATTTATCAATTCGAATAAGTCACAAATTCCATTTTTTGTTTACTGAATGAATATTTAAATTCATATATCTCTTATTAGAGGTAGAAGTCCATTCGTCAAAACTTAGACTAAATCGTTGTCCTTCTTTTTTCAATGTAGATAGTTCAGCTGTTATATGTTTTTTTATCTTTACACTCTGTCTCGGATTACACTCTGTCTAGTACTCTGTTGCGGATTGTTGAAGCAGATTTAGGTAAGTCTGAGTACCCTTTTGCTAACAGTAACGATCTTAAATCGTTTGATGTCACAAATACGCTAAAAGTAAAACCATCTAGCGCAGTCATACGGGCCAAAACATCGTCAAGAATATCGAAATTCACAAAATAGTCGGCGACTGACGTCATTTTTCTTTTCGAAGGTGGTCCTTCATTATTTTGGCTCGTTGAGGAAGATGCCTTAGCAGAATCTACTTTTACGGAATGTTTTGAAAATAGATGAGTATGTAGGCCTTTGGTTGATCCTCCTAAGGTTTTTAAAATATCTAAACAACGCTTACATTGTGCTGAGCTAAATAAGCTAAGCTAATAAAAAATGACTCCACACTGACGTAACGTCTTCATCTTTTTTATGTTTGACATAAAAACTTTCCTTGGAGAGTGACATTGTTTACTTCTTAAACCTAAACAAAAAAGAATAGAACATTTAAATCTATGTACAACATAAACATAACCTCTTAGATCAACAGAAAAAACATTCGCTGTTTTTCATCTATATTTACTCATACACATTAAAGCATTGTTGTTTTTTTAATAAATTAATTCTTTATCACCAATTAACAATATAAATATCAATACTTACACGATCTGAAGCGTAATTTTTACACTATTTTACACACATACTTAATCCAACACCGGTCGTTAGAAAGAAACAAACGCAATCAGCTGTGTAAACAAGATGGCCGGCAAATTTTGACGTTTAACGTCAAATGAAAGTAAGTGCGTTTCGTTTCACGCACATTTTTATTGACTTATATAAAAAATATATTAGTCCCGAAAATCCCGGGATTCATTGAATTTAATCCCGAAAATTTCGGGACTAAAATATGATCGGGATCCCGGGATCCCGAGGATCCTCTAGGTACGACGTATAAGAAAATGCCAAATCCAAAAGTTCAAAATGCAAAAGCCCAAAATACAAAAGTCAAAAATCTAAAACTTCTAAAGCCCAAAATCCAAAAGTGCGAGATGTAAAAGCCCAAAAGTGCAGAATCCAAAAGACCAAAATCCAAAATTGCAAAAGCGCAAAATCCAAAGTTCAAAATATATAAGTCAAAAAGGCCAAAAGTTCAAAATCGATAAGTACAAATGCCCAAAATCCAAAGTTCGGATACATGTCGAAATAATGATAGCAAATAATGTGCGTATCAGATTTGGAGATGCTAAAAGATCTGATTAAGCTATTGTAATGTCCCAATGAGTTTCGTTTTCAAGCTAATTGAGCTGTTTACATGCAGCACGAAATGTTGGGCATATTGCACCATTTACAGTTAGAATTGATTCAAAGAATGTCGGCCCATTTTGTGTTATTGTCAGCCCAATTGCCGTGACCATTTTCTAGATGCACCGCCAAATGTAAAACATGTGGATGACTTTCATGAATGGGTAAAGTCACTCGATATACAAAGTACCGCAATGAGGGCGGCCATTGTAGGGCAACCAACGACCGGGAAATTGAAACGTTTGTTGCCGATTAACTTTCTGCTTATGCTTTGAATAGAGATCATACATTCTGGGACTGAAAAGGATGTGCAGGTCAATGTTTCAAAGAAGGTGCAAAATGCAGTCTCAAAAGTTTGTCTCAAAAAAGTAGTACGAAAATAATAAAAATACATTTATTTATTTACAAAGGTATACAGCAGAAAAACAATTATTTTTACTTTTTTTTTCTACCAACAAATTCTCTCATTGCAAGACTAGGGCTGTCTAAAGAAGATTTTAAAATCTGCTTGTTTGATGTTCTGCTCATTCACCTCACGCGAGAAAAATAAAATCTGCTATTTACAAACATTTTAACTAAATATTGTAAAATCCCATGACAAGAAGGGATTTCACTTGGGACTTTATTTGGCTCAACTTGTATCAAATGTTTCACGAACATTTCTTTGCAATTTTCCGATTGCAAACGTATTCTTTTGCCATTACTGCTCTGAATCCTTTCCTCAGGTTCACTAACTTGATTCACAACTTCCTCGAAAATCAGTTTTTCACCCACTGGATGTCGACAGACTTCACTAACAATAAATCAGGAACTGCATCAGCATGTAATAATTTCCGACCATCAGCTCTCTTCTTCTCAAATTGAGTCTCTGAGAAATGGACCTGCACAACAGATGCAAAAAAGTTTTTACAACATCTTTACTTCACCATTTCTCTAATTACTAACCTCACAAATTTTAGAACTCGATGGTATTAGCATGACCTAAGAACATTAAAATTACCTAGGTACGTTAATAAAAAAATATTTTATTTACCTGACGGCAATCCGAGAAGTCTGAACCCAAGTTGGGTTCTATTTTTACAATTAATTACACAATAACCTGGCGTTGTTTCAAATCCACAAATAAAATTGTCCAAAACACCTTCACATACTACAAAAACAAATCTAGAATAAGAAAACGTGTATTACTGTACTCAACTTGTCAGAGAAGTCGACAGTGACAACTAACTGTCACGTGTCCGCCATTGTAGGGCAAAATCTACTTTCTCTCTCTAGCACACGTTCAATATTTATTGCGGAACTTTGTATATCCACTGACTTTAAGAATTGGAATGAATAGCTCCATCTATTGGCATAGCTTAAGTTATAGCTTAAGTAGTTCCGAATGTGCGAATATATGTGGCGCCCCATAAAAGAAAAAGAGAAAATTCTATTATTTTAATTATTATTACCTTTTTTCGTGATTTTTTCCAATATTTTAATAGTAACTATAATAGCAGGGGTGGAGACAAATGTAATAAATCAAAAATATTAAAAATCGGTCCAGCCGTTCTTGAGTTTTTAAAGGCTAAAATTCAATCCCGACTGTGTTTTATATATTAAGATATACATTTTTGGATATCATCACGCAAAAGTGCTACTCTTTCACGGGCTATATGTGACGTACCTCCAGTTGGTACCACATACTTTCTACTCCGAGTTTACCCAGTTTTAGTATTAAAAAGTCATTGGGAATGAGTCATAAATTGAGTGTCTTTCTACACCGAACAGGGCCAACTTACCATGGCTACTTTGTCATACCCACCTCGCCGCGGACCAACTTGCCGCACTCCATCTCGCCGTCGTGCCGTGTTTTTTTAATTGAACTGAATTTCTTGAATAGGATAAAGTTCATCGCTAAGTAAATTAATGATCTAATCAGTTTATACAGGCATCTATACAGATTATACTTATAATAAAATAAAATAATATAGCAAATTGTAGAAAGGTAAGAAATATTGTATTAAACCCTATAAATAATATTAGAAACCAAAAACATTAAGATTTAATAGACCACATTTGATTGGTAATAACGTTTCATCAAGATATTAATTAACAATTTTAATAATTGTATTAATAAATTTTATTAATAAAATTTTTTATTAACATAACGATTGTCTGCCAGACTACATATATAATCACAAAAACATTGTCAAAATGGCATATAAAATGATAGAAATACAAAATAAATATAAAGAAAATTAACACTTCTGTATAAGTAAGAAAAAAGTAGTAATAAAAAGATAGACAAATAAAATATTGTGCCATAAGACTGTAATAGTTAAACAAACTAAACAAAGAAGTTTAACCTGTTTTTGTTACGATAATTGTTTTGTAAAATTTATTCGGTAGTTTACATGTGAATTTAATTAATTTAAATTTATAAAAGAAGTTCCTCTTTAAACCAAAAAATATTTTCATATTTGATACTCCTATATTTTTATTTATAAGGCTATTAATTTATTCATAGTACAATTAAATTAATAATAGCTAACAATAAGTTTCAGATATAATAAGCCTAGATAGCCATGTAAATTAATTAAATGTTTCGCATGTGCGCTGATATATAAAGATATTAGATTAAAAAGTAATTACTGGTGAAACCCTATATAGTGATTTGTAAACGATGTGAAATGATAGTAAATCAGAATTGGTCTATAAGCAGAATAGAGTAATTTCCGACAGTTTATGGCTCTTGTAGATAGTCCTTGGCAGTTTCTAGGGTCACTTGATTTGATAGGATTTCAGTAACAACCGCCAGTAGCCTCTTAAATTATCCGTAGATTGCGCGTTACAGTGTTAGATTATCATCCGATTGCAGCGTTACAAAACGGGATTATAATTTCCTCCGAGACACAGTTTTATTACGAGATGAATATCGTTTTTATTCCGACCCGTCGAGGAATTTCCGATCCTATTATTGCAGACAACTATTTTACATTACAACAAATCGAATCGACTATTATTTATCTCTTGAGAATTATTCTCTATCATATCTCTATCATTTAATTACATTAATTATTATTCTAACAATGTGTTCTACATCTAATAACAACTGAAACTTATTATCCTGAAAAAAAAAACTTTATTTTATTGAATATTGGTCTGGTATTATCTCTCCTGGTTGTTTCTGGTCTTGTCTGGTGTAGTCTGATCTTCGTCTCGTATCTCCAGTCTAGTCTTGTTTGCTATTATGTGGTCTTGCTTAGTCTTTTTAGCCTAGTTCGGTGTAATCCTGTTTAATTGGTAATAATAGATATACAGCTTAATCTGCTTTTTAAGCACTATTTATATTTACACAGGTTATTTATGCAGGTTATATATTTATACAATTTTATTTAGGTTATAATTTATTATTTTTCTGATTTAAATGTTTGAAAATTATTTACTTATAAAATATTATCTCGGTGGTGAATTGGTGTCGGTGAATGATGCACGGATCATTTTAAATGTAAATGCGTTAGGAGAATATGTCCCAATATCCGTAAAATTCAATTGCAAATTTCATTGAGAGAAAGCAGGGTGCGAGAATGGTATTGTTTAGTGTATGCAGCCACTCGGCAGGTCCTCGGCGAAGCTTGAGAGACATTCAACACATACAGATTCAAATCAGCGAGCAAATAAATATGTATTGTTTACGTTTTTCAGATGTTTTCTAATTAGAGCAATAGTCGTTAGATGGAACAAATGAATAATTTCTTTTTTCGCCTCCTATTTTTCTATGTTGTGTTCTTTGTAAACTTTGTTTTATATATCGCTGCAGTATCCTGATTATACATTGTTGTCGCTTTTAGGTTTAAACGATGACACTAGAATTGAATGTGTTCCCACGAGTAATCGCCATTTAAACATTTAACGTTCTACTCTGAATTGAAAAATTCTCTACGTTTTTACCACTAATTATGTAAAACTATTTTATAATTTGTGAAGTTATAAAAATCTACAAACTTCACACGAATGGAATTTGAACTATTGAAGGTCATTATCAAATTATGATGAAACAACTAAATGACCTTCAACAATGAAAACTCGAGTTTTATGTTATCTTCTTCTTTAAGTGCCGTGACCGCTCTTGACCATGCTGTTGGCTAATAAGTTCATGATTTTAACTTTTTCGACTGCTGCACTATACAGCTGGGTTGTTGTTTTGCCATATCATGTCCTTAGATTTTTTAACCATGATGTCGTCCTTCGGCCTACACCTCTTTTTCCCATTATGTCTCTTTGATTGATAAGATGCAGTAGACCATATTTTGCCGGATGCCGCATAACGTGTCCCAAATATTCTAGTTTCCGACATTCGATGATGTTCCCTAGTTCCTCACTTTTATTTAGTCTCTGTAGGATTTCTACGTTCGTCACTCTGTCTACCCAAACTGACTTTTAATATACACCGGTAGGCCTACATGTCAAAAGCTTCCACTTTTTTCATTACTTCGCCTGTTATCGTCCAGGAAAACAACACCGTACGGTAACACCGAAAATATGTATTACTTGAGCATTTTAGTTCTTAGCTCTACTGACTAATCGTGTGTACATGGTGCTCGTTTCATTTAGATAAGAGTTGTTCGCGCTATTGCTATTCTACGCTTTATTTTTTCGCTGGGATCCCATTTTTCGTTAATTAAGCTTCCCAGATATATCAATTTATTTACTCTTTCAAGTTGATTACCGTTTAGGAGTATGCCTGAATCTTGCCTTCTGCTCTTACTCATTATAATATATTTCGTCTTGTTGATGTTCAGTTTCAATCCATATCTCTCACTACTTTGAGAGATTCTCTTCATTACATTATGCAGTTGAATTTCTGAGCTTGTCAGGATAAGAGTGTCTTCGGTGTATTTAATGTTGTTTGTAATTCTTCCGTTGATTAACACGCCATCATTAGAGTTTTCTAAAGTCTCATTGCATATGTGTTCTGCATACAGGTTTAAAATCAACGGTCAGAGTATGCAACCTTGACGTACCTCACGTTTTGTTTCTAAATCTTTTGTTGTTTTTTCTCCTATACATACATTTGCTCTTTTCTTGCCAGTATAGTGCCGCTATTAGCCTCAGGTCTTTCACGTATATTTCGCCATCCTTTAGCATCTGTATTGTCTTGTTGTGTTGGATCTCATCAAATGCCTTCTCGAAATCTATTGCGCAGATGTATACACCATGGTTTACCTCTCCACATCTGCACCAGTACTTGGGTACTCAAAAGAGCTTTGCGCGTGCCCATTCCGTTTCTAAATCGGAATTGGGTTTCTCCTATTCTGCTGTCTAGTTTTTTATACAACCTAACATGGATTATACGCAGAAACACTTTGAGGGCGTGTCTCATGAAGCTTATAGTGCGATGATCCCCGCATGTGTTTGCATATGCCTTTTTCGGAATGGTAACAAAGTTTAAGTGCAGCCAATCCTGTGGTATTATATAATCCAATGCAATGGTATTAGTATGCCAGTATTAATATGCCAATGCCAGTATCATAGATTGTATTGAATACTTTGGTCAAAGTTTTGATGCTAGACTCTCCCATTATTTTCAGCGTCTCTGCGCATATTTCATCTGACCCTGTCGCTTTCCTTGTTTTTGTCAGAGCGATCGCCGTTTCCACTTCTTGCCTTATAATTCGTGGTTCAGTTTTTGATTTTATTTCTATTAAGTTTGCTCTGTCGTCATAAAAAATTCTGCTATATATTCGTGCCACCTCTCAAGTTGTTTTTCAATGTGAAAATCGCGTTTCCCTGTTTGTCCTTTATGACACAAGGCGTGTGGGTTTTGGTTATCCCTGCCACTTCTATAATTTTCTTGTGTAGTTGCAACATGTCATATTTTCGTTGGAACTTCTCTATTTCTTCGCATTCTTTTCTATTCCATTTAGCTTTCGCTTCCCTGATTTTTTGTCTTATTTTGTATGGGCGTTTTTGTATCTGTTCGAGTTTACGCCTTAGTATTTTCTTCTTACTTCCATCATCTGTAGGATTTCTGCTGTCATCTTTGTTTATCTAGCCATGTTTATCATTAGCTCTTCTTCTTGTGCTTTTAATATTATGCCTTTGCAGTCCTGCCATATTTTTTCAGGCTGTTCGCCTCGCACCATGCTCATTTCTTCATCCATAACCTTGGGAGTTGCTTTTCTACGTGCTGGGTCATTAAATTTATCTCTGTCTATCCTTGAGATCTTTTTTGTTTTCGTTATCTTTAGAAACCTTAAGCGCAATTTTTCCGCCAGCATGGTCCGATGGTCTGAGGGTACGTCTGCTCCTGGAAATGTTTTTACCGAAGTTATTGCGTTTATGTATCGTTTTTTTATGCAGATGTAATCAATTACTTTCTTATTATTCTGTTATTTGTGTGTGCGGGCGAAGACCATTGTATAATCTATAATAATCGGTAATTTGAAGAAAGTGTTTGTAATTATTAGTTGTTTTTCTAAACAGAAGCTAGCAAACCTACCTCCTCTTTTATTTCTTTCACCCAGTCTGTGTCTTCTACGCGCCCTCTCGTCCTTCACCCACTTTTACGTTAATGTCTCCTAAGATTTACCTTACTTGTTAATAGTTGTGTCAAGATAATTCTGTGAGAGTGAAAAACGGTGTTGTTTACAGCGTTTGCAGATTATTTATTTAAAATATTTGCTATAAAATATTTCCTGTTTCCGTTTCCCATATCACCAGAATAGTATATAGTGTGCTCGTCTAATATTGATTTTCCGCATCCAGGCCTTCTCAGTTCACTAATACCCAGGATATCAGCTGGTTTTCCGTGGCCTTCCTGATCCCGCTGCCGTTGGCTGTTCAAGTGGCTCTTCCGTCTTCGAGACCGATCTCTCGACCTCAGGACCAGAGATCGCCCTACCTTAACCTGAATTGAGGTTGCTTGCTTATAGCGGCGGGCATTCGGCACCGTTTGTTAGTCCTAATAATGTTACCACCCTCTTCCACGTGGAGGTGTACAATAGGGTATATCACTTCATCGAGTTTACGACCAGTCGGCTTTTCATCAAACTCTTAGTTCATTCAGAGGGTTTTATGGTATATACAAACAAATTTTGCAAACTCATTAGTAAATCCGTTTCGGTACTTACATCTTAACGCCACCGCAGCGAGAGGTCGCGCTACCGCGCGATATATGGTTTGGTTTTATCTGCTCTAATATAACCCAATGTAAGCCTTATCCAATATTTTTTATTATTTCGGATCGAGAGGTCGCGCTACCGCGAGGAATGTGGTCTAGATTTATCAAATCAAACCAAATATATATTTATTTCATTAAATAAGCTACTTTGTGAAAAATACAAGAAACTAAAAGAAATGTGTCAAGAAGGAGAATAAACAAAACAAAAAAACAGTAATAATTAAATAGTAGTGAAAATGAAAATAAATATTTACAGATAAACTTCAAACATAAAATAAGATTTATAATGGAAAAATTACTCAAACTAAATGAAATAGTTTATTTACAATAAATCGATTTCTTTATTAATGAGGCTAAGCCAACGAGGACCAGTATCCGTCCAAATTATACGATTCAATTTCCAGAATATAGCGGTATAATTGTTTTCTTAAATTTTTTAATTTAATCATTTTGAACTCTTTTGGCAGTTTATTGTACAGTTTTAGTAGACTGTAGGGTGGATTTTTTCCGACAGGGTCAGTTTATGCCGAGAAAAAGTATATAGTTCTCTGATATGCCTCGTATCCCTCTCAGAGTTATTTTCATACTTTTTAAATAGATTTTTACGTTTTAAAATAAACATTTAACTTTCGTAAATGTATGTTCCAATAGTGGTTAGTATAAATGCTTCCTTAAAATTTCCCCTGCAGGACTGTCTGTACTTTAAGTTAAGAAGTATACGCAAAGTTTGTTTTTGTAGCGTGAATACAATCTTTATATGTCTGCCAGTACCTCAGAATGTGATACCGAAACGGAGGATGCTGTGAAAATTTGTATAATACACCTGTCTTGTTGTAGCATCTATATGTGGTTTTAACGTTCTTAGTGCAAATATGCCTTTATTTAGTTTGCTTGTCAGTTCTAGTATGTGAGATGCCCACTCCAGAGAACTATCAACATAAATACCCAAAAAGCGAACCGATTGTTTTATTTCTAATGTGTCATTTCCTACTTTGTATTTCTGTGGGTGCTCTAAAACACTCCGCTTGGTCTTGAATATTATTAAATTAGACTTAGTTTTATTTACGACTAATTTATTATTCGTAAACCATTGGTCCAGCACGCTCATTATCATATTTGTGTTGTAACCGATATCCTCCTCAGACGTGTTAGTTAGTAACAGACTGGTATCATCAGCATATTGTTTTATGTCGTGTTCTGTATTTACAATATTTTGAGGGAGATCGTTTACGAACAGCGTAAACAGCAGCGGACCTATTACGCTACCTTGCGGAATCACAATATTGGTTGTTCTAGAAGCAGATTATACATAACCTTGTTGTGCCTTTAATTTTGATATTTGTTCTCGGTTACTTAAGAACGATGCAATTAGATTAATAGTAGTAATAATAATAATAATAGTAGATTTTAGTAGTAATTTATGATCGACTAGATCATAATCTTTAGATAGATCTAATAGAAAATCCGGTCGGCGTTGTGTTGTTTTCTAATTGCTCCAATATATTTTAAATGAACTTGAAACATGCTGTGTCTGTGTTTTTCCCTTAGTAAAACCATGCTGCTTGTTATTTAAGCAATTGTACTTTTCCAAGAATGCATTTAATCTCAATTCAATAAATTTTTCAAATACCTTGAAGAAGCTGGACAGTAGACTTATTGGCCTGTAGTTATCCAAACTCCTGGTGTTTCCGGATTTAAAGATCGGAGTTATTACTGATATTTTCAGATTCTCGGAGAAAATATCTAATTATAACACGTTATTGAATATATGCACCAATTGTTGTGATATCTGATCACTGACACTTTTTATTATTGAAATTGTCACTTCGTCGTAACCAGAACTATTATTATTTTTCAGACTGTTGATTGTGTCACTAAGTTTTTCTGCTGTTGGAGGGTATAAAAAAATAGAATTTGTGTTCTCCCATATACTATCTTCACATTCGGTTTTTGGCATTCCTTCTTGTAGAATCCGCGCCCTGTCTGCATAGTGATTGTTTACCTCTTCAGCTTTGATATTTGGGTCTTCATCTTGGCTTATGTAAGCCTTCATAGGTTTCTTTAATTCCACTATTTGTGTATTGACTTTCCATGTTGTTTTTTGAGGGTTTACCGTCTTTATAATCTGATTAGCATAATCTTCTCTCTTCGCTTCTTTTATCATTGATTTATACTTCCTGCGTAAATTGTTGTTTACTCTCTTATAGTTATTGTCCATTTGAGCAATAATTTGAATTAGTCTGCTCCGTTATAACTTAATCTAACCATCCATTTTGTTCAAATCTGTAGCTGTGGTGGCGTTAGTACGTAAGTAACTGTGTTTCCAAGAATAGAGGGCGAAATTGAAAATCAAAATTAAAATTGGATAAGAAATTGATCTTGGAAAGAACTAAATTGAACTTTGATAGAAATAATTTGAAGCTGATTTTTAATTGCATTTGAATTTGCATTTGATTGCTTCGCAGATTTATATTGCATGTCATTTTTTCATTATTGATAATTGAATTGAGAAATTTAATGTAATTCGGTTAATTATCAAGATTCTTAATTATCAAGATGGTCAAAAAGTCACTAAACAATTCAATAACATAATATAACTCAATATCATTTTACAAATTAATTGATGAATGATTGAATATGTTTGATATACATTACATAAAACATTTTCTTTTACCTTGAATGTAAAGCTCATTTCAAATAAATTAAAAATACTTCCATGAAACGCTTTTAAATGTCGTGACTAGTGTCCTTTAAGTATAATATTTATAGATCGTTAAAAAATTTGCTATTTTAAATCAAATTATTATAATATTACCTTGAGGTAAATTATGGCATTGCAGCTAGTCTAAATTATAGTAATCAAGTTTATTACCAGTAATAACCATAACAACCAGTGAACTAAATTCAGTTTCTAGTACAACTGACCACAAAATATATTTAATTCACATTATATATGTTTTCCATCGACTATATTAAATAATACTAAGGATTAGAGTACTCTAATCTTGTTTTGTTACTTTAGTTTTGCTTTTCTGGTCTCTACATTGGTGAGATTCTTTAGTTTTATGATTAACCTTCTCTAACTTATTTTCCTAGTATTAACAAAGAATTTCTTTGCTGTCAATCCTAGTCTACCTAATTTTATCTATTATTATTAATACATCATTTTTGCCCTTATGGACAGTGTTTGAACTTAAATATCACATGATGACACAACTTTCACTTCTTTCCCTTCTTTTTCTTCTCTTCCCAAAATCTCTTCATCCTTTGACTGTGCTCCTGTTTCTTTTGTTCTGTCCACAATGTTCCCATCTTTTTCCTTTCGCTTTCATCTTTCATTTCGCATTCTTAATTTTGCTTCTGAATTTTTTTCTGTCTCCTATCATTTGCTGATTGATCCCCAATTGCTTTAAGTCATCTTCTTATTCATGAAACCAATTTGTTTTCTACTTGAACTGTTTACTACATCGACATACAAAGACTTTTTTGTAAGTTGTTTATTGTTAATTCTCTGTATGTGCCCATAGAAAGTTAGTCTGCGTTTTCTAATGAAATTTGTGATTCATGTGATTTGTGTTCATATAGCTCTTTGGTAGGTCTTTTCATCCATATCCCATCTCTGTGTATTGCTCCAAATATTTTCTAAGAATTTTGCGTTCAATTTTTTCTGTTTCTATGATACCAGATGCTCCAACTGTGGTCGTTTCTGACGCATACAATGCTTCAGGCAATACAACTGTTTTGTATTGTCTGAGTTTGGCCTGCCTTCATTTGATTTTCTTATTATAATGTGACCATGTAAGTTTGTATGCTGTCTGGAATTTTTCCGTTCGTTTTATGTTAGACATCTTGTTTGATCCTCCTATTTGTATATATTCCCCTAAGTACTTAATTTTTTCCACTCTTTGTATAGATCCATAGGTTGTATGTATGGTACGTACATTGTTGGTATATCGTTCCATGTATTGCGTCTTGCCATATGATATCCGTAAACCTGTTTTTGCGGCTATTTCATGTAATCGCTCCAGTGCTCCTTTTGCCTTCTTTGTGTTATTGCTGGGTATGGCAACGTCATCTGCAAATGCCAGACATTTTATGATTGTTTTTGTTTCGCGTGTTCTTCCTAGCTGTCTGTATGCCTTTCACTTGTTCCTCCCACTGCTTAACAATTTTGTCTATTACCATGTTGAACAAAATTGGTGATAGGCCGTCTCCTTGTCTGGCACATGTGCGCATCTAAAAGGGTTCTGAAATTCTACTCATGAACTTGATCTTAGAGGTGGTGTCCGTGAGCGTTAGTTGTATAAGTGTTCTGTTTTTTTTGTCAATGCCATATTCTTCCAGTACTGCAAGGAGCGTTTGTCTATCAATGCTGTCGTACGCTTTTTTAAAGTCCACAAAGGTAACTACAGTGTTGTTTGCCTGTATAATTTTCAATATTGTTCTTAGGCTCAAAATTTGTTCGATGCATGATCTCCCTTTCCTAAAGCCAGCCTGGTATTCTCCTATTTGATGATCTACTTATTTTATTTTATTTATTTTAATTTGGATCAATCGTATATTAATATTTAATTTAAAATTTGTAGATAATTACTATATCTGTTTAGATATATTGCTGCTCATAGAAACTTTAACACCAACATGATTCGCTTAGAATTGAAGTTGTTTTGTAATCTTCTTTGCAATCGGTCGTGTTTGGTTTTTGTGATCACACAGCGTTTATGAAATTGGTTTTGTTATGATTTGTTTTGGTGTGCCAATTTACAATTTCTCAAACGCGGTGTGATGCATAATTGCATATTTTTGTTTTGACATATTTCATTTAGTTAGCATTTCTGAATTGTAACTTAGATAATGAAATAAATATATTTGATTTGATTTGATTTGATTTGATCTGCTTGTGGTTCTAGTCTGTTCAATAACACTTTATAGAAAATTTTGTAAGTGAATGGCACTAGTGAAATACCTCTATAATTATTTGGATCTGACTTATCACCCTTTATATGTAATGGGTGGATCGAGGCACATTTCCATCCTTCCGGCATGTTCTCTGTGATCCGAATGTCTGTAATGATCTTATGAATTGTTTCGATGATGTCTCTATCTTGAAGCTTCCACACTTCAGCAATAATGCTATCTTCTCTCTGCGCTCGGTTATTTTTCATTTGTTGTATGATCTCCTCTATTTCCTCTATTGTAGGTGGAGTAGAATCAGGATTGGATGTGGTTTTTTGGAAAGTCAATTTTTCTTGGGTTCTTTACAATTAAGAAGAGTATTAAAGTATTGTTTGAGCATTGTACAGTTTTATTTCGTGTTCGTTTCCTGTGACCCATCTGTTCCTCTAAAACAGATGCTAGGAAGTGGACAACCCGTAATATTTTCTTTGAATGTTTTGTAAAAATTTCTTGTGTTATTTCTATTAAAATCTCCTTCAATTTCTTTTAGCCTGTTGTTGTTCTATGCTCCTTTTTCTCTTCTAATTTCCTTTTTGATGATTATTTCTGAACTTCCGTGAAATTCCGTCCAGGATTTGGATGTCCTGCTACTACTGAACTTCATCCACGCCTGTGTTCTTTTCTCAATGGCTTGATCACAAGTTGCGTTCCACCACCTATGTTTTCTTTTTCAAGGAGGTTGCGCCCAACGCATTGCCTTCTGAACTGTGGTGGCAAGATCTGTTCAAGTGTTTGTTGGATGCCTATTAATTTTTTCAATGATTTTGTCCCTGTTTATCTGCAAATATTCTGGATCAGGCTTGACTATTTTGATGTTTAGTGTCTTTTCTTGTCTTGGAATTGATCTAATCTTAACTTGTAAGAAATAATGATCTGACTCGTAAAATAATCTAAACTATAAACTAAACTTTTTACGCGTTCTTACATTTAAAAGTTTCTGCGTATTTTTATTAGAAATGGCCAGGTGATTAATCTGGAATTCTCCCCATACGGTGTTAAGTGCTTTCCATGTTGTTTTCGTCTTAACCTTAGCAATTGAGTCGACATAATTTTGAAATTAAAATTTTGACCATATTTTATAAGATATTCTCCATTTTTGTTTGTGCGATAGTGAGCTGAATAAGGGCCTGTGATTTGTCTATTTTTCTCTCCTTACCTAATTGCGCATTAAAGTCCCCCATTCAAATTCTAACATGCCTTTCTGGTATGCAGTTGGTTACTTCTTCCATGTCTTCCCAGAAGTCTTGAACTTCTTGTGGTTTCTTTCTGTTATGCTCATTTGTAGGTGCGTGTGCATTGATAATCGTGTAACCTTTATTGCCTGATTTGAAAGAGAGTGTGCAAGTCCTTTCTTATATTGAATTAAATTTAATAATATTATCCATGACTGATTTGTGTACTGCAAATCCCGTTCCAAACAAAGATAGTGTACCTCTTCTGACAGCAGGTTTACCTTTATAAATCCTATAATTTTCCGTGTTGAAATGATTTTCGTCTTGAAAACGTGTCTCCTGAATCGCAAGAATTTTTATTTGAAATTTTTCTAACATATCTGTAAGTTGTTTTAGTTTTCCAAGTTTGAAGAGAGTATTAACATTAAGAGTTCCAATGTACTGCTTGCGTAGAGATTTTGAGAAGCTCCGACTCTTCTCCTCATGATGTTCCTGGTCCTTCAGAATCCGATGACCAGGAAAGTCCAGCACGGTGACTACGGTCTGGGGTAGCGGATATTCCGTTTGTTCCATCTTGATTGCTTCAAGTTGAAAGTGGTTGTGGTGATCTTTAAGAAAGATCACGACGACTACAACTAAGGTATTGAGCTTTAGAGGTTGCCACTTGATGTTTTCTAGCTAAGAGCAGGCATTTCCTCCTAATCTAAATAGGTAGGTTTGAGTTTGCGTTCGCGTCTGCTGTTTCAACCATCTTTTCCAGTATATTAGGTCGAAAAGGGAGGGAGAGCAAAAAATACGTTTATGTTACTTTGACATTAAAAAACAAACTTAAACAACCTAATTTTATCTATTTACATTTTTTTTATTTTTTATTTATTAGATAACAATCTAGTTTTTAGTAATTTTACATTAACTTAATTTACTAGGAAAAATAAAACTAAGATGTTGACCATTGACATCATCTTAGAATCCGTAACGGCGAATTACTTCGTTCATGTGTTCTTAGTTTGTAACATTTACACTAACTTACACTAACTCGAAGAGTTTTTTTGAGTCTTTTCAATAGGGCCGTATTTTCTAGTAGCTGGTAACTGCTGCAACATTCACATGGCGATAAGGTCTCCGCTCGTGAGCTGCAGCGTGTTTTTTAATAATATTATCCACAGTATCCGCATGTACATCATGAAGATCACGACAACTTGGGCGGTTTCCACCAACCGTCCGGGCTGCCCACCCTGAATGAATGCAAAATATGCGATACCGGGGTGGCGCATACTAAAAGCTATAGTGGATTAGGGAGTTTAGTGAGAGCTCCCCCGAACCTCTTAAAAAAGAAGTATCCACATGTAAGTCCCTATGGATATCGCAATTTCTGATGTACCAAGGTGCCTTTACTATGTTCCTTAGTACTTTATTCTGAAACATTTGTATGATTTGGTTATTTTGTTTGGCACACCCCCAAATTTGTATACCATAGCTCCATATGGGTTTTAGTATTTGGTTCTAGAGGAGAAGTAAATTTTGTATTTTGTATATTAGCCAATAAATTTATTTATATCGAATTTCCAAGGTTTCCTTTTTCTTTTTGATATATGCTTCCAGTGCAGCTTTGCATTGAGAATCAAGCTAAGATACTTTGCATTATTTGAGTAAGGTAATTGGTTATTTTTCCTTTGTTATTAAATAAACAACTTTCTCCTGCACAGGCATTTCGAATTTCCAAAATCCAAAATGTCGCATCGCTCTAGTTTCGCTCTAGTTTTGCTTTTAGAAAATTCACGTTGTTCTAGAATATTTCTTTATATTTATGAATAAATGAATTTAGGTGGCGAAAATACTATACACTATACATTAAAATCTTTAATAAGGTCGAGAGAATAGCATTCGGCTTGTTGTTGTCAAGTTTAGTTTTAACGCCTTTTTTAATATAGAAATTAGGATGGCTGTCTTTAAGACCTCTGGAAACGTTTCGACTTCAATAGTGGCATTAATAATTGGCGTTAAAGTTCTGTATGTCTATCTAGCGTCGCCTGTTTAATAATCAAATCAAAATAAGTTTATTTCATTATCTAAGAATAGAAAAAAATGTTCTAAATGAAATGTGTCATGGGAAAAGGAAAATATTATATCTAATTAACATGTTCTTCGTAATTTACTCTTAAGTAGAATTCTTTGATAGTATATGGTTCTATATCAACTAGGAGTTTATACAATTCTTTTTTGAAAAGCTTTGAAAAAGTTGTTTAATCCTTCTTGGTAGTACGTTGTTCATTTTCATATTGCTGTACGGTGGATTTCTTTCAGTTCGCGTCAGCCTATGCTGAGGCAGCTGAAAGACTTCGTTACAAAATGTGGTACACCTTAGATTAGGCTTGTTAAAGTTTCCAAATTAGTGCCTATGTTTCAGAACGAAAAGTATAGACTCATAGATGTAAGTATCTGTTGTTGTTAAAAAGTTAGAAAATTTGAACTGGCCTCTGCAGGATTCTCTGTAATGTAGATTGTTCAGAGTACGACTGGCTTCCTTCTGTATTCTAAAGATGCTTCTGATGTGGATACTATTTCCCCAAAACATAATATCAAATTTCAAGTGGGAATAAAAATTCGCCATCATAAGAGCTGCAGTGTCCATATACCTATGAAGACATCTCAATGCAAAAACTGCCTTGCAGACGTTTTGTGCCACGGAGAGAATGTGTCGTCCAATCAAGCGATTGATCTATAAATAGTCCAAGGAGCCTGATAGAATATTGTACCTCGAGGTCTTCGTTATTAATTTGTAATCTTGGAGAGTACTGGTTCGTATCTCTTTTGGTTTTAAAAATTAGTCTTTTCGTTATTTTTTATTAGTTTGTTCGTATGAAACCATGATATCAATGATGACATCGTGCTATTTGCATTTGGACTAATCCTAACTTATCATCCACAGTTTTGTTAATGATGAGTAGGGATGTATCATCTGCATAGTTGATCATCAGGTGTTTCTCAGTAGTGGGTATTTAGATCATTCAAAAATATTGAGAACAGCAATGGGCCAATCATGCTTCCTTGTGGAATACCCATGTCACAGTCCTTGGAGAGGAATAAACAAATCCATGGGGAGAGTGAACCCTGGTTATCTGTTCCCTATTATTCAAAAGTGATTTGATCCAATCAGAAGCAACGCCTCTTATTCCATATTTGTATAATTTCTCTAACAGTATCCTATGGTCTGCTAAATCATAGGCTTTCGAAAGATCCATGATAATGTCAAATGAAATATTAAAGTTTTTTAGATTTTCTATTATTGAATGTATGTATTAGAAACATACAGTTTCTATGCTACGACTTTTAACAAAGCCGTGTTGATGGCAATTTATTAAATTGTAACTATCTAGAAAAGATGTTAGTTATTTTGGTGAATACAATTTTTTCAACAAAATTTCAGAAGATGGATAGGATACTGATAGGCCTATAGTTTCCGATCTCATTTTTATCTCCCGCCTTATAAATTGGAGTGACGAGTGCACGTTTCAGTTTTTCCGGAAATTTACCAACCAATAATGAATTATTTATTATGAAAAGTAATTGACTTATAACATAGAAGATTGACAAATAATATAGAAGGTAACAGGTAATTTTTTACAACTATGGGGGGGGGGGGGGGTATATCGTCATGGCTACACTTTTTTTATTTTTTAAATTCACAATAATATTAGATATCTTTTCTTCACTAGCTGGCACAAAGAATATAGAATCTATATTTAACTCCATATTATCATTAAAATTAAAATTTGGATGAGATTCAGCTAATATTATAGCTCTGTCCACAAAGAAATTATTAATTTTTATTGCACTAGCGCGTGGTTCTTCATTTTGGCTAAAGTAATTATTTTTCTTTTAAAGTTCAGTTATTTTTCTCACGATATTCCAAGTTTCAATTTGTCGCTTATATTTCTCTTTCTTTTCGTTTCGCAATTTCTTGATGAATTTTCTGTGATGATTATTATAAAAGTATAAATTTTTAAATAATGGGTTATGGGAAGATAATGTTTGGTAGAGTTTTAGGTTATTTTCATCAAAGCTAGTTGGGGGTTGGTAAAGACCTTTACAGTTGTGGTTTTCTTGCGTCTATGAATTTTAGGAAAGGCCTCGTTAAAATATTTCAAGAAAATGTCCGTGAACAAATTCCATTGCGTATCAACATTATAACAGTCAACTTCAAACAATTCGTCCCATTCAATGCTCTCCAAGATATGTCTGTGGTGTTTTCTTCATTATACAATCTTACCGTCTGTGTATTGTTGGTATATGCCTCCTCCTTTCCGAAATCCAGTGTAAGCAGTTGCGCATAATAATCGGAGATATTATGATTACTGGTTTTAATGCTGAATGGTATATTAATGTTAGCAATAATATTATCAATACATGTTGCATGTCTAAGGTGCGAAACTTTATTTGAAAGAAGTTTCGCGTTATAAGATTCTAGCAATGACAAAAATTGCTGACTTGTGTTCGTGTTTTTTTTAATATTTATGTTGTAATCACCAGCTATTATATACCGACTATTTTTTTTTGTGAAGCAATATTAACAGTTCTTGTAGCTTAAGGAAAAAGCTTTTTATATTAGTCAATGGAGCTCTATAAATGCCTACTATTATTAGTACCTTCTCATTAATTTTTGGTTCAATACCAGAACACTCAAAAACACGTGCTTCTGAAATCAAGTTAATATCTTCCTCAGTTTTAAATATAATTCCATTTTTGCAGTACATAGCCGATAATAAGTAATAATAAGTTTGCGTCATGCTTATTTAATTGTGTAGGTTGTTTTTTCTTCCTAACTTGTTTAAACTATAGAAACGGACTGGATGATAAAAATGTGTAAAATATACAATTTAATTTAATCAAATTAATTTTTAATTGGCCGAAAGTGAATATAATGGTTGTATCATGCCGAAAACTATTGAAAACTATGAGATTAAAATGTAAGTACATGGCGGATTTGAATTGAATTTTCATGTCCCTATAACCGATAATGCGACCATCGAATCGAAACATCGAATTGATTAATCTGGGCCGAGGGAAATATATTTTGTGCATTTTTTTTTCACCCCCGATTTTTGTTTTTTTAATTAAAACCAAATTAGAATTTATTTTGGAAGCCGCTTATCAAAATATTAAATCCGGGAATCGTAGTAAATCAAACAATAATGTTTGGTTTGATCTCACTAACGAGAACGAGGACCGCAGATAAGGATTTTTTTTTAAAGATGTCAAAAACATATTTCCGTCCCCATTGAACGTGTATAAAAAAATTGTTTTTATCTAGAATTTGATTTTGTTTGTAGATATTTCATAGTCAGAATAAGCATCATAATAATAATAATTAGATTGGAGTTATTATAATAGTTTATTTTATTTACATATACAAATATAATTTTATTAATCTTATTATAAATAATTGGGGTATACACAATACACATTGATTGACACAACAAATTTTAAAATTGGAATATTATTTGATCGCTTTTAATAAAGCAGAATTTATCCGTTGTAAAATAATCAAACGCTTATATTACAGGTATGTAATAATTCACATGGCTATTGTACACCCAAATTACTTCGTTTTGCATAATATTGTAAACCACCCTTTTACTATAGTTTTGGGGTTTTAATTTTCACTAGGAAAGATTAAGATTCCCTTGAGAAATGATGTTTTGATTATACTTTTGAGAATATTAGTATTTGAAGCTGGTTTAAAGGTAAGTGTTTCTCGAGATTGCAGCAATACTTTCTCTTGCAGATCAATTTTTCAATTTCTTCTTTCGGTCTTAGAGTTTTAAGATAATTCGTAATAAGTCTACAGTGTCATATTTGGATCATACTAGGGTCGTTTTTCACTTTTTATGGTTTTTTTAATCCGTAATTGAGGAGGGGGTCGCACTCACAACCAATACTCTGCTGTCGATGCTGCAGGATTTCTTGCTCCATTCACGACACGTTTCCACTCTTTTCGATCGATTGCGATGTCCTTGGATTGATGGGTAGCCAGTCTTTGGTTAATAAGATTATTTTCCACTTGTTTCTACCATGTCTTCTTTGGCGCGTTTCTTTGTATTCTCCAGTCTGGCGGTGGCTTCCGCCAAAGGAGTTTCCGTGGAAACCGGGTGTTATTCAACCAGCAAACTTATTGCTAACTGTAATTCTTCTTCGATCGGTGTCTGTTTATTGCAACTTTCTCTAATCGTTTCGTTTGGGAGTCGGTCGTGGATATAAACATGGAGTACTTGTATCAAGCATCGTATTTAGAAGACCTTTAACTTGTTTAGGTCCGGTTTGAGCCGTGTCCACGTTTCCGATCCATAAAGAAGAATAGGAAGGCTTAACGTTCGGTAAAGGTGTATTTTGGTTTTGATGGTGATATTCTTCCGCTTGCATATGCACCACTTGAGCGAGGCGAATATTGCTGTTGATTGACTGATATTTGCTGATTTGCTGATAGTTGCTTGACCGGCTATTAACATCGGCTGTCGACGCCAACTCCTTCTCTGCCTCAAGCTGGTTGAGCCGTCGTACGATGCCTGAAGAAGGCAAATTATTTTCAGTGGCAAGTGTTCGGTATCCAGGGCTCTTCACAAACTGGCCCAGTCGATGCAATCAAAGGCGGAATTGAAGTCGATGACGGTTCGTTTGCCGCATCGAATTATTTTTTCTGTTAGCTGACGGAGAGCGAATATCTGATCGATGCATCCTCGCTGCACCACTTGAGCGAGTACACCACTTGAGAGATGTGAATGTTGCTGTTGCTTGACCGAACCAGCTATGAACATTGGCCGTCGAGGCCAATTCCTTTTCTGTTACAAGCGATCCCAAATACTTGAACTGTTGTACATATTCGATTTAGATTTCACCGAGGTAAACCCTCGCTAACGATCCGTCTGTTGTGAGCACTTTGTTTTTTTCCGCATTGATCTTTAACCCGTATAACTGGATGATGCGGTAAATGTCGAATACAATGTCTGTTGCTTCGGCATCCGTTTCGGCGCAGACGGGGCCGTCGCCGTATCGGACTCGGGCGTCGTTCTTCGAATGCTTTCCACATAATCGCGTCAATCACAATGTTGAAAAGTAGTGGCGAGACCACTTCTCCTTGTCGTACTCCTGTTCGAATCGGAAACTCCTCGGATAAGTCATTTTGGATACGAACACTGC
This sequence comes from Phosphuga atrata, assembly GCA_944588485.1. Lineage (NCBI taxonomy): Eukaryota > Metazoa > Arthropoda > Insecta > Coleoptera > Silphidae > Phosphuga > Phosphuga atrata. Next base: position 10,164,007 of record OX155896.1, on the reverse strand, counting down.
TGGTTGAGCCGTCGTACAATGCCTGAAGAAGTTGAATGATTTTCAGCCCCAAGTGTTCGATATCCAGGGCTCTCCACAAACTGACCCAGTCGATGCAATCAAAGGCGGATTTGAAGACGATGATGGGTCCTTTGCCGCATCAAATTCTTTCTTCCGTTAGCTGACGGAGAGCGAATATCTGATCGATGCATCCTCGCTGTGATCTAAATCCAGCTTGTTCTTTCCGGGTCGTTTGGTCTCGATGTTTCTTTAGCCTCGATTGTGTGATTTTCATAAATACTTTACAGACGATCGAAAGGAAACTGATACCACGACAGTTATCGCATTCTCGACAGTCTCCTTTCTTCAGAATAGGCACAACGATCGCTTTCTTCCATGCCGACGGGATACGAACCGAATGCCATATTTTCGTTATGAGAACATGAAGTTGTTGCAATAAAACGTGTTCTCCGTCTATTATCCGATTATGCATCGATCGCATATTCGCTCTCCGTCAGCTAACGCAAGAAAGAATTTGATGCGGCAAACGACCCGCCATCGACTTCAAATCCGCCTATTGGAAAATCTAAAAACCAAGATATTTTAGCGGTGTTAAATCGTTGCCAGTTAATTATGCAAACAATCGTAAAGCATGGATAACAGAACTGCTGGATAAGTGGCTTCATTATGGGGATCGCGATATGGCGAAGAAGAAAAAGATTTTCTTGCTGGTTGATAGTTGCCTGGAGTATCCAAGAGTTACTGATTTAAAGTCTATAACACTTGCTTAACTTCCACTAAATACAACGTCAGTCTTGCAGCCAATGGTTAAAGGAGTAATACGGTCAATCAAAAGTAATTTCATCAAGAATCTTATACTTAAAATGATTAATATTCTATATTTATTGGGATATTGTATTCTGTTGTCTTTTCGATAAGTGCTCGGAATGTTTGTAGGTGGTCTGGTATGCCGAGACCTTTCCGAAAGCCCGCCTGTTCCACTGGCTGGTAGAAATATAGTTTCTTTGTGAGTCGGTCTTTGTAAGTTACTAAGATAGCTACAGCTTGGAAACTAATTGCAAGTTTTAGCTAAAACTATCTAGTTTATAGATATTATTAAAGACTTTTAAGTCTTCAAACTTTGAAATTTCCAGAAGCTTTTGTAAAACTCTTCAATTTTCTAAAACTATTTAATTGGCGATATTTAACTGCTTAGTTACTAAGATAGTTACAGCTCCGAAATTATAATCAAAATAACTTCTTTACTAAATATATGTTACATATATATTCTAGTAAGTAAATAAGAATTCTGGATGCAGTTCTTATGAGTAAGGAAACATAATTCGTTCTAGAATCACCTCCTCCTCGGACCTTGACCTTGACCATAGCCAATTCCGGTGACCTCGACGACTTCCGGTCCCTCGCCCACTTTCGGGGACCTTGGCCACTTCCAGTGACCTGGAAGACTTCCAATCATGATTCATGAAGTTGATTGAGAGTTGATTAAATCGGTAGCGTGGGGTCACCTGGATATCATACCCTGATTAAAGCTGTTTAAAGCTGATTAAAAGCTAATTAAAGCTGTTTAAAGCTGATTAAAGCTGAGTGAAGCAGATTAAAGCTAATTAAATCTGATTAAAATCGGATTAGAAGCTAATTAAAGCTGATTGAAAGCTGATTAAAAGCTGACTAAAATCCGACTAAACCCTTTTTATCGCAATACCCCCTTATATATGCAGCCAACTATACGCCCCTGTTGCTTTGGCAACTCAGAGGACATTGACTCTCCTCCGCCCTTCACAATATCCCTCCTCACATCAAATTTTGAATTTGACGTCAAGTGAATGTCTCGTATACAGCTGATAAGCTAAACATTAAATTGTTATCAGTACCAGACATCCAGTCATGTCTATCCGACAGCTAATAAGCCAGACAATGTTTTAGAATGCTAAAGATTAGCTATATGAATGTTAACTATATTATTACGCTATATATAGGCACATATTATAATTCGTTATAAACTTATCTGATATTGACTATTCTCACGATTGCAGCAATTTTTAAATTGTTTGTAGAGTTTTCATTATTCTGCAACCTTGTTCCCTTGAGAAGTAATATTTCTTATCAGGTATTCAACAATACAGACATGCGGCCACGCCTACATGACTACGCGTCGTTCATCGAATGTTTTCTGCTTAATCGCGCAATAGCAGAAATGCTAAAAGCGGGAGTCGGAACACTACTGGAAGCTCTGCGGATACTAACAAACAAATGTTTGAGGGGAAAATACCAAAAAATGGAAGAACGCAGAGGTAATTATCCTGCACAAAAAGGTGACACCACAAACATAGAAAACTACCGTGCAATAAGTATGTTATCACGCCTATATAAGCTTATGATGCGGATTATCACAAACCGACTCACAAAGAAACTATATTTCTACCAGCCAGTAGAACAGGCGGGCTTTCGATAAGGTCTCGGCACAGCAGACCACCTACAAATATTCCGAAGACTTGTCGGAAAGACAACAGAATACAATATCCCAATAAATATAGCATTCATAGACTACCACAAAGCATTCGACAGTGTCGAGACTTGGGACTTCCTGTCGGCAATGAACGACGCAAGAATAGACTAGAGATATAGCGCTCTAATGGAGGACATTTACAAAGAGGCCACCTTTCAGGTAAAAATAAACGACGAGCTATAGTAAAACGAGCTATAGACGAGCTATAGAAAATAAATCTCAAGAAAGGGGTACGGCAAGGGGACCCGATCTCCCCCAAATAATTCACCGCAGCCATAGAAAAGCTTTTCAAACAACTAAACTGGGCCGAAAAAGGCATGACTATCTAAGTCACATAAGATTTGCGGACTACATAATTCTAACAAGCACTAATATCGACGAATTAAAAACAATGGTAGAAGAACTAAACAACCTGTACAAGCAAATAAGTTTAAAAATGAATCTAAACAAAACAAAAATTATAACTAGTAGCCCTCCGGAAATCACAATAGAAAAATTAGAGCAATATACATATCTGGGGCATACAATTAAAATTGGCAAAGAAAATCAAACTGCCGAAATCAAATGCAGAATCCAACTGCCGTGGGCCGCCTTTGGAAAACTCAGCCATATTCTAAAAAACCATGACGTCTCAATTAACCTAAAACGCAAAGTTTTCAGCAGTTGCATCCTCCCCGTTGCCACCTATGGCCTGGAAACGATGGCTATCACTAAAAATCAGCAGCAAAACTTAGAGTGACTCAAAAAGCAATGGAACGTGCGATGCTGGGAACCACTCTAATTGTAAGAGACAAAATGCGCAACACAGATATCCGGACGAAAACAAAAATAATAGATGTCATGGAGAGAACAGCGGATCTCAAATGGCAATGTGCAGGACACGTGGTAAGCAAGAATACAGAAGAATGGAGCCACAAGATTACTTTCTGGAGACCCCGAGAAACAAAAAGAAGCACGGGAAGACCCCAAACGACATGAATCGATGACATAAAGACGATATCAGCAAAACAGTGGATGAGAACAGCAAATGACAAAGAAGCATGAAAAAAAATGAAAGAGGCTTATATCCAACAATGGAAGTATGAAGGCTAATAAGAAGAAGAAGAGAGGTCACGCCTACAAGAAATTGATATCAGTGCCAGACATCCGGTCATGCGATCTAACCGACAGCTGATAAGCCAGACAAGTTGAAATAGGAAACTGTTGTCAATGCCAGACATTCTGTTACATCTACAGGAAATTGTTATCAGTACCAGACATCCGGTCACATCTACAGGAAATTGTTATTAGAGCCAGACAGGGCCACATCTATAGGAATTTAGGGTCCGGAAGTCGTCGAGGTCACTGAAAGTGGCGCAGGTCAAGATCTAGAGGTCAGAGGGGAGGTGGTTCCAGAACGAATCATCTTTCCCTACTCTTATGGTTTACCTTGAATAAAAAATATCATTTATAAATATTTCAAACATGCAGAATTCATTGAAAGCCATGCTGGTTTATCTGTTAAAAATGCAGCAGGAAATAAATTTGTTGATTAAGATGACTTTTCTTTATCTTTGTGGGTATGAAACCTAAATTTAGACTCGATAACAGCACGGGAATGTGGGACGAGTATGTTGATACTCAAAGCGCTCTTCTTACATCAAAAGAGAGATCAAATGAAAATATCTTACATACCGTTACAGCTAATGAACATAACGAAAGCTATGAGGAGGAGAAAGTCCAGGAAGTATCAATACATACATTATATTCTGGGCATTAAATTTTATACCAAGATGACTTTTGAATCACATATGGACTACATTGCAGGAAAGTCTTATCTGGAATCTATGCTCTGAAACGTTTGTCTGAATATGTTGGCAGTAAAATATTAAACATAGCCTATCATTGTCTTGTGCATTCCTTACTCACATACGTTATACTCACTTGAGGACATTCAGCACATTCTGCGAGTTTATTTCGCGTACAAAGAAGAGCCATACTGTCTGGGCATGAGTTACCGAGCTGATACGAAGAACGCCTTTATCAAACACAGCATACTGACTTTAACATCATGCTATATATACTATTCCTTGATTCTCGCGAAGGAAAACTGTCATAGATATATGGTTCATAGTGACATCCACAATTAAGAAACCAGGTACAGAGATAACCTATTGCCTGCCTAACTTAGATTGAATAAATCTTGGAACTCCAGTCTTCGCAAAGTTCCAGAATTTTTTAATCAACTACCTCAAAATGTGCGTGATTTGCAATCAAAAAAAGTCTGTGATAAAACAGTACCTGTTAAAATAGGCCTTCTATAATACAACTGACCTTTTAATTAGCAATGTAACTTCTATTATAGGATAATTTTTTGTAATTTGTACTAAAATATAGGAGGTTTTAAATATGGCAAAATCCTTAAGGAAAAGAAAGGCGACAGGTCAAGACATGGTACTGAATGAGGCTTGGATGATGGCAAATGAGCAATGTTTGAGAGAGAGTGACAGACGAATTTAATAGAATATGGCGGAAAGAAGTTGGAATTCCAAGAAGTGGGACGGTGGGGGAAGTGATACCTGTCTACAAAAGTGGTGAGAGGGACGAAATTAGAAACTATAGGGGTATAACACTCATGGATTCATCCTATAAAATGTTTGCGAAATTATTGGGAAGGCGTTTGGGGGAGGAAAGGAAAAATGTTGCTACCAGAAACGCAAGCAGGTTTTATAGAAGGAAGGGGAACTACTGAACATTTAATAAACTTGAGGCATATTATCGACCAGGAATTAGGTTAATTATTTTAAGTCCCAAGGGTAAGCTCTTTGCTCTGTACCTAGACTTAAAGGCTGCATATGATACGGTAAATAGGAAAATGTTGTAAGAATGTTTGGAAAGAAGGGGATATCTGGAAAATTGAGAGAGAGCATCGAGCGGCTGTATAAAGAAACGTGGTGTAAGGTCAAAGTGAGTGAGAGTAAGTCGACCGCTTTCAAAGTAGATATGGGTCTGAAGCAAGGTTGCTCGCTTAGCCCGACACTCTTCAATATATATGTGGCAGATTTGGAAAAGGTCTTGGCCGCTGGACAAGCAGGGGAGTGGTGGTGGGGAGGAAGAGAGTGTGGAATCTAGCGTACGCGGATGGTGTGGTAATACTAGCAAAATCGGCGAGAGAATTGAAAGAAATGATTGAGAGATTGGAGAAATATTTCGATAAATGGTAGCTGACTGTAAATGTAGATAAAATAAAATGGATAAGGTTCAATAAAGGTAGGGCGTGCAGGAAGGAGAGGTTCGAATGGAAGGGAATGGAGATTGAGCAGGTTGGGCATTTTAAGTATTTAGGGTTTGTATTTGGGAGTGGCTGTGGTAATAAAGAGCATATAGAGTACGTGGCAAAAAAAGCGTGGGTGGCGGCAGTAAGGTTCTTGAAGGTATGGGGAAAACAGTTTAGCACAAATTACCGGGCGAAGGAGATGATAGGGGGATAATAGGAAGGCTTGTTGGCGGAGTTTATTGATGTATGGAGCTGAAATATGGTGGGTGAAGGAATAAGAAGGCGTTGAAAAAGTGCAACTAGAATTCTTTAAAAAGGCCCTGAAATAAGACAGATCACCTCCTACCTATTTAGTACTGCAGGAGCTAAATGCATTTAAATTAAGAATTGAAGCAAGCCGACGAGTAGCAAGGTATGTAAAGTGAATGGAATGACTGAGGTAAGAATTGTAAAAGAAGTGTTCAGGTTAGCAAATTAATGGTAGGAGTATTAGCCAATTAATGGTAGGAGAGAGAGACAAATTAGGGAAGGAATAGAAGGAAACTGTATGAAGGAGGTGGTATATCTATCATGGAAATGAAGAGGCTTAGGAGGGATGACGTGCGAGTTGATGAATGGCTAGTGGTAAGGCTGAAGGAAGTTGAACTGCAAAAACGTCAAAAGAAAATAATGGAGAGTAGATATAGTAAAGATTATGTGGAAATACAAATATTTGAAGAGCGACCTAAATACTTAAAATCAACAGTGGGCCTGAATGCCCAGTCAGTAATTGCCAGGTTTAGATGCGGCTGTGAAGAAAGGGGGTGAAAGTATTGGATGGATGACAAGTATAAGAGTTCTGGTGTATCTGGGGTAGGGAAGGACGTGGGTGCATTGGTTTGAGGAGTGCAAGAAAGGAGAGTGGACCGAAAGAGAGAGAGAGAGTGTTAGGGGGAAATGGAACAAACAGTGCATGAATGAGGTTGGTAGTGGTTTAGTAATGATGGAAAGGATAAGAGGATGGAAGGAACAGGAGACGGAAACCGAGGAATAGCCGAGTGTAGTGTTTTTTTTTTCTCTCTTTTAACTTGGACTTTTATGATGTGCGCTTATTGATCGTGTTTTCTTTTTTTTTATATTTTGTTGGTTTGGTTTTTTCTTTTTGTTGTTTTTAGGGTTCCGTACCGAAAACGGAACCCTTATAGGATCACTTTGTTGTCCGTCTGTCTGTCTGTCTGTCTGTCTATCTGGCTGTCTTTCTGTCTGTAAAGACCATTTTTCTCAGGAACGCGTAGAGGTAACACGTTGAAATTTGTTTCAAATACTCGGGTCTGCGGTCTCTTTCAGCTATGAAAAAATCAAAAGATATGCGCGTTTATGTCGCATATTTTGCGATTTCACAAGGGAATGAAAACCTTCCTAATGAATGAGGAATGAGGAGGAATGAAAACCTACTTCCCGTTCACCTAGAATCATGAAATTTGGCAAGAAACGCTGTCTTACAGCACATGTAAAGGGAAAAATCTGAAAACCGTAAATATGTAGTTTAATTACAAGAAAATGCGAATTTACTATTACAAACTTATGAAAAAAAAAATACACTAATGTTGTCGTAGTGGTATTGTCAGGCTTCAGAAGCATATGGTTTGCATACAGTTAGGTCCTCGTCGGTTAGGTCCGAAGGTTAAAAAGTATGTGTTGGCACCAAGCTGTTTATTCTGATTTTATTTTGTTTATATTCGTTATTCATTTCATCACGTACGCTCTATATACATAATATATACAGGGAATATATAATGTCTAAATTTTGCTTGTTTATAACCGACATGCGACATACTCAAGTCCCGTTACATCCTGTATATATTATATTTCGTCTAATTTTTCTTTATAATCTACATATACTTAAATCAGTCAATTGAACAACTGAATGTTAAGAGTATCGAAATAGATCTAGAAATAATTAATATATTAGTTTATATTAGATCTAGAAATAGTTAGATCTTAATATAAGTTAGTCAATAAGTGTAATACTAAAATAAAGTTTTCTTTTTATAAGTTTAAAAATATTCGCGTTATTAAAAAAAAAATACCCTGTATACCTTTATACAGGGTATATAGGTATACAGGCAAAATTGAGCAGTAAAAACAAATAGTGAAGTTCCAGAACTCCTAAACACTCATAGTGAATGGGGGATGTATGGTAATAAAATATAGGGCAGAATTCCATCGTACGACAGCGACATCTTGAGGTTATGTTTGCAGCGGTACTAAGATGGTCGTGATTTCAGGAGGGCCACTTGTCAAGTTAACTGAATGTGCTTGCTACGTCCTCAAAAAAAAGATACCTTACTTACAAGTTTGTACGGAACCCTCGGTGCGCGAGTCACAACTCGCACTTGGCCGGTTTTTTTTGGTATTGTAAGAGGAAAGGTTTATGTTTTTTTTTAATTTCGTTGATGCCAATAAAGGTTATTGTATGTATGTACTAATATATACATTATACTTTATGTATGAGAAGCAGACGAGATTTCCTTATATTAGACTCTTAGGTAGTAATTACACAAGTTCTAACTTTATTTTCTTTACTCTTCTATAATATCTGTTGGTCTTCAGCCCCTGACAAAAGTTGGTCTTGACCGTTCCTGTTACTTGGTTTGACCTAGCGAACGGCTCATACAACCCATCTTGAGCAACGTGTGCCAAAGAGTCACAGAAGATATCCGTGTAATTACAACTAATGACAGATTTGAAGATATCGTAATGATAATCTCCTACCTTCAATTCTATTATTAATTTGGTTCAAACCATGACATCTGATTATTAGTAAAAAAATTGCAATTTTTTGATATTATCGATAGGAAACAATTATTTTTTGTAGATTGAACAGATTGAAAAGTTGCAAAAAAAATGCTTCGGAACTAAAATAAACTGCTATTTTATATTTATTTATGAATTTGTACTGCACCAGAAAGTTTTTATTTATTATAATACTTATAGTATACAAATAAATTCACGCTTTGAAGGGAATATTAAAGACCGTTATGTTACCTGAAAAGAAGGGCAAGGCAAGCAAGCGCGAAAATAAATTACTAAAAAGATTTCGCGATTAGTAAAAAGTTAAGTAAATCATTTTTCTAAAAATAAGTAATAATCTAAATATTATATCTCAAATATAGAAGAATGAAGCTTAACAATGCTTGAAGAGGGAATATCTTTTATTATTGCTATTTTTAATGGAATATTATTTTTTATATTTTCACTCTTTTGACATACTTTTTTCTTTGGCACAATACAGTAACCATTTTTATCGATGTCTATCGTTCTATATCCATTAAATAATTCCATTGCACAAACACTACGAACCAGCGTATAGGCAGTCAGCGAAAAAAATAGATCTATTCGCTCCGAGTGAAATATACTAAGGTTTCATCTGTAAACAATTACATAAAATCAATAAAGAAGACGAAGAAAAACGAGGCATTATAAAGAATTAATTATCCCATTCCGAACTTTTTTTTGTTTCCGCTTTCGTTTTTGTTTGTTCGGTAAATACCTTTTTCCTCTCATTTTGTTTTGTTTCTGTATCTACGCGGAAAATATCACTTAGGAATTGGGAATTAAAAAGCGTCGGAAATAATTTCTGCCCGTTTGTTTCTTTTCTTGCCAAGTCACGGCATTTCCTTTATTTTATTTCGTCTTTGTGGTCTATTTTCCAACTATAGGCAGATTTTTCATCATCTTTAAAATTTTTCCTAACCCACATACCGACTTTCAGTGTATTAATTGAAATTATTATTATGCGGAGGAAAAAGACTTAAAATTATTAATAGACCTGCAATAGTCTAGCAATGCATAAATAACCGAAAAATGGCAAATAAAATAACAAAAAAAATATAATATTTTGGAAGCCACAATAGCCAAAATAAACAAAACAGCGAGATATAGATAAGGCTCTATAATAGATAAGAAGAAGGCTCTATAATAAATAGAAGGCAATAATAGAAAATAATAAACTGTACTGGGGAAACAATTCAAACGATAAATAACTAAAAGTAGATGGACAGCGTAAACACGGCATTATCTTACATCTAGAATGAATGTATTAGTAAAGTAACTACATAATATATTAATGATAATAATTAATGGAAAACCGCTGTAAAGTATTTTGCTAGTGATACATTATTTGTACTTTTGTAAACATTTAAATTTTAACACGTAGTGTAACCCTAGACACGAGAGGCAAGTTTATACAAGTAAGCTGACACGTGAATTGATAAAAATCGGGGACATTTTGTGAAAACTGTTGAATAAATAAATTGAGTGACAGAATTTTATATCAAATATTGAATACCAAAACAAATATTTTCATGAATTCTATTATAATCCAAAACCTGTCATGTTTGTCTTCAAACTTTTTTAATATTCGGGCATTTTTTTGTTGAAAGGGACAGACAAGATAATATTATACAAGACCAGAAAGAAGATTATATAACACCAAACAAGTCTATATAGGACCCGATAATATCGGACTAGACTAGTTAAGACCAGAGAAAACCAAAAATGACCAAACAAGGACAATAAAGATTAGACAAAACCAGACACGATCAGGCAGGAACAGAAAAGACTAAATACAAGCCAAGACCACAGAAGGCCCCGGGAACCAATTGGACCGGAGAAGACCAGACATGACAAGACAAAACCCGACAAGACCAGACAAAGCGGGCTACTCCAGACAAGTCTACTCCACTCCAGACTCTAGTCTACTCCAGACAAGAGTAGACTAGACAAGACCAGACAAGTCTAGACAAGACCAGACAAGACCAGGCAAGACCAGAGAAGACCAGACCAGACAAAACCAGGCAAGACTCGCAAAAAACAGACAAGACAAGACAAGGCCAAACAAGACCAGACAAGGCCAGACAAGACCAGACAATACCAGCCAGAACCAGACAAGACTAGGCAAGAACAGACAAGACCAGGCAAGACCAGACAAGACCAGACAAGACCAGACATGACCAGACAAGACCAGACAAGACTAGTCAAGACCAGAAAAGATCCGACAAGACCAGACAAGACCGGACAAAACATGGATACATCAAGCAACACCGGACAGGACCAGACTTTACCAGGCGGAACCAAACAAATTTAGTATTCAATTTTATTTATTGAACAATTCTGTAGCCTGTTCTAAAATATCTTATGATTTGGCTACTTTTCGTTTGAAGTTTTAATCCGTCCTGACATTTTTTTGTAATTGAGTAACATTTGAAGGCGCTTTTATTTGTAGCAGATGTAATAAATCTTAACATGGTTTGGAACTAGTTATAACAATGCCAAATTTAATACCTATATATTATGGTAAAGTGCTAGTCCAGTCGACAAAGCGGACCGCTATACAATTAATTACTTGGATTATCGGTGCGTATTTGCAGTAAAGCTCGCAATTAATGTACAATTAGGAAGAATTACACAGCGTTCGCAGGCGTCTAGAATGCAACGCGGAACTGCTTACATTACCCGATCTATTAAAAAGTCTATTAAAAAGGTTACAACTAGTTTTTTTTACGATTTCCTTCTGCCTTTGCACAAATTGCTTATACAATTCAATGTGATGCAAAAACATATAATGCACATAAAAAGTTTCATAATTACTAAATCATTGATAATTGATTGCAGCTTGCACACTATATTTCCAAACATAAAAATCACTATAAATGGAATACTAAACTCATTCTATAAATATCTCAATTTAATCTGAATTCAAATTCAAATCAATTTGTAAAATTATTTCGTATGGGAAACCAGCCTGCGTGTGAGGTTCTCACTCACCACTAAAGCCAAGTGAAAAAGGGGGGTTTTTCACTTGGCTTTAGTATGCATTTTTCCAAGGAACGAGCTGCACACCCTGTGTGCAATGATGAGAGGGACCGTGTTCGAAAAAAAATCGTCATCTCGAATGGGTTAATTAATAATCTCTGCTTGGCATTTCTCTTTCTTCTCTCGCTTTTTGGGATATTATGTTTCTCAGCATGTTGGTGACTATAGTCCAGCCCTCTTCGCTCGTGACTAGCACTTCCGTGAAGTTTCCGCTTATAAAGACAATGCTGCTAGCATCTTTTACGCGTTGTCTTTCTGCGTCCCATGTGTGGCAGTGGAACAGAGTGTGTTCAGGCCCATCTATTTCTTCGGAGCAGTACCAGCACACGGTATTTTGCCTCTTTCCTATTCTTAGCAGGTATGTTCCAAAAACATCGTTTTCTTTTCATGGGTTGGGTGGTCATGGCTTAAGCGTACTCGCCCCAGGATATATTCTACCTCGCCCCAGGGTTTCTCGCACCATGCTCTGACAGTTTTTATTAACGTTTTGGTCCAGCCGTCGTGCTTTTCCCACCGTCCCTGCCATATGACATCAAATCCTTATGTTGGCCGTTCCTCTCTCGTGCAGCTGGCAGCGTTCGAGCACAAGTATTTTTATGGGGGGCGGGGGTCCCGGCGTTAGAGCCAGCGCGGCCGCTGTAGAAACAATTAATGCTGTCGTTATTCTTATAGCCGTCATTCTGTTTACTTTTTCTAGTTTGCCAACATGGTATTTATATTTTAGCGCATTCGTCCACACTGGGGCTCCATAGAGGATGATGGAGGAAACGATAAAATTACGAATGCTAACTTTCTTCGTTTATTTGTTGTGGGTACATTAACATTTGACATTATCCTGGCGAGAACGTTGAAGGTGTTTGTGTCTTTCGTTCAGGTGTTCTTTATATGTTCGGTCATCCGTATATCCTTGTCTAGGTAGGGGCTCAGATATTTTAACGATTTTATCGATTTTGTTGTTTCTCCGTTTATTTTTATCTCCAGCCGGGTGAGTTTCCTGCGGCCTGCGTGAAGGGCCATTTCTGTTTCTTCGGCTTCTGGTTTGATGCCCATTCGCAGAATCGCGTCGCGACGCCCACTTAAAACTGTTAATCTGCACATAGAAAAACTTGAAAGTCCATTTTAGACACCAGGATGTCGCGTTTTTGAATTTTCAAAAAGTTGACCGGCTTGGTACCGGCGCCGCGTCGCTGCAACCACGGAGTCGCTCGCCACGGATCGAAACGTATCGGTCCAAACGGCGAAATTTTCGCCGGAAGGTGGGGTCAGTCTAACCGCTGCACTTTCGCCATTTCTGGTCGCAGCGACTCGAAACTGTGCGCGTTTGTTTCGGGATGTCGATAGTGCAAGATCGTCCGCGTATGCTACTATAGTCACACCACTTTCCATTTTTAGTCTCAGGATTCCTTCGCAGAAAACGTTCCACAGTTTTGATCCAAGTACCGATCCTTGTGGTACTTCGCTTGATCTTATTTCGCCATCTTTATTTTTGTTCCAGCCTCCGTCACCACGTATCTCTCTGTTAAGTAGGATTTAATTATGTTTAGGAGGTATTCGCTGACATTTCTCGTTATCAAAGCGTCATTTGTGCCTTTGCAGAGTGCCGAGTTAAAGGCGTTTTTGATGTCCAGTGTTACCAGTGCACATACCTCTCTGTACTTGATTACTTTCTGTTTGTTTTCGTTGACCTTTTCCAAAACTTTTCTGATCACGTCCAGTGTAGATTTCCCGATTCTGAAGCCGAATTGGTTGTCGTGTATGGCTTTATTGCTCTCTAGTGCGAGTCTCGATTTAATGAGAGCCTCTAATACTTTATCCTACGAGTTTATAAGGCAGTTCGGTCTATAGGATTACACATCTTGCGAATTTTTTTGGGTTTCTGAAGAACAACTTGTTGGAGACCTTCCATATGTCTGGAAATTGTCTGGAAATTTCCTATCAAGGAGACATTTGTTAATAACGCTGGTTACTGTCTCCACTTCGGTATTAGACACAAGTTTCACCAGCTCGGGTACAATGTTGTCGGGGCCTGGTGCCTTTTTGTTTTTAATTCGTGCAGCAGCGGTCGTTATTTCAAATTCTTCTAATTTAGGGGTGTTTACTTGTTTCTGCCCACTCTGTGACAGTGTGACTTAGGAATAGTTTTTTCACTTGATTTATCGCTTATTCTTCTGTTAGGATGGTTTTGGTTCTTAGTTTCAGTTTCCCGATTGCTATTTTGTACGCCTTCCCACATATATCGTTATTAAGATCATTACAGAGTGCTTACCACGATCTGTCTATTTCTTTTGAAATTTCTTTCTTCAGTATTTGATTGTGCTTGCGATATTCCTCTTTGACCTTGTTCACTTGCATTGATTTTCCGTGTTTTTTTCTTTGTTCTTGTAAGTGTTCTTCTGGTCCGTGATCTTCGAAGTTTACCAATTTGACGTGTCCACCAGTATACTGGCCCACGGTTACTCTTGTGCTCGCTTTTTGGGAAGTCTTTATTGCGCAGCTCTGTTAATTCCTCCGTGAGTTCTTTTGGAGTTGGTGTTTCTGGGCTTAGTAGTAATGCGTTTCCTGTGTTTTTGAAAAATGTGGCCCATTTGCGTTCCGTGATGTGCTAGCCACGCCGGGTTGGCACGGGAGGGTATTTTTCTCTGCAGCAAGTTCAAAGTGGATCGAATGGTGGTCGGTGAGGTTCTCAGTCTCATCGTCTACCCACCTACTTGTTGCCTAGATTTACAGATACTAGATTTTTGGCATCTATTAACTCGTCCAGTAGTTTTCCTCTTTCATTTTCTATGGTCGTTCCGAACTGATGCGACTTTTTGCGTTTAGGTCTCCTGCCAGGAGTACTTGTTTAGTTGACGATTTAAGAATTGTCTCAAGGACGTTCCACAGTGTTAGGTAGTCATGTTTGTCACTGTTGGGGGAGAAATATAGGGAGCACACCAATACGGTAGGTAGTTCCACCACCGCCACGCCTTTAAAACTGTCAAGCTTGATTACATCTATGTTAGAGCCGGTTCTAATGAAGCTAACATGGTCGATATCGCAATACTATTACTTGCTCTTTTTTGTTCGGCTCCTGACCTATGATTATGTATATGCCCTCGTGAATCATTACTTGTTGGAGCAAATTACTTGCCGCTGCGCTTCGGAACATGTTTTGTTGAATGAAGTTAATGGTTCATATTATCTTCTGAACCCCAGCTGTTTGTTGTGTCTGTTGGTTCCAAGTCTCTGTCCGTAATGTCCCGTCTGTTTAGTCTCCTCTAATTTGGCAGCGTATAGTAGAAAGATTCGTATTTTCTGCTGTTAGCATTGTGTCCTTCTTTTTTTTACAGATTGGGCATGCTTGTGCGTTCGGACAGCCTTTAGCTGAGTGCCCTTCACTTTCGCAGGCGTAACACAGTTTTGATCTGTCGAGTCCGTCGCAGCTTTACGCCTTGTGTTTGTATGCCCAGCATTTGTAGCAGCGCTCGATTTTTATTCGTTTCTCTATTGAGCATCGCACAAAGCCCACCTATAGATAGGGCTCTTTTAACAATTTGTCCGCGTCCTCCTTGTTTACTATGAGTGGCTTGGGTGTAGTTTGCCTTCGGTCTTAAATCGCTGAGCTTTAGCATTTTGTTCTCTAGGTTACCTATTTTGTCTTGTCTATGACGGTCAGTACCTCTTCTTTTTCTGCCGTCTCGTCCATGTCTCTTATGTGGAAAGTTTCCGTTACCACTTTAGCGCCGGACCTTCTCACTGTAAGGCCTACTTTGGGGTGTGCTTTGGCAAGAGCTTTCCTTATATCTTTCGATAGGATCGACCGTTATTAGGACCTGTCCTTCTCTTGTGCTCCTGATCGATCGGATGCCTTCGATTGCTTTGTTCTTGGTGAGGATTTGTTTTACGGTCCCAAGTGAGTACTTGTCAGACTACAAGTACACACTTGGGCTTTTTCACTAAAATTAGTGCCTTGGTGTACATCGGTGGTTTCGTCTTTTTTTTGTATTTTCCGTTTTTTCCTTAATTTGCTGGCTCGTAGTATATATGTCTACTTTAGAGCTTGTCTTGTAAAATATGCCTTCCACCATTTTGCGTAGGCGCGCTACTGACATGGCCTTGATATGGTCCATTAAGCTAGAGACACACTGGTCCCATGTACGCAACGTATGCAACGCATTACGATATCTAGACTCGGAAAAACTATGCCATAGAAACACACTTATCGTATGCAACGCAATCACACGCCTCACCCGCAACTTCGATCTGGGATGTCCAGATCGGCGTGGGTATATAAGGATATTCGTACGCTATCCACGCGTGTGATCAGTGTGTTTCTAGAACCTATGTGTTGCACGTCTGAAACAAATAGACCTATGATGGAAATGTTCCCCTCAAACTGCATTTTAGACATGCGAAAGTATATAAAGAATCCTTCTTCATCAAATTCCAGTGTCTGCATTAATGTATGGTATTTTCCAACTTTTTCTCTTTGTTTATTTATCTCATGAACCCAATATCTTCTCTTCTTAAATTTAGTTTTCATTTTTGTGGCGCGGAAATATTCATTTAAAAATAGTAAACTCAATAAAACATCCTCAAACTCGCTATCAGAATCAGAAAACATGACTGACAGACGCACTAGTGCACCTTCTGAGAAATCACAACAGCGCCTGATGCAAAATTGTGTGCACACCAATTCTCCCAGGTTGCATCGCATATGTTGCGTACGTCGGACCAGTGTGTCGCTACCTTTATAATCTTTTCTTCGCCGTTCGTTTCACCTCTCAGTTTCACGAGTTTTTTCCAGATGTCTTATTTGCATGATCCTTGTAGGTTTTAGATTTTCTACGCCTTTATCGTATCTTATTTTCGCGATTTGCTAAATTATTCCTCCGTGTGTGGTGCAATTCTGGACATTTTTGTTTGTACACTTTTTGTATGTTTCTCTCCATCTGCATGTAGTCGGGTTCGACGAGCACGAGTTTAATCTGCGTTTGGGTGTAAACTCCATTATCCCTGGATTATGTTTAGTCTGGAATGAGGTGTAGCGATCCGAGCCATATTAAAAATATTGGATGAATATCAAATACTTAAAAGACAGGCAGAAAGACCTTATGACCGATAGCCCTTTCTATAATGCATATAGTATACAATAAATATATTCTCTCTCTCTCTCTCTCTCTCTCTCTCTCACACACTCTCTCTCTTAAACGACAATACCTATCAGAAATGTTTACCAAGACACTCCATAGGTGCTAATACAAAAGACAAACACTATCTATACTCGATTACGAGTACATGCTACATTTGCAATTCAGCTTGGTTTAAATTTGTATTGACCTAATTTCCTATAATTGGTTGAATTATTCCATTCATCACGTTAACTTAATATAATTTCTTTGGTTGCCCTCAATTGATTAAACAAATTCTTTTATGTATCGATTGAATTTTCTAGTAAATAATATTTATTAGATGAATATAATCAGATAAGTTTTCTGCTTCTTGTGCATCTTCTTCAAAATTGAAATAAGCTAATTGTAGCTCTTATTAGGGCATAATTCGGGCTTCCGAGTTTTTTCTTGTTTCTGATTTAGTGTGCAAGTTCTTGTGGATTAAATATGTTGTTGGAAGAAATAAGAGTGAACAGAAATCTTAAGTTTCCTCTATCTGGGGCGACATAATCTACTGTAACATTGATTATAGCAGTCAGCGGGGATTTGAATCAAGTGGAGGAATTTCTGGATAGTCACAGCAGGACAACTTGTAAAACGTTCGCGAGTTTACAACTTTATTCCAGTTTTGGGAATTTATATAGTAAACAAACTTATCTGTCCGCTTTAATTATTGCAGCTGGATTTATTGTATTTTTCATATCGCTGTGCTAATATAAATAATTCATTTATATATTACAGTTTATTATTTATATATAACATTAACAATCCATATTTTAATATTTCGTTTAGACATTTCTGTATAAAATATACATATTTTCGCCTGTCAATATATAACAATATTTGTGTTATTTCAATCAAAAGTAATATTGAGATTGAACCCACAAAGAGAAAAAAATATGTTACTTATTTAATAGGAGTAAAATGTTAATTTGTTAGGAAACGAAAGACAATTCCTTACCATTTAAATTATTCAATAACAGCATAAATTAATTTCAATAACAGCATAATCATTATTGATTAATCTCTTAACTCCAGAACATTAATAAGTGACTTGGTTAGACACCGCTCGGGTTACACTCGGGCTTATAAGTCGGGTCGGGTTTTTCGTCTGGTTTATAAGGTTGTTTCTCAGATTTAGAAAGTTGTTCCTCAGGTTTATAAGGCTGTTTCTCGGGATTTTAAGTCTTTGTTGAGAAGCCAGTTCCTACCAGAAATATACTGCATTATCAATATAAATCTTTTATTCCTTTAGCTTCCTGGAGGCATTATAAAATAAAATTGTATCGTTTATTCTACAAAAAGGATTTCGCATTATTACTTCCAGATAAAAATTGAAAAACGACAGGTGATTTTGTAAAAATGCTTTCTTCTGCAAAAAAATGCGGGATAATTTCCAAAAAAATACAAAACTAAATATTAAACGAAAAAAGTTTGCCACAACTGATAACGACGAATAAAAATCTATGGAAGGCAACGGGTTCTTCACTCCTGGGATTAACAAATTTTTAAATTTCATGATAAAAAAACATACAAATACTAATAAAAACATACTACCACTGCCACTACCTTCCAATTTTATTCTGTAGTCATTAGGTTCATCTTTGAGCATATTCCTTTCTCAATTGTTTCCATCTTTCATTATTCTGTGCTAGTTGGAATCATGCTAGTCCGGCTGTTCCTATATGGTCATCATACCATCTTATTCTATGATGTCCATTTTATTATTCGCCTTCCTATCTCATCCTATCACTTGTTGTAACGTAACTTGCCCATCTTTATATGAGGATTGCAATTCTTTCTCCGCAATATTGGTGACTTTAGTTATTGCTCGTATTCTTTCGTTTCGCTATCTGTTCCTTTTTGTAATGGGGATTATTGACTTCTTCATTGCTATTTGTGCAGTTTTTCTCTTTGTGCTCTTTATATGAGGATTGCAATTTTTTCTCCGCAATATTGGTGACTTTAGTGATTGCTCGTATTCTTTCGTTTCGCTATCTGTTCATTTTTATAATCCGCATCATTGATCTCTTCATTGCTCTTTGTGCAGTTTTTAGTGCCATATGTCACCACAGGTAAAATGCACTGTTCAAAAACTCTTGATTTAGGTGTTGAGCTATTTTCTTATTTCGCAGGATGATTGGCGAAAGCCACCCATCCTAGCTTTATTCTTCTTCTTATTTCTTTCTTCTGTTTGCTTTCGTTGATAAAAGGTTCTTCCAACTTTTTGACTTCCTGTCCTCCATTATTATTGGTTCTTCTGTTCCTAAGTACATTATCTGGGTTTTTAAAGGGTACATTTTCAGCCCTAGTTTTTTAGATGCTCTTTGTTGATCTACAATTATTGTTGTTCTAACAAATATTCTCTACTATGTACCAAGATAATTATATCGTTAGCATATCTTAGATTGGTTAGCTGAGTTTCATTGATGTTGATAACTTTGTCGTTCTAGACAATCTGTTCCAATGCTAAAGTGAAAGGTTTTTGAAATAAGGAGTCTTGTCCAGGCTTGTCGTACTCCTCTTTTAAGTTGTACAGGTTTCGTTTTTTTCGTGGAGAATGTAAGTTTCATTCTTCGTTGGTATTCGTCGTTGTTTCTCTCTAGTCTGTTGATGATTATTTTTGTCAGTAATTTGTATTACTTATGTATTTTCTATGGTGCTGTTATCTGCTGTTTATAGAACTTTAGCGCTTTTCCATTGTTTTGGTATTTTCTTCGTCTTTAGGCATTTGTTTATTTGTTTCGTAATTTGCTTTATTAAATTTATCTCCTCATACTCGGGTCATTTCCACCGTGATATTCTCATCTCCAATTGCTTTATTGGATTTCATGTTGTTCAAAGTAGTTTTTACTTCATCTATTACCTCCTTAAAATGTAGCTGCCACAATTTTATAGACACTGCACGTTAAAATATCTATTAAAATTTTTTGAATACTGATGGGCCCGAAGAAGTTACCTAGTTAACAAAACATAAGACATAAGCCGATTTGCTTGGCTTTTAAGACATAATTCAATAATGCCACCTAGTGAATCTCCTAATTCTGACGAATTTTATAACTTTCGATTTTTATTGGTTATATTTACAGAAACATTAAGCCAATCTTATGAGTCTTCAAAGAATCAATCAATCGATGAGTCGATGATCCGTTTCAAAGGTCGTAGTTGTTTGAAATAGTTCATGCCACTAAAACCGACAAAGCGGGGCTAGGATAAGCAGTGTTCCCTGTAATTTTTGTTAGTGCTGCGCGGTTCAAAGTCAAGGGTGTGCAGAAAAAATAAAAACAAATTGCGCATTTTTTTTAATAATTTTTTTTATACTTTATATTCAAACCATAATATCAAAGTAGCACGAAAAGCCCGCGCCCCGATACTGGACATGAGAAGGTTGAAGGACTCAAAGATTAATGAACAAGTCTGCCAATCTTTATGCGATCGTATAAATAACACCACATCAGTAACACAAACAGAAGAAAAGTGGAACGTCTTTAAACGCCTTATCCAAAATATGAGCCAAAAATACTTGAAGCACCAAAAAGCAACAAAGAAATAATGGATGACGAAAGAAATTCTTCAGTTAATCGAACTCAAAGGACACGCTAAACGCTAATAACGAACGACCGGCTGTTACAAAAGACGAAGTTCAAAAAGCCATAACATCAATGAAGAATGCAAAAGCAGGCGACCCATATAACATCCACGCTGAAATGATTCATTTATGTTGCAACTTGCACCCAGAATTACTGAACATCATCCTTGACTTATTTAATCAAAGCTTCAATACGGGACAAATGCCAGCAGACAGGATGACCTCTATGTTTGTTACAATCCCCAATAAGCCATCTGCGAAGAGATGATCATCCTAATGAACTACATTGCCAAGATATTTTTGAAGATCATACCTGCCAGGATCTATCATGTCATGTATCATCAGAAGTGTGAGGAACATGTGGGCGAGACGCAGTTAGGCTTTCGGAATGCGCTCGGAACGAGAGAAGCCATCTTGACACTCCATGTCATGATACAGAGGTGTAGAGACATGGCACGAGATGTACACGTTTGTTTCAATGTCTTTGCCAAAGCGTGTGACACTGTACAACATGATATTGATTCGTATCAAGGCAAGGTTCTGTACTATCTCCAATCTTGTTCAAAATAGACTCTGAATTTTTTTTCCAAGAAGCATTAAACGCAAACGAAGGTATTAAGATGAATGGCAAAAACATCCATAACATACGATACGCTGACGATACCATTATAGTAGCAAACACCTCGGTAGGAGAGCCTACAGAGTATAATGAACAAGGTCAAAACAACAAGCGAGCGGTATGGACTCAGATGATACACCTCAAAGACAAAATACATGGTGATATCTAAAAACGAGGGCCCACACCAAGATACACTAATACTCGGCAATGAACACGTTGAGAAAGTAGAGAAATATGTCTACCTTGGTACCCTCATAAATGACGACTGGGATTACTCCAAAGAAATTTGTGCAAGACTAGAACAGGCCAGATCTTCTTGCCACAAACTAAAGAAAATGTTCTTCTCCAGCGGCTTGTCACTTTTCCTTAAAATTTGGATGGTAAGGTGCTATATCTTGCCTGTTCTCCTATATGGCGTGGAGTCCTGGACATTGACAAAGGCGACGCAAGAAAGGCTGGAGTCTTTCGGGTTTAAGATATATTGACACATCTTGCGCATATCATGGATCCATCATACCACAAATGAAGCAGTCTTCCAATAAATCGGTAAATATAAAGTATGCTCAACATTGTCAACATCGTCAAAGAAAGAAAGCTGCAATACTTAGGGCTTCCAGCAGACGAAGTAACTCCTGGCTTAAAAACTTACGCTAGTGGTTCAGTCGTGTCATTTGCATAGATTTCTTTCTCTTATGAGTCGCATGTACATCGGCATGTCCGAAGGGATGTTCGACAGAACTCACCCAGCGCGGCGTTATATGGCGCTGCAGGTCTGTTTGGTGATCATAGTAATATGTTGCTGATTTCAATAATATATTAGTTAATCTAATATTCCCAATTTCGAAGACGAAATCAAATTCTCATAATTTAAGTGCGCGGAAAATAAATTTATATGCGCAAATTTTAAAATGTCACGAAATCTACTCAGCCCACGCACCCGCGCAGCTTACAGGGAACATTGAGGATAATGTTTGGATACATATCTGGACATGCTTGCCAGTTCCAAGTCTTATACTGGTAAAGTAAATGATACCCATGTATAGTTCGGCAATTGAAATAGATATAAAGGGTAAAGTAATAAATATTATTACCACCCCATTAACAAGTTTTAAATTATTCCTACGGAAGCTGCATGTTTTGTTGTCAGCACTAGCCAAGGACAATAACCAATATATCATAGGGTATGACTATAATGTTAACAGCCTCAAAGTCACGAACACAAGCCAACAATTAATATCCTTGTTGGAATCATTCAACACGGCCCTCGGGACAACTGAGGTAAGCCATACAGAAACTGGAACATGTATTGACAATAAAATATTTAATATCAGAATGTAATATAGAATCAGAACAAGAGATCAACACATTTCTGATCACTGTGCTTAAATCCTTACATTAGAATGTATAAATGCGGTCTCCCTTAAAATTAAATTAGTTACGCTGTTCCACAAACAAAATACGGAACACCACAGAGAATTATTGGATGATGCAACATCGGACGAAGTTTATAAAGCGGGAATAGATAATATCGATGGCTAGCTTTCATGGGCATATTTCTCAGTAACTTCAATGAAGCCTTTCCTAGAGTGCTTGTCCACAGCAATATAATATCACAAAGGGTTTAATCCATACCTAAAGAAAATGAAAATGGACTTCCAGACAATGTCACGACATAATCCCATATTTAAGAAGCTTTATAATAACCAACGCAGAAATTACACAAGGCTATTATGGACCTATCAAAGTCCTATGATTTAGTAAACCACAAACTATTACTTATAAAACTTGGTAAATACGGAATAAGAGGAGTCGCGCTGGAGTTAATAAAATCATTTTTAACTAAAACTCCGCACGGATTTGTGCAATTTGCGCCGGGTTTGATTAACTTGGGTAATCCACAAGGGAGCACCATAGGACCGCTATTGTTCTCATTATTTTTTAATGTTTTATATATATATATATATATATATATATATATGTGTGTGTATGTATCTAATATATATATATATATATATGTATATATATCGATCCACTCCACACAATGATAAACTATGCAGATGACACCCCCCCCCCCCTGTTAATTTATAAGACGATTAAAGACATCACAAAAAATACACACAAAGTCATCGATTCTTTAACGACATGGTTTGGTATAAACGGGCTAAGAGTAAACAAAGAAAAATCCCACAAAATATTTTTTGGGACATTCGCAATAGAAAACAAACAGATTGCAGTTCATACGTCGGTAAAACTACTAGTTGTTCATCTGGATCAGTCTTTAGACTGGACATCACATATAACTTTTGTGACAGAGAAGCTAGATAAAGCAGTTTTCGCTATGAGGTCCCTCCAGCTATATTTAGATAACGATGTCTTGCGGATAGTGTATTTCGACAACTTCTACAGTATTCTTAAATTCAGTATTATGTTTTGGGGAACTTAAGCAGTATCAAAATAAATTTTGGGAAAATTCAGTATTTTCTTCTTCTTCTTTCGTATAGGCTTAATTTGGACCACGCTTGTTCAACTGCTGGGCTTTGACCTTTGCACAGTATTGTCGCATCTTCTGCCGGTGTAACTCCTTTCTCTCTTCTGTCCAGGGGGTACCTATCCTACGGGGTTTTTCCTGAAATCCACAGACTGTCTATGTTGGAGATCTGTTATTCCCAGTTCTTTAATATCCTTCTCGGTTTCTGTAAACCAAGTGGTACGAACCTTCTTGTTTTGCCATAAGGTGAACAGACGGTTGGTTAGTCGGTTTGGAAGCAATCTTGCAACGCGGCCATAGAAAGCTACCCTTCTTCCCCTTGCACAGTCAGAGAGCATATCAATATGTTTGTAGAGCTTAGAGTTATGCCGCCTTCGGAATTCTCTATCTTCCTTTACCGGGCCTAGGATCTTCCTGAGGAGTCTCCTCTCTCTGATTTCCAATTTCTGTACTAGACCTCTTCGGTTCAAGGAAAGACACTTCATGGCATACAGGGCTTTTGGTCGTAAGACTGATGTGTTGTGCTTAAGTATCAGTGCTTAAGTATTCTTAAGTATTCTTATTGTAAGTGTTCTTAGTCAGTCGAAATGCTAGTTCTAACTTGTTGAATCTCTTGGATAATGATGCTCTTTCTGATAGGTTGGGTTCAATCCATTCGCCAAGGTACTTAAATTTCTCAGTCCTATTGATTTTATCCCTGTTCTAGTAACATCTTTCTGTTTGCATCTCTGATGATGGTGAAGAATTCTTGTTGTTTTCTGTGTTTTCTCCAACGACACTTGAAGACCCACTTTGGCAGTTTTCTGGGGTAGTTTACCTGCATTGTTGCCATCTCCAGAGAATCCGCAAACAGTGCCTTGTCATCAGCAGAGGCCAGGCAATTTACAACCAGTCCATCGTTATTACGTCCCAGGGAGATACCACCTTGAACACCCAAATTGTTTAGTTCCTTGCGCCATTCTCTCATAACCTTTTCAAGAACACAGTTGAAGAGAAGTGGGGAAAGTCCATCTCAATCTTAAGATTGAGGATCTGTTCAACACAGGATCGGGTCTTCCTGAAACCCCCCTGGTATTCTCCCAGTTGATTATCCAACTAATTTTCTGCGCTTGTTTGTAACGCCTTTCGAGAGAATCTTGTATGTTACCGGGACGAGTGAAATTCCCTGGTAGTTGTTTAGATCAGTAAAATCTCCGTTTTTGTGAAGCGGATGGATCAGAGCTGATTTCCAATCGAGTGGTAATTTCTCTGTATAACAGATGTCGGAAATTCAGTATATAAATTCAGGACACAAAAACAAGCTGTCCGCATACTTAACAAACTAGAGTACCATGAATCCTGTAGAGGTAGCTTTAGAAGGGAGAATATCTTGACACTAGCGGCCAGCCACATGTCCTACATATATGAAAATGTCGTACTCCTCCGGAAACATAATTGCCTGTTCAGTGATATCATCAAACCCATAGAACGACTAACTCGAATGGACAATGAACTATTTCAGCTACCAAAATATGTATTAATGTCCACTTAGAGAAACCCCCCATATATTATGATTAAATTATTCAACACTCTACCAAGAGATATTGACCAAATAACTCATTTAAATAAATTCAATTTAAGCAGCTATTTCAACTTTTAGTTACTATTGAACCTTATAATTTCCAAGCGTTTTATTCGAAGGTTATTAGTGCAGCTAATACCATTTCATGTTAACCGTATACTGTGTGACACATTTTATATATGATGTATATATTTGTATTTAATTATATGTAAGTTATATGTACTCACTTAAATAATGAAATAAAATTGTTTCAATTTGATCATAAACGATGAAATGATAGTCCAAATGATAATCCACAGTTCAATAAACTGTCTAGAACCGGGATGGCCAACCTACGGTCCGCGGGCCAACTGCGGCCCGAGAAAGGACTTAATGATGCCCGCGAAAATCTGTTTCAAATACAGAATTGGCCCGCAGATCGCAGAATTGAATATAACTTTTAATTTTGGTATAGATTCTTGAGACAAATTGGCGAATTCTTAAAAATATTCTGAAAAGATTGATTTCAGCATTTGCGGTATTTCAACGACTTTTGAGGATTTTTAAAATTGCTGACTTACGTAAAGGGCTCGAATACCCACGCTTGCATCGTAGGTGCGTGCAGTTTTGATAGTTATTTGTGCTTGTGTTTATCTGCTTCTGCCTCAGTTTCGTACTGTTGCCCGTGACCGTCATTCGTCTTAAAAGCTTGAATAAGATGGCTTCGTCTAGCAAGCAAATAAAGGTAGATCAAGAAAGACGCGTTTATAATGAGAAATGGAACTTCGATTATTTCATGACTGAGAGAAATGGTAAACCAACTTGTTTAATTTGTTTGGATGTAATAACTGTTAATTAATCATAATAAATCAAAAAAATCATTTTCCATTGCACCAAGAAACTCTGTTTGCAAAAATACTCAAAACGAAAGACGTAATTAAGTTGTAGTGAAGTGTATCAATTCTATTGTCAAAAATCAAAAGTGAGCACTTAAAAATGTCAGTCATCGCGTATTTAAGGAACTTCTTGAAGATATCGAATCTGAATATTCCGATTTAATTTATTACTGTGAAGTTTGCTGACTTTGCAAAGGAGCCATGTTGAAAAAGTTTTTTGAATTAAAAGAAGAAATTAAAATATTTATGGAAGTCAAGGAAAAACCAGTGCCCGAATTAAGTGACGACGAATGGCTGTGTAAATTAGGATTCTTAATTGACATTACCACACATATAAATGAATTGAATATTTAAAAATTACTATTATGGCTGAACCAATTTAATAATAATAATTTCACCAATTTTCCAACATTTGGCAATTTATTTCTAGAGACACACGTTATTCATAGTGATGAATGGTTCTTATTCATCACTATTTTACAAAATCTGTACGATGACTTTGACAGGAGATTCCAAGATTTTGTTTCCAAGCAGATGCTTTTTGATATTTGTTTTGCCGTTTTCTATTTCTTACATTTACCTTGTTCCTTAAGAATATCAAATGAAGTTACTGGAACTTCAAGAAAAATCTAATCTGAAATTGAAATTTATGGAAGTAGCAAAGGATGACTTTTACAAATCTTTAAAACCCGAAGAATTTCCTCAAAAAATTATTGCATTATTTGGAAGTACTTATAGATGTGAACAGTTTTTTTCAGGAATGGCCTTTCCGAAATCTAAGAATAGGTTCATCACTGATATAAATTTTAAAACACTCTTCGCGTTGCTACTACTGAGATTGGTATTGATATAAAACGTTTATTAAAAAATAAACAATTTCAACAATCTTATTGATGATTATTAAAGTTACTTTTTCAACATTAACTTGTTTATTTTTCTATTTTTTGACGTTAATTGTATCTTTTAAAGTTTATTAATATAATAAAGCAAATAAATAAAAGTAAATATTTTTTTATAAAAATATTTCCATTCTGATACCTGATTTTTCACTGTTGTTGCGCGAAATTCGTTCCTCGTCTTAAAAAAAAGGCAAGAATATATTTACGCGAGCGAAGAAAAAATTCTGGCCCGCGTGAACTAGTATGAGCTCCGGCTGGCCCATCACCTAAAAAGATTGCCCACCCCTGGTCTAGAACAATTTAGGACAAGGAAACCAATTTGAAATGTGAATGTAATATTCTAGTTTGATCTTGCGTTTTCCTGTTCAAAAAAAAGACAAACAAAGATTAAAATATTTGACAGTCTAGGCAATTTTTTGAATTACAGATCAAGAAACTTATACTAATAAATCTAATTTTGACTCAGTTTGTTCCTGTTTTATTAGCCGATAAAATTTAAATTACATTCAAGGCTCTATATGGTCTCTCATAGCATGAAAGTGCAGAAAACCAAATCGTACTTTTAATTATATTTATTTATTTTATTAGTCATGAGTGAATTAGAGAACATAGTAATTTCTTAATTCTTTTCTTGTAATATAGAAATTCCATAGTAATTTTTCCCAATTTTATATAAACCGCTAGTACAACAAGCACACGTGCCCTAGAACAGCGTTTCGCAAACTTTTTTGGCCCTCGGACCAGTAAAATTTGAAAAAAAATTCGCGGATCAGTGATATTTTGTTAACAAAATTTTATAAGGTATTAAAGAACTACTACATAAGTTAATTGTAACATTTTTATTATCATTTACTAATCGTACTAATCATAAATAACACAGAATTAAGATTAGTTTAAGATATTTATATTTCGTATTTTTATAGGAATTGAAATAATAATTTAAATAAATAATTTAATAATAATTAGAATTTTGTTATTATTTTAGTCAATTTTTTTCGCGGATAGAAAAAAATTGTCCGCGGACTAGTAATATTTCTCCGCGGACCACTGGTGGTCCGCCGGACCAGCGGTTGAGAGTAGCTGGTCTAGAAGATATCTGAACTTGGCTAAATATTATAATGTGAAATTGGCGAGTCATTTCCACTTCGAACACTCAATGAGTAGGTTTTACTTTATATTTAATTTTATTTCATTTTGAGATTATATGTTGAGTCCATACGATGAAGCCAAAAGGCAAACACGTCTATGGATGTTCATTATTATTTATCACATTATAGTATTTTTTAGCAACCCACATGGTCCATCATAGCACGGAAATGCAAGAAACCATATCGTATTTGTAATTATATTTATTTATTTTATAAAAGCAAGTAATTTCTTAATTGATACATTATCTATTTTAGTTTGCCCCAATTTATATTATAATAAACTTAAATTTGAATTTTTTAATTCATGACACATTTTCAAATTAGTGTAGAACTGTATAGATACTATTTTAGTTTTACTGAAAAAGTTTTTAAAATAACAACAAATAAACTGAAATTTGATAATAAAATCATCCCCTACAATGGTGTAGTTTTCTAATTACTCCTCGAAATATTCAAATTTCCACTAATGTAGGTATATGTGGCGTAAGCCACTGATTGAAACCTTTTTCTAGATCATATAGGAGAAAGAACATGTGTATATATTTCTTGCCTAATCTCTTGTTTTATGTGGATTCTTTGAAGTACAAAATATATTTTTCTTTCATATAGTTGGAAATAGCATATAAACATCACTTTAGGCAATTTGCGAGGGCAAAGAGAATGTTGTTCGGGAGAGGTTAAAGAACATGTTGCGTCTGTTTTGACACTTAACTTACACTCAATTTCGGTTATTTATGAACTTAATATAGAACTTAACATTTATGAACTTAATATAGAAATTTTCTTATAGAACTTAGCTACATTATTTTTTTTATTTATAACTTAATCACTTTCGTTATAGAAATTTCAGATAAATATTTGTATATTACAATTTAATTAAAATATATTGATATTGAAAACAACATCATTTAGAGTTTCTCAAACTTTTTTTGCTGCGGCCCCCTTATAGAGATAAAAAAATCTCGCGGCAACCTTGTCGCGCTACAAAAATTTCGCGGCACAGCTATCCTAAAAATGGTTTGAAAACTTAGGATAATAAAAAAAAGCAATACAAATTTAATGCTCAATTGTTTTTAATGGGATAAATAAAATTTTAAGATTTTTTTATCATTTAGTGTCATTTAGTGTTTGCTCCTGTACCTGTTTTTAATGTAAGTGAATGTAACATTGAGAAAAGTCACTGTTTCATTTAGTTTTTCGAAGTTGTCGGAAAATTATCCCAATCGAACCAATTCGTGTGATACCAGTCTTCAAAAGTAGGGATAAGGCCGATATGATAAACCATAGGGGAATAACGCATGGATTCATCTTATAAAAGGTTTGCCAAACTATTATAAAGTCGCTTGAGGAACAACTGGAAGAAAAAAAGTTGCTACCAGACACACAAGCAGGTTTTATGGAAGGAACCATTAATCATTTAATAACTCAGAGTATATATCGACCAGGAAATTGCAAGTTATAAGGTTAAGTTCATTGCTTTATTCCTGGACTTAGAGTCTTCATATGATACTGTAAACAAGGGAATGTTCTGTAAATGTTTAGAAAAAAAGGGATATAAAGGTGCTCACAGACAGGCGCGGAAGTATATAAAACCCATGTTTTTATTCTTTTAATTATAAATTGAGTTTTATGTGTATTAGACATTAAGAATAAATACAAAGTATTATCTTATTATATTCATCTTTATCAAAATTCTAAATAATTTATTTACATTATTTAAGCACCCGATACAAACAGGCCTAAATGAAATATGTCAAACAAAACAAATAAATAATATGTTATGCAGACAATGCTTAAAATAGCTTAGCTTCTTTCTCTGAGGAAAAGCATGACTATTAAGGCTCCTTCAAACCGGCGTGGATCGTTTGCGTCCGAAATTTTCGCAGCGAAATGACAATGCTTCCAACAAAACGCGATTTTTACGTGTATCTAGTACTCATGTCCTCAGAGGAAGAAGTTTTGCCATTTCAGGCATTGACTGCATAAGATGAAAGATATTATTTTGTATTTATTTTTAGTTTCTAAAAAAAAATAACATTCATTTCAGAATTAAAGTAGGGTTCATAAAATCATTCATGGGTTCATAAAATCAATGTGATTACAAAGATCAGCATTTAAAAACACAGAGGTAGTGAAACTAACCGCACATGCAGCGGTTTTGTCGTGCAACGCTGCACTACCGCGACTGTGACGGATCGCGCTGGTTGATCTATATAAGCCGCCGTGTCAATCGGTCTGTCGCGACATCGCACCGGCGGCGGCAGCGAAACTTCCGCTCCGGTCTGTGAGATCCTTAATACACGTAAAATTCGCGTTGTGATGTGCGCATCGCCATTTCGCCGTCGCGCCGCTAGCGAATTTTTGGCAGCAGAAATTTCGCGACGCAAACGATCCGCGTCGGTCTTTAGGAGGCTTAAGGAAAATTGAGAGCTTGTGTCGAGCGATGGTATAAGGATAAGTGGTCTAGGGTGGGAGTGAGTGAATATAAATCAAGTGCGTTCCAAGTAGGTTTGTGTTTGAAACAAGGCTACCCGCCTATTCCAGCACTCTTCAATACATACAATTTGGCAGATTTGGAGATGGTCTTCGTTGCAGGACAAGCAGGAGGAGTGGTGGTTTGGAGGAAAAAGTGTGGAGTCTGGCATACGCAGATGATGTGGTACTCCTGGCTAAATTTGCGGATGAATTGAAATAAATGATTGAGAGATTGGAGAGTATTTTGATAAAAGCTCACTGAGGGTATATATAGGTTAAACAAAATGGATGAGGTTTAAGAAAGGTGGGGTGTGTAAGAAAGAACGTTGGGAATAGAAGGAGGTGGAGATAAACAGGTTGAGCATTTTATTTACTGTTTGCATTTGGGAGTGGTTGTGGTGAAGCATAAGGAGCATATAGGTAGGGGTTTAAGAAAGCGTGGGTGGTGAAGTAACTTTCTGGAAAGGATGGGGA
Source organism: Phosphuga atrata (assembly GCA_944588485.1). Lineage (NCBI taxonomy): Eukaryota > Metazoa > Arthropoda > Insecta > Coleoptera > Silphidae > Phosphuga > Phosphuga atrata. The sequence continues at coordinate 10,133,111 of OX155896.1, read as the reverse complement.
AAAGAGTTTAACATAAACTACCGGGCGAAATAAATCATATGGAAGTCTTGCTGGCCGAGTATATTAATGTATGGAGCAGAAGTATGGGAGTGGAGGAAGAAGAAGGCGTGGAAAATGTGCCGCCACAATTTTTTAAAAAAGCCCTGCACTTAGACAGGTCAACTCATTCTTTCATAGTACTGCATGAGCTAAACGCTTATAAACTCAGAATTGAAGCAAGCCGACGGGTAGTAAGGTATTAATATAAGGTGAGTCGAATGACAGAAGGAAGAATTGTAAACGAACTATTTAGTTAGGACAGCATGATTAAAATTAGCGTAGCAAGAGTCCTTCTTCATGGGCAAATTTTTGAAGATTTTCCTAATCTAAGCAAAGAAAATATACTACCAAAATCAGTCGAAGCATTAGGTGACTTAAAAAGTCCAACAAATCTTGAAAGTACGAATGGAGCTCGAGCTAGAAGTTCATCAGCAGAAACTAGATCAAGACACAGCGCCAAATAAATCAGAAGGTCATTTCGTTTCGTGAAGATCAATTTTAGGGTCAATTTGGGAAACGGATAAATTGTGACAAGAAAACAGCTCCAGCAATCCATAGCGATTCATGCTGACTTTGGAAAAACTGTAACTTAACTTGAATCGCATTGAAAAAAAAATTCCTATGCGATTGGCTTTCCGAAAGAATCTCGAAAATTGCCAAACATTAGAGTCTTAAAAATGAATGTTCCAATAAAAGCGTCAATTTGGAGCCAATTATAAAGTAAGATAAAAAGCTTGTCGTAAGATAAATAGCGAAAAATTCTACTTAATTATCTGCTTTGGGATCCTTAATCTCACATCCTTTATAGGAAATATTCTTGAAACTTCAGAAAAGGCAACAACCTTGAGTTAAAGGGCAAGTTTTTTACTTGAATTGCAAACAGATTAGTTTATAGATTTGTAGATTTCGGTGATGACTTGTACTGCGAGATTCATAGATCTATTGTATCCTCTTCCCTCTTACTCTAATCGTTGGTATACTTACCCATTTAGAGCGCCTCCTCTAGTCCTGATTCCATGGAATTTATTTATCTTGGTAGGATTGGCCTGCAACTCAGGGCCCCAAGGTATACTTGTCTCTTGCAGAGGAGTGCTCCGCAGTCTTGGAACAGATGTTTTTCTCTGCTTAGCCGCGGATTCTGCATCTGTCAACTTCCACCATTTACTTTTTTTCAATTCCACCATTAGAATGCCTTAAAAAAATTCCAAACAGGAAATGAATTTCACAATTTAAGTATAATCGTAAGAATTTTATTTTAAACTCCGATAACCACTGCCGAGTCCGAATGTAGTTTTTCTATACTTAAAATAATAAAAAAACTATTTAAGATCCACAATGATAAAAAAAGTATCCAATCTAGCGTTGCTTTCAATAGAAAATGAATTATGCGAGGACGTGAGATAATAGATTAATTTGCTGAAATTAAAGCAGGTTCAATTAATATAGTTGAATTAATTTTGTTTTTATTTTATATTAATATGTTATTATATTTATACTTACATATATTCCTTTCTTGTATGTATTAAAAATTAAAGAATTTATTTGTTTATTCACTTTTTTTATTTACTGGGGGCTCCACCTAGCTATTTATGCCTGGGTTCTGAAAATACAAACGACGGCGCTGGCTATGTCTATAAGCAAAATTATGAAAATGAGCAAGGTGCCACCGTTACCGTTAATATCGAACGTCACGTTGCTATGCTAGACGAATTTTATTTCTAAAAATTGTATGACATGGATGACATTTGATTTCAACAGGACGGGGCCACTTTCCACACAGTCAACGCGTTGACTGTGTAGAAAGTGCTAACATTGGTGGTAACGTTGCAACGTTACCATCGATCTTTTGCGAACCTCACTCTAATACTCATTCTAATACTCATGATTTTGAAAACATATTTATTAGTTTATTTTTATAACCGATTCAAATTCATAAAGTTAGATGCCCCCCTTTATATTACATTTTTATTATTACGTTAAAACAAACGAAATATGTAGAATAGGCTATATTAATTTTACTAGATGTTATAACCTTACAATCAACTTGATTGTTTTTCTCTTAGAAATTTGTGATTTTTGAGTACTTGGAATAATATATGAAAAATAGATGAGAAGAAAAACATGTAAGTAATAACATGTACTAGTAATAATTCACATTTGAACAAAGAGTATATAATATTTGTGTCGACATTCAACATTTTTCAGAGTAAGATCTTTCTTAATTAATTAAAAATCTATTTGAATTATATATAATATGTCTACAAAATGAATAATATCAGTTTTTTAAAAAAAATATTTAACAAAAACGTTAATAACAGTTACGCTTCCTTCCATTGTCTAAAATAAGTTTCTAAAATTTACCAACAATTGGAATTTTCAGTGATCATAGCGCAAGTAAATCGACTGTAACATCTGCCTATTTTGCATTTCAACATAACCAAACGAGCTTTGTAGACTATTCGATCAAAAATTTTAACATAAATACATCGCATGCCTGTGAACCCTTTGAAATGCAAGTAGTTTATCCTTAAACTCCGATACATTTGAATTATAAATAATATAACGTAAATAGAATAATTTACATTATATCTATGATCACAAAATCGAATTCTGAATAATAGATAAAATTTCGTTATTTTCAACTATGATCTCAATCTGCATACAAATAGAATGTAAAATAACACGTCTATGAATTTTTTCTAATTTTTTTTATTCACTTTTTCTTCATAGCTTTATTTATTAAGTGCTTAGTTTATTTAGTGTTTGCATTGTTTTATATTTATTTTAAATTGTGATAAATTTTCTGATGGTAAATATTAAGTGTAAGAGGAAGAGTTAAGTTTAAGTGAAAGCCTTTCATTGTTTCCTTTTATTAATCTTATCTTTTATACATAAATCGCGTTAATAAATCATGTTACGTATAAATTAATTATGAGACCGTGGACTTTGTGTAGAGCACGTTAGTTCTGAATAATATACGTTGTGTTTCGTTCAAAACTTAATACGCTTTCAAAAAATTAAAAAACTTATCTTGCGCTATAAAATTACGTTTAATAGTTCAAGATAAATATTTTATTGGTTTCATCATCATCATCATGACCTTTTGGTGATCCAATCTTAGATGTAGGCCTCTTCCCTCTTCTTTCACTCCTGGTGATCTTTTGTCCGTCTCATCCAGTCTCTACCTCCGTGCCGTCGAATGTCGTCCATCCAGCGCTGCGGTTGTCTGCCGCGCCTTCGAGTATCCTTTCTGAGTCTCCATTCAAGGACTCGTCTCGTCCAGCGACTCTCGTTCATTCTCGCAATGTGTCCTGCCCATGTCCACTTTTTCCTTGCTGCGACAGGCATGACGTCTTCACCTAAGTCTTATTTCGGATCCATTACTTACGTTTCCGGCCACGAAGGGTGGTCCCGAGCATCGCTCTCTCCATGCCCCTCAGCGCGACTCCGAACTTCTCTGCGGTCTTCAGCGTAAGGGTCATGGTCTCTGTACCGTAGGTGTGGACGGGCATGACACACAGCTCGAAGACTTTCACTTTGAAATCCAGGGATATTTTGCCACATAGAATCTGCTTATTGGCACCGAACGCTGCCCAATCCTGCGCGATCCACCCTTCCATTTCCGCTACCTGGTTCTCAAAGCCAAGTGTAACCTTATGCCCCAAATATATATATATATATATATATATATATATATATATATATATATATATATATATATATACTCGGTTACTTTCTCCACTGGAATGGATTATTTGATGTATGTGATTTCAGGAATGTTGGTCATGTTCTTTTTAAGACCCGTCTTCTCGGATTCCACTTACAAATCCTGCAGTATCGTCATCATCTCCCCAATGCTCTCTGAGACCAGGTCATCAGCAAACCTCAGATTGGCCATTCTATTTGTTGGTTCATTCTTTATTGGTTTAATTGGTTTAAAATTATTTAATTGATGATTTAATTGATGATGAACAGAAAGAACGTAAATAGAAGGCTAAAATTGTATTATAATAGAAATATTATGGATGTAGTCACATATGATGTAAGTTATGTATTATATAGATATAATCATTAGAAGGATAAAGTCGGAGATTGTAAAGAACTGACGATTATAAATGGGGTTCCAGAACTATAGTGACTGGAACACGGGTTCCCAAAGTGTACGACGTGAAGAGTAGAGGGGTGCTGATAGACGCTCCTTTCTACCATTTTCCGGAAACTAAACTCAGATATTCGGCTGTACAAAATAAACAATTCAAACCCCACATAAAAACTAGGCCGCTAAAAACCATACTTTTCAACAACACACGGCCCTGTTATATTACTACAGTTCACGTTGCCTTTCAACTTTGACTTTCACAAAACAAAGTACATAACATCAAACGTAGATGACGATCGAGAAATTATCCGTAGGAGAAAACAGAATCGAGAAAGTAACCGCATACAAATACCTAGGACAAACACTAACTATAGGCAAGGCTAACCAAGAACCCGAAATAAATGAGAAAATACGGCAAAGCTGGGCGGTACTCTTCGAATATCCACCTAATTGGAGCCAACTTATCGATGGGTTTTCTATCTGAACGATCATACATATTGTCGAATCGTAGGCATCGATGTAAAAACTGAAAACCTTTCAACAAGATGACATGTTGAAACATTTCTACTCCTGTACCATAAGTAGCCCGCCGCATCTATAGTTTGTTTTGTGGGGTTGTTGGTCTGTAATACATAATAGTTGTATTATCGGTATTTTATAAAGGTTGGAATCTAATTACGTCAAAATAAATGTCTTTCCATGTGCCTCGATCCTACTCACCAAAGTTTTTATTTTATCGCTTCGTTGGTATTTTCGTCAAAAGTCGAACGCAAAATAGGCAGATTAAATAAGCAAGTAATTCGAATGACAGTGATCAAGCATCTGCAAGTTTTGGGGCAACAGGAAGGTGGTAATGTCGCAAATACGATGATAGCAATATGGACTTTGGTTTTACTTCAATAGAAGAAGCTGAAGAATCAATGAAGAAAGACAGCAACAAAAAAAAACGTGTTCACTCAACAAGTCTCAGTATCTAACAACGTCATGTTAGTTCACACTATCACACTATCGAAGAAGAGCTTATTATAACGGCACTCGACGGCGACGTGGTGAATAATATTGTGGAAGATTCGGCGGGAAAACTAATTTACAGGGTACCTTTATCTAACAACATAACTAATTGAAAAATCCATGATCCAAAATGAGGATCTCAATTACCAATTAATGGTACAAATTAGAGAGAAAACTTTATTTGGTCCGCAACTTGATAAGGCTACTGCCAGTTATTAAAATGCACATCTTATATGTTACGTACGCTTTCTGGATGATAATATTTTCTCTAAAGACCTTTTTTTCTGTAAAATAATTACCGAAAACTCAAATGTTCAAGACTTGTTTGAAATTCTTGACAATTTTAGACCAAAAAATGATTTAGATTGGCAAATGTGTTTCGCAGTATGTACTGACAGTGTCCAATCAATGTGTGGGAGGTGTGAAGGAATGCAAGCGCTTATGCATAATAATGCACCGCATGGTATGTGGACCCATTGCATCATGCGGAGGGAAGCGCTTGCGGTCGAAAGCAAGTTGGTCGAAATTGTACCAGGTATTAAAACATGTCATTAGCGTAGTAAACTACATAAAAACTAGGCCGCTAAAAACCATACTTTTCAACAACACACGTCCCTGTTATAATACTACAGTTTACGTTGCCTTTCAACTTTGACTTTCACAAAACAAAGTACATGACATCAAACGTAGATGACGATCGAGAAATTACCCTAGGAGAAAACAGAATCGAGAAAGTAACCGCATACAAATACCTAGGACAAACACTAACTATAGGCAAGGCTAACCAAGAACCCGAAATAAATGAGAGAATACGGCAAAGCTGGGCGGTACTTTTCGAATATCCACCTAATTAGAGCTAACTTATCGATGGGTTTTCTATCTGAACGATCATACATATTGTGGAATCGTAGGCATCGATGTAAAAACTGAAAACCTTTCAACAAGATGACATGTTGTAACATTTCTACTCCAGTGCCATCAGTAGCCCACAAATCCGCTACATTTATATATGTACTAGGGGAGACTGGGGCTGGTTGTGACATTTTTTTTATAAAGTGTCAAAGTGTTTTATCAAAGTGTCACCATTTTTTGTTTTTTTGATTGGTTTACCTGAATATAGGTTCGTTTGATTAAGTAACTATTGAGGATTTCAATTTAAAAACAATTTTAGGTACCAGACTATTAGAATTGACACAAATGAATTAATTCTGGGAAAAAACCGTGTAACTTTTAACCCCGCGGCAGGGGGTGGTTGTTACACTGCAAGGGGCAAAATGTTAAAAAAAAACAAACGTAATCTAAGACTTTATATTAATAACAATCACAGTTTATATTCTGAATTTACAACAAAATAAAATATGATTATTTCTACAATGTATTACAAACATGGTAACTTCTAAATTTAAACAAAATTAAAATCTCATTTTTTGGTCTTATGCCTCATAAATATAAATATAGGTAACTTCCTACCTAGAAGAAAATTATACACCTCTTTATTTAACAAAAACTCGAAAAAGTATGAATTGAGAAAACATACATTACGCCTCATCAACAAAAAATAAATTAGCTATGCCGCTCTTAAAAAAATCATCCAGATCCTAGAAGCTAAACAAAGCAGTTCAGTCACTATAGTCTGAACAATCACTTTCGAAATTCATACATATGTGGGTTAGAACATTTCCCTTAGCAAATGTATAACACTCTGTACCCATTCCTCACCAGCTCGGCTCTGATCAAGCGGTTCACAATATATCAGGCAAAAATAATCATCTTCCACACTTTCTTCGTCAGAGTCATGTAACACCTTCCTCTTTACAGCAATCTTAACCTTAACTGATTTTCTTCCCCTACCTGCATTTCCTTGATTATTTATCTTTCCTGGAAGAGTTGACTTTTCTTTCTTAGTTATCTTTTCTTTTTTAGATGTATTTTCCTTTTTCTTGCTCTGTTCCAGTGCCAATGCATTTTTCTCCGGCGAATCAGTTAAAATTGCTGATTTGCGAGAGTTTCTAGCAACTGCGTTAGTATAAATGTAGGTCTTGTTTTCTGCTACGGCATCTATTACTTCAGAAGCAGCTTCGATAAACTCGGTAATAGGAGGTATAGCATTCTCTATTGAAGAATGTGGAGCAGGCGGAGATGGAGTCCCAGCGAAATGAGTTGAAGTGTTCTGTGTTGTAACAGGGGTATTTTCTAGGTTTGAGCTAGCCGTTTGGAATATTAGTGTGTCAGTAACAAAAGCAGATAAGAAGTCATCAACTTCATTCAAATATCTTTATTAAATGGTGCAATACCACTCAGCTTTTCTTTTATAAGTTCTAATCCTACCAAAAACAACAAATGTGTAGCTCAACTTATACCAGTCGGCAAGAAGCACTACGGGGCAGGTAGTGACAAATCACAACCTGCCCCGAGCAAATATCACTTTTAGCCCGAACTCCAAAACTGAACTTTTAAGGTTACGTAGTAAAAACGCAAATAAGTATAACTGTATAAACGTGGATTCATTGCAAAAATAAAGCATTGGGGTACAAATATCATAACACACAAGCATCACATTTATTCAAAACAGGTTGTAGACCAATATTTCTAAAACACGAAAAAGTTACAAACCTACGGTTTTGGCGGCCCTGGCTCGCGCGTCGATGATGGCCGATGGTGACGTGATCATTTCTGTCTTTGTAACGTCATTATAGCGTTCTCTGTTTAATCACCATTGCCGCTGTAACTACTTACCCCTGTCACAACGAGCCCCAGTCTCCCCTACTCTGTTAGAAAAGTATCCGACCTTATTTTTTATTTTGAAAACCTGATGGATTTGAATCAAGCGTGCACATGCGTGAATTTTTCCCGCCTGTAGATAGGTTTTTTTTTATTTGCCGAAGCTGCTGACAGCGGAGCAAAAGCAAGTTTGTGTTGAAGTCTCACAGGACATGCTGGACTCCATAAACAGTGACCCCGACTTCTTGAACACCATAATCACTGGTAACGAGTCCTGGGTGTACGGGTATGACCAGGAAACCAAATTCCAGTCGTCACAGTGGAAGCATTCCATGTCACCAAGACCAAGGAAGGCCCTCCAAGTGCGCAGCAACGTCAAAGTGAGTCAGCATCACTTTTTTCACATCAGCTTTCTTTGACTCCCGCGGAATGGTACACCACGAGTACACACCACAGGGTCAAACAATCACCAAAGAGTACTATAAGGATGTCCTACGTCGCCTACGTGACGCTGTGGGGCGCAAGCGACTAGAGTTGTGGTCATCAGGATATTGGCGACTCCATCACGACAATGCTCCAGCACATTCTTCGCACTTGGTTCACAATTTTTTAGAGAAAAACCAGACTCCTCTGGTTCGACGGGCTCCATATTCTCCTGATATGTCCCCCCTGCGATTTCTGGCTATTCCCCAAAGTCAAGAGGCCATTGAAAGGGACGCGATTTCAGACTAGAGAGTACATTATCGCTGCAACGACAGACGAGCTAAAGTCGATTCCGAAAAGGGCTTTTTCCGAATGCTTCCAACAATGGCGGCGCCGCTGGAAGAATTGTGTGAAGTCCCAAGGAAACTACTTTGAGGGTGGTTAGGTTTCCAAACCTTTGGGTATGTCAGTTTTTTTTACCGGCTAAAGGTCGGATACTTTTCTAACAGACCACGTATGTGTAATATTCCTGCGAGGTACACTAAACCAAACAAGGCTTCTAGTTTAGATTCATCCGTGTCCTTAGCAGCTCTCTCACGCCTGTGGTTTATACGAACGTTTTGGATGTAAATATTTGTACATCTTATGATTTCATCAATCGTGTTGTAGTAAAGAATAATTTCCAAGCATCTAAGCGCGTCTAGGTTTTTCTTAATCGGTTTGAACATGAGGCCTAAAGTTCGTGTTTTAATGGTCGTCGAGGCCATTTTGTTGATTTATCTCGCCCCTGAAAAAATCCTTGTAATTCGGAAAGTGGTATATCATCATCTAATTCTTCACTCTATTCTTCATTTAGATTCATCTGATTGTTCAGTAGAAGACATGTGATCACTAACTTATAATTAATGCTCATCAGATTCACTCTCATTTACAAGTATTTCATGCTCTGACTGTATGTCTTTCCATAATTTTTGTAAACGTGATACTTCTCGCTCAAAATAGCCCATTTCTAAAATTAATGTTTAAAATATTTAAAACAAGTTTAGCTTAGAAATTTGATGTATTACTAAGGGTATAGGTTGTATGTAGGACGAAAAAGGGTTCATTTGACTATTTACAGAAAAAAAGTACAACACAAACGCTAGACAGGATAAAACAACGAAATAAATTGCATACACACTATTAGGTGTGCACACTGACGCGTGCGCATTTTAAAAGACGTGCCCAGATATGATATTTGTCGGTTTTTTAGAAGAACATGCAACCTATTCCATGTTCAGTATTCCAAGATTAATAAATAAATCGTAAAAAAATGAAAATTGGCACAATTTCGCAGTTACTTGACATTGTAGAGCAACATACAAACGAAAATTTTTAGCACACAGTTCTCCAAGATCTGGCTCGTAAAAAATCTGGCTCGTAATTACTAACAGTGACAGGCTGAAAACCCGTGGAATAGAGAGAGAGAGGGGGGGATTAGGCAGACAAAATAGACTAAAACGACCTATGTTTACATGGTATATTTTTGGTTTAAGGGATTTATACAAATTATAGGGCCGGAATGAAACCTGAAATAAAGTGTTGTTAACCATTTCATTTGTGAGTAACCATTTAATCAATTTAATTTAGATTTTATTCTGGGTTATAAAAATTTCGAAAATTAAATAAGCACGTAAAATATACCTACTAACTGTGTGAGAAGTACTAACTTTGTAGTTACAAAATGTTTTTAATTATCTTCCTTGGAATAATTCCGTATGGATGCGCATGTATATAATAGAAACCTTACAAAGATGTTAAAACTTTATTACAACTTTATTATTGCAACTAAAAGGTATATGCGGCCAGCAAATGTAACCGTAGCCGAGCCTAATCCGATATTTCTAGCCATAAATCAGCCCGTATCGAATTAAAAATAAACTCGCAAAGAAAAAGTACAAAGGAAACGAAAAACTTTGTTCTTTTTCTGTCCGGACCAATAATCTTTTAAAAACACTCTGCCTATATATTAATCTATGTCGCAACAAACAGTGTGTGTTTAAAGTCTGGTAAATTATTGCTTTCAAACGAAGTTAAATAAAGAAAATGGATGAAAATGATTAAATATTGATAATTAAATTACAGAAGTATGAATCTTGGGAATTATAAAGTTTGGTAATACATAATAAATAATTTTAATAAACAACTGGTTTAATATCGTTTGCTCTATTGCTTCTTATTTTCTCTTCGCTGTCTCGTTTCTCGCTTTCGTTGAAATATTATAATTTTTCTAATTCTACATTATGTATAGTTTTTGCGTGAATTAGTACAAAGTATAGCGCTGGAATGAAACCTGGAATATAGTATTGTTAACCATTTTATTTGTTAGTAACCATTTTATCAATTTGATTTAGATTTTGCTCTAGCTTATAAAAATATGGACAATTCAGTAATTACGTAAAAGATACTAACTGTGTTACTATTTACTCGGTTAGTTCTTTGATACGAACTGAATATAATTTTTTGTGCTATCGATTGTATTTTTGTGTCTATTGTACCTATTCGTTTACTTTTTTATTCTATTCAATGTATTCATTCCATTGTAATTACCACCGATTAGTTTTCTATATAAAACCATGTCAATTTGTCTCACAATAGTTGAAATATGTCCATATATGGACCACGGTGCTTGTGTTTTAGCTGTTTCTTGATTTCATCGTCGTTGTTTGCCACGATTGGTGTTCTTAGTTGTGGGTTTGGCAGGTACTATCTTGTTTGTACCTCTAGATTTTCTGATGGCACAGTAGTCCTTCATTTTCCGGCTAATTTTAATCTTACGTTTCTCAGACCATTTTCTGGTCTCGTCTTTTTGTCTGTGGGTAACTTCTGTGAGGGATGTTACGAAGGATTTAGTTTTAAGAGTTGTATGATAATTACTCCTGTCGGCTATGTCATTTTTATTTATATGGAGTTCCGAAAAATCCATCTCCACTTGTCCATCATCCACAAGTCCATTAGCAGCCTTGAAGATCCCATGGGATTACCTGTTTGAGTCCATTCTAGATAGATGTCCTTAAAAAGCCAGTCGCCTTCTTCTGATGGCATCTAAGAGATTTTCTTGGTATTTTTATAGCTCATTATTTGGTTGATACGATCGGCTTCCATCTGGTAGAATTCTTGGTCCACTATCCGTCTCAGAAACTTTCTTTCTTGCACCTCGAGGGGTCTTAATGGGGTCTTATTTGTTAGATATAGTCACTCTGCTGCATATAGGGCTGAGCGTCTAACTACTGCATTGTAGAAACTTGATTGACATTCCTTGACAAATTTTTTGAAGCATATAGTTTACTGCAGGCATAGTAAGCCTTATCTAGTTTGAGTCTTCTGTGTTTAAGTGCCACTGTTTTGCTGAGGTCCTCTGAAAACCATTCCCCCAAGACATTTGCCAATAAAGTCAGATCGTCCGCAAAGGCTAGGATAGGTTGTCGGTTTTAATCCCCATCTCCACTCTCTAATGATCTTTTCCAGAACGCAAATAAATAATATGCATGAGATGCCGTCTTCATGTCTCACCCCTGTTTTAATGGGGAAACTCTCCGAGAGCTGTCCACTAAACTTTGCTCTGAATATGGTGTTGTGTTGGGTCGCTTGTACCAGCCTATTGATCTTGTCGTTGATTCCAAGTTCTTTTAAGGTCTTAAAAAGAGCAATTCTGTCCACTGAGTCGTTTGCTTTCTGGAAGTCGACAAATATACCGATTGTATGGCTCATTATTTGCTGTATTGATGGATGGTATTCACATTGTGTATCTGCTCGGTAAAGGACCTCGATGCTCTGAACCCTGCTTGATATTCTTCTAACTCTTTATCCATTTGTCTTGTTACATGTTGTTCCAGAATCTTGGAAAATATATTATGGGTAACAGCAGGGAGCGATGTTCCGCTGTAGTTACTGGGATCTGCTTTGCTTCCCATCTTGTGAATTGGATGGATAGTGGCTGACGTCCAATCATCTGGGAGCCTCTCACTAGTCCATATATCCAGAATTACTTTATGTATCCTCCTGAAGGTATCTTCTCCGACATGGTTTAGCTTTTCTGCTACTATCCCGTCTTCTCCAGGAGCTTTATAATTCTTAAGTACTTTAATTATTTCTCTGACTTCTTCATAGGTTGGAGGATCGATATACTCAGTATTAGGGTTAGCTGGTTATGTAACTTGGAGACACTCAATAGGTTCTTCTGCATTTAAGGGTCTTTGAAGTAGTTACCTAGGTTCTTGGTACAATCGCTGTCATTAAGACAAAGGGATCCATCTGGTCTCTAGAGGTGTAAGGTAGGGGACGTGAATTGGGTTGTTTTTTGCTTCAGGCCTTTGTATAGATCTCTAGAGTTGCTCCTTACAAAATCCTCATCTGCTTGCTTAATCAGTTGCTGGTTGTGCTTCCTCTTAGCCCCTCTTATGATACTCGACGTAATTTTCCTTTTGTGCAATAAAGGCTTGTAAATTAGCTTCGTTTTTATATACATTCTATTTGATCCACGCTAGTTGACTGGCTTCTATAGCTTTATCACAATCGCTGAACCACCACGGATGCTTGTTCCGCTTAGGTCTATTGGGGATTGTTTCCTGGGCCGTCACTGGTATGATCCGACGATTCCTATGGTCGGTCTAACTGCGCGAATTGCATTTTGCTGGCCGGATGGTAAGACGTTTGTTCGTATCGTCTGAACCACCGAATTTCTTTCATTTGAGGGGGTGTTGCAGTGTTCCGTGGCGTGGTCGTATGACTGGCACCTACCACACGGTTTCGGAATATGTGATGCGTGTGCGTGCAGAGTTCGGCATTTTCCATTACTCTTTTACCAGGTTTCCCTTTATATATGCTATATACTTGAGACTCTATGGCTTCTTCGTCCGAAAAAACCTCAAAAAGTCTTTTGGAGAGCTGCTATACTGATGTTGTTGTCGTTCAGTACTTCAAGTGTATGCTTAAGCTTTCCGGTCTTGATCAAGGAGTTTATATTGATTGTGGCTAGGTACGTTATATTCCTTTTAAAGTTTCGTTTATATCCGACTGGGTCACACTAAGGTGTAAGTCCCCCAGAATCCGATGACTTATCAATCCGTGGCTTGTCTACCACCTGAGGTATTATGTTCATTAAGTTTGTACTTCATGTTTGATACAGTCTATGACACAAGTGATTAGGTTAGGTGACCCCAAGGTAATATTTAATATTAGTTAGCTTTCCATTATTGAGTTATGATTCCACAATATTTTCTATAGATTGAGAATGAAAGGAACACAATCGAAATAATTAGCACCATTGTTATTAAACCCTTTCAGGCCCTAATATGTTTATTTTATTAATGTAAATTGATATATTTTTATGCAAATGCCGAAAGTAATAATATAAATTTAGTGGAATTTATAGATTACCTCTAAAATATGGCACCACTTGCATACCATTGCCAAGGTGATTTAAGACCTTTCCGCTGGATCTTATGTAATAAACTATATAAATAATATAATTAAAAAATTAAAATTATAAATATATAAATAAAAATTAAATATTTAAAAGGTGGTTCCTTAGAGAAGCCACTTGGAATGAAAGAGTTGAAATAAAAGCATTATGTGCATAGTTTTTATTAAAGTATTGACTTTTAATTAGACTTGAATGAATATTTTTCGAAATATAATTCCGTTTATTCGCAACATAATTTCTGTGTTTTTTAAACAAAAACATTACATTTGTTGAAGCATTTTAAAACATTTTATACATAACATTTGAAATAAATTTTCAAGGGTATCATTAAAATATATAAAAATTTTCCACAAAAGGTTTTTTGGTTAAAAAAATAAAATTTAACATTATTCGTTTGTTTTGAATAGCAAATTAGTAAATATGTTTTTAAGCACTTTATTTCTGGAGAATTATTTTTATCTCAATATTCTGAATATATATATATATATATATATATATATATATATATATATATATATATATATATATAATCTGTCAGTCGCTGTCGATACCTCAAAGCGTACAGGCGTATCACTTTCTGCGCCACAGTTTGTGCAAGTTCAGTTTTATTAGAACTACAATTTTGAAAATATTTTTGCAATAATCTCCGTTTGTATATATGCACACGGAAATGCACTCGGACATGTGTGAGTTATGTCCGACGAGGATGAAAAATGGAAAAAACCAACAAAAATCCTATACAAACAGCCAGAAAGTTCCCGCAACCGGACAATGTCCAAATAAACCTGTCGCAAAACCACTCAACCTCTTCGGCCACGCCATCTGCTACTGCAAAACAACACACCACTTACACTGCACACGTTTCTGATAATCCAGCTCCATCTACCCCTTGAATCCCTACTACACAGCACACTCTCACTTGCCAACCGCACAAAAAATACGCTTACTCCCTAACATTTTCAAATCCATCTACCACACGGATCCAACTATCTAGGAATAGGCAAATATTGCCTCCCCAAAACCAAGATCTTTTGATCAAGATCCCATCCGGTTTTCTTTCAGAAACGAAGTATGAGACGAACGCCGCGATGCAAACTGTCTGCTTCGAAAAATCTAAAATCTCTTATAAACACCTTCTCCATCCGAATCCTTGTTCCCCACCAGAAACGAATTGTACTCTGCTGCAGGTATATTTTTTATAATTGTTCTATAGCGCAGGTAGAATATGAAATTAATGATGAAATACTTGCCAACCACTTAAGGGAACTTACTTAAGGGAAATATATCTTCAGATTGTAAAAGGATCATATCTATTGTCACAAACAACCCGAGAAGGCTTATCAGAATAATTACATCGGCTATTAAAACGTTCGCAGCAATTATATCCTCAGGCGGTCTATTCCTTATGAATAGGCATTACCCGATCCCCGTAAGCACACTTCCATCACACATTCCGAGACCATGTGGTAAGTGCTAGTCATTCGACCACGCCACGGAACACTGCAAAACCCTCCTCCGATACAGGAAATGCGGTGGTCCACAAGATACGAAGAAATTCCTCGCCATCCTGCCAGCAAAATTCAATTCGCGCAGTCAGACCGACCAGGAAGTCTGGTGACATAAGTTCCCGAATCGTCCAATAGCGCCCATCGAGTAAATTCCCTGCGTTACCCACAGATCATCAACAAGAAAAAAATCAGCAGATCTCTACGCCGAAAACTTCACAAAGAACAAAATTTCACACAGAACATCACCTACAATATTCTTACATGGCTTAACTGGTAGAGATTATCTCCTAATCTCTCCAACTCTTGCCAACTCTTCATTCCAAACTGCAAAAATTCTTCAAATTTCTCTCACTTCTTGGTGTTAGGAAGCTTTTCGTTTACTTTAACCTCTGATGTATAAGATGTAGGTCATAGAGGGAGTGTCATTCGGAAGTTGAAGATTTAAATCTTTCCTTATAGGTTGCTGCTTACGTTTGGACTGCAGGTGAAGCAATGCCAGCCAGGTGGTAGACTTTATGCAAGGGGAAGGGTTTCAGGCATCCCCTGATCAGTCTGCAAGATTCATTAAGAGCCACATCCACTTTTCTGGCGTGTGCTGACTTGTACCACACTGGGCAGGCGTTTTGGAGAGCGTAGCAGCACCCTGTTCGTTATGTGCAAAACTCTTGCCCTGCGCAGCAATTGCTCTATCGTCAGCGTAGATATCTGTTAATACCAATTGGGAGCGGTTGATCGTTGCTATATATTTTAAAAAGGGTAAGGCCCAGTACACTGCCCTGTGGTAGATCGTTCTTTTGTCTTAGCCACCTGATATTTGCTTTCCCTGGAGTTCTGGATAGAACATGCGGTTTTGGATCAGGGTTCTTATTATATTTGTTAGCTGGATGGGGGGTCACGAAAGGAGCCTTCCCGAGGAATTTTATTACTATAGCGCACTCGGGCGTCCCATGGGCAACGGCTCTTGCCGGAAAATCCTCTCAATCCAGAAGCGTCTAAGCATATAAGCGCTCTGTAGATCATTAAAACGTCTACCGCACAAAGGACCTTTTCATGCCCAAAACTGACTATGATCTCTATTAACATCGAGGGCTCCTCTGCCAGTAAAAAAGAACTGCTCCAGGATCTCTGTTGAGAACACCTTCGCGACGTACTGTGTTTACCAGAGACCCATAGAGATAGTAACAAATATCGCCCAAAAAATCAGAACATCTGATAGCTAAACATCTGATATCTGATATCTAACATCTAACATCTGATATCTGATAGCTGATAGCGTTTGATAGCTTAGAGATCATACTCACTATACGGGAGCTTCGTCTTCGTAAAACCTGATATTGCGATCCTCTCTGTGGACATTGCGGAAACGAATAGTATGGAGGTACTGACAGTGAAACTAAGTGTCTGCAGGATTACATTGGTGTATAAGCCGCCAGAGAAAGAATTTATCGGGGAGGAACTTAAAGGTTGTAGATCTATACTTGATCAAACGAACTCTTGAGGACGCTGAACGAACCGCATTACAACTCATCACCAAACTTAGACATCGCAACAATCCTCTCCACAATCCCTCTAACGAACTCCTCTAGAGAAAAACACAGGTCACAATTGCAGACAGACACAAAGAAATTTAAAGAAAACCCCGTAACGTATTCGCTCCGTGCATAACCGCGCTTAGCACAATTTCTGGCTGAAAGGACTTCAATCTTTAATAATAGTGTATGAAAACAACAGGCAAAAACAAAAAATAATTAATTAAATGAAATATACAATATTTAAAAGCAAAAGTTTTGCCAATTATGTATATTTGCAACCAGTAGGGAAAACACTTTCAGTCACACATGAAATTTTCCACTCACTTGAAAAATATTGATTTAATGATTTTCCGAAAATTTTACCATGTCATAACTCTTGGACGCCTTACCACAGAGATTTCTATTTTCCACCAAGCGATTCAGCGTACCAAAATTTGTTTTAGGAAATACCGTCGAAGAGTGAAGTCAAGATTGCGGAAACGGTAAAATACGAGAAAATAGATTTTGCCAAAATCTGTTGAGTTACAGCAAAATTCAAAAACGTTTTTTAAAGCATTTTTGCATCTAATTACAAATATGCAAATTATATTTCGCTAACTCTTTACGTTCACTTATCGTCTGCTAAAATTATTGAAATTTTTAAGAAATTTCGGCGCTCGAGTAGAGATCTCGGAAAGTCGTGAATTCCCTGCGGACAATCTTGGTGTATCCAGAGTAAAATGAATTTCTGAAAACGATGCGGCAATCCGTTTTTGATTATCTGCAACTGTTTCCGAGACATCTACTTAGCAAATCGAAATTCGGGTAAATTTCAGTTTAAAATTCTCCACGAATTATTGAATCTTTCCGGACAATTTACACATCGACCTGTTAGTCTTGTCGTGTAGTTTGTACATTTGTAAAATGATTCGCTGCTTTTTATCATTCTCTAGAAAATCGAAAAAACCGAAAAAGCACATATTTTTGGATTGAAAAATTTTGTAGAAAAATTTTGTGGAAATTTGTGGTGAAATTCCCACGTGGTGAAAACGATTTTCTAGTTTGTTTTGATCTAAATTCAAAAATAAACTAGATATAGCCTATGTATTGGGTGTTTTGAGCATTTGAACGGAATAAACTGGAAAATCGCATTCAGCACATCCAGTTGCTTTGGATGAACTCAAAGAAATTACCCTAAAATTTTCTGAAAAAATCACCGAAAAAATCCATCGCTTCGATCAGCAAAAAAGTTGCATTTTCGGTTCTCTACGATCCTCTTGGAAACAACAAATCCTAGCGAAATCATTTTCGGCACACTGAAACTAGACGACAAGAAGAGAAAATCTATGTGAAATTGTTTTAAAAGTTTTAATTATATTTAATTAATATACAAAAAAATGCTGAATAATGACATAACTGGTCATGAATTTCTTATAAGTGTCATCTTTGGCGCAGCGAATAACATATTTGATGAACTCTGTTTAAAACGACAAGCTTGACATTCGAACAGAAAATATCCCTCCTCGAATTTTTAAACATCGACTGAACCATATTTTTTAAATACTTTTTTGTCCTATAGTTGTTTATTCCAGGCTGCAAGACTACGGGTCGATAGTAATTTGTTGTATTTTTGTATTATAAGTACAGCAATAAACATGTTTTATTATTATTATCATATAAATAATGTTTTTGTAAAAAGTTACTATTCAAATATCAAAATATTATATGCAGCACAATATTGTTTATATTTATAAAAAATTATTTTATATAAAATTACATTTTGGGATTGTTGACGAAATTTTAGGAATAGATTTTTATTTTAATAAAAATTTAAATAACATATTTTGAAGCTATTTATTAAAAAAAAAAAACAAAAATGTTCATTAACTTGTTAGGCGTAAAAGTGATATATTCTGTTTATTCAGGATCAGGAAATATACGATTTTGTATATAAATATGGAAACTAAATTGAATAATTTTTTTTCGGGAGAAAATTACGAGAAAAAACATGTGTAGATAGATACTATAACGAACTTCAATAACAAGAAACATTGTTGTAAACTGATTTAAAAATAATAGCATTAGTCATTACTCGACGGTATAAAAGTATTTATTTCTACTCATGTCATTATCTGGTCAGAAGTAGAAATAAATACATTTTTTGGCTTCACCGTTCGCTTACCATTAGGCAAAAATGAACACGCATTGATATATTTTAATTATATCCTGATATCCTCTCGTAATTATTATCGACGCATAAGGAAGTACGCAGAACCTAGAATCGGACAATACCAATGCGGATTCCGTACTGGTCGATCGACAATAGACCAGATTTTCGTACTACGCCATATGCCGGAGAAGTGCTACGAATACAATATCAACACTTTCCAGCTTTACATTGACTTTAAGGCAGCTTATGATAGCGTTCTAAGACCAAAGTTATACCAAGGTATGAATGCGCTACAAATTCCAAAAACCTTAATTGAATTGACAAAAACGACAATGTCAAAAGTTGTGTGCCACGTCAAAATACAGAATGAAACCTCAGAATCATTCGAAACAGCTGTAGGCGTGAGGCAGGGTGTCGCGCTGGCGTGTCTCCTGTTTAACATAGCACTAGAAAAGTAGTTCGAGATGCGGAACTGGATACTAGGAGTACTATCTTTAATAAGTCATCACAGGCGCAGACATACGCAGACGACAAGGACCTGACCTCTAGAACTCAAAAAAAAGCAAAAGAAATCTTTGTAAGTTTTGAGAATGCCGCAAGTAATACGGGACTACAAATAATTGCAAACAAGACAAAGTTTATGGCTGCCACAAAAGAACGCAGGGCGAGAGACTCGGGTCAAAATATCACAATCGGGGAATATAACATCGAAGCAGTGGATGAGTAATGAATGATGTCAGCAAAGAAGTAAAAACGCGCAGAATGCTTGCCAAGCCCTGTTTTTTTGAACTGTCAAAATACTTACATAAATCGAGCTTTTCGAGAAGCACAATTATCAGAATATAGAAGACGTTAATTGTACCAGTTTTAATCTATGGCTCGGAAACCTGAACCCTAACAAAAGCAGATGAGACGTTACTATCAACATTTGAACGAAAAGTCCTAAGAAAGATTTATGGTGCTGTCCAAGAGGATAACATCTGGTGAAAAGGATATAATTTTGAGCTTTATAACTTATACAGAGGGTCAGGAAACAAAGACATAATAACAACAATCAAGATTCGCAGGTAAAGCTGGGCAGGACATGTAACACGCTATGACAACAACGTGCCAAGAAACTTTGAGGCCATACCAAACGGCAGTAGAGGTAGAGGGAGACCAAGGCTGAGATGGAAAGACGGCGTTTCTGAGGATGCCAGAAAAATTGATGCAGCTGACTGGAAGTTCCGTTCCAGAGATCGGAAAGGATGGCAGACGAGGTTGGAGAAAGTTGAGGCCCTGTAGGGCTATAGCACTACAAATGATGATGAATTATTATCGACATTATTAAAATAATTATCACAATCTTATCTCTTTATTTTATTTACACTAATACAATACTACATTCAAAGTATAGCGCATAGTTGAAAACTGTGAACTTTTATGAAATCCATCTATCCATGCATCTATGTATTTATGTTCCTATATATTTATGTACTTGCACATTTCATGCATATATGTATCCATGCACTCTTTATCTATATATCTATATCCCAGATTCACTGCGTAAGTTCAGTGTTAATGAAGAACTACATGTAAATTAAAATAAATAAGTTCCAAACCACAACATTTTCTCATAATGTTTTTCTAATAATGCAATTTACTAAAAATGGCACAATTTTAAACTCTCATTTTATTCGCATTTAAGAAACAAATTTTAAATCAAAAAAAGAACGAAGCATAAAAAAGGACCGGAAAAACAAATCCAATTGAAATATATTATTTTTCTGAATAATAAATAAGTGGGTTTTAATAACGCCGCGCTGGAGAGAAAATTGTAATATAGAGTTAATGTGGGTCCGACGTAACTTATGTTAAATATTGCTTAATCTTGGGGTTCTCGTTACTTATTTCATATCGTTGCATTCGCTCGGCAATGAAACGACTTTCTCTATGCATACCGATTTTTAATTAAATTTTTAAAAATGTATCTCGTCTTTCCTTTTAAAGCTTTGTGTAAACCTCACATAAAATGAGTTCTGAAGATATAATTTTTGATCGATTTTTTTTTGTTCGCTATGACATTCAACGCTAGAGCCGTAACTTGCTTTCTTGGGGGCCCTGAGATAGACCTTATCACTGGACGCCTCCTACACTAAATTTTAAAATGGCATAAAACTACTTATTTGACTAGAATAATATACTATTTACGGACAGGTTCCCAAGAAAGTGTCGAAAGTTGCGTTCTAATTTATTATGAATTTTTTAGATCCTTTTGGGCCGCCTTGCGTCTATTTGGGCTGTCTAGATACTGCCCTGTTCAACGCCATATGCCTATTAAATTCAACAGAGTTAGTTTTACAGGAAATATTAAAGACGTTTTATTTACTACACCCTAAAATCGCTAAAAATGTGTAAAATAAATTTCAACCCAAGTAGAAATTAAAAAAAATTCTTTGAAATAATCATTTCACTTCAAAAGTGCATATAAAAACAAAGAAAAAACATTACAGTCAAAATATTGAATTTGAAGTACATATCATATACCATTCTTATGAAAACGGGTAAAAAGTCGTGAAGACGAGGTCGTGAAGAGGTGATGTTCCACTTCATTTTAGAATATAAGACTATCTTAATATCCGTTTTTAATATTTGTGCCAATAGATATTAGAGAAAAAAGACTCCATTAGTTCATTGCTGTGCAGTAATTATTGTTGTGCGCTGGGTGCCGTTAAAGGACATTATTTTTCGCCACATGGCGAAAATAATATTCTTATCGTCATTGTTTTTGGTATGATTTCTGAACACTTGGTGCCCTCTGGTTAAAAGTAGCTTCACCGTGGGGGATTCATAAAATCAGCGCGAATTCGGGAACTGATAATGGAATCCAAAAAAAGCCAAAAAAGCGAGCCCGAACTCTTTAAATGCGGGAAATCTTGACAGTATGGTTTTTTAGGCACTTGATTATCAAAAACAAGAATGGATCAAATTTTGACAAAATTAATCCTTTTAAATTAACAAGTGCTTATACAATTTAATAGGCGATTGTAATAATATCAAAAAGATAAGAGGGCTACTAATAGAATGTACGTTGAATACAGTCTCAGAGACTTATGCTGGTTAAAGATTTTTGCGACTTTCAAGTCTATATAGTTCCAAATAAGACACTAAATTATTCCAAAGGTATAATCTTTTGCTGGAATCTCTTAAGTGTATCTGAAGAAGAGATGTTTCAAAAACTAGAAGAACAATACATTTGCGTAGTTAACAGAATTATAAACAAAAGAGATGGGGAATTGAAGGATACGCCTTTACTAATTTTGACATTCAACACACCCACTCTTACAAATAAAATAAAATTAGCTTTTTAAATCCTCGACTTTTTATGGTAACAATGCATTTTATCTTTCTGGCGGTATATTCTGTTATCCAATCGTACCTAACATGTCTATCGGTTTGCTTCACATATTATTGTGTTTCAAAATATCACGTTCTGGGATTGCGGTGCATTTTGTATCTTATCCGCGTCTTATTACTCCCTCTCAGCGAACTGATTGTTTATATAGAGGTCATGTTTGCACGCAATCCTACCACTCTATCTGCAATATCTGACATAAAAATTTTCTATCAAAATGTTAGAGGACTTAGGACGAAAACCGAGGACGTATTTGTTAATTCGTCTTTTTCGCCGAAACCGTAAAAAAACATCTAATATGTACTATTAATGAGGACTGGCAGACCGACGCAGAGGACATTTGGATTAACATACCACTAAATAACAAAAAAGCCTGAATGTATGCCGCGTCTATATCCCACCTCAAAATACCTAGTTACAACCCTTTCTTACCAGACTTGAGACGATATGCTGTAGCTTCAGTAATAATCGGTATCTTATGCGATGGCTTCAATCTTCACAATATTAGGTGGACACTCTTGTCTTCTTCATTAGAAGCGGCAGCTGTCCCTGCTAGTGACAGACTAAACAGTTTATTTATGCACTCCACAAATTTCTGCGGATTAACGCAGGTTAACACCATCGTTAACAACAGATCTAACATCCTTGACCTTGTCCTATCAAATATTTAAGAAGAAATTATTGTGAGAGAAAGTCTACCAATAAGTAGGGTGGACATATATCACCTCCACTCCGGCTATTCCCACCATGATGCGCAATTTGTATAGAGCTGACTATAATTCAATCAATAATGCACTAGATGATATATGCTGGCAACGGGAACTCGACTTCTCGGACACCAATTCTATGGTCAGTCAGTTTTATAAAACTATGAACCATGTTATTGACACCCATGTGCCATTAAGAAGGCGTAAACCTACCTGCTACCCTGCATGGTATTGGACCGAACTAATCGAACTTATTAAGTCTACCGAGCTTACAAAAAGAGCAACAACCAGGACAAACATATGCAGTTTAGCATTCTACGTAGAAAGGAAACATTTGTCACCAGAGCCTGTTACAGAAACTACATATCCACCATGGAAAAGAGTATTATCCAAGACCCTAAGAGACTGTGGACTCATATAAAAATCAAACGTGCACGACACAAATCTGTGATAGCTTCAGTGAACTTTTCTCGTCGGCATTCTCGAAAACACACATATCTGATCCATCAATTAGTAAATTGAGTTTTCACGCACCTGAAAACCAAACCTAAGTAAACCTAAATATGTTGAACTTCGACGAAACTGATGTACTCAGCGTACTCACTAAAATCGATTTGAAGGAAGGTTCAGGCCCCGATGGAATTCCGGCCCACTTCGTCAAGCTGACCGCTCACGCGTGCACTCCGTTAACGTTGATCAGTCTCTGCGTTCGGGTTCCTGTCTAACACTATGGAATAAATCTCACGTAATCCCCATCTACAAAACCGGTAGTAAGAATTTGCTAGCGAACTATCGACCTATATCTAAATTATGCGTTTTCAACAAAATCCTAGAGGAACTCGTTAATAATAGGATAACATAACAGGATTATTTTTACATCAATCCATATATCGAACCTGAACACCATGGTTTTATGAAGCAGAGGTCGATCGATGCGAATTTACTGTGTTTCACAGACTATATTCTGACGACTATGGATGAAGAAGCGCAAATTGATGCGATCTATACAGATCTTTGCAAAGCCTTCGATAAAATAGATCATCAGATACTGCTCCTTAAACTTCAGCAACTTGGCCTACACGGAAATCTGTTGAATTCGCTTAGATCCTACCTGTCAGCTCGCTCACAGGCGGTTACACTTAATAAGTGTACTTCAAGAAGTTTTGCTGTGTCGTCAGGTGCCCCACAAGGCTCTCATCTGGGATCGTTGCGATTTATAATATACATAAACTATGTTGTCACCTACCTTGAGAACTGTGGGCTTCTTATCTATGCTGACGATATAAAGATCTTTTGTAAAATGCGCAATATCGAAGATGCAAATCGTTTGCAAGGAGATCTGGATAAGTTCGCGATGTACTGCTCTAATGACAAACTTCGACAAAACAGTGGAAAGTGCTCGGTGATATCTTATACTAGAAAAAGGACACCTCGCCCATATGGCTATGGCTTTTGTGGTTCTCTAATTAAGAGTGTTACCTCGATTAAGGACCTGGGCATTTTATTTGATGTAAAGTTATGTTTCTAATTTTAAAACACATCGACGCTATTATAAAACAAGCCAACAGATCACTGGGATTTATAATCAGGGCCACTGCGGAGTTCTGTTGGATAAACTTCTACCTTACCCTCTACTACACCATAGTCAGGTCGATATTGGAATTTGTATTCTGTGTTTGGTTCCCTCAATATAATGTATACACGCAACGTCTCGAAAAAATCCAACGAGGTACTCTGAGGTACCCTGTATTATCCCATTACATGCCAGGCGTACTGAGTGCGTTATGTTATTTTTATTTAAATTAAATAACAATCGAATTGATTGTCCCTACCTACTGTTTCTTTTAAATCTTAACTGTCCCACAATAATTTCCTGCATACCCAGTACCTACCGTCTGATGCTTTTCCATACGAACTCAGCCAAACATTTCCCCCTCACACGTATCTTAGCATCTTAGTATGGGGACAATTGAAAATATCTTTCTGATATTTTCAATTGTCCCCATCTTAGCTTGAAGCACTTCTTTAAATTACACCCCACTGCTCTGGGTGAAATAAGCCTCTAATAATTTTTTTCTGTCGGTCATCGTTGGATACTATTTCTGTGTATTGCAGTACCGAAGGTGTTGGGTTGTCCTTGAGCTCCGATTACTCGTGAGCCTGTTGCTCACTCCTTCCTAACATTGTAATTTATGCATATTTTGTAAATTAATAAATAATAATAATAATAATTAATTTAATTAATTTAATCCAAAAACTAAAAAAAAAATGGTACTTGGGTAGTGTTTACAACAAATTTGAGGAATTAAAGCCGTGACCATTCTGAACATTTGGACAAGACAAGGAAACACCAAACTAAACCAGACAAAACCAGACAAGATGAGACCAGACCTGAGAACACCAGACAAAAGCAGACAAGACCAGACAAGACCAGACAAGACCAGACAAGATCAGACAAGATCAGACATGACCAGACCAGAGGAGACAAGACGGGCGGTTTTCACTATCCGTCCGGGTTGCCCACCCAGAATGAATGCAATATAGGCGATACCGGGGTAGCGCATACTAAAGAAATCCAAGGTGGAAAAAGACGAGACAAGATCAGATAACACCAGGCAAAACCAGACAAGACCACACAAGACCAGAGAAAATAAGGAAATATCAAACAAGATTAGAAAAGACAAGAAAATACCAGAAAAGACCAGACAAGACCAGACAAAAGCAGTATCTTGTCTCAATCTTTAAGTATGTTAATATAGTTGAACACAATAATATGGTTGAACAAAATATAAATAAAATATCATACAGTCTGGTTGTTGGGAGGGTTTAAAGTTTAGCTCCTATACAAAACTCTTTCAACCTCTACATCATCCCGGAACGTTAATCTTGTATATGCTGATGAAATAGCACTCATATCCCTATTCAATTTTGTATATGAAAAACTCGGCTTAGATCTCCCAAATACGGAATATACTTGAAATGCTAAAAAAAAAAAAAACGAAGAAACATATTAAATCATGGAAAGAGATTGATTTTATTTAATCAGACTGAAATCTCGATATTTCAAGAAATTTTATTTTTGGTATCACAGGAAATGAAATATTTTTTATATATGCTAATATGTACTGAAAACGAGAAACTAGATTGAAATATGCTTGTATTATATTTAAATCTAAATATAGAAAGCGGTTCTATCATAGTTATTATAAGTCACAAAATTTAATGAGGTTTTGTTGTTTTATGTGTCAATTTAACGACTAATAAAGATTTTCATTAAATGCTTCACATTTTGTTTATAATAAAAAAATTATTTTATTTGAAAATTTTGTCGTCAAAATGTACAAACATAATATATTTTATTATTTATTATATAAATTATAATTATATAATCATAATTTTTTTGTTATTAGAGATTGTTACTATGAAAGTTGGTTACTTGATAACTTCTGTTTATTGTCTGTCTAGTAAGTTTGGTCCGCCCTAGTCGACCCGAAGGGGATCGTTTGGGTCGACTAGGCGAACCAAAGACTAGGTAGGCTAGGCTGACTACTTCGTATTGTTCGTTGTAGTCTGTCCAGTCCGTCGAGTGTGTTTAATTCGATTTATTGTATATCAGTTCATATGTATCTTAAGTATCTCATTCTTTTTGTTATATTGTAGTTTATTCTCGAGAAAAGGACTTTTTTTAATAAAACAACTAAAAGTTTAGGTAAATACCTCTTTGACTGTACACGGCCATCGTTTCTAATGATTACGAAAAAGCTATTACTCTGATTGACACCATAAATATCTGCAGAGTAAACTTTTGTAGTCCGCAAGCGCGCACAATCATTTCGTGTACATTTATTTTTTTATATCTCTGTGTCCGTGTATTTTCGATGTGTGTGTGTGTATAATATTGAGTTGTATGAGAGGACTCTCTGTATCGTTGCAATCCCGTCTATCTCGCCGCACCATTATCGCTGATTGCTGAACACTGATTGGATTTTCGGCCTGATCCCATCGACCCTATATTATTCTTTATATATATTAGACCACGGATTTCGGCTCGACATAAAGATGATCATGTCGTTTATTAAACTCTTGTTAATGGACAACTAGCTTTCTGAGTTACAAGTGTATTACACATATTAAACTTAATGTACGTATAAAACCGGACATTTAAGTCTAACCTTAGCTATCTATTTTTCTGTTAGCCTTGTCAGTTTAATCTCATCATCGACTCTCATTTCAAGTTTAATCTCATCCAAGACTTTTTAATCTAATATTGTCAGTCTGGCATTTTCTATCTAACCTTGTCTTTCTTGTCTTGTCTGTCCAGTCTTGTCTCTCCAGTCTAGTGTTCTCTATCTTGTCTCGTGTGTCTTATGTTTTCTTTCTAGTTTCGTCTGTATTTGTCTTATTAGTTTAGACGTATCTGTCCAGTTTTGTCTGTCTAGTGTCATACTTTAAGACATTTTATTAGAGACATTGACATGGAGTCATGATAGAGTTTTGTTAGAGACATAGAGACATTCTGTTTATTCTGGAATTTTCTGTCTGGTTTTCTTGTTTTTATGTCTATACGTTATTATCTCTAATAAATTGTTTTAATAGGGTATATGCATGTTTTATAAATACTTTTAATTCACTGTTTACACCGTTATAACATAGTAAAAAATAGGAATACTGCTTAAAAATGCTGTAATTAAGTTTAAAAAAGTATTTAAAATTCAGAAAAATATTGAGCTGTTTAAACGCTGCCATTTTCGCGCGGTCTGTTGATGACGTCAATTACCACCGACAGTTTAGTCCATTGTTTACTACAGTTGCTTTCTTTTTTTATTTGACGTTTTTGACGTTTGTTTTCTAACCAAAAGATTGCACTGACATACATATGTAAAAAATACGGACTTGTTTATATGGTATGTTACGTCACTTTCGTATTAATCAATGGTGTAGCGTTTTACAAATTTGAATTTCCCTCGCTTAATTTGCTTTGAATTTAAAAAGATATTAATTACAAAAATAATGGTTTAGTTCAAATGTCCGGTTAATGAAATTCTAAAAAAAATATTTCAACCAAATTTAAATTTCATGCATATTCCCTATTGTCATAGATATTTTATTAGTTTAATTGTTTCATGAAAAATGTGTTATTATATAGTACTAATATATTTATATCGACTTCGCTATTAATAATAATATTTTTGACGTAAATCTCTTTTATGTCCTCCTTTAAATTTATGAAAGATATGTTGTATGTAAATACAGAAGATAAAAAAGAAGTTTTTTTGGTCGTTCTATACGAAAATAGTGCAATAAAAATGACATTGAGATGCATTGACAATGCATTGAGATAAATAGAAGAAATTCCGGAAACAATATGTAAATGCCCACTGAAATATATCTTAAATAGTAAATATACGAATTCAGCCACTGAAACTGAAAACGTATCCAGTATAATTTCGCGATTCTTGAAATATATTTGTTATAATGTTATATATGGTTTAGGTGAGGGTAATCCGGGATAACTGATTACGTGTTGAAAACCGAGGGGGGAATGAATATTTCATGCCGCAGCCTAATAATATTACTGGAAATTTCTAAACTTGGTGTGAGATAAATGCATGCAATTTACTTTGAGCGAACAATGTCTGATCTCATAAGACTAATCTATCAAGACAAATAATATTGAAAGGCAAATTTATTAGTGCAAAAAAGGTTTGTTAAATAGAGAGGAAAATGAGTTATGTTTATTACGAGAAATTTTTAGATCACGAAAACAATTTCAAAGCCATTGTAAGAATTTTAAAACATGAACGTTGACGTCACACATTTTTGTTTCACCCTTCTACTGGCTCTTTTGTCCAGGGAAAAGTAGAGTTTTTTGTTTTATTTGAATTGCTCATTCCTATCACCCTCCTGTTTTCCTCAAATTTTGAAAACGAAAAGGGAGCTTGGGAATGTACGCTTCTTACCATCGAAGTATATCAGCCCTTCAGGATTTTAGCAACTATGATTTGCGCGCAACAGGTGAGATATTGTGTTAAGCGTTGGAGTAGACCCTAAACCAAAAAAGGTTAAAAAGGGAGATTTGGAAGTGGACAAAGCAATTTAAACAAACTTCTTCTTCTTATTTTAGGCAGCATCGCTTGTATTATCCTAACGCTTCTCCTGTGACATAGAAGTCCAATTGTCTTTCCACATTTTAGGAGGTCCCGTTGTTCTTCTGTTTGTTGGTTTGCCGTCTCTGGCGATTTTCGCAATTCTGTGCTCATCCATTCTCGCGAAATGTTCACGCCAAATCTTCTTCTTTTCCGAAAAACGTTTTGTTTGGGCGTGGGTCGCGACGACCCAGGGTTTGCGCACCACTGCTCTAGCAACTCTGCCTAATTATGAGGGTTTATTGTACTGTACATAACGGTAAATAGACAACGCTAATAGTAAATAGGAGTCGTTAGATAGACAAACTTTCTTGTGGCGAAATGTTCAATAAGATTTCATACAATTAAATGTTTGATGTTTGAAAAACTGTACAAAGTAGATTACAGAGAACAAGACAAATATAATAATATAGACTTGATCTATTGCCTTATCCATAGTATAGGAAAGAATAGCCATGACAGATTTTCTATCTATTATTTCAGAAAGTATATAGAAATGAACTTACTAAACAACCAGGCAGTTCATTTTCGAGACCAAAATTTCCCTTTTCTATTTTGAGTCTATTATGAAGTCATTAAAGCACTCATATGGGTCCGTTAATGGATCGCCGAATGCGATACAATTTTCTCAATATTTATAGGCGATTTTTTTATTTAGAAAAGGCATAAAAGGGCGATTAAAATGGTTTTGGCATGATGGAGGAAGGAAGACAAACGAAAAGGATATGGCTAGCTAAATCTACACAGAAAAGATAAAGAGGAGGACCAACGAAAACATGGAACCAAGCAGTGGCAGATTCGTTGAAGGAACGAGGAATATCCTGGAATGAGGGGTTGAAGATGGCAAAAAATAAGAAAGAATGGGCAAAATTTATTTATGCTTGAAATGGGTTTATCTTATTTTATAGTTTTAATTTGATTTATTGTATGGTATATTAAGATATTGTAATAACTTTTACACCTTAGGGTAACAAAGGTTTTTACTGATTAAAGAAGTAAATAATTAAATAAAATGGCGAAACATGGAAAAATTGTATATAAAACTCGTTCATAAGTCGTTTTTCTGAACATGGACGCGTGCTGCAAAAACCGCGCTTATTGAACTCGTTCTTTAATACACTATTAATAATTTTATTCAGTATATAATTTTTGTTTTGATTTTCAGGTGAGTCTACAAAGCCACGTCTGAATTTAGTTTTCTCTATATTTGGAGGTATGTGATTTTTAAATACATATATCCATTTTTGTTAATTTTATGTTGTGTTACATAAAGCTGTACTAATAATTTGTTTGTTTGTTGTTTATTGGATGAACTATATACAGTTGCATAAATTAATATAAATAATTGATATAAATAAAGTTTCCGTCTACTAAAATTTCACAAGCGTAGGGTTTTATTATATCGGAATTAATGTGAGCTTCGAAAACATTTAAAAGCTTTTAGATGCTTTCGCCTTTTATTTATCCATTAACAATTTCACAAGTAATTTTAATTATTGAAATAATGTTTGCTTGTTTAATTTTTTAATTCGAATCAGCAACAATAAAATTCTGCAATCAAACTTACGATAAAAATTATTTGTATTTAACGAAATTGAAATTATTGGCCTTTCTTAATAAACGTAAATAAAAAACAAACTAAAACATGAATAGAACATAATGTAGCTCGAAAACGAATCATTTGAGACAAATTGAATTTATGTTTATATAAACTTATTACACTTTGCGAATAAAGTGTAGATGTTGTATGTGATTCGTCTGACTTACGCGATTCTCTCAAATGTCATGTAAAAATCAAAAAGATGTTAAAAGTCAAAATTTGTTTTAACATATTTTTATTTTATTTTATTTCGTTTTTAAAATTGGACAAATTAATGAATGTCTACGTTCCAATTCACTCATATTTTATAACATAAATGAATATAATTATATATTACATAAAAGTACAAACTGGCCTTCTTCACTTTCGTGCTACGAAAGACCATGTGGGTTTGCTAAAAACACTATAACCTGATAAAAATTAATAATAATGAATATCATCACAAGAAATATTTCCTTATAGTAGTAATATCCTTTTATTGGCATACATAATTACATACATTCATTTTAGCCAAACAAAGAAAAAAAGTGCTACATTCAGAGTTAAACAAATTAATCCATTCAAATGCCGAGGTAAAAACTAAGAGTGATAAGGAAAAAGAAAAAAAAAACAAACACACAAAACCCACAGAAACAAAATAAAATGCAACAACAAAATAGCAATTCCTCGCACTCAATTCAAAACGAAAAAGAAAATTCACCTCACGATTTATTTATCTTTTTTTTTAAACTGTACCACCCTTTTCCTCGAGGGCCAAACAGCTCCGTGTATCCTCATGTACGAACCCCAGTCTTCCACCACCGGCCTCTCCTCACTGTTCCACTCACATCCTTCACAGTTTTGTGCCCAATATGTCCACATGTCACTAGCTTCCCCACATATGCCACAGAGCTTAAAGCGAGTGCCCATCCAGTACCTCCTGCCTTTTTCTTCTGAGCCGAACTTGTGTCGTGCAATCAATGCTTGCGGCCGCCTAGCTCCTTTGAGGTACAAGGCAAATCTTTGGAACACTTGTACGCTCCCGTATTTTGGGAGGAACTTACTCTCCTCGATCTTCCTCTGAAGATACTGCAGCTCTACCTCGGCTAACCTGTCACACACAAATTCTTCCACCTTCCTTCCATTCCCAAACATTCTCTCGGTTTCCTTATATGCCCAGTCACAGCTTTCATACAGCTTATTTTTTCGCTCCCCCATTTTGTGCCCTTGTTTATACCCAAACCTTCAATTCTTACAACTATTAGCACTTCTTTTACAATCCTTTCATTACCCATTCATTTTCTATTCCTTTTTCACTCCATACAGTTCCGCTACATACAAAACGATACTTCTCACACATGCCTTCCACACTACGATATTTGCTGAAAAGTTATTGCTCACGCACTCCTTCCATACATTCCCTAGCCCGTTAGCAGCCACAAACGCCTTTTTAGAAATATATTTTTCATGCTGTTTCGCAGACCCATTCTGCCTAAACTTAAAACCAAGTTATTTGAAGCTGCTAGAATGTTTGGGAAAGGAAAGAATGTGGAGGAATTGGTGTGTGAAAGGTTAGCCGAGGTAGAGCTGCAGTGTCGTTAGAGGAAGATCGAGGGGAGTTAGTTCTTCGTAGAATACGGGAGTGTACAAGTGTTCCAAAGATTTCCGTTGTACCTCAAAGGAGCCAGGCTGCCGCAGTCATTGATTGCACGACACAAGTGCGGGTCAGAGGAAAAAGGCAGGCTCGATTACACAACTTCCCCATTTAAATGATTCACTAGTTCTACCCGTTCTCTTACGAAACATCATCCATTTACTTTTTTTCACGTTCACTACCAATCTTCTCTTTTCAAAAAATCTTTTCACCCGCTCTATCATTTCTGACGTTTTTCCTTTCGATTTAGCCAAAATCACAACGTCGTCGGCATAAGCCAAACTCTAAACTTTCCTATTACCAATTACTACCCCTCCGCTTGACCTTTGCTCAGCACACTCTCTAAATCTGCCGTGTACAGGTTAAATAATATTGGACTCAGCGTTCAACCTTGCCTTATCCCCATTCTCACATCAACATTTTCTGACACTTCCTTTCCTACTTTCACTCTGCACCGCGTATCCTGATATATATACATATATATATATATATATATATATATATATATATATATATATATATATATATATATATATATATATATATATATATAGGATTCGCTTGATTAACTGCCGCGTTATACCTTTAGTCTCAAACATTCCCACATTCTCTCCT
The DNA here is from genome assembly GCA_944588485.1 of Phosphuga atrata. Taxonomy (NCBI): domain Eukaryota; kingdom Metazoa; phylum Arthropoda; class Insecta; order Coleoptera; family Silphidae; genus Phosphuga; species Phosphuga atrata. The sequence goes on along the minus strand of OX155896.1, from coordinate 10,100,070 downwards.
TCACCACAGTGTCGTAATCTGCTTTTAGATCTATAAACAGAGCATACAGTTTCCCTTGCTTCTTAATAAGCTCCTTCTCCACAATATACTTCAACGTAACTAAGTGTTTCACCGTCCTGTAATGCTTCCTAAACCCGGCATGTATATCCGGGATCAGGCCTCTATCTTCCTCTTCACACAAAACATTTTACTTTGATTTTGAACATAACTGTTATTCCTCGGTAGTTAGCTAGATCTTCCCTATCTCAACCTTTATATATCGGTATAATTAAGCCTTCCTTCCAGTTCACCGGAATCCTTTTCACCGGAAAAGGTTGTAACTTTATCAATATCGTTAAGTTTTTTGAACAGCTCTCGCTGGATGACTATCGGGGTGTACTTCCACGTTTCATTCGGGATTCAATCCAAGCCCTCTGCTTTTTTTCGCGGAAGCCTATCCAAAACACCTGAAAATACTTCCCACATAAAATCGTCTCTGCAGCTCACTGCACCATTAACCCGTCCTGCGACATCTTCGTCACTCCTTCTATTGGAGTTCCATCTCTTTCAGTTGTTTACTGCATTTGTTGTACTACTCTATCGAGTCCTGACCCTCCTCCCACCTTTTGAAATTCTATCTTACGGACTTCTCAAGTTCTTTGACTTGTTTCCTTATATTCCATGTATCTTATTGGATCGCATGTAGGATAATAATATAATTTTACTCAAAATGATTCGCTTGGTGACAATCAACCAAACAAAAATCTAACTATCTATGAGAGATAAACTAACTCATAGATGAACTATCTATGAGTATATCTTATAACTTTTTAATAATAGGAGCTTTATCAATAATAAATCGTTTAAAGTTTGGGGCGTTGTTTATGAATAGTAAAAACCGACTTGGTTGTACTAGTGAATAACATTTTATTAGGTAGCCATGTTATATTTTTTTCTTTCGTGTTATCTCTCTTTACATTTAGAATTATTTCAAGGGTAACAAATTGTGTCACAGCCGTTACAAAAGAATTATCATTCCACCTTACAATACTTCTTACCACTAACTCTAACACGTTCATGTTGTTGCATCTATAAGAGATACTCAGTTTTGATTCCTAACATTTTCGATTTTTTTTTCAGGTTTTAGCAGTCTGGATTGCATATGATGATCGCTTTATAATAGTTATACAAAAATATTCTTTAAAACATTTTCTCTGCTGCCTGTTGTATAGCTTTAATCTTATGAATATACAGATTTTTTTTAACTAAATTTTGGACGGCTTTATCCGACTAAATATTTAGTAAAAAAATAAAAATTTGTCGTTTGCAATAAATTTTATAGATACGTTGTGTAGATATTTCTTAAAATATGCCCATTGAAATATTTTCTCAGGTAACATTTTTATGTATCCAAATCCCTTGTCATGCGTCATGAGATTGAGTAAAAGGTATGAATATTTTGATTTATATCCACCTCCGTGGCATTTCACTGCAATCGCAAAAAAATGTCCGTGTGGAAAAATAGGAAGAAAACAGGATAAATCCATTATTTTGCATGTACTAATTAGATTTTTTTATGTAGCATTTATTGCGTACATGTACATTACATTTTTAAACTTAATTTAATTTATTATAATTTAAATATAAAATATATAGCAAGTCGAAAGAATAAAACTAAAATTCGCTAATAAATAAGTTAATATTTACATTTATTATCATTATCTAAAATTATTAATACATTTAGCCCTAGTTATAAGATAAAAAATTAAAATGAATTAAAAAATTAAAATAAATAATTGAGGTAATAAACTTATTGAGATGCTATGGCATAAATTTAAATTAATCTGTTTCTAAGCAAAGTAATTTATAGGTAGAAAGTTGTAATACATGCTTTAAACTGTCTAAAAACTAAATGCAATAATTTCACAAATGGGCCATTATATGTTAGAATTAGTCGTAAATAGATTAAATCTCTACGGGTTTAACTTGCCAAGTTTAGAGACAATTCTGCTTCTAATCTAGCAAAAGTCCAATTACTTAGTAAACGCTCCAAAATTGTTACACACCTACTCAAGATTCAAGAGCTAAAACATATTGCCTATAAATTTAAAATAGGTTTTAAATATAGTAAAATTAGGTTAAAATTTATCAATGAGAATTTTTCAATTCCTTTAAGTATGTTTAACCAGGTTGATTATAGTTTGGTATTCCATATCTCTTATCATGTGATGAAGTTCAATTAATATTAAATATTCGTTAATTAAATTAAAAAGTATTACTTATATTTTCTAATAAAACGAAATTTAATGAAGTTTAGTTTAGTGTTTGGTCTTAACTAGACTTAGCTAGTATCATTACACTCATCTAGTATGATCTTAACTAGTTCTAACTTTTATTAACTATCTCCCAAACTTTGCCTGTCAAGTTTTCTGATGAGTTCAAGCCCAATACGCACAGTGGGACGAAATCCAAAAAAGCTGGCCAAAAGTCGAAAACGTTATAAATTTGTCTGAAAGTCGGTATTCGGGGTGGCTGATTACGAATCCGAAGAATTTGGAATCAAAATTTGAAATACTAACAAAATGGCGGATTTTACATGAATCACTTTTATGGCGCAAATTAAAATATAAATCTCAATGCTGTATAATAAAGCATACAGTCAGTTTATTTAAAGTTTATAGATCGTCCTCCGAGGAATAATTTGATTCAATATCAGTTGAATCAACTTCTAAATCGCTGTAGCTTTCTGTACTTGTGGGTATACATGGCGCAATTAACAATTGCTACTGGGAGCAACGACTTTGTGTTTTTGCGAGGCAATTCGCGTAAACTTGAAATAAATAAATCCGATATTAATAATAACCGGGAAATAATGTCTTCCATTCTTTTGGCTCGGGAACACTTTGTTGCAAAATCTTCACGAAACTTTTTAATATGCTTCTTAGTAGACTCTATAGTAGACTCTTGAGCATCTTCAGACATCTGCACTATCGGCAATATTGATGACTTTTTATTTATACCGAAGTTGGCATGTAGAACCACATATATAACTGCAGAAAGTAGCGAGCTGTCTGTAAGGCATAATTGCTTTACATAAATAGCATAGTTGAGTAGACATATTATGCGTGATACAGTTACAAACTTTACCGTCTATCATGGTGAAAGTAACTCGAAAAGAAACTCTTATTTCTTTTTCATCTATGTACTTTTCGAAAAGGACAACTTGCTGTTCAATATACTCCATTTCCTCACTAGTGGCTTCATGACTTCAGAAATTGGATCCTAATTGGTCTACAAGAACGAGGAGATGATGGCCTAGGATTTTGCCATACAACCAATTTAGCGTTTCTTTCTTAGTCGTCTGTTACAATAGGCAGTAGAAGGATTGAGGTAAAGAAAATATTAGCAGCGGAATTACTTCCATCGTCATTGTGAACTTTTACTTGTACGCACTTTGGCCAGAAGTGCCATCGCAGCCCCACTTACAAAGTAAATTCAACCTGCAAACATTTTCAGGAGACAACATTTTGACAACATCCATTTTTGTTAATACGATTCTATCAACTGTGTGATTCATGAAACTACATTCATTGACAGTAATATCTGACTTATAACATTGCTCAAGCTTGGCTTGATATGACAATGTATACGGTGGAAATAAATTACGTCTGTTCTATTTGCTTCTAATACAAAGTCCCTGATATTGTGATTTCGATAATTTTAGTTGCACTATAGGCGACAGAGCAGCATCGGCAGATAGAGTCGTTTCTCGAATCGTATCTATGGACTACTTATACTTCTTCGCTTTAATCCCACATCACGGACAATTTTCGCAGCTGATTTCCCAGATGATCGAAGGCTCATTTGAGTCGCATGCGTGAACTCTTCTACATTATTGCTTGCGCATAATTCTTCAGTCCTCCTTTGTTTTGTTCGATCTCTACATTCTGCAAATACTGAAGAAAGCCGACCCAAATTATGGAATTTTCGTTTCTTCGGAAGACACAAACACGCTCAACCAGACCAAATATTTTTGCTGAAATTTGCCTTCATTTCTTGATACTTGCTGCCACATTTGTTGCAGGTAATGCAACAACTTTCAGACAGACTTGCTTGACAGGTTTTACATTGTGTGATAGAGCAAAGAGGCGTTGCAATTTAGCAGATATGAAATTTTTGTTCACTGCAGGTTTTAGTCGCTTTGTCATTCAAATGACTTATCAGTCATATAATCAGTGACGAAAAAATCCCCGGTCCTGTCAAGCCACATGCTTCACGTTCAGCAGCGACAGGTTCTAAAAATAAAGGATAGGCGGATAATTCCATATTCAACTTCTTTACTATTATTCTAACTATTTGAAGAAAAAAAAACATGATTGTTGGACTTTTTTACAAGAAATTCTTACACTAAACCGCATTAATAATCATTTTGTGTCAGTTTGAATGTTGTTTAGCACAAAATAAAAGAATTTCTGTAAATTTTGTTAAAACGGAAAGTTTAAATATGCACTATAACTCTTATTTCTCAAAAACTCTTTCAAATTTACTCATTTAGTTTAAAACAGTTTAAAGTAGACTAAATTATCTTTCAATTGATGTGATATATGTAGTATTATCTCTAAGATTAAGCTTTCAATCTCAATTTAAAAAAGTTGGTCCGATTTATAAAATTTTCGATTTTTAAGCTCAAAATCGTTGGATTTTTTCAAGAAATTCTTATACTAAACAGCACTAAAAATTATTTTCTCATCAGTTTGAATGTTTTTTAGCACAAAATAAGAGAATTTCTGTCAATTTTGAAAAAACGGACGGTCTAAAAATGCACATTAATTCTCATTTCTCAAAATCTCTTTTAAATTTACTAATTTAGTTTGGAGCTGCTTAAAGTAGACTAAATTATCTTTAAATTGATGTGCTAGATGTAGAATTATCTCTAAAATTAAGCTTTTAATTTATAAAATTTTCGATTTTTAAAGTAAAAAATGTTGGATATTCTACAAGAAATTATTACACTTAACAACAATAATAATCATTTTCTATCAGTTTGAATGTTTTTTAGCTCAAAAAAATTAGCACAAGCATGCATAAAACGTACGTTATCATAGAACGTTACGTATCATAGAACTCAATATATTAAAGTTCGCAGACAAATTCAAGAAAAACAGCTAAACATTCCGCGTCATTTATGTACGAAATTTCATAACTATGCTTTACATTGTAAGAACTCGCACCAATGATACAGTTGCAGCTAGATGCAGCAAGTCATTACATTTCTGTCTATTCATGACAATATTTTTTAATCTTTCTTCATTGTATTCTAATATACTTGAATAGTATATCTTCTTCCTAATTTTTTTTTCGCTTTAATAAATATATTAACTATAAATAAATAAAACGATAGATTAAGTCTATTATAAGTATTATTAATATTATCTATTTATATTATAAGTCCTGAACGGCAGCGAAGGCGGAGATGAAGATCATCGGTGCGGCGAAACTGGCGGAAGAGGCAGCCGTGCTCTTAGGGTTAACATTAAATTAAAAAATCCTAACATGTCTGTTTCCGGATCGGGCGATGTTTGGTCAGCGTCTGTACCCCATGTTAGGGGCGGCTGGAAAAGAACACTCTAATCTTAGTTTTAACTCTGGTATACAAACGTCTACCTACATTGAAAAAATAGGATAAGTATGATGTAAAAACCAATATTACTCCAGGTGGTCAATCCACCACTCCTGAAAGGAGTGCAAGCAGACGTTCGGATTCTGGAGAGTTTGCACCATCATGCAAGGAACAATTGGAGGATCCTGAAAATCTTTGTAATCTCAAATTGAAATTTAAGAAGAAATATAAATTTACAACTATAAATATTAACTCCCTCTGAAAAGTTGGGAAACTCAAGCAAATGACAAACTTTTTGAACAGCAACAACATCCTGCTAACAGCCATCCAAGAGACTAGATGTGCTGATGAGCTAACAATGGATAGTGAAAATTATCGAATTTTAAAGGAAAACCGGCATTTAGACTTTCCAACTCAAATCTCAGAATTTCAGGCACAGCCCTCGCAGTTCACAAAAGTCTAATTAGAAATGTTGTTGATTTTGAATCCTTCAGTGAAAAACTCAGTGTGTAATTACAATTAAATGCAAGAATAAATGTTATTCTATATTCAATTGCCACGCACCAACAAATCAAGCTAACAAAAGGAACCGAGACAAAGAACTTCTGGGAAAATCTGGAAAACAGGATGTCAAAAGTTTAAAAGAACAACACAATAATCATAATCGGAGACTTCAGTGTCCAATTGTATAAAGACAAATAATTCTGAAAAGTTATTGGAAACTATCCAGCTCACAACAGAACCAACACAAATGGCTCAGGATTAGTAGATATATGCAAGTCATTTTATCTTAAAGTCATGTTAACACACTTCAAAAAACTACCTAGAAAGCAGAAAAACATGGATATCTCCAAACCCCATCTTGGGAGAGTTTCAAATTGATCATGTCGCCATCTCCAGATATAATTTTCAAGAAATCAAGAACATTAGAGTCAAGCGAGGAATGGAAGTTGATTCACTACCCAACTGAGATCCACATTAGATTTATTCCAAAACATAAAATCACGAAACAAACCATTACAAACAAACTAAGGGAATTAATAACGAAACTTTGAAGGAAAAGGAATGTGATTTTCAGTAGGGGCTGAAGGAAGTGAATATTGATGCCAATAATTTTACAGAAACAATTAAACATATTGCATTTCAAATAGCCCCAGAGAACAAACAGGGGAAACACAGATGGTGGAATAATAAATGTGAAAAAGCACTTACACTAAAAAAGAAAGCTGGTAGAACTAGTATAGCAGCAAAACTAGAAATAATTGTAAAATCTATTAATTTGAAAAGAACGGAGCAGATAAAATTATTAGGGCACAAAGGAGGTGCTTTGAAAAGGAGCAACTTAAAAATATAGAGGAGCATTTAAATATAATACAAGACATTCAAAAACTGTATGTCTGGTTACATTCCACAGTAGCTATGCTTCAAGAAAGATAATGGAAAACTGGCACTTATCAATGAAGAAAACTGTAAGTTAGAGCAGGATACTTTTAAAAACTATTTAATCGTGAAAAACCGACCAATCAACTAGAATTCCATGATAATACTACAAATAAAAATTCTAGACTACCAAGCGACAATATGATTGAAAGTTATATTACACAATTCAACCACAAACAACAAAGCCCCAGGTTAAGACGGCCGCACAGCAGATATTCTAAAAGCTAGTGAAGATCTAGGTGCCACAATTATAAAAGAAATACTAAATAAAGTCTGGGACACTGAATCAATTCCAGAAAATTGGAAGGTAGCCTTAATTCACCCACTTCATAAAAAGGGGACAAAATAGATATAAATAATTTCAGAGGAATTTCATTACTACTCTTGGAATACAAAATATTATCGATAGCTCTTCTGGACGTACTAAATCCTCAATTAGAAAAACAAATGGGAGAATATCAAGCTGTACTTAGGAATAACAGATCCTGCCCAGAGCAAATTCTAAACCTTATACAAACAATTAAGTACATGAAAATATCAAATAAAAAGATTGTGCTAATATTTGTTGATTAAAAAAAAAGAATATGATTCAATAGACAGAGACTCCCTTCTCAAAACCCTAAAGGAATTTGCAGTAGATAGGAAAACTCTGGAAATAAATAAACAAACTCTTACAAACACAGTATCTAAAGTAAAATTCCTTGGAACAACCTCTAATCCCTTCCAAATTGTATCAGGAGACCTACAAAGAGATGGTTTGTCACCAATATTATTCAACTGAATGCTGGAAAAAGTTATGAGAATGGAAAATTGAGGAAGAAATACAAAAAGTTAATAACTACATGAAGTTGGGTAGATCGAAATAAACAATGAATTGTTTGGCCTTTGCAGACGATCTCGTAATAATTGGTGAAGCCTTGGATAATGCAAAAAAAGACTAGAACTTCTGAAAGAAATAGCTGAGAAGGTAGGTCTACAAGTATCTTCCGAAAAGACGGAATACATGACCAATGGAAGTAAACCACCAACAAATTTAAAAACCAAATATGGCAGCATCAAGAAAAGTGACAACTTGGGCGAAAATATTTGGGAGAAAATATGAGCGTAAAAAGTGAAAAAGAAGCAAATAAAATCAGAACTGAAAAAATGAAAAGAGCATATTTGAAAGTGAGAAATCTGTACAATAAAAAGTGTTTTTCTAAAGATGCTAAATTCATGCATTATATTACAGTTGTAAAACCAGAAGTCTTCTATGGGTCGGAAACACTACTTTTAACCGGATGCATTGGATGCAAAATGGCATTGGAAGATTTGGAAAAGATGGAAAGAAGAATTCTACGAAAAATAGTACGTCAATCAAAAACAAAGATGGCAATTAGATTTTAAAACCAAATAAGGAAGTCTACTCATTCTGCCCTAAAATAACAGACGAGATCAGGAAAGACGTGTTACGCTCTATGGACATCTAGAGAGAATGGAGGGGGACAGATTGACAAAGAAGATCCATACGTTCTTCCAGAGCAGGAACACAGACAAAGATAATGGATGGGGAGGGAAGACAAAAAAGGACTTAGAAGAAATGCAGATTAACCAAGAGACTTTACTTAACAGAGACAAATTCGAAGTTAAGAAATTTAGGGGCTTTTAGGAAGCTACAACAAACAGAAAAACAAATGGTGTCAAATGGTCAGATAAGAGGAAAAAAGCTCATTCTGAGAAAATGAATGATTGTTTTAGAGGAAGAGGAAGGAAAAAAGAAATAAATAGTTATCTTGATGTGGTCCTTAATTGGCCCGTAACAAATAATAAATAGAACAATAGATTAACTAGTTTCCTCTACTATCCCTATTATTTTTGCTATTTTTTTATTATTAGCGGAAATAGAAAAATGTTACGGCATCTTTTCAATTAACTTTTAACGTTTCTCTTACAGAATCAACCCGATTACTTGTCTGTCTAGTCGAGTTAGTCTAGACTAGATTAACTTAGAGATTAGAGGTTTCTCTGCAGAATCTTTAGACTTGTCTGTGTAGTCATATCTGTATAGTCTTTCCTGTTTAGTCTCGTCTTCTAGTCTTATAGGTTTAGTTTAGTATGTCTGGCCTATCCGATATTTCCGGTCTATCCGTTCTGCCCGCTCTGTCCGGTCTGTCCGGCATGTCGGATCTGTCCGGTCTATCCTGGCTGCCCAGTCTGCCCAGCCAGTCCGGACATTTTGATCTCTCCGGTCAGTCCGTCTAGCAGAGTCTGTTTACTCTTGCCTATCTAGTCTTTTTTATGTATTCTTATTTCTTTGTTCCTCTATGTCTAGTTTTATCTATCTAATAAGTTCAGTGTAAAACTACATAATTATACTACATTTATATATAAATAGTTTCAGTTTCAATATTGAATTTCGCTAAAATGGACTCATCATTAAACGTGAATATTTTATATGGAATACAATTTTGCCAGTAAATAAACCATTTTTAATTGTAATTAAATAGCTCTCGGCCATTTGTTTATTCAAGTCGAATAACCTTATTAATCCACAAACTGAATCATATTGCCCTACCAAAATTTTCCTGCTCTGCATACTTAAGTAGATAGCATAAACTATGTTTAGAAAGGATATATCCCTCTCTCTCTCTCTCTCACGGTCCCGGAATAAATTTAAATTTTCAGGGACCTTCGCGCCCTGTTGGTCAATATACACAAAACATTGAATTATGAATATAATAACTGGAGACCTAAAGTTTATGTAAATATACATTAGCCAATTCAGAGTTTGAGGGTTTTCGAGGGAACATAATAAAATATTTCCAATTAAAACGTAATTCCTTTTCAATTTTTGATCGAAGCGGGTAATCTGTGATCTACAGGGAGGAAAGAGTTAATTGGGAAGAGGCATGCGAAGAGGCGAAGGTCTTTAACTGGGTTTACTTTAAAAGCCCAGGGGTTAGGTTTTTCTAGATTTATTTCTCTTTAGCATGAACGATGTTATATCAAACTGAAAACTGGCCAATAATTCACTTTGCAACAATTTTATTACTTTAAGGATGAATTAATGTTATTCGGTGGCAACATTCTTATTATTAATCAAAGAAAAAATCTTAAACAAGGAATATAAATAATAAGCGTTTTAGAAAAACCAGTCACAAAATTATAAACACAAAATATACAAAATATATTATATACCAATTATTATATAAATATAGTTATAGAGATTGTACGATATTGAAATTATTTGCGGAAATTGTACATTTAGAAAGTAAACACTTTTTAAGTCAGATAAACATTTTTAATTAGACGTTAATTATTACAAACGAAATTTTTTTTTAATGTATTCCTCTTATATATTATGTCCTATTCATAAATGGTAAAGACTAAAGATTTATTGAAAAAAACCGCATATTTTCATAGACTTAACCAAAAATGACGTTAACATTGACGATAATTATGAAAAAGTTTATTGTAATATGTAATTTCGTTTATGTAGTTTTACCTGTTTAGGAATTGTTTAGTAGATTTAATTCAAATTCGACAATTTTATGACAAATTTAATTATATCAGAGCAGAGCTTAATATACAACTAGTTACGTAATAACAAAAGGGCAAATGAAACATGTAAAATGTCATCGATTTTCGTGAGGAGGACAATAAACAGCGGAATTACGTTCACCCTTACAAATGTATCCTTCCTTTCCGTTCTATTCCATTGCTCTCTTTCCTTCGAATAAAAATTATTCGATCAAGTCAATGAACCGGATGATTGACTAACTACCCACTCTAATTGTTAATCTCAATGTAATCTTTTGTCAGCGCGGGACGACCCCCTCAAATTGATTTCCGGAAAGTTTGTAGTTAAAAGTTTTCTACCGAACGGGATGTGTTAATGTTATTCTATGTTTGACTTTCTCGATACTTCTTGGTCTTACGAACGATACTAATACTTTGTTTTGTTTGACAATTTAGCTGGAACTGTTTGTTTTGTACATTAAAAGAAACCTTTTCTGAACTCTTTAAACATAGTTATTCTGTTAAACAACAATTTTAAATAAATTATTTATGAAATTCCCAGACCTTAGATAGAAAAATTCAATAGTCACTTCTTCTGATTATTATTATTTTAGAGAGGACGTTATATTTCCTCTGAGAGTTTTCATACTTTTTTTGGGTATGTGCAGCAAGATATTTCGTTATATTCTTTGGCTTATAACACATAAATTACATCTTAAGTTTTCATTTATATGTTAATTCCTTTTTCATATTTAAAATCAAATGTCTTATGTAAGGCGACCTATAGTCACTTATAAATATGTAAAAACGTAAAGAGATGCGACAGAGTTTGGTCTTATGGTGAACGAAAATGTTCACGTTGAAACCGCGCTCAGACATGTCGCCGGCAAAATAAGAGAAAACGCATCCAATTTATTATCTAAATGCGCCGAAAACTCGACGGGCGCATCATTAATATGGCTATAAATAATTTTAGAAGTTTATAATGTGAGAAACAAGTCCACATGGAAATTATTCAATTTCTTATAATTAATTTTTTTTCTTAATTTTAAACACCCATTCATTTTCACTTTAATGCATATAAAGTGATATAGGGTGTTTTTGAAGAGCTTGAAAACTTTAAATAATTTAAATTTAAAGATTCAGCTGTAGGCAGTAAGTGAAACATTATCTTCTGAAGAAACACATAATCTTCTGAAGATTATGTGAAGATTATTTTTATTATTATTATCTTCGCCGCGGCTACGAGTTACATGGTTCATTCGATCAGTCCAATTTTTCACTATTTTTTCCAATAAATCTGGTCGTATGGCATCAATGGTGGCTTGAATATTGGCTTCCAATGCTTCAACAGTTGCTGGTGTGACGGTATAAACCTTAATGAATGACTTAACATTCATTAAGGCAAGTTCTGGCAAGTTCGAGTTCTGGCAAGAATTCGAATAGTGTTAGAGTTCTTGCTTGCAAATTGCAATAGTTCCGGAGAATTTCGGCCAGAAATTGAAAAATACAATTTTGGGGTGAACTTCATGCAGCCCCCACTTTTTCAGGAAAAAGAGTTCTGATGTAATTCTTCAATTCTTTATATAGAGTTCTAGAGTTGTCAATCGATAATGCATATAGTTCCACTTTTTTTTTAATTTTTGTTAAATTTTGAAAAATGCAAAAAATTCTGATAACGGTTTCTGATTGTACTACGGCAGATAAACAAAAAATGATTATTAGACTTTTTGTAAAACCAATATCTATTTGTTTATAAAAAAACATTTGACGAAGATAAAAAAAAGAGTTGTGATAAGAGTTCTGAGTAGCCCCCAGAAAGTTGTTAACAAATAGCCTATACAATTTCTTTGTCACACCAATATTAAAGAAGTTATAAGCAAAAACAAGGCCAGGCGCTAAATTTAGGAAAATTACAGAATTCCAAAATAAAATTTTCTTCCATGAGATCTGTTAAGAGTTCTGGGTAACCCCTCTAGAGTTCTGAACCAATCTCTTAACCAAAGAAGTTATTAGCAAAAAAGAGGCGTTAAATTTATATTTTTTTAAAGTAAGGATTTCCTTTCAACGTTTCTTTTAAAGTTGCAGATTGAACTTCTTAATTTTACATAATTAATTCATAAGTAAGTAAATCCCTACTTCAAGTTTTCTCGCTCATAGTTTCAAACATTTTTTCTTTTAGAAATGTATGACGTCGAGGAATTGAAACGCCTTTTGGGCTAGAAAAAGTATAAAGTAGTTTTAGAGAATGGTCATATTTTACCAGCGTCAAACCCGATTTTTTAGGAAGTTTGCAAAACCATGGCTAACTTCGGATCTCCAATGACTTCAATACATATTTACATGTCAATTCAAGAAAATTGCCATGATTTGCTTACTCAAGTTCTAAAAATGTTCATCACTGATTTCCAAAATAAAGGGACGATTTTCGAATTTCTTGCGAATATGAAGAAGTTTTGATTTGTGTTCTGAACATATAAAATGTGGAGTAACTCAAAAGTTCAAGATCGTTTTGCCATCGGAGAACTGGGCATCGGCAAAACCGCTAACAAATAAGACTGGAATTTTCAATTTAAATAGGGGAGCATGTACTGATTTATTAGCCGAGAAAATTCAGGAGCAACATGGTATTCCGTGTGCGTTCTCGTTCAAAAAACTTACAGTTCTAAGCAGAATTATTGGTTGGACAAGGAAATTGTAAAGGAGGTTTCGTCATATGTCGCGAGAAGAGCTGCGTGAAGATGGCCCCACGAAATTAAAAAAATAAAAAAAATTAAAACGGGATATGTTTAACCAAGATTTGACCATGTTTGACCACCAAATAGTTTTGTTTGCCCACATTCCGTTCAAAAGATATGACAGAAAAATGATCGGTGGCCTAGCCCCCCAAAATGCATTTTCTCTGTATTTGAGAATGTCATCTTCAAGAACATCGTTTGTCCATGTTTGCCCACCATTTTTTTTGATTAATTTTTTTTTAGGAACCTCAAAATCGATTTTTTAATATTATTTTTTTTATTGTTTTACTTTTATTGTTTTTTTTTCGTTTGGTGTTGAAGAACTTCAATTCAATTGAAGAACTTCATTTGACCATGTTCGCGCATCATGTTTTTTTAATACAAAATATTATTAACAGCCCCAAAATATTTCACATATGCAAAAATAGTTTTTGACGTCTTCCCACCCTTAGAAAATCGTTTTATTTGAATATGGAGTGAAAAATTGAAACATGCAGGTGGAGAATTATAAGGAAAATGGGTGAACCTCAAAAATTGATTAAATGATATTTCACGAATACTAAAAGAGTTACGTATACACCATTGAATTTTTTTTTTGCTTGCATAAGGGATGAAGAGTTGAAAGATACAGATGTTCTTGAGTTATGTTATATTTGAGTATTTATATTTTGTTTATTGTGGTCTTAATTTTTTTTGAATTTTGGTTTCTAAAGGTTTTTAAAACTAGATAATAGCAGATTAGATTAAGATTACGGTAAAGCGGCCAATGGTTATAAACATCTGGTACCAACGTTCACCTGCAAGGAACAAGACTCATCGATAGAAGATGGAGAGCAGTGTATCGACGAAGAGCCTTTTGAAGTTGACAGGGATGTACGTCGTTTCGTAGAAAGCATTCGGATTTGTGCGGAAAAAGAGACGAAACAATGTTTCAATTTTGATCGACCAAACGCTTATTACCTTCCGGAAATTATTGAACCTGTTTAAAGTGGGCTTGAGCCCCTTTAAATCATTTTTTCCATAGTAATTCGCGAAGAACAAAGGAAATGGAAATTTGAAAATGAAAAATGTAAAATGGAATTTATATATAAGAAGATAACAAGTTGTAACTAAACAGATGACATTTAAAATAAATCAATAATAGAAGAATACTGTTTTCTTTAGTAATGACTGTGATGTAGTTACTGATTATAATGTGCTTCCAGTACGGAAAATACAAGGACCTATTAAAATATATGTATTGCACAATTTTTCACCACATATGCGGTAAAAAAAGCAAGGGTGGACAAATGTAAAACCTATTTTGGCATACGTGAAATATGTTTTCATTAATTTTCGAGGTTTGCCCATTTTTTGGTCCTTATCAATTCTTCATGAAATCTATATCTTTCAATTTTTCGCCCCTTATGTAAACAAAACAACTTTTTAAGTAAAACACTTGAATTGAAAAAAAATGTTGGTCAAACATGGTCAAACTAAGTTTTTCAACACCAAACGAAAAAAAAAAACTATTAAAATAAAAAAAAATACTAAAAAATATTATATTAAAAAAAAACGATTAAAAAAAAATAATTAAAAGAAATAGTGGGCAAACGAAGTTTTTTAAGATGGCATTATCAAATAAAGAAAAATGGATTTTGGGGGCTTGGCCCCCAATCATTAGGGTTCCGTACCGAAAACGAAACCCTTATAGGATCACTTTGTTGTCCGCCTGTCTGTCTATTTGTCTGTCTGTCTGTTTGTCTGTCCCTCTGTCAAAACTATTTTTCTCAGGAACGCGTAGAGGTAACAAGTTAAAATTTCTATCAAATACTCGGGTCTGCGGTCTCTTTCAGCTGTGAAAAGGCTGTGTTTTTTCTGAATTTTCTTTGTTTATATTCGTTATGCATTTCATCACTTACGCTCTATATACCTAATATATACGGGTATATATTATGTCTAAATTATGCTTGTTTATAACCGACATGTGACATACTCAAGTCCCGTAACATCCTGTATATATTATATTTCGTCTAATTTTTCTTTATAATCTACATATACTTAAATCACGTACGCCCTATATTTTTTGGTAGTCAATTGCCCAAAAGCAGTCAATTGAACAACTGAATGTTAAAGTATCGAAATTGATCTAGAAATAGTTAATATATTAGTTTATATTAGATCTAGAAATAGTTAGATCTTAATATAAGTTAGTGAATAAGTGTAATACTAAAATAAAGTTTTCTTTTTATAAGTTTAAAAATATTTGCGTTATTTAAAAAAATACCCTATATACCTTTATATAGGTAATATAAGTATACAGGCAAAATTAAACAGTAAAAATAAATAGTGAAGTTCCAGAACCCCTAAACACTCATAGTGAATGGGGGATGTATGGTAATAAAATATAGGGTAGAATTCCATCGTACGACAGCGACATCTTGAGGTTATGCTTGCAGCAGTACTAAGATGGTCGTGATTTCAGGAGGGCCACTTGTCAAGTTAACTGAATGTGCTTGCTACGTCCTCCACAAAAAAAATACATTACTTACAATTTTGTACGGATCCCTCGTTGCGCGAGTCACAACTCGCACTTGGCCGGTTTTTTTATAATATCTGTTAAACGGAATGTGGGCAAAATTATTTGGTGGTCAATCATGGTCAAATCTTGTTCAAACGTATCCCAATTTAATTTTTTAGTTTTTTCAATTTTGGGGGGCTATCTTCATGCAGCTCGCGAGAAGATTGATGTACAAGAATGTCTATTAAGCATTTTTTTGTTTATCTGCCATAGTACAATCGGAAACCGTTATCAGATTTTTTTTGAATTAATCAAAAATTAACAAAATTAAAAAAAAATGTGGAACTATATGCATTATCGATTGAGATCTCAAAATTAAGAACTGAAATATTACATCAGAACTTTTTTTCCTGAAAAAGTGGGGGCTGTCTGACGTTGACCCCAAAATTATTTTTCTCGATTTCTACCTGAACTGTTGCAATTTTTAAGCAAGAACTTTAGAACTATTCGAAATCTT
Source organism: Phosphuga atrata (assembly GCA_944588485.1). Lineage (NCBI taxonomy): Eukaryota > Metazoa > Arthropoda > Insecta > Coleoptera > Silphidae > Phosphuga > Phosphuga atrata. The sequence continues at coordinate 10,083,778 of OX155896.1, read as the reverse complement.
GCCAGAACGTCAGAAAAATTTTACTAATGTCTAGAAATGTGTATTTTTGATAGACATATCAAATTCAGATTAGATACCTATCTGAAATTTTCTTAATTGATAATGAAATTCCATTCGTTCATTAGATTCATTATATTTATATAGAAATAATTATTTATATTCTTCTTTCATGCATCAAGAATTCACCAAGTATTGAGCGGTAACTCCCACGTTGATAGCTGACAGACAAAACTAGATATCTGACATTTCATTTAAATGGAACACGATGAAAACAGAAATAATAGAGCCTATTTGTCGACGTCTAACTCGGTCTTGTTACTCGTTTTCCATTCACCAGACTACATCCAATATTAGATTCGGCGACATGTATATTTAAGAGATCGGAAAATTGCATCATCAATCATGCAACTTATTGAAATACGGCGATAAACTATTTTCAAGCATCCAAGCATGAATAAGGAAATCGAATATTCTAGATTACCGGAACCACAAACAATACATAATTTATGGAAGTGAGAAAAAATTCTAGTAAAAATCAGTTTGTCTACCCACCAAAGGTGGGCAAACAATCGATCATGAAGGATTGTCGATAGCAAGCGCTCTAGCGATCGATCGTGTTAATGGAAAACATTTTATTGTGATGAATTCCCTTTGTGCAAAAACGCTACGAACATATCGTACTCTTTATGTATGTAACTTACTAATTAGGTTGAGTAATAAGTTATCGCGTTTTTTGCATTATACTTTTCCTACTCCAAAAACTGATCTGATTCAATTTTTCGAATTCATTAGTTTCAAGCTTTCTAAATAAAAGTTCCAGGAGACAAAATATAAATTCGAAATGAAATCTAAGTTGCCGAATTTGCACCATTTACACATTTTCGAATATAAGAGCTTGTTAGAGCATTTTTAATAAATATCTTTAAGTGAAAAAAAATTGTACTACTGTTACCTTGAAGCTAACATAATTGTTTTATTTCGTTTTACATATTATAATAACAAAATATTAATTTGAAAAAAAGAGAATTTGGTCCACTCAAGGATACCGGTTTCTTAGATTGGACAACTGGTTTCTTAGAATGGACCATTAAACACAATTACAGCAAAAATATTACTTGATTTTTGGAGTCACTCCAGCACAGCTTGTATGAACCCAAGTGTGGCATGTAATACATTGTATCATCTCTTCTTCCCTTATTTCATCACATATCTTACAAAAGCATGTAGTTTTCGCTTGTACTTTTTGTCATTTCTTTCCTCTTTGTTTTCTCTTTTTAAGCGTTTCTTCGGTGCTTCGTTTTAATTTCAGAACGTTATCAGTACTTTTAGTAATTGTGTTTTCTGAGCAATACCACTTCGCGCTCGAGAAGACGATGTGCCTGGCTGTGGATTTCGTGTAGGTCTAGGTGATGTTTCATGAAGAATATCCTAAAATTTTTACTTTTTTTCTCCGGAGGAATATAAACAATAGTCGAATCATTGTAGATTTCACCTTCACTATGTGCTGAATTCCCAGTAGCTATTTCTGTTTCAGTAGCATCACCGCAATGCTGAGTTTGTAACATATCTGATGCTGCAAACTGGTGATCCTGAAAGATATGTCTGTTAACTGGCCAAATACCGGTGGCCCCAAAGGCATTTTCAGCTCCTGCCACAGTTGCCACTCTACCATACGCTTCATTTAATAATCGAGATATTTGCGTTTGATATATTTTATCCCCTTTATACTGACGAAGAAAATTTTCTTCAAAAATTCTTAAAAAAATGCATCTAGGTGCAACATCTAGGTGCTGCAAGCGATGGGTGGTATGCCCAGGCAATTGCAGTAATACTATTTCATTTTCTCGTGCAAAAGTACAGGTGCTTAAGTTCTTGCTATGTGTCGCATGCCCGTCAAGCAGTAAAAGGAATTTCTTATCTTCACTGCAGTTTACATGTTTTTTTAAATGTTTAAGCCACTCAACAAACAATTCGGAATTTATGTAGCCTGAATCTGAAATAGTAACAATGCTTGTCGAGGGTGCGCCAACTTGAAGATCATTTTTGAATTTTTATCTTTTAAAAAGTATCATCGGTGGAACATAGTACCCACCTGACCATTGACCGCACATACAATAGTTGTAAGAACACCATGTTCAGCATTTGTTTTGCCGCCTACTTGGCGTTTACCTTTACTAGCAATCACTTTTTTGTGCAGTCATAAACCCCGATTCATCGACATTGTATCGAATCTGCAGTGAAATTAAATTTGTCTATAATTTTTTCGAAAATACCTAAAAAATTATATACTTTCTCTCTATAGAAGCCTCGTGCTCTTGCCATTGAGGTGCCTTCGGGTTTTCGTAGTGATAGCTGTGGATTTCGACATAAAAATCAATAAAACCACGTTTTCCCTGCTATTTTTTTTTCTTTGATAAATGTATGTGGCAAAGAATATTTGTCTGCGACATTTAAAACTAGTTTTCGCACTTCTCGAATAGTCAATCCAAGAAAGCATTCTTCAAGTTGAAGAATATGATTGGTTAGAATTGTTTCCATGTCTTTAGTAAATGTGGGTTGTCTACCAAATGCTTTCATTTCATTTGCAGTAGCATTTTTTCTATCCGCATGCCTTTTTATAGTTGCTTTAAGAACATGATAAATACGACTATATTCGTTCAAACCAGTCTCTCCATTCCTATAAGCTTCAACAGCCTTTAATAAATCACTTTCGGACCAACGTCCGTAATGTCCTCTTTTAGCTATGTGATCCCTAAAATTATAAAAATTTAAATCGGAATTGTAATTTTTCACGGTTTCTTAAATTGGACCGGTCCATTTTGGGAAACTACGATGTGGTCCAATCTAAACAACTCGACTCATAACGCAACAATATATCTACTACATAACCTAACTTTTAACTTGTAGCTAGTAAAACTATATAGTAAATTCTACCTGAATAAATTTGCTTTCTAAATATGTAATACAATTTGCTGTTACTTACTTTAACAACCATCAAGAGTGTTTAGTTGTTTGTTGAATTATTTAGCTCACAAATGTAAAAACAATAATTTTGTTCTACACTGTCATGCGACGTAATGCGTATATCCTTTTTGCAGCAACGTAGTTTAGGCTAATGTATATTAAGTTGTCTACATTAGGACATGCATGTGCTCTGCGAGCTATATACAGTGGTGGTCCAATCTCGGCGGCTGTCTAAATTCGGCAACTCTCCCCTAAAATCTGCATAGTTTGTATTTTTTATTTTATCATATTTTCAGTTATATAGATATTAATTATATGTCAAAGTGACACACTTATTTTGTTTTGCTTTCCCTCCTAGAGGAGGTTGGCGACAGGAAGCGCATACGGTCGTAAAAATTACTGCCAAAACGAAGGATGGATACTTCTCAGAGTAAATGTCCAGAGTAATAGTCTCCCAATCGGTTCTCCAGGGGAGGCGTGTTGTCAGGAATTCAGAGGATGAGGAGCAAAGTGTCAATCATAGTTGGAATTTTAAATATAGAGACAATGAAGGGAAACAGCAGAGAGATTGTTGACATGATGGATAGAAGAAAGGTGAGAATCATCTTGTGCATACAAGAGACTAGGTGGACGGTTAATAAAACGAAAGTACTGGCAGGAGGATACAAGTTGTTCTATAGCAGTGCGGAGAAAGAGTCAAGAAATGGAGTCGAGGTTATCGTGGATGAGCATCTTAAAAAGGAAGTCTGTGAAGTCATCAGAATTAACGACAGAATCATAAGAGTCAAGCTGGTAGTTAGTTGGAGGAGACCTCATCGCAGTTTTGAGTGTATATGTACCTCAGACAGAATGTTCAGAGGAAGAGAAGAACCAAGCTTGGGAGATCTTAGATGGAGTCACAATAGAAATACCAGACAACCAAACGATGATAATTGGTGAAGATTTAAATGGACAGATTGGTTGAGGAGAAGTAGGGAGAGGAGAGTATATGGTGGATGGAGTTACGGTGAAAGAAATATAGAATAAGCAGTAGCCTTCGACTTAACAATTACCAATACCATCTTAAACCGAAGAAATAAACAACTTATAACTTATAAAAGCGGAGACCAAAAAAGTCAGTTAGATTACGTATTGTACAGAAGGAGATACTTAAAGGGACTAACGAACACCAAAGTCATATACAGTGAATGCATAGCAGCACAATCCAACTCGTAGTGGCTGATTATGAGATGGTTATGGGAAAAAGACGTAAATGTATTTATATAAAGCGAACAAAGAATAAAGTGGTGGACTAGAAGAAAACTGGAAGAAGAAGGGCTGTGAGAAGATTTTAAGGAAAAAGTGTTAGTGGACCTGAGATTACCGGGGGACGTACTGGCGTGGTGGAGTATCAATAGCAGTGTTATAAAGAAAGCTGGTGAAGACTGGTCAGGAAAGCGACCGCCAGAAGATAAGGAGGCATGGTGGTGGAATGAGGAGGTACAAAAAGAGGTAAAAGTGAAGAAAGATGCTAAGGAACAATTAGCAGGAAGACAGGAAGAAAGGAAAGCCTGCAAAGAAGAAGGAAAAACGAGCTGTGGCAAAAGCGAAGACTGAGGCAGTGAAGGAGGCATATAAAGAGCTGAAGAGAAACTAGGATGACAGACAACTCATAAGAATTGCAAAATCCAGAGCTAAAGCGTCCAAGGGCTTAACATCGACATGAAGCACATGAAGGATGAGTCAGGTGTAGTGCTACACGATCAAGAGGAAAAACTGGGAAGATGGCTGGAGAACTTTGAAAGACTATTGAATGAAGATAATCTGAGAGAAAAGTACGAGGATGGAGATGAAAACGAAGGAGTGACCCTAGCATTAAGTAGGAAAGAAGTAGAATATGCGCTAAAGAAAAAGAAAAATTGGAAGGCAATAGCTCCTGACCAAAACCCAACAGAGACCTGGAGAAGCCTGGTAACCAGGGTAATGATATCCTCTCGAATTTAATGAAGAAGATTTGGAACGGAGAAACAATGCCATATGCGGGGAGAGGTAGTATTCTTGCCCATATATACAAAGGGCAAGGTGATATCCTTAATTGTGGCAATTAGAGGTATAAACCTAAGAGGTATAAATCTAAATAAAGACATGGCAAAGGTTCATTGAGACAAGGTTGCGTCGAGAAACTAAAGTAGGGGAAGTTTGGATTTATGCCAGGAAGAGGAACAACTATCGAAATATTTGCACTAAGGCAACTGATTGAGAGACACAGGGAGGTGCAGGTTGATTTACATATGGACTTCGTTGATCTTGAGAAGGCGTATGACAGAGTGTCCAGGCAATAGATATTGAGTTGTATGAGAAGTATGGGTGTACCAGAAAAGTATGTGAGACTGGTGAAAGAAAAGTGCGAATGTGTGATGACACCAGTTAAGAGCAGTATGAGTAGAACAACGGATATCCCAGTGAGAGTAAAGCTCTGCTCTCAGCCCATATCTCTTTGCCCTGGTAATGGATATGCTAGTTAAGAATGTGAGGAAAGCAGCGCCATGGAGCATGATGTTCGCCCACGACGTGTTACTCCCACGAGTGAACTGACTCGAGAGAAACTTCAAGAGAGGCTTGAAGAGTGAAGAAAGCCCTGGAAGAAAGGGGAATGAGGATCAGCAGGGTGAAAACTGAATATATCTGTATGAAGGCAGCTCGTGATCTATGTATTAACCTGCAGGAAGAAGAACTGCCACCGACCAAGAAGTTTAAATATCTGGGGTCATATATTCAAAGTGATGGAGGGCTGGAGTCTGAAAGGCAACACAAGGTAAATAGCGGATGGATGAACTGGAAGAAATTGAGTGGAGTACTGTGTGACAAGAATATCAGTTTCAGGAGGAAAGAAAAGCTCTGAAAATCTGTGATGAGACCTGCTATGCTCTATAGTGCGGAAACTTGGCCGATTTTAAAAGCGCAGGAGAGAAAGTTGGAAGTGGCAGAAATGAGAATATTGAGGTGGATGAGCGGGTTAACAAGAAAGGATAGAATAAGAAATGATCACATCAGAGGAACCGTGAAAGCGGGACCTGTAGGAAAGAAGGTTCAAGAAAGCAGGCTAAGGTGGTTGGGACAGGTGCAGAGAAGAGAGGAGGACTACGTGGGAAAAAGACTTGAAAAGCTCAAGGTCAAGGAAGAGGGGAATACCAAAAATGAAATGGAAAGAGAAGGTAGCATGGGATTTGAGAGGAAAAGGTTGGAAGAGTTACTACGCATGGGATAGACATTTATGGAGAAGAAGAATCCAACAAAGCAACGCCGACCATGCGTTATATAGGAAAGGCAGAGAAAAGGAAGAAGATCTTATTTTCAATACAAATAATGTAATAATGAAAAATAAGGATTCAAATCAAAAAGATTAATAAAAGATATAAGGAAAAAGAATTCTTCTTTGAAGTCGCACAAGTGGCTTGAAAATGAACTTCACCTACGATACTCGAGTTTTTAATACAGTGATAATTATCGGTTTATGATAACTATAATAAGATACATATGTTTAAGAGTTTATTTTATCCGACTTTATAAAAAAAAACCGCATCAATTATCGTATAGCTTCTTGTTGTGTACTGCCCTGGATGATTATTCATACTCATACGTTTTTTTTAACCAGACTAGCCCTAATTATTTAACTTTTTTATGTTTTGTATAGTAAGAATAAGTTGTTTTTTTCGAAAAAATTTAATTTTTATTATAAGACTAAAATAAGAGTCAATATTTTTATACTGTTCCAAATTATTAGACGATTATTATCTTGATAACTAACACAATAATAACCTTGTTGTAAGTTACTTTATAATTTATTTTCGCCATAACGTTTTATTTTACTTTTATTACTAAGCTCAACAAACCAACAGAAATAAAGAAACAAATAGCGAGATATTTGTTTCTTTATTTCTGTTGGCCTGGTGATCATAATTATACGTCGGTGTACATTCTGAGATCAAATTACTTACAAACTCCCTACTAAATATTCCTTAATCATCGTGGCGTGTTAAAATAAAATAGAGTCTACAAAGGCTCCACCAGGAAATCCTCAAATTATCCCGTCCTCGCATTTTAATGTGTTTTTCATTACTTTTATCGCCGTAATTTCATTATGTCGTTAGGAATCAAAGTGTTGGATGCACAAAGATGAAGATCCTTTGATTATTATCAATAAAGTTTTAATTAAGGTAAGATGGTGATTTATATCTTCTTTCGGTCACCTATCATGGTTTGCACTCTTATATTCTCAATTTAATTGTGGATTGGGTTTAGTAATAGAAGTATCTAATGAAAATAAAAAGCAAGTTTTTATTTGGTGTGCTAATTATTTCTAGAATCAATAAAGCTATTTGAAATTTGAAAAAGATTACCCGTTATATGGTTTGTTTGGTAGACGTTAATCTGGAACAAGAATATTTACTATTTACAACTCCTTAACTTGCCGTATTTTATATATCTATTCATATACTTCATTTTGTATACATTCAATTTTAAATATATTTTGAAGTCGTGTTAATAACATGAGGTGATTATTTATGATTTGTGGCATAATTGGTTCTACGTTTCAGTTCAACGTTTACTAAGTTTAAAAAAAATTATGTACAAAATAAACAAACTGTGGCAATGAATAGGATGGTTGCGACAGTTACTACGTGGTAATTCATATTTAAATTTTTTTTTATTGAGTACGCATAATCATAATCTGTTACACGGTTAACAAAAAATGATTTTTATGGCGAGCATAATCTTTCTTCTGTCCAGAGTGACATTAATCGCACAATTGCACCAATGTACAATTCTCAGTTTATGACTTCAGTGTAGGATGGTGGTGAAACTCAGAAGCGTTCCAGTAGATCCAGTGGCTTAAACTTTTGCATCCTCTTGGTTACCAGGTTCTTTTCCAATAAGCTTGAGGCCAGTTGGTTTCCGAGTCTCATTTCGTATGCAAATTAGCAAATTATTCGTTGCTAATGAGTTGCAAATCGTTGCAAATTATTCGTTGCAACGTAGTTGAATTTCTTCTTTAGTGGTGCAAATGTTGAGATTTCTGTGTATCGCAGTATTAGAGATGTACCATGGGGCGTCCAATAAGAGTCTAAGAGTTTTAGACTGGAATCTTTGTATATATTCAGGTTCGAGTTGCTGGCAGTTCCCCATAACGGTATACCATATGTCCACACAGGTTTTATAATGGATTTGTAGATAATAATTTTATTATGCAGAGTGAGTTTGGACCGCCTGCCAATGAGCCAGAATATTTCGCGGAGTTTAAGTTCTAGTTCTTTTCTTTTTATCTTGATGTGCTTGGACCATGTCAGCCTCCTATCCTGGTGCAATCCGAGGTACCTCACGTTGTCAACACTTGGCAAAGGCTGGCAGTATAACTTTACAGTTGGACAGTTCCCTCGTCTCATGGTGAATGTTGTTGTGCAATTGTTGTATGAATGTTATTGTGTGCACAGACTTAGTATCACTTGATTTTATTCGTCATTGATCGAGCCAATTTTCAATGTCTTTGGGTCCCTTTTGGAGTATTTTCGAAGCTAGTATTGCCGTATCGTCCGCAATGTTGCTACATTCGTGTTGTTTCTTATAGGCAGATCTGCTGTATACAGCGTATACAGTACAGGGCCAAGAACCCTTCCGTGTGGTACACAAGACTTGATGGGATAGAGCTTGGATACTTCTAAACCATGCCTTACTTAAAATTGCCTATTGTCTAGGTATGATTTTAAAAGCAGATAGTATTGCGGAAGGTGCATTTTTATTTTGTGAAGTAGGCCGGTGTGCCATATTTTACCAAACGCTTGTTGTATATCAAGGGATATAGCTGAGCAGTATTTTTTTGTCCAGGGCATTAGAGATGACATTGAAAACTCTGTGAACTTTTTCTACTGTTGAGTGGCTATTTTATAAGGTTTTGATATGATAGGTAATAGGATAATAGGCCGATAAGATTTTATAATAATAATAATAATAAAATTTATTTGCTGCAGTATTGTTAGTAGTACACACAAATGATAAAACAGGACAAAACAGTAAAGTGTACAGATTTGTGAGTGATTACAAAAATACAAACATACATATGCCGCAAAGCGGGAGTGAAGTCAGCTGTACAGCTGTTTTTCATTCATACCCTTTAGTCTGCTGTCTATTAACTAAGTAAATCTTCAATTCTTTTTTAAAATTAATAAAGGACATAGTCTTAAACCTAGGTGGTAAGTGATTATATGCTGTGAATTTATTCGTGAATCAATTCTTAAATTTTTCCCTGTAATGCTTGGGAATTTCTATTTGATCTGTATGTCTCGTCTGCAAATTATGTATACAATGGCGAAATCTGATTTTATTATGCAGGTAAGCCGGTGATTGAAGGTGTAAGATCTTATGCACATCTGAAAGTATTGCAAACTGTATTCTACTACTTATATTTAACCATTCTGACTTAGCTAGATACGGGGATACATGTTCCCTTCTACCGAGGTTATAACAATATCTAATACAACAGTTTTGTATCTTTTGTAACTTATACACATCTCCTTTATATATACAAGATCCATATGCTGAGATGCAGTAACTGATTAATGATAAGACTAGTGCTTAACATAACTTAAGTTTCAAGGCTGTTGGTAGAAGATTTTTATGCGGGTAGATACATCTTAGACTAAAGTAACATTTTTGACATATAAGTGATACATGTTTGGAAAAAGACAGCTCGGTATCCATTGTTATACCTAAGTTCTTAACTGATTGTTTTACTTCTAATTTATTACCACTAATGTTAATGTTTTTTACAGTTACAATTATTTCTTGACATGTTTTCTTGGGTCCACATAATTGTACCGCTGACTTGCATTTAGTCGTAGTCGCTGATTTTGGCACCATAGTGAAAGAGAATTTAGATTAGCGTTTAACAACTGCACTTGGGTTTCAACATTATTTTTATCCACTGGCACATATAGTTGTGTGTCGTCAGCATAGCAGTGCGTGGCGACATTCGTGAGGCACGTTGATATGTCACTGGTATAAATTAGAAACAAGATGGGTCCTAGTATGGAGCCCTGTGGCGCGACATTTATTAATTCACGGAATTTAGAAATACAAGTACCTTGATCACTGTTTATTTGCACTCTTTGCTGTCGTCCGGTTATGTAGCTATTGATCCAGTTGGTGGCATTGGTGGAAAAGCCGAAGTAACCCAACTTTGAGGCCAGTATGCGATGGCTAATGGTATCAAACGCCCTGGATAGGTCGAGCAGAACTAAAATGGTTCCCTGACCGTTGTCATGGTGTCTCAGGATGTCGTCTGTTACATTCCATATTGCTGTCGAGGTACTGTGGTTTGTTCTAAGCCCTGATTCAAATTCGGGTAATATGTTTTCTTTGTTCAAATACTCCACAATTTGTTTACAAATAACTTTCTCTAAGATTTTTGATAGTGCTGGTAGCAGGCATATTGGTCTGAGGTCCTTGATGTCGTTAGGGCTAGGGACTTTTGGCATAGGAATTACGCTGCCTTTTTTCCATAGCTCCGGGAATGTGCGCTGGTCAATGGAAGAGTTGATGATGTCTACCAATACATCCATTATATGTTCTGAGATCATATTGATCATCGCAACTGAGATGTTATCAGGGCCTACCGCATTCGTTTTGATAGATTTTAAGGCGTTTTCTACTGTATCCCGAAGCACGTGTGTAAATAATTTTATTTCGCTGGGGGGTTTTGCGGTTTTAAAATCATGATGATCTGGGCTACTATCCCTTTATCCGGAATTTTTGATGTGCGAATAACTGCGTTGAGTAGCATGGTCAGAAATACAATACCTTTTCTTGGTACTTCTTTAACCCTTTCGTCCCTGAATTTAAGTAATTTATTTTTAAACGAAAATTATAAATATTTGTTACAATTATGTGTCACCTAATATTATTTAACTAAAAACAAATAATTTTTATGTGGTGTTGGGCGGAGTGTACCATAACAACTGTTTACCAACAGGGTTTTACTGTGGTACAAAGATACCATCAGGAATTATACCAAATAGAAGAATACCAAATTCGGCGTGTGGCAATTACTCATTAGCAATACTTTTTAGTATATTAACATTACACACTTAGCAATCCTGTAGAACTACATCTGAAAGTCTACATTCGTTGCCCACGTTGAAGTTTACCTTCAATTGAAGGTACATTTTTGCGGTTTGCAATGCAACTACCAAAAGCAGCATAATTTAGCGTCTAGGTAAATAAATTTTTTACCTTTGTAAAAATCTATCGATGCACAGTACTATATCCTTGGATTTTACATTTTGACATATAAGACACTTGCCTGAAACTTAAAAGTACGATTTGGTACATTTCTCGTTGCCAATAAATGATAAGTTGAACTTTTTTGTTGTTTCAGTTGAAGGTGTTTTAAAAAGTTGATGGTACATATATGTACCGTTTGGGACGAAAGGGTTAAGTATTCTGCCTGTTATTAGGTCATAGCCAGGGGATTTGTTGCACTTTTGCACGTTTTTCATAATTGTTATATGAACTTCTTTCGGAGAGAAGTGTCTTGCGGAAAAATTCATTGACAAGGGGCTTGTATTGAAATTAAGGACAGGATCGTCGCTTAAGTTCGATGGTAGAGGGGTGAACACTTCAGCGAGATGATAAATTTAGTTCGTCCGCGGAGTTGAACAGCTTTTCAACGACTGTCATTGCAGCAACGGGAGTGTAGGATTCTTGTAAGTTATGATTGACCATAATCCATAAATCATCAGTTGCTGCAGATTTACTCAATAACAGACGGGCAGCACGAGAATTACCTCGATCAGAAAGAACAAACAGTTGGAGAATATATAACCGTTTCAATGGCATTGTAGCATTGAACATATAAAAGTGGCGTGGTACCCGTATATCTATATGTGGTGCAGGCATATAGTTGCAACGAAATGTCGCGGAGAATAACAGCAAAACCAATGCAGGCATATATTTCCATCTCGTCGGTTGGATGCCATTCTTTTGGTTTATCCTGAGGGTGAGCGACATTCCATTCCGCCGTTACATCTGTCTCTTTCCGGTTCGCCTCTCGCACTATTATATCTACAACGTCCGGAGAGTTTATTCGTCGGAAAATGTGAACTGGATTTGGCAGAAATTTACCAGCAGGCCCGATGGGTCTGGCGCTGGTAAACCGATTCCCATGACATGATTTTGGAGTTGGCTGCTCCTACTTCCATAAGTTGCGTTTTTACATGCATAATGGTCTTCAGACTCACCAAACAAGCAATGACGAACATGCAACTGGCACAGCAGCTGCTGGCTCAACAGCAGACTCAGAATCTGCTACAGTTTCAGACAATTCAATATTCTCTTCGACCTCCAATTCAAGTTCAATACCAGATGCCTCTTTCACATCGAGAACATAATCAACATCATTGTCTTACAATTAGTCCCTAGCATATATCCTCTTCCTCACTATCCGACATAAAATAGTCGGCCAATATAGCGTCCTGTTCTCGAATTTGTACGCGATTACGACGCAGATATCTAATGAAGAAACAATGAAAAAACTACCGTTTATTTTAAGATTTCTTATCATGAATTTAATTTTATAATTCAAATAGAATAAATGTTATTTTTGTATAAGTTTTATTTATTATTACATTTATTATTGAATACAATACCTTTTTTAATGGAATATTCATTTTACTAGTCATGGTAGTATGAACTGTTTCTATAATTAATTTATAGTTTTTGTTAAATACGTTATTGTTTTTATTAACTTGTATATTGTTACACAATATTTTGTATGAAATTTATCTTTTTATTTCCTTTTTATCTCTGTGTAAAATTTTATTTTGTTTAAAAACGTGCAATATTTTATCGCATATTAATCAGGTCAACCATTGTGTACATTAACAAAATTAAAAACTTCTCTTTTGAGGATTTCTATTTTGAATTTTCTGTCTGGCTGTTAATGGAAAATTACAAATAACAAAACTAAGGGGAATGCCAGTATATTATTAACAATAAATAAAAATTATTTTCTTCATATTTATTATAAGCCTTACTCATTTTTACTTAAAAATGTCGGAGGTTTACGTTGAATTCCAGATCAGAAACCTACCAACAAGATAGTTTTCTTTGTCATATGATTGTTAATATAAAATGTTAATAATAATTATTATTCTGAAATTTATTAATAATAAATTTCAGAATAATTGTGTTTTCTCACAACTCATTAGCAGTACACTATACCATACAAGGAAATCAACTCAAATTAATGACTGAAATCAATCAATGAGTCGACTGTCAGTCTTCAAGGCGTGTGGACGTGAGTGTTATCGTGGTATAAAAATACACTTAAATCAAAACTCTTTCAATGTTAAACATTGCGTAGTTACTTAAACTGTTAAACAAAGCCTCAACTTTGGTCTCAGATTACTACGGAGGTACCTTCAACAGGGTGCGGTAAGAAGGATGCGGAAATATTATCATATCTAACTAGTTCTGAGTTTAAAAACGTGTTAGCTGGCATTATTAAACAAGAAGTTGAATCACTTGCCGCTCCGTTTGAAGAAAAAGTTACACAACTTAACAATAAAATCCAACTGTTAACGGAACAGAATAAAAAATTGCTGCATCTCATACCGCCACTCGTCAATAATGAATCGACAGAATGTTCACAAAAATCAGTTACTCTCACGGACACGTATAGTTGGAGCAACTCACGTACGAAACCTGACATCCAAAAAATTAAACGGAATGCTGTTAGACAGCCGAATTGAAAAAAAATAGTGTAATAGAATCCGACACAGATAAAAAGAAATATGGGAAGTGCAAAAAAATAAAAACAAAAGATATAGGAAACCCGAAACCATTATTGGAATATCGGAAACCAGCCAGATTAAAGCTGCAAATAAATATGCCCATTTGCACATTTATAAACTTGAACCTAGTTTAAATGAAATAGACATAATAAACCACCTACAGGGAAAAGGTATCAAAGAAGTATCGTGTGAGAAGCTTGCATCCAAGTATCCAAAGGAGTACTCCTCCTTTAAAATAACAGCCCTATTCGAACTTCTAAATACGCTTAATTCACCTGAAACTTGGCCAAAATATACCTACATCAAGCGTTTTCTTCTAAGCGGGATATCCAGTACAAACGAGTACAAACCAATATTTGTGTGTATAGCATAGACATGGCTGAGTGAGGATTTGGTCAATCAAATTCACATAGAAGACTATAGTTTAATAAGCTCATTTTGCTGCAGAAACACTAGTGGTGGTGGGGTTGCGATTTGGGCAAAACATGGTTTTGACGGGTTTAATGAAAAAAGGAATTTAAATTGTGTAGAGAAAGAAATAGAAATATGTGCAGTGGAATGGAATAGAAATAATCATAAGACATTCATTATAGTGGTATATCGTCCACCGTGCGGTTGTTACACGTCGTTCATGACTATAATGGAAAAAACACTAGACAGTATAATTAATAAATACAATGAAGTCATAATAACTAGTGATTTCAATATACATTTCCAGGGGTCATCAAAAGAAAAATACAACATTGAAAATCTAATGCGGTCATAGATTAATTGGACAAATAAAAGAATATACAAGAACTACAATCAAATCACAAAATATTATAGATAACATCTTCGCACGGTCAAACTACCTATCAGACATTACAGTAAAGCATACAATATGCTCAGATCACAACCTAATACTCGTTGGCAACGCAAATCATCAAAATAAAGGTTACAGTCAAGAAGTGAAGCTCAGAAGAAATTTTTGTACAAAGAACAAGGAAAGGTTCCAAATGAGTCTCAGTGAAGAATCGTGGGAAAGCTGTTACGCCACGGAAGACTGCAATGAGAAAGCCTCAGAATTTTTTCAAATTTTACAGTTTCATTTCTTTGAATGTTTTCCTCTGAAAAAGATAACACCCTCCGCTAGAACCCGGGTAACAGGCGAAGTAAGAACTTCCAGGAGAAAATTAAAAGATTTGTTTGTTCTAAAGAAAAAAAATCCTATATTAAAACAACAATATTTAATGGACAAGAACAAACATCGGATACTTATAGTTGAAACTAAAAGATAATTTTATATTAAAAAATTAATTAAAGCCTCCAATAAACAGAGAGCGTTATGGCAGACTATTAATGATATATCCAACAAATCCAATGACTATAGAATTATAAGAATCAAATAAAATAATAGGACCATAACTTATTTGGAAGAAATAGCTAGAAGAGTCAATATATTTTTCAAAAATGCTCCAGAAAAAATAGCAAACAATATTAAGCATACTAATATAACGAATGATCACATCTTTCACAACAACAAACGCATCTTTCTAGCAGAGTTCTCAAAAAATGAAATTACTGGCATCATTCTTAAATTAAAAAATAAAACAAGTTCCGGACCAGGTGACCTTCTATGCCATATTATCAAAGAGTTTTATAAAGAACAAATAGATCCAATAGCTGATATTGTACACTCTTCCTTTGAGATCGAAGTTTTCCCGACTATCCTTAAAACATCTAAGATAATTCCCCTGCATAAAAAGGAGACATAACGGAATTGAACAACTACAGACCAGTAGCCATGGTGTCGGTGCTATAAAAAATCATTGAGTACTGCATGGAATGCAGAATTATTCCATTTATAAGAAAACACAATATAATTCCAGTGCAGCAACATGGCTTCTGTAAGTCAAGATCAACCACGACCGCTATTAAACAATGTTACAATATGATTATAAATGAGGTGGATGATGGGAAATGTTCAATAGGCATTTTCTGTGATTTGTCGAAGGCCTTCGACTGTGTACCTCATTTAAATTTGATTGATAAACTTTATACATACGGATTCAGAGGGAAAACGGGTGAATGGTTCAAATCCTACCTACTGAACCGAAATCAATATGTAAAGATTGGGAATAGTACTTCACCTACGATACCAACATGTGTAGGTGTTCCACAAGGAAAAGTGCTAACTCCAATCCTATTTTCAATTTTTACTGCAGATATGGTACAGTACATTGGAGCTGATACAAGCACTTATATGCCGATGATACCAGCGTTATTGTTCGCGGAAATACCATAGAAGATTTAACAAGAATGGCTAAAGCAGTACTAAGCAAAATGGAGATATGGTTTGCTGCCAATAATGTACACCTAAATACTGACAAGACAAAATATATAATCTTTAAAACTAATAGAAAGAGAGGACTAAACGAAGACCTGAATCTACAATTATATAACATTGTGCTACCAAGAACTACTAGTATAAAATTTCTAGGAATTTTTCTAGAGGAGAATCTACAATGGAAGAAAACAGCAGATGCCATCATACATAAAATAAACACTAAAGTTTATATATTAAGGAACCTTCGGGAAATCTTAGACAACTCAATGCTACTGAATATATATTATGCTGAAATTGAATCAGTGCTTACATATGGTTTACTATTCTGGGGACATACGACGCACCTACAACGTGCTCTCATAGCACAGAAGCGAGTTACCAGGGTCTTTGCAAGAACTATGATAACTCAATCATGCAGGCCTCATTTTAAAAACTATAATATGCTTACAGTACCCTGTATATATATACAAATATATATATATATATATATATATATATATATATATATATATATATATATATATATATATATATATATATATATATATATATATAAGAGAACTGGCGTCCAATGCATACACAAATAAACAGCGATTTAATAAAAACTTCGATATACACAACATAAATACAAGAAATGCCTCAAACTACCGGATTAACCAAGGAGTAACTTATTACTGTGCAGTGGAGCACCAAATAGATTTGGAATAAAAATTATCTGCCCCACTTCATCAAAGAAGCCAAAACTTTTAACTCTTTTAGAAAAATGACTAAGGACTTTTTAAGTGAGAATGTTTATTACTCCATAGACGGGTTCTTAAAAGTGAAAATTGATATGACTAGTAATAATTAATTAACCAATATTTTCAAATTATGTGTGTTTTGATTTCAACTAATTTTTGATTCGTTTCTTTTCTTTTTTTTTGCTTTTTTGCAACAATTTTTTTGCTTTGGGCCATTTTTCGTACACACACACACATATATATATATATATATATATATATATATATATATATATATATATATATATATATATATATATATATATATATATATTGTTTTTTTTTGAGGCCACATGTTTAATGTACATGTACATGTACCTAAATTGAGGCCCAGTTAGAAGAATTTCCCTTATCTGGAAAAATTACTAAGTTACTAAATAATTACTAAGTATATCTATTTTATAATGCCATATGCCCTTTTTAAAAAATGCAATATGGCGGCTTTAAAATGGCCGTTTAATTTTCAAGCAAACGCAAACTAATTTATTAATCTGTTCTGTACAAAAACTTGTATGACCAAGAAATTCTTTTACAACCTTAAAACATGTATTCGAATCCAATATGGCGGCTCCAAAACTCAAAAATAGCAAAAAACAGCGCTTTCCGTATGTTGTTTCATTATTTTCCAGGATAAATCACCAAATTTTGCTCAAGGACATCTACTACTTTACTTATGTACTTTACATATCCACAAAACATATGTCCATGAGCCAAATTTGGCATATAAATAGATTTATCCCGGAAAATAATGACACAACATAAGGAAAACGCCTTTTTTTCTATTTTTAAGTATTGGAACCGCCATATGGGATTCGATTTTTTTTAGTAATTTATTGAAGCAGATACATTATTACATGTTTTTATTGAACTCAAAAATCCGGCGTATACGAAATTCATTGTTCCGAATGCAATAGCGTGTACTGTCTGGCTGTCCTGTCTGGACGAAGTTTTTCAACAAGGTTTTCAGAACATTCTCGCGCTTTTCGTCTGAAAAAAGACACTAGTTCTTTTTCAAACCATTGTCTCGAATGCAATCATAAATTCCCAGAAATAGATAATCTAAAAATCTTGCATAATTGCAACAAAGGCCCGAAACTAAATCTCCTAAATAGTCATATCCTAAGAGTCATTAGAAATTTTCAAAAAAACCCGTAATCCCTCAGTTAATCTCCTAAAGGAGCAAACTGACCTAATCTTTTCCCAACTTTTTAATCTCTCACAATCTCAAACAGATAAGTCCTCATCTTCGGACAAACACCGCCCCCCCCCACCCCACCAAAACTATAAGGGTATATATTCATCAACCTCATCAATTTGTTAAGTCACTTGAAAATGACCGTCAAACGTCGAAACTCGAGTTGTGATATGTGTAGAAATTTATATAACTGTGAATAATAAGTTATATAACATTTTTACATAATATAAGTGTGGTAAAAAAAAAGTGGATTTTTCAATTCAATGTTTTCGTTTTTCGGTGCCTCGATTATTCTTTGACGAAAGTAATTTTCTTTAGAAAACTGGATTAACTTGTTATGCTCCATTTTTATACAAGTATCTTTTATGTAATGCTGGAAATTGTTTCTTGAGGATAAACTCCTTGGTTTAGATGCCGTAATTTTTACATCCTTGGTAATCCAAGATTTTAGATTGGCATTCATTTTCCAGGAAAGAAGTAGTGTTGCAGGATCTTGATGAAAGGTACTGTCTTTCCGTTACAATCTGTTTTTTTTTTAGATCACAGCCCAAGATTCTTTCTGAAGATATTCTGCAAAACGTTTCTTGTTCTGAGTAGATATGTTTCTGGCGATGAAGTATTACTTACTCTCATGGATCTTCATGCTGATGCTTAATCTTATTAACTCTCCGTCGGGCTCACCTATGGCCGAACCGAAATCAGGCGCACCCGGCCTGAGAAACCACCCACATATTTTAGCCTCCACCTTCCACTATATTAATTCTAATACAGAATACTTTTAGAGTTTTTTTTACTAGGATCTATAGAAAGAAATTATACCAAATTTAACACATAAGAATTAGTTTAATAAACATTACCAACCGAAATAAAAAAAAAAATAGGAAGGAAATAAAATGATTTAAAATATACAAAATAATCAAAATAAACGGTTTTCAAAATAAAAGTTTTCACAAACAGTTTTTAAAATGAAGTTACAGGTAAACTTGCAAATGAAAAATATAAATAAAAGTTATAGAGAAGTCTCTGCTGACCGGAGGCGTAGCCAGATACGGACACTGAGGCTCCAAAATCAGCAGTCGAATGACAAATTTGGCACAGCGCGTTTACGTGGGTTAAGCAGATAAGTTAATGATAACCAAAACACTCGTAATTGGTCATCCTCTTAAAACCTGTCACAAATATGCACATTTCACATTTTCGTCTTTTGGGGGTAGTGTAGGTGATCAATCATATGTTAAGTAGTTCTTCAATCATATGTTGATAAGACAAAGTTTTGAGAAAGTATCCTTCGTTTTAGTGGTTCCAGCTGATTCCCAATTGAAATCACTTGAGAATTTATGCCAGCAACGTTCAGGCAAGCAAAAAACATAACCGTACGCCAGCGCTTCGTGTTACGGCTCACACTAAAAGTACATCTGATCAGCTTTATCCACCCCACCTTTGGTGTTATTTTTTTACTCTTTTGGTACATAGGAAACATAAAAATATGCAAACACGCCGCTGTACTGACCCTTGCCTGCCTTTCACATTTACGAAGCTGGGTAACTGCCGTTTATTATTTTTTTTATAGTTCCAACATATGACATCTTTTTTGTTTTGAAATAGTTAACGGGTTCTATATCTGCAAACCATTTGTCGACGATTATGTTCCGCCCTGTCCCATAAAGCGGCTCCGCCATTCTTTTCACCGCGTCACAGGGCTTGTTGCTAAAACAAAATGGTCCTTCCGGCTGACGTCCTGCGCAGATTTCCATATTGTAGACGTATATCATACGGGCATCAGTTAGAGCAAACGTCTTGATCTCTATATATGTTGGGTTTCGAGGATATATACTGCCGGAATGCACATCTTCCACGGAACCCTGGCAGCATCTCGGCAATTGTAACATTTTCGCCGGGGATATAATTCTTTTGACAGTTCTGAACAAACCGATCAAAAAGATCACGAATTGGGGCAAGCCGATCATATTCTTTCCGTTGAGCTCGGGTCGTTAGATCAGCAAAACCAAAACAGCGTATGATGAACTTGGAACGCTTGATGTTTATTACAAGACCAAATTTTTCAATTCCATCCCCCTCACACCCCCAGAGCTCCACCAATCTCTGACGATTTCTTCGGTACGTTCCAGCCAAATATAACAAACCAATAAAAGCTTTGATTTCGATTAGGTCTGTTTCCTTGGCATCTATTTCTCTTGCAAATTTGTCTTTGATTGAGTTTATCTATTGGTTAATATATTTGACAATTATTTCAAAAATGTCTGAATCAAACACCGATTCACAACACCGCAATATCGAAATCGCATCTCTTGCCTCACCTTTTACACCAGGAAGATGTGTACTGATATTGTAGCTCCTTGTCCTTCGAAAAGCCGAAGGTGGCTTCTTAGCCCACTCAGTTGTGTTATCGTTCCCCATAAAAAACTCCTCTTCACCATCTTATTCAGATGCTCCCTCATCTTCCTGTTCTGTTGACGTGTCCTCCTCACGTTCCTCCACACCATCTTCAGAAGCTATGTCGCTCTCAACGCCCAAGTCTTCTACTAACGCTGGATCTTCTGAAGCGCCATTGCCTAGGAGAAGCTTCAGAATATCGTCAACATCATTGGGTTGAGAATATTTTCAGAATATTTTCTAGCCATTTCGGCAGAAAAATCTTTTTATAAAATTCCTGAAAAAAGGAAAACTGAAATTAGAATTCAATCGGGCGCACTCTGCCTAAAAGGCCAAGGTGCAGTACAGCACTCATTTCTCAAGATGCTGACAAATTTCATACAGAACAGTAATATTTGAGTATAATGAACAATTGGAAATAAGAATATTTTGAAAAAACTCACCTTCAAAATGATGATCAAATCATTAATTTAATGATTTGCAAGCGGCCTGTGAAGCCAGGTAAGTTGTACACGAGCTGTGCAAAGGCCGACGACTGACTGAGGCGGGCGTAGTGTGAGGTCCCTAAACCTAGGTGAATACACTGAGTGAAGAGGCGGTGTGCCGACTTTGAGAAGTGGAGAGGGAAAGAATGTCTTATGTTTGCCTCTGAGGCCAGCTTCGCCCGACAGAGGGTTAACCGATGATCAGATAACGGAGTATCTTCCACTGAGGTCTTGTCTGTCTATTCTTGTCTGCCTAGTCTTATCTGTCTAGTCTTGTATGTCTAGTCTTATTTATCTATTTTGGTGTGTCAAGTTGTGTCTATCTAATTTTGTCTATCTACTCTTGTCTATTTACTATCGCCTCATTACTTTTGTCTATCTAGTCTTTCTCGAGCCCCATATGTTTAGACTAGTCTTGTTTGTTTAGTTTTGTATATCATGACTTATTATTTGTGTTATCGTGACGTGACGTCTTATCTAACTGGTACCTATGATACTTAATGTTCCAGTTGAAGTTAAAGTCAACACGAGACTTGTTAAAAAACAATTTATACTTTCTGTTTATTATTATCTGATGATTAAATTTATTCTTTGTTGTGGTAGTTTTATCTTCAGATAACAAGGGAGAAACAAATATTTGGGCTTAAAATATGTAAGAAATTAGATTACTGCTAAGGGTATTTTCATCTTGACGTTAGTCATTGTTTGTTTCAGTTTGGAGACTTTAACAATGGACTCGTCCCCGAGCTGAGAAGTTTTATACGAGAACGCGGTTATATCCGGCTACATCTATTTGCTCTACTTCGCGAACTTGTTTCATTCAATTTCATTTTTAGATTATTGCATGCGAGTCAAAAAACTTGTATACTTATAACTTTCGAATCACTATATTTCACCCACCAAAAAATGGAAAATAACAATTAAATTATCCTATTTACACTTTCAACTTTAATTAAACAATTTAGAGCAAACAAATTACGAAAAAAGTTTTATTTAGTTTCTTAAACTTAAAAATTGCATAGAGAACGGAATTTTAAATTAGGCTAAATATTATTATTTCACGAAAAATTGACAAACAAAACATTTGTTATTTTGTTATTTTAAATTCACATTTTCTGTTCAAACAGAATAAATAATGAGCTGATAATGAACAGCGAATTTCAATGCAATCCATGTTACATAGTTTGTTAAGTGTTTGCAAATAAATAACTAAATTAATGGATCAACAAAGAATATTATTGGGAATTTATCAGTAATTATAGACACTTCATTCGCTTGTACTACACCATGTAAATTATTTATTACCAATTAAATAGGTTTGTTGCCTCCATAATGAAAAACAGTACGTAATTTAAGACACTTAATTTTATTATTACTGTTTACTGCAATACAACATTCTTTTATGTATTCACAATATTACGATACGATAATCACGATATTCTTCTAACAGAAGTCAACATGCAAAAGTATTATTGACGATTAGGTTGAAGTTGGTAAGGCTAGACTTACAAATTCCTAGAGATAATTATTAAGGCCTGTCCAGACGCTCCGTTTTGCACAACCTTGCATGCATATTCGCATGCATTTTGATTAAATTTCCAATGTTAATTGTCTCTTCCCTGAACGGATAAAGTTTAACTGAAAACGTATGCTTGTTGTGATTTGAGGAATCCCTCATCCCTGAAGTTGGCAAAGGTACCCTGAACCGCCTCGTACCTGGAACCGTGTCTTACCGTTTCCACGCATTTTTTTTTCTCCCGAATTCCCGTTTCCCCGAATTTTTTTAACCCAAATTTGAAAATTAAAGCTTAGGAATGAACCAATTTCGGACAAACAGGTATTCGGCATAAAAAGATACTGGAAAATACTGGGATAAATAATTCGGGAATTAACGGGTTCGAAAGGATTAATTGCAAGGGAAGGGCAAAAAATCTTGTACCTCGGTTCTGTTCTAATTGAACCGACGCGATAGGACAGGACAGGCATCATTCGGCAGTCACCTTTCGTAGTGGTGAGACTTTGCTAGAAACGAATAGTGTTCTTGCGAATATTTGGAAAATGGAAGTGACTCCCGGTTCTTCGGATAGTGCAAGTGATGAACGTAGTGAAGATTCCAAGCATAAAGCAGTTGCGAAACGTCTGTTAAAAGATGCGTTCTTGTACTGTGAGGGTCTTCTTCAAAAGCGGACCTCATTGATACCGAATCATCAGCAACGATTCATGAAGATGCAAAAGCGATTGGAGAAGAGCTGTATCAGTCTACGATCCAAATATCAGGGAAAATTAGGGAACTCATTTCGACGAAGTAGACGAATAAGATCTGTTCCATGAAGTTGAAGGAGATTTTTCCGACGATAAGAATCATGAGCCCGTCGAAAAGAGGGAAAAACTCGAATTCATTTCGTTGGAAACTAAAATAAAAGTAGTGAGAATGGCAAGTGAACACCCCAAGTGGAGCCAAAATACTCTACAGAAGAAAGGATCGCGGCATTTAAAAAGGAAGGATCAATTGAAGATGAAGAAAACCTAAAAACTGGAGGAACAATGATCGATAAAGTCAATGATAAAAACAATGATTAATAAATGACTCGTGGACCAATGTCCGCTTCGTTGAGGCTCGAACAAATTGCCAGCAAGTAAGTGTACATTTTCACTTTACGCTTTGGCTGCTGTGGGCCAATTTCAATCGGAGAGCTTTGTCTTTAAAGCATCATCTCCATGGGTATACAGATTCAAACAAAGACACAGAATTCGACAGAGGAAGATCACGCAATATGTGAGTGATAGGGAATCTGTGACTTTGGAGGAAACACGAGAAGCCGCAAGGAAGTTTCAACTGCAGACGAAGGCAATTCTGGAAAATTTTGCAAACATTTATATTCATAATCAACACAAGGCACGGAAACTAATGAAGCTCTGGATTTTACATTTTACATCCTGGGATTTTTTAATTTATATTGGCCGTTCCATTCTGGAGCTTTTTGATCCTTTTGTTGCGGTGGATCAGTCCTTGTTTCTATTTTTCATTCATAGCTTCTTATGCGTTTTTGTTTTTTCTACTATTTTCTTCCATTCTTTCCTGTCCTTCACCTTCTTCTTCCATTCTGTGACTTCCATTCTTCGCATATCTTCGTGTATTTCACTATGTCTTCCTCTTCTAGGATACTTTTTATATCTTCGTTTCTTAGTGGTCTGTGTTTTTGCCCTTGTGTTTTCTTTGGGCCCAGTGTTCTTTTTATAATTCTTCTTTCCAGTATTCTCATTCTTTCTTCGTCTCTCTTAGTCAGGCACATTGTCTCTGCTGCATATGTTATTACTGCTCTAATGCTGGTTTTGTAGATTTTATTTTCTTGCTTGTGCTGAGGTTTTTGTCCTTAAGTAGCTTGTGGTATTTCCAGAAAGCCATTTTTCCTGACTTTATTCTTTCGCCAATCCCGATACTACTGTCGTTGCTCCCGTTTACTGGCACTCCTAGGTATTTGTAGCTGTTTACCCGTTGGAATGTGTACTGTGCTATTTGTATCTGTGTCTGTTGGTACGTACTCTTCGTGCGTACGTGCAATATGCATGTACTTTTAGACTAAGAGCCGGCGGCCGCCGAGGTACTATGATATTACCTGGAATTACCTGGCTGGAATTTTGTAAGATGGTTGAGGGAGCTATTGAAAAGTGCCATGCGCCAGGATTTTTCTGAAAACCCCTACAAAAGACACGTCAGACTTGTCGAAAATGACAAAAAAAACATGCTAAAAAATGTTTTAAAAAAATTATTGCCTCGGGTGAAAATTTTTAGGCTAATTCTGTGGAGGCTATAGATGAGGCATACAAATCGTCAGACGGCTAGGTCTCTGTTAAAAGAGCGTCAGACGCCCCCAAATCTGTAAAAATTTTTGAAAAAAAAATTTTCATTACCTTCGTCTGACGTTGTTATATTGTTTTAGAGGCCCTCCTGAGCACATTCAATAATCGTCAGACGAAAAACATGCTGCAAACTTGCCCTATGAATCCGCGAACTTCCTGCCCGGTCGCAACGAACGATTGTGTTTTTGGAAAAATAAATTTCTTACCTCTGTCTGATTTAATATATTAAAAAAAATCAATTAAAATAAAATAAATTCATTTTTTTGTAATTACTTGAACTGCATGTTGGGTTCTTTACAAGGAGAAACAGTCCATATGGAGCTGAAATTTTTTAACACGCCCATGAAAACTATAATTTTATATCTAAATAAAATGGAAACATTATTCTGCCTTCAAAAAATTTATTGAGATTATCGTATTCTATAAACCACTATGAGGGTAACTTTTTTTACATGAAAGATTTTTGGAATGATGAACATGACTGACGCTCTTAAAAAAAAATATTAATACATTTATTTTGAATATTTCTTAACTGTAACAAAATTAAATAAAGAAAGAAAATGAGGAATCCTTAATTCTAATGTATTAGTCGATGCTGGTATCTGAGACAATGACATCATCCTCCGATTCATCGTCTTCTATATCAATATCCCACAAATGTTCTTCATCAGATTGATACTGGGATTGTGTTGCTGTAAAATAGTACAGATGGTATTAAATAATTTGATAATAATTTGTATTGAATATTCGATTTTGGACATTATCGGTGGTAAAGGCATAACTGACTCATTTTCTGTTTCCTGTGTGTCCTTGAGAATTATATCTTCAACCGCTGCCGGCAATTCTTCTTCTTCTAGTGCTCCTCCTATCGGAGATTTGCTATCATCATGGCAATGCACACTTTCTTGACGGCAGCTCTGAACAGTTGGATGTTGGTACAGCCAAACCATTCTCTTAAGTTTCTGAGCCAAGACATTCGTCGCCTGCCGATGTTCCTTTTACCGCTTATCTTCCCTTGTATTATCAGTTGCAGAAGTTCGTACTTGTGGCCTCGCTTTATATGTCCTAAGTATTGTAGTTTTCTCGTTTTTATGGTGTGAATGATTTCGCATTCCTTTTGCATTTTGTTTAGGACTTCGATGTTGGTAACCCTATCAGTCCACGAGATCCTCCACATTCTTCGGCAACACCACATTTCAAACGCTTTCAGTTTGTCCATGTGCCATTTTTTCAGCGTCCATGCTTCCACTCCATAAAGCAACGTGGAGAAAACGTAGCATCGCAGCATCCTTATTTTAAGCTCTATGTTAATATCTCGGTTTATGAATAACTTCCTCATTTTCGTAAAGGCAGATCTTGCTATCTCAATTCTCGATCTAATTTCTCTTCTTATGTCTCCCGTTTGCTCCATCCATGCCCCTAGGTATTTATATAGGTCTAGGTCTGTACATTTTCTATTATGGTTTTGCCAATTCTTAGATTTAACTGGTTTTGGTTTTGTAAAGATTTTGTGACTAGCATTATTTTGGTTTTATTGTAGTTAATTTTCAGTCCATATTCGTTGCAACGATCATTTAATTTATTGACTAGTTGTTGCATGTCTGTTATATTGCTGGCTAATAGGACTGTGTCGTCAGCATATCTTATATTATTGATCTCTTCTCCATTTATAATAATTCCCGTCATTTCCTCTTCCATGGTTTCCGTAAAAATAGCTTCACTGTACAGGTTAAATAATATTGGCGATAAAATACATTACCTATTTCCTCCGTTAGTTGATTTTCTACCTTTATGTTTGCATTTTGACCCCAGTATAAGTTGTTAATTATTCTTACGTCTCTCAAGTCGATGTTTTTACTAATTAATATCTGTTGTAGTTTGTCGTGTCTTACTCTGTCAAATGCTTCTTCAAAGTCAATGTAACATGCCAGCACATCTTGGTTCATCTCCAAGCAACGTTGGTATAGAACGTTGATCCCGAAAAGCGCTTCTCTTGTTCCGAGTCCCGCACGAAATCCAAACTGTGTGCTGCTTATATCTTCCTCGAGTTTCTTATAGATTCTCTTATGAATTATTTTGAGAAACAATTTCAGTGTGTGGCTCATTAGCGCGATTATTCTGTATTCTGAGCTTTCTTTTGCGTTCGTTTTCTTGGGAATAAGTATAAAGGTCGACGTTAGCCATTGTTTAGGGATTTCTCCTTTATCGTAGATGATGTTGAAACGGTCTAAAAGGATATCTATTGCTTCTTCATCAAAAAGTTTGATAAGTTCTATCGGTATCTCATACGGACCTACAGATTTTCCAGACTTTATGGAGTTTAGGGCATGTTCTAGTTCTGTTCTAAGTATTTTTAGGTTTGTGTTGTCCACTTCTATGGTAGGCTTGGGAGATCTTACGTCATCAAATAGTTCCATCACATATTCCTTCCATCTCTTTAATTTAGCCTTTATAACAACTATTATATGTCCATTTGTATCTTTGAGTGCTTTATCAGTATTATTATATTTCTTGCATTCAGTCATTTCTTTTATCTTCTTATGCATGTGGAACCAGTCAAATCTCTTTTCCATTGCTTCTATTTCTGTACATTGTTCGGTCAGGTATTGTTCCCTTGCTCTTTTAATATCATTTTGTATTAGTTTGTGTATTCTCTTATATTCTTCAACGTTGTTTTTGTTTTTCCTTCGTTTCTCCATGCTTTCCAAGATGTTTGTCGTTATCCATGGCTTTTTCTTTTTGCCACTTCTATTTACTAGCTCATCTTTAGTTATTGTTACCAATCCTGTTTGGATTCATCTCCACTTATCCTGTATACTGCTTTCCCTTGTTGTATTGGTGGTTCGCATATACTCGTTTACCATCCCTTTAACCCTATGATGAATTTTCGGGTCCTTGAGGCGTTTTGTGTCTATATAGTTGTTTTGATATTTTGTTATCTTTTTCATCTTTATGTTGATTTTAGCTACTATCGGATTATGGTCGGAATTAATGTCAGCACTCGGATATGTTTTTGTAGACTTGATTGCGTTCTTATAACGGTTGCTCATGAGGATGTAGTCTATCTGGTTTCTTACAATTTTTTCGGGTTTATCCGCTGGAGATTTCCACGTGTATAATCTTCTCATTGGTAGTTTGGAGAGTGTGTTTGCTATCGTAAGGTCTTTATCTTGGCAGAATTCTATGGCCGGCAATTGTTCATCCACAAACCAAACGAAGTCGTAGCTTCCATTATCGTTTATAGTCCAACCACAGTTCTGGACGTCTCATAGTTGGATTTTTCTGGTCCGCATTCAACCATACAGAGGCAATATATATGGTTCGCAGTAAATGTTGACGTAATTCCCTGCAAATAAGGAAGTTTGAAGTTTTTTGTGGAATAATTCTTGCCCTTCCTCGGGTTTGTACATCCTGTCAAAAATTTCCAATAGAACTTTATTTACGGTTTTGACGCTTCGAATATTATAAATGCAGCAGACAAATTCCTCTATTGCTGCAAAAGATTCTGCAGTGACGTCATTGTCTCCTAAGTTTTCAAAAGCTTTTTGAGACTTCGGGGAGTTTTTTTTAAATTAAAAAATTTTGTTTTAAATTTTCCACTGCTTGATCTTCCCTTTCCCATAAAAGGCTGGGTTATAATCACATCCCGTAAAAGCATGCAAGCGCGGTAAAGCTTGACAAAGTTGCACCCCCAAGTTACGATACAATTCATTCACATTGATGTGTTGCTGCGAACTTCCAACTCCAGTGAGCATCCATATATTGTGATATCATTCACTTTATTCATGTTGCCCAACAATATTATAAGTATATCTGTGTCCTAGCTACGAATTATAATATTGGAGTCTATTTCAATTTTTGAAACATGATGTATAATTTTGGTATCAGCCTCTTCGTGCAAAACACAAGACAAATTTGTATCAATGGAACGTTGGATTTTCTCATCGACAACCTGGAAGGAGTAACAATTGTCGTAATTTACGTTCAGAGTATTGTTTCTCAAGAAAGGTACAAACGTATCATCCATGCTCGAATTCTTTGATGGATGGATGGAAGTACCTATCAAAGACTACATCGACTCTTTCGGCATTAATATTCGTTAACATTTGCATAACTTTTTTTGCAACATTCCCAAAGCTTGCAGGAAGGTCCTTCAACAAATGTAAAATAAAAAATTCGTCCAAAATCATGACGTCAACGTGCTCTGGTGTTGAATTGTCATCCACTTCCTTCATCAATGCTTTCATCAAAGCTGATTTGCCCGTTTCGCATATCGTGCCATCAACATGACATAACGACAGAGGCATCGGAGTCAAGGGATAAGAAAGTATTTTAACAAGATCAATTTTTCTTTTCAATGCTGCAGCTAATAAATGCCCAAACAAATCGCGCTGCATTCTTACTTCATCAATTTTATCTCCAATCGCAATTTTTTTTTGTTAAAGGTAGATGCGAAATTATGCACAATGTTTCTTTTTATTGCCCTTTCAAACTGCGTGGCATCTGATGAGCATTTCGAAATACAAGCTGAACGCAATGATTCTCCTTCTCTTCCAATATGGAGCAAGAAGCGCGTTACATCCGGTGAAGCTGATTTTCCAGTATGAATGTTGTACAAATAGTCTTTGTTAAAATCAGGATGGAATGGATTCATTTTTTTCTTGACAGTATCCATGAAAGCTTGGAGCTGGGAATGGCTGATTTTAATTTTGCTCGCTTCTAATTCTCCTGATATGTCCTGTGCTTTGTATAAACCCGTTTGTGCGTAGGTGTGTGAAATGACGGTCGAACGACTCCCGTGGCTTTTTGACCAACGTTGGCGAGCTCTAATGGAATTGGTGAAGTGGGACACCCCTGTTAAGCTTCTTGCAGCATCTGCGTTTATAGTTTGCTCCAACGTTAGGTCTATGGGCTGTCATGAAAAAGGTTTATTGGTGCGCCTGACACCGAAGTTCCCTTTACGAAAAGATTCTTCAAGTCCAGGATGTGTGTCATTAATCTTCAACAGGTTATCATGGTATTTAACCAACCAACGTGAATAGCTTTGCTGGTTAAAGCTGAAGAAGAGATTTGCGATTCTTGGCAAAGTGTATTTGAACAAATCAAAGTCTCCCGTCCTTATACTTCGTGTCAAGTTCAGATAATGATCTACACGATTAATATATATCGCATAAAAGGGATTATTGAATATTTGTTGAAACAAACCCCTTCATAAAATATCCATTACGAATTCTTAAAGAGATTTGGAATCTTTTATAATCCATACCTGGAAGGATCTATTAGCAGCAGCCCGTGGTCGCTACAATAAACCGCCATTGTAAAAGACCCTAATAAAATGTTTTAAAATTAAATAGAATATCAAAAATAATAGTGGGTCAATTTTACGGGGAACGAATATATTGCAGCTTTATAGAGCAATTTTCAGGGGTTTTTTCGTCTAACATTTTTTATCTGTCTTAAAAGGCCTCTTAGATAATACAAACTAGCCTACAAATTTTCAGCCGGAGGTAATAACATTTTTTTAGCATGTTTTTTTTTCATTTTAGACAAGTCTGACGTGTTCTTTGCAGGGGTTTTCAGCAAAATCCTGGCGGATGACACTTTTTAATGGTTCCCCCAACCATCTTACAAAACTACAGCCTGAGGTAATATCATAGTACCTCCGCGGCCGCCGGCTCTCCGTCTATTAGTTTTCTTTTCATTGATAGTCAATCCTCTTATGCGTGCCTCTTTGATGATTGTTACTATAGTTTTATCTAGGTTCTTTTTGCTTGTTGCTATAAGTGCAAGGTCATCTGAGTAACCAATTATTTGTGTTTCGTTTTGCATTAATGATATGTTGTTTCCCACTTTATTTATTATGCCTTCTAGCGCGATGTTAAAAAGTACTATTGATGGTCCGTCTCCCTGCCTTACTCCATTTTCTTTGCTCCTTATTTACTCACCTTAATCCTAAGATTATTTAAAATAAATATTTATTGGAATATAATTAATATAATCTATAAATATAAATTATAAGGAGAAGATCAATGATTTTGGAAAATGAAAAGTTACACTTCTTTCAAAGGCTTTAACTTTCAATTTATCAAATACTCCGTCTAGAACTATCTAGGACTACCTAGACTATTTAGGACTACCTAGTCCTAAAAAGACTCAATAATTGTAATAGAGCTCCGGAAAGGCTGAATATATTTATATATTCAGGTTGTGTTCTGTATGTCTTAATTTTCAAATTGATTGTCGATTTTTAATAATTAATGAACGACTTTTTAATATTATCTAACGACTTTAATAATAAATTATCTTATATAGCAGGTACCAATTCCATTACACAAAACAACACCTTTTATATTAATTTGAAAACAAAAATGGCAATCATCAGCTTAGAATATTCTCGTAAAGTTTCTTTTCTTTTCTGTTTGAAGTAAACTTCGGAATTTCTTGTTTGTAATTCTAATTTCTTTGATGTTAAAATAGTTTTAAATTCTTTTAGTCATCAAGCGACCGAATAAATTGTTTAAATTATTTAAATCGTAGTAATAAAGATAAAAAAGGAAGTTAAATTTCTCTAAAATCTTATGTTTATATTTGTAAAATCTTGCACATATTCTGTATAAATGGCATCTATCTAAACTATTTATGAATTTATAAGAAACAATTACTCACAACATATATTGCAATCTATCTAATTTATCTTTTAACTTGGAAAGCTCTTAACTGCATTTGCAATTTGTTTTGTCTAAATTTACAAAATACCACCTCGCAGTTCTGGAAACTTGGCTTGTTTTACACACAGCTATAAGATGTTCTCAGAAAAGTGAACAAATATTTACTAATTTTCTAAGGAACGTCGACGGAACTGGGGCAAAAATAAATGTAAATCCAGTAAGGAGAGAATATAATACCGAGCAGACAGTAAGTCACACACATAAATCGCAGACCGTTTTTGATGGCCCACGGGATATCTTACTTTTTTCCGTTTTAGTCACAATACGTGTAAACCCTGAGAGCACCAGAAGGGATTCCATATACAAACACTATACGTATATGAAACATGGTTAAGTTAAAAGTATATTTAGATTTAGAGACTTTTTTATTCTGTCCCGACTTTTTCGTTTAAGTTTTTTCCGTCTCTGCAATAGCTGTGCACAATATTTATATATTTGGTTCCGACACGCTGCGATTTATTGCTGTTATTACTTATACTTGAAAAATAAATTTATTTTTATCAGATATCTTAATTATTCTTGTTTGTGTTTTTCACACACCCATTTAACTTATTATTATTATATTATATATATGCTATTATAATGTACGAAATAATGATAATAAAAATGTATAAAATATTATATCACAACAAAAATACTTCGTAGTCGAAAACCTTTTTTTTATTGTGTTTTTAAAATATCATTCCCACTGCAATCTTGTAGTTTATGATACACATGGGTGAAGAAAGGTTTATGTGCATGAGTTGCGAAGTTTAAAGTACAAGCCGAAGGTAAGTGCTTTAATAGAATTCAGAGCACAAAACAAATAAGCACTTGGCTCTGGAGTCATACAACTGGGGTTCAAATTAGAGATGAGCATGGGACGAGTTTCTCGTGCCAGGTCCTATCCCATGGGACGGATCTCTGTCACTGTCCCATCTTATCACATTTTCGTCCCACTGCCCCATCCCACAAACCTAAAATTTTCGTCACGTCCCATCCCAGTCGCGTGGACCGTCCCTTTCATCCCATTTTTTCCCATACAGCAGACTTTCTTTTGGGTTCAGACTTTCTTAACGATAATTCGTTCAAATTAAATTTTTTAGTAGTTATTTTAGCTGAGAGTCAGTAATCCTTTTTCGTCGTAAACGGATCGTAAGACGGAACTCCATCGTTATCACAGAAATCTTCTGGGCTGGATATATTTTGGAAAATGTGCGTATTGGAACGATAAGAAATTAATTATGCACGAACTAGATTTAATAAATTATCAAAACTTGTCACACTCCGTCCAAAAGATATGTGTCGTCCTATCGATCCTATCGAAATATAACGAAACGCTCATAACACTCATCCCATCCCTTGGGACGATGGGATGGGGTGGGTCGATGGGATCCCATGCTCATCTCTAGTTCAAATACCACACAGAACCAAAGCAGCAAAAATTAAAAACTAATGGCTGCAACCCATCACACTCAATTTCCCAATCGGGCTTTGGAAACCATGGGGTCTTAACTGCCTAAAACCAACTCGGGAAATTTGTCGTTCGGATTTGATGTTAAAATGTAGGTCCCCCATATTCAAATCTTAGTACTGAGGTTGGATATGTGGCAGAAAAGAGGCCGGTGTCCCTGGAGTGGGGACATAAAGGCTGATGACAACGACGACTCTAACTATTTATTAGTTAATAGCAAGTTAAAGAAAAGTCGTCCTTGTCGAACATCAAAACTCATTTTATTTCACTTGATTACTGCTATGCTTGCCAGCTGCATTATATGAGTGGCAAACCATGGAAAGGTTAGAACAGAGGTTCTCAAACTTTTCGAAGTCGGGGAACACTAAACTAACAACTGGGGAACACTGATATATTTTTAAGCGGAACATCTACAATCTACAATAAAATATACACGTTAAGACAAGGGGCGCGGGTAGCTAAACTTTTTGAAATCGAAAGAGTAATAGCTAACATTATATTGTTTGCAAAAAACTTTGTTATTATAGAGCAAAAAAAATATGGAATCGTGTCGCAGCATTTGATTGACAACCCCTGCTTAAAAGTGCTACTTTTAGAAAATAATATGAATGTAAATAAAATATGTACCCATATTGATTTATGCAAATGTATTTATTAAAAACACAATTAAAATTACTACGTTTAAAAAAAATCTTAAATTTAATGCGATATATGAGCTTGACGATCTTGACAGATCTCAGCGATATTGGGACGAGTAAATGATAAAGCCACACGTATTTCCTCTTTTAAATTCACCAGTCTCTCGCGTTTTTTTTTTGTCTTTTTAATAACCATAGTCGAAAATCCTGCTTCGCAGAGATATGAGGTGGAACATAACAATAATATATTCAGGGCTTTCTTGCTTATACTCGGGTATTCATTTTTAACAGAGTTCCAAAAATTTTCAGGAGTGTTTTCATGGAACTCTAATTCTAATTCAAGATCTGAATAAAACGACGTTAGTTCTTCTTCTTCTTTTAAATTAAAACTAGAAAATTCGGAAGAACAAACGAGTTTCTTATCCAATCGTATTTTTCTGGGTTTAGCAATGGGAAATATTTTTCAACTTTTTCTTCTATTGTTGATAAATGTTCCATTATCGAAGAAACGATTGTATCGTTGGTATTTTGCAAGATTTCTGTGTTTCCCTCTGTTTTTCAAATAATTTTTCCATAGTAAATGTATTTTTTCATTAAAGATAAAGTCGGCCGATGTAAGAATGTTTTCATCTTTTCCTTGCATACTGGCAGTATGAAAGTAAACAAAAATATCAGCCAAATACGCCAAATTCATCACACAAACATCATTTTTTAGATAATTTACAATAGTTTTTCGATTTTTTGTTTCAAAAAAAGGACTTAATTTTTTAATATCAACACACGATTTAAAACCTTTCCTCGCGACAACCATCTCATTTCGGAATAAAGAAGTAAACACTCATAATCTGATTCCATTGATGAACAAAGTTATTTGAAAATTGTTATTTTCTATTTATTCGCTTTGTTTGTCTTACAAGTCTTTTAAAATATTTTTTTTTTTCTTAAAAGATTTTTATGTTCAGTTGTGAAATGACGCCTTAATTTAGCGGGCGCCATCGCGCTATTGGCAAGTCATACGTCATACAAACGATTTCGTCATTCAAACGTCGTCAAACGTCGTCATACAAGCGATTGACATTTCGACTTAATTGCACAATTTTTCTGTTTTCTTCATTCTTTTCAATTCTACTAGTTCTAACACTAACATTGTCATTACCGTAATCAAGACAAGGATTTTCATGACGAAATTATCACTATAAATTTAAAAGTTGCAATATAAATCAATAAATAATGTGGTTCAAAACTTATTTACGTAAATTTATTTACCCAATTCAAAAATTCATATTGAGAGAATTAAAATTTGAACTGCATACATATGATATCATATCAATATGAGTCACATTTAACACGTAAATCTAAACTAACCTAACCTAGCAAATTGTAGAATTGCATTAAGCAGAATTTTCATAACTGCAATAATATTTTTTAATATTGATTTTTTCTCGGAATACTTAAAGGTGTATCGCTTTCGCAAAGATGCATCCGAACACTAGTGTTCCGCAGAACACCCTTTGAGAACCTCTGGGTTAGAAGGTAAAGTAAGAAAGATTTGTGGAACCTAGTTGCCATACGAAACCTAAAGCTCTGTCCTATGATAGTCCTACGCCTCAGCATTTAGTTCTTTGCATAATTTATTCATTTGATTTCGAACGGTCTATAATCATAAACCAGTCTATTACTTTTATTAACATTCCGTTATTTATGCATTTCAATTTGATGTAGTCATGCTGGTAATAAAATATCCGGATGTAAATCGGATCAGCTCGACGTGACATATCGACGCACATTAAATATCAAGCCGTTTAACCCGTTGACAGATATATGTATCTAGAGCCATCACGCTCTACCCGACAAACTATTGATAATTACCCCAAATATGACGAGTGCCGGGTAAATATGTCGCCGACAGTTTTCTGCCGATGGTTCATGGTTTCCAACAATTGTCAAATATTTGTAATGCCTGATTAATTGCCTTGAATTCGATTTCCAAAAAATATTAAAACATATAGTACCTTATTTAAAAAAATTTAAATAAAACAAACTACTCATGTGCCTTGTGTGATGAGATCGTTTATTAATCACTGTAGTTTCACCAACAGAGTGGAATTCTCAGATCTACAAATGCCACTGTATTGCTGAAACTAGAAACATTAATTAACGATCTCAGGAAATAAGTCACATAAGCAGTTTTATGTCAAATAGTCATATACATGTAGAGTATAATAAACATGTCATATAGTTAAGGCTAAACATATCAATTCAATGTAAGTATGAATTACCACGTAGTAACAGTCACAACCATCCTATGAAATTAATTCTTTAAATACCTTATTATTTTTGATGCTGATATCTAACTTATAACTATGCAATATTTTGGCATTATATAATATTTTATAACATTATACAATATTTTGGTTATATACTAGCAAAAGCGGTAACAGACCTAATCAAAGAAGAAATGCCGAACGAATGGAGAACGAGCATCATCTGTCCAATCCACAAAAAAGGAGACAAGCTAGAATGTCAAAATTATAGGGGAATATCCCTACTAAGCACAATATATAAAGTCTTCACAACCATCCTCCGAAACAAACTAGAACCATTAGCCGAAAACATCGTTGGCGAATACCAAGCGGGTTTTGGACAAGGAAGATCGACCACAGGCCAATTATGCGCAGTAAAACAAGTGGAGAAATGCTAGGAATATAACATTGATGTGTACCAACTCTACGTGTACTTCAGACAGGCATACGACAGCTTCGATAGAAAAAAGCTCTAGAGCATCATGCTAGATTTTAACATACCATGAAAATTAGTAAGGGTAACAAGACTAACAATGGAGAACTCTGAAAGCTGGGTGAAGATACAAGGAAACATAACAGGTCTAATTAAAATAAACCAAGGCCTCAAGCAGGGAGATGGATTCGCCGCAATGCTCTTTAATCTAGCATTAGAATATGCAGTAAGGAAAACCATGGTAGACACCAACGCGTCGCTGCTACACAAATCCACCCACCTCGTAGGATATGCAGATGATATAAACAAACTTGGAAGAAACCTTACATCGATGAAAGAAACCTACATACAACTAGAAGGCGCGGGTGTGAAAAGTGAATGAACATAAGACCAAAGTATTAACACAGACTGGAAGCAATAGGAGGAGAGGCCAGAACATGACAGTAGACGACCAGAACTTTGAGGTGGTCAATGACTTTACCTACCTAGGCTGTAACTTATCCAACAAACGGGACGAGATGAAGGGAATCCAACGAAGAACCAGTAATTCCAATAAAGTATACTACCATATTTCTGCATTAATCAGATCAGAGAATGTCCACAGGAAAACTAAACTGAAACTTTATAAAACAATAATACAGACGGTGTTATGCTATGGAAGCGAGACCTGCACGCTCTCACAAAGAGTGGAAACAATGGTGAACGCATTCGAAAGATAGATCTTTCGCAGAATATATGGACCGGTCCAAGAAAACGAACAGTGGAGATTAAGATACAACCCGAGATCTACCAGCTCTTCTCAGAAGCAGACTTAGATAACTTAGACAACAACAATAAGATTACAAAGACTTAAATGGACCAGGCATTTACAAAGAATAGAAGAGTCAACAGTAGTCAAGAGGATTTTCAACCAAAAACCGGAAGGTAAAAGACCGGTTGGAAGACCAGGGGCGAGATGGGCAAACAAAATCCAGGCGGACGTTCGATCTATGCTCGGAACTTCAAACTGGAGAAAGGTGGCCGAGGACAGGGATGACTGGAGGAAGAAAATAGAGGAGGTCAAGGCCCGATTTGAGCTGTAGCGCCATTGGATGGATGGATATGCTAGGGGTAACCCGCGACTCGCGAGCCGTATGCGGCTCCTTTACTGCTTTATATAAATTTATATAAAGCTTTATATAAATGTATCTATTAATTAAAAATTTCATTAGATATGCAAAATTTGGATAATACTAATGATCTACTATAGTGTTTATTCACCGCTATTCCGGGCATCATGCATCATGTGTCCTGTGCTGGTCTGGCGGTCTTGAGCTTTTGCCCAGCTGTGCCGCCGTCTAGTGGCTTGTTTTGTGTTGTTTTTTCCCCTTTGTTTTGTCTGGTGCTTTCCTGTGAAAAAGAAAGATCAGTGATTACCTATTTTGTTGAGGTTTTGGATGTTTCCATTTGACGTTGATGTTGTAGTTTGCTGCGTTGTTTATTGTTGGGTTATTATGTGTTTTTATGCGTTCGCTAGTTTTTCTATGTGTTGCTTGATTGTCTCCATGTTTAGATCGCTGTGCAGCTGCTCATTGGTCATGTGCCATGGCGAATCTGTTATTTCTCTCAGAGTTTTGTTCTGGATGATTTGAAGTTTGTAGATTTTTCGTTCTTTGGATTGTATCCAGCACGTCGATAAGTACGTCATTGTCGGGCGTATTATGGACTTGTAGATTTGTAGTTTGTTCCTTATGTTCAGCTTGCTTTTCCTGTTCAAGAGCGGGTAGAGGTAGCCTTTAATTTGTTTTGATTTTTTCGCTGTCTGATCGATGTTTACTGAAAATGTAAGAGCTTTATCTAGGATTACGCTTATCTAGGATATAATAAGCTTTATCTAGGATATTTAATTCGGTTTTGCCATTTTTTGTCCGTGTTGTTGATTTTCAAGCAGCTACTGGGCTCGTGCTTAAATTTTTTCTTCGTGAAGATAATTGCCTGTTTTTTCTGCGTTTAGTTTAATCCTCCAGGTGTTACACGAGTCGTTAATCCTTTCCAGGTGATTTTGGAGCCGTTTTGTTATGGCCTCGGTCGAGTATCCTCTTGTGAAATTTGCCGTGTCGTCTGCATATAGCGCAATTTCTGTGTCGTTTAGTTTTGGGACGTCTGCGGTGTAGATGCTGTAAAGAAGGGGGCCCAGGACACATCCTTGTGGGACACCGGCTGTCACTATTCCGGGAGATGTGAGTCTGCATTTATACAACGCCGTCCCGGGTTATGTATCCCGGATTTTTTATTTTACCAGCGTTGGATTACTAGATGAGTAACGAGCAGTCACTAAAATTAAAGGGGGAAAGAAATTGCGATTTTTTGTAAATATTTTTTTTCTTTTATATATTACGCAACGATTGAAAATCTACATTTGCTTTGCTAAAGAATTGGGTATTATTTAAAGGCTCTCCTTTGCCTGAAGGTGCGATCTGTCTGACCGCTGCAGTTTCGCCGTTTGCACGCGTTCGATTCGGAACGGACGCCCGCGCCTCTTTTGAATTTCTGGATTCTCGATCCGAGCATCCTCGTCAAGCTGCCAACATTGGAATATATCACTCATTTTTTGCATGATTTTTTTACATTTACCCCCTCACCTCATTCGCGGCTTCCTGCGTCGTTCCCTTCCCACGGTGCGTTCGAAATGCCGACCAAATATCAGCAACCGCCTCTTTGGCCGGCTATTTGCGAGTTCGCCGGTCATCGGCGAAAATATGGGTTTGCATCGCGCAGGATAGATGCGGGAATCTTGACCGCCGCGGTCTCACTATTTTTCGACGCAGTTCTTTAGTTTGAATCTATGCATTTGCGGCAGTGTAACCGGCGCCGTGTTATGGAGGAGCAATGGATTATAGAGGAGCGATATTTTCCGCTTTTGATGAAAAAAAAGGTGATCAATGTGAAAGGGGTTGCATAATTATCGACATTTTTATAAATGCTGGTGCTCTGTTGTGTTCCTTTAAATTGACATGGCAGTGAAAGGGTTAATAAATAATTAATAATAAAACTAACCCTGCGGATCTTACACAAGACTTGTTTGTTATTTTTTTGAGGAAAATGGCTCTTTACTTAAAACAGGTTGCCGACCTCTGGTATATACTAATTATTTAATAATAATTATATTTTTTAAATTTTAGTTGCAATTTTTACATATCGAAAAGTATTAAAAAACAATCAGGTTGAATTGTAAGTTGATATTATTTGTAGACATTGAAGGATAATGGTGCTGTATTTCAATTCTAACATAATAACACCAAAAAGAGAGAGAGAATGTATTTATTGTATGCTTTATCCATTATACAAATGGCTATCGACCACAAGGTCTTACTGCCTGGAAAAGCAAATTGATTGATAAATGGGAAAAAACGTATGTACAGGGTAAGCAGATTTTTTTCTCTACAAAATTTGTTCAGAAAAATTAGCTTTTTCAAATATGCAAAAATAAGGGAATGGTTCTGGGAAAATAAAATTCGATGACGTCATTACTCCAGTTTGAAAATATGGAAAAATATCTAAATTTGGCTTAAAATGGTCCCTATTCGATCCCATTTAAGAACCTTTTTTCAGATTGTTTCTATCGTTCTATTTTCGTTTTCTTATAATAGAGCTGAGACATCGAGTTTTGCTCACCCTGTACATATTAATGATATCAATAGAGTAATGGGAAGGAAATGAGATGATTTGCAAATACGGTTTCTTCTTTGTCAGCCAATAAACTCCCAAAAAACAAACAATGAACGCAAACTGTTGAAAAGCCATGAAATGTATACATATAATAATAAACAATAAACTATAAAATGAACATTAATGTTGAATATAGTTGAATATAATTCAATTCCCATTGTGTTGGAGCATTTCAGCCGATAACTTCTTTCCAAACTATACTAAAATCAAAGCAAGAATTCGTAAAAAAGTAGGGGAAAACTGCCATAAATTCTATATCGTTAGCGAAAACCTATGATGTCTGGAGGAATTTGTTCCTTTTTCTCCACTTTTTTTTATTGCAGCTACATAAAATGTTTCTGATAAGTATTCATCAGTTTTTTTCTTACCCTCCACATAGATAATATATCTATACACACAGGATGTCCTAACGGAACCGATTTTCGAGTCTTTATTGGTCTTGATACAGGAAGCCCTAAAAGAAACAACTTTTATAGTTCTTATCGAGAAAAACCAAGTGATAAATCCTATCTGGAAATAAATTGGATATATTTTATATCCCTTTTGGATTTATGAAAACCTACCTAAATCTAGTTTCTGATTTAATCTAATAATAATCAACACAATAATGAAATATAATTAGACTAACTTCGCTAAGATTATAGATTATAGTGGAAACTATAAATAGACAAGACAATTTAGACTAGATAAAATAGAGGTTTTTAATAAGACAATACTAGTTAATATATGGGTCATTCCATGCCAAATCAACAAATCGTTGGAAACGACCCAATTAAAACGCAAACAATTAAAACGCATACTTAATTAAATTGGGAAGTATTTGTGTTAACAATAAAAAGACACTGAATTTATTACTTATCTAGTGAGAATGTTGACTTTCATGCATTTTAAGGAGTTTGTTAATATAAGGCTCGATTTTACTTAAAAACAACCGCGAATCGCCGCGTTCAATAACATGGAGCCTATTTCTTTTTCTAGTTACCAATGTTCCTACAGCACTAAATTCACGTTCAGCTAAATTGGATGATGGGAATACTATCAGAAATCGTTGAACAATCGACAATAATCCTGGGTATAGTTGCGAAATCGGCTTCTGCAGCCAGAATTCTTGGTAGGCATTCTTAAATATAATTTTTAATTCCTCCTTTGTCAGTAGTTCCATTAGTTCTTCTTCTAACTGGGAGGATCCAGTTGTGTTGAGATTTGAAAAGGAATCCAAAACCCAGTGTGGTATGTCCGTATTTAAAATATCCTGGAATCGTTCCTTGAAATCACTGTGGAGTGTTGAGAGAAAAGTGTTTTCCATGTGTTGACAGAAAATAAGTAAGTTGTCGTTCTTGGATGATACTGCTGATAAATTTTGCAAGTTATTTATTCTGCCTATATTCTTTTGCATAGTAGCAGTTTGGATACAAAAGCTGCAACGCTATTTTTTGCCTTAATGAAGTTTAAGTCGTCGCCTTGAAGTTGGAAATTGACATCATTAAACAATTTATACAGGTTTGTCAACTACGCAATATCGTTGTTTGCTGAGATGAGGTTGTCACGCAATTCTGTGTCTTTGTTTCATAGGAACTCTAGCACAGAACCAAAGAGATCAAACATGTACCTTTTGGCAGCCAGCGCATCTCAGTGTGAAGCAGGAATCGGTTAAAATCTTCGTAATTGGCAATGCGAACTTGACTAAATAATCACAATCGTCATTCAACAAATTACTTCTGATTTTATTTACTGCACTGATAACATATTGTAGTGATGGAGTGTATGGAGACGTTCACCCCGACTTTTAGCGACCAAATGCTTGCGATAAATTACGCAATTTACAACAAGCACAAGTCAGGAACTTTATTTTTTAAGCGCACTATGAAGCCTTTGTGATGCCCTGTCATAGCCGGTGCGCCATCCGTAGAAACTGACAAAATATTATTTAAAGGAATTTCCTCTTCATCAGAAAGTCCAGTCTATTAAATAGGGTTTCCACTTTTGTATCTGTTTAGTGTATATTTTCTCATCTTAAATGAACCGCATGTATGGCAATAACAATGCTTCATTGGTTGGTAAAGTGGACTCATTCAACTGAATTGAAAATTGACAGGTCTGTAGATGATTGCACAATGATTCTTCAATGTTTTCAGCCATCTCATCAATTCGTCTTTCCACATAACAATTGCTCAAAGGATTTTTTCGGAAAGAAAAAGGTAAATATCTGCAACTGGTTTATGAAGCATTGTGGTACTTCTTTTACTGCTGGTAAAATACTACTGGTAAAAGTCCGTCGTCATCTTGCTTGGAAGTTGATGAAAAAAGTTTTGGTATCGTTGGCTAAAATTCGAACTTCTTCTTTATGTCTTGTAAATAAGACACATCTTTGTATTTTTTTATCCGGGTGTATCTTATTAGAAAGATCTTGAAACCTAGAAGGCTTCACCGCTTCATTTGGAAAAGTTTTTTTGACAAATAAGGCACAAGGCGATGATGGATTTGTGGGATTTTCGATATATCTGTATTTAATATAATCCACACTATAGATACTGCCGTCTCCTCTTTTTTGTCTGCGACATGGTTTTTACTTTAAAGCTACGTGAGAAAAAGATCAAATTATCAATTGCGCGCGAAAATAAAAAATGAAAATAATACGAACAATTGAAATGAACTTCCTTTATATAGGTTGGAAACAGGTAAGACCCACCGACAGGAATAAGATAAACAGATGTTTATATTTAACACAAAGTGAATAGACATCTGTGGGTGGTTTCACCCAAAGAGAATAGCCATCCATATATGGCTATTCACTTATGCTTATTATATGCTACTATTAACCTACTAAATATCACAAATATCTGTTGTCTTCCAACATGGGATTTGTTTTATAGTCTTAAAAAGACTTAATACTATTAAAGAGATTTTGAAAGGTTGAATATATTTATATATTCAGGCTTTGTTCCGCTGTAATAAGTTGGTATGATTCTATTTATAATAAGTTTAGTTTCACCCTATTTCTATGATTACATATACAATAACAAAAATTTACCAATATTTAAGTTTACTTTGCTTCAGTCCGTGATTAGCGGTATTTTTTAGACTATATTATTTCAACTTGCCCATGCCCCCTCTGTGCCAGTGCAACTCCCCCTGATTTTCGCTGGGTCTTCTACTGCCCCTCTGAAAGTCTCAAACGCCCACGAGGGGCGTTATCGCCCACGTTGAGAACCTATGCTCTATAATATTAGGACTATGAACAAATCTCATGTTGAAACAACTATTTCCTGGCTAATGTGACACAGGATATTTGCATGTTATAACTAGTCCCACTCAATTTTCGTGGCACTAGCAGAACTGGAGATATAACATTGTTTTTAATATAATTTTTGTTTGTTTTTAAATTAGGTGAATAAACCCAACTGCAGACGCAGTTTTGAGACCTATCTCTCATCAGTGCAGCTTTGATTTTTTGAATTATAAGTTGGAATATACTTAAATTAGCTTGAACACATCGTGCATGACTGTTTAGGTTAGTTTTTAAGTTCAAATTTGTGTAGAAAGACATGAACAAAACTAAGTAGGTACATGTCTTTCATGGTTATTGATTTTAATGATAAATGAATATCCCGCACAAACAAATCCACAAAGGAACATGGATATTGCCGGATGGGCGAACCATCAACCAAATCGGCCACAATCTAGTGACAGCCAGACTTAGCTCAAATATAATAGACAGTAGAACAATGAGAGGAGCAATATCAGAGTACGATCACATGCTATTCAAGGCATCCCTGAGCGAAAAAATAGACAAGGCAAAATCAATACCCATGAAAAGAACAAGACGTTTCGTAACGGATAATTTAAAAGTCGAGAAAGTGAAAGAGAGATACCAACAAAGGATCAAGGAACGTATGACAGAGCTAGAGGCGGCTGAAACTAATATAACAGTAGAACAAAGGTGGGAAACAATAAGAGAAGGAATCACAAAAACAGCAGAAACAGAAGTTGTGTATAGAACGAAAAAGTCAAAGGAAACATTATGGAATAAGGAATGCAGAAAAGCAGTAGAGTAAAGAAATGAATCCAAAAGTAAACTTATCCAAAGGCCAACAAAATATAGAAGAGAATAATACGAAGAACTAAGAAGGAACAACAAGAAATTGATGAGAAGAAGGAAGAGAATACTGTTAGATTCCCAAATACAAGAACTAGAAGAATCATATAGAATGAAAGAAGTGAAGAGGATATACTATATTAAGAAACATCAGACAAGATTTTCACCCAAGGCCATCTACTTGTAATTAAAAAGAAGGAAAATGCATAGTAGAAACAAAAGAAGTGGAAACATGGCGTCAACATTTTGCGCACCTATTGAACTAAGCAGAGAGAGAAAATGACAACTATGAAAGGAAAGAAAGACTAACACGAAAGACACAACCTCTAATAACAGACCCCACTTACGAAGAAGTAGTTAAAACCTTACGAGGCAACT
This sequence comes from Phosphuga atrata, assembly GCA_944588485.1. Classification (NCBI taxonomy): domain Eukaryota; kingdom Metazoa; phylum Arthropoda; class Insecta; order Coleoptera; family Silphidae; genus Phosphuga; species Phosphuga atrata. The sequence goes on along the minus strand of OX155896.1, from coordinate 10,039,211 downwards.
ACAAGGCACCTGGGATAGATAATATCCCGGCAGAATTAATTAGAAACGGAGGGGAAACAGTAGCCAAACAAATACACCAAAAAAGAAGAAGAAGATAAATGAATATTGGTGAGACCATACTAATTATAGAAACAATTATACCAACTTAATGCGAATTATAGCTTAAATGACAGTACTACACCTCAGCATTTGTCCTCCTCGGTGGTGTAGTTGACAACATACCCGCCTTTCATGGCAACGGCCAAACAAATCGAAGTAGACGTGCAACAAATTTTGCTCGTTTGAATTGTGTTTTTGAGTGGTGCCAAACGATTAAATATTCAAGAAAATTGTGCGATTTAACTTGATAAAATGTTGGCGAAAATAAAATTGCTTAAAGAAAGGTAATATTTAATAAATTTGTGTTCGGAAATTTATTACAAATTTTGACGTTTTTTTTTTTTGAACTGTGAAAAAAGCAATAAATGTTGTAAGGGTGGGAGCCAAATTTGGAATTTGTAAAGAATATGGGAATTTCTATTTTTTTGGGGTTGGCGGATTTTTGCCTTGAATAACTGTTAGCAATCGTCCTCCGTAGTGTACTTGCAAACTTAGAGAGCCAAAACGAAGCTTCTACGTCGATTTATTCAAAAAATATACTGCTTTTTATAAAAAAAATGACATTTTTTTGACGCAACAGTTAATGTTTTCCTTCACTGCCTAACCTCTCTAATTACTTGTCAAACAAAAAGTGCAGGAGAAGCCCAACCGACGTTGCCAATTTTATCTTTTTATTTGTTTACCTTGTTCTGGTACACACTTCAATATACAATTTCTGCACATGCACCTACAACAACATTGAAATATACTAAATATATTCTCTCTCGGACAACCTAACCTAACCAACTCTCAATTAAACCACATGCGTGCGGCAGCGCAAACTGTCGATAAGACCCAAAAAAAGTATAATCCCTGCAAAAGAATTGAACTTGGCAACAGCGGATCTGCTGCATAAACACATTTTCTGTCAATTAACTGGACAGAAGTTGCAGTTATATTTGTTGTTGTATTAAAAAATGTCAGTTTTTTGGATTACAAAAGCCCGGATATTTTTATTAGATATTTCCACGTATAGAAATACACTTTGGAAGACGATTAGCAACAGTTAGTGAAGGTTTTTTTCCTTCACTCCACAATTCCCATATTCTTAATAATAGCCGAAAACCGTTACCAGGTTCTCTCAGATCTGGAAGACAGCGACAATGCCACTGATGGAGAATCAGACGACGACCGGAGATAGAAACAGAGACCAATGGGAAGAAAAAGGAATCCGAAACCAGTGAGACCGCCGCCAATCGTGATTCATAAGCGAATTACAGAAGGGAGAGCGCTGCGAAAGAGAATATATGACATGACGGGAGATGAGAACTTCACCATCAAATTTGGGAGCGAAACAACGAACGTGTGCTTAAGCAACATGGACACTTTCAATAAAGTTAAAATAGGAATTGAAGATGATTTTCACACTTACACACTAAAATCGCGAGAAAAACAATGCATTTGTCTTGCACGGCCTACCCAAGGATGTCGAAATTGAGGAAATAGTAGAGGAATTTCTCAATGTTAATATTTGCAACGTTTTTGCCAATTTTCATAAATATTGGTGGATCTTAGAAGTTTCAGCTTTTGCTAATCTCCAAACACCTAGTAAGTTGAACAAAGCTGTAACTTTTTGGCAAATGGAGATAATTTTACGAGATATGCAACATTTCTTAATCTTATACCTAGCAACAATTTTGACAAGTTTCAACTTTGTCGGCAAAAAATTGCGAATTTTACAAATTTTTGAAAAGCAAGTTTCTCACCCAAATTTAGCAAGTATCTTCGTAATGAACGAAAATTTACGAAAATTGCAAATTTGTTTAAAACCACTAATAGCATCAAACTTGCAAAATTTAAACTTTTTCAGATTTTGGGTTTCGGTGTTTTAGTTCTTGAGATATCTTGGTTTTAGTGAATGTAGAGTTTTTACAAACTTAACAACTTCCAGTAGATTGAACGAAATTTGGCAAAATTTACAAAATTTCTTAGTGTTATTAAATATCAAATCAAAATTTCAATGTGCTCAAAATTACGAAATACTACATATTCATTATTTTTGTTTATCGTTCCGAAAAATATTTCACTAAAAATCTTAGAAAATTTAGTTATATTCGTGCAACACACAAGAGTTACATTTAGGCGATATGTAAATTAAAAATTAATGACTCAATGCCATCGCTGTCAGCAATGGGATCACGCAACCGCCAATTGTTTTTCAGATCCTGTGTGCATGAAATGCGGTGAGGGGCATTTCTCGCATGCTTGCCTTAAACTCCGCGATGAGCCAGCAAAGTGCGCCAACTGTAAAGAAGTGGACACGTCAAATTCCACAGTTTGCTCCGTTTATGCCAAGCGGTTGGAATGGATAAGTGGCAAAAGAAATACCTTTCCAAAACAATCGCGAACTGTGGAATACGTGGACGCTCCGGATCCGAAAGTGAATGCTTGGCGAAAGAGCAGTGGACGGGAACCACAGCACACTGGATCTGAAGAATGGCCATCATTGCATCAAAATTCTATACAACAGCAACAAATAACATTAACGTCTCAATCGACGGTAGGTCGTGTGCCGCAAAGTACCAGAGACCCTATCGAACAACTTCCTCCACAGAATGATATATTTTCTGAAATGTCCCGCACAAGGTTACAAACTTATTTTTGACCTACCCAGATTCCTGCAAGCATGCAGAGACATAAATAAAAGACTTGCAGTATGCAAAATCCTAGGAGAGCAAATCCAGGTAGTTATGTTTTCTTGTTTAACCATTGTTTTCATTGTATGAAAGGTTTAAATGTGGTTACTTGGAATTCAAATGGTATAAGGAATAAAATGGGGGAGATGGTGACGTTTTTAGGAGACACTAACACAGACACATATATTACTTATAAACGAAACAAAATTGGACAGTCCTTTTAATGTTCGAGTAAGGGATTACACCGTCTTTCGAGAGGATTGCAAGAATGGAGTACGGGGTGTGGTGGCTCTCATACGAAACGACATACCATTTCCAAAAATTAAAACGGACAAGAGAATCAAAATTCAAAACATCGCCTTTCGATTGACGGACAACGTACACATAATTTCGGTATACAATTCACCGACAAATAAAATCACGAACAGAGACTTGGACTTACTGACAGACATCGGAGACAAGACGCTTATTTTCGGAGATTTCAACGCGACGCACACGGCTTGGAACTGCCATAGAAACAATAAAAATGGTACAACCCTTTATAAATACTCATTGGGGAGCGGATGCGCCATCCTTTTCAAAGATGAACACACACACTTTCCCTCCAACAACACAACACCGACAACAATTGACATTGCTTTGGCCAAAAACATTTCGAACAGCACAGATATCATTACACTAAATTCACTAAATTCAGACCACAACCCCGTCAGGATCACTTTTGGGAAGCCCTTGGACAGAAGACGACGATGAACAGTACCCGACTACAAGGATAATGTAAGGATAATGTTGCCTGGACCGAATTTAGACGGCAACTGGACAGACGAATAACAATAAAACGCATAGATAGTATCGAAGACCTGGAAACAGAGCCATACGCACTTACAAAAACTCCGATGAAATTGAAACGAAAATTGATCAAGACAAAGACAGTAAACGAGACAAACTAACGACTGCCATTTCATATAAAGCAATTAATTCAAGCAAGGAATAGACATAGACTCGATTGGCAAAAAGGCAGAAACTTGACGGACAAACAACTTATGAATCAATTAACGAGACAGATCAAAACAGAAATTAATAAATTTCGAAATGACAAATGGACAAATAAATTAAACTCATTAAACACTTGCGACAACTCACTTTGGAGAATGACAGAGAGACTGAAAAATCCTCATAAACCGATACCGACACTGACACATTACTCACAAATTGCTATGACAAACGAGGACAAAGTTAAATTAATTGCAAACGTTTTAGAAAAAGTACACAAAATTGACGAAGACACTACCGAGTCACATAGACTTATGACAGAGACATTAAAATTATACCTGGGCCGTAACGAGGACATCGAAATAGAGACCCACGAACTAATGACTAGCCCGATAGGAATAACTGCAACTTTAAAAAATCTAGAGCACCTAAAAGCTCCAGGTCCGGACGGAATACAGAATAAAATTTAAAAAACTGTATCTAGAAATGCCATTGTGCAATTGATGCACATCATAAATGGTATACTGAAACTCTGTCACTTTCCAGAGTCTTGGAAAAATGCTACTACTGAGCCAATTTTGAAACCCGACAAGAAAGACTCAGATCCGAGCAGTTACCGGCCAATCAGGCTTCTGAGTACACTGAGCAAAGTGACGAAGGGGGTAATTTTTAAAAGACTGAATAAACCTTTACGACGACACAAAATTCTTAAAGACTACCAATTTGGATTTAGACCGCAACATAATACAGTACAACAGACTTCCAGAATAGTAAAAGACATAGCCTTAAATTTTAACAAGAACAATGTAGCAGCTCTTGCGTTACTAGACATACAAAAAGCATTTGACAGAGTTTGTATGGACGGACTAATTCTTAAACTAATAAAACTAAAAGTTTCACCGACTAATCAAATTAATAGGCAACTACTTACGGAACAAGACATTTACTGTGACAATTAATGACAAACACTCTACACCAAGACCAATAATAGCAGGGGTTGATCCTGGCACCCATCCTTTTCATCATTTACATTAACGACATACCGACAATGCCTCTTTAAAATTAGCACTTTACGCAGACGACACCGCCGTGTATAGCTCTTCAGTGCGATAGCTGCACACAAAAAGGTGGAAATACACATAGGGCAGATTATCAATTTTTTTAAGCTATGGAAAATAAAATTAAACGGACAAAAGACAGAGACTCTTACATTCAGACGCAAATACACAGATACGAAAATATTCTTTCCGCCCAAAATTGATGAACACCCAATAACACTTAAAAAGACGGTTAAATATCTTGGAATTCATTTGGACAGTAAACTCACATTCAGATCACACATTAAAAACACAATTGCACGAGGATTCGCAGTCCTCAAAAGCATCTACTCATTAATGAGTAAAAGGAGTAATTTTTCAAAATCGAATAAATTGTTATTGTACAAAGTTTTATTAAAGCCAGTTTTAATATATGGCGCACCAACCTGGTATAATGTCGCCCCCACAAATTTATTGTTACTACTGCGCTTCCAAAATAAATGCCTGAGATTTGCATTAGACATGAACAGATACACTAAAATAGACACATTACATGCACAAGGACAAATACAGTTACTGGAAGACTACATAAGAAAACATAATGAAAAATTTTACACAATACAGACAAACACAAGACATCTCAATAAATTGGTACGAGACATAACGTACACAAGGCTACACAACACTACAATTACTCTAACACACAGGCTTCCCTATCAAAACTTATCCATTTTCACAGAAAATTTGTGAATGCTAATGCTGTGTGTGTGCTAATGAGTGTGTGAATGCTAATAGTTTCATTCAAAATTTAACTTCAAAATTTCAATTCTAAAATCTAATATTACAAAATTCTGTTCAGAGTATTTATGTATTTAAACACAAATTTTTGCATACTGCTTGTTACCTTTTATTTTTTTTTTGGTACAACCCTTTGAGATTTAACAACCAAATTTACATCCAGATTTAACATCCAACTTGTACAAAATTTTCCATACCAAAGTTGCTCATGACACGCAGTTGTTAAGTGTTCACGCACACACTTATTAACATAGTGTAAATCAAAATTAATCTGTGGAGGTAAGTAATTTTGGGTAGGTACTTCAGTTTAATAATTGTTCAAAACAAATTTTTATTTTTGTTAATTTTGCTGACTGTAAAATAAAACTTATTGAAGAGGAAAACCCGCCTATCAATGCGGATGACCCGAGTTCGAAGCCTGCTCGGGGAGACAACAACTAGGGCGGGTTTCACTAACCATCCGGGCTGCCCAACCTAAATGAATGCAAAATATGCACATACTAAAAAGCCAAGGTGGAATTTTTTATAATTTTTTTTTGTATTTAAATTAATATCCTAATCTCTAATAACCGACTTAATTATATCGCAATTCTTTAATTTTGAACAATCGTCTACAGCAGAGGTTTCCAAACTTTTTTGTGTCGTAAACCCCTTGCCATGTTTTTCAGTTTTGGGTAGACCCCCATACCTAATATTGATTTCTACAGTGTAAGTAACTGCAGTGAAGTTTAGTGTTAAAAACTTAAAGTAAAAACTCATGTTAAGTTTTATACATTTATTAATTGAATTTAAATTAAAACTACCCAAAATAAAATACGTAACAAAAAATAAACATAAAATAAACTAAGCAATAAGTAAATGTTTTTAGTGAGAAGGATGAACTTGATGCTTAAATAATTAATTATCAACATTTGGCGTCAAATTTGTAAGGTTTAATCTTAAATCTCCTCGGCTAATGATGTCTAGTCTGTTTCTTTTTTGCGTTAGTAGATTGGTAATAGCGCTGAACCCCCTTGCCCCTAGGTATGGCGATGGAAAGAAATTATAAATTTCCTCACTATATTCCATAATACGGGATAAGTAACGGGTATGTTGTTTTGCAGCCAAAATTGCTGATATTCGTTTTTAAACTGAACCTTAAGTTCTTCGTGTGTACTTAGTTCAGTCAGTTCCTCTTGTATTATGACATTCGTTTCTTTTATGTCACCATATGGGTTAGTTATCTACGGTGGTATTACCATAGTAAAAACGTCCTCAAACCTAGTTTCAAAATCTGAATAGATGGTCATTTAAATGTTGAATGCAGGTTGAAACGTCGTATTCCTGGCAGTTTGTCTGTGACAAATTAGGGAACTGGGAAAATTCGAGCCTTCCAATATTTTGCTTCATTAGTAAGTCTGTTGTAACATTTAACTCTGGCAAGAAACGCTGCAAAGATGGACTTTGTTTTAATCAAATTTAGACTGTCGCCTTGTAACTGCAAATTAACCATATTAAATTTTGTAAACAAATCTGTTAAATAGGCGATGTCTGTTTTGCACTTCATTAAATTATCTTTTAAAATTTTATCTTTAGTATGCGGAAATTCTAAAATAGTCTCAAAAAGTGCAAAAAATCTTGTCAAACATAAGCCTTTCGACAGCCAGCGTACTTCAGTGTGAAGGAGTAATTGATGAAAGTGTTCGTCATTTTCTTCACACAACTGCGCAGATAACCGCGTATTCAACGCGTTGCTTCGGATTCGGTTTACTGCATCAATGGCTAATTGAAGAAATTCGTGCAATCTAACACTCAAATTTTTAGCTAAATGTTGCCGATGGATGACGAAATGTATTGCTAACACTCCTGACACATTTTGTTTTAAATAGTTTATAAATCCACGATAACGTCCAACCATGGCAGGTGCTCCATCTGTAGCTACTGATATTACATTTGATAAAGGGATTGCTTTTTCAATGAAGTAATTCTTCAAAACAGGAAATATTGATTCACTTTTATTGCCGGTTGTAAAAGTTCTTGCGAAGAGCAGTTTTTCGTAGATTTCTTGATTCATAATAAAACGAACATATGCCAACAATAATGCTGCATTACCAGGTAAAGTTGACTCGTCCAGTTGTATAGAGAAATGGGTCGTTTGCAAATAATTACTGAAGAAGCTTTCAATATCAGAACTCATTTCATTAATACGTCTTTCAACAGTATTGTTGCTTAAGGGAATTCTTTTAATGATATCAGATGCAGGTTTATGTAAAACAGTTGGCAAAAAAACAGCTGGCAAAATTAACTTCTCTCCGATAGTATGCGGTTTTCCGGATTTTGCTATGAGTAGCGAGATATCGCTAACCATCATGGTTTCTTTGTGATGTCGAAGCCAACATTCTGTCCAGCGTGGGTCTTTTCTGAAGTTTATCTTTGAGTGTTTGAAAGTATTTCAAATCTTTATCTGTTTTATCAGGGTGACATCTTCTCAGATGATCCCGCAGCTTAGATGGTTTCATAGCGTCATTGCCCAAAACTTTGTTGCATAAAAGCACATAGACTATTGTTTGTCCGACAATGATGGAATGAAGCCAGGCTTCAAATAATCAACACTGTACTGTCTACATCTCTTTTTATATTCGGACATGGCATCACTCATCTGTGGGCAAAATTAATCTATTTAAATAAGACATAAAGTTCACCAGCTGTATATTCAAAAATCAAAGTCAAATTTAAATCGTATGGTCTTAGATTTTATGTCAGGCATTATAAATGATTGTGAAAAGGGGCCTGTTTTGAATGTTACTTAAGGTTTTGATGAACCTGATGATGGAACTTTAAGGAAATTTGAAAGTAACATGACAAAAAATGTTATAATAAAATATTATACAACGAATAATAATAACAAATTGTTATGCGATTTATCTCTAGGTACATTCGACTGTCATGTGTAAGAATTCACTGGTTCCACTTTAGCAATAATACAAAATTTTAATTTTAATATAGAGAAGTATGTAGGAGTATGTTTGAATATTAAACTACTAATAACTGAAGTCATGATTGGCGTAATTTATCTATCTTTGCTAACTACGAGTACAAAACTAAAATTTAATAAAAAATAAGGAACTTAATTTTCTCCGGCACTCTCAAACAAAATAACACTGATTCACTATAATTTGTGTGATAAACTACCAAGTTATATTTTTTTAAATATTTTCTTAGCATTTTCCTTTTCAAGATTCAGGAAACGAATAAACGTATTTGTCTCACATTCGTATTTATAGAGTGACGAATTGAACAGGTGCAGGATTTTACAAGTTCAAAATATATTGCGACCAAAAAGCGAATGCCTACGTCCTACAACTTATACAATTTTATAAACATATATAATATTTTTTTTACTTCATAGGTACTTTAATAAATAATGTATATGTCTTCATGTTATAAGATAGTATAATGTAAGTAAATAGGTACTATAAGTGTATGTTGGGATCCATTATCGTGGACCCCCATTTTCATTTCATGAACCCCCAATTTTTCGCTGACATAGACCCCTTGCAGGTTGTCATAAATCCCTGGGGGTCGATATAGACCACTTTGGGAATTCTATAATTGCAGAAAGACACCTTCCCGCGCCAAAAAACCCTTAGCATAAATTGAATATCAAACAGTCGAATTCTATCGAAACTTAAGCTTTGTTAAGTGTTTCAATTTTTATAACTGTGAATAGCAAGTTATATAATATTGTTACATATTATGTCTTCTTAAAACATAGTCAATTTTTAAATCCGGGTTAATGAGCATTACCACGTATTAAAGTTACACTGCTTTGTTAACGAAATGTATAAAGTTTTGAAAAGACTCAAAGTATCATTTCTTAGTAATCATTACAAAATATTTACCAGATCTAATCAAACTAAGTCTTGATTTTTTACATTTAGTATGATGTACCTTATCCAATCATGCCATTTTTTTGTATTTTATCATTTCCACTTTTTTCATTCCACCCTGGTTTAGCTTAGACAATGTTCGTTTTAATCGTAATATAGAAGAACAATTATCATCTAGTCGAGATAGACATGATCATAAAAGACTCTTCATAGATAGTAATCGGTAAACTCAACTATGTAAGTTTGCGAAAACAAAAACCAGACAACATATATTAAGGTAATCAGTCTTTCCTGTCAGTGCGAGAATATGAGCGAAAATTGGCTAATCAAGGCTAGACAGAAACAGAGAAGTTTGGTATGATAAAAGAAAACGAATCTCGGTGTTTTCCTTGTATATTTTTTTGTGTGGGCCGTCGCGTCGGTTCGATTAATATACGGAGTAAGATATGGAAGGGAAGCGAGGAAGGAGAACAAAATTGTAGGCAATAATGATTAGGGTCCCGACCAACTTTGCAATAATAACAATCAAATGTAGGTATAAAATATAACTTGAACCTAGCACAAACACTTCTACTGGCGACAGTTGGTTCACAATAGCCCAGACTTTCCATTCTTTTTGAAAGTATTGCTTAGCTGGTTTTTCTGTTTATTTGTGCTGTATCTCGCTACTGAAATACAAGTTATAAATTTCATTTTGTTAATGAAAAATTTTAAAGACAGTTGTTAATTGTTCCAATTAATCATTACAGGCGATGAAAAAACTTTTTCAATATTTTTAATTATTGAAATTGTGTAATTTTGTGTACTGATTCAAAAGAAAACAATAGTCATATCTCCCACCAATTTCTCACATTTCAATATTAAGTAAAAATAATTTTCTTTAAGCAAATTGTATAAAAACTATATATTTAAATATTTTTAGGTTTGCAATATATCCTAATGTTATAAGATTAGCAATAAAAACAAATGTTATTAGGTCGATAGTTCTTTTAAATTACACATCTTTTGGTTTTCTTCCAGTAAATATAACATTGCAGTACTAAACGTATGTGCTTTTCATTCACAGTTTAAAATGGTTAAACGTGGTTGTAAAACTTGTCCTAACACTTTTTGCTATATATGTCCTTATTTTATAATTAAAAAACATCATAGGAACATTACTACCTTTGTAAAATAAGTTTACTTAACATATTTTGGTGAAGAAATCGGTAATCAAGACAAGTGTTCTTCACAAAATATGTTACATTTGTGTCGAGGATCCTGGGAAATAGTATAAAAAAGAGAAGATAGCTTTTAAGTTTGCAGTAATTAAGATATAATACAGCAAAAAAATCAATTAAACGATTTTTAGTCTCATGCATCATCATCATCATCAATCAGCCATTTATGTCTACTACTGGATATAGGCATATATCTTCATTTCTCCCTATCTTATGCCTCCCCCATCCAGTTTTCAGTGATGCGCTTAATATTACCAGACCATCGTGTCGGGGGGCGTCCTCTGCTTCTGAATACAAGTTGTCTGGGACGCCATTCGAGTATCCGTTTCGTCCACCTATCATCCGCTATCCTGGCAATGTGGCCGGCCCAGTTCCATTTCACCAACTGTAATCCTTTCCACTGCATCTGTGACGCCAATTCTTTGTCGTAATTTTAGGTTTGGGACTTTATCTCCTAGTGATATTCCTAAGATCGACCTGACCATAGTTCTTTGGCAGATTTGTATTTATCTGATTGACTGTCATGTAAGTGTCAACGTTTCTGCCCCCTACGCCATTACTGCAATACACATTGGTTGTATACCTTCCATTTAAGGCATATCGAAAGATTGAATTTTAAGATTTTGCTTCAGTTTGCCAAACGCGGCCCAGGTTAAACTAATTCTTCTGGTGACCTCGCTCGTTTGATTATCGCGGCTTATTCGAATTTCGTGTCCAAGATATTTGTAAGAGAGCACATGTCGTTTACTGAGTTAGTACCGCTTGCGACGAGGTTTATCATGAATTGAGTTGTGTTGGTATTTATCTTGAGTCCAACCTTGCAGGGCGGACGCGTATAGCATCTCCAGAATCCGTGTAGCCTCGCCTAGGTCCTCCGCTATTACAACGATGTCGTCTGCAAATTTTAGATGGCTCAGTTTTTCGCCGATTATATTGATGCTTTTTGTTCCTCTGTCGATTCCTTACTCACTTACTCGAATAACGCCTTGAATAGTTTTGGGCAGATTGTATCTCCTTGTCGTAATCCACGTTTTATTTTTTGGTATTCTCTTGTAGTTATAAGCTGGCAGTTGCCTTTTCATAAATTCTTTTTATTAGTGAGGAGTAGCGGTGATCTATTCTAAATTACGCGAGTGCTTCAAAGACTCTATGTTGGTCTATTTGGTCGAAAGTTTTTTCGTAATCTATGAAAACTAAGACCAATGGCTTGTTGTACGCTTGTTTCTTTGGGCCCCGCCATCAATAACCCCTAAAACATCACCAGTCAAAACCTCTTGAATATTTTCGATAATGATGGAGTTACAGTACAGATCTGGTTCGATGGCGTCGCGGACGCAGTGGTTGTGCGTAGGATGCTCAACATACGCATGCTCGATGGCTTTGAGGTCGTCGGGTTCGTAGCTCACGGGACAAAGCTTGGGGCCGCCTTGTGCCCCGGACACGTCCAAACCTAGACACGCGAAACGATGCGTGGTAAGTATCGACGACCCTTGGACTACAAATCGTCACAGAACCTGAAACCCCCGATGGTGAAGTCCTTTAAAAATGTGCCGTCATAATCCCTCATCCGTCTGACGAACTCAAAATTCCAACTCCGTCTTCCATGTCTTTCACCAGCTTTGGGAACGCAGTCTCGCAGGCTCTGTCGCGAAGCAGTTTATGATCTGGAATAGGGACGCGTTGGCCATGTAGAAGTGTGTTTTGTTACTGGTCGGACATCCAGAAGGAAACCTGTTGTGAGAATTTTCTTGATAGTAAATTATATTTTATCCTTAATCGGTCTTCTCATTCGAAATTTGAAGGTTTCTTTCAGTATAAAATGGTCTTATTGGTACCTCCACTACCAATATATAATCGATGTCATATAGTGAGAGAATGGTGGGTGATAAAAATAAAACTGATCAAATACGGCTTCAGCATCCAAAAATACATAATATTTTTGTTAATTTGTTTTAAAAGTTTTAACAATTTTTTTTGTTTCTGTTGGCCTGTAACTTGCTAAAGCCAAAACAAAAAAATTTGTTGCTTCTATAGAAGAGTGACAGAAGAGCCTAGATGGAGAGATAGAAATCCAGGCGAACATGTTGGGCGAAAGGAGAAGGGTTCCCCTATTGGTTTGTTGCCTTTTGTATGAAAACTAGCCTCGCCTGTTTCCATCTGTTTGGAAACGTGCCAGTAAGTAAGTTTTTGTTTGGGATGTACAATATATGGGTATATAATATACGGGTACATAATAACGGGATATAATATACGGGTAAGTACAAGTTCTGGGGAGGTTTTTGCCATTAGCTTGACAGCTTCTGGAGGCAGGCCGTCCTGACATTCTGTTATTTTTTAGACGCTTGCTTGAGGCGTTTGGCACTTCCTCAGTGATTAGCGGGTTTTTTCTAACTTGCGGTTGTTCCCAGGTTGGTTCAGGATGGGTAGGAAATAGTTCTTCAGCAATCTCTAGGTTTTTGCACATTGATAGTTGTTGGTTGGTCTCACGGATGCTCAGGTTTCTCGTAGCTATTTTGTAGGCATTCCCCAGGTGCCTTCGCCGATGCTTTTGCACAGATTTTCCCATTGTGTTAGATTTTCCCATTGTGTTTTATTTCTCTACGTAATTCCTTTTTTGAATCGTGGTATAATTGTTTTATCTCCTCAAGGCTTTCATCATGGTTGGTTCGGGCGCATCGAAGGCACCTTCTACATGCAGATATCCACTTTTCTCTTTTGGTGGCAATGACTTCGGTCTACCAGTAAACGATTTCTCTCTTGTTGTTTTGTTCCACCCGACCATTGGAGCCTCACACGCTTTGGTTACTGCTAGTATTAATGTTTCAATTGAACGATTAGTTTAAGAAATAACGAATTAACGATTGAAACGAATTTTTCGAAGGAACGATTAGAATATAACGTTTTAGTTAGGTTTTCGGCTACTTTTTCTACGTTTGTTTTGTGATTTTAATAATTTTCGTATTTTGGGGGTTGTTCATCTTACTTTTAGGTTGTTCTTCCATGTGGATTTCGATATAGCGCTGGTCGCTTAGCGATTCTATGTCGAGAACCTTCCATATCGGAATTAGCTGTTCAATAGCGCATGAGGCAAAAGTGAGATGTGTAATGGAACACAATTTTCCCTTCTTAAATGTAGACCTATTTCCCTTATTTTGCAGGTAGAGGTCAAGTTCTGTAGCCTATTCTATTATGATATCACCCCTATGTATGTTTGGGCAGCTCCAGTACGGTCCATCTGCCGTTAAAGTCCCCTCCGATTATATTTCCCTATTTCTTACTTCGTATTCGTCTGCTAAGTGAATTGAGTGAGGTTCAAAGGTTATAGATTTAGTATATTAATTTAGACGGAAAAGACTAGATGCACAAGACTAGGCTATCAAGACTAGCCAGGGTAGACTAGATGGACAAGTTTATACGGACAAGTTTTTACGGGCAAGACTAGACGGACAAAATGACCTGGATGTAAGAACGGATAAAATGACAGGACATTTAAGATTAGATGGATTAGATTAGACAGAGAAGGCTTGATTAATCTAGACCGATAAGACAGATAATAATATAAGATATTATAATAAGGTTGTTAATGTAGGTTCGTTTAGGAGCTACGATTCCATAAACAGCCAAATATACGGCAAGACGGACAGACAGACAGAAGGACAGACGAATAGATAGGCAGACGGACATAATGACAGACAGACAAGTCAAACTTATAACACCCCTCTTTTTGTGCCGAGGGCTAATAAAACACCAGACAAATAAGATTAGGTACTAAAAAATATTTCCATAGGTAACTCCTGAGAAATTAGGACGCACATGCAATACAAACTGGGTTACTATTGGTGTCTCTTAATTTTAGATATTAAATCATTAACACATACATTCAGGATGTTAGTAGGTTAGTGGATGTTAGTTAACATCATATTGGATATAATTTTGAACTTTTCTTGGGTATTATTTGGAAATAATTGTAGGTAATTCGTTTTCAATTTCTTAAGAATTATGCTTCTAATTAAATTATTTTATTGAATAATAATATAGAGTTATATTGAATGATATAATAATTATATTGAATGATAATATAGAGAATTATTCAATTTTAGAATACCACCATATTGAATTTAAAATCGATCAGGACATTGAAGAAGTAATAGGGTTATCAAGAAAAAAGTGTATATATTAAATGTGTTGAGATATTTCCTGCAGCGTCTTTATTTGATACATCTTACGTTTAAGCAATGTCTGCAATCCATATAAAACTCATGTTTTTCATAACAGATTTGGCGAAAAAACTTGAGGAGAAAAAATACAATTAGATTTGTGTTTGAACACGTGAAAGAAGAGCGTTATAAAGGTACGTACACAAAAGTGGACTCTTCTTTAATTCTGATTGCAAAAGATCCAGATGTGCTGTCCTGAATACCAAACTACTGGCTGGAATTGAATTATCACAAATGCGCGCCGAATATCTACGGAAAAACTTGGATTTATTCGCCGGCTTTATGTGTCAGGAGGAGAATGGAGGAAAATTTAAATATAAAATATCGAAAACTCCTCACACACACAAATTCCAACAAACATCAATATACTTTTCTTCTCGTTTCTTTTCTTTCTTGGGAAACTTTTGATGGCTTAAATATTCAAATCAAATTATCAACTGAACACATATTATTTGAAAACTGTACCTGATTTTTTGTTTTAATTTTTTATAATACACTTATATGATTTTTATTACTCAATAAAAATTGATTGGTTATTATTATTTAAATTTAAAGATTCAGCTGTAGGCACTGGGTGAAACATCATAAAAATAATAATAAATAATAGACACTAGGCGTAAGTTTCACAAATTGATTTATTTAACACTTTACAATAATTAATTTAAGACTTAAGTGTTAGATGGTTAATATTAATCTAAATATTAAAGCTACAAAAGCTTCAAATAAGATCTAAGAAGTTGAGTTATCATTTACATCACTTTTAGTCGGTCCAGGCGCTCCGTTTTGCACAACGTTTTGTCTGCGCAATTCAATACGTTGCAGATAAAATATTGCGTGTAGACAGGAAAACTGTGCAGTTTGGAGATCTGCGCGGAGACGGTACAGTTGCAGCGATAACTGAACTAAAGAGCATAGATATCCATGAACTGTGCAGACAAATCGGCGCATGTGGACGGTAGCTCCGTTTTCCGATTCATTTTGCATCAAAGTTTCTTTGTACGTGTTTATTTAATTTATTATTATTAATATATTATATCTCTATAAAGGGCAACTTATATTATTATTAATAAATTATATCTCTATGTTAAGACCAAAACATTTTATTTTATTTTATTTGGTCTTAAAATCATTTTTAAAATTTTGTTTCTAAAAGTAGATAATATTAAATTACATTAAGATTATGCTAAACAATTTCTTAACAACACAGCATGCTAAAATTGACAAGAGTAGTAACTTCTCCATGACGATGTCACAAAAACTGTGCGAAATATACAGATATAACTGCACCGTGTGTACGCTCTACAAATTGCAAAGTTTTCATTCCGTCTTAAGACTACAAAATGTTATGCAATACGGATCGTTTGGACCGGCCTCTAAATGCAACTGTATTATTTAACCACTTTAAATGTTTCTTTTTAAATGCATCTATTGTCCTTTTAGAATCTTTCCACATTGATTTCAATTTAGACAACAGTTTTCTGACGGTAACTTTGTCGTCTTCAAGGACTGTAAAAACATATCTGCCGGCTCAGTATGAAGTGTAAAAATTTCCAACTTGTAATGTCCACTCGGCCCTGCTGGTCGTATTCGGTTCTGTAATTTCTACAAAAAATCAAAACGAATGTATGATGGATACGCACTTCTCCAGACTTTGCAACGTATAGTAGTGATTCCAGATATGTATAGGCACGTCTCGGCATGCAACTCTTAAGAATTCTGATTTCACAGAGTATTAGCTATGCGATAAACGTGATACTAGCCCGGGATGTATTGGGCAATTAACTATTTTTACAGATTTGTGTCAGTAAATTATTAAAAAAAAGAAGTTTTCTATTCGCAATTATCAGTCAGCCAGTGAATGAGCATAAACTATTATCTAATAATGTAAAAATATACAAATATTCATTATACCTTTGCGATCACCCTGCATCGTGCAGATTTGATATTGCATACTCAAACAAAAAATGAGCAACACTTTAAGCGGAGAGTGTTCTCGCAACGGATTCACGCGTCGTATATATACGTCAAAAGTACGTAAGTTCGGAATGTTTTGTAGCCGCAGGTTTTGATGCCGCTTTGTCTTTCGTTGATCGTAAGCAAAGCATATGAGGCAACATTCCCACAAAAAAGCGGTTTGTAAAACCCAGGCGTATCTATTGGTGGAACGATGAAAATGCCACGACAAGGGCAGCTTGCATTTCGTCTAGACCTAGACGCATATATCTGCGCAAAGGAAGAAAGAATGCAGACATAGGCTCTGAGGGAAAAAATCATAAAAGAATATGTAACTACCAAAAAGTCTCTCATTGTAAGACATGCACAGATGCTTCATCTAGAAATTAATGTACGAAAAAATGTATTTTTTAAATTTAAATTTAATTTTTTTAATTTTTGTCCACTTTTTCGACAATCCAGCCCACTGTGCGCCGTATAATTACGATGCCGTATTACTGAATAAAGTTATGGGTCCGCACTACAAAAGTTTGGTATTTATTATCTACTTAGAATAAACTGAAACTTATTTATTTACCTGATAAAATACATATTTCTAATATCGAATTAACTGGTGACGATAGGAAAATCGTAACGCACATTTGCTATAGTCACCAGGTAATTCCACATTTGAATATAAACCCAAATGAATATTGGACATTAATCACATAATTTATATATTAACACAATATTTTCTAGAAATGACTAGAAATTTTTTTGACTAGTTTTTGCCACCGATAATTCTAATTTAACTTTAGTCTAAGTAGATAAATCAATAAATACAAAAAACGACAGTGATTTGAATAAACACATATATACACACACACACATATATATATATATATATATATATATATATATATATATATATATATATATGATTATATAACAATATATATTTGATTATGTAACAACAATTAGTAGGAGGGCGTACGGAATAGTGATTGTAGATCGTGTTAAACTGTGCTAGTAATTACCATTTACGGCGAGGTGTATTAGTAGACCGAGCCTTGTTTACGGACATATCAATACCCCATTAATTAAACCATGTACCAATATAATCCCAAAATATTTGATCGTCTTACGTTAACATCACCTTAAAGAGGGTCCCCATTGATACCAACTAAGCACTTAATCTACCAATAATGAACCTCCGTGGGAATTTAGAGATACTCATCAGCATTTTCAGATTTATATCTATATAAGGAACAAAAAACGATATATGTAGGATATATAACATGGCGATATATAAATTTTCGCTTCATTTCTATAATTTCTATAAAAATATGTTCTTTTAAATTTGTACTATATTTTATTTATTTATTTTATTTATTTTTATTTATTTATTTTATTTTATTTACCAGGATAAAACATACATACATACATATACATAGATAGGCATAGATGTGCACCTATATAGATGATATAAATCATATGTGCATAGGCCTGGTTAATACAATTTTTCAAAATGTCTTATTGCAATTGTAAAATTACTTTAAGCACAAAAATTTGTTCGACTGTTATTGGGAGGGGGTCTCCTTCCATTCTGTTTTTTATCGTTTCCAATGAAATGTGAAGTAGCAGCTTTATTACCTGAATATTTCTTGTCGGCATCATAAAATCCTTTTTCGGTATCATTATCGTATTTCCTCCCTTCTATCTTCATCGCAAGAATCAGAATAGTTATTGTCGTATATAATGTTGTCATATTATTATCTTCTGTTCTTATTTGCCTCATCATATTTTCGTGAGGTGCCTGCTCCTTTTCGCCGTCTTCCATAACAGAAATAAGGCATAATCTAAATATAAAAAAAGAAATATTAGTAAAATATTTAAAATATATTGTAATATAATAATATGTAAAATAATTGTAATATATATAAACTATCAAAGTAGCTTCTTAACAATGTTTTGGTAAAATATAGTCGCTGAAAAGAACTAACAATAAGTAAGTACTCGCATGAGTCTCATAACGATAGCCGTAATAACTTTAAAGTAGCACACCCATACGATTTAGAATTCATAGGGAAGCTGCTTAGCCCAATCTGAAAATGTGTTTCGACGCTTTTTACTCAAAGATATTCAAAAAAAATGTTGTATTCTTATTTTGACTTATTTTTTCCTTATTTTGTTAAAACTTAACATATTAACGAAATCAAGTTTTGAAACGATAGCAAAATAAATTTGAAAAATGTCAAAATAAGTTGAGCTTTTGATCCCACAGGTTTTTCATCTTTACATTTTGTTTTGGAATCTTTGAAGCTTATTTTGATATTACTCCATCACACATTTTATATCTTGCACTTTATACTGTACCACACATTTCATACTTTGCTACACTTAAATTTAGTATTGCTACTATTCAGACACAGTAAAAGCAAAAAAGTTTAAATTTATTTAGCGTATGGGTATCACCATATTGATATAAATACAAACAAAATATGGCAGCATATAGTCAATAGGGAAAATGCATATTTTTTTATTCACTGTTTACACCGTTATAACATAGTAAAAAATATAAATACTGCTTAAAAATGCCTTAATTAAATTAAAAAAAAAAAAAAAAATAGAGAAGATTTTTGAGCTGTTTAAACGCCGCCATTTTCGCGCGGTCTGTTAATGACGTCAACTACCACTGACAGTTGACCATTGTTTACTACAGCTGTCTCATTTTTAACTTCACATTTTTATAGCTTGTTTCTAACCAAAAGACTGCAATGACATACAAATGTAAAAACTACGGATTTGTTTACATGGTATGTTACGTCACTTTCGTTTTAACCTATGGTGTTGCATTTTGCAAAGTTCCCTCGCTTAATTTTTATTAATTTTAAGTATTTAAAAATATATTAATTATAAAAATGATGGCTTAATTCAAATGTCCGGTCAATAAAGATTCGGCAAAAAATCTATGAACCAAATTTAAATTTCATGCATATTCCCTATTGCATGGTTGTTTTCTTTTAGAAAGTCACAAGGTGTCTTTGGTAGGACCTCAGTGGGCATTGTTGAGTGTGTCAAAGGTTTGTCTTTCGATATTTGTCTCTGGTGTTACAGCTCTGCAGTTGTTCTTAGGCGATGATCATAACCAGGAGATCCATTGAATTGTCTGGTTACCAGCTGATGTTAGTTCATTTAGGTCACGTTTTATGAAGTAAAGCGCTATCCAGGGAGCACCATGGGTAGGCGAACTAACATAACACGCCGTTTATAATACAACGTCACAATAAAATTAACGATTATCAACGATTAACATCGTTATCAACGATGTTAAAATAAGTTGAAAATAAGTCAAAATGACTTGCAGCTATGTCACAATAAGTTTAAATTGTCTTAATGATGATGTAGCAATGTGAAAAAGAAAGATTATCATTAATTTACAATTACTAATTTATTTTGAAATTAATTGTTTGATCAGGATGGTAGCGACAGTTCCTACGTGGTAATTCATACTTACATTGAATTGAAATCACTTGAAAAAAATCACTATGTTTTTACCACACTTATACTATGTAAAAATGTTATACAACTTGTTACTCACAGTTATATAAATTTCTACACAATGTAATTGTTTGATCATTTCATTGTGTAATGATCAAAATTTGTATTGTGTAAATGTAAAGCAAGAACCATTTTAGTTATTTTGATAAATTATTTCAAATTTGGTTTTGGCTGATGTTTTGACGTTTGAATCGTTTATATTGAAAGCACCGTGTTCGTTCCTAATGAGGCAACCGCATTAGGCCGTTTTCACACTTTTAACGTATGTCTGGCTTCGTTACTAATTCGGAAGCCTGATTCGGAATACAATCGGAAGCTAAATTTGTATGTTATAAGTTTAACCTAGTGTGGTTCGAGTTCGGTTTCTTCTTTCTTCTTCTTGGTTCAGCTTCTCCGTTGGAGGTTGCTGATCATTATGAAATTTTTTATTTTTGACATCGCGGAACGTACCAGTTCCGCCGATGACACTCCAAACCAATCTCTCAAGTTGCGCAGTCAAGATATGCGGCGTCGATCAGCACTTCGCTTGCCCTGGATCTTTCCTCGGATTGTGAGCTGTTGCAATCCATATTTTCGTTTCTGGAGATGTGACCTAAGTATTGTAATTTTCGTTTTTTTTCATGGTGAACCTCCATGTTCGTTACCTTGTCCACCCACTGTATTCGCAGCAATGAGGAGTACCTGCCTTTTTGAGTACCTCCATGTTCGTTACTTTGTCTACCCACTGTATTCGCAGCATACGGTGGTAGACCCACATTTTGAAGGCCATTATCCTTTTTGTTGTTTCCTCGGTCAAGGTCCAACCTTCCATCCCGTATAGCAGAATCAGGAAGACCTAGCACGGGTCATTCTGGGCCTTAGTTCTATGCTCAGTCCCGGAGAGGTCAGCATATTTTGCATTTTAATGAATACTGCTCTTGCCTATTCAGTGCGTGCTAAGACCTCTTGGCGGTTTGTCCACTCGTCATTTATCCAGGTTCCAAAGTATTTGTATTTGGAGAGCTGTTCTATGTGTTCCCCGTCGACATTGTTTTTTGAAATCAGCATGGCCTTTGTCTTTGCTGTGTTTAGTTCCAGTCCGTAATGTATACTTTTTTGCTGATATGTTGGTCATCATGCATGTGAGGTCTTCAATGTCGTCCGCGTATCGGATGTTGTTAATTGCTCCGCCGTTTACTATGAATCCCGCAGGTTCCTCGGCAAGCGCCTACCTGAATATAGCTTCGGAGTATATGATGAATAACATATGGGAAAGAACACATCCTTGCCTCACACCCTTTCGAATCTGTATGTTCTCTGTCAGTTCAATTCAGTCAGTTTCAATTCTGACTTTAGCTATCTGACACAATCTATAAATTCGACACAATCTGAATATCTTGGCGGTCGATATTCAGTTTGCCAAGATATTCATTAGCTTCTCATGTCTGACATTTCCGAAAGCCTTGATATAGTCAATAATACAAGCATATACGTCTTTATTGACATCACGGCACCGCTGAACCAATATCCCAAATGCATGTAGCGCTTCCCTAGTACCAAAGCCGTTGCGGAAACCAAATTGTGTATCGCTTATTCCATATCGATAGATTCCTGAATGAATAATACTAAGTAACAATAAATATACATAAAAGTACGTGACTCATCAAGCTTATCATGCGATGTTCATTACAGTAGAATGCATGTGGTTTTTTCGGTCTGGTGACGATACTTGACGTTAGCCACTCGGTCAGTAAAATGTCCGTTTTGTAGATTGCGTTCCTTAGCGTGGTTAAATGTGGGATAGGAAAAAGAAAGCAAACTAATGAATTTCGATAGAACCATAAATACATTAACTTAAAGCAAATATTTTATTAACAAACAAAACATTAATTAGTTGTGTATTTGACCATCTTGAAGTGTTAATATTTTTGTTTTGTTATTTTATACTAACCTCCGTTCCACAACTTGTGAGCTATTTAATCTTTTTAGAAATTCCAAAATAAGTGAGCTATTAAAATTTTTTTAAGAACTTCAACAATGGAAACATTCTTAATGAATTATTCTGATAAAACACATTACTAAAGTACAATTATTAGGAACTGAACAAATTTACTAGTGGTTAAAAGTGAATTCTGCAATTCTTTGGCAGTATTGATGATATCGGTGTTGCAATTGATACTAAGCGGAAACTGCACTTCCCTACGAAGTTTTTCTTTAGACATATGTTTTAAATTAGGTTTTGGCATTTTTTCGCTAACTCCAACTCTTTTAAATTATAATTTAAATATTTTAAACAATAATTTTTAAACAAAAATTGTGATGTAGCTGGTTTCAAAAATCAAGTCAAACTGTTTATCACTAGTACTACTATTATCAAACGTCAGCTTAATAACAAAAACTATCCTATGTTCGTAGCGTAGTACTAAATACTATATGTTTATCGTTAAAATTAAAAAAATGTTGTTACAGTTCAATAAATTTCAATAGAAATTGAAATAGCTCACTTATTATAGAACAGAGGTAGTACTTTATTTACTTGAAGAAGATAAATTAATTAATTTAAACTTCTTGAAGTAAATAAAGTATAAAATAACGAAACAAGAAAACATTAATTGTAATGTAACTCTCTTTAAATGAGTCACTAAAATATAATATTAATCTAAAATTTGTTTAAATAATTTCTAAAACTTGACAATTCGAATGTATGTTCATATCAATGTCGTTATTTGTAATTTTATTGTTTTTTGCCTCCTTTATTTGGCTTTTCTTTCTTGCTTTTCCCAACGGTCCATTCATCATCCCAATCACCACAATGACTTAAAACAGAGGACACATTTCTATTTACTGGTCCCTTACTCAAGGGATCAACTGCGCACTCAGATTAACTTTTTATGTTAACCTTTCTAATAACTTCTGCCGTTAATGTCCTAGAGTAGAGTAAGTAAGATGAAGACTATTATGACATTATTATAATGTTGAAATTACTACAATAGTAATTGAAAAAGCTCGACTAAATAGGCCAACATGACTTGTTAGTCAAGCGGGTGATACACAAAAGACCAACGCAGTCAAGGCGGCCTGTTTCATAGAGCGTTTTCAATTTTAATTTTGTAATGCCATAATACTCTTCATCTTAATTAAATTGTATTAGTTTCAACTAGGGATTTCAATCCGGAAAACCGAATCCGGTAATCTGGCGGATCCGGCATCACTATTCGTTTACCGGATCCGGTACCAATATACCGGATCCGGTCAACGGATCCGGTGATGCTAATTTTTGGCAAAATAATCGCACTGTTGGTACTTTAAATGAGTGGTGCGCCAATGGCGCCACATGGTTTTTTTTCAAAATCAAAATTGATTTTGTAATAAATAATGTATACCTAAAATAATTAGCGTATCTGTTGGTATATAACGCGACCTTTCTTCCAAAAAAATTGCCTCTAAAACATAGGTCCGCGTTATAGGCGCACAAAAAGTAGGTCGAATTTTAGGGTGAGCCTTATGCACCGGCAAATAAGGTATTTATAGTAAGTTGATTAAACTAGATAGACATTTAAATAGATATTATATTTCATTAGACTGATTTATCTTAATGTCTGTCATAAATATAAGAATAAGACTTGTTACCATGCTCAAATAGCTAATTGTTGTGATCTCAGTAGATAGAATAAAGTTTATTATGTTAGATTTAACTCCATCGATCCGGCCGGATTGAAAATGGCACCGGATTGTAATCCCTATTTCTTAGTATTTTGAGAAATAAGGCAGCGACATATCAATGAAGATGAGGTTGAATTTATTTTAATTTTACAAAATTAACATTTGTAGACTCTCACTAGTTTCTTTACCGTGTTACTATTTGGACCAAGTTTTGAAAATCTGCAACCTTTTTGTTAATATTTTGAAAAATAAGACAGCGCCAGATCAATGAAGATAAGGTTGATATTTTACAAAATCAACATTTGTAGACTGTCACTATTTTCCTCACTGTGCGACTTTTTGGAAGAATTTTGGAAATATAAACACCACAAATTTCTCCAGATAGTCCATGTTTTGAAAATCTGAAAACGTTTTCTAAATATTTTGAAAAATAAGGCAGCGACAGATTAATGAAGACGTGGTTAAGATTTAACAAAACTAACATGCATAGACTCTCGCTATATTCTCTACTGTGAGACTATTTGCAAGAATTTTGAAAATCTGTGACCTAGAATTTCTCCAAAAAGACAAAGTTTTAAAAATCTGCAACGTTTTTTTATATATAAGTTTTTTTCATATACTATATTTCAAAATAAGACAGCGACAGATCAATGAAGATGAAGTTGAGATCTAGAACATAGCTCCGCATTATAGGCGCACAAAGAGTAGGTTGAATTTTAGGGTGCGCCTTATGCACCGGCAAATACAGGCACGCATTTGAATAGATATTATCTTTCATTAGACGGATTCATCATGATGTCTGTCATAAATATTAGAATACGACTTGTTAGCATACTCAAATACCTAATAGTTGTGATCTCAGTGGATTAAGTAAAGTTTATTATGTTAGATTTAAGTCCATGGATACTGCCGGATCCGGAAGGATCCGGCCAGACTGGTAGAAATTCGGCCGGATTCTGCCGGATTGAAAATGACACCGGATTGCAAACCCTAGTTTTATCCTTTTTATTATTTTTTTTATTCTTTTATAATCTTTTATAGCAATGGTTACAATCTTGTCAATAAAACTGTTACGTGTGCCTGATTATGGCGAAATTGATTAGTTAAATTTTAAATCGCCGAAACTAGTAGCTAGTAACAAATTTGAACAGTTTATTCTGTTATTGTCCTATGGTCACTAGTTTGGAATTTCTTCGGCATGCTGTGCTGCGGTTTTCCTAATTAGAACGGGACAAGGTTCGAACGAGAGTCGCAACAGTTCGCTAACAGTTCAGATTGTGTTGTTCAGAATGTTAAAACATTAGGCTGAAATTAGGACTTCCAAAGATTTGCCTAAGTTAGGCTTTTCTAATTAGGACAGGACAAGGTTCCAATGAGGCTTGCTTAGTTGGGTAGCAGTTACAAAGGCCTCATTAGGTGGAAGTTAGGACTTCCACAGATTTTAAGAAGTAAAACTTTCCTAAGTTTGAATGAGGCTTTCCACAGTTCAATAACAGTTCGGAAGGCCGCATTAGGTAGAACTAACACTTCCAAAGATTTGCCTAAGTTAGGTTTTTCTAATTTGATTGAAAAAATACTCAAATGAGGCTTGTCACCTTTCGGTAACAGTTCAAAAGGCCTCATTAGATGAAAGTTAGGACATTCAAAGATATGCCTCAGTTAGGTTTTCCTAATTGATACAAAGTTTCAGTGAGGCTTGCTACAGTTTGGTAACAGTTCGGAAGGCTTCATTAGGCTCGTATAGATATTTCATCATGCCAATACTTTGTTAAATTTCAAACCGATTAATTGAAGATTTTGCATAGTGACCAATATGTTAAGTTTCAATTTTCTCAAACCAATATAAAACGGTCATATATTTCAAAATAGACAGTCTATTTGTTAGTTTAATTGTCACTCTTTATTCGTTGTTCATGTATATTATACCGATTAATGTAATCGCTGTAGTTTTTCAACCTCAGTTTGCTACGTCGCGACGTCAAAATAGGTCAACAGAAAAATATAATAAAATACAGTTTTATACGTTTCAAAATTTATTTGTAGGACACTACATATGTTTCACCACACTGTGGCTTCATCAGGTGATGAAATATAGAAATATTCACCTGATGAAGCCACAGTGTGGTGAAACATATGTAGTGTACTAAAAATAAATTTTGAAACGTATAAAAATGTGTTTTATTATATTTTTCTATTAAAAATGAAGTTTCAACAAGTAACTAATTCCACAACTAATCTAAACTAATACAACTAATTCCACAACTAAGAAGTCCACAACTAATCAATTATTCAAATTAGGTTCTTGAAATAAAAAATAAGTAACACTAATAAATAAGAGATTTCTGAACTTATTATTACAGCTCACTAAAAATTTATAAGAAAAAAATAACTTGCATAAAATTTAAAGATTCAGCTGTAGGCGCTAGGTGAAACATTGTAACAAAAAAATATATAATTATAAATTAAAACACTCGGTGTAAGTTTCACAAATGAGTTTATTAAACACTATCGATTTCGGCATTTTAGGCCTTCGTCAGAAGTTTACACAAATTACAAGTTTACAAATCTATATATACATTTTTTTTAACATCTGTGAGTTACAATGGGATTAGTTCGGAAATTTCTAATGAGGATTTGGCCGGTATTAGCAAGGAATAAGTCTACCTGATCATTTAGGGTGTTTGAACCGTTCGAAATAGCTTTTTGGATTTCGTAAGCTTCTAGGAAATTCATTTTTGGGCCATTGTCTATAATATGTAAAATTTTTAAGTTTGTTATATCGCAGGTATGATTCGTCTCAATTAAATGCTTGGCTAAATTCGAATCCGATTTTTTATTTTTGTAGGATCTCAAATGTTCATTAAACCTAATATTAAATGTCCTACCCGTTTGGCCTATATAAGAGGCATTGCAAATCATTACATTTAATTTGGTAAATTCCACTGCGTTCATTTCGATCTACAACATTTAGTTTATTATTAACAACAATGTTTTTAAGCGTATGTTTATTGTAAAAGGCCGGAGTTATGTTATATTGATTTAATTCATGTCCTACTTTCCGACTGCTATTTCCAATATAGCTTAACCTACGATATTGTGTAATTTCTTCGTATTCTAATTTTTCATTATATATTTTGTTTAAGATTAGTTTCTTATTTTTTTTGAATATAAGTTTGTCTATGATATCGTTACTTGCAAAATAACTTGCATTTATGTAAAAAATCAAAGTAATAATAAAATTGTCAATAGCTAATTATTATTTCCGGAAATATTTAAATGTTATTCGTTTATTTCATTCAATTTGTTGTAAAAATACTTTTTGATTATCTTGATGAATGTTTTGAAACTTATTTATTTGTGTAAAAGAGATATACGACACGGACGTGTCTTGTTTAAAGTACCGCGGCACATTTTTATCTCGGAAAAACTTTCTGATACTTAGATATGTACCTTTGATATACTAGATTTGAAAAGGTCACTCCAAGTCCACTACTTGTCGATATAATGATATAAGGGAAACTTTGTTGCTTATGCCGTCGTGTACCCTCCTCTTCAATGTTTTAATAAAGAAATTGCATCTTGTTTTACTGTATAGATATATCACACCATTATTATATTACAAATTCGTTTAACAAAACGTCATTTTACAAACTTACGTTAACATTACTTCTAAAAATGCTGTATCAGAATTATGTTAAAAAATTGTGTTGAAAACCAATCTTTTTTGTGGTGATTTATAAAAACCTAATATAACAAGATAATATCTGTTCCTCATATTATGTTCCTCATTTATGTTCCTCATATTATGAAGAACATAATCTGATCAACTTCGATTTATTTAATTTATTCAATCAAACAATTGAAGTCTTTATCCTATTTAGTCTAGATGAAAATGTGGTACGCGTACCACCAGTTGTACATGAGGTTTCCAGTTTTACATGAGGAAGTAGGTACTTGCCTACAAATAAAATTAACATTGGCTAAAGCTTGTTGAAAAATGTTGAATATACAACAGTATAAGAATGAGAAAAAGATGGCGACACCTGGTGAGTAAAAGTCGAATTAAAATAAAGACACTGAGAGCTAGTTCTTTATCTTCTATCATATTATATATACCGCATGTTTGTTATTTTCTTGTAATGTTGAGTTTTATAAAATAAAGTGCTTAGTTATTTCACAGACAGTTATCTGGTAATTCCAACAAATCATCAATGCGATAATTAAGGAACTTTGCAACAGGTTATAGGCCCAGGGCGAATATAAAGTGGAATAAAGACCGGGTACTGGTACAGCCACGTGTAAAGTTTTAAGGTTAGAATAAAGAATAAAGAATTAGGAATAAAGAATAAGGGATAAAGAATAAAGCTTAAGGGATAAAGATTAAAGTATAAAGAATCAAGAATGACATATAGCACACATTTTAGCATTACGAAACTCAATATTAAAAATTACCAAGTATAAAAATTTATGGTAGAACTTCTGTTAATTAAAGAGGAGTTATGAGAACAAGTTACTTCAAGTAAACCTACAGTCACAGAAGCAGTAGCAGTACAGAGGAAAAAATACGACAAAGCACGTGCTATAATTGGACTTCTAGTCGAAGATTCTCAACTCACTCATATTCGCAAAGCAGAAACGTCAAAGGAGGTATGGAATTCACTCAAAACTTATCATAAAAAATCGAAATTAACAAGCAAGGTTTTTATTTTTCGACAAATTTGTAACCTCAATTTACATGAATCAGGGAATAAGGAAGAGCACATGAATGTAATGTCAGATCTAGTAGAAAAATTAACCGCACTCGGTCAGGAACTTATGGATCATCTCGTTGAGGCTATGCTACTGAGCAGTCTTCCAGACTTATACAGCACATTAATTACAGCATTGGAAAGCAGATCAGAGGCAGAGCTATCTCTGGAACTTGTCAAAAGGAAGCTGCTATATGAATACAGAAGACGAAGAGGAATAAAAGGAGTCGATAGTGATGTAAACTCAGCTCTCAAGGTTACATAAAAGCGCAATTAAAGTACAAATCAAGACACTGAATGTTATTTTTGCAAAAATAAGGGACCTCACGTAAGGGATAGCAGTAAACACGCTCGGTGGCAAGCATATAAAGAAAAGAAGAAGAGAAAAAATAAGGCACATCAGGTAACTGAATCACCACAAAATCAAGTCACTGGTATGAGAGGACACCAAGCTACTACAACACCTACTATAGTCCTATCACAACACCTATTATATGAGCTAAAGTCGGAGCAGAGTGCCAAAGTTGATCATTTAAATTTTTTTGGCAGCCAAGGTTATATTTATGTCAAAAGAAAAAAGACAGGAGCTGGATCAAAAGGCATTACTGCTCACATTTGTTGGGAACTCTACAGAATCTAAGGCCTACAGGATATGATACATGTTGAATCAAGAGACATACAAAATACCCATTAGCACGGACGTAGCTTTCATTGCAGAAATTACCAGCATCATAAACACACACAAAGGAGAAGAAACTACAGTATGAAAAAAAACAAAGAAAGGAAAAGCAGAAGAATGAATCGAAATACCACCCGAAGAAGAAAGAACGATACAACGAAGCACTGATGTGCAAACAGGAGAATAGGAATCAACATTGATATATGATAATTATGTACTAACCGATAGAGGAGTCATATCAATATAGTGAACTAGATGAGGAACTTCATATTGAATCAACAAGGAAATCAGAACGAACAACTAGAGGAATTCCACCAGTCAGATATCGAAACACTTCAAAATTAGCGACGCAAATAAGCAGCGAATCAAAAAACAGACAAGAAACAATAACAGTACCAGATAAGGAGCATGGATAAAAGCGAAAATGGACGAGGAAATGGAATCGCTCAACAGTAATCAGACCTGGAAGCTGGCTGAAACACCTACCAACGAAGAGGCAATTGGTGGCAAGTGGGTCTTCAAGAGAAAAATAAATTAAGAATCCGGAACCATGCGTTATAAAGCGAGTCTGGTTGCACTGGAGCTGAGCCAACGGCATGGCACGGATGACTGCGAAGGATGACGGTTTTGCACCCGTCGTCAGACTAGTAAAATTTCGACTCCTATTAACGATTTTAGGAAAAATAAATCTTTCCATATATCACTACGATGCTAAAACATAATTCTTGAATGGAGAGTTGCAAGAAACAATCTATATGAATCAGTCCGAAGGCTACGAAGAACCAGGGAAAGGAGGTATGTCTTGCAAACATATGAAAAATATATATAGACTATAGGACTATATGGACTATTAAGCAAGCAGGGAAAGTTTGGAACGAGAAACTTCACACAACCCTGAGCACTCGCGGTTTCAAGCAAGATATCGGAGATCCCTGTTTGTACATCAAGAAACATGGGGAATCTATAAAACTATCTATATGACAGTCTACGTCGACGATATTTTGATTGCCTTTTGAACATGAATTTATAATATTATTGCTAACATTCTTATACCGTTCAGCATTAAAACGAGTAATAATCATATCTCCGTTCATTATGCGCAACTGCTTACACTGGATTTCGAAAAGGAGGATGCAACAATCTACCAACAATACGATGGTAAGATTGTGCAATGAAGAAAATTTGAAACACCATAGACAGATCTTGGTGAGCATAGAATGGGATGAAGTGAACGAAGTAGACTGTAATAATGTTGATACGCAATGGAATTTGTTCACGGATATTTCCTTGGAATATTTTAAGTAGGCCTTACCCAAAATTCATAGACGTAAGAAAACCACAACTGTTATGAAAATGACCTAAAACACTACTAAACATTATCTCCCCATAACCCTATAATTTATGTTTAAATTTATGCAAAATTTAATTTTTTATAAATTTATGAATTTATTTAAAAGTGTCATCACAGAAAATTCATCAAGAATTGCGCAACGAAAGCGACAAATTGGAACTTCAAGTAGTCTAGAAATAACAACTTGGAATATTGTGAGAGAAGTAACAGAACTTAAAAAGAAAAATATTTATTTTAACCCAAATGAAGAACCACGTGCTAGTTCCATAAAAATTAATAATTTCTT
Source organism: Phosphuga atrata (assembly GCA_944588485.1). Taxonomy (NCBI): domain Eukaryota; kingdom Metazoa; phylum Arthropoda; class Insecta; order Coleoptera; family Silphidae; genus Phosphuga; species Phosphuga atrata. The sequence goes on along the minus strand of OX155896.1, from coordinate 10,008,104 downwards.
GGTGGACAGAGCTAGAATATTAGCTGAATCTCAAGTATTAATTATAATGACAATATTGAGTATATTAAATTCTATATTCTTTGTACCAGCTAGTGAAGAAGAGATATCGCATATAATTGTTAATTTAAAAAATAAAAAAAAGTGTAGGCATTGACGATATCCTATATATAGTTATAAAAAAATGTGTTTCTACTTCTATATTAAGTCCCTTACTGTTCCTCAAAAATAAATTAGTATTGGTTGGCAAATTTCCGGAAAAACTGAAACGTGCGCTCGTCACTCCAATTTAAAAGGAGGGAGATTAAAATGAGATCGGGAACTATAGGCCTATAAGTATCCTATCTGTCTTCTCAATCATTTTTTGAAAAAATTGTATGTACCAAAATAATATCTTTTATAAATAAGTATAATTTAATAAATTGCCATCAACACGACTTTGTTAAAGGTCGCAGCTGAATGCTGAATGCTGAATGTTTTCAATATATACATACAATTATAGAAAATCTAGAAAACTCTAATATTCCATTTGGGATGCTAATGGATCTTTCCAATTAGTCTATGACTTAGTAGACCATAGGATTCTGTTATAGAAATTATGCAAATATTGAATAAGAGGCGTTCGTTTTGATTGGATCAAATCATTTTTGAATAATAGGGAACAGATAACCAGGGTTCACTCTCCACATGGTTTTCCTTATTTCTCTCCAAGGATTGTAAACATGGGTATTCTACAAGGAAGCACGATTGGCCCATTACTGTTCTCAATGTTTATTAATGATCTACATCAAATACCCACTACTGAAAAACACCTAATGATCTACAATGCAAATGATACATCTCTACTCATCATTAACAAGACTGTGGATGATATTAGTCCAAATGCAAATAGCATTGATATTAGTCCAAATGCAGTACTTGCATTTGGACTAATATATTGATATACCAGGACTAATGATATTGATATACCAGGATATCATTATTGATATCATGATTTCATTCAAGCAAGGTAATAATAAATAAAGACAAGACTAATACTATCATTTTTAAAAGCTAAAGAGATAAGGACAAGTACACTCCAAGAAAACAAATTAATAACGAAGACCTTGAGGTATATTATTTTATAAGGCTCCCTGAACTATTTATAGATCAATCGCTTGATTGGTACATGCTCTCCGTGTCACAAAAAGTCTGAATAAGGCAGTTTTTGCGTTGAGATGTGTTCATAGCTCTTAGGGTGGTCTACTACGCGATTTTTTATTCCCACTTAAAATTTAATATTATGTTTTGGGCAAATAGTATCCACATCAGAGGCATCTTTAGAATAAAAAAGGAACTCTGCAGAAGCCAGTTCAATCTTGCTAATATTTTAACAACAACAGCTACTTACATCTATGAGTCTTACTTCTTTTTTACAAATAATGTACTTGAAACGCAAGATTTAAAATATTTCCTTGAAAACTCACACAGCCAAAGTTATTCCATGAAATAGATTTTGGTACCTGTACTTGACAAGGCCTGTATTACTATCCTGATCTATCGCAAATTGGTGGGAAGCCTTGTGATATCCAAAAACTTGTCTCCCATTCGTATTTCTTCATTCGTAGATTGTAGGACGAAGTCAATTGTCAATGAAGTTTATATCAAGTTTGAATACTTGATACAGTTTTGCAAACTTAATACAAAAATGCTGTTAAAAATGATCGAAATTCAACAGAATTTAATTAAATTGAAGAGATAACCATTTAGCTAAACTCTAATACGAATTATATATTTCGACCGGAAAATCTATTATATAGCCAAAAGTTTCTGCTACTTAGAAAAAAGTTCGGCAAAAAATAAAAATATAGTATTTATTCATTACATTTACATTCATTACAGTTACATTTTGAACACAAAATTTTGATTGATTTAAATATTTCAAGTCTGGTTGCGTTTACGTGAACAAATATTCCAAGTATAGCATTCATTATAATTTTAATAAAACAGAATGAGTTTAAACTCTACATACCAGAAAAGCTCCTTTTGCCAATGGTAATTGCAAATTTATGCATTTAGTGCACCCTGTAAGTTATATTAATTACATAATCGCGAAAAGTTTGCAACTCTCCATCGGGTTGCAAACGGGTTGCATCAATTAAATTCTAAAAAAGTAGTAGAAGAAAGTGTGAATGCACCTTCTGCGTTGTACTAAATCACTTAAATTGCATGCTCAACTTTTTCTAAAAATTAAACAGAAAATGTATTTGTCCATAAAGTATTTTTTTAATTATGTATTTTGTCCATAATGAAAGTTTTAATTACAACTTAAAATGTTTTAAATTATTTCTTGCTGCATTGAATTAAAACATTGAAAAAAATTGATTATTGTAATTATGTTTTTTAATTGTTAACCCAATTAATATTTTTTAAATGCCTTTTTCAAGTTGGCTGATAGAACACGCACCACTTGTTAGCTTTGAAAGGTTTATTAACATCGTTTGGAATATATTTAAATTTAGTGTTTTATTCGCAACATATTTATCAATCAATAAATATATAGGTCGTTCATTTTTGCATGAAACTTTTCAATCAGTAAATGACATATTTCTAGATTCCTAGATCCTAAGTAATTTAAGTTTATTGTAGGGTATAATATAACAATACTTATGTTTGGCCTCCTCAATTGTAAAGAAAGCTTTGACATCGTGTATACGTCCAGCGAAACTAGATTTTTACTTACAATGTTGCAAAGTACGGCTACGATGCGGTAAAGTAACCAGTAAATTATAACCTTTCAGGGACACTTACAAAATAAATTAAGTATAAGACAATAAAATCTAATTTAAAATACGCTACTTTACACCATATTTGTCAAGATATAGTAGAAAATAAAAATGATTCTTTAAATTTTACTGGCGTCTAACATGTGGAAAAATGACATATTATGTACCTAATAAATTTGAGTTAGTAAAAATGTCAAAGTTTTTGAGTACCAACATTAAAAGATTAAATAATTTCCAATATTGTAATTAATCTATATCTATTTGTTTCTTAAATAATAATTGTCGGAAATGATTTTACTTGCTCGATGCTTTAATGCTCCAGCAAATGGGGAACCCGCCCTTCGGGCTCGTTCCCCAAACGAGCTGTTGCATTGTAAAATCAATGTTTCCGTACTCTAATGTAAATAACTATTTACTAATAGTCTTGTAGCACTAATAGTCTAATTATTTAATTGGTCAAAATTTATTGTACGCACAATTTTCGTATTCAACAATATTTTTATTTCATGTTATTTTGTATTATATTTTATTTACAAGGCGTTAATTTATTCACCATAAATAAATTAACAATAAGCGTTTGCAAATAGTACCGATTGTTAATTAAATTCGACCATTTTTTTGGCATATAAATGGATTGATATATTTATATTAAATTATTTTTTAATCAAAAACACACTGTATTAATTAGATACATTAACTACCTTACAATTAAAGTTCCATTAAATATAACACATTTACTTAATTCAATATTTACTTATAATCAATTATATACAATTTGCTATAGTGAACCAATAAACTATTAAAATATCCAATCTATTTAATGTTCAAATATAAATATCATTAAAATTATATTTATATTAGATGTGTATCTAATTATTTAATTAAAACCAATATAACATTATAATTTTAAGTTAATGTTAAGTTAATACAAATTTTAAAATTAAAATTTTTTCAATGATTTTGTTAATAAGGACAAGGACAATTGTCACCTTTTGGCTCAGAATTTTAACCCTTTGCGGTCCTATTTAATTTCTATAAGCATATACCCTAGGTCCTATTTTTTTTTCAAAAATAAAAGAAATGTAAACTACATATTTATAATTTATTTATAACAAAATATATTTTTTCAAATCCAATATCACAAATGCACAAAAAAATTGTAGTCTAAATCATCAAAACAATCCAAAATAAATTAGCACTCATAAAAAAAAACAGTAACAAAAAGTAATTAGTAAAAGGTCTATCTATACCACCTTACAGAGATCAAACGATTAATCGTATGCCTGCCTCTCTTCGGGTGTTTACGCGATGATTATGCGTAGAAGTTTATCTGGAAACTGAACATACTATAGATAATATATATATATATATATATATATATATATATATATATATATATATATATATATATATATATATGTACTCCATGTTATTTAAAATATCAATATGAAGCAAAACAAAATAGTAAATGCTATGAAGTAAATATTTCTATTTGAAGCAAAATCGGTCTAATCATTTTTATATGAATATTATTGTTCCCACATTATTCATATTATTTGTATATATTTTGCATATGATATTTTTTGAAACATTCGCCAGGATGGAGGCCGGGTTTACGTGTGCAAGTGTCGCAATAAAATACAGTTTCTCTTCTTCCACCGCGCACCTTTCGATTACTACAAACTGCACAATCCTTCGAATTACTTTTTTCGTTTGAAAAAATAAAATGACGTTTCTTATTTAGCCGTTCTTCCAAATCCGATGTTGATGGACGACCTGTTTTGCCAGATTTGGGATTCCTAATATCTCCTACAAGTTGTTGCAATAACACTTTTCTATACTGGAGGTGAGTTTTCCGTTCTAATCCATCTTCTTGTATACCATTTGTCTTCTTTGCTTACAAAACAAAATGTAACTGTTTACAATTGCTACCTCCAGAAGCCAAAAAAACATTTTTCCCCACCACTTTAGTGACTTTCTTGTAGAGCCATAACTTGCTATGTATTGGTCGGCACGATCAACTGCACCCATATTTTTCGAATAGTCGATAATCGCTACAGGTTTTCTTATTTTTTCCACTGCTCCGGTCCTTATTCTTCTCGTCACCAACTTAGTCTCTGTATTATGAAAAGTGGAAAGTATTTGTACATTTCTTTTATCTTTCCAAGATAATACCATCGTTTTATTACCTATATGTTTTCGTCGAGTACTTTTGGAGTCTTAATTTTTTTTTTCGTCAGGCAAACCATTCCTGTTAAGCATTATTGTACCAGTTGTGTGAATGCCCAGGGTTAGTAGTTTATCAGCTAAATCTGTGCCTGTATAAAATCTGTCAGTATATAAGTGGAATCCGGTACCGTTAGATTTTTCCAATAATTTATTACACAAATGTAATGTTATTCTTGATGTGAACGGGAGATCAGGACGAATAAGAGTAGCTGTTGTACTGGACCCGTAGTATGGTAACAATACACTTATATACCCAGTTTCTGATTCAGCTAAGACATATACCCTAAGTCCCCACTTCGTTGGCTTTTGTGGATTATACATTTTGAATATGATTCTCCCTTTGAATCCAATAGTACTTTCATCTACTGCAATATTTTGTGTAGGAATATAGTATTCTCTACATTTATTGTCAATGTAATCTACGACATTTTTTACTTTTGCGCCTCGATATGATATATGAGCTACAGGTTGTTCTGGAGGTGGGTTCAAATGAAATGACCAATATATTTGGAGGAGCCGTTTTCTAGAAAAAACGTCCTTGAAGAAGGCATGCTTATCTGTCCATTCCTCGCTAAAATACTCTTTTATGGATGATTTCTCATGTAATGCCATGTTCATAATGACACTAAAGAATGCTTTCATTTCTGTGAGTGTAACGTCCACCCAATCCGACCATATGGAATATTTTTGTACGGGCGTCACTTTCTGTATATTTTCCTTTGCGTACCTTTTAGTTTCTCTCACAATATCTTCAACAATTTCATTAGTGAAAAATAATTGAAAGAATTCTACTTCTATGGCTGTACTATTTCTTGAAGGGTTATAACCGTGTCCAGCATTATATGGTAATTTTACAAAATCTTCGTCATTTGTACCCCATAATTTCCATCTGCTCTCGTCAAGAACTCTGTTTTCTTCGTAGCTTTCTTCCTCAGAATTACTTTCATGATCGTATTCAGTCATCTACTTCAAAATCATCTTCAGAAGCAACATTCTCGTAACCAATCTCTGAATCAAATTGGCTCTCATCGCTAGAAGAGATTTGTAGACGTTTTCGTGAAGCCTTTGGCATTTTCTACTACGATTGATAAAATAATAAATTACAAAAAATTAATATCATATATAAAATGTAAAAATATAAAAATATTACTACTTACCAGCAAATTCAAACTGACAAAAGTGATTTCAAAAAAACAAACAGTTTCACAAATTGTTATAAATTCAAATAATAAATGAAAATGAAATAATTTATTTACAAAAAATGCAACAAGTTGTTATTTACGCGTACACTATGTTGATTACTATTCAAAACAAAAAAGATTTTAGACCAGCATACGCCTTGTCATTGAGATGAACATAGAAATTATAATATTTTATTTATAACAAATGCATCAATCTGCGCTTTACGCTGAGTGGTATTTTGTCACCATTCAAAACAAAATTGCACATGTCACTGAGAAAAAGAATTTTCAAATATTACACTTCGCACAAAGAAATCAATCGAAGTTTTATTATTTTCTATAATATATAATATTGCTTAGAATAAAATTTAAAATAAACTGGTTTTACACAATACATACACTCGTTTACATTCTTGGACAGAAAAAGCGATAAAAACTTTTACTCTAGCGTTTTTCCTTTTATTTAGTAATGTATCAAAAGTAGTCGGGTGGTCGTCACCTTTGTTTATTTTCGGAAGGCCTACGATGCCATTGATACAGAAACGCTTAGCAAAGTACTCCAGAAACTAGAGCTAGACCACAAAACCCGAAGACTTATCCTAGAAACTTTGACCAACACCTATTCCAAGGTTGAATTTAGAGGCGAGATTTCAGAAAACTTCGAAATAAAAACTGGAGTGAGACAAGGAGATGGACTTTTTCCACTTCTTTTTAACTGTCTCGTTGAAAATGTTATGAGAGAATAGCGCAAATAACTTATCGATTTGGGTGCTCAGAGTGGTATCTGCCTGGGACGTAAGAACGATGGACTGGTTGTGGAATGCCTCGCCTTTGCAGATGAAATGACACTGTTTGCTGATTCACTTAAGATGGCAACAATGCAGGTAAATTGGCTTAGAAAGCATACTGCCAAAGTGGGTCTTCAAATGTCGCTGGAGAAAACTGAATTATTTACCAACTTCAGAGAAGCAAACAGAGGGATGTTAGAGAGACTACTAACTAAGGGCTGAGAAATTTAAGTATATCGGCGTATGGCTGAACCCAACTTATCAGAAAGTGCATCATTATCCAAGTGAGTCAACAAGTTAGAACTAGCCTATCGACTGACTAAGAAACACTTACAACAAGAAATGCCTGTCACGCAACCTGAAACTTAAGCACTACACATCAGTCTTACGACCAGAAGCCCTGTATGCCATAGAGTGTCTTTCCTTGAACCGAAGAGGTCTGGTAGAGAAATTGGAAACCAAAGAGAGGAGAATCCTCAGGAAGATCCTAGGCCCGGTAAGGGAAGATAGGGAATTCCAAAGGCGACATAATTCTGAGCTCTACGAACATATTGAGCCCTTCTGTGCAAGGTGAAGAAGAGTAGCTTTCTATGGCTACGCTGCAAGATTGCCTCCAAACCGACTAACCAACCGTTTGTTCACCTTCTGGCAAACAAGGTTCGTACCACGTTGACAGAAACCGAGAAGGATATTACAGTACTGGGAATAACAGATCTTAAAAACAGACAGTCTGTGAGACGCACTCTGAAGAAAGTCCGTGGATTTCTGGAAAAACCCCGAAGGAAAGGTGCTTCCTGGACAGAAGAGAGAATAGAGTTATACCGGCAGAAGATACGACAATATTGGGCAAAAATCAAAGCCCAACTGTTGAACAAGCGTGGACAAAAGTAGGGCTATTCGAAACTAGAAGAAGAAGATAACAATGTTTCTATGGATTTCAATAAAACATTCATTTCTAGTAACACGGTATAGGTACTTGCCAAACTTAAATCCAATTTTAAGACCGTCCTGTAATTTAGTTATTTTAGAATTATTTCATTGCATACTGGTGTCATACAGGTATTTGATTGGCTGTCCGCAAATCTTGTATGATAATAGAAACTATTTTATTCATCAAACCAATAAATCTACAATCTCTTTTATAATAATAAGTTGTATTGAAACTGGCTCTATTGAGCACCAAGAAGCGAGAACTTTGGAAAATAACAAGGAAGCTTTAAAAGTAAGATATATTTAGTTTTATTTGAAGAAGATGTTGGCAGCATAATGTTATTATTTAAATCAAATTTAACGACGTATAGTAAGTAAATGTTATATAAGCAAATGTGTTAAAACTTTGGGGGGTTTGTTTTAAACCTACAGGACGTTTAATTTGCATATATCACACTTCTGCACTAATCTCGGTCAAAACAGTCTTCCTCTGTCAATTTGAATGTTTGTAAGTCTTCTTTTATCTGCTTCATATAGATGGTTTGAGTACTACATTTATTAATTTCATCAAATATTTTTTATTTAATCTATCAGGAGTTATTCGTACCATGTGGACATAGATCTGAAGTCTACGGTTTTTGTTCGTGATTTCTAGATCTTCTATCTTTTCATAAACTTGCCTATTTCGTGTCAACCATTCGTGATCCATATATTGTTCGAAGTAATTTTCTCTCTATTTTGGGTAAGCCTTCCACACCACTGAGACTAATAGTCTCTGTTCTATATAATATTTATTTTTTATTTTATTTTATGACCTTTTAATGGCATATATAGAAAACATTTTATATAAATACATTGGAATACTATACATCATATATTACAGATTACATATTACCGTAATAGGTTCTGCCTTGATACTTAGAGCTTTTTCCACTTTTTCACTCTCCAATTCTAAAACATTTACCCTTTCATCCATACACTCCTTCCATTCTTGTCCTAGCCTTTTCTCCTGTTCCTTCTATTCATTCCTTGTACTTTCATCCATTCAATGTTCCCATATATCCTCTTCTGTCCCACTTGATCTATACCTCCTATATTCTTCACACATCCAATATTTCCTACCACGCCCTTCACTTCCGCACGTAAACATTGCTAGTATGACCTGCGCGTATCACTCTTTACTTGAGTTTAAGTAGGTTGGTAAACGACTATGCACCTGAATCCTTGAGTATACTTAGAAAAATATAATATTTACAATTTTGTTTTGGCGTTTCTATAGTTCTACCTCTACTAATCGCTCACCTATCATTTCCACCCATTATTTACCTTCCCTCTTAAGTTTTTCTAGTACCTCGCTTTATTATTTTCATATAATGATCTTTTATTAATTCCCCACACATTCCCTTACTTCCCTATTTCACCCTCCCGATTTGCCATTCTTAATACCTCTTTTATTATTCTTTCGTCCCCCATTTCACTCACCTTGCATTCATAATTTACCGCCCTTTTTGCAGCTAAAACGGCCACCTTGTAGGCACTTACCTCTTGAGGGACTATGTAGCCTGGTATCGACTTGTCTAGCATTACGAATTTCCTGTAGAAGTTTTGTTGAACCCTCCCTATCTTGTCTTCCTCTCTAGTCCCCCATACTAACACATTTCTTACACACACTTTCCATATTACCTTAGCTGCCCTACAGTTCCCCTCAAATCTAGATTTCCATCCATTCCACATACGTTCTGCAGCCACCCACGCTTTTTTTTGACACATAATCCATACGCTCACTATTACTGCTGCCAGTTGCAAACACATAATCCTAAATATCTAAACTTTTGCACCTCCTCAATTTCCTTCCTTAGCCATTCAAAACTCTCTTTCCTATATTTCCCCTCCTTTTAAAACGCATCCATTTATTTTTTCCTACGTTTATATTCTCCTTTCAAAATAACTTCTCAACCTTTCAATCAACTCCCTCATTTCTCCTCCGGATTTAGCGAACACTACCACATCATCTGGAGGCTAAGCTCCACACTTTCCTTCTCCCTATAACCACTCCTCCAGCTTGACCATCCGTCAACACTTTTTCCATGTCAGCCACGTAGAGACTAAAAAGTGTGGAACTCGTCGGACATCCCTGCCTCAAACCCTTTCTTACTTCAAAATAATCAGATTCACACCCATTAACCCAAATTTTACATACAAATTCCATATACAACTTTAAACTCCTTATCAGAACCTTAAATTCCTTATCAGACTCTCTGAGATACCCATCTTTCCTAATCACTCTACCAACTTCCCTCGATCTACCGAATCATACGCCGCCTTCAGGTCAATGAAAAGAGCAAACAGGCTCCTTCAGCTAATAATATTTTAAATAATATTTAAAGTCAAAAGTTTACAGTTTACTAAGATTTCTAAGCACGCAAGTTTATCTCATGGTAATTGAACATATATCATATTTTATTTACAAATTTATATCGGGAAATAAATGAAGATTTGAGTTTTTATTCGAATAAGAAAAATCTTAAATGATATAATCCACATTGGTAAATTTCCTCATAAAAAAGGCTGCCAAAGTGGGTCTTCAAGTGTCGTTGGAAAAAACACAATTCGTCAACAACATCAGAGCAGCAAACAGAGAGATGTTACTAGAGCAGGGAAACATCAAGAGGACGGAGAAATTTAAGTATCTCGGCGAATGGATTAAACCCAACTTATCAGAAAGAGCAAGTTATCCAAATTATCCAAGAGAGTCAACAAGTCCGAACTAACCTATCGACTGACTAAGAACACTTACAACAAGAAATACCTGTCACGCAACCTGAAACTTAAACACCACACATCAGTATTACGACCAGAAGCCCTATATGCCATGGAGTGTCTTTCCTTGAATTGAAGAGGTCTGGTAGGGAAGAGGTCTCCACGAAAATATTGATATGCTCTCTGTGCAAGGAAAAGAAGGTTGCCACGTTGCAAGACTGCCTCCAAACCGACCAACCAACCGTCTATTCACCTACTGGCAGAACAAGAAGGTGCGTACCACTTGGTTGACAGGAACCGAGAAAGATATTAAAGAACTGGGAATAACAGATATACAAAACAGACAGTCGTGAGACGCACCCTGAAGGAAGCCCAGGATTTCAGGAAAACTCCGAAGGAAAGATACGCTGGGCAGAAGAGAGAAAGGAGTTACACCGGCAGAAGATGCGACTAGACCGGGCAAAGATCAAAGCCCAACAGTTGAGCAAGCGTGGTCCAAAATAGGCCCATTCGAAACAAGAAGACTAAGATACTACATATAGTTAGGTAATAGTAATAGTGTTAATAATAGTATTAAATAGGTAATATTAGTTTCGCTTAAAATTGTGCTCGTTTTGTTGTTATCGATCTACATCTTTTGAATAAAATAATTACATGTAGATTTATGTTACACATATGCTTGGCGTGAACTGTAAATATAAATACACGATATTTATGTTACAAGTTATAATTTCTGATATTTTGATAAGAAAACATAAAACGTACAATTTAGTTCATATCATATACAGTTTTAACAAATATTAATTGTATGCTTTTTAATAGTTATACACAATAATTATTTATTCAGAGATTTTGTATGCACGCAATAAGTAAGGATTTAATCAAAAAAATAAGGAACGATTTTATTTAAAAACAAATATAATAATTATTCCAGCCCTAGGAGCTGAAAATGCCAGGGGCCGAAGGCCGGCAGTTCTTAATAAAAGCGACTAAAAACTAGTCGTAGAGCATTATTCACTGACTATAACTATAACATCTGAATCTATCGATAATCATGCTATAGTCCATTTTTTTTAAGAATGCAGTAAGTAGAAACCTGATTTACACTATAATAAATGTTCAATCTAGATACAAAATTTGGCGCTAAATTCAAATATGGTTACTTGAATATAAAATTGGTAATTTATTACAGGTTTGATTGAATATCTTAATATTATTGAATAACTTATACAATACTAACAAATAAATCGAGAAAAACGCAAAAAATCTAAATGAAACAAACAAATCAGATGCCAATTGTGAAGTGACACGGCAGCCATTGACAACTAACAGCTGCAAATGTATGTGAAAAGAAAGAGAGAAAAGAGGTTGAGATGGAGAAGTAAATATTGTCGGTGTGAAGTTCTCCTCGATTTAAGCCAATCAGAGAACCAGGTCAAATAAGCCCTATCTTCCCTGTACTGTATTCTTAAAAAAATGAACTATAGTTCTTAAATATCTGATGACACAGATGCATTTTTACGACTGTCAAAGAGTGACAGAAGATGGTTTATTATTCACTGTATACAAGTTAGGCTGTTCCGATCCTTTTGATTGGATGTTATATTTTGTTTTATCCGGTCCATCAACAATTTATTCCTACACTTCTTTAACTATATAAATCACCACAACAATAAAACAATCGTCGATCAAATTCCCACTACTTCCAGTAAACAGTTTATTAATTCCATATTATCATCTACTCTTTTTTTCTACTCTACTATCGTGTCTACTCATGCTCTGTCCAAACGTGTATGTCTAGGCTTCCTCGATTGTTAGAATCGACAGATATTTAAAATTTTATTTACTCTTGTCTGCTTAGCATTTCTGTTGAAATCTTACGTGTCTATCTTCTATTACATACTTTTTTCACTTTAATCCTGTATATATATTTATTCTAGTCTGCGTAGTTTTATCCAGATAATCTTCCCTGTATAATCTTTTCTGTACCATCTATTTTGTTCAGATTATTATCTATCTGTTGTAGCAAGCTTTATCTGATTTGTCTTTCCAGTCTTCCAATCGCTCTAGTTCGTATAGTTCTCTTTTTAATCCGTCTAGTATTACAGTTTCACATCGATTTTCTAATCAGCTATTCCTGCCTATTCTTCCTATTCTGTAAAATTTCTGTCTGTTGTAATCTGCCAAGTCTGACTGGTCTTTCAACACTAGTTTTCCTATCTAATCTGCTTAATCAAAATAATTAAAAAAAATAGAAACCGTTTATTTAACCGTCATTTCAATCTTTCTAACCTGTATAGTATATCTAGTTCATCTAATCCGTTCACTCGGTCTAGTCCGTCTATTTCAAATAGACGTAAATCTGTCTAGTCCATCTTTTCTGTAGCTAGATAAGCAAAAACTTTGTGAATGTAACTGCTCGTCTAAATCTGCTTACATACACGGTTGAGTCTATTTTTATTTGTGTAACGTTTTCCATTTTGCCTTGCAGTTAGGCACATACAAATCCGTTCCATACTTATATTGATTATATTGGTCCATCAACGGTCCATTTATGTCTTGAAATGAATATTAATAATTAAACAAACTTACCTAAGTGAAGATCTATTATAATTATTCGAAGTGGTTCGTTCGAAAAGATTAGTAACTGAAATGTTTAAACTACTTGTAGTTACACGCCAGTGTCAGCACTTATTAACTTTATTGGAGAGTAAAAAATAAAGGAAATGTGAAACTCTCAAAAAGTAGATACATTTATTCCTCTCTCCTTTAGTGTGAGTTTAGTTCAACGCAATGGTTCAAAGTTTGATTAACACAATCTTTTGCGGTTTTTTATGACTTTCTGCATGCCGGAATAATATTCAACTCCGAAAGCAGCGAAGAACGGATTCCCACTGCAACACCGATGAATAAGACGACCACCATGACATGATGGTCCGGGTAAACCGTGCGGAGCTCGAAAAAGAGGTCTTGATGTTTGGTCCGTTTTTCCTCCTCTTTCGAAATCTCGATGACGAACATAGTTCTGGTATGTTTATCGATGATTCCAAATTTTTTGGAACTATCCGTTCCAGACGGTCAAGCTTATTAGCATCAATAAGCCTGACATTATTGATGCGAATAAGCCTGACCGTCTGGAACGGATAGTTCCAAAAAATTTGGCATCTCTCGTTCACGACAACGGACTCAATATCTCCCTAAGTCGGCACAATCTCCTGGTCTATCTCATACGAGTACCTAAGGTGGTAATAGAGCACACGCAGTGCCGCTTTATATCGATGGATGTACGCCGAGACAGCTTTTGTCAGATAAGCCGACAACAAGTGCATTAGCGTCTCCGGCGCCTTGCGGCAGGTCCTGCAGGTGGTATCAGGGACCTGAACACCCATCCCGCGGCGACGATAGGTTTTTGAATCTCTCGGTCTCCGCTGTGAGCCCGGTTGACCTGAGATAACCGAAGGTCAGCCTTGTCGACAGACCTTTTGCGTCGATAACGGTGTCTGTAAAAGACACAGTGCATCGGTCTATCGACATGCCACCCGAACAGCATGTCCTCTTCGGCCGTCCTAATTTGGGCTCTTAGACGAATCGTCTGCAACTCGGTGATCAACTCATCCGCCTACTCGTCTAATATTTAATTGGAGACCAAGTTCTTCAACCGCCCAGCTTGCCGCCTTGCAAATAAACGCCCCCACTCTCACATGTTCATGACCCCTTACGAGAGACAGGAGCACGTCCGAGCTTCTTAAGACGTTTAACGCTAAACCCAACACCACTCTATACCCACTATATGACGTGACAGGCACATCAAAGATACATCTCGGATGCACTCTTCGGTGCATGTGCATCGTTTTACGGGTGTCCCTGTCGAGTTGACGCAACTCATAGACTGTCCACTTCGAAAGTCCGAAGGTGTAGAGCAGAACTCGAACTGCAAGCATATTAGTGGCAGACACCTTATTCTGTCCGGACAATTCGGAAGACCAAATCTTCCGGACAAGGTGTCTGTATTTGCCGCGGAGAGCCTCTTACGCCCAGGGGCATCGTGAGCGTAATGCTACTCAATTCCAAAGTATTTATAGGTCTCTCCAGTATGTAGATATTGCAAGATGCTTACATCGGTGAACTGCATATCGTCAGGAAACTCCGGTGATCGTCCTCTCCTGAGGTACAGCAATGCGCACTTGTGCAACACAAGCTTCATGCTCCAAGAAGAATAGAAGAATAGAATAGATATAATTATTATTATTATTATCACCGTTTGATTTTAAAATTAATGTAGAATTATAACTCGCATATATTCACAACAAATTCACACTAACTCACACTAAAAACTTTAACAAGTTCGACTCTCCGTGCTGATTTTGCCCTGTTTATAAAATTGCGTTGTTATCGAAATGCATTTCCGACGGAATATTTCTGTTTATAACTGCAATGTTCATTATTTTAACAAATTACAAATGATTTTCCTTTATTTAGCGAGCTTACCTAATATAGTTGATAATGAACATTATAATTTTGAATCATTTGTTATACTTCCCGCCGGGCGATAATCTGTGAAACGTTTAAGCTTCGGTCACACAGAGCGAATACTCGCTGCGAGAGCCTACTCTCAGCGAATATTCGCTGTGTGTGACAGGATATTTGCAGCGAATTGGTTCATTTGCGGCGAGTTGAATTCGCCGCGAGTAGAATTGAGCATGTTCAATTATACTCGCTGTCAATACGCACTCGCCGCGAGAAATCGCAGTGTGTGGCAGGCAGGTAGCGAATTGTCGCAGCAAGTATTATTCGCAGCGAATACACTCGTAGCGAGTATTCGCTGTATGTGACCGAGGCTACAAAAGTATGTAGATGTCTACGTAAACGTTCCGCTATTCTTTTACTATCCGGTGTCAGGAAATACTTTCATTTCTGCATATCCAGCAAAATCTTCCAATTCTCTTTCAGTATGTATTTTGTCTTAATCAAGTACATGATCCTTGTACTAGAAAAAGATTCATCGCCATTGTCAGTAAAGTAAAGTTATCAGGTACTTCATAGCTTCTTATTACTCTGACATTTCTTTGTTCAATAGACCCTTTGCCATCACTGTCGATCTCATTATCGTTATTACAAATGAATTTCTAGTTGAAGAACGCATCCGATAAATACTTACTTAAAGTATTTCATTCCTCGAAAGAAAATATATTTTTAACATTATCATCAACATCGCCTTTTGGTGATTCAATCTTGTATCCCTCTTCCCTTTTTCCTCTTCGTTCACTCTTGGCGATCTTGTGACTGTCTCAACCAGTCTCGACCTCCGTGCCGTCGAATGTCGTCTATCCAGCTCTGCAGTGGTCTACCGCGCCCTCGAGTATCCGCTCTGAGTCTCCATTCAAGGACTCGTCTCGTCCAGCGACTCTCGTTCATTCTCGCAATGTATATTGCCCATATCCAATTTTTCCTTGCTAGCCATGACGTATTTCATATTGGTCTTATTCCGGATCCATTCGTTACGTTTCCGGTCACGAGGTGTGGTCCCGAGCATCGCTCTCTTTGTGCCCCTCTGCGCGACTCGGAACTTCTCGGCGGTCTTCTGCGTAAGGGTCATGATCTCTGTACCGTAGGTGAGCACAGGCATGACACACTGCTCGAAGACTATCACTTTGACAACCAGGGATATTTTGCCACGTAGAATCTACTTATTTGCACCGAACGCTGCCAAAGTCTGCGTGATCCGCCTTTCCACTCCCACTACCTGGTTCTCAAAGCCCAGTGTTATCTTATGCCCCAAATATAAGTACTCGGTAACTTTTTCCACTGGAAGCTGGTAGTCTGTGATTTCGGAAATGTTGCTCATAATCTTGATTTTCCCCATTTTTATTTTAAGACCCTTCTCAGATTCCAGTCTCAAATACTCCAACATCGTCATCATATCCCCACTGCTCTCTGAAACTAAAACCAGGTCATCAGCAAACCTCAGATTGGTCATTCTCTTAGCATAAATCATCAGCCCCGTCCCTGCCAATTGAATCTGTTGGAATATACATTCTGGTGCTAGGGTAAACAGCTTCGGTGATATTGTGTCCCCTTGCCTGACACTTCTTTGTAGATGAGATTTGTTGGTTTTCTTGTGCATTGAGACACGTTCAGTTGCATTCTGATGCAAGTGGTTGCGATTCTGTATGTACCTCTTATCGATACGGCATTTAAGTAGAACTTGCACTATGGCCCACCACTCTATGGAGTCTAACGCTTTCTCGTAGTCGATGAAATCTAGGATGTGTGGTTTCCTGTACTCATTGCATTTTTCCACGATTATTTTGAGAGTTTGAAGGTGGTGATTGGTGCTAAAGCCTTAGCGAAAGCCTGCATGTTCGTTGGGTTGAAATAATTCTAGCTTTCTGTCAAGTCTGTTAACTAGAACCCGAGAGAAGAGCTTGTAGACATACGACAATAGACTGATAGGTCTGTAGGTTTCCAGCCTCTTGATGTCCCCTTTTTTGTGGATTATGGTGATTACTGCGTTATGCCATAATGCAGGTATTTGTCCTTCCAGGTTGCACTTTTTGAATAGGATTGCCAGCACTTTACTAAGTACCTTGTCGTTGCTTTTGATCATCTCTGGTAATATGTTATCTTCCCAATGGGCTCTTCTATGCTTAAGTTGTTGTATAGCGAGCATTATTTCCTCTGGTATGACATCCGGAATTTCATCGGATTCGATGTTATCGATAGGTGGTCGTGTTTGCCCTCGAGCTGTCAGTGGCTGACTTGGTGATACTTTGCTTTCGTAGAGTGTTTCGTAGAAGTCCTTTACTATTGCACGCAGCTGCTCCTTGTTTGCAACTACTTCTGCATTCACGTTAAGAAGCTTGAAGATGTGCTTCTTATCCTCGCGCAGCTTCAGTCTTAGACCTCTTCGGCTGCTCTTTTTTTTCTAAAGCCTTTTGTATGAGACAGGTGTTATGTTCCAACAGATCGCTTCGGGTCTTCCTGCGGATTTGCTTTTGCAGGTATTTGTTTTCTTGACTACCCACTTTTCCCATACTGTACAGTGACCGTCTTTGTTCAATCATCTTTATAGTCTCTGGTGTTAATTTCGTATGTTTGTTTTGCAGGACACTTAGGTTAAGACTTTCGTTAAGACTGAGAGTTAATGCTGCACTTAGCCTGTCGCTAATCTCATCCATAGTCATATTGACTAGTTGCTCACCGTAGAGATTTCTCCCAACAGCATTCTTGTATAGATCCTCGTTCGCTCGTAGGATTTTGAGTTTGGTATCAGCTGGTAGGTGTTTCCTTACAACAAGATTTTTCCGCGCTGTTTTAAGCCTCATGTATAAGTCCGCTCTAACCAGGCGATGGACACTGCCCGTAGTGAAAGTATTTAGCACATTGACGTCCTCGACTATAAGTTTAGTGTCTTTGATGATATAGTCGCACTCGTCCTTGTGTACGCTGTCAGGGTACCTCCAGGTCCACTTACGTTGCTCTTGTTTTTTGAAAAAGTTGTTCATAGCATACAGTGAAATTGCTTGTAAGAAGTTGAGAGGCATCTGTCCTCGGGCATTTCGTACTTTTCGCCACGGTTCTCCTTTCTAACAACTCTCGCGTTGAAGTCGCCCATTATTACGGTATACTTTACTTTATCGCTCAGGGATCTTAGGTCTTCGTATAACTCTTCTACAGTTTCATTCGGATGATCCAATATTGGGGCATAAATCTGGATATTTTAGAGATAATTAATTTATTTAGTGACTTTAGACTTGTAATTAGTTTATTTAAAATTTTGGTATAAAATAATTGGGTATCTAAGATGTATTAAGCAGTGTTTAAATTGTTGCACTAAAGAAGACTTTTTTAGAAGAGTTTGATATAAACGATTGTATAGGAATAACCCATTAATATAGAACTCCAAATAAGATCATAAATAACATAACATCCAACATAACATCTCATGCGAATAATGTATCTTGTTTTAGATTTCATCATCCATAAATAAGTAATTTAAATATCCGAATATAATTTAGAAGTATATCAAAATTATATATGCTAAATATATTTAGCACAACTAATGTATATAATACACACAGTAAAGAAGAATAAAAATGTTTTTGATGGAAAATATTAATAAAAAGAAAAATCCGATGTTTTATAGATAGCTTGAAAAATATAAAATAGTTTGTATAGAAACAAATCACGTTTACCTTTACAGGTTTCGAGAAGGATGGATTTTCGGACTGCGGTTTGAGTATTCGCATCCAATTAATAATCCCATATATCACACAAGACTGTGCGCCAGCTGAACTGGTACCTAAATGTGGTCTCTCGGCCGATTGACCCCGTTCCGATAAAAATTTGCAGAGAAGAACAATTCTATGCGCTTATAAAATATTTATATTCTTCACTCGTCTGCCCTAGAAAAATAATAGGTAAATGTAATATTAACGAAAAACATATTTAAAAGGTAACGCGGAAAGAAGGTGCGCATGAATAGTTGACACAGTGTTAATAAAACCGTACAAGCGGGAACATAAATAGAGACATAATACATTTAACAAATGTATTAATTTTAGTTGATGTTATATCTTCTTTTTGTGTCGATTTATTTTACTGCATTTATATACTATAATGCTCTCGTTTGTTCAGGGTTTTCTCTCTACACTATCTTGAGTATACATACATATTTTAATACCTTTCATTAATATGTCCAAATCAATTTAAATATCTAATTTCAACTAACCAGAAGCGGATAGAAATAAGAATACGTGAAGTTTGCATTTAGTATATTAATAAATAATTAAACTTTGATTTTAACTAACGAAAATAATATTGTAAATTGTTTTTGCCTTATAGGAACATTTCAAATAAATTAAAAGTTTATTATAATTTTATTTATTCTAGCTCTACAACCCTGGGTGGGCCTTGACTGACTGAACTACTTTTTTCTAATTAATATGGTCTTCCATCAATCTGTTGTCAAAAGGAATAATTCATCTTTAATCTTATAATCATCTTTTTAATGGTGTCTCTCCAACGCATTCTAGGACGTCCGATTGGTCTGTTTCCTGTTGGAACCTCTTCCCACACCGACTTTACAAGTCTTTCGTCATCAAGCCTGTGTAGGTGACCTGCCCATCTTAGTCGTTGTGATTTAATCTCTTGGACAATATCGCTGTCGTTGTAAAGGTCGTTCTAATGCGATACCGATTTGTGGTCGGATCGTGCTGGGGTCCAAAGATTTTTCTGAGGATTTTTAGTTCGAAACGTTAAAAGTTTTTCTTCGTTTGCTTTGGTTATTGTCCACAATCTGGCCAGTAATAACATATGGATACGAAATCCATATGTTATTACTGGCCAGATTATGGTTTTATAAATTTTAATTTTTGATGTTCTTGCTATGTTTTCTGATTTCATAAGATTGTTTAGTGCGTATAGACAGCGGTTTGCAGATTGGATTCTGCCCTTGATTTCCTCAGTGACGTCGTTATCAGGTGTGACTGAAGCTCGAAGGTATTTCAAACGTTCTACTCTTTTGAATTTAAAAGTGTTAACTGTGACGTTTTGCCCTATTCTATCTCTCCGTCCCATTTTATTTATATAGATCTATTTGTTTTTTTCTTCATTCACTTTTAGTCCCACTTCATCCGTTGTTTTTTCGATCTTGTTGAAAATGTCTTCTACGGTTATGATGGAGTCTCCAATGATATCGATGTCATCTGCGTATGTTAATAGTAGTTTGGGGCCTTTAGTTGTTAGAAATTCTGTTTTTATTTCCGCTGATCTCATGGCTTTCTCTAAGACGAGGCTGAAAAGCACGTTCAATGCGTATTCAAATGTTAAACATTCGTGCGGATCTGCAAAAATCAACCCGCAAAAAGAACAGTGTAGTGTGAAAGCGGCTCACGGAACCACAAAAAGGTGAACAGTTCAGGCAATTGGTGCATGTGTGCTCGCCAGATATCTAAAAATACCTACAAAAAACTATATTCCCAAAAAATTATGGAATAACAAAAAATATATACAAGACTACTTTTTATTCACGTACTAATATAATAATATAATATCATACAAATAACCTAGAATACTAGTACTTATGAAAAAGTCGAGGTGAAGCATGGTTCTAAACATAATCCAGGAGTTTCTGGACATTCACGGCAGCAAAATAATGACAATTTTCGTGTCTTACTAGTTTACCAGCAATGTTTGCATCGCCTTTTCGTGTTGCCCCTATTATCGTTCTCACAGAATCTTGGCAAATGAATTTTTGTTGTGGGTTGTTGGGTAGGGTAGGTGGGGGTGGTCCAAGTAAACTTCTTATTACGGATAGTCTGAAGTCATAGAATGAAATTTTTGGCATTTCAGAAATATATAAATAGTAGGCATTCAATAAAATTGACTGCAATATATGAATTCCCAGTTTCTTATACCATCGAATGGTTTTAAGTTGACATGGGTAGTAGGCCAACATTTGATCATCAGTAGGCCAACATTTGAGTAGTCTACACTACTCATAAACTTATTATACTCAGCTACCACCGTAAGGCATTTGGCATAGTTTTCCGAGTCTATTTGTGGTGTTGATAATCTCACCGTCAAATTCCGATGATATGGTTAGGATTTCTCGGCGGTCGTTCCATTTAGTCACACAAATTCCTGTTTTCTTTTATTAGCTAACACTTTCACCACTTTTTAGTTTTTTCCTTACAACATCTTCAGGGTTACCTTTCCTATTGATCCTCAAAGTACCCGTGACGAATTTTTTTTCTTTCAATAAATTTTCTACCAGTTGCACGCTGGTGTAATAGCTATCCATGAAAAGGGAATGTCCGATTCCTGTTCTGCCTTCGATTAGTTTCATGACAACTTTTTGAGTGTGATTTCTGCCTCACAACTCTACATCCGCAGATCCACCATAGATATTAATTTTTAAAGCCTAACCGCAAGACTCCGCAAGTATATATAGTTTGACACCATATATCAATTTATGGCCTTTCATATATTGCCGAAATATTAGCCTACCACGCCACAGAACTAACGATTCGTCAATCGATAAATTTTTTTTAATCACATATATAATATTCATTCGGTCATTGAAAAAATTGATCAGGGGTTTTATTTTATCGAGGCTTGAACTGTCTTCATTATTGCTACTGAAATGCAATGCTCTCAATATGAGAAAGAACCTATCTCTTGACATAAACCGTGAAAATAACTTCATTTTGAATAGGTAATCATTTTTCCAATAATCGCTAATCCTATTCAAATGTACCGTTCCCATATGAAATACTTGCCCTAGCCATATTTTGAATTCCTCATCTGTAATGCCTTTCCACTGAGTTATACGACTTCTATTCCCTAATGATCGAGCTAGTATTTTGACAGCATATTCATTTGATCGATTGGTAATCAGATTTTAAAAATTATCATCAGCAACTAGATGGAAATAGTCTATAGGATTAGAACCCATTAGTGGATCTTTTACTCCTGGTATTGCAGAAAACGGAATTCGTGTAGTAGGCTGCTGAGAATGTGACCAATCTGGTGCAATGCTTTCGTTGTCCGAATCACTATCACTTTCTCTGTCCGATTCACTAATAATATCACTCTCATATTCAATATCATCAAAGCCACTATTACTATCTTCGCTCTCATCCATTATGCCTTGGGTTTTTGCTCTTTTTGAAGTAGACGGACGATCCATTGTGGCACAGCCCCCAAATTTATAAAAACGTGAAAGCAAAACAAAAGTATATTTAGAACAGTAAAAAATGTTTTTATAAAAATATCGCGCACAAATTTTTTCAGTGTAAACGCACCTTTCCCGGTAATTTTGCAAAACTTCATACGTGCCAACAGTCACGAGACAATATGCAAACGGGCGTATAATAGTGCGGATTCCGTAATTGCCTTTCAAATTAATATTCTAGTGACGTCATATGTAGGCGCAAACCTTAGTTCAAAAAATACCGCGAGAGGGAGCAAGCTTAGAATGAATAGCGTGAAGATTAAAATTTATACTTCACGCCAAACTGAATGTTTGGTAGCATACTCTGATGACGTGACACTTAGGTAAAAACCTTGGTTTCAAAATTGCCGCGAGAGGGAGAAGGCTTAGTTTGAATCGCGAATTATCGCCTCGGTGAGCGTTTTCGTCTTCAACGAGTTTTATGTTTATATTTATAAGTGAACACGACTCCCGTGTCGTCAGCGTGGCTATAATGTATATATGGACACGGGAGCCGTATTCGACGCATTCAACATGTTAAGCCCATCGTGTAATTCGAAACTACTAGATAAGTTATTTACTCGTACTTTAGATACTCCACCCTACATACAAACCTTTGTCATATGAATGAGCTTTTTTGGTATTAAGAGTTCTGCCATCGCATTCCAGACCTTACTTCTCTCTATGCTATCGTAGCCTGTCGGAAATCTATGAAGAGGTTATGCACCGTTGTGTTATACTCCCATCCTTTTTCTAGGAGCTGTCTCAGTGTAAAGAGTAGGTCTATTGCTGACCTGTTTTTCCTAAATCCGGCTTGGTTTTCTCCCAGGAGGCTCTCTGCACATAGTATAATGTTTGATAGAACTTTATATGCGGTGTATATCAGTGTGATTCCTCTGTCTATTTTTCGTGTCCCTTTCGTTCCTTTTTTGTGAATTGGCACTATGATGCTTTCTTTCCATCTTTTTGGTATTTTTTCTATTCCCCATAAAAGAGTTATTACTCGGGGAATTTGGCGATGTAGTGCCTCTATCCCAAATTTTGGAAATTCTGCCGGTATCTCCTCCGATCCAGGTGCCTTGTAGTTCCTCAGTTTATTTAATGCCTTTTGGGTTTCCCCGAAAGAGGGTTCTTTGACTGGTGGGTCCACTGTGATGTATGTTTCTTCTTTGTTTAGTTCTTTCTGTTTTAAAAGATCTTTAAAATATTTTTTCCACATTTCAATTTGGTCTTCGTCATTCAGTATCATGTGGTCTTGGTTGTTTTTCAGTATTGGTATGCATCTGGACTTAAATCCTTTCTTCTCCAAAGAAATCGCTCTGTAGAACTCTCTAGAGCCCGGTTTGGGACAATCTCTTTCAATTGTTTTATACTTCTGTCGTTCTTATCTTCGTTTCTTCGCTCTTATTAGTTTTCTTGTTTCTTTCCGATAGTTTGCATATTTCTCTCTACTTTCATTTGTTTGTAGTTGTATCATTCTCTTCCTTACTGTTTGTCTTTTCCTATTGATCTGTTTTTGGCATTCTTCGTCGAACCATGTTTTCGTTTTTTTTTCCAACGACATTTTCGGCGGTATTATAATTTCTGAAGTTACACCCCATAGCTTTTCAATTTCACTAGTTTCTGTTTCAGAGTTTAGTGTTTGTTTGAGTTTTTCTCTATATTGTTGTTATCTTGTCTCATTTTGCAGTTCGTCCATTTTCCATTGTGGGGTTGACTTGGTTTTGTCGTATTTGTCTGTCGATATTCTAGTTCTGACTTTTGCTCGGACTAACTAATGGTCTGTGTCCCCATCTATTCCTCCGAGGCTTCTCACATTCAAAATGTTCGCGTGATCCGCATCTATAATGATAAGGTCGATCTGGTTTCGGGTAATGTGATCATTCGAGACCCAGGTCTGTTTATGGATGTTCTGGTGTGGGAATATGGTTGATTTTATCAGCATATTATTAGCTGCGGCTGATTAAAATTAAAAGTTAGCTGATTAATAAATATATATTAATAATAATTTTTTTTGAAATTATGAATGAAATATTTTGTAAATTTTTAAGATTTTTTTTTAAATTTAAATAGAAAATTATTAAGAATCTTCACATACATGTTTAATTAATTAATATGATATTTCAATTAATATATTTTGAATGAGCAAGTAATCCAATTAATAATCTCTGTATAAATTGATAAAAATTCTAAAAAAATAAATTGACCTATTAACTATTTGCGTAGAATGCATAGAACACTAAAGGCGGCGCTTCGAAACAGACACAAATGTACAAAAATTGAAGTTGACAGAGATAAATTGCAAAACTTGATTTTGCGTGTAACCTAATTAAGATCGATTTTGTGTCGGACAGACATAAACAAAATAAGTATATAAAAAAAGGCAAATTGAGATATTTTATGAATGAATGAATATTATTGCTCAATCGTGCGTTAGATATGCAAATGTGTGTGTGTATCTGTCCTTCTGGTTGGTACGTGTTCCCTCCGTAACAGCGCGTAGTATACATTGTAGATCTGTTTTACTACATCAATGAATAATAACGCTGCACATTAAATATAGACGAAGAGAGTTTTATTATCTCTGGAAATATTACGTCTGAAAACCAGCACCAAACAAACATGCAGTCAAAATGGAATATATACAACTGAATATGATACTTACCAATCTGCAGGCGTGCTAAAAACATCAACCTATATATTGGTAACTACAAAATTTATACAGTGAAATAGATTAAATTCTTAAAATTACATCTAATACCTATATAAATCTACTATATAAATCTGCTCGTACCGTCGCTAAATATTAAGCAAAGAAAACCTAATTATTTACTATCGTTCAAAGGTACAATGCATATCTATTTGGTATAATTATTTAAGTGTCTTCATCAAAAATTGGGTATTGACAATTCTTGCCAATAAGAATTATTACGGTTATCAACATAACTACTCTTATGGGTTATACCATTCAGGGGAGAAAGAAGAATTTTAAATTTACTGAGTCTGCATACATTGTATGTTGCACTAATAATAAAAGGAAACAAGTATTCCCAAACAACCAGATCAAACATTAATTCATTAGGTATAGGAATATAGAATATATGACTAAAAAGAAATTCGACGCCGTGTCGAAAGTTCCAAACATATTGAGCATAATTATTTTTAACAATTTATTATTTAATAACATTTATTAACAAACGAGTGTTAGATATTTAGAGAGACAGAGGTATCCCCTAGATAACTATTAAAATATTACTCTTGTTAAATACTCGTCTAATATATGTATATATATATATATATATATATATATATATATATATATATATATATATATATATATATATATATATATATATCAATCAAAACTCATAAAAAAAGACGTCAAAAGGGAATTTTTTTGATTTCGAAAGGCTGACAGAGTGGTTACAAATTCTTTTTTGTCAAGGTCATAGTTTATGCGTCATCAATAGTTTTTTAAATGGGAACATGTTATTTTTTATCAAGACATTTTACCCACTATTCAGACGAATCCAGCGATCCACGATATCATAACCTTGAAATGTATGACCTTGAAATATGTATATACAGGGTGCTTCAAAAAAATGTATACACACTTTGAACTTCCATAGAAAATTTATTTACCGTTCTACAAAGTTAAATTTCAGGAAAATAGAAAGCTGAAAGTCCAATGTAAATGAAACATAAATAACAAATGTTAATACTGTTCAAATTGGTGACCTGCAGCATCAATACAATTCTGAGTACGAGTCACCACTGATTCTGTACATCGTATCAAAACGTCCAATGAGATTTCTCTACACACTGCTTGAATCTCATTCCAAAGAATGTCTAGGTTACGTGGTTTACGTTTGTACACCTCATCTTTTACTGTGCCCCACAAGAAGAAATCCAGTGGTGTAAGGTCTGGAGAGCGTGCTGGAAACTCGATTGGCCCCCTGCGTCCTATCCACTGTCCCGACAAATTTTGATCCAGGTAAGCTCGTACGTCCCTGTGATAGTGCGGCGGAGCACCATCTTGTTGAAAATAAAAATCATCATTACCGTATAATGCACGAATGGCAGGAAATATGGAATCAGAAAGCATTGTTAGGTAATTAATACCAGTTACAGTGCCTTCAAATCGAAAAGGTCCAATGAGTCCCCTTGAAGACAAACCGCACCACACATTTACACCAGGCAAATTTACAGCTTTTTCAATTGTAATGTGAGGATTTTCTTCACCCCAGTAAACACAATTGTGCCTATTGACAGTTCCATTAAGTTTGAATTGGGCTTCATCCGACCAAATGATGCTACCCATAAATCCCGGTTCACGTATCACCATCTCCTGAATCCATTCACAAAATTGCAACCTTCGATCTGGATCGTCGTCATTTAGCTGTTGCACCAGCCTTGGAATGTAAACACGATACTTGCCTCTGTTCAGAATGCGTAGCACGCTGCTAGCACTTACATCACTTTCACGTGCCCCTTGCCTTGAAGATTTGTTAGGAGAGCGTTGAAACAGTTCCAAGACTGCCGTTGATGACTCATCACTTGTAGCTGTTCGAGGCCGACCTGAATGACCTTTATGCACATCACACACTGTTCCATGAACTTCGAATTTGTCTCGTATGCGTGTAATTGTTAATCTTGAAGGTGGTTCTGTATTATACTCCCTTCTCCACTGTCTTTGAACTTCATTTACATTCTCAAACTTCCAGTACCACTTAATAACCTGCTTACGTTCTTCAAAACTCAAACGTACGTCCCCCATGTTGATATTACAAATTCCAACTGATAATATAACATAGAGGGACGATTATGCTGGCACCTGGCGAAGAAATATAACATTAGCCTTGTAGAGCGGGAAAACTACAATAGTTTAAAGTGTGTATACATTTTTTTGAAGCACCCTGTATAATATATTCTTTATTATTCAATATTCTTTATTATATTTTTCCATTATTTGCTGTTTCTCGCTGTATATATAAAAAAAAAATTCAATATAAGGCACATTATATGCTGCTAAGCTGCGCAAAGAACCAAAACCACGAGAGCCCAGATTCGAAACTACCAAATCTAAATGAGATAAAACTGATAATCAAAGA
This sequence comes from Phosphuga atrata, assembly GCA_944588485.1. Taxonomy (NCBI): domain Eukaryota; kingdom Metazoa; phylum Arthropoda; class Insecta; order Coleoptera; family Silphidae; genus Phosphuga; species Phosphuga atrata. The sequence continues at coordinate 9,980,627 of OX155896.1, read as the reverse complement.
GCTCAAGGATAACAAAGCACCACGGGAAGATGGCATTGTGGCATAAATGTGGAAGATCGGAGGAGAGATCGCTGCAATAAGAATTCATCACCTTATAGAAGAAATATGGAAAACGGGACAGATGAAATGACTGGAAATTTCATGCGCCGAACAGATATGCAATATAAAATGCGCTCTGCGGACAAAAGCTCGAAGTAGCCATAGCACTGTGGTTATCTTTGACGACTTTAAAAAGGCTTACGACTCAATTGACACACAATCATTATTTAGTACCTTGAAAGATTTTGCAATTGACAAAAAACGATGGAAATCATCAAACAAACACTGACGAATACCAACTCAAAATTCAAGTTCTGCAGGGAAATTTCTGATCCGTTTGTAATTAAGACAGGTCTCAGGCAGGAAGATGGCTCATCCCCAATAATAAATGAAATCCAGGGAAGAGGCTCTGAATTCGGTAAAAATAAGAGGAATACACTTTGGGAGGTAAAGGAAAAACCTGGAAATCAAATGTTTAACTTTTGACGATGACCCTGCTATCTTAGCCCATAACCGAGAAGACGCTTGAAAGATGCTTGAGTATCTTCATCAAATTGCAGGGTTCTTCAAAGCCCTATTAAATGACAGACTATACGGAGTACAAGCACAAAAGTGAGAGGTACATGGAGATAAATCCTGGAAAGAGGACAGATAAGTTTAAATACCAGGGGGAATGGATCCAACCACATGGACTAGGTATACCTAGTCCATGTGGTTGGATCCATCCACTCCTTATAAGGAGCTGAATAAAGAAATCTTACAAGGCCAAAATCAGACACTATAAATCGATAGTACAACCTGACGGATTGTACTCCTCGGAGTGCCTAATTTTAAATAAAAAGGGTCATGAGTATCAAGAACAAAAGAAAAGACAGAAAGGAGGATTCTGCGGAAAATACTCCTGAGGACAGAAAACTACTGATGGGACTTGGAGGATGAGTCCTCCAAAAACGAAAAACTCAATAAATATACTGAGAAGATTACGGGCCCAAAGAGGAAGCGGAGGTTGCAGTTCTAAGGACACCTACTAAGAATTAATGAATGCAGACTGACCAAAAGGATTTTCAACTACATCATGGTGTTAAAGGCCACATATAAATGGCCCCACGGCAGACCAGAGCTGGACAAATTCCTTACCCATCTTAACTCCCAACACGACCAAATTAAATTCACAATGGAGATAGAAAAGCATCAACAACTGCCTTTCTTGGATGTTTTGGTGTAGAAGAAACCTGACGGCACATTGAGCCACACTGTGTACCGGAAACCAACCCACACAGACAGATATCTGAACGCTTCTTCGCACCATCATCCCAAACAACTAGCATCTGTAGTCAACACTCTTACCACCCGATCCAAAAGACTAGCCGACCAACTTAACTTACCGAAAGAATTGAGGAACTTACGAGAAGCTCTTTCTTCAAATGGATATCCAAACAGCTTAATATCCAGAGCTTTCCGTCGTACAGAGAACAGTAGCCAAAGAACTGAAGAGCGCCAGAAACCCGTTAGCACAGCATACCTACCATATGTTCATGGATCAACTGACAAAATCGCCAGAATACTTAAAAGACACAACATCGACACCATTTTCAAACCTAACCAGAAAATATCCTCCATGCTACGCAGTGTTAAAGACACCATCCCGTTAGAATCCCATGGAATTTACGAAATACCTTGCGGAACATGTGAACAAACCTACATTGGACGCACCAATAGAAAAATATCTGCTAGGATTCAAGAACATGTAGTTTCAATCAGACACAGAGACAAAGTTTCATCGGCACTTGTCCAACACACAAACACCGGTCACTGGATGGACTTTAGAAATTCAAGGACTGTTGCACAGATTAGCCACGAAATGTCACGAGTATACAGAGAAGCCATAGAGATAGAAAAACGAGACTACTGCATGAACACGAGAGACGATTCCTTGAGACTGCCCCCAGCATGGCGACCGATCATATCCACCCTCAAAATGCAATCCCAGACACCCCAGACTCATGTACGACCAACAAGACAAACAAACAACCGAACCGAAGCACCGCACACAACGCGCATGACCCGAAGCCAGACGCTATAAGTAGTCGCATCGCACGAACGAGCTCTCAGTATGCGTCTAACGGTTGACCCGCACGGACGCATATATCTCTTGAGAATGGCGAATGTTAGTTCGCCGAAACGTCGAGAATCCGGTTCTTTTCAGAGCCAACCCTCAGCATCAACGCGGAATCCCCGAGAAATCAATACAACACAGGTATCTATCCGCGAAAACCTCAAATACAACAATATATATATATATATATATATATATATATATATATATATTGGTTTATTATCATTAACCCATGCAGCATTTTGGTCGATCCCAAATATCTGCAAATATATATTCTCAATAAAATATGTCGATTTCTATATAATATATATTTTTTATAATATTTATTTATTAAAAATTACGGCGCCTCAAGAGGATTTTATAACGAAATTTGTTTGTTAATCTTAAATCTATATTTCTTTTTTATGCTTTTTATTTCTATCAATAAATATACAGGGTTATGATAAAGTAATGCACAAAATTTATAAAACGCACTATGTTTCCGGGTTACAGGAATTGTTCAAACTGTGTCCCGTTATCTGACATGGTGCAAGACAATGGTAGACCTGATTTACAGAGCTATGCGGTGGCCACTCCATTGGTCTACGTCTTCCAATTCACCTTCCTTCAAACTGTTTATCCAGAAACCTTCGAACATTAAGACCATAATGTGGGGGTGCACCATCTTGTTGGAACCAAATACTAGGATCCAAGTTTTCCCTATTATATGGATCCGGAAATGCCGCAATTATATCCGGAAGCACTGCCATACGAAGATGTTCCAATTATTGCTCAGTTTTTAAATTCCCGCGAAAGAAATAAGGACCAATAAATCTTCCCCTGACGATTCCTACCCAAGCATTCTTTTTTTGGGGGCGCTGGGTGTGTTTTGTCTGAATCCAGTGGGGATTTTCCCGAACCCAGTAGCGACAATTGTCTCGATTTACTGTATCACTAAAATAAAACGTTACCCCGTCTGAAAATACTACTATTAAGCAAAATTAAATTTTCGTCACAATGCCTCATGAAGATTTCACAAAATTCCGAACGTGTGTCCGGATCATCATCTGAGAGTTCGTGAACAAGTTGAACTTTGTATGGGTGCAGTTTTTCTTTTATTAAAAACTTTACTATAAACGACTGATTTCTGTTGTAGTTGCGTGAGGGTTGTCTTCTAATGGCAGCAAAATATTTAACCTTGCATCGTCGCTTATTTCTGGTCTTCCAGATTTTGGAGCATCCGTCACGCTTCCAGTTTCATTAAATTTTGCAACAATTCTGCTTACTGTGCTTCTACCAATTGGAGGTCTATCAAAATGTGTTTCGTTAAATAAAGCACATGCTTCTTCATGACCTGGAGGTCTATGGCCGTAACCTACCATCATTAGAATTTCTATTCCCTCTCTTTGGGTTAAAAGAGCTATAATAATAAAATTGATATGACGCTAATTGTAAGACTGACACTGACAAAGAGTTTTTTTTATTAAAACAATTGAAAAAATTGATAAAACAAATGTTCTTTCTAGGTAACTTTAAGTTTTAATTCTTAAAATTATTTTTTTTCATAAATTCAAAATAAAGTTTATTTTGTTTTTTATTAATTCTCTCAGTTTTTTTATTATATGACCCCTACTTCAATTTTTTTTATAATGCAGAAAAACAAGCTTTAGCAAAAACTGTAAAAAATAACTAGTTTCCTATTAAAAAAAAAAATATTAATGACGCCATTACTTTGACGAATTTGACGTTTTATTTTTTTGACTTATGTTAAAATAAACTGTTTGACGTGTTTTGCATTTTTTTCAAAAATGAACATTGTGCGTTTTATGAATTTTGTGCATTAATTTATCATAACCCTGTATATTTATTGATAGAAATAAAAATGCATTAAAAAGAAATTTAGATTTAAGATTAACAAACACATTTCGTTATTTCGCCGTGGTTTTTAATAAATAAATATAATAAAAAATATATCATTATGTAGAAATCGAAATATTTTATTGAGAATATATATTTGCGGATATTCGGGATCGACCAAAATGCTGGGTGGGTAAATGATAATAAACGAGCAATCTTAATTTTTAAGAGGAGCCACCCTAAATATAAAATGTTGATCCAATTATATAACATGTAAGCCCGTAGGAGGCTGTGCTTACTGAGCTGAAGAACTGAACAATAAACGAAGCGTCTGCGGACACGTATTGAATTTTATCGAAGCAGGTGTACTATATAGCGCATATTGGAATCACACATAAAACTTACGAACATATAATATATTTTTCTTACGTTACATAAATATTGTGTTATGTGCAGGTTCCCTTCTGCCTCCACTCAACTCTATTCATAGCCTTTCTCTTCATATCCATGTATCATTTGCCTTCTTTCATATCGTTAACCATTACCACTTTTCTTCTACCTCTGTTCCCTATACCTTCCACAGTTCCCTCCATTTATTCTTTTGACAAACAAATGTCTCTCCGCACATGCCCAAGCCAGAATCTCTTTCTTTTCAAAATAGTCTCGTATAAAGATCTTCCTTCCACACCTCTTTCCAAAACCTGCTCATTTCTGAACTTCTCTGTCCACTTTATTCCTAGTATTTTTCTCCACATCCACATCTCCATAGCCGTTATCCTTTTCCTGTCCTTGTCCATGTCTTTTGCTACACAATATCCTATTTTTCTTATAGAAGCTTCTCTGGCCATTCCCATTCGTGTTTTTATTTCTTTTCAGCTTCTTCAGTCATTCGTTATAGTGGTACTTAAATATTTATAGTTGTCAACCTGCTTCAGCATTTCACCTTTCACAATTAATTGCAAATCTTCAGCTTTCCTGATCTTCATTATCATTGTCTTTTTCTGATTTATCGCTAATCCGAATTCCCTTTCCATATCTTCGAGTTGCTTGAATAGTACTTTAAGATCTTCTGTACTTTCTGTGAACTGGAGTGTGTCATCAGCAAACCTTACTTTGATGCGCCTGCTGGTCATTTTTGGTTTGTGACAGGAGGCGGCAAGTCCTCCTCTGTCCCCACCAGAACAACATCTACCTCTGCCTCCATAGACATGGCTGGATTGCTCATGTTTACGAGTGTGAGGTCGAGGTCGTCCTCCCGGTAATCCGGGCTGACTTCCTCGTTCACGGCCTTGGCTATTAAAGTTCAGCAGATGGAGTTGCCGCCACCACTGTTCCCTCCACCACTGTTGCGGTCGTAACTTCCGAAGTAGGGGCCGCTGTGGCTGCCACTACCTCTCCATCCGCTTTTTCTGTGGCGTCGTTCTGCCGCCGATGGACTTTGATCCGCCCGAACCTATAATGGAGGCTATGGTTGGCCTACGCTATAGCTCCAGTGGACTCTTCGTCAAGCTATCGTTAGGAGTTGACCCCCACTTTCCACCCGTCACCCAAGGACCTTCTATTCGGATATGTTAAGTTCTTTGTTTTGCGCCCTAAGGTAGTTGGTGGAGGCCTCCGGGGTTTGTTCCCCGCTCTTAGAGAGTAACATGGTAATGACATGTGACTTGGGGATATCATCACCCAATTTCGCCACCAGAGCCCCTCCTTCCCAATGTCTTAGGATAGGCGCTCTCGTCATCAACCATTTTCCCGTCTGTTCGTTTGCACAGTCGGCAAAGACTAGTCCCGGTTTGAAGTGTATTCCTTCAAACTGTATCTCGTGAGACCAGTATACGACTGTCTCCTTCAAAATTGCTTGCTCAAGAGCAGGCATGTCCTTCTTACTCATGGGATTCCTTAGGTAGTCTCTGGATATCAAACCAACAATCACATAGGTTACACACCTGGAGATTTCCTTACTCATAAGCAATCCTACTCCGCTTTTCCCACTTTTCTTACTACGGAAGAAGAACTTTGCACTTTCACAATTTTCCTCACCCTGCCCTTGCCATCTTGCTTCACTTACACCAATCATATCCAGTCGGGTTTTAATCATTTCTCGTCGTAGATTTTCAAATTTTTCTCCTTTTAGTATCCCTGTTTTCAAGTCCCTATTCTCAATTTACCTTCCTCTTTTTCTTCCTTTTTCTTGTATGCATTCTTCATACACTGTTTACCCCAGTGATCCGAGTTGGAGTCAATTTTACCTCCGTATAATTTAGAATTCCAAGAATTCATATTTCTTTCCACCTTTTCCTGGCATTTTGTCTTGGGATACTGTAAGGTATATCCCCTTTCCTTGCCTTCTCCATCCTGATTCCGTTAATTCTATTGAATTCTTCCGCCTTTGGGGGTGATTTTTCACTCCCTGCCTAGTGCCCCAGTCCTATACCCTCTGATCCACAAGGATCCAGGGATACCGCTGGTACTATAGGGGTGACTTCTTATACCGGAAGTCCCTCGGTCGATAGGTCAAAATGGCATAAGATTCATTTAAACGACTTGAAATTAACACAAAATGTGGTCTTTCCGCACAATATTTTCTTTTCAAAAGACAAATCACTAAAAAAGGGTCACTATTTGTACAATTTTTTACTTTAATTTCGCTTTATATCTCAGCAAAGTTATAAAGAGCAAAGAGAAACAGCCTTTTTGAAATAGGTACATTAAATCATAGAAAAAGATTTTAGGCAAATTAGTTATAAAATCGAATTGTTATTATTAAGGTTTTGCTTTAATTAAAAAGAAATTTTCTTGTATTATAAAAAAGTGAGATTAAGTTAGCCTAATCTATTGGTGCTAAATTGCAAAACACATTTTTATTCTTCGAAGGGTAATGATAGTAGACGCATTTAATCTTGTTTGGAGTTGCTAACGGTTGTGGTACGATATTGTGTTCTGACATTTGTCTTATATTAAATTTTATGAATAATAATAATAATACTTGTACACACATTTTATGGGTTTACTGCAAAAATCCGTCTAGCCCATGCAAGCTTGACTGCGATATCTATACTGTTAATTCTTAAAAAAATCTCACAATCCGTTGGAAAAAATTCGTTTAGTTCTTTCTTCTTAAGTCCTTTCCATTCTTAAGTCCTTAAGTTATATATTCCGCTGACATAGAAACTGACAACTAATTTTGCATATAAAGAAGAATGTTTTTTTTTTCTTTTAATTTCATTAATAATTTAAAAAAATATTAGTCTTTCTCCTCTATTCACACACTTTTACTATTTGTTTTACCGTTTCACGAAGCAGCCCTAGGTAGCTTGATTTGAAATGGCTTTTCAGGTCTTGGGAAGAATTTGCTTTGATATAATCAGACTCTGAAAATGGAGTATATAACCACAAAGTGTCAGGTCAGGCGAGTAAGAAGGCTGCGAAAGAACATTCAAGAGATTTTTTGTACAAAACTTATATCCAAATTTTGGAGAACTAATCAAAAAGGTACGAAAAGTTGTAATTTTGTTTAAAAGGCCTACTACTAAAAACTACAAATTACAGGATTACGAACAGAAGGAAATCGCAAGGAAAATTGAGTGGAAAAGAGATTGAAAGCCTAGATGGAGCAGTTTATATAACATATTCGGTCACATTCATTCACAGAATGAATGAAATCGGTTTCCACGCAAACTACTCTGGCGGAAGCGGCCGCCCGACTGGAGGCTTCAGCGATCAGCGCCGAAGAAGATATGGAGAAAACATGTAGAAGACGACCTCAAGAACCGACGACTAGACCTGAATGACGCCAGGGATATTGCCATTGATCAGAAAGTGTGGAAGCCTGACTGATAATACGTTTAAATCAGTAAAGTTGTCTAAGATTAGAGTTTCTTTGCCATCTCCCTGGCCAAAGGGTGGGCAAATTCGACGACAGTACTAATTTTGTGGCAAAATTCAGTTATTGATGAATCGTTTAGTTTGACACTAAAAAGTGTAATTCCAAGGGAAATTAACGAGTTAGTCGAGAAAATTAAGTTTAGTTCGCTGTCATCCGTCGAATCTGTTGATGAAGTGTCTCTTTCTGTTATTGTTGATGAAAACAATGTTCAGAGTCTTGATGCTGCTAACATGTAAGAGAACACGGCTACTCGAGCTACGTCATTGCAAGAGCAGTTAGACCAAACTATAAACTCTGCCATGAGTATGCCATGAGAATTCTTTGTCCATCGCCCGCTCAAATTTCTATTTCGGAAACCATTATAAAGAAAGTGATGACTCTTTACGAATCAGATGGGTCGATGGGTAGATACCCAACGTTAGCACATAATGCCCTAAAATCTGTAGGCCTACAAGCGTACAAGCCGAACAGCCTTTGGCCCCTGCGGGTCATCTTGTCAGGTAGATACGATATAATTCAATTTGTTCACGTTGTTTCTGAACCGAGTGATTTAAAACACAAAATTTAAATTGATTTTTTAGAGTTGGTTTTGTTTTTAGAGGGAGAAATTTTATTATCGTGAATAAATAACATTTCTCCAGATTTCGATATTTTTACTGGAAAATTAAAATAAAATAGAACGTCCAAACATCGCTTAAATTTCCAAGATTTGGTCTCTTCTGAATGAGTAGTTTCAAGTAAAAAGACAATTTAATGTAATGTATTTGAGGTTAAATGGAGATTACACCATTGCAATACATAAAGGTTGATGCTGGCTAAAGCGTTTTACACAAATTCCACTTGGTCTCTCTAAAGTCTCCTTCACATGGGCTTCTTTTAACTTAGTGTTCGCTCAACCTTCATTTATACAGACTTCTTATTCATTTCAGATAGACGTATTGATTTTCCTTTCTTTTCCTAAAAAACTAGGGGAAGTACTTATATATAAATATATTTTTTCTCTTAAACTAAATGTAAATTTATTTTTTGTTGGAGAGAAATGGTAGCTTATTGGTTGTGTTGTATTTGCGAAGTGGAAATTTATGGCCACGGCACAAATATAAAAAATAAAATCTTTAAAAAAGGAAATCTTTAAAAACGGAAAAGTTTCGGTCAGAACATATTACGTTTGAATGTGTTTATGGGGAAAAGAAAAAATGGGTGCAAAGTTAAAGCTTCAAATATATTAAGTTTGCGTTTGCTCGGATTAAAACTCGATTTAATTTTATGCTTCATTTGCAAACTTGAAAAAAACTTTGCTTTTTTCGTATGCGCTATATTTCTTCTTGAAAAACAACTCCACTTTTAATTTTACTTAAATCTCTAAACATGGTTTTTATTTATTTTTCAAACATATTTCTCACAGATTCTAAAATTTAAAATTAAAAAATTTCAAATAATATTTATATTATCAAAATATTATTTTGTTTTTGTTAAATTAATAATTAAAACAATCATTTAGAAGTCAAATAAAGACTGGATTTATAGAGTGGATATAAAAGTAGGGCCGAAACTATAAAAGACGTGAGACCTATATAAAAGTACTTAACTTCACTAAATATATCTGACTAGGTTTAGGCAAACAAGATTACGCAGAAAAACTTGATGAAACTAAACTAAACCGATAAAACAAGTTAGTCTAGATTCAGACATTAGAAAAAAATAGATGGATAACATTACAGAGGCTTATAAAACGCACATCTTTGTTTACAATTTATTTTTACTACGAACTTGATACCATTGCAGTGGCATTATAAGCGCTGCAGGTGTAAAATGTTTAAAGCTTGTTTTATTAAGTTTGCAAACTTGAACTATTTATATAGATTTGGAGAACCAGTTGTAGACAAACCGGAACTACATTATACACACATTAGGGCCAAAGTTAATGCCAATGTTCGAAACTCAACACCGGCTGCAAATCATCAATACTGTTTATTTTATTATTAGAAAAAAACTTACAAACCTCAAATTACAAACATAAATAATAATTTTCGGTGAGGAAAAAAACAAGCAAATAAATAATTATGAATAAATAACCTGTAGATTTTTAGTCTTCCCAATATATGCAAGGAAAAATAAAATAGGCAAGATAGGTAAGCACATACAACTCGATCTATCCGTCAAAAGCTGTGAAACAAAAATAATCTAACAGGTATCACAAGTAGGTAGACCAAACTAAATGGGATCAAACAGACAAGTCTAGACATACAGAATTAGATTAGAAAGTCTATTTATGGTGGTATACCGCAGGGATCAGTCTTTGCCCCCACCTTGTGGAACATACTCTATGACGACTTGCTGAAAACGGAAATGCCGAGAGGAATAACCTGAATTGGATTCGCCGACGACGTGGCGATGGTGATAACCGCAAAAGAAGAATCCATCCTAATGGATACAAGTAATACGGGGTTACAAAGAGTGTAAAACTGGCTTGAGCAACTTCAACTGGCACCCGAGAAGACGAAAGAAGTGCTTTTAACACACACACGAACGACATCCTCGATCACTTTTAATTCCAAAGGTTTTACGGCAACCCCTACTACAGCAGTAAAATATCTGGGAGTATGGCTTAACACCAATTTATCATTTGTGCATCACGTGAACAAAATTACCCAGAAGACGGAAAAGACGGCAAATGCTCTCGCTAGTCTTCTGCTAAATATCGGCGGACCCAAAGGATCCAAACGAAAACTAAGCTTCTAAGCGTATCTACTCTTTGCATATCTACTTCTTGGCATATTGTAAATGCCTGTCACACAACCGGAAACTTAAACACTACACATCAGCCTGACGACCAGAAGCCCTGTATGCCACGGAGTGTCTTTACTTGAACCGAAGAAGTCTGGAAGAGAAATTGAAATCAGAGAGAGTAGAATCCTGAGGAAGATCCTAGGGCAGGTTAAGGAAGATGGGGAATTCCAAGATTACCAAGGCACTTCGGAAGAGCTTTCTCTGAGCTCTACGAACATATTGAAAGGCTCTCTGACTGTGCAAGGAAAAGAATGGTAGCTTTCTATAAACCTGTCTCCAAACCGACTAACCAACCGTCTGATCACCTTCTGACAAAACAAGAAGGTTCGTATCACTTGCTTGACAGAAACCGAGAAGGATATTAAAGAACTGGGAATAACAGATCTACAAAACAGACAGTCTGTGAGACGCACCCTAAAGAATGTGCGCAGATTTCAGGAAAAACTCCGAAGGAAAGGTACCCCCTGGACAGAAGAGAGAAAGGAGTTACACCGGCAGAAGATGCGACAATACTGGACAAAGATCACAGCCTAACAGTTTAAAAAGTGTGGTTTAAAGCAGGCCTATTCGAAACTAGAAGAAGAAAAACACACATATCAAATAGCAGTGGCTTAACAATTATTTATGAAAAACTAAGTAGTTACTGTGCCTTCAGAGATTGGCATTCAATAGTGGAAATGCATTAACCAAATAGTGCTAAAGAAACTATTATGCTAAAGAAACTATTATAAAGAATATACAAGACTTAATTAGTATAGCAAAATCTAAGGATGCATATAAATATAATATCAGGAAAAATTAGATCGCACCTGCTGTAAGAAAAGTTGTATAACGTGGCAACTTAAGAAAACTAATATTGTACTGAATGGTACCTTTAGCACATACAAAGCAACAGGCTAATTATCTACAGGTGAGCGTCTAAAGGTAAGTGAGGAAGTATCTAGGTATAACCCTGGATGGCACACTGACTTGGAATCAATACTGTAAAATTGCATTAACGTTAATTAAAAGAACCTCACCAACTGCAGCTCTAGAGGATGTGATAGGTCTACCTGTCCCAGATACCTACATCATAGGTGCGGCTAGTGAGTCTTTAGTTGTAGGTGTAATGGCACTTGGAAAGCTCTGACGAGATCAGGGCACACTACGATATCGAAAGTAATATCAGAGCCAAACCTCAATATTGAGTGAGATTGAATGTCAAAAAGGCTATTATTCGATCTACCTTTCAAAACACTACGTTGGACGAAAACCTCTCATATGCCAAGGTGGTATGGACTGGTATGTAGACGGTTTCAAAAAGCACAGTGGAACTGGCGCAGGAATCTAGGGAGCAGTGGTATAGTTTTGTATAGTTATAGACATGTGGTATAGTTTATCTATACTCCTGGGATCACATGCCACGACATTCCAAGCGGAAGTACATGTCATCACGATCTACGCCTATGGAAATCTAAAGATGGACTCCAAAAGTAGAAACATCCGTGTTTTTACGGGCAGTCAGGCTGCTATAAAAGCCTTAGCCTGTCATGAAATTATCTTGAAAATAAAATGGAATTGACTTCAGAACCTTAAGGCTGTGGCAAGACACAACCAGGTCACACTTGCTTGGTTACCGGTCCACAGGGGACTGGTAGGAGACGAAATGGTGCACAAGTTAGCGGAGTATAGTGCTAGCAAAGCAAACGTTAGTGTTAGAATTCCTACATTAACAAAACGATGCCCGAATAAAATCTGTAAATGGATAGCTAAGCACCGGCTACAGGGGAATAAAATAACTAGTCAGAAACACAGTAAACGAATGCTAGGAAATTCATCGGTTTCTTTAACTGATGAAATCCTGCAACTATGAAGGGGGCAGATTACAATTGTGGCAGGTCTGCTCACAGGACATAGCCCTCTACGAGAACATCTGCACAAAATGGGGATCTGGAGAGATGAACCACTTCGCAGACTATGATATGTGGAGGATGAAACTGCCTCCCAAATAATTTTCCATTGCGAAGCATTTGGACGTAGGAGACACGAGCTTAGCATTACAACAAATGTGATCTCTCTGCAGAACATGTCTCATAGACTGCTAGCCCTATTTACACGAATGGAATAATGTGGGGAAATGCAATATGCCAATATTTTAAGGGCCTGCGGGCCTGAATCCATATTCGTTGATGGTGGAAAAAAAAAGAAAGGTGAATCTAAAAATATAATCTTTAAGCAGGCTCCTAAAATAAGTTAAAAAATATAGGAAAACAAACTTGTTATTGAAAGTTGTAAAAAATAGAGAATTTTGTAAATAACAAATTTCGTAATGATAATAGAGGAAATAATATTAACTTTCTAATTCGCAATGATCGCATTATATTCTTTACCTAAATAAATAATATGGAACAAGTGCTAATAATTTTGTTTCCTTTTTTGTAACTTAAGCCAATCAACCAATCAAAATACTGAGGTTTTTTGTATTAAAATTTTGTTTTCTAAATCCAACACGACAAATCAGGTGAAGTTGATGGTATTAGTAAAGGTATGTAAGGTATTAAAATTTATTGATTGGACTGTATTTAACAACGACAAATTTAAAAATATGGGACAACAAATAGGGGTGATTTTGCCACTCACCTTCTAGTTACAAAATGTCTTCTTTTCCTGCGCCGTTGAAACGATCCTCCTGTCGCCAACTAATTTAAAAGAGGAAAGAATTTAATGCTCCGCAGATTCCTTCTCGATAATGTAAGAAAGCAATTTTGCAAATCAGTTTTAAAACTTGCGTTCTGTTGAAACATTTTCTTCGTGCTCTTTGAATTTTTCTTTCTTAATCAGCATGCTTGCCTTTTCGATAATAAGAAAGCAACAAATGTCTTTTATTTGTCAATTTTTGCTTCGGAAAAAAAGCAACTGTATAAAATAAATAGTTATTTAGGTACTTACGGATTAACGCCACCACAGCTACAGATTTGAACAAAATGGATGGATAGATTAGGTTATAACGGAGCAGATAAATCTAGACCACATATCGCGCGGCAGCGCAACCTCTAGATCCGAAATAAGAAAATATTTTAATTAGGGGTAGATTAGGTTATATTAGAGCAGATAAATCGCGTGACCTTTCGCGGCGGTGGCGTTAATACGTAAGTACCGTTATTGTCTATACTCACTTGTAAAATGGATATATTATGGGCGTATTGTCAAATACGCGAGCTAAACACCTTAATTTTACACAATTTAATACAAAATATGAATAAGTCGCTATAACATTCGTGGGAATAAAGTAAATACCTTTTTGAAAAACGAAATGCAGCTGTAATTGAATATATATTTTATGTTACGCTTGAACTTTTTCTAAGCAGCAGAAAGGCCAATCTAATTTTAGGTATTTGGTATTTATGAAAAAATTGTATTATGTATATGTGTATTGTATATGTTTTACATAATTCATTATAACGGAACGTAAGCCCGGTCAGTGGATTCAGTTTCTGTATTTCTTTTGCAATTAATTTTATTTTTAACATCGAATTCGTTGCATAATGATTATTTTTTCAGGCACATCAAATACAATATTCATTTACATATCAACTCTCAAACAATATTTTCATATGCTGGAATGTATAAAGCCGAAAAGAATAAATTGCAAAGCAATGGAAAATCCTGTTTTTTTTATGAATTTATAATACAATAAAGTTGAAACTAGGAGATTATCATTGTCAATAGCTGGTATTACACTGATATCTTCTGTTACTCTTTGGCATACTTTGCTCAAGTTGCGTTGTGTCAGCCGTTCGCTACGTCAAAGCAAGTCACGGGAACGGTCAAGACCAACTTTTGTCAGGGGCTAAAGGCCAACACGTATTATAAAAGAGTAAAGAATATAAGGTTAGAAGTTGTGTAATTATTATCTTAAAAGTTGGTCTTGGCCGTTCCCGTTACTTGCTTTGACGTAGTGAACGGCTCGCACAACGCATCTTGTGCAAAGTGTACCAAAGAGTAACAGACGATATCAGTCTAATACCAGCTATTGACAGATACTGAGATATCGCAATGATAATCTCCAAGTTTCAACTTCATTGTATTATAAATTCATAAGAAAAACAGGAATTTCCATTGCTTTGCAATTTATTCTTTTCGGTTTTATACATTCCAGCATATGAAAATAATTTTTGCATTGTTTGAGAGTTGATATGTAAATGAATATTGTATTTGATGTTCCAGAAAAAATAATTATTATGCAACGAATTCGATGTTAAAAATCAAAATAATTGCGAAAGAAATACAGAAACTGAATCCACTGACCGGGCTCACGTTCCGTAATGATGAATTATGTACAACATATATTTTTTATCTGCTACAACCGAAATAAAATAGAAATACCATACAAATACAAAACTGAAACCACCCGTGTTCGTATAATTCATCAAAACAGCAAAACACGACAGGACTGCTTGTAATACAAGGGTATATATTATAGATTAAAATTCTAAAACAAGTTAAATATCACCTTCCGATCTCGGTCGAATTTACATACGGCCATATATCAAGTTCACATTCACCGAATTACCAAAACAGAATACAGAATGTATGAAACGTATGATTGTTGCTTGTGATACCGAACAAAACTCACTGTTCGCATCCAGCTCTGCGGTTAGAACAGCTATTTGCAAAATGTGTGTACAACAAATATCTTATTATTGCGCGCCTATTTAGTATAATCGTTTCACAAGTGCCTTTTACATTTTAAAACAAAAGCTTTTATTGCACAATAGAAATAGGTTCAATTTAGTCTATCAAAACTTTTTTTGTCAATCTTAAATGGTGAAGTTTTATTTCTTAGGCATATAGATGTAATTTGTATCCCACATTGACTATAAAAACGCTAAATCTTCATATATCTGCGTATGAGGACTCATTTTTGAACATATTTCTAAGGAAATAGAACAAAGTTTAAAATTCTTGCTGACTCAATTACTATTTTATTTGTAAGTAATTTATTTTTCTAAAGTAAATTTTCCTAATACATGTCGGCGCTGGCCGCTGGACAAGAAAAGTACGTTTGTGTAACTTAAGTATGAAGAATTTCGGCGCCATGCACTGAGCGAGAACACACGCGTTTGTTTATTTTCTAGTGACGAACCTTTAATGGCGTGAGGGGAACAAGGCAGCGGAAACGGGGCAGTTATCGTTGTAAGCGAAATCTTCAAGGTTGTAACGAAATAGGCTGCTTACCATTATTACCATTATTCTTATTGTGTTGTTTGTGTTTGTTCCTATTATACGGAATCACAGTACTGTAGTTAATAGTTTATTTGTTATTAATTAGGTTTAGTGTAATAATAAAAACAATAATATCGTGCTGTTTATAACAATGTCTTCTCCTACACCCCGCTCGACCATGATAATCTTGATGCTCCGACATACATATAAGATAATTACATAAATATATGTAAGAGGCAGTGATAACCTAGTAGTCAAGGTGTCAAGATTACTAAGCTATAAGCTCCGGGTTCAAATCCTGGGGCACAAGTATGGAAAAATAAGCCACCGTCCTCCTATGAATGGCTATAGCAAAGCCATCACAGTAATTTTCCTCGAAAGCTCCCATTAAAGTGGCTCGCCACCCACATTAAAAACTGTAAGAGCTTCCTATACTTGTTTCCAAGATCAATACACCAAGCACAAGTGTAGGCAGAGAGAGGAGGTTCAGGTCCAATTAGGACTATAGCACAAAAATATATGAAGAAGAATATAAATATATGATAATTATTATAATTTGACATTATTATTATTCATTGAAGCTATCTAGGACCATACCGTAGGATGTTACGTCATGTTATACTTGGCAGTTTGTGTCGCTTTCTTCTGAGCCCAGAATTCCATCATTCTCTGTGACTTGCGCTCTGCTGTCCAGGTGGTACCTTGTCTTCCTTTTGGTTCATCTCGGTTTATCCCATTCGTCAATATCTCTTCGCGGAAGAGATTTCTATTGCATGCGTCGTCTGGCTTTAAATGCAGTATTTTGGGGTCTTTGGTATTTATAAACCAAAATCTGTTTCGTCAGGCTGTTTTAGTCCGTTTGTTTGAGACGACTACAACTACGTGCCCGACTCTTACAGATCGTTTCTGTAATTTTCTCTATTTCACTGTAGGTTTCTTTGTTGGGTTTTTTATGATGGAAGTCATTCTTGTAATTAGATCTCCTTACACATCCAACAATTTTGCACTCTTTCTTCTCTAGTTCTTCGAGGAGTCCTTTGTTATCATTTAAGGATAGGGTTTCGGCTGCATATATACTACTGACTTTACAGTAGTTTCATAATGACGGAGTTGGGTATTTTTGGACCGGCACTTTTTGTTGAAGATTTAGCGCGACATTTGATAGGCAATTTCGATTTTGCGTGCTCGTTCCTTGAGTACTTCTTTGTCCAGCCCAGTTTTCATGGTGATCTCTACCAGGTACTTAAATGTTTCCACTTGGTTGATCCTCCCGTATTTTGTCTGGAGTTTTGCTGGGGCATCTTTGATGTTGGTTATTACTTCTGTTTTTTTCAAATGATATCTGCAAGCGAGTTTATAACGCGACTTATTTTGGATGGACGATTTGCATCATATGAGTTTCTATGTCGTTCGACAGAAAGGCGATGTCATCAGCGAATGCTAGACAGTCAACCACAATCCCCTTGGATTTTGTTCCCATTCTCATAGGGTTATACTCAGCTTCTAATAATTGTGTTCGCCAGATCTGAATGATCTTCTCGAGAACGCAGTTGGAAAGCATTGGAGAGAGTTCGTCACCTTGTCTGACTCACGTTTTGACTTCAAAAGTAGTCGAGTCCATTTGACATCCAGGGAAATTTACTTTGGATTTTGTTTCAGATAGGGTGGTTCTAATTAGTGCCAGTGGTTTCAGGTCAACCCCAAATTCGTTCAAATTGTTTAGCAGGACGCCGCGGTCTATTGAAACATAGGCCTTTTAAAAGTCCACAAAGACTTACACGTACGGTTTGGATCTAAGAGTGCAATATCTGATGATCGTTTTGAGGTTTTGCATCTGTGCGTCAGTTGAACCACCTTTTCTAAATCCCCCTTGGTGTTCGCCTATTTGATGTTCTACTTTAGCTTCTAATCTCTTCAGGATAGCAAGTGAAAAAATTTTGCATGTTGCCTGTAAGAGGGATATTCCTCTATAGTTGTTGATGTGTTTCATGCTGACTTTCTTATATAATGGGTGGATAAAGGCTGTTTACCAATCTACTGGTAGTATTTCTGTCCAAAATTGTTCTATTTGCTTCTGCAACATTTCAACTGCTTTTTCAGGGGCATATTTGCAACGTTCTGCAACTACAGAGGTACTCCCGGTTCATTATTGTTTTTGAGTCGAGCAATGTGACATTTGATTTCATGTTTATTGGGTGGTCTCGATTCTGAGTATCTGTTAATTTTTTAGGTTCATCGCAAATTAGTAGGTTCTTAAAGTAATCAACTAGGATGTTACAGTTTTCTCCATTGGAGGTCGCCAGTGTACTGTCCTTTCGATGAAAGTATAACGATTTTATAGCCCTAAGTTTACTTTTGAACGTTATGTATAGCTGGTGTCATTTCTGTTAAACTTTTGGTCGATATTCTCAATAAGTAACTTATCATATATACGCTTCTCAGGTCGGATCACTTTAGCTGTTTGGGCTCGTTGGGCTTTGTAGGATTCCCATTCACATAGCGATTTTGTCGAATAATATTGTTTCTATGTATCAAGCCTTTTTTGAGAATCTGTGTTACAGGTATCATTCCACCAGGCATGTTTGCTTCTCTTAATTTCATCAATTTCTTTGCCGGCCTCAATCAGACCGTTTCTTGTAATGTTAAACTCAGATTAATTAGGTCGAGCCTTTTCCTGGAACTCCGGTACTTTCTTTTTGAGTTTGTCAATGTCAAAGCAAATAATAAGTTTGGGTGTTCTGTTGGTGTTTGCAGGGACCGGTTTGAATTTAGTTATGAACATGTAATGGTCTGAGGCCACGTTTACTCCTTTTTTACCTATACATTCATGATCTCAGGGCTATTTTTTCCGAGAAATCGCGACGTGATCTATTTGGAACTCTCCGATGGTGTCGACAGGAGATCGCCATGTTGTCTGCTTTCTGGGAAGGTGGCGAAAGTGTGTTGACATGATCTGGAGGTTATAGTTTTCACAAATGGAGATCAATCTCTTGCCATGTTGATGGTCCTCTTGTGGGCAGGATAGTTTCTAGTGATTTTCCTATAATTGTGTTCTCGTCCAACTTGGCCATTTCCCCCATAAAAAGTTTAACTTGATGTTTGGTAATTTTCGCAAGCTTTTCATCCAGGTTATTAACACGTTTAACAGGCTTGTTATTTTTACAAATTCTCATGATGATTATTTGCAAGAACAAAGCAAATTTAACTCGGCGTGAATGGGGCGAGAAGTTGAAACACAAACTATGAGGCGGTTATTTTGTATATTTAACTCTATTTTTACTTTTAATATTAGTAATAGTATTCATTCAAGAGGATTGGGAATGAAACAAGATTTTTTGTTTTAATTTTCATCAAAAAAATGTAACTTAGCTCTCAATGAAACATGTAGAACTATAATTGGATGCTTAAGATCAACACCAACTGGTAAAGGCACTCAACCAGCTCGCAGGAATAGCACCACCCTCTGTTCGACGAGAAATAGCTTTAAACAAAAAAGGAAGAAAGCTGAGCAGAAAGCAACCCTTTCTCTACATGGGCATAAACTACATGCTCAGAGGCTGAAGTCTAGGAAGAGTTTTCTAAGAACATCCAAAGAATTGAAGACTACATGTGAAAAAGCCAGGCTAAAATTATGGAAAGCTAAGGAATCTCTTCCCCTGGGCTGGAAAAGAGAGGCGAAACTTTACCTCCTGGTCATGATCAAGGATGGTTAACATGGAAATCCTTGAATGTTAAGATCAGGAGTGGGCAGATCTAAGACCACTCTTGCAAAGTGGGGCTACATTAATGAAGATAGCATTCAGTGTGACTGTGAAGAAAACCAGACCGTGAAGCATATGCTTCAGTATAGACTGTGTCTCATCTCCTGCACAGAAGATGAACTTTATGAAGCATCGCAGAATTCAGTGGAAGTGGCAAAGTTTTTGTCAAATATTATATAATGTTTATAGTCATAGTATTTGTATCTGTGTTTTATTTGATGTTTCCTGACGTGAGAATAATAATAACTTAGCTTGATTTGATAGTTTATTTTTTTCGTATTTTTTGTTAGTTAAATATCCAAGTTACTTATTGAATCAACGTAGCAACAGTACCTTCTTATAATAAAAATCTAATAATAACTAAAAAGTCTTGAGATATCAAGGAGGACAGTCCCCAAATTACACTTACAAATCAGCATAATCTCCGCACATAAAAATCTCGTGCTGTATACATATTTGCTTCTCACACTTTAAAGAGCAACGTTTTTTTTTACCTGACATTTTCTCCACACATATAGAAATATCTACCAGCCAATTTTTAACAGATGGAGATGAAGATTCTCCCAGGAGAACAGCAATACTCTTTCGAGTTTTCTTTGGAATATGTATGTTTTGTTGTTTAATGCGATCATTTGACAGACTCAAACATAAATTAATTGAATGAAGTATCGGCGTTTCTTGCATGTTTTGTCACCTATATTATTTTCTCTGTAAACAATGATAACATTTATAGCAGCCACATTGAACATACCGTAAAAAAAAGGGTCATAGGCCAACGTTTGCTATTGCGCTAAACATCATAAGTGGCACTCAGTATATCTGCGACGTCGACACCGGGTTTAGTCTTATTATAATAACTTAATAAGTGATCATTTCCGACTTCCTTTTATCACCTATATTTTTCTCATAGTGTTCAACAAATTTTTATCATGCTGTCAAGTTTACATAACATTGCACGCCAAAGAAATGTTATTCTGAAACCCAAATCGGGAGCGATTTACTTCTAAGAAAAAAAGGTGATTCGATCCGTAATTCAAAATGGCGTTTTTTGATGACTTTGTAAAAAATATTATAATTTGGAACCCACTAAAGATACAGTTTATTGAATAATTAACATTATAAGCAGAGCGCTTTCGGCTTAAAATAAGCCATTTAGTGCGTATTGAGATGTTTGTAATGGGCTTTAACTTCTTGTTTCATCTACATGAGTTGTGCCGCTTTCTTGGTAGCCTCAGCTTATTTTAAGTAGAAAACGCTCTGCTTATAATGTTAATTATTCAATATACTTTATCTATAGAGGGTTCGACTTTATAATAAATCTTACAAATTGAACCAAAAAACCACACTCTGAGTTATTGTCACCTATTCGAATGAAGCTAGTAGAGCTGTACAGATCCAACATTACATGAGATTCCTATGGGACCGTCGCGTCGCGTCTTCTCGATGCTCGTCTCCATCAAAAAATTTTCCTCCAGCCTACCAGCTGAGATTGCCAAGAAAGCGGCATAACTCATATGGATGAAACAAGAACTAAAATCCCATTACAAACATCTTAATATGCACTGAAGATGGCTTATTTTAAGCCGAAAGCGCTCTGCTTATAATGTTAATTATTCAATAAACTTAGTAGTAGTGGGTTCGACTTTTTAATTATTTCAACAAATTCGATTTACTTCTGTTCTTTTTTTTAAATCTCAGGTAGGTACACTAGTCTTATTTTTACGGACTGTTCCGTTAGAAGTCAAAAAATGTTCTTTCAAGAAATGCATCGTGAGCGGGTAGCTAGAAAACTAATTATCAAACGTCAAATTCCTGTTTGTTTTAGTTATTGGTTCAACTAAATGGTCCGCGATATCATATGGTATATTACTCAGTTAGTAAGGCCCTGGTAGTTGTTTTCCCACGCAAACTTCCAGTTTGAGGATTTAGAAAATTTTCGCATCTGCAAGTGCCAGTATTTTTATGCAATATTTGGCTGATTTGCGGATTATATAGGCGGAAAGAACTTCGTCCTCGGAAAGGTAACAGCATCTCATCAATAGTAAGGTTCTCAGTAGGCAAATAATAGTTTTGAATGTTCCCAATTACTTTCTACACTTAATTTTCTAGTAAGCTGTTATTCATTTTCTTCATAAGATATGTTGATTTATGTTGATTCTTCGATATGTTGATTCTTCATAAGATATATTGAGGAATCTAAAAATAATCTCAGAATAGTATAAATAACAATAAAACATAAACTCGCTCTCAACTCGAGAAAGGAACACGGACTACCAGGTCGGGTATAACGAACCCCGGCCAATTTTGCATACGTATATTTTTTGCTGCAGCCCGCGTGAGTTCTTCTTATTTAGGTGCCTTCTACATAACTAATCAGGTGATCAGAGGTTGGAAACAATCATAGAAAATTCCGCACGGGACAATGAAGAGACAATGGGAGTCTAGACCAGTTCAGTCTCTTATGTCCTTTAAACATAAGCACTTCCTTCATCCTGGATCACGGCACAACTCTATCTTGCCCTCCATTATTTATTTTAGAAGGCTACATTTTTTATTTCTGAGAATATATCCTAGGTACGCTGTCTTACGTTTCTCACAATAACCAATAACTCTCTGTTTCTGTCCATGGGTCTAAGAACTTCATTTTTCGTAATATGTTCCGCCCAGGATATTCTATGCATTCTTCGAAAGATCCACATCTGAAACGGTTCTATTTTTTCATAGTATTGATCTTCAAAATCCAGGCCTCAACACCATACAACAGTACCGTGTGAATGTAACACTTAATTAACCGGTATCTTAGTTTAAGGTCGGGAGGAGTCTACTCCCGCAAAATAATTTTCTCATCTTAAGGAACGTTGTTCTGGCTATGTCGATGCGTGTTCTTACTTCCAGATCTGCATGTCTTCGGTAATCCATTATGTGATGTTCTATTTGTTTATTGTATATATGCAAATTGGCTTGGATATCGGGTGTTCTACTGATAACGATTGTTTTCGTTTTGGCCAAATTTACTTTTAGCCCAAGTGCATCACCTTCTGCTATTACTTGGTTCATCACACGTTGTAGGCCAGTTGCACTGTTTGCAAATATAGCCGTATCGTGCGCGTAACTGATGTTGTTCAATAGTTCACCATTGATCTTGATTTTATCTGTAGAGTTTTCCAAGGCTTTCAGGAATATTTGTTCCGAATAGGTATTGAACAACGTTGGTGATAGTACACAGCCCTGACATACTTCACGTTTAATAGGTATATCGCTGGTAGTGTCGTCCACGAGTCGTACTGAAGCAGGACTTTTTTCGGTTGCAGTCTTTGGATATCAGAATGCATAATGATTGCCTTTGCATAATGAATAAAACAGATGTACACGTCCTTTTGTTGGTCTGTTCATTTTTGCAAGAGCACAAGTCAGCCCAAACAACGCTTCTCTTGTTCCAAGTTCATCTCTAAAATTCAACTGTTCCTTGCTTAGGTCTTCTTCGCATATCTTACGTATTCTATTACGTAGGATATTTAGGAATACTTTTAATACTTGGTTTATTGAGCTTATCAGTGTGAATTGGTCGCACTTGTTTGCGTTTGATTTCTTTGGTAGGGCAATGAATATTGATTTCAGATCTTATAGCTTTAATAACTTCTGATTTAATGATGTTCGGGCCAGTGTCTCCTCTTTGATTTGGATGATGCCATCGAACAAATTTTGGATATACCTTGTCCACTCTTGTTTCATTTCTTCTTTAATTGTCAGAAGTTGGTTGTCCTCATTTACAAATCTGGAGGGTGGGTGGCTTCTGGTATATCCAGCTATTTATTTCATATTTTTGTGGATGTTGAACAGATCGTGTTTATCTTGAAGTTCTTCAAGTTCTTAGCATCTTTCTTTGATACATTTTTCTCTGGATGTTCTAATGTTTCTTTGCGATCATTTCACAATATTTCTGTTGGTCCACATTTTTGTATTTCCTTCGTTCATTCGTTAAATTCATGATTTCTTCTGTCATCCACTGCTTTCTTTTATCAGTCTCTGATGTTTTAAATGTTTATTGGATATTTTTAAATATTTGCATAAGTTGATCCCATACGGCCTTCCCTGTTTGCTCTTCTGACAAACAGGTCTTTTTTAGTTCAGTGTTGAGCTTCATCGTCATGTCTCTTGTAGTTTTGGATCTTTGAGTTCCTCCATGTTTGATCTTCTATTGATTTTACGCTTTATCTTCTTAAGACGGAATCTTACTTGAGCTATTACTGGGTTATGATCTCACCCAATGTCCGCTACCGGATACGTTCTCATTCTAAGTACACCATTGCGATATCTCTTGTCGACTAGTATAAAGTCTATTTGGTTTCGTATTATGTGGTATTGCTCATGTTGTGGGGATGTCCAAGAAATAGAGTCATCTATTAGGCAGTTGGAAACAAGTGTTACTATTCATAAGGTTCTCTTCTTGGCAAAATTGTATCAGCAAGTCGCCTCTGTCATTTCTAGCACCTAGGCCATGGTTACCGACAACATCAGCGACACTTCCTTTGCCCACTTTCGTATTGAAATCTCTCATAATTTCGTTTTTCTTCGTATATGATTTTAGTTATTTTAATTGCGCATAGAAATCGGATATTTCTGACTCCGGTTTGTCAGCTGTTGGTGCATAGACTTGTATGATATTAATGTTTTTGTGGTTTGATTTTAGATGTATTAGCATTGCTGTCCGAGTGCGGTACATAGTCCATAACTGATTTGTTTGCGTTTTTGTGTAGTATTATTCCAACGCCATTTGAGTGGTCTGCCCCGTCATTGCCAGAAAGATATACTATAGACTCGCCTATACAGGTTTTTCCCGCACCAGGCCATCTCATCTCGCTCATTCCCAGAAGGTTGATACCTAGTTTTCTCATATCTTTGTTTGTATTATAATTTTCCGGGCATATACATACTTCGTGCATTCCTAGTACCAATTTTTATAGGAATTTCTCCATTAGTTTTCACTTTCGGGTGGGTTCTATCCTCATCGTGGATATTCTTTGCACTCCTTGACCATTTAAGGTCTGCCCTGGACTAGGCGCTAGCTCTATTTCGTTTCTCGTCGTGATTATTTGACTTGAGAGTTATTGTGCGTTAGTTTCTCCTTGCTTTTTGCACCGCAGTACTATAGTCGATTATGCTAACTTTCAACTGTAGAAACAACGATGTAAAATAATTTACATTTAATAATTTCTCGAGTATGATATATCCTACCTCACTCACGCCAATGTAAAAGAATTGTTTGCAAAATGACAATTTCCCTTAAAGGCAAGACAATCATGGCTTCAATCTTATCTACTTGATTTTATGTGTTTAATAATGACTATATAGTCCCGTCCTTATAGTCGTCTTTGCTTGCCTAGTTTGTGACTAGACGTATCTGTGTATGGCTTGTTTCCACTTGCAGTTTAGTGTTATTTGTCCTATCTCGTCTGCCCAAGTATTATTTATACAATCATTTCTATTTAGTTTTATTTTTCCAAAATTGTCCGTCGTCTATTTTTGTACCTGTAGTCAAATTGTCTGGTTCACTGCTTTCGATGGAGCCTATTCAATCTCGTCTATCTATTGTCTATATTTAGTCCTGATCTATTGGTCTCATATCTCTAGTCCAATTTTTAATATCGTCTGTTTAACGTCAGCCTGTCTAATCTTAAATTTGACTGCATGCGTAGATATTTGCTATAAATTTTTCCTAATTATTAATCTTATATTTCTAGTCTTCTCAGTCTCCATTCTATGCAGCCTCTAGTAATAGCTATTTTTATTTTATCAATCAGTATTATGAAACCATATTTTCTCCGTTTTATATTTGATACAAAATCAAACAAAAAAGACGAAAGAAAGAAAAAAGAACCGAGATAATTATCTTTTTATATAAATACAGTTTTAGTGCTTCGTTCGGCGATTTCGTTTTGTTTTTCTTTCATTTCCGATTCAATCTTTGCTTAACGTTTTTCGCCTGAAATCTATTTATTACCTCGCCGAGTTTCTTCCGCAATTTCATTTTAATCAATAGTTTCCCTTTAATGTATTTATAAATTGTCTTCTTTTTCTAATCTGTACGGGAGTGGCTTTAAATATTTAAGAAATTTAATTTAACAAGCTGAGAAGAAAAAAAAAATGAAATTGGATTTGGGTTTTTCTTTATAAAAATTTATAACTTTATATATACCTGAACAATAATATATATCCTAGATATAGTAAAGTTTTGTCGGTTATTGAGTAGAATATTTAGAATATTATTTATCAGCCATTTCAAAATATATACAAGAAGAGAAACTTATTAAGCAATAAATTTCTGTTTTGAACGTTATTTAGTACCATTTGATTTGTATTTTCTTTTCATCTTTTAAATCCGATTCAATATTCCGATTAATTTTGGTATATACTTTGACGAATTAATTAATCAAATAACTTCTATTGCTAAATATGAATAAACAAATATATAAACAAACCATGTCGTGTCTTATTATATTGTTGTAAATTCATGGTTTTATGTAAGACGTTTCAGAAGCCAATATTTCATGTCCAGCGGATGAAATATCGCCTCAATACACAGACTAATAATTTTTCAGAATCAAATATATAAATAAGTAAATACATTTTTTAAATAACTTTACCAAAAATTTAAGCAAAAATCTGAATTCATTGAAATTTTACTTCGTTTCATCTTGAAATCAAAACATTTAAGTACTTCTCAATTTTTAGGGATATATTAAAATAAAAAGGAAAATATAAAAGTAATGCTAATAAAACTTTGACAATTATCAATGGGGCATTGAAAAATAAAGACCATTTATGTAATATTATGTACCTAGTTCAATCAATATAACTCGAATTTGAAGTGGCGCTAATCTTATTTTAAGTTATCTAATCCTCGGAATTTTGAATTATTGAATTGCGTATGACATAATTCACATGGTATAAAGTAAACGTAATAAAAGAAAAAGAAGAATAGAACACGGTTGTAGTATTTCGTACCTTTCCACAAAAGAATCTAAAAAATTCTGTACCGGGAAGGACGGTAACTCAATCCTTGAAATATTCCAAGCGCTGCAAATTCTTATCAAAACATCTTATTATAATTCCTTCAATTTCATGCAACCTTATCCTTCCCCTGTGACACAAATTACATACACTATTGTCCCTCCGGTGTCCCATTTCAACAGATATAGAAATGCCGGCTTTCACATGGCAGATAATCACAGTGCGATTCATCTCATTCCTATATCGCACAGGCAGATGTCGTCGATAATGCAGATGCCACTTACTGCAATAAGAGCACTCAATAGCTAGGTAATAATTCGGGATTTGTTGTGACAGTTTATATACAACAGTGCTAAACATGAAATGGATGATATAACGGATATATATATATATATATATATATATATATATATATATATATATATATATATATATATATATATATATATATATATATATAGATGAAAATTGAAGGAATTGACAACGAAATGTAAATTCAAAATTTAATCAGAAACATTCTGAATTGAATCAATTAATAGATTGCATTATTTCAACACTTGTTTTTATAATAATAGATAAGGGGAGAGTTGCCAAATTCGTACCACTTAATTTCGAGGCAGTTTACAAATGTTGTAGTAGGAATTTTAGCAAATATTATGTTTTTCATCTCTGCATTAACTATCGAAGTTGTAATTTAATATGATTTTTTAAATATTTATTGATATATTGTTGTCATATAAACTCTTTTATAAAATCATGCAAACGGTCATAATGTCATAATTTTGACATCAATAACCAAAAACTGTTATAATTTTGACTTCAAAAACAAAATCTAACATAATTTTGACATCAATAAACAAAAACTTATACAATTTTGATATCAATAACCAAAAACTGTCATAATTTTCACATCAATAACAAAAAATTGTCATAATTTCAACTTCAAAAACAAAAAACTAACATAATTTTCACATAAGGAAACAAAAACTGTCATAATTTTGACATCAATAATCAAAAACTGTCATAATTTTGACATCAGGAACTAAAAACTGTAATAATTTTGACTTATAAAAAAATAGCATAATTTTGACATCAATAAGCAAAAACTAAGACAATTTCGACATCAATTACCAAAAACTGTCATACTTTTGACATCAATAACCAAAAACTGTCATAATTTTCACATCAATAACAAAAAAGTAACATAATTTTGACATCAATAAACAAAAACTAACACAACTTTTACATCAAGATCAGGCGAAATATTGGAAGGCCTCTTGTTGGATGGCATAATACCAGGAGACGGAACGAAACAGAATTTGGAAGACGGAACAGGTATTCGTACTAAAGCCATCAAGTGAAGAAGTAGAAGAAGTTCTAAGTTTCCAATGTTTAGTTCTATTTATTTTTACAATTATATTAAAGTTTTGCAGAATCCGGAGAAATAATAATTAAGTATGTTTTTACACTAAAACAACATGTACAAAAACTGTCTATAGGACACATTGTCCAGACGACAAACTGTGTATACGACAAACTGTCTGTATAACAATGATAGGAGTTTCCACACGAAACCAGTATCACATAAAAAGTAATTAGTCTCCATACGAGACATTTACTTAAAAATTACCTAAGTGTGGTGATTCATTCACACTTAAGTATGTTTTTGTACAAAAACTGTCTATACGACAAACAATATACGACTAACTGTTTATACGACAAACTGTCCATACGACAAACTGTCTGTAGAACAAAAAAATATATGAGTTTCCATATGAAACCAGTATCACGTAAAGAGTATTTAGCCTGTATATGGGACACTTACTTAAAAAATGCTGGTAAAAAGTGTGGTAGTTCATTCACACTTAAGTATGTTTTTTGTACAAAAAACTGTCTATATGACAAA
The DNA here is from genome assembly GCA_944588485.1 of Phosphuga atrata. NCBI lineage: Eukaryota > Metazoa > Arthropoda > Insecta > Coleoptera > Silphidae > Phosphuga > Phosphuga atrata. Next base: position 9,952,080 of record OX155896.1, on the reverse strand, counting down.
CTGTCCATTCGACAAACTGTCTATGACAAACAGTTTATACGAGAAACTGTCTATACGACAAACTATATGTACAACAATGTATGAGTTTCCATATGAAACCAGTAACACGTAAAAAGTATTTAACCTCCATATGAGATACTTACAGAAAAAATCTTTAAGTGTGGTGATTCATTCACACTTAAGTATGTCTTTGTACAGAAATAACATGTACAAAGAGCTGTCTATACGACAAACTGTTTATACGAAAAATTGCCCATATAACAAACTTTCAATACGACAAACTGTCTGTACGACAAACTGTCTGTACGACAAACTGTCTATACAACAAACTGTCCATACGACTAACTGTCTATTAGACGAAGTTACAAAAATATTTATAATAAAGGTCCATATTATAAAACAATTTCCATTTTTAGAAGAAAATCTGTATAAAATGTTGATTCAGGTAATCTCATTCAACGATCCCCAAAAGCAAGAAATAGCTCTTACTGAAGACGTAGAAGCAACTAATGCTAGGAGAGCATTCTGACTCTAAAAAGGAAATTCCAATAAAAACAAAACCTCAATGAGAAAGGTACAATACGACAGAAACATCCAGTCGGTCATCAAATCACCAGAAGCCCCTAAGGAAGTAGATGAAGTGAAGGAGTCAGCAGGCTATCTAAAATACCTTACGCAAAACTGGAAATAAATTACCTAGGATAAATTTGTCCTAGATTGTCTGAAGGGTTATAAAATACCTTTCAGAGAAATCCATATCAAACAAAACCACTAACAGACCAAAATTGGGCTAGAATGGGATTATAAATAGTAGGCATGAAATAAATAAGCTCTTAGCTAAAAATGTAATAGAGCCTTGTCAAAATGAAGATAATGAATTCATTTCCTCTTTGTTCTTAGTTGAGAAGCGAGATGGCTCTAGTAAATTTGTTATTAATTTAAAAAATCTAAACACATTTATCGATACTATCCATTTTAAAAAATGGAAGATATTAAGTCCGCCAAACACTTGATATCTATTGGATCATATATGTGTTTGATAGATCTAAAAGATATTTACTACTTTATACCTATTTTAAAAATCTTAATTTAAGAAGCAGCTCTTCCAGTTTTTTATTCCTTCCGCTTGGTTTATGCACAATCCTTTTTTTAATCCATTTATGAAAAAAAGCAACTAGGTACTTTATCATATATTTACCTTGATGATCTCTTAATTGTGGTAAATTCGTATGAATCCTGTAAAAAATCATCAAATTTGGTGAAAAACATGTTGGAACAATTGGGCCTTGTCATGAACCACAAAAAAAGTTCACAAACACCAAGTCAGAAATGCAAATACTTTCGTTTTATTATAAAATCAGTAGATATTAGACTTGTGTTGACAGACGGTGGCCTGCCCAGGGGTGGTATATGGATCCAACTACTGTAAAAGGCTAGAAAGTCAAAAATAAGTAGCCTTAATTTTAAGTGACAACGACGGTGACAACGATGGTATAAATAATGTTAATAAACTAATAACGGAAGAAAATAATTGGTGGAAAATAAATACACCAACAGCTTCTAACCTAATTAGAACACTTCAGTTTAAACTTGAGATATCTTCAGATGCACCTCTGACCGGGTGAAGTGCACACTGCAATGACGTAAACGCTCATGGTTTCTGGACGAAAGAGGAAAGAAAGTGTATCATGAACTATCTACGACCATTATCAGCGTTCTTTGTACTAGGATGTTTCGCGAACAAAGTATCAGACGCCAAAATTATCTTAAGAATTGATAATACGTCTGCAAATTCCTATATCAATAGGACAGGCGGCATTCAATATCCCCACTTAAATACATTAGCAATAGAGGTCTGACAATGGTGCGAGAGGAGAAAAATCTGGATTTATGCGTCATACATCCCGTCAGTTATGAATAAAGAGGCTGGTTTAGCATCGAGAATCACTAATATAGATACCGAATGGGAGCTGTGTAAAGAGTCATTTGAAAAAATCAATAAAGTTTCTAATTTTCCCAATTGACCATTTTTACATCAAGGTTGAATCGAAAATGCCCTAGATTTTGTTCTCTCTTCCCAGATCCAAACGCGATGACAGTAGATGTATTTACTATTAAGTGAACCAATGAAAAATCTATGTTTTTTCCTCCTTTCGCACATACCCTTAGAAGTCGCGAAAAATAATAACCGATAAAGCTGAGGGATCAGTCGTGGTACCATTGTGGTGAACCCAGCCCTCGAACCCGCTGTTTAAATCACTACTTACCGAACAGCGTTTAGTTTTTAATACCTCACAAAAATTTATTATCGTCTCCTTCCAAGCAAGAAATTCATCCACTGGCACACAAACTTTCATTGGTGGCAGGAAACTTGTCCGCAAAGCGCTCCTAAGTAAAGGAATAAATGAAGCATCGAATATCAAGGTACCTTAAGGTACCTATTCCAATATTTAACGCAATTACGTAAAATATACTACAATACGTTTTAAAGTTAGATTTAGTAACTCAGTTCGAAAACGGAGCAAGTTATGGGACTCTGAACAGAAACAGATCAGCTATATCACTCATCTCTACTTAAGATCTCGGTAAGGATAAACTGCTGTCCCGATTTTTCATGGGAATGTTTGAGGAACGACTACAAGGTTTAAATATACAAGTACAGGGGACACCAGATTTGAAGGACTATCAACGATGCTTATTTTATCTACAGCACAGCAAACTAGCAAACTATCTACGGCACAGAAAACTCACTCTCAAAACTCAAAACTCACACTCTAAAAAGTGTGAAATGTAAGCAATGACGAGTATTACTACAAATTATGAGCTTCGAACGAGACGTTTCGTATAATCACGATCGAACTTCGGCCGTCTTCGGCGAGCTTGTTTGATCGTTCAATTTATCTGAAATAATATTATTAGAATTCACGAATATTATTCAGAGAATGGACGGTAAGTGGAAAAAGTAGGCTATTTATTAATAAAACTCAATCTTACATTTTATTTAGTATTTTACTAAATCAGGTATGCAAACGTGTGTATAACATAATAAACTAATAAACTAATCAAATTTAAGCTTTGGTTAATAAATATTAACCAAAACTTTCATTTTATTAGTTATGCATACATTTGATTTACAAATTAGTATGTGTCTACACAGAAAATAGAAGATAGACTAGTCGGTACATGTATTAAGTTTAAGCTTCTACTGCAATATACGCTAAATTAGTTAAAAACTAAAAGAAAAATATTACGAAATTTGGAATTACAAAAGAAGTGTTTATAACTGGGGTTACTCTTAATATAAAAATTCCAAGTATGCTAACGTATGAAATAATTTGAACTTGATTCTAAACGGAGCTAAATGTTAAATAAGTTTTACATTAGGGAATAAGAAAATTTGATCTCTAAAATAAACACAGTTTTTCCTTATCATAAAATTATTCTTTTATTATTTCTCGGGATTGTGTAATTCTTTAATACAATTGTAAAAATAAATGGAATTAAACATTGGAAACTTAGAAATTCTTCACTGCATGGCTTAAGTACGAATACTTGTTCCGTCTTCCAAATTCTGTTTCGTTCCGTCTACTGGTATTATCATGTATCAGAGTCATATAAGAAATTTATTGACGACATATTATACTTTTTGTCTGTCAACTTGATACAATAGTTCGTGTATTATGTTTGGAATTTATTTTATATATTAATACAAGTAGGTACATATACGAATATTTCCGAAAAATGGTCGGGCGTAAGAACGGTATACATAATCTAATATTCTTTTTATAGTTCAGAAAGGCTTCTACCAATCTTGGTTTTATAAAAGCCCCGCTTTCAATGCACTGTATACAAAATATTTTCCTATATAATACAAATAGTCTTTTACACAGAATATAAAATATTTATGAAAATATCGTCAACTCTATGGAAAATGGAATACATAGTTATCAATATCAATTTAGGAATCGTACTAGTCCTTTTTATTTAATCTTCGTACCTGTAGCCTCGTCTACCTATTTTAGTAACTAACATATTAATAATCTTTAGTTCTCTAATTCGAAATGAATTATCTAAGTAAATGCAGTGTTAAATCATAAAAAATAACGAAGGATCGATTTGTACAAATTGAAATTAATAAGGGGAAAATTCGAACAATCGGTGGACACGTTAAGCTTCGGCTTGAAAATCCTAAGGGATCTATTCTTCCTTCGCTAAACGATGAACTATTAAATGGATTCCTGTCACTGGAAATAAAACTATTTTTTTGTTCTATTTAGCAAAACCATTACAAAAGTTTACCATAAATCCAGCTAATAATCTAGTTTAGTCCTGTCACATATATTTATAAAAAATTATACGAATTTTTAAAACATTTCTTCAATCGATCATTTTCAGTTTAGATATAGATATTTGGACAGATCGTCTTGCAATTACCGAAATAAGGTAACTATACCCAATATGGCATACCTAAGCTTTGAAGTTTTTTAAAAAATATTGTAAATATAAATAATTTATCCTAAATTAGTGGAAGTGAGAGTTTAATAGAGAGAGAGAGGGCAAAATAAAGGTCGATTCCCATATGCACGGCACTCAACTACGCGACGTCGTGCGACATCGCCTGTCAAATAATGATTACATTATTTTAAATGGGCCCGTCGCGTAGGTGTCGCGTAGCCATAGTGAGAACGTGTCCATTTAAAACAATGTAATTATTATTTGAGAGGCTGAGTGTCGCGTATATGAGAATCGGCCTTAAAACTACAAATTTTGCATTTCAAAACACAAGTCAAAACACAAACAGTGCATTTAGGCCATATTGGGTAGTGCATGTAGCCAATATGACCTATAACGTTAAAATAAAGAAATACTCATACTTAAATCTGAAAATGAATTAATTTATTTAAATTTTCACATTTTGGGCATATAAAATTCTCCTTGTCGTTCTTTGTTAACCCAACGCAATCTTCATAAACGAAGGTCGCACAAACAATATACATGCGCATATCCTTCTTCTCATCTTCTTTGCAAATGTCACAATACCAAGATCCTCTTTTTGCAGATTTTTTTTATTGCTCTTAGATAAGATAATTTTTTGGTTTTACTTTTTGTTGATACACCATTCGTTCGATCTTGATTGGAGAATATTGATTTCTTTAATACAACAGCTCTACTATTGATAGCTTTCCGTCTAATAGTAACCTTAGAAGTGTTTTTGCTCGGACTAGGGAGTAAGTAAGAGAATGTGCTGGTATTGGCAACTTACTCCTCATCTACAGATGAACCTTCTTCATCAGAATTAATAAAGGCGGCTTCAACTAGATCAATTTTTGCCGTGGACAGGACACGAGCTCTTGGGTGTTTGAGTGTTGACAAAACTGAAGTTCCTGGTTGCGGAAAAATTGTCGGAGTCGATGTTGCGGTTCTGGAACTGGTAAGATGGTTGCTGCACTTAGGTTTTACAACTTCAAGAATTACATTTTAATTGTAAGGATAAAACACTTCTTCTTCTTCTACTACTTCTGTCGATCTGTTAATTCTGGAGTCGCCTCTGCATCTTTTGCTGAGAGGTAGATTGCCAACTATCTCTCCATCTTTTAGGTGGTTTCCCGAGAAATCTTGAGCCGGGCGGGTTGTTTTCTAGGAATATTTTCGGTAGTCTGTACTCGTGTATCCGTCTTACATTGTTGTACCACTGCTTATTACGTTGTCTTCCCTATCTCACAATGTCTTGTATTTCGCATTGCTCTGATAGCTGTGTTTTTTTACGCTGTCTCTTCTTGTTTTCCCCTCTATTGCTCCCAAAATGTTCATTTCGGCCACCCCTAGCATGGTTTTCGTCCTGTTTCGGTGTCTTCGCGGGCTTCTGTACCGTGTTTTTGGGTCAAGCATAGCCCACTTCTGCTAATCGTACAATTAGTTCACAGAGTTCAACATTTTGTTTTTCAGAAAGTGTATACTTACGGGGAATACCAAATTCCTTTACTGATTTATAATCAGATAGTTTAGGCTTTCTCAATGCCTTGCTGAGTCTACTTGCCTCGCTTCTGACCAATTATTGAACTCAATACTGAAAATAAAACAAACTAGTGAAAAACGAGAAATAAATCACATATGCAGGTATGACCAATATGGCCTAGGTAGGCCATATTGATCCCCCTACACGAGAACATATTTCTTTATAAAATTAATAGACGTCCAGTAGAAAAATAAAAAGTGGTTATGTCATTGGAAAACAGAGTAAATATGTTATGCATAGGCACAATATCAACTTTCTTAGTTGCTCTATCTAATTATTAAAACTAAATATTATCAACTTCCTTACTTGCTCTATCTAAAAATTAGATCCGGCAACTATAAAAAAACACTCGCTTGAAAAATATTCGCTCAGAGTCACAGTTGTGCACTAACACTGATATAGGAAAACATCAAATCAGTTAAACCGAATGTTATAAACATGCTATTCACCATCTTGCTATCCAACATGTATTAACCGAACTCTGATGATTAGGCCATATGGAGTTGTAGACCATATGAGGTATACATACCTATCTTAATAAGATATACTGTTTAAATTTGTTTCGAATTTATTGGAAAAATATTCAAAACCTAATAGTGGATTTAATAATGCAAACTTTTACAAAATTGAGTACTTAGGTGTCTTTTTACCTGATCAATTATCAGAATTTTTCGATGTCGATTTTGATTTAGTTTTTCACATATCGGCTTCTATTTTTTTATTTAAGCGCGGGATTTGGTTAAAATTTGAATTTTTCAAAATATGGTTCCATTATAAAATCATTCCATTTTGTTTTTCACTTCTTCTTCTTCTTCCTTTCTGTAAGGCATCTGCCTTGTTCTCTAGTTTCTAAGAGTTGTAGCTGGGATGATGAATTCCAGCTTCCATACCAACGTATGGGTGGACGTCCTGGTGTTCTCCTGGATCTTGGGAGACCATCCCTTGCAATTTTCGGCAATCTGTTGTCGTCCATCCGTACAACATGATCTCTCCATTCGCGACATCTGTTTCGGGACCATCTAATGTGTAATCAATTTTGTTTTTGCACATATTAATAATAGCTTCTTTATCAGCGACATAAAGAACCCCAGCGATATAAAAGGCATTACATTTTCGACAATTCAGTCCACTATTTGATGGTCAATTAGCAAAATATTGTAGTACCAGGTCTACACGTTGCAATTTAAGATCCAAAATATTTATTTCATGACGTGTCTAAACTAAAGAATTTCAGATTTTAAGAGTTTCGATTATTTAGAGAGATCGTTGCGTGGTTTTCAATATTCACACTGATGTCACACTGATTAACATGGTCAAATTAGTAATCGCTAAATCTTGACTTTAATTTCAACGGCGCGAAACGACATATTTTTTATATTTCATGCAAAATTTCCATAAATATTTTTACTTTTTGGAGAAATTGCTTTTTCTTGATTTCGAGAATTCGTAATGACAGGTGTGCAAAGATGCAATTGTCTGTGGTCTAGCTATAAATATGTTTGTCGAGACTATCCTTGGTCTCTCATTGTACGAAAGTGCAGGAAACCAAATCGTACTTATCATTATATAATTTTATATATAATTTTAACTTTGTAATTTTATTTACTTATGTCATAAGCCATGAGTGAATCAGAAAACATTGTAAGTTTTTCTTGAATTTTTTCTTGTAATATGTAAATTCACTTAGTTATTTTTCCCAATTTTATATTGCTTCTCTAGTTTTGTCAATTTAGTTTTCAGTACCTTTTTTTTGGGCGCGTAGGTGGCGGAATAATTCTTTTCCACAGACGGAGTGGCGCACCAGGAAAACGCATCCGAACTGCGTTTCGCCTGACCTCGGAGTGATGGACGGATAAATTATAAAAATGTGCTTCAATGGTTATGGTGTAGATTAGCCTCTGCATGGTTTCCCAGTTTTCTATTTTCTCAAGCATGTAACTTATAATGGTTTTGGGACCAATGGGTTCTCCTATTGCTGCTGATTTGGTGCTGCTGATTCCATTTCGGCTTGCCATCTCCAGCATTCGAAGATGGCGTGGCTGACACAGTCTGTCTCCCCGTAGTACACACATAATTCATTTGAAGCCCAGCCTATGTTGTGTAAATAATATCTAAAGCAACCATGGCCAGATAGTGTTTCGATCAGATGATAACTTATTTCACCTTGCTTTCTTTTAATTTAGGTGGAGATGTTCGGAATAAGTAATCTGGTCCACTCTCCTGTTTCGACAGCTCCCAACTTCTCTGCCACTGTTCGAGAAGTTCCTCTCTGGCCGGTTTCATAAAGCTTCTTTCTCTTCTACGAGTAGGTCAATGGAGAAAATGCCTGCAGTGACCAGGGCAGCTTTCTCCGATACCGTTCGATAATCACTACTTACGCGTAGAGCCATTTTCGATTGTATAGCTGCTAATTTTTGTAGATTTCCATTTGATTGAAATTCTTTGGCCCATATTGGCGCATCATACAATATCGTGGCCTGCACTACAGAGCTCAGAATTCTGCGTGTGCTACTTTTAGGCCCCCCTACGTTTGACATTAGTTGTTGTAAGCCTGCCAAAATCCTCATTCCTTTAGCCGCCACTTCTTCGATAACCTTTTGTTAATCGTTACACAATAGTTATTTACATTAGAGTGTGGAAAGTTGATTTTACAACGCGACAGCTCGTTTCATTAGAACGTAAAAACCGAACGTAGGGTGGGAACCGGAAGTGGAAGCGTGATGGGCGGTCGGAAGTGGAGGTGGATGGTTTAGAATGAACCATCTTTCCCAACTATTTAGATTATTTACAATATTGGAAATTATTTTGTTTGGCACAATGCGGGAAAGTACGGCTAAAATGCGAGAAAGTGACTTTACCGCATTGTAGCCAGACTTTGCAACATAGTGGGTAAAGTGTTAGTTTCGCTTGATGTATACATGATGTCAAAGCTAGCTTTAGAGTTCAGGAGGCCAAAAAAATATTTTATTTGATGTTTTGGTATTATCATTATGTCTTTGATTTTAAATTTTATTGAGCTATGTTTTGTCAGACCTGTAAGCAGAAACGCTTCAGTTTTTTTCTGCTGCCAGGATAAGTTTTAAGGATTTCATCCATGCACCGATTTGAGCGACTACATGGTTTGCCGATTGCATACCTTGCTCGGTTCTGGCTGCAACTGCCAGTGCTATATCATCGGCGAAACCAATTATTGTTGCCCCCAATGGCAGTTTCATAGTTAGTATTCCGTCATATAGCAAGTTCCAGTGGGTAGGCCCTAGTATGGAACCTTGTGGGGCACCACTACTAACTTCAAGCTCTTCTATCTCTACATCGCCTTGCAACAACAAGCTCAGATTACTAAGGTAAATTCCTATCATGCGCAGCAAGTATCGAGCAAGTATACCTTTATTTTTCAAGTTGTCCATTATATCTTTCCAGTTCGCGTTGTATAAGGCATTCCTAACGTCAAAGGTTAGGAGAACACACATTTTTCTGGTTTTCTGCGATCCCGACTTTCCCATTTCCCGCATTTTCTAGAACGGATCTTAGGGCATCAATGGTTGACCTTCCTTTCCTGAATCTGAGTTGGTTAGATAATCCGGTTCCGGCCGCAAGGACATCTTTTAATCTAGTTAGCAAAAGTTGTTCCAATAATTTGCCAGAGACGTCCAATAGACAGATTGGCGTATACGATCTAGGGTCACCAATCGGTTTATCCCCTTTTCTGACAGGGACTGACTTTGCTTCCTTTCCATCAGACTGGAAAATTTCCGGCAACTAACAGTGAGTTCATGGTGTCTAGTACAAATTTAGATTGATTTTGCACGGTTATCTTCACAATCCCATGTGGAATTCCATCTGGGCCTGGCGCTCTACCGATCCTTTTTTTCATGCCTGCTGCCTTTAGTTCCTCCGCAGTGGAGGATGGTGTATTTTTGATTTTGGGCTGTTCCCAGTCAGTAAGGGTATGCAGTGGAAACAGTTCCTCAGCCACACGGCGCACTTCCTCCATTTTCATTAGAAGATTTTACGGCTTGATATTTTGATTTCTCCTAATTTTTTTAAAGGCAACCCCCTTTTATAAGATTTTTTTTATAAGATCAGGAAAATCCTTTCTTGCAGACTTATATATTTGGTTTAACACTTTTATGTTATCAGCACATATTTTGTTTTTTCTTTGACGTTGGTAGTTTCTTGTTGCAGTTACACATGCTGCTCTAATGCGCTCGATTTCTCATGTACACCAGTACACGGCTTTACTACGACTTTACATAATATGTTGTCCTCTTTTTTTTGCAATTTGGCGTTACATACACTACTCATCATATTAACTAGTGAGTTCGCGTCCGTTTTTTGAGCAGTTGATGCTTCACTTATTTGTTGCTTTATCTTTTTTTCATTAAAATGTTGTGTAGTCCAGGCTTAGACGAGTTCACATTTTGGTAGGATCTTTATTTTTGCATTGTTTCATAAAGTATGAATGCGTCCCCCAACTCCTGGTTGAAATACCTCAAAAGATGGTTTGGGTGCACTTCCATTGAAATCTTTCAAGCTGCTGTCTCCAGAACAATATTAGCTATGTGGTTAGCCACTCTTCGCCAACCATAAGAAGAAGAAGATGTATGGGTGGTCGCTCAGACTTTCCTTATTCAGAACTCTCCAGCTTTGGAACAGGTTAGATATAGAGTTGGATGAAATTGTGAGGTCTATAATGGAACATGATTTGCCCCTCATTAATGAGAGATCATTTCCTCGATTTTTCAGGACCATATCTGTTGCTGCCGCCCAATCCGTATCCATGTTTCCCCTCTTATCCGTATAGAGAGATTTCCAATGGGGAGACTTTGCGTTGAAATATCTACCTATAGGGGTAAACAGTACAGTGATCGTTCATTTTAGAAATCGAACAATGAAAACAATAAATTGCATGCTTGTATAAAATGAATTTACGAATTATTATAGTGCTAGTAATTGTAAAAACGTCACTTTTCTATTTAAATAATAATTCCAATCAAAAGGTTAAAATTTTATAGAAATTAAGAAGATAAATATTTGATTCATCTAAAAACATAGTTATAGATCATAAGAATGTAGTGATTGTCTAGTGGATTTACAGTAATTAGTCAACGCTTTATAATAAATAAAAGTAATTTGAAAATATGAGAAACTATTATGAACTAGTGATCACTCCAGTGATGAACACTCCAGTGATCTAATAAAAGAAAAATATTTAATTATTGTTAAAAAAAAACAATTTAAACATAAATTTATAATTAATGTTATGATTATTCATTTAATTGCCACCATTATTTTCTTGATCCTCAATCAACTCTATGATTTTTTTCCGCCAGTTTTTTTTTTCTAAAGTTTTCTGTTTTTCTTTTTGTTTATCCTTTTCTTTTTATTTTTTTTTCGAATTGGTAAAACCATCCTACGTTATAGATAATCATACAAACTTAAAACAATCGGAACACAGCCTGAATATATAAATATATTCAACCTTTCCGGAGCTATATAACAATTACCGAGTCTTTGTAGGACTAACAAAACAAATCTCATGTGAAATTTGTCAGTTATTTAATAGCTTTCAGTCCACCTTCGTGACACTCTACAAAAACCATAAATATTACATTGTTTTTAAGATGTCTTTCCATTAAGTTTGAAATTGCCGTGATCAATTTCATAAACATTTTGTGCCCCATGAGGGGCTATTATGTTTTTCATTTTTGGACATACCATAAAATAAGTTTCACCATTGTTATCACCATTGGAAACAAGAGTCGGATCTTTTAATATGTGTAAATATTTAATTTTTGATAAATAATCATATATTTCACTCAACTATTTTTTAATATTATTCTCACTTACACAAGAGCTGGCTTTAGTTGCTCTTTCTGAAAATCTTTCAATAAGAATCGGATTCCTTTCAAGAAAGGCTTTATACCACCCATTTCCTAGAACATTGTCACAAAAAGGATTTTTATTTTACTTTGATCCAAAAACTCTTTGACAATAGCTTGTATTAGATGGTCCTAATCTTTCTTCTAGGAAATCCTCTCCGTTGACAATCAATTATCCAACGTAGTAGGTCCTCTTCTGCATTGCATACTAATACAGGAGACGGACCTGTAGTAGATTTGATGAATGTATCACTAATTCTAAATTGAATTGTTGGTTTGGGAATACTATACTTTTTTGAAGCTGTGCATTGTGACATACCATTTTAAACTGCATTAATAGCATCTTCAATTTGATTATCCGTATATTTTTTTATAAAACTGGTAAATAACTGGCATATTTCACACGAGATTTGTTTTGGTAGTCCTAAAAAGACTTATTAATTGTTATAAAGCTCCGGAAAGGTTGGATATATTTATATATTCAGGCTGTGTTCCAATTGTTTTAAGATTGTACCTTTTCTTACGTTTGTCATTTTATGTATATTAACACTAGTGTGTTTAACCTAGAAATAAATAAATTAGTATTTTCACTAACTACAATAACAAATACATAAATAAATTCAAGTAAAATAGATTTTTAATTTTTAATTGCCTTAAAATTGTGTACTGAATATTTTTCTTGTCCTCTTATTTGTAGGTGAAACACTCTGGGAATAACTGTCACATAGTTACTCTAACGTCAAAATGCTAATTGGTCCCATGACCTATCACTATAAAAACTGTTTATCGTGCGATATTTATTGTCTTATCATATTTTTCATAGTCAGTACTTTATTTTTATCAAAAAACTTTTTATTTCGATAATTTAAACCTGTATTCATTTACAAATACCAAAAATCAGCACAAAAATCATTATTAAATCATGAAAATATCTAGAAATAGTAAGGTTACTTTTTGTACATTTCTGTCTAAAATGACGTAAATCTCGGACTGCTCATCTTATTAATTAAATACACACATGAAGCTTTAAGCTATAACAAAGTTATGGGTTGTATCCAATACAGAAAAGAATATAGAATTTTCTTCTGTTAATAAACAATTATGTCACCAAAAGATTGTCTTATAGTTATATAGTTTTCAAATTATGACCAATCACTACCTACTGACCAACAACTGTACTATTTACCCCTAATCTTTCCTTTATTTTTCTATTGCCTGATGTTCTGGCTTATTGTTACTTCTGCAAGTAATTTGGACAGTTGCTCGATTGTTTCGTTTGGGGGAAAATAACAGCTTTATGTTATAAGTTGTTGCAGCTCTACCCAGACAAAGCCCGCTCCTTTACCAGCCTTAATTATAGCTAGGTTTTGGTTCCTGATCCAGATATCTGAGTTGTTTTGATCGTCCGTAAGCCATTTGGCCTCTGATGAAAGTTTTTTGTTATGCTCGCTTATTAGGACTATATCCCCTTTCACTTTCTTCGCCGTGGCGATCAGTAAGTCATGAGCTGCACGGCACCTCATTAGATTAATCTGTATTATTTTAATCATCGTTGAGATTTTGCCCGCCTTGCCTCCGCTAGTGCTTTTATAAATATTGGGCATGATCCAGTTTCAGCTCCCTGTCCCCCCTGATCGTAGATACGGCAGTACGGTTGATTCTCACAGCCTTTCGCCTTGTGGCCTTCTTGGCCACATCTTAAACATAGCATCTGGCGGTCTGAGCCTTTATAGGTAGATGCGTGATAACCTGTTAGCCAGCATTCGTAACATCGTTCAAGATCGATTCTTTCATGAATTCTACCATACAAACAATCCATTTTAATTTTTCCATTTACTATTAATGTATGTTTTCTAAGGAGTTGAACGGTGGCTATTTGCCTTTTGTCATAAGCGGGTCAAAGATTTTTTACTTTTACCTCATCCTTTTTTGTTGTGAGTACCTTTTGAATGGATTCTTCTTTCTTCAATTCATCTTTTTTTCAACGGTTGTAATGGCATCGATGTCCTTTATGTGGATAATTCTATCTGAATTTTTTGAGCGGACTTCGACCTCCGGCAGTTTTTAAGCAATTATATCTATTAGGTTCTGTGCTTATCCCTCTTTAATTTACATCAGTAGTTCACCCGTGCTAGTGCTCCTCATTCACTTTATTTACACAATTTTTTTGTATCTAGTCCTCTCTTTTGAGCCTTCATACCCAATAATCTTTTACTAACTTTGTTTTATTGCTTTATCTGTATTGTCTTTCGTCATCAGCCTTTTATGTCTCCACTCCTGGGGCACCGGCCTCATCTCTGCCCATATCCAACCTCAGCACTAAGGAGTGATTACCAAAGAAGGGTTTTAGGCAATTGAGACACCACAGTTGCCTAAGCCAGGTTGGGGAATTGGAGTGATGGGTTGCAACCATTAGTTTTTGAATAAAATGCTTTAGTTCTGCGTTGGATTCGAACCCACGCTGTCTGACTCGAGAGCCAAGTGCTTGACTAACTGAGCCACCCATTACAGAATTGTCTTTAAATGATTTGAAGCTTACAATTAATTGACACTAATTATTAGATGGCCTGGTTTTTGGAAATATATTTAAGTAATTGTATATCGTGTTAGTCGATTGTATATAAAGTCGATAAAGTCGATAAATGTATATAAAGTCGAGGGTTTGTAGGAGGGAACTATATATAATAGGAAAAATACATAGCATCTAATTTTTGGCGGTGGTTAAATGGGGCGTGAGTAATGTTAAAATGTAATTATCAGAAGCATATTTAGTGGCTTATATATAGAATGAAGTGTTTTAATGTAATTTATCCGCTGATTTAGAGAAGGCAGTGTTCACCCTGTTATTAGCATTAGCGAGGTATTATGTGTAATTTATTTGCCCACTACAGGCTCTAGTCTGCAGAGGGTGCTCCCGTTTTATTCATAAGATTCCTAAATGACAACGAAAAAACTCATAATGTCTGTATGGTAAAAAAGTTTTACGGCTCTGTTTTGCAGCTGTAGGAGAATCTTTTTAAGTTTTTTTTTTTTGTTGGGCAATATTAGTCAATTAGAATGCAATATAAAAAGTATAATGTTTACGTAGAAAGGATAATAAAGTTTCTTTATTCTTGTAATAAGATGTTAGACTGGAGAAAAATGGACTGGGAGTTTTGTGACTGGGTAATTTTTAAGGATTTTTTTTAATACTTTCTTATCATACTTCGCAGAAAGAAGTACACGTTAATATTTATAAGGCATTTTACTTTTACAAGATTAAAAATTAATGAAGTTCAACAAGATTCGCGGTTTTATGATTCTTTTCTTAACATTCTAGGCTTAAAACTTACATATTTTTCTAAAAATTTTATTGATAATACTCGTAAATAATTTTTTTATTACTCTTGCGCGAAAAGTACTTCTTGACGTAGATTGCTTAATACGACAAATGCCAAATCTCGTTTTAATTCCACATAACCTGAGTAACGCACGCAAATTTTTCAATACATTATCGCTAGGTTTCATTAAAAAATCAAATGAATAAAAATAAAATTAACACAATCAAGACCTCGATATTAAAAAAGTGACGTTAAATGTCAGATTTTTATTTCATTACAAAATAATAATAAAAATTAAAGAAAACCATTTAAAATGAGTGTAAATTCTATGGTGATACCGGTGTATGAGGAGGGTTTTTATGACGAATCCACACCACCGGAGACAACTGAAAAAGCAAATTCTTCATTTTTGATTCTATTTTTAATGGTTGTAATGGTTTTTAATGGCCGCAGGATCCCAAACTTGTAAGATGCATCCCCTCAAATGAGTAATAAAAAATATTGTTTGTAACACGGGCGAAATTGCCAATTTCCAGCAAATTTCGAACCAATGTGCTCACTTCGTTCGTACACACAATTTCGCTTTAGCGAAAAATTGACAACCCTAGTTACAAAATATCATCATCGTCATCATTAGCCTTTATGTCTCACTGCTGGGCACCGGCCTCTTCTCTGCCACAGATCAGCACTCAGCACCTCAGCACTAAGATTGGATATGGAGGACCTAGCGGTTTAACGTCGAATCCAAACGACAAATTTCCAGAGGCGGTGTTAGGCAGTTGACTCTCTATATTTTTCCTCTCGAATGAATGTGCGCACTCACTTTGTTCGTACGCACAATTTCGCTCTCGCGAAAAATTGACAACTTTTCGCCAACCTTTCGCCTTTAGTTACAAAATATACTAATATATTTTATATGTGGTAATTCTTCACAAACTACATTTTCTTCATTATATTCAATAGATAATTCTTGTCGCACTAAATTTTCATCTTCTATATTTTCATTTGTTAATTTTTTACAAACTCTATTTTCTTCTCTATTTAATTCTGAGATTAATTAGTTCATTTCCAATTTCATGTTGATTTAACATTTCAAGTTCTTCCTCAGTTCCCCTTAAAAATTAACTTCTGATAGTAAAATAGTTCTATGATTACTTTAACTAATTTAAAAAACAAAGTGTATATTATCTAGTGAAATTATTCATTTCTGTATACTTTGACTTTGATACTGTATACTTTGTGTTTGTAATTTCTGTATACTTTGTCTGAACAATTCAATTAATGTATGCTTTTACCAGTAACCGTATACACCGACTGAGTTAACGCTTTAGCTGTAACATATGTTTATCATCATTTGCCTTTAGTGAAATATAATTTTTCATTAAAGATGTAATACTTACCTACATTTCTACTACGATTTATAAGTTTAGCAAAAATTTCAAATTACAAGAAGCAAATCCATTGTTTATAAATTTTGCTGCAGTCACCTGCTAAAATAGCACCCACTTTCACCAACAAATGATTATTGAAATATGGGAATTATGATGATTTTTAAGAAATACATTTTCCGCAGTTTTCACGATGTCATAACTTTTGAACGGATTATCACAGAGACTTCTAATAGACTTTTCATAGTTGAATTTTTTTTGTGCACATGTGTCAATTTCCGCCATGTTTTGCCAGAACTTTTTGACGTATAACCTTATTAGATAGAATTAGTGAAACCATCCTACGTCGTCGAAAATCATAAACACTTAAGTTTGAATAACCTTATAATTTCTCCGAAACTTTCATATTCCCGCCTTTCAAACTTGACGTATGCGCATGCGCTTAACTAACCGTAAAAAGGTCTATTTGCACCAATCGATTCAGCATTCCTAATTAGTCGGAAAACATATATCATATTCCTAGGAGACATTCAATTAAAAATTTCCCACCGAACCAGTAATCGATCACTGTTCGGGCAATTTTCAACCGATTTCCAGAAATTTATTTTCGATAGATGCCTAAGGAATTCTGCTGAATTATTCTGCATGAAAAACTTGCAATATGTCAGAGGAAATGGCTAAAAATTAGAAGAGAGCCTATATCTTGAGCATTTGATGGAAATAATATTGAAAATCATGTTCAGCACTTCATTCGGATAAACTGGGAAAAAGGCGCTAAAATTTTCCGGAAAAATCGTTATAAAAATCTATCGTTTTGATCAGGATAAAGGCCGATTCTCATACACGCGACACGCAGCTACACGACGTGGCGCTACATCGCCTGTCAAATAATGATACATTGTTTTAAACGGGCACGTTCTCACTATGGCTACGCGACAGCTGCTACAAGTCGCTATGCCGCGCGCTGTCGCTGGGATTATTTCGTGTGTATTTTTTTACGTTTTATCGCTCGGCGTTGCATGGCGTTTGATCAGTTTTTTGTGATCTTAATAACGGATTGTGTCAAAAATGGCGTGTTTTTGAAAATGAGTGGATTTAACGACGAAAAGTAGAGGAATTGATCGATATTGTGGCTGATTATATTGTATTGCTGATTATATAACTGTATGACTTACAAAAGAAAAATTATAGTAATCAACAAAGGAAGGATCTACTTGGAAAGAAATTTCTTTAAAATTAAACGAGACTCGTAAATTAGAGGCTCTTGTAATTGTTTGAAGAGATTATGGAATTCTCCTTCTACTAGTCTTGTTCTTACGATCTGATGCACCCAATATTTTCTTTTCCTCTTCTTTTGTTTAAATTTTACATTTTCACAACGCATGGCTACGACGAAAAAATCATCCTCGGAACTTGACATTTTGAAAATATAACTTAACCTGAAATGTATCGAAACTGCAGATTTGATACTTGCAGCAGAGAATCGCGCAGCTGAGTGTCGCAAATATGAGAATAGGAAGTTCGATTCGAGAGTTCGAGTAAGTAAGACGTGCGAGTGTTTGACAGAAAGTTTAGTTGAGATTATAACCACTGGTAGTTCGCTAGCGTCGAATTTCCAGCGCAGCCCTACGACAGAAGGAGCCAGGAAAACCCTAAAAAGCCAATTAATCATACCAGGAGAAGAGAAAAGAAAAAAGGGGGCTGAGTATAAGAAAACAGAAAGAAGAAAGAAAAAAAGCAAAGATAACGATAGCAAAAAAACAGAAAAAAAAGATAGGATAACATGGAATATAGTGAGAAGAAACGCAGTTCCGATAGTGAACAGGCCAACCCATTCCAATATGAGAATACCTAGCAGCGACGCGACAATTCGCGACACATCATCGCACGACGTCGCGTAGCTGAGTGTCGCGTATATGAGAATCGGCCTCATTAGTGCGTTTTCAGTTTTTTACGAACCTCTCTGAGACTATAAATCCAAGCAAAATCATTTTCGGCACACTTGAACTAGACGAGAGGACGAGAGCAAATCGATGTGTAAATTGTTCGAAAAGATTTATTTTTTTATTGCGAAATTCTAAATTCTAGAATTATATTTTCTAGAATTTAGACTTCATAAGTCTATATCTCGAGAACGGTAGCAAATAATTAAAACGGATTAAGGCATCGTTTTTATGAGGTCATTTCACTATAGATGCACTTAGATTTCCTTAAAAATATATATTACATTTAAAATTTTTTTTAATTTGCTCGATTTTGCCCAATTATGTTAAGTCATATCTTACGAGCGGAAGCAGCGAGCAAAGTGAAATTTGTATGTTTACAACCAGCAGGGAATACACTTTCAGGCTCACTTTGAAATTATCCATTCAATTGATAAATAATGATTTCAAGAAAATACATTTTTTTGCATTTTCCGCAGATTTCACATGTCATAACTTTTGAACTACTTGTCACAGAGACTTCTAGTTCCCAACAATGGATTCAGCGTCCAAAAATTAATCGGAAAACATGCATCATATTCCTAGGAAACTTTTAATTAAAAATACCATCGAACTATCCTTTGTTTTGCTGGAGGCCTCTCTTACATTTTAATTCACTTCTTGGACAATTTTCAACCAATTTACACAAATTTAGTCTCGAAAGATGCGTAAGGAATTGCGCTAAATAATTTTGTAGGAAAAACTTGGAATAAGTCAGAGGAATTGTCTAAAAACAGTCTAAGACTAGAAAGATAAGACTAGACAGACAAAACTAAACAGACAAGACTCGACATACTGGACTAAATAAACTAGACAGACAAGACTAAACAGAGAAAACTATATAGATACGACTAAATAGTATCTGCAACTCGTGCGGTATTGTTAATTGCCCTATCGAGCGAATGAGCGCACTCACTTCGTTCGTGCGTCCAATTTCGCTCTCGTGAACAATTGACAATTTACCGCACTTGTTGCACAATATACTATAGCCCATGGAAATTAATAAAATTATCGCTTCAATTTTTTTTCGTTAAATCCTAACTTGTTACCCCAAAAACATTAGAACTACTTATAGTGGTCACGTTTAATATTGTCTTGTCTGGTCATGTTTGATCTAGTCTGGATTTATCTGGTTTTGTCTGGTCTTATTTGGTTTCCTCTGGTTTTGTCTGCTCTTGTTTGGTCTTGTTTGGACTTGTCTGGTCTTGTCTAGTCTTGTCTGCTTCTTGTCTGGTCTTTTTTGGTCTTATCTGGTCTTGTCTGTTCTTCTCTGGTCTGGTCTCATCTTGTCTGGCCTGGTCTGGTCCTGTCTGGCCTTGTCTGGTCTTGCCTGGTCTTGTCTGGTCTTGTCTGATCTTGTCTGGTCTTGTCTGGTTTTATCTGGTTTATCTGGTTTTGTCTGGTCTTATTTCGTTTCATCTGGTTTTGTCTGGTCTTGTCTGGTCTTGTTTGTACTTATCTGGTCTTGTCTGGTCTTGTGTGGTCTTGCCTGATCTTGTCTGGTCCTGTCTGGTCTAATACGGTCTTGTCTGGCCTTGGCCGGTGCTGTCCGGAAATATTATCCAGTCTTGTATAGTCTTGTTTAGACTTGTCCAGTTTTGTCCGGTCTAGCCTTGTGTTGTCGAGTTTTGTCAAGTTTTATCTGGTCTTGTCTCGTCTTATCTGCTCTTGTTTGATCGTGTCTGGTCTTGTCTGGTATTTTCTGGTCTTAACTGGTGTTGTCCGATCTTGTCCGGTGTTGTCTGATCTTGTCTGGTCTAGTTTTGTCTTGACTTATCTGGTCTCCTATCGTCTTGTTTAGTCTTGTGTGGTATAGTTTGGTCTTAGGTGATATTGTCTGGATTTATCTGCTCATATCTAGTCTTGCCAGATCAGATATGCTTGAGTATATTCTTGTTGCTTGGATATTGCCTAAACCAAATTATAATTCAAATAAACTATGGTCCACCAAAGTATCCTTTTTGGGAACTCTGACTTGATTTTGTTTGTCTTGATTTTGATATATAATAACTAACAGGAAATAGTTACAGCATGTAGTCTAAACTATCTTTCTAGACTTCTAGATTTGCTTTCATACTTGTATATCAGAGATACACAAACTCCACATAAACGAAACTAGTTTTTATATCTAAAGTACATTAAAGCTAAATAGTATAATATAAATCACTAAAGTAACTCATTTGTAATAAATACCTGGTAATTAATTAATATATCCTCGATGGTTTGATTAGAAAGGGGTTTGGTAATGGGAGTGTATGTGTGTGAGTGTAGTTGGCAAGTTAGAGTAATGGCAAACCGCATTTTGCGCCCGATCTCGATAATCTCTAATAGCAATATATAAGGCAACATTCCATTGTACGGTGTCACAACTACTGTCTATTTTTAAAAACTGTATTTCACGTCGGTTCCTCTTGTAATCCTTCAGTCTGGCTCTCTCTCTCTCTCTTCCTAGTACGCCCTTTCCGGCCAAATAGCTTTGTGGTTGACTTATAACTCTCGTAAATTTTCAAGCATTTATTATTTCCTGATTTTAAAAACAAAGAAGTTTCATGATATATTACTTTAATTAACTGGCTCTTAATAATAAATCTCTAGAATGAACAAAACAGGACAAAACTGAATGAAACTAAAACTAAATAGAACTGTCTACTCTGGTTGGATCGAGTACTATTTGCCTAGTCTTGTCGCTCTACCAATTTCTGTTTCATCTAGTTTTGTCTGTCTAGTCTCTTCTCTTCAGTCTTGTCTATCTTGTATTGTCTGCCTGGTCTTATCTGTTTATTTAATCTTGTATGTCTAGTCTTATCGGCCTAATATATCTAAACTTCTCTGATTTATCGTACTGTTAAAAATAAAAACCTTACTGTTACACCTTACTTCCGCACTTCGCGCGATTAGAGGTTGGTTTTCTAACATTACTTTTTTCCAATCCTTTTCAGTGATTATTGTCTTAGTTATTTGGTGGATATTGTAGCAGTCTTTCTGTGATTTTAGAAGTTTTGCCATCACATTTTGAGAATGTTGTGTGTTCTTTCCGAGCATCTATCGCTCTTTGTCCCATCTCGGATACTCAAAGAATGTGTGTCTAACACTGTCGCAGTTTGAGTCAGATGCTCTCCCGATGTTGTGGAGATAATCTCGGTAACATATATGGCCTGTGAGGAACGGGGCTAGATAATAAGTTATTACCGTGTCGTTGACTATTCCAGGTGTTGGACAAAGACCTGGTAAAAAAATTAACTCTGCTTTTAACTCTTAAAACTTTATTGACGATTCTGACAAAGCTAACTCTACTCTACAATTGTCTTAATATCTGTTCTAAGTTTGTACAATTTTTTTCATGCACACTTAACTATATAGAAACATATTTTATTTTTTGTGAAATACAATTGCACATAAAATATTTAAAATTATTATTGTTTTGATTAAATTCCGATAATCCGGAATTATTTGATAATCTGATAAGGGAAAATTTGATAAGGCGGTTGTCCGGTCTCATTTGTGTCGAATTATTAAGATTATACTGTATTGAGATTAAGGTCTGAACATGTTAACTTCAATATAAAATGATGTACTTCGAGCCTCGTTCGCGAGATTACTGAAAGTAATCGGGTGTATTTACCATCTAGTGACCTTTGGTCACACTAGATGCCAGATATTATTTCTTTGCAGGCCTTTTATTTGATCCTGCATTATATTCATCTGCTTTCGCAGAGAAGCAATAATAGCTTCATTATTTGACAGTTTCTTCATATTTTATTACGCTATATTGAATGATTCCACAAGTAGCCCACGTTAGTCTACAGCGCCACTCACAAACATTTTTTGACAGTATAAAAGTAAACAAACCAGTAACTCAAACACTTTTAGGAGAAGGATGAGTATAAGGCGACCATGTGCATACTGTGATTTTTAAAACAATCGGAACTTTCAAAACGACGGTTAATATTTTTATTAACAACCGAGAACAGTTGGTATCAACTATTCCAACCAAATCCCATTTCTCCCACGAATAAAAATATTTCTCAATAAAACATTTCAGTAAATTAACATGATCCAAAATAATATTCAGAAACAACAGAAAAAGAAAACAGAATGTTAAAATGTCAGACTTACTTTCTGTGTCCGGATTACCATAACAAATCAAATTTTCAGTTTCCAAAAATCATGTGGCTTTGTTATTTGCGAGTATCAGGTCCTCCTCTGTGCAAGTCTCACTCATATTTGGGCACACGGCCCGATGTTGGCGGTCTTGAGTTACTCCGCATTCACAATTGTGATCCCCTTTGCAGCCCCATTCTTGTAGGTTGCTCTTATATCCTGCGACTCGCGTTCTTAGCCTGTTCAGCGTCCTCCATGTGGCGAAAGGTACATGGTATCCAGGGGCCAGCTCTTCTTTTGCCCCGATCCGTGTGCGGGTGGCAGCCACTTGCCACAGGTTTGTTCGGTGTGCTTCAGGCGTATTCTCCAGGGGTGTTGTCGACTGCATAAATTTCTTCCGAGACTTAAATCTATGCGGTTGAATTTGATGACCATATAAGGGATGCCTCTGGTCGGTTTCTTTTTTTTTCGCTCAGCCCCCGCGGCAACACACCTCCTGATTGTGGATGGGGCAATACAAACTATTGAGTAGATTTCCTCCACCGGGGTCGGTTTCAGGCAGCCAGACACCATGCACACCGTCTCGTTCAGCGGCACGTCAACGTGCTTGGTATGAGCGAAATTAAACCATTCCGGCGCAGCATATTCCGCGGTAGAAAAGAATAAAGCAAGGGCCCAAGTCCCGAGTGTACGAGGTTGCGTTCCACATTCTGTGTTTGTTAGTTTTTGAGTGATATTGTTTCTTGTGCATACTTTCCCTTTGATCTCTTGGCAGTGTTTTCGAAAACTCAGAGTTCGGTCCAGGCGTATGATATTTTGATGTATTGTTATGTTCCAACTCTTGACCCTGCCAGGCCACCCTTAGCTTCCTGTGTGCTTCCTTGTTTCTAAGATGGAAAGCACAAACCTGTGTCTTAGTGGGATTAACTTTGAGGTATTTATTTTAATAGTAGGCTACTAGATCCTCCATAGCGTGAGTTATTTTACCCTCTATGTCGCGACAACATGTTGAACGACATGTCGTTGAAATTTCTGCGTTGAGTTGCTATAGCCGTATCAGCAACTATGAAGCTGTTTTTCTTTCCATTTGTTGGTTGATCATTGGTCTAAATATTATAGATGATTGGAGCCAGAACACTTCCTTGGGGTAGGACGTTTTTCTGGTCTTCTACCGACTATTCCTGGACTGTAGCGCTATAAAAAACCGTCGATTTTGTAGGAAGCATTTTACCAACTTAGTCAGGCGAAAGTCCTTGGTGATGTCATAGAACTTTGATATAAGCCTCTGATGTTTCACGTTATCATAGGCAGCAGATAGATCTACGAATACGACCCCCGTTATAAGATTCCGCTCATCTCTCTTCGATATGCTAAGTGAGATTGAGGGTTAGCCCGTAACACGATTTGTCTGGTCTGAAACCTGTCTGTTCTGGTATGGTATCCTCCTAGATAAGGTCAAAGATTCGGTCAAGAACCATTCTTTGATGAACCTTGAAAAGGTTGCACAGCAAAGAGATAGGTCTAAAATTATTAGGATTGGTTGGCTCTGTACCTAGTTTCAGAAGTGCAACTATCGCCTTCCAAAAAAATTTTGGATTTTGCATTTTGGAGACGCATTCATCAAATGAGTGAGCCAGTCTATGGTTAGCTAATATGCTGTGCCCTAATTTCGTCCAGGGCAGCTGCTTTATTTTAATTCAGTTGGCAGATTGTTCGTTTTATTGCATCGGTGCTGAACGGGTCGTTAAGGACGTCGTTTTCGTTGTTACTGGCACGTTGGAGTTTGGTTTTTCCCATTCTAGTTGACGATTTACCAATAGGTAAGAGGCGGTGGGCTATCTGGTCTGGTATGACTCCAGACAAATCGGGTGCTTGAGCGGATGGGTCCTTGTTGAAATTCTTTATTAACTTTCATGCACGTCTTTGTTTTATATCCAGACTTGTTATGAGCTTGTAGCATCTTTCCGTTCTAGTCGCTGATCGCTTGCAGAACATCTTCTGCTTTGTACATCTTCTGTTTGTACATATTTCGGTAGTTGCGGAGGGCTGCTTTAGCTCTATCGTCAAGACCTGCGATATATTCTGTTCTGCAGACTCTTGGTATATGCTTCCTCGATATTCTCTTTAACGGCATGAAAAATGGGTCATACAATTTGGGCATGGTTCTAGGCGCGTGACTTCCTGGTCTAGTTCTTTGGTCCATTCATTCCAATTAGCTTTCTTGAAGTTGAATCTTCTTTTGAGAGGAACGTATTCTGGTTTTATTGCCGCAGTTACAGAGCATGTGATAGGTAGGTGCTGAGCTCTAGGTAGGGGTTCCTCCATAGTTTTTGTCACTATGTGGCTTATCCTGTCGCTTACAAGGTTATTATCTGGGTTATATCCTCTGCGCCATCTTCCATTATTCCACCAAGGACTCAGGTTGTTTGGGTTAGTTTCAGGTTAATTCTTTTCTCCCAGTGTCCCAGCGCTTCGCCATTTCCATCTGTTTCTGTGTATCCCCACGCAGAGATGTGGAAGTTAAGATCACAAACTTCAGCTGTTAGGAGTGGGAATTGCTAGTTTCTTAAAAAGCAAAGGTTACGACTGGTGGTTTGTAGAAAGACGTTATTGTGCACGAACCAAGATCAACTGTAGGGATCTCTATGTCATTTTCGCAGGTTGACGACATGGAGGCTATTTCGGTGTTAGGCTTCACGAAAACAGCGCTGCCATAATGTTCGTTGGGGCGCTCAGTAGTATGGATCCTAGTAGTTTCCTGTTAGAAAAGTTTGCTTTCCTTCCTAACATAATTCTGTGAGCGATTTCCTCACTCATGTTATTTTGGCTTGCTAACTTAGCCCCTAGGTAGGTAAATTCGGTCACTTCCTCGTAGTTTTTACCATTTATTTGAATTGGTCTTAAATCTGTCACTTGCTTCCTACCACATCTCATGTATTTTGTTTTATTTTCGTTTATTATCAGTCCGCATGGTTCAGATTTTTGTTCAAGTCTCGCTGTTATTTCTTTTAGGTGCTCCCTATCTCTTGATGCGATGTATATATCGTCAGCGTATGTTCCCACTTGCGCTGCTCTTGTTTTTACGGTGCCTGTTACGTTCACCTCTCTGATTACTGCCTCCAGCAGTAAGTTGAACAACATTGCAGATAAAGCATCGCCCTGCCTTACTCCCGTTCCTATTGCAAAGTCGCCCGTGAGCATGGAGTTTATTAGGACTTGCTTAACCAGTTAGTGTTAGTCCTACAAGTCTACCCAGTTTCATGGGTACTCCTAGCACCAGTAATTGTCTCATTAGCTCTTTTCTGGAGACACTATCAAACGCCTGTTTGTAGTCAATATATATATGCTATACAATGTTATGTTATGCTCATAACATTTTTCCATTATTTGTCTTTGCGTGTGAATTTGATCTATGGTCGACCTGTTGAATCCACACTGGTATCGCCTAATATTTCTTCTGAATATATTGCATATTACTGCTGACAGCACCTTGTAGGCTATATTTAAAAGAGTGATCCAGCGGTAGTTAGCGCAGTCCTTCTTATTTCCCTTTTTATGGATTGAGCATATATTTTATTTTTATTACCATGACAATTAATCCGTGGATTCGTGTCCGCAAGTGCTCTCCGCCGCTTT
The DNA here is from genome assembly GCA_944588485.1 of Phosphuga atrata. Taxonomy (NCBI): domain Eukaryota; kingdom Metazoa; phylum Arthropoda; class Insecta; order Coleoptera; family Silphidae; genus Phosphuga; species Phosphuga atrata. The sequence goes on along the minus strand of OX155896.1, from coordinate 9,925,755 downwards.
TTAAGCGTTCTGTAGTTATGGTATCACTTCCTGATACTTTTTTTTCGGCTTTACTATTACCTTTCTTACTTCTTGATAGGTGGGTTCCGGGATTTCTGGTTGCGCTGCGTGATAATATTTTGCGTCTTCCCCATTGTTTTCATGTTCTTCGTTCTTACAAGTTAACAGCTCGCTATAGTACTGATGCCACCTTTCAAGTATTTCCTTTTCCGCACTTAGTAATTTTCCTTCCTTACTGAGAAAGTTGTTGGTTCTCGATTGGAAGTTTCTGGTTTGCATTGCTATTTGTTTATAGAATTTTCTGCTGTGGTTGTTATTGTTGTATTCATCTATTCTGTATTTTTCTCTCTGTATGTAAGTCCTCTACTTGTTTGTTTAGCGCATTTTTCCTCTTCTGTTTACTCACTCTTTTTGCCGCTCTTCTTAATTCCTCGTATTTTGCTCTATTTGCTCTTGTCATTGTTTGCAGCATCTTTTTTCTGGCTTCGTTTCTTTCCCTCAGAGCTCTTCTGCACTCATCATCGAACCAAGTGTTTCTGTCCTTTACTTCCTTCCCGACTGTCTTTTCCGCTACGTCAATTATGACACTATTTATGGCGTTCCATTCCTTGTCCACGTTTGCATCGGTTTGCGTTCTTTCTAGGGAACGCTCAATTGGTTCTTGATATTGTTTTTGTTTATCCTTCGCTCTTAGGGCCTGCGTATTCCATTTTTTTACGTGTTTCTTACCCCCCACAATAGCTTCTTTGCCTCACCAAGCCACGTACGAGATAGTGATCAAAGTCGCAGTTAGCGCCTCTCATAGTTTTTACGTCTGTGATCATTGTTGCACTTCGTTTATTGATAACTACATGGTCAATTTGGTTGACCTCTCGGTTTCCTGGCATCACTCACGTGCCTTTGTGTATTGTTTTGTGCGGGAAGCATGTGCTACTGATTTTCATGTTGCAACCCGCTGCCATTTGGCACAGTCTTTTTCCGTTCTCAATTGCTTGGTCGTGTAGTGAGTGCGTTCCCGCTACACTTCCGTACGCGTCCTCTATTCCTACTTTCGCATTAAAGTCGCCTAACACTATTAATGCATCATGTTCCGACACTTCTTCGCAGGTTCTCTGTAATTTGATGTAGAAGTGTTCCTTTTCATCATCCTCTCCCTCTTCAGTTGGTGCGTAAGCACATATTACACTAAGGTTGTGGAATTTTCTTTCATGCGTATCATACATATTCGGTCTCTGACCGCTGTGAATCCTAGTACAGCCTTCCTTCTCTCTTTATTATAAAACCTACCCCCTTTTCTCCTTGCTTATCCGGGTTTCCACTGTAATATAATCTGTATAGCTTCTTGTCAATACTGCCTTCTCCCTTCCATCTTATCCCCTGTAAGGCCGCTATATCTATATTTTATTTATCTAATTCCTCTGCTATCTCCAGCATTCTTCCTGGTCTCAAAATTGTGCGCACGTTCCATGTGCTTACTTTTAAATCAGTTTCCGTTTTCCTAGCCTTGATTCGTTGCCTTGTCGTCGCCGTTTTGGACAGTCCATTCCGAGGCTGCTGTGTAGCTTTCGTAACTTGATGTGTTTTTACTAGGCAGAGTTGTTGGCCCTGCGCTAAACCTCCTTTTCGGAGGGTCATTTCTCCCGCTCTCGCTAGGTCCTTCCTCCTGATCCATACGGATTGGATAACGCATCTCAGAAGAGGTTGGCCGGGTTACCAAGGTTCACCAGTCTTGGCGGCGAGAGTAGGAATTAAGTAGGAGAGGTTATGCGATAATCTGCTGTGCGATTATCGTGCGGTGCGCATGCACTACCCCATTTGAACCCCAATGAATTAAGATATTGCTTTTAAATTCATGTTTAAATTCATAAATGACTTAATAAATATAATTATATAAAATAAATAAATATAATTATAAGCACAACTTAAGAAAGTTATGGTTCATAATAAGTCAGTATCAGCATAAGTATGCTGATGAAGGCAAAATGCAGACACGCCGTCCATGTATGTTCATTAATTATTAATATTTATCAGGATATAGATCTTCTGTAAAGTACATGATTTCATTTAGCGCGAAATTGCACGAAACCATAACTTTCCTAAGTTGTACCTATAATTATATTTAAATATTTTATTAGTCATTTCTGAATTTAAACATAGTAATATCTTAATTACTAACTTTTAAATAAAATATGAATTGATATCTTGTGCTATCCCCATGGAAGGGTATCTGTATATACATATATAATACGATACATTTGGGGGGTGTTATTAACATTAGCATATCACAGGTGGGCGATGAGACAAGTAAGTTTGAGAAACACTGACCTAGTCGAAGTAACGAAATTCGATTCGAAGTAAGTACCTGTATACGTTTAAGGATTCATTTATTGAAACATTTTATAAAAAGTAAATTTGCTGCATTATGTCTTATGTAATTTAAAAATTACTGTTTTTCTTTTTATATTTACTATGGCACACACACAAAAATAATTTTTTTAAAACCTTTTCGTACCCTTTTCAAACAAACCCCTTTAAATTTTCAAACAGATCAGTTTTGTTTCTCTCTTTAATTTGTTTGATTGATCAAATCAAACAAAATGTGCAAATCAAACAAAAATCCATACAAATATTAAAAAAGTCTATTGAAACTTGTATTAAAATACAAAACTTAAAATATGTAAAAATAATGAACCTAATAACTTATAGTATCTAGAAAGAAAGAAATTTAAATCGAATATATATTTAAAAAACTCTATTGTGCAGACATATAATGGAATATATTGACGGTTCCCTTTTACGTTATACCAACACAGACACATTTTTTCTACTTGAAATAATGATCCGTTCCGATCAGAGGAACCCCGGAACATCCTTCTGACCGATTGGTCTAAATACAGACATTTTTCCCTGTGCGAAATTCGTTTCATGTATTTTTATCGGGGAAGAAAGTCGCAATGTTCAGAAGAATGCGAACGGGAGATAAATTCTCCAAATAAATTATTGCGGCCGCCAATGCTCCCCCAGCACCTTTTATCCCATTATTATAATAATCCATCAAAACCAAATATAATAATAGTCGAACCAAAGAGATTTTAACAAAGCCGAATTACATTTTATCCTGTACAAATTCCGAACATAAATTGTTAATATTGAATTAATTGATAGATGTTTGATAATAGAATTAAAATACATGTATAATTATTAAATCCACAATAACAATGTTGTTTGAACTATTTGATGTGATTGTTAGATTTGTCGAAATAGCGAATGCAACTTGTATTCATATTATTAATTTTATTATACTGCAATCATGCTGCCTGCCCATTATTATTCAATATGCATGTCTGGAGGTTAAAGAGTAATCACATTAGCATATTTATCGTTTTTAGAAGAAATTGGAAGGAAGTATATTTTTTTATTTAATATTAATTTGCTGCGTTAGCAGACGATAAAAGTAATGGGAATGTTGATGACTTCCTTAGGGAAGCGGAAAAAGGAGCAAACGACAAACAAGGGTACACAGAACCACGCACAATATTAGTCGTGTATAAATCGTCGGCGGAATATGAAACAATACGATTTCCTAAAAATAAAGTAAAAAAGAAGATTCATTACAGAAGCTATTTGTTTAAAAATTAGCTGGAAATTTAATAAATTACGGTTTAATAGCGAGCGTTAAATTAGCAAGGCAATTAGAGCTGGGTAGGCAGCGTTGTAATGAAAAAGCTAAAAGGCCTCGCTCAACACTCAAAAGCCGAGGCTACACAAAATTAATTACACAGACAAGTCTAGAGAAACAGTATTAGATGGACAAACATATAGACCCAAGATTAAGTAGATGATAGTAGAAAACAAATTTAGACTTCTTCCTCTTCTTCTTGCAACCCTTCGTTTATCCACTCCTGGATGTCGGCGTCTTTTAAGGATTTCCACGTCTTCCTGTTTGTTGCAGTTTGGATCCAGTTTTTTCCTGCAATCTTTTGTGTAAAGTCTCGCATCGTGTCTGAGGTCTGCCCGCACTCCGTTGGTCTCTCTCGGGCGCAATTTTGAGATTCTCTTTGTCCATCTGTCTGGGTCTTTTCTCGCAATGTGACCGGCCCATCTCCACTTAAGTTGCGCTACTCTCACTAGCACAACCGTCCTACCAGTTCTTTTCCGGACCTCTTCGTTTCAAACTCTGTCCCTGAGGGTAATTGCAAGCATAGCTCTCTACATAGCTCTCTTTGTGGTTTGTAGCCTATTCGATGTTTTCCGAGTGCACGCCATTGTTTTGAGGCCATAGGTAAGGACCGGCAGTACACACGATTCGAATAGTTTCCTTCGAAGGTTTATCGGGAACTCCCTGGACTTGAGAAGGTAGCTTAATTTTCCAAAAGCGGCCCAGGAGAGGCTTATTCTTCTTGACACGTCTAGAGTTTCTCAACTCTTCCCAAGAGGGGAGGTACAGAATTGAATTTACACAGAAACAAATAAAGAAGAAATACCGGCAGTCAGAACAGAATAGCTAAATGCAGCATCAAGTAAGAAAGCTGCCAAAGCATACGGAATACCGGCAGAAATAGTAAAAATCAATTGTAAGTTTAAAAAAGTTATATCCTAGTTGCAAACAAGAACTTACGTTCAAACAAATTTCCAATAGAATGGAAAAGAGCTGATTATTACTAGTAGAAAAACCAAAGAAAAATAAAACAGCTGAGAATACAGGAGAATACAGGACAAAATACAGGGCAATATGTCTATTGAATAGTATGGCCAAACTAATGGAAAGCACAATAGGTGATATAGAGTTTGAATGGGTATTACCGCTCACTTAAGGAGAAGTAATCACAAATCAGATAAAAATCAATATTTCTTTATTAATATTTCTGCTAATTAAACTTTAGCTATTCTTCCAAAAAAATTACAATGATTAAGATCAATAAATTGAACAAAGTCAGCATAATCAATATTAAAAAAAAAACGACACTGCTATTAAACACCATGGTAGGTAATACCAGTCACAAGGTTGGTAATGCCGGTCAGGCTTTTTTGAGGAATAATTCGCAGATATAACCCTCAGGAGAATTATACCCTGAGCACTCAGCGTGAGCCCAGAGATCACACATGACTCATTTATACCACATCTCGTTATTTTGCCCATAATCATCGCAGAGTATACATTTACTTTCGAAGTTCTCATCAACGTCAGTATCTTCATCTTCACGCAGGTCTGTCATTTCTATCTCTGAGTTCGACGTACTCTCATTTTTCTTGGTTTTATCTTGAAGCACTCTCCTTTTAGCCTTTTTCGCAAAAATCAAGTTTCCTTCTTTATTCATTGTCTTTTTTCAGTTTTAATTTTGAGAGCGACTTTCTTTTTCGTTCTGGTCGATTTTCAATTATCTTTCTGCATGCTGTTTGCGAAATAACATGCAGTTTTTCTTGTCTTTTAACTTATTTGGCAGCGGCAGAAAATCCTTCGCAGTGGTAGTTTTATGAACTCCTGAATTGAAGGAATGGCCTTATTATAAAAATAAGTACATTGCTCAAGTTGAACAGTGAAGCGAGATCGTTTTGTGTGATTTTTTTCCCCAATTGATTCTTCATGAAAAGGTTGCATTCTTGTATAAACTGCTGCAAGGGAACATCCAGAGGCTGCATTCTATGCGAGCCATGCGGCGGCAATGATAACATCATATCCCAGTATATGGTCCCCTTACAGCAGCTTATAAATTAGAATACAACATTATCATGAAGAATCAATTTGAAAAAAAAAATAACATTGTAGCTTTTGCAAAATTTGTAACCTCTCAAAGAGATGTGACTGAAGTGATTGTCAAGAACAAGCAACATCATGTACTCATTTTCTGAAGGTTTGGTGAAATCAGCAAGATATTTCAGCCAATCTACAAAGAGATCTTCATTGAACCACCCATTTCTTGAGCACCGATAAACTGTTCCGCGAGGACCATCTGCTTCCAAAGCAGATGGATGTTTCTGTCGTGGATAAATTAATGTGAAGGTAACGTATACTCCAGTAGCATTCACAGCACACACAGCTGTGACGGTCTTTCCTCTTTCTCCGCAGGTTATAGACTCCACACGTTGTTGTCCTTTCTGAGAAACGATTTTACCAGGGTCTTGCACTGAGAAAATTACAGTTTTGTTTACATTCCATATGTTCCTTGGCAGAAATATAAATTTATCCATTAGCTCTGTAAGGCTTGTCGCACACTAGATCCGCTCGTCTCCGCTCAGCTCAGCTTTTCAGCCCGGAAAAATATAAAACCCGTGTATTTAAATAGAAACGCACATACTGCGGTTGCTCAGCTCAGCTTGTCTCCGTTCCGCTCCTCTCCGCTCCTTATCCACTGTTTGTGGAGAATACTAGGTCGGAAGTCGGATGCTAGCGGATGGTTCACGCAGGCGCAACACTAAAGTTTTCATATATGCGCTAAGGTATTTATGCAACCAGGAGAGCAGCACATATTTAGCTCTCCCGTAGGAGAGGTGGGAGGGGATTGAGTGTGTAGAAAAGTGACGTAGCTGAGCGGATGCAATATGTGAAAAAATTATAGAGCTGAGAGGAACGGACCCGATGGGATCTGATTTGAGCGAATTTAGTGTACGACAAGCCTAGGAAGTTTGAAAAATATAGCCAATTCGTTCCTGTTAAAGGCAGTGGCTCCATTTAAGCTAGTGCTTTGAGCTTTCCTGATGGACAAATGATTTCTTTTTATGAAACCTTCTCCAAGAATTCTGAATCCCAAAGTTTTATTAATACTATGCTTGATGTTATTTTTTACAACATATTCATAAGCCATCTTTCTAATTTGAAGCGAAGTGCACCCATAAAATATTTTACAGAAGAACTTAATTTGGAAAGCCATTTCATCTTCTTGCTCTCTTGTGAAGACTGGATTTCTTCCCAGCTGTGGTCAATCACAATTTTTTTTATTCAATCTTTCTTGAAGCGTTGAAAATGGCACGCCAGTAGATCGAGCTGCTCCTCTAATAGGTTTCTATTCATCCACTAGTTTAAAAACTCTGTGTAATTATTGTTGGCCCCATGACGCCTTTGAACGTGGTTGGATTTTTGTTTTGGACATTCTGAAATAATATACAAACATTAAAACAGACAAAAAAACTGACCACTTATTAATTTTACTCGCAGGTAATACCGGTCAGTGTGACCGGCATTGCCCGTAACAGAATAGAATGTACCAACAGGGAATGCAATACAAGGAATATTGTGAGAACATGGATACATACAATCAGAGGAGTTTACAACTAGAGAATATTTAAGACAAGGAGAAATCCTCACAACAGGTTTGTTTAATATAGTTATGTACGATATAATAAAGAAAGTAAAGAGTAAAGTAAAAAAACTAAAGGTCGGATATGAGAACACGCAAATGGTAGAAATATCAGAGAGCGCATTTTCTGATAACCTGGTAATATATGCGAAAAATGAACAAGATCTGCAATATAACCTGAATATATGGAAAAATGCTCTACTCCATAGAAATTTGAGACTGAATGCAGTAAAAGCCAAAGTAATGTTGATAGGAAAGCAAAACTTGGAAATATCCATGATATTAGAAGAAAATAAGGATAGAGCAAGAGCAAACATTTAAATAGTTGGGGGTGAAGATTGGAGACAAAAATGGAAAGATTGATGCAGAAATAAATGATAGACTGCTAGGTTATATAATTCACTGAACAAACGGTGGTAAAAAAGCAGTTGTTGGAGTACTGCAAGAACCATCACATGATAACAAGCCTTCAATGGGGTTTTGTTGAAAATCATTCCTGTGAGTCAACGGTGTTAAATGTATGTGACCAGTGGATAAATGCAGGTGAAAAAGGCAAATTGTGATCGCCGTCTTCTTTGACTTTAAAAGAGCTTTCGAGACTATCAACCGTGAGTTGCTTTTGAAGAAATTGCATCTATATGGACTCTCCGGCAAAGTTTTGAAGTGGTTCGAGTCTTACCTAGAAAACAGACGACAAAGGGTTAATTTTAAAAATGTATTTTCAGATTATGTGCAAGTAAAATATGGTGACCCACAGGGAACTGTACTGGGTCCACTCCTTTTTATTTTATATATTAATGATATAGTCAAATGTGTTCAATATAGTGACATTCATCTGTTTGCGGATGCCACCATGATATGCATAACAGGCACCAATTACTCCGAAATGACAGAAAAAATTAATTGTGATCTGGAGGCTATATATTCATACTTATGCCTCAATAATATGGCTATCAATGTAAACAAATGTAAATATATGGTTTTAGGAAATAAGATTTCTTCAAATATTGGTTGTAAAAACAAAGTCTGTGTACATTATGTAATCTTAGAACAAGTAGATGAAATCAAGTATCTGGGTGTTATCTTAGACAAAAAGTTAAATTTTAACACACATTCAAACTATGTAATACGTAAGATGTCTAAGAAAATTTACTTTTTAAATAGAATAGGAAAAAATCTGACTATGTATACAAAATTGCTGTTATATAAATCGTTGATTCTTCCATAAGTTATGTTTTGTAGCACTATATTATATAATTTACCTGCATATAAAATGAAAAAAATTCTTGTGGTACAAAACAGATGTTTCAGAGCTATTCTTAAATACAATATTATACACCTATCACCACTATGTTACGCATACTAAAAGTAATGTCTATTGGTCAGCTGATTGTTTTCAACACCCTAGTTCTAATTCACAAAATAACATGTAATTTGATGCCAGAATATATTAATGAAAAGATTAGCTTTATATGTGAAAGACACAAGACTATACACTAAGGAACACAACATACTTTGACATAAAATATTGTAGATCTAATAGAAAATTTAAATTCTTATTTTATGAAGCCTTGTCTGAATATAATAAGTTACCACATTATATAAAACAATGCAATAATGTAAATGCTTTTAAGAGGTATCTAAAAGTCTATATGGTAAAAAAGGAAATGTAATGTAAAATTAAATTTTAATAGTAGTTTAGTTTTATCCACTACTATATTTATATTACTATTTGAAATGTAATATCAATTTGCTAATAAAGAGTATTATTATTAACAACGCCTTCATAATGCGGTTTTGGATGTGGTCTTGGGCATATAGAAGACTGAGAAATTCCTTATAATACCTCAAACATGTCTATTTGTGTATTTCTGTATTCAATATTATTAAAAACTTCGTTTTTTCTATACTATGTAACTGAAATACACAATAAATGATTTAAATAAAATAAGGAAAAAAGAAATGCAGCAAATCAAAAATTACGGTATTGAAAATTATTTTTAGACCCCTATTAACTTATGAAAGCAAGAGCTGGGTGTTATCCAAACAAACAAAAAGCAAAATCCAAGCCATCGAAATAAGGTACCTACGACGAGAAGAACTGGAAGTAGAACCAATCATAAAAAGCATCAAACGGCAACAATTAAAATTTTGTTTGGTCACCTAGAGAGCATGAAGGAGGAAAGTTTAAACCTAACCTAATCTAACCTAGAGAGCATGAAGCAGTAAAGATTAACAAAACAAATATGGCAGGCGAGACCGCATAAGCGCAGAGCAAGGGACAGACCTAGAAAAACATGGGATGAGGCTGTGACATAAAGTTAAAGAGAGAAGGAACTGTCATGGAATGAGGGGAAAAGGATGAGCAAACTAGTCCACAAATAATATTAGTCTGATATATTTATAATACTGTACTTGAGTTTATTTATAGATTATTACCGTAACACCTAACGGTACTCGTAAGGTTTGGCCTAATAGAAAAATATCTTGTTTGACAAAGACATTTAGACTGGTTTCTTCAGAACACTAGACACGTAATATTAAACATACCGGATTTAACTGACTCTCTTATAACAGAAAATATAGTACATTAAGCAGACAAGACCAAACAAAGTAATAGGAATAGGCAGGAAAACTGAAAAATTAAATAATAAGTAGATAAGATGCTAATAAGGTTTAAAATGTATAACTAGACATACTGGCAGGATCTTGGCAAACAAACGCAGCTTTGCAGACTATAGTAGGCAAGCAAAAAATAGATATGCAAGTTTAGACAACTTCTAGACAGATAAGACAGTCGCCGTCTGAACGTGAATGTGAACGGTCTTGCGTGTGAGCGGAATATATTTATTTCGCAAAACAATTAACAAAAAATTCACAAATGGCCCGAGAGCTAAGATCAAGTACTACCCGTGGAAAAGGAAACTATCTTGAAAGTCCAGAATTCCTGAATATATTATCGAGTATTATCAGGAAGAAAGTAGAGCCTCTTACTAATGTTATACAAGAGCTCGCCGATCAGTTGAAATTATTAAGACAAAAGAATGAGAAAATTATCAAAAAGGAAGTGGAAGCTCTGCCGAATATCACTTAAGAACTTACAGAAAAGTTGAAAAGTCTGCCAACGAGGTAGAAATAGCGCTATCTAAACAGACGGAAAAACGCAACGAATTTAAAGTCGATTTACCTGCATGGGACCCAAAAACCGATAAGGTACGGAAAAAAATGTAATCAAGCCAGTATATTTCAGCGCAAAAACTAGCGGAGACAAGTCGGATCTAAATCAAGATAAAGAAGTATACAATTTGAAATCTAACGAGACCTGGGGACGCCAAAATATAGACAGCGACGCACCAGAAAATGTAGCACTATCCATGGGACTAACGACGACGAAAACCAAATCAGAGCGGTATCAAGATTCTACCACCTGCATGTTTACAGATTGGATCCGTCATTAAAAGAAGAGGATATACTCCAACATATATAAGTTTGACTCAATACGGTGTAATAAATTGGCTTCTAAACACCCAGGGAGACTCTTTTAAAGTATCGGTACCAGCAGAAAAATACAACAAATTAATAAAATCCGATTCATGGTACATGGCCATGAATCGGATGTACGCATGTATAAATCGTTCTCCGGGCAATTCTGAAGGATCTCTGCAATTGTGAAATAGGAACGATAATACTATTTAAGATTATACTTCTTTATACTCCCATATTTTGATTATCTTATCTAGTGCTAGGTTGAAGAGGAGTGGGGACAATTCATTGCCCTGTCTTACTCCAGTACTGATTTGAAAAGGCTCGGTGATTTCACCCATGAATTTTACTTTAGATGTTGTGCCTGACAAAGTCTGTTCGATTAACATGGTTGTTTTACTATCCACGCCGTATTCATGAAGTATATTAAACAGAGTTATGCGGTCAATCGAGGCTTTCTTGAAGACTACGAAAGTGACAACGATATTGCAGTATCATCTTCAGGTTCTAGATTTGTCCCGCGCATGATCGGTACGGTCGGAAACCTGCCTGATATTCACCGATCAGATTTCTGTCAGTTCTGTCTGCTCTTCCAGTTTTGTGAGGAGGGCACGTAAGAGAACTTTGTAGGCGACTGATAGAAGGGAAATGCCTCGGTAATTGTTCGGATCAGTTTTGTCGCCCTTTTTGTGTAGTGGGTGGATCAAAGCATTTTTTCAGTCCATTGGAATGATGCCGCTCTTCAATGTATTTGCAATGATAGCTTGCAGTCTGTCAATCAAGAGTTCACCTCCGATCTTGAGCATTTCAGCGATTAAGCCGTCTTCCCCTGGTGCTTTGTGGTTTTTTAGGTGTGAAATGATGTTTCGTATTTCCACATGTGTTGGTGGAATAGAGTCCTGTTTTGGGGTGGCTATGTGGCATTGGAGACTTTCTTCAGGGGTTTCACAGTTGTGTAGCTTCTCGAAGTAATGTTTCAGAATTTCGCAGTTCGCTTTTGTGTTGGTTTCAAGGGTTCCATCAGGCCGACGGCGGCCGAGGCTCGGTGGCTTGTAGTTCATCAGTTCTTCCCTAAATGTTCTGTAGAAGTTTCGTGTGTTAATTATTTTGAACTCATTGTCGATGTCCTCTAATTTTTGGAAATGGTATGTCCGTTTAATGCGTCTGATCGTTTTGGATGCTTCCCTCTGAATTTTTAAGAAATTCTGCCAATTCTCTTGTGTCCTGTTGCTATGCCAAGTCTTTTTAAACTTATTTATGTTAATTAATACTTTTTTGTATTTACACATTACATTTAGTCATACTTTTGTATTGGTACTTAAATAATGTAATAAATTGATTTGATTTAAGAACGTATTAGAGATATAAAATTACACCTCAACAACTTGTTAGAAGAGACTCTATCGAATACTAAACCTACAAGGCAAGTAGAGACAAAGTTTTTAATATCTTAAAAGGTACTTTGGCTGTCATAAATCTTGATGCATAAAATATGTTTTGTTCATTTCGTTCTTCGATTTTTTCGAGATTTAAAAGTAGCTTTTACCTTTTAGTTAAGATATTAAGTCGAGAGGTACTTCGAGGTGCATTAGTGTATAAAATAATGCGTTTATTCAAACATTAAAAGAAACTAAAAAAGATTTTACAAAAGCACAATAGTGAATCCTGAGGGTTATTTTTTCATTCTTCTCAGTGGCTTTGTTAACAAAAGAAATCAGTAATACAATTAGCAATAGCGCAAGTTATCAATTGTCGAAAATAAACAAAATAAGAATACGTATATCTAGTTTTAGTGTGTATGTATTTAGTATACATATATTGATCAAGGGCTATTTTCCCATTCGTTTATCTCTTGTCTGTTATGTTCTATTTCTTTGGTTTTGTTGGCCCAATATCTTTTTGTTTACTTATCTTATGTTTGTTTATGTAATATATCTATTAACATAGGATGAATGTCTAATTTTAAAATTAAAAGGAACTAAATAAAGGAGAACGTATTAGAATAAAAGGCAGTCCGATTGTCTTTTTCTCTTGTGGTTTTGTTAAAATTGAAATTAAAATCATGAATAAATTTTTGAAGGAAAAAACTTAATGAAAAAAACATAAAAGGAGAAGGAAAAGGGTCTGATCGCTTGGGGTAGCTTCGAAATATATTTTTTTCTCGTCCTTTTATCGTCTGAGGAAATCAATTAAATATATATATATTTTGGTGGGTAGACGGAGCCGAATTGCTTATACCTCAAATACCGATCATATTTATAATTTTCAGCGTAAATTTAATTAAAGTCATAACACGTCCGTGTTCCATCCCCATTCCCACCGCACCTAATAACTCCACCCTTAATGCTCCATCGAATTTTAAATATGATATTTTATACCAATCTACGGTTCAATCGACCATTTATTTTTTATTTTTTCTGTGTAATTACTTCTTCTTGACATTAAAATTTTTTATATACTTTGAATAAAATATTAAAGTTAATAAAGCAAACTAAACGAACAAGTTATTAAAAGTAATTCACCTTCCTTATAAATCACTTTTAATAAGTAGCAAAAATGCAATATTTTATAAATATAATATCTCATTTAGGAAATGTACGTTATTAAAAATTAATGGCAAAACACACATTCTGAGAATCAAATAAAGTATTATTAGTATGGATTGAAGCATTCACTATATTTTTACCACACTTAATGTGTAAAATTATTTTAAAACTTGTTATTCGGTTATATAAATTTAAATACTCGAGTTTCAATTGACGATGTCATTTTCAAGTTTATTACAAATTGATGATTGATTAGGTTTATACTAAAATATTGAATGGTGTTAAACTATTGCAGACTATCTGCAGTCTGCACTATATTGCAGTCAGGGAATTGCCTGGAGACGATTGTGCAACATTAAAGGGTTGCGTAAAGATTAAGTCGGCTTGCTTGTTAAGGAGATAAATCTTTGTTGTCCAACAAAGCCGTAATCCATACGTTCATTTCCTTAACGAGCAAACCGACTTAATTTTTTCACAACTCTTCTTCTTGTACAATCTTCTTCTTTATTTGTTTATTCAAATTTGCATGTTACGCAATCACATATAATTACATTTAAATTACAATAAATTTGATATAATATTTTTAAACATGATTCTATCTCTTGCGGTATGGACTAGTTCGCCTATTGTTCTCGGTCCAGTCCAGTTTCTCTTCTGCCTTCAATTCGTCCTTCCACAATTAGTTGCAGCAGTTCATATTTTGTCCCAAGGATGATATGTCCAAGATATTGTGCCTTTATTAATGTAACCGTTTTTAAATCTCTCTTTCTTTTCTTAATCTTCTTAGCATTTATTCGTTCGTTACTCTATCCGCCCACGGTATTTTCAGCAAACGGCGGTAACGGTAAACGGTTTCTTAGTCTTCAATTTTGTTCATTGTGGAAATCTTCAAGGTCCAAGTCTCCAAACCATATAAAAGACTATACATAACATTTTACGTAACGAATAAGGAGATGGATGTTGATTGTACTATTGCAGATAACTTTCTTGAATTTCCAGAAAGAAGATCTCGCCATCTTTACATCGTATTTCTTTATCTGAATTCCATTTTTCATTAAGGCAGCAACCTAGTTATTTGAAATGAGATTAGCGTTCGATACCTTTGCTATCGATTGTAATTACAGCATCAGTACATGGCAAACGATTCTTGCTGATGATCATGAATTTGGTTTTCTTGATGTTCATAGTTAGGTCCGCTCTCTTACTTTCTTAATTTACTCTATTTACCAAACATTTTAAGTCTTCTATACTCTCCGCCTATCAATGTCTATCTAATCTGTCTATCTAATGTTATTAATGTAAACACCATTTACCTTTATGCCTTTGTCTATAACGTTTGTAGCTTCTTTAAAAATATCTTCAGAGTAGATATTGAACAGAAGAGCGGAGAGATTGCATCCTTGACTAACACCTCTGTTGATTGTCGGATTTTCGACGGTCGCATTATCCTTTAATTATTATAACTTATAACTTTAGTTCAGCTTTTTGATTCCAGTATTGGTTTTTATAAGTCGTACGTCTTTGTTGTCGAGACCTATATTTCTTAAGATCGTGATGAGTTTGTCTTGTTGTACGCGAAAAATGCACATCGTGTTGAACATATTTACAATTTTGGACAAGAACTTGAAGGCTGAAAAGAGCTTCTAATGTCCCCATAGCTTCTCTGAATCCAAACTGTGTTCTTCCCATCATTTTTGAATAAACGACTATGTAGTATTTTAGGAAATATTTTCAACATGTGACTCATTAGACTGGTTTATACTCACTACAATTTACACTTCGGTAAAGCAATGAAAGTAGATTTAAGCCATTCATTTGACTATATGCCTGTGTCGTAGATACCATTAAATATCTTTTCGAGGACAGTATGGTTTTCAGACTCAAACAGTAACTCATACTCAAACAGTTTTTCATTTGGTCCAACTGTTTTTTTATTCTTTGCTGATTTGACTGCATCTTGTATTTCTTCCTTAGTTATTGGAAGACCTATCCAGTTTTCTTAACTGGTTTCACCCAAACATCAGACTCCTCTTCATCATCAGTTATCAATTTGTTGTGGTTTTTTTCTTGTTTATGCCTGATGCCTCTTTTATCTTTTTATGTAAGTTAAAATCACCGTGCAAGTTTCGGAGCCTTTCTATCTCAGAGCATTCTTGTTCAAGCCAGGAGTTTTTTGCTGTCGATTTTTGATCTTATGGTTCTTGGCAAACTATTGTACTTTCCACCATCTTTGTTCTTGTAGACTCGTCTTTCATCCATTTACTTTTAATCTGATATCTTTTAGTAGGGAGTTCTTTGATACGCTTTTTAAAATTTCGACTCTTTTACTCCACAATTGCAGATGGCTTATGTTCTGACAGACAAGCTTGTTCAACTTATTGATTTTCCTAGAAAAATTTTGTTGAATATTGGAATTTTTTTACATTTCTTGTTTGGTTGATTAATCTTAGTTCTGAGTTTAGCTTCCAGTAGAGTGCGATCTGAAGGCCCGTCAGGTCCCTTATATGTGCATGCACTAATTATTGCTGGAGGAAACCTTTTATTTATTAGTATGTAATCGATTTGGTTACGTATGATATGTTGTTGGTTGTCTTGTGGAGATTTCCAAGTGCAGAGTCTTCTGGGCGGGAGGCGGAACGAAGTATTGCTTATTTTGGACGTCTTTCCCTGGCAGAACTGTACCAATCTGTCTACTCTTTCGTCCAATTGCACCAATCGTATATAGTCGTATCTAGTCCAAACTTGCACAATCGTCTACAGGTAATTCCCTAATTGCAGAAAGGTTACTATACATTTAATCAATCAGCAACCATATTTGCTATTTAACTTTCTAACTTTAACTTTTGTTGATTTAAGTCTAAACTAAGATTTATATAGACGTAACTTACATAAAACGTTTCAAAGACAAAACAGCAAAATATCAAAAATAATATAAAATAAGTTCTTGTTACACTGAGGTGCAATGGATCGTAGAATACCTGAATATGATATTACACATATTTCGACTTTTTAGTTTTAAAAAACTTTTAAAAACTTTTTACATCTGCCGTCATAAAATTGAAAAGCTTAATACAGTTGCAAGTGGCATCCTATTATTTAACATCAGACAAACAATTTCAAACATGCTCATGTTCTAAAATATTGAAATCAATTTTTTCTGACATTGATTCATTTTTTTTTTCTTTGCTGTCTAAGGACCACGCATATATCATTGATTAGTTCTCACTCTCAGCACACTTTCGCTTTTTATCCTCCTCCAAAAGGCCTTCATGCTCCCCGGTTGTTATATTCGTCTCTCCTCCGTCGAATTGCTTTTCACACGTTTCACTTTCTCTAGAAACAAGAACTTTAATGCTGTTGAGTCGTTTTCTGTATCCATCTCTATCTTGGCAGTCTGCATCTGTGAATCCAAGTCTTCTTAATTCTTCCTTTATCTGCCTGGCATAACCACTCTGGCTTTTCAGGTTATATATTTTGTCGAAGATTTGTTTATTTATTGTTTGAGCATTCATTCTAAGCATGTGGCCGTAGAGTCTAAGTCGTCTGTTCCTTATAGTTGTTCAAATCTTAAAATCAAAATGTACAAATCTTCTACCTGCTTTCAAATTTCCTTGTTTGATCTCAATCTGTATTTTCCATTTACTATTCTTGTACCCCAGATTCTTCGTAATATCCTCCTTCCAACTTTGAGAAACTATTGCAGGCTTGTTAAGGTTCCAGTTTCCATTCCATACAGTATCACCGGCTTTACCACAGTATTATACTGCTATATTTTTGCCTTGATGAACAAGTTATTTTTGTTATAGATGTTTTTAGTCTTTTATTTTCTATTGAAAGTTTATCGGATCCGTTACTGCTAATAATCTCTCCATGGTATTTAAACTGTTTTGTTACTTTAAACTGCCCATATTTTGTCTTCACTATTTTCTTCTTATAATTTTTCTTGGTCGTCATTATTTCTGTTTTCTGGAAGGAAATTTGCAGTCCAGTTTTCTCCGTTATTTCCATGAGTTCATTGATTTGTGTTACACCCTCTTGTTCAGTCTCAGCTAAGAGAGCCCGGTCGTCTGCAAAGACCATGCATATGAGATTGACGTATTTGTTTTTTGATCCAATTATAGCACCTATATATTTTGACCGAATGTCTTCATTATCTTATCTAAATCCACATTAAACAGCATAGTTAAAAGGCGTCACATTGTCTTAGTCCTGTATTCACATGAAATGGTTTGCCAAACTCTCCCTAAAATTTTACATTTGATACAGTGTTTGTGAGTGTTAATTTGATCAGGTTTAATGTTTTTTGATCAACTTCATATTCTCTCAGTACCTCGACTAGTGTTTCTCTGTCTACTGAGTCATAGGCCTTTATATCTCTTTAGCTCGTGTGGTGTAATACTTGATAATCATTTTCAAGCTCAATGTTTTTTCTGGGCAAGAACGTCCTCTTCTGAAGCCTCCTTGATATCCACCCAGTTTTGAATCACGTTAAGTTTCAAGCCTATTTAGTATTATTTTAGAGAAGATTTTGGAAGTAACAGGTAGGAGTGATAAACCTCTATAGTTGTTTACATCTGTTTTTGGTCCATTTTTATGCTATGTGTATATGAGTGCCACTAGCCAACCCTCTGGTATCTCTTCCCCTTTCCAAATTTCTTAATTTCAAACAGCTTTGTTGTTTAAGTGATAAAAGCATCTTAGGCCATCTTCCAGAGTTTAGCTATTATTCCATCTTCTTTATTGTTTTTCAAAGAATTTATTGCCTTGCTTACTTCTGCAGCATCCGATGGTTCAGAATTGGATTTTGTGGTGTATTCATTTTTATTTTTAGTTTTTCCTGAGGTGTTTCACAGTTTAGGATTTCTCCAAAATAATTGGCAAAGATCTCACAGTTGGAGAGAGTCTTGGTTATTAAGAGCTAAAGTTCCATCCTTTCTCTTGAAATTGAGGCTGGGTGATGTAACCATTTATTTTGTTCTTGAAAGATTTGTAGAATTTAGTGGTGTTTTTTTTGTTGAAATTTTCTTGCATTTCTAAAATTTGATCTCCATGATACATACTTCTTACTTTCCTCAAAATTTGATGTGTTTTTTTTCTTATTACTTTCAACTTTTCCAAATTTTCTGGCGTCTTGTTCTGGTTCCACCGTTTCCATATGTCAAATCTTTCTCTTATTACGTCTTCACACTTCCTCTTCGACCAAGGATGTTTACTATGATATTGCAGAGGTACACTTCCATGGTCAGATCTGCAAGATTTCTTGTCACTTCCTCCCAGGTGTTTGGTACTTGCAATTTTTTGCAGTATTTTTGTTTCTTCTGTTCCAACATTCCACGATCAATTTTTGGGATTTTGTTTCCATGATTACCTAGATTTTTTCCAGGGATGAAATGCATTTTGATTTGGGAAAGGTAGTGATCTGATGTTACATTTACTCCTTTTCTGAATTTGACATTCTGAATTTCCTTGAAATTTCCTCGGAATATTGCTACATGATCCAGTTTGAATTCCCCAACATGGGGCTTGGTGATACCCAGGTTTTATTTTTTCATGGCTTTGCTTTGAAGTGGATAGATATAATTTTCAGGTTAGTCATTTTGCATAGGTTGATCAATCTCTCTCCATTTCTGTTAGTTCTTTAGTGATCAGGGTAAACTTCCACTATTGTATGATATTTCCCTTCTTGAGCATTGATCCACCAACAAATCTCCCATTAGAATGATGATATTTTTTGTTTTGGGATCCCAAGTATTTCATTTTCCAATTTATCCCAAAGTTCTTCTACTTTATCAGGGTTTGTTCTCTTATCCTGATTAACATCAACCTGGGACATCGACCATTATCGTATACTTTTTGTTGGCACATTTCATTCTCAAGTGTTAAAGTCTGGAGTTTGTACTCTTTAAGTCCATTATGGCGTTCAAGAATTTTTTATTCACAATAAATGCTGTTACGAGGTGTGGGACATTTTTCATGATCTTATTCCTAGATTTCCCCTTAAAGATTCTGCAGTCATCTGATTCAAATGTCTCCTTATCTATAAACCTTGTTTCTTGCAGCACCAATATAGAAATGTTAAGTCTACTTAGTTCTATTGTTAACTGCTTTTTTAGCTTTTTTAACTTGGATTATTTTGGAGGTGAGGTTTGTGTGGTGTTCTGATTCATGCACTAGCTTAAAACTGTCAGGAAACCAGAAAACCGATTGCCTGACTTTGTTTTCAGGGTGACACTCGTAACAAGCCAAATCCATGATATCAAAATTATCTTGGTGGTTAGACGTAGTAAAATCTTGTACAACTAAGGTTGTTAGCCTTAGAGGGTAAATAACTTTATTTCACAATAAAATGTATTTAAAAAAAAATTAAATCTACTTCTTCTTCTGTCGGCACTACGTAGAACCATGTAGAACCTTGCTCAATTACTTCCTTCCATTCCTCTCTATCTATAGCCTTTCTCCTCCAACTTCTCATTTTCATTTCTCTTAGGTCATTTTCCACATCATCGCTAAGCCATATGGATATAATCAAATCATTCTTCCTTTTCTATTGCCGAGATTTTCTCCGTTGATCAGTCTGGTTTTCATAATATTGAGTTTCCGTAACTATGTTTTTTTTTTGAGGGGCAGGGTTGTTAACCCTGAGCCCAACCCTCCTCCTTTATCCCGGCTTGGGACCGGCAACGGGCCGCTGAGCTACTCAATCCACCCAGCGATTCTGCAGGTGGAGTTGTTAAAATCTACAAAAATCATAAATTTCGTTAATAAAATCCTAACTGTCAAATTATTGATTCATTTTGAATGTAATTTTATCTACGGCCATAATTGTAAATGCCCATTATTGTACAGTTCGTGGACTATGTAAATACATCTTATCTATTTTTAAAAATAAAAGTTAGCCAAACCACCATCCTCAGCATCTTAGCACCATCATTCGCATGATTTCTCAATTGAACAATTTTTATATAGCCTGCGCGTGTATGCCAAAAATTAAGTTTAAGTTCATAAAATTTCGCCAAAGAAGTATTGCTAAACTTTATAGGAAATAATAAATTAAATAATATACAGTTGTTAGCACTTCCAATCCCATATACCTTTTAGAATTCGCAGTACGAAGCTAACCTTATTTAACTTTCTTGTTGCAGCCCGGATATGCTTTGTCTAGTCAAATTTATTATTTATATGAACTCCTGTTGTCCATTGTATTCTTGTATATCTATAGTGTCTTCATCAATTGCGATTTCTTTATGGAACAAATTTGTAGTTCCCTTGGCTTAGATAAATATTACGTTAGTGTTCAGTTTGTTCATGTCATGTGTATGGTATTAATGTTTTGCAATTTTAACATCGTTCGCGAATAGGATGGTTGCGATCGTTACTACGTGGTAATCCATACTTACACAGAATCAATAAATCCAATATGTTTGAACCACACTTAATATGTAAAAATATTACATAACTTATTATTCACAGTTATATTTATTCAAATATTTTACACTGCATGTAATTTATATGTTAACTCTGAATGTAATATCTTAAGATAATGTTGAATAACATATCTCCTCCACTGGCGATTATGGATTTCGGATCTAATCCATGGGTGTTGGGCAGATTTTTCGGCCGAAGACGTGGAGCTAGTGTAATATTTGTATATTTGGATATGAACTTTGGAACGAAGAAACATTATCGACAAAATAATTGAATGAACAACTTTTTTGAAACTCGTGAAATGATGAATCGTGCCTTCGCGTTCTAGATCTTTATAGATTTAGCTAGCCACAATCTGGCGTACACAAATCTCTCATCGAATTTAACACTGATCTTAGATCGTGCGATTTTTTTTCTATGGGATTTGTGAAAGGTCAAGTTTACGTCCCTCCGCTTCCTAGTGATTTAGATGAGTTAAAACAACGCATAACGAGTGCTGTGGAAAGTGTCATTGCAGATATGTTACACCGGGTTTGGAATGAATTTGAAACTAGACTATCGCCTTGATGTGTGCCGTGTGACAGAAGGGCCCCATATTTTGCACCTATGAGTTCCCAAAGTAATTTTGTCGTCAACTTGTTATTACTGTATAAAATAGCTCAAACGAATTCATAATAACGTTATTAGTTTTGGATTAATAAAACATTGAAAGTGTCTATTTCTTTTGTAATAATCCTGTATATTTGTTTTATATTCCATTTAAAATTCCAGCAATTCCATTCAATGCCGGTGTTTTCTTGTGTGTTGAACAAGCTTTAATATTAACGCTCAAAATAGGATATCTATTATAGACAATATCACGTTTCAAACTAAATATTGAATTGTAAACTCACTTTAAATTCCCACAGTTGGAAATTGTTATGTTATTTCAAATACACATAAACACGAGTTTTTTGACACTTTGGTATTTAAGAATCAAAACAATTATTATAATATTAAAAAGAACTCAATTCTGATTATTTGTTTTTAATGTTTCAGGTAAGCGGAACTTTAACCTGCTGCAAGTATTTCAATAATTAAAATGGAGAAAATAAACAACCGAGGCAAGGATATTATTAAGGCTGCGTAAATATTTCACAAAGTCTGCCTTCAATTTATAAATCTCTCAGCATAGTTTACGGAGCAAGGAAATATTAACTTTCTGGAAACCTTTCAATAATTAAAACGCAAAGCAGATTAATCATGTAAGGTAAGAATATTACACCAAAGTAAAAAGTTTACAAAAGTGTTAATTAGAAAATGTTGCGAAATATTTTTTTTTTGTTATTATTTGAGGCAGAGTACAATCAGTAGGTTATAAACTGATGTTTTATAAACCAATTTATAAGGTTTTAGTTGATAAATTATTTAAAAGCGTGCTTTTCGAAATGTACTAAGAACTTTTAGAAGTTTAATCTCTAACAAGTTTTAATCAAAATGGGAAAAGTCCTTTAAGTACTGGAATTTAAGTTTGACAGTTACTTAACACTTCAAAATATTATAATGACTTGAATATCCATAATTTTAGTCTACAAGAAATATAAAATAAATAATTCATAAGTTTTCAACGCAATAATTTCAATAGATTTCTAACATTAATTTAGCTATACACATAAAGTTTCAAAACTCCATTCAATTGCGTTATTGTATTAAAATATCGACATATTAAACCATGCGCTAAAACTCAAAGTTGAACGTATCGACACTTCTCGAAGTTAATATAAAATGTATGTAGTATTAAAACTGCTGTATTCAATCGGCTCCATTTTCCACTAGGCAAATGGTTTAATTCTGCCGATGAATAACTTCCCACTGAACAATCACTGGGGTGTTCCGTCGGCGATTGTTATCCAATGGGTCGTACTATTCATGTCCCTATGGTCCTGATAGAGAATAGAGGGAGTCTTTACAATCACAATTGTGTGCGACCAAATCAAGCAATACCATCAGGTTTCTGAACAAATCAAGTCGAACCTGCTCTTTGTTCGTACACTTAAATAGTAATGCACACCCTCTTTTGTTTAGAGAGGGTTAAGGGGCAGGGAACCATTTTGTACATACATAGCGCATATTAACTGAGGCATTGAGCGCCAAAGGGGACTCAGCAACAATTTTTCTGAATTTCCGTTTGTGACAATAATGTTCTTTATTCTACCATATGAATCGAGCAAAAAAAACTATCCCACAATTTCCTAATCAAAATTAGATGGCAGTGTAAAGGAAGTCGTTGCATTGAAGATTTTTAATATTGTCTTACTCTATACAACAGTATATTAATTACCAAATCACAATTACCAAATTACTTAATTTTTTACAGTAGGGCCTCGATAATCCTAACACCTCGGATTAATGAGACGTTCGGATTATAGTATGTAGATATTTTGAAAGGTGTTTTTTGAAATAAAACAAAGATTTTTATAATTTAAAGTAAATACAAATTTTAATCATTAAGTACATATGTATTATTTACACTTTTTTTTTAAAATCTAGCATAGTACTTTGACGAGTGGTGTTTAATGACAAAGTAAATGCTTTGTCCCTCAACTTACGCAATAAATTTTTTTCTGAAATTGAAATATCTACTTGATCCGCCCCTTCCAAATATTCATTTAATGCAGACACAACTCGAGTATGTGGAATCCTTTCAATTGCTTCCGATTCCTCTAATACTTCTTCGATTTCGCTATCAGTCTCATTTAGTATTTGTCATACTATGTCTTCATCAGTTAAGGGCTGCTGACAATCAATGTTGTCATTACTTGATAAAAAATTGTTAATCTACTCTTCTGAAAAGCCTCTGTTACGGAAAATGTTCAATATAAGATCATCTTCAGGGTCAAGGTCATCCAGATCTTGGCCAGAAGTTTCCTCTGGTTTGAATAACGAGGGCCACAGAGACTTCCAAGATTTTTTGATCAGATTTGAGGACACTTGCTGTCAACATTGAGCCAGAGAAAATACAGCATCTTTTATGGTGTTTTTTTAAGGATTTCAGAAAATGTGCATTCTGAATCAACTTCTTGCTGACCAAAAACTTGTAATAGGAGTGTTTTTCTGTATGTTGCTTTAATGTTCTGGATTACGTTTTGGTCCATGGGTTGAATTAAGGCTGTACAGTTGGGGGGCATGTATAGAACAGCGAAATTTTCGTCAATCGACTGAAGATCTTCTTCTTGTGGATGCGCTAGTGCATTATCAAGAAGCAGAAGTGCCTTTAGCGGTAGGTTCTTTTTCAAATAATAATAATAAATATTTCTTTACTTCAGGAATAAAATGCACCTTGAGGCAGTCTAAAAATATTGCTTTTGTAACCCAAGCACTTCTTTGACCTAAGTAATGAACTAGCAATTGTTTAATTGAAGCAAAGACACGTGCTTTGTGCTTTACCAACAACCAGCATGGACAGTTTGTGTGTTCCGGTTGAGTTCGCACATGGCATAAATGTGATCCTTTCTTTCGACATCTTTGAACCTGATGCACTACTCTGTGACGCAGAAGCCAAAGTTTTATCTGGTAACAATTTCCAATACAAGCCCGATTCATCCGCGTTATAGATTTGATGGGCAGTTAAGTCTTTCTTCCTAATTATGTCTATGAATTTTTCATGGAATGGTTTCACAGCTTTTTTATTATTCGACAGTTTTTCAACACGAAGTTTGAGTTGGCATATTCCATGTTTTTTGTTGAATTTGTCTAACCATCCTCTACTAGCTACAAATTCTAGTATTCCAAGTCTTTCATGGAAAAATTTAGCTTTTTCTATCTCTGTTACATGACAAGGTGACAGCTTTTCTTCGCTGCTCTAAAAACCACATAAATAAGGCATCTTCAAGCTGGGGGTTTTCAGGCAACTTTAAAGTTTTTCTCGCGCCTGGACCCTTTTCTGTATTTATCACAAATGATCGTATTTTGTCTTCCTTGCTTTTGATATCAAAAACAGTCGATTTTCCAACGTTATACTGATGCGCAAGAGTTGTTAACGAAAAACCTTCTTTAATCTTGTCTAAAATCTCGCACTTTTGTGATATTGTCAATGTCATATGTTTTCGTTTCTTTGATGTTGAAGCCATGATTCAAAACGCACAAAAATATTTAGAGAAAAGCACAAAGTAGCCGAACGATGCGCGGTGAACGAGAATTCGACGATTGATTCACCTAAAGTGAATGAGACAGCCCTACGTAGGTAGCACTGCAATATTTTGCGAAATATCGATTTGCACGCGCAATAGAGACGTTCGGATTATTGAGGGTTCGGAATATCGAGGCTCTACTGTATGTGCTTTGAAATGTTGTTTGATAGATAATCAAAACCAAACATGTCTCAACTTCTATAAATAGTTCTTTTTCTATTTCTTGAATATGATCGAGAGAAAATCATTAATAGTATTTAAAGTTTTAATTATAAAGGGTGGGGAAATATAACCTTTTTTTTTAAATAATAAAACTCATTTTATGAATCACAATCGTTTTCTTTTTTTTTTTGTAATGTAGGTACATATCTAAAGTTTTGGTTTGCTAGGTTTTGAAAATTATGTCAGGTAGGTGATGCCCTCAATTGTCCATACACTTAGTAAGTCGAGTTCTGTCGCTAACCATGATACTTATGAGCTTATCAGCGGGTATGTAGACAATCTGTAGGATATTGGCCTTCAGGTCTTTTGGGATCCTTGGACGGTTGACATAAACGCGGGATTTCAAATAACCCCACAAAAAGAAATCGCAAGGGACCAAATCGGGTGAGCGGACTGGCCACTCCAAATCGCCCCTTATTGAGATGAGGCGCCCCAGAAAGTGTTCCCTCGAAAGAGTAATTAATGCCCTTGAAGTGTGAGCCATTCCTCCGTCTTGTGGGAGTCAAATGTCCGCCAAGTCTAATTCATCAAGTCGTCGAAAGAAAAATTCCTCCAACATGTTTACATACCGGCCCGAATTAACTGTCGTGACCTCATTTTCTTAAAAAAACCGGAGACCAACAATTCAAGCTGAGGAAATTGCACATCCCACTGTGACTTTAGGTGAATGTAAAGGCGTTTGGTGCAAATCTAGGTGATAGGTGTCAGCTCAGTAGCGCATGTTCTGCTTATTAACGTATACACTTAAAAAACGTATATATATATATATAACGTATCCACGTGAAAATAGGCTTCATCACTGAAAAAACAATAGCGTTCTTAGGAAGGTTTTCAAGAAGTGCCTCACAAGCGTTTCTTCCAGAATTTAAGTCTGAGAGTTCCCGCACAATCGCCTACTTGTAGGGATGGTAATAAAGGTCATCGTGAAGAATTCGCCTCATTGAACGATCTGCAAGTGCAGAAAGGGAAGACGCATCTTTGCGCGCAAAACACCGTGGGGATTGCAAGAGAGAAGTTCTCACTGCCTCATTGTTCTGAGGGGATCTGATGTGGCGAGGCACTCAGTTCTTCGTCTTGTCACACTCACGGTTTGTCGAAACGTAGGGACCCATGTAACAATTAATAACCGGTCCGGGATAGGACCTGACGACTCTATGTTGAAGCAATTTCGGAAGGCGCGCTGGGCTGGGATGGGCAGAACATCCGTTCGAAAAATAGTCCTCGACGGCAAACGCATGATCGTCAACGTTCCAACGCATAATAGCGACTGATCGGGATGGACAACAAAACTATACAACCACAATCTCGATTGAGCCTACTCCCGCCCAGCTGCCACGCCTACAGCCTGAATGGCGCGCATTTCAAAAAAGGAAGTTACGTTGCCGCACCCTTTAGTTTAAGGCCCAGGCCGCACTAGGGCTAAACCGCCGCGGTTTTGAATCGCGTGATTCTGTGACTCAAGTAAACAAATACAAACGGCCTCACTTGCAGTTTTTTCCCGCGACTGATTCTTCCCATAGCGTAATTTGTGTTTCTCGAGTGGTTTCACAGTTGTAGCGGTTACCGCTCGCGGGAAAAAAACGTAGTGCGGCCTCGGCCTAAAACAGGTAAAATAATATTTTTTCCATGTTTTTTTACAAGTGTAGATACTTGCAAATTTATTTATCTATTTTTTGCAAATTACTTAATTATTCCGCCTACATTTTAAATATATGAAATTTGTGGAATATAGACTAACCACAATACTTCACCAAATTTTGGTTGATATAATATTTTTCTACTGATATATGTGAAAATGGCATTTTTTCCATAATTGATAATATAACAAAATAGTATATTTTACAGCAAGAGATGAAAGTGTTTTTTCTTTGGTTCGTTGTGATTGCTAATTCGCTGGCGGCGTGATCAAACTTCCACCTCACCAAAAAACGCCACTTTCATCTCTTGCTGTAAAATATACTAGTTTGTTATATTATCAAGAAGAAATATTATTACAGTTTTGGAAATGATTAAACTTTGAAAAACACTGCAGAAATACATAACCTTAAATTAAATATGTTATGTAGTCAAACTAGTTTCTGGTCAAACAAGAGCAGAAAAGCTTCAAAAAACGTAAGTAAAAGGCCAAAGCTGCCTTTTGATTTTTGATGAATCATTGCAATTTATTATTATAAAAAATAAATTTCATTTTGAAATTAAAATTCATTTTTATTGAATTTATTATACCACGGTATATTCTGTAGAAAATAAAATGCCTTAAACTGCTTATTTTTGTAACAACTAAAAGCAATTTTATTATTATTTTTATTAAAAGGTTTTTTATTGTTTTTCTCTAAAATGAAACAGCGTCATAAGCAAGACCCTCTTCCTCCATGGCCGCAAATTCTTTATGCAATTTTCCTTTCTCCTTATTCCAGTTAGAATCCTGACAAATGATTTTCTCTGACGTATTAATTCTCATTTTATCTTCGTATTTTAGATGCCTTATACAAATTTTCCAGGTTTCTGTTTTTTTTAGACCTATAGGTACATGGTCTAAAACATAGCTTCTTAAATTTTTTTCATTCGCGACCCCATTTACGATTGTGATTTTTTTCGTGATCCCATTTTTTTTATCGTGACTTATTGATTAGGTAACAATATAATTTTAGAATTTGTTTAGAAACATACAAAAATTAAATATTGCACATGAAGTTGTAAAAATGTATTTATTATAGTTTCGAAAATAATATACCAATCTTTCATGAAAACAGATTTTTTTTTGCAATAATGATATATATTCCGAGTCTTAGTCCTTTCGAATATATTCGAGCGCAGCCGAAGTGTTTTAAGTGTTTAAATATATAAAAATTAAAGGGAAATTAGTTTTTAATGAGACGGATTTGCTTGTTTTTTACTGCATAATAAACTAAATCTTGGTGTAATATTTGACACTGCTGGATTTAAGATCTCTTCAACATTTTTTAGCGATGAACGATATTGGGATTTGATGTATGTTAAAGCTGAAAAAGTAATTTCACATAAATATGTGGTGTTAAAGGCAGAAGAATATTTAATGCCATATCAGAGATTGTGGGTAATTCAGTTCTAGCTCCGATCCAGAATTCAATTAAAGACTTTTTGAAAAGTCTAGTTTTAGGTTTGAATCACTCGAAAGCTCAGCAAATTCTTCTTGCGCTTTATATGGCAGGTGATCAATCTCATCAATGACAATCAAAAATGGTTTTTGAATCCAAGATAACTTTTTAAAATCAATATTGGATGAAAAATATTTACGAAACTGTGTTTCTAGCGGTTTTAAGTGACCTATTATTATTATATAATAATTTGTGTGATAAAAGTTTTGCAATGATTTTTCTCGTATATAAAATAGTCGATACTGGAAAAAATTTCGAACGAATTCTTTTCTACCCTACTTTTCCAAATGTTGCACTTTTTAATAAAACTTTCAATTTTATCATTCGAAGTAAATATATTACTATTTTTTCCTTGAAGAGACAAGTTTAAATTGTTTAATTTCTCGAAAATATCTGATAGATAACACAGCTTGGATAGCCACAGGTCATTTTGAAAAAAAGAAGCAACATCGCATTTCTGTTCGGTTAAAAATATTTCGATTTCGTCCTCCATCCGATGGTTACACCGATCACCATCCGTGCATACTCCGCAGAAATTTTTCCATTCTAAACCTCCAACTTTTAAAAATGCGTCAACTTTACAATATATGTCTTTCCTTCTAGTATGGTCTTTCAAAGGACGACAAAATAACAATTCTTCCTCGACGTTTTCTTTATAAACATACCTAACATATACTAACTGATGATACTGAACTGAGCTAATTTAGTAATTTCAGTTGTTTCGTCCAACTAAATTGAAAATTTTGGGCTTTCTTTAATTTGCACTAATTGTGATAAGTTGCACTAATTGATCCTTGTTAATTTCAGAAATTCTATTCGCGACAGTGTCGTTTAAAATCAAACAAATAGGTTGTTTACCATTACAATTTTTAAATGTAAAGCCAAATTGAAGAAAACACTCGTTATATTTTCTTTTTCGCACATTAGTTTGTCAATAAATCTATTGCCTGTTTGTCAATAATAAATCCTGCTTGTGAAGACTTTGTAGCATTCTCTTCTGCAACATTACCTTTCTTAATTAAGTTCAGCCATTTATCCTTTACCCAAAATTGAATTTGAGTGTCTATCGAAGTCGAATTATAACGGGCAATCAATAGTATTGTAACGGATCAAGAAGACACTAACTAGCAACAAACTATTCATATACAATTATATAAACGATAAAAAGAGTACTACTCCTTTGAAAAGGAGTTGAAAGGAGTGAATACTATTTAACAAGTATACCGAGCGCGACAGTTCATCCGTGCATATTTTGTTCGTAGCTTGGTACAGAGATTTTTCTTCCGTACCGATTATTCTCGAGAGGCAACGGAGTATCGCTTTGACTTATGACTATACCCGGCTAGTTTGCCACAGTCGAATTTCACCAGGCACAACGAAAGGTGCGGCTGTCCATTGATTACATCGCATATCTCGCGTGTTGCCAAGCATAAATAAATTATTATTATTTTATTACTCCCCAAAAAAGCAAAGGCGCACCCCAAAAATATCTACGGCGGCCCCCTCGTGGATCGCGAGCCCCCGGTTGGGAACCGCTGTACAACAGCATACAGCATATACTAACAACTACACAAAATTTACTGCTGCTAAACAGCAAATAATATTTTATATTATTATTGATTGATTGATAACTATTAATAACAAAATTAATAATTGATAACAAAATTAATCACATTCCGCAAATACCTCTAAGTACCTTGGAAAATGCAATAAAAAAAAGCCCATATTCTGATCTCGATTTTGATTATTGGCATGATCTTGAATGTTATTTAACTACCTATGAATATTAAATCAATTTTTCCAAAAAAATCATTAGTTTCTCACATGTGAAATAGACTTTAGACTTTATATGAGTATTATTCCCTTATATTTTCTAAACCACAAAAACTCGTTTATCTGCACAAAAAAAATTGCAAATTTAATATGTATATAATTTACAATGCAAAAATATTTTAATATACCAATGAAATAATTAATCAAATCTTTAAAATTACAAAACATCAAATACCTATGCGAATATAATTAAATCACATTATGTCAATTGTGTAGTCACGAGACTGAACAAGCTATTGTACAAGACAAACCATTGTTATCATTACTAGTCCAAGTTACATATGGGTCTAAGTTTTATAAACGCAGTACTAATAGAAATTACAAGCTTATCGAAATAAGCTTATTTGATAATTATAATTTAATATGAAATTATGTCGGCAATGTCTTAATTTTCTCGGCATCCCTTTCCAGGGATGGAAGCAAAGATGAACGCGTTGTTTCAGATAGGAGAGCTAATCTAAGTTATCCTTTTGTGTATTATTAGAATCCGGATAACGCTATTACATTTGCAAGATTAGAATCGAAGCTCTAATAATTATTATTATACAATGCACTAATACCATGGTTAATACATGCGTTAATACATGCGATCTATTTATAACCAACAAAGAAAATAAATGATTAGATTTAATTTTAATCAAAAGGCAACCAAATAAATAAAAGACAAATTAATAGAAATATATGAAATAGATCCTAGATAGTAAATTCTGCTGAAATAATTGTTTATCAACTATGAATTATAAATAAATTAAATAGATCTTTTAATGTTGGTTCATAAATACAATAAAAGCTATACTAAGAGTCTGAACATTAAATCACCTTAAGTAAAGTCGCAACGAACTGTAGTTAAACGAGTTATCGGCGACTCTATAACTAGTCTAAAAAACTGGACTTATAAATATTTTCCAACAATCTGGGCCAGAGAAGTTAGCCTAGATATGTAATCACCCTGTGCTTATTTATTTAAATAAAATAAATTAGAAATAATAAAGAAATAAAGTAAAAACATGTAATGTCCAATGATAATTTTTGTCTGATTATATCTCTATTCTATGGAATATTCAATATTTTTCTTAAGATTTAATTTATATTTAATATAAATACTATACTAATCATTTTTTCCATCCATTCAATGGCGCTACAATCCAAATCGGGCCTTGGCCTTCTCTATTTTCTTCCTCCTGCCATCCCTGTCCTCCGCCGCCTTCCTCCAGTTTGGAGTTCCGAGCATGGATCGAGCGTCCCCCAGGAATTTGTCCGCCTATCTCGCCCCTGTCTACCAAACGGTCTTTTACCTCCCGTTTTTTGGTTGAAAATCTCTTCCATCCTTAGTAAATTTAAGTCTTTGTAATTTTATTGTTGTTGCTAGGTCTGCTTCTGCGAAGAGCTGGTAGATCTTGTAGTTGTATCTTATTCTCCACTATTCGTTTTCTTGGAACGGTCCATATATTCTGCGTAATAACTTTCTTTCGAATGCGTTCACCATTGTTTCCGCTCTTTGTGAGAGCGTCCAGGTCTCGCTTCCATACCATAACACTGGGCGTATTATTGTTTTATAAAGTTTCAGTTTTGTTTTCCTGTGGATATTCTCTCATCTGATTATGGCCGACATGTGGAGTATTTTTTATTAGCATTACCGATTCTTCGTTGGGTTTCCTTCATCTCGTCCCGTATGCTGGATATGTTACAGCCTAGGTAGGTAAAGTCATTGACTAGCTCAAAGTTTTGGTCGCTTATTGATTACTTGGGTCTTATCTTTATTCACTTTTAGGCCCACTTCTTCAGCCGCGCCTTCTAGTTGTATGTACCTTTCTTTCATTGTTATAAGGTATTTTCAAAGTATTTTTATGTCATCTGCTTATCCTGCTAGTTGGAGGGATTTGTGTAGCAGCGATGCATTGGTGTCTACTGTGGTTTTCCTTACTGCGTATTCTAATGCTAGATTAAAGAGCACTGGCGAGTCCGTCTCCCTGCTTGAGGCCTTGGTTTATTTTAAATGGGTCTGTTAGGTTTCCTTGTATCTTCACCCGGCTTTCAGAGTTATCCATTGTCAGTCTTGTTAGCCTTAAAGTCTAGCATGATGCTGTAGAGCTTTTCTCTGTCTATGCTGTCGTATGCCTGTCTGAAGTCCATGTAGAGTTAGTATACATCAATATCAAATTCCCAGCATTTCTCCAGAACTCGTTTTACTGCGCATAATTGGTCTGCGGTCGATCTTCCTGGTCTAAAACCCGCTTGGTATTGATGTTTTCGGCTAGTGGTTCTAGTTTGTTTCGGAGGATGATTGTGAAGACTTTATATGTTGTGCTTAGTAGGAATATTCCCCTATAATTTTTACATTCTAGCCTGTCTCCTTTTTTGGACAGATAATGCTGGTTCTCCATTTGTTCGGCATTTTTTCGGTTCTACATATTTCTTTGAATAAGTCCGTTATCGCTTTCGCTAGTTGTGATCCTCCATATTTAATTAATTCTGACGGAATGTTGTCCATACTTGGTGATTTGTTGTTGTTTAGCGACTTGATCGCTTTTCTCATTTCTTTTTCATTTGGAGGGTCGTTGTTCTCCTCTCGTTCTACTGCTGTCAGTTCGAGTACTCTCTGGCCATTGTTGGTTGGAGTCTGGTTGCTATATGGGTTTAGGAATTCCTCGAAATATTGTTTCAACCTCCCTTGTATTTCTGTTTCGATTCCGATGATTTGTACTGTCTCATCTCGGCATAGGCTAGTGCTTGGCTGGAAACCTTTCTTGAATATTTTTATTTGCATGTATGATTTCCTGGTGTCGTTGTTCTTAAAGTACTCCTCTATTTGTAGCAGTGTCTTGTTAATGGCCGCTCTTTTCTTCCTTCGTAGCAGTTTATGAGTTGCTTTTCTGGCATCCTCGTATTAGGCCCTCTGCAGTCGGGTGGGTATCTCTATGTATATAGCATATGCTTTGTTCTTATCGTTTATGGCTTTCTTGCAATCCTCGTCAAACCTATTGTGGCCTATTGTGTTCTTGGTGGCTTCTGTGTCCGCTTCCTTGATGTCTTTCCATTTCTCCTCAACGATTTTGCTTTCTTCCTGGTTTTCTGTTACTTTTTCTTTCTGTTTCTGTAGTACTTCTGCTATGTTATTTTTGAAAACTGAGAAAAGTGTTGATTCTCCCTTTAGTTGTTCTAGGTGATACTTTGTTTGGGATTGCTGGGATATTTTTGCGCGGTTGGCTATTTGTTCTCTGTATATAGCTTTAACTAAGTGGTGGTCGGAGTCAATATTTGCTCCTCTGTAGGTTCTGATATATAGTATGCTGGATGCGTTTCTATGACCGATGATCAGGTGGCCAATTTGGTTGGCCTTTCTGCTGTCCGGGGATATCCATGTTTGTTTATGTATGTTACGGTGTGGGAAGTACGTTGAGCTAATTATCATGTTTTTACTTGTTGCGAAATCTATTTCCGTTGTTATTGAAGTCGTTATGGAGGCCGTGTTTTCCTATGGTTGGTTCGTATTCCACTGCCTTCCCTTTTATGGCGTTTAGGTCTCCGAGGACGATGTTGATATCGTTTGTTGGTACTGTGTCATAGGTTCTTTCTAATGTTTGGTAGAGTTCGTCTTTGACCATTTCTTCCTTCTCTTCTGTTTCCGCGTGGACATTTATTATCGACATATTAAAGAACTTTAGGTTTAGTCGTATCACGCACAGCCTCTCGTTGATATGTCGGAAATCAATGATCTTGGTTTTGGTTTCTAATCTACTAAAAATGCTACTCCGTGTTCGTGGTTGCCATCTGCCTTCCCACTGTATAGGATCGAGTGTGTCTTTTATCCATTACTCCTTTCCCCAACCATCAGGTCTCCTGTATGGCGGTTACTTGTATTTTATATTGCTTTAGTATAGGGAGTATTTGTTTTAGCGTTCCTGTTTCGTATGGGGTTCGCACGTTTCATGTTCCGATACTCATTTCCGTGTCTCGCTTGGGTCGTTGTGGTTTCAGGATCTGACCTTTTTGGTTCAGTTTTTGATCCTATTGGAAATTATTCTGGAGAAAATTTTGTATGGGCAGTCCAAAAGGGTTATTCCTCTGTAAATATCTGGGTTGGCTCTATCTAATTTTTTAAATAATGGATAGATTATCCCCGAGGTCCGGTGCTCTGGAACTTTTGTTTGATCCGAATTTCAATCATATGTTAGTGAAGATTTATGACCGCAGGATTTCTATGACCGCAGCATTTTTCAGATTTCTGCAAATATATGGTCTTCACCTCACGCCTTGTAATTCTTTAGATGCTGAATTGCGATCTCTACATCATTGCTAATTTGAGGATCTATTAGACCTGGGGTGGTTAAAATAGGTGTTTCAGTGTCTACTTGAAATGTTTCCAGTGGGTCATCACAATTTAAAAGTTTATTGAAAGCCTCTACTAAGATCTCTGCATTTTCTTGGTTAATATGCGCCAACTTTCATGACTTATACTTTTTAGGATGTCTGCCAAAAGTTTTGTAATAATCTCTAGACTCTCTCTTCTCGAAGTCCTCTTCTTTCTTTTCTCGGGTATTTTTAATATGTTTGCGATTTGTCTGTCTGTTGATTTTGTAGGTTGACTTTCTTTGCTTAATTAGTTCTAGGTGTGATTCTTCAGATACTTAGCCTTAATGCTTTATCCAAATTTGGATTCTTGTCTTCTTTCTAAAGCCTGGTCACATTCTTAATTCCACCACTAATGTTTTTTCCTGGGATTTATTGCAGCCCATTCTTCTGCAATTGATTTTCATTTGGTGGTCAATTCTTCTACCGTATAAGAGATGATATCAATCATCTGATTTCCTATTGTATTTATCGTTTTTTGTTAAGATAGCCATTCATCTTCGAATTTTCTTCGAGTCTTTTTCTGGGATCTTTTCTTTACCATTGGTTTTAATTTTATTTTGATCTTCACAGCATAGTAGTCTGACCGTGAGTCATCACCACATAAAACTTTGACATTGTTGATTTCACGATGGTAAAATTTATCCATGCATACATGGTCCAGTTGCTATTCACCTATTTGGATATATTTTAATTCGAAATTTAAATCGATTTCGGCATCGATTAAAAGCAAGGGAAAGGTGTATCGACCTGCGCCGAAATTTCGCGATTTATTAATTACGTCGCGAATTTATATATTTCCGGTATTATACTTCGAGTGTAAGAAGCGAAAAGACACGGGTTGAAGCGCGAACCCAAGGCAATCGACACGTGCACGCAGTTTTAGTTTCCAGTTAATAAGGGGGTGTAATCATGAGCTAAAGGGCTGCAGCGACCACAAACGTCTGGAAGACAACCATTTTAAGGGAATCCTTCCACCTATTATCCTTATTTCCTCCCTTGGAATAGGCGCAGGAAGGACTGACCACACGGGGCGGAGACGCGAGCAACCCTAAATGGTAAGTGCTCAGACCAGCCCGTTTAAAATTAGCAAAATTTAATTTTAGTGAGATACGGTTCAAACAATATATATATATATATATATATATATATATATATATTATATATATATATATATATATATATATATATATATATATATATAAATAACATTTATGATTGATAATTTCTCAGCATGCGCAAAGCAAGGTCGAACGCAGCAGTCAAACGATTTGTGGTTAGATAGCACGGCGTGGTGGGCAGATGGTATGCAGCGTGATTGCTAACGGCGCGCGGTGCTACAACTGCGGTGTAGTAACCGGGTCGAGAGTTGGCCCTCCTCGCATTTTATTATATGCCTGACTTTTCCTAGACCACTTGTATAGTCAGGGGCACATTTCTGTTTTTGTATATTTTGATTGTACTAAATAGTTTCTCTTACTTTCTTTCATTATTGTCGACATAATATGAATGAAGACATAAATAAAGTGTAGTGAAATATCACTTAATTCTGCTCTTAATCTAAGTACAACATTCTAAAAACAAATGGCTACATAATTTTTTTTAGAACTATTTTTAATTCATATAGAGCATTGTAAATGAGTTATTATTTTATTTGGCCTAATTGTGTTTGGACTCGTTAAAAAATTGAAATACCCTAAAAGACTTATTTATCCTAGCAATTAACAATTTATTTAAATTCAAGTTCTGAAACATCAGTTCACAACAAGTTCCAAAGTTATTTTTTATTTGCTTTAATATACCACAAAATAACAAATTTAATTATAAGATAAATAATTTTTTATATCAATGGTTGATAATGGAGTTAAGAAAGTCGTAGAATAAACCAGATACTTAGATACTACTTACTAATATATTAATATAGGGAAATCTATATCTATATAAGGATATCTATATATAATTTCATATTTAATAATTAGTTCCAAGTAAACTGAAATCAATTTTCGTTTTGTAATGTCCCCTATTATATATAATGTCGATTTTCTAAAATATATATGCAAAAATAAATAGTAGGTTATATATATATATATATATATATATATATATATATATATATATATATATATATATATATATATTTCCAGTAGCAATTAAAACAAAAAGCAAGCAGTAACGTGACTTAGAGATCGTGTTACTGGGCAATAAATAACGTAGCCATTCTATTTAAGCCCGTACTATAAATTTTACCGATAAACGAAAGCATGTTTCTAAAATATAGCTGTATTTATTTCTTAAATTCACAAATAAATATTTGTATGTATTTCTTTATATTTTATCTTATAATAAACAGGGCTCACAGATTTTTCAACCAGATTCAGTTTTTATATAAATAACTTCATAACCCTTTCTGATAAAACGCGGCAAATATTACAAATTATTTTGGACAATTATTTTCAAAAAAGATTAATATCACGAAAAGAACATGACAATAAGTGCTTTGTCGAGATTTATCATTACTCTATATATATGTATTAGATAACTTTAGCTGCTACATGCTTACAAAACATATAAATATACAGGGTGGGCAATTTAACGTGACTACTCAAAATATCTCCGTAACCTTCTGATTGACGAAAAAATGTCAAAAGGGAATTTTATTGATTTCGTAGGGCTGGCAGTGGTTTAAAATTCTTTTTTGTCAAGATCATAATTTATGCGTTCTGAAGGTTATCAATAGTTTTTCAAATGTTATTTCTTATCAAGATATAGTAGCCACTATTGGGACAAATCCAGGGACCCATGATATCATGACCCAGAAATGGCTTTTCACCAAAATACCCGTGTAAAAACGGAAAATCGTGATTTTATTTTTAATAAAAATATCCTAATAATAAGTAAATAGTTGATTATTTTTTCTGAAAATGTATAATAACAAATGTTCAAAGTGATGACCATTAACCTCGACGCACTTTGAAAGACGTTGAATAAGTGATTCTCCTGAACTTTCTGGTGTGACAGCGGCTCAGTCTCTTCTAATTCGTTGTCGGAACGTCATGGTAAACCCAATTCTTTAGAACTCCACATAGGAAAAAATCAAGTGGATTTAAATCCTGCGAGCGAGCAGGCCAAGGGATTACTGCACCTCTCCCAATCCAGCGTCTGCGAAATTTTCGGTTTATTATTTCACGAGCTATAACTGCCCAGTGAGCTGGACAGCCATTTTATTGATAATTTCTTGTTTATTCTACTTTTTTAACTCCATTATCATGCATTGCGATAAAAATTTATTTATGTAATAAATAAATTGCCACATTCGGCATCGCTCTTATAACGGGATGTTTTGTAGTAATTCTCCTTGAGTTTTGTTCAAAAACTTGACGTATTTTCGTTCATTCAAATTGCTGTCTATGAAAAATGGTCCTAAATTATGCCACACCACACGTTAATACTCCAAGGACGCTGGTGTACAATTTTCTGGAGCGATTTTGGATTTTCAATTGACCAATAGTGCATGTGACGCGTATTCAACTGTCCATGGTTAGAAAACAAAACGTTGTCGAAAAAAATAGGATTCACCTGTAACTGACACAGAGCCCATTCACAGAACTGAACCCTATTACCAAAATCAACACCATGCAGTTCTTGATACAAGGAAATATGGTACCGGTGGAATCTATGACGTCTTAATTTTCTTAACTTACTCGCCTTGGAAATTCCGGAATAGTGCTCAATTTTCCTCAATTTTATTTAATTGCGGATCATGAACTACTGCAGCTAGAACGACAATATCTATCTCTTCGTTTGTTTTAGTCTAGCCACGTTTCTTTTTGCGTGGACTAACACCGTCCGTTTCACGGAAGAAAAGAATAATTCGATCGAAACATCGACGAGAAGGATGATTTCTGTCAAGATAACGTTGTGCATAAAGTTCCTGCGCACGAACAGAGTTTCTGCCGGTCCCACCATAAATCCGAATCATATCCACTTTCACTGATTGACTGTACAATACCATTTTCGATACGGTTATTCAAAGTTATTTTCAATTAAAACACTTGACAAATCATTTAAATGTTATGATATCATGGTATAAAATGTCATGAGTCATGATAAAAAAAAATATAGGCAGTCAGGCACTGCCGATTGAAGTGAAAATTTTTGAAAAAACCTGCTTTAAAACTGGTTTTGAGAATTTATCAGTATGTTAATTTATCAAATTTGGTACATAGTTTGTTAGTATTGTTTTATGGAATTCTGGAACATAACTCACTTCTGAAGGATAATGACTGTTAGGCCCCGTTCACACATGCAATTTTTCAATTGCGAAACTGTTTAATCGCAGTTGCAATGTTACGTGCACACTACTGCAACTGAACAGTTTGGTTGCAAGGTGTGTGCACACATGCAATTGCAATTATATATTAGTTGCGTCATGGAATTCATAGAAGTAGCTGCATTGTGTGCCCTTGAGATGAAAAGGAAAAATAAATTAAATTATTTTGTTTTAAATTAATTTATTATTATTAATGCTCGGATTGTATGCAAAATGTATATTTGTTATTAAGCGGTAATCAATAAAAAGTTTTTTTAGACTGAATTGAAAAATTACTATGTTTCCTACCACAATTAATTGTGGTAGAACAAAAAAGTGAATTTTAAGTATAATTTAATTATAAAGAATTAGTTTCCTTCTTAAATTCGTTTTTAATGGCTATAAATCTTCCATTCTGAAAAGTACAGATTTCTGAGAAAGGCCTAATAACAAGATTTTTAAAATGGTTCATTCATTGCACATTTGCGTTTTTTTTGTGAGGTGGGAGTTTGCTCACGAGCGCTAGCGAGTTAGCAATCACACCGAACCAGAAAAAA
Source organism: Phosphuga atrata (assembly GCA_944588485.1). Lineage (NCBI taxonomy): Eukaryota > Metazoa > Arthropoda > Insecta > Coleoptera > Silphidae > Phosphuga > Phosphuga atrata. The sequence continues at coordinate 9,886,429 of OX155896.1, read as the reverse complement.
ACACTTTCATCTCGAGTAGTAAATGCAATTTTTTCTACTGATTTCGGTTGTAGAATCCATAATTTGACTTTAATAAATCCAATTCGAAGCGAACTGACTGTCAAACTGTCAAAACAAATTTAATTGTTAGTTTGGCCGTTTCCACGGTAACATATTGCATTCTCATAGAAGGTGATACTTTTCAAGTCAAATTTCCTAATTTTATTTCGGTTTTTTAAATAGTTTCAGGCTCGTTTTACGTTTGTACATAAAATATTTCATTGAAATTGATGTAATTAATAAGAAAGTCCATGCAAATTTGGTTAGTTTAGTGTTTTAATCGAGAAAATCATAAATTTAAAGTTCTCATTTTCGTCTCTAGACGTGAAAATATTTTCATCTCTAAAATGAAAAAATGTCACTTTCATGTAGGGTAAGCCGTGGAAAAAATGCCATTTTCACATATATCAGTAGAAAAAATATTTTTTCCTAATTTAATTCATACCACTTGTTTGGCACATGGTATTAACAGAGTTGCCAAAGAAAACTAATTCCCTCTTGTAAAACTAACATTAAAACTATTGTAAAACTACAACAAACAACAATTTTTGAGTCTTAACAATTGCAATATGCAACTATTTGATTGCAAGTGTGCACACCTCCATTCAATCTCATGAGACACAAAACGATTGCGCAACTAAATAGTTTGTGTCAAAACCCAAACTGTTTAGTTGCTGCAACTGGTGATTTAGTTGCAGTTGCAAGTGTGCACAGCTGCATAGAGATCCATGAGAAACAAAAGTGCAGTCAAACAGTTGCGCAATTGAAAATTGCATGTGTGAACGGGGCCTTAATGTCATCATCATAATATGAATTTGAATCCGGAATGTTTGGTTGATTCTGTGTTGATAGGTCAGCAAAATGAATTGGTAGGATATACCTATGGCACATTTCTTGTTGATGGGTCTGCAATTTGTGAGTTATGGAAAATTTGACTTTTAGAAAATGCCTTTTAACTGCTATTGAAGATTTATCTGTATGTAAATTAATTTTTTTTTGGAATATTCTTTACGACGTTTAATTTTTTCCTCTTTCTCCACTATGATTGTTCGATGTTTAGAAATTTCTGAATTAACTATTTCAAGAGTTTTCTTCATATCCTTATCTCTATATCGCTGACTATTAATTTTATTTTGGAGTTTCCTTCCTTTGGAAAGCACATGAGTACATTTGGTTGCCTAAAACTTGAATGAATCTGATTCGTGATTTACTATGAATTCTTCGATACAATCCAGTAATCTGAACATTCCAATAGTCCGGCACTAGTATATCTACTAGTTATACTAGTACATCCGTCAAAAGTACTTACTCTTGTACTGCACACTGATTATAGGGGTTGATATTTCCTTAGAGGCGCTGCGTTCTGTCAACACTGCCAAAAAGTTTCCAATAATCCGGCTCTAGTACATCTACTATTACATCCGGTAAAAGTACTTACTCTTGTACTGCACACTAATTCTACGGGTTGATATTTCCTTATAAACGCTACGTTGAACATTGCCAGAAACTTTGACTATTATGTTTGACGTTCATAGCCAACTTTATACATATGCGGATAGATGCGTTCTTTTGAACACATCTTTGAGTAATAGAATTTTTTTCTATAGAACGCAGCTATTGATGACGACGACGCAAATGTATAATTTTACCCTCTACCCAAATGTCATTCAGCGCGGCTATAGAAGTTTTCACTTCAAAAACATTTGAAAAACATGTTTCCATTTGAAAAACATTTGATGGCCTTGAGAACGCATAAACTATGACCTGGACAAAAAAGCATTTTTAACCACTGTGTCAGCCCTTCGAAAGCAAACTATATATATATATATAACTTTGACATTTTTTTCGTCACGCTAAAAGTAACGAAGATATTTGGGGCAGTTTCACCTTGAATGGCCTGTATATAAAAATCTGTATATTTATATATATATATATATATATATTGTATTTGAGGTTTTCACGGATAGATACCTGTGTTGTATTGTTTTCTCGGGGATCTCGGCGATATATATATATATATATATATATATATATATATATATATATATATATATATATATATATATATATATATATATATATATATATATATATATATATATATATATATATATATATATATATATATATATAAATATATCGAATTATTTTAGAAAAAATATCAGAAAACATCTCACAATATGTTCCAATAGTTATAATGAATTTGTAAATTGCATTAGTAAGTTAAAATGGCATTCCCATATTTAATAAGTGTACCACATCTTGGCGTTAATAAATTAAACCATTCATTAAATTAATCTAAGAGTTTTGTATATCCAATTTTGTCCGTTTTGTGTAGTCATTCGAATATTAACTACCAGGGTTTACTGACTGCCTAGATGGTATCGGATACGCATTCGTTTAACCGCGGAATTTTCACATCAAGAATTTTTGCCGCTGAGCAGTTTCACCGCCCACATTTCACCGTTCAGCAATTTCACCGCATCTAATTCAAAATGTACATAAACAAAAATATAGGAAAATAAATTGATATTTAAATTCCCTTTTTTAAATTACTTTCTTTACTACTCTTAGTATTAGAAAGTAAAGGAGTGAATATTAAAATTGCTTTGTACAAACAAAATTACAAATTAAAATATTATGTAGTCAATGTTGATAAGCTGAATATTGAAATTCGAAATATGGGACAAATAAATTATAAAAAAATATTGATCCACCTATTGAGGCACAATTGAAGGTAAAATAAAATGAACAGGATGGTTGCGACTGTTACTAAGTGTTAATTCATGTTACTCGTGTTAATTCACGTACTTTGGCAAAATTAGCGAGCAAGGAGCTAACGTTTTGAGTGAACAAAACCTACAAGTGGGCTTTAAACCTTCGTCCAAATTATCCCACACGTTATTTAATGCCAAAGATAAAATCGACCCCCTCAAAAAATCTGGAGTGTATGAGAATTGTTGTTCAGAATACAATAGCGTCTACGTAGGTCAGATAGGACGAAACATATCAACTCGTTTTTCTGAGCACTTTCGGGCCTTTCGTCTTAAAAAAGACACAAGCTCATTCTCTAGTAATTGTCTTGAATGTAATCACTAATTGAATGCAATCACTAAATAGCTAATCTTGCATAATTGCAACAAAGGCCCGAAACTAAATTTCCTAGAGTCATTAGAAATTTCCAAAAATCCTGTAATGCCTCAGTTAATCTTCTAAACGAGCAAACCGACCTAATCAACCAACTTTTTAATCTCACCCAATCTCAAGCAGATAAGTCCTCATCTACTGACAGACACCGCTCCCCTCCCCACCAAAACTATAAGGTTATATATTCAACTTCATCAATTTGCTAAGTCACTTGAAAATGACCGTCAAACGTCGAAAATGTATGTAAATGTAGAAATTTATATAACTGTGAATGATAAGTTACATAACATTTTTACATATTATAAGTGTGGTCAAAACATAGAGATTTTTTCAATTCAATGTTAAATAAAATAATAAAAACCATGTATCAAATTAAATAATATCCATGTTGAAATTCAACTTCTCACATACAATATGGGCTACCACATCTACAGCACCGAGATGGAATGCGGCGATAGATTACTCAACGGCACAGCAACGTCTACGGTAGGAGTTTCCGAAGTATACCGGACGTATTGTAACAGTAACGTCTACAGAAACGAATGCAGCCGTCTATCAGGCGTCTTGCAACAAACACAACAAGAACGTCTATAGTAACGACTTCAACCGTTTGGCAAAAGCTTTGCAGTAAACGCAACTACAACGTTTAGGGTAGCGACCTTAACCCTATACCAGACGCTTCGCGACAACATCTGCGCTAACGACTAACAACATCTACGGTAAAGACCTCGACCATCTAACAGCCGCCTTGCAACAAACTTCCCACAAAAATTTCAACGATAACGATTTCAACTGTCTACGAGAACGCCTTCAACAAACAAAACAGCAAGAACGACTTTGTACCGTTATTAGTGGCAAGGAAGTAATGTGGCTACCACGGCTCAATGTGGCTCACGGCAAAAACCTGAATAAAGGCTCCTTGCAAACGGGGCGGAGCCAGATGCGTCGCGAAATTTCCGCAACGAAAAATTCGGTAGCGGCGCGGTAGCGAAATGGCAATGGTCACATTAAAACGCGATTTTTACGTGCTTATAGTAGTCATGATGTCCTCAGAGCAAAAAGCTAAGCTATTTTAAGCATTGAATCCATAAGGTGAAATTTGTTGTATTGTATTTATTTTAGATTTCTAAAACACATTTCAGAATTAAACAAGGGTTCATGGGTTCATAAAATCAATGTGATTACAGAGATCACCATTTCAAAATACAACGGCATCGAAACTAACCATGCATGCAGAGTCCTTGTCGTGCAACGTTGCGCTACCGGGACTATGACGGAAATCGCGCGAACCTGTCGATCTAAACACGTACTATGACATCGCACCGGTAAAGGCAGTGAAACTTCCTCTCCGGTCTGTGAGCACCTTAAAGGTCAAGATAAGATAAATGATTGAGATGAGAAAGAAAAAAAATGTTTTTTTTATGACAGGAAACCAATAATTCGGGAACAGGGGAAACAATTCGGGAAAAAGGTTAGCTTTCAAAACCATGCCTGGTAGTAGGTAGAAATGCGAATATTATGAATTTCTCAATTCATGGGATATAAATACGATCAGGGTAACATAATCAGTAAGTAATGTAAAATAATCAGTAAGTAATGTAAAACAGTTCAGTATAACATTCCAGAGTCCACAGCGAGTTACAGCCTCGTGAGCTGTAATGAAACCGGAAAGACAACATATAGAAAAAATATTCATCTCTACAATAAGGAAGCCAGTACTGCAGACGATTAGGCAGTATGAGCCAGTACTCTATATATTTGTATATATGTAAATAAACCTCTCGTACCACAAAACGTTAGTGATAAATAGTCATTCGAACACAGTATTAGCAATATTATTCTTCTTATTATTCCTTCGAATAGGTCTACTTTGAACCACGCTTGTTCAACTGTTGGGCTTTAACCTTTGCCCAGTATTCGTGCATCTTCTGCCATTGGAACGATTTATTTACTTTCTCTCTTCTGTCCAAATCCACGGACTTCCTTCAGGGTGCGTCTCATAGCAGCAATATTATATAATATATTTATGAATCTATCATTTTAAAAAGTGTTACACGTTCTATTATGTTCTGATATCTCAGCAAAACTTGTCAATAAGTCATTAATTCAGATTTTTTAACAAATCTATACGAATTCCTTTATATAGAAATATTCTACTGTAGCTTACTCTGAATTGAAATAATCACTTTGTTGCTACCATTAATTTTCTTAAAATATTTAAACATATTTTTAAAACTTGCGCAGTTATGCAATTGTAAATTCAATAGTCCTTCAAACCTTCAATAGTCGAAACTCAAAAAGTGTTTAGATTTATATAAGTTCACAAGTAATATAATATTTTTGCAAAATTGGTGGTAAAAACATGGAGAAGATTTGAATTCAGAGTAATTATGGATTACCACGTAGTAACCAAGCAGCTTCATTCTACTGCAGTCTTTGTGGAATAGGGATGAAATGATGAAAACTGGCTAATTAGATTTTACATATTCTGTATTATTACTGTTAAAATAAATCGGAAGACTCGGTTGCAGAACTTAATTTATTTTTATTAACTTACTATTCACAATTACATACTAACAACTAAATGAGAACTTCTTCTATATAATCAATAATTAACTTCTCGCTTGAACTTCTTTCTTCGACAGGCGACATGTGACGACTCATTGTTCCTGCTTGTGCATAAAATATTTAGTTACTCCACTCTCTAAGTCTTCGATGCAGCACCGTACAAGGAAATTTACATATATTCCAACACGCCCTCTTAAATTTATAGTACAAACATATAGAAATTATAATAATTTTAACATAATTCTAAATTTATCAAATTTTTTTCTCCCTAGAGACTTTGTTAGAATAGCCGCAATATTATTTTCTGAATCGACTTTAACAATATCAATGATTTCATGTACTTAGATTTCTTAGCAAAATTTCCAAATTTAGCCATCGCAATTACACCTGTGTTGTCCTCGTATATGTTTATTGGTTTTTCTATTTTGAAGTTGAATTTTGAAGAAATTCTTTCAGTAAATTTATAATTACCTTTAATTCACTAACTGATTCTGATAAAACAACATATTCAGCAGCTGTAAACGATTTAGTTACACTATTCTGTTTCCTTGACTTCCAATATACTAGATTTCCAAATAATCTTATAATGTATCCTGTTGTTGATTTTCTATCTAACTGATCTCCAGCCCAATCTGCGTCAACAAAACAATCAATCATATCAACATTTAAACTTCTCTCATATATTAGTTTTAGTTCTTTTGTTAAATATAAATGTTTTAAAACTCTTAATGCATACTTATAGTGTGCTCGTTAAATAATTTTGAAACCTGCTTAAATAGTTAAAACTGTAACTTATGTCTAATCTTGTCCCTGTACGTATATATAATAAAGCTCCTATCAAATTTCTAAATTTAATATTTTCAGATGCTCTTTGTGCAGGTTCTAGTTTCAAGTTTTGTTCCATTGGAGTACAGTACAGTTTCGCATCTTCAATGCCATATTTAATAGCTAACGATTCTATATAATGTTTTTGATCTAGAGTCATTGAATGTTAATTATACTCATAATCAATACTTATTCCTAAATAATTTTTCACATCCCCTAAATCCTTCATTGCATATCTTGTAGACAATTTATCTTTAATGTACTCGAGCATTTTTTTAGATTTTCCACAAATTAGTATGTCATCTACAATACTTATCAAATAAATTGTGTCTTCTTTTTCACGTAGTATGTACAAGCATTAATCGTTTTCACTTTTTGTAAAGTTTAATTCTGTTAAATAATTATCTAAACATTTATACCAAGCTCTTGGACTTAATCGCAAACCATACAAAGCCTTTTCCAATTTGCAAACTCTTTCCGAATTAACTACATATCCCGTAAGTTGTGTCACATATACTTCAGTTTTTATCTTCCCATTCAAAAACGCTGCTTTAACATCCATTTGCATTATAATTAATCCATTTTGACAACATTATGCTAATAATAATTTTAGCGTTTGCATCCTAGCTACCGGTGAATATAAATCCCCTAAAATTTAATTTTGTTGGTAACAACAATTCTTGCCTTTTTCGTTTTATCAAGTTTATTCGTAAATACCCACTTTAGTTCAGAATTTTTTTTGTCTCTTGGCTTTTCAACTAATTTTCATGTATTATTTTTATTCAAACAATGTATCTCTTTATCCATAGCTTGTCTCCATAATTCAGATTCATTGCTTAGCATAGCCTCTTCATAACTGATTGGACTATCTGCACTTACAAAGTTCACAAAAATACAATTTGAATTTACACCATCCTATTAGGTTCATTTCTTACTCTTTTAAATTTCCTCAATTCAATTTCTTGTTCATTATTTTCATTACTATCAGCATCTACACTAAATCTTATATTTTCAATTTCATCTATTTCATCACTAACATCACTCATTGAATTGTTTTCATCATTTTCTTCACTCTGACCTATTATATCTGCATTTTCATCAATAATATCAACATGTCTGGCTACTATGATTTTGTTCTTTATTAAAATTCTATCTCCGACGCTTCCATAACCCAATAGTTTTCCTGGATCTGCTTTTCTGTCCCTTTTTGACTTTCTTTTTACTTCAGGTACTCGTACTTAAACTTTACTACCATACAAACGTAAATCAACTATGTTTGGTTTATTACCAGTAAGAACTTCATATGGGGTTTTATTTCCTATTGTATTTGCCAAAGTTCTATTTTTTAAGTATGCTGCCATTCGAATTACTTCAGGCCAAAACCTTTTATTAACTTTAGATTCTGATAATAAACATCTTGCTGTGTCCATTATCAATCTATTGTATCGTTCAGCTGTACCATTTAATTTGTGAACTTAAGGTGGACAGGGTTCCAAAATTATACCTTTTTCCCTAGCTAGACTAGCAATATCTTTGTTTATATAATCCCTTCCATTATCAAATCTCAGTTTTTTTAATTTTTTTATCAGTTAACTTTTCAACAGAATTTATGTAATCAATAAAACATTCATATACTTGAGCCTTTGATTTAATTGTATATACTCTTGCTGCTTTACTATAATCATCTATAAATGTTAAAAAATATTTTTCGCCATTGTAACCAATTACTCGTTGTGGACCATTTAAGTCTGTATGAACTATTTCTAGAATCCCCTTGGCTCTAGTTCTATAATTCTTAAAGGGTAAATTATGCATTTTGTTCCTTATACAAATATCGCATATAAAATACTTTGATTCTAATTGATTTGGTAATCCCTCGACCAATTCATTTTTACACATCGTCTCTAAATAATTAAAGTTAACATGTCCTAATATTCTATGAGATTTTTCTTTCAAAGTCATATTATCATTACTTTTCACTGCTACATTGGATTCTTTAATATCAATCATACTATACATTTTATATAAACCTCTTTCTTTAACTGCAATTCCTAGCAAAATATTTCTTTCATTATAAATTTTAGTACATCTAAAATTTAACCTAAAAAACCTATTGAAACAATTTTATTTTTATCTGTAACTTTACTAATCAAATTTCGATCCATATCTTTTATAGAAAATACATTTAATATATTAATAATAAAATAATAAATAAAATAATAAAAAACCTATTATGAACAATAAAATAACATTTGATATTTCCAATTTTTGTCGCTTTAAAGATTCTACCATCTCCTACTTTAACATCAACAGGTATTTCTAAATCTACATAGTCATTATAATATAAATCATTATTTATTTTTTGAATTTATTTATTGAATTTTTTTATTTATTTATTGAATTGAAAAATTCACTATGTTTTTACCACACTGAGACTATGTAAAAATGTTATACAACTTCTTATTGACAGTAATATAGATTTCTACACATACCACGACTTAGGTTTCGACGTTTGACGGTCATTTTCAAGTGAACCTTCTCGTTCCATCATTTTGCATTCGTCAGAAAAGTTTTAAATATCTAGTCTTTTCTTGGCTATTAGGTATCGTCCCGTGATTAATCACCTGAGGCTCGAGCGGGGGGTAGGGGTTTGTGAAGAATCACGAACTATCACATGAAGGGAGGGGGGTGTAGTGAGATATCACGTGAATTTATTTTTTTGTGGAACGCGCAATTTTTAAACTCAAAAGCGGCGCGCGACTTGTAGCTAAAAATACACGTGATTTCACCTAAAACCTCACCACGTATCACCCGGGGGGGAGGCTAAAAAAGTTGCTAAAAAACATCACGTGATTAATGGATGACCCCTTATATGGTATGTGTCGTATTTTATTTTAGCTTAAAAATGACATACTTCAGTTTAAGTATTTGAGTGGTTTATGTGTTTTTGGAATGTTAATAGAATGGATATTTTTTAAGTTTAAAGTATCGAATGGAGATTTAGTTTTATAAGATACTTAGGCGGTTTGACGATCACAAGCGTTCGGAGAACATAGTAAACCTTCGGGTCTTTATAGGACATAAACTGAAACTAAATAAATAGAAACATTTTTATTGCTGTTCTGAAACGACGACGTCGACGCAAGAACAATATTATGTGTTACGTTCACATTATATTTTCCATTTACAACTCATCTTAAATACTTAATCTTGTTTCGTTCACTATTCCAAATAACTGTATATTTTCTTTATAAGCTTCGTATTTGATTCATGTCAAATTTGCAAAAAATTCTATCGGAACCAAGTTTCAGAAGAGCAAGCGTTACTATACCATAACAGAAAATACAACAAAAATGCGAAAGATTAAATAAGATTGTGCCAGATTTTTACAGAACTTTTGTTCCTATTATAGTCTATGCAATTTTCCTTGTTTCTGCGGTATTGTTAACAATGTCCCTATTGTATTTTATGCATGGCACTCTCTACGTTGTTTTGCTTAACTAGTCTTACCTGTTTAGTTTCGTGTGAGAAATCTTCTTCGGATAATTCCGTCTATCTAGTCCTGTCAGCTAGTAAGTTAGACAAAACCCAAAAAAATCTCAAGAAAGCCTAAAAGGGAAAACCAGGCAAAACAGTTTAGACCAACTGGACTAAACAAGATACAAGTCATGCACTACTGATAGATAATATAATACTGCAATTCTATTGAAATTGCTATAAAATAATGCAGCGCCTAGTCTTTTCTGTCTACTCTGTCTAGGGTTTCTGGTTCGGACATATCCGAACAGTGATAAAAAACCGCGGTTTTCAGTTTTATTTAAGGGTAAATAAAAATAAAGTACATTGAATTAGTGCTCTCAAACATGGCAAACTGTTGTTGGAAAAATGGCAACCATCCATGGTATATGCGTTCGAGCAATTTCGAAATCTGCATTTATTCGAAAAGCAATAGCTTATTGGGCTGATTTCCCAAATAAATATTGCCAAAATATTTTTCAGGTGTTATGGACCTTAATTCAAAAAGAATACGAAGGAAGAAAGAAAGAAAGAAATGATTTTAAAGTTTCAAAAATTAAAAGCAAATACACAAAAAATTAGTACTACGCTAGATTAGTGGACTAGTTTGAAACGCCGAAGATACTAACATTAATATTCATGAAGAAAACAATTTTTATTGCAATTTAGGCTTTCTTCAAATTGAAGGAACTTGTTCTGCAAATAATATCTTAATAAGTCTTCAAAAATATTTAGATTCTTTTAGTATAAGTTTCAGAAATTATTTTGTGGGTAACTTGGATTAGAAAATTGAAGTTCGCGGTGACGTCGCGACGCCGTTGTCCAAAATTTTGCAATGCGGTTTTTAGTCGCGCTTTACCACAAGCTTTCCCTTCACCAAAACATCAAATTTGTTTCGCAATTTGCAAAATTGCGAAAACTACAGCGGAAAAATCACCGCGAGTTCCCGAAATTCGATCAAAGTTAGCAAGTTGAACTATGCGGCGAAAATTACGAAAACTGCGGAGGCCAGTATTCTATGGCGGAAAAACCAGCAGCCGTATTTGGAAATTGAACTTTGCGGTAGCGTCGCGACGCCGCTGTCAAAATTTTCGCAACGCGGTTATCAGTTTCGCGTTCCGACCCCGTTTTGCTGTAACAAAACATCGAATTTGTTGCGGCAACTGCAAAATTTCGAAAAAAACAAATGCAACCAATCCTCGGTAGATCTAACTTTGACGGTTCATCGCGGCGTTAGTTATTGAGCGATTTCAAAGCGGTTTTCAATTCGCAAAAACCTCAAAATTTTATTGAGTCTAAAATCTGTTGTCGTGGGTTTATTATTGAGTAAGATACTAAACATGACGGAAAACAGATACGGTACAGATTGTCTTCCTCACCAAAAATATGCGACACTTTTTACAAGAAATCATCTCAAGTAGAAAACAGCTGCAGCAGTGAAGATGAAGATTTATTTCCAGAAAAATCGCACGAAGAAAATGTGGATAATGAGTATTACGTCGAAGAAGATGATGAAATTAAAAGCAATTTTCAAATAGTAAGAAAACCTGTAAACTAATTTCGTTTATCTCCGAAAAAATCAGTTTCCTACAACGAAACGTAAAAGCTCTTTTTGAAAAGGAAATGGAATGAGCAATGGACATCAAGACAAGGTGGTCTTCTATTAAACCATTATAAGAAAAATGTATTCTTCTAAAAGTCGTAATATTACATATTCAAACAGATTTAAATTCAGTTCATTTAATTGAAAATGTTAATTTTCAATTGTTATGAAACTTTATCTAAAGTAATCGTAGCAGTAACAACATTAAGCAGCGATAATTCTGACATATTTACGGCATAAGGTGTAATAGGATTCTTGGAAGAAAAATTAATTGGTTCTGATTAAAGCAAAACTTCAATGAAAAATATCATGGAACGTTTAAAGACCCGTGAAAATTCGGGTCTGGAATCATCAGAATTGGGTAGTTGCATCTAGTAAGCATCCAGCTTCGAAAGTTCCAACAAAGGCTGTTTTTATATTGGCGGAAAAACTTTTGAACGACTTTATCCAGACAACAATAAGGTTGAAGTCGAAAGTGAATGTTCGGCACATTTACAAGACTTAGAAGAAGTGACCAATCCAACCTATTCCTTGCAAACGAAGTACAAAAAGCTATTCAAGAAGAATTTAATAAAAATACTTATATGCAAACAAATCGATATCCTATTTCTATAAAAAAGGAGCTTGTTCAATATCGGAGAGAACAAAAAGATTAAATATTTTGTTTCAAGCACTCTCTACAAAACCTACTCCGAAAGATAATTTTCCCTTAGCGGCAACTTTTGTACAAAACAAATATCAGGAACTACCACCAAAAGTTCTTAAAAACCGAACCCGAAACCGCGGTTTTTAATTCTCAAAAACCGAAAACGGCGGTTTTAAAAAAGTGCGGATATTCAGAAACCCTAACTCTGTCTCGTCTCGTCTTGCATATATCGGCCGCTCTGTTTAGACTTGTCTGACTTCTTTCCTATCTACTTTGGCTGGATTCGTCTTGTGCGTCTTGTGTGGTGTGTTTAATTTTGTTTGACTAGCCTTGCTAGTTTTGTCCGTTCTAGTATTGCATGCTATATATGTATAGTACCATATGTCCTGTCTGTTGGTAAGTTATAAGGACAGAATGAAAAAAAAACAGAAGAGACGCAGAAAGCTTTGATATTGAAAACCAGACAAGCCAAATCAGACCTACAAGACTGGACAAGATAGATGCACACGAGTGCTGATATATAATACAACACTAAACTCTATTGTTATTGGTATAAAACAATGATGTGTGCCTAATCTTTTCGGTCTACTCTGTCTGGTCTCATCTTGCCTGCCTTGTCTGCTCTGTTAAGGCTTTTCTGACTTCTTTTTTACTTTCTTTGGTTGGTCTTTTCTTAGGTGTGTTGCGTGATGTGTTTAGTTTTGTCTGACTAGCCGTGCTAGCCTTGTCTAAATTTTCTAATATTGCATGCCAAATATGTATAGGGTTGTATGTTCTGTCTGTTAGTAAGTTACGACACGACAGTAAACACGAAAATAAAATAGGTAGAGAAATCCGTGATAGTTAAAATCAGGCAAACTAGGTTAGACCTGCAATACTGGACAGGATGGATGCACACGAGTGCTGATAGATAATTACTAAATGTACTAAATGGGTAACGAGCCTTCACTGAACTAAAAAGGGGTCAAAGAATTTAGATTTTATTGAAAATGATGAAAAATCGTTTTTTCTTTCCATCAGATTGTGCAAAAAATTAACTTTACTATTTAATTTTAAAGATTTTTTAGACAATTTAACACCGAAAGGGATTTTTCGCGAAAACCCTTTTCTTCTTGCATAGTGAAACGGCAAAATATCATTTTCGGCGTAGGACAGAATTGGCTTTTAATCAGTGTCAGTCTGCTGCGCACGAATCCCAACAAAGCGTCCTGCAGGTACGAAAAACTGAAATCTGCTGTTTGGGCGATTTTAGGAGCAACTTTGGTCGGTTTTTTTCTTGCTTCCTTTGACCGCGTCCCTGGCACGTCTTTTGACATCAGGCAGACAAGAATGCGACCGCGGGTTCGTCCGACGCAGCTGAAAGAAAATTTCGTTTCTACCTTTACATTTGTGGACGCGGTTCGTTTATTAGAAGGGCTATAGGTCTGAAAATAGGTTCGTTCGATGCAGGAGAGTTGAACGCAAAGGCCAATGAGAGAATCCGATGACTCCTACGTTTTGTTCCCGCTCCATGTCAATTTCCTCGCGAAAAATCTGTAAAAGGCGATTTTTTTCAACACGATTTGCGGGAATTCCTCCTCCGAACTCCTCCGAAACCGCCAATCGGATCACCACAGGACTAGCGCCATTCGATTCGGCATGATGTCTTTTAGTACAATACCAAAATCCTATTGTTTATAATATAAAACAATAATGTGTGACAAGTCTATTCTGTCTACCCTCCCTGGTCTCGTCTTGTCTGCCTTACCTGGTCTGTTTAGGTTTGACAGACTCCCTTCTATCTTCTTTGGCTGGTCTAGTATTTTCTGGTCCGTTTAATATTCTCTGACTAACGTAGTTTAGGCAATTAACCGATTTGTGACTTTGTTTTAAATTGTTTAAAATAGTGCCAAGCGGAAACGCAATCTATATTTTCAAAGAATGTTCCAGAGTTTTTTCAATCTTCCCTATAGAATCACCTTCAAGGCAAAAATCGAAAATAAATAATTGTATATTTATCATATTAATTTCAAGAAAATTATTTTATATCTAAATTATGAATCGTAGCCAGGTAGTATATTGTACTTTTAACAACATTTGAATCCTAGGACTGAAAAAATTCTTTAATAATAATTAATTGTATAACATATCATAAATATGAATATGGGAATAGCAAATATATGTTCAAGGATTTCTAAAACGACCTTACAGACTTCTATATATTCATAGAACTTTCCCATCACGTTAATCTCAAATTATTCTACTTCTTTTGAGATGAACTGTACCACGTCAGGTAAGACCCAGGAGAAATTGATTAACAGATAATGCAAGATCACATATGGCTTTCAAATAACAGATATGACCAGACAAACCAGGAAGAACCAGACAAGACCCGTCAAGACTAGATAAGACCAAAAAAAGGCCAGACAAGACCAAACAAGACCAGACAAGACCAGACAAGACCAGACAAGAACAATCAAGACCAGACAAGACCAGACAAGATCAGAGAAGACCAGACTAGACTAGACAAGATCATACAAGACCAGACAAAAACCGACAAGAGCAGACAAGAGCAGACAAGAGCAGACAAGAGCAGACAAGACCAGACAAGACCAGACTAGACCAGACAAGACCAAACAAGACCATACAAGGCTACACAAGATCAGACAAGACCAAACAAAACAAAACGATACAAAGTTAAGCAAGACCAAACATGACCGGGAAACACGAAACAAGACCGGAGGAGACGGGACAATACCCTAAAAGACCGGACAAGACCGTACACGACCTGATATCAGAAAGAACCGGACAAAAGCCTACAAGAGCAGACAAGACCAGACAAGACCAGAGAAGGCCAGACAAGACCAGACAAGACCAGAAAAGATCAGACAAGACTAGACTAGACCAGATAAGACCAGACAAGACGAGACAAGACCAGACAAGACTAGACAAGACCAGACAACACCAGAAAAGACCAGACAAGACCAGACAAGACCAGACAAGACCAGACAAGACCAGACAAGTCCAGACAAGACCAGACAAGACCAGACAAGACCATAAAAGACCAGACAAGACCAGACAAGACCAGACAAGACCAGACAAGACCAGACAAGACCAGACAAGACCAGACAAGACCGGACAAGACCAGACAAGACCAGACAAGACCAGACAAGACCAAACCAGACAAGACCAGACAAGACCAGACAAGACCAGACAAGACCACGCAAGACAAGACAAGATCAGACAAGACCAGGCAAGACCAGACAAGACCAGACAAGACCAGACAAGACCAGACAAGACCAGACAAGACCAGACAAGACCAGACAAGACCGGACAAGACCAGACAAGACCAGACAAGACCAGACAAGACCAGACAAGACCAGACAAGACCAGACAAGACCAGACAAGACCAGACAAGACCAGACAAGACCAGACAAGACCAGACAAGACCAGACAAGACCAGACAAGACCAGACAAGTCCAGACAAGACCCGACAAGACTAGACAAGACCAAACAAGACCATACAACACTACACAAGATCAGACAAGACCAAACAAAACAAAACGATACAAAGCTAAGCAAGACCAAACATGACCGGGCAACACGAAACAAGACGGGACGAGACGGGACAATACCCTAAAAGACCGGACAAGACCGTACACGACCTGATATCAGAAAGAACCGGACAAAAGCCTATAAGAGCAGACAAGACCAGACAAGACCAGAGAAGGCCGGACAAGACCAGACAAGACCAGAAAAGATCAGACAAGACTATACTAGACCAGACAAGACCAGACAAGACGAGACAAGACCAGACAAGACTAGACAAGACCAGACAACACCAGACAAGACCAGACAAGACCAGACAAGACCAGACAAGACCAGACAAGACGAGACAAGACCAGACAAGACTAGACAAGACCAGACAACACCAGACAAGACCAGACAAGACCAGACAAGACCAGACAAGACCAGACAAGACCAGACAAGACCAGACAAGACCAGACAAGACCAGACAAGACCAGACAAGACCAGACAAGACCAGACAAGACCAGACAAGACCAGACAAGACCAGACAAGACCAGACAAGACCAGACAAGACCAGACAAGACCAGACAAGACCAGACAAGACCAGACAAGACCAGACAAGACCAGACAAGACCAGAAAAGATCAGACAAGACTATACTAGACCAGACAAGACCAGACAAGACGAGACAAGACCAGACAAGACTATACTAGACCAGACAAGACCAGACAAGACCAGACAAGACCAGACAAGACCAGACAAGACCAGACAAGACCAGACAAGACGAGACAAGACCAGACAAGACTAGACAAGACCAGACAACACCAGACAAGACCAGACAAGACCAGACAAGACCAGACAAGACCAGACAAGACCAGACAAGACCAGACAAGACCAGACAAGACCAGACAAGACCAGACAAGACCAGACAAGACCAGACAAGACCAGACAAGACCAGACAAGACCAGACAAGACCAGACAAGACCAGACAAGACCAGACAAGACCAGACAAGACCAGACAAGACCAGACAAGACCAGACAAGACCAGACAAGACCAGACAAGACCAGACAAGACCAGACAAGACCAAACAAGACCACGCAAGACAAGACAAGACCAGACAAGACCAGACAAGACCAGACAAGACCAGACAAGACCAGACAAGACCAGACAAGACCAGACAAGACCAGACAAGACCAGACAAGACCAGACAAGACCAGACAAGACCAGACAAGACCAGACAAGACCAGACAAGACCAGACAAGACCAGACAAGACCAGACAAGACCAGACAAGACCAGACAAGACCAGACAAGACCAGACAAGACCAGACAAGACTAGACACGACCAGACAAGACCAGACAAAACCCGACAAGACCAGACAAGACCAGACAAGACCAGACAAGACCAGACAAGACTAGACAAGACCAGACAAGACCAGGCAAGACCAGACAAGACCAGACAAGACCAGACAAGACCAGACAAGACCAGACAAGTCCAGACAAACCAGACAAGACTAGACAAGACCAAACAAGACCATATAAGACTACACAAGATCAGACAAGACCTAACAAAACAAAACGAGACAAAACTAATTATTGCAGGTGGCGATATCACCGCCTCTTTAAACATTTCTAATGGCGTAAGGCAAGCCTGCGTACTAACACCTCTTCTTTTAAATATTTCCATGACTGCGTTTCTCTTCTGCTTGGACCGAGTGCTTCTGCACCGTAGTATTAACATCTGATGTCGCATTAACATTGGATTCTATAACCTTGCACGTGTTAAAGTCCAGGAAAATGTACGCAAGCGATGTACCCTCACTGAGCTGCAATATGATGATGACCTTGCTATTTTGACCAACATACCAAAAGAAGCGCAACGTATGACGGACAGATTCTTAAGCGTATATGGCTCTCTTGGTATGGAGGTAAACACGTCCAAAACCAAACTCCTAATTATGAGCTTTCATCCAGCAGCAGCATCAGCCACACGTAGATATTTATCTATAGATGGAACCCCTATCGAGCCTGTTGAACAATTGCACTACCTGGGAAGTCTAGTGAGAGCGAATTGCAACCTGGATGCCGAAATTAGCCACCGTCTAGGGTGTGCCTCGCATGTCTTCTTTAAACTCCGGGAGAGAGTCTTTGGCTGTAGTGACCAGACCATGCACACGATAGTCCTAATTTTCAAAGCAGTTGTCTTATCCATCCTACTATACGGTAGTGAGTGGTGGATTGTGTACAAAAAGCACTTTAAGGCGCTGGAGAAATTCCTAATAAGATAGCTACGCTGTATCATGAGAGGTAAATGGCATTATATCATATCCAATAAAGTAATTCGGGAAACATCCAACTGCGACTCTACATGTGTCTATATGTGTCTATATGTCCTATGACCGGCTCCCAAAACAAATTCTCTTCGATGAGCTATCCCATGGTCAGCGATATCCTGGTGGCTTGAAGAGGTATAAAAATGTCATTCGCCCCGTAGTAAAGAAGGCCGGAATAGAGGACACTTGGAAATCTCTGTGTCTTGGTGTAACATCTGCCACAATAATTCCGGCATATTACTTACACGCAACACCACCATAAGATCAGGCGGCATCGAGGCATTTGTATGTTCTTAATGCAAACTTACCATCCGATCTCGCATCGGTCTCTAAAAGGCCCATGAGCGGAGGCGATGATGGTAATGAGGAAAGGTTAGGTTAGGTTAGGTTAGGCAACGAAGAACGACGGCGAATCCGAAAAACAAACAAGCAGGTCTAGTCCAAAATATTTGTACCAGAGAAGCCCTTCCAAGAAGAGGCAAGTAAGATCAAATATTTATAACTTTATTGCAATATATAATAGAATATAAACTACACAATATGTGAGTTAGGTCCGGCCAACCACAGACAATATCGAACAACTCCAGACAATGTATGAAAAAGTGAGTCCATATAAGTTCAGGTAAGCTCTAAAATAAATCTAGACAAATTTTTTTGTTTCGTTTTGTGTTTTAATTATGTAAAAAGTTATCTGTACCGAAACTTAGAAAGATATTAAATGCGAGTCAAATGGATAGCCACTTTACAAAAAATTGCTTCATTAAAGTAATAACATGTACTCCAAAAGTTTTAATTGCCCTATACCAACCGCGACTGGAGCTAATTATAATTTCTTTATTTTTAATATATGGCAGTAAAAAAGTCTGTAGCAAAATGTATATATTGTAGACTACAAAAGCAGTATTCAATTGACGCTTCAAAATAAAATGAATTAAGAATATTTTTTTATTCTCTATTGCATATTGAATCAAGAAAATGTAGTAGAATATTTTACATAATATTAAGCTCTGGAAAAAAAAAAATAAGATGGCTGCTCTATATTCCATCTTAAATGACCATGTCTGACAATCTTCACTTATTTTCAGGAAAAAATAGCAAAACTAGTAACCGTAAGAAAAGTAATGAATTTGTAGTGACAATATGGTCTGTATCAATAATATAAGTAGTTGGCGGACTTTGGTGCAGATAAGCACATGTGCTGCAATCGTACATTGTTTACACATTTGACTGCAGACGTTTCACAAAAATCGGTCATGGTCGGTAATGGCATAGCAATAAGTATGTTAGGATATGTACAGATGTTGGTACAGGTGCAAAATGGAAAAGAATGGGTTGAAACTACCATAAATAATGTGTTGTTGGATCCTGATCTGAAAGTTTCTCTGTTCTCAGTCAATCGTGTTGCTAAAAAAAGGTTATGTCAACTGTTGCAAATTGATGTTGCAAAGGATGGGGATGTTTCTGCGGTTGCAAATTGAGTTGGAAGTAGTTATTGTATTGATTTACGATTTAAACGTTGCTAAATCAGAGCTGAATGACTTAAATGCAGAAAGCTCATCGAAACTTCGATTATGTGAGAAAAGTGTTGCAGAAAAACCACATCGATGCCAAACAAACTTCTGTTCCTAAGTGTGGAAGTTGTTTACTTGCAAAAATTCTAAACTACCGTTTGCAAAAAGTGAACACTAGCACAAAAGCATATGATTTATTACACGCTGAAACGTGTGGCCCGATGGAAGAAGTGTCGACAGGTGGGTCGAAATATTTTGTGTTACTGAAAGATGACTATTCAAACTTCGGATTTGTTTACTTTGTCAAAACAAAATACGAATCAAAACTTGCATTGAAGATTTCCTTAACAAGGCTGAGAATATTACTGGAAATAGGGTTAAGATTTTGAGAAGTGACTAAAGGAGTTTGTAAACAGAGAGGTAAAGGATATGTTCCCAAGGCGCGGGATAACTCTTGAAATGACCGTACCATTCACACCGAAAAAGCTACAATTTTACAATTGTTATCAAAATGGCAATTTATTGCCGTACAAGGAATTATAAAGCGAAAATTATATATTATATACAAAAAAGATTCTTATCGAGATGATGAATATATCGTGTATTAATAAAATAAAAATGTTTGCATACGTAATGAATTAAAAAAAAAAAAAATGTAACGTGATCATTAGTTGTAATAGATGTAAAGCATTTTTAAGGGTGTGTTCGGAAAGGTCTATAAACCTTTCGTTACTGTAATTAAAATATTTTATAATGCATATTAAAAAAAAACTAATTATTTAAAAACCTATTAGATAACATGCTTCGGTATTGAAAAATTAATAATAAATTCACGAAAGCTAAATATGTAAAACATTTATTTTTAAATTATTATATCAGACATTAGCATCGCCCAAACATTTTCTAATGCGTCTGTGATAAATAGCTATATGTTTCAAAGATTAGTGGATTGCGATAATGAATCATAGTAATCATAATTTACTTTCTTTTATGATGCCGAACGAGAGGCAAAAAATGATTTTAATTGTTGATTGTCGCAAATTACGTCGCAATTTTTACAGCAGAAATTATAATACTAGATTCAATCTAAACGACCGATTTACATTCTATTACGTATAATATTATTTAATGGTACTATTTACTAACGACATAAAACTAAATTATATCCATTAAAGTAATATTATTCGAAAAGACTTGAGAAGAAACTAGAATATCAAATAATTCAAGACTCAAGCAAGACTAAAAAAAAAAACCGGCCAAGTGCGAGTTGTAACTCGCGCACCGAGGGTTCCGTACAAACTTGTATAGTATAGTATTATTATGTAGATTATTAACATATTATGTAGATTATAAAGAAAAATTAGACGAAATATAATATATACAGGATGTTACGGGACTTGAGTATGTCGCATGTCGGTTATAAAAAAGCAAAATTTAGACATAATATATACCCTGTATATATTATGTATATAAAGCGTACGTGATGAAATGCATAACGAATATAAACAAAGAAAATTCAGAATAAACCTAGAATAGGACCTAACTGTATGCAACCCATACGCTTCTGGAGCCTGACAATACCACTACGACAACATTAGTGAATTTTCATAAGTTTCAAATAGTAAATTCGCATTTTTCTTGTAAAAAATTAAACTACATATTTACGGTTTTCAGATTTTTCCCTTGACATGTGCTGTAAGACACCGCTTCTTGCCAAATTTCATGATTCTAGGTCAACGGGAAGTACCCTATAGGTTTTGATTCCCTCGTGAAATCGCAAAATATGCGACATAAACGGTCATATCTTTTGATCGCGTTGACTTGCAAGTTTGATTTTTTCACAGCTGAAAGAGACCGCAGACTCGAGTATTTGATACAAATTTCAACTTGTTACCTCTATGCGTTCCTGAGAAAAAGGTCTTGACAGACAGACAGACGGACAGACAGACAGACAGACAGACAGACAGACAGACAGACAGACAGACAGACGGACAACAAAGTGATCCTATAAGGGTTCCGTTTTCGGTACGGAACCCTAAAAAGTAGATGAACTATGCCGAGACTCGATAAGTGCAAGTAATAGCTAATAGGAGCAGATAAAACTAAACAACTGTCAGTCAAGGCTAGACAAGACCATGCTAGAAGAGACAAAATCAGAAAAGTTTAGATAATGCTAGACAAAACCAGACAAGTTCAAACAAGAGCAGACAAGACCAGACAAGACCAGATAAGACCAGACAAGACCAGAGAAGACCAGATAAGACCAGGCAAGACCAGAGAAAATCAGAAAAGACCAGACAAGACATGAAAAGATCAGACAAGATCAGACAAGACCAAATAAAACCAAATAAGATCAGACAAGGCAAGACGCGATCATCACAAAAGTCTAGGCAAAACCATAAATGACCAAACAGGACCAGACAAAAACCAGACAAGACTACACAAAGCCAGACAAGAGCAGACAAGACCAGAGAAAACCAGACAAGTCCCAACAAGGTAAAACAAGGCCAGACAAAACCTGAGAAGACCAGACAAACCAGATAAAATCACACAATATAACACGAGAGCAGACAAGACCATACAATACCAGACAAAACCAGACAAAAACAGACAAGACGAGTTAGAAACGACCAGGCAAAGCAGACAATACCACATAAGTCCGCACAAGACCAGATAGGACCAGATAATATCAGACAAGACCAGACAAGAACAGATGAAACTAAACGAGACAAAAGAAGACCAGAGAAGGCCAGGCAAGGGCGGCCAAGATCTGGCAAGACTTGACAAGACCGGATAAGATCGGCCAAGACTAGACAAAAACAGACAAGACCAGATAAGACCAGACAAGACCAGACAAGACCAAACAAGACCAGATGGGAGAAGACTAGAACAGATAAGGCTCGACAAGACCAGACAAGACAGTACAAGACCAGATATGACTGGACAAGGCTAGACAGGACCAGATAAGACCAGACGAGACCAGACGAGACCTGACAAGAACAAATGAAATTAGACGAGACTAGACAAAGCCAAACAAGGTCAGTCAGGAACAGACATTACCGGACAAGACCGGACAACAGCAGAAAAAAGCTGACAAAACGAGACAAGATCAGGCAAGAGCAGACACGACTAAAGAAGACCAGGCAAGACTAGATATGGCCAATCAAGAGCAGACAAGACCAGAAAAGACACGACCAGACAAGACCAGACATGACGATACAAGACCAAGCAAGAGCAAACAAGACCATACAAGGACAAACAAAACCAGACAAGACCAGACAAGACCAGACATGACGATACAAGACGAAGCAAGAGCAAACAAGACCATTCAAGGACAGACAAAACCAGACAAGACCAGACAAGAACAGACTAGACCAGGGAAGACCAGACCGGACTAAACAACACAAAACAATACCATACAGGGCTGGGTAAGACTTGCAAGATAATACCAGACAAGTCTACAACAAACCAGCAATTAAACTTACATCGTTGGATCTTACCTAAGTTGGATTCTTTGTCAAATTGGAGCGATACCTGGATTAGATTTTATTTTTATATTTTTGCATGGAATGTGATTTTTCAATTTATATTTTTTGCTTTAACCTGCAGAAAATGCATAATTTCAGACACATCTAGTCCAGTAACCGTTGCTACAAGCTTAATTATTTAAAGGTATAGATCTTGATTGTCTGAAACAGAATGTCTTAGATATTTGGTTAAAAAGAATATTTACCATAGCTATATTTTGTCGAATATAAGATGCCCTCCTGATTGATTTAAATTTTTTGAAGAAAATTTTTAATCACATGTATTCTGTAAATCCTTTTTGTAAATCCGAAGCTTCGTAACTGCCAAATATATTAAAAGTGAGGTTTAATAAACCGTAGTGAATTGAAGAAAAAAATATTAAAAATTGTAAAGATTGCTACAAAAATAAATGAGACATATATTAAGGAACATACTGTATGACCATGTTATAGACCAAGGGTCGGCAACGCGCGACCCGCAGGCCGCATGCGGCCCATTGCTAATTTTTGTGCTGCAACAATTTGCTCTGCTTATGCAACTATGCATACTCCTCTGCATTCGCAATGCGCTTGCGCTGTTGTTTATAAATATGTATTCCGTATATTGCGTGGTGCCAGTGTACATTTACGTTCACTTTGACAATTTCTCTGTAAAAGGCAGGTGATTTTTGCGACTTCATTATTCTATATAGGCAAATTTTTAATGAGTAATTGGTGTTGGTGTAAAAAAAATGTGTAAAAACAAAGTGAATTGGTTATTTATATTTTGAAAAGAATTTCTAAATTTGAGATTTAATTTATTTGACATTTTATAAGCAACCTACTAAAAAAATAAAAGAAATTATGAATAAACAGAAAAAAAATCTAGAACAGATCTGGACCTAGTAATATAATATGTACCAATACATGATGTAATACATCTTTGGTAAACAATGACACGGAGCCTAGCACCTGGGAAGAGTGGCGTGGACAGGACTCCTTAGCCGTAGTGACGGTGGCCTGTCTAGGGGTGACAACCACGAATAATAAGCCTCCCAAGCTAACAACTTGGGTAGTATCTTGGACAGTGGCTCGCCATTGGCCCACGAAGAACATTCTTCAACTGAGCATGAAGGAAAATATCGCTAAATGCACCACCCCGGGTGGTAACCAATCCACCGTCCCCTATGGTGAAGTTAGCGGACCAAAATGCTTCAAGGATTAGTCGGAGCATCCTGAAATCACCGGACTAAACTAAACTAAGACTAAGATGGCAAAGCTTCTTCGCAACAATTAATGTCAACTCACTGCTAAAAGTGGGTAAACTGAAACATTTGACTGATTCACTAACACGACACAACATAATATTGACACCAGTACAGCAAACCAGATTTACGGACGAACATGCCTTCGAGTCCCAAGGCTACAGAATTCTCAAAAGAAAGGTGGGTCAGCAGGTAATGAAGAACGTTTCCCACTTAGATACAAGATTTATAATCATTCAAAGGATACTGGATTCAGTCACCCACTTTACCTCTCCGAGCAGTCTTGTATCCATCCTCTATCTCTCAAATGCGCAAACAAGGGCTACAGTATAGTAAATGTACATGCCCCAATCAAGCAGGACAACAGACGCAATCCAGACAGAACTGATAAATTCTGGGAAGACTTAGAAGATCTATAAACTTCCAGAGAGGCACACCGTTACATTGCTTGGTGATTTCAATGCTCAATTGGGAAGAGAGAAAAAAAAACATAGTGGGCAATTATCCGGCGCATAAGGGAAGCAACCTCAACGGAGAACGATTGGTGGATCTGTACAGGACTTTCGGGTTGCTTAAGAAGTCTACAGCCTTCAAACACTTGCCAAGGAAGCACAAGACTTGGATTTTACTCAATACCAACCTGGGTGAATTCCAGATAGATCATGTGGCCATTTCACGAAAATCTCTAAAGGAAATACAAAACATGAAGGTACTAAGAAGCGCCAGTCAGAAGTCAGACCTCAGACTACCTCTCAAAGATCAAAATAAGACTCCAGCCTAGAAATACTAGATTACACAGAACCTCCAAAATGGTAAGATTTTACGCAGAGCGACTCAAGAACTAGAAGTTGGTCAGAGAATAGACAATACAGATTTAAACAGCTGGGACCAACTAAAGAAGACTCTTGTTAAGGCGGTTAATGAACTCGCCCCTTTTGCCAGAAGAAGGAAGCATCCGTGGTGGACTAAAGACTGCGACAATACAATAGCCCAAAGACAGACAGCCTGGGTGGTGGTATTCTAAAAAGACCAAGGAAAATTGGCATAAATTTTTGGAACAAAGAAAGGTTACAGCCAAGATAATTCAAGGAACCAAACGGACCTTCACACATAACCAACTAACCCAAATCGAATACAGCTTTGCTAAGAATCACTCCAGAGATTTCTTTGGGAACTTTAAGCAGACACTCAAGAAAAGACGCTCCATCCAGCCCCCACTTCAGAGACTCACAAGGTAAACTGGCTTATAACGACATGGACAACTGCCACCTTTTGGTTCAGTACTTTAAAAACCTACTTAACTGTGACCCACCCAGCGAAGACTTCGACTAACCAAAACAAACACGGACTCGCTGCCCCCTTCATTGGAGGAAGTTTACCAGATCATTCAACTTATTGAGAACAATCCTTGAGAACATTCAGGACATCTGGGAAGCAGAAAAATTACCACCCGATTGGAAATCTGCTCTGAAGCATCCGCTTCACAAAAGGGAGGTTTTACTTATCTAGACAACTGTCGCTTCTTTCGTCCCGGAAACATAAAAAATTCTCTCGAAGGCGTTACAAACAAGGGCAGAAAATCAGCTAGATAGTCAACTGCGAGAATATTAGGAGGGCTTCAGGAAGACCCGATCCTGTGTTGAAGCGATCCTCAACCTAAAACTGTACTTGCATGCTGCAAGATTAGAAACCGGAAGGTGGTCGTCACCTTTCTTGATTTTAGCAAGGCCTGCGATTCCATTGATAGAGAAACGCTTAACAAAGTACTCCAGGAACTAGGGCTATACAACAAAGCCCGCAGAATCATTCTAAAAACTTTAACCAACACCCATTCCAAGGTTAAATTTAAAGGCGAGATTTAGGAAAGCATCGAAATAAAAACTGGAGTGAGGCAAGGAGATGGACTATCCCCACTTCTCTTCAACTATGTCCTTGAAAAGGTTATGAGGGAATGGCGCAAGGATCTGATAAATTTTGGTGCTCAGAATGGTATCTACCTGGGACGAAAGAACGCTGGACTGGTTTTAGATTGCCTGGCCTTTGCAGATGACATGGCAATGTTTGCTGATTCTCTTGAGATGGCAAAAATGCAACTAAATTGACACAGAAAACAGGCTGCCAACGTGGGTTGTCAAGTGTCGCTATAGGAAACAAAATTCTTCACCAAAATCAGTGAAGAACAGAGAGATGCTACTAGAGCAGGGAAACATCAAGAGGACTGAGAAATTCAAGTATCTCGGCGAGTGGATTGAACCCAACTCAGAAAGAGCAGCATTATCAAAGGGAGTCAACAAGTTAGAACTAGCCTATCGACTGACTAAGAACACTTACAACAAGAAATGCCTGTCACGTAACCTGTCACTTAAGCATTACACATCAGACTTACGACCAGAAGCCCTGTATGCCATGGAGTGAGGTCTGGTAGAAAAATTGGAAATCAGAGAGAGGAGTATCTTCAGGAAGATCCTAGGCCGGGTAAAGGAAGATGGTGAAATCCGAAGGCGGCATAACTCTGAGATCTACGAACATATTGAGATGATCTCTGACTGCGCAAAAACAAGAAGATTCATATCACTTAGTTGAAAGAAACCGAGAAGGATATTTAAGAACTGGGAATAACAGATCTCCAAAACATACAGTCTGTGAGAAATATCCTGAAGTACGTCAGTGGATTTCAGGAAAAACCCCGAAAGAAAGGTACCCCTATACAGAAGGGAGAAAGGAGTTACACCGGCAGAAGATGCGACAATACTGGGCAAAGATCAAAGCCCAACAGTTGAACAAGCGTGGTGCAAAGTAGGCCTATTCGAAAGAAGAAGAAGAAAAAATAAATTATTTTTTGTATATTTAGATTTTTATTTTCTTTTATAAAAAATGTCACTCTATTTTTGTTCTCCGATGTTATTACAGCATGTATATAAAATTTTTACTATTCTTTTCTTTTTTTTTAATTGATTCCGAATAATATTTATATTCGATTAAAAAAAAACTATTTAAGCTTCTTCTATTACATTCGAAAACATCTGACTGTGCCTCCCGCTTAAAATTTGTTATTTTAAAAATGGCACGCCGCACACTGGACCGGATTACAAATTTACGGCGGCAAAAATCAAAAGCAGTTCATTTAAATTTGTTTGCCTCAAATATTATTTTATGTTGATATTCTGATGATCTTAATATAAAATGGGTCTATATTAGATGTATCTCCCTCCCTTTATAAATTAAAAATGTAAAATTAAGTGGAAATATATATTTTTGACAAAAGTCCTAGTCCAACATTTTTTTTTACAAGTTCTCGACTGGTCTCCGTCAAAATCAATAGGAATTCTAGGCTTTCCCAATACTACCCCATTCCATTTATATTTTTTCCTTTGGGTTTTGTCCTATAAATAGTGATTAGAGTAGCTGATGATATAAGTAACCAGTTCAAAATATCCGTAATCGTATTAATTCTTGACATTTTCCTGGAGTGGTATTGTCTAACCTGTTTAAAAGTCGCATGACTCGCCTCTATAACATCTTCCGAGAGGAGGCCTACAGGCACTGGAAGTGATTTAATTATGTCAACCCAATGCATCAATAATCTATGGACACTCGCACAAATTCTATAACATCCATAAATTATATTTGAGTCCGCATAAAAATTATTATAAGCAAAGTTTTGCTTTGCCATTGTGCACTTTTTGCACTATCATATAGACCCCACTTGTAACTGATTTAAAGAGAGTTTCTAGTTTGGTTCATGTTTTGTTCATGTTTCATCCTACTGTACCTGTGAAAGTCCTTGCACAGTATGATCAAAAAGATCCTGTAACAGCACCACAGCTTCGTTTTCAGATACACTGACATGTAATGGGTAATATTTTTTTTTGCTTCCGACACCACGTGATTTGAGGGTCCCTTATATATCAGTCCATTTAGCTCCTTGCTGAATCCTCAATTATGAGCACGGTATGCCTTACTCTCTTAGAAGGCTATGAATATTGAGCCGTTTTCATTCTACTCAACCTTTTAGGAGTTCCACTTAACGCAAATCCCAGCACCTCTGCCGGACTTCTTTTAAAAAAAGGTGCAATTTTAAGTAAGGTTAAATTTAAGGTGGAGCGATGTGGAAGAGATGATTGATTTGCTAGAATTGTCAATATTTGTTTTGTCTTACAAACTATTTAATTTATCAGAACTATGTGGAACTTTAAAAAAAATCATTGTATTCAGTATATTACAAGATTTTTTTAATTTACATTAGTTGTTAACAAAACTTCTTTTATATCGCGATTGACTAAAACTTTCTACAATTTTGATATTATTACATGTAAATACATACTTGACACTACATTCTCCCTATTTAAAAAGTTCACAATTTTTGAGCGCAAACACAAAATAGGCGTAGTTACTTCGTGAAATATCGAGCGCATTAATTCCTTCTTGGTACCGAAGGGCAAGAGAGATGTGTGACACGTTCCCACAACCAATGGCATTGGTTTCTCGTAATAATTGGTTTGTATTATTGTGAAGGGGTTATCAAACAATACAATTTAAGTGGTTTTGATTAATTATGAGACATTGTAAAATTCTATTTTTGTCGCCGTAAATTTGAAATCCGGCCCAGTGTGCTCCGTCGGAGAAAGGTTTTAGACTAACCGATCCCTGTTTTTTTAGTAGTTAATCCTTTATTGGCATAAATCTTACTTTACAAATTTGTGATTACAACTTATATAGTATATTGACTAAACTTACATTCAAAACAAAACCGAGATCCCTATATCTCAAAAAAAAGGAAAAAAAACACAAAGACAAAAATAAAGAAAGAATGAGCAAAAACCAAAAAAAACAAAATTAAGATCTCGTAAAAAAAGGAAATATATATATACGTATATACACATACAAAAAGAAAAGAGAACACAAACTACTATGAGTTCACTGAACCCGCGTATTTGCATTTTAATATTTTCTTCATGTATTTGAGGCCCGACCCACTTTCGTCCATTACTTTTTCCCAACTTCTTACTGCTACCTTTTCCGCTTCAGTCCATACACATTTTCTGCAACTCGCCACGCAATGTTGCCAAAGCTCCTCACCTTCTCCACATGCTCGGCACGTTCTATCACTAGCAGCCATCCAATATCTCCTACCCCTTTCTTCACTTCCGCATCTAAAGCGCGCAATAGTCGTCTGTGAAACTTCGGGGTTGAGGAGATATTCTGGGCATCTGCAGCTCTGCCTCTATTAGTCTCTCTTCCAAAATTTTTTCAACTATCATTCCTTCATTTATCATTCTCTCAATCTCTACGTGACTCCATCCACCTCTTTCATACATCAGCTTTCGTTGGCATCCCCACTTGGTTTCAGTCTTACATTCTATCCTTTCTTTCCTTAACACTTTCAGCACTTCTTTCACTATTCTTTCCTCATTCATACTGTCCACTTTTCTTTCAAACTTGGCCACTCTCGTTGCTGCATAACTGGCGACTTTGTTGGAGTTTGTCTCCTGGAGAACAATATACCTAGGATTAGACCTCTCTAACTGGAGCATCCTCTTAATATATTGTAGTTGTACCCTTTCTATGTCCACCTCCTCCTTTACTCCCCATATTTCCGCCCCGTACATCAGGATACTTCGCACGCATGCCTTCCAAATCACCATCTTTGCCCAATAAATCTCTGTAAAGTAAACTCTTCACACATCCCAGAACCTATTAGCCGCTATCCATGCTTTTTTACCTTTTAATCGAATATACTCTCTGCACGAACCATTCTGCTGGAACACAAAACCTAGATATTTGAAGCTCCTCACCTGTTCTATCTCCGTTTTTTCCCATTTAAAACTCTCTCTCTTTGCTCCCTTTCTCTTCCGGAATAACATCCACTTAGTTTTTTCTACATTCACCTTTAACACGCGTTTCTTTAAAAACCTTTCCAGTCGTATTAATACCTCACTCATTTCCGCATACGTACCGGCTAGCACAACGACGTCGTCAGCGTAGGCTAGGCTCCAGACTTTCCTGGTCCCTATTATTTCCATGTTTAAGGACTGGCACAATAATTTCCTCTCGCCAAACTATCCGGAATTTGTTTGTTGCCTTTGAAGAAACTGTTAAGACTAACCGATCCCTGTTATAGACTAACAAGATATTATAAGAAAATGAAGGGAAATGAGTTTATTTTCTAGAATAAATAAAATAATTTTAGTTTACTTATTCAGTATTCTTCATATTGATAAAAAATTAAAATGAAAATAAATGAAAACATGCAAGAAGATTTATGAAAATGTAATAAAATGCCATAAACCTTGAGTGTTTGAACACATTGAAATGATATTTTGGTTTGGAAATTCAACACTAAAAATAAAACCTTTTGTGCCATACCAGTTAGTCCTTTCTGAAACTTTTGATGTTAAATATTAATATTTAAAGTAACGCCGAATGAAAGATACAAAGATATTATCTTGCAAATGTGAGCTAGCTGTACATTGTTTTCTTTTGTTTGTCCATTATTTTCTTTTTCTCTCAAAGGGACAATGTACGATTCGAATAAGCCATATTAATCAGTGCATTAAGCTGTTGTTTCATTTCCTTCCACCATTAGTCTGGATTTTTTTTTTATTAGTTTTGTTATAAGGATATTGATTATTGATGGGACAGCAAAATGTTCGCATCTCGAAGAACGGAACCTCTACGATTGCTATTTTTGTCTCTGGCAACAGGAAGTTCTCTACAACATTTGTCTAGCTGCTGCAATATTTTTTGACGTAGCGCAAAATAAATTGTTTTCATTTTATGCATATGCATTTCATTTTATTTATAACCGCTAATAAAAATTCGAATTATTGTTGAATGAAAAGTTCAAATTTTTCATTTCAAAGAATCTTCATTTTCGACCTTTATTCGGCAAATCAATAGTAAAACAAATCGATAAATATATGTTTGAACTTCTGTAAAAATTAAAACATATTTTAACATATCTATATATCGTCGTCGACACAAGAAAACCTTGTAAACTCCAGATAACTTTTACATGATACAACTTTTTGTCTTTCGTATTATTAATAAACGAATGAAAATAACAACCTTAAAACGTGTTTCTTGTGAAAAAGATGATTATGGAATTGATAATACCCGGATTTTTAGGTTTTGCTTACTGGAGCCACACTTCAACTAGAAAAATTGGAGTTACGAGTTTTAAGTACTTTTACAGGGATCTTGATTAGTGGAGGTTCGGGGTTCGAAAGTATATTAATGGTCAATTATTTTAATACCTACAACTTAAAGAATCAAAATATCAATTTATGTTTTATTAACGTAAAAAAGAAAATGTTTTATGCGATTGTATTAAAACAAAAAAAAAATAATTAGAAATGTCTGGTCTTGTCTGGTCTTTTCTCGTCTTTTCTCGTCTTGTCTCGTCTCGTCTCGTCTTGTCTCGTCTTGTCTCGTCTTGTCTCGTCTTGTCTCGTCTTGTCTCGTCTTGTCTCGTCTTGTCTCGTCTTATCTCGTCTTGTCTCGTCTTGTCTCGTCTTGTCTCGTCTTGTCTCGTCTTGTCTCGTCTTGTCTCGTCTTGTCTCGTCTTATCTCGTCTTGTCTCGTCTTGTCTCGTCTTGTCTCGTCTTGTCTCGTCTTGTCTCGTCTTGTCTCGTCTTGTCTCGTCTTGTCTCGTCTTGTCTTGTCTTGTCTCGTCTTGTCTCGTCTTGTCTCGTCTTGTCTCGTCTTGTCTCGTCTTGTCTCATCTTGTCTCGTCTTGTCTCGTCTTGTCTCGTCTTTTCTCGTCTTGTCTCGTCTTATCTCGTCATGTCTTGTCTCGTCTTGTCTCGTCTTTTCTGGTCTTGTCTACACTTGTCTGGTCTCGTCTCGTATGGCCTAGTCTTTTTGGGTATTGTCTGGTCTTGTCTCGTCTGGTCTAGTATTTTTAGGTATTGTCTGGTCTTGTCTGGTCTTTTAAACTCTTGTCTGGTCTTGTCTCATCTTGTCTGGTCTTGTCTGGTTTAGTATACTCTTATCTGGTCATGTCTGGTCTTGTCCACTATTGTCTGGTCTTGTCTGGTCTTGTCTCGCCTGGTATGGTCTTGTCTGGTCTTGCTGGTCTTTTCTACTCTTGTCTGGGCATGTATCGGTTTGTCTGGTCTTGTTTCGCATTGTCTGGTCTTGTATGGTCTTGTCTGGACTTGTTTGGTCTTGTTTGGTCTTGCTTGTTCTTGTCTGTTCTTGTCTGGTCTTGTCTGGTTTTGTCTCACCTTCTATGGTATTGTCTGGTCTTGTCTGGTCTTTTCTGGTCTTGTCTACTCTTCTCTGCGCTTTTCTTTTCTTGTCTCGTCTTGTCTCGTCTTGTCTCGTCTTGTCTCGTCTTGTCTCGTCTTGTCTGGTCTTGTCTGGTCTTGTCTGGTCTTGTCTGGTCTTGTCTGGTCTTGTCTGGTCTTGTCTGGTCTTGTCTGTTCTTGTCTGGTCTTGTCTGGTCTTGTCTGGTCTTGTCTGGTCTTGTCTTGTCTTCACAGGACAAGACCACAAATTTCCATTCACGTTGAGTCTTCTCCAGTCTTGTCTAGTCTTATCCTGCTTTGTCCAGTCTTGTGTCTTGTCCAGTCTTGACAAGTTTGGTCTAATCTTCGCTATTCATCCTTACTCTTGTCTGCACTTGTTTGGCCTTTTCTTGTCTTGTCTTGTCGGACTGCAGAAACTTGTTTGGTCTCTCAGTTTATTGAAAACATGTAGCTCGCCTATTCTCTTCCTAAACATACTTTTAAAATATGTTTTGTTATGATATTATCAGAGTTGAAACAAGAAATATAATTAAGGAGAAATATGGAATAGCATTTTTTTTCAATTTATAGTGACATCTTGTTTAAGTTGAGTAATTAATATATAATTCTAATTAATTATAATTATAAGTAAGTTATTATAATTACAAGTTATAATGTTACCTGGATCAAGAAGAATACTTTCTCTAAAACATTTATGGAAATGAATCCATTTCATTTCAATCCATTTCAATTTATTAAAATTGAAACAAGAATCATAATAAACAATAAATATGGAATTGCAGGTTTTATGTAGTAATAAAACTCAAGTTATCAAATGATTGATTCCTATTTATATAAAATTACTTTTGAAAATCTTACCTTGATCGAGAAGAATCACCACACCACACAAAGAATCACCACACTACACAAACTTCACCACGCTACAGCCCACACACTATTGACGTAAATTTCTCTCCGTCCACAAAAAAATTGAATGCATTTAATTCACGCGATTTTTTATCCCCGCGACGGGACGTTCGGATTCCAAGAACCAAAATATGTTTTTTTGCCGACTAGTAATTTATAAATTTTGTAGTTCCATGTGTATAAAAAGTAAGTAAATTTTGCACACCTCTGTTAATTAATAGGTTTACTCTAGAATGTCAGATTTTAATTAATAACAGTTTTTAAAATACATTTTCTTGATTTGAATTTGTAAAAGTAAAATCAGGCGTGCTATACCAAAGCAGGAAACAAATATTTGTTTAAAAAACAATTACAGACTAATCAAATATTTTGTCGAGTGAATATTTATAAACGGAGATGTTTTATTTAGCAAATTCCACTTGATTTTTCATTGCAGTCCATAAAAACTCGGTTCGGTTTGGATAGTGATGAACATTTTCAGTGATTTAATTCAAGTGCTCGAGAACATCCCAAGATTTCTCTGCTGTGGTTCAATCAAGGTAATTGCCAATATGTTTGGAAGTTTCTGTTAAATTTAAGGTTTATTACTTTAATGAACAAAAAATAACTAAACCTAAAATAAAATATTGTATTTATGGAAGAAGTACCCCCGGTCATTAGCCAGTTGTACCTTGTACAATAAAGATTGTTATTATTATCGTATTTGTAGCAAATTAAAAACAGTTTATAAAAAATTACACAGTGAAGATTAGACCGACAAAACTAGACGGACAAAACTAGAAGGAAGGAACTAAACAGACGAGACTAGATAGACTAGATAAGAACAGCCAGACAAGACTAGACAAGATTAGACAAGACCAGACAAGATCAGACAAGACCCGACAAGACCAGACAAGACCAGACAAGAGCAGACAAGGCCAGAGAAGATCAGACAGGCCCAGTCAAGACCAGACAAAACCAGACAAAACCAGACAAGACCAGACAAGACAAGACAAGCCCAGACAAAAGCAGACAAGACATCAGGCCACATTTAGTGCTGCTGAATAACTGTTAGACTGATCTTCGAGAAGGGTTTCATTACCAGACACGGAAGAATCAAGTCATGCACACTGTCATTATGCAAAGATTGGTGGAGTAACGTTGTTTTTTTTTGTTTTTTTTTTAAGTTGGAGTTACTATGTTTTCTTGTAATTTCTCAGTCTATTGCAGATTTTTTATGGAGTTACGAAGATTACATTGGATAAATCAGACTCTGGGCAATATATGGCAAACCGATCTCTTCTTTAGGAGTTACGAGGTTTTCTTCTGTCGCCGACGATATATATATATATATATATATATATATATATATATATATATATATATATATATATATGTATATATATATATATATATATATATAGATATATAGACTGCCGAGTTATTTTACAAATTTTCAATTTGTTAAATGTTTTTTCTACTGTAACAGTTTGCTAGCTGATTGCTCGAATAAAACAAAACGTTTTTTTTTCAAATTTTAGTGAAAGTAATAAACAATTTTAATTTTATATACTAAGTAATGAAAATGAATTAGTTTACTTTGATATGCTTTTGTTGAAACAAAAGAAATTTTAAGGGCTTCAGTAGTGTGATCAGATTTTGGATCACATTCTGCGGAAGATTATCCCATTCTTGCACCAGTATGTCGCGAAGCTCTCTAGAATTTCTGGGGGCCTGCACATGTCTCCTTAAACGTTATCCCATATTATCCCACATATGATCAATTTGATTTAAATCTGGACTGCGAGCTGGCCAAACAAATCCTGTGTTTTCACACTCGTCAAGATACTCAGTAACTATCCGAGCAGTGTGGGGCCGTGCGTTAGCATGCAGAAATGTTGCTTGGTTTCGAAGAATAACCATTAACAGTAAAACATGGTCTTCTAGAACCTGTGTCAGATACGTAGGCGCAGTCAACGTCCCATTCTCGATAAAGACTAACTCTCTGCGAGTGTCAAAAGATATGCATCCCGATGCCATAACTAATCCTCCACCAAATGGTAGTCGCTCGACAATACACGCTTGAACATGCCTTGTCTTCGCCACACTCTTACATGTCTACCTGAGCCCGTAAGACAGAATGGCAGTTCATCGGAAACAATACGCGTCTCCAATCCGCTATTGTCTAAGCCAAGTGTTCTCGTGCAAACTTCAACCTCGCAACCCGGTGTGCATGTGAAAGCGGCGGTCCAGTAGCTCTAGTGCGAGAAGATAATCCAGCAGTATAAAGTCGCCTCCTAACTGCTTACTCACCTATGTTTACATTTCTCACTTCTTGCAGATGATTTCGAAGAGAAACTGCCGTGACCGTTCGGTTTCTGAAAGCACTAGACACGAGTAAGCGGTCATCTCTAGCTGTTGTAGTTTTGCCACGGCCTGAACAAGGTCTTCGAGTGAGCAGATCAGTCTCTCGTTGTGTTTCTCGCAGATTAGCTCTGACCGCGGCCTTTTGCTAAAGCTGCCACAATTCGTGCCGCAACAACAGAATTTATGCTCATTGCGAAACACTAACAATGACAACAATTTACAACAGACAGATGACACCATAGAAACAAAAGCCATGCTGTCCTTAAAATTTCTTTTGTTTCAACAAAAACATATCAAAGTAAATTTGTTCGTTTTCTTTACTTAGCATATAACATTAAAATTGTTCATTTTCATTACTTTGAATAAACTTTTGAGAAAAAAAACCTTTTATTTTATTCAAGCTATCAGTTAGTAAACTTTTACAGCCGAAAAAACACATAAAAAACAAAAAATTTCTAAAACAACTTCAAATTAGGGAGTGACCCTAATTTTATACTTCTCAATATATATAACTAAAAAACCTAACTACATAGCACATGTCTTGTTTATAGATTTGCATATATATATATATATATATATATATATATATATATATATATATATATATATATATATATATATATATATATATACACACTTAACCGCAAAACTAGTGCACCACTTATACATTCTGATTTATTTCCAAAAATAATGTGTGTTTTCCGATTCATCAATTACAAGTATAATAATAATGTCTATTGTTACGGCTTATGTAGGTTTTAGCTGTCCACTTTATTTAATCTCAAATTAATAGCAGCTTTTCATAAGTAGTATGTTTTTCCAATAATTAAACCTCGCTTGTAACATTGGT
This sequence comes from Phosphuga atrata, assembly GCA_944588485.1. NCBI lineage: Eukaryota > Metazoa > Arthropoda > Insecta > Coleoptera > Silphidae > Phosphuga > Phosphuga atrata. The sequence continues at coordinate 9,849,611 of OX155896.1, read as the reverse complement.
TTTTACTTGTTTTATCAATAGATACGATAATTGTCATTTGTTAAATACATCTGCTCGCAATGCACGTGCTACACAAAATTTAAACCGTGATGAATGTTTTGAAATTGTAACTTTGTCCAATGAAGGACTATCAAATCGTGAACTTGGTAGAAGTTATGGAGTGTCTCGTACAACGGTAGGTAGAGTTCTGCAGAGATTTAAAGAGAAGAAAGATCACGTTAGGCGACCTGGTCAAGGCAGACCACGAGCTACTAATGCCGTGGAGGACCGATTTTTAATGCTTCGAACACGGAGGGAACGGTTCAATACTGCACGAAGTTTCCAAATACAACTTGCTGAGGTTGGTGGCACTGCTGTTAGTCAAGATACCATAAGAAGAAGAGTCTGCACTTTAAATTTACGACCTCTTGTAGCAGCTACAGGCCCCAGATTTGTCTATAGACCACCGAAGAAACAGAATGGCTTTTGCAAGGAGGCATGTGGATTGGGATATCCATGATTGGGAGCAGGTATTATTTACAGATGAGTCAAGGTTTTGTCTTGTAAGTTTTGATCGCCGCCCAAGAGTATACAGAAGGCCATACGAAAGATATTCCGCCTGTAAGATTTGAGAAACCGCTTTATATGGAGGTGGCTCAGCGGTGGTATGGGGTGGAATATCTTTAACAGCTCCCACAGAGCTTTTGATTTTTGAAGGTGGACGTCTGCATTCTGAACGATACATAAAAGTCATTTTAGAATAATTTTTGGTACCTTTTGCATCTTACTTTGGGAATGGAGTCGTTCTTGCAGGATAATGTTAGGTCACATGCGGCACATATTGTTACTGAATATTTAAATTTTGTTAATATTCAAGTGCTGGAGTGTTCAGCTTGCAGTCCAGATCTGAACCCAGTAGAGCATCTTTGGAACATAATGGGGCGCCGGGTTAGAAGTCAACATCCACCACCTTACAGCTTAGACGAGCTGCGACAAAGTCTTATCCACGTATGGGAAGATATCTCTCAAAAAACGATGACAAAAAACTCTAATTGAAAGTATGCCACGACCACGTCAGGCTGTAATAATATCTAAAGGTAACACTAGTTATTGATAAGCCAAAAACGTTTCAAAAGAAGCTGTATTCGTGTGTATAACAATAATTATCATTTTACATAATTTTGTTAATAATCCATATTTTTGGTTTTAGTTTTTTCTCCACAATTATTTAGGTCAAATTTATTATTATTATCGAAATAATTCTGTTTATGTGTTCTATTCTTATATATTTTTCAAAATGTATGATAATATTGCCTAACATTAAAATAAATCGATAAGTATATGCACCACATAAATTTTGCGTTAATTATATTAGAGATATTGAAGGGTTTGCGTGGGATAAAATTTAAAAAAATATGGGTAGCAGATAACATATGTTTTGGTTAGCAGATAACATATGAATGTTTTGGTGTTTCTAAGGGTGTCAAATTTATCACCCCAATTAGAATATTTAATGTTATTTAAGAAATAATACGATTTTGATGGCTCTAAATGGACTTGGGCCACTTTCAAAATCAATGAAATCACGTTTCCAATTATTAAGAAAGCACAAGTCCATTCATACATAAAATAAATTTTCCTTGAAATAAAGATATGAATATGTATATGAAAAGAAATGTATACACTTTTATGTTATAAAATCAAAAATGATAAATAACAGTTGTTAAATAATTTTTACATTAATATTAATATTGTTTTATTGATTATTATTCAGTCTTCTCCAGTTTGTGTATGAGGGAGGGATTTAAAATAATTATTGTGTGCACGTGGTATACAATGTGGTGTACAAAGGTGGTATACAATAATTCCTTGTATATGAGGTTTGTGAGTGGTCTTGTATTTGTTTGTAGTTTTTTAATTTTTACATTGAAATAAATATTCGAAGATTCATAAGTTTTCTCTTGGGATGTTTCGATATATTCATATTCTCACAGTTTTTTTTTGTAATTTAATTTGTTATAAACAAATTATTAACGATTTGCTGAAAATTACAATGGTATATCAGGAGACCCATATGAATCCATTATCAAATCGAAACTTATATTTGAAATTAAAGTATTTATAATAAATTGCGCTTTGATAATTCAACTGCTACTTTAATAATTAAATATAAAGCTTACGAGATCACATAAACTTTAATTGCATATTTTCCATATCAGTTTGAAACTCTCAGAATGGGACTTACGCCACTTTCAAAATAAATTTTTCATCACTTCATTAACCCAGCAAATTTTGGTGTTACAAAATCTTAATGATTTTAAATATATTAGTAACAAGTTACTTCAAAATCAAAAGATCAAGTAAAAATCTAACTATTAAGGTAACTAACTCAATATTTTTGAAAAATGGACTTTTCCATTCCACTTTCCACTTTTTTTTCCAAAGGGTTTTCCAAAGGCCACTTTCAAAATAAACGGCTCATATATATATATATATATATATATATATATATATATATATATATATATATATATATATATATATCAATTCTCTAGTAAATGTTACTAACATACACGGGCGCAAAAGTAGCCCTTAATTTTTTCATATGTTTGTTCACTCTAGAATAAAAAAATAGTTTGTTTCTATTTTGATACATTTTATTTGTTACAATGATGATTTTACGTTTCCTATGAAAGTCTTTCTTTTAGATGTTTGCATAATCTGAAGGCTTTACAATGCAATAAAAATCAATGAAATGCATCAATTTGTGAAATATTATTAACATATAAGAAGCGTGAGTAACGAATAGAATGTCTCAAAAATTTTCTTTTTTCTTCAATCATCCCTTTTTCTTACCTTTTTGTCTCTCAATTCTCTCTTTATTTTTCCTTAATTGTTGACAATCCTAGGTATATACAAGTTTTATAGAATTGTATATTCATTACCTTTTATATTTTTTTAAAAACAGCAAAATAGAACTAAGTAATATTTACTAATTGTAAGTAGATAAGAAATAGAAAAATGTATTGATTTAAGTTTAATCTACACTTCACATCAGAGTTATTTAAAATTGGGAAAAAGGTGTGGATATATAGACAAGATTTCACGTTTCGTACTCTAGAAACTATTGCATTTAAAAAATTAACAACAATTGACAAACATAAAAATAAGACAGCGGGAACGAATATTACCAATAAAAGAAAAGGTGGAAATTACTGAACAAGGCTAGACATTTCTTCACATTACTAGATACGACTTGTCAAGATTAAACACGACCGAACTGCACAAGATAATATACGATAGTATAAGACTGGACACAATATATTGGACAAAACTGGATTAAACAGACAAGAAACAACGAGGCAATATCTCACAATAGAAAATTCAATAATAAAGAACACATGAAAAGATCATACAATATTAGACAGAACCGGCCATGAATATAAAATAACATCAACAATTTAGACCGGACGAGACTGGGGAAGATCGGAGAAGAGTAGACAAAGCCTATACATATATATATATATATATATATATATATATATATATATATATATATGTATATATATATATATATGTATATATATATATATATATATATATATATATATATATATATATATATATATATATATATATATATATATATATATATATATATATAGGATTAAGTAATTCATAAAACGCACTATGTTCAAAAAAACACGCCAAACAGTTTATTTTATTCCGCGTCTTTTAACATAAGTTAAAAAAATAAAACGTCAAATTTGTCAAAGTTTTGACGTCATCAATATTTTGTTAAATAGGAAGATTAGAAAGTTTTTTTTTACAATTTTTTATAAAGCTTGTTTTTCTGCATTATAAAAAAATAATTGAAGTAGGGGTCATATAAGAAAAAAACTGAGAGAATTAATAAAAAACAAAATAAACTTGATTTTGAATTTATGAGAAAAAAACATAAATATTAAAAGAATTAAAACTTAAAGTTACCTAGTAAGAACATCTGTTTTTTCAATTGTTTTAATAAAACAACCGTTTGTCAGTGTCAGTCTTACAATTATCGCCATACCAATTTTATTTTGATGGCTCCTTTAACCGAAAGAGAAAGGATAGAAATTCTAATGATGCTAGGTTACGGCGATAGACTTCGAAGTCATGAAGGATCTCCAATTGCTAGAAGCACAGTAAACAGAATTGTGGCAAAATTTAATGAAACGGGAAGCGTGATGATCCAAAATCTGGAAGACCAGAAATAAGCAACGATGCAAAGTTAGATATTTTGCTGTCATTAGGAGATAACCCTCAAGCAACTACAACAGAAATTGCCTTACAAGAAAATGTTAGTCAATCGTTTGTAGTTAAGTTTAAAAAAAAAGAAAAACTGCACCCATACAAGTTCAACTTGTTCACGAACTCTCAGAAGATGATCCGGACAGACGTTCTGAATACTTTAAAACCAGATACTTTTGAACACTTGGAACTAAGAGATGGAACGAATTAGACATGAAATGATTCGTATAACTCCGCAGATGATCGAAAACTCTGTAAATCAGGTCTACCATCGACTTAGCCTATTTCAGATAGTGAGCGGGACACAGTTTGAACAATTCCTGTAAGAAATACTTTTGGTTTAATGGACTGTTTAGTTAATTTAAGAGTTATTACTAAAATTAAGTTTATTTCGTTTTTTATTAATTTTCTCGTTTTTTTTTCTTCTTATGTGACCCCTACTTCAATTATTTTTTTATAATGCAGAAAAACAAGCTTTATCAAATAATGTAAAAAAAAAACTAGCTTCCTATTTAAAAAAAACTATTGATGAGGTCATAACTTTTACAATTTTGACGTTGTGTTTTTTTGACTTCTGTTAAAAGACGCTTAATAAAATAAACTCTGACGTGTTTTTCAGCAAATGTAAACATTTACCGGTATATGTATACATCTACAAATTTGATAGCTAAATGAGAGTTTAAATATGAGATCAACTTTATATATCTACGATTACCGGTAAAAGTACACATTTTTCAACGCATATAGGTAAAAGTTAAAAATAATAAAATACCCTTGTATATTAAAGTTTAAATGTACTTGAAATAATTTATATTATTTTATCTGTGTGTGCGCGTACGTGTGTGTGTGTTTAAAGGAACCGAGCAAGAATAATAGGACAGTATAGCTGCAATTACCAGTAGAATAATCAAAGTCTACGTCCGGTAATAGTAGGAGGAGAACCGACAATTTTTCTCTTGCTAAGACTCCTTGGGCTCATTTTTTATTATGAAAGAGTCGCTATTAATTTTTTATTCCCGAGAAGGCATAATTAAAAAAGTACAAGATGCGAAACCCCTTTTTTACTTTGAATTTACTCTCTTTATTTTTTTATTTGTGTGTACGTATAAAGCAAAATATTTGTTCTGTATGTTTGAAAGTTGATCTGTCTGACGGGAATATTAATTTTAATTAAATGTACTCCACTAGGCGAAAGTATTAAATATAATTACGAAATCGTTATGCCTGCTCGTAATTAAACAACTTCTATTGAAACGCATCTTTGTTCACATTTTGTTAATACTATCGACAGTATGTTTAAATACATTCAATACGTTGCTAATTAATCAATCAATATTTTCTTAATGATATACTTGATTCATTGATAACAAATTCACTTTTACAACTTAAATTTCCTACCATGTAATGCTTTTTAAATTATTTTCTGCTTTAAAATAATCTTATTACATTGCTAAATATAAGCAATATATTCTAGAGGTTCTAATATAGTCTTGCTTGTGATATTATCCTATTAATGACCATTTATAATAAATAGTAATAACAGAAAATCGTCATTTTATATTCTTTATTAGTTAATTTTATTGCTAGTATCACCCGTCTACATTCCCAAGACATCGAGTTAAGAACACATTCACAAACTCTTAATTATTTGGAAAACATTCAATCCATTTTCTTAATTGCTTACACACTTAAAACTTTCAACTTACTGTACCGTATTATCAAATTCAATTATCCCCTATCTTCGCGTTAATTAACGATTAAGAAGAAACTCTGAAAGCGTTTTCACCTAAATGAATTAAATTACTTCAAAAACACTCAAACATTTACAAATATCGTGTGAAGTTAAAATTATTATTACTAGCCACTTTGAATCTATTAAATATATATTTGTTAATAATATATTCATTGCTAGGCTTAATAATTATTTTATCTTTTGTTAATTTAATTCAATAGAAGTAACAGCCTGTATAATATATTATTTGCTTTTTAAAAAACCCAAAATTAAGAAATCAGTGTAAATTGAATAAGTAAAGTTCATAAGACAGGCAGGCTATATAATATCTTTGGTCTTGGTGAGCAGCGCCAGCACCTTGCTGAGCTGAAGGTGCAAATCGGACCGGTAGCTCTTGGCGCACCTGGGAGGTTAAGCCATCTTAACCCCAGTACCGGCTGGGTTTCCTTTTGGCTAACAACCAATTTCAACTCTAGACTGTTGTTACTACCCCAACAGGGAAAGAACCCCATGACCGGTAGCAGTCGGATAGGGACCAAAGTCAAGGTGGTTTCGTTGACGACTCTGGCACTGCCCATGGACGCTTTGGGTGGACCAACACTTTAACGAGTGACCTGCTCGTCTGCTACGAGGCGAGCGAGCCGCGGCGAATGTGTTACATGGCAAGAATGCAAGCTCTGTGGGGTGAGAAACACCCGGAGCATCACTTTTTTGCGCCACAAAAACTCTGCGACTATGTGGCCTATCTTCGTCGCATTCAATGAGGAAGAGGAAAAGCGGACAAAATATCAAGACCTGCTCTTTGAGCTTCGGAGACTGTACTCAGGTTACGTCGTTTTGGTAATTGGGTGCATGGGAGCCATCAAGGACTCGCTCGTCTGTAATCTGAAAATCATTCCTGCCTGCCGTAAACCGGCAGAGACGCTTGCGGCTGGAATGCAGAAAGCGGTCCACTTGGGATCGTAGCGTCTGCTTAGGGCACATGATTTACGGGATTCATAGCTACTGACCTCATGGCATTGAGGAGAGGCTATGATGTAGGAACAGGACCTGATCAGCAAGGAATGTCGTAAAGGTCTGAACCATGGGGAGCTCCTTCTAACAAAAAAATAATATTTATTGTCCCCTAATAAAAGGAACAAATGGCTATCGACCATAAGGTCTTTCTGTCAGGAAATACAATACTTTAGGTAAACTCTATTTCAACAACAAAAAAAGTATGAGGTGATGTGGGACGATTAGTGGTCGTATTCGTTATGGGAGTCAAATAATGTTTCGTATTGCGTCATATGGAATATCTGTGAGTACGGTACCTTAGGTCACGCTTGATGCAGAGTGAGTCGATGATTGTCCGATGTATGTCTCCGTCTTTAAATTTGGTTAATAGTTGTCCTTGTCTGTTTGAGATATTTAGAATTTGGGTCAGGGAGTATAGGAAATCATTGGATGGGTGGGTTGTGTAGGATGTTTTAATTTCGTTATTACGCGCAACGATGTGGTTTCGGCTACTCTGAGTATGTCGGTTGTCCTTTTGTGTGCTTTACACATTACTATATATCCGTATTCATGTATAGGCCTGCATATTGAAATGTAAATTTGTGTAGCAGTTTTTATAGAAATTCCGTTTTTCCCTGAAGACAAACAACATAAATATCTGCTTCTTTGCACAGCCTTTTCTCCCGCAAAATAGCGTGTGTCTTGAATGTAAGTCTATAGTCAAAAGTCAGTCTTATGTATTTAATGTGTGGTTCTGTGTTATGTCCATGGAGCCTAGGTGGGGGTGAGGAGAGTTAGGGGATATTCTATGGTTAGGTATAAGGAATTGGAGTGGTTAGCAGAAAGTCTCCAACGGTTAAACCACAGGAGGGTTTTATCTGTAAGTGTTTGGAGTTGAGCAATCGTGTTTTGCAGGTTATTGTAGTGGGATATTTATGCGGTATCGTCTGGGTATTGTAGGACATATAAGGAAAGGTTAATTTGGGTTTTGTTGTCAAGGTTAAAATTGTGGATGGCAAAATATGTTATACAGTAAGGTGGAGAGGGGTAAGCCTTGTGGGAAGCCTTGAAGAGGTGTAAGTTCAGAGAATAGGAATGGTTAATTTTATCACGAAGGGACCTACTTTGAAGGAAACTCTTGAATATATGGTGTAGGTAAGGCGAGATTTTTATTATTAAGCAGTTCGGCGTACCAAACGCAGAAGAATGCTTTTTTAATGTCGAGGAAAATAGCAGCAGATGATTTATTATTTCGGTAGGCAATTTGAATATTGTTGGTATGGATTATTAGAGGATGAATAGTGGAATGAGAGGCCTTATATGCGAATTGATGTTTGGGAATGTGGTTCAGGACGATGTTCCATAGTCTTGATTTTACAATTTGTTTTAAGATTTTACCAATGAACGGGAGAAATGTGATGGGGCGATAACAATTTGTGTGGTCCAGTCCTGGTTTAGGGATAGTTATTATAATACTTTTTTTTCAGCAGCTTGGAAATATCTATTTCTGAGATGAAGAAAGTTTAAGGATCTAGGATTGGGTACCGTATGGCAGGTTTCGTATAAGGAGCTTTTTAACGAGGTCGGAACAAGGGGAGCTAGTTTTGACGTGGAATGGTGTGGTTTGAAATGTGTCATTCGTTATTTCGTCTATGTTCGCCGTGTCGTTGTGTAAGCAAGGGTTATTGTACCAGTATGAGCCTTTGTAGTTGTTTTGGTAGAAGGAAGCGGAGGTAGAAGCTGTGAACGATTTATGGAAGTGTCTGGAGAACAGGATGGCTTTATAGGGATCAGTTGTGTAGTGTTCGTTGTTTATTGTCATATCTGGTATTTTGCAGACTCTGCGGTGTCTTGAGACTTTTAATTGTGTACCAGAAGGACCCCTTTGGTAGTCCTATTGGTACGAAGTTGTTGAAATAGTACGTGAATGTCTCTGTTAAGTCTGTTTATTTCAGTTTTTGGTCGTTTTATCGTCCGTAGATATTTCTGCGATTCCTTTGGGGTTTATTTTGACACTTGACACTTGACCCTAACAAAAATTAGCACATTAAATCTTAATGTTTCACAAACGGATCTCTTAATCTAAATATTGTTTGTACAAACCTGTAATATTTTTGAAAGACCTACCCAACGGTACCCCACACCATGTGGTACCCGATAGAAATAAAAATCGTCAAGATTTTATTTTACCACTTTAACGGCGTGACTAATCTGAATATCCATGCCAAATTACAGCTTTATATGGAACCCTAAAAACGACTGAACAGAATAGGCAAAATCCAGTAAACAGACATTAACCGAAGAAGACTAGTCAGACAAAATTTAACAGGGCAGACTAGGTAGATAATACCAGGCAGGCGATACCATGGAGTCAATGTTGACTATACCATTCAGACAATGTGAACCATGCCATCGAGTCAATGTTGACTATGCCATAGAGTCAGATAAAACTAGACTTAAAGAATCATTTATTTTCATATATCTAACTATGTAAGTCTATTTACATTTATTTTGGTTCTATATGTCGGCTTCTAAAGCTAACTAAATCTATTTCTATTCATAGGCAATTTTTAAAATTACATTTGTATAAAGGTTGAATTCAGAATATGCGAAAAATATGCAACAAAGCATTTATATATTTGTATCTGGATTAAATTGTTTTTAAAGCAATGAGAAATATACGAGTCTTTACTAGTGTTTGAAATTGGATTGATTGTAAACGTAAATTTTTATTTGGTAATATTGGCGTATTCTGTGCAACGTGATCCGCTAAAAAATCCAATTAAAAAACTCAAACGTGGATATAAAAGTGTCAAACTACTGGGAATAAAAAGAATATTAAAGAGTTCACATTGTTCCCGCAACAAAAAACGCTAAAAAAGCTCTTTCCTTCTGAACAGTTTTGTTAGCGTTTTTTTTTTTAATTTAGTTTGAAACATAATGACGTGATAATTACTTCATGAAAAATAAATGTATTTTAAAAAAATAATGCATTTCTTCGTATTTATAAGGAAAATTCCGGCGAGTGCAGCAGGAATCGCAAAAATTAATTTATAAACTTTTTGTCGAGAGAGGAATTTGAAATGTAAGCCAGCCGAGAATATTCCGGCAAACACCGAAATGAACGAGAACCGATCGTCGACTATACAGTCCTCTTTCTATATGAAATATTGCTCTCGACGGTAATCCCAGATCGATTTAAAATTTAATTAAGTTTCACCAATATAGCCTTATGTATATTCACATAATTAAAAATTTTTAGCGGGTCCAAAGTTTTTCTTTTTTCATCTAGTCAGACATACAAATATCTTAATTATTGAAAAAATTAATGGCTCGGTTCGATTAGGTTCAAATCTCAATTTGCTTAGGTTAGGTTAAATTTTGTAAATAATATATGAGAACAATATCTTTCCTTTTAGTATAAATTAATTACTACATAAATAGATAACTCGGTTTTTAAGTTAAGCTACAATAGTCTTGTTTAGTGTGGGATGTGATAAGTTTGATGATAAATTTATAATTATTTGGAATATGTCGTGTTGTATTAGGCTATATCAATAATTAATTGTGTTTCATATAGCTTCTATTATTTATCTTTTTTCTTCTTGGAGTGGATAGGGCACTCTAAGAAGAAAAAAGAATAAATAATAGAAGCAATAATAGAAGCTATGTGAAACACAATTAATTATCGATATAGCCTAATCCGTTGCGTATGTTGGTGATTAGCATGGCAATCTTGGCTTTATCAACTGCTTGAAGAAACCGTTGAATTGATTTAAGGCCAAACCACAGACTAAGTTTTTAAGCCAGCAGTTACGTCGTCTGCCTGGCTCTCTTCTCTCATCTACTCTTCCTTGCATGACTAATTGTAATAAGCAATATTTATCATTTCGCATTATATGCCCTAAGTATTGCAGCTTTATTTCTTTGACGATGTTAAGCTGTTATTTATTTTTAACGATTTGTTGGAGTACTTCTTCATTTGTGATTTGATGGATCCATGATATGCGCAAGATGCGTCTATATATCCAAAACTCGGCAGCCTCCAGTCTATTTTGCGTCGCCTCTGTCAATGTCCAGGCCTCCACGCCATATAGGAGAACAGGCATAATATAGCACCTTACCATTCAGGTTTTAAGGGGAAATGACTGGAAAAAGTTGCTGGACAAGAACATTTTCTGTAGTTTGTAGAACGAAGATCGAAGATCGAACGAAGATTTTTCACGAATTCCTTTGGAGTAATCAAAAAAACCTATATCGGTGCACACTTCGGTTTTACCGAGTATTTACCGAGTACTATTATTATAGCAGCCATATTTCTCTACTCTCTCAACTGATTGCTAAGTGTTAGTGTATATTGGTGTGCCCCTCGTTTTTAGATATCACCATGTATTTTGTTTTCGAGGTGTTTAATCAGTGTAACCAACCAAATCAATCTAGAATTCAAAGTTTTAATTGAATCTAAATAAACTCAAAATTTTCGCATTAAAGCTAAAGAAATGAGTGTCTTTGAGAATTTTACGCCCGTTGAAGTAAAATTTCTTTAGTGGTTGTGGGTGGCACTAAATATTAAACTTAAAATAAATATTTAATAAATTTGTTAAATGAAATAATTATTATTAATATTATACTATGTAAAAACAGAATAGAAATAAATGCAAGCATATAACTACAGGTTTTCCTAAATGTCCCGGGAAGAAGAAAACATTGAAAATTTGCCAATCAATATTGTCATAAAAAACTAAATTTTTATATAGTTTAGAACTTCTGCAACGAAGAGTTTTTTGTTGAGATGAACACGCCAACATTTTTAAATGACAACCCTTGTCGAATTTCATCTGATTTTAAAGAGATTTTACAATACCAACCCGAAATCGACTATGCTGGGGTTCCGCAGAACCAAATGGTCGCCGCTACAGTCTTGTGCGAGACAGTTGCCGCTACAGTTCTTGCTCGATCCGCCATTTCCATCAACGCCGTTCATTACAAAAATGGCGGAAACACGCTCAACACCATCTTCACCATCACCAACATCAGCAAGAAAGGGTATCACATTAGCATTGGCAACTTCCTAGCTGCCATAGACTTGAGATAAGTATTAGAGGGAATGTCACCGACTAATCAACAGCTCATACTTAATGGTCAGCCGCCGTTATTTATATCCGAAAAATTGTCTGATCTATATAGATAAATTATTCTCGATATGTTTATGTACAAGTAGTTTTCACGAGAAAACTGGGCTGACTGAACTGGTTATATCCTGTATTTACAAGTCGGATTACATTGAAATGATGGATCTACTGTGGTCGCCACTGTCACAGGCAAGTTTCAGCTTATTGATTTTTTTCTTTGATCGACGTTGCTTTAAATTTCGACGCTTACGACGAACTCAACATCATCTTTGAGTTTTTAGAATCTACCGAAACACCAGTCAGGTGTAACGAGTTGCCTCCAGGCAAAGGCAAAGTATTGCATTCGATTACAATGGCTACGCATTCGTGTTTATTGGCCAAATAAAATGTCGCTGTGGTCAAGTTAATGGAAGACGAAGTCTTGAAACTTGCCGCGCAGTCCAAGTTCGTTGAAATCCTGACTGCTAACACCAGCCCTTTGACTCAACAATTGGATGAGAATGTCTATGGTTATAAAGCCATGCTTAATTGACAAAAAACCTGTACGTTGCTTCAGATAATTCGAAACCATTTGGACATGCCGGAGATCAGGACAGGGCGATTGTCTATTGGAAGGAAACTTATATTAAAATATGTGTTTTAGCCGCTCATCAATTGTATATATTTAGTTCTTAATAATATATTTTATATAGTTTGAGTCAAAACCGTTCGCTTGTGGTTTTGACCTTGTTCATTATACTTTGTAGGCTCTCCAAGGTGTTTGCTACTATGTTGGTATCATCAGTATGTCGAATGTTATTGATGTTTTCACCATTCATTGTAATACCTTCATTTGCGTTTAATTCTACTTGGAAAATTTTCTAAAAGTCAATGTTCGAGAAGGTTGGAGATAGTACACAACCTTGCCTCACGTCTCTCCGGATGTATTCTTCTTGCGACATGATGTTGTCCACTTCTATGGCAACTGTCTGGTGCCATTACAGGTTTGCGATAATTCTTAAATCTTTTTTATCTATGCCGGTTTGCTGTAACACCTGGATTAATGTATCATGTTGTACGGTGTCAAACGCTTTGGTGAAGTCAATGAAACAAACGTGTACATCTCGTCCCATGTTTCTACACCTCTGTATCATGACTTGGACTTCTCTTATACCGAGCGCATTCCGAAAGCATATGCGTCTCTCCCATATGTTCCTCACACCTACGATGGATCCTGGCATGTATGATCGACTGGGTTATCATGTATTCACACATAAGCCAGTCTCGTAATCATTACGGAGGAGCGATATTTACCTATTGGCGGCGGTCTACGGAAGGCAAACAGAAGGGACTGTTCAGTTTTCGCAAGAGCCAAATGAATCTTGCTCAAGATCTTTGAATCCATTATGACAATTCGGACGTGTGTCGATGCGTGTTTGACTATCAACTGCTGATGTAGGAGGAGGCCCGAGACCAAGTGGAAGAAGAGAAAAAAAAATGTATACTGTGGAATAGGCAACCATGGGTTCTCAATTGCCTAACACCCTCTGTGGAAATGTATCGTTCAGATTCGACGTTAAATCGCTATAGCCCTAATATTCGAAATCTTAGTACTGAGGTTGGATATGTGACAGAGAAGAGGCCGGTGCCCAGCAGTGGGACATAAAAGGCTGATGATGATGATACAGTGGGAAAATCGTATTGCCGTATTTTCTACTTACCGGCGATCTTAGACTCACTGCAGTTTTAGCTATGGCTTGCGTTGCGTCTAATAGGTTCTGGGCTCGGTTGCAAAAGAAACTGTATCAGTGGAGACAATCGGCACAAGTTAGAAGGAAAGCATCCACCTTAGTGGATTTCAACCTCCATTTAGGAATATTTATCCACACGAATGCCAGAGCTTCGGTCAAAATACGTTATCAACTGCGACTGCAGGAAGCGCAGGATGTCTGCATCCTTATAGCAGGCCAGAATTTGCTTCTACTTCCAGGAGTTTAGCAACCATGAGGATACAACCGCCGGGTTCACTGCCAGAATACGAAATTGATCATTACCACCTCCTCGGGGACGATCTTAAAGACGCTTATGGCTACATTAGACAAGCTCTACGCAGAAATAGTTATCAAGAGAAACTGCACGAAATAGTAACGCTCTATTTTGGGGAAAGCATTCAAGCGATGGTTACGATTCTAACCGCCGAAGCTATCAACTATCACATGTACAAAGGAAAAAGTGGTCTGTTATCGTCGCAAAGATAAGAGGCGATGATACCAGAAATGATACATACAGCTTCGTTGGCCCAGGACGACGTGATCGATCAATCTGACTTCCAGAGAGGCAAGCCGAGCGCGTCAACTTGATGTGAAACCATAATAAGGTGACGATGTCTGGAGGTATTATATTGGCTGTTGCCTCGATTGCCCTATTAAAAAATAACTACGTGACTTTAGTTTTGAGTCAGGTAGTGACAGACCTAGTACAAGGAGAATTCATGCAATTGGGATCATACTAGAACAAAAATGAACGTTTACCTCACGCCCATTACCTTTACGCGTTTACGCCCATTACCTCACGAAAACGTACAGAAAGACCGCCTCCTTAATAGCCAACTTAGTCAAATCGGTGACTATATTGGCCGGAGGCAAACCCTTTGCCTCCGATCTTAAGTTAGGACTGGCAACTGTACCAATTCCATTTGCATGCGAAAAGTATCTAGAATTAAATCCAATGATAATGAGGAGACTCCGCCTGCGGAATCACTTGAATCTTTATTGAGTAGCCAAGTGGCCCGTTGACGGTCCCAAGACGGTCCCAAGATAAAGGAGGAGGGTTGGGCGCAGGGTTAACACCCCTGCCTCGTAAATAAACCTATTGTTACGGAAACTCAACATTATGAAAACCAAACTGATCAATGGAGACAACCTCGACAATGAAGAGAAATGAAAATAAGAAGTTGGAGGAGAAAGGCTCTAGATAGAGAGGAATGGAAGGAAGTAATTCAGCAGGCCAAGGTTCTACATGGACCGTAGTGCCGACAGAAGAAGAGGATAATAAGGAGATTCCAAAAGCCGGGAGATGTACAAAATGCATTTGAATTGGTACCTAGGTCTCAGAGTTTGGAGCAAACCCAGATTTTAGCTAGACAGCACTGCCAGGAAGCGGCTAGATTGGCGAACTTGTTGCAAGAGAGTCCTTCACATAAATGCCTTATAGTTATGATTAATCTGAACCGCATGAAATAGTATTTAATATCTTTTAGGTATCTTTACTTACAGTTTTTTTGATATTTTTTTATTACATATTTATATTAATAATATTATTGATTTGGATGACCAACTGCTCCGTTTTTGCAAATTTATTTAATTTGAAATAGAAATAGAAGTGATCTTTAATAATATCTTGACAATGTGGTTCATTGTACAATGTGCAGTTGAACTGTCCCTATTCGTCGCTACTCTTCGCAGATAGCTTCTTGGGGATTGTAACAAACATAGTGGTCATCCAGTCTGCTGGCATTTGTCCCGTATTGTAGCTTTGATTAAATAAGTAAATGATGATTTTCAGGAATTCTGGGTGCGAGTTTCAACATAACAAAATCATTTTAGAGTGGATATTATCTGGGCCGGCTGCTTTCGCATTCTTCATTGATTGTCTGTATGAACTTCGTCCTTTGTAATGGTCCGTCCGTCGTTATTAGCAGCGGTTATATTATGGTGGTCTGATCTGGTGTAATTAAAAAGTTCTTGTACATAGTATTCCCATATCTCCAATTTATTTATGACTTCGGTTACAGGTCTGCCATTGTCATTAATTAAATTTGATTACGTTTTTTTCCCTGTTGGTTTTCGTCATTTCCTTTACTTTGCGGTGCATATTAAAGTTATCATGTATGGAATACAGTTGTTCAATTTCATCACATTTAGCTATAAGCCATCTTTACTTAGCCAGTCTTATTTGTATCTTTTATATTGCATCTTATCTTTTTATGAATCTCTTTATATCTGGTGCAATTTAGCTGTTTAGCGTGTCAACTGAGTTCGATTAGCTTAAGAATTTCTTTCGTCATCCATTCTTTCTTTGTTGTCTCTTGGTGCTTCATGTACTTATGGCTCGTATTTTGTATAAGGCGTTTTAAGACGTTTTTATGCTACAGATGTGGTGTTATTTATACCATCGCATAAAGATTAGCACACCTGTTCATTAATCTGTGTGTCCTTCAACCTTCTCATGTCTAGTATCGGAGCGCGAGCTTTGCGTGCTACTTTTTTTAGCCTAACTTGTAGCTTACCAATTTCTGGATTATGAACGGAGTTTATATTTGCTCCAGGGTACGTTTCTACAGCTTTGACTGAGTTGCGGAATCTTTCTTCCAATTGCTATGTAATACATTTGGTTGCGTATGATCTTTTGTTTTTTGGGTCTTATTTTATGGATCAGATTAATTATCATTAAGCTAACGGAGGTCCAAATTTAACAATACGATCTTTGACTTAGTTACAAAAAATACACAAATTGCTTTATATATTCTACTGTTTTTTTTAATTCTCCTAATTGAGCCGTTTATTTTGAAAGCGGCCTAACTCCATTTATGTTCGAATCGAGATATTGAAGGGTTTGCGTTGGATAAAATTCAAAAATATGGGTAACGAATAACATAGTTGAAAAATGTTTTGGTGTTTCTAAGGGTGTCAAATTTATCATTCTTATTAGCATAATTAATGTTATTTAAGAAATTAATATTTTTGGTGGCTGTAAATGGACTTGGGCCACTTTCAAAATCAATTAAATCACGTTTCAAATTCTTAAGAAAGCAGAAGTCCATTCATAAACTAAATTTTCCTTGAAATCAAAATAAATGTAAGTATTAAACTTTTATGTTATAAAATCAAAAAAGTTAAATAACAGTTCTTAAATATTTTTTACATTAAAAATATTGTTTTATTAATTATTATTCAGTCTTCTTCAGTTTGTGTATGTGGGAGGGATTTAAAATAATTATTATGTGCAGGTCGGTTACATAATGTAGTAAAAAAGTCCTTGTATTTGACGTTTGTGAGTCGTCTCGTTTTTTTAGTTTTTTTTTTATTTTTACATTGAAATTCATATTCGAAAATTCATAAGTTTTCTCTTGGGATATTTAATATATTAATATTTTCATGCATTTTTTTTGCAGTTTATTTTGTTATGAACAAATTATTAACGAATAGCTGAAAATAACAATGTTATATCCGGAGACACGTATGAATCCATTAGCGGAACGAAACTAAAATTTGGAATTAAATTGATTAAAATAAATTCATTGCACATTGATAATTCAACCGCTGCTTTGATAATTAAACATAAAGCTCTTACGAGATCACGTACAATTTTATTTCATATTTTCCATATCGATTTGAAGCTCTCACAATGGGACTTAGGCCACTTTCAAAATAAAGTTTTCATCACTTCATTAATCCAGCAAATTTTCGTGTTATAAAATCGTAATTATTTTAAATATATTAGTAAAACGTTACTTCAGAATAAAAAGATCAGGTCAAAATCTAACTATTAAGGTAGCTAACTCGATATTTTTCAAAAATGGACTTGAGCCACTTTCAAAATAAACAGCTCAATTATAAATCTTGTATTAATCTTGAATTATAGAATATTTTGGGTGATACAAATGACTGAGTAAAGTTATAACAAATCGTGTTCACTTACTTTTGAAGGATTAGAGTATATTAGTTAACTTATTAGTTAATTTGAGTACATTATGCTAGTTTATATGGATCTAAGTTTAATTTATACAGTCCCATCTAAAATTTATTAAGTTTTCAGTTCATGTAATATCTTACTTCAGAACCTCTCGTTCATTAAATAATGTTTATTATGTTTTTATTAATAGGATTTAAGCGTAAAATACATTGCGTGCATGGATTTTTCCCTAATTAATTTAAAATCGAGAATTAATAAAAACTGAATTAAAAATAATTAAATACATTTACATGTGATACTCAAATAAATTTCATTTGAAGTTTTGTTTGTTATTGAGTTTGATTCAACTAATATTTTAATTAAATTTAAAACATCGATTTGCGTATATGTTTTTTAATTAAATATTATTTGATGTTTCAATTGATACACAAACATTATTTTTTTGTCAGTGTCGTTGTATTTGTAACAAGGCAAATAATATGCGCGAGGTAAAAATAGAGTGAAAATAATTTGAATGTAACTATAAATGAAATTGCGGTTTGTGGAGTATATAAAATTTTCGGGCATCAAATTTGATTCGCGTAATAAACACGGTTATGTAGTAATCTCTCATCAAGGATTTTAGATTGGACTACGGTCTCGATGGCGGTTGAAACGTGACATTCGCTACATTTAAAACGGACCAATTAAAATTAGGGTTGTTATTTTGAATGATATTTCACTTTGCAACGACAAATCTCATTAGGCTTCGTCCCACACGAACATCCTTTCCCATTATATTTCACATTCAAGAAAATTAAATTGCTCTGTTATTGAGACCTGCTTATCAGAGTTTTTTAAATAGAATAACATTAACTTACAATTAGTAAAATATGAATCGACATACAACACTAGAAAAACAAATTTAGAGAATAATATAAAGAAAAGACAGAACTCGACAGGAAAGACCAAGCAGACCGAATTGTGCAAGACCTACAGAACCAGTGTGACGATACACTGTACATATAAGACTAAATCGATAATACTATACAAACAAAACTTGAGAGATGAGGTCATAAATAAAATATTAGGCACATAAGATTACCAGAGGAGAATAGAGAGGCAAGTATAATCAAGAAAAAACAGATAATACTAGACGCACAATAGTATATTTGCCGCAGCCACCCGATGGAGTTATAAACTTACCTGATCTTCACGTGATTTTCGGAGGATGATTCCCTATTGGTCAGTGCAAACGCTTTTAAAGCGTAGATCACGCTGCTGAAACTTTAAACCAGTCGACCAGTCCTGTTGTATGCCACGTGCTCTCGAGTTTTCAGTGTTTCTGGCTTAGTTAAAATTAGTGATTATATTTTATCCATAAATCAATCTTTTTCATGACTTTGTTTTTAAAATTATTATAAAAAATTTTTAAGTAATATTTGGCAAAGCAGTTGTAAATCTGGCTTTTTTCAACTTCACTACGACCTATCACGTGAACGACGCGTGATCACTCCACGGGGTCACTGAGGCAAGTATAGACCAACTGGACTAGATAGGCAAGGCTTGACGGACAAGATTACATATAATAGTGGACAAGGATTTGGCTGATTTTCAAGAGATAAGAGTCAAGTTGTTAATGTAGCAAAAGTATCGGAGACCCAACATTTTTGGCATTTATGAGACATTTATTTTTTTTAAATAAATTTGTGTTGCTCATATCTCAGTTAATAAGACCGCAATTTTATTGTATAATATCCCTTATTGTAGATAACTTATTTCGTGTTCTAGTTTACGCATCATGAACTAATTTTAATATTATAGAAAATAGGAAAAAAATACTATTTAAATTTTCATATTACAAGAAAAGAATTAAGGAAATTATACTATGTTATTTAAATTACAAATTGACTAATAACATAAATAAATATAATTATTAGTACGGAATTTTGGATAATCTTAATACTCTTGTCAAGGCGGCCAATGAACTCGCCCCCCTCGATAGGAGAAGGAATCATCTGTGGTGGACTGAAGACTGTGACAATGCAATAGCCCAAAGACAGACAGCCTGGGTGAAGTGAAATTCTTAAAAGAAGAAAAATTGGCATACATTTTTGGAACAAAGAAATCTTACAGCCAATATAATTCGAGAAACCCAAACGGACCTTCACACAAAACCAACTAACCCAAATCGAAGAGAGTGTTGCTAGGAATAACTCCACAGATTTCTGTGGAACCTGCAAGCAGACGCTCAGAAAATACGCTCGGTCAAGCCTCCACTTCAGAGACTAACAAGGCAAACTGGTTTTTGACGACAGGTAAACTGCCATCTTTTAGCTCAGAACTTTAAAAATCTACTCAACTGTGATCCACTCAGCGAAGACATCGACTAACGATTAACAAAGTACTACAGGAACTGGCGCTAGACAACAAAACCAGCAGGCTCATCCTAGAAACCCTGACCAACACCCATTCGAAGGTTAAATTTAGAGGCGATATCTCAGAATGCTTCGAAATAAAAACTGGAGTGAGACAAAGAAATGGACTTTCCCACTTCTCTTCAACGGTGCCCTTGAAAAGGTTATGAGTGAATGGCGCAAGGAACTGATCAATTTGGGTGTTCAGAGTTGTATCTACCTAGGACTTAAGAACGATGTACTGGTTGTAGATTGCCTGGCATATGCAGATGACATGGCACTGATTGCTGACTCTCTTAAGATGGATGACACAATAATGCAGGTAAATTGCCTCAGAAAATAGGATATCAATGTGGGTCTTCAAGTTTCGCTGGAGAAAACAGAATTATTCATTAACATCAAAAAAGCAAACAGAGAGATGTGACTAATGCAGGGAAATATCAAGAAAATTTTTATGTATCTCGGCGAATGGATTGAACCCAAGTTGTCAGAAAGATCAGCAATATCCATGAGAAACAACAAGTTAGAACTAGCCAATCGACTGACTAAGAACACCTACAACAATAAATGCCTGTCACGCAACCTGAAACTTAAGCACTACAAATCAGTCTTACGGCCAGAAGCCCTGTATACCATAGTGTCTTTCCTTGACCTGAAGAGGTTTGGTAGAGAAATTTGAAGTTAGAGAGAGGAAAATTCTCAGGAAGATCCTAGGCCCGGTAAAGGAAAAGTGGGAATTCCGAAGTCAACATAACTCTGAGCTCTGCGAACATATTGAGAGAAACTCTGACTGTGCAAGGAAAAGAAGTTTAAGATAAGAAAAGAAGACAAACTAACCGTCTGTTCACATTTTGGCAAAACAAGAGGTTACGTACCACAGTTACATGCCAGTCAGTCTGATAGTCACAGGCAGTCTATGAAACGAACCCTGAAGGAAGTCCGTGAATTTCAGGTAAAACTCCGAAGGAAAGGTACAGGTACAAGGGGTGTGCAGAAGAGAGAAAGAAGTTACACCGGCGAGAGATGGGACAATACTGGGCAAAGTTCAAGGCCTAAAAGTTGAACAGACGTTGTCCAAAGTATGCCTTTTCGAAACAAGAAGAAGAAGTAAGGGATCTGTAATAATAACATCTGAATCTATAAACTGTTCAAATAATTTCAGAGGCGATAAGTTATTAGGTGGAAAGCAAAAAGTTGATCACTCAACATTTAGACGCAAATTGTCGAATTCACTTTTTTACATTAATTTTTTTTTCCTGGCTTGCACGGAATTGGTAGTTGCTAGTAAATTACGCCAGACAGTGGCCAGTCCAATCAGACAATGATATTACATCTTCAGCATCCCATTCTTTATCATTATTCGATGGTTTTATGAATTATTCTTCTTCATCAATGATATCTTAAAATTCCGCTTCTGCATGAAGTTGAAAAGCAGAGAAATTAGTTACGTCAATATTATGTTATTCGGCCTAGTCTTCATCTGTCAAGACATCACATGCATTGACGGCGACAAAATTGCAATATTGGCAGGGCTCACCTTTATTTTCTTCCACTAAAGAGAGTAGCTCATCAAGCACTACCCCCCTGAAACAAAACAGTGTATTAGCCCACTGGCCTTTTAAAAAGACACATAAAATTAGACACATGTGGTAATCGCAATTCTTATAGATAGTCAACACAACCTTTTTGAGGTTAAGTTTTATCATTAGTCGAACCATCAACATGAATAGCATAGTCCAATTAGCTTCTAAACTTCAAAATAAACTTGCCTTCTTAGCTTGAAGTAATAGTGAACAGCCATGGTCACTTCAAAAAATCCACTATTTCAGAACTCTTCAAATAAAAGTAGTGATTTGTAAAGCATCCTTCTGAAAGGACAGTGGACAGTGGGTTAAATGTATTCAGATTTGCACCACCGACAGAAAGAAAATTTGCAGTACATTTAGTTTTAGTTGACGCATGTAAGTGTACAAGTTTGGACAGACGCGACTAAACAGCCAAATTGAGGTAGGTAAGACTAAACGGTACATCTTCTTTGTTTACTCATAATCATAACTTCTGCGGCCATCACTCCGTCCTCAGATGGACACATTAATTTTCCGCAGTTTGCATTACATATCCGCCACCATTCACTATTTTGATAATTTATGGTGAGGTCCTTCTGTGCGGGAGTCGAATCCACGCTGATTGACTTAAGAGCCAAGTGCTTATCTATTTGAGCCACCACCACAATCCTGCATTAGTCATGCTAATTTCGGTTGGTTGTCGCCAGTTCTCTGTAAGCGGGCATCTAAAGAGAACATGAGGGGCTGTGTCTTTCTCTCCGCATGTGCAGAGCGGAGACAACCTCTTCCCGTATCTATGTAGATAAGCGTTAATATTACCATGGTCTGTTATCAGTTGAACCATGCGATGTGTGGGGCTTATATCAATGTTCTTCCATTTCTCGAATACAGGAATACATTTTTTGTTTCAAAGTAAAGTTTTGGCCTTATCACATCGCTCTCATTGCCAGTCTCTGTGGAACGTAACAGATAGTCCCATTTTTTTGCCATGTCCAAGTGCCTTGTTCTACGTGATTATCAATTGGTTCATTTCGTCGCTGGTATTCTCTATTCCTGAAGGCTGCATTGCAAGATAACCCGCTCTTTTGTTTCCTTTATGAACTACGTGAGCCTTAACCCAGTGCAGCCGAAGATTAGTTCTTTGTCGGATTTCATGTGCCAGCTGCCATGTCTCCAGAAGAAGCTGGGTTGCTTTCGTCATATATTTTAAGGCAGCGAGAGCGACTCTGCTATCCGAGAGGTTTGGACATTCAGGGATTGATCTATGCTCCGATATAATGTACCTTAGTGCTCTGTTAATGGCATGGAAAACGGAACAGTCTCAGCATATACCACAAACCTCTTCAACATACACAACAAATGCTGCGCCTACGTCAACTTCGGATTTCGAACCATCAGTATAGATTGAAACGCTTGGAGTGTTTTTGCGTAAAATTGTAATCTGCTGGTATAAATTCCGCCGGGTGTTTAATGTGGAATATACAGATTTTATGTTCCATTAGATTTGGAGACATTTGTGTAGCCTCGTCTATTGGCTGCCTTGATTCAAAGAACGTGACTTCTTCCAGTCTTAGGTCGACTGGAAGAAGCCCCGAGACACAAAGCCTGTCGATACCGTACGATAAGCTCTAGCTGCCTTTAAGGTGCATATACGCTGTACCCCGAGGAGTTTGAGTTTTTTCCGGACCCCGCAGGCTTTGTGCCAGATAGAGGCGCCATATAAGATGTCTGGTTCAATAGCTCCACTATAAATTGGTACTATTTGGCTCTCTTCCTTCCTCGATACGAGCCACAGTCATGAGCAGTGCTGCTTGGAGATCTTTGCTAGTACTTAAGGTCCGATGCTACTAGAGAAAAGACAATAAATTGATCGCTTCCAAAGTGTGAAATGTACCGAAAATATAAACTTATAGCAAAATGTACTGCATGGAGGTAATACAGGCTTGATTAATGTGTGCTTCGAAGTCCGAAGACACCTGTCAATAATGATCGCTAAATATCTAATGTGATCCTGGCATTTGATTTTGTCTCCTCCAAGGCTAAATACCGGTCGTCTTTGTGTTGGGGATCTGCCGAAAAATACTGCTTGTTTTCTGTTGTTTTCGATGCACTGAAATTTAGTTTGTGGCCCATTATTGCAGTGCCTGCAATGCCTGATTCGTGCTGTGCCTCAGTCTGCATATTGTGTCAAAGGACACGAGCAACATAGTATCATTGGCATATGCCACTATGTTAGTACACTCTTGGTGGTCATTTTCGAAAATAGTGTTATATAGGATTTTCCAGAATGTTGGACCTGATCTGGAGCCCTGAGGGCAAGCTTTGTTTACAGATTTCTGGACTGTAATTCCTGGCTAATGTTTATTGACCTTGCGTCTGTTATAATAGCCGCGTGTTAGGTTAATTAGGTTGTTGGCACATTTGTTGATAATTAGTCTGTGTATTATCAATGACCACCAGGCGTTATCACTGCTCCAGTAACGTCTAGTGCGATTATGGTATAGTATAGCGTGCTTTGCTTCACGATACTAATAACTTTATTTATGGCGTCCACTCTTCCAATATCCTTACGGAAATCAAGTTGGTTTAAGCTAATGAAATCGTTTGATTGGATATGGTATTCTATTCTGGAGATTAGTAAAGTGTCCAATATTTTTCCGGCTACAGGGAGTAAACTATTTGGCTTAAAGTCTTTAGCGGAATTTCCTGATTGATTTGGCTTAGGAATTGTTGACAAGTTGTTCTTTCTAGCAGCTCGGAAAAACTCCTCAGTAAAGACACTTATTGTAGAGGCTCAGGAAGGTTTATGGTATAATGTGGAATGGAAATGTGGACTAAATAGTACAGAGAAGAGTATATAAGCAGTTGCAAACAGGTAACGCAAGGTTCGGTCCTCGGGCAAACCCTATGGGACGTGTTGTGTGACGTTGTCATATCTGTGGATTCGGAAGAGGGAGTCGAACTTGTGTGCTACGCGGATGACCTAACCGTATTGGCGTCTGCAAAAATTTAGAAGAGCTGGACTCAAGGTGAATGTAACGTTAAGCACCATAGGCAGGTGGATGAAACGGAACGAATTGCAAGTGGCCGTGAATGAAACCGTGGCAATAGTCCTAAATAGAAAAAAACTACCTCCTATAAAGTTTACCATGGCAGGAGAGGATATCTATCCCGTGCTACAGATAAAATATCTGGGCATGGTAATATTCATTTATAGGGAGCCATCGTTTGGGGGTCATATCCACTTTGCGTGCGAGAAGGCGAAACGCCCGATGAAGGTCCTAGGCAGCATACTGGCTAATATCAGAAGTCCAGGACAACAGAAAAGGAAGGTGGTAGCGATGGCGATGGAAAGAGACTATATGACCTACACAGGATGATAACAATAATAGACCGAAAGGAACAGAGGGAAATGACTTACCAGAAGTGGCAGACAGAATGGGGCCTCGCGAAAGTCGGTAGGTGGACCCACAGGATGCTACCGAACATCAAGAAATGGGTAGAGTGGAAGCATGGCTAGGTAAATTTCCACATTACACATTGCCTTACAGGACACGAAGTCTTCTGCTCCTACACAGATAGAATTGGAAACAGGGGAGTGCACAATGTCGATACTGTTCAGAACAATTAGATGATACTCCAGAACAAACAATATTCCATTGTGAGAATTGGAATAACGAAAGGGAAAATATAAAAAGAAACCTACCTGCAGCAGCCGTCCCCAGAAAGCATAATAGAGGAAGTGATCGCGCACAATGACAGCTGGGAAACTGTTAAGAATTTTGTAGAAGAAGTGATGTGAAAAAAGGCAATAGATGAACTAGAAAACATAGCAGAAAAAGAGGCGACACCAGAGAAAAGGATAATAAGATCAAACCTGTAGGAAGTAAGGCTGAAAGGCGGGAACACGACTGGAGAGAAATAAAGAGGAGATAGTTTTAGTGGGTATGACTGCCTTAGAGGGCTGGTGAGGCCCACACTCCCCAAACTGAAACTATAGATGGGGGTGCGTAAAAGCATTTCCTCTCTTCTGTGAAAAAAGTTGCAAACAGGTACGACTAGACGGATAATCTTAGACACACAAGTCTAAATAAACACGACTGAGCAGAGAAAATCAAAGAGATCGTCAATATTAGATTGATCGGCAGAATACACTATAGACAGAATAGACGAGCTAGACTATACTATAAGTACAAAACTAACAAAGTAGATTAAATAGGCAAGTTTATCTAAACAAATAACTAACGAGATTAAACTAGATCGGCAAAGAACTGAGCAGACATTTCTATATAGACGATACCCCTCAGACATGTATCCAAAAGAATAGACGTTTAAGTGGAGACTGATACAATTAGACAGAGAAAATTCAGCCGTCTAGCTTGTTGAATTAAGACATGCAAGGCAGGAAAATGTGTACTATAGAATATGCAAACATGTTGAATCACTAAATCTGTATATATAGTTAGAGTTTGCTATTGTGGTAGTAAATATTGCCATAATCTCTGAAACTGTGATATATTTAGGCGATTAGAAAATTATGATTATTGGACATAATACGCAAATATACCTTTGCGTGCACTAAACCGGGAAATTAATAAAATAAAACAATTTGTATAATTGGGTTATTAAGGTAATATTAGGAAATTACGCCGCGGATAAAATACTAAATAATTCAGTCCTACGAATAGCCGGGTGTGAAAGCTCATTGCATTTCGCTGTGTTGTAATCCGCGATTCTGTTTAGTTTTGTTTCTATTTTTGTTTTCTTGTTATTATTATACTCGGTTCGCTAACTCCCTCGCTCTTTCTCTCCCACCCACCTAAACGTTGGTTTTTCAGCCTCTTATATTTTGCTTGTGGTTGAGCAAATTTAAAATCAGATTACCGCTACGTTTATTAAGTAAGTGTTCTGCAGAAAGTCTTTTTTAATTTAAGTTTAAAAAATAATTTGCAGTAATTCCTTTATAATAATTATTAGTCAGTTTACAAATAAAACTGCGCAGATAATAGGGTATATAAAATATAAAATATATGTATGTATACAAATGAAGATTGAATTATGTATCTGAAATAAGAATAACAATGTAAATAATCTTATATTTTTTAAATTTGTATTAACCTGTTGTTTAGTAATTAGTTTAATAGATTTATTATATAATTTTCAATTTAAATTGCAGTAAGCGATTGCAGTGCAGTGACTCTTTTGATTTCAATTAAAAAAATAAAGATTATATTTTCTTAATTTATAATTTTTTAATAGATAAAGTAGGGTCCTGTGCTTTCGATATGAGGGTTAAAAAGACTTATGTGGGTGTACCAGAGTCTTGATATAAATTCAAACTTCAAACATTCTTAGTTTGGAAATTAGGTATAAAATTAAATGTCTAATTTAAACTAAACGGACAAAATTATATGGTCCAGAGGGTATTAGTTATAATCGACGGTTATTTTAAGTCCGTACTAATTTAATGTTACCTTAGAATCCCGCAGTAAATATCGCTTTTATTGCTCTGCGTGGACATCTACTAAAATTTTCATTCAACCGACGAATATGAATATTACTTAAACTGTTTCATTTCGAATTACATTCGAAGTATTTCTCTAAAACATATCTTGTATATTTTCAGTGGTAATTGGAACATTTAAGGTGGAAAGTGGACACTATTATCAAAAGCCTTTTATGTTTTATCTATTCTTTATTCTTCTAAAGAGGCAAGATAGTTTTATGTGGAAATTTACACAAATGCAATATCATACACCAGCAATATCATACATAAGCGAAATTTTCTTAACTTAGTTTTTCAAAATTGACCTTCAGAACGTCCCTATAAATATCAAATTTATGGTTTGCGACACAAGGATACGTATGTTGTTTTTTTCTATCTTGTCTAATTTATTGCTGATGAGTGACAGATACATTCGATTATTCCTTGCATTTATTTTTGCCTCTTCTTCTTCATTGTGCATTTAAATGCCTTTTTTGCCTGTTTAACCAGGTAATTTTCCTGCCAAAGCTTGTATTCCCCATCACTTTGGTTGTTATCTCTAGAGTAGATTTTGTAGAAAGCTTTACTCATTCATTATACACACCGCTCAAACCGTCGCCTCTGAATATTATTACTGAATACTATTACGACGGTAGTTAATTAATCCAGAGTGGTATGATCTCAATTAGTTTATTTTATCAATTACAAAAAATCACTTATATTCAATTTATGTATTTTTCGTTGACTATTCAATTTCAGATTGTAAATTAGATACAAATGGAGAGAAAATATTTAACAAATGAATTAGAAAATTAAATATTTTCATCAAAGGAAATCGATAAAAGGCTTCACGATTCCATTTTAGGACAACTTGACCCTTTAACTGATTACATACTCAGTTTTGAAATTTTAGGATATCTATAAAGCAGTGCTTCGCAAACTTTCGATTCACGTGCACCCCTTTCAAATATTTTGAACACTCCGTACCCCTTAGTAGAAAATTTCTGAGATATATTATTAAAAATAAAAACTACCGGTCTTTTTTAAGTAATGTGCAGTCTCCAGATTGGTTTGATTGATTTATTATACAAGCGGATAAAATTAAGGTTTAAGGAGATTTAAATTCACGAGTTAAAGCTTAATTCTACTCCCTAGTATACAAACTTTTCTTTAATTTTGCTAAAAAGTTCCATTTTCTAAAAAGTTTCTTTTTAAGACCAGCATGTCTTCGGCCCTTATTCTATTGTTGTCGTGACAATGATGAAATTATGATTAGTGCGTCAAAATTTTGTTTAGAGTATCGTGTTTAATTAATTTGTGTTTTATTAATCATAAATGGATACATCCTAAGAATTATTGTTAAATGGTGACGCAATTGCGGAAATATTACTCACGCGGAAATCAAGACATTTATACAAGAAATGTGTAATAAGTTTTGTGGTTGGATATCAAAAAAGAATATCAACGAAGTCAACATTTAAGGTTGTGTTTACGGAGCCCATAAGTGAATTATTTTGTTGCGTTGCTAGGATATTTTTATTGCACTAGCGAAATATTTTTTTTATTTAAGTAGTGAATAAACCGCTGTTTTATTGTTCCGCATCTAAGGAATTAAACGTGACTTTTTAAGATAAAATTGAATAAATATTATTACAATATTAGGAAAAATATTATTCATTATGAGTTCACCCTAAGACAGTTTTTGCTTGTTTTTATATACAAGTATTTTGTATTTTGTATACAAGTATTTTTATATACAAGTATTATTATATACAAGTATACACATATTTTATTTTATCGTGAGCAGTTGGTAACATCTTTTGGTAGTATTGTATTAATTAATTATCAAAGATGATGAAAAGAAATTGTTTACAA
Organism: Phosphuga atrata; assembly: GCA_944588485.1. NCBI lineage: Eukaryota > Metazoa > Arthropoda > Insecta > Coleoptera > Silphidae > Phosphuga > Phosphuga atrata. Next base: position 9,820,488 of record OX155896.1, on the reverse strand, counting down.
ATTCACTGCTAATTCAAGGATTCAAACACTTTATAAAAAGTAATGTTTGATGCACTATTTTTGATTAAAAATTATATTTGTAATATAAATGTATACATTTCGTTAACAAATTTAACATCATCAGTATAACTAATTTTCAAAATACCAACAAAGCTTATATATACATGTTATCGTGATGTTTTTTTAACAGTGGGGGATTACTTTCTGAGAACAAAAACGAACTTCCTTAAAAATATAAATAACAAAAAACCGTTTAATTATTGAATGAGGAATGCCTAACGGATTAAGGATAATAAAGTAAATAAAGTAAGTAAGTAAGTAAAGTAAATAAAAAATATATATAATATATTATGAATATTTGGCAAACTGGGCAAAGCATTAGAGATAATAGCATATTATGTAAAATTACGCGAAAACCCAGAATCCTCAAAAAGGCTAGACCGGACAAACAAACCAGACAAAGCTCTAGTTACTAGATATTATGCTATAGAGAGTGAGAAATAGCATAGATATGTTAGAGTAGATATATAATTAACAAATTCAAGTTTTATATTTCAATCGAGCAAGCCTAACTTGTTTATAATGAATCATAATCTTACAAGAAAGTAACTATAAGGTAATATACACTTATTATTACATTTCAAGGCCAACAATTTAAATTAATAATGATCTAAATTATAAAAATTAACATAGATATACAAAATTGATATTGATAATTGATATTGAAATAAATTTTAGTAACTGTGAGATTTGTGCGTTTTCGAAAATATAATACGCACAGTACGTACAGTATTAATCTTTGTATTTAAATACAGTCTACATAATAGAGTTAATTGAAATAGCTTGCATATTAGGTGGAAACTCAGGCTATAACACCGCATTTGTATGTCACAATTACGGTATTTGTGACATACACTATTTAGCACTATATAATGACGTGTTACCTATAAATTGCTACGATTATAGACGCTCTGTAAATTACAGTTGAAACAAAAACCATATAATTACCGACCATTAGATAATTTAGCAGTTCTAAATATATTAACATATTGTCTTAATTGACTCAATAATATTATTGAGCTTTATAAATGTTATTATTCTTAGCGAAGAGAGCGTTGCAAAGAATAATTCCAGAGATTTCTTTGGAACCTTCAAGCAGACACTCAGTAAACACGCTCCGCCAAGCCTCCACTTCAGAGACTCATAAGGCAAATTGGCTTTTAACGACAAGGAAAACCGCCACCTTTTGGCTCAGTACTTTAAAAATCTACTCAGCTGTGATCCACCCAGCGACGACTTAGACTATAAACAAACCACATCAAGTTGGCCAGATTATTCAACTTCTTAAGAATAATAAGGCATCTGGAGAGGACTCTATCGTTGCTGAACTGTGGAAAGGTGCTGGAAGCAATGCCGTGGGCAACCTAACCGAGATAATCCAAGACATCTGGGAAACAGAGGAATTACCACCCAAATGGAAATCTGCTCTGATCCATCCGCTGCAGAAAAAGGGAGATTTTACTGATCTAAACAACTGCTGTCGACTTCCTCTCGTCCCGGTAACATACAAGATTCTCTCCAAGGCGTTACAAACAAGGGCAGAAAATCAGCTGGATAGTCAACTGTCAGAATATCAGGGAGGCTTCAGGAAGATCCGATCTTGTGTTGAACAGATCCTCAATCTTAAAACTGTACTTGCATACTCCAGGATGAGAAACCACAAAGTGGTCTTCGCCTTTGTTGATTTTAAGAAGGTCTGCGATTCCATTGATAGAGAAACGCTTAAAAAATTACTACAGGAACTAGGGCTAGACAACAATACCCGCAGACTTATCCTGGAAACCTTGACCAACACCCATTCCAAGGATAAATTTAGAGGTGATATCTCAGAAAGCTCCGAAATAGAAACTGGAGTGAGACAAGGAGATGGACTTTCCCCACATCTCTTCAACTGCGTCCTTGAAAAGGTTATGCAACAATGGCGCAAGGAACTGATCAAACTAGGTGTTCAAAGTAGTATCTACCTTGGATGTAAAAATGATGGACTGGTTGTAGATTGCCTGGCCTTTGCAGATGACTTGACACTGATTGCTGATTCTCTTGAGAAGGGAACAATGCAGGTAAATTACCTCAAAAAACAGGCTGTAAAAGTGGATACCAGAGTGTCGCTGGAGAAAACAGAATTCTTCAGCAACATCAAAGAAGCAAACAGCAAACTAGAGTAGAGAAAAATCAATAGCACTGAGAAATGTAAGTATCTCGGCGGATGGATTGAACCAACTTATTAGAAAGAGCATCATTTACCATGAGAGTCAACAAGTTAGAACTAGCCTATTGACTGACTAAGAACACCTACAACAAGAAATGTCTGTCACTCAACCTGAAACTTAAGCACTACACATCAGTCTTACGACCTGAAGCGGTGTATGCCATGGAGTGCCTTTCATTGAACCGAACAGGTCTCGTAGCGAAATTGAAAATCACAGAGAGGAGAATTCTCATGGAGATCCTTGGCCCGGTAAAGGAAGATGGGAAATTCCGAAGGCGGCATAACTCTGAGCTCTAGGAACATATTGAGATGCTCTCTGACTGTGCAAGGAAGAGAAGGGTAGCTTTCTATGGCCACGTTTCAAGATTGCCACCAAACCGACTAACCAATCGTCTGTTCACCTTCTGGCAAAATAAGAAGGTTCGTACCTGTTTGGACCGTGTCTCACGAAAATCAAATTTTCCCATTTGAAACAGGGCTAGTCTAATCAATTACCTGTTAGGGTCGCTCGCGTCTCCGCCACGCGTGGATCGTCCTTCCGGCGTCTTTTTTGAGGGAGGAAATGGGGATAATGGGTGGAGGGAGCCCTTAAAATTTGTGTCTTCCAGACGTTGGATGCCGCTTCAGCCATTTGGGCTCGTGATTACACCCCTGGTTAACTTGACTTAAAATGATAAACTTAAAGATGCGTGCACGTGTCGGTCGAGTTAGGTTCGCGCTTCGATTCTTGTCTTTTCGCTTCTCACACTCGAAACATACTCCTCGCAAATATACAAATTCGCGACGAAATTAATAGGTAAATCGCGCGATTTCGGCCCAGGTCGATACACCTTTACCCTACTGTTGGTCGGTGGCGAAATCGATTCAAATGTTAAAAATACAGGTTTATTTAAATTGTCGTGAACGGTACCACTTGGTTGACAGAAACCGAGAAGGATATTAAAGAACTGGGAATAACAGATCTCCAAAACAGACAGTCTGTGAGATGCACTTTCAAGGAAGTCCGTGGATTTCAGGAAAAACCCCGAAGGAAAGTTACCCTCTGGACAGAAGAGAGAAAGGAGTTACACCGGCAGAAGTTATGACAATACTGGGCAAAGATTAAAGCCCAACAGTTGAACAAGCCTGGTTCAAAGTAGGCAAATTCGAAACAAAAAGAAGAGGATACTAGTATCCTCTTCTTTTTGTATATCTTATAATATATTTTATAGTTTTCATTTTTAGCCATGCTATTAGTATTGTGGTTTAGTTTTATCATCATTTGTTATGTCTTATTTTATTATGTGTTTTTTTATGTGTGTATTATTATAGAATATTATTTATTTAGTCTGTCTGTCTATTGATACAGTTATTAGGAAGGTTATATTTCCGAAGTAAGTTGATTAATAGAGTTGGTAGTTTATATATTAGGCAGTAGATATTTATAGTTGAATATGAAAACATGATATAACTAGACAGCTTCCATTCCAATATAAGTTGTATAAGCATTCAAATATAAATTATCTAAAAAACATGTTTAATAATGGAATTCCATATATTTTGGAATACGTGTGGTACAAATATAACATCTGGAGTTGCAATGTCAGTTGCTCTAAGAGAATTGCAACAAAGTTTACTGTGACAGCATAAGATTATTCAGCACACAGAGAGAGATAGTTTGTGTATGACAAGTTTTGCAAATAAGAGCGCGAATACAAATGCGTACAAAATAAACATAAATTTTGCACTGTCCAAATGGAATGTATTATGGAAATTATTTCTGCGACATATAGAAGAGGCACACCGCATACATACTGGATTAAATGTCATCCAATTAAAATCTGCAAATACATATACCGTAAAACTAACCTGGCCTTACAACCGTTCCGCGTTTTTACTCGCTGCTCCCTCACTCCATCATATTTCTGCACATTTAGGAATGTTTTACAAACAAAATGCGTAATGATAACAGAAATATAACGTAATTAATTTCATTACTTGTTTACAACACTCTCCTTCTAAACACAAGAACGATTTGCTTCCCTCTTTAATCAAACCACCAATAATTTACTTCCTGTATATAGGATGATACCTACTGGTGCAATATCGCAGATGCAGCAACGATATTTAGAAGAGCTCAGGAAGGCAGTCTTAACATTACCCAATGAACATATGAACGCCAACTAGCTAGACAGCGTATGCCACCACAAGAAGAAAATTTAAGATGCAAGAGTTTAAATAGAAATCTAGACCAAACTAGACAAGATTTAAAAAAATACGGCTAGACAATGAATAATATATTAAGTTAATGTAATCGTAGTCATACAACCTTGTCAATTGAATTAAAACTAAATTTCGTAAACAAAGTTCGATAAGAGAGGAAAGAAATGAAAGCTGCAGATATAGAGTCAAAACAGTATAATAGAAAGTAGATTTAATACTTCCAGAAAACTGGAACAAACAAATTGATTACAATTCTAAAATGACAGGATTGAACAAAAATAAATACAAGATATTATATATAAGAAGCAGATAATAATAAAGACGAATTAACATTAAAGAAGACAGGTCATTTATTTATTTAATCCGATTACTTTTGATTTCCTGGTATTGCCCTTCTTGTTTTGCCTGTAGTCCTGGATATATAGTTTTGCATGCTTATTGTTTGTCTCTCTATGTTTGTTTTATTCTGGTCCATCTGTATTCTGGTCAAAATCAAATCAAATCAAAATATTTATTTCCCAATTGAGATACAAGTATCTATAGGAAGTGTCATAAATCTTACAAATTAATAATTAAATTTAAAAGAAAAAAAAATCACCAAATGAATATATTGTATAAGTGAGTAGCATCTCCTTCAACCTACGAAATTTCTTGTAGGATTTTTCATTTGTCAGATTAGTTGGAACATGATTGAAAATCTGAACTCCTTTGTTTTCGACTCCATGACTCATTGTTTTCCATGCTTCTTTGTCATTTGCTGTTCTCATCCATTGTTTTCCTGCTATCGTCTTTATGTCATCAGTCCATCTCGTTTGGGGTCTTCCCCTGCTTCTTTTTGCTTCCCGGGTTCTCCAGAAGGTAATCTTGTGGCTCCATTCTACTGTAGTCTTTCTGGCCACGTGTCCTGCCCACTGCCATTTGAGGTCCGCTGTTCTCTCTATGACATCAATTATTTTTGTTTTTGTCCGGATATCTGTGTTGCGCATTTTGTCTCTTAGAGTGATTCCCAGCATCGCACGTTCGATTGCTTTTTGTGTCACTCTATGTTTTGCTGCTGATTTTTTTAGCGACAGTCATTGTTTCCAGGCCACAGGTGGCAACCGGAAGGATGCAGCTGTTATAAACCTTACGTTTTAGGTAAATTGAGACGTCTTTGTTTTGTAGTATATGGCTGAGATTTCCAAAGGCGGGCCATGTCAGTTGGATTCTGCGTTTGATTTCGGCAGTTTGATTTTCTTTGCCAATTTTAATTGTATGCCCCAGATATGTATATTGCTCTACTTTTTCTATTATGTTATCAATCGACATTTCCTGAGAGCTACTAGTTATAATTTTTGTTTTGTTTAAATTCATTTTCAACCCTATTTGCTTGGACAGGTTGTTTAGTTCTTCTATCATTATTTTTAATTCTTCGATATTAGTGCTTGTTAGAATTATGTCGTCCACAAATCTTAAGTGATTTAGATATGTCCCGTAGATCTTCATGTCTTTCTCGTCCCAGTTTAGTTGTTTGAAAACCTTTTCTATGGCTGCGGTGAAAAATTTGGGGGAGATTAGGTGCCCTTGCCGTACGTACCCCTTTGTTGAGATTTATTTTCCCCGTGTGTAGGTCGTCGTTTATTTTTACGACACTGTCGAATGCTTTGTGGTAGTCTATGTTTGTGTGGTAGTCTGTGGTAGTATCTATATTTATTGGGATATTGTATCCTGCTGTCTTTTCGATAAGTGTGCGGATTGTTTGTAGGTGGTCTGTTGTACCGAGACCTTTCCGATAGCCCGCCTGTTCCACTGGTTGGTAGAAATCTAGTTTATTTGTGAGTCGGTTTGTGGTAATCCGCATCCTAAGCGTATATAGGTGTGATAACGTGCTTACAGAGTTTTTCTATTGCTTTTCACTATTCGTCAAATGGATTTCCCTATTTGGCACATGACTTTCACATTTTTCAAATATATTTCACTATTTATCAAGCAGTTTCGCTTTACATCAAAAAAATTTCCTAATATGTCAAATATATTTCCCTGTCAGTCATAATGGAAGAAAATAATGTACGAGGCAGGAAGTCGAAAATCAGTAATGAAGTAAGAGGCCTGATAATAAAGCAAATGAATACTGGCTTAAGCAGAATACAAGTCAGCGTGCAGTTCGGTGTAAAAGATAATACGGTAAGAACAATTTACTCTACCTACAAAAATTCTGGAGAAACTGCAAAAAGACATACCGGTCATAGGAAACAAGTATTGTCTGAAGCACATAAACAACTGTTGTGTTATTGGGTAGACTCAGATTGCACTTTGACTCTTGCAAATTTGAAAGCCAAAGCTTTTGAGGAATATCCAGATTTACATGTTTCGATCAGCACTATTAATAGAGGTCTCAAAGAGTTTCATTTTTCTTCAAAAGGCATAACTAACGTCCCCGAACGAAGAAACAGTCCGGAAGTTATCCAGAGTAGGTTTCAATATGCCGTCCAGTATAACCGAATCATGGGAGATAGAGAGATTTTTTTCTTACAATTAGACGAATTTGGAATTCAAGTTTACTCTCGTGTTTCTCGCAGTAAGTCCACTAAAATCACTCCGGTATATATCCACAAAGCTCAAGTTAGAGGCCGAAACTATTTAATTGTTGCAGCTCTGACTTTTAATTCGCTGTACTTATTTGAAATCCAAGACAGGCATTACAACGAATTTATTGTGAATTTAATTAACAGCCTTGCTCTTGATGGAATTGAGAATTGAGGGAGCTCACTTTGTGTTTGACAATGTTGCTTTTCACCGTAATACGGAATTGGTAAACTTGATTTCAAACCACGGCCACAACTTAGAATTTTTACCCACTTACAGCCCATTTCTGAATCCTATCGAAGAAATGTTTTCTGTTTGGAAAAACTCAATTAGACGAGCTAGGTCTGAAAATAAAGATTAATTGTACGCCGCAGTTCACGAAGCTTCAAATAACATCATAGAAGCACATTGTAATAATTTTATACACCATATGGAAACATATTATTTGAGTGATTGTAAAAAAATGAAATGAAAAAACTTGAAACAAATGAAACTTGTTTGTTGTATAACATATGTATTACCTTATTTTTATTTATAATAATTAATAATAAACTGATTTGTAGCCGTTTCTCAGCGTTATTACGAAAATATACAACAGAGGGAAAAGCATTTGACATATCGTGAAAGTCATTTGATAAATAGGGAAAGCTTTTGATATAAAATTGACATGCGTGAAATTTATTTGACAAACAGGGAAATTCATTTGATGAATAGTGAAAAGCAATAGAAAAACTATATTAAACGGTAGTTTTCTATGTTTGTGGTGTCGCCTTTTTAGTGCAGGATGATAACCTCTGCGTTCTTCCATTTTTTGGGTATTTTCCCCTCGATCAAACATTTGTTTGTTAGTATCCGCAGAGCTTCGAGTAGTGTTACGCCTCCCGCCTTTAGCATTTTTGCTATTATCTGGTCCTCTCCTGGGGTCTACCGGTTCTTCATTTGTTGTAACGCATATGTAATTTCAACTGTCGTTATTTCTGACAGATCTTCCGATCCTACATTTGTGATAGCTTTTGAGGATGCCGTTGGGTTCGGTATGGATGACGTGTATAGGCTGGCGTAGATACTTTTGACTTCTGCGACGTCTGTTTTGTTTTTAATGATATTGCCATGGCGGTCTTTTAGTTTAACAATATCTAGTTTTCCATTTGAAACCTTTGATTTGACTACTCTCATGTTTTTATTTGCCTCTATGATTTCGATGATTTGTTGAGTTTTATAAGCTCTGATATCTGTGCGTATCTTCTTTTTTACTTTTTTGTTTATGGTGTTGCAATTGGATGAGTCGCGGCAGGTTCTTCTCAGGTCTCTTCTCTTTATTACTTGTTTTGTTTCCACTGATTGGTTTCTTTTTCGTTTCTTATCTTGCTACAGATCTTCCTTGTGGCTGATTGAATGTCCTTTGTTATACTTGTTGCAATATCATCTATATTCATTTCTTGTATATTTTCTGATCGTTTCATTCTCTTTTTTGTTTCGTTTTCGTATTCATTTTTGTTGAGGGTCAGGAATTCGGCTGTTGGAAATTTCTTTTTGAGTACCAACTTCTTTCTTTCAATTTTTGTGTTTCTGAGGATCCTTTCTATTTCATTATCTCATTATCTCATTTCATATTCATTATCTTATAATCTATTTCATTTTTTGTCCGGCCATCTGCACTCTTCCAGGTCCATCTTTTTTTATTATGTTTTTTAAAGAAAGTGTTTAGACAAAATAGTTTTTCGGTGTTGAGGTAGTTACTTAATGTTTCTCCTCTTTCATTCCTTGTCCCCAAGCCGAAGTTTCCTACGTATTCGGTATCCTGTAACTGTCTTTTGCCTATTTTGGCGTTAAAATCTCCGGAAATAACTGTGTAGTACGTTTTTTCCATGTTGTTGGCGCTGATGATATTTTCGTATAGCTGTTCGATAGATTCGTCATCTGCGCCTATGCCAAGTGTATCACTTAGACTTGATATTTGTTATTTAACTTTAGTACTAAATATATAACTCTTTCTGATATTGCGTGGTACTTGACCACTTGATATTTTGTTTTGCGGTTCAAGATAAATGCTACACCCCCATTTCCCTGGTTTGTTTCTGAGTTATTCTCATATAGGACGTGTCCCGATTTAAGTGTGGTCCTCATCTCTCTTTTGAGTCTTGTCTCGCATATTCCTATGATATCCCATTGTATAGCTTCAAGTTCTTCTTCGAGTTCTTTCAGGTGGTTTTCCGTTCTCATAGTCCGTATGTTGGATATTGCTATGTAGACTTTGTGTGTGTATTTTGGTTTATGTTGTGTAAAGCTGGTCGATTTATTGCCTCCTTCAGAATCTGTGAGGCTGTCGGATTTTCTATCGGAGTGGGATTCCGAATTTTGAGTTCTACGCGCCTGGGATTTTTTGTTTTGTATTTCGACTTCATATGGTACTTTAAAAGGTTTTGGCTATTAAAACGTCGCGCTTGCCCTGCGTGTTGACGAGTTTTGGATTTCGGCCGATTCTCAAGGATGCAGGCGCCGTTTTCAGTCGCCCCTCTGGGTTCAGACGCTGCGTGTTCGCCATATCTGGCTACCCTCACTTAGTTTGGCCTGTAGGTCAATACATTTTACACCTGTGTGGCAGTTTGGAGCCCTAAGTGAGAGCTGGGTACCCTGTGAGGACCAGGAATCGTTAGCCATCTCCTGTCTTTAACATTTGATGTCACAGCTATTGGTAAAGGGTGCTACCTCTACAGCGTGACTCTATATACTCCATGACTGTATAGGGTTACGTGTCTCCTCCTGGTATCCAAAAGATGTTTACCTCTGGTTTAATTATGCCTGTCTTCGTATTTTTGAAACTTAATTCGGTGTTTGTGAATGTTCGAAGCGGTTTCGAGTATATAAAGGCTTACGACTGTAAGAATTCCCAGCATTTTAAAATGGCGCCTGCATGACTCTGTAACTTTTATTGTTTGCATATTTCTGATGATTTTTTTTGTGCAATTAGTATTGGCTCTAGTTGTGACGAAGCTCCCCATAATATAATGCCGTAACCCAGTAACGATTGTACCTCGGCATAGTACCAGATTAGGAGATCGTCTGTATTTAAAAGTCTCCTCAGTTGTCTTCTTTGAAAGGCTTATCTATGTAGAGTTGCACATACTATCTGCGTTGTTGTTACCCAACGATGGTGCTCCTCCAGGTAAATACCCAGCAGTTTTGCCTGCTTCGAGAATCCGCAGGTATAGGTTTCATGTTGTGTTCGTCATAAGTTCATCAATATCGACATCAGCCTTTCATGCACACGCGCCTTTTTATTTGTTGATTTTATATTTTAAGGTCAAGGTTTGAAATATGTGAACTTCTTCTTCTTCTTATTATTGTGCCATATCCTCAGTGGACGTTGGCGATCAATATGGCCCATCGGATTCGATCCACAGCCGATCTGAACAAGTCAACCGATGTTCTTCCGGTCCATTGTCGCAGATTCTTCAACCAGGAGATCCGTCGTCTTCCCTGTGACCTCTTCCCCTCGATTTTTCCCTGCATGATGAGTTGAAGTAGCCTATATCTGTTGCTGTTTCTCATGATATGGCCAAAGTATGACAGTTTTCTGTGTTTGACTATTGTGAGCAGTTCTCTGTCCTTCTGCATGCGTAGGAGTATGGTTTCGTTGCTAACATGGTGGGTCCAGGAAACGCGAAGCATTCGACGATAGCACCATGCTTCGAAGGCCTCCAGTCGCTTACTAGTTGCCTCGGAGAGTGTCCATGCCTCCACTCCATACAAAAGCTTAGAGAAGACGTAGCATCTAAGTATGCGTGTTCGAAGATGGATGTTCAAGCGCATGTTACACAAAACATTCTTCATTTGGTTAAATGTAGAACGTGCCTTCTCTATGTTGATCTTTACTTCACGACTATGATCCCATTGGTCATTGAGGTTTACACCCAAGTACGATATTGATGGTACTCTCTGTAGTTGGGCCCCATTTACCAGGAATTGGGCATTAGACGCATTTTTGCTGACGATTAGAATTTTTGTCTTTGCCACATTCAATCGCATATTAAGTGGTTCGCATGCCTCTACTACTTTATCAATCAGTCTCTGTAGTCCTTCGGCACTGTCGGCAATTAGTACAGAGTCGTCTGCATACCTTAAGTTATTAATTATTTCCCCGTTTAGCTTTATCCCAATCTATTCTTCTTCGAGTGCATTCTTAAAAAGGTTTTCTGCGTATCGGTTAAACAGTAGCGTGGATAGTACGCAGCCCTGTCTGACACCTTGTTCTACTGGAAATTCCTTTGACATTATATTCTTACTTCTTACAGTTCTAAATATTATATACTCTGTTTTATCTGTGTTGAGGTGCAAAATATTCGCAGAGAACCATTTATCCAGAGATTTTAACAGTAACTAGGCCTGTTCAGTGTTCTCTTCCAAATTATTCCGCTACAAAATAAAACTCGTATCATCAGCATACAAGGTGCAACGCGGCCCTTTCACGTAGTTTCCCAAATCTGCTCCCTTGAAGAACCCCAATTTTTGTCTTAATGATGTCAGATTGGCCCAATTCGTTTCCATTCGACGCCGTAACGTATTGTTTCCTGTTTGTCAGGTAGGATCTAATCCATCTCCAAACTTTCCCTCGTATTCCGTAATCATATAATTTGTTCATCAAGGCGTTGTGCGAGAGGTCTATTTAGTTTTGCCGCACAAGTCCTGTCTGTTTAGTTTTGTCTCTATAAATTTGTCTGTCTAATCTTATGTTGCTGGCCTTGTCCATCCAGCCTTGTCTGTGTAGTTTTATGTATTTAATTTGGTCTATCTACTTTTGTCTGTCTAGTCTAGCTTGTCTAGTATTGTTTATTTGGGATTGTCTGTCTAGTATTGTATGTTTTGTATTGTCTGTCTAATTTTGTCTGTCTAGCATTGTCTATCTAGTAGTGTCTGTCGAGTATTGCCTGTCTCATTGCCTGTCGTAAACATTATAAAGCATGTAGACATTGGGACAGAGCCTAACGGCGGTATCTCGGTCGATAAAAATGTAAAATATTATTATCAATAAATCAATTAAGAAGTACTGCCTGTGTAGTACTGTCTGTTTAGTCTTGTCGGATTACATAAGTTAATAATTCATTCCTGTAATAAATAGTACATTAATAAAATAAAATTAAGAAAACTATAGTCTATTAGTCTGGAAGTACCAAGTTTTGTTAGTTTCCAGCTTTTAAAATCCAGCTAGAATTTGAGAATATACTTTTTAAAAATGTTATAGGAATTTGCTTGTAAGAATACTAAATAAATGAATATTGTTACGTTATTACAAATTCCTCCGGGAAGGCAAAAACAAATGTAGAAAACAAATGTAGTTTTATCATGTATTACATCAGAATACGCAACAATTTTCCAAAATAAGGAGAGGCGATTTAAATGCCAGTCTTCTGTAATCATCTCTCCATATGCGCAAGGTCCAGCCCCTTACTCATTTCTTAGTGACCTGGGAATAAAGTTACAGCAAATTAAGTAAAAATCAAGGCCGGGCAGAAGGACCTTGTAGTTGATAGCCCTTTATATAATATTTCAAGTATACAATAAATATATTCTCTTTCTTTCTATGATCTGTGAAATATAAAAAAAATTTAAGTTTTGAGAAAAGAATTTATGTATGTATTTATTTATTAAAACGAAGCCAATAAATTGCTGAATATTTTTATTTAGATGCGACAAAATTACAGGGGAAAACACTGGAACTCAAAAATAAATAAATAAAGCGTAACAATGGGACCGTTAACCATTTTGCATCGTTTAAAACGATTAACGGTGTATAGATTTATTGCCCTTTAAATGCCCTCGTAATCTTTTAGCCATTTCCGTGTGATTAAATGCAGAGCGGTATCAACGATCGTCGGCAATGCAAGTTTTATTAGTTCATTTCACGAGGAACGTTTTGATAATTTGTTTAATCCGAGTGTTATCAGTTTGGTATTTGTTCATGTTGAAGGAAACATCTCGAGATTGCGATCATTAATTTCAATTTGTTAGCGGATGTTGAGAAGTTTAAGTGTATGTGTGTGTATAGAAATATGGTTTTGATTTCACGGATTATTTGGCTGTGGCTCATGAATAATCGTAAATCAAAATGTGCGTAATTTCGAATTGGATTTCTATAAGGTCGGTATTTGGTTTTGCGTCGGTTTTCGCATAGGGACCGTTTAATCATGGAGCGTCCTTATTGTGACCGGATTACATACTTTTATTAATATTTTCGACAATAAACTGCCGTGCCCCCAGATTTTACAGTGTTGACAAGTTAAAGATTTGAGTTTTTCTTGCACAATTAATGCGTAATATTGAGCTGCGGTTTTGTTGTCGAAGTTTTCGAAAATTTTTGGTTAGTTGTATGATAACGTTCTCCTCTAGCGCACATAGATCATTACAGCAAAACCAAACTAGACCTTTACCTTGTTTTTTGACATCTCCAAATATCGCTTTTCCAGTATCGTCAATTTCAATATCTTCATCTTTAGTTTCATACACTTTGTAGACTTCGTGTGCGTAATATGGCTCCTGGTTATTCCCATGCTCAGATTTTCCCAGCAGAACTTCTAACTTGTCATGAAAATCTGAAGGACATTCTCTTAATTTTTCTAACGATATTTGATTTTTTTTTTGTCATTTGTTCCAATAAAATTCCCTAGAGCCTGTTGCCTACTATGAACTGCCCACTTAAGAAGTTTCTCTGTATCTAATCTATCCTTCATTTTATTGGTCAGTGCTTGAATTATTTTTTCAAGATTTTTCAATTTTAATTGTAATTTATCGTTTGATCTGTTTCTTCGGACAGATTCAAGATTTACCTCCGGATGTATATCTCTGTAACGTGCTGCAGCTTATTGATGCTTTTCTACATGGGAAACACTGTAACACAATACAGCTGCTCTGTTAACTTCCGAATGTGAAGAACTGTAACGTGCTAACGTCTCTTTTCGTTTTTCGGGCTTATTCTGGCGATGACTAGCCGCTGTTTCTTGATGTTGTTTAGCACGGAACAGTTCCGAAATTGCAGGCCTTCATCTATCAATCTTCTTAATCCTTGCAATATTTTTAGAAACGTTTTCAACAGTTATCGAGTTAAATTTAATCATCAGCACCATCATTCAGCTCTCTGTGTCCACTGCTGGACACCCCCATTTCTTCCCCCCATCCAGTTGCCTGCATATCTTTTTAGATCGTCCGTCCAACGTGTGGGGGGTCTTCCCTTACTTCTTTTATCCAAGCTCGGTCTCCACTCGAGCAGCCTTTTCGCCCATCTCCCGTCCGTCATTCGTGCCACATGTCCAGCCCACTTCCACTTGAGTTTGCGAATTTGGATAACTTCATCTGTGACACCGGTTCCTCTAAGTAAATCTTCATTTCTTATATCATCCCGCAGTGACACTCCGAGCATGGACCTTTCCATCTTGCGCTGTGTTGCCATAAGTTTCTTAGCACTTGCTGAGGTTAGTGTTAAGGTTTCAGCTCCATCGGTGATGACGGGCAACACAAACTGATCCAACACCTTCCTCTTTAAACATTGTAGTATGTCGCTTTTAAAGACTTCCGGGAGTTTTTTTTAATAGCATGTTCATTAAACTGATCATTAGGAGACACCACTGAAATATATACTAACTGGAACGAGTGCTGCGTCTTGGCTTGTGCGGGCCGAGAGAGAGCATCACAAGGTGTCTCTCGTATCGCTCTCTCTTCGTCTAGTACAGTGTAAAAGGAAAACTAAATGCGTGTCCGACGTCCGACGTCCATTTTTCCTTGAAAATACAACAGTATTTTACCATTGTCTTTTTGAAAACAACTTTCATTAAAATATATAAACGTCGGTTTATAATATGCTCACCGATTGAACGATCGACGAAGCAAGTGTTCTTGATACAACTCAATACAACTAGCTTTTCGCTCTGACTGTATCACATCTTTCCATTCCCGAATTCACTGTTGGCTAGACAAGGATGAAGGGATCTCCTTGGGACCTCTCCCTCGGCCCGCACAAGCTTAGAGGCCAGCGCTCGTTCCAGTTAGTATATATTTTAGTGGGAGACACTTCAGAGTAACCAGTATTGGGAAGAAGCACTTCATAATGACCTCCTAAAAAACTTCCAGAAAATGGTAAACGTTTCACTGGCGTTTCCCAGGATGACCACCAAATGATCCCCTCAAACGACCATTTTCGTAAGCCTCGAAAGTGAATGTATATAAAGCGGCGGCCGATTTAAGTTCGGATACAGAACAGTAGGTGGTAGTTTTCAGCATTGCTGTCGAGTACAAAACAGCGTTAATGTACGTCTGTCCACGTTCTTCACAGGTATAAAGTTGCATCTCACAACAATACGCTACCACATACTCAACTATAGAACGCCTAATGTCATACGCCGACTCAACCTTCCAATACATAGAGAATGGCAAGGAATGGAACAAACACGAACCATCTCCAGGTATAGAGACAGCTCGGTTTGGACAAGGGTCGTCATTTACGTAAAATAATTCGGGTTCCATTGCAACATTCATTTTTACTGTAAAAGGTTTATGTTATTTGTGTAGTCTTATAGGTAAGTTTGTTTTTAGTATTTGGTGAGATGAGAAATACGAGAAAAGTATAGATAAAAGTAAACTTAAAATATCTATGCTCTAAAATTATTCAAAAAATGTTCAAATAATATCAATTTTATATTTTCCAAATAATATCAGTAAATAAATAATAAGTAAGCCTTCCAATCATACATACCAATAATACAAATAATAATATAGAAATTATAAAACGAAAATAGTAAATGTAATGGTCGCTTATCAGGACACATCCGTACAGCATGCGGACTTACTTTGATGACTGCACTCCCTTCTTTCCCAACACCATCGCCAAACGCTGCCCCTTCCGAGTAGGAACCATACGTACATACGTACAGGCGCGTTGCGTTAGTTGAATATAATTTTTTAATCTTTAAACTTTAATTAGTCGCTTTAATTAGGCCCTTGGGGTTTAGTAGACCCCAAGCAAGTTAGTTTGTATCATCTTTCGGTAAATGTTACACTTACGTGACAATAAGTTCTAGTAACTTCCTGGCTCACCTGCCCCTCCCTCTTCAGTGTTGCGCTAGTCACGGCGTTGATTACACGTCCAGGTGTTTGGGGTCCAAGGGTCCCCGCGCGACTAGTGGCGTAGTACAGTTTTGGTAAGTGTAATGACTACATTTTGTATTTTGGATCCATAATTTTATGCAAATTTGTGTTTCATAACTATTTGTTAAACATTACAGGTAAGATAACACAATGACGAGCCGCCCTTTGAATATAGTCTAAATATCAGCGATGTTAGATGAAGAGAAGCCATTTAATGACAGCGACGACGAGTTGGACATCGGAGAACACTCAGTTGAGCGACAAAGTCATCATTCTGAGTCGGAGCAGAGTGAAACCGACTCAGAAGATGAAGCAGGTTCATCTTCATTGGAGTATTATTTAGGCAAAGACAAGCAAACCAAATGGTCCAAAAATTCTTCATACCAACATCGTTTTGCATTTACCTGGACCAAAGGGAGAAGCTAAGAATGCTAATAGTAAGACTGATTGTTTCCAGTTATTTTTTTTGATAAAAATATAGTAGATTTAATTTTAAAATATACAAACGAATATAATGATAAAATACGTACACGTTTTCAAAAAGAACGTGACGCAAAAAAAATAACGCGAGAAGAATTACAAACATTTTTTGGGTTGCTGATGATGTCTGTGCTCTCAGATCTTCACATTTGAACTTTCTTCATCTTTGGGCAAATGATAACACTGGAATAGAATTTTTTTCTGATGTGATGCCCTCTCGAAGTTTTCTATATATACTTCGTTGTCTACGGTTTGATGATTCATTATCCAGGGAATCCAGATTTTCAGCTTGATAAATTAGCACCGATTAGAGAATGTTATCTGATGGGTGATAACTTCAAAAAACATTACACTGTTTCCGAGTATGTTACTATTGATGAGCAATTACCAGCATTTAGAAGCAGCTTCTCTGGTTTAGTCTACATGCCAAGCAAACCCAATAAATATGGGATCAAACACCATGCTGTGGTTGACGCAAAAATAGCTTATCATCAGACATTTGAGATTTATGTACGTACTCAGCCAGACGGTCCGTATAAGCAATCAAATGACACATTTGGCATCGTGAACAGGCTTGCCGAACCAATAAAAAGTACCGGGCGTAATATCACCCTCGACAACTGGTGCACTAGTATTCCTCTGGCAATAGATTTATTACAACATAAGCTTACTTTGGTTGGTAATTTATGAAAAAAGACGAAGGAAATTTCAACACAATTTTTACCTCAAAAGGCAACTGAAGACATTACATTCGCCAAAATTTGGTTCCTGCAAGGAACTGACTTTGGTTTCATATGTTCCGGAAAAAATCGAAGGCTGTAATCTTACTTTCTAATATGCATCATGCGATATGTGAAGATGATCAGAAAAAAACCAGAAATAATAGAATTCTACAATAAAACCATGGGCGGGGTTGTCACCAACGACAAATTGTGTGCAACTTATAATGTTGCGCGACGAACCAAAAGATGGCCCATGGTCAGCAGCAATAAACGCTTATGTTATTTATAACATAAATAATAACAGCCAAATAACAAGAACGGAATTGCTGAAAAAATCTTCAACGAAACTTGCAAAAAGTTTTAAAACAAAGAGAGCTGAAATGACTACCCGTCTTGTAAAGACGTCTTCAAAACGACATCGAACCTTCTACTTCTGGAAGCAGTTCAACTAGTTCCAAAAGCCGTTGTTATCTTTGTGCCAGGTCTAATGATAAGAAAAACGAAAACCAAATGTGGTAAATGCAACAAATTTAAGTGTATGAACACCTTAATAAAGTTTGTGATTCGTGTGCATTTGGATTACAGTTTCAAAAGTTTATATGATGTTTTTTTTTTTTAGAAGTCTTATATTGTTTTGTTAATTGAGAGTTTTTCTTGAGATTAGCGACTAGCTAAAGGTTAAGCATTATTTTTCATTTAATGGATAATGAAATTTCGTAGGTTTTTTATTTTTTCCTTCCCTTATAGGCTAAAGGCTAACTAAAAATCAAAATATGGAGTTTGTGATATTGCTAGAAGTACCTTAGAATTTTGATGATCGATGAGCGTGTCACTTACAAATTTCAGAAATTTATCTGGCAATAATTCGTAAACTATAAGGTATAATGATTAGGTATATTGTCAATATAGCCAGTTATAGTATGTCTCTTGATATGTAATAATTCAACTTTATACACAACGAAGTTACAGGGGGGTAAAAAGTGCCATGGGTCGCTTCGAGAAAAGGTAGTACGGCTGTGCTCGACTTGGCAGTGGCACTATAGTGCCCCCAAATTGAATTTTAAACTTTGAAACTATTTATATATCTTTAATATTGAAATGAAATTTCAACAAATAATTCCACAATCAATCAATTATTTCAATTTTATAATGTTTATATGTTGAATTCCAAGGTATTTAAATTAAACTTATTCACAAATATTTAAGAGATGAGCTTTTTTGTGCTATTGGGCGGAAAAGCACAGAACACGATGGCAATCAATGTCAAGAGCGGTACTGCAACAGCGTCTGACCCAGATTGGGCGGCTGATTTCCAAACCTAGGAAAGCAACGGAAAACTACTTAGGTACAACACTTTTCCCCAGGATACTTACCATGACTGAAAACGAAAATACCACGGCCCTCAGGACCGGCCATTCCCTAAATGGGGAGAGGGAGCTAAGAATCTCCAGGTCAGCCAGTGTCCTTAAAGCTACATCAAAGAGAAGAATTTGCACATGGAATGTGCAAAGCTTGTTTCCAACTGGAAAGGCGGCTGACACAGTTAAGGAAATGTTGCGATTAAGAATTGATATACTCGGAAATAGCGAAACGCGATGGCATGGTTCTGGGAAGTTCGAAATAGAAGGCCATCGGATTTACTATGCTGAAGAAGATAGCCCTCAACATCGAAATGGGGTCGCAATAATAGTAACGAGCGAAGTCGACAGAGCCGTGCTAGGATTTGTCCCATCTCTGACAGAGCTATAATGAAGATCAATGCAAAGCCTTGCAAGTTAAATATAATCCAAATTTACGCACCAATATCGGAAAGCACCGAGGAAGAGTTAGATAAATTCTAAATGGACACGAAAGAGCTCTTAAACACATACGAAAAGAAGAGATCACCCGCCTTATGGGGGATTTAAATGCCAAAGTCGGCTATGGAGAAGATGATGATGTTGTCGGAAGATACGGGATAGGAGTGCGAAACGAAAGAGGAGAAGCACTTGTCCAATTCTGTAAAGAATTAAATTTTATAATTACGAACACATGGTTTAAACAATCACCCAGGCGTCTATATACCTGGAAGTCTCCCGCTGACGAACGGCATATAGTAAGGAATCAGACTGATTTTATAACGGTGAACAAGAGGTTCCGAAACTCGATAAAATCTGTAAAAAACTACCCCGGGGCAGACGTTCCATCTGACCATAATCTACTAATATCCACTTTAAGACTACGATTAAAGAAGCTAACAAAATCAAAACGAACGGAACGAATACCCAAAAAATTAAAGACGAAAATATTAAAACCGAAACAAAAAATGAACTGAATAGAAATATAGCTGAAAGCAAAGGAAAATCGTATAACGATACTGAGCAAAAATGAATGGATACAAAGAACTATTGGATTAAATTTTAGCTTAATACCACCCTGTATTTTTGTTTATCTTTTGTAACACTGACGGCGCCACCTTTTGTATCCGGCCAGTCAATGTGTTTTAAGTCTAACTGTACAACGAGTTAATTTTAAGTTTTTGGTTAATAAATTCTTTTTACTTTTGTTACAATTAGAAATCTTGTTTATTATTAAATAACCTCAATAGGTTATGGGCCCAGGACAACGTGAATGAACAGTTGTTGTTTGGTGATAAACAAAGAGCATAGAAAACAGTAGACAATTAGTTTTTGTAGAACCGCGTGCTGTAAATTGGAGGTTGGAAAGACAATGAACCTAGAAAAATTCGATGGAATGAATTTTAAACAATGGAAATTCCAAATAAAATGTGCCCTCCGCGCCAAAGGATTAGATATCAACACTCCAAAACCAGAAGGAAATGCGACTTAATGGAATAAAGATGATGGAATGGCAATGTTTATATTAACATCGGCTATGGATTTAAATCAAATAGCACTCATTGAAAATTGTGAATCAGCGCTTGAGCTGATGACCAAACTTGAGTCCATTTATGAACAAAAATCCGAGATGACTAAAATGATGATACATGAGCGTTTTTATCAATATAAAATGTCACCGGCAGATAGCATTGCTCAGCATATAGCTAAAGTAGAAAGTTTGGCTAAGCAACTTAAAGAAAGTGGAGAGGTTATTAGTGATACTGCGATCATAACTAAAATATTGAGTACACTACCTCCCAAATACAGATCTCTACGCCAGGTTTGGATGTCACTTGATTTTCAGAATCAAACTATAGTTAACTTGACAGCTCGTTTGTTAGATGAAGAGGCCAGATTGAATGTAGAAGAAGAGAATGAAACGCTTTTATTAGTGGCAAAGCAAAGTACAAAAAAGAAAACTGTTCCATTATTAAAAACAAACAAATAATTTAATGAAAAATTAAATGAAAAGTCACATCGCTTTATATGTTACAACTGTGGAAAACGTGGTCATTATGCAAGAGACTGCCGTGCTCCTAAACAAAAACATAAACAACCAGGAGAAAAGAATATGTTAGGTTTCAATGTAGCAAATACAGACTGGAAAAATAATGATGAAGGTTTAAGATGGATATTGGACAGCGGTGCCTCAGCTTACATGTCTTATAAACGTGAAAACTTTGTTGAATTGTATGAGTATACGGGATCTCCACTGAAACTTGGAAACCAAGAAGCTGTAGAAGTTATTGGCGAAGGAAATATTTTGATAAACAAGTGTGTCAATGGACAATGGGAGACAAGTATCCTGAAAAATGTTCTTTATGTACAAAAATTGAGAAGAAACTTATTTTCCGAAGGTGTAGTGACAAGACAAGGTTATAATATTGTAAAGAAACATACTGATGCTTTGATTTACAAGAACAATAAATTAGTGCTATGTGCAACCTTACAAAGCAACAATTAATATGAGTTAAATATGAAAACAATTCAAAATCCAGTGTGTAATGTAGTGCAAAAATTGGACCTTAAAATATGGCATGAACGTTTGGGACATTTGAATGTTAAAGAAATTCAGAAAATGTGCAAAAACAATGTGATTACTGGTGTGGACTTATCAGACTGTGGCAAGTTTGTATGTGAGGGTTGTGCTTATGGCAAGCATGCTCGTCAACCATTCCAAAAATCAAACAGAGGACCACAGCAACCAGGTGATGTGCTTTCTGTACAAGGTATGAAATATTTTGTTATTTTTAAAGGCGGTGCTACAAGTTTTAGGTATGTGTACTTTATAAAAAATAAATGTGATTTGTTAAACTGTTTTAAAAAATATATATCTATAAAATATATATAACTTGATCATTAAAAACAAGTTTTCACATAGTGTACGCATATTACATACAGATAATGGTGGAGAATACACAAGCAAAGATTTTAAAGAGTATCTTGACATCGAGGGTATTTCTCATGAACTCACTGCCCCTTACACACCTGAACAGAATGGCCGGGCAGAAAGAGAAATAAGGACAATTGTTGAAAGTGCTCGATCCATGCTTTATACTCGTAATGTACCACTCAATCTATGGGCAGAAGCGGTCAATTGTGCTGTTTATTTATTAAATCGTACATCCTCAAATCAGACATCAAATATTACACCTATGGAGTTATGGAGTGGTACAAAACCTAGTTTAGATCATGTCAGAGTGTTTGGATGTGAAGGCTATGTTCATGTGCCAGATCAGTTGAGAAAGAAGCTTGATTGTAAAAGTCGTAAGATGATGTTAGTTGGATATGATAATACAAACAATAAAATGTATGATTCAACCACAAAAAGAATTGCAATATCAAGAAATGTTATTTTCAATGAACAGAAAAGTCCAGAATTACAACGGAATGAAGCTCAATTTTTCATATGTGATGATGATGAACAAAATGGTGAAGTGGTGACAGATAACAATGAGATGGATACAAGTGATCAGAATTGGGGAAATGATGACAGCACACATACTGCCATTGATGAAAGTGATGAGACCTATGAACCTTCACAAGAAATTGATCTTACTGATATAGATCATTCAAATATTACTTTGCGACCGCGAAGAAATAATTTTTTCGAAGCAAATTTAATGGAATTGGATGTACCTGTGACTTATAATGAAGCAATTAATAGCAAGGAATGTAAGTTATGGCTAGAGGCCATAAATGAAGAATTAGAAGCTCATCATATCAATAACACTTGGAGTTTTGTGGATAATGAAAATCATAGAACTATTACATCCAAATGGGTTTTCAATATTAAAAGAAACCAAGATGGTCAAGTAGAAAGATATAAAGCTCGACTTTGTGCCCGTGGTATCACACAAATTGAAGGGATAGATTACAATGAAATTTTTTCACCTACTACAAGATATGAGTCAATAAGAATACTGTTATCTATTTTTGCTGAATATAATTGGCATATACGACAATTAGATGTCAAGACGGTTTTCCTGTATGGAGAATTAGAAGAGGATATTTTTATGGAAATTCCAGATGGAGTGAAAGCGCCAGAAAATAAAATATGTAAATTGACAAGCATCAATATATTTCATAAATAAATAAGCATCTCATTGCTGGAATAATAAATTTACAAATTTTTTATTGAAATTTGGTTTTGTTCAATCACAGGCAGATAATTGTGTATTTGTAGGTAACTTTAATGGTATTAAAGCCTTGTTAATTTTGTATGTAGATGATGCTTTAATTATGTCTCAATCAAATGCAACATTAGATCAAATTGTAAGTTATTTAAAACAAGGATTTAACATCAAAGAGTTAAATTTAAATCGGTTTGTTGGTTTAGAAATTGTAAAAACTGATGATTCAGTGTCTATCAGTCAAAGACATTATATTGAACAATTATTAAATAGATTTAATATGAGTACTGCACACCCTTGTAATACACCTGTTGATGTAAATGTTCAGTTAACTAAAAACATTGATAATGAACAGATTAATTTTCCTTATAGGGAAGCCATAGGGTCATTATTGTTTTCATCTACAGCAACAAGGTCAGATATCTCATATGGTGTAAATCTATTAAGTAGATATATTAATAATCCAAGTGTACACCATGTTAATCAGTTGAAGGGAATAATTAGATATCTTATTAAAACTAAAGATTTATGTATAAGGTATCAAGGTCATGAAAGTTTAATTGGATATTCAGATTCAGATTTTGCTGGGGACTTAGATACAAGAAAATCGACCACTGGTTATATTTTTATGTTAAATGGTGAACCTATATCTTGGTCTAGACAAAAACAATCTTGTATTGCCTTATCAACGACTGAAGCTGAATTTATGGCTGGTTGTGAAGCAGCCAAGAATCTTTTATGGTTAAGACAGTTTTGCAAAGAAATTAATATCAGCCAAAATTGCACAACTATGTGTATTGATAATCAGAGTACTATCAAACTAATAAATAATCCTGTTTATCATAAAAAGACAAAACATATTGATGTTAAATTCAATTTTGTTAGAAAAAAGGTCAAAGAAAAGTTAATTATTATTAAGTATGTGCAAAGTTCAGATCAACTGGCTGATATTTTAACTAAGGCTCTGCCTACTGCTAAATTCGAACATATTAGAGATGAAATATTGTCAGTTCTGTAAGTTGTTTTTCTATTAATGTTGTTTTTCAAAGCATATATTTTTTGTTGTATAGAATTGTAGTGGTATAAAATTTAGTGGGAGTATTGGATTACAGTTTAGCTTAATACCACCCTGTATTTTTGTTTATCTTTTGTAACAACACTGACGGCGCTACCTTTTGTATCCGGCCAGTCAATGTGTTTTAAGTCTAACTGTACAACGAGTTAATTTTAAGTTTTTGGTTAATAAATTCTTTTTACTTTTGTTGCAATTAGAAATCTTGTTTATTATTAAATAACCTCAATAAGAACACCATAGTGGAGAGGGCAAAACCCAGATTTGTCACAGGAGGGAGAAGGAAAAATTCCAGATGGATGACCGAGAAAAATTTAAAAAGTTTCAAGTATGTTTAGACCTAGAAACCCAGAGATCGTTACAAACACGAATGGCGAGGCACTACTGGAAATTGACCAAAGGATAGAAAGGTGGAAGGAGTACCTGCAGGCACTATTTATTGGTGAGAACCGAGGCATTTTAGAGAAACCAAACATAGAAACCCTCTATCACCACAGAAGAGGTTTCGAATGCAATCAGAAAGCTTAAGTACAACAAAGCAGCAGGACCCGATGAAGTTTATGCAGATTTGCTAAAGCTCATAGAACAAAACCACCTGGACATCATTATAGAGCTATTCATTTACATTTCAGAGAGCGGCACAATTCCAGAAGATTGGTTGGTTTCAACGTTTATACCCATACCGAAGAAAATCACAGCTAAAAAATGCGAGGACTACAGATCCATTAGTCCAATGAGTCACGTTCTAAAAACATTCCTAAAAGTCATACATGAACGTATTTATCACAAACTCGAAGAGCATATCGGAGAGACAATTTAGATTTAGGAACGGACTCGGCACACGGGAAGCACTGTTTAGCGTTACTGTTTTAATACAAAGAGCACGCGATGTAAACTATAATGTCTTTGCCTGTTTTATTTTAAAGCTTTTGATTGAGTAAATCACACAAAACTATTGGAAACGCTCAGACCGTCAGGCCTATATTGCAGGGATATCCGCATTATATCTAACCTTTACTAGAAACAAAAGATTCGTGTTCGGCTGGAGATTGCACTCTCCGAAGAGTTTGAAGTACGCCAAGGAGATCGACAGGGATGTGTGCTCTCTCCTCTGCTTTTTAATGTTTATTCAGAGGGACTGTTTAGAGAGGGTTTGGAGAACACAGATGACGGCATTTTACTAAACGGCGTACATATCAATAATCTAAGGTACGCTGACGACACAGTCCTAATCGCAGACACAGTTGAGGGTCTCCAGTGGCTAATAGTCAGAGTAACAGAAGTTTGCGAAACCTACAACATGCGCCTAAACACAAATAAAACGAAGGTTATGATAGTAAGCAAACAAGATATTAATGGCCAGTTTTACGCAAGCGGTTCCCAACTGGAAATGGTTACATCGATAAACTACCTGGGCACATTCCTTAACAACAAATGGGAACAAACAAATGAAATTAAGTTCCGAATTGAGAAGAGTAGAACAGCTTTTAATCGTATGAGAAGCGTGCTGTGCAATTTAAATATAGGCTTGCACCTCAGAGTTCTTAGATGCTACGTTTTCTCAATGATGGCATATGGCAATCTGTTCGGGTGGAGAGTGCAATCTCCAGCCGAACAGATTGGACTCTGACCGACGCTGCATGTAAAGGTCTTGAAGCATTTGGGATGTGGTGCTACAGACGCATGCTTAGAATATCATGGATTTACCACGTAACCAACGAAGCCGACCTACAGCGAATGAGAAAACAAATAGAAGTATTAAACGTAACCAAAGAACGAAAATGTTCATACTTTGGGCATCTTATGCGAAACCAGAAATATAGCCTACTTCAGCTTATTATGCAGGGCCATCTTAACGGCAAAGAGGTCCTGGAAGACGACGTATATCGTGGCTGCGAAATCTAAGACAATGGAAAGGAATGACAACTATGGATCTATTTCGTGATGCAGCCAATAAAATCAGATGGGCCATAGTAATCTCCAACGTTTACTGAGGATAAGGCACTATAAGAAGAAGAGATAATATTATTTGATAATATAATTTCATTCGATATTCGAACATTAAAATTTAGTTGCATCATAAAATATGCTACAATATAGTTGAAAACCATATACTCGTATCAAATTAAATTAAGTAATAAAGAATTTCAAAAACTTAAACTATAAAATTCTATTGGTAAACAAGGCATTAACCAAAATAATTATGTAAGTGCGTGTTTGAACAACGCAAAACGTTTCTTTCAAAATAAAGAAAAATATTACTTTATGAACGTCTTCATGCGTAACCAAATTCCATTAAAAAAACTTTTTTAATGTTCCCTTATAACTTGATTTAATTACAATTTTTATGTAAGTTTTTTATAGGAAAACTTACAAACAATAAAAGGTTATATGCAATAAAATCTGCCAAATATTCCCGGAACTAATGAACTACTTTATAAAATTATAGTAGGATATACCTTGAATAACTAAACTACATTTTTGAATAAGAAGCAAACAACATTTAATTTTTTTTTCTAGATCCCGAGAACAATATAATTTAAAAAATATAATTCACTAATAAAATACTACGAAAATAAACTGTTATATACAATGTTCATGAAATAATTGGTAAGAATAAATATTTAGTTATTTTATAAAAAACCTGTTACAGAGTTCATGGCGGAAAATTTCAAATCTTTTTTGTCCTGCTCTCCGAATTCCACCAAACCTGCATTTATCACTGTTTAATAGAGTATATTTTCTTGTGAAAATTCTGTTTTCCAAGTTTTACCTTTCCGGGATAAACCGTTTTTAAGGAGGATTTTTTTTTCATAAACCTCCGTCTGCGTTCTCCATTCAAACCAAAATGTAAATTGTATGAAGACAATGCAAAATAAATGAAGAAAATGTAAATTGTATAAGAATCAAATTTAAAGAAGGGGCTATTAAAAAAAAACTCGAGTTTCATATTTTTCACATTTGTTACTAATCCGAACGATTTTTCAAAATTCACAATGAATACTTTTTTGTTGGTACCTACGTCGTACATATGGTGGTCCAAATCTTAACTTCATCATCATCATCTCAGTCTTCTTATACTCTGAAAGGTGTAGTGATACTATTTTAGGTATGTGTTTGAATTTGTTGTTTCTATGCGTTTCTATCTTGTGCTAGATGTATTGCCTCGTGCATTGAGTCTTCTGTCATTTCTTTTAATCTGTCGGTCCATCTCTTTGGAGACCACCCACAAGGTCTTTTTCCCTCAACTTTTCCCTCGACGACGAGGTTTTCCATCTCACCTGTTCTTCTAGCTACGTGGCCAAAGTAACTGAGATATGCTCTATTGATTTGTTTTAGTAGACGCTTTTTGATTTTTAGTTCTTGGAGAACAGAGGCGTTTGTTTCTGTGTTCTACCCATGATACTCTTAGGAATTGTCTATACCAACGGTGGCGAACCTATGGCACGCGTGTCACAGCTGACACGTTGTAAATTTTTATTGGCACGCGGGAGAAGGAGGGCAGCGTTAAAATATTGTGCTTGATGAAAAAAGACCGTCAGGATTGAAGAGAATGTACATTGAACATCGCTCGTGATGTCTTTTTGTGCATTTTAAATACCGCTTCAATATTGGCTGCTGACCCCAAAATAGCAGAACCGTATGACGAGCTAGATTGAACGATGGCGTGGTAAAATATTTGCAGAATATCATCTTTCACGCATTCCTGAGGGTTCTAATCAGATATCACACAGTACTTAATGTCGAACATGTTAGTTCAATATGATGATGTCACATTTTAGCTTTTGATCAAGTGTTACCCCTAGAAATTTTATTGATTCGGCCCCTTTGGTTGATTTTTGAACAAATCTTAGAAGCAAACTATAATCATGAAGTATGATTTGAGTGAAGTCCATTAACACGTTGACGCCGGCACTGTATTATCGTGATTGTTTTAACGGGCGGCGTTTAGCCGATGTTTTTAAATTTTTTTCTGCGGACGCCCATGAGAACAAATGGCATCTAGTGGCTACGGTAAATGTGCCACATGTACTAAGGCTATATGCGGCACATGCAATCACTGAGGAGTTGCTCTCAACAAATGTTGATTATAAAATGATCCCTATGAAACTCAATGCCTGATCTCCGACGCTAATCATGGAAAAGAACATGCAAATCGAAAACCTCAACAAACGTGTAGAGCAGTATCAATGCAATAAATACGCAAGCTTCCTGTGATTAAGCTTATTGCAGGAATATCAGTTGCCTGAAATTTGTTTGTATTAGCCAAAAACTAAAATGTGTTCGAATATACAAATTAAAAAAACGTTGGCACGATATCGTTTCCTGCGAATCCTAAAATACCTGCATTTTAGCAACAGTTACACGGCTGTCACAGCTAATCGCCTTAATAAATTTTTAGACATAATGAACGAAATTGTTTACAATTTAAGCAAAAACATTTAATCCTGGGAAAGATATTGTTATTAAAATGAAATGTCAGCACAGCATGTACCACCGGTGGCTCATGCCGCCCGACGTAGCGGACGTGCATATACCTCCGGTGGTACATGCCGGCGTCATCATGTTAAAGATTTATAGATTATCCTCCTAACGTTTCTGATTTTAAATTGCTACTTTTAATTAAATCGTTTAATGTCTGGTTTAGATATTAAAATGTTGGTATCCTCAACGTACAAAATATAATTGCATTGAACATTATTTGTTTGTTCCAGATCATTAATAAATATCAAGAATAGAGTTGGTTCCATTAGAGAGCCTTGGGGTACCACACACTTCTTCAATTCACTTTCAGATTTTTCAGATTAATTCCCCACGGCGTCTCCGGTGAAGGTAGAGCGTTCAAATTGTGTCAGGGAGTACTTCTTATGGATACCCATGTTCTGTTAAAATTTCATTGAAATTCTTCAAGCGTTAATATTTGATAATTTTGATATTTTGCTATTCGATTTTGGTTAGAATACCGAATTGACGAATTTGTCGATGGGTTTGTGCGTATGGATTGGATTCACTAAAAAAATCGCCAAAATAGGTTCCACTCCAAGTAAGGCAATAAAATTGTACACATTTGTAGATAACGAATCAGTCTATGGAATCGCTGCTGCAGATTTGCAAAATATTTAACTAGCCCCTCAAAGTTTAACCGGCACAAATGGAAATAAGGTCGACGATCTACTGCTTGAAAACTGTGAGAAATATATCAAAACTTCTATCAATTCTATACAGACTATTGATTTTGATATTCAATTTTACATTCTGGATTCTTTACGGTCGATAGCCTTGACACCAGATTTTTTGAGAAAAAAAAATATGAGTTGAAATTTATCAAATCCTTTTCTTGTCCAAATTTACGAATCCTACCAAACATGCGTTCGATAAAACAGATTTTCCTGTATTAAGTGTGTCATTTCTCTTTTCAGAGTAAACAGTTCTTGAGCGGGATTTTTTCCCAAATCTCGTACCGAGTTCTCTATTTAAACCCATGTAAATTGAAAAACCAAGCTCAAAAAAAGTTACAAGAGACACATACAAAATCATATGGCAGGCACCTCAAGATTCAACATACTTTGCCCTTACAACTATTCCACTCTTACAACTATCTAACAATCGCTTCACCCTTCATTAAGTTCGCTTCATTAAGTTTTCCACCCTATTCAAAATAGGGTTGAAACCTCTACCATCCAAAAGAATACAATCGCATGTACTAGTTAATATTTAATGAAACAATATTTGAATGGATATGGTATTGAATTTTCTGTTCAACCCTTTCACTGCCATGTTAAATTTAAGGAATAACACACAATACCAACATTTACAAAAATGCCGGTAGTTATGCAACCCCTTCCAAATTAATCACCTATTGATCAAAAGCAGAAAATATCAATCCTCTATAACCCTTTGCTCCTTCATAACCCGGCGCCGCGGCGCCCGACGGCGGCGCTAGTTACAATGCATCAAAGCCATAGGTCCAATATAAAGAACTGCGTCGAAAAGTCTGCCGCAGCACGTTGAAGTCAGATGGCGGCAAACTTGAAGGTGTACTTTTACAGTGCACTCTGCACATTTATGGAGAAATTACCGGATCGGGGTGCCTTACGGAAGTGCCGATCGGTTTATTTAGATTCCCGTTTCTATCTTGCGCCATGCAAACCTAAATGTTGCGGATTTTTTTTCGGCATTTTGGACGCACCGGGTGAAGGGAGCGACGCAGGAAGCCGTGAGTGCTACCGAAATAGGCGTATCGGCGAAATATCGAGAAATGTTAGGTGAGAATCAAATATAACACCGAGATCTTTCATTATTTCCTTCTTGGTAATAGGGCTACCATCAATTGTATAGGTAGTTTGTATTGGAGAAAGAATTTTTGAGTACGTAACATAACAACACTTAGTGGTATTAAGTAATAATTTGTGTTTAACACACCATCTCACAAATGAGTCCATGTTATTTTGTAAGTGTAACATATCCCCATGGCACTTAATCGACTTATATAATTTTAAGTCATCAGCAAATGCTAATGCGGGACACGATATTGTGGACAGTAGGTCATTAATAAAGATAATGAATAATAAAAGACCCAAGTTAAAACCTTGGGGGCACCCGATGTTGCTAGAAATTCAGTTGATACGAACCCATTATAGTATACTTAACGAACTCTTAACGTACTATTTTCTAAATAGGACTTAAGAAGTGCTAAAGCTTCACGGTTTAAGCCTAGGTTGTAAAGTTTTTTTAAAATAAGGTTGTGTTGAATCTTGTCGAATGCTTTAGATAAATCAGTATTTATCACAACAACATGTAAGCGGTTATCAATTTATTCCGATACGTATTGTGCAAATGTTGCTAAATTAGTACATGTGGAACGACCATTCACAAATCCATGTTGTTTAGGAGAAATAAAACTTTTTACTTGATTATAAATAACACGGTAGAGGAAAATTTCAAAAACTTTGGCAAAGTTGGATAATTTGGATATTGGCCTATAGTTGGAGATACAAGACTGGTGAGATGCGAGCGCGTTTCCACCTATTCGGGAATGTGCAAGTTTTAATGGATAGATTAAAAAGAATCATTAAGGGTTGGGCGAAAACAAACCGACAATCACGTACTAAAAATGAAGGTGTAGAATCATCACCAGCTGTAAATTTATTAGATAATTGGGACATAATTAGTAGACGGTCCTCTTCATTAACTTCAGGAAAGTTAAAAGGAACAATGTTATTTAAATATTCAGTAGGAGCAGGAACATCAATTGAAGAGAACGAACTTGAGAGTCAGCAAAAGCGTTAACTATGGTGTAAGGCTCAGAAAACTCGGAATCTTCATTATGAAGCGTACCAGGAATCCCTGAGTGACCACGCTTATTATTTAAATATTTCCACACGTCAGTTGGATTTTTCTTAATATTGCTTTCCATCCTAAGGATATAAGTTTTATAGCAATACGCAATTTTAGCTTTACTTTGTCTGCGTAGTTTGTGTTCTGCGACTGTATTTGTCATAAAATAGGCGATCACCAGTTCTTGACCATTGCTTCCTATATTTTTCTTTCAATCGTAAGAGCGACCTTATTTCAAGGGAATACCATATAGCATACTTTGAAACAAAGTAAGCTTTCTTAGGCACAAACTCATCCAAGCATTGATATAATGTGGTATAAAGGGAATCCACAGGATCATTGATGTTATTATACTGTTCCAATGAAGATGACCAATCAATATCGCAAAGGGATTGATACAATAACATTAAATTTGATTTACGAAAATTATACGCCATTTGGCTATTAGACGGTAACGAACGAAAATGATGTGTTTCGAAAATACATATATAAATGTCTAGCGCAGGATAATAATTATCTTCCTTAACTAGGGGATATATGGAGTGTAAAACAGACAAATTGTTATTTATATTGGCTAGCACTAAATCTAATAAATTATTGCTTAAGTTACTGACGTTATTATATTGGGTAAAGTCGAGGGCATTGTTAAATTGTTGCAAACAGTGAGCTTTATTCGAAGCTGGAGTACCAGCTCTTGAAACATCAGGAATGTTAAAATCGCCAACAATAATTAACTGATGATCAACAAGGAGTGTTTCCAAGGCAGACATGAACGTTTCGAAGTCTTTATTGGGAATATCAGGGGGTATGTAAACTACACCAATAATAAGCTTCAGTGAGCCGATGAAGCACTTGCATAATACAATATCAACGAGAGGAATACTATTAATAAGCCTAGAAATATCCACTGGTATGATCTTGATTTTATCACGAAATGCTGCTAACACTCCTCCACCTCTAGTTCGTCTAACTTGCTTAAATTTGCGGCACTATTTGATAATTAGACGGAAATAATTCAAAATCGAATACAGAATCATTAAGTCACGTTTCACTCAGCACAATAATATCAAAAACAGAGCTAGAGGAGTTACAATAAAAAGTATCAGTGTTAGAGTTCAAACCTCTTACATTTTGATAGCAAATTGAACATATCTCAAATTTTAATGCGCTGTTGGACACCTGTTGGTTTTGTTTTGAATGTTTCAAGAGATAGTTTTTATCTTAGCAGATTTATTTTATCATTTTCGCAGGGCCCTTTCTAATCTTAATAAAAAAAAACCAGTTGTAAGTGGGAGTAGCGACGCAATTCCGAGACGTACCATTATGTGTGCGGAAAGCCAAAACAGCATTCTACAATCCACTGAAAAATCCAGAACATTCACCAAGGGGCTGCAAAAATATGGACTTTTTAATGTCGTCATTTGTTCCCTGCAATACGGCGAGTTTCGGCAAGCGTCGCTACGGTTTCAAACGACGAAGCGCGATGTCGGTTGCACTAGAAGATAAAAAAGAAAGCGTAAAATTCTCTGCGGGAATCGCGCGAAACTATTCCCGTAGAGCGTAAGTTGGCGATTCTGCGGGAGTTTTCCTGGAGGTCAAAAGAAAAAGAAAGCGTCTTCAACGCAATCGAGATTAAACTCCCAAACACACTCAGAGGTGATATGCCTCATCGAACGGCGCCAGTCCAGTACATATCCGTCAATTGGTTAGGACCTTCTAGGTACCACCGCAAAACGCCTCTGAATTTTTTCACTTTTTGTTCACGCAAAAAGTCGTTGCAGCTTAAAAATTGCCGGAATAGCTGCGGGCAAGTGTTTTGAAGAGTACGAACCCAACTAGCAAGCTGGAGCCCTTTAAATAAGTGTAGGGCGTCCATGGACATGATTGCAAAATCGGCAAAAAAGTTGCATTTTCTCTTGCACCAGGTGAGCGGGACGGTGCAGGACGGCGAGCAAGAGCTCTGATAACCTGGCGCGACGGCAGCTAAAGCGTGCGGTACGAATTTTCGTGATCCGACGCAAAATTCGCCTCGAAGGTAAAAAATTCGTGATTTTAGGTTTCGGTCTGGTGCGTCCGAACCTGGGAGAATTGAGTTGCGAATGTGTCACCGCTCGACAAGGCTCTCGGTTAGAGACGAGCATGGGATCCCATCGACGCATCCCATCCCATCCCATTATCCCTTGGGATGGAATGAGTGGCATGAGCGTTGCGTGGGATGGGATTGGATGGGACGACAAATTTATATGGGACGAAGTGGGATAAGTTTTGATAATCTAGTAAATCTAGTTCGTGCATAATTAATTGTTTATCGTGCCATGATTATCGATGCTTATCGAGCCTTATCGATGTGATATATCCAGCCCAGGAGATTTCTGTGATAACGATGTAGTTCCGTCTTACGATCCGAAACTGGGTTACTACGAAAAAGGGTTACTCACTGTCAGTTAAAGTAATTACTGAAAAATTTAATTTGAACGAATTATCGTTAAGAAAGTCTGAACCGAAAAGAAAGTCTGCTATATAGGAAAAATGGTATGAATGGGGAGGGCCACGGAACCGAGATGGGATGAGATGAATGGGATGTGATGGGACGAAAATTTATGTTTGTGGGATGGGCTGGATGGGAAATGTTATGGGATAGGACAGGGACAGGAATCCGCTCCATGGGATAGGATCTGGAATGAGAAACTCGTCCCGTGCTCATCTCTACTCTCGGTTCTACACCAGAATAATGTACAATCCCGTTTTGAGTCGCCGTTTCCGCAAAAACCTAAATTTTCGGGAGGGTTTTGGCCCTCTGGAGGGGAGCAGTACGTACATTCGTATATTCGTTATTCGGACATTCATATATACGGAGACGGACATTCGTAGTTAAAGCATCGAAGACGCGCGGAGGCCAGAGGTGGCATAAAAGAGCCGAATTTGACTTTTTCAAAAACCTGTCCCAAATCAAAATTCAAGTCGTCTCAGAATTAATCTAAATTTGCGATTCCGTTGTGACCTGGCGATTCAGGCCGAACGCTTCTCCACACGGACCCCAATAGTTTGCATTGCAAAAATTACCACTTGTACGGAGGTCACGGCGAAGATGCCACGGTAAAACGAAATTCACTAAATAATTCCGGTAGAAAACTTCAAGACACGTCCTCCTACACCACTCTCGTCGCTGCTAGACTTTTGTCAGCGACGTTATTCACATTTTTGCATTTGTGCGTCAGATTCTTATAGCCAAAGAATAGACGAACGAGGCGATTTTCGAGGGCGAAAGGCAAGGCGATTTTCGATAACTCTCCCGGATCGCGCCATTTAGACGACCAAAAGCGACATTTTTTTTGCAAGAAAATGTGTGTTTTTACGTTCCAAAAATTTTCAGCAAAAATGCCGAAAAGTGAGGTGACAGTCGGATGGATGAAGACTTTCCGGATACACCGGCGTCGGAACCACGACCAGGTGCGTTCCACAAAAACTGTCCGAGTTGTGTGTGAAAAACCCGGAAAAAATCACCCAGCCGCCCCCGGAGACAACAGGTCGGTGAAATTATTAAAAAAAAATACCCGGTTCTTTTGCAATTCAGTTGTGGGAGGTTTCCAATCGTTGCGTAATATTTAAATATTTAAAAAAAAACTTAACTCCTTTTAAGTTCAGTGTACGCAACTCGTTTAGCAATCCAGCGCAAAACTAGATGGCACTATTAAAAAAAAAACTTGGGCAACATCGCTCGGGATGGCGGTGTATAAATTCAGGGTCCCAGGCACTGAAATATATACTACCTGGAACGAGCGCTGGCTTCTTGGCTTGTGCAGGCCGAGAGAGAGCATCACAAGGTATCTCTCGTATCGCTCTGTCTTCTTCTAGTACAGTCCAAAAGTAAAACTAACCCTTTCGGCCCTGGCGGTGGCAATTGCCACCGCAACATTTACATGTCTCTACTTACTATGACAATTCATATTTTTGCTGTTTATCACAGGAATCACTTCAACAAAGTCTAATAAACAAAATACATGCGCACTTTATGTCATTACTTGACTTGTGTTGTGTGTAAATAAGTGTTTTATAAAGTCGTGCGAGATGGATGCTGATAACCTCAACAATCTATTTGGTAAGTAGGAATAATTACTGCGTAAAACCCGATATTGATTAAACTTTTACTGCTATGTGAACAGTAAGATATGTTTGATAAGTAGAACGTAAGATGTTTGAGGATTCTGCTCAAATAATCCTTGTCATAACCCTTTGAAATTTGTGTACGCAATTGCCACCACTGGGTGTCTGCGCAAAAATTGATAAAAAATTAATTTATTTCTTGTGCATTCTTAGATAATAATAGAATTCCTCCAATGACTTCTTATGGCAATGTAAAGTAATTATCCCGAGAAATAACTTTACAGGATGCAAATGCAGCAATATTTGCATTGCCTGATTCGGACATAGAAGATGAAGTGGAAAATATAAACGAAATGGATGTTGCAGAAGAGTTAGATGAAGAGTCGGACGAAGAGAAGAATCCAAGAAGAGTTCAAAATTCAATTTTAAAAAAGAAAACGTGAAAAAAATTAATTGGAAGCGAGATGTGTTTGTTCCGTCAAACGTCATGTTTACTCCCTTTGGCAGTGATGACGAAAATACCAATAAGTGTCAAACTCCAATGACCTATATTACAAAATATTTTCCAAATAATATTTTCCCTGAACTTGCCGAAAAAACCAACATGTACGCGGAAAAAATATCAACACAAACACGGAAGAAATTAAAGAACTTGTAGCTCTGCATATATTCATTGGTATAATTCGTTTTCCCAGATTGAGGATGTATTGGACACCTGCCACAAAAATAAAATTCGTGGATGATGTTCAAATAAGTCGCAATCGTTTCGAAAACCTTAGAAATAATATGCATATTGTGGATACGATAGTAGAAGGGTTGGCATTTTCTAGTTGGGTTGCCTAATTAGTGCGCCGAAACGAAGTAGGCTATTGCTCGAAAGTCCCAACAATCCAGTACCAATCAAACGTAAGAAAAAGCATAATATTCCGGTAAACGACGTAAGATATTACTACCTTGATCACTGGCCGGCACATATAAATGGCAACGAGCAGCGCTGCAAACTCGAGACATGTGAAGCACGCTTGCGAATACAGTGCGAAGTGTCCCTCTGCTTGTCCAAATTTAGGAAGTGTTTAAAAAAATCATGTTAAATAAATTATGTTTGTGTTTATGTACGAAACTGTAAGCTTATTAGAAAAAAATGTAAGTTTTCATTTTTAGCATATTTTAGCTTTAGGACCTTTTAGCTGGTGGCATTTGCCACCACTAATTAATTCCTATACTTATTATGATATATAATTAAGCAAATGAGTTCAAATTTTGCTATTTATGATCTTAAGATGCTCCCATCAATAATAATTAACCAAAAAATTTTTTTCCAATTTAAAAATCCAGAGCTGAAAGGGCTAGATCAGTATGTTCAATCTGAATGTTTCAATCCTATACTTTTAATAATTAAAAAAGTATTTTACCATTGTCTTTTTGAAAACAACTTTCATTAAAATATATACGCTTCGTTTTATAATATGCTCGCCGATTAAACGATCTCACTCTCTTTCTTGATACAACTCAATACAACTAGCTTTTCTCTCTGACTGTATCACATCCTCCCACTCTCGACTACACTGTTGACTAGACAAGGATGAAGGGAGGTCCTTGGCACCTCTCTCTCGCCCCGCACAAGCCAAGAGGCCAGCGCTCGTTCCAGGTTGTATAAATTTCAGTGGTCTCGGGTCACATCTCCCGGAATGGTGGTGAAAGGGTTAATAACCAATAGTTTTTTTTTTAATTCTTCAAAGTCTTGGTTATTAAAGTACAATGCTATAGTAGTATAACCTTCTAGGAAATGTAATATAGACAGTAAATGAAAAGGATTGTTGCGATTGTTACTAGGTGGTAGATTGTAGTTTTGCTGGTGACGACTTCTAATGCGAGCTTCATAGATCCATTGTACCAGCGCAAAGGAAAGTTAAATGTCCTTTGCGTAGTCAAACCACCTGACTATGTCACTAAGTCTACATCGACGAAGACAATCGGCACTACTGCGAAGAAGTACAGGCGCTCATCAAGACGATCTCACGGCACCTCAGCCCAGAAAGCAGAAAGAAACATGCCAACCACACCCGGACGACTAGAACAAGCGTAGTCGAGAACGAAGGCATTCAAGATTGCGAAAGCCAAGGAAGAACTCGCGCGCTTCTAAGAGCTTGAGCTTGCGCTAGATCAACTCGCTGCACTAGAAACAGAAGATACAGATAAAAGAGATGACTACGTCTCCGTGTTTTCAAAGAAGGAAAAAAGGTAAGTGTGGACACGTGGCATAACCAAACGGAACACACGATGTTATCAATCGCGAACGAACCTCATCAGCCTCCTGAAGTTATCGTAATAGAAAGTCACAGACAGGAGGAGCATCATGTCCAACAAACCACTCGACAGCAGCAGGATGCACCGGCGGGAGCCAGTGCACAGCCAGACTTCTCACAGCTTTTGTCTCTAGTCTTGTCTGTCTAGTCTGTCTAGTCTTGTCTCTCTAGTCCTGTCTAGTCTTGTCTAGTATTGTCGAGTCTTGTCTAGTCTTGCCTAGTCTTGCGTAGTCTTGTCTGGTCTTGTCTGGCCATGTCTGGTCTTGTCTTAAGTCCCATACAAAAGTCGAACCGACAGCCCCGTCGAGCGGTGCCACATTCGCAACTCGACTCTCCCAGGTTCGGACGCACAAGACGAAACCTAAAATCAGCAATTTTCTACCTTCAAGGCGAATTTTGCGTCAAATCTCGAAAATTCTTACTGGGCGCTTTAGCTGCCGCGCGTCACGTTTTCATACTTAGATATAAATGGAAAATTCACTATGTTTTAACCACATTTATAATATGAAAAAATGTTATATAACTTATTATTCACATTTATATAAATTTCTACACATATCACGACTCGAGTTTCGATGTTTGACGGTCATTTTCAAGTATAAATTTATATAACTGTGAATAATATGTTATATAACATTTTCACATATTATAATTGTGCTTAAAACATAGTAAATTTTTCGAATTTTTTTGAGATAAAAGATAAATTTTTTGAATTTATGTTTATAATTGCTTAGAGAATAAATCCAACTTGTTGATATTATTATTATAGTATACATTTCTAGAAAGATATATTATTAAATCTTCCATTTACTAAGCAGAAGTAATTTATTAATAAAATTTAAGAATGGCTTAACACAATGTTTTAATAGTTTAACATTTTATAAGGTATAATATTTTCGTTAAGAATGTTGTGCAATATAAACCGGTAAATTATTTACATTTGCCAAGTAATTGCAAACAATTTCTTATTCCTAATGTAATCTTCCTCTGCAATAACTTCTGCATAGATATCATTATATAAACAAAATGGTTAAACTTCTTATGTTCTTTTCCTTCTTTGATAAGATATAGCGTTTCCTCTGTGCGAATGTGGTTCGGAATAAGTGGAGTGAATTCAGTTGGGATTCTTACAGACGCGAAGGTATTCGGTATGTATGCTATGTAAAGGTTGAAATATCTGCAGCACCGCCATTACATATTTGCATTTCCGGTTCTTTAACCGGCGTTACCGATTATTGTGTGTTCATAGCGTTTGTAAACTGCAATCTGAATAGTGAAACAACTTTATTTTCGGCCACGAATAAAACTGCAATAACCGTCGGATCGTAAGTTTATTATGGTCTCGCAACCGGAGACTTTCGCCTTGCGTGCGAGAAATATTCATTTTAAAAGTTATGTCAAATCACCTGGGATTATAGTTTTTATTTTACTGTGTTTCCTTGTTATGTTGTTTGCGCTGCTACTTTGAATGCATTTTAATGTAGCCCTTACTGATAGAAAAAAAATTGGAAAACAAACATTTCCTTTTATGAAAATACAAGCAAACTGTGATGTTTCAAGTGGAAAATTTAATAATCCTACAAGACGCATCATTAAACACGTTCGAATTATTAAATTTGCAACCTGCATTTCAAAGACAAGTCAATATTCACATAGACAAAAACAATATCCATACAGTCAGACAGGACTTGTCAGACAAGACAGGAGAGACAAGACTAAACTGACAAGAATAGACTGACAATACTAGACAGATAAGACTACAGAGTTCAGACTTAGCAGACAAGACTAGACAGACACTCTTGAGTCGGCGTCCAGCGAGAGTGGACGACAAGCTATTGAATTTTAAAATTAAAGTGAAGTTAAAAATGAAGTTAAAAGTATTGTGAAGCTTACTTTCAAAGTAGTACGTTTAACAATGGCAAAGGAATTACGATCGAATATACCTTCGACTAAGCAGTTCGAAATGTTAATTTTTCTCGAAAACCCTAATTTTGAAAGTCTTATTACGGGTGTAATTAAAAAGGAAATTGAGCCTCCGTATGTTTTAATTGGAGATCTAACTAACCAAATTGAAATATTGACAGAAAGAAATGAAAATCTAGTAAAATCAGTGAGTACTACTGCGTGCGAAATTCCAACTTTTTCGCATAAATCAACACAAAATGAACGAGCTATAACGAATATCTGCGATAGTGGATCTGCTAATCGGCTCGATAGAGAGAAAAGGCAGACTCTGTCAAGAATGGGCGCACGTGCGAAAAAAACAATAACAAAGAAATAGTAGGCGAATAATAGTAGGACAGACAGAAACAAATGAAAACAAAGAGAATTGGGAAACACAACGTTACAAGAAGAGGCAATATCGAACATCAAATATAATTCAGGGAACTAATGATAATATTACACAAATAAAGGCTGCTAGCAGATATTACCCTATACCAGTGGTCCCCAACCCTATGCCCGCGGGCACGGGCCCGCGGGAAAGTAAACGCAAACAAAATAGCATTAAAAGGAAATTACTCAAAAAAGGACAGAAATAAATTTTTGACCATCAAAACGTCATTTTTATAAAATTCAATGTAAGAGGACTTGAATTCAGATGAGGACTTGAATAGAAAAAGATGCCCGTCACCCGACAGATTTTCTGAAATGTGCTCTTGAGTGCAAAAAGGTTGGGGATCCCTGCCCAATACGTTTTCCAGTTGCAGCCAGATATATCTACAAAGGACTTAACAGAATATTTAATTAACAAAAAATTTAATAATATCACATGTAAAAAACTCACGTCGAAGCACCCAGCTGAACACTCTTCATATAAGCTAACGGCATCATTTGAATGCCTCGGTGGCATAATGAAACCAAGGACTTGGCCTAGAAACACATGTATAAATCCCATGTCAATATTATGTGAATACCCACATATAAAATCAGTAAAAAAATTCTATCAATAAAGAACTCAGCATCCAGAAACCAATTAAAGTTAATAAATCATAACGTGCAGTCTCTAGGAAATTCTATTGATAAATAGAATATAAGCTTGAAAATATTAATAATTGCAGACTGTTGATCATCACTGAACATAGGAAGAGCCCCGAAAAATTGGACATACTAAAAATAAAAAACTTCAATTTGTGCTCCTGTTTCTGCAGTGCAGAAGGATTATACAGAGGATCTGCTATCTACTGCAAAAATGAAACAACATTCAGAATTAGGGGGACATCAAGAAAATGGCTGAGCAGCATGTGTTTGAGTATGCAGCTATATAAGCTGTGATTAACAAGAAGGAACTAATCGTTGAATTATATAAAGCTCCGCAATCACATATAAAATCTTTAAATAATTTGAATAAAACCAATTATGTGATTTGTTTCATGTGATTGTTTATTTGTCTATAGTTTCACCAACACACACACACATATATATATATATATATATATATATATATATATATATATATATATATATATATATATATATATATATATATATATATATACAATTTATGATGGGGTTTGCCATATTTTTAGGAGTGGTGATTGGTGGAGGAATTCTGCTTGTTCGTTGAGGCAGTTTTGTCAGCTTTTATTCATGGTTTTCCCGATTTCTAGGGATTCCAACAGGATTTCCAAAAGGTACCAAAATTGCAATCCTTTTTCCTGGATGTGTATTATTCTCGTATGGTTATTTTGCTGATATTTGGTGTTCAATTTTTATAAGGTGATTAGCAAACGTGGATTTATTATTTTCTAGGCTTAACGATGCTTTATGTTCTTTAAATCTGGCTTCAAAATTTCTTCCCGTTTGTCCTATATATGTTATGTTGCATTCGTTACAATTAAGTTGGTATACTTCTGATTTATTTAGCGGATTTATTTTTGGTTTATGATTACATAAAATGTTTTGGAGAGTATTGTTGTTCCTGTACGCTATGGTAGTATAATTTTCTTTTATTGTGTAACTTATTTTTTCAGAAATCTTTCCTAGATATGGGTTACATTTGAATGTTTTTTCCTGTTCTTTTTCCCAATTACTATTGTAAGTTAGTTTTATTAATTCTCCACCAATCACCTAAATCTCCAATCACCAATTCTAAAAATATGGCAAACCCATATATATATATATATATATATATATATATATATATATATATATATATATATATATATATATATATATATATATATATATATATATTATATATATATATATATATATATATATATATATATATATATAT
This sequence comes from Phosphuga atrata, assembly GCA_944588485.1. Classification (NCBI taxonomy): domain Eukaryota; kingdom Metazoa; phylum Arthropoda; class Insecta; order Coleoptera; family Silphidae; genus Phosphuga; species Phosphuga atrata. The sequence continues at coordinate 9,778,546 of OX155896.1, read as the reverse complement.
ATATATATATATATAAATATATCACGACATGAATGATCGGGTTAATATTGCACCATAAATTTGATAAAGAACTGCTCCCAAAGATACCAGGAAAAAAGTGGACGGACGAACGGAAGAAAGAACATAGTGCACGAATGAAGAGGATTTGGGAAGAACGTCGCCGCATGACTGAGTTGACATAATTTTTGTTCAAGTTTACACGCTCTCTTTAAAGGGATTTACGATAGTAATAGTAATAATATATATATATATATATATATATATATATATATATATATATATATATATATATATATATATATATATATATAAATATATATATATATATATATATATATATATATACATATATATATATATATATATATATATATATATATATATATATGGGTTTGCCATATTTTTAGGAGTGGTGATTGGTGGAGAATTAATAAAACTAACTTACAATAGTAATTGGGAAAAAGAACAGGAAAAAACATTCAAATGTAACCCATATCTAGTAAAGATTTCTTTCTCATTTTCGATGTTACAGCTCTAAGCAACTTACTTTCATCTTAGCTACATTCAAAACTGTCGCCCCGGAGATCCATATAGGGGACTAGAGACACTGTTTTTTTTTTGCCTTGAAATTAGCCCTGTTGATTAACCATGTTGATTAACTAGTTTCCCGTTGCTTTCCTGATTGCCATGCCGTTGACTATTTCTTATAGTTCGTCCGCCTTCTGCGGCGATTTCTCACCCCCAGGGCAAGAGAGTGTCCTTCCGATATCATTTGCTATTGGTTGATTGCTTAAACCGGTGCACATTCGGTCTTGTTTGAACTAACAACTCCACACAAATCTATTAAGAAAACGATTATTATTTTAATATATAATTATATATTAAAATAAATATTCAATTAAAAGAATCTTCAAAATGTCCAAAAAACATGTCCAAAAAACAACGTGAAGAAACAATAATTTGTGATTTAACGAATCTAAAAAATAATAATATATACAACCTACTATAACCATAATGAGGATCAACAAACCAGTGCTACAAAGATAACTAATTTCTTCGCAGACAGCGCAAAGCTATTGTGTAAAACTATACCGCTAGAATTGAATTACAATATAACAACGAGTAACAATTCAATATTTCAAACACCAACCACGAGTGAAGAACTATATTATAGTACAATAATGAATTTAAAAAACAAGAAAGTGCGAGTCAAGACGATCCTTCCTCCAATCGTTCTAAACATGTGTTCTCATCGATTATGACGCCATTAAGGTCCATCATAAATAACTCCTTCACTGTTGGCAAATTCCCGGAGAAACTTAAAGCAGCCATAATAATTCCAATTCAGAAAGCGGAAAAATAACTGATACTTACAGTGTTCTCAAAAGTGCTCGAAAAACTCATCCATACTAGAATAATATCATTCCTTGAAAAATGTGAAACAATAAGCCCACATCAACACGCATTCATCAAAAGAAAAAATATTGATACTGCCTGTTACGAATTCTACAAGGATATTATGAATAATCTAGAAGCTAAGAATATCCCACTAGGTTTCCTAATGGATCTGCCCAAGGCGTATGATCTAGTGGATCTCACTATTCTACAAAATAAATTAGAGATATACGGCATCAGAGGGTTTGCACTGAAGTGGTTAAAATCGTACCTAAACAATAGATCACAAATAACCATATTAGATACTCCGAATGTTTTTTTTTGCATAATGTTGCATAATGTCCAGCGAAAGGAATATCACCATGGGTAATAACACTTCTTTTTAAGTGTCGTGACCGCATCGATCGTTGACCATGCTGTTGGCTAATAAGTTCAGGTTTTTAACTTTGTCGACTGCTGCACGAAACAGCTGGGCTGTTGTTTGGCCATAGTATGTCCTTAGAATTTCTAACTATGATGTCGTCCTTTGATGTCGTCCTTGGTCCTATACTCCTTATTCCCATTATCTTTTCCTGAATAATACGATGCATTAGACCATATTTGCCGGATGCCGCATAACGTGTCCAAAATATTCGAGTTACCGACGTTTGATGATGTACCCTAGTTCCTTAGTTTTATTTAATCTTTGTAGGATTTCTACGTTCGTCACTGTGTCTACCCAACTGACTTTTAATATCCTCCGGTAGGCTCACATTTCAAATGTCTCGACTTTTTTCATTACTGTGTCTGTTATCGTTCTGGATTTAACCCCGTATAGTAACACCGGGAACATGTAGCACTTGAGCATGTTAGTTCGTAGCTCTACTGATACATCGTGGGTACATGGTGCTCGTTTCATTTTGATAAGAGTTGTTCGCGCTATTGCTATTCTACACTTTGTTTCTACGCTGAAATCCCATTTTTCGTTAATTAAGCTTCCCCAATATATCAATTTATTTACTCTTTCAAGTTGATTACCGTTTACGAATATGCCAGCATCTTGCCTCCTGCTCTTATTCACTATCATATATTTCGTCTTCAAATTTATTGCGCATATGTATACATCATGATTTACGCCTCGACATGTTTGCACCAGTATTTGGGTACTGAAAAGTGCTTCGCGCGTGCCCATTCCATTTCTAAAGCCGAATTGGGTTTCTCCTATTCTGCTGTCTAGTTTTTTCTACAACCTACCATGGAATACGCAAAAACACTTTGAGGGCGTGGCTCATCAAGCTTATAGTGCGATGATCCCCGCATGTGTTTGCATACATTCATCCATTTATTTCATGTATTTGCATACCGTCATCAAACGGCATCTTGTCTCCTGCCCTTACTCACTATTATATATTTCGTCTTGATGATGTTCCGTTTCAATCCATACCTCTCACTACTTTGATACATTCTGTTCATTATATTCTACAGCATTCTTCTTCAGCTATATATTCCTGCCACCTCTCAAATTATGTTTCAATGTCAAAGATCGCGTTTCCCTGTTTGTCCTTTATGACACTAGGCGTGCGGATTTTGTTTATCCCTGCCACTTCTTTAATTTGCTTGTGTAGATGGAACATGTCATATTTTCGTTCGAGCCCATCTATTCCTTCGCACTCTTTTCTATTCCATTCAGCTTTAGCTTCCCTGATTTTTTGTCTTATTTTTATAATGGTGTTATAGGGGTGTTATAATCCTACAAGGGAGCACCATTAGTCCATTGCTTTACACCAATTTTGTTAATGATATCCCCAAAACGCATATCATCCCTCAACACACACACCATGATCAACTAAGCGGACGACACTTCACTATTAATAATAAATAAGTCGATAGGTATTAACGGAAACGCTAACCTAGCAATACCTTCCCTAACTGCTTGGTTCTCAGAGATCAGACTGATATTAAATCAGAACAAAACAAATATATATATATATATATATATATATATATATATATGTATATATATATATATATATATATATTTTCTATTATTATTTTACATGGTTGGTCCGTTTAGGAACACACGAAGCTTTATTTGTAATTCGCTTGCGTAAGAAGAATCCTCTTCCTTTCTTCCGTCCACCTGGTACCTGATCTTTTTGATACTTTATTCTCTGGAACAATTTTCCACTTATCAATTTTTCACCCAGAGTCAGCTCCACCAAACCGAGAAGAAATTCTGAATAACATTACACTATTAAAGAACAACAGAACCTCGGAAAGCGATGGAATTGTGGCAGAACTCCTCATGAACCTAGGTCCAAATTCACTCAAGGAACTTACAGAAATTATACAGGAAATCTGGAAAAACGAAAAACTCTCCAAAGACTGGAAATGTGCTCTGATTCATCCACTCCACAAAAAAGGAGACAAAACAGATGTAAACAACTACAGAGGAATCTCCGTCCTTGAAGTCGGCAAATCGAGCATAAAATTGGCAAATATCAAGCTGGATTCCGTCTTCACAGATCGTGCACGGAACAGATTTTCAACACAAAAACCGTTCTAAAATTCAGGGCCCTAAGAAACCTTCCAATCATATGTGCCTTCGTAGATTTCAAGAAGGCTTATGATTCAATTGATCGACAATCACTGTTCAGCATTCCGAAAGAACAAGGACTAGACACCAAAACACTAAAATTGACCATACAGACCCTCACTGATACGAAATCAAGAGTAAAATTCATGGGAGAAATCTTAGAAGAATTCCTGAGAGAGACTGGTGTCCGGCAAGGAGATGGGATGGGAGAGGATGATGACTATCACTTATCAATCCTCTTCAACCTTGTCCTAGATAATGTGATGAAGGAATTTGAAAAAGAAATGAAAGCACAAAATAGCTGGAACCTAATAAACATTGGGACACAGAAAAACAAGCACCAAATTCCATGCTTAGCCTTCCCAGATGACCTGGCCCTTCTGTCCAGTGATGAAATCACAGCAATAAAGCTAATTGAAACTCTCCAGGAATGTGTTAAAAAAGTTGGAGTGCAAATCTCCTTCCAGGAAACAGATGGATCAATATGGACAGATCAACAGAGTCTCTTACTTCAAATACCTAGGGGAAAGCACACTAACTGGAAATGAAAAAATAGATCAAAACACCCGTGTCCAAAAACTCAGAAGAACATATGGGAGAACAAGAGAAATTTACAACAAAAATTGTATGTCGCTCCATATTAAGGTTAAACATTACAATACTGTAATCAAGCCTGAAGCCCACTTATCAATTATGCAGGAGAAACTCCCACGCTTAATAAAAAAGGCGAGTTCGAGAATATCCTAAAAGAAGATTGAAAACCCGTAAGGAAAATCTTAGGACCAAGACATTTGGAAATGATGCCTACAATCACGGAATTCTACAGAAAAATTATCTAATATTGCGGCCGACCTGAAGAAAAGAAGGTTAATGTTTTACGGACACATTAAGAGACTCGCTGACACCAGGTTAACCTACAAAATTCTCGAAAAAGTTGACAAACTAAAGACTTTCCCTTGGACACAATAAGTAGGGGCAGACATGCTGAAATCCAAACAATAAAAATTTCGTACCGACACATATACAGAGGAAAAATTGATAAGTGGAAAATTGTTCCAGAGAATGAAGTATCAAAAAGATCAGGTACCAAGTGGACGGAAGAAAGGAAGAGGATTCTTCTTACGCAAGCGAATTACAAATAAAGCTTCGTGTGTTCCTAAAGGGACCAACCATGTAAAATAATAATAGAAAATATATATATATATATATATATATATATATATATATATATATATATATATATATATATATATATATATATATATAGTTACATTTATATTAAACGCAAATGTTGGTCTCAGTTTCCATAACTCAGGCAATCGCATAATAAATATTAAAACTTTTCCACAATTATTTTCCCAAAACTTATTTTTTGCGTTCAAGCGGTATTAAATCCAACTAAAAAAAATCTTGCCAACTATAAATCATAAATGTTGTAAATAAAAAAATAAAGAAAAAATCCCAGACTATTCTCGAATTAGATCATTATCAATTTTCCTTCCTACAATATTTCATATTTTTTATCTGCCTCCATTTGCTTTATATAAGTAACTGCAATTCAAATTAATTGACATTTTATTAAGTTCGTACTAATATTAAACCTATTGTGGATAACCCAAATACTATACATCAGACATCATTTAGTGAAATCCAATTGAATTTAACTCAATATTCTTCCAATTAATTCATGATCAAATGGAAATGTTTCAGGCTTCACTATAATTGCTAACCTAATTTGGCTAAATTTACAAGTCCTTATTACATGACAATGTTTAACATAGTTTATCACACATCAGATTAAATACATTAAACTACATAGGTAGCATTGTATCGAAAAATCAATCAATTTGAAAATGTGAATCAGTCAATACAATGATGCAATGCAAACGAAAAGGCTGAACAGGTTTGCACTGAATTAAGCAAGACAAGACTAGATGACAATAAATGAAGCGGGACGAGTATACACTAAATTAGATTAAGCGATAATAGACAAAACTAGTGAGTATTCGGCTGGATCAGACAAAATCGCCTAAGGTGAGGCTAGACTAGATAAAATAAAAGATTGTTTACTGCATAGATATATTTGATGACTCATGTCGTTCAGTTATAGAAGAATTTATAAACAAGACAACATAGAAGTAGATATAAGTTAAAACTATAATAGAGAAGTTTACGTGTGTATTACGCGCTGTATGATATTTTGTCATAGTTCTTCCGACTATTGACATATTGTATACGAAACACAAATCATAATTTCGATTAAGAAGTATTATTGAATGTTGTAACATAAGTTTACGTGAATAACGACAGGACAACACGCTATTACGAAATAGGTAATTTTATAGCCAGGTAATCCGATAATTCTGTTTAATATTTTCTAATTAAACTAAGTGCAATTTGGTATACTCTGCTAAAAATCTGTGATGATATTTACATCATTAAAAACTCGTCATTATCCGTTGGCGGTAAAAAGATGTCTCGCCATAAATTCCCCACGTAAAATAAATATCATAAATGCTCGTATAGATTTTACTTTGCTGTAAAACTTTTTCCCTCTATCTTTGAAGCGCTACCTTTTGGAATATACCTTTTGGAATAAATCACGAACGGAGTTGCCCTGCATGTGCCCCAGAAAGTCCAAAACTAGCTTCGATGTGGGAGGTAGTTAGCACGCCTGATCTGAAATATGAGCGCCCCAAACCCTTCACATTAATTTAACGGGTAATTAGAATATCATTAAGTACGGTCCATGAATATTGAGTGGAGCCTGCATATTATGATCCTGTCCGCTTCTTACTTAATATCGTAATACCCGCATTACAGATATTTTGTATTTACTAAACCCTCTGCCAATAACATTCCCGTGAAAAAAGAATCTGGTATTAATAAACATAAGAACTTTACTAGTAATTACTCCGATTAATAAATTAAACTTAAGATCCATATAATAAATCAGCAAAGGTATAAAACGTATCAGATTATATATATAGAGGTATTAGGCAAAACTAATGTAGTACATACAAAACTGTAACTAGTATACTGAACTAACATAATAGGTAGACTGGATAGAGACATGTGACTTATATATAAATGAGAATAATCAAAGTATTAATTACGCATGTAACTTTTATAACCTGCTGTGTGGGAAAATTTGGATTATTTTTCCCTTCTTTGTCCTTTTGTAGCCGAGAAGCTGGTGACTTTAATGTCTACTTTTCCGAGAACTCCAAGGTCAAAACCCACGTGACCCACGTTAATTTGAGGCTTATGGAATGATGGAATATGTGCACCAGCAGACTAGAATAACATCGACAAGATCAAAAATCGACAATATTTTTGGCATATAAAGAAATGCCTTATTTATGTCAGTGGAAGATACACCCATGTCAGACCACCGGTTAATTAGGCTAAGCAGCAGCCCGAAGGTGCAGTATAGAAAAAAATAACTCCTCGCCAGAAATATATGTACTTCTAACAGAAAATGTTTTGCTGAACAACTTCAGAGCAAATCATGTTCGGGGATCCTACAATCATCCAGACTATAACGGCAGAACTGTGTCATTCATCAAGACCCTCCAACATCATTTCTTTTCCTGCTTTCCCATATCGAAAATCAACGACAATCATAAGTCTTGGATTACCAAACGTCTGCCACTAAGTTATGGGACATGTTTGTTCTTACACATCAATTTGATCCAAACTGTAAAAGAAATATTTCTTCACCAAAGAGTAATTCAAGCACCTAATAAACAGAAAGCTATTTGGAGTATAGTAAAGAGCATACCAATAAAACTTAAAATTCTGAAGAGATCGAAATTTGGGAAAATTCCAAGCTTGTCACTGCACCGGAGTAAATAGCGACAATCTTCACCGACTATTTTGATCAAGCGCCAATGTCAATCAGTCAGAACATCACACCAACGGAAATCTCCAACAGTCACTTTAATTTTAACTTAAATGCTCCTTGATGAATTTTCGGCGAACGAGATTCTATAAATTATGGGGTCCTTAAAAAAAACTAAAACATGTGGACCTGACTCGCTACCTACAACATCTTTTGAGAATTCAGACATTTGCTAGTTGATCCAATAACTAATATAGTGAACGTCTCCTTCGCTGCTGAACTATTCCCAGAAATCCTGAAGATATCCACTATTATTCCTGTTCACAAAAAAAGGAGACAAAAAAACATGCTAACAATTATCGACCAATAGCCCTAACATCAGTTTTAGCTAAGATCCTGGAATACTCTATGCGAATTAGGCTTATCCCAGTTGTTAAAAAATTCAAATTATTCCATAGCAGCAGCATGGATTTTGCAAAGCAAAATCTACCACGACCGCACTAGCTCAATTTTACAACACAATCATCGCTGAGGTAGATAAGGGTAATAAGGGTAGTATAAGGTTCGATTGGGATACTCTGCGATCCATCGAAGGCAGTAGGGATAGATGTCATGTTCTGGACCCACCTTCCCACCTTCTGAAGAGTGTGTGAAGTCTATGTAACCTCACGATAAAGAGGGTGTGAGGTCTATGTAACCCCACGCGTGGGGTTACACGAGTTTTAGCGTGGGGCTAGATAGACTTCACATTCTCTTGAGATGGTGGGAAGGTGGGTCCAGAACATGACATCTATCCTTACTGAAGGCATTCGACTGCGTATCTTACAGTCTTTTTCTGAACAAGATCTTTAATTATGGAATAAGAGGCAAATCCGCCAGATGGCTTAAGTCCTTCCTCGAAAATCGTTAGCAAATTGTTCAAGTCAAATCGGGGTTAGTCGGCCAATCCCTTGTTAAGTTTACAAATATGGGTGTCCCTCAAGGAAGTGTCCTCGCTCCAACACTTTTCCTACTATACATTTGAGACTTGGGTATAAATGAACATCACTGCATACAGTATGCAGACGACGCCAGCTTTATCGTCTCTGAAAATACTGGGACTGATAACCCATCTCGAGCCAATATACTTCTAGAAAAACTTAACAAATGGTTCTCAGTAAACTGTTTTTACCTCAACGGAGATAAAACCGAATATATGATATTTCAGACGGCACGCAGTTCTTGTTGCCAAAGACTTTCCACTTAAATTAAATAACGACACAATCAAGAGAGTAAATGTAACCAAATTTCTTGGTATTCATTTAGAAGAAAACCTGCACTGGAATATCACCATTCAAGAAATTTTCAGCAAACTTCACAAGGAGATATTTCAAATCAGGTACTTCCGACAGTTTTTACCGAACGAAGATCTTCTCACATATTATTATATTGAAGTACAGCCATTACTTACATAAGGTATACTGCTATGTGGATCCTCACCGCAGGTAGGTAGACAATCTTACTGGCACAAAATCTCTTACTTATCTGCCAGTAGACAATCTTATTGGCACAAAAAAGAATAATCAGAACCATTAGAGGTATCAGTATAACTACTTCGTGTAGGCCACTTTTCATGGAATTGAAAAAAAAAATTAATAGGCATTCTAACAATCGCGAGCCTTTATAAACTGGAAATTGCCTGCTATATCCATAAGAATAAACACCGTGTCAAAAAGAACTCAGATATACACCACCACCACACAAGGGGAAAACATCTTTTATACAAGCCCAAGACCAATCTTACGATTTGTGGAAAAGAACCAAATAATTAAGGAGTTAATTATAAATAATAAAATAATAAAGGAGTTAATAATAATTGAACCAATTACCGACCAACTAAATCGAAGAAAAATCCCATAAAAAAATTAGAAAACGACTGAAAGAGTTGCTACTCAGTAAAACAATTTACAGCCTAGCAGAATTTAATTTTGAATTATTTAATTAAGTTTTTACTCTTGTATTGTCTTAATTTTCTGTATATTTTTGTATTGACCAACCCTATAGATTTTATATCACATTGTTAATAAATATTTTGATATGAAAGAAAAAAAGTTGTGTAGAAAATTTTGTTTTTATTGTCAGTCTATAAGAAACTGCCCATGGGGAACAATGTTTTGTAAATTAATTTGAAATGTTGTACATGTAGCTTCTAAAGAAAATGTATTTTTTGAGAACCAATTTTGAGATGATTTGTTTATCTCTTGCAAAAATGATTGAAACTTTACCAAGAATAAAATTTTTGAAAAAAATTTTTTTAGCATATCTTACAAACATTAAAATTTGGCAATTCGGATAATATTAAAATAAATATTCCCTCTCCAATGGCAACTTTATTAAATATTTTGTTATTATAGGAAGTTTAAACCTTTTGCAGACTACATTTATTTCTCTGCGAAGGTAAAAATGGGAATTGGGAGTAAAAGGATTCTTATTAGTTTTAACTAAACTATATCATTCTTACTTCTTATGTTACTTTAATTTTGAATTGAATTTGTATAAAAATTTTACATAAATGTTCCAAAATATATTTATTATATTACACATTTATTAATATTTATCAATATTATTATTAATCTGCTAAATTCGTGAATAAGTTTCGTAATAATTGCAAAAGAGCTGGAGCGTTAGAGTCTCTGAAAGTTTAGTACATTCTAATTATTCCCTAAATCTAAAGAGAACAAAAACTAACACGTTGAAATACGCTCCTGTAGTAAAGTACAGTTAGGGTAAACTTGCCTAATTCGTACTTGCGCATAATTCGTACCACTCCATTTTTTTCGTGATCCATAATACATGTAAGGCCATCTACTTGTATGTAGCTTCGCTACTACTAATACGGTCGTTTGCATATAGGTTAGATCAAGTTGCAGCAGTTAACGTGTTTTTATTATCGAAGGTAGGTTTCTTTAGTGTTTTTAAGTAACATGCTTGCGTGTTTCGTAAGTATTTTATGCGAATACTATAAAACATTAATGAAAATGCATGGTATGCTATGAAGCTATATCCTTTTTCGAAATTATTTATTCTAGATTCAACGCGATATTGAATTTCATAACCTTCAAATAGTCATGTGCAATCCGCAATTGGGCTTAATTTCGCTTTCCTAATTCGTACCGGTATGAATTAGGAATTAGTAATTTGGTTGCCTAGATTTTGGTTTTAAAATTGGTAAACATATCTTCAAATAATAAATATTTTTAGGGTCTAATGGAGAAGCGTGAATATAAGATTGTCCAGAAATAATTCGAGTGCAGCAATCAAAAATTATATAAACGGCATTAATTAGAATGAAGTATTCCGTGTGTACGATATTAGAAACCCTACATTTAGACGTCAGCTGAAAGGATTAAATTCACAGTCAAGAATTGGACGGCCAAATAATTTCACGACAGAAATGGAAACGGAGTTTGTTGATCATGTTCTGATTATAGAAGCACACTTTTTCGGTTTAACCATAACCGATTTAAGACGTTTAGCCTTCCAATTAACTGAAAAATATAAACTTCAGCAGCTCTTTAACAAATACAAAGATTTGGCAGGCTGGAAATGGTATTATAAATTTATGAAAAACCATCCAGAGGTATCCTTAAGAACCCCTGAACCAACTTCAATTGCGCGATATATAGCATTTAACAGATAAGTTGTGTCTAAAATTTTTGATACATATGAAGAAATCCTTGATAATCTTAAATTTTCACCAGAGCATATTTTCAACATAAATGAGACACGTCTCAATACTGTCCATAGACCTGCTAAAATATTGTGTTTAAAAGGAAAGCAACAAGTTGGCTCCGTAAGTAGCGGAGAACGAGGAATAAGCAATAGATGCATTTGCTGCATGTATGCAACTGGAGAATATAATCCTCCATTGTTAATTTTCAAACGAAAAATAATGACAGATGAACTTAAACGTGGTGGTCTACCTAATACGCTTTACGCGTGTTCTGATTGTGGTTGGATTGTGACTGCTCTATTTGTTGAGTGGTTACAACATTTTATAAAATATTTAAAGTTGGCAAAAACACAAGGTAATCAAATGCTGCTGATTTTGGATGGACATACCACACACACTATAAATCTGGATGCAATAAATCTTGCTAGAGAGTACGGAATTGTAATGTTATCTTTGCCAGCTCACACTACACACAAACTTCAACCGTTGGTCCTTCATTGGTTTTTCAAGTCCTTAAAGCATTATATTAAAAGAGAATCTCTCACATGGATACGAAACCCTGGCTCTAAAACCATTCTGAAACTTTAGGAATCGTTCAGCTTTTATGCAAACTGCATTAAATGGTTTTGAATCATGAGGATTATGGCCATGTAGCACATATAAAAACGTAATGAGGAGTACGTAATTCTGAAAAACGATAACTCTACTACTCAATTAACAGAGCCTGGTTCTTTTACAACAATATAAATAATTTTTGCATGTCATTAAATGAGCCTGGTCCTTTTACAAACAATATAAACAATTCCCGCACGTCATTAACAGAGTCTGGTCCTTCTACAACCAGTGTGTCTTTTAATGTAATAAAACCCAGAAAGTCATGTATAGAAGCTAATGTAGAAACGTTGTCTCGAATTTGTAAAATTCCGACAAAAAAAATTTAAAAAAAACAACAGGATGCAAAGTACTAACTGATTCTCCATATAAAGAGGAATAAGACAACAAAACGAATGAAGCACGCAATAAATTAAAAATTAAACGGAAAGGACGCAATAAATTAGAAAGAAAAATTGGTATGCCAGAATTAGGTACGAAGAAAAGAAACACAAAAGAAAATTGGTACTGCAAACTATGCAATGAAAATAAGAGAAAGTCTATGATACAATGCATAAAATGCTTAATATGGGTGCACGAAAAATGCGCAAGGGTAAATCACAATATGTATTCTTACTACTGTGATGATTGTGATGACGAAAGTGGCCAGGGTACGATTTAGGAATAGTCCAGTACGATTTAGGCGCTACCATTTTAAATCGTACTTTATTAATATTTCTTAAATGTTCCTGTTAGTGGTTTTGAAATATGTTGTTCTTTATTATTTCCTTATGTTCAAATATTAGCTGTTTTAATAAAGTTTATAGAGTTGAAATAACAATTGTTTTCATTGATTTTTTAGATATTTATTAAATTTTCTACTTAGCAGGTACGATTTAGGCAAGTTTACCCTAGTTTAAATTTAAGTATTATGTAAGCAGGTTTAGGGGACAGAGGGGCTTTTCTTATTTTACGTAAGATAAAAAAAATTATTGAAAATGTTTTCAAAATAATATTTATATTTCAAATTAATACATTTTAGTTATACTGAATTTCTTTAAAGATTTCTTATCAAACTATGAAAACTTGAAGTTTTTATAGAATAATTCTTATGTCTTTTCATTTGTAGGAGGAGCAGTACACGGTTTTCTCATTTTTGCTTATTTTGCGAAAATCATTGAAATTTGTTTTATTATGTTATACCTGAACGCCGCTTAACCATATTTACCAGATTTTATATTAGTCGCAGCCCAAATACGTTTTTAACAAATACATTTTCTAAAATTAATTTTCTGATTATATAAAAGTAAATATTACTTTGAATCTGTGAATCAATTTTCGGGGCTAGTTAGAGGCTATATTAGTAATCTGTATTACTCTAAAATTGAAATTATCTCAAGATCAGGAGTTACTACTATCATAAAATTAATAGTGTAATAATCAAACCTAACGGGCTTATATATGATGACTTATCTTAAGATGACTTATCTTATGAAGATCAGCTAGTTCAGTTATTTTAAACACGAGGCAGGGATTAATTTGGCTCATCGATGATTGTTTACCTAGAACCCCATTTTATGCAATGGAAGTAAAACATTTTGACGGGTTTTGTATAAGTATTGAAGTATTTAAGTAAGTAAGTGAAAATATCATCTTGAAAAATTAAAAATACAAGTATATACAAAAAATACTAAATAATACAAAATACTGTAACTGTTTAGTGAATGATATCTCTCTTTACTTTCACAATTGCCCAGTAAAACCGATTAAATAATAAATTCTGTTATATTAACTTATATTGAAAATTCAATCAATTAATTCTTATTGTGGGTAATATAGAGAGTAAAACGCTAAACCACAAATTTGGAAAATAAATGAGATTAAATAGATTACAGCGAGATAAGTTGAATACTAATATTCCCTAATGTCTATAAAAGTATTTTAAGATTAGGGAAATCTTTTACTGCGGTACTTTTTGCCTAAACGCATATAATAATTGGATATTTTCTGGAGATTATACCTATACATAATGTACAATAATAACAATGGGGTAAACCGTATATTAATGTTGAACAAGGGTCACATGGATTATTATAATGTCCGTACGTGTCGCGATTAACGTGCGGAACATGCTCCTGCTAAGATTTCTGCACAATATCGATTGAGTAGTTAGCTAGGAAACTTCATGCATATTCTCCTATTGTATTAACGGCATAAATGTATATATACACAAACCTATTATTATTATTATTAATTTTATTATATAAGTCAGTTATATAGTCTGGTATTTAGTATTTCTATATGTCAAGGGTAAGTAGTTTAAGATTATTGAACAATGTCGAATTTTTTTAATATAAATTGTTTAGAAGCTATAATAATATTAAGCAATACAATAAGTTATCAATTATCTTTGTCAAGTACATTTGTAAGCTTATTTTAATGTTAAAGTAAAAATATTTGTTCAATTTTCAAGTACAGTACAATCTTGATAATCCGACACATATGGTACCAGAAAACCGCCGGATTATCGAAAAAATCCGGATTATCAGGATTTTCAGAATTTAAAAATCCAGATTATGAGGATATTCAGAATTTAAAAATCCGGATTATTAGAATAATTTTGCTTATTGTATCTTTGCCTTAAACATTTTATCAATAATGCACTTTTGCAACCTTTTCCACAACAAATCTTCTTTTGCGGTGGCCTTTTCTTCTGTATCTTTCGAGCAAACATTGAGTGCGTTAAACGAGTCACCGTTTGTTACAGTTCGCTGAAATAAAACATTCAAGTCATCTTTAGCTTCGTCGTTATCTGTAGAACAAATTTGGCTGAGCATTTCTTTGTCATAAAACGAAAATTTTCGTCGCTTGTGCCTTGAAGCCAAGCTATGTTATCCACTACACATTTGTTGGAATCTTGTAAATATTCCAAAGACAATTATTGGCTTGGGCAGAACCGTAAATCAAGTTATCAGAGTTTAAAGCAGGGTGTGTTGAGCAGAACTTTTTGTAAGAACACTGGATGCTGTTTCAGGTGTGGGCAAGGTTTATATCCGGCGTGGGGCAGCGGAAAGAAAAGACACGTATTTCTCCAGAGCGCCGGATTACTGTCCGTGCCGGATTAATCAATATAAGTATAAGTTATGTACGAAAGTACAATAATCCTCACTGGGCATTAAGTATGAAAGTATAATAATCCTCACTAAGCATTATGACATCTGACAAATCCTACAATTTCTCTCTTCAACAAAAATAGAAATCAATAGTAAAAAATGATGGAAGGTAAACCAATGGCAGTAGTAGTTTGGAAAGGTGACGACAACCTACTCTCTATAGATCCAGCCGGTATACGTCTTCTAGTCTACATAAGATTTGCAAGAGTTCCAGTGAAAATAAACTACAAAAGTAATCCCTATTGGTTCAAGATAAATAATTTTCCTCTCTTCATAAAAGGTTCTTACAATACCATCCAGTATTCTTCGATAATCGAACATTTATGCTTCATGCGCTACTGTTTGGGTTTTGGTTTAAGCACAAAATCTTACAGAGAATGTTAGCCTTCATAGCGTTGTCAATAAAATGTCTAGAGCCAATCTTAGAATACGTTTTGTAGGTCGGCCAAAGAAACTTTGAAGAATTCACTAGACCCTGGTACACTAAAACATTGCCCTTTAGTTTCAACAAACTGTATATAATAAGACGGAAGAAATACGCGAATGATTTATTAGAAATGTATTTCCCAAACACTGAAATGCACAACGTGCTCCAATCTTATATAAAAACTTCGGTGATCGAATGCTTTACTATTCTTTCCAATCGATTAGGGGATTTTGAATATTTCTATGGGAATCCTAGAAAGAGGTGGCTTCCTTGGATTGCACTGTTTACGCCTATTTGGCACCTTTAGTGAACATTGCGTTACCTTCGACCGAGATATCGAATATACTCGAAACGTGGCCGAATCTCCTGAAATTTGGTGAGAGGTATTTTGGAGATGTGCCTAAAGTCCCCGAGTAAGAGGATTAAGACGCTGCACCGCTGAAATATCTTCATCTTCTTTCCGGAAGCTTAAAGGTTTGTTTTTTTCCATCCTCATTGCATATGCTCTTGAGATTCTGATGACCAGCTGTCCTTCCATCTCTTTGGTGGTCGCCCTGGCCTGGTCGACATGATGCTGGTTTTCCGTCTCGCGCGATTTTTTCTAGTCTGCGATCTTCCATCCTAGATATGTATTCATTCCAGAAGCGCTTTCGCGCGCGTGTACACCTCACCACGTCTTCTGTCTCCCATTCTTTACGAATTTCTGTACTCCTTCTTTGGTCTTTGAGTGTGTTTTCCGTTATTGCTCTTAGTACTCTCATTTCATTGATGCGCCATCCTTTTGGTCTCGGCTCGTGGTTCTGCTGTCTATATCATTACGGGTCTTACATATGATTTCTACATTCTGACTTTGGTTGTAATTGATATGCATGTCCAATCCCCAGATATCCTTTTAAGAACTGTTGAGCATTGATCGTAAAAAATAGATGTACCTTAGATCCCACTGCTTGAACTAAAAGGAGATGCAATTCTTGAATTACATCTACCTAAAATTCCTAAAAGAATAACGACTAGAGTAGGCGCTCTAATAATTAGAATAAGTGAGAGGTGTATAATACATCAATAACAGTTGCAGCAAGTCAATACCTATTATTGGAGATTTATTATAATTGGAAACTTCAATAGCCACCGTACTACCTGGGGATATCATGACACGAACGAGAATGGAGAACTCCTGGAGAGGTGGGCCGATGATAATGGCATGACCCTCATAGACAACCAGAAACAGCCAGATTCCTTTAATAGTGGCAGATGGATGAGAGGCTATAACCCGGACCTTATCTTCATCAACAAGTATCTAGCTGGAACTACTACAGAACTGAAAACCGAAATCATGTCCGTGAAGATCAGAAAAGCCCTTGGCCCAGATGACATTCTGAATGAGTTCCTGATAAATTTAGGGCCATTAGCCCTGAGCTGGCTTATTTAATTATACAACTCCTGCTGGACCAGCAACACAATACCAAAACGGTAAAAAAAGCTAAGGTAATAGCTTGGTTAAAAGCTAAGGTAATAGCCGTCCATAAACTGGGAAAACCACGAGAAGATGCCAGAAGCTACAGCCCGGTGTCACTGTTATGCTCCCCGTTTAAACTATATGAACGCCTCATACTGAACAAGATTGGGGCCCAAATAGAAAACTACCTAAGAAGTCCTGTACTGGCCAGGTACTAAGCCTCACCCAACACATTGAGGATAGCTTTGAAAGAAAGCAAATGACGGGGGCCGCCTTTATAGATTTCGCCTTTATAGATCAGCGGCTTATGACACTGTGAACCACAATATATTACTGCAGAATTTTTTTAAAATGAAAGGAGATTCCCTAAACTAAAAACTATGCTGTCCAACAGAAGATTCTACGTAGAATTTCAAGCTATAAGAAGCCACTGTAGGAACCAGAAGAATGTAACCCCCGGCCCCTCCCAAGGTAGCGTGCTGGCACCAATACTCTTCAACGTATATATCAACGATCAACCAAACGGCCCAACAACGTCCTGCGCTCCTGAGCTTTATTTATGCCGATAATGTAGCAATCATCTACCCATCAAAAAACATTGAGGAGATACAAGAGCACCAAACAGAATCGCTCTCAGGGTTGAGCAATTATTATAGATTAAACCAGTTCCGGCCCAACCTAGTAAAGACGCAATCATGCTTATTCCGCCTTAATAACCGAAAATAGATGATAAGATCATAGGCGAAAAGAGAACTGCAAATAGAGTGGAACTCTGTCAGACTACAACACTGCCCATACGCAGTCTGGGGTTAATTTGGGGGTTAAATGAGACCGAACTCTAACTTACAGAAATCAAATTGATAAAACCATGGCCAAAGTCAACACTAGGAATGGCATCCTCCGGAAACTGACCAACGCTTGCTGGGGAGCCAACTCTAACGTCCTGCTCTCCTCGGCCCTTGTGCTGTGCTACTCCACAGCCGTGTATGCATCCCCCGGATGGGAGAGATCAACACGCGCCTGCAGACTGGACACTGTTCTGAAGGACACATGCAGATTAATTACGGGATGCCTAAAACCCACCAGCTTTGACCAACTTTACATCCTAGCCGAGATTGCACCACCTCAAATAAGAAGGGAAATCCAGGCCATGTCCGAACGAAGCAAATAACGTGACGACATCAGACATCCATTGCACGAACATGCCTCGCCTGTGGCCAGACTAAAATCAAGACGAAGCTTTATGCAATCCACACAGGCGCTCACAGCATCTAAAGCTGCAACCAAGGAGGCAAAATAGGAACAGCGCTTTGCCGATAATGATAACCCAACCTGGAATCCTATGGACATGCGGAAGAGGAAGCATGTGAATGCGGAGAATCCCAGACAATGCAACACTTTCTGGGCGGATCCCTATGTACTCTCTGGGACCTATGGTCCTGTAACGAAAATGCTGTGATGTGTGCTGAAAATTGGAGTGATATACGGGCATTTTCATAAGAACATAAGAACAGTTGACATTTCATGACATATGTGATATACATATATTTTATATTTTGAGTAGCTCAGACACGATTAAATAAATACCACCTATAATAGACATCTATTAAATTAGAGCAACTGGAAGAAGAATGTTTCTCGGCTTTCGATTTATTATTCGTAATAAAACGAGAACAAAATTAAAAAGAAAATCAAGTTATTACAAAGATTCCACTAAAATTCCATGCAGTAGACCAATAACAATGTATATGTAATGTGATATACTACAATAACAAGTTTTTGTTTACTAATTAACTAATTTATACTAATATTAAAAATATTTTTTTAAAGTCATAAGAATACGAATATTTTCTGTTAAAAATCTGTATAGAAAAATTTTGGTCGTAAAATTTCTAAACTGGATGTTTACTAAACGGACAACTCCTACAATTATTGGTTGGCGATATAGTTTCTGATCAATATTAAAACCTATTTAATTATAAATGTTAACGCAGAGAAAGAACGGAGTGTAGTAAAAGCGCAAGCTCTAAATTAATTGTTTTTTTAATTGTAAATTAATTAACTACAAACGACAACAGAAAATTACGTTGAAAGTATGAAATTGTGTTCGAACTGGAAGTAATACTGATGCGGTGACGACAATAAAAACGTTTGTACGAGTGTGAGGAACATTATTATGAAACAACGACAATAAATGATTTGATGCAATACTTCATGTGTAAAAATTGGCTGCATGAGCCTTGAACACCATTTTCCAATTATAATATAAAACTCTTGTGTGTGTAAGAAACGGGTATACCAGAAATATGCAAACAGGTTAAGGAATCATATATACTTCGGACTTGTTTGTCGTGTTTGTGATATTATTTCTTGAATTTAAAATAATATATTTATTTAAATTATTTCATTAAGCATTAATTAAATATAGTTGATTGTTGTCTTTAACTGACGCATTTTATCATTTGAAACACTTGTTGACATTATTATAAGTATAAATTTATATAATACTATAAAGATTAGGATCTATCCGAGATTACTTCTTCTTCCACTTCTTCACAAATCCTCTCAATCGCACTACCTATTATAATAAAATAACTCATTACATTTTGTTGTCATTATATATTTTACCGCTTAATAGACGAAAACTTAAATTCCACAATAAAAATACAAAATAATAAATTTACATTAGGATGTAAATCATATATTACTATAAAAGACCAAGGAAAGTTGGCATACATTTTTGGAAAAAAGAAAGGTTACAGCCAAGATAATTCGAGGAACCAAACGAACCTTCACACAAAACCAACTAACCCAAATCGAAGAGAGTTTGCTAAGAATAATTCCAGAGATTTCTTTGAAACCTTTAAGCAGGCACTCAGGAAATACGCTCCGCCAAGCCTCCACTTCAGAGACTCACAAGGCAAACTGGCTTATAACGACAAGGACAACTGCCACCTTTCGGCTCAGTACTTTAAAAATCTACTCAACTGTGAACCTGTGGCAAAGACTTCGACTATATACAAACCCCACAAAACCCGGACTCGCTTCCCCTTCAATGGAAGAAGTTGGCCCGATTATTCAACTTCTTAAGAATAATAAGGCAGCTGGAGAGGACTCTATCGTTGCTGAACTGTGGAAAGGTGCTGGAAACAATGCCGTGCGCAAACTAACCGAGATCATCCAGGACATCTGGGAAACAGAGAAATTATCACCCGATTGGAAATCTGCTCTGATCCACCCGCCTCACAAAAAGGGAGATTTTACGGATCTAAACAACTACCGTGGAATTTCTCTCGTCCCGGTAACATACAAGATTCTTTCGAAGGCGTTACAAACAAGGGCAGAAAATCAGTTGGATAGTCAACTGGGAGAATACCAGTGGGGCTTCAGGCAGACCCGATCCTGTGTTAAACAGATCCTCAATCTTAAAACTGTACTTGCATATTCCAAGATGAGAAACCGCAAGGTGGTCGTTACCTTTGTTGATTTTAGGAAGGCCTACGATTCCATTGATAGAGAAACGCTTAACAAAGTACTCCAGGAACTAGCACTAGACAACAAAACCCGCAGACTAATCCTAGAAACTTTGACCAACACCCATTTCAAGGTTAAATGTAGAGGCGAGATTTCAGAAAGCTTCGAAAAAAACTGGAGTGAGACAAGGAGATGGACTTTCCCCACTTCTCTTCAAATGTGTCCTTGAAAAGATTATGAGAGAATGGCGCAAGGATCTGAACAATTTGGGTGCTCAGAGTGGTATATACCTGGGACATAAGAACGATGGACTGGTTGTAGATTACCTGGCCTTTACATATGACATGGCACTGTTTGCTGATTCTCTTGAGATGGCTACAATGCAGGTAAACTGCCTCAAAAAACAGGCTGCCAAAGAGGGTCTTTCAGTGTCGCTGGAGAAAACAGAATACTTCACCAACATCAGAGAAGCAAACAGAGAGATGTTACTAGAACAAGGAAAC
Source organism: Phosphuga atrata (assembly GCA_944588485.1). Taxonomy (NCBI): domain Eukaryota; kingdom Metazoa; phylum Arthropoda; class Insecta; order Coleoptera; family Silphidae; genus Phosphuga; species Phosphuga atrata. The sequence goes on along the minus strand of OX155896.1, from coordinate 9,757,396 downwards.
ATCAAGAGGACTGAGAAATTTAAGTATATTGGCGAATGCATTTAATTTAACTTATCAGAAAGAGCATCATTATCTAAGAGACTCAGCAAGTTAGAACTAGCCCATCGGCTGACTAAGAACACTTACAATAAGAAATGCCTGTCACGCAACCTGAAACTTAAGCACTACACATCAATCTTACGACCAGAAGCCCTGTATGCCATGGAGTGTATTTCCTTGAACCGAAGGGGTCTAATAGAGAAATTGGAAATTAGAGAGAGGAGAACCCTCAGGAGGATCCTAGGCCCGGTAAAGGAAGATGGGGATTTCCGAAGACGGCATAACTCTGAGCTCCACGAAAATATTGAGATGCTCGCTGACTGTGCAAAGAAAAGAAGGTTAGGTAGCTTTAGGTAGCTTTATATGGTCACGTTGCAAGATTGTCTCCAAACCGACTAACCAACCGTCTGTTCACCTTCTGGCAAATCAAGAAGCTTCGTACCACTTGGTTGACAGAGATCGAGAAGGATATTAAAGAACTGGAAATAACCGATCTCAAAAACAGGCAGTTTGTGAGACGCACCCTGAAGGAAGTCCGTGGATTTCAGGAAATTACACAGGCAGAAGATGCGACAATACTGAGAAAAGGTCAAAGCCAAACTATATCGATTAATACAGTGACAAATATTATGATCTTTAGTTTTTATCATGGGTGATAATGAAAAAGTAGAAATGAAAGCAACCAGAAAAGGCATTTCACTGGAAACTAAAACGCAAGTGATTAGAAGATTAGATTCTGGTGAACGTCAATCTCAAATTACTGCTGCATTGAATTTGGCAACTTCAACAATAAGGACAATTCTTAAGAATAAAGAAAAAATACTGTCATCGGCAACTGCAACTACGTCAAGCTCTGCAACTAGAATTACCCGTTCTAGAAATAACATTATATAGGAAATGGAAAAACACCTATCCATATGGATTGACCACGAAATTGAACGCAATATGCCATTAAGCCAATCTATCATAATGGAAAAAGCTAGAAGAATTTTTAATTACACTCAGGCTGAAGCAAGTGACTTAAGTGAAAAGTTTCGTTGCTAGTCGAAGATGGTTTAATAGATTTAAACATCGAAATAATCTTCACTACATAAAGATTGACATTAAAAACAATAATTGAAGAAGGAAACTATCCTTTAGAATTGGTTTTTAATGTTGATGAAACAGGCCTGTTTTGAAAAAGAATGCCAAAACGAACAATGTTGTATCCCGTGAAGAGAAGCGAGCACCAGGATTTAAAGCTGCAAGATCGCTTAACACTCCTACTGGGTGGAAACGCAAGCGGAGATTTCAAATTAAAACCACTTGGGAGTCTAATAAAAATCATGGATAACTATGAAAATTTTCCAGGATTGGTTCACTGAACATTTCTGCCCGTCTGTTAAACGTTATTGCGAAATTAAAAAAATTTTACAAGGAGCAATACTATGAATTGATAATGCTCCAAGCCACCCAACAAATTAAGCAGACTTAACAACATGCATTCCAGTCGAAGTGGTTTTCTTGCCGCCTAACACAACTGCCTTAATCCAATCAATAGACCAAAGTGTTATTTATATCGAATTTTAAGGCTTATTACTTGCGACGAACATTTAAGCAAATGTTAAAACAGACGGAGAAGGGAAGCAATCAATAAGAGAATTTAGGAAAACCGGCAATATTGTGAATGCTGTAGCAAATATAAACCTTTCTTGGAATAAGATAACAAAAAGATCTTTGAAAGGAGTATGGAAGAACATTTGACCAGATTTAAGTAGGACGCAGACATTGGACAATCTGTGGATATGGATGAAATAGTGGAAGAAATAGTGGAATTCGCGAAACAAACCGGTTCAGATTAGGTAAATGTGGAAGACATCGAAGATATAGTTCAAGGAACAGCAGCTAGAAGCAGCAGTCTTTGTAATGATGAGCTCAAGGAATTAAGTGAGCAAGAAGGAAACAAAAGTATTGATAGTAATAATTTGGAAGAAGAGCAAAAAGAACTTTCGATGGCGTTTGTAAAAAGTATTTTGACCACTATACCTGAAATTATGGACCAATTTATTGAAACTGATCCAAATTTTGACAGGAGTTCAAAAGTAAGACGGGATGTTATAGATGCTTTATCCACTTATCCGCAATTTCTATCAGTATCTGACGTTCTACTTTCTCAATATCATTGATGTAGATGCTTAATGATGAACTCTCAATTACATAGAGTGCTTCTGGAAGGATGACTCTATGGTAGTGACGGAGTTTTGCTTTGGTAGAAAGTGATTTCTTGTTGTACATATTTAAGGTGATTGCATGAGGGGCCGAGACTTGTTGATTCATAATAAGAAAAATCAATTTTATTTGAATATACGTCAGAAAATTTATTTTTACTACGTCTATGTTTCTTGTTTAGTGACATGAGTTGTTGCCAGTTGAGCAACAACAAACTGAAATCGTTTAATAATGAAACTCAATTTACATTGGACTTTTAAACACGATTTCGATATTTTACACACGATAATGGCATCCTTCAGGTACAATAATTTATATGCCAATGTATTCATTTTGGTGTGGGAGGAGATACAAGTATTGTTTCGCTAGAATCCAGCCTAATCAAGTCCACGATTTAAAATTAATATTATTAATTGTAATATTACTTGGGGGGTGGATTTTTTAGGGTTTTAGAGGAGCCCACGTTTACCAAAAGGTTACCAACCATTGAAATACATAGATTATTTTATTTATGGCGGTTAATACCAAACCTAAATAAAACTGAAGTCAGCTGCTTCCACCTGAATAACAATAAGGCAAATTATGAATTAGAAGTCAAAATGAATAATACAGTGCTACCTTGTTTATTGGATCAAAAGTAATTTATGTGGAAAAAACAGTTTTAAATAAACAGAAATTATTGGCTCTGCGCATTGGTTGGAGGTTTTTGTTTATAATTTGTATTAACCCTTTTAAAACGGTCTTTTTTCAAGCTGACTAGCCCTAATTATGTACCTTTTTTCATGTTTGTATAGTAAGAATAAGTTATTTTTTCGAAAAAAATATTTTTAACTATTGGTAAACATATGTACCACTAGTCCTTATGAGTATGCGGTACGTATAATATACCAGTAGTGCGGGTATTCTCATAAAAACAAACAATTATTTTGAAAAAAACATGTATATTTCACATATTATTAAGTGTGGTAAAGCGCAAAACAGTTTTTACAAAGAGAAGTGTTGCATTCTTGACAATATGTTTTTGTACGTGTCTGTTTCTTTCTCTTTGCACATCTTCTACACCTTTTTCTAGTTGGACCTTCGAAGGGTAGATAAATAGACACGGTTGCAAGGCTTTTTCGTTCACTTGAAACTCTGCCCTTTCTTGAATAACGTGTTGCTGCTGATCTTTTTCCTTCGCTTATCATCTCTTCTGCCAAAGGCACTAAAAATTGCAATGCCGGATGCTTCTTTTTATGTAGTACGTTATAGATAATCCATGAATTTACAACTGCCATCATGAAAAAACGGTAGAACATTTTTTTCCACCAGTTCGTTGATTTCCTCTCTAAATCATAATATCTCTATAAAATGTTATCATTCGACGACAAGCCACTGTCAATTTTGGAACCATCTTTCATTGTTTTTTTTCACAGTCACAACCTCATCATTATGGCAATTACTTAGCATACGGACTTCTTTAATATCTTGCCATTTCTCAAACATCAGTAAATCACCGCTAAATCGAAATACATATCTACCTCTATCTAATAATCTTAGGTATATTCTTCCTGTTCTGGTTACAAGTGCCAAGTGCTGCGTATTCTAAATTTTGAAGTAATAATACCGACGTAAAGAAACGATTAAAGCAAAACCTTATATCCTTTTCTTTAGCTGTAGCAACAAGTTTACGTACAACGCGCTCTCTCAGTGTACCACTAAATTGTTCAGTTTCTCGGCCTGTATATATATATATATATATATATATATATATATATATATATATATATATATATTAAAGTCGTATGTATAGACATTGTAAGAATTGGACCTAAGCTACATTTTTCTGCCGCTTTCTATTGGCTTTAGAGGCATATATTGTTTCATTGACGAGCGACCTTTGAATTTAGTCATAGACTCGTCAATGCTCTGAGTTGAAAGCAACTATTTTGACGAGACTTTTGGAATGTGCGTTTCAAACAGTCAACGACATCATCAATATAATATGTCTTGGAGCATTCAGGCGGCTGGCGTGGTGAAGCGAAATACATCTTTGAAGTAAAAAAATTGAATCTGTCTCTAGAGATTGCACAGATCTTAGGACTCCGATTCAACAGTATTCGCATCAGATTCTTCCGCTGAATCAGTAGAATTTGAATCAGATTCCTCATCAGAAGGCTCGTAGAGGTCATCACTATCATCAGAAGGCTCGTAGGGCTCAACACTATCATCCGATCCTGATGTAAAGTCAGACAAATTTTTGGCTGCCTCTTCCAGCTCAGAAGACGTTTGTGGCCACAAACTATCTTTCTACTTACTGAACTACTGGTACGCAAACGAGCCACTGCATAAGACGGATGGTACATATATGTATCAGGGCTCTGCATCCACCCATTCCAATATTTTTGAGCAGTAAATAATAAACAAAAACACACTTACCAGACACAAAGTGGATACAGATGTCGTTTATGTACAGTTTTTAACACAAAACACTAATTTCTTGCACAAGTTCTTGCAAAATGTTAAGAGAAATACGTGCGTCAAGCAACTACCAACGGCAAATGATCGAAAAATGAGGTTATGCGATGTCCCCCGTGCGTGTTCTGACAAAAGGATACTTAACGGGACTGAGTGGTACAAATATTCACCGTTTCAAATAGCGAAAAGTATTTTTAGTTCTGTGTTACTAATTGGTGGTACATATGTGTACCCGTAGTCTCTAAATTGTTAAATCAGATCTGTTCATTTTTTTCTGCAAGATCAAACAAAAGTACTAATTAACACATTTATTAGGTACAAAGAAAATATTTGGATTTGTTATTTTCTTAACCAAAAAATACCAGGTTTTAATAGATTTTATAGAAAATAATTTGTTAGCAAAGTTGGTCGCTACGGTCTGGATTTAACTGGCGTCGATGATTCATATTACGATAATTAAATTACAGCAATTTTACGCTCAAGTAAACTAATTAATTGATTTTGCAGCAATTTACTGGTCTCGTTAGAATAGAAAATATGTTTATTACCTTAACCGAATCCAAAACGTTAAGTTAAAAACGCATAAATTGTTATATAGGAAAATACATTACATTGTAAATAAGGAAAACCACATAATCAATCATATTTCTTGATTTACTAATTATATAATATGATAGTAATTTATAAATGATCGACAAGAGAGGAAGTGGTAATTTATAAAATTAAATGGGATAAGACTCTCCAGTCGATTTATATCGTTGCTGAAGAGTCGTAACCTCTCGCGCATAATTGTGGAACGCATCGTCACACCAATATGCGGGGAGCTTCAGTTTATCGCTGGTTCCGAACGGCACTATTTGAGAGGTTCTCATGGCAAAATTTCTCGTGGTAGTTTGTCCGGGGATGGAACCCTGGATGTCATGTGAAGCGAGCGAATTCGTGCACCACTACACCACTTTGACCCCCTGTGTTTGTGGGAAAAGACTAGACAAAAAGAAAAAACTTTTCTCGCAAGTTTTGAAGGATAATAATATCTTTAGCATCTGTTAATATAACGTGATATAACGTATCTACGCCGTTCTGTTCTCTCTTCTTCATGTTTTCACGTCTCTCATCTTCTTCCCATGTTGTGCAGGTATTGAGACAAATAAATGTTGTATCTGGTTTTACTTTAGCAATTGTAGTAGTCGTTAGCCGCAATATTTCTACAAGGCTTTCTTCTCCTTATAATTCTTCGCATATTTCTACATATATAATAATTTGCTCTGTTTCTTCGGTTCCTTCAAACCAAGAATTTAAATCTTCCTCGCTTGTCTTGAATCCTCTTTCTGATAAACTTTTCTACCAATCGGCAACAGGTAGATTATCTTCAGTATCCTATTCGTTTGTTTCTTGTGATAAAGCATTCATTGTAGGCCATAGCTCTTTCCACGATGTTTGGATTAAATCAGGTGAAACAGATATTCATAGAATACAAGATTTTCTGACAATACCTGAGAAATAATATGAAGGAGTATTTTTTTTACACACGGACTTTACTTTCTCGATAACATTTTAATCCATCGGCTGCAGTAAAGGTTGCAGTTTCGTGGTAGGAACATGGTTTGGATCTTTACATCGCTTAATCTAAGTTCTTGTACATTTGGCTAGCCTGGAGCTCTTTCAGTTACGAGTAAAGTTTATTCAGACAAGTTAGATCTTCTTCACTTTTGGGACAAAGTCTTTATGCAACCATTTAATAACTTCATCTCTCATGACGCAACTCTTAAATTGGTTCTTTTAGCAGACAGGGAGACAAATATTCTTGAAAGCTATGGGATTTTTTGTTTTACCAGTTCCAGTAGCATTTATTTGGACATGGCATACAGGTCCTCCAACTATTTAATCTTTGCTGCGCCGGCAAGGTAATTCCGAAATATAGGCTGTAGGCCAGGGTAGTTGCAGTCCCAAAACCGGGAAAACTACACGACGAGGCCAAGAGCTATCGACTCAAAATCCCTCATCTGCTCCCTCTTCAAGCTCTATGAACGACTCATCCTAAATAAGATAGGCCCACATAAAAAAAACCAACTAATACCGAACAAGCTGGTTTCAGCCCCGGAAAATCCTGCAATGGCCAAATTTTGAACCTCAACATATAAAGGACGGTGTTGAAAGGAAAGGAAAACGGGGGTGGTGTTCGTGGTCCTGTCGGCGGAATTCGACACCATAAATCACAAACTACTCCTCGAAAAAGTCTTCAAAATGACAAAAAACTACCATCTGACAGAAGTCCTGAGATCAATGCTGAGCAGCAGGAGGTTCTACGTGGAATTATAGGGACGGAGGAGTCGCTGGAGGACCCAGAAGAACGAACTCCCCCAGCGCAGCGTGCTGGCGCCCCTCCTCTTCAATTTGCATTCGAACGATCAACCTGTCGGTCCCTATACAAATAGTTTCATCTAAGCTGATGACGTAGCCACTACGTGCCAATTGCAACACATCGAGGAGATTGAAAGAATGCGTACAGAGTACCTATCCAGACTGTCTGAGTACTATAAGGCAAACCAGCTGCGCCCAAACCCAGGGAAAACTCAGACATGCTAATTCCACCTCAATAACCGGCAAGCGAACAGGGAATTACATATGGAATGGAACTCGAGCAGGTCACAGCACTGCCCAAACCCAGTCTAGCTAGCGGTCACTTTAGATAGAACTCTATCCTACAAGAAACATGTGGAGAAGAGTAGAGCAAAAGTAAATACAAGGAATGGTGTCATCCGCAAGCTTGTCAATTCCCATTGCGGAGCCCACCCAGGGGTACTACGATCAACATCCCTTGCCATGTGTTTTGCCCCAACAGATCAGATTAGCACATGCCAACAAACTAGACGCCACCCTAAACGACACTTGTAGGCTGATTACGGGCTGCCTAAAACCAACCAATCTGGATCTCCTGTACATGTCGGCGGGAATAGCCCCTCAACAAATCAAGCGTGGAGCCTTATGTATGGCAAAACGAAGTAGGCAGTTACTGGATGAAAGACACCCCCTCTGCGGACACAAACCCCCTGCCTCCAGACTTAAATCCAGGAATAAATTCATAAAGTCAACAAACCCACTAACAGACTCTAAATCGGCAACTAAAGAAACAATGTGGAAGCAGAGGCTAACAGATAACAATACCCCAACCTGGAATCCTACAGAAAGCCTCCCTGAAGGATCACAACTAGACTGGAAGACCTGGAAAGCTTTAATAGGATCAAATTTCAAATGGGATAGTCCGGGGAAAATTTGTTAAGATGTGGATACGCGGATGGAAACTCATGCGCCTGCGGGGATATCAAAATGATAGAACACCTCCTGACCTGTCCATCTTTAGAGACCCCTTACACAATTCGGGACCTGTGGAAGGCGAATGACACGGCGGTGCAGTGTGCCAGACATTGGAAAGAGATATGAGCCACTAAAACAAACCAATCCTGACTAAAGCCTGCGAACGACGTACACACAATTTATCCTATTATTGTAACGAATAAGTTTAGACACGATTAAATAAATGGCATACAGGTGATTCTATCTTTACTTGCTTTACGGCCTGTTGCGTTGTCTTCTTTATAGAATGCGAATGTTTTATTAGGCGACAGTCTCAGGGAACAGACCACTATCGTCTGCATTGTACATTTGGTCCTGAAAAAAACTCAGTTCCTCTAATTTGTCTCTAAAACTGCTGTATTAGGGATTCGTCGCTAGATAGTTTTTCACGTGATACGGTTAACAAACGGATACCAAATCGCTTTATAAATTTATCCAACCACTCAACTTCTTATGGTATGACCTAGGGATCATATTTGTTGTACTTGTTGTCTCCATTCTTTGCTGTTTTATGTCTCTTACCCTCCATTTTTTTCCTAACAACTCAGCACTGGCACAAAAATCATTATCTTTAGTAATTTTTTGATAAAATTCGATTGATTTTGCAATCAATTTTTTTTTAGATTTAGGAGTGTGTTTAGAACGCCCTTGCATGAACCACATGTAGAAAGCGTTTTCCATATTTGCACAATCACCAACTGTTAATGTTTTGCGTGTTCCTGGGTCGGATTCAATTGTCTTTACTTGATCAACTATTTTTTTTTCTTAAGATCGTGAATAGTAGCATGTCCAGCTCCATACACTTCCGGCAATTTGCACATGTTTTCCTCACTATCTAACTTTTATTAAATAATATTTTTAAGATTCAAAGCTAGTCTTATATTGCTGTTTACTTCACATTTTTAGTTAGACTTTCTTAATTGCAAACTGGAATGATTCTAGAATGTAGACTGGAATGTGCGGAGTGCGGTAAATACGTGCTTTTGTGATATGTTTGAGGTTATACTGATACCGGAGCGCTAGCACGGAACGGGAGTATGCAGGCGCGGGCGGAGGGTTCCGGATTATTGGATGTGCACGACTATTGCAGTGCCGGATTAGTGAGACTCTACTAGATCACTAAAATAATAATAAAATATATTACATATTTTTAATTTTGCTGTTTCATATATAATATGATCTCAGAAATACGTATTTAACACATTTTTGACTACTGTACACAAGCAGGTACACTAATATTTTATAAATTTTACGCCATCTAATATTATGTAGCAAAAACTGGATTGCGTATATGTGTTATTTTAATTGCTTCGAACTTTACTACACTCGATGAATCCAGATCTTCCCAGTGTACGTACGCACAAGAGTACACCCCATTCTCGTTTATGTTTTTGAAAAAAAAGAGTAGTAATAATTTTTTTTTCTATTTTTGAGTAAATAGGTTTTAGGGGCGAAAATGGGTTAATATAGAAAGTTTTAAATTTGCATTAAAAATAAATAGAGAAAAATCTAAGAAAAGTTATAATTTTAAATCATTATTTACTTAAATATAAGACTGGAATTTTTGGTCGTCTGTTCAGTATAGAAAACGTACGTACGTTAAGTAAAGAAAAGATCATTTACCGAAGGTGATATTTGCCGAAGACGGATGAGGTGAAGGCAACGAATCTGTGTTTTCCAAAGGTGGTTTGAAATTCTTTGGGTATAAAGCGAGTGCGTTTTGCATAACAAGAGAGGTGCTTTATACGTGACGTATGAGTAGGAACCACTCCGCGTAAGCTGCTGAACAAACGTCTTTCTCACAGAAGACAGATGCAATACAAATACAAGGGGTTACAACTCTGTGTTTGAGCACCCCACTACAACTACTTATTCCCTTCAGATTAAGATATGTTGCCAAATATATTATTACTGTTATTATATTATACATGCAAATATTGATACTAATTCGCTGAAATAACACTGTTGGATAGATAAGACTATGAGTATGAAAATTGTAAGGAGATGCCTGTAATACTATTTATTATATTATAATAAATAGTATAGTATAAATATATATTTTTCATTTCAATTTAAAATTCATTAATTTAGGAGACAATGTTCCATTTGTTTCCAAGGAATTTGTGAAAAATTAGGATGAAAATTAATTGTCTTGGCAATTAGCTACAAAACTTTTGCAAATTTAATAATAATTTAAAAGATTATTTTATTTATAGATTATTATATATTGCGATAAAGATTTACTGCATGGCAATATGTTTTTCATAACTATATTTAGCTTGTACAATATGTACATCCTCTCAAGACAATATCGTTATCAATGTTTGAAGGTATTCAAATTTCTAATGTCAAGTAAAATTAAGGGACTTTCATACGTTTGCTCTGTAAAAAATATTAAAAATCACAATTAAATTCTGAAAAATTTCTTTCTATTAAAGAATTCTGTAAACATAAAATTTGAAACTGGTCTAACCTGTTCATAGTATCTACCAACCATTCAAACTTGTTCGAGTAATGATATGCTCTTCGAAGTTCGAATAATGATATGCTTCTAACAAATTTTCGAAATATATTAAAATATTTAATTTTGTTTTTATCCTAGAAAACTTGTTAAACTTTTCAAGGTACTAACTTATATTTCTTTAAAAATGTTGCAGATTTTTTTAAATTTGTAACTATTTATTATTTGTAACATTACATTATCTTATTGATTTTCTCAAAAACATATTTTTAAGATAGCCACGGGGCTTATAAATTGTATTTAGGTATTTAGGAATTTTGTTAAACTCTCTGGTAATGTTAAATTAAAAATAAAAAAATTTTTAATGTATAATATTGACAAATGTATGTCAATTATATCGCAATCGTCAGAAAAAATTTCAATTTTCCTCAAATTTGCCAGTTCGACTAAACACTATTCCTGATTTTCAATTTTTTAATTACTTCATCATCATTTGTGGCTCCAAAGCCGTTTGCGTATCCTAGCCTCCCAAAGTACCTTCCTCCATTCGTCCATGTTTTTCCTCTTCAGCCAAAGTCATAACTTTGAAGCGTATTCTGTTACTCCGTCAGTAGGGAAAGATAGTATGTTCTAAAACCTCCTCCTCTTCCAACCTCCTCTGGCCTTGACCCCTAACCTAACTTTGACCCCTGACCTTACCCTTGGAACTTCCGGTTTCGACTTCCGGTTTCGACTTCCTGGTAGTAGGGTAAGATCCTTCGTTCTAGACCCACCTCCCCCTCTAACCTTGACTTTTACATTTCCGGTTTCCGGTTTCAAATTCCTGTTTCCTGTTTCGACTTCCGGTTTCCGGTTTTGACTTCCGGTTCCCGGTTTCGACTTCAGGTTTTGACTTCCTGTTTCCGGTTTCGACTTCCGGTGTCGACTTCCGGTTTTGACTTCCGTCCACCATTTCCGGAACTTCAAGATGCGCGGGAAAATTACAAAAATAGACGCCAGGCGGGAAAATTCGAAATTAGATCCTGTTGAGACAAATGAGGTGTGAAGTTGGTTGCATATATCAACGAGACTAAATAAATGAGACTAGACAGACGGGGCTAGATCCATGAGACTAAATACATGAGACTAGATAGACGGGGCTAAATACATGAGACTAGATAGACGGGACTAGATACATGAGACTAGATAGACGGAACTAAATACATGAGACTAGATAGATGGGGCTAGATACATGAGACTAGATAGACGGGGCTAGATACATGGGGTTAGATACATGGGGCGAGATACATGGGACTAGATAGACGGGACTAGATACATGAGACTAGGCAGACGAAGCTAAATACATGAAACTAGATAGACGGGGCTAGATACATGAAACTAGATAGGACTGAACTAAAATGTATATGGGATTGTTTAATTCAACTAAAATATATTTTCGATCGTTTTTTTTTGGTTTAAATTTAATAAACGCAATAAGATTGATAATTGATTTTAAGATTTGATAATTTAAAGATTCAGTAGCCAGTTAAGCATAGCAGGATGTTTGTGTATGTCAGTGTAATCAATTTCTTCGAATTGTTTTCGTATTTGTTTTTATTTTGATATACTGTTCTGGCTTGGCGATTAGACGCAGCTGGCCGTCTAGCGCTGATTACAACTCCTGCTATCTTATCAGCGGCACACGAGTGGAGAAATAATAAATTATGAAGCGGGGTCTAATCAATTTCTTAGGTTTGTTTTTCGTTTAATTTAATTCATTTATATAAATACCAAAGAGTTCAATTTTCTAGCATCCACTTTTCATCTACTTGCATCCACTTTTCATCTACTTGCATCCACTTTTCAACTACTTGCATTCACTTTTCGTCACGCTTAACAGGGTGTGAGGTCTTTGTGACCCTACGCTAAACAGGGTGTGCGGTCTATGTGACCCCACGCTAAACAGGGTGTGAGGTCTATGTAACCCCACGCGAAGCAGTGTGTGAGGTCTATTTTTAGTCAGCTTTCATCAGCTTTTAATCAGCTTTAATCTCATTGGGTTAGTTGTGTTAGCTTTACATCCACTTGCACCCATTCTTTAATCTCATTGGGGTAGGTTAGTTGGGTTAACATTAGGGTAGGTTAGCATTAGATTAGTTGGGTTAGGTTACAGATGTTAAAACTGAAGCTCGCTTCATTCGTAACACCTCCTCCTCCTCCTCCCAATTTTGCGTATTTGGCCACGGGTACGTATTGTACTATTTTGTATAGGATTTACCATAAGGCGGCTGTTACTAGATTTTACAGGTAATTTCCCCATAAGGCGGTGGTTTTAGAACGAAATATCTTTCACTACTCTGGATACATTCAAAGTTTTATTAGAAAGTTTAAAACTTGGAAAATCGCGCCGTTTCAGCCATTAGTCCATTGCAGATCTTTTAGATTTTACAAGATTTCTGGAGAAATGTTCAACCGCTTTGCATAAATCACTATAATACGTAGCGCATGGCTTTCTTTAATAAAGTGTAATATACAGTTCTACGGAAAACTTCGACAAAGTTACTGAAAAAGGCGAAACTTAGTGGTAAACCGATCAATATTTAGTAAATCGCCGAAATCTAGAAAATTTTTAATTTTTGAACAAATTAAAAGTGAAAATTGTCTATCGTTCTGAAAAATTATCCGGAAACTACATATTGCCCGCGAATAATTTCTGCCACATTCAAAAAACAATACCCAGGAAAATGGAGTACCTTTAAAATGGTTGCAAAAGATTAATTTTTTAACGTAAATTTTCAAATTGAAATTTTCTATACTTGAAAACAAATTGCGGTGTGTTTAAGATTTGTTACGCAAGTTTTATTAATTTTCTGCTAATATTAATTACATATCTAGAATTTTTCAAAATTTAGAGTACTGATTCAACTCATTTTCGCCATTGGAATAAGCAACTCCCAAATACTGTAACATGTACAGTGCCGTTAACCCTTCGTTTGGCACATAGTCCGCTAATCTTTTGATTAGCACATGTTGTCTGGCCAGACCCCTGTATATCTCCACAAAAACATATGGAAATATCGCATTGTTGGAGGCGTTCATTGCTCATCCGACACAATTTTTGGTGTAGTGCACGATGGAAAGTAAAATTACGGCCCTATTTTTTTTTTGCAGGTAACTGCAAATAGAAACCGTATAATGGAATCCAAAATGAGATGCAAGAACAGGACGTGAAGGACACATCTTTTATAAGATCTAATTGTGCCTACAAAAGCAATACCAACTTTAGCAAGTCGCTTTGCTGCTTCCAATGTGGTGAAAAAATATCAACAATAGCTGTACAACCAGGGTTACTATACCGATTTGCTAACTTCAACAATACATACGTTCAAGTTAACCTTGTTTAGTTTCCTTGTTTTGTTTGCTCCATCTTCACGCCCTGTGTATAATTTTCCTTGCAAATGATATTTTGTTTTGGAATCGCATACCCTCCAAATTTTGTTGCTATATCTTGATGGTTTTGATGGAATGTAATGAGTAAATTTTCTTCTGTCGCGGTATGGAAATAGCTGTTCATCAAAAAGTAAAGTTTTCATGCGAATCATAGTGCTTCGCAAGATTTTCAGTTAAAAAAATCCATATATCACGAATTGTTGCTGCGGCTGTATCAGTTCGTTGGCAAAATGCACGAGCTCGCCTATCATCAAAACAGATACATCGTAGCAATCGTTTATGAGACATAGCTAAGCGCAATATGGGTAGGCCGTCTGTATGCCAAAGAACTATTGATTTTTTGTTGTTATTGTGTCACACTCGAGCGGCCAAAAATACACCAATAAATGCATATAATTCAGTGCTCGTCAGCTCTTTCCAAACTCTTGGCTTTTTTATCTGGATTTTTCAGATTCCACCTTTAAAATGTATCTTTCACATAACGATTCGTTTCGGTGGTGATGATGAATGTAATGTTTTCTGAAAAATATACTTCTATTGCATTTTGTACTGTCCTTGCCAAACAAAAATTCAACTTGTTATAAGATATATACATATATATATATATATATATATATATATATATATATATATATATATATATATATATTTATATATATATAGATATATATATATATATATATATATATATATATATATATATATATATATATGTATGGGTCCGGACAGACCACATGTGCGAAACCGAAATATATTCAAATACATATCCTTGTAATTATCCTTGTATGACATGTATCCTTTTATTTTTTCTTTTAAATGGAAGCTAATGAAATTTTAGGAAAAGTTAAAAAAAACAAATGAAACCGCAAAAGGTCTGGCTGGACCCATGCGCCAAACGGAAGGTTAAGAAGCTTAAATTTTAGAAAATCCTAGGGACCCAGTGATCAATCCATTGAAGTTGCTTTTTCATTAGGTAAATTAAGATTCCCCGGGAGGTTTCGAGGAACCCGATTTTAATTAATTTAGTCTCAAAAGAAACACAAATGGTTCTAAAACCTTTAAAGACTTCAGCGGAAAATGCTAAAAACAGCTATTAAGTTATTAGTAATAAGTTCGCCAGATCTGGCGAATATGGTGGGTGCGGAAGCACATTCATGTCAAAGCTGAAACAAAGTTGTAACTTGTGGCATAATAAAACTGCAATATTTCTATTAATCGCCCTTTCTATTAATCAATTCATTTTAGTTCAAATTTCTGAATCAATTTTAAAAATAAATTACCTCTAGATTTCACCAAACTATGCATTTTGAAGTGTTTGATCCACGAGCGCTTTAATTACAACACATATGTACAGCGATAGACCAAATCTATTTCTTTAAGAGCGCATCGAACTCGATATTATTGAGTTTTGTATTACGATATTATGAAAGGAAGTCGCTCCATATAATCTTCAGCGATCGAATTTGACATTTTCGTACCAAATTTTCGGAATTTCTCGTATTATTCTGCCTTTTTCTTTAACCAAGATATATTTTATTTGCTCTTCTTCAGATTATACCGCCCTTTCAGAACTTGGTGCATCTTTAATAAAATTGTTTTTTTAACGAGTGTTGCTAGAAGAGTATACGTACCCTTTCGGTAATAAACAAGCAAAATGTAAAAAAAATGCTGTATTATGTCGAAAAGTCAGGGATATGCTACTAGAACCCTCGAATTATGATATGATAAAATCAAAAAATTAAAATATTGATTTCTCTTTAACTTAAAAAAAAATTAAAAATTTAAATTTATTAAAAATACATTATGTTTACAAAACTCTTGGTTTGCAAATTTTTTCTAAATATCAGCCATATTGTATAAATTATTAATTTATTTTTATTGTTTCAGGTAAGCACATTATTACTTCAAAACACCGTCATCGGATATAGAGTATTTTGTACAGAATAAACAGGGTGAGAATATTTAAACGAAAACAAAAATTGCTTTAAAAAGATTATACGTCAAATACACAAATTTTATAGGAAAGCAAATGGGACATATACACATGTATAAAAAATTAATGAAAAAGTCAAAAACAACCTTTTCGTATCGAATTAACAATTACAAAATAACATACTATATGAAATAACACAACATAAGTTGAATAAGACATACATTTAAATTTGTAAATTTAATAGCAACAAATAACTTTAATTCTCAAATTAACATCTTACTAAAAACTGATATTTTCGTATTATTTCGAAATTTATATTTTCTCAATTATTATTTATTAAATTGTGAAGTTTACTATTCCTTTGTTTCTATATAGCTCTTGGATAAATATTGCTTAAACACTTTGGATAGCTGAAACTAGAATTTTATTATGGATGAACACTACCATTCTATCCATTTAGCAATTTTCAATCGTGTTATAGGATATCGTGTTATAGGAGGGTTTCCTCAAATATTTAAACATGTTAGAGCAAATTCGTGTTATAGAATACCATGTTATAGGGGAGTTACTTGTATTTAAATTAGTTATAAGTTACTAGCATGTCTTTTTATTTTTTATTCTTTTTCTTCTTCTTCTTCTTTCGAATAGGCCTACTTTGGAGCACGCTTGTTCAACTGTTGGGCTTTGACCATTGCCCA
Source organism: Phosphuga atrata (assembly GCA_944588485.1). NCBI lineage: Eukaryota > Metazoa > Arthropoda > Insecta > Coleoptera > Silphidae > Phosphuga > Phosphuga atrata. The sequence goes on along the minus strand of OX155896.1, from coordinate 9,740,817 downwards.
GTATTGTCGCATCTTCTGCCGTTGTAACTCCTTTCTCTCTTCTGTTCAGGGGGTACCTTTCCTTCGAGCTTTTTCCTGAAATCCACGGACTTCCTTCAGGGTGCGTCTCACAGAACGTCTGTTTTTGATATCTGTTATTTCCAGTTCTTTAATTTCCTTCCTCTAAGACATTCGGTTTCTGTCAACCAAGTGGTACGAAGCTTCTTGTTTTGCCAGAAGGTGAACAGACGGTTTGTTAGTCGGTTTGGAGGCAATCTTGCAACGTGGCCATAGAAAGCTACCCTTTTTTTTCTTGCACAGTCAGAGAGCATCTTAATATGTTCGTAGAGCTCACAGTTATATATCAGAGTGTAGTGCTTAAGTTTCAGGTTGCGTGACATTTTTTATGGTAAGTGTTCTTAGTCAGTCGACAGGCTAGTTCTCACTTGTTGACTCTCTTGGATAATGATGCTCTTTGTGATGAGTTGCGGGTTTTGTTGTCTAGCCCAAGTTCCTGGAGTACTTTGTTAAGCGTTTCTCTATCAATGGAATCATAGGTCTTCCTAAAATGAACAAAGGTAACGACCACCTTGCGGTTTCTCATTTTGGAGTATGCAAGTACAGTTTTAAGATTGAGGATCTGTTCAACACAGGATCGGGTCTTCCTGAAGGCCCCCTGGTATTCTCCCAGTTGACTATCCAACTGATTTTCTGCTCTTGTTTGTAACGCTTTCGAGAGAATCTTGTATGTTACCGGGACAAGAAAAATTCCACGGTAGTTGTTTGGATCAGTAAAATCTCCCTTTTTGTGAAGCGGATGGATCAGAGCACATTTCCAATCGGGTGGTAATTTCTCTGTTTCCCAGATGTTCTGGATGATCTCGGTTAGCTTGCGCACGGCATTGTTTCCAGCACCTTTTCACAGTTCAGCAACGATAGAGTCCTCTCCAGCTGCCTTATTATTCTTAAGAAGTTGAATGATCTGGCCAACCTCTTCCAATGAAGGGGGAAGCGAGTCCGGGTTGGGTCTGGTTTGTTGTAGTCGAAGTCTTCGCTGCGTTGGTCACAGTTGAGTAGATTTTTAAAGTACTGAGTCAAAAGATGGCAGTTGTGCTTGTCGTTATAAGCCTGTTTGCCTTGTGAGTCTCTGAAGGCTTGGCGGAGCGTATTTTCTGAGTGCCTGCTTAAAGGTTCTAAAGAAATCTCTGGAATTATTTTTAGCATAGCTCTCTTCGATTTGGGTTAGTTGGTTTTACGTGAAGGTTCGTTTGGTTCCTCGAATTATCTTGGTAACAAAGAAAGGTTACAGTTTCTTTGTTACAAAAAATTATGCCAATTTTCCTTGGTCTTTTTAGAATTCCACTTCACCCGGGCTGTCTGTCTTTGGACTATTGCATTGTCACAGTCTTCAGTCCACCACGGATGCTTCATTCTTCTAGCGAGAGGGTCGAGTTCATTGGCCGCCTTGACAAGAGTCCCCTTCAGTTGGTCCCAGTTGTTTAGGTCTGTGTTGTTCAGTCTCTGACTTAGTTCCTGACTGTTCTTGAGTCGCTCGGCGTTAAATCTTACCATTTTGGAGGTTCTGTGTAATCTAGTGTTTCTAGACTGGAGTCTTATTGTGATCTTTGAGAGATAGTTGTCTAAGTCCAGATTGGCGCTTCTTAGTACCTTCACGTTTTGTATTTCCTTTTGATTTTTTCGTGAAATGGCCACATGATCTATCTGGAATTCACCCAGGTGGGTATTAGGTGAAATCCAAGTCTTCTGCTTCCTTTGCAAGTGTTTGAAGTTGTAGACTTCATGATCAACCCAAAAGTCCTACACAGATCCACCAATCGTTCTCCGTTGCGGTAGGTTCGCTTATGCGCCGGATAATTGTATTTTCTGTATTTTCTCTCTTCCCAATTCAGCATTGAAGTCACCAAGCAGTATAACGGTGTGCCTCTCTGGAAGTTAGATAATATCTTCTAAGTCTTCCCAGAATTTATCAGTTCTGTCTTCCTGGTTGTCTTCCTGGCGTCTGTTGTCCTGGTTGAATGGGGCATGTACATTGACTATACTGTAGTCCTTGTTTGCGCATTTGAGAGAGAGGATGGATACACGACTACTCGGGGAGGTAAAGTCGGTGACTGAATCCAGTATCCTGTGACTGATTATAAATTCTGTACCTATGTGAGGTACGTTCTTAATTACCTGCTGACCCACTTTTCCTTTGAGAATTCTGTAGCCTTGGGACTCGAGCGCATGTTCGCCCGTAAATCTGGTTTCCTGTACTGCTGTCAGTATTATGTCGTGTCGTAGTGAATCAGTCAAATGTTTCAGTTTACCCACTTTTAGCAGTGAGTTGGCGTTAAATGTTGCGAAGAAGCTTTGCCTGTCCACCCCACTCTTCCCAGGTGCTAGGCTCCGTGCCATTGTTTACCAAAGATGTTCAAGGTGTACGTATTATTATATTACTAGGTCCAGATCTGTTTTAGATTTTTTTTGTTTATTCATAATTTCTAGTAGGTTTCTTTTTTATTTATATTTATATTTTTTATTCTATTTATAGATATTTTATATGTAACTATCAGTGCCTTGCCCCTAGTTGGCGAGGATTTAAAAATGCATTATTAAAACTCTTCTTTAATAGCTTATTTTTGTTTAATAGCAATTTTTTAGTCCATATATTTGTTTTTTCTTAACAAATTGAGAAGAAAGTTTTTTAATTTTAATTTAAAAAATAACAATAGTTTAGTGATTTTATTAAACCACTAAAAATACAAAAATGCGATACAAATTGGGTAAATACAATTTCACGGCGTGAAAACACAATAATGGAGAGCTCGGCGACCGGTGTCTTTGGTCCTTTTTAGGTTAAAGGTACAGACACACTGGTCCTTCGTACGCAACGTATACGATGCAACGTGGGAGAATAAATGTGCACACTCGTCCCGCGTATGCAACTTTTGCATCAGACTCTGTTGTAATTTCTCAGAAGGTGCACTAGTGCGTCTTTAAGTCATGTTTTCTGATCCTGATCGAGTTTGAGGGTAATTTATTGAGTTTTCTATTTTTAAATGAATATTTCCCCGCTATAAAAATAAAAACTAAAGTTAAGAAGAGTAGATTTTGGGTTTTTGACATGAATATGAGATAAATAAACAAAGAGAAAATGTTGGAAAATACCAGACATTAATGCAGAAACTGGAATCTGATGAAGAACGATTCTTTATGTACTTTCGCATGTCTAAAGTGCAGTTTGAGGAGAACGCTTGCATCAAAGGTTTATTTGTTTCTGACGTGCTACGCGTGAGTTCTAGAGACACATTGATCACACGCGTGGATAGCGTACGAACATCCCAGATCGACGTTGCGTGTGAGGCGTGTGATTGCGTTGCATACGATAAGTGTGTTTCTATAGCATAGTTTTTCAGACTCCAGATACCGTAATGCGTTGCATACGTTGCGTACGTAGGGCCAGTGTGTCTCTACCGTTACTCACACACTTTACGAGGTACAAACTCACTTTTCGGGAAAACCCTACAAAACAGATTGTCACCAGAAATCACAGAGGGAATGCTCAAACACTAATTAATAAATATTAAATGTTAAAGTAAAACCAATAAATAAAAACAGAAAGCATTCACATTGTCTCTACCACAATGTTGAATGTGTATGCAACAATTTGTGTAATTTTGTTTACTGCAAGTGTTATATCAATTAATTTTCTCCTAATAATTCCACAATAAATTAAATTTTGTGTGCACAAATAATCATTATTAATATCCGAAACAGTGTTGCAGTTGCTATTTACAGGTGGCGTTATAATTCACCGTGAAATACGATTCAACGTTGTTTTGCACCAACCGCGTTTTCCATTCTCCCATAGCGAAACGGAGATAAGTAAATATAATTATAATAAAAACAAGAAACACACGGAAATTTTATCCGGTATTAAAACGCCGTAAGTTTATTTTCCGCTGTCTGCAGGAAAAATAATAGTGGAAACTCGTCATTTTCCTAATGTACATTTTTATGTAAATCAGGTATTATCTCATTTTGTATACACTTTTTGTGCTCGAGGACATATTCACAATCTTTTAATCTAGAAGTTATATAAACAAAACCCATTGGAGCAAAGATAATGTGGAGTTTTGTTGAGATAAAAGTGTTTTTATTATTTGTTCTTATAGTTTTAACTTCTTCCTACTTACTTATCCAGCTTCACGGAAAAATAGAGATTATATGCATAAACACAGATCCGACAACATCTTTCGCATAAATCTTTTATATTTTAAATTGCATTTTGACAGAATAGCGATTATATTTCCATGGATTCAAAGTATTTGGTACCAGGTTCAAACACACCTGCAACAGTACCTTCCTTTAGCCTTAGCCTTAGCTTTAGCTTTGGCAAACAGATAATATATCGTGTGTATGGGGTAGTATACGTTCTTTGTATACTTAATATTATTACGAATACTTAATCTAGAGTATTGAACTTTAATTATACTACACGTCTCGTTCTCGATGATTTGTAGTAGTATGCTCGTAATTGCTTACATTTCACACTTTTTAGAGTTTGAAATTTGGCGCCTAGGCTAGTGTGCACTAGCCGGCCCGGACCTGTACAGTCATATTTGTTCGTTGTGTTTGACGTTTCACACGTACTGAGTACTTTTAGTATACAAAAATTACCAAATCTAAATAAGAATAGAAGGTTTAAATGTCAGGAGATAAGAAGAAGAGAAAATCATTTTCACGATCACGAAAAGAGATAGGAAGAAACCAAAAACGGATGGAAGACTGGAAAAAAATTGGAAAACAGATCGATAACCTCAAAAACAACATTTGTAAATCAGAATGGAAATGCAGGTATCACATAAAAAGTATTTAGCCTCCTTACGAGACAATTCAAAAATGAAGTGTGGATTCATTCACACTTAAATATGTTTTTTTTTTTCTTTGTACAAAAGCAACATGTACAAAAAACTGTCTATATAACAAACTGTCCATACGACAAACGGTCTATATGACACACTGTTTACATGACAGACTGTCTAAAAGACAAACTGTCTCTATTAAAAAAAAGATATATAAGTTTCCGTACGAAACATTATAACAAAAAAGTATTTAGTCTCCATACGAGACATTTACATAAAAAATGCTTAAGTGTGTTGATTCAAACACATTTAAGTGTGTTTTTGCATAACAACTTGTAGAAAAACTGTCTATATGACAAATTTTCCAGACGACAAACTGTCTATACAAAAAACTGTTTATACGACAAACTGTCTGCATAACAAAGATATTAGAGTTTCCACAAGAAACCTATAACACATAAATAAAAGTATTTATTCTCCATACGAGACACTTACTTAACAAATGTTTAAGTGTGTTCATTCATTCTCACTTAACTATGTTTTTACACAAAAAGAAAATGTACAAAAACTGTCCATACGACAAATTGTCCAGGTGACAAACTGTATTTAAGAATTTAGTCTCCATACGAGACATTTACTTAAAAAATGCTTAAGTGTTTATTCATACTTAAGTATGTTTTTGTAGAAAAACTGTCTATATGACAAACTGCCTATACGACAAACTGTCCATACGACAAACTGTCTGTAGAACAAACAAGATATATGAGTTTCCATATGAAACCAGTATCACATAAAGAGTATTTAGTCTCCAGACGAGACATTTACTTAAAAAATGCTTAAGTGTGGTGATTCATTCACACTTAAGTATGTTTTTTCTTGTAAAAAAAACAACATGTACAAAAACAGTCTATATGACAGACTATCCATTCGATAAACTGTCTATGACAAACAGTTTATACGACAAACTGTCTATATGACAAACTGTCCATACAACAAACTGTCTGTAGAACAAAAAAGATATATGAGTTTCCATATGAAACCAGTATCACATAAAGAGTATTTAGCCTCTATATGGGACACTTACTTGAAAAATGCTTAAGTGTGGTGATTCATTCACACTTAAGTATGTCTTTGTACAGAAATAACATGTACAAAGAGCTGTCTATACGACAAACTGTTTATACGAAAAATTGCCCATATGACAAACTGTCAATACGACAAATTGTCCAAACGACAAACTGTCCAAACGACAAACTATCTGTAAGACAAACTGTCCATACAACAAACTGTTCATACGACTAACAGTCCATACGACAAACTGTCCATTAGACGAAGTTACAAAAATACTTACAATAAAGGTATAGACCTTTTAAAACAATTTCATTTTTTAGAAAAAAAAAATCTGGATAAAATTCCGATAAATTTCTTCCCAAAAGCAAGAAATGGCTCTTACTGAAGACGTAGAAGCAACTAATGCTAGGAGAGCCTTCTGACTCTAAAAACAAAATTCCAATAAAAACAAAACCTCAATGAAAGAGGTACAATACGACAGAAGCATCGAGTCGGTCATCAAATCACCAGAAGCCCCTAAGGAAGTAGATGAGTCAGCAGGCAGTCTAAAATACTTTACGCAAAACTAGGGAAAAATTACCTAGGATAAATTTGTCCTAGATTGTCTGAACGATTATAAAATACTTTCCAGAGAAATCCATATCAAACAAAACCACTAACAGACCAAAATTGGGCTAAAAATGGTATTATAAAAAGTAGGCATGAAATAAATAAGCTCTTAGCTAAAAATGTAATTGAGCCTTGTCAAAATGAAGGTAATGAATTCATTTCCTCTTTGTTCTTAGTTGACAAGCCAGATGGCTCCAGTAGATTTTTTATTAATTAAAAAAAAAAAAAAATCTAATCACATTTACCGATACTATCCATATTAAAAATGGGAGATATTAAGTCCACCAAACACTTGATATCTATTGGATCATATATGTGTTCGATAGATTTAAAAGATATTTACTACATTATTCCTATGTTAAAAATTTTAATTTAAGAGGCAGCTCTTCAGTTTTTTATGCCATCCCCTTGGTTTATGCACAAGCCCTTTTGTTTATACACACAACTAGGTACTTTATCAATTATTTACCTTGATGATCTATTAATTGTGGGAAATTCGTATGAATCCTGTAAAAATTCATCAAATTTGGTGAAAAACAATTGGGCCTTGTCATAAACCACCAAAAAAGTTCACAAACACCAAGTCAGATATGCTTTTATTATAAAATCAGTAGATTTTAGACTTGTGTTGACAGACGGCAGCTTGCCCAGGGGTGGCATATAGATCCATCTACTGTAAAAGACTAGAAGGGCAAAAATAACTAGCCTTAATTTTATGTGACAACGACTACGACAGTAGAAATTATGTCAATAAACTAATAATGGAAATACTGTATTGGTGGAAAATAAATACACCAACAGGTTCTATCCTAAATAGAACACTTCAGTTTAAACTTGAGATATCTTCAGATGCATCTCTGACCGGGTGGAGTGCACACTGTAATGACGTAAACGCTCATGGTTTCTGGACGAAAGTGGAAAGAAAATTTATCATAAACTATCTACAAGTATTAGCAACGTTCTTTGGTCTAAGATGTTTCGCGAACAAAGTATCAGACGGCAAAATTCTCCTAAGAATTGATAATACGTCTCCAATTCCTATATCAATAGGACAGGCGTCATTCAATATCCCCACTTAAATGCATTAGCAATAGAGGTCTGGCAAATGGTGCGAGAGCAGAAAAATCTGGATTTACGCGTCATACATCCCGTCAGTTATGAATAAAGAGGATGGTTTAGCATCCAGAATCACTAATATAGATACTGAATGGGAGCTATGTAAAGAGTCATTTGAAAAAATCTATCAAGTTTGTATTGTTCTCAATTGATTTTTTTTACATCAAGGTTGAATCAAAAATGCCCTAGATTTTATTCTCGTTTCCCAGATCCAAACGTGATGACAGTAGATGTATTTACTATTATGTGAACCAATGAAAAATCTATGTTTTTTCCTCTTACCCTTAGAACTTACCCTTTCGCACTTACCCTTAGAACTCGCGAAAAAAAATAACCGATAAAGCTGAGGGATCGGTCATGGTACCATTATGGTCAACCCGCCCTTGGAACCCGCTCTTTAAATCACTACTTACCGAACAGCGTTTAGTTAAAACCTCACAAAAATGTATTATTGTCTCCTTCCAAGAAAGAAATATATCCACTGGCACACAAACTTTCATTGGTTGCAGGTAAGTTGTCCGCAAAGCGCTCCTAAGTAAAGGAATAAATGAAGCATCTACAGAAATCATGATCAAGGCCATAAAACAATCAACACTCAAACAATACCCAGGTACCTTAAAGCTATGGTGGAAATTTTTTACATCAAAAAATATTCCAATATTTAACGCAATTACAGTAAATATACTATAATACGTTTTCTAACGGAAAGTTAGACGTTTAGTTAGCTCCGATCGAGAACGGAGCAAGCTATGTGACTTTGAACTGCAACAGATCAGCTATATCACTCATCTCTACACAAGATCTCGGTAAGGATAAACTGCTGTCCCGATTCTTCAGGGGAATGTTTGAGGAACGACTACAAGGTTTAAATATATAAGTACAGCGGACACCAGTTTTGAATGACTTGGCCTGATTAATTCAGCTAAAAGTAGCTACAAGCAGCAAAAGGGTGCAGCAGAAAAAGGATCAACGATGCTTATTTTATCTACAGCATAGCAAACTATCGCACTAATGAATAAAACGGCTAAGTGCGTGTCGGGCCACGCGCAATGTAGGGTTCCGTAGATGCCATTCTTACTCTTATCACTTAAGACTCAAATGTCTAAAAAATTTCATAACCAACTTAATCAGCTGAGATTGATGTTGTCGAGTTTGGCGTTCAACATAACCAATAATATATTGTTTAAATGACGCGGCTGCCGCTCGATTTGTTACATTTTATAAGTTGGTTGACTATTACTCGTAAACTAATTAAGCCTACTTAGCCGTGATACTTTTCCTTTTAAATTCGTTATATATGCTACTATTGTGAATTTTTTCACATATCCAGAAACAGCCATTTAGCTGGGAGTGGGGGGACACACTTGACTCTAACAAAAATTAGCACTTTAAAGCTTAATATTTCACAAACGGATCTCTTAATCGAAATATTATTTTCACAAACCTATAATATTTTTGAAAGACCTATCCAACGATACCCTACACCATGGCGTAGACGAGAAAAAAAAAACGTAACCACTCCTTTAGGGTAAAGGAGGTATAAAGATTTTATTTTACCACTTTGTCGGCGTGACTAATCTGTATATTCATGCCAAATTACAGCTTTATATTTCTAATAGTCTCTGAGATAAACTGCGGACGGACGGACGGACGGACATATCGAAACTATAAGGGTTCGTTGTTGATAACAACGGAACCCTAATAAAAAACATATCCATGGACAAATAGAAAATAACAATAAAAATACCAGACCTGATAAAAATGTCCAAGCCAGGAAGAAATAAGTCAGAGCTTATACTACCTTTTGTATAAAGAACAACCTGGCCTATGTGCCGCTACAGCTGTAATTCACTACTTGAATAAAACAAATTACTCATATCAAACATCAAGCCATACAAAAACGTAACTTCTCAAACGATTGGTCACTGGGAAAAATCCTTGCTGTCTAAAGCAGGCATTGATACAAATCACTTCACAGCACATAGCACAAAATATGCTGTAGTATCAGTGGCTGGTTTTGGAATTCGATATATATACACAACCAGACGTACTGCTGGTTGACCTCGACGGTCATTGACCTTTGCAAAACTTTACAATCGCCCGATCCAAGATAATAACGATACGTTCGCCAAATCTGTATTATCTAACGCACGGTAACTCTTTTCTTTATGGTTTCCAGTCATGTAACATGATAAATGAATGAGTTTTCCTATACGCTAAAATTCTACAAATCATCGAGAACGAGACGTGTAGTATAATTGAACGATCAAACGACCCCGCCGAAGGCGGGCGAAGTTCGATCGTCATTATACGAAACGTCTCGTTCGAAGATCATCAATCTCCCTCCCTACATGTACCCGTTAATAAACATACCCTAGATCATCTTGCAGGGAAAACTCAACTACAAAAATCTCTAAAAATATGACTGTACAGGTCCGGGCCGGCTAGTCCACACTAGCCTAGGCGCCAAATTTCAAACTCTAAAAAGTGTGAAATGTAAGCAATGACGAGCATACTACTACAAATCATCTTCGAACGAGACGTTTCGTATAATCACGATCGAACTTCGCCCGCCTTGGGCGGGCTCGTTTTATCGTTCAATTATTCATGCCAATTTAAGTACAGTTAATCTCGGTAATTCGACCGTTGGTTAATCCGGCCGTCTGGAGACCTCGCGCTCTTCCCTCCCAGCACTCTTGCTTATAATCCAGCGGTTGTCTGGTCCCATATGTGTCGGATTATCGAGATTATACTGTATTTTCATTTTGTGAAATTATTTCAATATCGTGGTAACACTTCCGCGTTAATGAACAAAGTATGTAAAATACTAATAAAGCTTTGGTTGATTATTATAAATTTTACAATTCTTTTGAGACACATTTTGTTACTCATGTATTTAAAAGTGTATTAAAGTAAATCCATATTGTTAAAAGCACAAATATGTAAAAATAACATTTTAAAACTTGCATTTCCCAAACCCATAAACCAAAAAAATTTTAACTAAATTGTAAAAGTAAAAAAATATATAATCCTTAACGCTTGGTCGACTGGAGGTTATTTTATAATTAATTAAAAATTCAATTACTGTTACGTCACACGGGTGTATTAATTTAATAATAAATTGCTATTTCGGTTAAATTCTACAAAAATTAAATGTGCTTCTCCGTCGAGTGTTTCTATTCTGTGTATGAATGTATGTGTAATTATATTCTTCACAAAAACAACGTTCTTTACTTTATATTATTTACATACAAGCGGCTGTTGAAAATCTGAATAAGTGTTCAAGATTTTCTTTATTTTTACCTACAAACACTTTTACGCTAATTCAATTGCTTTCAGAATTTATATCATTTATATACTCAATGTATATTTGGTTTAATTATAATTTTATTAGTAATTTTTATAACCACAAATGTAATGCTTGGAATATTTAAAACACTAATAAATTATATACATAGTTTCAAGTTTAAAATTATGTCGCCACATAATGTCGTCAAAAATTTGTGATATCCACATATCTAGTAAATATCTTCCCACGATCAAAGTCACAATCTGAAAAATATTATCTTAAATTATATATTATCTGTATAAATAAGATTAGTTTGAGTTGAAACAACTCAAACTAATATTTTGTCTAAGTTGAACAATGTAGACACAAATGCTAGGTTTCAGAAAGAACTAACGCGATCATAGCAGCAATTTGAACTTGGTTCAAATATATTTTTTCAGGTTAAAATGTTTAACAAAATAAACTACCATTATTTGGGTTTGTTTTGGAAAAATGATGAGGATATCAGTTTTATACCTTAAACGACAAGAACCAGAATTATCAATAACTAGAACTTGAATTGCTTATCTATCAAATTATTATTTGAATAAATAATAAGAAATCAGGAATTAATATTAAATTTGTGGTATAAGAATTGCAGGTGTTTAGTTTGAATTTACAACAATTAACATTTGAATTTCAACAGTTTAGCTGTTTCTGGGCTTTGGTTGTGGCTAACTTCAAACTGCAATCTAATGTGTATACTGACGAGAAAGATATGAGCCAATTCAGCAGCTGTAACTTCGATTTCTTCAGAAGTATTTTTTTTTTAGAAAAATTGCTTAAATTTTAATTGAAGCTTTAAATTTTATTAAGGATTTATGATTTTGTCCACTTTCGTGAATACGTTAGGCAGAAAATCCCTTATTTTCAATAGAAAACTGTGTTTTGCATATTAAACAATAAGCTTCAGTTGCTTTATCTTGTACTTTTAAACGTAATGCATGTAATGCAAGCCACGAGTCACTCTCAATAACTCATTGTTGAAGTAGCATGACCGTTTTCTCGACTTTTTAAGAGGAGTTGACGCAGAACTTTTAATAATAAATAATATTTTATATAATTTAATAAGTACTAATATAATATTTAAATTTAATAAATAAACCTACAACAATATACACTGAGTCGTTGGTGCGTATGACTGGTAAGTAAGAACGTGACTGGTATGACTGGTAAGTAATTACAGTGAGTCGCATATCTCATCACATGATCATATAACGGAGTCCAAATCAAACCTTGGCTTCCTGAATCCTAGCCCCCCATTACAGTCTGTCCGTCGGCGTTCTCCTAAACGCTCTTATCCCCAGTATATGATGTACACATTTTCTCATCTCGTCCTCCCAGTCCAACCTTGGCCTCCCTGCCCGTCGCCTACCTTGCATTCTTACGTTTAGCACTCAGCACGTATCCTGCCCATTGCAGCCTTTTGCAGCTTTATAAAGGTGGATATGGGCGGCTATCTGTATATCTCATAGAGTTCGTTATTGTGTCTGTGCCTTCACACGTTGGCATCCATGATCGGTTCCAGTATTCTTCGCAGAACTTTGCACGTCTACTGCGCTCTTTGTTTCGTATGTTATAATCTAAGTTTCCTAATGATCTTATGTGATATAATGGTGATATAATGATCTTATGTGATATAATGGTGATATAATGATCTTATGTCGGATAATGATATAATGGTCTTATGATTGTTTTGTATATTCGTAGCTTGGTTTTTCGTTGGACGCTATATGATTGTAGTATTCCCGACATTGAGAAGTAGGCTCTGTTCGCCAATAGAATTCTGCGGCGTATCTCTCCGTCCTCTGTCCCGTCCCTGTTATTCTCTACTCCCAGATATACAATTTGTTTACTGCGTCAATGTCATCCTGGAGCCGAATGCCTGGCTTATTTTATTTCGAGCCCGCCCTCTTTAGCGTGTTCTTTTAACTGTGTATATGTATGTTGTGCCGCATCGACTCTTCTGCTCATTACGTTGATATCATCCGCATCATTTCACTATCTTGTTGGCGAGGAGGTTTTCTCTGCGTACTCCCATTTGTCTTAAGAAATACTCTAACGTGAGGTTGAAGAGTGCGGATCCAGACGACTCGGCACTTCCAACTCGGCACCGGACATGTCGGAACCGGATTAACCGGAGTCGGCCGGAGTCTGAATTCTACTGTTGGCTAGAAGTTGACTAAATAAATAGTTTATAATTTCCTTTATCTTTGAAGGAGCGTGCGTTACTTTTTTTAATAATAAAAAGATTTCTTTTGTTTTTGATATTACCAAAACCTATGTGATACTACAAAATTTATATATTGATGACTGGTGCCGATTTGCCCGGTGCCGACTTATGCGGTGCCGACTTGTCCGGTGCCGAGTTGGAAGTGCCGAGTCACCCGGTGCCGACTTATCCAGAGCCGACTTATCATGTACCCGAAGAGTGTGGGTGCCAGCCCATCTCCCTGCTATAAACCTTTCGTTATTTTAAGTGGTTCCGTTAGCTGGTTTTGGATCCGTGTTACGGCTTCTGATTCGTTCATTGTGGCCTTGATCATCCTTATCAGCTTGGTCGGTATATTCAGCTGCTGCAATATTTGTAGAATCTATTGCGGTTAATAGAGTCAAATGCCTGTTTGTAGTCGATAAAGATGTTGTGTATTTCAATGGCGTATTCCCATTCCTATTCCCATTCGTATTCCTATCTGGTCGACAGCGGACCTACCTCGCCTGAAGCCTACTTGATATTCCCCGATGAGCCTCTCTGCGTGTGGTTATAAGCGCTTATTGATGATGTAGGTAAGTATCTTGTACACCGTGTACAACAAAGTAATTCCACAGTAACTGTCGCATTTTAGCTTGTCTCCTTTTTTGTGTATAGGTATTATTATCGCTTTTCGCATGTCGGTTGGTAATAGCTCTTCTTCCTATATTTTTATTATTAGGGAATGAATTTCTTGCATTAAGCGTTGGCTGCCTAGTTTATACCCCTCCGCTGGTATACGTCAATTCCCGGCAATTTGTTCCTTTTTGGCCTATTTATGGTTTCTTTCGTTTCTTCGTTCTCTCATCATCGAGCCTTATCTGTTCCCTAGGTTCCCTAGGTCCTTCTGTTGCTTCTTCTGCAGCTGAGGAGATTTTTTAAGTACTCCTTCAATATGCCCTTTATTTTATGGAGAACACTCAACATTTGGCCCTCATGATTTTTTATCAGACTAGTGCTTGGTTTATAACCCTCTCTGGTTTCGTGTAAGTAATTGTATGCTTTCCCAAGCTCTCCCTATGATTAGGCCTATGAGCTAGTTGTCATGTTCTCGCTTCTTATAGCTACATATATTGTCCGCCACACGCCTAACTTTTTCAAAGGCTATTCTCCTTTCCCTGGTTCTTCTTTCAATATAATTCCTATATTTCTTGTTTCTGTCTACTATTGCTTCTTCACACTCTTTATCGAACCACTCCTTTCGCTTCTTCTTCTCCTTGGGCCTAGGGCTGTCCTCGCTATTTCTGTGAGTGTCACCTAAATTCTGTTGCATTAGTTTTCTGCGCTTTCTTGCGGTTGTTGGTTGGTTTCAGTGGTCACCTTGTTGGTGATCACCTGTTCATATTGTAGTCTCACTTCTGGTGTTTTCAGTTTTTCATAATCTGGTGGCGTTGTCATTGTTTATACCTACATATATATATATATATATATATATATATATATATATATATATATATATATATATATATATATATAGTAAGTGCTTTCCTATTGTTCCAATGTACTGGTCCTCAGCTCAAGTTTTAGTATTTGTATCGCCGATTATGAATTTGTGATCATTCCTTGGGGAGTTGTCATATGTCTCCTCAAGGAGTTCGTAGTATCTTTCTTTTATTTCTTCGGCCTGTTCCTCTGTGGGGCTGTGTAGATTTATCACCTTATCGCCGTCAGATTAATGAATTTAGTTGTCAGACGTAGTTTGCACGTGTGTTCATTAATTGCTTGGATATCTAAAATATCTGTTTTCAGCTTGTGATCTACAATGAATGCTAGGCCTAACTCCTTCCTGCCTTGTTCTTTACCGCTGTACAGTATCGTGTGACTGATGGTGTCCTTCACTCCCTTGCCAATCCATATATACCTCCTTTCGCAGTGCCCGTTGAGCTCCTGGTTTGTTTAGTGTTCGTACATTCCATGTTCCAAATACATAACCTGAATTTCGTTGCGTGAATCGTCTTCCGTGTGTCAGTCCGCACCGAGGCTATTTTCCATGTTGCTGAATTTGCGTGTTTTTGTGGGAAGGGGTAGTTGGCCCTTCGCTCAACCCTCCTATATTATCCGGGCTAGGGACCGGCTGTTTTGGTCAACGGGCTACTCGATCCACCCGCCTTCCGCGACAGGCAGAGTTTCACACTGACTGTATTACCTCACACTATTGAACCTTGAACTGATTTTCGTCAGATGTGTGTTGTGTCTGGCGATAGGTTCGGAGGACATTTAACGCTTTGAAGACATCATATGTCAAATGGTGGATTGTCTTCCACTAACGAGGATGGGTGGCAATCCTAATTGTACATTAACTTATATTAATATTGTACATTACATTGAATTAGATGCAACATAAATTACAATATGAAATTTGTTAAATAATTATAATTTTAAATTTCAGTAATTTATTGTGGTATTTAAAAATTTAAACCTGGAGAAATCTAAACTATTATATAGTATAAAATTTAATAAAGCTTAATTTAAATCTGTTAATAAGTTTTTTATTTTTGCTCCGGCAAATATCTAATTTTTGAAATTTTTTGAAAAATTGTGCCAATAATGACCCTTTGTAGTGATTAGTATTTTGAAAAGAGAATATTGTGCGGACGGACCAAATTTTGTGTTAATTGCATGTTTGTGTTGTGGCATTTGATTTTGATACTTGACACTTGGAAAAAATCTCGTATATAATCAATAAAATCACAGTTATATAATAGTAGTAGTAAGATCTGTGTAGGACTTTTGGGTTGATCATGAAGTCTACAGCCTTCAAACACTTGCCAAGGAAGCAGAAGACTTGGAATTCAAAACCTGGATGAATTCCAGATAGATCATGTGGCCATTTCACGAAAATCTCAAAAGGAAATACAAAACGTGAAGGTACTAAGAAGCGTCAATCTGGAATCTACCTCTCAAAAATCTAAAAAAGACTCCAGCCTAGAAACACTAGATTACACAAAACCTCCAAAATGGTAAGATTTGACGTCGAGCGACTCAAGAACAGTCAAGAACTAAGTCAGAGACTGAACAACACAGACCGAAACAACTGGGACCAACTGAAGGAGACTCTTGTCAAGGCGGCCAATGAACTCGCCCCTCTCGCTAGAAGAAGGAAGCATCCGTGGTGAACTGAAGACTGTGACAATTCAATAGCCCAAAGACAGATAGCCTGGGTGAAGTGGAATTCTAAAAAGACCAAGGAAAATTGCCATAAATTTTTGGAACAAAGAAAGGTTACTGCCAAGATAATTCGAGGAACCAAACGAACCTTCACACAAAACCAACTAACCCAAATCGAAGAGAGCTTTGCTAAGAATATTTCCAGAGATTTCTTTGGAACCTTTAAGCAAACACTCAGAAAATACGGTCCGCCAAGCCTCCACTTCAGAGACTCACAAGGCAAACTGGCTTATAGCGACAAGGATAACTGTCACCTTTTGGCTCAGTACTTTAAAAATCTACTCAACTGTGACCCACCCAGCGAAGACTTCGACTATAAACAAACTACACCAAACCCGGACTCGCTTCCCCCTTCATTGGAAGAAGTTGGCCAGATCATTCAACTTCTTAGGAATAATGATGCAGCTGGAGAGGACTCTATCGTTGCTGAACTGTGGAAAGGTGCTGGAAACAATGCCGTGCGCAAGTTAACCGAGATCATCCCGGACATCTGGGAAACAGAGAAATTACCACCCGATTGGAAATCTGCTCTGATCCATCCGCTTCACAAAAAGGGAAGATTTTACTGATCTAAACAACTACCGTGGAATTTCTCTCGTCCCAGTAACATACAAGATTCTCTCGAAGGCGTTACAAACAAGGGCAGAAAATCAGTTGGATAGACAACTTGGAGAATACCAGGGGGGCTCCAGGAAGACCCGATCCTGTGTTGAACAGATCCTCAATTTTAAAACTGTACTTGCATACTCCAAGATGAGAAACCGCAAGGTAGCCGTCACCTTTGTTGATTTTAGGAAGGCCTACGATTCCATTGATAGAGAAACGCTTAACAAAGTACTCCAGGAACTAGCACTAGACAACAAAACCCGCAGACTCATCCTAGAAACTTTGACCAACACTTATTCCAAGGTTAAATTTAGAGGCGAGATTTCAGAAAGCTTCGAAATAAAAACTGGAGTGAGACAAGTAGATGGACTTTCCCCACTTCTCTTCAACTGTGTCCTTGAAACGGTTATGAGAGAATGGCGCAAGGAACTGAACAATTTGGGTGCTCAGAGTGGTATCTACCTGGGACGTAAGAACGATGGACTGGTTGTAGATTGCCTGGCCTTTGCAGATGACATGGCACTGTTTTCTGATTCTCTTGATATGGCAACAATGCAGGTAAACTGCCTTAGAAAACAGGCTGCCAAAGTGGTTCTTCAAGTGTCGCTGGAGAAAACAGAATTCTTCACCAACATCAGAGAAGCAAACAGAGAGATGTTACTAGAACAGGGAAACATCAAGAGGAGTGAGAAATTTAAGTATCTCGGCGAATGGATTGAACCCAATTTATCAGAAAGGGCATCATTATCCAAGAGAGTCAGCAAGTTAGAACTAGCCTATCGGCTGACTAAGAACACTTAGAATAAGAAATGCCTGTCACGCAACCTGAAACTTAAGCACTACACATCAGTCTTACGACCAGAAGCCCTGTATGCCATGGAGTGTCTTTGCTTGAACCGAAGGGGTCTAATAGAGAAATTGGAAATTAGAGAGAGGAGAATCCTCAGGAAAATCCTAGGCCCGGTAAAGGAAGATGGGGAATTCCGTAGACGGCATAACTCTGAGCTCTACGACTATATTGAGATGCTCTCTGACTGTGCAAGGAAAAGAAGGGTAGCTTTCTATGGCCACGTTGCAAGATTGCCTCCAAACCGACTAACCAACCGTCTGTTCACCTTCTGGCAAAACAAGAAGCTTCGTACCACTTGGTTGACAGTGACCGAGAAGGATATTAAAGAACTGGGAATAACAGATCTCCAAAACAGACAGTCTGTGAGACGCACCCTGAAGGAAGTCCGTGGATTTCAGGAAAAACTTCGAAGGAAAGGTACCCCCTGGACAGAAGAGAGAAAGGAGTTACAGCGGCAGAAGATGCGACAATACTGGGCAAAGGTCAAAGCCCAACAGTTGAACAAGCGTGGTCCAAAGTAGGCCTATTCGAAAGAAGAAGAAGAAGTAGTAGTATGTAATATGAAAAAATATTTCCAATTCGAGTTTTTCTAGAATCCCAAGAAACAAATTCATTTCAAGTCCTCTGCCAAACACTATAAAACAAGGAGAAATTCTCCTCCATTGCCCGACCCAAGTCAGGGGCCTCATTTCGCAAGTGATGAGGAAGGAGTAGGGAGGGAAGTAACACCTCGTTAAAAAACCTGGTTCCATCTGGCTGAGGATGATAGCACCTTATAAGGGCCCCTAACTAGGGTTACTAGGTGAAACCTGGTCAATGGTCTCGAAAGCGAAAGAGGAAGTTCAGGTTCTAAACGTCGGAGAGGGCGCAAGAACTATCTCCAGGATTCACAATATTGGTTGCTTTTTTTGTGGCTTTGGGGCCACTCCCAAAAAAACTTTAACCAATTATGGAAGTGTGTGATGTAACTGTTTAACCACAGGTGGACGATCCACCGTACACCAGTACGCCAACAGACATTCGGATTCTAAGGGGTCTGCAAAATTGCAAAACAACAAGTCGAATTGTCTTGGAATCTCATCCAAATTTCAACATAGAAAACCAATGTACTTAGAACTTTTAATGTAAACTCATTGTTGAATACCGGTAAAGTAAAATATCTAAGAGACACGCTAAAGAGCCACAACATATTCATAACTGCCGTGCAAGAAATGCGATACATTCAGATACCTTCGATTCCGAAGGTATTAGGATATACAAAGGGAAGGTGGGACCACGAGTGATGAAAAATGTACCGCGTCTTGGAACAGCCTTTATAATCGACAAAAAAATCTTGAACTCAATAGTTAATTTTTATTCTGAATCGGAGAGACGCTCAAGTCTTACATTCACAAGCATAAACAAAATCTGCACAATTATCAATGCAGAGGCCCCTATAATGAGGATAATAAGAAAAACAGTGCAGGCCTTTTGTAATCAACTATATGACATTATTCAGAAAGTTTCGGATAAAAAAAATTATCATTATTCATGGAGACTTTAATGTACAGATTGTTAAAGAAAAAAATATAAGAAAATTGTTGGAGATTACCCTGCCTAAAAAAAAAACAAACAGAAATGGATTTAGGCTAATAGAACTTTTCCAAGCACACCATTTAATTCTTAAATCTAATGGCTTTCAGAAAACTACCACGAAAACAAAAGACAGGGATATCCCCATATACCAGTCTAGGGTACTTTCAACTTGATCATGTGGTATGTGGTACCAAGAAATTCTGAATGTTAGGGTACTCAGGGGTGCAAACTTGGATTCGGAGTTCGAAAATTCAAGTAACATTAAAATCACATGGATTCACAAAAGCAACGGGAACGATTCAGAACGATTCTCAAAGTTGAGATTACATCAAGAAAAACCTCATTACTATAGCCGAACGGACCCAACATAGAAAGGAGAAAAGAGAATAGGACCCAACATAGAAAGTAAAAAATATGCCTGGTGGTCGCTGCCATGTGATTCCTTCATTGAAACAAGAAAGCAGGCATGTCAAAACTGGCAATCACAAAAAACTGAAGAAAAGCAGATTAAATTTCATTAGTGTTAGAAAACTAGTAGATAAAAGTATAAAAAGATTTAAGAAGGCATATGAAAGCAAAACTCTCGTCCAAATTGATGAATAATTTACTAAGAATAACCCAAGAAGCTTTTACAGAACTTTCAAACAAAAATATCAAACTACAAAGCACAAACCCTTCAATTTCGAGATGTAACTGGGACCATCGCTCACAATAACACGGAAAATTGCAGGACTTGAATTGCTTACTTTGAGAAGCTCTTGAACTGTGCACCAATCCTTGAAAATTTTAAATTCATCCCAAATAACTTTGAGAAGCTGGATTCTGAACCACCAACAACTGAAGAACTACTAAATGTTATTTCAGAACTAAAAATTAACAAAGCATCTGGAGAAACCCAAATAGTGGCCGAACTATGAAGGAAGCTGACTAAGCTATGAAAAACGCAATTATATCATTTCAATGTGTTTTCAACAAAATCTGGAAAAAAGAAGAAATCTCCAAAGAATGGCGAACAGGTCTCATTCACCTCATCCACCAGAAAGGCTTGAAAACAGTCCCCTACATTTATAGAGGAATATGCCTGCAGGGTATAACATACAACATCCTTTCTAAAGTCCTTTTGAACAAGGCAGAACCACAATTGGACCCACAAATCGGGGAATAACAGGGAGGTTTTTGAAATGGTAGGTCATGCTCGCAACAAATACTGAACCTTAACAACGCCGTAGCATACCAAAAATCAAGGGCAAAAACGTACGTAACCTCCTTCATTGAAATCAAATAAGCATATGATTCGATTGTTAGGGAATCTCGGTTAACAGTCCTAGAAGAAATGGGTTTGGATAAGAAAACAACTAATTTAATAAAAGCGACCTTTACAAATACATTTTCGAAAGTGAAATAATGTAAAGTAAAGTAAATTCATGGGTGAACTATCGGAACCCCTCGAAATAAAAAAAACGGGTGTGCAACAGGGAGATGGACTTCCACAGTTGCTGTTTAACTGTGCACTTGAGACAGTTGTCAGAGAATGGAACACAAATATAAAGAGTGGTAAGACTGGGTTGCAAAAAGAAGAACCTTAAAGTAAGTTGCATTGCTTTTGCAGATTATACACTTAGCCATGTTTTCTGAAACAATGGAAGAAGCACAGTATCAAATTCTAGAACTAAAAAACAAGCAGGTAAATAGGTCTTCACATCTCCGTCGAGAAAACTAAGATTATGACAAATATCAAACACTGACGTAAATACCTCAAAGTCCAAGAAGAAAAGATTGAAATAGTAAAAGAATTTAAAATATTTCGAAGAATGGATTAGTTGGAATGCTGGGGAAGGCAAAGTGATGGAATCCAGAAAAAATTATCTTGAAATGGTCTTCAAACTAACAAAAGATACATAAAACAAAAATTTCCTATCATGGGGGTCCAAAATTACACACTACAAGACAACGATTAAGCCAGAAGGACCACAATTTCAAGATAGTAAGATACTATACATCAAGAATGAAACTGTACAATAAAATTGAAAATTTTCAGATACTATGCGATAAAGGAGGATACATTTTTATGCTCATCTTCTCAGAATGACCTCTAATAGATTAACCAAACAAATCTATGACTTTTTGTGTAAACCAAAACCGAAACCCAACTGCTTTAAAGAAACTGAGAAAGACCTAGTAGAATTAAATATCTCAGAAAATTCACTAATTCATTGAACAGCTAAATTAAACACTAAAGGTAAAAACAAGGTTTCAAGACAAATCCACACAAGAACCCACACCCATCATTTCGGAAGAAGAGAGGAAAAGAAAGAATGAAGAGATAGTGGGCCCTAAGAATGGAACAACTCACAAAGTAATGACTCCGCGTACCTCAAAGCGGGTGAAACGAAAAAAGGTAATAAATTTTCAGGTTTTCGTTTCAATTTAAAATATAAGGAACTTTCAAAATTTCTTGTCACATTATAAAGTTAAATCTAATTTTGAAAAAACCGATCTTGATTGTATTTATGTTTGAACAAATTAGACTCAAATGTCTTAATAGTATAATCATCTCTTATTTCGCCAACAAAATTATAATAACATATAGTTTGTCTGCCTATAATATGAAAATTAGATGGGTTTGATAAGTCAAATTGGTGAATTTGTACAATTTTAGTACATATTTAAAAACAAATTTAGTAAATAATTCGAAATTAGTCAAAAACAATAAATTTGTTAAAACAACAATAAATTTAAATAAACTAGAACTAGAATTTACTTTGTTGTATAACTGTATCTTGGAAATGCAAACCGAAAACTCAAATTTGATTTGCTTCTTCTGAAATAAGAATTGGACGAAACAACATTTCAACAAACGTGTCACAATGTATGCAAATAAATATTCTTTATAAATACAGACCGGAAAACCGAACACACATTCGTGCCTAAATTAAGTTGTTTATTTATTTTTAGAAATTGCTTGTTTGACTAATAATTTAACGATATTAGTCTAAAACAGAGACATGCAACATGTAGAGCAAAGGACGTTACATATACTAATATACAAGGTTTTCCATGTAATATGTTATATAATTATGTACATATTCTGTTGTACTAATCGGCATTGAATGTACAATGAGCATGTATATAATAATGAGGTATTGCATAATTCACTAAATATTTACTAGCTGTTTCTGGTTTAGTTATTAATTTGGTCACCAGATCCTCTAAATGTGTTATTCGCTTCTGTGAGTGTTAGAGCTGAAAACATACCACAAAAATTCTGTTTGTTTTTGTCTCTCTAATGGAGTCCCTTGTCTTGCCTGTTTAGTTCCATCACGATAATCTTGTGTACCTAGTTTTCTTTGTTTTAAGCGTTACCGATATACCGTTATCGCTGAAAGTAATTGTTTTTCTGAAGCTAGGTCAAACAATACATTTCTGGGATAATCCTGTTATTAATATAAACCGGAATAATGTATTATATTCATTAAATAATATTTACTTTGCGGCTTTAATAATAAATGTAAAAATATATTTTTCCTCAAATGGTTTTCCAAATAAATATTCACAAATAAACGTCGGAAAATATGGAGGCGGAAAAGGAATGCAATTAATTTGTTAAATAACATATTAAATTCATCATAAAACGTTAAATATTCTGAAGAAAATCTTTTGACAAAACCATTTAGTCTATACATCGAATTTTACTAGTAACACTAAAACGTCCTAAACTGTTTTATAAACCATATATAACACTCTAATTTAATAGTTTATGTGTTTACAAACACGCTTTTAAGCTCTCGCTGTTTATTTTACAAAGAATGTTGTTGAGCATAAATCCACCGAAAATCCGACCGGACTTAACTTGGAATTAATTATTTTATTCAACAGAAAATCTAAGGATACTTTAAAGACAAAACATACAACACAAGAAAGACAAGACTATATAAGAAAGACTAGAGAGTCGAGTATAGAGATAAATTTCAAAAAACCTAAGACAAGACCCATAAAAGAATGATAAGATTAGATAGACGGGGCCAAGCAACGAAGGCCAGAATAAATGTAGTTTGTATCGAGAAAACTGTAGTAGTAAATTCTGTAGGTAAAATGATTTTTTCCGATTTTTTTTAAGTCATTATTTTATAAGAAATGGTTCCTGTACTTCAACAACACGTCAGACTAGAAATCCTAGAATTACACTCCGGATTTGCCAACGGCCTGGTCTACGGCATAGGATGGAGAAGACAACAGGAAACCACTACATTAAAGACCCACTCCACGAATTCATCATTCATCTATCCATACATCATTAATCATCCTTCCAGATCACATCTGGAATTGTAAACCTTGACCACGGTCAGGAATCAATTATCATTTATCATATAATCGGCCAAATATGATTAGTCTTCTCACGACATAAATGTATTTGAATTTGATTTAAGTGCTCCAATGTGGGCGTAAACTATGTAAATAAATAATAAATAAGAACTGATTTGTGGATATTTATGATCAAATTTATTTTGCAATTAATCGATGGGTAATAAACTGAAAGTGGCTTTAAGTGCCGATATAAACAAGTTGAAGTGTGTTCTCAGATACAACGATTCTCGATTAGACGCCCCTTCTAAACTTCTTGCTTTATACGTACATCTGTGCATTCACGAATACGTGCACTCTCTACACCCATTTTCTTCCCTTGATCTCACACGAGCCCCCGTATTTAAGCTCTCAATTTTTTTCTTCCTTATCTCCTTCTCTCTTTCTCTGTTTTCGTTAAAAATTCATGCTACCATTTAAAACGTTTTAACAAAAACGTAAATTCATAGATTACCGAAAACCCCGAGTTATAAATAAATTATGTTCATGCGAATATAATGAGAGGAAAGTATGATTGAAAAATGGAATCGAAATATTTTATTCCTAAACTTTTAAGCGCTCAGAAATAGATTTTTTTTTTAATCGAGATATTTTTTGAAATTGGTTTTTGTATCTTCTTATTATAATATACAAATGATTTATCCACCAATCGCTCATATATAATATCTGGAAATAAAAATATTTCTGAATGTTTGTTTTGTAAAATCCCTAATTAGTTCTAAGGTTTGCAACAAACGTTTCATTTGCTTCAGGAGAGGAGGTATTCCCTTCCAAATGCCACCTCCTTATCCCTAACCACAGATTTTTCCCCAATTACCCATATAACCACCTAGATACCATTGACGTGACACCGAGAACTCATGTAAAATACCAAGGCATCATATTCGACAATAAACTAAAAATCAACTCTTCTTCTTGCTCAATCTTTTTACCCTCTAGAGGGTGTAGTGATACTATTTTCGGTATGTGTTTGAATTTGTTGTTTTCATGCGTTTCTATCTTGTGCTAGATGTGTTGCCTCGTGCATTAAGTGTCCCGTCATTTCTTTTACTCTGTCGGTCCCTCTCATTGGAGACTGTCCACTAGGTCTTTTTCCCTCAACTTTTACCTCCACCACGAGGTTTTCCATCTCACCTGTTCTTCTAGCTATGTGGCCAAAGTAACTGAGATATGCTCAGTAGGGAAAGATGATTCGTGCGATGACCTTCAACCCCTAACCTAACCTTGACCTTGACCCCTAACCTGACCTTGACCTTGGACTTCCGGTTTCGACTTCCGGTTTTGACTTCCTGTTTCCGGTTTCGACTTCCGGTTTCCGGTTTCGACTTCCGGCCGCCATTTTCGGAACTTCCAGATGCGCGGGAAAATTCAAAATATAGACGCGAGGCGGGGAAATTCAAAATTAGATCCTGTTGAGACAAATGAGGTGTGAAGTTGGTTGCATACATCAACGGGACTAAACACATGAGACTAGACAGACGAGGCTAGAGCCATGGGACTAAATACATGAGACTAGATACATGACACTAGATACATGGAGCCAGACAGATAAAGCTAAATACATGAGACTAGACAGACGGGGCTAGATACATGAGACTAGATAGACGGGGCTAGATACATGAGGCTAGACTAGACGGACTAGACTAAACCATTTTAAACCATTTGATGAGAAAAATGAAATCTGGTGCCAGAACGGCTCTAGCATGTGCCTTAAGCGAGATACCGCCCGACCGTCTACCCCACAGTTGATGACGTCATCCGCCGCGGCAGATATTGCTAAACTAATAACCTCGATGCTGATTGGCTGATTAACGAATAAATAATTACAGTTGACCTTTTCCCTCAATTTATATGTAATGGACAAGACTGGACAGACAAGACTAGACAGACAAGACTAGACGAGACTAGTTAGATGAAGCTAGACAGATGGGGGCTAAATACATGAGATTAGACAGACCAAGCTAAATACATGAAACTATATTAGACTGAGCTAAAATATATAAGGGATTGTTTAATTTAAATAAAATATATTTTCGATTGTTTTTCTTATAATTGGTAATAATGTTTATATTATTACTTTCATTTTGTTATCTACGTTTTATTTTGATTTGCGGCTTGTTGATTAGACGCAACCGGATGTTTGTCAGTCATAACACCAGGCAAGAATAGAGGGACTAGACTAGACAGACTAGATTAGACAGACAGACAAGCGGAGAAAATTCAAAATGAGTTGCGGATGGGTAGCGGACAATCCTGTATGCATGCATAATTGATTGCAAACATATTACGGATTGATTCAAATGAGATTATTGGTTTTAGGCCGGACAAGATCGGACAATACCGAACAAGGTCGAACAAGAACGGACAAGACTATACAGACCTTATATTTATCCGAATAATTTCCTATGAGTAAGCGAAATTTCTTAAACTTGTCTGTGAACCAGATCGTATTAATGTTTTTCATTTATATAAATACCAAAGAGTTCAATTCTGGCATCCACTTTTCATCTACTTGCATCCACTTTTCATTTACTTGCATCCACTTTTCATCTACTTGCATCCACTTTTCATCACGCCAAACAGGGTGTGAGGTCTATGTGACCCCACGCTAAACAGGGTGTGAGGTCTATGTGACCCCACGCTGAACAGGGTGTGAGGTCTATGTGACCCCACGCTAAACAGGGTGTGAGGTCTATGTGACCCCACGCCAAACAGAGTGTGAGGTCTATGTGACCCCACGCTAAACAGGGTGTAAAAATAAACAATATTTTTTACGCATCTTTAGCTCAGACAAGCTAAGACAACTTCTGCATAAACTAGTGGAGTTTCTAGCACTAATTGGTAGCTTATATTTGACCGATCTTGCAAATTTATTTTGGATAGCTTCAATTCTCTCAATATGCGTTTCATAAAAGGGTGACCAGACCATAGAACCATATTCAAGGATTGATCTAACAAATGTCACATATAGGACAGTTAGTGTGCGAACATTGTGAAATTCATAGCAATATCTTTTACACATCCTAAGTCTTTGTTTGCTTTAGTGATTATGTATCCATAGTGTTGAGTAAAAGGCAATTTGCTATCAAGAACTATTCCTAGATCCTTGACTACTGATGTTACTTTGAGAGCGACATTATCCACCAGATAATACGGCACAGAAGGATTTAATTTCCGACTAAAATTGATTGTTAAGTTTCAAAAGTCATCAGCAAATAACTCAAAGTGTCATGCAAGGCCATGCCATTTACGAAAATAGAAAAAAGTAAAGGGCCCAATATTGAACCTTGGGGATCCCCTGAAGGTACAAGCTGTTTCTTTGATAGACAATTCTGTAATTTCACAAACTGGGTCCGTCCCGAAAGATAGGACGTGAACCACTTTAGCAGGCAACCGGATATTCCGTAAGCTGATCATTTGTTTAATAAGATTTGGTGATTAATTTTGTGAAAGGCTTTGCCGAAACCAGTATAAATAGATTGTACCTCCAGGCCCGCACTCATGACACTAATGGTGTTATTGGTATATGATAGTAAGTTCGTCACAGTGGAACGTATTCGAAAAAAGCCATGCTGCTTAGGTGAGATTATGTTTTTGAAATGTGAAAAGATATGACTAGATATTATGGATTCGATAATTTTGGACGGAGTTGACAATATGGAGATCGGACGATAGTTTAGAGTCGACCAGAGATTTACTACCAGATTTATAGAGAGGGACAATGTACGCCTGATTCCACAATGTTGGACATATACCAGATTTTATGGACAAATTAATTAGAAGTTGTAGAGGAAGAGCCAAAAACTCATGAAATTGCTTGTAGAACTGGGATGGTATTTGATCTGGACCAGCTCCCTTGTTGACATTAAGCTTGTGGAGAGCAGAAACTTCTTCAGATAACTCAACACATATGTCACTACCATTATCACATTTATCACACATAAAATTAAAACTAGAACATTGAGTTGTACAGTACATAGAAGCGAAATAATCTTTATAAGCCGTACACGCTTTAGCATAAGTTGGGAATGATTGAATACCGCATAATGGAAAGAGGAACAGTAGGAGTATCCGATTTGTTGCGGATGAATTTCCAAAAATTTCGCGTGTTTGACAATAGGTCATTTTCAACTTTTTCTAAGTAGTTGTAGGGAATCCTAATGGAGAATTTACACAGTTTGCGTAAATTAGTAAATTCAACGTGTTAGTAACGTGTTAATAAATTGATTTTCGCAATCATGTGATTTCTTAATTTGTGTTATTCACTAGAAATGAAGTAGGGAAGGTCCAAGGTGCGCAATTCTTATAAAAAAAAGTATTTTATTGAGAGGACTGACTGCAGTTTCAACTTCCCATTGCAGGGCAGTGGCGCACCCAAGGGGGTTGCTTACGGCTTGAGCCCACCCCAAAAGGGGTCCTATGCTAAATTTTTGTTCGAGAATATATAACTAAGAATGCAATTTTGTGATACAAACCATATAAATTCACAGGGCAATATTTTTGATTACCGTTTGGTTACCCCATTGAATGTTTTCGAGCACTTAGACTACTTTGTAGCTAAGCCGGACTTGGCAAGCGCATATTCAATTTTCTCTCAAACGGCATATTCCGTAATTTCACCTCATATATATATATATATATATATATATATATATATGTATATATATATATATATATATATATATATATATATATATATATATATATATATTATAAAAATTACTACGCAAACGGTAGAATTCGGGTAATACGATTAACAGAAGAAACTCAAATTCTTCTTAAGTCGACGTTTCGATTTATTGATTAAATCTTTTTCAAGACCTACAAAAATATTACAGAAAATTACAAAAAACAAAGTAACAGATGTTATTGATTACTTACAAAGAAGGTAATGAACAATTAATTAAGACGTGTAACATCATATAACTTGACCAACAATGTGGGTTGCCATGGTGAATTTTAATTTCGGTGTTTGAAATTTAATATTTAGTTTACAAAATGTCGGACACCAACCCGATCGGCACAGCACGAGGAAACCAACAAAACCTTTTCGTTCTCTTCAAATAAATTAAAGTTGAAAAAAAAAATTTTTTTTTCAATTGAGCCGCAAAGGTGCGCATTGGGAAAGATCGTGACATTAGAAGGACACAGGAGTCACAAGCACACAGGAAAAAGAATATTTAACTAATGTTTGAAGACATACAGTTCGAAAAAATTTTTTTTGTTTGAAACCGCCACTACGTCGCAGTTTCCCAGAAACCCAGGCAATCTGGACGATCCCTAGATCTTCTTAGAAAAACAGGAGCTCAATTTTTTTTAAAGGAACAAAACTTTTATAGAAAATAAGAAGAAAAATGTTCGATTTATCCAAAAACATAGTTATCGGTCACAAAACTATAGTGGTTGCTCAATGGATTTACAGTAATTGGTCAATGCTTTCTAATGAATAAAAATAATTAAAAAATATTTAAACAAGTCTTTTATAAAGTCCTACGATATATACGTCTAGTCATATCTGTGCAGTATTGTCTGCCTAGTGTTGTATGTCTAGTAGGGTGGAGCACGGATGTTTGAAAAATATTTTTTTCGAGATTTAAAGTTGTAATAGGGGGGGATTGGTGCATTATATTAAAGTTAAAATATATATATATATCATTTTTGAATTAATTTGATGAATATCTTCTGCCTCCTCACTGACCTCAAAAATTTTAATTTAATGATAAAAGGCTAGTACAGTTATGGCCAAATATTAAGCTTAATTTAATAAAAAATGGGTGATAAATGATATGCAATATATAATTCAGATATTGTATATTAATCACCTTTAATAAAAAATACAACATTTTTTTTATAAAAATATTAAATTTAGGCATTACGTTCCGTGATTCCAATTTGGTTAATAACCTAATCGTGACTTTTTTGTGCATTGAGAAGTGGCAGCTATCGTCGTCAATTTTACAGCCCGTTCAACAGCTTGAGTATGGCATAGAAGCCTTAGAAACAACACTTCACCCTCACCTTCACCCTCACCTTCACCCTCACCACCTGATTCAACGATAGACTGAATTTCTTGGTCAGGCAAGTTTTTCATATTCGGTAGTTAACTTAATATTTCTTGCCAATTTATTATATCAATATATTATATCAATATTATGTTGAAGCGTTCAAATTTATAGGTGGCACTTCAAACATTCTAGGTGTTGAAGGTTGAGGTTGAGGTATCCTGCGTGCCTTTAATATGCGCCGGGCTGCCAGTTCTCGAATGTGCTTTCTGTCATCAGTTACCATAGCAATGAGTATGCTCTCGGGATGTGCAAAATAGCCATTGAGTCACAGGATCAATAACCTTTTTTAGATCCTCTGGCAGGTACCTGGAGGCTTTAGTTATGTTAAAAAGGTGTCGTATGCCATCCTTGCATGATGGTTAGGTTAGGTATTTTTAATTTAGAACCAAGATGGTGCGTAAACTTTTACAACAAATGTTGCCAAAGTTGTGAAGTTTTCTGATGGTGTCTCTGTTGTTACATAAAAACGTAGTATTGGGTTTGCACTTGTGAGCCAACGGACATGAGACATTTTACCTGCAGATTTGTTTGTAAACCTGGGAAATCACCTGAAAGTACCGCTGAGACAATCTTGTGTAGGTACTGTTGATCTGTACTTAAATCTGGAGCCATTTCTGGAACCAATTCTCCTTCAATGTGCTCAAATTTTTTAACAGAAATTTGTTCACAAGTCTCGACTGCTTTCCCCCATGTCCCAGTGTAGAACTTAGGCCCAGAGGAAGTTCGTTCGTTCAAAGGAAGTTCGTTCATGTGGAGAAAACAAATTATCCACTGGAGTGGTTTTTTTAGCCTTTTTTCAAACCGTCTTTATAAAACCCAATACCTGCAAGTATTTACATTGGTACCATCACAACCGATTGCCATAAGATGATATTGGGGAACTTCTTCATGTGATAGAAACTTGTCATCGCAGTTTCTATTCCTTTAGCGGAACCAACGTTAACTACTACGTACCCCTTGTAAATAGATCCTGGCTCTTGAATTAGTGAGATGTGCTCCTCAACTGTTATAGTCCTGTAGCATTTACCACCTTTTTTAATAATCTTCAACGTTTTGTAATGTCTCCCATCGAAGTATAAAACAGACAGTTTTGTTTATAACGAAAAAGTTTCTTACTTTTCCGGAGGGAGCCTTTTGACAGACTTGAGTAGGTTTTTGCATTTTAAATGGTATGCATCCGCTTACTTACTTTCAATAACGTTAAATAACTAGCGCCAATATAATTCGAGCCAAAACCAATAGTCCACTGACGATGCGACAAGTGTTCTAATTGTCCCCTCCTGCGCTCCCTGACCCCCTTATTTTAAATTATAAACTTAAGATCATGCGTTTTTTATGTTTTGTACCGAAAATAAACTGCAGTTATAATAATTTCGTTGAATAAAATTCGTCTGTTTTCAATTAGTCTAAAAACCATTTTTTTCAAAAATTCAATGACGTTGCGGAGGCTATTACTATAAATAAAATCAAATAATATTTTGCATAGATTTATTTGAGTCTAAAAGGCACTGATTTTTAACTATTAGATCACTCACAACCCAAAAAAAATATTTCGCTCCACCCTAATGTCTAGTCCTGCTTGTCTAATCTTGAATGTCCAATCTTGTCTGTCCAGTATTGTCTGTCTAGTCTTCTCTGTTC
Organism: Phosphuga atrata; assembly: GCA_944588485.1. Taxonomy (NCBI): domain Eukaryota; kingdom Metazoa; phylum Arthropoda; class Insecta; order Coleoptera; family Silphidae; genus Phosphuga; species Phosphuga atrata. Next base: position 9,709,331 of record OX155896.1, on the reverse strand, counting down.
AACCTTGCCTATCTAGTCTTGTCGGTCTAGTCTCGTCTGTCTATTCTTGTCTCACTAGTCTTGTACGTCTAGTCATGTCTGTCTAGCCTTGCCTGTCTAGTCTTGCCTGTATAGTACTGTTTGTCTAGTCTTGTATGTCCAGTCCCATCTATCTAATCTTACCTCGTCTGTTTAGTTTTGTATGTCTACCCTTTCCTGTTTATTCTTGTCTGTCTGCTCTTGTCTGTCTACTTTTGTATGTCTAGTCTTGTCTGTCTATTCTTGTCCTCTAGTTTTATATGTCTAGTCTTGTCTTTTATAAATTCTAAGGATATAAATATAAGTCCACATTTTAATCAAAGCATTAAGCTTAGCTTCTTAAACTGTTATTTATAAGTTAAAACTTACTACCACTAACTGTCACATAGTTACTCTAACCTCAGAATAGTAATTGACCAATCACTATTTTCACCGTCTATCATGTGATATTTATTGGTCTATCAAATTTTTCACAATCAGTACTTTTTAAATAAGTATTTTTACTAAAATACTTGTGTTTTTTTTAATTTAAACCTATTTTGATTTACAAATGTCAAAAATCCCCACAAAAATCATATTTTTATCATGAAAATATCTAAATATACTAGGGTAACTTTTTGTAGATTTCTGTCTAAAACGCCGTAAATTTGGAAGAATCTCGGTCTTGTCATTTTATTAATTACATAATCACACGAAACTTGAAACTTGAATTATAAAAAAGTTATGGGTTGTATCCAGTACAGAAAAGAATCTAGAATTTTCTTCTGTTTATAAACAATTATGTCACCAGAAGGTTGTCTAATAGTTATATAGTTTTCAAAATATGATCAAGCACTCTCGACTGATTACCCTATTGATAACTGATTTACCCTATTACTATTTACCCCTAGTGTGAATAACACCCAACAGGTTGAAAAATTGAAGTTTTGTTAATTTGTAATATTTTAAATAATTCAGTTATTTATCCTAACTCTTATTTACTCTTAAAACTTTAGTAAGAAAATCGTCTCAAAAATCCAAAAAAGTTTAATGCACGACACACTTGAACTACATGAACATATTTACAAATGTAGTGAATAATATACATATTTTTGTTGTTACTACATACTTTTTTCGTTTATTACTACATAGTACTTCTATCATGTTTTTTTTTCTTTAAAAATGTGTGACTACTGTAATATTTATAAAACTGGAGTTACACGATTTTCTTCTGAGAAGGACTAAATGTTTTTTTTTTTAATTTTTTTATAATATATATATATATATATATATATATATATATATTTATGTAAAGCAGACAGTATGGTCAAGTTCAAAATATGCTGCATGCACGCCCCTTTTATGTATAAGTTCAGGAATTACTTAGGAGACCGTATTATTACAAGGAACGTTAGGAAACAATTTGGCTCTTAGGATTTAAGCTGGATGGACCGGGCATTGAACCGAAGCAAAATAAACCACCAGTGTAGACTACCCGGTGACTGATAACCAAACTTCGGGACGGTATCATTAACCTAAGCGTTCCCGACAAGAACATTCATCACATTAAAAAATAAACTTTGTTTCGCAGATACGAAGGTTGCGGTAGGTAACAAATTGTCGAAGCGTTTTATTTTTTGCTCTGTGCATTGTGAATCTGCATATTTAGTCTTTGATATATAGGACCGTATCGATCCCGGAAATAAATTGGGTTATCCTTTCAGGACTCGGCATACATTCTAGTCTCTACAAAGTTAAAAATCATTTAATGAACCGGAAAATTGCTTATGCGAATCTTATACGAACATTTTAATTCTTTTTTTTTGGTTCTCTCTTTTACTGCCTACAAAAGCTTTTTTGATTAAACTAATCACTCAAGTCACATTTTGATCATCAAATTTAAAATTATAAAGACTAATAAAATACTATGTTTTGCTACATGTATATAACCTACATATTATAGACCTTTTTACGGTTAGTTAGGCGCATGCGCATCTGCCAAGTCTGAAAGGCGGGAATATGAAAGTTTCGGGTTCATATATAGTTATACGTCAAGTTCGGGCAATTTTGTCATATAACATGGCGGAAATTGAGGCATGCGCATAAAAAAATTAAACAATGACAAGGTCTATTAAATTATTTTATTTATAACAGTTAAGTATTCTATTTTAAATATTTCTTGTATTAAATGGAAAATGCATGTAATGAGAATCGTGATCAGATTAACACTAAAATGGAGAAAATAATTTTGAAATATCTTTTGCATCACGTTTTTTTGAATGAACTAAAAAGAATTAAATAATTTCCTTTATAACCCTATATATATTGTCTGGAAAAATTGTGATTGTAACTTTAATTGCTATGAAAATACTTGCGGTGTAGAAAGGAAAATGTGGGGTCAATGCAATAGATATTTGATACATGAGTGATGTCAACTGCGTGAGTTGTGTGGAGTTTTCTTAACGACAGCTACTCTCTACAGTTCTTACAGTTATCTATTGTACCCACAATTAGTTTTCGTTATAATACAAATATTTTCATAGCTATTCAAAATTTATAATCACACATTTTTAGGACAATCTGTATGGGGTTAGGAAGTTCTTCATCTTGTTTGAGTTCTGTTCCTCTCGGAGATTGCAAACCATCATAACTACAATATCTTGTTGACAGCAGACACTCAGACTACTCAAACTACACTCAAACTACTCTCTCAGGTTGCGAAGCCACGATATCCTCCTTCAAAAGTTCTTTTTCCTCTAATTTTGCCCTGGATAATTAGTTTGAGAATTTTGTATCTTTCTCCTCTTAGAATGTGTCCCAGGTACTCAAGTTATCTTTTTTTAATGGTATTATGGATCTCTCTGGTTTTATATATTCTGTGCAGTACTGCTTCGTTGGTAATTTTGTCGGTCCATGAAATTTTAAGGATTCTCCTGTAACACCGCATTTCAAAAGCCTTCATTTTTTATTTTTTTTATTTTTATTTTTATTTTTTAGTTTTCAACCTTTAATGCCCAGGCCTCCATTCCATGCAGCAGGGTAGGAAAGATGTAGCACTTTAGTTTTCGGTGTCTAATCCCTAATTTAATGCTACGTTAACAGAGAATTTTCACCATTTTAGAAAGGACACTACGGGCGAGTTCTATTCTGCAGTTGATTTCCTTGGTTTGCTCTGCAGTATCTGTTAAACATGTTCCCAGGTACTTGCGGGAGGATACCCATTCTATAGTTTCGTTGTTATTGACTATAGGAGATCTATTATGATTAATGTTTGTGTACTTTGTAGTAGCCATAACTTTTGTTTTCTTTGTGTTTATGTCCAGTCCGTACGTTATACAGTGGGTGCTTACTGAATCGTCTAGGCGCTGTAGATCTTCTATGATGTCAGTTATAATGTTAGTGTCATCTGTATATCGTATGTTGTGCTCCTCCCATCTCTTCTGACAATGCCTCTTTCAAGATGCATTAGTGAATGAATCTTCAAAGAGGCTTTGTCAGAAGAGTTGGTCACCAACCAGCTAGACCCAGACTCCGATCCCGCCACAGCTTTTTGGCCAGAACAGCACCTTTTCAAGTCTCTCAGGAACAAAAAGAGGAGCTGGCACCGGGACATTTCCTCCCAGACCCAATCTGGAGAAGGCTAAACAGACTTCGCACAGGAGTCTCGAGGTGGAAAGAAAACCTGCAAAAATTAGGAATGTTACCAGAGGACGAAAACCCTCAGTGTTCCTGCGGAGAAATGCAGAATCCTCTACACCTGCTGACCTGCACCGACGTGGGACAGAGCTGCACAGGGAACGACCTAATTTTAGCAAATGACAAAGCCATCAGAGCCGCAAACTTTTGGAATAACATAGTGTGAGCCGGACACGAATAGTAGTTATTATTTCAAGAAAGGTTAGTTATTATTTCAAGAAACAGAGAAACAGAGAGAGCATCCTGCTCTTGCAAGTGTATAACTTAACCAGAGAGTCAACTTTAGCATCACAAATTCCTTCTTTGGACAATTTTTGCAAAAATTCGGTCATGTTCACATTTCCCCATTCGTATTTAACGTTTGACTGAAGGATCATTTCCCAAGTCCTCTTCATATCCTCAATGTTGTGTACAATATCTTTGAAGTTGAATTTCCCTGCGATCGTTGAAAGACTTACATCTGGTTTAATTTCCACAGGCATTATTTGCTGGGCGACTTCGTTTGCTATAAATACTTTGCCTTGTTTACGTTTCGGAGGAATATTACCTCGCCCCATTTGAATGGAATTACGTTTCTCTCCGGGTTGCTGTCGATGACGAGCTCTGTGAGGTTCGAGGCACTGGCTGGCGGTTGGGTGTAGCACTCCGGAACGACGAGGGTAGAGGGTTTTAGTTCCATGATGAGTTTGTTGGCCTGCGTGAAGTTTAGGAAGTGTCGATAGCACAATGAGCCACCTTCATCTGAAGAGGTTGATAAGGCGCCAGCGCATCGATGTAGTCAAAATCCGGTTCAGTAAATACTATGCAGTTTCATGGATTGCTACCCCACATCTCCAAAAACTGAACCACATCCCCGAAACGAAGACTCGGATGTCTACAAAATACAATACAGGGCTCTTGAAAATCAGTGCTAAATCCGTCTGAATAAATATGCTTGAAATGTTTCAGTTTGTTGCTTTTCACGAGCATACCGTGCGGGAAAGGTTCATCCGGGACGTAGATTTTGTTCTGTTTGACCGAGGAAAGCCATTCGGCGAAGATGTTAGAGTAAGCTAAAGACATGTCGGTGACGGGGGAGACAAAGAACATCTGACAGTTCGCCACGCCCAAAATCTGACATTTTTATTGATAAACACCCGAACAAGTCGTAGACCACTCCCGTCGGATACCAGGGGATTAACACATTGCCGCCTCCACGTAACGTCATACCGACGACTACGCAAAGTACGCCCAGCATGGAATCGGGAATGCTGATTGGCGTTTGAGTGAGATCCACCATGATCAAAACATCCGCATTTTTTAGCGAATTGTGATCCATTGGTTTTAGGATGTGTGGTTAGAGTACTTGATCCGCTCAAGTACACAATTTTCTCGTAATCTGAAGTAATTATCCAGTTACTGGAACCCAGGCAAAAACCGGAACTGGCCGGAACAACTTGCAACGCCCCATAAACATCGATTTTTTTCATTGCATCCCACCATCTGAATTCGACTTAAACTCGCATATACACTGCTCATACTGTAAATCTGTTTCCACGATTTCGGTTTGAAATAATCGCTTAGTGGATATGGAAGTTTATGCAGGAAATTTTTCCACTGAGTAACAAATCCTGCCTTAGGACATTGCTTTATATAAATAACTAATTCTTCCAATAGCAAACTTCCAATTTGTAAAGTTGGTTCTGTGGCATAAACCCTTCCTTGAAATCCAGTTCCTTCCGTTATAAACGGCAAGCCCATCATACACAAATAATTCGAAATCAAAATCACATCAATCTGCGCAAAATCTATCAATTTATCCAAGGGCAAACAGAACTCCGGCGGGAATCCAAGAAAACCCTATCACAATTCTCCTTCAACTCTAGATCGGTGTCTGTCACATCATTGGGAATCCAGTTTGTTCAGCAGGCGATTAGAAGCCACAAAAAATAATGGAAGGAAATTTACCGGTATCATTTACCAAAAAGACCGCAATCTAACATCATTGTGATCTCGTTGATTGTGAGAATGTGGCATGGTTTGTTTGGATCGTTACTCAAGCAGTACAGCGTCATATTGGTGAACTATTTAAAAATTACATAAAGTTGCAAATTCAAACATTCTAACCAAGCAAGCATTTAACTTTATATTTAACCTTACATTGTCAGATGTAAACAATTCTGAAACAAATCCCCTCTCAACATCAATATAAATCCTTTAAATTTGTCAAAATTACGACATTTTGATACAGCTCAGACCAGTCATCTTGTACGACATGGAAACTAGAAATATAACCAGAAGAGAGAATTTGCTCAAGATAGAAAGAAGAATTTTAAGAAGGATTTATGGTCCTAGGTAAACACAGGAAGGTTATAGACTAAAATCCAATGCAGAAATTTATAGTAAAATTGACAACCTTGAAGTGATGATCAGAAAACGGCGAATTCAGTTCTACGGACATATAGTCCGCATGGATTGCTCAAGGTTAAACAAACCAATTTTTCCAAAAATCTATAAAGGGCAAGCAAGGAGGCTATGTAAAATAAATGAAAGAAGAACTTCAAAAATTCAAAATTACTGCAGACGATTGTCTAAGCCGAATAGAGTAGAGGAAACAAAAATTTGGGCTCAAAATTCTTGTCGGGGAGAAGAAGAATCTCAACAGAGGAGAATGCACTGCTGAAAGAAGAGCTGTGCATTCGACCACGATGAAAGACTTCTGGAAGAGAAAGAAGGAAACTAAAGCTATAAAGAAGTGATAGTTGCGTGGTCCTTGTTGGCCTATCCGTTAAGAAAAAATATGTCTACCTAATATTTTGCTTCTTGCCTTAAAATCTTGTCAAACAAATGCCAAAAATGTCAATATTTTATTAAATTGTAAGATCTCTAGCTATCTCGTATTTACAACTTCTCTTAGTTAAAGTAAGGCTATTAACATATACCTAAGCTTAAGCTTAATATATTATATATGTTGTACATAACATGTGGCTATCACATGTTATTATTTTCTTCTCTTTTTCTTAACATTAACTATTTAGCATATCATTTGAAAATAGACATAAATGGAAAAACAACGAGATATCGTAAATAGCTTTTGTTTATTATAGCATAGTGGATGAAAGGATGATTTCGTAGAGAACGTTATCCAACTTATCAGACCGAACACGTCAGGCAACTGAAATGTAATTGTTGCGGATAGTATGGCAGACTTTATAGACAGTTGGTAATTAATTTATTAAACAGGGCGATTTCGAAATGCCAGCGAAAAAGAACTTTTAACGATATAATAAATATTTGATTAATAGAATTTATTCAACTAGAAAGGTTCTTGTCTAGTCAATATTAAAAACTTATTATAATAATATAACTGGTATATTATTAAACCTATATATTATTATTAGTACAACTTATAATAATAATATAATAGGTTTAGCGTTGGTTAATTGTTAATGACATGGAGGTTGTCGGTTCACATATTGAGTGCAAAAATTAGTTTATAGGATAACATATGATAAGATGTAAAGATACTGATGTAGTTTATGATAGAGTTACGTACCTTAATATTTTTCGTTTTATAATTGTGTTTGTGATTGTTAATTTTGTAAATAAATTTTGATAACTTTAAAGTAAGTACTTTAAAAATTGAATGAGATGCATGAGAAATGTAATCAAACTTAAGATTTATTTTTGAAGGGAAATTGATGTGAAAGAAGCCAAGAAGAAAAATGTAATATAGCCCAACAAGCAACGTCGATAAATACAGACTCTCTACTTTTTCCCGATTACAGAATCAAATTAGTTTTCAAAAAGTTCGTTTACTTATAAGGGATGCAGATTTAAACTACAGCACACTACATACTTACCCCCAAATACTTAAAATTTTATCCTGTTTACAATCTTTTCTAATACCTTTACAAATTTATTTTTTGGACGCGAGAGGAAAATTGGAACACGTTTCAGCTTTATATCATATATGCTTACCAAGTAAACTTTTATGGCCGTGCAAGAATTTAAAATAATATAAACTTGTAACTGTTGGAAATATTGTCGTACCAGCAATACTTATGGGTGAATCGTTGCGAATATCAAATTTTATTGCACTTCTTATATTTCAGCTGAATCTTCAATATTGCGTAGTTATGTATTAACGCAACCGCAGCGAGAGGTCGCACTACCGCGCGATATGTGGTCTAGATTTATCTGCTCTAATATAACTTAATCTAACCCTTATATAATCCGTTTTATTATTCCGGATTGAGAGGTCGCGCTACCACGCGATATGTGGTCTGGATTTATCTGCTCCATTATAACCTAATCTAACCATGCATTTTATTCAAATCTGTAGCGGCGGTGGCGTTATTACATAAGTACCCTATATTGTATATTTAGTGTTCTAAATGTGGAAAGAAATAAATATATTTGATTCAATTTCGCCTTATAAAGTCATGTCTAATTCCTTGAAAACGGATAAAGAAAACTGGTTTACTAAACGTCAAAATAACTCGCTTACGAGCACCGTAAATGTGGCCCTAAATGTTGACTTCGCTGTTCTTCTATTTTAAACGCCAATAACGAAACGTATTATATATATATATATATATATATATATATATATATATATATATATATATATATATATATATATATATATATATATATATATATATATATATATAAATATATATTTATATATATATATATATATATTATATATATATATATATATATATATATATATATATATATATATATATATATATTTATATATATATTGATTTCTGCGGGTGTAATCGTTCCGCATTTGCGTCACCATCTAAAAATAATTCTGCGGATGTATTCATTTCTGATTAGGAAAACACAAGTTATTTGAACACAATACTCGACACATTTCTCACACTCGAATTTTGATGCTCGAATCTATAATTTTATCCTTGTCATAACAACAACAAAATCATGGCTGGAGGACATGCTTTTTGTAAAAAACAATAGTTACATAGTAAAAATAGTTTCGCAACTATAGTTACAAAAAAACCTAATTTAAAAGTTATTATTGCATTACAAGAGCGATATAGTGTTATATTCCTAAGTTGAGATCTTCTTCAGGTGTGCTACGGCTTCCGCTAAGGTTTGCCCTCTCCTTTCTCTGCAGGATGATGTTTTTTTGCCGCTTCCTCGCCACAGGATTGGCATCTGCAGTCATCGTCCGGTTCGTGGAAATGTTTCTTGACGCATGTAAGATGATGGAATCCATGCAATGTTTGGTTTGCTTTCTTCTAGCCCTGGGAGTTGAAAGCTGGTCCTTCGGTGTATCGTTTTACTACGAAGTCCCATCGCTTGTCCTCTATAATTCTTTTGTATTCCATCCTTGTTCGTTTAGGGATCTCTCCAAAGTTGTTCATCAGGTCTTCCCCCATGGTCTTGGTTTCCGCTAAAATGAAAATAAAAGTATTAGACGCGTTCCTCGATAGGACGAGGACTTTCTACAGAAAGCGAGCTTTGATTTTGAGGAGGACCAGATGGTTTGTTTTCATTCGATGACATAGCGACTTGATGCCATGCGTTACCGCAGACCATATCATAAAGTTGTAAATTTTCAGTGCAGTTTCTAAGGTTACTCTCTGTAGGTACTTCAGCCTTCCAATTAACTGTGCGATCTTTCCTCTTTTGTTGTTAATAGGTTTGGTTATGGTTAAAGTGTTCTGGAGTGTCACTCCTAAATACTCATATTCGTTGGTGAACTTTAACTGACAGCTCCCTATGTGTACTTTGTCCAGGCGTTTCAGTCGCCCTCCTTTCCTGAATTTGAGTACTTAGCTTTTTCCAAGGTTTATTGTGAGTATATTTTTTGTGCACTAGTGCTGGAGTTTGTCTAGACTCATTTGGAGCGCCGCTAAACTTTTGGAGTAGATTACTAAATCGTGCGCATACATAATAGAATATGCTTCTGGCACTTTAATTGCGGCTGGTAGGTCTGCTACGAATATCAAGAAGAGTGTTGGACTTAGTTTGTCGCCTTGCAGGACGCCTCGTTTTTGGGATATCGTGTTGGTTAGTTCTATCCCATTGTCAATTTTGACATTGTTCGTTTTTAAAAGTTCATGAATCATGTTAAATAATTTACCCTTGATTCCTTGCTCCTGAGTCTTTTCGCAAAAGATTTTCCTGTCAACCGAGTCCAAGGCCTTTTGGAAGTCTATAAATGCGGCATATAACTTCCCTTTCGGTTGCGATATGGCTGTTGTTATTTCTGTAGCTAGTTTGCACAAGGCGTCTTCACACCCTTTATTTTTTCTAAACTCATATTGCTCTGCGGGCAGTTTGTCATCCATGAATGCTGCTATTCTGGTGTTATTTTTGTTAGAAGCTTGAGTTGGGTGGGTGCTAGAGCGATCCCTCTGTAGCAGTTTGTGTCCTTTAAGCTACCCTTACCTTTATAGAGAGTTTTCAACTTAGAAACCCTCCATGATTCTGGGATTGTTCCATTTTTCAACATTGTATTAAGTATTTTGTGCCACCAGGACGATAAGATTGGATATAACTCTATAATGTTTTTGTTCCAGATGTTGTCTCAGCCTGCAGTCTTCCGTTTCTTTAAGTTATTAACAGCATCCGTAAGTTCTTCCTCGGATATTGATTCGTTATACCATTCCTGGCCCTCTTCAGTAAATGCTTTTATTGGGGGTAGGTCGTTTAGTGTCGTTGCAAGCAGTTCTACAAAATGCTTTCCCAATCGTCGCTTTGAATATAGTTAACGGGGTTTTTGTGCTTAGTGAACATACACCAAGGTTTCCCTTCTGATTCCTGTATGTTTTGGAGTATATTATGCTCCTCGTATGCAGTTCTTTTACGTTTAATGATTTGTCTATAAGTTTTACGGGCGTTATCGTATACCTCTAAATTATTGTTGCTGTATAGTTGTGTACATTTAAACTTAGCTTTCCAGCATTCTTCGTCATACCAAGCTTTATTTCGCCGCCTTGCCCAGTTTCTGTTTTCCTTCAAATTATTTATTATTTGTGTTAGGATGGGTATTTCGTTAACGTTTTCTCCTTTCAACATTGCTAATTTGGGGTGTTCTATGTATTGTGTAATATTGATTGCTTTGCTTGGGCGTGATTGTTCTTCTCCCCTTGACGTATTTCTTATTCTAATTGTGCTGATTACGCGTTGATGATTCCTGATTGGGTTATTTAGAACCGTGGAGCTTATTTTGTTTTAACCCTTCTTATAATTTGCGAAGGTGAGATCAATATTACTCTTTCCATTTTGGGCAATGTATGAATAAGTTTTTGTGTCAGATACCAGTTCAAATCCAAGTTGTCTCATAGTTAGTAAAAGCTGCCTTCCTCTGCTGTTATCGGTGTCACTCTGCAGTTAAAATCTCCATTGACCAGCGCGTTGTCCTTGCAGTCTTGTATTTGCTCTGTTACGTGTTGTATGATATCTTCAATATCCGTGCACGGGTTGAAGTAAAAGTAATAAATTCGGCCTATTATGGTGTTGATTGCTGGCAGTTCGCGGAGCCGTAGTGTAGTTTGGGTTGCATATGTGGCTTCGCCAGGATGCATAGCCCCCGCTTGGTCTCCTCAAGCCGATTTCTGCGCATCAATTGAGAAGCAGAAACACCGCTGGAAATTAACAATGTAATATGCTAGCATTTCAGTGAGACATACCAGAGCCGCGTCGTTGAATATATCCATGTCTGGTGTAGATTTAATTGCATTCGGTACTCCTTCAATGTTTCAGTTTATGATTGTATACATTGTTGACATTCGTACTCTCCTTTTTTGTGACGCTCTACGCCTGCGCCTCTCTACGTTGGGTTGTAGGTTACGGTTTTCCTTATTTTCACGTGTTAGGCCTTTTTGTCGAATCCTTTGGATTTGACTTTCCTTCGGAAGTGTAAGACTTCCCATCATCTTCATCAGGTCGTCGCACTTATATTTCACTATTAATCCGCTCTTATTTAGACAATTTGTCAGGTTGACGAGCGCGCATACAGCTTCCGCCGTTTGCGCCATCTCTTTACTTATGTCCTATATATTATGTATATACTTTATTTATGCCCTCTTACTTAAAATTTATGTCCTCTCTATATATCTATAATACTTTATTTATGTCCTTTTAAAATTTGAAAGTGATCCACCATTTAGTTTATCCGGAAAAAAAAATTAAATTATGTTTTTTCGATTATTATACACAGGCTCCTTTGGCCGACAAGCTTCCGTCACGTCTTTTTTTATATTTTCGATATTAATTTCTCAACTTTAAGGAATAATAAACTATATACCATAATCTTAGGTAATATTAAAACACGATAACATTAAAACAATGTTATGTTCCCGATGTAATTATTTAAATAATTAAGTTAAATTTAAATAATTAAGTTAAATAATTAAGTTATTAAGTTAAATTTTTTATTTTGAATCTTGTTTATCGACAGTAATTCACATGACAGATGGCTTGACAACGTCGCGAGAACAGCTGAGAGAAAAGAAAAAGATGGACACATAGTTACATATTACACATAGTTTACAGACAAAAACTACACTCGACTCCTTTCAATTAATATTCTTTTCTCCCTCTGTACTATAAACTTTCAAGACACAATAAAGCGCTGTTGTCAGATCTTTTTATTACACGTTATAAGTCAAAATAACGAAGTCATTTAATTACTTTATATATTACTTTATATATATTTATCAATTATTAAATTTGTTATGTTATTATAAATAAAATTAATAAAGAATTGTTGAAGCCATCCTACGTTATAGAAAATCATACAAACTTACAAACTTAAAACAAACGGAACACAGCCTGAATAAATAAATATATTCAGCCTTTCCGGAGCTCTATAACAATTATTGAGTCTTTTTAGGACTACCAAAACAAATCTCACATGGAATTTGTAAGTTATTTTATAGCTTTCAGTCCACTTTCCTGGCACTCGACAAAACCATAAAAATAAAAAAAAAATTAAGCTCATGTCTTTCCGATACTTTAAGTGAATAGTCATCTGTGGATGTGTTTCGAGATTTACGGTATCCTGTGCTGATGAGAGATAAATCTCGAAACGCGTCCACAGATGGCTACCCACTTAAAGTATCGGAAAGACATGAGCTTAATAACAATATGCCAGAGTGCCACGAAAAGTGAACTGAAAGCTATAAATTAACTTACAAATTTCATGGGAGATTTGTTTTGGTAGTCCTAAAAAGATTCAATAATTGTTATAAAGCTCCGGAAAGGTTGAATATATTTATATATGCTGTGTTCCGTTTGTTTTAAGTTTGAAAAATAATGAATTTTTACAACTATTATGATAATTGAAAATATAGAAAAACTATTAACTTCTCAAGTACTATGTTGACTCATTAGTTACGCTCAAACCTCCTTAAATCAAAAACAGTATTAAATAAAAGTTCGTATTGCACTCGCAGATAATAAATCACTATTATTCAATTCTACCTTATAAAGTCTGGTTTAATTCCTTGGATACGTATCAATAAAACAGTAGTTTATTCACAAGTGAAATAAAAATTTCATTTTACTAATAAAAGTATCAAAGACAGCTCATGAAAATAACTGACTTACGGGCTTCGTATACATTATTCCAAATGTCCACTCCACTGATGTTCTTTTTTTGGTCACAAAACATTATACATTTTTTTTTGTATAAATCTCTTGATTTCTGCCGAGAAACTCCGCAATCCCGCAATTTCCGCCATTGCAAAAATCTAATTCGTCGGATATATCCATGTATGATTAATTAAACACAAATTAATGAAACGCAATACTCTAAACAACATTTTGTAACTTACGAATCACCAATTTTATCATTGTCTAAAAAACACTTTTCTATTATACTCTCGGCATTACTATGAGGTTAATTTCTCTTTCGGTACATTCCGTACAGTCCTTCACATGTATGATCTTATGATTCCCTCATAGACCCCAATTGATGGGCTTATTACCGTTACCGCAGTAATGAGATCTAGGCTGTAACAACTTTTAATCAGTTTTTAATCAGAGATAATCAAGATTAATCAGTTTTTAATCGGGCATTGGTGAAACCATCCTACGTTAGAGATAATCATGTAAACTTAAAACAAAAAAGAGGTACCAAGAGATTTGTCTTGGTAGTTCTAAAAAGACTCAGTAATTGTTATAGAGCTCCGGCAAGGCTGAATATATTTATATATTCAGGCTGTGTTCCGTTTGTTTTAAGTTTGTAGTTTTTTATCAAGTTTATCAGCTTTTATTCAGGTTTAATAAGGCTTTAATCTGCTTTAATCAGCATTTAATCAGGTTTTGATGAGATAAACAGGTTTAAACACCCTCTTCCCCAACAGTGTTTTGATGTATAAAGACTGTTGGTGGAGAGGGAGTTATACAAAGGACGCATAACTAATTTAGCTTAATTCCAGATAGAAGACAATCAATACACTCTTAGTAGTACATACATTCATACAATAACCTTTACTGGCATAAATAAAATTAAAAAACATAAACCTCTTACAATACCAAAAATCAACAAAAAGAAAAACAAAACCAACCAAATATATATATAAAAAAAGAAAACAAAATCAATACTTGCACACCATCAAAAATAAAGTGCAAGTTAAAAGAGAGAGAGAAAAAAAACTACACTGGGCTATTCCTCCTTTTCCGTCCCCTGTTCCTTTCATCCTTTTATCCTTTCCATCGTTACTAAACCACAACCATCCTCATTCATGCACTGTTTCAATTTCGACCCTAACACACTCTCTCTTTCGGTTCACTCTCCGTTTTTGCACACCTCAAACCAATGCACCCACATGTCCTTCCCTACCCCACATACACCACAACTCTTATACTTGTCATCCATCCAATACTTTCGCCCTCTTTCTTCCCCGCCGCATCTAAACCTGGCAATTACTGACTGGGCATTCAGGCCCATTGTTGATTTTAAGTATTTAGGTAGCTCTTCAAATATTTCTATTTCCACATAGTCCTTACTATATCTGCTCTCCATTATTTTCCTTTGACGTTCAACTTCCTTCAGCCTTACCACTAGCCATTCGTCAACTTGCACGCCTTCCCTCCTAAGCCTCTCCATTTCCATGATAGACATACCACTTCCTTCATACAGTTTCCTTCTATTCCTTCCCCAATTTGTCTCTCTCCTACTATTTATTCCTTCCAAACTTGCTACCCTGAACACTTTTTTTACAATTCTTTCCTCAGTCATTCCATTCACTTTAAATTTATACCTTGCTACTCGTCTTCTTGCTTCGATTCTTAATTTAGATGCATTTAGCTCCTGCTGTACTATGTAGGAAAGAGTTGATCTGTCTAATTTCAGGGCCTTTTTAAAGAATTGTAGTTTCACTTTTTCCACGCCTTCTTCTTCCTTCACCCCCCATATTTCAGCTCCATACATCAATATACTCCGCCAACAAGCTTTCCATATCATCTCATTCGCCGGGAAATTTGTGCTAAACTCTTTTCCCCATACCTTCAAGAACCTTTCTGCCTCCACCCACGCTCTTTTTGTTACGTACTCTATATGCTCTTTATTACCACAACCACTCCCAAATACAAACCCTAAATACTTAAAATGCCCAACCTGCTCTATATCCATTCCTTTCCATTCGAAGCTCCCCTTCCTGCACACCCCACCTTTTCTTAAACATTTTCCATTTTGTTTTATCTACATTTACAGTCAGTTTCCTTTTGTCAAAAAATCTCTCCAAACTCTCAATCATTTCTTTCAATTCTCCTGCCGAATTTGCCAATATTACTACATTATCCGCGTACGCCAGACTCCACACTTTCTTCCTCCCCACCACCACTCCCCCTGCTTGTCCAGCAGCCAAGACCTTTTCCAAATCTACCACATATATATATTGAAGAGTACCGGGCTAAGCGGGAAACCTTGCTTCAGACCCATATCTACTTTGAAAGCGCTCGACTTACTCTCTCTCACTTTGACCCACGTTTCTTTATACAGCCGCTCGATACCATCTCTCAATTTATCCCCTTTTTTTCGAAAAATTCCCACAACATTTTCCTATTTACCGTGTCATATGCAGCCTTTAAGTCTAGGAACAGAGCAAAGAGCTTTCCCAACCAAAGAGACTTGCTAATTTCTGGTCGATAATATACCTCAGGATTATTAAATGTTCAGGAGTTGCCCTTCCTTATCCAGGAAGGTAATTCCGCTAATACGTAACTGCCTGACAACTCGAGTCATGTTAAATAAATTTGTTAAATACAACAAACAGTTGTATTTATATATATAACTGTCACTAGGCATTATTTTACACTGATATAAGTGAAAAGAAATTCATTCATAATGGTTAAATATCTTATTATTTCATACATTTCGTTAGATTTAAACGTGAAAAAACGAAATGGATGACAGCTACGTTGCGAATGTTTTGATATTTTATGATTGTTTGAAAATCATGGAGTACTATATTTAACAATTTTATCAACGCAACGTGCAGCTCTCAACCGATCAACGAATCGTAAGTCAAACGCCCTAGTGTGTTATCAATCATAACTTATCATTAATTCAGGATTGTTACATACGTGTTTGTTATGATGTATTTACATAGTCCACGAACTGTACAATAATGGGCATTTTGAACTGTACAATAATGGGCAAGATTAACATCTTTCCATGTATCAAAACCATCTTCCCTTTTCTTTTCTTGTTTTTACAGTTTACTTGTTTTTTTGAATAATTTTCCTTATGTTTTTTTTCATAAAATTTATCATTATTCAGTTTTATTTCATAAAATAAATATAATAAACATAATATATGCAGAAGTCGCGAATGGAGAGATCATGTTGAACGGATGGACGACAAAAGATTGCCGAAAATTGCAACGGATGGTCTCCCAAGATCCAGGAGACCAGCTCATGAAAAAATCCGGGCGAGGAGGAATTCATCATCCCAGCTACAACTCAAATTAGAGAACAAGGCAGATGCCTCACAAAAAGGAAGAAGAAGAAGAAGAAGATAATATATACGAACATAAAATAAATATAATTTTCATAAAATAATTATTTTTATCAATAATATTGAAACAGACATTTATGGAAGATATTGATTTATTTTCTAGATTTAAATTACTTAAATTTTGTTTTCTCTACTAAAATTATGAATTTTACGTACATCAATATTTAAGAAGATAATATAAGATTGTTCTTAATTGTGAATTAATTACCGTGATTTTTCATGAAATTTATACAGAAAACAAGATACTTGACTGCATTCAAAACAGCATATCTTGAAATTAATTATGCTAATTCTGTTTTGCATTTGCAATGTAGAATAAATTAAATTCTATTTAAATTATAATCTACTTAAGATTGCAAATTCCTAAGAAAGACCTAAGCTTTGAATGAAATTTATTTAAAAAATTATTCATGTACAATGTAGGGTTTATATGAAACTTCAAGGCAAACAAATCATAAATTATTTGAATAAAACTAATTTTGTGATTGTTTATTTTTTACTATAGTTTGACCAACACAGTGGCACCCACCTACAGATTAACTACAAACATTTTTATACTACTTGGCACGACTTTGAGTGCCAACTTGTGCGGTGGCGCACCAAGAATATCTATTATCATCATTGGCACGACAACCCGGGTTGAGTCTTGGCCTCCTCTAGTATTTTTCTCCACCGGTCTCGGTCTCTGGCGCCTGTTCTCCAGTTTCTCACCTTAATTGCTCGTGCATCTTGGTCTATCCCGTCATTCCATCTGACTCTGGGTCTTCCCTGCTTTCTACGCCCTTCTGATTTGCTTGTATATATTTTTTAATGGTCGTTTTTTCATCTGCCCTTATAACGTGTCCAGCCCATTGCAGTCTACTCACTTTTGTCTACCACAATTTTTGTTATGTTGTCGTTGTCTCCATGTAATTCGTATAGTTCTGCGTTGTATCTTCTTCTCCATTGGTTGTCTACATTTATGGCTCCGTCTATTCTTCGTATTATTTTTCTTTCGAAGGTGGCGTCCGAACCGCATTTCAGAACTGGTATAATGAGTGTTTTGTATAGATTTATCTTGGATGTTCGGGTAAGTGTCCTGGATATAAAGTGTTGCCTGAGGGCGAAGTAATATTTATTTGCTAAGACTAGTCTTCTTCTAATTTCTTCCTTCACCTTGTTTTGCCTATTTACTAGTGAGCCTAGATATATGAATTCCTGTACCACTTCGATGTTGTATTCTCCGATGGTCAAGTTTTACCCAACTCTATTTGCTATTACATTCGCGGTTCCTATCATGTGTTTCGTCTTGCTTTCGTTTACATGCAGACCCATTGTTCCACCGGCTTCCTCGCTTTTTATAAATGACTCCTTGGCCGATGCGATCGATCTCCCTATTATGTCTATGTCGTCCGCATATGCCAGTATTTGGGTCGATTTGTTAAAGATTGTGCCTCTAGTTTGTACCTTGGCGTCCCCAATTACTTTCTCTAGTGCTATGTTAAATAGCAGGCACGCCAGTGCCTGGCCTTGCCGCAGTCCTCTTTGTGTGCTAAATTGCTCTGAAGTGTCACTTTGTATTTTGACTGCACACCGGTCGTTTGTTAATGTCATCTGAGTGAGTTCTACTAGCATTTGGGGTATCTTAAATTCTTGCATAGCTTCAATTAATTTCGATCTGTTAACGTTATCGTATGCCGCCTTAAAGTCGATAAATGTGTGATTTGTGTCTATGCTCCATTTATGCGTTTTCTCTAGTATCTATCGTAGCGTAACAGCTGGCCAGTGGTTGATTTGTTGGGTCGAAAATTGCACTGATATTGTCCGACGATATCTTCAGCATAGATTAATAGTCTATTGTATAGTATGCTGGAGAGGACTTTGTATGTTGGAGGAGTGTAATTCCCCTATAGTTGCTGCATAGTAGTTGGTCCCCTTTCTTGTGCAGTGGGCATATTATGCCAAGGTTCCATTCCGCTGCCATTGTTTGGGTATTCCATACGTCATTATTATTTAATGGATCTGTTCTGGACTTATTGTTGTTCAGCTTTTTGATTGCGGCTATGGCTTCTTCGTAGGTTAGTGCGGGGGTATCCTCACATGCATTTTGTGCAGTCGGACTTGCTTGTGTTGCTACATTTCCAGCTTCTTCGTCTTCGTTTAACAGTTCTAGGAAATGTTCCGTACTGCGTTTAAGTATTTCGAGCTTTGTATATCGGATTTTTCCTTCCTTGTCTCTGCAATTAGTGATTCTGGGCATATACCCCCTCCTTGATTCGTTTACCTTCTGGTAGAATTTCCTTGTTTCATTCTGTTTTCGTGAGGCCTCTATTTCATCAGTTTTCTTGTTTTCGAACGTGCACTTTTTTGCCTTGTGTGCCCGCTGTTGCTCTCGTCTCCGTTGTTTGTATAGTTCAGCTGCGTTTCTTGTGTTATGATTTTTCCTGTCGGTTGCCTCTCGACATTATTTGTCAAACCATCCATTTGCCTTGGTTCCCGTGTTCGTGCCTATTACCTCGCTTGCGGCTGCTTTTATTGCTGCTTCGCACTTTTTCCGTCGCTCTTCGGCCCCGATTTCTATATTTTCTGTTGGTTGCTGTAGTTTGCTGCTTATATTTACGGAAAGCTCTTGCTTGCGTGCATCTTCCTTCAATTTCTTATGTTGTACTTCAGCAAGCGCTGGATTATGGGTTCCTTGACCGTTGATAATCTGGCTCTCAGTTTTGCTGCCACTAGATAGTGGTCTGAGTCTACATTTGCGCCTCTGTATGTTCTCACGTCTAGTATGTCCGATGCGTGACGGGCGTCAATTAGGATGTGGTCTATCTCATTGAATGTCTGTCCATCTGGTGACCGCCAGGTTCTTTAATGAATATCTTTGTGATCGAATCTTGAGCTACTTAATATCATATTTCTTGCAGCTGCAAAGTTTACCAGTCTCTCCCCATTGGGGCTCCCCAGTTTTCCGTTAAAGTCGCCCAGGACGATTTTTATGTCGTTAGCTGGGCATTGGTCACATGTTCGTTCTAACTTGTCATAGAAGTCATCCTTTTCGTCGTCTTTTTTGTTTTCCGTGGGGGCATATGCATTTATGAGGCTTATATTGAAGAATCTTCCTCGGATCCTGGGCCACCATATTCTTGTTAATTGGGGCGACCAAGAATATCCAACGAATTTAAAAACTTTATTGGATAGTTTACTACTTCTTCATGACTCTGTCAATCAATTTGTTAGTAACATAATTGCCTGGAATTTTTTCTTGAGTTGCATGGTTGATTGCATTGACGTTGTTATTTTTTGTACCAAAATATCACGTTCGCAAAACCATTTGTGATTGGTGATAATTCGGGGAAAAAAATTCTATGCAATGAATGGAAATAAAATACATTTTGTTATAACATCAACTTGTAGTTTTCCTTCATCAGTGTTCAATAGCTGGATTGAGAATATGTCTACCGACGCATCCTGCAGCCAATGTACGCGCATATTGGTTTTTAGAGTTTTCGCACATGTCTCGACACATTATGTTCTCATCAGATTAAGAAAGATGCGATGCCTCAAAGCATGCATTAGCTCGGCAGCTGGTGTTCATTTAGGAATCACTAGAAGAGTTTGTCGAAAGTCGGCAAATAATAGAGCGCTACCAAAAATATGTGCATAAGTATGAAACGATTTGCTAGTAAATTTTATTGTGTATCAAATGCTAATAATTCTAATATGCCTATAACCTTAGCGCAATTCCAAGCAGTAAGTTTGCAGAGTTTTATAGGAATCGAATGAACAGTACATCAGCGCATAAAATACAAACAAAAAACCATTCATTTGGTATTTGCGTATTGACGCCACCGCAGAGAGAGGTTGCGCTACCACGCGATATGTGGTCTGGATTTATTTACTCTAATAAAACCTAACCCTTATCCAATATTTTTTCTAATATCAGAGCGATAGCTCGCGCTAGCGCGCGATATGTGGCCTTGATTTATCTGCTCCTTTATAATCTAATCTAACCATCCATTTTGTTCAAATATGTAGCTGCTGTGGCGTTAGTACATAAGAACATTCATTTTTATATATTAAGTAGAATAAAAAACATAAAATTAATATAAATAGTAGTAAACAGAACTAAAAAGTTACTAAAAGGATCTCATCGTCCCCTTCTACTGTTTGAAACCAGTTTTCGTAATCTCGCGGAGCCCCAGCAACGATTACGCGGACCGCAGGGGTCCGTGGACACCTATTTAAGAACCTATGTATAACTGACTAGCATATTAACTCAAAAGCATAAATAAGATTAGAGAAACAAACCAATAATTCAATAACATGCAATATTTTGTTCCTGTTCCCCCGAGACAATAATTTAATGCTAATTTTGTGTCGATGGTAATAAATAAAATATTACCAATATTCCATAAACAATAACAAATGCAAAAAGGAAAACTGAAATAAAAGCTTGTGTTTTTTTGATATAACAATTTGCTACAGCATAGTGTAAGTAATGTAGTATAGAAAATTGCTGTTTCAACATAAATAATTAAATTGAACGGACGCGCGTTTCATTTTTAGATGAATGGACGCGGAACCTGCAGCACTGTCCTCCTGGGTGCTGCACGTTATAATTTCATTTACTTAATGAAGCCAAGCCGGTAAATACATTATTATATGCAAATGGAGTGCGCTAAGCCAAATAATTCCACCGAAAAGCTCAAACAACCGGCATACATAAAACACACAACCTCCTGTAATCTTATTGCATTTGCATTACTGGCATTACATGCCAGGTCCCGTTTTGATGCGCCCCGTATATATTATCTCGACCCAAAAACTTTGTGCAGCCATAATTGGACACTATGTATTATGTATATTTATTACCCTTACGGGTTTATAAATTGGTTCCAAAATTTTACATCATCAAAATCCAGTACATATATAATTAATATACAAATATTGTACATAATATAAATTAAAAAAAGAGAGAAAGAAAAAAAAAAAAAGAATCATACTAATCAAACTAAAAACAAAAAAAAAAAAAAAAGAAAGCCATTAAATTCCAATCCCTAAAACGATTACCAGCTTCCCGCCCCACATATTGCTCTTCTTCTCTCCTCCACTTTCTTCATCCAATCTATCCCTCTTCCATCCTCATTTAAAATCTCTTCTCTACACTCGTCCCTTTCTCTCATTTCTGAACATTCGTTCAGCAGGTGTTCTATTGTCTCCTTGTTTTCTCCACACATCCTGCATACTCTATTCCTATCCTCCATCCAAAATTTATTATCTCTCTCTTCATTTCCACATCTGAATCTTGCTATTGTCACTCTCTCTTTTCTACTTTCTCTTCCTAGGTACTTTGGCAGTTCTTCCGTTATTATTTTTTCATATTTCCCATTGTACCTAGACTCCCTAATTCTTGCTCTCCTTTCTTGCCTTTGCACATCTCTATCTCTCTGGACCAATTCCTCTGTCATTACTCTACCTCTCTCTCTCATTCTTTCTATCTCCGCTCCTGCATACCCGTTTCTTTCTAGATATGCTTCCCTCTCTTTCCACACCCCCTTTCCTATTTCTTTTCTTTTTTCTTTGAGGCACTCTTGCAGAATTCTGCACTCTCCTCTCTCTATCACTCTCTCCTCAAAACTTATTGCTCTCTTTCCTGCTTCTATTCTTATTCCATCTCTCTTTGTTTCCTCCATCACTATATAGCCCGGGGTCTCTCTACCTAGTCCTAGCACCCATTTCAAATATTTTTCTTGCACCCTTTCCAGTCCTTCTTGCTCTCTCCATCCCCATATTTCCGCTCCATACATCATCACACTTTTCACTAGGCTATCAAACATCATCACTCTCCTTCTATAGTCGTGCCCAAATTTTCTCTCTCCTATTCCCCATACCACTCCTAGTATTTTATTGGCTTTCTTTACTAACTCTCTCATGTGTGCTGTTTCAGTATTTCTCTCATTAAACACGTACCCTAGGTATTTAAATTCTTTTACTTCTTCAATTTTCTCCTTCTCCCATCTCCACTCAATTACTCTTCTCCTGCCACCCCCTTTTCTAAACACCATCATCTTGGACTTTTCCACATTCACTGTCAGATTTTTCCTCCTCATATATTTCTCCATGTTTCTTATCATTTCTTTCATCCCTTTCTCGTCTCTCGCTAGCACCACCAAATCGTCCGCGTAGGCTAGGGACCACACTTTTTCTTTGCCCACCACAAACCCACCCGTCTGCGCCTTGCTGAACATCTCCTCTATGTCTCCAATAAATGCTGCAAACAGGCTGGGGCTTAGTGGGCAGCCTTGTCTCACTCCCTTATGCGTATTAAAACCTTCGCTCACCCTTTCACCAACTCTCACTCTACTTATTGTTTCTTCATAAATCTCTTCTAATTTTGATATCAGATGCTCCTTTATCCTTTTCTTTCTCAGGCATTCCCACAGTGCCTCTCTTGCTACATTATCAAAGGCCGCCTTCAGGTCCACAAATAATGCATACACCTTGCCGCCCTTCTTTTTTATCTCATTCCCTACTATGTGATTCAAGCTGTATACATTATCCATGGTCCCTCTCCCTTTCCTAAATCCCGCCTGTCCGTCTGGTATCACACCTCGCTCCTTCAATTCCTTCGTCAATCTCTCTTCTACAATCATTGCATATATCTTATATGCCGTATTGAGCATCGTGATCCCCCTGTAATTGCTTGCTGTTTCCCTTTCTCCTTTCTTATATATGGGGCATATTATCCCCTCTTTCCACTCCTGTGGGAAGCCCTCTCCCTTCCACACTCCATTCATTATCTCCAACAGCCTGTCAGCTTCCCTTTCAGTTCCATATATCCACGATTCATTCTGTATACCGTCCCTCCCCGGTGCCTTTTTCTTTTTCAGTTTACTCAGTTGTTGTTCTAATTCTTCTCTTGTTATCTCTTCTATTTCTCCCACCCTGTGTTGACTCTTTTTCTTTTCCTGTCTGATTTCATCACCACCCAGCAGCTGACTGAAGTACTTTCTCCATTCCTCCATAGTAATTCTATTACTCACTCTTTCTACTTTTTTCTTTCTTTCCCTATTTATGTATTTCCATACCTCTTCTTCCGTCTTTATGCCTTTCATCTTTAGTTCTTCTTCCATCCATTTCTTTTGCTTCTTCTCCTTGCATACTAATTTGTACCTCTTGCGTGCTCTCTTGTAATCCTCATTACTTGCTGTTCCTCTTTTCCAATTTCTTAATTTCTTTCTTACTGCTTGCTTCCCTTCCCTGCATTCTTTATCCCACCACTCGTTTTTCCAAGACCCCACCTTCACTCTTGTCTCTATCACTTTTTTTTCTGTTGCATTTTTTACGTGATCACCCAGTTCTTTCACTTTTTCGTTTCTCCCTTCCTCTTCGTATCTAGCCTCCCTAAGTCTTGTTCTATAATTTTCTATTGCTTCTTCCGTCCAGATATTCTTGACAATTTTTCTTCTAACATCCTTCTCACTTCTTCTATTTTTCTCTCTTCCTTTTGTCTTCACTTCCAATGGCATATGATCCGACTCGATTCTTTCTCCCACCTTGAATTGTTCTATTTCATCCCATGCTTCTTCATTCACCATAACATAGTCAATAACTGTCTCCCCTCTTGGTCCAATATATGTGTACTCTCCTTTCTCATCTCCTATACTGTTTCCATTAAGTATGTCCCACCCTCTTTCTTCTACTAGACTAATCAGTAGTCTCCCTTCGGCGTTTTCTGTTGCGTCTTTTGTTGGTCTTTTTTCTATTGTTGTTTGATCTTCTTCTAGCCGTATTCCCTTTCCTCCAATTCTTGCGTTAAAGTCCCCCCCAATCACCAGAGTTCCCTCGTCTTGCTGTTTTACTCGCTCTTCTATCATTCTCTTCGTTTCTTTCATACTTCTGCTGTATATTGTTATAATTCTCCATTTTTTCTGTCTAATTTTCACCGTTCTTTCCATAATGCCTCTTTCTTCTTTTGCTTCGGTTCTGTTTTCTTCTTCCAAACCCTTTTTCACTCCCATTATTATCCCCCCTTTAGCTCTCCCTTTCCTGCTTACCCTCTCTGCAAATTGGCACTTCCACTTAAACTCTTTCGGCATTATTTTTTCCAATTTTTCCCACCCCTTCTCTTCCACCCACGTTTCTACCAATCCCACTACGTCAAATTTTCCCAAATATTCCCAAAACTCACTGTCTTTGTTTTTTATCCCCGCTGTGTTCCAGTATACTATTCTTAACTGCTCCGTTTCTTCCTTATTCCTCTCCATGTTCGTTTTCCGTTTTCTGTCCTGTCGTCTTTTCCTTGTGCTCTTATTCAAAAATTTGTTGTGTTTAACTCCCCCTTTTCATCATCCCACTTAAAGCCTTTTCCGTCTATCCATATCTTTTTATAACCGACTTTCGCCCACCGTCCTTTTTGTCGCTCTTCTTTGGCTATCGCTCTTAATTCCTTCTGTATTTCTCTTTCCTTCTTTGTCAGATCGTCGTCTATGTATACTCTCTTTTCCCTTTTTTCTCTTAGTTTCCTCTTATTTTCCATAACTTTCCGCTTTTCACCCCAGGTCCCAAGTTCCGCCACTAGCATTTTCCCTCCACTTACTTTATACATCTCTTTCACCGTCACTTCTACCTCTAATTCTGCCTTTATCCATTCTTCCAGATTCTTCTCGTTCTCACATTCCCCTTCGTCCAGTCCCGTCACAACAATATTCTTTTTTCTCATTATTTTTTCCTTCTCTTCCATTTTCTCCTCCAGTCTTTTAATTTTTTCATTTAGTTCTGTCTTTTCTCTTTCCCATTTTTCTTCCTTTTCACGCATCATATTTTTCAAATATTCCATTTCCCGGCTCATCTTCCGATTCTCTTCCTTTATCTCCCCTATATCTTCCATAATTTTTTTCAGCATCTTCATTTCCTCACCCATTTCCTTTTTAGCCGGTGATCTTTCCAGTTTTTTACTTTTTTGAAAGGGGTTCAACCTTTCTTCTGACTCTCTTCCCTTTTCTCTTTTCCTTTTATAATCCTCGTCTCGGTCGCTTTCACTCTCACTTTTTTTCATTTTTTCTTTTTCTTTCCTTTTTTTTCCTTATCGCGCGCCGTTTTTACGCGTCACAAATAAAAAACTCAATCCGTAAAACTCGCTTCACAAAACACGTCCGCTCCGCTCAACCGCTCGAATTGGAATCATAATTGGACACTATTTAGAATACAATTATTATTGGAATAAAACATCAATAACAAGCAAAAGATGATAATTATGTATAAATTTATATTATAGGTCACATACAATAAAGACTAGACAGAAAAGACTACAGAGACAAGACTAGACAGACAAGACTAGAGAGACAAGACTAGACAGACAAGACTAGATAGACAAGACGCGATAGACAAGACTAGACAGACAGGACTAGACAGACACGACTAGACAGAGAAGACTAGACATACATGATTAGGTAGACAAGTTGTCTTAAAAATCTGTACGTACAACTGGTAAAAGTCAAAAAAGGCTATTTATTTGCAATCCTAGAAGTTTGTGTAGTTTAGCAAATAAAATTTAGCAGATAAAGGAAAACAAATCTACAAAGAATTATATTTCCATAGTTATTGGTAAAAGAATGTTTGCATGAGGTAGTTTTTATTGTTTCAGTTAAATGGTCAGCTAACTTTGTAATTCAATCTTGGTACACAATCTGTAAACAAGACCGCAATTTCAATGCAAAAATTTTAACTTTCCATTATCCGTAGTGCCGTCGTCGTCGGTATTTCTTCGTTGCCGAAGATCCTTCCCTCATTGCCATCGCCGCCTCCGCTCATGGGCCTGTTAGTGGCTCCAGAGACCGATGCCAGATCGGATGGTACGTTAGCATTGGGAACATACAA
Source organism: Phosphuga atrata (assembly GCA_944588485.1). Classification (NCBI taxonomy): domain Eukaryota; kingdom Metazoa; phylum Arthropoda; class Insecta; order Coleoptera; family Silphidae; genus Phosphuga; species Phosphuga atrata. Next base: position 9,682,795 of record OX155896.1, on the reverse strand, counting down.
ATGTCTCGTTGCTGCCTGATCTTGTGGTGGTGTTTCGTGTAGGGAATTTGCCGGAATTATTGTGGTAGATGTTACACCAGGAGCCTCTGTCTTGACACAGAGATTCCCAGGTCCTCTATTCCCATTCCTCTATTCCGGCCTTCTTTACTACGGAGTCAATGGCATCTTTATACCCCTTCAGGTGGCTACTAGGATATCGCTGATCCCTATCGATACTGTTGAACAATTCAACTACCTGGGAAGTCTAATGACGGCAAATTGCGACCTGGATGCCGAAATTTGCCGCCATCTATGGTGTGCCTCGAATGCCTTCTTTAAACTACGGGAGAGAGTCTTTGGCTGTAGTGAACTGACTATACACACGAAATCCTAGTTTTCAAAGCAGTTGCCTTATCCATCCTACTATACGGTAGTGAGTACTGGATTGTGTACAAAAAGCACGTTAAGGCGCCATCCCATAGCTGACCAAAGGGAATTTGTTTTGGGAACCGATCATCTGACATCCGGCACACATACTCTAGCCAGTTCAGTTGAAATCATGCCATTTCATTCCCATGATATCCCATAATACAGCGCAGCTGTCTCATTTGGAATTCCTCCAGCGCTTTAACGTGCTTGTTGTACACAATCCAGCACTCACTACCGTATAGTAGGATGGATAAGACAACTGCTTTGAAAACTAGGATTTTGTGTGTATGGTCAGGTCACTACAGCCAAAGACTCTCTCCCGTAGTTTAAAGAAGGCATTCGAGGCACACCGTAGACGGTGGCTAAATACGGCATCCAGATCGCAATTCGCTGTCACTTGACTTCCCAGGCAGTTGTGTGGCTGATGCTGCTGGTGGATGAAAGCTCGTAATAAGGAGTTTGGTTTTGGTCGTGTGTGCCTCTATCCTAAGAGAGCCATATACACTTGAGAATGCGTCCTTCATACAATCGTCATTCATAACTAGGTTATCTGAATATTGCAGCTCAGTGAGGAATCTCTTGCGTACATTTTTCTGGACTTTAAGACGTGCAAGGTTATGTAATCCATTTTCAAAGCGATATCGGATGTCAATTCCACCGTCCTGAAGCACTCGCTCCAAGCATAAGAGAAGCGCAGTCATGAAAATATTGAAAAGAAGCGGCGCTAATACGCAGCCTTGCCATATGCCACCAGAAATGTTGAAAGAGTCAGATTGACTCTCTGGTAGGATTGACTCTAAAGCAGGCTCTAGACGGTTAGATATCACCCGCTGCACAGAGAGGGGAGATGCCATAGTAATTGGTGCAATCTGATCTGTCCCCTTTCCTCTTGTTGGATATGTGTTGACATGACAATTATAAATCCTCTTGTATATGGGTTGTTCTGGACAATTAGAGAGTGCTTGAAGGCAGCGAGAGACTTTTCAGAATCCCAGATTTATTTAAGTAGGCTGAGAATTTTAGTATGGGAGTACCACCACACTTATAGATTTCAATTGGCACGCCATCTTGTCCAGGTGCTTTGTTTTTCTTAAACTGTATGCGAATCTCATCAGATGTTGGGTAGAGAGCTAGCTCCCCCTCACAGGATATTGGGGGATTTGGTTGACAGCTTGTAGATCCACAGTTGATGTAGTGTTCAGAAGCTATTGGTAGTTTTCTCTCCAACGTTCTCTTAAATCTTAGTCCTGCCTCAAAAAAACCCTTCCTTTTTCTTAATGGGGCAGCTCCGATTCCAAGTAGGCCCATAAACGATATGTAGAATGCACTAACATTATTCTAATCAGCCAACTCTTGGATATCTTTGATATAAGATATCAGATATACTACATATTAATAAGAGGACGTTAGCGAACATCAATTTTATCGACAAAGACACTCCCGGGAGCTGACTGCGGATCGGATCACCAAGTTTTAGTATGCAAATTCCGAATGAAACTCCAAGCATGCAAGAGATCAATCCCAAAATCCAAGCTACCAGTGATATTGGATGAAGACTGCCTTAGATCGTAGCATCGAGACCAATATACTTTCAAAATAATACGCAAACCCAAACAAGATGTGGTAGGACACAAAGCACAGAGTAATATCAATGATAGAGGCAACACAACCGAAAATCAAACCTGTCAAGAAAGGACATTGGAAGTTTGATAGCACGCTTAACATAGTTGAAATTAGAAGAAAACTTAAAACCAACGCCCTTACCAACAAGGAACAGCAAGATGAGTATAAGAAACTTTCAAAGCTCATTCAGGCAAACTGCAGAAAGGACAAGAATGACCACCTCAACAATATATGTAAAGAAATTCAACAACATACCAATACCACAATAGCCGAAATATGCGTTTGCGAAAATAAAATACTTCTTCTTCTTCTACTTTTTCAGACTTAATTCTTCCAATATTGGACATAGTCCTCCCTTTTAACTTTCCATTCTTCTCTATTCCTCGCCAGACTTAACCATTTCCTTCCTGCTACTTCCCGGATATCGTCACTCCATCTTTTAGGGGGGCGGCCTACGTTTCTCCTTCCGTATCTTGGTCTCCATACCAGGATTCTGTGAGAGCATCTGTTATCATTTGTTAGTAGGGTATGTCCACCACGTCCGCAACACCTGTCTTCTTCCGCACAAATTCGTTCCTTTTCTTGTGGCGTAACGTTATGCCTAGCATTTTCCATTCCATTGATCTTTGCGTAACGGCCAGCTTCTTGATGTTCTGTTAGGTAACTGTTGTGGCTTTTGCGCCAAATGTGAGAACCGGTGCAACACTTGAATCAAATATTCTCGCTTTCTTCTTTCTTGGGAACGTCTTGTGGTTTAGAATAAAATCCAGTTACCCAAATGCTGCCCAGCCTAGTCCTATTCTTCTTCTGGTATCCGCATCTTGGTTTTCTTTGCCTATTTTTAGTTTATGTCCCAAGTAGATGTAGCTCTCTACTCTTTCCACCGTGACACCATCGATGACTATATCAGGCCGGTGTGGAACATCAGCTGTCATGATTTTTGTCTTGCTCATATTGATGTGCAGACCAGTTGATTTGGAGATGTTGTTTAGCTGATTCAGCATTGTTTCAATATCAGACTCTTTAGTGACCACTAAAACAATATCATCCGCAAAGCGCAAGTGCGTCAACCTTTTGCCATCAACATTTACTACTTTGTCCGCCCAGTCCAAGTTTCTAAAGATATTCTCTAGACCCAGTGTAAATAATTTGGGGGACAAGGTATCTCCCTGGCGCACTTCACGTTTGATGGGTATTTTGTCGGATAAATTTTGTAGTTACAGCGTCATAGTGGCGACGTCGTAGATGGTTTTAATTAGACCAGAATATCTCGAATCAATGCGACAGTCATCCAAAGCCTCCAAAATAGGCAACATCTCGATGGTATGGAAAGCCTTCTCATAATCAACGAATGCGAGGAAGAGTAGGATATTATATTCATTGCACTTTTCAATCAATGACTTCATGCTTTGTAAATGTTCGTTGATTTCATAAATAAAATACATAACCTGTAAATTCAAGCCTCACGCCTGGACGATCTGCGATCCCACCGGCAACCTAAAAACAGACATAGACAAGATCACAGAAATCTGGAGGAATTATTGTGAAAATCTCTACAGTGAAGAACATATTGATACCCCAGATATTACCAATTGGAACGAAGAACCCGGCATACTGCTACAGGAAGTACAAGCGGCCATCAAGAGACTCGCAAAGAATAAGTCCCCTGGAATTGAAATAATTACTGCGTCAATTCTAAAAACACTGAGCGATGAAGGAATAAAAGTAATTTACATGATTTGTCAAGTGATATGGAGAACAGGAATATGGCCCAACGAATGGACAACCTTAGATTTTATCCCCCTGCACAAAAAGGTGTCACATCCAAATGCAATACCTACCGTCTTATCGCTCTTATACCCTATGCTGACCGTCGTCGAGTGGATACGTTCGAAATGTGGTGTTTAGAATACCCTGGACTGCACGACGTACCAATATCTCTATTCTTAACGAGGTCAAACCCAAACAACGACTCTCAAGTCTGGTTTACTCCCGCATATTGAAGTTCTTCGGACAAGTAACGAGTGATAGCATGGAAAAATTGATCCTGCAGGAAAAGCCAAACGGCGGACAAAGAAAAGGTAGGTGTCCCTGCCGCTAGATAGATGCCATCAGGCAGCTTCTTCACACTGACATTGAGATGGCTGTACGTGGAATAGCTGACCGATCGCGAGTTAACATCAAGCAGGGGATCAACACACTTGAAGGGGCCGTTTGGAGGCCGACATTCATGACCTCTCTCTACACGTCTGCCAAGACGTTAGATTCAGAAGAAGAAGAAGCAGGAACAAGTACCTTACCAGCTGCAGCGTTAATGCACTGTTTGATGGTATCCCAATTGTTTTTCACTGAATTGTGACTTAGTTGAGGGTGAACCTATAGCTGCGCCTGGAGTTCATTGACAAAGTTTGTTTTAGTGTCGGGGGATTTTAATTTCGTGATATCATATAGTGATTGTTTCCTTCTGTCCGTAGGTGATCTGTTTGTGTACTTGGCTTGAATTGCTAGTTTACACAAGGGCAGTCGATGGCCGGCGTCACATTTGCAATATTATAATTACCTGTTCAAGATTGTTACTGCAAGAAGAAACAATTTGCCGATTACATGTATCTGGGTAATTGAAAAGTTTCGTTAAATATTTTTTTTCGGTGAAAATTCTAATTAACGTTAATTAATAGACGCAATGAAATTCTTAATTAAAATGTAAATGTGGCCGTTAGAAAGATTCGGTTTAATTTCATTCTTGGTTGCGTTAATCTTGCAAATGTAAAAATCTGCATTTATATACTTCGGGAAAGTTACAATTGCTTATTAAATTCAATTAAGAGTTTTTTTCTTTGTTTTTTTTTCTAGCGCTATTAAAAGCGTATTGAGGTTACAAAAAGAAACTTTTAGGAGGAATTTATGTCAGATTTCATTATCAAATGCAATTTAGAAATTATCTCAATATACATACAAGTTTAGGCAGACAGAAGTACACAGACAAGACTAGGCGGACAAGATTGGGCAAACAAGACAATAATGACAAACAAGGCAACAAATAAATTAGATAGACAATTCTAAACAGGCAGACTATCTTAGCGGGTAAAACACGAGAGGAAAAACTAAAAAACTATCGAAAGATAAGTTTGAACGAACAAGAATAGATAAGATTATATAGGGGAATATCATCATCATCATCAATGGCCATACAACCCTATTCGGTCTCGACCTTCTCCAGCTTCTTTCGCCATTAATTCCTGTCTCTGGGCTGTATCGCCCAGTTTGATGCACCTATCTTTCGTGCGTCTTCGCTTACACCATCCTTCCAGCGCAGCTATGGCCTTCCTCGCCCTCTTGTGCCTATGGTTTCTGCTTTAAGGATCGTTTTTCAGGATTATTGTCATCATATCTGTTCACATAGCCTGCCCATCGCAATCTGCCGATTTTGATGGTAGTTACTATGTTCTTGTTACCAACTTGTCTATAGATGTTGCAAGTTATACCTGCGTCTCCACATACAGTCTTCTTGAATTGCACCGTATATTTTTCGCAATATCTTTCTTTCAAAGATCACCAACAGAAATTCATCTCTTTTTGTCAGAGTCCATGTCTCCGATCCCTACATTAAGACTGGGATGATGAGTGTTCTATATAACCCCATTTTTTGTAGTTTTTGATAGATTTCAATTGCGAAGGTACTTTAAATGGCCAAAATAGCAATTATTTGCCAACATATTGCGTCCTCTAATTTCCGCACTGTTGTTATTATCTACCGTTATTGTCGCACCCAGATACTCAAACTCCCTCAGCCCTTCAAAATTATGATCATTAATTGTGATCTTCTGTCCAATGTCTCGCACTCTATAGTTTTTTGTTGTCGCCATAAATTTAGTTTTTTGTTCATTTACGTGTAGTCCCATGTTGTTTGCTGCACACTCCATGTGCTTTGGCCTGTCGTATGGTTCTAGTAATAATATCTACATCACCTACATAGGCCAGTATTTGAGTAGATTTTTTGAAGATTGTGCCTCTATTATTCAGTTGGGCCTCTCCAACTACTTTATCCATGGCTATGTTAAAAAGTAGGCATGTACACCTAGCTCATCACCCTGTCTGACGCCAAGCTCCGTTTCAAAGGGTTCGATATATCATTTTGTATTTTGGTACAGCATACTACCCTAGACATTGTCAATTTTCGAGTTTCGTTTTGACTTCTGTGCACTTCTCTTCTATGACTCTGTTCTTGGATTCTCTCTTCTTCTTTTTAAGTACCTTTTTTTCTTTATATATAAATATAATGCAGCATATAATGCTAATTGAAGAAAACTTGAGAAAAGGACTAAATATGCAGAATTAGATAAACTTTGCTTGACAATATTGTCAACTGCTGTATTCGACTTATATTTGGACAATGAATACCGTATAGACTACGTGATTGTCACTGCGGTGCAAATGAGGACACGGCGGAGCACCCGATCATTGAGTGTGTGAGATGGGTGTAAGCGAGGAGCGAGGCATAACGCAAGGTGGGAGAGGAGGTAATTAAGTTGAGCTTGGTTAGGATTATGCTCCGTAGTGAGTATGAATGGAATGATAGGATCTAAAATGAGGAGAAAGGAGAAGGAAGAAAGGGACGAGCACGAGGCGGGTCGAAAGGTTGCTAGGCGCGAGCCGTGCGTGCCAACGCCGGGTCCCCCTTAGTGCGAAGGGGGCGCACAAATTTTATTGTAAACTTTGTTGTGAGTGGGGGGCACGGCGTACTAACGGCGCGCCTGGCAAAACGAGTGAATAGGGAAAATCGTTTTTCTTTTAGTAATGAAAGGCGGAGGTACGTGATGAAGTTATGCCAACTTTGAATTCCATCACGTTTCCTCTGGTACTGGCTGGGGGGCTTGAATAGTGGTCTTTTTTTTAGTGGGTCGCCCCTTCTGGGCAGTTCCACACCACCACTCGGCACGGGTCGAGTGGTGTCTGTTTTGCAGATTTTCACCTCCCAGCACTTGCAAAAGACTACGTGATTGTCAAACAGGGCGCACAAATTAAGATCCAGGATGTACGGGTTGTACGGGTCATGAGAGGGGTTGATTGCGGAACCGATCTTTGTCTAGTAAAGGCCAAGATCCTAATACCTTATATCCTAATATAGCACAAAATGAAAAGGGATGTGACGAGGAAAAAACGAGAAGATGTAAAATTATCGACATGGAAAGTTTTGAACACGGCAGTACAAAGTTTCTAGATCAAAGACGATTAGAACAGAAATTGATGTAACAAGAAAGGAGTACAGAAACCGAATATGAACATATTACACAATGTAGACCAAGCTGCGATGGAATCTTTAGCGACGAGGATCTGAAGAGCAAACAATATTGGTGGGATAGAGAAATAGAAGAACGAATAACAGAATAGAAATAAATGTATTAAACGCTTATCTAGGCAGAAGACCCTGAGATCAAAGAGAGATACAAGCAACAAAATAGGAAACAAACAAGTGAAACAAGAAGTCGTATGCATGAAAAACAGCTCTTGCCTCAAAAAGTGCGAATACGTCGACCAAAATATAGGCAGTTATAAGAGTTCAGAGGCATAGAAGACCATAAAATCGCTAAGAATCTCATCAAGAACTGGATTTACAATTAATAACATCTCCAAGTACGGATGGGCAGATCATTTTACAAAATTGTTAACATAAACAAGGCCATAGCATGTAGAGGAAGATGAACCAAACCACATCGATGGGGAAACCTTGTAACTAGATATGTCGCTCGTAAAGGAAGCAATCAACGACTACACTTAGAAGATCCACAGGAGCTGGAGGATTACACTCTGAATTTGTACGATTTTCCCCTGAAAAAATTGAAGCTTATCTTGCAGAATTTATTTGAGTGGTGCCTATTTTTTTTTGGGGGGTCGTTTGGCTGCAAAGCCTTTCTGGACTGCGACCAACTTGATCTATTGTGCTTGACCCCACTACAATTACCCTCCCAGGAATTCAACTTCGTGAACGAAGTCTAAGATATTCCTGAGAGGCTTGCTACTCAGCTCCAAGGTGGTCATTCTCGCGACCCCGAAGTAGGCAAGCCTTATGTGTGCTAGCGCTATACATGTGCACATTATGTGTTCAGCGGTTACTTCGTCTGATTCACATAATCTACAGGCAATTTCCTCTGCCTTTCCCATTCTGTGTAGCTGATATCTTACTGGACAAAGTCCTGTGAGTATGCCTACCAAAATTCTAATTTCTCTTCTAGAGAAGCTTAGCATCTGCTGCGGTTTTGCGGCAGAATAGTTTATGAGCATTTTAGCTTTCCTCTGTCCTGGCGTGTTCTTCTAGTAGGTTTGCTTTTGTTCTTCTTCCCATTTCTTAGAACCCTGTCTTAAGTGGGCCTTTGTAAGCCCACAAGTTGGCTCCGGGCACAAGAAGGGAGCCTCGGCTCCGCTTATTATAAATCCTACCGCCGGAGAGGAGAAAGAGAGGAAGACCTAGAAGAAGCTGGAGGAATGGAATAGAAGAAGCGATGGAAATGACGGAATTTTCGCACTTAGCCGAGCTTGCAAAGTCTCTTGAAGGGTACTTCCCTTCAAGAGAGTTATATCCAGTATGGGCGAGGCAGCCGTTTACGTTTGATTTTGAGACAACAGATGTCAATGATATATACCTGGATGAAATCATTGAAATTCAGCAGAGCCAGGTTCAACAGCAACTCTTCAAAGCAACAACGCTCTCATCGTTTTGGTGCCACCAAATTGTAAAGTACCCTGCTATTGCGAAGAAAGCTCTGGAGATTTTGATACCTTTTTGAATCCTTTACGAGGATTCTGGACACTAAAACGATGAAAAGGAGCAGACTTAGTTGCGAAAATGACATGCGAGTGGCACTTGCCAAGGTAAAGCCTCGCATTTCCGAACTGGTTTCTAAAAGGCAACAGCAGCAGTCACACTGATTTTAAATTTTGTTCTTTGTTCTTAATGTTTTATTCTTTGTTCTTAATGTGTTGTTCTTTGTTCGTAATGTTTTGCTCTATAATGGTTTTGTTTATTTTGTGAACCAATAAAATATATGTTATGTTTTGAATTTGAAAAATTATATTTTATTTTTCCAATTAAAAGGGGTTCGGTGAATGCTCATATGAAACTGATGGGGTTCGGTACCTTCAGCAAGGTTAAGAACCACTCCACTAAAGCATTAATGAAGTTAGTCAATATTAAGTAACGCGAGAGAAAGTAAAGTAGTGAACACTACTGTATTAGAAACAAAGTAAACAAGGAAACTAACCGAGGAACAATCTCGTGATAGGAGAATTTGAAGGACAGGCGGAGAAAACCGTAGAAATCCGTATAATTCAATATGTTTACGTCCGATTTGTCGGAATTGTTATATTAAAGTCGAATATTAAATTAATCAATAGTATGAGATTCACAATTTAATATAAATTATTCAGGGTACAAAATTAGTAATAAAGACTATTAATATATATATTTTGTTGAGTTGGAAGTTTTTAATAATATTAAACATCAGTGTTTGAATCTTAACTTCACAGATTATAATTTCTAGGAAATTTGTTTTATACATATCGTGAACAAAGTTAACATCATTGCGTATAAATTGCATTGCATATTTTTTATTGCCTATTTATATAAAGAAGATTTTGATTTCCTGGACACTCCTCAAGGATTCTCTTAATGTTCCACTAAATGTTACGTCTAATCGAACGTAGATTGATAAATCTAAATCTAGTAAGTAAAACCTAGTTTTAATACTTTTAATAGTCTATAAAAGACTACTTTTAATAGTGTGTAAAATTATAAATTTGGTACTAAAACTTACCTATAGAATTTCTTATGGAAGTGTGTGGGCAAACCTCTCTAATGACAGAGAAGGGGATAACTCAAACTCCAAAGACCATTCATACTCTCCATCCTATTCATAACATACTAGTACGTTATGCCACGACACATAAAGGTGAATGCTGTCATCAAAACTATTGTGATTCTAATTATTATAAATAGTTAAACTACTTATTTTTGTCTGTTTGTTTATTGTGACAAATTTATGTTGGCTACATGTATTTTATGTACTACAGCTTGATTATGAAAATAAATTGAATTTGAATTAAATACAGGGTGTTTTAAAAAAATGTGCTATAATAACACTTTGGGCTCTAGCTACCATGCAGCCTTTTGTGTTTTTGTAGGTGCAATTAATGTTAAAGCACAGTAGGAAACCAACTTAGCTTAGAAGAAATGTATCCTAAAATGTTAATCAAACATCGATATTTCTTATTATAAAGAATATCTTTAGAAAATGGTTTATTTTGCATATATATATATATATATATATATATATATATATATATATATATATATATATATAAAACCTCGTAACTCCTAAAAAATCTATCACTGAGATCGTTATGCCATCGTAGGGTTTACTCTATTGCCCAGATTCTGCACTCTGCAATGGTAAATCCTCCCAACTCCTCAAAAATTCTGCAATATATTGGAAAATTACTAGAAAACATCGCAACTCATATATGTAAAATGTTGACTACGATAACCTCGTAACTCCACCAGCCTCTGCACGGTGACAGTGTGTATAACTTGATTCTTCCGTATGTGGTAATGAAACCCTTGCCGAAAATATGCCTAACAGTTAGTCAGCAGCACAAAATGTTGCCTGGTCTAGTCTGGTTTTGTCTGGTCTTGTCTGCTTTTGTTTGGTCTTGTCTGGTCTTGTCTGGTTTTGTCTAGGCTTGTCTGGTCTTCTCTAGGATTATCTGTTTTTGTCTCGTCTTGTCTGGTCTTTCATGGTCTTGTCTGGTCTTGTCTGTGCTTTTCTTGTTTTGTCTAGTCTTGCAGTGTCTAGTCTGGTTCTGTATGGGCTTCCTAGCCCATTTTGCATAGTCTTCTCTAGTCTTATCTACTCTTTTTTAGTCTTACCCAGTCCTGTCCAGTCGTGTCCAGTAATGTCCAGTCTTGTGCCTTCTTGTCCAGGCTTGTCCAGGCTAATCCAGTCTTGTCCAGTCCTGTCCAGTCTGCCTAGTTTTTTCTAGTCTTATCGAGTCTTGTCCAGGCTTGTCGAGTCTTGTCCAGTTTTGTCTAGGCTTGTCCAGTCTTGTCCAGTCGTGTCTAGTCACTGTACAAGACTGTACAAGACCGTGTCCAGTTTTCTCCAGTCTTGTCCAGTCTTGTCCAGTTTTGTCCAGTCTTGTCCAGTATTGTCGAGTGTTGTCCAGTTTTGTCTAGGCTGGTCCAGTCTTGCCCAGTAGTGTCCAGTCTTGTCCAGTCTTGTCCAGCCGTGTCCAGCCTTGTCCAGTCTTGTTCAGTATTGTCTAGTCTTGTCCAGTCTTGTCCAGTCCTGTCCAGTCGTGTCCAGTCGTGTCCAGTAATGTCCAGTTGTGTCCAGTCTTGTGCATTTTTGTCCAGGCTTGTCCAGTCTAATCCAGTCTTGTCCAGTCCTGTCCAGTCTAATCCAGTCTTGTCCAGTATTATCCAGTCATGTCCAGTCTTGTCGAGTCTTGTCCAGTCTTGTCCAGTTTTGTCCAGTCGTGTCCAGTTTTGTCCAGTATTGTCCACTGTTTTAAAGTCATGTCCAATCTTAACCAGTCTTGTCCAGTCGTGTCCAGTCTAGTCCAGTCTTGTCCAGTCATGTCCAGTTCTGTTGAGTCTTGTCCAGTCTTGTCTTTTCTTGTAAAGTCTTGTCCAGTCTTGTCCAGTCTTGTCCGGACTTGTCCGGTCTTGTACAGTCTTGTCCAGTCTTGCAAATTCTTGTAATTCAATAAAAATTCTGCAATATGTTGGAAAATTACAAGAAAAAATCGTAACTCCAACATGAAAAATGTTGACTACGATAATCTCGTAATTCCACCAGTCTCTGCACTGTGACAGTGTGTATGACTTGAATTTTCCGTATCTGGTATTGAAATCCTTGTCGAGGATCAGTCTAACAGTTAGTCAGCAGCACAATGTTGTCTGGCCTTGTGTAGTTTTGTCTGGTCTTCTCTGCTTTTGTCTGGATATGTCTGGGCTTGTCTGGTTTTGTGTGGGCTTGTCTGGTTTTCTTTGGTATTGTATGGTATTGTCTGGTCTTGTGTGGTATTGTCTAGGAATGTCTGGTCTTGTCTGGTCTTGTCAGGGCTTGTCTGGTCTTGTCTGTTGCTGTCTGGTCTCGTCTGGTCTTGTCTGGTCTTGTCTGAGCTTTTCTAGTCTTATCTAGTCTAGTCTTTTATACTATTTCCTTATCTAGTCTTCTCTAGTTTCAAGCTCATCTTTCTGCAATTACAGGTATTATTTTGCATTTTTTAAATGGAGGTAAAAGGTGAGACTGGCTACGGGAACATACGATAAAGAAAGTAAATTTTGGGATTTCGATGACCTCAGCGAATCAATTTGGGTCATTAAATGTTTTAATACCAGACAACTAATATGGTTGCAAAATTGGCTTTGCACCATTGAAGCATTCTACGATTATGGAAATTAAGTTGTTCATCCAATAATATCATCCATTACCAATTTTGGTCACCACACAGCGTAACCTTGTTGCAAACGAGTTCTCAAGTAGGTGCTGTAAGTTTCAACGAATTGCGTAATCTTATTATGGCAACGATGTCGGTGAAGTGAGCGGATGCTACAATAAGCATTATTTCCCAATCCAATCAGATTTGGTTTGCAAAAAATATTTTTTTGGGAGACTGAACGTAATTAACAACGTGGATAGTAAAAACAAAGATAAGCATAATTTCTATAAGTAGCGATCAGTCCAAAGTGCAGCATTGTTGGCTCTCAGCGCCCAACGAGAGTACACGCGAGATAAATTGTAGTGTATAAATCTTAAACGAAAAATAGTTATATTTAAATCTTCATTTCACATTTCAAGTATTGGTTATTATAGCCATATTATACCTATAATACACATTGCTACACGATAAAGCAACAATGCCGAGGGATCTAAGATCAAATACTCCTTCTAATAAGCCTTCAGAAATACCGTCCACATTTCTGAATAGTGTAGTGCTGGAAAATCTTATGTCTGATCTAATCAAAAAGGAAATGCAACAACTACTAGATATTTTTGGAAAATTAACAAAACAAGTGAAGGAACTTACCGAAACAAATTTAAAGTTATTACAATGTCAAGAGACTGCTGAGCGACAAAAGCGGTATATGCCAAGAAATATGCCACAGAAACTGGATTCAGCACCAATTAGTGTAGATATCAGCGACAAACAGCAACCCGAAATATTGAACGCCGCCGAGCAAGGACACGACAGTAAAAACACCCACAAAACATCGACAGTAAACAAAACCCAATCAAATAGAGCACCTCAACGAGAAATAAATCAAAACAAGGAAACTTGGGAAGCTCAATGCCCCCGGAGTAGAGGACCAAGAAAATCAAATACCATACGAGGTACCAATGAAGATGTAACAGGAATTCAAGCTGCTATGCGTTACCAACATCTTCATGTCTATCGTCTACACCATCAACTTACAGAAAAAGACGTTATCACATACTTAACAAACAAAAATGTAAATCAAGTCACCTGCAAGAAACTAATGTCGAAACACCCCGATGAATACTCATCTTTTAAGGTCTCGGTACCCTTTGACGGGCATGAAAAAGTAAATAACCCAAACATGTGGCCACGCCATATTTGTATAAATCGTTTTTGGAGAAATCGTTTAATGAGACTGCGGTGGTAAACTAACAAACTTTTCAGATTTAAATAAAACAGCATCTAAGGCTCCAAATACTATATCCTCACAAAGATTAAAAGTGTTTGAAAACCAAATTCTGTACATAAACATACAAAGTCTACGTAAGAAGTGCTCCCTACTAGAATTGACTATCCAAAACGATATCCCCTATTTCATTTGCCTCACGGAAACACGGTTATCCCGAGATCATCTTCCCTTATTCCAAATCCACAACAATAAACTAATTTCCTTCTATAGCAGATCCCAATCAACTGGACGGGGGGTAGCTGTATGGGCCAGATCTTCACAACATCAAAGTTGTATAGGAGTGCCACGATTAGAAGTTGAAGAAAAGTCAATTGAGAAAACCATTGAAATCTGCGGAATCGATTGGAAAACAAATGGCTACTCTACGATTATTCTAACGATCTACAGACAACCCACAGGATGTATACTTACTTTTATGACCACATTAGATAGTACGAGTACTCGTATTCTCCATAAATATACTGATAATTCAAAAGATATAATTCTAGTTGGTGACTTTAATGTTAACTTCTTTGAAAATTCTAAAGAAAAAAGTCATATGACAAATCTATTTGCGGCGTATGGTATGATGAAATATGTACATCATCACACCAGAATAACATCATCTCAAGAACGAAAATCGATAATATATTTGCCTTATCAAGACGTCATCTTTTAGCTTCAGTGGAAGATACTCCGACGTCCGATTATACGCTAATTAGACTAACCACCAGCACAAAGATATATGAGAAGAAACAATATTTTCTCGCCAGAAACATGTCCGCCACCAACAAAAAACGCTTGGCTGATCATCTCCAGTCCGAATCATCGTCGGAAATCTACAACAACTCAGGTTGCAACCAAAAGACTATATGTTTCATCAAGATCTTGCAACTTTATTTCTTCTCCAAATTTCCCATAACAAAATAAACATCAATCAAAAGTCTTGGATCACTAAGGTGGTAAAAACATCTGCCACTAAGCTAAGAGACATGTTCTTCCTAAACAAACAGTATCCAGAGCTCCACAAAAGATATACCAAAAAATGAAGCATTTCAATTTAATAAATATTAATATTTTTTTTTCGCCAAAGAGTAATCGAGGCTCCAAATATGCAAAAAGCCTTCCGGAAAGTGATAAAAGAGCATACCAATAAAACTAAAGACAGGGAAGAAATAAAAATCTGAGAAAACTCCACACTCGTGACCGATCCGAAGCAAATAGCGACGATTTTTAGCGACTTTTTCCATCAAGCTACCTACTCAATCCTACAAAATATCGTACCTACGAACATATCTAACAACCATATCGCTTTCAACCCTAATACTATGTTCCTGGAGGAATTTTCCTCTAATGAGTTTATAGAAATTATGGAGCCTCTGAAGAACACCAAAACTTGTGGTCCCGACTCACTTCCATCCAACATCATTAACGAATACAGACATTTACTAGCTGAGCCAATTACAAATATAGTAAACGCCTCCTTCGCTTCGGAACTATTCCCAGTTATTCTTAAAACGTCCCACATTGTTCCTGTTCACAAAAAAGGAGACAAAAAACAACCAAACAATTATCGGCCCATAGCCCTTACATCTGTCTTAGCAAAAATCTTGGAATGCTGTTTGCGAAGCAGGATCATCCCGTTTGTAAAAAAAATCCATCTCATTCCAAAACAGCAACATGGAGGAAAATCCACCACTATTGCTATAGCGGAATTTTATAACACGATTATAGCGGAATTAGATAAAGGAAACCCCCCGATTGGCATATTCTGCGACCTATCCAAGGCGTTCGACTGCGTGTCTCACACCCACCTTCTGAACAAAGTCTACAATTACGGAATAAGAGGCAATTCTGCCAGATGGCTCAAATCTTTTCTTGAGAATCGGCAGCAAATTGTTCAGATCAAATCCGGAACTGTTTCCAGCTTATCCAATGTCAAATTTACCAATAGGGGTGTCCCTCAGGGGAGTGTCCTCGTACCAACCCTGTTCCTACTATATATTTCACAATTGGTTAGTTACATAAATAAACAACATTGTACAATGTATGCAGATGACGCCAGCTTCATCGTCTCTGAACGTATTGGGACTGACAATCCACAGCGAGCCAATATGCTTCTGGAGAAACTGGACAAATGGTTCTCTGCAAACAGTCTATTTCTCAACCGTGAGAAAACGGAATATATAATTTTCAAGACTGCACGCAGTACCCGCGCCAAAGATCTTCCATTGAAAATTTACAAGGACTCAATCAAGAGAGTCAAGTCAACTAACTTACCCTTTCTAAACTACCCCTTTCTGGGAATTCATCTAGAAGAGAACTATGTATTGTATACATCACCACACAACAAATCTGCATCAAACTCCATAAGAAGATATTTCAAATCGGATACCTCAGACAATTTTTGCGAAAAGAAGACCTGCTGGCATACTACTTTGCCGAAGTTCAATCATTACTAACTTATGGCATAGTACTATGGGGATGTTCACCACAGATAGAAGCAAACCTTATTGACACAAAAAAGAATTATCAGGACCATAAAATGAATCTGCATAACCACCTCCTGTAGACCATATTTCAAGGAATTAGGCATTCTCACAGTCACCAGCCTCTACATACTTGAAATCACCTGTTACATCTGCAAATATAAACATCTCTTCCAAAAAAAACGTAGATATACACCACCACAACACAAGAGGAAAGCATCTCTTATACCAACCCAAAACTAATCTAACGATTGGTGGAAAAAGTCCAAATATATTAGGGGTTACTATATATAACCCACTACCAAGCAGTTAATTGAAGAAAGGTCTTTTCAGAGGAAATTCAGACACAGAATGAAGGAATTACTGCTCATGTATACAATCTATACCATAAATGAGTTTTACCGTCTGGGTCACAACTTGTATTTATAATATTATTTTTATAATTTTTTATATATTCCGTTCTCACACACTCTATAGATTTTACATGTCATTGGGAATAAATATTTTTGATTTTTGATCTTTAAAATAGTCTTTGTTGACTTGCCCCTAAAAAATTATGGACCTGTTATGAATATGGTGCAACTGCGACTTCAAATTCGCCTGAAAATTTGCAGACTTGATATCAAATCAGTATTTATTAGAATCTGTCAGCTACCTAGCAACAAATCCCAACGGGTACAGCTTTTTATACAGTGCAATTGGATACCAATCTAAATTCGTAAGGGTTTTTCGCTCGCTCTAGTCTTGTCTAGCCTTTTTAAGTCTTGTCCAGTCTTGTCCAGTTTTGTACAGTCTTGTCCAATCTTGCCCAGTCGTGTCCAGCCTTGTCCAGTCTTGGCCAGTCTTGTCCAGTCTTGTCTAGTCTTGTCCAGTCCAGTCTAGTCTTGTCCAGTCTTGCCAGTTTAGTCCAGTCTTATCCAATCTTGTCCAGTCTTGTCCAGTCTTGTTCAGTCCTGTCCAGTTTTGTCCAGTCTTATCTAGTTTTGTCCAGTCTTGTCCAGTCTAGTCCAGTCTTGTCTAGGCTCTGCCAGTCTTGTCCAGTCTTATCCAGTCTTGTCCACTCGTGTCCGGTTTTGTCCAGTCTTGTCTAGTTTGGTCCAGTCTTGCCCAGTCTTGTCCAGTTTTGTCCAGTCTTGTACAGTCCTGTCTAGTCCAGTACAATCTTGTCCAGTCATGTCCAGTCTTGTCTAGGCTCTTCCAGTCTTGTCCAGTCTTGTCCAATCTTGTCCAGTCTTGTCCAGTCTTGTTCAGTCCTGTCCAGTTTTGTCCAGTCTTATCTAGTTTTGTCCAGTCTTGTCCAGTCTTGTCCAGTCTAGTCCAGTCTTGTCTAGGCTCTGCCAGTCTTGTCCAGTCTTATCCAGTCTTGTCCACTCGTGTCCGGTTTTGTCCAGTCTTGTCTAGTTTGGTCCAGTCTTGCCCAGTCTTTTCCAGTCTTTTCCAGTCTTTTCCAGTCTTGTCCAGTCTTGTCCAGCCTTGTCTAGAATTGTCCAGTCTTGTACAGTCTGGTCCAGTTTTGTCCAGTCCGATTAATCAACTTTATTCACAATTAACAAGATTATTTATCAAAAGTTTTGCTTCTGTCCTAATCTCTTGGGTTATTAAGGTTCTAGAATCATGATTGTCTAAAAAACATAGTAAACGCGTATCAAACTGTTTTTTGACATTTTTGCTTCTATTTAGTGATAAGTTTGTAAATTATTAATAAGTTTATGAAGCGCTAATATTAAGTTGTGATTGAGATTTAAATAAAAACCCATTGGTCTCAACATAATTTACTTTGGCAATATACTATTGTTGGTAATTACTAAAGACTAGTCTTGTCTAGTCTTGTCTAATCTTATCTAGTCTTGTATAGTCTAATTTAGTCTTATCTAGTCTTGTCCAGTCTTGTCCAGTCTTATCCAGTCTTGTCCAGTTTTGTCCAGTCTTGTCCAGTCTTGTCCAGGCTTGTCCAGTCCTGTCCAGTCTTGTCCAGCCTTGTCCAATCTTGTACAGTCTTGTCGAGTCTTGTCCAGTCTTGTCCAGTCTTGTCCAGTCTTGTCCAGTCTTGTTCAGTCTTGTCCAGTCTTGTCCAGTCTTGTCCAGTCTTGTCCAGTCTTGTCCAGCCTTGTCTAGTCTTGTCTAGTCTATCTCATTTTGTTTGTTTAGTTCCTTCCTTCTAGTTTTGTCTGTCTAGTCTTGTCGGTCTAATCTTCACTATTTTCATTTTTTTTTTTTAAATTGTTTTTAATTTTCTATAAATACAATATTTTATTATATTTCAAGTTTTCTGTTCATTAAAATAATTAAACCTTAAATTGAACAGAAATTTTCAAATATATTGGCAATTACCTTGATTGAAGCACTGCAGAGAAATCTTGGGATGTCCTTGAGCACTTGAATTAAATCACTGAAATTGTTCATCACTATCCAATCCGAACCTTGTTTTTATGGACTGCAATGAAAAATCATGTGGAATTTATTAATATTCATTCGACAAAATATCTGATTAGCTTGTAATTGTTTTTTAAACAAATCTTTGTTTCGTGCTTTGATATAGCACACGTGATTTTACTTTTGCAAATTCAAATCAAGAACATTTGTTTTAAAGACTGTTACTAATTAAAATCGGATATTCCAGCGAAAACATATTAGTTAACAGAGCTATGCAAAATTTACTATTACTATTTTACCTTACTAATTTATACACATGAAACTGCAAAATTAGTAAATTAATTCGGATTATTAATCGACACGATACAATTACAATCCGCCATATTGTTTGCTTATGTCAAAATTAAGAGAGTAAAAACACATCCGGCCGAAAGTCAGCGCCACCCGAAATCCCTATTGAACTCTTTAGGCGGGTACGGATTTTTGACCTAGAGATTGTTACAGAAATCGCTATAACATCTTCTCGACTAAGTAGCCAATAGGAATGCGACAAGTGCGAAATGTCCAAAGAAATAAATTGACCGCGGGTCGAAAGTCAATACCAACCGAAAACCCTATTGAATTTAATAGATTGTTTAAGGAAACAGCCACGAATACGACAAATCCTCTGGATTAATTAGCCAATAGTGTTAAATAAGATTCTGCAATTTTAAATGTGCCGCCCAAAAAAACCCGATTATTTTGGATGGTAATATAGATCCCTAGAGTTAGTTGAAAAATCAGTAATTGTTAAGAACATTGTGTGTGCGGCTTATTATTGTTAATAAAACATTTTATATAAAAATTAAACATTTTTATAAAATGAAAGTGTTTGTTCAACAAAACAAGTTTAATTCTAACAAATAGGAACGCGAGAAGTGGCAAATCTTCAGCAAGGACGAATATTAAAACAAGCAGTTACGTTTATGTAGACACAAGAACTATCGCATTAAGACAATAAAATTATAGACATTTATATTTATAAATAAATGTTTGTTTGTGAAAATCGTATAATGAATAGGTGTAAAAGAAATGCAACGATTTGTGTAAGTAAATGTGGTTCTAGCATTCGTTTGTGTAGTTTTTGTGAGTCTACACAGCAAAAAAACATTTTTTGGTTCTCGGAATCCGAACGTCGGGATTGATAAAACATCGCCTGGAATTAAATGCATTCAATTTTTTTGTGGACGGAGAGAAAATTAAGTCAGTAGTGTATGGGCTGTACTGTGGTGAAGCTTGTGTAGTGTGGTGACTCTTTGTGTAGTGTTGTGATTTTTCTCGATCGAGGTAATATTTTCAAAACTAATTATCTATAAATAGTAATCAATCATTTGATAATATGCCAGCAAATGCAAATAACAAATTTACACGAGTTTTATTACTACATAACACCTGCAATTCCATATTTATTATGTTTCTTGTTTCAATTTTAATAAACTGAAATGGATTGAATTAAAATGGAACCATCCACATAAATGTTTTAAAGAAAGTATGAAGATTGTTCTCGATCCTGGTAACATTGATACTTAGAATTATGATAACTTAGAATTAAAATAACTTACTTGTAATTATAATAATGATAATCTATTGTACAAAGTACATACAACTAGCTAACGACAAGGAGCTTTTCTGCCAAGTTATGATTATAATTACTTAGAATTATATATTCTTTAATAACTAAAAAGTAAATGTAAATAGGGTACTCTACCCTCCTCAACTTAAACAAGATGTCACTATAAATTGAAAGAAAATGCTATTCCATATTTCTCCTTAAATGTTTCTTGTTTACACTCTGATAACATAACCACAAAACATATTTTAAAGTATGCTTACGAGGAGAATTGGGGACTAACATGTTTTCAATAAACTGACAGACCAAACAAGTTTCTACAATCAGACAAGGCAAGACCAGAGAAGAACAGACAAGATCAGACAATACCAGACAAGACCAGGTAAAACCAGACAGGTGTAGACAAGACCAGACAAGACCGGGTAAGACCAGATGAGTGTAGACAAGACCAGATAAGACCAACCAAGATCAGACAAGCCCAGACAGGTCCAGGTAAGACCAGACAAGTCTAGACAAGACCAGACAAGACCAGACAAGACCAGACAAGACCAGACAAGACCAGACAAGACCAGACAAGACCAGACAAGACCAGACAAGAACAGACAAGACCAAGTAAGACCAGACAAGTGAAGACAAGACCAGACATGACAAGACCAGACAGGAGCAGACAAGACTAGACAAGACCAGATGAAAGCAGGCAAAACCAGACAAGTGTAGAGAAATCGAGACAATACTATACAAGATCAGACAAGACCAGACCAGACCAGGTAAGACCAGACAAGACCAGACAAGACCAGACAGGACCAGACAAGACCAGACCAGACCAGACAAGACCAGACAAGACAAGACCAAGCAAGAGCTGACAAGACAAGAGCAGATAAGACCAGACAAGACCAGATAAAAGCAGGCAAGGCCAGACAAGTGTAGAGAAAACCAGAAAATACCATACAAGACCAAACAAGACCAGACCAGACAAGACCAGACAAGCCAACAAAAAAATTAAGTTTTTTTAATAGAAGTAAATGATGAAATTGTATAATATAAGAATGATAATAATAACTAAGAACTAGGTGGCTAAATATGATTTTTTCTATTATCCTATTCTACTATTTTATACGAAAAAAATTATTAGGCTAATAGAAGTTATTATTCTTATTCTAAATATGGTACTTACGTACTAACGCCATCAAAATCAAAATCTTTATTACTATCTAAGGTTGTAATATATATATATATATATATATATATATATATATATATATATATATATATACATACAATTTTATTTTTTCAAAATATTCGGCCATATCATATGGTTCCATATTAATTAATAGTTTGTGTGTATTTTTGTTAACTTTTTTGAAATTCATTGTGCGAATTGTATAGTTTGATGTTTATATATGATGGATGTCCCTTCTTCGTCATTGATAAACTCTAAAGTTATTTCTGTGTTTTTCAAATAAATGTTTATATTTGAATGTGAAAAGTAATGTTTGGTATATATATATAATGCTGTTGTGGTTAATATTTGCGCTGATTTAAATTTGCCTCTGCAGGTTTCATTGTAGTTTTTGTAAACTACATTGTAAGTTTTGTATTATTCTCTATGCCTGCTTCTGAATTTTAGATATTTTGTTAACATTACTACCACCTCCCCAGAACAGTATGAAGAATCTAGCCTGGCTTTGGAAATTGGCGTAGTACACGGTCTTGAGAATCTCTCTAGATAAATATTTTTGAAGTATTCCAAGGGCGAACACTGTTCTGTTCAGTTTAGTTGCTTGTTCGTCTATTTGTTCAGTCCAGTCAAGGTTTCTGTCAATTTTCAGTCCTAGTAATCGTACGTATGTTTTGTATTTGGTCCACTCGTTATTTATTATTTCATCGTTTGGGTCACTTTGTAAATTTCGTTTTGTCTTCATTAAAATCAATTTTGTTTTTTCTGTATTTAACATTAATTTATTTTCTGTGAACCAGTCCGTCAAGTTAGTCATCGTTGTCGCGAAATTTGTCGTTATGTCAGATATATTTTTGTTAGCTGTCAGGATTGTCGTTTCGTCTGCGTAATTTATAATCGTATGTTGCGTTCTGTTTATTACTGTCGGTAGGACGTTATTATATATATATATATATATATATATATATATATATATATATATATATATATATATATATATATATATATATATATGTATTGTCCGAGCAGTATTGACCCCAGAACACTACCCTTAGGTATCCTAGTATTTATGACTCTCGTTGTCGATGTTATTTAACCTCGAAGATAGGATTTGATGAGGTCCGCCACTGTTCCCCCCATTCCGAACTTTTCGAGTTTTTTTAATAAAATTTCATGGTCAACAGTATCAATAGGCCTTCGGCAGGTCCAGTAAGATGCCATTTGGTATGTTGTGCATTTCTAGATTTTGATATATTTTACTAATAAACATGCTGTTTCCACAGATCTGCTACATTTTTACCGCTACATTTTTAAATGCCGCCAATCTACAACTTAAATTTAATGATAAATCATGAACTAAAACATTTTATTACTTAATAAAATGAACTAAACATTACTTTAAAAATTTAAATATTTTTAAAACTCAAAATTCTTTATTTTTTAACCCCGGTTAGATTAGGTTGCCCGCCGCGAAGCGGACAGATAAATCAAGACAACATACGCGCACCAGCGCGAACTCTCGTTCCAATATACAGCGGTGATGGCGTTAATACGTAAGTACTCAAAATATTCACTTGCCAACTTATACAGGAGCTGCGCAACAAGAGAGATAAGACAAAACCATACTAAGCCACTTGTTAATAACTTGTTGTATAGTTTTGTGTGGTTTAGTATGGTTTTGTCTTGTCTGGTTTTATCTGGTTTTCATTTGTCTTGTATGGTGTTGTCTGGTTCTACCTGGTTTTCTTTTGTCTTGCGTGGTCTTGTCTGGTCTTGCCTGGTCCTGTGTGGTCTTGTCTGGTATTGATTGGTCTTGTATGGTCTTGTCTGGTCTTGTGTGGTCTTGTCTGGTTATTTCTGGTCTCGTCTGGTCTTGTTTGGTCTTGTCTGTCTTGTATGGTCTTGTCTGGTCTTGTCTGACCTTGTCTGGTCTTGACTGGTTTTGTGTGGTCCTGTTTGGTTTTGTCTGGTCTTATCTGGTCTTGTCTGGGCTTGTCTGGTCGTTTCTCGTCTTGCCTGGTCTTGTCTGTTATTGTCTGGTCTTGTCTAGTCTTGTCTCGTCTTGTTACGTCTTGTTTTGTCTTGTCTGGTTTTGTCTGGTCTTGCATGGTCTTGTCTGGTCTTATCGCGTCATGTTGGGTTTTTTTTTGGCCCGAGCAAAGAACTGGGAAACTAATTAGTAGTATTTTTTAAAGAAATATAAGTTTATCTGTAGGGAAATTTTTAAGACGGTTCCGCAATCCGTTTACAATTATCTGCAACCGTTCTTGAGATGCGGACTTGTGAAGTCTGAATTCCGATCTTGTAAGCATAAAATTAGAAATTCTACAATTGTGTAATCTTTTCATGGATTAAAGATTAAACCAATACCTAAATTGAAAAATATTCTTATAAATGCGCTTGAAATATTCGATAGAGGATAGAGGGAGAGAGAGAGACAATCAAGAATCACAAACTAACAAAGATTTGGATAGGTTGTTTCAATTCAGCTTAAAGCTTAATCTAAAATATTTAAAAATTGCATTGCATTTTTCAACTATACAACGATTAGATGTTTGGTACAAAATGCCGACATATCAATTTTCCCCGGTCACACTCTCTTCCCCCATCAATCTGGTATATACGATTTTCTTTATAAATGGACTGATCAGAGTAAAGGCACGCTGTGGAATTTCCGCGTATTCTGAACGTCCTTCATATTGATGGAAAACTGATAATTGACTGGATTAGATTACTTTTAAAGTTTTATACTAATTTAGACATATTCATAGCATTATAGTCAGAATATTTAAGAACATTATTTGGATGTACATTATTTGCATAATATGTAACTACAGGGCGAACTAAACTCAATGTCCTAGCTCTATTATAAGAAATGCAAATAATGGGAGAAAAAATCTGAAGAGGGGGTTCTTAAAGGAGATTGAATATGGTTTTATTTTTTCAGTAACATATCTATATTTTGGCATATTATAAAAAAGTTAATTTTTCTGAACCAATTTAATTCAGAGAAAATTTATTATCTCCTCACTTAGACAAATTATAAGGTATTTTGGAAAAAAATTTAAATTATCAATAATTCGCAATCGTCACGATTTAAACAAGTAGCCTTTCGAAACAAATTGCAATGTCTTGCTTTAATATAAACCAGGTTTTATCTCGCGGTATATTCATTAAACCACTTAAACAGGTAATAGTTAAGAATTCAGTTAATAACTTTTTGTGTCATGATTTTATTTAATTGTTTTACTTTGAAAAACATTCAGACACAACGAAAAAGTCGACCTGTTATTACTTTCCGGGGGATTTCAAAAGAATCCGAGAAGACCAGTTCAGTTATGCATAACGTGACCATTTTTCTTTTCGCCAGAATTACGTAAACACCTGCACCTGCAGAATTATGTAAAAAAAAAACTTATTATTACTAGGTATTTTACTAGCGTTTACTAGGAAAAAAATGAATAAACCTAAGTATCAATGAAGACCATTAGATGATTTGTTGATGTTAGTCTTGGAAATCGAAATGTCTTTAAATACTGCGACACTAACTGTGTTTTGTCACTTGTCCATATTTTATTTATTAGAGAAAAAACTATTTCGACCAGTGCGTTACTTCCCGCAAGGCACATAGCGTTCTCAATAATTTTTGGAAAGTTCGTACAGTTAAGGTTGCTAGCACTGAAATACTGGAATAATTCCACCCACCGGTTTTCAGCAGGAGCATTCTCAGCATTCCAGCTAGTGATTTTTTCATCTCTACTGTAGTTTGAAATTAGCGAAAACTCGTCGAACATTTGCGTTATCTAGCAAATCCATCACATTCTGTGCTTCTTCCCACGTGAGTATTTTTGACAGATTGACCCATTCTAACACTTCCAGTTCTGCGTTAAATTGACAAAACTGCTCCGAATTCCTGTAAAGTATTCTTTACTCGTTTTATAAAACCCAGACGCCTCAGTTTTTACATCCTGCTGATCGACAGCAGTGTCGTTTTCTTGTAAGTTTACTATAACATTTTGGACAGTATGAGGAAGAAAAAGCGAATTCTCCGGGTGCCAGGTTATCTCGGATCAATTTCAGACACGTATTGTCCCTCGATTTTCAACATGGCCTTGTGAAAAGTCGCTGCCTGTACATGCAAAAAATGAAACCACAATTCAGAGCTGGGATTTTCGAAATACATTTTCAAAATATTTGGGCATTTTTCGATGCTCAGAAAATAGCTTTTTAAAGTGTGGAATATTTTTAGAACTCTCAGAAGCGCGGGCATCAACGCAAGCCCCCGTGTTTTATTGTAGCCCTGCAGTTTGTGATACTCTGTGTCAGTTGAATCACAAAACTCTTTCAAAGCTTCTACTCGAACGCCGTAGATGTAGAAAAAAGACAGGGAGACTCCACTTCCAAAACCAGTGAACTGTCTTCCGTGTGATTTGTTTAATTTTGCGTAAACATTATTAATATTATTTCCTACATAATTGCAGTTTATATCTCCACAAAATAAAAATAAAAATAAAATCTTATTCATATCATTGCAAGACAATACTTCCGTTAAATAATGTTTCACCTGGCTGTTCTCGAATCACCAAAACCTTGACTTTGAAGCTTTCTTATGCGGATTAAAACTTGGAAAAATTTTATCGAGCCAAGATTTGAAGCATATTTTAATAAAGTAATGCAGTGTGCTTCGCGAAGGTCCTCTTTCAATTCATCGTTTGCCCTAGAGGCCAACACATTTACAATAGCCTGAGATATTTTACGAGCACATCTAATTTTTTCCTCAAAACATGTTTGAATTAAATAAGAAGCACAGAAATTTGAGCGAAAGCTGTGATTTTCTTGCACCGTATCAAACGCCCACGCACTCACTGCTGCAGCTATATGCAAATCTTTAGAAGTAGGCAAATCGGTTCTCTTAAAAAACGCAAGCATTGACGAGCTTGACGCCGTAGCTTCATCGAAAAGCCGATTTTTTTTCGATTATAAATGTTTCTTGATATCGTTCGCTAATACTAAAATCAGTACGATACTTTTGGCATGTAACGTTTGCTGTAGATGTATCACTACATTGTTTTATAAACGGATCCTTGTTTTGCAAAATAATTTAAAGGTACACTGGCGTTTAGGCATTTTTGTTATGGTACAATGGCAACTTAGAACTTAAGGCTCCGCGTTTGGTTGTTTACTGAGTGCAGCATTTATCACGCTTTCCCGCGTCATTAGCGCTCTCTCTCTCGTCGCCCGCCGCTTCAGTCACGCGTTTACACCTTAGTAAGTGGAACCTACCTACCCGCGAAAGCAGGACATTTTTGTCCTCGCTGGGGACAGCGGGACAGACAGCCTGAAAGCGGGACTGTCCCGCCGTTAGTTATGCACCCAGAGATACCCCGAAATTGGAACGCAAATTATGTGCAAATAACGAGGCATTTTCTTCTCGATTTTTACAATGGGGTTATAAAATATTTTACTTAATATATCGTTTTTAACTTCAAATAAATCTTTTTTAATTTCAAATTAATCCTTTTTAAATTTAAATTAAACTTTTTAATTACGAATGAAACTTCTTTAAACTTAAATGAAACTATTTTAGGTACTTACGTATTAACGCCATCACCGCTACATTTTTAAATGCAGCCAATCTATATCTAATTTTTTTATAGAATTGGTAAAACCATCCTAGGTTATTGATAATCATAGAAACTTAAAAGAAACGGAACACAGCCTGAATATAAAAATATATTCAACCTTTCCGGAACTCTATAACAATTTAGCCGAATTTTTGTGGTGGCGTTAATACGTAAGTACCCTAGTTTAAATTCAAATTTTCCATAGCTTATCCATTATCTAGTTTTCGATTATTATCTCTTATAATCGTTTTTTCTAAACAAATTAATATAAAATTGGTTGAAGAAAGTAATTATAATTATATTTATTTAAAGTCTTAATTAAAAGTGAATATCAGTACATTTTAGTCAACAATTGTCGCCGGTTAAGACATGTTATAGAATTACAGATGATTGTAGTTTGGAAAATGCATATAAATTTATCTCTTCGTCGTGAAAGAAACCGTAGAGGTAATTATTAATAATAAAAAAAAAATATTGCCTTTATGCATTAGTCATTCCACCGTGGGTGTTTCTTTGTTTTGGTTAGAGGAATTTTTTCTTTAGCTTTCCTTCTCTTTAAATTCTTTTCTTTAAATTCTTCCCACGTCGTAACGCTCTCCTCCTCCCATTCCTCTTCTATCCCAGATGTTTTTAGTTTTGTCATTTCGAACTTCGGTATCCGTGAAGTCTTCTTCTTCATTCTTTGGTTTCAGTTTTATTTTGATTCTTGTGAGGTAGTAGTCGGAGACGATGCTTGCCCCTCTTCTGACTTGAACGTTCATGATTTCACTCTTGTTTTTGTGTGTGATCGTAACATGATCAATCTGGTACTCTCCTAAAGATGTTACATGTTATGCCATGTCTTTATTTTCTTGATGTCTTTCTTGAAGTGTGTTGACATTATCCTAATGTTGTGTTGACAACATAACACGACTAGTCTCTGGCCATTCTTGTTGTTGAATCTGTGTCCTGGGTATTACCCTATTGGTCCTCTAGAATCTTCTTTCTCTGCCTAATTTTGCGTTGAAATCACCTAGCACAATCTTTGCATCTCCTTTAGGTTTTTTTCTCATCGTTTTCTCAAGTGGGTCCCAATACAGTTCGACTCCTTCTTTGTCTCTTTTGTTGTCTTGGTTTACTGGTGCGTGGACGTTAACTATTGTATAATACTTGTTTGCACATTTTAGCCTCAACCTCATCAGTCTGTTGTTTATTGGTTTGACTCGAGTATGTTCTTGTCGACAGCGATCATTCCCAGGAGCGGTGTTCCTTTACGTACTCTTCTTTCAGTTTTGCTCTTGAATAGGTTGTAATTGCCGAAGTCCATCATAATATTATTAATTTAAAAATTAATTGTATATGTAATACATCGGTATTATAATATAATTAATTAAAAAAATTAATAAATGGAACATTAATGATAAATACGTTAAAATATCGATAATCGGTCTATTCTTTTCGTCAAAAAGTTTCAAGAAAATTTTCATAAAATATTCACAAAATAAAATCAATTCGATTGGTAATAAATTAATATTTCAAGGTATAAGAAAATGGTTTATAAATGGGTTTAGAATCACAAATAAATGGCATTCGATTATTCAAATTACCGATAGAATATACTGTTGTATTATAAAGATAGAAAAACATAACGGCTTAAGCATTAACATTTCTATTTCCAATTTATTATTTTATAAATTGATATAGATTGATAAATATATTGAATTTAAAATGGTACGGCTAATTTAATAACGAACTTAATTGATTTATTATTAAAATAAATTAAGTGTTTGCTGTTCCAATAATAAATCCTGTGTATATTTTCTATACTTTTATCCATTTTCATCTTGGTATTAAGCGGAACAATCCAAGTATATTTACCATTGAAATTCAAGTGCCTTTTTCTCTTAAACTAAAGAGGGGATTAGAGCGAGTTTGTTGTTTTCATTATTACTATATTTTGTTACACATGGACATCAGTATTTACATTTTACATTTACATAATTTTTAATTACATTTTGAATAATAGTGCTTTTTACTATATTTTTTAAACAAAGGAGTCATTATATAATTCTCCCAGTTTGATTTTTTAAATTCCCTCATTTTTGTATGTGGCAAATATAATAGTAAAAAAGCAAAACTAATTCCGATATATGTTGCAGTTTTTTAACAAAGGGAACTTCGATTTAAGAAGTTAACTATTTCAGCAGAGCCATAAACTGAAATAGCTACGAACCGACCTGAACGAACATGCTGATATCCCCAATTGTAACAAAGATTTCAATTGCTTCTAGTGTCTACAAAAACAAAATCAACCCTCTTCATCTTTGAACCCTTTCGTCCCTGAACTGTAATAATATTGCAGAAATGGATCAAGCCTCATGTTTTGTTAATTTGTTGCTAAATAAACACAGTATCAAAATAAATCGACCATGGATTGAATTGTCCCAAGAGCTGAGTGGTACACATATCTTGTCATATCTACTCTTCTTGTATAATTTTGTAGAGACTTTTCAAGTCTTGACACTTTCTAGTCATATTCAATCTTGTTCATTCTTGTCCAATTTTTGTTCAAACTTTTGACCAACATTTTCCAGTCTTGTTGAATATAGACTAGACCTGTTCAGACATTTCCAGTAAATTATTGTCGTGTACATGGTTGTTCAGCATTGATCAGTCTTCTTTATTCTGTTCAGTGATTCAATATTGATCATATTATCAATTATATATCAAAACATTATGTTGGGTTTCGCCTTTGCTAGACTTAATTGGTTGGGATCTATTGCAGGCCAGTCTTGTAGTGTCCAGTATTTGTCTTCTTACATATAACATACACAAAACAAATGCCTGGTAAATTTTCCATACGAGTACAATTTTAAATTCACAATTTACAATTTTAAGTTTAGTGAGATGAAATTTTGCGTGGTCTGTTAAAAAAGTATCCGACCTTATTTTTTATTTTGAAAACCTGATGGATTTGAATCAAGCACGCTTGCATGAGCCGAGCTTGAACCTTCGTGCGCATGCGTGAATTTTTTCCCGCCTGTTGATAGCGTCAGTTGCTGTCGGGCAATGTTCGAGTGACGTAATGTGTAGTGCTATCGTCGGTTTTTCAATGCAAGTAAAATTACGGAACTACTGGAGCAGCGCTACTGCATCAAATTTTGCCAGCAACTGGGCGATAACTAGGTGGAAACCATTCGGAAGATTCAGACGGCTTTCGGTGACGATGCTATGGGCATCACACAGATTAAGGAGTGGTACAACCGGTTTAAAGACGGTCGGATGTACTATAGGGATGTACTACGTCGCCTACGTAATGCTGTGCGGCTCAAACGACCGGAGTTGTCGTCATCAGGAAATGGGCGACTCCATCACGACAATGTTCCAGCACCTTCATCGCACTTGGTTCACAATTTCTTGGCGAACAACCAGACTCCTCTGGTTCGACAGGCTCCTCCTAACTGACCTACTCTCCTGATATGGCCCCCTGCGACTTCTGGCTAATTCCCCAAAGTCAAGAGGCTATTGAAAAGAACGCGATTTCAGACAAGAGAGGACATTATGACTGCAACGACAGCCGAGCAAAAGTCGATTCCGAAAGAGACTTTTTCGGAATGCTTCCTACAATGGCGGCACCGCTGGGAGAGGTGTGAGGAGTCCCAAGGAGACTACTTTGAGGGTTATTAGGTTTCCAACGCTCCAGGTATGCCAGGTTTTTTTTAACGGCTAAAGGTCGGATACTTTTCTAACAAACCACGTATTTGTACCAGTCGGGGCGAAAAGGTTAAACGAAAACTCGCTTTTGACAAAATAATAGTTTTTTTCGTGAAAATTTAGTATGCGATACACAATAAAATGGTAAATGTTTTCAACAAAACTAAATTCCTTAAATCAAGTGAAACTATTGAAAAATTACCTTCAGTTCAAAAATCTACAAATATTGCTGCTGTGGGAATTCAATTAATATCACTAAGAAAGGAAAACTTTATCAATCCAAAGATTTAAAAAAGTGGAAGTGAATCGAAATCTAGTTCAGAGTTGGACAAACCATTTGTTGATGTACCAAGTGATAAATGTTGATGGATTAATAGAACTTTATTTTTGTCTTGACTTTCTAGTCTTCTTGGTCTAGTCTTATTGGTCTAGTCTTGTCTGTCTATTATTAACAGTTTTATATAATAATTTCTAAGGGAAATAAACATTATTTAGTCTTGGCTTTATTCAGCCAGATGGAAGCGAGCAAGACTCGAACTCATTAGAAAAGGAGATTACATATTAGGAAATCTTATAGGCCTATCTGCCTATTGGATGTGTCCGGCAAACTTTTGGAGCAACTCTTGCTATCACGATTAAAGAGAGAACTCGTGGCAAGAGTCGGACTGTCGGAAAAATAATATGGGTTTAGGGAGGGTAGATCCAGAATAAACGCCCTAAGCGCCGTATTGGAGATTGCAGAAAAGTCCAAACGTGGTACGTAGAGGCCTAGACACATGTGTGCTGTTCTAACATTTGATGTTATGAACGCCTTTAACAGTGCATCCTTAAAATATATTATGGACACTTTGACATAAAGGGGCATATCTCCTTATCTACTACGAATAATAAGAATCTACCTAAGCAGTAGAAGATTACTACTACTAGGAGACCGGAAAATAGAAGAACGACAAATAAACAGCGGTGTCCCTCAGGGCTCAATTCTAGGACCTACTCTGCGGAATATGTTTTACGACGGAGTATTAACAATGAAGTTATCTCGAGAATACCCCCAATAGACCTGCTCGCAAAGAAGCGAAAAAAGCAGCACTACTCTACTTATATCGAAAGAAGAAAGAAAAACAACTTGCCAGAGAAGAAATTCTTGAGGAATGGCAAAGAATATGGCTGCTAAGTGAAAGACGGTGGGCCCAATTACTAATACCGGACATATCCTTCTGGATAACTTTGGGGGCTATCATAATCAGCTTCGCGGATGATATTGCACTTGTCTTTACAGCGAGAACAGAACTAGAGCTGATGCAAACAGCAATCCACGCAATAGAACAGATCAGTGCGGTGGATGAAATCGAAAAGCCTGAGCCAGGCGCATGAAAAAACTGAAGCGGTCCTTCTCACAGGATAAAGACAACTTAGGCCCGTAAAATTTAAAGTGGAAGAGGTGATAATAATACCGAAGGAAACCATCAAATACCTTGGAATATTTATAGCATATTACCGAAGCGGCACGAAAAGGAATGAGGACAATAGCATGCATACAGCAACTAATGCCAAACGTAGTGGGCCCACAGAACAGCTCACGTATAGTACTTAGCACATTAAGTTCAGGGCGTTATGTTGTATGGCGTTCCATTGTGAGCTAAAGAATTTCAGAAAGTAACACAAACTTGATATCTTCACAAACTCGCAGCAGTACAGAGGAAAATGTATCTGCGTGCGTGCAGCTCTTACCGTTACGGTTAAGTTATCCCGAGAATACCCCCAATAGACCTGCTCGCAAAGGAGCGAAAAAAGCAGCACGACTCTACTTATAGCAAGAATGAAAAACAACTTGCCAGAGAAGAACTTCTTGAGGAATGGCAAAGAAGATGGCTTTTAAGTGAAAGACGGTGCACCCAATTACTAATACCGGACATATACTTCTGGATAACTAGGAAATATGGGGAGGCTAGTGACTATATTACCCAGATACTAACCGGCCACTGTTGCTTTATCTACTACCTCCACAACATTGGCAGAGCAACGAACGATTTGTGTATAATGTGGAGAAACATACGTCAGTCACACCATCTTGTATTGTTCGGGATGGCAAATGGAGAGAGAGGTAGCTGAAAGTGTCACGGAAGAACCTATTGTCCCCAGAACAATAATTCTATTTATGCTACGCAAACGCAACCTGGAACGCAAACTGGAACACCGTCCAGAGGCTAATTCATACAATAATCATGGAAGAAGAAAATGACAAGATGCAAGCCCAAAAAAAAGACTTTAACAAATGTTATGTACACTAAATCTATAAGTCATCCGTCACTACGAGGTTTTGCGACAGGCGGTTCCAGAGTGTATGGATGCGTTCCAGGGGGGCACTTGTCTGATCAGGTTAGGTTACCGCCAGCTACGCTCCCCCCATAATTAAAATAAAAATAGGTGCGGACTGTTAGGAAACCGCTCACAATCGACTTTCTGCAGCAAAATCTGAGTTCTTCCACATAAATCAATAACATGTCGGCGTATTGACTGTTGGTGTGATGGACCATTTTTGCATTCCTTATTAGGATTTATTCCAATAAAATTATTTCAAATCACAGTGCAGTAAGAACTGATGATAATTAGGTAAAACAGTTTGATAGATGGGAAGAGTTATCATCACCAGCCTACTTAGTAAAAAATTCACTGATATTTGATCGTTTGAATTTAACAATAATCTTAACAAAAATATGTCTCATTACTCAACTTTTGTAAGATATTTGAAGGTTAATGATCTTCTTTTAAGATATTTAAACACCCCTTGAAAATAAAATCAAAAGACCGTAAACACCCTGTATAGAAACTTAAAACAAACGGAACACAGCCTGGATATATAAATATATTCAGCCTTTCCGGAGCTCTATAACAATTATTGAGTCTTTTTAGGACTACCAAAACAAATCTCACATGAAATTCGTAAGTTATTTTATAGCTTTCAGTCCACTTTCGTGGCACTTATCAAGATATATATTTATATATTCAGGTTGTGTTCCGTTTGTTTTAAGTTTGTATGATATTCTATAACGTAGGATGGTTTCACCAATTCTACTCGCTATAGAAGTTATTTTAATATTTTAAATTGAATCTATACAAACAAGTCAAATGTATTTAGTCGATGCATCTATTCTTGCTGTAATAATTTTCCTGCTGCTTAAGCTGAATCGAATGCAATTAATAATTAAAATCGTTTGGTGTTTTTTTTCTTATAACGATCACGCAATTTTACGACAATATTGGGCAAATATGAAAGCCCAACAGTTGAACAAGCTTGGTCCAAAGTAGGCCTATTCGAAACAAGAATAAGAACACGCAGTTTTTGTATACATGTATAGAACTAGTACGTAGTATTCGAGGAAATTAATCAGACTATGGACTTCAAATTCAATATTATTGGAACAAAACTGTAATTGAAATAATTTGGTAAAACAGCTGGACGTCTCACAACTAAAAGCAGAACCTATTTTGATTAAAGGTAAACAGGATAACATAGGTCTTGCTCATAAGGAAAAGCAATCAGTTTTGTCTAGTAATATAAATAAAGAGATACCAGTAGTTAAACAAGATTAGACTTCAATGTTTAGGTAGATTATATAAACAAGACTATATAAGTAAAATATAAAACAAGATAGATAGTATGATTTCGACAAGAATATAAAGACGGGCCTAGATATTTTAATTCTATTTATGCTACGTTAGATATTTTATTTTGAAAGTTATAAAGTATGTATATTCCATTGAGCAAAGCAAATGTTTGTAGCATGAACACAAGACATTTATTAACAAACTTGTGAGTGGTCAACGCCCCGTATAAACTGCTGGTCAATTATCGCGAAAGAGCTTGGAGCTCGGTGATGCCCGGGTAAAAGAGAAATCGTGTAAAGTGTGCAGACCGTAGCACTACCCCTCAAATGTCGTCCACATGCAAACTACTTGAAACATTCAGGTCTCGTCGCCGATAATTAGTAAATGCTACCTGTAATCAACCCACTTTACCGAACTTTTAGCACTGCCATTTCCAAAACGGCGCACACGTGCCATCCGGATAACAACGAGCCCAAATAATGAGCATTTTAAAACCCTTAACACATGTTGCCACATACATTGCCACAAAAAAATTTATTCACGTTTTACGCAAAGGGAAATTACACAGGAGACATTATATTATGCAAGAAGTTTACCGAAGAAACTATAAAAATGTTTATTAAGGAACTCAAAATAATTAAGCTTCTGTCCAACCATTATCTTTGATGTTTAAGCAAAATTTCTAAACAACACATATTATATTATTGAGATATATTTCGTCTTGGTTATAATATCTAGTTATAAAATCAAGCTTATCATGTTCTTCAGAATTGTAACAAAAATTTCAGTACTGACGGCTATTTAGATTTAATTGAATAATCGTGTATATTCAGTGCCTAAATCTACTACTGGCTGTTCATATAATTTTTTCTAAGACTTACCTGTTGAGTATTTTCGTATCTAGCTTTATCCTATAGCCTTATCTGTCTAGTCTTGACTTGTTTTGTCCATCTAATTTTGCTGTCTAGTCCGTCTAGTCTTGTCTTTCTGGTCTTGTCAGTCCGGTCTTGTTTGTCTAGTTTTGCTTTTCTAGTCTTGTCGGTCTAGTGCTGTCTGTGTAGTGTCTTGTAAACATTTTCCTTTGAAAATGCAGATCTCGAATTATTAATTTGCAAATATGGATAATTTGTTATTATATTTAATAACAAGATATCATTTATCAAGTTACATTTGCACGTTAATAGTTAATTTAAGCAGAAAATAACAGTTAGTGATATATAATAATATTAAGTGAAAGAGACAACATACAGTTGAGACTAGACAGTGCGAACTAGGCAGATATGACAACAGAGACAAAACTGGGCAGACAATACTATACCAGCCAGACAGGGTACAGATATGATTCTAGAATCAAAATATAATATGTTTGCGAACTAAACATATTTTAACTTAATTATATATAAACGAGTTGTTAAATATTTGTACTCTGTGCATAGCGCTAATTTATTTATCTACAGAAATATCCTACTTAATTAATTAAAGTTAGGAAGAAGGCTGCTAATTAGTAATTTCTTTATGAAATGGTAGATTTTTAAATGCCGTGCAAATATTTGCAAGTCTTGCTTTTCAGTTAATTAATTTCAGCGCGCTCTAATTTCGCACATTGTCTTATGTTTATTTATAATTATATTTATAGTTTTTCTTCGTGTAAGGGAATGAAAGAAAATTAGTTACTTCACGGCAATTTGATGCTAAATTAAGACGCAATATTCAATTTTGCATATTTTTCGCTTCGTTTTAACTTAGTTATAATTATAATTTTTAGTTCATATAAGGAACTCACTTAGTATACAGTACATGCAATGTCCTATTTATACTGGTGCAATAAAGTTGTTGGGATTTGAATATGGAAGGAGAAATTTTATTCAAAAAATAAATTTGAGATCCTTGAAATTATAATGAAAAGCTTCTTAAAAACGCATGATATAATAAATGAATAGCATGTGTGCAAACCATTAAACAAATATTCGCGCTACCATTTTCACACGAAATGATTAAAAAATGATTAAAAAAGTGGACGCCGCTTGAATTAACTCATTGTAAAAATATTTACGTTTGCCACCCAAACATATGAAGATTTTTATGTATTTTATCCTCCGAAATAATAAAAATTATAACAAAAATGCATCAATTCTGTTGAAAACTAGCTGTGGAGTAATAATTTATTTGACTAAACTGCATACAGGCAGTTTCCTAACATTTTGAACAAACACTCGATGTTTCACAAATATTAGTGGACGTGATGGGAATTATTTCATAATGGCGAAACGGGAAAATATCTAGTCGTTTTAACTAAATTACATCGAAATGGAATCATTTTAGGGGAAATATTATTACTATACACTTTCTCTCTCCACTTCTCGCGCTCTCGATTCATTCGTCGTCGTCAAAAACTTTATACAAAATCACGAGTAAATTGATTGAAACAAAATAATTAGAAAGACAATTGTCTAATTTGAACGCAGTTGAGATAAGAGTAAATTTGACGGCAAGATTTATACACAAAATCATAGAGTAAATTATTAAAATATAAATTCAGAAAGCAGCTTCAATTTTATTATGTAAGTTTCTTAGTTTATTTACTTTTAAATGCAACTGTAATTTTACTTGGGTCGCGTATTTATTTGTCGATGCTCCTGCTTGGCCGTGTCTGAATTTGTCAGATATTGCCTGGTGCTGTCTCTATTAGACAATTCATTGACATGTATACAGTAAATTATCTGTAACTCGTCAGATCTCCTATTTTGTCTCACGTTGCCTCTTCCTGGCATATATGGTATCATCTGAATAGACCTCTTCCTTGAAAGTTATTTGTGAGCATGTGTCAATTTCCAATGTTTTTCGGACACTTTTTGGCGTATAACCAGTGAAAATAACAAAATGTGCCAGAAACTTTCATAATCCCGACTTTTAAACATAACGGACGACCATTCGCTTAACTATCCGCAAAAAGGTCTTTTAGGGTCTTATTTAATCCTTTAATAAGTGTTTTAGAATGTTTATAATTACCTAGACCAGTGGTGGCGAACCTATGACCCGCGGGTCAGACACTGACCCACACAGGCATTTTAAGTTACCCAGATATTGATTTTAGAACTTTTAGAAATTTCCAATGACGGTACACTTCTATTTCTATTTCTATTTTCTTATTAAAGTTTCTCAACCACAAAAGAATGAATATTAAATATATCAATATGAAATTTCTTCTGAAATTATTATATTTTTAATATGTTTTTAGTTATTACCGTGTAATACGGCTGCCGTTAAAAAACAAAAACAAACGATACATATCCTAGATCACAACAAACAGAATGAATGGTTTGATAAATATTTTGTGATTGAAGAAAATAACAGAACTCTGTGCGTAATTTGTTACGAAAAGGTTACTTCACGTATGTTAAAATTAACACATTTTGAAAAGTTGCATCTTAATCTTGGCTTTTCCACAGATGAAGAAAGAAAAACTTATTTTTCATTAAAGAAAGAAGAAAATCTTTATTTGTTTTAAAAGCGTTTTTGATTCCAAAATAGTAGTTTATGATACAAGTGTGTGAAGAAAGACTCATTGCGATTAAAGAAAACTTTGCAAGTCACGCACAACACTCTTTCACACACGTGTACCATACATTATTTTATCTACCAAACATGCCCAAATACTGTTGAATCTACAAAAAACTAAATCTTTTTTTCTAATAATTTTGAAAAATTATAATTTTGAGACACAATAAGATTAGAACGTTCAGCGCCTCCGTGGCAAAAATTGCTTACTAGTAAAAGGGCACAGTGACGGGAACACTATTTGGTCGTTGTCGATGTAATCTTTTCTAACATAGTTTTAATCTAGATTAGGCTATGGTTAGGTTAAGTTAACTCCTAGCTGAGAGGCCGAGACCTCTTGATTCAAAATAAGAAGCATTAATTCAATTTTAATACACGCCAGTTATTTTCACTACGTTTTTTGTTTAGTGACGTGAGTTCTTGCCATAGTAACAACAAACAGAAATCGTTTAATAGTGAAACTACATTTTGATTTACATTGGACTTTTACGCAATTTGGATACTTTTATACACGATTATAATAATGGAAACTTTCACATACAATAATTTACTTTTTGTAATAGCTTATATTTTGGGTCATTTCACACTTTGCAAGCGATCAATTTATTGTTTTTTCTCTAGTAGCATCGGACCTCTACAATAATTTACTTATTTATGTGTTTATTTGGTGAGCTAAAAATAAACTACCATTGCTCGCCATGAGAATCATCTTTCAGAAAGAGACTTTGTATAACAAGCGTTTTTAGAGTGCTACTTTATTTAGAGATTGTAAAGACAAAAACTTGATTAAGAAGCGTATTAGAATTGGAAAAAGGGAAGCAACCGAGGCGCTAAAGGAGTGGAGAAGGACGAAAGCAAGGAAGAGTGGCTTTATAGAAATTAAGAGAAGATACATAGAAAGATGCAGAGAAAAAAAGAAACAGAAGCGAGAAGAAGAAGGGAGAGAGAGAAAAAAGCAATAAAATCAGAAAAAGAGGTGTGGAAATACATAAACAGGGAGAGAAAGAAAATAGAAACATTGAGCGAGGAGATAAAGATGAAAGAGTGGGAATAACATTTCATGAGACTCCTGGAAGGGAGAAAGGAAGACGAGGAACAGACAGCAATGGGGAAGACGTAGGCAGCTCAAGCGGGTACATAAATCACATTAGAAGAGGTAGAGAAGCAGGCCAAGAAGCTGGAAAAGTAAAAAGCACCTGGGAGAAATGGAATGCACAACGAAGTGTGAATGTATGGTACGAAGGGAATGATAGAAAGGCTGGTGGAGCTAATGATTGGGGTGTGTATAGGGGAGGGATTCCCGGCGAATGGGGAGAAGGTAATATGTTCGATTTACAAAAAAAGAGAGTAAACCAAAGTAGAAAACTACCGGGGAATAACTCTGCTCAACACAGGGTACAAGTTGTATCCACCAATTTTGAGAATGATTTGAGATTTTTTTAATATTGAACAATTTTGATAATGATTTGAGTAAGATATATGTTGCAGATAAGGAAATATAATTACTTAATAATATTTAAGAGGGAGCAAGCGGGAGGATGTGTGTCTATAGGTAGAGAGAAAGTATGGAGTCTGGGGTTCGCGGATGATGTGGTAGTTCGCGGATGATGTAAAGCCTAGGGAGCAAGGATACATGAATTTTGTAAAAGCCTTTAAAAGTTAGAACAACAAAGTAGTCTTTACAAAGACCTCTATCCTCCCTCGTCATATCTAAATGATGCTACTGGCATGGTGACCCACGAGCTAGCACGAAAATAATAATAAACAAAGTTTGACCCACTACTCAAAAAGGTTCGCCATCCCTGTCCTAGACTATCGTGTATGTTATTGTCTGGACATATGTAGCATTGTAGTTCTATGTACTTACTTTTATCTAATACTTGCTTGTTAATGTTTCCATTGCACTGTGCCCAATTCTGTAGCAAAACCTGTTGACGCATTATTGCTCGAAATTGATGCCAATCATTTATAGCACTAAAAAGACTAGCTAGTTCAAAGTCGTCGGTCATACTATACAAGTCTAGAATGACCAGTATAGCTATTACTACTAAGCTAACTAGACTAAAATGGACATAGACCTGTTAATTAACGGGTTAAGAATGTCTAGAAATAAACTAGCCTAAAATTATTGCTTTCAATTGGATCGTATCAAATGCCTTATGGTCTATAAACAGGAGGACTAGTGATTCATTGTATGCGACGGTTTTCTCGACGAGGGCCTTAATATTCTGGAGGTGATCATTAGTTACGAAACCCTATCGCAATCCGGCTTGCTCTCTTGGTTGGTGAAGCTCAAGTTTGTTCTCCAGTCTTGATGTTAGGATTCTGGTAAACAGTTAATGTAGATGTCTAAGGCGAGTTATAGGGCGGTAATTTTCCAGGTATGCTTTATCTCCCTCTTTATGGAGCAAGATGGTGGTCGCTTCATGCCACTCCTCCGAAATAGTGCTCCCCTGCAGGCAAAGGTTAAAGAATGCCTGTATTTGAGTTTAATGAAAAAGATATTAAAGAAAACTAGATTTCATTTAATATAATTTTGACAAGTTGTTGCTCTACTTGATTCTTTATAACTTTGAGTAGGTATAAACTTTTTGCTTGATAGTTCTTTGCTGCATTCTACAGTAGACTTTGCAGGGGTCTCAATGTTTCCTTGACCAACTATACACTAACGAGTACGATCCATTACGGTTCCAAATTTCTGCGTAAAGAAGAAGCCCTTCCCGAGTGAGACTAAATTGGAGCCGTTACATACAATTGTGTTCCCCCAATTTGGCATGCGAACGGACGTGCATTACAAAAGTAACGCTCCTAGCACGGAAGCACCAAGCACGGAATTCGTCATGCCTAATTCGAACCAAATAAAAGCCAAACTAATATTCCTAGTAGCGTAGTGGCATTGTCAGGCCTGCTTATTATTTAATTTTTCTGGTCTTGTCTAGAGTCCATAATATGATCGATTTACTTTCACTAGTTGTTCAAAGTTGTCGCCGCGTTGATGAATGCAAAATCTCACTCGACTTATCCATGAATTGGCATAATTTACTAGCTTTGGTCTTGCTGTCAAATTGTTGCCGCAGCCTCAACTCGGTTACAGAGATCATTTAAATCAATTATTTAGTTGGTGTATAAGTCTTCATAACGCCTCATGAATATAAATAAATAAACAAGAACGTTGAGGTCAGGTAACCAAGGAGGCCATGAAACAGATCGACCAATCCACTTCTTTTCAAACACATTATCTAAATGTTGGCGAACTAAAAGATTACAATTCCACGGTGCGCCATCTTGAAGAAGTCATATTTGTCGGCGTCCATTTCAAGGAACAATCATTTCCAGTCATTCCATTTGACAACACAAATGGGCTAATAAGTTGTCCATTGACCATTCCGGCTCAAATGTTTATCGAAAATCTGTACTGGAAATGATTACGACGAACAGCATGTGGATTTTCGACATCCTAAATATGACTATTATGAATGTTATTTATGCTGTGAATCAAATTCCTAATCCTTCAAAATCATTCACAAAACCGCAAAGTCTCTCTGTCTATACAAATAAAAATCGACTGATTCTTCTAATAGATTGTTTATAGACAAGACATAGGATGAATTATGTAATTCTAATGACTTTGAGAATAGT
Source organism: Phosphuga atrata (assembly GCA_944588485.1). Taxonomy (NCBI): domain Eukaryota; kingdom Metazoa; phylum Arthropoda; class Insecta; order Coleoptera; family Silphidae; genus Phosphuga; species Phosphuga atrata. The sequence continues at coordinate 9,641,286 of OX155896.1, read as the reverse complement.
TTTATTTACAGTGAAATGCTACCTTGATGTTTATAACATTTTCTAGCTTCCGAATTTCAGTTGTTTAATAATATCAAGTTTATTTCAATGGCTTGGAATTATTGGATTTAATTTTTGTGATTTGGGTGGTGATTAAGATATATAAAGTTTGTTAATATAAAACGGGCAGGTGGTACCTTTGAAGTAAATTGAGAAATTCGTTAGATTGCTTTTAAAGTAGTTAGTGGCTATTTCATATTTAAAAATAACTCGTGATATAATAAATAATAACATAATTTCAACACTTTTTTGGAAACTTAAGCGAATTTTGTAATTAAATTTGAATATTGAAGTTTAAAGCAAAAAGATAAATGATTTTCTTTTTGCTCCTATGGTTCACTGCATAAATGCATAGGTTGCTAACAGAAAGTTTGGCTTTTGTCGATAATTCGGGTGGTGCAAGAATCAGTTGGGAAAAATCATATGTAAGACATTTCCTGAGAGAATTGACTAATGTTTGAGATATAGTGCCGGAGGAGACGGGAGTGCGTCGCGTTAAGAAAATTACGGGTTTTAGGCTGTGCCGCGGCCTTTTTTGGTCCGATCGTGTCGAAAGTGGAATTTTCGAGCCTTCGCTGAAAATAATTTCAAAAAGCGATATTTTGAAGTTCTTTTGCGAGCCGACAGCTAAACCGAACGGCTTCCAGTTTGCGGATCCGGTTTCCTAGGTTCTTCCTCCCTGGGTTTTTGAAGATCGAGCGCGAATTTTTGCAAATATGGCCGTGCGGTAGATGTATTTGGAAAACTGGACATTTACAGCTGCCGATCTAAAAGTAGTTGGAACTTTGCATTTTCTTCTTCGCCGTTCCATAACCCGATAAAAGGAAACCGGTAGGATGTCAATCCGCATTCAAAATCTACAAAAGAACAAATGACACAATTGCCTGTCCTATAACGGCAGGTCAAGAACAGACCAGACCGTTTCATAGACTATGACCATATTCCCATTTTGCGTACTAGTTGGGAGACGGTTGCAAATTTTACAGAAATTTTTGCGCTTCTGCGGTGCGCACCCCTGAGCTCTATGAATCGTTGACTGCGATCGCATCATATTTCACCCGTTTTTCGATTTTTGCAACTTTTACCACCGCAGTTTGCAAATTCCAACTGTTGTAAATTTTACTTTCTCGCCGCCTGCGGTTTGGTGGGGGGCTATTTTCCTCAAATATCGGGTTTGTCAAAATCGGAAAGCAAAACACCAATCGGTGACAAACACCTTTCCGGACTTTCACGTGCAAATCCCGTCGTAAGACGATTCTAATTTTCGTTATTTTACTGCATTGTCTGTACGGAGACTGCACGTACTATTGGCAGCACGCAAACACGAATCTCAGCCCAACCGCCAGTTAGTTCAAAACTCACCGAGGAAAATAGCTTTTAAGACCAATTCTGATTGGGAACATAGATTGATAAATCAGTCGTTCCTTAATACTATTGTTAAATTGAATGATTCGGCCGTTAGCAGTTTCGATACCACGAGTGCATTACTCAGGCCTTCCCTTATGTGTAAATTGAGTATTTACGCACAAAACAAGTTCGATTTGCGGAAACGTGTAGTGTGAAACAAATTCAAAGAAGGGGTATCCATTAAAAAAATCACATTTTTCACTTTTGTGACAAAACCGAACAATTTTACAAAATTCCCAATGAATACTCTTTGGTAGGTATATACGTACTGCATATGATGGTTCAAGTCTAAATTATATATTTTGAAGCATTGACGAGATATTTTCAGAAAACCTTTGAAGGAAAAATTCTTTCCCACGGCATCCCCGGCGAAGGTGGAGCGATCAAATGCTATCAGGGAGTACTTATAGACAGACACCCATATTCAGTAAAAATTTTATTTAAATTTTTCACAGTTTAAAACTTGTTTTTGCAATGTTTGACTATTTTAAATTTTCGTAACTGGACTCACTAAAAAAATTCTTAATAGCTTCCACTAAAGGTGGAACAATACAAGGATCAGACAATAAAATCACTTTGTCAGTTTTGCTAAATATTTTATCAATTGGTGACAGAATTGGTCTTTGAATTTATTTCCATCCCATTGTGGGGCTGCAATGGGATGGAAATAAATTCAAAGAGCTACTGCTTGAAAATTGTTTAGGGATATATGAAAATTTCATATATGTACCCAGCACAAGGTTTTGAAACTATGTAAAGAAAGAAACTATGTAAGTGTATTCCATTTTATAATTCAAAAGAGCAAAGATGCACTGATGAGAGATGGATCTCGAAACGCGTCTGAAGACGCGGCTATTTACTTTGGGTTAAATAGAAAGATCTGATCTTAAAAACAATTTTATTTATCTAGTTTCTTTTTTAGTGCCACGAAAGTGAACAAAGTCCTGGTGAATAACGCGTATTAACGAATAATGGTGTTCCCTTCCCTGGAATCCATACGTAAGCCTTGTATTACCATTTCCCCTTTTCCAATTTTTCGTTTGTTTATTTTTTTGAGCTGTTGTTTAAATATATGTATTTCTAGCATTGTTTTTTCGTATATTTTTTTATTTCCTTTAGATCTTCTTTCTGTTCGATTTGTTTTCTTCGTAGTTCTTGTATCTCTTTTTGTATCAGTTTAAAGTCTTCGCTACCTTTTTTTGTTCTCCTTTAATATGCCTTGTATCGCTTGTAAGGTTTCCATCATTTCCATCATCCACTCCATTATGTTTTCATTTCTCTTTTCGACTTTTTTTGGTGTTCTATTTGGATTTTTTTTTTGGATTCTTCCTCCTCTACTCCTGCTCTCTATTTATCTTTCCATCATTGGTGCTATTACCGTCGTCGCTGTCTATTGGCTTCATCATCTAAATAAGTAGCTCGGGTCGACCCCTCGAAAGTGACTCACTTCTTGGTGTCAGCTGTAATTTTTCCTTACCAGGCTCTTTTTCTGGCGATCCGTCAACAGTGTGCGCGCTTCGATGAGAAATTTGCACGTGTTTGTCCTCTGGTAGCAATTAACCTCTCTTGAAACCGGTCTTGTTTGCCTCTGGTTTCTTGGCGTATGGATTTTCTCCTCTTAACTTTTTGCTTTTCCGTTCAGTAATAAGCCTTTGACATCCTTCTTAAAACTTTCTCGAATCTATTTATCACTATTCGACTCGAAGATTCTGGTTTTTATATTTATTTCTGGTTTGTAGGCTTCCTTCTCTTTGTAGTCTTAAAAAGGCTTAATAATATTATAGATCTTTGGAAAGATTGATTATATTTTTATATTCAAGCTGAATGAAATTAATGAAAAAATCCAAAACAGGGTGGATTTAAAAAAAATAAGTTCTAGTGAGACGAGACGAGTCGAGACAAAACAAAGTTCCAAATCTACACCTCCCATATGCTTATTATACTCTTGTATAATAAATGCTCAATCTTGCATACTCCTAGATGAGAAAACGCAAGGTGGTCGTCACCTTTGTTGATTTTAGGAAGGCCTACGATTCCATTGATAGAGAAACGCTTAACAAAGTACTACAGGAACTAGGGCTAGACAACAAAACCCGCAGACTCATCCAAGAAACTTTGACCAACACCCACGCCAAGGTTAAATTTAGAGCCGAGATTTCAGAAAGCTTCGAAATAAAAACTGGAGTGAGACAAGGAGATGGACTTTCCCCACTTCTCTTCAACAGTGTCCTTGAAAAGGTTATGAGAGAATGGCACAAGGAACTGATCAATTTGAGTACTCAGAGTGGTATCTAACCGGGACGTAAGAACGATGGACTGGTTGTAGATTGCTTGGCCTTGGCTTGTTTGCTGATTTTCTTGAGATGGCAACAATGCAGGTAAATTGTGTGAGAAAAGAGGCTGCCAAAGTGGGTCTTCAAGTGTCGCTGAACAAAACAGAATTCTTCACCAACATCAGAGAAGGAAACAGAGAGATGTTACTAGAGCAGGGAAACATTAAGAGGACAGAGAAATGTAATTATCTCGGCGAATAGATTGTACCCAACTTATCAGAAAGAGCATCGTTATCCAAGAGAGGCAACAAGTTAGAACTAGCTTATCGACTGGCTAAGAACACTTACAACAAGAAATGCATGCCACGCAACCTGATACTTAAGCACTGTCTTAGCACACATCTGTCTTAAGACCAAAAGCCCTATATACCATCGAGTGTCTTTTCTTGAACCGAAGAGGTCTGGTAGAGAAATTGTAAATCAGAGAGAGGAGAATCCTCAGGAAGATTCTAGGCCCTGTAAAGGAAGATAACTCTCATAACTCTCGGCTCTACGAACATATTGGGATGCTCTCTGACTGTGCAAGGAAACGAAGGGTAGCTTTCTATGGCCACGTTGCAAGATTGCCTCCAAACCGACTAATCAACCATATTTTCACCTTCTGGCAAAATAATAAGGTTCGTACCACTTGGTTGACAGTAACCGAGAAGGATATTAAAGAACTGGGAATAACAGATCTCCAGAACAGACAGTCTTTGAGACGCACCCTGAAGGAAGTCGGTGGATTTCAGGAAAAACCCTAAAGGAAAGGTACCCCATAGACGGTAAAGAGAAAGGAGTTACACCGGCAGAAGTGGCGACAATACTGGGCAAAGATCAAAGTCCAACAGTTGAACAAACGTGGTTCAAAGTCGGCCCATTAGAAACAAGAGCAAGAAGAAGTAATGTTCAATCTATTTCTACGTTTCTTACATTTTTTTGACAAATCGGTTAACTTGAGCAAGTGTCTTTTCCCGCAAATGTAGACAAAATATTTACATACTTTTTATCCTTCTAAAGCTATGAGGTAACATCTATGTCATCAATTGTAGTCTCATATTCAATTGAAAGTCCACGTTCCCTTTTTCAGTTGTGGGAATTTTCAATTTGGTATTTGGTTACGTCGGACTGTATCGAAACATTGCATGCCGTTTTCCGCAAGATAAATTTTCAATTCTAAAGAGGTATAATAATTGTCAAAGTACAATTTGTAATTGCTCATGTGTGGTATAATTCTAGTCAAACGACTACAATATTGGCAGATGCCCCCAAATCGAGTTCATTGTTTAGTCTGAGCAATATTTTCTAGACAAGAGACTCCAGCAAGTACAAATAGTTTGAATACCCATTTGTGAGGTGTCATACGTGGTCTGTTAGAAAAAAGTCTGTTAGCCGGTAAAAAAAAAACTGGCATACCTGGAGCGTTGGAAACCTAATCACCCTCAAAGTTGAAACCTACTCACCCTCAGCGGTACCGCCATTGTTCGAAGCATTACGAAATAGCCTCTTTCGGAATCGACTTTAGCTCTGCTGTCGTTGCAGCCATAATATCCACTCTTGTCTGAAATCGCGTTCCTTTCTCTGGCCTGAAATGGCCTCTTGACTTTGAGGAATATCCAGAAGTCACAGGGGGCCATATCAGGAGAGTAAGGAGCCTGTTGAACCAGAGAAGTCTGGTTTTTCGCCAAAAAAATTGTGAACCAAGTGCTAAGAATGAGCTGGAGCATTGTCGTGAAGGAGTCGCCAGTTTTCTGATAGGACATCTCTCATTTCACTTGTCGACATTTTACTTGCATTGAAAAACCGACGAGAGTACTACACACTACGTCACTCGAACACTGCTCGACAACAACTGACGCCATTTACAGGCGGGAAAAAATTTACGCATGCGCACGATGGCTCAAGGTCGGCTCATGCAAACGCGCTTGATTCAAATTCGTGAGGTTTTCAAAATAAAAAATAATGTCGGATACTTTTCTAGCAGACCATGTATTTGTTTCATGAAATGGCGGACTTTAGTCTAACAAATTTGTTTATCAACATAGAGAGCTGATTCATCTGGAATATTAGAAAAAATTTAATTGATATGATCGACAAGACGTCGGATTTTATATAGACGATCTATAAATCGTCGAATTTTCTCAAATCTACTTAGGGGCATAACATTTCTAATAAATACCAAAGTTCTTTGCTACAATATGATCTAACATTTGGCATAGACACTAAAGGCATATAATATCACTACAGGTGGAAGATTACTGCTTCCATGGTACTTGAATTGTTCTTCATTTAGAAGGATACTTTGGTTTTTTAACATACTTTTCTTCTTGTTGATTTCCCTTGTTCTGCGCTTGATTGTCATAGATCATCGCCGGTATCTCTGCCTCAATTTCTTCATGGTCTTCATCTTCTTCTACATCATTCTTCGTATTACTATCAGCTATCTGTATCTCTGCCTTAATTTATTCATGGTTTTCATTTCCCTCTACACCATTATTACTATCAGCTACTACATAATTTGAATCTGCGACGGGGATTCACACTGGGACGGATTAGGAATTTACGGCCACAAAAATTAAATCCAGTTCATTTTAATGTTTTGTCTCACATATTACCGTATGATGACATTCTAATGATTATAATATAAAATTAGTCTATATTAGATGTACACGATTAATTAAAAATGCAAATTTAAGTTGAAAAAAAAACAATATATATATATATATATATATATATATATATATATATATATATATATATATATAAATGACAAAAGTGCAACATTTTTTCACAAATTCACAACCGATCTTCGTCAAAATCAATGAGCATCATTATTTGCACCTTCTTCATCATCACTGACGATATAGTACTTTCTTTTAAAAACTTTCATCTCTTAATAAAAGAAATAGTTCATTTCTATTCAACGTTCTCTCTTGGTCATTCAAATGGTGGTCTCTCTCATCAAATGGTCATCACGTCTACCTGGAAAAAAAGGTGTAATTTTCGGTAAGGTGGAACGATGTGAACGAGCTTTTTGTTTTTCTAGAATTGCCAATGTTTGTTTTGCTTTACAAAATATTTAATTTTACGGAACTTTGCGCAACTTTTTTTAAAAATCATCAAGTCCAAAACTTTTTTTTAACCGTATTGATTAAAACTTTCTACAAATTTGATATTATTACACGTAAATACCTACTTGAAGCTATATTCACCATATTTAAAAAGTTCACAATTTTCTAATACAAACACAAAGCGTAGTTACTTTGTTAAAAATCCAGCGCAATTAATTTCTCTTTGGTACCTACGGGACAAGAGCTATGTTTAACACGTTCCCACAACCAATGGAATTGGTTTTTTCATTTATTTGTTCATAGTATTATGGATGGGTTATCTAACAATACATTTTAAGTGGTTTTGCTTAAGTATGAGACATTGTAAAATTCTATTTTTGTCGCCGTAAATTCGTAATCCGTCCCAGTCTGCAGCGGTGCTGTTACCGTCGTCGCTGCCTTTTGGTTTAATCACCTTAACCCACCACGCTAAATGAGTAGCTCTGGTCGACCCCTCGAAAGTGACTCACTTCTTGGTTTCGGTTGTAATTTTTCCATATCTCAAGCTCTTTTTCTGGCGATCCGGCAACAGTGTGCGCGCTCCGATCAGAAATTCGCACTTATTTGTCCTCTGGTATCAATTAAAACCTCTCTTGAAACCGGTCTTGTTATAAATGTAATATTTTTTTAAATTTATTACCTAACTGTGGTAAAAATGCTTATTTAGCTCGTAAAAGAATTGCATCAGCAATTCGGAGACAGTTTCATTAATGAAATAATTCCAAAACGAGATTATATTAATTCGCACTCCTGCAGTTTATAGGAAGCAAAAAATATACAGAAGAGAAAAATATGGTAATCAGTTCCTTTTTAATGCAACCCCTAGTCCTTGGTTCAAACAAATCTCCAGTTATTAATCCCGTCTTATAATTATTCGACTACATAGTTGTTCCGGAATTTGTTCGGTTAATTGATTCGATAAATTTTAGGAATGTGCTATGAAAATTGTGAGGTAGTCATTAGCGAGAGATCTAATGAAGCGGTTATTCTTAATCGGTGTGTCCGTCTGTACTATAACAATACAATTGTGCAATGGTTTGCCTAATTGGTAGACATTGGCTATTTAAGTCTCTTGCTTTACACGCCGAGATTATTCGATATTACATTGGTCAGTTCAAGAATTAAACCGTTTTAATATATGTTCGCTGGCCCTAAGCGTTCGCAAGCTTTAATCCCAGGGAGAACTCATTTTATTTATACGATATGTTAGAAGAGATGAAACGTTTCGGAGGGGTGAAAGTAACGAAAGGGTTTGTTCGGTCGCGTTTGCATATTATCAACATAATCCGCTTACTCCAGGTCTTTGGACTAAAATGCTGCAAGTTCCAACTGTAGAATCTATGTAGTTCTCCTGTTGGGAGATTTGTATGATACTACACATCCATATAAATAATTGTTGAAGAATCTGTGTACAAATAAATTGACTACCTTGTATAAATTATTTATTTTTCATTTAATTGTTACAAACAATGCTTGTCAAAAGAGATTAAATAATACAGAATGAACACGACCAGGCGGAAAAAACAACCAGACAAGGCCAGACCTACAAGTATTGAGAAATAAGACTAGAAAGACGAAACTAGGCCAACAATATTAGACCCACGAGGCTAGACAGACAAGAGCAAAGAAACAAGATAAAAGAGACAAGCCTAAACAGATAAGACTAAATAGACACAATTAAACGCAGGATTTTCTTTCCTCTAACCAATGTGGGTCCAGGGGGGTTAGCCCTTAAAACACTGCGGCCTATTGTATTTCCCCACATTGTTTCGTTCATGCAAATAGATCCAGTCCCTCTATTAGGTCCAGGATTCCATGTACCATGTTTTTCACGGGGACTCTCTCAGCTGTAATATCAAGCTTGTGTCTCCTACGTGCAATTGCTTCACAGTGGAAGATTATATGGGCGGCGGTTTCGTCCTCCTCATAGCATAACCTGCAAAAAGGTTCATCCTTCCAGATATCCATTTTATGCAGGTGTTCTCGTAAAGGGCAGTGTCCTGTAAGTAGGCCTACCACAATTGCGATCTATTTCCTTGGCAGTTGTAGGATTTCAACAGTTAGAGTTTCCAATAGGTTTACTAACATTCGTTTGCTGTGTATGAGACCATTCAGATTGACCTACTGTAGATGGTGCTTAGTTGCTACCCGTTTACAGATTTTATTTCGGGTCGTGGTCTTAGTAATGTAGGGTCCGCTTTCAGCAATGATGTTTGCCTTGCAGGCTCCATCTTTTGCTAGCTTCTCCGCCATTTTGTTACCCACCAGTCCCGTGTGGCTAGGCATCCAAGCGAGTGTGACCTTGTTATGCTTTGCCAGGGCTTTTTGCTCCTGAAGACAGTCCCAAACTGTCTTGGATTTGATTTCGTGACACGCTAGAGCAATAATCGCAGCCTGACCGTGAAAATGTGGATGTTTCTACTTTTGTAGTCCATTCTCAAATTTTCACGGGCACAGACCATGATAGCGTGTATTTCTGCTTGGAATACTGTGGCATGTGTCACCAGGGACACAGATAGGCTGCACCCCAGGGACAGTTCATAGATTCCTGCGCCAGTACCGCTGTCCTTCTTGGAACCGTCTGTATACCAATACAGTCCTCCTTGGCAAATGGTTATTTGATAGCCGTATGTCCATCATAGATGTGTTTTGAAGGGTAGATCGAATGACAGCCTTTTGGGCATGAAATCCCCCTCTAGATTGAGGTACGATTCTGATATGACAATCGTTATCATGGTGTATCCTGACTTCACCAGAGATTCCCTTGTGCCATTTCATATGCATCTGAAGGCTCCCATTATTGCCTCGCCCATGATAAAGATATCCAGGGGAGGAAGGCCTAGGATCACCTCCAGAGCTGCAGTTGGGGCGATTTTCATCGCTCCCGTAATTGCTAAACAAACCAGTCTTTGAACATAGGAGAGTTCTCTGATGGCCTGTTTTTGCTTCACTTTGGTTCACCATACTGTGGAGCAATGTCAGAATGGGTCTAACTACTTTAGTGTATAGCCAGTATACCATGCCTGGTTTCAGTCCCCATGATTTTCCAAGTGTTCTTTTGGTCATCATCAATGACATTTTATACTTGTTGGTAGCTTTCTTTAGGTATTGATTCCAAGTCAGTTTGGCAGCCAGGATTACACCTAGATACTTGACTTCATCACTCACATTTAGATGTTCGCTGTAGAAAATTGGGGGCTTTAGCCCATCCGTTTTTCTCATTCTAGTGAATGGCACTAGAGTGGATTTTTGGGGATTGACCCGAAGGTCGACCCCCTTGCACCAAATTTCCACCTCTTTCAGTGCTTCTTGCATAAGCGCTGCTACTATAGAGGGAAATTTACCCCTGATGAGGATGACTATGTCATCCGCATGGTCTTGGGTGTAAAATCCTTTATTATTTAGTGACACAAGCAGGCTATCAACAACCATGGCCCAAAAAGTAGAGATAGAACCCCACCCTGAGGACACCCCTGGATGACAGCTACCAGCATTGTGTCACCCGCTACAGTAGCCTCAACATTTCTACCCTGTAGCATGGACTTAATCCATCTGATTGATGTTTTATTTACACCATGACTGCGGGCTGCATTGGCTATACTGTCGAAGGAGGTATTGTCATACGCACCTTCGATATCAAGGAAGGCACCAAGCGCCAATTCCTTGTTTCCTAGTGTGTTATTTATTCTACCCACTAATTGGTGTAGAGCAGATTCACGTGATTTTTCTGGTTTCCTTTAGGCATGCTGATTAGAGTGTAGGGGCCTGTCTAACAAGCAGGTCTTCCTCAGATGCTTTTCAACCAGTTTTTCTAACGTTTTTAATAGAAAGGAAGTTAGGCTTATTGTTCTATACCCTTTAGCCTGGGTGTAATCTAGACGCACGGCTTTTTGTATAAATACCACTTTTACTTGCCTCCAGGGAGTTGGCACATCATTTTGCCTCTGTTTAACCAGGGTTCTTGGATCAGGGCTATGCTGATGTTGCCAGCAGCTAAGATTCTGCATAGGGAGGTAGAGGCAGCCGCACTATGCTGAAGGTTGATCTGAAGTACCTTCACCAGTGGGCCCCTCCGTTCTCTTCCCCATGATTCTGAAAGTGAGCTGATTTAGAACAAAATAGGTTTCGCAGCCATTTTTGGTCAGCTCACTCACGGATGCGGAATCTATGGAGAGAACCTAAGTGGTTCCCTTGGCAGCCTCATTACTGCGGACAATACTCCATTACTCTACGTTTAAGCCCCTGTTTTGGGTATTAAGTAGGGGGAGTATTTTAGCTGGCTCCCTCGTTCCAAGGAGTTCAGTTGGAAACCAAATTGCCACCTTGGTAGTATGGACAATATCTCTCGCGGTACCCGCTCTGAGAGTTGCCCCTACCCAGGGTTTAAGCTTGGCCAACTTCTCCAGGAGCCAGACTTTTGCAGCTTCGTCGGCACAGGTAACGTAGACTACGCCCTTGTCGACAAAGCTGTTTATAAAGTGGGGGCCTGTGCCTAGTTTACTGCTACAGATCTCCCTCATTAGCTCTGATTGCAGAAGCTTACCTTGTTCTTCTGTCAACTTTTCCTCAGGGTATTTCTGAAGAACAATAGCAATTTTGCAGGCAGAGAGAGCACCAGGTTTGTTCCACAGCCACCCCTCCGTCCTGGGCCTTGTAGACTCCAGAGGCCGCGGATAGCTCCGTCTGGGAGACGGTGTACTACCCTCAGACCTCAGCCTTTTGACGACGGCAGCCCCAGACCCACTCCCGGCACTAGTGCCAGTTGGTGCGTCCGCCCCCGCCGCCCGCTTGCCGGTCGCACGCAGTTGAGGATCAAGTTTGGCTCTAGCGGCCTCCTTTTTCATCTTCCTGCGTTTGCGACCCACTTATTCTGTACCTCTTTTCTTGCGCTGTTTGCAAGCTCGAGGCAGCAGTGCTTGGAGCACCTTCTGTGGGTCTATTGGTTGATCCACTTCCCCTCAGAGGTAACCCATTAAGAGAAGGAGTCTAATCGCTTGGGAATCTAAATGCTCCTCGCATCAGCAACGTCCAAAGGGCAGCACGAAGCTAAGTCCCCGCACCACTACAAGGTGACTTCCATTCGCGGGAGAAACGCAGGATTACAGAGACAAAACTAGATAGCCATGACTAGCGAGACAAAACAGATTGGGGGCTCATGATAAGAAAAAAAAAGACTGGAGACAAGATTATAGAGACAAGATTAGAAAAACAAGACTAAGAAGAAAAACTAGACAAGACTAGAAAAATAAGACTAGATAGATGACACTAGATAAGAATTAGGCAGATATGTCTGGTCATTAAATATTCTAAGTGATAGAAAGTCTAAATTGTCAAAATTAGATAACCAAGATTAGACCGAGAACACTAGATAAGATTAGACAAAGCAAGGTACAAAAACTGTACGCCGAGGCCTAGAGAGACAACACTCAACAGACCATACTAACAAGACAAGACTAAACAAATAAGATTAACAGACATGGCAGAGAAGTTTAGGCCTGAACAGACAAACTATATATTCAAGTTTGGACGACCAAAAGTGGACACAAGAAACTAAATAGACAAGACTGGACAGTTAAGACTAGACACATAAGACTAGGTAGACAAGACTACACATTCAAGTATAGACAGACAAGATTAGACATAGACGATACTAGACAAACAGTACTTTATAAATACGACTTAACAGGCTACTAGGATAACATGACTAGACTAGACCAGGTCAACCAAGTCACCAAGAAAAATTCGTGAATTATTAACAAACTTAGAATCATACAGCATGAAAGAATATTAGATAAAAATTAAAGATACCTAGGAAGTAGCTCCACGGATACATTTCACTAAGGGCCGATTTTGCCGACTTGCTATTATCACTTGGTCGTCAGCAAATAGCAGTCTTGTCAAACAATGTTCACCTATTCTTATTCCCATTCATGCGGTTTTTCTTCTCCATTTTGTTAGTGCCTCTTGTACGTATATTTTAAATAATGTTGGAGACAGGCTGCAGCCTTGCCTTAATCCTTTCGTTGTACGAAAAGGGCGCGATGTAACATTTCCTATCTTGACTGCACTTTTAGACTATATACATATTCCTGATTGTCCGACAGTATAGACTATTTATCCCAATCCTCGTCAATATTTCAAAAAGCTTTTTCCAGGGTAACGAATCGAAAGTTCTACAAGTCGATAAGTGATAAGTGTGTGCGTATATTTCTATGTTTCCGCTTTTCTATAATTTGTCCTTTAACAAATATATTGTCAATGCATGATCTCCCGGCTCAGAAGCCACTTTGGGCCCCCTACTTCTTTGATGCTGCTTTCAATTCTTTTTTTTAGTATACGGTACAGCGTACAACCTCCCAAGCGCACTAGTTACGCTGATCCCTCTATAGTTACTACATTGTCCCCTTTTTATACATTGAGCTTATAAAAGCAATATTCAAATCTTCTGGAATTTTGACAACAGATTTTATCATTTGTTGGAGATTTTGTCTATTAGCTCTAGTATTAATTCTGGTCCATTTTCAACTAGTTCAATTAAAGGGCTTCCTTCTTTTTATTATTTTAGGGCTTCTTTTATTTATTCTATCGTTATCGCATTTACTTCTTAATTTGTAGGATCCCTATATCCAGGTTATCAATGTGTAACTCTTTTCTGTTAGCAGTTCTTTGAAATATTTTTCTCACTCCTCCATACCTATTAGTTTATTTTAAAGTTTATTTACACGCCCTTCTTTTCTACTATGTTTGATTGCCTTCCACGCATCCGAAACTTTTATTATGCACCTCTCTATCTCCTCGTTCCCTATTTCCAAATCTCATTTTTCTTTTTTTTCAAGTTTTTTAACTTTTTTCAAACACATTCATCATAACAAATCGACGTAGGTACGCAACTATGTCATTTTACCAAATTGCACAAAACGAAACGAAACTGTCAAATATAACCCAAAACCTTAACCTGACACTTATCATAGAGATAAAACCCTAACTGCCGCTTAAAGTAGCAGGTAACTTTATTCCTCTGTTAGAGACTTTATTCGACAGTTAACGACTATCTGACCATTTAAAAACCAAGAATATTAATATTCATTGAATAAAGCTTATCTGGCTGTTTATCTGAGGATTGAAAAATCAGTCCTAAATTTATAAATATTTATGTATTCATTTTTCATATATGTTTAACATAGATATATAAATTCTTTATTTTAATGAATTACTTATAATAGTGAAATAAACCTCCAGCTAAAAAAAATAAAAGTCCAGCTCTGGAGAGTCAAGACTGTGCAGATAGTATTACACGGATAATAATTATTACACTAAATAGACAAGACAACATTTTTCAGATTATTATTGGTACTAGTTCTAATTATGTAATTTTTAAAATACTTGCTGCGAACTGCGAATGAAGAAGCAGATTATTAATGCAGGACTATAATTATAAAACTTACACCTGGTTTCAATTAGAAGGAACGTCAATAAAATCGGTTGAAAGTTTTATGTGCGAAATAATAAGAAATATTTTATCAATATTGGAGTTATTGGTGGCAATAATAGTGTGAAATTCGATTCCAGCGTGTTTCCCGTTTGTAGTAAATCTATCCGTGTTTTTCCAATTCTCCTCGTGGAAAATCCGTTCTCAATATATATATTGAGAAGATTTCCTGACCGCAAATAAACGGACCCCCAAATAAGATCACGAAGGCGTATTGTCAAGTGTTAAAACTCGGGTTCGATGCGTAAATTTCAATTTGCCGGGACTGCCAAATGCCACTTTAGAGAGTCGACTTTGTTTACTGTTTTCATTTCCGACCGTTTTGTCTCACATAAACTACATGACAAATCGATTCCAAGAATACTTAAGCGAATCTATATTTTAGTTTAAACTCGGCTTATTATTGCTTTCGCGGAAATCCCGTGTTGACTGTTATACTTAAGAATTGCAAAAAAAAACTATAAATTTTATATAAGATTCGGTTTTAGGTCAAATAATCAAATGACTGTATCTAACTCGATTGTGATTGTTACACACTTGATTGTGTCTTTAATTTCATTCACAAATTATTTATAACATACTCAGGTTAGTGCTTCTCTCTGTAAATTGTCATTTCAAGAAATCCACAACTATATACCTAGCTTATAGTAAAAAAAATATTTTTAATTTTTAAATTATGACATTACAACATCCTAAAACTTACCACTTTTTCAGCGTGCCTATCCAATAGGAGTTTCATATGTACTGTTACATCCAGATATTTTATATCCTGTTTGTATTCTAATGCCCTCCTATCTAACCGCATGGGTTGTAGGCAGTTTAGTCTTCTTTTTAGGATAATGACATATCCTAGTATCCACATGTGAAGATCCAAATAAATCCAGAAAAAATGGTAATAATAGTATATTAGCAATGAAAGCAAAAAAAATTAAATTGAAAATTTTAGTTGGATATTTCATTAACTTTTATTCATTCACTGCAGCTCAAACTCAGACATTTCATGAAATAGACTGAATTATAAATATTTCATATAATTCATTCATAAAATAGATTGAGCGCTAGATTAATAACTTTGGCAAATTATTATTCTTGTTCCTACTATTATGAAATTTTGTTTAAACAAAAAAATCTAATTCTATGAAAAACTGTATCAAATTCAATCTACTCGAATACCAAAATGAACACATAAATAAGTAAATTATAATATTTGAAGGATGCCATTATTTTAACCGTGTGTAAAAGTATCCAAATCATGCGAAAAAGGTCAATATAAATCAAATAGAATTTCATTATTAAACGTTTTCTGCTTGTTGTTTCCACGGCAACGACTCGCGTCACTAATCAAAAAACATAGACCTAGTGAAAATAAATTTCCTGACGTATTTTAAAATTGAATACATTTTTCATATTTTGGATCAAGAAGTCTCAGCCTCTCACCCTGGATTTATCTGCTTTTAATGTATCTAAAGCTTACCATAACCTAATTTAGATCAAATCTAGGTTAACCTAGATTACATCGACAACGATAAATAGTGTTCAGGTCACTGTGATTTATTACCAGTTAGCAATTTTTGCCACGGTAGCGCTGAACGTTCTATAGAGGGAGAGAGAGAGAAAGATTTGTAAATTTGTACTGCGACCTTCATAGACCTATTATACCCCAGCCATTTCCTCGTATCGTTTGTATACTTACCTATTTAGAGCGTCTCCTCTAGTCCTGATACCTTCAGCATCTGGGTGGAATTCAGGGATACCTTCGGGCAACTCCTCTGCGTTCAAGCAATGGGCCCAAAGGTAAATCTATCTCTTGAGAATCAGTGCTGCGCAGACTACATCTCATCTGCACCTGTCATCCTCCTCTAGCCCTAGGGCCTTGTGATGTTTTATAACTCCGCAGTGTCCCGCTAGGAGTCCTGTCATGATTCTAAGCTTGTTCCTGTTTAGTTTTAGGTAAGCTTTTATTCCCTTCTGATTAAAAAACTACATTGGATTGTCCTAGTCCTGGCAGTTCTTTTCTGGTTTTCATCCACTCTTCTTATTTCTTCATCTAAAGTTTTGTGGTGTCCATGCTAATACCGCAAAATGGTGCCTGACCTATAAGAGGATTACTGGGTTCCTTGTTATCTAGTTGATCGGCTTCTTCATTTCCATCTATAGCAGTGGGTGCTGGTACCCAGTATGAGGCCCAAACACTCCTGCAATTGTAGATTCCTTTGTTTTCGAACCATCTAGAAAGCACTTTGCACGTTTACCACTAGAAAGCACTTTTCTCTATGTGGTATGCTGGTATACTACTAGATATTGTGGAGTAGTTCTTTGTATTTCCATCAGAGGCTCTTGGCAGCAAGGCTGTTGCCGTCTCTTCTCACGATTATTTTACCTCTGCCTATGCCTTCCTTGCTGAACCTCACAATCGTCGATCTGGTGGCCCCCACCACGACAAGGTGCAATGTAGTCAGATCCATCAAAAGTTTTATTGCCGCTGTCGGGCATGACCCCATGGCCCTCGTGATGCAGACCCACGCCAGTCCTTGAATCTTCTCAAGATGCTTCTCTATAGAGACTAGCTTGGTTCTACTTTTTCCCACGTTTTCCCAGACAGATTTCTGAACACCATAAGAGCGCGTTTGGATTTTCCTACCACTTTTTCAGCGTGCCTATCCCATAGGAGTTTCATATGTACTGTAACATCCAGATACTTTATATCCTGTTTGTATTCTAGTACCCTCCTATCTAACCGCATGGGTTGTAGGCAGTTTAGTCTTCTTTTTCTAGTAAATGGTATCACCGTGGATTTTTAAGGGTTGAATATCAGCCCCACTATTTGACACCATCTACTGTTTTATTTGACGCCTCTCTGTACAATTGCACTGAGCCTTTCCTCAAATCTTCCTCTGATTATGATGACTATGCCATCAGCATAATCTTGATTTAATGTCTAAATCGTTCAGTCTAGCTAGTAATTTATTCATTCAATTATTAGGCTCCACATCAGTATTGACTATTAGGCTTCACATCAGTATTGACTATTAGGCTCCACATCAGTAGTGATAACACAACTGCTTGTGGGCACCTTCGAGTTGTGCCTTTTCGTTTCTCACTTGTGCCTCCGCCATTCTAGGTCTCTCATTTCTTTCGCATCAATTTTGATGTAATGTTGTCGATATTCATTTATTCGAGAGCCGATTTGACAGACTCGGTTTTCCGTGCAGATGAACGCGGTCCTCCTCCAGTCAGCACGACGTGGTCTCCGTGGTTATACATCCCGGCAAATGGATTACTAGTACGAGGAGGGCTCTATGCTCTTCGTATTCCGTAAAGCTCCCATCCGGTCTCTTAAAAGTGACTGTAATGTCTACTCTATCCTTCTCTAGTGCTGTGTGCAATGTAGCTGCTACCGGGTTTTTTTTTACAGAACATATTTTTACAGAAGGTCCTAAAGTTGTACCTTTTAGCCCTCCTTATCTCTTTGCTGTAAGTGGTAAGCACCTTGGAGTATTCTAGCCAATTTCCGTATTATTTACCTTTGTTGAAAAGAAAATGTAGAAAAATTTTTGTTCCACCATTTTTCATCCCTGGTATTTGCTAAATGCCAGGGTGCTGCCAACCCTTCGCGGTTTTTACCGGGGAGCTGGATTCAAATGCCGTGGTGATTGCTACATACATTTCTACTACAGCTTGCTCTAGTAAGATGTAGTGTATGATTCTACTACGCACTGTCATTTACTCTAAGTTCTCTCCTTACTTTGGAACTAAACATAGGCCACGTAGTTTGTCGGGGGTTTCCGATGGGGGTGTTTTCCGCACTCGCTCTTTCCAGTTCAAACTCTTTGATCCTACGGTCTGACATTGAGGGTTCACTTGAAACTCTCCACTTTTTAATCAACTTACTTACGTTAGCGCTAACTACCGTAATATTCAGTACTTCATCCCTGAACTTGGTTACAAATGTCGGTATACTTCCAACGTTGTGCTTAATTAAGTTTTTTTTTAATGAGGTATTCTAAAAGATACTCACCTCTCTTCTTACTGCCCGTGCTGCCCTACATCTTGTTGTATGCGTTCGCGTCACATCCCTAGATGAGTGGCAGCCTTCTCCTATTATGATGTTCTACCAGCCTTTATACTTTTATGGTTGGTATGTTATTAACATCGTTGGGAAAGTATGCTGATGCGATCACTACCTAAAGGTGGGGCCTCCTCGTTTTTGATGAGGCCCTGAATCGGAACTAAACGCCCTAATGGCATATTTTACGATTCCACCCATTCAAGGCATCTCTAAGTTTGTGTTCAATAGGAAGTTACTTCCATGCAGCAAAGGCTATAATTTTCGACGTGCCGTCTCCCCACCGTTTACCTGGACCTTAATAGCTAACTTCACCTTTCCTGATGAGCGGATCAAGTCATCGAATGAACTTTTGAACTCTTTTTACTTCCGCTTTTATGCAGTTCTCGATATATGTTCCTAAGTTCTCCTCTCACAGATCCTCCTATCTCAAATGGTTTTCACCTGCAATAATTGATGGACTTCGTAAGAAATGTGCTCTGCATCGTGCCTACAAGAAATCCAGATCTACTCTTGACTACTCTGAACACAAACGCATCAGGTCGCTGGTTAAGTCTCAAATTAAATCTGCATTCACTAACTTTATCTCAGATTCGGCTAATAATATCTCAAAAGAACCGAAAATTTTTGGTCATTTGTTAAGGCTTAGAAGTGTCTAAGCCGTATTCCAGGTGAAATGCCTTTGGATGGTGCTACCTTGTACACTCCGCAATCTATAGTAGATGGTTTTGCAAGCTACTTCAAGGGAGTTTATAGAACATCGTCCCCCTTTACGAGTCAATCAGATATCTCTGGTCTCAACATCCCTCTGATCAGTCTGACTAGAGTCACGGATGTTGAGGTTCTATCAACTCTCAAGCAGGCCAAGTGTAGCTTGACCAGCGGAGCGGATCATATTCCATCTTTCTTACTTCGGAACTGTGCGCATATTTTTGCACCTCCACTGACTACTTTATTCAACAAAATTCTCCTTGAAAGCAAGTTTCCAGCTTTTTGGAAATCCTCAAAGATTTGCCCAATACACAAATCTGGCCCGTTGACCGACATTTCAAATTATCGTCCCATATCCCTAGTTTCCAACTTCTCCAAAATATTCGAATCGATCGTTTTAACTCCATCTTTCCCCTATTAAGCATCTTGTTTCCACGAATCAGCATGGGTTCATGAAGGGTCATTCCACGGTCACCAATCTTGTAGCCTTCGCTGAGTATACCACTCCAGTTGTTGCAAGTAGGGGGCAGGTGGACAGTATTTATACAGACTTCGTCAAGGCGTTCGATAGCGTCGATCATGCAATCATTGTAAACAAGCTGCATTCCTTTGGCCATGACGGCAAACTTATAGCTTTATTTTCCTCTTACCTTGAGGATAGGACACAGTTTGTATCTCATAGCGGGTTTTCATAAGCTGAATTTGTAGCCTCTTCCGGTGTTCCTCAGGGATCCATCCTCGGGCCCATGTTATTCAATATGTTCATTAATGACTTGAGCGCGTCCCTATCTTCCTCTCATTTACTCTTTGCTGACGACCTTAAGATCTTCTCGGCTGTCATGAACCCTGATGACTGTCATCTTTTACAAACTTGTCTAAACACCTTAGGGGAATGGTGTGAAGTCAACAAATTGGACCCTTATCTTAGCAAGTGTAAAGTTGTTACTTTTTCTAGACTCCAGCAACCGATTGAGTGCAGGTATTCTTTATCTAACTTCAGTCTTGATCGCTGTGAGTCAGTCAAAGATCTGGGGATTATTTTCGATTGTCAGCTTTCGTTTGTCCAACACATACTGTCTTCAGTCAAGAAGGCTGTAAGGGCTCTTGGATTCATCATCCGTAATTCTCGCAATTTTAATAATAACTTGTCTCTGAGGGTGCTTTACTACAGCTTTGTGAGATCCGTTTTGCAGTATGGATCCATCATTTGGGACCCTGACTTTAAAAGGTACATTATTGCTCTGGAAGTTATTCAGAGGAAATTTCTCAAATTCCTCTGGTTTAAAACGTTCGGCGGTCCTCCGGCGCTTCACGTGGATCACCCTTTGCTACTGGCTGAACTTGGGTTTGAATCACTTAAATTTCGTATTACTCTGTCTGGTTAGATCTTTCTATTTAAGGCAGTTTACAGTATCCTTGACGCCCCTGAGACTGTCAATCAACTAAACTTTCTAGTGCCAAGAGCTGCTAGCCGTCAGTCTGCCTCTTTCTATATTCATACATCGGGTGGTCCTATTCCCTTGAACCCACCTCTCAATAGATTATGCTGCATCCATAACTCGTTGAGCTCTGATTGTGACATTTTTGGCAAGCTCAAAGCCTTTAAAGCAAGTGTTGTTAATTGCCTGACGAATTGTCCTACTCTTCCCGACCATGCCTAAGTGTCGGTTTCATCTCTAAGCATACCTAAGCGCATTGTTTGTGTATTTAATTTTGTTCTTTACTATTTTGTATTATATTTTTGTTTTATTTCTGGCTGATTATGCTGTTTTTTGTTTATGTTATGATAATGTGTCTTTTCTTCTTTTTTTAAATTAATTTGCTGTAATCTTGCTCTGTAATTGGTTCACACTGTTGGGCAATGATCGAATAAATAAAAAAAAAAATCCCGCGTTAAGATCTCTGAAAGACATGTATAAGTTCTGGGGAGACCTCTCTGCTATAGCAAATCATCTTGAAATCGCCGTTGCTGAAGCTTCTGATTTTACGTCAATAGGCCCAGGGTTCTTGCAGCAGCCCTAGCCTTAGGTGTTGTTTATTGAACATCATGGTCATCACATCAGAGGCGGCTTTGGCATAGTGGATGTTCACATGGGCTATTTTTGTTCACTTGGGCTATTCCTTGTTTTGTGACAGATGGCGAGTCAAGACTGACAACTTTCTCTGCTTCCGTACTCATGGCGGGACTGCTTATATCTACGAGTCTGAGTTCTTCCTCTCGGTAATCCGACCTGACTTCCTCGTTCACGGCCTCGGCCATTGCGGCTTCAGCAGATAGAGTGGCAGCTGAGGGACTGGTGCCTTTAGATAAATAATCATAAAGAATCGATTTTCCAAAAAATTCTATTGGACCATATTTTCTAATATATTTAACCCCTTGACATACGAATAAAATGTGCGTTGAAGTGTCCATATACATATGATCTTATCAGATATACATGACGTCTTACGTACATCATTGTATGTAAAGGGGTTAAAAAATAAAAATTATTCAAAAATATTATAGATATAAGTAAATGTGATAATTATATTAGATCCCTTATTCATAATTAATTAGGCATAAAACAGAGGGTTCTACCACTCTTTAGATTTGAAAAATTATACTTAACCTGTTTACCCGAAGAATTTTTTAATTCAAATTGTTTCATCGAGAGAAAATCGAAAACTTTTCACTTGTTGATTTTGGCAAAACATATTATGATATATAGAATATATGATATAGAAAATATATATATATATATATATATATATATATATATATATATATATATATATATATATATATATATATATTTATATATATATATGTATATATATATATATATATATATATATATATATATATATATATATATATTTAAAACTAGAATTTCCAATTTAAAAATTGAACAAATTTGCAAACTTAAAATAGTCGGAACAGAGCCTGAATAAATAAATATATTCAACCTTTCCGGAGCTCTATAATTATCTATAACGTAGGATGGGTTTACCAATTCTAACTGAACTCTGTTTAAATAAAAATTTCGTGGCAATAAATTTTTTCAAACAATTTCTCTTATGACGAAATATTTGATTGTACCCTTTTAACAGGTTAATATATAACCCAAATTTATATTCATTGTTGCAGCAAATATATTATTTATTAATTTTCTTGCTCAAAAGAATTTTTCAATTACTTTCGCCACATTGTATCGCACTGGTAATAATTTATTAATAATTCCACTGTCGTTTATTTTTTCAGAATCATGGCAGGCAACAATAAAGATAGATCCGGCGACATTGCCAACGTTCCAAACGTCCAGTCAAGTGTTTAAGATTACCGACAAGGATACGGTCATTCTGCCGTGCGAAGTTTCGAATCCTGGTGAGTTTTCTTTCCTCCTTCTTTCAGTTTTTCAGAATTTTCTCATTTAGTTTGTATTTAATTCCAAAAATTTAAATCAAAAAGTCCAAAATATGCGAGCGAAATTCAAATTTGAGAAACGCATCACCATTGGTCATATGTTAAATATGTCCATATCTATAAAATGTTTTTTTTTAGCTTTTTTCATTATCGAAATTGTAAATTAAAACTGAAAATCTTTAACTGTCTGTACAAATATGCTATGCAACACTGAATGTCATGTGTTCGTCATCTAAAGCGCGCATATATATATATATATATATATATATATATATATATATATATATATATATATATATGTATATATATATATATATATAAATATATTTCCAATTACCGAAAAATAATAATTGTAGAAAATCATTTAATAATTGAGTTTTACAAACGTTATCAAAATGTTTTTACAGATGTTGTTATAAACTATATATTGGTTAAGCCGATTTATGATTTTATTTTTATATCTAAATTAAAAAGGCCAAGTTTTAAACACAAGGCAATCTACCGAGACAATTTATTGCGGGTTCAATTATAGCTGCGACTGCGCTGAAGCCTTCGCGATTTGTTCCTACATTACATAACTTTGAAGAGACAATCTTATATTGTCCCTGCAGATTGTCGTGTGTATGAAAACCTTATATTTTTGTTTGTTACTTTACGTGAAAATTGTCACCACTCATGATAATTCATTTACAACACTCGATTTATATTTCACAACAGTAACCACTCGATTTATATTACAACGATTTATATTACATTTATATTTCCTTCACATTCACCTTCGACTTCAACCTTATTGTTGTCTGGATAAAGTCGTTCAAAAAGATTTTCGACCAATATTAAAACAGACTTTCGAACTTTCGAAGGATCTAATAAGCATCTAGCCAATTCTGTTCGATGATACATTCCATGATATTTTGCATTGAAGCCTTGCTTATATCAGAACCAATTAATTTCTTTTCCAAGAATCAGCAGGACAATCTGCTATTTTTTCAATTATCCGGGCACCGTCATGTGTGACCGTCACGGACACCCACAATATCAGTTCTGAAACTGATACTAAATGAATCTAAATGTTTTTCAACACTTATTGCGATATTATTTGCAGAACAAGTTCCTTCAATTCGCAGAAAGCCTAAATTGCAATAAAAATTTTGGCAAGATTTGATTGGGAAACCAGCTAGCTTTCCGAATAAATGCAGAATTTGAAATTGCTCGAACAGATATACCATTGATGGTTGACATTTTTGCAACAACAGTTTGCAATGTTTGAAAGAGCACTCATTGTATTTCATTTTTTGAATTTCATTTCATTTTAATTCATTGTATTTTATTTTTATTTATTTTTTGAAAAAACCGAAAACCGCGGTTCTTTATGACGGTCATGCGGTTTCGGTTTTTGCACAGAAAACCGCGGTTTTGCGGATGGGATATATCCGAACCAGAAACCCTAACTCTTACGTACCTAATTGTTATTTTTTAATGTGATTCTACTATAATCTCGCATATTGAGAATTGAGACTCCCTAGGCTAGGGTCACAGTCACGGGTCAGTCTAGGGTCATAGTCACCTTGCGCCTAGGGCCACAAGTAATGTAAACGCGCCCCTGATGATACACGTACCCATTCGGTAGGCATCCTCATTCTTATAGACACGATCAATTTGTCCAGTGTTTTTTTATAACCGACACATCATTAGTTTGCACACTGACGATCCAGTACTTAAGACAGATACTGGTTGCTTCAAATAATAAAATGTTAAACTTTAAATAAAACTTAAATTTAAATAAAACTAAAAAAAAAATACTACCATTGATTTTTATTGGTGCACCAACTGTAGTTCCCGATTTAAAAGTAAGCTAAGTATTGTTGAGCTATTGTTAAGTTGAGGTATTGCTAGAATCTCGAATTTAAATCCTCCCGTTTAACAATCCGCTCGTTAAACCTTAATTTTATCCGCTTGTATAATAAATAACCGTTACTGTTGCTACATATTCCTGTTTAAAAATTAAGAAAAAAACAAACAAAGGCGGCAGCTAATTATATACCAAAATTACACTTTGTGGAGAAATTACAATATTCAGAGCGTCATCAAGTTTATATTTAGGTCGATTCTCATATACGCGATACTCAACTACGTGACGGCACGCGACATGGCCTGTCAAATAATGATTACGTCATCGACATATCTATACCAAAATGAAATATGTTTTTTGGAAAATCTAGTTTGAAATTTTTTTCTTCGATAGTTGACATGAATAGATCGGCTAAAACGGGGCTTAATGGCGATCCCATTGCTAGACCTGATGTTTGCTGATAGTAAGTGTTATTAAATTTGAAGTAATTTTGATTAACACATGTTGCCAGGGCTTCATAAAGTTCTGATTTTATAAGATGATGACAATTGGCATTATCAATTAAATATTGTATGATTTCGAGACACTCTTTAGTAGGTATATTCATCAATAACAAATCCGATAAATCCACAATAATTGTAGAGTCAAAAATCGTTCTAAAAAAAGTGCAAGAACCTCTTATACCTCGAGCCAAAATAGCCGATCATATAAAATCGTACGCAGGTAATTCTACAGACTCCGCAGTGATCAAATCGATTAAAACAAAAATTGAGTCCAATTCTTTAGTCCTTACAAAAACCGATAAATCGAATTCGATAGTCGTCTTAGAAAGAGAACACTACATTCATAAAATGAACTCTCAAAAAAAAGAAGGTCTTTTAAAAAATATTACAACTTTGTTCTCAAAATTTAAGAAATTTGAAATCATAAATCAGAATCCCACAGCTCCCAGACTCTATGGTTTAATTAAAACTCACAAACCCCATTCTCCCATTAGACCTACATTGCACCTACATTAACAGTGTAGCAAGAGTTTTGGCAATTAAACTGAAAAATCTTTTCAAAAAATGCACCAAATTTACCCCAAAATATTCTGCAAAAAATTCACTAGCCCTCTCGGAACTCCTCAAACTAATAACAACTCCAATAAACTCCAAACTCGTATGTTTTGGTGTTAGTAGTATGTTTTCTAATATACCTACTAAAGAGTGTCTCGAAATCATACAAAATTCAATAGATAAAGCCAATTGTCATAATATTATAAAATCTGAACTTGATGAAGCCCTGGAAACATGTGTTTATCAATATTACTTCAAATTTAATAACATATACTATCAGCAAACATCAGGTCTAGCAATGGGATTGCCATTAAGCCGATCTATTCATGTCAACTATCGAAGAAAACATTTTCAAACTAGATTTCTCCAAAAAACATATTCCATTTTGGTATAGATATGTCGATGACGTAATAGTATGTTTTAGTGGTACAACACGTCAATTAGACAAATTTTTCAACCTAATAAACAACGTTCATCCCAAAGTTAAATTCACCATCGAGGTAGAAACAGACAACAAAATAAACTTCTTAGACCTTACTCTGATTCACAAAAACAACAAAATAGAATTTGATATATAAAGAAAACCCACCAATGTTAACTCTGCAATCCCGTATTCATCATTTCACCCGATAACACAAAAACTAGCGGCCTATCATTCAATGAAACATCGAGCCTTTTCAATCCCCCTTTCCTCAGAAAAGAGAATCAAAGAATTGAATACCATCATTTCAATCGCTACAGAGAATGGTTTCCCAAAAAACTCATCTAAAACATTATTAATAATAAACGAACCCAATTCACAATGGCCCAAATATATCAGAAAACCTCAAATTCAGACAAAACTTTCACCTCCCTGACATATTTTGGCAAAACAAGCGAACACATCGCAAATGTCCTTCGAAAGAAAAATCTTGAAGTAGCATTTAAACCCTTCCCAAAGATGTCCAACATATTGTTTAATGCCAAAGACAAAATCAACCCCATAAAAAATCCGACGTATACGAAATTCATTGTTCCGAATGCAATAGTGTGTACATAGGGCAGACAGGACGAAGTTTTGCAACACGGTTTTCAGAACATTCTCGCGCTTTTCGTCTGAATAAAGACACTAGTTCTTTTTCAAACCATTGTCTCGAATGCAATCATAAATTCCCAGATATAGATAATCTAAAAATCTTGCATAATTGCATCAAAGGCCCGAAACTAAATCTCCTAGAGTTATTAGAAATTTTCAAAAAAAAACGTAATCTCTAAGTTAAACTCCTAAACGAGCAAACCGACCTAATCTTTTCCCAACTTTTTAATCTCACACAATCTCAAACAGATAAGTCCTCATGTACGGAGAGACGTGTGGTAAAAAACAAAGTGAATTTTTCAATTCAATGTAAGTATGTATTACCACGTAGTAACTCTCGCAACCATCTTACCCGTTATATTAATTTATTAATTTTATTTAATATTTTTCAATGTGTCCGTAATATCTCCTAAAATATTTTGTAATTTCCCAGGATTCTTGAAATTCTCGGTGAAATTAATTTTTATTTATTCAGGGATGAGAATACATCTGAGAAATGATTTGATTTTATACATCTCGTGAGTGTATTGTTATCGTTTATTGTTGTTTGATTAATTTTGTATATCCCTGAGATACGTGACTATTAGAAAATGTATAAAAATAATAGACTTCAAAATATAAAAATAATAATAGACTTTTTCCTCACACTCAGCATTGGTTTAATGTCCGCCAACGTACTCGACTAACTTCGCACTATCGTTTCCAGTGATGTACCGAATACCACATATGAAATAATACAATAGCGCACAAAACAGCCATTTTGCTTAGGTACACGTAGTGCAAAGGTACAACGGGTTCCCCTACTCATTTTTACTTCATATTGTAGTAATAATTATTTTTATTTGCTATTGTTCAGTTATATCAGATATATCCAACGCAAGTGTTAGGCTACGGCCTGAGTGAACGTGCGTTGAGCGGCGAGCGGGGCGTGCAGTTTAAGCGGGCAATGGGCGTCCAATGCCTGGCCTGAGTTATGAGCGGAGCGTGCAGCGTGCAGCTGCATCCGACGCGACGGTCTCCCACTCATCTCAGCTGCACGCTGTAGAGGAACGCTAAACACAAACTGATTTGAAATGAGCGTGCACGCCACGCTGCCCGCCCCGCTCACTTACTTACTTAGGACGCCTGCTACTAACAATATGACCATGTGTTTGAGATGCACGCTGCACGCCACGCCACGCTCCACGCTCTGTTTGAGCGGGCACTCAGGCCGTAGACTTAGGCTAAAAATACGTGCCAATTGTACAGTGGTAATTGCAGAATCTTTTCAGAATTTATAATTCGTATATACTACTACATGAGAAAATTCACATGTTTTGTGAAGAAATTTAGGGAAAACGATTACAAATTATTTTTAATTTGTACTATTTTATATTACCCCTTTTATTTATATTTTATATTTTAATTTATATACTATACTATTATTTTATATTTTAATTTCATTATACCAACCACTCGGTAAATGTCTGTAGTATTTTCTAAAATTATTTAAAAATAAATGTTGTTTTATAATTTTCGTGAAAATTAATAAGCTTAGCTAAGGTGGAAATTGGTTGTCTTATTAGGTTTGCTATGAGAGAGTTGTAAATGCTTGGAGGAGATGAGGAATAAATTGTTAACTTTTCCCCGCACCTGAAGCCACGTTTAAAGTAATTCTGTTTAAGTTAAGGGAATAACTCTCGGAATCTCCAAAATAATTATTCCTCGCCGTATACCTACACTTAACATTTCGATTTAAATATAAAATAATAAGATTTTATATGTTCGTAGAATTTCTAAAATTATTTTCACAGAAAGAGCAAAAAAAGCAAATACAAATTTAGTATAACATAAGAGTGTTGCTAAAAATGTGGGAAAACTCGAGCTTTAAAGTGAGGCGGAAAATTGAGGTCTTTGCAGAATTTAAGTGCCTGATTGACTTCCTCGTTTTCAATTTTCGAGTAAAACAGATTATCTGAGCAGCGTTTGATGCCCGAACTTCAATGAGAATGAAACACTTTAAGGCGATTATATTTGAACGAGCACTCTTCCCTCTTGAATAATGATACATGTAAATAAAACTTATGTCTCAGCGCAGGGGTATTATACCAAATGAACTATTATATTAAATATTCACCCACCTAAAGAATATCAACCAGAAAACAATAAATTATAACAATTACTCGACAAATTTAGAGAGAGGGAAATATATTTATTAGGTTAGGTTTTAGGTTGAGGGAAGTATATTTATTCGGTACTTACGTATTAACGCCACCACCGCTATATATTGGATCGAGAGTTCGCGATGCCGCGCGTATGTTGTATTGATTTGTCTGTCTGCTTCGCGGCGGGAAACCTAATCTAACCGGGGTTAAAAAATAAAGTATTTTGAGTTTTTAAAAAGTTTTAATTTTAAATAAAATGTTTTATTTTATGATTTATTATAAAAATTTTAGGTGTAGATAGTTGGCATTTAAAAATGTGGCGGTGATGGCGTTAATAGGTAAGTACCATTTATTACATGCGTGGTTTACTTGGTATAAAAAAGGCTGCCAACTACGAGGTCCTTCTGCTTTTTTACTTTTTTTTTACATCGAATTGAGCCCCTATGGACTGCGTGGTAACAACCAATTTCATTTTAGTGTCTATGTCTTGTTCCAGTTTTGACTTCCTGCCATTATCTTCTAAACCCACTAAGAAGTGCCTGTTTATGCTCTTCGGACAAAGGTCCTCTCCGTCTTTTTTACGTCATTTTAAAACCTTGGTAGTTGTTGACCAATTTTTTAAATTTGTTCCTATTATGAACGTTTCTCTCTGAGATATCAATCTGCCTAAGATCATTTTAACATTCTTGGAGCCACCTCGGCTTTGTTTTCTTAGATTAGAAAACTCAATATGCTTTTGGTTAGTCGGTCACCGTACAGCCTCATGATTTGACCGTAAAATAACAATCGTCTCTTCTTAATGAATGCTGCACTGGGTTATGTCTTGCTGTAGTCCTCATTTGCTCTCATTCGCCATATTCCATCAAACCATCTGTTACCTAAGATTTTCCTGAATATCCTATGTTCTCGTTTTTCCTGCCACTCAGCTTGACCTTGCCTATTTATATAAAACTGTATTATGTCTGAACCTGGCTCCCATACTCATAGACTTTTTGTTATGGGTATTCTTTCTCAGTTTGTATGCCTGGTCCAACTAGCTTATCCTGACATTAATTGCTTGTTCTACTAATCCATTCTACTGGATTACTTCACTGAGGTACCTGAAATTCTTGAGTCGTCCATTTTTTTCCGGATTGGTGATAATCCATTCAGGCACATCGTAGTATATGTAGTATATAGTATTAGTATATCGTGGTATATATGTTCGTCATATATTTTGTCTTTTAGCCCTTTCGTGACTACGGGTACACATATGTACCACCAATTAGTAACACAGGACTAAAAATACTTATCGCTATTTAAAACGGTGAATATTTGTACCACTCAGTCCTGTTAAGTGTCCTCTTGTCAGAACACGCGCGGGAGACATCGCATAACCTCATTTATCGATCATTTTCCGTTGGTAGTTGCTCGACGCACGTGTTTCTGCTAACATTTTGCAAGAATTTGTGCAAAAAAATAGTGTTTTGTGTTAAAAAATGTACAGAAACGACATCTGTGTCCACTTTGTGTTTGGTAAGTGTGCTTTTGTTTATTATTTACTGATCAAAATATTGGAATGGGTGGATGCAGAGCCCTGGTACATATATGTACCATCCGCCTTATGCAGTGGTTCGTTTATGTACCAGTTGTTCAGTAAGTAGAAAGATATTTTTTTTTGTATATATGGATTGGAAAAGGCCACTAACGTCTTCTGAGCTGGAAGAGGCAGCCAACAATTTGTCTGACTTTCCATCAAGATCGGATAGTTTTGATCCCTACGAGCCTTCTGATGATAGTGATGATCTCTACGGTCTTCTCATGAGGAATCTGATTCAAATGCTACTGATTCAACGGAAGAATCTGATGCGAATATTGTTGAATCGTAGTCCCAAGATGTCTTGCAGCTTGAATGCTCTTCGAGGGATACCCCAAAGTCTCCGTTACTTCCAGAAACTGTAGCCTCTTCTTCAGATTCTTTTGTGCTGTTTACTAAACCTGGTGAATTATTCATTTCAAAACAAAAAATATCCTTTAAGCGGAACTGCTCCTTATCTCCTGAATTTAACAGGAACCTTACACATTTTCAATTGTTTCAGAAAATGTTTCCATGCTCATTGTTTATACACATTGCTCAGTGTACTAACGAAAGAATAAGAATTCACAAAGAAACAAAACGCGATGCACGTTTGAAGGAAACCGATGAGGGCGAAATAAAAATTGTTCTTGGATGCATGCTGGTTATGTGTTACAATCATGCCCCACAAATCAGCGATTATTGGTCAAGTCATCCCTCGATGGGGAATATTGCAATACAGAATTCAATCTCTAGAGATAGATTCAAATTTACGTCTTCAAAGATGTATTTCGCTTCACCACGCAAACCGCGTGAATGCTCCAAGACCTATTATATTGATGAGGTCGTTGAGTGTTTGAAACGCATATTCCAAAAATGTCGTCAAGATAGTTGCTTTCAGAGCATTGACGAGTCTATGACTAAATTCAACGGTCGGTCAATGAAACAATATATGCCTCTAAAGCCAATAAAAAAGGGCACAAAAAATTGGCTTTGGTCCGATTCTTACACTGGCTATACGTCCGACTTTAATATTTATACAGGCCGAGAAACTGAACAATTTAGTGGTACACTGGGAGAGCGCGTTGTACGTAAACTGCTTGCCACAGCCAAAGAAAAGAATATAACGTTTTACTTTGATCGTTTCTTTACGTCGGTATTATAATTTCAATTTAGAATACGCAGCACTTGGTACTTGTAACCAGAACAGGAAAAATATACCTAAGATTACAGACAAATTAGATAGAGGTGGATATGTATTTCGATGTAGCAGTGATGGACTGATGTTTGTGAAATGGCAAGATACTAAAGTCCTTATGCTAAGTAATTGCCATTATGATGTGGTTGTGAATGTGAAAAAAACAATTAAAGATTGTTCCAAAATTGACGTGGCTTGTCCTCGAATGATAGCATTTTATAGAGAAATTATAGGGGGCGTCGACTTAGCAGACCAGATGGCGGGTGTTTGATTAATAATAATAATAATATTTATTTTTGGTACTGTGTACATTTTCATACAATAGACCATCGTCAAAAAAAAAATGAACAAAAGTTACATACAATAGAAAACAATAGGAAAAAAAATATCTAGAAATAAAGGGTTAAAGAATAGTTGATGATATAATAATCATCTATTACTACTATAAAGAATAGTACATGAATTCTTCCATGCTATAAAAAGCACAGGCTATCAATAATTCACGAGCTTTCGCTTTAAACTCCCTTACTGATAATGAATTTGTATTAGTAATACTTCGGATGATCTTATTAATCTTAATCTTATTGTAACATACGATACCAATATGTAAGTGGTTTCGTTTACCGCTTTCTAATCTTGAAAATGGCACTCTGAGTTTGTGAATATTGCGTAAGTTATGACTATGTAGTTCATAATTTTTAGGTAAGTCGGAATGGCGTTGATTTACAAGTATGACTAATCGAAATATATATAAGGAGGGTAGCGTTAAAATTTTGTGCTTGATGAACAAAGAGCGACAGGATTGAAGAGGATGTACATTGAACATAGCTCGTAATATCTTTTTCTGCATTTTAAATACCGCATCAACATTTGCTGCTGACCCCCAAAATATCAGACCGCATGACAACCTAGACTGAACGATGGCGTGGTAAAATATTATCAGAATATCAACTGTTACACACTCTCTACATTTCTAATCAGATAACACACACTACTTAATGTCGAACATGTTAATTCAATATGAACGTCCCATTTTAGTTTGTTGCCAAATGTTACTCATAGAAATTTTATAGATTCGGCCCCTTTGATTGATTTTTGATCAAGTCTTAGAAATAAACTATAGTCATTAGACACATTTTTTGAAGAAATCTCATGAAGTATGTTTTGCTTATGTTTAAGGTCAGTCCATTTTGTATACACCATCTTCTTAACGGTTCTGATTTTAAATTGCTATTTTTAATTAAATCGTGTATGTCTGGGTTAGATACTATAATGTTGCTGTCGTCAGCGTAAAAAATATATTTGCTTTGAACATTATTTGTTTCCGCCAGATCATTAACAAATATTAAAAATAGAGTTGGTCCAAGTAGAGAGCCTTGAGGTGCACCACACTTCATTACTTTGCTTTCCGATTTATAACCATTGGTGATCACTGTTTGTCCTCTTTCGTGTAAGTAAGATTTAACCCAGTTGTTAGCGACGCCTCTAACTCCGATGTTTTCAATTTTTTGTAGAAGGAGCTTGTGATCGATAGTGTTAAATGCTTTACTTAGATTGTAAAATAAAGGAAGAACCTCCTGCTTACAAATTTGGGAAGAAATTATAAAATTAAGACTATCTAACAGAGCTGTATCAGTTGACCTATTCTTCCTGAAGCCGTGTTGACTGTTTGCCAGTATGTTATTGGTTTCCAAGTAACTTGATAATCGAGTAAGATATTCTGACTCAAGAATTTTTGAAAATTGGCTTTGAATACAAATTGGTCTGTAGTTAAGGGGATCCTGCCGTGACCCTTTATTTTTGTAAATCGGGATGCACTTTGATCCTTTCAAACATGTCGGGAAACATCCGGAAGTAAAGGATTCATTAACAAGGTTGCAAAGAGGTTCGGCTATAAGGTGACTTATGCTTTTTAATACCCTACCATCTACTTCGTCTAAACCTTGAGATGGCGTTAGCGTAACTCGGTTTATTATATCGATGATTTCCTGAGGTGTTACTGGATTTAGGAAAAATGTTTTATTAAAATGGCTTATTTTAATGTTTTGTAATTTGGATCTGGTGTTGTTACAGACACGGTTGAAAATATTTTTGAGAACTACTCACAAATTTCCTTCTTATTAGAGATTTCCTGGTTATTTTCGTCAAGTAGCTTTATATCATAATTTTTTTTGTATTTGTCTTGATGATTATTTATTATGCGCCAACTTTCTCGTACCTTATTCTGAGACATCAATATTTTTTTGTTGTTTACACCAATGATGTGATTTTTGACTATATTTTTATACTCGTATCTAAGTTGTTTATATCGGTGTCGATATTTGTCCTTCTCTGTCGTTTTCACTATCTTGGACATTTCGCATAAAAAGTGGTGTAAATTTTTGATTTCGATATTGTACCATTTTTTCCAGTCCTCTTGTATTCATATTACACTTTGGAAGAGCAGTGTTGTAATGTTCTAAAAATACGTCGTAAAATATTTGAAATTTTTCATCTATATCTAAATCTAACAGATGGTTTGTCAAAGCTGACCAATCCGTCATTTGAAGATTCTCGTACAGTACGTCAATATGTTTTTTACTTATGATTCTTTTCTGTATATATCTTATATCCGAAGACCCAACACATACTATGTCAAATTTGCATATTTGATAACAGTGGTCTGATAGAAATGAGGATTTTACAATTACATGCAGTGGTTGGTGGTAATTGGAGAAAACATTGTCTATACAGGTCGCGCTATGGTTGGTTATGCGCGTTGGTTCCAGCACGTGCGGCTTCAGTCCAAATTCATTAAAAGCATTCAGAATATTCTGTTGATCCGAGTTTTTCTCCAATACGTTGATGTTCACGTCACCGCATACAACTAGAGCAACTTTGGGTTTAAACACTTTTTAGAGCAATATATTTAAATTATACAAAAAAAGGTTGAAATCACTGTCCGGTGTTCGATACACTGCAACAACAGATATGAGTTCTCTGCCACAGATAATTTTACTTGCCGCAAATTCAAAATGCTTTTCGATTGCAATTAACCCGTTGATTGTTACCGGTGTAGTTTGCATTTTTTCACTTGCAAACACGGCTACCCCTCCACGTTTGATATTTTTATATCTCGGGATAGATGTAGTCTTCACTTCGCTTTCACTGAGACAATGCTCTGTGACACGTAAAATGTCAACATTGTGTTCGTTTAGATGTAGCTGTAGATTCATCTCCTTTCCTCTTATCCCTTGCACCTTGAAATTCATGATGTTGACGAACCTGGTTGATCGTTCTTCCGAGCCTCTTCTTTTCGTTGTTACTGGGTTAATATTTATTTGTTCATTTTGGTCTTCTCCAGATTTAGACAGGAAATTAACGAAATGGTGGAAAAATTGTTCTATCGTTTATTCATGATGGCAGTTGTAAATTCATGGATCATATATAACGAACTACATAAAAAGAAGCATCCGCTATTGCAATTTTTAGTGCCTTTGGCAGAAAAGATGATAAGCGAGGGGAAAAGATCAGCAGCAACACAACAGTATGCAAGAAAGGGCAGAGTTTCAAGAAAACCAAAAAGTCTTGCAACCGTGTCTCTTGATCTACCCTTCGAATGTCCAACTAGAAAAAGGTGTAGAAGATGTACAGAGAGAAAGAAACAGACACGTTCAAAAACATATTGTCAAAAATGCAATACTTCTCTTTGTAAAAACTGTTTTGCGCTTTACCACACTTAATAATATGTGAAATATACATTTTTTTTTCAAAATAATTGTTTGTTGTTTTTATGAGAATACCCGGACTACTGGTTTACCACTACCCCCACTACCGCCAGAAAAAAAAATATTTTTTTTCGAAAAAACAACTTATTCTTACTATACAAACTTGAAAAAAGTTGAATAATTAGGGCTAGTCTGCATGAAAAAAAACCGTCTTGAAAGGGTTAAATAGAAATCTGGAGTCCAACGTTTTCAGCCATTTCTGACAGTCTATTGATCTTGTTGACTGCTGACTCTATGTTGCTAGCAAAAATGACCAGGTCATCTGCAAACACCCCAAAGGCACTCCTGGGTACACTCCTTTGTTCTTTGGACCAAATTTGTTCTAAAGCACTTTTCATTTGTTTCTTCTTAGCCTAACAGCTTTTTCCACTCTCGAATGATCTTTTCCAAAACACAGTTGAAAAGGATTGGGTACAATCCATCTTCTTGTCTTACGCCCGTTATGATTGTAAAGGGTTCTGATATCTCACTAATCAATTTTATTTTGGACACTGTGTTAGTAAGAGTTTGTTTGACTAGCTGTTTATATGTATTTTGATGTATTTACCCTTAACACTTCCAAAATATCCATTTACGACTCTCGATCGATGGAGTCCTATGCCTTGTGGAAATGAAAAACCACGACCACGTAGTTATTTCCTCCAGTTTTTTTTATACTTGATAATGAGGTTAAAAATCTGTTCTAGGCAATAACGGCCCTTTCGAAAACCAGCTTGATATTCCCCAATCAGTTGGTCAAAATGACCTTCTATTCTGTTTGTATTGCTTTGGAAACTGGTATTGTCACAAACGAAGAAAGAATTAACAACTTGCGATGCGCAGACGATACGTTATCGTCGCCGACAGTATGGAAGCCCTACAACATCTCGTTGAGTTAACAAGCATTTTCCGCAAGAGGTATGTCCTAGATATGAACCTTAAGAAAACCAAAGTCATGGCAACTTAAAAAACCAAAGCACAATAGACCATATATAAATATTAATAACGACAACATGGAAAGGGTATCCTCCTACAAATATCTTGGTACGTGGGTAACTGAAACAGCAGAACATACAAAAAAAGCAAGTGTCGAATTGAAGTAGCTCGCAGCGCTTTTATAAAAATGAACAAAATACTCTGCAGCCGAGAACTGAGAACCAGTATACTAAAATGCTATATAATGCATCCATTCTATTGTATGGAATGGAGGCTTGGACACTCAAATAAGAAAACATCAAGAACATAGAAGCATTTGAAATGTAGTGTTATTTGTTATGTATATGTATATTAGTGAAATATAGGAGGATGCTGAGAATACCATGGGTTGACAAGGTTTCAAATGAGGAAGTACTACGCCGAATGAATAAACATAGAGAAATTAGTAACACCATAAAAAGGAGAAAATTAGAATATCTAGGACATGTTCTGAGAGGAGATAGATATATCCTTAAGCTAATTATTCAAGGCAAAATGAAAGGCAAGAGAACGATTGGCAGAAGAAGAATCCCTTGGCTGCGCAACTTGAGGGATTGGTTTGGTAGCACGTCCGCAGAACTCTTGAGGCGGACGATTGATAAGGTCCGGGTAGTAATGATTTCCAATCTCCGATAGGGGCGGAATTTCAAGAAGAAGATTGCTTTGGAGAGAGTCTTATATGAAACAGATACTAATGAGATGCCACTATAGTTATTGACATTCTTTTTATCACCTTGTTTGTGTAGAGGATGGATGAAAGCTAACTGACATTCCATTGGTGTCATCCCAATTCTCCAGATCTCCTAAAAAAAACTGGACTAGTACATCTAGAGTTCGGATTTTCGCAAAAACAATTTCAGAGGTTTCTATCAGACGTTCAAGTCTAATTTGAAAGGATACCTAGCCCCAAGTCTTCGTTTTACAGACGAAAATGGAAAACTGGGATTCACCAATAAAGCAAACTGCACGACCATGTCTCGTTATTTTGAAAACGTACTTAATTGTGACGAACCGAAAGAAATATTTCCTGCATGCGCCCCGATCCACAAACTACCAAACTCATCTCCACCTTTTCCTGGTAAAGAGGAGACCAATGAAGTCATCAACAACCTTAAGAATAATAAGGCTGCTGGAGAGGATTCAATAGTTGCGGAACTAGATAAAAAGTAGACAAATCACGGAACAAATAAAAGAATAAACTAAAAGGAAATGGCAGGAGAACTCCATCTCAAGTCTTTCGCTTGTCCAGCGAATTAGAAAGCGGTATGTTCCACTGTGTCTGCCTCCCCACAATAGGTGCAATCTTCCGATTCCTGCATATGAAACCGTTTGAGGTAGGCTGCAAAACAGCCATGGCTGCCCAGAATTTGTGTGATGTGGTATCTCACCTCTCCATGATTCCTGTTTGTCGACTTTATTATATCCGGGATCAGTTTTTTGGTCAACCACCCATTATCTACTGCCATTTCCTTTTAGTTTATTCTTTTATTTGTTCCGTGATTTGTCTATTTTTGTCTCTAGTTCCGCAACTATTGAATCCTCTCCAGCAGCCTTATTATTCTTAAGATTGTTGATGACTTCATTGGTCTCCTCTTTACCAGGAAAAGGTGGAGATGAGTTTGGTAGTTTGTGGATCGGGGCGAATGCAGGAAATCTTTCTTTCGGTTCGTCACAATTAAGTACGTTTTCAAAATAACGAGACATGGTCGTTCAGTTTTCTTTATTGGTCAATCCCAGTTTTCCATTTTCGTCTGTAAAACGAAGACTTGGGGCTTGGTATCCTTTCGAATTAGAGTTGAACGTCTGATAGAAGTCTCTGGAATTGTTTTTCCGAAAATCCTGATCGATCTGTTCTAATAGCTGTTTCTCATACATTGGATTAGTCCTTCGTAAAGTTCATACATATTTTCGAACTTCACGGAATACATCATGGACTTTAGCTGTCAGGATTGCAGTATTAGCTGCTTATTGGATCTTGGAGGCGATGTTCGTCCAATTATGGGATTAAAATGTCAGTTGCTGGTGGTATTGTTCTAATATGTTTTGTTTGATTTTAAGCTTTGCAACATCGAATTTATTAATTTTATTTCTGGTTTTCACGGCCTTATTGAGAGGGATGAAATTCATTTTGGAGAAGTAATGATCCGAATCGAACTGGGCACATCTCTGTAAATATTTCTTTAATCGCTCTCCTAGATATCGCTATATGATCAATCTGTTTCTCTCCACACACATTGCCTGGTGGTCGCCAAATTTTCTGTTTACTTGGCTTGTGTTTGTAAAATTATCTGAAGATTAAAGGATCGACACAGATTGACGAGTCTAATGTTCTTCAAGTAGGTCCCAAAACTGTTGGACTCAGGATTACGTTTGTTATTTTCATCGATTGGTGCATTGATCATTGTGTCATTTGTTACCACATCTGAGAGAGAATTAGGATAGAAAGCCTCTCAAGAAGGCTTGAGAACTCTACGATTGATTTGACCATCTTTTTACGAACAACAAAAGCTGTGCTGTGTATAGGTATGTGGTTACCTATTTTGACTGCTTTACTAATTTTGAGTATAAAAAATGTCAAAAATACTAGTCTAACTATAAACGAATTAAAAATAAGACTCGGAAGGATGAAATTATAAAGAAATTGTCCTAAAAAAATATGGACCTAGTAACTTAATAAGGACGAAAAGGATAGTTGCGACCTTTACTACGTCGTATTAATCCATACTTACTCCGTAATTTTAGACTCATTTGGTGCGACAAGTTTAAACTCATAGTAATAAGGACAAGTTTGTAAGTTATTGATATGGTTTTTGAGTTGAAAGCCAAGGGATTTTCAAAGACAACAAAAATATAACGAGTTTTCAATTCAATGTTCAAACTATTACAAAAGAATGAATGCGATTAATAATACCTATTATATAGTTTTTTAATATATAAAATAAAAATGTATGTTTTCATAGTCTAAACTGTAATAATTCGTTGCGGTTGATAAATGCTCAACAACGCGAAGAAAAGCTTTTTCGTGTAGCTTTCTCCGTTTGCTGGTGCTCTTTATATAAGTGAATATAGTAATAATTCCTATTATTTTTTTTCTTTTTCGTAATCTTAAGCTTTAAATGCTGTGCATGCAGTAGCGGCAATAAATTATTTCACTGCAGGATAGAAACTGCCTTTCATATTAAATATGAGAATTTTTTATTGAATCTAGAAATTACAACAAAGAGAATAACAGATCTGGGAATAAATCTTTTTTTACAATATGAGGCCGACCGGGATATTACAAACGATAAATAATAATTCTAGAGTCTAATAGTTTTATTCAATAGTGGAATATTTATTTCTATGCATTTAATTATGGAGATAAAATAAATTTGAAATGGTTTTTACTCAATTTAGTTTTAATCTAATTTAAATAATTGCAAGTAGATTTTAGTATTTCTAGACAAGAATGTATTAGATTATTTTCAGCATTTTTGAGCTTTAACGCCTAGAAAATGTAGGAATATATTGCGTACTTTAAAAGGTTAACTTCAAGCAAATATATTTAATAAGCTGTAAATGATTTATGCATTTATTACTTACGATTGGAAAATTTAAGCATCAAATATTTATCGGAAAATATAAGTTTAACTTTGTAAGTGAACAAAAATAAAAAATCATAGATCTCACATTAAGTTGGATAATGTTGTATTTCAGCATTTACAATGTGATTGTGGTTTAACGAATAAACTTTTAACGATTCAAGAAATGAAGAAACATTTTATGTAGATTCGAGTATAGATTAGTAATCAAATCAAGATAAGTACTAACCAACGAATTATAAAAAATAATTAATCTACTTTTTTACACGGATTTCTACTGCTCTCGCCGCCTCTCTTGATCCTCGGTAAGGTTTTTTATTTCCATCACTTCATCTATTCCATCCCTCCTGCTTCTTCTAGGTCTTCCACTCTTTCTCCTCTCCGACGGTATCCATTCCAATACTTTCCTATCCATCCTTTATTTCCTATCAATCCTTCGTCTTCCATCCTTTCCCTTCGTGTGACAGAACCAAGTCAGTTGTTTTTTCT
The DNA here is from genome assembly GCA_944588485.1 of Phosphuga atrata. Classification (NCBI taxonomy): domain Eukaryota; kingdom Metazoa; phylum Arthropoda; class Insecta; order Coleoptera; family Silphidae; genus Phosphuga; species Phosphuga atrata. The sequence goes on along the minus strand of OX155896.1, from coordinate 9,601,076 downwards.
CAACGTCGTCTGAAATATTCTATTGCCTGCCTGTTATATTTCCGATCTCCTCGTTTCTCACTCTATCACTACGTGGCGCTCCATAGCTTCTTCTTAAAAAATTTATTTCAGTTGCAAGTAGTTTTCTCTTCAGTGTTTCTGTTATCTCCCATACTTCTGCTACGTACGTTATCACACTATGAACAATACTTTCATATAGTCGCTTTTTTGTTGTTCTCCTTATATTCTTTTCCCAGAGGATTGAATTTAGGGCTCGTATGATTTTTCTATCTTTATTATTCCTTTCATCTCTTGCCTGAGATCTTTTTGATCTCTTCCCTTCTACATCTCTTCCCTGCTATTGCCCTATTTGTTAAATACAACCCCGAGGTATTGCTACTGCTTTTATGAGTTCTTTTTCTAAGAGAAGATTATTCTGAATATTTGTGCCTATTGCCAGGTATTCGCATTTACTCATGTTTATCGATAGACCAGCTTTTCGTCTAGCTTTACAAAAAAAACCTAGCTTCACTCCTAATGCTCTTTTAGGGGTGAAAAGGTTGTCCATTGTTGAGCGACCCGCTCGATATCCAGCCTTGTCCTTCAGGTTGTTTATGTCTAATATTGTCTTCAATAAGGGTCTTCATTATACGAGAATATATTCGCCTATTGTAGGAATGACAGCGATTCTCGGGAAATTATCTGGGTCATATCGTGATCCCTTTTTATGTATGGCTGTGATACATGACGTTCCGTAGGCTTTTGGAATATTTGCACTATTTAGACACTCCTCAAATAAATTACTCAACATAACCTTCTGTTTTTTAGGGCCAAATTGTACAAATTCCGGGAGTATTTCTCAAGGTTCAGGGGATCTTCTAAGTTTAGTCGTTTTGATTGCTTCCTTTACGAGGGATATATCTAGTTTCAAGGTTTCCCCATCGATGTGGTTTGGTTCATTTTCAACTCCATAATGTGGCCTTGTTTCTGTTAACATTTTCGTAAAATGATCTACCCATCATTACTTGGAGATGTTATTATTTGTGAATTCAGTTCTGGATGAGGTTCTTAGCGATTTAACAGTCTTCTGTGCCTCCGTATATATAAATATATTCAACCTTTTCCGAGCTCTATAATGTTGTTCAGTCTTTTTAGGACTGCCAAAACAAATCTCATGTGAAAAATAGTAAATAATTGGCAAATTTCACATGAAATTTGTTTTGGTTGTCCTGGAAAGGTTCAACAATATTAGACAGCTCCGGAAAGGTTGAATATATTGGGTTGTTCGATAAATAATGTCGTTTTATATTTGTGAGTGAATTTATTTATAATAAAAACAAACATTAATCAATGATATATTGACCATTTTATTGGATGACCTTTTGTCACCTTTCGGTAACTTGAAAAATTCCACTTTCGAAGAAGCTTAGGGTTTTAGAAGCGAAGAATTGGTCCAACACATTTTTAACAGGCGCATCGGAATCGAAAGTTATTTTTATATTTGATACCATCCAAATAGTTTTGAACCTAAAGAAAGAAGTTAAAAAAATGGTAATCTGATGGTGCTAAGTTAGGGCTATAGGGTGGATGTGGATCAGTTCCCATTTGATCTCTGTTAATTTTTGACTGGTTATCAATGAGGTATGGTGTCTGGCATTATCCTAATGGAACATCACGCCTTTTATTGGCCAGTTCAGGGCGTTTTTTCTTGATTTCTTCCTTCAATTTCGATAGTTGACCACAGTAGACATTGGAATCATTAGGTTTGTTGGTAGCAGCTGAAAGTTGACTATAACCTTGTAATACCACCACACAGCCTATTTGTATTTTCCTTCATGTGCAGACTAGCGCATAAAGACTAGCATTCCGTCCAAAAGGACACTATGCTGGACCTTCTCTCTGGAGTTATTGAATTCTAAACTGTTCATCATGATCCAGATTTCGATACTGTTAAGATGATATCATATTCATCCTTAGGCCAGGTAAGTTCATGCATCCGCATATATGTCTCCAAAGATCCTCTCCAGATTTCGGTGCCTGTGCAATAAAATAGCATGTGTGCCGCGGTGTCATTTTGGCTACACTCACAGAGGGGAATTTCCCTTTTTCCAAATCTGTGGAGGTATGTTTTGAAATTACCATGGCCTGTTATTAACTGGATTGCGTTATGGAACAGACTGATGTTGAAACCCCTCCAGGTCTTAATGGACGATATAAACAGCAAAATACCACCACACAGAAAGCATAATCTTATATTCATAATCTTCTTTTAAATTTCGTAACATTTTTAATATTTTAATTAATTTCATACAAATAGATAGAGCTGGGTTTTGCATATTTACTACCATAAAGTATATTTGCATTTAATATAAAGTAAATAAATCCGAAAACAATAAATAAAATCACAATATATTTTGAAATATACGGACTATTAACTTTATTAACGGTTTGTGTAGAATAAATATGGATATTTTGGTTTCGATATGTTCGCCGGCTAGTGTGAGTTAATTTAAAAACAAGTTCAATTGGCGCCAATTTAGGTTCGCAAAACGTGAATATATTTCGGGCAATCATCGGCACATTTATTGCATATTAAATATAAACACACACACACGCACTGGATACATTAACCCCGTTTACTTTTCCCATGGCGCTATTATAATTTGCAACTCATGTTCTGTGAAATATATGTATGTCTCATATTTACATACATTTCAATATTTTTCTCTAAAATCCGAATGGAAATTTTATTAAATTTCCATTTGAAAAAATCAGTTCATCAACGAGAACTCGAATACTATTGCAATTGATTTAGAACAAAATTCAGTATAATACTAAACATATGAAACTGAAAAGTACTCGACTAGAAATATAGTGAGGCATGCTGGTAGATCTATTCGGGCCTTATGAGGTCTTCCGAAAACTTAATTCAACTAATTCAAACATTGTCCCGTCCTAATTAGGAATTAGGCTTACTTAGACGAATCTTTGGAAGTCCTAACTTCCTTCTAGTGAGACCTTCCAAACTCTTACCGAACTGTTGGAAGCCTCATTCGATCCTCGTTCCGTTCTAATTAGGTAAGCCTAACTTATGCAAGTAATAATCCTTTTATTATGTTCTATTGGAAGTATTCCTAATTAAATTTAAAGTTACCCTTACATGAAAAAACATCTGTTTCTTTGAATGACCTGTATTCGAAGAAACAGATGTTTTTTCATGTAAGGGTAACTTTAGGATTGTTATCACTAACAGATGATTTTACAACAGAATCGTAATTTTCTGAAACAAATCGAAATATTAATAATAGGATTATACTTTATTAGCAAAAGCTATACGCATTCAAGAATTTCTAAATAAACAGCTATAAATATTTATTTCTAGATAAATAGCTACAAACATTCACTATGGCGCCAACCCCACCAACAACCAAGTGCCAACAACCAACTACATAACCACGACCCATGCCCATGCCAACGACCCATGCCAGCAAAGATAACGCCTTAGTAAACATTTAAAACTGCTTAGTACTGATTAGCATATTGTACTCAAGTCATTGTGTACATTGAGTCAATTCGTTGCTAAGTACAGTATTGAATCTCCTAAGTGTAGAAGACTTTAGAACAGCGAAGGCTTGTGGATTTTTTTGTGGAATTAATTTTTCTGTTTCTTTTCTAAACTCGTCATTGCCTTTTATCTTTTGTACATCGTATTTGCAGGTGTATAGTTTTCTGAGTGAACTTAATATTTTCAGGAAGGATGTCCAAGGAGAATTGTGTGGGGTAATGTTCTGAATCTAGTCCTTTAAGAACTTTAAGTTTCATTTTTTCTACTGTGTTTTGGCGGGAGATTATTACATATGGTTATGCTAGTATTCATCTAATAGTAGATTAGGTGAGATCCCTTTTGGTTTTAGAGGATATTTTCTTACAAATTGTAGACTTGAAAAACAGGTTATGGTTTTTTCAGATCTCAATGAGTCGCATAACATTTTTGTTGGTTTGATGATGTCCTGATTTACCGACCCAGTAACTATATCTCGTGGAGAGGCGACCTGAGTAGGACTTGAAAGATGCAATTGAATCAAGTATTGACTTCTCTACTATAAATCCAGTCCCAAATTGTGGGCAGTTTGTCATTACTCGCTCTCCTGGTTTTCCTTTGTATATTTTGTATCCTTCTGAATCGAAAGGATTCGCGTCTTTATATCGTGATTCCTGAAGTGCAATAATTTTAATTTTGGGTTCTCTAGATTTGGCTAAGAAGTTTTTAAGTTTACCAATTTTCAATAGGGAATTTACATTGAATGTCATAAGCCAAATTCTTGATTTCGGTTTGGTTTTGCTCTTACAGGGTTTCGAGGCACTCCCACTTACCTCCATGCACACATCTGTGATCTCCCCAGAATACCAATAGACCAATTGGGCATTTTCAACCATGGGATTTCACCCACTCGCATAATTCTGTTTTAACGGTGCTATATCCATGTTAACTTGGATTGTATTTTTGAGTTGAGATCTCAGTCTGATTGATCTCAGAGCTCCACTTCTGAATTTATTAACGTAGCTGCCACTAATATGTGGAACAGACGCTGTTCGGGGTACCACCACTGACATGTGGAACCGTGGTGCCCTTTATTTCCTCAGGATGTTGTCTGGCTGTAATTTTGCTGCTTTTAGCCAACCCTCTTCTTTTCCCTGGGCTTGGGACCGGCAACAGCAACTACTGAGCTACTCAATCCACCCAATAGGTACTGCAGGCGGAGTCAATAATATTACGGCTTAAATATATATTTTACGCACAACTGCATCAAAATTGTTCCTTTACATCTTAGTTACCAGGGCCGAAAATTGGACATTACGCCCGTCAAAATTTTACCGGCCCGTGGGCCTGTAAAATGATTGAAAAGCCCACATCAAGATGTATCATCTTAAGACTTCCCAAGATGAAAACCCCGTTTCATATAGGTCTTTATACTTGCTTGGGATCAAACCCAACACAGCTTCATTAGCTTCCATTAATAATGGGGGGAATTCAGCGCTTAGTTCCATTCCGAAATTATGAAAATTGTTGTTTACAATAATTTATAATAGTTTTTATTTCGTAGCAACAAATAACCTAAGAGACGAGCTGTGAATTTAAATCACCGTCGTATTTTTTTTATCGTTTTTAACCATTTTTATTTAAATTTTGTAGTTTTTCTGCAGTTTGCGTAAAACGTTGTACATGCCTCGGGCCGGAGGAATACTACGCCCCTCGCCTCATAAAGGCCCTCCTCCGTCGGGCCTTAACCTTCTGCGGCCGGCGTAATCTTATACCTACGGCCCTCTATATGTAAATTACTATTAATAGCTTACCCGGCGAACTTCGTATCGACTCAGAAACTATAGTCATTAAAAAGTCAAGTCAGTCAAATGTTTCGTCAGTGTCAGTCACGTATCGATATCTGGTAATATTATCGTACACGATTATATATTACATGGGAATATAATCCTGTCTGTCCTCTCCCTCGCATAAGATACAACGTATAAGAAAAAGGCTAATCCGAAATTTCAAAATCCCAAAATCCTAAAGTGCAAAATGTAAAAGCCCAAGAGTGCAGAAAGACCAGAAAGAGTGCATGAGTCCAAAAGACCTAAATCCAAAATTGCAAAAGCTCAAAATCCAAAGTAAAAAATATAAAAATCCAAAAGTCAAGAAGACCAAAATCCAAGAGTGCAAAAGTTTAAATTTTATATTTTAAACTTTTGCACTCTTGGATTTTGGTCTTTTTGACTTTTGGTTTTTTATATTTTTTACTTTGAATTTTGAGCTTTTGCAATTTTTGATTTTGGTCTTTTGGACTCTTGCACTCTTTCGCTCAAAATTTGAATGTCCAAAATCGATAAGAACAAGTGCCCAAAATCCTAAACTTCAGATACATTTCGAAATAATAATGACAAATATTGTGACGTATCTGATTTGGAGATGCTAAAAGATATGGTTTAGCTATTGTGATGTCCCAATAAGTTTCGTTTTCAAGGTAATTGAGCTGCTGACATGCCACACGAAATGTTGGGCACACTGCACCATTGACAGTTCGAAGTGATTCAAATGTCGGCCCACGAACATTAGAGAGTAGAGAAACGTTCGTGCAAATGGATCGCTTTAGCAAATGAAAAAGAAACTTCTCAATGTTGTCGCTGGTGGTGCTGCAGCACGTTTAGCAACATTTGATGCGTTGAAATAAACTCGTTGCCAATTTTCTAGCCGTGCATGAATGGGTAAAGTCACTGGAGATACAAAGTACCGCAATGAAGGCAGCCATTGTAGGGCAACCAGCGAGCGGGAAATTTAAACTGGTATTCCCGATTATCATTGCTGTCTGCTTATGCTTAGTACAGAGATCATGCATTCTGGGACTGAAAAGGATGTGCAGGTCAATGTTTTAAAGAAGGTGCAAAATTAAATTTGACAGTTTGTCTCAAGAAAAAAGTACGAATTTAAATAAAAAATATATATTTATTTATTTACAAAGGTATGCAGCATAAATACAATCATTTTTACTTTATTTTCTACCAACAAATTTTCTCATTGCTAAACTACGGCAGTCTATAGAAGATTTTAAAATGTGTTTGTTCTACTTATTCACCTCACGCAGAGAAAAATAAAATCTGCTATTTACAAACATTTTAACTATATATTGAAAAATCCCATGGGAAGAAGGGTTTTCACTTGGGACTTTATTTAGCTCAACTTGTAGCAAATGTTTTACGAACATTTCTTTGCAATTTTCTGATTCTAAACATATTCTTTTGCCACTGCACTCACTCATTCCTTTCCTCAGATTCACTAACTTGATTCACAACTTCCTCGATAATCATTTGTTCACCCACTGGTATGTCGACAGACTTCACTAACAATAGGAACTGCATCAGGACGTAATAATTTCCGGCCATCAGCTCTCTTCTGCTCAAGTTGAGTCTTTGAGAAATGGACCTACACAACAGATTCAAGAAAGTTTTTCTTACATCTTTACTTCACTATTTCTCAAAATACTAACCTCATAAATTTGAGAACTCGATGTAAGATCGTTTCTTCCAATAAGTGTTCTCCACAATTCTCGTCTAATTTTTATAACGTCACCTAAGAATATGAAACGATACCTAACCTAATCTAACTTAAGAACATTAAAATTAAAATTACCAACGTACGTTAAAACAAATGTTTTATTTATCTGACGCCAATTCGAAAGTCTGAGCCCCAGTTGGGTTCTATTTTTACAATTAAACACACAACTAACGTATTCGTAAGTCACGTGTCCGCCATTGTAGGGGAAAATCTACTTTCTCTCTCTAGTACACGTTCAGTATTTATTGCGGAACTTTGTATATCCAGTGGCTTTTTGGATGGAAATAAATAGCGCCCTCTATTGGCAACCCTTAAGTTATAGCTTAAGTAGTTTCGACTGTGCGAATATATGTGGCGCCCCATAAAAAAATGAGAAAATGCAATTATTTTCATTATTATTACCTTTTTTGGAATTTTAATAGTAACTTTAATAGCAGGGGTGGAGACAAATGCAACAAATCCAAAATCATAAAAATCGGTTGAGCCGTTCTTGAGTTTTTAAAGGTCAAAATTTAAACCCGACTATGTTTTATTCATTAATTAAGATAATAAATATTAAACATATTTATGAAAAAAAAAGAAACGAAAATATATTTGTCAAAATTACAAATATGATATGATTCCTATATAATTGCATTAAATTAATGTTTTGTAATTTGTCAAAACTTTTGGAAACTAGCCGCTAACTAAAACAGTAGTAATACTAAATACTGTTCTTATAATTGTAATTAAATATATTCGCATTTGCACCAAAGACACATGGGAGATTTGTACCACTTTTAGCATAAGTATAAAACGAACTGAAACTCCTAGTCGTGCACGTGTGGCTTCCGAATTAGGCTTCCTCATTAGGAATGAAGCCGGACGTGTGTTGCAAATATGATGACCGCCTAATGCGGTTGCCTCATTTGGAACAAACACGAAGCTCGACATGCCTAATTCGCTCCTAATAAACCGAAACTGTAATTCCGTCAGGTATAATCACATAATAAACCTTTTCATAGTAATTTTTTTTGTGCGCATGTGTCAATTTCCGCCATGTTTTTCGGGCACTTTGACGAATAACTAATGAAAATAACAAAATGCGCGAAACTTTCATATTCTCGCCTTTTAAACATGGCAGACGGGCATGCGCATAACTAACCCTAAAAAATCTATTATAAATATTTGCAAGCTTGCTAAACAACATTAAAATATTATTTGATTAATTTATTCAGAAGCTACATACATCTATAGACCTGACATGTCGCTTACATTTTTTTTATTCGGAATTTTTCAACTTGATATGTTTTTAAGGATTCTCTAGCATTTCGAACTGAAATACAATGTAAAGGTGGCATTCATCTGAAAATGTAACAAATATAGTAATTTTTAAAATGATTAGCTTACAAGACAAAAAAGAACTTAGAAGATATGCAGATTAAACAGGAGACCTTGCTCAACAGAGAAAAAGTCAAGAAAGACAAGAAGTCAAGAAATTCGGGGGTTTTCAGGAAGCTAAAACAAACCGAAAAACAAATGATGTCAAATGGTCAGATGAGAGGAAAAAAGGTCATTCTGAGAAAATGAAAGAGTGTTAGAGGAAGAGGAAGAAAAAAAGAAATAAATAGTTATCTTGATGTGGTCCTTAGTTGGCCTGTAACAAATAATAATTAGCTTACAATTTAATACATTTTTAAAATATGTTATAATCTCGACTCAAATTTCATGTGACAGCTGTCACAAAAATAATTATTATAAATAGACCTTTTTACGGTTAGTTAAGCGCATGCGCATCTGCCAAGTTTGAAAGGCGGGAATATGCGGGAATAAACGTCAAAAAGTTCGGGCACTTTTTGACTAATAACATGGCTGAAATTGACACATTTTTTTTTCTGACACAATTGACAATTTCAACTATGAAAAGGTCTATTGTAGAAAATTAGTGAAAGGTGCATAATTATATCATTAAAACCGAGAGGAAACGTTGTAGCCGTAAATAAGCACGAACATTATATGTGTAATTTTTATTTTTTGAAATTGCTGTATTTATAGAATCGTTATTAACTACCTGAGTAATTAATTAAAATCGAAATTATAAAACGACATTGGAGTTAATTTAAAACGAATGTTGTGCCAGGTAGAAGGTAAAGTAATTAATATTTCCCAGGTATAAATAAATTCCAGTAGGTAAATTACCATTCATTTGGCAGAGTTATGCTCGCACAATAAACATTTGTGTAAGATGTGTAATCGTGCGCCAGATTGTATACAGTCGAGCCTGCCGGAAATTCCTTTGTATTTCCTACGGCCTATACGAGGCGGCAGCATATCGGCCTTTTCCTTCGACTTGCCTTCCACTGTTACACTCCACTAGAGTTTCGATTTTAATACAAACTTCTTAAGAGTCTGAACCCTTCAGTTATGATAGTGTAATTTATATCCCGCCCTTCTTACCATCGGCTCACAATTTCCTCTCTCGTTCTTTCACGATAGTATAAAAAGAAATTTTTCGAGTTGAAAAAAATTTATAAGAACCCTGTTGACATTACTCACAAACCCTTTCCTACAATTGTAGCCCACAAGTAATACATACATAAAACTAGATTTATAAAATTATATATAGGAGACAAGATATGCTAGACTAGATAAAACTATTCATATAAGACTACACAGAATAGACATAACAGACAAGACTAGAAAGACAAGACCTGATAGAGAAGACTATACGTACACGACTAGATGAATATACTAATTAGATAAGACTAGAAATACAAGACTACACTCTTCAACCCCTAAAATTCAACCAGTTCTTAATCTAGTTCGATTCGAGATTTCGAGTAAGTAAGACGTGCGAGTGTTTCGACAGAAAGGTTATGTTAGGTTAGGTTTTTTACCTACCTTTTACCTTAGGTTAGGATTTCGAGTAAGTAAGACGTGCGAGTGTTTCGACATAAAGGTTAGTTGAGATTATAACCGCTGGCAGTTCGTTAGCGTCGAATTTCCAGCGCAGCCCTACAGCGGAAGGGGCCACGAAAAAACTAGTTCTTAATCAAAGACTTACGGTATGCTTAACTGAGTGTAACTTGTTTGATTTTTGAGTTTTTTTAGATTCTCTTTTGGAGAATTGCAGCTTAGGTGAAAGAGAATAAAAAAAAATTGGAAGGATTTTGTGAAGGTTTGAGGTTTAGGGGCCAAAAATGGACGCAAAAGGTAAATTTTAAGTTTTTTTTGAGTTTTTTTGGGTAGAAATTTATATATTTTTCGGTAAGTTGCAGTATTCTGATAGAAAATTTGCTCAGAAATTCAGGTCTGAAAGAATTTTCAAGAATTTCCCCAAAACAAATGAAATGGACTTTTTTCAGCCCATTTTCTCAGGGATTACAAAGAAAATGCAAATTTAGGTTATTTACATCTTCAACGGACTAAACTTATTCCACATGTATTCCACCATTTCACCTACCATTTTCACTCTTCATTTCCCAATTTAAATGAGTTTTTCCGCAAACTTTCCCAAAATTACTACCTGTCAATTGAAACACACCGACGTCAGATATCGCTCAAACTGTAATCTAACCTATAACTAACCTCAGAAATCGATTCCTCGACATCGATAACCTAGGAAACGAGCCTTCTTGTGCCCTGAAACGATTTTGTAACGATATTCAAACAAATTTGCAAAAAAATTGCCAATTTGGGCGTTGCCTTTGTTTTTCTATGCAAATGAGTAGGGAAAGATAGTTCCTTCTAAACCCTCCCCTCCACCAACCACATCTGACCCTAACATTGACCGTGGCACTTCCGGTTTCCGGTTTCGACCTCTGGTTTCGACTTCCGATTTTCAACTTCCGGTTTCGACTTCCGGTCACCATTTCCGGAAATACTGGATGCGCGGAAAAATTAAAGAAATAGACGCGAGGCGGGAAAATTCAAAATTAGATATCGGAGGGGCAAATGAGGTGTGTAGTTGGTGGCATATATCAACAACGGTCTAAATACATGAGACTAGATAGACTGGGCTAGATACATGAGACTAGATAGACGGGGCTAGATACATGAGACTAGATAGACGGGGCTAGATACATGAGACTAGACAGACGAGGCTGAATACATGAAAGTAGATAAGACTAAACTAAAATATATAAGGAATTGTTTTGTGTTTTAATTTAATAAACATAATATTAAGATTTTTATTTATCAGTAGTCGGTTAAGCTTTGCCGGATTTGGCAGTCATAACAACTTCCTATTATCGTATCAGCGGCAGTGTATCTAGTCAGTTCCTTCAAAACCCTCCCCCCTCCAACGACCTCTGACCTTAACCTTGACCGTGGCACTCACGGTTTCCGGTTTCGACTTCTGGTTTCGACTTCCGGTTTTCCGGTTTCGACCTCTGGTTTCGACTTCCGAATTTCAACTTCCGGTTTCGACTTCCGGCCTCCATTTCCGGATATACTAGATGCGCGGGAAAATTCGAAAAATAGACGCGAGGCGGGAAAATTCAAAAATAGATGTCGGAGGGGCAAATGAGGTATGTAGTTGGTGGCATATATCAACGAGTCTAAATACATGAGACTAGATAGACTGGGATAGATACATGAGACTAGATAGACGGGGCTAGATACATGAGACTTGATAGATGGGGCTAGATACATGAGACTAGATAGACGGGGCTAGATACATGAGACTAGACAGACGAAGCTGAATACATGAAAGTAGATAAGACTGAACTAAAATATATAAGGAATTGTTTTGTGTTTAAATTAAATAAACATAATATTAAGATTTTGATATATCTGTAGTCGGTTAAGCGTTGCCGGATGTTTGGCAGTCTTGGTCAGTTTCAGGGTTACAGGTAAGAATAAATAAAACCAAGTTATAGCGAAATTTCTTAAACTTATCTGTGACCCAGATAGTATTATTTTTTTTCCTTTATATAAATACCAAAGAGTTCAATTTTCGGGCATCCACTTTTCATCTACTTGCATCCACTTTTCATCTGCCTGCATCCACTTTTCATCTACTTGCCTCCACTTTTCATCAGGCTAAACAGGGTGTTAGGTCTATGTAACCCCACGCTAAACAGAGTGTGAGGTGTATGTGACATCACGCTAAACAGGGTGTGAGATCTATGTAACCCCACGCTAAACAGGGTGTGAGGTCTACGCGACCCCACGCTAAACTGGGTGTGAGGTCTATGTTACCCCACGCTAAGCAGGGTGTGAGATCTATGTGACCACACGCTATACAGGTTGTGAGGTCTATGTGACGCCACGCTAAACAGGGTGTCAGTTCTATGTAACCCCACGTTTAACAGGGTGTAAGGTCTATGGTGCCCCACGTTAAAGAGGGTGTGAGGTCTATTTTGAGTCAGCTTTCATCAGCTTTTGTTCAGCTTTAAAGTCATTGGGTTAGTTGTGTTAGCATTAGCTTACGTTCGCATTAGGTTAGGCTACATAAGGTTAATAATAAAGCGCGCTTCATTCCTAACCTCACGTAGCCTAACCTAATGCCAACCTAACCTAATGCTAACACAACTAATCCAATGAGTTTAAAGCTGAATAAAAGCTGATGAAAGCTGACGTACCCGAAGCACCCTCTTTAACGTGGGGCACCATAGACCTCACACCCTGTTTAGCGTGGAGACACATAGACGTCACACCCTCTTTAGCGTGGGGTTACATAGACCTCACACCCTGTTTAGCGTGATGAAAAGTGGATGCAAGTAGTTGAAACGTGGGTGCCCGAAAGTTAAACTGTTTGGTATTTATATAAATGAAAAAAATTAATACTATCTGGGTCACAGACAGGTTTAAGAAATTTCGCTATAACTTGGTTTTATTTATATTTACCTGTAACCCTGAAACTGAATCTCGCGTGCCGTTGATAAGATAATGGGAAGTTGTTATGACTGCCAAACATCCGGCAACGCTTAACCGACTACTGATAAATCAAAATCTTAATATTATGTTTATTCAATTAAAACACTAAACAATTCGTTATATATTTTAGGTCAGTCTTATATAGTTTCATGTATTTAGCTTCGTCTGTCTAGTCTCATGTATCTAACCCCGTCTATCTAGTCTCATATATCTAGCCCTGTCTATCTAGTCTCATGTATCTAGTCCCGTCTATCTAATCTCATGTATCTAGAGCCATCTATCTAGTCTCATGTATCTAGCCCCGTCTATATTGTCTCATGTATTTAGACTCGTTGATATATGCAACCAACTACACACCTCATTTGCCCGTCCGACATCTAATTTTGAATTTTCCCGCCTCGCGTCTATTTTTTAAATTTTCCTGTGCATCCAGTAGTTCCGGTAATGGAGTCCAGAAGGCGAAACCTGAAGTCAAAACTGGAACGGAAGTCGAAACCGGAAGTTGAAACCGGAAACCGGAAGTCGAAACCGGAAACCGGCAGTGCCAATGTCAAGGTCAGACGAGGTTGGAGGAGGGTTTAGAAGGAACTATATTTCCCTACTCAAATGGTGGTCGAAGTCGGGATTTCCGGGTTTGAAATTGGTTGCTTAGATGTGTTCTTTCCGTTGGGGCGGTGGAAATTAGCCAAATGGAAAATTGACTTAAATTCTAGGTTAAACCAGGTCATTATAAGTTATTTCGAATTAATTTGCATATTTGCACAATCTGCCTGTCTAGTCTTGTATCTCTAGTCTTGTGAGTTAAGGCTTACTTAACTGGTCTTGCCTGTCTTGTTTTGTCTGTCTTGTCTTGTCTATTGAGTCTACACTATCTAGTCTTATCTGTCTAGTCTTGTCTGTTTAGTCTGGTCTGTCTAGTCTTATCTCTATAGTCTTATCTCGGTGTGTTCCTCGGTATTGAAATTACCAACATACCCGCCTTTCAATTCGAGAGACCATGGTTCGAATCCAGGTCGGGGAGTCTACAACTAGGGCGGTTTTTGACTAACGGTGCGGGCTGCCCAACCAGAATGAATGCAAAATATACGATAACGGGGTGGGCAATTTCAATGTCATATTCAATGTCTTATGGGATATCTAATATATGGGGTATTTATACAATATGCGCTCTTTAAAACATTTTCAGTCGTGTTAATACCTCTTTCATTTCCGCATACGTACCGGCTAGCACAACGACGTCGTCAGCGTAGGCTAGCCTCCAGACTTTCCTAGTCCCTATTACTACACCTCCAGCCTGACCCAAACTTAAAATCCTTTCGAGGTCCGCCGTAAATAAGTTGAATAATAACGGACTTGGAGGACACCTTTGTTTTAGACATTTCACAACCTCGAACCTTTCAGATGTAGCCTCACAAACTTTCACTTTCATAAACTCTCAACTGACGCGATATACATTTTGTACAATATACACTATATAACTCCCACACTTTTTCCCGTACTACAGAGTCGTAGGCTGCTTTTAAGTCGAAAAACACTGCGTACAATTTTCCCTTTGGTTTCCTCAATTCTTTTTGTACAATATAATTTAGCGTGTAAAGATGTTCTGTAGTACCACGACCTTTCTTAAATTCGGCTTGGACTTCTGGAATCAGCTTCATCTCCTCTACTTCTTTTAGAAAGTTTCCCTCTAGTAGTTTAACTAGAGAGTTATCCATCTGTAGTTACTTAGTTCCTCCTTATTTCCATATTTAAGGAGTGGCACAATAATTCCCTCTCGCCAACTATCCGGAAGTTGTTTGCTGCCTTAAAAGAAACAGTTTAGTTCGGCGAGCAGTTTCTCCTTCACGGTTTGTGTAGCCAAACACCACGCTTCGTTTGGTACCGTATCTGGCCCTGGAGCTTTCCTTCTTTTAAGCGCCGTCATGACACTTTCCAATTCTTCCTTTGTAATTTCTTCTAGGAAATCCTCTCTGTTGATTTCTGCCACAAAATTTCCATCCGATCGCTCGCAGTACTCACATGTTATTTCTCCTGGCAATAAATCTCTGAAGTGGTTCATGCAGCTTTCTATCACGATGGGCCTTGGGATTTCTCTCTTTTCTTTACCTGCAGCAATGTATATCCAGATAACCGACTCTCTGCTTGTTTGGTTGATTTGCCGCATCTGTAGCTTCTCTCATTCCTGTCTCTTTCTCTTCTCCAGATCCTTCATATCTTTAAGCTGATTTTGAAATATTTCCAGTGTTGTTCTTTCTTCTTTCTACGCCCTAAATTTAGCTCAGTTTTTTTTTCCTTATATCTATAGTTTCATTGTCCACCCATGCATTTTCATGACAATTCTGATTGTGCGAGACTTTATTAGGACTTTATTTATAACAACTAAGGCCTTTCGTACCATTTCTGACAGTTGCTCAAACTCCGCCACTTCAACCATTCCTTCTATAGTCGCCAGCTTTTCTTCTGACAGCCTCTTCGTTCCATAACACTGTTTGTTTGACGCTTTCCTTGTTATTTTCACTGTGTCCTTTTACCTTTTCTAGCAACCTAATTTCTAATGGTAGATGGTCCTAGTCAAGTCTCTCTCCTACTTTAAACGAGTTAATACTCCTTACTGCCGCTTCATTGGTGATGCCGTAGTCAATAACCGAACCACCCGTGCCCCCCATAAACGTTAACTTCGCATTCCAGTTACCATGTGTACACCCGTTTAGCATATACCAGTTATGCCTTTCACACTAGTCAATCCATCTTTTACCTTTTTTATTATACGTTTTATTCCTTGAGCGTCTACGTATTTGCACCCCTTCTGCATCTAGGGAGCCCGATTGTTGTTCTCCTATCCGCCCATTCCAGTCTCCAAAGATCAGTATTTTCTCCCCTGAATCTCTTGCCATCCGTTTCTCAACGTCAGATTACCAGACCCTAAAAATAAATTTGTATAGAAATTGAAGACACTGACGCTATAGATCGAAATGGATATTATCACAGTTTTGCCTGAACCAAACACGAGGGGATAATTTGACTTTCCAGTTTGTTTGGGGGATATAACTTATAGCTCACCATTACCCGCTTACCAGTTTTTCTAGTTGTTTCAGAAATTGTTGGCTTTATTTATCTTTTAAGAATCGTTTCTATCTTTCGTAATTCTAATTCTAATCGTATCTTTTAAGAATCTTTTAAGAAATATTATTTTTGTGTTCAAAAATTTCAAAATTTTGCAACTTTTTTACATTTACAGCTTTTTTTTAAAATAAATAACCAAAAATGCACTAAAATTTTATGTGCAATAAATGTATAAATTTTATGCCTGTGCCCCGATATTTTATGCAGCAATTGCGTATATGGCGTATTATATGTACTCCATTATCACATTTGGGTTTAGGTAAAGAATACGGGATTGTTTTGAGACTTAGTGTTGCGTACTTTTTACCTGTGTAACTGTTGTTAATCGTCTTTGGCACTCTTTAACTAAGATCCGATAGCAGAAATTAAGCTTCTACGTTGGTTCAATAAATATTCGTGTTTTTGTTGAAAATAATTGTTGAAACTAATTTTCAAGATGAGAGATATGATGCGAACACAACTCGACGTTGCCACGTTTATTTAGCTTATATGCCCGTTTATATGAAAAACTATTTTGGTATAACATATATACAATCTTAATCGTCGAATTAAAGTTGCATTCATATTGCAACGCGCAGCCACGCCACAAACAGCTACAATGTCTCGCGTTAATTATTTAAGTGTCCTGGATATCCACCAGATTCTTTTTTTGCTATTTACTTTTGGTAATAATAAATTTTGTATCTTCAAGCAAATAACTGACCTGTTTGACTGGTCACATAACTGAGAATGTAGATACAATTTCCCTTTCATACCTGACCTTTTCATAGTTGAATTTTTTTTGTGCATGTCTCAATTTCCGCCATGTTTTGCCCGACCTTTTTGACAAATAACCTTATAATTTGCCCGAAACTTTCATATTCCCATCTTTCAAACTTGGCGGATGCGCATGCGCTTAACTAACCGTAAAAAAGTCTATTAAGTCAGCGTTGCCAAAATTATTTTTGAAAACATAAATTATTTAAATTTTTCTGCATCACATGTTTGTATAAAGTATATACAAAATTGGCTTTCAGAAATTATTAGTCTTTTATGAATATTCAGAATATTTTAGGAGATTTCGACTAAACAATTAAAAAACTACTTATAGCTTGATATCAGCCGAATTGGTTAAACCAACGGTCCTTGCTACATTGTCCTGTATCAGATCGAGATTTGCGCTGCCGCGCGTATGTGGTCTTAATTTATCTAATTTGCCTGGACTATTCTCGATCCAATATAGGACAATGTGGCAACGACAATGTGTCAGATAAATCAAGACAACATACGCGTGGCAGCGCGAATTCTCGATGGAATATAGGTCAATGTGGCAAGGACCGTTGTTTTAACCTTTTTAGTTGCGTTCGTATCTACTATCTGTGAAAATGTTAACAATTATTTTCAACAAAAACACGAATATTTATTGAACCAACATAGATAACGTAGAAGATTAATTTTTGCTTTCGAATTTTAGTTAAAGAGCGCCAAGGACGATTAACAACACTTACACCAGGTAAAAAGTCCGCAACAATGAATTTCAAAACAATCCCGTATTCTTTACAAAGTCCTCAAATTTGCCCATAATTGAGGGACAAATGTGATATATCGACCACGTTTAAAAAGAAATCCTAAATAATAATTTGCTAATTGTTTTTACATTACAATATCGATTCACAACCCTGTAACAATACTATAATTTTTTTTTATACATTTTGTTAATAAGTTTATAGTTTTGGAGAACTACAAAGTTCACCTATTTAAAAAACTATATCGTATTTACCCCACTCCATTGGTGTAAATGCCCCATTTACAAAGGGGAAAGGCTCCATTCTGAATAATTTGATTAGTTTCTAATCGTATACTATTATTAGTATACGTAACTCTACATCTGCATTATATATCACATTCTCTTTTGCGTTACATATTTATACATTTTATGTTAATTGTAAATTGAATCTGCACTGATTATAAAATGATCCAGGAAAAGTAACCGTTCTATCATCCAGAAAAAGTTCTAGAAGTTGGCCTGAGTGGAAGTTTCGTAACGACTCGCTATCAACTGAATTATTAAAAAAACTATTGGGAAAACTTTTTGCGCTGCAGGTTTTCAGGGAAAACATATTTTTTATGCCCGCGGCCGTGGGAACGAGAGAAAACTTGTAGCGTGAAAATCAATACGAGATGACATTCATTGGGCTAATTAGATTTATACTTTTGTTGATTTTCATAGTGAAGGAAACTTTCAGTTTGGATAGCAAATAAAGAGATAATGATTTTCGGAGCAAGTTTTAGTAAACTAGATGTGACATAAATTATGTGAGTACACTTTGATTCGACTAGGCAGAGACAAGTGAACAAGTAGTTCGAAGAACATTCATTTGAATAAAATTGGATAATAAATTATGAGATTGTCATATTTTATGGTGTTATTATATTTTGGAAAATATTATAGATAATCATATAAACTTCGAACAAAGCCGAAACACAGACACTGAAACGTCCGAACGCAGCCTAAATATATAAATATATTCAACCTTTCCGCAGCTCTATAATATTGTTGAATCTTTCATCACTCTTTACACGCTGTATTTGAATATTGGGTACTTACGTATTAACGCCACCACCGCTACATTTTTAAATGCCGTCAAACTACAATTAAAATTGTTATGACAAATCATAAAATAAAACATTTTAAATAAATTTAAAACATTTTTTAAACTCAAAAAACTTTATTTTTTAACGCCCGTTAGATTAGGTTACCCGTCGCGAAGCGGACAGATAAATCAAAACAACTTACGTGCGGCAGCGCGAAATTTCCTTCCAATATATAGCGGTGGTGGCGTTAATACGTAAGTACCGAATATTGCCATGAAATTATTTGCAAACAAATTTGTATGAATTGCAAAATTTAGATCATTCATATTGTTAGTTCTCCAATTTAACGTTGTTTTTAAAAACAGAAAAAAACGGCTAGGAAAATTACTCCTAGAATTAAATGGTGGAAATTGAAAGGTCCAATTTTGTTATGTGAATTCATGTAAAAGGTATTGCAAGAAACACGGCCAGTGGAAGGAGTTCAGCGATGGTGGACAGTAAATGCAGAAGCACTCAGGAAAGCAGGTGTGGAAGTTTTGGGGAAGACCTCTGGGAAAGGTGCTTCACTGGATAAAGAAACATGGTGGTGGAATGATGTGGTTCAGGAAGCCATCAAGGCAAAACGACAAAAAAAGAAATGTGATGAGTTTGGAAATGACGAAGATAGAGAATACTACAGAAAGGCAAATAAAGTTGTGAGAAGAGCTGTGAGGAAAGGCAAAGGCAGCTGCATGGAAGTCTATGAAGAACTAGAGACCACAGAAGTTGAGGCCAAGCTTTCCAGAATCGCTAAGGCACGATACAGGGCTTCAAAAGATCTCATACACATCAGACAGATGAAAATTAAACAAGGACTTGTAATTCAAGATGAAGAGCATTTTAAGAAGAGATGGCAGGAATATTTTGAAAAGTTGATAAATGAGAAAATGATGGTATCCCAAATTACAACTTAACAACTGGCACATGCAGGGAAGAAGTTTTAACTGCTATTAGGAAAATGAATTGTGGAAAAGCAACCGGCCCCGATAAAATTTGTGTAGAGATTTGGATGGCCGAAAAAGGTATGGATATGTTTGGGGATCCTATTCCAACAGGCACTTCAAGAGGAAGTAATGCCCAAGGAATGGCGGAAGAGTACCATAATTCCCATTTATAAGGAGAAAGGTGCATTTAGGATTGTGCAAATTACAGAGGAATAAAACTCATGTCGCACACAATGAAGATCTTGGTGAAAGTTATTGAGAGTATACTTCGGATGGATAGACGACAATAGGAGATGAACAGTTTGGATATATGCCAGGGAAGGGAACAACAGATGCTATTTTTGCACATAGGCAGGTCATGAAAAAGCACAGGGAAAAGAGAAAATAACTACATATGGTGTTCATAGACCTAGAGAAAGCTTAGGATCGGGTGCCCCGTCAGGAGGTATGGAGATGCATGAGATGCAAAGGAGTACCTGAGAAGTATGTGCGCATTGTTCAGGATATGTACCGTGGAGCAACGACACGAATTAGAAGCAGTGTAGGATTGTCAGATACTATACCGGTTCAAGTAGTTCTTCACCAAGGATCTGCACTAAGCCCTATATTTTTGATCCTATAATGAATGCCTTCTCAGAAAGCCTAAGAGAACCAGCTCCTTGGTGTATGTTATTTGCATATGATATTGTTATATGCAGCACAAACAGGGAATAGCTTGAATATAAACTGTAATACTGGAGAAAAGTTATAGAGGACACAGGCCTTAAAATCAGTAGGAATAAGACCGAATACCTGTGCTTTAAAGGAAATGAAACTATTCAGATGGATGGTAGCCAGATACAGGCAAGGGACAGTTTCAAGTATTTGGGATCCACTGTATCTGATGATGGCAATCTAGATCTGGAAATTACTCACCGAATTCAGGCTGCCTGGTTAAACTGGAAAAGGTTAACTGGTATTCTCTGTGATAGGAGACTGCATATCCAAGTAAAGGGTAAGCCTATAAATGTGCAGTGGGACCTGCAATGCTATACGGAGCAGAAACTTGGCCAACAGTGCAGTCTCAGTGCAAGCGACTGGACGTAGCTGAAATGAAGATGCTAAGATGGATGTGTGTTGTTACAAGAAACGATCACATCAAAAACACCTTCATACAAGGCAGCGTAAAAGTGACTGAAATATCAAAAAGGTGTAAGAACGACGGTTGCTCTTGTATGGGTACATTAAGCGCAGGGATGATAGTTATGTATGAAGGAGAGTGCTTGATCTGGGAAAAGGAAAGAGGCAGGCCTGGAAGAAGATGGATGGACTGCGTGCAGCATGTTCTCCGGGAGAAGCAGTTAATAGAAAACACCATTTGGAACCGAAGAAAATGGAAACGTATTGTCAGAAACGTCGGCCCTGCATGAACGGCGGAAAGACGAAGAAGAAGAAGTTGTTTTGAAAAACAATCGCAAATATATGAATATCCAGTTTCGATAGAAACATCACTGAAAAAGTAACATATAAGCAAAGAATATAAGTTTGCCGTTAATTTGCAAGCCTTGCATAGAAAAATCACAAACAGTAATTAACCATCAAAAACTCCGTGCTTCACATAATTAAATCACCAAAAAGTTTATATCTCAATTAAAATTTACGATTTTCATAAAAGTATAATTAAAATGAATAAAGCGTCATTAGTACGAGGATTTCATTACAATATAAACCATTGCCCAAGTAACAGCTACAAACAGAGTTACGAATTTCAAACTTTTCGCAAGAAAACCTAATAATTCCACGTTTATTATTGTAATTTCCAAGACTTGCAAAGAAAGAAACGTTCCCCAAAAACAATAAAAATCATATTTCGCAGCGAGTTCCCAAACTTATTCCTCCGTTGCTTTAAAATACTTTTTGGGTTATTTTATCTGCACATATAATACAATTTCGAAATCGATACTATTTTTTATTTGCTCGTCCTCACGTTTTAGTCTATGTGTACTTTATGTATTCGAATAGAAAGTCAATTTTATGAAGCCACAAGACGCGAGATGCGAACGGAAATAGTTTGTATCAATTTAAAATAAAAATAAATTCTATTCCGTTTTCAAGTATAAATGTCATTTATACAAACCAGTAGATTTTTATTACCATGAAAACATTATTCCACGAATAGAACTGGTTACACAATCGAGATATTAGAATTCAGTCTCACTATATTAGCAATCATAAATCTTCCAAAACCATAGGTGAGTGGATATTATTTTACGACAACCTGCTATAGAATTTCTAGACACATCTCTTAAGATATTATTTAACTTGCTCCATCTTTTTCCTCAAGATAATATAATATTATTATATTATAATTGCCTTGTCTTTTAAGCGTCATAAATTTGTGAATTTCTATTTCTATACCTATCGTTAATTATTTCATGCATACATGGGTTTTGCCTGCGTAGTGAGCGAGTTATGAGCTTGGAAAGAGTTGGAGAGAGCTTTAAGCTTTGAATTGTGGGCTAGATAAAATATGCATCTAGACCTGGCGCTGGCAACCTATAACCCGCAGGTCAGCAAATGACCTATTTGATAATTTCGAGTGACCCACTGGAATGTCAAAAATTAAGTATAAGACAGAAACAAATTTTTCTTATATTATAACATTTGTTATAATATAAGTTTTTAGAATAAAGTATTATAAAATGAACTGCCACAAAACGTCTTAATAATAGTCACATTTTGTTTGATTTTGATACGTAGCCAAATAACTATTGCTCAACACTGATATAGACTTTAGATCAGGGGCGTACAAATATTTTATATTCAAAATATTCAAAATCAAATAATAAACATCATTCTATCTTCCATTTGTTAAATCTTTACGCGCTATATTTTCTTCACAATATAATTCTGTTAGCCCAGTCAAATTAGCATTTCACCCCGGAATCTACGGAAGAAGCTGAATTTTTGTATTGACCTTTATTTTAGCATTACAAATGTTGTCTCAAAAGTCACATATGCCAACATGTGAGCGTCCTTAGATATTCAAGGTCAAACGTTTCAAAAATTAGTTTTCTCAGAATATCTCGTTAATTATGTTAGTTATAAGAGTTGTAGAGAATAAATTTATCTACTAATTTCATCTGAGACTTTTTTTGATACGTCGAACTGTTTTTGAGATAGAGGACGAAGTTGAGCACTCAGCCATACGTACCTTAGCGTAATTATTTGTATGTCAAAAGTAAGTAATATTTGATGTCTATTTGGTTTAAAAGAAATAAAAAAGTATAAGGTATTAAATTGTTATTTAAGTAATATTTAACAATTAAGTTAAAAAAATGGTATAATACATTGGGATTCAGCATTTACCTTGTGTTAAGGTATGTATGGTTGCTCATAGGCGCTCCACACTCTGCGTCCTCTATCTCAAAAACAATTCGACATATAAAAATAGGTTACAGATGAAATGGTAGATGATGAGATGTAGAGAATTTTATTCTCTACAATTTTTATAATAAATGCAAATACGATAGGAGTCAGAGAATACGAGATATCCTCAAAAAACTGATTTTGCTACCTTTGCCCTTGATTATCTAAGGACGCTCACATGTTGGCATATGTGACTTTTGAGACAACATTTGTCATGCTAAAATAAAGGTCTATACAAAAATTCAGCTTCTTCCGTTATATTCTGAGACTGACCCCTTTTTGACTAATTCGACTGGGCTAATTATTAGTTCATTTCAAATTCCAATGATCATTCAACAACATTTCAAGTTCTTCCTCAGTTCTTCTTAAATAACAAACTAAACTTAAAAATAAAAATAGAGAATGTATACATTATTTAGTAAAACTATTCTTAAATTAATTTATGTATACTTTGAATGATGCAGACAAAGTATACATAGAATTGGTGAAACCATCCTACGTTATAGATTACCATACATACTTAAATCAAACGGAACAGGGCCTGAATATATAAATATATTCAGCCTTTCCGGAGCTCTATAACAATTATTGAGTCTTTTTAGGACAACCAAAACAAATCTCACATGAAATTTGTAAGTTATTTTACAGCTTTCAGTCCACCTTCGTGGCACTCAAAAAAAAAACATTAAAATAACCTTGTTTTTAAGATCATGTCTTTCCGATACCTTAAGTGGATAGCCATCTGTGGACGCGTTTCCATTAATTTAAGAATAGTTCTTTTTATATGTAATGTATGCTTTTACCAGTCCCTGTATACACCGACTGAGTTAACGCTTTGATTAAGTATATCATATACATAAATTTGTTATTTCTTTCTCAGTGAAATGGCAGAACACGATCAAAAAACCAACTGATTTATTGTTTATTACTATTACACATAGATATATTTTTTTAATTAAAGTAATTTATAAAATGCTTTGCGGGCGGCATATCGGGCTGTATGCCACCATTTGCCCTGGCCCCTTTTCTAAGAAGAAAACTACAGGCATAATTGCTGACTGTATTATTTAAATAAATAAATAAAAAAAAATTCTTAAAGAAAACTCGCAGTCTATAAATAATATCTGAGAATTTTTGCACAAGCACCTAAAAGGGTTCGTCACCACGGATTCTTGCAAAAAATCAAGAAAAATTCATAATTGGAAATTGAATATCAAGCTTTTGAAATTTAATGGGATTAGTCGAAGAAAATTAAATACAAGACAAGACCATGACTATCATAATAACCAACAACTTATTTAAAAGATCCAGTATTCATCATCCATGATGTTGAAGAGAAGAATCCCCTTCAAGTTATCAAAATTATGAATCCCCTTCAAGTTATCAAAAAGTATAAACACAAAATATAAATTCTTAAACAAAAACGATGGTCTATGTTTTTATTATACAATGCAGTGTATTTTAAGAAAAACTCCTTAGTTTTATGTATAAATTTAATGCTGAAATATAATGAAAAACTACATCAACGACTACATACAACAAAAGAGAATACTTTCAAGTTTTGTTGCGGAGTAGAAATTGCACTGCACTGCACGCCTCAACTTAATCAAATAGGATAGGTTAGGTTAGGTTATCCTATCATCTTTGAACTGAATTAAACGAATTGAGCCCTGGCGCCTTCGCAAGGTCAAGCAGGCGTGTCAGCTGCAGAGGAGCCAAACTTGGACAGTTGATGAATCAAACACTACAAACTCGAATAGTGTGTATCACTTTAAATAGTTTCTATGATACAATAAAAGTAGGGAGTTCTTTTTCAGAAAAACTGTACATACAGGGATTGGCATAGTGCAGGGGTCGGCAACTTGCGGCTCGCGAGCCGCATGCGGCTCTTTCAATGTAAAATTGCGGCTCTACAGTTCCATAAGCGAGAATTAATTACTTTAGTATCGAAACCCTTAAAATCGTGATTGCACGATCATATGAAAATAATTTTGTTTATCTTGTTTCTTCACGTTGTTTTCTACAAATCATACCGTACGAAATCACATTCGGGTTTATTTCAATTCGTATCGTCTTTCGAAGAAGAAAATCGGGAATTCAACTGGGATTGAACGGAGTTGTTTGCATTCATATTGAACACAGATAGGCTTGTATCATTTGCCACGAAATCTCACACACATTTTGAAGTCAAATTTGGAGATACTACATTACAAAAGTTCGCTGGTGAATATTCAGCCGGTGACGCACGAAAAGAAGCTGTTGAAGAGCTACGCAAAGTAACTGGCCGCGATTTCCAAATAATGTAAATCCGGCAAATTTTGCAGTATCACTATAAATTGCAAAAAGGGGGAAATCATTCAGATGGTGAGTACGTCAAATATTGTTTTATACTTGCATCTGAAGAACTGTTTCGTGGTTTCAGAAACAAAGAGATCATGCAAAAATCGAAGATTTGCCATTATCTGCTAAAACAGTATAAGAACTGCTCAAGTGGCTTCAACTGTACTTGTAACTAAGATCTCGTTTAAATATCAGACACTACCACCAAAAGTTCCTAAAAACCGAAGCCGCGGTGCAAAAAAAGGACTAAGATTGCTAGCACTCTCAGGGCCAATTCACGGGCAAGATATAGCAAATGCCGTGCAAAGTTACCTGGAAGATAATGGAATCGATGTAAATTAAGCTAGTCGTATGGCAGGAATAAATAGAGGGCTATAAGCTAAGCTAATAAGATCGATTCTTCAGAAAAATATTCCGCGAAATTCTAACGTTACTGAAGGCCAGCATTCGACTGGCATACATACCGCTGAAATACCGCAGGCTTCCAGACCTGGCAAAGTCCTACCGACCAATTAGCCTCACTTCCTTTCTTCTGATAAAAATGGAAAAAATTGTGGACAATCACATACGATGCGGACCTCTTGAAAGAAGTCCTCTCCATAAGCACCAATACGCTTATAAACCAGGCAAATCCACAGTGGACGCTCTACATGAGATAACGACCACATTGGAAGCAGCACTGGACTGCAAAGAAATTGCAGTAGGTATCTTTATAGATATAGAGGGAGCGTTTGACAACACAAACCGTTTAACAATAAAGAATGTCGCCACCAACAAAGGGATCGAAGACCCTATTATTGAGTGGATTCAAGACATGCTGACCAATCTCGTAAAATTGCTGCCGCACTGGGGGGATCAACGAGGACGGTAACCACAGAGAGTGGTTGCCCACAAGGCGGGGGGGAGGGGGGGGGGGTGTTATCGCTTCTGCTGTGGTGCCTGGTCATTGATGATCTCCTAGATGTGCTAACAAAAAACGGGTATAAGGCGGTTGCTTATTCAGACGATGTTGCCATCATAATAAGGGGTAAGTTTGGTAGTACAATCATGAACCTTGCACATACATAGTGCACTTAACATCATCAACTGTCAAAGCAAGAAGTAGGGCCGTAGTGTCAACCCGAACAAAACAGTAATGTCCCCTTTACCAGAAAGAGGAAGCTGAACTTGAAAGCTCTGAGCATTGATGGTCAGACGTTAGAGTTCTCCAAGGAGGTGAAATATATAGTGGTAATCTAGGATAAGAAACTCACTTGGAACTCGCAACTGAACAAAACGCTCTCAAAAGCCACAGCGGCCTTTTGGATCAGTCGTAAGCTTTTTGGGAAATCATGGGGACTAAAACCCAAATAGGTCCTATGGTCTTACACAGCAGTGGTAAAACCGATTATCACCTACGGTTCACTCGTATGGTACAAAACAAAGGAAAAAAGGGTCTTGAGCATGCTACAAAAGCTTCAACGGCTCGTGTGCTTGGGTATAACAGGTGTAATCTACTTCAACCACGGCAATGGAAGTTTTGTTGGACCTACTTCCACTGCACAAACAGGTAGAAAAAGAATATTTCTCTGTGCTCTGAGACTAAGGTGTACTACGCGTATTCAGAGACACATGAAAATAAGGGAACAAATCGGAGAGAAATTTCTGAAGCATCCCTGGGACGCAATATCTAAAGAATACGACTTTGACACAGCCATTGAAGTGGCCATCAATGACCACCAAAGCAGTGTTCAAAGAATCGAAAACCTGAAAGACAAAGCGTCCATGTGGTACACCGACCCATCAAAAACTGCTAAGGGTACAGAAATTGGCATATACAGCCGGAGTCACAGGGAGTCCACGGCATTGGGCCAGGCTCCCACGGTACTACAGGCTGAAATTATAGCCATTGAAAGATGCGCACAATTCTGCCTAAAGAAACGTCTTAAAGGAGTTCAAATCTACATCCTAACGGACAGCCAGAAAGCTCTAAGGAATTTACAAGCCCACAACTTTAATTCCAAGTTAACCTGGAACTGTAAACAAACCCTAAAGCAACTGGTGAAAGGTAACAGACTCACACTAATGTGGTCACCGGGTCACAAGGGCATATATGGGAATGAAATGGCCGACGCACTCGCCAAAAGCTGGGCCGAGGCTCCCTTCTTGGGCCCGGAGCCAACTTGTGGGCTTACGAAAGCCCACTTAAGGCAAGGGGCTAAGAAATGAGAAGAAGAGAACTTCGGGGTCGCAAGATTGACCACATTGGAGCTGAGTAGCAGACCTCTCCGGAATATCTTAGACTTCGTTCACTAAGTTGAATTCCTGGAAGAGTAATTGTAGTAGGGTCAAGCACAATAGATCAAGTTGGTCGCAGTACAGAAAGGCATTCCAGCCAAACGACCCCAAACAAAAAAAAATCGTTTCACTGCATAATTCATTAAGAGGCGCTTTGTGCAAAAATATTTCCGGTCGAAATAGTTGAGGTCAACAACTTGGTAATTAAGATTATTAACAGCGTCTTGTCAAAATCACTCTTCCATCGCCAATTTAAAGAATTCCTTGAAGAACTAGGGAGCCAGTATATTCTAATCAATTTCTGCACAATAAGTGCGATGGCATGGATTTCCAGAGGTAACGTTTTTATACGTTTTGCTTTGTGCCGAGTGTAATAAAAACATTGCTCAATGAAAAAGACATTGACCATCCCTAATTGGAAGGAGAAGAAATTTGTAGATGCAATGAAACAATGAAACTAATTGAGCTAAATCTAAAATTCCAAGGAAAGGGAAACTCAGCCTATGCCTTACTGGAAGAAGTAGTTTGGAAACAAAATTACTTTTTTCTGTTGAAGACATAGCGAGTGTTAAATTACTTCATTTTATAAATCCGAAGCAATCAAAAAGTATCGTAGCTACAAAAAGAATGAAGGATGGATTTGTTAAAAGATAGTAGCAATTCTAAACAAATAAAACTACGCTTGCGTTCAAAGTAAATCCTCGCAATATAAATACAAATGTCAACATTGAACCTTTTAGAATTGATGCCTGTACCTCTTCAAATGCATTTTCTAGATCTGAAAAGACTTGAGCATTGGCAACTTCACAGAACTCAAGAGCAAGTTAGAGGAGTTGGAGGTCTAAAAATGTATCCGCGTGGCGCAACACAAGCGGACAGCTTTAAAGGTGATCACAGACCGGAGCGGAAGTTTCGCTGCCGCAACGGGTGCGATATCGCCGCGGACCGACTGACACGGCGGCTTATGTACAGATGTTCAATTCAAAAAGCGCGATTTTCTTCATAGTCGCGGTAGTGCAGCGTTGCACGACTGTATGCGCGGTTAGTTTCGCTGCCGCTGTATATTGAAATGGTTATCTCTGTAATCACATTGATTATGAACCCATGTTTTTAGAATATTTTTCAAATTCTGAATTGAGTTTTATGTGTTTTAGAAATTCAAAATAAATACAAAATAACATATTTCATCTGGCAATCAATGCTTAAAATAACATAGCTTCTTGCACTGAGGACATCATGACTACTATATACACGTAAAATTCGCGTTTTGATGTGGGCATTGCCATTTCGCTGCCGAGCCGCTAGCGATTTTTTCGTTTTTCGTTTGACGCATACGCTCCGCGCCAGTCTGAAGGAGCCTTAAAAGTAATGCCGTGAGTCAAGGGACTCATATTCGGCACATGGAAAAGCGTTTACTAGTTTGGCATTGTCTAGTCTTATTTAATCTTAGCTAATCTTTTCTAGTCTCGTCTAATATTGATCGTTAGCTAGTGTTGTCTATTCTTGACTGATTTAATGTGGTCTTATTTAGTCTTGACTAAATCTAACACTCTTTCTTAATCTAATTTTAAATCTAATTCTAAATCTATTTCAAATCTAATTCTAAATCTAATTCTAAATCTAATTCTAAATCTAATTCTAAATCTATTTCAAATCTAATTCTAAATCTAATTCTAAATCTAATTCTAAATCTAATTCTAAATCTAATTCTAAATCTAATTCTAAATCTAATTCTAAATCTAATTCTAAATCTAATTCTAAATCTAATTCTAAATCTAATTCTAAATCTAATTCTAAATCTAATTCTAAATCTTATTCTAAATGTAATTCTAAATCTAATTCTAAATCTAATACTAAATACTAGAATAAATTTCTGACGAATTTAATCTACTTCTACTAATTTAGTTTAGACTGGAAACTATTCTTAAAGCAGTTTTAATTTTTATAGTTTTCTTAAATTTTACTCTATTTATAATTTGAGTATTTATTTATTTTCATTTGAATTTAATTTTATAAATTGAATTCAAATCAAATAATGTTTGTGTTTTGTGGTGTTTTGTTTACTTTCCATTGATAGGCGGGGAGGGGATGTTATTGTTTTTTTGTGCGGAGTGCGGACGTGATTGTCGACGTTCGCTTCCTGATTGGTCCAATTCGCACCTCAGCCCGGCCGCCGAACTTAGTTGCATGTTTTTTTCTCGCAGCAGCGTTGCAATTCTAATTATTTTTGTGTAGTTACTCGAAGACGGGCAAGCGAGACGCTGCATCGACGACGACTGATTGATTTATGGCGAATTTTCGGCGATTTTTGACTGATATTAAGGTCAGAATTGGCATTATTATTATCATTTATTGTTATTACATTGTTTAGTAATGTTTTTTTGCGGATTTTTTAGCGATTTTGCTCAAAATTCATTTTTTTTTTCGATTGCAAATTACTATTTCATTTATTCACAAATATTTCAATGCTTTTTAATTTGTATTGTTTTTTTACTTGTTTTCTAATGACTCATTAACAACTTTGCAACTTTTTTGCAAAATTTTTGTCCGCAATTTGGGAATTTTGGGAATTTAACAAAAAAAAAATTCAAATTCATACAATTAATATATAAATTGATTATTTAACTTTTATTATACTTGTATTGTTACTTTATGCTACATAGACTATGTATACAACATTATAGACTAGACAAGACTAGACTAGACAAGACTAAACAAGACGGGACAAGACTGGACAAAACTGGACAAAACTGGACAAGACTGGACAAGACTTGACAAAACTGGACAAGACTTGAAAAACTGGACAAGACAAGACAAGACTAGACAAGGCTAGACAAGACTAGACCAGACTGGACAAGACTGGACAAGACTGGACAAGACTGAACAAGACTGGGCAAGACTGAACAATACTGGACAAGACTGGACAAGACTCGACAAGACTGGACAAGATTAGACAAGACTGCACAAGACTGGACAACACTGGACAAGACTGGGCAAAACTGGACAAGACTGGACAAGACTCGACAAGACTGGACAAGACAGGACAAGACTGGACAAAACTCGACAAGAATGGACAAGACTGGACAAGACCAAGACTGGACAAGTCTGAACAAGACTGGACAAGATTGAACAATACTGGACAAGACTGGACAAGACAAGACTAGACAAGACTAGACAAGGCTAGACAAGGCTAGACAAGACTATACAAGACTAGACAAGACTAGACAAGACTAGACAAGACTAGACAAGACTAGACAATACTAGACAAGACTAGACAAGACAAGACAAGACTAGACAAGACTAGACAAGACTAGACGAGACTAGACAAGACTAGACAAGACTAGACAAGACTAGACAAGACTAGACAAGACTAGACAAGACTAGACAAGACTAGACAAGACTAGACAAGACTAGACAAGACTAGACAAGACTAGACAAGACTAGACTAGACAAGACTGGACAAGACTAGATAATACTGGACAGCACTAGACAACACTGGACAAGACTGGACAAGACGGGACAAGACGGGACAAAACTGGACAAGACTTGACAAGACTGGACAAGACGCAACAAGACGGGACAAGACTGGACAAGACTGAACAAGACTGGGCAAAACTGAACAATACTGGACAAGACTGGACAAGACTCGACAAGACTGGACAAGATTAGACAAGACTGGACAATACTGGGCAACACTGGACAAGACTGGACAAGACGGGACAAAACTGGACAAGACTGGACAAGACTCAGCAAGACTGGACAAGACAGGACAAGACTGGACAAAACTCGACAAGACTGGACAAGACTGGACAAGACTGAACAAGACTGGACAAGACTGAACAAGACTGGACAAGACTGAACAATACTGGACAAGACTGGACAAGACTAGACAAGACTGGACAGGACGGGACAAGACGGGACAAAACTGTACAAGACTTGACAAGACTGGACAAGACGGGACAAGACTGGACAAGACTGAACAAGACTGGGCAAGACTGAACAATACTGGACAAGACTCGACAAGACTGGACAAGATTAGACAAGACTGGACAATACTGGGCAACACTGGACAAGACTGGACAAGACGGGACAAAACTGGACAAGACTGGACAAGACTCAGCAAGACTGGACAAGACAGGACAAGACTGGACAAAACTCGACAAGACTGGACAAGACTGGACAAGACTGAACAAGACTGGACAAGACTGAACAAGACTGGACAAGACTGAACAATACTGGACAAGACTGGACAAGACTAGACAAGACTGGACAGGACGGGACAAGACGGGACAAAACTGTACAAGACTTGACAAGACTGGACAAGACGGGACAAGACTGGACAAGACTGAACAAGACTGGGCAAGACTGAACAATACTGGACAAGACTCGACAAGACTGGACAAGATTAGACAAGACTGAACGAGACTGGACAACACTGGACTATACTGGGCAACACTGGACAAGACTGGACAAGACGGGACAAGACGGGACAAAACTGGACAAGACTGGACAAGACTCGACAAGACTGGACAAGACAGGACAAGACTGGACAAAACTCGACAAGACTGGATAAGACTGAACAAGACTGGACAAGACTGAACAATACTGGACAAGACTGGACAAGACAAGACTAGACAAGACTGGACAAGACTGGACAAGACAGGACAAGACTGAACAGGACTGGACAGCACTGGACAGCACTAGACAACACTGGACAAGACTGGACAAGACGGGACAAGACGGGACAAAACTGGACAAGACTTGGCAAGACTGGACAAGACAGGACAAGACTGGACAAAACTCGACAAGACTGGATAAGACTGAACAAGACTGGACAAGACTGAACAATACTGGACAAGACTGGACAAGACAAGACTAGACAAGACTAGACAAGACTGGACAAGACTGGGCAAGACAGGACAAAACTGAACAGGACTGGACAGCACTGGACAGCACTAGACAACACTGGACAAGACGGGACAAGACTGGACAAGACTGGACAAGACAGAGCAGACAAGACTATTTTTTATTTTTGTAGAGAGAATAGTGGAGCAAGGATAAATTTGCTAAAAGAAATGGTTTGATAAAGCAATAGTTATTTAATAATAGTTATTTATAGATTGTCATTGTTAAAGCAATAAAATATTTTTTATTACTTATGCGCGAAGACTTCTTGACGTAGATTATTTAATTCGAAAAATGTCACATCTCGTTGTATTTCCACATCCCTTGGTAACGCACGCAAATATTCAATATCGCTAGGTTTCATTAAAATGTATGTAAAACAAATAAATAAAAATAAAATGAACACAATCAAAACCGCGATATTAAATAAGTGACGTGAAATGTCCGATTTTTGTTTCATTTCAATTATAAATTAATAAATAAATTACAATTTTTTCATTAAAATGAGTGTACATTTTATGGTTATAGGAGAGTTCTTATGACAAATTCACAGCACCGGAGACAATTAAAAAGCAAATTCTTCATTTTTCGTTAATTTTCGGATCCCAAACTTGTAAGATACATTCCCTCGCATGAGTAAAAAAAAATTTTTGTAACACGGGCAAAATTGTCAATTTCCCTCTTGAGCCATAACTTTTCGCCCTAGTTACAAAATATACTATTATCTACTCGCACACCAAAATGTACACTTTAATAAGTAAATTATTGTATGTGAAGGATGCCATTATTATAATCGTGTGTAAAAGTATTCAAATCGTGCCTGAAACTCCAATATAAATCAAATGGAGTCTCATTGTTAAACGGTTTCTGTTTGTTGTTACTATGGCCACAACCCTAAACAAACAACGTGCACCTAGTGAAAATAAGTTTTCTGATGTATATTAAAATTGAATTATTTTTTCTTATTTTGAATCAAGGATTATTTCTCTGTCCGCAGTCTGTATTTATCTGGCTCTAATATGACTTAACCTAAACATCAAATCAAATCAAAATATTTATTTATCCATAAGATGTACATTGATATACATATTGATATGTCAAGAAAAGAATGAAGGGGTGTGTTCTTACGATGTGTTTTCGACAGAAAAAAATAACAAAAAATAACACATGCTAAAACATAGGTATATAAATGAGTATATGAGTATAAATGAGTTAACTGTATACTCTGTATAAGGGCATTTTATACAAGTTTATTTATGACGAGTGCTACGTATTTATGACGAGTGTACGAGTTATTACGAGTGCTGACGATCTTCGGGCCGACATATTCGTAAATATTATAATATTGAAACATAAACTTTTAGTGGCTCTTTAAAAATTGGGAAATGTTGGAAATTGTAAATTTGGCTCTTCCGTTTCAAAAGGTTGCCGACCGCTGGCATAGTGGAAACTGTGACAAGCCAATTTTCTAAAACATAACAAAGGGCTCGCAAGTTTATATAAGAATGGGTTTGCTAATTTATATAAAATTTAACAATGGGCTCCCGCGAGCCGACGCGTGCCCACTCCAGTACACTACTGCCTATAAAACCTATAATCCGACATTCCGGAACTGGAAAAACATTCTAATTGGGGAACTTATAACTCAAATTCAGCAGAATGATGACTTAATAAATTCAAGGTTCTATGAACTAAAAGCTCGTGACTAGTGAATTAAGAAAACACCCAATTCTCTAGTCCGTCCTTGTCTGGTTTTGACAACCTATGCCAGGTCTTGATAGGATTTGTCCAGTCTTGTCCGCTCTTGTCTGGTCTAATCTGATCTTTCTTGGTAATGTCTGGTGCTTTATGGTGTTGTGTGGTATCGTATGGTGTTATCTGGTATCGTCTGGTTTTGTCTGCTCTTGTCTGGTCTCGTCTGGCTGTGCCTGCCCCTGTCTGGCCTTGTCTGGTCTTGTCTGTTCTTGTTAGTTCTCGTCAGCTCTTGTCTGGTTTCGTCTGTCTGCTCTTTTCTGTGTGGTCTTCTCTAGTCTTGTCCGGTCTTGACTGGTCTTGTCTGTTTTTTTCTGTTCTTATCTGGTCTTGTCTGGTCTTCTCTGGTTTTGTATGATTTGTTAGGTCTTGTCTGGTGTTGTCTGGTTTTGTCTGGTTTTATCTTATTTTGTCTGGTCTTGTCTGGTCTTGTCTGGTCTTGTCTGGTATTGTCTGGTTTCGTCTGTTCTTCTCTGGTCTTATCTGGCCTTGTCTACTCTTGTCTCATCTTGACTGGTCTTCGCTGCTCTTCTCCGTTTTTGTCTGGTCTTCTCTGGTCTTGTTTGATTTGTAATGCTAATGATGAAATTGGAGATTGCTTTCCAGTGGGGTTCGTCTATTAGCATTTTCCTAACGCAGTTATCAGGGGTCAGTTCTCCTATTTCCGAAGTTGCCAGGCGTCTGTCGTCTTCCCATCTGTCGCAGGAGAAGAAAGTGTGTTCAGCGGTGTCTGACTGGCCACAGTAGCAGCATTCCTCTGTCTCAGCGTGTCGAAGCATCCGTGTCCGTATATCATGTGGGTTTCGCTCATCGACGGGGAGGTCGATGTCTGGTTTTATTTGGTCTTGTCTGGTCTTATCTGATTTTGTCTGATCTTGTCACTATATGACATTGTGTATGTTATTCATTATGTTTTAACCACACCCAATATGTAAAAAATTATATAAATTGTTACTCACAGTTAAATAAATGTATACACTTAACAAGACTCGAGTTTCGACTGGTGCAGGTCATTTTCAAGTGGATTACAAATTGATGATTGAATAATTTGTGCTAATAGTTTTTTGGCGGCGGAGGTGCCTATCTGTAATTAGGGAAGTACCTGGAGACGATTGTGCAAGATTTAAGAGTTGCGAAAAGATTAAGGCCTTTGCTTATTAAGGAGATTTACGAATGGGTTACGGCTCTGTTTAAAAATTTCTCCGGAAGATTGAGTTTCGGGCCTTTGTTGCAATTATGCAAGAATTTGAGATTGTTTATTTCTGGGAAAATATTATTATGTTCGCGGCAATGGTTTGAAAGGGAATAATTAGTACCTTTTTTAATACGAAAGTACGAGAACGTTCTGAAAACCGAGTAGAAAAACTTGTATGAACGGAACTTTAAACGGTTTGTTTACTTGAAACAAACGGAAAGCAGCCTGAATATATTAATATATTTAGCCTTTCCGAAGCTCTATAACAATTACTGAGTCTCTAGTCCTTAGGACTGCCAAAACAAATCTCTTGAAATGAAATTTCACATGAGTTTTGGTAGTCCTAAAAAGCCTCAGTATTTGTTATAGTGCTCCGGAAAGACTGAATATATTAATATATTCAGGCTGTGTTCCGTTTTTTAAGTTTGTAAGATTATCTATAACGTAGGATGGTTTCACCAATTCTATCAATTCAATATCTATTTGTAATCCACTTGAAAATGACCTACACCAGTCGAAACTCGAATGTTTAGTTTAAATTTATACAACTATGAATAACAAGTTACATATTATAATTTTTACATATTAATTGTGATTTTACATATCAATAGTGAATTTTTCAATTCAATGTCTTTATAAAAAATCCATTTTCCTTGTTACCAGTTTCAATTGTATTAATATGAAAGAAACTTGGGCATATTTATTTGCTGCTTATAAGCAGAACTAGGTCGCAATTATTTTCGTTATCTGCATAAATAAATTATATTGCATCCATTATTTAACTTCCCTTGCTTTTTTCATAATTCCTGTTTAGAAATATTTTCCGTTTCTCATTTGTAATTTACTATTCCGCGTTTTATAAAATGTTTTTCATGCACCACACATTCCCATTGTACGGGAAATAATAGCCTCGTCCTCGCCGTAAAATAAAAGATCTTTCAAGATGATATTCCACTTTCGGCCTATACATTTTCAGATAAATTGTCGCCTTACAAAATGCCTTGTTATCTCAAAATAAACAATAAGTAATGATAAAATTATATAGATATATAATCTAAAGAGATAAAACTAAAAAAAATAATAGTGTCTCTAATCTTCATAATGATTGTATAATATTTCTTGTGTTATCTTTGTTGGCCAGAGGTCTTGTTTTATATTTATGAGGTTAGACTATCAAGAGCCGAAAGGAGGTATACTACAGACTTGTATCCGGAAAACTGTTCGAAAACAATTTGTTCTAAACTAAATTGACAGAAAAAAAAAATCGAAAGAAAATTTGTTCGCCGAAAATTTATTCGCATTCAATTTTTCCATTCAGTTATTTGCTATCATTTATTAAAAGATACTATTACTGTATTTTGTATAATTAGCAGTCGTAAGGCTGGTCGCCATTCTTCCCGTCTCTCGTCTTCCTCTTCAGTTCACAGTATGTGCCACAATTCATATCTTCCAGTATTTGACTCACGTACTCCAGTCTGGGTCTTCTTCTATAATTCTTGCCGTCTACTGTTCCCTCAATTATGAGTACTCCATTGTATCGCAGTATGTGGCCCACGAGATGATTCCGTCTTCTTTTTAAATATTGAAGGAAGAATCCTCTCGCTCCCACCCTTCAAAAGACTTCCTCATTTGTGATCATTTCTTTCCAGCTGATTTTTATAATCCTTTTATAGCACCATTTTTTAAATGCATGTATTCTTTTCCTCTCTCCTGCTCACATTGTCCAAGATTCGCTGCGATATAGCGCGACGCTCCATACACAGGTCTTCAACCTTTGTTTCCTCACATCAAGACTTATGTTCTTTGCAGTAAATAGGTTCTTCTTTTTTCAGAAAGCGTTCTTGGTTTGGGCAATCCTACTTAATATCTCTCTGCTGCTTGCTCCATCATTGATTATTTTACTTCCCAGATAATTAAACTCATTTACTTCTTGTATCATTTCATTTCTTATCTCTATTGTTATCTGATTTTCGCCATTTCTACTGCAGACCAACATTTTTGTTTTGTTTGTATTTATTCTCATATTAAATTTTTCCTCCATTATTTTGTTCATCTTACTCAGGGTCTTTTGTAAGTCTTCATTTTCTGCAATTAGCGGTATGTCATCAGCAAACCTTATCATGTCAAGTTTATATCCATGAAAATTCACTCCTGTGACAAATTCTTCTTTTATTCGATCGATCGCCTTTTGCACATATATATTGAATAGGTATGGCGACAGAGAACAGCCCTGCCGTACACTCTTTCTGATGTGTGCTGTTTCTTTCTTGCTACCACAACAAGCTATTCCAGTTTCTTGCTTATAGATATTATAGATGAGTCTTCTTTCTCTAAAGTTGATACCTGTTTGATGAAGAATGCTGAATAGAACATTCCAGTTCACATTGTCAAACGCATTTTCAGGGTCGACGAACGATAAGAAAGTAGGGTTGCCTTTCTTCATCAGCTTCTCTATCACTTGCCTCAATGCCAAGATTGGCTATCGTGTTCCGACTTCTTTCCTAAGCCCAAATCGAACATCAGATAGGTTTTCATCAATTTTTTTTTCTATTCTCTTTATAATAATTCTGATGACTATTTTTGATGCATGACACACCAGACTCAATGTTCTGTATTGTATACATGACCTTGCATTTGATTTTGTAGATATAGATAGTATTATGCATTTTACAAAGTCTTTAGGCAATTCTCCAGTCTTGTAAATAATTTTCATTATAAGTTGTACAGTTCTTTTTTTAACTTGTTGCCTGATATTTTCAATAGTTCTCTCGGTATGTTATGCACTCCAGAAGCCTTTATCCTTTGAGGTCCTGCAATGCCTTCTTAATCTATTTTTCCATGATAGACAAGGGCCCCCATGCCGTCCTCTGTTATTTCATCTTTTTTCTCCATGGGCAGTTATCACCGTTTCCACTGCGCAGGTGTTCCAAATATTCTTTCCATCTTTTCAATAACAATTCGTCATCAAATAACTTCCCATCTTTGTCCTCAATCCTCATTGTTTTTGGCTTTCTTGTTTCAGAGAACCTCTTACTATCCCTATATGCCATATCCATTTGTCCAGTTTTTATGTTGTTATTTATTCCAACACAGATTCCCATTAAATACTGTACCTTGTCTTGTTTTGCCCTCTTATTTTTCTTGTTTCTTAAGGTTTTGTATTTCTGCTTTTCATCATCATTATTTGTGTTTTTGACTGTCTTCTTTCCTTTATTATATCTACAACTTCTTGACTTATACAATCTTTCCTATTTTATTTTTTCCCTTATACAGTTTCTGTTGAGTCTAAAATGCTCTTCTTTATTTTGATCCACTTCTCTTCTACTCCCAAGTGTTCTTCAGTGTCTCTTATGTTATCGTGTATTTCTTCCATTTAAGAGTATTTTAGTGGACTCATCTTTAAGCTAAGAAAAAACCCATTGTTTCTTTTCTTTCATCTTTAATCTTTTTCAACTTTAATGCACAGCATATGATGACTGGGTTATGGTCGCTGTCGACGTTAGCTCCCGGGTGACTTTTACTATCTTTCACTTGGTTCTTAAATCTTTTCTTTACTAATATGTAGTCTATCTGTGCTCTTCTTAGGTCTCCCGGTGCTTTCCAAATGTATCTTCTCCTTGGATGGTGTTGGAATATATTATTCGCTATAACTAAATTTCTGCTGTATACAAAATTGTCCAAGTCTTTCGCCTCTCTCATTTCTTCTTCCCAATCCGTATTTACCAACGAAATTTCCTTCAGTTCCATCTCCGGCTGTAGCATTCCAGTCACCAAGTTAACTAAGATTTTCTTCGCCCTTTATTTTAGCTATAAGCTCACTCAGGTCTTCATAACATTTCTCCACCTCTTCATCTGCCTCTTGTATTTTAGGCATATAAACTATTACAGTATTCTTTGGTTTAGTTTCCATCCGTACTAAAATTAATCGTTCATCATATTGCACGAATTCCTTTACTCTGTTTCCAAGTTTTTCATGTAAGATCATGCAAACTCAACCATATCCTGGTCTGGTGTTTGCTGTTCCAGAATGAATTTAATAGATGAGTCTCCTTGTGGCAATCTCATTTCTGCTATACCCAATACATTTAAATCCATAGTTTCCATCCTTATGATTAAGTTCTTTAACTATCCATTCTGGAGTAAGGTCCGTACATTCCAGGTACCGATTCTTCTCTGCTTATTTCTTGAATTGGTTTCTTTATCTGACCCCCTCCGGAGATCCGCGTGGGGGATTACTTTACCTCCGGAAAAAATTACTATTTTAGGAGCTAACATCATCTTTAGCTGCTAATACTTGGGATACCAATCTTTAATGAAGCGGTTTCCCTTTGCCTTCTTCATCCACTACCGTTGGCCAACTAGTGGTTCAACCTTTAGGGGAAGTTTCCTGCCGCAGTTGAGAGAGTCCTTGGACCTTTACCCGCTCATCCGCTCTCTAAGGAGACCGTTGTTACTTGGTAAAGGGTGACTCCTTATACCGGGAGTCATTCGGTGGACCCATTTTACAACTGGTTATTATCCCAGCAAACCCTCCTCCTTTCTCATTCCGGACTTGGGACCGGACAACGGCGGAGTTATACTATTACTATATTATATAAAAAACTTGCAAAATTTGTTGGGGTGAACTTTCTTTAAACAAACTTTTGTTGGAAAAAGAAACTATTCCTTTTGCTAGGTAATAAAAAAATGTAACATTTAATGGATCAAATATTTTATTAAGTAACTCAGCACAATTTATTAGGGCAGGATGAACTTAGCGTGACGAGACGAGACGTGATAGCTAAAGAAAACGCTTTGGAATAAAAAAAACTACATTACAAGGGATCTTAAAGAAAATATTTATAATTTTTAAATACCTCTGCAGCAAAATGTTGTATATGATAATTTGTAAATAATCTAATATGTTGTTGCCTTGTATTTTGCTTACTTATGGTTTATTATTTAAGAAATA
Organism: Phosphuga atrata; assembly: GCA_944588485.1. Classification (NCBI taxonomy): domain Eukaryota; kingdom Metazoa; phylum Arthropoda; class Insecta; order Coleoptera; family Silphidae; genus Phosphuga; species Phosphuga atrata. The sequence goes on along the minus strand of OX155896.1, from coordinate 9,560,622 downwards.
TATTGATATTTTCAAATTATGATTTATTCGAATAAATTTAGAATCGTACAAATTTCCGACTAAGAAACTTCCTTTTCAACAAAATTAACTTATTCTTTCCAACAAAATTTCTTCGAACAAATTATTTTCGAGAAATTTTCCTGGAACTCGACATACTAATGATGACTAGACAAACCAGAGTAAAACGATAAGTTTACAAGTCAAGATGGGCAATATTTATCGGACAAGTGCAGGTATACACAACATGACAGAAAATATTTGCTTAGAAGAGTCAGTTCAATTCGAAATGCTCCGGAGTTATAACTCCTCCAATCGTATCTCCGGGGAGGAGGGCATTGAATAAAGTTGAGTACAGAACTGTAACACATAGAAACGATAGAATTGCTACATGGAACGTTAGAAGTCTTTATGCACCTGGGAAAGTGGATAACGTCGTTTTAGAAATCGCGAAACTCAATATCAACATACTTGGCTTAAGCGATGTTCAGTGGAAAGGGTCGGAGAAGCATATCACCAAGAATGGCACAATGTACTATTCAGGGAATGTTGATGCCTATCATCAATATGAAGTAGGAATAGTTGTCGACAAGAGAGTGCAGCATACGGTATCCAGTTTCGTCCCATTCTCAGATTTGTTAACATGAAATTAACCTCAAATAAAGTTCCAGTAAATGTTATTCAAGTATATGCACCTACAGCAGTCAAAGACGAGGATGAAATATAGTCGTTTTACCAAAATCTAGATAAAGTGATTAAACCTATCAAGAAACACGAAGTCCTCATTATAATGGGGGATCTAAATGCGAAGGTTGGCTAAGGAAAAGTGACTAATACTACCGGCAAGTTCTGACTAGGCCTTCGCAATGAGCGAGAAGATAGACTGATCAAGTTCTTTCAAAGGGAAGATATAATAATAACCAACACCTCCTAACAGCTTCCTCCACGTCGGCTTTATTATTGGAAAGCACGTGTAATTAGAAACCAGATCGACTACATTATGATCCGTATAAGATTCAGAAATACTATTAAGTCAGTAAAAACATATCCAGGAGCTGACATAACATCCGATCATAATCCAGTGGAACCTTCAATTCACGTAAACCTGAAAAAAACTCGTTCGAAAAACAACTAAGGAACGTATGGACCCCAGAAAACTGAAGGACAACGTAGTGTACAAATATGTTGAGAAGAACATAAAGGACAAATTAAACGAACTAAGACACATCGATAACAATAATATCACTATAGACCAATAATAGCAAAACATAAAACAAGTACTGAAGGATGTAGGAAATGCAGAATTGAAGTCCATTAAGAGAAATAACAAGGAATGGATGACACAGGAGATACTAGACCTGATGGTGACACGAGGTCAATATAAGAACAAAGATGTGCAAATCTATAAGACCATAAACGTTGACATCAGAAGAAAAGTGAGACAAGCCAGGGAAAAATGGCTACTTGATTAGTGTCGAGAGGTTGAAGCCTATCAAGACAAATACGATTTTTTCAATGTGCACAAAATGGCAAAAGAAATGACTGGGAGAGCAAAGAGACGACAACCAGATGTGTTGGCAAACAAGAACGGCGAATTGATTGTAGAACCGATAGACAAGCTGGTAAGGTGGAGTGAATATATACAAGAAGTTTTCAACGATGATGAGTATACTGGCCCAGAAATATTAAGGGAAGAACTCGAACTTCCCGCAATTAAAAACTGTTAATCCGGAAAGGCTGCAGGACCTGACGAAGTGGCTGCTGACCTACTAAAACTTACCGGAGAAGACTTCATAGATATTCTATTAAAACTGTTTAACATTTATGAGACGGGCAGAATACCTAGCGATTGGCTAGCCTCAACATTCGTGACACTGCCGAATAAAGAAGAATAAAGCCAGAGAATGTTCAGACCAAATAATGATTGCCCTAATGAGTCACACCTTGAAAATATTTTTAAGGATCATACATAACCGAATTTATAAGGAGTTAGAACAAGAAATCAGTGACACTCAAATGGTTTTAGGAAGGGCGTGGGAACAAGAGAAGCGCTCTTCGGACTAAACGTACTGAGTGAAAGTAGAGGCACGTAGCTCTAGGCACGTAAAAGTGCCTAGATATGAATCATGATATATACATCTGCTTTATCGACTTTCGAAAGGCATTTGATAGAGTCCAACACCCAAAACTCCTAGAGATACTACAGAGAAAAAGCATCGATAGCAAAAACATAAAAATAATATCCAATCTTTATTGGCATCAAACAGCACGAGTCAAAGTCTGAGAAGATCTGAGTAAGGAGATTAAGATATGTTGAGGTGTTAGACAGGGATGGGTATTGTCGCCTCTGTTGTTCTATATATATATATATATATATATATATATATATATATATATATATATATATATATATATATATATATATATATATATATGTGTATATATATATATATATATATATATATATATATATATATATGTGTATATATATATATATATATATATATATATATAGTGATGGCTTCTTTGAAGAAGCGCTGTCAGAGGAAACCGGTGGTATTTTCATAAACGGGGAAACAATTAACAACTTGCGATACGCAGACGATACCGTTATCTTCGCCGACAGTCTAGAAGACCTACAACATCTGGTTGAGTTAACAAGCATTTTCTGCAAGAGATATGGTCTAGATATGAACCTAAAGAAAACCAAAGTCATGGTAACTTCAAAAAACCAAAGCACAAACCACAATAGACCATCTATAAATATTAATAACGATAAGTTGGAATGGGTATCCTCCTAAAAATATCTTGGTACGTGGGTAACTGAAACAGCAGAATACACAAAAGAAATCAAGTGTCGAATTGAAGTAGCTCGCAGCGCTCTCATCAAAATGAATAAAATACTCTGCAGCCGAGATATAACATTAGAACTGAGAACCAGAATACTAAATTGCTATATATTCTCCATTCTATTGTATGGAATGGAGGCTTGGACACTCAAATCAGAAAACATCAAGAACATACAAGCATTTGAAATGTGGTGTTATAGGAGGATGCTGAGAATACCATGGATTGACAAGGTTTCAAATGAGGAAGTATAATAACTTGAGGGATTGCTTTGGTTGCACGTCCGCAGAACTTTTCAGGCGGACGATTGATAAGGTACGAGTAGTGGTGATGATTTCCAATCTCGGATAGGAGCGGAATTTCAATATGAAGAAGATTCAGACAAGTCAATAGGAGTCTATAGAAGTCTACATAGATTATTCCAGTTTTCAGATTCTGAAATCTAGCTAAACTAGCTACTACTAGCACCACTGTTCTTGAGTCATATATTAGTAATAGTTATCAACTAGAAACTTCTAACTCTGTAAAGAGTTGCGATTGTCTGAAAAGTCTAGAAAAAACCCCTAGAAAAAATGTCTAGATAGATTATTCTGTCCTGTTCTATTCTATCTATAAACTTTATTATTCCATGAATTTATAAACTTACGAATTTCAATTTTAGAAACGGAAACATTTGTTTGGAAAATTCGCAAACTGTATCTGGAATAGCTGTAATAATTCTTGATTGAGACTAGATATACTATTGTAGTTTTCCGATTCTTAAACTCAGTTAAAGTAGTTAATTTAATATGTGGATAGCCGTCTTTTAGCTAGCTTTTTAATTTAATATGTGGATAGCCGGCTATCTTGTGGACAGCCGAATTTTATGTGCCGTCTGTGGATGCGTTTCTAGATTTATCTCTCATCAGCACAGCTTTGCTTCCATGAACAATAATCTGTAACGATACCGTTATCTGTAACCACTCACTTAAAACCCAATGTGGTGTTTAGGGTTGGATGTTTATAAGTTTCATTTGTTTGAGAAAGTCAGAAACGGTCTCTAATAATTTTTAGAAAACTCTCAATAGACTATTCTAGCTTTTAGATTTTTAATCAGTTACATTTTCTAGATATAGAAAATAAAAATATAGATAATAAAATATAGATATAGAAATATATTTCTAAACAATTTACATATATATACCTAGTTTAATACTCGATTTATATTCTGGTGAATTCAAATTTCGAACAGATTTTCTAAAGATTAGGGTAATTTAAATCAGATGTTTGGACAATTCTTGGAAGTATTTTTATTTAAACTAGTACATGCGGATCGCATTTTTTTGGACGGAATAGTTGTTCTGGGTGGTATAGTTGAATTTGGTGGAAAAGTTGATGAGGGTGAAACGATTGTTGTAGATGGAATAGTTGTAATAGTAACAACAATATATAGTAACAACAATATATATAATAGTAACAAACAAATAATAATAATCTTGAAGCTCCTGTCCTTTAATTTTTCATGAGTATGTGGTTCAAGCAGATTTGAAGCCAGATAATTTATTTTGAAAATTCACAAGATGACTTTATAGAATAATCCTTTTTCTACATATTTGTAAAATTTTATTCTTCCATGTAGTGTGAAACTTATTAATAAAACAGATCCAGACATGATTGACATCATGAATTGCAACCCAATATCGAATACGAAAATGACATCATGACATGAAAATGACATACGAAAATGACATGAGCTAATAGACAGACAAGACTAGACAGACAAGACTAGACAGACAAGACTAGACAGACAAGACTAGACAGACAAGACTAGACAGACAAGACTAGGCAGACAAGACTAGACAGACAAGACTAGACAGACAAGACTAGACAGACAAGACTAGACAGACAAGACTAGACAGACAAGACTAGACAGACAAGACTAGACAGACAAGACTAGACAGACAAGACTAGACAGACAAGACTAGACAGACAAGACTAGACAGACAAGACTAGACAGACAAGACTAGACAGACAAGACTAGACAGACAAGACTAGACAGACAAGACTAGACAGACAAGACTAGACAGACAAGACTAGACAGACAAGACTAGACAGACAAGACTAGACAGACAAGACTAGACAGACAAGACTAGACAGACAAGACTAGACAGACAAGACTAGACAGACAAGACTAGACAGACAAGACTAGACAGACAAGACTAGACAGACAAGACTAGACAGACAAGACTAGACAGACAAGACTAGACAGACAAGACTAGACAGACAAGACTAGACAGACAAGACTAGACAGACAAGACTAGACAGACAAGACTAGACAGACAAGACTAGACAGACAAGACTAGACAGACAAGACTAGACAGACAAGACTAGACAGACAAGACTAGACAGACAAGACTAGACAGACAAGACTAGACAGACAAGACTAGACAGACAAGACTAGACAGACAAGACTAGACAGACAAGACTAGACAGACAAGACTAGACAGACAAGACTAGACAGACAAGACTAGACAGACAAGACTAGACAGACAAGACTAGACAGACAAGACTAGACAGACAAGACTAGACAGACAAGACTAGACAGACAAGACTAGACAGACAAGACTAGACAGACAAGACTAGACAGACAAGACTAGACAGACAAGACTAGACAGACAAGACTAGACAGACAAGACTAGACAGACAAGACTAGACAGACAAGACTAGACAGACAAGACTAGACAGACAAGACTAGACAGACAAGACTAGACAGACAAGACTAGACAGACAAGACTAGACAGACAAGACTAGACAGACAAGACTAGACAGACAAGACTAGACAGACAAGACTAGACAGACAAGACTAGACAGACAAGACTAGACAGACAAGACTAGACAGACAAGACTAGACAGACAAGACTAGACAGACAAGACTAGACAGACAAGACTAGACAGACAAGACTAGACAGACAAGACTAGACAGACAAGACTAGACAGACAAGACTAGACAGACAAGACTAGACAGACAAGACTAGACAGACAAGACTAGACAGACAAGACTAGACAGACAAGACTAGACAGACAAGACTAGACAGACAAGACTAGACAGACAAGACTAGACAGACAAGACTAGACAGACAAGACTAGACAGACAAGACTAGACAGACAAGACTAGACAGACAAGACTAGACAGACAAGACTAGACAGACAAGACTAGACAGACAAGACTAGACAGACAAGACTAGACAGACAAGACTAGACAGACAAGACTAGACAGACAAGACTAGACAGACAAGACTAGACAGACAAGACTAGACAGACAAGACTAGACAGACAAGACTAGACAGACAAGACTAGACAGACAAGACTAGACAGACAAGACTAGACAGACAAGACTAGACAGACAAGACTAGACAGACAAGACTAGACAGACAAGACTAGACAGACAAGACTAGACAGACAAGACTAGACAGACAAGACTAGACAGACAAGACTAGACAGACAAGACTAGACAGACAAGACTAGACAGACAAGACTAGACAGACAAGACTAGACAGACAAGACTAGACAGACAAGACTAGACAGACAAGACTAGACAGACAAGACTAGACAGACAAGACTAGACAGACAAGACTAGACAGACAAGACTAGACAGACAAGACTAGACAGACAAGACTAGACAGACAAGACTAGACAGACAAGACTAGACAGACAAGACTAGACAGACAAGACTAGACAGACAAGACTAGACAGACAAGACTAGACAGACAAGACTAGACAGACAAGACTAGACAGACAAGACTAGACAGACAAGACTAGACAGACAAGACTAGACAGACAAGACTAGACAGACAAGACTAGACAGACAAGACTAGACAGACAAGACTAGACAGACAAGACTAGACAGACAAGACTAGACAGACAAGACTAGACAGACAAGACTAGACAGACAAGACTAGACAGACAAGACTAGACAGACAAGACTAGACAGACAAGACTAGACAGACAAGACTAGACAGACAAGACTAGACAGACAAGACTAGACAGACAAGACTAGACAGACAAGACTAGACAGACAAGACTAGACAGACAAGACTAGACAGACAAGACTAGACAGACAAGACTAGACAGACAAGACTAGACAGACAAGACTAGACAGACAAGACTAGACAGACAAGACTAGACAGACAAGACTAGACAGACAAGACTAGACAGACAAGACTAGACAGACAAGACTAGACAGACAAGACTAGACAGACAAGACTAGACAGACAAGACTAGACAGACAAGACTAGACAGACAAGACTAGACAGACAAGACTAGACAGACAAGACTAGACAGACAAGACTAGACAGACAAGACTAGACAGACAAGACTAGACAGACAAGACTAGACAGACAAGACTAGACAGACAAGACTAGACAGACAAGACTAGACAGACAAGACTAGACAGACAAGACTAGACAGACAAGACTAGACAGACAAGACTAGACAGACAAGACTAGACAGACAAGACTAGACAGACAAGACTAGACAGACAAGACTAGACAGACAAGACTAGACAGACAAGACTAGACAGACAAGACTAGACAGACAAGACTAGACAGACAAGACTAGACAGACAAGACTAGACAGACAAGACTAGACAGACAAGACTAGACAGACAAGACTAGACAGACAAGACTAGACAGACAAGACTAGACAGACAAGACTAGACAGACAAGACTAGACAGACAAGACTAGACAGACAAGACTAGACAGACAAGACTAGACAGACAAGACTAGACAGACAAGACTAGACAGACAAGACTAGACAGACAAGACTAGACAGACAAGACTAGACAGACAAGACTAGACAGACAAGACTAGACAGACAAGACTAGACAGACAAGACTAGACAGACAAGACTAGACAGACAAGACTAGACAGACAAGACTAGACAGACAAGACTAGACAGACAAGACTAGACAGACAAGACTAGACAGACAAGACTAGACAGACAAGACTAGACAGACAAGACTAGACAGACAAGACTAGACAGACAAGACTAGACAGACAAGACTAGACAGACAAGACTAGACAGACAAGACTAGACAGACAAGACTAGACAGACAAGACTAGACAGACAAGACTAGACAGACAAGACTAGACAGACAAGACTAGACAGACAAGACTAGACAGACAAGACTAGACAGACAAGACTAGACAGACAAGACTAGACAGACAAGACTAGACAGACAAGACTAGACAGACAAGACTAGACAGACAAGACTAGACAGACAAGACTAGACAGACAAGACTAGACAGACAAGACTAGACAGACAAGACTAGACAGACAAGACTAGACAGACAAGACTAGACAGACAAGACTAGACAGACAAGACTAGACAGACAAGACTAGACAGACAAGACTAGACAGACAAGACTAGACAGACAAGACTAGACAGACAAGACTAGACAGACAAGACTAGACAGACAAGACTAGACAGACAAGACTAGACAGACAAGACTAGACAGACAAGACTAGACAGACAAGACTAGACAGACAAGACTAGACAGACAAGACTAGACAGACAAGACTAGACAGACAAGACTAGACAGACAAGACTAGACAGACAAGACTAGACAGACAAGACTAGACAGACAAGACTAGACAGACAAGACTAGACAGACAAGACTAGACAGACAAGACTAGACAGACAAGACTAGACAGACAAGACTAGACAGACAAGACTAGACAGACAAGACTAGACAGACAAGACTAGACAGACAAGACTAGACAGACAAGACTAGACAGACAAGACTAGACAGACAAGACTAGACAGACAAGACTAGACAGACAAGACTAGACAGACAAGACTAGACAGACAAGACTAGACAGACAAGACTAGACAGACAAGACTAGACAGACAAGACTAGACAGACAAGACTAGACAGACAAGACTAGACAGACAAGACTAGACAGACAAGACTAGACAGACAAGACTAGACAGACAAGACTAGACAGACAAGACTAGACAGACAAGACTAGACAGACAAGACTAGACAGACAAGACTAGACAGACAAGACTAGACAGACAAGACTAGACAGACAAGACTAGACAGACAAGACTAGACAGACAAGACTAGACAGACAAGACTAGACAGACAAGACTAGACAGACAAGACTAGACAGACAAGACTAGACAGACAAGACTAGACAGACAAGACTAGACAGACAAGACTAGACAGACAAGACTAGACAGACAAGACTAGACAGACAAGACTAGACAGACAAGACTAGACAGACAAGACTAGACAGACAAGACTAGACAGACAAGACTAGACAGACAAGACTAGACAGACAAGACTAGACAGACAAGACTAGACAGACAAGACTAGACAGACAAGACTAGACAGACAAGACTAGACAGACAAGACTAGACAGACAAGACTAGACAGACAAGACTAGACAGACAAGACTAGACAGACAAGACTAGACAGACAAGACTAGACAGACAAGACTAGACAGACAAGACTAGACAGACAAGACTAGACAGACAAGACTAGACAGACAAGACTAGACAGACAAGACTAGACAGACAAGACTAGACAGACAAGACTAGACAGACAAGACTAGACAGACAAGACTAGACAGACAAGACTAGACAGACAAGACTAGACAGACAAGACTAGACAGACAAGACTAGACAGACAAGACTAGACAGACAAGACAAGACTAGACAGACAAGACTAGACAGACAAGACTAGACAGACAAGACTAGACAGACAAGACTAGACAGACAAGACTAGACAGACAAGACTAGACAGACAAGACTAGACAGACAAGACTAGACAGACAAGACTAGACAGACAAGACTAGACAGACAAGTCTAAAAGTGTTTCGGTGGAGGCTCTCACTAAACCCCCTATTCCTCCTTGGCTTTTAGTATGCGCCACCACGGTATCGCATATTTTGCATTCATTAAGGGTGCGCAGCCCGGATGGTTAGTGAAAATCGCCCAAGTTGTTGTCTCCCCGACTAGGATTCGAACGCGGGCCTCCTGCATTGAAAGGCGGGTATGTTGTCAACTACACCATTGGTGCGCAAATTATTTTCATTTGCGACTCAACATTTTCTGTAAAATTTAATCGCGACCCCTGGATAGAAGTAACATGAAGATTGTAATTCCCAAACAGTTCTACCAACATCTCCACAAAAGTTGAAACAAATCCCATAATTAGTTTTTAAGAAAATTAAGTTTGAAAATTTCAATGTTTACACATTTTATTTTCCAAGTGGAATTTTCAAAAAACTGCAATATTTGCTGAAATAAATATTAAAATATTGGGAAAATTTGCTAAATATTCCAGAACAGTTCTAACCACAAAATTTGAAACAAATCCCCAAATTAGTTTTTGAGAAAATTAAGTTTGAAAATTTCAAAGTATCAAATTTTATCTTCAAAGTGGAACTTTAAAAAAACTACAATATTTGCTGAAATAAATATTAAAATATTGGAAAATTTTTCTAAATATTCCAAAACAGTTCTACCAACATCTGCACAAAAATTGAAACAAATCCCCAAACTAGTTTTTGAGAAAATTATATTTGAAAATATCAAAGTTTGGGGGTATAATTAAGAATATGGTAATCTCCGAAAATCGGGTTTCTCGTTTTTTACCTGATTTAATTGATGCAAATCGTCTTCCACAGTGCTTTAGTAAGCGCGGAAAAGTAAAATGAAGCTACCAAGTCGTCCGGTTTGAAAAATATTTGGGTTTTTGTAATAAAACCACCGTCTTATAAACAGCGTCTTTTAAAAAATTTAGTCCTCTACAGGTTTTATCTAAAACTTTTTTCGATACCTAGTCTAGTTCTCGAGCTATAGCTTAACTTAGCGTCGAGTTATTCAATATCCAATTCATTATAATACTTAGGTCACATAATGAGAGGACCAAAATATCCACTGCTACAACTGGCCGGCCATGTAAAGAGACAGGAGGATGGAGTTGGTAGATTGGTATGGGAACAGGCCCCAACCGGTAGCGACCACTAGGAAGACCGCGACTACGGTGGAGAGACAACATAGCATCAGATCTTAGATCCCTGAATATCATGGAAGCGGAGGAGCTAATGATGGACAGAGGCCAATGGAAGAGAGTTGTTGAGTCAGCCAAGACCCACCATGGGTTGTAAGAGCTAAAGAGAGAAAGAGAGAGAGAATTTATAATAGAAAGTAAGATTATGGGAAGAAAGAATATTGGTAGACGTGGTTTAATGTTCGGATGTCGTGGCTTAATAACCTACGGGGGGCTTAGAATAGGTGTGCCAATAAATATTCCGCGAACAATGACGTGTTATCTTTCCATTGCATAATTCAGCAGGAAGAACTTTGCACACAAACCTTTCCAGAAGATATTGGTAAAGTTGAATGGATTTAGTAGTCAAGGCCACCAGTAATATTATCGCAAAGGCGCTTAATCCTCGTTAATTGTGAAAAAAATACAAAAATATGACCGTTTGACGGACAATAACTTCCGAACAAATAAGGCTATCGGTCTAAGGTTTTCAAAGCCACATTTTGTGATTCATGCTTTATAATTCTCTGTAAAAATTTGCAAAATAAAGGCTATCGTCACAAGATTATCAGTCAAAATTGTGAGAAGTTAATTTTTTTCTAAAAGTAAAATATGCTTTTGGAAGTTCTATCTTCACATTGAGATGTTTTGAGAACCAATAAGGCTATCGTCCAAAATCCTACAGATTTAGATTCATCAACTCAAGAAGTATTAATTTTGGTTAAAATTACACTTGTTTTAACAAAATTTCGAAAGTTCTACCAAGGAATTTGAAATTATTGATTTTTTAAATCCATCAAGTTTGACTTCTAACAACTTGAGAACCGATAAGGCTATCGACCGAAAGAATACAGATTTTCATTCTGCGAATTTAGCTTAATAAATATTTGTTATAGTTTGTGAATTCAAGGCTATAGTCCAAGAGTTATCATTCAAAATCTGTACTAATTGTTGACATAAACTGATATTTACTTTTTCAAGTCGTATCTTTACATTAAGATAGATTGAGAACCAATAAGACTATCGTCCAAATTCTTACAAATTTAGATTCCGCAATGCAATAGCTATCAATTTTAACTAAAATATTACTTGTTTTTACAAAATTTCGAAAGCTCTACATAACAATTTGATTTTTTTGATTTCTAAGTTCAGCAAGTTTAACTTCTAATAACTCGAGAACATATAAGGCAATCGACCTAAAATTTACAAAGTTACAATAAGCGAATTAAGCTTAATAAATATTTGTCAAAGTTTGCAAACGCAAGGCTATCGTCCACGAGTTATCAGCCAAAGTCTGAACAAACTTATTTTTTACATAAGCTGTCATATGATTTTTCAAGTCGTATCTTCACATTGAGATATCTTGAGAAGCAATAAGGCTATCGTCCAAATTTTTGTGTTTTAGACAAGACTAGATAGACTATAAAGATAAGACTAGGCAGAGAGTTAAAACTAGGCATACAGAAACTAAGCAGATAAGATTAGGTAGAAAGGTTTGTTTAGGTAGTAAGTATAGTAAACTATTTTCTCATTTATTTCTGTGGTTTCAGTGGTTTTACATTTACAAGAGAAATAAAGTGGAACATGTAATGCAGTTCCACTCGAATGTGTCCACATAATATTCACTGGAATCAATCATAACATCTGTATGTAAATTTAAAACGTTCGGTGCTCATTGTCGGTCGGATTTTTGAAACCCCAAAAGTGGTAAAACACATTAAATTGAAAAGCCGTTATCTGTTTAAAATCGCTAATGATGTTAAATATGATAATAAAATTTACATTAAATTAAATAATTGATTCTATGCTACAGGACACGTGCAAAGTTAATCTTCGTAGAAATTTGTTCAGCGTCGAAAATTTCTAAATTTTTCCTTCAGCCTGTTTAAGAGAAACGTTATTTTTTGTTTAATCGACTCACCAAACCTGAAATAAAAATGCTCCAGCAGAAATACAACAAAGCAAATTGAGAAAGAAATGATCATATACGCAAATATCACTGCAAAGTATTCAAAGTCCACCGTTTCAGAAATTTCAAACCAAGGTCTATTATTATTTTTCTTCAGCCAATTGGCTACATCCTTGAGTATATTTAGTTCAATTAGAACATTGTTTTTTTCCCTAAAAATATTGGCAGCATTTATATATGCCAGAGCTTTGTTTATCTCGTCCTTAAGAAAGAAATTTTTGTTCATTAAAATTGTCATATAATTCATTTCCAAGTTATTGTTATAGATACACTGTGTATCATATTGTCTTTTCTGTATCGAAAATTGAAAAGAGATGTATTCTCGACTAACCTTCTTCATTCCCACTATATAATTTCTTGCACCACTAAACGCAAGTTCGGTACATTCCAATGCATCGTTACAAATCACAAAGTGCGGTTTTCCATTGCTCTCCTCGATATGACTAACTAGCTCTTGTACGAATAGATTGTCGGCATAGTTTGGTAAGAGGATAGTCCATTCCAACACTTTATCAGCAAATATTGTTGATGCTTCAAGCCGAGATGTTTGTATGCTTGTGAATAAAATGCAGGTATATTGCACTAAGTATACTAAGCTGCAAAACAGCCATGTTCCGTAAAGTATTCGAAGGATTCCGTTGATTGGAAGAACTGTATTAGCTATTCCTAATAAAGCTTTTGTATAATAAATAAAAATGTAGGAAATGGAGCGGAATGATTCGGTAGTATCGATGATTTTAGCGAAGATATAGGTAATAACAACAATCGAAATCAATGGCAACAAACAGCTGTAAATGTGTCTGGCTAAAATCCTAGCTAATGCATTCCATTTCGAAACAACCATCGGTAAATTAAAACAGTAGCAATCTGCATCTTCGAAGTACCATGTAGTATAATCATATTTCTCTTGTCTGGCTATTGTAAGCGAATCTAAAGGTAATGCTAAATCATTGGATCTATTATCCAAGCCTACCAGTAAATAATCTACAACATATTCCTGGGTTTGTCCTTTATAAATATTTATAACTGGAGTGAAATTAAGCTTTTTTCCTAAAATGCGGACAAGTTCCGTTTGAGATCCTTGATACTCATCGATGGCAAAGGGCGGCAAATATTGCAATTTAACATTGATCGGACATAGATTTAGATTTCGTACCTTATTGGGAAAGAGATTGTTCAACCCGTGGATCTCCGTCACGTTCTTAAAATTATCGCCGCAGTTATTGTTAAAAGGAAACCACGTGAATATTTCCAATCGAGGCGTGATAATAACAAACTTCGATATATAAAAGTACCAAAGCGTCTTAATTGTTTCGGAAAAGTCTTCGCTTTCGCAAGTGGAGATGATCACAAACTTATGGCGTTGTTGCAAATTGTTATTTCTTAAAATTGCGGATAACTCTTGCGTTTCGCAAAATTCTACGATGAAAACATTACTTCTAGCCTTATCATTGCTCTTGTCGTTTGTATTTGTGTCACTTACGGCTACTATTGAATGTTTGGATTTTTCGAAAATTTCTTGGATAAAATAATTGTAATTCTCTAACGAATATATTTTTATGATCTCGGGATTCTTGAAATTGTTTTCAACGATTTCAAACAGCAGCTTTTCCAACGCGTTACCGTCCTCAATTTCGATTGCCGACCGCGCATTTTGAAGATTGCACAATAAAACCGCGCACAAAAACAGATACATTGTTGCTTATGCTGAAGGATCTTTTGTACTTTCACCACTGGAGATTTCAAAGATTGTGAAGGAATGCTTGGCTGGTACGTCGTTTTAAGGATAAACGGAAACGTATTTTCACCAATCACGACGTGACACGAATCGTAGGGGTAATTTTCATTTATTAACTAACAGCTATTTAATGTGCAAACACGATTATGATTTACTAAATGGTACGTTAAACGACTTTGATTAATTTGTAATAAATCTAAAAACCTTTGGTAAATACCATTAGAAACCAACTCCAATTTTTCAAGCTCCTTATTGTAGTTTATGTGAATAAAGTATTTATAGTAATTAGGTTAATATAAAACAATTACGGTGTTTCTAATTTGAATTTATCGCCGATTTATTATCTAACAAACTGCCTTCACAAAGTCTGGTTTCAAGACAGCAAACTCAAAGTCTTTGAAATGTGACCCGCGGGCATCCACGCACTGCTGCCAGCGTTTCTTATATTATTCATAGTTTCCCTACAACTTTTCGCGCTGAAGGCTGCCAAGTAACATCTTCGAAACTGCCTGAACGGCAGCAATCGCATTGAATCGCTTCTCCTTCAGGTCTCATTTGATTCGGGGAACGAAAGGAAGTCGCTGGTAGCTAGGTCGCGCCTGTAGGGCACTGTTGCCACATTGAAGTTGGCCAAAACTTCGAGCGACGTGTGAGAGGGAGTATTATGGCGTGGCGAAGAAAGCAATCGTGGCACTGATAAGACTAGATAGACAATAATAGATCGACAAGATTAGACAGACAAGATTAAACAGACAAGACTAGAACAGAAAAGACCAAACAGACAAAACTAGACAGACAAGACTAGACAGACAAGACTAGACAGACAAGACTAGACAGACAAGACTAGACAGACAAGACTAGACAGACAAGACTAGACAGACAAGACTAGACAGACAAGACTAGATAGACAAGACTAGACAGACAAGACTAGACAGACAAGACTAGCCAGACAAGACTAGACAGACAGGACTAGACAGACAAGACTAAACAAACAAGACTAGACAGACAAGACTAGACAGACAAGACTAGACAGACAAGACTAGACAGACAAGACTAGACAGACAAGACTAGACAGACAAGACTAGACAGACAAGACTAGATAGACAAGACTAGACAGACAAGACTAGATAGACAAGACTAGCCAGACAAGACTAGACAGACAAGACTAGACAGACAAGACTAGACAGACAAGACTAGATAGACAAGACTAGACAGACAAGACTAGACAGACAAGACTAGCCAGACAAGACTAGACAGACAAGACTAGACAGACAAGACTAGACAAACAAGACTAGACAGACAAGACTAGACAGACAAGACTAGACAGACAAGACTAGACAGACAAGACTAGACAAACAAGACTAGACAGACAAGACTAGACAGACAAGACTAGACAGACAAGACTAGACAAACAAGACTAGACAGACAAGACTAGACAGACAAGACTAGACAGACAAGACTAGACAGACAAGACTAGACAGACAAGAGACTAGACAGACAAGACTAGACAGACAAGACTAGACAGACAAGACTAGACAGACAAGACTAGACAAACAAGACTAGACAGACAAGACTAGACAGACAAGACTAGACAGACAAGACTAGACAGACAAGAATAGACAGACAAGACTAGCCAGACAAGACTAGACAGACAAGACTAGACAGACAAGACTAGACAAACAAGACTAGACAGACAAGACTCACCAAATCCCCTATTCCACCTTGGCTTTTAGTATGCGCCACCCCGGTATCGCATATATTGCATTCATTTAGGGTGGGCAGCCCGGACGCTAGACAGACAAGACTAGACAGACAAGACTAGACAGACAAGACTAGACAGACAAGACTAGACAGACAAGACTAGACAGACAAGACTAGATAGACAAGACTAGCCAGACAAGACTAGACAGACAAGACTAGACAGACAAGACTAGACAGACAAGACTAGACAGACAAGACTAGACAGACAAGACTAGATAGACAAGACTAGACAGACAAGACTAGACAGACAAGACTAGCCAGACAAGACTAGACAGACAAGACTAGACAGACAAGACTAGACAAACAAGACTAGACAGACAAGACTAGACAGACAAGACTAGACAGACAAGACTAGACAGACAAGATTAGACAGACAAGACTAGACAGACAAGACTAGACAAACAAGACTAGACAGACAAGACTAGACAGACAAGACTAGACAGACAAGACTAGACAGACAAGACTAGACAGACAAGACTAGCCAGACAAGACTAGACAGACAAGACTAGACAGACAAGACTAGACAAACAAGACTAGACAGACAAGACTCACCAAATCCCCTATTCCACCTTGGCTTTTAGTATGCGCCACCCCGGTATCGCATATATTGCATTCATTTAGGGTGGGCAGCCCGGACGGTTAATGAAAACCGCCCTAGTAGACAGACAAGACTAGACAGACAAGACTAGACAGACAAGACTAGACAGACAAGACTAGACAGACAAGACTAGACAGACAAGACTAGACAGACAAGACTAGACAGACAAGACTAGACAGACAAGACTAGACAGACAAGACTAGATAGACAAGACTAGACAGACAAGACTAGACAGACAAGACTAGACAGACAAGACTAGTCAGACAAGACTAGACAGGCAAGACTAGACAGACAAGACTAGACAGACAAGACTAGACAGACAAGACTAGACAGACAAGACTAGACAGACAAGACTAGATAGACAAGACTAGACAGACAAGACAGACAAGACTAGACAGACAAGACTAGACAGACAAGACTGCATTTAGGTCGAGCGTCCGGAGTTTTCTATAAACAGGACGAGTAATAAATTACTTTCCCGGATGAACCCTGGCAAGAGATTTTCCGCTGGTGCTAATGAATTCAAACGTTGTGAAATCGTTACAGCGAGATCATCTTGCTGCGTCGATGATGTTATGATTAGTCCGACACAGAGCGACTAGTCCGGACTAAGAGCAGGGAATTAGTCTTAATTTGTCCGTGTGACTGTTATATTAATCGAGACAGTCTGAATTAGTCTTAGTGAGTCTTCGGGCGTCTATCTAAGATTAATCTAGACAACAACTTTGGTGGAGGCGCAGGGTCTAAAATTCCTGCTGTCCTCCTGTACGAATGCATACTTGAAATCTGCCGTTGAGATCCTCATTGACCAATATCTCTTCATCCTGAAAACTAGACCGAAAGGACTAGAAAACAAGTTTAGGACTTTATTTTATTTTTTATTTAGCGTGTGGCATTTAGACATATTTACAAGAATATAACAAACTTATTGAATTTACAAAGAAACATCAAGATTTTCTATATAGTCTATCGCTTCTGGAGGTGCAGTCAGGAAATCATCGGGGCGGGCTAAGTATGTTTAGTGGGGACATTCCTCTATTATGTGTTTGTTCGTTTGCAACTTTCCGCAATCGCATGAGGAGGATGGTAATTTTCCCCATTTGTTCAGGAAGTATGCATATCTGCCGTGCTGGGTCCTCATGCAATTTAGCGTGCACCAGGTTTTGCGTGGAAGGTTTAAACCGTTGCGTGGAAGGTGTTATTCGGGTTAGTTTCTGTGTCAATTCTTTGTTGGTTGTTTTCTAGAGCGTAGTCTTCAATATAACTATGTATTGGAAGTTCCATGTTGTTAAGTATCTTTTTGTATTGGTATGCATTGGTGAGGCGGTGGAATATCACTTCCTACTGGTAGCCACTGGTCAGCGATCACCCTCATGGTGTTATTTAATTGTGCGCCAACCTTTTTCACGTGGGAGCTGTTGACCCACGCTGGGGCGCAGTACTGTGCTGCAGAATAAACAAGGCCTAGAGCTGACGATCTAAGTGCGGTAGCTGAAGCTTTTCACAGATTTTCTGGATAATATTGTTGCTGGTCTTTAACTTTTCCGCGGTTTTAGTTAGGTGCTTCTTAAAGCTACTTTGAGCAGAAAGATTGGACCCTTAGTCCAATCAATATAGAAGGCATAAGCTACGCTATCGAAACTGATAAATAGCGACGATATCGACATGCTTGCATTAAAGGAAACCCATTGCAAAACAGAACAAAAATTTCAGAAAAGGGCAAACATGCTGGGCGCAATATATCACCAGGCACATGGCACAGCTACCTATGTTAAAAGCAACATAGAAAATGCATCTGTTGCTTTTATAACGACAGAGAAAGACATAGAAGCCGTAACTATAAAAATTGGAAGCATCACTATCTCCAACGTTTATAAACCTCCCACAAGGACTTGGCCACCCCATGTTCTTAAAACATACCTCACCCCGCTTTAAGAGCCACCACGAACAGTAGAAATATAGAGAAAACGATGTTAATGGGGATGCGCTGATCGGGTTTAGTTTTTGATCCTAAAGACAAAAGCACATTTAGTAGTTTAGACAGTCAAGAACTGATCGTAGTACGTATTAGAACGCGAGCGTGATCAGTCAATATATTTTAATCTTTTAAAATTTAAGAATCTAAACTGGATCTAAACCATGCCCCGAGATCTAAATCGCATATCATCCCGGATAAAGTAAACTATCTGTAAAGTCCAGAATTTCTCGACATATTATCGGCAATGATGAGGAAGGAATTGGAGCCGTTAACTAATGTCATTCAACGACTCACCAATCCGTTAAAATTGTTAACACAAAAGAACGATGAAATTATAATAGAAATTGGAGCCTCTACCAGTTGTAACTCAAACTCGGAGAACAGTTGAAAATCAATTGTTACTGAAGAACGAGGAGTTAATAAAAATTTTTCGTTCCACCGACAATATAGAAACAGCGGCATCGAGTCAGACAGAAACACGCAAAGAATCAAAGGCCGATGTATCTGCGTTGGACCCAAAAGCAGATAAAGAAGTATATAAAATGTATTATGATCAATCAGCAGGAATAGTAATTTTCATATTTTACCTAAATGATATTTAGTGTGTAAACACGTTCATGATTTACTAAATGGTACGTTATAAAACTTTGTAATAAATCTCAAAACCTTTGAGTAAATAAATCTCAAAACCTTTGACGTAGCGAACGACTCACACCACACATATAGAGCGTGGTGTGCCAGTGGTGTGAGTAACAGAAGATTTCCGTGTAATTCCAGCTACTGACAGATTGAAAATATCGTAGTGATAAACTCCTATTTTCAATTCTTTTAGTAAATAGTTTTAGAAAATAACGCCACTTATCCAAGCTGCTTAATGTAAATAAAGATTTTAGAGCAATTAGGTTAATGCAAAATTAATTATATGGTTTTTCTAATTTGAATTTATCGCCTATTCACAGAAATCTTTATTTACATAAACTACAATACGCAGCTTGACAAAGTGGCGTTATTTTCAAAAGCTATTTACACAAAGGTTTTGAGATTTATTACAAATTAATCACACTTTTTTAACGTACCATTTAGTAAATCATAAATTTGTTTACACACTAAATAGCCTTTAGATAACATATGCAAATTGCTCATACGATTCTTATCGATTGGTCATAAAATATTTTCGTTTATCCTTAAAACGACGACCTATAATCAATTAGTGTTTGATCACCATTTATCCATAAATATTTTTGTGCTGAAGCTTTTAACAAATGTAAATATGGAGCATCTGATGTGCAAATTATTTTTCAATCAATTTAAGGCGGAGCCAATATTTTGAGAAATTCATTTATACCGGAGTTCATCAGCAGTTATTTTTTTCTTGTTGAGAAAAACGGTTTCTAATTCTATTAACTGTTCAACACTTAGGGATGGATTTCTTAAATGTGCTAGAGATTTTTTGTACAAAACTACTTTTTTCGAGCTCAATCTGCTAGTCGTATCGCAACCAGTTAGGGAGTGCAATGTTGGCAAAACACGACAAATATTTCCGCCAAGGGATCGAGCAGCCAAATGGTAGCCTGAAACGTACTTCTTGTGAGAAGCGGTGAACCATAGATCTAAATAACCTCGACGTGCTAGTTTCTTCCGGAAATAAATTCCCAGGACGAAAACATCTGTATCAGCGCTGAGGTTTATGATACGGGCAGATTGCTTGAAATATGTGACGAAACATTCTTGAATCAGCTTCTAAATGGTTCGAATTTAAGTCGGGTACTTCGACAAATGAAGAGCCGTGTAATTCAAAACATTTTTTCTACTGATATATGTGAAAATGGCATTTTTAACTTGCATGTAAGTGAATTTTTTTCGTTCTAGAGATGAAAATATTTTCACATCTAGAGACGAAAATGAGCATTTTAAATTTATGATTTTCTCGATTAAACACTAACCAAATTTGTATGGACTTTCTTATTAATTACATAAATTTCAATGGAAAATTTTATGTACAAACGTAAAACGTGCCTGTAACTATTTAAAAAAACCGAAATAAAATTAGGACATTTGACTTGAAAAGTATCACCTTCTATGGAAATGCAACAATATTACCATGGAAACGAACAAACCAACGATTAAATTTGTAATGACAGTTGCGATAGTTCGCTTCGAATTGGTTTTCATTAAACTCGAATTATGGATTCTGCAACCGAATATCAGTAGAAAAAATTGCATTTACTCTTCGAGATGATGCGTTTTTTTTGGTTCGGTGTGATTGTTAATTCGCTGGCGCTCGTGAACAAATTCTCACCTCACCAAAAAAAACGGACTTTCATCTCTCGTTGTAAAATATGCTATATTTACGAACAATATTATAAACTTTTTAAAAACAATATTATAAATTGTAATAACAAAATCTTACCTATAAGAAACGAAACGACAATTAATGTTTTTGATTGTAATGTCGGTTTCCAATTCACGTAACTAGTTTAACAAAATTATAATATAAATAAACAAACAAATAGTATCCGTTGTCTAGGTTTCGGACTACTATGATGCTGTTTTAACCCCTTGACATACAATGACGTCTCTAAGACGTCATGTATATGTGATAAGATCACATGTATATGGACACGTTAACGCGCATTTTATTCGTATGTCAAGGGTTTACATTAAAAAAAAACTATCATGCACGTTTCTCTCCGAGATACCAATCTGTCTAAGATTATTTTCACATTCTTCGAACCATCTCGGCCTGGTTTCCTTAGATTTGATTGAGAAGACGATGAGAAGATTAAATGTGAACTCCATATTCTTTTTATTAGTCGGTCACCGTCCATCCCGTTGTTTCTCAATCCCAGTTTTCCATGTTCGTCTCTCAAACAAAGAGTTGCGGCTTGGTATCGTTTCAAATTAGACTTGAACGTTTGAAATAAGCTTCTGGCATTGTTTTTCCAAAAAATCCTGATCGATCTCTTCTAATAGCTATTTCTCATACATTCGCTTAGTCCTTCGTAAGGTTCTGGCTGCATGTTTTCGAGCCTCACGGAATACATCAAAGTCTTCAGGTCTCCTTTTGGTAATATTACAATGTTTGTTATGTAAAATTTATACCTGTTTTGTAATTTTTCAAAACCAGCAAAATAAATATATTTTGTAAAATTACTAAACTAGGTAATAAAATTACAAAATTCCTTAGTAAATTCATTGTCTATGCATCTTTCGAAATTACGAATATTTTTTTGGAAGTTGCAGGAAAATCAGAAAATATTCAATGTAGTTATTTAAATTTAATGTATAACAGCTTAAAAAAACAGTCTGTGCCTGGTTGATTTTGCAAAATCATGAATCAAACTTGTAAATTAATTATTCCAAGTCAAATTATTAATTCAAATTTCCCAGAAGAGGTTTTCTATCAATACAAGGAAGGTTCAGGTAAGTATGCTACACAGCCATACTCATCATGGGCCTTTGGTTTCTTTAGTTGTGTCTTCTAATGAAAGATCTTCTAATGAATATGCCTGTGAAGTTCTACTGTCATGATGACCTTGTATGGCGTAGTTGATACGATCATAAATTTTCTGTCCAAGACTCGCACTTGCTCCTTCTAGAGAAAAACCAATTTTCACTGTAAACGAAGCTGAGTAATTGTTAACTATTCGATGACCCATTTTCTTCGCCGTTGTGAGGGTGGTGTCATTGAGATCATTTGTCATATAATTTGCAACCACATGAATAAGACTTTTCTTTTCATTGAAATCTAGAAACTTTCCAGTACGGAGTGATTTTTGCACCGAAGATGACAATTTGCAATAAATATTGTCTAAATCAGAAGCTCGCCGTGATGATGATGAGTTTGGCTCAGTAACCGTCTCAAATTGTTCTGTAATTTATGTAGTCAATAAATATAAAGAAATTAAAGATTTTCGACATGTAAATTAATTAATTTAAATTATGGATTATCGCTAAAAAAATATATATTTCAACTTTTAAAATGTTTTGATATTAATTAGACACATCAGTTAAAAATACTGATACAAATTTAGTTTTTACCTTTAGACACTTGATTGTTTTTTGTTGATAAATCGCCATCCCAATCAATCCCATCAGGAACAAGAATTAGTACCAGTTGTTCTTGGCTCGTCGAATTCAATACTGCCAATTCCTGCAGTATTTCATCGTCATCTATTTCACTGAAATCTTCCATATAAATCTAGTTAAACGATAAATCAATACATTACTAAATGAACTAAAATGATCATAGGTATTATAGTAATAATAAGAATGAATCATAAAACCTTATACTCGCTGTCCGTCAATGACAATTTAGAGTTGATAGCCTTAATAAGCTCAGCATTCGTCTCCGCTTTGATAAGTTTTTTTACAGAGGGTTTAGCATGCCAGAAAACTTTGAAAACTCGCCATCGTGAGGTTTTTAATTTTAATAACAGTACATAAACGATCAATGTAACAACTGATAAAAGTAGATGAATGTAACAACTGACAAAATGATAAAAGTAGATTATCTACTTGTACGATTTTCGAGTCGATTAATTTGTCATCTTCTGTAACAAAAATAAGTAGATAATGAATTATATAAAAATTCTATTTACAAAGAGATTATTCAGTAAATAACTTACTGGAAAATTATTTTATTTCCGGCGATGAATAACTGTACCAATATTATATCCCCAATATAATTACATCTAAAAGTAAATTTTAGATTATTTTTAGAGTTAATTCTAATTCTAATTAAAATTAGAATAATTTTAGAGTTATCAATAAAAATCTGCCTAGAACAACCGCCAAAAATAAGTCTTTGTTTTCCGGGGTCGTTTACTCGTTTTCCTTTTAACACTATAGGCTTCGATGCCTTACACTAATAATAAAACTATTAACTTATTAAATGCTAACTATTTAAATTACTTATGTTCATGTAATTCACGTAAAAAAAATAACTGAATAAATCTTCGAATGAAGCGGACTTGTTTGGACTTGTTTCTGCGTGATACACTAGCCGCGCGCTGCACTGTAATGGCTCCTCTACACTATGGCTCATAGTGGGCCATCATGATGGTCACCATTATCATAGACCATTATGATGGCTTGAATGGACGCATACACACAGTGGTCCATCTAGATGGACCATTCATGATGTGCATGAATGAGCCGGGCCATACATTATTGATATAAATTAATTTCAAATTTTGAATTGAAATTATAAAGTTAATATTCAAATTTAATTAAGTTGAAATTTATAATTTCTTCGAATTTGCCATGATTAATAATAAACAGTTATTTCTTGTTATAGAAAACTAATTATTTCAAAAAACTAATATTTCAATGAATTAATATCTCAATAAAAATCAGTGTTATCATGACAACAAGCAGCAGGCACTGATAAGCTTGTGATAAAGAAAATAAAGATGGCCCATGGCGTGGACATGCCACTTTAGCCGCTGCGCAGCTTACTTGCGCATGCTAGCCTCCTTTGATGTGTGTATTCGGAACGCTCCAAACGCCATCCATGGCCATCACCATCTCCATCATCCACTACTTAGGCCACTACAGACCATCTACCCGTCTACACAATGGTGATGGCTCACAGTGGCTCAAGATGGGCCATAGTGTAGAGGAGCAATAACAAGCAACGTAAATATCAAGTCTCAATGCTTGAGTGAGATGTCTAGTCAATGTCTAGAGTGGTCGGTCAACGATTGAGGAAAGCAGTCGAAAAAAATCCTTTGTTTTATAAACTCTCTATACACACACTACGGTGAAATCGTTAATTTTATTTTTCACTTTTTAAAAATTTCACTTTCTTTCCCAAGATTTTTTAAATAATTAAAATTTCAACAATACACACATAAACAAACGGCATTAAATAAATACAATGTATTCAATGACAATAATTATTTCATCCGATGAAACATCACACTTTTCTGCCGCAAGCGAGACTGAATACTAACTTTGAGTTATTGCGTCCACATGCTCGTCCCGGAGAACCGCCAAAACAAAAGACGCAGTTCCGACCCAGTGTTACCAACTCCCAAAAATATTTACCCCTAAAACTAAGTCAAAAACCCCTAAAATCGCCACAATTACTTGAAAATCTCCCTAAAAAATAATAAATAAATTAATAATAAATAATATTCTGTAATATTTTTTAATATTCTTTATTTATAAATTACTTAATACTTTAAAAATAATTTCGTTTTAAAACGAAATTTTCGTTAAACATAAACTGAACATTTTAGGTTGTCTTCTAATCTTCCGCCCAGCATGTAGTTAATTTATTTTTAGGGTATCAAATCCTATATTTTTTTCATAACATTTTCAAAACATAACTTAACTTTTCTTTAACCCCACCAGGAACGAGGCCTTTTGCTTCAGACACTTTTTTTCTATTGTAGGGCTTCTTAAACTTTTTTCATTCACGAACCCATTTATGATTGTGATTTTTTCGCAATCCAAAAAATATAGAATAAAGAAAAATAAATGCAAAAGTAAGATGGAATTCAAGAGATCAAAGTTAAGTCAAAGATTTTTGTTATTAAAGGACGACAAGGAAAATTCTCGATACTGTAAAACATTTCGAATGAATTCTTTTCTACCCTAATTTTCCAAATGTTGATCTTTTTAATAAAACTTTCAATTTTATCATTCGAAATAAATATAATACAATATTTTTCTCGAAAAGACAAGTTAATTTCTTAAAAATATCTGATAAATAACACAGCTTGGATAGATAGGTCATTCTGAAAAAAAGTAGCAAGATCACATTTTTGTTTACACAATTTTCACGATTAAAAATATTTCGATTTTGTCCTTGAATTTTGAATACTGGGAATTCGTATCCAAACAGAGATTTGAAAATAAGCGGTTGTTAAGGTTTCTAAAAGATGTTGTTAAGATCTTTAAAAATATAAAAATTATTATGTATCCATGAAAAAGCACCGATCTCCAATTTTTTGTGTGTAAACGTTTGGAACAATGTTAAAAATTTATAAAAATGAACAATAAGCAAAAGTAAAATACATTAAATTTATACATTATTATTTATAAAATAAAAATAAATGTTACACTTAGTTCAGGAAAATAATATTCAACAAAAATAAGTCCTTCATTGGAATATTTAAAAAAAAAAATTCTTATAATTAGATAGAAATAGTTTATAATCTGTTTATCAATAAATTCTTCATCCTTAAATGTTTCTAGTATAGTAACGGTGTACTCTTAATTTTTTCGTTCTTTATCTTCGACTTTCCAATATTTGTTAAAAATATTTAGGAAAATATTATTATTTCCATGTGTTTCACTCTATTTGTATATAATAAATTATAATAAATTATATATATATATATATATATATATATATATATATATATATATATATATATATATATATATATATATATATATATATATATATATATATGTATAATATAAGATGTACATAAACAATTTTATGATTCGAAATATGAAACTGAAGTAACTAGAAAATACAGATAAAAAAAATTCTCTATATTAATATTACAATTTGCGTCAAACATATTCTAATTTTTGGCGAAATTAATACGTACTTTGTAATTTAACAATTGAAGAAGTAAAAATAATATGAAGATTTTTGAATATATAATAAATTCACTGTAATCAAAATTACATTATTTCTTTGTAATATTACATAAAGTTGGACTAGAAACAAAGCTTGTAAATTTATAATGCTTTTCATGTGTAATTACTGAATTGATTTGTAAAATTACTATACGTGCACTGTTTATACATTTATTTTGTA
Organism: Phosphuga atrata; assembly: GCA_944588485.1. Taxonomy (NCBI): domain Eukaryota; kingdom Metazoa; phylum Arthropoda; class Insecta; order Coleoptera; family Silphidae; genus Phosphuga; species Phosphuga atrata. The sequence goes on along the minus strand of OX155896.1, from coordinate 9,533,911 downwards.
AAATTACAACTTATTACAGTAGTTTTCTTAAAGTGTTTGTAAAAATTACCTAAACAGTATGGTAACTTAAAGAAAATAAAGACAATACACGGCGCAAATGACATATATGACAGTATCTGAACGAATATAAAAACGTGTTCAGAGCTAGCAGTAAGACATATCCAAGAAAAGGATAAAGTAGCAGGAAAAAAATGCATGAAGAAGAAATTGATGAAGAGAGCCAACGGAGAGAGGAACCACCAACTTTAATAGAAACCGTAGAAATAATACAAGACTTATAATCAAATAAAACTAATAAAAAAAGTTCTGGGAATGATCAGATAACATCAGAAAGTATGGGAGGAAACCATAAGCAAGTGAATCCACCATTTAAAACAAAAAACCTGGGAGCAAGAAAAATTACCTGAAAGCTGGAATGAAGCAGTGATAGTTCCTATATACAAGAAAGGGGATAGAATGGAGTGCACAAATTATAGATGAATTGCGTTGTTGAATGTAGCCTATAAAATCCTAGCCTCTACATTAAGAAATAAACTAATAAAGAAGTTAGACCAGGAAATAGGAGAATAACAGTGCGGCTTTCGGAAGGACAGATCAGTTATACATGAAATATTTACTGTAAGAGAGCCACAGTCAGAAAGCCACGAATATAACAAAGAAACATATGTGCTATTCCTGGATTTCAAACAGCGTACGACCGAATAAAGAGAGAGCAATTGTACATAGCTTTAAAAGAACTTGGAATTAAAGGAAAACTATTTAACTTAATTCAATTAACGTTAAAAGAAACTAATAACAGGGTGAGAGTAAAAACAAGAACATCAGAAAGGTTCAATGTACAGGAAGGTTGAAGACAAGGAGATCCACTGTCCCCAATACTGTTTAGCTGCGTACTAGAATATGTCATAAGGAAAACAAAATTAAATAGAAATGGTCTTCTATACAATAAAAAACATCAATGTCTAGCCTTTGCAGACGATTTGACAATAGTAACCAGAGGGAAAAAAGAACTGCAAGAAGTAATAATACAATTAGGAAAAAATGCACGCGTAGTAGGATTAGAAATAATTGAAAATAATCCAAAATATATGACATGGACAGACAAAGAATATAAGCAAGGGAACACACTAACCATAACAACAGAGGAAGGAAAAAAACTACGAATTTGATGAAGTAGAACAATTTACTTACCTAGGGACAGAATTCCATAGGAAACCGGGAATATATAGGGAGATCCAAAGAAGGATAACGGCAGGAAATCGATGTGTCTACGCCCTTAAGAAAGTAATACACAACCGAAGTATTTCAAGAAATCTGAAAATTAGAATATACAAGACGATTATCAGACCCATAGTATTATTCGCAAGTGAAGTATGGACATTGGGAGCAAAAGAACAAGCATTACTTGGAGTTTGGGAAAGGAAAGTATTAAGAAAAATATCACAAGAGGGATGGGAAAGGAGAACTAACCGAGAAATACAGGATCTGTTTAACGAACCAAATATAATCGCTGTAGTCAAAGGACAGAGATTAAGATGGTTAGGCCATATCATGAGGATGAATGTAGAAAGAGTCCCAAAGAATATTTTTGAAAGGAGCTTAGGTGGCAAAAAGAGGAGAGGCAGACCGAAAGCAAGACGGAAGATGAAGTAATCAGGGACGCAGATCAGAGCAATATCACAAACTGGAGAGAAAAAGTTTTTCCCTAGTTACGGTAACATTAACATCGTTTTGGAAAATCCTCCGCCAAAAATAATAAAAATTAACAAACCTAGAAATGGAGGTTACCATGGAGGAGCTCAATGGACAGTGCAATTCAGGGGGGCTGGTCCTGTATGTTGTGTGTACTTCTGACCACCCGTATTGATTTGCTGAGAGTGTGAAATTTTCGAAATGAAAATTAATCTAACGTCAAATTTTCGTTTTGTTTTTGGTATTAAAAAAAGGGTAGTAATATAACAATATATGCCTCGCTATGCCGGTCCCAAGCCTGGGGCCTTGTCACTTTCTATAAGTGACGAGGAAGGAGGAGTGGGAGAAATAACAACCTCGTTAAAGAAACAGGGTTCACTTGGCCCGAGTGATAGCACCCTGTGAGGTCTCCTTGCTAGGATTACAGCGAAGACCTCAACGGCAGAGAAGGCGAAGAGAATGGATCTGGGTACGACGGAACTGGCAGAAGAGGCATACCATTCCGCGAAGGTGGTTAGTGCGTGGTCTGTTTCTCTAATTGAGGCGGCTGTACTAAAATCTTCTCGAACTCAAAAATCGAATCGTATACCTGTGGTCTCAACCGAGATAACCACAAAAACCAAAACTGAACTAGAGCGCATGATTGAAAAGACGATAAAAAAATCACTACCCCAGGCACCAGTCAATAGACTGAACTAACCTGATCATTGGATTCTGGAGGATCAGAAACACCATGCGGAGAAGAATCGGAGCTTCTCAAGAACTCTTCACAACCTAAAAAATCAACGTAAGAATTTTATCGGCAACATTAATGTGAACACCCTCACTAAAACAAGCAAAATTAAAACAACTCACTAATTTGAGCAACATTTGACCTCAAAATCACCGCACTTCAAGACACGATTCACGGATGAAGAACACTTTAATACGGAGAATTTCAGAATCTATAAAGACAAGGTTAGGTTAGGTTTAAGTGGCAGCTAATGCTCACATAGGCCTCAGATGGGCCCGTTGTGTTACCACGGTACTTGCAGTACAACCCTCGTCAGGGGATTTTGTCAAACCATTTCGAGCCGTGGATGAACCTCATGAGAGTCTGCGCATCTAGTGATGCGAGGTCAGAGAGATCATCCAAGAAAGGTCGGCCTAAAAAGAGCAATCGTGTTGCGGTCAGAGAGGGGCATTGGCATAGGTAATGCTGAACACTCTCCTCTTCCTCCTCGTCCAGGCAGCCTCTGCAGTAGTCCCGCTTCGCTATGCCCAGTCTCTCAGCGTGCTTGCCAATGGGACAGTGTCCCGTGATGACTCCCACTGCCAGTCTGATATCGTTTCTTTTTAGAGAGACGATGTTGGTGCTTCTTTTCCTGTTTCGGTGAGGCCATATTTGCCTGGTTACCTCGCAGGTGTCTTCATCCCTCCACCTTCGCTCCGCTGGGTTCGAGGTTATTTCGGCTATGGTCTCCTTGCACGAAGCAAATGGAATACCAATATCCTGTAATACTTCGGTTGAGTGCAGGCTTGTGCCGTTCTTTGCAAGCTCATCCGCTTTTGCGTTACCTGGGATCCCGCTGTGGCTTGGTACCCACGTGAGTCTCTCGTCTGTGTGTGCTGCGAGCTCATTCGGTTTTCTCCGACAGCCAGAGACCACTGCTGAGTTGGTGCACACGCTAGTAACTGCCCGGAGAGTAGCTTGGCTATCGGTGTAAATGTGGGTCTGTTCACCAGGGTCCCCATTTACCATCAGCCACTCTGCTGCCACTTTTATGGCGGTAACCTCCGCCTGTAGAACGCTGCAATAGTCTATATGACAATGTCTATTAGCGCCAAATGCATGTTTGGTGGACTTTCTGTCCATTTGGGGTATTTCTTTATTAGAAAGAATCCTGTGAAGGCTATCGACCACGAATATACCAAAACCTCAATGTCAATAGAAAAATGTATAGTTTATGTAGATCTGAAAGAAAATTTAATATATCTGTTGCAGTTTTTAATTTATAGTTATTTGAATTTATCACTTTTTGATAAAGTCCGAGTTTGTGGGGCGGCGAACGCCGCCAGATAAAATATTTTGCAAAACGAACAGAGGAATATCATAAACTGACTAATTGTCTACAATTGTGTCAAATGTTATTGTTCCACGTTGTGTGAAACTTACTAAAATATATATTTTTTAATCCAGGCATGTCAATCACAAATTCCAATCAAACCCGAAGACGAAAATTTTAAAATATTCAAAAATTGCGATAAAATGTATTAAGCCTGTGAGGATTTCAATGAAACTTTTACCGAATGTGAGCTTACAACATTTTACCGCTCCCCGTCCAATGGGTACGGCGTGGAAAATTATTTTGTCTTGAGTTTTTTTTTTCAAATATATCGTCAACGCTTCAAAATAGAAAATCATAACCCAGATATCCGGATGTAGGACGTCCGTGTCTCCAAAAAAGTATTCTTCAAATGTTGTAAAATCCTTCGGTTTAGTCAGAAAAGTTAAAAATATAAAATGGAAAAAAAAGATTCAAAGGGTCCTTCTCTGAATTAAACCAACCTTCTCTGAATTTCGATTTTCAATTTACATGAGTTTAAAAAATTCCTCGCCAAAAACGGTTTTTAGAAGAAACATCTGCTTTATCGAACAGTGGAAAATACATGTTGAGTTCAGAAAGTTGGGCAGAAAAAATACTTGAAGAATTTCAACACAAATTTTTTCAAATAAAAAAAAATCGTCTGTCAAGGCTATCGGCCACGAAGATTCCAAATTTGCTAAAGTTGAAAGACAGATGAAATATGACGTGCGAAAAATGGGCGACAATTCCCAGGGCTATGGGGGGCGCACATTGCAAGTGAAACGTGGAAACTTGGTTTCAGAATGTCGGCAATTTCCGGCGGAAGGACACCGTTCAAAAATTTCTGAAAAATTCGCATACGCCTCTTAGCTAGCACTCAAAATGCGAATTTCGTTTTTTCTTGCAATAACTTTGCCAGTTGCAAACTTTTTGCAACTTTTAACAGCCTATGGCACGGTCCAGTCTGTTCTCGATCTGCCACTATAGGGCAGGAAGTTGCGTCATTTGTACTTTTGTAGATCTCGATTGCGGATTGACATCTTACCGGTTTGCTACTATAGGCCGTGGCGACCTCGTGGTTTCTGCGAATCGGCAAATCGGCACATCGTACGCAAGATACCGTCGACCTCCATTGAACGGTTTAGAAGAAATTGCAAAATTCCACCCACTTCCAGTTCGGCAGCCGATAACGTCCGGTTTTGCAAAAAATGTGCCTCACGCCCATTTTTGCAAAAAATCGCACGGCGTCTTCGAAAATCCAGAGAGAAAGAACCTACGAAACCGGACCCGCAAACGGGAAGGCGTTCTGTTCAGCGGTCGGCTCGCAATAGAACGTCAAAGAAGATCGTTTTTTGCGATATTTTTTTTCGGTTTTTCGCACTTTTCTCCAAATTTTCAGCAAAGACTCTAAAATTTGAGATGACAGTTTTGTGCGGAAAAAATCGGCGCTCCAGATAGCACTATTCGCGTCGCGATTGGTCCAAATTTTGCCGCTGGCGGCCGAGAAACGGAAATTTCGTTTTCGCTCCGCACCCCCGCCACAATTTCTCACGGCACCACAATTTCTCAAAGATTAGTCAATTGTCTGGAGTTTTCTAAACATTTTACCACTTTGTTCCGGCAAAATTTCTTTTCAAAATCACTCAAAACGTGCGTTTTCATTCTACAAACCCGATTTGACGCATTTATCGCCCCCTCCCGGAAAGGCTTACCAAACTATTTTAGTATATGTAATTATGCCAACGTTTCGACATACATTAGGTCTTTCTCAAGGCTACAAAAAAAAATGCAAATTCCAAACACCTGATTTAAATTACTCTAATCATTAAAACAAGATGGACGTTATATCAAAAAAGAATTAGATTTTCTAAAGTTGGTCTAAAACATATACGTTTTGCTCCTTAATCTTTTGCTTTTAAACGACACCTGGGACACAAGTTTCTACTATTTGCGGTTTCATATAGCCTTAGAAGATGGTGGGAATAATCCTAGAAAAACCAAAGAAGGACGATTATATTGAAGGACGATTAGTTTATGAAAATAAAAATTAAATTAAGTTCGTCATATCGTGTGAAAAATAATGTTTTAAATTGATTATAGTCTGAATAATCGTCCTTTAAAATCGCATATGGTCCTAACAGAGAGCTATTTCAGCATCACTTTCGCTTTGGCTGAATGATAAAATTCAAATGGAAGAACTCCAAAATGGATGAATTCTTTCACTAGTTTATTTGTTTAAGAAGTCATTTATGAGACCTTATATCTTCCCTGAAGCTCGTATTTTCATAGTTGATGCTTGAAATATATCCAACCCTTAAATTCTTTAGATCTCCCTATTGAATATCGTCATCAATCACATTAACCGGAGGTAAAATTTTACGTTATGCAAAACCCGATTTTTAAAAGTAGTTACCCAATATTTCCACATTTTGAAAATCACATTGTATCGAAACCTCATTACCTATATAGAACAAAAAAATAAATTTATTTGGCATCTCATAATTAGTATTTATACATTTTTTCATAATTAGTATTTGTGCTGCTATTATTCTATGTATCTGGAAAATTATCTTTAACATGATTTTAAAAACGTTCTTTGCTCTCATTTTGTAGCAAACACTTTCGTATTCCGTGGGTCTTATAATGAGCTATCCCCGGGCAGTAATTGTCAGAAAATAAATAAACAACAGTTTCAGAACTTCCATTATAAAGTTTTATATAATTTCAAGCTCAGCCTTAAACTAAAAAAATGCAAGGAAAGAAGTCAAAGAAGAGAACAACGTATTATGCAGGATTACTTCCCTTCTAATTATATTGTTTATACGTGAATTTTAATCAATTCAATCAATTTTAATTCAATTTTTCCCTTTATTTATATAAATGTTTACATTTCGCATTTAATATGTTTGTTTTGCGTATTAGCAAATATTTCATTGCCAGTCCTGAATTTATCACTTTCAACATAATTTACATCTACTCTCCAATATTAACTTAGTTAACATTTGTCAAAGGAAAAAAATATCTCCACCCTAATATTATCATCTATTTAAAGCTGATACTAAACTAAATATACATCCTGCTTGACTTATATTAACGAAAGCTTTATAGCCCAGTCATTATAGCATATCACCCAGGAATCTAACGGAAGAAGCTGAATTTTTTTATAGACCTTTATTTTAGCATTACAAATGTTATCCCAAAAGTCACATATGGCAATACTGTCTCAAGATGGTCTATTGTGCTGAAACCCTTGCGAAGGCCGGTCTGTTCTGGAGGTTGGTACGCGTCCATTTTTTGCGTCAGTATGTTTGTAATTATTTTTGAAAGATGTTTGTACAGTGGGACAACAAAGTAATTGTCCGATAGTTTTCTATTAGATTTAGATCTCCCTTTTTGTACAATAATATGACTTCTGCATTTTCCCATATATCTGGTATTTTCCATGTATCAAACACGTATTTAACAGGATTTTTAAGCTTTCTCTAAGCTATTCTACATTGCTGTTATCTATCTATTTAGTATAGTTAGTATTCTCTTAGTTAGTTTAGTAGTCCCTTAGCTGTAATCTATCTATGCAGAAATACCTGCCATAACCGTGAAAAAAATATTACTTCAACCGCGCGAAAAGCTTAAACACACTCATTTTTTTAGTAATTTTTTATAGGAAGGCTTTAGTATATTGTATTATTATTATTGTTATTATTATTAAAAACTAAAAGACAAAGACAAAATTAGATAATTCAGTAAAGTATTGTACGATTTTCTGTTAGTATTATTATTTATCGACTAGCATGTAGAACAATATATAGTATTAATATTTATGAAGTGGTTTTTCGTTGCCATTCATATAAAATTTAAAGCGTTCATAGATTCGGAAAGGCAGTCTAGCGGATCCCGTGTATTTTATACCACAAAAATTTCTAGAAATTGTGCAGCGCAATACACATATATCGATCAGCGAAATAGTCTAGTTGTGGAAGTGGGTCTCATCGTGGATCGACTGAGCCATCGGATTATTATCTCACTTACCGACTGAGCGGATATCTATATTTTATTCAGGATATTCCAGACATTTCCAGTTTGCAATTGCTTCTAACTCTCACAGGACCCCGGCGCTGATTTCGAACGTTCCAACGTTCAACTTTGGGGAATATGCATGTTTATGTAGAGAGAGCTGAGACCTATCATCAATTTTATTTCTTCGGCTGCGAAAATAGAATAGACACGACGCGGGAGAATTCCGACCAATTTTAATCCTCATAACTCGAAAAAAATCTTTTTGTTTTACATTTTTTTCACTTCCAGGTTCACCCGAGGAATCTGTTCAGTTACAATTGTAGTTTTGTGTAAAATGATCTCGTACAAAGTGGCTACAATTTAAACTTACATTTATATTTTTGCTCGAATCTTTATTATAATTCCTTCTAGTTTTATTAATTATAAATTTCTTTTCATATTTAAACCATGAATGAAAACAAATTTATAATTAAATAATTTTAATGATACACGGAAAAAGTACACTCTAAAAATTACAGTTTAAATAGTAGCATCGGCCTTACGAATTTGAAACTGTAAAAACTAACAATTGCTTTTTTTAAATTACAGTTTCCGGTATTATTAGTAAATTAGTTTTAAAAATTACAGTATGCGACTGCAATCTCTAGAAATTTGTATTCGTAAGGCCGCTGCTACTATTTAAACTGTAATTTTTAGAGTGTAATTTTTTCCCTGTAAGGAGTAAAAGCTAAAATTAAGTTACAGTATATACTTACTAGACAGCGTATATCTATGTAGTGCATAAATTTTCAAAAGTTATCGGTAACTGTATTGGCACAATATAAACCTGAAAAGGATGGCTGCGACCGTTACTACGTGGTAATCTATACTTACTCTGAATTGAAGAATTCGCTTGAATGAATGTTTTTCATTTGAAAATGACCTTCCATACCAGAAACTCGAATCGTGTAGAGTGTGTAAATTTTTATTCATTATCTTCACAAGTTATATAGTATTTTCAAGAAAATTAGTGGTGAAAACTTAAAATTAAAACGTAATTTTTTCAATTTAGAGTCGATATATACATTAGGGTGGGTCACTTATACCTGGAGAAAAGAAAAGTTTTGTTTTTATACGGAGACAGTGACAAAACGGTACTAAATTAAGAGTGCAAAAAGATTATGAAGTTTCATTGCAATCGGAATTAATCTTCTGCCTCCAGACTCATGTGGGACTTGTCAACAGATATGGTTAAATGAGGCCTAACAACAAGACACACAAAGTTACACTAATGAAAACTATTTATAAATAAAAGTCTTAAATCAATATTAATGATACGTTTATTAGAGCGGAAACAATTTTTACAACCAAAATAATAAAGAATAATTATTATATAAGTGGGTTTAGTTAGTGGCCAAATCCTTTTTGCTATCGAATTTCAGCATTGCTTTTTTCGAGTCAATCTGGGCTATGATCAAACCCTCTGTCATTGTTTTATTGCATAAAGTGGCTAAAGCTTCGGTCCCAGATTGAAATGCTCTTTCCACTGCTTGTGTTTGACACGGAAGGCTTAATAAATCCAACTCTCCTTCTGCTTTTGGTTGAATAAACAATCGTAGATTTTCTTCGGTTACCGATTTTAATAAATGTCGTAATATGTTGATGCATTAAAGTTTATCTGTGGTAACTGAAACAGATGCAATTTTTTTGTTGTTGAAGTTTCTGAACTAGCTTTAAAAATTCTACGTACAGCTAATTCACGAACGTGCGGCTGGGGATCTGTCAACATTCTAAGCAATACGTTCTACGGTTGTGCGAAATTGCTGTTTCTTTTAATTACTGGGCCGATAACGGTTTTTAAAATTGTTGGTAAATATCTAGTTACCCCGATGAATTTAAACAACTATCCGCGATCCATATTTATAGGTAGAGTGAGTTAGAGAGTGAGACAACAACTTGACAACACACGTAGAACAAACCTTGACAAAATAAGAGTTATTAGATTTGCAGCTGTAGTTTCCACTGAAACATACAGACGGAGAATTCTATTGGCTCGAGTTAGCCATTAGGCAAGGGACATTTTGCCTGTTGGTTTTTTTTAGCTAAATCGTTAGGAAATACAACTGTTGAAATTGTTTCAACAAGTATTTATTCTGTACAAGCATTTTTGGTCTGTATTAATACCTTTAGCAGAAAGCTCCGGTAAGTTCGCCGGAATAGATTGAAACAGAGTTATAGGTCTTTTCTCACTGTTCTCAAGTTTTTAACTAATTGTCCCTGTAAATGTTTTTGGCCCAACGTACTGCCATCAATGTGTTGAAACAAATGTCTAAATGGCAGTTCATTCATGTGCAATAAACAAATAATCTTCTTTGTAGCATCCGTATAATACCGTCGTATTTGCCAACATTTACATTTGTCCCATCAGATGCAATTACAATTAAATGATCCATTAACACAGCCGCATTCAAAAAAAGTTGAATGTTCCTTGATCTATAAACTTTTCAGTGCCCGAAGAAGGTGTAATGTAACCTAAAAACTTTCAACCTAAATACTTCTTTTATTAAAGAAATATGCTCTTCAAGTACGCTTCCCTATATTTTTTCCCATCTTTTGCAGACATAATCAAAATTTGATCCTTTCTCCCATCGAAGTACAATGCTTCTATTTGTGAAACAGTTTGTTGTGAAAATATATTTTCTATAGTTTATTTTTTCGTTCTCGCCGAAGCTTGCTTTTGTCTATTACCTGAGAAATCGAGGCATATAGAACTGCTAATGCAATTGCTGCTCCTACCCTGTCTGGCACTCCAAATCTATCGCATGTTTTCGATAGCAAAGTATAATCAACTGCATTTTGAGCATTACGCACTGATTCAGTAGTCCGCAACTTAAATAATAAGGTATGTAACCATTAAGAAAGTATTTCTTTTCATTTCTTTCAAGTTAAATAATGTCGAGTAAGAGTTATATATGAAAATACAACTGTTTGTTTATAATGTTAAATAATGATAATAAAATAAGCATAACCTAATAAGAAATAAATTTCTTACACCAAACATATTTTTCTTATTAAACAGAAACAAATTAGTGTGGTCTTAGATAAAGTATAGTACATAACTCCCGTACATAGTACAAGTATAGTACATACAAGTATAGTACATAACTGTTCCGCTCGCACGTAATATGTTTCTTACAACTCTCGTTACGTAATATACTAATACATTTATCTTTATTTCAAGGAAAATTTATTTTATGTATGGATGGACTTTTGGCTTTCTAAAAAAATCGAAATAATTTCATTGATTTTGAAAGTGTGCCAAGTCCATTTACAGCCATGAAAAACATAATATTTTTTAAATAACGTTAAATATGCTAATTGGGTTGCTAAATTTGACATCCTTAGAAACACCAAAACATTTTTCTACTATGTTATCGCAAACCCTTTAATTTTAATATCTCGATTCGAACATAAATGGAGTTAGGTCACTTTCAAAATAAACGGCTCAATTATACAAAAATTATTAAAGTGACCATCAGGATCAGGAAGTTTTCGAAATTTATCTTTACAAGCCACGTGCTGCATATATTTGATAAAATAATAAAATGTATGGAAGGATCCTAGTAAAACGATAGATAGGACGATAGTTTAAGAAACGAATTAGAGCACAGAAATACTTTGGTTATGAATCATATTAATAAAACCAATTAGATTCAATCAGTTATAAAAACAAAATCTTAGCATGTGCCAAAACTACTCAGAAATATATTTCTAAGAGAATACAAAAAGTTAATTTGAAAAATACTTTTTTCTTCCATGTACTTTATTTTTTCCAATCCAAATAATTTGATACGTTATTTTTCTCAAAAAAAGTTGGCAACCCTACTGCTCGGTGACCTTTTTCGTCACAGATCGGGCACAATGGATCCTTTTGACATTGGAATGCCTTGCGACCTTATTCTCCACACTTCAGGTAGAGCTCTTTCGTGCTCGGTCTTAAATTTACGGCCTAGTGTCCAGGGAGCCCGCATCTGTGGCACCTATTTAGGTTAATCCTCTCTGTGGCCCTGTATTTTATGCAGCCAATCTTTTTTTTTCCTAATGCTAGGAGTTTCTGGGCCTCCATCTTTTGTAGCACTATTGTCGCGATTTGATTTTCCCCGTATGCCGGTCTTAGATTTTTAATTACAACTTTTAGCTGCATTTGGTTTTCAATGACACGTTTAATTTCTGCCACTGTAGCGGTGGTATCCAGGTCTCTTATACTCAATGTCACGTCTGTTTTATTAGCTCGTACATCAACATCTTGCATTCGTTTGGCTATTTCATCTCTTAGTTGTTTTGCTTTACCTGTATCTACTTGCAGTAATACTTATCTCTATTTTGTTTTTCTTAAGCCTTCAGTGCATCTGCGATGGATATCTCTGTTTTCACTTTGCTTAGCAGTTCTGCGTTGTTGTCTTTTATGAAGACCGCCTCCGTTTGTCTCCCACTTTGCTTTCGCATGTACTGCGTCTGGTTTTTGGGAGTCGATCCCGCAGTCGCTTAATCCTTTGGTATGAATACCCTTATTTCTATTTCGGAATCTGCAAATGTAAGCTCCATTGCCTTCTTTATGGTCGTCGACTCCGCTCCGATTGATCTTGGAACCGTTATTTTCTTTCCTATTGATTAAGTAGTAGGTCATTTAGTTCTTGAAGGCTATCGTAAATTGTTTGGAAAGTATGACCATCTCAGTCAAATTTCTACCACGAGGTGGTACAGATAGCTGAATGTATCTTTTATATCGCCAATGTTAGTAGGTATTCCAATCGTTTCTCTTAGATAGACTACTTTAGCAGGTATTTTATTTTGCATTCCAAGCTCTATTGGCCTGGTATAGACATCTCTGAGTGCCTGTCTGGTCTTGCCTGTATGGCATTGTCTATCTAGTATTATTTGTCTAGACTTACCGCCTAGTCTTGTTCTATCTGCTCCTATCTATCTAGACTTCTCTGTCTACCTACTCTTGTCTCCTTCGTTTGTTTTTGTCTATGCAAGAATAGATGGACAAGGTTAGACAATATTAAACGATGCTTGAAAACACTGAACAAAAAAGGCAAGTAATTACTAAAGAAAACTAAAAATAATAGATCCAACTATACTGAAAAACACCAAACAAGACTAGACGAAATTAGACGAAAGCAGACGGGACCATAGGAGACCCAACGGGACCTGACCAGACCAGCCGGCACCAGACCGCAACATTTAGGAGACGATAGGAAACCAACCTGGACCATACGAGACCATACGGTAAAGAACAGGCGAGTCCAGACGGGGGCATACAGGACCAGACAAGACTACAAGATATAAGACAAGACCAGAGGGGACCAGATGGGACCAGGCAGAAGCATACGACATAAGACGAGACTAGAGGAACCTTGACGAGAGAAGAAAAGACTAGACTAGATAAGAGTATGCAAATGTAAACAAGACTAGACAAGACTCGACAAGATTCGACAAGACTAGAAGACTGGACAAGACTGGACATGACTAGACAAACAACACTAGACCGACAAAAGATCTTTTCATTTCCCTAGAACAAGTTCTAAGTGTTATGACGATCCTAGGCAAGTCGGTGAATAAGTAGGAAATGTATTCACATTGCAGACTCGACTATTTAGACAAGACTGAACAAGTGATACTAAATATACGAAATTTTTGTTGAATTTTAATCCACCTGGCCTGTCCGGCGCTCAGATTCTCTAAGTGTTTATATGTATTGCGACATTTAAAAAGAATATCTACTACTGATTAATCTATCTGATGTTGTCTGGATAATAAGTTACTTTCTTTAAAGTTTCTTTTATCTAGTGTAACTAGTTTGTGTTACCCTATGTTTTTATATATTTTTATTTACTCTAAGTATTAAGATCCGCTCCAGGTGCTACGTACTATTCAATAGCGGACAATCTCATTATAAGTACATGATAAATGGTCACTGAGAAAGTATGTGATATTATGAAAAATTTAACAGATAAGTCAGTGAACAAAGCACAGAAATAAATTTATACTTTAGAAATTACGTATATTAAAGATGGAAAACTCTATCTTAATACCGCGAATCAATTTAATTAGTTTCATTATATTCATATCTATATTTCGTTTATATTTGCTGAGAACTATAAGAAAATCATTTTACAATAACATACTAACAATAATGATAATTTTCATCTAGCTCCTACCCGCTCCGAATTGTCTCGGTGTCGACTTGTCCGATGTCGAATTGTGTGGTGCCGAGTTGCCGGTATGAAGTATCGGAAACAACTATTTTGATGTTTAATCCTTTATCCTCTTAGTCACTTGTCAAATATTATCAATGCAATCAATACGAAGGACTGTCTATCCAGTCATATCTAGAGTTACATTTCTCTTTCTCTCACTGTGTCGATCTGTGTCTATCTTGCGATTTTTAACTCTTTATCTATTGTTTTTTATCTTATTTGTATAACCTTTTCATTGGAATACTCCATTCCATACTTCAATATTTAATTATAATTGTCTAGTTTTTCTAACTTTGGTAGACTTACTTTTTCCTGACTCTGTAATATTAGAACAAATTAGAACAAAACAAACAAATTAGAATTAGAATGTCAATCAGCAATGTTTGATTCGAATATTTAAAATGTAAATTCTTAAAACGTGTGAAACTATGTTGCTATATATTTAGCTGAGTTAATTTGCCGGAAATGTAATTAGAACTTTGAAAGTATCGGGTATGTTAAAAACTAGTTTCGTTTTCTCTCTTATTTTCATTAAATCTTAAACCTTAAACCTTGCAGATGTAAACAGAATTATAATACGAGTTTTCCAAGACGTTGCATTTACTTCTCGCTGTAAATTATTGACAAAAACTTTTTAATTATAATTTGTAAGTTTTCATTAAAAGCAAATTGCTTTAAAATATTTTTTTATTTGTTAAGTTGATGAATACAGGATTTATTTAATAAGGTTTGTTTGTTGTATGAGGTATTAGTTCATTAAAGAATTTGAGAAACTGTTTGTGTTATAACTTGATAATCTAATTGAACATTAAACTAACTTAAAATACTAAAAATACTAACTAAACCAGAGGTTTAGCAAAGCTGCATCGTCATTCCGAGTTTCTCTTGTAGTTCAATATCCACGAACTAACAAGTTTATTAATTAGCTATTAAAAATTAATAACGGCTCTTCTTGTTCTGCCAAATTAAACTTCCAAATGTTAACAAATTTTTCTGTGATGTTTTCGTATATGGATACAAAAATGAAGAAAAGTTTATAATTTTATTATACACTTTTCTTTTATCCTACCATTAAGGATTGTTTTAGAGAATCCTAATTTGATTTTTCTTAGATTTCCTTGAGTTATTAACTTGCACTATTTAATTTATGTACTTACTTTATTGTTAGCTTAGTAACCTCATAAGAATTTACATAAGGTAAAATATTTGTTTGTAATTTCTCCTAATATGATGATTTGAATAATAAGATATTTAATTGAGTTTGCTTTTGAAAAATTATTAATATAATTACAGTGTGTTTTGGTTACTATTGTGAATTATCAAATGGCTTTCTAAGGAAAGTTGACCGTTATCATGTAATTAATTAAGATTTTTCTATATTTATTGTTAATTTATTGAAGTCCATCCATATTTTAACCCTATTTGAGCTACGCTCCGCAACTGTTAAGCACTGGTACCAAGAGGGAGCACAGAATAACACGTTTGAATAATCTTCAAATAAATAGCATTTTCTCTGGAATTCCTCATCAAATGATGCTAGATCGTTTATGAATACGTTTAGGAACAATACTGGACCGAGAACAGTTCCTTGAGAGATGACGTAGTTAGTTCCAACAAAAGGTAGAATTTAGCGAACGTTCTAACGTTTACACGTTGCTACCTTTCGTCCAAATAGCTCTCAACCCAGTCCAGCGCCGTTCCAAGTACACTCACATGTTTTAATTGATTCACTAGCAGGGTATGGGACACGGTATCAAAAACCTTAGCCAAGTCTAAAAAGATCGACATCGCTTCTATTGCATTCCGCAGCACTGTCCGGAACCTGTACTGTCTACAAGTAATTAAATTATTATTTTCAAAAAAAATTGTAAATTGTTTTTAACCACTGTTTTATTATATTTATTTTTATAGTTATTGGTCTATAATATTCTAGTACAGTTGGCTTTTTACTTTAAAAACTAGGTATGATAATTGAACGATCAAACGAGCCCGCCAAAGGCGGGCGACGTTCGATCGTGATTATAGGAAACGTCTCATTCGAAGATGATCATTTGGAGTAATGCTCGTCATAGCTAACATTTCACACTTTTTAGAGTTTAAAAGTTGGCGCCTAGCCTGATGTTGCCGGCCGTGCGCCTTCCACAGTCATATTTTTATTTTTCGTAGTTGAGTTTTCCCTGCAAGATGATCTTGGGTATGTTTATTAACGGGTACATGTAGGGAGGGAGATTGATTATCTTCGAACAAGACGTTTCGTATAATAACGATCGAACGTCGCCCGACTTTGGCGGGTTTGTTTGATCGTTCAATTATACTAAACGTCTCGTTTTCGATGATAATTTGTAGACTTTTAGCGTATAAGAAAATTCATTCATTTATTATGTAACATAACTGGAAATCATAAAGAAAGAGTCACCGTGCGTTAGATAATAGAGATTTTGAAGAGCGGGTACCAGGTGTGGGTTGACCGCAATAGTACCACGACTGTTCACTCAGCTTTATCGGTTATTATTTTTCAGAGTTCTAAGGGTAAGTGCGAAAGCAGAAAAAAACTTTTTCATTTTTCATTCCTCTACCTAACAGTAAATGCATCTACTGTCATAGCGTTTGGATCTGGG
Organism: Phosphuga atrata; assembly: GCA_944588485.1. Lineage (NCBI taxonomy): Eukaryota > Metazoa > Arthropoda > Insecta > Coleoptera > Silphidae > Phosphuga > Phosphuga atrata. The sequence goes on along the minus strand of OX155896.1, from coordinate 9,517,276 downwards.
AAGCGAGAACAAAATCTAGGACATTTTCGATTCAACGTTGATTCAAAAAAGGTCAATTGAGAAAATTCCAAACTTTTTATTGACTTTTTCAAATAACTCTTTATATAGTTCCCATCCGGTATTTATATTAGTGATTCTCGTTGCCAAATCAGCATCTTTATTCATAACTGACGGGATGTATGACGGGTAAATCCAGTTTTTTCTCCTTTCGCAACATTGCTAGACCTCTCTTGCTAATATATTTAAGTGGGGATATTGAATGTCGCCTGTCCTATTGGAAAGTGCAGACGTATTATCAATTCTTAATAGAATCCTTAATTCTTAATAGAATTTTGTCGTCAGCGAAAGAACGCTGCTAACAGTTGTAGATAGTTTATGCTAAAATTTCTTTCTTCTTTCGTCTAGAAACCCTGAGCGTTTACGTCATTACAGTGTGCACCCCACCCGGTCAGAGATGTATCTGGAGATATCTAAAATTTAAACTGAAATGTTCTGATTAGGTTAGAACCTGTTGGTGTATTTATTTTCCACCATTACAGTTCTTTCATTATTAGTTTATTAACCTTTTATTCTTATTTAGATTTGGTAACTTTTTGCACTTTGAATACTCACTCCGTGCGAAACGTCAAACACAACAAACAAATTAACCGTAGACGGCGCACGGCCGAAAACACCAGCTTAGGCGCCAAATTTCAAACTCTAAAGAGTGTGAAATGTTAGCAATGACGAGAATTACTACAAATTATCATCGAGAACGAGACGTGTAGTATAATTGAAGTTTTAAAACATTTCGGAAATATACCAGTTACAAAGCTTAAATTTACTCTTTGGACTATAGGTTAGAGTTATATTGTAGTATGAATTGTTTACCTTCTTTAATCATTTTTACTGTGACACCGTTGCTGATCTATTGCTTCGGAGATACACGCCTCATCAACTTCCATGGTATCAAATTGAGGAGTTTCCTCCTCATTCCCATCAGGCCCCCAGTCCACTCCGGCAAGGTCAAAGCCATCTTTGTACTTACCGTACGGAAATGCTGTTTGAAGGCATTTACACAAGCCACAGGTTTTCTTGCCACCTCCACCAATTCATCCTGAATATTAATAGATTTTATAATAACTTTTGTATTTTTAATTCCAATAGCTGAAGTTATTGTATCCCATACTAACTTGGTGTCGTTCGCTGCTTCAATAATTTTATTTTAAAATAATTGTCTTTTGCTATGCAGAATAAACTTCTGAATTTATTTTTGTACTTCTTACAGTATGATTTTAACCTGACATTAAATGGTTCCTTGCTCAATTTTTGCTGAGCGAGACTATTAGACCTCTCGTCATCCATGGTTGTGTATATTTTTGTTTGTGGTTATTTTTAATTGTTTTCATGGTAGACGAAAGGTCGATGATCTCCCTTAGAATTTGTACAAATTTTAAAGCAGCAGTATTAGGATCATTACAAGAACATACGTTAGACCACTCTATATTGCGTATGAGATCCGAAATTTTTTTAATTTAAAATGTATAGTGTGTACATTATTATTCTCGGAATAGGTGCACCTTGTGACTGAGTGCTCGATAGCAAGAGACTGCTCTGTAGTCTGTAATATGGTAATTTAGAACTTTAGCCTGAAGTTGATATTGATTATCTATATTTGAGAAAATGTGGTCCAATCACGAATCTGATGTTACCCCGCCCGTGTATTGTCTTGTTACATGACCTTACATACCTATGCTCATCGCGTATTTCGATATTAACATCTCCAATTAGTATGGTATTGTACGATAAAAATGGCTCAATTTGTTCCAAAAACGAGTCATAATCTCCCGATGGAGATCTGTGTATTGCCACGATATTAATTTATAAAACCGGAGTTTACATTAAGAACTTAACAGTTACAATTGTTTATATAAATTTCCTCACTGTATTATAAAGTTGCAAACTATTTGGAAAAGTTTGGTTAGATTAGAGTCTAATAGTCTGGAGTATAGAGTCTGACAGAACCTACCTATTTAATCTTAGTATAATATGCATGGTAAAATATGAACTTTATAAGTAGGTAGATTATATGATTTTTTTACGGATGGGCTCAGAACAATCTCGAGAATCCGCAGGTATAGGTTTCATGTTGAGGTTGTCATAAGTTCATCAAAATCGATATCGTCTTCGCTGAGTTCGCCCTTTATCCGCAATGGATAAAAAAAAATCAAAGGCGTTTTCTCTATTCGCAACGCCTCATATGTATAAGTGGAGGAGGCATATGAAGAGCTGGAGAGAAACCAAGATGACATACAACTCATAATGTTTATATAAATCACTCACAATTGCAAAAGCCAGAGATAAAGCGTTATCAATGAAGCACATGAAGGATGAGTTAGGAGTAGTGTTCACGATCAAGAGAAAATACTGGAAAGATGGCTGGAGTACTTTGAAAGACTATTGAATGAAGAAAATCTTAGAGAAAGTTACGGGGATGGAGAAGTAAACGAAGGAATGACCCAAGCATTCAGTAGGGAAAAAGTAGAATATGCGCTAAAGAAAATGAAAAATGGGAAGGCAGTAGGTCCAGACCAAATCCCAACAGAAACCTGGGAGACCGGGGTATTGATATCCTCTGAGATTTAATGAAGAAGATTTTGAACATAGAAACAATGCCACATGCATGGAGTGTATTCTTGTACACATATACAAAGGGAAAGCTGAAATTCAAAATTGTGGCAATTATAGAGGTATAAAGCTGATGTATCACACAATGAAGACATTGGAAAGGATTATTGAGAGGAGGTTGCGCCGAGAAACTGAACTAGGTGAAGAACAGTTTGGATTTATGCCAGGAAGAGGAACAACTAACACAATATTTGCACAAAGGCAACTGATTGAGAGAAACAGGGGTGCAGGTTGATTTACATATGGCCTTCATTGATCTTGAGAAGTCGTATGATAGAATGCCGGGGCAAGAGATATGGAGATATATGAGAATTAAAGGTGTAACAGAAAAGTAAAAGTGAGACTGGTGAAAGAAATGTACGATGATGTGATGACACAAGTTAAGAGCAGTGTGAGTACATCAACGGAATTCTCAGTGAGAGTAGGGCTACATCAGAGATCTGCTCTCAGCCCAAATCTCTTTGCCCTGGTAATGGATGTGCTAGTCAAGGAAAGGTCAGGGAAAGCAGCACCAAGGAGCTCGATGTTTGCCGACGACGTTGTACTCTGTGAACTGACCCGAGAGAAACTTCAAGAGAGGGTCTAAGAGTGGAGGAAAGCTGTTGAAGGAAGGGGTATGAGAATCAGCAGGGTGAAAACTAAATATATGTGTATGAAGGAAGCCCAAGATCGATGTGTTAGCCCGCTGAAAGAGGAACTGCCACCGACCAAGAAGTTTAAATATCTGGGGTCATATATTCAATGTGATGGAGGGCTGGAGTCTGAAATACAACACAGGGTAAATAGTGGATGGATAAACTGGAAGAAATAGAGTGTAAATAGAGTACAGTGTGACAAGAACATAAGCTGTAGGAGGAAAGGAAATCTCTACAATTCTGTGGTGAGGCCTGCTATGTTTTATAGTGCGGAAACTTGGTCGATTATAAAAGCACATGAGATAAGGATGGAAGTGGCAGAAATGAGAATTTTGAGGTGGATGAGCGGGGTAACAAGAAAAGATAGAATAAGGAATGAACACATCCGAGAAACATTGAAGATGTACCCATAGAAAGAAGGTCCAAGAAAGTAGGCTAAGGTAGTTTGGACGTGTGCAGAGAAGAGAGAAGGACTATGTGGAACAAAGAGTTGAAAAGCAGAAAATAGGAGGGCCAAGGAAGAGAGGAAGACCGAAAATGAGATGGAAAGACAAGGTAGCAGGGGATTTGAGAGAAAAAGGTTGGAAGAGTAAACGCATTGGATAGACATCTATGGAGAAGAAGAATCCAACAAAGCAACGCTGACCCTACGTGATATAGGACAAGGCAGAGAAAAAGAAGAAGAAGATTATATGTATTATATATAATCAATAACTTAATAAATAGGTTAAAATATACAAAACTATATCTGCACTAAGTTTTAACTACATTTGAATAAATCAGAAAACAGCCAAACGAAGGATAAAGTTTTTTTTATCGTATCTGCATGTGTGTGTATGTTTGCATTTCCGTTTGAATTATTGCACAGCACAGTTCAAGTGGCAGTGCCGACTTTGACATTACAAAGAGTAATATTATTGACCAAGAACGAAAAACCTTTAAATGGCAAATCAAATGTAATAAACTAAAAAATGCTTTTGGTATTTATATATACATAATGTCTATATTGACAATTTATATTGATTAACAAAATATTGATTAGCATTCAATATAATTTAAATTACATTAAAAAATCATCGAAATGAATTATCGACTAAAAACTCCAGTCTGTGTGTTCTACTATTTATATAATGTTATCTATTGCGTTAGTATCTATTGCCTTAGTATGTTTAGTATCTATTGCCTTGCATAAAATCGTCTAGATCAGTAGCCCTTTTTTGTCATATGTTTATTTTCCTCATTCGGATTTTCTATTTCACATATAAGCTGACGATGAAGACATTGAGGCGTTGCGAATATTGAGGGCGTACTCAACAAATGATGGTTTCGAGAAAACCTCATTTGAATTTTTTTTTATCGATTGCGGATGAAGGATGAACTCAGCAAAGGCTATTGATTTTGATGATATTTTTGGCGTATGATTGATTTTTAAAACAATAAGCGCTGAAAAAAAAATCAGTCACACTACGTTTTTGACCTCACTCCCACTTTTTGACCTCTCCTGTCCCTGTCACAGTTGGTCAAATTTGTTAGACTTCCCTCTCTCTAGTCACATTTTGAAATTTTACATCAAAAATTTAATAAATTGTGAAAAATTTGTGTCAGTCACAGCATCCAGTCACCGACTTTACCTCCCCGAGTAGTCGTGTATCCATCCTTTCTCTCAAATTCGCAAACAAGGGCTACAGTATAGTCAATGTACATGCCCCAATCAACCAGGACAACAGACGCAATCCAGACAGAACTGATAAATTCTGGGAAGACTTAGATGATATTATCTCTAAACTTCCAGATAGGCACACCGTGATACTGCTTGGTGACTTCATTGCTCAATTGGGAAGAGAGAAAAAATACAGAAACATAGTGGGCAATTATCCGGCGCATAAGCGAAACAACCGCAACGGAGAACAATTGGTGGATTTGTGTAGGACTTTTGGGTTGTTCATAAAGTATACAGCCTTCAAACACTTGCCAAGGAAGCAGAAGACTTGGATTTCACCTAATACCCACCTAGATGAATTCCAGATAGATTATGTGCCCATTTCACGAAAATCTCGAAAGGAAATACAAAACGTGAAGGTACTAAGAAGCGCCAATCTGGACTCTACCCTCAAGACCACTACCTCTCCACTACCTACTACCTAAGACCACCACCTACTCTAGACCACTACCTCTCAATTATCAAAATAAGACTCCAGCCTAGAAACAAAAGATTACACAGAACCTCCAAAATGGTAAGGTTTGACGTGGAACGACTCAAGTACAGTCAAGAAGTAAGTCAGAGACTGAACAACACAGACCTAAACAGCTGGGACCAACTGAAGGAGACTCTTGTCAAGATAGCCAATGAACTCGCCCCTCTCGCTACAAGAAGGAAGCATCCATGGTGGACTGAATACTGTGACAATGCAATAGCCCAAAGTCAGATAGCCTGGGTGAAGTGTAATTCTAAAAAGACCAAGTACCAACCCATAACTTTTTGGAACAAAGAAAGGTTACAGCCAAGATAATTCAAGGAACCACACAAACCTTCACCCAAAACCAACTCAACCAAATCGAAGAGAGCTTTGCGAAGAATAATTCCAGAGATTTTTTTGGTACCTTCAAGCAGGCACTCAGAAAATGCGCTCCGCCAAGCCTCCACGTCAGAGACTCACAAGGCAAACTGGCTTATAACGACAAGGACAACTTTTGACTCAGTACTTTAAAAATATCCTCAACTGTGACCCACCCAGCGAATACTTCGACTATAAACAAACCACACCAAACCCGGACTAGCTTCCCCCTTCATTGGAAGAAGTTGGCCGCATCATTCAACTTCTTAAGAATAATAAGGCAGATAGAGAGGACTCTATCGTTTGCTGAACTGTGGAAAGGTGCTGGAAACAATGCCGTGTGCAAGCTAATCGAGATCATTCAGGACATCTGGAAAACAGAGAAATTACCACCCGATTGGAAATTTGCTCTGATCCATCCGCTTCACAAAAAGGGAGAATTTACTGATTTAAACAACTGACGTAGAATTTCAGTCGTCCCAATTACATACAACATTCTCTCAAAGGCGTTACAAACGAAAGCAGAACATCAGTTGGATAGTCATCTGGGAGAATACCTGTGCGGCTTCAGAAAGACCCGATCCTGTGCTGAACAGATCCTCAATCTTAAAACTGTACTTGCATACTTCAAGATGAGAAACCGCAAGGTGGTCGTTACCTTTGTTGATTTTAGGAAGGCCTACGATTCCATTGTTAGAGAAACGCTTAACAAAGTACTTCAGGAACTAGGGCTAGACAACAAAACCAGCAGACTTATCCTAGAAACTTTAACCAACACTAATTCCAAAGTTAAATTTAGAGGCGAGATTTCAGAAAGCTTCGAAATAAAAACTGGAGTCAGACAAGGAAATTAACTTTCCCCACTTCTCTTCAACTGTGTCCTTGTAAAGGTTATATTTGGGTGCTCAGGGTGGTATCTACCTGGGACTTAAAAACGATCAACTGGCTGTAGGTTGCCTGGCCTTTGCAGATGATATGGCACTGTTTGCAACATTGGCAACAATGCAGGTAAATTGCCTCATAAAACAGGCTACCAAAGTGGGTCTTCAAGTGCCGCTGGAGAAAACAGAAATCCTCACCAACATTAGAGACGCAAACAGAGAGATGATACTAGATCAGGAAAACATCAAGAGAACTAATACAGTTTAAGTATCTCCGCGAATGGATTGAACCCAACTTATCAGAAAGAGCATCATTATCCAAGAGAGTCAACAAGTTAGAACTAGCCTATCGACTGACTAAAAACACTTACAACAAGAAACGCCTGTCACGCAACCTGAAACATAAGCACTACACATCAGTCTTGCGAGCAGAAGCCCTATATGCCACGGAGTGTCTTTCCTTCAACGGAAAAAGTCTGATAGAGAAATTGGAAACAGGAAAGGAGGATTCTCAGGAACAGCCTAGGCTTGGTAAAGGAAGATGGGGAATTTCGAAAGCGGCATAACTCTGGGCTCTACGAACATATTGAGATTCTCTCTGACTGTGCCAGAAAAAGAAGTGTAGCTTTCTATGGCCACGTTGCAAGACTGCCTCTAAGCCGACTAACCAACTAACTACCAACTACTACTAAACAACTAGCATCTGTAGTCAACACTCTTACCACCCGATCCAAAAGACTAGCCGACCAGCTTAACTTACCGAAAGAATTGAGGAACTTACGAGAAGCTCTTTCTTCAAATGGATATCCAAACAGCCTAATATCCAGAGCTTTCCGTCGTACAGAGAACAATAGCCAAAGAACTGAAGAACGCCAGAAACCCGTTAGCACAGCATACCAACCATATGTTCATGGATCAACTGACAAAATCGCCAGAATACTTAAAAGACACAACATCGACACCATTTTCAAACCTAACCAGAAAATATCCTCCAAGCTACGCAGCCTTAAAGACGCCATCCCGTTAGAATCCCATGGAATTTACGAAATACCTTGCGGAACATGTGAACGGACCTACATTGGACGTACCAATAGAAAAATATCTGCTAGGATTCAAGAACATGTAGTTTCAATCAGATACAGAGACAAAGTTTCATCGGCACTTGTCCAACACACAAACACCGGTCACTGGATGGACTTCAGAAATTCAAGGACTGTTGCACAGATTAGCCACGAAATGTCACGAGTATACAGAGAAGCCATAGAGATAGAAAAACGAGACTACTGCATGAATACGAGAGACGATTCCTTGAGACTGCCCCCAGCATGGCGACCGATCATATCCACCCTCAAAATGCAATCCCAGACACCCCAGACTCATGTACGACCAACAAAATAAACAAACAACCGAACCGAAGCACCGCACACAACGCGCATGACCCGAAGCCAGACAGCTATAAGTAGTCGCATCGCACGAACGAGCTCTCAGTATGTGTCTAACGGTTGACCCGTACGGACGCATATAACTCTTGAGAATGGCGAATGTTAGTTCGCCGAAACGTCGAGAATCCGGTTCTTTTCAGAGCCAACCCTCAGCATCAACGGGGAATCCCCGAGAAAACAATACAACACACACACATATATATATATATATATATATATATATATATATATATATATATATATATATATATATATATATATATATATATATATATATATATATATATATATATAAGACCTCCTAAATTGTGATAATCTTAAAGAACAACTCACAATCCAACCTCCTACACTAGAATAAGTCAAACAACTAATTGGAGGACTGAAAAACAACAAACCGCCATGAGAAGACGGATAATTGCATAGATGTTAAAATTGATTGGTAACAAAGCAGCTAGGAGTATTCAAGAAATCGTACAGAATACTTGGAGTACTGAGAAAATTCCTGAGGAATGGAAATGTGCATTAATTCACCCACTTCAAAAGAAATGGGATAAACTAGATATAACTAATTAAAGAATAATTTCTTTAATATCAGTCGTCTATAAAATTTTCTGTATGTCCCTTCTTAATAGATTGGAAGAACAGAGAGAAAGCTTAATAGGAGAATACCAAGCAGGATTCCGAAAAGGAAGATCTTGTTTTGTGAGAAAACTTTCTGAACCTATTGAAATAAAAACTGTAATGAGACAAGGAGATGGAATATCCGCACTATTATTCAACCTAGTTTTGAAAATAGTGATACGTGAATGGAAAACTGAAACTAGAGGAATAAATATTGACAGACTACGCAAAAATAAAATCAACCTTGACTGTTTAGCTTTTGCAGAAGATCTTGCAATCCTCTCAAACACCAGACAAGAAGCAATCCAGTATATCGAAAATCTGCATGAAATAGCAACAAAAACTACAAATTTCATATGAAAAGACGCGATATATGGAAGAAACAAAATCAAGTTTCGACAACCAACCTTTACTTACCAAATATGGAAAGTTTACCAAATAGACAAATTCAAGTATCTAGGTGAAATTGGCTGGAGCAGCAGGAATGTGCAAGCCAACAAAGAAAGAAATATAAAGCTACAAAAAGCAAACAAAATCACCTGGAACAGATACAATAAAAAATGTATATCACGTAATGTAAAATTATATCACTATGAATGAGTTATCAAACCAGAAGTACTTTATGCATCTGAGACAATTATCCTAGGTGGGCGATCGCAAATAAAGAACATTGAGAAACAGGAGAGGAAATTTCTCGGGAAGATTTTTGGACCTAATTGTGTAAATGGAAGTTGGATGAAAAAGAATCTACAGGAACTGTATCCGCATGCAGAAAAAAATAGAGATACTATCAGGAAAAGGTGTTTAAAATTCTATAGTCATCTATGCAGATTGAGTGATCACAAGCTAACAAAGAGAATTTTAATGCTAGAAATATCCTTGAAGAATCACAATAAATGGTTGGTAGAAATAAATGAAAACCTGCAAGAAATTGGTATCACCAAAGAAATGATTCACAACAGAACAAAATTTAGAAACACAGTTAAATCTCGATAATCCGATACAAATGGGACCTATAGGACGTATAGGACAAATTATAAGAAAGAGTGGTGGGAGGGAAGAGCGAGCGGTCTCCAGACCGCCCGATTACTGGACGTGTCGTCCGATTGACTAACGGCCTAATCAACCAGATTATACTGTACTATCCGCAATCACATATTTGCAGAAAAAACAAAACGACACAACTATACGAAATAACTATCTTTTTATAATTTTAATATATATATATATATATATATATATATATATATATATATATATATATATATATATATATATATAGGTATCATATATACATATATATATATATATATATATATATATATATATATATATATAGGTATCATATATACATATATATATATATATATATATATATATATATATATATATATATATATATATATATATATATATTATATTAAAATTATAAACAGATCACAATTTAGGAGGTCTTTAAAGTACTGTGCAAGTAGTTCACAGTTTTCTGTATTATTTGTGGCTAGTGTTTCGTATAGACGTCTGAAGCAGAGGCTGGGGGCTAAATTTTTTTCTCCAAATTCCACACATAAAAATTTCCCGTTTATATAATATTCCTGCACATAAAGCCATGATGCTATCACAACCGCTTCCCAATTCATTTTTACAAATTCACACATCCCGCCCCATCGAACTTAGAATCTGCCGCTCAAATTCGCCGTCTTATCTGTTTTAAACACCTTGAACAATTCCCGCACAAGCGTGTTAAATTAAACCAGAAAAAGCAAATTTAAAATTAGCCCTTAAGAACTTGTACTGGTCATTGTTGATATCTTAAGAGACCCACTTTTTCGAGCTTCTAGTAATTGTCCATATCTTGTGGGACGACCGGCTGACCGGTTCGCGCATGCGCATTATAGACTATCCGAGCTTATCAGCGCTGATAACACTATCGCTATCGGTTGCATGGAAATGCAACCGATAGCTGCATTCGGTTGCCTTAAACGATTACCCAGCCAACCTGGAAAGAGAAAAAAAATTCATTGGCATTTTTGAACTCAGAGAAAATGCCCTTTCATTTGCTACCAAACTCGACATATTCAACCCAATTTACATTTTTTTTGTGCGTACCTTATTTTTCACCCCACGGTTATACTTCCAAATATGTTTCGACGTTTGCAACACAGCTTTCATTTGAAACCATGCACGCCTTTCTGGCATCTTCTTCTACTGAATTATTACACAAAATCGAATAACCGGAAGTCCATAAGATATACATGGAGAAATTTCATGATTTCTTGTAGTAGTTTCTGGGGTTGTTTTTCTTGAAGTCCTGGTTTGTGTAAACTTGCGTTTTTCTACTCGCATGATATTTGATGTGTTTTCTCCACTTAGGAATTTTTGCCATTTAATTTCTGATTTATGAGAGTTCCAGGCGTTGGTTCTTAGTTCTATTGCTTTGTCACATATATCATTCCACTATCGATGTTTTCGTTTCCTGGGTGGAATACCGACTGATTGAGATGCCTGACATATTGTGTTTTTTTCGGTTTCAAAATCTGCGGGAAGTTCCTATGGTAAATTTGCTAATGATTTGCATCTCTAAATAGAGTTTCTTGTAGCTAAGCTAAAATTTTGATGTCAAATTTATCTAGTACCTCCGTTAGTTGTTTTAGTTTGCCAGTTCGAAGTAACGTGTTGATATCAACGTGCTTAAGTGTTGTTTGCGTCCTGGCCGAAAAGATTAGGGAAGCTCCGACACATTCCTGCATGATTTTCTCGGTCCCCCAGAATCCGATGACTGAGATTCGATGTTGGCTGATTCCCTCATGCTAATTAGTTGAGAGTAATGTGGAAATCACACGTGGGTAATCTCAATGTTGTAACTAAGGTATTGAGCCTTAGAGGCTGTCTCAATATATTTTCTGATACAAAGATAGTTATTATTATTAATAACATTTTCTATATTGCTTTGTATATTTAATGTATGTGTAATTATGTATGTGTAATAATGTATATAAACATAACTAATGTATGAAAGAGGTTGTAAAATGTTCCGGTTTCAAGGAATATGATAAGATCTTTCAGAATTGTCAAATATCTCAGACAGAATCAGAAATTATGTTGCCAATTTTTTAAATAAGAAATATGTAAAATACATAGGTTTTGACTTTTTTCGAGCTTAATTGCATTAAAATTAACAGTGAGAATCTCACTATATAAAAATATTTCTTATAAAAAATGATAAACAATTCGCGCGTATAAATATCGGTTATGGTTTTGTGATCTGGCAAGAACTCCGGCGGGACCCCTGTGGATCACCTTACACTGGGCACGTGCCCAGAGTTCCCAATAGGAAAAAGGGGTTTGAAGATACTAATATGTTCTTTTAAAACAAATAAAGCGAAATTTTTAAAAATATTTCCAATAAAATTTGAAGAGAATTCAATTTTTGCTAATTATTTATGGATTTTTTTCTAGTGAGTTTATCAAGTTTATTATTAAGCAACTATGAATCAATTTCAATTTTTTTTACCGTAAAAATTTCATTGGAATCCCTCGAGGGTTAATGTATCTTTTCGCAAATTTTGAATATTTTGAAATTTCCTTGTTCGATTTTGGTTAAAATTCATGATTGACAAATTTAATTTCCTTAAAAAATAGCCTTTATTGGTTCCGCCCCACACGGAACAATAAAATTGTACACATTTGTATACAAGGTATCGTTCTATGCCTTGAGGCATCACTCTATGAATTTTACAATATATTTTATCTGGCGGCGGCCGCTCCCTCTCAAAGCCAATCCGGAAGAGATAGTAATACATTCAAATATCTATACTTCTATAACTGTAACAGATTTTTACAAAATTCTTTCAGTTCTATATAGACCATACCTTTTTCTGTTGAAGTTGATATTTTGACATATATAGGCTTGATGGACAGGATTTTTTCTTAGAAGCAATAAGTATATAGAATTGGTGAAACCATCCTACGTTATAGATAATCATAGAAACTTAAAACAAACGGAACTCAGCCTGAATATATAAATATATTCAGCCTTTCTGGAATTGTTATAGAGCTTCGGAAAGGCTGAATATATTAATATATTCGAGCTGTGTTCCGCTTGTCAATATGTGTATGTTCAAAATCTTTTAAATATTTTTTTTTGCTCAACTTTCCGTGCTTTATCAAACATGCTTTTAATACTAATCAATAGAGCAAATTTTTTTCTAGAAAAAAAGTTTGTCATTTTCATCTTTCTAAAGCGAACCGTTTTTTGCGGAGGATTTTTTCCCCAAAGTTCCTACCACGTTCTCCATTTAAACCCATGTAAATTGAAATTCAGTTTGAGAGAAAGAGTACCCATTTAAAAAAAATCTCTGTTCACAGTTTTCACTTTTTTAACTAAACCAAACGATTCTACCAACGCATTCTACATATGCTGATACAAATCTGAATTTTGTACCTACTCCAAGGTGTTGACGAGATATTTGGAAAAAACCTGTAAAGTTGCGTAAAGAAACCTGTAAAGGAGCGTTCAAATTTGGAATGAAAGTATCTCTTGCAAATACCAATGTTCAGTAAAAAAATTAATTGAAATATTTCAAGTGATCATACATTTTTTCAGAATTTTTAAAAAAATTATTTTTATAGAAACATTCGTGTAGGTTTTGGTTAGAATACGTGATTTTTATCTGGAGAATTAAAAAATCTTAAATAAAATTGTGTTAATATGATACACATCAGGTGGAACTATGAAATTAAAAATATTTGTAGAGAAAATATCAGTCTATCAAATACCTCTGTCAACTTTTAAAAATAATTTATCGCATGAATTTGAGGGGCGGCGGTCATCGCCCCTCAAATTCATACCATTGTAGAGAGCAATAAATTTAAATAAAGATACTCGGAATTAAAAAAAACATATAATTCAGGATTTTTGAATTTTTCAATTCATAGTAAGTATGGATACCACGTAGAAACGGTAGCAACCATACTTTTCATCACATAAGTATAGTATTAAATATATAGTAGCATTTGTATCTTTTCTTAAAAGATTATAATTTCTAGGAAATTATTGTATACATATCGTCAACTAAGTTAACATCATCTTTTAAAAAGAAAGATTAGTTATACAAATGATGTTAACTCAGTTGACGATATGTATACAATAATTTCCTAGAAATTATAATCTTTGAAGAAAAGATACAAATGCTACTATTTAATATTATCAAAATCTTCAAACTGAACAAGATATAAATAACATAAGTATAGCTTGAAAATTTCAAGTGCTATATTACAAAATATTTCAGTCCTATATAGATTATACATTTTCTATTGAAATTACCGTTTAAGTATCTTCGAGGCCGATAGTCCTAGGATTTAATTAAAAAAGTATAAGTTTTTCTAAATCCTCCCAAACATGCTCGATGAAACAGATTTTGTTCTAAAATCGTGCAAATTTATCCTTCCAGATCAAACCTTACGGCCGCGCCACCTCTCGATCCATAATAAAATAAAGTAATTAAATGGGTATTGTTCAAAGTAGGTTAGGTTGTATACCGCGAAACGGCAGTAAAATCAGCACTTCGATCTAAAATAAGCTAAGGTAGCAAAAACTATTAGTGTAACTTAGGTTAGGTTGCATACCGCGAAGCTGCAGAAAAATTATTACAAAAATGATAAAGCTGTAAAGCTGAATGTTGGTTTAACCTAGGTTAGGCTATCAGGTAGCATGCCGCAAAGCGCCAGAAAAATTCGGACCGCATACGCGATCCTCGAAATTAAACCGGAACTTCAACTCCTACCTCCATCGCATTGGAAGGAGGGAGTCGCCGGCCTGCGGCTGTGGTGAGGTGGACTCCGTTGTCCATGTATTATTCAGCTGCCCGACCAGAGAATGCACAGACCAGACAGAGATCGCCATGTTCAGCACCGGATTCACTTGGGCGAGAAAAGAAAAAGAAATCAAGAACACAGAGCTACACAAGACCTGGTGGAAGACGTTCGACAACTGCGCCCGACGCCTCACACGACTGGACCACGACCTGCCCTGATGATTGTGCCAAAAAGAAGTTCAAAGGGAAAATGCTGCAAAGCACCTAAAAATATCAGCTGAAAAAATGAAAGAAGTTTCTTTGAAGAAATTTAAAGACGGGTGAGTGGATTCCACAGCTTTGGTGTATGTACCTAAGGTAGATAGAGGCCCATTAGATTTAAATACCATTATAGGGATTGTATTAGATATAAAAAAAAATGTATACCAAATTGGTACCTCAGTAGGGATTATAAAGGATTTGCTACCTAGAAACGCTCTTCTAATAGCTACTACAACATTTACCGAAACAGTTCCACAGACTAACCTAAGTCTGCGTGAGATTGCGGGAAAATTATCCTTATTTGGAGGTCAAGGATTTAAGAAGTGTTCCTGTAGCCAATCCAAAATACAATGCAAAACAAAAAAATGTGCCTGTAAAAAAAGTAACGTACTTTGTAACTCGAGGTGCCACAAGTCAAGAACATGTTTTAATAAAAATGATTGATCATTATTATTTATGAATATTGTTCATTTCAAAAACAACATAATTTTTTTTCAAATTTAAGTTTTAATTTTGAACCGCATCTACAGAATTATTTACATCTTCTGTGTAAAAACCAGACAAGTTTCAGACACATTAATTTGATCAATAATAATATGGTGTTATGGAAGTTGGAAGGTTATTACACAGAAGATGTAAATAAGCCCGTAGATGCGGCTCAAAGTAAAAACTCAAATTTAAAAAAATATTGAATTATTTGGTTTTGTAATGAACGATTCAATTACATTCACTAAAGGTGTTTAAAATTTTAATAAGAATATTGTCTTTTTTGTTCCTTTTTTTCTATTTGTTTAGTTAATTACTTTCGAATAAATAATATAATTTGTGTTTCAGTGACTATTGTTTTATTACCTACGCAACTATGAGTATGAGTATAGCTTCAGCTATGGAGTCTTGTTAGTCAACGGACATTTATATTTTATTGTAACTATCAAATTAAAATTTTATTTCGTTAGTGAAATAAAACTTTTTTTTGTTACTGGTGTTTGTCATTTTGAAAATTGACTAATGTTTATTAAATATCAATAAAATCTAACAAAAATCCATGGCAACTATACCTAACAATTGACGTAAATAATTTCAACATTTACATGCTGTGAAAACTACAGAAATAAATTCAATTTAAAAACTATTGCAAAAAAAAAAAATTTAGATTTAACGTGAATTATGAGGATGTGAATGTCGGGCAACTTACTATTAGTTACTGCACGTTGCCTTCAATAATTAACATCATCATAATTTTCTTGATACATAAATAACTATTATTTGATAAATAAAACAATAAACTAATGTTTTATTGATCCGTATCCAAGGAATACATATGACTTTATAACACAAAATTGCAGAAACGATATTATTTCATCATTTCACTAAAACAGTTCAGGGATTTGATCAAATCACTAACTTTTTTTAGGGAAATGACTCACAGAATTTTTATTTTAACATCTTCCGTAATTTGATCAAATCCCTTAGGGATTTGATCAAATCTCTTATTTTACCATTTCCCTGCGACATATACATCTACCAGTTTGATAGGTAAATGTGAGTTTAAATTTGAGATCAACTTTATAAATCCATCTTTTACCGAAAAATTTATACTTTGTGTGTTACAATATCACGTATGTCTTGTTGGGCAGCCCATGCGCTGTGTATTTTAATGTAAAGCTCTAACAATGGAAAACAACATTATGCATTTGTAAACATTTGCCGGAAATAATTGGTAAACATAAGTTGAACTCACATTTACCAACCAAGAAGGTAAATGTGTACATGTACCGGTAAATGTGTACATTTATCGAAATAAGTACTTTTACCGTAACATCTATAAGCAAACTTACTGTAATTGGAAGAGTGATATTGAAAATTAAGAGTTGCCAACTTTTATAATAGGAGGTTACTACTATATATGATGAAGTGATGTTAGTAACTAAGCCTAACAAGATAGAATTGGTAAAACAATCCTACGTTATAGATAATCGTACAAACTTGTGAGACTAACAACTTTGATGAAAAAAAGTCTTTGTCGAAACAGCTGCCTTTTTTGACTTGGTTATGTTATTTGTCAAACTTGAGAACAACGTCAATTCCATAATCTCACCAACTTTTTATATTTGGTTTTCGATTGTAATGCTCGCAAGCAAGTGGAACGTGATAAACGGCGGTCGTGTGCGTTGTGGGTGCCAAGTGGAACGCACCCATACAATATCACTCCTTTAATTTAAATTCAGACAATTGGCAACACTATATGATGAACTTCATTTCAAAAGTGTTTGAATATATTATTTTACAAACCTGACAGCATTAAAATCATTTGAGACGAATGAATTATTAGCAAATATTTTGTGCGACATGAGCTGTTGATCTTGCAGCTCCCCTTATTCTTCTACACACATGCTACCTAAGCTGATGCTGAAACAGCCACAAGAATCGCGCATCTTGCAATTCGGCTTACTATTTCATATACACATTCACGTTCCACATACATCATGTGGAGCTGAAAGTGTCGCGCACATGAAAATTTGTTACACAATTCCACCCTCATTCATTGCTCCACCTTTAGCAAGTATTTCATTCTTATCAACTCTTCTATCCATAATAGCTATTCCATTCCAAAAAATACGATCCACATGTACTAGACGCATACATACTCAAAATAAATTGATTAGGTGTCCCTAAGCCATTCAATTATTTGAATAATGTTTTGACATTGTTTGCTGTTTTGCTTGTTTTCGCAACCACAAAATTTAAAATGAGGCACAATTAATAAAAAGCTAAGTGATCGGTTGGCTTCATCTGTTGTGTTTATAATAACTCATTTATAGAAGCAATGTTTACGTATGATCGACTTCTACGATATTAAACATGATTTCTGCCACTGTTTATTGACCCAGTTTTTGGAACGAAGTCCCTTAACGCGGCTTGCGGTAGGTGTGACTCGGTAAAACGTCAGTCGGCACCGAATCAGTGATTCGGTAAAACATCTTTTTATGAGCTGGCATATACGCACACCGTGCGCTCTCTCTCTCTTTATTTCTCCTCCTAGTGTCTGTATGTGTGTGCGTGCGAAAAATACTTGAACAGAGATTTTATTTCGAATTACGTTCGGAGTTACAAAATGCGTACTTCGTTCCTGACGGTAGTCCCTTGACCACACTCGTTTGTTTCACAATTATTTTTATAAAACCATTGGTTTACCTTATAAGACCATTTTCTACTCATTTGACATTCCCCATTTTGTTAGTAAATTTTTAAAACAAAAATTTCTAATCGAAATCCATTCCATAGTTAAAATCTTGAATGCGGTTACCTAACCACCAATAAAGTACCTGAACTGAAATAAATAGCAGGACATGTCAATTGCAATGTCAGGTATAGGCACTCGTTAGAATAAAATATATTGTACAAGTTCCAGAGACTGTAGTTCAATTCCAAGGGAAATACAGCACACAAATTTTAAATTAAAATTCTTTGAATTCAATGTGAAATTTTTACAAACTGAAAAAGTAAATATGTGAGTGTTCTACCTAATATAAAGTTGTTTCGATGTATCTATGAGTTTTAAGAATTTGAAACCTTCCCAAATACATACAGGCTACTATATACTGACATATGCATTGAGGTATCTGCATACTATACCTGCATCTATATACAGGGTGGGCCATTTAACGTGACCACCGGATATATCTCAGTCGCCTTAAGAGTGACGGAAAAAATGTCAAAAGAGAATTTTATTGATTTCGGAGGGCTGACACAGTGGTTAAAATTACTTTTTTGTCAACGTCTTAGTTTATGCGTCCTCAAGGTCATTAATGGTTTTTCAAATGGGAACATGTTATTTTTTTAACAAGAAATTGTAGCCACTATCCATGCGAATACAGCGATCTATAGTATCATGACTTTTGACGTTTCGTTTTGTGTGAATTAACACTGCCCCTTTCACGGAATAAATGAATAATTCGATCGAAACATCGACGGAAAGATGATTTCTGTTATGATAACGTTGTGCATTTAATTCCTGGGCTCGCGAAGAGTTCCTACCGGTCTCACCATGAATCATATCCACTTTCTCTGCTTGACTGTTAAATACCATTTTAGATACACTTGTCAAATTGCGTCTATGTCATGATATCCTGGGTCACTGGATTTGTCCGAATAGTGGCTACAATGTCTTGATACAAAAATAACATGTTCCCATTTAAAAAACCATTGATAACCTTGAGGACGGATATACTGTGACCTTGACAAAAAAGAATTTTTAACCGCCGTGTCAGCCCTTCGAAATGAATAAAATTCTCATTACACATTTTTTGTCACTCTAAAGGCAACGGAGATATTTGGGGTGGTCATGTTAAATGGCTCAACCTGTATAAGCGAAATAATATTTATTGAAGTAGAATAGTAATGAGAGTGAAATGTAGAGTGAAATAATATTGATAATATAGAGTGAAATAATATTGGTATAATGGAAAACTTGTAGTAACTTCAAGAAATCAAACTTTGGTAATCTCGAATAAGTAGCTAATTTAGCTGTTAACTTATACTCTTATAATATGCTAAGTGTATTTATTTTTCACTGACTTCTGATAAATTGAGGAATTTGTTTATTTGAGGTTTTGAGTTATTTTTACTATTATTAAATCTTTGTTTCGGTGACACAAAAACATGTTTTACGATTTTCAAACACATTCCAAAACTCCTCTTTATTTTATTGAATGTTCTTAACATAATGTTTGGAATATAAAGAAAACTAAGTTTAAAAAAATAAGTATGTTCATAAAGGGTTTGGTTGATATAAGGGTGGTGTGGATGAAACAATTCCGGTAGTAAATTGATATGACAGTCGACACGTATTGGGCGTTTATTTCATTTCCGTTGTTCTCTGCAGGTCATTACGTGCTGGCGTGGAAAAGGGGCATCGCCGTGCTATCAGCAGGCAACGTGAAAGTATCGCCTGATCCTCGAATCAGTTTAGTTAACGGATACAGTTTGGAGATCAAGGAGGCAGGACCTCAAGATGCCGGCGACTATGTTTGCCAAATTGGGACTATGGAACCGAGGGAAATCACACACACCGTCGAAATACTTGGTAAGTCGATTTAAATGAAAATTGCGCCACACATTAGTTTAATTATTCATATTATCTGTTCCGTATAAAATCATATATTTGATATTAGAATTTAATATGCATATTTTACTTAGCTCTGGGAGATGCAATGCGGGATTAATTGTATAAGTAATGGAAGCTAATATTTAGAGACTCGTAAATATTCTAATATAGTTCGGTATTTCTCTTAAAAGATAATTTAGTAAATAACAAACAGATTCTACAATTAATGGATTTAAATAAACACTATATTCATATCTCCTAAAATATTATTTCAATTCGCATTTAATTGTGGTAATTTGCGTTTAACTTACTCTACTAATTGACGTAAAACCCAGTTTGTAATTAATATATTTCAAGTAAAAAGTATATTAGTTTCTCCTAAATATTTGAATAAAGTAACTGGTGCTTTGATTGTGGTTAAAACCTTAACCTCTCTGCCCTTAATACAATGTTAGTAACTAACTCACGATGCTATGAATGTTTATTTTACTGCGCGCTGGACGAGAGATTAATTAACGAGCACCTGAGTAACTGCAAAAATTCTGTGCTAGTTTCAATGGCGCCTCCGGTTTTATTTCCGTGCAACATTGTTTTGCGTATTAAGGAACGTTTAACGTGCTAAACACAAAAGAAATTCTACTACGAAGCTTTAAAAAAAAAAGCGATGCTGAAGGAGCTCCGCTTTTAAACTGTTGTTTAATATGTTTTAAAGTTGTTTAATATGTAGTTTAAATTTATCAAATTTTGAATAATTATTAATACTCTACTTTATACTACTACTGGGGTTGTACATGTTGTTTTTAAGGATTTAGCGAAAAATCTACCAATTTATTAAACCGGTCACAACAGGAATGCGAAAGAGAAGACTAATGTTCTTCGTTCATCTTGTGAGATTGGATGGTAGCAGATTAAAGAACGAAATCTCCAACAAAAGTCAACAAAGGTAAACATCCTACTCTTGGTTGGAAGACCAACAAATGTTACTTACTATTCGACCATTCAGGGTTTTTAGATTAGATATCTGGTTTTTGAAAATAATTTCACATTTTGAGAGAGATTTCTGAATTGTGTTGAAGCGATTAAATGATATTTATTATAAAAAATAATAGAAATTATCAACAATAAGAGGAAAGTAATTTTAAATTCCTTGGTTATATTTCGTGGTAAATTATTTTACTATCTATATATTGAATAAATCTAGTATGACCATTTGATTCTTTTTATATTTATTAATTTATTTATTTACACGAATTGACCATCTTAGGACCGCGTTACAAATTCCATTTAATATTTTGTTTTTTCTTCAATCTCTTCTCTAAGGCTGTTCTTCTTCTTGCTGCTATTTCCGCCAGATGCTTAGCTGTTAGTTGGTCTTAGTTTTTGGAGCCTCCTGAAAACCTCAAATTCATTTTCTGTCTTTCTCTACTTATCCCTATTTGTTGAGTCCATTTCTGTAAGTTTAAGTTCAGTGAGGCCTTTCTTTATTCCTTCCAACCAAGAGTAGGATGTTTTCCTTTGTTGACTTTTGTTGGAGATTTCGTTCTTTAATCCGCTACCATCCAATCTCACAAGATGAACGTAGAACATCAGTCTTCTCTTTCGCATTCCTGTTGTGACCGGTTTAATAAATTGGTAGATTTTTCGTTGCTCATCTTTACCGGTTTAATATTTATTATTAGTTAAAAATTGATCATTAATTAAATGCATACATATTCAAAAATAATTAACTATCTTAACCACACGTAATATGCAAAATATGATGATACGCAATTTGGATTCAAGAATGGCAATAAAGGACGTGCGAGGCGCTATTTTGCATTAACGAATTGACACAAAGATGTATGGATGTAAATGTAGAGGTGAACGCTTGCTTCATAGATTATGAGAAAGCTTTTGACAAGACACCGTATGAACCATTAGTAGCGCTACTGAAAAACAAAAACATCGATACAGCAGACATACGAATCATTGAAAATCTGTATTGGAATCAAACGGCAGAAGTGAGAGTAGATGGTGAATCCACAGAAAAATTCAAGGTTCAGAGAGGCGTTAGGCAGGGGTCGATTTTGTCTTCAATGATATTCATTCTGTGCTCCATGGAGGCAATATTCCAGGAGGCAATTCCTGAAGAAGAGCAAGCAGGACTCATCAATAAAAAGGCGACCCATCAATAAAATAAGATACGCGGCTGGCACGGTGATACTGGCAGATAACATCGAAGACTTGCAAAGAATCGTAGAAAGAACGAATATCATTAGCTTGCAATAAGGATTGAAAATCAATATTAAAAAGACCAAATATATGATCATTTCAAAATCAGCAACGCCTAATACTAAACTTATCATCGACAATATTGGCATTTGGTTAACAAGCGACATCGACTAGACAGCATAAATCAAATACTGTATTGAAGTAGCCAGAACTGCCTTTATTAAAATGAGAGACCTCTTCTGTATTTGTGATTTAAAATTGGAACTCCGAATCAGAGTGATGAGATGCTACGTGTTTCCCATATTAATATACGGCTTGGAAGTATGGACACTCAATTAACAGCTCACAAATAAACTCCAGGCGTTTGAAATGTGAGTGTATAGGAGAGTCCTAAAACTATCATGGACCGACAAAGAATTACGAATGTGGAGGTGTTACGCAGGATGGGAAAGGGGCTAGAAATTATAGAAACAATTAAATACAGGAAACTGAAATATCCGAGACAAACTATGAGAGGAGAAAGGTATGAAATATTACATTTCATAATGCATGGGCAGATTGCATGAAACAGAAGTGTGGGAAGACGCCGGATTTCTTGGTTGAAAAATCTTAGAGATTGGTTCCGGTGTACTTTAAAGGAATTATACAAGTGTCGAAATTGGAGATTGCCTTGTTGGTAGCTAACCTCCGAGTAGGAGATGGCACATGAAGAAGAAGAATATGTTTTATAACTAGTTATTCACAGTTATATAAATTTAAACACTTAACACAATTCGAGTTTCAACTAGTCAAGGTCATTTTCCAGGACTTGGAAAATATCTTTACCAGTCGAAACCTTTATGAAACTTTTTAAAATAATTTTGCTTATCCATTAGGCATAATCCTATATGACAAAACTGCAATGCCATCGCGTTCTGCGAAGTTTAGCCATTGTGCTACAACTAGCACACCGCACTTTTATGTCATGTTCCGGCATATATGCAGCCTTATCAGTTCTTTTCTCTAAAGGAACCTGGACTTTGAATCTACTTACAGCATTTGGAATACTCGCACTTCTCCTTTTCTCTAGAATACTAGTTTGGGCTCCTATTAGTCCAGAAACCATGGCTAGTTTGAAATCCTTGAATGAAATTGTCGCTGTCCCAAGCGATTGTGTTTTGAAGAGAAAAAAATAACTGACAACAGTCAAATCCAAAAAATGCCAGAAAATTTTATGCCACCATTTTTTAGACTTTCTGTCAATTTCGTAATACCCCATGTTCCGATTATAATACTTTTAAACATTTTGCTGCTTCCTTACTTCCGTTTTTTTTGTATTCTTTGATCTTCTTCTTCATCGCTTGAACTGTGAAATTACTTAATTATTTTTATTAATAATTAAATTAAAATAGGCTTCTTATCCATCCATTTCAATGCTAAGACACCATATTAGCTTATCCTCCAATCTAAATCTCCTATTTTCATATTCTTGACATTTTCTAAATCAGTAGGAATTTCTCTTCTTCCTTTTCTAGCCGTTCCGCATATATATATATATATATATATATATATATATATATATATATATATATATATATATATATATATATGCCTTCTTTCAATTAATCCCTTTGTAATTAAAATATTCATCAAAATACACTTAGTAATATTTCCCTGCTAAATCATCATTTAACTCTTTTATAACCCTTGTTCCTAAATTTCTTTCGGTGATATTTTCAATTTTTACTGTGGATATTTGGAATTGAGAAACACATCCTGTTTCGTCCGCTCTCACCCAAATGTTGTAGCTTCTTTTAATGAGCTTCATCGGCATATATTGTCTCAAACTTCTTCTGCCCATAAATTTGATCATCGATTCATCTACGGAGATATATTTGGGGGGATGATAATACATTTTGTATGTATTTGAAAAGTCTTCTAACATTGTACATAATACCAAATTTTGTACAACTTATCGTAATTGATCGCTCCACTTTTATGGAGACATACGTAACATAAACCACTCGTAGGCGGTGACTTAGTGGTACCTTCTGTCGAAGGAAGTAGGTATGGGATTTGGCAAATGTTTTTCGGGTATAAGCCACACGAATTTTAACCTGTTCATCGTTATCCCATTTATCGTTCAACGTAGTGCCCACATATTTAAACTTGTTTACTCGTTTAATTTGTTTATTATCGATGTGGAGTTGTACATTATTATGAGGAAGTCCACCTACTATCCTCAGTTTGGTTTTGTTTATTTTAATATCGAGACGAAATTCCTTTTCTATCTTATTTATGTCTGTTATGGTTGCATCGGCATATATAAGGTGTTAATTGGCAATCCATTAACCTCTCTAACATAAAACATCCTCTTTAACATCTCTCTACATAAATATCAGCGGTATACCATATCATTAAACATTTTCTATAGCATCGATTGAAAAGAATTAAATCCACTGTAAGGTTTTGCTAGTCGGCTTCCTAGACTCCTCTAGAGTGAGGCATTAATTCGGCGGGATCGCACCCTAGATGTCTAGATGTGTTCTAGAGGTGTAGGACTCGAGCCTCGGCCGCATTTGTACCAGAAGATAAATGTATTTTCATTATTATGCCAATTAACGCGTCGGGAGAGAATATCCTTAAATAAACTCTCCAAAATAACACCTAGGTTTCTGGGCCTATGAAATGCAAAATGTGGGCAAAATACAATTGGCCACTGTGCCGCAATGTTTGAACGGTAGTTAATAAACCGTTATCCACATTGGAACAAACATTAAAAAAAGGTTTTGCTGTCCTCTTTCTGTTTAACAACTTATTTGCAACGATATTACCAAATGACCAAGACCAAATTAATCTCTCCTCTTCCAATGACACTGCACCTATTTCCCATAATAAACACCTCACTAGAGCCACCATATATCAAATCCTCATCGCTCGGCGTGGGATTTTCCACAACTCTTCCCAAACAGCCATAATCGACCTTCCTTAAGAGCCACTTATATATCACTATTCACACGAATTCATCTAGTGGTGAAGAGTTTGGGTAAATCCTACGCCAAGCGATGATGATTTGATATATGGTGAAATTCCACAATTATATATTCGTAACCAATAATCAGCCAGGCAATAGATTTAAAAGATTAAGTATAAAATCCCGTTATATGGAGACTTGTAAGTTGGTCTTTTATATTTTGACCATATTAACGGTTATGGTATATAGTATATTATTGTTTGGATGTAAGTGCGTTAGAAGATATCCAAATCGGTTCCGAGACATAGCCGAAGGAATAAAAGGTCTCGCAATTCCATTTTTGATAACCAATGATGTCTCTGTAACTAAGAACTTTTTTGATGTTCATAAGCCAATTGATTGCAAAGAAATTTATTTATTTATTTATCGTATGGCGTGACGTACACATGGTTTAAAATTAAAACAAACATAAATGAATATAAATATAGATCGACAATTTAAGAGATATCATAGTGCTATGTCCTAGCCCTTAATCCAGTCGGTTGCATCCGGCGATAATGTCAGCATGTCCAGCATGTCCCGTCCGTATGCCCTCTGCTCGCAGTCTTGCACTATATGGGAAACAGTATGGCGTGGGGCCCTACAATAGCATTTGGCAGACTGAAGCTTTCCCATTTGTGCAGCGTGTCAGCACATCTGCCACATGTGCCGTGTCAGCAGATCTTACATTGAAGTTTTCGGCGTAGAGTTCTTCTGCAGTTCTAATCGCTGGTTGTCGGGATTTCAGTCTACGGGAGGTTGCTATGGTAACGTCGTCGTGTATAGTCAGTTGTGCGTTTTTAGCAAAGTTCTTGTATTGGCGAATTAATGCTTCCTGTCGTTAGAGGCTTGGGGGAGGGATGTTGCTGAGTGTTGGAAGCCAGTATGTTGACCTAACGCATCCCGTGTCGATTCGCATTGTATTATTAAGTTGGGTGTCAATCGATGTGGTGGATATTCACCCACGCAGGGGCTCCGTACTCTGACGCACTATAGACGAGATCCAAAGCCGAACATCGAAGGGTAGTAGCTGACCCACCCCACGTCGTGCCACAGAGCTCCTGTAAGATATTATTTCTTGTTCAGATTTTGGCTGCCATATTTTCTAGGTGTTTCTTGTATGTCAAAGTTCTATCGAAAGTAATTCCCAGGTACTTTGGCGTGGGATTATTTATAATTTGCACATCATTAAAGTGTATCGTAAGTTGTTGGTTAGCGAGTTTGTTGTTCAAGTGAAAGCAAGCGCACTCGGTTTTACTGGGGTTAGGTGTTAGCCTCCATCTTCAGTAGTATTGTCCAAGGACTTTGAGTTCGTTGGTTAAAATGTGTTCTGTGATTTCTATTGTCTTCGTGTGACTGCTAATGCCAGGTCGTCTGCGTATAGGAACTTTTTTGGTATTGTTTCTGGCATATCAGATGTGTATAGGTTCAACAGCACAGGAGCCAGTACAGATCCCTGTGGTAGATCATTATGCAGTCTTCTCACCTTGCTGGTAAGTCACCCATTTCCACTCGTAGTGATCTGTCATACAGCATGTGTTCAGAAGCCGACCCAGCCTTTTATCGGAGATCACTAGGAGGAATTTATAAAGGAGGCCATCTCTCCAGACTGTGTCATAGGCCGCGGTGAGGTCAAAAAATGCCGCGGACTTCTTAAGGAATTCATGGAATCCAGCCTCAATAAACGTTGTAATGCTCAGTACCTGGTCTGTGCAGTTGCGTCCATGTTCAATTGGAGCGCATTGGTTTATTCTACCACCAATTCTTTCATGGATCATTCTTTCCAGGAGTTTGTAACATGAACTTAGTAAAGAGATGAGGGGAGTCCATTTTTCCCTACGGGCTGCGTCGAGAGAGTGTAGCAGTTAATCTGCTATTTCTGGGTCTCCGTTCTGCAGAAATTTCTGGTACAAGGTGTCGCTGTCATCATTCCAGCCTGGTATATATTCTTTTCTGTAGCCCCTAGGAATATATTTCTTTGCTATGCGTGTAATTGCTCCGGTAAACCTGTTGTAGTTTTCGTGTTTAACGGGGATCCACCTCAGGCATTTAGTGTGCTTCACTAAATTTAGTTTGCTTTCCCAAAATTCCACCATGGTCTGAGAAATGATCTTATAATTGGGATTGGTATACCCACTTCCAATATGATGGGTCGGTGTTGGCTCTAAGGGAAGTCCTCAAGAATCCGTCTGGATATGGTAATAGATTGGTCTCTGTCTGGGCTAGTCTGGGTTATATTTCCCAGACTAAAAGGTTCCCCGTTCTTTGGCATCAAATATAAGATATAGATTTTGCTCCTCAGCCCAGTCAACAAGTGCTTCACCATTAGGGTCGGTTTTGTGTCGGTATTTCCAGTTAGTGTGATGACTCTTAAAATCCTCAGAGCAAATGGTAGGGTGGAGGTGTGTTTGTAGAGTTTAAGGGGGCCGAGTGACAGCTGGTGGCTTATAAATGTTTACTACGTTCATTTCTCCTATTTTCACCGCAATTGCATAAACGTCATCCTGAGCGATAGAGGAAATCAATGTAACATTTTCTGTGTCACTTCGTGCGTAGGTTATTAAGCCATATATATGGTGGTAGGTAATACCGATGATATCGTATCCAGGTATTTTTGCTCTTGATCGTGCCTGTTTTTCATCCGCTAGATATGTTTCCTGGATAGTCACCAAGTCAATGTGATTTTCTCTTAAATTCTTGATAAGTATTGACATTTAGATCGGCTAATACCTGCAATATTTATTTGGCAAAGCCGGGTTATATCACCAAGATTTCTTGTCAAATAGTCCTTAAGAGGACTAGTGGGTTGGTCCGTTTCCCTATTTACTAAATAGTCAGGAGGTCCAAAGATAGTCTGACTGCCAATCGCTCTAGTTCATTTAGCGTTACCCAGGGTGCACCTGTAGCCTTCTGCTACGGACGCGAACTAGATTGCACCCCCCCGAACTAGATTGCCAGGAAATGTTTAATTTCGTCGACAGTGGTTGAACTGTCTGTTTTCCCATGGTTTTGTGTTTTGTATAAATTAGTTTAAAAAACTAGTTTCTAAAAAAAATTCAGAAAAAAAATGTTTGGAACGCTTCAATTTGGTATTCTAAATTATCTGAAAGGTTGACTCTATAGGCTCCATAAATGGTTTAACATTGATACTGCTAGAAATGTTTTTGTTCCATTTTACAGATTGTTCTTCGTTCGATACTATATTTCTTTGTAATGGTAATTCATCTTCACTGTCCCAGTCACTCTCTATATTTACACCCACCATTGATTCTATAGCCATTACTTCACCTTCTTTCATATAATACTCAGTTTCGCTTTCACTTTAACTTTCAGAGGTATCTGAATGAATTTCTTCAATTAGTGCAGAAGCTTTAGTCAATTGACTAGTCAATATACTAACGTCAAATCTATTCATTTTGAGATCCTAAAAAAATAAAATTTATTTCTGGCCTAGTGGTACCATATAAAAGAGGTAAACAACATAATCAATAGGAAACACTCATAGAATCATGTATTAAAGCTATAATATAATGCAGAACTTACCGTGCGTTCGCTTTAAAGTTACGCTTTACTGTTTTCAACACCAAGTATAAATACATCTATTCACGTGTAAAACAGTAAGAGCAAACGGTAGTTCATTGGGAGCCGCATGGGAAATGGGCGCGAGACGTAGTTTCAAGTCAAATCTTGTTGGTTGAATTAGTCATAGCCAGTGGTGGTTCCAGCTTACGATCACTAGGCGGCTCCGAAAAACATATATATTAGTGGTCCTATGATGGAACCACTTCACTTGAAAGGGTTAAGATGTTTAGTCATCCATCAAAAATAAAATCACAAGACCGTGAACCCCCTGTGTAGTATTTTTACATATTAAGTGTGGTTTAACCATAGTGAATCCTTCAATTCAGTATAAACATTAAAAAAAAATCATAAAGATTAAATGAATTAGGAAGTCAATTGCACTTGCCATGTATTGTTTCGATCTCATAATCCGTTCACCGTTGTCGGACATATATACCCCAGAGCAAACAATAAACTACTATAAGACAAATACGTACCGAAATCGCATTGAATATTAGTCACCCAATAATCTCGGGCATTTACACATGCTACAACAATATTATTATTTTATTATAACATATATTTTATTTTTATTACTATAGGGACATGCTATCCGAAACATATTTAGTATTATACATATTGTCCTAGGACATTTTTAGGATAATTAAAATATTTTCAAAGAATTTATTTCAAATATCTTTTATTATAGATACTATTTAATTACAAAATGTATATTTGAAACGAGAATTTATTAAATACATATTCAGGGGCGAGATGGTTGTATGAAATATTCCAAAAAGTTTTCTTCATAAACTTAATTAAAGAGCACAATGTTTCGAGTAAAAAAAATATCTGGAGATAATTAGTGTTGATAACCGCATGGAATAAGAATGGCCATGGTAACAATCTCCAACCAAACCATCACTAATCCTAGTTTTCTAAAAACTATCATTTCTGATATACGGCATTGGTGCACCCGGAGTGGCGTATTATTTTGTGTACTCTTGTCTGGCCTGGTCTTATTTGATATGGTCCAGTTTTGTTCGATTTGTGCGGTCTTGTCCAGTATTGTCCGCTCTTCGGTCCGCAAGTCGGTCGTTGGCGTTCGGTCTATGTTTCTATAATTTATTTATTAGGCGACAAATCCAAGTGGCAGTTTAATTAATCGGCAACCCGGACATTCTTAGGTTTCACAAGGACAACCGGACATAAAACGTAACTCGGACGAGTGGCAAAAATGCTAAAAATAATATAAATTATTATTTTATTATTTGTTGGTAGCATTTTCTACCGCAATGAACAAAATCTGGTCTGGTTGTGTAGATTCGACGATTCGTTGATTAATTGTTCAATTTATAGTGGAATTTAATCAAAACGAAATATTTTTTCATTACAATTTTAGCAAATTAAATGTGGATTTGTGTGCACGACATGAAGATTATTAAAGCAAAAAGTATATTTTGATGAAATTATTATCATTGTAAGTTTTTAGAAATCGTTGAATTATAATGGTACTCGGGCTCTGTTTCAATCAGGAACTAGTATTATTATTTTTTGAAAAATTTGATTTCTGTTACGAAAACATCAAATAATTTTAAATAAACTAATTTCTTTTTGAAATTATTATTATTCAAATAATTATTTGAAGAGTAAATAAAATTTGAATTGTAACAACATTGTCAAAAACTATCATAGGTAAAGTAACCACACGTCCCGATTTTGGCGGGACAGTTCCGCTTTTTGGAAGGTTGTCCCGCGTCCCGCCGATTTTTAAAAATGTCCCGCTTTTTAGAAAATATCTGTGTTTCTTATTTTAAATGTTCTGTAAAGAATAAAAAGAAATAAGGAAATACACAAAAGGCATGCAGAGTAAACTGTATTTGGGGATGTAGCTAGTTAGATTTACTCGCTGGTGTTGGAATATTGTTGTTACGTCTTGTCTTAATTCAGATAAGTGCGGACTGCCGTTAGACAGTGCAGTTTGTTGTTTTCAATTTGACGTTGGACTCATTATTTGATTGACAAAGGAAGGGTAATAGTCGCCACAGCGTAACGGCTAAGAAATTATAACGATTACGTTCCTTTAGTTATACCTAAGGACATCACAAGGCTGGAAGAGCAAGGTGCAATTAAACGGCCGGATTTTCTGAAAGAAGTCGGAAATTTTTATAGAAACTGCTTGGAATATTTTGAACAATGGACAGTTCTAATAATATTTTGAAGAGTAGTCAGGTGACATTAAAAAAAACCGGCCAAGGGCGAGTTGTGACCCGCGCACCGAGGGTTCCGTACAAACTTGTAAGTAAGGTATCTTTTTTTTGTGGAGGATGTAGCATGCACATTCAGTTAACTTGTTAAGGCGTTGCTAGTAAACAAACAAAACTCGTCCCAATTATCATATATATAGTTAACTATTGTAGCTCTCAAAAGCTGTGTTTGTCCAAAATTGGTTGAATTATAAATTGAAAAAGCTATAGCATGAAACAAGCAACTGCCATCGCCGGGCATAAATATTACATCGTGTACATAAAGGTTGTCGTTAACGGTAAAATGAACTGTAGCCACAATTTATTGAGTAAGTAAGGATATGCAGGAGTACGAAGTTATTGAATGCAAAACAAAATTGCGTATTTCTGCCGGTCACTACAAAAGGGCCGACCTTGGACGACCTCCCGCCCTTGTACTTGCCCCGCGACGCCCTGCTCCTGCGCGTCTCGTTTTATCCTAAATACAAGAGGTCACTGAGTAGTTAATTAGGTACTTAAACACTAAATCTTACATACTTATATGATATGAAATTCTTGACAAGAGACCTATTTCAAATTCCAAGCCAAAACTAAAATATTTTAAAAGTTACCAAAAGAAAGCGAATGACGATTATAATAAATCGATTATGATAAATCTTTATTTTACTATTACCCTTATTCAGTAACTTACATTAAGAATTAACTGAATTACGCGATTATTTTTAAACTTATAAAAAGAAAACGAACAGACGATTATGATAAAATTTTATTTTAGTATTACACTTATTCACTAACTTATATTAAGATCTAACTATTTCTAGATCTAATATTAAGTAATATATTAACTATTTCTAGATCTATTTCGATACTCTTAACATTCAATTGTTCAATTGACTGCTTTTGGGCAATTGACTACCAAAAAATATAGAAGGAGGAGGACCGAACTGTATGCAACCCATATGCTTCTGCTGCCTGACAATACCACGCAACACATTAGTTTACTTTCATAAGTTTCTTATAGTAAATTCGCATTTTTCTTGTAATTAAACTATATAGTTATGGTTTTCAGATTTTTCCCTTTACATGTGCTATAATACACCGCTTCTTGCCAAATTTCATGATTCTAGGTCAACGGGAAGTACCCTATAGGTTTTGATTTCCTTGTGAAATCGCAAAATATGCGACATAAACGGCCATATATTTTGATTGCGTTGACTTACAAGCTTGATTTTTTTACAGCTGAAAGAAACCGAAGACCCGAGTATTTGATACAAATTTCAACTTATTGCCTCTACGCGTTCCTGAGAAAAATGGTCTTGACAGGTAGACAGACGGACAGACAGACAAACTTACAGACAGACAGACAGACGGACAAAAAAGTGATCCTATAAGGGTTCCGTTTTCGGTACGGAACCCTAAAAAGGAGATTTTATGAGAATGTGGAAAAATCTTTTGAATATATTAATCATTTTCCGAAAAATAATATTTGCGAGAATCTTTTTGATGAGGTCATTGGTAAAAAGATACGTTACTGATGAAAACATTAAATGTTGGTTGTCTGCAAATGTGACAACAGACGAAAAATAGAGCTATTCTTTCATTTTAAACAGAATAAGTATAAGAATATATAAAAAAAAAATATTTTGAATTTCTGAATTATTGATGTACTTTATAATACATTATAATGTATAAACTACATTATAATTCACATTTCATCCCATTTGTCCCGCTTAATTTCGATGAAAATGTGGTCACATTAATCATAGGGAAGCAAAAAATATGTTCATTATATAATTTCATTATGGAAGTTCGAGCGTAACTAATGAGTCAAAATAGTGTTTGAATTTTTCTATATTTTCAATTATCCCAATAGGTATTAAAATTCATGTTTTTTTTTTATAATAACAACAAATTTAAAAATTGGTAATTATTATTTATTTACTAAAATAGAATTATTATATGATTTCGTTATTTTCGATTTATACAAAAATATCTGGCAACAACGCTTTATTGTGTCTTGAAAGTTTATAGTACAGAGAGAGAAAAGAATTGAAATTGAAAGGAGTCGAGTATATTTTTTCTCTCTCTATAACTGTTTCCATCTTTTTCTTTTCTCTCAGCTGTTCTCGCGACGTTGCCAAACGATCCGTCATATGAATTATTGTCGATAAACAAGAATATTTAGATTTAGATAAAAAATCTAAATAAAAAGTTTAACTTTGATTATTTAAATAATTACATCGGTAACGTTAAATTGCTTTAATGTTATCCTGGTTTACAATCATATAAGTTTATTGTATATAGCTTTTTATTCCTTACAGTTTTGAAATTAATATCGAAAAAAGTAAATAAAGACTTGACGGAAGCTTGTCAGCCATAAGAGCCTGTGTATAAAAATTGAAAAAACGTGCTTTTTGATTTTTTTTTTCGGATAAACTGAATGGTGGATTATTTTAATATTTTGAGAGGAGATAAATAAAGTATTGATCTGCATGTATAAAAAGTTTCAAAGCTTAAACTTAGCTTAAAAATATTTAACATGAGATTCGCTCGAACCTCCTTAAGACACTTGTACTTAACAGACATGAACCATTTTAATGATTTCAAGGTACGGCTCGCAGGAAATAAATTTAAATTAATAAATTTTAAAAGTATTGTATACTAATAGGCACTATGTCGAATCGATTGGTGTCGGCCCGGTACCGATCCGACTGTTTGTTATCCCAGGAAAGGAATCCCCGTAAATTATCTGAAAAAAATCGCGTTTTTCCCTTTTTGTGTTATAATTGACCCAGAGCAGAAACAGGTTTGGAGACGCGGCACTCTTAAATCAACAGTCGACAGATGTGATCGAAAAACGGTTATTATTCGTTTACATTTTTCGCCGCACCAGGTGAACCCACGGTCGCGTAGTTTAACGCATGACCTTGAAAAACTACGCGGCAGTAAAAAAATCAAGCCGCGGACCAAAATTGCTCCTTGAAGGTATTAGAAACGATTTCCTGTTTTTGGAAACTGGGGGACGCTGTGTGGGACTTGCGAGCGGCACATAGACACGGGTCGAAGGCCCGTTCAGTTTTACAACAGAAAAATACATTTTTTCGTTTCGACACGCAAGAGGATTGGAGTTTTTGAGGAAAAAGTGAAAAATATTAAACATACCTACAGCAGCCCCCTGCGGGGAAGGACCATTGTAAAGCTCGTCTATAAAAACCGTATGTTAAACCGTGTTACAATTATCTAACTTTATTGTATATTGTTTTTTATTTATATTTTATAATTAATATCGAAAAAATAAATAAAGCTTGTCAGTCATAAGAGCCTGTTTATAAGGATTGAGAAAACATCATTTTTTTTCGGTTAAACTAAATGGTGGATCACTTTCAAAATTTGGGAGGACATAGATAAAGTATTGATCTGCATCTATAAAAAGTTTCAAAGCTTAAAGTTATAAAAAAATATTTAACATGGCTTTCGCTCGAACCTGCTTAAGGCCGGTCCAGACGCTCCGTTTTGCACAACCTTTTGTCTGTGCAGTTCAACATGTTGTAGATATAACGTTGCGTGTAGATAGGAAAACTGCGCAGTTTTGAAAATTGCGCGGAGACGGTACAGTTGAAGCGATAACTGAGCTAAAGAGCATAGATCCATGAACTGTGCTGACAAGTCCGCGCATGTATACGGTAGTTTTCCGATTCATTTTGTTAAAAAATGACCAGACTAGTACCTCCTCCATGACGATTTACAAAACTGTATAAAATATACAGATATATCTACTCCGTGTAGACCAGGAGTGAGCAACCTTTTTAAGTGATTAACCAGTCAGAGTTCGTACTACAAGACGCGGACCAATTTTTTTTTTCTGCACGCACCTACGATGCAAGCGTGCGCAGTTACACGTTTGAGCGCATTAGTGTGTGTGTCAAGCCTCGACCCCTTACGAAAGTCATCAATTTTACAAATCCTAAAAAGTCGTTGAAAAGCTGAAATGCTACCGCAAATGCTAAAAATCAAATATTTTAACTTTTTCGAATATTTTTTGAATTTGCCAATTTGTCTCAAGAATCGATACCAAAATTAAAAGTTATATTGAGTACTGCGATCTGCGGGTCAATTCTTATTAATTTAAAACAGATTTTCGCGGGACGTAGTTGGTCCGCGGGCCGTAGGTTGCCCATCCCGGGTTGCCCAATTTGCAACGTTTTCATTCCGTCTTAAGACTGCGTAGACAAAAGGTTGTGCAAAACGGAGCGTCAGGACCGGCCTTAAAAGTGGCTATAATAATCTAATATGTGTGTAATTTATTTAAATAATATATTATTATTTTCTTTGCCAAGTTTATAGTGTATCAACAAATCAAAATCTTGTGTTGAAATCGATTTATCAAATGTATCATATCAAAGCAAGACATGCAAGCCAAATTGTAATTGGCATAGCAGTATAACTAAATATTCATAAAAAGAAAATACTGACTATTAATAGTTTCGCTATTGAATATCGACAGAAAAGAAAAACGAAACATAAATATTCACTTATTGTTAGTTTTGATTGTAGCTTTTTTTTGACACTTTTCAAAGTTTTTGCTATGATCGAAAACATCCCCTCTCAGGACAGTTAGTATGCGACGAGCTGCCCGAAGATTTAAGACGATTCCCTATATTTTCTTTGCTGGAGTATAGTGAGAATGTGAATGATAGTGATCGTGTTTCTTGAATTACTAATCAGCGATTATCTTGTAATTTTCTCTTTAAAGGTTCACTGTACAATGCAAAACGAACACTGAACACACCATTTAGAATTATTACATATTAGGATAAACATATTGTAAGTTTACACTAGATTATAAGTTTACAATAATAAATAATTTTGGTAATATTTTGTTGGTAATATTAAGTATAATTGTTAACTTGTTGTACTTGAAAATCAACAATGTTAAAGATCATAAATGCATGATTCATCTTATGAGTAACAATGAGATAAAGAATGGAGATATAATACGGGAATGATGTAGATCAGTTGAAAGACAAGTTAGAAAACATATATGAAGACAAAAATAAAGTTGAATTGAAAAATTAAAAGACAAGTATAAAGTTGAATATACACTAGTTGAATATACATTCAAATGACGGATCTAGCTCTATCTATATATATTCGTTTCTTTGATATCCTTTGTGAACGAAGGTTTTGTAGTACTTATTACTTTGCCTATCTAGTCTTGTCTGATCTGTTTAGTCTGTCTAATATATCTGTCTGTTGTTATTTAATCAGTCCTGTCCCGTATGTCTAGTGTTTTCTGATCTGCATAGTCATGTCTGGTCTATCTAGTCTTGCCTGGTTTGTTTAGTATTGTCCCATCAAATAGTATTTTTTGGTATCTATAATCTTGTCTGTGAAGTCTTTTCTGCCTATTTTAACAGATTAGTTTGGTCCATCAAGAGTTGTTAGTCCTGTCTTGCCGCCTAGTTTTGCTTGTCAAGTAATTATCGTATCATATCTTGTATCTAGTCTTGATTAAGCCTCATAGCATATTAAGCCCATGAAACTAGCCTCGCCTGTTTAATCTCATCCTTCTAGTGCCATCCATCAAATATGCACCTTTTTATGTAAGTATGGAATATACTACTATTTTAATCTTAACAGAAAATGTAATGAAAGCTCGAAATGTCTATCTTAAAACGGGAACTTACTTTTCTCATGTAATTTAAACATATCGCATGTAATTTTTTTAAATGACTCTCAATATATATTTTAATAAATTATAGTTTGATTTGTTTCAATAAATTAAAAATACATATGATGGACTAGTTGAAAAGCCACACAACTTAAGAAAAGAGCCGCATGCGGCTCGCGAGCCGCAGGTTTCCGACCCAGAAATATTATTTCTTGTTAATTTTATCAAACAACAAATACATAAACTTTTATCATCTGAACTAGAATTAATTAAGTGCAGAAAAATGTGTTTAACCTCAGTTACATTCTAAATAAACTTTATTTTTATAAAGTATTCTGTTTGTATGACTAAAAGGAGTGTTTATTTTTATTAATTTATATATGTTCTTATTAAAAATTTGACTATGAAACCTATGGTAATGGAAGGTAATGAAACTTATTAAGAAGTACGGAAAGATCAAAAGCAAAGCTATTCACATCTTCAAATCCATAAATTACAAAATGTTTTGTAAACTCGATAAGATTTTCAGATAGAACTTTTTCTATATATTTCTTCATTGTGCGTTTTGCTTTTCACATTTAATTGTGTTTCACTTATAGACTTTTGTTCTTCTTCCGTCTACTTACCAAGAGGCTTTTGTTCCTTAATACGCTCAGAGATTGGTGGAATTATTTCTTGAAAATCGTTTTCGGCTACACTGAAGCTCTTACTATTAAATCTACGACCTTCTGTCCTAGGAGATCAGGACAAAACTTCTCGTCTGCTTAGTTCGACAGTTTTATAAATCTCCCTCCTATATTCCATTTCTCTTACAACTATTTATCGCTTATTTTCTTTGAAAATTCCGTATATTTAAAACTTTTAAATAGACTTGTGTGTCTTGTTTTAATTTTTTTATTTTAATTATAAATTTATAGAATATATTCAGAAAATTATAAAGATGATTAAAAACGTGTATACAAACATAATTAATTAGTGATTTTTTTTTTCTAAACATACAAGTCTCCAACTAATTTTCTTTGGATTATAATGTGAACTCTATTTTGTTAAGCAAATTCTTAACTTTCTTCTTTCCCTTAACATTTATTTAATGCACCTAGTAGTTTTACTAGGAGAGAAATTCTAAACTACTTTGACTGATGTGGCTCTAAAGAAAGTTTTAATAGATTTTTTTAAGTTATGTCAACTTGACTGGAAATATACTGGCATCTTTCCAATGGGATTAAACCTTTTCGTGCTACATAAAAACATGTTTACTCAATAGAAAGTATTTCTTTGTGAATCTTAAACATTTTTATTTATATAAAATATTTCAAGACAACATTAAAATAATAAAAATCTAAATATCGAAAAAGTTGTAAATACTACCTTTTTTAGAGGTAATCTAATTGGTTAACATGTAATCTAATGCAATTTACATGTCTTCTTCTTAATCGTATCTCTTGTCTCCGAGCATCGTAGCAACGGTATGACCTAGGGATCATATTTGTTGTAGTTGTTGTCTCTATTCTTTCCTGTTTTGAACAGATTTTGTGCAATCGTGTACTGTTGCGCCTATGGCGTTGGATATTTGATCCACATAGCGCGATCGTGATCTTCCTCGTGGTCTCTTACCCTCTATCTTTCCTTGGACTATCAATTTCTCAAGTGAGTCGTCCTTTCTTCGCATTATGTGCGGATTTAATGGATTCATTAGTACGTTTTACCGTCAATGATATCCTGAGCATGCGTCTCCATGTGAACATTTCAAATGCATAAATTTGTCTTCTGTCAGCCATTTTTAGTGTCCAGGATTCCGCAGCGTATGTGTCTATAGGAAATCTCTTTATGACTGTCATCTTGGTTCCTTTAGAAATTCTGTGATCCTTCCAAATACGTGAAACTTTGGCAATAGAGGTTTTGGCTATAGCTATTCTTCTCCATATTTCCTTTTCACAGCTGCCAGTTTTTGAAATTTGTGAGCTCAAATACACGAACTCCTTTACTACCTCGATTACATTAATATGGGTTGGGCGTTGCAGTCTTTCTTGGGATCGGTCTATTATTATTATTTTGGCATTTGTTCATTTCATTTCAAAGCCCACCTCTCCGCTGATTTCTTTCACCTTCTGGAGCAGGTTCTTGATCTCTTCTTCCGTACTTCCCAGCAATTTTTTATCATCTGCGTACCGTAAATTTTATATTTTGCTGCCTCCTATAGATATTCCTCCATCCTAGTTGTGAGTTTCTTTGTGGACTATCCATTCTCCGTAGAGATTGAATAAAATAGGTGATAGGATGCACTCCTAACGGGTCACTCCGAAGGGGTCACTGAGGCACTATTCTATTCTGACCTGTGCTTCTGCAGATTGATATAGGTTGGCAGTAATGCTAATAAGAGGTCTAAGTACTCCCATCTCCGACATAACGGTCCACAATTTGATCCATTTTACTTGATAATGCCTTTTTGTAGTTAATCAGACAGAGGTATCCAAGTTTGTTGAACTCCCTTAGTTTTTCAATTATCTGTCTGATATTCAAGATGTGCTCTGGCGTGCCTCGTTCCGGCATGAAACCTGCTTGTTCTTGTGGGATTTGAGGGTGTATGTATGATTTCAACCTGTCGTAAAGTATAAGTAACAATATTTTGCTGACGTGTGATAGTAAGGATATCATGCTGTAATTTGAACATTGGGCCTTTGCTCCGTTTTTAGGGTTACGTACCGAGAACGGAACCCTTATAGGATCACTTTGTTGATCGTCTGTCTGTCTGTCAAGTCCATTTTTTCTCAGTAACGCGTAGAGGTAACAAGTTAAAATTTGTACCAAATACTCGAGTCTGTGGTCTCTTTCAGCTGTGAAAAAATCAAACTTGTAAGTCTACGCGATCAAAAGATATGACCGTTTATGTCGCATAATTTGCGATTTCACAAGGGAATCAAAACCTATTGAACTCAACCCTTCCCGTTGACCTAGAATCATGAAATTTGGCAAGAAGCGTTGTCTTACAGCACATGTAAAGAGAAAAATCTGTAAATATGTAGTTTAATTACAAGAAAAATGCGAATTTACTATTAGAAACTTATGAAAATACATTAACGTGTTGCGTGGTATTGTCAGGCAGCAGAATCATATGGTTTGCATACAGCTAGTCCTCCTCCTCCTATAATTTTTGGTAGTCAATTGCCCAAAAGCAGTCAATTGAACAACTGAATGTTAAGAGTATCGATATAGATCTAGAAATAATTAATATATTAGTTTATATTAGATCTTGAAATAGTTAGATCTTAATATAAGCTAGTGAATAAGTGTAATACTAAAATAAAGTTTTATCATAATCGTCTGTTCGTTTTCTTTTAATAAGTTTAAAAATAATCGCGTAATTCAGTTAGTTTTTAATGTAAGTTACTGAATAAGGGTAATAGTAAAATAAAGATTTATCATAATCGATTTATTATAATCGTCATTCGCTTTCTTTTGGTAACTTTTAAAATATTTTAGTTTTGGCTTGGAATTTGTAATAGGTCTCTCGTTAAGAATTTCATATCATATAAGTAAGTAAGATTTCGTGTTTAAGTACCTAACTAACTAGTCAGTGACCCCTTGTATCTAGGATAAAACGAGACGCGCACGAGCAGAGCGACGCGGGGCAAGTACAAGGGCGGGAGGTCGGCCCAGGTCGGCCTTTTTGTAGTGAGCGGCAGAAATACGAAATTTTGTTTTGCATTCAATAACTTTGTACTCCTGCATATCCTTACTCACTGAATAAATTATGGCTACAGTTCATTTAACCGTTAACGACAACATTATCGTACACGATGTAATATTTATGCCCGGCGATGGCAGTTGCTTGTTTCATGCTATAGCTTTTTCAATTTATAATTCAACCAATATTTGACAAACACAGCTTTTGAGAGCTACAATAGTTAACTATATATATGATAATTGGGACGAGTTTTGTTTGTTTACTAGCAACGCCTTAACAAGTTAACTGCATGTGCTTGCTACGTCCTCCACAAAAAAAAGATACCTTACTTACAAGTTTGTACGGAACACTCGGTGCGCGAGTCACAACACCAAATCTTGACCCTCCTGCAAATACTAGAAAATGTTGTCTTCCAACATTTAGCGTCTTCCAACTATATTAGCGTCCAACTATATATAGCTTCCAACTATATTTTCATATTAGCGTCTTCCAACTATACGTTGACTATAAATCGGACTACATTAAACATAACACCATTTGGAGCACTCTGAGAGAATTTGGACCCCAAGAAAGTTAATCAGGCTAGTTAAGCGACACTCATAGGAACTAAATGCAGGTGCAGGATCGTACAAAATGCCTCGAAAAGTTTAAATATACCCAGAGGTGTGAAACAAGGAGACATAATATCGCCCATACTGTGTAACCTTGTATTAACCTAGGAAAATTAACATCAACCCCGGTGGTACACTGTTTAACAGAAGCTCTCAACTACTAGCATGCGCAGACGACGTGATAATACTGTGCAGGAGAGAAACGGACATAGTAGAAATACTAAATCAGATGGAACAAGCAGCAAAACAAAAGAGACTTAGAGTAAATGACAAGGAAACAAAAAGAGAGAATGATTTTTTGGAGATACAGAACCCTCGACTATGTGAAACAAATACTTTAAAATATTTAGGCACTACAATTAACCACAAAAATGATTTGTCTAGCGAAATAAAGCAACGCATAATAGCAGGTAATAGGTGCATGTTCGAGTAGTATACTGAAATCGAGAGCAGTATCGAGAGCATGCAAGCTGCGCTTATACAAAATGGTGATAAAACCTGTCGTAAGTTATGGGAGCGTGACGTGGACCCTCACACAAAGAAATGAGGAGCTACTAAATCGATTTGAAACAAGAGTTGTAAGGAGAATATAAGGTAACCTATGTACGACGAAGAAGAAAATGGATGGGGAATACGGATGTACTTCGTATTTAAAAAAATATTACAAGAACAAGACATTGTTGGTTAGATTAAAATGCAACGTATAAGATGCGTGGGTTACGTCTGGGGAATGCGAAACACAAAAAGAACCAGAGCTGTGTTTACAAATATTCCAGAGAGCAGGCGATCTAGAGGACTGCCTCGATCAAGATGGAAAGATAATGTGTTAGACGACCTGAAAGAGAATACAGAGCTTAATTATAACAGCTGTTAGTAGAGACAGATGGATGGCGGTTGTCGAAGAAGTCAAGGCTCTATATAGGCCGTAGTGTGTGTGTTTGTATTTGGCATCTTCTCGTCTTCTTTCTAAGCTCCATCTTGTTCACCTGTAAAAGGTGTGCTCTGATGTCTCCTCCACGTTACAGTTGAGGCAGAAATCACTTTTAATTATCTTAAAATTATTAGGATGTGCTTTGAAGCACCCTATCTGCTCAGGAATTGAGTGAGATAGTAGTCGACATTACAATTCTATCTGGTGGTCCATTCGCCTAAATCTCCGATGAGCTTGGCCGACGTGGAGCCGTTTCCTCTCGTCCTGCTCAAGGACAAGGTCATGATGTTTGTGACAATATTGGCTGTTATTGTCCAGATGTTCTCCGACCTGATCATTTGGTCGGTTAGGCCTATGGGCTCTAATTTAAGATGAGTTTTCTTCTCCCACGTTTCTCTTTCTGGTATTCATCGATGACATTCGGAGATGGTGTCTTCATCTGCAAGGCTACTCTAATCACAGAGAGTATGGGTTGCCCTGCTTATATTATACAGGTAATGCTAAAACAACCATGACCACTTAGCACGTGTGTATGTTGAAAATTCGGGTCACCATGCTTTCGTGACACCCATCACTCAAGGATCCTGGTTCATTGTCCTCTATGCGATAGCTGCCATTCTCTTTGTTATGCCTTATTCGTTCATGCCCTGTTGGCTTTCTTTTTATTGCTCTTTCTGCAGACGTTGTTTGCTTTCATTTGGTGGAGTTCCTGTCTCTCTCGCACCATTATCCCTATTGGTACTATGCCTGCGTTTACAAGTAACGTCTCCATTGAGACCATTCGGTATGCAATGGACACTCTCAGTGTCATTTTACATTGAATTAGCGATAGCTTATGACAGTCAGATTTCTTCCCCAGGGCAATTGCCAATACCTGTCTCAGACGAATAGGGTGTGGTTTGGTGGTAGACGAATAGGGTGGTCCTCTTCGCAGTATTCACACTGTGCTTCTCTTGCTGTACCAATGCTGTGCAAGTAGTAGAAACATCTATATCCCGTGAGTATCTGTGTCAGATGGAAGTTGGGTCCGGGATTAATAATCTGATCCATTATCCCCTTTCTGTATGCTCCCATTTTCTTTGCCATTCCTAACGGCTATTTTGCCTGGCTGTTTCTTTTTGACTTTGTTTGGCCTGCTTGGTAGTAAGACATGCGCAGTCAGCTCGAATCAGCTCAAACAGGAGCCCCGTACAGCATGATGTCGATGTCCCCGTACAGCATGAGTCGGCCACTGAGCTAAGCAGCCTGCGTTTGTTGCATTTTGGACCTCCGACATTTGGCATCATGCGGTTTTAGTAGCCTTTGAAGTAGCGCAGCTTATGTGTGCTGAGAAGTTTAATCCTCCTTCTATGACGATTCTCAAATATTTTACCCATTTCTTGGATTTTATCTTAATCTCTTGCATGCTAAAGGATATCGGTGAGAGTTGTCTTTTACCGCTCAGAAGCACGGCCTCTGTTTTTTTCAGGTGCAAGTTTTAACCCCTTACTTGTCATCCATTACCCCTTACTTGTTATCCATTTGTTTATTTTTTAGACAACTATATTTGCTTTCTACATCAGGCTGTTGCTAGGTCATCTTCAAATCCGATCGTGGTTACTGTGGATACTGTTACTGTGGATATGTCATTTAGAGCATCCCATCGAACATCACGTTCCAGAGTGTGGGTCCAGAGTGATGCTGTATTCTCTTGTGTAGTTTCCTATTTCATGTATGATCGTATGCTTGTTTAGCTAGCTCCTTATCATCCATTGTAGATATGGGAACATGCCTTTTTCTGACATTTCAGTCAT
The DNA here is from genome assembly GCA_944588485.1 of Phosphuga atrata. Taxonomy (NCBI): domain Eukaryota; kingdom Metazoa; phylum Arthropoda; class Insecta; order Coleoptera; family Silphidae; genus Phosphuga; species Phosphuga atrata. The sequence continues at coordinate 9,473,590 of OX155896.1, read as the reverse complement.
TATGTACTGCCACGATGCAGACTTAAAGGCCTTTCTCACGTCTAATGTAATGAGCGCACACAATTGGCGGTTCCGTCCCGTTCTCGCTTTTACGTTTCTTAGTTAAACCAGCTGCGTACGGATCCGGAACGAATTATCGGTTTTCTGATTCAAACGCGAGTTCGACAGGGAGACGTCGCTTCCCCACTGCTTTTCAGCGTGGTTATACACGCCATTATTAGGAAAGCATTCGATGGTCGACGAGGCATCTGACGCGATGACACGAACCTCATTTCCGATCTGATGTTCGCCGATGATAGCGCTATTTTTGCCGATAAAGATGCCGATGAAACAGATATTCTCTATAACATTCCCCGGATCGCCAAATCCTAAGGACTGAAAATAAACGTGGACAAGACGAAAGTCTTGACGACGGACGGATCGCAGGCCAATGTTCATCTTAATGGTACTCAAATCGAACACGTGAATGAATTCAAATACTTGGGCTCACTGGTGCAAGAGAAGAAAGTGGTATCGGCCGCTGATATTCATAGCCGGATTGGTCAGGTATCAGCAACGTTTGCATCGCTTAAATGGTGCATATGGAAGAAGACGAAAATATCCACTAATACCAAAATTCGTCTATTCCAGACGCTCATCCTACCAATTCCTTTGTATGGAGCAGAAACGTTGACACTACTTCAATCGGACTTCAACAAACTCGAGGTGTTCCAAATGCGTTGCCTAAGCCAGCTTATCCGTGTTTCAATTCGCGAGCGCCTGCGGAATGAGGAAATCTGTGCTAGATGCGATCAGTAACCACCGTTTGTGGAATAAATACAAACACGCCGTCTACGATGGATAACTGAAAAAACATTTAAATTATATACTAACATATGATAACTGAAATAACATAGAAAACATTTGGATAACTGAAAATCGACTTCCACGTAAACTACTCTGGCGGAAGCGGCCGCCAGACTGGAGGATGCAGCGATCAGCTCCGAAGAAGATATGTATAAAACATGTAGAAGACGACCTCAAGAATTGACGACTGGACCTCGATGAGGCCAGGGATGTGGAAGCGAATCATAAATGATGCGAAAGATCCAGCAGCACCGTATGCAGCAGCGTATTGGTTACGAGAACGAGGTCCTCGACAATCGCCAGCTACGCAATAAAGAGAAAAGAGAAGAGACGTTCTTGAGTATGTCTAAAATAGCCGTTACCACGTGGCAAGTAGAGCGACCTTCTCTGAATCCGTATAGTCTTGTAGATAATTCTTGTACTGGAGCTTGCAACTCCTTATTCTATCCGTATCAGTAGCAGCGGTTCAAGAAGTTTTCCTATAGTACCTAGAAGACATAAGGGCGATAAATACGACGTTAGCTTTCCCACTGGCTTATGGAATTTTCTGAAAAGTACTAGGTTTGTTCTTTTCCATTCTTTCCCTGGGAAGGTTCCAGTGGAAAATTTTTCTATTCATCGTTGCAAGTACAGCTTGTGGGTATAATTGTACCGTTCTTTTAAAGATCTCTACTGGAATGTTGTCCGGCCCTGGAGCTCTGCAAGTACGAACTCGATTGTAGGCATTTTTCAGTTCGTTTTCTGTGAATTTTACGGTAGTATGGACTCTCGGCTCTTTCCACTGTGGCGAGTCTTGTGTTGGGAAGAGAGCTTTTACTATCTCGTCAATTTTGTGTGATGGAAGCTAGAGGCGTGGCGGCCGTACTTTTACATGTCTTTGATTGATACTTTATGCGTTCCCCCATACATCCTCGTCTATGTCCTAGCACAGCTTCGCCCAGTGATCCCTTTTAAATTTGTTTATTTTTATTTTTAGTTCTTTTTTGTAGCTGCGTATTTCTTTTGTAGAGTTAGAAGCTTGTCATCTTCGTTATGTCTACTTCTTGCTATTTTGTATTTTCTTCTATTATTTATGCACTCTGTCCTTGTATGTGCAATGTCGTCCACCAGTATACCTGTTTTCTGCCTGACCTTGTTTTTTTCTTGGCAATAGATCTTGTCTGGTCTGGTCTAGTCTTGTTTGGTCTTGTCTGGTCTTGATTGGTCTTGTCTGGTTTTGCCTGGTCCCCTGGGGTCTTGTCTAGTCTTGCCTGGTATTGTTTGATATTGTCAAGTCTCTTTGGTTTCATGTGGCTCTGTCTGGTCTTGTATGAACTTGTCTGGTCTGCCCGGTCTTATCCGTTTTTTAAATTCTTCACCGGTATTGGCCGGTCCTTTCCGGTCTTGTCTAGCCCTGTCAGGTGTCCTTGTGTGATGTTGCCCAGTGTTGTCCGTTTTTGTCCGGTCTTCTCCAGTCTTGTCCGGACCTGTCAGGGCTTGTCCGGTGTTGTTCGTTCTTGTACGGTCTTGTTTAGCCTTGTCTGGTCTTATATAAACTGGTCTAGTTCTACTTGATCTTGCCTAGTGTTTTCTTTTCTTGGTTGGTTAATTTTCCCTAGTTATCGCATTAATTTATTTTATATATATAAATCGAATATTTCGCTTCATGTAGGATTTAATTATCTTCAGTCCGTGGAAAACTTGAAAAACAACCTGAAAAATTGTTTGTGTCACGTTCCGGCGGAGTGTTCATTTAATTATTCAGACGATTTATGAAGTATTTTATATTCAACTTCTCCTTACGTGCTGGTGCACATGTTTTTAAATATGAGCAACTACGACTAGACGCGGAGACTGAGCAGAAACCTTTATACGCTCCGCTGTTACACAATGTCCCGTTCGAGTGAATATCTTGCTTTCTATATCATCTGTTGTGTTTGTAATATTTCTTTTAATAAAACATAAAATATTTATAATTTCAGATTTTTTGAATTAAAGTTTGTATCGATAAATAATTTGAAATTCATTATAGAGACATGCTAGGCAGAGAAACTGAACAACTTTGGTATAAATAAAAAATAATCGAAAATTGATTGAATAAGAGTTGTAAGCTTTACAACTACACGTGAATAAACAAGGCCCAGAATAGACTGAACAATGACTGGTAAAGAATAGCCAATATTGGTCAAAATTATGTAATACTGAACAAGATGGGCTGGTCTGAACAAGGCTGGACATAACTTAGACAAGATTAAATAATACTTTAAGGAGTAATAAAGACAAAAAAAAAACTGGAGAAGACTGGACAAAATTAGAAAGAGCTGAAGAAAAACAGATTGATGTAACAAACTGGATCAGAGTGGAAACGGCTGAATAAAAATAGAGAATACATGGACGTATTATCTTCTCATGTACATATGTATTATATCTTGCAATTTGGAAAATGTGTGTCTTCAATTGATTCAATTAAATTAGATTTAAATTTCATAATTGATTAAATGCAATTCATATATTCTTTAGAATTAGGGGGTTTAGTAATAGTTTTGAGTTAGTTTTCATTAAATTTCACTAATTTAAGCAAGTCTGATTGATGGATGCAAAACGATTTAGTAAACGTTTCGAGTTCACCGGAAGACACCTCCACTATCGCCCTTCGTTCGATTGCTGCTTTAAGGAGATACACAAAAGGTCTCTAAACATAGTAACTAGTATTGGGTTTCCAATTTCAACCGCTGACACCGTATCTAAATCCTTTATACAACCGCATCCAGCCCTTTTGTCTGCAATTACACTTCATTTAAAACTAAAACTATTTACTCGACGAAAATACTTTTTCCATTTGTCACATTCCTTTACGAATTTAAGTCGATCCTTTTTCAATTTAACTCGATTTACTACCTATGCATACAAATCTAGTACATCCAGTTTCAGGCACTTGGAAACGAATATAGATTATACTATACAAACAAAATTTGTCAGACAATAATGTTATGTTACAAATAGATAAGATCAGCGATATATTTAAGACATTGCAGTCAAAACCAAGTGGCAATAACACATAGGAAAGAGTAAACCAGTAAAACTAGATAATCCTTGATCGTTAGTATGAGTGTGGAAAATTTGCGCACATTGGCACTATTTTAATGAAGCAGAAACAAACAAAAAAATACGCAAAGCAACATATATGTATGTGAATAGGTATTTCCAGCGTGTATATATTGGAAGTATTTGAAACAATTTCCTTCTAGAACTTCCACATTATTGGAGCTTTGTTTATTTACACTTAAATGCTTTCGTGAAATGTATTTTCCAAAAGGAAATCGTGTCTAATAGTTATACGGAACAGTGAATATTTTGTAAGAGAAAAACACTTCATACTATAAAATCTCGCGCTCCGCTTTTCCCGAAACCAATACATTTCAAGCGAAAGGTTTTTTTGAAGAAAGGTTGAAACCACAAATCTATTTACTAGTCTACTCTATATTGGAAACATATGTAAACTAGGTTTTATAGTAATATTTATTTAGTTTAGTTTCATTAAACATAATATTGTCTTTCGAACATATTCTACTACCTATAGATTTAGTGTATATAAAAGGGCCTTGGAGTTGGAGCTATTCTTATATATTTGGCTTTTAAAGTACTCGGAGAACGTTTACTAAATTGCTGTTCTTTTAACAGTGAGGCTTGTTTTAATAAGGAAGAGCCGGTGATTGGTAGCCCTGTTTTGTCTTACATCGTAAAACGACCGGGTAAAGAAACTTTCCTGCAAATATTTCCGGAGAAGTTCTTACTTTTAATCAACTATATTCTTTCTTAATTCTTCTTTCGGATGCTTTTTCTACTCGACGGCGAAAAGATTAAATTTCATAATCCGTAAATAGCCTTTTAATGCCGCTTTAATTAATAAAAGGGGTAGCTTGTTTATTAAGACGCGGCGCGATTCAATACCCGTAAATATGAATATTTCATAATTTCATCTGCATTTTTTAAACCCGCCCGCCAAATAAAGTCGTAAAAATATATTTTAACTGCCTACTGTTTAATGACTACCCCTACAACCCAAAACAAGGTTATTTGGAGAGTTATTTTCCTGTTTTTTATGTTGTGTAGTAAATTAAATATGAATGCAGATGTATTACGAAATATACTACCGGATTAACTTTGAAACGAGATTATAACAGAGACAAACAGTAATACAATTCTATAAATACAAGAGGTGTAGCCGAAGTTAAGTGGACAAGCTTTTAGATATTTATATAAACACAATAGAGATACGGAAGAATTAATTATGCTCCAACAAGACTAAATAGACTAGGTTGGCACGCAAGATTAGATAAATTAGATTAGACAAGCAACGGACAAGGTTATAAAAGTATGACCTGAAAAGCGTGTATATACAGGAGTAGATATCCAAGACTAGTCAAATAAATAATATGATCACTGGATTAAAAAGGCAAGATATAGTCGTGAAGAATATGAGACTATACAATAAAATTAGACTAACCAATTTAAAAAGAACATACATTTTCAGTAAATTTCTTTGAATATCAACGTGAATTAATGTAGAAAACCATTTGAATTATATAAAAGGAACTAGAAAATGATAAATTTTCTCCTACAAATTAATATTATGAATCAAAATATACTTAGTTGTGTACAACAGATTTTGTCTAAAATACATTAGTACTTTGGGTATGTATAGTTTTAATATGATTAGAATGGAATTACTGATATTTATATCTTATATTTCAAAAAAACAAAAATATTCAACCTGTTCGTAATATTTTCATTTATCTCGTTAACTTTCAATTATCTTATATTTCTATAGGCAACAAATTCTGCTAAAAGAAAATTAGTAATATTAATGTAGTAGTACTAAATAGACAAAATTTGATAAAGTATAATTGGAGAATCTATAGAGTGGAATTACTAATTTTTATGTAGATGGTAACTGTTGTTGTATAGTGTTGATGGAAACTGATCGTCATATAACAGTACTTGAACCTGCTTAATGAAATTTATTTTAGACAATTTATCAGCATGTGATTTGATTTTTAGGCGTAACACAAATAGTCCATTGTTTACCCATTTTTTAAATAAAAATGGAAAATATAAGAGATCGTAGTCCAAGTCTGGCGAAGCAGATTAAATTAAAAAAATCGCCGAAATTAGATATTTTATGCAAAAAAATTGGATGAGGTTATAAGTGAATTGTTTGTTTTGAGTTTTTACTAAGGAACTACAAAATTTTAAGATTTTTCCTAACATAAATTTCTAGAATTGCTGATTCGTAAAGGTAGGCCTTTTATCATGAGAATGCCAAACTACAGACATTTTGTTTAATTTGTCAGAAATTATGGGAATATATTAGTTAGAATATGTTGCACATCGCCCATAAAGCCTTGACGCTCTCATCGGATTTCGATTTGTTTCTTGCTCCACAATTATTTTTTTTGCAGATAAAACCTTTGACCTCGGTTGACAGTGACCTCGGTTAAAGTTATTGAAAAATTATTTCCTTGAATTATTTTTTAATTTAATCTTCTTCTTCTAAGGGTGAATTCTCCTAACGGAGGTTGGTTATCATAATGGTAATTCTTATTTTTGGCACTGCTGCTCTAAACAGGTCTATAGAGGAGCAACCAAACCACTCCCTCAAATTTAGTTTAATGAATATACCGAATTTAATTTCCTTACAACCCAATTTCGTAAAATCGTTAGGTAATGCGACACAGAAGAAGAAATGAAGGGTAAAATAATAAAAGTTGCAGAATTAAGATCAAAATAAGACTCCAGCCTAGAAACACTAGATTACACAGAACCTCCAAAACGGTAAAATTTAACGTCGAGCGACTCAAGAACAGTCAAGAACTAAGTCAGAGACTGAACAACACATACCTAAACAACTGGGACCAACTGAAGGAGACTCTTGTCAAGGCGGCCAATGAACTCGCCCCTCTCGCTAGAAGAAGGATGCATCCGTGGTGGACTGAGGACTGTGACAATGCAATAGCCCAAAGACAGATAGCCTGGCTGAAGTGGAATTCTAAACAGACCAAGGAAAATTGGCATAAATTTTTGGAACAAAGAAAGGTTACAGCTAAGATAATTCGAGGAACCAAGCTAACCTTCACACAAAACCAACTAACCCAAATCGAAGAGAACTTTGCTAAGAATAATTCCAGAGATTTCTTTGGAACCTTTAAGCAGGTACTTAGAAAATACGCTCCGCCAAGCCTCCACTTCAGAGATTCACAAGGCAAACTGGCTTATAACGACAAGGACAACTGCCACCTTTTGGCTCAGTGCTTTAAAAATCAACTCAAATGTGACCCACCCAGCGAAGACTTCGACTATAAACAATCCACACCAAACCTGGACTCGCTTCCCCCTTCATTGGAAGAAGTTGGCCAGATCATTCAACTTCTTAAGAATAATAAGGCAGCTGGAGAGAACTCTATCGTTGCTGAACTGTGGAAAGGTGCTGGAAAGAATGCCGTGCGCAAGTTAACCAACATAATCCAGGACATCTGCGAAACAGAGAAATTACCACCCGATTGGAAATCTGCTCTGATCCATCCGCTTCACAAAAAGGGAGATTTTACGAATCTAAAAAACTACCGTGGAATTTCTCTCGTCCCGTTAACATACAAGATTCTCTCGAAGGCGTTACAAACAAGAGCAGAAATTCAGTTGGATAGTCAACTGGAAGAATACCAGGGGGGCTTCAGGAAGACCCGATCCTGTGTTGAACAGATCCTCAGCTTTAAAACTATACTTGCATACTCCAAGATGAGAAACCGCAAGGTGGTCGTCACCTTTGTTGATTTTAGGAAGGCTTACGATTCCGTCGATAGAGAAACGCTTAACAAAATACTCCAGGAACTAGTACTAGACAACAAAACCCGCAGACTAATCCTAGAAACTTTGACCAACACCCATTCCAAAATTAAATTTAGAGGCGAGATTTCAGAAAGCTTCGAAATAAAAACTGGAGTGAGAAAAGGAGATGGACTTTCCCCACTTCTCTTCAACTGTGTCCTTGAAAAGATAATGAGAGAATGGCGCAAGGAACTGAACAATTTGGGTGATCAGAGTGGTATCTACCTGGGACGTGAGAACGATGAAATGGTTGTAGATTGCCTGGCCTTTGCAGATGACATGGCACTGTTTGCTGATTCTCTTGAGATAGCAACAATGCAGGTAAACTGTCTCAGAAAACGGGCTGCCAAAGTGGGTCTTCAAGTGTAGCTGGAGAAAACAGAATTCTTCACCAACATTAGAGAAGCAAACAGAGCTGTTACTAGAACAGGGAAACATCAAAAGAACTTTAAGAAATTTAAGTATCTCGGCGAATTGATTGAACCCAACTTATCAGAAAGAGCATCATTTTCCAAGAGAGTCAGCAAGTTAGAACTAGACTATCGGCTGATTAAGAACACTTACAATAAGAAATGCCTGTCACGCAACCTGAAACTTAAGCACTACACATCAGTCTTACGACCAGAAGCCCTATATACCATGGAGTGTCTTTCCTTTAACCAAAGGGGTGTAATAGAGAAATTGGAAATCAGAGAAAGGAGAATCCTCAGGAAGATCCTAGGCCCGGTAAAGGAAGATGGGGAATTCCGAAGACGACAATAACTCTGAGCTCTACGAACATATTGAGATGCTCATAGATGAACATATATTGATGAGGAATTTCGGAGAATTAGTTAGTAAATTCTTCTGCGACTTCATTTTGTTTCACTATTTTGTTTTTATTTATTATTAGGGAAATTTGTTTTGGTTGAGAGGATTTATCCAGATTTTGGTTTATTATTTTCCAAGCCCCTTTCATTTTATTATTTGCAGAATTTATTGTATTGAAGAAGCAGGACTTTTTTTGTAAAACTAACATTTATTGCTTGTTGACGCTTTTTTATTTTATATTGATTACGAAGATGCTGATCACCCACTCTGCAACAAGCCCAAAACAGATCTCGCAACTTCTTACCCTCCTCTATTATTGCCGTTGTTATCCATTTGTTTTCAGGTTTAATAACAATTCGTTTTAGTTCCTCTGGCATAATATGGTTAAGTCTTAATGAGATTGTATTTAGGAATTCCTTAAAGCTTTCATCAACATTTTTTTTAAGCAGAAATCCAAAATCCAACTTGTAGAGCCTGTGTCGAAATTTATTGAAATTTTCTTCAGAATAGACACATGTATCTCTATTCACATGTATCTCTAAATAAACACATGTATCTCTATTCTTTAATTCAAAAGATTTCAACTTTATATGTAAAATTTGACTTAGATGATCAGCAAGAACAGGTTCAACTGAGCTGTTTGTGAAAGTATTACTGTCTAGGTTTGTGGCTGTGTAGTCTATTGCAGTACGTGTACAAGAGCCATCTGTTCTACCGCATATTCTTGTAGGTCCCATATTAATCACATTTATATTAAAACACCTTAGAAGATTTAGTAGAGTTCGTCTCCCCATAGTATCTTTCATGTAGTCAATCTTAAAATCACCACAAGGATTAACATAATTATTAAGTTTTTGCACATGGCTTAAAGTGTTTTTGAGTTGATGAAGAAAAATCTTTAAATTACCTTTTGGTTGATTTATAACCAGTTACTAACGAAATTCGTGTATTTTTTACCATTAGATTTTTACCACAAGTTTCGAAATCTAATTCAGTAGAAAACTTTTGAATATTAAGATCAGACGCTTGTAAATTTTGACATACATAAATAGCAACTCCTCCATGTTTATGGAAGCTTCTGCAGAAGCTAGAAAGAAGAACGAAGTTGCTTACCACGATTGAACTTATTTCAATTTGTGAAGACCAGTGCTGGGATATACATAACACATTTATATTTTCAAGTAGAATGTAGAGATCCACAAGTTCAAATTTGTTTTTTATAGATTGAACATTAACATGTGCAATATTAAGCAATTTGAAACTTTTCTTCTGAAATTGATCATTTATAGTTTCTTTGTCGTCTTCTCTAACCGTAGTAAAAACAATTTACACAGGTATTTCTTGACCATGTCTCAGGTTTCATTATGTTATCCAGGTCTTCTATTTGTACCGAAACCTTAAACGTTGAGTATTCGTCTGGGTATTTTAAAGTAATTTCTGACACGTTACTTTATTAAATTTTCTATTATTCAGATATTGTGTTATATCACTTACAGATAAGGTTGGGTCCAGCCGGTAGACATGCAGGTAGCAATATCTTGTGGCTGCTTTTATCTGGGTAGTTTCACCATTTGTACTTTGAATAATCTTCGAATAATTTTTACTTTGAATAATCTTCGATTTCCTTGTACCCCTTTTTCTATAATGTTGTGTCTCCTATTTACCATTATCTATTTTGTTTTCATTTATATGTAGATTTGGCTCATTTCTTTTCTTAATCGTTCCAGTATTTGTGTTATTGTTTTTTCCGGTACTGCGCCCATTCTTGACGGGATATGTTTCGGCCCTATCAGGCCGTTCGCTTGAACCACTATTACTGCTTATCGATAAAGTCCGCTCTTTTTGGTTTAATTTCCGCGGAATGATTGATTTTTCCCGCATAGTAGCACACGCTGAGGCAGATAACATTTCATTTTTCTCCATTCATTCTTTAACTTAGTTAAGTTTGTTAAGTTAAACTTAGTTAAGTTTGCAATTAGGATATGCAAAGGCTCAACGTGTTTTTTTTGTAATCCCTGACATTATGTTTTCGAAATCTGGACTCTCAAGAAAAGTCTTTAAGATTTCGAAATGCTTTTCTGAGGGAATATTTGATCGCAATTCTCTCATTTTGAAGATTGAGTTAAATTTTTTTTATTTGCAATAAACTTGTTTTAAGCTACCACAAACAGTTTTTTTCTTTTATTTTCTTTAACAATTAAATTTATGAATTGCTCGAACGTCCACTCTCGCTAAACGTCGCACTCGAATTATACACCTACGGTTTTGCAGCTCCCGCAACCCCTCCCTCATATTGCGTGCCAGTAAATCAAATGTAGTGATATCATGTTGTGAAATACAGGCAATCAGTGTATACACATGACAGTAGGTGTCATGTGTATCCCCGGCTAGAATAACCCCTTGATTTTTTGCCGATGCTTAAGTAACACACTACATATCGAGTTCGATAGAATTAAATATATATATTTTAATTAATAATATATATATATATATATATATATATATATATATATATATATATATATATATATATATATATATATATATATATATATATATATATATATATATATATATATATATATTTCGAACTCGCTATGTTCAACTATTTCACCTCAATATTTTTATCGACGAAGTAAAATTGAATGTAGCCGGCAGCTATTTCTGACACATTGTTTTATTTCACTTTTGCTTTCCTCGCTCCACACGTGCCTTTGTAATTAAATTAATATAAAAGATAAAATACACTTATCTTCGATACACACAGTTCGTGGTTTATTTCTATCAACTATTTACTTTCTTCTGCTGTGTTCTTTTCCACGTCGTATTATCAGAAGTTTCTATCGTCACTTTCTTTATAGGTTGAAATAAAATTGAATTAGTTTCTTCAGGGAGTAGTAAGTTCAAGGAGATTTGGATAAATGTTTTTTTGTTTAGATCATATATTCTTGTATATATGCTTTGTAATATTATGGGAATATTTTTAGGAAAAATGTTCTAAATGAAAATGTTTAACCGTTTTTTATGTATAAAGATTTCGGGTACTTACGTATTAACGCCACTACCGCTATAATAAATTGGATCGAGAGTTCGCGCGTATGTTGTCTTAATTTATCTGTCCGCTTCGCGGCGGGCAACCTAATCTAACCGGTGTTAAACAATAAAGTATTTTGAGTTTTAAAAATGTTTTAATTTTAAATAAAATAATTTATTTTATGATTTATCATAAAAAAATTAGGTGTACATTGGCAACATTTAAAAATGTAGCGGTGGTGGCGTTAATACGTAAGTACCAGATTTCGTTTATAAAAACAGACCTAATTTTATTTTTTACTTTTAAGCTAATTTATTTTACTTGTTATATTTAAAATTTCCCACCAAATACCAATCGGCGTAAATTTCAAATTAATTAAATCTTGAACTCATAATTAGGTTTTTCATAATTTTCTATAAATGTTTACTAGAAAAAAAGCAAAACACGAATCTGCAAAGGAAATAATAAAACAGAATTTATTAGTATCATTTTATATTGTGTAATAACAAAGAGGCATACTCTGAAAACTGCCTTTTATTATTAAATGTTTGAACACTTATTCAACCGGAATTGATTTATTGTTTTATTGTAATGGATTTTACACAATGCGCTTAGAATTTATACATTTAGTTTGAAACGAAATAATTTAAAATCTGTTTATAAATTGAGCACTTAAAACAATGTAATAAAATGTAATTATAATTTTCGATCGATTGAACAAAAAATATTTCTCCAATTTTCAGTATCCTGTGTAATTTTTCAAATGAAATATGTAACAATACATCGTTTTGAAGTTACATATTTGTACAAATAAAACACTTCGGGAGAGCCTCATTAACACAAAGGGCTCCAACAACTTATTAACCGCTTAACATACGAATAAAAGGCGCCTTGACGTGTCAATGTACATGTGATCTTTTCACAAACACATGGTGTTCTTGAGACGTCGAAGTTATGAACACTGTTTGCAGGGTTTGTCCCGTTTGTTCTAGATTTGGTCCAACCACCTCGACGGGGACCTGCCTCGCGCTCTTTTTCCCTCGATTTTGCCCTGTACCATCAACTTCTCCAAGTTGTATTGTGCTCTTCTGGTTACGTGTCCAAAGTATTTTTGGATGCGTCTTCGACATATTGTGGACAATCGGTCTTGAATTCCTATTTCATTTATTATCGATGCATTAGTTCTCAGTACCGTCCAAGGTATTCGGAGCATTCTCCTCCAGCACCACATCTCAAATACATCTATGCGTTTTCGGTCGAAGGACTTGATTGTTCATGACTCAGAGCCGTATGCTAATATAGACAACACTAATGTTTTAACCAGGGACACTTTTGTATTTTTAGTTATTTGTCTATCTTTCCATATCTTGACTAAGTTTAACATTGCGGTTCTAGCAATCGATATTCGTCTTCTAATTTCAGCTTCGCATCCTCCCTTGTTAGTTATTTATGCTCCCAGGTAAGTAAATTCCTCGACAACGTCGATGTCATTATGCAGGTTCTCTATCTGTATTGTTCTATTGCTATCGATGAGCATTTGTTAAGGCTTGGTCCAATTAATGTCCAGATCCAAAGGTTGGCTTTCATTCGCCACGAGTTCAATTGATCTAGGCATTTCTTATTCGCTTGTTGTTACTAAAGTGGCGTCGTCAGCTTATCTCAAATTGCTTATTTTCTTACCATGAACTCCTCCCTTGCTACTCCTCCCTTGAAATTTTCTAATGCGCGTCTCATTATAAATTCACCATAGACATTAAATAGTCTAGGCGACAATATGCAGCCTTGACGCACTCCTTTGCTTACTTATCGCCGATTTACTTTATGAAAAACCACTTTACAAAATCGATAGTTTTAATGATTTGGTATTTATTTTCTTTCTCTAGGGGCCCCATAGAACTATTTTAGGTAATTTTCACGAAATTTGTCACCGGTGACCTAGTGGCATGCTGCAAAACTGCACGCTGACAAAACACCGCCGGGTCACCGGTGTCACGGCAGCAGTGAATGTGTTAAAGACATTTTATGTTTTGTTATCAAGACAGACAGTGGCTTCTTTACTTTTATACAGACTGCTTACGAGGGATATTAGGTGCGTTGGGACGCCCATTTCTTTTAATACAGGCCATAAATCTTTCCATTGCACACAGTCAAAGGCTTTCTTATAGTCTATAAAACATAGAAGCATAGGTGTATTGAACTCGCGTGCTTTCTCTATTAGTTGTCTGATGTTAAAAAACTGGTTCCTGGTCCCTCTACCTTTGACGAAGCCTGCCTGTTCCGTGGGGATTTGGGGCTCTAGGTATGTTTGTAGTCATTGGTCCATTATTCTCAGGAGAATTTTACTCGCATCTGATATTAAGGAAATCATGCGGTAGTTTTGGCACTTCATTGTAGTTTATGGATTTTTATGGATCGGGATAAAGGCTGATTTAGACCAGTCCTCCGGCCATCGTCCGGTGCGCCAGATTTTATTGCATATGTCGTGCAGAATATTAGCACCATCATCTCTTAGCAGCTTTATTATTTTAGCGGAAATACCATCCAATCCTGGAGTTTTATTTAATTTTAGATGCATTTTGGAAGCCTCTTTTATCTCGCAGATAAGGATATCGGGTTCTGATGCTGTTTGCGGTTCATCTTCGTTTTGATTTTTATTTGTATTTTTTGGTTATTCTTTGTACAGCTCTTCACAACTCTGTTTCCATCTGTTAATTACTTTCTCGTTTTCCTATACGGTGTTTCCGTTCTATTTTCAATTTAAAATGTCCTTGGTTTGAATTTCTGTGTCAGTTCTTTCACTTTTTTTATGTTGGTCACGAGTGTTATTTGCAGTTTGGTGTTCCTCTATTTCATTGCATATTATCTTGATGTTGTGGTTTTTATCCTCTCTACATTGCCTCTGAATCTCTTTGTTTAGCTGTCTGTGCTGAGCTTTTGTTTGCGTGGTTAGACATTTTATTTTTAGTTCTTTTCTTTGGATAATTGTCTCGAGAGTTCTTTGTGTTATCCACTGTTTTTTTTGGGTCCTTAAAATTTTTTGTTTGTTGAAGGTTTTTTTGCTGTTTCTTGTATATAATATTTTAGAGATCGCCATTCTTGTTCTGGATCCTGATTTCCCAATATATTTTCTTTGTTGGTGGCAAGTTAGCTCTGGATTTCTGTTAGCTCTTGCAATTGATCTTTAGCATCTTCTGTTAGTCGAATTCTCTTCTGTCTGCATTTTATGTTTTTCAGGCGAAATTTGAATTTAATTATTAGTAGTTGATGGTCTGATCTGCACTCAGCTCCATGAAATGTTTTGCAATCTATTATGCAGAATTTCCATCGTGAATTGGTCATGATATAGTCAATTTGATTTATGTACCTGTCTCCTAGAGATTTCCAGGTATATATTCGTGTAGGATGATGTTGGAAAAATGTGTTGGCTACAGAAAGGTTATGTTCCTGGCAGAATTGAAGCATTCGTTCTATCCTGTCATTCCTCGTGCCGAGTCCGAAGGGTCCGATCAACTCGGTCAGCTCTTCTTCTATTATATCGGATTGTACCAGTTCAGCATTCATGTCTTCGAACATTATGACGATTTCGTTTTTGGGTAGCTCATTTATAGTGTTGCTTAGCTGTTTGTAGTAACTTTCTATCTCTTCTTCGGATGAGTCAGATGTTGGCGCATAGGTCTGTATGATGTTGACGTTAAAAGGTTGAGCCTTTAACCTCAGGGTTATTATTTGGTCATTTATTGCGTTATATCCAATATATCTCCTATGGTATTGGCTCTTAGAATCGAGGCAAACGCATCGAAGCAAACAAGCACAAACTAAAAACTAGCATAGATGAAAAATATACATTTAGAGGAAGGAAGAGATATTGAGTCTATGTAGAATACAGTAAAGAACATAGTAAGAATTCGTCAGAGGAAGTACTAGGAAATAGACAAAATAAGCAAAAGAGACCTGAGTGGTATGATGATGAGTGTAGAGAAAGGTTTGAACAAGGAAACAACGCCCATAAAAGAATGCTTTTAATAGAAACAAGAGAACGAAGGGAGCCATTCAAACGAACACGATAAGAATCAGATAAGATTTGCAGACAAAAGAAGCGCAAATTCGAAAACGAACGAAAAAATTCGAGCATTCGATGCTAGAAATACGCACAAAAACCTGAAACAGAGATGAAAAGCTTTCAAACCCCAAACAAGTTTATGCAGAGACGAATCGGGAAAATCGTTAGTGATCAACTCGAGATACAGAACATCTGGAAAAAGTACTTCGAGAAGTTGCTAAAACCGAGCAACATTAGGACAAGCAGAGCTACTGCCAATGGGGGAAGACACACGATGGTACCAACTATAGAAGAAGTAGTAATAGCAATCAACACGCTAAAAGCTAACAAATCTCCAGGCATCGACGTAATACAATGCGAAATACTGAAACAGGGCGGCGAAAAGCTAGCATGCTGTCTACATCATCTCCTAATGGAAATATGGAAGAAGGAACAGGTCCCGCAAGAATGGAACGAGAGCATAAAATGCCCGATATACAAGAAAGGCGATAGTATGACATGCTCAAACCACAGAAGAGTATCACTGGTATGCAACGGATACAAAATATTCACGACCATAATTAACAACAGACTTAAGCATTTTGCCCCAAATATAATAGATTATATAAGAGCAGGTTTTAGACCTGGAAGATCGACAGTAGACATACACAACTTCAAATACACAACTTCAAATACACAACTTCAAACGTAAACTCAGTAAAGCCTGAGAACACAGTGTCGACGTGTACAATCTGTTCGTCCACTTGAAAGAAGCATACGACTCCATAAGCAGAGACGATCTATACGTGATACTGACAGAACTGGGCATACCAGAAAAGCTGATAAGGCTTGTCCAACTCACCATGTCAGAATGCAGCGCAAAGGTGCGGGTGCATGGAAATTTATCGGAAAATCTTTGCATGTGGACAAGGGCTGAAACATAGGGATGGGTTGGCACCGACGCTGTTTAACCTCGCCCTGGAGCAGGTAATAAGATAGACTGGAATAGGGAGACGTAACTCGCTAATAAATAAATCCGTAAAACTCGCAGTATACGCGGATAACATTGGCATAATAGGACACACAAAACGAGCCACTGAGGAAGCTTACACAGCACTAAAATCAGCAGCCCAAACAATCGGCCTCCAAATCAACATCGACAAAACAAAGACGATTGTGCATAGTATAACGGGTACACCAAGAATACAAACACAAGGCAACTTGGAACAAGTAAACGAATTCAAGTATCTGGGCGCAAACATCAATAGCAAAGGCCTGGATGACGCAGAAAATCGAGCCAGAGTGATAATGGCAAATAAATCGTATTTTTCATTGGCGAATGTACTCAAGTCCAATATGATAAACAGAGGCTCAAATACTAAGGTGTACAAAACAATCATCCGACCAATTTTCATATACAGCTGCGAGTTGTAGATCCTCACCGTAAAGCACGAAGCAAAAATCGACGCGTTCTAGAGAAAAATATTAAGAAGGATCCTAGGACGGGCACGAGAAAATGAAGAATATAGGAGGCGATACAACAAGGAAGTATATCAGGCCCATAAAGACCAACCAGCGTCGATATACGTGAAACTGCAGCGCCTCCGGTGGGCAGGCCACTTTATCAGAATGCCCGATGGTAGAATGCCCAAAAGAATCCTGAACGGCCGAATAGAGGGAAAGAGGCCGATAGGAAGACCAAGAAAATAATGGGAGGGCGAAGTAGACCAGGACGCTAAAGGAATCGTTAAACTAGTAAGATGGAAGGAAGTGGCCCGGGAGAGAGAGGAATTGAGAAGGAAACTAGGGGAGGCCAAGGCTCAAATTGGGTTGTAGCGTCGAAAAAATGCGAAGAAAAACAAGAAGTATTGTCTGGTCTTGTCTGGATTTGTATGATCTTGGCTGGTGTTGTCTGGTCTTATCTAGTCTTGTAAAGTTTTGCCTGGTCTTGTCTGGTCTTGTCTTGTCTTGTCAGGTCTTGTCTGGTTTTGTCTGGTCTTATCTGGTTTTGTCTGGTCTTGTCTGGTTTTGTCTGGTCTTATCTGGTTTTGTCTGGTCCTATCTGCTCTTGTATGGTCTTATCTGGTCTCGTCTGGTCCTGTCTCGTTTTGCCTGGTTTTGTCTGGCATTGTCTGGTCTTGTGCGGTCTTGTCTGGTCTTGTCTGGAAGTGTCTCGTCTTGTCTGGATTTGTCTGGTCTTGCCGGGTCTCGTCCGGTCTTATCCGGTCTTGTCCGGTCTTGTCCACTCTTGTCTAGTCTTGGTTGGTTTTGTCTGGTGTTGTCTTGTCTTGTCTTACCTTGCCTTGTCTTGTTTGTTGGTGTCCGATCGGGTCTGATTTCATCTCTTTGGTTTTGCTTGTATTTTCCTATTCTTGTCCTGTCTTGTACTTTTCAAATAATAGCTTTTTTATTTAATATCTCTTAGATTTCGAATACTAATGCTGTTTAAATGTAGTATATATTGAGTTTGTCTGACTTTCTGTGCCATTCGGCAAATATTTAATATGATATTAGTTCGAAGTTTGTGTTATCTTCTTGTCTCCGTGCTCGTTTTGAGTGTTAACAAATCTATGTAATGTCACCTTAGTTAGTATGATAGGTCATGCAATCGATTATTCCATAGAATGCACTGGTAACAATAACTTGCATTCATGCATTGTTATGGTTATATATTGAATGGCTAAAACATAAATTTTAATCTCGTTTTAAAAATTACATTTATAATAATAAAAGCAAGAGTATTTATATAATCAATAATATGTTAATAAAAGCAAGAGTAAGTATTTTGTATAATAAATAACAATTATTGTAAAGATCTTATATTTTCATTTTCATATAAGAAAGAGAGTAAACAATCTATAAAAGAATATCGCACATCCAACAGAAAAGTGACGCATGTGCGAATTACTGATTTCTGCTCAGATGAAAATCTACTGAGATGAAAAAAGACACTTCCGCTTTCTGGCTGACAATAATTGAATTAAACCAAAAATCAACGTCCTAATTCTAAAAACAACATCCTAGATACCCAATTTTCAGTTTAAAATCAATCAATCGCAATTGTGTCACTTTTCGGTTGGAGGTGCGATATATACTAGATAATTTATAATTTGCTGGTACAAGAACCTTATGGTCGATAGCCATTTGATCCCTCTGGTCACAATAAATATTATTATTTATAATTTGTTTTAATATTATATTAATATTGTTTTAATATTGAATGAATCTATTTTAAGTAATATTAGTTTTAAACTCTTTTTGTGTCTTTAATATTGAGTATAGTTTATTGCTGTTTTCGGAAAATACTTGAATATTCTATAATCTTCTCGACCCAGCTCTCATTTTCCATTATCATTCCCAGTTTTCATTATTTATCGCAAATATTTGTTACAAATATTTTCTACTAATGTTGAAACATTCGAATGGAACTTAACCTAGATTCTACAGGATGAAATATGTAATATTTAAATTACATGAGGAAAATAGGCAAAACAAAAATGGTAAATAAATCATACAATAAATAATTCAATACATTTGTGTATTTAGTCTAATTTATCACCAAAATGTTGTCGATATTAGAAAGATGTTTTTCCTTAGATAGTATGTTTATATTAGCATCAGTAGTTCCATTATAAATCCTAAGCGGCTGCATCGATTTTGACAAGTGATGTGTCATTGCACTCATATAAGTACTATAGCTGGAATATAATATACATAAAAGATCAATAATGTATAAGATTTTAGTGCCCCTATAGGAGCAGTGAGTATTTATTTCAACTTAAAAATATGGCAGTTGCGTAATAACGCTACCACAGCAGAAGTTGCATGCGCATTGTAGTGACAACACACAGGCGTTGTAAAAAATAATTTGAATATATTTTGTGAAGGGTTATATAACTAGTTATATAACTAGAAAGATATTTTCTCTTATTTTGGATTGAGAGTTCGCACTACCGCGCGATGAATTTATTTGCTCTAATATAAGCTAATGTAACCCTAGCAACGGTGGTGTTAATACGTAAGAAAAAAACCTAGCACTTTTTGCATCTTATTTTTTTAATTCTGGTACTTCTCCCACACCACATAGAAAATATTTATAATTTGTAATATTTATATGTAGTTTTTATTACACTACAAAAATGTTTCCTTATAAACATAGTTTCAACGTTAATAACATTTCGTTTACATGTTCAATGCTAACAATATGCATCAGTTTATTTGAGGGTCAGTTTCCTGCTAGATCAAGTAAATTTGAAACGTTACCCCTCTCCATGGCGTTCCCGAAGATTCCCTCCACTCTCCCTTACTTTGTAACATATACTGCTACGACATTTACAACCATAACCTTGCAGACAAATCCCAAATCAACCTCTCTGCCTATATCCTACAATACGCCGACGACACCGCCCTCATATCCCACAATATAACCCTAAGAAAACAACGTACGAACTACAAGCCCTCAGGGACAGAACCTTAATTTGGTTTAACCGATGGAGACTTACTGCAAATCCCTCCAAATGCCAACTCATCATCCCTAATCACAGAATTTTCCCCAATTCTCCACATATCCACCTAGACAACATTGATGTAACACCGACTCCACAAATTAAATACCTAAGTATGACATTCGGCAAGAAACTGAAATTCATCATCGACGCAAAATTACGTAAAACCAAAACTATAGAACGAAGCAAACCTTTCCGCTCCTTGACCCATGGAAACCAAAGTAACTTCATCACAACAGCCTCCAAGATTGACAAATCCATATGCAAACCTATCCTCGACTACGGACACATAACAATGTCTATTACCAACAAAAAAACCTACAACATGCTGGAAACAGCCGAACGAACTGCATTACGTACTATCTCCAAATTACGACATCCTAATAACATGCTCCATAACCAACACGTCCAATGAACTCCATTACAGACTCACCTAAATTCCGAGACTCAAAGAGACGATAGACGATAGACAACCCGAGACGATAGACACAAAGGACTACTGACTAAATACAAAGAGACCAACATTCACTGGGCCATCACAAACCCCCTATGCATCAGACGTGACCCTACCAAACGCTCCCGCAGACAACCCACTCAAGACACTCCACGAATCACTATACGACTGAACTCATAACCTGCTGATCCTGCATTTTTTTTATCTTGTTTTTTATCCTTCATAATAACTGTATTTTTTTGTATATATAAAATCAATAATTATCTTTGTATAACTCTCGGGCGGAAAGACCTAGTGGTCGATAGCCTTTTGTAGACTTCTTGTCTTCAATAAATATTTCTTCTTCTTTTTCTTGAAACCTTATTTCAAAATTCATAGACGACCAGCTAAATGATTACAACTAGAGAAGAACATTTATGACGATGATATGGAATATGGAAATGATTACGAAATTTGAAATAATGAGTGTCATTACGAAATAATGAGTGTCAAACTGAAAGTGATGGTACTTACTTCAAACGGATCAGCAAATTCTTCATTTACAACAATCTGGTCTCACGTGTTCAATGTTAGTATATCCCATTTACAATAACGACAGAAATAGAATTGAATATTAAGGGAAACTAGCCAATTGATTTTTAAATTTATTGTTTGATAATGAATTCTATACTGTTGTAGTAGAACAAACTAATTTATATGGGGTTGAAATATTGACTAATTCTAGTTCAGAGCATGCTAGCATAGCACGTTGGATTGACACCATCCAGAGGATTTATTAGACCATTTTAGAGGAGTTAAAGACTTCTGAATATTGGTACCATAAAATTTTATCGTCGAAGCGATTATTGTAAGAAACATTGTCTGTTCAATGTTATGTTTTTATTCAAAAAGCTTTATATTTTATTAATGACAACGAGGGTGATACAAGTATGGGTAAAATAAGCTCACTTATATAATTTTTCAACAATAAAATGCGTGATTTATGCTCACGGGAAAAAAGACCATTGATTAGCCGTTGGTTTTCTGAGGATCAAGACAAGACCTCAATACATAATAAAAAGGTAGTCATTACATGGTAGAAAGGTAAAAAGGCCAATTATGGTATAAAATTATATATTTTGGGACTTGGAACAATCAAATGGTCAAGCAGTTAAAATCATGATCTATGGTGGTTTTGCCGATAAGGATTTGGGTGGTAAAACCAAATGTTTTTATTATATTATATTATTTATATTTTAGTTTATATTATATTAAACTTTTATGTTGTCGAAAAATTGTTGGAAGGAACAAAAAGATGTGGTTTAATGAACAATTGTTTACGGATAATTATTACAATAAATTCCATGCGTCTCTCGGAAAAGTGGCTAATGAGTAGGGAAAGATAATTCCTTCTGGAGCAGCCTCCTTATGGAAAATTTACATGGGACCAGCCTCCTTATGGGAATTTACATGGGCAGCCTTCTTATGCACGTTTTACATGTACCCGCATGCTAGCCTCCTAATGGGAATTTACATAAACTAGAACAGAAAATAGACAGACGAGACTAGAAACTAGACAGGCTAGGCTAGAAAACAGAGAGACGAGACTAGAAAGAAATCCGACGAGACTAGACAAGCCCGACGAAGCTAGATACATGAGACTAGACAGAAGAGGCTAGAAAACAATGAGACTAGACAGAAGAGACTAGAAACAAATCCTACGAAACCATAAACAAGCCCGACGAGACTAGAGATTAGAAACAAGTGTGACGTAACAAGAGGCTAGATATATAAGACTAGACAGACGGGGTTGGAGACAAGCCCGACGAGGCTAGATATATGTACATCCACTTTCCATTCACTTTCCATCCACTTGCATCCACTTTCCATCCACTTTACATCCGCTTTCCATCCACTTTCCATACACTTTGCGTTTCATATCATCATTTCCTGTGACGGTTAAACTTTCTTACGCAACGTTTCTAAGTATTTCATACATACCTATAATTAATTTAAATTTATTTTACATATAATTAGGGACTAGTGTTGGGATTCGTGTTAAAGAAAGCCTTCATAATAATATATTTTAGTTCAGCCCTATCTAATCTCATATATCAAACCTCGTTTGTCTACTCTCGTGTTTCTAACCTCATCTGTCTAGTCTCGTGTATCTAGCCTCGTCTGTCTAGTCCCATGTGTCTAGTCTCAGGTTTCTAATCCCGCCTATCTAGTCTCATATGTCTAGCCTCGTCAGATTTGTTTCCTCTGTCTAGTTTCATGTGTCTGGTTTTAGCCTCTTCTTATTCCCATGCATCTAACCTCGTCTGTCTAGTATCGTATGTCTAGCCTCGTCTGACGAGTCCCATGTATATAGTCTCGTGTTTCTAACCCCGTCTGTCTAGTCTCATATTTCTAGCCTCGTCGGGCTTGTTTCTAACCCCGTCTGTCTAGTCCAATATATCAAAAGCCAATTGTTACGTCGGACTTGTTTCTAGTCTGCAGTCCCGTCGGGCTTGTTTTTGGTTTCGTCGGATTTGTTTCTAGTTGTCTCTTCTCTCGAGTCTCGTTGGTTTCTAGTCACTTCTGTCTAGTCTCATGTATCTGCCCTCGTCGGGCTTGTCTAGTCTTGTCGGATTTGTTTCTAGTCTCGTCTCGCAGGTTTCTAGCCTCGTCTGTCTAGTTTCTAGTCTCGTCTGTCTACTTTCTAGTCACGTCGGTCGCGTCTAAGTGTCTAGTTTATGTAAATTCCCATTAGGAGGCTGGAAGGCTGGTACATGTGAAACGTCCATAAGGAGGCTGGTCCAGAAGGAACTATCTTTCCCTACTCTAATGCAATCGATATTTCTTACCGGAACATTAAGGACGAATAAGAAACAAAATTATATAATCGTCGTCAATAAAAAGTTGAAAAAGGACGAATCGGTGCCGCAATCCAGAAGCAGTATGTGTCACAAAATGGAATTTGATGAACATGATGACAACAAATGAAAACAAATCGCCGCGGTAACAAAGGTCATAACATGGGAAATGAATATAAAGTACAGAGTGCGCCATAGCAATCGGACGTTTTAGGAATAGTACTAATAGTACTGGTCACATAACTAATACTGGAGGTAGTACTAAACCGGAAAGGGTTGGAGAGGAGATCCTAGGCCATCGGTGCCCTCCCCAACCTTGCAATTTATAAATGGTTATAGTTTATTTTCAAGCATATCGCTGTGGACAGTGGAGCATCGCGATTTCGTCTATGACAGTTTGTAAGGGCCGGCGAATCAGTCACGGAAGTTGAACGTCTCTTTGGTCAAAGGTTTAATGTTTCTCGCCATGAAGACCTACCGGAAACCATAAGCCGGAACAACATTTTGCGATGGAGTAATGCTCTTCGTGGTGGAGACAGTTTAATGAACAAGAACCCATCTGGACCGCGTCGCACAGTTCGAACTGCGGAAAACGTGGAACTTGTAAGGTATGCTGTGTTACGTAGCAAGTTACGTTCAACTCGTTAGCATTCTGCAACATTACGAATCTCCAACACTTCAGTACGGCGAATTCTCCACTAAGATTTACGTTTTCACGCCTATAAAATGGCAGTTGTGCACAAGTTGAAGGAGGCCAACTATCCACAACTTGCAACTTTTGGAAGATGAGTCTAATGCAATTTTTATAATGAGCGAATAGGCTCATTTTCATTTAAATGGTGTTGTAAATCGGCAATACTTCCGATACTGGGCCTTTGAAAATCCACAAACTCTACATGAAACACCACAGCACAGCGTCAAAGCTACGGTGACATGCGGCATCTGGAAGTTTGGTGTCTTGGGGCCCTACTTTTTTGAAGAAAACGGGAACACTGTGACCGTGACAACTTATCGTTACGTGATATGGTGAACGACCTCTTGAGAATTTAGCTAAGAGGACGACGAATCAATCAAACAGGATGGAGCTGCGGTCCATACTGCCCAAGTGTCGATGACTGCTGTTAGACAACTGTTCACTAGTCGCATTATCTCCAGATTCAGCGAATTGCATTGACCTCGCTCTCCAGACCTTCCAATGTGTGATTTTTTCTTGTGGGAGTATCAAAAGTCTCGTGTGTATCAAACCAAACCTCATATACTCGCCGAATTGCGACAAGCGATAAAGCAAAACATCGCTCAGAGCAATCGTCAACTATCGGAGAGAGTGGAAACTATCTTCAGAGAGCGTCTGCGCATTTGTCAGGGTGAAAATGGACACCATCTTAATGATATTATTTTTCGTACATAGGTAACTCAAACTGCATGTTCTGACCTACATATTTCTGCCAATACAAAATCTTCAAACTTTAAAATAGTGGAGTAGTGTTCATTTGTAAAACTTCCGTTTTCTATGGCGCACCCTATATAATAAATTCTTATCGGAGGTTAACTATCATGATCAAATTTTGGCATAGTATCTTATACTTCATAACTGTTAGAGGAAGATGTTTATCCCTAAACAACTGTTCTTCTAAAATTTTTTCTTCCATCATTTTCTTTACATTTCGCTTAAACCGAATGGGAGACCGAACGGGAGGCCGTTGTAAATTATTTCAATAAATAGAACTAGAAGTCGCCCCGTGCACCTCGTCAAAATCCAACGATGTAAATAAGAAGGCGCTAAGCGCAGTGATTCTTGTGCATGGATCTTATGCTAATCTTGTCTGCATCGTATCAATTTCAATATTAGTATATGTATTAAATACATTAATTCTTACTTTTATTCTCGCGGAGGGGTCTCATGATAATCTTCTTTGTAGCGTTTTAGTTTCAGTATTGAGCATACTTGGACATCTTCAATTATCTGTTAAGCACTCTCTGTAATGATATACTCTGTATTAGTTATGTAGTCATGTGATTAACTATTTTTCGGTCTTTTCGTCACATATCTAGTCGTCCATGTTAGCTTCCTTCTGTCTCGTGCGATATTATGATCGCCTTCCACTCTCTCTACATTTGTTTTTTTTCCATCATGATTTCGGCTATGTAAGCTTGTACTGCATCCCAATTATGCTCACTTTCTAACATAACTTCCATGATATTCTGTTCTTCCAGTTTTGTACCGCCTAGTGTCTCCACGAGTCAAGTTCTTTCGTTCTCTGATTCTGTACATATGAAGATAGTGTGTTGTGCGTCGTCTGGGATATGAACGCAGTAAAAACACTCCCCAGTGTTTTTTTTAAACCGTTCGAGGTATGCGTTAAAGCACCCATGACCAGTGAGCGCTTGTATAAGATGGTAACACATATGTGCGTGTGACCTTTCATACCATGCTGTTACGTTAGGGATAAGCTTGTATGTCCACCTTCCACTAGTGTCGTTATCCCATCTTGTCTGCCATCGGTCTATGAGTCTCTTACGTGCTCTCTTGTTTTATTTTGTTTTTCGCTCTGTGTTGTTGCAGGTCTTCGTAGATTTCTTGTTTCTCGCGAATCAGTAAGTGCATTGGGGGCGTGCTTGCAAGCACAAGCTCCGCAGCCTCCGAAATCGTTCTGTAAGCAGAAATTACTCTTAGGGCACTTCTCCTCTGTACTCCTGTAAGTTGTTTTCTCGCTCCAACCTTTTTTGTTACGCCCGCCCATATTTCCGCGCGTAGAGAATTTTTGAGTGTACAACATTGTTGAGAAGTTTCCGTTTCAATTCCCTCGGTCCTCCAATGTTCGGCATCAACCTTACCAGAGCTGTCACTGTAGAAACTGCCTTTTTCGTTGTTTTGGCTATATGGTTCGTGTATCTCAGACCGCTATCGAGTTGGACGCCAAGGTACCTAAATGATTTTGATAAAGGTATATTTTACCCTTCCAGAACGATTATATTTTACCCTTCCAGGTGATGTGCTTATTTCTTTTGCAGTCACCACCACTGCGGCGTCATCTGCGAACCCAACTATTCTCGCTGTTAGCAAGCTGTAGGCAAGTCTAGGTTTAGCAAGCCATCGTACATAATGTTCTACAAGAATGGTGCCAAGACCGATCCTTCTGGGACACCCGCCATTACCTCATACTCAACTTCACCTTCGTCCGTGTGTTATATCAACCGTCGCTCGCTCAAGTAGCTACTTATCATCCTTCTCAAGTATTCTCTTGTCTGTCTTGATGCTAATGCCTTCATGATTAAATTCCACCTGGCTGAATTAAAGACGTTTTTTAAGCCAAGGGTGACTAATGCACAATAACCTTTCGATTGCCGTGTTCCAGTTTTGACCTTTTCTGCTGCTTTAATTACTTCAGAAATAGCGTCCACGGTTGATCGAAAACCATACTGCTATTGGGACAGTCTTCCGTTGGTTTCGATGTATGTCTCAAGTCTTCCAAGTAATAGTATTTCAAGAAGTTTCTCTATGTTGTCCAGGAGGCACATCGCTCGGTATGACTATGGTTCTTCCAATGGTTTGTCCCCTTTTCTCAGTAGGACAAGTTTTTGTCTTTTTAATTGCGTGGCGAAAATTTCCGTTCAAAGGCACGCATTGTTAGTTTCCAGCAACAACTCTGGCCACATTTCCACCACTTCCTCGATGATCTCATTTGGGATATTGTCTGGATCAGGTGCTATCCCTGACCCAGTTGTATCTACATTCTTAGTTATGTGACCAGTCATACTCGTCAGTTATTATGTTGAAAATGTCAATTTTTTTATTACAAAACCCCAAATATTTCTCCCAAATAAGAAAAAATATTACACTTTCTAGTTATACGTGTATAACAAACCATTTATAAAATACATTCAAATTATTTTTTACAACGCCTAAGACATAGGTGCATGCAACTTCTGCTGTGGTGGCGTTATTACGTAAGGACCGTTTAAAAATATCAAGTGAATTGCGTCTCCACTCTAGCACCACTCTATGGGATAGTTTAAAAATAACTGGTTGAAGCAAAATTTTCACTTATGAATCATAAATAATTTTATGGTCAAGACATTTTTCTTTGAATTTAACTTGTCAGCTCTAAAGCAAAATGTATACGCTTGTATAATACATACATCTATTTATACATACATCTCTACATGTTAAAGTGCATACAAATTGAATTCTACTTTTAATTTTACAGACAGATAAAATATTTATTAAAAAATAGTATATTTACAATGGGTTGTCGACCAGAGTTCGTTTTTTTATCCTGAATTGAATATTTCACTAGATATTTTATTTAACTGAAAAGCAGTAGGTAAATAATAAATATATTTTATAAATACCACGATGAATATAAAATTATAGTTATTTTGTAAATATTTGATTGTGACACAATTTGCGAAAATTTAAATGGAATTTTTAGCCAGTTTTATCAATATTTCAAATAAAACCCATTTTCAAATACTTAAAAGAGTTTTAACAAATTTATGCAAACAATGCATATTCAAAAATATTTTGAAAATACAATTTTTTGCTAAGATTCAATAACATTAATGATTTACATTTGGACTAAAATATAACAATATTTAAACAATTATTTTTTTAATTTAGACATATTTGTATAATAATATAGAAGTTGTTTTAGAACAAAGCATTGTCGGATTTCTATTCAGTACATTAAATATTGTGCAATAGGTTTGTGTTGTGTGTTAGGTAGGGAAATGAAAAATGCAACGTTTCATATGCGACCGAATTTTCGATAGAGGGAATCATCGGCTGTGTAATCTCACAAGCCGCCGCACACCATCAAAGTGGATCATCACCCATCGAGCCAAAGCTGTCTTTTGATATTTACCCAGTTTTACATGTGGATATGCTAAACAGCTGGATCTATTAACACCTCAATATCTATCTACATACAAACGACCGATAAAACTAAATTTAGAATGCTTTCTCAATACCTTTTTACATACAGAAACAAAACAAAAGCAAAAACGAACTCAAGCGGTTTGGTAAGCTTATTATTACAATTTTTGTTGCCGGTGTGATATTTGCATTAAGACGTTATGCCTAGTTGTAAGTTTAAAAAAATGTGATTTTTCCGGAATTTTTTGTGAACAGGCATTTTATTATATAAATACATCAAATACATGTGCATTTAGAGAATTTAATGTACTTTAAGACCCCGCTACTTTTTTTTAAATATTGAGTTCCCTTGCTCCAATAGATGATCTCCTCCTCTTCCAGAAAATAAAATACTTATTCCAAAGTGAAAAATAAATTTCCCGTTTAGTTTTATAAAATGTAACGTTTTATAAAGTTTATAAGTTTTCAACTTCTACCTTTTATTCACATATTTACAACAAATCATAAATCAATAGACCTTTTAATAGTTGACATTTTTTTGTGCACGTGCACACAACACTCAATTTCCGTCATGTTTTCGGGCACTTATTGATGTATAATCAGTGAAAATAACAAAATGTGCCTGGAACTTTAATTTTCTTACCTTTCAATAATTTCTTGGCGGACGCGCATGCGCTTAACTAACCGTAAAATGTACTATTCAATACTTATTGTAATGTTAATATCATATTAGTTTAAAATATATTTTTAATTTACATAAGAAGATTGTCTGAAATTTATTTAGGATCCTGTTTCATTTTGACGAAATCATTTTGTATGTATTATTGTAACAGATAAAGTTGGGATTTTGCTTATTTAAAATCAACAATTTCCAAACGGTTTTAAATCCTGGCACACTCACCATAAACGCCCAAAGCCATTTCGTGAAATCTTCGATTTATAAGGATTTAGTTCAAGTGTGTTGAATATATTATACTCGCAGTACTTACTTATCCCGTAAGAACTTGCAATAAGTGTCTGCAATATTGGAAAATAATTTGTTTAATATTTTTATATTTGTTTATTATTTGTTAAATATTATCTGAAAAAAAAGTCAGGAATGATTTTAGAAAAGTTTGGAAACCTGAAATCGATAAATTCATGTTTAGAGTAATATATGACTATCTTACTATCCTTACTATCTTATAAACGTATACTGCAGAGAATAGAGGTTTATTAATATTTAATAAATACAACGAGAAAGATGCTTAGACAAACATTGTCAAGCCAATAAGACTAAATAAATAATAATAGAGAGACAAAAATACTTAGATCAAACTAGACTGCGGTAAGTCAGAGGTTAAATTTACCTTTAATACTTTTCTAATTCACAAGACACAATAGTTGCTTAGACAAACAGGCTTAGACCACAAACATAGGTAATCATTTTTACAAGACTAGGAAGATCAGATGAACATTTATTTAGCATATGCCATTTAGACACATTTACAAGAATGTAAAAAACTTATTGAATTTACAAACAAACATCAGGATTATCTATATAGTCTTTCGCTTCTGGAATTGCAGTCAGGAAATCATCTGGGCGGCCTTCGTATGTTCGGCCTATTATTTGTCTGATCGGTTGGACCCCTCCGCAATCGCACGAGGAGGATGGTAATTTTCCTCATTTGTTTAGAAAGTATGCACATCTACCCTGTTGGGTCCTGATGCGATTTAGCGTGCACCAGGTTTTGCGTGGTAGGTTGAAACCGGGGGGTCTTTCTGTTATGCAGGGCATGGTGTTATACAGCTGAGCTTCGGACCATTCCCTATCTGTGAATCCACCTATCTGTGATGATAAATTTAGTTTCTGTGGCAATTCTTGCGGTCTTTGATGGTGGTTTTGTAGAGCGTAGTCGGTTCTTGTTGGCGTCTTTAATATAGCTATGTATTGGAAGTTCCCTGTTGTTAAGGATCCTTTTGTATTCGTTTGTTAGCGTATTGGTTCGGCGGTGGAATTGGTTAGCCATTGTGTTGGGGTAGATTTAATTACGCCAACCATCATTCTCATGGTGTTATTTAATTGGGCGTCAACCTTTTTACGTGGGCGCTGTAGAGCCATGCTGGGGTGCTGTACTCCGCTGCAGAATAAACAAGGCCTAGAGCTGACTCTATGTGTGGAAGGAGAAGCTCACCATGTCGAGCCACAGAGTTTCTGGATAATATTGTTTCTGGTCTTTAACTTTTCCGCGGTTTTAGTTAGGTGCTCCTTAAAGCTAGATGTTTTATCGAGGGTAACGACTAGGTATTTTGGATTTTTTAAGTGATTAAGCATGGTGTTATCAAGGTAGATGTTAAGTTTTCTCTTGGCCGTCTTGTTGTTTAAATGATA
This sequence comes from Phosphuga atrata, assembly GCA_944588485.1. Taxonomy (NCBI): domain Eukaryota; kingdom Metazoa; phylum Arthropoda; class Insecta; order Coleoptera; family Silphidae; genus Phosphuga; species Phosphuga atrata. The sequence continues at coordinate 9,442,954 of OX155896.1, read as the reverse complement.
CCATTTTAACTCAATTTTGGAAGCGTTAGTTTGTAGTCCGCATTTTCGAAAGAAACTTCCCATAACTTCTAGGTCCGCAGATAGAATTTCTTCGGCTTCTTCTATTGCTTTTGTTTGGGCGATTAACGTCCAGTCGTCGCCGTATCCAAACTTCGTTGATGTCGTTTTGGGCATGTCTGCAACATATAAATGAAACAACAATGGCTAAAGTACTGATCACTGCGGCAGCTTCTGGGGTTACTGATTTCCGGTCCTATTATCACCTGAAATACTCTGTCGTTAAGAATGTTATTTATTAATTTCGAAAAATGAGAGTTTGCAGAGAATTATGCGTAGAAATTTGTATATCATTCCTTCCCTCCAAACGGTATCGTATGCTGCTGATAGGTCGATAAACGCAGCAGAACTCTTTTATTTTCCCTCTAAACCGGCTTCGACATAGATAGTAATTGACAGCTCTTGATCGGAGCACCTACATTTTGGTTTGAAACCGATTGTTCGACTGGGATATATTTAAGTATAACTGTGATTACTCTGTTGTAGATCATTCTTTCTACTAATTTGTACATCGTCAATAACAACGCAATTGGTCGGTAGCTTTTTGGTTAGTCTGATGGTTTACCTGATTTTGCAATGGCTATGATATTTGAGCGTTTCAATTGACGAGGGTTTTCACTAGTCTGCAAGATATTTGTAAAAAAGCGTGCTATCCAAATTTCTGCGTACTTTCCGCGGTTAAGAAGGAATTCAGAATGGATTCCATCTACCCCTGGGGCTTTCCCAGGGGTAATATCTCCAAGGGCAGCTGATATTTCGTCGCCGGTGAAAGGACTAGCGTGCTCAGTTTCTCTCGATTCAGATTTCAGAGTTTTTAGATGTTCCTTTACCTTTCTTGTATGAGCTTTGTCTCTGGGTGCTCTGGATGTCGTCACAATGTGAGAGGCCACTGAAATTGGGCTTACGGGAGCTTTTTTGTTTTTGAGAAGGGTTTTCATCTCCAAGCTATCTAATTAGAGACCATACTTTCCGACTTGATGTTTGGAAGCTTAGATTTTTAACAGTTTTAGTCCATTTTTGTTCCCTTGTAGCATTTAGGCTATGTAGTAGCTAATCTACGATTTCTTGATCGCCAGTTTCGAGGAAGTTTTGATATTATGCCTCGCTATATTGAGACCAGCCAGGGATATACTCTTCCAGGTATCCTCTTGGAATGCACTTCTTAGCCGTGGTAATTACTACTGCGACAAACCGGACGTAGTTTTTGCTAATAGATGGTATCCATCCCAAGCATTTATCTAGTTCTGAATGGACTAGATTTAACGAAAAATTATTTACAGTTGACGTATTAAATCGGGATGGTTCCGTCACTTACCTTCAAGCTGCTCTCGTGTCCGCCCGTGGTGGAACGTCCTTCCGTCGCCTATTTAAGGAGAGGGAAATTGGGAAAATAATATATACAGGGAAATATACGGAGGAACACCCTTAGATTATATCGGTCTGGACGGGAGAGACCAAGTTCCGATGAGAATTTTACCCATTCAGCACGTTTAAAGTTCCATCTTGGTCTTGGGATAGACCTTATGAATGGAATTTGTGTTCTGATCTTCATACTAACTGGGCGATGCTCGCTGTGAGGGAATTCTGACAGTACTTTTCTTGTAGCTGCCAAAGAGGTGTTATTAGAGTGTGTTGAGACAAAACATAAGTGAGGGTTATATTCCCTATTCCATGCAGCTGATTTGAATATGCGTTTGTCTTTAGCATCAACAATTAGGAGTAAGTGTTCGTCTTCGGCCCACCCGACCAGCGCATCCCCATTAACATCGTTTTCTCTATATTTCCACTGTTCGTGGTGGCTGTTAAACTCGCCTAGGTATGCAGCGTGGTAAGGGTATGTTTTAAGAACATCAAGTCCTTGTGGCAGGTTTATAAACTTTGGAGATAGTAATGCTTGCAATTTTTATAGTTACGGTCTCTATGTCGTTCCCGGTCGATATGGAAGCAACATATGCATTTTCTTTATAGCTTTTAAAATAGATAAGCTGGGTCATGTGCTCGGTGGTATGTTGCCAATAAGGTTCCAATCTTTCTAGTCAAAGCGTCCTGAGATGGACAATTTGCTTTGTTTTGGGTCATGATTATTCATTGATCAATTTAGTGAGCTGTTGGTTTAGTGTGTCATACTGTCAGAAGATTCTTAGATTATCTGACTGCTAGTATATGCTAGTCCATTTAGCGTTACCCAGGGTGCACCACGAGGAGGCATCCCGGTAGTAGCTTTACACACCCAGATAAAACAATCATAGTCAGAGAAGACTAAGCAGATCAGATTAGACACAAAAAGAAAGAAAAAACTGGCCAGAAATGACTAGAATGACGGGATCAAATAGAGACTAGCGAATAGATGTCGACAGAGTAAGACTAGACAGACTTAATTAGGTGGATAAGATGATAGAAAGGAAACAATACATGAAGCACCATAGTTTCAATGAAAACTAAATAGGCAAGAAAAGATAGACATGACATGGCACAAGCGACTAGATAAAGAGGCATTTACGTGGTCTGTTAGAAAAGTATCCGACCTTTAGCCGGTAAAAAAAAACTGGCATACGCGGAGCGTGGGAAACCTAAAACCTAATCACCCTCAAAGTAGTCTCCTTGGGACTCCACACACTTGTGCCGCTGCGGTGCCGCTATTTTTGGAAGCATTCCGGAAAATCCTCTTTCGGAATCGACTTTAGCTCGCTCGGCTGCCGTTGCAGCCATAATGTCCTCTCTTGTCAGAAATCGCGTTCCTTTCAATGGCCTCTTTACTTTGGGGAATAGCCAGAAGTCGCAGGGGGGTCATATCAGGAGAGTATGGAGCCTGTCGAACTAGAGGAGTCTGGTTTTTCACAAAAAATTGGGAAGCAACTGCGAAGAATGTGCTGGAGCATTGTCCTGATGGATTCTCCAATTTCCTGTTGACCACAACTCCAGTCGCTTGCTCCGCACAGCATCACGTAGGCGACGTAGGACATCCCGCATTTCACTTGTCGTTATTTTATTTGCATTGAAAAATCGACGACAGCACTATAGACTACGTCACTCGAACACTGCTCGATCGCAACTGATGCTATCTACAGGCGGGAAAAAATCACGTATGCGCACGAAGGTTCAAGGTCGACTCATGCAAGCGCGCTTGATTCAAATCCATCAGGTTTTCAAAATAAAAAATATGGTCGGATATTATTCTAACAGACCACGTAAAGACAAAACTAATTAGAAAAGAGTATATTTATGAGGCCAGACAGACTAGACTAAGTAAAATATACTTGACACCTCATTGTATTCGTCCAGTATATATTTGCTTGTAATTTGAAAATGTAAGCTGAGAAATCAATACTTGACCAACATTGGCGAGTTAGTTATAGACATAAGTAAACCCATAAAGTTAGGAATGCAAGATTATAGGCACAGCACAAGAAAGACAAAATTAGACAAAAATTGACTATTATGATTTTTATCTATCTAGACACGTCCTAACCACGGCGTGTCTAGATAGATAAAACTAGACAGACGAGGCTAGATTGATAAGGTTACACAGTTAGACGGCCAACACTAGCCATACACGACTAGATATACATACAAGATATATAAGTCTAAATATACGATTGGACAGAAAAAAACGAAACAGATCAGACTAGACCGGCAAGGCTACACAGACAAAGTAGATAGGTCAGTCTAGACACACAAGAATAGTTGGTCAAAACTATGCAAGGAAAACTAAACATACAAGACTTTTTTTGTACAGACAAGTTATCCCCCGTGTAAACCAACTAGTCACTCCGAAAACGCTTGTCGCAAGGCTACAGAGTGCTAGTTGTGTCTAACTAATTTTATTCTATTTGTGTGACTATACTAGCTTTAGCGTCTACTTCTTTGGTCGATAGTATGGTTTGTAGAAATTTCTGTACCCTCTCACAAGTTTGTTTATTCCACAGCATATGTACAATGATTGTTCGTGCATCAAAGGAAGTATCTATGTTTCAATGTATCTATGTTTATAACAATCAAAAATTGTAAGGTGTGCTGTGTCTGTTGCACCACAGTAATCGCACAGGCTATCCGTTGCTCTTCCAATCAGGTGTAAAAAGTTCCTGAAGCAACTGGGACCGGTTAGAAATTGTGTTATTTTATTCAGGTTGGTCTTTGTTTCCAATTAATTTGCCCACAATGGTGCACCATATAGCATCGCTGATTGCGCTACAGTGCCCAGTAACTTGCGTTTAAAGTTTTTTGCTCCTTCTACGTTTGGCAATATTTACGCATTGCTGCGAGTTTTTCGACCTTATCCTGCAGCCTCAGTAAGGTGTGCAACGAATGTTAGTTCTTTATCAATTATATTTAATATGTGGTTTGGGGCCTCATTCTGTGCTTCCTACTGTAAATTTTATTGGTTTTTGTTTTCTTTGTCCTGACAGTAGCACTGCCTCCGTTTTGTCGGGCGCCAATTTTAGTTTCTTGGTCACAACCCACTGTATTGATGTATCTATTACACGATTTGTTCTACTCATTATTGCTTGTTCAGTTTTGGCAGTCACAACAGGCGCCAAGTTATACAAATCAAATTAATGTGGCGCCCTATGGCAGTTTCGTTTTCAGGATGTAGCCGCATAAGAGGTTTCACAGTGTAGGACCCAATATAGGGCTATGAGGAATCCCACAACTTAATTATATTTCGGCAGTCTCATTTTGGGGTTGCAGCACTAATTTCCTGTTGGTTAGGAGACTTTTTATCATCCGTAACAGGTACGGAGCTATGCGTCTTATTGTCAGTTTACCCATTATTATTTCCCAATTAGCTGTATTAAACGAATTACGCACCTCAAAAGTTTTTCTTCTTCTTCTTCGTTTTCTCTCTTTTCAGAGAGGTCGTAATTTTGGTTTACTCTTTTGCTGTCGCTCTTCGTATATTATCCCATCTTTCCCTGTTCCCGGATTCCCTAGTGGCTTGTGTTATTGTGCTGTTGGTGGTTGCCCTGATAGTGTCGGTCCATCTCATCGGAGATCTTCCTCTTGGTCCTTTTCCTTCCATTTTCCCCTGTATCACCAGTTTTTCTAGGTAGTTATCATCTCTTCTATTAATGTGGCCGAAAAAAATTAGGATTCTAGTAAAGACAATCTGTGACAGTCGCTGGGGTTCAGTTATTTCTTTATTAATAGATACGCTAGTTCTGTGAGCTGTCTATGGGACACGTAGTATTCGCCTCCAGCACGACATCTCACATGCATGAATTTTTCGTCTATCCTGTTTTTAACTGTCCATGATTCGGAAACATATAGTAGTACTGGGAATAAGAGTGCTTTTCTTATTTGCTTTTTAGTGTTTAGAGTTATTTCACTATTTATCCATGTTCTTTGAAATTCTCTTACGGTTCGTCTAGCCATTTCACATCTTCTGTTTATTTCTTTTGTGCAGGCACCATCCTTTGTTATGAGTGCTCCTGGCTTTATATATTGGCTGACGACCTCGTATCCATCTATATATGTTATGTCCATATCATTGTTGTTGCCTCGGTCTATAATCTTGATTTTTGTTTTGCTCATGTTGATTTCCAGTTCAAAGCTCTCATAGCTAGCATTCTGTTTTCAATTTCAGTTTTTCTGATAGCTTCTGTTTTCAATTTCTGCACCAGGCCTGTAAATTCTTTTGCAGTTGATGCTAGCAGGACAGTGTCGTCGGCATATCGCAGGTTTTGTATGGGTGTTCCTCCTATAACTATGCTACCATTCCAGTTTTCTACCACTCCCCTCATTATGTATTCTATGTATATATTGAAGAGAATTGGTGAAAGTATACATCCTTGTCTCGCTCATTTTTTGATGTTGCATTGATTTAAGTAACAATCTATTCGTACTCTTGCCTTGCTATTTTTTTTATAGTTTTGTATTAATCAGTTTAGATGATGACGGACTCCCATTTCGCGTAGCATGGTCCACAGTTTTTCCCATTTTATACTGTCAAAGGCTTTACGGTAGTCAATGAAGCACATGTAAATTGATTTATTGATTTCTCGGGCTTTCTCAATGATCTTTCTTAGGTTGGAAATTTGTTCACGAGTGTCTCTTCGTTTGACAAATCCAGCTTCCTGTGGTCGTATTTCCTATAACAGGAATGGTTTTAGTCTTTCATTAATAATTTTGAGGAGGATCTTGCTGGCATGTGACATTAGTGCAATCGTCCGATAGCTCTCGCATTTCTCTTTGGTACCTTTTTTATGTAATGGTATAGATACCGATTCTACCCAGTCGTCAGGCCATTGTCCGGTGGCCCATATTCCGTTGCATATTTTATGTAGTACGTGGACACAACTTTCTCCCATTGCTTTATTGATTTCGATTGTAATGTTATCTGCTCCTGGAGATTTTAAGGGCTTGAGTTTTTTATGGGATCCTTTATTTCTTCCTTTATAGTAGGTTCTTCCTCCATATCTTGTTGTTTGCAGTTGTCTGTTCTTTCGTGATCGTTAAATAGTTATTCACAGTATTCTTTCTATACTTCCAGTCTTCGTCTATGTGTGTTATTTATTATCTTTTTTTTATCTTTGTTTGTATCTCCAATCCTCACATTAAAATCTCCTATTATAATAGTTATTTCTTTATTTGGGATTTTCTGTGGTGTTGTTTCAAGTTCTCCGTAAAACTTAATTTTTTTCCTCGTTTGGGTCGCTGGTAGCTGCGTATACTTGGATTATATTTAAGTTAACAGGTTTCGAGTGTATTTTGATGGATATCAGCCTGTCATTGATGGCATTATATGCCATTAGGCTTTTTGATATTGATAGTGTCATTATAATTGTTGCTCCGTTTCTGCTGTTGGTTTCATTTCCTGACAATACTGTTGTATTGCAATTAGTTGTCGTAATAAGGCCATTTCCTTTCCAGTGTGTCTCGGGTATTCTCGTAATATCCATATTATATCTTTTCAGTTATTTTTCCATTATGTATGCCTTTCCGGTTTGCAAGAGTCCTCTCTGATTCCAGGTGCCGATATTGGTATTGTCGTGGTATCTATTACCATTTTATTTAGCTTTTCTCAAGGCCATCCCCCCCGGATATCCGATTGAGGGATTGTATCCGGAAAATTTATCTTTGAGTAAAGCCATTTCATTTTCGTGGGAAAATAGTTATTGAGGTGGGTTCCCGTTGCCTTCCTCAATTTGATGTTATCACGGATTTAGACCTGTGTTTTTTTTAAATATAGTTATCCCGCCAATGTTTGGTCGCCAGAGCCTCGTTAGGTTTTAGCAGGGTGCACCGCGTGCAGGTGAGGTTGACATTTGTATGGCATTTTGGTGTTGATCGGTGTTATTTTGGCACTTGGCCTGTGTTACTGTGATGCCCTATTTACCAGCATCTGTGGAATGTCGCCAATTGAAGTCTTTCTCTTATTCTACAATGTACCCAGCCTACTTTTATCCTATCCTTCTTTATTTCTGAGTTCTTTTGCCTTTTTTGTGGGAGCAAGACAGTCGTCAGCTGTGTCTCATAGTAGGCTGGTCTGAGGTGTTTAATGTCTATTTGGTCTTTGATAATTTCCACTGCTTCTTGGAGGGCTACAATTATTTCCTCATTGGTGGTGACTGAGTCCAGGTCTCTAATATTTACTGTGATGTTTGTATTTTTGGCGCGGATCTTTATATCCGGTAATTTTTGTTTAATTATTTTTTTAAGGCTTTCAGACTTTCCTTAATTGACTTCCATATTAACCATTTCTGGTTGGACAGACAAGTCTAGCCAGGCAAGATAAAAGACTAGACTGTCAAGACTAGACATACAGTACTACACGGATATGATTAGGTGAAGGCTGGAGAGACAAAAGTGGAGAGCCATGACTAGGAAACTAAACTAGACAGACAAGCGTAGATAGGCAAGACTATGCAAAGAAAACTAGACACCCAAGACTAAAAAGACAAAACTCGACAAAAAAGACCTGGCAGACATAAATAGGCATACTGGAGACAAAATACTAGAGAATCACGATAAATTTCAGAAGATTAGATGAACAATATTCGGCAGGCAGACTAAATAAGAAAATGTAGACAAAATAGTTTAGATAGACAATTCTGTAAGGATAATAGTAGATAGTCGAAAGTAGTCACACAAAAGTAGAGAGATCAGACTAGAGAGACCGGACTAGAAGGACGAGACAAAACGGACAATTTTAGCCACACAAGAGTAGATAGTCCAAACTAATGAATCAAAACATGACGGATTCGTTTATTGAGATTACGCGAGTAAGACAGGACTAGGAATGCAATTATCGCGTTTTATCGAGTTTCACAAAACTATAGATAGAAGTCTAAAGCCAGAAGTCTAGACAGAATATACTAGAGAGACCCGACTAGATGGACGAGACTAAACGGACTATGTTAGCCAGATAAGAGTAGATAGACAAAACTAAGAAAACAAAACACGACAGATAACTTTATTTAGACTACGCAACGAAGAAAAACTAGACAAGTCAATTCTCGTATTTTCTCGGGTTACACAAAACTATAATCTAAAGCAGCAAGTTTTGGGCGACAAACTAGATTCTCATGGCAAGGTTAAAGGCTGCCCTATACTGAAAAGTTTTGATTAAAAGGATTATATTAGTTATTATAGGAGCAAGTCAGAAACCGTGTTAGACTTATTAATAGTTTGATTAAGTTATATGATAATACTTGAATTTGTAAAATTTCCATAAAAAAAAATTTGTAGGTATTTTTTTTTAATCTGTACGGGATATAAGTAGTACTTTTCAATTCTTACTTATTTATAACTTAATTATGTTTCACCTAGTGCCTACAGCTGAATCTTTAAATTTTATAGTCTCCTTTAAATTCAAATTTAGTTATTTGATAAGATGAATCCAATAATTTGTACTTTTGGTGCGCAACGTTGCTAATTAATTGGTGATAATGTATTGATGAATGATTATATATGATTGATGATAATATAACTATACAGGCAAGAGATGGAGAATAGTTTATAGAATTCTAGTAATTTATACTGATAAAGCTAAATTAAACGACATTGGAAAGAAAACTGAAATTAATGGATTTTTTTAAAAGGCAAACAGAACTAGATAAACAAGCCTAAGAATATTTAACAGACTGGCTGAGACAAAATAAAAAATACTTCTATATTTTATAACTGATTTGAATTCTATTTTTTAGCATTTATTAGTAATTTAGAATTAATTTTTAATATTAATATTTTCAGTCATAATTACCGAGAACTAATAACTATGTAAACTTTTTTATCGATTATTCGTTGGTTTAACAATTATTTACGGAATAATGTAATGGGGAGGAATTAGTAGAGATGAGGGATATTGTTTACCAGAGGGATTGCGGCTAATGATCCATTTTGTTCCGGATATACTCAATCGGATATAAATGAACTCATCTGATCACTGATTGATTGATCAGATGACAACAAATTACTGCTTATAACTCCCTTATTATGTAACTGCTTTCAACATCCAATTAATCCAATCGTTCACTAATTCTCATAATCGCTAATTCTGATGGGAATTCATTTGTGTAACAAAATTATTTCAATATTATAATAAATATGAATTTCGTTGTTAATCAAAACAAATATTTAAAAAACGTTTTGATTAGGGATTCAAGGAAACTTTCGATTTGATTATGACTTGTTTGTGATAATATTATAGATTCTATTGAATCTTCAAATCAACTTTTGTGGGTAGTATAATACATGTGCTTAAGTTTCTCATTCTATCGTTACCTTCAATAATGGAAACGAAACCAATACCTTGTCAGAATTAATATGATCGAAATTTGGATTTTTACTGTACATGCATATTTTCCGAATAAATTATTTATTTTATTCATCTAAAAGTTTCTCAGTTACTAATTACTACAGGAGATTCAACTAAACTACAATGGATATAATCATCACCTTGAAATATTTATGCTGTGCTCAAATTTATACAAATATACACCTACGTGGTTTGTTGGAAAAATATCCGACCTTTAGCCGCTAAAAAAAACTGGCATACCTAATAATAACCCTCAAAATAGTCTCCTTGGGACTCCACACATTTCTCCCAGCGGTGCCGCCATTGTTGGAAGCATTCCGAAAAAGCCTCTTTCGGGGTGACTTTAGCTCGGCTGTCGTTGCAGACATAATGTCCTCTCTTGTCTGAAATCGCGTTCCTTTGAATGGCCTCTTGACTTTGGGGATTAGCCAGAAGTCGCATGGGGCCATATCAGGAGAGTAAGGAGAATGTCGAACCAGAGGAGTATGGTTTTCCGCCAAAAACTTGTGAAGCAAGTGCAAAGAATGTGCTGGAGCATTGTCGTGATGGAGTCGCTAATTTCTTGATGACCACGTTTGCGCCGCACAGCATCACGTATCCCTCATTTGTCGTCATTTTAATTGCATTGAAAAACCGACGAGACCACTACTCACTACGTCACTCGAACACTGCTCGACAGCAACTGACTATCTATAGGCGGAGAAAAAATCACGCATGTGCACGAAGGTTCGAGGTCGGCTCATGCAAGCGCGCTTGATTCAAATCCATCAGTTTTTCAAAAAGGTCGGATACTTTTCTACTTTTAACAGACCACGTATTCTCCAAATGTCTACATAATAGGTGAACGTATGGTCAATTTGTAATTTTCAATGATGAAAAGACACCAAACATAATTGACCATGTACTAATCTCAAACCCCAGAAGCGCCATTGCTGATATTCGTACCTATCGAGGAGCTGACATAGGCTCTGACCACAATTTTGTGGTTGCATTCTAAAAACACACCACAAACAACAACAACAATAAGGGCATACAATGCAGTATGATCTACAGGCATTAAAGGAAAATCGTGAAACTTATCAATATCAAGTGGAAGTGAACAACGGATGATTTGACGTTCTTGATGATACAGTAGAAGTGGATGAAGGTGAAACTAAAGATATTGATAGACTGTGCAAGGATATCAAGGAGGTGATTAAAAAATTAGCTGAAACCACACTACCAAAAGTGTGGAAGTGTAGAAGATAGCATCACAACATTGCTACAGGACAGGAAAAATGAAGAATTAGAACAGCACTACACGGACACACAAAGAGAAACAAGCAAAACCTTACGAAAAGAGAAGAAACTCTACCTTAAACACACATTAGAGAGCACTGAGAATGACCAGAAAGAGAACAATATCCGTAATGTATACGGGACAGTAAATAACATTAGGAAAGGATATCAACCGCCAACATCGGTGCTTCACAACAACAATGGTAACATGATCGCAGGAACAACCTACATTTCACAGACATGGAAAGAGTATTTTGACAACTTACTGAACTGCCCTGAACCAGAGAACAAGCAGGAGAAAAACACACGTTCAACTGTAGAACCTTTCATCAATGGTCCGTCATATGATGGGGTAACCAGCAGTCTGAAGAGACTGAAAAATCACAAAGCTGGTGGTTCTGATGGTATACCAGTTGAAGTAATTAAATAGGGGGGTGAGAAGCTCCATAAGAAACTGCATTGGCTTATCCTGAAAATATGGCGAGAGGAAGAAATATCGGATGAACGGAAGAAAGCAGTTATGGTCCCATTACATAATAAGGGAGATAAGCGAAACTGTTTTACTAAATTACAGAGGAATGTCCCTAGTTGTCACAGCTTACAAATTTCTGTCGCACATTATATTACGGCGAATAATTCCATAAGCCAGAGACATAATAGGAAGACTAGCGGAATCGTTTCCGTAAATGCAGATCTACAACTGACAATATATTTTGTATCAAGAGAATCAATAAAAAAGTTTGGGAAACAGAAACATCTATTACCTATTTATTGATTTTCAAAGGCCTACGACTCAGTCCACATAGTGGCAAACAGCGTGGGAAATCATGGCAGAATACGGAAGCCTACAGAAATTAATCAGCTTGGTCAAAATGTGTATGGAGAAGACAGTGGGTACGGTGACATACTGTGGCTCCATCCGAACAGTTTTGAAAACAGAACTGGGCTAAAACAAGGTGATGCGCTCTCCCCACTTCTCTTCAACTTTGTTTTGGAACAATTAATTCAGGAAACAAAGGATGCCACAACCAAAAACCTTACAGATTACAGTTACAAAATCCTGGCATATGCAGATGACGTAGTATTAATAGGAAGTAACCGAGGAAATTCTATACATCAAAAAGGTGACCAACTAGACTGCAACAATTACGGAGGCATAACTCTCCTCAATACTGCCTACAAAGTACTAGCCAATATCTTATTCGACCTTATGCAGAGAAGCAGATTGGCAACTACCAGTGCGGCTTCTGTCAAAATAGGACCACAATAGACCAGATATTTACACTACGGCTGATCCTAGAAGAGACTCGGGAATATAACGTTGACACGCACCATCTATTTGTTGACTTCAGAAGCGCGTATGACACTGTCAATCGAAAAGCACTATTCGAAGCAATGATTGCAATAGGCATACCACAACATCTGGTACTTCTTACGTAGCTAACTCTTTCAAGAGTGGAAAGCAAAGTTAGGATCCAAAATAGTGTATCAAGATCTTTTACTGCACACACCGGATTACGACAAGGAGACGCCCTATCGTGCATCTTATTTAACATCGCTCTTGAAATAGTAATGGGGAATCTTTTAAAAAATAAAAGGGAATCTGGAGTAAACAAAATAGGCACGATAATCAACAAGTCAGAACAGCTACTAGCATACGAGGACGATATAGATATAATAACTAACTCGAAAAATAAGATGATCCAAACATTCACGGCCATTGAAGCAGCAGGAAAAATAATGTGTCTGGTAATAAACGCATATAAGACAAAATACATGCTTGGGACAGGTAACATCGAAGGCGTATCGGGATTCATATACCTGGGCTCCCAAATTGCGAATAACAAAAGCTGCAACAAAAAGATAAAAAGATTATACCTTGCAAATATAGCATATTATGGACTAATGCGACACCTAAAATCCGAGACTATATCCATAAGAACCAAATGTCAAATCTATAAGAGACCTGTACTGATATACGCAGTAGCAACCTGGACGCTAAACAAGGAGGAAGAAAGACTCTTGGAATGTTTTGAAAGAAAGATTCTAAGACACATATATGATGGCGTACAGGAAAACGGAGAATGGTGACGGCGATACAACCATGAACTTTTACATCACCTTTACGAACACACGGATGTAGTTCGTACTATAAAATTGCTAAATTAAAGTGGATAGGACATATCGACCGAATAAAGGATTCAGAGTCAGCAAAACTTATTACACGACAAAGACCAGTAGGTAAAAGGACACGGGGCAGGCCAAAACCAAGATATCTGGTCCAAGTGCAGGAGAATCTATTAGCAATGAAAGTGACCGGATGGAAAGCTAGGGCCCGGAATAGGATGGAATGGAAAAAAATTCTAGAGGTGGCCTAGACCCATAATGGGTTGTGGAGTCAAAGCTGATGATGATGAACCGAGAAAAATTAAAACTCTATTCAGGAAATTAAATTAAACCCATGTTAAAATATGTTTAAAAATTAATGAAGAGAAGACAGAATACATGATCATGCAGCGAGAAAACATAACTACAGATCAACGCAATTACCTTAATTTAGACAATTTCAAATAGCATCAAATTCTAAATAGCTCTAAAACTTCAAATAGCTCGGTGTCAATATAAATGACTGCAACGGAAGACAAGTTGAACACGAAATTAGATTACAGAACGCAAATAAAGTTTACTTTTCCCTGGAGAAATTACTTTCCTCCTAGCTGCTGACCAGAAAAACTAAACAAAAGCTATACAACACGATCATCAGAGCAGTACTATAAGCAGCCGACACAAGGAGTTTGACCAAAATGGAGGAGCACTAGATTACTGTCTTCGAAAACAAGGAAAATTTTCAGATCCACTTTTGACCAGGAAGCTCAAAGATGGATTCGCAAACCATGAGCTGTACAAGTTATCCAATCAACCCCGGGTAATAAACATCATGAAAGCGAGACAGCTGCAATGGGCAGGACATGTGATCAGAATGGATGCTCCCAGAATAGTTTTCCAGATCTATGAGAAGAAGATGAAAGGCTCAAGACTCCCTGGAAGACCGAGGAATAGATGGCAAGATGAAGTGACCTCTGACTGCAGACAGATAGGTGTCACTGGATGGGAGGATGCGGCGCTGGGTAGGATGGAATCGAGGCAGATAGTGAGAGCAGCACGGGATCGTCACGTCCCAAAAAAGCTAACGTAGTGATTGAGTGTGTGTAATTTTCAATTACCATACAAAGTTTTTAAATATCGGTTAAATTATCGGATAAATTATCTAAAAAGTAATTAATTTCTAATTTCAATATCCCTGAGCAAAATGTCGATAGCCTATTTAGTTTCCGGTACTGAAAAACAAATTTAAAATTGCTTATTGCAGTTTCATTATCGTCATTTTATACTAGAAAGGTAATGTTATTTAAGGAACACTTGTCTAATGAACACTGAAAACAAAACGGTGTGTAATTTAGTCAATTAGTCAAAATCAGTTTCTTGTCTCATTTGAAGTGTCAAATTCTGGAATTACCTATTTTCGCAAGAAGGTCAAATTACTTCTTTTCTTATAGTAATTATTGCAAATATTATTGTAATACATTCACGAATTACTTTTATAATTATTCATAACTAGAGCTGGCGGCCGACTGCCAGCTGCCAACGTGAGTGACGTTTTCGGACAATTAAAATGTCCTCAATAATTTCAGATTATAAAAATGGAAATTGAAACAATATCAACAATTACCGACCTATAGCTCTTATCTCAGACTTTGCAAAAATTATCGAATACTGAATTTAAGACAGACTTAAGACACCGTTTCTCGAAAGATATAGAGAGATTCCACTTGAACAAAATGGGTTGCCTTAAAATAAATCCACTATCACAGCTATTCAAGAAACTGCATCTCAGGAACTGCATACAAAAATATTATCGGAGGTGGAAAAAGCCCACTGGTTATTTTTTGCGATCTCACTAAGTCATTTGAATGTATCACAATCCAATATACTAGGAAAACTTATGGAGTGCGAGGAAAAGCTGGGAGATGGTTTCAGTCATACCTTCATAGTAGAAATCAGTAAGTAAGGGTAAGGAATAGCAGATTCAAAATATTGCCAACTTTCATTGGTGTACTCCCCTGTGAGTGTACTAGCCCTTATACTATTCTCACTGTGTACATCTGATTTAATTATATATATATATATATATATATATATATATATATATATATATATATTTCGTCTCTTTATTCTTCCAGTTAGTTACTCCTATGCTTCTCAGGCCTTTTTCTACCCCGTCTATCCATCGCAATTTTGGTCTTCCTCTATTTCCATCAGGTTCTGATCTAAGTGCTCCTTTTGTGGGTCTTTGCGGATCTTAGTCTTCCTAGTTTTATTATTTTTACTATATCGACATCTTCATATAATATATATATATATATATGTATATATGTATATATATATATATATATATATATATATATATATGTATATATATATATATATATATATATATATATATATATATATATATATATATATATATATATATATATATATATGTGTGTGTAGGAGACAATCGGATTACACTATTTGCTGACGATGCTAGTATTATTCAAAGCATCGATGGAAAAACTACAGTTTGAAGCAAGTGTAGTAATATCGAATTTACACAATTGTTTTTCTGGCAATAATCTTTGCCTAAACTGTGAAAAAAGGAAGTATATTAGATTCGAAACCAACAGAAGAAGACCATCAGACCAAACAGCATTCAAATAACAGGATGTCTAAAATTCCTAGGCTTGTTCTTAGAAGAGCATCTCACCTGGAGTATCGTTGCAGATTACATTATAAACAGTGTAACTGTAAAGACATAATTCATAAGAAGGATTAGATAACTTCTACCCAAATCCGCTATATTAGACATATATCGCGCGGAAATAAAATCAGTGTTATCCTATGGCAGGGATGGCGAACCTATGGCCCGCGGGCAAGACACTGACCCACACAGGCTTTTTAAGTGACCCAGACATTGATTTTCTACCTTTTATTATTTTCTTATCAAAGTTGCTCAACCACAAAGATATGGATATTAAATATATCACAAAGAAATTTCTTCTCCAATTATTGTATTTTAAATATGTTTATCTACTCGCGCACCAAAAATGAACAATTCAAGTCGTTCAACACATTAATAAGTAAATTATTGTATGTGAAGGACCATTATTATAATCGTGCATAAAAGTATAAAAATCGCGCGTTAAAGTTCAATGTAAATCAACTGGAGATTCATTATTAAATGATTTCTCTTTGTTGTTACTATGGCGAACTCGCGTCACTAAACAAAAAACATAGACGTAGTGAAAATTTTCTGACCTGTATTAAAATTGACTCAGTCTGGATTTTTCTGGCTCTAACACGACTTAATCTAACCATAATCTTATCCAGATTAAATCTACGTTTACCTAGATTACATCGACATCGAACAAATAATGTTCCCGTCACTGTGCGTTTTTACTAGTTAGCAACTTTTGCCACGAGGGTGCTGAACATCTAAGAAACATTGGTTCTATTCAACATCTTAAGCAGAATATTCCACATCCTTTAATTGGATTTCGTTGTATAATACATCAGGAATTTTTATGGACTTATTCATTAATACAGTATAATCTCAATAATTCGACACATATGGGATCAGACAACCGCCGGATTATATGAAAGAGTGATGGGAGGGAAAAGCGCGAGCGGTCTCCAGACCGCCGGATTACTGGACGCGTCGTCCGATAAACGAACCGACCTTTATTTTTGGCTCTTAACTTCCAGAGTAAACGTTGTAAAACAAGAAGGAAACTTGCGTTTTGTAAAAGCTTCATAAATGAGAACAAAAAAGTCATTTACCTCTCTATTCTTTTCCAAGTGATGCCACTGGCCTTGTGTTCCACGACGTAGTACGCAAAATATAATGAACTAAATTTGACCCACTACTCCAAAAGGTTCCTCATCCCTGTTCTATGGGATACTAATATAGGGAGCACACAGCTTAAAAGGGTATTTATGGCCTAGAAAAGGGTTGTAAGAGCAATATCCCGGAAAAAAATAAGGCAATCTTGCAATCCTTGCTGGAGAGAAAGAGCAGGAGTTGTTAACATTACCGGCATTACACATATATATATATATATACATATATATACATATATATATATATATATATATATATATATATACATATATATATATAATATATATATATATATATATATATATATATATATATATATATATATATATTATTTATATTTATATTATATTATTATTTATATATTTATAAGTATTTGATTTGAGGAACGGGTGTTACGTCGATGGTGGCTAAGTGTATGCGGTGAGAGCTACGAGAGATTCTGTGGTTAGAAATGATGAATTGGCATTTAGATGGATTAGCGGAGAGTCTCCAGCGATTAAGCCATAATATCGTTTTGTCAGTTATGGCTTGGAGCAACTAAATCTTTTTTTTTGAGGTTTTTGATATGGGAGACGAGAGTCGTGTCGTCGGCTTAATGTAGGATGTAGGAGAAGAGGTTGATGTGGAGTTTGTCGTCGGAGTGATAATTATATATGTCGTGGCAGTAAATTTGCAGATCTGTTTTAAAGGAAATCTTTGATTAGGTAAACGAGGTAAGGAGGGATATTGAGTTGTTTCATTTTGTAAAGCAATCCGGCGTGCCACACATTGTCAAAGGCTTTGGAATAGGGCAGAATAGGGGAGCTAAGGAATAGGGCAGCTGGTTGTTGGTGTTGAAGTTATGAAACCTGTAGGTTATTGGAAAGGACGAATAAAAGATGGGTAGTAGAGTGGAACGGATTAAAACTAAATTGATATTTTGGAATGGCGTTTACTATGATGCTAAGGAGTCTGGTTTTAAAGATATGTTCTAGAATTTTGCAAATAATTGGTACGATAGTGATGGGTCTGTAGCCATTTGCAAGGGAATGATTTTTTCCAGGTTTGGGGATGATGACAATTATTCCTTTTTTCCAGAACTTGGGGAACGATCTCTTGTGGAGGCATGTAGAACAATTTAACAATGTATTGGTGGATATCATCAGGATATCAATCAGTTTCTGAGTAAGGATTTTTTGACAAGATCAGATCTAGGGGAACTATTTTTTCCATGAAGAAGGGCCGTTAGGTATGCGTCGTATGTTATTTAATCAAAGTCCGTACTGTCGCAGTTGAACAAGTTGTCAGTCCAGGTATTTTCTTCTATTTCTTCTATTTCTATTCTCAAGTTTGATGGTGCAAATGAATTTTCAATCTGATAGGGGAATAGGATAGCTTTTTCGGAGTCGGTGGGGTAGAGTCGGTTGTTGCAGGAGATGTCGGAGATTTTTTATTTTGTGCCAGAATGTTTTACCTTCGTCGTTTTCAATTTCTTGACAAATATAGGGACATTGGTGAGATTTTGACTCGAGAGTTGATTCGAGAGTTGACATTCAATGCGTGCGGTTGTATTCAGTTAGCGGAAAGTGTGAGTGAATTATTATTATTACAAAGTGTATTTCGTAAGCTATTTTTCTATAATACCCTTTATTATTATCTGAGAATAGTATCGAATTATTAAAATTATTAAAATGTCCAGAGAACTTAGATCGAACATCCCGTCGACAAAACAGTTCGAAATATTAACTGCGTTCCTACAAAGTGAAAATTTCGGTGAATTTTTATCTGAAATTGTAAAAAAAAGTACAACCGCTGCTTATCGTCATCTCGGAACTATCTAAACAAATAGAAGTGTTAAGTGAAGATAAGAAGAAAATCTCAACCCAGCAAACTATTGTTGAGAAGGAAACTACTAATATACCCAAAAACAAATCCCAAGATGGAGATTCGGTATTGGAACTTGACGATAACAGTGACAACACTCCGCGCTATCAAGCCAAAAAAGCGAATTCGATCGAGATTGGTGAGGGAACCACAAAAAAATCTATACAATCAACCGCAGATAGATAAATCTACTTGAAATAATAAAATCAATGGAAATATATCTCAAGAACAACCATGGGCGGTACAGCGACATAGGAAAAGGGATACACGGAAATCTAGTGTAATTCATGGAACTAATGATGACGTAATTGAGATAAAAGCAGCAATGCGCTATAAACTTCTCCATGTTCACAAGCTAGACCCCCAATTAAGTGAGGAAGATATTACCACATATCTCTTAAATAAAAATATTGATCAGGTGATTTGTAAAAAGTTGCAGTCAAGGCGTCCGGAGGAGTACCCTTCATTTAAGGTGACAGAGGCCGCCCAAAAATTACGTGGCGGAGGACAGGGCAAGCGGAAAGGAGTGGCGCGAGGTAAAGGCCCTGGCTCAGAATAGAATCAGATGGAGAGCGTTTGTGGATGCCTTATGCTCCCACGAGGAGTAAAGGAAATGATGATGATGAAACTTTGTGTTAATTACTAATACTAATTCCATCTAAAGTAATTTTTGCCTTATCGTGCAACTAATATTAATATCATATTTTCCTTTTGTTTTATTGTGGATTTTCATTCTTCTGTAAGGAAAATAGTCTACAGGAGACATGTGTATGCAAACCAATTTTACCGGTGAAATGCAAACACATTTGGCTCGAGGCTTACAAACTAAGTACTCTAAAATCGTGCTGTGAATGTAAATTCTTCTTCTATACATTTGATATCAAACACTTACATTTATTATTACTCATATTACTCCATCTAAATTCTAGATAAAGGACGAAATAAGAACATTTGAAAAGTTTACATTAATGCTTTTATAACTGGTTTCTTCATATTCCTATTAATCTTGTTTATGTAATAACCATTGTGCACTTATATAAATAGTCATATATAACGCTATTAATAATTTAATCTAATTCATTAATTTGTAGACTGTGGGAGGAGGTCCCAGGTCCTATACAGACCTGTAGCTCCATTAGATAATGGTGTATGAATCCAGGTCAATTAATTAATTTATTTAATTGATAACACTGGTACTAAACAGCTTATAACTATTTATATTATTGCATTTTGTGGAGCTTTCTGTCTGTTTTACCTGAATGTAAAATTGAATCGGGTTTGGAAATCTAAAATGCTAAAAGAGAAAAACTCTCGACCGCGTTATTTTAAATGTCCATATTTCTCTTTTTAAGAATTTTCTATCAGTGTATAACTTGAGCGCTGAAAATCCGCAATATACCGTTTAAATCTAGTGGAGAAATACTTGTAAGAACATTCTTTATCGTTATTACTTCTTATCTTATCCCATAGAACTTCTCTGATTTGCTGTGGAAGTGATTCATCTTACGTATATAACGACAAGTTAAATTGTATTTCCTCCTGTTCACGCGGAAAATTTTTCTTGATTTACAAAGATAAGTATTTTTATCGCCTTGGCAGTTCTGGAGGGAACACATTTTGCACTATCTTATGTTCTATTATTATAGTTAATATTACAATTTGACAAATTACATGCTAAATAAGTTTGCAACAAAACACCTGCAAAATAACAAAAGTTTTAACTTTCTCTCTAGATAAATTACTAGCAATCTGATAAACAGAAAATCACTAAGTAATAAATTTCTTATAGGAAATTTAATTCTCTATAGGTTTTATTCGGTACATTGCTCAAAATTTCGTTTAGGTTTCTAGTTATTTTCGTATCTTTAATATAGGAAACGTATAAAACTATAACTATATTTGGCTTTGTTGCAAAGTTGATTATTACTAAATTGACAAATAACAAATTACTAAATAATAAGGTTTCTTATATAAAATGTAATTCAAAACGAAAAATCACTAGATACCAAGTTTCCTTATAGAAAATGTAATTCTCGACGAAGTTTTATTTGAAATATCTTTTTTTAAATTTGGTACCTTTCCATTTTTTGTTCGGATATAAAGACGAACATATTGTTTACATTACCAAAGCGTATTTTAAAGTGAATATGGATAGTTTGCCATCATTTTTGCATGCTGAATAAAAAATAATTACAAAATGACGGAACATGGAATTTTGTTGTTATTATTCTTGGAGTATTTAAATATGATATATGATATATCAGACAAGAAAGTAGACATTTAAATACGAATTGTATGTGTTAAGAATCGCTGAATAGTGCAGAGTTCATTTATTGCAAATAAAAAACATAATTAATTCATAATATACCTGACTTTACATAAATTTTATTATTCATTTTAATATATTCATAAATTTAAAGATACATATATGAATATTCTTCTTTCTTATATTTGATAAAAAAAATTTATTTGTTTTCGTTGTAATTAAGTAATTCAATTTATACTATAATTTTAATATTTATAAGCTCAATATTTTAGCTCGTTGTAGTATAAAATTTAATTCTCAAATTTAATCTAACAACCGCAACAGAGAACGTGTGTCATTAGCCACAACGGAACGTTGTACAGGACCTCAAACAAATTTCACATAATGTTTAGGTGAAGTAATTATTAGTTATAATTATAATTGAATAGCGTATTAGTAATCAAGATAAGTAATAAGCAGCTAAGGTAAGAAAAACTATTCCTTAATAAGAAAATATTGGAAAAATAAAAAATAATTACTGATAATTTGTAACTTGAAGATAAAACATAAATTACATAAAATATACAGATAACATAACTCGATAAGATACTCAAAAGTCAAGGAAAGTGAGAAGTATCTTTTGAAACAGTCAAAACAAAACCAACATGTGTGAAACAGCTCATCGAATTCTGAGACATGTTCAATTTATTATCAAAATGTAAGAGGTTTGAACTATAAGGCTGAATATTTTTATTGTAACTCCTATAGCTCCGATTTTGATGTTATTCTGTTGACCGAGACGTGGCTTAATGATTCTGCATTCACCACTGATTTATTTCCGTCAAATTATCAAAGAGTTGCCAACCTAAAGTTAATACCTAACCGCAAGTTTAAGCAATTAGTCGAACTAGAGGTGGAGTATTAGCAGCATTTAATGATAAAATCAAGCTCATACCCGTAGATAATTCTGGGTTTATTAATTCCTTTTATTGATGCCGTATTATGCAAGTACTTCATCGGTTCATTCAAGCTTCTTCTTCCTCTTGTTTCGAATGAGCCTACTTTGGACCACGCTTGCTCAACTGTTGGGCTTTTATCTTTGCCCAGTAATGTCGCATCTTCTGCCGGTGTAACTCCTTTCTCTCTTCTGTCCAGGGGTTACGTTTCCTTCGGGGTTTTTCTTGAAATCCACGGACTTCCTTAGGAGTGCTCAGAGCAGATTTACAATCGAGTGGGGTAATTTCTCTGTTTCCCAGATGTCTTGGATGATCTCAGTTAGCTTGCCCACGGCATTGTTTTAAGAACCTTTTTACAGTTCAGCAAGCTTATTATTCTTAAGAAGTTGAATGATCTGGCCAAACTCCTTCCAATGAAGGGGGCAGCGAGTCCGGGTTTGGTGTGCTTTGTTTATAGTCGAAGTCTTCGCTAGGTGGGTCACAGTTGAGTAGATTTACTGAGTACAAAAAGTGTCAGTTGTCCTTGTCGTTATAAGCCAGTTTGCCTTGTGAGTCTCTGAAGTGGAGGCTCAGCGGAGTGTATTTTCTGAGTGCCTGTTTGAAGGTTCCAAAGAAATCTCTGGTTTGGTTATTTTTAGCAAAGCTCTCTTAGACTTAGGTTAGTTGGTTTTGTGTGAAGGTTCGTTTGGTTCCTCGAATTATCCAGACTGTAACCTTTCCCTGTTTTAACAATTTATGGCAATTTTCCTTGGTCTTTTTCGAATGCCACTTCATCCAGGCTGTCTGTCTTTGGGCTATTGCATTGTCACAGTCTTCAGTTCACTACGGATGCTTCCTTCTTCTAACGAGAGGGACGAGTTCATAGGCTGCCAGACAAGATCTCCTTCAGTTGGTCCCAGCTGTTTAGATTTGTATTGTTTAGTCTTTGACTTACTTCTTGACTATTCTTGAGTCGCTCTACTTCAAATCTTACCATTTTGGAGATTCTGTGTAATCTAGTGTTTCTAGGCTGGAGTCTTATTTTGATCTATGAGAGGCAGTAGTCTTAGTCCAGATTGGCGCTTCTTAGTACCTTCACGTTTTGTATTTCCTTTCGAGATTTTCGTGAAATGACCACATGGTCTATCTGGTATTCACCCAGGTTGGTATTAGGAGAAATCCAAGTCTTCAGCTTCCTTGGCAAGTGTTTGAAGGCCGTAGATTTCCTGATCAACCCAAAAGTCCTACACAGATCCACTAATCGTTCTCCGTTGCGGCTGGTTCGCTTATGCGCCGGATAATTGCCCACTATGTTTCTGTATTTTTTCTCTCTTCCTAATTGAGCATTGAAGTCACGAAGCAGTATGACGGTGTGCCTCTCTGGAAGTTTAGAGATATTATCTTCCAAGTCTTCCCAGAATTTATCTGTTTTATCTGGATTGCGTGGTTGATTGGAGCATGTACATTGACTATACAGTAGCTCTTGTTTGCGCATTTGAGAGAGAGGATGGATACACGACTGCTCGGGCAGGTAAAGTCGGTGACTGAATCCAGTATCCTGTGACTGAATATAAATCCTGTACCTAAGTGGGGTACGTTCTTTCATGTTGAGGATTCTATAGCCTTGTGACTCGAAGGCATGTTCGTCCGTAAAACTGTTTTCCTGTACTGCTGTCAGTATTATGGTGTGTCGTGTTAGTCAATGATTTTAGTCGTATTAGTCAAAGCTTATTATTAATTCAAATATTCATTAAGCCTATTATCGATGTGTCCCCATACATACCTTCTCATGTCCCAAGTTAAGATTTCGAAACGTTCATTTTTGCCTTGGAAACACTCCTTGGTCAACAATTAATTATTGTTTGCGATTTTAACATATTTTTAACTGAAGTTCGTATATAGCTCACTGTTTGCAAGTATTTAAGAATGCCCTCGACATTACACAATATAATTAAGTCGGCAACCTAAGCAATAATCTCTTAAATTTAATACTAGCTAATGTTCTCCACAGCTTGTCTATTTTACACTCTCCCCTAGTGAAAGAAGATAAATATCATCCTGCTCTAGACATTAATTTCGTTATTTCCAAAACATGTAATATTCGTTCGTTTCCATCTAATACTCAAATGACGTAAAAATTTCGTAAAGCAAACTTATTGTTACTGTATCAAGTCCTTTGCGATATTCACTGGTCATCTTCCTTGGAACAGTACAATAACATGAATGAAGCTCTTTATATTCCTTTTATACTACTTTGTATCAATGTTTAGATAAATTTGTGACCAAGAAAGCTTACTCTGCGTCAAAGTCTCCTAAATGTTATACCTTTGAAATAAGGTCCGTCTTGTGACTGTAAGAACGAAATAGGAAGAATTTGCCAAGAACTGGTGATTGCCTATTTTACGAGAAATGCAGCCGATACAGACAAGCTAAAGCTAAATTTGCGGATAAATATAAGACTTATATTCAAATGATGAAACAAACATTAGGAAAAGTCCAACTGAGGCAATATGTGCAAATATTTAAATTACAAACGTAGTCATTCAAGAATTCCTGACACACTTCAGATTGAAGATTTCGAGTTTATTTAGCCTTACACCATTGTCAACGCGTTTGCTAACTTTTTCTCAAGTTCATTCTATTCATTTGAAGCTACTACTCCTACTGAATGTCATTATGTTCTATATCATTAGTCTTTATACCCGAAGTTAGCGAAAACGACCTCTTTCTAATAATGTATTAATTATCTAATGAATTTATATCTGGCCATGATTCTATACCTAATTTTTTAACCCTCTCATGCATGAATTTTTGAAATGGCGAATAAAAAAAATTTCAAGTATTCTTAGGATATTTAGGATATAAGAAAACACTTTTTTGTATTTTTTTTTATACTTTTACAAGATTTTCAATCATGTCCACTGTAGTGGACTACATGCATTTATGGCTACAACTTATTTTTCTGAAGCTGGCAAAGTTGTGCAAATGTATCTTTCTCGAACAGTTCTTGTCGTGGTGTCATTAGCGTACATTCCAAAACGTGCCATTTGTCCCACGTTTTGGATAAATGTAATTGTTTTATAGTTTTATAGTTTGTCAAGGAACTAAGGGTTTTTATTACCACGATAAAATCTACCTCGCTCAAACATATTAGAAAACGTGCGAAGGCCTATAAAAACCTTCTTATAGAGATTAACCAGAGGATCAGACATTTTCAGGGATTTAGAGAATTTAAGCCACGATTGTTCATGGGAGGAGCCAAGGAAAAAATCAATCTCCTCCTTATTTGAATTGAATGGATGATTTATTTTTCTTTTTCTTCTTGATTTAGGACTTTGTCCTGCTCTCTACCCCTCTTGCGATTCGGACGTCCAGGACTTCTGCCATCTCTTGGGCGGGCGGCCTGGGGGTCTTGTGCTTTCTGGCCTTCCGCCTTTTGCACACTTGGCAACTCTATCCTGGTCCATCCTGTCTACATGGTCTCTCCAGTTCCTTCTCCGGGATCTGACCCATCTGAAAACATCTTCCGTTTGTAATTCATCTCTTATGGCGCTGCTTCTTATTTGATCCCGTAGTGTTACGCCTTTTATTGCTCTCAGCGTTTTCAATTCGGTGCTTCTCAAGAGTTTCTTAGTTTTTGTTGTTTCGGCTCGGGTCTCGGCAGCGTATGTTAAGATAGGTCTTACACTGGTTTTATATTTCCTTATCTTGCATTCTCCCGTCATATATTTGTTTTTCCATATTAGTTCTCTTAGGCTACCGGAAGTGAATGGATGCTTTTATGAGGTTCGCTCATACTTCCTGAATCAAGTTTCTGCTGCTCCATATTTGCGACCCTAGGTAGTTGAATTTCATGACCTGTTCTATCGTTTCTCCAATATAGAATCTGCAACTATAGGCTAATATCCATCTCAACTTTTGAAATTTTTCTATACCATGTTATTTATAATCAAGTAAAATGTTTTATTTCTCCTAAACTCCTTCTTGGCTTCTCCTTGGCTTTGCGAATGGTCGTTCCACATTTATCAATTTAGCAACATTTGCACAATATGTATCTGAAGAAATGTATGTATGTTGATATGATATATACAGATTTATCTAAAGCATTCGATAAGATACAACACAACCTTATTTTACAATAACTTTATAGCCTAGGCTTAAACTTGTTTTGTTACTCATAGTTTGTTACTTATACTATAATGGCTTCGTATCATCTGAAT
This sequence comes from Phosphuga atrata, assembly GCA_944588485.1. Classification (NCBI taxonomy): domain Eukaryota; kingdom Metazoa; phylum Arthropoda; class Insecta; order Coleoptera; family Silphidae; genus Phosphuga; species Phosphuga atrata. The sequence goes on along the minus strand of OX155896.1, from coordinate 9,416,658 downwards.
TTCTGGCCAGATCGGATATCCCCCAAGATTCTAACTTGGGTCCCTTATTATGCATTATCTTCATTAATGACTTACTGTCTGGAATATAATGTGCCGCCGACGCTGTAGCATTAGTTGACAACATAAAATTATCCGTAAATCGATTAATTCCCATGAGGATATGTTACTTTTACAAAGTAATATGGACTCATTTGTGAGATGTGTTATACACAAATTAAAACTTAACACCATCAAGTGTTTTTACGTTACAAACTCAAAAACACTTTCTACTATACAACCACCTATACAGTTGATGGTAGCCCTATTACTAAGGAAGAAATAATGAAAGATCTTGTTGTTATATTTGATTCTCGCCTATCATTTCTCGCGGATACTAACCTAATGAAGCAGCTTCCTATTACATACGTCCTTTGCAAACTGGAGTATGCTATTCTCGTCTGGTATCCTTTATATACAACACACTTGACAAAATTCATCGGCGTTTTTGAAATACTTGTACAGGCTGGATGAAGTTTATTCTGAGATAGGAACTGGTATTAAACAATTATTAAGACATTACATAGCTCCTCTAGAAGATATAAGTAGTCATTGCTCTGCACAATTTATGTCTCAGCTCTTGCATAATCAGATAGACTGCTCATTACTCTTGGGCAAAATTCCAATGAACATTCCCAAATTATCATCTAAATCTGTTGCCAGTTTGTGCCAGAAAATTTCAAGGACAACTGTATTACGTAGAGCCATCCATCCAGCCATTACGTAGAGCCACCCATCTTCTAATGTGAAAAGCTGCTGACGAAGCATCCCAGGATATGTTTTAATTCTAATATTTATTTCTCTTTTTGTCTGAGAACATTTTTACTGTTTTGTATATTGATAGTTATCAATCGCCAATTTTATGAGGCACTTGTTTAACAGGGATTTATATTATCTTACTCACCTACTTAACGATTTGACGTTTCAAGAAATGCCTAAGTGCTGTCATTTGATAGTATAAAGCTATGTGTCTGAATTATCAGACCTATTAATAAAGAGATATATAAAGAAACATATTTGAGATGGTTTTACGAACTAGCTCGTATATCGAGTATTTCAATACACGAACTATCGGCAGATCATGCAATGACTCGGTTTTACATAATTTGACGGATTTCACTATATGACTATGACATATAGATAATGCTGAGAGTATTAGAAGGGCAATTTAACATAGAGTAAGGAAAACGAGATAACATTGAATAATATTTCCTCCTATTGAAGGGAAAAATTTGGTTCATTTTGGAAGTATTTTTATGGCCTTACTCTCCCGGAGTTATAAATTCAACGAATGACATTTTTATGTTAACCAAATCCAAGTCTGTGTGCCATTGATTACATTCCGTCCCGAATTTGATTATGTTAAGTTTTCCCGGGGATTTTATTCCAGCAGTAATAGTGGAAATTTGAATGACAACATCCATCTTCTTTATCATTTTATTGCGTCGATAATCGTTAGAGATAACGACATGTATATAGTACGTATTCGGGGCCGACACTGGCAACAGTTTATTTCGTAGGGACTCGTTGAAACGTTGCCAAAGTTTAGGTTATGAATATGTTTTTGAGCATCCCATTATCACAATCAAATGTGACATGAATTTATATTATCAGCATAAATTTTACTACGTACTGAAAAAATAGACATTCTTCAACACATCAGAAAAATATATGATTTTTTTTCATTTATTTAGTTTATCAAACAAATTCTACGAGATTGCAAGTTTCTTGCAAATATCTCTCAGATAACTGACATGATTATTAGAAATAAACAATATTAAACTAATCATTAGACAGACTACCTATGTAAATTGAATAGACATTTTAAGGAAACACATATTCCTTTGCAAGCCATGGATTCTCAAACTTTTAAATAAAATACAAAACTCTTTGAAATAAATAATGCCAATTAGAGGAAATCATAATTCCAAATTAAACAAAAAATAATCTACTCTAGGACAGTGATTCTCAACCTATTTTCTCTTGCGGTACACTTTCAACAATATCAAAATTTGGCGGCACACTGACAATAAAATGAGTTTAATAATCATTTATTCTGAAAGGGTATAAGATTAAGGTTTAACGAGCGGATTGATAAATTCAATTTAAATTCGCGAGTTAAACTTAACTTTATTAGCGAGTGAAATAAAAACTTTGCTTTTTATTTCAACTTTTTGCTTTTGTTTAAACAAGAAACAATTCTAAGAAAAGTTGGTCATGATTGTGGTGTTCTCATGGCAACGATAAAATTGTTGATTCGTGCGTCAAAATTTTGCTTAAAGTATTTATAGTGTTTAATTAATTTGTGTTTTATTAATCGTAACTGGATATACCCGAAGAATTATTGTTAGAAGGTGACGCGGAAAGATTACTCCGGCAAAAATCATGAGATTTGTACAAACAAATTTTCTTATAATAAGTTGTGCGATTGGCGATCAAAAAAGAACATCAGGGAACATTTACGATTATGTTTACGGTGCACGTAAGTGAGTTATTTTGATGCATTTCACTAGTGAATAAATCACTGTTATATTGAACCGTTTGCAAGGAATTAAACATGACTTTATGAGGCAAAATTGAATAAATTGAAATCTCGGATTATAGCGCATGTAAGGAAGGCGTCCAAATCTCAAGGTAAATTATTTTAATTATTTTTCTTATTTTGGATCGAGAGGTCGCGCTACCGCCTGATATATGATCTAGACTTATCAGTTTTAATATTACCCAATCTCACCCATGACCTAACCTAGGTTAAAACCGTGGAAATCAGTAAAATATTCTTTATTACGTCTTTTTTACGTTAGTTCTAATTTCTGCCACAGCATACATGTATCAAACTACGTTTTAGCCGAAAACTCTGCTAGTTTTGTTTGGGTTTAATCCAGATTTGCAGTTAAACTATACAAGCATGCTGTATCAAAGTATATACCAAATAATTTGTATTGTTTGCACTGCTAAAATTTGACGGCACACATCAAGAATTTGGTGGCACATAAGTGCAGCGGCATAGTCGTTGAGAATCACTGCTCTAGGAGATAGAAGGAGTCATTGCTGTGCACAATTTACCTTGTTTATAGTATTTCAACTTGTGATACATCATGATACATCAAAAGAAGCGTCAATTAAGTTAACATTTTTTTTATATCTGGTTCTTTATCAATTCAATCTTAAAGTATCATGCATAATGGTCCAATATTTGTTTGTAATCTTAATCCGCGTCGCAAAGGGTCATGCCTTGAATTTATTTCTTGATCTATCTGCTTTTAATAGAATCATTTCGCTTTAAACCTTCCTTTATAATCAAAGGTATCCTAAACCAATTTATTTTTCAGATGAACTTTTATAGCTTTTCCTTGGACATAATATAGTGTGTTTGTTTTTTATTGTATTGATTTAATTTATTTATCTATGTACATTTATATTCTATTTTTTTAAATTTTGATGTAAGAAAACTGAAGGAATTTATAATTGATTTCTGTATTCCGGAAAGGGCGAGAATATCTGGAACTCAAAAACTTTTGTAAATTGACAAGAAAATTGGTAATATGTTTACAACACTGACAAGAAAATTTATATCCAAACAATTTGCACCTCATATTTCTTTTATATATGTAACGGGTCGCGTTTGGTAGTAGCTAAAGCACAATTTATACTAATATTTTTCATTTTTGTTCTATTAAAGTTCGAAAGCAAAATATATACTGAACAAAAATAAACATAAATTTGAATGTGAAATTTGAATATTTTTTTGGTAATGGTCTCGTATTTTTTTTTTGTTAATATTGAAATGTGTTAATGGTCGGCAATTTTTTTAAATATTCAAATTTAACTCAATCAATTTAGGAATTCTCTAACTGATTTCACGTTCAAATATATGTTTATGAATATGTATAAGCCACATTGCGCTTTTTCAGTCGGACTAATTTTCAGACCGAAAAATTAGAATTAATTGTCGATATTGTCATTTGTATTTTACATATTAATAACCACTTTTAAAAACGTTAAAAAGTTAAAAAAATCTTTATTCTGCCTCTTTTCAACGTGTAAATCTGTTCTACAAAGTTTAGTCAATGTCTTACAAATTCTTTTAAAAGCGCTATTCATCATCTAAAATTGTAGAAATTAAACAATATTGTTACTGAACAATGGATATTTATTATTGTACAAAAATACTGAATTACTGAACAATAAATATTTTATAATGTTTTCATTTACTCAGAAATCTTTTACGCAAAAATCTACGGAATAAAAACCAAGGAGAAAGCTTGTCCATGCTTGTCTGCTCCTTTTTATGCGGGAGGAGGGGAATCCTAAAAGGCACTTGGTCCCACCAGGTAGTGTTGGATTCAGGACCTCTTGGCCGAGCCTACCAACTAAAACTCCACTCATATTGTGTGAACCCAACGGGACTGCTCTTCGCACAATATCATTGGGTCAGTCGTTAAGATCTTTCTTATATCAACATTTGCCTGCCTGCTCTTCTTTCTTCTGGCGGCCCCTTTCGTCCTTCTTTTTCTGGGTGAAGATTAGCCGGATTATACTCTCTAATATTTTCCAGTTCTTTTCTGTCTCAATCATTTTGTCTACGAAGTCAGCTAGGTTTATTGTTTCTGCTAGATCTGGCCACTTTCTAATGTATCCATTCAAATACATTATGAATCACGTTATCCTGGGCTCCGCAGTATTCGCACATATATAGCGTTCGTGGCTTTTCCAATCCTATGTAGATAGTTTCGGAAACTAACGTGGCCACTGAGTACTTGTGTAACGTAATAATTCACCTCGCCGTGTTTTCTGCTGACCCATTTCTGTACGTCTGGTATTATGCTCCTTGTCCATTTTGCCATTTTTCTGTGTTCTCTTTAGTCCTGCCAGGTCTTTTACACAGTATCAGTCGATCTGTTCCTAGCTTCTTTCTTTGACATCGTTCCTAGGAGTTTTTCCTTATACGTGTTTCTTCTCTCCATCACCAGCTGTTCGATGGGTGACGAGAATGGCTTCCCTTGATACTGTCCTGTATGCGCTACTGACTCTTAGAGCCAGTTTCCGTTGTACTTTTGCCAGTTTCTTCTTTGTTTTTTGCCTCCTCATGGCTTTTCTCCATCCTGCCGCTCCGTAGGGCATCACTGAGTGGGCCTCCGAACACAGCAGCCTTCTTTTGCTCGCAGTGGGACGCCCCACGTTCGGCGTTAGCCGCCCCAGCGCAGCGGTCGTTTTCTGCGCTTTCTCCGCCGCTTTAGAAACGTGGTCGCTGAACGACAGCCTTTTGTCGATGATTACTCATAGGTACTTCACCGCGTTTCTTGGGCGTTAGTGTGACATCTTTAATCTTTAGGATTATCTATAACGGGAGGCTAGTTTCAGCCGTTTTCCCTCCAGGCACTCATCTACCGAGGTCAGGAAACTCATCTACCAGCTTCATTGCTTCGTTTGCCCTACAAGAAACTATATTTTCCGCTTTCCCGCAGATTATTATAGCCAGGTCGTCAGCAAAACCAACTATCTCGGCTCCTTTGGGCAGTTTTATAATGAGTACTTCGTCATAGAACATGTTGCATAGTATTGGGCTCATTACTGAGCATACACTGTGAGACATAACAGCTGATTTTGTGCTCTACTCTTCTATTTTCTGCCTCTATAACAATTTTCCTGTTTCTGATGTAGCTTCAGATTATACAGAGAAGGTTACAGAGAAGCCCTAGTGGTAGCCCTAGCCCTGTCGCCTAGCCTACGATGTTCTGCCACCCTGCCTAGTTGAACGCATTTCTCAACTCGAGCGTTATTAGAAAACTGATCTTCCTTATGCTCCGTGTTCCGGCTTTGGCAGCCTCCGCTATCTCCACTACCTTTCTTACGGCGTCAATAGTTGATCCATCTGGTCTAAAACCGAACTGTTTCTGCGACAGATTCATTTCTTGCCTGAAACTTCCTACTAGTAATTGTTCAAAGAGCTTACCTCCTTAGTCCAGAAGACAGAGTGGTCTGAATCCAACAGCTGCATTCATCAGATTTTTGTGTTTGCTGAGTAGCACTAGTTTTGCCACCTTCCACTTCTCGGCAAAACTTCCCCTTTTGAGGCAACCGTTCATGACCACTAATACATACTCGGGTGAAGCGTGGAAGTTGGTACCAGAGAAATGTATCGACAAGCTTACGGAGGAGTTTCAGCTTACGGAGGAGCAACAAGATATGGAAAGGGACAAATGGTATCCCAGCCAATCCACAAAAATGGGGACAAGGAAAGGGTGGAGAATTACAGGGGGATCATGCTGATGAACTCTTCCTACAAAATGTTCGCCAAGATTCTAGAAGGGCGGTTGAGAAAAAAAGCAGAGGAAAAGCAATTAATACCTGAGGTGCAAGCAGGATTCAGAGAGGGAAGAGGCACAGTCGAACAACTCATAACGCTTAGATTTATAATTGATCAGGAAATTAGATCTGGGAGCCTTTTTGCTCTTTTTATCGACCTGAAAGCAGCGTATGATTCCGTAGATAGAGGGAGACTGTATGAATGTTTGGTTAAAAAGGGTATTTCGGAGTGGGTAAGGAGGAATGAGATGGAGGTGTATAGGGAAAAGGTGTGTAAGATCAGGGTGAATGAGTGTGTAACGGAATATTTCGAGATTAAAAAGGGCCTGAGGCAGGGATGTCCACTGAGCCCCACACTTTTCAATCCCTATGTGGCTGATTTTGAAAGAGTTTCGGCAGACGGGAAAGCTGGAGGAGTGCTGGTAGGGAGAACAAAGGTGTGGAGTTTAGCATACGCTGCTGATGTAGTGGTATTTGCCAAGACAGCTGGGGAATTGAGGAAGGTGATTGATAGGGTGATAGGGTTTTTTGAAAGGAGAGATTTGAGTGTGAATGTGGAAAAAACTAAATGCGGGTCAAAAGAGCTGGGATGTTCAAGAAAGAGCGGTTTGAATGGAGAAGGAGGGAAATCGAGGAGGTGCAAAGGTTTAAGTATCTGGGGTATGTATTTGGAAATGGATGTAGCAATAGAGAGCATGTGGAGTATGTAGCGAAGAAAGCGTGGGTGCAGCTGGGCGAGTCTGGAATGAATGGAGGAATAAATTCGAAGGAACCTTCAGGGCGGCTGAGAAGGTGTGGAAGGTGTGTGCGAGAAGCATTTTATTATATGGCTCAGAAGTCTGGGGGACGAGAGAGGAGGACAGGATAGAGAGGGTCCAGTTAAAGTTTTTCAAAAAAATCCTGAAGCTTGATAGGTCGACACCTGGTTAAATCGTCCTCCAGGAGGTGAATGCGTGCAAGGTGGCAGTTCTGGCAGCAAGAAAGGTCATAAGGTATGAATATAAGGTGAGTGAAATGGGAGATGAAAGGTTAATAAAAGAGGTTTTTAGAGTGGTAAATCGAGTGGTAGGAGGCGGTATGAAAGGGAGTGATGGGGGTAAAAATAAGGGGAAATTGTATGAAAGAGGTGGTATATCTGGTGAGGGGCTCGAAAGGACGATGCATAAGTCATGTTAGCAAGGTATAGGTGTAGATGTGAGGTGCATGGAAGAAGAAACTGGATGAGTTAGGAGCATAGAAAGTGTAGTGTTTGTGGGACAGTAGAGGATACTTGGGAGCATTGGATGGAAAAGTTTACAAGGGGTGAATGGAATGAGGGAGAGAGGCAAAAGAAGGAAAGAAATGGGAGGAATGTATGAATGTTAGCGGAAAGTGTCTGAAACTGCTGAGACGGATAAAAAGATGGAAAGGGCAAACTGGTTACAGAGAAGGTGATTATAAAAGAAGTGGAGTTTATTTTGTGTCAGCTACAGATATTTTTGTATTTTTATTTTTTAAATTTATATTTTTTTTATGTGGTTTCTATATGCCACTAGGTTAATAAATAAATAAATAAATACTCGGGTGCCTTGCTTGCTACGATTTTCATGACTTCTGGCGGAATCTCATCGGGCTCTGGTGCCCTCCCGTTTTTGATTCGGCCTGTCGCGGTTTCTAGCTAGTCCAGCGTGATCTCCGGTGTATTATTGACCGTTGGCTGCTCCCATATTGGATATTGCTGTGTAGGGAACAGTATGTAGACTACTGCTTCGATTTTTTCCAAGGGCCGTCTTGGTGGAGGATATCTGTTTTTTAGGCCTCTAGTGGCAGTAGCGTAAGCGTCCCCCCATGGATCCTCGTCCACCATCTTTGCCAATGTGTCCTTTTTGAGGAGTTTATTTTTAATGTTTTTTTTTGATTCCTTGTATGCCGCCCTAAGGTTTATAACCACTTCCCTGTGGTCGGTATTTTTCTTTAGATTCCTCTGGAGCTTTCTTCTCATGCCCATGCATTCTCTCCTCAGTTGGGCGATATTTTCGTTCCAACAGTACACTTTCCTGTTATTTCTGTTGTTTCCTGTTATTTCTGTTATGATAGTCTGCTCCTGACAAACCTTTTCTAGTATACTCTTTTCTGGTCTTGACTTGTCTTATCTAACACATCCCAACCTAATTGCGCTATCAAACCTAGTTCATTCAGTCCTCGTTATCTGAAAGAGCCAATAGCTTCCATCAAATCTGAAATTTGACCTACTCTTAATTAAAAAATTCATGTTTTTATCACTGATTTTGTAAAAATATTATATAACTGTGATTTTTAGTGGAACTAGTGCTAGTTTCTCTTTTCTGACCGTGTCTAGTTCTAACTGGTTTTACCTGGACTTGTTTGGTGTTGTCTGGACTTGCTTGGTCTTGTCTGGTCTTATCTGGTCTTTTCTGGTCATATCTGGTCTTGCCTGATCTTGTCTAGTCCTGTAAGCTCCTATATGGTCTTGTCTGAACATGTCTGGTCTCATCTGGTCCAGTCTGGTATTGTCCGGTCTTGTCCGGTTTTGCACGTTCTTGCTCATTCTTGTATGATTTTGTCTGTTCTTGTACGGTCTTTGCCGATCTTGTACGGTCTTTGCCGACCTTGTCTGGTCTTGCCTGGTCTTGTCAGGTATTGTCTGATCTTGTCTGGTCTTGTATGGTCTTGTCTGATCTTGTCTGTTCCTGTCTGGTCTTGTATGATCTTATCTGATCTTTGTATGGAATTGCTTCATCTTATCTTGTTTTAGTTGATTTGTTTGATTGTGTCTAAGCGTGTTTGCAAATGTCTGGTATTTTCTGGCTTTATCCGGTCTAGCCTTTTCTTGTCTGATTTGCGTTAGTTTTTTTTTACTTTACTTTAGATTTGCGTTATTTAAGTTGGTTTTTGGGTATGGTTTGGTTTTTTATGGTTTGGTTTGATTTCGTTTATGTCTGATTTGTGTCTTTTCTGGGGCTGTTATGTGACTAGTCTGTGTGTGGTCTGTGTTTCGTCTGTGTTTGGGGTGAGTCCAATTTGTGGATAGTATGTGTTTGCGTTTTGTTTGAATATACTTTGTACCAGCCCTGCATATGGTGTAGTTGTATAGTTTTTGGCTGGGCTATGCTTGTTTGTCCATGTTTCCATAGGTAGAAGAAAATGAGCATGAAAGGATATGAGTATCGTGATGTTTTTTTTTTAATAAGATGTGAAATGAGTTTTGGCAACAATGTTTACAATGTTGTGGTGTATCCTCATTAAACATCAACCGAGTTTACGTTATTATTAGATTAGCGCGGAAATGTTTTAGTATCTCATTCGTGGTGCTTCGTGCCAATTAATTATATTACGCTCGAAAAAAACTTTTATATTATGCGAAACTACAAAAAAAACTTTTATTTCTTTAAAATTCTTTCAAATTACACTAATTTAATAGCACGGATGTTTACTAGAAACTTTTTTAACTCCCTGAAAGTTTAATAATTAAAAACTAGTCGTATTTTTTCATAATCTTATATTTTATTAAACAAGAATATTTTAATGAATCTTACAAACAAAAATAATGCTGACGAAAAGTATTTGATATGGTTTTGAATTTCATAATAAAAGCAGCTTATTGCAGGGTATCTTGAGATGATCTACATTAAACTGACCACAATATGTAGTAAACACTATAAAGTTAGCTTTGTATCATAGATGAAAACATGTTTGCACCAAAATATCAAATATGTATTTATATGGTCCAATGTCGGGCATTGGTCATTTAGCAATAAATAACAGGCTGGCTTTATTATTTTTCATTTTCAACATGATATGAAAGAAGATATGAGTTATTTTATAGCAAACTTGTCACACACGTTCCTTTGTATTGTATGAGTTTTATTTTTCTATATATTTTTGACCCATATATATATATATTAATATTTAGGTTTTCGCGGGAGTAATATGATTTCTTGGGTTCTCGGGGTTGCATCCACGTTTTATTTGAAAAATTCTTTTCACGAGCTTTCGGCAATCTCGCTGTTGCCATCTTCAGGTTATATGTTGCGTTCTGCTTGACAGTTCAGGCAGTTCTGACAGTTCACTGTTTGCTGACGACCATGTCACTTGATCTTTGTAAGGCTGCTCTTGTTATTCCATGCACCGTTAATCTCCATGTGTGTGGTAAACGTTGAGCATCATCTCTTTTGTTTAAGTTGTTAGGTCTTTTTTTATCTCCATGGCCTCCATGATGATCCGCTTATGGTAATCTTCCATTTTACTTATTGTTCTGGTGTTGTCGAAATTAATGGTATGTCCAGTGGTTGCTACATGTTGGGCAAGAGGTGATGTCTTGTCTTGTCGGCTTACTGCTTTTTTGTGTTCGTCTGGTCTAATATTTATTCGTCTATTTGATTGTCCGATGTATGAAAGATTGCATGATCCGCATGGTATCTCGTACACTCCTTGTTCTTCTAACGGAATTTTGTCCTTGGGGTTTCGTAAGATTTGTGAAATTTTTCTGTCTGTGTTGTAAACGGTCTTGATATCGTACCTACCCAGTATTATGCTGATTTTGTCTGTTGTTCCTTTGACGTATGGTAAAAAGGCTCTTTTGGTAGTCTCTAGTTCTTTCTTATCGTTAGCTTTTGGTTTTTTGCGTTTTTTCATGATTGTGTTTATTTGTCTTTTTGGGTAACCATTTGATATCAGAGCACTGCGCAGTTTGGATGTTTCTTCATTTTGGTGTTCTGCATCTGCTAATTTAGTGGATCTATCTATAAGTGTTTTTAACACCCCATTGAGTAGTGCTGGGTGGTGGTGAGAGTTTGAATTTAGGTATCTGTTGGTATGTGTCATTTTTCTATAAACAGTGTGACCTAGAGTTCCATCTTTCTTTTGGATTACTAGCACGTCTAAAAATGGTAACGTGCCATTTTGTTCTATTTCCATTGTCCAATTGATCCTTTGGTGTAAGCTGTTTAAGTGGTTCAAGAACTTGTATAATTCTTCTTTTCCATGTTGCCAGATGACGAATGTGTCATCGACGTATCTTAACCAGAGCTTCGGTTTTTTGGTGGTTGTTTTCAATGCTCGTGTTTCGAGATCTTCCATGAAAAGATTGGCTAGCACAGGTGATAAAGGTGATCCCATGGGTGCTCCTTCTGTTTGTCTGTATCGCTGTCCTTCGTATACGAAGTGTTTGTAAGACAATGCTTAACTTGGTCAATTATGTGTTTTGCTGGTTGGTACTTTTCTTTAATTATGGTTACGGCTTCTTCCGTTGGTATTTGTGTGAATAACGAAGTTATATCAAAGCTTACTAGGATGTCATTATGTTCTAGTTTATGTTTTTTGATGATGTCAACGAAATAGGTAGAATTTTTAACGTAAGACTCCATGTCTTCAGTGTATGGTTGTAGTATTCTGGCTAAGTACCTCGCTAGATCTTGAAGTGGTGAGCCGATGAAACTGACAAATGGTCTCAGTGGAACGCCGTTTTTGTGGATCTTGGGAATACCGTACATCTTCGGGCATTTTGATGATTTCTCTCTGGGTATTATTGCAACTTGTGTTTGTGGATCTATTGGTGTTCGTTTGATCAAGGCTTTTGTTGTTTTCTCCAGATATGTTGTCGTATCTGTTGAGATTGGTTTGTATGTTTCGTCTTGCAATAATGCTGTCATTTTTTGTTTGTAATCCGTGGTGTTCATGATAACAGTGGCATTTCCTTTATCTGCTGGAAGCACAATAACGTTCGTGTTCGGGTTAAGGTTCTAGAGCGCTGCTGTTTCTTCTGGTGTGATATTTTTCTTTGGAGGTCTGGATTTGTGTAATATGTTCGTAATATCTTGGCGTATTGTCTCTGCCGAATCCGAGTCCAGGTTTTTTATTGCTTTTTCTATGTTGCAGATTATGTTCTCTGTTGGAATTCGCATTGGTGCTATTGCAAAATTTAATCCTTTTTTTAGAACACTGATAGTGGCTGCGTCGAATTGTGAATCTGATAAGTTACGCACTCGTTTATGTGAAACATGTTTGTTGTTCTTGTCGTGTCTCAATGGTTGTTGCAGATGCTCTATTTTCTTTTTCGGTTTTATAAAAGGTTGTGTTTTCAGCATTGTGCTCAGCTAGCATGTTGATCGTATTCCATAGAAGAGGGTGGATTTGGTTGCTTAGTTGGAGATGCAACCTGATTAACTCTTGATCCGTGGTGTTCAAACTATGTCTTGTGTTTTGTACCCTTTCTCTTAGAATAGCTTGGCTGGTCCTGTACAAAATGTTGTTGATTCTTGGTGTCTTGATATGGAACGATACTTTGCAGCATGTTTGGACAAGTTTTGTGTCCTTGCACCGCCGTAAGAAGGCCAAGTCACAGAGTAAAGTAATTAATAAAAAAGTCCATGCAAATTTGGTTAGTTTAGTGTTTTAATCGAGAAAATCATAAATTTAAAATGCTCATTTTCGTCTCTAGATGTGAAAATATTTTCATCTCTAGAATGAAAAAATGTCACTTTCATGTAGTGTAAGCCCTGAACTTTAGGTTGAATACGAATCTTATTGCTTCTTTGTGTATTGTGATGATGCGTGTATTGTGCTTTATATTTGTTCCGCAACCCCAGAATAGTATACCGACGCGAATATGGCTATGGAAGTTATCATAGTATACCGTACGTAATATATCTGGATTTAGGTAGTGTTTAAGAATTCGTAATGCTTATAATGCTTTGTTAAGTTTTTTTTAAACATATGATGTATGGGTAGTCCAATCTAGAGTGTTGTCTATATGGATGCCAAGAAGTTTTACATTTTTTCCGAAATTCAGCTTGATCATTTTGAATATTCATGTTTGAATATTCATCTAAAATATTCATGTTGTATATTCTTTTATCACATTTTTTTAAAAATATATGTCTTTTTTCTATTTAACACTAATTTGTTCTCACTAAACCACTTTTCCAGCGTTGCTATTGATGTCTCGATGCAGTTTCTGAGTTGGATTGTATTCCTATTAGCTACAATTAAGCTCGTATCGTCTGCATAATTTAGGATCAAATTTGTGGTATTACATTTAATTTTGGTACGTAATTTATGTACAAAATAAACAGAAGTGGACTCAAAATGCTACCCTGTGGAATACATATATTTACGGTTCTCAGCATCGATCTTAGTTTCTCTTGCGGGGTATAAATTACCCATTATGCGGTGTTGTGTTTTTTAAATAAGATGTAAGCAAGTTTATGGTTACTCCCCTAATTCCGTAACTTTCAGCTTTACTTAATAGGATGGCGTGTTCGACTCTATCGTATGCTTTAGAGAGGTCCAGAAGAATCCCACATTGTATATTGTGATCTCAAAGTTCACTCATTATCTTATGAATTGGAAGAAAGCAGTCTCGATAGAACGTCCTTTAATAAACCCATACTGTCGCTGACTAATGATATAGAATTTATTTAAGAAGAGTTATAACCTTTTACATATAAGCTTCTCCATAGTTTTTGAGAATGCTGATTGTAGACTGACCGGCCTGTAGTTGTCTATATCATCTACGTTTTCGCTCTTAAAAATTGGTATTATTTTAGAGACCTATATTGAACTTAGGAAAATTCCGTGTACAAACGCATTGTTAACGATGACTTCAAGTGATTCAGAGAGTTCTTCAGCGATATATTTGAGGATTGCCATAGAAATTTCATCGAAACCCGAGTTTTTTGTGTGCTTTAGTTATATTATAACTTGTAATTCCAATAATTTCCTTGTATTTAGAACCAATTGTGTTATTGGTTCTAAATAAATAGAATTCGGGTTGTTCTGCAGCTTGTTTTCGTAGGTAAAATTTGTTAGGTCCTTAGTAATATTTAGGGGATTGTTTGCATAAAAGTTAAAAAGAAAAGTGCTCCAAAATTCTTTATATTCTCTTTGGCATTTCTGCAATGACGGAAAGAGGTTTGTTTTTTTTCGAATTTAAAATTTGTTCGTATAGCTAGATGATCCGAGATGTGAAAATTTAGCACTTCTGCGGTAAAAACCATATCCGTATACACTGCTATATGATCTAATCATGTATTCGAGCTGGGGTGGGTAATGTCGTTTATTGTCAGTGTTGTATTAAATGTCTCTAAGAGTGATACAAAGCCACTGGAAATAAAGAATTGTCTTTTTTTTCTTTAATGATCTTATTTAACAGGATACACATTTTGTCCGTGAAGAGTTTCACATTAGTTAACAGCGCCCTATAAATGCCGATGAATATTGTGTCTTTTTTATTTATTTTACAGTTAGATTTAATTGCAGCACATTTAACCACTGAAATATGATATAGGTCATTGACGTCAATCCTTCTCCTGAAATTTGATGAATATGTGTAAATGGCCACTCTTCCGTGTTTCCCTTTCTCCCGACAAAAGCTGGAGGATCAATGAAAATTGTTTCTCCAGATTGTGATCTGGACTGTTCCAGTGCTCAGTTAATATGAGAAACTGACAGTGTTCGTTCTTTTCTAGTATGTAATTAATTCAATCCACAGAATATCCAGGGGATTGGGTGTTTAGGCAGATCAAGCTTCCTTCCCTTTTGTTACTGCAAGGGCTAGTGTTTTGCTGTAACAGTTCGATTTTTTCTGATTTTCCAGCTGTAGAAAATATCGGTTGATACATGTGTATCTGGGCCAAGTTTCGGGTTTTTGTAGCTCCTCGAGGAATTCAAAAGGAGCGAATATTCTGAAGGATGAGTATTCCTCTAGACGTCTAGATGCTAATTTATTACATGTTATTGATGTTATATTTTCGCCTTGTAGATATCCTACGACCTCAGTTTCATTTACACCAGGAGCGAGTTTATAAACATGCAAGTGTGCATATCTGTTAGCTGCCCTGATGTCTGATGTTTCTGAGTTTCCGTGAATAAACTCAGGCTTCCTACTTTTCCTATTCTTTTTTCTTGTCCTTTAGGTTTCCCATATTTCTGTTTATATTTTTTTCTTTATATTTAGTGTTTCGGTTTATATTTTTTTCGTCCTCATGGACTTGGTTTCCAATCAGAATTGGTTTCGCCTAGATGGTGTTTTGGTCTTTCATCTGTCTTATCGCTGTACTTTTTTCTCCGTACTTTCTTTTGTCTAATTAACTTAACTGACTATTAAAATTCAAATTCAAAAATATTTATTTCAGTATTTAAGCAAGTATAGTAAATATAGCATATTTTACAAAAAGAGATGAATGTGACGATTTTTGGTGAGGTGGGAATTTGCTCACAAGCGCTAGCGAGTTAGCAATCACACCGAACCAAAAAAAAAAACTTTCATCTCGAGTAGTAAATGAAATTTTTTCTACTGATTTCGGTTGTAGAATCCATAATTCGACTTTAATAAATCCAATTCGAGCGAACTGTCAGAACTGTCAATACAAATTTAATTGTTGGTTTGGTCGTTTCCATGGTAACATATTGCATTCTCATAAAAGGTGATACTTTTCAAGTCAAATGTCCAAATTTTGTTTCGGTTTTTAAATAGTTTTAGGCTCGTTTGTACGAGCATTACGTTTGTACATAAAATATTTTATTGAAATTGATGTAATTAATAAGAAAGTCCATGCAAATTTGGTTGGTTTAGTGTTTTATTCGCTAATATCATAAATTTAAAATCCTCATTTTCGTCTCTAGATGTGAAAATATTTTCATCTCTAGAATGAAAAAATGTCACTTTCATGTAGGGCAAACCTTGGAGAAAATGCCATTTTCATATATATCAGTAGAAAAAATTAATTGCATTACAAATACATTCTAAATGAAATGTGTCGCTGGTAGGAATAGGAAATATAACACTCTTTGTATTACACCTTCAAGAAGAACTCTTCAAATTCGTAGAGTTCAATGTTATTTATATTAGGACTTGGGATAGCTGTTTCTTGAAACTTTTTATATTACTAATTTGTTTGATTTTTCGAGGCAGAGCATTAAATAGTGTCATACTAATATACGGGGGATTTCTTTCGGTCAGCTTCAACATGCTTTAGGGACTACCTAAATAATGGCAGCAGGGCAACTGATGGTCTTGCCAGTACTATGGTCTTGCGCACAGCGCTCGACACACCATATTCGAATGTGATAGATAGATAACGAAAACAGAAGCGTGGGATAATATAAACTTCCCACAGACTAGAGTCGACACATCTGATCTACCAAATGATTTAGTCGGAGAGGATCTGGACAACAACCACTAATATGGTCATAAATATCATGACAATGAAAGAGGAGGATGAATGGAAAAGGAATTGTAAAAGTTTAAAGATACCCCTAAATATTAGCCGTAGAAAGGGGATATAAGGTAAGTACAATACAACGATATCTTGACGTCATACGTGGAGCGGTTCCAAGATGCTCGGGAAGTTTAGCGAAGTACTTGACAAGTTGAGCTAGGGTGCTTGCTACGCCCTGTTAAAAGAAAAGTCTGTCTGTCTAGTTATGTCTGCATAGTCTGCTGCGTCTAGTTTATTCCTGTGCGCCAGTCTATTCGTTTACTTTTATTAGTAATTGAAGGCTATAAGTAAGGAACACACCAATTATTTTGCTATTAAACCGTGTAATTTTCATAAGCTTACATATGGGATGTAGAAAATTAAGAAATCATACCTCCATTGAATCTAAAATCTAATATTGCGGTCTAGGCTAAAAAAAGAAAGAAGAAGTAAATCAGAGAGACAAATACAAAGAGAAAAAAATCTTACGAGCATAATATTTTTCAATGAGCTCGATAAATTTTCACGCCGGGAAAATGCTGTCGTCCCATTCGGAACTATTAAAAATTTTTTTATAGAAAAAAAATCTATTGAGCAGCACTCTAGCAAATGAATTCTATTTAGCATAAATTGGAATATTGAAAATGAATTGTAAAGTAATTTGTCATGAAATAAAACCTGAAACACGATTAACTTAATTTTTATACTAAATTGAAGCGAAATTTTAACGAAACTCGCATAATTAGATAAACATGGTTATTCAAATAAATGTATTCCTGTTTCGACACAATATAATCCATAGATATTTCTCAATCTACAGAGAGGAAAAATTTGTGAAAAATGAACAAATTTTGGATGGATTAGTCTACACAAAATTATATACAAAATAATACCTATAAAGGGAAATACTAGGTTCAAACATAAAAAAAATATTCATGGTTTAAGCCTGGGGTCCCCAAACTTTTTATCCCGTTGACCCCTCCATAGAATATTTGCCTTAATATCGACCTACAGATTGAGTATTTAAGAAAAATATTAACTCATTTTTTGCATTACTCTCATTTTGCGACTACTACCGAGCACGTTAACAATATGTTGACATACCTTTTTATTAAAATAGTTGATATATCAATAGTCGATAGTGGGATAGATATATCTGAAGAGAAGCAGCAAGAATATTGATATTTGTTTGAAAATTGATAAGTTTTAGTCTCAAATTACCACGGTTTTTTCAAGTTCAATCCTTCCCTCTGTTTTGTAAAAATTGAGTTATAGGACTCAAGTTATAACTAGGGTAGTCAGTAGTTGATCATATTCGTATTCCTATATTTTTCCTAAACAGTTGAATTGATCCTCTTTCGTATTAATCGACCCCGGTGTATTAATCGACCCCTGGAGAACTCTCATCGACTCCCTTGGGTCTATATCGACCACTTTGGCGACCACTGGTTTAAGCAAATAAAAAAAAACATTTTGCTCGTCTTTAAAAGAGATACTAGACAACATATCGAAACAGACAAGTTTTAACTGAAAGATTAGTTTTAACTGATTATTTTTTTTAACTTAAAATTAGACATACAAGATTATAGCAGTTTTCATTTAAAATAATTTACTGGATACTATCTCAACATAGAACAAATTATGTTTGAAACGTGAAACATGCACTTACGGGTTTCCGCAATTCATTTTATTAAATTGCATTATATATAAGTTCATGAAGTTTATTCCACATGCAGTGAAATTAACTTAAATAAATTACAGCTAGTTAGACATAATAGCTTATGTAAATAAATTTGTTGCTCGTCCGCTCAACTACCAACTGCTTTTAACACTCTGAAATATATTCTGCATTCAAATTATTTTCTCCGTACTATTTATTAGTGCATATTTTCCTTTTCTGGTCTTGTCTGACCTGTCTGATCTTATCTATTCTTGTCTGATTAACCTTGTGTGGTCCTATCCTATCCTGTCCATTTTTGTGTATTATTGTAGGGATTATAAATCTAATAGCGCATGTTTTATTTATCTAGAATTTATAGCGTAATTAATGTAGTTCACCGTTAATGAATTTACATAATATTCCGCAAGTACACATAGGTCAGTTATTTCGGAAACATACATACATTTTCGAGATAAGAGACGCTCGACTAAAATCTCAATTTCAGCTTGTTTATTAATCCATTGGCCGTTATAATATAAATTTATATCACAGACGAGATTACGTTATAGGAATACTTAATTATTTTACTCTGCAAGAAAATAATTATATGAACTGAACAACTAAATTACAAAAACTGAACTAATAAATTCAAAAAATACGCAATGGCAAGCATTGAAAAAATGAATTCTATTATAAAAATATTAATTGAAAAGTGAACATATGTAATTAGATTTTGATATAATATCTCTTTATATTATTCAGGTTTGGTGCTTGATTAAGAAACCATAGATAATAGCTAATATATAGTACAATATCAATACGATGCCATTTATGAGATTCAACAAAATATAATAAATCATTTGATTCATCGGGCTTATGACGCATAGTCAATATTAATCTGACAAGACTTGTCAAATTGCAGACTATACTGCAGTGGGTTCAGTGAAGTTTCACCGCATACGTTTCACGGCGGACTCTTCACCGCAGAATATTGTCTGTTTATTTTAAAATTTACATCTGAAATCTTAACATCTTAAAAATAAATACAAAATTTTCAAACCAATTAATAACTCTAATTTTAATTACAATTTAATAGACTAAAATATAAATATTACTCTATAACTATAAAACGAACTTCTTTTCCACTTATAATAATTATGATGCATTGAAGATGCGTCCTCGCCGCTAGGTACTTTGTTGAAATTATTTTTCAACCCTCTGCAGTTGGGGTTATTGGTAGCACGTGCTCGCTCCTTTTAAAGCGTTTATTTGTTCCTACGAGTGCAATATATTTACCATCTAACTGCCGGTAATCTTAGAGGCGTTGGAATTTACAAGAAGCACTAAACCTAATTTTCTACTGTTTGTTGCATCCGAGAGACGAATATATTGTCCACACAACAAATACCACATACAAAATTTAAAAAAAAAATACCAAAACTCTTTTATTTATTTTTATTGGAAATACATTTGATCCAGTACAAATGGCAGATAAAACCAGATGAGTACAAATAACAACAGATGAGACTTGAAAATACCAGACAAGACCAACCAAGACCATACAATACTATATAAGACCAATCGAGAATGTATAGGACCAGCCACTATCAAAAAGACCAGACTACACTAGATATGGGCCACAGAAAATTAGACACGTCGCCAGAGTGCACAGTTTGTCACCACACACCAAAAATCTAAAAAAACGGGGATTATCGTGCGAGTGGTAAATAGTAGTGAGTTAGATTATAACTGTAAAGGTACAATAATTACTAAAAACAAGGTAAATAAATTCTATATAAATTGGTAAAAGACAAAATAATATACTGCGTATGCGAAATTAGAACGTTTAAGAGGCAGCGTTATAGACGATACGCCGTGAAATACGCAGGTGGTGCGGGGCCGGCCGGCGCCGGCGTCGTGAAGTTGCTGTGGCGTAGCAATTGAAAGTTGCAATTGGATACTTTATTTATAATATTATATAAATCCATTAGCATTTTGACCATTAAGCACCTGGTTTAATGTTATGTACAAAAGAGACAGAGAAGTGGTTTTTAAATGTTATAAAGAATTAACTTAATACGCAATCCATACAATCGATTTAACTTATTGGTGTGTGCTAAGGCATCCAAACCTGTTAAAACCGATCCCGGTTAACCGGGTTTTCTGCTATAATTTAGGAAACCGTAAAACCGTTTTTTTTTTTCGAAAAAACGAGTTTTTTTTTTTTTTCAAGTGGAAAATAATTTTATTTTTTTGTTGATATTCATGAAGTATTATATTGTGGATTTATTTGTACTCAAATAAAACGTAAGAGCAGTAAATACGTAGTGAAATAACGGATCGCAGTTTTAGAGTGCGCAGAATCTTGATCCTGAAAATCTTGATCCTATTCTTGCATTTTAGTCTAGTTTCGTACTTTAATAAATAAGTATATATAGTTATCTCTTCCTAAAGAATTTATTCTAACAACAATATCTTTTTTATGCTTTACGTAAATATAATGAAATAATACAAAATATATATATATTTTTATTATTAAATAAATAAAATGGTAAATAAATACTTGTTTAATTTGGCATATAGCTGCAATATTTTTGAAATAAGTTTTAAAAGCTAATACTCAATTTATTTATTGTTATACTTAAAACCGGTTTTTAAAATTACATCGGGGTTTTGGATGGTCTTTGGTGCTCTCGCAAGTATGACAACAAACCGCAGCGCACTGACGCACTGATTGGTGTCGGATGCGGACACCTTAATACAAGTGCTGTCTGCTACGATACATAATTGGCATCACATCAGATTTACGAATACGGTTGTAAAATAGTTTATACAGGGTGTCTCAGACCACCCGTACCAGCCTTTTATTTCGACAACGCTTGGTCCAATGTGACTGGGACAAAAAAAGTATTGCCAAAGTGAACCACTGATCAATTTATTTTTTACTGGAATAATCCGGAAGTACCCGGAAGCGGAAGTAACTTTAAAAATTCAAATGGCAACATAGGTCGAGTAAGGTATTAATTGATGGGTCTTTTTAAAAGAAACAACTTTTATTAAACTGTTTTTTTTTAATATTTTGCATATTTACAAAAACAAAGGAAAAAAACTAAAACGAACATCTCGACTGGAAGAATTGAAATCGATGCTGGAATAAGTCGCTCCACTGCTTGGAGAGTTTTAAAAACAAACAAAATTCCATCCATTCCATATCTCTTTATACCAGAAACTTGAAGAGCGGGATTTTCAAGATAGGTTGAATTTATCCTTTTAATCTTAGAATGGAAATAAAAATAAAACTTTACTGTAATGCAAAATTAAAATAAAATAATTCTTCCCACTGTTATTAAATTTTGGAAAATGTATAAAATAAAATAAAAAATTGAGAAGTTCTTTCTGCTAAATGCATTTGAAATCAGTCGTTCTATTGCACCGCAGTAACGGTTATACCCTATAGACAAGCAACTACCTCCTCAGGTAGGCGATTGTAAAGTCTGGGACCCCAGCGTACCACGTGCCTCTCAGCCAAGGAGGTTCGGCTGCAAGGCTCGTACAGGGGCATGCGTTGTTGTCTGCGAGTCGCGTGATAGTGGGCAGTCACAGGGAAGTCAGACTGGTGTTTATGAATGAATTTTAGAGAATTTAATATAAACAAATTTTGAATATTTGAAGTCCGAGATTCAGTAAAAAGTAAAGCTGAGCGATCATCAAGTGGATTTTTTTAGACAAATTTTTATTAATCTTTTATACGCCAAATTTAGCGGTTCTATCACAGTCTGCCCACAATTACCCCAAACCACAATCCCACGCTCTACAATGGACTTGATCAACGACACGAAAACCATTCTCATCTGCTCCGCAGATAGCACACATCTCATTTGGAAAAACACAGGTACGAGATATGACAGTCCCACCGCAGGTGTCGGTACACCATAATGCCTAAATATTTAACGCTATCGACCAAGCGGATTGAATCACAAGAGCAAACCTGTTTATAACAACACGTTCTGTGATTCAACAGGCGAAAAGTTTCTGCTGGTTGTCCAGCAGCTGTTAAGAAAAACAGAATTGCCATAGTGTTACTCACATTTAGACTAATTGTAAGTAAGTTTGAATCAAGCCAATTTTTTCATTCCCGCTGATGCATTACCGTAAGCTTCATTCCAAGAGGAACCTGAAAAAATAGCTACTGTGTCATTAGCAAAGGCATATAACTTACAATTTGTAATACCTACTCAAATTTAATAAGTTTTTAATATATATTAAAAATAAAACAGGCCCAAGAACTGATCCTTGTGGCACACCCGTTTTCAATGTCAATGCATCACTGTTGGTTTCCCCAATTTTATCTACCTGAGTCCGTAGGATTCAAGTAGGATTCGAAAAATTTGTTTGTAATACCTCCTATCCCAATTCTCTCCATTTTCCGTAGTAGCAAGTCGTGGTCAACTGTGTCAAAGGGTTTTTCCAAATCTAAGAAGACCCCGAGACATTTAGTTCCATCATCTAGACCAGGGGTTCCCAAAGTGCGGCCCGCAAAGCCCGTGAATGCGGCCCGCGATATTGATACGATGTTATTATATTTTTATTAAAGAATAAATAAGTAAATATTAAAATAAATTATAAATATTACAAATAAGATATAATAAAATATTTTAATTACCTTAAAAAAAATTAGAGGTTTCACCATAAGCGTTTGTATTAATAAAATATTGCTTAGTTTATATTTACAAAAATATTTTAGTATGTCTAGTCTAGTTATTACACATTTGTACAGAAATATAATATAGTAGTCTAGAATAGATACGGAGCTGTTAATCATTTAAGACATGCAATTTGAATTGATAGAATTACAGGAAAATATCGATGCAAAGAATTTTTGTCGCAACAATTCCTTAATTGATTTTTATAAAGAATTATGATGCGTGAATTATCCGAAATACGAAAACATGCTAAACAAATGTTTCCATTATTTGAGAGCACATATTTACGAAAAAAATTTCTAAACTAATAAAAAAAAAAAAATAAGAAATAGTTAAGTGTATTTAAAACAAAAAAAAATGGTGGTTATTGTTTTGATTTTATTCCGTTTTTTTTGCCCGCCAAAAAATTCGAAAATATTAAATTGGCCTGCCTAAGAAAAACTTTGGGAACCCCTGATCTAGACAATCGATAATTGATCGAGTTACATTAAAAATTGCATATGTTGTATTTTTATCATTTCGAAATTCAAACTGATTCTCAAAAATAAGTTTAAATCTATTTAAAAAATCAACGAATCTAGCTTTGACACACTTCTCCACAATCTTAGCCACACTTGAAAGGAGAGACATGAGACGATAATTACCTAGAATTGACTTATCATTTGCTTTATAAAATGGGATTACTTACGGATTTCCTCAGCAATTTGGCGGCGATGGAAAATAAACTGTTTTCGAAACCACCTCTGAGTTTGAATAAGAGCGTTCGTTCTAATAAAATGCTCTATACAAGCAACCGCTCCATTTTCAAAAAAACTTGAAGTCTGAATATTAAGCAGTATCTGAAACTGAATATTAGGTAGTATCTAGTGATGTATCGAATATTTGTAATCGCATTCAGATTCAGGAATATTCGCATATTTTTTGACATTCTCATTCGCATTCGAAAAACTATTGCGAATATTTTGCGAATATTAACATCCGAAAAAATACTTATACATAAATTATATTTTAAGTTTTATTATGTAAATAAAATATTTATTTTTTTATTTTCCGTTTTAATTTTTTTTTTAAATTAATAAAGAAACACCTGCTTTCAGGTTTGTGCTTCCATACCCAACTACACATTTCACTTTTTCTTTGGTTATTTCCCATGATGGCAACATACCTACATAAGTTTATGGGCAATGTTTTCTCCGGTACCCCAGCTGTCATTGAACACATCTACCTTTAGCGCTTTCATTTTTCTTTCGAATTCTTGTGCACTCTCATGGCAAGTAAGACTCAGCAATGGAGCCCCAGAACAAGAATCTAACCACATGTCACTAAATGACATTTTTGAAAAGGACTTCAGTTATTCGTGGATTGTCTGGCTCCCTTTGCTATATAATTCATAGCAGATGCAAAAAACTTTGCAAAAAAAATCATCCATGTCGTATGGCTCTATATTGACCATTAGGTTAAACAGTTCTCTTTTGGCATTTTTTAAATTTTTTATTAGTTTGAACTTCCTAAGTGATTTATTAAATATATTTAAGATGCTGTAAGGAGGCATTTTGTCAGACATAGTTAGATTGTGTCTAGGCAGTTCTTCTTATTGTATCTCGTATTTCGTTCGGTTTGTTTCTGGAATTTCTCGAATAGATATTTATGTTTAAAGAGAAACATCATACTTTCATATATGTATGTGTCGTTGCAGGTTAACATTTTAGCCCTTTTAAAGTACCACCTACAGGATTCTCTAAACTTCAGATTAAACAGTTTGCGTATCACTTGCTTTTGCACTTTAGATATTCTATTTATATACATGCCATTCCCCCAAAATATGATTGCAAATCTTAAGTGTGAGTTAAAATTTGCATAATATACCATTCTTGAGACTTCTGGATCTACATATCAACTGAGAATTCGTATTGCGTAGACTGCGTTATTCAATTTCATTATAACTTTGTTGATATGTGAGGACCAATCTAAAGTATTATCGATATGGAGACCCAAAAAAAAAGCCTCACTGATTTTTTCATGAGAATGGTTTCATTATCAATTGTAATTTCTTCTGGATAGATGGATGTGCATCTTTTTGTTTGAAAGACTGTCGACTTTGTTTTTTTTGTTTAGAATTAATCCACTTTCGATGAACCAAGATAGCATGGAGGACATTGCTATGTTTGTATTAAGCTTGATTTGTTCTGGGCACTTATTTATAATTAGGATCGTCTTGTCGTCGGCATGGTTTACCATTGTATGTTGGGTTGCGAAAGATATTTGTGGTAAATCATTTATATATATATATATATATATATATATATATATATATATATATATATATATATATATATATATTGTAAATAATAGCGGCCCGATGGTACTCCCTTATGGAATGCCCATATTTACTGCTCTTGGCGTGGATTTCGCGACCCCATGAGGTGTTTCCAACCTGGTAATATGTAATCTATTTGCTAGATAGAATTTTATCCAAACCATTGCCACTCCTCGAAACCCATAGTTGTACAGTTCATCACATAATATTTCATGGTCGACCAAATCATAGGCTTTACTGAGATCAACTAGCAATCCGTCAGGTATATTTTTTGCTTCCAGGTTTTCAGTTACCTCTGCTACAAATTGATAGCAAATGGTATCAATACTCATACCCTTTATGAAGCCATGTTTGTTGCGGACTAATAAGTTTATGTTTGTTTAAAAATGATACTAATCTTTCACATAACAGTTTTTCAATAATCTTCGAAAATACAGATAAGATGCAGATAGGTCTGTAGTTGCTAATGGAGGTTTTATCGCCACTTTGAAAAATCGGCGAAATTAAGGCCACTTTCAGTCTCTCTGGAAAAACACCATATTCGAAAGAATTTATTATGTGTTCTAGTGGATTAAGCACATTACGCAGGATATTTTTGATTACAGCACTAGGAATGTCATCATTGCCGGCACTTTTTTTATTCTTAAGACTCATAATAGTGTTGTATAATTCTTCTTCAGTAGCGGGTTTAAGAAATATTGTATGCTGATTTTCGACTATTCGATTCAAGAATGGTACCCTAGGTTGAGCCTTTAATAAATTAAGCGCTTTATCAACACAGAAATTATTGATGTTCATGGCCAAAGAATGTGGTTCTCCAGTATTCTCACAAAACGCTAGTTGTTTTCATTTTAAACCAGTAATTTGTTGTACTATGTTCCAAGATGTTTTTTGGTGTGTCTTTTAGCTGTTAGTTAAAATTTTGTTTTTTTTTTCTTGTCTGAGCAAGTTTGAACGAAAGGATTTCATTATAGCGGACGACTTCAGCAATAATATCTTAAAACGCTCTAATTCAAGCCAGCAATTTGTGTTCTTACTGAAATCATTTAATGCTAGACCAACAACAAGAGAAGTATGCCATCCCTAATCTGGAAAGTGTATCGATAATGTTACATTGAATACAAAACTTAAATACAATAATACTGAATATTATACCTTCTACGTAGCTTGTTGTAGAGTTTAGAGTTAGATTGCTGCTGGATATTGTATGAAGTAGTTCCAAGTGTTTTTTATAATCAGTTAGCTTGGAATTAGGAAGTATTCGTGGTGTCGCTCGTTTGCTATCAATGGTCATTAAGGGAAATGCTTCATTAAATTGTACGAATAATATATCCATGAATACATTCCATTGTTTGCTATTTTCTTTTTGGTCAATATCATAGAGTTCATTGCATGCATGATACCTTCTCCATTAGCTCACGGTGATGACTTCTATTCTCTTCATTAAAGCACGTATTCTTTTACGAACTGTCGGTTCATTCTTTCTGGTTTGCAAATTTAGAACCTGGGCAAAGTGGTCGAAAATTGAAGATGTCGATACTGTATTTCAGTTTTGTATTCAATATAACATTATCGATACACTTTCCAGATTTGGGCTTACTTCTCTTGTTGTTGGTGTCGCATTAAATGATTTTAGTAAGGACACAAATTGTTGGCTTGAATTAGAGTGTTTTAAGATATTAATGTTGAAGTAACAATATTAAGAGCTCATGGAGTTTCTCTATAAAAGAACGAAAGTTAATCAAAGGGGCTCTGTAAATATCAACTATTATAATATTAAACCCGTCTAAAACTGATTCTATAGCCGCACATTCAAAAACATACTGCTCCGCCATGCCACTGAAGTCACTCCTTAGTTGAAAAAAATGCCTTCTTTGTAATAGATAGCTACAACTCCGTGTGCGCCCTCCACTCTACAGAAGTAGGCGGCTAGTTCAATTTTTGTATTGATTTTCTAACATAAATTCAACAGTTTTGCCGTCAAAGAAAACGTCTTGCCACAAAAAAACGTTTCAAACAAGTGTGACGTGGCCACACGTTATTTGTTAGGTACGTTAATATATCTGTCTCGGTCAATTGCGGATCTAAGCGGTATACATGTAAGTGCTGATACCGCGTGGCCGCCCTAATTTCAGTTATATCATCATTGTTACCATAGAATACATTAGATTTCCTCATTCCTCTTCTTCGGTGAAGTTGCGTCTCAGATGTTCCATTTCCTTCATGCAGGGCTTATTCATCAGTTCCAATCACCGTAGTTATCGCTATCGCGGGATTCCCATTTACATTTTTTTTGTGCGGCTGTGCCCCTCCTTATCGGTATTAATCCTTCGGCTTTTATCAACATCTTGTTGGCCTCGCTGGTACTCGCTGCAGAACAAACTTTTTGTGGCACATTCCTAACGATATTGATAGTTTCTCGTTTAGAAACACGATCACGATTCATTAAGTCTTCGTACATTTGCGATAAAACTTCCACCTTTTTTGATAAATCGAGTATTACTACTAAGAGCAACTGGTTGTAATTCCTTTTTTATAATATCCGCCATAAAATGGCATATGGAAATTGCTACTTGTTAAGAACGCATTTAAGATGTCACACTGTTTTTCAGTGATGTTATTGGATCGTAGCTCCACCGGCATAATTATAGAAACTATATGTTCTATATTTTAATAAATCCAAACTAATTAATCACACTAAGGTAATTATTTCTAGCTTTGCAATTTCACTGCTTGCCGCGTGACTAACGTCAATTCAGGAATATTTTACCATATTTACCATATTTCAGTAGAAGTAGAAACTGATTTACTCATTTTAACAAATCACTCATCTCTATCTAATGTCAAAATTAATTTAACTGAATATTTCTATTCACATTCGCATTCACGAATATCGGCGGCGGATATTCTTATTAGGGTTCGCGAATACTTAAAAATTGACATTCGTTACATCACTATTAGACAGTTTATATTATGACAAATGAAAAGCCCTCATCCTCTTCATTACGTCCTCAAAAAACTATTTTTATTTAAATTTATAAAACGCACCAGTTTTATTCTTGACCATAGGCGTCCAAAATCCGAGTTACGGCTCTGTATTATATATAAAATAGTTGATTATATAATGTATTTTTATGTTGGTTATAAAAAATCTTTGAAAGTAGAGTTTGAATACTTCGTAAACTAATCAAATAAAAGCTAAAATAAAACGCAACATTTATGTGGAATGGCTAGAGGTGGGAAAAACTATTACTGGCATGCTAGATTGTAGATTGTAGATTGTAGATATGGTGGTGACGACTTGTACTGCGACCTTTATAGATCTATTGTACCCCACCCTCTCCTCCAAGTGTTGGTGTGCTTGCCCATTTAGAGCGCCTCCTCTAATCCTGACTCCTTTAGGAATCTCAGGATCTGGGTGGGATTCAAGGCCTGCAGCTCCTCTGTGTTTAAGCAGTGAGCCCCAAGGTACAGCTGTCTCTTGCGGAGTAATGCTCCGCAGTCTTTGAGCAGATGTATGGGGGTTTCCTCTGCTGAGCCACAGAATCTGCATCCATCATCCTCCTCTAGGCCTAGGGCCTTGAGATGTTTCCTAAGTCTGCAGTGTCCCGTCAGGGCTCCTGTCAGAATTCTGAGCTTGTTCCTGCTTAATTTCAGGCAAGCTTTAGTTCTCTTCTGGTTGAAAGATCCCAGCATCACTTTGGATTGCCTTAGCCCTGGAAGTTCTTCCCAGGTTTTCATCCATTTTTCTCTTATTTCTTCATCTAAACTTTTGCGGATGGTGTTCACGCTCATACCGCAAAAGGGTTCCGGACCTATAAAGGGGCTACTGGATCCCTTGTTTGCTAGGTGATCGGCTTCTTCGTTTCCGTCTATACCAGTGTGTCCTGGTACCCAGTATAGCGTTACTTTATTATCCCTGCCAAGTTTGTTCAGCTTCCCCACACAGTCCCATACCAGTTTGGATCTGATGGTGTATGAGCTAATGGCCTTGATGGCTCTTTGGCTATCTGACAGGATAGCAATTCGTTTTTTGCGGTACTTCCTGTCGAGGTTAAACTGTGCACATCTTTCGATTGCGTGTACCTCCGCTTGGAAGATACTTGGGGATGTTCCCATGGATTCGGAGTATCTGGTACGAGGTCCAAACACTCCTGCACCAGTTCCTTCCTTTGTCTTCGAACCATCTGTATACCACTTGATGGCATTTTGCTCTATGTGGTATGCTGAGGATTCGTCGCTCCAATCGGCTTTACTACTACACATTGCTGTGTAGTTTTTCTCGAAGTGGTATTTGCATACCATTTCGTCCTTTGGTATTTCCAGCCAGGGGATCTTGGCAGCGAGGCTGTTTCGGTCTCTGCTCCCGATTATTGTACCTCTGCCCATTCCTTCCTTGCTGAACCTTACGATCGCCGATCTGGCGGCGCTCTCCACCACAAGGTGTAGCGGAGTCAGATCCAGCAGCAGCTCCAATGCTGCTGTCGGACACGACCCCATCGCTCCCGTGATGCAGACACACGCCAGTCTTTGAGTCTTCTCTAGCTGTTTCCTCATAGAGGCCAGCTTGATTCTACTTCCCCACGCAACCGCCCCATAAGTGATTGCAGGTCTCACTATCATGGTGTACATCCATCGCAGGATAGTGGGGTTACAACCCCACGTTTTTCCTGCTAAATTTCTGCACACCATTAGGGCGCGTTTGGCTTTACCTACCACTGTCTCAGCGTGTCTATTCCAGAGGAGTTTGCTATCTAGTGTGATACCCAGATACCTTATCTCCTGTTGGTATTCTACTGCCTTCCCATCTATGAGTATGGGATGCAGGCAGTTTAGTTTTCTCCTTCTAGTAAATGGTATCACCGTGGTTTTGCTCGGGTTGAGCCTCAATCCCACTGTTTGACACCACTTACTAGTTACTTTGAGGCCTCTCTGAACAATTTCACAGAGCGTTCCCTCAAATTTTCCTCTGGCCATTATGACTATGTCATCGGCGTAACCTTGACATTTGATGTCTAGGTTGTTTAGCCTAACCAGTAGTTCATCAACTACCAGGCTCCACATCAGCGGCGATAGTACACCTCCCTGTGGGCACCCTCGAGTTGTGGAGATCTTAATGGTATCTCTTCCCACTTGTGTCTCCGCCACTCTAGTTCTCAGCATTTCTCCCATCCACTTTGAGATAGTGCTGTCGATACTCCTTCTCTCGAGGGCCGCCTTGACAGCCTCGTGTGAGGTGTTGTCAAAAGCTCCCTCTATATCCAAGAAGGCACATATCGCTACTTCCTTTGTCTCTAGTGCTGCTTCTATTTCATTTGTCAGCTGATACAGGGCGGTTTCTGTGGATTTCCCTGCTCTGTAAGCATGCTGACTCTTGTGTAGTGGTGTACCTACCAGCACCATAGTCCTAAGGTAATTATCAATCACCTTCTCCATTGTCTTTAACATAAAAGATGTTAGAATAATGGGTCTAAAAGACTTCGGTTGAGTGGTGTCTTTCTTTCCCACCTTCGGTATAAATACCACCTTAGCCCTTCTCCATAGCTCCGGTATATATCCGAGCGCTAAACTACTTCTAAAAATATTTAGAAGATACGGCATTAGTTCTCTCTCTCCCTTTTGTAGGAAGGCAGGAACTAGTCCGTCCACACCTGGGGCCTTAAAAGGCTGGAAAGTGCCGATAGCCCATCTGATTCGGTTTTCCGTACAGATGGACGCTGCCCTCTTCCAGTCGGCCCGACTTGGTTTCCGTGGTTGCATCAAGCCCTCGGTCTCCCTGTATCTTCTGCATCCCGGAAAATGGGTTTCTAGTAGGAGGAGAGCTCTTTGCTCTTCATCCTCCGTGAAGGTCCCATCCGGTTTCTTGAGAGTGGTTGTCATTTCCACTCTATCCTTCGCTAGTGCTTTGTGCAGTCTAGCTGCCACCGGCGTGGATTCTATGTTTTCACAGAAGGTTCTAAAGTTTTCCCTTTTTGCCCTTCTGATCTCTTTATTGTAGGTGGTAAGCACCTCAGAGTATTCTAGCCAATTTCCGTATTGCTTGGCTTTGTTGAAAAGCCTACGTACTTTTGCTCTTAATGTAGACAAATTTTTGTTCCACCATTTTTCGTCCTTATGCTCCTTCACGGTTTTTACCGGGCAGCTGGATTCAAATGCCGTGGTGATTGCTACATTTAATTCTCCTACAGCCTGCTCCAGCACGGTGTAGTGTTTGATACCACCCCGCACTGTCACCTGCTCTAGGTTTTCTTTTAGTTGTGAACTAAACATAGGCCACACAGTTTGTCTGGGGTTTCGAATGGGGGTACTTTCCTCACTCGCTCCTTCCAGCTCAAACTCTATGATCCTATGATCTGACATTGAGGGTTCACTTGAAACCCTCCACTTTTTAATTAGTTTACTTACGTTAGCGCTACCTACCGTAATATCCAGTACCTCATTTCTGGCCTTAGTGACAAAAGTTGGTGTGTTCCCGACGTTGTACACAATTAAGTTCTCTTTAATGAGGTATTCTAAAAGGTACTCACCTCTCTTATTAGTGTCCGTGCTGCCCCACATCTCGTTGTGGGCGTTCGCGTCACATCCCAAGATGAGTGGCAGCCTTCTCCTAATACAGTGCTCGACCAGCCTTTGTACCTCCATGGGTGGTATGTTATTACCATCGCCAGGGAAGTATGCTGATGCGATCACTACTTCGCGGTGGAGGCCCTCGGTCTTGATGAGGACCTGTATAGGAACTAAGTCCCGCGTTAAGAATTCTGAAAGACATAAGTAATTAATGTCCTTTCTTACCATAATGCAAGTTCTAGGGGAAGCCTCACGGCTGTCCCATACCAACTTACATTCCCTGTTGCTGAGGCCTTTGATGTTACCTCCGTAGGTCCAGGGTTCTTGCAGTAGCGCTAGCCCTAGGTGTTGTTTGGTGAACATCCTAGCCATCACAGCCGAGGCTGCTCTGGCATGGTGGATGTTCACCTGGGCTACTTTGGTGCGCCTGCTGGTCATTCTTGGTTTATGACAGGAGGCGGCAAGTCCTTCTCTGTCTCCACCAGAACAACTTCTACCTCTTCCTCTGTAGACATAGCTTGACTGCTCATGTCTACGAGTGTGAGGTCGAGGTCGTCTTCCCGGTAGTCCGGGCTGACTTCCTCGTTCACAGCGTTTGTCGTTAAAGGTTCAGCAGAGGGAGCTGCCGCCACCGCTATTCCTTCCACCTCTGAAGTGGCCGTTGTTGCGGTCGTAACTTCCGAGGGAGGGGCCGCTGTGGCTGTCGCTACCTCTACATCCGCTTTTTGTGTGGCGTCGTTCTTCCGCCCATGGACTTTGATCCGCCCGAACCTAAAGTAGAGGCTATGGTTGGCCTTCGCTATGGCTCCAGCGGACTCTTCGTCAATTCCCACCGTTAGGAGTTGACCCCCACTTTCCTCCCGGCACCCAAGGACCTTCCATTCGGAAATGTTAAGTCCTTTGTTTTGGGCCCTAAGGTAGTTGATGGAGGCCTCCGGGGTTTGGTCCCCGCTCCTAGGTAGGAACATGGTGATGACATGTGGCTTGGGGATATCATCGCCCAATTTCGCCACCAGAGCCCCCCCTTCCCAATGTCTTAGGATGGGTGCTCTTGTCATCAGCCATTTTGCCGTCTGTTCGTTCGCACAGTCGACAATGACTAGTCCTGGTTTGAAGTGTATGCCTTCAAACTGTATCTCATGAGACCAGTCTACGACTGTCTCTTTCATAATTGCTTGCTCAAGAGCAGGCATGTCCTTCTTACTCAGGGGATTCCTTGGGTAGTCTCTGGACATAACACCAACCCTCACCACCTTGACGGCGGTGGCGTAGCTGGTGCTCGGCCCAGAAGTCTTGGGAGGGCAGCTGGGGTAGCTGACCACTCCCGTTGCCCCACTTTGGATATTCCCCTTCTGTCTTTTAGCTGCTTTGTTTTGGGGCGTGATAGAATCAGCCCCTCTTTTGGCAGCTCCTTGTGTTTGTGGTGTAGTTCCCACCTTTTTCTGTACTGCTCTCTTCTTAGCTTCCTCGGGTTGTAGCCCGTTTGCTAAGAAGCGCAGATACCATCTCACCCCGGCACCGCTGAGGCCCTTTCTCAGTGGGTCATCGAGTCCGCCTGGACTACCTAGGGGTGGCAAGGGATGTGCCCATCTCGTCTTCTTCTTACCTGCCTTGGGCTTTGTCTCCTCTTGCTTAGTCGCGGGCTTGGTGGGAGTAACGGTGTTACCGGTCACCTTGCCCAGACTTTTAGAAGCCATTTTGGGAGCGGGTCTCCCTTGGCTTGCTGGCTTGGTGGTAGTAACGATGTTACTGACCATCTTGCCTTTGCTTTTTGGCAACAGTCTGGGAGTTGGTCTCTCTAGACTGGTGCGCTCACTCGGATGGTGGGGCCATGCTCGGATCCGTGCGCTCGGTGGGGCTCATGCTCCATCTGATCCGCCAATTGTGTGGCGGTTATGTCCCGCACACACGGATTGAATTTTTGTTTTTGTTTTTGTTTTTGTTTTTTCTCCATTCGAATCCCACGAGTCGCAAGGGAACTAAAGGTCCGCCACATCAGAGCCCCGCTTGATAGTGGTAAGGCTGGATACCCTCTGAGGTCGCCAGGTGTCAGAGGGGCTCCGTAAGCGATGGCCGGTTGCCCTTGGCCATCAACCAGTCCCTTCGGCACGGGTCGCATGACACCTTGGGATTAAGGGTTTGGAAGTTCTTGGTTGTTCGCCCTCCGCCGAGCGCCCCAACCGGGGTTATTCCAGTCGTGACGTCCGACGGTACGCGAAACTAAGCCCTCACACCGCGACAAGGTGACTTCCACGTGAGGGTACTGGCATGCTATGTCATATCAAAATAAAAATATAACAAACATAGTAAAGCAGTTAAACTCGTTTTCAATTGCAGCGAATAAAAAACACAGTTTAAAATTTTATTTTCGCGCACATGAAAATTAAAGCTTATGCTTAACTACGCGGTATTGCCAGATATAAATTTGTTTTCATGTGATTAATTATAAACTTTTCACTAGTTTTGATAAATTTTATTTTTCGTTTTTAATAAGGAAAACAATTTGTTTTCCGCTGAATAAAACATGGAAAAAAATGAAACGTTCCGCGCACAGAACATATAAAATATAAAAATTTTTTGGAAAAACACTTTATGGAAACCTTTTTTATGTTTTATTTTTTTTTTGAGATCGCAATACAGAAAATATTGTATTGATTTCCTTTGTGTTTCATTTTAAATTATTATTATTCTATATTTCTGTATCCAGAATTGCAAGAAAACTTCGAGAGAAACACTCGAAATGTATATTTATAACTTAAGGAAGGTCTACTCATATTTATTTATAAAATTGTCAATTTAACTCATATCAACATTCCTCAAAAATAAATCAAGTGAAATATTTCTAATTACAATATAAATTGGATTATTGTTGAAGTACATTTTCATCATTGGATGAAACCAAAAACTAGTTAATCCAGACAAGACTGCAGATAGAACAATTGACAGACGAGACTATGCAGCCAAGACTTTATAAATCAGACAGATAAGTCTAGGCAGAGAAGACTAGACATAAAAGACTAGGTAAACAAAATTGAACAGATAATACTAGATGTACAAAATTAGGCAGACGGAACTAAACAGAGAAGTATTGAACAAAAGACTAGATAAACAAGAAAAAATAGATAAAACCATCCAGAAAAGGCTAGACGGGTAGGACTATTCAGAAGAGACTAGGCAGAGAAGAGAGATAAGATAAAACAGACTTGACTAGATATACAAGACAGGCAGCATTAGACACATAAGACTGTACAAGCAAGACTAGACAGACTACTAGGAATTGTCAAGAAAAGTGTGACACAAAATTATAAGAACAAAATGAATATATAATACTTGCAGAAGACATGTACATATTTGCACAACTTTGTTACTTGTTTGAGATTTAAAACGTTTGCTTTATATTGTATGCCCTCTCTAGACACTTCCGCTTGCATTTTAAATGATCAACGTCACATCTGCATTGATAAACTCTCAGTTTCTCATGTATCTGCAGAAAACAAAATTTTTAAGATAAGGTTTTGTTTCCCCATCACTTGCTCTGCGGATTACTTTTAACCATTTTCCTTCTGGGATTGGAATGCTAATAGAAGCAGCGCCAACGTGCCACGTACTAATAAGCAACAACCGTTTGCGGAAAGTGCAAATGTATTTAGCACGAGATAATACTACATGTATTTGTTTATATTATCTATATACACTTATGCCCGTCATACACACAACGGCGCACCGGAGAGGTTTACCTGCGCAGGCAAACCTGCACATGTAACCTCTACGGTAGACCGTAGCGTGTATGTAGGGCATTAGCGAATGTGAATACATTCATGTGTATTACATGATGGAAATTTTTGTTTTTTTTGTGTCTAACTCGTCTGTCCAACATTCTTTGCTTAGTCTTATTTGTCTCGCCTTTGCTGTTTACTCTTTATTTGTATAGCATCACCTGTCTGGACATCAATCTTGCCTGTCTAGGCTCGTCTGTTTAGTTTTGTCTGCCTAGTATTGTTTGTCTAGTCTTGCTGTCTGGTATTCTCTATCTAGTCTTATCTAGTCAGTCTTGCTTGTCTAGTTTTGTTTATCTAGTCTTGTCTGTCTAGCCTTTTCTCTTCAATTGAAGAAATTTTTAAGAATTTCGGCGCTCGAGTAGAGATCTCGGAAAGTCGTAATTTTCCGGTGGACAATCTTAATGTATAAACAGGAAAATGACCTTCTGAAAACGATTCCGCAATCCGTTTTTTATTATCTGCAACTGTTTTCGAGACATCTACTTAGAAAATCGAGAATCAGGTAAATTTCAGATTGAAATTTCTCGACGAATTAGTGAATCGAATGTGTTATTGTTAATTGGAAAGTTTTATCGAAAAGTAATATTTATTACTTATTGTAAACGTCGACAAACCAGGGAGAAAAGTTCTGAGTCTTTTCTGTCCAATCTTCTCGGTTCCTTATGGTGTTTCCAGTCTTGACGGTCTAGGCTTGTCTATCAAGTCTTTTCTGCCTAATCTTATCTGTATCGTTTAATATGTCTTGTCTTGCCTGTCTTGACTTGTCTCTCTAGTTTTGTTTATTTATACATATACCTATATCTAATTTTGTCTCTTTGTTTTTCGTCATGTAAATAAGGAAAAATAGTATGTTTTTAAACCACCGCCACCGCTTCCGGTCTAAAAAAACCTTTAAACTACCCTATCCCAATAAGATTGAAAGCTTATTAAACCTGTTTAAAAGTTGATTAAAAGGTGATTAAACCTTATTAAAGCAGATTAAAAACTGATACATCCTAGCCCTCATTAATGGGTTAATGGTACTTAGCCCTTCAATTGAGTGTTAAGAGGGAATCATAGTAGTCCATGAAACTGTCGATTCGGCGGTTCTTAACAACTATCCCACAATTCCATATTCGCGCGTTCAATGACTCATCCAGATAAGTTGAAACAGGAAAATGCTTACTCGGAAGTTTTGTAAGGTATTTGTCGAAACGGATATAAACTTCCTAGTGATATACAAACGACTGTGGTGCCGTGTGAATATATGGAGCTGTTAGATACATCGATAATTATAACTGGGTTCATTTATCGAGAATGCGGATTCTCGTACAAAGGCTGTTCAATTTACGAATAAAACTATCTACATCAATCCCTAAACCATTAATATCCATCTATAGCTTCTTAAATTTGCACGAGATTGGATAATGTTGTGCTGGATCGGCTACACTGTTGCTTGGAGGTGTTTCAAATCAAATCAATTTATTGGCTTTTGAGATGTATGTATATAAATACATATAAGCAACGTTAAGGCTCATCGATATTGTACAAACATTTACTGATTAAGTAATCTTTCAGATTATTACGGAATAAGTTATATGATGATTCTTCTTTCCAATTAATTGCGTAAGCTATTGAAGATTTTAATTTCATTATGCGAGGGAGCTTTGGTACACAGTGTTAAGTGGGCAAATGTTGTTTGTATCATATTATTGTTTCTAGTATTATGTGACTGTCGATCACTATATTTTAGAAAATCTGTCTTATTTTTAAAAATAAAACAAGCTAGTTCCCAGACGAAGATGGACGGGACTGTCAGAAAGTGTAGTTCTTTGAAGTGTGGTCGACACGACGTTGATCTGGATATGCCCTTCATTGCCCACACTACCCTCTTTTGTGCATTGAATAGGACGTCTAAGTGCGGAGATGCCCCCATATTATGATCGCATATGCAATAATTGATTGGACCTCCGCGTGGCATATTCGTAGTAGGAGCGGTAGGTCTATTTTATTGCGGAGTATTCACAACATGAAGGCTTTCTGGTTGACTTTAGCGGCAATATGCCGTATATTGGTATTCCAGTGTAATTGATCTTCAAGAAATATTCTTAGAAATTTTAAAGTATTTTTTCGTTCTATCTGTGTATCGTCTATTTTTAGTGCGTAGTCATCTGCTTTGACTCTACGCCTGGTTTGAAATATTGTGTAATAGGATTTCTCTATATTTAGGTGTAAGTTACTTGCAGCGAACCACCTGTTGAGATCATTTAGAAGGTTGTTAGCTGCTATTTGCGTTGTTTCTATCGAATCCTCTGAAATTAGAAAGCTTGCATCATCGGCATTTAGTACAGATTTGGCATCCCGTAAATACCGTGGAAGATCTGCAATATATAAAGAAAATAGAAAATAGTTTCTGTGATCGTACAGTTTCTGCATACTTTAATATTGTTGGGAATTGTTAATTGCATATTTTACAGAAATTATTTGGGTGCCCGCGGTTCCAACTTTATCTCCTTGGAGGTGTAGGTAAATATTCAGTATTTGTGTTAGGTTAGATTAGTCTTCCGCTTCTTCTCACCATCAGTGGATTTGATGATATTTTTTCATATTTCGCTATATTCTCTTGTGAAGGTTGAATTGCAAGCGGTGCATTTGTAGTACATTTTTTTTATTATCACCACATACTTCCTTATGACTACGAAGATTATCTTTGCTTGCGAAAACTTTTACACATTGATCGCAGGGATACAGTTTTAATTGTTGATATGACGATTATTTTGGAGCTCAAGTTTATATACCAATCGCGTTCCGAATGTATAGCGAAAAAATAATTATCAATGCTAAGCATACG
The DNA here is from genome assembly GCA_944588485.1 of Phosphuga atrata. Classification (NCBI taxonomy): domain Eukaryota; kingdom Metazoa; phylum Arthropoda; class Insecta; order Coleoptera; family Silphidae; genus Phosphuga; species Phosphuga atrata. Next base: position 9,378,258 of record OX155896.1, on the reverse strand, counting down.
CGGTTGCGCTCGAGATGTGTATTAGTAAAATTATTGTAAAACTGAAGATCCGAACATCTGAATGTGTGACGATAAAATTAAACAACTTCAAACAGGCCAATATTCTAATTATGAAATTGATTCGTCCTGACAAGTTGAAACAGGAAAATGTCGGTTCGGCGGTTCTTAACAACTATCCCACGATTCCATACTCGCGCGTTCAATGACTCATCCAGACAAGTTGAACAGGAAAATGCTTATTCGGCAGTTCAAAGCAACTATTTCACAATTCCATACTTGCACGTATTCAATGACTCATCCAAATTTCTCAGAATACATCGAATAGGTTCAAACTCGCATCCAGATAGGTTCTAAAACTGATAACGTTACTGAATTTACTGAATCTCACGATTCAGATATTCCATACTCGCACGTTCAATGACTCATCCAGACAAGTTGAAACAGGAAAATGTTGACTCGGGACCGGAAGCGGTGGCGGTGGTTCCAAAACATACAATTTTTCCCTACTAATGTACTCTTCTACTCATCTCCTCTTAGGGTTTTTTAAGTGTCTTAATTTAATCTGTCTAGTTTGTAATGTACTGTTGTATACATTTTATTTTGTTTTGTTTTATTTTATTTTATTTGTTTATATTGTTGTAAAGTGCTGAAGGTGGATTTATATAGCCCATAAATCTATTGAAGCAATTTTATTTGAAATATGAAATACGAGATTTTTTCTGGTTGTTACTCAATTTAACTTTGCCAGACTTTCCTACAAAATTCTCTTATGTTACAAGAAGAAGTTGTAATAAATTGGGCGTCATTTATAAAATATAATGTTAATAAAAGGAACTGATGTAACACGATGTTGATATTGATAGCTTATTTATATATATATATATATATATATATATATATATATATATATATATATATATATATATATATATATATATATATATATATATAGGTAACTAGGTAACGAGAAAATGTCATAAGCCATTACTTACCGAGAACACATTTTTTTGTTTCCAGGTTTCCTGTTCCAAGGGAATATTATTATGTACATTTTGTCTTTGAAACTTATGTACGGTAAAAAAATCCGGAATGCGACAATTTGATGACGCGATTCTCTTCCTTACTAATTCAAATTTCGACAATATTTTAAGAAATATCTTAATAAAAATCTTATTTGACTTTTACTTAAACATTTAATTTTTGCAAATTAGTAATAGTTTGCAATTGACAATACCGCCCGTGTTACAAACAATATTTTCTATTACTCATGTGTTTGGATGTGTCTTACAAGTTTGGGATCCAGGGACTATGCAAAAAAATGAAACCAACAATGAAGAATTTGCTTTTTCAATTGTCTCCGGTGGTATGGATTTGTCATAAGAACTCTCCACAGTCTACGGTATCACCATAAACTTTACACTCATTTTAAAACGTTTTTCGACAATTTTTATTATTAATTTGTTTTGAAAAAAAATTAAAATATGACGCTTTCGCTTCATTTTTTCCATATCGAGGTCTTGATTGTATTTTATTTGTTTATTTGTTTTTTGTTTAATGTTACCTAGCGATATTTAATATTTGCGTGCGTTACCCAGTTTATGTGGAAATACGATACGTGACATTTCTCGTATTAAATAATATACGTCAAGAACTACTTTTCGCGCATGAGTAATAAGAAATATGTTATAAATACATGTTTATGGCCCAAAATTGCTACTGTACATAAACTTAAAATTTTTATATTAGAGATGATATTAAAAATTATAGAAGTATTTATTCATTTTCAATTTATATTATGAAGCGTAATTTAATTTTCATTTATTTGTTCTAAATATATTTTTTAAGGTCTTTTACGTTTTACATTAGGATGAGCATTTTCAAATAGGAAAAAATGTATGAGAGTCAGACAATGTTACGGTGCAGCTGTTGCACACATTTTCGTCTCATCATATGCTGGCAAAATGAGTTTTCCACATTTAATTTAATAAACAGACGCAAGCGTCACGTCTAGATATATATTTGCTTTATTCAAAATAAAAACATAACATGGTTTCCAACTATTACAGAATGTTTATATTATTACGTAAAATTTGACAAACCTATAAAAAAAATCTATAAAAGGTTATCTATTATTTTATACGTGAGATTTACTCGTGTATCTATCTATTCGTGGTCTTGTATGACCTAGTTTGGTTCTGGTATTTTATTGTCTGGTTTTTTCGACACGTTGGTCTTGTCTCTACACATGCCCGGCCCATCTCAATCTCTCTGCCTCTATTATTTTTACTATATCTGGTTGGTTATATAGTTCTTGCACTTCCCTGTTAGTTCTAATTCTGTATTATTGTGTGGCATTGTCCTTGATTGGTCCATATATCTTTCTAAGAATTCTTCGTTCTGCGATTTTTAGTCGGTTCTCATTTTGTTTTGTTATCGTCCATGTTTCAAATGCATATGTCATTAGAGGTCTTATAATTGCATGATAAATTATTACTTTAGTACGGCGGGTTACATTTTTCGATTTCATTATTTTTTGTAGTGAAAAACAGCATCGATCCCTGAATTCTGTTGTTAATCTCTTGTGTTATATTGTTATCTGAGGTGATTGTAGCTCCCAAATATTTAAACTCATGGACACTTTCAAAACTATAGTGGTCCATTGTCACATTTTGTCCTATCCTGTCTCTTCGTTCTGTTCTTGTTGTAGTCATGTATTTTGTTTTATCTTCGTTTATTTGTAGGTAGGATTTTTCGGGTCCGAGTAACCGGACCCGCACTCGATGAGTCCAAGGGTAAATACCCGGTACCCGATCTAAGACTCGACGAGTCTCTGGTCTTGAATGTTTGGCATTATCTGGTACACCAAGTCGTTAAAGAAGATAACGACGATTTAGACGATTAACATTACACTTGATAAATGGACGAGTATGAAAATTCGAACATATCTAAATATCAATTTGACAATTACATCCATTTGCCTTTCGCTATTAGCCTGTTGTGGAGTTAAGTTTTATTTACATATTTACCATAATATTCTCAAAATCCCTTGTTTATCTAATTATCTAAGTCCCATTTAACTTAATCGGCAAGTTCGCACAGTATCCCTTGCTCTACCATATTCGTGAACATGAAAAAGCCTTTCGTGTTTTTGTTTAAATTGCAAGACAGATTTGACCCGGAACCGGACCCGAAAAATCGGACTCGGAATTGACTTGGACTCGCCGAGTCTAAAAAGACCGGGTATTCCCAAACCCTATTTGTAGGCCAACCTTCTTTGCAGCATTTTCCAGTTTAATGAAATTTTCCTTAACGTTGATATTTGTATTTCCTACTATATCTAAATCATCAGCGAAAGCTAATATGTTTGCCCTTCGTACGGTGACTTAACGGCGATGTTAAAGAGGAGTGGGGATAACTCATCTCCTTGTTTGAGACCACCGTTGATTGGAAAGGAGGTTGACAAATTTCCTTCAAATCTTACTGGACTTGTAGATCCCTCTACATAAGCTTTTGTGAGACTGATCACCATTTTCGGTACGCCCAGTTCTGCCATGGTATTCCACAATTCCACTCTTAGGATGCTATAATACACTTGCTTAAAATCTATGAAAAGCTGGTGCAATGTTTTGTTGTATTCCCAACACTTCTCCATCAACTGCCTTATACTGAAAATCTGAAAAAATATTTGGTACTCTACACACGCAGTCAGTCGTTCTAATAGAATTAGAGAGAATACTTTATATCCTGTGTTAATAAGGGCTGTGATATACTTCTATAGCTTGCGCAGAATATTTTAACGCCCTTTTTATGAATGGGTATTATATATGTATATTTATATTTATATATATATATATATATATATATATACACTATATATATATATATATATATATATATATATATATATAATACTTTCTTTTCAGGGGGTTGGTATTTGTTCTTCTTTCCAAATCTGACAGCTGAGTTGATAGAAAGCGAGTTCCAAAATTTCTGCCCCATATTTCAGACATTCTGTCGATATAGTATCGTTTCCTGGGGCTTGCTGTTTTTTAGTTTGTGAATAGCTCGTGATACCTCTTCCATTGTAGGTTCTTCCACTAAGGGTTCTGCCTTCATCCGTCTGTATATTCAGCAATTCATCAAAGTATCTTCTCCAGGTCTCTATCACTTCGGCTTCACTTGTAATAATCTTCGTAAAAATATCTTATCTATAAACTTATGACAGTTTCAACTCTGGGTCTAAATCCCTTTTTAATGTTCTTTGCCTCTCAGAAGAAATGTATTGTTCTGTTGCTCATTCTATTGAACTCGAGTTCTTCAAGAATATTTTCCTCGTTGCCTTTTTTTTGGCTTGTGTGTCTTTCTTGCTTTTTTCTGACCTCTCTGTATTTCTGAAAAAGAAATAAATGTCATAAAAGACATTCTTAAATAAATCACCCTTCTCTTCTGTTGGTGCATGTACATATATCATCGAAATGTTGTGGAGTTTTCCTCTAAACCTTTTGTAGCAAATTCGTTCATTCACTGCTTTAAATTCTATGACCGAGTCCAACATATTCTTCCGTATGACTAAACCTGTTCCAAATTCATGGTGATTGTTGGGGTTTTCACTGTAAAATACTACTGATTTGCTGGTTTCCGGTACCTGTCCATCTAGTTTACTGAATAGCTGTGATATCCATGCCAATCTTTTCAAGTTGTTCTACTGTTTTTGTCGCTGCTGCGGGCCTGTACCAGCTTAACACATTCAGGGTTCCAATATTCAAGTTCTTTTTTCTATCCCGTGGTCTTCGTCGTACATCTGTCTTATTCCGAGGCGTCTCGTTTGTTTTCATAACAAGGTCGCTTTTTACAAGGTAAGGTTGTTGGCCCTACGCTTAACCTTCCACCTTTGTCTGGGCTTGGGACCGGCAGTGATGTCTCAGAGCTACTCAATTCACTCATCTCCATCACAGGCGGAGTATTTTGCTGTGGTTGGCATTATTATTATCTCGTTTTGCCCTTTTTTTCAGGAGGAAAAATTAAAACTTAATTAATTAATTCGTTTATGTTGTTGAAAGAAAATGGCGATCGTTACAAGACCATTTGACTATTCAAAAAGATGGAGCCTCACCACATTTCTGGATAAAGTTTTCCCGGGACAATGGAATGGACGAAGAGGTGCTATGGAATAGCCGGCCCGCTCATTTGGTTTAAGTCCTCTAGACTTTTTTTGTGGGGTCATCCAAAGAGTAGAATGTATGCAGTCTCTGTAAGAGTTACGTCAACGCATTATTGAAGCCAAATTACGCCACAGATACTCCAAAATGCAAGATAACGTTTCGAGCGGAATTGGTATTTTTGTATGGAATGTGGCAATAATCCTAGGATCCTAGGAAAAATCCTAGCCTCAGTGGTACACTCAATACTGCTGTACGAAGCGCCAGTCTGGAACGAAACAATGGCAATAATAAAGTATAAAGACATCCTTACCAAAGCACAAAGAAAACTCCTACCGCCCACCTATCGCCCGCCCACCTATCAGGATCTGCTGTGCCTACAGGACAGCGTCCACAGAGGCGCTGCAAGCGATTGCGGGGATACCCTAAATTGAGCTAATGGAAGAAGAGAGAACCACTGCATTTACAGACAAGAATAAAACGAAGCTCGAGCTGGAAGCCAAAACGTTAGGGAAGTGGCAGGACAGATGGGCTAAGGAGATCGGATCGGCGGTATGGACAAAAAGGCTAATACCTGATCTGAACAAATGGGTAAATAGGAAACATGGAAACCTAAATGACTACATTACACAGATACTTAGCAAATATGGGGACTTCAGAGCTTACCTGAAGCGTTTTAAAATCATAAGCGAGGAAAACTGCGAATTCTGCAATCTAAAAGAGGATGCTTTTTATATATGCCCAAGGTGGGCAAAGGAAAGAATGGAGATGATAGCAAAAATAAAGTACGAGCTTACACCAGAGGACCTAGTTAATTGCGTGCTGGAAAATTCAGAAAACTGTGATCAAATAGCAAGAACCATGGAGAATATTCTGAAACAAAAAGAAAAAGAGCAGAGAGCAACCTAGTGCAGGAGAGGACTGATGGACGAAAACTCACTTAAGATATGCAGTATGGTAGTACCGGTGCGGTTTTCAAAAAAAAAGATTAGTTTAGATTAGATTAGCTTAGATTAGATTAGATTAGATTAGATTAGACTAGATTAGATTAGATTAGATTAGGCAGTTAAATTGAGAAAAACCTTTTCTATCTTTGAATTGTTTTTTTTCCTTCACTGCAGTTTTTGTATGCACAGATTGAACAATTGTACTTCCTTTAAACGAAGGACGCGTTCATTTGAAATTAAATCATCTCGACAATAAATCGATAAATTCGGAAAATGTTAACCGTTTAGTATTCAGGGCAAAAAGGGCTTTCAAATGATGTATCACTTACCTCACCGTGCCATTTGTAATTATAGAGTTTGTGTTCCCAGCGTGAAGAGGTTTAGTGATTTGGCTACCACTTTTCTTATAAAGGGTGTCCCCCTTACAAACAAAGTTGAAGTGTAACAGCGTTTTTTGAAAATTAATCTTAAATTATCAGAAAATCCCCCTCTTTCGTTTTCAATGGCCCACCTAGTATTTGCTTTATTCCAAATTAAAAAAAAAAACATGGTTTTAAACTATTACACAATGTTTACATTATATCGTAGAATTTGACGAACCCAGAAGTTCTTAACAAATCTTCGAAAAGTTATCAATTACATAAGATTATTACATCCGTGAGATTTCCTCGTGTACCTGTTCCTGGTCTTGTATGATCTAGGTTGGTTCTGGTATTTTCTAGTCTGGTCTTGGTTATTAAGTCGTGTGATTTCGTGGGTTCTACCAATTTTAATATTTGTTTACTCTGCAGATCTAGTTTAGTGTACAGATTTTCTGTCTAGTAATTTATCTCCTATCGTTTTAGTTTTGTTGAATCGACTTGCCCATCAGTTTTCGATTCTCAAAAGAAACGTCGCGTCGGAATGTTAATTCAAAATTTAGTAGAAGGAAATTAAGAAAAGTATCCGACCTTATTTTTGATTTTGAAAACCTGATGGATTTGAATCAAGCGCGCTTGCATAAGCCGATTGAACCTTCGTGCTCATGCGTGAATTTTTGCTGTCGAGCAGTGTTCGAGTGACGTAGTGTGTAGTGCTCTCGTCGATAAAATGAGTACAAGTGAAATGAGGGATGTCCTACGTCGCCTACGTGATGCTGTGCGGCGCAATCGACTGGAGTTGTGGTCATCAGGAAATTGGCGACTCCATCACGACAATACTCCAGCACATTCTTTGCACTTGGTTCACAATTTTTTGACGAAAAAACAGACTCCTCTGGTTCGTCAGGCTCTTTACTCTCCTGATATCGCCCCCTGCGTCTTCTGGCTATTCCCCAAAGTCAAGAGGCCATTGAAAGGAATGCGATTTTAGACAAGAGAGGACATTATAGCTGCAACGATATCCGAGCTAAAGTCGATTCCGAAACGGGTTTTTCCGGAATGCTTCCAACAATGGAGGCACCGCTGGGAGAAGTGTGTGGAGTCCCAAGGAGATTACTTTGAGGGTGATTAGGTTTCCAACGCTCCAGGTGTGCCAGTTTTTTTTTACCGGCTAAAGTTGTTCTAATTTTTTAACAGATCAACAAACTGAAATATGTGGCGTATAGGTGTTTCCTGGTCTTTATAGGTCTAGGAAACTAAATTTTAACCACATCTTCAGAAAAATTGTGATTCATTATGTCACATATATTCTTCTGTTTATTGTTCATTCATATATAGAATTGTTTTTGTGAGTCACTTTGAGAGTTCCTTACTGTAAACCTTACCTATCTTACTCTGTAATAATTACTTTGTATGTAGATTGATTTAATTTAACAAGTAATTAAATATTTTCGCAATAAATTGTGTTAAAAACAGTTAATTTTTCAGTTAGATCAACTTCTGAAAATTTCAAAAGAGCACACAAGACCAGAAAAGATCTGACAAGACCAGACAAGACCGGACAAGACCAGTCAAGAGCAGACAAGCCCATACAAGACGAGACCAGACCAGACAAGAAAAGACAAGACCAGACAAAACCAAACAAGACCAGGCAAGACCAGACAAGACCAGACAATACCAGACTAAAGATCAGTTCCTCCATGTGTGTCAAGCAGAGAGCGCCGCCTCTCTGTTATTCTACTGTTTTTATTAAATTCAGTGTCTTTGACTAGTTTTTTTTTAAATAATTTAGTAAAATTTATTAAAAAACTTTGAAGGTCCAATTTTGAATGTTTTGTGATAACTAAAATAAATTAATAGATCAATAATTTTATAAAGCAAATTATTATAAATTGTAGTCATTTTTTTGTGTAGTGAAACAGTGATTACTCTGGTACGGAGTACGGAGCCAGGTGCAGGTGGGGCCTACCAAGGTCAAACAAACCGAATATTCTCAAAACAAATCGCCCCCCGCATCATACTGTCTATTCTGTTAACCACACTGCCGCTGACTCTAACATTTCAAAATGACAATCTGTGGAAAGGCACATGTAATAAACCAATTTGCCGTAAGCAGGGGGAATCTATCTCATGCTCTTCATGTAAAAAATTATTTCACGCAAGTCTGGATTGATCTAAAACCACACCGACTGACCATTTTTTCTTGAGGAGAGAATAAAAGTTAAAGGGTTGATAATGCCCCGAATGCGTTGTAGGTAGGCCTGAAAGCCTAATTGAAAAACCCAAAGATAAAACCTCTGAAGCTATGAAGAGATCCTGAGAGCGAGGATGATGATGACGACCAAGTCACACCTAGTCCATTATTAAAAAAATAGCAAAGAAATTTGAACATACTCTGCACAAAAAATTGGTTAGAGTAGCAAACCAAATGAGAAATGAATTTCACCCAATTATAGATCAAATACAAGAAGAAACTCTCTTATAAAACTTGAAAATTAAAAACCTAAACAAGAAATTCAACAACTTCAAAATTATACGAGGCGAGATAATTTAATCCTTGGGGGAGTTCCGGAATCTAAAAACGACTCCACCATTCAAATCGTAGTGGAAATAGCATTAGTTCTTGGCTTTAAATGGATGAAAGTGTAATGAGCATAACTCACCGTATGCCTGCCCATAATAAAGCGTTGCCAAAACCAATTGCCATTATAATCAATAGAAGAGTGTCTATGGATAACTTCTTTAAAACTTTTAAGAAAAAATCAAATAAAAATCCCTCGGCAAATGGTATTGCTGTAAAAAATATATTTCAACCCCTAACTCAAGAAAGAATAACCTGTTATGATATTTCCATGGAGAAACCATAAAGTGGTACAAAGAAATTTGGGCCGGTTGCTATTAATGCTGGCAATAAATTTATTTGGATTGGTGGGATGGAAAAGTAATGATAAGAAGGGATGATACAAGTCCTGCCAAGGCTGTCCCTTCTGGGACTGTGGAACACATGTGAAGAATTTCTTTGCTCTTCTAACGAACTTGGAAATTAAAAGTGCAATAGTCCTTACGGAGACAGGTCTGGATCCTGACATACTCATCCCGCCACTGATGGGATACAATTCTTTTCGATGTGAAAATGTAATAAATAAATGTGATAGAGTTCTCGTTTATGTAATAGAAAATATTTCCGTGAAAAAACTTCTTCTTCTTCTTGATCCATATCCGCCTAACGAATGCTGGCGATCATCCCCGCTATAATAACTTTATTGACAGCAGCACGGAACAACTCGACTGATGTCTTTCTATACCACTGTCTACGGTTCCCCATCCATGAGTTTCGTCTTCTCCCCGGTCCTCTATTACCATTGATCTTGCCTTGCATGATGAGCTGGTGAAATGAGCAGTGCAAAAAATGAAATGTGAAATAGGTGGAGGCTCAAACGTTTGCCTACAGATAGAGTCCATAGACTCGCCTCGGGCAGATCCAAGTGGTGGTGGGGACTCACCCTCCTAGCCGTGTACAGATCACCCTCACCTATAGAAATCCTATTTACAAGACCTAACAAGACCAAAGAAAACCAAACAAGACCACACAAGACCATACAAGATCAGGCAAGATCAGACAAGACCAGACAAAACCATACAAGACTAGACCGAACCTGACAAGACCAGACAAGACCAGACAAGACCAGACAAGACCAGACAAGACCAGACAAGACCAGACAAGAGCAGTCAAGGCCAGACAAACCAGATAAGACACGAGTTGACCGGGCAAGACTAGATAAAATCACACAAGACTAGCCAAGGCCAGACAATGTCATAAAGGACTATACAAAATCAGGTAAGATTAAGGATGTATGGTCTTGTCTGACCATACAAAACCCGCAAGACCAGGCAAGTCTAGACATGGCTATACATGATCAGACATAAATACCTTTTTTTTTCTTTTGGGGGGGGGGGGAATACCTTTATGGGGGGATGCCGATTGCAAGAATTCTCTGTACCCGTAGAAGTTTTAGTCTGTATTTCTGGTATCTACAGGCCCCCATCCACACGGGGGCGGCATAAAAAGTGATAGACTGGGCTACAGTAGCTAAGAGTCTTCTTTTCCTTTCGGTTTGCCCATTTTCACGCGGCATGAGTCTGGAAAGAGACAGAGCCGTTCTTTGGGCTTTTTCAACAACATGTGTTATGTGATGGCCAAAGGTATTTCATGTGATTGGTTGGTAGTATAATTGTACCTCCCACCTCGAACTGTAACTCCCCGTACCTCTTTCTACCAGAGAGCATCACCGCTTCGTTTTTTTCCGTGGCGAGTGGAAGTTTGTTCTTTTTGAGCCATATGGAGATCTTATGTATTGCCTCATTGGTGTTGTACATTAACTCTTCTCTCGATTTAGCTCTAGAGACCACTGCCAGGTCATCGGCGAAAGCGAATGTTTCCACGCCGTCGGGCAAATCTAGGTCTAGTATGCCGTCGTAGAACAAGTTCCAAAGATGGGGGCCTAGTACAGAGCCTTGGGGTACACCACATGTCACTGGTATTTCAACGCCGTCTTCTACCTCTAGCTTTCTGCCAGACAGGTAGCTTCCTATAATCTTTCTCAGGTAGCCTGAGATGTTCCTTTCTAGAAGTTCCTTTCTATTATGTTCCAGTTGGCTGAGTTAAAAGCATTATTTATATCAAGCGTGACAAGGACGCATAGCTTTTGGTTTTCAGTGTCTTCTTCATTTCGTTAGTTGCAATATCGCATATTATCTTTACTGCTTGGATTGTTGAACGTCCTTCTCTGAAACCATGCTGTCGATTTTATATGTCTTTTTTTTCTTTTATTTCTGTCAATAATATTTTGGTGATAAGATGTTCTAGCTTCCACGCACTAGCTTCCAGGAGGCAGATCGGGCGGTATTTTGTCTCAGCATCTTCTACCTTTTTTGGTTTCTCAATTAGAGCTAGTCTTGCTGTTTTCCAGGTGAAAAACGAGGGAATACGAGGGAACGTTCCCTCGGCAAGCAATGTATTCATGACCCCAAGAAAGTATTTTGGGTTTTCTGCAGCAACCATTTTTATTACCTCTTGGAGGATCAGGTCCGGTCCTAGTTTTAATTTTACTAAGAGCTTCTTCTAGCCCTTTCTCTGTAAATTCTTTTTCAGGGGCGTGTTCCGTCGTCGGATACCAGTCGTCTTGCTCGAATTGGGGAAAAAGTTCTTCAAAAACTTTCCTCTTCTGTTCAAGTAGAAGCGGCTTTTGGGACACTTTAAGTCGCTTCAGAGACATAAATACCTAACCTAACTAAACCAGTAAGACTAAACCAGTCAAGGTCATACACAACAAAAAACGACCGGAAATAACTGGATATTACCAACCAAACTGACAAGTTAGGACAAGTTCGGACAAAACTAGACAGGACCGAATAAGTCCAGCCTAGATCTACGAGTAGATCTCAAGACCAAACAGGATTAGAAAAAAAACAAACAATTCAAAACAGATAATACCAGATATGACCACGAGAGTAGAAAGGACCCGACAGAACCATACGGGGCCAGACAGTAGGAAACAAGACCGTACATAACCAGACAAGACCAGATAAATCAAGACAAGAACAGGGGAGACAAGGCTGAACAATTCGAAATAAGATAAAATATGACCAGAGAAGGCAAGATAGAACGATACGAAACCGAACGACATAAGACGGAACCGAGGTAGATTAGACAAGACGATACCATACGGATCCATGCGAGACTAGTCAAAGCTAGAAGAGATCAGACGATACCATACATTGAGGGGTTGAGTCAAATAACTTTGATGGCCATACAGCTGTACACTATTAAGCTAGTGAACAGTTCATTAAGTTTATATAAAACAGAAATTCATTGTAAGTATGGATTACCACGTAGAAACAACGGTCGCGCAACCATCCTATTTGTTTAATATGTATAATTTAGTTTAGCCTCGAATTTTCTCTATTCTGATAAAAATAAATGTTTTCGCGATATAATTAAATTCCTAATGAAAAATGTTAACTTAACAATTAATTTTTTAGTAAATCAGTCAACAAATTAGGTGATTCATTGCTTATGAAGCGATGCTACTTTCATTAAGTGATTTCCCTTGTATATAGAAACTCCGTTAACCGACAGTAAATGTGGAAATATGATAATACTAGACCCATGTGCAAATTGCTCTCTTCTGAGACGTTGAACAATTTATACTCATTACCTACAGAAATAAAACTGCCAGGCTGCTGTTTTGCTATTAGAATTATGTACTATTGGGTAATTTTGTACTCCGCGACATTTAACTTAATACCCCATCTCCACATTGCCCAACATGGATATTAATTACATTTCAACTAAAAAAATATGTATTACACATCCTAGAATTTTTTTCACTTGTCTGTACTTTCTCGCTTCTCTTACATGAAATGTCTATGGTTTTGATTTAATATACCCTGAATAAATAAGGTAGGTTGAATAATTACCAAGTAAACACATCAAGACTCGTTTTTGTATTTCGAAATTTAGAAAAATGAGAATAGAAGCTTCCTATGAATATAAATTTTATCAGCTTATATCTACTAGTAAATATATTTGTAACTGCCTAGTATAATGTATTATAAATGAAATTAATAGTATGATAGAGTTTGATAATATTAATGAAGATGTTCGTGAAATAAAGTGATATTTAGGGTGTGCAAGTGCAAGCTAAATATAGTAGATGAAGAATCTCTGATTAGCATGTCATTAAGAATCTCTCGGCTGCCGGCGTCTCAGTCGGTAATGAGATTACTCAATACGCTACTTGATTGTTTCGCTAATGGCTCAGCCAGACATGATCCTGTTTCTTGGAAATTTTTATTACTGTGTAGAAAGAGGAGCTGCAAGAGGAAACATTTATTTACATTTTGTAATGTCGATTTATTCTTGTTTGGGAACAATTTGTTAACGAGCTTAATTGATAGTGTATAGAGTTTTATGTCGCCGTAGCTTATTTCAAGAGTTTAATCAGAAAAAAAAATCACTGTGATATTTAAAATATTTATGTGAAAATTTGTGAAATTCATTGGTTAGATTGTAGTGCAGTACTTCTTTAGATAAATTTGACTTTTTTAATATTGAAAAATGGTTTTTCATTCAATTTTGTGAAAACACTTATAAACGGACATATAAACACTATAAACTTAAATGTTTATTACATTTACATTTCATAACATCATCGTTATCCTGTCAAAATATGTTTTAATTTTCGTTAACATTTTTGTTGTTTTTAGAGGTATTATCGTTACAATAAGAAAGTACAAGTAACATAGATTATAAGAATTCAAAATAGGAGTTTATCACTACGATATATAGATTATAAGGTATTATTCATGTAGAATAAAAAAAATGATATATTTGCATAACCGTAGTTTTTGTAATATTGGGATCCTTTTTAGGGTTCCGTTGTAATCAACAAGGAATCCTTATAGTTTCGATATGTCCGTCCGTCCGACTGTCCGCAGTTTAGCTCAGAGACTGTTAGAAACATAAAGGTATAATTTGGCATGGATATACAGATTAGTCACGCCGACAAAGTTATACAATTAAGACTTGAAAACAATTTTTTTAGGGTACCTCCTCTACACTTAAAGTAGGGACGTATTTTGTTTCTCGTCTACCTCATTATGTGGGGTGCCGCTGAATAGGTCTATCAAAAATATTACAGGTTTAAGAGATACGTTTGTGAAATATTAAGCTATAAAATGCTAATTTTTGTTCGACTCAAGTGTTCAGTGCGAAGGTAGCATTAAACTACGAATTTTTCTACTAGTTCAATTAACGTCGCAATATGTAATTGAAGTTAGTACTGCTTATGATGTCTATTTATCTATGTTGATTTATTGTTAATAGCCTTAACCTTTATCCATTAACCTTAACTTTGTGTTTTCTTATGGGCCATTTGAATTATTTTTATAAAACGTTAATAATATTAATTTTTAACATGCTTTCTCTCTATCTATCTCACTCTCTTCAGCCCGTGTTTATAGTCTGCTGGACGTAGGCCGTTCAGGACGTTCAATGCGTATCATCTTTTTACGATTTGTTGCCTTCTTTCCACGCCATTTTCTGGATATCGTCGAGACATCTTCTTTGTGGTTTTCCAGTGCTTCGTATTGTGGAACTTGGTCTCCAGTGAGTAATCTTATGTGTCCATTGGTTGATGTTTTCCCTGGCTACCTGTCCTACCTAGCTCCACAACCTTAATGACCGATAAGCAAAACTGTGACATCCTTGCTAAATATTTCGACGCACTGCTTAACTGTGATAGTCTGCAAGAAAACTTGAAAATGGAACCACCAGAAGCATCATCTCCCAATTCATTGCTCCCTGACGAATTTTCCGGAATATTTATGGACTTAAGGAAAAAAAAAGCTTAGATAGCCAGATGGTATTTTAAAGCCAGATGGTATCGTCGCTGAACTCCTACAATTGGGATCTGCGGGAGTCGATTATTTGAGAACATATGGATAACTGAGAGGATCTCTGCTGACTGTCAAATGGATTTGATCCATCCCCTTCATAGGAAAGGTGACAAGATGGACGTTAATAATTATAGAGGCATCTCTTTTGTTTCAGTTCCTTACAAGATTTTCTTGAAAGCGTTGCTCACAAGGATAGAATGGTTATTGGATTCTTAAATGGGTCAATACCAGGCTTTCGGAAAAGGCGATCTTGCGCGGATCAAATCTTCAACCTGCGGAATATCATAAAGTACAAGATGTTGGGATAGAATAAATATGTCGCCGTCATTGTGCACTTTCAGAAGGTCTATGACTCCATTGACGGAAAAACCTTATTAGCAATTTTCGATGATTTTGGAGTGGACAAGAAGTCGAGGAATTTAATTTAACAGGCGATTAGCAATTTTTTCTCCAAAATAAAGTTCCGGGGGGAGTTGTCACAACCTTTTAAAATCAAAACTGGCGTACAACAAGGCGACGAGCTATCACCGATAATATTCAACTGCGTCTTAGAAACAGTTATTAGAGAATGGACGAAGGGAATTTCGGATAAATAGGCTTTCTGGTTAGGGAGAAGTAAAGAAAGTATAAGAGCGGATTGTTTGGCATTGGCCGACGATGTTGTGATACTTACTACTGGTGTTGAAACAGCGATAAAAAGAACTGAAGAACTCCAGATAATATCCAAGAAGACTGGTCTTCAGATTTGTATTGAGAAGACTATGTTCAAGACCAACATCAGAGACGCTCCTCTCCACTTGGAGTTGAGAGAAGCCAAGATAAAGTGCGTTAAGTGTTTTAAGTACTTGGAAGAAAAATTACAAATCAATGGGTCGGATAAGGATGCCTGCATAGAGCGGGCAAGAAGAATGGAAATGGCTTCTCAATTTACGAAGGTTACATACAACAAGAAGGGTCTATCCTTTGGGGCTAAAATCCGACACCTACATACTGTTGTCAGACCTGAATGTCTGTATGCAGCAGAAACACTAGGCATGATTGGCAAGGGTGGCCTCAAAGACATCTGGAGGAGAGAAAGGAAAATGCTCCGAAAAATCCTAGACCCAGATATCAAGGACGGAGAGAGGAGACTAAAACTTAACAAAGAACTAACTATACCTGATGACTGAAGGAATTGTAGACCTTATTAGAAAATGCAGTTTTATGGACACTTGGTGAGGATAAACAGTACCAGACCGAGGAAGTGGATTTTTGAATTCCTCAGGAAGAGGAAAACAGAACCGAAATGGTTTCGGGAAGTTAGATTGGACTTAAATCGGATGGGGGTGAAAAAAGAAGACATAATGGACAGAGATAGATTTTGGCGACTAATTAAGGAGTTTACAGGATTCCAGGAGACAGGGGAATTGTCATTTTGAAAAGTAAGATCATATACGGAGGAACAGAAGAAGGAAGTGGGAGAGAGGCTGAAGATATATTGGCAGAGAGTGAGGACAAAAAAATATTTTAGAAACTGTCAAACGTGGTCCATAGTTGGCCGTAACAAATAAAAAAAAAATATCTAAAACAATATCGAAATGCAACAGTCAAAGGACATTTTGGTTAACCACCAATAGAGGAAATGGCCCGTGAGTCAGAAAATATGCGCAACAAACAATAATTTTGTGCTGTTAGATTAATGCTAGCTGTTGGTCGAGGCAAGATACCTAATCTCAAAGTAATGGGTGGTCAAGTATGAAATTTGTTGAAAAAAAGTCAAAGTTGTTTAATAGCTTAAAAATAGCAGGAATTATTTTATTCATCGAAGTATACATCCATTCTATCTATATACTTCTGTCATCTAAGCGGTAGGTTGCTCAGGTCGGTGGTACAAAACCCTGGCGGACGAGAGTCAACGAATTCTTGGAAAGTCAGTTTTAAACGCATTGTCCAGATTTCGGAAAAATTGTCCAGATTGCGGAAGAAGTTGTAGTCAGTGGGGACTAGGTCTGTTGAGTATGGAGGATAATGAACAAGCTCCAATTTCAATTGCTGTAATTTTGTTGTAATTCGCTGACTCTAGTCCGCCAGGAATTTATGTTACCGGCCTGAACAACCTGCCGCTTAAATGCCAGAAGTGTGTAGATCGAATGGGTGCATACTGCGCGGTAGTGGTGTATGTGTGTATGTTGATTTGTCTTCTAGGCAATTCCACGTTGATGTTGCGGGTTGGTTCTGATAAGAACCAGATTCTCGACATTTCGGCGAACTAACATTCTGTGACGCGACTATTTAAAGCTCTCTGATTGCGCGTCATGCGTTGTGTTGTGTGCAGTGCTTCGGTTCGCTTGTTTGCTTGTCTTGTTGGTCGTATATGTATCTGAGATATCTGGGATTGCATCTTGAGAATGGATATGAGAGAAAGAGAGGATGGAGTCGGAAGGAATCATCTCTCGTGTTCAGGCACTAGTCTCGTTTTTCTATTTGTATGGCTTTTATGTACACTCGTGACATTTCGTGGCTAATCTATGCAAGAGTCCTTGAGTTTCTGAAATCAATCCAGTGGCCGGTGCTGGTGAGTTGGACAAGTCCTGATGAAACTTGCTCTTTGTGTCTGACTGAAACTGCATGTTCTTGAATCCTAGCCGATATTTTTCTATTGGCACGTCCAATGGGCAGAAAATTAAACGAATGACGACCGCCTTGACTTACGTAAATCGAGCCTTTCTAGAAGCACAAAGATCAGAATCTATAAGACGTTAATTGTACCGATTTTAATCTATGGCTTGGAAACCTGGACCCTAAAAAAAGCAGATGAGACGTTACTATCAACATTTCAAGAAAGAGTTGTGGTGCTGTCAAAGAGGATAACGTCTGGAGAACAAGATATAATTTTGAGCTTTATAACTTATATAGAGAGGCAGAAAACAGAGGCATAATAACAACAATCAAGATAGGCAGGTGAAGATGGGCAGGACATGTAGCACGCTATGACAACAACATGGAAACGCGTAGAAACTTTGAGGCCATACCAACCGGCAGTAGAGGCAGATAGAGACCAAGGCTGAGATGGACAGACGGCGTTTCTGAGGATGTCAGAAAAAATGGTGCAGCTGACTGGAAGGTCCGTTCCAGAGACCGGAAAGATTTCGGACGAGGCTGGAGAAAGTCAAGGCCCTGTAGGGCTGTAGAACTACTGATGATGATGATGATGACGACGGCCTCGGTCGTGCGTTTACATGTTCCACAGGGTATTTCGTAAATTCCATGGGATTCTAACGGGATGGTTACTTTCACGCTGCTCAAGACTGCTTGAGTTTCTGAAGTTCAACCAGTGGCCGGTGTTTTATATATATATATATATATATATATATATATATATATATATATATATATATATATATATATATATATATATATATATATATGTATATATACATATATATATATATATATATATATATATATATATATATATATATATATACGCCAACGTAACACAAGTCGACTAATTGTGCTCGGGATTCGATGAAGTCATCGAAGGCCGTTTTTGAATGGTTCTGATTGACACAGTTTCTACTGGTGAGAAAGTTATCGAAGTGCCTGAAAAGATGGTAGTCGGTTGGCGTGAGGAATGGGGAGCATGGTGGGTGAGGCAGAACTTCGACACTCAATTCGTTTAATTTTCGGATATAGATTTCTGAAACGTGCGGACGGGCGTTGTCGTGGGGCAGGATCGCACCTATTCTGTTGAGCAGCTCTGGCTGCTACTGACGCAATTTTCGGTACATTTCGTCGATTTCCTCACAATAGCATTCTGCTGTGATGGTTTGGCCCGGTTGCAGAAAGTTATAGTGAATCACACCAGCCGCTGACCACCATAAACCAAAGTCTTTTTTTGGTGGATTCTCGCCTTTGGGAAGTGCCTGGGTGGCTTATTGGTGTCTATTCACTGTCCTGAACGTGTCCATGTCCATGTTGTCGTAGATGATCCACTTTTCATCACATGTGACGACCAGAGCCAAAAAATGATCGATTTAGTTGCGCAAAGGCAAAGAAGAACAGACCTCTTGACAATTTCTGTCGATCGTTCAAATCGTGGGGGACCCACTTTCGAGCATTTTGACCTTTCCAATACGTTTTAAACCATCAAAAACCGCATGGGAGCTGACACCCAGTTCTTCCGCCATCCCACGCATCGTTTGCTATGGGTGAGTCTCCACCAGGGTCCTCAAATCCTCAACCTGGATTACAGTAGGGGCCCACCTTCGAGACTAAAATCTCCAGGACGAAATTTCGCAAACCAACGGCAAACAGTGTTTTCATTAGTGTTATCATTGCCAAAAAATTACCTAAAAACTATTACTAAAATAGAGGGAGATCTTGAGGTATGTCAGTTTGATTGCAGAAAGCTCTACGAGAATGAAGACCCTGAACAAGATATCGAACTACCATACATGAATGAGGCGGAACAAGAGCTTGACATTTTGAGGGATGAAGTAGAGCAAGCCATTCATTATTTGGAAAACAATAAAAGCACAGGCGGTGAAAATATAAGCGCAGAAATGTTAAAACAACTAGATGAAGCAGGCATAACAATTTTGTGGAAGATATGCAACAACATATGGAAAACCGGACAATGGCCAAAGGATGGGTGCACATCGACCTTTATTCCATTGCACAAAAAAGGTTCAAGTCAGAAATGTAACAACTACAGAACCATTACACTTATCTCACATCCAAGCAAAGTTATGCTCAGAATTCTCCTTCAACGCCTCAGAAGCTTTTTAAATTGGCTGATCCCACAGGAACAGGCAGGATTTGTCAGTGTCAAGGGCACAAGAGAACAAATCCCGGATGTTCGGAAAATTATCGAAAAGGCAAGAGAATTTGCAAAACCGTAATATATCTGTTATCTAGACTACAGCAAAGCTTTTGACTGTGTTAGCTGGCAAAAGCTTTGGGGAGCTCTCTTAGTGATGCGAACCCCTCAACATCTGGTGCTCCTATTGAAACATATATATGAAAACAGCAGGGCAACAGTCAAACTGGAGGACCAAACCTCCCCAACCTTCCGCATACAACGAGGCGTAAGACAAGGGTGTATTTTATCTTCCTTGAAATTCAACATTTATGGTGACTACATTATCAGGAAGGCTTTAGACGCTTGGGCGGGTGACAGAAAAATAAATAACCTTCGTTATGCCGATGACACCACACTTATAGGAAAGGACGAACAGGAAATGGCTGAACTTCTTGAAAGAGTGGAAGGAGTAAGCCTGGACTTTGGGTTAAAACTAAATCGGCAAAAAAACTAAGTTAATGGTAATAGATCGCACCAACAGAATAAACAGAGCACCGACCATAAACGATATCGAAATGCTAGAAGAAATTAATTATCTGGGTGCTAACATAAACACAGACGGAATTTCATCTATCGAAATCAAAAGCAGAATCGCTCTTGCCGAAACTACCATGCCATGCAAACTTACCAAGAACTAACACATAAAAACTAAAACAAAACGCAAACTTGTCGAAACTCTTGTCTTTCCCATAGCATTATATTGGGCAGAAGGCCATGAAGGTCACAGACATTGCTAAACTGTACAGCTTTGAAATGTGGTTCTGGAGAAGGCATTTAAGAATCCCTTGGACTGCTCACAGAACCAACGTATCAATATTAGAAGAACTGCAAATTAATGTAAGACTGTCAACCATTGTAATACAACGAATTCTCAAGTTTTTTGAATATGTGAGCAGGACAAAAGATGACAATTTGGAAAAACTTGTGATACAGGGAAAAATCGAAGGCACGAGACCTAGGGGGCGATCTCCGAAGCGATGGATGGACCAAATGAAGCACTTCACAAGAAATTCACTGCAGGACAACATGAGGTGCATTACAGACAGACATAATTGAAGAGAAATCACAATCACTATATATCATGATATATATATATATATATATATATATATATATATATATATATATATATATATATATATATATATATATATATATATATATATATATATATATATATAAGTTTCCGACACTTCAACCAATGAAGTAAACGACTAGAGAGAGAGAGAGAGATCATTGCCCAATGCCTGGTTCATTTTTCGGGCTGTTTCGGCAACGCTTTGATTCAATTTGAATTGCTAGAAAAACATTGCCGAAAATCGCTTGACGACATCATATAGTAATAAGCTGAAAAGAGGCAAAAAAAATTCTGTGTAGTTTTGTTATTTTTTAAATAATTAATGGGTCGACATTAGTTACTGTCTTTATTAGATAGATTAATTATATTAAATATTAAATTTGACTAATAAAACCATTTTTCAAAAAATATCTACAAACCAATTTACATATGATTTCCGATTCTAAGAATTAGTTTACAACAACCTCTATATTTATGTAGATACAATTATAGATAACAAAAAATTTATTTTACGAGGCCGAGAAAATGTTGTAGTGTGTAGCACTGGTAAAAAAAATCATAAAGTCTTGAATATTTATACGTAAATTACGCTTCTAGATAGTTGATGGACTGAAAAAAAATGTATTGTTTCGCTTGAAGCCGATTTCTTTTAATGATTATTGCTTCGGCTGTGTATTTTTTTATATCGGCGACACGTCCTGACAAATCGATCGACATTTAAAAAAAAATGATGTGTTAAAATTGTATTGGATGGAAACAGAAAGAAATTACGGTTCCAGGTGCTAGAAACGGTTTCGATTTTTTTCCGTTGTTTACATCGACACTAAATTGATTTGTTTAATAACAAAACGCCAAGTAATTTGAATTTTGTGAATATATAAAGTTTCATCAATTTAAAAAAAATTGTAGTATTAGTAAAAAGAAAATGCAAGAAAATGCAAGAATTATTACGGAAAATTGTGACCATAAATATATTCACCCAAATTGAGAAAATACAAGAAAATAAGGTTACCAAGAACAATGAGGATTATAAGCATCAGAACAATGTATTAAGAAAGAGAACAAAAAAATTACTGTTTAATATACAGGGTGGGGCAATTAACTTGACCACCTCAAATATCTCCGTTACCTTTAGAGTGACTAAAAAATGTCAAAACGTAGTTTTTTTAATTTCGAAGAGCTGACACGGTGGTTAAAAATTCTTTTTTGTCAAGG
Organism: Phosphuga atrata; assembly: GCA_944588485.1. Taxonomy (NCBI): domain Eukaryota; kingdom Metazoa; phylum Arthropoda; class Insecta; order Coleoptera; family Silphidae; genus Phosphuga; species Phosphuga atrata. The sequence continues at coordinate 9,356,197 of OX155896.1, read as the reverse complement.
TCACTGTTTATGCGTCCTCAAGGTCATCAATGGTTTTTCAAATGAGAACATGTAATTTTTGTATCAAGATATTGTAGCCACTATTTAGACGAATCCAGTGATCCATGATATCACGACCTTTCAAATGATTTGACAAGTGTGTCCATTGAAAATAACTTTGAATAACCGTACCGAAAATGATATAGCACAGTTAAGCAGAGATAGTCGATATTATTCTGATTCATGGTGAGACCGGTAGGAATTCTATGCCAGCACAGGAACTTTATGCACAACGTTATCCTGACCTTTATTCCGTGAAAGGGGCAGTTTCAATCCACGCAAAAAGAAACGTCACAAGTATGATATTATAGATCGCTGGATTCGTGTGAATATTGGCTACAATTTCTTGATAAAAAAATAACATGTTCCCATTTGAAAACCCATTGATGGCTTTGAGGACGCATAAACTATGACCTTGACAAAAAAAGTATTTTTAACCACTGTGTCAGCCCTTCGAAATCAATAAAATTCCCTTTCGACAATTTTACCGCAACTCGAAAGGTAACGGAGATGTTTGGGGTGGTCACGTTAAATGGCCCACCCTGTATATAAAAATATGTTTCTTGATAAACACTTTTTATTAAAATGCATTAAAATGGAGAAAACATTTCATTTTCCGTGTTGATTTGAAATAAAAGCGTGGAGCGCTAAACTATTTATCATTATCTTCGATGATGATGTACGCTTTTATTTATAGTCAACACGGAAAAAATAGTTTCTCCTTTTTAGTGCTTTTTAATAAAAACGTGGCTTTTTTAATCGTTGCGCCTAGCGTAATCGTTTTGTCCGTCTTGTTAAAGTCAATATTTTTGTTCTGTATAGTCAACATGGAAAAGAAAATATTTTCTACTATTGATCGCATTTTAATAAAAAAGGGTTTTTAATAAGCTTTTTAAATATATTATATTTTCTGCATTTTAGTCTTATGCGTGAAATTTTACAACCAATTTTAAACATTGTTTAATCAGGCCTCCATTCTTTTTACCACGCATTTTTCCCGATCTGTGATTTGCGTGGTTCGGATGTTTATAAACTATAAACCCACATATAAGTGCCCTGACATTTATAATTACATTTTATAAGAATTACATTTAATATGGAATACTTAATTAAAGTTGAAGTAAATAATACTAAATGTCTGAACAAAGTTAAAAGTTTCTACTCGTTAATAAAGTTAATTTTAAATCGATTGCCCACTGCACATCCGAACAGATAAGAAATGGACAACCTAAAGAACAAGAGAAAACGGACAAAAATCGAGTTAATAAAAATGAGACAAACTGTGATGACATATGTAAGAGTAAGACAGGTCATGAAATTAAACAGAGGAATTTATAATAATCCTTTATTGGCATAAATATAAATACAACGGATCCTACATAAGTGTGACATCCAAAAGAATAAAAAAAAGAAGAAAAAAACAAAAGAATGAAAAGGAAAATAAAAATATCCAAATTAATACAGAAAGATAAACAGCTCATAAGTTTTTAGATCGTGTTTAGGTAAAAAGAACGTAAGGAAAAAAAACATTAATAAAAAAAAACATAAAAAAGCCTATAACCCTGTCCTTTGCACTTATATATGCACAATATGTTTTCCATGTACACAAAACCCGAGCCAGTCTCATTCATAACCTTATTCCAGTTTTTCGCCACCGACTTTTCCTCTTCGCTCTATCCACATTTCTTACAACTTAACACCCAATGTTCCCGCAGGTTCTCCCCTTCTCCACATGATAGACAAGTCCTATCTGCTACAGCCATCCAATATCGTTATCTGTTACCTGTGTGGCTTTAGTATTGACTAGACACTCTAGACATCTGCCAAAATCTTGGATTTTGCTGTAGTCTCTATTATAGGTACCCTCATCTATGTGTCTTTGTCTCTCTTCTCGGCTCTATCTCCAGTAGTCTATATGCCAGAATCCTTTCTACTAACATTCCCCCATTCATCATTCTCTCGATCTCTTCTTGATTCCATCTCCCTCTTTCATACATTCGCTTGCGCAGGCATCGCCATATTGTTTCTTCATTACTCCCTTTACACTTCTTTTTACTGCTTTCAGAACTTGAGAGAGAGAGAGAGAGGAGGCCTTTAGGCCAGTAATTGGCAAACATAGCCTGCATGAATACTGCATCGATAACGGAACCCGACTAGTGGACATGGTAGCATCCAACAACCTATTGATAAAAGCAAAAATGTTCGAACACAAGATTATCCATAAGCAGTCCTGGATATCCAACGATGGAGTAACAAGGAATCAAATTGGCCATATATTGGTTAATGCAAGGTATAACAGCAATGTAACCGACGTAAGACGCTTTAGAGGCGTGGATGCTGATAGTGATCATTTTTTGGTTAGAGTTAAGGTACTAGCAAGAATATCTAGCCAAAAGTACCAAAACACAGTCAAGCCCCCTACATGGAATACTGAAACATTTAAAGACGACAACAAAAAACAAGAATACCAAAGGAGTCTGGTATTCAACAGTATTCTGGTATTTAACAGCTCAACTGGAGGCTACATCCAGGCAAGAGGATGTTGCGAAAATATGGTCGAACATAGAGAGGCCAATAATCGCAAGTACACAAACGATAGTGGGGAAAAGATGTGCTAAAGGAAGGAACTAGTGGTAAGACAAGGAGAGTGAAGAGAAGATAAGCGCAAGAAACATAGCCAGAATGAACGCGCTGCAATACCCAAATGAACACACTAGGGATAAATACAGACAAACAAGAACAACTGCACGGAGAACATTTAGAGTCATAAAAAGAGCGCATGAACAAAAAAATGCTAGAAGAACTGGAAACAAGTCGAATAAACAACCAAACTAGGAATTTTTTTCAAAAAGGCAGAAACATTAAAGTTGGCTTCAGACCGTAGACTGACATGTTTCTTAAAACAGATAACAAAGGACTAGTGACAGATAAAAACGAGGTGTTGGAGACGTTGTTGGAGAAGCTACTTCGACCAATTACTGAACGCCCAACAGGACCAAGGAAGAGGTACGGTCACATACTACACCGCAGATCCACTGGTCGAGTAGCCAACCCTTGAAGAGGTAACGAAGGCGATTATGAGAATAAAGAATAACAAATCGCCGAGAAAGGACACAATACTGGCAGAGTGTCTCAAATATGGAGGAGAAACTCTTAACAAATATTTCCACACCCTCACACTCCAGATTTCATAAGGGATGAAACTACACGACATTGCCGCAGTAGGAAAAACAGGGAAATAGAAGAACTATATGACCAGCCAGACATTGTAAGAACGATAAAATCTGAAAGACTGAGATGAGCTGGCCATGTAAAGAGAGAGGAGGATGGACGAGTTGTTAGATTGGTATGGGAACAGGCCCCGACCGGTAGAAGACCACTAGGAAGACCGCGACTGCGGTGGATAGACAACATAGAAGCAGATCTTAGATCCCTGAATATCATGGAAGCGGAGGACCTAATGATGGACAGAGTCCAATGGAGGAGAGTTGTTGAGTCAATCTAGACCCACCATGGGTTGAATGAGCTACACACACACCGAGAGAAAGAGAGAGAGAGAGGGAGGGAGTGAGTGAGAGAGAGAGAGACTTTCAGAACTTCTTTCACTATCCTTTCATCTCCCGCACTATTCACTTTCCTTTCAAATTTGGCCACTCTCATAACTGCGTTGTTTGCCACGCTGTTAGAATTTGTTTCTTGTTGGATGATGTACCAGGTGGTGGACTTTTCTAGCTTCTAGGGAGCTTCTTCTAGAGAGTGTAGTTACAGTTAATAAAGAGTACCATGCCTCTTTATGATCTGTAACTACACTCCCGCTCTCTCTATGCCGTTTTCCTCTTTCACACCCCAGATTTCTACCCCATACATCATAATACTACGTACGCACGCCTTCCATACAATCATTTGCACCCCAAATTTTTCCCTCAGTTATACTCTCCATGTATCCCAGAGCCTGTTAGCAGCCATCCACGCTTTTTTACTATATACTTGATATGCGCGGCGCACGACCTATTTTGTTGGAATATAAAGCCTAGGTATTTAAAACCCCTAACTTATTCTATCTCACTCACTTCCCATTCAAAACTCTCTTTCCTTAATCCCTTTCTCTTTCGAAATAGCATCTACTTTGTTTTCACCACATTTACCTTTAACATACGCTTTTTAAAAAACTGTTTCATTCGTACCAACACCTCTTTCACCACGGACGTCGTCCGAATAAGCTAGACCAAATATTTCTCGTCCCTATTACCACCCCTCCCGTTTGACCCAAGCTTAGCGCTCTCTCGAGGTTTTCAGTATATAGATTAAATAGTAGTGGACTTAAAGAGCACCCTCGGTTTAGCCCTTTCCAAACCTCAAATCTTTCAGATAGCCTTTCACCTATCTTCACTCTATACAATGTTCTCTCATATAGTTGTTCAATGCTCTCCCTGATCTATTGCGATAAAACCTCCCTCATATATTCCCACATTTTTTCTCTCACTACTGAGTCATATGCTGCTTTGAGGTCGACAAATACCGCGCACAATTTCCCCTTTGGCTTAGCTATTTCTCTTTGCATGATATAATTCAGTATGTATATCTGTTCGGCTGTTCCGCGTCCTTTTCTGAAGCCAGCTTGTACCTCTGGGATTAGATTCCTCTCTTCTGCATCTTCCTATAATTTATTTTCCAGTATCTTTGCATATGATGTGTTCAATAGAGTTATCCCCTATAGCTTTCTAGTTCCTTCTTGTAACTTTGATTAAAAACTGGTACAATAATTCCTTCCCTCTAACTGTCCGTAATTTGTTTGCTACCTTTGAAAAAGCTGTTTAGTTCGCCACACAGTCTCTCCTTCACAATTCGTGTGGCTAGACACCACGCTTCATTTGGCACCGAGTCTGGGCCCGGAGATTTCTTTCTTTTCAACCTCTTCCTCTGTAATATCTTGTAATTGCGATTCCACTAGTCTAAAATCTCTCCATCTTTGCTCCTTAATTTCTGTCTATCCGGCCGCACAGAAGAATATTAAAGTAGATTCTGCAGTAAAGAGGATGAAAACATAATATTGCGTGACAAGATATGAATTACACAGATAGATTACACGGAAATTTAAGAAGTCTTGTCTGCTTTTGTATAGTCTTTTCTGGTCTTGCCTTGTCTGGTCTGGTCTTATCTGGCTTTATCTAGTCTTGCCTAGTCTTGTCTGCAGAGGCATACATATGGTAAATGGCGCCTATGGCAAATACCTATCTTGCACCCCTCTATGGCGATAGTTTGCTTACGGACTTATTTTATTACGACTCGACACCTTATTGATTATAACTATACACTTGGCTAAAGTAGTAGACGACTGTGAGTCGGTTATTTGGCGTTAAACTGAGTTAAAGTAGTCACTAGTGATTCTAAACTCAGGGAATTTAGCCCGAAATATTAGTCTGTCTATGGGGGTATGGTTAAATATGTTAGCTATCCGTCCATTAGTCAGCTCGCAACGTATGAGAGACCGTGCAATAATAATAATAGTATGAGCCACTAATGGATCAATTGAAGCGTCTACTTGATGTGAGATTTCCTATGGTGCCACACTTCTTTCATCTTTTCATTATGCGCTTTTTTTCGTTTCTTGAGACCAGGTTGTTCCAGTATTCAATTTCTTGGCCTCTCAACTCACTTTACATTCATATACTTTTTGTCTGAATATGCGTCTGTCTTGAATGTCTGGTACTGTTATCCCAGCGTCTTTCAAGTCCTCTGTAACTTCGGCGATCCACTTCAGGTTCTTTATGCTTTCGGTGCACTCCAATATTTTTTTTGTCAGTCGGGTATCCGGTATTCTCTTGATATGTAGAAATAGAAATAGAATTTCAGTCCACGTTTCCTCATGTCGTGCACTATGTTGAAATCTGTTCGGTCTCCTGCGCAATGCGCAACCGGTATCCTTATTCACTCTTTTTGAGCCCTAGAATTTTCTGACAATTTTTCTTTCCATTTTCTTCATGTTTTCTAGGCCACCTTTGCGATTCATGACCAATGTTTCAGATGCGTACAGGGTTTCTGGTTTGTTGACTGTGATAGAGTGTCTCACTTTGGTGTTACGTGATAAGCATGACATATTGTAGATGTCCCCAGTCTTCCAGAATGCTCTGGTCATCTTTTGTTTCCTCTGTTCGTAGGCTGACTTCTCTATTCCATTGGCCTGTATCATCGTTCCGAGGTACTTGAATTTGTGAACCCTCTTGATATTTCCATACTTTGTTGTAATCCGGTGCATCTTTCGGGTTTGACAAATATTCTGTTTTCTCGAAAGAAATCTGTAGTCCGATCTTTTCAGCCATCTCTTTGAGAACCTCGATCTATTTCGCTGCTGTCATAGATCATCAGCGAATGCTAAACAACCGATGTCTATTCCCTTATTCTTTCTTCCTAACTTGATGGGGTTGTGAAGTCCCTGTGCATTTAGTTCTTTTTCCCATTCGCTGACCACTTTATCTAGAACTATGTTGAACAGCATAGGTGATGGGCCATCACCCTGTCTTACTTCCTTTCTACTTATGAATTGATTTGACAGTTCTCCCATGAGTATAATTTTAGATTTAGTGTCTGTTAATGTCTGTTTGATAAGGTTCGTCGTCTTCTCGTTAAGTCCTTTCTCTTCTAGTTCTTGGATTAGTGACGTTCTGTCTATAGAGTCGTAAGCCTTCTTGAAATCGTGCAATAATATCAATATGTATTTCCTGTTCATCAGCCAAATGATAATCCAATTTATTTATAATTCAATTTAAATGTCACGATTGACGAGAGGAGTAGAATTGGGCCGAAAGCGTACCAATGTCATGCGGGCCGTGTTGGCGCCAGCGTGTTTTCCCTCTCCTAATTACCATTTCATAAGGGCTACATTGCCGTCGACATGTCCAAGGGGAAGTTCGACAGAACTCAACCGGCCTTGTGTGACGCGATAGATCTATATCTAATATTACTCTAACAGTCAAGTACTCCAAAACTATGGTCGAGGCTCAGGAATATGTAAAAAACGCACATTTTTTCTCAAAAGTGGTTGCTAGCTCATTTTTTGTATTTTCCATTTTTTCTCGATATTCTGCAGAACTATTGAAATTTTGCTCAAAGTAGTCTGGAACTATTTCATACCCTATCTACCACCGTGGAACCTTTCGATGTAATATTACCTTGATATGACCTTCGATGTAATATTATATTCTTGCAAATTCGGTTACTAACTTCACAGGACTGAAAGAGGGGTTATGAATGACATATCAAGGCGCGACGTAGCAATACGTCGAAAATATCACAACGACGCCGACTTAACTAACTTCACTCTACGAAAACAACACAATACGAAAAACATCACATCCTAAAATAAGACGGTCAAAAATAATTAATGACCAAATTAACACATCGAAATAATTTTCGAAGTGCGTTGTAATGTCGCTGTGATATTTTAGACGCATGAAGTCGCGCGCTGAAGAACACCAGAAATGCAATGCACTCTAATATACCTAATTTCAATTTATTGTCTGTCAAAATAAGATCCCGACGTAAAGTCGCGCATTTTTAACCTATAGTGATTGTTTGCTTTTCCATTGCGATTTTTGTGTTGGCGTAGATCAAGATTTGCTAAATGAAATGTTGCATGGAAGACAAACGAAAAGAGTATGACTAGCTGAATCCACAGAGAAAACACAAAGGCGAAGACCAATGGATACAGCAGGTGAATATTTTTATATTTTACACTAGTTCTTCCAAGTCGATTAATAAAATTTAATGTACTAATTGGATTATTAACTTCAACTGTATATACTATAAATCCCATATTAATACATCACAATATTTACAGAATTTTTTTAAATCTACGCATTTATATCATTAGATCATTATATCAGATTCAGAAACGTATTTAAATCAATATTTCTTTGCTGTTTGTACGAAATTAAATTAAAAAATACTGGGAATTAATATTATTGCTACCACTTGTCAACCCTTTATAGTTTCTATATGAAAGGCTTGTTGAAATATTTCATATTGTGTACTCTTGTCTATGGGCCTCTACATGGATTCTTGGTCTTATTATTAGTAGTAAGTAACTCATCTAAGATACATACGAGATGTATCTACGTATCTATTTTCATTCAATTTCTCTCACATCCAAAGGCGTACCTAACACCGATCTTGCGCCCCTCTCGGTCGATAAGTTGCTTAGGTTTTATTTTCTAAACAAAACTTTAAAATTAGACAAAAATCACACAAATTAAATCTATTAACACATCATTACAAATTTATCATTCTTGCTTTAGCGCAGTGTTCCGCAAACCATTAGTCGCGACCCCCAGAGGGGTCGATATAGAATTTGTTTGGGTCCGTGGATTTATAAAATAGTTAAGGCTTTTCCTATTAACTTTGGGATGCTGAATCGATTGGTAAAAACTAGAAATCTCTGTGATAAGCCGTCCAAAAGTTATGACATCGTGAAAACTGCGGAAAATGTGGGAAAATATACCTATTTCTTTAAAATTATTATGTACCAAGTCAATGGAAAATTTCTTAGTGTGTCTGAAAGAGTTTTCTTTGCTGGTTGTAAATACCTAAACTACATTTTACTAGCCGCTTCGGTTCGCGAGATATGACTTAATGATAAACTAAATGATAACTTAATGATATAATTGGCAAAATCGAGCGAAATTTCGCGATAGTTGGTCAAACAAGCAAAGAACTGGGAAACTAATTAATATTTTTAAGGAAATGTAAATACATCCGTAGGGAAATGACCTCCCGAATAATGATGCCTCTATCTGTTTTTAATTATCTGCAACCGTTCTCGAGATATATACTTATGTAGTTGAAATTCCAAGCGATTCATACAAAAAAATTCCAACCAATTTGCATCGATTTGCTCGATAGGCGTCTAGTTTCAGTGTGCCGAAAATGATTTCGTTGGGATTTGTAATTTCCGAGAGGTTTGTAAAAAACCGAAAACGCACTTTTTCCTGACTTCCAAGATATTATGCTCTGTCGTTCAGTCGACAATGCTCTATGGCAGTGGTGCGAAAACTATTTTCACTTGCGACCCATTTTGTATAACATTTTATCGCAAGTTTCCGTTTTGAATACATTTTTTTGCGGTTTTTTTGGAAAATTTTAGGGTTTTTCCGAAAGAAATGGTGCTGAACATTATCAACTGAAAGTGCTGAACATGATGTTATTTCATTCAAGTGCTCAAAATGACCAAGATATAGAATATTTTCCATTACCTCTAATTTTTAGCCATTTCCTCCCACTTATTGCATGTTTTTCATGCAGAATATTTTAGCGGAATTAATGTAAAGGTCCTCCAGAGCAGTAATTCGCAAACCGTGGATCGCCCAAGAAAGGTCGCTAGAGATTTTTTATGGATCTTCGAATTCATAGGTGAATTCATAGTGAAATGTCAATATAAACCAATTAAAAAAAAACATTAAAAACCATTAAAACTATTCAGGGGTCGCGATAAAATTTTAAACAAAATGTTGGGTCGCAAGTGAGAATAGTTTGCTAATATTATTAAAAAAATTGCGTCCGCTAAAGCAGTGGTGCACAAACTATTCTCACTTGCGACCCAACATTTTGTATAAAATTTTATCGCGAAATTCATTTTATCGGCCCAAGTCGACTATGTGATCTTACTTTACTAGGCATAGAACGAAAAATGACCGCAGAAATTGACTTTGCTAATATTATTTAAAAAATTGTGTCAGCTAAAGCAATGGTGCGCAAAGTCAATTTCTGCGGTCATTTTTCGTTCTATGCTGAGCAAAGTAAGATCACATAATCAACTTTGGCCCACTGAGGTTCTCAAATACTAAGGTACCATGTACCGATGTTAGATTACCGAATGTGCTACACCCTACGCGCTGGCGAAGTGGCTCATTTACGCACAATCAAAAATATGTGAAGAAAAATAATGTTTTCATTTCTATGGTCTAAAACGGAGTATATATATATACGAATGTATTTGTTAAACGAAGTGGATGCAATTGTACTCGGCAAATTTGTCGGGGTTTGTCTGGTCTTGCCTGGTCTCGTCTGGTACTGTCTAGTTTTGTCTGGCCTTGTCTGAACTTGCCTGAACTTGGCTGGTCTTGTTTGCTCTTGTGTGGACTTGTCTGTTCTTGTCAAATTTCTCCGGCTTTGTCTGATCTTTTCTGGTTTTGTCTGGTCTTGTCTACTTTTGTCTGGTCTTTTCTGGTCTTATCTGGTCTTGTCTGGTCTTGTCTTGTCTTGTCTGGCCTTGTCTGGTTTTATCTGGTCGTGCTTGGCTAATTTTATTTTTCTGGTCTTGTCTTGTCATGTCTGGTTTTGACTGGTTTTGTCTAGTCTTGTCTTTTCTTGTCTACTCTTGTCTGGGCTAGTCTGGTCTTGTCTGGTCTTGTCTTCTCTGGTCTTGTCAGATCTTGTCTGGTCTTATCCCTGGTATCTTGTCTTGTTTGTTCTTATATACGATTTTAATTATGAGTGCAAAGTAAGATGGATAATATTACTAATATATAATTACTATAATACAGTTTACAGGAAGTATTTGTTTTAAATAGAAATTGTGTGGTATGTTTATGTTAATAAAGTTGGATGGAAACGTATTCTACTAGACGTAGTTTGGAGATGGTATTTCGAATAAATTTTTACAGGCAAGGATTTTGTAAGTGAGCTGGACAGTTCTATATATTTTATAATAGAAAAGGACTTTTATTTGCCAGATATGGCAGACAGGATACCTTTAAAGGATTTGCCGACGTAGAACTTTATGCATCTCTAAAACGCTTGTGTAAATAAATAAATATATCTTTAACATGCGGTGACATTTAGCTTCTTGAATATTTTACATTGTCTATCATCTTTATTTTATTTACAAACCACATACCTATATATTTTAATTGGAATTTAAATTGTATTAATGGTATATTATAGGACGAGTTCAGTATGCGCGATTTTACAGCACGCGTCCAAGTTTGGAAAACGACGAGCGTAGCTAAGGAATTTTCTAATGGACCAGCCCTTGTTTTACGAAACGTTTTACATGTTTTAAAAAACGTTTTACGAACGACTTTTTTATAGTATTTTTTCTATTTTGCGCCCTTTTATGCCATTTCTAAATAAAAAAATTGCCGATATACATTGAGAAAATTGTATCGCACTCGGCGAGCCATAACCGCATGCATATGTGTGTTGTTATAAATCCATTACAGACACAAAATAGAAAAATAAACTAAAAGTAATTAACATACAGCAATGATTGTACTCTATTCTATCGATGTTATTATATTTAAAACCAGACAAAATGAGATGGTACAGGACAAGATAATTCAAAATAAAATAAGTGCAGGATGTAAATTTTACTTGTAACCTCCATGCATCGACATTTGTTTTCCTGAAGAAACATTTTTTGAAGAACTACAAAAAAAAAATACTTAATACAAAACCTAATTACTTATTATGATTTTATAGTGTTGAAAACAGATAAAATGAATATCGTGTATTTTAGATTTTCTTTTAAATCTTATAAAACAAAATAAATATATAGAGTTGGTAAGAATGATGAATATTATATATTGTATAATTAAGAAGAAACATAATTTAATATGAGTAAAATAAATGGCCTGTTTGATTGGCTTCCCGGATTCTTGTGTAAAAGGTAAATACAGGACAGGGTAGAACGCACATTATAACATTCCCTTCAGATGTAACAAAAGCGCTAATTAAATTTAAATCCCAATATCTTTACACGCACAAAAAGATTTTTGTTTTGTTTCCTCGAGGAAAATATGGAAACGTGAAAATAAATATTCTCTTTTTATTATTTCACAGTTCCCCCAAGAATACATTATGTGACCTCAAACGGCCGAGTGGAAGTGAAAAAAGGAACGTCGGTTCGTTTGGAATGCAAAGCGTCTGGTAATCCTGTGCCGAAAATCACATGGTCAAGGAGGAATAATTTACTACCCGGCGGAGACCAGACTACAGTCACCCCAATTTTAACATTGGATAGAGTTGATAGACACCAAGCGGGAGTTTACCAATGCACTGCTAGCAACGGCGTCGGGGAGGATGTCACACAACAAATTGTTCTGCATGTGTTATGTAAGTCGATTTATTATAGTAATTTTGTTTTCTTCGGAATCTAGGAATACAATTTACATTTTAAATTGCTGTTTACACAAAAGAAAGAAATGTAATCTCCATCACAGTTGGTTAATACCATCACAATTAACATCACCAATATATTAATAAATACAGATTCATACTCACATACATACATTCATAAAATTGTCATAAAACTTGTCGGGAATTTTCAGAAATTTTACCGTTTAAAATTGTTTGTCCAAAACATTCTTTACTACAATAATTAGTCATTTTCTACTATAAATTTCTACTGGATTTGTGCAAGCATAAAAACGCATCAGTTAAAAAATATATTTATGAATCCATATAAAGATCGTTATAACAATTCTGGAAAATTCGGGGTCTTCTAATTAACTAATTTACTGAGGTAAAACTTGACAAGAAATTGTTTAAAAATGATAATCTATCTGACGTTGAGATGTCCGAAAATAGGCTAAGCTATAAAAATAGACTAACAATAAACTAAGCTTTCATAAGCTATTGTATTTCGTATTTTTATCTAATCTTTTGTTAGACTTGTTATTGTCATGATAAAGAACAATGGTATGTTTTGATTGATGATTGTGACTGTTATAATATATAATGTCGATCGTGAACAATTCAGTTTCTTTTGCATTTTTTCAATTTTGTGACAATATCTTCTTGTTATCGTTTTACTAGAATGTAAGATGTTTATAAAGTTTTTTCTTCATAAGCTTCAATTTTGGAAGCTGCATTGCGATTCCATATCGACAAAAGGCATAATTTTGCAATATTTTTCTATAACAAATTTCAGATGATATATATGTTACCGTTAATATATTAAGTTAGTCTATGTATATAACTACTAGTAAATAAATAAACTAACTACATCATTTAATACACAATATAACACAAATGAACAAGAATACACAAATGAATTTATCTACGACCACTATTGTAAATGCCCATTATTGTACAGGTCGTGGACTATGTAAATACATCATAACCACACGTATATAACAGCCCGCGATTAATGATAAGTTATGATTGATATGAACAAACAAGTGCGTTAGGTTTACGATTCGTTGATTAGTTGAGAGTTGCTATAACGTGGTCATACTTTCAGCGCCCCCCGTGCCATAATTCAAACTAACGGAAGTTGACATTGCGTACATTGGGTTGCCTATATCTATGAACATCCTACTTCAAGTTTAAACCAAATAAGTACTAAATAATAATGTATCTAACAATTAAGAATGTATTTCTTTTCATTTCTTTCAAGTTAAATAATGTCGAGTAACAGTTATATATGAAAATACAAGTGTTTGTTTATTATAATTTTAAATAATGATTATTAAATAAATAATGTACCTAATAAGAAATAAATTTGTTACATCAAATATATTTTTCTTATTAAACAGAAACAAATTAGTGTAGTCGTATATAAACTATAGTACATAACTCGAGTTGTATGGCAATTACATACTCCCGGAATATACCTTTTTACGCTTAGTTAAGCGCATGCGCAACCGCCAAATTTGCAAGCCGGGAATATTTATTTATTTATTAATTTATTTATATTTCAGGGGAAGCTAACGGTTGTCCAATTATAAGCTTCCACAGATTATAAAACAAAGGAGTACAGATACAGAAAAGAGTAACAAGTACAGATTATTAATATAATATATTAAACGTCTACAAACATACATATATACATATATAGTGAAGAACATTAACAATATCTAGAACAAAGTGGTAAAGGAGACAGTGATACAAAAAGAAAAGAAAAAAGTAAACAAAATTAAAAACGATGTGGTTAATTTAGTTAACATTAAGCTGCCTTTTAAGCTGATTTAAATTTAAACTAAAGAAGTCGAAATACTGGAAATGATTATTGTACGTTGTCATTAATCTTATTAAAGGAGAATTCCCATATGAGTTACACTTAATAGGAGGGATATAAAACAAATTATTATTTCTAGTTGTTCTCCTTGGAACAAAAAAATCCAGGTTGGTTATAAATAATTCAGTTTTAATGAGATTGTTCAGTACTTTGTGAGGAAAAATCATATCTGCATTTGTTCTTCTCTGTTCAAGAGTTAGCAAACGAAAATTTTATAAGATATCGATATAGTTAGTGTATGGTATATTAAATTTAAAGCAGGGTATGGTAACAATTTTTTTCTGAATGGATTCAAATCTAGACTTATGTTTGGAATATTGTAGATTCCATATAGTGGTAGCTTATTCTAGTTGTGATCGAACGATAGAGGTGTATAACATAATTGCTGTTTCAATATTAGTGAAAGACTTAATAGATCTCAACACAAAACCTAATAATTTATACGCTTTTCTAGTTATACTATCTATATGGTTAAAAGTAATTTAGGGTCGAAAACAATACCTAAATCGCGAATACTGTTGTTCCTTGTTAGAGCTATGCTGTTCATGTTATAAGGATACGTGATTGTGTTTATATTTCTGCTAAAACTAACAACAGAACATTTATTTAAATTTCAGGTTATATAGTTTGCACCGCAGTAACGGTATAGACGTGAAAAATTCTCCTGCAGTAAGACGCAATCCATATTATTCTCGATAACCCTAAAAAACTTTAAATCATCTGCATACAAAAGAAAATTACTATTTTTGAAAACTGTTAAAATTGTGTTGATATACAAATTGAAAAGTATGAGACCTAAATGAGATCCTTGAGATACCCCAGAAGTAACATAAATTTGCCTAGAATGAAATCCGTTGCAGACAACAAATTGAGATCTATTTTTAATGTATGATTCGATCCATCTTAGAAGTGATCCATGAATACCACAGTACGAAAGTTTATGCAACAATAAGTTATGGTGTACCTTGTCGATAGCTTTACTGAAATCTGTGTAGATTACGTCAATTTGTTTACGAACATCCATATTGATACTTAAAAATTCAGTAAATGTAATTAGGTTATTCAGGACTGATTTGTCTCAACAGAAACCAGTTTGTATTATACCATTATATTATATTATACCATGATTATATTCTTGACATCATCTTTTATTTCATGAATTATTAATGACTCGAAAATTTTGCTAAAAATAGACAAAATAGACATTGGTCTGTAGTTTGAAATATCACACCTGTCGCCCGATTTAAAACTAGGTGTGATAAATTACGTTTTCCAGGCGGTGGAAAACAACCACAAATTCAAAGATTGCTTAAAAATTATGTAAAGTGCTTCTGGTGTGCATACGTTTTAATGAATTTGGGATGTATTCTATCTGGTCCACATCCTTTATTAATATTTATATTTTCGAATTCAGTTAATATTTTTGTTTTACTGACAAGGGGGGCCTATCAACTCGTCATCACCGATTTGGCCCAAATTTACAGTATTGTAGTGCTTGACTATAAATGAAAGTGACGCAAGCGGGAGGGCCAGATAGCCAAGCGTTAAAACACTCCCGACTACTGACAACTCATAAGCCCGCTTGTTAGCATAAATTTCTATGGCCGGTCAGCGCAGCGGTAATAGCTCGGGTTCATAGTACGAGGATCGCTGGTTCGATTGCCCGTGGGGACGCTTTTTTTTATTTACAATTTTTAAAATTATATTATTTTATTATTTTTGTTATTTATTATTGTTTAACTTTTTAATTGTAATTATTAATTTGTCAATTTAATTAGTATTAATATTTATAATTTGTTTCTTTATAACTTCAACGGTGAATTCTTAAAATTGCTTTCTTTTATTATTACTATTATTGTTATTATTCTTTATTTTACTTTTACGATACTTGCGCCACAAATGAACCGTGGTAATTCATAATGTAGTTTAACCATTAAGGTCATTTTAAAAATTGTAAATAAAAAAAAGCGTCCCCACGGGGAATCGAACCAACGATCCTCGTACTACGAACCCGAGCTCTTGCCGCTGCGCTGACCGACCATTTAAACTTATGCTAACAGAGCGGGCTTATGAGTTATCGGTAGTCGGGAGTTTTTTAACGCTAGGCCATCTGGCCCTCCCGCTTGCGTCACTTTCATGTATAGGCAAGCCCTACATATACTGTAAATTTGGGCCCAATCGGTGATGACGAGTTGACTCAGTAAAAATGTAGAATAAATTTGGTTTAGGGTCGTCGTCAGTACTTTGTCATCCGTTTTATACACATTTTGCTATTCTTTGACATGTTAGTATTTCTCTTTATTTTAGTTTGTTTACTTTTCATGCCGTCGAGCTCAGTTTACCTAATACATTGAAAATCTCACATGTTTTTCTTTATCTTAATATCAATAAAATATTATGCATATAATGTTCTGAATATTAGGTAAACATAATGAATAGGATGGTTGCGACCGTCTTGGGAAACTTGTGTAGGTATATGTAGGGATGGTCGGTTCCATAAAAGGTCTTTGTGTCTCCTGCTAAAAAAAGGACAAGAATGTCGTAATCAATACATTGTTTATACAACGTGGAGCTTTAGTTGCAAAATACGTAAATAAAGAATGTGTCTTGAACAAGGTAGTCAAAATGATGAATTAAGGTTGGCATGCAAAGCTAACTCATTTGGCAGATATTTTTGAACATCTGAATAAATTAAACTCCATTATGCATGGAAGAAATGAAAATATTTTATCTCATTATTGAGCATATAACAAGTTTAGAAACAAAAGTTTTTTTTTCCTATATCAATGGGAAACATTAAATAAGAAATGGCTAATAAATCTATTTGTGTTATCTGTGAAATCACAAATATCTGTTATCTGTGAAAAAAAGTACTTGGAACTTATAGAAGAGGAAGAATTGATGAATATGCGAAATGATCGAACAACAACTCAAACTAAAACGAAAAATTCAACCTGAACTCAAACAAAATTCTCCTACATTTCTCAACTTCATATTTGTGCGAGCTTGACTTTTCTGCTTTGATGAACATCAAAAGTAAAAAAGGAGAAAAACTCAAGGCAGTCGAAGATGAAATGATAGTATGCCTATCTCAAATTCGCCCTGACATTAAAAAATATGCGCATCACACCAGTCGCATGTTTCTCATTGAATTGCTTAATCTAATATAATGAGTAACTTGGCAATATTTGTTTGTATGCTCACCTACAGAGCTGATATCTCTCGTATACATATTTGTTAATAAAATAAAGTCATAAACTAAATAAAACTTGTTTGTGTATACAACATACAGGTTGTTTTAATATATAAGTACATATCTATGCTCATACATGGGATATGAGAGGATGCAGGGTGCAGTGAGCTTCAATAGATAATTTTAGGGTGTCAGCAGCAATAAAACTTTGCGGAAAATGCTTTGTTTCGACTAGGGTCTTCTTCTTCTTCTTTCGAATAGGCCTACTTTGGACCACGCTTGCTCAACGCTTGGGCTTTGATCTTTGCCCAGTATTGTCGCATCTTCTGCCGGTGTAACTCCTTTCTCTCTTCTGTCCAGGGGGTACCTTTTCTTCCAGGTTTTTCCAGAAATCCACGGACTTCCTTCAGGGTGCGTCTCACAGACTGTCCGTTTTGGAGATCTGTTATTCCCAGTTCTTTAATATCCTTCTCGGTTTTTGTCAACCAAGTGGTACGAACTTTTGTTTTGCCACAAGGTGAACAGACAGTTGTTGCAGGTGTAGTCGGTTTGGAAGCAATCTTGCAAAGTGGCCATAGAAAGCTACCCTTATTTTCCTTGCCCAGTCAGAGAGCATCTCATACATGTGCTTTTAATATATAAGTACATATCTATGCTTATACATGAAAGATGAGAGGATGCAGGGTGCCGTGAGTTTCAATAGATAATTTTGGGGTGTCAGCAGCAATAAAAGTTTGCGAGTCACTGCTTTAAAACAATGCTTTGTTTCGACTAGGGTCTTATTATTTACAATAGCTTTCAACTCACTTCTGTAAAGCAATAGTCAATTCTGAGTGCCAATCTCTTTGTCACTAAGCTCCACTATTGGAAGATATAGCGCTAATCATTGTGTTTTTGTTATTATTTTGATAAATGGTAACATCAAAACAGAATAAATAGTCTTAATAAAAGCAAAATTATCATTTTAAACCAAAACTCTGAAATATTTTAAACCTTTTTCGAGTAAATTAAGTACCGATTTAGTTTGTATCTTCCTTTGGAGCACTTTTAATGTGATTGTTGAGTCGCGGTGGATGTTGTGTTTGACAAACGTTCGCGTGATCAAACCTACGGCGGTTAATTTAGGGTTGCCATTAGATTTGATCGGCTCTATAAATTATATGTTGGGGCAAATGAAACTTGCACGCCTCGATAAACATGTATTTATTTATTTATTTAACTCTATTTTAAACACTTGTGACGACATCCTTTCGGAGTTTGGAATCTTCTCGATGTGTTCGTGGTAAGATGGTTACAATTGAACTAAGTGTGATTAGATATTGTTACAAACAGGAAATCTAAATCCCACCTCCCATTTGCCTGCTCCCGCTGAACCAAGAAGAATTCCAAACTGAAGTGCACGTGGTAATTTCTGGGTAATCTTAAAACTACACAAAATTTAAATACTTATTCTAAGGAATCTTAAACATAAACATTGTATTGTATTTCCAGCTGTTTACGACCACCAAACATCCAAAAACCATTAGCGATCGTAAATATCCGCCTAAGCGTATTTACAAAGCATTGGTGATTAAAAATGGTCTTTTAGATGCGTAGTGGCCACAAACAGCTCCAAACACGTTCAACAAATACTCACTACCCTACCGACCAGAGGTTGGTAATCTACGGGTCGGTTTAAGATAATATTGATGTAATAATTATTTTTTTTAGAAATACACTTAACAAGAAAATAGTTTTAAAACGAAAATAAGAATAAAATAGCATTGTTGGATCTTAACAGTGATGATGAGGTAATACAATTCAAGGGCAAATAAAGTCTAGAAGCATGCAACCCTAAAGAACCTCCTAGAAGGTGACAAAACGTGAAAATTTTTAGTGTTTTTTCTGGTGTTTTTTAGAATTTTTAGTTATTTGCTTAAAAACTAGATCTACCCGAGAATACTGTGTTCGTTTTGGTAGAGTTATTCCAACCGTTTGATACTATAAACTATACTTTTATAATGTCTTGTGTCTAATGTCATATTAGCCCCTCATATCATACATAGACAGAATCTATGAGGAGACGTAGTGGTCTCCTCATTGCTCGAAGAAATGATTATTCGCAGTATGCAATAATGGTTTTAAAAACAACAAAATTACTCCGATTTCTGTCGATCTTAACTGATAAACTAAATCATTTTTTAAATTAGGAAACCATTTAAAAGATCTCGTACCTATGCCACATGCATCTATACAGACCATGTAGTTTTCATTCGGCATAATTAACACTGGGAAGTTAACAATGAGTATAATTTATGAGTATAATAAGAGTAAGTTAAAAACTGAAAGTCTAGTAAGGTGTATCAGTATTACCGCAATAATTCCACTTCTGTTCAACTATAAGAAAAACGGATTTTCTTGACTTTAAAATCGTTAAAACATGTTTGTGATTTCCATTTTTTTTTTGTTACGGCAGCTAAGCACCACGTTATTTCAACCGTTTCCTCTCCTTGGGCTTTAATGTTAACCCAGTAATGTCGCATTCCATCTCGATGTTTCTGCTTCCGTTCTTCAGTCCAAATCTTGCCTGTTTTGAGCTTTTCCTGGAAATTCTGGAATGATTTCAGCTTCATCTTAGGTTTCCTTCTCTCTCTCTCTTAGTTCCTATTTACAACAGTGGGGCATAGGGCTTTTACCAATTGTCGCCATCTGACTCTATTTTGAGCCACGACCTTCAACTCAGTCCACGATTTGCCGGTGGAGGTGATTTCGGTTTCAATTGTGCGTCGCCATGTTGTTTTTGACCTACCTCTCTTTCGCTTACTGCCTTAGGGATGCCAGTCCAATGCTTGTTTTGGAATATTTTGTGGATTGCGCCGTAGGGTGTGTCCAATCTTCTCTTTATTTCAACGTCTACTGGAAGTTGGTTTGTAGAACGAAGCAGATCGTGGCTCGATGTCACTTCAGGCTATCGGATTCTAAGGATCCGTCTCAAACACCAGTTTGCGAAAACTTGCAGTTTGTTTGTACTGCTTTTAGTTACTTTCCACGTCTCACTGCCGTAGAACAGGATGGATTTGACGTTACTATCATATAGTTTGAGTTGCGTTTTACGGGAAAGTATTGAAGAGCTCCAAACGTTAATCAGTTGGCGAACGCTCCCTTCGCTTTGTTGATTCTTCTGGCGATGTCTAGGTCGGCCCGTTAAAAGGTTTAGGTTCTTGAATATCTGCCTATGTGATCCCCACTTCTTACAAGTCTTTGTCCAGTTCTGTGAACCATGCTCTTTTGATCTTCTTTCCTAGGAAATAGGTAAAGATTCTGTTTGTTGATCTCGTTGTGTTCATTTGTGCCAAGTGACCATAAAATGATCCTTCTCTTCCGAATAATGTCGGTTATTTTTGCCATATACACGTAGAGTTGATTATGTCGTTTTCTGTATTCACCATTTTCCTTCATGGCCCCAAAATTTTCTTCAAAATCCTTCTTTCCCCAATTTCCAGGTTTTTCTATCATTCCTTCCTTGTTCATTGTAAGGCATTCTGCAGCATATAGGGCTTTCGTCAAAATGACTGTTTGATAGTGTTTGAGCTTGGCATTCAGGGATAATGACTTCTTGTTGTAGATGCACTTGGTCAGTTTATATGAAGTTTCCATTTTCCTGATACATGAAGTGAAGGCTTCTTTGTCCAAGATTGTCGGCTCGCTTAATTTTTCCTGATTCTAGGACAAGTACTTTGGGTGCTGGTTTGATGCTTGTGATGAACTCTGTTTTGTCAAAGGAAATCTGAAGCCCTGCCTTAGCTGCTTGTGTTTGTAATAGGTTGATTTTCTCCACAGCTCTATCCAGGGAATCAGAAAATATCGCGAGATCATCTGCGAAGGCTAGGCAGTCTACTGTTAGTTCCATGTTTCTGTATCCCAATCTGACCCCATTTTCCACTCTATTGTTGTTTATTTCCTTGCGCCACTCACAGAATACTTTCTCGCAACTGAAAAGCAGAGCCCAGCTCACTGTCTTATGCCTGTCATGATTTCAAGGCATCTGAAATCTCTCCTCCAAATTTCACTCTGGATTTTGTGCTACCTAAGGTTTTCTGAAACAATGATCTTGTCTTGTTGTCCCAATTTTTGTTTGTAACCCAGTTCTTTCAAGATTTGTATTAAGGTACATCGATCGATTGAGTCGTACGCTTTACTGAAACCACAAAATGTTTGTTCCTGAGCTTGAGATATGAAAGGATGGATTTAAAGTTCATAATCTGTTCAACACATGAACGCCCGTTCCTGAATTCGCCTTGGTATTCTCCCAACTGTGGATCTAGTTGCTCTTCGGGTCGATTTGGTAGAGTCTTGGAATGGATCTTGTAAGTTATTGAGAAAAGAGAGATTCCATGGTAATTGTTCACGTCCGTTCTGTCCCCTCTCGTATAAAGAGGATGGATCAAAGCTTAGGTTCAGTCTCCTGGAAGTTTATCGGTTTCGCATATCTCACAGACTATCTCTGTTAGCATTTCAACTGCCTTGTTCCTTGCTTGTTTTCATAGTTCAGCAAAAATTGATTCCTAACCTGGTGCCTTGTTGTTTGCCTGTATGGTCAGTTTGATTTCTTCCTTTGTAGGTGGGGATGAGTCTGGATTGTTGGTTGCACTGTCTTCAAACGTGAACGCAGATTCTGGAGGTTCGCAGTTCAGGAGAGACTCAAAATAGGTTGCCCAGATACGGCAGTTGTCTTTGTCATTGAAGGCAGTTTTACTATCAGGATTCTTAAAGTCTAGACTCGGTGGAGAGTACTTGCTCAAATGCTGTTTGAATATTCTGTAATAGTTCCGTGTGTTGTTCTTCTGGAAGTCTTCTTCAACTTGATCTAGATGATTTTTGTCGAAGGCCCGTTTTACATCATGGATGGTTTTCGCAGCCGTGTTTTCTTGCATTTAGGAAATTGATCCAGTTATCTTCATTCTTATACGAGTTCCATCTTTACCAGGAAAGTTGTTTTAGGCTTATGGCTACATCACATTCACTCGTCGGTACTTACGTATTAACGCCACCACCGCTATATATTGGATCGGGAGTTCGCGCTGTCGCGCGTATGTTGTCTTGTTTTTTCTGTCCGCTTCGCGGGGGACAACATAATCTAACCGGGATTAAAAAATTACGTATTTCGAGTTTTAAAAATGTTTTAATTTTATATAAAATGTTTTATTTTATGATTTATCATAAAAAATTTAGGTTAGGTTGGCGGCATTTAAAAATGTACGTCGTCCACCAGACTTATTTCCCTTGTTTTGTTAGTGGGACTGTTGCCTGTGCTGTTTCGTTTATGGCTTGTTGTAGTTGCTCACAAGTATGTGGTTTCATGTGATTTGTATTCTTATGATTGTGATTTTTATTATTATGATTGAGATTTATATTATTACTGATAAAATAATTTTGAAGATTGCATTTTGGAGATACTGTAAATAGTAGGTTTATACAGAAAGAATATACTTTCAAAGCGTATTTAAAAAAAACACGGTAAATTGAAAAAAAATCGTTTAAGTTTAGATGAGGAGAGAACTTGCTTAATACATGCAAACGATGTAAAAAACAAAATACCTCTCGAGAAATCTTTTTTCCACTCACCGCGAGTTTATAATTTAACTCCAGCTAAGTTTTCCGATTAACACTTAATGAAAATCAAGCGTGCGCATTGGACTGTCTAGATTAAATCCGCCGTAAAACAATTATAGCAATTTGCAAAGAATATTAATTGCATTACAATTTCAATTAATACAAACAAAATATGGAGGATATATCAAATGACTATATTTGATTTTAATTTGACCAACAATAAAAGAGATTTAATTTAACTGTTAAATGTACCAAGCTGCGCGACTAGTACAATATTATGCAATTTAGGACCGTTGAAACAGAAGCCGAATGTGTTTCTGTATCAGAACATACATTCCGTATAGAAGTGTTAAAAGCTGACATGTATATTTCAGCGAGCAGACAAATGAGTTTATGCAGAATATACGGCACACTTCCTTGTTGATTACGCGCATAACAGATTGTCGAGACATGTAATCTCGCAAATAACGAAAGCAATATAAATGTCTCCCTAAATCTTCGTCATAATAAAAACCTAAATAACAAAGTTAAAATGGTCCAAATTGATATGGAAGATATGAAAACTCGGAGAATGTAAACTAGATCAACAAGATTAGATGTAAGATTAAATAGATACATGCAATTGAATAAGAATATGAGAGAAATAAGACATAAAGTATAGATAAAGGATGCTGGACTGACAATGCAGATACTAAGACGGCTAGAGAGGTAAGAATTATATATATATTTGTCTTGAAATACACGAATAGAAAAAGACTGAATTGTCAGGACAGGACAAACAATACCGGACGAACAGGACTAAACTGATAGGACTAGACAGTTACGACTAGATGGACAGGACTAGACGGACAGTACTAGAAAGACAAAGCTTGAGAGACTGGACTGGACAAGACCAAACAAACAAGACTACGTAGACAAGACTAAACTGACAAAACTAGACAGACAAGTCCAGACTCACAAGTCTATACACAATAAACTAGACAGAGAATAGTAGACAGAGAAGACTAGATGGATGTGACTAAACAAAAAAATCTAGAAAACCATAACTCGAGAGGCAAGACTAGACAGAAAGGACTAGATAGAAAAGACTACACAAATTAAGCCCCCATTTCCACTTGGTTTTTTACTATGCACCACTCCCGTATCGCGTATTTCATATTCCTTCAGGGTGGGCAGCCCAGGCGGTCAGTGCCGTCCTGGTTGAAAATGCCTCCTCGGCAGCTAGACCAGATACATTCGTACCCTGGTATCCCGTTTGTAAGGCGTATATGTTGTCCATTACTCCGAGGAGGACCGAGTCAAACTGAACTAGAGAGACCAGATTAGACAGACTAGACAGACAATATTAGACAGACAGAATTGGCCAAACAAGTTTAGATATACAAGAAAACAAAACTAGACATAAAGGACTAAACAGATACTACTAGACAAACAAATTTGGACTGACAGGACTATGCGGACAAAACTTATTAAGTTATGTCGATAAGATTAGATAAATAAGGCTAGAAATACAGGACAAACAGACAAAACTTTAAAGAAGGGACTGGACCTATGGCACTGGGCATATATGAAGGAACCATCTGGGCCAGACATATGAGACTAGTAGTATAAATTTAGACAGAAAATCTAGACTGGAAAAGGCTAAAATGATATAGATAATAGATGGATAACGCATTGCAAGATTGCCTCAAAAAAGACTAACCAACCGTCTGTTCACCTTCTGGCAAAACAAGAAGCTTCGTACCAATTGGCTGACAGAGACCGAGAAGGATATTAAAGAACTGCGAATAACAGATCTCAAAAACAGACAGCCTGTGAGACGCACCCTAAAGGAAGTCCGTGGATTTCAGGAAAACCCTCGAAGGAAAGGTACCCCCTGGACAGAAGAGAGAAAGGAATTACACCGGCAGAAGATGCGACAATACTGGACAAAGGTCCAAGCCCAACAGTTTAACAAGCGTGGTCCAAAGTAGGCCTATTCGAAAGAAAAAGAAGAGATGGATAACGCTACACAAATAGGACTAGTCAGACAAGAGCTAGATTGTAAATATGGTGGTGACTTGTACTGCGACCTTTATAGATATAATGTACCCTACCCTCTTCCTCCAAGTTTTGGTGTACTTACCCATTTAGGGTATCTCCTCTTATCCTGATTTCTGTAGGAATTTGAGGATCTGGGCGGGATACAAGGACTGCAACTCATCTGCGTTTAGACAGTGAGCCCCCAGGTACATCTGTCTCTTGCGTAGCAGTGCTCCGCAAGTGGGTGTTTCCTCTGCTGAACCACAGAATCTGCATGCGTCATCCTCCTCTAGGCCTAGGGCCTTGAGGTTTTTGCTAAGTCTGCAGTGTATCGTCAGGACTCCTGTTAGAGTTCTAAGCTTGTTCCTGTTTAGTTTCAGCCAAGCTTAGCGTTCGTTTCTGGTTAAAAGATTCCAGCATCACTTTGGACTGCCTTAACCCTGGAAGTTCTTTCCTGGTTTTCATCCAGTGTTTTCTCATTTCTTCATCTAAACGTTATGGATGGTGTTCACACTCATGCCTCAAAAGGTTTCCGGGCCTATAAAGGGATTACTGGATCCCCTGTTTGCTAGGGATCCACGCAAATGAAGTTTGTTACCATCAGTTGAATTTGAGATGTCCATATATAATTTTAAATCGTCTGCAAGAAGGAGGTTTAATGTATTTTAAAAAACGGTAACTATTTCATTGATAAATATATAGAATATAATATAACCAGACCTATAAAGGGACTACTGGATCCCTTGTTTGCTAGGTGATCGGCTTCTTCGTTTCCGTCCATACCAGTGTGTCCTGGTACCCAGTATAGCGTTACTTAATTGTTTTTGCTAAGCTTGTTTAGCTCTCCCACAAGAGTCCAGACAAGAGTTATCAGAAAATATTATATTGACCAGACTGCATGTATAAAAATCTATAGAGGAAGGACTATACAGTTAATACTAGACAGAACAGCGTTTGACAGACATGACGGATATATGACCTGTGAGGTAATACTACACCGAAAGATTGTGCTGACAAGACTAGACAGCAAGATTAGATAGAGAAGATTTGATATAGAAAACAGTTTACATAGTCCAGAAATAAGATAGATTGAAAAGGAGGAATATGGAATAAATTCAAGGAGACTAGCAATAGTAACGAAAATAGAGAGCAAATAGAGGATTCTAAGTTCAAAAAATATACCTAGTTGGTATCGTTTCGACACACAAGACCAGGGGAGGATTTAGACTTAATAAGATCGTAAGCTATTTGAGATATAGGGTCAGTGCCGTCTTAGGCTATGCCGGGGCCCTTGGGCCCAAAAGAATTTGGGGCCCTTTTGGAAAGTAAAAAAGTGAATGAAAAAAACATTTTTCTGCTAGGATCTTATATGTATTATGGTTAATTGGTACAAATCAAATATACATATGTTATTAATTAGATAAATATGCTGCTGGTTTGAAATGGTTTTTTTTATATCTTCAAATTTTATTTTTTTAAGGATATCACTTTATATGCTCATAATTGATAAATTAGTTCATCGTTCTTGTAACATAGTTGTTCGTAATTCATTTTTTATTTTCTTTAGCAGTGAAAATGATCGCTCTCCACTACAATTGGTAACCATTAAGCAAAGGAACATTTTTGTAGAAACTTCAACACTTTGAAAAGTTTCCTCTAATTTATTAGACTTTATTAATTTATGTAAGGTTGAGATACTCAAATCCACTGATGCCTTTGGTATGTTCTTTAAATACTCCCTTAAATGAAAACATTCTGATTTGAGCTCATATGCATTAATGTCTTCGTGATAGAAATTTTCAAATTCATTGCATTTTTTTGTCAACTCGTAAGAATCGATTGTTATTAATTGGCAAAGAAAACTAAAATGATTGTCAATTTCTTGATCTCTATTATATGAATAAACGTATCTACAAGAATTTTTTTTTGCATTCATATGTACAGATTCTTATGAGCCTTAAAAAAAAGTGACGCGTGTACTGCGAATTCTTTTTCTTTCAGACTTATCTTTATAGTTAGCATTTGAATTTTTTTGTTTAACGACCGATTTGTACTGATTATGACTAGTACTACTGAACTACTACTACTAAATTTATTGCGTGCGATATTGACATAATCAATCAGAGATGCATAACGTTTCGTTGCAACATCCATGGTAATAGTGCTATTTTGTAAACGTAAGCTTGTTTTATTCATACTTCCCAAAAGATCATTCCATATCTCCTTTAAAAGAATACTATTAAATTTTTCTATTTTTTTTTGCTAGGCTTTGGGCATCTTTTCTTGTTTCTCCTGGTTGATGGTTGTCACCTGCAATTGAGGACAAAGCTTCAGAAATATTGAAATAACCATTTTGTAAGGCATTAATAGCATTAGCACGTGCCGACCATCTAGTATTCGGAAGAGATTTCAGGACATTATTTGCGCCTAAATGCTCTGTCATAATTTTCCAATGTATGGTCGAAGCCGAGAAAAAATTGAATAATTTTTGAATAAACTGAACATATGCTACAGCTTCGGAAACACATTCAACAACCTGAATATCTACTAAATTTAGCGAATGTGCTGCACATGGGACAAAATTTGCATTTTATTATTGAATGAACACCAGAATGCTTTACAGCCATATTTGATGCATTATCATACCTCTGCCCACGGCAATCTTTTATATTAATATCAAGGCTTTCAAAACAGTTTAAAATTGTATCTGCTATGTATTCTGCATTATGCTTATACATAGACAAAAACTGCAAAAATTTTTCAATATGCTCTCCGTCTTTTACCTATCTAACGATGAAGGTTAGTTGGTCAACGTGAGAGAGATCTGGTGTAGAATATACGCTTATACAGTGGTATTTCGATGACTTTTTTAACTTTTTTTCGTTAACAATTGATTTTAAACCTTGCTGTCTCATTATATTACTAAACTCATTACAAATATTTGAAGACAAATATGTCGTAATTCCTTTTCCACAATGTCCGCAGTATCGAATATATTCAGCAAGAAAATGATCAAATTCACTAATCAGTTCTAAGCATCCCAAATAATTCCCGTTATTTAGGACCCCAATTTTCACCACAAAAAGAACCTTTGAACCCAAAAGACCTTTGTACATTGTCACCACAAAAAGCAAGACCTTTAGATGCTAAAAATTTCACTACTGCGACAATTTTTCTAAGTACATTCTTCCAATAATTAACTTCTGTATTATATGGGGACAGCAACTCACTCGTCCCGTAGTTTTGCTTCTTGCGACATAATTTATCATTAATTTCCTGTGCTGTCAACTGTTCTCATGCTCAAGTAATAAGTTTCCAATTTTTATATCCATTCGGTGAACTCAAATAATGTCCAGTAGTAGTATTAAATAGATGAGAGCAATAACAGTTCACAGATTTCTTCGACGCTGAATAAAGCAGCCATTTTCTTTCTAAGGACTCGCTATTCGTCAATTTACGGGTGAAAATATTTTTAGTCAAGTATCTAGTTCTAGAAGTCACAATTTTTATTTTGGAAAAACTCTAGCCCTCTTCGAATCAAAATATCGCGTAATTCTTCTGCTAAAATTTCGTCACAGTACGTACCAGGGTAATGTAATACATTTTCCAAGCATGTAGTTATTAACTCACAGTAGTTTGAAGTAAAGAGTTCAGCATCTGATGTGTGTTGTTTATTATTTGAGATACTGCAGCGCGGATTCACTGTTGGAGAAAATTTAATGACATCGGAGTCTTTGAATATATAAATTAGATTTTACTAACTTTGAGCTGAAATGGAATACTATGTGGTTGACATTCTCTTAGACATTTTGTGAGCAGTTGAGTTCGTAAGTAATGAAATGTAATGCAATACAGACCAAGCGGACCGATCTCGAGAACCCTTAAAAACTATGCATTAGAATATTGAATAAATGAAATTTTTAAGTTATAATGGTTGATTTATAATGAACAAAATTAAGTACATGTTTAAATGTTTAAATTAAGCTGTATTAATTTTTTTCGTGATTTATGCAGTAGTACTGTGAAAGAAATTATTTTTAGAGTTCATAATTAGTTGGATCTTACACAAAAAAAACATTAAATAAATTTATGATACATAAACGAGACTACAGCAAACTAGACGAAACCTTTTTTTTGTCTTCTTTACATTTTAAGTTCTATCGATTTGCTTTTGCAGTTTTATAATATATGATTATTTTAAAATTTTCCATGAATATTCTTTATTATCAAATTAATATAATAAATTATTTAATATCTTCAATAATAAATTAAGTTTTGTCTTGTCTCTCTAGATAAGCATGAGTTGTATAATGCCAATTTATGTCGGTATTAGGTTGTATCAGTGCCAAGTTGTGCAGTGTCGACTTGTCTTATATTGAGTTGTTAGGTTTGCACCGATTTCCGACTTTATCTAGATTTGTTTTATTATTATCTATCTAATGGAACCATTATGTTTCTATATCTTCTATGGACCATCTTATGCATCTAACTTGTGTTTTCCATGTTTTATGTAAACCGTCTAGCTTAATCTATTACTTTATTTGCTCTTAAATAAAGTCTTCTTTTTCATGGATTCTGATTAATCGGTTGAATTTAGTCATGCCTATCTGCCCTCTTGAAATAAATATTTATATTAATTTAACATTTTTTGGTAGTAAATAGTTGAAAATTGAATAAACTCTCGGAATATTATTTTTTTTAATGTTAAAATATTTTTAAAAATAATATTATTATTTATATTTGTTTGTATTAAATTAGCTACAAAAAAGTAAAATTGTGTTAAAAACATAATAAACAATTCGATTAAATTGTTCATAACAATAAATTGAGATTAAAAGTGATTTAATTAAGGTCGTGCAAAAAGGGAATAAAAGCAAATAACAAAAGCTAATTCCGCTTCCGGGCTTTTTATTTTTTAATGCTTTTTGTTTATTTTTTTTAATAAAAATATATTTGGCGTCAGTTGAGAGGAGAGGATGCCCCAGACAAATCGCCCTCGCATTGCCATTATTGCACATACTACGTCCTATTGAACGCCAGTTGTCCTTCAATTCTTTTTTAGTGATATTAATTATTGGAACATATTGCAGAGAAAAACTGATTTTGGTGAAAACGAAATTTGGTTAATATAAAATTTTCAAATTTTCATATAATAGTAGTGTATTAAATATTGTAGTAGGGTATTTTTATATTTTTCTTTAGAAAAATACACAGCTCAAACATGCTTTAATAGAATATATGTATTAAAAATTTACAGTTAGTGTTATTAAATATACTATAAGTAATTACCATCAAGTCATTCAAACTAAATCTGACAATCAAAATTTGTTATACGAAGGTTAATTTTCGGCCCGACAAATTAGGATGCAACACGAGGAGTTTATTCATTTGAGCAATAAATTAATTGACGAATTAACCATAAAGTAAGTTAATTATATTTACTTGAAAAATTCACTATGTTTTAACTACACTTAATATGTAAAAATATAATATAAATTGTTTTTTTTATCACGGATTTCTACGGCTGCCGCCGCCTCTCCGTCCCCAGTTTGCATATTCTCTTATTAGTCCAGTCATTTAAGCTTAAATTAAGTAAATTAAGTAAGAATCTCGGAATTCGAGATACCCAGCTGTAAGTCTGTAAATACTTGTATATTGACACCCTAAAAGTTGTCTCAAAACCTACATATGGTAGGTTTTTACTACCATATGTAGGTTTTGAGACAACTTTTAGGGTGTCAACATACAAGTATTTACAGACTTACAGCTGGGTATCTCTAATTCCGAGGTGAACTTACTATAATGACTGGACTATATCAAAAGATTGTTTCTCGGTTATGTTTCGTGTTTAAATAGCTTCGTCAATTTCATCCCTCCAGCTTCTTCTAGATCTTCCTCTCTTTCTCTCCTCCGGCGGTATCCATTTCAACACTTCTAGGCCATCTATTCTCATCCATTCTTTTCGTGTTACCGAACCAAGTCAGTTGTTTTTTTTCAACTTCGTCTGAAATATACTTTTCCATGCCCATTCTATTTCGGATCTCCTAGTTTCTTACTCTATCCCTCCGTAACACTCCACAGCTTCTTTTAAAAAAATCCACTTTAGTTGCAAGTAGTTTTCTTTTCAGTGTTTCTGTTATATCCCATACTTCTGCTCCATAAGTTATCACACTTTGAACAATACTTTCATATAGTCGCTTTTTTGTTGTTCTCCTTATATTCTTTTCTCAAAGGATTGAATTTAGGGATCTTTTGATATTTCTACCTTTATTATTCGTCTCTGTTATCTCATCCCTGCTCTTGCCCTCTTTGTTATATACAACCCCTAGGGTATTTGGACTTTTCTACTCTTTTTATGAATTCGTTTCGTTTTGAAGAGAAGATTATTCTGATTGATTGCGCCTATTGCCAGGTATTTGCATTTACACATGTTCATCAATTTCGTATCCCTCTTTCAGTTTCCTGACCATATACCCCAAATCGTCTTCATCCTCTGCTATCCACTCTATAAACTATAGAGCGTGTCATCTGCCACTCTGAGTCACATTTGTGCACACTTTCTTGTCCACCCTATAAGGGATCGGTCAAGGTACATTTTAAAAAGAGTAGGGGATAGACAGCACCTTGGACTGAGCCCCTTGGAGGTCTTAAAACTCTTTGTCAGACCTGTTTCTAGCTTCATTCTTGCAGAATTGTCCCTATAGTGGTTTTTAGTGGCCTGTAGTAGAGTCGGTCTGAACTCCATTCATAGTTCTCCATATAGTTTTAGCATAGTTCCTTTATTCTTGCCCATAGTTGTAATAGCGGGACGGTAAGCCTTTTCTAGAGCAATAAGGGCTATATGTGTTTCTCTTCCTCTTTGCATGCGCTTCTCTAAAGCTATTTTAATGGTGAAAAGGTTGTCGATTCATGTGCGACCGGCTTTATTGTGCGAATTCCAGCCTGTTCTTAAGGTTGTTTATCTTAAATATGGTCTTCTATTAGAGTCTTCAGTATACGAGAATATATTCTGTCTATTGTAGGAATGACAGTGATTCCCTGGAAATTATGGGGATCATTTTGTGATCATTTTTTTATGTATGGCTGTGATATATGACGTTCGCCAGGCGTTTGTAATATCTGCACTATTTAGACACCGCTCCAATAAATTCTTCAACATAATAGTCCAAGAGTCAGGGCCAAAAAAATTGTTTCAACTTGTTAAAGCTGGTTTTCTGTTCAATAGTTATAGCCGATGTGTACACAAACATGCACATGGTCAGTCAAGCGTATCATAGAACAGGTGACTCCAGTGCGATATCAAAGGTGTATCATTTAATTTCACCAGGCTTTAAAGGCAAATTTACACTGTTGCAACTTAATTTATACTTGAATTATGCACGAATTAGCAAAATCACTTGACACTTTTTTAAAGTATCCTCCGTAAATTAATTCAACGTAAGTTGCTTTTTAAGACAGAATACACAAATTCTGTTCATTTTGTATATCCACAGAAGCATCGAAACGGCGTTCCATATATAACTGATATCCATATACGCTCTTAGCACATTAAAGGCGGGTACGGGTATTAGTACTCGTTTAAAAGTACGTGCGTTAAAAGCGGGACAAGATATTATTACCTGCTTAAAAAGGGCATATGGCCATAAAGGAGTAATGAATTTACTATTTATTTTCGAGATTATTGATTATTTAGCATATTTAATCCGGATATCACCCTGCAATAAAATATTACCACTCATTCTTTGTGTTCCATATACATTTGTTAAATTATTTCATTTTACAACTTACACAGTATTTAAGGTTTATTGTTTGTCATATTTTGGGTCTTAAACCAATTTGTTATTCTCACTCTCCCCTACATTTATCTGTATATAAACGGCCTATCTCGTCAAAATAAATCAGTTTGTAGTACCACTATTTCAATGCAACAATATTTCATTAAAAGTTTTAAAAAAGCACGCACACACACACACATATATATATATATATATATATATATATATATATATATATATATACGCACACATATACGCACACATATACATATATATATACAATTATTATTATATATATATACAAATTGAATAATTTTATTTGCAATGGATTACGATAGTGATGTCTATGCAGATGATTTGTCGCAAATTTCAAGCGATGCAGAGATTCCCGAATTTGATAGCGAAAGTGACGAGGAAGAATTCATTCGACCAAGAAGAAACAAAGCCTTGCCAATACCTTCTAGCGACGAAGAAAGTGATGGTGAAGTATTGGACTGGTCGGAAAGTGATAATATATATATATATATATATATATATATATATATATATATATATATATATATATATGCATATATATATATATATATATATATATATATGCATATATATATATATATATATATATATATATATATATAGGTTCCTCCTCCTCTTTTATTTGCACTGTCTTTTCGAAGCATTCTGTAGTTGTCTATCTTGATGAGGGGGTCCATGATATCTTGTTGTAGCCAAGTTTCGAAAATAAGAATAATTCATGGCTTTTGCTAGTGAGCAATAGCACGTAGCTATTTTGGTCGTTCCTTCCTTTAGCTTTGTTGTAAAGGAAGTTGACTACGACTACGACAAGGGCTGTGCTAAGTCGGCTAGTTGCTCAGTGTATTGGGACTATATTTTGTTTTGATTTCGGTCCCAGAGTCGGAAATCAAAGAAAAACCTCTCAATGAAAATGAAATATTAAAATATGTTTTATAGTTGCATTGTTTGCAGAAAATTAATATCGAAATTTATGTTAGATAATATTCAATTATCGAGGCAAAATGTGTAACTTGAGCATAAAATAAGTAGTCTCGCATCAAAATATAGCTTTTAAAAGCTGTAGATTATGTAAATAAATACAGCTGCTAATCCTACATTGTAATAGACGTCACCGAAAATAACCTTACCTTACCTAACGTAGTTTCGGATTGAACGGAAAGCCGTTTGACATGAAATTTCTACAATCTTATAAAGAGCAAAAAGTGGATTTTACGGAAGATTACTTGGAATAATATTATTAGTTTTGAAATGTGTATATAATTTGTGGATAAACCACAAAGGATACCTCGTTTTAATAACACTGTTGAGTAGTCTCTCTATTAGTTCACAAAAATTTTGCGCTGTCGTTCGATATCAATTGGCCAATTGATTATATGAGGTCAGATGTCCCAAATCTGATCGTAACTCAATCTGTATTCATTAATCCCGGTTACTATTTATTAAAATTGTATGTAAATATTGCGAAAATTACAATAATTGTGGAAATAAAAAAGAATTTAATATTAAAATTATAAATATATAATCTGCTTTAGAGACAGTCTAAATCCAAGTTACGTTTTGTGTGGGCCTATCTAAGTCGCTTTATAGCCAAAGTTAGCTTTTACTTCACCGTGAAGGGGAAAGAGAGAAGGAGACGTCGCCTGTTTCCCCAAGGTGCGTTATTACTTTATTAACTGACACCGTCCGGGGTAGTTCCGAGTTATCTCAGCTGTCGCACTCGCACTCTTTAATATTTACATCTTTACAGCTCGGCAACGTTCAAACAAAACGAGATTCGTTGTATATTTTTTTATATTCGACATTGTGGTATAAAATATCGTTGTTTCTAAATATACTTGAAAATTTTTTTTACGTCATAACTTTGTATTTTGGAAAACAAAATTGACTGGTCCGAGCGATTATCCCAAAAACAATAAATAAAGTTATTGGTCTTATTCTAAACTTTAACACCACATTGTAGTTTAATGTAATGTAATAGTAAATGTAATGTAATGTAAAATAATGTTGCATTTAATTTACCGTTATATAGAAATGTTATAAGAGAACCAGAGAAACTTTTTTTAATTTCTCATTGACAAACTTGTAATTGGATATTCTTCAAAAAAGTTTAAAACAATATTAACTGAACCATGTAGTCTACACTATAGCTAGACTAATTTTGGTAGCCCAATCTTAAATACATAATTCTTCTGTTTATTTTTCACATGCTCACATTTAATTTATCTTCTGATTTCACTTTCCATACCTAAATTATAGAAAAAGAGTATTTTATACTGATATAATATCAGCTTTTCGTATATATTGCCTGGGTTTGTCTTGTCTTGCTGGCCATTTCCGGTATTGTCTGGTCTTGTCTGGACTTCTTTGGTCTTGGGTGGTCTTGCCAGATCTTGTTTGGTCTTGTTTGGCCTTGTCTATTCTCATCTGGTCTTTTCTGGACTCTTCTGGTCCTATCATATCTCGTTTGTCTTATCTGCTCTTGTCTGGTTTTGTCTGGTATTGTCTGGTTTGTCTGGTCTTAACTGCCTTTGTCTGATGTAGTCTGGTCTAGTCTGGTCTCTTCTGCTCTTATCTGGTCTTAAGTGGTCTTGTGTGGTCTCTTCTGAACTTATTTGATATTGTCTGGTCTTGTCTGGTATTCTCTGAACTTGTCTGGTCTTGTCTAGTCTTGTATCTGGACAGGTCGGATCTTGTCGGATCTTGTCGGATCTTGTCTGGTCTTGTCTAAATATTTGTGAACAGTCAAAGAAACCAATTGTAACTAAGGATAAATAAAGTGGCAAGTTTTAATAATATTTGTGTGTTTTAGTTCGGAATTCGAGTGAAATAGGTCGAATAAATAAATTGCTAATACATATCTGATGTGGGTTGCATTAGGATTCAGCAATTAAGTTTTGGCGGTTATATACGTAATTTATCGCCTTCGAAATACGAAACTTTCAGTTAATGGGTAAGTGGTTATGGCCTGGTTAATGCAAATAAATTTCCTCGATAAGTTTGACGGTCGCACTTGTTAACTTTTCTTAGCCCACTGACCTTCGTAATAAAATTTTGAATTAATTCGCGCTATATATAACTCAAAATATTATGAGAAAATTGTCATTCTATTTCAACTTCCTTCGCAAAATAGTAAATTTGTGAAACATATATTTGAAGGAATATATGTTTCACAACTGAATAGAATGACCCAATGGGGCTGAACCTGGTCCAAATTAACCATATTACCCATAAACCATATTAACCATATTAAGAAATGTATAATGTCAAATTTATTCGTATAAATAAAGATTTGTATATATTGTAGGCGAAGATAAACCTAGAGAAATACAGAAAGAGTGTCATCGTCCCTCACGAGAGCCAATTTGTATGACCTTTGCCGGTGCTTTAAGATTTGCCTAATTGCGTGAACAAAGCCGGTGCGTTATTAAAACACAGAACTACCTTTCCACCCCATACATATTCCATCCGTATACTCTTATTGCTTCTCTAAGTTGAAGCTCGACGCACTCCAGTGGGAATTTAATGCCATTTCGGTATACCTCCCGGCACATTCACCAATTACATAAAAGAAAACTACTACGCTGTAAATTGTCTTCTATCCGGATTCTACAACGCGGGAATATCTCATCCGTACACGAAATATTAACAAATTCATTATATTCTGGTTAGGAGAAATGGGTTTGAGCTAATTAGACAAACGAGTTGGTTTTTTAAGGAAAGAAACATTTTACAATGTCAAGGAGATGGATGGAATTACAAAGTGAGTAGATACTAATAACAAGCATACTGTAACTCATGTACAGTGATGGTGAATTTTTAAATTTAGAATATAAATAATAAATTAGCAGGACTGCTTATATAAAGTATACAAAAAAAATCATTATCCTTAGGCCTAGGCCACACTACGGCTCAACCGCCGCGGTTTTGAATCGGGTGATTTTGTGTCTTAAGTAAGCTAATACAAGCGGCCTCACTTGCTGTTTTTCCCGCGACTGATTTTTCCCATAGCGTACTGTATGTTTCTCGAGCGGTTTCGCGGTTATAGCGCGCGCAGGAAACAACCGTATTGCCGCCTCGGCCTTAATTCGTACATCATTGTAGTATCTGCAATCATTATATTAATATATATATATATATATATATATATATATATATATATATATATGTATATAATTAGTAAAAATAATTGCAGTAACACTTTTTTATTTGCAATTCAACCGTTCAAATACTCAAATCCGTTCAGCAATTCCATCACACAATGCTATTTCGCAATTTTACTCTATATTTTATAGTGCAGGCGCCGAGTAAAACAAAACTATATTTACGTTTTGAGACTTGTGTAGACATCTTGGCTGACATCGAAAACCTTTTAGGAGGACGTCCCCACTTCAAAACAAGATCTTTATAGAGCCGAAGCCACATACGTAGTTTCAAACCATATCAATGAACTGGAGAACCTTATGGTTGCACTGCCAGACCCTCGACAATGATGCGACCGGTTCCTCAAAGTACATCCGGAACTAGTGGTCCTCAAAACCGACAAAGGCAATGTAACGGTCATTTAAAAAAGAAAAGATTACCGGTCCAGGATTGTCTACATTTTGTCGGATGCAACCACTTATGCTCTTTAAGATAGAGCCCCACATGTAGGTTTGAACGAAAAAACAATGATTTAGTTAAGACGCTTAAAAGTGAAGGTTACGTAGACCAAACAACGTATAAATCTTTAGTCGTACAAAATGCCATGCCCCCCAAATTCTACGGGTTACAATGAATCAATAAAGATAATTTTCCGCTACGGCCTATTGTTTCTTCAGCTAAGTGACACTCCGAGAAGTTAAATTTATTTCGAATATTCTGTACACTGCTTTTGCCGATTACAACGTTTTCAGAAGCAAAGATTTTTTTGAATTCGCCACTGCCTTAAACAGCTACCAAGTACCTGAAGGTCATGAACTTGTGTCTTTGGACGTGTCATCGTTCTTTACCAACATTATTGTATGTCTAGTCTTGTGTGTTTAGTATTGTCGGTCTAGTCCTGTCCAACTTGTCTTGTCCGACTAGTCCTGTATGACAATTCTTGTCTAACTAGTCTTATCTGACTAGTCTTGTGTATCCAGACTTGTCTGTGAAGAATTGCCTATCTGGTCTTGTCTATCTCCTTTTGTCTCTATGGTATTGTGTGTCTAGTCTTCTCCATCTACTTTTACCTATCGAGACTTGTCTATCTAGTCCAGTCTTTCTAGTTATGTCTGTCAAGTTTTGTCTATCTAGTCTTGTCAATATAATTTTGTCTAGACTTGTCCGTTTGGTCTGGTCTGTCTAGTCTTGTCTCTCTGGTCTTGCCTAGTCTAGTCTAATATAACCTTATCTAATCTTATCTAGTCACACTTAGTCTCATCTGGTCTTATCTGATGCTCATCTGATTTCATCTAGTTTCATATAGTCTCATCTAGTATTTTCTAGTCTCATCTAATCTTATCCAAACTCATCTAGCCGTATTAAGTCTCATGTGGTGTCATTTAATTTCATATAGCCTCAACTAGTCTAATCTGATCTAAACTGGTCTAATCTACTCTGATCTACTCTAATCTATTCTAACCACTCTAATATAATATTATCCAGTCTCATTTTGTTTCATCTAGTCTCATCTAATATCATCTAGTTTTATCTGGTTTCATCTAGTCTCATTTAGTCTCTTGTAGTTTCATCTAATCTCAACTAGTGTTATCTGATTTTATTTAGTCTCTTCAAATGTCGTTTTGTCTAATCTGGTTTCATTTAGTATCATTGAAATTTCGTTTCTTCCTATCGCAATAATAACTACAATGTTTATTTATTTTAAATTAAATTAAAAATTAATTTGAAATCGGGGGATTTCAGAAAGGAAAACAATATTGATAAATAAATCGCGTGTTTTAAATTACGTGAATTATAGCGTGTACTCAATATTTATTTCCAATGATATCGGATGAAGATGAATTTTTAAGAATTTCGGTGGTCGCGTGGGTTATTTGTTACCGGTTGTCATGACAACATGCATACATCAACTTCGCCGGCCGATCACACGATACGCAAGGACACTTGATGAAACCACTTGAGACTGGATGAGACTAAATTAGAACAGATTAGACCAAATTAGACTAAACTAAAACTAAATTATAAAATAAACCAAATTAGACTAGATGAGATTAAATGAAACGAGACGAGACTTGATAATGCTAGATAAGTTTGTATAAGATTAGATGAGACTATATTAAAATAGATGAAACTAGGTTACGTTAGGTTAGGTTAGTTTTAGGTTAGGTTAGAACAGATTAGACCAAATTAGACTAAAATAAAACTAAATTATAAAATAAACCAAATTAGACTAGATGAGATTAAATGAAACCAGACGAGACTTAATAATGCTAGATGAGTTTGTATAAGATTAGATGAGACTATATTAAAATAGATGAAACTAGGTGAGCATTTATGGGTCTAGATAAGATCAGATGAGACTAGTTGTGACTAAATAAAATGAGATGAGGCTAGATGCGACTTGATGAAACAAGATGAGACTAGATGAGAACAGATAAGACTTGATAAGGCTAGATTAGACTGGATTGGGCTGAAATAATTGTGTTTTATGCTGTGGTATTTATTGTAAGCTTACCCTTAAATCTAATATTAATGTTATGCACATCTGTACGAAATCTAATTTTATTGTAGAGGTATATGAGAATTTTATTTTTTAATATTACATGGTATTGGCAAATAGTGTGCATATAACGTCTTTGGCCCATGCTTAACCAACTGTTATCTTTAATTTTATACGTGATGCGATCGTATCTTTGTATGCGAAATATGAAACGCAAGCAAGAGTTTTGGATTTTTTGAATATCCGTCTCGGTTAAACATGGTCCATAAGCGGCATCACAGTAATTAAAGTATGATAGTACAAGTGCATCACATAACAACAATTTAACATTTGTGTTAAGCACATGTCTATTTTGATAAATTAGCTTTAATCTAGAATAAGCTTTTTGAATACATTTATTAACATGAGTTGAAAACCTTAGATTACTGTCAATGTAAAGACCTAAATTTTTCACCACAGAATTAAAATAAATATTGTGGCCTTGAACATTAATTTGATTACTATAGTGCTCAATAAATCGTTGTTTTTCCAATTTTACTCCAAATACCATGGCAACTGTTTAATTATAATTTAATTTTAAACAATGATCTTTACTAAATTCCAAAACATTTATTAAGTCAAACTTTATGTCGGTGACTGCTTATGAAGATTCCTCTGGATAAAAGGATATATATATATATATATATATATATATATATATATATATATATATATATATATATATATATATATATATATATATATATATATATATATATATATATATATTTGAGTATCATCAGCATAGACATGAGTACTACAATAAAGAAAGGCTAATGGAAAATCCTAGGTATAGAATGTAAATAATCTCGGGCCCAATATAGAGCCCTGTGGGATACAATTAGTAACATTTAAAAAAACAGAGTTTTCTTTATGATAACACACTAATTGCTTTCTATCCTGCAGGTAATTTACCATAAGAATAGTATCTTGGTCTTTAAACCCCGCATAATTGTACATTGCTTTTAAGATGTCATGATTTACTGGATCAAATACTTTAGAATAATCCAATAAAATTAGAATTGCTAGCTTTCCCTTATCATTTCATATGTTATATTCATTAAAGCTGTATTACACCCCAAACCTTTCCTAAATCCAGATTGTGAATCAGGTAATATTTTATTATTGTTAAAATATATTTCTAGCTGAGCATCAATGAGTTTTTCCAAGACTAGACTCCAAAGTAGACGGGTTGCTAATTTTAGGCAATGGTATAACGCGAACTTTCTTCTACGTACTAGGAAAAATAGAATTAGATATGCTAAAATTTATATTATGTGTTATATATGGAAGCAGAAATGGAAGACACAATTTTAACGTCAAAATATTTATTCCATCCAGACCTGTAGCTGTACTTTATTTTTTGTTTTTTTATTATTACTGGTAAAAATGTATTTGATTCTGATTAGGTGTTAATTTTGGAACAGCATTAATAAAATGATCATTTATAGCATTAACTTTAATATTATATTGCATTGAACTTTATTACTAAAATTTAGTCGTTTTAAGTCAGCGCATAAGTCTATAGGTTTCTTATTTTGGAAAGAATTCTGATAAAAAGCTTTTTTCTCTCCTTATTGGCAGTGTGAAACCATTTCTCAAAACTTTGTATTGTGATCAATCAAAGAGGTCTCAAGTTCTCTTAAACTTACTCAAAGCCCTATCCCTAGCCCTTTTAGCAGCTCGTAAAGTATCCGTAAGCCAAGGAGCATACGGCTTAGTTATTCTATAAGTTACATAAGGCGCATGTATATCGAGTAAAATATGAATATTTTTACATAGAAAATCAACTTTACTATCTACATCAGTTAAATCATAAATATTTCGCCACGACATTGATTGTAAATCACTGTAAAATTGTTGTTTCTTAATATTTTTAAAGTTTCTGACTGTTCTAAACTGAGTTCTTGGTTTTTTTTTAATTTAATGTCTATTATACAAGAGACTAATTCATGATCACTAATCTGTACGGTATTCACGCTAACTGAATTTACAACATCTACGTTTGATGTTAAAATATAATCAATCAGTGTTGATGTAGTTCCTGCTACTCGAGTGGGTTGGTTTATAATTTAAGAAAATCCGAGTGTCTCGAAACAGTCAAGTGCTGAATCAGTATCAGTATTTCAAATTTTTAAAAGATCGATATTTAAGTCGTCCACACAGAACACGTGATCCACAGATACAAACAAAGAAGAAACTGTGGTCTCAAATGTTGTTAAAAAATCATTATATCTCACATTCGGGGGTCTATATTATTATTTTTATCCACAATTGCTCGATATCTAGAGACGTGTGAATGATAGTGTACGGTGTACGATTTGCTATGTAAAATCCTACACCCCCACCTCTACCTTGTCTGTCGTTTCTAATAAAACCATATCCATTAATATGTACAGCATTATCTACAATTGTATTAATAAGTCATGTTTCACTCAAACCTAACACGTCAAATTTCCTAGACCGCAGTAATTCGCTTAAATTCTTGTATTCAAATGAGCTAATTCCAAAAAATCAGTCAAATATCCGGCTTGATTATCTTTTGTTATAAATAATAGGTGAAATTAAAAAAATAATAATCTAGTTGAATAATATAAATTTTGCCTTTAAGTCGCTGCTTTTAGGACTCCTTATATACTAAAATTATAAACATATTTATTGTGGTGCTTACAATTTTTCTTTTTAATTAATTTAAATATCATTCACTGCTAGAATCCGTCTTTTTTGAACCTTTAATATTTACAAAAATATTTCCCGCCGAAGTCCAACAGCACTTTACTTCGTATTTTGTGCACGTTTTTACGTATAATTCTATATTTTTGTTAGTGAGAAATTCGCAATCACTATACCACTGTTTTTAAAAAGTTTTTTTGATCGAAAAATATCATCGCGTTTCCATTTATGCACTAATCGAATGGATATCGGACCAGGCCTAGCACGGCCCTCAACAAGGTTACCCATTCGATAACAGTCCCCGATGTCATTCACGGTCAAGGGATATTTTAACTTTAATTTTGTGTTTATGCTATTTATCAAATCTTGCCGTAGAGTAGCAGGATCTGGTTGTTCGGGAATACTGCTGAATATTAAAAAAATTGATAAGAGTTTTAAATAAAATTTATAATCTTAACAGCACCCTGAAGCACATCGTTTAATTCTGGTGCTATTTTTTTTTGCTGCGAGGGCCTTCTGCTTCCACAGCAATTTTTACATTTTAACCCTTCAGTTTTTAAAAATTCGTCAACTTTAAAAAATACGTATTTGTCCGCGATTTTGGCGCCATTTTCAAACTCTCACAAATGTATTTAAATAATATGCATTAAAATCTCGCGATCCCAAGAATTCGCTAAGCGACCCCATTTAGGGTCGCGACCCATAGTTTAAGAAGATATGGTCTAGATTACACTAGCTTTGACCAAATTAGACTACGTGTGGCTAGATGAGATTAAATGAAACCGGATGAAACTTGACAAGGCTAGATCAGTTTGGATATGATTAGATGAGAAAATACTAACGAACGGAAAATACTCGATGAGACTATACGAAACTAGATGAGACTATATGAAACTAGATGAAATTAAATGGGCCTTCATGGGACTAGATAAGACCAGATGAGGTTATATAAGAATGGATGAGAAAAGATGCTTTTAAATGAGACTAGATGAGACTAGATAAAATTTGACAGATGAGACTAGACGAGCTTAAATGAAACTAGATAAGATAGTTGAGATTTGGTGAGAATTAATGAAACCAGATGAGATTAGACTAGATTAGATTATACTAAATTAGTCTCTATTCGAGGGGTCATCCACTCTTGCAATACATGGTAATATTTAGATGCATTACTGCACATTACTTTGCATTGCTTAGCAGTACGTAAGTATTACACTACAATACACAAAGTACTCTTGG
The DNA here is from genome assembly GCA_944588485.1 of Phosphuga atrata. NCBI lineage: Eukaryota > Metazoa > Arthropoda > Insecta > Coleoptera > Silphidae > Phosphuga > Phosphuga atrata. The sequence continues at coordinate 9,312,935 of OX155896.1, read as the reverse complement.
ATTCCTTAAATAACTCCTGCATTCCCTGAATTACGTTCCCATTATATTCGAATTACGTCCATATTACGTCCTCACTACACCCGCATGAACTCATCCTGCGCGTCGTCATGCGCCGCTCCGCAGTTGGACAGTGAGCTTCTACTAAACTCTTACTGGGGAAGCTCTGAGAGAAGCTCCCGAGGAAGATGGTAATCCTGCCGCAAAAATATATTTCTTCAGAAACAGGAAACGACGTAAAGTTACAAATAATTTTGACGTTACGCAATATAAAATAACTGACTTTTTTCAAACTTGTGAAACAGTACAAAGCGCAATTAAAAGATCCTCTAGAACTTACAGAAGTTCAGCTAATCTAAATATCGTTGGTGACACACAAATATTAAAATCATTTAGCAAAGAAAATATCACAGGATTTTTTGAAATGTTGAAGCACTCCGTCACAAGAAACTCAACGGAAAAATCAAAAGCAGAAATTCGATATCAGGATTAACTTACACTAGAGTTGAGCATGGGATCACATCGACTTAACCCATCCCATCGTCCCATGGGATGGAATGAGTGGTATTAACGTCGTGTGGGATGGGATGGGATGGACGACTATTTTGTATGACTAGTTTTGACTACTTTGTAGGACTAGTTTTGATAATCTAGTATATCGAGTTTACGTGCATAATTAATTGATTATCATACCAATACGCAAATTTTTCATAATATATCCAGCCCAGGAGATATCTGTGATATCGATGTTGTTCCTGAAAAGACTTGCGATCCGATTGCGACGAAAAAGGATTACTCATTGTCAGAGAAAGAAATTACGGAAACATTAAATTCGAACGAATTAACGTTAAGACAGTCTGAACCGAAAAGAAAGACTGTATGGGAGCATGGGATGGATGGGACGGGCCGCGCGACCGTGATGGGATGGGATTTGATGAACATTTTAAGTTTATGCGATGGGACAGTGGGTCGAAAATGAGATAGGATGAGACAGTGACAGTTTGTCTATGCTTGTCTGTCTAGTCTTCTCTGTTTCAACAGATAGACTGACAAGACTAGACAGATAAGACTAGGCAGACAAGACTACACAGACAAGACTAGACAGACAAGAATGGACAGACAAGAGTAGACAGACAAGATTAGGCAGACAAGACTAGACAGACAAGACTAGACAGACAAGGCTAGACAGACAAGACTAGACTGACAAGACTAGACAGACAATACTAGACAGACAAGACACTACTAGACAGACAAGACTAGATAGACAAGATTAGGCAGGCAAGATTAGACAGACAAGTGTAGACAAACAATAGTAGACAGACAAGACTAGACAAACAAGACTAGACTCACAAGACGAGACAGACAAGACTAGGCAAACACACTAGACAGACGATACTAGACAGACATGACTAGACAGAAAAGTCTAGACCAGGCCTGTACAAATAGCGGCCTGCGGGTCACATTCGGCCCCTGGCGAAATTTTTTGCGGCCCACGAATTTATAATCTACATGCTGGTGCAGTTCAGACGTAATATGGAAGTAATGCGAATATTATCTGAACGTAATTCAGGGAATGCAAGATTAATTCAAAGAATCCATTAGTACTTTATGTAATGTTGTGTAATACTTATGTACTGCTAAAGAATGTTCAGTAATGCATCTAAATATTAACATGTATTGCAAGAGTGGATGATCCCTCGGTTCTAGTTTATATTTAATTTTAATTCAATTTGAGATTATATGATAAATCCATACTGATGATGACAAAAGGTAGAAACGCTTCTGGATGTTCATTATTATTAATATTTATCATGGTATTATCATGGTATCTTTTAGAAACACACATGGTCTCTCATAGCACGAAAGTGCAAGAAACCAAATCGTACTTGTAATTTTATTTGTTTCTGTCATAAGTCATCACACGCTAGCCATAGCGGCACAATGTATTCTCTGGTCTTCTCAATGAGTACTCTCATTATTTATAGATGCTCGGTTGTACTGAATCCTTTGCGAAATCCTGTCTATTCGCAGGGTTGGTAGTAGTCCACTTTCGGGGTAATCCGGGTGGATATTATTTTTGTGAACAGTTTGTATGTTTGGGACAGTAAGCTTTTGGGTTTCTAGTTCTCCAGGTTTTCTGTGTCTCCTTCTCCTTCTGTGTATCCCTTTTTGCGAATCAGTACCACTGACGCGTTTGTCTAGTCTTCAGGAATGTTCTCTTCTTCCAGGCATTTGTTAAACAGCAATAGCACATTAGTTTAACAATTCTGTGAATCTTAATAATTCGCCTGTCAACATTATGTTTTATCAACTTTAGAATCTTAGAAATCTCATCAATCATGCCTCTTGACAGCAGTAAAAAACAAATAAAACTTCAATTCTTTATATAGTTTCAACAGAATTCCTTTTACTTTGTCAAATCTATTTTATATCGACGTCTTTATTAAGATTTACTGTTAAGAAATTAAATATGGTCTATTCGCATGTTGTATATTTATTAAGCTTATTCCCAATAATGTACATAATGCTACACCGCGACAAATTTTATTAAATTCCTTTGTTTGTAAATAGTTTTTTTTTAGTTGTTGTCTGCCCGCTGGGCATAAGCCTCCCTCTTGCTCGTCAACGTAGTCCTGTTCTGGGCCGCTTGGTACCAGTTAATGCCTTCCGTCGTCGTTCCATCGCATCTGTGGTCTTCCTACTCTTCTTCTGTGATTCCATGGTCTCCATCTTATGATTTTTATGCTGAATTGGTCTTCATTTCTTACTACATAGCCAGCCCAACTCAATTTCAGCTGTAGTATTTAATTTGTTACATCCCTTAGCGTTGTCTTTTCTCTGATTTAATCGTTTCTTTTCTTGTCTCTCAGTGATATTTCTAGTATGCGTCTTTTGATTGCTCTTTGATTGGCCCTCAGCTTTTCTATTCTTTTTTCGGTAATTGCCAAGGTTTGTGATCCTTAAGTGGTCACCGGTAGTATGCACCGATTGTATATTGCGCCTTTTAACTCCAGGGGATGTCCAGCTATACTAGCGATCTTTTATCTTGATGCAGGCCGCCCAGGTTTGTCTCTCGTTTGCATCTAGTTCTTGATTTGCCTTACCTATTGTTAGTGTTTGCCCAAGATACTTATATATTTGTACTTTCTCAATTAAGTTGCATTCGATGGTAATTTCTTCATCTTCTCTATCTGACGTCATGTACTTGGTTCTTCTAAAATTAATTTCCAATCCTACTCGTTTCTTAGCTAAGTGTGATGAGTTCTTCCTTGTTACTGGCTATCAGTACTATATTGTCGGCAAACATTAGTGGGCTGACTTTCTCACCCGGTATGTTAATTGTTTTTAGAGAATCTTCCAAGACCAGGGTAAATAGTTTCGGCGATAAAGGGTCTCCTCGTCGTACACTTCTCCTGATTCTCACTTTTTGGGATGGTTCATGGAGTTGGATTTGTAGTGTGGCGTTGCCGTAGAGATTGTTGATCAAGTTTGCGTACCTATGGTCAACTCTGGATTTTTTTAGGGCTTTTGGGAGTGCCCAGATTTCTACTGTTTCAAATGCTTTCAAATGAATCCCTTGCGAAATACTGCCTGTTTGCTGGGTTGGTGGTAGTCCAGTTTTGGGGTAATCCGAGTGGATATTATATTTGTGAACGGTTTGTAAGTTTGGGATAGTAAGCTGATCGGTCTGTAGTTCTCCACGTTTTCGGTGCCTCCCTTTTTGTGAATTAGTACCACTAACGCGTTTGTCCTGTCTTCAGGAATGTTCTCTTCTTTTATGCATTTGTTAAAGAGCAATAGCAGTTGTATGGTTAACGTGTATCCTCCTTGTTTCAGCATCCCCTATTATCCTGTCGCAGGGCGCTTTCCCGTTCTTTGTGTTGTGTAGCGCAGCCCTAATTTCGGCCTGTGTAATTTCTGGCATGTCCTCGGAGTTTACGTTAATGATTTTTTTTATACTTTTTACGCTCTCTACTTTTGATTCGTAGAAGTTTGTGTAAAATTCTTTTGCCTGTCCTTTCCATGCCTGTCCTTGATTTTAGCTATTTCCTTTTTTGTGCCTGTTGCGAGCCTCCTCAATACCTTGGGGCCTTTGTGTTGTTCTAAGACTTCTTGTGCTATTTTGATTTTATGCTTCCTGATGTCTTCCTTTGTCATTCGCCTGGCTGCTTTGTTTGTCTCGGTGTATTCTGTCGTTGCGCTTTTTCCGCATACAATCAAATCCCGTCTACGCTTCAGCATTGCGCGAGTTTTAGCGCTCAGTATGTTTGTCCTTTTGGATTTCTTTACGGCCTAACTTTCAGCTGCCTAACTTGCTAATACAAGGAGTATGTGATGTGAGTATGTTATGTGATACTTCGACTTTCTGTACTAAATGGATAAGTATTTTAAATTCAGTTCGATGGTGCGAAATCGCATATTTAAATTACATATCATTTCGCTATTTTTATGGTTTTCTTCTAAATCATCGATATTTAGAAGAAAAGCATAAAAATGGCGAAATGATATGTAATTTAAATATGCGATTTAGCACCTTCGAACTGAATGTAAGATACTTATCCATTTAATACATACTGTCGAAGTACTTAACGTTTTAGCACCTGAAGCGATCACCGCCTTGTCTAAATTTTAATTTTTTTCTGGAAAAAATTTCGTAATTTGGAAAAATACCGCAAAATTTGAATCTTTTTCAAATGTATCTTGCTATTATATTTACTTCATAATCTTGCTGTTGTTGTTTAGGCTATTATCATTTTCATTACTATATTTCTCTGTATCTTCTGGCTACTACGTTAACATTATTTGATTTTAAACAATTTGTATCTTCTCAATCGTATTGCTCGTCTCCGAGCATCGTGGCAATGGTATGACCTAGGGATCTTATTTGTTGTACCTGTTGTCTCCATTCTTTCCTGTTTTCAGCAGCTTTTGTGCAATCATGTACAGTTGCGCCTAACTTTGGATATTTGATCCACATAGCGCGATGGTGATCTTACTCGTGGTCTCTTACCCTCTATCTTTCCTTGGAGTATCAATTTCTCAAGCGAGTCGTCCTTTTTTCGCATTATGTGACCGAAATATCTTAGGATGGACTTTTGGATAGTTTTGCTCAGTCGATCGACGATCTTAAGTTCTCGTAGAATAGATTCATTAGTACGTTTTTCCGTCCATGATATCCTGAGCATGCGTCTCCAAGTGCACATTTGATATCCTGAGCATGCGTCTCCAGGTGTACATTTCGCATCGTACATTGATGCATAACGCATCAATTCGTCTTCTGTCAGCCATTTTTAGTGTCCAGGATTCCGCAGCATATGTGTCTATAGGAAATATCTATAGTCTATTTATAGTCTATCTATAGTCTATAGGAAGTGTCTTTATGACTGCTATCTTGGTTCCTTTAGAAATACTACGATTCTTCCAAATACGTGGTGGTTCTGTAATGGTGGTTCTGCCCATAGCTATTCTTCTCCTTATTTCCTTTTCACAGCTGCCAGTTTTTGAAATTTGTGAGCCCAAATGCACGAAATTCTTTACGACCTCGATTCCATCAATATGCGTTGGGCTTTGCAGTCTTTCTTGGGATCGGTCTATTATTATTATTTTGTTTTATTCATTTCAAGGCCCACCTCTCCGCTGCTTTATTTTACCATCTGGAGCAGGTTCTTGATCTCTTCTTCCGTACTTCCCAGCAATGTTGTATCATGTTGTATCAATGTTGTATCTGCGTACCGTTAATTTGATATTTTGCTGCCTAGTATAGATATTCCTCCATCACAGTTGTGAGTTGCTTTGCGGACTATCCATTCTTCGTAGAGATTGAATAAAACTGACCAAGCTCCCCTGACCAACTCTTTTGTACACTCTGAAGGGGTCACTGAGGCAATCTTCTATTCTGACTTGTGCTTCTGCAGATTGATATAGGTTGGCGGTGAGGCTAATAAGATGTCTAGGTACTCCCATCTCCGACATAACGGTTCATAATTTGCTCCATTTTACTTGATCGAATGCCATTTTGTAGTTAATAAAACAGAGATATCCAGGTTTGTTGAACTCCCTTAGTTTTTCAATTATCTGTCTGGTGTTCAAGATGTGCTCTAGCGTGCCTGGTCCCGGCATGAAACCTGCTTGTTCTTTTGTATCTATATAGCATAAGTTAACATAAATCAACCATGGTCAGCTAACAGAATCTTATTTAAATTAGCAATTACTGTGAATATGAAAGAGGTCTTGAATATTCAATCAACAGTTAATTAAATTAAATATAAAAAGAAGATATTAACATAAAGAATAAATTGAACATTTTCTTTTTTATTACAAACACTAATTAGCTCCACGCCGAAATTGTTTGTTGTTTATTTCAGTCGAGAAAAATGAAAATTTCTAAGATATTATTTCTTTGACAAATCCAAATTAATTGGGTTAAATACAATTGCAACAAGGAAACGGAGAAATTAGAAATAAGAATAGAGAATAATATTCAAATCTCAAATTCAAATTGAAATTAATAGAGAGAATATTAAAATAAATCAAGATAAAGGCTTTTGAAATGAAACAGGTGAAGTAGTAACATAATTAGAACGTTCAAATATAATCCTTTTCAACTTTCAACGAAAACATTTCTTTGTTATATTTTCAAAAGTTTTTGTTATTGAATGTTTAAAATGCATACAAATTAAAAACGATAATTTAGAGATAGATGATACATTTTCATCAAATTTAGACAAATTTAAAATATATTAAAATGCTTGTCATCGCAGAGACTTTCTAAGTAAAGCGTTAATGATAATGATTAAAACGGAAGTTTAAATTTATTTAATTTTGTTTTGTCAGCGTAATGAATGTCTTTTTCCCTAAAATAGATCTGTATTACTACAAGATAAAATCAATACTACATAGCACACCAATCCTACAAAATTAAAGTGGCAACAATTCGGTAATAATACCCTTAACTTCTTTATAATTTGTTCAACCTATTTTACTTGCACAAATCTCTGATCCAGGGGTTGATTGATTCATGAAATAATCGTACGTCGGGGTTACTATATACCCATATTCCCAGTTAATCGTATATGTTTGTAAGCAACTACAAGGATTTACTGTATATATTCAGTGCAGTGAAGTGTATATTCGTTCCGCCCAGCAACTGGCTGGTATACCATCCTTTTGAAGAACAGTCGTTAATTAATCAAAACATTGAAATGAGTTTGGAATGCGTAAATCCATCAAGGCGGAAATTTCCTACGAATTGTTACTAGGAAATTTCCAAATAATAATATCGATTATATTTTTATATTCGACGAGGGTTAGCGAACGTCTTACAGTTTTATGGAAACGGTGGGGAGGCTGAATATTTCAAATTTTCTCGCTAAATTGGTCTGTTGGGGCGCACTCAACAATTTCCGTATGGAAAAAGTGGGATAACTTTGTTTTTTTTCTTGTCTTTATTCTTGTTGTTCTTTACATAAATTATTTAAATATGGACATTTATTCTAGTACACAACAGGCTATTTCTAAGTTTTATTCCACAATGAGTAGATATAATAAATTCTAATTACACAAAAGCAGTTAGATTTGACAAATCTATATGATAAAAATTGCAGTCAGGATTTCAAATATATATATATATATATATATATATATATATATATATATATATATATATATATATATATATATATATATATATATATATATATATATATATAAGTCAATTTTTTTAAATTACTAGACAAACGGTAGAATTGGGGTAAAATACGATTAACAAAAACAACTCAAATTCTTCTTAAAGTCGACGTTTCGATTTGATGATTAAATCTTTTTCAAGACCTACAAAATTGTTGCAGAAAATTACAAAAAACAAAGTAAAAGATGTTTTTAGTTACTTACAAAGATGGTAGTGAACAATTAGTTAAGACGAATAACATCATATAACTTGAGAAAAAGTTGTAGATTACATAACCGCTACTATAAAGCGAGCCTTGGTCAATTTAATTACGGTGTTTAAAAATTATTATTTGGTTTGCAAAATGTCGGACACCAAACCGATCGGCACAGCACGAAGTAACCAACAGAAACTTTTCGTTCTATTGAAATAAATTAACGTTGAAAAACTGCGAAGTTGCGCATTAGGAACAATCGTGACGTCAGTGACATTAGAAGGACACCGAAGTCACAAGCACACAGGAATAATATTTAAAGACTTACAAGTCGAAAATTGAATCCACCACTACGTAGTAGTTTCCCAGAAACCAAGGTTATGTGGAAGATCCCCAGGTCTTCCTGGAAACAAGGAGCTCAACGACACCCATTTAAGAAAATTGTGTAACAGGTAGAACCACTACAGGAAACGAAACTGCAGCAAAAATAGAAAATAAATAGCAAAACAGAAACCACCCATCCAGTTAGCTGTGTCTAGCCGTCGCCCAAGTCAAAAGCCAAGCGTACATATCGCTCAACCCGTCCATGTCCTTCATTGAGTTCATGGCTGCACCGGCCTTATGAATGAAACACATTTCCAAGAAGAGTCTCTTAGATAGGCGTGGCTTCCTTGCAAGAAATTATAGGTCATCCTAATTTACCCTATGGTCCTTGTCTGTAGAATGTGTTGCTAAGGCGCAAGAGTAGGGTTTCAGTCTGCAACCACTTCTGTGATTGGCCAGTCTGAAGGACAATCTTAGGCCGGTCTGACCAACGTGCAGCAGCTCACACTCGGCACACGGTATGCGATAGATTACATTTGATTGCATTAACGTGGGGGTTAAATCTTTAAGGCGACTGAAAGATCTACTGATGGTATTGTAACATTTATCCGCTATAATGGCTGGGCTCTTGTTCTTGAAAATTAATTTGATTCTGGTGGACAGTGATTCTACAAAGTGTAAGCTCTTGAATATTTTAGTGTCGTCCACTGCGACCACCTCAGCGACGGGTTCTCTTGTAGGATTGGAGAACAACAACTTCCTAAGTACAGTTGTGGAATAGCTGTTCTTCCGTAGGATATTGAACAATCTATCTAAACTATCGTTACGAAGATCTGAATGTACAATCTTAAATATCCTAGTCTTGAGACCAAAAACTACATTCAACTTGTGCTGAAAAGGAGCGCTGGACAAATAATTCAGGTATCAGGTATTCAGGTTGTCGTTTGTCCTGATGATCATGGTGTCTAGAAAGGGTCTCTCTCTCTTTAACCTTTTTTATGTCCCACTGCTGGGCACCGGCCTCTTCTCTGCCGCATATCAACCTCAGCACTTAGATTGGATATTGGGGACCTAGCGGTTTAACGTCGAATCCAAACGACAAATTTTTCCAGAGAAGGGGAATTGAGTGTGGTGGTGGGTTGCAGCCATTAGTTTTTAATTTTTACTGCTTTAGTTCAGCGTGAGATTCGAACCCGCGCTCTCTGACTCGAAGCCAAGTACTTAACTATCTGAGCCACCACCACCTCTAGAAAGGGTAGACTATTATTATTTTCAGATTCTATTGTGAAGGTAAGATGTTCGTTATATGAGTTGAAGGCTCTTAGGACCTCAGTTTTGGACCCTTGGATGGTACAGACAATATCATCCACATATTGCCACAAAAATGGGATTTCGAAATTAAGTTTGTCCACAGATACCTTGATTAAAGTGTTCATAACAATCTCCGCTGCCACCGGAGATAAGCGTGATACCATGGGGGTTCCGAAAATTTGAAGGAAAAACTTATTTTCAAACGAAAAATAAGTCGTATCAAAAATGAATTCATTTTTGATACAGCAGCGGAGATTGTTATGAACACTTTAATCAAGGTTTCTGTGGACAAACTTAATTTCGAAATCCCATTTTTGTATTCTCTTTTCTATTCTCTTTTATCAGACGGCCAGATATCCCGCCTGGTCCATAGGAGTTTTTGTTTTTTAGATTTTCTTGAATTATGCTATTCAGAGCATCCGAAATTGCATCCAAGTATATTGTATCTTTTTTAAATGCAATGTGCTTATTCCATATAATTGTTGGAGTAATGTTTTTCTGTATATCTGCGGGTGCATTAACAAAGAACTGATTATTTAATTAATTATTATTATTTATATTAATTATTTAATTAATTATATTATTTTAATAATTATATATTAATTATAATTCGATTTCTATAGGCTTCTGCTTGCTTAATTATTTTACTGTTTGATTAATTCCCAAACAGCTTTCTGTTTATTTTCTGCATTATCAATCATATTCCCAAAAAAAATCTTTTACACTTGTTTAATAATTTTAAATGGATTTTTTGGGTTTGAAGGTAATACGATTTCAATTGAGGATATTTCTTTTGTATAATGAATAGATCCCTTATTTTTCTGCTAGAAACTCCGACTTCCATCGTTATCCAGTTTTTGCAAAGTGTTTTACTTCCAACAAGAGAGAAACTGACCTTATGGTGATGTTGTAGAATATTAACAAATGCTCGAGTCTTTTCATTGATATAGTCAATATTCAGTACATCCGCCCATCTTTCACACTTTAGTAGATTTTCAAAATGTATTTTGTTCGGCTCATTAAAATTTCTCATAAAACGTTTTTGGTTATTAGGATTTAAATTATGATTGGAGCAGAATAATGTAATTAGCCTATGGTCGGAGAATATACAATCTTCAACTGACGCTGACCACTGTGGACGATCGAAATTTATAAATACGTTATCGATTTGTGAGCTGGAAGTTTGAGTAGTCCGCGTAGGTTGATTTAATAGTTCTTTGAAGCCAAACGATAGTAGCATATTCAAGAGGCTGCTTCTTCCACTAGAACTCACCAAGAAATTAATGTTAAAATCTCCAGTAATAATTATCTAGGAACCTTTCGAATACACATTAAATAACAGCTTTTCTAGTTTACCAAAAAAGTGTCATTGCAATCCAAAGGTCGTCTGTACACATTAATTAAGACAGTGGAGAGATGTTTATTTCTGCCAACCATAGGGCATATTTTAATGTGCTTTTCGATGGAAAAGTTTTCTACCGTAAGTTTTTCCGCAAACATTGAGTGGAAACAAGTTGGTGGAAAATTGAGAGAAGCTCTAGACCATATTGCTGCACCTCCAACACTAGAGTAGGATCTACAATAAAAAGTGATTAATTCAATAGTTTGAATATGTAGCAGATGAATATTATCGCTTTTCATCCAGTTTCGGTTAGATATATAAAGGAAGGCTTTAGGTCTGCTACCAATAATTCCAGTTGCGATACTTTACTCTGAAGCGATGGTATATTGAGGTAAATTAGTAATGTTAAGGCGATAGGCAGGGGATCATTATTAGAATATGTTTGTTCTAGACTATCGACTGGTTTCTTATGAACCTCTGGAAAAAAACGATTAACGCAATCGTTTTTAGGCCACACATCAGGTTTACTAATATCTATAAGATACTCAAACGGAATAGACACTTTAAAAGAGGAATATTCCTCTGGATATTTAGCCCCGAATTTCTTGCATATTAATGTTTTGAAATTTTTCTTATTTAAGTAATTAATAATGTCAATCTCTACTAATGAGGGATCCAATTTAAAAACATGTAGGTGGGCAAATTGAATTGCCGCTTTTACACTTGAATTCGTGTTTTCATCGTTGGTACCAACAATAATATTAGATTTTCTATGAGTTCTTTTTTTGTTTCCATTTTTATCATTCAATTTTAGTTTCCGATGAGCGTGCGTCTATGAATTTATTTTCAGAGATAAGTTTATCTGCTTAAGGACGAAGTAGAGAATTTTCAACTTCTCCTTTGTCTGTAGATGTACCCGGTACTGATAATATATTTGGAGAGTCGTCCGCGGGGCAAGTGTTTTTTAATTCCTTCGATATTTGCAGGACATATATTATTAGTCAATTTAGATATATTTAAAGAGTTAGATAAACATTCAAAATTTGTTTTTAGTGATTTAACTTCTTCACATAGTTGATTTACTGTGACTTTAATTGGTTCCAATTCCACTCTAATAATTCCTCTTATCCTTAGTATAATTTACAATTAGTTCTATCCGTCACTCTTATCAATCGTTATCAACTCTTATCAATCGTTGTAAGAGTTAGAAAAACCTCTAGAAGCTACCTGAGTAGCCTGAAGGTTGGCGATAAATCATTAAATATCTTTGAATCCTCGCACAAACTTCTGGAGGAGAACACTCAGCAACACACGTTTGGCAGATTACTTGCTGAAATTACTTGTCAAGGAGGGCAAGATGATATACTATGTCTTAGATTGAACGAGTTATACAAAAGATGAGTTTGAAGAAAGCCCCTGGGTTGGATGGCATTATCTCTGACATAGTATTGGCTGTTTCTTAATCTTTACAACAAGTGTTTGAACAAGTTCATATTCCCGCCCTGCTTGAAAGACCAACTAATCAAGATTATCTCTAAACCAAACAAACCAGCGCTATCCATAAAAGACTTCAGACCAATAAGTTTACTTCCAGTAGTCAGAAAGGGTGGATAAAAAAATCAAAAAGTGGGTGATTCAAAAGCAGTTTGGCTTTAGAAGGGGCACAATTCAGGCCATTTCAAGGACGGTTAGGTTTATCAGAGAGGCATTACGATCGAAGCTTTATAGTTCAGCCATAGCCTTGGATATTATTGGGGCATTTGACGTCTGGTCGTCGCTTATGATCAGCAGGTTAATTGAAAATGATTGTCCTGATAATCTAATCAAGTTAGCCAGGTCTTACTTTGTAGTAATCAACACTAATCAGCGAATCTGGTTTATACATGGAAAGTTTATACATGGAAAGCATCGGCAGAGGTTGTTCACAGAATTCAAAGTCAAGTCCAGGTTTCTGGAATATATTATATGGCACAATTTTCGAAAGAGATCTACCTGAAGATTGCAAAATTGTTGCATATGCGGATGATACGTTTCTAGTCTGCAAAAGCAAAACCATCGCGGGCTTAAAGGAGAAAACTGATCGGTCTCTAGAGAGTCTTTGCCTGTGGGTAATTGAAACCAGACTAGAAGCAAAGGAGTCCCGTATTCAATCTCGGGAATACAAAATTGGATTCCAACAACACCTACGGTACTTATAATTGACGGTGTTATAATTGACGGATTCCTGAACTTCAGAGAACACGTGAAGCAGGCTTGTGGTGGGGTAAAACCGTTCAGCATAAATCTGGGTATTGCTGCGAGAAAGGAGTGCGAGATCACAGCTAATTGATATCTACCGCGGCGCTACAGAACCAGCACTATTATACGCTGCTCCAATATGACATAAGTCGTGTTGCGTGTTGTCTAAAGCTTATGAGCCTACAGCGCCTCAGCACCATCCTTGATGCAAAAGCGTATCACACAGTCTCCTTTGAGGCAGCCTGTGCGATTACGTGTCTGCTTCCAGCCGACATCCATCTCAAACAGTTGGCCTTCCATAAGTCTCACCAGATCGCAGACTATACGCTTATTGAAGATATAATGGGCTTACCAGATGCACTGAACGAGCTCGAGCCAACCGTAAATTCCCAATAACTAACTTACCCATCACAATTATCGCTGATTACATACCATTTTACACTGATTTATATATGTCAACTCCGGGTGTACACGGACGGTTCGAGTTCGATCAGAGGTACGGGGATCGACGGTTGATCCCTTTGTTGATCGACGGTACTTTTAAGTTCACGGAAAGTACAGTTCAAAGCAAGTCAGCTTTGGACTGGCCTGGGCAACTGAGGGTTAAAGACGAGGAAGTGTACCATAATCTTATTAAATTAGAAAAGTATTGCTCAAATTTTTAAGCTGAACTTTTGGCCATACTGCAAGCCTTGCGTTATGTGGAAAATAACAGCAGCAGATCCTGTTCAATCATTCGTGACTGCCGATCTATTCTTTATGCTCTGAGGAATTTACATTCACCCACTGAATTATTGTTGTAGTCGTGGGAGATAGCTGCCAGAGTTTCAAAAAAGAACAATATCCGTTGGCATTGGGTTAAGGCCCACGCTGGTTTTGAAGGCAATGAACGAGCAGACATGCTTGCCAAACAAGTAGCTGACAAGGAAGATCTACCGATTTCCTTTAGTAAATTGCCCAAACAGGCTTTAAGATCATGCTCCAAGATCAAAGGGTATTTCGAGAAGCTCTGGCATGACAGATGGGATGTGGCTAAACATAAGCTGTTTGTACCGTCGATTAAGACCTGGAGGGGTTTCAACATTAGTCTGTCCCACCACGCAATCCAGTTAATAACAGGCCATGGTAATTTCAAAGCATTCCTCCACACATTTGGTAAAAGAGAAAGTCACCTGTGTGTGTGGCCAAAATGACACCGCGGCACACATACTATTTTATTCCACAGATCCCGAACTATGGAGACGATCTTTGAAGACTGATATGCGGATGCATGAACTTACCTGGCCTAAGGATGAAGATGATGTATTAACAATACCAAAATCGAGAGAGTGGTGGCATGTCTTTGATAAACACGCCAAACAATTATCTAGACTGTCTCATGATGAACTGTTTAAAATTCAATAACTTAGGTCCAGAGATATCTGGAAAGTATATAAAAATATAAAAGTAAAACTGATAGCATTACAAACAGCATAGTGTCCTTATGGATGTGATGCTGGCATTCATGCGCTAGTTTGCACATGATGGAATATACAAATAGGTTGCCTACTCTTATCTGTCTAGACCAGTCCTACTGGGTAGTTCCTTCCCAGACAAACTGAGCAGGCCAAGCTAGTGCTTCATGAAAAAGGGAGACAAACCCCCAGATCTACCTTCGTCATACGGACCTATATGCATTCTGGATGTCGTAGGAAAACTCCTGGAATAACTAATCTTAGCAAGGCTGAAAACAGATTTCCAAAATTAAATCAATCTATGCGAAAGACAGTTCGGTTATAGATAGGGGAGGTCAACGATGGATGCAATTAGATATGTCATGAACGTAGCAAAAAGTGCAAAAGAAGTTAGCAAAAGAACCCGCAAAATATGCGCACTAATCACAATAGATATCAGAAACGAATTTAACTCCGCTAGTTGGCATTACAATATGGTTGAACTGAGAGATAGAGGTATTTCTCCATAACTAATGAGGATGGTGCGCAGCTAGTTATGTAACCGGAGCGTAATCCTACAAGCAAAAGACGGTTCCCGACCTTTCAACATCACCAGCGGTGTTCCATTATGGGCCCTACACTATGGAATATACTCTACGATGGTGTCCTCAAGTTGAAACTCCCCGAGGGAGTTGAAATTATAGGTTTCGCAGGCGACCTAGCTCTCACCATGGTTGGAAAAACAGAAAGGGGCATTATGGCCAGGGCTAATGTAGCAATTGAGCTGATTACTGACTGCTTGTCAACTCGGTCCCTCAACTTGGCATCGGAAAAGACCGAAGCTGTCCTGCTGACGGGCTATAGGAAACTCGACCACATCTCTTTTAAAGTGATGGGCGTAGACAAAAAACCGAAGCACAGCTTAAAATATCTAGGCATCACGATTGATAGAAGTCTATCCTTCATTGAACATATTCAAAAGGCGTCAGAGAGAAGAATGAGAATGGCAGCAGCGCTCGAGAAGGTCATGTCTAACGTAGGAGGACCTAGAAGAAGCAAGAACAGGCTACTAAGCACTATGGCACATTCTGTCATGCTATATGGTGCTCCCATGTGGGTCTTCTTCTTCTAGTGCTCCTCCTATCGGAGATTTGCTATCATCATGGCAATGCACACTTTGGTGACTGCAGCTCTGAACAGTTGGATGTTGGTACAGCCAAACCATTCTCTTAAGTTTCTGAGCCAAGACGTTCGTCTCCTGCCGATGCTCCTTTTCCCGTTTATCTTCCCTTGTATTATCAGTTGCAGAAGTTCGTACTTGGGGCCTCGCATTATATGTCCTAAGTATTGTAGTTTTCTCGTTTTTATGGTGTGAATGATTTCGCATTCCTTTTGCATTTTGTTTAGGACTTCGATGTTGGTAACCCTATCAGTCCACGAGATCCTCCACATTCTTCGGTAACACCACATTTCGAAAGCATTCAGTCCATGTGCCATTTTTTCAGCGTCCATGCTTCCACCCCATAAAGCAACGTGGAGAAAACGTAGCATCGCAGCATTCTTATTTTAAGCTCTATATTAATATCTCGGCTTATGAATAACTTCCTTATTTTCGTAAAGGAAGATCTTGCTACCTCAATTCTCGATCTAATTTCTCTTGTTATGTCTCCCGTTTGTTCCATCCATGCCCCTAGGTATTTATATGTCTGTACATTTTCTATTATGGTGTTTCCAATTCTTAGATTTATCTGGTTTTGGTTTTGTAAAGATTTTGTGACTAGCATTATTTTGGTTTTATTGTAGTTAATTTTCAGTCCATATTCGTTGCAACGATCAATTAATTTATTGACTAGTTGTTGCATGTCTGTTATATTGCTGGCTAATAGGACTGCGTCGTCAGCATATCTTATATTATTGATCGCTTCTCTATTTATAATAATTCCCGTCATTTCCTCTTCCATGGTTTCCGTAAAAATAGCTTCACTGTACAGGTTAAATAACATTGTGGTAATTAAGTAACCTAGTTGTGGTAATTAAGTAACCCATGTGGGTAGAAGCTCTTAATAAGGTAAAAATAGCAAAACTAGCAACGGTTCAAAGGAAAAAAAGCCTATAGAATGGTGTCTCGAAACGCTGTCCTCGTAATCTCAGGAATCCCCTCAATCGAACTGCAAGCGATGTACAGGAAAGATCTGCACGAGGCAGGAAAAAACAAAACCGCCAGGAAAGAGGCCAGCAACAAACTCAGAGATGAATGGTAAGAGGCGTGGTTAAGTTTAGAAAAGAGTCAGTGGATAAAAATACTCATCCCGGTCATAGAAGCGTGGACTAGTCGTAGGCATGGAGAATTATCATACCACCTAACCCAGGTTCTCACGGGTCACGGGTGCTTTAGAGATTATCTCCATAACATCGGGAGGGCATCTGAGCCAGACTGTGTCTACTGCGGTGAGGTGGATAGTGTTACTCACACTATATACGAGTGTCCAACATGGTATAAAGAACGGCTGGAACTAAAAGGCTTAAAACTCGGCTCAAAAAATATAATGGATCTACTCTTGCAGTTCAAGAAAGACGGGGACACAATAACTGGAATTAAAAAAAAATCATATCCCAAATACAAGATGATGAGAGGCCAGTGAAATGTATCGAACCCCTAATCGTTCCTAGAGCGGAAGGGGGAAGTAGATAAGAGCCAGTATACATATAGGTCAACCAACCACCCTGATGTAATGCTAATAGCAGTTCCAGGGTGCTCGATTATTTCCAAGGGGATGACTTGTATGATTAACCGTAAGGTGCCATCGACACCCCCTATAAAAAGAAAACCAGCCCTACCTGTTTAGTTTCCTCTATGTATGTGTATCTATGTGACTTTCTAGTCTTATGTTATCTTGCTGGTCTATTCTTGATTTTCCAATTTTGTCTTTGTAACCTAATCTGCCTAGTTCTCTCTGTTCAGACTTACCTCTCTAGTCTTTTATGTCTAGTCTTGTCTACCTAGTGATGTCTGTTTAATTCTTCTGGAACCACGTCCCCCGGTTCCAGAAGGAATCATCTTTCCCTACTAAATTATAAAATCTTGCCAAAATGATATGTTCTGACCTTTACCTTGGCCACTTGTGGTGACCTTGACTTCAGGTTACACACAGTTACAGTTTTAAGATCCCATAACCTGACCTAACTAAAGTAAATCGTGCACGTTTTCGTAGAAGAATCAATAATTTGGAAAAATTACTGGGGTTAATACTGAGAAAGAAAGATATCGCCTATATGGATCGACGATTTATTATTGATGTTCAAGGATTCAGTGTGAATGGAAAATTTACACCAAAAAACTTTCAATAAAATCATTCGATGTGGGCGATGTAGACACCTACCAATTGAAACCACCAACACTATTCAGATCTCTTAACGCATCAGATAAGAATCAAGCTCGATGGTTGGAGAATTTTCACCACGGACTTAAATACAGCGCTGGAAATTTATCAAATCTGTTTCAAAATATTTTCACATTCAGCGTTCAGATAGTTTTAATATTATTTTTGTAAAAGGACATTCAGTTCAGTGACCTACACGTGTTCAATACGTGATACACGTGTTCAATCATCACACAGTCTCTCTCAAAACTCTTAATGTGCTTATTAGAATAAACACAGAGCAATTCCAAGAAATTGATTAGATTGCGTTTCATAATTTATTATTTCTCAAGATTAGCAGAAAATCCAGTTCAGATTCAATAACAGTTCAGTGACCTTGTACGTGTTCACGGAGTCACCGGAAGTGGTCAAGGTCAGAGGGGAGGTGGTTACAGAAGGAATAATCTTTCCCTACTTAATTTGATTATATATATATATATATATATATATATATATATATATATATATATATATATATATATATATATTATATTTTTTAATTGATTTTGATAGCTTACATAAAGAACTAAAAATTGAAGAATATACTGTAATCGACTATAATTTTCTTCTTAATTTTCTAAATTAATAACTCAAATATAACATTTAGATATATTTTGCATTTACTGCAACAAATATTAAACGACTCGGATTTATTCTATTTACAATGAAACATACTTGAAAGTCAATCCAATTTTATTAATCTCCCAGTTTGTACTTTCGGTAATAATAATTTCAGATGGAACTGTACCTCCTCTATTATTTATAACATTCCGTATCCTTTGTCGAGTAAATTCAATTTAAAACTTAACCAACATTGTTCGTCTTAATGCACTTCTACAGTAGAATATACTGTCACATTTAAATTTATTAGACATAATTATTTGTATTAATAGTTTCTGTCCATTAATCACGTATCTTAAAAAACTATTCCAATATGGACTTTTTTTTTGTTAAATCGGGGCGTAGCTATATATTATACAGACAAGTGGTCCCCAAGAAACCAACCAAGCACTCCGGAAACGCTTATCGCATAGCTTCAGAGTGCTGGTTGTTTTCATTTAGCTATGGTTTGTTTTCGTTATATGGGGTGTCCCAAAATTAACGCAACATGTAAAAGAAGACACAATTTTTAGTTTTTAGCTTGTTTTTTTTTATTGAATCATTAAGTACATAGGATAGGTTATTTATGGAATAAGACGGCAGGCAAATGGCATCCACAGATTTGCTGGCACATACCTGTGTTTTTGTCGAAATTACAATGAGTATTCTGCATAAATGTGGCTGAATTTTGGTGATGCGGCGTCTAATTTCCTCCTGTAATGCATGTGTAGTCGTGGGCTTGTTGACCTTTGACTTCAAATAACCCCATAAAAAGAAATCTAATGGTGTAAAGTTACACGATCTAGGGAGCCAATTCTGATCACCGAAACGAGAAAGCAAACGACTCATACATACTTCATACTTGTTGAAACCACATGTTAGCCACATCAATTCATTCAATTTGGGCAGAACTGTGTAATCATGTCGCGATATTGAGCACCAGTAACAGTCACTGCTTGACTAGCCTCATTCTCAAAAATGTATTGTCCAATGATACCTCCAGACCAAAATCCGCACCAGTGACACGTTGTGGATGCATTTGTTTTTCGACAATAACATGTGGGTTCTCCGGACCCCAAATGCGGCAATTTTGGCGATTAACAAAGCCATCAAGGTGAAAATGTGCTTCATCGCTTAGGATGATTTTGTTCGAAAAATCAGAATGCACTTGTTTATGTTGAAATCTCTTCGCTGTGCATGGTCATTAGATTTCAGTTGTTGTGATAATTGAATTTTGCAAGCATGGAGACACAGATCTTTTGTGAGTATAGGCTGTAGAGAGCTTCTTGAAATTTCCAATTCTTGTTTACGATTCCGAATTGATGTTCCGGAATTTTCACCAACACTCTCACACACTGCTTCGATATTGACATTTGAACGGTTTGTTTTTGGACGACCAGTGTGTTAAGAGTCTCCAACTGATCCAGTCTCCCTATATTTTTCAATTAATCTCTTTATAGTTGACGAAGTTAAAACACTATTCCGACTATATTTTGTATTAAATTTTGGAACTGTGATCGCCAAAACTTTCATTATTTTTAAAAAATTGTTCAATCATGAAAACACGTTGTTTTATCGTGTGACGCTCCATTTTAGTTAACCCTAAACTCTTAAGCTATCAAATTATTTCTTTTGCAAGGTTGTTAACAATTTACTTCAAAAATGGCGGCAAATTCAAATCTCGCGTTAATTTTAGGACACCCTTACTTGATGTCTCGTCTCTTTATCTCGTCTGTTTATTTTGTCGATATTATTGTTCGGATAAGTCTATGGATTTTGTCCCAATTTTGTTTATCTTCTAACAGATAGCCTATGACTGTTCGTGCGCCAACAGGTGTACCCATATTCTTTAAAGCTTCATCTCTATCACTTTCCCATCTGTACTTGTGTGTCATACAAGAATTATCAGTTGTGACCAGTTAGAAATTGCGTGGGTATTTATAAATAGTTACTTCTGATATCAGTAGCCTGGTCCACTGACCTTTCTCTGTATGTGACCATCGTTGCAGCAATTCGTTGAGAAGATTAATTCTGGCTTTCTGCCTGCGTATTTTGTGGTATGTCTTGCTCATTTCTCTTCTTACTTTTGCGAGAAAATCGGTGGGTGCAATAGCGGCGATTACTAATGCTGCCTCCTCGGATACTGTACGGTATGCACTGCATGTTCGAAGTACAATTTTACGTTGTACTGATTCTAGTTTTTCTGTGCTGCTTCCTGTTTTCATTTCTTCTGCCCACAGCGGAGCTCCATATAACATAGCGGATTATGCTACCATGCCTAATAGATTAAGCTTAGACCTTCTGGGTCCCCCTACGTTTGGCAATATTTTTTTGCATTGCTCCCAGTGTCTTTAGTCCTTTCCCTGCAGCATATATAAGGTGTGCACAGAATGTCCTTTGTCCATTATAATGCCCAGGTATTTTATTTGTTGTTTTGGAGTTATTTCTGTGTTTCCTATTTCAAAATTGATTGGCAAAAGTTTTCTTAGTCCTGTCAACATGACTGCCTCGGTTTTTTCTGGTGCTAGCTTTAATTTCCTCATTGTAATCCACTGGGTTACCATACAAATTACATAATTTGTAGTACGCATTATTCCTTGTTCATTTTTTGCGGTTACGACCAAGGCTAAAGGCGGGGTTATATTAGAGCCGCGCCGCGTGTCGCAACGCTTCCTGACGCAACGGGCTGGTGATTATACTGCAGTGTCGCGTCGCCGCGCGTGCTTATTAATTTTTATATCAGTTTAGTGACGCGTAAACCGCATCAACGTCCGCACCTATTTGCAATTTTCTCTTCCGACTCTTTTATTGCAAATTTTATAAATTCGTTAAAATAATTGTTTAATATATCTTAGACTGTTGCCAATTGGGTGTAAAGCTCTTATTTCCTTAATTTTATTCAATAAATATTTGCATACAGAAAATATTAATGTCATTGCTACAAAGTCCAGAGCTTAGGGCTTCAGGGCATATAATTTTCGGGCTTTACGGCATAACTATTGCGGCTTTTCACTATTGCGGATTGCAACAAAGTTTATTCAACAAAAATACAAATAATTTAAAAATAGATGCTTTAATGATTATTCCGGAACCTAGTTACCATCTACAACAAGACAAGAGTTCCAGACAAGAGTAGACAAGATCAGACCAGAGCAATTTATACTCACTTACTAGCTCAAGTTCGTCATCTTGCTTGGATACTGAAATCTGGTAGACGCCTCCTTGCTTGCTCGTCAACACACTGCGCTGGAATGCGCGTAGCCATGTGGTGATTATACTAGCGCGGAGCAAGCCAACGCGTTACTTCCCCCACCAGCGATGCCACGCCGATCGATATCGAGTTTTCTGCGTGGCGTCAGCTCGCTTTGCGACACGGCGGACTGAGCTAATAACCACACGCTCATACAAAATGTATGTAACCGATTCCAATCCCACGCGTTGTGACACGCGGCGTGGCTCTAATATAAACCCGGCGTAAGTCGTCCGCGAAACCATAAGTGTGGCCCCTTCGGACAGCTTCATTCTTAAAATATAGTCGTATAAGACGTTCCATAGTGTGGGGCCTAATATATAGCCCTGTGGGACACAACGACTTACCTCTACTTCTACCGTCTCATTTAGGGCTTTGCAATGTTCCTAAGGTAATTTCTTAAAACCAATACCCAATAACGACTAAGAATAACCAATTAGGAATAACCAAGAAGGACTAAACCAGTAAGGACTAATAAATATCAATATAATTATTTGCAGATATTTTTATAAGTTATATTTAATAGAAGTAACAAGAATAAGGGTTAAAAAGTACTCTAGTGTAGCCTAAATTCGAATCCTTTAATAGAGTTAACTAATATTTCTTATGTGACTTTGTCTGGTCTTTGCCTGATATTATCTCGTATTCTCTAGCCTTGTCCAAACTTATCAGGTCGTATCCGGTCTTGTCTGGTCTTGTCTGGACTTTCGTCCGGTGCTGTCTGGTCTTCTATGTCATCGTCTGATCCTGCCTGGTCGTGTCTGGTGCTGTCTGGTCTTGTCTCGTCCTGTGTAGTCTTATCTGGTCTTGCCTGGTCTTGCCTTGTCTTGTATCGTCTTGTCTGGTATTGTCTGGTTTTATCTGGGCTTTTCTGGTCTTGTCTGATCTTGCGAGGTCTTGTCTGCTCTTATCTGGTCTTGCCCCGTCTTGTCTGCTCGTGTCTGGTCTCCTCTGGCCTTACCTGGTTTTGTCTTTACTCATCGGCGCAAGTAAGCAAGTAATGGTACAATTTTGTAAATATCAAAAGCGTAACTTAAAGGATTTTGTCGGTTTAACTCACTCTTACTCACACTTTATAGTCTAAATTTCATAATTGTCTCTAGGTCTTCTAATTATTTAGCTTAGAATGTACTCTGTAATTGCGTATAATTAGTATATTTAACCTTATCTGTTTAGCCTAGTAAATCTAGCCTTATCTGTCTTATACCTATGTTTTATTCTTTCTATGTTTTATATCTTCTGTATTAAATTGCTTTTTATAATTTTAAGGTATTTATTTTGTTTTCTGTTTGGTTTCCTTGTAGAAATCAACGTAAAGCATTATGTATTTGTTAATTAAAGATTAATGTAAAAAGCGCCGGTAATCTTGTAATTAATCATAATTTAATATTGAGTTCGCATGTATGTGGTGTATAGTGCAGGATCGGTATATGCAGCGTGTGGTTATTATACGTACATGTAACGTCTTAGCGGTAAAATTGTTATCCAGAGAATGTAAAACCTCCTGAGGGGACGAAGTTGTGTCATACAGAGTCTAAGGGCAAGCATTACAAGGGCGCAATTTACATGTATATTCAGTTAGACGCAGGTAAATTAGGTTATAAGCGACCGGGATATTGTTCACAGGTTCGAGACGTGATTATCGGGTACCTCGATAACAGCGCTGATAACCGCGTCCATTTGCATTTATATTTGAATTTTGATAAACATACAAAGCTGTTACATAAGAACTTTACCTACACACTGGCAGCGGTTGAATACTAAACAGTCCAAATGATTCAGTTTTCATACCGCACTGAACTCAGACCGTTACATTAAACATTTCCGCAGAAAAACGAAGACAAACATTTTGTAATCTTTCGTTGTAATAACATTTTTGAATTGTGAAATGAAACTTTATCCAGAATAGCAAGCATGAATACAAAAACGTATTTGATATATCAAACTATCTCCCCTGGACTAAATGAATGAGGCAAGATTATATAGTAAATGGTATTATAGAACAAACTGAACAAATCTTTGGAAATTATTTAATTTTCTTATTATAAGAAGCTCACGGTTCTACTAAAAACCCGTGTTTGACTTATGCCTTCAATCTATCTTACTTGTCTTACTCTATGCATACTTGTCTTCTTCTCTGCATGGTCTGATAATATAGGTCTATAGGCCGACTCTACACAAATCCTATTGCTGTCTATCCTAGATATAGCTGGATATCCTATCCTTCCTAAAAATATGTTCCAATCAAATGCCTATTAATAATACCACACCAAGCGTTAATTCCGATGTGTCCTTGGTTTTCAATCGGATTGACAAAATATTGACGGATTTTCAATAGACCAAAATGTTCATTTTTTTTTTATTGGGCTTACCGTTACTAACAAAACGGCTTTCGTCCGTCTACAACACAAGCTGAAAAAAACGATTGTCATTCATCTCTAAGTTTACCATCACTTGGGTAGCTTTACAGTATTCTTCGTTGTTGATGTTGATCTCACTATATTTTCAATTCAACTCACTACAGACTTGCCGAATCGAGTTCATTGGATGGTCTTCAAGATACTGCAAAATAACGGCAAAAGTATTGTCAGAATTGACCCTTTTAACAATTTTCCTTCCCTTTCGAGAAGAACATGCTTCGTTATTTGCACGTAAATTGCGTTCCAATCTTCCAAATAAGTTTATGCTTGGAATATCACGTTCGGGATATCTCTGGGCGTATAACTTAACTGCTCTTCTAAGTATCTTTTTAGATTTCCCCGTTGACTAATAACATGTCGACTTTTTCCTTGTGCGTGAACATTTTAATAACCTATCAACTAATGCCGATCGGAACCGGCGATAAATTGCTAGGTCCCGTATATTAGTGGATGATTCGTTCCACAAGTATGCGCGAGAGGTTTCCTAAGCTCTTGTAGAGTACGGCACCTTAAGAAGATAACTAATTTTACAAATGAAAACTTATTATTTATTATAAGATTATTTTATATACTAACGTATATTGATAATGTGGGGTCAAATGCGTTTAATTTTTTTGGGAATACCGGTAAATGAGAGTATCTAATGTATTTCTAATAGAATTAGGGATAATACGGGGTTAATGTGGGAATTTTTGATAATACTTTATTTTTACAAATTTGCTTATAATTTTTTATCGGGGAAAGGAAGCATTTTTTCTTTACAAAATTTGTTCAGAAAAATTTGCTTTTTTCAAATATGCAAAAATAGAGGTATGGTTATAAAAAACAAATTTCGATGACGTCATTACTCCAGTTTCTAAATATGGAAAAATATGTAAATTTCGATTAAAAGTGTACTTACTTAATTAATCCCATTTCAGAACCCCTTTTCAGATTTCTTCTATCGGTTTTCGTTTTCTTATAATAGAGCTAGAGACATCGAATTTTGCTCACCCTGTACATTCAAGTTGTTACTGATCAAATCGAATTTTTACTGATGAAATGAAAATAATAATAAAAATAAAACATCTTTTCTGTTATAAATAAGTATAAATATAACAATTGGCTATCGACCAGCGGTCTTTCGGTCAACCGGCATAAAAAATTCTGTTGAACTGTGTAACCAATAGATATCTGTTTATAATCAACGTAAAATCATTATGTATTCTCTTTGAATTTTATTTTATATAATAACGCTTATGTTAATTCGAAATATATTCGTGTTTCTATGAAAAGGTAGTAAAAAATGAATAGAAGACTGGCTACAAAAATGTAGCTTTGACCCTGTCTAAATAAATCAAAGTCTAAATGCATATTTGTTATTTATATTTTTTTATAGTGCAGGCACGTTATGAAGCAATAAATTAGAAACCGAAAATTTGAATGAAAATGCAATAAATTTAATAATATCGGTGAACCACGTAAAAAATATATTTATTTTGAGAATACATAAAAAATACGTCATATTTCAAAATCTGCCCAACTTATATACAATCATAGTTTATTTTTTTTGTTGCAAATTTTTTAATTGGTTTATTTTTTTGTAACATTATTAGAATTACATACATATATATATATATATATATATATATATATATATATATATATATATATATATATATATATATATATATAATAACAGAGATATAAAACACAACATATTCTAAACAGTATTGGTGAAGCGTCATTACCATTTTTTATAAATTTTGATTAATACTCAAATAATATTTTAATTATGAAAATACCGGCTATAAAGATGAAGAAGAAGAATCGATGAGAGCGGATTCTTTGGTTTTACCGAAGCCTAAGAGATAGCCAATACCACCCGTATTCTTCCGTGATTTTATTTGAATACGAAATTCTTTCTTATTGAATTTTTTGTTCCCAGTTTTATCAAAAAATTAAAACTGGTGTAGATATTTTAACACTCTTTGTAACTCATTCATTAGAAGCAGTCAAAATATATTCGTGTGTGAATTCGGAATGGCAATTTATGACCGTTCGATTTTTACACAATTTTAAAATATAAGAATATCTGTGAATTCTGGACAATATCTAAGTGTCATACACCGCGGTGTCCAAGGACGAATTTTCGTCTGGGGAATCCCTGGATTCAACATTCATCTCCTGTTTAAAGAAACCCAGCTGGCTCAATCACGTGGTGGAACATTCGAACTCTGCAGGTCCAGGTATACACCGGATTGTTGAAGTGGTGGGTGGGTGCTTTGTACCCTGGTGTTTTCATTTGTATGATTTTTCGCATATAATTTTCAAATATTTTAAATAATTTTAAAATATTATAGAGGAAAGTAACCAAATATGGAATACCGTTTTTTACGCATAAAAAAATTTTTTAAAAATTAAAATCTTTTAATTCGCAATTATCAATAGACATACATTTGTGCTTTAGAGAGTAACAGTCTTGTATTATATTTATTAATTATAAGTACTATAATTTCTCTAAAACAAAATCAACACTAAGGTATCTAATTATGGAATAGGTACCCCAAATATGGAACACTTGAAAAAATATCCAAAATCAACCTTAATTTCTATAAGATAGTTTAGGAACTTTGGTCAAATACAAAATATAACTTAAACTACTTGCAATAATCGCAAATCCAGGTGTCTAATTCTGCATCAACGCAATAATTATGTGCCCAGAGTTCGCACATGAGGCATTTGATCCAGGGTTTTTCTCCTCAAATATCTTCAGAAAACATCATATGAGAGAAAATACATTCTGCACCTTCCGAGGCAGCAGCTTCATTTCCTATCAATGTTCTGGATCACTGTATGTGTCAAACAATAACATATCATCATTAACTGAAGCCGCTGGATTATTCTTAGCCATGGTTTTCTGTTTTTGTTATTTACCTTTCGTTTTGTTTTTTATGCTTAGCTTTGCTCAGTCTATTCTGTTTTTATTCTTTCTTCTTTCTTTTGTCAACGAGGTCGTTTTTGTAACGTGAAGACGTGATGATTTCTGCAACAGATGTTTTCCTTCTCCTGTTCAATGTTTTTTTTTATCTGGTACTGGGCTGATATCATAGGGAGACACCAGGTTTAGACGACTGCGAGAGGGCCCAGAAGATTTCGTTGAAGTAACATTGACTGTTATAGGTCGTTTTCAAGTGAAAGCAAATGACCAGTGATGTTCATTGCAACAACGATTGTCACTAATCAGCCTCTTTCAGCTGAGGCAAGTGAAACCATTTGCCGTTGCCGCGGCTGACGACTTGGGGTATCTTGCTGAATAAATATAAATAATTATTCAGTCAGCTAATCTTTTGAGATCCCAATATGGAATGGTCCATATTTGGATACCGCGAACTGTCCATATTTGGCATTTATAACGAATTTATATTTGTATCTATATTTTTAAACCAAACAAAACAATACAATAAAATACCTCTAATACTGTCAAACATTTAGACAATGCATAGATGCAATAAGTACAATACTATTTCCAATTACATTACAAAAAATACTTAATTTTTATGAACCATGAAAAGTTTTCTGACAGCGGCAAAACAAAACAGTCTCACTGCGGCGAAAGCATTTCCTATGCTGACGAGTTGAAACCTATACGCGCGTGTAGTGTTAGAAAGAATTGAATGACCACTGATTTTTGGGTCTAGCGGTATTTGTTTCCGAAAAATGCCGGTATTCCACATAAGGGATACTAAACCATATTTAGCTACTTTCCTCTACGCAAGTACACGTGGTATATATATATATATATATATATATATATATATATATATATATATATATATATATATATATATATATATATATATATATATATATATATATATTCAATACGAACATCTTTACAAGATTTTAGCATTATTTAATAAATGACTTCTTGACTAAAATAATCAATTATCCTGTCCATTGTACTAAACCCTCCTTCTTCTGAATTTACAGAAATTGCATTTAAAATACGTTTGGTCAATATACTTGGTGTAACGTGTAAATTGACTTGTAAAATTATACTTGGTGTGACGTGTAAAACGCCATTACCACGAGTACTTGCGTAATATTACGGGAAAAAAATATTTGAAAATTCAATGAACAGTTTGGGTGGTCGTCGGAACGGTTGCAGATGACGCAGCGCGATCACGCGAAACCGTTCCCGCGGAGCTCAAATTGGCGATTCCTTGTGAATTTTCCGGGACGTCCAAAAAACGACGTTTTTATGGCGTCGCGACTCCATCTTCAACGCAATCGGGTTTAAATTCCGAAACAAACTAATAAGTCCTATGGCCGATCGAACGGCGCCGGTCCGGTTCCGATCCGTCAATTGGTTCGGACGTTCTAGGTACCACCTCAAAACGCCTCTGGTTTTTTCACTTTTTGTGCTTTTTTCACTTTAAACTGCCACAGATTCGCAAAAAGTCGTCGCGGTTTAAAATTCTTGCCGGAATCGCTGCGGACAAGTGTTCTGAAGAGAACGAACCCAACCGGCGACCTGGAGGAAAAAACCTTGAAATAAGTGGGGCGTCCGTGAAAGTGAGTGCAAAATCGGCAAAACAAATATTTTCTCTGGCACCAGGTGAACGGGACGTCGCAGGACGGCGAGCGACAGCTCTAAAAACGGGGCGCGGCGGCGGCTAGAGGAACCCGAAAAAAATTTGAGATCCGACGAAAAATGCGCCTCAAAGGTAAAAATATCGTGATTTTAGGTTTCAGTCTGGTGCGTTCGAATCTGGGGGATTTGAGTCGCGAAAACTGTACCGCTCGACGGGGATCTCGGTTCTACACCAGAAAAATGTACAATCCCGTTTTGCGCCGCCGCCTCAGCTTCCGTTGGGTCGTTTCCGCAAAAACCTGGATTTTCGGATGGGTTTCGACCCCCCGAAGGGGCGCGGCAGGACGGAGGACGAAACTTGGGGATGCGCAACGTACGGCCATTCGCTGTTAAACCATCGAAGACGCGTGGTTAAAATATCGAATATTATGCCGACAGAATAAAAATATCAAATTTGAACTTGGCGGTCCCCCAGGTGAATTTGAGAAAACCCCACACGTCAGTCGTCTCAGAATCGTTCAAAATTAGGCATTCCGTCTTGATCGGGCGATTCAGGTCGAACACTTCCCCACACGGACCTCAAAAGTTTGCATTAAAAAAAATAACCTTTTTCGGAGATCACGGAGATGATCATGAAGATGCTCGGGAAAAATGAAATTCACTTGAGGCTTCCGGTAGAAAACTTTGAGACGCGTCCTCAGTTACCATTCTCGTCGCTGCGCGACTCTTTTCGGCGACGTTTTTCACATGTTTCTGCAAATCCGGGTTCCCCGACTATAACGCCGCCTGGCGACCGTGCATCAGTTTCTTGTAGCCAAAGAACAGACGAACGACCCCACGTACGGGGATTTTCGATAGACTCCCGGATCGCGTTATTTAGGCGTGCAAAAAATGACGAAAATTTTGCATAAAAAGGTACTTGGTCTCTTGTCACTTTTTGGCAGAAAAAAAAATTAAGCAGAACTGTCGAAAAGTGAGGTGATGATCGGACGTGTGGCGACGCCGGAACCACGTCCTTGGGACAAAAACTGCCCGAGTTATGGGTGAAAATGTAAGAAAATTAAAACAATTGGTGCAGCCGGCCACGGAGATGTTTGAAATTATTTTTAGAATTTAATTTAATCTTTTGCAAATGAGTTGTGCGTAAATTTCAACACTTAGAAATAAGTATACAATATTTTTAATAATTAAAAATTAATCATGTTTTTTTGCCCCCTTTTCTAGTTCAGTGACGGCTCGTTACTCTTTTAGTATAATGTAAGATTATGCTAAACTGTAGGTTCATTGAACTAAACCCTCCTTCTTCTGAGTTTACGGAAATTACATTTAAAATACTTTTGGTCAATATACTGTTTAGAATATGTTTGTGTTTTATACCTCTGTTATGATCAATGTCTCTAAAATCGTTATTTGATTTTTTTTAATTTTATTTCTTTGTTTAAGTTTACTTACACCGTTAGTCAATAGTGCTTCATAAATATCATCGGGATAAATTTCAGGGTTTAATTTATTTAACAAAATAAGTCGCTCTGTATGAGATTTCGAATTATTCAAGATGAACCATTTTATGTTTCGTTTTTTTAAATAATCATTTTTTATTACTCATGCACTAAAAGTACTATATTGCGCACGCTTTTTAGTGCGGAAAAATGAATTTTTTTTGTTATATTACCACATAACTAGGATAAAGCACGCAAATATTCAATATTTATAGTTACATAAAAAAATAATTTAAAAAAATAAATGATACACAGATACCTCTATATTAAAACAGTGACGTCAAAGTGACAGAATTTTTTTTTAATTACAACATAAAAATTAAAGAAAACGTTATAAAATGAGTGTAAATTTTACGGTGATACCGGTGACTGAAGAGAGTTCTTATGACGAATCCACACCACCGGAGACAACTGAAAAATAAAATTCTTCATTTTTTATTATATATTTTTTTTGGATGGCCACATGGCCGCGCATGAGTAATAAAAAAATATTATTTGCAGGACGGGAGCGGTATTGTCGGTTGCCCTCTCTACTCTCGCTCTCTACTATTATTTATCACAGTAGACACTAATTGCTTCAATACATCTTTACCAACGCGTTACAAGCAAAGAAAAAAGTCTTGAGAGACGTTTAAAGGCCATAATGTCAGATAATATGAAAATTCAAAATGTAATTTATTACAACAAAATCAATAAAGACAATCGTTTTGAATATTGAAAGCAATTATTTTTTCATTATTATGACTGGAATGAAAATAAGGCAAGTCCATCGAGCTTCAAATACTCGTCCCTTTTGTCAATGATTACCTAATTTGGCTTGGTGTTCTTAGAAGAATTATAATAAGCATAAAGTTATTCAAGAAATATTTTAAAATGGTTAACATCTTCAATAGCATTATATAAAGATAATTGAATGCGATATCCTAGTTAATGCCAAATGCAAATCTGTCCAAAGCTAGTTTTCTGTCAAAGCTAGACAAAGTCGATAGGATTTTCAATTAAATATGATTCGTCTAAACAATGTTGTTCCAGCATCAGCAATACTCTTTCATATTAAAAATCAAATCGGAAATCGTTTCCTCCCATTCGACAATTTTATTCAACTCGTATTCAACTCGTTGGTCTAGTGATTTTGGTTCATGTGGTTAAGCTATTGTCTGAATGTCGTGATCAACTGGAAGCAGTGCATCCTTTTGATTTTTTCCAAAAGCGGCTGGGCGTTATGGGGGGGGGGGGCGGTATGTTACTTAAAACTGGTAGTAACTGGACGGGCGTCGCTTGTATCGTCCTAGTGATTATGCGCATCGTGATGTTTAATTGGACATCAACTCTGCTGACATGACCGCTATTCATCCACACAGGTGCACAGTATTCGACTACCGAGTAGACCAAGCAAAGCGCCGCTGTTCAAAGTGGAGAAGCACACGCGCCCCAGGAAGAGCCGGGGAGCTTCTGAATAATATTATTTCGCGTTCTAAACTTTCCAGCAGTTTTATTCATATGCATTTTATATGTTAGTGATCTTTCCAGAGTAACCCCCAGATACTTAGGGTTTCAATTATGAACCAGCAATGTGTCGTTGAACTTCACCGAGAGTTTCGCATTCGCTAAGTGGAGCACAAGTGGATACAACATACTTTCGTTTTCTGCATACTTGGACGTAGGCACCATTGCTTGAAGTAGGTCTACATTGTTTCAAGGTCAGTATTGAGTGGGTGATACGGTTGATGCGATTTCTTTACGTTGCCAGGCAAGTCCCTCCTACTTAACTGGCCTATTTAGAGCAATAAACATAGAAGGGCATGCACTTTGGTCTGCCTCTGCTTTCCTTTTCTTGGCCTTTAGCGTCCCATACTCTCTTGACTTGTCTTTTGTCCTCCATTCGCGTGAGGTGTTCATACCATCTCAGTTGGCAGTTCTCGACCCGCTTTCCTACTGGTTACACCTTTAACTGTTCTCTGGTGGTGTCATTGCTTATGCAATCTCGTGACTCCTAACACCCTTCTTAGGTATTTTAATTTCTATACTTTGGATCTTGCTCAAATCTTATTTTAAAAAAACTGTTACGTGTGTCTGATGATGGCGAAATTGTTTGATTAACTTTTAAATCGCCCAAGCTAGTAGCTAGTAAAAAATTTAAACAGTTTGTTCTTTCATTGTCCTATCATACCAGTTAATTCCACATTTAAATATAACCCCTTATTGGACATTAATCACATAATATATTGTAATCTACTTTTGAATTTTGAATTACATTTCTCAATTTATTTCGATTTATGCAAACATTGTTATAAAAACTAGATTAAGTAGAAGTCGTTATGAGTCAAATAAGTTATAAATACGAAGCTTGTTAGAAAAATTAGACAGAAATATATAGACATATATACACAAAACACAGGAGAGAACTTTTGATTACCTGCGTTTTCACATAATTCAATAAAGTTTTTAATAAATTTGTGTCGAATGTCAAAATAAATTGAGTAAAATAGACGTAATATGAGAATAATTAAGTTCGCATTGTCGCAGGGACGATAGTATGAAGTACATGGAATTAGCTTGTATCAAATGTAATCGATCATATTTTGCGTTGACTCAAGTGTCGATAACCATGATATATAGATAATTCATATGACGTTGTTCCCCTTCGCCACTTTTATTACTTCCTATATTGACCATAAAAATATTCCAAATGTTTACAGAAAATTTGTTACCTGAATTGACTATATTAGAATACCGCGTACAGAAAGAGAATTAGTTCTATTCAGATAAGACATTAGTGAAAATACAGTTACAATACAGGAGAGGTGGAGCTAGATGAACGAGACTGAAAAAAGACGGAAATAGTCGACAGACAGAGAAGATTTAGACCAGTGTTTCCCAACCTTTTTTGTGGCATGCTCCACCTAAGCCTTTCTAAAATTCTTATTAATTCAGAAAATCTTACTCTTAAGGGGGGAAACCACATAAGGAGGCTGTTTGATACTGATTTTTTTCGATTTTTCTTTGGCTGGGTACAAAATAAACTAGAATTTAATCAAATTTTGACATCATTTTATTCATATGTCGAACATTTTCTGTGAATTTTTCTGAATAATTTCAGATAAAAATAAAAGAACTTACTGTGTGTAAGAAGTTACTGTGTGATGTCCACCGAAGGTTGTAAGTATAGCTTTCCAATTGCGTGCAGTGTAGCCATTCCGATTTTCATGTGAAATCAAAAAGGTTTTCATTTTACATTAATAACCTAATTTCTAAGAATATGAACCTCAATGCAGGAGAAAAAAATTAAAGAATAATGAAAATTAAATGTTTCAGGTTTTACAGGGGTTGGAACAATTTTCTTTCGATTTTCACAATTTTTTTCTCTAATTATGCAAGGAAAAATACCCTTAGAATCATGATATCATCTCACAAGTTGGTTGATATGATTCGAAATTTTATAAAGAATCATACTCTCAATCTTCATAATAATCGGTTCCACACTTTTTGAGTTAGATTGCACGCAAATGTGAAAAAAGTCATATTGAGATAAACGAGGTAATGCTCCGCTCGAGCCTGTAGCCTGTACCCGATGCGCTCTCGTCGGTTCTATGCTCATAAAATCTAAACGAATGCGAATTTCAATTTGAAATTTTGACGATTTATGCAATAAAAAAAATCGGATTTTTTGAACATCCTAATGTGGTTTCTTCCCTTAAATCAGCCGATGGTATTCTCAGATGATCGACAATAACAACTATAGCAGTATCATTTACTTTACAATTTGTTAATTACTTACTTTTGCATAGACAAGAGTTTTATGTGTTCCTTGAAGTTATTTATTTAATATATTTAGTTTTTCAAAGATATCTGCTAAATAACTAAAATTTTAAATATTTTTAAATATATTTTAATTTTAAAATTTGATTAATCGAATTGGTTTTCGGCTTCTATCGAAAGGAGGGGATAGGTGTTCCAAACTGGGTAGGGCTTCACACGGGAACGATTTTTTTCTCGTCTCGTCTCGTCTCGCTTTTACGACACGAGACCGCATGTGGTCTCACTCTCGCGAGAGGGAGAACGTATGTGGTCTGGCTCTCGCGAGAGCGACAGCGCATGTGGTCTCGTTCTCGCCAGAAACGAGAGTCTCGTTTCTGATCCCGGTCTTACTTCGTCTTCAATCTTTGATTCTAATACGGGCAGCCGTAATATTTTCTTGCATAAATTTGAACTGCGGGTTCGGGCAAGTTACATTTCATTATATAACAATTAAAAGAGTAGATTTCGTAATATGAAATAGATGTCGTAGACAATTTCAAATTATGTTCGTTTTTATTATTAATTTTAAATCGTAAACAATATAAAAGGTTTATATAAACATTTATAGTGTCATTTATGGTGTGTTATCGCTACATTTTCATGTTGATGGAACAAAGCGATATTAGAAAATATTAATAGTAACCAAATAGAAAATTTATATAAAAAGACAGTGATTAGTTTACAATAAAATTAATGATTACCTCGTTTTGGACTATCTTTACAATAAGTTCTAGCAAGAACGATATTTGGCTTGATTAGAAAAGACGAGACAAACGGTAACGAGAGCGAGACGAGACAAACGGTTACGAGAGCGAGAGCGAGACGAGACTAACGGTTACGACAGAGAGAGAGACGAAACTAACGGTTACGAGAGCGAGAGCAAGATGAGACTAACGGTTAAGACAGCGAGAGTGAGACTGAGACGAGAGTAATTTTGTACACAACAAACGAGGGCGAGACTGGATTTTTGAAACTCTCGCCCTAGCTCGTCTCCTGTGAAGCCCTAGACCTGGGGCGAGACCTTGTGAAATGTATTATCAATCACGCCGCGATTTGATATATCCGGCAGTATGATTTGATGGCTCGTCGAGATCGGAACAATTGACGTTCGCACATCTTCAATCGACATGTTGTTCACGCTCGCGTTAAATTTGGAAATGTTAAGTTGAATCTTGATCGGGTGGTGCGATCACGGTCGGGAAGCCAGTATCGGCCTTTCGCCCGTCTAAAGCGATATAATTTACCATCGACTGCATCGACATCGACTGTTAACAGATACTTCAATTCAGGTTTGTCGCTTAAAAAATCACCAAGAGTTTCAAAAAGTTCCATAAATCTTTTAAAGCAGTTCCCTTTAGAGAGACACCATACTTCAGTGTGAAGAAAATTTTGCACATGTCCAGCATTTTGTTCTTCACAAAATAGCTTGAAGAGGAGCTCACATTTGGCATTAGCTTCAATAGAATTGATACACTTTATTACTGAATATAGTACTTCAATCATTAGAACAGGCGAGATGTTTTTAGCTACCAAGTTTTCCCTAACACAATGCAAAAGAATCATTTCTGGATTATCTTCTTTCATAAATTTTAAGCAGCCATTTTTCTTGCCCGTCATATTAGGAGCACCATCTGCAGCACAAAATGTTACATTTTTCATTGGTATATTATTGAAATCTAAGTAGTTTCTTCAGAAAAATGCACTTTATCAATATATCTTACGTAAGTTATCAATACAGCCTCAGTGTCTCTCAAGGTTGATTCATCCATTTGCACTCAGAATTTTCTTGTTTTCAGCTTACCAAGAATTTGTTTTTCTATATCTTCACCAATTTTGTCAATTCTCCTGCTAATAGTATTGTTTTTTTTTTCTAACCAATGTGGGTCCAGGAGGGTTAGCCCTTAAAACACTGCGGCCCATTGGCCTATTGTATTTCCCCATATTGTTTCGTTCATGCAAATGGATCCAGTCCCTCTATTAGGTCCAGGATTCTATGTGCCATGTTTTTCACTGGTACTCCCTCAGCTTTAATATCAAGCTTGTGTCTCCTACGTACAATTGCTTCACAGTGGAAGATTATATGGGCGGCAGTTTCGTCCTCCTTGTAGCATAACCTGCATAAAGGTTCATTCTTCCAGATACCCATTTTATGCAGGTGTTCTCGTAGTGGGCAGTGTCCTGTAAGTAGGCCTACCACAATTGCGATATGCTTCCTTGATAGTTGCAGGATTTCAGCAGTTAGAGTTTCCGATAGGTTTAATAACATTCGTTTGCTGTGTGTCCGACCATTCAAATTGACCCACTGTAGACGGTGCTTAGTTGCTACCCATTTACAGATTTTATTTCGGGTCGTGGTCTTGGTAATGTAGGGTCCGTTTTCAGCAATGATGTTTGCCTTGCAGGCTCCATCTTTTGCTAGCTTATCCGTGTGGCTAGGCTTTCAAGCGAGTGTGACCTTGTTATGCCTTTTCAAGGCTTGTAGGTCCTGAAGACCGTCCCGAACTGTCTTGGATTTTATTTCGTGACAGGCTAGAACATTAATCGAGCCTGACTGTCCGTGAAAATGCGAATGTTTCTTCTTTTGTAGTCCATTCTCAAATTTTCACGGGCACAGACCATGATAGCGTGTATTTCTGCTTGGAATACTGTGGCATGTGTTCCCAGGGGTACAGATAGGCTGCACCCCAGGGACTGTCCATAGAATCCTGCGCCAGTACGACTGTCTTTCTTGGAACCGTCTGTATACCAATCCAGACCTCCTTGGCAAGTAGTTATTTGATTGCCTTCTGTCCATCGTAGATGTGTTTTGCAGTGTATATTGAATGACAGCCTTTTGGGCATCGAATCCCCCTCTATATTGACGTACGATTCTAATATGACATTCGTTATCATGGTGTGTCCTGACCTCGCCATAGGTTCCTATGTGCCATTGCATATGCATCTGAAAGCTCCCATCCTTGCCTCGCCCATGATAAAAATATCCAGGCGAGGAAGGCAGTTTTCGTCGCTCCCGTAATTGCTAAATAGGAGAGTCTTTGAACATAAAAAACAGTATTGTTACTGAGTGGCATATGTCATATAATTATAATTCTTCGCAGCAAATTTCACAGCATTCCGTTGGTGAGCACCATCCAGATTTAAAAGCATCCGGGGGTTCCGGCGGTAAATTGACGACGCTAAAATCCCAGCTGATATTTTGGTCACGTCAAACGAATTTATAATATTTATTGGCCGCAATTGTTTAAGAATTTGCTTTTTTCTTTTAATTTTGGCACCGAAATCTAACATTGCATTAAATGAAGCGGAGCAAAAGGGTTAAATTAATGTTCATTTGCGAATTGCACCCCTTAACAATAAAATAGCTTCCCTGCGGGGAATGGGCCCACGTTGGGAAACACCGATTTATACCAACAAAATATCAAATGGTCAATATGTGGTCATTAAATTATTATAGGAAATAGTTATTAAATTACATTTGACTTAAATGGAGTTTCCATTTTATATGATTCGTTGTTTTAAATTAAAATTAATGTGGTTTTGAACAAAAACAAAGTTTAAAAAAATACAATTTCATATTGCTTATCTTGTCCTCGCGCGTCGCGTGGAAAAGTCGGGCTTATGCAGATTTCCAGTGCTCTCCTCTATATCTCCGTTTCAGCAACGTATTGCGCGACTGTTGATTGTCTTATCATATCCACAGCTGCTTTGTCGTAATAAATATAGTCTCAGTAGGCATTTTGTAAGTCTTTTGCGAGATAGTGTTAGTGGATATATATATATATATATATATATATACATATATATATATATATATATATATATATATATATATATATATATATAGGTTATACGTCTTGTGCGGAATTAAGTTCATTGTTACAACTGGAATTCCGGTTTGGATTGCCTGTATTTTAAATTGTTATGTATTGCCTTTTTACTTGCCGGCTCCGATTTTAATCTTTTTAATGTCGCAACTTACGAGATTGGTGTTTTCTCTACTACCTACCATATACACTCTCAGATAAGCCTTTGTTTTTTCCATTAAATCTACCTTTGTATTGAACGGTTTTCCTACAAAATGGCCAAAAACATAATTACTTTCCAGAGTCACTTAAAATTATCTTTTTTATGTTGTTTTTTTGTAGTAAATTGTATTTTAATTACTTCAATAGTTATTTTATAATTTTAGTTTTAACAGTGTAGGTTATTTTCTGTTTACACAACGATGCAAAAAAAATAAATACAAAAATCAATTATACCATTACTATACATCAGTTTTTTTTTTAACTTTTTTTCATACCGCGACCCCCTTAGTGTGGAAACATATTTTAAAATTTCTTGTATGACTTGGAAATGACCGTCAAACGTCGAAACTCGAGTCGTGATATTTGTAGAAAATCGATAACAAAGAGTTTCTTCCCATTTTGCTAATCCAATTATCGCAACGTTTAAATGTCTGAAACAAGTTAGACTGTTAAGTTTTAGTTTGTAACTTAGGTATTAGACTACTAAATTTTACAAGAACCTTAAATTGCGTAAATATATGAAGTCCTAATATAAAACTACATATGTTTAAACTAGTCGACTCGGTAGACTTTTTTTACAATTTAGATTATAAAATCTTAGACTGTAACTTAGGTTTTATACTAACTGTACTAATTAGATTTACAAGTCTATCGTAACTGAAATTATTGGGTCCTAGGTTAGAATTAAAAACTAACTATCTACTTTACTAGTTGAGTCATCAACATTCTTAGATAATCTTTTACTACTTCAAAGAAAATATCGATGAATTGTACCTTTAACTTGAAACTGTTTGTTATCAATAGATCAATTAATTATAACGTGTGTGATGAATCATTTATAATGAAAATCATTTTCATCAATTTTCTATATTTTTGGTAAATTTATTAGTTTTATTTTTTGTTCCACCTTTATTAATGTAAAGCATTCAATATTAGGTGAAATCTTGTTATGGAATGTAACCAACAAGCTATTGCGGTTACGATTGTGTATGTTGGTGGCGGAGGAAATCAAGCTGGATAATGTTACCCAAGGTATACATAACATCTCTCGCCACTCAATCTGTTTTATGGCTCCGGCAAATTAAACCCGGCACTGGGATGATTAACGGCCACCCAACTAACCCCTTTCCAGTGGATCGCAACCCCCGCTTTCGGGCGCGCAGTTTCGTTATAAACGAGAAAACAAAAGGGCTTTCACGCAACTTTCAATAAATTCACTTTAATGGCCTTTTGAAAACAAGGTTATTACTATAATCGAATTATACTTAACCTGCATTTTCCAAAACGGCACTTCGTTTTTAATGGTGTTAGCTGTTGAAACATGCACTGTTAAATTTATGATGAAGGCTCTGTTACTGCGAAGAACATGCTTATGAACACCAACTGGCCGATGTAATTATGATGCAGGAATGGAGTGTTCTGATATATTTTTTCACTTAAAACGTCCGGGACTATATTAAATTATGTTTTTCCCTTATTTTTCTCAGCCGCTTTTTTGTTTTCTTCTTCGTTTCTTTCTTCGCCAAATTAAACGCAACAACTCACTAAATAATGTATATGTAATTTAACAGGTTTCGCATATTTCATAACAATAAATTTCACAAAAAAATCTCTACAACGAAATGAAAATAAACAGACCATTTATCAAAGCTAAATGAGAAACATTATTTCAACATTTACAGAGAAACAGTAAATACTTAAGAAAGCATTTGTGCATTTATATCTGCTAGTAGTCATATGATAATGACATTAGGAGGATAAATATTGCACCAGAAAACAACACAAGATACAAGACAAACTGTTCGCAATTAAAACTAATATTCCCAAAATTAAATATAAATATACTGATATATAGAGTTGGTGTAATATTGCAACAATTACTAGCAAGATACTCAAGGTTAATAGGCAAGATAAGACATATATTAAATGTTATAATTAGAAGAAATATACGATTAAAAGAAGGAAAACTACATAGGCAGGGATTGTAGAAATAGGACTGTATATTCGGTTAAAATTAGACCGACAAGGGAGAGAAGTCTGGAAAGTTAACACTAGAAAATGCAAAATGCAGATATGGCCATCGTGTCACTTAGTTCTCTCAGACAACTATACTTGGGCCGGTGAACACGTGCTGAGAACTAAACACCGCGCGCTCGGTATAATGTGGGGGTATGCGCAGAACAATGCTAAACTCGTCGAGACGAAATGCATTCTCTCGCCGTTCCGAGTATAGAACATTCGATATATTTTATAAATCGAATAATCAATTAAAATAGAGGGGCTATTTAGCTGGACTAACTACATTTAACAAAACTACCAAACATGAAGCTTATTTATTTTTAATTAAAAACCGAGAAGTTTCTAACTAGTTTATAATAACTGCAAAATAAAAAAAAATAAAAAATATGAGTTAGCGGAAAAGACTGCATAACTATTATAAAATAAATGAAAACTGTTTAAAATGGGGTGGACAGGACTCCTTAGTCGTAGTGAAGGCGACCTTTCTAGGGGTGACAACCCCGAATAATAAGCCTCCCAAGCTTACAACTTGGGTAGTTTCTTGGACAGAGGCTCGCCACTGTCCCATGAAGAATATTCTTCAACTGAGCATGAAGGAAAATCTCGCTAAATGCACTACCCCAGGTGTTAACCAATCCACCGTCGCCTATGGTGACGTTAGCGGACCTTCGGATTCTGGGGAGTCCGCACCAACATGCCTTAAGGATGAGTCGGAGCATGCAGAAATCACCGGACGTAAACTCAGACCAAGACGGCAAAGCTTCTTCGCAACATTTAATGCCACTACCCCAGGTGTTAACCAATCCACCGTCGCCTATGGTGACGTTAGCGGCCCTTCGGATTCTGGGGAGTCCGCACCAACATGTTTTATGGATGAGTCGGAGCATCCTGAAATCACCGGACGTAAACTCAGACCAAGACGGCAAAGCTTCTTCGCAACATTTAATGCCACTACCCCAGGTGTTAACCAATCCACCGTCGCCTATGGTGACGTTAGCGGACCTTCGGATTCTGGGGAGTCCGCACCAACATGTTTTAAGGATGAGTCGGAGCATCCTGAAATCACCGGACGTAAACTCAGACCAAGACGGCAAAGCTTCTTCGCAACATTTAATGCCAACTCACTGCTAAAAGTGGGTAAACTGAAACATTTGACTGATTCACTAACACGACACAACATAATACTGACAGCAGTACAGGAAACCAGATTTACGGACCAACATGCCTTCGAGTCCCAAGGCTGCAGAATCCTCAAAGGAAAAGTGGGTCAGCGGGTAATGAAGAACGTACCCCACTTAGGTACAGGCTTTATAATCAGTCACAGGATACTGGATTCAGTAACCGACTTTACCTCCCCGAGTTGTCGTGTATCCATCCTCTTTCTCAAATGCGCAAACAAGGGCTACAGTATAGTCAATGTACATGCCCAATCAACCAAGACAACAGACGCAATCCAGACAGAACTGATAAATTCTGGGAAGACTTAGAAGATATTATCTCTAAACTTCCAGAGAAGCACACCGCCACATACTGCTTGGTGACTTCAGTGCTCAATTGGGAAGAGAGAAAAAATACAGAAACATAATGAGCAATTATCCGGCGCATAAGCGAAACAACCGCAACGGAGAACGATTGGTGGATCTGTGTAATACTTTTGGGTTGATCATGAAATCCACAGCCTTCAAACACTTGTAAAGGAAACAGAAGACATGGATTTCACCTAATTTTCACCTGGGTAAATTCCAGATAGATCATGTGGCCATTTCACGCAAATCTCAAAAGGAAATTCAAAACGTGAAGGTACTAAGAAGCGCCAATCTGGACTCTGACCACTACCTCTCAAAGATCATAATAAGACTCCAGCCTAGAAAAACTAGATTACACAGAAC
Organism: Phosphuga atrata; assembly: GCA_944588485.1. NCBI lineage: Eukaryota > Metazoa > Arthropoda > Insecta > Coleoptera > Silphidae > Phosphuga > Phosphuga atrata. The sequence continues at coordinate 9,270,915 of OX155896.1, read as the reverse complement.
CTCCAAAATGGTAAAATTTGACGTCGAGCGACTCAAGAACAGTCAAGAACTAACTCAGAGACTGAACAACACAGACCTAAACAACTGGGACCAACTGAAGGAGACTCTTGTCAAGGCGGCCAATGAACTCGCCCCTCTCGATAGAAGAAGGAAGCATCCTTGGTGGACTGAAGACTGTGACAATGCAATAGCCCAAAGACAGATAGCCTGGCTGAAGTGAAATTCTAAAAAGACTAAGGAAAATTGGCATAAATTTTTGGAACAAAGAAAGGTTACAGCCAAGATAATTCGAGGAACCAAACGAACCTCCACACAAAACCAACTAACCCAAATCGAAGAGAGATTTGCTAAGAATAATTCCAGAGATTTATTTGGAACCTTTAAACAGGTACTCAGAAAATACGCTCCGCCAAGCCTTCACTTCAGAGACTCACAAGGAAAATTGGCTTATAACGACAAGGACAATTGCCACCTTTTGGCTCAGTACTTTAAAAATCTTCTCAACTGTGACGCACCCAACGAAGACTTCGACTATAAACAAACCACACCAAACCCGGACTCGCTTCCCCCTTCATTGGAAGAAGTTGGCCAGATCATTCAACTTCTTAAGAATAATAAGGCAGCTGGAGAGGACTCTATCGTTGCTGAACTGTGGAAAGGTGCTGGAAACAATGCCGTGCGCAAGCTAACCGAGATCATCCAGGACATCTGGGAAACAGAGAAATTACCACGCGATTGGAAATCTGCTCTGATCCATCCGCTTCACAAACAGGGAGATTTTAAGGATCTAAACAACTACCGTGGAATTTCTCTCGTCCCGGTAACATACAAGATTCTCTCGAAGGCGTTACAAACAAGGGCATACAATCATTAGGATAGTCAACTGGAAGAATACCAGGGGGGCTTCAGAAAGACCCGATCCTGTGTTGAACAGATCGTCAACTTTAAAACTGTACTTGCAAACTCCAAGATGAGAAACCGCAAGGTGGTCGTCATCTTTGTTGATTTTAGGAAGGCCTACGATTCCATCGATAGAGAAACGCTTAACAAAGTACTCCAGGAACTAGCACTAGACAACAAAACCCGCAGACTAATCCTAGAAACTTTGACCAACACCCATTCCAAGGTTAAACTTAGAGGCGAGATTTCATAAAGCTTCGAAATAAAAACTGGAGTGAGACAAGGTGATGGACTTTCCCCACTTCTCTTCAACTGTGTCCTTGAAAAGATTATGAGAGGATGGCTCAAGGAACTAAACAATTTGGGTGCTCAGAGTGGTATCTACCTGGGACGTAAAAACGATCGACTGGTTGTGGATTGCCTGGCATTTGCAGATGACATGGCACTCTTTGCTGATTCTCTTGAGATGGCAACAATGCAGGTAAACTGTCTCAGAAAACAGGCTGCCAAAGTGGGTCTTCAAGTATCGCTGGAGAAAACAGAATTCTTCACCAACGTTAGAGAATCAAACAGAGAGATATGACTAGAACAGGGAAACATCAAGAGGACTGAGAAATTTAAGTATCTCGGCGAATGGATTGAACCCAATTTATCAAAAAGAGCATCATTATCCAAGAGAGTCAGCAAGTTAGAACTAGCCTATCGGCTGACTAAGAACACTTACAATAAGAAATGCCTGTCACGCAACCTGAAACTTAAACACTACACATCAGTCTTACGACCAGAAGCCCTATATGCCATGGAGTGTCTTTCCTTGAACCGAAGGGATCTAATAAAGAAATTGGAAATCAGAGAGAGGAGAATCCTCAGGAAGATCGTAGGCCCGGTAAATGAAGATGGGGAATTCAGAAGGCGGCATAACTCTGAGCTCTACGAACATATTGAGATGGTCTCTGACTGTGCAAGGAAAAGAAGGGTAGCTTTCTATGGCCACATTGCAAGATTGCCTCCAAACCGACTAACCAACCGTCTGTTCACCTTCTGCCAAAATAAGAAGCTTCGTACCACTTGGTTGACAGAGACCGAGAACGATATTAAAGAACTGGGAATAACAGATCTCAAAAACAGACAGTCTGTGAGACGCACCCTAAAGGAAGTCCGTGGATTTCAGGAAAAACCTCGAAGGAAAGGTATCCCCTGGACAGAAGAGAGATAGGAGTTACACCGGCAGAAGATGCGACAATACTGGGCAAAGGTCAAAGCCCAACAGTTGAACAAGCGTGGTCCAAAGTAGGCCTATTCGAAAGAAGAAGAAGAAGAAAACTGTTTGATATAAATATTACATTTATAAAATCAATAAAAAAAAATATTATAAAAATTAATATTAAGGCAAAACAATATATTATTTTGCTGAAATATTATATTATATTTAAATATTATAAATCAAAACTAGGTTGCTCGCCGCGAAGCGGCAGACAAATCAAGACCACATTCGCATATGGTATAGCATTGGTCGTTAGCGGTATGACGGCCGAAAAAGTTAGACAAACAACGGAAACGGCGATTAGCAAAATACAACAATGAATGGATATGAAAAAATTGAAACTGGCTCCAGAAAAAACGGGGGCCGTAATGATAGAGGGAAGACGCAAAGTGCGGCACTTGCCGATAACAGTGGGAAATAATGATATAGAGACGATTCCTGCAACAAAATATCTTGGAGTATATTTCGACACTTACCTTAGAATGACAAGACATTATAGAAACCGTCAAGAAAACGGAAGGTACGATCAAAAGACTGAACATGATCCTGGCCAACATAAAAGGACCGAAGGAGGAAAAAAGGAAAGTACTGACGTCAATTGTGTATTCCACATTACTATACGGAGCATCGATCTGGCAAAAGTCGATCAAATTTAAAAAATATAAAAACATAATAACAAGAGTTCAACGCAAACTACTAATCAAAATAGCACAGGCATATAGGACAGCTTCTACCGAAGCGCTACAAGTCATAACGGGAACACCACCTATAGACCTCCTAATTCAAGAAAGGACCAACACATACGACGCAGAATCTGAAAACAGAGGACAAGAAAGAGAGAAAATAATAAATAAATGGCAGGAAAGATGGGACAGCCAGCCGCAAACAGCCAGATGGACAAAACGACTCATACCGATGATAAAAACATGGACAGAGCGGAAGCACGGAGAAATCACACACTACACAACAGAAGCCACATCAGGACACGGGGACTTCCAAAACTATTTACACAGATTTATAATAATCGATTCGCCGGACTGCCGCTTCTATGACGAGGAGGATGATTTTCACGATTTTCTGGTGCCACAAATGGAAAAAAACAGAACGTACCTTACGTCAAAAATCGGAAGATCTCTAACGCCGGAGAACATCATCAACCTAATGCTGGAAACACCTGACAATTGAAAGGATATCGAGGATACCATAAGAGAGAATATGGAAAGCAAGGCTCAAGACGAAAGGGATAACAGAAATAAATAAACGGAACATTTTGACAATCCTACACCGCCAGTAATACTTGACAGTCTCCGGGGTGCAAGGAGTAGAATTGAGGAGTGGGATTTTTAGTGGTAGTCTAGCCACGAAGGCGAGTAGTCCCACACTCCTCAGATCAATTTAGAGCACTGGGGGCTATACGTAAATGTGTTTTACCCCTTCTCCCAAAAAAGGTTAGATTGGGTTGCACACTACGAGGCGGCAGATTAAACAGGGCCACACCCGAGCGACAGCGCGAACTCTCGATTCAAAATGAGAAAATGTGGCAAGGTTGACTGTTCGTTTAACCTAGGTTAGATTGAGTTGCACATTGCGAAGCCGAAGATAAATCAAGAGCACATACGCGCGACTGCGCGAACTCTAGATGGATAATAACATAAAGTGGCATGGACTGTTTAACCAAGGTTAAATTTGGTTGATTACCGCGGATATGTCATTTGTCACATTTGACAACAACAATGTCATTTCTACAATTAGTTGTTTAAGTTATGTTTGACAATGTTGGTAACTCAACAAAACACGTTACCAACTTGAATACAACATATATGTTGGTTATTTTGAACGTCAAAGTAGACAACATCAGTGTGAGTTAATTAATTTATTAATTATATAGATTATAGATTATTGATAATTTGTAAGACTTAGTAGTTAATATCACATCCTTATTTACAGTAACTTTCTCTTATGAATACAGGCAGATTTTCATTTCAAATATTACTTCCTTAAATAGTAACATTATTGGTTCCAGACATTTAGCAACATTGTATAAATAACTTTATTTAAAAACAGATTTTGTTGTTTTAAAAGCCTGACACCATTAAATTGCTTTGAACAGAATGAATGTAGAAAAATATTTGTGTGCATCAGGATTCGTACAATTTGCAATTTCGCTTAATTTCCACACATCAAAGCGCCAAAAGAGTCGCAAATCTTTCAAATCTGCATACTGTTACATGAACCACATACTCATGAAAAATCATGTGGCAGGCATTTCAAGATTCTAAATACTCCATTCCACCATTATAACTATGCCATCTACTACAATCGTATCACCCTTATAAACTTAACCACCCTATTCAACTATTCCATCCACAACAGCTCTTTAGTCCAAAGGAAAACGATTCGCATTTACCAGTACAAAATAAAAGAAATAACCATATAGGTATATAAAAATACTACCCACAATTTGTGTTTGGAACCCTGCAATCTTTTTCGTTTAGTGTAACTCTAACGACGAAACTATCAAGGGACATTCTGCCTTCTCTTTGAAATTTCCCGAAAATGTGACATTACATTGTCATTAAAAAGGTTGACTGCTTTGAGACGACTGCTTGGAAGGCTTTGAGGTGCACTACCACAGCCTTAATTGAGTGGTGTTTTTCTTCAACATTTTGGACTGTTCTCCACATTTTACACATGTCGTTAACCTCATTTAAAGTTCTTCCTCCTCTTTTTTCTCGTCTTCCTCACACGAGATCTCCACAAAATTTTGCTGTTGCTCGCGATGCAGAACCATTAGCTCGTCGGTGGTCAGCTCCTAGACATGTTCCTCCACCAGCTCTTGAATATCGTTCTCGTTAACTTCCAGTTCCACGTTCTTCGCCAAGGAGACAATTTCATCGAGAACTGGCAGTTCCTCTTCGTGAGCTAACCCCTCACATTTATCTCCTAGAATGCAGTCCAGCCACAGTTTTCTCCAAGCAGAATTGAGCGTTCTCTTGGTAACCTCATTCCAAACTTTATCGATGATCCTGAGACAGTTCACGATGTGGAAATGATTTTTCCACTTTTCTGGGAATTTAAGATTTGTTTCTTCAGTTATCTCAAGATATCGCTGACAATGCTTTGGTGTAAAGCTTTTTAAAGTTCGAAATGACTTGCGGATCCGTGGGCTGAAGTAGTGGAGTGGTATTGGGAGAAAGAAACCTTCATGAACTCGAATTCCTGCAATAAGTCGGACGTAGAAGATGGACAAGGGCATTGTCCATAATTAGCAAAACTTTTATTTAGGTAATTTTTCACTGTAGCACCTCATTGATCCTCATTGATCCACTCAACGAACAAGATACGAATGACCCAAGCATTGCTGTTGGACATCCACATTACTAAATCTTCTGTACCTTGCATTTTTTGAAGGCTCGTGGATTCTCGGAATGAGACACCAGCAGGGGCTTAATTTTAAAATCCCCGCTTGCATTAGCACAAAACAAGAGGGTCTTTCATGGGCTTGTGACCAGGCATTGCGATCTCTTCTATAGTAATGTAAGTCCTCTTTGGCATCTTTTTCCAAGTAAGCCCTGTCTCGTCACAGTTAAATACTGGCTGTGGTAGGTAACGCTCAGAAATCATGAGTTTCAGAAATTCGGTGGCAAACGCCTCAACTGCCGAACTCGCAGCTTTCTCGTCTATCCACACGAGCAGCAAATTTTCTACATCTTCCAGAACACGTGGCCGTTGCTTTGATAGTCGCGTGACTCCTTTTGCCACATCTAGTCCCTTCAATTCTCTTTCCTTCTTTAATATTGTACAAATAGTCGATGTAGACTTATTATAAAATCTTGCTATGTCCACTCGCATACCTCGTACATGCTTCTTGATGATTTCCTTCTTAACTTCCACCGCAATCATTTTCTTCTTCTTTTTTGGAAGCCATGGTTACAGCACTGTTTTTAAAAATTACTCAGTAACCACGTTTAGAAAGAAAACATACAATACTTCGTACGTATGTTGAGCAACTACGTACAGCACACCGACAAGACAAGATTTAACTCGCTTGTCAAGTTACAATTTATTTTAAAAATTTGCTCGTCTTTGAAAATACTCGCAATCCAAGTTACTCGCAATCCAAGGTTCTACTATATTGACATTAAAATAAACTTATTATATCTAATCCAGATTTCCTCATATTATGCTTCGCGAACCAAAAATGGATCGCGTTTGATTTTTTATTGGGTCTCGAAACGGAAATGTTTTCATGAAAACAGAAAAATATAAACAAAAAATATACCCTATAGCCAAAAAAAGATTGCCGTCAAATGTTCAAAAGATATCCCGTTTTTCACGCAACCTATGGATCGTACTCATTTCTATAAAATTAGTTGTCGCGTATTTTCAAACGTTTAAGAAGCGCTATCACATGTATGAGCTTAAACTTTGTAATAGCAGTTTATGATTATGTGTGTGAAAAGTGCATTTGTAGATTAGGTGCGAGGTTTAAAGCAAGAGAACAGCAATGAGTGCACAAAAGCCTATTACACATGTGTATCATACCTTATTTTATCTACGAAGCATGTTAAAATAGTGTTGAATCTACCAAGAAATAATTGTTTCTTAGCGATAATATTTAAAAACTATTTTCTTCTTCTTCTATCAAATAGGCTTACATTGGACCACGCTTATTCAACTGTTGGGCTTTGATCTTTGCCCAGTATTGTCGCATCTTATGCCGGTGTAACTCTTTTCTCTCTTCTGTCCAGGGGGTACCTTTCCTTCACGGCTTTTTCTGAAATAAAAGGATTTCCTTCAGGATGCGTCTCACAGGCTGTCTGTTTTGGAAATCTGTTATTACCAGTTCTTTAATATCCTTCTCGGCCTTCTTGCTTTGTCCTTCTAGGCCTTCTGGCAAAAGGCGACCAGACGGTTGGTTAGTCGGTTTGGAGGCAATCTTGTAACGTAGCCATAGAAAGCTACCCTTTCTCTGCAAGTCAGAGAGCATCCCAATATGTTCGTAGAGCTCAGAGTTATGTCGCCTTCGGAATTCCCATCTTCCTTTACCGAGCCTAGGATCTTCATGATGATTCTCCTCTCTCTGATTTCCAGTTTCTCTACCAGATCTCTTTGGTTCAAGGAAAGACAGTCCATGGCATATAAGGCTTCCGGTAATAAGACTGATATGTAGTGTTTAAGTTTCAGGTTGCGTGACAGGCATTTTTTATTCTAAGTGTTCTTAGTCAGTCGATAGGCTAGTTCTAACTTGTTGACTCTCTTGGATAATGATGCTCTGATAAGTTGGGTTCAATCCATTCGCCGAGATACTTGAATTTCTCAGTCCTTTTGAAGTTTCACTGCTCCAGTAACATCTCTCTATTTGCTTCTCTGATGTTGGTGAAGCATTTTGTTTTCTCCAACCGCACTTGAAGACCCACTTTGGCAGCCTGTTTTCTTAGGCAATTTACCTGCATTGTTGCTATCTCAAGAGAATCAGCAAACAGTGCCATGAGATCTGCATAGGGCTGGCAATTTACAACCATAAAAAAAACTGTTTTGAAATACTTCAAATCACTGACACAATGACGTTAGAATTTTCAGCGCCTCCTTGGCAAAGTTGCTAACTAGTAAAAACGCACAGTGATGTGAACACGTTTTGGTCGTTGTTGATGTGATCTAGGTTAACTTAATTTTAATCTAGATTAGGTTAAGTTATATTAGAGCCAGATAAATCTAGACTGCAAGACCGAGACTTCTTTATTCAAAATAAGAATAAATTCTTCTTCTTCTTTTATGATCACATAGGATCACCTTAGTCAGTCCATCAACTAAGTCATTTTGTGGGGATTGCTCGACCCTTGCGGTCCTCCCAGCACTTTTTCCTGCGTTCCGATTTTCGTGCCCGTTCTTCAATAGACCTTTTTACAGTTGAATTTTTTTTGTGCGCATGTCTCAAATTTCGCCATGTTATACGTCAAAAAGTGCCAGAAGTTGTTGACGTATAACTATATATGTGCCCGAAACTTTCATATTCCCGCCTTTCAAACTTGGCGGATGCGCATACGCTTAACCAACCGCAAACAGGTCTAGTATAATATATAATATAAAATACCCTTGTTGTAAATTTCTTCTTTGTGCGAAGCGGAGATTTGTGTCCATGATTTCTTGGTTTAATTTTATCTTGTCTGTGCTGTCTTCCGCTGTAAGCCCAATTTCTTTCAGATGTTCTCTTATTTCCCTGATTTATCTGCACCCTGCTGTAGTATTTTTGGAGTTGAGATTGTATTGTACCAGTTGTTTCAGAAGCCTCGAATCTGACATTCTCTTTATGTGCCTAAAGAACCCCAGTCGCCTTTTAGCTCTTTGTACTGGGTTTTAGCTCTTTGTACTCGACTTTGTTGGGCACTATCTGCCACTGTCCGTCTTTCTGGTAAATTTTATTGATGCACGTTCTTCTAATTCTTCTTTCGATCTTCTGAAGTTTGTCGGTCTTCGATTGTCAATTTAAGTGAAACAGTGTTTCTGCTGCATATGTGGCTAGTCTGGTATAGTCTTGTCTAGTCTTGTCCAGTCTTGTCCGGTCTTGTCCGGTCTTGTACAGTCTTATTCAGTCTTATCCAGTCTGGTCCAGTCTTGTCCAGTCTTGTCCAGTCTTGTCCAGTCTTGTCCAGTCTCGTTCAGTCTCGTCCAGTCTTGTCCAGTCTTGTCCAGTCTTGTCCAGTCTTGTCCAGTCTTGTCCAGTCTTGTCGAGTCTTGTATAGTCTTGTCCAGTCTTGTCCAGTCTTGTCCAGTCGTGTCCATTCTTATCCAGTCTTGTCCAGTCTTGTCCAGTCTTGTCCAGTCTTGTCCAGTCTTGTCCAGCCTTGTCCAGTCTTGTCCAGTCTTGTCCAGTCTTGTCCGGCCTTGTCCGGCTTTGTCCACTCTTCTCCAGTCTTGTCTAGTCTTGTCTAGTCTTGTCCAGTCTTGTCAAGTCTTGTCTAGTTTTGTCTTGTCTGGTCTTGCCTAGTCTTGTCTTGTGTTTTCTAGTTTAATATTAAAACAAACAATTAAGTTTACGTAGACACACAAACTATTGTATTAAGAAAATAAAATTAAAAACATTTATTTATAAAAAAATGATTGTAAAAATCGTATTAACAATACATGTAAAAGAAATGCAACGATGTGTGTAAATAAATGTGGTTCGGGAGTTCGTTTTTGTGAGTCTACTCCGTAAAAACACATTTTTTGGTTCTTTGAATCCAAACGTATGGATGATAAAAAATCGCTTGGAATTAGATGCATTCAATTTTTTTGTGGACGGAGAGCTCAGTACTGTGTGGGCTGTAGTGTGGTGAAGTTCGTGTAGTGTGGTGATTCTTTGTGTAGTGTGGTGATTCTTCTCGATCGAGGTAAGATTCTCAATGCTAATTCCCTATGAATAGTAATCAATCATTTAATAACATGCAAGTAAATGCAAATAACAAATTCAAACGAGTTTTATTACTACATAAAACCTGCAATTCCATATTTATTGTTTATTATGTTTCTTGTTTCAATTTTAATAAACTGAAATGGACTGAATTGAAATAGATTCATCCCCATAAATGTTTTAAAGAAAGTAGGGAGATTCTTCTTGATCCAGGTAACATTGTTACCTAGAATTATGATAACTTACTTAAAATTCTAATTACTTAGAATTATATATTCTTTAATACATGAAAAGTAAATGTAAATACTGAACTTAAACAAGATTTTTCTTGAAGAAATTTCTATTCCATATGAAATATGTCAGTTTTATCATGTTTATTAATTTTGGGTGTAGTCAAGGTACCTTAGAATTTTTATTAGGGAATCGCTGTGGATGCAATCAAATGTGTTCTTGAAGTCTATAAATGTGATTACCATATCTCTATTGATCTTCCTGTTGTAATCTATTATTAGCTTGAGACTCATCATCTGGTGAGGAAATCTCCACCATGGTCTGAAACCTCCTAGTTCCTTCTCAAGTTGTAATCTGATTCTATTAAGAATCATTCTTGAAAAGATTTTGTATGTTATGTCTAAGAGTGGGAGTCCTCTTTAGTTGATAGGATCTGCTTTGTCTGCTTTTTTGTGTACCGGGTGATTGATGGCTTTGGTCCAGTGTTCTGGCAACTTTTCTTAAATCCACATATTGACAAGCTGTTGATGGAGAGCAATTTTTGCTGATCTTCCTGAATATTTACAGATCTCTGCAAAGGTCTGATCTTCTATGTTAAGGTGTTTTGTTAGTTCTTTACAATTTAGGAGTTTGCTTTAGTATTTAGCCAGGATTCTTGCATTGTCTGTATTGTTATGGGCCAGGATCTCTCCCATTTGTCTAGGATGTTTATATATAGAATGTTTCAATTTCGATATCGTCCTTGTCAGCGGTTGGTACATAGGCCTGTATGATGTTCATTTTGCCTAGGACAGTTTGTAGTTGGAGTAAGGCATTTAGTAGGTGTTTGTTTATTTATTTGCTCAATATTATTCCCACTCCGTGTCGAATTTGCGGCATCAATTCCCCCTGTATGTTAAAATGTACCGTTTTCGGGTCGCGTTTACCGGAGTGAGTCCATCTCACTTCGCTCACGCCCATTGTATCAATTTTTAGCCTCTGAAGCTCCGATGTGACATTTTGTAGATTTCCAGCTTGAAACATGCTGCACACATTCTATGTTGCATTTTTTATTTTTGTCTTGTGTATCTTTAGTGTGTCGATTTGTTTCCTCGGGGGCATTCTTCGCATCGTCTCCCCACTTAAGAGGTGCCCCGGACTGACAACCATTTCTGTATTTGTTTTTGCCATATTGATTGTGTAAGGAAATTGTAATGCAGTAGTTTTCCGTTGCTTTCCGCACCGCAGTGCCAAAGCCATTGAAGCCATTCTGGCCATCTCTCTTGTTTTCTAATGAAGGACCGATCCCAGATCCCAGACCGGACCGGTGTAGATCAATTCTCTTACGCCTCAGCTCAGTGATGATTTGGCTGCTGCCCCAAGTCAGTTTAGGCTATATTTAGGCATCCTTACTTAGTTTGGCCTGCAGGTCAATGCCGTTGACCGTGATGTTGTTCGTAGAGCCATAAGTAAGATTTGCGCACTCTGTGAGGCCCAGTGCCAGCCTGGCTTCTCCGGTCTATGACTCTCGAAGTGACCGAGGACTGATAAATGTGCTACCTCAACAGCGTAACCCCAACAACCCAAAAGAAACTAGGTGTAAAATAGAGAAACTAAATTTTCTAAAATAGAAAAACTGGCCAATAGGACTAGATAAATATTAGATAGTCCAGAGGTAGGTAGAAATTTTTGGCACTGAAAACTAGAAGCATAATACTAGGGATAAGACTAGGCAGGTCTGGACTGATAGTAAAAAAACTAATAAGACTAAACCATACAGACTTAACTTGTCAAAAAGTTCACTTTTACTTTTCATTGTGAATTATTCAATTGGCATCTACTAACATTTTTTTCAAATTCTTCAGTCTTAATTATAGACACTAGGGCAGGACTTAGACTTAGTAGTAAGTACACTACTGATGCAAGCTGTTTAATTGACATGTAGCACATCATACCCCTAAGCTTGTTCATTCTTATTCATCACTCAGTTTATTAAAGTCCACTACTGGACGTAAGCTTTACCTCAATAGTTTCCACTGTCCTTGGTCTTGTGCTGTCTGCATTCAGTTGGTGAATGCGTTTTAAGTCGTAGGTCCATCTGGTGGGGGGACGCCCTCTATTTCTGAAGGCTTCCGATCTAGGCCTACATTCAAGAATTCGTCTTGTCCATCTGTCATCAGCAGATCTCGCAATGTGTCCCTCCCAATTCCATTTTAGTACAGTTATTCTCTCTACGGCGTCTGCAACTCCGGATCGTCTGCGGATTTCAGAATTATTTATGTGATCCCTCAGAGAGACTCCCAGCAATTATCGTTCCAGCGCTAGTTGCGTAACTTGTATTTTGCTTTATTGTCCGTTTAGTCAGTATTAGGGTTTCGGCTCCGTAGGTAAGGACTGGAAGGACACACTGGTTGAAAACCTTTCTCTTTAGGCAGTTAGGCAACTCTGCCTTGAACACATAATTGAGATTCCCATATGCAGCCCATGCGAGTCTTATTCTTCGAGAAATTTCTAGAGTCTAATTATCTCTTCCAAAATCTCGTGTCCGAGGTATTTAAAGGATGTAGTTTCTTCCACCCTGATACCGTCAATGTATATGCCCTCACTGAGCACAAGGTTTGTCATGATCTTGGTTTTGGAGAAATTTATTTTAAGTCCTACTTTCTTTCTCTTCATTAAGATTTCTTAACATTGAGATGGCGTCATCCAATCGTTCGGCTATGAGTACTATTACTATGAGTGCTAGTACAACTATCGTCGGCAAATCTTAGGTGATTGAGTCTTTCAGCGTTTATATTCACATCTAAGTTGACAAAGTTTGTTTGTTGGAACATGTACTGGAGAACAGTATTGAAAAGTTTTGGTGAGATGGTTACACCCTGACGTATGCCTCTTTCAATATTGAATTTGTCAATGTTGTCCTGGAGTCTGACACATGCAGCAGCATTCTCATACATATTTTTAATAACTGTCGAGTACTGATAATCTATTCTGCAGTCTGATAGAGCCTTCAGCATAGTTCCTTTTGAGAGGCATGCATTAAAAAGTTTTTCTATAGCCTGCAGCAGCTTGTCCCTCCCATTTTAGTTGCTTCGGTGACTAATCCATCCTCTCCTGGGGTCTTGTTGCTTTGCATCTCGGAAAGGGCTACATTTATTTCGCTTACTGTGATATCTGGGATATCTTCCGACCCTTGGTTCAGAACTTTGATAATTTTGTCGCCAGGTGTTCCTTCTGTTTGTTTTTTATATAATTCGGCATAAGCTGTCTCTACTATTTTAAGGATCTCTTCTCTGTTTGTTTTCACATTGCCATGTTTGTCCTTCAGCTTGCAGATATCCTTCTTGCCTTGTGAAAATTTTTTCTTGAGTACTTTTGGGGCGTTTTCCTGTAACTAATTTATGTTCTCCGAATTAAATCTTCTTACGTTGTTTCTCACAGCTTTTGAAATTTCTTTATCGAATTCTCGTAGTTGCGCATAATTCTCATCATATTTATTGCTTAGTTCATTTCTCTTTTTCATAAGCTCTTTAGTATTCTGACAGATCTTCTCATCTTAGGTTTTCCTTCTTGAGCAATGTGCCTTCTAAGCGGATGTGATGCTGTTTTCTATGGATGCGTTTAGTTCCTCGATGTCGATATCTTCATCTTCTGAATGTTCAATCTAGCCTAGTACTTCAGCTATTTCATTTTGGTAAGCCTCTGAGTTGTCAGTAGGTACCCATTTGTTGCACTTAGTCTTAGACTTGAGTTTTATTCGTTCCTTTTTATGTTTCGGGCTACTTTTGCTCTGATCATTCGCTGCCAGTTTTTAAGTTGTTCAGTACTGAGAGGCCTTGGAGTATTTTCCTGTTGTTGTTCCTGTTTTCCGTGCAGCAATAGTCAACTTCGTTTTTGTGTTTACCATCCGGGCTTATCGAGGTCCATTTGTTTTGCGGTTTTTTACCAAAGAAAGAGTTTAGAGCCAATAGTTTGTGCTGTTGTATGTAGTTCAACAGTATACATCCTCCCTCGTTGCGTTCTCCATAAAAATGATCTCCAAGGGAACTTTCTGCTTCATCTTGTTTTTTCCCGAGTTTTGCATTAAAGTCACCCTACATAATGGTGTAGTGAGTTTGACTGTCGTGCAAAGCGGTGTTTAGATCTTCATAATTTTTTTTTAAGTTTGGTCCGATATGGATGCCGGGTATTAAACCCATCACTGCGGCCTACTGCGGCCTACTTGTGGCCTATTGCATTTTGCATTCACATACACTTATAGGCCCAGAAACCTAGTTGTTATTGTAAATTGCGCTGATTAATATTTAATATAATGCGGCCGGCACTGAGGATAGAACTCGGTCCGGTCCCTCTATAATTGTTAGTTAGCGCTCCAACACGAGGCCTCGAGCGTCACCTCTACACCACTCGCGCCGAGTTAGGTCTTCATAGAAAACTTCAATACTTCACTCTTATTACCTCACCTAAAAATTTGAGATCATCAGCTAGAGCGAGTATAGTCTAGTATCTAGTAGTAGTCTAGAGCGAAATAGTTAGAACATATTAATAAACATATATTACTAGACACACGATGTTAGACAACACTTCTGATAGATGATAATCAGAGATGAAGTTGCGATTAACAACAATCAAACAGTCAAACATTATTTGCGATTAGGACTTCGAACATAGAATGTCCTGAATTGCAAAATTGTTGTAAAGTAATAAATAACGTCTATTTAATTTAAAAATACAGGGCTTCACCGAAGGTAATAGCTTGAATAAATTTTATTTAATTAGTTACTAGAATTTTTAGAAATAAGGCTTGATAAATATGTATTATAAACACTATTATGTATATGATATTAAGTAATAGTCCTATACTCTGTCCGACGAGAGAATGCATCCCGTCTCGACGAGTTTATCATTGTGCAGCGCATACACCCACCTTATTTTGAGTGCGCGGTGTTTAGTTGTCAATATTTGAAAACCTGACGCATATTTCTTAACTTATACGAATCTGCGCACACCTCCGCCTGTCGACGTCGTGCTTTATATTAATTGTTGTCTGAACCATTGAATAAATTGCCCAAAGTGAATATGGTTTCATTGTTTGAGATAATTCATCAAAGTATGATAATACAATATTTTCTGAAAACGATTTAACTTTATGCTTCATTCTCCAGTCCATACATTTTCTATATGCATCCTCGTATCGATCCCGACATTTGATCGGTAGCAAATTATGGGCAGCTTGTTTCCCTTTTTCAACAATTTCGGGCGGAGTGCTATTTTCTTTTTCGCTCTCACTGGACATAATTTTAATTGTTTTAATTGAAAAAAATATAGTGTTTGTGTATTATTTTGACATTTAATGTTTTTAGACAAATAATAGAATGCATTGGGATGCCTATATTAAACGATAGTAGCAGCTCTTAACCAATCAGCGAAATAACATTAATCGCTTACTGTTACATACGTGTGTCGTGTGATGTATTTACATAATCCACGAACTGTGCAATATTGGGCAATTACAATAGTAGTCGTAGATAAACATTATTATGTATATGATATTGAGCAATGATCCTACTCTCTGTCCGGCGAGAAATTGCATCCCGTCTCGACGAGTTTAGCATTGTTCGGCGCATACCCCCACTTTATTTTATATATCTCATATATCTCAAATATTAACTCACACTAATCTGTGCCTAGCTCGGTGCGTCCCTTGCCCCTCATACCTAGGCGCAGTACAACGGCATTCTCTCCACAGACAAAGTATACATAAAGACTACTATTTATTTAGTAATTTACATGAGCAATACATAGAAAAGACTTTTTATAAAACATGGCATTATTCTGTATACTACTATCTTACATATTTTCTTCTTGTGCACAAGCAGATTTTAATGAAATATAGATCAACATAAATTATATGATCAATTTCAAAATCAATAATTTATGTAGTGTTAAATAAATAAGTTGCGTAGAAAATATTTAAGTTTAGTTTTAATTAAAGACCCATAAACGTTTATATGGCATGTTTGTAAATTTTTTAATATATCTGGGCAATTGTATTATAAAAACTTCAACTTCAAGAGATTTAAGAGAACTACGCTTTATTTTGACTAGAAGTTTATTAAAATGTAAATTTGACTTGTTAAATCTGAGCTTTGTTACAAAATCTACTTGATAATCGAAAATGAATTACTTATAGTTTATTTAATTGCATATATTAATTAATATATGTACATGCACGAAGTATAAACTATTATATATAGTTTAATAAAAGCAGCTTTAAAATGAACATCCTAAAGCGATTAAAACAAACACGCAATATGTGTTAATAAACGTTATGAAATTAGTGTAATTAAAAAGTTATTCCGCTATTAAAATGGACATAATTTTAACTAAAACTTTGTATTTGTGGACGCTTATTAAAAATTACAGCTAATTTAAATTGATAGTGGGCACACAGCCAGAACATTTTATTGAATATATATTTCACCTAACTGCTCAACACTGCGGCACAAAAATAATTTGATTAATACATGTGAATTTATTAGTGAGTTAATTATAATGCATGGGATTAGTAGTTAGTTAGTGTTTATTGTCATTAGCTAGTTATTATGGGTTGTAGATGTTTGAGCGGATAAATACATTTATTTATTTACGTTTGAAGTAGAAACGGAAATAATTAATAGACATTGGCTGTGAATTGGTATCGAAGTTAATGAATGTATAACAGAATAAGCCAAACGTATGTTAAAGTTAAAAGGGTCTGTACCAGGAGTCTGACCCTCGCTTTTAGTAACCAATCACATCCTAATACACTTATAGCGACGATAAAAGCTCTCTTTTATCAAATATGAATGACTCAATATGACCGAGTACACTTTACAAACTTATATAAACTTGTGTACTATATCTTAGAGACTATGTAGACTCAATCTTGTCGTTCTCAAGTAGATGGACCTCCCATGTCTCTACCAAGTAATCATCTCGTAAATATCTCTTGGAAACTAAACTAATATAATGGAACAATTCCGCAACAAATCAATGTTTCAACGACCGCACGCTTATGTATTTGCCGTATAAATTTAAATATATTCACTATTGTTCCCACTGTATACTCGTGGGCCCTGTAACTATTTACATAATTTTATATTAAACTTATATAAATAAACCATAAATTCGAACAAACTGAATGCGAATCGCGATATAAAAAAACTTGTTTAAGTAATAAGTTTATATTTAATTCTTTTATCGACAAAAATAATCTGATTCGCCTAGTCGTCTAGACTATTCCATATATGTGGTCTGTTAGAAAAGTATCCGACCTTATTTTTTATTTTGTAAACCTGATGGATTTGAATAAAGCGCGCTTGCATGAGCCGACCCTGAACCTTCATGCGCATGCGTGGTTTTTTTTCCGCATGTAGATGGCGTCAGTTGCTGTCGAGCAGTGTTCTAGTGACGTAGTGTGTAGTGCTCTCGTCGGTTTTCAATGTAATCAAATCAAATTCAAATGTAAATTCAAAGTAAAATGACGACAAGTGAAATGAGGGATGTAATACGTCGCCTACGTGATGCTGTGCGGCGCAAGCGACTGGAGTTGTGGACATCAGGATATTGGCAACTCCATCACGACAAGGCTGCAGCACATTCATGGCTACACCGCTGGGATAAATGTGTGGAGTCCCATGGAGACTACTTTGAGGGTGATTAGATTTCCAACGCTCCAGGTATGCTATTTTTTTTACCGGCTAAAGGTCGGATACTTTTCTAACAGACCTCTTATAAATATATTCAACCTGTTCGTAGCCCTATAATATTAAGTCTTATTAAGACTACAAAACCAATCTCATGTTGAAACAATTACTTGTATTTCTAACACCACGCAGGCTATTGAATTATACAACATATATTGGTATGTCATTACTAGCCCCCAGTCCACTTCCATGGCACTACACGAGTAATAGATAAATACCATTGCTTTTAAAATCATATTTTTTTATCTAACTTAATTTTAACTCATCAGTGCAGCTTTGCTGTTCTGAATTATAAGTTGGGATACACTTACTTGAACGGCTCTTGTCTGAATGGCGAGGTTAGATTTTAATTTGACGTTTACGGAGCAAATTAAAACCTAACCTATTTAGGCACGAGGCGGTCAAGTAAGTGTATTGCAATTTATAGTTCAAAACAGCAACAACATGAGATTTATTTTGTAGTCTTAATAATACTTAATATTATAGAACTACGAACAGGTTGAATATATTTATATATTCAGGCTATATTTCGTTATTAATAAGTTTATATGATTATCTGTAATTAGTATGGTTCAGCAATAGTTAATTATTATTTTTATTAGAAATAACTATATTATATTAATAGGAGTAAAAGTGATGCTATAGACAAGCTGTTATTGCGAATAATTTAATACAAAAAGCTATCGACTAGAAGGTTCTTCTGCTCTCCTTTGTATAGATTTTCTCAAAAAATAAGCTTTTAATAGATGTTATTTTCCGAGTTAAATATAGCCTTGTAGTCTCAGATTAAAAGCAACCGATGTTTTATAGATCCAATAATGTCGGCTGCCATTTCAGCAAAATTGCCGCATTCATAGCAAATATAAATTATCATTTAATAACCAGAAGTATTGCATCAAGTTATTCACAACCCTCCTAGAACATATGTTCAAACAGGCCAACTTTGGTGACATGGGCATAAACATAGATGGCGAAAAACTAAACCATCTGAGATTCGCCGACGATATCTTAATTATCGCAGATAGTATGGACGAAGCAAAACAAATGCTACGGAGGCTATGGGAAGCATCGAACTCTGTTGGACTCAAAATCAACACCGATGTTAATTATATTGAGGAGCCGGACCGATAATAAATTTAAACCGTTGATATAATTATCAGCATGTCAATATTTATAATAGACGTTATGCCGTGTTCTAATTAAATGACTAATGACGAAAGTGGGTTATTGTTGAGGACGGTCGGCTTGCCGAGCGCCAAAATGAAACTTGGCCGGCGCGCTACGCCACAGACAACTTTCCTCATTTTGTAACAAAACGGAAAACGTCCGCTTTGCATAAATGCATTTGTATCTTTTCCCATTCTATACTAACTGCGAGAACTAATTATACACAACCATTTCTCGCGTCAACATTCATTGTTGCATAAAAACTATTATCATAATACCAATTACTCCTATTTATTATCCTGTTTCAATGCAATATGAATTTCACATTAAATTATTTCAATAAAACTAATTATGTGATTTGTTTCATGTGATCACTTTAAACAAATCACATAATTAGCTTTATTCAAAAAATTTAAAATGTCGTTTCATATAGTTAAGGCTAAAACAATTAACTCTTGAATTTCACATTCTGAAAAGAAAATCTTTTGACTTAATACACATAAAAATGTATAATATATGAACGCACAAGGCAAGGCAAGTTAAGTCTGAACACTAAAATATAAGACGAATATTTCTTGCCACTTTATATCTTTTTGGACTTACACGCCTTATTGGTACTCTCTTATACTCTCCAATACTCTCTTATTCGTTTAGCAATTTGAATATACATCAGTCAATTTAATTTAAATATGCCTATGTTTTTTATACCAAATGGATTTTACCAAATGGTTATAAAAAAGTGATAAAATGGGTTTAAAAGGCTTTAATTCATAATATACTAATATGTACTTACGTTGAAAAGATACAAGAAAGATTAAAATATGCTTTACGCTAGAAATAAAATAACATTAAATACATATACTAATACTTAAAAACATATTTAATTAGATGGTTTTATATGCGACAGGATCTGTGAGTCGTATGGCAGGTGGTTGAAGGTAGGCGTCCACAGTTTCACATCGTACGTATCGGACGCATCGCATCAAACGGATCGTAGTATTCTTTCTATAGAAAGTAATACAAGTGCGTCCACTGTTCCGCATCGTACGGATCGCACGAATCTACCCGTCGGCAATATCGATACTCCGAGGGGCAACTTGTGCGATGCGTGCCGCTGACGTCATACGGAATGCCGATCAGTGGACGGACTCCGCGCGATATAAAGAGATATATGATTTAAAACACCCTAATTATTCAATGCAACAAAGAATACTGGGAGGAAATTTCATCTACGAAAATCCGAATGAAAGTGGCGTTGGCAATCCGATTGCTGGTAGTTGCGTCGGAAAATCCGATCGCTGCGGATACTGTGGACGCACTGTAAAAAAATAATCCGTTTGATGCGTTGCGTCCGATACGTACGATGCGAAACTGTTGGCGCCTACCGTAAGGGTTAACCGAACAAACCAAGATATTTATACGATTCGTATTTCATCAATATTTTATAAAATGGTTTCTTTCGTAGTATATTGTATACACATTCTGTTTAAGTGTCCTAAGACAATATTTTGAATATTTATCTGATATTATTACCAGCTTTTTTTTCCTATCCTTCACAGAATAAACAATTCAACAAACAGTAGATAAACAAAAATATGATTTTTGGAGCCCTTGCATTACTCTATTGTTTTATTTGTTTTTGAGCAAATGTCAATTGACAATTATTGGTTCAAATGGAATTTTGTGTTGTTTTATAAATAATATAGACGTACTGTGAAAGTTCCAAAATAACAATTAATTAGAAGTAAAAAAAATAACAGAATTCATTAGAAATATTGGATTGAATTTGCAGGAAACATTAAAATAACAGAGAGAGTAAAAACAATAAAAACCAGGTGTGCACGACTTAAATGAAGAGACTAAATCGAGAATATTGACCACACATGATTAGATAAAGAAGACGTCAGGCCTTTCTTTTAGAGGAGCGTAGCTGGCGGTTTTTACCGTCACAGACAAGTGGTCCCCCTAGAAACCGCTTATCGCATAATCTCTGAGTGGCGGATGGACTGGTGTAGTTAGAATTACTTTAAAGTTTTTTCATCTTTTACCTTGTTTCTTAAAATTTTACAAATGAACCCATGAATCTTGTCCCAGTTCTCTGTATTTTCCAACATTTGCTCTACTAAGCTTCTTGGGCCGATGGGTTTATTCAGATGCTTTTCAAGTGTTTCTCTTTCATCCTGCCAACGGCAGCAGTCGAAAACTGTGTGGCTCACACTATCTTGTTCTCCGCAATACTCGCACAGATCGTCAGATGCTCGGTCTAGATTGTACAGATAGTCTCTAAGCAGCCGTGACTTGTTAGCACTTGGGTTAGGTGGTAACTCGTTTCGCCGTGCTTTCTGTTCATCCATGTGGCTACGTCTAGGATAACGAGTTTTGTCCATTGCCCTTTATCGCTGGACTCCCATTGCTCAAGCCATTCTTTCAGCAGTTCTTCTCTGACACGTCTTTTTCAAGCTAGTTATGGCCAGCCTCTTGCAGCTTTTAACTCCTTACCACTAGGTCGATCGGGAAGATGCTGGCAATAACTAGGGCGGCTTGTCGAGAGATTGTTCGGTATGAGCTACACACACGGAGGGCCACTTTCCGTTGGAGAGTTGCAAGTTTGTGTGCGTTACTTTCTTTTTGAAGTTCATTGGTCCAGATTTGTGCACCATGCGTCATCGTAAACTAGACCACCAACCTCAGCAACCTCCGTTTACCATTTTTAGCCCTCCCCCCTCAAGTTGGGCAAACATCTTTGCATAGCTGCCATCGTTTTTCCTTCGCTATGTGCGCTGATAAAGAGAGCTTTTTGCCTATTAATATTCCCAGGTACTTGATCTGCTCTTTAGGGAATATTAGTGTATTCTCAAGCGTAAATTTTATCGGGCTATGTTTTCTGAGGCCAATGAGGAGAACTGCCTCCGCTTTTTCTGGAGCTATACATAAGACTTCATCCAGTCGAAGATTTTGTTTTTTGCATGATTACCCGTTGCCATCAGCCCCTGTTCTGTCTTAGAAGTTACCACCAGAACTAGGTCGTCAGCGAACCCAATAGTCGTTGCTCCCCGAGGAAGTTTTATTTTTAAGACCCCATCGTGTAATATGTTCCACAGGGTAGGTATCGACTCAGTATGGATCCCTGTGGAACACCACTATTAACGTCACTCACTTCAATCTGCCGTTCAGTTTGCAGTATCAGACTCCTACAACTAAGATAGCTTCTTATCATTCTTTTGAAGTAGGGGGGATATCCCTTTTGCTGTCAGGATATTCATTATATGAGTCCAGCTGGCGCTATTGAAAGACGTTTCGACGTTTCTTACGTTGAATGTAATGAGAGCACACAGTTTTTTTGTTCTTTGCGTACCAGAGTTTGCGGATTTTGCGATGATTAAAACGGAAGTTATAGCATCTATGATAGATTTTCATGACTTAAATCCATATTGTTTATCCGATAATCCAGCTCCGGCGTCGAACTCCATTTTAAGTCTTCTTAGCAGAAGCTGTTCCAGCAATTTCCCGGATACAGTAAAAAGATAGGTATGTATGATGTTAGCTCTCCGATTGGCTTGTCTTCCTTTCTTATGAGGATGAGCGATGCTTGCTTCCAATTATCTGGAAAGTTTCCAGAGACTAGCAATAAATTCATGTTGTCCAGGACGAAATCTGGATGGTGTCGAGCAGTTATTTTTAGAATTTTATGAGTATCCCATCTGGTCCCAGGGCCGCTTGTAATTCGTTTTGTTGGCAGAGATAGTTCGTCAGCATTGAATAGTGGAATGTTGATTACATCGGGTTGTGCACAGTCAAGAGGACTATGATGTGGGCATAGTACTTCGGAAACTTTGCGAGCTACTTTCACTGTCATTTGTAGATTTTGGGGACGAAGTTTTAGGTTTCTCCCGACAATCTGAAAGGCATCGCCCCATATGTCCTTCTCTAGGTCTGTACAGAGTTTCCTCCAGTGGTCTTATTTGGTTTTATTTATAAATTGCCAATGCTTATTTTTTTTACTTTTGTACGCTATGCTAAGCGTTTGAGTGTTTCCGTGCTCGGTTGTTTTTGCCCTTTGGCCTTAATACCTTCTCCTGGCCGTGACGCATGCCCCTCTCAGGCTCGCGCTTCCATCTGTCCAACGGTGTTTTGTTTTCTTTGTTTTTAATCCTGCTTTCACCTGGACCAATGTATCGATGCTTTTTGTGGGATTTTGATATTTCGGATGCAACTGTTTTATTTTTTATTTTCTCTTCACTTGGATTGGTTATGGTCTAGCCAGACTTTGCAGGGTGCTTCTTGTATTTTTCATTTACGTTTTCTCTTGTGTTGTATAGTATGTATCGATGGTTGCTCAAGGTCTCATTGTCAAGAGTTTTCCAGTCCCGGATGTTCTTTGCTATTGAGTTCGTAGTGAATGTTAGGTCTAAGATGGAGCGCGAGTTTCCGCTCTCAAAGGTCTGTTTATCTACATGGTTTTGTACGACTAAGTCTAGTTCCGCTGCCCAGTCGGTGACTATATCTCCTCTTTTGTCTATGCAGAGGGATTTCCAATAGGGAGACTTCGCGTTGAAGTCCCCTGCTATAATCTTATCCCTTTTGATATGCTGCCTGTTGCTCTGGCTAAGAGCTTATAAATATGCGGATAGTTGCTTGGTAGTTGCTGTATATAATGAGATGAGGCAACTCCACCCACACGAAATCTCGCCCGTGTCCGGTTTTTATTACGGATAATTTGCTACCCCTCAACCAAATCGCTGCGTCTTTTTGTCCATAAGCCATCCGGAACTTGTCGCTAGTTTTTTGTTGTGCTCACTAATTAACGCTATGTCTGCTTTTAGTTCTCTGGCAGTGGCGGTCAGCAGATCGTGAGCGCGGCAACTCATGATATTTATTTATAGTACAGTTGGCATTTCTGTGACCTATCAGGCCTTGCCTCCGACTGCGCCTTCCGGAATGCTGGAGGTCTACATAAACAAGTCTAAACAGTCATTCCTGATACTAATCAGTTTATATACGCTGTCAAACATTCACAGACAGACTGATCAAGCTAGTTAAACAAATATAAGCAGACTGTTTATTTATAAATTGGACGAGACAAGACAGATCAGAATAGACAAACAATACTAAACAAACACGACTAGATACACATAACTAGAAGACTAGACCATTATGTCTAAACTGACAACACTAAACAGACCACACTTGACGGAGAAGAATAGATAGGCAAAACAAGACACAAGAATAAACAAACCTAACTAAAGTGACAAGTTTGAACAGAAAAGACTAGACAGACAAAGTCAGGTAGTCTAAACTAAGAAGACAACAATGTACAGACTAGATTATACAGAAAACCTAGAAGAGAAGACAGGGCAGACTTTTTCATAAATTCCTCCGCCACCTTGGTTCTAATTAATAATGAATAAGTATTCAAACTCGGGTACATGGGTACATATACAATATTAGACTGATTAATATTTAAACTGGGGATTATCACTAACATGAAATAATCATCAAGAAACTTATAAAAAAGAGTGAAGGTTTCAATTTCCCCTTATATTTGTCTTCACTCTGATATATAAATTACTTGGTTTATTAATAATTTGGTAGGGATCTAACATCCGTGATGGCGGTAGGAACTAAAGAAAAGTCTGGAAGAGGATATAGACGGGCTATTGAATTGACCGAGAAAACAACAGCTGAAAATTGTAAATGTTTAAGAGTTCGACGGAGCATTTGTTGTGCGGCGAATCTTAAGTGCAAAAAACCCAACGTAATACACCAAGCAATAAAATTCAATGGCCGAAGTAAATGAGTGTAATGGTTTAGTCCAATGCATTCAAATAAAATTGTCGCGATTATGTAGACCACATTAGACACACAAGTAGAGGCAATAGTAGTTTGTGTAAAACTAGTATAGTGTCTAATAAGAAGTTGATAATATTTTTTGTTGTTTTGTTGTGTGTTAATTTGCTTTAAATTTTACTATTCATTCAAATTAATTAGGCGAAATTAATATTGTCGGTTTTCCTTATTTTGCATAAGGAATTTGATTAAATCCCTACACAACGGCGTGCCTATATTTGCATGAAAGAATCCGTTGGGAAATTTTCCCGGTAATTTATAGCTACCTGAGCAATTGATACATTGTGATTGCTGTAAACGTTGATTTTTTACTTATTCTCCCCACGTTTTAAAATAACAAATTTTCTTGTCAAAGTCAAATTCAATCTACAATGTTCATTTTTTCTGACACACCTAATATTCAACAATGGAGGTAATAGATTGATAAGTTAATTGAGAACAAGATAAGACTAGAAAGACAAGAATAGTATTCTAGAAGACACAGAGAGTGTACATATTAGACTCACGAAACTCGACAGATTAGACTAAATATATCAGGCGAGATAGACTAATTTTTTATATGAATTTTTGTTATATGAATCTAAAGACTAGACTAGACTTAACACAACTCGAGTTTTAACTCTTGAATGTCATTTTCAAGTGGGGATGTAATATTTTTACAAAACGCTTTGTAATATTTTTCCAAAATTCCAATTAATTTTTCAATTCATAGCTTGCAATTTATATAATCAGTGGTCTGCATATCGATTTCGTTTATCTCTGTCTTATTTGTTTTATCCTGATAAACCAGTAATTTATATCCAATCTGTTATTTATATCAGGTTTGTCTAAATATTAAATATTTAGTTCGATAAGTTTGGACTGTATCCAATTAATTTCTTTGAACTATATCTGTTAGCTCTTGGATAAAATATACTTTTCAAATTTGTGCTTTGGGTAGTTGATTGTAATTTAAGAAGTAATCCGTATAAGTAAACAGATTAAATTTAAATATTAGAATGAAAATACTAACAACAAACGCGAATATTCAATTAGAATTCGTCATAGTTTTAATAATCAATGCTCCTGTTTCCCTCTTTAAATCCGTTTCATTTGAATGCTCCGGGTTTATCCCGGCTAACGTGATTACCACTAAAGGCGGCTGAATAATTTACGGGACTCAAAGATTTAGATGTTTAGTTCTGTATCATCCAGCGGTTTCTCAGAAATTAATTTATAAGGACCACCGGAGGGCTGTTTACCGTATATAGTAAATAGTACTTATCGAAAGGCCTGTAAGGGTGCAAGCATGCCATTGAGATAGGGACACAAAAGAGCTCCTCAACACCGACAAGGGCATCACATGTCAGAGACCTTCACCTGGCAAGTTCACACGGAGGCTCAACTTCACCTCAAACTGTATACGTCCCGGTTTGGATTATAATTTAAAGCGCGTTAGTTGGATTACGCGGACATTAATTACTCGAACGTGTCAATGCCACTGATTCTATTGTTTTAAATAATTTCCTAATATTCGATAAAACAACTTCGTTTTCGCATAACAAACAAATCTGCATCAATTTCAACATGCATCCTTCCTATCACTACCCCATCCAGTCTAATCTTGTATGTCTAAACCTCGCGTACTCTAGTCTTGCCTGTTGAGTCTTGTCTATCTAGTCATGTCTCTCTAGTCTTGTCTTTTTAGTCTTATCTGTCTAGTATTGTCTGTCTAAACTTGTCTCTTCAGTCAAATTCAAATTTCAAATTTACATTTATTTCTCGAATAATATTAACAATAAATGTAAGAAAAGTCAAAACAATAGAAAAAAGGAAATAATTAATTGGTACTTACGTTTTAACGCCATCAGCTCTACATTTTTAAATGCCGCCAATCTACACCTAAAATTTTTATGATGAATCTTAAAATAAAACATTTTATTCAAAACTAAAACTTTTTTAACACTCAAAATACTTAATTTTTTAACCCCGGTTAGATTAGATTGCCCGCCGCGAAACGGACAGATAAACCAAGACAACATACGCGCGGCAGCGCGAACTCAATATATAGCAGTGTGGCGTTAATACGTAAGTATCAAATTATTAATACAAAAATTAATAACTTACATAGGGGGTAGTGGGCAGCAGGTATGTTACCAACTACCATATCGAGGAAGACAGTCTAGTATTTCTAGTCTTACCTGTGTGTTCCCAAAAATAAAATGAAATAATTATAAAATAAATAATGTATTTATCGACATGCCAATAACATTGTAATATCAAACCTATGTGAACTTCCCAAAACTTTCTGAATCTGCATTCATATACTCAGTGGGGAATAGTGGCCTTATTTCCCATACATATTTTTTGTCTTCTATATACTACCTATATTTACACGAAATAGAATTGTAAAAAACCATCGTACGTTATAGATAATCATACAAACATATGATATGTGTTCCGTTAGTTTAAATGAAATATTTCAATTTTTATTGTTGAAATTTACATCAGTAATTTGTAGTACATAAATTAGCAAAGAATTTCAAAGGAAATAATTGACTTGCATAAAGTAAATAATTGGTGAATACGAAAGTAAAATTATAAGATTAGACTTCTCGTGAATGCCATAGATACTTCGAGTTGATAAACATCGGTGCGACTTCAGTCTGTGAAATATACTAACAAGATTTGACAAGCGAATGGATATGATTAAATCAGTTCGATTTGCTCCGTATATTTCCGTCACCCTCCTATCCTGAAATTCTAGTATATTAGACAAGCAGCATCAAACAACACAGTTGTATTGAACAAAACAATGGTATTGAATTGACACTTGGAGCCAGATTTGCATAGGAAATAAAACTAGAACTAAACAAGTTAAAATACATTTCAATTTAGAACTCTATCATAGTAGCGTTTTTAGTATACATATGTATACATACATACAGTATACATTTTTATGTATATAATGTAATAAACTTAACCCTTTCGCTGCTATGGACTGGAGCAGTTCAATTGATCTGACGCTCAGGTGCTATGGACTGTAATAGTAGTAAACATAACATTGAGATTAATAAATATATACACTCTCATTGGAGCGTTGCGTTACCCTGGCTGAAAGATTCGACACTCACCCCTGCACCTAGGGTCTTATCGTTGGATAGATGAATTTTAAATATTTCAAAGAATGCCAAAAAATTATTGTAAACTATGCGGATAGCCATATATTTATTGTTCTAATTTTTTATGTCTAGTCTTGTCTAAACTTGTCTAGTCTTGTCTAGTCTTCTCTAATCTTGTCTAGTCTTGTTTAGTCTTGTCTCCTTCTTGTCTGTATCTAGTATTGTCTCTCTTATCTTGGCTATGTAGCTAGTCAGCTACTAGATTAAAATGTACTTAATTTAATGAATTTTCTACAAGCTAATTGAATTGGACTAGATGGATTAGATTGTGCTTTCAATGGTCGACTTAATTATTATAAATTAGTAGTCTAATTCAAGTTCAATATGAAGTTGCTGCAATTTGAAGTTGTCGCAATACGAAGCCGTAACATGAGGTTGTTTCGACTTGAAGTTGTCGCAACATGTTGTTTCACGTTGAATTTGAAGATGAAATGAGGATTCGAGGTGAGAAAATCTCTTTTCGTAGTTGAAACTAGATAGTTTCGATGAAGTCGGTTCAACAAGAAGTTGAAGTAAGTTTGAAGTTGTCGCAATACGAAGTCGTAACATAAATTTGTTGCAATATTAAGTTGTCGCAACCTGAAGTTGTTTCAACTTGAATTTGTTTCAGACAAGACAAGACTAGATAGACAAGTTTAAAAAAATATAGGCAGTGAGACACTGCCGACTGAAGTGAAAGCTTTGAAATGAGTGTGTTTTTTCAAGTGTTTTCAAATTTCAATTGTTTTTTAAAACCACAGTCTAAATGTCACAAGAATGACCGATATCATTTTCAAGAAAATCTTTATTAATTTGTCAAAATTAATTAATACCATAATCCGGCAGTAGTACATCTACTAGTACATCTGGCAAAAGTACTTACTCTTCTGTGCACACTGATTCTACGGGTTGATATTTCCTTAGAAGCGCTGCGTTCTGTCAACACTGTCAAAAACTTTGACTATTAAATTTGACGTTCAGAGCCAACTTTAAATATATGCGTATGAATTTTTGAGTAATAGAAACATTATATAGAACGTATCTAATGATGACGATGACGCAAATCTATGAGATTACCCTATATCAAAAACTCGCTTGGCGCGGCTAAAGAAGTTTTCACTTCAAAAAAAAAGTGGTTGGGTTAGGTTTTGTTTGTTTAGGGAAGCTCTCACTAAACCTACTATTCTACTTTGGCTTATAGTATGCGCCACCCCGGTATCGTATATTTTGCATTCATTCAGGGTGGGCAACCCGGACGGTTAGTGAAAAACCACCCTATACAGGCAATACTAGGAGATACGAAACTAAGACAGACAAGACTAGGACATACAACACTAGTATAGATAGGACTGGGATATACAAGACTAGGACATACAAGACTAGGATAGACAAGAATATAACATACAGGACTGGGACTGAGACATACAGACTAGTACAGACAAGACTACGGCATACAAGAGTAGGACAGACAAGACTAGGACATAAAGGAATAGGACAGACAAGACTAGGACATACAAGACAAGGACAGATATTACTATGACATACAATACTGGTGCAGACAAGACTACGGCATACAAGATTAGGGCAGACAAGTCTAAGATATACAAGACTAGGACAGACAAGGCAAGAACATACAAGACTATGTATGTTATAGACATACAAAACTAGGACAGACAAGCCTAGGACATACAAGACTAGGACAGACGAGACTAAGACAGACAAGACTTGAACAGACAAGACTAGGACAGACAAGACTAGGACATACAAGACTAGGACAGACAAGACTAGGACATAGAAGACTAGGACAGTCAAGAGTGGGAGATGCAAGACTAGGACAAGCAAGAGTAGAACATACAAGTCTATGACAGACTAGACAAACAAGAATAGGACATACACGACTAGCATAGACAAGACTAAGACAGAGAAATCTAGGACATACAAGACTAGGACAAGCAAGACTGTGGCATACAAGACTACGGCAGACAAGAATAGGATATACAGGACTAGGATATTCAAGACTAGGACAGACAAACTAAGAAAGACAAGACAACGGCAGGCAAGGCAACGACAGACAAGACTAGACAGACTAGACTAGAGAGACAAGGCTAGGCAGACAATACTAGACAGATAGTAAGACTAGACAGACAAGGCTAGATTTACGATACTATAGAGACAAGACTGGACATGCAAATTATTTTGTCGTTTTCGTTCAATTTTGACATAAAACAAAAACAAGTTGCAAAGTTTGTCCACTCAAATCACAAAATCACCAAAATCTGCTTCGAATGAATATTTTGGTTTTTGAAAATATGAGAATTTTTGCAAATTATTTTGATATGTTGGTCCAATTTTGACATAAAACAAAAGTATTTCGTATTTCGTATATTATTTAATTAAGATTTTGGTTTTTGAAAATTTGGTAATATTTGCTATTTATTTTTACTTGTCCACTCAAATCAACAAAAAAACAAAATTTGCTTCAAATGGAGATTTTGGTTTTGCGAAAATTTGGCAAATTATTGCAATTATTACAAAGTTATAAAAGTATTCCGCACGGGCTATAATGTAATGTTGAGAATATTGAGCACACAATCACATCAGCTCAAAAAAGTAATTCGCAGCGAACGGGTTAACGACATTAACCTAAAATTAATAATTAATTTTTGAATGAATTGAAGAAAATGAAGTGAAGAAATTAAGTGAAGTTCTATTATAATTAAACGAATTGCTTCGTCTTCAAAATTAGTACCTGAAATGTTTAAATTACTTGTAGTTGCACGTCAGTGGTCAGTGTTGCCATTTATTCACTATATTTGAGAATAAAAAATAAAAGAACTTTCGATACTCCCTGATGCAATCTATTTCCGCCTTCATTTAGCTTAGAAATAGTGTAGCCCTGATATTTCCGGAACTGTTGGGAACCATTTGTGTCCGGGTGGGTGGGTGCTGCTAATCTTTTCGGACTAATTACTTCGTATAATTATAATTGAACTTTACTTAGGTGTGTTCGTTTAATTATTATTTATACTCGTGCTTCGTTCTCAAGATTAGTACTTGAAATGTTTCAGAAGCAATGTTGACCAAATTTTCTCTACAAAAGAAACCAAAACCTCAAAACAAAACCCAAACCTCACCGCTTTGATAGAATATTTTCAACGAAGAACTTTGTAACTTTTCGCAATAAATGTTTCTTCATTGATTGGAACTGTCCTTCCGGAGAGGTTGACCTTAACTATTCAGATTTTATAATGAAAGTTTCTTGTGCCAGTAGTACAGCGTTTCCCCTAATGGCCTTTAAGCTGAAGCGCCATAAACCTTGCATTACAGTGGGAAGATGAACTTCGTCCAAAAAAACGCGTTCCTTTACGTACATTTAAAAAGGTCACGGTCAACCCTAAGGTCTTAAAGTACATCTCTCAATCCTGAACTATACACCTAAAAATCATTAAATTGAATAACAAAATTTCACATTCAAAATCGCCTCTCAACTTCTGATAATGATGCTGGAGAATCCTGGTAAAATGTTAATTATTTGAGAAATAAATCTCGTTCACCTGAGCAAATTTTTTTCCTGATCCAAATGATTTGAACAACTATTTCGTAAATGTGGCCAAAAATATAACATCTAATATATCTTCAAGTTGCAACCCTCTTTCCTTCCTTCCTGCTTCTTATTGGAATTACAACAACTTCTTTTTAAATCCCGTCGATAACCTGTTACAAGTCATTACAGCTATAAAATGCAAGTCTTCCTGCAGCACTGATGATTTATCGAATCAAGTATTTCTAAACCTTCCTCTTGAAGCAATGAACGCACTGTCCTCTCTAATCAATCAATCTTTCGAGAAGAATATTTTTCCCCAGTGCCCCAAGACAGCAATCGCTATACCTCTACATAAAGACCAATCGCCTTACTACCTGCTCCATCCAAGATCATAGAGAGGCTGGCCAAGGTACGTTTAATGGCTTTCCTCACCAAACATAGCATTTGAACATCGAATCAGTTTGGGTTATTATCTTGTAGAAGTTCGAGTGATGCCATATTCTCTGTTCTTAGTGATATCTACTACAAATAACAAGCTTTTCACAGCAACAGTTTTTTGTGACATTGACAAAGCCTTCGATCGCGTGAACCATGAAATTTTACTAGAAAAATTTAATTTGGGGTATTCCTCAGAAATGGTTCAAATCCTATCTTGGCAATAGAAGGTAACTCGTCAGGGCAAATGACTACTCTCCCTCTTGCAGAGCAGAGCAATGGAAGTTGATGACCCACACGATTCTAGGTCTAATACTCCTTCTATTGTTCATCAACGATATCACTAATCTAAATATCAGCGGTAAAATTTGTCTGTTCGCCGATGATACCAGTATCACATGGTCCAAATCTAACCTGCCGCTTCTCCACTCTACTATATCTAATAACTTTGCATGTATTAAGTCATGGTACGATTCTAACTGTCTGGAATTAAGTACCAAGAAATCTGTAGATCTATTATATAAAGAAACACTCCCGCATCTTACACTTGACAACATCGTACTTAATTCTGTTGACTGTGTTAGACTTCTGGACCTCATCGTCGACAAATCACTCAAATGGTCCTCGCATGTGGAACCTTTAACAAAAAAGCGGTCTTCTGCTTGCTTTGCAATTAGGTCTATTTCCAGGGTGCTAGCTCCATAAACGTCCAGAATTTTATTTTGCTCTTTTCGAATCTCATCTTCGATATGGCTTACCGTTCTGTGGACATTACAACCTTCTTCAACTTGAATCTATCTTAGTACAAAAATCTAGTTACTAGTTACAAAAGAGAGTTAGTTATTCGCTATATATTTAGATTGAGTAGTAGAACCCATTGTCTACCTTACTTTAAAAATTTCAAAATTGTAACGGAAGCACGAATGTGTTTATCCATTAAGCTAACGGATTCCAGGATAAATAACGAAGGAAGAGTTCGTTATTTATCCTGGAATCCGTTAGCTTAATGGATAAACACATTCGTGCTTCCGTATCTGTCCGTTGTTTCTGTCTGTTTTGAATTGCACACACACACATATTAGTCTCAGCTAGCCACACTCAACGAGTAAAAAATTCTTTTTTACGATCATGTATTTCTTTTTGTTATATATATATATATATATATATATATATATATATATATATATATATATATATATATATATATATATATGTATAACTGAAGGATTAATATCTAAAAGACAAAGAGCACGATCTAATGATGTCTAACAATAGTACGGACAATCTTCAGTCACTTTTAGCACATGAGTTCAAGATATTCCATGTGAGCCGTTTCGCTGCGTCAAAGCAAGCGACTATGAAACGGTCAAGACCTATAGTGTCAGGGGCTGAAGGCCTGCAGTCTTACAAAAAAACTAAAAAGCGACTAAAAACTGGATGTTAACTTAACTATTGGTAGATTATCCCGGTACGTCCGATTCAATTTAATTGTATGCCAAAGCTTCTACGCTTGATGATTTGGAGATGTTTGTAGATGTAGAGAGAGACAAACCAAATAAATGGTTTCTTGTCAGAATTTTGCAAACGTTACTTTTACACTCAGCACTAACCGGATCAATGTTTATTGACAACTCGGAGCCTTGTGTATGCAAAGTATGCTTGATTCAAACACATTTATCTAAAAACAATTTGGGAATTATCAACATTAGGTGGCAGATCCTATGTGGAGCACGGGTTGTCACCTACTACGAATCTACCGGCTCGAGAACTATAATCAATATATTGTAAAAAGAATTTACTATTTAATGTGTCAGTGCACAAGATGTAGGTCATACATAAAATAACTGAAGGATTGATATCTAAAAGACAAAGAGCACGATCTAATGATGTCTAACAATAGTACGGACAATCGTCAGTCACTTTTAGCACATTCAGTTCAAGATACTCCATGTGAGCCGTTTCGCCGCGTCAAGTTTTTTGTAAGACTGCAGGCCTTCAGCCCCTGACACTATAGGTCTTGACCGTTTCATAGTCGCTTGCTTTGGCGAAGCGAAACGGCTCACATGGAGTATCGCTCATGTATGACCTACATCTTGTGCACTAACACATTAAATAGTATATTCTTTTTACAATATATTGATTATATATATATATATATATATATATATATATATATATATATATAGCCGTTATCTCTAGTCGTTTACTTCATTGGTTGAAGTGTCGTGATCTATGTAGGTATATCATTCCTGTTATGGTGATTGTGATTTCTCTCCCTTTATCTTGGTCTGTAATGCGCCTCATGTTGTCCTGCAGTGAATTTCCTGTGAAGTACTTCATTTGGTCCATCCATCGCTTCGAGATCGCCCCCTAGGTCTCGTGCCTCCGATTTTGCCCTGTATCACAAGTCTACAAGGCTAATAAAGTTACACATTTTTTTGAGAGCTTTTCTAGCGAAAGTTTTTTATTCGGGTACCACTCAGTCAAATAGTCTAAGACGACTGACGTATCCCACATGATATTGTACTTTGGTAGAGACGGGCAAAGCTTGGAAACTCCCCAAAAGAATCTTTTGATTCAGTTGACCTCAGAGATCTTGTCCGTTACTATTAAGGATATTGCTGCTCCATTCCTAAGAGGCCCGTATTGACTATGCTTATTAAACAACATAGTCAGAAACTCTAATATCTATGGGATTGATGCCTCATACATATTGGTTCCGCCCTGTTGACACTGACTAAACCATCTTTGCAAGCACATATCGTGCTGCCTTAGGAACTATCTGTCAGCTGGGCCGAAGACGAACACTGACACCTAATTTTTGATGCTAAAGACAAAAGCACATTTAAATCAGCTCTATGGAATTGGGAATATAACCCTGACTTATGCTTTGTCTCAACAGACTCTAACAACACTCCTTTGGCAGCTACAAAAAAAGTACTCTCGGTATTCCCTCACAGCCAACATCGCCCAGTTATTACGGAGATCGGAACACAAATCCCAATAATAAGGTCTATGCCAGGATCAAGATGGAACTTGCGAAGCGTGCGGAGTGGGTAAAATTTTCATCGGAACTAGATAAATGCTTGGGATAGATACCACGTATTAGTAAAAACTACGCCCGGTTTGCCGGAGCAGTAATTAGCACGGCTAAGAAATGCATTCCAAGAGGATACCGGGAACAGTATTTCCCTGACTGGTCCCAATACCGCGAGGTATTACAGCCATCATAATATTCATTGAATTTAATGGGACCTTCCTCCTTAGTATTCCTGTCCTAATAACACTCCGACAGCCAGAGTGAGGTAGGGGTGCAGGTTTCTGCTGCTAGTAGAGGGTGTAACAATATCATATGATTGAAGTATAATTATGGGTTCAGACACAAGAAGTTTTCGAAAAACTGGGTACCCTGGTTGTATGGCTCACAATGGTACAACCATAATGCCCATCACCTCATCTGAAATTATCATTTTAACTGCTTTAAGTACAATAGAGCATGCTGGAAAAGCATAGAAATACATCTTGGACCTTTGTTTTCCTCTAAGCAAAGAATATGTGATCGTACTGTGATCGTACAATAAGAAATGCTCGATACAGTGTCAGAAGCTGCTCTGTTCATATGTAGAGTCCTGTGTTTGTACTTAATGGATGCTCGATATAGTCCCAAAAACTGCTCTGTGCATTCTTATGTACACGGTTAATTATTAAGCATAATAGGTACTTTTTATATACTTGAACCTTGATCGGTGTCGCTCCCACTCTTTGTCTTTCCTTTTCTTTTGCAGCTTTTTTTGTAATTTGCGAATCTTTTTGTATAAATAATAATGCTCATGTTTGTTCCTGCTGTGCCTTAAGCTCTAGGGATCACTTGATTTTGAATGCCGTCTTGGCTTTTTTTGTGATTAGTCACTAAACGTATTAAGTGGTTAGGTGAGAGTTAGGTGACTTTAGGTTACACTTTTGAGTGTAGGTGATTTAGGTACACTTTTAAGCACTAAAACCTGAATCAAGGGACCGCTGCGTCAAAAAGTATAGAACATTCCTATATGTGTTACTCTCTAATGTAGTGAATAATTGGCAACACTAATGTGTAACTACAAGTAGTTTCAACAGATACTAATCTTGATAACGCAACACGAGTATAATACATAAATTACAAAAAACTATGAACAAAATAATTGTATGCGAACAATAGTTTGAACTTTTGAAGACAACAAGACCATTGCAAGGAAAAATCAACTTAGTCCAGGATAAGTGGTTTTTCTAATCTTGAGCGCCTGAGCGTAAATCTTCTTGTTAATCTATTGTATGGTATTCTGTTCCTGCCTTGTCTTTTAAGGCCTAAGGTGATTCTAATCGTGGTATTGATATCAATATAATTCATAGAATATAATTATATTTCTTAATGTTTGTAGATTAACGAACAGGTTGAATATTTTATATTCAAGCTATTTTGCGTCTAATTATGTTTATTTAATTGTAACTACAAATAGTGAGGCCCCCTTAATTTTCAACTATATTGTTGAAATTGAAATATGTGCATATTTCAATATATAATAACTTCATGGCTATATCAAACATTTCACGTTTAGATGTATTTATTTATTTAAATTTAATTACCAAAATTGAATTTTCACTTTCAAATTCCAAAATGTTTCGACGGCTAAGTGACACGATCCATGATGTATTATTTTTTAATACACATTTGTGCATGTAGGACAAAGAGTATTTCGTCAATATCAAATCAGCATTCATCATTTTTTACTTTAGCTCTAAATTGAATTTCCATGTGAAAAATGTGTCATAGTATGTGTCGTTACCGTTAGAACATGTAATTCGATAACAAGAATATGCAATAATTCCTGATAAATTGCAGTGGGAAAATTATTAATAATAAATATTTTATATAGTTTTGCTAATTCGTATTAATATAATATCTGAAAGACCCTTCTATATGATTTTGTAACGCTTATTTTTAGTAATATCTAATAGAATCCTTTAGAAAATTTCAATGATTATATTATTTTCATACCTGCTTTAAGGATTACCTTAAGGATCACAGACCGGCGCGAAAGTTTCGTTATCCCGACCGCTGCGACATCGCGGCGGACCGATTGATAGGGCGGCTTATGTACGTTTTCAGACCAACAAGCGCGATTTTCGGCGCTTTCGGCTTCAGAAATATTTGGAAAAATTACAACAATATTTTCAATATTTACAATCAATTATTTGAACAATATATTGAATTATGGACAAGTTTTATGTTGTAGTCCACTCATTTTAGTAAAACAAAGGGCTAAATCTCGGAATCTAACAGAAGAAGCTGAATTTTTGTACAGATCTTTATTTCCTTTACTTAGCTTTATTTCCTTAGATATTCACGGTCAAAGTCGCAAAAATCAGTTTTTTTAAATATCTCGTTTTCTCTGCCTCATATCGTGTTTGCATTTATTTTTATAGTTTAAGAGAATAAAATTCTCCACAAATTTCATCTGAAACCTTTTTTTATTCGTCGATCTGTTTTTGAGAGGGAGCAGGGTGTGGAGCGCTGATGAGCAGCCATACGTAGCTTATCGCAAGATAAATCCTGAATCCCAATGTATTATACCGTTTTTTTTTTACTTAATTACTTGTTTATTTTTACTTAACCCGCCACTTGTGATGTGTATTTGACTTACATATGTGGTGACACCGGTCCTATGCACCGGGTTTCTCAACTTATTTTGTTCTTTGAAGAAAAAACTTGATTAATTCTGATTTAACTTGATTTTCCTAATGAGCAATACCCTATCCTAATTTTACTAGGTCAAATATTAAAAAGACATATTTTTTAAGAATAAAAAAAGATACCATAATAAAAAAGATATCATAAAAAACAGAACGTTTATATCTTTACACTTATACACTTAGAACTCCTTCCATCAAATAAATATAGAAGCCATCTTCTCAAAAATTTGTCTTTTTCAAGGGCCATGCAGCTAATGCATGTTGGTACTACATGCTGTAGACATACATATTTTTTGCAATGGTAGCAAGTATATATCTTGTTTTTTGGTTTTTCTGACTTCCACGTTCATAACACCGGTCATTTCTAAAAGGAGCGTTTATCCTAGGTACCTCATCAAACTTTCTTTGTCTTTGTCTCATCAATCGAGGCAAGTTGAACTGAACCCCTCATTATTTGATATGAGGTTATATTAGTTCATAGCCAAATTCTCAATAAAGTAACGGCGTTGAAGTTTTGAGTTTGAATTATTAGACGTACCTATCACCTGACTGTTTATAGTACTGACATTGAACATGACGTAAAAGATAACTATTGGTCAACGCCTGTTGCTAGGGCACAATTGTAATTCGCGTATAAACGCCCTTGATGTTATTGTAGCTCAAAATTATATCAGGTTTTTGGGTTTTGGGTACCATCAATATGCATAGTGCTTATCAGTAGAACATTCCTTTTTGCTTTTGGGACGTATGAAACCAAAATCAATGTTCTCGCGAAAACCAAACATATTTGACTTCGCATTAAGACCACGCAATACATTGAGGTCAGGAGGTAAAAGAAATACCTCCTGACCTCAGTGTATTGCGCGGTAGAAATGTGACGTCAAGTATGTTTGGTTTGTACTTATACAGTACTTGTACAAAACTTGTTCTTCCTGGTTGTTCCAACTGTTGTTAGACCATTTAGGTAGGAATGTTTCAATTGAAATAACTGAAACAATTGTCGCTGTAACCAGTATTGTAAATTGGCATAATCTTTGCACAACAGCTAGGCCAGAATTGTCAAGATTGTATGGACCTTCATTTGGCTGTTTTCCAAGATAAATTATCATACTAAATGTGTAAAACATTTTAGCATCACAGGGAATCTTGATACCAAAAAGATTTGTTTTATTTAGAATGTCTAAATGCACATCTTCCACGACAGCCTTCCAATTTTTGATCAACTGTCACAGAAGCAGATAAGGTCTAATTATCTCTCAAATATTTCTCTGACATGGTAAATCTTGTCATGTGCTTTTATTTGTTGCCTCGTCGTGATATAATCAAACATCAAAACTCCTATCAGAAAGTTAAATCTTTTGACAGACCGTTCGAAAGAATATTTAGATGATTCGATTTTTTGACTCTAGCTAATAGAATCAACCCAATAAAGCATTGACTTAGTCTGCCGGGCATGTGTTGCTTTGTTATATTTATGTTTGTATCAATGAATTGAATGGTACACGAAACAATAATATAAAGTAATAAAGTAATATAAAGTCTCCAAATTCGAAGAGCACTCCTTTCAACTAAAATAGCCCGTTTAGGTCCTGGTTGCTGAATTATAATATTTCAACTTCCAAGCCGACCAAATTGACGATGGGGTTCTTTACTCCATTTTGTAGATTTGTCCATTCCCTAATAAAACAAGAAGTTGTTGCTACCTGACAGTTCACGATCGCTCAAATCCTCTTCGTTGACCGAATTTTGTATTTGATCTAGAGGTGGATTTCCGATTCGCTATCACTTCCAGCTTCACGGTCCGATAATGTTTGTGCTACGTAGTCATCAGATAACAGTTGTGCGCGGGGTGTATTAACGGTGGGGGACTCGAAATGAGGAAAGTACACAAAATCACTACTCAATTTGATGGCGGATTAGTTATTCGACTTTTTCGAACCACCCAGTCTTAGAGACATACACGTCACAAACGGCGGGTTAAATAACAATTAAAGACCTTATACTTATATTTCTTCTAAATCAAATAGACATCAAATATTACTTATATTTGACATACAAAAAATTAAATAATAAAGTAAATCATTCTAAATATATTTTAATGATATTCTCAGTCAACTCCATAAATGGTGTTGGCTACTGCAAAATGAAACCGTAACGCCGGTAACAACACTATCACCACCTACACCAGATGAACTACTCACTTCAATATTCTGCAACTGCAAGAATGGTTGTAGATACAATACATTAGGGATGCAATGTTCTTTAGCTTGTAGTCAATGCAATGTAAAAAATGGTATAATACCTCGAGATTCAAGACTTACCTTTAAAAAAACATTTCGATGTATTAAAAAACGAATCTGATAAAATGTGTAGAGAAATTTATTCTCTACAACTTTTATAATAAACGCAAATACGATAGGAAGCAGAAAAAAAAAGAGATCTGCTTTTTGCGACCTTTGACCTTGAATATCTAAGGACGCTTACATGTTGGCATATCTGACTTTTTAGACAACATTTGTGATGCTGAAATGAAGGCCTATACAAATATTCAGCTTCTTCCGTTAGATTCAGAGGTGATATGCTAACATGACTGACAATGCTAACTGTACACATTTAATTTGAACAATTCATTTTAATGAAAATACAATCTATTACAGTCGTTCTCGGCACCTCGTAGATTTCAGACGTATATCCTAATACACCGCTATCTAACATAACGTCGACTTCTTGCACTTTTTTCGTTCAAATCTACAAACATTCCGTAATCGTCTGTCTATCTATATTTTAATTAGTTAATTCATTAGTGCCAACGGAATGAATACCAACTAAACTGGTACATGTGATTGTAGGGGCCGAGTCTTATTGGACCCATAAAAAAAGGAAACGCGGGCTCCCCCCCAAAAAAAAACCAGACAAAGATGAAGCATTCACTTTAAGATCACAAGGCAGGATAGATCAGACATCTATCACAACAAATTTTCAAACTACCCACCTAATCTCAAGGTGCACTCTCCTTAAAACCATCCACCTCCCTTTCACTACACTTAAAAATTCCCAAATTCTATTCTTACAAATAAATTCTTACCACCAAAAATTCCTCCTTAAAAAGAATACAATTTTCCACTCTTTGGTAGTCACACCGTTCATAGATTGAATACATCATTATCAAATCTAATACTCTGAAAATCATCATTAAAACCAATGAAAATCCCGTTAATTATCTACAAACCCTACTTTACCACTAAAGTCTCCTTCTCTCTCCAAGTAAAACTTAAATCCACAACTACATCTCCACAAAAAAACTCCTCAATTGAATTGGTAGAATACTTTTTCTTGGACTTTTGTATAGGCACGTGTGCCTCTTTCTTTAATTTCCTACTTCGTCTCTAATCTCCTGTGATATGGATGTCCAGGAGTCTGCCCATCCCTTTGGTGGCCTTCTAGGTGGTCTTTAATTGTTGGGTCTTTGTGTCATGGCCCAGTTAACGATCCGTTGTGGGATCATGCGTTTCACATGGTCCCGCCAGTGCCTCTGACTGTCTCTTGTCCAGCGTACGACATCCGGTATTTGTAAATCCTCTCTGACTGTGGAGCTCCTGATTTGGTCTCTTAGCGTGACCCCCTATATCGCTCGTAGGGTGCGCATCTCTGTCGTTCTTAAGGCTTGTTTGGTAACTGTTGTGTCGGCTCTTGTTTCGGCTGCGTATATGAGAATTAGTCTTATTGCGATTTTGTATATTCGGATTTTACCTTCTTTAGATATATGCTTATTTCTTCACATTATATTGTTTATTGCACCGGATATTTTTCGAGTCTTGTTGGTGGCTGCTCGGGTTTCCATCTTAAGGTTTCTGTCGCTTGATATTTCTATGCCGAGGTATGTTAAGCTCATCACTTGTTCTATTACCTTACCGTCGAGTTCTAGTTTGCATCTTGTTGGGTATCGGCTAGCTACCATGAACTTGTTTTTTTGGTGGGAAATGTCGAGGTTGTATTTTTTTGCTGTTTCCGAGAATGTTTTTAGTAATCGTTGCAGATCGTCTTCGTTGTCTGCCATTAGCGTTGCATCATCTGCATAGTATAGGATGTTGAAGGATTGGTTCTCCATTCTGTATCCCGCTTTAAGGTTCTTTACTG
Source organism: Phosphuga atrata (assembly GCA_944588485.1). NCBI lineage: Eukaryota > Metazoa > Arthropoda > Insecta > Coleoptera > Silphidae > Phosphuga > Phosphuga atrata. The sequence goes on along the minus strand of OX155896.1, from coordinate 9,229,403 downwards.
TGGTTATTATGTTGTCCATTATGATGTTAAATAGGGTCGGGCTCATGCTGTCACCTTGTCTTACACCATCGCTTACGCGCACCCTCTCTGATGTCTTTGTTTTTGTTTTTATGATTGTGTAGTTGTTGGTGTTGATGTTTCTTATTTGGTTGGTTAGCTTTCCCCCCGCACCCCGTTTTTTGAGTTCTGAAATCACATCAACGATTTGGATTTTGTCGAATGCTTTGCTCAGGTCGACGAAGCACAGATAGGCGGGTTTGGCAAACTCTATTGCTTTCTTGGTGATCTGTCTTACAGTAAATATTGCGTCTATAGTTGATCGATTTTGTCGGAATCCTGGTTGTTCGTCATTTACCGTTATTCGTTCGTTTATTTTTTGGGCCAGAACTTTTGTGTCAAAAGTTTTGCTGTGGTGTTTATCAATGTGATGTCTCGGTAATTTGAGTGGTCTGTTTTTTTACCTTTCTTGAAGATCGGGATGGTGATTGTGTTTTTCCATCTTACCGGCACTTGTTCGGATTCGGCAATTTTTCTAAACAAGGTGTAGATTTCTGTTTTGAGTTTGTCGCCGCCGTATTTTAGGAGTTCGTTGGGAATCATATCTTCACCTGGTGTCTTTCTTGTTGTTAGGTTCCTGATTTTCCGATTTATTTCTTCTTGGCTATTTAGCCAGTATGACTCCTCTATTGTCTGGTCGTGCGTTGCGGTAGTGGTTCCTTCCTTAATGTTGATGCTTTCTGTTTCATTTAATTTCTTAAAGTACTTGGCTCATTCTTCCGGTGTTATACATTCGGTTTGTTGTTGTTCGTCAACTGGTTGCTTAAACTTCCTGATGAGCTTCCAGATTTTCTTTTGACCGCCATATAAGTCGTGTTGCAATTGAATGCTGAAGTTTTCCCAGTATTGATCTTTTAGGTGTCGCACTTCTGTCTTGCACCTGTTCCTCACCAGTTTGTATTGGTCGTCAGCTTCCTGAGCTCTCGTGTTCATATATTTTCTGTAGGCTTCCGATTTTTGTCGGGCTATTTCTTTTACGTCCGGGTTGTACCACGATTTATAATTATGTCGTGGAGTAATACTGACTGATCGGCAGCCGATAGCCTCGAGGGCAGTTTTTGTAATGTTAGATTTCAGCTTTTCTTAGGCTTCATCTGTGTTGTCCTGGTCTTGTATGCTGTTGGATGCTATTTTTTGTGCTAGTCTATAGTATCCTTATGCTCTCTGTTTTCAATGCCTCTATGTTAAATTTGCCGCATTTTGTCGGCTCTTGTTGCTTGTGTCTCATTGCTTTGAATCGGTACTTGCATAAAACGAGGTGATGTTCTGTGCCTATATTGGCTGATAGTATCACTCTTATGTCTATGATCTTATTTGGGTGGACTTTTCTGTTAGTTATTATATGATCTATAATGGATCGCTGTCCTCTAGTGTTTTTATACGTGTACTTGTTTTGGTCTTTGTATTTAAAGTAGGTATTATTAATTCGTAATTGGTTTTGAATGCAGAAGTCAATAAACAGCATGCTGTTGTCGTTGATTTGCTCTTTTCCAAATCTATTAAATACTACTGATATTATGTTGTTACCAATTCTCGCATTTGTGTCTCCGATTATAAATATTTTGTCATTGGGGTCGATTTCGTTGATAGTTTCGTCAGTTCTATTGTAGAATGATGCTCTTTCGTCTTGCGTTTTCGAGCTATCAAATCAAATCAAAATAAGTTTATTTCATTATCTAAGAATACAAAAAAAATGTTCTAAATGAAATGTGTCATAAAAAAAAAAGAAAATAGTATATTTAATTAACATGTTCTTGGTATCAATACACGTTGCATGTTACCCCAATTGTTTTCAATTCAAACCCCAATTGTTTCCATCAATGCTAGTAATTCAATACATGTTGCATGTCTAGGATGAGAAACTTCATTTGAAAGGAGTTTCGCGTTATAAGATTCTAGCAATGACAAAAATTGCTGACTTGTGTTCGTGTTCTTTAAAATATTTATGTTGTAATCTCCAGCTATTATATACCGACTATTTTTTTTGTGGAGCAATATTAATAGTTCTTGCAGTTTAAGGAAAAAGCTTTTTATATTAGTCAATGGGGCGTAATGGGGTTATCTGGTACGTATATTCCGATAATGTGCATTTTTTTTTAACTTTAATGTCAATAGTATTATGTTATGATCTATATTCTTAGTTTTATCTTTATATTTGTTGTGGATTAGAATTGCCACTCCTGATTTTGCTCTTTCGTTGTGTTCCTTTCCACTATAGTATAAGAGGTAGTTGTATACGAGTATGTTACTGTGACCCTTTTTCTTCGTTTCTGATGGGATGCAGATGTCTATTTTGTGTTTATTGAGAGCTTCTATGATTTCGTGTGATTTGCTATTCCATGTTTTTATGTTCCACCCAGCAATTCTAACCTCACTCTTTCGTAGTAGATTTTTCCAGTTTTTCTCGTTTTTCCTGTTTCTCGCGTGGTCGTCATCGTGTATCCGTTCTTCCGAGGCTTGTGAGTTCCTTCTGTGAGTATATTTCTTTTTTTTACAAGGTGTAGGTCGCTGGCCTTGTCCCTCAACCCTCCTCTTTTATCCGGGCTTGGGAACGGCTATGATTTCACTGAGCTACTCAATCCACCAAGTGTTCTCTTAGGCAGAGTTTGGTAGAATACGAGATTAGATAATTAGATAATTGGCAAACACCTAACCTCTTTAAAATACCAATTCTGGTACAGTGCAAGAATTATCTCAAGAGCTCCAAACAACTACATAAAACATTAGGGTACAATTACTTGTTTCTGGAAACCTTCCTTACAGCCCAAAATCTCTGGATTCTTTCTCTGGCAGCCTGTCTTCTTTCTTCTGTCCAACCAATATTCCTTTTTGGTTCGTCATATAATCCCTTAAACTTGTCTATTACTGACCTAAACTTGTTTGAAATCCTTTCTCACCTCCCTGAACCATTTGTCAGACAGTCTAGGTCTACTGTTAAGTATTTTAAAAGTCCTTGCTGTTAGTCTCTTCTCATCCATTCTAAATAAATGCCCATAGAATTTGAGTCTCCGTTTTCTCATGGACTCAATAAGTCTTTCATTGTTTTGGTAAAGTTCTTCCTTTCCTCTTAACCTACACTGCCCATCCACGATCTTTGGACCCACTAACTTACGAGGGATCTTCCACATCCACATTTATCAGCTTCTTTGAGTCCTCCCTGTCATTTGCAGGCATTGACTAGGATACAGGCATTCCGTTTCAATCACTGTATTGAATTGTCTCAGTTTATCTCCCTTCAAGATCGCTTTCTTCTTGTATAAAGCATATGTTCTGCGGAAAGCCTTTCCTCTCCCGCCTGGTGTTGTTAGCTCTCTCTCTTTCACTGGTTTTCAACTGTACGATTTCACCCAGGTATTTAAAGCTGCCAACTCTTTCTATCTTAACATGCTGGATCTTCAAGTGACGCGGGGCTTTTTTAGTGTTTGTCATATACTTCGTTTTTTCAAAGGAAATCTGTAGTCCTGCTTTTTCTGACTGATTGGTTAGTATATTTAGATGTTCTATAGTATTTTTACATATTCTAAGTGTGGTTAAAACATAGTGAAATTTTAAATGTAATTTTTTTCAGTGTAAGTATAAATTATCATGCAGTAACAGTCGCAATCATCTTATTCATTAAAAACTTTTTGTGTTTTACCGTTTCAAATATTTTAATTGTAATTTATCTGTAGAATATAACACGTATTATAAAAGATACAGAAAACAAAATATCTTTTCTTTTACATTTATTTTACTATTTTTCCAATAATAACATTAGGTGAAATTGAGCCATCGAAAGTGTTCTGTAAAGACCGGAACAGGTAATAATCGGATGGGAAGCAGAACTAACTACCGTATCACATCCCATCCAAGCTGAAACAGTTTGTGGTGAGTTATCTAACTTTATCAGGTCTTGCGTTAACTTGAAAAACTACGTTTTTCAAGTTAACTGTTCTGTTGGATGGAGTAACTCCAATGGAGTAATTATCGATGGAAATTTTTTTAATTCTTGTAGATTGGTAGATTGTCTGATTAAAGTTAATACAAAATCTGAATCTGAAAGCTCACCTACCCAATAACTTATTTTTTTATGAATAACGGATTTTCTGCCCTTCTTCTTCTATTCAAATCAATACATTTGAATTCGATCGAGATTGGCGAGGGCACCACAAAAAATCTATACAATCAACCGCAGATAGATAAAGCTACTCGAAATAATAAAATCGATGGAAATATATCTCAAGAACAACCATGGGCGGTACAGCGACATAGGAAAAGGGATACACGGAAATCTAATGTAATTCATGGAACTAATGATGACGTAACTGAGATAAAAGCAGCAATGCGCTATAAACATCTCCATGTTTACAAGCTAGACCCCCAATTAAGTGAGGAAGATATTACCACATATCTCTCAAATAAAAATATTGATCAGGTGATTTGTAAAAAGTTGCAGTCAAGGCGTCCGGAGGAGTACTCGTCATTTAAGGTGACAGTACCTTTTGATGATTTCGAAAAGGTGAAAAGCCCAGATATTTGGCAGCGTCATGCCTGCATCAATAATTTTTTATTAAGATTAGAAAGGGCCCCAGCGAAAATGCTAAAATAAATATAAAATCCCCAACAGATACTCAAATAATCAAGGAAGCTGAGAACCATCTCTTGAAACATTCAAAACAAAACCAACAGGTGTCCAACAGCGCATCAAAATCTGAGATGTGTTCAATTTACTATCAAAATGTAAGAGGTTTGAACTCTAAGACTGATAACTTTTATTGTAACTCCTGTAGCTCTGATTTTGATATTATTCTGCTGAGTGAAACGTGGCTTAATGATTCTGTATTCGATTTTGAATTATTTCCGTCTAATTATCAGATAGTGCGCTGCGACCGCAAATTTAAGCAAGTTAGTCGAACTAGAGGTGGAGGAGTGTTAGCAGCATTTAGTGATAAAATCAAGATCATACCAGTGGATATTTCCAGGCTTATTAATATTGTTCCCCTCGTTGATATTGTATTATGCAAGTGCTTCATCGGCTCACTGAAGCTTATTATTGGTGTAGTTTACATACCCCCTGATATTCCAAATGAAGACTTCGAAACCTTCATGTCCGCCTTGGAAACACTCCTTGTTGATCATCAGTTAATTATTGTTGGCGATTTTAACATTCCTGATGTTTCAAGAGCTGGTACTCCAGCTTCGAATAAAGCTCACTGTTTGCAACAATTTAACAATGCTCTCGACATTACCCAATATAATAACGTCAGTAACTTAAGCAATAATTTGTTAGATTTAGTGCTAGCCAATATAAATCACAATTTGTCTGTTTTACACTCCATATCTCCCCTAGTTAAGGAAGATAATTATCATCCTGCGCTAGACATTAATATATGTATTCTCGAATCACATCATTTTCGTTCGTTTCCGTCTAATAGCCAAATGGCGTATAATTTTCGTAAATCTAATTTAATGTTATTGTATCAATCCCTTTGCGATATTGATTGGTCATCTTCATTGGAACAGTATAATAACATCAATGATGCTGTTGATTCCTTTTATACCACATTATATCAATGCTTGGATGAGTTTGTGCCTAAGAAATCTTACTCTGTTGCAAAGTATCCTATATGGTATTCCCCCGAAATTAGGTCTCTCTTACGATTGAAAGAAAAATATAGGAAGCAATGGTCAAGAACTGGTGATCGCCTATTTTATGACAAATACAGTCAACTACGCAGACAAAGTAAAGCTAAAATTGCGAATTGCTATAAAACTTATATCCTTAGGATGGAAAGCAATATTAAGAAAAATCCAACTGACGTGTGGAAATATTTAAATAACAAGCGTGGTCACTCAAGAATTCCTGGTACGCTTCATAATGAAGATTCCGAGTTTTCTGAGCCTAACACCATAGTTAACGCTTTTGCTGACTTTTTCTCAAGTTCGTTCTCTTCAATTGATGCTACTGCTCCTACTGAATATTTAAATAACATTGTTCCTTTTAACTTTCCTGAAGTTAATGAAAAGGACCTTCTACTAATTATGTCCCAATTATCTAATAAATTTACAGCTGGTGATGATTCTATACCTTCATTTTTAGTACGTGATTGTAGGTTTGTTTTCGCTCAACCCTTAATGATTCTTTTTAATCTATCCATTAAAACTTGCACATTCCCGAATAGGTGGAAACGCGCTCGCATCTCACCAGTCTTCAAGAATGGCGACAAGTCTTGTATCTCCAACTATAGGCCGATATCCATTTTATCCAACTTTGCCAAAGTTTTTGAAATTTTCCTCTACCGTGTTATTTATAATAAAGTAAAAAGTTTTATTTCTCCTAAACAACATGGATTTGTGAATGGTCGTTCCACATGTACTAATTTAGCAACATTTGCACAATACGTATCGGAACAAATTGATAACCGCGGACATGTTGATGTGATATATACTGATTTATCTAAAGCTTTCGACAAGATTCAACACAACCTTATTTTACAAAAACTTTACAACCTAGGCTTAAACCGTGAAGCTTTAGCACTACTTAAGTCCTATTTAGAAAATAGAGTTTGTTACGTATACTATAATGGGTTCGTATCAACTGAATTTCTAGCAACATCGGGTGTCCCCCAAGGCTCTAACTTGGGTCCCTTATTATTCATTATCTTCATTAATGACCTACTGTCCACGATATCGTGTCCCGTATTAGCATTTGCTGATGACATAAAATTATATAAATCGATTAAGTGCCATGGGGATATGTTACACTTACAAAATAACATGGACTCATTTGTGAGATGGTGTGTTAAACACAAATTATTACTTAATACCACCAAGTGTTGTTATGTTTCGTACTCAAAAACTCTTTCTCCAATACAAACTACCTATAATATTGATGGTAGCCCTATTGCCAAGAAGGAAATAATGAAAGATCTCGGTGTCATATTTGATTCTCGCCTAACATTTCTCGACCACCTCGATAGCGTGTGCTCCTCTGCATCGAAGTCCTTAGGATTTGTAATGCGCGTTAGTCGCAACTTCACCGATACTAACCTAATGAAGCAACTTTTTTGTACATACGTCCTCTGCAAACTGGAGTACGCTATTCTCGTGTGGTATCCTTTATATACATCACACGCGTTCAAACTTGACAGAATTCATAGACGTTTTTTGAAATACCTGTCCTACAGACTTGATGGAGTTTATCCTGAGATAGGAACTAGTCTCGAACAATTGTTAATTAGACATAACATGGTTTCTCTAGAAGACAGAAGGAGTCATTGCTGTGCACAGTATACCTCTAAGCTCTTGCATAGTCAGATAGACTGTTCATTTCTCTTGGGCAAAATTCCAATCAATATTCCCAGATCATCGTCTAGATCTACCGCCAGTTTTCGTCTGCCGATTCCAAGGACTAACGTACTACGTAGAGCACCTATCTTCGTAATGTGTAAAGCTGCTAACGAAGCATCTCAGGATATATTTTAAGACTAATATTTATATACTTATTTACTTGTTCTAATCATTTTTACTGTTTTGTATATTGATATTTATTACTTGTATTACTTGTATGGGTTTACACCATTTGTTTATGTATTTATATGTGTATATGTATATATAGGTGTATCTATGTACGTGTGTTTGTATATGTGTATGCATGTGTGTGTCTTGTATGTGTATGTATGTATATATATATATATATATATATATATTATTATTATTATTATTATTGTTCTGTCATTGGGGTTCGCTCTGTTGGACAATAAAGTATTATTATTATTATTATTATTATTAATACATCAAATTGTAGTTAGTCTGGTCTAGTCCTAAACATATATAGTTCATTCTCCATAGTCCTAAACCATTTTTTAACATGAGACTTAACATTGGTGCGTAGGGATGTTTTAGCGTTTGCAAAGACAAAACAGCCATAACATTAATGAACTTAATACATAACATTCCCAACCCTTTACAATATTTTTAGCTTATTGCCTTTATGGCGTTTTGTTCATTTGTTTTGTTAGTTCATCTGATAACAAAGTCAGATATTTTTTTGCGATATTTTCTGTCGAGGAAAATGTTAACCCTTTGAATTCGTGAACTGTTCTTGATGGAGTCTTCTTCTTCTTTTAGCTCTAGAGCCTAGGAAGGGCTTTGGCTTCCTTCTGCCTCCTTCCAATTGTATCTGTCTTCTGCAGCTGCCATCCAACTTCTAAGACTTTCATGTCTTCTGCTATCTTATCCTTACATCTAGCTCGGGGTCTTCTTCTATCTTATCCTTACATCTGGTTCGAGGTCTTACTCTACCTCGCGTCTTCCTTTGTCATCCGTTTCATGTGTCCGGCCCAACTGCTCCTTTTTACTTTTATGTATCTGACAATATCCTCTCCTTTTATTAGTTCCAGTAGTTCGTGGTACATTTCTCTCCTTCTTCTCGTGTTGCTCCAAACATTTTTCTTATTATTTTTCTTCCAAATACTCGGAAGGAATTTTTATCAGCTTCTATCATATTCCATATTTCTGAACCATATGCTATCACTGCGCGCACAAGTGTCCGAAGTTTTGCGTTCTTTGAGACTATTTTTGATTTGAATATTTTCAAGTTAGTTTAGCATAGTAACATCGATTTGCTGATTGTATTCTTTCTTGTACGCATAGTGTGATGTAATTTGACGTATTAAAGTGCACTCCTTAATATTTAAAGCTCATCACTCGTTCGAAGTTATGTTCATCTATCTGTAGCCTTTGAGGGATGTCTCCTATGTCTCCCCTCCTTGCTATTAGGTATTTTATCTAATTGTCGTCTTCTTCTTGTTTCTAATAGGACTACTTTGGACCACGCTTGTTCAACTGCTGGGCTTTTATCTTTGCACAGTATTATCGCATCTTCTGTAGGTGTAACTCCTTTCTCTCTTCTGTCCAGGGGGTACCTTTCCTTCGGGGTCTTTTTCTGAAATCCGCGGATACCCTTCAGGGTGCGTCTCACAGACTGTCTGTTTTGGAGATCTGTTGTTCTAAGTTCTTTAATATCCTTCTCGGTTTCTGTCAACCAAGTGGTACGAACCTTCTGGTTTTGCCAGAAGGTGAACAGACGATTGGTTAGTCGGTTTGGAGGCAATCTTACAAGGTGGCCATAGAAAGCTAACCTTCTTTTCCTTGCATAGTCACAGAGCCTCTCAATATGTTCGTCGAACTCAGAGTCATGTCGCCTTCGGAATTCCCCATCTTCTTTTACCGGGTCTAGAATCCTCCTGAGGATTCTCTTCTCTCTGACTTACAATTTTTCTACCAGACCTCTTCGGTTCAAGTAAAGACACTCCATGGCATACCCGGCTTTTGATCGTAAGACTTATGTGTTGTGCTTAAGTTTCAGGTTACGTAACAGGTATTTCTTGTTGTAGGTGTTCTTAGTCAGTCGGTAGGCTAGTTCTACTTGTGGACTCTCATGGATATTATTGCTCTTTCTGATGAGTTGGTTTCAATCCATTCGCCGAGTTACTTAAATTTCTCAGTCCTCTTGATGTTTTCCTGCTCTAGTAACATCTCTCTGTTTGCTTCTTTCGTGTTGTTGGAGAATTCTGTCTCTCTCCAGCGACACTTGAAGATCTACTTGGGCAGCCTGTTTTTTGAGGCAATTTACCTGCATTGTTGCAATCTCAAGAGAATCAGCAATCAGTGCCATGTTATCTGCAAAGGCCAGGTAATCTACAACCAGTTCATCGTTCTTACAGCCCAGGTAGATACAACTCCCAAGTTGATCAGTCCCAGATCAGAATGACTCATCTCTCATAACCTTTTCCAGGACACAGTTAAAGAGAAGTGGGGAAAGTCCATCTCCTTGTCTCACTCCGTTTTTTATCTCAAAGCTTTCTGAGATCTCTCCTCTAAATTTAACCTTGGTATGATTTTTGGTCAAGGTTTCTAGGATGAGTCTGCGGATTTTGTTGTCTAGCCCTAGTTCTTGTAGTACTTTGTTAAGCGTTTCTCTATCAATGGAATCGTATGCCTTCCTAAAATCAACAAAGGTGACGACCATCTTGCGGTTCCTCATCTTGGAGTATGCAAGTACAGTCTTAAGATTGAGGACCTGTTCAACACAGGATCGGGTCTTCTTGAAGCCTCCCTGATATTCTCCCAGTTGACTATCCAGCTGATTTTCTGCCATTGTTTGTAACGCCTTGGAGAGAATCTTGTATGTTACAGGGTCGAGAAAAATTCCACAGTTGTTGTGTAGATCAGTAAGATCTCCCTTTGGTGAAGCGCATGCATCAGACCCGATTTTCAATCGGGTTAATTTCTGTTTCCCAGATGTCCTGGATGATCTCGGTTAGCTTGGCCACCGCATTGCTTCTAGCACCTTGCCACAGTTAAGCAACGATAGAGTCATCTCCAGCTGCCTTATTATTCTTAAGAAGTTCATTGATCTGGCCAACTTCATAAAATGATGAGGACAGCGAGTCCGAGTTTGGTGTGCTTTGTTTGTGGTCGAAATCTTCGCTGGGTGGATCACAGTTGAGTAGATTTTTTAAGTACTGGGCTAAAAGGTGGCAGTTGTCCTTGTTGTGGAAATCCTTTGTTTTGCCTTGTGAATTTCTGAAGTGGAGGCTTGGCGGAGCGGAGCGTATTTTCTGAGTGCCTGCTTGTAGGTTCCAAAGAAATCTCTGGAATTATTCTTAGCAAAGCTCTCTTCGACTTGGGTTAGTTGGTTTTGTGTTAAGGTCTGTTTGGTTCCTCGAATTATTTTCTTTAAAATAATTATCTTATTATCGTCTATAATTTGCCCAATTTTCTTTGCCTTCGCTCCTAGGATCTTTGATATTTCTTTGGGTGTTTGAACATTTTTTGCCAGGATCAGGATGTCGTGTGCATAGCTGCATATTTGGTAGGATATTGTTATAATCGTACCTTTTCTATTGAGTTCGCCAATAGCGTGTTGTAGGGCACGATTAAATAGATGTGCTGATAGCGCGTCTCCTTCTCTTACGCCCGTCTTAATTTCAAAATCTTCGAATTCTGCATTTTATATTAATACTTTCGCTTTTTACTCTTTTAAGGCTCGTTCGGACCGGGGCGGAGCGTTTGCGTCGCGAAATTTCCGCAGCGAAAAATTCTCTAGTGGCGCGGCAGCGAAATGGTCATGCCCACACCAAAACGGGATTTTTAGGTGTATAGTCATGAGTTCCTCAGAGGAAGAAGCTTAGCTATTAGTATTGACCACAGAAGAAGAAAATCGGTCAGTTTGTTATTTTTTATTTTTTATTTTAATACACAGCGACAGCGAAACTAACCGAGCATGCAGCGTTCTTGTCTTGAAACGCTGCACCACCGCGGCTATGGCGGAAATCGCGCCTGCTGAACATGTATATAAGCCGCCACGTCAATCAGTCCGCCGCGATAACGCACCGGTCGCTGCAGTGAAACTTCCGCGTCGGCCTGTAAACTCCTTTATTGCTGACATTGCCATGGCGGCGATGAATTTTCGTGGTATGCCCATTATTTTGAGGGATTGCTCTAGATCCTTCCTTCTTATACTGTCAATAGTATATTTCCTAAATTCAGTCCTAATTCCAGTTCTTGATAGAGTATTATCCTATATACTATACATTGGAGTTGTACCTTATATATTTGAATTATTTAGTGGTCCAAATACTCACGCTTTTATACCTTCCGCCGGGTTTCAAATATCTTTATAGCTCATTGTTCTACCTTTATATCCTATGCCATGAATTCTTCTTTTACTACTCCACATTTGCGTGATAGTTTTCCTCAAAATACCATATAGCACCTCCAACAAACAAGTGAAACAAGTGCGAAATGGCGGATGAAAAATCGCCAATGGGTATCTAGGAATACGAAAATTGGGTATCTAGAATTTTGGTTTTAGTATTATGAAGTCGATTTTTGGTTTAATTCAATTATTGTCCTCCAGAAAACGGTAGTGTCTTTTTTCATCTAAGAAGATTTTCAACAGAAAGATAGCATAAACAGTTGTTCTCAGAAATCAGTAATTCGCACTTTTTCTTTTGGATGTGCGATATTTGCCACGATTTTAAAATCTAATTTTATTTTCTCGAGTTAATAATCAAACTTAAAATAAAATATTCTATTTACATTAAATACTATTTCTTTTTTATGATTTGGAAATAATTTACTTTTTCTTTAATTGCAACAAGTTGGTGTGAACATTTAATTCAAACTTCTTCATGTTATTGTAGATTAAAAGCACTTATTTACACTTATTTTCGCTTTAATAGCATCATTTTATAACGCGAAAAAGTTTTTTTTATAATATTATTAGGGCGACATATGGCTTTTATGACTATGTGCTAAACTTTATGAACCGTAAATAAAATATAAACTTAAAATATGTGCTCGAAAAAAGAAAGTACATTTAAGACTATGGTATACCAAATTCAGCAAATATATTCGAAGGACACTTATAATTCAAGTATGTATTTTATTGCTTACATACATAAAATATACATATAAAAGAATTTTATATTTTATATATTTTTATTTATGGCCAGTCAGCTGCTAAAATAATTGTCTTATACGAAAACGAAATATTCTATTTGTGTTTGGACTGTGTCTCACGAAAATCAAATTTTCTAATTTTAAAACAGGGTTGCTCTCGTCTCCACCACGTGTGGATCGTATTTTTAGGGTGGAAATGAGGATAATGGGTGGAAGGATCCCTTCAAATTGTTGTCTTCCAGACGATAAATGCCGCTGCAGCCCTTTGGGATCGTGATTACACCCCTGGTTAACTTGCGCTATTAATTGCGTGCACGTGTCGGTCTAACTTGGCTTTGCGCCTCGACTCCGTTCCACTCACTTCTTACGCTCGAAGCAGACTACCCGAATAATATAAATTCGCGAATTAAATTTAATATACACCGTTCCCCTTTTGTTGATCGGTGCCGAAATCGATTCAAATGTTTAATTAAAAATACAGATTTACTAAAATTGGCGCGAACTGTAGAACAAATTGCCGCGAACAATGTGTAATGTATAACTTTAGCAGTTCAACATACTGTTTTGGAAGAAGTTGGTTTAATTTGCGGACAAGTTCCTGAAACCAAACCTTGTCGAATGACAGGGCACCATCTAAGAAGATCGATGCGCAAACTTTCTTTTCTTCTAAGGCCTTTTAGATAATTTCTGTAATTCGATGTACCTGATCTATTGTAGAATGCTTACATATAATTCCAAATTGGTGGTTGGGAATTAGGTTTTTTTTTCTCAATGATTGGTTTTAAACTCTCTGATGGCAGTTTTTCAAACAGTTAGGAGATTATCTCTGTTCGGCCTATATGATTTGACTTCTTGTGGTTACTTGCCAGGTTTTGGTATCATGACCACTTCTGCTATTTTCCTGATATTGGGAACAAGCTTTAACCTAAACGATGCACTCAACGGGTAGGTTAATTTAACACTAGTTTTTCGTGGTAGCTGCTGGAGCTGGTAGGATTTCTCCTTTGATTAACTCGTAGCCTGGTGCTTTCCTTGAGTTTAAGTTTGTTTTTATCTCGTTCGTAACATCTTTTGGAGGGTGGTTAAAGGGATTCTCTCTTCATCTTGCTTAACTATATCTAGCAGCGCAGTGTCTGCTTCTATTTTATTCTGTATAAAAATTTCTTTCAAATACTTGGCGAAAAGTTCTGCTTTTTGCATGTTTTCCCGGGAACTTTAGTTTTCAGGAACCATTTTCCATTCTTAACGGCGGAGCTTGATTAATCAAATTTGGTTTTTTATATGCCTTCTATAGGGAGTATTCGGTAACACTATGCGCTGTTGGACCTTCAGCTATGGTAGCTACTAATCGAATCTTCTATATTTTTTAAGTTCTCTATTTAGTCGCTGTGTTCTGTTAATTAGAATATTTTTATCTATTGGATCCCTAGTTTGTTGCCATACCCTTCTAGCTTTCCTTTTTTCTGTTACCAGTACCCTGATTTCATTTGGGTAGTTATTTGCCACTGTTTTCCTGATGGTGGTTTTGGTATTATCCCATACTGCCTTCTATATGTCTTTCATAAAGTTTACTGCTTAAAGATATATTAGCTTATATTCAGTCCAATTTTCGACAATTTTTTCCAGCAGCGTGGGCCGTATATCGGCAATAACGCGGCGAATGCTGGAAGCTGAAAGCCAAAACTGATCCAAAGTAGTCCATACGTGTGATATTGCATGACCCTGGAGGCCAATTCACAGGTCCGTTGCGCGGTCGGCGAATGTTTCCTACAATAAATTGTTGTGTCGCGTGGTGTGTGGCATGTTGCGCCTTCTTGTTGTAACCAAACCTTCTCCGCATTAACTTCATTCAACTGGGGAACGAGAAAGTCAGCAACCATTAAACGCGTTTGATTTTGACTGCGAAGCGAAATTGACTGACATGTGCTGGCCGGCATCATCTTTAAAGAAATATAGCTCAATGATACCATCATCCCATAAAGCGCACCACACAGTGTGTTTTTGTGGATGTAACGGCGTCTGTAAAAATGGAGGTACACCAATGTGGGAGAGGATCCATCAACTTATTGTCAGGGTGTTGAATGAAGAGATTATGCCAAGTGTCTGGAAAATAGGCATTATTTTTCCAATACGCAAGAAAGGAAACAAGAAAGAATGTTCCAATTGCCGAGGAATTACTCTTCTTAACGCCACTTACAAAATATTATCCAGCGTAATATACAATAGACTATCAATATATGAAGAAGAGATACTTGGGGACTACCAATGAGGTTTTTGAAGGAATCGATCAACAACGGACCAAATACATCTAATAAGGCAAATGCTTGAAAAATGTTATGAGCATAACATAACTTTGTTCCACCTGTTTGTTGACTACAAACAAGCTTTTGATAGCTTGTCTAGAGAAGAACTATTGTTCCAGTTACTTGCCCTTGGAATTCCTCAAAAACTTATAAGAATGGTAAACTTAACTGTAACCAATACTCGTGATCTAGTATTAGTAGCATCCAAACTCACGGACGAATTCGACACATTCTACAGGACAGGGGTCAGGCAAGGTGATGCGCTATCTGCTATGCTATTCAACGTTGTACTTCAATCGGTTATTAGAAACCTGCACATAACAGGCCACATACACACAAAATCTCAGCAGCTATACGCATATGCCGATAATATAATTATATCAGCACGAACAGCAGAAAGCCTAAAAGAAGCTACTGCCTCCTTAGAACAGAAATCTAGCGTGGCCGGACTAGTAATAAACGTGAATAAAACCAAGTTCATGAGAAGTACCAGGGATCCAACACCCTGGCCAGAGCCACTTCAAGTCAACGCATTTAATTTCGAAGAAGTCAGAACCTTCTCTTACCTAAGGTCGAAAATAACTAACGACAACAGAATCAGCGAAGAAATCAGTGCGAGAATTGTAGCAGGAAAGAGAGCTTATTAAGCGAATAAGAAACTACTGGGAGAGAAGCTTCTAAGTGTCATATCAAAGGTAAAGATCTATAACACACTCATTAGACCTGTCATAATATACGCCTGTGAAACATGGACCATATCTACGATCAAAGAAAACGCACTACGAATCTGCGAAAGAAGCATATTACGCAGAATCTTTGGCCCCGTACAGGAAAACTGTGGTACATGAGATGCAGAATAAACCATGAACTAGACAAACTAATTGGAGGAGCGGACATCATAAGACATGTAAAGGCACTACGGTTACAATAGTTTGGACATGTTATGCGTATGGAAAGCACCCGAGGACCGAAAATACTGACGAACTGGAGTCCACATGAAAGATGAGCTCGTGGTAGACCACGTAAGAGATGCCGAGATGACTGCATCGACGACCTAAAGATATTCCGTGTGAGAAACTGGCTGCAATTGGTTAACAGCGGGGAGATATGGAAGGATGTTGTAACTCAAGCCAAGGCCCAACCAGGGCTGTTGAGCTATAGAAGAAGAAGAACGGCGTCTCAATAATGGCTGCTGGATTTTCTTCGCACCATATCCGGAAATTTTGTTTGTTTACGTAGCCATTTGGCCAAAAAATGAGCCTCATCACTGAACAACATTTTTTTATGAAAATGAGTATCAAGAAAAAGCTTATGATAGTCATGCGGCTTCAGCTCTTGCACCAGCTGTATCTTGTTAGCTCGTAAAACTAGATCTTTTTTTAAATTCGTTCATAAGGGGGATGGACACAACTCCAATTGATGTGCGCGATGGCGAATCGACTCATTCGGCTCCTCCTCAACACTATGCTCCACAGCCGCAACAACTTCTTCTGTACGACGTTTCTGCGTATGCACATTATCAATTAGGCTATGCGTCTTGCGAAAACGATCCATGGTTTTCCATGTAACTTGCCCGGATGGACGATTATGTCGACCCTAAAGTGGAAGTAGCGCACGGTAAGTTTCGAAAACTGCACCAACGACTTTCGAAGTAAATTTGCACAATTTGCAAGCGTTATTCTGGAGTAAGTCTTTTCATGTTCATGTCCTCTCAAACTGATTGTCAATAGAAACAGTGTTTCAAGGTCGAAAAACAAACCTCTAAACACACACCCAATATATAGTTACCTGAAAATGAAGACACAGATATACAGGAGAAATTATATGTGGACTAAATCAGATCCAAAATGTGGCAAAGCTATTTTTATAAAAAGGCTTGGAAAATATAATACGGTAACTTTATTCAGGGTGTCACGACGAATTGGAATAATAAGCAAATGAGAGGCATGCAAATCTCTTTATACATCCGATTTTTTTTTAAGAATGAGTATGAAGATTATCCACAACAGGTTAAGGTATTGAATAGATTCAGAAATAAGGTCTGGAAAAAATAATGGAAGCAGCTAGAGCCGGGGTTATATTAGAGCCGCGTCGCGTGTCGCAACGCTGCCTGACGCAACTGGCTGGTGGTTATACTACAGTGTCGTGTCGCCGCGTGTGCTGACTATTTTTTGTGTAAGTTCAGTGGCGACCGCGTAAACGTCCCCACCTATTTGCAATGTTCTCTTCCGATTCCTTTATAGCAAATTTTATAAATCCGTTAAAATAATTTTTTAAATATCTTAGCCTGTTGCCAATTAGGTTTAAAGCTCCGTAAAGTAAAGCTTATTTCATCATTTTCTTCATGAAATATTTACATACAGAAAATATTAAGTCATTGCTACAAAGTCCAGAGCTTAGGGCTGCAGGGCATATTATTTTCGGACTTTAGTCATAATTATTGCGGCTTTTCACTATTGCGGATTTCAACAAAGTTTATTCAACAAAAACGATACAAGTATTTTACAAATATATGGTTTAATGATAACTCGGGCGCAGTTACTATCTACAACAAGACAAGAGTTCCAGACAAGAGTAGATAAGACCAGGCAAGAGCAATTTATACTCTCTTACTAGCTCAATAAGTTTGTCGGCGCGCGTACTGAAATGTGGTAGACGTCCGCTTGCTTGCTCGTCAACACACTGCGCCGGAATGCGCGTAACCACGTCGTGATTATACTAGCGCGGAGCGAGACAACGCGTTATTTCCCCCATTAAAAATTTCGACACTTCACGTCACTTGTTTAATATTGTAATTTGTTGACCAAAGATATAATGCAATTTATTGGAAAACATAGTGTTCGATATTTTCCAAAACACAAGTTGCTATGTTGTATTATATTCTTTGCTCTTTTAGTTACTTCTATTATTTGTTATGCAGTTTTCAATGCATATTTTTACAAAATCACTGGTCGAAATCCAATCCCCAACACTAAATCACTTTTTTGTAATAAAAACCTTTACTGAATTAAATATGTATAAAAAAAACTGATATGAATTTCAGAATGGGGTATTATGTTGCATCAAATGATTTTATTAGTAAAATTTTAGGACGGGATATAATATCAAATGATCACTCCAATTCCAAACAAACATCATTTATTTGTTTGTAATAAAATCCGCACTAAATTAAATAATTCACACACACCAAATGTCCGGATCAAATTAACACAATTCAAATCTTTATAAAATATTTTAAATTGCGAAAACATATTTTAATAACACAAAAACAAATAGTTTATTATTATATTTTATTGAAATATTTGTTCAATTTATTTAACACGAAATGTAGCTTGAATATATGAATTTATTCAACCGGTACATAGCTTTATAATATTAAGTCTCTTTAAGACTACGAATAAATTCATGTTGAAGCAACTAATTCCCTGGCTAATTCCACTCAGGATATTGAATTATACAAGAGACATTTGCATGTTATTACTAGTACCAGTAATAACATGCAATTGACTGTTCAACGCCTCATACTGAACAGGATTGGGACCCAAATCTGAAAATCCCCAGAATCTCCCCCAGCAAGCAGACTTCAGACCTGGAAAGTCCTGTACTGGCCAGGTACTGAGTCCACCCAGCAAATTGAGGATGGCTTTAAAAGAAAGGAAAAGACGGCAGTCTTTGTAGATTTATCAGCGGCTTATGACATTATATACCACAAAATATTACTAGAGATTTTTTTTTAAATGACAGGAGATTACCAGCTGACTAAAGTAATAAAAACAATGCTTCCTAACAGAAGATTATACGTAGAATTTCAAGGTACAAGATGCCGCAGGAGCAACCAGAAGAATGTCTTCCCCCAAGGTAGCGTGCTGGCCATCCATACTCTTCAACGTGTATATCAACGATCAACCAACCGGCCCAACAACAAGGAGCTTCATTTATGACGATGATATAGCAATGACCTGCCAATCAAAAAACATTGAAAAGATAGAAGAGCACCTAACAGAATCGCTCTCAGAGTTTAGCAATTATTATAGATTAAACCAGCTCCGGCCCAAACCAGCAAAGACGCAGATATGCTTATTCCACCTTGATAACCGATAGGCGAAAAGAGAACTGCAAATAGAGTGGAATTCTGTGAGACTGCAACACTGCCCAAACCCAGCCTATTTGGGGCTTACATTAGACTGTAACCGAACTCTGGCCTACATAAAGCATATTGATAAAACCAAGGCGAAAGTCTACACTAGGAATGGCATCCTCTGGAAACTGACCAACGTACGCTGGGGATCCAACCCTAACGTCCTGCGCTCCTCGCCCCTTGCGCTGTACTACTCCGAGGCCGAGTATGCATTCCCCGTATGGGAGAGATCAATACACGCCTGTTGACTGGACCCTCTCCTGAACCACACTTGCAGATTAATAACGGGATGCTTAAACTCACCAGACTTGACCAACTATACATGCTAGCCGGGATTGCACCACCTCAAATAAGGAAGGAAACCCAGGCCATGTCCGAACGAAGTAAACAACGCGACGACATCAGACACCGTCATTGCACGGACATGCCCAGCCTGTAGCCAGACTAAAATCAAGACGAAGCTATATGCAATCCACACAGGCCTCTAAAGCTGCAACCAAGGAGGCAAAATGGGAACAGCGCTTATCGGACAGTTATATCCCAATCTGGAATCCTAGAGAAAAACTCCCTGCAGGGTCGGACCTAAACTGGGGTACCTGGAAAACCATCAACCGACTACGCTTCCAAATGGGAAGATGCAAGAACAACCTCCTGAAGTGGGGATATGCGGAAAAGGAAGCATGTGAATGCGGAGAATCCCAGACAATGGAACACCTTCTGGTGTGCCAATCCCTACAAGTTCCATCTACCCTCTGGGACCTATGGTCGTGTAACGAAAATTCTGTGATGTGTGCTGAACATTGGAGTGATATATGAGCATTTTATAAGAACATTTTCTTTGAATAGTTGACATTTCATGACATGAGTGATATACATATTTTTTTATATTTTGAGTAGCTCAGACACGATTAACTAAAACTAGTACCAGCAACGACTACAATTCTTACCAAAATCCAGGTAGCCAAACAGCTGCTTGTAACGGTTGTGAGGAGCCATGGGCAAATTTTGATGAATTCAAAAATATTTTAGTAAGTGATATTGCCATTATCACTAACATCAGACGTGAAGCCATACACGCAGTGAAAAATTACATGAAATTGCGCAAAGAACCGGACTACATATGTGTTATGAAAAAACCCAATATATAGAAAGACAACCAGAAAATAACTCATCTTTAAACACACAATACGGTAAGATAACACAAGTCCCCCATTTTAAATACCTTGGTGAAACCATACAGTCCTCGAGACTAAACCGAATCGCCAATGAACAAAGAATTACCAAACTATAGAAGGGCTACAAGCTAAAGTGGTCTCACTACAACAAGAAGTGCATCTCGCTAGATGCAAAATTAGGGCAATATTCTTATCACCGATCATCGACGTTATCGACTGTCATTCCAAAATTATGGATATAGAAAAATAGGAAAGAAGAATTCTCAGAAAGATTTACGGGGCAGTTAATAATAAAGGTTTTTGGATGAAAAGACCTCAAAACGAAATTTACCAAAAGATCCACGATAAGGAACGTAATCAGAAAATGCCGAGCACAGTTTTATATACACATTTACAAGATGAAAAACTTCAGAACGGCGAAGAAATTTCTCAACGTTATAACACAGAGTAAGTGTGACACTGAGTGGCTGACAGAGGTTCAGAGGGACTTACAACAGGTCAACATACAAAATATCGAGTACCGCACTGAGTGCCGGAATAATATAAAAAAGGTTAAGTTTGAGGATAGACCAACCTGGAAAAAAATGGACAGGTGAGCAAGCGAGAGAGAACGACATAATATGAAATCATGTATTCAAGTTCAATCGCTCTCCTAAAGGGGAACAATCGATTAAATAAATAAATAAAATATATTGATTTGTTTTCTCATGAATTCCGCATTGATGTTGAGGGTTGGTTCTAAAAAGAACCGGATTCTCGACGTTTCGGCGAACTGACTTTCGCCAGTTTCAAGAGATATATGCGTACGTGCTGGTTAAGTGGGGGTCGACGCATACTGTGCGCTCGTTTTATAAGGTCTCCTTTGTTTCCTTGCGGTTTGTTGAGTTGCTTCATTTTTCCGCAGTCCTCCTATGTTCCTGTTATTAGTTTTGGTGTTCTAGTTTGGTCCTTTTGGGGTTTTTTGTTTCCATTGTTATTGCTTCTAGAGCGCTCGTGGGTCGTGACTAGTTATAACTGTCTGGCTTCGGATCATGCGCGTTGTGTGAGGTGCTTTGGTTTCCCTTTTTGTTCGTCTTTTTGGTCGTATATCTGTCAGGTGTATGAGATTTCGTTTTGAGGGTGAATATAATCGGTCGCCGTGCCGGGGGGAGTCGCAAGCAAACATCTCTTGTGTTCAGACAGTAGTCTCTTTTTTATCTCTATGACTTGTATACATGTATACACATGACATTTTCTGGCAAATCTGTGCAAGAGTCTTTGAGTTTCTAAAATCCGTCCAGTTACCGGTGTTGGTGTGATGGAGAAAAGCGAATGAAACTGTCTTCTTGTGTCTGACGGAAACTGCATGTTCTTGAATGGTAGCCGATATTTTTTCTAGATGAACATAATGATACGAAAAATAGCTTGAATATAATTAATATTCAACCTTTTTGTTAATCTACAAAATTAAGTCCTACTAGGATTTAAACAAATCTCATATTGAAACAACTACTTCCCTGGCTAATACCATGCAGGATATTGAATTACTCAATAGACATTTGTTTGCTATTACTAGTACTACTAGTTAAATAACATTTAAGATCATTTCTTTCTACATAAAGTCTGCAGATGGCTAGTCACCTAATTTATGTAAAAATAAATGATCTTAAATTTCTAATGACTCCAATAGTTGCGGCAGTTGCTGCAATTATGCAACATATTTAGTTTATGTATTTCGGGAATTTATTACTACATTCTAGACAATGGTTACAAAGTGAATTTCTATCTTTATTAAGAGCAAAGGCAAGAAAATGTTCTGACAAACGAGTTTAATTATTTCGTCCTGTCTGATCTACGTACACGCTATTGCATACCGAACAATGAATCTTATATATGCCGGATTTTTGGGGGGGTCGATTTTGTCTTCAGAATTAAATAATATTTGGGATAATTTCAATGAAATTGAAATGCTGCTTGTAGATTTTATTTTGCAAAACGTTTGCTATTTTTTCGATTATTTAAATTTTGTTTCTTGGTATATATTTTGGTCATTGTGGGTCGTTTTTTAT
Source organism: Phosphuga atrata (assembly GCA_944588485.1). NCBI lineage: Eukaryota > Metazoa > Arthropoda > Insecta > Coleoptera > Silphidae > Phosphuga > Phosphuga atrata. The sequence goes on along the minus strand of OX155896.1, from coordinate 9,207,232 downwards.
TTATTAAGTTTTGGAGAGAGTAGTTGTAGTAGGAGAGTGTAGTTGGAGCCATTCTCTATGACAATTGACATATTGACGATTGATTTATTGATATTATCGATAAGAAGTTCTTACATATCTAATCTTTGTATTTTTAGGCTTCAATGCCTTGTCGTTTCTAATTTTATTTTAATTTTATGTGGTCAAATTTTCCATTCTATCTTAGTCATACTTATATATTTTTCAGTTTTCATTGTAAAAAAATAGTGAAAAAAGTAAAGCAAACCTTTTCGATTTTCTGATTTTAATTAAAATAGGTGAAACGGATATGTGGGTTCAATTGAATTAAATAATGACTGATATTTATAAAGCACAGAGTCGTCCAGATATAGGGAGCGTAAATAAAGCTACACATTAAAATGAAACGTTCAACTGTTTTGTTGGTAATATTAAATAGAACGTCAATATGAAAACGAAAATAAATAAACAGGCCCTTGGCAATTAAGTAAATCTGCGACTTGTATCGACAAACGCATAAAAGCGAGAATTATATTCTCATACCATTTAAAAAATATGATATGATAAAAATATGATATGGTAAAATATGTATTTATTTAACAGAAAACTATCAGTAATTCGTAGCTCTGTTAGACTGGATCTGTTAGATAAAATTTCGAGTGAATAGATGAGAAAGACAAAAGACTCCAGCCTAGACACAACAGATTACACAGAACCTCCAAATTGGTAAGATTTGACGTAGAGCGACTTAAGAACAGTCAAGAAGTAAGTTAGAGACTGAACAATACAGATCTAAATAGCTGGGACGAACTGAAGGAGACTCTTGTCAAGGCGGCCAATGAACTCGCCCCTCTCGCTAGAAGAAGGAAGCATCCGTGGTGGACTGAAGACTGTGACAATGCAATAGCCCAAAGACATACAGCCTGGTTGAAGTGGTATTCTAAAAAGACCAAGGAAAATTGGCATAAATTTTTGAAACAAAGAAAGCTTACAGCCAAGATAATTCAAGGAAACAAACCAACCTTCGCACAAAACTAACTAACCCGAATCGAAGAGAGCTTTGCTATGAAGAACTCCAGAGATTTCTTTGGAACCTTCAGGCAGACACTCAAAAATACTCTCCGTCAAGCCTCCACTTCAGAGGCTCATAAGGCAAACTGACTTTTAACAACAAGGACAACTGCTACCTTTTAGCTCAGTACATTAAAAATCTACTCAACTGTGATACACCCAGCGAGGACTTCGACTATAAACAAACCAAACCAAACCCGGACCCGCTGCCTCCTTCATTAGAAGAAGTGGGCCAGATCATTCAACTTCTCAAGAATAATAAGGCAGCTGGAGAGGTCTCTTTCGTTGCTGAACTGTGGAAAGGTGCTGGAAGTAATGCCGTGAGCAAGATAATCGAGATCATACAGAACATCTGGGAAACAGAGAAATTAATTCCTCAATCTTAAAACTGTACCTGCATACTCCAAGATGAGAAATCGCAAGGTGTAGTACTCCAGGAACTAGGGCTAGAGAACAAATCCCGCAGACTCATCCTATAAACCTTGAGCAACACTTACTCCAAGGATAAATTTAGAGGCGAGATCTCAGAAAGCTTCGAAATAAAAACTAGAGTGAGACGAGGAGATGGAGATGTGGCGTATTCTCTTCAACTGTGTCCTTGAAAAGGTTTTGAGAGAATGGTGCAAGGAACTAATAAACTTTGGTGTTCAGAGTGGTATCTACCTGGCACGTAAGAATGATAGACAGGTTGTAGACCGGCCTTTGCAGATGATATGGCGCTGATTGCTGATACTCTTGAGATGGCAACAATGCAGGTTTATTGCTTTAGAAAACAGGCTGCGAAAGTGGCTCTTCAGTGTCGCTGTAAAACAGAATTCTTCACCAACATTAAAGAGCATCTCTCTGTTTAGATGTTACTAGAGCAGGGAAGCATCAAAAGGACTGATAAATTTAAGTATCTCGGCGAATGCATTGAACCCAATTTATCAGAAAGATCATCATTATTCAAGAGAGTCAACAAGTTAAATCTAGCCTATCGACTGACCAAGAACATTTAAAACAAGAAATCCCTATCACACAACCTGAAACTTAAGCACTTCACATCAGTCTTACGACCAGATGCCATGGAGTGTCTTTACTTGGACCGAAGAGGTCTGGTAGAGAAATTTGAAGTCAGAGAGAGGAGAATCCTCAGGAAGATTCTAGACCCAATAAAGGAAGATGAGAAATTCCGATGGCCACATAACTATGAACTCTACGAACATATTGATAGGCTCTCCGACTGTGCAAGGAAAATAAGGGTAGCTTTCTGTGGCCACGTTGCAAGATTTTCTCCAACCTACTAACCAACCGTCTGTTCACCTTCTGGCAAAACAAGAGGTTCGTGCCACTTGGTTGACAGAAAAGGAGAAGGATATTAAAGGAATGGGAATAACAGATCTCCAAAACAGACAGTCTGTGGGACCCACCCTGAAGAAAATCCGTGGATTTCAGGAAAAATCTCGAAGGAAAAGTACCCCCTGAACTAAAGAGAGAAAGGAATTACACCGTCAGAAGATGCGACAATACTGGGCAAAGATCAAATCCCAACAGTTGAACATGCGTGGTCCAAATTAGGCCTATTCGAAACGAAGAAGACGAAGAAGAAATACAATTTTACAATTCTTTGTGCAATTTTGTATGTTATATGTTTGTATATTATAAGTGTGTGTAAGATATCATAGAATGTTTTCATTTGTTTGAAAGGGCTATCGATGCCATTATGTATGAAATATAATATTCTGCAGTCGTCCCCCGGCGCATAAATCAAGCTGAATTTAAAGGGCATGAGTTATGTTGGCATTGAGGGCCGCTGTGGTTTGTGGCTTATTCGCATAGACATTTGACTTGTGACATGTTACATAGACAAGGAAATACCACAAGAAAAAAATCTAACGGGGTCAAATCGATCTGGGTGGCTAGCTCACATCACTTCCACATGAGTTGACCTAGCCCTCAAATCGCTCGTGCAGAATATCCAATCTGGAAAGAGCTGTAGATGACCTTGCCCTCAAATCGCTCGTGCAGAATGTCCAATCTGGAAAGAGATGTGTGGCAAGTGCGCCATCCTATTGAAACCACATGTCGTTGTTGTCCATATTATCCAATTCAGGTCAAAATAAATTGATCATCATAGATCTATAGTGTTCGCCGTTGACGGTTCTGGCTTGCTCAACGTAGTTCTCAAGGAAATATGGACCGACGACGTCGCCAGCCAAAATCCACATAAAAGAATAACTTCTTCGGGTTGTATTGGACGCTCTTGGATCTAATGTGAATTGGTATCGTCCCAAAGTCGAAAATTTTATTTATTGACATACTGACATACATTCATCAAGAAATGGGCTTCATCGCTAAAGATGAGTTTTTAATGAAAATTAGGGTCAGTTTACAACTGCTTCCCCTGCTGCGAGCGGGGGCAGCCCTGAGAGCGCTCTCTTAACGAACACACTCCGTAGTCTTTGGTCTTTTACCTAGAGCTCCTAGTTGAGTTTTGTACAGGTGCAGGCCCAAGTTACGGCGGAAAATTCGGCAAGTTGTGGTCTACGAAATAGCGAGCTCTTGTGAGCGACGCGAAATCGACTGCCTCGGATTCTCCAGCATACTCTCACGGACAGCGGCGATGTTTTGCGTTTCGTCGTCGTACTGGTGCTGATCTATTGTTTACTGAACCAGTGGACTCAAATTTATACAACACATTACCAATAGTACCAATAGTCCTCTCGGTAGGACGATTATGGAGACCGTAAAATGAGCGCAGCGCGCGGAACGTTGCCCGTTTTGATAATACAATTTTAATACTTGCAGGAGTTGCTATATCCGTCCATGGTTATTTGAAAAAAAACAGAGTGAAAATATAACAGCCAATTCGACAGGTGTAGCTTCAACATTATGGCCGCTACCAACTACCAAAGCTCGGAAGTCCCTATTAGAGACCCTTTATATATACCTAATTAATAAATCAGCACAAATTATTTATCTTTATTTTATATTTGTTAGGTTGTCAAAAACATCGCATTAAAAATTGTCGAGCCGAGAACGAAAAAAGTTTAAGAAGCCTTGGTCTAGATTAATTTTATCAGCATAGACTAACGATATATAAATTAACTTGATGACTGTAGTCTTTTTTTATTTTTTAGTATGGGGACGTAGCAAGCAAGCACTAGCGTTAGCTTATCAAATGGCCCACTTGGAATTCACGCGCATCCCGGTACCGCTTTTCGCATGTCGTCAGGATGCCGTTGTCTTTGTTATGTTACGCATTTGCTGCGTTACACCCCCCATTTCACATCATGTCTTTAGGGGTTCAGGCATTCTCGTAGTTAGGTTAGTTCCTGGCTTTCTGTCCAGCACGTTCGTCTGTCTCTTTCATCCTCATAATGCTTCTTATCATATCATCCGCTGCTCTCCAGTTGTCTTTGGACTTTAACATGACCTCCAACAGTGTCTTTACACCCAATTCTGATTTTGTCTTCGCTGTCTAGTCGTCCCTCTCCGGAATCCATCTTTTACATTCGAAGACCGTGTGCGCTGCACTGTCCGTTTGACCACAGTAGATACACGAATTGTCAGAGGCCCTGCCGATATTGTGTAGGTACTCTCTGAAGCATCCATGTCCGCTGAACGCTTGGGTCAGATAGTAGTTTATCTCCCGATATTTTCGTTCTACCCAAATTCCCACTTGTTGGATTAATAATTTTGTCCACTGTCCGTTTGTACAGCATGTCCAGTGGTTTTGCCACTCCTGGAAAAGATGTTTTTTTGGCAATTTTGGTAAGTTCTCAATTCTGTCCGCTATTCAGCTTTTTGTACAGTTCTTTTCTTTCTTTTATCAGGAGTTCTATGGGTGCTACGCCTGTCAACACGAGCACCGCATCCGTTGAGGCTGTCTTGTAAGCACTGCACACACGTAATGCCAGTTTTCTCTGCACTGTGACCAGCTCATTTTGAATGGTGTCTTTATCGACTGCGATTGCCCAGATTGGGGTACCATAGAGCATTGCCCAATGAGCGACTGAGCATAGAATCTTTCTCTTGCTACTTTTTGGTCCGCCGACATTGGGTTATCATCATCTTTTCCAGTGCTGCTGTTGCCTTAAGGGCTTTAGTCGCTGCTTGCATGATAAGTGGTGTAAATAGTTTCTTATCAATAATCACACCAAGATATTAAACTGCCTCCTTGGGCTTTATAGTTACGTCTCTGGCCTTAAATACTATCGGCCCTAAATGCCTCATTCCGGTCAGTAGAACAGCTTCCATTTTTTCAGGGGCCAGCCTAAAGCGCTTTTCTCCATTCATTTATTAATATGTGCAATCGCCCTATTTGCATGTTCTATTACTCTATCCTCGTCGTTTCCTGCTACTACCAGTGCTATATTATCAGAAAGGATGACTGTAGTCTAAAAACAGATGGATGCGCAAGAACACTCAGTCTCGTATACTCAGTCAAGTCAAGACTCATACATAATCTCATACAACAAATCTGACAAGATTAGGCAACCAATAATATCTACAAAAATATTTACACATACGCATGACGAGATAAATTAGACATGTTAGACTTGAAAAATATAGACTTTAACAATATTAGTAAAATATAATAAAAACATGAATTTCATTCAAAATTAGTTATTTATTTAATTAGTCATTTATTGTTGTCTTGAGTTGGTTTTGTCAAGTAGTCTTAGAAGTATAAAATAATGAATAGTACAAGAGACCACAAACATAATAGATATATAGACGCTACCATAGATAAGATACTAGACACCTAACTCTTCGTATATACTGTGAAGAAAACTAATGAGATTGTGATCAATAATGTGAAGATAATTAAAGGCAGACGAAGCCAGATAGGCAAGACGCCAATGCGTGTAAAGATCGAGAAATCGAAGATTAATCACAACGGTTTGCAAAATTAGATTAACAAGACTGGACAAAGAAGATTGTATAGTTGTAGACCTCCTTATAACAGTAATCATACGAAACTTGTAGATTGTAGATTTCGGTGGTGACTTATACAGCGACCTTCTTAGATCTATTGTACCCCACTACTAAACTTAGTATCACATGGATAACGGTGAAGCAGATTTATTAACGTGGCTATAGAGACTAATCTGTGTTCTCTACATGGGTATAACTTATTGGAACTATGTTGGGAACTACATTTGCCGTAATATTTGTTAATTGCCGTTTCGCCAAACAATAATCTTTGTTCTAATAATTAATAATAATTAATAATAATTCTAATTATTGTAATCTGATTTGTATAATGTCTAGAAAATATGTATTAAAAATTGAGTTACAATTGATATTTCTAAATGTATAGCACTTTAATAAAGCTCAATTATTATTGATTTAAATGTTCCACAAAACAGATTTGTAAATATGAAAATTGCCATCTTTTCAAATCATGCCAAGTCTGTGAAATGATTTGTAAAGATACAAATCATTCCACAGATTAAATTGAGATAACAGATATGTTGACAAATCTTGAGGTTTTTTCGTCAGTTTTATGTTTGATAATTTTAGTTTGTTTAATTGTTTAACAAATTGTATGAATACGAATTTAATATTAAAATTGCATTAAAACAATAGGATTTAATGGGGCCAGAATGATTAATTTAGATAAATAAATTGAAACTTCCTATGTCTCCGCACAGCGCATTTATTTTAATATACATGTTTGTACACAATGTAGAATCAATTAATTAAAACAAGCAGCTTTAGTTGCGTACCTACCCTGCCATTCGATACACCGTTCACATTCTCCTCTATCCCACGCACATTTACCGCAATTTATGATCGAATAATGTGTTTATAATCCTCTATCCACTACAATTAGTTATTGACAGATACCAGATATTCCATTATTTCATTCCAACTACTTCATAATTTATGTTCTAGATCTATTATAGACATATAACATTTGAGCATTACTAAAGATTATTATTCTAATTTATTGCCTCGACGACCCCAATTCGCATCATTTAACACATTGTCTCGTTTATTTATACATAATCATACATTTTGTCTTTGCTACAACTAGTTGGTAATTTACATTATTACATAAATTATTAAATACAGGGATTTAACAGAGCTATACGATGATAATGAATTTCATTTAGTTTGAGTTGATTTTTCTTGTTATTTATTATTATGTCAGATTTTTTATCCCCTTATACAAATCAATTTCTTAATTGATAAATAATATCTAAATTCATACAATACAACTAGTGATTGGAATAACGGACCAAATATAAACTTGCGTGCATAGAAATCTTCCCACTGTATACTTTTGACTTTAACAATTATTATTTTTTTTGAAACTATGAGTAGAAATAAAGAAATATACAGTTTGAAAGACAATTTAGTATTCTTTAATATGAGTTTAAATGTATCAAGAATGCTTATCGTTTATAAGCGTAGCAACCGGTAAACAAAAACTAACGTATTTGGTGGTGGTTATAACGGGAATAATAAACTTGTGTAAGATTGTAAGTATTTCTCTTGCAATTGAAATTTCCACAATATTATTTTTTCACAGTTTGCTTGGTTTTCAAGAGAGTTAGTTTAATGCATACTAGAGCGCAAAAAGTTGTTGTTCAAAAATGAATTGAGCCAGCGAGCTGTTGCTCGAAAACTATGGGGATCTTTTCACAGACGACCTAGTGCAGGGAGAAGCACACTTACAGCGGCTCGGGATGACCGCTTTATTGTGTCAACATCATTTAGAAATTGTCGTCCTAATACTGTTCACCTGACATGAAGACGAAGGCGGTAGGAAAGTAGCTTGACCACTTAGACAACTGCAGTTTGTTAAAAACTTACCCTGGCTCATCGTCAAGCACGTTTGCGATTTGCAAGGGAACATTTAACTTGGAGCATTGTTGGAACCATGGGGGTCTGTTCTGTTCTCATATGAGTCAAGATGGTAGCGTCTGAAGAAGAAAAGTGTACCGCACACCAAAGAGCGATTTTGAGAATGCTGCATTGAAGAGCGGACTGCTTACGGAGGTGGTTCCTGCATGATCTGGGATCTAATTTCTATGGGAGTACGAACCGACCCTGCTTTCATTATTAGGTGCGCCCGTGGGAGAGGAGGTTTAATAGGTGCTAGGTACATCGAGGAGTTTTTAGCAGTTTCTGTGTTATATTCGACTACGTCGACTACATTTTAGAAGAATTTATCTTTATGGATAACAATGAGAAGTCGCAATAAACGTATAGGATTAAATTAAAGAAATTGGTTTTCGGGTTATGGAATGGCCAGTATCGAGTCCCGACCTAAATCCGATAGAACATTTAAGGGATGAACTTAAACGAATGATTTGAGGTAGGCTTCGTGCAAGTGTAGATCGATAGTTTGAACAAAATAATACTTTGTAAAACGTATATTCTTTTTGAAACACCCTGTATTAAAAAACACACAGGGTTAATTTTAGGTGCTCATTTGTAAAAATTATTTTTTTTTTCAAAAAAGATCGTTTTAATAGTTGTTAAAAAGTACTGTTTATTGGAAGTGCGAAAACTTTCGTGTCGTTGTAGAATTGTAACGCATTTAGGTAATTTATATTCAGGTTAGCATAGAAGATATGATTTTTTAATTTTTCATTCCTCTTCTTCTTCATCTGCTTTTCATTGTCCCCATCTGACGTATGACTGTATGTCTTCCACATCTGACGATTTTGGGCTTTGCGATGCCAGTCTTTACCCTAGGTCGATTTAATGTCGTCCACCAGCTTCTTTGTGGACGACCTCTGCTCCTTGTCGTTTCTCTAGGTTGGCACTGGGTAATTCTGGCAGTCCACCTGTTTTTGCTTAGTCTTGCGACATGTCCGAACCAACGCCATTTTAATTGCGGTATGCGTTCAATAACGTCGGATACTCTCGATCTGCCTTTGATAATCTCATTCTTGGTTATGTCTCCTAGTGAGATTCCAAACATTGATCGCTCCATGGCCCTTTGCGTTACCCTTAGTCGATCTTAGCTACTGACAATATGCAGGAGTTATAAACTTTCCTTTTAAGCTTTATTGGTATATCATTCTTTCCCAGGATGTAATTTAATTTGCCATACGCAACCCATGTAAAACCAATCTGGTCACTTCAGCTGTTTGGTTTTTCTTTTCCAACTTGATCACATTACACGATTCAATTGCAAAGCAAATTCTAGGCACTGAAACGAGAAATGCTGATACGCTTACCAAGTTAGTGAGTACTGCTTGTAACTCCATGCTACCAAAGAAAAGAGGACCAACTAGGAGGAAGCATGTATACTGGTGGACCAACTAAATTTCAGACATGAGGGTCTTATGCGTCTCAGCCAGAAGAAATCTCCAACGGCAGAAACCAAAAAAAGATGAGCACGAGACGCTTAAAACATTAATGGACGCATATAAATTAAAAAAAGGGTTACTACAAGCAATAAGCAAGGCGAAACAAGCCCACTGGAAAAAAATGGTGGAAGATCTAGAGGCAAACTTATAGGGAGATGCCTTTTAGCTATGTAAAAAGAAACTCAAAGTCCATGCCCCTAATACACAACTGCCTATAGAAGACCTCAAACGAGTGTTGGATGCACTTTTCCCAGGACACGCACCTTTTGCCTGGGAACAGCCAGAGGTAATGGATATACCATTATTTACAGAAGAAGAGCTCGTCATAGCAGAAAAGCCGATCCACATCGGAAGAGCAGCAGGGCCAGATGATAAACCACCCGAGATAACAAAAATTGTAGCTCGCCACCACCCACAATTTGTATTGGAGACAATGAACTCAGAACTAATTGCTGGAAGTTTCTCAATGAAATAGAAAAGAGCGAGGCTACTCTTGTTACGCAAGGGCAATAAACCAATGGGCGAACTAACTTCATATAGGTCGTTGTGCATCCTAGACACACCGGGAAAACTTTTAGAATAACTGTTGCTGAGCAGATTTAAAAGGGAACTTGAAACTGGAACCGGGCTGTCTGAGAGACAATACGGCTTCAGAGAAGGCAGATCCACAATCAAAGCGATAAATGCAGTATTAAAACTCGCCGAGGAGGCAAGGCAAGGCTCCCAAAGGACGAGAAGAAGATATGCGCATTAATCACCTTCAACGTGCGAAATGCTTTTAATATTGCAAGCTGGAAGATTATATTGCATGAAATGACAAGAAGAGGCGTGGCTCCTTACCTACTACGGATACTGAAGAGCTACCTCGGTGACAGAACCCTATTATTAGAAACAGATTTGAAGTACAGTGGGGAGGGAACTAAGTAGTGGTGCCCCACAGGGTTCAGTTTTGGGCCCAACTCTGTGGAACATCCTATATGACGGTGTCCTAAGACTCAGACTCCCAGATGCTGAAACACTTATTGGCTTTGCCGACGACCTGGCGCTCATAGTCTCAGCTGGGACAGAAAATTCTACAATGCAAAGGGCAAACCGCGAAATGCATCTAGTAATAGAGTGGATGACAACCAATAACCTAACGCTTGCACAGGAAAAGTCCGAAGCTGTGTTACTTACTGGGCTTAGGAGATTAAAGCCAATAAATTTCCAAATACAAGGGTCCCGCATAGTCCCAAAGGATGAAATCACTTACCTTGGAGTAGTAGTGGATAGAAGACTTTCCTTCGTCCCACACACCACTGAATTGGCATTTTGAAGGCATTGAAGGCAAACAATTGTATGCAATACTTGGCTCACGTGAACACATAATGCTCTACGATTAGTTTATGGACTCTTTCTAAACTAACTGAGCAATGTTCAATACAAATTTTAAGAGCTATTTAAGACTTGGAGTCAACTGGGTTACAGGTTGACTCCAAGTCTTAAATAGCTCTTAAAAGTTGTATATAACATTGCTTAGTTTAGTTTGGAAGGAGTGCATAAACTCGGAGTATTTTCATATATTTTGAGCTTGGCAAATGTGTATTGTGTACCTATTTATCGAAACATGCAAGCAAATGGTTTAAAGTGAAATTACGACACTAACCCTGAGTTTGCATTAAGCATACGAATGTTATCGGCATTAGTTTCTGCCTACACAACATATAGGTAATAGCTTATTTTGAACTACTTTGCGATCAAAGTATTTTACACCTGGAACTCAATTAGTGGTTGATTATTTTGAAGTCGTTGGTCGATTTATTATTATTTTGATTTATTATTATTATTATAAGTTTTCACCATCGGCAACTGCTTTTTCCCCTTAGGTGTGTAACTTCTTTGACGCAGTTCAACAAGGTTTGCCATGAACTAATAGTTCAATTAAAGGTTGCCATAAAGGTCTTCAATCACAAGTAGGTGCCAATCAACCAAATGTATGCACATTTATTGGAGCTATCAAACGGGAACGAAGTTTGAACGAGCTTCGAATAGAACAATATAAGTGGTCAAGAACCAACTGCTGGAAGAAAACAATACAAAGATTTAAAAGAAAGACTTACAGTAATTGTTAATTCGCTCGAACCCATTGTTCAGGTCAAGGACTATTTACGTAGAATAACACAAAATATTACATACTAATTATATAGGGGCTATTTCAGTAAAAATATTTGATATATAATGTCTATTTTTTCCAACTAAATCATTCGAACAAATTTGCATTCGAACAAATTTCCATTGGAACAAAATTCTATTGGAACAAATTATCATTCGAACAAAATTATTTTAGGATAAATTGCTTTCGAACAACTTTCCCGACATCATATATGCTACGGCTTTGAAGAGAGAATATTGATTAATTTCAGCTTTTTCCCGTCCTTAGCACCTCAACGTCCATATTCTCGGAATTGCCCTCACCAACATTTCAATAGCCCAGAATTTGTGAGCTGTTAATTGAATTCCCATGTAACCGTGCTGTCCATTAGCATAGGTAACAAGTCATGGCCTTTTGGTGATCCAATCTTGGACGTAGGCCTCTTCCTTCTTCTTGCACTCTTGGCGATGTTATTCCCGTCTCATCCAGTCTCGCCCTCCGTTCTGTTGAATGTCGTCCATCCAGCGGTGCGGTGGTCTGCCGCGTCTTCGAGTATCCGGTCTTCAAGGACTCGTCTCGTCCAGTGACTCTCGTTCATCAGGTGGTTGAGGATCTGTATGTACCTTTCGTACATCGATACTTCATTTGACTAGAGCTTGCTCTATAGCCCACCACTCTATGGAGTTGAACGCTTTCTCGTTGTCGATGAAGGCTAGCATAATTGGTTTCCTGTACTCATTGCATTTCTCCACGACTGTTTTGAGAGTTTGAAGGTGGTCATTGGTGTTGAAGCCTGAGCGAAAGCCTGTTCTCTGGGTTGAAAGAATTCTAGCTTGCTGTCAAGTCTGTTAACTAGAACCCGAGAGAACAGTTTGTAGACATCAAGAGACTGGAAAACTACAGACCTATCAGTCTGTTTTCGCATGTCTACAAGGGTTACAAGTGGTATCTTTCTAACATAAAGTTGTAGGTTTAAACCACGGTTGCAAAAAAAAAGATTATTGTAAGAAAATCAGTTATGCCTGGTTATATTCTACATTTAATTTCTAGTTGTATGATCGCTGTTGTTGGTTATTCTGTCAATATAGAAATTTGTCAATGATAAGGTCACTATATATTTGGTTTTCTTCTTCTTGTTTCAGTTCCCCATCTTTTGAGCTAATACCACTCATATGTTCCATCATTGTTTACAAATTCCTTGTATTGTCTGCTACAACCATCGTGTCAGCCAAAATAGCAGAATGGAAGTCGGTTAACAACCACTACATCTTGTTCCTTTTCAGGTAATAGCTCTTGGTCTTTGATTGTCTAGAATTGTCTGGAAGTTTTGATTACATATTACTGATAATAGTGTAGCCATCATGTCTCAAGTCTCTTTGAGAACTAATATTTAATGAAAATTTGTCGTCCATTTTCACCACCACCGTTTGGTTATAACATAAGTTTCGAATTATACACAGATCCAATATGTTGATGCCTTAGATTTTTAAAAGCATTACTAATTGCTCTTGAATGTATACCAAACATCTACTACTTGTCTCTAGAGCAGGCATGTAATTTAAACATTACTTCACGTACATCTTTAGTTTACAAAATTTACAAAAGTGATTTTTAAAATTTAATTGAGCCTAATTTCACTATTTCTTTTTTACTTTATTTTTGATTAATTTCGAGTGCATTAATTCATTCCCCACTTATACTCCCTCCAAACAGATCGCTTCTTTCTTCCTCGAATATATGAAAAATGGAATTATGTAAAATTCTAAGTGGAACTCGGATCTCGATTTGTCGAGGCCCCGTATTCAGCCTCGTTCTCATTCCATTTATCAGGCCCTCACCACTTAATATGTAAAGTTGATTGAGTATAAAAATAGTTGTTGGCTAATGACCGCACTTGTCGGAAGCAGGCATTACCACAAATAGAAATCGATTTTAGCGAAAATATATTCATTATATATTTCAAGCATATTTCCACGTTGTTGTAAATATATAACATTATTAAACGCACGTAATTAAAATTATTAGGGAGTTTATTGTTTTAATTAGCAACATATTCATTACTGATTTAATTAATCAAGGCAAATATTGAAATAAATATTTACGTTTGGAAATTATATAGCTCGATGTTACTTTTAAAATGTTGTTATTGGTTTAATAAATTTTAATACCTGTGTGAGTAAATTGCTGAAATATTTTCTATTCTTTCAACTTATTCTCTACTTGTATTTAATAGTTCCGGTAAGAACTACGAGGCGTTGGTGGCCTTGTAGTTAGGGTGTCACTACTTGCGCAGGTAGACCGGAGCGTGTGTGGGAATTGACCTGTGCAGTTTCTTGCGTACGGTTGACCTGCGCAGGCAAACCTGCGCATGTAACCTGTACTGTAGACCGTAGCGTGTATGGCGGGCAACTGACTACAATCACAGAAATTTTATGAGACTCAGACTAACAGACAACATCCAAACAGACTTGTACGCAACATAATAAACATACGAAGACACAACTCGGACTTAAATTTAAAGCATAAACTACGTTATCAAACCCTACCAGTCTTTGATGAAAGTGCGAATGAGTGAATCAGTGAGTGAATGAAATCACAAGTAGGATACAAATTTTAGCTGTTAGTATCAACTCTTTTCAAATTTTAACCCTTTTGTTCCTTGTGGTATCTCTAGAAAACCACCTTTCTAATATTTTATTTCATGAGATCTCGGTATCTTCTTACAACTACATAGTTAATAGGATACAAGTTGTGTTATACTCTGGCGGTACTCTAACTAATATGCTAAATTTGTGTCGTTACGTTTGATTTACATACAAAATATATTCAAAAATATTTATAACGAATCTTTATTTCGGGCCTGAAAGGGTTAAATGTTTTGTCTCCCAAATTTTTATTTAAACATTCAAATCATACTTTATATCCAAATTTTTTAAAGCTCTTTTCAAAATTTTGCTTGTTACATATTATTATTTTTTGTACATCTGAATATTATTTTAATTGAAACTTTTAACAAACCTGCAATTTTTAAATTTTACTATTTTTTCTACTTTCGACATGTTCTGTAAATAGAATTGGTGAAACCATCCTACGTTATAGAAAATCATACATACTTAAAACAAACGAAACACAGCCTGAATATATAAATATATTCAGCCTTTCCGGAGCTCTATAATAATTATTCTTTCTAGGACTACCAAAAAAAATCTCACATGAAATTTGTAAGTTGAAATTTCACATGAGATTTGTTTTGGTAGTCCTAGAAGGTAGTGCTAGAAGGTAGTCCTAGATTATATAGTGATGAGTTTGTCCAAATAGCTATTCCTCCGCCTATGGTATATTTGCGGCATTATGAACTTATCAGTAATTAATTTTCCTGTTGTTAGTTGAGCAATCTCCTCATTTACCCATGTCTCAGCCAGATATATAAATTTTGGATCGTATTGTGACAATAGAATTTCTAGTTGATAAATCTTGTTGTCAACAAGTCAACGACGTTCCGGCAACTTTTTTCAGAAACGGAACGCGTTCCGGTACTGTTTTTGGTAGTAATTTCTTTAATTTCAATTGAAAATTAAAATTTAAATAACTTAATTAGCTGTGGAGTTACTTGTTGAAACTTAATATTAATTTAATAGGAAAATATAATAAAACACAGTTTTATATGTTTAAAAATTTATTTGTAGGACACTACATATGTTTCACCACTCTGTGGTTTCATCAGGTGATGAAATATAGAAAAAATATAAAAAACCAGCTTCTTATATACAAACGAAAAAACATTTTCCGGGGGTTGGGGGTATGAGGGGGGGTTATTACAGATTTAGGTTTGGTAGGGGAGAATTATTAGATTTATTTGGTCGTTTAAGATGATGCCTTTTTTATAATATTTGTTAATTTCTGCACTTTCTAATAAGTTAAGTTTTTTACTTTTTGTTTCTGTGTGTAAAATATCAAATTTATTATTAAATTTGTGGTTGTTTTCTAAGCAGTGGTTGGCGAAAGTAGAGTCAGTTTTCTTCGAGATGTAACTTCTTTCGTGTTCTTTTATCCTGATACCAAACGACTTCCCTGTTTGTCCTATCTAGACTTTATCTCAATCTTCACAAGTTAGCCTATAAACCCCCGAGTTTGACTTTTTATCTGTTTTGTCCTTATTATTTTTGATGTGTTTTTGAATAGAATTGTTTGTTTTAAAAGCAATGGTTAGGTCTGTCGATTTTTTAATTATTTTACTAATATTCTCTGAAATTGCCTAAATATGTCATTCAGCTATAATTTTTGGGTTTTATGGATTTCGTATTGGGGTAGATTAATTGGAGTGTTTCAGCTTTTTGGAATGTGGTTAACATATCTGTTACCATGTTTATTGGGTATCCATTATTCCGTGCTATAGTGATTATTCTGTCTTTTTCTAAGTCGAAATTTTCTATACTCAATGGGGTGTTGAGGAGTCTGTGTATCATGGATTGATATGCAGATAATTTTTGTGTAATAGGGTGGAAAGAGGTTGCGGGTATTGTGATGTCCGTGTGTGTGGGTTTATGATATATGGAAAGTTCGTGTTTGTTATTATTGTTGTGGGATATTGTGATTTCCAGGAAATATATGGTTTTGTTAATTTCTGTTTCTATTGTGAATGTTATATTAGGGTGAATGGTATTAATGAAGTTGTGCAGTGAATTTAGTTGTCTGTCCGTTCCTGCAAAACATATTAAAATGTCATCTACATAACTGACCCAGTATGTGCAATATTTAAAAAGTGGGTGTTTGCTGATAGTTTTTTCAATATTGTCCATAAATATTTCGGCGAGTAGTGGCCTAAGGGGGTTTCCCATTGCCATTCCAGTACTTTGTTTGTAGAAAGCTGTTTGGAATAAGCAATAATTTTGTTGTAAGCAGATGTTTAAATTATCCAGCAATTCATTTTTTATGATAGGGTTTGTGTTATTTTTTTTCCAGTTTTAATTTTATTAGATTTATGACCTCATTGGGGTCTATATTTGGAAGAAGATTAGTGACGTCAAAGGAGGTTAGTTTGCTGTTTCTCGTTATTTCTTTGTTTTGGATTTTATTGATTAATTCGGATGAGTTTTTTATAGCAAATATAGGTTTAAATAGTGTTAATTCGTATATGACGTCAATTAGGTGTTTGGACAGGTTTCTGCTAGGGGCATTTATGTATGAAACTGCTGGGCGTATAGGTGTATTTTCTTTATACACGCAACCCCTTTCCACCCTATTACACAAAAATTAACTGCATATCAATCCATGATACACAGACTCCTCAACTCCCCATTGAGTATAGAAAATTTCGACTTAGAAAAAGAGAGAATCATCACTATAGCACGGAATAATGGATAGTCAACAAACATGGTAACAGATATATTAACCAAATTCCAAAAAGCTAAAACACTCCAATTAATCTACCCCAATACGAAATCCATAACACCCAAAAATTATAGCTCAATGACATATTTAGGCAAAATATCAGAGAATATTAGTAAAATAATTAAAACATCGACAGACCTAACTATTGCTTTTAAAACAAACAATTCTATTCAAAAACACATAAAAAATAATAAGTACAAAACAGATAAAAAGTCAAACTCGAGGGTTTATAAGCTAACTTGTGAAGATTGTGAAGTAATATAAAAAGGCATCATCTTAAACGTCGAAATAGATCTAAATAATTCTTCCCTACTAAACCTAAATCTGTAATAACTGTAATAAAGACTTGAGACAGGAGTACATAGACAAGGCTAGACGAGCAGGACTGGACAAAACGAAAAAGACAAGACTAGTGAGGCAAGGTAACACAAATTTAAAATTACGAACATATATACAGTACAACCTCGGTAAGTCGGCCGTTGGTTAATCGGACTACACTTTCAGTAATTCGGCGGTCCGGAGACCGCTCGCGCTCTTGCTTCCCACCACTCTTTCTGATAATCCGGCGGTTGTCTGGTCCCATATGTGTCAGATTATCGAGATAATACTGTATTATGTTAAGGGTAAAATAATGTTGATAGCAAAAAAAATAATTCTAATAAATCTCTATATTTATTAAAAATGCAAATGAATCGGATTATGTAATAAGGGATCAATGACATTTTACTAATTTTTGAAAACAAAAAAACGTTGTTTTTTTTTAAAAATACAGATTATTGCTTACCAACTGCCCAATCTTGTATCCAGTCATACTAGTTGAAGCTGTAACGATAATTGTTTAAAGATGTAAACAATGATCTTTACCCTTTAAAGGAAAACACAGTTTTTTGATTTCCGAAAACTTGAGTTACAAGTGAATGTAATTGAAGCCCTTTTTTGCGTGAAGCGATTCAATTAACAAACAGTAGTTGGTAAGTTACAGTAGTTAAAATAGTTTCTAGAAACTACAGTAATTGGTGTAAAAATTGTAAATAAAAGAGCATTTGAATAAATTGTCCTTTTGTCCGAAAATTCGCGACTTTGACTGTAATTGCTGAAAGGTTTAATAGAATAAGACGTTTTATTTGAATCGATAAGAAATTAAAAGTTAATTTCGTTGTGGATCACATGTAAGAATATAATATCCTTTAATCGATACACATGGAGTCCGCCGAAGCGGATTAATTGGCGAACGAAATCTTTCAAGCCTGTATGGTCAAAGGCTCGACTAAGTATACTATGTAACCACTAAAGACCTTGCCAGAGTATAAGAACGACTTCTAAAATTCCAGTCTTCTGAACAAATTTACAAAGTGTTTTAATTTGACTGAACTAAAATTCATTACCTACTTTTTATCCCTGCACAGTATAACCTTCTTATACTACTTATCTAATTATATTTCTTCACGTGTAATTGTTTCTCTAATTGTTCTCTAATTTAGAATGAATGTAAACAATTACTATATTTTATTGTACTTTGAAAGATTTTGCAAAGTAAGATAAATAATTCGAAACAATAGTAGTTAGCTTGTTGGACTATATTAACCGTATAAAAAACTAATTAGAGGAAAACAGGTAAACAATATTGAGTAAAATATTTCTAATTTTCTAGGGTTAATTTGACTAGAAATTGCGTGAATTGCTTGAAATATAAATTAGGATTTAAATTATAAATAATTACACATTTGAATGTGATTATGTCTTGTAGAATTGTATTTAGTGGAAAGTAGAATGGTGAAAAGGTGGAATAATTTGATTTGAAAATGTAATTAGCGTGATCAAAATAGCATATGTGTATAAAACGGGTTCGCAAATCAAGATGACATTCGCCATAAAACGTGCGCCGAGGCTTTGGCCGTGCAGTTAACCCTTAGTAGTTACCGGAAATGCGATGAGTATTAAGACCGGAAACCCCACTTAATCCACCATCCGTTAAAAGTCCCAACAATAAAGTTGAACTAAATAGAACAAAACTTTATCCCGCATGGTTGATTAGGAATATCTTGCTCTGTACATAGAAAAGGTTAATACCCGACCTGTATTTATCTAATTATTGCAACTACTAACTGGATTAATTCCAACTATTTATTTCCTCTCCACGAAGGGAAATAAAAAAGTTTGTCAGTTCTATCTGACGGTGATCTTTTTTAACGAACGCTTTTTGCGAAAGATTTAATATTGCAAGGTCATTTTCAGTTCGAAGCAACATGCGCACTTCAAATTGCCGGATATCTCCATTTCATATTATGTAACAACTTTATGCTGACTATTATTAATATATTCGATGACGAAAAGTCTGCGATAAGTTTCTTGAAAATAAATTTTAGAAAATAGAAAAATAAAAAACTCGATTAAATCAATACCCTAAAAGCAGACGAGATTTATTTTTATAATATAAATAATAGATTTAGATAGACAAGGCTAGAGATTTTAAAGTTTGCAGATAAGAATAGAAACACAAATATGAAAACGCATATCTAGATAGTGGACAGGCATAACTAGACAGAAAAGTCTTGAGAGAAAAGACTTGACAGACAATTCTGGATGGACAACACTAGACAGACAAGACTAGAGAAAGAAAACTACTAGACAGACAAGATTAAATAAACATGGTTAATCATTCAAGACTAGTTAACAGACAAGACTGTACAGGAAACTTTAGACATGCGTTGAAATACAAGACTAGGCAGTCGAGGGTACGAAGACAAGACTAAAGTGATAAGAGTATATAGACAAGTCGAGATATATTAGACTAGAGGGCAAGCATGACAAAAGACCCTACCAGAGAGACTACCTTTTCCTACCTATTTGTTCAAGTTAGGTTTACACATTACCTAACATTCTATGAATCAAATAAATTAAATATTGTTTATGTCTGCGTTTTAAGTTTCAAAGCCAGAATGGTGGACTTGTTGGAAGTGTTTATATCGCCGGAGAGCAATAAATCACTTGTAGTTTTCGCATTTTGCTGGTAGTGAACTAAACATTCCCCGGAGCCTCGATTAGTTTGAAAACTTGATCTATATACTCTGTGCGGCTGTAATATCTATTGATATAAAATACATCAATCGGAGGAGATCTAATCAATTTCATTTAAAAATATTCTCTTCCGGAATAAGTGAAATTTACTAGGGGCATTTTTAATTTTCGACTATATTTGTTATTCAAATAAACGCCGTTTGATTTGGAATAACTATTTCGTATGAACAAATTGAATCAAACTAATTTGTAACTTAATGTATTGAAATGTTGCCTATTAAACGAATGCTTATATGTTGAATATAATCTAGCAATTTAATTTAATTTTTAAGTTTTTGATCTATGTAGGGGAGAGTTGCCTATAGCGTACTGGTCTACTGAATCGTGCTTTTCCAATTCTGAATCATCTAAAGGTTTTAATTGACATCTAATGCTAATTTGGTAAACTAAACCCTGCTCGGGCATTATAAACAAAATATTTAATGGCTACGCCTGCGTTTTCATGTGCAAAAAAGACTTAAAAAAAAACAGGTAAACGCGATTTAAATCTTGATTCTGTTTCAATTGATGATATCAAGCGCGTAAAAGCCTGTTAATTATAAGTTAATAACGTAATTTTGTCACTAACCTAATTTGGATTCATATTCATATTTGTTATATAAAATCCCGCTACTTTTTTACAGGTTATGTACATTTTATTAAAAAAGGCGGCAGTTTCATAAAATTGTACCCCAGTCGAGTTCCTCAAATAGTACCAGTACGATTTAAGAAACTAATATCTAAATTTTAGTTACTTTAGAATTATATTTCATTGTTCGTTGTTTTCATAGCATGCAAAAAAAATATAATGAGAGGAGTACAGAGGCCATGCAGAAGGCCATGGAGGCACATATAACATAGGTTTTGGTAATATCCAAAACAAAAGAAATCTTTTTGTAATTAAAGAATATAACGCACGCCCCTTGAAAGATAAAGGAAATTGTAAACTATTTATTTAGTCACCTTGTAGCCTACAGTAGAATTCATGTTGACATGAAAACGGCGTTAAATTAAAAACTGATAATAAAACATAAATAACTTTATTAAAGGTTAAATGGATAAGAGGTTAAAAGAAAATTAAAAACACGAGTGCCGAAATGTCTCGGTGCCGATTTTTCCGGTGCCGAAATTTCCCGGTGCCAAGTTACCCGGTGCCGAGTTGTCGGGTACCGATTTGGAAGTGCCGAGTCGTCCGGGTCCGACCTGAAAACACCTCAATGGCACGTGCCACGGGTTTTAATATTGATCAAGTTATTGCCACAACTGATAGAAGAACACCAAATAGATGTAAATAAAATGTGGAAAAATAGTGGGCCATAAAGGAAAGAAACGAATTGGAAGGGTAGTTAGTGGTGAAAGGGGAACCAACAGAACTTTTGTTTGCTGCGCCAGTGCCGCCGGAATGTTTGTTCCGCCTATGTTTATTTTCAAACTAATGCTGGCAACTCCACAACTAGTTAGAGGAGCACCAGCCGGTAGTTTGATTGAAGTTGCAGAACATGGTTGCAGAAAACAAGATGCAGAACATGGACATGAAGTTGCAGAACATATAATCAGTGACTTATTTTTGAAATGGTTGCAGCAATTTATTAGCTTTGTGAAACCAGACCGTAACAGCAAAGTTATGTTATTGCTTGACGGCCACACGACTCATACAAAAAATGTAGAGGCATTCATTTTGGCACGCGCAAATGGAATAATACTTCTACAGTTATCCGAGCACACGACACACAGACTACAACCTCTGGATCTTGGCGTTTTTGGGCCCATGCAAACATTCTATGATCAATGTCTTGACCACTGGATGACAAATCATGCAGGCCAATGTATTACTCAATATGAAATAGGTGACTTAATTACTACTGCTTATTATAGAGCAGCTACTATTGGAAATATAGTGAATGCTTTTAAAAGTATATTTTTTTAAGAGCATGAGAACTTTAAATAATAATACATGACATAAATATTGTTGTAATGAATTTTTTTATTATTATAATCTGGTAGATAATTTCATGGCATTTATTTTTCAAAAATTATTAGCGGTATATATCTGCCGCGGACAAGAGTTACATAGTCCATTCGATCAGTCCAATTTTTCCCTACTTTTTCCAATAAATCTGGCCGTATGGCGTCAAATCTTGAAGCATTCGAAGCCAACATTAAAGCCACCATTGTTTAATGTTGGCTTCGAATGCTTCAAGATTTGATGGTTTGTTGAGAGAAACCAATGACTTAACATAGCCCCTTAATCGAGAGGCGTTAAGTCGCACGAACGATGTTTAACTGATTAATTTTTGGAAACAAGAATCAGTCAGCATGGCCTGATAGCGCTCGCCAAGGACCGATGATGCCGCCAGCGAGAAAACCGCACAACAGGCTTGAGCTCCATCAGTAGGGAAAGATGATTCGTTCAGCTTTTAATCAGCTGTAAACAGTTTTAATCAGCTTTAAATTAGCTTTAATGCACTGCAATAGTGTGAGGTCTATGCAACCCCACACTAAACAGGGTGCGAGGTCTATTGTAATGACTTGAATACGGGTCGATCAATTAATACACCGTGATTATTAATACTTGGTTTATTCTTATAACATCGTACAATAATTGATTGATATTCGCATGGGTTCGTTTTATATAGTGGTATTGATATATATTGGTACTATAGTGGTGACCACTCAGCGATATTAATGAGGTCGCACCACACTATGTAGCCCCAAGCTACAGGTTTAATCAGCTTTAATCAAGTGGAGGTTGAGGGTCCAGAACGAATCATCTTTCCCTACCTCCGTCTTCGCTCCATATTCGGCAATTTTGCTTATTGACGAAGCTATTTAACCAGGAATGAGCTTCGTCACTAAACCCAATTCTTGGGTAAAAATGCTCATCTTCGGCCGGTTTCAAATTAGGCCAGTCAGCAAAAATGCGACGTAGACGATGGTCATATGGTATTAATTCTTGCACGAGCTGTAGTTTATAGGCACGTAAGCCAGGACCCTTACGTAAAATTTTCCACGTAGTCGATGGACAAAGGCCAACAAGATGAGAACGGCGACGAGTTGATAACGACGATTCGCGCTACAGCAGCAATATTCTCTTCGGTACGCACATTTCTTTGTCTTGTTGATGATTTTTAGTCGAAAAAGAAGAGTAAAATGAGTGAAAAACGATCAATAACTAGGCCGATTATGTTGACCGTAACATGGAAGAAGTGCTCTTATGAACTTCGCGAACAGATTTATTTTTTTCAAAGTAAATTTCCACCATTTAGAAGGGTTATTCTGGCGTTAAACGATTCATGATGAATTTGCCAAACCTTACTGAACAGAAATTTTAACAAAGTTTGACATTCTCAACTGTCAAACTATGGACAATAACCATCGAAACTTCTCATGCAATTAAAAAAACACCCATTAGTGGTTGTTGGTCCACGAATCGTATTTAGTGATGCCAATTTTGCTCCTAGTTTAAGGTATGAAATTGAACCTGTTGAAGAAATTTTAAACAGCAATGCATTTTTTTCCCGAGAATGGGCTAAAGTTAAGTGAGCTAAAGTTAAGCTGAAGTTAAACTTAAGCAAAGAAAAATTTGGAACCTATTTCTTCCTCAAATGTTTCCATTTTTGAAATAACACGAATTCCAAAAAATGCTGGTAAGAAACGAAAAGCAGCTCACCCAGCAACTGTGCTCACTAGTAGCCCGCATAAAAATTTTTTTCAGGCTCATAACGAAAGGCAGGTAGCAAAGATTGGTGCCAAAAACAAGAAATTGCAAAATTTCAAGCATATCTCCAAAAGATAGTATAAAAACGTAATTGTGACCAATCAAGACCATCAAAATCCACCGCTCCAGACATTGCTATATCCTTAAACTAAGAAGACGATGGAGAAGAAGACCTTCTTCTTTTGTGTCAAACAGCACGTTTGGAAAACATGTTCCAATGCGTGACGTGCAAAATGTGGGTGCATGAATCTTGCGGCGGTTTTGAAGGAGGATAAGTTGTATTATTGTCCAATATGTTAACATTATTAAAATATATGTCATATATTTGAATTGGTGTTTTATATTTTATTTTGTAAAATACTTGTTATAAATAATTTCATTTTTAAGCTTGATTTTCATGATCATTTTTAATTATGTCTTATATAAATATTTAGCGATGTTTCAAATTTTGGGAATAGCACTTTCTAAAGAAAATACTTCAATTTCCTTATGCACAATTGTTAAGTACGATTTAGGCACCTCGTTTCCTAAATCGTACTGATTGCGAAGTTCCTAAAAAGAAGCTATATTTTTTATTAAAGCAGAAATAGCAGTAAAAATGCAACTAGGAGAAACAGAAAGGACCAATTAATGAAAATAAACTTAAAATGATCTTATAAAAACATGTTTTCTTATAAATATATCACAGAATGTCTTAACCAATACTATTTGGGAAACTCTCCCCTATATTCTTTTAATGTATATATATATGTTAGTTTATTTTCAGACTAGATATTTAATTGTAGCATGATATCGTTTAAAACTAGCTTACGAGCCATCTAAAAACTTGACCCAAATCCGTGTGGAGCATTGAAAACTCGCTGTTAATCCTGCCGGCACTCCCTACTAAACTACCCAGTAAACACTCTTCACTAAATTACTTTTTATACAGACTGGCGAGGAGATTGTTCTCATTCTCACCTTTACATCGAATAAAATTTATATTACTTTCGAAATACGAAATTAGACGAAATTATGAGATGGACAGTAAAATATTTCATATAACCAGTGTTAACTATCATGACTTGTTTCTAGTCACGCCTGTCAAACTTGCTTGTCAGACGTTGTCATTTAATCCATCATACCATCTGCCTTATCTTTTTATCAGTCTATTCTCGACCATTTAGTATTTCATCTCTAGCCATTTCTATCCTTGCCTGTCTACTTTTATATTTTAACATATAAGAGGACAGACATTTATGCCTAATATTGTTAACGTAAAATGGATTTAAAAGTAATCAAGATATTCAATAATTGAACAATAATTATTATTGATTAGAAAGGCTTCAATTCTTTACAAAAAGACTATATTCCTTAATCTTGGTAAATTATTTAATATTGTAATTTTACTCCTACTGTTGACTTTACGATAATGACTATAATCTTTCTGACTATAGGCACGTTGTCCTAAACAGAGTAAGCTTTTTTTTGGTACGCAAGTTTGGTTGCGTTTCTTGTGGCCTTTAACTATTCATTTGGTGATTTAACTGAGTAAAAGACTATAAAATATATTTTTTCTACTGATATATGTGAAAATGGCATTGTTTCCACGGCTTACCCTACATGAAAGTGACATATTTTCATTCTAGGGATGAAAATATTTTCACGTCTAGAGACGAAAATGAGAATTTTAAATTTATGATTTTCTCGATTAAAACTCTAACTAACCAAATTTGCATGAACTTTCTTATTAATTACATCAATTTCAATGAAATATTTTATGTACAAACGTAAACGAGCCTGAAACTATTTAAAAAACCGAAATAAAATTAGGGCATTTGACTTGAAAAGTATCTATCACCTTCTATGAGAATGCAATATGTTACCGTGGAAACGGCCAAACTAACAATTAAATTTGTTTTGACAATTCTGACAGTTCGCTTCGAATTGGATTTATTAAAGTCCAATTATGGATTCTACAACCGAAATCAGTAGAAAAAATTGCATTTACTACTCGAGAAGAAAGTGTTTTTTTCTGGTTCGGTGTGATGGCTAACTCGCTGGCGCTCGTGAGCAAACTCCCACCTCACCAAAAAAACGCCACTTTTATCTCTTGCTGTAAAATATACTATAATTGTACTAGAACATGCGGATAGAATAGTTGATTAGGGTGGAAAAGTTGATGAGGGTGAAATGGTTGAAAGTGTAGATACTATAGTTGTAGAGGCGAAATAGTATATAAATCTTGAGAATTGTATTCGCTCCGAGCGCAACAGCACTAGCGCCAAAGGTGACACTTTTAAGAGCTTCATGACTGAAATGCGAGAAAATATATTTTTCCACTGATATATGTGAAAATGGCATTTTTTCCACGGCTTACCCTACATGAAAGTGACATTTTTTCATTCTAGAGATGAAAATATTTTCAGATCTAGAGACGAAAATGAGCATTTTAAATTTATGATTTTCTTGATTAAAACACTAAACCTAACCAAATTTATTACATCAATTTCAATGAAATATTTTATGTACAAACGTAAAATGAGCCTGAAACTATTTAAAAAAACGAATTAATATTAGGACATTTGACTTGAAAAGTATCACCACAAAAGTATTTTAATTGTTCGTTGTAAATATATAAATTGCATGAATAGGATGGTTGCGACAGTTACTACGTGGTAATTCATACTTACATTGAATTGAAAAATTCACTATGTTTTTACCACACTTATACTATGTAAAAATGTTATACAACTTGTTATTCACAGTTATATAAATTTCTCTCTTGAAGCGAAAAGTTCACTTGAAAATGACCGTCATTCGTCGAAACTTAAGTCGTGGTATGTGGAGAAATTTTTATAACTGTGAATAACAAGTTGTATAACATTTTTACGTAGTATAAGTGTGGTGAAAACATAGTGAATTTTTCAATTCAATGTAATATATAAATTGCATTTTGCTAATAGCTTCCGTACGCGATATGACTTGACAAATTTGGCAAAATCGAGCGAAATATCGCCCTAGCAGAGAACTGGGTAGCTACTAAATATTTGTAAGGAAATCTAAGTATGGCCGTAGGGAAATGACCTCCTGAAAACGATTCCGCAATCCGTTTTTAATTATCAGCAACCGTTCTCGAGATACTTTTGAAATCGATTTGTTTTTTCCGAGAGGATCATCAAAACGATTTTTTCTTGTCGATTTTTTCTGACAATTTTAGGGCCTTTATTTAGTTTATCCGAAGGAAATGAAACACGATTTGAACAGGAAGTTCAAATCATGTTTGGAAAAAAAAACAGGAAGTGATGACCTCGATTTTCCAGTTCAAAACACCCAAGATATAGGCTTATATAGGCTGCTTATTTGTAATGCTAAAGTGAAATAAACTCGAAAATCCTTTTCAGCGCTTTGATTTCCTTTAGGTATCCAAGAAAAATTCACGACAAAATTTTCAAAAAAAATCGCCCAAAACGGTGTATTTACGGGTTAACGGTGATTTTTTTCAATCATTTCGATTGAAAAAAATTGTTTTTTCGTTTTTTTTTTCAATTTTCTCAAAAATGGTAAACAGCAACGATATCAATTTTGGCATACAGAAACTACTACAAGACGAACAAATCGATGTATAAAAGTGTTCGGAAATATTCAAATTTTCATTGAGAAATTTTACAATCTCGATTTGATAATTGGATATCTCAAAAACGGTTATAGATAATCAAAAACGAATTGCGGCATCGTTTTCAGAAGGCCATTTTCCTATTAACGCACTTAGATTATCCGCGGGAAATTTATTAGTTTCCAAGATCTCTACTCAAATGCCGAAATGTTTTCAAATTTTACACAATTTTAGCAGGGCATCAGGGCACAATTTGAGAAGGGTGCAGGGCATCAACGGAGAGATCTAGCGAAATATAATTTACATATTTTTAATCAGCAGCAAATTTGCTCTAAGAAACGTTTTTATATTTTGCCGTAACTCAAAAAATAATCGAATGAACGATTTTAGCAAAATATATTTTCTTGCATTTTATCGTTTCCGCAAATCTTGACTTACCGGTGCGATGGTATTTCTTAATTAAAAGCCTCGTAGGAATATGATATACGATTTCCGACTAACTTCAAGATGCTGAATCGGTTGATGCCAACTACAAGTCTCTGTGACAAGCCATTCAAAAATTATTACATCGTGAAATCTTCGGAAAATACGAGAAATTAAATTTCCAGAAAATCATTATTTATCAAGTGAATGGAAAATTTTAAAGTGTGTCTGAAAGTTGTAAATAAACAAATAGCGTCTTGCTAGCCGCTTTTGGATTCCGAATAAGCGGAGCAGAATTGGTGGTTTTCATTTTGCTGGCAATAAAAAGTCCGAAAATCCAAAAAGCCCAAGTTATAATCCAACTTTATTTGACAATTCAGCGAAGACATTGCAGAGATTAGAATCTTCAATTTACCAAAAAATTTATTAAATTGGAGACGAGGTAGTGTTTTTGTCCACGGGAGGTGCTAAGGTCGGTTATGCACGGAGCGAATAGTACAATAAAAATATTTAAAATTTGTATTATTTACTCCTATACTCCTTCATTTAAAAAATCCTGTGTCAAGGCTATCGACGGTTAAAATACCAGAGCATTAATTCCAATATTAAAATTAACGATCTACACCGAACTGACAGAATTTTTCATATATCTTTTACAATTTCCAAGCAGTAGCTCTTTGAGTTTATTTCCACCGGTACCTCTTTGGCTTTGTGGGGCTGCTGCCACCCATTGATAAAATATTTTGCAAAACTGACAGTGATTTCATCGTCTTATCCTTTCTCTGCAAATGTGTACAATTTATTTGTTCCACCTGGAGTGGAAGTGAAAATCAGGTATTCTAACCAAAACCGATCACGACAATTTCAAAATATTCAAAGATTGTAAAAAGATGTATTATCGCTTGAAGAATTTCAATGAAATTTTCACTGAACATGAGTGTCCGTAAGAAGTACTCCCTGACAAGATTTGAACGCTCCACCTTCGCCGAGGAGGCCGTGGGTAATAATTTTTCCTACAAAGGTTTTCTGCAAACATCTCGTCAATGCTTTAAAAATTGAGACTTGAACCACCATATGTAAGACGTATGTACCTACAAAAAATGTCACAAAAGTGAAAAATGTAAAAAGCAATTTTTTTCAATAGCTACGAACACCCCTTCTTTGCATTTGGTTTACGCTTCACTTTTCTGCAAATCGAACTTGATTTGTGCGTAGATACTCAATTTACACCTATGTATAAGGGAGGACGGAGTGTTTTTCGTTCCATCTGAAATGTCGTGGTAAGAAAATTCCGATTTCGACGTACACGAAATTTGAGGAATTTTGGAAATTTAATAGGAATTTTGGAAAATAAAAGTTGCTTAAGTGGAAAGACTAATAAAATATGACGCGCGAAAAATGAGCGATGAATTGCAGGACTGGGGGGCGCACGGTGGAAGCGATACGTTGAAACTTGGTTTCAGAATGTCGGCAATTTCCGGCGGAAGGACAGAGTTCAAAAATTTCTGAAAAATTCGCATGCACCTCGCAGCTAAGATACAAAATTCGAATTTCGTTTTCTTGCAATAACTTTGCCAGTTGCGAACCTTTTGCAACTTCTAGTAGCCTATGGCACGGTCTAGTCTGTTCTCGATCTGCCACTGTAGGCCTGGAAGTTGTGCTATTTCTACTTTTGTGAATCTTTGCGGTTTGACCTCCTACGGGTTTCCTTTTATCGGCCATGGCGGCCTCGTGATTTCTGCAAATCGGCAAATCGGCACATCATACGCAAGATACCATCGATCGGACGGTGTAGGAAAAATTGAAAAATTCCACTTGCTTCCGGTTCAGCAGCCGCAATTTTTGCAAAAAAAGGCCGTCCGGCCTCTTCGAAGTCCCAGAGAGGAAGAACCTACGAAACCAGATCCACAACAGGAAGGCGTTCTGTTCAGCGGTCGGCTCGCAATAGAACGTCAAGGAAGCTCGTTTTTGCGATTTTTTTTCACGGTTTTCCGCAATTATCTCCAAATTTTCAACGATGATTCGAAAATTCAAGATTACAGTTTTGTGCGGAAAAAATCGGCGCTACAGATAGCACTACCTACGTCGCAATCGGTCCAAATACGGCCGCTAGGCGGCCAAGGAACAGGAATTTTGTTTTCGCGCCGCGCCCCCGCCGCCTTCGGTGGCACCACAATATCTCAAAGATTTGTCAATTGCCTTCAGTTCATCAGTTCTTCAGCCGTTAGTTTTCCAAATATTTTACCACTTTTTCCCGGCAAAATTTCTCTCGAAAATCACTCAAAACGTCCGTTTTCGTCCGTTTTAGCATTTCCGCATATATTTCGTGTGAACAAAACCATTGATTACTTTTTTTATAACCACCAGGTGAGTCTAACCAAGTGAGTCTTGTCAGGGTCTTGCTAAGTCCCAGTCCGCGGGGTGCCCTTTAACAGACGATAGGGCGTATAGGGTCCTCGACTTGATCTCAGAGCTCGATCTGGTCGTCATAAACGAAGGCAATAATCCAACTTTTGGTTCGCAAATTGGAGGGTTCTAGACATCGAAACATACGGCGGTCACAAATACTAAACATATGAAATGAGAACATTAACAATACAAGATCGTTAAAATCAATGATGCAAGCTGGATGATCCACCGAAAACGCTAACATGTCTAGAGTGGCTGCTTTGGAACGTTGGACTAAAAACCTGACAGCTGACACTCCAAAAGGGATGATCACTACCCTTACCAAAATATGTGAGGAATGTCTGTCGGCCAGGAAGACCTGCTCCGAATGGAAAAGAGTGAAGAAAGTTGCAATTTGGTATCACACATTCTAACCTTGAAAAAGAATGATGTGACCTAGATTTTGGCTGTGTACACCCATACGGGCACCATTAATGTCAACTTCAAGGTGGAACAATAAGTTAACAAATGTCGTCCAGACAGTGAACACATCATCAACTTGCGCCGTACTTGAAAGAAACTACTCCTTTCTGCTCGTGCTGTTACTGCTATAGAACACCCTTCAGAAGTTTTCGTCATCACTTTTCGAACATACTACTGGTGGACTGAGGATATCAGCAACCAAAAAAAGCCTGTGTGAAGGCCAGGCGTGCTTATCAAAGGAACAAAACGAAAGATGCGGAGTTGGTGGCAAGGAAACAATCTCTCAAGATAAAAGTCAAGGAAAATGCTTCGGAGATCCATAAATATCCAGAAGAGGAGATGCTTGCTAAACCTCTGCGCCACGATCGATGAAAATACCAAAGGAGACGCGTACCAAATTGCCACTAGAGAGCTGAAGATCCAAAAACCTTTGTTTGTGCCCTAGCTCTGACATGGTGGAAAAATGTACACCTACCTATTTCCAATCCATCCAACACGGACTTAGGGAAGTAGGGAAGTATTGGTATTCGCTACAGAGGAACTAACAGTAAATTGGAAAAGAGCTAGACTAAATGTCGATTCCCGGATGCGCGACACTCAACTACGCGACGTCGTGCGACATCGCTTGTCAAATAATGATTGCATTGTTTTAAATGGTCACTTCGCGTAGCTGTCGCCTAGCCATAGTGAGAACGTGCCCATTTAAAACAATGTAATCAATATTTGACAGGCGAAGCCGCGTGACGTCGCGTATATGAGAATCGGCTTTAATACTGCTACAAAAATGAAACACCGTCCTACGGGCCCCTCTGTCTACTGGACACTTCTGGCAAATTATTGGAACAGCTGCTGCTAATAAGGATGAACTGAAAAATGGGGAAAATCTCTCAGATAACCCGTATAGTTTTAATGAAGGGCGATCCACAATCGATGAGCCCAAAAAAATTGTGGCCATCGCTGATGCCACAGGAAGGGTACCTGAAGAACTAGAAAGATATGCGCACTAATTACTCTCGATGTGCGCAAAGCGTTTAATTCGGCCTGCTGGTAGGACATGATATGAACGAAGCCACGCGGCGTAACTTCCCACCATACTTGTTATCTATGATAGATAGTTACCTATCCGGGAAATTGTCTTCGTTTCAGTCAATTGTTTTCGTTTTTGTGCTTAGTGGCCCACTCTGCAGTGCTCTACGCGTCCCCCGTATGGGCGAGGGCTATGAGCGTAGATGTGAACAAACGCAAGCTTTGAGCGATCCTAAGAATGCTGGCCATCAGAACAAGCAGTGCCTATAGAACTATTTCCAGAGAAGCGGCCCTACTCATAAGTGGCATAACACCAATAGAGCTGTTAGTACAGGAGAGATTAACTCTTAACCACCTGCCATACCTCTCAAGTGAGAAAATTACTGCTACTTTTGGTCTGAGAGACGTATGTCAGGTGTTTAGGTGTTAAACATATAAAGCAAAGACGCAGTGAAACTCAGAAAAACAAAGATGAAATAAAGAAGACAAGAAGGTCTTTATAAATTATATCATGTTTAGGTTTAAATAAAGTATATCATTTTTAAATGATTTTTTGTTATTACAATAATTGACAAAACTTTGTATATTGTTGATAATTATCTCGAGTGTTATAGCGAAATGTTACGTATAATGTTAACTGATACAAATTTCAATACCAGGCTTCAGAGTAACCTACAGATTAAACAAAGATAATAAAGCTTCTGTATCTCCAAGCAGAGAATTTCCCCTGCAGAAATTCGCTGCTGTTGCCAAAGCGAATTAATCTAATTTGATTAAGTTTCAAAGAAAAGAGTGATGTGCTTGTGGTAAAATGATTGTGTTTAAAGAGGCACAGAAGTCACGTGCAGAAGCTGCGTCAGGTGAGTCGCGTGTAAATCAGATAAACGGCTATATTACGAAACCAATAATGAACCTGTCAATGCCAGACGCATCAGTATAACACGCCCATCTTCCTTCTCGTGCGGGCACTTGATTCAGAACCGTCAATTACCTATTTACATCAAATGAAAGAATAAATAATACCCTTCAGGGAGATTAAATAAAATTCATTTGACAAGCATTATTTATGCCAATTATTCATTCTCATTTGAGTTTCACGTTAAAATGAATTTACTAGAATTGAAAGACCAACTCGTTTTCAACATCAAATATTTCTTATATAAGCCGTTCACAGGCCAAATAGAATAACTCCATACAACAGAAAGTGGAAAAAGTAATCATATAATATAATAATGCACTTTTTTAAATACTTTTAAAACTCAAAATGAAATAAAGAGACTTTTATTTAACGACCTATA
The DNA here is from genome assembly GCA_944588485.1 of Phosphuga atrata. Taxonomy (NCBI): domain Eukaryota; kingdom Metazoa; phylum Arthropoda; class Insecta; order Coleoptera; family Silphidae; genus Phosphuga; species Phosphuga atrata. The sequence continues at coordinate 9,174,339 of OX155896.1, read as the reverse complement.
AAATGTAGGCGATAGCATATCTCTGAAACAATCTTAATTTTTTTGCAATTCTGCTGTGACTAAAAAATTTAATCGATTTGGCAACTATTAGATTACTGAGATTTACTATTAGATTAGTTATTACTTTTTTGGAAAAAGTAATAACAACAAATTATTTTTTGATTTATTGAAAAAAAAATATTACCAAAGCACACAGAAATTGTTGAAGTTTTATCAAAATTATTGAAAGTGTTATCTTAAAATCAAATTTTTCATAAGAAATGATTGTGAATAACTGTAACATTTAATTTCACACATAATATGGCCTTCAAAGTCTCAACATTCAATAGTGATTTATCCCATATCCACACTTTATTTACGGTTGAAAAAAACGCATTGAGTCGGACTGGACGCATTGCTCAGTTTTGAATGCATTATTGTATGTTATACATTTTGGTTTCAATCTGATAAAATATTTCTAACCAGGGTTGAGACAGCGCAGTATTCTTTATTTTCGATGCTGACGCACACCTTAGTACTGATACATGTGATACAATATGATCTTGGAGAATCCTAAACATACACTTACTACTACATACACTTATATACACTTATTGCAAAACCCGGGACTTTTTTCAAACGCCACTGGACGCGAGATAAATTGTTATAATAAAATCGGGACTAGTCGCCATAGTTTAATAGAAGGAATGGATTTCAACTTGGTCACCATATTTTCCCCCTTTTCTCTTGTCGCAGATTTATGTCGCAGATATATAACTCTAGCAGGTTTACATTTTTCAGAGCTAGTGGTATGCCTGCTATAGTCATACTTGAATTGAATGATGTACGATTTCGAGTTTCCAGTTTCATTCGGCGCAATTTTAGCCAATTTACTGATAACCCAGTAACAGATTATTTTCTGTAAATAGAATTTCCTAAACGTTTTGATTAAAAGGAAGTCCTGATGGGTTATTTGAAACGCACCATTGTCGCTGACTACATAATGGCGCAATTTCAATTATTTGCCCAATAAATGTGCTTAGTTAAATGTAATTGCAATTAATATTATTAATATTCTGGTGTCAGAAAATATCAAATAAAACGCAGATACAAATACTATGACTACAAACATTATATAATATAATATAACCAGAACTTGGCCACTTCCACTGCATTCTGCGATGCTTCATAAAGTTGCTCTTCTGTGCAGGAGAGCGGATACAGTCTACACTGAAGTATATGTTTCACAGTCTGCTTTTCACCACAGTCTGAATGCTATCTTCTTTAATGTAGCCCCACTTTGCAAGATTGGTCTTAGATCTGCCCACCCGTGATCTTAATCTATTCAAAGATTTCCATGTTAACCATTCTTGATCATGGCCAGGAGGCAAAGTTTCGGCTATCATTTTCTAGTCTAGGGGAATAGATTCCTTAGATTTCCATAATTCTAGCCTAACTTTCTCGCATGTCGCCTGCAATTCTTTGGATGTTCTTAGGAAACTCATCCTAGTCTTTTATTAGTTCGTGCCCATGTAGAGGATGTGTTGCTTCCTGCTCAGCTTTCTTCCTTTCCTTGTTTGCAGCTATTTCTCGTCGAATAGAGAGTGGTGCTATTCCTGCGAGCTGGTAAAGACACTCAGTTGGTGTTGCTCTTGAGCATCTAGTTATAGTTCTACATGTTTCATTGAGAGCTAGGTCCACATATTTAGCATGAATTGAGTTATACCAAACCGCACAGGCGTACTCTGCAGCGGAATGGCACAATGCCATTGCAGATGTTCGAATGGTGTCAGGTTGACTACCCCATTTTGATCCAGCCAGTTTCCTCAGAAGATTATTCTTGGTGGAAACTTTTGAGTTGGTGTTCAGACGGTGTTTCTTGTAGATAAGAGTCTACTCTGTCCAATGTCACTCCTAGAAATTTTGGGGTGTAAAAGTTCATGTCTTACTCCTGACCATACTACCTTCAATTCACGAAAGGCTTCCCTGTTTCTCAAATGAAAGGCAGATGCTTGTCTTGGAGGGATTTGGTTTCAGTTTGTTTGCGAAATAGTATTTGGACAGACCCTTAAAGACACTTGTGAGATTATTCTTCACTGATTTAAAAATTTTACATTGTGCAGCAATAGCGAGATCGTCAGCGTACAAGAAACTCCTGGTGTTGGGAGCTATGGGCTGGTCATTTATTTACACATTGTACAGAAATGGAGCGAGAACACTTCCTTGGAGTAGTAAATTCTTCTGTAGTGTCCATCGGATACGTTGCCTTTATAAAGATAAATCAACAAATTCCGCGTCAGTTACCTTAGCCGCTTCGAATGCATCTTCTATAAGCTGCGTAAGGTTCAGCAACTGTCCAGTACAGCTTTTTCCGGGACGAAATCCAGCTTGTTCGGGTATGACCAGAGGATCAATTTCGGGTAGAAGGCGATTCAGAATCATTCTTTCTAGTAGTTTGTAGAGGTGACATAGGAGTGTAGCTGATCTGAAGTTCTGCGTGTTGTTACCTTCTATGCCAGGTGTCAGCAAAGCTATCACACGGCTGTTCCGTCATTGGGATTTGATCATTCTTCTTGCTGTTATTGAGGAGCCGGAGTGTCCATTCCTTTGTTTTTAAGCCGAAATGCTTAATTTCATCCATGACATGACATGAATGTCATCCAAGCCGGCTGATTTTCCATTTTTAGTCTGTTTGATAGCCTTATCCAGTTCTGCCACTCTGAGTGGTATTGTAAGATCGTTACTTTCCTCTTGAATTTCTCTTTGATGTCTGGGCTCTTTGTGCTTGTGGATGGGCTTCCCGTTCGTCGAAAGCTTATGTGCTATGTAATTGCAATGCGATGCAATCAATACATTATCATTAAATGGTAGTAGTCTATACATTAGTGAACTATAATAATTTTTAAACAAGGCCTTTAGAGAATTTCTTTTGTTGAAATGTAATGCCAATAACATATGCACTATTATATAAATATAATAATTGAATATATAATTGAAAAAGAATTATCGTGTTGTAATTGTTGTAAAACCACGTTCTTTCTCTCTTTCCGTTTTGAAGTTGTGTAGCTGCTGTCGAAGTAAAAACAGCTTTCAAAATTAAATTTAATAAACTCTCTCTCCCTTTCCTATGGCTCTACAGCCCAAGGTTGGGCCTCGGCCTCCCTCATTTTGTTCCTCCGGGCGCTTCTCTCCATTGCTACCGTCTTCCAGCCTCTAATCATTAGCAACCCTCTGGCATCTTCTTCTACTGCGCCCTACCACTGCGCGTTTCCGTGGTCTGCTCCTCTGCCATCTCTACTCTACCATTTTGCCTTGGAGGGCCCGTTTTGGCAATCCTTCCTCATCCATTCTTGTGACATGGCCTGTCCATCGTAACCTCTATATCTTTGCATATGAGGATACTGGCGGGTCCTGCAAGGCATGGTACAGCTCATTATTGTTTCGTATTCTGTACCCCACTTTTTAGATCGTGTAGGAATAAAAGTAGGAAAAGGCTCCATTTCAAACGTAAGATTATGTCTTCACCCTTTCCAAGGAATTGAAACAAAATTATAATGTGCGAACTATGACAATTCGTAAAGACGATGAAGTTCAAGTTGTACGTGAACATTACAAGGGTCAAAAAGTTGGCAAAGTAGTCCAAGTTTATAGGAAAAAATACGTTATCTACTTAAGGGAATAGAACGTGAGAAGGCCAATGGTACCATTCTTTATGTTGGTATTCATCCCTCCTTTGTTATTGTAAAATTGAAAATGAACTAAAACATGAAGAAGATCATTGGCCGCAGTGCCAAAGGACGTTTGGCTGCTTTGCGCTAAATGCACAGAAGAATCTTCATTCGCTGTAGCTGTAGATACCTCATAAATCTTTGTATTTTATCATTAATACAATAAATAATTTAAATGAGAAGTCACGGCCTGAAAGGCGAATTTGCGGGTGACAATGTTTAAGACATGCACCACCTCACACTTAGGTACTATCTGTCGTAGTAAATAGATCCATACGATAATATCGTAAATATCAGAGTTATCCTGTACACTATATGACTGAATTACAAACTCAATTAACATTCAAAATAAAATATTATAGAAATGAAAGATAAATCCTTCCAAAAAGAAAATTACCGCTTTATAAATACATTTGGACCAGACATACAAAACTAGTCAGACAGAAAAGAGGATAAGATTATATAGGAAAGACTAGACAGACAAGACTAAATATACGAGACTTTTTTTAAATGGGGGGGGGGCTAGCTAGCGGTAACTTAACCTAACCAGGCAAGTGCCCCCCCTGGAATGCATCCGTACACTCTGGACCCGCTTGTTGCATAAACTCAGATTGACGGATGGCTTAAATTTAATCTACTTTATGTTTTTCCTCGATTTGATCTCATCGGCCTCCTTCAATGAGCGACATTATTTTATGAATCAGCCGTTGGATGTTCCTCCACCGTGACTCATCTTTCAACATACTTTCGATTATAGTTCTCGGATGGATTGATTCTCCCAGTTTTTTTTCGCTTCTTCTCTGTTTCTCTCTTCTGTCTGTTTCCCACCTCCAGCAATCGAATATCGTGTGGATCACGCTGTCCTTCTCCCCGCAGTATGCAGTATACACACAGGTCGTCAGCTGCCTTGCCGATGTTGTGCAGATAGTGTTGCGTGTGTGCGTGTTTTCTGGTGATCCAGGGAAGTATGTCCGGGATTAACAGTCTCGTCCACTCTCCTCGTTCGCTTAACTGCCACCTTTCTTGCCACTTCTCGAGGAGTTCTTGTCTGGCCAGACGTTTACTTTGTTTGTCGCCCTCTGAGTCATACCATCTTTTCCTCTCGTTTGCGATCATGTCTATTCGGGGGGCTACCTGAAATAACCTGCGCGGCCACTCCTGAAACTGTTCTGTAAGCTCTGCTTACACGTAGTGCCATTTTTCGCCGAACTTGTGCGAGTTTCTGCAGGTTAATTTATTTTTTTTGTTCCGAGGCCTATATAGGGGCACCGTACAGCATCGTAGCCTGCACTACAGAGCTGAGAATTCTGCGCGAACCACTCTTTGCCTCCAGTTGTTAAACAGTCTATAATATGCTTCCACGATGCACTGTTAAACGCATTTCTAACATCGAATGTTAGGAGAGCACACATTTGCTTGGTTCTCTGGGACCCACTGTTGGCCAGTTCTGCGATTGCCAGTACAGCTTTTAGGGCCGTGATGGTGGATCGTCCTTCCCTGAACTTATACTGGTGCTTTGACAATCCAACTCCTGTCTTGAGCTCTTCCTTCAATCTCGTAAGTAAAAGTTGTTCTAACAGTTTCCCACATACGTCGAGTAAGCAGATAGGCCTGTAAGATGTGGGATCATCTATTGGTTTATCCCCCTTCCTGATGAGGGCGAGCTTCGCACGCTTCCATCTAGTTGGAAAGTTTCCCGCGGTTAGCAAGTTATTTATGACTTTCAGGACAAATTCGAATTGATGTTCAGCTGTTATCTTTACTACACCGTCGGGGCCTGGTGTTCTGCCGTTTCTAATGCGCTTGCTCGCAATAGAAAGTTTATCTTTCGTGAAGTGGGGCGTATTTTCGACTTCTGGTTGTAGCCAGTCAAAGGGAGCATGCTCTAGGAATAAAACGTCCACGACTTGAGGCCCTCTTTCCAGCGACATTGGGAGATATTGAGGACGAATCTTTAAGTTCCTTCTGATTATTTGGAACGCGTCTCCCCATGTGTCCTTGTCTAGTTCCATGCACAGTTTTTTCCAGTGGCTTTGTTTGGAATTGTATATTAGCTTTTTTAAGCGTTTATATTCGTGTTTAAACAATTTAATATTTTCTTCGTTAGTTTTTTTTGGTTCTTTGGTGCTGGTATTTTCTTCTGGCGACTATGCATTTAAATCTCGTGTCAGCAATTTCATCGGTCCACCAGTATACTGGCCCCTGGGGTTTTTTATTTCCAAGCTTTCGCAAGGCGACGTCACACGCTCTGCTCATCACGTGAGTCAGTGTCTTAGTTTTCGGTAATTTTATTTTGAATCTGCTCTGTCAAGCATTCTCGAATTTTCTACTCCTGCAGTTGTGAGTTCCAGCCGCTTGTTGGTGACTTTGACATTTTTTGTGGTCTTACATGTTGCCTTATGGTGTACAAGATGTATCGATGGTCACTCAGAGATTCTTTTTCGAGTATCTTCCATCCTAGGAACCTGTCGCTTATGGAGTTGGTACAAAAGGTAAGATCTATGGTGGAGCCCGAGTTTCCCCTCACAAAAAATAGACGAGACTAGACAGACAATACTAGACAGACAAGACTAGATAGACAAGACTATACAGGCAAGACTAGACAGACAAGACTAGAAAGGCAAGACTAGACAGACAATACAAGACATGCAAGACAAGACGGATTAGTCTACTCAGACAAGACTAGACAAGATCTGTCACCTCCCCTGCCCACGGTTGACCCACTCATCGATAGTCAGAATCAGTTTCCTGGTCCCGGCTCTCTTTTCTGGCCCCTCCCATAGCTCTTGCCATACACGCTTTGTTTTTGCTGTTTCAGTTCTAGGGTCATTACCTTCCCAAATTTTCACCCTTTCATGCGCCAGAAGGTCTAATGGGATAAGTCCAACAACGACCGCTCCGGCATCGCCAGAAACAGTCCTGTATGCGCTGCACACACGCAGCAGCATATACGTTGGCACTCTCATCAATCTCTCTTTATAACATTTAATTTTTCCTGAATGCATTTATCCACTCCATACAGGAGAATGGAGTGCTCGACCGCATTCATAACCCTCCTCTTGGAAGCCAACGGCCAACCTATGTTGGGCATCAGCAGTCCAAGGGCTCTCACACACGCTGTAGCGTTGGTCACCACCCGGTTGAGCTGATCGGATACCCTGAAATTTCGCTGAGGCTCTACTCCAAGATATCTTACAGATTCCGGAGCCGGTATGTCAACTGTCCCCATTCGCACGGTCAGTTCACACAGCTTCCTTCTCCCAATTAATAGGACCGCCTCGGTTTTGTGGGGAACCAGAGCAAGTCCTTTTTCACCCACCCACCAATCAATCCCAGTAATTGCCTCATTCATTATTGCTTTCTCCCGTTCTTGCGACAGCAACAACCGCTAAGTCATCAGCCTACCCGAACTGCGAGCGTGTGACCCGAAAAGTGTAACCCCGTCTGGCAGCTTCAACCTCAAAACCTCATCATAAAATATTCTCCACAGTATCGGCACAAAAAGCGAGCCCTGTGGAGCACCCGCACTTATTTTGAAGATTTTACCTTCCACAGTCACTATCTCCCTATCATTCAAGTAGCTCCCCACCATCTTTCGAAGGTAAGGAGCTACTCCCTTCAGTTCCAAGGCCCCCATAATTCCGCCCCATGGGACCGAATTGAAAGCATTTTTCACGTCGAGGGTTACAAGCTCACAGTAGCTATGGGTACGCAATTTACCCTTATTCGCTACCCTTACTCTCTCTAACATAGGCATCATTGCGTTCACTGTAGTGCAGCCATCTCTGAACCCATGCTGTTCTCCTGAAAGACCGCCTGCCCTCTCTCAACATCTTCGCTATCCCATTCAGTAGGCAGATTGACCTGTATTTGGCTTCCTCTCCTTCCTTTAGCTCTTTTTCAGTCATCACCAATCTCGCTCTCTTCCACTCGTTGGGGAAACTACCATTCCTCAATAATTCATTCATCATGCTCAAGCACATATCTTCGCACACGTGCCCAAATACCTTGCTCGCTTCGGGTGTAACACTATCAGGAGCAGGCAAATTTCCCTCCTTCATCCGGCCAACGGCACTCTGCAGCTCGGCCGGAGTGAAAATGGGCGCCGATTTCTATCCCCCGGGTTCCTGCCAATTCACTCGCTCATGTACTGGGAATAGCTTCTTGACTTCTGTCATTAGGCTGTCCCCTCGGATAGTATTAACTCTTTGCGCCATTTTCCTGGTGACGATCTAATAGCCGTCACCCCAAGATGTTATTATTTACCTCTTCGCAGAGCACTCTCCAAGCTTCTTGCATGGAGTTGGCGATGGCTCTGCGAAGTTCGTTCTGCACTCCTCTCGCACTTCCTCATTTGCTCGCCTATTATCCTAGACTAGACTGGACATACTGCACAGATTGCACACACTAGAAAGACTAGACGGAATGGACGGACTAGAAGCACTAGATGGACTAGACACACAGACAAGACTAGACCGAGAAGACTAGGCAGACAAGACTACACATGAATGACATACAAGACTAGACAGACCAGACTAGACAAGGCATGACAGAGAAGACTAGACAATCAAGACCAGGCAGACAAGCCTAGACAGGCCATACTAGACAGATAAGACTTAACAGACAATCTTAGAAGGACATGACAAAACGGAGGACACTGGACAGGCAAGACGAAACAGCGAAACCTAGACAGGTAAGACTTAATAGAAAAGACTGGAAACACAAGAATGGACATACAAAACTAGACAGACAGAAACAGACAGCTAAGACTAGACACACTAATCAAGGATATTGTAATAGATATATTATAAAAAAAGTCCACGAGGCAAGCCTAGACTAGAGAAATCCAGGACAAACAGTTACGTAATAAGTTTTGATTGGATGTTGGTAAAACCATACTGTATTATATATAATCATATATACTCCATAAAGTCGGAACACAGCCTGAATATATAAATATGTTCAACCTTTCCGGAGCTCTGTAATATTCTAGGGCTACTAAAACAAAACACATGCGATTTGTTTTGTTAGTTTTAAAAAGAATAAGTTTACTTACAAAGAATATTATAGAGCTCCGGAAAGGTGGAATATATTTATATATTGAGGCTGTGATCCGACTTTATTAAGTTTATATGATTATGTATAATATAGTATGGTTTTACAAATATTAAATTTTCATTGAAATCAATAACCTGCTAACTAAGCTAAGTTCATGTCTCTCTCACGATATGTCAAATTAAAAATATCTAACTATCTCCAGTCATCAACGTGGGTTTCAAGTAAGCGTTTTGCAAGTTATTATTTAAAGCGAAGCTGAACTGAAACGCGTCTGCAGATGGCTATTCAGTTAAGTTAACGGAAAGACATGATCTTGAAAAACAATGTTATTTTTCTGGTTTTTGTTGAGTGCCACCTAGGTGGACTAAAAGCTAGTAAATAACTGACAAGTTTCACATGAGATTTGTTTTAGTAGTCCTAACAAGACTCAGAATATTATAGAGCTCTGGAAAGGTTGAATATGTTTGTATATTCAGGTTGTGTTCCCACTTTATTAAGTTTTGATTGGATTTACATGATAAAAAGCAAACAGTATAAGCTACTTTAAGTAGTAATAGACAATGTAATAACAGTTTAAAGGTTCCGAAAATTAAACTTGTTATAATAAATTACCAAATAAAACTTCTATGGAATTATTCCTCGAAATAAAAAACAAGAAGTCACTCCATGTGCGCCTGACTGTACTACAAGATTCTTATAAATTCAATAAACGAAAGAGTATAGGGCACTTGAAAAAAGTTGAGGACCTTTTCAACTTTGAAGAGTTTTACTCTCCTAAAGGTGCGTATTTTATATCACATGTAGGAAATTAAATGCGGTCGACATAAAAGCCACTGAAAGCTTGCGTATAATGATTCTAAGGAGCCTCCTGAAAATTGGCCAAATGTTTAAAATGCTCGCCGAAAGGGTTAAATCTTCTTTATTCTTCCTTCTTTATTCTCCCCCTCGTTATTGTCAACTGTGGAAAGTGTTAAATTACATAAATATCTTTCGCTTTTTTTTAAGTTACCTTTATTTTCCTTTAAAAGAAATATTTCAATAAATCAAATATATTGAAATAATGTTTTATCTTTTGCCCCAAATTATATGGAGAAGCCTTATAAATGTATATTCAGTCTAAAATTAGTTATTCTTTTATATATTCTTGTCATCATAGTCGCTTAGTTTTATTTATCAAATTTCTTTTTATTACATAGATGCGAAAAGTACTACTTGACGTAGATTATTTAATACGAAAAATCTCGTTGTATTTCCACATAATCTGAGTAACGCACGCAAATATTCAATATCGCTAGGTTACATTAAAATAAACAGGTAAATAAAAATAAAATGAACACAATCAAGACGCGATCTTTAAAAAATGACGTGAAATATTAGAATTTTTTTTTTCATTACAAAATAAAATGTTTTAAAGTGAGTGTAAATTATATGGTGATACCGGAGACTGAGGAGAGTTCTTATGACGAATACACACCACCGGCGACTATTGAAAAATCAAATTAATTTATTATTTTTTATTTCATTTTTTTATGGCCCCTGGATCCCAAACTTGTAAGATACATCCCCTCGCCTGATTAATAAAAAATATTGTTTGTAACACGGGCGGAATTGTCAATTTCCCTCTCAAGCGAATAAGACAATTTCGCTCTCGCGAAAAAGTGACCACTTTTCGCCCTAGCACCCTATTCCATTTTATTATGTTTTTTTCAGTCAAATTATTTTATTTATGAATGGCTTTCTATATTTAGTTTTCTTATCTAGTTTTGCTTTTCTAGTCTTAAATGCTTAGTTTTCTCCCTCTATTATTATCAGACAAGTATCTTTTCTTTCCAGATGAACATTTAATCTGTACTTTTTCAATGTGAATTTCTCTAATTTCCAAACTAAATTTAATTCAAAATCGATATCTATTAAAGCACAATAGTATAGAATTGTATGATATTTGGATACCACTTTATCATTATAATTGTATAACGTAGTTAAGGATTGCATTAAGAATTTCCATAATTAATTTCTGACGTGATGTCATCTCGACAAACTAGTCTCAAGATTATCGCGGATATTGTTCCCCACTGTAACATTACTTCACAAATTATTAATGAATGATTATGGATTAAACTTGGCACAATAACGTCATATTCGAAATATTTTTTGTTTTATCTAATATTAAACAATAATTATAAATTAATCAAACTCGTCTTTAATAAGAGGAATAGACTGTAATAGTATATTACGTAATGAGAGTTGTAAGAAGCATATTACGTACGAGCGGAACAATTACGCGCGACCCGCGTAGCGGGGAGCGCGCAATTCCGCGAGTACGTAATTGCCTTACAACTCGAATTATGTACTATACTTTATCTACGACCACACTATTTTTTTTCTATTTAATAAGAAAATTATGTTTGATGTAACTGATATAGTGATTCATCGATATAGGCAACACAATGTACGCAGTGTCAGTGTCAAATGAAATAATTTATATTTACTTAATAATTTATAATCTTTGTTTAATTTCATTAATACCTATTAATACCTACTGTGTTGTAGCAGTATCGTTTTAATTTTACATGGAGCAGTCTATATAGCCTTCTGCTACTGCAGACGAACGCCAGCCACCATGCCTTTTTAGTGACAATAAATCACCACCGGAATCCAAAAGAATGGTGGCTGACGAACGTCTGTAACAATGTCCTGTATAAAGAAAGATTTTCTTCCGGCAAATGAAGATAATTGGCAATTTGTTTAGGAATAGAGCCAATTTTATTTATTCCATTGCTTAGTACATTTCTCATTTTGATAATTTAGAAAAAAAAAGACTGAGTTTTGTCCATATTTTGTGGGCGTACGTTAATATATTTTTCACAGGTTTAGTAAAATTCTTTCGGTAGCACAAAAGATCTTTAAGTTTTTGTTTTGGAATCAGGAATTTTAATGATCAGAGATGTTCCAGTGTCTTCTATATGGCAGGGTTTGACATTTCGTAGTTCTTGTTTTCTGCAGGCACCACTAATGCCAATGATAAGAATAATCTAAAATTATATAAAAAAATATGTCATTATGCCCATTAGAGAGCATTATAAGATAAAAAAGTAATGAATACCTTCATCAATAAATATTTGTTATCCGGTGAATTATTGAGGAAACTTTTGAATTTCTTGAATGTTTAAAATTTTTGATTTGTTGCTTTTAAATCCATCAGATTTTCCCTTTAGTAAAGCTATTAACTTTGAATGTTTTGAAATGTCGATGTTGTGCTTTATATTAATTGATGTCCAAACCATTCAATAAATTGCCCAAAGTGAAGATCACTGTTTGAGATAACTCATCAAAGTATAATAAAACATTTTCTGAAAAGGATTTAACTTTATGCTTCATTCTCCGGTCCATAAATTTTCTATATGCATCCTCGTATCAATCCCGAGATTTAATCCGTAGCAAATTATGGGCAGCTTGTTTCGCTTTTTCAACAATTTCGGGCGGAGTAGCATTTTCTATTTCGCTATCACTGGACATCACTGGACTTTAATTGTTATAATTGAAAAAAAAATATAGTGTTTATGTTTAGTTTGACGTTTAATTTTTTTTGACAAATAACGGAATGTATTGGGTTGCCTATATTAATGATAGTAGCAGCTCTCAACCAATCAACGAATTGTAAACCAAACGCACTAGTGTGTTATTGAATCATTACATAACATTAATCGCGGACTGTTACATACGTGTGTTGTAAGATGTATTTACATAATCCACGAACTGTACAATATTGGGCAATTATAATAGTGGTCGTAGATAAAATTTATTAAGATTTAGCTGTAGGCACTAGGTGAAACATTATAAAAATATAAGAAATAATAGACACTAGGTGTAAGTTTCACAAATTATGAATAGGATGGTTGCGACAGTTACTACTTGGTAATTCATACTTACATTGAATTGAAAAAATCATTATGTTTTTACCACACTTATAATATGTAAAAATGTTCTATAACTTATTATTCACAGTTATATACATTTCTACACATACTACGACTCGTGTTTCGACGTTTGACGGTCATTTTCAAGTTGAAAGTGACCGTCAAACGTAGAAACCCGAGTCGTGATATTTACATGAATAACTAAAAACATCACAAAAGACCAATTAGCTAGTAAGAATACCAACATAGATTTACAATCAGAAATTCTACGAGACACTTGCTTAAAACAAAATTATTTTAAATTCAACAACCGTTTCCACAAACAAAACTAAGGTTTACCTATGGGGTTGCCTTTAATCACGTTCCTAGCAGAAATATTTATGGATAATCTAGAAAGTGATTTTTTTTAATTTGGATAATAACTTAACCAAAGTCATCAAATTTTGGTAGATGTGTAGACGATATTATGTTTATTCACAGGATTTGAAATAGACAATGGTATATTAGTTCAAGAATATAGATTAGCACAACACGAAGCAAAGAAACATTACAAAAAGAAGCTGGCTAGACAAAAAACTACATCAAATAGAAGCAAACAGCAAGGACAACAGGAAGTTATACGAATATATGAAACGAAAGAACGACAAAAGAAAGCCTGCCACTAAAATCAGGAAACAGGAATGGGAAGAACACTTCACAAATATCATGATTATCACTTCAAAATATACCAGGAAACACAAACAGATGATGAGGTTGAAGTAACCAGTACGGAAGACGAAGAACCACCTAACTACGAAGAACTCACGCAAACGATAAAAAAGCTAAAACTACACAAAACAGCAGGACTAGATGAAAGAAATAACGAACTGATAAAAAGGGAGGAGCAGTGCTAACCCAGAGAATACATGGCCTAATAAACAAAATATGGAAGGAAGAAAAAATGCTCACGGAATGGAAGAACGGACAAATAGCACCAATATACAAGAACGGAGACACAACGCAATGTGTGAATTACAGACCTATAATGTTACTAAACACAACCTACAAAATACTAACAAAACTGATAAGGAGTAGACTAACACATAACACGGAATTCAAGATAGGCCCATACCAGAACGAGTTCAAAAGAGGAAAATCGACAATAGACGCGATTCACGTATTGACACAAATCATATAAAAAAGCTACGAATTCGGAATGGAACTACATATCCTATTTATAGACTTCAAACAAGCGTTTGACAGCAAACTAATAAAAGAAATGGAAGAAATGAGAATACCGAACAAGCTGATAAACCTAACAAAAATGACTATGAAGAACTCAACAGCAGAGGTTATCACAGGAGACGGCAAAACAAAGCATAGAGCATAGAAAAAGAAGTAAGACAGGGAGATGGACTATCAACAGTACTTTTTAACATCGCGCTAGAAGGCATAATAAGTAAAGTAGGAAACAACAAATCATTAATGCAAAACGAAACACAAATAATTGGTTAAGCAGATGACCTTGCAATGATAGCAACAAGCAAAAAGAACCTAGATAAAACTATAGTAACAATCATCAAAGAGGCACGTTTAAGAGGATTGACTATCAATGAAAAGAAAACAATGTACATGCATATTGCACGTATGCAAGGAGAGTACCAAAAAACACCGATACAAATAGCACAGTGCACATTTCAACGGGTAAACAGCTACAAATACCTAGGAGTCACAGTAAACGGAAGCAACGACAGAAGTATCGAAATTAGCGAAAGAATAAAGGCAGGAAAAATAGCTTTCTGGAAATATTATAAGTTACTCAAGGACAAAAACCTCAGCACAAGCACGAAAATAAAAATCTACAAAACCAGCATTAGAGCAGTAATAATATACGCAGCAGATACAATGTGCCTGACCAAGAGAGACGAAGAAAGAATGAGAATACTGGAAAAAAGAATTATAAGAAGAACACTGGACCCAAAGAAAACACAAGGGCATGAACACAAACCACTAAGAAATGAAGAAATAAAAAATATCCTAGCAGAGGAAGACATAGTGAAATTCATAAAAGCACGAAGGCTCAGCTGGTATGGCCATATTCAAAGAACAACGCAAGACTTCATAACGAAGAGAATCACAAACTAGAAACCACCACCCAGTAGACCTAGAGGAAGGCTGAAAATAAGATGGCAGGACCAAATACACGAAGATATGAGAATAATGGAATTCACAGAATGGAAGAAGAAGGTGAAAGACAGGAAGGAATGGAAGAAAATAGTACAAGAAACAAAAACACACACGAAACTATGAATGGAAAATACATTACGCGGATTGATCCACCGCAACAAAAGGATCAAACAGCTCCAGAATGGAGCGGCCAATACCCCACAAGGGGTCTATGGCCATATGTATGTATGTATAGTAAACTATTTCAAATTGCTAAAGCTACTCAATAATATAAACCCATGTATCCAATTTACAATAGAAAAAGAGTGAATCAGCAACTAAATTTTCTTGATTTAACAATAATAACCAACAAAACTCTTCGTCCTTTGAATATAAAATATTTCGAAAACCGACTTACTCAGATGCTGGAATTCCTGCACACTTCAACCATCCTAAAAACATAAAAATGTCTGCATTTCACAGCCATATTCACAGACTGTTAAGTACTCCAAAAGTACTATCAAAAGTAAATTATAATTTAGAACTAAAAACGATTAAACAAATTGCCGCAAACAATGGTTATGATCCTGGTATCGTATATAAACTTATGTTCAGAAAGGAAAAGAAACGGATCTTGAATAAAATTTACAATAAAAAATCAGATCACGAAGATATTAAACAATATCCCATTAAGCTACATTGGTAATAGCATACATTTTATAAAATAAATATTAGTATACAATAAACTAAATTCTATAGACCGAAACGAACGAAGTGGAATTTACCAAATAAAATGTAACGATCTTAACGCCTCCTATATAGATAAAACAGGCAGGACATTTAATTTTAGGTTTAATGACCACATGAGATCCTACAAAAATAAAAAATTAGATTCAAATCTGGCCAAATATTTGAATGAGTCGATTCATACCTGACGTCGATTCATACCTCATCGTAGATAAAGGCCCGAAAATGGATTTCCTAGAAACCTATGAAATACAAAAAAACATTATGAAAGATTTTATTCCGGTCATCTAAGTTTGATGATCCTAATTTCGTTAAGTCTTTTGCTGTGATTTTGTACCAATTCGGTCTAGTAGCTCTGCTATTTAAGAAACTATATATTTTATGGGTTAGTTTGCTCGGGTCCATTCTTTCAATGTGTCCTATGAATTGGATTCTTCGCATTCGCATTGTGTCTGTGATTTTTGGATTTTTTTTATATATTTCTGAGTTAGGCTTTGGATCATGTACACCACCCTATGTTCTTGGCCCAAGGATTTTTCTCATTATTTCACTTTCTTTCACTTCTCTTTAGTGTGTTAGTGTTTTTTGTTGGAGATTTAGTTTCGCTGAAGCATAGAGAACATCAGGTTTGATTACAGTTGTGTAGCGTCGTATTTTGCAGTTCCAGAAGAGACCCTTTTTGTTATATATTTTTTAGACGGAAAAGCAGTTTCTATTTTCTGAAGTCTTGATTCAATTGATTTCAGTTTGCTATAATCCCCTACATATTCAAATCCTTTTACTCGAAAGATCTAGTTGTTGCCAACTTGAAGTTCATTTGATACGTTTCTGATGTTAGTCATAAATTTTGTTTTTTCAAATGAGATTTGTAATCCAATTTTCGCTGCTTGTTCTTGTAATAGTTCAAGTTGCTTTTGCGCGTCAGAGATATTTTGGGCCATTAATGACATGTCATCAGCAAAAGCTAAGGTGTCTAATTTTATCCCATTCAGTTTTGGCCCCAGTTGGTGTGTTGGTTTGTGGTGCAGCTTTTCTCCATTCCCGTACAACTTTCTCAAGCGCACAATTGAAGATCAACGGGGATAGTCCATTGCCTTGTCGTACTCCTGTGTCTATTTGAAATTCTGTGCTCAGTTTTACCATCAATTTCACCTTGTATTTAGTCTCCGTGAGTGTTTCTTTGATAATGTTTGTTGTCTTCCGATCAAGTCCAAATTCTGCTAATACTTTAAAAAGTGATTCTTTGTTTATACTACCGTATGCTTTCTTAAAGTCGACGAATGTGATGACATAATTCTTGTTTGATGAACTTTGGAAATATTTCATACAGTTATTTGGATGTATAATTTGCTCTACGCATGGTCGTTCTTTTCTAAATCCTTCCTGGTATTCGCCGCTTTCTGGATCCAGTTGTGTTTCTGCACGGTTCAAGAGAGATCTGGACAGAATTTTATAGGCTATTTAAAGTAGTGGAATTCCACAATAATTGTTGGAGTCTTGCTTCCTTTTTTGTACAGTGGATGTATGATTGTCATTTTCAGGGATTTTTTCAGTTCGCCAGATTTCATCCATAATTCCTTTCAGATTTGTGATGAGATTTTCTCTTGCATTTTATCATAGTTCTGCAGTGATTTGATCGTCTGCTGACGCTTTGTCATTTTCAAGGAGTGAATTATCTGTTTAATTTCCTGTATACTCGGTTGTTATGAGTCTGCGTTTCGTATGCTTGGTGAAATTTGAGTTAGTCTTGTGTTTTTTTCAGAATTTAATAATTTGGAAAAGTATTTCCCAAGGATTTCACAGTTTCTAGCGTCGTTGTGACCGATTTCCCCGACTTAATTTTTAAATTGGAGTGATGGAGGAGAATACTTGCTTAATTTTTGTTTGAATGCTCTGTAGTAATTTCGTGAATTGTGTTTTCTGAAGTCAGATTGTATTTCTAGTGTCTATTATTTATTATAAAAAAAAATAATACAATATGTCGATATTGTTAAAGAGAAGTTTGCAAAACATTATATCACTTCCTGATCTTCGAAAATGTATCGTGCAATCATTCATCAAGACATTAGCCATTAGTCGCTGTTGGAATCATGAATAATTTAAAACGCATCACGAATTAGGCCATTCATAAAGAATAATAAAACGGCCAAGTGCGTGTCGGGCCACGCGCAATGTAGAGTTCCGTAGTTGCCATTCTTACTCTTATGACTCAAATAACTAAAAAATTTCACAATTATACCTTAATCCTTAATCGGCTGACATTGATGTTGTCGAGTTTGACGTTCAACATAACCAATAATATATTGTTTAAATGACGCGGCTGCCGCTCGATTTGCTACATTTTATAAGTTGGTCGCCTTCTTCTTTCGAATAGCCCTACTTTGGACCACGCTTGTTCAACTGTTGGGCTTTGACCTTTGCCAATTGTATTGTCGCATCTTCTGCCGGTGTAACTCCTTTCTCTCTTCAATCCAGGGGGTACCTTTCCTTCGAGGTTTTTCCTGAAATCCACGGACTTCCTTCAGGGTGCGTCTCACATACTGTCTGTTTTTGAGATTTGTTATTCCCAGTTCTGTAATATCCTTCACGGTCTCTGTCAACCAAGTGGTACAAATCTTCTTGTTTTGCCAGAAGGTGAACAGACGGTTGGTTAGTCGCTTTGGAGGCAATTTTGCAACGTGGCCATAGAAAGCTACCCTTCTTTTCCTTGCACAGCCAGAGAGCATCTCAATATGTTCGTAGAGCTCAGAGTTATGCCGTCTTCGGAATTCCCCATCTTCCTTTAGCGGGCCTAGGATCTTCTTGAGGATTCTCCTCTCTCTGATTTTCAATTTCTCTATTAGACCCCTTCGGTTCAAGGAAAAACACTCCATGACATACAGGGCTTCTGGTCGTAAGACTGGTGTTTAGTGCTTAAGTTTCAGGTTGCGTGACAGGCATTTCTTATTGTATGTGTTCTTATTCAGCCTATAGGCTAGTTCTAACTTGCTGACTCTCTTGGATAATGATGCTCTTGCTGATAAGTTGGGTTCAATCCATTCGCCGAGATACTTACATTTCTCAGTCCTCTTGATGTTTCCCTGTTCCAGTAACATCTCTCTGTTTGCTTCTCCAATGTTGGTGAAGAATTCTATTTTCTCCAGCGACACTTGAAGACCCACTTTGGCAGCCTATTTTCTGAGGCAGTTTACCTGCATTGTTGCCATCTTAAGAGAATCAGCAAACAGTGCCATGTCATCTGCAAAGGCCAGGCAATCTACAACCAGTCCATCGTTCTTACGCCCCAGGTAGATACCACTCTGAGCACACAAATTGTTCAGTTCCTTGCGCCATTCTCTCATAACCTTTTCAAGGACACAGTTGAAGAGAAGTGGGGAAAGTCCATCTCCTTGTCTCACTCCAGTTTTTATTCCGATGCTTTCTGAAATCTTGCCTCTAAATTTAACCTTGGAATGGGTGTTGGTCAAACTTTCTAGGATGAGTCTGCGGGTTTTGTTTTTTAGTGCTAGTTTCTGGAGAACTTTGTTGAGCGTTTCTCTATCAATGGAATCGTAGGCCTTCCTAAAATAAACAAAGGTGACGACCACCTTGCGGTTTCTCATCGTGGAGTATGCAAGTACAGTTTTAAGGTTGAGGATCTGTTCAACACAGGATCAAGTTTTCCTGAAGCCCCCCTGGTATTCTCCCAGTTGACTATCCAACTGATTTTCTGCCCTTGTTTGTAATGCCTTCGAGAGAATCTTGTATGTTACCGGGACGAGAGAAATTCCACGGTAGTTGTTTAGATCTGTAAAATCTCCCTTTTTGTGAAGTGGATGGATCAGAGCAGATTTCCAATCGGGTGGTAATTTCTCTGTTACCCAGATGTCCTAGATGATCTCGGTTAGCTTGCGCACAGCATTGTTAACAGCACCTTTCCACAGTTCAGCAACGATAGAGTTCTCTCCAACTGCCTTATTATTCTTAAGAAGTTGAATGATCTGGACAACTTCTTCCAATGAGGGGGAAGCGAGTCCGGGTTTGGTGTGGTTTGTTTATATTCGAAGTCTTTGCTGGGTGGGTCACAGTTGAGTAGATTTTTAAAGTTCTGAGCCAAAAGGTGGCAGTTGTCCTTGTCGTTATAAGCCAGTTTGCCTTGTGAGTCTCTGAAGTGGAGGCTTGGCGGAGCGTATGTTCTGAGTGCCTGCTTAAGGTTCCATAGAAATCTCTGGAATTATTTTTAGCAAAGCTCTCTTCGATTTGGGTTAGTTTGTTTTGTGTGAAGGTTCGTTTGATTCCTCGAATTATCTTGGCTGTAATCTTCCTTTGTTTCAAAAATGTATGCCAATTTTCCTTGCTCCTTTTTGAATTCCACTTCACCCAGGCTATCTGTCTTTGGGCTATTGCATTGTCACAGTCTTCAGTCCACCACGGATGCTTCCTTCTTCTAGCGAGAGGGGCGAGTTGACCAGAGTCTCCTTAAGTTGGTCCCAGTTGTTTAGGTCTGAGTTGTTCAGTCTCTGACTTAGTTCTTGACTGTTCTTAAGTCGCCCGACGTCAAATACGGAATACTTAAAGCTTAATATTTCACAAATGGATGTCTTAATCGAAATATTGTTTTCACAAACCTGTAATATTTTTAAAAGACCTATCCAACGACATTCTACACAATGGGGTAGACGAGAAAAAATAACGTCCCCACTTATTTAGGGTGCAGAAGGTACCCTGACTTTTTAAACCTAATTTTTTTTTAATATTTTATTTTACCACTTTGTGGGCATGACTAATCTGTATATCCATGCCAAATTACAGCTTTATATTTGTAATAGTCTTTATATTCTAATAGACACACATATCGAAACTATAAAGTTTCCGTGTTGATAACAACGGAACCCTAAAAAAAACGATTACACAACAAAAAGGCGCGGTGAAAAAGGCGCGCGACAAAAGAGCGCGGCAAAAAGGGCGCGGCGACAAAAAAGCGCTGCGACAAAAGGGCGCGGCGACAAAAGGGCGCCTGTTACAATTAGGGCGCATATTATAACTAGCTTGAATGTATGTTTCAGGTCAGAAAAGCAAAGTTTTATTCAAATTTGATACGTCTAAATGCAACAAATAAAGCTAAAAATTAGGCTTAAAAATTATTGCAACAACAATATTATTTTTTTTTGCTAAATTACAATTATAAGCTTTAAAAATATACCGTGCTGCTTAGTTGCTACTAAAAATAATATTGACGTGTGAAGCTGTTTTACTTATTTTAGCAGTGTCTTTTTAAAAATTAGGTTTAAGAACTATTGCAACAACAATATTCAACTTTTTGCAGAATCACAATTATAAACTGCAAAAAATTACCATGCTGATTAGTTGCTGCTTGACGTAGATCTGCGACGACTTCCTTTGCTTGGGTAACGGCTATATTGGCGACGTGATTATGTGCTGTTTCTGTGACGATGCGATCACCAATTGTATGACAACGTCCCCGACAACTATGTGTCCGATACTCAATACATTTCCAAATAACTTTCTCCTTTATTTCTTTCTCACGACGGAAAAGGATTCCATTATGTTTTAAAAAATTGTTATTCTTTTGACTAGTCACAAATTCAAGCGGCATTATAGACAAAATTATTTGCAATAAGGGCACACAACAACACCAGACATTAGTAGGTATTGTAGTGCTGCGCCAGATATACAGTAACTCGTTCCAATTCTGTAAAAGTTTCAACGTGCTCATCTTTATTGTTACACACGTAATGGCGCCCTTCTGTCGTATGCGCCGTTTTTTGCAGACGCCTTCTTGTATAAGCGCTCTTTTGTCGCCGCGCCCTTGTGTCGCCGCGCCCTTTTTGCCGCGCCCTTTTGTCGCGCGCCCTTTTTGCTGCGCCCTTTTGTCGCGTCACAAAAAAAAACGTATCAATAAAATATACAATCCGTTGTAAACATCGCGAACTGAACCTCGCTCTGTCTACAATAAAAGTAGACAAGACGTCTGTTCATCAATCATATAAAAATAAACTTATACCAAAATGGCGCCCTGTCAAAATAAATACCTTCCCGTAGAACATCAGTTTTAAGAAATAAAACACCGCAAGTGGAAATGGTTGGGCCATGCATTGAGGAGAGACGAAGGAAACTCACTAGGCAAGCCTTACAATGGAACCCGCAGGGTTCTCTCAGAAGGGGACGTCCAGCTAACACGTGGAGGAAGACCATAGACGCAGAATTAAAAGTCGCAGGAAAAACGTGGAACGAGGCGAAACGCCTCGCTCAGAATATAGTCAGATGGAAGGTCTTTGTAGAGGCCCTATGCTCCGCGTTAGAGTGTAGGAGTTAGAGGACAACATAATATCAAAGGATAAATGCTACTGCATAAACAAGATGAACCTTAAAGTGGAATAACTACTTATTGATTTTAATATTAATACAATATTAGTAATTTTAAGATATACCAGTAAGATCTCCAAATAGATTATCAAATAGTGATATCACCTTTGAAACAGAACTCCCTAGTTTTATTGTGTCATAGAAACTGTTCAAAATGATACACACTATTATAGTTTTTGGTGTTCATCAACTGCCTAAGTTTTGCTCCTCTGCTGTTGGCACGCCTGCTGACCTTGACACGGCGCAAGGGCTCAGTTCGCTAAACTCAGTTCGGGCGTGCAGTGCAGTGCAGTGCAATAGCTACTCCTCAAGAAAAATCGCAGTGTGTATTTGGCTTGTGCAAACTGATTCTGTTATAATAAGACAATGTAATCTTAGACGCCAGAATGATGTTGAACTTCCTATAGCAAAAACTATCTGTTATAAGGCTAAATTCTTTCAAGGAAACCGGTAGTTTTAAAAGGGAAATCGCCAGGTTTTCGCAAGTACTTATTAATTTTTATTATTATTTTATTAATTTTTATTTTTATATTATTAATTTTAGGAAAAAAGTTTTTTTTCAAAAAAAGTTGTGCATGGTTTAAAACTAAAATTACATCCATTAGATATCATTTTTTCAAGTCGCATAAGAGGTTTATCAAAAATATTTATTTTACCCAGGAGTAAAGTACCTGGTACTGGTACCTGGTGAAGTAATTGGAAATAAAATAATTTCTAGACTCTTTCTAGACATTATTTGATGGTTCGTTTATCAAATTCCCTTAATACATTCTTGATCATATCTTCAGTAAATTCCTGACATGTAATTATCCTTTCCAAATGATCAATATTTTAAAAAATCCCTTGCTGATATACCCAGTATTTTAAGTAGTTCCATAAGAAATAATCCACTTAAGTCTGGAGATCTAGCCGGCCAAAAAATATCCGAATATTTATGTATTACTTTGTCTTTGAAAATAGTTTCAAGGTATTCCCTAACAGCGACTGTAGTATGGCATGTAGCACCGTCTTCATGACACCATAAACGTTGACGGTTTATTAAAGATAATTCGCTAATAAAATCGTATAATTTATTTTCTAAAAAATTTAGATACTGTTCGGCATTCATGTACTGTTAATTAATTTAAAAATATGGTCCTATTATTTAATTCCTATATATACCACACCATACGTTGGTCTTAAATGAATTTTGGTCACGAGTGTTGATAGTAAAGTTAGGATTACTGACAACACCAGCGACAATTTTGTGAACTGAGGGTTCCATTTGATGTGAAAGTTCCTCATCGGAAAATATTATATTTCTTAATAAAAATGGATACTGTTCTAATTGTTCTTAATATTAAGGAGCAAAATTAAAACCGTCTGTCATAATTGCTTTCTTTCAATGTATGAACAAGTTGCGGTTTATGGATATTTGTTACTTTTCAAAATATTTGCCATTGTGCCTCTACTTACGGTATTTTAAATAAAAGACGTCCTTTTCCGCTATTCTTGTCTTGTCTTCTATCTTCATTGGCAACCCGTTTTTGACTTTTTTTATTTAAACTATTATTACTATTATTAACACTTCCAGAAGTTATAAATTTATTTACAATTTTTGCAACTGTCGATTGCTGAATATTTCCATTTGGATTCTGTTCTTAAAAATAGCTACTGCTTCTCGATGAGTTTTATAATTATCTCCCACAATTGAAACTGTTTGAATTTTGTCAACAAGTTAATAGAGTTTCCATTTCCTGTATTCTATAAAATCTAACTAGCGATTTGACGTTTGCCGTCAGTGCATTCTAGATTAAATAACGTTCTATACACAAATTGCTAGGTAGGTACAGAATTTGTCAGAGCATCCCGGATTAAATGTTTATTTGTAGACGTAAATTATCAATGCTAACTCAGAGAAGTTTATAAAAATAACAAACTCTGTTTTCTCATAGTCAGATGGATAATATTGGATATCTGACAATAGTTTTCAATTGTAATCAACTTTTCTTAAAAACAATTGTCGCTATTTTCTAAAATAAAGGTACTTTCTTTTTGATTACAATGCAACTTTAGATTATAGAATAATTTAATATAATGTAATAATTAAAGCCACGAAATAAAAAGTATACTTACTTTTTAAATTGTAATTTATTATACTTTCATACAGAAATTTTCCGCCTGAGAAGAATTGGGTTAAAGAATGAAGTGTAGAATATTTTTTTTGTGTCGAGATATCCTCGGGGACTAATTTCTAAGAAATTTGAGTTGTCAAGGCGGGGAGAGAAGGGATAAGAAAATCTTGGGGGAAATGGAAGAAAACGGACGGATATATGGGAGAATTTTTGCGTCTGCTGTACAGCGAAATTATATTTGAAACTTAATAACTCTGCGCCAGGTATTCAATATCCACTGAAATGAATTCAATACAGCTCGGTATCAATATTTGATGAAAATATATTTTGTCGCCAGAAAACAAAATAATATGAGATGATTTATTTTTCATTTATTCATTAATATAATCTATACTTATGTGCCACGAAAAGTTTATTAAAACCTATTTCGATACTTTGTGCTCAACATAGTGAAATTAACTCATGAAACAAATTTGGCTATTATTTTTTTGTTTGTTCTTATAATGTGGCTATTGACAATTATCTACATTGACACTCAGTTTATAATAAGGGCTATCTACACTATACGATTAGGCTATTGTTTCTTGTGGGATGTTAAGCCACTCTTCTTCTGCTGCAACAATAAACTCTGGAATCGATGTTGGGGTACAATGCCCAGCTCCAATTCTTCGTTTAAGCTCACCCCTTAAATGTTTCATAGGATTTAGGTCGGGACTGCATGCTGGCCAATTCATAACCCGATATCTGTAATGTATATTTGGACGATTCTTGTGATGTACGGCTTCGCACCCGTTAAACCTCCCATGGGCACGGGTGGAGCTCCCGTGATAAAAACAGGGTCAGTGTCGTGATCCTATAGAAATTTCACCCCAGATCATGCAGGAACCACCTAGATTAGTAGTCCGCTTTTCAACGCAGCATTCTGTAAATCGCTCTCTTGGTGTCCGCTACACTTTTCTTCTTCGGTCGCTACAATTGAGGATATGCGTTTGATCTCATCTGAAAACTTTGGTCTCATCTGAAAACAAAAAAGACCCCTTTGTTCCAGCGTCCAATTTAAATTATCCCATGCAAAACACAGACTTGCTTACTAAGGAAAGATCTTATGTTCTAGACCCACCGCCACCGCTTCTTTGGCCTACCTCAACAACTGACATACTAGTTCTGAACGCGGTCGAGCGAGTATGTGTAGTTGGCGCTACGACTTATAAGTAGTTCTGAATGTGGCCGAGCGAGGATGTGTAGATGGCGCCAGGATATATTCAAAAATGCGCGGTGAGGGAGAGTAAATTGACTTTGACCACTTCCGGTGATCTTGACCATTTCCCTAACGGATTTTCGTGAAATTACCACGCCACGGGCGAGTCAGCATATTTCCTGTTTAACTTGTCAGCTACTAGCTAGACGTGACGGGATGTCTGAATTGTGGAATAATAGATAAGAACCGTCGAATCGACATTTTCCCGTTTGAACTCGATTGATTCTGAACTGCTTATGGATTTTCGTGAAATTTCCACGCCACTGGTGAGTCAGCATATTTCCTGTTTTACTTTTCAGCTGCTAGCTAGACGTGACTGGATGTCTGAATTGTGGAATAATAGATAAGAACCGCCGAATCGACATTTTCCTGTTTGAACTTATCTGTAAACGCGTGCGAGTATGGAATTGTGAAATAGTTGACAAGAACTGCCGGGTCAGCATTTTCCTGTTTCAACTTATACGTAAACGCGTGAGAGTATGGAATTGTGAAATAGTTGACAAGAACTGCCGGTTGCATTTTCCTGTTTCAACTTGTCTGGATAAGTCATTGAACGTGCGAGTATGGAATATTTGAATCGTGAGTTAAGAAACGCTGCGTATTCAGTTTCGTGTTTCAACTTATCTGGGAGTTTGAACTTATACGATGTATTCTGAGAAATTCGGATAAGTTATTGAATATGTGCAAGTATGGAATTGTGAAATAGTTAAGAAGTACTGCGTGCTGCCGAGTAAGCATTTTCCTGTTTCAACTTGTCTGGATGAGTCATTGAACACGCGTATGGAATCGTGGGATAGTTTATTAGAACCGCCGAACCGACATTTTCCGGTTTCAACTTCAGGATAAGTCAATTTCATAATTAGCATATTGCCTGTTTGAACTTGTTTAATTTTATCGTCGCACATTCAGATGTTAGGACGTTCAGCTTTATAATAATTTTGCTAACACACGCCTCGAGCGCAGCCGGATGCTTAGCATTGATAATTATTTTATCGCTATACATTCGAAACGCGATTGGTATAAAAGCCCGAGCTCTAATTTAATTATCATATCTACAAGTAAAACTGTATGCCTGCGATCAGTGTGTTAAAGTTAACGATAATCTTGCAACGATAATCTTCGTAGCCATAAGGAAATATGTGGTAATCAAAAAATGTACTACAAATGCACCGTTTGTAATTCAACCTTTACAAGAGGATATAGCAACATATGAAAAAATATCATAAAATCAACAATTATTGTGAGAAGAAGAGGAGTCTAAATATTGAATATTTACCTACAACTCCAACTAGATAAAGTTGGAACCGCGGGCAACCAAATAATTTCTGTAAAATATGCAATCAACAATTCTCAACAAAACTAAAGTATGCAGGAGATCTACGATCACAGAAACACCTCCAAGCAAGAGTGAAGCCGGTGCAGCAGAACATCATCCATGCTTGTGCCAGTTTAAGAACAAAGTGTTCAGCTATAGAATTAATGGTTCAGGCACAGCCGTTGTACGAGAATCCGCATTCTCTACAAATGACCCCAGTTATAATTTTCGATGAATCTAGCAGCTTCATATATTCATAACCCCCAATTGATGGGCTAAGTACCGTTTACCCATTAATGAGGACTAGGCTGTATCCGCTTTTAATTAGCATTAATCAGTTTTTAATCAGCTTGTAATCAGCTTTTATCAGCCCAAATCAGCTTTAACCAGCTTTAATCAGCTTCAGACCTCTCGAGCGAATGTGCGCTCAATTTTGCTCTCGTGACCAATTGATAACTTACCGCCCTAGTTGCAAAATTTACTATTTTACGCATAATCTACTATTAATAACTATAAATAAGTTTAAAATAATATTAATGTTATCATAATTTGATAAATTATTTCAAAGATATTTGTGAGACTTTTGAATCCAACAGATAGGTAATTATATCATCGCTTCCCAACTAGCTGACGTTTAAAAACAGATTGCAACCGATTGTGAGTATATTAAGTATGGGATAGTAATGAAAATTCTTATAAAAAATTAACTTATATTATTGATTCAGTAATGTTAGACGGTGGTATGCGAGAAATCCATCTTATACCTCATATCCTCTTATACCTCACGTGGCTCATAGTGCACTTATGCAAATAATTCAGAAACATAAGCATAAGTATCAAGATAGACAAGACCAGACAATACCTGACAATACCAGACAAGACTAGACAAGACAAGAATTGGAAAGACCAGACAATACGAGACAAGGCCAGACCAGACAAGACCAGATAAGACCAGGCAAGAGCATAAAAGACCAGACAAGACCAGACAAGACCAAGAAAGACCAGACAACACCAGACAAGACGAGACTTTTGCATCTACTAGAGAAGACCAAACAAGACCAAACAAGGCCAGGCAAGGCAATACGTGATCAGACAAGACCAGACAAAACCAAGCAAAACCGGACAAAGCCAGACGAGGCCAGATGAGAGCAGAGAAGATCAGACAAAATCAAATAAAATTTCTTAAATTCTTTTTCCATCGTCTTTTAGTGTGTTTTTTTTTTAATTTTCAGCTAACCAAATTTATATGATATACAATGTATTAAGTATTATACACAGCAAGGCTTTTAAAAAGTTATTTTTACGATTCAGTGTGATCTTTTATTAAACATTGTATCTTTTTATAATGTATCTTTTTTCATTGTATCGTTTGATCTACAATGTTTCTTTGTTGGGTAACAATATCATCCGCTTAAAATATTAGGTTTTCTTCAAAAAACAAATTTAAACATGTGTAGAAAATGTTCACGTACAGTTTTCCAGAGCACATCACTACGTTCCCTCCCACACTTGTATTGAAGCAAATTTATATAACATATGTCAAATGGTTAAAAAAGACTTTCCCAGAAAAAATGAAAAGTGTTAAGTTGAAGCAATATTTCTTGGCTTTGAAAAAGTAATAGTCGCTGCTTCCTATTGCTTCCTTGTGGCCTTACTTTTGTTATTAGACACGATTATTTCTAAACATTGTATTCATTTATATTCTTTTGATCTTTTTAGAAGATCTACTTATTACCCCCTTAATTGTTCTAATTTATCTTGTCATTAATTTAATCGTTTTTTTTAACTTTAAATCTTTCTTACGAAATAGAAACACATTGCCACCTTTTTGCATATATATATGGTGAACAGAATTTACATATTATGTAAATTTTTTCACTTAAATATAAAAATGGAGAAAGCAGGACGAAAAAAGAAAGGATACGAGCGTCGGATTAAAGCAGTTTTTCTGTAAATGTACGGCTTAAAAACAGGTCGAATAAATCTACAAAGGGATTAATACAAATAGGGAACGAGCAAAAGTTTTATAACTTTCATGTAGTTGTTAAAGCTACACTAACGTGATTCTTGGAAAAGCAATTCAGGTGTAAAAGTGCATATTCAACTTTTGTTATTGCAACAAATTAACTTTTGTTTACTTGTTTCTGTAACATGCAAATATAATAAGGGTCAAGTATCACGAAAACTATTTCTTCGTGATTTATGTGTATAGGATAAATAATTTTAAACTTTTTAAACCAGAAGTTTAAATAAATGAAAAGCAAAATGTATTAACGTGTAACCAATGTGACCACAAACCGGTGTCTGGTCTTGTCTCATCCTATTTATTATCTTGTCTTGTCTGGTCTTATTTGCTCTTCGGTGGTATAGCTTGATCTTGTTTGTCTGGTCTTGTCTGGTATTGTATAGTCTTATCTGGTCTTTTCTGGTATTCTGCTGTCTAGTATGCTCTTGTCTGGTCTTGTGTGGTCTTGTCTGGCCTTGTCTAGTCTTGACTGGTCTTATCTGCTCTTGCCTGTTCTTATAAATACTTGTCTTTAAACTAATATTAAAATAATAATTGTAAATCTCTTGCGGAATGCAACCTAATAACAGTTTCGGTCGACATTTTAAAAGCTCAGCTCACTGCAAAATTCGTCAATAGATTTGTAGTCGTTAGTATCTTTATAGGCAATACATTAGAAAATTAGTATTTTAGCATCTAGCGCCAATAAATTTACCAGAGCACAAAATATAGACCACTAATCGAATTGCAGAAAAATTTAGTCAAGCTAATAAGAGTTTCGTGCATTTGGCTTTGGTGCCCTTACATTAAATTTATGTGTAATCCCAAAACCATTACGCATAATAAAATATTCCATTTAACTTAGCAAAACTCATAAATTAATAGTGAATAGTTCTACAAATCTGAAACTGGATAAATTAAGCATTGAATTGATGTAATCAAAAAGAATATACATCACATATTATTTAGCATACGAATTAATAAGCCTTGTTTGGCATTGTTAGATTGTTTGGTCGAAATCAGATAGAAACAGACAAAAATTTATAAAATTCAAACGTATATTTTATGATCTTATCAGATTAAGGTTAACTTGTTTTTGGTTTGGCTTTGAATATGTGGCTTCTGGCTAGGAACAGATACTTATCTTTGGTCTAGTATCAAATTTATTCGTTAGCTAATTGCAAATATGTTTTTATACAGTTAAGTGGCATTTAATAAATGCATTTTAGCTTAAATGTCTCTAATAAAAAATTTAATTAAACCTGGCAGAAAAAAAGATTAAAATAGGGTAATTTATTTTTGGACCATACATATGCTCTCTTATCTTGGTAGTCATATATCTCGACAGTAACCTTTTGCAGTTGTTGCCACACATATTACTGAAATGCGTATTATTTTCCCTTTCTGGAAAACAGATTAGTAACTGTGAGTTACCAACGAAAAAAAGGTTCGCTACGTGTTAATTACGGACCTTCTCTCTTGCAGCCAACATTTTATTTATTCCCTGAAATCTTTTCAATAATCAGCAGCAGGGCCACACACATAATTATACAAATTAATAACCGGCCTATCTCAGAACCTAAATTTTATCATTTATCTGCCGTTTTAAATTTACGGTCAATTTTATGTGGCTATTTATACATACAGTATGTATATGCAATTGGCTATTTATACATACAGTATGTATACGCAATTGGCTGGCTGGCAGACCTTGATTGACAGGGCTCGGTATTAGACCGAATTTGTTCTTCAAGTTCATCTTCAATATAATCACCAATGTTGATATTTATAACATCTGTATCCATATTTAGTGCATTTTCAGTTGAAATATATCTTGCATGAAAACAAGTTTTTGAAAATATGTCCAAATTATTATATTTTCTTATCATAAGAATATGACGACGTGGTGCACTAAAAGAATTCCAAAATGAATACAAACATGTTTCCGCCGATGTCTTTTTCTTCTTCTTTCGAATAGGCCTACTTTGGACCACGCTTGTTCAACTGTTGGGCTTTGACTTTTGCCCAGTATTGTCCCATATTCTGCCGATGTAACTCATTTCTCCCTTCTGTCCAAAGGGTACCTTTCCTTCAGGGTGCGTCTCACAGACTGTCTGTTTTGGAGATCTCTCATTCCCAGTTCTTTAGTATCCTTCTCAGTTTCCGTCAACCAAATGGTACGAACCTTCTTGTTTTGCCAGAAGGTTGGTTAGTCGGTTTGGAGGCAATCTTGCAACGTGGCCATAGAAAACTACCCTTATTTTCCTTGCACAGAGAGCATCTCAATATGTTCGTAGAGCTCAGAGTTATGCCGCCCTCTGAATTCCCCATTTGCCCTTTCCGGGCCTAGGATCTTCCTGAGGATTCTCCTCTCTCTGATTTACAATTTCTCTACTAGACCTCTTCGGTTCAAGGAAAGACACTTCTTAGTCATTCGATAGGCTAGTTTTAACTCGTAGACTCTCTTGGATATTGATGCTCTTTCTGAAAACTTAGATTGAATCCATTCGCCGAGACACTTAAATTACATAAACTTATACTTATGCTTACATAATTTTTTCAGTCCTCTTGATGTTTCCCTGCTCTAGTAACATCTCTCTGTTTGCTTCTCTGATGTTGGTGAAGAATTCTGTTTTCTCCAGCGACACTTGAAGACCCACTTTGGCAGCCTGTTTTTTGAGGCAGTTTACCTGCATTGTTGCCTCATGAGAATCAGCAAATGATGATCTCAAGAGAATCAGCAAACAGTGCCATGTCATCTGCAAAGGCCAGGCAATGTACAACCACTTCATCGTTCTTACGTCCCAGGTAGATACAACTCTGAGTACCCAAAATGTTCAGTTCCTTGCGCCATTCTCTCATAACCTTTTTAAGTTGAAGAGAAGTGGGGAAACTTCATCTACTTGTCTCACCCCAGTTTTTATTTCGAAGCTTTCTGAAATCTCGCCTCTAAATTTAACCTTGGAATGGGTGTTGGTCAAAGTTTCTAGGACGAGTCTGCGAGTTTTGTTGTCTAGCCCTAGGTGTCTAGCCCTAGTTGTCTAGCCCTAGTATCCAGCTGATTTTCTGCCCTTGTTTGTAATGCCTTCGAGGGAAGTTTCCACCGATATATTATAAAATTTTGATATTTTGCAATCAAAATTTTCCTCAATGCCATTATTTTTAATTCTCATTTTGGACTCTAAAGTTTGAAATAATTTTAACTGTCTATGAAAAATTTTTATTCCTGTCTCTTTGATGGCTTCAGAACATCCTTCAAGTATATTTCTTATTTCGATATCACTATCCATAATTTTAAAAAACATTTTGTTTATTTTTGGCAAATTTTATATTTATTCTTGAATCAATACAGTTTATGATTTCCGTAATACATACGCAAATTATTTGCAAACTATGATATTTAGTTTGTATGTATTGTTTAAGGGTCCAAAATGATCGTTCAATTCTGTTTGTTGTAGTGTCTTCCATTAATGGTAAATATTTTCTAAAACAATGTACCTACATATCTTTACAACTATCCCAAGTTTTAAGGAATTGTTCTTTAAGTGTTATATATTTATCTTTTGTTCCTAAAAAACTTGTACAGATTTACAAATTTACAAAAATCTTTTTTCTGCTCTTCATATTCTTCATATGCTTGGGAATACAAGCATTTCTTGAATTCATCCAATTATTTATGCTTCTCATCAATTTGCTAATTATACGCAGTAGAAACTTATCGATTATATATAATAACATGGAATTTGCAAAAAAAAATGTTTCTTATTGCTTTTATTTCGGTTGTCTTTGTTCTTTCAATTAAAAAAACGGACGGATTAGTCTTACATATTTTTTTGAATTCATTCATTTAATATATGAATAACGAATATGTTTCTTTAGCAATAAATGCTACAGCTGCAAATTCCGATTTGTCGGCTATACTAGAGTAATAACAAAATCCTAATATTTCCAACATTAAACCAGAAAAGAACATCTATTGAATGCACTGAGAATTATTATAATTTAGAGCCATTTTCGAGGAGGCTATAAATAGTGATTCCAGTTCTTGTTCTGCATCTTTTTTGTAGAGTAAAACATTTTCCTCCATTTCCACCATTTTATTCATTTTTTGCTAAAAATTCCATTAAATCGCTTTGATCTGTTTCTGTGTTTGTGGTAATAAGTTTTTTTTGAAAATTTTGAATATCCTTTCGTATAAACTTTTTTCACTTTTCTTATTCAAAATACTTACATTCCATCTTTAGTGATCGATAATAACAAAGCCGTTGCTGTATCATATTCATTTTCATTAATTTTTTTTTTTGCTTTGCCATAATATCCATATTTTTCTTTACCGATTGTATGATTATGATTAAGTAACATTTTTATTAGTGTCCATTTTCTATTTTCACCTCTATAAGAATTCAACACTATATCTGTAACAGACTGAATGAAGACTGTATGTATAAATAGCCAATTGCGTATTCATACTGTATGTATAAATAGCCAATTGCGTATACATACTGTATGTATAAATAGCCAATTGCGTATACATACTGTATGTATAAACCGCTAATTGCGTATACATACTGTATGTATAAATAGCCAATTGCGTATACATACTGTATGTATAAATAGCCACATCCTTTAATTTCAAATTAAAATAAGATTCACTTATCGATTTGGTTACATATTTTTTTTCACAATATTTATTCACAATTTTTAAAGTTTTCTGGAATTTTGTAGGATTTTGTAGAAGGACCTTGTGCTCGATAGCCCTTTGTATAATGTATAAAGTATACAATAAATATATTCTCTCTCTAGATTATGCAGTATCGACTAAATTTGGAACCATAGTTTGATGGGAATAAAAATTATTAGCATCATTCAATTAAAGCCTATGAAGTAGAAACCCAAATCGATATGAATTTGAACCTGATCCCATGTCAAAAAATACATTTATCTACTTACATACCAAAATGAACACATTAATAAATACTGTTCTAATTGACAACTATTTATAACAGTCACATAGACAATGCCTACTCAAATTTGAAAAGTTTTAATAACATCCACTTTGGGACAGCTTTACTAATTAAATCAAGGCAGGGACACGGAAATCTTCTGTTACTCTTTAGCACACAGCGCTCAAGATGCATTGTGTGAGCCTTTCGCTACGTCAAAGCAAGTAACGAGAAAGGTGAAGACCTAATATGTCAGGGGCAGAAGGCCATAGGTTTATGTACTAGTAAAGTAACATAAGATAGTTGTAATTTGTGTAACCTCACTCCTTAGGTAAAACGAGAAACCTCAATTAGTAAAGTTGTCCCAAAGTGGATGTTATTAAAACTTTTCAAATTTGAGTAGGCATTGTCTATGTGACTGTTATAAATAGTGGTCAATTAGAACATTATTATGTGCTTCCGTACTAATTGAATCATTCCCTTATTATGGATGATTGTGTGTTGTATTTCCGCAAGCTTTGCATGGGTCCCGTGTGCAACGTTAGATAAAGAGACACGATTGTTGTCCAATTTTCCGACGTATGCATGATATACGATTCCTTTGTTTGGTTTGTACACGATACTACAATTGGTCCGGAGACGAGGAACTGCTGAAGAACTCGCCAACAAAGGTGAGATTTCTCGTTTTACCTAAGGAGTGAGGTTACACAAATTACAACTATCTTATGTTACTTTACTAGTACATAAACCTATGGCCTTCTGCCCCTGACATATTAGGTCTTGACCTTTCTCGATACTTGCTTTGACGTAGCGAAAGGCTCACACAATGCATCTTGAGCGCTGTGTGCTAAAGAGTAACAGAAGATTTCCGTGTCCCTCCCTTGATTTAATTAGTAAGGCTGTCCCAAAGTGGATGTTATTAAAACTTTTCAAATTAATAAATACTTTATTGTATGAGAAGGATGTCATCTTTATAATCGTTTGTATGAGTATCCAAATCGTGCTTAAAAGTCCATTGTAAATCAAATGGAGTTTCATTAATAACGATTTCTGTTTGTTGTTACTATGGCAACCTAACTATAATCTAATATAGATTAAATCTAGGTTAACCTAGATTACATCGAAGTAGGGAAAGATGGTTCCATCTAGACCCTCTACCCCCATTGACATTGACACTTCCGGTTCCGACTTCCGGTTTCAACTTCGTTTCCGGTTTCGACTTCCGTTCCCGGATTAGACTTCTGTTTCCGGGTTCCAACTTCCGTTTTTTTACACATGAGAGTGTAAGGTCTATGTATCCCCACGTGCGAGGTCTATGTAACCATACGCTGGGTGTGAGGTCTATGTAGTCCCACATGACAGGTCTATGTAACCCCACGCTGGGTGTAAGGTTTCGACTTCCATTTCTGGTTCCGACTTCCGTTGCCGGTTTCCCGCTTCCGGTTTCTCATATCCGTTTTCCCATTTCCGGTTTCCACATCCGGCCGCCCCATTTCCGGTTCTTGCACTGTGCGCGGAAAAATTCAAAGTTAAACGCAGGCGGGGAAATTCAAAATCGAAATCGGAATGGAGGGCCTAGAATGAAAAATCTTTCCCTACTCATCTCACAGTATGTTGTGTGTCAAAATTACAATATTTTCGGTAAGAAACAATTATTTTTTTGTAGATTCAACAGTATTTTAACATTTTGGATTACTCATTGCGATTAAACCACTCGCCTTCGGCTCGTGCTTTAAACTTCGCAACTCATGCACAAAAGCCCTTCTTCACACACTTGTATCATAAACTACTATTTTTACATACAATACAATATTTGTATCCAGTATACATTGACTAATAATCACCATGAAACACTTTCTGTAAATAAAATGCTGTTTTGGGAATATAGATATTATTCGTTCTAATACACAGAAACGATTATTTTGTAACAAGAATTTACGCAAGAGTGAACATAGGGTTAATGAAATAATAATATTGCAATAATCATACTGAACAAAAATTCAAATTAAAACTTTTCTTAAAAAGTGAAAGTTGTCCCTGCCGACTATATTTAAGATCAAAGAACGTTGTAACTTACAATGAATAAAATATGTACGTGGAATATAAACTAAGGCTTAATAATCATTGCTTATGCTTTCCCTAACTCGAGGGATTCACTGTAGTTTCGCATAGGTTATCAGCACCAGCGTCCATTACCTTATTCGTCTTAAATACAATTACCAAAACAATATAAACTTTAGGTAAAGATAATGTAAAAACATATATGAGGAGTTTAGAAACAAAGTGACCTACAGTTCATATCACATAACTTTAAAAATCCAAAGCTTGTTCTAGTGCTCAATTTTAATTTCAGCATCATTTAAATAGTTAATTAAAGTTATTAAGTGGTAATCTATACTTAATCTAAATTGGATCTACACCCTTTACACGACTCGAGTTTCGACTATCGAACGTCATTTTTAAGTGTATTGAAAATTGTTGAGATTGAATTTATACTAAAAGTTTTGGCGGGGAGAGAAGGTGTCTGTCTGTAGTTGGGGACTTATCTGCAGACGATTACGTTAGATTAAAAAGTTGTGAAAGGATTATCTTCCTTATAGATTGCTCGTTAAAGAAATATACTGATGGGTTACGGCTTTGTTTGAAAATGACAGCAGGAGAATAACCTTCGGGCCTTTGCTGCAGTTATGCAGGATTTTTAAATTAACTATTTCGGGGAATTTATCATTACATTCTAAACAACGGTTAAAAAATAAACTTGTATCTTTTTTAAGACGAAAGGAACGAAAATGTTCTAAAAAACGAGTCGAAATACCTCGTACTGTCTAACCTACTGATACGTATAAGCGAACAAATAGCAAACGATTTAATTCACAAACGAACAAGTAGCTAACGTTTTTCGATATCTAAAAAAAGCATTTAAACGGTATTTTGCTGGCTGGATAGTTATGCCATTAATAGTGAGGGGTCTGTTTTCAATCTTTTTATTGGTAAAATTGAGGTATGTAGACTTAGCTTCATTGAGTTTTATTCGCCATTTACGAGTCCAGGTGGTCATATTATTTACATATTATTTGCAAGTTGGAGTATTTTTCTTGATTGCTCTACAGTTTTTCCAGTTGCCATCAGCGTAGTGTCATCCGCAAAGGTGGCAGTTATCGTGTTATCAATATTAGCCCTTAACCACCTGAGTCTAAAAACCCGAACGTACATACCCGGGACCAGTCGTCAAGACCGCGACTTTTCTTGTAGAATTATACTAAGTTGAAATTATTATTTATATGCTTTAAGTAGCTTACATTATTTATTGGTATTAGTACAAGTAATAAAACCTTATAAAACCTTTAAATATATATATTTATTTGTAAGGTAAAAATTTATTAACAAGATAACATTTATTTGCAATTTTGTAGCATATCTAAGTAAAAATCGCTCATATTAGAACTTGTTTGAAAAATGTGACTAAAGTTACTAATTTCGCTTAATTAAAGGATTAAACTAATAGAAAATCATAGATTGAAACAAAAAATAAAAATTTAACATAAAAATTGCAAGGTGCTAATATCACCCTAAATATTTTCGCTACAGTTACGATAAATCTTATTTGTGACACACTGGTTTCTTGCAACAATGGCATAAGTAGAATTTTTTTCTTTTCAAGTTCGACGTCCAGTTGCGTAATTGGCACATTTTTGATCAAATGAATCAACCCCTCCCTTTGTGTTGTTATCGTACCTACATGATTATTTCAGGTTTTGTGCTCTCTTCATCAACAGTTTTGGTGTAATGTCTCGATGAAACTAATACAACTGCTATTTTTTGGGATGATTTATTACATTAGTGTCGTTAATGTAATGTTATTAGTAAAACCAAAAAGCCTTGTGTTAACATCTCTTGATTTGGTTGGCGAAAATTGCAAAACTTCGTTCATGTGCAAGCTACTAAAACTCTCATAAAGACCCGGGACCGGTCACAGCGACCACTCGAATATTTAAAATATTTTTATTACGCGTCTACACACATTTGATGACAAACCCACTTTAGACATTTTGTTGCTATGATTCAGTGAACAATTAGCCAGGCGCCGTAAATTGTTGCTATTGTTTGAAAAAAGATACATACTATTCGTAAAACCGTTGCGGTCTCAGTGACCGGACCCAGGTGGTTAAGGGTTAAGTGTATCATTTGTATAAAGTATATATAGCAGCGGGCCCAGTACACTTCCCAGGGGGACATCAGCACTGCTGTTCCGAAAATCGGAGAACGCGAATATTTAATGCAAAATTTTTTTTAGGATATGTATGATGTTAGTCGTATATAGTACGGGTCAGGCAGGATGGATTTAAGTTTGTGCAGTAGGCCTTCATGCCATACCCGATCTGAGGAACCCAGTAGAGCAAACGTTTTTGTATTATAGCGATTTTTCGATTACGTTGGTAATTCTGTGAACTTGTTCAATTGTTAATTGATTGGTTCAAAATCCAAACTGATGGGCCGACACTAACCAATATTTGTTTATTATTAGCTTGAGATGTTTCATGATCAGCTTCTCAAAGAGTTTGGACATGATCGGCAGTAATGTGATTGGCCGATACGACTCCACATCATTGTGATTTTTATCAGGTTTTGATAGCACAATTACTTCCGAGATCTTCCATGCGGTTGTTATATGCGTTAGACCAATTGCGGCATTGAATAAATTAGTTAGCTTAACCAAGGTTTTTCTCTGTATTTTTTGAGGATGGTACCGGTAATTAAATCGAATCCGGGTGATTTCTTTGGATTTAGATTTGTGTGAATTTCTTTGACTACTGTTTATAAAAAGTATTGGGAGTTCCGATCCCGGGTTGGGGAGGAATATGCTTTCTAAATGCTCTGCAAAAGTGTCTGCTTTATCACTGCTGTTACGAGCCCACTTTCCGTTTGGTTTGCGTATCGGAGGTATTTGAGTGACCGGTCGCTTTAGGACCCGGTACTTTTTCTTCAATAGAGAATGCTCTGTGGTATTGTCAGCGGTTGAGTCCCGAGTAAGTTAATGTGGTTGTTTATATGTATCTTAATCTCTCTTATCAATTGTTTCGTTATTCTATTTAGGTCGGTTTTGTCTTGCGGTGCACATGTTTGATGCCAGCGTCTTCTAAGTCTTCTAAGTCTGCGTTTTAAGATGATCATGTTTTTTATTTCTTTAGGGAAGTTGAGACCTTTGAGTTTCCACTTTATGGTAGACGTACTTTTCCAAGCTGTGAATTGATGCACTTATACCAGATACATACCAGACGAACCTGTTGATTTTTTTGGCTCCAGTACGTAATGTAAATTTACGTAAACATAGAGCTGTCCGGCATGCAGAGAGGAATGACCAGGATGTGCGTAATTTTTGTCCAATAAAGCTGTTTCATCTCCACATGCGGACCAGTAGAAGAAAGCCATGCAGGAAGAATATGACTCCTTACTAAAGAATAAACCTTGGCCACTGGTAGATTTACCATCAGATAAAAGAACCTTGCCATGTAAGTGGGTACTTAAAGGTAGACTAATGAAAAAGGAATAATAGTTAAAGCAAGGTTGCCGCTCAGGTTTTCATGGAGCGATGCAGAGATTTAACAAGAACGTATATGCATGCTTTATAGGTTTTGAAAAGGCGTTTGACAAAGTAAAACACCAGAAGATGCTTGGAATACTTAAGAACACCGGAATAGACGGCAAGGACATCAGAATAATCGGTAACCTTTACTGGAGGCAG
The DNA here is from genome assembly GCA_944588485.1 of Phosphuga atrata. Taxonomy (NCBI): domain Eukaryota; kingdom Metazoa; phylum Arthropoda; class Insecta; order Coleoptera; family Silphidae; genus Phosphuga; species Phosphuga atrata. The sequence continues at coordinate 9,135,021 of OX155896.1, read as the reverse complement.
AGAGCGACTGCCAGGGTAGAGGATAGTCACACTGGCGACATCTAAATCCTACGTGGAGTACGTCAAGGTTGTATTCTGTGGCCACTTATTTTTAACGTATATTCAGAAGCACTATTTAAAGATACCCTTCATGTAAAAAATGGCGACATCCGACATCCCTTACGCAGAGGACACCTTGCTAATCGCAGACACACCTGAAGGACTGCAGAGTTTACTAAGCAGAATAGCTACAGCTAGTGAAGAATATGGTATCAAACTCTACATGGTGATAAGCAAAGTGGCAAATCCATAAGATACTGGTCTGTACGCAATCAACACAGCCATTGAAAGAGTACAGCGCATCACATATCTAGGATGCAACATGAACGAGAAATAGGACACAAATAGGACATACAAGAGTAGCCTTTATACGTATGAGATCCGTGCTGTGCAGTCACAATCTTAGCCTGAAGTTAAAAATACGTATTGCGAAATGCTATGTATTTTTGGTCTTGCTTTACGGTATGGAGGCATAGACCTTGACAGAAGCATCCTCTAAGAAGATCGACGCTTTGGAGATGTGGGTGTATCGAAGAATTCTGCGGATCAGCTGGGTTGACAGAATAACGAACAAAGATGATCTGAGAAGAATGGGAAAGAAGATCGAAGTCATGCCAAACATCAAGATAAGTAAGCTCTCTTACCTGGGACACTTCATGCGAAATAATAAATACCGCCTACTGCAGCTCATCATTCAAGGCATGATCAATGGTAATAGAGGACCTGGGAGAAGACGAACCTCATGTTTGGGGAACCTTAGACAGTGGTATGGAAAGACATCAGTCGAGTTATTTCGTGCTGCTGTCAATAAAATTATTATAGCGGGGATGATTGCCAATATTCGCTACGCGGATATGGCACCAAGAATCAGAAGAAGAAGAATAAGTTAAAGCAAGATTGGTAATTAAAGGATGTGCTCAAAAAGGGGAAATTAATATGACGTCGTTTATCCCCCTGTGGTAAGATATTCCTCAGTTTGGTTCTTGTGCCAACCTAAAAGCACTAAATTGGTTAGCAGTAAAGTAATAATGGTTGCGTTCTCAAATCCCAAGACTCCCTCCGGAAAGCAAACCCATTTTACTAATACAATACCAATGTTTTTCAAATGTTACCCTTTTGGTTAAATTATCTGCCACCATGTCACAACCAGAATGTTATGTGCATAATGCTCATGTATGTCAAGTACGTATATCAATTTATGGGCTTAAGCAACCTAGCCGTCAGTGGAACCTGAAATTGAACGACATTCTACTTAGGATTAGATAGATCATGAATTGACCCATGTATTTATTATTTAGTAATTGAGTCACAAATGATATCTATTGCAGTATGTGTTGACGATTTTTTTATTTTTGCAACTGATAAGATAACAGCATTAGATGTCAAAGAGAAAATTAAAGCAGAGTTTTGCATAAAGGTCTAGGTGAGTTACAGCAATGGCATGAATACCAACCAATAAATTGGCATGGCATAAACATGAATAAATAAGCCACAATCCATCAGCAAATGTCCTTAGGCACCCACCTACTAAAACTCTTAGTATACATTCAATCTCATTAATTTGTAATCCAACTGAAGATGACCTTCATCAGTCGAAACGCGAGTCGTGTAAAGTGTGTAAAGTGTGATTTATATAACTTCACGAGTTATATAATATTTTCACAAAAGTTAGTGGTAAAACATGGTAAATTCTTAGTAAATAGCTAAATGATATGCAATAGTATAAAATAGGCAAACGCATTTAGGAATCAAATATATGGACAGATAAATATATTCAGGCGAGATTAAAGCAACTAGAGAAAATAACAAAGGATAGAAAAAAAAATCGTTTCATTTATAAATAAACAGAGGAGGTGGAAAAAGAATTGTAATCGGGAAGTTCGTGTGAATACATTATTAGCATCATATATGCGCATATTTCAATAATTTACTGAAATTTCACAAAGCTGGGACTGCAATTATGCGCACCGCAAAAAACTTTCCCGGATTCCTTTCCATTGCCTAAATAGCCATCGGCATTTATACCAAGGGACAAACAAGCACATTCACATAAAACCATACATAGATTATAGATTCTCTCTCTTCCTTGTCTAGACTTCATCTATTCAGTATTTTTTGTCAATTACGTCGTTCTAAATTTCTATTTAAATGCATCGAAATATTATTATCTGTCTAGGCTTGTCAATCCGCGCTGGTCTCCGCCGTGTTGTCTAAATATATGATCATTGTCGCTCGAGGTATATATAGAGTGTGGTGTTTGAAATCAAGCCAATAATTTCTTTATTTACTGTATTTGGGATAATAGCTCAGACACGCCAGTATTATTTTATTTTTCATTATGCAATATTATGCCGTAAAAAAAAATTTGTGACGTCATTGGAGTTTGCGCTATGAAGTTATCGACGTTTTTTTTTTGAAATCGTAACACCCATTCTTTTATTCTAGCTTTGAATGGGCATTTTAATTGTCTAAATGGTGGTCTAAAAATGTTGATATGTTACATTAGAAAATATTCGAAAAAAACTGATTTGAATTTTAAGATAACCAACATTAGCCGAGAGAATTAGAAATGTCCTTAATTAAATAATTGCTTGTGTCTGGGAACGTTAGATGGTTTTTAGCTGAATTATATTCCTAGAGTTTGTCTATTCTTTCTTGTTTGATATGATATGTTGGAATTGATTGGGAATTTAAAGTTCCTTTCAAATTAAAATTAATTGACAGGTGTTGATTTACACGATTCGAAAAGAAAAAATATTATAAAAATGTTATTTTTCCCATTCTCCGTCCGTGTACTGTTAGACGAAAACTCGTTCGAACTCATGCATTATGTAACTCGGCGTGGAGGATCCCGCTTTATGATATTTTCCGACTTACAAAAGACTGTTTGAACGCATCTCCTTTAATATTTAAAATCATGTTAATTCACACTAACCCACCATATCATCATAATACCACCTACGCCACTGAATTATTGTCGCGCCTCGATATATATACGCCTAGTTTGAATTTCAAATTGCCTTTATATATACCCCTTCGGCAGCCAAGGTTAACAAATATTTATACTAGGATAGAAAAACCTTTAAATTTAAAACTCAAAGTCTTGTATAAATACTGCTAAGTTGACGAATTAATGAGAAAAAATAATAAATAAATAAAAAATAAATAAATGAATTAAAAAGGAAAGAGAATTATTATTATTAATAATAATAAATAATAAACACTATGCGTAAGTTTCACAAATTGATGTGTCTATTATTTAGTGTGCATTATTTATAATTTTTATAAAGTTTCACCTAGTGCATACAGTTGAATCTTTAAATTTTATTATTATTAATATTTTAATTAGCTAGTTCGTTACTTTTCTTAAATCTAATTTATGTACCGTTGTTTAGCATTTCAACCAACATATTATCAGAAAAAAATTTCACATAAAAGTATACATAAAAGAATAATCTTTCAATTAGAAAGATTACAATCACCAAACTAGACTTAAAGTAACAGAATTAGATTGAATATCAGACAGATATTTTATTGAATCAGACAGATATTTTTGACATCATATACAAATATTTTTTATAGACAAATATTTTTAAGATTCTATATAATCAATACACTTTTATTTGCTAATTTCTAAGTACAAGATATATCTCATATTTTTACGATCCGTATATATGAATATCTTATCCGAAGTAATTTTTAGCAGCGGATAAAACTTTTGCACGGTTGAATCATTCGTGAAATATTTTTATGCACTAGGTGAAAAATTTGTAGGTGGATAGTTGTAACTAACTGTGAGGATGTTGGTTTTCAGTATTTGAATTTTCCTTATTCGGTTTCAGATCCGCCAGAAATCTCCGTTGAGAGACCAGTAGTGCACTCTGGAGAGGGATTTGAAGCACAGCTCGTATGCATCGTACATGGAGAAAGTCAACCGGAGGTAAAGTAAAAATAAACATTAATTCATTATATTATATCAAATTTTAATTATTATCAAATGCTTTAGTTAAAGATAATATTTTCTTAACAAAGTATAAATGATAATTACTAAACCGCAGCAGCGGCCGCAATTAAAAAACCTGCATATTATTTGAAAAATAAATTGATTTAATTGAGATTAATTTCTATGTGACAAATATATCTGTTTATTAGGAAATATTCGTTGTTCCTAATCTTCAAGCATCTAATCATACGTATAGTAACAAACAAGCTATTTGTTTCGAATATAGATCCGCGGGGAAAATATTCTTCCGTGATGAGATTTGAGCTTTTGTCATTTGAAATGTAATAGCAATTAGTTATATATATATATATATATATATATATATATATATATATATATATATATATATATATATATATATATCAACAAATTGCTATTACATTTCAAGCATTATATTCGTTTCGCCCTCTAAGGAGCTCGTAGAACCATTACATAGCACTGGTCATCTTGTTCTTTTTATCTTCCCAAAACTTCCTCATTCTTTCTCTGGGCCTTTCTTCTTTCTTGCGTCCATGCGTTTTTTAGTTTTAAACTCTTAGCTGTTGAATTCTTTCATATGAAGTTATGTGAATTTATTTCCTGCCTGTATTTAGTTCGTGTAGTTGCCAATGGGTCTAGATTGATCACTGAGAGGTCATTTTGGGTGTCTACCAGCCAGCGTACTTTGGACTGTCGGGTACCATTTTGATGTGGAAGATTTTCTAGGTCAATCGAGAGTTATACATTATTACTATATAAACGTAGCATTTCAGACGTCTTTTCCGCACAACTGAGGTGAATCGTTCTGTCAGGGAATACAGTTCTTCTTAGCTTTTACGGTTCCAGATACTATCTGGTAGCTTTGTTCCAAATATTTTTCTCAGTATCTGCTGTTATACTTTCTCAATGTCATTGATGTAGATAGTTAATGATAAAGTCTCAATTATATAGAGTGCTTCTGGAAGAAAGACTGTATGGTGGTGACGGAGTTTTGCTTTGGTAGTAAGTGATTTTTTGTTGTACATATTCCAGGTGACTGTATAGGCTTTGTGTAACTTTTCGGCACGTGTATTGTTTTCCTTACCAGTGTTTTCAATTATTTCACCTAGGTACTTGTGCTTAACTTGTATGACGTTGCCATATTTGGTTACAAGATGTGTCAAGATGCAGACCGGTCCTGATGGCGATTTCATAAAGATCATCTATGGCGTGTTTGGCTTCTTTAGTAGTTCGGTTGATTTATTGATTCGTTTGTCCTAAGTTCCCATATATACTCTAGGTACTTCTTTCTCCTATATTTTGATTATCCTATCCAGTACCACGTTAAAGACGAGTGGGGACAATCCATCACCTTGTCTTAGTCCAGTACTGATTTGAAAAGGCTCGGAGATTTCACCCACGAATTTTACTTTAGATGTTGTGCCTAACGATTGACGAAGTATGTTCGATTAACATGGTTGTTTTACTATCTACACCGTATTCATGAAGTATATTAAACATAGTAATGAGGTCAATCGAGTCATAGGCTTTCTTGAAGTCTCCGAAAGTGGCAACTGTGCGGTTCAGCTGGCGATATTGCAGTATCATCTTCAGGTTCCAGATTTCTTCCGCGCATGATCGGTGCGGTCGGAAACCTGCCTGATAGACCGATTAGATGTTCTCTCTGTTCTTCCAGTTTGGTGAAGAGCGCACGTGAGAGAACTTTGTAGGCGTTTGATTGAGGAGAAATGCCTCAGTAATTGTTTGGATCAATTTTTGTCGCCCGTTTTGAGTAGTAGGTGGATCAAAGCATTTTTCCAGTCCGCTGGTATGATGCCTCTCTTCCATGTACTTGCAATGATGGCATGCAGTCTGTAAATCAAGAGTTCACCTCCGATCTTCAGCATTTTATCTCGTTGTGCACTGCATATTTGTTGTTTTTTAGGTGTAAACTGATGTTTCGTATTTCCTCATGTGTTTGTGGAACAGAGTTCTGGTTTGGGGCTGATATGTGGCATTGCAGTCTTTCTTCAGGGGGTTCACAGTGAGGTAGCTTTTCGAAGTACTGTTTCAGGATTTCACAGTTCGCTTTTGTTGGGGGTTCAACCATACGCTCCCCCCCCCCCCCCAAATATAAAAATTGGTGTATTTCTGTTACTGTATTTTCTTAAACGCCCCCCCCCCCCCCCAAAAAAAATAAATCCTGGTCTTAAAACCCCCTCCGAAACTAAATCCAGGCTACGATACACTGACCTACCATACACTGCACACAAAAAGTAGATGTAAACCTACTGATATACCTAAATATACAAGCTCTAAACTCGGCAAAAACTGCTCAGCTGGAGGTACTAACGAAAGACACTAAGCACCTCTTCATTTGTATAACCTATTGTATAACTGAAACTTGCTGCAATTCTCAAAATCTAGCCTCACTTCAGACAAGTGCTTATAAACTAATCAGGAACTTCTGCAGGGTAACTACAAACGGAGGAGACGTTGCGATCTGGGCGAAAACTGGTCTGGGCGACACTACAGATATATGTAAGCTACCAATTGACGCAATTTCAATTGAAGGGCATATTGAAATTTGTGGTCTCAAATAGTTAGCTGAAAACCGAATTACGATAATAATTAATATATACAGGCCTATTGAATGTATGATAAGTTGTATGATCCAACTAGAACTTATATTAGATAAAAGGTTTGCTGCAGATCGTAACGTAATATTAACAGGCGACTTTAATATCAAATTTGCCGCCAACAGCAAAGAAAAAACAATCTTGTTAATATCTATTATCATATGGACTAAGTCAAAAGGTGGATAAGTACACTCGTGTGACCGCTACAGGAAACTTCATCAAAACAGCAGTGTATGACACCAGCTTATCGGATCACCGATATATAAACCTATTTCCGGCAATCAACCTAAATTTACACAAGACCACATGCTGCACAAAAAGACTCTTTTCAAATTTTCCAAATCATTAACCGAAGAAAATTGGGCCGAAATGTACAATGAAATAAGCTGAAAAACACAATTTATCAAAACCTACAATTTCACTTATTATCATGTTTTCCTTTGAAGAGAGTTAGACAGTAGAGAAATAGTCAGTCCTGAGTCACATAAACAATCAAAACATCTGGCAGAAACCTTCATGACCTCCTCCGGCGAAAAAACAAATTTCTCATATTAACTATATATAGAACAAAGAAAAAGACACATCAATCTACTACTTCAAACAAAACAAAGTTTCTATGATAAATAGATACCAAACTCAACAAAAAAACAAAAAACTCTATGGACCATCATTAGGAACATATCTAAACAAACCAGAACTAACAGAAACTAACACAATAAAATTAAAAGATAGCAGCTTCACTAATGACAGACTCATAGAAGACACAAAATCAATGACAACAATATTCAACACACAGTTCAACTCGATTCCTAAATTAATGGCCAAAAATATTCTTGCCACAAAAATTACCACCAATCACATGCAAAAAACATGCACTCTATATTTTTATAAGAATTCAAGGAACCGGAGATGTTTTAATGTCCTAATGTCCTAATTAAATTAGAAACCAAACAGTGGACCAGACGCACTACCATGTAATTTAATAAAGGACGTCATGATGTAGTAACTAGTAGCTCCTATCACGCATTTAGTCGACACGGAGATATCCCAGACAACGCACAACACACTATCTTCATGTGTACAGAATCAGAGAACGAAGGAACTCGACTCGCGGAAACACTAGCCGGTACAAAACTAGAACAACAGAACATCATGGAAGTTATGTTAGAAAGTGAGCATAACTGGGATGCAGTACAAGCTTACGTAACCGAAATCATGATGGGAAATGAAAAAATGGAGAGAGATTGGAAGGCGTTTATAATATCGCACGAGGCACAAGGAAGCTAACATGGACGACTAGATATGTGACGAAAAGACCAAAAAATGGGTTATCACACAACTACATAACTAATACGACAGAACACGAAAGCCAAAATCAAAACGAGTAAAGGACAATAAAAAGAACGATAATACCACCACTACCCACCTGAAGTAATGCTCACGCAGTTCCGAGTGGTGTGTAGTGAAGAGACAGATCGGGGGTTTTAGTGGGTATGCTGGTCACGAAAAACTCGATCAGAGAGCCCCACACTATACGGGTTTGAATATCCGGTGTGCAACAATGCATTCCCCCTCCTCTCCCTAAAAAATATTCAACACGGAGAGTCCTTCGACACGGGGAAATTCCCAGAGATATTAAAAACGACACTCATAATCGCCGTATTCAAGAAAGGGGACAAAACCCAGGTATATATATATAACCCAACCTAATATATATATATATATATATAACCCAACTATAGACCCATTGGTATCAGTAATTTCCAAAATCTTCGAGGCTTGCATGCTCAATCGGCTAACATCCTTCATTGAGGAATATAACCTTATCCCGACGAAGCAACATGGTTTCAGAAAAACAAGTCCACATCGACCGCAATTGTTGAGCTATATATCAAAATTTTAGAGGAAGTAGACAATGGTAAATGCCCAGTTGGAATTTTCTGCGAGCTCTCTAAACCGTTTGACTGTATCAGTCCACAGTCAACTTCTAAGCAAACTAGACAAACATGGAATTAGTGTTCAAATGGTTACAGTCATCCCTAACAAATCGTAAAAATTCTGTAAAAATCTCTAACGGAAAAGGAAGCGCACAATCGGAATCACTAACATCTGACATTGGACTACCGCAAGGTAGTATCTTATCTCCTACAGTATCTTTGTTATACTTAGCAGATATAACTACATAAATTGACTGCCCCCACTGCACTCTATTTGCAGACGATTGCAATTTCTTAAATGTTCCACAGATCTCACAAGGACAATGAAATCCACGCCTACAAATCCAACGCCAGAAACTTTGAACACCTTGAACAGGGGCTTAGTACCTAAGTTAGCTTTAGTTACCTAGGCCTCTGCACAGGACCATATAATACCGGATTAAAGATTTACAACTAGTTATCTTTGTATAATCTTAGTACAATGTGAACGGAAAGCCATAAAATAACTGACAAATTTCACATGAGATTTGATTATGGTACTCCTAAAAGGACTCATTAGTTTTATAGAGCTGCGGAAAGGTTGAATATATTTATATATTCAGGCTGTATTCCGACTATATTAATTTTATATTGTTATCTATAAAGTATGGTTTTATCAATTCTAAAGCTACCTTCTTATTTAAAGGAAGAAAGCCACTATAAGAAATTCAAAAAGGGATTAAAACAGCTTTCACTAGAAAAAAACTTCTACAAGCTAAGCAACATCTACAAACAATATCAGATAAATTTATCTATATTTGGCTTTACCCGTACAAGCAATTTGTGTCTTAATGGGAATAAAGTAATTTGAATGGTCTTGTCTTGTCCAGCCTGGTCTTGTTTGGTCTTGTCTGGTCTTATCTGGTCTTGTCTGGTCTTGTCTTGTCTGATCTTCTTTGGTCTAGTCTGGTCTTGTCTTGTTTTGTTTGGTCTAGTCTGGTCTTGTGTGCTATTGATTGATCTTATCTAGTCTTATCTATAAATTCGATCTTGTCTTGTCTTGTCTTTTCTGGTATGGTTTGGTCTTGTCTGGTCTTGTGTGACCTTGTCTGGTCATGTCTGGTCTTGTCTGGTCTTGTTGGTCGTGTCTGGTCATGTCGGATCTTGTCTAGTGTCGTCTGGTCTTGTCTGATTTTGTCTGTTCTTGTCTGATTTGTCTGGTGTTGTCTGGTCTTGTCTGGTCTTGTCTAGTATTGTCTAGTCTTGTTTAGTCTTGTCTAGTCTTGTCTGGTCTTGTCTTGTCTTGTCTGGTCTTGTCTGGTTTTGTCTGGTCTTGTCTGGTCTTGTCTGGTCTTGTCTGGTCTTGTCTGGTCTTGTCTGGTCTTGTCTGGTCTTGTCTGGTCTTGTCTGGTCTTGTCTGGTCTTTTCTGGTCTTGTCTGGTCTTATCTGGTCCTGTCTGGTCTTGTCTGGTCTTGTCTGGTCTTGTCTGGTCTTGTCTTTTTTTTAAGATTGGTCCAATGTGGATACCAGGTATTAACCCTTAAAACCATGCGGCCTAGTGGCCTATTGTATTTTGCCCACATTTTTCACTTATAGGCCCAGAAACCTAGATGTTATTATAAATTTGCGCCAATTAGTTACACATTTGTCTTCTGGTATAGATACGGCGGACACTGCGGATAGAACTCGGGAACTCTAGACTTGTTAGTTAGCGCTCTAACACGAGACCACGAGTGTAACCACTACTCTTGCCGACCTGGTATTGTCTGGTCTTGTCTAGTATTGTCAGGTCTTGTCAGGTCTTGTCTGATCTTGTCTGGTCTTGTCTGATCTTGTCTAGTCTTATCTGTTCTTCTCTGATTTTGTCTGGTGTTGTCTGGTCTTCTTTAGTTTTGTCTGGTCTTGTCTGCACTAGTTCGCGCTTGTCTGGTTTTCTCTGGTCTTGTATGGTTTTGTCTGGTCTTATCTGGTCATATATGGTCATATATGATATCTGATCTTGTCTGGTCTTGATTGATCTTGTTTGGTTTTGTCTGGGTTTGTATTGTCTGCTTATGTCTCATCAGGTTTTATCCAGTGTTGTTTGATCCTATCTGGCTTATTAAAATCTTATATATTACATTATTTTCTCAGCATATATAACGTTGTCTCATCTTGTATAATGTTGTCTAAGTTGTCTATAGTTTTATTTAACGATATCTAACTGTCCGTTTACATTTTTCATCGTATTGTTGCTCTATGTTCATATGTAATTTTTTGTTTATCTACTCAATATTAATTCATTTTACATATAGATCATGAAGTGAGGCTATCTAACAATAAATCAAAACTACAGCCATATAAATGTAAGAGGAATGGATACGTATAAATAACAATGTTATAATTGTTCAGGGGTATGTTATCAAAACACATTTCGCATGGTCGAGCATGAAGTTTGTACAATATAAATACCAACTTGAAATTCGGCAGAAAACTGGCAAGCTGCGAATTACACACTTCATATATAGGTCGTTTATAAACTCCCTAATATTGACTTTTAATATTGTGAGCTTCACAAAATTTATTCTCTAACAGATTTTTTGGTACTAACGTATTAACGCCACCACCGCTACTTTTTTAAATGCCGCCAATCTACACCTAAATTAACAATCTACACCTAAAATGTGTATGACAAATCATAAAATAAAACATTTTATTTGAAATTAAAACATTTTTAAAACTCAAAATACTTTATTTTTTTACCCCGGCTAGATTATGTTGCCCGCCGCGAAGCGAACAGATAAATTAAGACAATATTCGCGCGGAAGCGCGAACTCTCGACCCAATATATAGCGATGGTGGCGTTAATACGTAAGTACCGTTTTTTTTACAATAGAAAAATAGAAAAGGTTTTTGTCTAATATCACTTGCTAATTTTACTAACTTTCAAACCAATGCACTGGCAATTTTTGACGGAAGTTTCAATAATCATATACGTGTCTAGTCAGAATAAATAATTAATACTTTTGTTGTTATAAAACGAGCTACGTCAATTAAAACCCATTTGGATAAATTGCCGCATGTTTGATTCATATTATACGGCTGTCATGTTTCGGTAAATTGAATTTCACTCGACCGCCGTACATTATTAGTATACGTTTCAAGGATTTATAAAGCTTTGTGTTACGTGAAAACACAAAGGACGGATTTACAATCGTCTCTATGCTTTACGATAAATATCTCACCTTAACGTTAGATTGTCTACACGTGAGTTTCCCACTTCTTTGCTTTACAATATATTTCTCATCCAAACCCAGCTTTAACTAGTATATGAAAAGTTATTTTTTTACAATTTTTTTAAGGAAAGACAATTTGACCGGTAATAAAATCTTAAATTGCTCATAACCATAGTCACTAATTTTGTGTCTAAGATTTTATAACTTAATTATAAGTGATGGGCCTATAGAGGACATCGAATGGAAACTAAATAGCTGAAACCCACTTATGTAAGATAGGCGTCTATTATAGCTTGGTAGGGGACAAACAAGCTAGTGGAAACGAGTAGGGTAGCAAATTATAATTATTTTTATGACCTGGTGTACGCAGTTTGAAAGGGCTCAACATTATTAAACATATATTAGGGTTGAAACTGCAGTCTTGCAATCCCCTGTGTTGGGGGAAGACTATTTAAATGCTACTTAAGTTGCCTAATATAAGCTGCTCATTTCTCACATATAATTATATCTCATTTTAACATACTTATCCTTACGCTGAAAATACATTCCATTTATTGCATAATCTCGCTTCTGAGTCGATCACTCTTGACAGAGTGGTCGTGGTCATGAGGAGTCATCTGCTTTTTTTACTGCTGCATTCGCCAATCGTCTCCATAGATTCTTGTTGGTCGCATGGCAGGCGCATTATGCCACAGGAGTCTCGGTGACAGATTTGATGGTGTCTGTCCATCGAGTTGGTGATCGGCCACGAGGTCTGTTACCTTTCACTCTGCCCTGAATCACCAGCCGCTCCTTTGAGTCACTTTTGTAGGTAATGTGTCCAAAGAATCTGAGGATTCGTAACTAAATAAACGACGAGATACGCTGGTCAATTTTTAATTCCTCGAGTATGAACACGTTAGTCCGGTGAGCGGTCCAGTTGATTCCCAGCATGCGCCTCCAACACCACATTTCTAGGGCGTCGATCTTGCGTTGATCCTTCATCCGCAAGGTCCATGTTTCCGCGGCACACAAAAATATCGAAAAAACCACGCTGTTCATAAAGCGTATTTTGGTATTTTCGTGATTCAGCGGTCTCTCCATATCTAGCCTTTACGCAGCGGACCGTGTCATGGCGCAACGTCGTTTAATCTCGAGGTCACACCCCCGCTATTGGTGATAGTGGAGCCCAAGTAAATTTAGCTGCCGACAACCTCACAGTTGGCAGTGGGTGAAGTATCTGGATTGCTTCCATTGGCTCTATCAACTGTCATCATCTTTGTTTTTTCGCGGTTCAAGGCGAGTCCAAACTCTAGGCTAGTGGTTTCGAGCATCCACAGTATGTTACTGATATCGTCCTTGGATGAAGCCAGAAGCGTTGTATCGTCAGCATACCTCAAATTAGATATGTTCATACCTCCGATCGATACACCTTTATCCCATTGCTCTAGAACAATACGCATTATGTATTCGGTGTAGATGTTAAAAAGTAACGGTGATAATAAACATCCTTGTCTGACACCGGCTTGTGTTTTAAGGGATTCAAAATCTACTCCTTCGAAGCTCTCACAAGCTGTGCCGTCCTTATAGAGCCTCTCGATCAGATGTACTAAATGGCGCGAAACGCCCATCTCCAGCAGTACTTCCCATAATTTGGACCAGACAACGGTGTCGAAGGCTTTGCTAAAGTATATAATTGTTTCGTTCTTGAATGCTTCTGCCTTCGACTTTTAATATTCTGCGTTCTTTAACTAATTCCTAAGTTCCATTTGACATCCAGTGTTGTTTTTGACAATGGGCGGTTTTGTTTGTGACTGGTCTACAGAGTCTACTATTAGCGTCTTAGCTTTTCGCCACAGAAATTCAGGCGATTCATTTGAGTTAGAGGACCATTGTTGTTTTTTGTCGTGTAGTGTTTTCTGAAACGACTCCTTGTCTTGAATTTGTAATCGCTTTGAATCGCTTTGATTGAATTGCGTAACTTTAACTTTATACTACAAATCAGGAGTTAGTGATCCGTGAGACAGTCTACTCCTGGTAGAGTGCATTGAAAATCAAACTTCTCCATCTTTCTCGGATCATTATATAGTCAATTTGGTTTTTATATAGTCCGTAAGGTGATATCCAAGTCCAGTCTCCTTGGATGATGTTTCAAGACATTGTTCATACTCGTCAACTCATTTTCCGCAGCGAATTGTATAAGGCGGTCACCTCTGTCGTTCCTGACACCTAGTCCATACTGCCCAACTATGTTACGCAATATACAATATACACTATAGTGACGAGTTCTTTTTTTGGAATCTTGGAAATACAGATTCCTAGTTGTGCGTAGAACATCATCAGATTTGGTGTAGGTGGGCGCATAGGCCTGTATTATATGGATCGGAGTGGTTATCGCACTGAGTTTAATAGATATTAGGCGATTGCTGATAGTATTATAGCTCAAAACCGATATATTCCATTGTTTAGGAAGAATTCTGGCTACTCCTGCAAAGCGATTATTAGCATTTCCTGAGAAATATATAGTGTGTTTCTAAGTATCCAAATGGCCATTCTCTTTTCAGTGGGTCTCAGGGATTCCTGCGATGGTAATGTGATGTCGCACAAGCTCACGTTCAAAAATGTCAAGCTTGCCTTTCTCGAGCAGACCCCGAACGTTCCAAGTCCCTACGCGAGTCTTGTTGCGTAGTCGTAAATGCTTTCTTCCAGTAGCATTCATGCCATGAGTTGCCTGGTCGCCTAGATGCTCATAGCTGGTAACCAATTTCAGACACTAGGTCTCGGAAAACCTCTGGCGCCGGTCGCTACGCAGATCGCTCAGGACAACACTTTTATTTTTAGACGACATTTCATTTCATGATACTCGTGGGAAACAGCAGCAGTGGTTTCCCGTTGCCTTCTGCGCCAGCATTTTTGGAGTTATTTGAACTCCAAGGCCGTTGCTGTCTCTTCTGATCCGTTACCGGACAGGGTGAGTGGTTATTCCGCCACTTACTCGGTCGCCAGAGCCTCGTCCGTTGTTTAGCAGCGAGCACCACGGATGCCTATGGGCTACCGCCGCCATGCGGCGCGTGCAGGTGAGGTTGACATTAAGGCAGGATAGATATTGTATTCCGTTCTCCCCTTACTCCCCTATTGTATAATCAAAACTCTACAAATTTATTTTGGTTTGGTTTTTGGATTATTTTGGTAATATCAAGTAATATAAAACAGACTAGATGGAAAACTCTAGATGACCATGACAAGACAAACAGGATAGACGGACAAGACTTTTTCTATGGAGTGAAGATGGCACCTTTCGGTTAACCATGCAAGTGAGCCCCCTGAAACTTATCCAAACACTCCGAAGCCGATTGTCGCATTTTTTTAAGGATGTTGGATGACATGTTCTTACACTAGTACTATCTACTTCCCCCATCTACTATCCCCCATCCGCACTGTGTTCGATTTTTTTTTTGTCACTATCTCTTTCCGTCATTATTATTATTAAAAAACCATTTTGTTAATACTGTTGCATTATTCCTGCGATCCTAAGAGGTGCGCCATCATATTGTTACGATGGAGTTTGTCATGCTCAAATATTTCCCTCTCGTTGTCCCATCTCGTACGCTCAAATATAGTATACGTAACGCTATCGGTCAACCCACAGTATACGCAATCTGCGTCGGATGCTCTCCCGATGTTGTGGAGGAAATCTCGGAAACGGCCATGTCCCGTGAGAACCTAGGTGAGGTAGTATGAAACTTATCCGTGTCGTCGAGTAATCTAGGTGTCAATGTCCGGGATGAGGAACCTTGTTTTTAGACTAGTACATACGGCCAGAGACGGAATGAGTCACGTGATCGCAAACATTCATTAGTCAATATGCATCAAAAGAAGAAGAAAACAAACTTAAAAAAAATCGTTTGTGCGTGTTCAATTACTCATCCAAATATATCAGAATATACCAAACAAGTTCAAACTTACAATAGTATTACGTTAAGCAGAGAAATTCCAAAAAATATGACTCATCCAGTCAAGTTGAAACACGAAACGGTTTACAGGGCGTTTTTATCTATTATTTCGCAATTCAGACATCCCTTACTCGCACGCGTTCGCAGACAGGTTGGAACTAGTTTTAGAAATTTCGCTTATACAAATGTCATAGGAAACATGCACTCAAACAGGAAATATGCTAACTTCTCCATGGTGCGAAAATTTCACGAAAATCTGTTAGCAGTTCAAAATCAGACAAGTTCATACGGGGAATATAGGAAGTGACCTCGTACGCGTTCAATCTCACGCATGCGCTGATTCAGAATTTGCACATTTGAATAAATCTTTAATACATATGCAATCAATTATGATTACATATCCGATTTTACACTACTCGACTCATTTTGGATTTTCTCGCTAGTGTGTTTAGTCTTGTCTGCCTAGTCTTGTCTGTCTAGTCTTGTATGTCTAGTTTTATCTGCCTAGTCTTGTCTGCCTAGACTTATCCGATCTGCCTAGTCTTGTCCGGTATTGTTCGATGTAGTCAGATCTAAGTCCCATAATCTCATTTGAATCAACCCGTAATATGTCTGCAATCAATCTTGCATGCATATCCGCTTCCCTGCTACCCACCTCGCAAATCATTTTGAATTTTCCCGCTTGTCTGTCTAGTCTGGTCTGTCTAGTCTTGCTTGCACGCGTGCCACCGCTGATACGTAGGAAAATTTTATTGGCACGCGATCTATTACTCACGCATGCCTTCTAAAATTGTTAAACTATCTTTTCTAAAATAAAAATTGTTTAATAAAAAAGTTTCTCAATCTACTCGGATTGGTTTGCCTGTAATTGCCAAGTACGCACAAAAATTCCAAATATCACCAAAGCCGTATTTACAAAGCTACAACTTTCAAATTTGGAAATTTGTGAGATCTCGCAAGAACATCAAAACATACCAAGTTTCATCAAAAACCGGTGAATGGTTTGTCCGTAATTGCAAAAGGCGCAGAAAAATTTACTTAAAAAAATCACAAAAGCTGTATTTACAAAGCTACAATTTCGAAATTTGGCATTTTGTGGGACCTACATTTCACTAAAATCCGTCGATTGGTTTGCCAGTAATTGCAAAAGGCGCACAAAAATATCAAAAATTCATAAAAGCCGTATTTACAAAGCTACAATTTTGAAATTTGTGAGATTTCGCAAGAATATCAAATTATACCAAGTTTCATCAAAATCCGTCTATTGGTTTGTCTGTAATTGCAACTGGCGCACAAAAATTTACAAATTTCAAAAATTGACAAAAGCCGTTTTTACAAAGCTACTATTTTGAAATTTGGCAATTTGTGGAACCTCGTAAGAATATAAAATCATACTACATTTCATCAAAATCTGTCGATTGGTTTGTCTGTAATTGCAAAAGGAGCACAAGGATTTCCAAAATTCACAAAAGCCGTAGTTACAAAGCTAAAATTTTGAAATTTGAGAATTTGTGATATCTTGTAAGAACATCAATTCATACCAAGTTTCATCAAAATCCGTTGATTGGTTTGACCGTAATTGCAAGAGACGCCACAAAATTTACAAATTTCAAAAATTCACGAAAGCCGTATTTACAAAGCAACAATTTTTAAATTTGGCAATTTGTGGGATCTCGTAAGAATATCAAATCATAACACGTTTCTACAATCTACAAAATCCGTGGATTGGTTTGCCTGTAATTGCAAAAGATGCACAAAAATTTCCAAATTTCACTAAAGCCGTATTTACAAAGCTGCAATTTTCAAATTTACTAAATTGTGATATCTTGTAAGAATATCAATTTATATCAAGTTTCATCAAAATTTGTCAAAAATTTCCAAATTTCACCAAAACCGTATTTACAAAGTATATACACAATTTTCAAATGTGGTTATTTGTGATATTTTGTTAGAATATCAATTCATACCAAGTTTCATCAAAATCCGTCGATTGGTTTGTGTGTAATTGCAAAAGACGCAGAACAAATTACGAATTTAAAAAATTCTCGAAAGCCGTATTTACAAAGCTACAATTTTGAAATTTGGGAATTTGTGGGACCTCATAAGAATATCAAATCATATCACGTTTCATCAAAATCCATGTATTGGTTTGCCTGTAATTGCAAAAGGTGCACAAAAATTTCAAAAATTCAGGAAAGCCATATTTGCAAAGCTACAACTTTGAAATTTGGGAATTTGTGAGATCTCGTAAGAATATCAGATCATACCACGTTTTAATAAAATCCGTCGATTGGTTTGCCCGTAATTTCAATAGGCGCACAAAACATGCTACATTTTCACGCTAATACGGTAACTGATTTTTACTCACATTGTAAAAGTAGACCTGTTACGTCAGCATTTCAAAACGTGAGAATTAAAAAAAAATGGCACGCGGCCGAAAAAAGGTTTTTTTCGGCCGCCCCTGCTCTAGACTATTATGGCAACGCCGCCTCCGGCTCGTTCACCCCTGTCTTTCCTGCAGGTTTTATAGTTTAGAATATTCAGGCGGTTGCAGTGTCGCATGTGGGGCTCGTAGATTAGCGCTACGTCTATGTTGTGTTCCGTCATGTCTGCTACTAGTTCTAGTTTCCTACTTTGGACGCCCATGTCCCGTTTTCTAGTCATTTCTGATGAGGGCTATAATATTTGTGATGCTTCTAGTGAATTTTGTCACTTGGTCCTCGTCTGTTTGTAGAGAGGTGTAGTTTAAAGGTGCAAGTTCTTCAGTTCGTTCGCTATTTTTGCCTTGTTTGTCTTTGTCGTCGGTGTTGGTGTTTTCTTTTCGGTGTTTTGTTTATTTTCATTGACGGTTGTCTGTACTGGGTCTCTGTATGTAATGTTTTTTCTAACTATTGATTGTCTGATCGGGTTTGCTCTGGGGGTTGGCCGTTGTTGTTGTCTTGTCGCTGTAGTTTTGTTTGTTGGTTTGGCGGGGCAGTTCCTCCATATGAATACATTTTCTCCTCCACAGTTGTTGCGGTAGTTTTGGCGGTTTCTCGCAGAAATAACGGGAAATCACCTCCATTATACTTCTCAAGGGAACCGCACGATGACGACATTCAATTCAAAATGTTACGGAGGTAAAATAAGTTCCCCGATCGGATCTCCGGGGGGAACAGTTTTTAGCCCAATACATACGGCCAGAGACAGAATATAAATGAGTCATGTGGTCGCAAACATTCATTAGGGAATATGCATCAAAAGAAGAAGAAAACGAACTTAAAAAAATGTAGTTGCTGGGGAAGCCGCCGGAGGCGGCGTTTTAGTCGGAAGACCCGGATTCTCAGCAAAATGTGAATAACGTCGCCGACAAAAGTCGGGCAGCGGCGAGAGTGGTGTTGGAGGATGCGTCTCTAAATTTTCTACCGGAATCCTTGCGTGAATTTCATTTCATTTTCCTCCGTAAAAGTGGTAATTTTTGTAAAGCAAACTTTTGTAGTCCGTGTGGGGAAGCGTTCGGTCTGAATCGCCAGATCACGAAGGAATCCCAAATTTTGATCAATTCTGAGACGACTGACGTGTAGCGTTTCCCGAATTTTACCTGGGGGACCGCACCACGTGGGTTTTTGTAAAGTCAAATTCTGCTTTTTTATGCCGCCGGAGGCGGTAGATCTTCGGTATTTTAACAGCGCGTCTTCGATGCTTTAACTCTGAATCTCCGTCCGCACGTTGTGCACCCCCCAGCTCTCGTTCTCCGTCCTGCCGCGCCACTCCAGAGGTTCAAAACCCCCCTGAAAATCGAGGTTTTTGTCGGAAAGGGCCCGACAAAAGTGGCATTAGCAGACCAAATGGGATTCTACATTTTTCCGATGTACAACCGAGAGCCTCGTTGATCGGTGCCATTTTCGCAACATAACCCCCGCTTCCCCAAGTTCGGACGCACCAGACCGAAACCTACAATCACGAATTTTTACCTTCAAGGCGCATTTTTACTTTCATAAACCTTCGAGGCGCATTATTCGTCGGATCTCAACAATTCTTCCCGGACGCCTTAGCTGACACCGAGCCGCGTTTTTAGAGCCCTTGCTCGCCGTCCTGCGACGTGGCCTTCGCCTGGTGCAAGAGAATATGCAACTTTTTTTGCCGATTTTGCAATCACTTCCACGGACGCCCTACACTTATTTAAAGGACTCCAGGTCGCCGATTGGATTCGTTCTCCTTAGAACACTATGCGCAACTATTCAGGAAAGAATTTTTAAACTGCAACGATTTTTTGCGAATCTGCGGCAGTTTAAAGAGAAAAATGCGCTAACTGTGAAAAAGAATCATAGGAGTTTTGCAGTGGTACCTATAACGTCCAAACAAATTGATGGAACGGGACGGGACCAGCGCCGTTCGATTGGGCATAGAAATTGTTAGTCTGTTTGGGAGTTTAATCCTGATTTTGTTTTTTGGACTTCCAGCATAACTGGCACAGATTCATTAGCTTAAGCTCTGCGGTAACGGTATTGCGCGATGCCCGCAGAGAATTGAACGTTTTATCTTTTAGTGCAAGCGGTATCTCGCTGCGTTGTTTTCAACCGTCATGACGCCCACTCGCCCTGAATTGCTTGAAATTAATGACGAAAGTAAAACGTCCACATTTTTGTAGCCACCCGGTGAATGTTCTGGATTTTTCAGTGGATTGTAGAATGGTCTTTCGGCTTTTTGCACCCCTAATTGGAGGTCGCGGAATCGCGTTGCGACGTCCACTTATAACTGTTAATCTGGACAGAAAAAAACTTGAATGTCGATTTGGGGCACCAGGATGTCGCGTTTTCGACTTTCGAGAGCGGCATGTGGGCCCCTCCGAGACGCGCAATTTGGTATTGGCGCCGCGTCGCTGCGTCCACGGAGTCGCCTGCCACAGTTCGAAACGTAGGGGCTTCCATTCGCCGGAAGGTGCGGTCAGTCCAACTGCTGCAGTTTCGCCATTTCTGGGCGCAGCGACTCGAAACTGTTGGAATAGGTACATTCGAATCGGAACGGATTCCCGCGCCACTTTTGTATTTAAGGGTTCACGATCCGAGCTGCCGACGTTGGAAAATATCACCCTTTTTTGCATTCATGTTTTTTTTACATTTGCCCCACTCACCGCGTCCCCGAACCCGACTTTTGCGGCACGGGGCTATGCCGCCCGCCTGTACGCGTATTTTGGAACCACTTTCGGCTTCCTACATCGCTACCTTCGCCCAGTGCGTCCGAAATGCCGAAAATAAATCCGCAACCGCCTATTTGGCCGGCAATTTACGAGTTCGACGGTCTTCGGCGAGAATTCATTCATCAGTCATTTGCGTTCGCATCGCGCAGGATAGATGCGGGAATCTAGGAAACCGATCCGCACATCAGATCAGGAAATATCTTCATAAATGTGCAGGGTAAACTGTAAAAGTGCACCTTCAAGTATACCGCCGTTTGTGTTCCGATTTTTCGATGCAGTTTGTTGGATTGAAACTTTAGCTTTGCGGCAGTGTAACCGGTGCTGCTGCCGGGCGTCGTGGCGCCGATTTATGGACGTGGAGATTTCTCGCCTTTTTTCAACACGTCCGCAACACGTGGTCTATACAGAAAAGTGGCACCTTCACCGTGTAGCCTGGTCTTTTTTCTATCCGGACTGCGAGTTTCACCATTCCGCGGCAAATTGCGCAATTTTGTTATACTTATTTATTCAAACCATAATATCAAATAGTCTGAACTCCAGTGGAGCGGCTACAAACAGCGTGTGTCCTCCATGTAAGGAACGGTTGAATATACACTCTGGAACTTACAATCCCAGTTTTAACCTGGAAATGGCCCAAAAAGCCATTTCTTCCCGGAATTTCAAACAACTATACATAATATCAATTTCTCTGAATTAAGACAACAACAGCGGCGCAATCAGGCCCAAGGATTCTGCAGAGCCTGAAACACCATGTTGTTTAGGAAATTCAAAATCCCCTAAACCAAAGGAAAACAACATACATTTCTTTTGAACATTAAATATTAACTCGCTCTTCAAGCCCGGCAAACTGTAGCAGCTCACCAACGTTTTGAAGAAAGTGGGAGATTCTATGAGGAAAAGAAGGCTTCTATGCCCATTTGAAAAGAATGAATGATGAAAGGCTGACCTAGAAAATTTTCGTGTTTTTTGACAAAAACCCCAGAAGCCAAATCACATTGTTCAAAGAAGTCAAAGCAGACTTAGTGGAGGTGAGTATTGGAGAAGAAGGCATAACAAACAGCGACCTGCTGAGAGATAAAATTTTCAATTTTGAAGGATTTGAGGCGGATAAGAGAAAAACTGTAGGAACAGTGTGGACAGAAGACCGAAGGGAGCAGCAAAGAGGGAGGATGAAGATATATTGGCAAAAGAGAAAAAAGGATGGACGCAATAGTAGAAATGTACATTGAACAATAGTTGTTTAACGCGGTTACTAGAAGGCCAAGATCGAAAAAAAAATATCAAATATTTATTTATTTATTTATTTATACAAACGGGCAAACCCCTCTTTACAAAATATAGTACAATGTAAACAATATCACATAATGTAACGATACAACAACAGTATAACATAATGTAACTCTTTAACACTAGATTTCACAGATTAGCTACCCTATTAAGAGATTTTTTAAAAGTATGCAAGCTCACTGCAGTTATACATACACCATTTGCAATAATTAGATTTCCTAGTCTCATAATGCGGGATATGCTACTATTGTAGCCGTAATTAGTATGGAATATGGGAATGCTAAAAACTTCACACTTACGAGTTGGTATTGTAGTAATTTTGAATTTAATCAGTGATAACAATTCTGGGCGAGATGTTATACCACAATTCAACCTGAATAAAAAAATTAAATCAGCTCTATTCCGACTGGTTGTTTCTAAGGTAAACATCCGAAGATCGTGCAAGATTTGACAATTATTATAAGTACCTTGTTGTAAGCCCATTTTATAAGCAATATATCTAAAAAAAATATTTTGTATACACTGAAGTTGGTGGATATGAACATGATAATATGGGCTCCATACAAAAGAAGCATAATGGAGACAAGAATTTACTAGTGAGATGTATACAGTTTTTTTGGAAAGTATTGATAATTTCTAAGTGTTTCTCAGAACAAATCCAAGTCAACGAGAACTATTGCTTATAGTAGAATTTATATGCTGGACAAATGTAAGTTTCTCATCAAATAGTACACCAAGGTCTTTTACAACGGATCCTCTTTTAACGATCTTATTATTAATATGATAATCATTTTGGATTATATTCTTGGCTCTACTGAAGGTAA
Organism: Phosphuga atrata; assembly: GCA_944588485.1. NCBI lineage: Eukaryota > Metazoa > Arthropoda > Insecta > Coleoptera > Silphidae > Phosphuga > Phosphuga atrata. Next base: position 9,112,028 of record OX155896.1, on the reverse strand, counting down.
TGCATTGGCATTTATCCGGATTTAATAACATTCCGTTTGATTCAGACCATTTTACCAGAGAATTTAGATCTTCCTGAAGTTTATTACCATCAGTTGAATTTGAGATGCCAAAATATAATTTCAAATCGTCTGCAAAAATGAGATATTTACAATTTTTAAAAACGGTATCTGTCATTGATAAAAATGTTAAACAACAGGGGACCCAAATGTGACCCCTGTGGAACACCGGATGCAACAAGAACTGAATTTGATACAAAATTTCCAATTTTGACAAATTGATGTCTATTATAAAGATAACTATGTAGCCAGTTTGTCAACCATGGCGGAAAGCCAACTGCGGACAACTTGCTGATCAATAAGTTGTGGTCCACTTTATCAAAAGCTTTGCTGAAGTCGATATAAACTGAGTCTATTTGACCATGTTGTTCCAGTCCATGGATAATATCATTTTGATATAATAATAAATTTGTTACCGTTGATCTACCAATAACAAAACCGTGTTGTTGTTCGATTATTAAATTTTTACAATAAAAGGAAATATAATTTACTAAGAGTTGTTCAAATAATTTGGGTATTGCGGAGAGTTTAGTTATTGGTCTATAGTTTTCGATTTTTTTCTTAGAACCATTTTTGAAAATTGGTGTAATATAGCTATTTCGCCAGATGGTGGGAAATATTTGATCTTTAAGGGACAAATTAAATAAAATTTCCAATGGTTTACTCAAGGAATAAACGCACTTTTTCAATACATATGAGGGAATCCCATCTGGTCCGGAACTCAAATTGTCTTTTAATTTCATAATCCCATTAAGAACTTCAAGATGGCTAATTTTCAATGGAGGAATCGATACAGTATTAGTTGAATTAATATTTTTGTAATTAGCACCAAACACAGTATTGCTATATACACTACCGAAATGTTCAGCAAATAAATTTACAATATCTGTGCCACAGCTGGCTACTTCATCTTTATATGTCCAAACATTAGGAATTCCGTTATCATTTCTTAAAGAATTTATGTATTTAAAAAAATATCTAGGATTAGCTGAGATGTTATTGTCAACCATAGCTATATAGTTGTCATAACATAATTTGGATGCTTTTTTTTCTCTTATGAGTGACTTTAATTCGAAATTAAACCATGCTGAATAATTTGAAGTTTTGAATCTACGATAAGGTACAAAGTTTGCTAACGCATTATTGAAAATATGATAAAATATCTTAGTTGCTGATTCAATATTATCTTTCAAGGACATATCCCAGTTTATAGCTGCAAAGTAATCATTTAAACCAATGAAATCAGAATTTTTAAAATCATAGTAGTAACACTCAAATTTCATACTTTCATGCCTATTTCGTAATATTAAGTCACAGTCTAAAGCAACATGATGTGGATTGTTTGGTAGTAATGGATCAGTTGCAACATTTACTGACAGAAAGTTTTGCGAATTGGAGAACACTAAGTCTAAAAATACATTATTGTTATTAGGTATTACATTGATTTGTTTCAGGCCACAAAAGGAAAAATGCGCATTCAGTATCGATGCTAGATAACCAATTGGGCAATGTTGTAATAATCCATCCTGTTCTTGTGAAGTCCAAGTGGCCAATGGCAAATTATATTCACCATATAAAAATACTGATGAGTCCATATGATTATTTAATACATTTTCGACAGACAGACAGTGGGTTTCATATATTTCATGGCCAGAACCCGGACGAATGTATGTTGAACCAAATATGAAACTATGATTGTTGAGTGTAAGATGCACGAATAGGTGTTCAACATCACTATTCACTTCATTGATTTGATATACAGTTCTAAAAGCCATCAAAACTCCCCCACCTCTTTTTAAGTCGCTTGTTGATTCACTTCTGTCACATCGAAATACTTGATATTTTTTAAGCCAAGTTCGGAATTAGTAAATGTGGCAGTCAACAAAGTTTCAACTAAAATTATAACATCATAATCACAGCAAGCAACAGTGTTCTGCAATTGTATTAATTTTGTTCTTAATCCACCAACATTCTGAAAGTAAATTCTAAGTTTTTGCAGAGGGGTTCTACTTAGTTTTTTTATGGGTTTTAATTTCGATAATTGGACGTCCTGCCCTGCAGCCCATAATCAGATTTTGCTCACCATTTTCCCTGCGTAATTTTAAGTCATTATGGACTTTCTTAAATGCGTCTTGTTGTACTTTCGTTTTGTCGGGACCAATGTAATATCTAGAGGAGGATAGAACTCTTCCTATTTTTAGGGCTTGAGCAACAGCATTTAGTTTAGATAAAACTGCTTTGACAGGTCTTGGCTTGTTGGATTTCTTTCCAACTCTTATCACTCGAACGATATCCTTATCTTGAACACCTTCATACTTCAGAACTTCTTGTACTATACCTCTATCGAATTCAATGCGTTGATTCAATTCATTTGCAGCAGATTCTTCCACATTATATATCATCAGGTTGTTCGCTCTTTGAGAACGTTCATGGACTTCTGATAGAATGAGATCCATATTGTTAGGGGAATTTAATTGTTGTTGTTTTATGGTTTCTAGCTCTTTTTTTAAGGAAATAACCTCAGATTCTAGTGAATCAAATTTATTTAGTAGGTAAGGCACTCTCTTTATAGCTGAACGACAGTCCTCGCAAAAAAACATTATAATTCTTCTTTGAACAACTATGGCTTGAATTTCTCTCCCACACATTCCACTGCATTGTTCCACTAGGTGAAACCATATTCGACAACTATCACATTGTATTACTTTATCGTCGACCGAAACTTCTTTTTTGCAGCTTGAAAAAGATATCGACATTGATTTGAGAGCAGTTAGAAATACGTCTTTACACTGCGAGCATTCAAGCACGACTGAGTGCTCTATTGAGTGTTCTACTGAGTTCTGTTTTTCCGCTTTCTTCGGTCAAATTTCTTCGGTTTTAATTGTTTGTCCATTTGATAATTTATTTTAATTTTATTCTCATTAGATCACCGAGGTCTGCATAGGTTTATTTCTCTTAAGAGTCGCATGTACATCAGCATGTCCAAAATGATGCTCGGCAGAATTCACCCGGCGCGGCGTTATATAGCGCTGCAGGTCTGTTTGTTGATTATAGTATAATGTTGCTGGTTACAAGAATATTTTAATTAATCTAATATTTCCAATTTCGAAGACGTAATCAACTTCTCGTAATTTAAGTGCGAAGAAAATAAATTTATCTGCGCAAATTTTAAAATGTGACAAAAACTACTGCGCATCCGCGCAACCGCGCAGCTTACAGGGAACATTGTTCATGAGGTATGGGAAATAAGTTATTAAAAGAATGTTGTTAACGCAACGTTTCGACGATTTTGTTTGTAGCCTGAGGAAGACGAAAATAAAATCGTCGAAACGTTGCATTAATAACATTGTTTAAATAACTTATTCCCTATATCTAAAACTAAAACATTAATATTTCTAAAACTAAACGAACGGAAAAAAATGTTATAGTATGAGATTCTCAATTGATATTCATACAATCGAAATGTTCTTGCCATATAATGTAAGAAGATTTTATATTAAATGTAATAAATTTCTGGAAGAGAGCGTTAAATTCGTATTATGACTATAAGACAAAATATTAAATGTTAAGATTTTTTGGGTGCTCAAGTTTATGAATAATTTATCGTTGTATTTACCAGTGTATATACATATATATTGAAGACATAAATTCACTTTTTAGAAAGAAGATTATATGTATGAAAAACGGAGACTTTAATAGTATTTAAGCATATGCAGCAAGTAAAAAACGCTGACATAACAAGAAGAGGGCGAAAAGAAAAAAAAAATCTTTTTTTTTAAGAAACTGGAATGTTCCGGCCTTCCGGACTATGCAATATAAGAAAAGGTCCCGCGTTTCATTTTCAGCTTTTAGAATTGAATTTTGAATAATAGAATATTTTACGGACAATAGGACTGAGAATATTTTAAATTATCATTCATATGCAACGAGAAATTTAATAAACATAAACTATATCGCTAAAAAAACGTTAAACAAATAAATACTTAATGTGTTTATTACGTTCAGGACTAGATTGATAAATAAACACGTGTCGCTATAATTTACTAGAATTAGTGCAAAAGACAGGAAAATTAGGCAAACGAAACTAATAGATGGAGTAGAATACAGAATTTAACTGTGATTATATAATGGAGAAAAATAGTAAGTTGAGTTATGCAGAGACATATTAATAGAATTCGGAAAGTACTTATAATGAAACAAAAATGTTACATAATTATCACAAGTTGCATGTATAACGTCTTATTTATATGTGAACTAATAATGAGCAGTAAATAGGGGACTTCACCACCCGGTAGACCGTTTTGGACATAAAAAGTCATTGCTATAACATTTTTAATATCATATGAAAATAAAGCGTGGCCCTAAAATAGAATGGCGGTGTCCTTTCGGCGACACTTTGTCTGGATTACTCACATTATTCACTTCCCACTTGCATACAGAGAGCTTCAAAAACTTTCACTTAATATTCACCCAAATTACATTTACATAGACAGAAAAGATTCAACAGACAAAGCTAGGCAGAAAAGACTAGACAGTCATGACTAGAGAGACAAGACCGGACAGGCAAACCTAGATCGACAAATATAGACATATAAGACTCAACAAACCAAACCAGACAGACCAAACTATTCAGACCAGACTTGGCAGAAAGGATTAAGTATGCAAAAGTATGCATACAAGACTAGACAGACTTGATATATACGAAACTAGACTAGCTTAGAAAAGCTTAATATGAATTAGTAAACATATTTGACAGGCAATTCTACATAAAATACTATTGAAAATTGAGTTTCTGGAACATTTTATTCAAAAAAAATTCATTATAGAAATGCTAAATTTTATGGTCCATATGATCGCTGAAACCTAAGGTCACTAAACTAAGATATTACTCAGGGCTGCAACTACAAATATCACATATACAATTAATGTTGTAATACCAATTAGGTTTATAGGCATAACTTATCTTAATATATAAAACACGGTCGAGTTTGAATTTTGGCTTTTAAAAACTCAAGAACGGCTGGACCGATTTTGGCTGGACCGACCAAATGAACGGGTGGACCGACCCCTGCTATTATAGTTACTATTAAAATATTGGAAAAAATCACGAAAAAAGGTAATAATAATAAAAATAATTGAATTTTCTAATTTTTTATGTAGCGCCACATATATTCGTACAATCGAAACTACTTAAGTTATAACTTAAGCTATGCCAATAGATGGCTCTATTTATTCCCCATTAAAAAAGTCACTGGCTATACAAAGTTCCGCAATAAATATTGAACGTGTGCTGGAGAGAAAGTAGGTTTTGCCCTACAATGGCGGAAACGTAACAGTTAATTGACATTGTTGACATCTCTGGCAAGTTGAGTACAGCGTAATACACGTTTACTTCTTCTAGATTTATTTTTGTAGTGCGTGAAGGTGTTTTTGGCAGTTTTATTTGTAGATTTGAAACAATGCCAGATTGTTTGTTTGTTTAGTGTTGTTAGGTGACGCTAAAAAAGTTAGACGTGAGTTGTAGAGAACACTTATTGGAAGAAACGATCTTACAACGAGTTCTAAAATTTACGAGGTTAGTATTTAGAGAAATGGTGAAGTAAAGATGTAAGAAAAAAAATTTGTTGTGTAAGTCCATTTCTCAGAGACTCAATTTGAGCAGAAGAGAGCTAATAGCCGGAAATTATTACGTCCTGATGCATTTCCTGATTTATTGTTAGTGAAGTCTGTCGACATATCAGTGAGTGGAAAAATTATTGTCGAGGAAGTTGTGAAACAAGTTAGTGAACCTGAGGAAAGGATTGAGAGCAGCAATGGCAAAATAATTCGTTTGGAATCGGAAAATTGCAAATAAATGTTCATGAAACATTTGATACAAATTGAGCCAAGTAAAGTCCCAAGTGAAATCCCTTCTTGCCATGGGATTTTACAATATTTAGTTAAAATGTTTGTAAATAGCAGATTTTATTTTTCTCAGCGTGAGGCGAATAAGCAGAATAAACATTTTTTTAAATTTTCTTTAGACAACCTTGGTCTTGCAATGAGAGAATTTTTTGGTAGAAAAAAAGTAAGAATTATTGTTTGTATTTCTGCTGTATACATTTGTAAATAAACGTATTTATATTAAATTCGTACTACTTTTTTTTGAGACAAACTTGCATTTTGCACCTTCTTTGAAACATTGACCTGCACATCCTTTTCAGTCCCAGAATGTATGATCTCTGTACTAAGCATAAGCAGACAGAAATGTTAATCGGGAATAAACGTTTCAATTTCATTGCGGTACTTTGTATATCCAGTGACTTTACCCATTCATGAACGTCATCCACATGTTTTACATTTGGCAGTGCATCTATAAAATGGTCAACGAGTTTATTTCAACGCATCAAATGTTGCTCAACGTGCTGCAACACCACCAGCGACAACATTGACAAGTTTATTTTTATTTGCCAAAGCGATCCATTTGCACGAACGTTTCTCTACTCTCTAATGTTCTTGGGCTGACATCCTTTGAGTCACTCCGAACTGTCAATGATACAGTGTGCCCCACATTTTGTGCTGCATGTCAGCAGCTTAATTAGCTTAAAAACGAAATTCATTGAGACATTACAATAGCTAAATCAGAACTTTCAGCATCTCCAAATCAGATACGCACATTATTTGCTATCATAGTTTTGACATGTATCCGAACTTTTGGATTTTGGACATTTGCATTTATCGATTTTGGACTTTTGGATTTTGGGCTTTTATATTTTAAACTTTTGCACTTTTTGCCTTTTTGACTTTTGGATTTACGACTTTTATATTTTGAACTTTAGATTTTAAGCTTTGGCAATTTAGGATTTTGGTCTTTTGGATTCTGCACTTTTAGGCTTTTACATTTTGCACTTTAGGATTTTGGGCTTTTGAAATTTTGGATTTTTGACTTTTGTATTTTGGGCTTTTGAACTTTTGGGTTTTGGGCTTTTGGATTTTCAACTTTTCAACTCTGAGAGACAGAGACGATTATATTCCTATCTATTATTTAATCGTGTACGATAATATTACCAGATATCGATACGCAAAATATTTGACTGACTTTAATTTAGCTAATAAGATATTTTTTAATGATTATAGATTCTGAGGCGGTACGAAGTTCGCCGGGTCTGCTAGTATAATATATAACTGAAATTATTGCTTTATTTATAGAGAGATAAAAATCTTCATAAATTAATATCGGATATTGTTTTTAGATTTAAATATGTATATAATAATTACATATTAACATTGGGCTATTATAACGTTTCTCCTGCATTAAATGTATAACTTCATATTTTAATCTGCGACTATGTTATAAAACCTGAATTTATTTGTGCTATATTATATTATACGAGACGGACGCTATATTATGTTATACGAGATAGGCAAAGTCATTAGCAAACCTAATGTAGGCCTAGTATAAAAGATAATGTAGTGTCGTAGCGACCATAAAATGGCCGTTTCTCCAACGAAGCCAACCAACAATTCTACCTCTTCGGTAATAGATGACGTTTCCACATAAGCTCTAGTTTCCCTTTCATTTCTTATACCCTCGTACATAAATAATCCTCTGTTTCTATCGGCATTGTTAGCCACCCGAAAGTTATCATTTTTAATGATAAATATATAATATACGGAGTGCTCTATTTCTAAGCAAAATTTGTTGTACGGAATTTATCTAGCTTTACATTTGTTCCGACACTTAGTACTTAAGATCATATATCAACGACACCTTATAAAAGCACTAAAAATATGCTATAAATAATATCCGATATAATAGCGGATATAAATATTTTTATATCCGCTATGGCATATCTAGAAGTGTCTTTCTAGTCTTGTAGGGTTGAGTAGGGTAATCGCGGACGCGGGGTAATCGCGGACATTCCGGTTTCAGTACCTTAGGGATTTTTTTTTACATGGAATTGTAGCTTAATGTATACATAGTGTCAGGCAATAAGTCAGCTGCTCAGGTTCTGCATTTTATTAAAGGTAAATATTATTTAATATTTTCATCCTTTTTTATGTAATTTTTGTCATGTATATATTCGTTAAATTCTCGCTACACATAAATGATATAATTATAATTTATTTACGACGTGTTAAGTAGAATTTAAGAAAAAAATTCTGACACAAATACTTTTTTTTATTTATTCCTAGTCTCAAAAAAAGTTTTTATTTTTTAACGTTGTGTAACGTTGCGTACGAATTGAGTGGGCTAATCTCGGACGTTCGCAAATGCCCCACATCGATAATCATATTTTACAATACTTTTCCTTGAGAATTTCCTTGGTAAGGTTAAAAAACCAAAAAAATACACGAAATATAGTCATAAAAGTTAAGACACGAAAAGATTAATATAGAAAAAGACGAAAAAATAAAAAAAACAAGACAAGAAAATAAGCAAACTCAAAATGAGTATTATTGTATTTTTTGTGCGGGATAATATGAAGAACCACCCACTGAAGAATGGGTAATGTGCTATGGATACAATTTATGGGCACATGAAGAATTCAGTAATGGTGAAAGTACAAGCAAAGGGTCCTCTGTGATTTATGTAGAGATTAATTCAAATTTATTATTAATTAATTATTTATTTGTAACTTATCTATTAACAAATGCCTTATGCCGTAATCTTCAAAATACCGCACGGTATCCACAGAGGCGGCTTGCGTTTTCTCGGGGTTTCTTCCAGTCCACCTAAGACTGGAAGAAGTCGCGTTATATGGATCAAGACAGTCAATAGACGATGCTACACTGAAGGATCTTACCGGGATTGACGCGTCTCCAAATCTAATGGAACAGAAAATCTGTATGTTCCATATCAAACACCCGGATGAATTTATACCAGTAGATTACAATTTAACGCATAACAACACTCGTTTCAATCTATACAGATGGTTCGAAATTCCATTTTCCAGGCGAAACTCCTTGCAATCAACCTAGCACTAGGCACTAAGGTACATAAGATCGGAGCATATATCAATCCGTGAATGTTCAATCCCCTCGGACATCGTATTTATTTATAAATGTGTTGCATACATTGCCGACTCTCCGCTTTCGCACTGAGCCGGTTATCTTAGCTAGTTTTTCTAATTGCTAAAGTGACTTAACATAGATTTTCTAGAGCTAAAATAAAAAGGTATAACTAAGCTAAATTAAATTAAGGTAAAATTAAGTAAACTAAGTAGATAAAGTAGAATAGGGTAGGATATGGTGTAGATGGGTACATACAGTGGAGTAGGTAGTGTATCATAATCAGGTTATATCATACAGAGGTGCAGTGCATGGCAGTGTCTTTGGTGTTGACCTAGAAGAAGCGAAAGGTGAAATAAATTGTACGCCAGTATTGTTTTTATTCTGTTTACAGTCAAGTTGAGCGCGGGGGGGTGTTTTCTAAAAAGTTTGTTACTGGGGGCGATAGGGTGTCAGGGCAGGTCGTCGTCTAGTCGTTTAAGGCGTCTGGCGCAGGTGTCGAAGGTCTTCTACAATGTCTTGTGTTTTTCTGACTCCTTTATTTCCTATTCTCTTCTGGGCCAAGTGCATCCGGCGTTGATCATCGCGACCTCGGTCTGGTCTCTCCATTCTCTGGTCATCTGGCAGTTGAATAACACGTGGGCAACGGAGTCCACTTCACCACAGCCACAGTTCGGCGATTCCCTCCTTCCAATCCGATGGAGGTAGGAATTGAAGTTCCCGTGACCTGTGATGAGTTGGACCGCTTGGTGTGATAGGGCCAGGTCCATTTCCATCCAGTCTTTGACAGATAGGATGAAATTCCTGGTCCAGCTTCAGTTTTGAGTGTTCTGCCAACGTGCTTGCCACTCCCTGAAAAAGAAGAGAGAGATTCTGCTCCTCACATCTCTGTGGGTTATTTTATTAAACACAACAGGAAGCTGAGTTCCTGGCTCCTGTGGAGGATCTATACCCGACGCCAGTCTAGCCAGCGCATCTGCTCTCTCGTTGCCGATTGAGCCTTTATGAGCTCGCACCTAGTGCCATCGCAGTTCTATTTGCTGCGATATCTCGCGCGATCTCCCACCTTTCTAAAAGCAGTTCCGTGGAAGCTAACAGGTGTCCCCTCGGATCCTCTCGGACAGCAGAGCCGCACTCGATTCCTTAAAATATATGACAAAACCAATCGAGCTTCTTCTGTAGACATGGCAGCTGGCTCATGAAATCGGACAAATGGCTAATCTTCGGCTGCACTGGGTTAAGGCTCACGTAGGTCATAAAGGAAACGAAAGAGCGGATTATCTTGCAAGGCAGGCTTCAGGAACAGAGAATACCAGCGACGAAATAAACCAATTACCAATCACTTACAACGATGTACCTGACCAGGCAATAAAAATGGGACTATGTTAAGTTCCACAAAAAGTGGCAATAGCGATGTGATAAGGCCACAACTGGACTTTGGACCAAAAAAATTATTCCTGTAATTAAGAAATGGAAGAAAATTGATATAAGCCCCTCACATCACATAGTTCAAACGATAACAGGTCATGGTAATTTTAACATATCTACATAGATTCGGGAAGCGGCTGTCTCCGCTCTGCATATGCGGAGAGGAAGATACAGCCGCCCATGTACTCTTAAGATGCCCGCTTACAGTGAACTGGCGAGAACAAACCGAAATTAGCATGTTAAATGCAGAATGTGCCTGGCCAAAGAGCGAGGAGGACCTCACCATAATTGTTAAAAATAGTGAATGCTGGCGGACATTTCATGCAAACTGCGCAAAATAAAAAAGACTAGATCATGACATTTAGAGTTTAAGGCTAAATTACTATTATTAAATTGTAAACTACTATTGTAATCGATAACCAGTATAGTGTCCATCTGCGGGAGTGCTGGCCATATAAGCTATGATTATGAATAAAGAATGATGTCTCGCCTGTCAGGTCCGTCTTGCTTGTCTTGTCGATCTTTCCTGACTAGTTGAGAATCAATCTGCATCTTTCAAATTGAGACTTTATTGAGTCTCTTTATAATAGTTTCTTCTCTTTAATAGTTTTGTTAGACTAGTTGCGTGAGTCGTGCATACTCAAAGGAGATTGAAATACTTTAAGGGGCTCAAAAGAATAAATTTCAACAATAAATATATAAAGAGGAATTCGATTGGGGAAAGCATATGCGTGTATAGAGATTTAATTCCTAGAGAAATTAGGAGGTAATATAATTCCATTGAGTGTAACAGGGCTGAATCTTATTGAGTATGTACGAACATATCCATCTAAGCAACATCTTTTAGCTCATTTAGTATTGCGTCTGAGTGGTCCATTGTATGTAAACCCCAAATGTAGAATATCCGGTATTATTACTTCTCTTCCAATGCATATTTAAAAATAGAGAGGAAAGTAGCATCGGGGATTTTATACGGATATTGAATGATCCCTCATGCAATGCCGTTCCAGGTTTTTTTATCTTCTGCTTTATTTTGCATTCAGCAAAATCTCAATGGGAATATTTTATAGGTACCTACTATGCAAATAAAAAGCTATTGGCCATTTATTATTGTATGATTTTAGTTTGTTTAGCTGGACTATAATTATCGGTTTATTATACTGATAAAGTAAACTATTCCAACCAGAATGTTTTGTTTGCGGGCGCACACAATTTATTTCATATGAGCACAATATATTTAAGGTTGTTAAATGTTGTATATTGACAAATTTGCGCAGAAAATATAAATAAAAAAATGTAAATGTTAACCAAGGTACTCGAGAAATATCGTTTATATCAAGCGTATATTTCAGCGAACACATTAACACACAATTTTTACATAAGCAAACAAAATATCATAAGGTGTTATATGATCTGCAATATAAACATACCGGTATAATCTCATACTTCAGTTTTTCCTAGACTCCACGCGGTTCCTTCACCAATATTTTTTCGCCGAATTAAACTTATTAGGCAGTAGAGTATTAGAGTATTCAAGTATTCTTTAGTTTTTTCTAGTCTTATCTGATCTGGTTTGTCTATTTTTTATTTTTTTTTGATATTCTTCAGTCTTGTAGACCATATTTCGTATCGTCAGAAATTTAAAGATTTGTTTGCTCATTTTAAGTCTTGTTTTGTCTCGATTTGTTGGATCTTATCTTGTCTTGTCTGATCTTGTCTGGTTTTGTACGGTCTGGTCCGGTGCTATCTCCTCTTGTCTTGCCTTTTCTGGTCTTGTCTAGTCATTTCTAGTTTCTATGGTCTTCTCTAGCCATGTCTGATCTTTTTTTGTCTTGCTTGGTTTTATCTTGCCTTGTCTGGTCTTATCTGGTTTTATCTGGTTTAGTCTGAACTTATCTGGTCTATTCTGTTTTTTCCCAGTCTTGTCTCGTCTAGCGTTGTCTGGTCTTGCTTAGTTTAGTTCTATTTGGTCTAGTCTAGACAAGAGCAGATGTCTAGTCTGGTTCGGTCTTATTTAACCCTGTCTGTTCTTCTCCGGTTTTGGCTGGGCTTCTTTGGTCTTATCTAATCTTGTCTCATCTTGTCTGGTCTTTTATGGTCTTGACTGGACTTGTCTTTTAATCTTGTCTGGTCATGTCTCGAATTGTCTGGCCTTGTCTCGTCTTGTGTGGTCTTTTTTGGTCTTGTATGTTCTTGTGTGCTCTTTGCTGGTCTTTCCTGGTCGTGCATGGTTTTGTCTGGTCTTTGTCTTGTCTGGGGTTGTCTGGTCTTTTCTTGTCTTTTATGGTCTTGTCTGGTCCTGTCTGATCTAGCCTAGTCTTGATTAATTTTTAGGTCATATCTAATCTTGTCTGACATTGGCTTGTCTTATGACTGATCTGTCAGATTTTATTAATTTATTAAACTTGTAAATGGTAAATATTATACTATCGATCTTTCACATGTTAGACATTACGCCATCTATTATATTTTATGTGAGTTACTCTCTGCCACTTCTCAACATAACCTATAACTGTTTGCAGTATCCAAGTACCGCTTGTCATGTTTATCTTAATCATTATTAAATATATTTACTTGTAACTACTAGTAGTCTGTGTTACGTTGTTTAATTAAAACCCACCACCTCAACATGGTAGAAGAGCCTTGTTAGTAAGAAAAATATAGTGAGAAATTAAAAATAAAAAAGGTCTCCTGACAAGTAGTCTGCGTCTCGTGTAAATTGAAGTGGATTGAATAAAAGTCGAGAATATTATTTAAAAGACACTTACCGCCAACATGGCTAAACAAGCAAGGATAGAAGACGTAATGATGTCAATTGTTGATGGAGTAAATTATCCTAGCTGGAAATTAAGGTTAGTAACTTTACTAGAATACAAAGAATGTAACGAGCCCGCCATTTGCGTGCCTGCTAAATATGATAATCGAGAGGCGGATTGGAAGAAAATGGATCTAAAAGCAAGAACTATAATAATGAGCACAATTTCAGATAAACAATTAGAATACGTTAGTGAATGTACAACAGTGGTTAATCTGTGCTATAAAACATAACATGTATAGGCAACCCACCGTACGCATTAAGCGCTTGCGCATTGGTGGGTTTTCTAACGGAAATTGATTTAAAACCTTCAGTGGCGCGTAAACCGTTGGATACGCAATTTTATTTAAGGTTACGAATTCGTCAAGTTTATTTTGCTTTATTATTTTACAAATTGAAACACAACGCATATTATTTAAGGTTAGTACGAAGAATTAATTTGACAAGTTGAAAATTATTAGACTGTTGATTTAACCCCGGTTAGATTAGGTTGCCCGCCGCGAAGCGGGCAGATAAATTAAGACAACATCCGCGCGGGAGCACGAACTCTCGATCCAATATAGGACAAAGTGGCAAGGACCGTTGGTTTTACCTTGGTTAGATTAGGTTGCCTACCGCGAAGCGGGAAGGTAATTCAAGACAACATACACGCGGCAGCGCGAACTCTCGATTCAATATAGTACAAAGCGGCAAGGAACGTTGGTTTAACTCCGGTTAGGTTAGAGTTGTTGGGGTTTTATTATCATTAGGGAATTTTTATATAACCCCTTCAAAATATTTTGCCTACGCCTTTGTGTTTTGCCCCCTATGCGCATGCGCATAATGCGTACGGTGGGTGGCCTATACATGTCATCTTAAGTGATGCCTTAAAGCACATTTTAACCAGAATTTGTAGGCAAAATTGAAGAGATTAAATTAAACAATTATAATACAATAGAATATTTTTTTGTTGACTTTAAAAAAACAAAGAATGATTTCAAAGCGGCTGGTGGAAATATAGATGAAGCCGAGAAGATGAGATACTTGATTAGAACTTTACCTCCAAGTTATAGTTATATTGGAGATTTTATTGATGTAATTCCAGAAGAACAAAAAACAGTAGATTATGTAAAGTCTAAAATAAAAGAGGAAAATATGACTGCTAGTGACACAGACAAGAAAAGCAATATGAGTACATTCACAACAAAAACTAAAGCACAATGTTTTATCTGTGGAAAGACCGGCCATCACAGGAAGGACTGTTGGCACGGTCAGAAAAAAATGGTCAAGGACAACAAAGCTACCAAGGAAGATATCAAAACAGCCAGCAAGGACTACAGAGAGGTTACAACAGAGGTGGATTCTATCGAGGTCGTGCCCGATGCAGAGGTAAAGGTCATCCCAGAGGTGAGCCGTCAACCGTTCAGCAAAACGGCCTTGCAGCAGAATCATAGACAACTGAAGTATGTAATCCAGAAGTAAATCAGGTAATTGGGTGTACCGAAGGGGAATATAATAATAATAATAATGAAATTAATTGGTTGTTACATAGTGGGTGTACAGATCATATTATAGAGAATGATTCATTTTTCTATAATTATGTAGATTTAAAAATTCCCATTGAAGTGAAACTGCCAGATGGTAAAATGTTAAAAGCAACCAAAGTAGGTAATGTCAAAATCTATTTCAAAAATTATTTTATTTTTTGTTTTTAATTATTTATTATTAAAACACCTAAAAAATGTTTATTTCGTAAAAGGTATTAAGCAGAATTTGTTAAGTTTTTCAAAAATAACCAAAATTTGCACAATAGTAGCAAGAAATGAAAATGCAAACATTTATAATCAATCAAGAGAATTAATAGTTGTTGCTAACAAAATAGACAATTTGTATTGTATAAAACGTTTTGTTTCAGAAATTGAAAATAATAAAATGTTCGTAAATACAATAAAATTAACTGATAAAGAAAATGGCATAGGGCACTTGGACATTTCAATATTTAAATAAGTTGATAAATAATAAATTAGTAGTAGGTTTGCCAGATAAGATTGAAAACACGGAAATGAAATGTTCAAATTGTATTGAAAGCAAAATTGCTAATACACCTGTTGAAATTAATAAAATTAAGACAACTGAAATTTTAGAATCGATTCATACTGACCTAAACGGTCCACATTACATAACTGGTTATGGTGGAGAAAAGTATTTTTTGACATTTATCGACGACTATAGTAACTGCACGAGAATTTTTTGTTTTAAAAGCAAAGCAGATACTGCAAATTGTTTCATAGAGTTTGTTAATTTAGTAGAAAATAAATTTAATAAAAGAGTAAAGAAATTACAGTGCGATAATGGAAAAGAATATTTAAATCGAGATATTTATAATTTCATCAGACAAAAGGGAATAGAGTTATTACCATGTCCACCTTACGTCCATGAATTAAATGGAGTAGCGAAAAGATATAATAGATCTGCTATGGACATAGGCAGATGCTTAATGAGAGAAGCTAAAATTCACAGAAGGTATTGGCCCGAAGTTATGAAAACAACAGCATATTTAAAAAATCGCACAATTGCTTATACAGTAGAGAACCAAATGTTTAAGAAAGAAAGACAAAAGAATGTTGAAGAAGATTTATGGAAGTAGAGTTTATGTTAGGGTTCCAGAAGTTTTAAGAATAAGTAAATGGGATGATAAAGTCCAACTAGGAGTGCTAGTAGCTTATAATGAAAATGGTTATGGAGTCCTATTAAATAAAAGAATAATTTATGCTTGACGTGTACAAATAGTTGAAGAAAATACTAAATTAATTTGTTTAGAACAAGGGGTCATCCACTCCCTGAAATGTTGCAATGTATTCGCAATTATCCTGATTTTTTTGGTAATTCGACGTACTCGAGGAAATTACCAGCGTTATGCGTAATAATGTCATGTAATTATGCTAATTCTTTGCTAATGTGAAGAACTGGGAGAAATCACAAGCGTAATGCGTAATAATGTCAGATAATTTTTGAAATGCTTAGGTATTGCAAAGTTATGCCACGTAAAGGCAGTGTGAGCAACCATACTATAATTATTGTAGATATACTATAATTACACTCTCTTTTACTATATACTATAATGCCTTTACTATAATGTTAAAATCTACTCTAATTTTTTGAATCACGTATTTAATACTAATAGCTAATACTTTTATCGCATATATTTTTTTCAATTTGTATTTTGGCACAAAAATTATCCGCTGTTGATACAGCAGGATACATTTCAATTCAGCGCTCGTAGTGTACAATGTATCAATTACGTCGGAATAGGTGACAACGAAAGTAAAATATAACCTCGATTGCATGTACACTATATCCTCAATATTCTGTGGTCATGTAAAGGTTGGACAAGGAATTCGTTTGTTGATTTTAAAAAATGAGTGACGAATCATCAGATGAAAATACACCACCGAAGAAAAAAATCCGTGTCAACACGAAAACGTCACAAAAATTTAGAGATTGTTGGTTGAAGGAAGCAGACTTTCGGCAATGGTTAACTCGAGATCCTGAAAATATACATAAAGCTAAATGTAAATTATGTAATACTTCCTTTACCGCTCAAATATTTGTGATAAGAAATCATGCCAAGTCTAATTGTCATCATTTAAATTTAAAATCATCGACTCGTCAAAAAAAGATAGATTCATTTGTCCATCAACATGCAAGTACCAGTAACTCTATCGATAATTCTGTAAAAAGAGCAGAATTAAAATTGTGTGGTTTTATGGTAGAACATAATTTATCGTTTCGCGTAATGGATCATATGACAGATTTACTGAAAGTTGTTTCGCTGATTCAAAAATATTAGAAAATGTCCAATTAAAATCAACAAAAGCTGCAGCTGGTATTAAAAATGTACTTGGAGAATCTCAAAAAAAAAAATTGTGCGACAAATTAAAGAAAAATAAATTTAGTATTTTGATCGATGAGTCGACAGATGTTTCAGCCGTAAAATCAATGTGTATAGTCGTCAGGTAAACTTATAAATCTAGTTTATTTGACAAAACATAAAAGTTTTTAACTAAAAATGTACACTCCAATATTTAACACTCTTATAATACAGGATTTATGATGAAACTGAAGGAAGAGTCGTAGCAAATTCTGGCAACTTCATCCGATATTCGAAAACGAAACTAACGCCAAAGCTGCCACCGCTGAACATTTATTCAACATCGTTAAAACATCATTTGAAAATCGCGGGGTTCCTTTTGCTCATGTGATTGGATTTGCATCTGACGGATGCAGCACAATGATGGGCGTTAATAATTCTGTTGCAACTCGATTTGAAGCTAATTGTCCTGGAATAACAGTCCTTAAATGCATATGCCATTCGCTGCATTTATGCGCAAGTAATGCATGCAAGACATTACCAAGAACATGCGAAGACTTAGCTAGAAATATCTACAACTTCTTCAATGCTATCTCAAAGAGACAATTCAAATTTTCCAAATTTCAATCTTTATTAGATATTGATGTACATAAAATGTTACATCCATCACAGACTCGGTGGCTTTCCTTGGAAGCAGTCGTATCTCGGATAATTGAGCAATGGGAACCCTTGAAAAAATATTTTGACCAAAAAAAATTTTTTTAAAGGCTGCATGCTGTAGATCATATTGTAAACGCACCTAATGATCCATTTATCTATTTATTTTATCTTTTCCTACAATGGGTGTTGCCAAAATTTACAAATTTAAATAAATTATTCCAGACAAACCTATTATAGCATCAATGTTGATGAAGTTTGCCATATTTATAAAGAGTTACTGACTTGCTATATGATGAGAGACTATGTAAAGAAAACTGACACAAATGACATACAACCTTCTAACAGAGAAAAATTTTTACTATTAGATATTATATATCTAGGAGTTAAAGTCATGAATTTTTTATAAAAACCTGAAATTTTCAAAAATAAGCAGCTCAAGAGTGACTTCTTAAATGCATGCGTACTATTTCTTTCGACAAGTTGCCTGGAAATTAAAAAACGTTTTGATTTCCAACATACAGTGCTATCAAAACTGAATGTATTGCAACCATCTTTAGCAATACTTGAACAAACAAGAATTTGTGCCATTAACGCCATCTTTATTGCCATTGATGCAGACACTACCTCGAATACTAACTACTGATCAATATCAACTAATAGATGATGAGTGGAGAAAATAGTTTTGAGCTCCCTACTGATATAAGTATATTAGATGATATTGATGTGTTTTGGCACAAATTATCTACATGTGATGGAGGTGATCAGAAATATTTTAGCTTCAAGAATCTATCTAAATTCGTATTGGCCGTAATAGCTCTCCCACACTCAAATGCGGATCGTGAACGTATTTTTAGTGCAATAAATTTATCAAAAACAAAAACTCGCAATAAATTAGTCATACCAACGGTAAATGGTCTTCTCTTAGCTAGTCAACTTGTTGAAAACTGTACGTCTTTTGAACCATCTAATTAAGAATACTCCAAGATGAACCAGAAAATACTTTATCCAAATTATAAGAAAAAACCAAGTGGTAACAAATCCAAGCTTAGCAGTAATGTCCAGAATTTACCTAATAATAACCTAATTGAACTAGTCCCAGATGATTCTGAACCCGAAGATATAAGTATTTGTATTGCTCCAAAGAAGATATAAATATTATTAGTCATTATGTATTAAACTGAAGTGATATTATTATTAAATTTACCTAATATAATAACCTAATTGGACTAGTCCCAGATGATTCTGAAATATCTGAACCCGAAGATTTGTACCTATTGCTCCAAAGAAGATATAAATATTATTGGTCTTTATGCATTATAGTGAAGTGATAAAATTACTTATTAATATTAAACTAAATACTGAGCTTTATATAGTTATAAAAAGTATTGTCAATTTCTATAAAAATACTTTATGAATAATAATTATTATTATTTAGGTTATAATCTGAAAATTTTCATTAAAATATTGAAAATAAATTTAAACAAAATTCAATGCGGCTTTATATTTTATACAAATTAAGTCCTTATAACTCCGAGTATAATTTTTTTTCCATTTAATAGTTAATTTCTCCTTTTACAATTCAAAAATCAATATATTTTTTAAGATTAAAGATAAATATTAATCCCTATATAAATAATAATCAATTAAGTCCGCACTGAAATTTGAAACACCCATCGAATGCGCGCCATACCTACATTGAACAAATCACAAGTTAAAGATATTTTTTATTCTATTAGTTCTAAATAAACTCAGTAATTTTAATATTACCGAACTTATTAACTTTTAATCATAATTTTAAACGATAAAATCTAATTTCACGATTTTTCTTTCTGTCTACTATAATTTCTAATTTCTGCAATTTCTCTTATTTTCAAACATACACAACCCAGATGGCACTAAAAGCGCCACAACAGTCGCACATCCTTTAAACCTGCTTGATATACTCTTGAAAAATCATGTGACGGGAACTTCAAGAATATAATTATTTGTTTGTTACTATTTTATATATTGTTGTTACTCCTTTAATATTGTTGTTAGTATTACAACTATTCCATCTACAACAATCGTTTCACCCTCATCAACTTTTCCACCCTATTTAACTATTCCATCCAGAACAACTCTTCCGTCCAAAGCAATACGATGCGCATGTACTAGTAAAATATAATCTTGGCTGTAAAATATAATCTGGAAAATGCTAAGTTATATGATACTATAATGGAAACAAACTTAAAATTGGAACAAGCTAGAGAAGTAGGTTATAGTATAAAGTATAGAAATTTAATAGGCGAATTATTGTATATTAGTACAGGCACAAGGCCAGATATAGCGTACAGTGTTAACTACTTAAGTCGATATAAAAGTTGTTATGACCGAAGCCATTACAAATATGCAATGAGAATCTTAAAATACTTGTATAAGACTAAGGATTTAAAATTAACGTACTACGAAAATGTGAACACTGAAACATTAGATTGCATGGTAGACTCTGACTTTGCAGGAGATAATGTAGATAGAAAGTCTACGACAGGTTTTATAATAAGATTATTCGATAACTTAATTTATAGGAAAACACATAAACAAAGTACAGTTACTATGTGTTCAACTTTTACAGAATATACTGTTATATCAGAAGCAGTGACAGAAGTACTTTTTATTAGAAACTTGTTAAGTGAATCATTTGGTGTAAAGTTTTATAAACCAATAAAATTGTATGAAGATAATTCAGGTGCAATTTCGATTGCTAAATTCGGCAATTTTACAAAGAATTCAAAGCACATTGAGGTGCAGTATCATTATATAAATGAAAACTACGAAAAGGGTGTAATCGATATTGTAAAAATTGATTCAAAATTTAACTTAGCAGACCTGTTAACTAAAAGTTTAAATAAAATAAATTTTCTGAGAAATAGATTAGGGTAAAGATTAATTTAGAATAACAAGATATGTTTGGAGATATGTTTGTATTTTATATTTATTTATTTATATTATTTCGACCTACAGGGGCAAAAGACATAAAGCAAATTATGACATGTTGCTTTTATTTTGCTTGTTCTTCGAGAATTGTTTCATCATCTCGCTATGTTTAGCTCGACGTTTATCTGTCCATTTTGCTCTTGTTATTTTGGGTTTTTCCGCTGATATAATTTCCCAGCTGTAGACCTTATGTCTAAAGATTTTTCGATGTCTGTCGGTAAGATATTGGCGTTTTTCAGATCAATTTGGACCTGTTTTACCCAGAGTGTCGTCGTTTTCATTTTCTGTATGTACTTCAAAACTCTCCCTGTTAGTCGGTTGTCATCCAGTCTCATAATGTACCCGTAGAATTTCAGTCGTCGTTTGCGGAAATCGGTTTCGATGTTGGGGTATTTTTCAGTGACAGTGTGTGATTGGGCCAAGGATTTTTCGGATAATATTTCTTTCAGCCTTCTTGATGTTCTCTATGTCTCCTTTGTAATTAAGGTTTAATGTCTCGCTGGCGTAGAGTATTTCGGGTTGGATAACAGTCGTGTAGTGTCGGATTTTGGTGCTAATATTTATGCATTTTTTATTATAGATGCTTCCAACTTTTCCATATGCTTTCCACATTTTGAGTTCCCGTGCTTTTTGTGCTAGTCTTTCTGTTCCTGTAGGTTAAATAATTTCGCCCAAGTATTTGAAGTGACTAACCTTGTTTATCCTACCGTATTTTGTAATTAAATTTTCTGTTTTTATGTGTTTTGTGGCCATGAATTCAGTTTTCGAAAGGGAAATTTGTAGTGCAGCTTTCTCAGCACATTCTTTTAGGACTTCAATTTGATGGATTGCTGTTTATTCATTTTCTGAAAGGATCGCGAGATCATCAGCGAAGGCATGTGACGTTGATGTTATCCAGTTGTTTTCCTAGTCTTATGGGTCCCCAAATTTTTCGATTTTCCAGTTCTTGTTCCCATGTTTTGATAACTTTTTGTAAAACGATGTTGAAGAGTAACGGAGAGAGGCTATCGCCCTGCCGGACACCAGTCTTGATGGGGAAAGGTTTTGAGATTTCTCCGTTGAATTTGATTTTGGAAGTTGTGTTTGTTAGTGTTTGTTGGATGAGCCGTTGTGTTTTCGGATCCAGATTGTTTTCTTCAAGTATATTAAACAGGGATTGTCGGTCGATGGAGTCATAAGCTTCCCTAAAGTCAATAAATGTTTAGATGGTTGGGAGTTTTCGTGTAGCTCCAATTTTTAGTATAGATTTCAGGTTGAAAATTTGCTCGGCGCATGATCTGTATCGTCTGAAACCTGCTTGATATTCCTCAATTCGGGGTTCGAGTTGTTCTTGTGTGCGTTGTAAGAGGCAAGCGGATAAGATTTTGTTTTATATTTTATATTATATGTTTATATTTTAACAGAATTGTTCATGTGAAATATCAGTAGTATAAATTTAAGGAGGCGTGTTGTAATTGTTGGTAAATATTATACTTTCTATTGATCTTTCACATGTTAGACATTACGCCATGTATTATATTTTATGTGAGTTACTCTCTTCCCAACATAACCTATAACTGTTTGCAGTATTCAAGTACCGCTTGTCATGTGAACATGTTTATCTTAATCATTATTATATATATATATTTACTTATAACTACTAGTAGCCTGTATGACGTTGTTTAATTAAAACCCACCGCCTCAACAAAACTATTTCATAATATATGAATTGTTGAGACATATAAGGAATTTTTGAATATTGAAATGAGTTTTTAATTTGTCACTTCTTATAGAGAGCAATCCCTAAATTTATTAGTGCACATAAATAAGTAATGAAGAAATATTGAGACGTTAATAAAACTCCTTTAACAATATTATGCTTGCGTATGCACGAGAGATAAATTGAATTTGCATATCAGCATTATACATATATATATATATATATATATATATATATATATATATATATATATATATATATATATATCCATTTCTGTGTCATTTAAATTTCCTTTGATGCTTTCTAAACACGAACAAATATTAAAACTTTTAGATGCATGTGATGATAAAGTAATATTTGTATTCCGCCGTGACGCAATGCGAGTTGAGCAAGCAGTTACTTCTCCGTGCAGCCCGAACGCGGCTAACATATTTACACTACAATGCCGAGGGACAAACGAATTACTTCTAACATCTTCATTCACTAACATTTTTAACAGTAATTTTATAACGAATTAGCTTAAGAGCCACAAAATGATAAATAAAAATAACTACAACTATTATTTATAAAATGTGTTATACATTGCCGCTTTCTCACTGATAGTGAGCCGCTTATCTTAAACTAATTTATATCTAGCTAAAGCTAAATCTTAACATTGGTTTAATCTAAGAAAATAAAAGAAAATGAATAGAATAAAGTAAACTAATCTGAGGTAAATAAAATGAATAAAATAAAATAGAGTATCATACTACAATTAAAGTAAAACAGGCAAATTAATATAATAAATAAAAAGTGATAATAACATTCACCTTGGGACAGCTGTACTAATTAAACCAAGAGAGCAACACGGAAATCTTCCGTTATTCTTTAGCACACGTCGCTCGATATGGATTGTGTGAGCCTTTCGCTACGCCAAAGCAAGTAACTAGAAAGGTCAAGACTTAATATGTCAGGGGCTGAAGGCCAGAGGTTTGTAGACTTGTAAAGTAACATAAGATAGATATAATTTGTGTAACCTCACTCCTTAAGTAAAACGAGAAACCTAACCTATATTCGTGAGTTCTTCTTCAAATTCCTCGTACCCGATATTCGTTCCAGTTCGTATATTCTTTCGTATATCGTTCCAGTATCGTGTACAAACCAAACATTTTACCTAAGGGGTGAGGTTTCAGAAATTATCTGAAGATTCTGAAGCAAAGGCAGTTTGGTATTAACCTATTAACCTAGAAAATGTAGGTTGGAGAGGATAAATAAATTGAACGCCAGTAGATAATTTTTAATAGAATCTACAATTATATGAGAATATTGAGGGGAAGCTAAAAAAAATAACTACAGTATCCCATTCTAGTTAACTAAGTCAAGACAAACAAAACTATAGATACACACATTACCTACACTAGACTAGACGGATAAAACCAGACAATCAAGATTAGACTGAAAACAATAGGGCCGGTCTTAGATTAGTTATTACTCACAAAAATATTCAGAATAATAATAAAATATGCTCTACAACAATTATTGAGTCTTTTTAGGACTACCAAAACAAATCTCATGTGAAATTTGTCAGTTATTTAATAGCTTTCACTCCACCTTCGTGGCACTCAACAAAAACCATAAAAATAACATTGTTTTTAAGATCATGTCTTTCCGATAACTTAAGTAAGTAGCCACCTGCAGACGCGTTTCGAGATTTATCTCTCATCAGTGCAGCTTTGCTTTTAGTAATAACAATGGGTAAAACATGAACCCATACGGTGATTAGGAATTAGATATTTTTAATTTGACATTTCGTGAGGGAGTGATGAACTTAGCAGGTTATTGATTTAAATGCTAAAATAGAATTGGTAAAACATACTGCGTTATAGATAATCATACTTCAACCAACTCCAAACAGTCGGAACACAATGTTAAATTAAAAATATCTAACCCCTATGTGGGTTTCAGGTGAATGTTTTACAAATTGTTCTTAATAAAAGCAAAGCTGCACCGATGAGAGAAAAATCTTGAAACGCGTCTGCAGATGGCTACTTACTTTAGTTATCGTAAAGACATGATCTTAAAACAATGTTATTTTTATGGTTTTTGTTGAGTGCCACGAAGGTGGACTAAACTGACAAAAATAACTGACAATACATATCTGAGAAATTTTACATGAGATTTGTTTTGGTAGTCCTAAAAAAACTCAGTAATTCTTTTAGAGCTCCGTAAAGGTTGAATTTATTTATATATTCAGGCTGTGTTCCGACTGTTTTAAGTTCCTATGATTATCTAGAACGTAGTATGGTTTTACCAATTCTATCTTATCATATGCTACAAAAAAAAACATCTTAAAAGTTGGAAAATAGGGTAACTATAGACTTTCCATGTCAGTAGTAGGTTTAGTGACATATCTAGTTACTCTTGTAATTATGTGAAATGAAATCTTCAACAATCGACTTATTTCCGTGGGATATTATGGGATTTTTTTGGCGGGGTAGGGAACTGCTAATTTCTTTAATGTCCAAATCCAAAAGTCCAGCCCTGAAGAGATTAGAAAACAAGGCTAAATAAACTTGAAAATCAAAACCGGAAAGCCTAAACATGACCTAAACGTTAACTAGTAATTTAATTGTAATTGCATTTACTGCAGGAAGTAAATATGCCTTAATATCAACGTTTCCAAAATAAAATGAGAATTTACAAAATAACTAACGAATATAGTCTAACAAATCTATATGTTATAATTGTTATAAATTCAATAGATAGTAATATTAATATTACTATCTATATTAATATCTATATTAATAGTTTATTTACCTCTTAATTAGGTCTTAGTTAGATCTCGTTGATCTAACGAAAACAAAATAAAATGTTTTGAATACTTTTAAATCTATGTCAACGAGGTTGAAGAATAAGGCCTCATCTCAATCATATTTCGAAACTTTTATTTTATGGGAAGTAGTAGGCAATTCATTATGTGGGAAACAGTTAGACAATAAGTAATACGTATATTAGTAGAAAAGTTTACAACCGACGGAGAAGACCACTTAAAGGATAAAATAAATAAATAAGTAAGGTAAATCATCATGTATAACATTAATTTGTTGATCTGATAAATAAAGAATTAAAAAAAAAATAGAAAGATTATATTTGTTCTAAATATTAACAATCTAAACATCTTGGAAAATGGGAAACAAATTTCTTTAAAATTTCCAAATATACAATGCTAATCGAATGATATGCTAATAAGAATTAATCATACACACCAAAGAGAAACCCAAGAAAAAACTGCGAAAAGCACATACGTAACATTGCAGACAGTATTTCATCCAACCTGCAAAAACATTGTATAAAATATTTAATATAGTATTATGTAATATTAGGCGTGCATGCACCCTCATATACATGGAGAGAGCGTAAACCTCCCCGATTCGTAAATATAATTTACCTTTCGCGTCAGTTCATTTGAAGCTGCGTTGGCATTTTATTACACCCTTGTCTCGGATTTTTTCTCCGCCTTTAATTTTCTCCGCGTTCATTTCTATGCCGTTTCCTCGTTTATTCCGTTTCATAAAACTAGGTACATTTTATCATGTCTTCTAAATATACGTTCTGTAAATGTGCGCATATTTATGGTTTGGTAGTCACGTTGCAACATAACCGTTCTGTACTTTTCGCTAAAATGTTATACAACCATTCATTACTGTAAGAAAAATACAACGAATTATTTAAAATCTTCTTTCTAGTCTTCTATGTCCGGTCTTGTCTGACCATCTTGTCTGTCTAGTCTTGTTTGTCTAGCCTTGCCAATCTAGTATCGTCTTTTTTTGGGAGAGACGTAGCAAGCACCATTCCGTAAACTTGACAAGTGACCCACATCAATTCCACTCATCCCGGAACTGCACCATGCATAACTTCAGGATGCCAGTGTCTCACGTTCTATGTATTTCGGCATCAACACTGCCTTACATCCATCCACTCAAGGTGATTAGGGATTCAGGCGCTCCTTTATGTACATTGTCTATTTCGTCCACTTGTATTTCTCCGTCCTGTTCATAATGTCCCTGATCATGTCGTCTGTGATCTTCCATGTCTCTTCTGACCTTAGCATTAACTAGACCAGCCGCGTCTAGTTTTTCGTTAGTCATATCCATTTGTCTCTCTCTCTCTCTGGGATCGATAGCTAGGAGGCAAAGATTGTGCCTGAGTGAGGCCTGAGTGATTTAATAATGATCATTAACAGTCGCAACTCGATAACTAAACTCGTGATAATTGTCTAAATTTATATAACTGTGAATACCAAGTTACATAAGCGAGAAGTGAGGAGGGTGAGGAGGACGGACTTCCAAAAAACGTCTACGAACTTCCTACAAAATTACAACAATATTTCAACTTTAAAGAAGAACTAAGCTATCTCAAAGGAATTATTTTCAAAGGTAATAAAATTGTAGTGCCAAAATCACAAATTCCCAAAATTTTAGAGAATATTCATCAAGGATATATAGGTGTAAAAAGCTGCTTAAGAAGAGCCCGACAATTCCTTTACTGGAAAGGACAATATGAGGATATTATAAAACTAGTTAGAGTTTGCTATGTCTGTGAACAAACACAAAGAGACAATATCAAAGAAAAAAGTGCTAGTTAAATAGATTCCCACACTTCCATAGCAAATAGTTGCGTCAGATTTAATCGAATTAAATGCAAAAACCTATAAAGACCTAATGTCAGTCATCATATGAAGAAATTGAACAACTTAAAAGATGGTTTTCTGTTCATGGAGTGCCAGAAGAGCTACAAAGTGACAACGGAACACAATATATGTCAAGAGATTTCAGTATCTTTGAAAAAGAGTGGAGATTTAACCATGTCCATCCAGTCCACATCACCATCAAAGCAACGGGCTTGCCGAAAAAGCAGTTCAAACAGCAAAGAATATACTAAGTCAGATGTTCAACTCGCTTTATTAAATTGGAGAAATACCCCACGAACTGATTATCTAGGTTCATCTAACCAACGCGTTTTCAGCAGAATCACTAGATCTCCAATACCAACAAGTGATAATAACTTAAAACTGAAAATAATACAAGGAGTCACAGCTGCACTACAACGATTAAGAGAGAAGCAATTACAGTAATAAACGTATTACAAGACCAGTCAACTTTAAAAACAATTATAAAGTCAGACATATTGTTGCTCATCGAGATGGAGAAGCGGCAAGTGCTAAAAAAGCCGGAAGGTCTACCAAGATCAGTAAAAATTCAAACAGATCGAGGACAAATTTTACGAAACAATTTTTTAAGAACTTCAGTCATCTTCACAATACACAAGCAGACATAACCAGTAACGAAGTTTTCAGTACCTGAAACTAAATACACAGCCTTTCAAGAGGTACCAACACAAACTCAATCACCAGCTGTTCCTTACGCACTCCCAGCATCAACACATTCATCACCAAGAACATCCAATCATATGCAGAAGTCATGCCTCTCTCAACCAGTGACTGCGCCACGATCATCAAGATTCGGTAGAATAATCAGACCAATAAACAGACTTGATCTTTAATATCACTTGTAATTGTGTAATGTATCTTAATGTATCAAAGTGTAACAAAGATTGAATCGATAAGATAGAATTGGTGAAACCATCCCACGATATAGATAATCATACAAACTTAAAGCAAACGGAACACAGCCTGAATATATAAATATATTCAGCCTTTCCGGAGCTCTATAACAATTAGTGAGTTTTTTAGGACTACCAAAACAAATCTCATGTGAAATTTAAAACATGTGCTTTTTGTTGAGTGCCACGAAGGTGGACTAAAAGCTATAAAGTAACTTCTTCTTTGGGTGTTTACGTCGGGGGCCCTTCTTTGGGTCTTTACGTGCATTAGCAGTTGGTGTGCGATCTGGTCTGGAGTGACCAGTGTCAGGTTCGGAGTAACCCTGTTTTGCCGCTTTGTTAAGAAAGATTCCAGCGATCTTGCTGCTTTGCTTCTAATGCCGTAATGTTCTAACCATGCAATCAAAGTCTATACTGAGATCGCAGAAAATGCCTATAGGACAGGGGTGGCGGTGACCTTTTAATGACCGCGTGCCATTTTTCTTCTTCCAAGTTTCTACATTATGAAATGCTGACGTGCCTGATAACTTTGCTTGAATATCAGTTACCGTATTAGTCTGAATATGGCATAATAACGTATTAGCCTGAAGATAATATAATACCGTTTTAGCCTGATTATAATACAATACGGTATTAGCCAGCATATAATATAATACCGTATTAGCCTGAATATGATGTTTGAAAATATCAAAGTCCATCCCGATTTACAAAAATAAAGGGTAACAGCAGGATCTCTTTAACTACAGACCAATCTGTATTCTATGCCAAATTTCAGTGTTTTTTAAGTTTCGATTATTAGGTTTCTTGGAAAGTAATAGCATGCTTGGTAGTAGGTAGTACGGCCAAAGAGGACGAATAGTGATCGTAAAGGGTTCAAAATCGGAAAGTAAATTAAAGTAGTGTGTGGTTCCCCAAGGCTGTCTAATGGAACCTATTCGTGATATTTGTTAATGATCTGGCACAAACAAAAATGTTGCAATTATATTTTGTACGCTGGCGATACCCACATTTTAATATCTAATCCATAATAAAAATAAGATTTTGGAGGCGTCTCCAAGAACCTGGGTAAAATCCTTGCATCAAAGTGAACGAACGCCGATCGTAAACGATTCAAAATCGAAAAGTAAATTAAAGAAGTGTAGAACCCAAGGCTCTCTAATGGGACCAACTCTTATTTTGATATTTGTTAATGATCTGGCGCAAACAAATAACGTTGCAACTATATTTTGTACGTTGGCGATACCAAAATTTTAATATCTAACCCATAGTTATCCACAACTAACCCATAGTTAACCCATAACAAATTGCACATGAGATTTGTTTTGGTAGTCCTAAAAAGACTCGGTTATAGAGCTCCGGAAAGGCCTCCGTGTTCCGTTTTAAGTTAAATGTTGAATCAATATTTCATTTACAAAGAGGAAATATAAAGTATAGGCATAGAGTGTCCAACTAGAAACCTGTGTTAATAAAAATAACAGTTGGTTTATCGTCTTGACTGAGTCGAATGTTAAAAACCGTTCTTAAAATTATCGTTTGTTAAATACTAGTTTTCTTAACGAACCCAAACGTTACACTGTATATTTTATACATTGCACCTATATTTTATAAACAACGTTGAAGTTTTGTTCTTAAGTAAATATGTTTGAAATTTTCATAAGCAGCGCGATCTTAAAACTAAAACTCGCAAGACCTGAACTTAAAAAAAGCAACAATGAATACACTAAGAGCGTTTAATTGTTTTAACGGACATTTTCTCATGTTTATGAAACTAGTCGCAAGTATTGAATGCAGAAGCATAGAAGCACGAGAAGGCAACGTACCTACATTTAAGATCATGATTGTTATGGAATTCAAATGCAGATAGTTCGAAATTCATTTCGGTTAAATTGCAGAGCAGATTCGGTTGTCCCGCGGTCAGGTCGGTTAAATTTTCCAAAAGTTTCAACGGCTTTCAGTTCATATAGGATACCCAACAACCTTAATTAAAATTCACTCTACTACAAACTTTTTAACTGGATTCATTTAATCTTAGTTTTAAATCTAAAATTGGTTTAAATATAACTTAACACTAACCTGATCAGCATAATCTTTGGTAAAACATTTTCCAATCGGGTGAGTTTACTTATTGGGTAAACTAATTTACTACTATTTAATCGATAAGCGTATTCAATTTTAAACAATTATTGCTTCAAAACATTATTCTAGAAAAATAAATCAATGAAAAATGCACGGCACTAAAAGAAAAAATTGCTCGCCTGGAATTTTATAAAAATAATATATTGTAAATTATATCTATTATTATATATATTATATTATATGTTAATTATATCTCTGGTTAATTCAGATGCTGAAGAATCAAGAAGAATAAAGATATGTTTTATAAATCAATGTTTTATGTTTAATGTAAGTATTTGGTTTGTTTACTGTCGCATTTTGAGTTTTATATTAGTAAAACTAAATAAGCAAACATTATATTCCAGATATTATATTCCAGCTATTAGTTTATTAGGAAAACTAGAAATGTATTAACTAAGTAAATATAGTAAAGTAACTATAGAGTAACTATATAGTAACTATAGTAAAGTAACTATAGAGAAAAGTAACTATAGAGTAAAGCAAACACTATCAATATTGGATAAAATATGGAACGACAAAATAGAAAAATAAAGAATCTACAGAATTAAGTTGACTACGCACACATTATTATACTTACTAGACGAACCAAATAAACAGACATGAAGAAAGAAAACAGATAAGACAAGACGAAATAAGACGAAATAAGACAAAAAGAAAAATGAAGAAATGTTAAACAACGGTTACAAACTATTTAGAAAAGTTTAGGATAACGCAGGACCTGGAGGAGGCTATGTGGAATAATTGTACAATAAAAATTAAATTATTGTATTAAAAATAACATTTTTATGTTCAAAAAATAATAAGCTGAATGTTTGAATTTAAGGGGTTTCGATACAAGCAAAATTTTTTATAAAGAATAAGATTTTCTCCTAAAAATCATATTAAACAAGTTTTCACTTTAGGAAACCTCATCACTTTACACACTGTATTTTGAGTTGAATTTTAATTAGATCGTCTGAATTCAAATAAGTGGACTGTAGATTCCCTAAACATTGGAATAGTAATAAAAATAACTGCGACAGAGAGACATCATAAACATTTGACTTATATTATATAAGAAACGTATTATAAACATGCCCGGTTTAACTTGGCTATGTTGCATTTAACTTAATATTATTTGTTTCTTTTTTAGAGGTTTGTTTTTCGACCTGTGTTTAAAAATAGTGTTTGAACACTATTTTTAGGGACAGTCAATTTGATAGGTGACAGCTGATTTCTGCTCAGTATGTTTAGCCATTTCATCATGAATAGACTTACGCCAGAATAACGCTTGCAAATTTTATTTCGAAAGTCATGGTCCAGTTTGCGAAATTAACAGTGTGCTACGTCAATTTTACGGTTGACATAGTCGTCCATCCGAACAAGATATTCGGAAAACCATGGATCGTTTTCACACTACGCATAGTCTAATTGATAATGTGCATCTGCAGAGATGTCGCAGAGATCGCACCGAAAAAGTTGTTGCAGCTGTGGAGCGTAGTTTTGAGGAGGACCAGAATGAGTCGATTCACCATCGTGTACAGCAATTGGAGCTGTGTCCATCGACCTTATGTAAGATTTTGCGAAAATATCTCGGTTTACGAGCTTACAAGATAGAGCTCGTGCAATAGCTGAGGCCGCGTGACCATCACTTGCGTCGTACGTTCTGACAATAGGCGTCGGCCCATTCTCCGAACGTACGGAGAACGTAACAAGATTGTTTTTCTCGTCATTGGTCCTCACTTTTACCAAAAAATTTTGTTTAGCGATGAGGCGCATTTTTGGCTCAATGTCTATGTAAACAAATAAAATTGCCGGATTTTGTGCAAGGAAAATCCAGAAGCCATTATTGAGACGTCGTTACATCAAAAAAAAACACACTGTTTGGTATGCTTTATGGACTGGTTAAATCATTGGCTCATATTTCTTTAAAGATGGTGCCGGCAAGTACGTGACAATCAATGGAGAGCGCTATCGATCCATGATTGCTGATTTTTTAGTTTCCCAGTTAAATGGCGTTAATCTGGAGGAGCTTTGGTTCCAACAAGACGGCGCAACATGCCACACTGTTCGCGGCACAATCAATTTATTGCAGGAAATATTCGCTGACCTTATAATCTCGCGTAACGCACTTATGAATTGGCCTCCACAGTTGTGTGATATCACACCTATGGACTATTTTCTGTGGGAATATGTAAAGTGGCTAGTGTACGCCAATAAACCAACGACGTTGGATCAGCTGAAAGCCAACATTCGCCGTGTTATTGCTGATTTACCCGGCTGCTCTAAAATGTGGTCGAAAATTGGACTTCCAGATTGCACTTTATTCAAACCAGCTGCGGCCCCCATATGCCTCAAGTCATATTCAAACAGTAATTGCATGAAATTGTCTTTCCAATAATGCCAATACCATGACCGTCATGTTTTTTTATGAGTTTCGTTTCAGTTCAAAGTTCTATACCCCTAAAAAAACACCCTATGCAGTTATATCTGGTTTAGTCTTAACATTGCATTTTTAAACGAACTTTCTTTAAGAATATTTACTAGCAAGCAACAATTAAAAAACTAAATAAATGTAATTAATTTAATTTTTTAATAATTTTAACAAGATGTAGATTCATATTTTTCTTTCTCTGTGAAGAGTTACCTCTGGTAATATTAAGACTTCCATTGTTAAACTAATGTATACTTTGTTAAGCTACAATTTCAGCTGTATGTGTTTTAACATCAAACAAACGACCGCAACAAAGATTTATGTATATGCAATTTTATACTCGTCTAAATGGGCTAATTCTTTTTAAACTTTTTATGTGTAATGGTTGTGAAAAATGTTAAGCATTTTCTATACTACACAAATCACACTAATGTCGATTTATCCTTCCTAAAATTACTTTTAATTAAATTTTTACCGCTAGGAATTAGTTTCATTACTATTAGCAAATTTTATAAGAATTGCTTCGACTACATTATATGAAATAACGGTTTAAAATATTATAATTATATAATATCATGTGATTTGCGATAAAATAACATTACATAATAATTAATCTTCTTTAAATAAAATAAATAGATAAACAATAACTATTATTAATAATTTATTTTAAATTTTAATTATATATATACATATATATATATATATATATATATATATATATATATATATATATATATATATATATATATATATATATATATGTTGTATTGTATTCTCGGGCATTCCGCGTTGATGCTGAGGGTTGTATTCGCCATTCTCAAGAGATATATGTCCGTGCGGGTCAACCGTTAGACGCATACTGAGAGCTCCTTTTTATGGGATCCTTTGTTCAATGGCGGTTTTGGGCGTGAGCCCGTCCTTCCGCCGTCGTGGGTTTTGTTTTTCCGTTGTTGTTTTGTTATTTAGTTTGTTGTTGTCGTCTGTTTTTGTTTTGTCTTTCGTTTTTTTTTTTTTTTAGTTTTTCATTTCGTTTCCTCCTTGGTTTTCTTCGGTGGGCTGTGTTAGGTTCTGCTTGGCTGCGGGTGGGTCTTGTTTTCTTAGTTGATTCTTGGTCCTTTGTCTTTCTGTCTTGATTTTATTTGTGTTGGTAGTTTTCTCTTCCTTTTGGTCTGGTTGCGCATCGGGCGGTTTCTTTTGGGGGCTTCGGTTTTTTTCTTGGCGGCGGCTGCGGTCGTAATTTTGGGGGCGGCATCGGTGGTTTTCTTTGGTGAGGCTTCGGTTAGCTTCCTGGCGGCGGCTTCAGTTTTCTTTTCCAGGGCGGGGTCAGTTGTCTCTCCGGGGGCGGCTACGGTTGTCATTTCGGCGGCGGTTACGGTGGTCTTTTTGGCGGCGGTTTCAGTCGGGTATTCGGCGGCGGTTTCGTTGGAATATTCGGCGGCAGTTTCGGTGGAATCTTCGGCGGCAGTTTCGGTGGAATCTTCGGCGGCGGTTTCGGTGGAATCTTCGGCGGCGGTTTCGGTGGAATCTTCGGCGGTGGTTTCAGTGGAATATTCGGCGGTGTATTTCTTTTCGGCGGTTTTTTTCTTCAGCAGTAGCTGTATGTAATCCATCATTTGGGCGAGGACGCTGTCGTCCACGGTGTCCAAGTAATCGGGGTCGAGATACTTTGCCGCGAGGGCTTCGTAGGGGTTTGTCGTTATAAAGGTGGTCATCTTGCAGCTGCGAGAGCTCCTTCGTGCGATGCGACACTACTTATAGCTGTCTGGCTTCAGGTCATGCGCGTTGTGTGCGGTGCTTCGGTTCGGTTGTTTGTTTGTCTTGTTGGTCGTACATGAGTCTGGGGTGTCTAGGATTGCATTTTGAGGGTGGATATGATCGGTCGCCATGCTGGGGGCAGTCTCAAGGAATCTTCTCTCGTGTTCATGCAGTAGTCTTATTTTTCTATCTCTATGGCTTCTCTGTATACTCGTGACATTTCGTGGCTAATCTGTGAACAATTAGGTAAACAGTACTTGAATTTCTAAAGTCCATCCAGTGACCGGTGTTTGTGTGTTGGACAAGTGCCGATGAAACTTTGTCTCTGTGTCTGACTGAAACTACATTTTCTTGAATCCTAGCAGATATTTTTCTATTGGTACGTCCAATGTAGGTTCATTCACATGTTCCGCAAGGTATTTCGTAAATTCCATGGGATTCTAACGGCATGGTGTCTTTAACGCTGCGTAGCATGGAGGATATTTTCTGGTTAGGTTTGAAAATGGTGTCGATGTTGTGTCTTTTTAGGATTCTGGCGATTTTATCAGTTGATCCATGAACATATGCTAGGTATGCTGTGCTAACGGGTTTCTGGCGTTCTTCAGTTCTTTGGCTACTGTTCTCTGTACGACGGAAAGCTCTGGATATTATCTGGATATTATCTGGACATTATCTGGATATTATCTGGATATTTGTGCTCTAGCATTTTATTCTTCTCCGTCTTATTTGACCATTTCGACTTGTTTCTTGTTTTATAAAGGAATACCAGTGATGACGAGTATTGCATCTGTTGATATCTCTCCATATGCGCTGCAGACCCTTATTGCCCTTTTCCGCTGATAAGCGAGACAAGTTAGCATTCTCTTTACGATAGAGTTTTCCATAGCGTTAGCCCATACTGGAGTGCGATACAAGATGATAGAATGGACCACAAAAGCTTAGGGCCTTAGTTGTTTTGAGAGTTTTTCTCGTCACTTTTTAAATATGTTGTATTTTATGTATTCTTTCCGCTTTATTGTCCCCTCCTTCGAATTAAATTGAGTAGGTCCAATCTTCCTTTGGCCCGTAAGAAGGATAGCTTCTCTGCCGCTAACTTAATCCTTTTTTTTTCTCCAGTCACCCATGATTTTAATATGAATTTAGTCCATCAACTCCTCGGTCTTTCCAGTCGATAAAATGGCTAATTCGTCGCCATAGGTTATGATTTGTACATCGTAGGGTAGGCCTTAGCGTCAGCACTCCATCGTATAAAATATATTTCATAGCGTAGGATCCATCACAAAACCCTGCGGTGCACCACTGGTTATCTCACATTCTGCAGACTCTCCGCCTGTTGTTACTTCTATTTTCTCCATTAGACAAGTAGCTGCATATAAGACGCAGAAGATATGGATGAATTCTTTCTTGGAGCTCTACTATGATGTCTTTCCAATCGATCGAATTAAAAGCGTTTTTAATATCTAATGTAATTAGTCAGAGTCGAGCGCTGGTGCGGTGTGGTCGTGTTTTAGCAGCTCCGAAACTAATCTCAAATTTCGGGAGGTTCTGAGCAATTTAATTCACAATTTATATCTGTAAAGTGTATGTGAAGTGGTAGTGAGTGCAACCCAAAAGATCTGATCTGATCTGAAAGAGAATTAAAGTAAGTAAAGTAAGAAATTAATAGAGTAATTAGAGAAGTAAAGAAAGACTAGAATAAAAAGTAGAAATTTACGTTCTTTAAAATTTTTTTAAAAAAAGCCTAACCTTCGAGGAGTCAATCCGGGCAAGCGGCTTTTTATCGCGGTGCGACCCAAGATAAAGACGACAGCCGAAATCAGCTGTAAATAAATTCAAACAGCTGAGCACAGGACCGTATTTAGTAAGGATATTTAAACGAAATTAAATATGAGTAGCTACGAATACACAACTGATGGAAAACGAAGGAAAAACTGGGAAGATAAAGTGGATGAGAACCGCAACAAAACCAATAAAATAGCACGCTCCCCTGGGAAAAGTAAATCTAAAACCGAGAGTGATAAGCTAGAAAAGATACTAGAAACGATGAAACAACTAACAGATGAGGTAAAAGGGATCACATTAGAACAAAGAGAGTACAGAAACGATATAATGAAACTGAGAAAAGAAAATGAACAAACCAAACGCGAAAATGCAAAACTAAAGGAGGAAGTTAAGACAATAAATGCTAGGCTAGATGCGATGGAAAGACATAAAAGAAGAAATAATATTGTAATACAAGGACTAATGCTGGGAGATGATGAAATTCTAACACCAAAGGAATCAATGGAAAACTTCATGAAAAACCAACTCGAATTGGATATAGGCGTAAAATCAGCTGTGAAACTAGGTATGAAAACGTACCTCGTGGAACTCATCAATGCAAATGAAAGTCATGAAAAATAAAAATAAATTAGGTAACTATGAAGAAGGAAAAGTATACATTAATGATGATATGTCAAGAAAAGAAAGACAGATACAAGGAAAAATTAGGAAAGCTGCCCAAGAAGAAGGGATGAAGGGGAAGAAAACTAAAATAGGGTACCAGAAAGTATTTATTGATGACCAAGAATGGAAATGGTGTGAAGATGAAGAAAGGCTAGTACTAGTAAAGAAGGCAGAAGATAATACTTCAAAAAACGATTAACAGAAATTAACGATAAGGGAAATACGGCAACGAAACGGCATGTAAATGGTTTACGAGGATTAAATTTGGCAACATGGAACATTAGAGGACTAAATGGAAAAGAAAAAGAACTAATTGAGGAATTTAAAGAAAGAGATATAAACATCTTAGCAATTACAGAAACTAAAGATAAGGGAAAAAAGGTCACAGAGCTAGAGGAAGGTCATATGGTGATCCTAAGCGGCGTCACGTATGAAGTTAGAGCAAAAGGAGGAGTTGGGTGTATAATGCACAAAAATGTAACCAAGTACTTAAAAAAATGGGAATGCATATCTCGAAGAATAATGAAAATTGAATTAGAAATAGAAAGAAACAGCAGATTACATCTGGTAATTTTGTATGGCCCAAATGATAACGATAAAGCAGAAACTAAAGACAAATTTTGTGAAGAAGCATCAGAAATAGTGGAAAATTAAAGAGACTTAAACGGTAGAGTCGGCATAAAAGGACAAGTGATGTAATAGGACAGTTTGGAGAAAAAACGAGAAACAACAATGGACACAGAAATATTGATTTCTGTGTGCAAAATAACCTATTAGTAAAGAACTCATTCTTTAAATACAAAGACGCCCATAAATACAAAAGAGAGGTCCCAAGCAGAGGGGAAAAATCCATAATAGACTATGTACTCATAAATAGGAACTCTAGGCGGGAAATAAGGGATGTTAGAGTTATCAGAGGATCCGAGATAAATAGTGATCATTATCTACTAAAAGCGAAAACGACAATAAGCTGCCAGAGAGCGTGAAATAATAAGAACAAAATAGAACTGCGAAACACCAATAGTAAGGAGACGATAAAAAACTACAGACTAATGATAAGAGAAGTGGCGAAAGAAGTGGGTCTTCATTTAGTGTGGGGTATAGAAACCTCGAACCAATCCGTATAAGGGAATATGCGTTCGCCGACGACCTTGTTATATTCGCGAGAAATGAAGTTGAACTGAGGAGAAACTTGGAGATATGGAATGAGAAATTAGCAGAGAAGAACCTCAAGATAAACGAAGAGAAAACAAAAATCATGGTTAGTGGGAAACCAGATACAAAAGTAAACATTGAGCTAAATGGAAAGTTATTGGAACAAGTTGACACCTTTAAATACCTGGGAGTACGTCTAGATAGCAAGGGACACCATGAAATATAAATTAATGACAGAATAGAGAGATTCAGCAAGGGTGTACCACAGCCTCAGAAATATTTTCCTGGGAAAGAAAGAAGTTTCGCTAAAAGCAAAAATTAATATATACAGAGCTGTATTCGTACCTATACTAACATTTGGCTGCGAAATCTGGGAGTTAACGAAGAGACTAAAGAGCAAGATCCAAAGTATAGAGATGAAATACCTAAGAAGAGTGTTAGGAGTCACAAGGCGAGATCGCATAAGAAATGACACCATCAGAGAACAGTTAAATGTGCAACCAGTAGCAAAGCGAATCGAGAACTGCCAACTGAGATGGTATGGACACCTCAAGCGAATGGAGGACAAAAGACCAGTCGAAAGAGTATGGGAAGCTAAAGGTCAAAAAAAAGAAAAGCAGTGGAAGACCAAAGACAACATGGAATCGTAACATAGAGAAAATAGTAGAGGACAGAGGACTCACAATGGTTCAAGCATAATGATGGCAAAAGGAAAAAGGGAGTGGAAAAAGTTCATATATAGCGAAAGAAATGTGTGAATATAATTTATTGTAAAGATTAAATGTAGGAATTAGGATATGAAATGTAACACCTTACACCTTAGGGTACACAAGGTTACTGATTATATATATATATATATATATATATATATATATATATATATATATATATATATATATATATATATATATATATAATATCTAATGTTATGAGCGCACTCATCTTTTCATTCTTTGTATGCCACAACGTACTACCACGAAAAAAGTTGACGAATTTTTGTTCACTTCTACTTTTGAACACTTTTGTTCACTTCTAGGATCCTCGTAATAACATCTATTGTAGACCGTCCCTGTCGAAACCCATACTGCCTATCAAAGAGATTCGTACCTTTTCTTAATTCCAGGTTTAGTCTTGATAGTAATGTTTATTCCTACAGTTTCCCTTTTAAATCAAGTAAACATATTGAACGGTACCTCTTACTCTTAGTTCCTCCGCTTTCAATTTTAGAATTTCTTATACTTTTTATATTGTGTATTTGCATTTATTTCTCAAAATAGAAATTTATTTGTTATGCTTTCGGCAGAAGCTTATCCTGTTTTAAATATTTTGCCAGAGCTAGATTTTTTTGTGATATGTTTCCTAAAATTATAAAATATTTAAAAAATTTGAACTAACCCAAATCGAAGAGAGCTTTGTTAAGAATAACTCCAGAGATTTCTTTGGAACCTTCAAGCAGCCACTTCAAGCAGAAAATACGCTCCACCAAGCCTTCACTTCAGAGACTCACAAGGCAAACTAGATTTTACGGACAAGGACAACTGCCACCTTTTAGCTCAGTACTTTAAAAATCTATTCAACTGTGATCCACCCAACGAAGACTTCTACTAGAAACAAACCACACCAAACCCGAACTCACTGCCCCCTTCATTGGAAGAAGTTGGCCAGATCATTCAACTTCTTAAAAATAATAAGGCAGCTGGAGAGGACTCTATCGTTGCTGAACCGTTTAAAGGTGCTGGAAGCAATGCCGTGGGCAAACTAACCGAGATCATCCAGGACATCTGGGAGACATCATTACCACCCGGTTGGAAATCTGCTCTGTCCATCCGCTTCACAAAAAGGAAGATTTTACTGATCTAAACAAATACCGTGGAATTGCTCTTGTTCCGGTAACATACAAGATTCTCTCCAAGACGTTACAAACAAGGGCAGAAAATCAGCTGGATAGTCAACTGGGAGAATATCAAAGGAGAAGACCCTATCCTGTGTTGAACAGATTTTAAATCTTAAAGCTGTACTTGCATATTCCAAGATGAGAAACCGCAAGGTGGTCGTCACATTTGTTGATTTTAGGAAGGCCTACGATTCCATTGATAGAGAAACGATTTAAAAAGTACTACAGGAACTAGGGCTTGACAACAAAACCTGCAGACTCATGCTAGAAACCTTGACCAACACCCATTCCAAGATTAAATTTACAGGCGAGATCTCAGAAAGCTTCGCAATAAAAACTGGAGTGAGACAAGGAGATGCACTGTCCGCGCTTCTTTTCAACTGTGTCCTTCAAAAGGGTATGAGAGAATGGCACAAGGAACTGATCAACTTGGGTGTTCAGAATGGCATCTACCTGGGACGTAAGAACGATGGACTGGTTGTAGATTGCATGGCATTTGCAGATGACATAGCACCGATTGCTGATTCTCTTGAGATGGCAACAATACGGGAGAATTGCCTAAAAAAACAGGCTGCCAAAGTGGGTCTTCAAGTATTGCTGGAGAAAACAGAATTATTTAAATACATCAAAGAAGTAAACAGAGAGAAGTTACTAGAGCAGGGAAACATCAAGCGGACTGCGAAATTTAAGTATCTCGGCGAATGTATTAAACCCAACTTATCAGAAAGAGCATCATTATCAAAGAGAGTCAACATGTTAGAACGAGCATATCGACTGACTAAGAACACCTACAACAAGAAATGCCTGTCACGCAACCTGAAACTTAAGCACTACACATCAGTCTTACGACCAGCAGCCCTTTATGCCAGGGAGTGTCTTTCCTTGAACCTAACAGGTATGGTAGAGAAATTGGAATTCAGAGAGAGGAAAAGCCTCAGGAAAATCCTAGCCTCGGTAAAGGAAGATGAGGAATTCCGAAGGCGACATAACATCAGGGGACATTTTACGAGAAAACCAGGATTTTTCTTGAACAAGTCGATGTAGAAGCTTCGTTTCAGATTTCCGCGCTTAACAATATACATTGGCGGACAATTAGCAAATGGAAAAACCAGACAACCCTAAAATTCGCGAATGACAGTATCCTGAAATTACTTTCGGGCCAGGTCTTGTCTGCTCCTGTCTGATCTTGTGTGGTATTGTTTGGTCTTATATGGTCGTATCCAATCTTGTCTCGTCTTGTCTAGTCTTGTCAAGTCTTGTCTTGTATTTTCCAGACTTGTCTGGTCTTGCCTAGTCATTTGTCGTCTTGTCTGATTTTGTCTGGTCTTGTCTGACCTTGTTGTTCGCTCTTGATCGGTTTGGTTGCAGTTGTCTGGTTTTGACTGATTTTACCTGGTCTTCACTGGTATTGTCCGGTCTTTATGATGTTGTTTAGTTTCGTCTGGTTTTTTTCTAGTCTTGATGGCTTTTAGTTTAGCCATTCCAATCCTAGCTTAAACCCGAAATTTATCTTAATCTACAACCGTATATGGATTATTTAGACTGAAATAAATCATAGATTTTAGGGGTGATAACTTTTGATAAGTATATTTACATACCATAGTACTAGTCAACAATAATGTAGATAATAAGGTAATAAAATAAGGAGAGAAAATGGCAGAAAAATATATAAACAGATTTGTAAAACATTTTTGAAGTGTGAAAAAATGGTGTGACAGGACTCAGAAGAAATCAACATTTGCATGCGTCCACTGTGTTCCTAAATCAATTTATTGCGATATATAAAACGGTAGCAGCGGAAGTAGAAACTAAAAGATTCCTCCTAAAGAAAATAACATACTTTTTGTAGAGAATTTTCGTAAACTAGGACGAGCGGCGACAGGAAAATCTTTAAAACCACTTAAAAAGGAAATAATATAATCTGCCTACGAGTTAATTGTAAAAATTGACATTGGCCAAAAACTTAAACTGTCAATAGAAAACTTATTACAACTTGACAATATAAATTATGTCTACTAACTGCAGTATTTATTACATGTGAGGAAATAACACATTCAATAGATTTAAAAATACATTTTTATTATGAATTTCTTCAATAAATAAAATTTGCTTTGTAAAAGAAAATAGGCTTTCAACAGACAAACAAAATTGGTAAATATACTAGCTATAATGATGAGTGAAGACTCAATGGAGTAAAGAATCAATAATAGAAAACAATTCTTTACAGAAAAGAGCTGTTTTGCCGAATGGCACTTGAATTGTAATTTAATATTAATTCCTAATTCAAGGGTTCGGCGGGAGGACGAGGAAACCGGGTAGAACTGAAGCCGAACAATTGTAATTTAATTGTGTATAAAGTTTGTAATATTGTAAGGTTTTTGCGGAAGATGAAAATTGTCAGAGGGTGAATTGTCGAGTATCATTTCAGCGTTTTATGATAATTAGGTAATTAGTCGAGTGCTACTTAATGTTTGAACGCAAACACAGCGAAACTCTTGATTATTTTTCACTTTTTTTGTCGGATTTTTTCTCTTCTCGCGCTTCTCATTTCATCCCAGCCCGAGCGCTCTCTAACTTTCCTTTTAAACTATTGTGTTTCGCTCTAATTTGTTTCCGACAAGACAATATCAAATTTCAACGAGATTCACACTATATATAGACTACAATTTCTACGAAATATTAATTATATAATATTACACATTTTATGAACATATTGAGATGCTCTCTGACTGTGCAAGGAAAAGAAGGGTAGCTTTCTATGGCCACGTTGCAAGATTGCCTCCAAACCGACTAACCAACCGTCTGTTCACCTTCTGGCAAAACAAGAAGCTTCGTACCACTTGGTTAACAGAGACCGCGAAGGATATTAAAGAACTGGGAATAACAGATCTCAAAAACAGACAGTCTGTGAGACGCACCCTAAAGGAAGTCCGTGGATTTCAGGAAAAACCTCGAAGGAAAGGTTTTTTGGAAGAACCACCCCTCTTTTTGAACAGAAACCCCCTGGACAGAAGAGAGAAAGAAGTTACACCGGCAGAAGATGCGACAATACTGGGCAAATGCCCAAGCCCAATAGTTGAACAAGCGTGGTCCAAAGTAGGCCTATCCGAAAGAAGAAGAAGAAGAAGATTACACATTGTATAACTACAAACAGACTTGTTCATTACATACAATTTGAACTTGTGTGCAATTTGAACTTATTTCTGTTGAATCCTGAATGTTTAGACGTGTATGTCAGCTTTCTCCATTTATTCAGGAATAAATAGCCTGTGGTTTCGTTTCCTTACGATGGTCAGTCTTTTTTTTTAAGGTTTAACATTTATGAAAACACAACATACATGAATAAATATGGTGGTTAATAGCAATGTCAACCCCCTGCATCGCACACATCTCGGTACCGCTCTTCGCATTTCTTCGGGATGGCGTTATATAAACCTATATTTGTTCTGCTTCTGTTTTCTGCCGAGCCCTTTCGTCGCATACTTTCTGTCACATGATATTGTATACTACTATTATACTATCCATCACTTGCCACTGTTCTTCAGACTCGATTTTATTTGCGGACCCCCTCTTGAACAACTTTGTTTTTGCGGACCCCATCCCAACCTTAGGCGTTTCACTAAAATAATTTTAATAAATGTACATTTTTATTAGAACACCCCAAATTTTTTTTTAGAATATGAAAAAAAAAAACAAAATGAATAGAAATAGTAGCAAAACGAGCTAAAAATTGTACATATCTTCTTCATTATCGTCTTCTTGAACTGTTTCCACCCATTTTATTATATCTCGTGGTATCGCGGACCCTCAGCAAAGACTATGCGGACCCCCAGTTTAAGAACCTGCGCTCTAGACCGTTGAAAGATCTGCTATAAATGCCCTGTCCTCTTCGAACGTTGGCAATCATTAGCGCTATCTGTGCTTTGTCGATCGCTTGTCTAAAGAGACTTGTCGTAGTCTCACCATATCATTGTCGCAAATTCTTTAGCCACGATATTATTCGAGGCCCGGGTCCTCTTCTGCCTTCGATCCTTCCTTCTATTAATAATTTGAGAAGTCTGTATTTTTCGTTTTATTTTTTCGAAAAATACAGATATTTTTCGAGAATGTATCCAAAGTATTCCAGCTTTCGTCTTTTAAGTGTGCGCATGACTTCGAGATCTTTTGACATTCTTGTAAGCACATCCACATTGCGCAGTCTGTTCATCTACTATATTCTTAACATCCTTCGATACGTCCACATTTTGAAAGCTTTCATTTTTACACATGACGTCTGTTAGAGTACTCTTTTAGTAAACAACGTAGTACTCGAGTGCGAACGGAGAGTGACAGAGTTCGGCAACACAACAGGACGTCATTTTTAGAAATGATGCTCTGGCTTGTTATATTCGGGCACGGATTTTCTCTATGTTATTCCAGTTTTCGTTGACCTGGTATCCGAGATACTTGTATAACTGAACGTTCGATTTGTTGGTTCTGTACCTGTAGAATACCTCCTCCAACCTGATTCAGATTAATGACTATCCATTTGCTTTTTCTGGTGTTTAAATTTAATCCAAATCCTGCATTTTATTTGAGTACATGTTAAAAAATAATGGTGTAAGGATGCAACCCTGTCGGACACCCTTTTTGATTCGAACTTCGCCTGGCATCTGTTGATCTACCTTAATTTGTGCAGTTTGATACGAGTAAAGATTTGCAAATATTTTGAGGTCTCTATCGTCCAGGCCTACGTCTTTAAAGGATCTTTATAAGCTTTTCCTGCTGCGCCCTGTCAAAAGCCTTTTCGTAGTCAATGAGACAGCCATAAACAGGAACAGAGACGTACATGCATCTC
The DNA here is from genome assembly GCA_944588485.1 of Phosphuga atrata. NCBI lineage: Eukaryota > Metazoa > Arthropoda > Insecta > Coleoptera > Silphidae > Phosphuga > Phosphuga atrata. The sequence continues at coordinate 9,067,319 of OX155896.1, read as the reverse complement.
TGAACCAACACTTGGATACTAAACAAGGCCTCCCTTGTGCCGAATCCGTTACGAAAACGTTAAAAAAACCGAACTGAGATTCACCCATGAAGGACTCGCATTTTGCATATATTCTCTTGTGGATGATCTTTAGGAAAAACTTAAGAAAATGACCCATCTTCTTTGGAGGCATTATAAATGTTGATTGAAGCCAGTCGGAAGGAATGACGCTCGGTCGGTAGACCATATTAAAAAGCTTCACAATCACGTTTAGTGACTCCTCATTCTTTAAGATTGTAATGACTTCCGAGTAAATTCCATCTGGACCTGCAGCTTTTTAATTTTTTGATAACAATACTGAATGCTGGACTTCTTCCTTAGTTATAATAAGCCCTTCGCGGGTATACTGTTGAGGAGTGTCCCATCTTCCAACATGAAAAAGGTTTTTGATATAGCTACACCACTGTTCTACAATATCGCTAACGTCAGGAATTATTTTATCTTCACTGTCCAAGAGAATGCCAGTTTGTCGAGGTTTGTATCCACCAGCCGTTTCTATATATATAATTTTCTTGTGCATATTAAAAGTGTCATATTTAGCCTCCAGATCTTCGATTTCGCGACATTGCTCTTTAAGTCAGTTTTCTTTGGCCATTCCAATTTTGTTCTTTATTTCACGATTCATCTGGTGGTATTCCGGATGACCTTTTTTCAAGCGTGTCTCTTCCATTAAATAAAGAATTTCATCAGTTATCCAAGCTTTCTTTTTGATCTTAGTATCGTTTGAAGATAATTTCAAGCTTGAGTTTGTGAAATCTTCCTTGATGTTGGTCCAAACAGTCTCTTCTTCGAAATTCTCCACAACATTTACTTTGCTTAGTCCACAATTTAGTTCGTTTCTGACCTCAGCTAGCGTTTTTTGGTTGTTCAGTTTTGTCACATCTGGTTTTTTAAAGTTGAATATTTGCTACAAGCGGATTGTGGTCGGAATTTATGTCTGCGCCAGGGTAAGTTTTTGCCGAGTGTTCAGGCGACTTGGTGGAAGGTTAAAGAAAATGTTCGAGACAACATACCCCATTTCTTGATAAAACTGGAATAATCGGTCTCCATATTCACTTGCAATGCTGATTTCTGAGTTTGTTCTGAGGTGATTTGTAGTTGTTCATAAAAGGCTTCAACAGCTTCGTCTGAGTGATCGTCCGTTGGTGCATATCTGAATGATGTTGATATTAAATGGAATTGAGCTGTAAAAATGCTTCTCTATCAGAAAACGGGACACAAGATTTTACCGTTTTTTTGTATTTGTGTATTTACTATGAGCGTTTTCCATCTCATTTCGAAGATCCCTAAATTTTAATGTTCATTCTTTTCATCTCTTTGGTGGCGTTGTGGGTTTTTACAAGATTGAACATACTTTGTGCGTTCCAGGTAGGTTTTTCTTTAAGACTGGCTCGGAGATTCTTAGCTCTGACCACTTTAGACCTTCCGGGGACCGAGGGCGTGTGCTTTTCGTTTTCCAGTCATGCTAATGATTTTTGCTGGAGAGGGTACTGAGGTGGTTTCCAGTTGCCTTCATCATTGCAGTATTAAAACTATTGAGACAGTCCTTGTCGCGCCTTTAACTGTGTTATATGGTGCCGTTTTTCTTCTTATATCTAGAAATACGCCGACCATTTTTTTTTTAATGTTGCTGCTGCCCGACACTAGTTTTCTCGCCATAACTGGCTACCCTCACTTAGTTTAGCCTGCAGGTCGATGCAGTTTCCAGGGTGTAGCACGTAGAGCCATAAGTGAGAGCTGACTGCCCTGTGAGGACCAATTGTTTAAAACCATCTCCAGTCTACGACTCTTGATGCGACCGTCTCAAACTAAGAGGTGCTACCTCTAAACTGCAGCCTTTATACCCCTGTTTTCTTGTCTTATCTATCATCTAGTCTAGCTTGCCTAGTCTTGTCTGTCAAGTTTTGCCGGTCTAGTCTTGTGTGTCTAGTTTTGCCTCTGTAATGTGTCAAGTCTTGCTTCTTTATTGTCAATTCATATCTCCTTTCTCTTGCTAACTAAAACTTTGTGATTTCACTTTCAATAAATTATGAACTTACACTTTTACTATTACATCAATTAAAAAACTTAATTTCGTTTAATAACTCAATAATCGTATGTAACTAAATGTTAATCAAATTATATCGTATCCTTAGTTACGCTATAGTGTATTTTCTGTGGGCTGCTACATTAACTTTTGCGCTTCGCTTGATTCGACATATAAAAGTTTTTTATATTCAATAATAGAATTAGAATTAATTTTGTATCACCCATGCACAATATTACTATCTTGGTGCACGTTTCTTGGTGCGATAAATGTAAAATATTAATTACATTTTACATAATTTGAATAACGCACGCAAATATTCAATATCACTAGGTTACATTAAATTAAACAAATAAATAAAAATAAAATGGATACAAGCAAGTCCTCGGTATTAAAAAAGTGACGAGAATGTAAGATTTTTTTTCATAACAAAGTAACAATTAAAATAAAAGAAAACATTTTAAAGTGAGTGTAAATTCTATGGTGATAACGGAGACTGAGGAGAGTTCTTATGACGAATCCACACCACCGGAAACAATTGAAAAAGCAAATTCTTCATTTTTGTTTCCATTTTTTTATAGCTCATGGATCCCAAACTTGTAAGATACATCAAATCGCATGAGTGATAAAAATATTGTTTGTAGCACGGGCGAAATTGTCAATTGTCGTCTTGAGCGATTGCGCTCTCGACTCATATTGACAACTTTTCGCCCTAGCTACAAAATCTACTATATTGGTCCCATAAAAATTCACACAAATGGATGTAAGACATGTCAGAAAAAAACATAGAAATAATTTTACACATATTAACATTATACATCTAAACTTAACTGAAACCAAATTAACAGCTAACAAACCACTGATAATTGCGATACAAATCATTTTGTTCGAAATTGAATTAAATTCAAATATTATAATACCTAATATACAAAATTGATTAATTTGACACATTGATGAAAAAATTAAAAAATTCCGTTGAAGGGTATATGTTGTTCGGTGAGGCTATAAAAGGCTTTCGAGACAAGCATTGCTTTCAACTATCTTTTTAAATGTTTTTCGTCTACGTTCCTTAATGATATGGGAATTTTATTCAACATTTTATTGATTGAAAATTTAACATTTATCTGAACGTTACTAAATTTTCTTCTGTACCCATTATATACCGCTCTTCTCAACCCATTATATACCCCTCAAAAAGTTCTGTTTTTTTTTAACAAAAATGACCGCTTCCAGGATGTACAGATCCATTACTGTTAAAATATCTCTTTAAATAAAAATATTTTTGCAAGTTACTCTAGGCCCCATTCTGAAAACATTTCTTATACACCTTTTTTGATTACCCAATATGCGACTTACATGTATAAAATTCCCACAAAGAATTATTCCACATGACATTTTCGAGTGTACAAATGAGGGATAAGCAATTAATAACATATTAAGGCCGATTCTTATATACGCGACGTCACGCGACGGCGCCTGTCAAATAATGATTACATTGTTTTAAATGGGCACGTTCTCACTATGGCTATAACAATGTAATCATTATTAGACAGGCGACGATGTTGTAAGACGTAGCTGAGTGTCGCGCATTTGGGAATCAACCTTTAACATCCACATTATTCGATATAACATTCAGAGCATAACTGTATTTTGCCATATTTGTTATGTTTCATACCAATGTGTTCATACCAATCTAATTTTTGATCTAAGCTCACTCCAAGAAAAGATACGCTGGATTCTGATACGATGTCTTGTTTGTTAAACTGAACTAGGAAATTATTTTTTGTTCTATTAAAACTGATCAATTTAGTTTTTTTTTTTTACATTTAACAATAGATTGTTTTCAGTAAACCAGTTCTCGAGTTTCCCTAGGTCATCTCTTGTCTGATCTTGAAATATCAAAGATGTATCATCTGCGTAAAGAAGTATTTCCTGTGCCACTACTTTTGGTAACTTGTTAACATATAAAATGTACAACAAGGGACCTAAAATTGAGTCTTGCAGTACCCCCCTTTAAACATACTTTTCATAAGATTTAATCATAACTACAACATCGTCATATTGGACAGTTCGTTGTTTCTTATTAGTGAGATAATATTTGATTAAATGGAGTTGTACTCCCCTTATTTCATAAGGTTTCAGTTTGTTGCAGGGAATATCATGTTCAATAGAGTTCAATTTATATTATCTATTGTGTTAAAAATGTTTGGCAGTGCATGATATACAGCCATAATATAAATACCTGGACCCGAATAAACATGAAGAGTCAGGCGCAACAAACCAACGAGTCCAGTTCAGTCCAGCCAGTGGACTCAGAAACACCTGTGCAGCCAGTGGAACGGGTCAGCGAACACAGTTCAGTCTACTTAGTCAGCGAAGAGAGTTCAGTCCAGCCAGTGGACTCATTCACACCGGTCTAACCAGTGGACACAGTCAGCAAGTCGAACACAGTTCCGTCTACACAGTCAGGTGCAACCAACCAATGAGTCTAGTTCAGTCCAGCTAGTGGACCCTTTCACACCGGTCCAGCCAGTGGACACAGTTAGCCAGACACAGTTAGAAGTTCAGACAGTCAGCGAGTAACAGTAGTTCAGTCCAGCCGGTTCAACCAGACTCAGCCAGCAGCCAGTTCAACCAGATTCAACCAGCAGTCAGTCAACCAGACCAGTCGAGTCCAGCTCACACACCACAATAGCATATTGTTTAAGATTTTATCGAATATTTTATTTATATTGACCATGCGTTTAGCCTTTCTTAAGACTTGTCGTAAAATACTACAATATTTTTTATAATACTCTTTCGTCACATGATCACCAGCATTTCTGTATGCCAATAGTGTTTCTTAATGCAAGATATTCTGATACGATTTGTTACCCATAACTTGTTTGCATGGGGAAATACTCAGTTCATCAGCGTTTGAAATTGATACATGGAAATATTATAAGCTCTATTTACCTCTGTATAGTACAATAATACTTCCCAATTTTCATATTCTAGTTCACCAGCGAAATATCTCAACCTGGCCTAAAACACTCTTCTTGCCCTAAATTGATTCTGCTTTTGGTTTTGGTGGACTTCAAACTCTAGAAACTGGCCATAATGATCTGAAAGAGTCAGATCAATAACGTCGCAGCATTTGTACTCGGCACAGGTCAACGCTGAATATAAACTAGTTAATAAACTAATTACGATAGCAAAATTAGAACAAAAATACGTTCAAGTGCACAGTATATGATGTTGAAATTGTTATATGAAACTTTCTGCTTTTCTACTAAAAAAATAAAAACTTATATTAACATAGAAAACAAAACCTAATTTTGCACAATGAAAACCTCATTATTACGGAATTATTTATGTTTTTACATAATAATTTTCTTTAAAACAAAATTTTACGTTACTTTTTTTAACATTCAAATAATATGTGAATATTTTATATACACTATTAATTAATAAACCAAAATTGTATATTAAAAGTTTTAGCTTTCAATATATTTGTTCAGTAAAAAGTAAGTAAAGTAGTAAATTAAGTGTATTATTTGTCATGATAAAATGCATTATACTTTTGACAGGACAGCCTTATGTCCAGTTGATAAGGAAAATGTTTAATAGTAGAGCTTAATTGATCATATCTGAATATAGTTTCTCATAACTTGATTATTATAAAATCCAATTCTAAAACAATTAGTAAACTAAGTTGACATTTTTTATTTTCCGTAAATCTTGTACATAAAATATTATATTATAAATCTAATTTTGTGGACATGTTCAAGAGGAATTACAGATAGATTAAATTATGAGCAACAGCTTAGATCTAGTTTAAACAAGGGAGTGTGTGGTTAAAACTAATTTTCCGGCAAAACCAAAGTAGGAAACTTTGAGAATCCATTAGATATCTTTCAGAAAACGATGGCCGTGTCCGTAGTAGAGCTGAATTAGTATCAACTAACATACATAAACATGCACAATGTTTTGACACATTGTAACTATTAATTGTCATTATAGAACCTACAACATTCCCACTAAATATTTTAGAATCTCACCGAAAAAGTCACTTATCAGTCTTGATTAGTCTGTCTTCTTTCTTACAGAAACGTCTTAACTGTACAAGAAAACACTGCTAGATAGACCTGGTTAGACAAACAAGACTGACTTTTGTTTATTTGCAAGAAAATACTGTACAGAATAAGTTAACCATTCTGGAGAGATCTTCAGACTTCCAGCGTCGCCCCGAAACAGCCATTAAGCATTACTTCGAGGAGTGCCTTGACATATTTTGTTTTACGCAATCAATCTTTCAGGGGTTTCCTTCTTTGTTGTTCTGCCTCCTATCCTCTCATAATCTCCTGCAGCATCTCTGTTACAGCGTCCCAGCCGTCTGCACGGAGCAGTGCTGCCACGTTTTCTTTCGTCACTGGCACTTGGCATTTATTGTGGGCAAAAGTTCTTATCTGATCCCACATCGGGCATTGGAACAGAGTATCTTCTGGAGAATCCTCCACATCAGCTCCGCAATACCAGCATTCATCGATCTCACTCTTCCCAATTCACTTCAGATATGTGGTGAACACGCCATGTCCAGTTATTGCTTGGGTTAAATGGTAGTCCAAGTCACCTCACTTCCTATCGCTCCACTTGTAAATATCTTTGATAAAGGTTTTTGTCCACCCTGTAAACTCCATTTTTGTTATCAGGCATTCAACATTATTTCTCTTGCTTCCAGTTTTGCTAACCTCACTCTCTCGTGGATACAAATTATTTCTTGGACGCGTAGCTTATTAGGTGGTATTCCTGCAATTGCAAATACGACCATGGTGGAGGCGGTCCTATAGGCCGCAGCTACACGTATTGCTAACATTCTATTTATACTCTCCAGCATTCCGTCGTAGTGTCTGCTCCCATATAGGCGCCCCGTATAAAAGTGTAGAAGAGACTACATGCGCTAGTATTCTACGCCTCCTTGATCTTAGCGCTCCAATGTTTGGCATAAATCTTGCTAAAGTCATCAGAGTAGTGTTAGCCTTCTCGCATGTTTTCTTAATATGTGTGGTAATGTCTTTGTCCATGTGTATCCCCATATATTTAAGAGATTTTACGCTCTGAACCAGCGTTCCTTCTACTTCAGTTGTTAGGCTGCGCATCTTGTAACGCCCAGCTAATAGGACCAATTGTTTTTTAAGGGCGAGCTTGAGACCCATTTTCCTCAATTCCTGGCTGATTTTATTAATAGCATGTCCCACGCGTTCCTCCAGGATCTGTGGCGTCCGAGCAAGGTCGTCTGCATATGCTACCAGTGTTACACTGATTGAATAAAGGTTTTTTTATACATCCTGAAATTATAAGTGATATTTGAACATATTTGAACAATATTTTATAGTTACTATAAAAGCATCGTGAATGCGCAATGTAGCCAACCCGCTAGAACGCATGACATACTTCTGATATATTTACACTGTATATAATAATACGAATGGTATTATGGTATATTATTGATATACATACCTTAGTGTATGATAGTAATAATTTTCGTTGTACGGCTTCCGATGATAACAGCGCAAATCAGTATTTGGATTATCACACTGTGAGCACTTGTACATGGATATACACCAATAGGTGCGCATTATTTGCAGAATGACGCTCACCGTATACAATTGCATGTGAGGTTGGCTGTCTCTTTCCTACAATGCGTAAAAAGTATCCAAACGTTCGTGCAGTGAATGTAGTTAGAAAATACAAGTGTTGCCAAACGGCAAAACTGCAAAACACGATGCATTTAAGGGTTAACACAGGTCACACCATTGTTTGAATTTCCAGTTCTTGTAGGAAGTCTAGAATGATAATGTGGAGTATGTGGTCATGCATTATCCTCTATTCACAAAAAATTTGGTCCTATTCCATATGTCCCAGGGACAACATGTGCTCCTAACACAATGCCAACTTAGAGATTAGCGTTAAGATTTCCTGGAATTACTATAAAGTCGGTTCTACTGTCGATACTAATCCCACCTCAAACCATAACTGAACCACCTCTAAATCTTTAGACTTCCTGGACAGTAGCAACTGCGTAACGTTCTCCTGGGGGTCTGTAAACACGTACTCGGCCATCGCAACGAGTAATACGGAACCTTGATTCATCCGCGATGAGCACAGCCTTCGAAGTTGTCATGCGACATGTTCAAGAGCAAAATTCATTCTTGCTATTCAGTGGCGTCGTGTCAAAGAGGTCTTTCGGATGGGTCGTCTTGCCCTCAAATTTGATTCTCTCATCCTATTCCTCATTGTCTGGTCTGATAATTACTAGGTCTTTCGCCGTAGAAACTCTATTTCGAAGACTCAAAATCAGTAATTATCGGTCTTTATTTTGAGGTGTTTTCCTTTAGCGATCTTGCCCACCGCGCCTGATTAGGGCTTCATACAACGATAATAATAATTGTTTCAAAGTCGGGGTAGACTTCTCTTTAAAAGAAACAGTTTATGACTCTGATTCCTGGCCGGAAGGTATACTTTATGAAAGGCTAAATTTTAATCGGTTAGATAGAAACCGGTTAGAGGTGACCACCTTATACAATTCGCTGCGGAAAATGAGTTGACCATTATGAAGACAGCCTTTAAACATCATCCAATGAGACTCTGGACTTGGATATCACCTAATGGCCTACATAAAAATCAAATGGGCTACATAATGATCCGAGAAAGATGGAGAAGTTCGATTTCCAATGCTCACACACTACCAGGAGCAGACTGTCTCACGGATCATCAACTCCTGATTTATAGTCTAAAGTTAAAGTTTAAAGCGCAATTCAATTAAAAACAGCAATTCAAGACGATTACAAATTCAAGACAAGGAGTCGTTTCAGAAAATACTACAGGACAAAAACAACAATGGTCCTCTAACGCAAATAAATCGTCTGAAGTTCTGTGGCAAAAAGCTAAGACGCTAATAGTAGTCTCTGTAGACCAGTCACAACCAAAACCGTCCAACGTCAAAAAACAACACTGTATGTCAAATGGTACTTGAGAATTAGTTGAAGAACGCAGAATATTAAATGCCGAAGGAAGAAGCATTCAAGAACTAAACAATTACGGAGCCAAAATTCAAACAGCTTGTCGAAGAGACCGTAATCTAACTCTAAAATCCATCTGTACGGAAGTGAAACAACATAGTGAATATGAGACTAGGGATTTGTATATGAATATAAAGACTATAACCAGACAGTTTAAACCAAAGACCTGCACTATTAAAAACTCCGCAGGTATTGTGGTGACGGAGATTAAGGAGATTGCAGATGTTTGGTAAGGGCCGCTATAAATCATCTCAAAAACCGCAAAGCAGTGGGCACTGACGAGATACCCATAGAGGTTATCAAAAGGTCAAGGAACTCGGTAGCAGACACTCATCTTAAGACAAATCATCGAAAAGGCCCGAGAGTTTAATAAAAAGCTGTACATCTGCTTTATCGACTTTAGCAAAGCCTTCGACACCGTTGTCTGGTCCAAATTATGGGAAGTACTGCTGGAGATGGGCGTTCCGAGCCATTTAGTAAATCTGATCGAGAGTCTCTATAAGGACGTCACAGCATGTGTGCGCATGGAAGGAGTAGACTCTGAATCACCGAATACACCGTATTCGGTGCGTATTGTACTATGCGTATATATATATATATATATATATATATATATATATATATATATATATATATATATATATATGCGTATTGTTCTAGAGAAATGGGATAAAGTTGTATCGATCGTAGGTATGAACATATCTAATTTGAGGTATGCTGACGATACAACGCTTCTTTCTGGCTTCATCCAAGGACGATATTAGTAACATGCTGCGGATACTCGAAACCACTAGCGTAGAGTTTGGACTCGCCTTGAACCGCGAATAAACAAAGATGATGATAGTTAAATAGATAGAGGCAATGAAAGCAATCCAGATTCTTCACCCATTGCCAACTGTGAGGTTTTCGGCAGCTACATTTACTTGGGCTCCACTATCACCAATAGCAGGGGATGTGACCTCGAGATTAAACGACGTTGCGCCATTGCACGGTCCGCTGCGCAAAGGCTAGCCAAGATATGAAGAGACCACCGAAACACGAAAAATACCAAAATACGTCTTATGAACAGCCTGGTTTTTCCAATATTTTTGTATGGAGCGGAAACATGGACCTTGCGGATGAACGCAATTGATCGACGCAAAATCGACGCCCTAGAAATGTGGTGTTGGAGGCACATGCTGGGAATCAGCTGGACCGAATTAAAAATTGACCAGCGTATCTCGTCGCTTGTTCAGTTACGAATCCTCAGATTCGTTGGATACGTTACCCACAAAAGTGACTCAATGGAGCGGCTGGTGATTCAGGGCAGAGTGGAAGGTAGCAGACTTCGTGGCCGAACACCAACTCGATGAACAGACACCATCAAATCTGTCACTGAGACTCCTGTGGCTGAATGCGCGCGCCATGCGACCAACAAGAATCTATGGAGAAGATTGGCGAAAGCAGCCGTGAAAAAAGCAGACGACTCCCCATGACCACGACTACTCTATCAAGAGTGAACGATTCAGAAGAAGATAGAAGTCGCTAAACAAATTTTGTACAGGGAAATCCTCATGGACCAGTAAGTTAAATAAACATGTTTTGAAGAATAATATTAATACCAGTACACGGACGGGACAAATAAACATTAACAGCCAGTCAATTGGAAATTCGATAGACAGAATCGAGTATATGCTAAGTAAAAACCACGAATGTCAGTTTCTGGTAGTGACCTAGCATTGGAAAAGCCAGATCAAATCAAGATGATTAAAATTAAAGACCTTCAATTAGCATCTTGTTTTGGGCGATCGGAACAAAAACATGGTGAAGTAGCTTTTGATAAAATGAGGAAACGAATTGAGTTATACTGCACACCGTCTTAGACTAATCCAGCACTGAAAAAAAACGTGATATATTTATACGCCAATTTAAAGGTTTATTACGACAAGAAAAGAAGAGATACTATGAATATGGGATTATGGAGGATGGAAATATAGTAAAATCGTCATGGAAGGCAGTTGCCGAAATCTCACAGCTTAAAACTAAGTCGAGTGATGCACTTATATCTCAACTCTACAGCCCCAATTCCTTTAATAGTTTTTCTTTTACAAATCATTAATAATTGTTTCCACGAAGGAACTTTTGTCAAGTCACTGAAGTTTTCTAAAATCATACCAGCATTTAAAAAAGGAGATAGAAGATCAACTCATAAATTACAGACCCATCAGTCTTCAATCTTCATTCTCAATCATAATAGAAAAAATATTTTTTAAAAGAATTATGACTTTTACTAGGAATACAATACCATAAATAGTCAACAACACGGATTCTTAAAAGGACGCAGCACGGATACTGCATGTTTTCAATTCCTTAAAGAAGCTATACAACAAATCGTAGGAGACAATTTTCCATGTGGGATGCTTTTAGATTTATCGATAGCGTACAATACTGTGAACCATACTATTTCAGAATTAAAGCTGCAAAAATATGGAATTCGTGGAATAGTCTCGAAATGGATCTCCTCTTATCTATCTAATAGGCAACAAGTAGTTTTTTGCCTATTACAACTAATCGTTACCTATTACAACTAATATGGAAATACCGCAAGGCAGCATCCTTGGACGCCTTCTGTACACCTTGTATATCAATAATCTTCCAAAGCTACCGCTAAGCAATATCAAGGAAATGGTCATTTATGACGACAGCAGTTTAATGTTAGTTAATAGATCGGTGGAAGACATTGTGCCTAACATCAAAATGACCATCAGCACTCTAACAACGTGGTTCATTGGAAATAGGCTACTTCTAAACCAAGACAAGACCAATAAAATGTTGTTCGAAACTAAAAGAGATACTAAAAGTTACCCCTCCGAAATTGCTTTGGAAAATTGCACTCTAAAAATACAACAGGGAGCTAAACTCCTCGACTTACACATCGATGACACTCTCGACTGGTCAACTCACATTTTAAAACTCGCGAAAAAATTAAATAAGGGTGTGTATTCCCTTAGGATTCTAAAACGATATTTGAATCCAAACATATTTTTAAATGTTGCATTTTAGGTGTATTACGGAAATCTGCATAGGCACATAGGCATGTGGCTCAAATATAAATGACGTATTTAAGAATCAAAAAACCGCTCTCAGAATAATATATAACTCACAATATTCTGAATCATGTAGTGGGACATTAAGAATTCCGAAAATTCTAACGGTGACATGCACTTATATATACGAATCGCTAATTTTCTTAATTAAGAAAAAACACCTTTTCGAAGAATATAAAGTCAATCACATCAGAGACACCAGAAATAATAATTGTATCTACAGTTTTCCGGCACACAAGTTAACAATGACAGAAAAGATACCACCATACAGTAATATCGAGTTATTTAACAGCCTTCCACAGCAATTAAGACGAATCACTAATCTAAAGGACTTCAAGAAGTAACTCCATGTTATCCTCATAAATATGGAACCTTATTCACTACAAGAATTCTACAGCAAAATTATTTCGAACCATTACAAATAATCAGGACACATTTCATTTAACTAATCGAATGCAACTAATTTTGTTTTTGTTCTGTGCAAATTGGTTTTGCTTAAATAATGAAATAAATTGTTTGATTTGATTTGATTTTGATATTTTTCTCGTCTCGTCTGGTATCGTAAAAGCCAAACGAACTCTCGCCCTACCTCGTCTCGTGTGAATCCCTACGCCTGGTATATTAACCTGTATCCAGGTAAATGTTCCACAATCGCTGCATAACAGACGGGCTTACGTTGAAGTTTGTTGAAGGCTTTCGCCATTTTCAATTAATGTCATAGTACGAACAACTTCCACTTCGTTGAGATGCCTCATTTGCACTTAACTCAAGTCAAACTGTCAGTTGCAAACATTTTCTTCTGTATATTGATCTAAACCAGGCCTTCCTAGCTCTTTGAAGCGAATTTAGCATACATTATAGCACACTTTAGTTTTGGTAATTCTTGAAAATTATTACGGAAACTCCGGAAGCATGCAATACTGATAGTTCCCTATGTGTCAAATAAAATAATTAAATAGAGGGTCTTTTAGATGTTCTTAATTTTATTTGCATGTAATTTCCCGTTTGACTTTTATGGAGGCACAAATTATTGACCCGCTAATTGTTTTGAGCAGTGTATAGAAAATATAAGAAAATTGAGACGCATACAATTCCATATGGAGCGGAAGGAGGAAATTCTTACGGCTTAGCTATTATTTTATGTAAATAATTTCAGAATTTGTATACAATATTCATATTCTATTCCAGGTTTTATGGTATCGTGACACTATGCAACTGGACACAACAGAACGGAGGATAATGGAATCTCGTGGCTCCAGACACACCCTTGTTATACGTAAAGTACATCGTTCCGATTTTGGAAACTACACGTGCGTCGCAGATAATCAACTTGGTAAAACTAGAAAAAGCGTGCAACTCACAGGTAAATACTCTTACAACCTTAACTTGGATTTCTTAAATTTAATGAAGAGGAGGGTTGCGACCGATACTACGGGAAAAAATTTAAAATGTACTGTATTTTGATATATAACTGTGAAATTATACAATATTTTTATTTGTGGTAAAAACTTAATAATTTTTTCAATTTAGAGTATGTATGGATTACCACTTAGTAACGGTTGCAACCAAGCTATTCATTTAATTAAAAAAATGCCGATACAATCGACATTCGGAATAATTAATTTCTTCTAAGGATGAACTATGACCGTAGAAGAAGAAATTATTTATTTAAAGAACTAGACAGACAGACGGTCAACTAGACAAACGGGAGTAGACAGACAAGACTAGGCAGACAAAACTAGACTGATAGGACTAGAAAAGAATAGAGAGACAAAACTAATAAACTGGAAAAACAAGGCAATAATGGACACACAATATTAGTCTCATAAGACTAGACAGTCAACATTAGACGGACAAGGCATATAACTAAAGATGGAGAAGACTAGACGCACACAACTAAACTGACAAGACTAGACGGACAAGGAAGGCTCCGTGGACAAGATTAGACAATACAGACAAAACAGTACGGTTCTCCTATGGCTATAAATAAACTTACCAAATAATTTCAAACGATAAATACAAAAAAGTGAAAAAAACTTATATGAATTCATAAATAATATCGACCGTTAGGCCCACAACATAGAGAGTAGGGAAAGATGATATATACTGAACACACACACTGAATATACTGAACACTACTTCCGATGACCTTGGCCACTTCCTGTGAACTTGACCACTTCCGGTGAACTTGACCACTTCCGGTCCCCCGCCCACGCACCCGCGTGAAGTACCTATCCGTTTCGACAAATACCTTACAACCCTTCACATGAATTCACATGAATATTACAAGCTTCCCTTCACCAAAACATTAAATTTTTTTCACTCTCTGCAAAATTGCCAAAACTACACGGAAAAATCACCGCCTGTCCGCAAAATTCGAAGTAGATTAGCAAGTTGAACTTTGTGGCGACGTCGCGATCCGCAGATTTTGCAACGCGCTTTTCACTACTGCTTCCTGACAAGCTATCCCTTCCACAAAACGTCAAACTTGTTTCGCTAGCTTGAAAATTACGGCGGCAAAACCAGCAGTCTCATTAGGAAATTGAACTTTCCGGTGGCGTCGCGACGCCGCTGTTAAAGATTTCGCAAGCGATTTTCAGTCTCGCTTTCCGACCACGTTTTGTTTTAACGAAACGTCGAATTTGTTGCGGCAGCTGCGAAATTTCTAAAAAAACAAATGCAACCAATCCTCCGTAGAACTTTGAGGGGCCGTCGCGGCGTTAGTTATCGTGCGATTTCAACGCGGTTTTCAATTTCTGGTTACAAAAACCTCAAAGTTTGATTGAGTCTGAGATTTATTGCCGTGGGATTATTATTGACTAAGATACTACACATGACGATGCCCGGTTAATTAAAAAATTGTACAGATTGTCCTGCTGAACCAAATATTTGCAATGACCATACAATTCATCTCGCTGTCTGCGATTCTTTTTACAAGAAATCATCTCAAGTAGAACACAGCTGCAGAAGTGAAGATGAAGATTTATTTCTTGAAGAATCTTCATCTTTCTTGAAAAAAAAGAAAGATGGAGAAGATGTGGATCATGTATTACGTCGAAGAAGATGCTGAAATCAAAAGTAATTTACAAATTGTAAGAAAACTTGTGATTTTCGATTATCTTCGATAAAATCAGTTTCCTACAACGAAACGTAAAAGCGCTTTTTAAAAAGGAAATTGAATTAGGAATGGACATTAAGACAAGGTGGTCTCTATTGAACCAATATAAGTAGAATTTATTCTTCTAAAATTCGTAATATTAGAGATTCTAAAAGATTTAAATTCAGTGCATTTAATTGAAAATGTTAATTTTCAATTGTTATGAAACTTTATCTCAGTAAACCACAGTCATCGCTGCTTAATGATTTGACTGTTACAGTAATATTATTAACCCTTAACCACCTGCCATACATCTGAGATGAGAAAATTACTGCTACTTTGGGTCTGAGAGACGTATGTCAGGTAGTTAGGTGTTAAACATCTCCACCAGATTCATAACTAGCCAAATAATAGATATAAGTAAAGCTTCAATGAAAAATATAATACAACGGTTGAAGACCCGTGAAAATCTAGAATCAACAGAAATGGCTAGATGCTTACTAAATCCTTCGAAAGTTCCAACAAAGTCTGTTTTAATATTGGCGGAAAACTATTTTGAACGACTTTATCCAGACAACAATAAGCTTGAAGTCGAAAGTGAATGTTCGGCAAATTCAGAAGAATTAGAAGAAGTGACCAATCCAAACTATTCCTTGCAAGACAAAGTACAAAAAGCTATTCAAGAAGAATTAAACTAAAATACTTATGTGCAAACAAATCGCTATCCTAATTCTATGAAAATGGAGTTTGCTAAATATAAAAGAACTTCTGAGAGAACAAAAGATTAAATATTTTGTTTCAAACACTCTCTACAATTAATGCTACATCCACCTACTCCGAAAGATCATTTCCCCTAAGCGGCAACTTTTGTACAAAACTAAGATCTCGTTTAAATATCAGACACTACTACCAAACTTTCTTAAAAACCGAACCCGTAACCGAAATCGCGGTTTTGAGAAAGTGCGGATATTCAGAAACCCTATGTTATTATCAACCATGCCAAGGGAGTTAAGATCGAATACGCCCACAGAAAAACAAGTTGAATTATTATTAACTGTGTTGCAAAGTTCCGAGTTTAAAAAAATTATAAGTACACGTTGACCACCTGGAAAATCTGATATCCGATTTAACTAAAAAAGTTACGCTGTTTACGGATAAGAACGAGAAATTACAAAATCAGCTGACTGCCTTTGAGCGGGAAAAGCCACAAAATTGCCAGATATCAAGTCAAGAACAATTTTCAGCGAAGGTGAGCTCCAAATCACTCGACTGATAAGGCCGAAAAAATTAATCCCCCGACGAATGCGTGCGCTAGCGCAAAAAATGACAACAAACAAACTATCTCGGAAGATATGGAAGGTCGACCGGTTAGAATTGTAAATAACGATAATTGGGAATCGCAAAGACACCAAAAAAGAAGAGCCAGGAAACCCCACTTAATTTTCGGAATTAATGATGAAACTACTCAAATACGAGCGGCTACGAGATACGCGCACTTGCATGTTTATCGTCTAGACCCGAAGCTTTCAGCAGAAGATGTTAACGAATATTTATGTAAGAAAAAATTTGATCATGTCTTAAGTACAAAACTTGTTTCAAAACACCATGATGAGTATTCATCTTTTAAAGTTTCTGTACCGATAGGAGACCTCGAAAATATTACAAAAGCCGAAATTTGGCCAAGAAACACTTGTCTAAATCGTTTTTTGTTAAGACTGGACAAACACCGAGTGTCACAATAAACCAGAATAAGAGCTCAAAAGATCAACAAAGTCGTACAGAATCAATAATAACAAGGCAGATTTTATATCTAAACATTCAAAGCGTAAACCAAAAAATTAATTAATTAGAGTTATTATCAACCTTACATAAACCGGAAGTATTATGTCTTGTAGAAACATCGCTGATCGAAGAATCTATACAATCTATACATTAAAAACTATAAATTAATAAGCTTCTACTGTCGAACAAACTTCAGTGGTGGAGGTGTAGCTATTTGGGCTAGAAGTGATCTAACCGGCTACAAAGAAAATGTAAATATAGCCTTTAACACAATCGAAAAGCACATAGAAATATGCGGAATAAATTTAAATGAGAAACCAAACAAGAAAATAATAATCAACCTATATACCTACATGGACTAGTTACCTACATATACCTACATGGACTTTTCTTGTTTGGTTTCTCATTTAAATTTTTTCCGCATATTTCTATGTGCTTTTCGATTGTGTTAAAGGCTATATTTACATTTTATTTGTGTGTTTCTTGGCCAAATTTTGGCTTTTGTAAAAACCTTCCTATTGGCATTAGAAAATCTGCTCGAAAATATATTTTACCAATATGAGGAAATTATCATCGTAGGTGACTTGTCCACATCGAAGACAACTCTAAGCAAACAATTTAATAAATCTAATGAGATCCTACGGTCTAACTGATCGTGTGAAGCGGTATACTAGGATAACCGTGACTAGTCAAAGTCGAATAGACAACATTTTCACTAATCTGTATAATGTTTCACAAATCAGGGTAGAAGATACGACAATTTCGGACCATAGGCTAATACTAATGAGCAAGACCATTGACGAAACCAAATTACCCCAACAAACAAAAAACAAACCAGGAATTTTGGAGCAGCTAACAAAGCACTACTGCAGGAGTCTTGGGATTGTATATACAGCAATCAAACTGCTAATAGGAAAACGGTCGGATTTATAAAAACTATAAAACTTTATTTTGAGCAATGTTTCCCGTTGGTAAACTCAACACATCAAGGGAAACCATGGATAAATACGAAGTTAAGAATTTCCAGTTGTAAATTAAGAGATCTTTTTGTTCTACAGAAAAGGCATCCACTTTTGAAAGACATATATAAACAGGAAGAGAAAAAACATCACAAACTGTTACGGCAAACAAGAAACAAGTATTACTGCAGAATTATTGAAAATTCTCCGAATAAACAAAAAACTATGTGGCGAATATTAAATCAACTATCGAATAAAGAAGAACCCACGACTACAATAGAATTAAAAGAAAACAACGAGATAATTGTTAATCCAAGTACGATAGCAACCGTGTTCAACAACTTCTTCAAAACTACCCCGGAATTGGTTGCCACAAAGATTAAAGAGATGACCATAAGTGATGCGCACATGCAGCAGAACTACAACAGCATGTACCTACAAGATTTTACTCCACAGCCAATGATGTCAATAATACAGAAATTAAAAAACAAAAGAAGTAGCGGACCTGACGATTTACTATGTAATTTGATTAAACAATTTGCTACGGAATTAGTCGAACCAATAACAGACATAGTTAATTGCTCTTTTGAAACAGAGACGTATTCGGATATTTTAAAAATGTCTTCAATAATTCCGATCTTCAAAAAAGAAGATAGAAACAATATTAATAATTATCGACCAGTGGCTCTTTTAGGCCAAAATAATTGAATATTGCATGGAAGATAGACTCACACCATTTCTTGAAAAATACAAACTGATTCCGCCTCAACAACATGGTTTTCGCAAAAACAAATCTACCATCACAGCTTGTTAAGAACTCTATGAAAAGATAATATGGGAAGTGGATCGTGGAAATTGCCCACTAGTTATATTCTGCGACCTCAGTAAGGCTTTCGACTGCGTGTCCCACTCTAAGCTCTTAGGTAAACTGCATACGTATGGAGTACGAGGAAAAGCTGGGAAATGGTTTCATTCATACTTCCATAGCCGAAAACAATATGTAAGAATTGGACAGAGTAGATCGCAGATACTGACAACTTCCGTTGTAGTGCCACAGAGGAGTATACTAGCCCCTATATTATTTTCTTTATATACCTCTGACCTAATCTATTATATTGGAGAAGAGCGAATCACACTGTATGCTGACGATGCTAGCATTTTCATTACCAATGCATCTGTGCAAGAAATGCAGCGTGAAGGCAGTCAGGTAATTTCAAATTTATATAAATGGTTCTCTGACAATAACTTATACCTAAACGGTGACAAAACTAGGTATATAAGATTTAAAACCATCAGAAGGCAACCAACTGACGATATTAATCTAAGAATCGAAAATACCAACATTCAAAGTACAGGATGTCTGAAATTTCTGGGTATATTTTTGGATGAGCATCTCACATGGAATGTTATGGTGGACAATATTATAAAAAAGTAAATATAACGACATACCTAGTAAGAAGGATTAGACCCACTTCTACCCAAATCCGCCATTCTAAATCCATATCATGCGGAAATATGAATAAATCATTTTTATCCAATGGGATTCTAATATGGGGAGGTTCTACACAGCTGAACAGGGTATTTTTAGCTCAGAAAAGGGTAGTAAGAGCAATATCAGGCAAAACAAGAAGACAATCCTGCAAGCCTTGTTTTAAAGAGCTGGAATTGTTAACAATACCAGCCTTATATATATATATATATATATATATATATATATATATATATATATATATATATATAGCCACCATATATATATATATATATATATATATATATATATATATATATATATATATATATATATTAGCCAATAAGTACAATACGAAAAGCTGCTTACAACTCTATACACCGAGAAGCAACCTAACTCTATGTTCTAAAACAGCTAATAGATTAGGTATTAAAATATATAATTGTATACCAGCCGGTATAAAAGATGAAAGAATATACAAGGTTTTCTGAAAAAAATTTAAAATACATTTAATTGAAAGGTGTTACTATGACATCGATGAATTTTCAGCATAAATAAACTTGTATAAAATGCCTATATTAACTGTATACTCATTTATACTCATATATTCATTTATGTACCCATGTTTTAGTATGTGTTATTGTTTGTTATGTTTTCTGTCGTGTAAGAACACACCCCTTTATTCTTTTCTTGGCATATCAATAAGTATATCAATGTACATCCTATGGATAAATACATATTTTGATTTGATTTGACTTGACTAGACAGACAAGAGTAGACAGCCAAGACTAGGCAGACAAGACTAGACAGACAACAATAGACAGACAAGACCAGACAGACAAGACTAGACAGACATGACAAAACAGATAATACTAGATATACAAGACTAGAGAGACAAGACTTTATATGCAAGACTAGATAGACAAAAGTAGATAGATAAGATTGGGCAGACAAGATTAAACTTCAGAGAGAAGTTTAAAATTCGATTACAAGATTTCACAAGCAACTCGGCAAAAAAAACGATATGGTAAAAAGGTTGCTGACAAATGTTTCAACATATTTAGAAGATTTTCAATCCAAACCTATGGGCCGTACTATCAATTCTAGGATATTATTTAGGCCACGTGTTTAAGAGTTTGAGAAACGATGGTTTAGACTAGGCAGTCAAGATTGGACAGACAGTAGAGGAATAATGTCACAGTCTAAGTTTATAATTTTCAATCCTTTATTTAACGTTTAAATAATGGGCTGATGGCAATAGGCTTAGACAGGACAAGAATTGACAGATGTAAAAAGACAAACTAGACTGGGCGGAGTATAACAGTATAACTCTGGAACAGAGAGTCTTAGACGTATCGCATAGTGGAATCAACATAAATAAAACTAGTCAAGATAAATAATTCAGTACAGGCAACAGCTTACTTAAATTAAAGCTAATTGTGTTTATTTCTGCATTAAATTCAATTGTGTGCAAGTTTTTTTGTGTATTAGCTGGTTATTTAGTATTTATGATAGCTATGAAGGAAAAATGTACTAGAACTGTGCAAACCTCTATGGATGAAACACATGTTTAAGCTTTCGCATTTTATTATTTTTAAATGTAAACAAGACATATTAAACTTATGAACAGTTTACATATTCAAGATGTGACTGGACATAAATAGATTTGAAACTAGATGAATTACGTGTTATAACGAAACCTGGATTAATCTACCAGCAGTTTTACTTTCACATATATAAAATAAATTTGTGCAAATAAATTTGAGAATAAATGCGTTAACTGCGAGACTTCGGGAGATTTGTATCGAGAATATAAATGGTAATATAAATATTTGATTTCTACAGTGTAGACCTAGACGATTCGTATAAGTCTTACCAGAAAGACAAGTAATGTTATACAATAAAAACAGACAGCCAGACATAAATATGTGTAAACAGCCTGGCGAAAGAGGACACTATAAATAAAACCAACTTAACAAATACATAAAATACAAAATAAATTGAACATTTCTCAATGAACAGAGAACTCCAATTTGTCTTATGCTCGTTTCTAACAATTTAATACTATTACTTTTAATGATTTTAAACTAAATCATTGTTTATATTCCTCACAATATAATTTTAACAACCAAATTTTAAAGTAAGAATCTGGAAGTAATTTAATTAACTTATTGTTAGCCCAGATCTCCTCTGGTTTTATCTGGTCTGGTCTGGACCTAACCGGTCTTGTCGGATCTCGTTTAGTCCAAATTTCGTCTAGTCTTGTCTAGTTTTGTCTAGTCTTGTCTAGTCTTGTCTAGTCTTGTCTAGTCTTGTCTAGTCTTGTCTAGTCTTGTCTAGTATTGTCTAGTCTTGTCTAGTCTTGTCTAGTATTGTCTAGTCTTGTCTAGTCTTGTCTAGTCTTGTCTAGTCTTGTCTAGTCTTGTCTAGTCTTGTCTAGTCTTGTCTAGTCTTGTCTAGGATTGTCTAGTCTTGTCTAGTCTTGTCTAGTCTTGTCTAGTCTTGTCTAGTCTTGTCTAGTCTTGTCTAGTCTTGTCTAGTCTTGTCTAGTCTAGTCTTGTCTAGTCTTGTCTAGTCTTGTCTAGTCTTGTCTAGTCTTGTCTAGTCTTGTCTAGTCTTGTCTAGTCTTGTCTAGTCTTGTCTAGTCTTGTCTAGTCTTGTCTAGTCTTGTCTAGTCTTGTCTAGTCTTGTCTAGTCTTGTCTAGTCTTGTCTAGTCTTGTCTAGTCTTGTCTAGTCTTGTCTAGTCTTGTCTAGTCTTGTCTAGTCTTGTCTAGTCTTGTCTAGTCTTGTCTAGTCTTGTCTAGTCTTGTCTAGTCTTGTCTAGTCTTGTCTAGTCTTGTCTAGTCTTGTCTAGTCTTGTCTAGTCTTGTCTAGTCTTGTCTAGTCTTGTCTAGTCTTGTCTAGTCTTGTCTAGTCTTGTCTAGTCTTGTCTAGTCTTGTCTAGTCTTGTCTAGTCTTGTCTAGTCTTGTCTAGTATTATCTAGTCTTGTCTAGTATTATCTAGTCTTGTCTAGTCTTGTCTAGTCTTGTCTAGTCTTGTCTAGTCTTGTCTAGTCTTGTCTAGTCTTGTCTAGTCTTGTCTAGTCTTGTCTAGTCTTGTCTAGTCTTGTCTAGTCTTGTCTAGTCTTGTCTAGTCTTGTCTAGTCTTGTCTAGTCTTGTCTAGTCTTGTCTAGTATTGTCTAGTCTTGTCAAGTCTTGTCTAGTCTTGTCTAGTCTTGTCTAGTCTTGTCTAGTCTTGTCTAGTCTTGTCTAGTCTTGTCTAGTCTTGTCTAGTCTTGTCTAGTCTTGTCTAGTCTTGTATAGTCTTGTCTAGTCTTGTCTAGTCTTGTCTAGTCTTGTCTAGTCTTGTCTAGTCTTGTCTAGTCTTGTCTAGTCTTGTCTAGTCTTGTCTAGTCTTGTCTAGTCTTGTCTAGTCTTGTCTAGTCTTGTCTTGTCTTGTCTAGTCTTGTCTAGTCTTGTCTAGTCTTGTCTAGTCTTGTCTAGTCTTGTCTAGTCTTGTCTAGTCTTGTCTAGTCTTGTCTAGTCTTGTCTAGTCTTGTCTTGTCTTGTCTTGTCTAGTCTTGTCTAGTCTTGTCTAGTCTTGTCTACTCTTGTCTAGTCTTGTCTAGTCTTGTCTAGTCTTGTCAAGTCTTGTCAAGTCTTGTCTAGTCTTGTCTAGTCTTGTCTAGTCTTGTCTAGTCTTTTCTAGTCTTGTCTAGTCTTGTCTAGTCTTGTCTAGTCTTGTCTAGTCTTGTCTAGTCTTGTCTAGTCTTGTCTAGTCTTGTCTAGTCTTGTCTAGTCTTGTCTAGTCTTGTCTAGTCTTGTCTAGTCTTGTCTAGTCTTGTCTAGTCTTGTCTAGTCTTGTCTAGTCTTGTCTAGTCTTGTCTAGTCTTGTCTAGTCTTGTCTAGTCTTGTCTAGTCTTGTCTAGTCTTGTCTAGTCTTGTCTAGTCTTGTCTAGTATTGTCTTGTCTTGTCTAGTCTTGTCTAGTCTTGTCTAGTCTTGTCTAGTCTTGTCTAGTCTTGTCTAGTCTTGTCTAGTCTTGTCTAGTCTTGTCTAGTCTTGTCTAGTCTTGTCTAGTCTTGTCTAGTCTTGTCTAGTCTTGTCTAGTCTTGTCTAGTCTTGTCTAGTCTTGTCTAGTCTTGTCTAGTCTTGTCTAGTCTTGTCTAGTCTTGTCTAGTCTTGTCTAGTCTTGTCTAGTCTTGTCTAGTCTTGTCTAGTCTTGTCTAGTCTTGTCTAGTCTTGTCAAGTCTTGTCTAGTCTTGTCTAGTCTTGTCTAGTCTTGTCTAGTCTTGTCTAGTCTTGTCTAGTCTTGTCTAGTCTTGTCTAGTCTTGTCTAGTCTTGTCTAGTCTTGTCTAGTCTTGTCTAGTATTGTCTTGTCTTGTCTTGTCTTGTCTAGTCTTGTCTAGTCTTGTCTAGTCTTGTCTAGTCTTGTCTAGTCTTGTCTAGTCTTGTCTAGTCTTGTCTAGTCTTGTCTAGTCTTGTCTAGTCTTGTCTAGTCTTGTCTAGTCTTGTCTAGTCTTGTCTAGTCTTGTCTAGTCTTGTCTAGTCTTGTCTAGTCTTGTCTAGTCTTGTCTAGTCTTGTCTAGTCTTGTCTAGTCTTGTCTAGTCTTGTCTAGTCTTGTCTAGTCTTGTCAAGTCTTGTCTAGTCTTGTCTAGTCTTGTCTAGTCTTGTCTAGTCTTGTCTAGTCTTGTCTAGTCTTGTCTAGTCTTGTCTAGTCTTGTCTAGTCTTGTCTAGTCTTGTCTAGTCTTGTCTAGTCTTGTCTAGTCTTGTCTAGTCTTGTCTAGTCTTGTCTAGTCTTGTCTAGTCTTGTCTAGTCTTGTCTAGTCTTGTCTAGTCTTGTCTAGTCTTGTCTAGTCTTGTCTAGTCTTGTCTAGTCTTGTCTAGTCTTGTCTAGTCTTGTCTAGTCTTGTCTAGTCTTGTCTAGTATTGTCTTGTCTTGTCTAGTCTTGTCTAGTCTTGTCTAGTCTTGTCTAGTCTTGTCTAGTCTTGTCTAGTCTTGTCTAGTCTTGTCTAGTCTTGTCTAGTCTTGTCTAGTCTTGTCTAGTCTTGTCTAGTCTTGTCTAGTCTTGTCTAGTCTTGTCTAGTCTTGTCTAGTCTTGTCTAGTCTTGTCTAGTCTTGTCTAGTCTTGTCTAGTCTTGTCTAGTCTTGTCTAGTCTTGTCTAGTCTTGTCTAGTCTTGTCTAGTCTTGTCTAGTCTTGTCTAGTCTTGTCTAGTCTTGTCTAGTCTTGTCTAGTCTTGACTAGTCTTGTCTAGTCTTGTCTAGTCTTGTCTTGTCTAGTCTTGTCTAGTCTTGTCTAGTCTTGTCTAGTCTTGTCTAGTCTTGTCTTGTCTTGTCTAGTCTTGTCTAGTCTTGTCTAGTCTTGTCTAGTCTTGTCTAGTCTTGTCTAGTCTTGTCTAGTCTTGTCTAGTCTTGTCTAGTCTTGTCTAGTCTTGTCTAGTCTTGTCTTGTCTAGTCTTGTCTAGTCTTGTCTAGTCTTGTCTAGTCTTGTCTAGTCTTGTCTAGTCTTGTCTAGTCTTGTCTAGTCTTGTCAAGTCTTGTCTAGTCTTGTCTAGTCTTGTCTAGTCTTGTCTAGTCTTGTCTAGTATTGTCTTGTCTTGTCTAGTCTTGTCTAGTATTGTCTTGTCTTGTCTAGTCTTGTCTAGTCTTGTCTAGTCTTGTCTAGTCTAGACTTGTCTAGTCTTGTCCAGTCTTGCCCAGTCTTGTCCAGTCTTGTCCAGTCTTGTCCAGTCTTGTCCAGTCTTGTCCAGTCTTGTCCAGTCTTGTCCAGTCTTGTCCAGTCTTGTCCAGTCTTGTCCAGTCTTGTCCAGTCTTGTCCAGTCTTGTCCAGTCTTGTCCAGTCTTGTCCACTCTTGTCGAGTCTTGTCCAGTCTTGTCCAGTCTTGTCCAGTCTTGTCCAGTCTTGTCCAATCTTGTCCAGTCTTGTCCAGTCTTGTCCAGTCTTGTCCAGTCTTGTCCAGTCTTGTCCAGTCTTGTCCAGTCTTGTCCAGTCTTGTCCAGTCTTGTCCAGTCTTGTCCAGTCTTGTCTAGTCTTGTCTAGTCTTGTCTACTCTTGTCTACTTTTGTCTAGTCTTGTCGTATCTTGTTTGAGTATATTCAATCTCGTCTTTGATGTATAAAATGAAATCGATATTTATTTTTTAGGAAAACCCAATTCAGCTAAATTTAGTAGCGCTTCAAGGGGACAATGGAGAGACAGTTACAATATCAGTTGGGTCGTAGAATCCGCCAGTGCAATCGAGGAATACAAGTTGTTGTTCCGCCGGCTCCCAGAAAATCCCAGTACAGAAGATGGTCACCCTCAGCCTCTTCATCACCAAAGCCAACGCAAATCCTTTCCAGACAAGGTAAGTAAGCTAGCAATAATTGAAAACTTAGAGATTTCCTCTAAATCCATTTATTAATTTTAGGAGAACAAGACGCACACAGGTTACGTGGTCTTCGGCAGGACGATCGTCGATAGACGTTCGGATTGGAGGGATGTCATTTTACCAGCAATGCCCAATCAAAAAGACTATATGGCCGGCATGCAATGGATGAGTTATATTATCAGAGGTCTTGATCCAGGACAGAATTACGAAGCTAAAGTTCAAGCGCGCAACAGATTCGGCTGGAGTCCCATTTCGGATCCCTTCTCATTTCAAACCACGGACAATGGTTAGTATATATACCAAATGCTTATATCACTTTTCCGGTAATATTTTAGATTAAATTTAATTTATAGTTGATTTAATTTTAAATTTAATGTAGGTATATCTTCCGAATTATAGTATCGAAATAATATCATTACAATATTAAAATATATAACAAGCTGGAAAACAAGAACTATAATAGTTGCTTAGTTCTTAAATGCTTCGTTTTTGTTTCATTAAAATAAGAGATTTGTTATACAACCGTTCTTGATATTAATTGTTTTTAATTATATTTATAATTCATACAATTTTGCTTGTTTTTTTTTAGATATGAGTTATCCAGAAAGACCCCAAACTCCAAGACACATTTATAACGGTAGGTAGACGAGAACTTCATACAAGCCAAATGAGTTTTCCCTGAGAATTTTCCCAAATGATATTCCTAAAATTAGTAATTTACACAAATTTATCTAATTTATGAATTTCTCCCGTAGAAAATGAAATCCGAGATCTCGGTGTAAGAATATACTCATCAACAAGTTCACTCCATAGCAACAAGATCTTCACGTCAACTGTAACCGTAGCAGTTATAATCGTTTTCTTCACTTAATTTAACGAACTTGTGTGCTTCAGATCCACTTTAAGACTAAAAAATATTTTTTGTAAAACAGAAAAAGAAATGTAAATTAAAAAAAAACATGTTTAAATGAAATCACTGAATGGCCATCACACCAACTATAATAAAAATTATATTTAACTGTATATTATTTAACTTTTTTATAAATGTGTTAGAAAACAACAAAATATTTCATTTACACAAATAAAATATATGTGTAATAGTTGTGAATTCAATTCTTACATAAAGCTATTGTCACAAAATCTCAAATAATTATCTCATAGAAGTTTTAGATTTTGTACACAAATCTATCTAAGGTTTTTTTATGTCTATCTATGGATTAAATTTATTGGTGAAATATAGGAAATCAAATGGAAACTTATATCATAGTATTTGTTTAAAAAACGTTAAATATATTATTATTTTGATAAACAAAAATATGTTTTTTCAAACTTTGTTTTAAACCAACAAAATATGACAAATTCTGCATGCATACATGTTATGCTGATAATTCCCTACCGGATTTTATGTTGTATAATTAAAAACAAAAAATTCTACCAAATTGGTCATTTTTAAATCCGCTATATTTATTTTTCATATTTTAATTTGGACTGATAAAATCAATTTAATCTACATCAATATCCAAACAACTTAATCGAACTTCAACACTGTTTCCAAACAGATTTACTATTTATTTAACCACTTAATAACACACAATTTTCAGAGCTTTTTTATGTGTTTCATACATCAGTTAGAAGATTTGATACAAAATGAACAAGCCCATTGTGCACGGAATACAAAAACGTCTGCGTCACTTTCGAAAAATTAAGGTTGAGTCACACTGGTCCCACTTATGCAACGTGGGAGAATTGGTGTGCACACTCGTCCCGCGTATGTAACGTAAATTTTGCATCAGTCGCTGTTGTAATTTCACACTAGGTGCACTAGTGCGCCTGTAAGTCATGTTTTCTGATTCTGATAGCGAGTTTGAGTATGATTTATTAAATATAAAGAATATATTGGGTTCATGAGATAAATAAACAAAGAGAAAAAGTTGGAGAATACCATACTACATTAATGCAGAAACTGGAATCTGATGAACGATTCTTTGTTTATTTTCGCACGTCTAAAATACAGTTTGAGTATGTCTAAAATACAGTTTTGCATGTCTAAAATACAGTTTAAATTTATCAGCTGTTCATCTCCCATTTTGACTATTTTGACAACAGAGCGCCGGCATAAAAAGTCTATTTGTTTATGACGTGCTACGAATAAGTTCTAGAAACATACTGATCACACGCGTGGATATCCTACGAACATCCTCCACCTTCCCACATCGATCTGGACATCACAGTCGACGTTGCGTGTGAGGCGTGTGATTGCGTTGCATTGCGTGTGATTGCGTTTGCGTTTACATGTAAAAGCAACAGTCCAGATAAGTCCAGTAATGTGTTGCATACGTTGCGTACGTGAGATCAGTGTGTGTACTCTACCTTCAATTTTTCACCCGCGCAGCTTAGAGGACAACTTTTAATAGAAGATTCACTATATTACATAGTTTTGCCTAATCCGGAATAAATAATATAGTTTATAGATATACGATAATAAATAAGAGTTAACAGGACTATTTGACTTGTCTGAACAGACTAGATAAACAATCTGACTATAACGATATAAGTAGACAAAAACAAAAACACTAAACAAGATCCAAGATAAAATAAAACCTATTCAATATCAATAGCAAGAGTAAATAATAACAAAAATGTCTTGAATAGGCTAGATAAAGTTAAACAAGATTAGCAAACAAAATTATAACTGGATAGGGCAATGGGATCAAAGACACAGTAAATAATAAGACAAGGTTAATAAGTCTGAACTGAAAGGGTCAGATGCTAGATAGACAAAAATGCAGAAGACAAACAAAGCTAGAACTATATTCAGTCATTATAGTCAGCGTGATGACTCAAATTCAAAATATTTATAAGAACCAAAAAACTAGACAAGACAAAAATATTAATACAGGGCTAATGGAGTGCAACATATTATACATTCTTAAATGTCAATTTGCTTCAAAGCCATCAATAATTTGATCCTAACGAATTAATATATTAATCATGTTATAATTAATAAATTCATATTTTTTAGAGATTCCAAATCGAGAGGACGTGTATTGTGGAACGGGTTTTGTGGACCTCGTTTTTTTTTTTGTGGCACGTGTTTTTGCGGCACTCGTGATAGTGAGAACGAAAGAGACGAAGAATATAAAATAAAAGGAGAAAAAGGAAATTTTAAGGGCAAAAGGACATTTGAAAACTATGATGCGAGAAGAGGAAGAAAGGAAAGAGAAAAAATGGAACTAAAAGAAAAAAGACTGTATGATAAAATGGAAGAGAAGGAAAAAATAGTTGATCTTATATGACTAATAAGTAAACCGACCGTTAGCTGCTCAAGTAGCAATGGGTGTGAGTGAGGGAGGTTGCGAGTGGTAAAAAAAAAATTAAGTAATAGTACGCCGGCTGAAACTTTTTTCATAAATAGTTGACATCATACTGAGCTGAGAAAAAATCGTCAGCTGCATGGTGGACGGGGGATTATGCGTCAGCTGGTCGCATGAACTTGTAAAAAAAAACACTAAATTAAAGTTATAGTACGCCGGATGAAATTAAACAAGATGATTGTTTAGATAATTAAAAGTACGAAAACAACAATCAGCTGCGTGGGTAACGGTGGAAAAACCGTCAGCTGACGCAATGAAGATTAAAAATATTGAAGCATTCATTACTACTACAGTATTTGCTTTTAAACATATATTTTCGGGCCGTTGATAACAGATCCTTTCAGATATGGATTATAAAAAATTCCAAATATCTTTAAGAATTTGTAATTGATATTTTACGATGGGGTTTGTTTCTACAATCTCTCGGACGATTTGTAAATCTCGAAATGGTTATTTTACGATAGGGTTTGTTTCGATTTAAAAATTTTGCAAGGCATATTTTATGACCAGATTATAGAAACAGTACCCAACGAACCATCCCTCATACCATAACCATACCTCCATAAGGAGATATAAATACGCTCACCCCCGGACAACGAACCAGTCCACATTGCAATACCGAGTTATATTTATTGAACAATGTAGATGATTCATAGATTTTGTGTATTTTGTGGCAAAAAAAAATAAATATTATTATCTTTTTCTGAAAAAACTCTACAAAAACGTACATCTATATTGGAGATTCGTCAAAATAATAATTTATCATTAGGAAGTGCCGTTAAAATTGAACGATTTTCAAAAATATCATTCAAAATGTTATCGACCGCTTTTTTTCACCGCTTTACCACCAAAATACAGGATAGCTGTTCAAACTCCTTCAACATCTGCAGCGTCAAGGTAAGTTATACTTTCTTACTTTTTGACAGTTATTTTGATTGAAATACATTTTGATTTATACTATTTAATATTAATAATATTGAAGATCGGATCGTTTGACGAAAGGAAAAATATTCTTTTGTCCTCCTGAATTGTAAATCTAGCTTTGACATAATGTATACGTCAGCCGAAACTAGATGTTGTAAAGTGCGGCTACTATGCGGTAAAGTCACTTTACCGCATAGTAGCCGTACTTTACAACATTGTAATAAATTATACCTAACCTACCTAATAAATTTAAATTAGTAAAAATGTCAAAGTTTGTGAGTTCCATCATTAAAAAATTAAATAATTTCCAATATTGTAAATAATCTAAATCTATTTGTTTCTTAAATAATAATTGTCGGCCAAAAAATTATATACAAATTTCGTGCGTAAATGATTTTACAACGTTCCCCAAACGAACTGTCGCGTTGTAAAATCAACTTTTCCGCACTCTACGGTCAATAACTATTTCAATTCATTATTTTTTAACTTTTTTATCGTCTCAATTTTCGGGGCACATTTTACTGTCAACTCTTGAAAAAAAGATTGTTTAATTTCCGTAGACAAACTCTGCGTGAAAATATTTGGCTTTTGTATGGAACAAACAGAATTTCGTTACATTTCAACAATACAAACATCAAGATCATTTCATATGAAACAATAAAATGTTTTCTTTCAGCTTGGAGAGAGACGCTCAACCTTCAGATAAATACACTGGATCTGAAAATACAAACATCGACATTTCATCGAATCCCGTTGAAAATCAAGGCACACACAGCAATACAACACAAGGCTGTTCACACACTTCATCGAATAAAGGTGATCAATCCGATGATGTGACTACTGTTACAATCGAGGAAGTACATGAAGCTGAAGGTGAAGGAGCAACGACACAATATATATTTGGTGATGGGGACGCTCAAGCTTGTACAGAACACGTGTGCATATTTTGTAATAAGAGGCGCAAAAAATATCAAGGTCGCGAGGAACAGCTACAAACATGTACAACTGAGAAAAGCATTATGAATCTGAAACGTAACGTGAGCGACGTAGGTGACGTAGATTTATTAGATAAAATTAACGAACAATATTCAAAAGCTCAAATCTTTTTTTATCATAAATTTTGTTTTTATCATAAAGCTTTTGAAGTAGTGTGTCGTTTTGTTTCGGAAAACATTATAAAAAAACAACAATGCTTCTTTTTATCTTTTTTGAAATCAGGTTTTATAGATTATGCAAAAGATGAAAATATTGATGTATTTGCTAACATCGAACCGTATAGTTTGCAAAAGAGATTACTGGAAACATTTCCAAAAAAAAATTCCGTAGTGTGTATGAACGAGAACAAGGTAGTTAAACCCTGCACCGGAATTTTAGTTAAAAATGATTTAGACACTTTGGAAAAACAAGACATTCTGGACAAAGCTGTTCTAATTTTGCGATCGGAAGTTCGTAACATGAAGCGTAATCCACTACCAGACAAATTAACAACAAAGGACTTAATAACAGGAGAATGCGAAAGTCCAATAATATTACTTGATTGTTGATCTGTTCTACTTTTCGGCAGAAGCGTAATTCAAACGTAGCCAGATTGGCTAAATCATGTTCCGACGATTTAATTTATACTGTATAGAACGGGCAAATGAAACCTTCGAAACATATTAATCTTGGTCTGGCATTGCTGTGGCTACACTGTTTTAGAAGAATTAGAAACTGAAGCGACATTTTCTTCTACCCTTCGATCAGAAGTTTGTCGTGATGATATGATTCGCTCAAGAAGTTTATGCACAGCATTAGCTTACAATAATTTCGATCGGTTTGTAGATACTCCAACAGGCAAAGACACATTGCACGACACTGTTGGCATTGTATTTCAGAACATTGTTGATTCTGCTCAGTATGATTCCACAAACGATCTCCTTCATGATTTCGGAAATATCGCTGAGAATATCGTAGATTTAGAAACTGTTGCCCTAAATGCTGGGAGTATTGAGAATTCGAAAAGGAAACGGCGCAGTTTTGATGCTTTAACGTTTGAATTGGAACCGTACAACAATAAGCCAAAATTACGTGAAACTTTAGCGCCAGTCGAAAGTCTTTTGTGATTTTATATTCCTGAAAATTTTCGATCGTTGAAACATCTTGATCGCGCTTGGGTACTCTCTCATTTTTTAAAATTGCCAAATACTCCATCATGGGTTGGATACAATAGCATGATTTATCACAATACCAGTTGCAAACAAAAAAAATCATATTTAACGACAATAAATTCTCCGACGAATACATCAGTTGTTATAGAAACAATGAAACAGAGCGAACAAGTTAGCTTCCAAATGCAATGAAAATTATATGGAAATTACTTACGATTTAGCTATCGCCAAAGTCGCATTGCAGATTCAAAGTATGGAAAAAACACGATTTGATAACTTATTGATTCATTTTGGATCATTTCACATTATGGCATATTTTAAAGCAGTAGGAAAATTACATAAAATATTTTCATACGATATTGTTTTACACGTTATATACTTCCCGAGATATCATTCAGTTGTCACTATGCCGGTTGAAATTCAACTATATGATAGTGTGTTCAACTATTCAACTATGTGATGAGTTTAATAGTTACGTTTGCCAAAACTATCAGTCAGCTAGATGTGGACAGAGGAGTTCTGTCAGCTGGACCCTGAAAGATACTGTGCATTGCTCTAATATTTTTAATCTTTACTGCGTCAGCTTACGGGTTATCCACCGCTATCCATGCAGCTGATTGTTGTTTTCGTACTTTTAATTATCTAAACAATCATCTAGTTAAATTTCATCCGGCGTACTATAACTTTATTTTAGTGTTTTTTTTACAAGTTCATGCGACAGCTCAGTATGATTTCAACTATATATGAAAAAAGTTTCAGCCAGCGTACTATTACTTAATTTTTTTTTTTACCACTTTCGCAACCTCCCACACCCATACCCACCGGGGGTGCGTCAGCTGACGCTTGGTTCACTTATTAGTAATTCGAGATCTATTGAAAAAGATGGGAATTGATTGGCGTAAAAACACTACCTAAAATGCAACGCTACCTCCCGGACTATAAAGCAAGAAATCGCTCAAATGCAAGTGATTACTTACGCGTGTCTCTTTAAAAAAAAGAGCCTAGTTTCACAAGTACTGTGATGAACAAGCAACAACAGCCTTGCCATTAATAAAAATAATATTGTTTTGTATTTGATATATAAAATGTACAAGTTTTTTTTAAATAAAAACTAAATTTTGCAAAAAAATTTATTTCTAAACTAAAAAATTTAAACACATTTTTCAATGGGGTGCGGAAACCTATTTTCAGCTTCAAAGGGATGCGGATCACTTAAAAGGTTAAGAAACACTGAACTACGGAGTGCTACAACGTGTCGTTGTCTAGTCTGTTCTTTTGTTAACTGCCGCCTAAGGCATGTTTACACTATATCATTATATTTCATGAGACAGTTGCACACTATGTAACATCTCCCTTTTTTTATAACTAATATTTAAAAAAACTAAATTATAACAAAGTAAATATAACATTCTACTATTTCTATTCTATTCATACTATTTAAGAAACATAAGTAAATACAAAGTAAATATAACATTCTATTTCTATTCTATTCATACTATTTCAGAAACATAATTATCAAGGTACGACGTTTTTTTTTGGCACGGCCTGTCCGGGTTTGAATGACTTTATAGTAATTATCCCTTCCTTGATTTACTTTGGTCTGTTCTGAAATACTACCCTATTATCAATCATCACATGTGGTTCAGTAATAGGACTAGTATCTTCTACCTTTTCTGTATGATTAACATTTTCTAGAACAGGATCTCGAATTTGATCTTGATCATTAAATCTATTGTTGGGAAGTTCTCTATCAATCTTCTTTTTAAAGCGTCTATTCCTGATGACAGGATTTTGGTTGGTTTCTACTATATATGATCTTGGTCTAGTTTCATCAATTTGGATCACTTTTGATGGTTGGCATGTTTTGGTCTGTGGGATTTGTAACACAATGTGATCATTGACGTTCCAAGGTTGGAGTGTTTCACTCTGACGATCATAATACTTTTTTTGATTTTTCTAACGTTTATCAAGAACTTTTGTACAACGCTGCTTTTCAGATTTCGATTACTTTATTTAACCCTCAACTGGTATGGTAGGTTCGGCAATCACTTAAGGTATGGTGGGTCAGTACTGACCCTCAATTTTTTTATTGTTTTATTGTAAAAAATTTGGCATGAATAACGTTTTGTTGGTGATTACTTGATTTTTTGAGGTTTTAACTAAATAGTAATAGCAAAATAAACTTTATTTTATACTAAGTGCACATACATTTTCAGCTAATATAAAACAATATGTTTTTGTGAACACTGTATAATAAAATTTGAAAATATTTTTTTTTATTCAAAAATGGGATGAAGTTTATATAAATTCTGAAGATTCAGTCCATAATTCATAATACTATCTGAAAAAAATACAAAAAAAATTGTTGCTATTAAAAAAGTCTGGAGTGTTTTATTTTTACCTTTTTTCAATCACTGCATTGTAGACAAATTGTAGTAGAGATGCTATGGGCCTTACATACCCCATTATTGCACGTAGAACACTTAAAGGGATGTTTGTTGTCATTATGACACATGTAACACCTTCGTCTTTTTATATCTTTTGGTTTATTTTGTGTTTTTTGTTGTTCTTCAGTTCCAAGTAGTTTCCTGATCATGTTCCGTATTTCATTTGATATATTTTTTATTTCTGCTCTGTCTTTTAGGTGTTCATTTATTAGATCTCGACCAACTGAAATCAAAAATTTTCGGCGATCCATTATAGATTCTTCTGTGTCTTTTGCACCACTATAAATAACGTGACTATTTACTCCTATTATATTGAGCATTGCAAAAAATATCGCACAAGGCCATCGCCTTGTTCTTCGACCTACATTGTAGCAAGCACACTTTTGATCTAGGCTGTCCACTCCGCCTTTTGTCGTGTTATAGAACTGGATAATTTCTGGAAGTTTTTTATCGTTGTCTTCAATGTTATTTGTATGATGTAGTGATGACAACATTATTACCGCCTTACGTTTTTTAGGCACATATGATAAGAGAGTTACGTCTCTTGTAAATCCAAATATTGAAGACAATACGGGACGATCTTTATTGGCTAAAAATTCTTTTGGTATTTCGCGTTTGTTTTTTCGGAGTGTTCCTGTATAGGTTAAATTGACATTCTTTAGTTGATTTATCAATTCAACCGAAGAGAACCAATTGTCCGCTGTAATGTTTCGGCCTGTATTTGCAATGGGTGGAATTAATTGTATGACGCTTAGTGTTGGCACAGATAATTTTCTGGGGTTGACTATGTTGACATCTTTTCCTGTGTATATAAACGCATTTAGTAGATAATGGGTCCTGGCATCAGTCAAACATAAAATTTTTATACCGTACTTGTTAGGCTTATTTGGCATGTAAACTTTGAAACCGCATCTCCCACGAAACGCCACAAGCATCTCATCGATGGTCATATTCTGGCCACAAGCATAATTTGACTGACAATTTACTAACATCAAATTAAATAGTTCTGATATAGGGGCAGCTTTATCGCCATTATTTATCCTTTCTCTCCTGGTAGTACTGCTATCAAAACGTAAGGCGGATAATAAAAAAGAAAACCGTTTTAGAGACATCGTGGCCCAAAATATATCACGACCCGTTCCATCAGTGGCCCATAGTGAGCATACATCCTCATGAGCAGACTTGAAGACACCGGATAATAATAGAAGCCCTAAGAAAGCATTCATTTCGTTTTTACCGACATGGTTTGTAAATTGACAGTTTAGTGCAGAATCACCATAATTACCCGCCATTTGCGTTATTCTCTCATTTGTGTGTTCTATTAGAATTTTCAACATATTATCATCAAACAACAAATTCCAAGCATCAATAGGCTTCGTTGGTACATTTCTTCTTGCTTCACCTATTACAGCGGGGATTCGCATTCTTATTATGTTTTCTGTACGAGTTTTTCCAATTGTTGGGGGTGTTTTAGCCCACTTATAATAATTCTTTTTGAAAAAATACTGGCTCTCTTTTGTCTGTGGTACACCTTCTTCTGTTTCTTCTTCCGTTGTCTCATTGTCTTCATGTCTTTCAATGTCTAACAATTCGTTTTGCAGTATTTCCTCATCTTCTGAATAAGTGTTCTGTTCAGTATCTGTGCTGTGTATGCTCATTTCATCCTCAGCGTCGGAATAATCACTTATATAAGAATCTAAAGCTAATATTTCCAACTCCTGCTCTGCAAGCGGCCGTTTTGTGTCCATTTTAACAAAATGTTAATTACACTAAATAATATCACTTATGGTATGGTGGGTCATATATGACCAAACCTTAGTATGACATCAAAACTACGGAAGATAAGTGACTAACGCTTGTAGCATGTACAACTACTTTAAATGTTAGGAGAATTTTGGGAGGGGCGCGCAGCTGTCTGAAAAAGAACCAATAGTAATAACTGAAAGAAAATTCATTTGGGTCAGATTTGACCCACCATACCAGTTGAGGGTTAATCTGAGATCATGTTCTCGCAATAATCTATTTTTCACATGCTCGTCTCTTATACCACACACTATGCGGTTGCATATCAGACTGTCTTTTAAGGTACTAAATCCACAGTTTGCTGCAATTTGTCTCAGTTCTGTCAGGTACATGTTAAAAGTATTACCTGGCTTTTGAATACAGGTGTTGTTCGCGCCAATTTAGCGCATCCAGATTTTTAAATTTATTTATTTGAATTAACTTCGGCCCCGATCAATAGAAGGGGAAAAGGTATCGATCGATACCGATCGATAGTGCCGACATAGCGCGATTTTTTAATTAATCGGTTCGCGGGTAGAGTCGCGAGAGTACACTCGATCGGTGTGAAACGCAGAGACCTAGAAAGAATACGTGAGACCTAATTCGACCGGCACATGCACGGGCGATAGATTTTCCAATCCAAATAACCAGGGGGTGATCACGAGCCCCACGGGCCGAAGCGGAACCTAACGTCCCAAAGACGACGATTTTAAGGGAATCCCTCTACCTATTCTTCCCATTTCCTCCCTTAGAAAAAGCGCGGAAGGACGCTTCCACGTGGCGGAGACGCTGGCAGCCCACACAGGTAAGTGATTTAACCAGCCTGTGTTTTGTTTGGAAATTTCGCAATTTCGAGAGGCACGGTCCGAACATTGGTCCTTCGAACCGAATCGGGGTTAGTTAGTTGAATACGTCCATGTGCTCGGGCGCTGTGGGATTCGCCATATTGTTTCCGGTCCCGGCGGAAACATACCGGGTGTACGCCATTATTGTTGTAATAATTAATTGATTATATAGTTAATCATTTCGTTGTTGATTATTAAGTTTGAGTGGATATTCCGATTAGTTGTAATAATTAACTGATTATATAGTAAATCATTTCGTTGTTGATTATTCCCTTTATCTGGTTATCCAGTGTTTTCGTAATAATTGATTGGATATAGTTATTTATTTTCATTGGTTATTTAATTTGTTTGACTTATTTTGTCAACTTTCGTTAGTTTTTCTATCCTTAGTAGTTTCATTACTGATCGTCGTTGTTTCATAATGGGCAAGCGAGAGGTCTTTAAAAATTTTGATTATTCGGAAAGAAAACATCTTTGCGAGGGTATAGAGGCGCTCTATGACTGTTCCACTCAGATCAGCGACGCCACATCTTTAAGCCATTTCAAGACATCGTACCCCCGGTTGGCTCAATCTTTGATGGAGTATAATGACCTGGAAATGCGTATCAATGATTTAGAATTGGAGCTGTACAAGTAATTTGTTCCCTCCTTCGATATGGCCATTCAGGACTTAGTAGATTGCATTGAGCAGGTGGCCTCGACTGTCTGTGGTTCCCCGGAATCGGTCCCATCTCCATCGCGAATAAATGCCCCGAAACTGAAACGGTTAGAAATTCCCAAGTTCGATTGTTCCTCGGAGGCGTGGGCTCCGTTTTACGAATTGTATCGTAATTTGGTGCACGACAATCCTCACATGTCTGCATCGAACATTTGGAGACATGTTACGCCCACTGGGTCGAACTACCGTCCCACCTGGGAAGCTTTGGTGCACCGGTATAACGATCCTCGAGCGTTAGGTGACGCTTATTTAGGAAAGATATTTGGATTTAAACCGCTCCAAATTGAGTCTCGCCGTTCCGGATGTATTGTGTGCTCCTATTTCTGCGTTACATCGGCTGGGTCTCGCCGATTTGACGGATTTCATTTTTTTGAACCGGGCGTTGCAGGTCGTGGACCCGAGCACCAAGCGGGCGTTTGAAGCCGCCTCGCGGGAAACCGATGTGCCCTCCTACAAGGATTTTGTCAAATTTCTCGAAAGACATCTCCGGACGCTGCCGACATCAGATGCTTCCCCAAGGGTGTCCAAAGGAGCTTTCAAGCCTCGATCGACGACGCGGAATTTTGTGGTTCAAGCAGAGGCACGACCTGTGGATACGGAGTCTTCATTTTATTGTTGCTGCAAAGAGGGCATTTATCAATTGCAAGTTTGCCCCAAATTTTTAGATATCACTCCCAAGAGGAGATACGCTCTAGTAAAGGAGCATGCTCTTTGCATGCGTTGTTTATCCCATCAACATTCGCTCCGTGGGTTCCCGGAGACCACTAGCTGTTCTCAATGTTCATCATCCCATCACTCGTTGTTGCATTTTATTTCGACGAAACATCGTGCTGCAGAGAACCGCGCCGTCGCCCAGAAGGCATTGTGCGCCTGGCGAGATGAAGTCTCGGCCAAGTCAACATCTCCGGTGTTGCTATAGACCTTTGTTGCCGAAATTCCTGATCCGACGGGTAAACGGCACGCCGTGCGTTTCTTGTTGGATTGCGGAATCGAGGCAAATTTTCTATGTCGAGGTGTCTGTGAAAGATTAGGACTACCTGTGGAAAAGTCCGATGTATCTGTCATCGGATTTGGCGGCGCGAAAAGTGACGTTGTCGGCCAAACGACGACGACCTTCTGGTCGCGCTTTGATGCTCGTATGACTCTTCCGGTCAACGCGTTTGTAGTGGAGAATATTGCGGGCAATATACCTCCACACAGCCTAGATCTTTCGGGATTGAGCCATTTAGCAGATTTGCCCCTAGCCGATAGTAATTGCATTGCGGCCAATCGGGGAAAATTGAAGGCACATCGGAGCGGGATTGTTTCCTTTGGTGGTTCTGGGTGAGCCAGTTATAGATTCGCCCGAATTGCGTCGCATTCCGGACTCCCTTCGGTTACGTGCTCATGGGAGCCCTCCCGAATTCCGGACGAACTGAACGGCACTCGTTGGTAGCCACAAAGGGAGTCGAGAGTTTGGACAGCACTCTGAAACGTTTCTGGGAGATTGAGGCAGACCCCTCTTCTCTAGAGGCCACCGTCTCTCAAGAGGACCGCGAATGTGAGGAACTTTTTGTTACATCGGTTAGACGCGTCCGGGACGGAAGATATGAAGTTGTACTTCCCTTTCGGGAAAATCCCGAAGTTTTGGGGAACTCCTCCGAGGCTTACTTTATTCCGCACCATGCCATTTTCAAGCCTCGCAGTTCGAGTACGCCTCTACGTATTGATTTTGACGCGAGTGCCAAAAGTCGAGGCGGACGCTCATTGAACGATTTGTTGTATACAGGGCCTAAATTGCAGACCGACATTTTTTCGTTGTTGGTCAACTTCCGTTTGTTTCCAGTCGCGTTAACGGCCGATATTCGACAGATTTGGGTTTGTCCGGAGCATCGCCGGTATCAACAGCTCGTGTGGCGGTTCCATCCGGATCAACCATTGCAAATCGGCCGATTGAATTGTGTTTTCTTCGGCGTCAGTTTGTCCCCCTTTTTAGCTCTTCGCACCGTCCGTCAGTTGCTGGATGACGACGGGGATAAATATCCTCAGGCAGCTAGTTATTTACGGCGGGATATGTACGTCGACGATTTTATAACGTCGGTGCCTTCAGAACATGAAGCGGTCCAAGTTTACTTGCAATGTAAGCAGTTGTTGATGGGCGGTGGTTTTGAGCTGTACAAGTGGGGAACTAATTCGTTCGCTGTACAGCAGAAATTGGTCGTAGGCGACGCACGGTTGGTGAAGAAGGCGTTTGAGGACAACCCAAATTGTACGGTGTTCGGTTTACGGTGGAATCCACAAGCTGACACCTTTGAGTTTAAAATTCAGGCCGACGGGCGTTGCGGAACCAAGCGGGACATCTTGTCCACCTTCGCCCGAATATTTAATCCACTCGGGTTTTGTCCACGGTCACGCTGTTTCTGAAAATTTTAATCCAACAATTATGGATAGAAGGAGTGGGGTGGGACCAAAGTCCTTCCATGCTGGTTTTGTAGAAATGGAATACCTTCCAGGAACAATGTGCCGAATTGTCGTCGGTGTCGGTTCCTCGGTTTCCTGGAGCGTCCCGACATGGTAGTCTCGTTCTCGTGGGTTTTTCGGACGCATCCGAATTGGGATATGGGGCCGTAGTATATCTTCAGGTCGGTTCCGGCGGCGACTTCCCGGAGGTTTTTCTAGTTTGTGGGAAGTCCAAGGTGGCGGCCACATGGTATGAACAGGACATTTGTCCTGTTCATACCACGCCTGGAACTTTGCCCCGCGCTCTTGCTATCTAAACTGTTAAACGGGGTTGTCGAGAATTTTAACACGCGGGACTTGTTCCCAAGAATCCGTGCGTTCACCGACTCGACCATCGTTTTATGTTGGCTGAGGTCGTCTCCGACGAGGTGGACCACCTTTGTGGCAAACCGGGAAACCAAAATTCAGTCCTTGGTTGAGGTCTCTCAGTGGGCTCATGTAAACGGTCAGGAAAATCCGGCGGACTGCGGGTCTCGGGGTGTGACTCCCGCGGAATTAGGCGGTCATAGTTTATGGTGGACTGGCTCGAAATGGCTCCATACCGACGAAGCCCACTGCAGCGACCTCGGCGCTGATGTCGACCTGTCGTACCCTCCCGAAGAAAAGGTATCCATTGGTTGCCTGGCCCTCCGCACTGCAATGCCCACTTTATTTGAAGAGTTTATAAGCCATTTCTCTTCCTTTTCGAGACTGCGACGCAGTATGGGATATGTTTTGCGATTTATACAACGTCTTCAGCGACGGGCAAGGTTTACCGCGGAGGACCTGAATCAGAGCGAATTACAACTCTGTCGCCTGGTACAAGGTCAATCTTTCGGCACGCCCTGGCAATCGGCAAAAGGTGTTCCGTTCGGCTTAGGAATTTATGTCCCTTCCTGGATAACGGACTGATTCGAGTCGGAGGCCGCTTAGGAGCGGCAAAATTAGAATTTGATCACGCTCACCCCATCATTTTTCCCCGAGATAGTCACTTTGTGGTGTTGTTGGTTCGGTATTTACATTTCCAGAATTTGCAACAGTTTGTTGTTGGCCATTTTACGGCACAAACATTAGATCTTGTCGACTCGATCTCTCGTTCGTAAGACCTTGCGGGATTGCAACATTTGCTTTCGTGTTAAACCCCGCCCGATTATGCCGTTAATGGGGGATCTACCGTCGTGCCGCATAACAAAGGCGAAAGCTTTTTTGCGTACGGGCATGGGTTATGCGGGTCCCTGGAATATTAGTTTGGGCCGCCGTCGACAGCCGATCGTCCAGAAGGCCTAACTTTGTTTATTTATTTGTTTGGCCACCAAGGCGGTGCATTTGGAGTTAGTTTCCGCATTGTCCACAGAAGCGTTTCTGGCCGCGTTTAAGCGGTTTCTGTCGAGACGAGGAGCCTGCACGGACATGTATTCCGACTGCGGAACCAATTTCGTGGGTTCCAAACGGGAATTGGAAGAGTTGTCGGCTTTTCATGCGTCTTCGAATTTTCACAATGCTCTTTCGGGGGGATTAGAGGAATTCAAAATCAACTGGCATTTCATCCCTCCCGGATCTCCGCATTTTGGTGGACTGTGAGAGTCCAACGTCAAGAGCGTCAACTCATTTGTTCCGCGTAATTGGCGATCAGTTGTTGACGTATGAAGAGCTGAATACTAGCCTAGTCCAAATAGAGGCCTTGTTGAATTCTCGTTCTCTTTGACCTTTGAGCGAAGATCCGGCCGAAGCTTTGGCATTGACTCCTGCACATTTCCTCACCTTGACACCCTTAAAGGCGCTTCCCGCTCCGGATGTCTCCGCGTCGCCGGCTACACGATTATCGCGGTGTCAGCTCCTCGATCAAATGGTTCAGTCTTTTTGGAAAAAATGGAAGCAAGAGTATCTGCATGAGCTCCAGGTAAGGGCGAAATGGCTGCAGGATACGCCAAATTTAAACGTTGGAACGCTGGTCTTGGTTAATCA
This sequence comes from Phosphuga atrata, assembly GCA_944588485.1. Classification (NCBI taxonomy): domain Eukaryota; kingdom Metazoa; phylum Arthropoda; class Insecta; order Coleoptera; family Silphidae; genus Phosphuga; species Phosphuga atrata. The sequence goes on along the minus strand of OX155896.1, from coordinate 9,024,765 downwards.
CGGTCCGCTACCCCCTCTTCAATGACCATTAGGAAGAGTTGTTGACGTGTTCCCGGGACAGGATGGGATTGTACGCGTAGCTTCGGTCCGCACCACCAGGGGATTGTTTAAACGGCCCGTGGCCAAGTTGTGTCCACTTCCGTCTCAGTAGTCGGTTGTTGGAAGTGCTTTGTTCTATATTTTGTTTGTTGTACATATCTATCTATTAGAATACCAAGGTTATTTTTAGTTAATTTCATGTCGTTATTTATATTTTGTCGAAATTGACCCCATTTTTCTTTATTTTCTTGGTAGAAGTTTGTTTATTTTCTTTTCTATCTGGATTTGAGTTGGCCCATCCTGGCCTATTATTGTTCAGTTTTGTGCTGTGGGTTACTTCAGGGGCGGCGGGATGTTCGCGCCAATTTAGCGCATCTAGATTTTTAAATTTATTTATTTGAATTAACTTCGGCCCCGATCAATAAAAGGGGAAAAGGTATTGATCGATACCGATCGATAGTGCGGACAGCGCGATTTTTTAATTAATCGGTTCGCGGAGTAGAGTCGCAAGAGTACACTCGATCGGTGTAAAACGCAGAGACCGAGAAAGAATACGTGTGACCCAATTCGACCGGCACATGCACGGGCGATAGATTTTCCAATCCAAATAACCAGGGGTTGATCACGAGCCCCACGGGCCGAAGCGGAACCTAACGTCCCAAAGACGACGATTTTAAGGGAATCCCTCTACCTATTCTTCCCATTTCCTCCCTTAGAAGAAGCGCCGGAAGGACGATTCCACGTAGCGGAGACGCTGGCAGCCCATACAGGTAAGTGATTTAACCAGCCTGTGTTTTGTTTGGAAATTTCGCAATGTCGTGAGACACGGTCCGAACAGGTGTTGAACTTGTGGCGTTCTACACTGGCATTAATCTTTGGTATAAAATATACGTCTAATTTGTTAATAATGGCTGTTGGTTCTGACCTCTCTGTTGTAGTTATTTCCAGTGTATCCAGAACTTATCTTGCTTCTTCGCCCAAACAATAGAGGAGCACTGCAGCTTGCACTTCTGTTTGTTTCTCCACACATCCTGACGCTAGCATATAAGTATTATAATTTTCTTTGAACTTACTCCAGTTATTTCCTAAATCTCCGGACATTACCATTGGCTTTGGTTGTTTAATGAATTCCATTTTTTATTTCTCTCTCTAACCCATCCAACACGTTTTTTTACTACTCGTAGTGCATCTATATGCTTCGTTATTGCATCTATATTTTATTTTTTTGCCGACTGCGCCATGTTGTAATTGTTTTAGGCTTCAATTTAGTTGATCAGCAAGATTGTCCAATTGACAAGTTAAGAACAAACATATCTTAAGTAGAAAATTTAATTTGATCAGTGTGTTTTTCCCAGATAAAAAATAATCTTTGACTGGTAAAAAATAAATAATGTGTAGAAAAATACTATTTGATCAGATATTTTGTTCGGGAATAAATTCCATTTCGATTCTTAAAAAAAAAAACTTAAGTTTAATACAACTTTATGATATGTATTTTTTTTCAATATGATCACGTATACTCGGGTATAATGGTAGTTATTCAGGATGAAAATGCCTTATTTTTAAACTACTCAATGTTGACCCAATTATCGGAACAACTATTATTTAATTCTCCGGACTCCGGACTAGAATCCCCTGTTAGAATTTTGTTGTTGTCGAAACTAATATGACTCTCCTCTTGGGCGAAAATGAGAACTGGTTTATTAGTTGTAGTCCACTGATAAGTAGATGTCCACATGGGCAATGTAAATGTAATCAACGACTACAAAACAGAATTTTGTAATCGTTCGACCATTGTTGAACACTTTCAAGAGCAACCGATAGAAAATGTTCAATGAAAGGCGAAAGGCGGAGGTAAGTGTCTTCTATAACTTGATTAAACCCTACTTAGCCATTATTAGTACTTGGCACCAGTGTTCCCTCTAATTTTTTGTGACCTGTGTGCGCCCTTTTTAAAGTATGTGCAGTTTTTCCCAAAATAAAAAAAAATCTGCGGCCATTAAAAAGGCGCATATAATACAAAAAATCAATACTGATAAATAATAATTCATATTCAGCTAAATTTTGTACCTACTTACATGCATTGACCCGATCTCACAGCATACCACTTGTACTACTTACTTTGTACTACATACAACGTAATACAATGAAAAAACCTACTCTAAAATCATGTCAAATCATTAGTTCGTGATGATAGAATTTAGCTGATGGCTTCCCTGTGGCTTCCCCTTTTCATTCAAATATAAAATAAGAAAATTTAATAATTACGTTGTCTAATCTAAATTTTTCAATTAACACATTAGACAAAACAAACAATCAAGAACAGCAATTCACAATTACTTATTAATGAACAATTTTAGAAATAAGGATTACATTTTTTACATTAATAGCATTTGTTATATAACTTCTCTCTGTCTTTTAATTTTAACCACTGTGTATTGACTTTAATTAATTTTACATTACGTTTAGGTTATCGTCATTCATATATGATTTTACTCTCATCAGCCCATCAGCATATGCTTTTCTTGCAATCTATTTCTTTGTTTCGTTTTAGAAAAGTGCCTTTTGATTTTTTTCCCGCACTGCATATTTAAAATCGTTATACTGTTCGCTTATAAGAGATTTATCTGTAGAAAAAGTAAAATTGTATTTTAAACACAATTTTTCAATTTCCGCTAGACCATAATTCAATGATGGTCCAACCATCAAACTTCTACTTCATCCGTTGGAAACCTTTCACATAAAATTTCACATAATAAATTAATAGATTTTGTTTTTAATTCATTTTGAATTTAAGAGTGATTTTTTAAATTTTACTGTGCGTCTGATATGTGGAAAAACGACATATTATGTATCTAATAAATTTGAATTAGTAAAAATGTCAAAGTTTGTGAGTTAAAACCAACATTAAAAAATTAAATAATTAAATAATTTCTAAAAAAATATTGTAAATATTCTAAATCTATTTGTTTCTTAAATAATAATTGTCGGCCAAAAAATCTTATACAAATTTCGTGCGTAAATGATTTTACAATGCTCCAGCAAATGGGGAACTAGCTCTCCAGGCTCGTTCCCTAAACGAGCTGTTGCATTGTAAAATCAAGGTTTCCGCACTCTAATGTAAATAACTATTAACATATCTGTTTTTATAGTTATATTTAAATTATTTGCCTTTTTTAAAAGCACCCTTATTTTATTGTTCCATTCCCTGCTTCCAAAGTATTTTCCCTTGATTTTATTAATTTTTGCATGAGCAAATTGAAAAGCATCAATGGGTGTCAATTCACGACGTTGAAAAATTTGACATAAAGCACCGAGTTCTTCTAAAATTGAAGACAAAAGTTCGAAATTTATTTGAAATTCAATGTTGTTGTTTTGCTTTTGAAACAAAATTTGGAAATTTAATCATTTCTATCTTGATTAAAATACATATTTTAATTTTTTATTAAATCATAATTTATAATAATTGCTTTAATTGCAAAATGTCGTCACAACCACCTCACCTCATTTATAGCTTGGAGAGCTATAAAGTTTAAATAATCTCTTTAAATTAATCTCAAGAATAATATATATAACAGTTCTCACCACTGTTTAGATTTCTCTAGTGGCTTTTTCTTTTTCCGTGCATCCGAAATACATAAATTTGCTCGGTGTACAACACAATATTGTTGTACCAAATGTGGTACATTCTGCTTTTACTCAGCTGCTACACCATTTCGTTTTGCAAGGATACGCCATCAGAGATAAACATAACCAGCTTTTGCTAATCAATTTGGTTATCTTCATGAAATTGCAAAAAAAAATTAAGAGGAATCGCTTGGCTTTAATTGGATTATCCCAGCGAACAGTTTTATATTGATCAGATTTTCTAAACTTAATTTTCTAAAATATAAAATTAATCATTTGGTAATTGAAATATCTGTGCTTTCATCAACAATTATAGTACGAAAATGTGCCATTTTAATTTCATTCATTAACTCAGTTTTTACAACAGTATTCACCACTTCCAAAAATGATAAAGCATAATTTTTACTACGCCAACTTTCTAGAATATGGACGTATTTTGCCATGTCATTATTTATTTCTCGAACCGAAAGTGAAGATTTATCATTATCATTTTAATTGGCAATAATAGATTATCAATTACAATTTTCTTGATATAAATTTCATAATCAGGTGCAATTTTATTTTCTGCAAAAAAAAATTTGTGCGCGCGAATATTTTTCATGTGCGCTATGTTCAAAATTTATGTGCGCGCGCACACGCGCACAGCTTAGAGGGAACACTGCTTGGTACATGTTTCACAACACCACCTTACCAATTACTATTATTGGACAACCACTTTCTTTCAAAATAATTTAAAAAAGCTTGCTCCACTTTCAAAGTTTAATAGCTTTTTTGTTTACCTCTGGAGATGAAGAAAGTTGAAGAGAGTTAATATTACTCAGAATTGGGGAACGGAATTAGAATTAGGGAATATTTTTCCTCATATGCGCCCCACCAGATGAAAAAAACCAACTTATCAGCTCCGAAAATATCTATGAAGGCGTTTTGAAAACTTTTTGGTAAACGGCAAAACGTTAGATTAAATTTGGTAATATCAAATAATTTCTGTGTTGTGGTAACTAACGCTCTAAAGAAACTAAGAAACTCGAAATATTCCTTCTTCTTATTAATACAGACCTAAAAAAGACCAAAAATATGAAAATGTTCTCCTAATCTGTAGTACCCACTATTAGAACAGGAAAACCTTGCCCCAAAAGTTTATAGGTTGCATCAGCATGAATTTTGAAACTGTTGGCACACATTCATTAAATATCTAGTTTTGTTACTAAAAATCCAAAAATGGTTTCCTCTTCCTCAGACTGTGATTTGTATTGTTCGATGAAAGGGAAATCTTCTAAAATAACAGAATTATTGAGTAGCTATGCTTCTAATTTTCCAAAACTTATGCCAGTCAAAGCCAAAATCAATAATAGTCAATAACCTAATTACACCTGAAATATTTCTTTATCAGAATCAAATCTCTCATCACTATTCTCTTTGGTGATGATTCTTAATTTTGTCCATCCTCAGAGGACGATTCTGATGATTCGTACTCCGCGACTAGACCACTATTATTCATACTGAAAGCCTGCAAAAATTATCTATAAATACATTAACTTACCTTGTAAAATTATATAATCTATCTCACCGCAACCCAAGGCACTTGCGGGTACAGTTCCAAGAATCATGTGATTTGGAAATTGAGTAGGATTTTTTTTTTTACTTGTGCAGTTCAATATTCTGTGTCACAATTAAAATATAATACTTAACAAACGTAAATTCATTGAATCAAATTTAACATTTCATAAAACAAAATGTTTAACCACTGTTTAAACAAAATTTTACTGATCATGCAGTATTTTAACGTAAAAATATAAAATTTTATCTTGCTTGTAAATATTTTACTATTCATTCAGTTTTATTGCTCAATTTTTTAGTAAATTTACATTCAAGTTCTTACAGATTAAATCGTATTTTTACTGATCAATTAAATTTTTGCGATTATTTTATTAAAAAAGACAGAGTAAATTAACTTTAACATTATTTTGATATTCAACTATAGAGTACAATCTGTTGTTCTCTAGTCTGTTCTTTAGTTAACTGCCGCCTAAGGCGTGTTTACACTATATCATTATATTACTTGAGACAGTTTCACACTATGTAACACTCATCAGTGCAGCTTGTTTGAATTATAAATTGGAATACACTGACATGAACTTGAACACCTCGCGAATGGCCGGCGAGATTAGGTTTTAATTTCACATTTGTGAAGAAATACATGAACTTAGTTACGGTTGTTGATTTAAATGATAATTGAATATTGGTCAAACCATACTGATTATAGATAGAATCATATAAACTTAAATCATAAAACAAAATGTAGTTTGAATATATAAATAATAATAATATCCTGTCTAGAACTAACTGCTCCAGGAACTAACAATCCCTGGTTCTAAAGAACCAACCGTAAGCTGTCCACCGTAAGCTGGACAATAATTACAAGCAATAATTTCTCGTACAAGCAAAAACAAAATTACTCCAGGTGCGAGAGAGCAAGTCGGAATGCTCTGGTAGACTTCCACGAAAGATACGTACATCGGAACATTCAAACACTTGTTCAAACTGGTAAGCTACATAACCTCAAGACAGAACTTACCAAACAGAAAATCCAGATTCTTGCCTTACAAGAAACACGCTTCCCTGACTCAGAAATAACCGATTACAATCACTATAGGATCTGCAAAAGCGGAACCAACAAGAAATTTTGCAAAGGAGCGCCGTTATTCGGCATGGCTTTTATTGTAGACAAAAAAAATCTGAATTCATTAAGAGACGTGAAATCCATCAACAACCGACTAATGATCATTAGAATTAAACATTACATAAACAAAAATTACACCTTCATCAACGTCCATGCACCCACAATTGCTGACAACAAAGATGAACCCGAAAAGACTGGCAAATTCTTGGAAGAACTCGAAAACGAAATCTCCAAAATTCCAAATGTTGACGTAAACTTCTCCTCAGGGATTTCATTGCGTAAATAGGCAGAGAACGAAATTACAAAAAAAACAGTAGGTTATTATCCCGCGCACAAATTTACAAACAAACGACAAACGGCACACGACTCAATGAGTTTTGTCAACAAAAAAATTTGAAAACTATGTCAACCTCACTACGAAAATCCCCCCAAGAAACAGAAAACATGGCGATCACCAATCCACCAATTAGGCGAATTTCCAATCGACCATGGTTCAATTTCCTACACCTACCAGAAAAAAATACACGATGGCCAAGTCCGCAAATGAACATCGATTCTGACCACTATCTATCTCGAATCAAAATCAAATTCACACCCAATTTTTTTTTACAAGAAACCCGCAATGATCCCAAAATTAGACATAAACAAAATAAAAGACTTAAATCGCTGTAAAATGGGAAGAGCCACCCACAGAATGCTGGCAAAAGTTTATACATATATTTTATACTGAGAGTCCGGACCTGCAAAGTGAGTGACAGACCAAAACAAATAGCTCCGTTATTAAATTCAAATTAGGACGTAACGAGCAGATAAAGAAGGATAGAAGTAGTAAAGGAGGAATAGATAAAGTGAATAAAGCGAATCAATAAAGTAGATAAAGAGCACAAACTAGGAAAGTAATAAAATTAAAAGCAGTAAATAAAAGTGTGCGAATACAGAGGTTAAGTTGCACTAACTCCGAGGAGTCGATCCGGTCAGGCGCAGCATCGCGAACCAAGAATAGACAGAGGCGGCCTAAGGTAAAAATAAAAATAATAAATAAATGTCAACGAAAAGAAACAGGATAGACTTAGACTCCAGTGGAGAACAAACTAGTTTGATAAAACCAACCAAAGTTACTAATAAAATTGAGATCATAGAAAACAAAGTGGGAAAAGACGATATGAAGGGAATGAAAGAAATGCTGAAACAAATGATTGAAGCCCAAAAACAAATGTCGGATGAAATAATCCAGCTGAGAAACGAATTTAAAGTAAAGGAAGAAGTATGGAAAGAAGAGAGAAACTGATTAATTGGAAGATTGGAACGGCTAGAGATGGTTATGGAAAGAAGAGAAAGATCAAAGAAAAAGCAAAATATAATAATTATAGGACTTTAATGGAGAGCAGCAAAAACAATAAAGAAGATATTGAAAATATGCTTAAGGTAGACATAGAGGTAGAGTTAAAGTAAACAAAGCATTTGAACTGAAAAAGACTAACATGAACATTGTAGTAGCTGAACTCGACTCTATGGAATCAAAGATCGCAATAATGAGGAATAAGAATAAACTGAGAGAGAAGAACATTAACAACTACATAGATGATGACCTAACAATCCAAGAACAAAGAATCCAAAAAGCAATAAGAGAAAAAGCAAAAGTGGAAAAGGGAAGAGGCAATAGAACTAAAGTAGGCTACCAAAAACTATGGATCAATGAAACTTTATGGAAATGGTCAGAAAAAGAAAATAGATTATATCAAAAAAACTAAGTAATATAATAGACCATGAACTAAAGAAGACAATGGACAGACAGGAAATGAATAAGGAATTGAATATTACAGACCAAAGTAATAACAAAGACAGAAATTTAACAAAAAAAACAAAATAAAGGACCAAAGAAGGCAAAAATAAGAATTGGAACATGGAATGTGAGAGGTATAAAGGTAAAAGAAGTCGAACTAGTAGATGAATTTGAAAAGGCAAACCTAAAATTGCTAGGAATTACAGAAACAAAAATGAAAGAAAATGGAGCTAAAGAGATAAAAAAACGGGCACCTTTACATATGGAGTGGAGTGGAAGAGAAAGAAAGAGCAAGAGCAGGTGTCATGTATTGTGCACAGAGAAGAAAAAGAACTTATAAAGAGATGGAAAACAATAAATGAAAGAATAATGACAATTGAACTGAAAATAGGAAATCAGATGGCGTCAGTGGTAATAACATACGGCCCAGATGAAGACGAACAAAAAGAGAAGAAAGACGAATATTGGGAATGAAAATTTGGGAACCGAAGGGACGACATACATACTAGGAGACATAAATGCTAGAGTAAGGAGGAGGATATATACAGAGAAACAATTGGACAATATGGTGAAGACAAGCGTAACAACAATGGAAAAATACTATTGGATTTTTGCATTCTGCATGATCTGATAATAATGAACACATTCTACAAACATAAAGACATCCATATGTATACCAGAGTTCAACCCAACAGGGAGGAAAAATCCATACTAGATTATATAATAACAACAAAGGAAAACAGAAGAACAATAAAAAATGTAGGAGCTATGAAGAGTTAGAAATAGGAAGCTATCATTATCTGATAATTAGCGAACTGACAACAATAGAAGGAAACCAAAGAAAAGAAATAGGTAATAAGAAAAAGTATGACGAAACAATTAACACCTATAAATAAAAGGATGCAAAAATTGCAGAAGAATATGAGAAAGAAGTGACCAAATCAATCCAGACTGTGGGATTGAAAGACGACAAGAACGTAGAAGCAATGTGGAGAACATTTAAAACAATTATAAGTCAAGCGGCCAGAAGAATATGTGGAACAAGTAAACAAAACAAATACAAAAAACAAACTGTTTGGTGGAATGAAGAGGTTAGAGAGCAGGTTAAAAGAAAGAAACGAACATGGAAGAAACACCTAAACAAGAAGACGGAAGAAAGATATAACATCTATAAACAAGAAAGACAGAAAACGAAAAACATAATTATAAGAGCAAAACAAAAGTCCTGACCGAACACTAAAGAACCTACGAAACAACCGTAGGGATGAAACTATAACAATAAAAAACGATAAGGGAGAATTGATTATGAAAGAAGTGGAAGTAATGGAGAGATGGAGAAAATACTTTACTGAATTACTAAATAGGGGCTATGTTTTGACCGAAGAGGAAGACACAAGTGTACAAATGGTCAAGAAAGAACAGGAAGAAACCACAATAGACAAAGCAGAGATAGAAGAGGCGATTACAGGAATAAAAAATGGAAAAGCCCCAGGAATCTATAAAATAACAACGGAAATGGTAAAATATATGGGGAAAGAAGCAATAGACTGCCTGACAAGACTATTTAATCAAATATGAATGCAAGAAGTAATACCACAAGAATGGGAGATTGGGCTAATTCTTCCAATTTACAAAACAGGAGACAAGAAGGAATGTACCAACTATAGAGGGATATCACTGATAGGGACACTAATGAAAATATTTGAAAAGGTAGTGGAGAAAAGACTAAGGAAACAAATTGAAAACCAAATAGATGAAGCACAAGCGAGTTTCCGACCTGGAAAAAGTACCCAAGACCATATCTTCACACTAAAAACTCTAATAAACAGAGCCAAAACAACGGACAAAAAACTATATATAGCATTTATAGATATGGAAAAGGCATTTGATTTGGTCCCAGGCAAAAAATATGGGAAAGCTTGGTTAAAAAAGGTGTTGACCACAAACTGAAACAAATTTGTAAATGTATATATAACAAAACAAGGAATATGGTTATCAGTAAAAAACAAAAAATCAGAAGAATTTGAAACGAAACAGGGGGTTAGGCAAGGAGGGAGCCTCAGCCCATTACTATTTCTTGCGTTTATTGACGAAGTAATCAAAGAAGTACAAAAGATATGTATGATATATATAAGAACGAGAAGGCTCAAGTGAAAAGAGTATGGGAAAGCAGAATGCCATAAAAAAGAGACGAGGGAGACCAAGGAAATCATGGGACGAGATGGTGCGACGATTGATAGAAAAAAGAGGGTTACAGGTAAACGAAGCAAAGAAAATGTACCGGAAGAAATGGAAGGAATTAATTAAAAAGAATGTAAAATAGATATGAAAATAGCTTACACCCTAGCGGGTAGAAAGCAGTTTTGAGTATATATTTATATATTTTATACTGTTGTTCTAAGATTTTAAGAAATTTTGTTTATGCTTTAGGTTATACTGACCTCGAAAGAGGGAAATTTGCCTTGGAATTAGTTTAGAAAAACTGGATGAACATTATTGACACCGTCTTTTTTCAATATAAACTGATATGTTAAATCTTAGCAGCACCCAAATGTATGATTTAACGGCTGAATTACGTTTTCGATGAAATTTTAATGCAATTGATGTTTTATAGATTTGTCATTTAAAAATGAGCAGAACTAATGAAATTTTTACAGCGTACTTACGACCGTTAATTCTTAACGTTTCTGTTGCAAAATACTAGTTGGGAAACATTTTCAAGGATTGCCTAGAAGCTGTTGAAGTAAAAAAAGCTTGTACCACCATAAGCTATGTTTGAACTTGCGAAAACCAAATACTAGTAGATCAAGGATTCACACAATAACTGTATCTTCGAAAGCGTTTTATTTTTTAAGATACTGAGGAAAATGGGATAGAAGCAAAGTTTACCTTATAAAATACAAATTGTTAGGTATAAAATCACATACAGTATTTATTATTAGTATTAATTAAATGTGAAATGTGCATTGTATATATAGTATGATTTTATTGCCAAATAAGGGGTATGAATAGAGAATATATATGAGAAGACGTGCAGGAAGTTGCTTTTTAAGCGGAATGTTGGAAATAGGTCGCCGGATAGGTCGAAAGGGGAGCATAGCAATTAAGGCATTTTCCGGATAGATGTTCCCGATATAGATCTTATTGCTATGCACTTCATAAAGCACCTTACAAGTCAAACCGTACATTGCGTATTTATTACTCATTTCGTAGAGAACGTTCTCCAATAATCAATATTTTACCGTTTATATAACCAGCACCTAAAACTAAAAGTATGTCGTTAATGTTAAAACGAAAAAAAAGCTTGAGCCAGAGAGGCAACAATTAATTGATAAATTAACTATGTTTTAACCACACTTATAAGATGTAAAAATAATATATAACTTATAAAGAACTAATATCTTTTTTCAGACGAAAAGCACGTGAATGTACTGTAAACCTTGTTGATGAATGAATATCGTAAACGTCGGATTTTTTGAAGGGGTCGATTTTGGCATTTAACATTAAACAATTTGCAGCGCAACTTTAAGGAGTGTCTAAATGCTCCTTGAAGATTTAACTTTCGAAAGCAGAACATTCTCGTGCATTTCGTCTGAAAAAAATAGTTCTTTTTCAAATCATTGTCTCGGATATAATCATAAATTCCTAGAAATAGACAATCTAGGTATGTTGCAAAGAAAAATATTCAAACAGCCGTAGCGAGCTTAGGGACTTAATCTTTTCGCAACTTTTTAATCTTGCGCCATCCTCTCAATCTACGTAGTAATCCACACTTATACTGAATTGATGAATCCACTATATTTTAAATACACTTATAATACGTAAAAATATTATATAACTTGCTATTCACAGTTATATAAATTTGGGCATTCGTAACGCCTCGAGTTTTGACTGTTGAGGGTCAAGTTCCAGTCCAGTGCACTTTTCATATTTATTATTTTAGTATTTTCGTTTTTTAAAACGAATTTTCAACTAGAAAATAACCAATTAACAGTCGAAAGTCGGGTCGTGATAAGTGTCTAAATTTATATAAGTCTGAATAACAAGTTACTCAATATTTTTTTTCTATTTTTCGTCTGTTATGGACTCATAACAGCACTCATATGATTGCGGTTATGGCTCGCCGAGTGCGATACAATTTTCTCAATATGTATCGACGATTTTTTTTTCGAAATGGCATAAAAGGGCGCAAAATAGAAAAAATACTATAAAAAAACTCGTTCGTAAAGCGTTTTCCAGCACTTGTCCATTAGAAAACTATATAGTATTAACTCAAATAGCCGTTTTAAAATGTTTCCTTTTGAAAGCAATTGTGAATTACAATACAAAACGAGGTGTTTTGATGAGCTGAAGAACACTCCCTGTATTTCCCTCTACAATTTCCCTGCATAATTCGGTAAAAAGTCTACTATAGGTATAATGGACGAGATTTTAAGGAGGTTTCAAACTTAGCACATCCTTTTCAAAGTCATGTATAAATTTAAAGGTAAGGCTTGTCTATGAATACTACAGTGCACTAATACATAATTAATGACTAATTCTTGAAATTGTTTAAACAAACCTTAATGAATGTCTGCCACTGAACGTGCTCCATCGCTACTTAGACCAACACACTTCATCCAATCAATACCGTGACCAGTAATAAAATCATTGTTAAGCTCAAAATCTCATCTGAGGTCGCTCTTGCCGGTAGCCTTTTACAAAATAAAAAGTCCTTGTATGATGTCCTCGTCAATATGTGTAATAAACACATTGGATTTGCATTATCCTCGTTATCGTGCTTTTATCTGCTTGTAAGAAAAATTTGTTTTTTTTACTTTAGCAATTATTGTTGAAGCTTTTAATTGACTGAGAGAGAAATAAAGAGAACATACACTTGTTTTCTAACTGCATTTATTTAAAATGGGTAAATTAACATGTACGCAATGGACGGCACTCAAAAATTAACTAAACAGTATCATCCAACTACTTCTTGAAAGAGAGACACACGGTCAAGAAGTGAACTACTTGACACATGCTCAATCATCTTAAATAAAAGGAGGAAAATATTCAAACAATTCCAACACTTCCGCCGGTTGAATACTTCACCAAATTTCTTAAACAGATACCCATAACATTACGTAAATTCATAAAACGTTCCCTGGGCGGAGCTTTCGTGAAGATATCGGCTTTTTGTTCTCCAGATGGGACATATTTGACAGTTATATCTCCTGACTCTACCTTCTCGCGTTTATAGTGATAACGAATATCTATGTGCTTTGTTCGTTGATGAAATTCCGGATTTTTCATTAATTTAATCGCGCTCTGATTGTCTACATTCAAAAATGTAGGACCAACACATGGATGTTCGATATCCTCGAGAAGCCTTCGAAGCCAAACAGCTTCCTTCGATGCTGTCGCTGCCGCGATATACTCTGACTCGGTGGTACTCAAAGTGACTAATTTCTTTCGCTTGGAGTTCCAAGTAACGGGTCCATTGGCCAAAGTAAAAAGATAACCAGTTGTTGACCTTCGAGTTTCAATATCACCTGCATAATCGGCATCGGAAAAACCTTCTAGCTCAAACGTTTTTCCTCATTTTCCATGTTCGATGCCTTACTCTACTGTACCTGCAAGATATGCAAACACTCTTTTTACAGCACGCCAATGACATTCATTATGATTGTTCAAGAATCTGCTCAGGGAATTCACTGCAAAAGACAAATCAGGAAGAGATAAAATCGATAACATTAAGGAACCAATAGCCTCACGATAAGGTACATTGTTTTGGATTTCTTCATCTTTACTTACAGGATACAAGGTTACATTCGGATCTATCGGCACACTGACGGGCTTTGCATCATTCATACCAAATTTTGTAAGAATCTTTCCTGCATATGCAACCTGATGCAAGAAAATACATTCAGGTCGATCACGATCGATTTGAACGCCTGCGAACAAACTTGAATCGCCCAAAGTAATTCTAAATTCACATTTTTAATGCTCCACCACACATGCAAGAATTTCTTGTGATTTCGCAGTAATCAGCCCGTCATCTACAAATAGAGCAAGGAATGCAGAGGCACCATCAATATTTCCTGTAAAAATACATTTTATCTGCATCTGATTCCTTAAACTTAAATCGATTTAAAAAAACAAATTTTTTGTTCCAACAGAATGGAGACTGTTTGAGTCCGTACAAGGACTTTGACAATTTACAAACAACATTTTTCCCCGCACTGGCACTTTGCTCTCCAGAGCACTGTAGAGAAAACCTGTTTGCACATCGAACCGAATCAGGTCGAACTGTGCCACTGCAACCAGAGCTAGGAAGACACGTAACCAGTCGTATCTCACGACTGGAATGAAGGTTTCTTTGTAGTCGATGCCTTGTTGTTGCATGAAGCAACGAGCACAAAGTCTTGCTTTGTATCTCTGTACATTTCCATACAGGTTTTGGATAAGTTTAAAACCCGATTTAGAGTCAATGGTTTTAATTTCAGGTTTCTTCTCGACAATTTCCCAGGTTTCGTTCTGTTGCAAAGCTTGCAACTCTGTATAGCCTGTTTCTACTGGATTGATTCTGGTCCATTTATGGCTTCTTGGAATGACTGGGGTGTCGTATTCTGCGACGTTTGACTCAAAACGGTTCGGTCGTTTGATGTTGTCACGGTCTCGCAGGCTGTACTGGTTTTCGGAAGCTCTTGAACTAATCTGGGGATTTGGATTATTATTGTCATTGTTACCTGTTCCAACTTCACAGCGATGATCCTCATCTGACTCCTGGACTCCCTCGTGATGAGGATATTGGAAATCTGCTGAAAGTTTAAGTTGGGTTTCTTCATTTTTTATAATGGGCTCTGTTTCCACTGAGGTTTTGTTAAAAACTACATCTGGTGAAACTGACACTTTCTTTTCAACTGGATCATATACACGATAATTTGGTGACTCTCCATGGTAGCCGACCAGCATCAATTTTCTGGCTCGTGCATCAAGCTTCTTGGTAAATTGCTTCGGAATATGCTCATAAGCTTCGGAGCCAAATTTCTCAAATACTCGAGATTAGGTTTTCTACCCATCCACAACTCGTATGGTGTCGCTCCATCTCTGGTACCTGATGATCCAGTGCGATTAAGAATGTAAATTAATGTGTTTGTCGCCTCGGCTAATAATGACAGCAGGAGAGATTTGGCGTGGAGCATTGTTCGAGCACTCTCTACAATTGTTCTGTTGTCTCTCTCTACCTTGCCGTTTTGTTGAGGCGTGTATGGCGCCGTATTTTCTTTGACGATGCCACGTGACATGAGATAGTTGTCCAGATTTGTATTGCAGAACTCTCCGCCATTGTCAGACCGTAATACTTTGATTTGTCTTCCGAACTTGTTTTCGACCACTTTTTCGTATTCTTTGAAACGTTCAAAAACCTCGGACTTATGTCGCAAAAAATAAACGTACCGAAAACTTGTTGCATCATCTTTAAAAGTTAGGAAATATCTCGAGCCACCTATTGAATCAACTGACATTGGAGCACAAAGGTCCGTGTGGACGAATTCACCTGGAATTGTCGACACTTTTTCACTATCGTGACTCCCTTCACAAGACCCTTCTCAATCAAATCACGTACCGCGCGTTTATTTACATGTCCAAGCCACTCGTGCCACACGCGTAAACTCGCGACTGCATTGGCTTCTAAGTCACACTGTGGATTCACAACTTTGAAAAACAGCCGGTAAAGATAGTTTTTTGGTTCACTCCCGACGCGATAACACTGTGTTCTTTGTCCGTGATGATAACGAATTTATCTTTGAATTTCACTTCGAAACTTTTCGTTGTACACATTTCAACCAAAAAAGGTTTTTCTTAAGATCAGGAACGTACAAGACTTTATCAATTTTTGCGTCATACCAAACACCGTTCACAAGTCTCTTAATTTTGACAGTTCCTTCTTCGCCAGCTTCAGAGTGTTTATCATCGCCGATCCGCACAGTGTCTCCCCCAATTTCTTCGCGAAATTGGGAAAACCCATCGCGACAATATGTCATGTGTCTCGATGCCCCGCAATCGGTAACCCACACGTCACATATGTTTTTGTTCAGCAATTTATCAATCTCGTTGCTCGATGGTTTGTTCGATTCTGCTCGTTTGTTGGATGCGACGCATTTCTGTTCTGCTACAAATGCGCAATCACACGATTCACCAGATTCGTTTCCTTTCTTTTTGTTTCTACAGTGGTATACGTTGTTTCCTCTTTGATCGCATTTATAACTCTGAATATTTTTCTTTCCTTTTTTTCTTTGATTGTCGATCCTTTGAATATTTTTCGCACTGCTATTTTTGTGTACGGCAAATGCACTCGCGCCATCTCTGTCTGCAGAGTCGAGTCGAGCTTCTTCTTGTAGAAGTCTTTCTTGTAAGTTTTGATTTTTTTGCCGAGCTGGATCCACACTGTCCCAAGCTGTTTGAAAACTACAAAATTTCGCTGACAACTTCGCCATTATTGACGTATCGGAGACAGACTCTCCAATGTCGGTCATCTACGCAGCCATATTTTGTACCTTCGAGATATGTTGAGTCATCGTATCTCCTGGGGACATTCTGTACTCATGAAACTTTTTCAAAAGCAAAAGTTTGTTTGATGCTGATTTCTGCTCATGTAAGCTGCTTAGCTTGTCCACATATTTCTTTAGAGGATTTACAAACGAGCAAGGACTCGAGCTGTCCGTACTCCATGGCCGATGATATGATGAACATGGCTTTGGCGTCTTCCCTTTTCCACGTTTTCGCCGCTTGCGAATTTGTTTCGGCGGGAATCGTCCATGTTCCGTCAACCACGTCTTTGATGCCGTTCGCGATAAACAGACCGTTCATTTGAAACTTCCAGCCTTGAAAATTCGTTCCATTGAACTTACTTATATTTCGAACCGAAGTTTCTTCTGCCATTGTGCACTTTTTTTTGAACACAGAACAGGCCTAACGAATATCACAACGCGAACGCACGCTTCCACTAAAATAATGGCCGCCAACTTTTTTATCTCGCACGCCATCACCTTACCGGTTTTTTTTCGGAAAATTTTATTCTCTCACTAGTTATCTCTTAGGTAGGGTGACTGGGCCTATAACCTGTTGAAGCTTTTACTTGACTGAGTGAGAAATAAAGAGAATGTTTTCTAACTGCGTTTATTTAAAAAGGGTAAATTAACATGTACGCAATGGACGGTACTCAAAACTTAACTAAACATCATCATCCAACTACTTCTTGAAAGAGAGACACGGTCAAGAGGTGAACTACTTGACACATGCTCAATCATCTTAAATAAAAGGAGGGAAATATTCACACAATTCCAACCATTATTACTTTTCCGCGCAATCGTCAATTCTCCGTTTAACTGTATTATTTTATAACGGTATCGCCGAAAATAAGCTTTTTCCTGTATTCCGCAAAAATTATTTGCGACAATTTTTGAAACGGGAAGTATTAATTTTCTCCAAACAATAAGGACCTCAGTTATTGATTTGTAAATTAAAAAAAAATGTGCTTATTTCATTTTTTGTAAGCAGAAATCAATTCCTTTTTCTTATCAGCAAAAAAAGTTTTAAAAAAATTACTGATTTTTTACAAAAAAAACTTCCCGGCATGGCAAAATTTCTGCTGCCAGGTGGCGCTTCGCGACCCGTTCTTTGGGAAACGATGCGATAGTCGATTGATCTACGAATGGTCTATGCAAACCATTTGATCAGAAGTAACTCAATTATTCACTCGAAAGAAGTTCCGTCAAGAATTTAATATTCCCGTGACTCCAAGTTGCAAAAGAAGTAGAATATGGGTCAAAAAATATGGCCGCAAATGAATACTTGGAGATTTTAAGACCTCATTCTAATAAAAAGGAAACACAGTGCAATTATAAATTTTTTAATAATTTTTTACTTTATCAACACTAGATTTACTATCCCAGTCAAAATGACTGGTTTTACAATTTTATTTTAAAATTCCTACTTCACCTTAATTTTTTTTTGGAAACGTATGTCATGACATTTGTAGTGATAAATAAATGAATAATATTAGGGGGTTAGTTTTATAATTTTATCTACGACCACTATTATAATTGCCCAATATTGTACAGTTCGTGGATTATGTAAATACATCTTACAACACACGTATGTAACAGTCCGCGATTAATGTTATTTAATGATTCAATAACACACTAGTGCGTTTGGTTTACAATTCGTTGATTGGTTGAGAGCTGCTACTATCATTAATATAGGCAACCCAATACATTCCGTTATTTGTCATAAAAATTAAACGTCAAACTAATACATAAACACTATATTTTTTTTCAATTATAAAAATTAAAGTCCAGTGATGTCCAGTGATAGCGAAATAGAAAATGCTACTCCGCCCGAAATTGTTGAAAAAGCGAAACAAGCTGCCTATAATTTGCTACGGATTAAATCTCGGGATTGATACGAGGATGCCTATAGAAAATTTATGGACCGGAGAATGAAGCATAAAGTTAAATCCTTTTCAGAAAATGTTTTATTATACTTTGATGAGTTATCTCAAACAGTGATCTTCACTTTGAGCAATTTATTGAATGGTTCGGACATCAATTAATATAAAGCACAACATCGACATTTCAAAACATTCAAAGTTAATAGCTTTACTAAAGAGAAAATCTGATGGATTTAAAAGCAACAAATCAAAAAATTTAACCATTCAAGAAATTCAAAAGTTTCCTCAATAATTCGCCGGATAACAAATATTTATTGATGAAGGTATTCATTACTTTTTTATCTTATAATTCTCTCTAATGGGCATAACGACATATTTTTTTATATAATTTTAGATTATTCTTATCATTGGCATTAGTGGTGCCTGCAGAAAACAAGAACTACGAAATGTCAAACCCTGCCATATAGAAGACACCGGAAAATCTCTGATCATTAAAATTCCTGATTCCAAAACAAAAACTTAAAGATCTTTTGTGCTACCGAAAGAATTTTACCAAACCTGTAAAAAATATATTAACCTACGCCCACAAAATATGGACAAAACACAGTCTTTTTTTTCAAAATGAGAAGAAGAATTAAGAATTATCAAAATGAGAAATGCACTAAGCAATGGAATAAATAAAATTGGCTCTATTCCTAAACAAATTATCTTCATTTGCCGGAAGAAAATCTTTCTTTATACCAGGATATTGTTACAGACGTTCGTCAGCCACCATTCTTGTGGATTCCGGTGGTGATTTATTGTCACTAAAAAGGCATGGTGGCTGGCGTTCGTCTGCAGTAGCAGAAGGCTATATAGACTGCTCCATGAAAAATCAAAACGATACTGCTACAACACAGTAGGTATTAATATGTATTAATGAAATTAAACAAAGATTATAAATTATTAAGTAGATATAAATTATTTCATTTGACACTGACACTGCGAACATTGTGTTGCCTATATCGATGAATCACTATATCAGTTACATCAAACATAATTTTCTTATTCAATAGAAAAAAAATAGTGTGGTCGTAGATAAAGTATAGTACATAATTCGAGTTGTAAGGCAATTACGTACTCGCGGAATTACGCGCTCCCCGCTACGCGGGTCGCGCCTAATTGTTCCGCTCGTACGTAATATGCTTCTTACAACTCTCATTACGTAATATACTATTATTCAAAATCATAAAGTTTTTGATTATAATCGGTACTTATACCAAACCAGTCAAAATGTCTGGTGCATTTTTTATGTAATTTCTATGAAATTACCCAATATTGTGACTTCTTATAACAATACTAAATTTGTCGTCGATGTGACTGACCAAATGGCACGACAATGTGACATTACATTGTCAATGAGGTTCCAGAAGATGGTTACTTCAAGTTATTTTCAATATTCTAGATTTAGCTGGAATAAATGCCTGGATATTGTATACAAACACGACAGGTGGAAATATTTCAAGGAAAGAGTGTTTATTAGGTCTATTTGAATAACTTGCTTCTCAATACCAGATTTCAAGAGATATACCACATGAAGCTGATATACCAGCAGCAACCAACGTAAATGGTGTCAAATAGGACTTTATAATAATAATAAGACCACGACTATTTATATTGCATACAAAAAATAGGTATACGATAAATTGTGGCAAATTCTCAAAATTGAAATAAAATTTCGAATTGCTAATGTTATATTGTGGATATGGAATCACACGGCAATTAATTTATGTTTAGGAATCTGAAAATTTTTATGTACCAATTAACTAATGAATACATTTATAATCAATATAACATATTACAATTCATCTATTTGAAGTAATTTATTATTTATAAAAAATATATATAAAGACGGAGAACCAATCATTTTTTAAGACCAGTCATTTTGACTGGTCTTGGTAGAATTGTACCAATACAATCTATGTTGTATTTGAGGTTTTCGCGGATAGATACCTGTGTTGTATTGTCCCCGAGAAAACAATACAACACAGGTATCTATCCGCGAAAACCTCAAATACAACATTATAAACCTCCACGGGGAGGAAATTTACCACCTCACCCGTAGTTTCGAGAAACTACGGACAAAACGCTCTCAATTATTATGCGATTTAGCATTTTTACGTCGCTGTAGAGATACAGACATAACACCCGTCTGTATGAGGCTGTCACACCAAAATCCGACAGCCAGGTCAAACAAAATACTACACAACGCAAGCCAAGCTTTGCTTCGGGACGAAATCCAAACCAAACGACAGAAACTTGACAGCACCAGCCAAAATATCCTGACAACACACATAGCTTTAACCACTACGCTACACCCTCTCCTCTGGCAACAGATAGACTTAATATCCAACAACAGAGCCGAACAGAATAGATTATTAATTACCAATAGACAGAAAGAAAAATACAACCTTCTCAGACGGAGACAAAAACCTGCACCAAAACCACTCAACATCGACAAAGTGGTTTACAATCTTTCAGACCAGCCCCTAGACGAACCTACCAAAACAGTACTGGCCAAGGGTTTTAACTTTGCAATAGCACCAACTCGCCTTCCCAAAGAACACATAATCACTGGTGTCGAGACTGCTATCTCACAACTCCCTGCCACATTAGCCGAGACAATAAGACAGGAAACATGCCACATTTTAAGATCTGCCAAACCACCGACAAGAAACATCTCATACGAGGAATTCAAAGCCCTCAAGGCACTAAGAGAAAACAACAGCATTGTGGTCCTACCAGCTGACAAGGGAAATTGCTCTGTAGTCATGAACAGTGCTGACTATAAACAAAAAATGACCACAATCTTAGATGATCCAGCTTATCTACCCAGTACAACGGACCCCACAACCTATCTTGAGAAAACTACCAGACAAAAGATCCTAAGCTCTAGCATTGACAAGGAATCAATGAATTATCTTATACCAAGGGAGAAATCTTCACGGTGTTCCAAGATATATGGTTTACCAAAGATCCACAAAGATGGAGCCCCACTACGACCAATAGTAAGCTCCATTGGTTCACCGGTCCAACTTCTTGCGAAACATTTAGCAAAATGTTTACAACCATACGCAGAAGATTGTGATTCCTATGTCCGCAATGCTGAACACTTCATAGACATACTGAAAAATCACCAACTCCAGCCCGGCCACCTCCTTGTGAGCTTTGACATTGTATCTTTATTCACAAAAGTACCGGTCCCTGAGGCCTTAAACATCATAAGATCAAAATTAAAACCAGAAAAGTACGTATCAGATCTGGCAGAACATTGTTTAAAGAATACATACTTTAGGTACGATGGTCAAATATACAAACAAGTCCTAGGAGCACCAATGGGTTCACCTCTATCCCCAGTAATAGCCAACATATTTCTTACAGATTTTGAGGAAAAGGCAATCTCATCAGCCACACTTAAACCTACACTCTGGTTAAGATATGTTGACGACACATTTGTAATCTGGCCCCACGGCAGACCAGAGCTGGACAAATTCCTTAACCATCTTAACTGCTGACTCACACATAAAGGTTTTTCTTACTGTCAAATAAAAAGTATTTAGGTGGCCTGTTCACATAATCAATGTTTCCAACTTAAAGTAATGAATTCTTAACATTATATAAGGTAGGAATTAAAAAAATAAAATTAAAATCTAATGCCCGTGTCAGTCTCGCTCGACCCGTCGCAGCGAGCAGACGTGCTACATTGCGCTAAGCCGGCCTACAGACCACGTTTATTTACAACGTTTTCAGACGTTTGTTTAACGCTACTGTATACAAACACAGAAATCACCAATACGGTCCAAACCCAAAACTATTGCATGCGCGAAACTACCAGTAAGCTACTGCGTAGGTTCTGCGACAGTGCAACATCAACATGGAAAATCAGCCGAAAAGGCCATCAATCCAGCTAAAAATTTCCAAAACAGGAAGTGCATATGCCTCGCAAGATTTGATTAGTGCCACAAACGACGAGGTCGAAATAAATACAATTCCAACGACATCTACGCTAAAAACAGCAGCAAACAAGAAAAGAAAAATACACCCTAACCTAGAAGCTACAGATATCACTAAAGACTCTTATTCACATTCAACAGCAATGTGGCTAGACGAAATACCAACAAGCAACACATACAGCGTCCTAGTAGAAACGAACGACAATACAATGAACATCGACACCTCAACGGAAATAGTAAAACCTCCGCCTATCTACATCCAAGCACAAACTATCGACCCACTAACAGAACTACTAGAAGAACCCGCAGGTAGAAACAATTTTACCCTAAAACAACTGAAGGAAAACCAAATCATAATTCAGCTCAAATCATCGGAAAATTATCGAAAAATAGTCAACGAACTAAAAAGTAAGCCAATTTAACTTTTGATAAAAATGTTTGCAGATTTTTGCACATCAATTACATGTTAGTCGTGAAAGAAACCGTAGAGGTAATAATTCTAAGTTTACACAAAAAGGATATTTTCATAAAATGTTATGAGGAAGGTAGAACAATTGCAGAATCAGCAGAAATAGTAGGTATTAATAAAAAAACACTGTTAAATCTTTAATTAGACGTTATACGAAGGATGGATATGAGATGGTTAGACGAAATCGTGGTGGAAAAAGGAATAGTAATTTATTTGTTGAGATTTTAAATTATGTAGAGCAAATTATTGAAGAAAAACCAACGATTACTTTAAAAAAATATGAGATTGAAGATATTTGAAAATAAAAACGTCAATTTGCCCACAACATCTGTTAATGCATTAACAACTTTAAAAATAACATTGGAAACTTCTGCAATTAGTCAGGACCGTTTAAACTTTACAAAAATTATACAATTTTATTTTCACAAAATGCTGCACAAACACGGGAGAATATAATTTTTATTGATGAATCCGGTTTCAATTACCATCACCGGCGAAATAAAGTCCGATCAAAGAAAAATACTCCCATGTAATAGTTCCCACAGTAAGAAGCAGAAATTTTTCCATTTGTTTACATTTCTTGATGGTTTATTTAATAAAAGCCTGAAAGTAACACCGTAGAAGCTTGGCTGCTGCTGGACAACGCCAAAATCCATAAAACGAAGGAAGTTCGTGATAAAATAAATGGAACAAGCCATAGACTATTTTTTGTTCCAGCATATTCACCCATGTTCAATCCCATTGAAAAAGTTTTTTCAAATGTTAAATTAGCTGCAAGAAATTTGCTGACCGAACCAGAAAATAATCTAATTTTTGTTTATTTTTGAGGAATTCGTGGCCACTGTTACTTCTGATGATTGTAATAAACATTATGTAGATATATCGATGAAATTACGCTTGGCTGTAGCAGGACCACCGTTACATTAACATTATTTTTATAATTTTTCATAATTGTTTTCATTATAATTTTTGATAATGAATTTGTTGTTTCTCTATTAATTAATATTTAACTAAATTTAATAAAAGTTTAATTTGAATTTAAAAAAGTTTAATTTGAATTTAAAAAGGTTTAATTTGAAATTGAAAAGGTTTAATTTGAAGTTAAAAACCTATATATACGAAATTAATGAATTACTGCATACGATAATCAGATTTGAACAGCCGAGACTAAAACGCGATATACCACAATGTTTTCGTTGCCAAAAGTATGGACATACAAAAAACTACTGCAACAGGTCACCAGCTTGCGTTAAATGTGCTGGAAACCATCTTACGGAGCTGTGTCCTCATCAAGGCAAAACTGAACAAGTAAAATATATCAACTGTCTAGGAACCCACCCTGCAAGCTACGAAAGATGCCCAATCCGTAAGGAACTGCAACAGAAGCTATTCCCTAAGTTAAGAAATAGAACTGAACTACTCCAAATGGAAGCGAACAACAACCACCTACCTAATACCGAAACACAAACACCGGCAGTAAATCATGTTCCATACTCCAATCAAGCCATTAACCCTACCAATAGAAGTTATGCACAAATTACGACAGATCATGCTACCTTACACTCACCACTACTAAATCAAAACTCATCCAACCAACAAAACTACCAGATTACAAATGAAAATACAGAACTAAAACAATTATTAACCCAATCAATGAAAAACTCAATTAGCATGCTAGCAACCCAAACCGCACTACTACAACAACAAACACATCAAATAACTTCCATGATAGAAATATTAACCAAAATCGCCAACAGAAAATAATTGCCAACAGCAAATAATGGAAAGCCCTACTAAAATAGTAGTATGGAACTGCAACGGATTACAACAAAGACTGCAAAAACTTAAAACATTTATACATATGTTTGACATTGATATCATAGTGATCTCTGAATCACATTTTACAAATAGAAACTACGCAAAAATTCCTAACTACACTATATACGACACGAAACATCCATCAGGGAAAGCACAAGGAGGAACCGCGATCATCATTAAAAATAGCATTAAACACTATTTACACAGCACCACTAATCACGACTACCTCCAAGCAACCACAATTGCATTAGAAACAGCAAATGGAACGATACAACTTTCAGCTATATACTGTCCCCCAAAACATAAAATCACCCAGGAACAATCCAAGAACTTCTTCCAGATACTCGGAAAGAAATACTTAGTGGCAGGTGATTACAACGCTAAACACGGACACTGGGGTGCGAAAAAAACATCTACCAGGGGCAAAACATTACTACAGGTTATAGTGGAACTATTACTAACACCACTTTCAACGGGCGAACCTACTTACTGGCCAGCCGCTGCAGATAAAACTCCAGACTTACTAAATTTTGCATTGATTACAGGATTAAACAGGGCGAACTTCAAACTATCTTCAAGCAAGGATATGAGCTCCGACCACACACCCGTATTCATAGAGTATCTCTAAAAACCAAAACAATTATAACACACTCCTGCACTATACAACAATAACACAAACTGGCAAGAATTCAGAAAAATAATTAATGAAAAAGTAAACTGCAACATCCCGCTAAATACACCAAAATACGTCGAGACTGGAGTGGACTACCTAACACAAATAATCCAAGAAGCAGCATGGTCAGCCACCACACCACTAGATAATAATAAAAAAAAAGAATTCCTCTGTTCTAGACCATATATTACAAAAAATCAAAACTAAAAGGAAATGGCACGATGGCAAAAATAGAAAACACACGAAAACAACCGTCTCCTTAATGCCCTTGCCAGGGAGACTAAGAAAACCATACGGGAACACTTTGATACAAAAATGGCTAATTACCTCACTCATCTAACATCAAAAGAAGACTCAAACTACGCTCTATGGAAGGCAAATAAAAGAATAACCAGAGCAATAGCCCCAATGCCAGCAATAAAAAGAGCGGACGGCTCCTGGGCAAAGACTTCTCTGGAACAAGCTACAACATTCGCAGAACACCTACAACAGATCTTCCAGCCAAACATCAGTACAACGGGAGCAGCAATAACAACAAATAATAACACTGTTAATGCAGAACAAAACACCACAATAAGAAAAACTAACCAAGGGGAAATAGAACAAATAGTATCAGCACTCAAAACAAACAAGACACCGGGATTTGACCTAATCAGCAGAAGGGTAATTAAAGAGCTACCTGATAAGGCCATTAGAATGATAACTATAATATTCAATGCCATACTTAGACTCCAATACTTTCCAACCACATGGAAACTGGCCGAAATCATAATGCTGCCTAAACCAAATAAAGACCCGACCCTTCTCATACAGACCTAACTCACTACTACCAATCTTATCTAAAATGTTAGAAAAAATAATACTAAAAAGATTAAAGTAGACAATCAACAACAAACACCTAATTCCCGAACGCCAGTTTGGGTTCAGAAACAAACACGCCACTACTCAGCATGTCCACAGACTAATTAACAAAATTATAGTATCATTGGAGGATAGAAAATACTGCACATCACTTTTTATAGATATAGAAAAAGCATTCGACAAGGTCTGGCATCTAGGACTACTTAAAACCCTAAAACAACATTTCACTGAAGATATGTACAAACTATTAAAATCTTACCTTAGCAGAAGAACATTCTACGTCAAAGTAAAAGACTCAGTTTCTGACATACAGTGCATAAATGCAGAAGAGCCACAAGGAAGCGTACTTGGACTAATACTATACACCCTATATACAGCAGATATACCAACGATGCCTGACAGCACAACATGCACATTTGCAGACGACACAGCAATACTGGCATCACACGAAGACCCACAGGAAGCAGTCAAGATTTTACAAAAGCACACTCACCTACTTGAAAAATGGTTGACTGACCACAGAATAAAAATAAATCATAGCAAATGTCACCATATCACCTTCACGCTACGTAAAGGAGATGTCCCGAAAATTACTCTTCACAACAACGAAATTCCACAAACAAAGGTGATCAAATATTTGGGACTCCATCTAGACTCGAAACTAAGCTGGTAACAGCACATACACAAAAAATACAACAAATTAGAATTATAAGGAAAGAAATGTACTGGCTAACCAGCCGAAAGTCTAAATAAAATATTGAAAACAAATTACTAATATATAAAATCATAATCAAACCCATATGGACATATGGCATGCAGCTATGGGGCACGGCAGCAAAAAGCCACATCTCCAAAATGGAAGCCATGCAGTCAATCATACTCCGGACAATAGTAGACGCGCCATGGTACGAAAAAAATTAAGAGATACGGAAGGACTTACAAATTCCCACCGTAAAAGAGGAAATCCAGCGTCTAACAAACAGATACAAATCAAGAATAACAAACCATCCCAAACAGCTAGCCAAAGCACTGTACAACAACAGGACTGCCAGAAGACTAAAATGAACACACCCCCAGGACCTTGCGACACCATCACCTACACAAACCTAATAGTAAAAAAATCAGAAAACATTATATTGTATGGATGCTACACCAATGGGAGTAGTATTCACATGTTACCTGTAAATATAATACAACAACTTGCCAAATGTACCCAGGGACAAATTGTAATAAAATAATTAAAAATAAAAATGTCCGTGTAATTGTTTTCTGTCACAAAAAATGCACAGATATCAGTTGTTTTCTTCACAAATTCTTTTCTTCACAATTTTCTTCACTTCACAGTTTATTTCACAAATTTTACCGCATTCAACATATTTCTATTATAGTTATCTGTATACCGCGACCGTTGCATATAGACTTGCCTAGATACAACAATATTGTTAGGTTTTCTCATAGTAGATAAAATATGCGGTTTTTAAAACGAAATATTTAGAAATTTCTACGAAATAGTGGCAGATAGATAATATAGTAAACATCAGGCGTGGTAAACATAATAAATCATAGGCATGCTTTAGGCATTCTTTGTTAAAGTGACCCATATTCATTGAGACAAAGCGGGACAAATGGGATGAAATTAAAATTTGAATGTATGTAATTATATATTTTAATGTATGTTATGAAAGCACACCAATAATTCAAAATATATTTTATTGTATACATTCATATACTTGTCTATGAATATACAATTTTTTTTTGAATTATGGTTTTTAATTGATTTAAATTATTTATTTTAAAAAAATTATGATTTTCTTTCACGGTCAAATTTTTTATCTTGGAGAACTGAGATATTTTATTCATACTAGAAAAAAAGCGCATTCTGTTGCTGAATTTGTTCCTGGAAGGGTGAGCAAGAAACAATTTTCAAAAAAATTTGATACGGAATTCTGTTTAAAATGAAAGAATGTAAACTCTATTTTTTTGTCTGCTTCCCAACTACCAATATTTTATTTTTTCATCAATGACGTATCTTTTTACCAATGACACCTCATAAAAAAGATTTTCGTAATTATTATTTTTCGGAAAATGATTGCTAGATAATATATTCAAAAGATTTTGTCACATATTCCCATAAAATCTCATTTTTAAATGTCACCTCTTAACTGTCCATTCTTCAAGATATTTCAAGCAGTTACTATACAAATTTCCGTTTTCTATCAGAAAATCCGGTGGTTTAATGGCACCTTGTTCTTCCAATCTAGTGATGTCCTTTCGAATAACTAAAGGAACGTATTAGTTATCAATTCTTAACCGTTACGCTGTGGCGACTATTGCGCTTCCTTTGTCAATCAAATAATGAGTCGTACGTCAAATTGAAAACAACAAACCGCACTGTCTAAGGGCAGTCCTCACTGTCAGAACTTTTCTGCATTAAGACAAGACGTAACGACAATAATCGAACATCACCAGTAAATTTAACTAGCTACATCCCCCTAATACAGTTTACTCTGCATGCCTTTTATGTATTTTTTATTTCTTTATATTCACTTTAATAATCAATAAATAATAGGTAATATCTTTATACAGTACAATTGAAATAAGAAATACATATTTTCTAAAAAGCGGGACATTTTTAAAAATCCGCGGTACGCGGGACTGTCATCCAAAAAGCGGGACTGGTCACTTTATTCTTTGTAGCTTTGTTTATGTTGGAATACGAATTAAGATTATTAATTGTAGGTGCTATCAATAAATAAATTTGTATTTACTTTCTCAGTGAAGTAATATTTTGGTAGAACACAATTACAAAATCAACTTTTTTTGTTTTTCTTATTTGTCGTCTCAAAATGCTCGGGAGGGTGTGGAAATTGACTCGATGGGTTCCCCACGAACAACAAAGCCGAACTTTAAAGCATTTTAACCGATTTGTTGCAACGAAATGAGCAAGCTCCGTTTCAAAGGAATTTCGTCACGGGTGATGAATCATGGCTACTTTTCATAAAAGTGAAAAGATAGAAGGTTTGCGTGACGCATCTCAAAAAGCTGGCTATAACTCGAAAATATCATTGTTAAAAAAAAAATTAAATCGGGGATTTTTGGGTCGCTGATTACGAATCTGATATTGGTTTTCGAAAAACATTACATAATTTTAATGTATTTCTCAAATTACCCAGCTATTAAAAATAAAAACTTCATTTTGTGTATTATATGAAAAAAGAATGGGTATGACACCCTCTTGCCCTAATAACATCTGTCATACGAATGGCATAGATCTAATTAATTTCGCAATTGTTTTTTGTAGGATGTTAAGCTATTCTTCTTCTACTGCAACAATAAGCTTGGGGTTCGAGGTTGCGCACGAAGCCTAACTCGAATACTTCGTCCAAGCTCATCCCATAAATGTTCTATCGGATTTAAGTTGGGACTGCATTCTGCCCACTCCATAACCCAAAAACCGATGTCTGTAATGTAATCTTGCACGATTCTTGCGTTGTTGGCTTCGCATTTTTAAGATAAAAATAATTCTTCAAGATAATTCTTCTCGAATGTAGTCGATGTAAGGTTTTTGACCACATGAACTGCTAAAATCTCCTCGATGTACCTAGCACGAGTTAAACCTCCTCTCCCGTAACCGTGTTCGCATAGAAATTGCACCCCAGATCATGCAGGAACCACCCCCATAAGCAATCCGCTCTTCAATTCTGAAATTCGCCCTCTTGCTCTGCTTTTATTCTGCGGTCGCTACCATAAATGCATATTCTGGTCTCATCTGAGTCCAGAACAGACCCCCATTGTTCGAATTAAAATGATCCCTTTCAAACCGCAGGCCTGCTTGAAAATGAAATGTGGAAAGTTTTTGACAAACTGCAGGTCTCTTAGGGATCAAGTTACTTTCCTGCAGTCTCCGTCTTACTGTCCACTGACTCATAGCCACTCTTCCTACTTCACGGAGCTGTTGTTGCAGCTGAACAGCATTATGATGACGATTTCTTAATGATTGACATAATGATGTAGTCATCCCGAGCCGTAACAAATCTCCTTCTACCTTTACCAGGTCGTCCTCTTCGAACCGCGGCGTGTATCATATCCAGTTGTCGAGCAACGGGACTTGGGCGACTCTTTGCGGTGTAAAATCCATTAAACTAACACTCTTGAAAATTAATCAAAGTATGAAAAACGAATAATGTGCAAATTTCAATTGCAAAGGTAATAAATAAAATTTTTCACAAGTTTGTTATTCTCATTTTTGTTTACCGGTTGCTACGCCTATAAACGATAAGTATTCTTGATAAATTTATCTCATGATAAAGCATATTAAATTGGCTTTCAAATGGCATATTTCCCTATTTCAAATAATAAAATTTTCTTCTGTTATTTTAATATTTCATTCATGTTTATTTTTCTTTCACATTGATTGAACATATAATTGAATAAACGTTTAATTTAGCATATTTTTTGTGGAGTTACTGTTATTCTGTAATACAATAATGCTGTTTAAACAAATGAATATTGTTACACAGGGGTTCTTTAACTTTTTCTTTGAGTTTTTATATTTTTAACTCAAAAGAATATATTTATTATTTAAACAAAATAGGAAAGAAAATACAATGGCAACTTAGTCAATGTGACGGTGAGTATAATAAGATGTTGCAAAGGGAATGGGAATTCTTTGAGCTTTTGACCTTAAAGTTGGATATTCATTTTGGCTGGTATTCAAAACTCCACCAAATCAGAACACGTGAATCTTGTTTTAAGGCTGCTGTTGCAAGAGAGTTCAACGAGACTCTCTTCTCTCGATCCACGCAAATTTTTTGACATCGTCTTCGGCAAAGAATTTCGAAAACCATTCAGCCAGTTTCGAAAGGTGTTCCGTAAAATAGGACTTCCTTCCGTAGAATAGGACCAGTCTTGTAAGACAAGAAGCTCATTAGAAGCAGCATATTTAAGGAATTGCGGGAAAAAATCTTGATCGACATCTTCATGATTTTTTTTTATCCACAACTGCATTTTCTTTCCTAAATGCCAATACTTTCTCCCATAATTTATATTCTCCAATACTTTCAAAATGTACATGTTATTGCCTCGAAGTAGTCAGGTTCAAATTTTTCAGTTTGTCAAATATATCGCACAAGTATGCTAGTTTAGCAAAAAGTCTGATTCGGCAAGGTATTTGGAATTGCATGACCTTCTTAAAAAAAAGAATTTCTTTAAGTAATTAGATTGCACAAAATAACTTATCCACATTAAAGTCACTGTGAACTGCAGTAATATAGCAGGGCCGTGTGTTCCGATCCCATATCCATGCACAGTATTGAGGAAACTCGTGATTTTGAAGCCTAGTTTTTATATAGTTTACCACGTTAATGACACGTTGTAAAAGATGGTGCAATTCATAGCTCATTGCCTTCGATGCAAGGCTTCCCTATGGATGATGCAATGGGTCCACATGGCATGCAGTGCTTTTTACGAATAAGCGCTTGTATTCCTCCATACCTGCTAGATATTAATCGAGCACATCATTTTCAGTTATAAATTTGTCAGGAATTTCAAACAATTGTTGAGTCTTTGCGCTTTCGGTAATGCATTTATTGAAGAAAAGGTCTTCAAGGGTTATACTGTCATCCAGAAAGCTTACGAAACAAATAAGATGTACATATTTATTACTTTCAGTAGCCTCATCAAGTTGCAGACGAAATTCTTTGCCTTTCATTTTTTATATTAATTGGTGATTGATATTATCAGCTGTCATGGATTCCTCGACTAATAGTGTTGTTAGATAAAATTACCTCGGAAATGGTAAAGTACTTTCCGCCGATTATTCCACCATAATATTCACAATGACGAGAGCGAGAGCGGTAGAAAAAGCTTTTCATTCGATAGTGTGAAGTTTTTGCGTTTCACCACTGCATGTCACTTTGAATGAATCTAACAGTGCGTTGGTAGATACTGAGGCTTGTTGAGCGAACACGTTTTTTTGGTTTTGTAAAATTTGCAATTTCTTTTTAAAAGAATCACAAGATTCTTCAACCATAGTAGTGTGAATGGACTCGAGATGTCGCTTTAACTTTATTTCGGACGATATAATTTTCAAACAGAGGACAAACTGAGGTATTTTTTCATTGTTTACTTTTATTGAAGTAAAGCCAAGGTACAAATAGCTATCATCGATTTTGCGATATATCCGCTTTTTTACTGCCCCAACACTTGTAGATGCTATATCACTGTTACTTGAACAATAAAATACGACTAGCTTATTTAATAAAAATATTTCCATTTTGCGTGTGACTGTTGACAAAAACCCAAACAACTCTCCACAGCGCCTCAGTGCGCCGCGGCGCTCACTTTATGAAACGATTTTGAAATTTTAAGTTTATTAATTATCTATTTTAAAATTAAAGAAACGAAAATTATTATTATATTTATTAGGGTTTGAATTTTTAGGTAAAACTATACTAATTATAGATACAAATATATACAAACTTACTATAGTTACTTACTTTAAAAACTTACTTTGTATAGTCATACAAACATACTAAAGTGCAATATAGCTTGAATATAGAAATCTATTCCACCTGTTCGTAGCTATATAATATTAAGTCTTATTGGGATTATGGATAAATCTTATGTTGAAACAATTAGAGATTTGTGAAAATTGGCTGGCTTTAGGAATAACATACAAATCTCTAGTTGTTTCAACATGAGATTTGTTCGTAGTCCTAATAAGACTTAATATTATAGAGCTACGAGTTTGCAAATATTTATATAGTCAAGCTATATTTCGCTTAGGTAAATATATTAAGGACTATTTATTTCATATTTATGTTATAGTTTTTGTAGTGAAAGATATATAAGTTACAAAAATTAGTTAATAACAAAATATTAAAGCTGAACTTCATGTCTTGTTTTCGTTTTCCACAAAAATAATGTTTGATAATCTGCCATTTATTCATCAATAAAATTCTACTTTGTTAAACTCCAAACATTCTGCATGTGCAACTAAAATTAAATTTCGTTTTTTACAACTAAATTATAATTTTATTATGTATTTTTGATGTGGTTAGTATACAACAAATTTTAACATTCGACGACAAACTAGACGCTTTAAATGGATGTTTTAGGAAAAGTATGTTTATTTTTTTTGGAATTTCAAGTTTTAATGTACATTAATTACAGTTATTACTGTTATTACGTTAATACAGTAGCTGTAGCCGCTAAGCCAACAATTATTCCGCCTACGGTTTTATTAAAAAAAAAAAACGTGGAATCGCATGTACGCGGACAGGTAACAAAGAATTATTTAATTATTTAAGGTCGGACCACAGAAAATATCATATATATGAATATGTTTTACCCTTTAGATCTCTCTCTCTCTCTCTCTCTCTCTATATATATATATATATATATATATATATATATATATATATATATATATATATATACGTATATATATATATATATATATATATATATATATATAAAGAAAAAAATAATTTTCTTTAATATTACTCTGCTTAAAAACAGTATCGTAGTAGTCCGAGACAACGGACAACGTATAACCTAGACAACGGATACTATTTGTTATTTTATTTATGTTATAATTTTGTAAAACAAGTTTTGTGAAATGGGCAACGACATTACAATTAAAAACATTAATTTTAGTTTCTTTTCTTATAGGTAAGATTTTGTTATTAGAATTTATAACATTGTTTTTAAAATTTGTTTAATATTGTTCATAAATAAATTCTTTTCTTATAGAGCAACTCAAGATTGTTTTAAATTGACTGTGTCGACCCAATGAGTAGAAAATACCATTACAAAACGACAATTTTTTCAGAAAATGGAAAAGTTGAAATTTACGTTTGAACACACAGGATGATAAAAGTTTCCTGATTCCTGAGGAGTTTCAAGCAGCATCAATTCACCAACTTATCTACGCCTCTAAAGCTTATGCTACAGTAAAAAATACATTGAAAAAAAGACATCAAACTAGAAGTGTATGGATAAAAATGACAGAACATATACTAAAAACATATGTGGATGAGGATGGAAACATGATTTGACAAATGACAAGACCAATTTTTAGAGGGAATTACAGAAGAAAAACTGACTATTGCCAATGAAGGTAATTCAGAAGACCCAATAGTGAAAGTTTTGGAAAAATTAGTTGAAAATCAGCACAAAAAAGAAAAACAAAGTATAAAAAGTTAGCAGATAGATTTGTACTTTGATGGAAAAAATATAAGCGCATATTATTGGATGGAAATATTTGAAAAAGAATGCGAATGCGAATTGAAAAAGAACGCGATAGGTTTGATATAGTAAGAGACGAAGAAAAAATTGAAATCTTTAGATTATTTCTGAAAAAATCAGGTACAGACTGGTATTCATCCATTATGATCAAGTTTAGTTTACATTTAGAATGGTTAGAATGGAAATAAAATGTTTTACAAACTTATGCCAATAAGGGTTGGACATCAATAAATATGCTTTACTTTTTAAGTATCAAGTTTTTAAGTATCACTCTTCTCAGTGATAGCGCACACCTTTCTTTAATTTTTCACGAATGTTACATTTTTCCTTTTTTTTATTTCTTTTTTATAACTAAATGTTCTAATTTGCCAAGTTCATTAAATAAGTTTTTTGTTTCTATAATTCCTTCTTTGTTTATCCTATCTTATTCCTATTCTGTATCAAGTAAGTATCAATCAGGATCTTTGTTAGAATATGCCATAAAAAAAAAACTCTTACTTGAAGTAAGAAAGACAATTGATCAGGGGACCTTAATCGATATAATTGCTGCCGATTTACCAGATTTTATAACAGATAGGATAAACAAAGAAGGAATTATAGAAACAAAAAACTTATTTAATGAACTTGGCAAATTAGAACATTTAGTTATAAAAAATAAAATAAAAAAAAGGAAAAATGTAATATTCGTGAAAAATTAAAGAAAGGTGTGCGCTATCACTCAGAAGAGATTTGCTGGTTCAGAACAAGGAATAATAATGAAAGAGAAAAGGATAAGAAATAAATAAAGTTCTTGTATTTTCATTAACAATGCAGAATTGGAGTATGAACTACAGTATGAGGACCAAAAAAAAACTTGTAATTGTGCCGCCATTAATTACAGTAAAATTAGTATTGAATGATAATGTTAAAGTATTTGGGATCTATGATTCAGGCTCTAATGCGTCATTGATAAATAAAAGGTTAGTGAACATAAATAATGAGAAATCAAATCATTCAAAGAATACTAATTTGAAAACAATTAATGGCATTAAAAAGGCAATTGACAGGATAACACTGGATGTAACCATTTTTAATGTCAAAAATAGTGGATGTCTTTGTAATAGACAAAGAAAATTTCTAGTTCGATTTTTTAATTGGTCTTGATTGCATAAAGCAGTTTTATTTAACTCAAAACGAGAATCTAGAAATTGTTCAGAAAGTTCCTGTACAAAGAAGTAAAATAGTTTCCAAGAAAAAAAAAAATCAGATAATGGCATTTCTAAGGAAATAAAATCTAATAATTCAATAAATTTCATTGAAAATTTCAAAGGAAAAAACTTTTGTATAAACTTGTATAAAAATTTATATAAACCATCTGGACTACGAAAAACAGGAAGTAATTGATAACTTAATATTGAACCATAAATCTGTATTTGTAGAGGATAAATATGACATCGGAACAGTAACGGGTTATGAAACTCGCATTAGTCTATTGTTAGAAAAATATTGCAGAAAAGGCCATATCGTTGCACAATTGAAGATAAAAATTAGATTGAAAAACAGATTGCAAAATTATTGGAAAAGAATATAATAGAAGAATCTTATAATCCGTTTGCAGGCTTAAAAAAGATGAAAACAAAAAATCAAGATTGTGGATAGATTTTCGAGATTTAAATAAAATTGTTCTCTCTCAATCGCAGGCGTTTCCACTTATTGAAGATCTTATGGTAAAGACAAGAGATTGCAAGTTTTTCTCAACATTGGACTTAAACTTAGCATTTTGGTCGATACCTCTACGAATTACAGACAGATAGAAAACTGCATTCATCACTCAAGAGGGCCACTTCCAATGGACGTGTTTGCCATTCGGTTTAAAAACCGCACCAACTACATTTCAGAGAATAATGTGTAACAATACGGAAACACAAACTTGGAGACTTCACAGTAAATATCGTTGACGACATCCTAATATTCTCTAAATCTTTCTCAGATCATGTTAGACATCTAAAACAGCTGTTTCAGGCAATAAAAATGAAGGATTAAGATTAGAATTTTCAAAATGCACATTCGCAGCTAACTCGGTTAAATATTTGGGTCACATAATCAAAAATAATTCAGTTAGACCTTTAAAAGATAACTTGATTTCAATTAGAAACTTTCCAACTCCAAAAACGCAAAAAAATGTGAGACAATTTTTGGGAAAGATAAACTTTTATCACAAGTATGTGCCAAAAAAAACATTGAAATTGGATCCATTGCATAACCTTCTGAGAAAACGACAAGTCTTTAATTGGACAAAAGCGTGCCCAGAGTCATTTGATGAAATGAAAAACATTTTGTGTTCTCAACTAATTCTAACCATTTTTTATTCAAAGTTACCTATACACATATACACAGATGCTAGTATATTAGGAGTAGGAGCTGTCCTAAATCAGCCACAAGAAAACAACGAGGAAAAGCCAGCAGCATACTCGAAAAAAATTGAACGAACCTCAAAAAAGAAGGAGGCTATATATCTGGAATGCCTAGCAATCAAAGAATGTATTAAGTATTGGCAACATTGGTTGATAGGAAATTTACGTTTTTTTCAGATCACAAGCCATTGGAGAATATGAACATAAAGTCAAGAACAGATGAAGAATTAGGAGACCTAACGTACTACTTATCACAATATGATTTCCAAATTAAATATTCTCCAGGAAGATGCAACATCGAAGCAGACTGCCTAATTAGAAATCCAGTGCTAGAACAAAATGAGAACCTAGATGAACAACTAAAAATAATAAACTTTATAAAATTAGAAGATATTTTAGAAGATCAATTAATAAAAGACAAGATACAATTCAGAAAAAAAACAAGCTAATATCAAAGAACAATGTTAAATAAGAAAAAAAGAAAAAAATATTCAGAAATCATCAGACATTTTCAGTATAGAATTTAATAAAAATGTACATACAGAACTAGGTCATATTGGAATTAAACAGATGCACAAAATGATCAGCTCATGGTATACAGCAAAAAACATGACAAAAAACATAATAAAAACCTGCGAAAATTGTGCTGTGTGTATAAAGAACAAATCAAGAGGAAAAAATAATATGGTTTGATGTCTCTTTTGGGTCCTGCCACAAAACCTTTTGAAATATCTTCTATTGATACGATTGGAGGTTTTGGGGGTTCACGGTCAACAAAAAGATACTTACACCTGCTATCGGATCATTTCACAAGGTACGCATATATTTTGACATCAAAAACTCAAAGTGCCAATGATTTCATCAAACTAGTGAACTCTACAGAAACTGACGACATTGGCATGATTCTTTCAGACCAACTACGGGTCTCAATTCTAGAGAATTAAAACATTTTTAAATGAAAAAAATATTCCAATCATTTTTACTGCAGTGAACTCACCTTTCTCAAATGGCTTAAAGGAGAGATTAAACCAAACACTAGTTAACAAAATCATATGCAAAATAAATGAATATGACAAAAAAGTAGCATGGACAACTACAGCACATAATTGTGTAAAAACCTATAATGAAACGGAACACACTATCACTGGATTTGCACGAAAGTATTTACTAAATGTCACAGATGTTACAATTTTACCAAAAGAACTAAAACTCAAAAAGACCAAACATGATTTGATTAAAGATAGGGATAAGGATCTGAAAAACACAATAAGTTACAACACATAATTACAACAAGATAATTTACGATAAAAACCGGAAGCACATTGGCTTTAAAGTTGGTGATACCATTTTTGTGGACAATGGAAACAAACTAAATAGGAAGAAGCTCGACGAAATAAAAATCGGACCCTACAAAATCGCAGAAAAAATTTCAAACTCAATTTATAAGATAAACACTGGCCGACAAAAAGCAGTCAAACTTTTTCCATATCTCAAAATTAACCCCAGGTCATGCATTTATGAACCCTGAAGAGGATACATTATAGATATTTTTTCTCTGAGGGAGGGAAATGTAAAGAAAAATATAATTTTCTTTAATATTACTCTGCTTAAAAACAGTATCATAGTAGTCCAAAACAACGGACAACGTATAACCTAGGCAACGGATACTATTTGTTATTTTATTTATGTTATAATTTTGTAAAACTAGTTTTGGGAATTGGGCATCGACATTACAACTAAAAACATTAATTGTCGTTTCTTTTCTTATAGGAAAGATTATGGTATTATGGTATTAAGAATTAAAAGTTAAAAGAAAAGACAAGATGTATTTACTTTCATTGATAGATTGTTTTTTACTGCATTTAAAAAAAATTAAATGTAAACGATAGTGTCCTTGTTGATCCTGATTTAGATGAAACAAACCCAGACTATTTTGAAAATCTTAAAAACTTTATTAAATTTTGGGTTAATTAGTATATTTAATTTTATGTTATTATATTGCTTACAGGTTTATATATTCTTGTTCATTTTCCTTCCATGGAATTATACAATTGATTGTTTATTACCGCTTGGAATGCTAATAGTTGATTACCTTTGAAGACGAACCTGCTGTTCATATCATCTTATAGTTTTCCGAAGATACATGCCTTTCTAAAGCCATATATGATGTCCCCAAACTTAAACTTTCGCTTACTCATAATCAACAAGCGCAAGCAATCAAGCACGATAAAAAATGTTGATTTTCCAAAAGTAGGGTGGCAAGCAACTTTCTTGAGCGATTAGCTGAAAGGCCGAAAAATTGGCTGACTACACAGTATTGTATGTCTTGTCTTACCTGTCGAGTCTTGTCTATCTACTACTACTAGTCTAACATGTATATTTTTTGAAAATATTTGAAAGTACTGTTAACCATGATAATTCAAAGTGAATTTTGAATGCGTTTTAGTAAGTTTGCAATCTACAACGATAGAAGAAACTTTGATTAACATATAAATTAAATTATAAACTATTGATGGTACTGGAAATTACTTTATTAATAACTCCAGGTCTACGTCACTCTCTTATCTCTATAAACTAACAAGATTTTCATATAATTACTTAGAGTTATATACTAAACACTTTCAAAGATTACTAATAATGTCCTGTCTATAGGGAATTTATTTTAGAGGGGCTTTTATAAAGATTGACAAATAAAAGTATTTTTTTTGTTTAAAAAAAAACATCATTTTTGCTAATAAACAAATATGCGGGATTGAATCTCGGTTTGTATATTAGATATCTATAATTATTATTTGTAATATCGTTAGTATTGCATAAAGAAATTTCGGTTCTATTTAGATTATCTGAAAGTTTATACATTTTTGTATTATTTAGTCTAGTCTATTCACTTAGGTTTAAAAAAATCAACCTATAAAATAAACTTATAACTCAATAAACTTATTTAATTTTTAAATTAAATTTAAAAATTAAAGTAAAATATTAACGATTAAGAATAATTATCTAAATCGTTTCCATCTAAAACTAGACAATATAGATTTACAATTAAATAAAAAACTTAAGAAGATAAAAAGGTGAATGAAAACACAACATTTATATTTGAAAAGCACTCAATTTAAAGTAAATTTGGTGGATATACGAGATTTTAAGTTTTAGAGTGGAATATGATCTTGTTTAGTGCATCAGAGCAGCGAATACGTGTAGTAAACAGTAAACGCAGTGATTTGTTTGATTTTGATTTGATCAAATCCCTTAGGGATCTCTAATTTTACTTACTAATCTCTAATTTTACCCTGCGACATTTAATTGTAAGCTTAAAATTAGTTCTTACTATTATGTACGAAAACTGACAATACAATATAATAAAGAAATTGTATAGGTTATCTCAGAACTCTTTTCAGAACTCTTGCTGTTTCTTTTTAATCTTCGTCGAAAGTTTTTTTATAAATAAATTTATAGATACAGATTTTACAAAAATGTCTAATAGGTTCTTCTTGTTTATCTGCCGTAGTACTATCGGAAACCG
This sequence comes from Phosphuga atrata, assembly GCA_944588485.1. Taxonomy (NCBI): domain Eukaryota; kingdom Metazoa; phylum Arthropoda; class Insecta; order Coleoptera; family Silphidae; genus Phosphuga; species Phosphuga atrata. The sequence continues at coordinate 8,984,228 of OX155896.1, read as the reverse complement.
TTATCGAAATTTGGCACTTACGTATTAACGCCATCACCCCTACATTTTTAAATGCCGCCAATCTACACCTAAAATTTTTATGAAAATTCATAAAATGAAACATTTGACTTAAAATTAAAACATTTTTTCAGGGGTTCTAACCGGGGTTAAAAAATAGTATTATGAGTTTTAAAAATGTTTTAATTTTAAATAAAACATTTAATTGAGAATTAAAACATTTTTAAAACTCAAAATACTTTATTTTTTAACCCCGGTTAGATTAGGTTGCCCTCCGCGAAGCGGACAGATAAATCAAGACAACAACTCTCGATCCAATATATAGCGGTGGTGGCGATAATACGTAAGTACCAAATATTTTTGTTTAAGAATCTTATTTAAGCCAAAATTAACATGTTTCAAGAATTCTATGCAGAATAAGATTTGTTCTAACAACAGTCAAAATGGTCAACAAACTATTTTATATCTACACTAATTATTACACTTAAATTATCTTTAATTTGAGATATCAATTATCACAATCGGCTGGGGATTAAACTAATTATGTACATTAGAAAATTAATAAACAAACTTTCGCAAGGTTTTAGCAAAATTGCTTTTTTATGCACTTTAGCAGTGTGCTCTGGTTTAGTTTGGTCTGGTTTGGGCTGGTTTTCTTTGGTTAGCTTTGATTTGCTTAGGTTTGCGTTGGATTGTGAATGGACTGTATTTAATGAAAAATATTTGGTGTTTGAATATTAAAATCGGGACGGACCCGTCACTTACCTTCCGGCTGCTCTTGTCTGTAACCTGTGGTGGAACGTCCTTCCGTCCATGGGCGTAGCCAGGATTTAGTTTTTGGGGGGTTGGGAGAGGGGGGTTAAGACCAGGATTTAGTTTCGGGGGGGGTTTTAAGGAAATATAGTAACAGAAATGCACCAATTTTAACATGTTTGCATATTTTGGGGGGGGGGGGGGTTGAATTCCCAACCCCTCACCCCCCCCCCCTGGCTACGCCCATGCTTCCGTCGCCTATTTAAGGGGAGGAAATTGAAAAAAGTAATATAAATAGGGAAATATATGGATGGAAACCCTAAACTTAAATTGCTCCAGACGGGAGAAAGGCCGATGCTGCCTTCCGGACCGCGATTGTACCACCCGATGTAGTTTCCCAGTGACCAACATGTCGGTTGAAGATGTACGCACAATAATAAAAACGTTAAAATCGGGACTATCCCACCAAAATCAAAATGTCAAAATCGGGGCACATTTTTATGTAAAAACAATAATATTAAATAAAAACGCGACTTTTAAAAACGGGACAAATTTTTAAAAATCGGGACTATCCCACCAAAATCAGGATGTCAAAAAACATTAATATTAAATAAAAACGCGACTTTTAAAAACGGGACCAATTGCTAAAAATCGGGACTATCCCATCAGATTCAGGATGACAAATCTAGACACATTTCTAAGTAAAAACATTAATATTCCGTAAAAGCGCGACTTTTTAAAACGGGACAAATTGTTAAAAATCGGGACTGTCCCACCAAAATCGAAATGTCAAAATCGGGGCACATTTTTATTTAAAAACATAAATATTCCATAAAAACGCGACCTTGAAAAACGGGACAGTTTGTTAAAAATCGGGACTTTCAACAACGTTGACACGTAAACCCTTTTGGACTTTAGCATTGCTTTTTCAAAACATTTTGACTTTTTGAAAGAAATTTTCCAGGTTGTTCCTGTTTTCTAATTTTTTTCAAAACAATTCGACAACGTCCCAGCAAAGTCGGGATGTCAAAAGCGGGACAGATTTCTAAGTAAAAACAATAATGTTCCATAAAACGCGACTTTTGAAAATGGGACAAATTGTTAAAAATCGGGACAAATTGTTAAAAATCGGGACAAATTGTTAAAAATCGGGACTGTTCCACCAAAATCGGAATGTCAAAAGCGGGACATATTTGTTAGAAAAAATATTAATATTCCACAAAAACGTGACTTTTAAAAACGGGCCAGTCTTGTCCAGTCTTTGTCCCAATCTTGTCCAGACTTGTCTAGTCTTGTCCAGGCTTCTCCAGACTTGTCTAGTCTTGTCCAGTCTTTTCCAGTCTTGTCCAGTCTTGTCCAGACTTGTTCAGTCTTGTCCAGTCTTGTCCAGTCTTGTCCAGTCTTGTCTAGTCTTGTCCAGTATTATCCAGTCTTGTCCACGCTTGTCCAGTCTTTTCCAATCTTTTCCAGTCTTGTCCAGTCTTGTTCTGCCTTTTCCAGTCTTGTCCAGTCTTTTCCAGTCTTGTCCAGTCTTGTCCAGTCTTGCCCAGTCTTGTCCAGTCTTGTCCAGTCTTGTCCAGTCTTGTCCAGTCTTGTCCAGTCTTGCCCAGTCTTGTCCAGTCTTGTCCAGTATTATCCAGTCTTGTCCACGCTTGTCCAGTCTTTTCCAGTCTTGTCCTGGCTTGTCCAGTCTTGTCCAGTCTTGTCTAACTAGCTAGTGTTGTCTATTCTTGACTGATTTAATGTGGTCTTATTATTTAGTCTTGACTAAACATAACACTCTTTCTTAATGTATTTCTAAATGTAAAAATAAATCTAATTATAAATCTAATTCTAAATCTGATACTAAATACTAGAATAAATTTCTGACGAATTTAAACTAGTTCTAATTTAGTTTAGACTAGAAACTATTTTTAAAGTTTTAATTTATTTTAATTTTCTTAAATTTTATTTATTTATTTTCATTTGAATTTAATTTTATAAATTAAATTCAAATCTAATAATGTTTCTGTTTTGTGGTGTTTTTGTTACTTGCAACTGATAGGCATGGTGGGGGTTTTGGTGTTTTTTTGTGCGGAGCGCGGACGTGATTGTCGACGTTCGCTTCCTGATTGGTCCAATTCGCACCTCAGCCCGGCTGCCGAACTTTGTTGCATGTTTTTTTGTCTCGCAGCAGCGTTGCAATTCTAATAATTACCGATTTTGCACAAAATTCAATTTTTTTTTCGATTGCAAGTTACTTATTCAATTTATTCACAAATATTTCATTTTGTTTGTTTTTTACTTGTTTTCTAATGACTCTCATTATTTTCTCATTAACAACTTAGCATTTTTTTTGCAAAATCTTTGTCTGCAATTTGCGAATTTTGCGAGTTTAACAAAAATATTATTTCAAATTCATATAATTAAGATATATTAATCATTTAACTTATATTATCCATGTATTGTTACTCTATGCTACATAGACTATGTATATAACATTATACAGATTAGACAAATAAGAAGTAAACAACATTGAGCAAAGACTAGACAAGACTAGACAAGAGCTGGACAAGACTGGACAAGACTGGACATGACTGGACAAGATTGAACAAGACTGGACAAGACTGAACAAGACTGGACAAGATTGGACAAGACTGGTCATGACTGGACAAGACTGGACAAGACTGGACAAAACTGTACAAGACTAGACAAGACTAGACAAGACTGGACAAGAGTGAACCAGTCAGGACAAGAGTTGACAAGTCTGGACAAGACTGGACAAGACACAGACAAGACACAGACAAGACACATACAAGACACATACAAGACACAGACAAAACACAGACAAGACAGAGACAAGACACAGACAAGACACAGACAAGACACAGACAAGACACAGACAAGACACAGACAAGACACATACAAGACACAGACAAGACACAGACAAGACACAGACAAGACACAGACAAGACACAGACAAGACACAGACAAGACACAGACAAGACACAGACAAGACACAGACAAGACACAGACAAGACACAGACAAGACACAGACAAGACACAGACAAGACACAGACAAGACACAGACAAGACACAGACAAGACACAGAGTAGACACAGAGAAGACACAGACAAGACACAGACAAGACACATACAAGACACATACAAGACACAGACAAAACACAGACAAGACAGAGACAAGACACAGACAAGACACAGACAAGACACAGACAAGACACAGACAAGACACAGACAAGACAGAGACAAGACACAGACAAGACACAGACAAGACACAGACAAGACACAGACAAGACAGAGACAAGACACAGACAAGACACAGACAAGACACAGACAAGACACAGACAAGACAGAGACAAGACACAGACAAGACACAGACAAGACACAGACAAGACACAGAGAAGACACAGAGAAGACACAGACAAGACACAGACAAGACACATACAAGACACATACAAGACACAGACAAAACACAGACAAGACAGAGACAAGACACAGACAAGACACAGACAAGACACAGACAAGACACAGACAAGACACAGACAAGACAGAGACAAGACACAGACAAGACACAGACAAGACACAGACAAGACACAGACAAGACACAGACAAGACACAGACAAGACACAGAGAAGACACAGAGAAGACACAGACAAGACACAGACAAGACACATACAAGACACATACAAGACATAGACAAAACACAGACAAGACAGAGACAAGACACAGACAAGACACAGACAAGACACAGACAAGACACAGACAAGACACAGACAAGACACAGACAAGACACAGACAAGACACAGACAAGACACAGACAAGACACAGACAAGACACAGACAAGACACAGACAAGACACAGACAAGACACAGACAAGACACAGACAAGACACAGACACAGACAAGACACAGACAAGACACAGACAAGACACAGACCAGACACAGACAAGACACAGAGAAGACACAGACAAGACACAGAGAAGACACAGAGAAGACACAGAGAAGACACAGAGAAGACACAGAGAAGACACAGACAAGACACAGACAAGACACAGAGAAGACAAAGACAAGACACAGACAAGACACAGACAAGACACAGACAAGACACAGACAAGACACAGACAAGACACAGACAAGACACAGACACAGACAAGACACAGACAAGACAGACAAGACACAGACAAGACACAGACAAGACACAGACAAGACACAGACAAGACACAGACAAGACACAGACAAGACACAGACAAGACACAGACAAGACACAGACAAGACACAGACAAGACACAGACAAGACACAGACAAGACACAGACAAGACACAGACAAGACACAGACAAGACACAGACAAGACACAGACAAGACACAGACAAGACACAGACAAGACACAGACAAGACACAGACAAGACACAGACAAGACACAGACAAGACACAGACAAGACACAGACAAGACACAGACAAGACACAGACAAGACACAGACAAGACACAGACAAGACACAGACAAGACACAGACAAGACACAGACAAGACACAGAGAAGACACAGAGAAGACACAGACAAGACACAGACAAGACACATACAAGACACATACAAGACACATACAAGACACAGACAAAACACAGACAAGACAGAGACAAGACACAGACAAGACACAGACAAGACACAGACAAGACACAGACAAGACACAGACAAGACAGAGACAAGACACAGACAAGACACAGACAAGACACAGACAAGACACAGACAAGACAGAGACAAGACACAGACAAGACACAGACAAGACACAGACAAGACACAGACAAGACAGAGACAAGACACAGACAAGACACAGACAAGACACAGAGAAGACACAGACAAGACACAGACAAGACACAGACAAGACACATACAAGACACATACAAGACACAGACAAAACACAGACAAGACAGAGACAAGACACAGACAAGACACAGACAAGACACAGACAAGACACAGACAAGACACAGACAAGACACAGACAAGACAGAGACAAGACACAGACAAGACACAGACAAGACACAGACAAGACACAGACAAGACACAGACAAGACACAGAGAAGACACAGAGAAGACACAGACAAGACACAGACAAGACACATACAAGACACATACAAGACACAGACAAAACACAGACAAGACAGAGACAAGACACAGACAAGACACAGACAAGACACAGACAAGACACAGACAAGACACAGACAAGACACAGACAAGACACAGACAAGACACAGACAAGACACAGACAAGACACAGACAAGACACAGACAAGACACAGACAAGACACAGACAAGACACAGACAAGACGCAGACAAGACACAGACAAGACACAGACAAGACACAGACAAGACACAGACAAGACACAGACAAGACAGAGACAAGACACAGACAAGACACAGACAAGACACAGAGAAGACACAGACAAGACACAGACAAGACACAGACAAGACACATACAAGACACATACAAGACACAGACAAAACACAGACAAGACAGAGACAAGACACAGACAAGACACAGACAAGACACAGACAAGACACAGACAAGACACAGACAAGACACAGACAAGACAGAGACAAGACACAGACAAGACACAGACAAGACACAGACAAGACACAGACAAGACACAGACAAGACACAGAGAAGACACAGAGAAGACACAGACAAGACACAGACAAGACACATACAAGACACATACAAGACACAGACAAAACACAGACAAGACAGAGACAAGACACAGACAAGACACAGACAAGACACAGACAAGACACAGACAAGACACAGACAAGACACAGACAAGACACAGACAAGACACAGACAAGACACAGACAAGACACAGACAAGACACAGACAAGACACAGACAAGACACAGACAAGACACAGACAAGACGCAGACAAGACACAGACAAGACACAGACACAGACAAGACACAGACAAGACACAGACAAGACACAGACAAGACACAGACCAGACACAGACAAGACACAGAGAAGACACAGAGAAGACACAGAGAAGACACAGAGAAGACACAGAGAAGACACAGAGAAGACATAGAGAAGACACAGACAAGACACAGACAAGACACAGATAAGACAAAGACAAGACACAGACAAGACACAGACAAGACACAGACAAGACACAGACAAGACACAGACAAGACACAGACAAGACACAGACAAGACACAGACAAGACACAGACACAGACAAGACACAGACAAGACACAGACAAGACACAGACAAGACACAGACAAGACACAGACAAGACACAGACAAGACACAGACAAGACACAGACAAGACACAGACAAGACACAGACAAGACACAGACAAGACACAGACAAGACACAGACAAGACACAGACAAGACACAGACAAGACACAGACAAGACACATACAAGACACATACAAGACACAGACAAGACACAGACAAGACACAGACAAGACACAGACAAGACACAGACAAGACACAGACAAGACACAGACAAGACACAGACAAGACACAGACAAGACACAGACAAGGCTAGACAATATAACTATGCTTTTATTTAAGGCCCCCGCATATGAAGATCCTCTTCTGAGGATAAACACTCTTCAATCCTTGGTGATATTTTTTGAATATATAGAACGCCAACTTATTTTCAAATTCCGGGCAATCTGCCTTTTTGGTAAAGAATCCTCTTCGATTTTCCGTTAGTTCAGGTTCAGGATCTAGACCTATGGACCAGCTTAAATATCTGCGATCCGAAAGACTTTCCTCATCTGGGAGGTGCCAATCGAAGATCAGGTTGCTCAGCTTTGCGCTTCCCATGGTTAGTTCCATTAAGCATTTGACCAATATGTTCCATGTATGTTGGTTCCGATCCTCGGATTGCGATGACGAGGTTGTTGCGGTTAATCATTTCGTGTACAATTATCCCACGCTTGTCTTCTGTTACGCCGCCCCAGGAAAATGACTTCGCATTCAAGTCTCCCGCAATCAAGACATCGCCCTTATGCCCGCCATATACGCTACGGCCTACCGTACAGGTTACATGAGCAGGTTTGCCTACGCAGATCAACCGTACGCAAGAAACTGCACTGTTCTATTCCCACACACGCTCCGGTCTACCTGCGCAGGCAAACCTGCACAGGTAGACCTGTCATGTGGAACGTTGTGTGTATGGCGGGCATTAGATTTAATTGTACAATGGAAGTGTCCAGTTCCTTTATAGGTTTTTTAAATAAATCGTTTTCTGCTGGTCTTGTTTGTGGTGGCAACTAAACGGAAATGGCATGAAGTGCCAACTTGCCGCTAACTAATTTAGACTACTCTCCTAAGTTTGTTGCATGGCTCCGCATTATAGATTGCGTTTATTGGAGGATCAGTAATAATCAGTGACAATAATAGACAGACAAGACTAGGCAGACAAGTCTAGACAGACAAGTCTAGACAGACAAGACTAGACAGACAAGACTAGATAGACAAGACTAGACAGACAAGACTAGACAGACACGACTAGACAGACAAGACTAGACAGACAAGACTAGAAAGACAAGACTAGACAGACAATACTAGACAGACAAGACTAGACAGACAAGACTAGACAGACAAGACTAGACAGACAAGACTGGACAGACAAGACTAGACAGACAAGACTAGACAGACAAGACTAGACAGACAAGACTAGACAGACAAGACTAGACAGACAAGACTAGACAGACAAGACTAGACAGACAAGACTAGACAGACAAGACTAGACAGACAAGACTAGACAGACAAGACTAGACAGACAAGACTAGACAGACAAGACTAGACAGACAAGACTAGACAGACAAGACTAGACAGACAAGACTAGACAGACAAGACTAGACAGACAAGACTAGACAGACAAGACTAGACAGACAAGACTAGACAGACAAGACTAGACAGACAAGACTAGACAGACAAGACTAGACAGACAAGACTAGACAGACAAGACTAGACAGACAAGACTAGACAGACAAGACTAGACAGACAAGACTAGACAGACAAGACTAGACAGACAAGACTAGACAGACAAGACTAGACAGACAAGACTAGACAGACAAGACTAGACAGACAAGACTAGACAGACAAGACTAGACAGACAAGACTAGACAGACAAGACTAGACAGACAAGACTAGACAGACAAGACTAGACAGACAAGACTAGACAGACAAGACTAGACAGACAAGACTAGACAGACAAGACTAGACAGACAAGACTAGACAGACAAGACTAGACAGACAAGACTAGACAGACAAGACTAGACAGACAAGACTAGACAGACAAGACTAGACAGACAAGACTAGACAGACAAGACTAGACAGACAAGACTAGACAGACAAGACTAGACAGACAAGACTAGACAGACAAGACTAGACAGACAAGACTAGACAGACAAGACTAGACAGACAAGACTAGACAGACAAGACTAGACAGACAATACTAGACAGACAAGACTAGACAGACAAGACTAGACAGACAAGACTAGACATGTCAGGGAAAGCACCTGGTCCAGACAATATTCCAAATGAGATCATCACAGAAGTGGTGGAAATGTGGCCAGAGTTGTTGCTGGAAACTTACAATGCGTGTCTTCGAAAGGGAATTTTCGCTACGCAATGGAAAAGACAAAAACTCGTCTTACTGAGAAAAGGGGACAAACCATTAGAAGAACCATCGTCATACCGACCGTTATGCCTCCTGGACAACATAGGGAAATTTTTTGAAAGACTAATACTTAGGAGACTTGAGACATATATCGAAAACAACGGAGGACTGTCCCAATGGCAGTATGGTTTTCGAAAAGGTCGATCAACCGTGGACGCTATTGCTGAAGTAATTAGAGCAGCAGAAAAGGTCCAAAATGGAACACGGCAATCGAAAGGTTATTGTGCATTAGTGACCCTTGACGTTAAAAACGCCTTTAATTCAGCAAGGTGGGATGTAATCATGAAGGCATTAGCATCAAGACAGACACCAGAATACTTGAGAAAGATGATAAGCAGCTACTTGAGCGACCGACGGTTGATATACCACACGGACGAAGGTGAAGTTGAGTATGAGGTAACGGCGGGTGTCCCACAAGGATCGGTATTGGCACCATTCTTGTGGAACATTATGTACGATGGCTTGCTAAACCTAGACTTGCCTAGAACAGCGCAAATAGTTGGGTTCGCAGATGACGCCGCGGTGGTAGTGACTGCAAAGGAAATAAGTACACTAGAACTAGCAACTAACGAAACCCTTCGGCGGGCAAATAATTGGTTAAAAGAGCAGGGTCTAACAATGGCAGTTCATAAAACAGAAGCGATACTTATCACGGATAAGAGACTATTCACCCCACCGAAACTCGTTCTGGAAGGGCAAAATATCCCTTTATCGAAATCATTGAGGTACCTTGGCGTCCAACTCGATAGCGGTCTGAGATACACAGACCATATAGCCAAAACATCGAAAAAGGCAGCGTCTACAGTGACAGCTTTGGTAAGGTTGATGCCGAACATTGGAGGACCGAGGGAATTAAAACGTAAACTTCTCAACAATGTGGTACACTCAAAAATTCTCTACGCCTCGGAAATATGGGCGGGCGTAACGAAAAAGATTGGAGCGAGAAAACTACTTACAGGAGTACAAAGAAGAAGTGCTCTAAGAGTAATTTCTGCCTACAGAACGGTTTCGGAGGCCGCGGCGCTGGTACTTGCAAGCACACCCCCAATAGACTTACTGATTCGCGAGAAACAAGAAGTCTACGAAGACCTGCAACAACACAGGGCGAAAAAAGAAGTAAAACACGAAAGAGCAGCCGCTAAGGAGAGAGCACGTAAGAGACTCATGGACCGATGGCAGACAAGATGGGATAACGACACTAGTGGCAGGTGGACATACAGACTTATCCCTAACGTAACAGCATGGTATGAAAGGTCACACGGACATATGAGTTACCATCTTACACAAGCACTCACTGGTCATGGATGCTTCAACGCATACCTCGAACGGTTTAAAAAAAGAGACACGGCGGAGTGTTTTTATTGCGGTCATACCCCAGACGACGCACAACACACTATCTTCATGTGTACAGAATCAGAGAACGAAAGAACTCGACTCGCAGAGACACTAGGCGGTACAAAACTAGAAGAACAGAACATCATGGAAGTTATGTTAGAGAGTGAGCATAACTGGGATGCAGTACAAGCTTACATAACCGAAATCATGTTGGGAAAAGAACAAATGGAGAGAGAATGGAAGGCGATTATAATATCAAACGAAACACAAAGAAGCTAACATGGACGACTAGATATGTGACGAAAAGACCGAAAAATGGTTTATCACACGACTGCATAACTAATACGACAGAAGACGAAAGACGATATCGAAACGAGTAAAGGACAATAAAAATAACAGTAAGGAAACAATTGGTACAAACACCACCACCCACCTGAAGTAATGCTCACGCAGTTCCGGGTGGAGTGTAGTGTAGAGACAGAGGAGGGGGTTTAGTGGGTATGCTGGTCACGAAGAACTCGATCAGAGAGCCCCACACTACACGGGTTTGAATATCCGGTGTGCAACAATGCATTCCCCCTCCTCTCTGAAAAAAAAAAAAAAAAAAAAAGAAAAAAAAAAAGACAATACTAGACAGACAATACTAGACAGACAAGACTAGACAGACAAGACTAGACAGACAAGACTAGACAGACAATACTAGACAGACAATACTAGACAGACAAGACTAGACAGACAAGACTAGACAGACAAGACTAGACAGACAAGACTAGACAGACAAGACTAGACAGACAATACTAGACAGACAATACTAGACAGACAAGACTAGACAGACAAGACTAGACAGACAAGACTAGACAGACAAGACTAGACAGACAATACTAGACAGACAAGACTAGACAGACAAGACTAGACAGACAAGACTAGACAGACAAGACTAGACAGACAAGACTAGACAGACAAGACTAGACAGACAATACTAGACAGACAAGACTAGACAGACAAGACTAGACAGACAAGACTAGACAGACAAGACTAGACAGACAAGACTAGACAGACAAGACTAGACAGACAAGACTAGACAGACAAGACTAGACAGACAAGACTAGACAGACAAGACTAGACAGACAAGACTAGACAGACAATAATAGACAGACAAGACTAGACAGACAAGACTAGACAGACAAGACTAGACAGACAAGACTAGACAGACAAGACTAGACAGACAAGACTAGACAGACAAGACTGTGTTTTGTGATATTTTTGTATTTTTATTTTTATTTTTAAATTTATATTTTTTTTGTGTATGTGGTTTCTATATGCCAGTAGGTTAATAAATAAATAATAGTCTTGTCTGTCTAGTCTTGTCTGTCTAGTCCTGTCTGTCTAGTCTTGTCTGTCTAGTCTTGTCTGTCTAGTCCTGTCTGTCTAGTCTTGTCTGTCTAGTCTTGTCTGTCTAGTCTTGTCTGTCTAGTCTTGTCTGTCTAGTCTTGTCTGTCTAGTCTTGTCTGTCTAGTCTTGTCTGTCTAGTCTTGTCTGTCTAGTCTTGTCTGTCTAGTCTTGTCTGTCTAGTCTTGTCTGTCTAGTCTTGTCTGTCTAGTCTTGTGTGTCTAGTCTTGTCTGTCTAGTCTTGTCTGTCTAGTCTTGTCTGTCTAGTCTTGTTTGTCTAGTCTTGTCTGTCTAGTCTTGTCTGTCTAGTCTTGTCTGTCTAGTCTTGTCTGTCTAGTCTTGTCTGTCTAGTCTTGTCTGTCTAGTCTTGTTTGTCTAGTCTTGTCTGTCTACTCTTGTCTGTCTAGTCTTGTCTGGCTAGTCTTGTCTGTCTAGTCTTGTCTGTCTAGTCTTGTCTGTCTAGTCTTGTCTGTCTAGTCTTGTCTGTCTAGTCTTGTCTGTCTAGTCTTGTCTGTCTAGTCTTGTCTGTCTAGTCTTGTCTGTCTAGTCTTGTCTGTCTAGTCTTGTCTGTCTAGTCTTGTCTGTCTAGTCTTGTCTGTCTAGTCTTGTCTGTCTAGTCTTGTCTGTCTAGTCTTGTCTGTCTAGTCTTGTCTGTCTAGTCTTGTCTGTCTAGTCTTGTCTGTCTAGTCTTGTCTGTCTAGTCTTGTCTGTCTAGTCTTGTCTGTCTAGTCTTGTCTGTCTAGTCTTGTCTGTCTAGTCTTGTCTGTCTAGTCTTGTCTGTCTAGTCTTGTCTGTCTAGTCTTGTCTGTCTAGTCTTGTCTGTCTAGTCTTGTCTGTCTAGTCTTGTCTGTCTAGTCTTGTCTGTCTAGTCTTGTCTGTCTAGTCTTGTCTGTCTAGTCTTGTCTGTCTAGTCTTGTCTGTCTAGTCTTGTCTGTCTAGTCTTGTCTGTCTAGTCTTGTCTGTCTAGTCTTGTCTGTCTAGTCTTGTCTGTCTAGTCTTGTCTGTCTAGTCTTGTCTGTCTAGTCTTGTCTGTCTAGTCTTGTCTGTCTAGTCTTGTCTGTCTAGTCTTGTCTGTCTAGTCTTGTCTGTCTAGTCTTGTCTGTCTAGTCTTGTCTGTCTAGTCTTGTCTGTCTAGTCTTGTCTGTCTAGTCTTGTCTGTCTAGTCTTGTCTGTCTAGTCTTGTCTGTCTAGTCTTGTCTGTCTAGTCTTGTCTGTCTAGTCTTGTCTGTCTAGTCTTGTCTGTCTAGTCTTGTCTGTCTAGTCTTGTCTGTCTAGTCTTGTCTGTCTAGTCTTGTCTGTCTAGTCTTGTCTGTCTAGTCTTGTCTGTCTAGTCTTGTCTGTCTAGTCTTGTCTGTCTAGTCTTGTCTGTCTAGTCTTGTCTGTCTAGTCTTGTCTGTCTAGTCTTGTCTGTCTAGTCTTGTCTGTCTAGTCTTGTCTGTCTAGTCTTGTCTGTCTAGTCTTGTCTGTCTAGTCTTGTCTGTCTAGTCTTGTCTGTCTAGTCTTGTCTGTCTAGTCTTGTCTGTCTAGTCTTGTCTGTCTAGTCTTGTCTGTCTAGTCTTGTCTGTCTAGTCTTGTCTGTCTAGTCTTGTCTGTCTAGTCTTGTCTGTCTAGTCTTGTCTGTCTAGTCTTGTCTGTCTAGTCTTGTCTGTCTAGTCTTGTCTGTCTAGTCTTGTCTGTCTAGTCTTGTCTGTCTAGTCTTGTCTGTCTAGTCTTGTCTGTCTAGTCTTGTCTGTCTAGTCTTGTCTGTCTAGTCTTGTCTGTCTAGTCTTGTCTGTCTAGTCTTGTCTATCTAGTCTTGTCTGTCTAGTCTTGTCTGTCTAGTCTTGTCTGTCTAGTCTTGTCTGTCTAGTCTTGTCTGTCTAGTCTTCTCTGTCTAGTCTTGTCTGTCTAGTCTTGTCTGTCTAGTCTTGTCTGTCTAGTCTTGTCTGTCTAGTCTTGTCTATCTAGTCTTGTCTGTCTAGTCTTGTCTGTGTAGTCTTGTCTGTCTAGTCTTGTCTGTCTAGTCTTGTCTGTCTAATCTTGTCTGTCTAGTCTTGTTTGTCTAGTCTTGTCTGTCTAGTCTTGTCTGTCTAGTCTTGTCTGTCTAGTCTTGTCTGTCTAGTCTTGTCTGTCTAGTCTTGTCTATCTAGTTTTGTCTGTCTAGTCTTGTCTGTCTAGTCTTGTCTGTCTAGTCTTGTCTGTCTAGTCTTGTCTGTCTAGTCTTGTCTGTCCAGTCTTGTCTGTCTAGTCTTGTCTGTCTAGTCTTGTCTGTCTAGTCGTGTCTGTCTAGTCTTGTCTGTCTAGTCTTGTCTGTCTAGTCTTGTCTGTCTAATTTTGTCTGTCTAGTCTTGTCTGTCTAGTCTTGTCTGTTTAGTCTTGACTGTCTAGTATTGTCTGTCTAGTCTTGTCTGTCTAGTTTGTCTGTCTAGTCTTGTCTTCTAGTCTCGTCTATCTATTCTTGTCTGTCTAGTCTTGTCTTCTAGTCTCGTCTATCTATTCTTGTATGTCTAGTCTTGTCTATCTAGTCTTGTATGTCTAACTCAAATCAAAATCGCAATTTATATAAATTTACCTCATTTGTGAAAAAAATTAATAAACTGGGTCCGACAAAGGTCAAATTGATAAACAATATTTTAATAAGAATTTGCCCAAGAAGTTTGTAAATTATGCAATAATTTAATTAAATTGAAATATTGCATACCAAAAAACATTGAGGTCATCTTTGATTTATTTTTGTTTACGTGCACGTTTAGGCATAAAGACTAAACTGTTGTAGCGTAATGCCCCTTATTCTGTATTAATATAATTTTTCTCCGCGTTTTTTGTGATTCGCGGTGTCGTACGCAATCAAAATTCTACCAGGTTTTCGTTTCCAGCTCTTTGTAAATATACTGGATGCGGCAGCTAAACTTGCATTTTTTAACTAACTGTAAGAAAGAGACGGTTGTATTTTTTTCAATTTAATTGATAAGATGTTAATCTAAGTTGAAAAGCATTTAAGAAACATTAATCATTTGTTACAAATATCATTATTAAGGTGTCGTCCATCTCGATCGATGCATTCTTGCAGGCGATGTCTAAAATTGATCATTACATCAGGGCTCATCTGATTAGGGATTCTTTCGATTTTTCCACAAAACCTAGACCCTAAACGACACTTCACAAAAAATCGCATGTGGTGAGATTGGGTGAACGAGCCGGACCAACATCGCGGAAGTTCGGTCATATATATAGTACTGTATTAAGCCGGGGTTATATTAGAGCCACGCGGTTACATATATTTAGTATGAACGTGGTTACATTAGCACAGTCCCGCGTGTCGCCGAGCGAGCTGACGCCACGCAGACCACTCGATTTCGATCGGCGTGGCATCGCTTGTGGGGGAAGAAACGCGTTGACTTGCTCCGTGCTAGTATAATCACCACGTGGCTACGCGCATTCCGGCGCAGTGTGTTGACGAGCAAGCAAGCAGACGTCTACCACATTTCAGTACACGCGCAAGATGTCCGCCGACGAACTTATTGAGCTTGTAAGAGAGTATAAATTGCTCTTGTCTGATCTTGTCTACTCTTGTCTGGTACTCTTGTTTTGTTGTGTTGACTAGCAAGCAAGCAGAATACATTAACATTAAGGTTAATGCATTTACTGGGTGCACCCAGTATCTCCTCTTTGAATGGTATCAAATATTATTTATCTTTATCTACACACCAAAATGAACACATTAATAAACACATTATTGGATGTGAAGGATGCCATTATTATAATCGTATGTAATAGTATCCAATTGGACTTTTACGCACGATTTGGATACTTTTACACACGATTATAATAATGGCATTCTTCACATACAATAATGTATTTATTATTGCGTTCGTATTGGTGTGTGAGTAGATAAAATAATGTATGACACACGTGTGTGAAAGGCTTTCGTGCAATCAATGCGATTGCGAAACTTCGCAACTCATGCACAGAAGCCCTTTTTCACACAATTGTATCATAAACTATTATTATATAGTTTTTTTGTGATATTCTTGAGTAGCTAGTTATTCTTGCCTGGTCTTGAATGGTTTGCCTTGTCCTGGCTGGTCGTGACTTAATAATGAAACTCCATTTAATTTACATTGGACTTTTACGCACGATTTGGATATCTTTACATACGATTATAATAATGGCATTCTTCACATACAATAATGTATTTATTATTGCGTTCGTATTGGTGTATGAGTAGATAAAATAATGTATGACACACGTGTGTGAAAGGCTTTCGTTCAATCATTGCGATTGCGAAACTTCGCAACTCATGCACAAAAGCCCTTTTTTACACACTTGTATTATAAACTACTATTATATAGTTTTGTTGAGATATTCTTGAGGTCCTCACTCTGGTCCTGCGTGGTCGTGACTTAATAATGAAACTCCATTTAATTTACTTTTGACTTTTGCGCATGTTTTGGATACCTTTACACACGATTATAATAATGTTATTCTTCACATACAATAATGTATTTATTATTGCGTTCGTATTGGTGTGTGAGTAGATAAAATAATGTATGACACACGTGTGTGAAAGGCTTTCGTGCAATCAATGCGATTGCGAAACTTCGCAACTTATGCACAAAATCCCTTTTTCACACAATTGTATCATAAACTACTATTATATAGTTTTTTTTGTGATATTCTTGAGTAGCTAGTTATTCTTGCCTGGTCTTGAATGGTTTGCCTGGTCCTGCCTGGTCGTGACTTAATAATGAAACTCCATTTAATTTACATTGAACTTGTACGCACGATTTGGATATCTTTACACACGATTATAATAATGGCATTCTTCACATACAATAATGTATTTATTATTGCGTTCGTATTGGTGTGTGAGTAGATAAAATAATTTATGACACACGTGTGTGAAAGGCTTTTGTGCACTGATTGCGATTAAACCACTCGGCCTCGGTTCGTGCTTTAAACTTCGCAACTCATGCACAAAAGCCCTTCCTCACACACTTGTATCTTAAACTACTATTATATAGTTTTGTTCAGATATTCTTAACTAGCTAGTTATTCTTGCCTGGTCTTGTGTGGTTTGTCTGGTCCTGCCTGGTCGTGACTGGTCCGGTCTGGTCCTGTCTGGTCTTCTCAGATCTCGCCTGGCCTTGTTTGGTCCTGTTAATCCTATCTAATCTCGATAGGTCCCTATGGTCTTCTGTGGTTATGTCTGGCCTTCTCTGGTCTTGTGTGCCCTTGCTTGATTTTGCCTTGTCCTGTATGAGCTTGTAGGGTCCTGCCTGATTCTGTTTGTTCCCGTCTAGTTCTGTCTGGTCATGTCTAGTCTTTTCTAGTGTTGTCTGGTGTTGTCTGGCCGTGTCTGCTCTTGTCTGTTGTTGCCTGGTGTTATCTTGTTCTGTTTAGATTTGTCTTGTCTTGTATGGCCCTTTTTTACTCATGACTAGTCTGACCTGATATTGTCTGGCCTTGTCAGGTCCTGTCTAGTACTGCCTGGACTTGTCTGGTTATGTCTGCTCTTGCCTATTCTTGTCCAGTTTTGCGCAGTATTGCTCAGCCTTGTCCAGTTTTCTCAAGTCGTGTCAGACTTGTTCAGTCTTGCACAGCCTTGTCTAATTTTATCCAGTCTTGTCTAGTCTTGTCCAGTCTTGTCCTGTCTTGTCCAATATTGTTCATTCTTGTCCAGACTTGTCCAGCCTTGTCCAGTCTTCTCCAATTTTGTCCAGTCTTATCAGTCTTGTCTAATCTAACCTAGTCTAGCCTTTTCTTGCCTAGTCTTGTGTATTATTTTTTTATCTAGTCCTGTCTAGTTTTCTGTAGTCTAATCTAGTTTAGTCAAGCCTTGTTTATTATTTTTTAGTTTTATTCCGTCTTGGTTATATCAAATATAGTGCTATATTATCTTGTCTGATATGATTTGGTCTTGTCTGAACATGCCTGTTCCTTTGTAGCCTTATGTATAATAATAATAGCCTATCTACTAGTACTGATGCCTTAAATGTAGCCTAAATAGCCTTATAAAATAGTTTAAACAATTGTGCCAAAAATGAGAGACTATTACATAAGAACAAGTTTTCTTACTAAGGTTTTATTGAATTTGTATGTTAACATTTATCATTTGAGTCCTTGATTTTTTTTGCTATATAAGTTGTACGTGTGGCCCCGCTCTAAATGTAAGACGTAATATAATCATACTTTTTATATCGACTGTTGGGTTGAGGATAAAAGCGAGAATGGTAGAGAAAACCGGTTCAGTTGAGTTGAGAACGCACGATTTTTTAGATCATGGAGAACATTGTACGAGGACCGGTTTTGGTATCGAAATTTCCAGACGGAACTTTGGGAAAAATATTTTTCGAGAAACTTAAGGAAAAGGCTCAAAGTAATGATGTTATTTTTGTAAGTCATTTCTTATAAAAAGTATCTTTCACAAAATCATTAAAAAGTTCTAATCGCTAAAATCATTACAAGACAACTATTTACTAATATTTCAATTTTGTAATTGAATTTAAATAATGTTGAAAGAACGTGAATTAAAGCGTTATGCCATTATACATGGCAGTTTAAATATAGGCTAGGAACTAGGATTAAAGTGCTAGAATGTAATACAAATTCGTAATCAAATATTTCTTTACATTGAATTGAAAAATTCAATATGTTTTTACGCACTTATATAAATGTGGTAAAAACATAGTGAATTTTTCAATTCAATGTAAGTATGAACTGTAGTTCATACTCCACGTAGTAACTGTCGCAACCATCCTATTGATAATTATTTCTTTAATTTTGAATTTTAGGTGAATCATGACACTGGAGTTTCCTTGACATATAAAGAATTATTTGAGAAAACTGTTAAACTGGCGAAAAGTTTTAAGAAATTTGGAATTGGAAAAGGAGATATCGTTGGAATAGTTAGTTACAATAGTTTGGACTACAGTGTTCTGATTATATCTTGCTACTACGTGGGAGCTATTGTAGCTCCCTTAAATCCCGAGTATACATACAGTAAGAATATACAAAAACATAACTACCTAATTTATGTAGATTTACTGTTTCCTAAAAATTTGCTTAGAATTTCAATTTTAGACAAAATATTTAAAACTTGAAAATATAATTAGAATTTCAAAATTCCGCACAAATTTGTGACTAAAACAATCAACAATAACGTATTAAAAACTTTATATTTATAAATTAATCTTGAATTGAAATTTTCATTCAACTTTTCCAATTTCAATTCAACTCCATGGACAAGATTAGAAAAGAACAGACCAGATAAGACCATACAAACCCAGACAAAACCAGATCAGACAAGACCAGAACAGACAAGACCTGAACAGACAAGACCGGAACAGACAAGACTATAGTCCATTTTTTTAAGAATTCAGTAACTAGAAACGTTATTTACACTATGACAAGTGTTCAATCTAGTTACAAAATTTGGCGCTAAATTCAAATATAGTTCCTTGAATATAAAATTGGTAATTTATTATTGGTTTCATTGAATATCTTATTATTATTGATTAAATACTCCAAATGGCAACAATAGTAATAAAATACAACAAATAAATGGAGAAAAACGCAAAACATCTAAATGATACATACAGATCAGATGATAATTGTGAATTGACATGGCAGCCATTGACAATTAACAGCTGCAAATGTATGTGAAAAGAAAGAGAGACCAGAGGTTGAGATGGAGAAGTAAATATCGTCGGTGTGAACTTCTCCTCGATTTAAGCCAATCAGAGAATAAGGTCAAATAAGTCCTATCTTCCCTGTACTGCATTCTTAAAAAAATGGACTATAGACAGGACTAGACGAGACCAGACAAGAACAGACAGAACCAAACAAGACTATACAAGACAAGACAAGACCAGATAAGATCACACAAGACTAGATAATACCAAAGAAGACCAAACAGGATCGTATAAAACCAGAGAAAACTCAAAAGAAGATCAAATAAGCTCGGACAAGTCGAGACTAGACGATATAAGAAAACTTGTATCTCCATTTATTTTGCTTCGCGAATGGGTCGCTTAGAACCACGCGAAATCAACACTTTCTAGCCTTCCTGTTGGCTCAGTATTCCTTCATGCTAGGGTTTCTGGTTCGGATATATTCGAACCGCAAATCCGCGGTTTTCTGTTCAATAACCGAAACCGCATACCCGTCATAAAAATCCGCGGTTTTCGGTTTTATCCAAAGATAAATAAAAATAAAATACATTGAATTAGTGTTCTTTCAAACATTGCAAACTGTTACTGCAAAAATGGCAACCATCGATGGTATATGTGTTCGAGCAATTTCAAAATCTGCATTTATTCGGAAAGCAATAGCTGGCCGATTTCCCAAGCAAATCTTGCCAAAATGTTCTTCAAGTGTTATGACCTTAATTCAAAAGGAATACGAAGAAAGAAATGATTTTACAGTTTCAAGAATTAAAAGCAAATAGACAAAAAATGAGTACTACGCTAGATGAGTCGACTAGTTTGAGACGCCGAAGATACTTAAACATTAATATTCATGGAGAAAACAATTTTTATTGCAATTCAGGCTTTCTGCGAATTGAAGGAGCTTGTTCTGCAAATAATATAATAAGTGTTGAAAAACATTTAGATTCATTTAGTATCAGTTTCAGAAATGTTATTTTGGGTGGCTTGGATTAGAAAGTTAAAGTTCGCGGTGACGTCGCGACGCCGTTGTCGGAAATTTCGCAATGCGGTTTTTAGTCGCGCTTTATCACAAGAGTAGGGAAAGATGATACGTTCTAAAACCGCCTCCCTTATGGGGATTTACATGTAACCCTCCGCTTTATGGGAAATTACATGTAATCCCTCCGCCTTATGGGGAATTACATGTAAAATTTAGCCTACCCCTCCGTATGGGGAATCCTATACAAAATATTTCTGAACGCGACCGAGCGTGTATGTGTAGATGGCGCCAGGGTGGTTGGCACCGGAGGGAAAGAGGGATTTAGACCGTACAATATCGAACACGAATAGACTAGCGGTAAAATTCAAAATGGGTTGCGGGATGGATATTAATTTGTGAAGCTGCTTACCCCATAAGAGTAAATGGGTGCGACAAGGATAAAACATCAAGAGGGATGTATTGATAAGAACCGCCGAGTGAACATATTTTCGGTTTATCTTATCAGCTGAGCGCGAGTGTAGAAATAAACACTGTCAGTTTCTTGGAATTAATGTGTTTATCCTATTAAGTGTTTGGCCTAGTTTTTTATGAACCCGTGCAAAGAATCGTGGGAAAGTTAAAACCGTCGAGTCAGCATTTTCCTGTTCCAACTTGTCTGGATGAATCATTGAACACATGATACATCCGGCGCATTTTGATTGGCTTATTGAGTCTACATACTGAATCAATAGATGTCTAAGGAGAATTGTGGTATCTAAGGTGGTAAGGTGGTATCTCCATTTATGTCTTTTTTCTATTTCAGGAGAAATAAAATTCGCATTTGATATAACAAAGCCTAAAATAGTATTCACCCAGGAAAACAATTTGGAATCATTACAAAAACTGGAAGACGAATCCGATTACCTGAAGACCATTATTTTGATGGGCCCGCAGAAAATCAACGTTCAAAATTTTAACGAGCTGTTAAATGGGGATATTGATGACTTCCAATTGCCATATTTGAACACCAGTCCAAAGGAATTAGTAGCTGCAGTACTTTCCTCCTCTGGTACAACTGGCCCACCTAAAGGTGTTATGCTTACTCATGAAAATTTTAGAATCGCCTTTACTTATTTTCTGTAAGTAATAGATTAAAGAAGACTATATAGAAGACCATACGGATCTACATAAAAAAGGGAAGAGTGAATAGAACTGGGTGAAAGTATATGACTAGACATATCCAATCAATACTAGTAGACCAATCAATACTAACTAGTAGATAGGCTATAACAGTTCTGGACCAATATCCCATAAGGATTTACATAGGGTCTGAATTCACATTTTTTCTGATCACGTGTCTGGTTCTAGCGCATGCGCAAACCGCCAACCGTCTGGTTCTAGCGCATGCGAAAACCGCCAACCGTCTGGTTCTAGCGCATGCGCAAACCGCCAATACCTGTTTTTTAGCTGATTACTACCTGTTTAAACCTATTTATTAGTTGATTAAATCTGTTAATTAGCTGATTACTACCCGTTTAAACTTGTTTATTAGCTGATTACACCTGTTTATTATCTGATTGCTACCTGTTTAAACCTGTTTATTAGCTTTTAGGCCTGTGTTATTAGCTGATTACTACCTGTTTAAACCTGGTCATTAGCTGGTTAAACCTGTTTATTACCTGATTACTACCTGTTTAAACCTATTTATTAGCTGATTAAACCTGTGTATTAGCTGATTACTACCTGTTTACCATAGGGGGTGTTTAGCCGTAAAACAACTCGCTAGCTAGACGTGTTGGTGAGTTCATAGTTCAGCCGCCCAATCTGGAACAGACGCTTTTGGCAATCCGCCCATTCTGGATCAGACGCTGCCTGAAAGATTGTTAGTTTAGGTCCACCCCGAGTATTTGTTTTCCTCGGTACCACCATATCTGGGAGGCATCCCCCTATCCGCCACCTGGGGAGGCGCCCGATAGAGGACTAGCAAACCCCCACGGGTTTTTAAAATATATGACAAATTTAGTTCCCAGTGAGCAAGTACTCATTGCTGATGAGGAAGTAGCTTTGTTGGATAAGTACAATTATCTTGGTCATGAAATCCAAATCTCACGAGACAACCAATCCTCCAAATGAAAAGAAGAGTTACACTATCTTGAGCAGCCTATGGCAAACTTGCGGAAGTCTTTAAAAGCGACATACCACAATGTTTACAGAGGAAGGTGTTTGATCGGTGTGTGTTGCCCGTCATGATCTATGGAGCTGAAACCTTAACACTAACCACAGCAAGTGCTAACAAACTTATGGTAACACAGCGCAAGATGGAAAGCTCCATGCTCGGAGTGTCACTGCGGGATCATATAAGAAATGAAGATTTACGAAGGAGAACCGGGGTCACAGATCTAGTTATCCAAATTCGCAAACTCAAGTCGAAGTGGGCTGGACATGTGGCACGAATGACGGAGGGGTGATGGGTGAAAAGCTGCACGAGTGGAGACCGCGCTTGGATGAAAGAAGTAAGGGAAGACCCCCTACACGTTGGATGGATGATCTAAAAAGATGTGCAGGCAACTGGATACAGAGAGGCTCAAGACAGGAGGGAATGGGAAGAAATGGGGGAGGCTTATGTGCAGCAGTGGACACAGAGAGCTGAATGATCACGATGATGATGACTACCTGTTGATACCTGTCCTAGAAAATACTGCATAAACAAGTATTGGCGGTTTGCGCATGCGCTAGAACCAGACACGTGACCGGAAGAAATGTGAATTCAGACCCCTATGTAAATCTTTATGGGATTTTGGTGCAGAACTGTTATAGCCTACCTACTAATACTATACTAAAGAAGGTCTTATTAGACTAAACTAGAAAGCAGGAGTTTATCAAGAAAATGGTAAGCTCCGAAAATCGGGTTTCTCGTTTTTTTTACCTGATTTAATTGATGCAAATCGTTTTTCAAAGTGCTTTAGTAACCGCGGAAAAGTAAAATGAAGCTTCTAAGTGGCCCGGTTCAAGAAATATTTAGATTTTTGTAATATAAAATTGACATTTTCAACACAACAACTGATGTGAATTACTGGTCACATAACTAAAAATTTGCCCACGTAGCTGAACCGGCGTTGCCAATTTTAACTCTTTTAAAGGAAAATTAAGAAATGCATAACATCAAGTTGTGGGCTCCTGCTCTAAATATTCAGCAGTTCGTTCCTTCCTTCTGTCATTCCCTCTCGTCTTTCTCCTTTTGTTGTATAATTTCCTAGACGTTGGCACCGATGTCGTTCCACTGCTCCTCGCTTTCCAGCATCCAACCGATTAGCGCTCGGGGGCCCAGTACCCCGCCGCTAATTACTTCGTCCTCTGGCCTGCTCACTTGTCGCAACTGAACAATGTATGCTCGGACGTTTCTCGTTCCTTGTTACAATACGGACAATTTTTCACCGTCGTTTTGCCTATCCTTTTCCGATAGCTTTGGAAACAACAATGGCCCGTCAGCGCTATTGTCAGGTGATAGGTCAGCTGCCCATGTTTCCTCTCCAGCCAAGGCTTAACGTCTGGTATCAGCCTGTAAGTCAATTTAGACCTGTCTTTTTCCCATGACTACTGCCACTTTTGGATCGTTCTACGCCTTTCTTCTTCTTTTATATTCCGTGCATCATTATCCTCCTAATGCTGGGGCCCTCTCCTCCACCGTAGCTCCATCGGGATTAGCTTTGCCAGCACCCGCACTGCCTCAGTCCCGACAGTTCTGAATGCACATACTACCCTGAAGGCGATCTCCCTTTGCGCCCTTTTCAGGGCTTCCTTATGCCTTTGGACTTTGGTGCAGCCGGCCCACACCGGTGCTCCGTACAAAACAACGTTGTTCACGACGGATGCCAGTACTCTTCTTTTATTTTCCGATGCTCCTCCGGCTCTCGGGAGTATTCTAAATGGGTTGTTTATTCTGTTGTACGCTTTGGCGTCTCCCGAAGGTTAGCTTTTTGTCGAAAACGATTCCCAACTATTTCATGTGCTTCTGTGGGCATATTGTTCTACCACCCAGTGCAAGTTTCTTACTCCCAATTAAAAGTACGGCCTCTGTTTTGTCCGGTGCTATTTTCAAGCGGTTCGCGCTCATCCACTCTTGTATCGCTTCTAGTGCCGCGTTGGTTTTACACTCTAGCGCGCTCTCTCCTTTTGGTGTGACCACTAGGGCCAGATAGTCCACGTACGCAACGGTCTCCGCACCGTCCGGGAGAGGTCACGTTCAGAACTACGTCGTACAATAGGTTCTTAAACGGGGTCCCAGTACGGACCCTTGGGGAACCCCGGCCGTGACTTCTATTTTGTCCTGTCCCACTACCGACAGCAGCCTGTCGTAGAAATAGCTCTTTGTCGTGCCTACCAGATAGTCGGGCAATTTTCTGCTTTCCAACTCTTTTACTATGTTATTCCACGATGCCGAGTTGAACGCATTCTATACGTCTATCGTCGCGAGAGCGACAAGTTCCCTGGTCTTTGATGATTTTTTTCTTTCTTTCTCCGCCAGGTTTAGGATATGTCTTGCGGCCATGACGGTGAACTTTCATATCCTGAAGCTGTGCTGCTTCGCCCAGAGTTCCTCTTTCCCCGTCAGTTCCTTTGTGATACTATTAACCAGGATTCTCTCGAACAGCTTACCAAAACTGTCCAGCATACATATCGGTCGATAGGCATCTGGACTCGTCGGAGGTTTATTGGGCTTCGGGATGAGCGCCAGTCTTGCTTCTTTCCACCTTTTCGGGAACGTTCATCATTTCTTTTTTCAGTACGTGCTGCACGGTTTCGGGAAAAGTACATGCACACAAGCTTTACGACTTCCACTGGAATGTCGTCGGGGCCCTGTGCTTTTTTTGTTTTCATTTTAGCCGCTGCTTCTTCTAATTCCTCAGGCGTAATTTCCTGGGCGTCCACCCGGTTTACTTGTGCGTCACGAAAAGGCTTGCCACCACCCATTTTCTTGAATATTCGCTTAAGTTGTAACTAAGGATTTTTTAGTTTATCGGTCACGATTTTGTAACTAAGCCCCCAAACGTCCCTTTCAACGTCCTCGGGGATTTCTTCCCACTTGGCTTCCTTGGCCCGCGCTGTGAGTGTCCGCAATTTTTTGGGCCATTCCGGTCTTATAGGCCACCGCTAACCCATCGTATTCACCGTTCTGATTCTTCCTATTTCTCGTCGCTCCTCTTCTTGCCTTGGCGCAGGTTAACCTAATCTAATCTGGGTAAAACCAACGGTCCTTGCCACATTGTCCTATATTGGATCGATATTTCGCGCTGCCGCGCGTATGTGGTCTTAATTTATCTCTCCGCTTGGCGGTGGGCAACCTAGTCTAACCTTTTTTTGGGAGGAAGGGGAAACCTTTTATAGGCACGGACTAACTCGGTAGTGTGGGAGTCCTTCTCCTCCAGAGCTAGATTACCCACTAAAACCACCTACCCCCTATTTTTACGCCCTAAAACAACTCGGCACTGCAATCTTGCATAACTTCCAGTTGTGGGTTCTTGCTTTACTTGTCTATTCAAAGGGCGCAACTTTCCCGAGAAGGTGGAAAAACAGCCAGATTGGTACTCATACCGAAGCACAATAAGCCTCCAACTAGTCCTGATGCTTATCGTCCAATTTGCATGCTGGACAATTTCGGCAAGCTGTGTGTGAGAATCCTGGTAAAAAGATACAACAACGAATTGACAGGGAAGGCGGCGCTCTCTGCGAGACAGCATGGGTTTAGGAAGGTAAAGTCCACTGTCACGGCCGCAAGATACATCTTAAACCTGGCAGAGGAAGAAAGAAGGAGATCGCTTAAAACAAGGAAACTGGTAGCACTAGTAACGATAGACGTGCAAAATGCTTTCAACTCGGCACCGTGGAGGATCATTGTCGAGGAGCTGGAGCGCAGGAGGATGCCCGCATACCTAGTAGGCCTAACCATAAGCTACTTCAGCGACAGGCGTCTGTTGGTGGAGGGGCAGGACGAGATAGATGTTACAGCCGGGGTACCACAAGGGTCCGTGCTGGGTCCGCTTTTGTGGAATATTCTATATGACGGAGTTCTCAATGTGGTCTTACCGGACGGTGCGAAAGCCGTTGCCTACGCGGACGACCTGGTCCTAGTGGTCAAAGCAAAACGAGAAAACGAGCTCGAAGAAATAACAAACGCCGCCCTAGACACTATACAAGACTCGATGAACGCAAATCAGCTGGCTATGGCACCGGACAAAACCGAGGCGGTGCTGTTAATCGGTAGGAAGAGATGTGGCCCGGTGGAGTTCGTTCTCGGCGGAAGAACGTTTCGCCCGCAGAAGTTCCTAAAATACCTGGGAATAGTCTTCGATGAGAAGCTAACCTTCGGAAGGCACGTTGAAGAGGCGTGTGCAAAAGCTCACTGCAGGGTGAATAACCTATTGAGGATACTCCCGAGGATCGGAGGGGTCACTGAAAACAAAAGAAGAGTACTGGCATCCGTTGCGAACAATATCGTATTGTATGGGGCACCGGTGCGGGCCAGCTGCACCAAAATCATGAGGCTCAGGGAAGCCCTGAAAAGGGCTCAAAGGAAGATCGCTATTAGGATAGTCAGCGCTTACAGAACTGTCGGGACCGACGCCGGGAATTGGCAAGGCTTATTCCCCTAGAGCTATTGGTAGAAGAAAGAGCCAGAATCGTGGGGCGCAAGCATGACAAGGAGGAGAATGATGCAAGGGCGGTGAAAGAAGAGGGAAGGCGGGAATCCATTCAAAAGCGGCAGGAGTCGTGGGATAAGGATACGAGCAATTGGACCTACAAGCTGTTACCGGATGTTAAGCCCTGGCTGGGTAGGAAGCATGGTCAGATGAGTTACCACATGACAATGGCGCTGACGGGTCATGGCTGCTTTCAGAGCTATACGAAAATAATCGAAAAGACGAACGCGGAGAACTGCCCGTACTGCAACACAGTACTGAGCCGGAGACGGCCGAACACACGCTTTTCACCTGCGATAAGTCGGCAGGACAGAGGGCGAAGTTGAAAGTGTTAAGAGGCGGGGTAAAGTACCCCCGGGCGTTAACAGAGCTGATGCTAGAAAGCGAGGACAGGTGGAACGACGTCGTTGCCATTATCATGCAGCAGAAGGAGAAGGACGAAAGGGAATGGCAGAAAGAAACAAACCTAGTATAAACTGGGTTAAACCAACGATCCTTGCCACATTGACCTCTATTGGATCGAGAGTTCGCGCTACCGCGCGTATGTGATCTTGATTTATCTGCCCCTTTCGCGGTGGGTAACCTAATCTAAACTCCGCCACTGGAGGTTTTCTGTCAGTACCAGTCTTAAAATATTCTGAAAATCCAGAATGGAAAAATAATATCTGAAAGCCATTTTTGTATATACAGTATAATCTGGATAATCCGACACATATGGGACGAGACAACCGCCAGATTATAAGAAAGAGTGGTGGGCGGGAAGAGCGTGAGCGTCTCCAGCCCGCCGGATTACTGGACGTGTCGGCCGATTAACCAACGCCCGAATTACCGAGATTGTACTGTACTTTACGTAAACATGTGATGCAGAAAAATTCAAAAAATTTATCATCATGTTGTCAAAATTAAATTTGGCACCGCTGACCCAGTAGTATGCACATTCTTAGTTATGTGACCAGTCATACACGTCAGTTATTGTGTTGAAAATGTCAATTTTTTTTATTACAAAAACCCAAATATTTCTTAAACGGGACGACTTAGATGCTTCATTTTACTTTTCCGCGCTTAGTAAAGCACTGTGGAAGACGATTTGCATCAATTAAATCAGGTAAAAAAAACGAAAAACCCGATTTTCGGAGCTTACCATATTCTTAATTATACATTAGGCTAGTCCACAGGCAGAGTTTAGGCATAGAATGTTAGACTAGTCTAGAAAACATTAGGCTAGTCTATAATAGACTAGACAAATCTATATAATACATGAGTGGACAAGACCAAATAAGAAGAAACAAGATCAGAAAAACCCAATCAAAACAAGACAATACCAGGAAAGCTCAAAAAAGAGTAAACAAGACCAGAACAAATCAAACAATACTAGACCAAGAGATGAGAAGACCAAAGAACTTTGCGATGTGAACCTGACCTAACGTAACCAAATTAATCTCGATATTTTAGGCCGAATTATGCGTCGCTTAAGGAAGGAGCAGTAACTGTGACCGTATTACCATTTTTCCACATTTTCGGATATCTGTTGAGTATGGCTTGCATATTGTATGAAACAAAGTTGGTCTTCCTGCCAAAATTTCATCCACAATCCTACCTAGAAGCCATGGAACATCACAGAATTACTAACTTGTTTGTCGTGCCTACCTTGGCCAAATTTCTCGCCAAAAATGAAATGGTGGACAGTTACGATTTGACTAGTGTGACGAATATCATCTCATCGGGTTCTCCACTTGGTGCAGAAATTGAAACTCTATTATTCAATAGGTTAGTATTAAACTAAAGTCTAGTTTAGAACTAATTAGGCTAGACCAGGTTAAATTAAATTAGTTTGGACTATTTTAATTTTACATGTCTAGAAAATAACACAGAACATCAGGCGAGAGAATATTAGGCAATGCCTAGGCGAGACTTTGAAAGGCCAGATTTTTTAAGATTGCAGTGCATTCCAAAATTTTATTTTATTTGCTTGTAGATTCAATGTCCCTGTTAGGCAAACATACGCAATGACGGAGGCATGTGGTTGTATTACAATGATGGCAAAGAATGTTAAAAGTAAACCAGGCAGTTCGGGAAAAATTTTGCACGGACTTGAAATTAAGATTGCAGATTTAAGCGATGGAAAACCATTAGGAGCAAATCAGCGTGGGGAAATTTGCTCCAAAAGTTTGGGCAACACCAAAGGATATTTCGGAAACCAAAGGGCGACTGAAGATATTTTCGATAGCGATGGCTTCCTCCACTCTGGAGATATTGGATATTACGACGAGGAAGGATATTTCTTCATTGTAGACAGACTTAAAGAACTAATAAAATACAATGAATATCAGGTAATATTCATTTGGATTTAAAAACAACTTGTATGTAAAGAAAATTCAAAGAAAATACTTTTTTGAAAAATTGAGGATCGGTTTAATATCATCTGCCTACTTTTGTCGTCTTAGGCCGCTCTTGCCTTTTCTGCCTAGTCTTGTTTGTTTATTTTGCTTGATGTATAGTCTTGCCTTATCTCTATAGTCTTGTACATTTAGTCTTGTTTCTCTAATCTTGCCCTGTTTTTTTTTACTTGTCTACTCTGTCTAAATTGACTGCCTACTCTTGTCTGTCAGGCCCAAGGTACCTATTCCCGTCCGTCTAATCTTGACTGTCCTTTCTTGTCTTTCTAGTCTTCTCTGTCTATCTTTCTCTCTCTAGTCTAGGTTGTTTAGTTAGGCCTTTTCATCCAATTTTGTCTGTCTCGCTTTAACTCTTTAGTCTCGTCTGCTTCTGTCTTGTGTATCCTCTCTTATATGCCTAGTCTTGTATATTTAGTCTTCTGTCTAATTCTGCCTTGCTTGTCTAGTCTAGTTTTACTTATCTGTAATCTTATCTTTTCTGTCTAATCTAGTCCATCCAGGCGTGTCTGTCTAATCCTCCTCCTGGCCTTACGCCCTCTAAGGGATTTTGCCGCCGCCATAATCCCTTTCCATCCGTTCCTGTCCTCTGCGGCTCTTCTCCAGTTGTTGATTTCCTGCGTTTTTAAATCTGCCTACACGTCGTCTCTCCTACATGTCAGTCGTGGGCGTCCTGCCGGTCTTCTGCACTCCGGTCATGTAGGACCTCCTAGATGGTTCTGTTTCTCTCCCTGCGCTGTACATGTCCGAACCATCTTATTCTCATGGCTTTTATGTGTCCAATGCCTAACTATCGTCTGTACCTTTATCAGCTCTTCCAGTCTGTCTAGTTATGTCGGTTAAGTCTTGGCTCTCTAATTATATCCGTCTAGTTCTTGTCTGTTGAGTCCTGTCTATCTAGTCCAGCGTTGGAGAACCTATAGCACGTGTGTCACAGCTGACACGTTGAAAATTTTTATTGGCACACGGAAGAAGGAAGAACATTTTAAGGGTAACGCTAAAATATTGTACTTGATGAACAATGACCTTCCCCGTCATTGTTCATCAAGCACAATATTTTAGCGCAACCCTTAAAATGCTGTGCTTGATAAACAAAGACCGTCATGATTGAAGAGGGTGTATATTGAACATCGCTCGTAATATCTTTTTGTGCATTTTAAATACGGCATCAATATTAGTTGCTGACCCCAAAATATCAGAGCATATGACGAGCTAGACTGAACGATGGCGAAAAAATATTTGCAGAATATCAACTTTTACACATTATCTTAGGTTTTGAATCAGATAACACACACTAAATATAATTCAAGTGTACGCACCAACCAGTGAATCTCCCGATGATGAAGTAGATGAATTTTACACACTACTTAGACGAGCAATAGAAAAAATCCCAAATAGAGAAATACTGATAGACATTGGGGACTTTAATGCCAAAATAGGTACCACAAAAGATGACAATCACATAATAAGTATTGTTGGAAGGTATGGCATTGGGCAAAGGAATGACAGAGGCGAACTAATGCTCAACTTCTGCATTGACAACAATCTTACAATAACCAACACAATATTCCAACAGAAAAATCAGACGATTGTACACCTGGCAATCCACGAATGGAAATACAAAAACCAAATATATTATATCCTAATACAGATACGATGGAGAACTTCAATCAGAAATGCAAAGACAATGCCAAGCGCAGATTGCAACAGCGACCATCGGTTGCTTATTGCAAGATTTCAAATAAAATTTTAGAAGCCACACCAGCGCATAATAAGAAAAGGCTCGCAATCGGGAATGAAAAGACCTTCCAGGAAAATTTGAATACAATAGCCGATGGACTCCAACATATAAACATAAATAGCCAGACAACTGAGGCCATCTGGGTGAAAACTAAAGATATCATAACTACCGCTGTTAAAGAGACGACAATAAACCACACACTGGAAAAACGCCAACATTGGATGTCAGACGAGACTTTCAAAATAGTCAATGAAAGGCGTATACTAAGAAATCACGGCTTAAACTCGCAGGAATTAAAATCGAAATACGCAGAACTAGTAAGCAAATAAAAAGACTATGCAGAAAAGATAAAAATACATATTTACAAAACATATGTACCGAAGCACAACATCATTCTGAACACAACAACGCTAGAGGCTTATTCCAATCGGTAAAGAAAATAAACCGTCAATTCTCTCCAAGATCATGGGTCATAATGAGGGAAACCGGAGAAATAGTCACAGATCTGGATGGAGTTCTAGAAACCTGGAGAAAATATTGTGAAAGTCTGTTCCAAGATGGAAACACCAGTAACAGAACTAAGTACAACAGAGGCAATGGATGAACCTTCCATTCTAAAAGCAGAAATAGAACTAGCCATCAAGAAACTTAAACCAAACAAGGCACCAGGCTGCGACGGCATCCCAGCAGAAATAATACAAGCCATTGTGAGAGGTGTTGACATTTTTCACAGCCTGTGCCAAAAAATCTGGTCCACAAAAACATGGC
Source organism: Phosphuga atrata (assembly GCA_944588485.1). Classification (NCBI taxonomy): domain Eukaryota; kingdom Metazoa; phylum Arthropoda; class Insecta; order Coleoptera; family Silphidae; genus Phosphuga; species Phosphuga atrata. Next base: position 8,951,867 of record OX155896.1, on the reverse strand, counting down.
CTGAGGAGTGGGACATCTATATTTATGCCTAAGTAATAAGAAAAGTGTGAAAACCTCGTGAGACAACTACCGCCTGATATCTCTGGTTTCACACGCTTGTAAAATAATGCTCTCTATAATACATGAAAGATTAAAAACGTATCTAGAATGGCAAATCCCAGCAGAGCAGGCAGGATTTGTTCGCGGTCGTGGTACTAAAGAACAAATACTGAATCTTCGCCAAGTCATTGAAAAGTATCGCGAATTCAACAGACCACTATACTTATGCTTTGTTGACTATTGCTAGGCCTTTGATAGCATTAATTGGAATTGGCTCTGGATAATCCTGAAGGAAATGGCAGTTCCGGATCATCTGTCACTTTTAATTCAGAATCTGTACATAAACAGTAAGGCAGTCGTAAGAGTTGACAATCAACTATCTAATACCTGTAAAATAGAAAAAGGAGTTCGTCAAGGATGTATCCTGTCGCCTCTTCTATTTAACATCTATGGAGAATATATTATGAGAAGGGTGACCGACGTATGGAACGGCGGAATTGCAGTTGGTGGAAAAAAGATAACTAATCCTCGTTATGCGGACGATACCGTCCTACTAGCAAATACCCAAGAGCAACTTCTGGAAATCTTGCATAAACTGGAAATGGAAAGTAATAACCTTGGCTTGGCCATCAACTACTCAAAGACCAAAGTTATGATCATCGACAGGGTCCAGAATAATATGCCAGACATCCTTTACCTGGGTCAATGCCAAGTCGTGAGCCAATATATCTATCTGGAAGCACTGATTTCAAATGAGGGTGGCTCAGGAAATCATTCGTAGATGCTAAATCGCTAGACGGACAGTGAAAAGCCTCCAAAAAACATGGAAAGTTAGTGCTATCACTTTAAACACACAAAAAACTATCATTAAAACACTGATATTCCCGGTACTTCTATACGGAGCAGAAACATGGCCGATGAAGGCTGTCGATCGGAGGAAGATCGAACTATGTTTGAACTATGGTGCTGGAGACGAATCCTACGAGTTCCCTGGACAGAAAGAAGAACTAATGCGTCCATCATTCAAGAAGTAAACGAACCCCAAAGGTTATCCAAAATAGTACAAGCTCGAATCCTTAGATACTTCGGGCACATTCAGAGAAGAGACGAGAACAACTTGGAGCGACTAATAGTTCAGGGTCGGGTAGAAGGTACAAGGTCCCGAGGTAGGTCTCCTACACGCTGGAATGATCAAATAAGGGCATCTGAAATAGCGAGGATTTGTAAAGCGGTAAAGCGAGTAACGAAGTAAGACGAAGCTTGATCACGACTCTTCTGTCAAGAGGAAAGCGAAGAAGAAGAACACACAGTACTTAATGTCGAACATGTTAGTTCGATATGATAGTCCCATTTTAGCCAGTATGCCAAGTCCCATTTTAGCCAAGTATGTTTTGCGTATATTTACAGCCCACTAAAGGTGTCATCATCCTCCTAACGTTTCTGATTTTAAATTTCTACTTTTAATTAAATCGTGTATGTCTGGGTTACATTTTAAAAAGCGCCAGATCATTAACAAGTGTCAAGAATGGAGTTGGTCCCATTAGAGAGCCTTGGGGGTAGTACACACTTTTTTAATTTACTTTCCGATTTTCAACCGTTTACGATTACTGTTCGTACTCTTAGATGCAAGGACGATTTTACCCAGTTCTTGGCGATGCTACTAACTCCAACAACTTCATTTTTTTGTGGAAGGAGCAAGTGATCAAAAGAGTCAAATGCTTTACTTAGGTCATACAATAAAGCAAGAACCTCCTGATTACAATTTAGGGAAGTAATTATAAAATTAACACTATCCAACAGAGCAGAATCATTTGAGCTACCTTTTCAGAAGCCGTGTTGACTGTTTGCCTGCATGTTATTACTTTCCAAGAAACTTGATAATCATAAATAAAGTCAGAAATGCTGTTTATAATTTTTTTAAATTGGTTTTGAATACAGATTGCTCCGTAGTTAAAGGAATCTCACTGTGACCCTTTATTTTCACTGTTGATCCTTTTTTGTAAATAGGGATGGACTTCGATACTTTCAAACATCATATTCCGGCTAATACGGTATTATATTATATTCACGCTAATACGGTAACTGATATTCAGACAAAGTTATCGGGCACGTCAGCATTTCATAATGTAGAAACTCAAGAAAAATGGCACGCGGTCATAACAAGGTTCGCCACCCCTGCTCTAGTCCGTCTGCTTTTACATTTCTAGTCTTGTCTGTCTTATCTTGTGTGTCTACTTCTCTATGACTAATTTTGTGTATCTCGTCTTGCTTGTGTACTTTTGTTTATGTGTCTGTCTAGTCGTATCTGTCTAGCCTTTTCAGTCTAGTCTACTGTTTTGTACTTGATTTATATCTTAAAGAAATTTTAGTTTTATTCAAAATGTATTGGAATGTTTTGTTTAGGTGAGGTTTAGCCTTTCGAAATTTAGACTCAAATTCTACACGCGTGCTAAAGTTTTGTAAAAATTTCAACAAGAATAGCTCATTTTTTTAATTTTGTTTCATCATCAAATACGTTAGAAAAGTATCCGATCCTTAGCCGTTAAAAAAAAACTGGCTTACCCGGAGCGTTGGAAACCAAATCACTTCAAAGTAGTCTCCTTGGGACTCCACACACTTCTCCCAGCGGTGTCGCCATTGTTAGAAGCGCATTCCGAAAAGCTTCTTTCCAGCCATAATGTCCTCTCTTGTCTAAAATCACGTTCCTTTCAATGGCCCCAATCTGACTTTGGAGAAAAGCCAGAAGTCGCAGGGGGCCATATCAAGAGAGTAAGGAGCCTGTCGAACCAGAGGAGTTTTCGCCAAAAAATTGTGAACCAAGTGCGAGGAATGCGCTAGAGCATTGTCGTGATAGAGTCGCCAATTTCTTGATGACCACAACTCCAGTCGCAATTGCTCGGATAGTCACACGACGGTCCCGCATCACCACAGCGTTCACTTTGGCAATGACATGGTCATTTCGGCATGTTGATAGCCGACTAGAGCGTGGCTCGCTTTCCACCGATGTGCGACCATCTTTAAACCGGTTGAACCACTCCTTAATCTGTGTGATGCCCATAGCATCGTCACCGAAAGCCGTCTGAATCTTCCGAATAGTTTCCAACTGGTTGTCGCCCAGTTTCTGGCAAAATTTGATGCGCTGCTCCAGTCGTTTTGTCATTTTACCTGCATTGAAAAACCGACGAGAGCACTACACACTAAGTCACTCGAACACTGCTCGACAGCAACTGACGCTATCTACAGGCGGGAAAAAATTCACGCATGCCCACGAATGTTCAAGGTCGGCTGATGCAAGCGCGCTTGATTCAAATCCATCAGGTTTTCAAAATAAAAAATAAGGTCGGATACTTTTCTAACAGACCACGTACATAGTAGAAAATATGTTTGATTTTTTGACGCTATTTTTTCATAATATTGTCACTACCAAGAAATTTAATTTAGTCTTTTTTTGCCTCTAGAGCTCTAATAATTTTTATCAATTTATCTGTTTGAATTTTTTTTTCTAGGTGTCTCCGTCTGAACTAGAAGACATTCTGATATCCCACCCAGACATCAAAGACGCCGGCGTAGTGGGAGTGCCAGACGAAAGAGCTGGCGAATTGCCTATGGCCTTTGTTGTACGAAATCCCGGATCGCATGTGGATGAGCAAACAATTAAAAATTATTTAGCTGGTTAGTTAAAAAATTGTATTTTTCGTTTATTTTTCTGCTATAAAATCGTTGTTGCAGGGTTTGTGTCGGTGCAAAAGCGGCTACATGGTGGTGTGAGATTTATTGATGACATTCCCAAAGGAGGAACTGGCAAGATCCTCAGAAGAAAATTGCGAGAATTAATTTAAAACAAAAGGAATAATGGCTTAGTTTCTAGAAAAAATGTTTGTTACGATATATAATTATAACTTCTTCTTCTTAAACTAATAGTAAGCGGATTAGAATCGAGAGTTACAAATCTAGAGACAGACAGACAGGACCTAATAGACAAAATTGAACAGATATTACTAGATAGAAAAAAAAAATAGAAAAGAAAGACTATGCTGACAAGGCTAGACAGATAAGCAAGTCTATGCTGACAAAGGTAGACAGGCAGGACTAGGCTGACAAACTTAGACATACAAGATTAGGCTATCAAGGTTAGAAAGACTAGGCTGACAAGGTTGGACAGGCAAGACTTCTATACTCGGGCCGGCGAGAGAATGCATCTCGTCTCCACTATAGTCCTTTTTTTTAAGAATGCAGTACAGGGAAGATAGAGCTTATTTGACCTTGTTCTCTGATTGGCTTAAATCGAGGAGAAGTGCACACTGACGATATTTACTTCTCCATCTCAACCTCTTTTCTCTCTTTCTTTTCACATACATTTGCAGCTGTTAGTTGCCAATGGCTGCCATGTCAATTCACAATTGCCATCTGATCTGTTTGTTTCATTCAGATTTTTTTGCGTTTTTCCTCCATTTATTTGTTTGTATTTTATAAGTTATTCAATAATATTAAAATATTCAATCAAACCATTAAATTAAACATCAAATTACTAATTTTATATTCAATTAACTATATTTGACTTTATCGTCAAATTTTCTAACTAAATTGAACATTTATCATAGTGTAAATCACGTTTCTAGTTACTGCATTCTTAAAAAAAAATGGACTATAGTTTATTATTGTTCTGCGCATAAACCACCCCTCCCTCTCCCAACCCATACCTACTTCTAGCGCGCAGTGTTTAATTGTCCGCACGTGTTTGAAAAACGTAACTAGCGCATGTATCTTAACTCAAAATAACTTGCTATATAGATTTTGTTTTTGCCTATTTATTTATCTGTAAATAGGCATGTAATTATGGATATAAATGGAAATGTGGGCGGAAAAAAAGAGATATCTCTTTCATTAATTTGTAAGAAATGTTAAAGAAATATAAAAATATGTGTTTCTGATTGATAATAATCTATTCGGTAAGTAAAAAGTAAAAATGTAAGTAGAAATGCAGACAATAAAGAACTTTGAATGGACTGAATTTGGCGCGCACAGTTCGGCGCGTCCCTTGCCCTTAATACCTCAGTGCAGTACAGCTGCATTTTCTCTTCGGCCCGAGTGTAGATACACAAGACTATACAGACTACGCAAGTCTAGACTTGAGGAACTCTACCAGAAATTGAGGAATTCTATTCGGACATCATGCAGGAATCAGCTAGAATAATAGAAAGAGAGATCACAATAATAATCGGTGACTTCAACGCGAAAGCTGGTCCCATGCAAACAACGGAAGATCACTTTGAGACAGAAATGAGAGAGGGGAACGCCTATTGTCATTCTGCGCTGACAAGAATATAACCATCATGAACACAATGTTCACACATCACCGACGGCGACTATATACGTGGAGGTCACCCGGTGATAAGTATAGAAATCAAATAGATTTCCTGCTGATACCACAAAGATAGCAAACAAGTACAAAATATACCAAAATCTATCCAGGCGCTTACTACGGATCCGATCATCTATAGGAGAAATAAAATTAAAACTGAAAACTCCAAAACCTATCTCTATGTCTAAAAATGGGTGGGACTTACACAATAATACCGAATATAGAATACCGAACTAGACTCTTCGAAAAACTCCATACACTAAACAGCGGAAACACCAAACAAATGGACGAGAACCAACTTTGGAAGAGGATGAAATCGGAAATATTGAAAGTGGCCAATGAATTCAACCACAAATCCGAAAGAAGACAAACGTGGATAACAGACAGAACGTGCGAGGCTATACAGGAAAGAAACAAACTAAAACAAAAAGGCTTGAACCACGAAGAACAACGTGAAGACTACAGTAAACTATCCAAAGATATAAGGAAAATGTGTAAAGTAGACATAAACGGCTATATATCGACAATATGCAGAGAAATTGAATACCATCATCAAAAAATGCATCCAGAGACCTTTTTGCCAAAATCAAAGAGAAAACGTGCAAGGAGAAGTAATAACGGAGAAAACAGAGGTTGCAAAGAAATTGAGAGAATACTGTCAAAACTTGTTCGAAGATCAACCAGGAGACAACCCACCTGAAATCCCAAACTCAGAAGATCAAGAACCAGAAATCCTTAAATCCGAGGTGGAGTGGGCTCTCAGAAATCTAAAACCTAGAAAATCTGCATGACCTGACGGAGTAGTGGCAGAAATGATTGACGTGTCGGATGAAAATATGATAAGTCTCCTGCATATACTGTTCAACAAGTTCTGGATATCAGGAGTCTGGGCGACTGATTGGACAATCTCAGTATTCGTGCCAATCTATAAAAAAGGAGCAAAGACCCAATGTTCAAATTACAGAACGATATTCTTAATATCACACGTCAGCGAAACAATGTTACATATACTTCAAGACAGGTTGAAAGCATACATATACCCCCAAATCCTACAAGAACAAGCAGGTTTTATGCCGGGATGAGGCACGGGAGAGCACATCTTGAACATAAGACTGATAATTTAAAAACTAAGGGAGTTCAACTAACCTGGATACCTCTGTTTTATTGACTACAAAAAGGAATTCGATCAAGTAAAATGGAGCAAATTATGAACCGTTATGTCGGAGATGGGAATACCTAGACGTCTTATTAGCCTCACCACCAACCTACTACAACAGGTCAGAATAAAAGATTGCCTCAGTGACGCCTTCAGAGTATACAAAGGACTTCGACAGGGGTGCATCCTTTCAGCTATTTTATTCAATCTCTACGGAGAATGGATAGTCCGCAAAGCAACTTACAACTGGGATGGAGGAATATCTATAGGAGGCAGCAAAATATCAAATTTACGGTACGCAGATGATACAACATTGCAGGGAACTACGGAAGAAGAGATCAAGAACTTGCTCCAATAAGTGAAAGAAATCAGCGGAGAGGTGGGTCTTGAAATGAATAAAACAAAAACCAAAATAATGATAATACACCGATCCAAGAAAGACTGCAAAGCCCAACGCATATTGATGGAATCGAGGTAGTAAAGGAGTTCGTGTATTTGGCTTACAAATTTCAGGAACTGGCGGCTGTGAAAAGCAAATAAAGAGAAGAATAGCCATGGACAAAAAAGCCATTGCCAAATTTTCACGTATTTGAAAGGATCACAGCATTTCTAAAGGAACCAAGATGGCAGTCATAAAGACACTTATATTTCCTATAGTCACATACACTGCGGAATCCTGAACACTAAAAATGGCTGACAGAAGACGAATTGATGCGTTTGAAATTTACACCTGGAGACGCATGCTCAGGATATCATGGACGGAAAAACGAATCCCTTCTGCGAGAACTTAACAGCGTCGATTGAAAAGTCCATCCTAAGATATTTTGGGCACATAAGAAATATCGACTCACTTGAGAAATCGATAGTCCAAGAAAAAGATCACCATCGCGCTATGTGGATCAAATATACAAAGCCATAGGCGCAACTGTACACCATTGCACAAAAGCTGCTGAAAACAGGGAAGAATGGAGACAAATATGTGCTCGGAGACGAGCGATATAAATTTGACTTTTAATTCGTGGTCAATGACTGTCATTCAGAATTTTAAAATTTCAACTTTTGTTTCGGGATCGGAATGCTTTTTTCGAAAAATTGCGTCAGCGTCAGCAAAATCTAATAAACTTAAATATAGAATTGGTAAAGCCATACAACTTTAAATAAGTTTATATGATTATCTACAATGTAGTATGGTTTTACAAATTCTAAATTCATTCAAATCAATAACCTGCTAAGTTCATGTCTCTCTCGCAAAACGTCAAATTAAGATTATCTAACCTTAATTTAAAAAACCCACATGGGTTTCAATTAAGTGGTTTACAAATTGTTGTACTTAAAAGCAAAGCTGTGCCGATGAGAGATAAATCTCGAAACGTGTCTACAGATGGCTATCCACTGAAGGTATCGGAAAGACATGATCTTAAGACAATGTTATTTTTTTGGTTTTTGTTAAGTGCTACGAAGGTGGACTGAAAGCTTTAAAACTGACAAATTTCACATGAGATTTATTTTTGGTAGTCCTAAAAGAATCATTAGTTTTATAGAGCTCTGGAAAGGTTGAATATATTTAGGCTGTGTTCCGAAGTTTATAAAATTAAATACTTTTTTCGGAAAATCATCCGCCTTATATTGGCCACCATTTTGAAATTTTGAAACCAGTTTCGTGATCGGTGACTTTTACAGCCGCTAAATCGCGACTTTAATCCAAATTGAATGCTTTTTGGAAAAAATTTCGCCATATTGCGTCCGCCATTTTGAATTTCGAAATCTTGAATTCAGTTTCGTAATCAGCGACCTTAAAAACGCAAGGAGACCAAAAACCACGATATTTGAACGGTGCCTTCATATTTTGGCCAGCTTTTTTGGATTTCAAACCACTGTGCGAGAATGGAACCAATATTATACTTTGGTATAAGTAGAAAATTAATCCCATCAAAAACATAAAATGTAAAAAATGCCAAGTCTCGTAACGCAGTTCTTTCGCTACAAAAAGTTGTGGGATCTCATGTAAGACCAAGTCAGTTATTTTAGTTAGTGTGTATGTAGAAGCACCTATTCAACTACTTTGTTACAAATTGTAATCTAATCAATTACTTATCAACATCTATAGTAACCGTATCAATATTAGACACCTTTATTTCTATTATAATTATAATGACTTGGCAATTCCACGGCATCATATTCTACTAATTAAAATACTTTATTCTTAAGTTACTGGTGCCTGTGATACAATGTTTTTCGTTGGTACAGGTACCAAAGATACTCTCTTTTTTATTAGCATCTGTTATTATATATACAATTTTGTATTTGATCCTTCGAAAAGTGTATTTACTGAAATAAACTTATTATTATTACTACTACTGTTTAGACTTACTTAGTAATCGAATTAGTAGATTATTCTTTTATAATTACGTTGCCGTGCAATTGCCAAGTCATTATAGTTATAATAGAAATAAAGGTGTCTAATATTGATACGGTTACTATAGATGTTGATAGGTAATTGATTAGATTACAATTTATAACAAAGTAGTTGATATAGGTGCTTTTACATAAACACTAACTAAAATAACTGACTTGGTCTTACATGAGGTCCCACAATTTTTTGTAGCGAAAGAACTGCATTACGAGACTTTTTTCACATCTTATGTTTTTGATGGGATCTCATTTCTTTTTGTAGGTCATGTATTTTTTTCGCGGGTAATATAGCGTGTCCGTCAGCTATTGATTTTCCCTAAGCTGTCTCTATTTTAAAGTTAGCAACCATACGTACAAGCGGGATGCGTTCGTTGAATATTATTTTTAATAATCCTTATTTTTCAATTAATGGAAAATGAAATTTCGGGATTTTTGATTTTTTCCTTCCGTTATAGGCTAAAGGCTATCTAAAATTCAAAATTTCGCGGTTGTAAGATTGCTAGAAGTACCTTAGAATTTTGATGATCGTTGACAAAATTAAGAAATTTATTTATTTATTTTATTTATTTATTCTTATCCAGAAAATGATACACAAGGTACATAGATACCTACATACATTGTGTCCTATAGAGATATATAAAAAAAATATCTGTACATAGGACTGGATTCCAAACAATTGGAATTTACAAAAATTTATTAAGTACTTAAAATAATAAAAATATCAACATAATATTACTTTTTTAATTCAACATAATATTACTAATCAACATAAATATGAACATAATCTTACTAATAATTCATACTTAAGCTTGATAACTAATAATCAAAGATCCACCGAAAATTGAAACATAGTATATACTGAAACATAAACACACAAATCCCATCTCAACCTCATTAAGTACCAAGAAAGTATCAAACACAAAAGATTCAATCGTAGATTATATCACAGTAGTTCATAGAGAAATACCAGGAATTAATCCAATTAATTAAATTTTTTTCTGACAGTTATTTTATTTCCAGGTTTTCAGGTTTATCAGGTTATCAGGTTTTTTAAATTATTCGGTAATTTATTAAAATTTTTAATTAATAGCCGTATAACGCGCATTTTTTTGGCTAATGGATTTATTAGTCTTTGGCAAAATAATAAACTTTTTTCTTGTTTTTCCACTACGCATCATATTCTTTTACATTCATCATCAAAATAAACCTGATTGTGTTTCTGATCCATTCGTTGGTTTTTCTGTCCCTCAACGCTATTCCCAGCATTTGTCTTTCAATGGATCTTTGGGTTACGCCCATTTTGGTCATTGTTAGTTTTGTTAATGTCCATGTTTGACACCCTCTCTAGGGGAATCATCACCTTGTCGTTGGTGAGAGGAGGATGGACGTAAGGTTACTGAACCTTACGTCCAGAGAGAGATGCCGGCGGTAGCGTAGCTACTGGTAGGGCCGGTGATGAAACTCACAAACAAAACAAAAACCCATGCCGGTAAGGTCTCGAAGTGACAAAGGCGAAGCTAAGAAGATTCCCATGTAGCGTTAGACCCAGAGTGGGCGGCTACAGACAGCGTCTGTTCTTCATGTCAGAAGCGGCTGAAACTAACACTCGCCAACCCGCAGCAGTTGGAAGCGTGGAGTTTTAATCCTACATCACATTCATATGATAAGAAGAAACCAGAAACGGCCCCGAGTCTCTGGCGACCTGCAAGTCTCCAACCAAGGTAGCGGTTGTTACAAGACACAGGTCAGGGGCGCTAAGAATTCCCGGAAGACAAAAAATACAATAATAGTAAATAATAATTAATATTCTGCTAAATTTTGTACCGACTTATACGCATTGACATGAAAAAACTACTCTATAATCAAGTAAAATCCTCAGCTAGTGAAGACAGAATTTAGCTGATTACTGTGACTTTCCATTCAAATAGAAAATAAGAAAATTTAATACTTATGTTCACTGGTCTAAATTTTTCAATTAACACATTTGCAAAACAAACAAACAAGAACAACAATTCACAATTACTTATTACTGAACAATTTTAGAATTATGGATTATATATTTTTGAATGGCTTTTATTTTATACTTCTCTCTCCTGTCTTTTGGTTTTAACCACTCTGGTATAGACTTTACTTAAATTTATATTGTTTCCGTCATTCGTGTATGACTTTAGTCTTATCAGCATATCAGCATAGAGTTTTCATGCAATCTATTTCTTTGTTTCGTTTTTCTAGAATTCTAGACCATCATTAAAATTTCGTTATTTATCCATCAAATGATATCCAATCTTCTACTTCATCCGTCGGAAACATATCATTTGTTTTTATAGTCATATTTAAATCATTAGCGTTTTTTTAAAGCACGCTTATTTTATTGCACCATGCCATGTTTGCAAAATAATTTTCCTTGATTTTATTTATTCTTGCATGAGCAAATTGAAAAGCATCTATGGGTGTTAATTCACGGCGTTGAAAAATTTGCCATAAAGCACTGAATTCTTCTAAAATTGAATACAAAAGTTCTAAATTTATTTTAAATTCAATGTTTTATTCTACCGAAAACAGTTTTATATTGATCAGATTTTCTAAACTAAAAATATAAAATTAAACATTTGGTTTTTGAAATGTCTGTGCTTTCATCAACAATTAAAGTTTGAAAATGCCATTTTAATTTCATTTAAGAATTCAGTTTTTTCATCAGTATTCACAACTTCCAAAAATGAAAACTTATAGTTTTTACTATGCCTTTCTGGAAATGAAAGTTTAACTTTCTGGAATATGAACTAATCCAGTCAAAAAAGGGGTCAATCTCGGAATCTAGCTAAAGAAGCTGAATTTTTGTATAGACCTTTATTTTAGCATTACAAATGTTGTCTCAAAAATCACATATACCAACATGTGAGCGTCCTTAGATATTCAAGGTCAAAGGTTGCAAAAATCAGTTTTTTGAGAATATCTCGTTTTCTCTGCTGTAATCGTATTTGCATTTATTATAATAGTTGTAGAGAATAGAATTCTCTACAAATTTTATCCGAAACCTTTTTTTGTAGGTCGAGCTGTTTTTGAGATAGAAGCCGTAGAGTGTGGAGCGCTCAGCCACACGTACCTTAATCCAGAATCCCAATGTACGTGGTCTGTTAGAAAAGTATCCGACCTTTAGCCGGTACAAAAAAACTGGCATACCTGGAGCGTTGGAAACCTAATTACCCTCAAAGTAGACTTGGGACTCAACACATTTCCCCCAGCGGTGCCGCCATTGTTGGAAGACTTTAGCTCGGCTGTCGTTGCAGCCAAAATGTCCTCTCTTGTCTGAAATCGCGTTCCTTTCAATGGCCTCTTGACTTTGGGGGATTGCCAGAAGTCGCAGGGGGCCATATCAGATCAATATCAAAAAGCACAACTCCAGTCGCTTGCGCCGCACAGCATCACGTAGGCGACGCAGGACATCCCTATAGTACTCTTTGGTGATTTTTACTTGCATTGAAAATCCGACGAGAGCACTACACACTACGTCTATATATATCTAATGTTGTAGTTGTATTTAATGTATACTCAGACAATGATAAAAATATTAATTTAACAACTAAGGAGAACAGGTGCACTTTCAAAGTCGTATGAAGTTCCTTTTGATGAAACATTGGTAATTCCCATCAGCCAAGATATTTTGTTATCAAAGCGACTTAATAAAGAAAACCTAACCCACATGCTCGTTGAGGGATTGAAAATTGTTAATATCGCTACGAAAGTATCCAGAAACGATGCTGATGTCCTTATTGTCGAAACTAAAATCAGAACAACAAAGAACTGCTGTCATCATAGGTGAGGACATAGATTTATTAGTAATTTTAACTGGACGTACTAAATCACATGAACCAGAAATTTACTTTAAAACAAATTACAAAATTTACTAAAAAAAGGCAACTATACTCCACTAAAAGTTTTGAGAAATATCCCCGTTGTAAAGAACATAGTTTATTCTTACACGCATTCAGAAGTTGTGACACGACATCTGCTCTTTTTGGAAAGAAAAAAAAATCGATCATCATCACAACAATCGAAGAGTCATCACAACATTAAAAAAATTATCTCATTTGGATCGTCTGGCTCAAGTATTCCAAGAATAAAACTGTGCTTTGCCAACATTATATGAAAATGGAACTTGACTTTACTTGGCAGTCAAAATCTGAGGGCAACATCAATTACTTTCGATACACATAGTTTATTAAATCAACCAAATTAAATAAACCTGTGAAGTTATCACTTCTAGCACCAACTAGTACAACAGTTCATTAATACATTAAACGGGTATACTACCAAATTTAAACTCAGTTAGGTAATGATTTACAACCCCAGGAATGGGGTTGGGTACTGCAAAATGAAAGCCTAACACCGGTAACAACACTTTTACCACCTGCACCAGATGAACTATTCAATTCAATATTTTCCAACTGCACGCATGGTTGTGGTTCGCGTTGTGAATGCCGTAAGTTAGGGATGCAATGTTCTTTAGCTTCTGGTCAATGCAATGGAAATGCATGCCTCAATGCATCATCATATCCTTCAGATGTTCATGAAGACAATGCATATGACCCTGAAATTAATGTCAATGATAACGAGGAGATATGACAAATGATGTCAATGATAACAAGGAGAGTGAAGATGAGAATGAGTCTGAAACTGATGGTCAACCGGAAGAAGACTAATAATAATATTAAAAACAATAATATAAAGATAATAAAGAGAAAATATTTTCTAAAATAAATGCAAATACGATAAAAGGCAGAGAAAACGAGATATTTTCAAAACACAGACTTTTTCCACCTTTGACCTTGAATACCTAAGGTCGCAAAAATGCTGGGGCATATATGACTTTTGAGACAATATTTGTAATGCTAAAGAGGATTGTGAAGGATATTGCTAAAATGAATGAATTAGATTCCGGGGTGGTATGCCGAGATGACTGGACTAAACGTATTTTGCCATGTGGTTATTTATTTCTCGAACCGAAAGTAAAGATATGTTCATTTTAATTGACGACAATAGATTATCAAATACATTTTTTTATATAGACTACATATGCAGGTGCAATTTTATTTTCTGCACGAAAAAAACATTGTGCGCGCCAATATTTTTCATGTGCGCTATGTCTAAAATCTATGCGTGCGCGCACACGCGCACAGCTTAGAGGGAACACTCGACCCAAGATAGTTCCTTGGGGAACTTCTGTTACTAAAATATGTGTTTTGCTATAACAACCATTATACCTCACTAATTGAGTTCTATCAGATAGATAGCTCTTTATCAAATCATAAGCAATCCACCTAATCCCATAAGCCTGGAAAGGAGAATTTTATGGTTGACAGTATCAAACGCCTTAGCTAAATCAAGAAAAGCTACTATTGTTGGTTTATCAATGTTATTAAATATAAAATCAGTTGCATACACTAAATTTGCACTACGCCAAATTGTTTGTCTGATATTACTTTATTTATGTTTAAAAAATCAGTTTATAATGTGGAAGTTTTTCAAAAACTTTAGCAACATTCGAAATTAATGAAATAGGTCTGTAATTTTTAGTTAAATGCTTATCACCCAATTTATACACCGTTGTTTATATACCATTGGTCAAGCATAGGTTGAAAATATGTTCTATCGGTTTACTAATGTCTATAACTAGACATTTCAAGACTCTACTACTTATTCCATCTACTCCCCAGTTCTATCTTTTAAATCATTTGATTGTCTTTTCAACATCAGAGAATGAGACTGGACTTAGGAAGATTGTATTTTCATTAACTTTTATCATATTCGTGGTTATATTAACATTGTTTTGGTTAATTTTGGCGGCTAGATCCGTACCTATGTTATTAAAGAAGCTAGCAAAAGTATCTGCAATTTTTATATTTTCAGTAATTTTATCATTACCACAAAGTATATGACCAATCTCGTTGTTATATTTTGTACCCTTGCCAATCTTACTGTTGATAAATTGCCATAATTTCTTACTATTATTTTAATTATTCCTAACCCTATTGCTTTCAAATTGCCTTTTAGCTAACTTTAGTAGTTTATTTAAAATGTAGCAGTACTTTTTATACTCATTCTTTAGATGATAATTTGATTTATTTAGCTGCCATATGCGATATAGTTGCTCCTTGGTATTACAAGACCTAAAACGCAAACCCTTGGTTACCCATTTCTTCCTAGCATTATTATATTTTTTCTTACAAGTTTTTTTTAAATAGGCTGAATTCATCAAGCATTGGATAGTATTTAGCAGTAAATTTGTAGCCTCAACAGGTTCCTGTATCTCCAATATTGCTTGCCAGTTGGTTTTGGAGCTATACATTATTATGTTATGGTAGTTAATTAATTTGGTATCAATGATCTTATTATTTATTTTGCTCCAGTTTTTCGTCAAAAATAGTGGAAGGTGAAAACATTAGTATAAAGAAAAGATTTACAATTTAGATCGGATTTGACAAACATATTATCAATACAGGTACCACCCGAGTCACTAGGTCTTGTAATACCATAAAAATATGGCAAGAAGCCTAATTCTAGCAAAGAGTTCAAGAATTCTTCAGAGAGGTTATTATATTGTAAAATATCTATATTAAAATCACCCACGATTATATGATTGTTACAGTTTTTATTATTACTAAGGAAGCGAACTAGATTAGCTGTAAAGTTTTCTTTGGGGATATCGTGACACCTATATACTCCAGTTATTTTAAGCGTGTTATCATTTTTAAGTATGGTAGACATAAACTAGCTATCACCCACCATATCAACTGTTACAGAATGAATTAGAGTTTCTTTAGTATAAATAATTACTCCATCAGCTCTATTTACCCTACTTTCGTTATAATATATACTATAATTACTTAGCCTTAGAAGTTCGTTGCAGTGAATAGTCCATGTTTCAGAGCACACAATAACATCCGGCTTTGTTTTCATTCTTTCAATAAATGATTCAAGGTGTTCAAAATTCTTATTGAGTCCAGGCACATTAAGGTGTAGGATTAGCAGTCATCTTTGCAAATGGTATTTTTAAAAAATGTAATGTCACTGAACTTTTCTTCTATTTAAAAAAATTTAGATCAGTATCAATCATTTATTGGCAATATAGGAAGAGTTGCTACCGATAGGTAATCACATTTACAGGCATATTTACAATTAAATATAAATGATACAAAATATAGAAATAAATACGAGAATCCAGCTGAGAAGGAGCACAAAGCTATATAAACTCTTTTAGATTGCAAGTGAACGTCAAATTTGGCCATAATCAGTTTTCGCTATTGAGCTATTAACATTTTTTTTTATAAACAGTACATTTATGTTGATCTCCACAGCGGTGATCGGTAGCAATATTTAACTTTACCCGTTCTTTTAATTCCGTGCAGTTAATACATTTCAAAACATTAGAACTACAGATATTCAGTTCATGATTACCAGAACAATTAGGACAGATTACATCACCCTTACAGTCAGTGCCGGATTTCTGCCTAGCCCTACAAGGTCCTGCCAGCCTAGGGGCCCCGGTGGCGGAATCTTTACATACGCTTAAAAGCTTGGCTCTTGTCCACAATGGCGTGAAACAGAATATTGATGCCGACTTTTCTTCTTCAAGGCGTCAGTACGCAGATAAAACCAGGTATCTATCGCTGTCTCTTTTTAACCGAACATTAAGCAATGGTGAAATACGACCTCGAACTTCCATAGACGCGTTTCTGCCTTTTGGCTTCATCTTAACTTCTTCTGAACCTATCATCTAATCTAAAATTGAATCAAAATTAAATGATTTATTTGCGACCCACGTAGTCTCTCTTAGCAGTAAAATGCAGGAGCCACACCGTACTAGTAATTATATTTATTTATGTTATTAGTCAATTTGTGAATTAGAGTATATTTTCCCTAATTCCTTTCTCGTAATGTGGAAATTATAAGTATAAAAAACAGGACAAAATTACTGTGATTATTTCCTATTTTTTATACGAACACGAAAATTACAAAATAAGCAAAAAAATGTATTAACGTTTGAAGAATTTCAATGAACCTGAACATGGATTCATATCCTAGACAGAAGAAATTGTGGAAATAATGGATTTACTCTTCTTGCAGTTAATGCTTCACTACGAGGATTTTTATGCTTGCAAGGAATTCTCCTTGTAATATCTATTTCAGGTGGTAATAAATGTATAAGAATATCTTACATCATGCGAGGTCATAAGAGAATTGTTGCTGGTCTCCGAAATCTTTCAAAATGAATAACTTCCCAGAGGCGGTGGTGGCCAAGTAGTCAAGGTGTCAGACTGCAGACCCGCAAGTCCCGGATTAAAATCCTGGACATGGCGAAAATAAGCCACCGTTCTCCTGTATATGGCTCAGGCATCACAGTCAAAATCTGCCTCGAAACCTTCTCGAATACTGGCTCGCCAACCACGTTAAAAACTGTAAGGGCTCCCTACACTTGTCTTTAATTGTAAGATCAAGACACCAAGCACAAGTGTAGGCTGTGAAAGGAAGTCCCCAGGTCCTAAAAGAACTGTACCACCATTAGGTAATGGTGTGTTGTAAAGAAGGATCTGCTGGCCTGCAGTTCTTCGGACACTGAGATAGTTTTACCTATCTCGGGATCTTGTTGCTTATGTGATCTGGTATTCGTAAGGCACGAAGTTTATTAAATGAAAAGTAGTAGACTGAATAAAGTATATATATATATATATATATATATATATATATATATATTTATAACTAAATAATATATTACATTAAGCCTACAACTAAGACAAGTTAAAAGTACTTAACAACTAACTTAAACTAGACCGGGTTGAGATATTTATATCATCCCGGTGGTGTTCCGTGGGGGTGACTGGACTCCTCCCCTATGCGACTTTAGCGTCGTTTGAGCTTAGGACGTAAGTCGTAGCGCATACATAATATATTTACACAAATAACAAAAAAGGTTCCCAAAGACACCAACAATCTGGTCTACATGATTATCTTGATGGGGACGTTTTTATGTTTTAAGTGTCTCTCCGAGAATTTCATTTCGGATAATAAAAAATATCCTTGGGAGATCTAAATTCATGCACGTGATTATCATCTAAAAGACTTAAAATCTTTTAAGCGTGGGACCGAGGGTTGGAATGTCCCTAAAATCACGTATGGCTTGAAGGGGTTTTATTACGACGGGTGGATGTCGCAATGGTAATTAACTATAAGAATTATTGGCTATCGCATTTTAACCGTGGGACCAAGATAGCGTAAAGGATTGTTCCTAAAGACGTGGGTCGGTATGGTTTTTTATTACAACAAGATTTTGAATTTCTCATTGGATGATAACTAATCTAAATAACTAATATTAGGTAGGGTATACTGATCTAGATTACTTGAGAACTAATTACTGTTTCAAGTAGATTCTTTTAAATATAGAAATTATTTAAATTTTAAAAAAGATAAATTAATGAATTGCTACGTATAAATTATAATTACAAGTACAATTTGGTTTTCCTGCACTTTCTTAACCATGTGGGTAGCTAAAAACAGTATAGCCTGATGAAAATTTATAATAATGAACATCCACAGGCGCCTTTATCAGTATGGATTTATCATTAATCTCAATGTAAAATTAAAATTATAAACAAACTACAAGTTACTTTACAAGTATAATAAGTTAATTAACTTTATCTAAAACCAGGACAGCCGTTTTTATCAAAGATTTAAGGAATTCTTTAGCCCCCCCTCACTTGAGCTTGCTGTGCTAGCTGATATGATAACATTGTGAGAAATGACTATGAAAACCTTTAACTACTTTTATTATTAAAGATTCACATAGTCATTTCTCCAAAAGTTATTTAAGTTAATCTATCAAAACTTGATTAATTTCATAGCCTATTTAGTGCGAACCGGTTTTTACAGGAACATCTAAAAAACAAGAGTGAATGAATGCAATTTGCTGAGTGGTGGTACAAAAAAATATTTAATTGCTTGTCGAAAATTAAGAAACCAAATAAACAAATATTTAATTAGATGAATAAATAAACATTTGATTATAAGGAAATAGGTTTTAGATTGTCATTTGGGTAGAGAACGGTTGTAATAACAGGATTTCTCCCGACGAATAGAATTCAATGTATGTTACGTGTTTGTTTGTGCCGCACACATTCAAGCTTGATATTTCGTGGTCGCAAGATCGAGCAGGAGTCGAAGACACCCCATCATATTACGAGGAATTTTTGGAATATGTCAACTGTTGGAGAATCGAAAAGCAATCGTAAGGTAAATATATACTTTTTTATCTCATCGCACAAATAAACGTTACTACACAACTAAAACATATATAAAGTTTTAGTCGCTTCTTGCACTTCTTAAATCAATCAGTGTTTCTTTAATTACGGCATTTAAAATGTTAAACTTTATATATTCGCTTCTTGCGCTTCTTAAATCAGTGTTTCATTAATTTCGATATTTCGATAAATAATTTCGATAAATGTTTCCTGTATCAATTAAGTGTTTTGATTTACTTTTCTGTCGCAATCTTTTGGTTTTCTGCATAAAACATTTCATCGATTCAAAGCATCACGAAAGGTTTAACACAGGGCCGGTGCTAAATTTTGCGGGGCCCTGTGCAAAATAATGAAGCGGGGCCCTGCGCAAGATAATAAAACGGGGCCTTCTCTCATATGAAAGGTGATTTCCATAAATCAGTTCAATATAGCAATAGTGTCAAAAAGTTTTAAATAAATAAATTGGAGAATAGTAACATTTAAATGAGATTTAATCTACCTCGATTATTAATAAAGTTATTTAACATCGTGTAAAACATTATGTCTTTCATGATTTATTAGTTTTCGCCGAGACTGATCAATTGTATTGTTCATCTTTAAATTGCATAACATTTGTGTCCAAGAATGCATTTAATATGTACGGTGGATCGTTCCTGAGATTTTAATCGTTCACTTACCTGCCGCGAATTGGAAAATCACTTATCTCCTAAAACAATGTGATCAGAGGCAAATAACTTGCAACAAAAACAAATTATTTTCTCAGAAGATTTGGAATATGCAAGCCATCTTCTGTAATGCTTGTCTCCACTAGCCTTCTCACATAATGTGTAGCGGAAAAACATCACATCACATTTTTACAAGCCCCGTGTCTTTCCACTACAATGTACATGCAATTTCTGTGGTGGTGCCGTTAATAAGTAAGTACCAATAAGCAACGAACCTTAAAGTATTCCGGCACAGTTTCCAGAGGCCGTTTTTGCACTTGGAGCATTTATAAGACCCCACGGCCGGGAACAATTAACATATTTTGGGAAATCATTTGTAGTTGAAGTGGAAGGTGGTCCACATTGAACAATTATTATTTATTGTTGGCTAGGTCATCAGTAGTAAATGATTCATCTATTTGTTTCTTTTTTTGTAATTCACTTCCGTTCTTCGTGTTCTCGAATTATTTCAACAGATACTTCTTTGTTTTGTGTCGTGGAATTCTCGTTATCAACATCTACAGGATTTCTCACAAAAATAGGTGAAATAATTGAAGATTTCTCTATAGATTTATCTAAAGAATTTTTTTATGTTCCTTTTCCGTTTCTTTTTTTTTGCCGTTTTTCTCACCCACTAATATATTTTCTTCCGCAGTCTCTTTCGCGGCTAGATATTTTAGCGGTTGCATTGTGAATTGATTAAAAAATATTTTAGCTAGACTTGTAATAACAGTTTTAGTTACGACTAGTAGTCTACGATCGGCGTACTTATTCAAAGTAAGAACTCAAACAAGCGGCTAAATGTATCCGTCAATAGATGCCGATCTCAGACCTCCAGACAAAATATTAATTTAACTCTCTGAATGTGCGAGGCCCTTGCCAAGGGCGGGGCCGTGTGCCGCCGGACAGTTCGCCCGCCCTTCACGCACCCCCCCCCCCCCCCCCTGGTTGAACACATGCGTACAACAATGAAAGAACTACGCAGAAGAACAAAAGTAACAGATGCAATTGAAAGAGTCACACACCTAAAATGGAACTGGACTGGTTCCGTCGGAAGAATGCCGAACAACAGATGGAAGAAGAGAATACTAGAATGGCGCCCGAGAAACGAAGCACATAGAAACAGAGCACGGACGATTTAAAAAGGATTTCCACTAACTGGATCCAGGATGCCGAAGGCCGAGCAAGATGATCTAGGTTAAGAGAGGCTTATGTCCAGCAGTGGACGAGACAAGCTGCTACATGATAATGACTTGACTACAATGAATATACAGTGTGTAAGGTGATGAGGTTTCCTATAGGAAAAACCTTTTTAATGTGAGTTTTAGGAGAAAATCTTATTCTTTACAATTTTTTTGGAGTTGGTAAAGAATACGGGATTATTTTGAAACTTAGTGTTGCGGACTTTTTATCTGGTGTAACTGTTGTTAATCGTCCTTGGCACTCTTTAACTAAGATCCGGAAGCAAAAATTCAGCTTCTATGTTGCCTGGTTCAATAAATATTCGTGTCTTTGTTGAAAATAATTGTTGACATTTTCAAGATGACAGATAGTAGATGCGAACGCAACTAACTCGACGTTGTCACGTTTATTATTTTTTTTAAGATAAATGTTATCCCATATGCATATCAAAATATCAATACTTTTTTTAGGATACCTAATCTAACCGGGGTTAAACCAACGGTGCTTGCCACATTGTCCTATATTCGATCGAGAGTTCGCGCTGCCGCGCTTATGTGGCCTTGATTTATCTGCCTGCTTCGTTGCGGACAACCTAATCTAACCTGGGTTAAACCAACGGGCCTTGCCACATTGTTCTATATTGGATCGAAAGTTCGCGCTGCCGCGCGTATGTGGTCTTTATTTTTGCCCGTTTCTCGGTAGGTAACCCAATCTAACCTGTTTTAAAACAATTTTCGATTTTACTCTCCATCTAATATAGGACATTGTGGCAAGGACCGTTCGTTTAACCAACTCGGCTGGTATCAATTTCCATTCAACTAATTTTTGAATTGTTTAGTCGTGATCTCTTAATTAAATTAAAATATTCTGAATATTCAAAATAGACCAATAATTTCTGGAAGCCAATTTTGTATACTTTTGTATACTTTACCCAAACATGTGACGCAGAAAAATTTAAATAATTTATGTTATCAAAATTAAATTTGGAAACGCTGACCCAATTGTATCTACATTCTCAGTTATGATACCAGTCATACACGTCAATTATTTTGTTGAAAATGTCTTTTTTTTATTACAAAAACCCAAATATTTCTTCGAAATAAGAAAAAAATATTTTTTAAAAGCCCCACTTTTTGTCTTTCCTTCTATGCGCATACAATTTCTGTGGTGGTGGTGTTAATAAGTAAGAACCAAAAAATCAACCAACCTTGAAGTACCCAAGCACAGTTTCAAGAGGCCGTTTTTGCACTTTTGCACATTTATACGACCCCTCGGCCGGGAACAATCCCCACTCAACCAAATTCTTGACGGTTTCGTCTGGAACCTGCAGAATCTGGTGGATATCCAGGACACTTCAATAATTCACTCGACACATTGTGACTGTTTGCGGCGTGACTGTTCGTTGCAATATGAATGCAACTTCAATACGACGCTAGATATTGTATATATATTGCCAAAATCATAGTTTTTCATATAAACGGGCATATAAACAAAAATAAACGTGGCAATGTCGAGTCAGTTGCGTTCGCATCTACTATCTGTCTTCTTGAAAATGTCAAATTGTTGATATTTCGGAAGCAAAAAATAAAAAAAAACAAAAATAATTGTATTTTCAACAAAAAGACGAATATTTATTGAACTAGACAACGTAGAAGCTTAATTTTTGCTTCCGGATCTTAGTTAAAGAGTGCCAAAGACGATTACCGACAGTTACACCAGGTAAAAAGTCCGCAACACTAAGTTTCAAAAAATCCCGTATTTTTTACCTAAGCCCTGTGATCAATGTTAGTCTTTCATTATTGCAGACAATTTATAAATCGAATAAAATGTATATATACAAACCTAGATTCAGACACACCTTAGAAATTGCTGATCACGCTTTTAGACTCGAGTTTTGTTTACGGATTGGTTAGAACAATATGGAACATCGCCTATTTTACCAACATTTAATGTTTATTGGCGAAGCAACGTTTTCGACAAATGGTTCCTCACAAAATTGTAGATATTCCATATTTTAGAAATAACGCCAGGAATCAGCGATATCAAAAGTCCATGTTTGGTGCGGAATGCTGTTTAACAGAATAATTGGACCCTATTTTTGTAATGGAAATTTAAATCAACTTTTTTTTCTAATCAACTAAATTAAAGCAACTTCTAATATGAATAAACATTTTACGATTTTATCAAAGATTTAAGGAATTCTATAATAAGACAAAATGTTTACTATATACAAAAAATAATCTAAAA
The DNA here is from genome assembly GCA_944588485.1 of Phosphuga atrata. Classification (NCBI taxonomy): domain Eukaryota; kingdom Metazoa; phylum Arthropoda; class Insecta; order Coleoptera; family Silphidae; genus Phosphuga; species Phosphuga atrata. Next base: position 8,928,473 of record OX155896.1, on the reverse strand, counting down.
AAAGCTGTAACAATAACAAATCTTTGAAACACAAGACTTTTCAATAACAAACTGGTCAAGTTTTATTCATAAACTGGATAAACAATTAATATGAATTAATTAAGTTATTTGTAGAAAAATTTACAGTTTAAATGCGATATGATTGCACCAAAGATGCAGGTCAAACCTGTTATATTTACATAATTAATTTGATATTTTTTACTTTCTAAAACCACTGGACATTCAAATTAGTCGAGATCATATATTGAGCTTGCTCTCAAAAACGTATTTCTTACAGGTGTTCTGAAAAAAAGCAAGACAATCGATGAATTAACAATCAAACTGAACAATTAACGAACAATAAGCTTTTAAACAAATCGATTTTATTAACTATGAATGATAGTGAATGAATTTCAAAAAACTTTTCAATAACTTAAATTACAGTTTCTTTGAATTACAGAATTTGTAAGAAATATAAGTTAGAATTAATAAACCTCTTTGAATAGACCTTTTTACGGTTAGTTAAGCGTATGCGCATCAGCCAAGTTTGAAAGGCGGTAATATGAAAGTTTCGCGCACATATTTAGATATACGTCAAAAAGTTCGGGCACTTTTTGATGTATAACATGGCGGAAAATGACATATGCGCACAAAAAAAATTCAACTGTGAAAAGGTCTATTAGCGATAAATAAACGGCAAATTCAGTAAGCGGTGAAATATTTTTAATTCAAATTATTTTCGATCTTTATTGCATTTTCCACATAAATTATGACATTTGGAAGGAGAAAATGTAATCATTATTTCCAAATATCATAATCTGTGTAGAAAACAAAATAAAGACCGAAAATAATTTGAATTAAAATATGTACTTACATATAAATCCGCGCGCTATTCACCAGTATAATAATGTTTAAATTAACTGATAGTTTAAATTAACTGTTGAAAATAAAATAAAAAGGTCCAGATTTCTTTTGCTTCCATGATGTAAGTTCGATAAAACCATTAAACAAACTTGGTTAAACAATAAATATGTTAAGGTCATTTGTTGAAAATGTTTTCATGTATTTTGTGTAATGAAATACGTTGTTTGTCCACAAGTACATGCAATAAAAATTATTACAACTTAACTCTTTAAAACAAAAATATTAAATGAGGTAATTAAAAGCAAAACAAGTTATTTCGCAGAAAATTTATTTTTATGCACATTTGAATCTCACTTCTAACTCTAATACTAATTTGAATTCTAACAAAAATTTATAGGAAACCACTTAATTCATAGAGACATAAAACAAAACATAAAGCTAATTATTCGACGAAGTTCAAATAAGCAAATGATGGAGTCAACGTTTATATTGACTACCTGCCCACTTCCTTATCTCTAATATTTTCCGCCTGGTCTTGTCTGTCTTATCTGTCGAGTCTTGTATATATGTTACACTGAGATATATGAGAAAGACCGATATTTTGGAATGCCGACTTTCACCGGTGAATGTCAACATTCACATAGTCGATTGGTGTATGCCCGAAATGTTTGCTAACATTTGCGACATTCACCATGCATTAATGGTGAATATTGAACATGTAGGAGATTTATATTTTCTTCTTCGTATTTCAGTCGCTATAAATCGTCACAAGGATGACGTAACTTTTTCGCCGCTCCTTCTGAGAGGAGTGACCAATAATTTAAAACCCACAGTATATATATATATATTATATACATTTCAATTTCAATGTATATATATATTTCAATATATATATATATATATATATATATATATATATATATATATATATATATATATATATATATATATATATTAAATATATATATATATATATATATATATATATATATATATATATATGACTGATAAAGCTGATTGACTCGCAGCTGAACAAAGGATTTGGCGGGAGAAAGAAAGCCGCCTCTCTGTCGGCATCTCCATTAGCGTATCTGTGATTGTCGACATACACCGGTGAGGGTCCGAATTTACAACAAAGTAATGAAATATTCGATCTTTCATCGACGTATTTGTTGACATTCACCGAAGATATTCGATTTTCACCGATTTATTTATTTACACGAATTGGCCAACTAAGGACTGCGTTACAAATTCTATTTCATAATTTGTTTTTTCTTCTTTCTCTTCTCTAAGGCTGTTCTTCTTACTGTTGTCATTTTCGCAAGATGTTGAGCTGTTAGTTTCCTATTGGTCTCAGTTTATGAAGCCTCCTGAAAAACCTCAAATTTATTTATTGCCTTTCTGTACTTATCATATTATTAAACTTACTTATCATATTATTTAATATCACAACTCAAAAATGAACTAAACCTTGATTCTATTTTAACTATATATTATGCTGTAGTATACTCACATCTAAGTTACAATATAACAGTGTGGGGATTATCTAATGGTTCCAGCAGATTATTTGTAACGCAAAAGCGCATCATTCGATTAATGTTTAATTTGAATTACGTCGAAACTTGTAGAAACACATTTATTGAATATAAAATATTAACACTACCATGTATATACATTCTAAAAATACTTTGTTTTATTCACAGCAATAAAGCCAAATTTGTAAAATATAGCGACGTTCACGGCTACGCGACACGAAATAACGGAAAATTAGTTACATATAATTTTAAACATACTTTTTTTAAAATAGCACCTTACAAATCAGGTATCGATTTATATAACAAACTGCCGCACTCAATTACAACGGTAACTATCAATAACTTTAAAACAAAATTAAAATCATTTCTACACCAACATGCTTTTTATAGTGTTGGTGAATTCACAAACCAAGTAAGAAACTTTGAAGCATCAAGCTAAACCTTGTATAATTTGTATATTGTTATATCTTTTAATAAATGTATTGTTTTACCAGTTATGTTTAATCATATTTTTAATGTGTATTTTATTTCGACTTGTCTTATATTGTAATCACAATGAAAAAGATTAATAAATTTCTTATTCTTATTCTTATTCTTATCCTTGTTCATTGAATCCATTTCTGTAAGTTTAAGTCCTGCGAGGTGTCTTTCTTTGTTCTTTCCAACCAAGAGTTGGGTGTTCTCCTTTGTTGACTTATGTTGAAGATTTTTTTCGTTAATCTGCTATCATCCATTCTCATCAGATGACGGTTTAATAAATTGGCAGATATTTTCATTGCTCATCTCTACACATTTTTCGCCAATTTTTTTGTGTCCGTCAAGAATCTTTCTCAGAACTCTTTCCCTCTTCTCGAGCTCTTCTACTAGTCCTTTGTTCTTGAGGTAGATTGTTTCTGCTGCATATTGCACTTCTGTTCTTGTAACTGTGCTGTAGTGTAATAACTTTTCATTGCGAGATAAACATTTTTTGTTATACTTCTGTGTTAAAATTTATGCTCTCCTAAATTTAGCTGTTCGAAGTTTTACAGATTCTGTTTCTATTCCAGTGTCGGTTATTGTTTCTCCCATATTTAAAGAGTTTTACCCTAGCGAACTTTTAGCAATATTTGTGTGCAGTTCCTTTATTTCCTTAAATGTGTTAGACATGAATTTAGTTTTATCTTGTAATATCTGTAAGCCAAATTTAGCGGCACGCTTTGCTAAGATTTCTAATTGTTTATCTACATCTCCTATATTCGTGGAAAAGAGAGCAATATCATCTGCAAAAGCTATTGCGTGTATCGTTAGTCCTTTAACTGATCCTCTAAAAGGATCTTCCTTCAGTTTTTATGTGTGTATGCTTCCAGTGTCTCCCTCGTTATCTTTTCTAGACTGATGTTGTATAGCAGTGGTGGCGAACCTATGGCATGCATGTCACAGCTGACACGTACGAAAATTTTATTGGCACGCGAACTATTTCTCACGCATGCATTCTAAACTTGTTAAACTATCGTTTCTAAAACAAATTTTTAAGTTTCTCAATCTACTTTTGTGCAACATCAACGGTGTAAAATATGACGTGTTCAAAATTCGATTGCACAAAACACAAATACGATTGGTTTTCTCGTAATTACAAAAGGCACACAAAATTTTTCATATTTAAAAAAATCAACAAAGCCGTATTTACAAAGCTACAATTTTGAAATTTGGGAATTTGTGAGATCTCGTAAGAATATCAAATCACACCAAGTTTCATCAAAATCCGTCGATTGATTTGTCTGTAATTGCAAAAGGCGCAAAAAAATTTACAAACTTCCAAAAATCGCAAAAGCCGTATTTACAAAGCTACAATTTTTAAATTTGGAGATTTGTGGGACCTCGTAAGAATATCAAATCGTACAACGTTTCATCAAAATCCGTGCATTGGTTTGCCAGTAATTGCAAAAGGCGCACAAAAATTTCCAAATTTCACCAAAGCCGTATTTAAAAAGCTATAATTTTCAAGTTTAGTAATTTGGGATATCTTGTAAGAATATCAGTTCATACCAAATTGCATCCAAATCCATCGATTTGTTTGCCCGTAATAGCAAAAGACGCACAAAAATTTACAAATTTAAAAGATTCACAAAAGCCGTATTTATAAAGCCACAATTTTGATGTTTGGGAATTTATGAGATTTCGTAAGAATATCAAATCATACGAAGCTTTATCAAAATCCGTCGATTGGTTTGTCCGCAATTTCATAAGGCGCACAAAACACGTCAAATATTCACGCTAATACGGTAACTGATTTTCACTTAATACGGTAACTGATTGATCACATTGTAAAAGTACACCTGGCACGTCAGCATTTCAAAATTTGTAAATTTAAAAAAAAATTCGGCCGGAAAAAGGTTCGCCACCCCTGTTGTATAGGATTGGGGAGGGAGCGTCACCCTGTCTCAGATCTGTCTGGATTTTTAAAGCTTCAGAAATCTTGCCTTGAAATTTCACTTTGGACTTGGTATCTGTCAATGTTTTCTTCACAATTTCTCTGGTTTTTTTATCACTTCCAAATTCTTCCAGAGCTCTAATTAGGCTTTCCCTGTCGATTGAGTCATATGCCTTTCCGAAATCAATAAATGTGGTAACATGTGGCTGGCCAGCAAGTGTTCTGATTATGTTTTTCAGATTGATAATTTGCTCCAAACAGCTCCTCCCTTTTCCAGGTTCCAGACTGTTTAACAGTATTTTTGAAAAGACCTTGTATGGAACAGATATGAGGAAAATTCTCCTAGAATTGTTCACGTGAGATTTGTAACCTTTTTCGAAGAGCGGATGTATAAGTGCCATTTTCCAATCTTCTGGGATCTTCGCCAAATTTCCTTAATAATAGTACTGAGGTGTAGTCAAACTTCTTCCTCGCCCAGTTTCAAAAGTTCAGCTGTGATTCCATCTTCACCAGAAGATCTGCTGTTCTTGTTGGTCTCGATCTGCTGTTGGTGGACCTGTGATTCTGCAGGAATTTCGTCTGGAGTTTTGAATTCCAGTTTTTCTGTGGGCGATTTACAGTTGAGAAGGTTTTCTCTCGAAAGAGTCTTAGCTCGAAATATTTTGCTAAAATGTTGCAGTTTTTTTGGTCATTTGTACCCATCTCCATGATTTGTCAGGAAAATTTAAACTGGCTGGTTCGTACCCTTTCAGGTGTCTTTTGAATGATTGGTAATAATCTCTGGATTTGTTTTGAGAGAAACTATGATTCCATCTTCACCAGGAGATTTGTTGTTCTTGAGGGATTTTATCGCTTGTTGGACTCCATCTGCTGTTGTTGTACCTGTGATTCTGCAGGAATTTTTGTCTGGAGTTTTGAATCCCGGTTTCTCTTTGGGCGACTTACAGTTTAGAAGGTCTTCGAAATATTGTGCTAAAATGTTGCAGTTTTCTTAGTCATTTGTACCCATCTCCCTGATTTCTCACGAAAATTTAAACTGGCTGGTTCGTAGAATTTCAGGTGTCTTTTGAGGATTGGTAATAATGTCTGGATTTGTTTTGAGTGAAGCTGTGATTCAATCTTCACCAGGAGATTTGTTGTTCTTGAAGGATTTTATCGCTTCTTGGACTCCATCTGCTGTTGGTGGATGTGATTCTGCAGGAATTTCGTTTGGCGTTTCGAATTCCGGTTTCTCTGTGGGCGATTTACAGTTGAGAAGTTCTTTGAAATATTGTGTTAAAGTATTGCAGTTTTCTTGGTCATTTGTACCCATTTTCCCTGATTTGTTACGAAAATTTAAACTGTCTGGTTCGGACCCTTTAAGGTGACTTCTGAAGGATTGGTAATTATCTCTGAATTTGTTTTGAGTGAAGCTATGATTCCATCTTCACCAGGAGATTTGTTGTTCTTGAGGGATTTGATCGCTTGCTGGACCCTATCTGCTGTTGGTGGACCTATGATTCTGCAGGAATTTTGTCTGGAGTTTTGAATTCCAGTTCCTCTGTGGGCGATTTACAGTTGAGAAGGTCTTTGAAATATTATGCTAAAACGTTGCAGTTTTCTCGGTCATTTGTACCCATTTTCCCAGATTTGTCACGAAAATTTAAACTGGCTGGTTCGTAGCCTTGGTAAGGATTGGTAATAATCTCTGGATTTATTTTGAGTGAAATGCACTTGTACTTGTTGAAGGGATAGTTTTCCGTATAGTCTCTTTTCGTTCCTGATTGTAAAAGATGCTGTTTTTCTACTTTCTCTGAACCTTTCTTGGTTGATTTGTGTTGGGTTCGATTTAAATTTTTGTCAAAGCTTTTGAATATTTTCCAGTGCTTCATTGCACTTGTCATTCCACTAGACATTCTTCTTTTTAATTTTAGTTGGAAGAGATTCTTCTGCAGCTTTCATTATTTGACACTTGGCCTTGCAAGTTAGATTTGAAGATGCTTTGAGTATCTGCTTCAATTTTCTTAGTTTCAAAATGCTTCCACTTAGGTTTCTTATTATTTCTATAGGAATTTGGGATGATTTTTTTTTAGCTTTAACAAGGTAATGTGATCAGAATCTATTTTGGCTCCTAATATTTTGAATTGTCTTAAATTATTTTCTAAAAATGGCTATGTGCTCCCCAAGAAGCTGATTTGGTGCTTTCCAAGTCTTCATTTTCTTGGGATGTTGGAAGTGTGTGGCCATAATTTAGAAGTTGAAGATTTGACTGAGTTCAACCAGTTTTATTTCATTGCTGTTCGTCCTCTTATGCGTTGGATATTCTCTAATGATGTTTCTCTATTTAGCTGTGCATTAAAATCCCCAAGCAGAATCATGACATTATCCTTTGGAATCTTATTAATTGTGTCTTCTAGCTCGTCCAAGAAAGTATGTACTTTGGCCGGATATTTTTATTGTCAATAATTCTTGGAGCATGAGCATTCACTACAGTGTACATTTTGTTTTTACATTTTATCGTCAGTGTTGGTAGCCTGTTGGACGTAGAGTTGAAGTTTGTTATGCATTTTTTACCAATAAAAGCTGTACCTAATAAGGGACATTTTCCAAAGATGTACTCTGCTGATTTACCTTTATATATTCTGTAGTTGCTTATTTCAAAAGAATTTTCTTGTAGCGAGTTTCTTATAGAGACAGAATTTGGATATTATAGTGCTCCAGCGCTTGACGTTTTTCTGTTTTTATCAGCGAGTTAATATACACAGTTCCGATATTGTATTTCTTCTTGAATTTGAGCTTCGCAGGTCCTTTTGATAAAACCAGAGCAGATAGTGCAGGCTCCCCAGAATCCGAAATGCCTGCTTGCGACCTGAGGCCGAGAGATTTTACTGCCTGGGGTAATTTGTTTTGTTTTCTACCCATCATCCATAAAATTTGTGAAGTTGGAGTGGTGGAGCTTTCTGAGGATTGCTCGAGAACCAACTGGATTGTTAATCCAGAGGTTTTGTGTTTGATCCGCGTGAACGGACAGTTGTTCTAGTGTCAAATTTGACACATATTTATATATGCATACGCACATATATACATATATGCATACTCACACAGTTACAAGCGTATATATGGTGCATAATAGTATCTTACGTGACAAGAGTTGTAAGAAGCATATTACGTAAGAGCGGAACAGTAACACGCACGACCCGCGTAGCGGGAAGGGCGTAATTCCGCGAGTACGTAATTGCCTTACAACTCGAGTCATGTAATATACGTTATCTACGACCCCACTAATTTGTTTCTGTTTAATAAGAAAAATATGTTTGATGTACCACCTTCGGCCTTATTTAACTTGATAGAAATGAAAAGAAATACATTCATAATGGTTACATACCTTTTTATTTAGTACTTATTTGTAGTTTTCGTAGATTTAAACGTGAAAGAACGAAATGAATGACAAATTCTATGTGAATGATGTGACGTTTAATAATTGTTTGGAAATCACGGAGTACTATATTTAAAAATAGTATCTACGTGTAGCTCTCAACCAATCAACGAACCGTAAACCAAACGATCATAGGTGATTTTGAATTATTACATAACTTTCATCGCGGATTGTTACATATTGTGATTGTTATATGTGATGTATACATATGTGTGTAGTATGATGTATTCACATAGTCCACGAACTGGTGAATAATGGGCATTTACAATAGTGGTCGTAGATAAACAATATAGAAGCGAGTTTTAAAGAGGATTAGGGTATTTATTAATCAATTTGTTGCATGAATAAAAATATAATAAAATAAAGTCAGACACAAGATTTATTATTTTGTGGTGTCGTGTTATTTGTTTCTGGATTGCCAAATTAAATTTTATGAAATGGACAAAACATTTATTGTCTTTGAAACAACATTCCACGGCTGTTTAAAATTTTTGTTCAAATGAATTTAATTTTGTTCACTTTGACTTGTCGCATTTTCTGTAATAGTTATTTATTATACAAGTGGATAAAATTAAGGTTTAACGAGCGGAACGTTAAATTTAAACTAGTCTTTCCGATAACTTAAGTGATTAACCATCTGCAGACGCGTTTCGATATTTATCTCTCATCAGTGCAGCTTTGCTTTTATGAATAACAATTTGTAAAACACTTACTTAAAACCCACGTGGATGACTATAGGTTAGATATGTTTTATTTGACATTTCGTGAGAGAGACATGAACTTAGCAGGTTATTGATTTAAATGAATCAAGTAATCACTAGTAATGACTTAAGTAATCACTTAAGTTATCGGAAAGACATGATCTTAAAAAACAATGTTATTTTTATGGTTTTTGTTGAGTGCCACGAAAGTGGACTGAAAGCTATTAAATAACTGGCAAATTTCACACATTTGTTTTGCCAGTTCTAAAAAGACTCAATAATGTTATAGAGCTCCGAAAAGGTTTAATATATTTATATATTCGGGCTGTGTTCCGACTTTATATAATTAATTTCTGTTCTATTATTTAAAAATGGATATATCAGAAGATTTCTTGTTAGATGGTGATGTAATTGCAGAAAGATTACTCCGGCGTAAATCAAGAGAATTATATAAAAAAAAATAACAGTAAATTAACTATTTTAGTGATTGGCGGTTAAAAAAGAACATCAGCGAAGTTGGCGATACTATTATTTTAAATAACATTTTGAAGCTGAATAAAACGATTAAACCATCCAACAGTTTGTAGTTATTGTTCAGTGTTATGGGCGTGCTTTTGAAAACATCGATAATGGAAAGTGGGTAGAATGTTTGTATAAAAATACAACTATATAATTATACTGTTGATTTTTTAATGTTGATATTGATTTTTGAAAGTTAAAGTCCTACTGAAGCAAAATTGTAAAGGATACTATGCCCTTAACCGCAATGAAATTTAAAAATTCATTAACACGGCACCAGATAATGGATATTTATTTCCTCATGAAAGGGGGAAAAGCTTTTTAAGGAAAAGCGTTAAGGATAGCTTCTTCAACTTTGCCAGATACAAAACCTATCAACCACGTGTATTTATCACGTGTTTTTTATGTGCAACTTAGACCGAAAAATGTGACTCACATGCGATTGCTATTAAATTATCAACGTGGAAAGTGCACAGTCCAACATATTGGTCAAAATAAATTATGTAAGATGCCTACTGGCATTGCAAATTTTTAGGTCTCTCAGATCCAAGCTTTTTTTATACCGGCCATGCCTTCCGTAGAAAATCTGCTACAGTTCTGGTAAATGGTGGCGCTGACCTGCTTGAGCTCAATAGAGACGATCGATGGAAATTATATCCATGACACACAGAAAAAATTCAGGCATCTGAAAAAATTTTAGGGGACAAACCTTCAACATCAATCAAAATATCAGATGGCCAAGTCGATATTGCTTCGTCATCGTCCACCATACTTGACAATATGCCAAGTACGTCCTCGTCTACGATTACTTTCTCTTCACAAAAAGAGATTTTAGATAGTCGCTTGGTGTATGTCCGAAATATTTGCTAAATACCCTTATTTCTGACTTACACCGGTGAATATCGACATTCACCATGCACTAATGGTGAATATTGAACATGTCGGAGATTTATAATTTCTTCTCCGTTATTCAGTCGCTACAAAACGTCACAAGGGTGAGCGTAGCTTTTTCGCTGCTCCTTCTGAGAGGAGTGACCAATAATTTAAAACCCACAGTACATTCTAAGTGAGAAACGAAAATAATGGTAATAAAAAAATTACTCAATTGTGTGATTCCAATCTTATTTATTGCAACATAAGACTGATAAATCTGATTGACTCCCAGCAGAACAAAGGATTTGACGGGAAAGAGCCAGTCGCCTCTCTGTCGACATCTCCATTTGGACCTCCACCAGAGCGTATCTGTGATTGTCGACATATACCGGTAAGGGTCCGCATGTACAACAAAGTAATGAAATATTCGATCTTTCACCGACGTATTTGGTATTTGTTGACATTCACCGGTGAAGTCGACATTCTCCAATTTCGATCATTCACGGTAACACATATACAATTAGTATAACCATTTAAAATTATAATACTAGATCACTATTAAAATACATACAAATATTGAATTTTCATAAATATATATTTTATAGTATTAATTAATTATAATTAAAAAAAAAATAATTTAGGCAACTTTTTGAAGAGTTATTTCTACCCGCATGCCAACACATTTTTTCTGCGTGTCAGCTTTGATACGAGTGCCAAGATTCGCCACCGCTGCTGTATATAATCTTAAAAGTCCGCCCAAAATTTGAATGGAAATATAAATGATAATAATTGCAATTCTTCCTTATGTTCTAGGTTGATCCTGTGGCGCATCGTGAATTTACCTACAGGGACATTCTAGAGAAATCAATAAAATTAGCGGATAGCCTTCTACTGGTTCAAGACGAAATTGCTTTAATTCTGCTGGAAAACAACATACATTATTATTATGTAGCCTTAACTTGCCTATTCAAAGGTGTCATCGTTCATCCAACCGACCCATATGCAACAAAATGTAAGCAAACCGAAAAATAGGAAGTCACTTAACGTTATCATGTTGACCAATAAACTTCCCTTTGTAGATGAATTAGACCATTTAATTTCAATATCGAAGCCGAAAGCAATTTTCGCGTCAAATGTGTCGCTTGGCAAGGCCCTAGAATTGAAGAAAGAATTTAAGTTCATCAAAAATATCTTCAATGTGGAAACTGTGGTCGCGCCCGACAAGGACGACACGGTCTTAAATGTGGCAGACTTAATCGAAAAGTCCAACGTGGAGACACACGATTTCAAATTCCCGACTTCGACACATCTAAAATAATCGCAATATTTAACTCTTGGGGCACCACAGGCTTACCCAAAGGGGTCATGATGAATATCGGAAATTTTAATTTCATCTTGAATTATATTAAGTAAATATCATTTACGTTAAAATTAGCCGTCGCTAATAGTCTTACAATTAGAACGACACGACAGACAGTTAAAACTAAAAAACAAATACTTATATATAGGGTCTTTTATTAAGCGCTTCCTATTTTTAAATTTAAATAAAACAAAGTTTGTGTGAGGTATCGTCGAAACTTTTTATTTGTTTGAAAGGCCTTTCGATGCCATTATGTATGCAATATAACATCCTGCAAATGCTCGCCGCGGCTTTGCTAAGTGGCACGAATCCTTGTTGCAGGCCCAAGTTGCGAAGCAAAATAAGCCAAGGTGTGGTGTGCGAAAGGCTGAGTTCTCGTGAGAGACGCGAAATCTGATTCTCCTGCACACTCTCACAAACAGCTGCGATGTTTTCGGCAAATCTTGCGTTTCGTCGTCGTACTGGTGTTGTTTTATTGTTTACTGAACAAATGGACTCAAATTTATCCACCACACTACGAATAGTCCTCTCGATAGGACGATTATGGCGACCGTAAAATGGATACAGCGCGCGGAAGGTTGCCCAAACATAACAAATTGAATTAAACAGATAAGTCTTAATTTAGCAACCTTATCTGTAGAAGCTTATCATGTTATTAATTTGAATGTATTTTAGAAATCCTGAATTTTTTGATTTTGGTCCAGAAGATGTGACAATATCGGTATGTCGTTTTTTCCATGTGTATGGTTACTTAGTGATAATGTATTGTCTAGTAACAGGAATGAAATCAGTTATTATGAAGAAATTTAGCATTAGCAAATACTTAGAATATATCCATGATTATCAAGCCAAGATACTATTCTTAGTTCCGTCAATTGCTAATTTACTAGCTAAGAGAAGTGCAGTGGAAACATTTAAGTTGAGGAGTTTACGGGATATAATTTGTGGAGCAGCGCCAATGGGGATGGAGGTTCAAGACATGTTAAGTCAAAGGTAATGTGTGAAGGTTTTTTGCCGCAAGATTTCAATCCCATTCTTAATATCCCCCGTTAATTTCCCCGTTACTCCGATACATTAGCTCCAAATCTTGGGCCTCCCTCAAGCATCTCAAAATTTTTTCAACTCCTCTGCTTCACCAAAATCCACATTTTCTGTCCGAAACAATCTTCGCCTGTTCTTTGTCGATACAAAATCCCCCTCTTCAAAGTTCGGCTCCTTCTCTTCTTCAATGCCATCACAAAAACTGTTGTTGAACAACTTGGTCACCAGTTCCTTCTTCTTCGATGAATCCGAGATCACTTCCAAGAGCTCCTCTCCATCATTAACCGTTAACTCATGCCCGTTGGTTCCTTAGTTTAGCTTCGGTAGCTCCTCATTCCTTCGTTTTTGCTTCTTTGGCGATTCAAACAAAGTTTTTACCAGCAACGCCTCGCTTCTGGTTCTTACTTGCGGGCCTATTGCCTCTTTTCTTCGTCTTAGCTTCCACGATGAATCAAACATTTGTTCTGGCAAATTTGGTTCATCGCAACTGTCTCCAAAGACTGAGTCCTCCTTTTCTTCGTCGCCTCTGACTTTGAGCTCCGTTTTTTTTTCTTCCACGCTTTACTTTCATCGAAGAATCGCAAACCACCAACGACTCATCCTCATCTTCTCCGTTGATTGTTCTCGGTACATTTTTCTCAGTTCTTCCCTTTTTGCTCTTCACTGACCTTAACTCCTTCCCTTTGTTAATTTCCTCACCGAACCCATCAGGCCAATATTTTGGTGATTTCCTCAAGCAATACAGTGATTTGTTCAACTTACAAATTATTTTATTCTTGCCATCAGAATGTACACCCCGCGCAAACACATATATACATCTTCATCGATCCCACCGTACAAGACCGCACTTTTCACATCCATCCGTTATACAGGGTATTTAAACTTATGTGCTAAACATACCAAAAATCAAGAAGTCTCTAAACTTGCGAAAATATCACTTAAATCCCTCTGTTTGAACCCACGCGCCACTAAACCTGCTTTATAAATTTTCCTTCTTTGTGCTCCAATTTTGTTTTTGAAAACCCACTTTGAATCGATCACATTATTTCCTTTGGTTTCATTTTCTTTTAGCACTGTCCATGTGTCGTTTATGTAGAAATAGGACAGCGTATTTTGCAAGGAAATAAATGCTACTACGCAACCCAGCAATTATTACGATCAAGAATCCTGACCAGACAAACAAAAATAATTATATATAAAATTATTACAAGACCAGTGGTAACTTACGCTAGCGAAACATGGACCATGACTATACAAGACACGTTACTAGTCAATCGTTTTGAAAGAAAAATTCTTAGGAAAATATTTGGAGCTGTCTGGGATCAACAAACGTTGCGGTATAGGATGCGCACGAACAACGAAGTATATGAACTATATAATAACCCAAGTATAGTACAAGAATTCAAGTCAAACAGATTAAGATAGTTGGCACATGTCCAGAGGAGTAATGACTCAAGCCTTGTTGAAATGGTCTGGGAAGAAACCCCTAACAACAAAAGACCACCGTGGCGCCCAAAGCTTCGATGGCGGGATAATATCGACAAGGACCTTCAAACCCTGGGGGTGCTCAACTGGGAAGCCACTCAGGGTCGGAGAGAATGGAGGAGAATTGTTGAGGCGGTATAGACCCACCCCGTGTTGTAGAGCCATGGATGGATGCATGTGTCGTTTGCTTGTAGGGTTTAAATTTCTTCTTCTATGGTGCGCCTCCATCCCGCTGCGCTGTTGCTCTTCATAGCCTCCTCGTACGATTTTTGTGTTTCTTCCAACTCTAGTAAGTCGATCTCGTAGTCCTTCATCCACGCTGGCTTCTTCTAATCTCTCAGCAGTCTCGTTGTTACCGGGTTCATATTTTTTTCTTCGTCGGTACTGGTGCTTTAGTATGTTGGTGAAGAATTCGACCAGCCATATGTTCGTAAATTTTTCCCAGCGTATTAGAAGTTCAGGACTAATTTTATCCAATCCGGGAACCTTTCCAGGCTTAAGATCTTGAATTGCTGTCGAGATTTCGTCTGCTGTGAAAGGTCGGCAGTGTTCCGTCCCTTTCGCTGAGGTTTTAAGGTGTCTGATCTTTGTCCTTTGGAGCTCTGGGCGTTGCTACTAAATGAGATGTTACTGCGTTTGGCGAGGTAGTTGCTTTTGATCTTTGTATGCGTGATCCACTCCCTAGTTTTCTTAGGAGTGTCCACGCTTTTCTGCTTGAGTTCTGGAAATTCAAACTTTCTACGGTTTCGGATAGCGACTACTTGATGCAGCAAGAGATCAAAAGTGGGCATTTTGATCTCTTGCTGCATCAAGTCTATGAAGGAGAGTCTATCATCTATCAAGTCTATGATAAAGCTCAGCGCAATTCTGTGACCATCCAGGGATGTACTCCTTACGAAAGTCTCTTGGGATACACTTTTTAGCGGTGCCTATGATTGCTCCCACGGATCTGGTGTCGTTTTTACTCTGTGGTGGGTTCCAGCCTAGGCATTTATCTAGATCTTCAGAAAACCTGTCCCAGTTAGCCTTTCCAAAGTTCCACCTTGGTCGAGGTGAGGACGTGATTATTGGTATTTGGGTGCCCGTTTCTATTATGACTGGGCGATGCTGGCTGTGTGGGAAATCGCAGAGAACCTGTCGTTGGACCGGAAAGGGTGCATTGTTATTGCTGCTGGTTAACGTGAAGCACAGGTGAGGGTTATATTCTCGTCTCCATGCTGCGGACTTGGATGTGAAGCGGTCTTTTACGTCGAAGACGAGATTAAGGTTTTCATCTTCAGTCCAGCTTACTAACGCCTCTCTGTTAGCGTTACAGTTTCTGTATTTGCACTGCTCGTGGTGGCTGTTGAAGTCACCCACGTAAAGTGCTGGGTGGGGTTTGAGTTTGGAGAACTGAGTCTGGCCAAACTGTAGCGGGTGGTTTATAGCTATTGGATACTGTGATGTTTCCGATTTTCGTCACGACGACATGAATTCCATTTTCAGTAGAGGTGTTTATCAAAGAAGCGTTTTCGGAGTCGTGCCTGACGTAGGTTGCTACGCCCTATGCTTGGTGATAGGTTGCTTATTTTTTTAAGTAATTTACGTCCTATCCAAACTTGATTTAATAGTGTTTAATGTATAGAATTTTTTGTATAAGGTTAGACATACCTTAGACATACCAGGTGTGTCTAGATTTTCTAGTGTTGTTTGTCTAGTCTTATCTAATTAAACTTTTTTCAAAAACTTGCGAGTTTTGTTTCACTAATTTTGTCTATTTTTGTATCCTTTCATTTGAAGTATTTTGTCTCAAATGTCGTATATTTGTGTTTATAAATAAACTTCTAGCGACATCTCTCGGACTAATTTTGTTAAACGTGAGTATTTCAATTCACAATTGGTTTGCTTGTTCAATATTTACTCCATATTTATTAGTCCGCGTTTTCTAATTAGTGTGTCAACGCGTCGGAAATATTTAGTGCCAGTACGCACTTAAAATCTTTTTATTGCGAATTTTGTTATTCTGTTCGCGCGTTTACAATTCACACATTTATTCCTGGTTTTTTGTTACATTTTTGCGTGTTATTTCTTCTTTTCCGCTTTTGTTTCTTTTGTTCCGCTCCAACGAGTAAAACGTTTCGCTTTCCATTCAAGCACAACATATATACATACATAACGTTGATAGTCTGCATTTGGCGAAGCTGTTTTCCAGCTTATCCGAATTTTTATAAAGAAAAGTTCAAATTATTAGAAAAATATTTAAAACAGCTCCAACAGATATAAAAAATATTATACTAACTTAACAGAAAACAAAGATTAGATTAGATTAGATTAGATTGGATTAGATTAGATTAGATTAGATTAGATTAGATTAGATTAGATTAGATTAGATTAGATTAGATTAGATTAGATTAGATTAGATTAGATTAGATTAGATTAGATTAGATTAGATTAGATTAGATTAGATTAGATTAGATTAGATTAGATTAGATTAGATTAGATTAGATTAGATTAGATTAGATAAGATTAGATTAGATTAGATTAGATTAGATTACATTAGGGTAGGTTAGGTTATACCAACCAAAGGTTATACCAACGAAAGTATCCGGAGCTTAATCACAACAAGGAGGACTCCGCTGTAATCGTGCAAAACCTAAAAATTAAATATGATAAGGGTTTTGAGAACCTAAAACAAAAGAGGAACATCCAAATCAGACATAACGGTACGGACCCGGACATCTGGGATAAACTCCGTAAACTGAGAGACTATTATGCACCATATAAAGGCCATGTTAGTAATACGCCTGCGCAAAATGGTGGAAGGCATTTTCTACCATACATATACCAAGGTAGATATATATATACTACGGGCCCACAAACCACGGAAATCAAGGATAAAGAGGCAAACACAGACAAAAAGTTTAAACCGAAGAACACCGAGGCCCTCATCGTAGAAAACAAGAAAAAAGACTTCTTAAGTACTCTAAGGCAGCGTTTCTCAACCTTTTTTGGCCCACGGACCAGTAAAATTTAAAAAAATAAAAAATCGCGGACCAGTGATATTACAGTATACCACAAATTTTACCAGTATATAACAAATTTTTACTAGGTATTACTACATAAGTTAATTGTAACATTTTTATTATCATTTACTTACAATAATATTTAAATGTAAAGATATACTAATCATATATTACATAGAATTAAAATTAGTTTAAGATATTTGTATTTCGTAATTTTATAAATCAAAATTTAGTAATTATTTTTTTTTTCTTGATAAGAAAATTTGTTTCGCGGATAGAAAAAATTGTCCGCGGACTAATAAAATTTCTCCGCGGACCACTGGTCGTCCGCCGGACCATCGGTTGAGAATAGCTGCTCTAAGGGACGTTAAGCGAATACAAGCCGGAAGTAACGCGAAGGAGGCCATACGGTCGATAAGGAGCTCAAGGGAAGGTAACGTCCTAATCACCGCTGACCCAGACGTAAAGGCGATAAAGGAACTGGGGAAAGCCCTCACAGATGCATTCCACGATGGTACTAAAGTAAGACGGGCCCCGGTGAAAGAGCAGAGAACGAAACTTCACACATAAGAGGCCTGGACGAAACAGCAGATAAAGAAGAGGTTCTAACAGCGGTTAGAGATAAAATTGGGGACACAGATAATAAAACGATAAAGTTAAGCGACTTGCGACCTAACGCAAATCATACCCAAGTTGCTACGTTTGTGGTAAGCAACGAGGTGGCGGACAAGTTGCTGGAAGAGCCACACCTAATAGTAGGACTAGTGCGGTGCTCTCTAGATACAAGGATAAAAATTGATCGCTGCCACAAATGCTGGTCCTACGACCATCTGGGCAAGAACTGTGACGGACCCGACAGGTCGAAGCTGTGCTTTGCCTGCAGGAAGGAGGGGCAGCTAAAGACTGCCGCAACGAAAAATCCTGTCCAATCAGCAATAAAGCAGGGCACAGCGCCAACAGTGGCAAGAGTGCATTTTTCCGCCACACGTTGTCCAAGGCGAGGAAACAAACTAAACCGAAACGGCGAGACAGTCCAGCAAGCGGCGCCCACAAGGCCTCGTCCTCAGCTTCAGCTTCAACTTAAAAATCATGCAAGCAAACTTGAACTGCGGCGCCCGCGCCCAGGACCTTCTGGGAGCCACGGCTAGGGAGCAGCAGATAGACGTCATCTTGATAAGTGAGCCGAACAACAAATTAACAAGCAAGAAAAGAGGCTGGATCAGGGGCAATGAAGGCAAGAGAGCCATTTTGTAGAGAACAACGAAGCTTGGGGCGACTCATCACGGATCGGGCGAGGGATTCACGTGGTTAAAAGCAACGGGCCTATCAATCAACAGCTGCTACTTGTCACCCAATTGCACGCAGACCGAGTTCTAAGGCTACCTGGACGCCCTGCAGGGTGACATCATTCAAAGGAGCGAAAAAATTTGTATTGGCGGGGATTTCAATAGTAGGTCTCAGGTGAGGGGCGCAAAGACGGAGGGCCGTAGAGGGAGAGTTCTGGTGGACTGTAGCGGTAGCTCCATCGTAGACTTGACTTTTGGAACGGTGGATACGGTGGAAAAGATTGCGTCGTGGGAGGTGCTACCGGAGGAGACGTTGAGCGACCACAAATATTTAAGTTACGTCATACGAGACAACGGAACCCTAGATCAGTGCTGCCAGGAGTTCAAAGGAGGGAATCAACTGCGCTAGACAAGTGAAAGTTCGTAGAAGCTTTTAGAGAGGCCAAGACGAAGCCGGACAATGCAGACAAGCTGGTCGAGCTGGTGACTAGCGCGTGCAATGAGTGTCTCCCTAGGAAAGGAGGTGACAGGCCCAATAGGTGCACCTACAGGTGGACGAGCGAAATTGGTGACCAAAGAAGAACCTGCGTCCAGGCAAGAAGGCGAGCGATTAGAGGGAGGAAAAAGCAGATCATGGAGTACGCCGAGTTAGCGCTGGCCTATAAGGCCGAAAAGAAAAAGCTACGAACATTCATTGCGCGGGCCAAAGAAGCCAAATGGAAAGAGATTTGCGAAGACGTTAATAGGGACGTTTGTGGGCTTGGCTTCAAAATCGTCACGCACAATGATTTCACCATGATTTCAAGAAGGGTGGTGGAAAGCCTTTTTGTGACGCATGAAAGGAACGTGTGGTT
Organism: Phosphuga atrata; assembly: GCA_944588485.1. Taxonomy (NCBI): domain Eukaryota; kingdom Metazoa; phylum Arthropoda; class Insecta; order Coleoptera; family Silphidae; genus Phosphuga; species Phosphuga atrata. The sequence continues at coordinate 8,909,149 of OX155896.1, read as the reverse complement.
GCGTGCACGGCAATACGACGTCCAGGAAATTTCGTCCGAGGAACTAGAAGAGGTAGTGGCGAAAATAAAAACGGTCGGACGGTCTACCAACTGATTGACGGTCTACCAACGGAGATCTTAAAGCTCGTGTGCGTGCGTTTTCCCGATACCTTGCACGCACTAAACCACGAGCTAAATAGCGCAAATTTCCCGAGAAGGTGGAAAACAGCCAGATTGGTACTCCTACCGAAGCACAATAAGCCTCCTACTAGTCCAGACGCGTACCGTCCAATTTGCATGCTGGACAATTTCGGCAAGCTGTTCGAGAGTATCCTGGTAGAAAGGTTCAACAACGAATTGACAGGGAAGGCGGCGCTCTCTGCGAGACAGCACGGGTTCAGGAAGTGGAAGTCCACTGTCACGGCCGCAAGATACATCTTCAACTTGGCAGAGGAAGAAAGAAGGAGATCGCTTAAAACAAGGAAACTGGTAGCACTAGTAACGATAGACGTTAAGAACTTGAAACTGCTTTCAACTCGGCACCGTGGAGGATCATTGTAGAGGAGCTGGAACGCAGGAAGATGCCTGAATACCTAGTAAGCCTGACAATGAGCTACTTCAGCAACAGGCGTCTACTGGTGGAGGGGCAGGACGAGATAGATGTGCTGGGTCCGCTTTTATGGAACATTCTATATGTTGGAGTTCTGAATGTGGCCTTACCGGACGGTCCGGAAGCCGTTGACGACCGGAAGTCAAAGCAAGGCGAGAAGACGAACTCGAAGCAATAACAAACGCCGCCCTAGACACTATTCAAGACTGGATGGACGCGAATCAGCTGGCTATTGCACCGAAAAAAAAACCGAGGCGGTGCTGCTAATGGGCAGGAAGAGATGTGGCCCGGTGGAGTTCGTTCTCGGCGGAAGGACGCTTTGCCCGCAGAAGTTCCTAAAATACCTGGGAATAGTCTTCGATAAGAAGCTAACCTTCGGTAGGTACATTGAGGAGGCATGTGCTAAAGCTCACTGCAGGGTGAATAACCTCATAAGGATACTCCCGAGGATCGGAGAGGCGACTGAGAACAAAAGAAGAATACTGGCATCCGTTGCGAACAATATCGTCTTGTATGGGGCACCGGTGTGGGCCAGCTGCACCCAAAGTCATGAGGCTCAGGGAAGCCCTGAAAAGGGCACAAAGGAAAATCGGTATTAGGATAGTCAGCGCTTACAGATTTGTCGGGACCGACGCCGTGCGGGTACTGGCAAGACTTATTCCCCTGGAGCTAATGGTAGAAGAAAGGGCCAGAATCGTGGGGCGCACGCGTGTCAAGGAGGAGAATGATGCAAGGGCGGTGAAAGAAGAGGCATGGCGGGAAACCTTTCGAAAGTGGCAGGAGTTGTGGGACAAGGATACGAGCAATGTCAATTCTGGCTGGATAGGAAGCATGGTCAGATGAGCTACCACATGACAATGGCGCTGATGGGCCATGGCTGCTTTCAGAGTTTTAGGAAAAGAATTGGCAAGACGAACGCGGAGAACTGCTCGTACTGTAAAATCTAGCCGGAGACGGCGGAATACGCTGTTCACCTGCGATAAGTGGGTAGGACAAAGGAGGAAGGTGTAAGAGGAGGAAGTTGGAAGTTATGCAAGATTGCCGTGCCAAGTTGTTTTTAGGTCGTGAAAATAGGGGGTAGGTGGTTTTAGTGGGTAAACTATCTCTGGAGGAGAAGGAGTCCCACACTACCGAGTTAGTCGGTGCCTACAAAAGGTTTCCCCATCCTCCCAAAAAAAAAGAAAAAAAAAAGGTTAGGTTAGATTAGATTACATTCCGTGTAGCGGCTAGGTACTCCCTGCGGTCCCTACAAGGATAGACCTATTTCAGGGATGCGACCCTGCTCACGCAAACCTTGGTTTCTCTCCCACCCACAAATTCCGGGAGGTAACCATGTCCTAACCTAATCCTAGCAAACACTGCCTATCTAGTCTACCCTGTTTAGTCTAGCATGTCTAGTCAAGCCTGTCTAGTCTAGTATGTCTAGTATAGCCTGTCTAGTCTAGGCTATCTAGTCTAGCCTACTTATCTAGTCTAGCCTATCTAGTCTAGCCTATTTAGTCTAGCCTATCTAGTCTAGCCTATCTAGTCTAGTCTATCTAGTCTAGCCTATCTAGTCTAGCCTATCTAGTCTACCCTGTTTAGTCTAGCATGTCTAGTCATGCCTGTCTAGTCTAGTCTGTCTAGTATAGCCTGTCTAGTCTAGCCTGTCTAGTCTATCCTGTTTAGTCTAGCCTGTCTAGTCTAGCCTAGTCTAGTCTAGTGTAGCCTGTCTGTAGTAGAATAACTGGTTTGGATAAACAGTTTAAACTTGTCTAGACTAACAATTCGAGCTAATCCAACAAGACTAGTCCAGCCTATACTAGTCTAATCTGGTCTGTCTAGTCTTGTCTGTTTAGTCTAGCCTGTCTAGTCTAGCCTGTCTGATCTAGCCCGTCAAGTCAAGCTTGACTAGTCTAGTCTAACTTGTTTAGTCTAACTTGTCGAGTGTAGCCTATCTAGTCCAGCCTGCCTAGTCTAGCCTATCTAGTCTAGCCTATCTAGTCTAGCCTATCTAGTCTAGCCTATCTAGTCTAGCCTATCTAGTCTAGCCTATCTATATCCCACCCGTTTCCGTCCTAGATTGGGCGGATTGCACAGAGGGGAAAATCCTCTTTAAAAAAAAAGTTCCCCGACTCAGTAGCGCGGGCCTGGGTCGGATAGCCCTTACAATATGACATGGACACGAATAACTATAATTTGTTTACGGTACAGAGGAGGGATACCTCAGTGCTCCACCCGACCGTTATCCAACGACCACCCAGCATTCCTGGTAGGTGACCGGGGTGCTAGAAACCACTACTGGAAGTCCAGACGGAGGCGCGAACAGAGGCAGGCTAATGGACGGATCTAGACTACCCCACAGCAGATTAAACAGCAATATCCAAAGGCAACGATGCAACTCCCTGCAATAAACGGGCTAAAGGCAACAAGAAAGACCCCAGAACTGCGAAATGGCCAATCCGCGCTACCTGTAGAAGTGGAAAGGGAGGGGGGCACAGCGACAAATCAGATGCAAACAGGCCACGGACCTGCTCTACCAAAACATCTATGAATAGACGATAGATATATCCCTCCTCTCGGAGCCCAACATACGCCTTACATCCAAAGGACCTTGGATACTAGATAAAAACGTAGACGTAGCCATTGGGCTACATAACAAACAACTAAAAGCCCTGAGAACCGGAGAATGCCCTGAATTCGTTTGGGTAGAGCTGTAAAACGTCTGTCTGTACTCAGCCTACGTCTCCCCAAACAAAGACCACACACACTTCCTACATTTTCTAAACTACCTACGGGAAAGCATTGACAACCAAAGCAAACAGGTCATAGTAGGGGGCGACTTCCACGCCAAGGCCAGGGCTTGGGGAAACCCCTACAAGACTCCAGAGGGGGGTTGTTGGTGGAGTGGCTGGAAGAGCACTCTCTGGTCCTGCAGAATACGGGAGAGAATCCGACTTTTGTGAGACGGGACAGCGTCTCTTTCCTAGACTTGACCTTTTGACCGGAAGATGCGTCCAGAGACGAAGAGTCCTTAAGCGACCATCAGTACATCACATTCAAGGTCGGGTAGGCAAACGAGAGAACTCCAAAAACAAAGAAACTGAAGATCTGGAACCTTAGCGGGAAAAAGATGGCAGATAGCATGCAAGCTCTGAAAACGCTCATAGAAAGGAGATGACGACGCATGCAACGCAGACTAGTGCATACAAATACTGCAAGAAGCACTCAAACAAGCCAATAAAGAACAACAGATCAGCTACGGCGCAAAACCGCAAACCTACTTACTGGTGTACGGAGGATGCGGCTGTAGCAAGGAGAGAAACCATCCGCAAAAAGACGATCGCAGTGCGAAACAACGCCCGAGACTTAACAAAGGAAGCCAAAGAAGGGCACCAGGAGAACTACAAGGTAACCAAAAGACACCTAAAAACGGTAATACAGAACAACAAAACGGAAGCGTGGAGACAGCTAACCGCACAAGTTGACAGCGACCTCTGGGGCATGGGGTATAAAATCGTCACGAAGAAGCTGAGGCAGGAGTTCTCGCTCCAGATGTGCCTCAAAGAGAAGAAAGAAATAGTACAAACTCTATTCCCGCAACGGGAAAAAATAAAATGGGTATACCCACGAGTCTCTGAAGCAGATATCCCTAGGTTTGAGGAAGAAGAACTATTAACCCCAGCTAAAAAACTAAAGTCGAAAAAAGCTCCCGGACCAGACGGGTTCTCTGCAGAACTGATAAAGACCGCAACAGCAACCTATCCAGAGTTCATCAACAGAGTCATGAACAAGTTACTGACAGAGAGAACAATCCTCTGGCAGTGAAAAAGGGCGCGACTGGCCCTGATAGAAGAGAAGCAGAAAAACTCTACCCTCGCGAAAAGCTACCGCCCTTTATGTCTTATAAGCTCCCTGGGCAAACTCTACGAGCACCTGTTGCTGGCACGGATAAACGTGGCGCTGAAAGCCGGAGAGGGGCTATCTGACCACCAGTACGGCTTTCGAAAGAAAATTATAAGCATGGTGGATGCGTTACTCGAGGTCAAAAGACTGGCCCATGAGGCCAACACCGGAACCTACCAAACTAGAAAACTTTGTGCGCTGTGACGCCAGACGTCCGAAATGCCTTCAACTCGGCAACATGGGACGGTATAGTGGAGGCAATCAAAAAAGGAAAAAAATCCCAAGCTACCTCCTGAAAGTGATCTGGAACTACCTGTCAGACTGGAAACTCATCCTTGACGACAAGGAAGAATACGCGGTGACGTGCGAAGTACCCCAGGGATCAGTACTGGGCCCCACTCTATAGAACATCCTTTACGATGGGGTCCTAGATATCCCAATGCCACAAACGAACATAAACGAGGCACTGATCCAGGTTCATCGCTGGATGGAGTCAAAACAACTGCAATTGGCGCCCCACAAGACAAACCTGGTAATCCTGGTCGGGCCGCGCAAAATGACCAAAATGACCAGAGAGATCATGGGAGCGAGAATCCCATCACAGGAATCCTTGAAATACCTCGGAGTCCAACTGGGCAGAAATATGAACATGACGGCGCATGTCAACTGGGTCGCCAAGAAAGCAAATTCCGCAGCCACTGCCCTCACAAGGCTAATGCCCAACGCAGGAGGTCCTAGAGCTATCAAGCGCCGGATACTCAGCGCTGTCGTGAATTCAATACTGCTCTACGCGGCGCCTTTCTGGCAAGATGCCGTTAAAATACAGACACAAAAACATTCTCGAGAAGGTGGCAAGGCGGACCATGCAGCGGGTTATCAGCGCATACCGTAGCGTGTCCACAGAAGCTGCCTGGGTGATATCCAGCTGTCCCCCAATCGTAATCCTCGTCGATGAGCGAGCTCGCGCACACGAAGGAGCCAAGTTAGATAACGCAGAAGCCCGCAGACGCCTGCAACGCAGATGGCAGGAAAGGCGGGACACGGAAACCGGGAAGGCTACATCGACCAAACGGTAGATTCCTGACCTGCGTGGGTCAACAGAGAGCACGGCTAAACATCCTACCACGTAACCCAGTTGATAAGCGGACACGGATGCTTTAGACCTCAAGGTCGCTGAGACAGAGGAGTGCTGCTACTGTGGCCAGCCAGACACCGCTGAATATACTTTCTTCTCCTGCGAAAGATCGGAAAACGACAGACGCCTAGCAACTTCGGAAATAGGAGAACTAACCCGTGATAACTGCGTTAGGAAAATGCTAATACACCAACCCCACTAGAAAGCAATCTCCAACTTCATCATTAGCATTATCACCCAGAAGGAGGCCGAAGAACGCGCTGCTCAAGCAGCCACCTAGCAAAATCTCAAGAGTAGAAGCAAAATCGAAACTCTCAATAAACTAGGGCGGTAACAACTGTCCGGGCTGCCCACCCTGAAGGAATGGGCAAGCGATACCGGGGTGCTGGTCTCTATAGCCAAGTGGAAGAAGGGGTTTAGTGAGTGAGAGGCTCACAAGCAGGCTGGTAGAGCTTCCCCCAAACCACAATAAAAAAAGACTAGATTAGTTTAGATTGGATTGGATTAGATTAAATTCGATTCGATTCGATTCGATTCGATTGGATTGGATTATATTAGATTAGATTAAATTAGATTTGACTAGATTACATTAGTTTAGATTAGATTAGATTAGATTAGTATTGTCTTTCTGATATTGTGATGTAAATAAAATTATTATTTTGTTCTCCAATGTGCCAATGTTACAAACTTAGGACACATGATCGAAGTGATTTGCCTTTACGGGTTCTCAGCTGACGTCAGTGGACAACCTTTTGGTAATATATTTTTATAAGTTATTTAGGTTTAATTAAAATTAATTATTAGTGTAAAAACTAGATTGCAATCTAAAAAAAAAATGTTCTCAATTTTGGATAAGAAACTTTTCCAGCTCTTGTGGCTTACACAATAAATTAATCCTTTTTGTCTTTCGCTCGCAGATGGTAAAATTCTGGAAGCAATTGAAATCGGTGGACGAGTCGGAAAGCTTCAAGCTCGTTCTGTTTTCTTTCCTGTGTCGGACAGTTGCCGGCTTCCGTTTTAGGCCTTAGGATACTATTCAAACTTGATTCACCGAAAAGAGGGTTGATTACGCGTTACACGCTCAAATTAATTTCAACCCCTATCTTATATAAAACTCTCCGTTTTCCTACCCTGAACCCAACTAAAACTCTTATCCTTGCATAAAGAGTATCTTTACTTGTTTGGATACAATGAGATTATTTCCAGAATTTAGCTTACATAACGTATAATTCTGATAATTAACAAGGCATACTACATTGTACAATCAAGATTAGTCAGACGAGGGATACGATATTAGGCAAATAAGACTCTGTAGAGAACTCTACCTTTATCGGGTTTCAACAAAGTCGGTTAAAGGCAAACAGCAAAGGCAGTTAAAGCTAGAAAGTTTAATCTTACAATAAGCGAAAAGATTCGATAAAAAAGTCTATATAAATTACAGTTAAGACAGACTCGAAATGATGTGAGTTCTGTTTATATTTGTGAGAAATTAGTTTTCGTTAATGTGGCATAAAATTTCAGAGGTGTGAAATCTTAATGCAAAAGTCATAGACAGAGTGAAGAAAACCAAAGAGAAATTACTGGATGTAGAAGACAAGAGCAATAAAACAACAGAGATATAAGGAGTCAAGATAGAATACTTCTGAAATGTTTTGTAACTTCTGAAAATATTTGACATTTGATTTGCGAATTTCTGCTTTTTATTACCTATTTGAAAATAAGATAATCTAATTAGAGTGTCGGTAGAAAATAAAATGCGTTAATGAAGTTCCATTTTTTTCTGTACATAAAGAATGTAACAATTTAAATGTAACATGTAAAATCAAGGTTTATTTTTAAATCAGTATATTCAGAACCAAATTGATGCGCACTCGTATTTGCATAAATCAATTGAAGTGTTGCTTTCATCCATAAATCTGTTTTTAGCTTTGCCATCCGAATTTGAAAGGTTATTACATGCACTAATACTAATGCGCAGTATAGATGAAAATAAATGTATCACCTGATATATTTTACCTGAAGGTTGAAATTTATTTTGTACAGAATTTTGTTGTTATAGTGTTTTGTTTAATAACAACAACATATTTTCCTTTTTACATTTTACATTTTACTTTTGCTTTTTCCATAGCCTTTATTATTAGACACCTTTTTTTGTCATCCAAGCACACCGGAACGAAGCAGCGTATGACATCGGCGTGCTGGTTATAATAAAATATTATTTAATGAATACTATAGTTTCTAAAGTTCATATCTTTTGTGCCATTTTTCTGCTCTTTTTTTTGTGCGGATGAAAAATTTGACTACTTTGTGTATCTTGTTGTATCTTGAAGTTATACGAATATATCAAACGACAGAACGACAAAAGAAAGCCTGCCACTAAAATCAGGAAACAGGAATGGGAAGAACACTTCACGAAAATAAACCAGGAAACACAAAAACCAGGCAGAAGTAACCAGTACGGAAGACGAAGAACCACCTAACTATGAAGAACTCACGCAAACGATAAAAAATCTAAAACTACACAAAACAGCAGGGCCAGTTGAAATAAATAACGAACTGATAAAAAAGGGAGGAGCAGTGCTAATACAGAGAATACATGGCTTAATAAACAAAATATAGAAGGAAGAAAAAATGCCCACGGAATGAAAGAACGGACAAATAGCACCAATATACATAACGGAGACACGACGAAATGTGTGAATTACAGACCTATAATGTTACTAAACACAACATACAAAATACTAACAGAACTGATTGGGAATAGACTAACACAGCACACGGAATCCAAGATAGGCATGGGCCTATCTTGGTATGGATATTCTATACCTACTCTTTACTTATTCTGGTATGGACCAGAACGGGTTCAGAAGAGGAAAATCGACAATAGACGCCATTCACGTATTGACACAAATTATAGAAAAAAGCCACGAATTCGTAATAGAACTACATATCCTATTTATAGACTTCAAAAAAGCGTGTGACAGCGTTAAAAGACAACAACAAATAAAAGAAATGGAAGCAACTCAACAGTAGAGATTATCACAGGAGAGGGCAAAACATATAAGGCGAGCATAGAAAAAGGAGTAAGACAGGGATCAGAAGTACTCTTTAACATCGCGCTAGAAGGCATAATAAGTAAAGTGGGATACAACATATAATTTATACAAAACGAAACACTAATAATTGGTTACGCAGATGACCTTGGATTGATAGCAATAAGCAAGAAGGACCTAGACAAAACTATAGTAACAATCATCAAAGAGGCACGCAAAAGAGGATTGACTATCAATGAAAAGAAAACAAAGAACATGCATATTAACGTACGCACGAAGAGCACCAATAGACACAGATACAAATAGCACAGTACACATTAAAACGGGTAAACAGCTACACATACCTAGGTGTCACAGTAAACGGGAGCAATGACAGAAGTATCGAAAATAGCGAAAGAATAAAGGCAGAAAAAATGGATTTCTGGAAATACTATAAGGTACTTAAGGACAAAAACCTCAGCACAAGCACGAAAATAAAAATCTACAAAACGAGCATTGGAGCAGTAATAACATTAGCATCAGAGAATGTGCCTGACCGAGACACAACCGAGACGAGACGAAGAAAGAATGAGAATACTAGAAAGAAGAATTATAAGAAGAACACTGGGCCCAAGGAAAACACAAAGGCAAGAACACAGACCACTAAGAAATGAAGAAATAAAAAGTGTGCTAGAAGAGGAAGACATAGTGAAATTCATAAAAGCGCGAAGGCTCGGCTGGTATGACGGCCATATTCAAAGAAATACCCAAGACTCCATAAGGAAGAGAATTACAAACCGGAAACCACCACTCAGTAGACCAAGAAGAAGGCCGATAATAAGATGGCAGGACCAAATACACGAAGATATGCGAATAATGGAAGTAACAGAATGAAAGAAGAAGGTGAAAGATAGGAAGGAATGAAAGAAAATAGTACAAGAAACAAAACACACAAGAAGCTATGAATGGAAAATAGAACAAGCGAACTGATCCACCGTACCAAAAGGATTAAAGAGCTCCAGAATGGAGCGGCCAATACCCCACAAGGGGTCTATGGCCATATGTGTATGTGTGTGTATCTTGTCCCAGTTTTCCTTGCTCTAAAACGCACTGTAACACTTTTGGGTTCGAAGCTTTTGTTCATATTTGATTTTAGGAGTTCCCTTTCTGTGGTCCATCTACAGCATTCAAATATTGTACGGTATATCAGGTGATCCTCGTATTTGCTGCAAATAATCTTTATAGCAGCCATGCTCAGTAAGAAATTGAGTTAGATGGTAATCAATTTCTCCGTGTTTTCTGCTTATCCACGAAACTATTTTGGGTATTAGCAGTAATCTCGTTCATTGACCTTTATCTGACGCCCACCAGTTTCTCTGCCATTCATCGTACAGATTATCTCCAGCAATTTTCCTGGCATTTTTGCTAGAGCCTGCTTCATATAGTTCCTTTCTCTCTTTGACCAGTACCTCAAAAGATGGTATAACAGCAATTACTAGGGCAGCGTCCAAAGACACTGTTTTATATGTGCAGCAAATTCCTAGTGCTAGTTTTTCTGGACTAACGAGAGTTTATCGATAACTAGCTTAAATATAAGATGATGTTCCCATATTGGGGCCCTATATATAGCATCGCTTCCACATTAGGCATACGTATTTCTATCGCTGCTATTGCTCTTATACCTTTTGCTGCGACTTCGTTAAGATGGGGAATGAAGGAGAGCCTCTTATCTATGATGACACCTTGGTATTCTAATGACTCTTCTGGGGCGATGCTATCGTTGTTTAAATTTAGAACGTTTTGGACGCAAGCTTCCTCAGTCCCGTTGGTAGGACCGCTTCTGTTTTCTCTGGTGCGAGATATAATTTTTTGATTGCATCCAACAGTTAATTTGGCATATTGCTTGGTTTGCAGTTAACATCACCCTCTGTTCCAACTTTGTTGTTATTACAAGAGCTAAATCGTCCTCAAAACCTATTACCCTAGCTCCCTCCGGAAGTTTTTACCTCAAGACTCCATCATAAACTATGTTCCACAGAGTGGGGCTCATAATCGATCCCTGTGGCACACTACTACTAACTATTATTTCCTCGGTTTCGTCATTTGTTCTCAAAATGACCATTCTACTGGTCAAATAGAATGAATAATACTTAGCAAGTAGGGAACTATATTTCTTGCCATTAGATTATCGATAATGATGATAATGTTTCCAATAAGCTGTGTTAAAGGTACGTCCATTATTAATGCACATATTCTTCGTGATCTTTAGGCGCTTTATTTAGCATATTCTGCGATCTTTGTGACGGCTTTCAATCAATTACATTCATTCCTTATATATACATCAGTACATATAGAATACGTCACAATAGAATACAATAAAATACATTGCAAATACAATACAATAAAACAATCAATACAATACAAAAAAATACAATAGTCAACTTAAACAATATTGGATGGATTTTGATTTTTAACATATTCACATATCAGTTCATCAGTTCATCATCCTGTTAAAACACATATCAGGGTATAATAGGCTTCCTGAATTAATACATTTTTAAATTTTCTTCTAAATAATTTGTTAGATGACTCATCTTTTATCTTTTCTTTCTTTCATCTTTTATTTATTTTGTTATAAATAATAATTAATTAATAATGAATTCTGTGGTGATGTTCCATCCAAGACATTCCTCAAAGTGAATACCTAGAAATTTGGTATTGCTCGCTCTCTGTATCCCATCCTGACCAATTTTTAGTAAAAGGTTTTCCATTCGTTTCCTTCTTCCAGTTTGAAAAATCATGCAATTTGTTTTATTGCTGTTTAAATGCAGATCGTTACTTGAGAACCAGTTATTAATATTATGCAGTATACCAGTTTGCTTCCAATTCCGTCTGTATCACAATTTCTTCAAATATTATGAAGCTGTCATCATCCGCATACATAACTTGGATGTTAATATTTTTCTATGAAAGTCGAAAGAACTCTAACCTAAAATACCAATAACAAATATAAAATTTTAATTTCGCATTGTCAGACGTAAGAACTGCCGTTCATTTCAATTAGCAAATCCACCTGACTGTGTAGGTTACTGTTACTCACCTATTATTTATTCGAACGATGATGAAGATGGTCGATTTTTTAAAAATGGACCATATATACGAGTAGTTTTAGACAATGGTAATACAGCAGTTATAAGAAATCTTCACTTTGCTGGTTATTAGAAGAGAGTAAAGAAATAATTAGTCCAGACAGTTTAAGAAGGTTTGTTCAGAATGCAAAACACAATATCAAAAGTAGAGACACAATGTCAGATCTGCAGGACAAAGTGACAATTGGAGATTGGTGTATTTTTAAAAAAATGTGAAGAGTTACTGTTTGATTCAGACGGAAATTCAGAATTCAATAGGAACTATGTTGTAGGCCGGATTTTATCAGTTACTAATAACATTAAACCTAGGACTAAACGTACTCCAAAAACAATTAAATTAAAAAAAATTAAAGATAAGGGATATCCTCGGGGATATCTATGTTCATGGTATAAACTTGATCTTACTGGAGCACTAAATGCTTTTAACATAATTGTGCATTTATTTTGTAGTATATCTTACTACGTATGCAATATTCCAAGTCCTGAAATAAGTTACGAAGGTACGAATATAAAATTATTACTTCAAACTGAAACTCTGGTAGATTTACGAAAGAAACTTGTGATACAACAATGCACAAGTGCTACTAAGAGAAAGAAAAATATTACACACCAAGAATCAAGAGAAAAAATAAAAACTAACTCAGATTCAGAAAGTTCGTACGACAGTAACGATTTGAAATTAAACGACAGTACAGATACTGAACAGTTTGACACGAACTCAGAGAGTGAAGGGGACTTTGAAAAACCAGACGCTGAGAAAAAAAAAACTGTGTGATTCAAAACCAACTCAGGAAGTAACCTATAAGACTGAACTGGAGACTGCACAAAGAAATTGTGATATTTTTGAGATTAGCATCGACGATTACCTTATTATTGAACTGACTTCACTTAAAGGTAACAGACAAAGATATGTAGCCAAAGTTGTCTCACTAAATCCATCACATGTTCTTTTTTGAAAAATAGTATGAATATAAAGGATTCATATTCATTTCCCGATTTACCAGGCATTAGCGAAATCAATCGTAATGAATGCATTGCCAAACTTGAGAAACCCAAAATACTCCGAAGAGGTGCTTTATTATTTAAAGGGAAGGAGGTAGACACTTATTTAAGTTCAAAATATTTTCTCCTTGCTTTATTTAAACTACTATTAATATTTTTGTCGATATTTTTGTTACGAATTTTCCAGAATATATTTTTGTTTTGATTCAGTTTTTACTTTTATAATAAAATTTTCTCGTGAATTTTCGGTTTGTTTTCCAAGGTCGCCCTTTATATAAAATATAATATGCTCGAATATATTTGATCATATACCGTCATACAAGGTATAAATCCCAGGTGAACCATCGACCATCAGTGATGATTATAGGTACCTAAATTAAATGTGACAAAAAATTCTCAATTTCCCAACAAAAAAAACTCAATAAGTTAGCGGTGGTTACTTGGGTATTTCGTAGTAATAGCAAGAACCTTATTATACGTAATAACAAAGATTACATGAAGAGTTGGAACTAAAATCTAGGTATGTAGGAACAAAAAGATCATTTTATGGATAATTTAGTCAAAGAAAATATCGAAAAGCGGCAAAAAAACTCGATGTCAGAGGAATTCAGAGGAAGTCAAAGGAAATCTAAGGAAGTCGGAGGAAGTCAATGGAAGTCAGAGGAAGTCAGAGGAAGTCAAAGGAAATCAAAGGAAGTCGGAGGAAGTCAAAGAAGTCAGAGGAAGTCAGAGGAAGTCGAAAGGAAGTCTTGGGAAGTTAAGGAAGTCAAACAAGAAAAGGAATTTTAGTGTACACAAATAGACTGCCGGTTTGTCCCTCAGGTTTTGCTTGGTACTGCAGAGTCTTGTCTGGTCTTCTTTGGCTTTGTCTGGTCTCGTCTGATTCTGATATTCTAATATTCTTCAAAGTTGTTATATTTTTCATCGAAGAACAACATCAGATGAACAAGGAACACCACAAGAAAGAGAACCTGGGATCTTAAACTCAGAAGTAGAAAAAGCTATAACAACACTCAAAAACAGGAAGGCAACTGGGACAGACGGCATAACAGCTGAAATACTTAAGGCCATGGGACACTAAGGAACAGATGTAATGCTCGCGTTATGCTCTAAAATATGTGAAACAGGCGAATGGCCAATGGAATTTTGTGAATCTATATTCATCACCATACATAAAAAGGATCGCCGACGGAATGTAATAACTACAGAACAGTTACACTAAACTCTCATTTCACACGCAAGCAAAGTATTACTCTACATCATTAATGAACATTTGAGAACATTTCTACTTCCACAAATATCGGATGAACAGAGAGGGTTCATACCAGGTAAAGGTACAAGAGAGCATCTACTCAATGCCCGACAGATCATTGAAAAAGCGAGGGAACACAACTTAAAATTATATCTGTGTTTCGTGGACTATACGAAAGCGTTCGTCTCTATGAACTGGAAAATGTAAACTTCTGTGGAGAGTGATGCTTGGTGTTCCCAAGCATCTGATTTTTTGAATCAAGAGACTCCACCAACACAATAACGCCAAGGTCAGAACAGGACAAACAGTGCCCAGAGCTTTTGTCAGGCCGGTGTCAGACAAGGATGCACACTCTCGTCCCTCCCTTATAACATATATAGCTAATTCATCATGAGAAAAGTCCTCGACGATTGGGAAGGTGGAATATCAGTTGGAGGAAGAAAAATAAATAACCTGAGGTATGCGGACGACACCTTGAATATTGCAGCAGTCGAAGAATAACTGATAAACATAATGAACAAATAAGAGAACTATAGTAGAGAATATGTTTTAAAAATCAACAAAAGTAAAACTAAGGTAATGATCATCGATCGATCCAATGACACATCCAATATCAAAACGTAGCGAGATATGATGTGGTGGACAAGTTTGTATACCTGAGATTGTTGATAACCAAAGATGGAGGTTGTTCAGAGGAAATGAAGAGAAGATTGACAATGGCCAGATCAGCCACAACTAAACTCAATAAAAATATGGAGAGATCAAACCATTACAAAAACAGTGAAAGTAATGCTGGCCAATTCCTTGATCTTCCCAATTGCTGTTGACACCGCCGAAACATGGACATTAAAGAAAACAGATCAAAAAATAATTGAAGCCTTCGAATTATGGGTGTATAAACGAATCCTAAGAGTGTCATGGGTGGAACACAGAACAGACGCCTCTGTTCTACATGAACTAAAAATCAAAAAGCATCCACTAAACCAAATCAATAGAGCATATCTCAGTTACTTTGGCCACATAGCTAGAAGAACAGGTGGGATGAAAAACCTCGTGGTCAAGGGAAAAGTCGAGGGAAAAACACCTAGAGGACGGTCTCCAATGAGATGGACCGACAGAAATGCCGGGACACTTAATGCACGAGGCAATACATCTAGCACAAGATAGAAACGCATTCAAGCAACAAATTCAAACACATACCGCAAATAGTATCACTACACACTCTAGAAGGTAAACGGACTGAGATAATGATGATGATATTCTTCAGTCCATCAAGATTTTAGATTTGGCCTCAATATCTATAAATATCTCAATATATGGTGTAACGATTCACAAAGAACATATACCGTGTTAAGATATTTATCACATGAAACTAATGAAGCGCCACTCTCACTCTGGAAGTCAGCTAGTCGCAGTGTGGGGGCTTAGTTTCGCAACATACCTTTGGACGTCACGACTGGAACAACTCCGGTCGGGGCGTTCCCTCGATCGGGACTGCTTGATGGCCAAGGACAACCGGCCATCGCTTACGGAGCCCCTCTGATACCTGGCGACCTCAGAGGGTATCTCTGCTTACCACAGCAAGTGGGGCTCTGATGTGGCGGACCTTTAGTTCCCTTGCGACTCGTGGAATTTGAATGAAGAATAAATAAAAATCCAAATAAAAATTCAATCCGTGTGTGCGAGATGTATCCGCCACAGAATTGGCGGATCAGATGGAGCATGAGCCCCACGATCCGAGTGAGGGCACCAGTCGAGAGAGATCAACTCCCAGACTGTCGCCAGAAGGCAAAGGCAAGATGGTCAGTAACACCGTTACTCCCACTAAGCCCGCGCCTAAGCAAGAGGAGACAAAGCCCAAGGTAGGTAAGAAGAAGACGAGATGGGCACATCCCTTGCCACCCCTCGGTAGTCCAGGCGGACTCGACGACCCACTGAGAAAGCGCCTCAGTGGAGCCGGGGTGAGATGGTATCTGCAATTCTTAGCAGACGGGCTACAACCTGCGGAAGCTAAGAAGAGAGCAGTAGAGAGAAAGGTGGGAACTACACCACAAACACAAGTAGCTGCCAAAAGAGGGGCTGATTCTATCACGCCCCAAGACAAGGCAGCTAAGAGACAGAAGGGAACATCCAAACTGGGGCAATGGGAGTGGTCAGCTACTTCAGCTGCCCTCCCAAGACTGCTGGACCAAGCACCAGCTACGTCACCACCGTCAAGGTAGTGAGGGTCGGTGTGATGCCCAGAGACTACCCAAGGAATCCCCTGAGTAAGAAGGACATGCCTGCTCTTGAGAAAGCAATTATGAAGGAGAAAGTCGTAGACTGGTCTCACTAGATACAGTTTGAAGGAATACACTTCAAACCGGGACTAATCATTGTCGACTGTGCAAACGAACAGACGGCAAAATGGCTGATGGCAGGAGGGCCTATCCTAAGACATTGGGACGGAGGGGCTCTGGTGGCGAAATTGGGTGTTGATATCCCCAAGCCACACGTCATCACCATGTTCCTACTTAGGAGCGGGGACCAAACCCCGGAGGCCTCCATCAACTACCTTAGGGCCCAAAACAATGGATTTACCAATTCCAAATGGAAGGTCCTTGGGTTCCGGGTGGAAAATGGGGGTGAACTCCTAACAGTAGGAATTGACGAAGAGTTTGCTGGAGCTATAGCGGAGGCCAACCATGGCCCCTACTATAGGTTCGGGCGGATCTAAGTCCATGGGCGGAAGAACGACGCCACACAAAAAGCAGATGGAGAGGTAGTGGCAGCCACAGTGGCCGCTCCCTCGGAAGTTACGACCTTAACAACGGCAACTTCCGGGGTGGAAGGAATAGCGGTGGCGACAACTCCCTCTGCTGAAGCTTTAATGGCCAAGACCGTGAACGAGGAAGTCAGCCCGGATTACCGGGAGGACGACCTCTACCTCACACTCATAGGCATGAGCAGTCCAGCCATGTCTATGGAGGCAGAGGTAAATGTTGTTCTGGTAGAGACAGAGGAGGACTTGCCGCCTCCTGTCACAAACCAAGAATGACCAACAGGCGCACCAAAATAGCCCAGGTGAATATCCACCATGCCAGGGCAGCCTCGGCTGTGATGGCTAGGATGTTCACAAAACAACACCTAGGTCTAGCGCTCCTGCAAGAACCCTGGAACTACGGAGGTAAGATCAGAGGCCTCAGCAACAGGGAATGTAAGTTGATATGGCACAGCCGTGAGGCCTCCTCTAGAACTTGCATTATGGTAAGGAAGGACATTAATTACTTATGTCTTTCAGAATTCTTAATACGGGACTTAGTTCCGATACAGGTCCTCATCAAGACCGAGGGCCTCCACCGCGAAGTAGTGATCGCATCAGCATACTTCCCTGGCGATTGTAACAGCATACCACCTATGGAGGTACATAGGCTGTTCGAGCACTGTATTAGGAGAAGGCTGCCACTCATCTTGAGATGTGACGCGAACGCCCACAACGAGATGTGGGGCAGCACGGACATTAATAAGAGAGGTGAGTACCTTTTAGAATACCTCATTAAAGAGAACTTAATTGTGTATAACGTCGGGAACACACCAACTTTTGTCACTAAGGCCAGAAATGAGGTACTGGATATTACGGTAGGTAGCGCTAACGTAAGTAAACTAATTCAAAAGTGGAGAGTTTCAAGTGAACCCTCAATGTCAGATCATAGGATCATAGAGTTTGAGCTGGAAGGAACACCCCAATTCGAAACCCCAGACAAACTGTGTGGCCTATGTTTAGTTCCCAGCTAATAGAAAACCTAGAGCAGGCGACAGTGCGGGGTAGTATCAAACACTACACCGCGCTGGAGCAGGCGGTAGGAGAAATAAATTTAGCAATTACCACGGCATTTGAATCCAGCTTCCCGGTAAAAACCATGAAGGAGCATAAGGACGAAAAAATGGAGGAACAAAAATTTGTCTTCGTTAAGAACAAAGGTACATAGGCTTTTCAACAAGCCAAGCAATACGGAAATTGGCAAGAATACTCCGAGGTAGAATACTTACCACCTACAACAAAGAGATCAGAAGGGCAAAAAGGGAAAACTTTAGGACCTTCTGTGAAAATATTGAATGCACCCCGGTAGCAGGTAGACTGTACAAAGCTCTAGCAAAGGATAAAGTGGAAATGACAACCACTCTCAAGAGACCGGATGGGAACTTTACGGAGGATGAAGAGCAAAGAGCTATCCTCCTACTAGAAACCCATTTTCCGGGATGTGGAGGATACAGGGAGACCGAGGGCTTGATGCAACCACGGAAACAAAGTCGGGCCGACTGGAGGAGAGCAGCGTCCTTCTGTACGGAAAACCGAATCAGATATGCTATCGGCACTTTCCAGCCTTTTAAGGACGGACTAGTTCCTGCCTTCCTACAAAAGGGAGAGAGAGAGAACAAATGCAGTATCTTCTAAATATCTTTAAAAGAAGTTTAGCGTTCGGATATATACCGGAGCTATGGAGAAGGGCTAAGGTGGTATTCATACGGAGGTGCGGAAGAAAGACACCACTCAACCGAAGTCATTTAGACCCAATAGTCTAACATCTTTTATGTTAAAGACAATGGAGAAGGCGATTGATAATTACCTTAGTACTATAGTGCTGGTAGGTACACCACTACACAGGAGTCAGCATGCTTACAGAGGAGGGAAATCCACAGAAACCGCCTTGAATCAGCTGATAAATGAAATAGAAGCAGCACTAGAGACAAAGGAAGTAGCGATATGTGCCTTCTTAGATATAGAGGGAACTTTTGACAAGACCTCACACGAGGCTGTCAAGGCAACCGTAAAAAGGAGTATCTGGGTATAACACTAGATAGCAAACTCCTATGGAATAGACACGCTGAGGCAGCGGTAGGTAAAGCCAAACGCGCTCTAATCGTGCGCAGAAATCTGGCTGGAAAAACGTGGGGTTGTAACCCCACAATCCTGCGATGAATGTACACCATGATAGTGAGACCTGCAATCACTTATGGGGCAGTTACGTGGGGAAGTGGAATCAAGCTGACCTCTATGAGGAAACAGCTTAAGAAGATTCAAAGACTGGCGTGTGTCTACATCACGTGGGCGATGGGGTCGTGTCCGACAGCAGCATTGGAGCTGCTGCTGGATCTGACTCCGCTGCACCTTGTGGTGGAAAGGGTCGCCAGATCGGCGATTGTAAGGTTCAGCAAGGAAGGTATGGGCAGAGGTAAAATAATCGGGAGCAGAGACCGAAAGAGCCTCGCTGCCAAGATCCCCTTGCTGGAAGTACCAAAAGACGAAATGGTATGCAAATACCACTTCAAGAAAAACTACACAACAATGTGTAATAGTAAAGCCGGTTGGAGCAACGAATCCTCAGCATACCACATAATGCAAAATGTCATCAAGTGGTATACAGATGGTTCGAAAACAAAGGAAGGTACTGGTACAGGAGTGTTTGGACCTCGTACAAGGTACTTCGAATCCATGGGAACATCCCCAAGTATCTTCCAAGCAGAGGTTCACGCAATCGAAAGATATGCAACATATGCAAAATGCAGTTTAACCTCTACTGGAATTATCGCAAAAAAGAATTGCTATCCTGTCAGACAGCCAAGCAGCCATTAAGGCCATTAGCTCATACACCATCAGATCCAAACTGGTATGGGACTGTGTTGGGAAACTAAACAAGCTTGGCAAAGATAATAAAGTAACGCATACTGGGTACCAGGACACACTGGTATAGACGGAAACGAAGAAGCAGATCACCTAGCGAACAAGGGATCCAGTAGCCCCTTTAAAGGTCCGGAACCCTTCTGCGGCATGAGTGTGAACACCATCCACAATGTTTCATCCACAAAAAAAAGTTTAGATGAAGAAACAAGAGGAAAATGGATGAAAACCAGGAAAGAACGTCCAGGGCTAAGGCAATCCCAAGTGATGCTGGAATATTTTAACCAGAAGAGAACAAAAGCTTGCCTGAAACTAAGCAGGAACAAGCTTAGAATTCTAACAGGAGTCCTGACGGGACACTACAGACTTAGGAAACATCTCAAGGCCCTAGGCCTAGAGGAGGATGATGGATGCAGATTCTGTGGCTCAGCAGAGCAAACCCCCATAAATCTGCTCAAAGACTGTGGAGTATTACTCCGCAAGAGACAGATGTACCTTGGGTCCCACTGCTTCAACACAAAGGAGCTGCATACCTTGAATCCCACACAGATCCTGAAATTCCTAAAGAAATCAGGATTAGAGGAGGCGCTCTAAATGGGTAAGTACACCCACGCTTGGAGGAGGAGGGTGGGGTACAATAGATCTATAAAGGCCGCAGTACAAGTCGTCACCATCATATCTACAATCTACAATCTACAATGAAGCGCCAGATGTATGTAAGCTTTGTAGAATTCTGGAGCATAAAATGGTAATCAGTCCTTTTTCCAACTTACCTATCGTAGAAAGTAGTCCGTACGACACTGAGTCTTCTAGTACTTTTCTAACAAGGCTCTATCGATACGCAGAAGCGGAGAGGAATGTATAGACTTTATAATGTATAGACTAAACACTGCCAGACACAATGTTAAGACAATGCAGACACAATGCAGACACAATGCAGACACAATGTTAAGACAAGACAAACATGACTAAATATAGACCAAAGACCAAAGAAAATCGGACAAGACATGACAAGACGAAGCTAAACTGGACGAGAATGGACAAGACTAGACAAGAACACACAATATCAGACGAGAATATATAAAATACACAATACTTTTTCTATAAATGATGGAATTAGTATAAAGAGCGCCTAATTTATATAAATTGAAATGCTGATGACCTATATTATAAAAACTTATATAAATAATCGAAAAAAATGTTAAAAAACAATGCATGAATTATTTTTTTTTTACATTTCTTGACAAAAAGTCAATTTACCTTTCCTTACGATATTTTCAATAATCAGTAAAGTACTGTAATGGATTTGTAAGAGATTTGCTTAAAATATACACCCACCGTTCTTATACGACTAAATGAATGATTAACCACAGGTTTAATTGAACCTTGTTGGCTGAACTTCGAATATATTCTCGCGTCATGTTTCAGTTCCCGATTAAGTATTCCGTTTAGTATAGTTAACTTACTTCCATAAAATACCAATAATTTAAACACAGCACATATGTTCAAAACATCATATATTTGCATTGCATAATCTACTTATCTTCAAGATGTACCAATTTATGCAATATTTTTGGGTAAACGAAAATATTAAAGCTATTTAGAAATATACGTTATAAAGATAGAAAACTTTTTATTATGGGGAGCGTAGCAAGCACAGCTGGGATAACTTGACAACTGCGGAACCCCTGGAATCCTGGTACTGCTCCTCGCCTGACTTCAGGATGCTGGTGTATTAATATATTTAGGCATGTACCTTCCTTCCCCTATCCAATTATGCTGATTAGGGGCTCGGGTTGTGTTTTTTTTTTCTATTTTCTGCCTGGTTCTCTCGTCTTGCTCCTTATACGTAATTATATTACTTATAATATTTTGAACGTTTTCCCAATTGTCTTCAGACTGCAGCATGTAGGGTAGCGTCGTTCGCGGTTCGATATCTTATGATAGGGTGCTCCTCTCGGTGTCCCACCTATATAGTGTGTGCCAGACTGTCTTCCTGCCCGCAGTACTCGCACAGGCTGTCAGAGGCTCTGCCTATTTTGTAGAGAGTCCCGGAAACACCCATGGCCACTGAGTGCCTGAGTGAGGTGGTAATTTACTTCTCCGTGCTTCCTGGTGATCCATGTTCCACGTCGTTTATAAGGAGTTTAGTCCACTGACCCTTGGTGCTTGCTTCCCAGTGCTTCTGCCATGTCCGGAGTAGGTCTCTTCTTGCCGACTTTTTTATTTCTTTTTTGTTGACTACTGCAACTGAGTCTCTCTGAATCCGTGAGTAAATGTTTAGCCTCTCCATGACCAGCAGCCATCTTGGCAGCATGCCCGCAATTATCAGTGACGCCTCCCTTGACACGGTCCTGTAGCTACTGCTGGACCGCTCCCAGCATGTGCTTGGTGACTTCCACATTCATAGTTCTTGCCCATGCTGGAGCAGCATATAACATTGCCGAGTGGGCTACCGAGTGCCACAGAGTGCGCCGAGCACAGAAGTTTTCTTTTGCTGCTTCTAGGTCCTCCGACGTTAGGCATTAGCCTTTCCAACGCGCACCGGGTTTTTTGGGCTTTATCGGCTGCTTTTTTAACGTGCTACCCGAATGATAGATTTTTATCTATTTCAACCCCTAAGTATCTTAAGGCACTCTTTGGGTGATGACAGTGTCCCTCGGCTTAAATTGTATGTCCCCAATTTTCCGCTTTCCAGTTAATAGGAGAGCTTCCGTTTTTTTCCGGAGATAACTTGAGCATTTTGTTGTGCATCCACAGGTCAATCAACAGCATCGCTTTATTGGCCATCCTCATTAGACCATGCTCGGTTTAAGATAGGAAATACTACATAAACATAACTGTACTAGATTAGACCAAAGAGAAAAAACTTGGAAGACATGTCTAGGTAGACGGAATTAGTAGAAACCTTTATGAGCATGACTATGCAGGCAGAACTATAAAAACAAGACTGGGTTAAGCTGGTAAGACTATCATCATCAACTACCAGCCTTCGACGATCACTGCTGGACATAGGCCAACCTCATGGTTTTCCATTGTTGTCTGGCTTGACCCGCCTGAATCCAGTTGGTGTCAATTCTTTTTAGGTCGTCGGTCTAGCGTGTGGTCTTCCCCTTTCGCTTATCACCGCGTGGTGTCCATTCCAACAATCTTTTCGTCCACCTGTTGTCCTTCATTTAGGCCACGTGACCGGCCCAAAAGCCCTCTCAGGTGAATCAGCACCTTGTCGTTGATGAGAGGGCGCACTAACCTTGCATCCAGGGTGCGAAACCAGCGGTAATATAGCTACTAGTCACACCTACTGGTTACAACAGAAGAACAACTCAATAGATGGCAGAAATATTTCCAGGAGATACTCAAAGGAATAACTCAAAAACAAAACAACAACGCAAACCATCATGCAACACGGGCACAACTAAACATAGACACAAAACCTCCAAACAGAGCAGAAATATTAAGGCCATTAAGGAACTAAAGGACGGGAAAAGTCCAGGCATCGACAACATCACATCTGAAATGATGCAAGCTAACTGCATTACCACGACCGAAATGCTGACACCTCTAATAAATAAAATCTGGGAATCCGAAACACTACTGAAAGAATGGAACAATGGCCTTCTGATAAAGCTCCCCAAAAAAGGAGACTTGAGCGATTGCAACAACTGGAGGGGCATAACACTATTAACAACTGCATCGAAAATACTCTGCAAAATAATACTCACCCGAATGAGCAAAGCAATTGAACCTACGTTGAGAGAAGAACAGGCTGGTTTCAGGCCGGGAAGATCCTGCGTAGACCATATCAACACGTTGCGGATTATAATAGAGCAAGCAGTAGAATGCCAAACCACGGTATTTCTATTATTCGTAGACTTTCAAAAAGCTTTTGATACTATTAAATAGGAAAGCATTTGGGCGGCTTTAGACCGGAGAGGCGTCCCACCCAAAATAGTAAACATCATAAAAGCTTTGTAAGCGGACTACTCTTGCAACGTGGTACAGGAAGGGAATCTCTCAGAAGCGGTCAAAGTGTCTGCTGGTGTCCGACAGGGTTGCTTGTTGTCCCCGCTTTTATTCCTAATAGTACTAGACGAGGCCATGACGAGCGTTACAATACAGCCTCGAGGAATACGCTGGGGACTATCAAGCAGGCTAGAAGATATCGACTATGCCGATGATATCTGCCTCATGTACTATACACTCACCGACATGATGGAAAAAACAGCTAAGCTACAACAAGAAGCTGAAGAGATAGGCCTGCACATAAACACCAAAAAAACAAAGGATATGCGGATTGGCGCTACCACTAGCAGGGACATACAAGTAAACGGCGTAACAGTAAAAAGATGCGAATAGTTCTGCTACTTGGGCAGCATCATAGCAGTGGATGGAGGGGCCGACCAAGATATTGCCAGAAGAATCAACAAAGCGAAGGGAGCGTTCGCCCAACTGAATAACGTCTGGAGCTCTTCAATACTTTCCCTTAAAACGAAACTCAAACTAGATAATAGTAACGTCAAATCCATCCTGTTTGACGGCAGTGAGACGTGGAAAGTAACTAAAGACAGCACAAACAAACTGCTAGTTTTCGCAAACTGGTGTTTGCGACGGATCCTTAGAATCCGATGGCCTGAAGTAATATCGAACCACGATCTGCTTCGTTCTACAAACCAACTTCAAGTAGACGTTGAAAAAAAGAGAAGAAAGTGGAACTGGATTGGACACACCCTACGACGCAATCCACAAAACATTGCAAAACAAGCATTGGACTGGCATCCCCAAGGCAGTAAGCGAAGGAGAGGAAGGCCAAAAACAACATGGCGATGCACAATTGAAGCCGAAATCACCTCTACCGGTAAATCGTGGAATGAGTTGAAGGTCGTGGCTCGAAATAGAGTCAGATGGCGACAATTGGTAGAAGCCCTATGCTCCGCTGGGGGAAACAGGAACTAAGAGAGAGAAAGAGTGTCACCCTTGTTGGTAAGGTCTCGAAGTGATGAAGGTGAAGATAAGAAGATTCCAAGCAGCGTCTGATCCAGAATGGGCGGCTGCAAACCGCGTCAGTTCTCCATGTTAAGAGCCGCTGAGGTACCTATTCGCCAATCCGCCTGGCCATTGTAGCGAATTACGGCCCTAGCCCCCCCTTATTGCAATTATGACATTTTTTTCAGAAGTGAAAAACCCCAGAGGAAGTGAACCCCAGGTGGGTAGATCATTCAATAACAAATCTCAAACCCCCACATGGGTCGGCCTCAAGGATTCTGGGGAGGCAAAAAAATCGTTATTATAACCCACCACTGGTAAGACTAGTTAAGTATTAAATACCAGATATGATAGGCAATAGTAGATTAGGTAGATAAGATTACGTAGAGAATATTAGTCAGGCAAGACCAGACACATAATTACCGTTAAATACACTGGAGACACCGTTAATTCTGGAATAATTAATGTCGGCGGCCTAATTTATTCTGAGAATTAAGAGGCCCTGCCCTCCTCAATTATAATAAATAAAGGTAAGAATAGGCGGAACAGAATAGACAAACTAGTCTCGACAGAGAGTACTAAATAAAAAATGCGAGACGAAACAAAAATAGACAGTGACAATCCAAATAAGACTACAGAGAGAGGACTAGATAAGCAAAGATAAACAAAGATAAAATGACACAATAAAGTTTGGTAAATCAGAGTTAAATATAATATATATGATGTGTGTATATAATGATATGAGGTGTATTAAAAAAAATCGTCCAAACATCTTTCAAAGAACCTTAAACTTATAGTTTAAAATGAGATTTCATGGTTTGAACCAAATTAATAATAGAAATGAAAGTAGGAGATTATCACTACGATATCTTCAAATCTGTCAGTAGCTGGAATTACACGGAAATCTTCTGTTACTTTTTGGCACACCCCGCTAAAGCTGTGTGGTGTGAGCCGTTGTGAGCTGTTTATTGATTTACGCTATCTGTCAGTTTGCCTTCAGATAAGAGTTCCCGTTGGATGAGGAGCCGACGAGATCTTCTTATCTTGGACTCTAAGGTAGTAATTACACAAATTCTAACTTTTTTTCTCATTTTCTTTACTCTTTCATAATATCTGTTGGCCTTCAGCCCCTGAAAAAAATAATTCCAGCTACTGACAGATTTGAAGATATCGTAGTGATAATCTCCTACTTTCATTTCTTAAACTTAAACATTACAACTTGGTAGTAAGACCCTCCATACTCTATGCCTCAGAATGCCTCTTGATGAACAGGAAAATTCCACTTAGAAAACTAGAGCTTAAAGAACGGAAAATCCTGAGGAGAATACTATGACCAGTGCGAGAAGAGGATGGCACATACAAGATCAGACACAGCAGTGAGCTATACCACCTTAGCGTGCAGCGCCTCAGCACCATTCGTGCTGCAAAAGCGTATCGCACAGTCACCTCTGAGGCAGCCTATGTGATGACGGATGTCCTTCTAGCCATCCGTCTCAGGCAGCTGGTCCTCGATAACTCTCCGAGGTACACACGGACGGTTGGAGTTCGATTAGGGGTACGGGGGCTGCATTCGTCATCTATTATCAAGACGAGTAAGTAGCATAAGCTTATAAAATTAGAAAAGAATTGCTCAATTTTGAAAGCTGAACTTTTGGCCATACTACAAGCCTTGCGTTATGTGGAAAATAACAACAGCAGACCCTGTTCAGTCATTTGTGACAGCCGATCTATTCTGGATGCTCTGAATAATTTAAATGCACCCACTGAATTATTGCTGTAGACGTAGAAGATAGCTACCAGAGTTTTAAGGAAGAACAAGATCCGTTGGCATTAGGTTAACGCCCATACTGGCTTTGAAGCCAATGAACGAGCAGACATGCTTGCTAAACAAGCAAAAGACAAGGAAGATCTGACAATTTCCTTTATTAAATTGCCCAAACAGGCTTTAAGATCGTGCTCCAAATGGCATTTCGAGAAGCTCTGGTAGGACAGATGGGATGTGGCTACAACAGGCTTGTGGACGAAGCTGTCCATTAAGACCTTCATGGGTGATGGGTTTCAATATCAGTCTGTCCTACTACGCAATCCAGTTAATTACAGGCCATGGTAATTTCAAAGCATACCTCCACAGATTTGGTAAAAGATAAAGTCACCTCTGTGAGTGTGGCCAAAATGACACCACGGCACACGTAGTATTTTATAGCACAGATACCGAAATATGGAGACGATTTTTGGAGACTGATATGCAATTGCATGAACTTACCTTACCTAAGGATGAAGATGATATATTAACAGTAACAAAATCGAGAGAGTGGTGGTTTGTCCTTTATAATCACGCCAAACAATTATCTAGACTGGATCAAGATGAACAGTTTAGAATTCAATAACTCAGGTCCAGAGATATCGGGAAGATAAATAAAAATAGAAAAGTAAAACTGATAAAACAACCAGCATAGTGTCCTTTTGGACGGAATGCTGGTCTTCTTGCGCTAGTCTGCACATGAAGGAAAATACAAATTGGCTGGACCAATAATCGATATTTAACCCGATATTTAACCCGTTTAAATCGATATTTAACCCGTATTAACCCCCGCAGACTCACGAACAGGATCTTTACCATAACAAGTAGAGGGAAAGCCAACAAAAACAATTGGATCACCACAGTGAAATCAGACCTGGAGCAGCTTAAAATTCCACCAGAAACCAGAGAGGATCGATTCAAACTCGGGCAGACCATTCGACAAGGAGTATTTCTAGTAGCCTTACCGGCAAAAACAGCACAGGAACAAACAGACCAAAGTGGACAGAAGAGAGGAAGCTTGCCCACAGCCAGAAAATGAAAACTTTCATTGCTAAGAAGAAACAGCGGACCTATATGAAGAATCAAAACGAGCGCCGCGGTCCTAAGTAGGCCCAAACGAGAAGAACGAGAAAATATATGATAGATAAGAAACACAATTAGGGAACTAATAGAAGAGTCAATCAATTACAGGATAAGCAAGATAACAATCAGGACTACACAAGCAGGATAAGCTAGAAAATACAGGACTGACAATATTATACAGACACGCTAGACAGTCACTACAACATATATTAATATATAGAGATATGTTTGCAGGGACAAGACTAGACAAACAAGACTAGTTAGACAGGGGTAAAGGAATTAGGCATTTAATATTTTATCTAATGAAGCTCTAATAGATCTATTAAACTGATAACAATTTATCACTCAGCCCCAAAAGGCAGACAAAGAGTCTTTAATGAGATTTTAAGTTTTGTAAATCTTCCTTGTGTTGGAAACGGTATATTTCTATGTCCACCATTAATTCTGGAATAATTAATGTCGGCGGCCTAATTTATTTCGAGGATGAAGAGGCCCTCCTCAATTACAAAAGGGTTAAGAGTCGCGACTACTGAATTATACTGGAATGAAGAATTAGTTTAATTAAAATTTTGTTTAGACATTCGCTATGAAACACACACACAAACAACTTCTTCTGAAAATAAACTCTAACACATTAATAACAGAATAATATTTTTATGAATACTATTAATTTTCTATGTCAGGGATTGATTTTGAATTATCATACACTTGTTCTTTTGTTTAATATTATCTTGTCTATATAATCATGCTTGTCAATTCAGTCTAGTTCGCCAAGTTCATCTGAATTGTTTAGTTTGACTAGCTCGTCTAGTCCGTCTAGTCTGTCTAGTCCGTCTAGTCCGTCTAGTCCGTCTAGTCCGTCTAGTCCGTCTAGTCCGTCTAGTCCGTCTAGGCCGTCTAGGCCGTCTAGGCCGTCTAGGCCGTCTAGGCCGTCTAGGCCGTCTAGGCCGTCTAGGCCGTCTAGTCCGTCTAGTCCGTCTAGTTCGTCTAGTCCGTCTAGATTAGATTACGCGGTCGAAATGGATTTTGAAGTTTGTGGTTTGACTCTAGATTGTCATTTTCCAGCATTCAACATTATCTGTATATATATATATATATATATATATATATATATATATATATATATATATATTATATATATATATATATGTATATATATATATATATATATATATATATATATATATATATATATATATATAGATCTACTTCAGGA
This sequence comes from Phosphuga atrata, assembly GCA_944588485.1. Classification (NCBI taxonomy): domain Eukaryota; kingdom Metazoa; phylum Arthropoda; class Insecta; order Coleoptera; family Silphidae; genus Phosphuga; species Phosphuga atrata. Next base: position 8,880,363 of record OX155896.1, on the reverse strand, counting down.
AACCTTTAGACTTTTTACAACATGCTTAATGATTTATTAGTACATGTGAGTACATCTGATAAGCCAATTCTGCTCATTGATTCCTTAAAAACTCACCAGAAAAACAAATACTTATGTACATTTTTAAATCTTTCAATTTAGGAATCATTAACCATGGTCCAATCAGTTTTTTTTTCAATAGATATGGTCACAAACATCTATTGACTATATGGTAACCAATATTGATATGAACGCCTGCACTTGCAGAACAGTTGATCCAGTTATGGCAGGCCACCTGTCTGATATTGCACCTAAAATCGGATAATCTCTATTTAAGGAACCATAATGTAACATATCGCCTATGCAGACACTTTACTGATGATAATTTTCAAAAACTACAACATCTCATTAACAAAATGATATGTCAATGTAACAAAATGATATGTGATATATCAGAGATTTTAAAAGAAGAGGTGGAGGTGGCTTTTAACACATTTTTTAATAAATTAACGTATGCCTTAGACCAGACATGCCCCATTGCATAAAAAAAAATTATCCCCTTAAATAACAAATGGATTACAACTGAAGTAATTGCAGAAGGTAAGCAACTAAGACATTTATATTGGCTGTGTTATACCCTTAAGGATTTAGATCTTATTGCTTATTATAAAATGGAGAAACGTCAACACACAAAACACATTGCCACTGTTAAGAGGAGGTTTGTCTTAAATAAAATACAGCAGCCTATAAACAAATCTAGGGAATCTTGGTCGATTATTAACCAAACAATAGGAAAGCAAAAAATGAGTAAATCCATATCGCTCAAAATCAATGATGCACTAATTACAGCAAACAAGTTGCAGAAGTATTTGCAACACACTTCTCTGAGATGGCCCTAACTCTAATAGGAGAACACTTTATGCCTAAATCTAGCTCTGCTCGCACTATGTCCCATTTTTGTATTCCTAACTCTCTTAATATGCCTCCCATTGAAGCCGCTGAACTTCAAAAGGTTGTTTCTAACTTTGCCATTACTCAGTCATCAGGCATTGATGGCTTTTCAATGAAAACAATAAAATCCATGATAGACGTCTTAGAGGGTCCACTGTTGAAACTGTTCGATTAATCTATAGAAGATGGAGTATATCCTATGTCTCTGAAGGTAGCTCTCGTAATTTCCTTGTATAAAAAATCCGACATTTTTAACATTTCAAACTATCGACCAATTTCGATAGTATCTATCTTCTCAAAAATCTATGAAAGGCTGATCTATAATAGAATGACTGATTATTTAGTAAAATATATCTTGTTCAGTAACTACCAGCAAAGGTTTGGATCACATAGATCAGTAGAGACAGCCACAGAGGGCTTACAAAATTTATTATGCATGAGCTGGATACTGGAAACATGTAATAGGATTATTTTTCAATCTTTCGAAGGCATTTGATACTGTCAACATTGATTTTATGTTAGCAAAACTGGAATCTTATGGTTTTCGAAGTACCTTCTTAAGTTTAATAAGATCATTTCTAATAGGAAGAAAGCTATTTGTTGATGCAAATAACAGTAAGTCTAGGATTTTGCAGAGATATAAATATGGGTGTGCCTCAAGAATCTGTTTTGGGACCACTTTTGTTTCTTTTGTTTGTCAACGATTTGCCACATTATGTAAGTGCGGAAACCATACTATTAGCAGACGATATGAAGTTGGCAGTCTCGGGAATCAATTTAGAAGAGCTGGAAGCCAAAATTGCAACGTCGTTGGCCAAGTAACTAGCTAACATAGCTAACAATCTGATCCTTAATTCGTATTAGACGATTTGCCTATACTTTGCAAAGCTTAGGAAAATTCTCACAGTTGATCAAAAACTATTTAACTTTTCAACATCCACCAATTTTCTGGGGCTGCGGATAGACTCCACACTTTCTTGGTCACTCCATATCGATTATGTGTGTAAAAAACTGGCGAGTGCATAATTTGGAATTCTCCAGTTAAAAAAGGCATCAATCATAAAGGTGTATTATGCGTTGGCTCACTCATACCTATCGCTTCAAGTTTTGCTCTCGGGTGAAGCTTCTACACTCAACAGATGTTTTGTGATGCAAAAAAGAGTCGTTCGACTTATATTTGGACTTAAATCCGGGCAGAGTTATAGAGCGTGTTTCACAGAGAACAATATACTTACATTGCCTTAAATTTATATTCTAAAAGTTCTATATTATATAAAATTGAATGTAAAAGATTTCGAAAAATTATCGGATTCGAACAATCACTGCACAAGATACGGACGGCACTTTATTACCCTATCCTAAACATAATACTACTTTATATGAAAAGTCTTTCATCTACTCAGGCATAAAATTGTTTAATAAGTAGGATAATAAAATAAAATCAGAGGACTATAACCATTTTAAACGACATGTAAAGCGAATCCTGTTGCAAGGAGCTTACTATTCAATTTCTGAGTTTTTAGAGTAGTAACATGTATTGTATGTAAACTATGTAAACATGTATTGTATGTAAACTATAAGGTAGCAAACTTATTTTTGGTGTTCAACGTATGTTTTTCTTTCTTCCATTTATTTTATTATTGTATCTTTATTGTCTTATAATATGTAAAAGATGTACAAAAAACCATCACATCAACAACGTGGTCTATTCATTAATGTGGCCAAGTGAATAAAGCCATTATTATTATTAGTCCGTCCAGTCCGTCCGGGCCGTCTGGGCCGTCCGGGCCGTCCGGTGCGTCTGGTCCGTGTAGGCCGTCTAGTTCATTTAGTACGCCTAGTCTGCCTAGTCCGTCTAGTCCATCTAGTCTGTATAGTTCGTCTAGTTTAGTGGTGCGAAAATTATTTTCATTTGCGACCTAACATTTTGTGTACAATTTCATCGCGTCCCCTCGACAAAAAGTAGACGTTATTTATATCTGTTTATATTGGTATTTCAATATTTTACTGCTACCTGAAAAGTTTTCATTTTTTTTGAATTCGACTACCTACCCAAAAGAAATTTGTATCGACCCCGCTGGAGATCGATTTCCACATTTCCACAATTTACAGCCAGCAGGGAAAACACTTTCCGACACAGTTTGAAATTTTCCATTCTCTTGATAAATAATGATTTTAGAGAAATAAATTTTCTTGCATTTTCCGCAGATTTCAGGATGTCATAAATTTTGAACCGCTTATCACACATACTTCTAGTTTTTACCAATCGATTCAACATCCCAAAATTAGTATGAACAAATATTTGATTCGTAGGAAGCTTTCAATTAAAAAATCCCACCGAACCAGCCATCGATCCGCTGGAGGATTCTTATATTTTAATTCACTGCTCGGGTAATTTTTAACAGATTACCACAAGTTTAGTCTCGAATTATGCGCAAGGAATTCGGCTAAATTATTCTTCAGGAAAAACTTTATCGTTTTTTTTACAACCCTCTCCGAAACTGCAAATCTCAGTTATTAATAACATTTTTGCAAAGTTTTAACATTTTTTATGTTTTTCCACGTTTGCGGTAAGAGATATATAATTTTTATTGAAGATGTAGTAGGTACCTACAGTACTACTACAATCATTGACTTTTCCACCAATTTCAAATAAAATTTCTTCAAACAAAAAAAGCAAACCCATGGTTTATAAATGGTATTACTTATAGCGAAAAAAGTGTTATCAGTATATTAGTTGCTTATCAGAAGTATCAGATAAAGTAAAAGCTGCAATATTATTGGATGCTTGTTGGAATCGGAGATGAAATAGAAGAAAGTTATGTTTTATAAACTGTTGCATGAACTGTTAAGAAGATATTTGAGATAATTCAGCTGGATTTCATTTAGCTACTTTTTGTAATTAAATTCAATTTTTCGCAATCATTCAATTATTTGCAGCAAAAAGAAAAATCTGTTAGTAGAAAGCGTTAATAAACAATTTTTTTAATTGTGTCTTATATGTCCAAAGGGGCACTCAGACAATAGTCACATCAGACTAGGGCTTCATACGAGAACGATATTTTTCTCGTCTCGTCTCGTCTCGTGGGAAGCCCTATTGACTATCAGACTTATTGCATTTTTAGTTTTCGATTTTTTAATGCATGCCAATTTTCCGATGTTTTAGCTGAGTTTCGCGTTTTAATTTTCGGCGGATTTTCGTGAAATTTGCAACAAAATATTAAACAAGTTTGCAACAAATACCTCGCCCTTTCACCAACAAAGTTATACCCGAAGGAAATCGAACAGCTGACAACTATTTTCTATTTCGCTCAAAAGTTACAAATAAACAATATATATATATATATATATATATATATATATATATATATATATATATATATATATATATATATATATAAATTCTCGCTATATACCATCTCGCATTTCCGGCAGATTTCACGACGTCGTAACTTTTGAACTTCTTACCACAGAGTCTTCTAGTTTTTACCAATCGATTCAACGTGCCAAAATTAGTCCGAAAACGTATATAATATTCTCTAGGAAGCTTTCAGTCAAGAAATACCATCGACTCGGGGAGTCTAGACCGCGGAAACGACGAAATGCGAGAAAATCAATTTTGTCAAAATTGTTTTTTTTTTTTAGTTACTGCAAAATTTAAAAACATTTCTGGAAGCACTTTTGCTTCCGATTACAAATATGTAAATTAGATTTCGCTAGTTCCCTCCATTCACTATCGCATGCTAAAATTGAGGAAAATTTTAAGGAATTTCGGCGCTCGAGTACAGATCTTGGAAAGTAATCAGTTTCTCTCTCATAATCTGAGCTTGTTGATACGAAAATGGCCTTATGAAAATGATGCCGCCATCCGTTTTTGATTGCCTGTAACCTTTTCTGAGATATCGATTTGTCAACTCGAGTATCTTAAAATTTCAGTTTGAAATTTCTTGACGAATTATTGAATCTTTCCGGACAATTTACACATCAACTTGTTCGTCTTGTCGAGTAGTTTCTGTGCGCTAAAAATTATTTTTTTGCCGTTTGCCGTTCTTGAGAAAATCAAATAAAACCGAAAAAGCACATTTTTTTCAACCGAAATGATGGAAAATATTTGTTGTCGAATTTTTTGGAAAGTTTTCTCGTTATTTTGCGTTTTTTTTTAATACCCGAAGGAAATCGAAGTGACGAAAACGATTTTCTAGTTTATTTCGCTCTAAAGTTACAAATAATCAAGATATATAATGTTTCGCGAGTTTCATGAGTCTATATCTCGTGAACGGTTGCAAAGGGTGTTGAGATGGTCATTTTCCTAAGGTTGCACACAGATTTCCTGAAGACTTCTTGTTTTAACCAGTTGCTTCAGCATCCCAAAATTAGCCAGTAAACATTTACAATATCCCATATCTTTGGGAAGCTTTAAGTTAAGGAAATACCATCAAACCAGCCATCGTTCTTTTGGAGTTAACTATTTACATTTGCGAGACAATATTTTATGTCAAATTTTTTCGCGACCCCCGAACAGAAAACAGACGTTTTTAAAATTTGTTCATAATTGACATTTCACTATTTTATTGCTACCTGATACGCACGAAAAGCCTTAATTTTTTTATGGATTCGACGACCCAAAAAAAATCTCTATCGACCCCTATAGGGGCACAATCCACAGTTGCAAAACGAAAATAAAAACTAACTAAACGAACTAGACCAGTGGTGCGGTCTAGTTCGTTTAGTTTGTCCAGTTCGTTTAGTTCATGGGTGGGCAAATTTTTTGGCTGTCGGGCCAAATTGCGTTTGACAATTTGACTGCGGGCTGCATTATATAATTTTATATTTAGTTATTTGTACCACGACCGTTGCATCTACACTTGCTAAGACAAAACAATATTTTTGGGTTTTTTCAAAGAATAGGATAGAAATATGTGTTAATTTGTTTTCTCGTGGATTCTGCGTTTGTGTTGAGGGTTAGCTGGTAAGAACCGGATGCTCGACGTTTCAGCGAACCAGTCCTAAGTAGGACTAGTGGAACCAGGCCTACTCTTGTGCTTGGTGTATTGATCTTACACAAGTTTAGGGAGCCCTTACAGTTTTTACCGTGGTTGGCAAGCTGCTATTAGGGAGGTTTTTTGGCAGATTTTCTACGGTGATGACTTTGCCACAGCCATGCACACGAGAAGGGTAGCTTATTTTTCCATACCCAGAATTTGAACCCGGGACTTGTGACTTAGTAACTGACATCTTGACAACTAGGCCAACACCACCTAGGCCAATTTACATATTCACCATATATATATATATATATATATATATATATATATATATATATATATATGTGTGTGTGTGTGTGTTGTATTGTTTTCTCGGGGATTCCGCGTTGATGCTGAGGGTTGGCTCTGAAAAGAACCGGATTCTCGACGTTTCGGCGAACTAACATTCGCCATTCTCAAGAGATATATGCGTCCGTACGGGTCAACCGTTAGACGCATACTGTATGCGTATGACGGTTGACCCGTACGGACGCATATATCTCTTGAGAATGGCGAATGTTAGTTCGCCGAAACGTCGAGAATCCGGTTCTTTTCAGAGCCAACCCTCAGCATCAACGCGGAATCCCCGAGAAAACAATACAACACAGGTATCTATCCGCGAAAACCTCAAATACAACAATATATATATATATATATATATATATATATATATATATATATATATGTATATATATATATATATATATATATATATATATATGTATATATATATATATATATATATATATATATATATATATATATATATATAAAGACGTCCTCGCTAGATATATACGTCCTTACGAGTTAACCATTAGACGTATACAACCCTCGGTCGTGTCTCGCGTCTATTTATAGGTATGCGTTTTGCTTGCGGTGCTTCGGTTCGCTTGTTTGTTCGTCTTGTTGGTCATATATGTATCTGAGATGTTAGGTTGGTTTGTCTGGGAATGTATTTTGAGGGTGAATATAATCGGTCGCCATGCTGTGGGGTCGTAAGGAATCAACCTTAGTGTCTGTATGCGTTAGTTTCCTGGAAACTGTGTGACTCAAGGTGCCGTCTGGTTTCTTTTGTACGAAAACATGCAAGAATGGGAGTCGTTGATGTTTACTATGTCTACCCAGAATATGTTAAATCGAGTCTAAAGTCTGCGATGTCTACCTCCATTGTGAATTTGATTAGCTCGTGCTGGGACTTAAGATGGATGAGGAATTTACAAATGTGTCATTTCTGTATTTTTTCCTCAAAATCTGTAAGTAATTAGGGGCTGTAAGAAATAGGTTGGCTACGTATCGGATTGTGACATGCAGTGCTTCGTTAATTTATCTGCTAGTAATGCCTAACGATGTGAGCGCTGCTGATGTTTTACCACACTACGCGAAAAGCGCGACGCGATGGGTGGCGCTAAAACGTTTAAAATTATTTGTAAAATGCTTCGCGGGCCTCATAAAATTTCGACGGGGGCCGCTATTTGTCCAGGCCTGGTCTAGTTCGTTTAGTTTGTTTAGTTCGTCTAGTTCGTCTAGCCCGTCTAGTTCGTCTAGTTCATCTAGTTCGTCTAATGCGCCTAGTTTGTCTACTCCGTCTTATTCGTTTACCTAGTCCATTTAGTCCACCTTGTCTCTAGTGTCTCAAGTCCAATGTATCTAGTCTACCTATACTGTCTAGTATGTTCATTTTGTCAATGAATTATCTGTAACAAGTCTGGATAGCCCTCAAGACTTTCAGCTTAAAACATATTGTTTCAAATGACAAATTACGTGCGTGAGTGGTAGATATTTTTCAAGTGGAGCTTAAAATCTGTGTAGGGCGAATAAAAGTTGAACAACCCGAGATTGTGGATTTAAATATATAAAAAAAACCCACGCGCATTCAATAAATACTAACGATTAATTCTCTAAATCCGAAAAAATAAGGATTGGAGCTTTACAGCATTTTGTCGATTGCTTAAATAATATTCACAAGGATTGTGTTTTAATTTCATCTTTCAAACACTTATAGTAGGGAAAGATCCTGTGTTCTAGACCCTCCTCCTCCTCCTCAAACCTCCTCCTGTCATGCGCATGCGCGATGACCTTTGACCCCTAACCTAACCTTGACCCCTTGACCCCTAACCTAACCTTGACCTTGACCCCTAACCTTGACCTTGACCTTGGAACTTCCGGTTTCGACTTCCGGTTTCCGGTTTCGACTTCCGGTTTTGACTTCCGGTTTCCGGTTTCAACTTCCGGTTTCGACTTCCGGTTTCGACTTCCTGTTTCCGGTCTCGACTTCCTGTTTCCGGTTTCGACTTCCGGTTTCGACTTCCGGCCACCATTTTCGGAACTTCCAGATGCGCGGGAAAATTCAAAAAATAGACGCGAGGCGGGGAAATTCAAAATTAGATCCTGTTGAGACAAATGAGGTGTGAAGTTGGTTGCATACATCAACGGGACTAAACACATGAGACTAGACAGACGAAGCTAAATACATGAAACTAGATACATGAGACTAGATACACGGAGCTAGATACATGAGACTAGATACACGGGGCTAGATGGATAAGGTTGTAACATAAAGAAAACTCCACATAAAATTTATGGTTTTATTAAATTCTAATAATAACACATTTAAATTTACATCAATACATTTAAATACAAATAGTGGTCATGCTTTGTATATGTTATGCGTTCGGAAGAAGCAGCTTAAGCAATAATGACTTGCACACATATTACAGCGAAACTTTACACAACTAGTTTTACTTGAAGCCTTTCGTCTTCCAAATATCATTCGGTTTTCTTTATAACAACCAACACACCGTCTTTTAACATCCACTTTCTCGAGGGAATGTTCACTATCTTTAGCATTGGATGAACAAACAGCTGATTGGTTTATTGAATCAGGAAGACGTGCATATTTTTCTCTATTATTATCATAGTCACCATTAAAACTCTCAACTTTATTCTTTTGACGTCTAGGAAGCGCCTCATATGATGGTGATAAACTAGGAGATATTCTAAGTGGAGTCCAATAGATGGTTTTATACGATTTCCGTGAAAATTAATCCCCATCTCTCTCTCTCTCTCTCTCTCTCTCTATCTCTCTCTCTCTCTCTCTCTCTCTCTCTCTCTCTCTATCTCTCTCTCTCTCTCTCTCTCTCTCTCACTTAATACTCTGCAGTTCTATCGGTTATGTGTAGCGTGGGGTCACATAGACCTCACACCCTGTTTAGCGTGGGGTCACATAGACCTCACGCCCTGTTTAGCGTGGGGTCACATAGACCTCACACCCTGTTTAGCGTGGGGTCACATAGACCTCACACCCTGTTAGCGTGGGGTCACATAGACCTCACGCCCTGTTTAGCGTGGGGTCACATAGACCTCACACCCTGTTTAGCGTGGGGTCACATAGACCTCACACCCTCATTGATGCAAAGAACTCAGCACGATATAAAGGAATGAAGCGCCATTAGGGTAGGTTAGCATTAGATTAGTTGGATTAGGTTAGGGTAGGTTAGTTGAGTTAACAATAGGGTAGGTTAGCATTAGATTAGTTGGGATAGGTTAGGAATGAGATGCGCTTCATTCCTAACCTATCCCAACTAATCTAATGCTAACCTACCCTATTGTTAACTCAACTAACCTACCCTAACCTAATCCAACTAATCTAATGCTAACCTACCCTAATGGCGCTTCATTCCTTTATATCGTGCTGAGTTCTTTGCATCAATGAGGGTGTGAGGTCTATGTGACCCCACGCTAAACAAGGTGTGAGGTCTATGTGACCCCACGCTAAACAGGGCGTGAGGTCTATGTGACCCCACGCTAAACAGGGTGTGAGGTCTATGTGACCCCACGCTAAACAGGGTGTGAGGTCTATGTGACCCCACGCTAAACAGGGCGTGAGGTCTATGTGACCCCACGCTAACAGGGTGTGAGGTCTATGTGACCCCACGCTAAACAGGGTGTGAGGTCTATGTGACCCCACGCTAAACAGGGCGTGAGGTCTATGTGACCCCACGCTAAACAGGGTGTGAGGTCTATGTGACCCCACGCTAAACAGGGTGTGAGGTCTATGTGACCCCACGCTAAACAGGGTGTGAGGTCTATGTGACCCCACGCTACACATAACCGATAGAACTGCAGAGTATTAAGTGAGAGAGAGAGAGAGAGAGAGAGATAGAGAGAGAGAGAGAGGGAGAGAGAGAGAGAGATAGAGAGAGAGAGAGAGAGAGAGATGGGGATTAATTTTCACGGAAATCGTATAAAACCATCTATTGGACTCCACTTAGAATATCTCCTAGTTTATCACCATCATATGAGGCGCTTCCTAGACGTCAAAAGAATAAAGTTGAGAGTTTTAATGGTGACTATGATAATAATAGAGAAAAATATGCACATCTTCCTGATTCAATAAACCAATCAGCTGTTTGTTCATCCAATGCTAAAGATAGTGAACATTCCCTCGAGAAAGTGGATGTTAAAAGACGGTGTGTTGGTTGTTATAAAGAAAACCGAATGATATTTGGAAGACGAAAGGCTTCAAGTAAAACTAGTTGTGTAAAGTTTCGCTGTAATATGTGTGCAAGTCATTATTGCTTAAGCTGCTTCTTCCGAACGCATAACATATACAAAGCATGACCACTATTTGTATTTAAATGTATTGATGTAAATTTAAATGTGTTATTATTAGAATTTAATAAAACCATAAATTTTATGTGGAGTTTTCTTTATGTTACAACCTTATCCATCTAGCCCCGTGTATCTAGTCTCATGTATCTAGCTCCGTGTATCTAGTCTCATGTATCTAGTTTCATGTATTTAGCTTCGTCTGTCTAGTCTCATGTGTTTAGTCCCGTTGATGTATGCAACCAACTTCACACCTCATTTGTCTCAACAGGATCTAATTTTGAATTTCCCCGCCTCGCGTCTATTTTTTGAATTTTCCCGCGCATCTGGAAGTTCCGAAAATGGTGGCCGGAAGTCGAAACCGGAAGTCGAAACCGGAAACAGGAAGTCGAGACCGGAAACAGGAAGTCGAAACCGGAAGTCGAAACCGGAAGTTGAAACCGGAAACCGGAAGTCGAAACCGGAAGTCGAAACCGGAAACCGGAAGTCGAAACCGGAAGTTCCAAGGTCAAGGTCAAGGTTAGGGGTCAAGGTCAAGGTTAGGTTAGGGGTCAAGGGGTCAAGGTTAGGTTAGGGGTCAAAGGTCATCGCGCATGCGCATGACAGGAGGAGGTTTGAGGAGGAGGAGGGTCTAGAACACAGGATCTTTCCCTACTACTTATTGTAGAAAAGAATAAGGGCATTTCAGCGGTGCAACTTATATAATATAGTATAATTAATATGTTTGCGATATTTCTGTTCGGAGATTTTCTAGCGTAATTAGTAAACTTACACTTAAAAAATTACAGTTTTCAAACTTGAACAAATGTTTGCATTTAGTATTATATATAATTTATGCAATCACATTAAATTATTAAATTAATTATTAAATAAAATTATTTTAGAAGGTTCTTACATAATCTGGACAAATACAGACAATATTTGTGATTATTCATTTACAATTTTCGTCTGATTTCGGTTGTCGACACAATAAAGTACCTGAATCAGAGATGGCGAGCTTTTTGAGCTTGGTGTATTAAATTTCTTAAAAACTATCAATTTAGGTGCTGTGTTACATGTAGTTATATTTATAATTTTTATTACTCGTGCATTAAAAGTACGATCTTTGCGCACGTTTTTTAGTGCGAGAAATGCCACTTTTGGTTGTATTAACTTGAGTAACGCACGCATATTCAATATCGCTTGGTTATATTAAAAAAAAACAATTAAATAAATAAAATAAACACAATAAAGACCTAAATATTAAAAGTGACACAAATTTTTTTCATTACAAAATGAAAATTTTGGACCGGAGACAATTGAAAACGCAAATTCTTGATTTTTGATGCTATTTTTTGTAGATGGCACCTGGATCCCAAACTTGTAAGATATATCCCCTCGCATGAGTAATAAAATCTCTCTCTATCGAGCGAATCTCTCTCTGATCACTCACTGAGTGAATCCCTCTTGAGCGAATGTGTGCGCTTCGTTCGTGCGCCTAATTTCGCTCTCGTATCTAATTGACAACCTACCGTCTTAGTTAGAAAATATGCCATTTTGGTATTATTAGCTGATATAAAAATAGTATTTTTACCCATACATTTATTTGTTACAAAAGAAAGAAAGATTAGGCACTGGTGAATTTTTGTTGCAGATTTTTTTCCTGGACTAATTGATTTTGTTCATCTTTCAGTCGGTTTCACCCGACGTTCATTTGTTCAATTTTGTATTATTTAATGCTGAAAATAGGTTCTCACAAAGTTCATATCGGGAAAAGTTGCAAATAGAGTCATTGTTAGATTATTGAAGTTGTTAAAAGTGTTCAGTAATCGATTCCAGGCACACCCATTTTTTTCTTGGTAATGATACTCTTTTTTGTTTTTGTTTGCCAAACGAGGATAAGGAAAGGATCGTCTAGAAAACGAGCCATTGGGTGAGTGCGTCTTTTGCATCTGATCACATGCAAGTGCACGCAAGGACGCAAGCAAGATACAACTTAACTGCAAAGAAAGTTAGCGTAGGGTAGTTTTGACAGTTTTTAGTCGAAGATTGTCCTTTGATAACTTAATGCTATCAGCTATCATCATATGCTATATTTTGATAACTACATGCTATCAGTATGTTTTGTCCATCGGAGATTGTACTTCCTCCTGGCAGCGGTGCAAGCAGCTCTTATGCTCGACATTTCAAAGGTCCACAGTATGTTGACTTTTTTAAACTATGCGAATCACCCAGAATGTATAGGCGTGTCACTTTTGACACGACTGTTATATGCTCGCCATCACTACCTTAGATATTGTTGTGTCCTAGGTCTAAATATATTTTGTTTTATACAGTTTAGGTCTATATATATTTATATATATATATATATATATATATATATATATATATATATATATATATATATATATATATATATATATATATATATTTACTTGTTAAACATTTCTATATAGTTTTGTCCCTAGATCACATTTCTTAAATTTAACTAGTGTTACACGTGGTTAGCAAAGTATCCTACCTTTAGCCGGTAAAAAAAACTGGCATACCTGGAGCGTTGGAAACCAAATCATCCTTAAAATAGGCTCCTTGGGACTCCACACACTTCTCCCAGCGGTGACGCCATTGTTTGAAGCATTCCAAAAAACGCGAAAAAAGGGGTCATTTTAATATCGTCCTGGAAATCACCATTCAACACTACGTCAGAAATTTGCAAGGAGATTTGAATGTTCTGTAGTTCTCCAATAGAAGTAACAGAAGATACTAAAGAAAATATCAACCCCAAGAACTTCATAGTTTGACTTTGTTAGTGGAGAAGTTCAAATGCCCTTGCCAAATTTGCATATAAAGCTGTACGTGCGGGTTTAAGCGTTAGACGCATGACCGCACGTACGCAAGTATCTCTTGAAAATGACGAGTGTTAGTTCGCCGAAACATCGACAAACCAGTTTTTACCGAACCAACCCTCAACATCAACACGGAACCAGAGAAAACAAATTAACATACCAATAATACCACGTGTAAATTCAGCAGAATATTTAAATATTACACTTGATGCAAGACTTTGATAGAAAGTCCAAGTTACCTTTCTATTTCCTTGAATGCTGGAAAGTACCGATAGCCCATCAGATTCGGTTTTCCTTACAGTTGGGCTCGGCCTTCCTCCAGTTAGCCTGACTTGGCGTCCGTCGCTGCATAAAGCGCTCGGTCTGTATTTCCTACATCCCGGAAAATGGTTTCTAGTAGGAGGAGATCTTATTTTTTAATTTTTTATTGTGGTTTGGAAGCTCTACCAGCCAGCGTGTAAGGCTCATTCACTAAACACCTTCTTCTACTTGGCTATAGAGACCAGCACCCCGGTATCGTTTGCGCATTCCTTCAGGGTGGGCAGGCCGGACAGTTGTTACCGCCCTAGTTCTTTGAGAGTTTCGATTTTGCTTCTGCTCTTGAGATTTAGCTAGATGGATGCCTGGGCAGGGCGTTCTTCGGCCTCTTTCTGGATGATAATGATAATGATGAAATTGGAGATTGCTTTCCAGTGGGATTGGTCTATTAGCATTTTCCTAACGCTGTTAGCAGGGGTCAGTTCACATATTTCTGAAGTTGCCAGGTGCCTGTCGTTTTCCCATCTCTCTCAGGAGAAGAAAGTGTGTTCAGCGGTGTCTGGTTGGCCACAGTAGCAGCACTCCTCTGTCTTAGCGACCTTGAACTTGTGTAGGTAGGCTCTAAAGCATCCGTGTCCGCTAATCATCTGGGTTACGTAGTAGGATGTTTCGCCGTGCTCTCTGTTGACCCACGAACAGAGGTCTGGAATCAAGCGCTTGGTCCATGTACCCTTCCCTGTTTCCGTTTCCCACCTTTCCTGCCATCTGCGTTGCCGGCATCTGCGGGCTTCTGCCTTCTCCACCTTGCCTCCTTCGTGCATGCGAGCTCGCTCATGGACGAGGAGGTCGATGGGGGTGTAGTTGGATGTCACCCAGGCAGCTTCAATGGACATGGTGCGGTAAGCGCTGAAAATCCGGAGCATGGTCCGCCTTGCCACCTTCTCGAGAATGTTCTTGTTTCTCTGTATTTTAACTAGATCTTGCCAGAAAGGCGCCGCGTAGAGCAGTTTTGGCGCTTGCTAGCTCTATGACCTCCTACGCTGGGCATTAACCTTGTGAGGGCAGTGGCTGCGGAATCTGCTTTCTTGGCGACGCAGTTGACGTCTTGAGCTTATGCACATCGTTTTCCGTGTGGCTCCATCCGGTCTCTTAAGGTGGATAAGGAAGTGCATACGGATCTCCTCCTACTAGAAACTAGATTAAGGTTAATAAACTTTCATAACGAATCTTTGGTCAGTTTACTTTTTTTATTTCTTGAATTATACCATGTTCTATTAGTTTTGGTACTTTGGGCTATGTAGTCAATGTAGTCAAGTCTATGTAGTCAAGTTATATTAATAGTTACATTTTTGTCTCTCTGAAATAGGCAAGTGTAGAGAGGTAATATATTTGTACAATAAAAGGTATTTCGTTACAAGGAAATAATATTAGGCAAACAAAACCACATTAAAATAAGCATAGATACATAAATCTAGATAAAAAATACAAGGCAGTTAAGACTAGTTATAATGGCCTGCGATGCGGCTAAGATGGACTCCAATTGAAGGACTGCAAAGAGGAAAAATACTGTCCAATTTGCAAGTTTACGGGGCATCCGGCATACTCCGGAACATGAAAATGATGATGTTACAAGAACAGTCCGAGGACCAGGGTTTGCCTGGGTCGAGTTGCCCCAATCCATAATCTACAGCTGCTACTTGTCTCCCAATGCAAAACCCTAACAGTTGTCCCTATCCCTAGAAGCTCTAAGTCATAACAGCAGAAACCAAGGCAAAAGAGAAACTTTCCGGTCAGATGGAAAAGGGCAAAGCTCGTTCTCATCAGAAAAGGAGATAAAGAAATAGGGAACTCCGCATCCTATAGGCCTATTTCCCTACTGGATATGTCGGCAAAACTCTTGCTATGCAGAATAAAAGGAGAACTGAGACAGGGCAAGGTCTGTCAGAATTTAATTTGGCTTTAGGCAAGGAAAAACCACAATTGACGCGTTAAGATCTGTCATATAGATTGCCGAAAAGGAGAGGTCTGGTACGCAAAGAATAAGAAACTGTGTGCGATAGCTGGAAGCAGATCATGGAAAGCCTAACATCAAGAGATATATCACAGTATCTACTGCGCATGGTGAGGAGCTACTTTAGCGATAGAATGTTAATCCCAAAAGGGGCTCGGAAAACGGAAGATAGAAGCATAAGAAGCGGTGTTCCACAAGGATCGACATTAAACCCAACCATGTAGATCGTTCTATATGACGATGTGCTGAGATTAAGACTGCCGTTGGGGCGAGAGTGATTGGCTTTGCAGACGATTTGGCTCTAGTGGTAACAGCCAGAACAGAAGAAGAATTGATGCAGACGGTAAACCACGTTATAGAGCAAATCACTAATTGGATGAAAACCAAAAGCCTCAATCTTGCGCCAGAAAAAACTGAAGCGGTCTTCTTTATAGGACAAAAAAAGGTCCAACCAATAAAATAAAAAATTGAAAAACTGCCAATAATCCCAAATCATCAAATAAAATACCTTAACGTAGTAATAGGCAAGGCATTATCTTTCACACCGCACATAGCAGAAGCTGCAGCAAAGGGGATGAGAACAATGGCAGCAATACAGCAACTAATGCCCAACATTGGAGGTTCCAAGAGCTGTAAACGCCGACTGATCAACTATGCATTACAGGCCACTATGATGTACGGATCAGCAATATGGGTCAGAGCACTGGGAAAACAGAGCAATACCCAAACACTCCTTGCAGTGCATAGAAAAATGGCTACGAATCTGTAGCGCACCGCACAATATTAAGTGAGGCAGTTTTGACCATCGCGGGTATCCCGCCAATTGACTTGCTTCTGGATGAGCAAAAGAAACTGAAGGAGAAGCAAACTTTAAAAAAAACGCTAGAAAACAACTAATTGAAGAATGGCAGCAAAGGGGGCAGCAAGGGATTAAGTGAGAGTGAACCAAACTTCTTATTCCTGAACTTGAACCCTGGATAACCAGAAAACATGGAGAAAATAGCTACTATCTCACTCAAGTATTGTCCGGCCACGGCTGTTTCAAGGACTATTTACATCAAATTGCTGCCAAACGACCAAACGATCAGGGTATATACTGCGGAGAGACCGATACTGTGAGCCATACATTATTTGACTGTTCCCGATGGGAAATGGAAAGGCATAAAATTGCAACCGATTTAGAAGTACCTATCAATCCGAGAACGATACTATGCTTAAAGTAACGATATATAGTTACTGCAAAGGAAAATTGGATTAAGACACAACAATATATTAATTATAATATGAAATCCAAAATAACAGATGAAGCGAAGGAACAAAAGATAAAGAGAAAATAAATTTAAATAAGTCACCCGTAACTCAGAGGTCATGCGACTAGCAGTACCAGAGTTTAGGGCTTTGTTTCTAAGTATAACTGCTAGCTACGTCCCAAAAAAATTTTTTAATGGACTAGGTAGATAAATATTCCACGTGCATAAACATGACTAGCTAGAGACTAGTGTAGATTTTTTTCCTTCTTGTTTTAGAACTTTAGCTCTTTAATTTTGGGTTATTTACCTTGTTAAGTCTGTCAAGTCAAGATATATGCACACTTATTGTAATGTTCATATATCTACAATAGGCAGACAAAAGACAAAACATTTATTCAGACATCACAGTACAAATAACAATAGAGAGACAAAATTCTTCTTCTTCATGTGCCATCTCCTACTCGGAGGTTAGCTACCAACAAGGCAATCTCCACTTTCTGCCGCTCTGAATAATTCCTTTGTACGGAACGGCGTAAGTACACCGGAACCAATCTCTAAGATTTTTCAGCGAGGAAATCCAGCGTCTTCCCACACTTCTATTTCCTACAATCTTCCCCTGAATCATGAGCTGTAATATTTCATACCTTTCTCCTCTCATAGTATGTCCCAGATATTACAGTTTCCTACATTTAATTGTTTCTATAATTCCTAGCCCCTTTCCCATCCTTCGTAACACCTCCACATTCGTAACTTCGGTTCATGATAGTTTTAGGACTCTCTTATACACCCACATTTCAAACGCCTGAAGTTTATTTGTAAGCTTTTGATTGAGTGGCCATGCTTCCACGCCGTACGTTAATATTGGAAACACGCAGCATCTCATCATTCTGATTCGGTGTTCCAACTTTAGATCACGATTACAGAAGAGGTCTCTCATTTTAATAAATTCAGCTGTGGCAAATTCAATACGGTATTTGATTGCTGTTGTCTGGCCGATGTCGCTTGTTAGCCAAGTGCCAAGGTATTTATTTATATTTGGTTACTTTCTCGATACGGATATTGTCGATGATAAGGTTAGTATTAGGTGTTGCTGATTTTGAAATGAGACAAGTTTAGACAGGCTAAATTGTTTAAACTAGGTAGATAAGTCACGAAAAAAAAACGATTACAGGGATTACAGGGATATGATCATACAAGAATGAACGAAAAAGATTAGATAGATAGGCAAGTGTAGAAGTAACAATAAAAATAGGACAATTAAGACTAGACATAATAGACTAAATAGGCAGAACAGTTCTTGATCAATTTTACTATCCTTTAGAGGTAAAAAAATTACTGAAACATTAGATAGATAATAATACGCAGACAACTGTAGACGAAAAAGAATCGAAAGATAAGGCTAGATGGAAAAAAATCAAGAAATACGTAATAATATTAGATAATAGAGAATGACGCAAATACGGGATTTATAACATAAAGGAGGTAAAATTGTATGGGTATATGGGACCAAATAGATGAGACTGGATAAAGAAAATTAGTTAAAGCAGCGTTTCCCAAATTGTTTTGTCCGCGGCCCGGTACGAAGTTTTAAATTTTTTTGCCACCCACCTTATGAATAAAACTATTTATCTACTCGCAAACCAAATTGAACGTATAGTAGTTTATGATGCAAGTGCAATATAGTAGTTTATGAGACAAGTGAACAGAATCTTTCACACATGTGTATTGTTAACAAATAGTAGCCTATGATACAAGTTTGTAAAGAAGGGCTTATGTGCATGAGTTGCGAAGTTTTAACTACGAGCCGAAGGCGAGCTTTACACGTTTTTCACTCCACAAGTTGTGAGAAAAGACAATAAAAATTGCAAGCAAATATTAATTAGTTGTACAGTTTCAAACACATTTTTAATATTAATTAATTATCAACTTCTTGTTTACTAAGATTAAACATTTCTTCCTTTTCAATTTTGATAGAAAAGGATCTTTAATCTATATATTAGTTGATGGAATATCCGGAAAGAAGTCTTTAATTTTCAGGGGTGTAGTGGTGAACGCATCCGCTCGCTATACCTGTGATCCCCTGAGGGTTCAATCCCCGGACAAACCGTGAAAGTTTTCACGGAACTATGCTGTGGCCACCTCGTGGAAGGCAATGGCAAACTACCACGAGTAATTCTGCCTAGTAAAACCTCTCATAGTTCCTCTACACTATGATTCATATTGGGCCATCATGATGGTCACCATTATCATGGCCCATTATGATGGCCTGAATAGACGCGCCCACACAGTGGTCCATCTAGATGCATCTAGATGGACAGATGGATTCAAATGCACATTTTGAGAAACTATCATGAACCGACAAAGTTACGAATGTGGAGGTGTTACGAGGGATGGGAAAGGGGCTAGGAATTATAGAATGGGCCACAGTGGGCCATACATTGTTGATACAGCTATTTATTGTTATAGAAAACTAATTTTTTCAAAAAACTTATATCTCAATAAACTAAATATTTCAATATAATTAAATAATAATAATTACTAAAATCAGTATTATCATGACAAGCAAGCAGCAGGCAGTGATAAGCGTGCGATAAAGGAAATAATTATGGCCCATGGTTTGCACATGCCACTTTAGCCACTGCGCAGTTCACTTGCGCATGTTGGCCTCCTTTGATGTGTGTAGGCGGACCGCTCCCAACGCCATCCATGGCCATCTCCATCTCCATCATCCACTACTTAGGCCACTGCAGGCCATCTACCCCTCTACACAATGGTGATGGCTCACAGTGGCCTGAAGATAGGCCATAGTGTAGAGGAGCCATCAAATAGTGCCGTTCGGAACCGGTGATAAACTGCTAGGTCATCACTTCATACAATCAATAAATTTGCGAGATGTTCTCCTGCGTCTGGAACGTTTACAACGATCCCAAGGGCAACCCTATCAAAGTCCCTTGGTACGCCGTGAACCAACTTTCTTTCATCGCCGAACACCATCCACCACATACCAGTTTCGGATTTTCACCCGGAACACTGCAACAAATGGATTACGTTGAACGCCTACATTTGCACCAAGTCGAAATTCCTGCGATCTGCGTTTACAACATCGACCAGGGTATCCTTTCCCTGCTGGTTCACGATTAACACTACATTGTGACGTTCCCCAATGGTTACGGAAGGTCGATCCTGACGGTGCCGTTGATAGAATTCGGCGGGCTGGTGACATCGGCGGTATTATAGTAACATTAAGAACCTTACGAAACCGTTCTGCTGCAACAAGAAGCACAAAATCACCGCGGGCGTGTTTACATCCCACGACTCATGAAAGCCAAATGGAACGATAAAGATGTTGAGGAGTTTATTGACGTCAAGAAGCTGAGGATTATGAAAAAGTAGGTGTTGCAGATAAGTCAGCAGAGTGAGTACGAATTGAGGCATTTGTGGAAGGGCGCGGCGGCAGGGTTGAAGTATAACGACATAGAAAAGTCGACGCAACAGTAGGCAAGCATAGGGAATCTATTAATGATAGGTAATTGGGAAACTAAATTACTTTCAAAAACTACCGATAAGAACTGGTTGTTCATAAAACCACTGCAAGAAAGATTGACTAAATCACCGAAAACTGAACGAGAACGAGCCTTGTCTTACCTGTGAATTCGGTGGTATTTTGGAGCGATACAAGTTAACAATCCTATTGGCTCTTGCGAACATTATGGTGAACTATAATAATAATAAAAAACAAACAAACAATACCAGTGACAAAACATTGGTAAGCTTAAAAATCTCATCTTACGTCATTCTTCTCGGTAGTCTTTTCAAAACATAACATTTTCTTGTCTTCGTCAATATATCCGATGAAACACATTACATTTATATTATCCTTGATATCAGTGCTTTCATCTACTTGTAAGGACTTAATCATGTATTTTTTTTACTTTAGCAACTAGTTCTTCTTTTAAATGTTTCATGCAATTGTCAATTCTCCGTTTATCTCTCTCCGTTTTTTACTCTATTATTTGATAATGGTATCGCCGAATATAAACCTTTTTCCTTGTTTCCGCCTAAATTATTTGCCACAATTTTTAAAGCGGGAATTATTAATTTTTCTCCGCCACTATGAGGATACCCAGTGTCAGCTATAAATTTTTATTTGGTGAGGAAGCAGTGCTTTTCCATATTTTTAGCCGCAATCAATTCCTTTTTGTTATCAGAAAACAAGTTGATTTTTTAATTTTTCGGGAAACAAAACCCACACTTTGGGAAACGCTGAGTTAAAAAAAGGTAGATAGTATATTTTTGCAATTTAATGGATAGTTTTTCCGTCTATTCTAGTTTTATAAATTTATCATTCATCTTATCCTATCTCGAATCTCGTGTAGTTGGTTCTGTGTTGACTAGCCTATTTAGCTTAATTAGTCAAATCCTTATCTAGAATGATCTTGTTTAATTTATACTCTACCCTAGTTTAATTGTCCACATTAATCAATAAGAATGTCTATTTAAACCATACAGGCGACAAAATCACTCAAAACTTTAAACAACATTAACTTCGCAAGTGCTGAGAATGATGTTAAGATATCAGACAGCTAATATGTACCTATTCAATTGTTGAGGATAATAACAATAGCCCGGCGCCTGCGTATTTATTTCGTCTCCAATACGGCGTCGGAAAAGCGGTCTGACGCTCGCAGTTTATACGTGATCGTGGATTGTCGCAGTTGTTGGTCCATCCGTCGTTCCTCGTGGAATCCTTACGTTTCCAGCAGTTAATAATAATACAGTCTTTGGAAAAATACCGAGTACGAATAAAAATATTTATAAAGTATTTAATATTAAATTGCTTTGAAATATTATAATTGAAAAAAGAAGTTTTTAAAAAAATAAAAAAAAAACAATTACAATTTAAACTTAAATTATCTTCCTATATCTAAAATTAAGTTTCAAATTTATGTTATATTGAATAATAAATTACAATAATCTCTTATACAATAAATTTAAAGTTCTTTTTCTATAAAATAAAACATTTAAGATACCACAGATTAGTTTTATTAGTTTGGATTGTGTGTTTATGAAATAAAATCAACATGTTTTGTGATATGTGAGGAATCTGATATTGTAAATATTGTTCTGGGTTAAAACCTAATGAAAGTGTTGAAGTTTCGACCAATTGTAGAATAGTTCGTTAAATCAAACGCAAAAACAAAACATTTTTTTATGAACGGACTACATGGATTTGTTTAAATCTAAATCGGGATATGTGTACGGTCCATACACGAAATGAAATTTTTACGAGTGCTTTTGTTCGGGTGTTTTATTGTTCGTCGTACATTATTTAGTGTGAAAATTTCGAAAAGGAATATATTTTGTTAATATTCAGCGGAATAAAAATGGGTTATCTACGTACGATACTCTTCCACGTCGCTTCTATGTACATAATAGGTAAGTTTTCCTCACTCTTCCTAGTTTTAATATTTCATTAATCTCCATACCAAAGTTTCGCAAACTAAATTACTTTGGAAAATTGTTAATGTAACTACATTAATATCTAAATGATTTTTATAATTTATAAGGCGCTTTTTTTAATTTTATTGAAATTCTATAGTTTGCTAAAAATTACACAAATTATGTGTGTTGAATTTATATAGTCTTATTTAATTAAAAAGTGAGGATAGAAGTACTTCTAAAACATAATTTCAACATTGGTAATTTTTCGTGTTTGAAAGATACGATTTATCTTAGAATACGATTGATGCACGATAACACGATTTAAATAATTTAAAAACATAATTTTCACATTATTAATTTATGGGGTTTGGACGATTTTAGGATTGGATATTTTAAAAACAATTTCGGTAAATTGACTTTTTTTCAATTTATGAGCAAGAAAATATGTTTAATATTGCATAAGTTGAAAACACTTGATTTTTTAAAATGCACTGTAACCCTATTTTTTAAAATTATAACTATAACATCAGTAAAATATTAACAAAAAACATTTATTTTCAATCTTATAGAAATCTTTTAGAACAGTTTTCGAAGGTCAAAAGCTTAATAATATATGTTGTCAATATCTTTTGTAGTTAAATTAATGCATGAGGTTATGCAACTATTTTCTTAACATTTAGAAGTAATAATCCATCTGTTTATTTTTGGTTCTATAAATTTATATATGGCCGTAAAACAGTAGATGAGGTAAATTTATTGGCATATATGGATATGAAAAATATTTATGAAATTGTTTTCGTTACATAATTTTTTACATTTAGTAGTTGTTGTTGTTAAAAATAAACATATGTTAGATAAAAATTAGAAATACAAATAAGAATTATTAAAAAGCAACAACCAAATTATTTTTTTGTGTGAACACAAAGAATAAAAATATTTTTGTGAAAAGCAATTATTATTATATTCGTGTCAAACAACCACATATAAATATGAATGTAAATATAAACATGAACATAAACTAACAAATAAGCATAAATATAAATATAAATAGAACATGAGTCAAATAAAAAAAAAATCAAATAAGGTAATATAAAAATAAAATATATAACTCACAGATGAATTGTGGTTGTATTAGGTACTTATTATTAAATTTCCCTATCCCAATATTTCACCACTTTGACTGAATTTTTTGTCACTGTTAGGAGATTTGAAGTAGTGCATGTTGTAGTGCAGTTTGGACAGATCAATAGGTGGCTCATGGTATGTTCATCTCTGCAGTTGCATTTTGTGTCTTTTTGTATATCGCCCCACTTCTTTAGATTGTCTTTTGATCTTCCTACTCCCGTTCTTAGTCTATTGAATGTTCTCCGCGCGGGCCCATCGAGGTTATATCCTGCACGAAGATGTTCTGCTGGTAAAATTTGATCATCTTCAATATGGCATACCGTTAGTTTCCAGCAATACATTCTGGCTTGCTCAGGGGGTTTCGCTAAGATAATTGTGCATTTCATAAAGCTCTTTCATGATTTTAATCTTGACCCGTGTATATCCTTGCCGTGTAGTATATGTCGGCTGTCAGTTTCGAGTTTGGGTCTTTCTAAGTCTGCATTAATTGTTCGTCGAATGTTTGGAGGTGCGATGTCTGCGATTGGGAAGACTTTATGGAGCGGTGCGCTCTTTAGGCACCCAGTTATCAAGCGGCAGGATTCATTTAGTGCCACGTAAACCTTTTTGGCGGAGGTGGATCTACACCACACAGGACGTGCATACTTTCCTACGGAGGAGATAGTGCTAACGCAGACACTCTGAGGGTATAGCATTTGCTCCCTAGTTTGATCCTATAAGTTTTCTAAGTAAACTGTTCCTTGCACGAATTTTTAATTTTACATTTTCGCTGTGCTCTTTATATGTAAGGGATCTGTTAAGGGTAACTCATAGATATTTAGGATAAGTTTATGTTCGATTTCGACACCTTTCCATGTTATATTCAATTTTTGGTTGACTAGCCTATTGTGGAGATAGAAATACTTTAAAATAATACAACTGTTTCTCGATTTCATATATCTGGATCATAAAATCTACATTAATTTTTGCATAGATTATAAAATCTCGGCAACACCTTCAGTAGAAACTACCTTGCCCATCAAAATATAATTCTATTTCCATACATAAATTTTTTATGTCCACAATTTTTTTCTCTTCACTTCGTAGCATCGGAGGAGTACAAATTCTGCCATATATATCTACTATTTAATTTTAAAGAAAAATGTTTTAAACATTTTCGATAGCGATTTTATTCTCTTTGCTTCGTCGCATGGTTGTCAATTTCTGTCCTATCTTTCTAATAGTTTATAATATCTTACTCTATCTAATAGTTTATAATAATTAAAAAAAAAATGTTATAAGAAGAACTATATTTATATAGAACTCTAAGAATTCTACGAGGAACTGCAAACGGAACTATAGCGCGATTTTTTTCTCTTCACTTCGTCGCATCGGTGAAGTCCAATTTTTCGCAAAATTTTCTATTTTTAATTTTACAGAAAAATATTATAAAGATTTCCGATAGAACTCTAAGAGTTCTACTGGAACCTACCAATCACTTCGTCGTATTGCTGTACTCTAATTTTTTGCATATCTTTCCAATTTTTAACTTTACAGAAAAAAGTTAGGAGAATTTTTTGCAAATATCTTTTGAAATAAGGTTTTGATCAAGAAATGACAAAGGGATCTTCTAGAGAGTAAAGGGATAGTACTCTTAGGGTGATATTCAAATCCGCGACTTAAACTATTTTTGCAATTTTCAAAATTAATTTTTTTTGCAAAATGTCAATTTTTGCAGAACTTTTTGCAAAAAACGTCAAGTACTCCAGAACTATGGTCTAGGTGCAAGAATATGTAAAAAACGCACAGTTTTTCTCAAAAGTGTTTGCTAGCTCAATTTTGGTATTTTCCATTTTTTTGTCGAAATTCTGCAAAACTATTGATATTTTGCACAAAGTACTCTAGAACTATTTCATATCTACCGGGAACTCCGATGAAATATTATATTTTTGCAAATTCGGTTGCTAACTTTACAGGACTAATTTTGGGTATCAACTGCGTAACTAAAATACTATTAAACAGATCTAGGATCCATTTTTTGGTTTTTTTGTTGTCGTCCAAAATTCTTAATTTGTTCAGAATATATGTAATCCAGTCCTGCGGCTTTCCGGTTTTTAAGTTCGGTGATGGCTTTTTGAAATTCAGGTACTGAGAAATTTTCTTTCAATATTCCCTGTTCTGATTCCTTTTCTTTCTCTCCACACTTCAGTCTTTGGCTCGTTGTTTTATTTTTTGTGATTTTCCCATTCATGAGTAATTGGTGTGCCAGCTGACTTGCTGTTACGGGTCCCAGCACTTTTAGTATTGATGGATTACAATCAAGTTTATTTATTAATCCCCAGGTTTTTTGCTGCTATGTTTAATGCCGGTGGAGCTTAAGTGATTGCCAGTTTGTTCTTTTAATGTTTGACATTTCTTTAATTAACTGGTCTCCTTTTTCAATTGTTTTTTCATTAAATGGATCATCATTATATAGCTCTGTGTATTTTTGAAATTGTTCAGACAGTTCAGGGGTTAGACCTGCAATGTGTCTGCTCTGCTACCTCTGGGGATAAAGTTCCTCGATGTTTGCTTTACTATTTCTACAAACTTTCTGTAATTTTCTACAGTTGCTCCCAAGGTGTTGACTTTGGTGTTGACTTCTTCCGAGAATTTGAGCCAGTTTGCTTTTTGGAAATGAAATCTCCTTTGAAAGGGTACGTTGTTGTACCTTATCCTCGACTTAGTTTCACATAGTATGTGGCGATGTTGTGATTGTAGTATATGGTTGCAAACTCGCTTGAAGGTCTGTTGTTTTATGTTTCCACTTACAAAAATTAAGTCCGGGTTACTCCATCTGCCCGTGTAAAGGGATATGGAAGCTTTAGGTCATGAATGACTTCTAACCCTTTAGCTCCTGCCCATGTTTCCATTCTGTCACCATCGTCGGCGAAAAAGCAATTAGGTGAAATATATAATGTCGAAGGTCGTATTAGTACAAGACGGTAATTGTAATTTAAGAAGATAATAACAATTTAAAAAAATGTACTAAAAATTTGTAAGCTGTTCCTTTCTAATAAATTCTGAAATGACAATTTTTAAGTAGTCGAAACAAATTCGAAGTAGTCGAGTGTAAAAATCGATTGTAAAGAAAAATTTAATTTTCTAGGTAACGTTTAAATCTCTGTTGTTCTTGAATATTTGAAATTATGTCTTGGAAGAAGTTAATAAGTTTTAATAAAGTTAAATTGTGCATTTTGCTTAAGTAGTTTATAAATATCGCTATTGAAATTTGGTTAGAATATAATTAAATCTGTATTAAAAAGTATGTACTCTTATTTACTAGCTAACAAATTTCAAAATTACTTCGTAGAAAAAAAATATTAATCAGTAAAATTCTTATTGCTAATTGCTGAACTAATAATTCGCGTTTCATATGAAGATTGAATTATTTCTGAGATAAATCCAAAAACTTGGGCATTTAATTATTAGCAATAAATAATAAGCTTTCAATAAATAATAAGTCCTCTTCCACTGTCTCCTCTGCTCCCTTATCTTCTTTTCCATCCAGCAACTGCATAAAATGTGCTCTCCATCTTTCGAAATTAATTTCATTTACTTTCCGGGTTGCTTTTTCCACATTTTTGGCAATATACTTCCATGTTTCTCTTTGACTATTGAGCTTCCCAGTCTCCTCCATTTGTTTTCTTTGCCACATCCCTTTTTTGTACTTTATCAGTTCTTTCATTTGGCGAGGGACCATTATTTATGTTCCAGGGACCATATATTTTTTAATCTACCTGGAGTTCTTCCAATGTGTCTCCATCTCTTGACATCCTCTCTCAACTCTTTTTTCTTGGAGATAAATTCTTTATCAACCCAATTTTTTATTTTATTTATTTTTTATTCGTTATGCACTACTGCGCTCCTCAGTAGTGCATAACGAATAAAAAATTGTTAATTGAATTGAATTTATTTAGCAATTAGTTGTTTCTTCTTCACTGCCCAAAATCTCTTCATCCGCTCACTGTGAGAGCTTCTGTCCATCCTGTAACTTGTCGTTTTGTTTTTTCTGAGAATTTGTAATTGTTCATATTATTCCTAAATTTCGTCGTGTTGTGAATCATTTCTTGGGTGATTTTATCATCATTTTCTTCTGCTAATCAGTTATTGTTATTTTACAAGGTATCACTCAATCTGCATAGTTGACCATAGAATTTTAATTGCTTTGAGAAAACATCTTCTAAAACAAAAATCTTCTTGAGAAACTTCCTCTCTTGTTTCTCCTTGTCCTTTATTTGCGATCGCTCACTAATAATAATTGTCTGAAATGCATAAAGTGCTTCTGGTTTGATAATTGATTTATAGTGACATAATTTTTCATTACGTGATATACATTGTATGCTTTTTGTAGCTTTGTAGTTCTTTCTCTGTTGGCTTGCTCATTGATTCCTGCTGGCTGGATAATTTCACCTAGATACTTGAATTTGTCTATCTGGTAAACTTTTCCATATTTGGTAATTAAAGCTTGGTTGTCAAATCTTGATTTTGTTGCTTCCATATGTCGCGTCTTTCCATATGAAATTTGGAGTCCAGTTTTTTTTGCTATTTCATGCAGTTTATCTATGTACTTCTTGTCTCTTGTTGGAGAGGATGGCAAGATCATCTGCAAACGATAAACAGTCAAGCTTGATTTTAATTTTATGTAGTCTGCCAATATTAATTCTCTAGTTTCATTTTTCTATTCTCGTATCAGTTTTTCCAAAACTAGGTTGAATAATAGTGGAGATAATCCATCTCCTTGTCTGACTCGAGTTCTTATTTCAAAAGGTTCAGAAATTTTTCCCAAAAATTTTATTTTACCTTTTGTATCCATTAGAGTTTGTTGAATCAATACTCTTGTTTTTCTGTCATCTTGAAATTCCTGTGATATGTTGAAAAGTGTTTGTCTGTCAATGGAGTGCAACGCCTTTTTGAAGTCAACAAAGGTAATTCTACTCGTTGTTTTGTTTTTCAAATTTGTAGAACGGTTTATATGTTTACGATATGTTTTACACAAGATCTTCTTTTTCGGAAGCCTCCCTAGTATTCTCCTATTAAGCTGTCTCTCTGTTCTTCCAATCTATTAAGAAGAGAAAATTTTAGAGAAGACTGATATTAAAGAAATTCATCTGAAATTATTTATATCTAGTTTATCCTTTTTTTATCTTTCTTGTGAAGTGGGTGAATTAATGCACATTTCCATACCTCAGGAATTTTCTCAGTTCTCCTAATATTCTGTACGATTTTTTGAATATACTTCTAGCTACATTGTTACCACCTAATTTTAACATTTCAGCAATTATTCCGTCTTCTCCTGATAATATTGTTATCAACTTTAATTTATTTGTCTCGTTTTTCTATCTCTATGGCTTTTCTGTATACCCGAAGTATTTCTGAGCTAATCTGTGCAAGAGTCCTTGAGTCTCTGAAATCTATCTAGTGGCCGCTGTTGGTCTGTTGGACAAGAGCGTATGAAAGCTTTCTCTTTATGTGTGACTGAAACTGCATTTTTTTTAACTCAAGCCGCTATTTTCTATTGGTACGTCCAATATAGATTTTCACATGTTCCGCATCATATTTCGTAAATTCCAAAGAATTCTAACGGGATCAAGTCTTTAACGCTGCGTGGCATGAAGGATATTTTTTTGTTTGACTTGAAAATGGTGTCGATCTTGGGTCTTTCTAGGATTCTGGCGATTTTGTCAGTTGATCCATGAACATATAGCAGGTGTGCGATGGTGAGGGGGGTTCTGTAGTTATTTGGTTACGGTTCCCTCTTCGACGGAAAGCTCTGGATATTAGGTTGGTTGGATATCCATTTGAAGAAAAAACTTTTTGTAAGTTCTTCAATTCCTCTGGAAAGTTAAGCTGGTCGCCTATTCTTTTGGATCGAGTGTTGAGAGTGTTGATTACAGTCAAGCTAGTTGTATAGGGTGATGGTGCTAAGAAGCGTTAAGATATCTGTCCGTATGCGTTGGTTTCCAGTGCACTGTGTGGCTCAAGGTGCCGTCTGGTTTCTTCTACTACTAAAACATTCAAGAAAAGATTTGTCCAGTTTAGATCTTAACCATAGTGTAGGTTTAAGTAGATCTGGTGAAATTGCTTCTTGCTCAAAATCAGTAAAATATTAAGTAAATAATATGTTGGCTAATACTGGGGATAGAAGTGAGCCCATTGCTGCTCCTAGGACTTGTTTGTACATTTGACCATCGTACCTAGAGTATGTATTCTTTAGACAATATACGCCAGATCTGTTACATACTACTATGGTTTAAATTTCGATCTTATGCTGTTTAACGCCTCAGCGACCGGTACTTTTGTGAATAAATATACAATGTCAAAACTCCCAACGGGATGGCTGGGTTGGTGTTGGTGATTTTTCAGGATGCCTATAAAGTGCTCAGTATTGCGGACGTTGGAATCACAATCTTGGGCGTATGGTTGTTAACACGCTAAATGTTTTGCAAGAAGTTGGAACCAACAAAGCCTACTATTTGTCGGAGTGGAGCTCCATCTTTCTGAATTTTTTATAAACCATAAATCTTGGGACACCGTGATAATTTCTCCCGTAGTAAAATATATTTTTACATTGTTTCCTTGTCAATGATGGATGTAAGGATATTTTGTCTAGATGTCTTCTCAAGATAAGTTGTGGGGTCGGTTGTCCTGGGTAGATAAGCTGGATCGTCTAAGATTGTGGTCATTTTTAGTTTATAGGACTCTTCATGACTACACAGCAATTTCCTTCTCAGCTGGTAGGACCACAATGTTGTTGTTTTTTCTTAGGGCCTTAAAGGCTTTGAATTCTTCGAATTAGATATTTCTTGTTGGTCGTTTGGCATATCTTAAGATGTGGCATATTTCTTGTCTTATAGTCTCGGATAATGTGGCAGGCAGTTATGAAATAGCAGTCGACGTTGAGTGGTTTTAGTGAATTTTCTTTTCGGAACCAACCCTCGACATCAACAATATAATAATAAATAAATATAAATAATGTTCTTAAATATGCAAATAAAATTAAGAACATCTGAAAGAAGATCCTCAAGTTATAAAGCCTGTACTTTTTGTACATGGAAATGAAACAATTGACTCGCATGAAGTTTTCGCCAGACAACTAGATTTGAGACATTTACTTGGCGAGATATTCGTCGCGTAGCACTAGAAGAATGTACTTCGACACGATTTAAGAGATCTTCTTCCGCATCTACAATTCGTTTGTGTCAGCCAGATCCAATTGACGTGTTTGCAGTACACCAGATTCTAGAGCAAGGGTTACTTGAGTAATTAATATTTGTAAAATAAGTGTTGGCGTGTTAGGAAACTGCTCAGCGTAGAAACGACTTGGAGCAGCAGAATTTAGGAGATTCCCCATAAATTAACAACCTGTTAACGGAATCACTGTTGATGCGATTCGCCATTTTGACTTTCTAATTAAGATTTACTCTTATTATTTACTCTCTTATTTACTTAAGAAGAAATTATTTCAAATTGCAGTGCAGTAAGAACTGACGGAACAGCTTGACAGATGGGAAAAGTTACCATAATAAGCCTACATAGTAAATAAATACAAATAATAAATAATATATGTATAAACTAATAAGCTTTTATTTTCTCCAAACAGTTATAAAAACTTTATTACTTATTCTTTGTAACAAGTTTAATTTTCTAAAAAGTCTATTATGAAATTTGGTGTAAAAAATAGCGTACTAGGTTCAAGTAGCTTTTTCTATTTCATATTTTATTAAGCTTAATGTACCTTTCAGTGGAAGACAAATTGCAAGTTTTACAAGATAATACTTGAATTTTAAAAATATTTCCACTATCTAAATTATTTACTTGAAGTTTCTAAATGTTATAAATATTGTATAATATATAAAGCAAACATTTCCTCTGAAACTCATTAAACTTATGAGCTTGTACCACAATATTATTTTATAAAAATTGCTTAGTTTTAAATGTTATAAATATTGTATTATATAAAAGGTAAACAGACTTCTCTAAAACTTATTTGACTTGATGAGTTTAAGCAATAATATTAAAAAAAAAAAAAAAACTCCAGAAAGTTTTAAAATGTATAAAAGAAATTTATAATATTACTTCGAATTTTAAATTATATTTAGTTTAGATAAATCTTATACAATTATCTGTTAATTGTTTTATTTCTTCTAAAAAAATCAAATCAATATAATTAAATATTTTCTTTCGAAAACTATGGAATAATGTATTTAGTATATCAACAGACTCACAAGGGACTTCGATTTTTCATAAAGAAAACAAATAGATATTTACGTTAGAGTGTGGAAAGTTGGATTTTACAACGCGACAGCTCGTTTGGGGAACTCGCCCTTCGGGCTCGTTCCCCATTTGCTGGGGCGCTGTAAAATAATTTCCGCGCAAAATTTGTATAAATTTTTTTGGCCGACAATTATTATTTAAGAAACAAATAGAAACTCCGCCTCCACTTCCGGTCCCCCACCCCCGCTCCCACATCGAGTTCCCATCCACTTCTGGTTTCCACCCCGACTTCTGTTTCCCACCCCACTTCCGGTTCCCACCATCACTTGCGGTTCCAAAATTTTCCCCACTTCCGGTTCCCAACCCCACTTCCGGTTCCAAAAATTTCCCCACTTCTAGTTACCACCCCCGGTTCCGGAACCGGAAGTGGGGTGAGAACCGGAAGTGTGAGTGGGAACCGAAAATGTGAGTGGGAACCGGAAGTGAGAGTGGGAACTGGAAGTGTGAGGGGGAACCGGATGTGTGAGTTTGGACCGTCAGTGTGAGTGGGAACAGGAAGTGTGGGTGGCAACCGGAAGTGGGAGCGAGGTGGGGGGCCGGAAGTGGAGGGTCAAGAACGAACCATCTTTCCCAACTATTTAGATTATTTATAATATTGGAAATTATTTTATTTGGCACAATGCGGGAAAGTACAGCTACCATGCGTGAAAGTGACTTAACCGCATTGTAGCCGGACTTTGCAACATAGTGGGTAAAGCGCTAGTTTCGCATGATCTATACACGATGTCAAAGCGATGTCCAGCTTTACAATTCAGGAGGCCTAAAATATTATATACAATTATATTCTTATTTTAACTCTAAAATTTAACTTAATAAAGTCGGAACAAAGCTTGAATATATCAATATACTTAACCTTTCCGAAGCTCTATAATAATAATAAGTCTTTTTAGGACTACCAAAAACAAGTTGGTGGTGAAGATCTCGTGTGAAGATTGTCAGTTATTTTATAGCTTTCAGTCCACCTTCGTGGCACTCAACAAAGACCAGAAAAATATCATTGTTTTTAAGATCATGTCTTTCCGATACCGTGGCCAGAAAGCTATAAAATAACTGACAAATTTCACACGGGGTTTTGATTTTGGTAGTACTAAAAAGACTCATTAGTATTATAGAGCTCCGGAAAGGTTGAGTATGTTTATATATTCAAGCTTTGTTCCGACTTTATTAAGTTTATATGATTATTATGTTGTATGGTTTTACCAATTCAAAACTAGAATTTAATATTATTTTATTTTATTTTGTGTTTAAAAATTACTGCATTAGTATAGAAATCTAGTATTACATAACAATAACAACGGAAACCAATTTTTAAAATGCCACTATTGTAAATGCCCATTATTGTACAGTTCGTGGACTATGTAAATACATCGTAACACACACGGATGTAGCAGTCTGATAAAGTTAAGATTGATAACACACACGTGCGTTTGGCTTACGGTTCGTTGATTGATTGAGAGTTGCTACTACGTGCTCACACGTTCAGCGCCCCCCGTGGCACAATTCAAACTAACGGAAATTGACATTGCGTACATTGGGTTGCCTATATCTATGAACACTCTTATTCCAGTTCAACCCAAATAAGTACTAAATAATAAGGTATGTCTTTTCATATCTATGTAGTTAAATAATGTCGAGTAACAGTTATATATGAAAATACAACTGTTTATTTATTATAATGTTAAATAATTTACCTAATAAGAAATAAATTTGTTACATCAAATATATTTTTCTTAATAAAAAGAAAAAACATAGTGTGGTCGTAGATAAAGGATAGTACATAACTCAAGGTGTAAGGCAATTACGTAATCGCGAAATTACGTAACTGTTCCGTTCGTACGTATTATGTTTCTTACAACTAACGTTACGTGATATACTATAATATATCGCGTTATGATAAAGAGACCATCAAGTCTGTATTTCATATAAATATAAGTTGTATCAAAATATTTATAGCCCTTTTTTTACTTTATATTGTTATATTTGAGCACTATTAAGTTTATTAAAAAAGAATTTAGAAAAAGTTTATACTTTCAATGATTTTTTTAATTTTTTATTTCAAGTTAATAAACTTTTGAAATATCATGATATTTATGATATAATCTGTTGAATATAGAGTGAAACTAAACTAATTATAGATACAATTATACCACCTTATTACAGCGGAACACAGCTTGAATATATAAATATATTCAACCTTTCCGAAGCTCTATAATATTTCTAAGTCTTTTTAAGGCTATAAGACAAATCTCATGTTGAAAG
This sequence comes from Phosphuga atrata, assembly GCA_944588485.1. Lineage (NCBI taxonomy): Eukaryota > Metazoa > Arthropoda > Insecta > Coleoptera > Silphidae > Phosphuga > Phosphuga atrata. The sequence continues at coordinate 8,846,336 of OX155896.1, read as the reverse complement.
ACAACAGATATTTGTGTTATTCACTAGGACTCGGTTCACTGCCGTGACACTAGAAACAAGACACTAGATAAATAACATTGTTCTTTTAGAACTTTCTATTTAACCCAAAGTGAAAAGCGTTTAACGCGTCTGCGTTATATGCAACTAGATCTAATTTACATATGGGAATCTACAGGCAAATCTTAAATAAATAATATAATAATGCCACGGATCGCCATTTTAGGATCTGTAAAGCAATAACAGGTTTTGCAATTTAATAAAAAAAAAAAAATAGTTTTACATGAAAAATTAACTTAGAAACTTGATACTAAATATAATATTAATGGGCTAATATTAATATTAGTTCAGACAATATTTGAGTTCTCAGCGGTGAATGGTATTGATTTATGATTATCGAACAAGATTTTGGATAGAATTTTGTTTAGCGTATGTGGCTTTACACACAGAATATACCTACAAATAGAATATACAACATAGAACATATATAGGGGAATCTGTTGTACCCCTGTAGAATCAGTACTATCTGTAGGACAGTTTTTTTAATATTTTTTGTTTCTGTAATTTGATGTATTGAACATAAACCGTATTTACTTATTTTGGAAGGTAAATTATTTGAGTATCCACCACTAAAATATCAGCAATGCCTAATTTATACGTACATGTGTTTAAAATGTTTAAAAGAAAATCGTAAATGAGGCCAAGTTACAACACATCCTATGTACCTCGGCCTGTGCCACGTTGTACCTAGAACACATCCAGGATTGGGGGAATTTTCTTTACTAAAATCGTTTTATTGACTCTAGTTAAATATTTAAATTACAAATTCTTAATAGTACCAACATACAACATTCTTAGATTTTTTTTTACTTAAGATTGAAAATCTTTAAACATAATCAACTAACTATTTAATCACTGTGTTGTCACAAAGCAGTCTTTAAGACTAAAATGTACCTAGATATAGTAGGTACCTCTTTAGTTTTTAATCAGTCAGTAGTTCTAGCTTTTAAAAGAATATTAGTAATGTATGGATAAATTATTTAATTTTAAGCAGAAATTCCTCTTTTTTGTCAAATTTTTGATGCGTTTTAAATTTTTCTTTAATGGCACTTATTGGGTACAGATTTAAATCTTCTTTACCCGGCCAGTTCCAGTTTTTGAATGATTTTTACATCGATTTCAGCAGTATAGGCTCCTCAGATATTGATTCTATCTTTACAACAGAATAAGAACCTTCCTATACAAATATAAAATAGTCTCCAATATTGTAATTTTGTCCAGATATCACTTGCTTTTATATCAAGACATTTAGAAAGGGCTTTCTTGAAATTATCAAATGCTAAGCTTACGGCATGTTTATAGTAATTTTCTTATATCGTTATCTGTTTACATACAGTGCTTTAAATGACGACGCAAAGTTGTTTCGAGTGATCCAAAATGTTTAGAAGCACTGAAAGTCGTAATTTTTTTCTCCTTGATCATATTAATGACATTTTAGAAGTTATTCACATTCATAACGCCTCTTCTTCTTATCTTTACTTCTAAGCATGGCGTATAAAGAAGTGTCCTTAAGAATTTATTCTTAAAATATGAAAAAAATGAAGACGAATCTTTCTATCCAAAGTACAACATCCAGGTTGTACTTAGGCTACCAACCAAGGTACAAAACTGCTCCTTATGGTTGAAAACTGTAAATTTAAAATATTTGAAGAGTATATATTTCTGAAGTTTATTATTAGTTTAAGACTTAATGAACCAAAGAACCGATTGCATATAAAAGATAAGTGACAATTATAAAATGTATAAAACTGACAAACTTCAAAATATATTAAAAATAGTTACTTTTTCCGGCAAATTTTATATTTATTCGATAACACCAAGCGCTGCCTTAGTGGCGGTAAACGACTAACTTCACACTAGATCGTCTGCAGTAATGTATCGAATAGCATATACGAAATAAGTGAATAACACGGCAACATTTTAACCCAACTGGCCTAGGTGCCCATAGTGCCTAGGTACACACACACACACACACACACACACATATATATATATATATATATATATATATATATATATATATATATATATATATATATATATATATAAATATATATATATATATACATACTTGTGTATGTGTCGTACAAATATATATAATATATAAATATATATATATATATATATATATATATATATATAATATATAAATACATAGTCGTGAACACAACAAATATACTCTGTTAATAAAAATTGTTTTAGAGCGCCACGTCCAGTCTATATAGCCAATGTATAGCTTATTGGGGTCCAGGATTTGCGCGATTGGGGCATTGGGTCGTGATAAGGCGGATCGTCTGCTTATCATTTTGACAGTCACATTGGAGAGATTGGTTTATTCCCTATTTAAAAAACGAGTCACTGCAAAGCCTGTAACCTGTGCGAACTCATTTAGTTTCGACCAGCTGTTAAGGAGCAAATCGAAGCCACTTGGTGTTGCGTTCACATCTGGGACTTGGTGCCATTCAGGAGGTGCAGTCTAGAGTCACCTATGTCTCCAGCTGTCCTTAACTCCTTAAAATGTCGTAGATGCCGATAGCCGTAGCGATAGGCAGGTGCCTCGATTTCAGGCGTTGTCTCCCAGCTGATAAGTCTTCGTTTATGAGAAGGTCCGGGTTGCTTGTCATTTTATTGTCGAAAACGGCAAAGGTCCGGGGGCTAGATATGACTAAGAGCAGGTAACCAGAACTGTGGTGTTGATTTTATGGTTTGCTAGATGCAGCTCATTGAGTCATGTAATTATATTTCCATTGATTTGGTGTGACTGCTGTTGATCCATACAGGCAAGTAGTACTCCGCTACACAGTAAACGAAGCTGAGGGCTGTAGTTCTCAGGGTGTCTGCAGCAGCACCCCATATGGTTCCTGCTAGCTTATGTAGGATATTATTTCTCTTTTTCAATTTTGCAGCAGTGTTGGTGAGATTTTGTAGGTTAAAGTCCAGGGTGATACCAATATATTTTGTGGCGGGGTTATGATATAGAAGTACTCCGTCGAAATACATATTAAGCCTTGTGTTAGCCATTTTGTTGTTTAGTTGAAACAAACAAGACTCAGTTTTGCTCATGCTAGGCTTTAATCTCCATTCTTTAAAAAAGACTCCCAGTATGGTAAGATTATTCGTTAAGGTATTTTCTGTTGCGGTGGTTTTCTTGTGTTGCACGGCAATCACAAAATGCAAATCTAACTTGCTCGACGAGGATGTCATACAGAATTGTATGGCTTTTTTTTTAAATTTGGTTCGATGTGAATGCCGGGTTTGCCGACCCTTCGAACACTGCGGCCTATTGGTAGCCTATTGTATTCTGTATTCACATTCACTTAGGCCCAGAAACCTGTTGTTATTGTAAATTGCGCTAATTACCATTTTTCACATTTGTCTTCCGGAACAAATGCAGCCGGCACTGCGGATAGAACTCGGGACCTCTATACTTGTCAGTTAGCGCTCTAACATGAGGACACGAGCGTCACCACAACACCACTCGCGCCGGCTATTGTATGGCTTCTTCTGTTATATAAAAGTCTTTCTAGCATCTTGTATGTTGCACTCAGTAGGACAATAGGACGATAACTATTTCGAAGGTGATCTGGTTTCCCCCGTTTTAGGAGTGCAATAGTGTTTGATAATTTAACTCGGGAGCTCCTGATTGCAAGATGCTGTTGAGAAATCTTTGTAGCCATTTTCTGGCATTGGGGCCGGTATTGACAAGGAACTTATTGTGTATTGCCTCAAAGAATGGGGCTTTCTCCGTCTTCAGACTTCCGATGGTTTCATAAATTTCATTTGGATTTTCAATCTAGTTCGCCTCCGCGTAGTGCAACCTGGCTAACGCTAAAGGACTAGAATCACTGGCAGTCAAACTATCACCCTCATGTGATCTCTTGACTACTATTTACACACTGAACTGTACGATGCAAAATATTTTGGATAGATTTTGTGATTTGGATGACATATTCACACGTCGATGCCACAGGGTATTCGACTAATGTTACTATGTGTCTATATAGACTCACAATGACGAAAACCTTCGTTAATTTAAAAACACGAGAGACAATTGATTGGCCTCCAAGAAGTTGTGATTTAACTCATTTTGAAACAAAATATTAATTAGGTAAATGTCACAAAAAGTGACAGTTGTACGAAGTTTTACGAGATTACAAAAATGCCTTATATGGTCAGTCATAGAGAAAATGCAGATAAGGTGTTTGTTTCTGAATTTTGTAATGTATATTCTGTTCGTTCAGTAGAAGAGTATCGACGTAGTTTTCCGAATCGAAGAATTCCTAATAGGCAAGTATTTCAAACTGTTTTTAAACGTGGTAGCGAAACTGGAATATTCCCAAGTGCAAGTATTGTATCTGAAAAGTTTGGAACTTGAAGATATTCTGGATGTTGTAGAAAATAATCCAGGAAAAAGTACAAGGCGTATTGCAATCCAATTTGAGATTCCACAAACAATGGTTTCGAAAACATTAAAACTGCAAGATTTAAACGCTTTTCATCTGCAGAAAGTACAAAATCTGCAAGAGGACGATTATCCATTAAGACTACAATAAGAAATACAAATAAGTAGATAATTTTGTCAATGGATTCGTGAAAATAGAAGATTACTCAAATGCTTTTAACTTACTGATGAAGCTCATTTTACTCAAGATGGAATTAACGATTGCCATAATAATCGTCGATGGTCGGACGAAAACCCTCATGCCTCGCGAGAATACAATTTCCAACATCGGTTTAGTATTAATATATGGTGCGGCATTCTAAATGAAGTAACTGTTTGGTCATTTTGTATTGGATGTTTATTGGCTGGGGAAGATTATTTACATTTTTCCTTTAAATATTCGATGACGAATTACCTTCTCTTAAGGAGGAGGTGCTCCATCTTAATATGATAGAGCACTCATTATGCAAATATTGTAAGAAATTTTCTAAATACCCATTTCGGCGATCTCTAAATTGTTAGAGAAGGCCCACACCCTTGGCCACCGAGATCACCGGATCTCACTCCCCTACATTTTTGTCTTTGGGGATGGGTGAAGTCATTAGTTTATGCTATGAAAGTGGACACAAGGGATGCGCTACTAGAGATCGCACTCTTAATGCTGCGGCGTTAATTAGAGCGAATTATCGTTCACTGAAACTGCCAATCAGGTCCATTTATAAACGCGCAAATAAGAGTATCGTAGTGGTTGGTGGTATTAATAAGTGTATCGCAATGGAGTTTTCCAGAATTTAATGGGAATTAATGCTACTTGTTTTTGTTTTGTTTGTAAGTTCGTGAATACATTTTCCTTTAAATTTATAAATAAGGAACATGAAATTTAAATTTGGTTCAAATATTTTTTCTTTATTGCCTGGACACACACATACATACATACATGTCATTGCAGTCTTTAGGTTAGAAAATAAACGTCAGAAACGTCAAGTTAAAAATGAAAACAGCTGTAGTAAACAATGGACAGTGATCTTTGACGACATCAACAGACCGCGCGAAAATGGCGGTGTTTAAACAGCTCAAATTTTTTCTAAATTTCTTTAAACTTAATTACAGCATTTTTAAGCAGTATTTATATTTTTTACTATGTTATAACGAAATAAACAGTGAATTAAAAATATTTAAAAAAGCATGCTTATTCCCTGTTACTATTGTTGAAAATATCTATGAAACAAATGAAAATGGGACTTGAACATATGAGTTTATTTTTGCTTCCTGGACATGTCTTTAAAATATTTCAATTTCCTCCCTAATCACCCTGTATATATATATATATATGTAATATATATATATATATATATATTTATATATATATATATATATATATATATATATATATATATGCGGATAGAAATATGCTTTGATTTCTAGTTGAAAAGAACCGGATTCTCGTCGTTTCGGCAAATTAACATTTGCCATTCTTAAGAGATATATGCGTCCGTGCTGGTTAAGCGTTAGACGTATACGGAGACAGTATACGTCTAACGCTTGTCTTACACCCATACGACGCTTTCAGGTCGTATATAATTCATTAATAAGCACACTTTTATCTGATAAACTTATAACCAATTTTGATGATCCTATAAGTAATATCATCCTAAAATTCCAGCTACTCTCGTATTTATAATTGCAAATGGGGGTTTTAAATATAATATTGACTGTACTAATAGTATTTTAAGCAGTAGCTATATAATTTGTAATGGCTGTTTTAAGACTACGGCATTAAATCTTGGAATAAATATCCAATGAAGATAGAGCTTAGCATTTTTTTGTTTTAACATAGCTTATAAAATGTAACGGAGTCATAATTTTTAATTTGATTATTGCAATAAAACCAAAGTATTTCTTTTGACTATTGCAATAAAACCAATAGATCTATTACTATTTTTATATCTCTAATAAATAAGAGTTTGATTAGCTCTTATTTATTAGAGATATAAAAATAGTAATAGATCTATTGGTTTTAAACAATGTTTGATAAAAAAAACTATCAGTGGGGAGTGACAATAGAATGTTGAGAACGAAGATACAACTAAACCTGAACACAGAACGAAACAAACTTGTGAATAGGAAGAACGGTAAGAAGTGGACAAGGGTGGACGATGTTGAGGAATACCAAAGGACAATAAATCTGAAAGTCGCTAATACAAGTAACATCGCGGATCTAAATAAAAACATAGTGGAGTCAATCAACACCGCCCAAAAGAAACACTGATCGAAACTAACATAAATGAGTATAGAGACTCTCTTTAAATACAAAAAAAAACTGATGACAGAGAAGGAAACTACTGGGAAAACATCCACAGCATAAAGATGAGCTGAGGCAGCTTAATAAGGATATAACGAAAGCTGCAATGACTGATAACAGAAGCAACAACAGTTAATGGGTGACTAAAGTTATAGAAAAGAATAAGAGCATGAGGGTCCTACGTAATAAACTGAGTAGGGGAAAAGCTGAAATAATTAAACTAGAAAACGGGAGAGGACAAATAACGAACAAGAGAGAGTAAAAATTAAAGATTGTCGAGGACTTTTACACCAAACTATATAGAAATCAAAGTCAAGCAGAACCACCCGAAAATATACCCCATATACTGATTCAAGGATCGGAAGAGATGCCAGATATAACTGAAGAAGAGGTCCTTAAGTCATTGTCATAAATTAAGAACAATAGAACACCGGGTAAAGACATTGTTGTTGTAGAAGCTATCAAACTGGGAGGAAAAGAACTAGTCAAAGCATTAACCAAACTCTTCAATAAATGCATAGATAAAGGAACAACTCCACAAATATAAAACAATATCATCATTGTGAAAATGCACAAGAAAGGCAGTATCACAGAACTACACAGCTATAGACCGATAAGCCTGTCGATACACCTATATAAACTATTCACCAAAATATTCTCATAATCACAATCATATTCACAATATTCTCATTTTAAAACAATAATTACTATAAAAGGTCACTATTGGCGCAATTACTTTAATTTCGCTTTATATAGCTCACAGATTAAATATTTTCCGGAGCAAAACAACTCCTTAAAAACTGGTTGCTAAGGAGTTGCTTAATCTTCTGGTTCCTATCCGTTCCGGATGTTGACTACCATCTTGACTGTGTTTTTCCGGAATAATTCAGTAGATGTTTTTGAGCTCCAGGTTGTTAGATTTTTTAACCAGTATATTCTTCTTCGTCTAACACTTCTCTTCCCTGGTATTTTTCTTTGAAGAATAGACTGTAGGAGATGGTACTTGGCGGTATAACTTATGATGTGTCCTAGGTATTGGATTTTCCTGATTTTCACGATCTTTAATACTTCCTTAGTGTTTTTAATTATTAGGAGAACCTCAACATTTGTGACTTGGTCTGTCCATGGTATCTGCAATATCCTTCTGTAAAGCCATATTTCAAAGGCCTCTAACATTTACATAAAAACTCTGTCAGAGTCTACGTCTCAGCACCGTAAAAAGAGCAGAGAACACATCACAACGCCAAAGCCTGATTTTCGTAGTCATTCTCAGCCCATGAGGTTTGAAGAAATTCCGCATCTTATTAAAAGTTGTCCGGGCTTTTCCAATTTGAGGCCTCACCTCATTAGAAGGGTCCCATTGATCATTTATGGTAGTGTCAAGCTATACATACCTATGCACTTTTGCAATGGGTTTCTCGTCTATATTTATTTTGCATGCAGAGACGAATGTCCATCACTTTTGTCTTTTGAGAGTTTACATCTAAACCATATTCATTTTTTTTTTTTGGTAACTTTATCAATGATATGTTGTAGGCATTCTTGATTATCCGCAAAAATCACAGTGTAATCGGCATGTCGAATGTTATTTATCCAGTTACCATTTATGAGCACTTCCATCTCAACATCATCTAGAGCTTCTTTAAAGATATATTCCGAATAGATGTTAAATAACAATGGAGACAAAATACAGGCTTGTGTTACACTACTTAGACTATATATATCTTCTGGGTTCTCGTTACCTAACCTCACATATGCAGATTGATTCCAGTACAAGCTCACAATTATTCGTAAATCTTTATAAATTGAATTGAAAAATTCACTATGTTTTTGCCACACTTATAATATGTAAAAATGTTATATAACTTATTATTCACAGTCATATAAAGTTCCACACATATCACGACTCGAGTTTCAACGTTTGATGGTCATTTTCAAGTGTCGAAAACGTCGATACTCGAATCGAGTCGAGAAGCTGTCATGTTTTAATTGTAGCATCTCTATTTAATTACGCTTTCCTTGTATGTCCATTTCCTTAGCTAATCTTATTTTGTACCTGATTTCCCTGTTGATGTTCTTATATTCATTAGGATTACTCTTTGCTTTCCTTCTCTTGTCCATCATTTTAGGAATCTCTTCAGTCGTCCAAGGTTTCTTTTTAGTCTGTTATCTGCTACTAAGTGGTCTTTCTTCATAGATTCAACGGAATTAGTTAATGTTTTAATTTTCTCATCGGTATATAAGGCATCAGATAGGGATCCAAGTTCATCATTGAGCTGCTCTTCTACATTTTGTCTTACTGAAGGTTCAATTAATTTCGTATCTTATACTTTATAAATCCTCTCTTTTAAATCTTTTTCATTGTAATTTAAAAAACCCAACTAGAGGGATATGATCGGAATGAATGTCCGCATCTGGATATATTTTCATTGAGACACAGGTATTCATTCCTATGTCTTTTATCGATTTATCGATTTATCAAAATATAGTCAATTTGGTACCTTAATTCTTTCCCTTGAATCTCCAGGAGACTTCCAAGTATACAAACGCCGTGGTGGTAATGTGAAGAATCTGTTGGTTACTACAAATCTTCATTCTCCTGCAAATGCGCAAAGTTCTCCTCTCTCTCATTTCTTTTACCAAGCCCATATTGACCTACAATACTGCCTTTAGATCCATGTCCTACTTTGGCATTGAAATATCCCATAATTATTGTTAGATCTTTCTTTGGTAACTGTTGTAAAACATCTCTTATTTGGGAGTAAAACTCTGCAACTTCTTCATCACTAAGGTCTGTCGTAGGGGCGTACACCTGGATGATGTTAAGATGCGCAGGCTCAGTATTTATTTGAAGAAACAATATTCTCTGAGATAGGTATAAAATTGGTGACATACTTTACTACCAATTTCGATATTATAATTCCTGCTCTGTATTGATATATTCCATTGGATGTCTCCATGAATTGCAAACTATGTGATCATTGATGTCACAAGAACCTAATCTTGGCCAACGCATTTCACTTACGCCCATAATTTCTATCTTCATTCTGTCCATTTCTTGAATCGCATTATGGATTTTCCCTGCATGAGCCATAGTTTGCACATTCCACTTGCTAATCTTTATGCCATATTTCACTGACAGCTTTCGCAAAGCCTGATTAAAAACTGTCCCCCTCGGAGATTCGATTGGGGAACTGGAAACTCCGGAGTAGTTTATATTTTATAGTTTATATAACCTATTACAAAAGCAATACTTACTTATTGTCAATTTAATTTAAGGTACTTATATGTTCTTAACGGCCTTGGTGCTCGCTGGGTTATTAAACTTGATTATTATTATTAAATGTAATTAACACAAATTCAAATTGTGAAGAATAATGTATTGGGTGGCTTTAATCTTATAAGGTACGCTTTATTGTTTAGGAATAGGTTGCTTTTAGTACATTTGCCCTATATGTCATACTAAGTTGAAAGCATCACCTAAAATACTTTCCATACGCAATTGATATGCAACAGATTGCAATGATTATGATTACGTTTATTTTTCTTAAATTAATAAACGCAGAATATGTCTATATTTGCAATTTATATTTGGGTTTGATATTTTGATTCAACGTAAAACAGCCTACTCTTTAATAGCTACTGCACCTTCTGGTGAATTTCCAATCTAGATAATCTTAAAGAAACCTTCATATTTTTGAGACTTATACTTATGACACCGTACACCTTATACTTATGACAACTATGCATTAATAATTTCTATGTTATCTAATCACTGATAACTAATAATTGTTTGGGATTGGAAGAATTTAGCTTTAGAAATCTTATTAGGAGATTACGCGTGCGATATAAAAATAACGTTTTCAAAATGTAAAGGTTAATATTATTAAATTTATTTTACCAATTGATACTATATAAACGATTTTTCCACTTCTATCGTTATTAAACTCATTTAGAGTCCAATAAGTATAGTAAAATCCTCTTACTGCAGATAATGTTTGAATTTTAATTTTTCACTTTGAATTGTAATTCTTTGCTTCTCATTTCGGTTGTTCTTCACTGAGAGACTTATTATTAGTTGAAATATGTTATTTATAGAAGAATTTTAATTAGATGACATTTTCGTTCCAAAACTAAGAAAGAGTAATTCGAGTTGTGTGATTATTTGTAAGATCAAAGTTGAAGTTTTAGTTTGAAATAATTATTCACGAAAGTACATGTGCTTTACATTATTTGTGTTTTGCTTTATTAATACTTAATTTATTTCAAGAAAAGGGACTGCCTTTTCTTGAAGTAGATTAAGTATTAATAAAGCAAAACACAAATATTAAGCTTCAAGATGGTTTAATACACAAATAATGCTTTACATTAAAATTTAATATTGATATAAATTTTTTAATTTATGTTTCGAATAACTTTTTTTTTCATATAAATTTGATAATAGAGAAACGAAAAATACAGAGGTCTCAAATTAACACTTTTTGAGCGGGCATCCTAAAATATGAAACTATGTAGCGTTGCGGGTCTAATTTTCGAGGCTTTTTTATCAAAAGTTGGGTATTTGAACGATTTAGAAGGATATAGGGTAACATGCATAGTTGTTGACACCCTTAAGTGAATTGAAGCGATTAAATGCTAATTATTGATTAACGAAAAGGTCGATTCCAATTTTGCTTGTGTGAATGATTAGGGCATCTATGCTGATAATTAAGAACGGGTTGTCATGAAAAAATGGTGGAGGGTTTTAAAATGGCGGAGTGTCAAGTTCTAGTCAACCCATTATTGCAGTAATTGACACCCAAATGACAGTCGTTGACATAGTTTTCCGACAGTTGTTGACACACATAAAAAAATTTATTTTACTGCGATTCATGTATAAATTGAATGAAAGAAGTAGGTAGGTGCAAAATAAGACCCATTAGCCTCCGAAAACTTAAAAAAATTCTAATTCTGGTATTGAATAAATTTCCCGACTCTGACTGAACGCGGTTGAGCGGTGTCTCCACCTGCCCCAACACGTTCGTCCACGGATAAAAAAGAATGTCCAAACGCTCAGGCCACATTCAAAGTAACCCATTGCGTTGCATGGCCTTCACGTTCGCTCCATCGTCCAAAACTTCGACAATTGTGCTTGCAAAAATGCTTGATAAATACTGGATTGCCACAAATTGACCAACTTGTTTCATTGTTGGTCGCAGATGGGACATGGTGGGCTGTTCATCGGAACTGAAATCTGAACTAGACGATGACGATATGTCAGGTGTAATTTTCCCTTTTTCGCTGGCCTTCTCCTTTTATTTTCTGCAGCGGTATTCCGCTTTTCTGCCTTCTCCTTGAGGGATTTCTCCCTTCTTTTTCTTTTGCTTTCACGTTTTTCTTCTTGTTCTTTTTGTTTCCTATCTTTTCCTTCTTTTTCTGCTAATCGGAACTCTCTGCCTTCTGTATCGTTCACGACAAATGGCATGCGTGGCTTCATTGGCTTCTTGCCTTTTCTCTATGGCGTGGGGCCAAAAGAATATCTTCCATCCTTAGCCCCACCTTTGCCGTTGGCTCTACTGATAGCTCTGTTGCTGGTTCAGTTGCTGGCTCTACTATTGGCTCTGTTGCTGGCTCAGTTGCTGGCTCTACTGCAGGCTCTGTTTCTGGCTCTGGTGAGGGCTCTTCTGCTGGTTATACGTTTGGCTCCGGATATGGGTCAGTAGGATATTGTTGCTCTTGGTCTTTGATTGAACAAGCCCAATCCAGGAAGGAACTGTCAATTTCGTAGTTTGGACTTTTTGGTATGGCTATTTCCCCTGAAGCACTGCTACCCTTAAAGCCAAGGTGAATGTTCTGAAGGGCGGTCATATATTATTGTCTGCCCCACCAGCACCGGTCACTTTCAAGATGAGTTGTTCACCAACAATTTTTTTCAAAGGTTGTCCGTCTTATTGATTGGTCAGCATGATCAATATCACGATGGCTCTTTCCGAGCGCCTTAGCAAAGTCAATGTTCTCAGGAGACGATAAGAACAGCCCAGATGCTCGAAACGCATTTCTTATAGTCTAAGATTGTGTGGCCTTCAGATAAGCCTGGAAACAAGTGCAAAGTATTCCTTTTGCAAAATTTTGCCCGGGTGGGCATGATACCACTCCAAGCACTTTTCTTTCCAAGCACTTTTTAAGGGTTTGAATACACCTACATCACTGGGCTGAAGGAGTCTGGTCGAGTTTGGGTACAAGTTAATCAGGATAATCCCACAATCCGTGCAAAGATCGCTAGTCTCAGGTATAAGATGTCTTTTGTGGCCATCTAGAAACAAAATGACTGGCATTTCAATATTTTGACTTGTTAGGAACGGCTCAAAGGTATCTTTCGTGTAGCAGTAAAAGGCATCCCCCGTCATCCATCTATTTTCGGTTTTTCGGTAGGTTATACCGTCTGGAACTGAAGGTTGAATTTCGGCAGGAATCCTAGCTTTGTACGGATAAATAACAAATGGAGGCACTAACGCCACATCAGCAGAGAAGCTGCACACGACTATGATGTTTGTCTTCCCAGGGCCTTTGTCTATTTCGTACACGTTTTTTGAGTCTTTTAAGGCCAAAACTTTGCCAATTTTGGGGCACAATATCTCATCGCCATTGAAGATTCTCTTCGGATCTTTAAGCACTTCTAACCAGCTCTCCTAGCTGAGGAGAGTGTTCACTGATCGAAACCAATTCCTTAAGTCTTGCTTACTGACATTTGCACTTGACGCTGTACCTCTTCTGGTGTTCTCACCGTAATATTTGGATGCCTCTTTTAAGGGGCACGGTACCAGCCGTCTCTTTGGAGGTCGTTGGTAAAAGGAGTTTTTGTGTTGTTGACTTGAATAAAGTTGCACTAAATAAAGGGAGGTAGGTAGGTAGTTCTTTGTGCTACGAGATGGCCTGTCTTTACTCAAATGGAATGCTTGAAAAATTACCTGAAAATTATGGTAGCTCTTGGTATGTTACATGTTTTAGAAGCTTTCTTAATGCTCATGCCATTGGTAATAGCCGCGAAAGCTTTTTTCATGTCGTGCTCAGTGTAACTTGGCATTTTCAATCTAAAAACAGCAAAAAACAGTGTTAAACAGTACAGTTATTAACACTCTCACAGTGATTGCAAGTGCAGATATTGACACAAATGTCAACAACTATGCATGTTACCCTAGCATACCTTTTTTCTTAAAAAAACACCAGAATGGGTTGAAATAAGGGATGAAAGTTTGTACAGTGAACCCATCATTTCTTATGTTAGGGATATAAAGATTTATATTTAGACTTTTGAAAAGAAATAAAAAAATACGTGTTTCATCCTTTTTTGCAATAACATCCCTCAAGGGGGCAAAATAAGTGATGATTTAGGTCCTTCCTAAATTACAATACAAATTTTTGTGAAGCAAAGTTTCTGAAGCTAAAACTGGCTACATTTTCAAAATTTTCAAGGAAAATTTTTAAGAGGTTTAGTTAGGCACTGATCTTGATGGTGGACGCGCTGGATGGATGCGTGATGGTGACTGCGCAAGTATTTACGGAATTTATAAACTAACAAAATGTCTTGTCGTTTTTAAACTTACGTAATAAAACCACTCACTAATATTTTTCTAGGAGTTTGATTCGAGAGTTTGAGTAAGTAAGACTTGCGAGTGTTGGACCGAAAGTTTAGTTGAGATTATAACCGCTTGTAGTTCGCTAGCGTCGAATTTCCAGCGCAGCCCTACGACAGAAGGGGTCACGAAAACCCCAAAAAAGCCAAGTAATCATACCAGGAGAACAGGAAAGAGAAAAGGGGGCTGGGTGCAAGGAAACAGAAAGAAGAAGAAAAAAAGCAAAGATAACGATAGCAACAAAAAAAGAAAGAAAAAAAGAAAGGATAACATGGAGTATGGTGAGAAGGAACGCAGTTCCGATAGTGAACAGGCCAACCCATTCCACTCACTAATATTTTTCTAATGTTTGATATTTATAAAAAACAGTCTCCTTTGTGAGAGGCACTTTGCAACATTCACACATATGACATGTCAAACTTTTCTTCTTATGCGCGACACAAACGCGGCACTGTCTCTGGGGTTTAAATTTTGTGCCGCCTGTAATTAGTTTAACTAATTTATGATTCCTGGTATCCTTCGACAACCTTCCACTTCCTGGTATCTCTCTCTCTCTCCCTCTCCCTCTCCCTCTCTCTCTCTCTCCTAGTGATCTTCTACCGGTCGGGGCCTGTTCCCATACCAGTCTAACAACTCGTCCATCCTCCTGTCTCTTTACATGGCCGGCCCATCTCAGTCTTTCCACTTTTATCGTTCTTACAATGTCTGGTTGGTCATATAGTTCTTCTATTTCCCTGTTTTGCCTACTGCGGTACTGTTGTGTAGTTTCATCCCTTATAAGCCTGTATACACACCGTAGTATTTTTCTCTGCAACTATCAGTCTGTTTTCGTTCTTTTTTGCCATTGTCCAGGCCATTGTCCATATTCTTTTTTTTTTGTCGTCCATGATACATTTATTAATTTAATTATTCTCTCCAGTGCAAAACAACATCGATTTGCACTTTGTATTCTGTTGTTAATTTCTTTGGTCATATCATTGTCCGACGTTATAGTGGCACCCAGACATTTAAATTCTTGGACTCTTTCGAAGTTGTATTGGTTCATCGTCACATTTTGTTCTGTCCTATCCCTACGTTTAGTCCTTGATGTAGTCATGTACTAGGTTTTACTCTCGGTATATTTTTAGGTCCATATTTTCGGCTGCAGATTATATTTTTTTAAACTCTTCTTTAAGATTCCTGGTTGCGTTTCCAATGATCTATGTCATCCGAAAAGGCCAATATAAGACGCGGGCCTCGATTTCTAAATAGAATTGTCTCCGTTTTTGCCTCCCTCACTACTTTCTCCAGAGATATATTAAAGTGGGGAGATGGCGTCTCCATGTTTCAGGCCATTATTTATCCTTAAAAAGGTTGGAAACATTCTCCCGATCCGTACTGTACTTTTGGACCATTCCATGCTGATCTTTGTTAAGCTGACAAGTTTACTCGGAATTCCCAGATCCATCATAGCATTCCACAGCTCCACCCTCAAGACGTTGTCGTACGCTTGTTTGAGGTCGATGAAGAGTTGTTGTATGACTTTATCGTACTCTCAGCCTTTCTCCATTAGTTGACGTATTGTGAAGATCTGGTCTACTATTGATCTTGTTTTCCTGAACCCACATTGGTAGTCGCCTAGGTGGTGTTCAACATAGGGAGTTAGTCTTTCGAGTAGTACCAGGGACCAGACTTATATCCCGCATTTATCAATGACATTCCCCAATAGTTGGAGCATTGTAGTTTGTCGCCCTTTTTGTGTAGGGGCACGATGACACTCTCTTTCCAACTACTTGGTATTTTCTCTTCCTTCCAAATCTGGAGTATGAGGGTGTGGAAGTATTTGATAAGAGTTTCTCCTCCATATTTGAGACACTCTGCCGGCATTGTGTCCTTACCCGGCGCTTTGTTATTCTTTATTCTCATGATCGACTTCGTTACCTCTTCAAGGGTTGGCTCTTCGACCAGTAGCTCTGCGGTGTAGTATGTGACGTACCTCTTCCTTGGTCCTGCTGCGCGTTCAGTAATTGGTCGTAGTAGCTTCTCCACGTCTCCAACACTTCGTATTTATCTGTCACTAGTCCTTCGTTATCTGTTTTAAGAAACATGTCAGTCCTCGGTATGAAGCCTTCTTTAATGTTTCTCACTTTTTGAAAAAAAATCTTAGTTTGGTAATTTGTTCGACTTGTTTCCAGCTGTTCTAGCATTTTTTGTTCGTGCGCTCTTTTTATGACTCTATATGTTCTCCGTGCTTCTGTTCATGTTTTCTGTATTTATCCCTAATGTGCTCATTTTAGTTTTGCAACGCGTCCATTCTAGCTATGTTTCTTGCGCTTATCTTCGCTTCACACTCCCTGTCGTACCACGAGTTCTTTCTTTGGCCTTTATTTTCCGCACTATTGTTAGTGTACTTGCGATTATTGGCCTCTCTATGTCCGTCCATATTTTCGCAACATCCTCTTGTCTGGAGGTTGCCTCCAGTTGTGCTGTTAGACTCCTCTGGTATTCTTGTTTTTTGTTATCGTCTTTAAATGTTTCAGTTTTCCATGTAGGGGGTTGATTGTATTTTAATAATTTTGATATTCTAGCTCGCACCTTAGCTCTAACAAAAAAATGATCACTATCAGCATCCACGCCTCTAAGGCTTCTTACGTCGGTTACATTGCTTCTATACCTTGCATTAACCAATATATGGTAGATTTGGTTCCTTGTCACTCCATCGTTGGATATCCAGGACTGCTTATGAATATTCTTGTGTTCGAACATTGTTGATTTTATCAATAGGTTGTTGGATGCTGCCGTGTCCACTAGTCGGGTTCCGTTATCGTTACAGTATTCATGCAGGCTATATTTGCCAATTACTGGCCTAAAGGCCTCCTCTCTTCCTACTTTAGCGTTGAAGTCTCCCAACATTATTACCATGTCTTGTTTGGGTATTCCGTCTATAGTTCTTCTAGTACATAATAGAAGGATTCCTTAATTAGGTCGATTATTTCTTCAGTTGGGTTTATGGCGTGTATGGATAACATCGAATAGTTGTACCACTTTCCTGCAAAGCTGATTTGACAGATCCGTTCATTCCCAGATCTAAACTCGATAATAGATCCTATCAGTTCCTGTCGCACGACAAAACCAGTTCCAAATTCGTGGAGTTGGTTTCTCACTTTTTGAAAAAAAAATCCTAGTTTGGTAGATAGATAGAGAGATAACAATACAGCAGATTTTCCAATTTTCTGGTGTCCTGAGTCCGTACATCGGATCTCTTATTCTGCCGTGATATCCATCCCGATTTCCTCTAACTGTTCTAGTCCTCCGCGCTGCTCCTAGCCTGTGCCAACTTTGTACATTCAAGGTTCCAATACTCATATCCTTCTTACATAGCTATGGCCGTCGTCTTGTGTCCGTCTTGTTCCTAAGCGAATCGTTGGTTTTCATAACAGTATCTCTTTTTACAAGATCGGGTTGTTAGCCCTATGCTTAAACCTCCTCCTTTTTCTTGGCTTGGGACCGGCAGTGATGTCTCAGAGCTACTCAGTTCACTCATCCCCATCACAGGCGGAGTATTTTGCTGTGGTTGGCATTATTATTATCTCCTTTTGCCCTTTTTTTTGGAGGAGCAATATATTTATACCTAGAAGCATTAAATAGTGCACAGTTGAACAACACAGATCTCTTTGTCCATTTCTTCGTACGACGTAGTATCGAGTAATGTGATAAATATTGATCTGCGCCATCTACACCTTTCATAAATTTGTTGTAATCCACTAGGCATATTGGTTTCCAAGTTTTTTCTTTTGTCACCCAATCAATATTTCAAGGCTTTTTACAATATCAGCGGAATGTATGGTCGAAATCATACGCGATAAATGTTTTGTCGCCGACGATATAGATTCCCCCCAATTTAATTTCGCGTTTTTTAAACAGAGAGGAAGGCCTCTGTTTATGCGAATAGTGCCACAACTGTGGTGTCATAAGTTTACATATGTGATGCCATAAGTTTACATATGGCTGAAGAAGATTCAAAATTGTGTGTTGCAGTCGGTTTCCTTCTCAACAGTATATGCGGAAATTATATATGTAGCCGGTTTTTGCTTCACAAACCATGCTTCTTATGAGAATATGTACCATATTTCGTTATTTTTGAAGCATTGTAGACTTTGAATGATAGACGACCTCTCTACCACTGAACCAGCGATGCTGTTATCTTCAGTTCCAAGGTTACAGCATAAATCACTGAGAGATATCAAGAAGCCCAGGGTCTAAAATATGCATCGGCCGGGAATCGAACCCGGGCCGCCCGCGTGGCAGGCGAGCATTCTACCACTGAACCACCGATGCTTTTACGTCAACATTCGAGACTACAGTAGGAATCTGAGATAATAACCGGAAACGGGAGGCTAAAATTTTTTGCATCGGCCGGGAATCGAACCCGGGCCGCCCGCGTGGCAGGCGAGCATTCTACAACTGAACCACCGATGCAGCTGCGTTACAATTCAAAGTTACAGGAGGAATCGGCGAAGTTAACCGAAAACAAGAAGTTAAAAAGAATTGTATTGGCCGGAAACTATCCCGACCTAGCCGAGAAAAATTCATAATAGAAAAATACACACAAAATTATATACCGATTTGAAAATTAGAGACAGGAATTCCTGGCTAGAGTGACCTATGACCCGTGGGTCAGACAGTGACCCACACAGGCTTTTTAAGTGACCCAGGCGTTGATTTTAGAACTTTTATCATTTCCTTATTAAAGTTTCTCAAGCACAGAGAATGAATATTAAATATATCAAAAAGAAATTTCTTCTCCAATTATTGTATTTTAAATATGTTTATCTACTCGAACACCAAAATGAACCAATTATTAAGTAAATTATTGTATGTGAAGAATGCCATTATTGTAATCGTGTATGAACGTATCCCAATCGTGCGTAAAATGTAAATCAAATGGAGTTTCATTATTAAACGATTTCTGTTTGTTGTCACTATGGTAACAACTATTTTCTTTTTCAAGAAGTATCGGTCCCTCAGTCTTCATTTATCTGGCTCTAACATAACTTAATGTAACCATAACCTAATCTAGATTAAATCTACGTTTACTTACATTACATCGAGCACAACCAATTAGTGTTCCCGTCACTGTGCGTTTTTACTAGTTAGCAATTTTTGCCACGTAGACTCTGTACGTTCTAAGAAACATTCAATATCTTAAGCAGAATATTCCACATCGTCTAATTAGATTTCATTGTATAATACATCAGAAATTTTTATGGACTTATTTTGACTTCGGCCTTTATTTTTTGCTCTCCACTTCCAAAGTAGAAGTTGTAAAACAAGAAGGAAACTTTAATTTTGTAAAAGCCTGTGAGAACGTCTTCAAGAACGTCGGAAAGCAGTCTTTGACCTATCTCCTCTTTTTCAAGTGATGCAACTGGCCTGATGACCCACGAGCTAGTACGAAAAATATAATGAACAAAATTTGACCCACTACTCAAAAAGGTTCGCCAATCCTGAGCTAGTGGCTAGTTAATAAACACAAGCAAGATGTGCTTTAAAAAAATTTATTTATTTAAAGAAATGTATAGAAATTATAACATGCAGGAAAAATGTACAAAACTGCAACACGTATTCGGAGGTGACGATGAAGAATCTTCCTAAAATAACATGGTGAGAATGAAGAAGGGGTGGATGTTTGAATCGGGCGTGTTCTTCTCGTTATACTCCGTAGTATAAGATTTTTATGATTTCTCGTTTGAGGGAGATGGAACTTTGTAGATACAATACTGACGTAATCACTACCAAAATAATTAGGTTAATAGAAGGAAGGATTGAAGACAAAAAAGAACCCAGGCGTCAAAGAATATCGTGGCTAACGAATTTACGACAATGGTAAGGTGAGACTACGACAAATCTCTTTAGAAAAGCGATGGACAAAGCACAGATAGCGATAATGATCAACTGTCAACTTTCGAAGAGGACAGAGCACTTAAAGAAGAATTTAAAGAAAAAGGAGAATAATAAAGATATCACATATAATTATATCTCTACAAAAGTGAGTTAGATAAAAACTAAAAAATCTGAATTCAGGAAGAAAATATAAACTGCATAACATAGAGACATCATGGAGTATCTAAAAGTTAATAAAGTAACATCAAATAAATTTTTATTACAAGAAATTAATGCGAATATAGTCCTAGTACAAGAACAATATTAATAAACAATGGGGTTAGGAATTACGTTATGGATGTCTCGAGGGTTTGTAGGTATAGGTGGGGGGGTTCTCTGATATTCTCTTCCCGCCTGGAATGTTTCTAAACCGCACGACTTCTAATTCGGGTTGTGTCTCCTATACCTGACATCTCCTAAGCATCCAAGGTATCTCCTATACCATTGCATCCCTAATATCATTAAAATCACTCAACTTATTGCCGATGTTAAACAATTCACTGGATTACTCAACTCCGTCCCCGAAGACATTTTTTAAATCTCACAAACTTCCAATTTAATTATACCATTTCCTTGCTCTGATAAATTCTCAAATGAAACCGCTTCATTCAAAATTTGTTAAATGAAAGAAAAGAAAGTGTTGCGTGTTCGCAGACCAGGATCTCCGCAGACCCCGTCATAAGCACACTTAACGCCAAATTCGGGAAGGATGCTGATGGCGAGGTCTGCGGATATCATAGTCTGGGAAGACGCAAAACTAGAAGTGATTGTCTAGTGCAATTTTGTACAGAGCACCGCCTCTCTGCGGCAAACTTTTTTCGAACAACATCCTAGACGTCTATACACGTGGAAATCCCAAGCCGATCGCGATAACCACATAGTGAGAAATCAAATATATATCGTTCTAATCAAGAGCCATTTAATGAAGTTTGTGAAATCAGTAACAACATAGGGTATGTTCGCCGACGTCAACAGCGACCACAACCCCGTAGTAATAAGTCTACAGTTTCGCTATAAACCTAAGCAAGTCGATGTCAGAAGACTTCTTGATACCGAAACACGAGCCAGAGCAACAAGAATCTCGAGGCGCGTCTACAAACAACTAACTATTGCAGTGACGACGACGTAGAGCCTCAGTGGACTGCCATGAAGAAGGCACTTTTAGAAATCCAGGAGAGGGACATTGGATATACACAAGTCTCTAAAAAGCAACGTGAAAGCAAAGTGGATGACTGTGGAAGAAATTCTCAAAACTTATGAACAAGAGAATGAAATACAAAGCCACAGACAATAAGCGGTACAGGGAGCTGAACAGGGCGGCGAGATCAGAATGTCGAAAAGCAAAGGAAGGATGGCTAGCTGAAAAATGCAGTGAAATGGAGAAACTAGAGAAAAAGCACGCCTCGATAATCTCCACAAAAAGATCAAGGAATTCACAAAAACACAACGCAAGCAGATCCACGGTATTTTGAAAGACACTAACAACAAGATCTTAACGAGCGTTTAGGAAAAGCTTAAAAGATGGAAGGAGTATGTTGAGGCCCTCTTCAATGACACAAGACCCCATCAACCACCTAGAGACTACGATGATATCAACGAGCTTAGCCCTGTTATCACGACAGAGGAAGTGAGACGTGCTATAAAACTTCAGAAAAATGACAATGCTGTAGGACCAGACAATATTCCCACGGAGACCTTAAAATTGATAGCCAATGCAGATGATAGAGGCCTAAAAGAGAGGCCTTCTCACATTGTTGTTCAACTCAATATATGAAACTGGAAAAATACCAACAGAATGGCTGAGGTCGACGTTCATCGCTCTGCCAAAAAAACCGAACGCTTCTCAATGCGACGACCACCGAACGATAAGCCTTATGTCTCACGTCCTCAAGGTATTTCTCCGCATTGTCCACACTCTCATATACGCCAGATGTGAGTGACAGGCTGGAGAAACGCAATTTGGATTTAAGAACGGAGTGGGTACGCGCGAGACTCTCTTCTCTATCAACGTTCTCACGCAGCGATGCAGAGATGATGAATGTTGATATATACGCCTGCTTTATTGATTACCGAAAAGCTATCGACTGTTTCTCGCATCAGTCGCATCAGAAGCTCATTGGTATCCTAAAATAAACTCTAGTTGATGCGGGAGAGCTGAATATCATCACGCAGCTGTACTGGCATCAAACTGCAGAGATTAGGAAAGAAGGCATAACATCCGAAGAAACAGAAACCGGAAAGGTGTTAGACAGGGGTGTGTCCTGTCCCCTCTCCTCTATAATATATACTCGGAGGCAGTGTTCCAGAAGGCACTGGGGAATTTGAAAGAGGGCGTTAAAATCAACGGCACCCTTGTTAATAACATACGATTCGCCGACGATGCGGTCGTGGTCGCCGACAGCCTCCCACATCTCCAGAATATGATGCATCTTATCGTTGAACATAGCACACAGTATGGTCTACACATAAACGTTGCCAAGACCAAGGTGGTTATGTTCTCCAAGGCACCAAGACGGACGACCTTCCAAATTAACAACCAGGTTGTGGAACAAGTGCCGTCCATTAAATATCTTGGAGCCCTCGTCAACGAGAACATTGACCCCAAAATGGAAATCAGATCAAGGATATAACAGGCCAGAAGGACATTCATCTTCATGAAGAACCTCTTTACCAGTAGAGACCTAAACCTACAGCTCCGCATACGCATATTGGGTTGTTATATCTTCCCAGTGCTAGTCTATGGCTCCGAGAGCTGGACATTCTACCAATCAATGAAGAGCCGCATTGACGCCTTCGAGATGTAGTTGTATCGCCGTATACTGCGTATATCCTGGGTAGACAGGATAACCAACGAGGAAGTGTTGAGGAGAATAAGTAAAGGTAAAGAACTGCTAAAAAACCATCAAAGAACGAAAGCTCCAATACATCGAACACGCTATGAGAGGGGAGCTCTGAACGTACGAGTTCCTCCGACTCCTCATCTAAGGAAAGATCGAGGGCAAACGATCTGTGCGCACACGGCAGAACTCATGGCTAAAGGATCTGCGTCGATGGTTCGGACGGACATCTATAGAGATTTTCAGAGGTGCGGTTTCACGCACCATTATAGCCAGTTGGATCGCCAAGCTTCGTTAGGGAGAAGACGTCCTAAGAAGAAGAAGAAAAATGAAAGAAATTAAAAAAAAAACTATAATATTGGTTGAAAAGCAAAGCGGGGGCAGTTGCAAGCGGTATGTTCCACAGTGTCTGCCTCCCCACAGTAGGTGCAGTCTTCCGTTTCCTGCAGATGAAACCGTTTGAGCTAGGCTGAAAAACAACTATAGCCACCCATAATCTGTATAATGTGGTAGCCCACCTCTCCATGTGTCCTATTGGTCCATTGGTTTATTATATCCGGGATAAGTTTTTTTGTCCACTCACCCTTATCTTGCAGTTCATTCCATTTCTCCTGCCATTTCCTATTATTTTCTTTGCCGTGGTTTGTCCATTTCGTTTTTTACGCATACAGCATCCTTTGTGTACCATTAATTCTATTGGCAGAACTCCGGCGATCACTTGAAGTGCTGCAGTTGACGTGGTGCGATATGCACAACATATTCTTATCAATGTTTTCCTTTCTATTATGTTTCTATATTTAGCACATTTGATGGTTTCGATCTTGATTGGGGCGCCAATCAGGATCGATACAATATTATCGAGTACAATACAAATGCAGATACAGAGGGTGTGGTGTCTCAGATGGCTAAGCACTTGGCTCTTTAGTCAGACAGCTGGGGTTCAAATCCCATACAGAACCAAAGCAGCAAACATTAAAAACTAATGGCTGCAACCCATCACACTCAATTCCCCAATCCGGCTTTGGCAACCGTGGGATATGAACTGGTTAACACCTTCTCTGGAAATTTGTCGTTCGGTTTCGACGTTAAACTCTAGGTCACTATTCCCAAACAAACAGTGCTTCCTGCTTTATTACGTTGTCGTAGTGAACAATCCACAGCAGTGGAACGAGTATCGACCCCTGTGGTACACAGCACGTCACCTCGGTTGAGTGCTTACGTCCTATCAGCATTGTTCTGTTGGTGCAGTAACTGCATATCAATTCTATTACGTATGTAGATATGTTTCTTGCATTAAGATCATCTACGATATCCTTCCACGGCGCGCTATTGAAGGAATTTTGAAAGTCTTGCGCAACCATTGCGCAAAAGTCTTTCTTTATCTCTTTGGCCTTGCTTTTAATTACTTGCATTGTGGAGCGACCCTGTATAAAACCGAACTGCATGCCGGCTAAACCTCCTGTTTGCTCGAGCTCTTCATTGAGTAGTCGATACAGTAATTGTTCCAACAGTATATAGGCTGTATTTAGCATGCTTAACACCTAACCACCTGACATACGTCTTTCAGACCCAAAGTAGCATTAATTTTCTTACCTGAGACGTTTGGCAGGTGGCTAAGGGTTAAGGGACAGTAGCTTTGCGCCAATTTTTTTGTATTTTTTCCAGCAGGACTAGTCTCGATTCCCTCCATATTTTTGGAAACCCTCTTCTGCTCAATAGTCTGTTATATACGTCAAGGCAGTATTGCGGTTGCAAATGCAACAAGGCTAATGGAGTGCCCTTGTCCTTATCGACGTACAAAATGCCTTCAATTCTGCCCTGTGGCACATAATTCTATCCAAACTTGAAAAGAGCGGAATTAGCCAGTACCTAATCAACACTGAACAATCATACTTCAGAAATCGCATCATCTAGATAACATGCAAGATGAAAAAGAAAATCCTGGGAGGTGCACCGCAAGGTTCGGTCCTCGGGCCAACCCTATGGAGCGTGTTGTATGACGATGTCATATCTGTGGATACGGAGGAGAGAGTCGAACTTGTGTGCTAAGCGGACGGGCCAGGTCGTCCGCTTATTGGCTTCTGCAAAAAATCCCAAAGAGCTGGAACTCAAGGTGAATGCAACATTAAACACTATAGACAGATGGATGAAACTAACCGAATTGAAAGTGGCGGTGAGTAAAACCGTGGCAATAGTCCAAAATAGGAAAAAAAACTCCTATAAAGTTTACCATGGCAGGAGAAGATATCTATCTCGTGCGGCAGATAAAATAGCTGGGCATGGTAATAGATAGGTGGCTATCGTTCTGGCGACATATCCACTATGCGTACGAGAAGGCGAAACGTACGATGAAGACCCTAGGCAGCATACTGCTTAATATTAGAGATCTAGCACAACAGAAAAGGTACGTGCTAGCGATGGCAATGGAGTCGATAGTGCTGTACGGGGTGTAAGTTCCGCTATGAGTCGGGGCAGTCAAATCAATAGAAAAGACGTCAAATCAATAGAAAATAATCACGTCCACCCAAAGATTAATGGCCTTGAGAGTATGCAGTGCATACCGCACAACATCTGTAGATGCCGTGCTCGTAGTGGCAGGCCTCGTACCGTTACACCTTCTTACCGAAGAGCGAAAACGACTATATGACCTACACAGGACAATAACAGACCGGAAGGAACAGAGGGAACTCACTTACCAGAAGTGGCAGACTAAATAGGACCTTGTTACACTCGGAACGTGGACCCATAGGTTACCAGACCAGACATTAAGAAATGGGTAGAGAGGAAGCATGAGTCGGTAAATTTCCACATTACACAGTGCTTTACAGAACACGGAGTCTACACGGAGTACTCCGTACGTACTCCTACACGGAGAGGATTGGATAGAGGGGGAGTGCACAATGCCGATACTGTACAGAACAAGTGGATGATACTCCAGAACACACAATATTCCATTGTGGGAATTGGGATAACGAAAGGGACAATATAAAAGGAAACCTACCTGCGGTAGCCATGTCCCCAGAAAGCATAATCCAGGAAATGATCGCGCACAAGGACAGCTGGGAAGCTGTGAAAAATTTTAAGTGATGCGGAAAAGGGCAAAAGATGAACTAGAAGAGCAGAGCAGAGAAAGAGGCGACACCTGAGAAAAGGGTATTAAGAAACAAACCTGTAGGACGTAAGGCTAAAGGGCGGGAACACTATAGGAGAGAAATAAAAAGGAGATGGTTTTAGTGGGTATGACTACCTTAGAGGGCAGGTGAGCTCCAAACTCCCCAAAATTGAAACCATATTTGGGGGTCCGTAAAAGCATTTCTTCTCCTCGGTGAAAAAAAGTGTTGCGGTTGTCTGAGAGCTGTTAACTTGATTAGTTCCGCCGGGATGCAGTCCGGTCCGGGTGCTTTCCCGATTTAAATTTGCTTGCTGCTACTTTTATTTCATCCACTGTGAAATATGGGCTCAGCTTTCGGCAGATAAGCCAGCTCCTTCTCTCATTGCTGCACGGGGTTTTTCGGGAATAGTTTGTTGGCTTCCTCCACCATCTGCTTTTCTGTAACGAAGGTCTTTGGTGCCACATTACTTTTTGCATACTATTCCATACCCCTCTCCCCATATAATGTGGTCTATCTCGTCGCAGACATTCTACCATGCTTTCTTCTTAGCATCTACTATGGCCTCCTTAAGAAAGTTTCTGTGCTCGTTGTATTCGCTCTGACATTTTTTCCTTTCTGCTATGGTTGCGTTTGGATTTGCATTTATTCTTGTGGTTTTCATTCTTCTACCTATACATTCCTTTCTTAGTTTTGCTATTTTAGTGTTCCACCACTATACTTGTTGTTTCTTTATACGTCTACTTGACTTTTTTGTAGGGTTCGATCGCACGTAAGTTTGATTTGTTTAATATATCCCTCTGGAGCTATGATTTCTTGTTTTCCTCTCTTGTGGTCCTCTCTGGTCCTATCTTGTACTGTCTGATCCAATCTGGTCCTGTCTGGTCCTATTTGGGCCTGCCAGGTCCTGTCTGGTCCTGTCTGGTCCTGTCTGGTCCTGTTTGGCCCTGCCTGGTCCTACCTGGTCCTACCTGGTCCTACCTGCTCTACTCCTGTTTGGTCCTATCTGGTCCTGCCTGGTCGTGTCTGGTTCTGTCTGGTCTTGTCTGGTCTCGTCTAACCCTGTCTGGTCCAGTCTGGTCCTGTCTAGTCTTTTTTATTCCTGTCTGGTCCTGTCTGATTTTGTCTGGTCCAGTCTGGTGTCTAGTCTTGTCTGGTCCAGTGTGTTCCTGTATGTTCTTGTCGGGTCCTGTTTGGTCTTGTCTGGTACTCTCTTGTTCTGTCTGTTTTTGTAGGGTCCTGTTTGGTCCTGTCTTGTCCTCTCTGATCGTGTCCGGTTCAGTCTGGTCTTCTCTGGTTTTGTCCAGTCTTGCTCGGTTTTGTCCGGTCTTGTCCGGTATTTTGCGGTTTTGTCCGGTCTTGTCCGATCTTCTCCGATCTGGTCTAGTTTTCTCCGATCTTTCACGGGGTTGTCCGGTGTAATCTGGTTTGTCTGATCTTGTCCGGCATTTGCTGGTCTTATTTACTATGGTTTAGTAATTTTTATCTAGATATAATTGATGTAAATTAGCTATAATGAAGAAGTCTAATAGATCATTTAAGTATAACAAATGGGATATAATTATAAGGTTCTCACTCGCCATTTAGTGTAAAATGGTTGAAAATTAACCGTAAAATCCCCCATTCGTTGTGAGTTGTACAATAGCTAAGTTTCTTATTAAAGTCATAAAGGAGCTTAAATTACGAAAGTTGTAGAAAATCATATAAACTATATTATAATGCGCATGAAGAGAACTGATTTCGTTCGAGCACATAACCCTCTCTTTCTCTCTCTACCTTACACAACAGCAATTGAATTATTAAATCGCTAACATTATCAAGAAACCATTTCAGCGTTAACGTGGAAATAGGAGGAAAAATAAAAACTTACATATTTTCACAATTCGTTCGCGGAAATTTCATTTCCAAATATTTTACGCTAAGACGACAAAATGTAAATTTTATGTCGCGTAATTGTTCAATCAATGTTACTTTTGTTACTACCAGTTCAGTTTAAATTTCATTTTATAAAACTTTAAGCCTAAATGGATCTGAATTATGTATACAATTAGAATATATTGGATAGGTTTATCTATAGGGTTTCTAATATATAGACTTTAGACTATAAATAGGCATAACTAAACTTAATAAAAACTACTCAAGTTATACCTCGATTTGTTAATGGAGTATATGTGTATCTATGTCTTCAATGCCTGTGAAGTTCGTCCAGTTGACGTAATCCATCATTTTGGCATTTTCTCATCTTGTCTATCCTAACTTACCTAATGATGTTAGTTTGTGATTGAATATTTAGTGCATTGTTGTCGATATATTATTAATTCTAAATTCTTGTATTAATTATTTATTATTGGCTACATTCATATGTGTCTGCCTAATAATCCTAGTCAACTATTATAATTCAATTTTTTTTATCGAAGACGCCTTACAAACCTTGATTTAGCTTTTCATGTTTAGTTTTGTTTATCTATCCTATCTGCCAAATCTGGGAACTATATTTGCTGGTCTTGTATATTCGTTTATTTATATTTGCATGAAATATCAAAAGCTAAATAAATTGAAATCTGAGTAAATAATGTTCTGAAGGGCTAATTTGGTGAGAAAAAAATGGGGGAAATTATAAATTTCAATAATTTTTTGCCGTAACGATTTTTTAAAGGGACAAAATGTGTAAACCTTAGGAAAGTAAGTTACCCCCGTATTCATAGTTGCTCCTTATCTTAAGGAATAAGGACGCCTTGATAGAGGCTTCCTTAAATCTCTGAGGCGTCCTCGTTTCATAGTCGTGAAATAAGGCTTCCTTCCAGAAGGAAACCTTGTTTAGGGACATTTAGGGATATTTGATTGCTTATGGTGGCTACACTAACTCAAATTACTCAAACCGCCAAGGCTGATTGTAAATATAACCTTAAAATTGTTATTATTGATGAAGTAAAAAGTGTGCATTACACGAACCGCGAAACCCTTAAAGGGTGGACATACCAGCAAACAATTGAGAAAGTGCTGGGACACCACTAAATCAGAAACAAACGTAAGTGACAACAATTTTGTTCCCATCTAATCGAATTGTTGCATGATATTTTCTATTTCAAAATGCAATTATTTTATCAAAAATAATTTCAGAAAACGAAAGTTGACAACGAGAATGAAACACCAACGTCTCATAACTGGTGGGGGCCCTGCGTCTGTAGAACGCATTTAATTGATGAAACAAGTGTAACTATTGATGTGAAAATTGATTGTCCATTTGACAGCACAGTAGCATTTGAAGAACATTGTAAATATTATAAAAAGGAAAAATTTATTAGCATTCTTTTACCATTTTCTTTTAACTTTTTCAGGTGACATGGGGTCAACGTCAGGTCTACAGCAATTTTTTGCAATTGCTTTTCATAATATTTCCAATGAAAAGGTACTGAGGCTGATACGACTGCCAGAAGTGATTGAACAGCAGCAAGAGCTTCATTAAAAAAAAGAAAAGAAAATTTACGAAGCAGAAGAGAAGCTAGACTACTAAAGATTCTACAATAAATTGTACAATAAAAAATATTCCGTATCATATAAATATAAACATATTTAGAGTAAAGTATATTTATTTCATATATTTACATACACACAATTATTAACTCTCATTTAAGTTGGAAAACTTGGTTTAAAATACTGTCATTAAACCCAGTTTACCAATAAGAATGCAATGTTATTAGGAGTTGTATTAACACATTCACTGCTGTGCCTGATTTTATGACTTTCCTGTATCTCTGATTTAAACCACTTTACAAAATCGAAAGTTATAATGATATGGTATTTATTTTCGTTCTCTAGGGGCCCCATAGAACTATTTTAGGTGATTTTCACAAAATGGGTCACTACTGACGTGCTGGTCTGTAATACGCAAAAAAAAAGTATGCAAACACCGCCAGGTCACCGGTGTCACAGCGGCAGTAAATTTGTTAACAGAGACCCGGGCAACCCACGATTATTTGATCTCCTTAATTGGGCATTTAGCAACGGCAACAGAAGTTCGACCACGTCTCCTTTGCTGAACCGATATCTTTGAAAAGGAACATCGTTGTACATTTCGATAGGATTCTGAAAGTATCGAATGTACCTTCTGGCGAGCCGCCTTCGAAATCTATTTCCATTTCATATTGGATTTTCCTCAAAACCATTACCAACTCACTATCATAATTATTTAAAAAATTGTTGTTCATTATACTGTTTCTGAGGTTGACTAACATGTCAAACTACGTCGACGACAAGCGCAAGCGTCATCGAAACGGAACAGCCAATCACAGTGCTGAAGGCTTCGTCAAAGAAGCTCGAAACCTTCCTTAAGATAAGGAGCCGAATAAGGATCCTTCAGCTGTCAAGGAAGGTCTATGAAACGCGAAATAAAGAATAAGGAGGCCTTGTTCCTCAAGGAGCGACTATGAATACGGGGGTTAGATGATTTTTTTGCTCCTCAATTGAAATCGCAGTTTCGTCTGACTTTAGTATACATTAGGGTGGAGCACGGATGTATGCAAAAATATTTTTTTCGAGATTTAAAGTTGTAATAGGGGAGGATTGGTAGGAGCATTATATTAAAGTTAAAATAAATATAATTTTTGAATTAATTTGATGAATATCTTTTGCCTCCGCACGGACCTCAAAAATTAAAATTTAATGATAAAAGTCTAGTACAGTTATGGCCAAGTATTAAGCTTAATTTAATGATAAATGGGTGATAAATGATACGCAATATATAATTCAGTTATATATTAATCACCTTTAATCAAAAATACAACAATTTTTTTATAAAAATATTAAAAAAAAAAACAATTAATTTGCTAGAAAATCTCTTTTTGTGTCAAATTCGTTCCATGATTCCAATTTAGCTTTTATTGCACCTAATCGTGACTTTTTTGTGCATTGAGAAGTGGCAGCTATCGTCGTCAATTTTACAGCACGTTCAACAGCTTGAGTATGGAATGGAAGCCTTAAAAACAACACTTCACCCTTACCACCCGATTCAACAATAGACTGGATTTCTTGGTCAGGCAAGTTTTTCAGAATCGGTGGTTCACTTAATATTTCTTGCCAATTTATTAAATCAATCAATATATGTTGCATTGAAGCATTGCAATTTATAGGTGGCACTTCAAACATTCTAGGTGTTGAAGGTTGAGGCATCCTGCGTGCCTTTAATATGCGCCGGGCTGCCAGTTCTCGAATGTGCTTTCTGTCATC
This sequence comes from Phosphuga atrata, assembly GCA_944588485.1. Lineage (NCBI taxonomy): Eukaryota > Metazoa > Arthropoda > Insecta > Coleoptera > Silphidae > Phosphuga > Phosphuga atrata. The sequence continues at coordinate 8,814,828 of OX155896.1, read as the reverse complement.
AGTTATCATTGCAAGGAGTATGCTCTCGGGATGTGCAAAATAACCATTGCGTTGAATCACAGAAACAATAACCTTTTTAGATCCTTAGAAAGGTATCTGGAGGACCTAATTATGTTAAAATGTTTTTGGATGATGGTTAATTTTTAATGTAGAACGAAGATGGTGCGTAAAATTTTACAACAAATGTAGCCAAAGTTGTCTAGTTTTCTGATGGTGTCTCTGTTGTTACATAAAAAACGTAGTATTCGGTTAGCACGTGTGTTGTATGAGCCAACGGGCATGTGACATTTTACCTGGAGATTTGTTTGTCAAATCTTCTGGGAAATCACCTAAAGTACTGTTAAATATCTGTACTTAAACCTCGGGGCATTTCTGGAAGCAAATCTCCCTCAATGTGCTGCAATTTTTGAACAGGCAGTTGTTCACAAGTCCCGAGTGCTTTCCCTAATGTCCCAGTGTAAGCCCCGAAGTACATCCGTCAAGATGAAAAATCAAGTGTCTCAAAGTAAGTTAGATCATGGGAGTAAACACTGTTATGAAACTGTTATGTAATAAAGTTATCCACTGGAGTGGTTTTTGTAGCCTTTTATCAAGCATTCTTATAACAACCCCATACTTGCCAGTATTTACATTGGTACCATCAAAACCGATTGCCATAAGATGATGTTGGGGAATTCCTTCATGTGATAGAAACCTTGTCATCGCAGTTTCTATTTCTTTAGCTAAACCAACGTTAAGTACTACGTACCCCATGTAAATAGATCCTGGCTCTTGAATTATTGAGATGTGCTCCTCAAATGTCATAGTCCTGTGGCATTTACCACCTTTTTAAATAATCTCATCAATTCTCCCATCAAATTATAAAGCAGACAGTTTTGGGATCTCTTTCATTAACTTTTGTCTAGTTTTAGTCCTCTCTCCTCGTACTTTATGTCTGTCAATGCCCTCGATGTCAGACTTAATGTCGAATAAAACAGATGACGCAATCGCTGCTGTTGCTCTATCTGATACACCATACCTGTCGCAGGTCTTTAGATACGATACGATACGATAACGTAGGAAAATCGACCGCCCAACTACAGCCTTAATACTTCGTTACCTGTTATAGAAGTTAGTATTCTCCGGTAGCGTCAGCGTATGAAAGTCGTAGTAGTTCAGATAATTCCATTAACACCATAAACAAAAGCATTCCGAAAAGAAAAGTTTCTTTTTTTCTGAACTACGACTTTCAAACGCTGACGATACCGGAGAAGTACTAACTTCTATTAACTTCGAGAGGTTCTTTAATCTATTAAAAAAGTATGTTCTTGTTTGGGAACCTTTTTATCCTTGCTATTATTGTTTTCTATCGAAAATAAACTGTAGTTGTAATAATTTCTTGGAATAAAATACGTCTGTTTATTAAATTTTCAATTTGTCTAAAAAACATTTTTTTTCAAAAATTCAATTACGTTGCGGAGGCTTTTACTATAAATCAAATTAAATAATATTTTGCATGGATTAATTTGACTCTAAAATTCACCCATTTTTCACTATTAGATCACTCACAACCCAAAAAAAAATATTTCGTTCCACCCTAGTATACATACAGCAGAATATGATAACAATTTGTTTCGAAGAAGTTTCTATTTCTCGGATCTAGACGTTTCATTGTTATATTTTCCTCGCTCGGTTTAAGACGTAACAAAGATTTTATATTTGAGGAGATGAGGAAAGTTGCATTGTACAATTCGCGGTTTAATCTCGGAGATAGAGATGCTAATAATAAATTCTTGTGTAAAATAATAAATTATTTTTTGTTAGTTTTGAGTAGGAATTTTGTAATTAATTTTATTTAGTTTTTTTAATATATAAATCTATATAAGATTTTCTGAACCTTATATAAAAATTTATTATTTAGATCAAATGTTTTATGGTAGGAATAGAATGGTTGCGACCGTTATTATTTGGTAATCCCTACTTACTGAGTATCCATACACTGAATTAAAAAATGTACTATGTTTTAACTACACTTAATATGTAAAAATATTATATAACTTGATATTTACAGTTATATATAAACACAGTTATATAAATTTGAACACTTAACACGATTTGAGTTTCAACTGGCTATGGTCCTTCACTTTATCTTCTTTCAAATACAGTTTTTTTTATGAGAATTTTAGAAAATTTACAACCTCACTTTTTTTATCGCTCTTTTTGTTATATCGCTCACAAATCAGAAAATCTCTCAGAAATTCAGTTTTTTTTTTTAAATTAAGATTATGTCGTCATGGTTTTTAGGGTTAAAGGGCAATTACCACTGTGACACTCTAAAAAAAAATGTTGGTCTTATTTAACAGTTCATACTTTCAAGAATATCCTGTGAAAATTTCAAGGCCGTATATCTAATATTCCCCGAATGGCAGCCTTCTAAAACGCAACCGCTCGCAGTAATAAAAAAAATTCTGCACCTGTTTTTCGAAAATTTTTCAAAATTGGAAAAAAGTCAAAAAGATAATAAAAATCTGATAAAATTTATACGGATTCTGAAAAATCAATTAACTTATTTGAAAAAAAATAGATTTTCCAAAAATTTGTTAAAAAACAGTCAAAAAAAATACATTTGTTAATAACTTTTCAACATTATTATTATGTAAAAGCAATGTTTCCGACATCTTTAATATATATGAGATTTTTTTCAGATTTTTGTCGTATTCGGAAGTATATCAATTGTTATCAGATTAAACTTTAGAGGTTGAGAAAATATAGGCCGAACGTCCTTAACTTTAAACGCGTTTTTCTCGAAATGACATTTTTCAAATTTGCTCCTGTTGTAACTCAAAGAAAAATTATCCGAATGGCTTGAAATTTGGATAGAGTACTCTTGAATATATTTACTATACCGTCAACTAGGATATTTTTGTTTGGATGAAAATTGACGATTTGGCAATGAAAAATGACCATTTTTTAGACAAAAAGACTTCTTTTTAATAACTAGGCTATTTTGTTGGGTTTTGATATTTTTCGCTAATCCTAGTTCATGGTACAGAAAATATCTTCCAGTTTAACTACATTTTTTTTTTTGGGTTCAGTTACTCGATCGGCTTAAATGAGGGGGGCAGTGGAGCAACTTTTTTTTGGCGCTTCCGAAGGCAGCGCATAAGTCGCTTGGTTGTTAATATTTTTCTATGAAAAAATTATGTAATGAAGGTAAAATATAGCCAAATATGTTCTCAATTTCCTTCAACGTTAGAAATGGAAATAATCTTCGGTAATATTTTTCTCAATTTGCGGGAAAATCCTAAAAAGTACTCCTGTAAAAAGTTTCCTATAGAGATTGACTTTTGGGTTTACGAGGTTTTACAGATATATGGGCGACATCTACTATTATATCCATTAAATATTGCTTGTATTTAATCATTATAATAGTTGAGTTAGATTGTGGTTAAATGTACCATATAAAAAAATAAATGTACCCTTGTATACAGGGTGTTGGCTAAACATGAGGTAAAAATTGTAGAGGTTATACCTTGGCCTATTCTAAGAAAAAAATCTCCTATGAATATTTTTGAACACCCCTTTGTTTCGTAGATACATCGTAAACAAAATTTGACAACCATATTCGATATTTGTTGAAATCATTAATGTTAATAAAAATTATATATATATATATATATATATATATATATATATATATATATATATATATATATATATAAATATATACATAATTTATATATAAAATATTTAACATAGTGATGACTAATACAGTGAAAACCTACTGAGTAAAGGAAACCTTGGAAGACAACAAGAAACTCAACATCTCCACAGACGATATGACCGACAGGAAAAAAATACAGAGAAAAAATAAGAAAACAGAAGTTTGAACAAACTCTCAAAGAGAAAGAAGTGGACAGAAGAGATGAAGAAGAAACACAGTGATTATATGAGAGGTTTCTAGGCAGAAAGAAGGCAGAAAAAATTACATGTTATTTGGTTGTGTTTTAGCGCTCTCCTTAAAGGGGAATTATCGATAATAATAATAATAAAGTGCCCTGAAGATTGTGCCAAAAGTGACTGAAGATTGTCCGTACTATTGTTAGACATCATTAGATCGTGCTCTTTGTGTTTTAGATATTTATCGTTCCGTTATATATATATATATATATATATATATATATATATATATATATATATTACATATATATATATATATATATAAATATATATATATATATATATATATATATTAGGGTGGGCCAAAAAAAACTTTTAGCTTTTTTTAGCTTAAAACTTTTTTTTAGCTACTACGAAAATATCTTCCATGATGACGAAAAAAAAATTCTGGTAAAGTTTCAGCCCTTAATATTAATATTTAGAGGTGGCTCATTGTGATTTTTGATTTCCCATTTAAATAACATAAGATTTTTTTTTGTTTTTGTTTCGATTTTTAATGCACTCGAACGAATAAATGTTTCGTGGAAATGAATACATATTCTTGTAGGAAATTTAACGATCTACAAAAAAAGTCTAAAATGATTTTTTGCTAAGTTGACTCGTTTAAAAGTTATTCGCGGTTAAAATCCAACCTCAAATAGTTGAGGATAACTTTTACAATTTCTTATACTCTATCACAAAATAATGACTCAAAAACATAAAATAGCTTAGTCAAAATCAAACTAAACTAAGTGCAAATAAAGAACTTATTAATTTTTCAGGGAATGACGCTCTCAGGTAAAGTACAGTTCCGAGTGTTTTTATTTTAATTAGGTATGAAAATATAGATTTTTCTTACGATTATCGATTATTTGTAAAAATTTTATTGTTTTATCAAAAAAAACTCGATAAGATTTAAGAAAACTAAGCTATTTTATGTTTTTGAGTCAATATTTTGTGATAGAGTATAAGAAATTGTAAAAGTTATCCTCAACTATTTGAGGTTGGACTTTAACCTCGAATAACTTTTAAACGAGTCAACTTAGTAAAAAATCATTTCAGACTTTTTTTGTACTTTTTTTATTTCCACGAGGCATTTATTCGTTCGAGTGCATTAAAAATCCACACAAAAACAAAATAACTTCTTATGTTATTTAAATGGGAAATCAAAAATCACAATGAGCCACCTCTTAATATTAATATTAAGGGCTGAAACTTTACTAGAATTTTTTTTTCGTCATCTTGGACGATATTTTCGTAGTAGCTAAAAAAAAAAAATTTTTTTTGGCCCACCCTAATATATATATATATATATATATATATATATATATATATATATATATATATATATATATATATATATACACTTATATATATTTAGCATTGACGGAATTTTGAATCGACCACCTATTGATATTGTTTCAGCGTTATTGTTGTATATTGTTTTTTTGATCAGCGACAAACGAACGACACAACGGACATGATTTGCCGACTCCTCCAAGCATCAACAAAAATCGGGCTAAAAATGAACCTGGTAAAAACTAACATTATTAGCAGAAACCAAATCCAAATAACTTGATAATAGAGACTTTTTCTATTACTTTTTACTATTCATCAAATGAATTTACCTATTTGTTAAATAAATTTCACGCATGTCATCAAAAGCTTTCTCTATTTATCAAATGACTTTCACGATATGTCAAATGCTTTTCCGTCTGTTTTATATTTTCGTAATAACGCTGAGAAATGGGAACAAATTAGTTTATTATTAATTATTATACACAAAAATAAGGTAATACATAGTTTATCAACAAACAAGTTTTTTCTTTTAAGATTAAATTTTTTTTTTCAAACAATCACTCCAATATGTTTTTATATGGTGTATAAAATTATTACAATGTTCCGCTGTGATGATATTTGAAGCTTTGTGAATTGCGGCGGTGAAAAATTAAACTCTGAGCGCTCTGTTAATAGTGCTGATCGAAATATGAAAATCCGGATATTCCTCCAAAGCTTTGGCTTTCAAATTTGAAAAAGTCAAAGTGCATTCGGCGTCTACCCAGCACACAACAGTTGTTTCTGTGCTTCAGACAATACTTATTTTCTATATTAACCGGTATGTTTTTTTGCTGTTCAGAATTTTTGTAGGTAGAGTAAATTTTTCTTACCGTATTATCTTTTACACCGAACTGCACGCTGACTTGTACACTGCTTAAGCCAGTATTCATTTTCCTTATTATCAGACCTCTTACTTCATTACTAATTTTCGACTTCCTGCGTCGTAAATTACTTTCTTCCATTGTGACTGACAGGGAAATATATTTGACATAAAAGGAAATTGTTTTGATGTAAAGCGAAACTGCTTCATAAATAGTGAAACATATTTGAAAAATTTGAAAGTCATGTACCAAATAGAGAAATCCATTTGACGAATAGTGAAAAGCAATAGAAAAACTCTGTAGATAGAAAACTAGATAATATAAAGCATACCCGAATACCCCTACCTAGGATACACTATTAAACTAGAAAAACAAAATTTATCGACGAAAAATTCAAGAAAAGTAGGATTAAGCTGGCCTGCATTCGGCAACTTGGAATTCAAACTAAAAAACCCAAAGATCCCCAGAAACCTCAAGCGATAGGTGTACCACTCATTAGTCATGTCAGTAGCAACTTATTGTTTAGGAAGCATGACAATAACACAAGAATGCATAAGTAACCTCAATACCCAGAGGACTATGGAATGAGTTATGCTAGGAATTAGCTTGAGAAACTTAATAAAAAACGGAGATATACGGAAAAGATCGGGCGTTACCGATGTTGCCCAGCCGATAGGTCAACTCAAGTGGTAATGGGCCAGCCAGGTGGCGAGACAGGACCCAATAGGTGCTCCAATAAAATTACGCACTGGCGTCCCCGTGAAACCAAAAGGAGCACAGGCAGCCTCAAAAACGATGGCGGGTTGACAACAAAACAACCGCTGGTAGGAACTGGGCATAGAAAGCTCAAGGTAAAACGGTGTTGAAGGAATTGGAAGAGGCCTTCATTCAGGAGTGGATGGACTTAGGCCAAGGGTCGGCAACTGGTTTTAAGTAAGTTTCTTTAAATAGATTTAACAAATCTTAAAGAAGAGCCTCGAGAAGAGAATAGATGATAAACTTGAATAGCACTGTAGATGATATCTATTCACAAATGTGATATATTTAATAACCTTTTAATTGTTTATGGCTCGTCACCTGCTAATGAAAATACAGGCAATTATTTTAATGAAAATTGATGTAATGTCAAATTCTCTGTCAAAACAATAGAGAATGCGACATCAAAGTGTTCTCTCATGAATTTTTTTGGAGATAATAAAGCAGAATCTTCACTTTAATAAATCAAATTTAAATTTTTTTCAATAAACTAAAAATATATATTTTGGACGGGCTGTAGAGATGTTCTTTTTTGCCGACCCCTGACCGAGGATGAAAGAAGAAGAAGAAGAAGAAGATGCTTGTCTCTCCCGTTGTTTCTGCCTATTCTTGTGAGTTTGGAGTATATTTATGGCTAATCATTCTTGTGAGTCAAGAGCCCCACGTTTATGTTATTAGCATAAAATTTTTTTAAAATTTATTTTGTTTAATATTTGATTTATATTTAATATTATTTTGTAATTCATATACAATACAGAATTTATTTAACAATATGTCAGAGCATAATACTCGTATAAAATTGCCTCTGCGACAATGAACTTCCCACAAATGGAACATGGTATTAATTAGTGCACTTTATCAAGACCGCTCTCGTAATATTGTATGAAATATCTCATAAGTTCCAAAACGGATTCAGTTTATTTGCAAACCGTTTTAATGCAATCAGTAACGTTGACGTATTCATTTGTTCACATGTATCAAAAGCAGCAAACAACAGAATATAGGGTTATAAAATGTAATTAAAAGAGAGAACTGCATTAAAAAATATATGTGATTTTTAATGAAGAAAGTAAAATGAATATTTAAAAATTAGGGTTTAATCGATGGTTTTATTAAATAATATTATATAAAATACCGAATTTTGGATTTATTCGTAAAGTAATTTTCTTTTTCCTTCCCGCATAAATGAGCGTAGCGCGTTTTTTATGTATACAAATGTTTAACTTTAATTATATATTGATTCATTTGTTGAAATACAGTTTTTGCTGGTAGCATGCTTCCAATACACAATAATTTAGTGTCAAAAAATTTGTTTCTGAGTTAAAGTAAATTCAGATAAATAAGAAATGACAAAAACAGAAACTTGTTTGCAACAAGCAGGTATATAAAAAGTATAAAAGTATAAGGTTTTTTCCACAAAATAATTTTGGACCTCCACAAAATAATGTATTATCAAAGTATTCATTTGATAAGAACAGTTGTTATCTGGCAGAACGACCTCGAGCTCGGAAGCCCTTTGTACATTTTTTTATGTTACAATAAGGGCCGATTTTTCAATAGTCAGATAAACAACCAGATAAGCTTTATTCGATGAATATCAATATTCTTGGTTTTTCAATAGTCAGATAGTCGTTAACTGTCGAACAAACCCTCTATCGGAGGAATAAAGTTATCTCCTGCTTCAAGCGCCAGTTATGGTTTTATCTGTCCGATAAGTGTAATGTTTTAGGTTTTGTTTAACAGTTTCGTGTTGTGCGTTTTGGTAAAACGAAATAGTAGATTTGTTATGATGGATCTGTTTGAAAGCATTGACGAAAGCAATCTAGGAAGATCGTGAATTCCTTGATTATTTAAACCCACTCGAGAAAAAACCGAGTTTTATGGGAGAGGCCTGATAATTTTAACACATGGAGCGATAATGAGTTTTGGAGAAGATTTCGATTGAAGAAAGATTCCATTGCCTACTTACTTTCATTGATTGCAGATAAAATTGAACAATACAGAAAGGTAAGTAATTTTCCCTACTTTGTTTGATTGAAAATAAAACACACAAAAAGGTAAGTAAACTTTGAAAACAATTGTTAGGCACATTTCATCCTTATAAAGATATTTTATGAAAATACATAATAGGAATACATATAGGAGCACTACAATTTATTATTGTTTCAGGAATAGTTGTGTGCCACCAATGCAACAACTACTACTCACCCTACGATTTTATGCAACTAGCACTTTTTATAACAATTGGAGATTTTGAAGGACTGCATAATTCCACACTATGCAAAATTGTAAAAGGAGTGACCGAAGCTATTGCTTCAATGCTGCAAAATTTTGTTTCATTTCCAAAAAGTCGTGTTGAAATCTTGTCCACACAAGCTTCTATAACATAGCACGATTTCCAAGAGTCATTGCAGCATTGGATTGTACTCACATCAAAATAATTTCACCAGGTTATTTTATTAATTATTTACTTTATCAATTTATAGTAAATATTTAACTATTATTTCAAGTGGGGATACTGCAGAAAATTTCAGGAACCACAAAGGATACTTCTCCTTAAATGTTCAAGCTATGTGCAATGCAAATTTAAAATTTGTCAACATTGTTACACGATGGCCAGGTTCAACTCACGACAGTTTAATATTTTCAAATTCAGCTGCCAAATATCAATGTGATAATGGTGCTTTTGGTAATGGGATTATACTTGGTGATAGCAGATATTTTTTAAATAATTATTTGTTGACACCACTCAGCAATCCCCAAACAGAAGCCGAAAAATTGTGCAATGAATCCCATATTAGGACTAGAAATGTCATTGAAAGATGCTTCAGTGTCTGGAAAAGAAGATTCCCAGTGCTGAGTATTGGATTGAGGTGTAAGTTGCCCCTTGCCCAAGATATTATTGTGGCCACTGTTATATTACACAATATAGCATGTAGTAGAAATGAAGGTGAGCCACCGATAGATCCTGAGGTACAAATACCACCTCAGCCAGTATTTCCACCATTATATGCTGAACACAACGAGAAACAAAGAAACACAAGGGATAGTGTGGTAGAATATTTTGAATCCCTCACAAACTGATTTTGTAAGAAAATATTTTAAACAGTTCTTTATATATTTTTATATATTATATATAAAAATATCTTTATTTTTTTGGTTATAAATAAAAAACATATATAATCATATAAATAAAGTATTTTTATAATTTAATCTTTTTTCTGCATTAGCCGGAGCTTCAATTGATGTAATTGATCTTTCCTTGTTTCTTCATGATCATGAATGAATGTGCCATTTCTTTCTTGTATTTTTCCTCTACTAATAAATGCTCTTTCCTCGAAATTTCCATTTGCAGCTCTACCAGCTCCAGTCGTGCTGCACTTAATTCATCTAGTTTTGCTGTCACACTGGCTTTAGTGGGTCTTAGTGCATGTGACTCCCTGGACTTCAAACTTTTCGTAGTCCAAGTGCTCCACTTGTTATGCGAACCTGTTATGCATGTAGATTCATTCGAAGTAGCATTAAAAGTGCTAGCAATTTTGCTCCAACCATAATCCTTTTCTTTATTGGTTACAGGGCCAGTTTTCTTATTTTCAATAACAGATCTATATTCAGTCACTAACAGTTAATAACTGTACTACTGCACTACTGAACTTGGTAGAACGCCCACGTTTTCTTATTTCACTCATTTTTTTAAGCAAAAGAATGAAAATCAAATAAAACAATAACACGTGGTATGAGCACAATGATCAGTAAACAAGTAAAATCGAATAAAACAATAACACGTGGTATGAGCACTATCAGCTGTAAACAAGTAAACGACAATAGATTAATGCAATTTGGCGGTTAAAAATATAACTATATTTAATAGACGTTTTGTTGCTATTCTTGTCTAACACTTTGAATACAGTATCTGTGCATCTCGCTTCCATAGAGATATAGTGTGAAGTTGGCTAGTATATACCACTGATCTATTCGCTAGATATTATACGATTGAAAAATTGAAAATATTTATTCGTCGGATAAACAGACAGATAATATTATACTCCAGATAGTCATTCGACGATTTATCTGAGGATTGAAAAAACGGCCCTAAATAACATTTTTACAATTATTGTTATCATTATACAGAATTCTGTAAATAAACTCTAAATACGTATTCCAATTGTAAATTAGTTTAAAACTCATTTTATCAAATGGCATTTCAATAAATATTTGATTGAAGTAAAAAAAGTTTGACTGAAAAGAACTTGAAATTAAAAATAAAATTACAACAAAAAAATCAAAGTGCAAAAGTTTTTCCGACGGAATTAATAGCCTGTTCGATAAAACTTCTGAAAGTAAATTTCCGTTTCTGCGTTCTCTATTATATTTATTACTCAATATTTCCTCTGTGGACCATCGAAACTCGTTATATTAATATATTTATCTTTCATCCTCCCTGTTTAGTTAAAGGTACATTATTTCTGACACCTGCGTTAGTGTTCCGATTCTAATTTCGAATCGAACAATTATGACAAACCAGTTTAACAAAACGGAACGAGAAAATCTTATGCATAAAAATCTTTTAGAAAATACAAATATGACATAATTATCTATATTTTTATTTACTAGATTAAGCCTGATGTTCATAAATACAAAATCTACAACAGTTTTGGCTTGAAACTAATAATATGTCTTGCCTTGCCTACCTATATATAAAATTCGTTGGTGCCTTTTAGCCGTTCTCATCTAGTCTCGTTAATCAGGTATTGTCGGCCTAGACTAGTCCATGTTAGTCTATGACTAGTCTAAGTTTTGTTATCTTGTATTGTAAATTTAAAGTCGTCAATTCAAACTTACTACGTTACTTTGTCTAGTGTGTTCACGTACAGCTGTACGAACTACTTACGTAGGTACAGCTATGTCACGTATTGTGTGTTCAGGCGCTAGTCTTTTCGGTAAGTCGTATTCGTTTAGTATAAATTCAATCAATTTAGTCTTGTTCGTATAGTCTTGGCCGTTTAGTCTGGTCTACTTAGTCTGGTCCCTCTATATTCGTCGTCAAGATTACTTGTCTATTAGCTAGAACGAATACGAGGAAATGAGTTTGTACAACTTCAAATGCATTCTCGCGCAATAAGGTGCCATGGCTGGTAAGAATCTATTACAGAGACCTACGCACAGTGGTCGGAAATCCCAAAAAGCTGGCCAAAATATAACGGAACCGTTCAAATATCGTGATTTTTTAGTCTCCTTACGTTGTTGAGTTTGCTGATTACGTAACTGAATTCAAAATTTCGAAATTCAAAATGGCGGACGTAATACGGCGGATTGTTTTTCGGAAAAACTACCTAATTTGGTTGAAAGTCTAGATTTAGGGGGTGTAAAAGTCACCAATCACAAAACGGAATTCAAAATGACGGATGCAATATGGCGGATTATCTTTCGGAAAAGTCATTTAATTGTGTTGAAGGTCGTGATATAGGGGGTGTAAATGTCACTAATCACGAAACTAAATTCAAAATGGTGGACGCAATATAGCGGATTATTTTTCTAAAAAACATTTCATTTTGTTGAAAGTCGAAATTTAGGGAGTGTAAAAGTCACCAATCACGAAACAGAATTCAAAATATTGAAATTCAAAATGGCGGACGCAATATGGCGGAATAATATTCCTAAAAAGCATTTAACCTTCCGAGCAGCACGTCATTGTGACTCACGTGGTTTTTATAGCTTTTCCTATTTTACCTCACAAGTCAGGTGACTTAAAAAAAAACAAAGTTATATTTTTCTACCAAAATGTTTATTTAAAAATAGGAAAACAGAAACTTATATGTAGAAATATAATATAATTAAAATTTAAAAGAGTTATATTGCAGTATGCAATCAATCACTTCTTTATTTGAAAGTAGGGGACAAATATGCTTTTTGCATGTTGAACATTTTGTTTTCACTTTTCGATCCATAGATCTAGTTGTTTTTGGCAAGCTATCTGGATAAAATGTGTTCCACAATACATATGAAGTAATTGCACCCACATCCAACATATTGAAAAATAACGTCATAGGCCGGCGCCTAGTATTTCTTATGCACGAATAATTTGTTGCCAAATGATCCATCGTGTCAACACCACCCAGTGAAAACGCATGGGGTCCATAGCGTGTTGCTACCCCAGGTGTTGCTGCTGTGCTGATGTGATATATCTCAGGCAGTGAGTATATATCTATAGTCGAAATAAAGCCAAATTTGTGCAGAACATGTAAAATGCAATAGAAAGAGATGTCCTATAAGCCCAGCCGCTACGCTTGAACTAGTAAAAAAAAATTGAGAAAAGTTTGCTCTGGGGTCCGTTGCGGACCCCACGTGATGCTTGGAAGGTTAATTTTGTTGAAAGTCGAGATTTAGGGGGTGGTGAAGTGACTAATCACGAAACTAGATTCAAAATTACGAAATTCAAAATGGCGGCCAATATAAGGCGGATGATTTTCCGAAAAAAGTATTTAAATTTAGTAAAACCCAGGACTTTGCGGTTTTTGACGCTGCTGATTGCGAAACAAATTTCAATAATCTAAAACTCATTATGGCGAATCTATTCTGTGGCGAAAAAAGCATTCAATTTTGTCGAAACTCAGGATTTAAGTGTTTTTGAAGTTACTGATCACGAAACTAAAGTTTTAATTTTAAAATAAAAGTCAAATTTAGGAGAAAGAGGATTTACAGTAATTAGTCAATATTACAATAACAATGAAAGTTTATTAGCTTTCATTATTCCATTTATAATATCTATATATATATATATATATATATATATAAAATGTTAGTATCTCTTACAATTAATCGGTGACGAGTCATCATCGTCAGATGTTTCGCTCGTATTATTAGAAATCTGACCTGATTCTGTAACTGAAGGTGAACTATTGATTCCAATAATTCAACTGCGTATGGGATAACGATCTTAGTTTCTTTGGAGAAAATTTTCGTTGAACTGTATATTATTGGATCTGACGTTACTAAAAGTCTGCAGAAAATTTCTTACATGTTTTTGATGCTATCACATTTTCCTGAAAAATCTTTCAATATATTTGTTACATGATTTCTGGGCTTCTTCAGACGTTTGTGTCATAGGAAGTAAGGAAGATTCCGCTATTTGGTGACCGTGAATAGGAATTTTATGTACTGTTGTTGGCATGAAGTACCACGATTAAAGTTCCACAAATTTATTTGCTTCTTCACTGTATTTGCTAAATTTGTGTATATTGATTCCGAAACCACAAGAAATTACCTGCAATACATCATGAAATCGCTTTATCAATCATTCATCAATTCTCGTTATCGAAGCGGAAATTCCAGTTTTCGAAAAATCTTCGAGCTGTATTTCCGTCATTCGAAGTTCCATAGCCTGGTTTCGGTTGATCAATAACAACCGGATCAATAAAAAACCTAACCTAACCTAATCTGTCACGAAAACCTTGTTGTATATATTTTTTTCTTCTAGCAAAATTTTCTGTATCTTCTTGGCGCCCTTGCCACTTTTATATATCCACTTTGTAAGCTACATGCAAGCAACATTCAAAAACCGTATCCAAGCATGTAGCGACGATATTCCGAATTTAACGCGATCAACATTAAATATCATATCATTAAATTCTTTGGACGTATCCCCACAAAGGTAGCAACGGATACTTGAAGATATATTCGTAATAGAATTACAAACTTTGCCATCTCTCATAGTCAACACAAGTTTGAAATTGATGTTAATATTTTTGCTGCCCATTACAGTTTGAAAAGGGACGAGGTTTCTCTCTTGCGCTTCGATACAATCAACTTCTGCCCTAGTTTCTTCGGTAGTTTCGTGCAAGAATTCAATTATTTTTTTTAAAGCATTTATTGTATATATTCTCTTACATGTTTACATTCATATATCATACTATACACAAATACAATATACAATAGGGCATGTTTAATTGTGCAAAAAAATCTTGGCGACGAGAAACGTCGATTTTTCCAAATAATTACATGTGGGTTGACTATTTGCAAGGGAACAAGTTAAACACAGAAAATATTGGCATCCAATTTTTTGACGTCTCCATGCCTAAATCTTTGTTTGTAGTACTTTGACCAGAAGTACCATCACATCTCCACTTGCATATCAAATTTAAATTACTAATTTTGTATTGAAGAAGACATCCAATAACGTCCGATTGTATCATTAATATTCTTTCAGCTGTATGATTGTACAAGGCTTGGATCCCAACTGTGGCTCCACTTTCAGCTACAGAAACTTCTGACTTTAGAGGATAATATTATTTTGCAGAATCCAATATACCTTCGTAAAGCGGGTATAATTTACAATTTTTGTTCACGCTTAGATAAAATATTAATTGGTATTGACTTCTGGTCATTTTGCCTTCTACTATGAGTGATAATGCTTCGTTGCCTGACAACACATCTTCTGAAACGCGTTCCATAGATTTCCGGTACTTTCGTTGGACTTGCCTGTGTAATATCTCTAATTACATTTGAAGCATGTACATTTCCAGAAGCCTGGAGACCTATGTGTGTAGCGTAGGTCAATTCGTGGACGGTATGTTCTTTATGAACCTTTTCTCTCCTCCTCCGTTTTGACCGATCACTCAAACCATCTCAGCTTGTCGAAAGACGGCCCATTGTGTTTTCTGTACACGGATGCCCCATTGTGTCTTCCGTGGGAGTCCTCCAACCTTCATTTTCAATTGTGAGAGACATAGAACGTTGAGCCACTCGTGGAATTTTGGAAAGAACTCATTTCCTTCCTACTCGCTTGTTGCTACCTCTATTTGAATTCCGATAATAATCTACCCATGGCATCTTTAAAACTTTTCGGCAAAATTTATGGTTGCTTCCATTTTTTTACACCTCCTTCTTAAAAATATCAGTGATCGTTGATTTTCCTGTTCAATACCGATTTCACAAATCTGAAAATTTCCTTTCTTGTGAAAGAAATTTCTTCGGTATTATCCACAATTTCTGTAGAAAGTGGAAGAATCATATTAATAGGAGAATTATCCCCCTGACCAACTTCCTATAAACAATATTTCATACGCAAAAATTACGAAAAACTGCAAACATCATCGCATATAAACTATAAGCGACCGAAGCCACAGCCACTTGCAGCTAATTTTTGGATATGTTCTGAAGAAATGTCTCAACAACAATATAAACTTGGTTTAAGCGACCCGGTCGACCAGGGTTTCAACTTTTTTTTTACTAAGCGGAACGTCAAGAAAAATACCACCATTTTCATTAATTATTTACTAATTCATACATTGTTACTAATAATTTCGAGAAACACATTCAAATTGTACTTAGTGTTTGGAAAAGAATAAATTTTTCAGAAATTCGTTAAGTTTTCGCAATTCTACATCCGTTTGAACTTGGTGTTTCTTACGACGGGCAACAAGCAGACAATACGGCAGGCCAGACGCGTGGCGGGTATACGATCATATTACATGCTAGAATGGTCATAATACATATTAGGTGGTAGCACTGCAACTATTCCAACAATTAAAAATTCCTAGAAAAAAAAAATTCCATCAAATTGATTTTTGTCCTTAGTTCTGGAAAAGTGCATAAAAATATCCAAAATCAGTTCTTTTTTTGGTACTGATTCCAAAAACAACTGACTTTATAATATTTTTAAACTGATTATTCGATTCGAAGAAATGTTGCTAAAATAGGGAAAATTAATAGAAAATTTAGCAAGTTGCTAATATTTTCGTTATTTGAAAGTTTGTCGCAAAACAAAAACATATTTTTTCAAGATCTTCATTGAAAACCTTTTAGGTAGAATTAATTTGCGTCTTCGGTTTATTGCGATTCTAAAGGCCAGTCCGGACACTACGTTTTGCGCAACCTTTTGTTTGCGCAGTCTTAGGACGGAATGAAAACGCTGCAATTTTTAGAGCGTCTACACGGTGCAGATATATCTGTATATTTCGCACAGATTTAGTGAAATCGTCATGGAAGAGGTACCAGTCTGGGCATTTTTGAACAAAATGAATCGGAAAACGGAGCTACCGTCTCTCTAGCTCAGTTATCGCTGCAACTGTACAGTCTTAGCGCTGTTTTCAAAACTGCGCACATTTCCTATTTACACGCAACGTTTTATCTGCAACGTGTTGTACTGTGCAGACGAAAGGTTGTGCAAAACGTAGCATCTGGACCGGCCTTAACACAAATCACAGCGAAATAATTTTCGGCGCACTAAAACTACTCAATTAAAATAATAATCTGAATTATAATTTGCTTGTGTCAATGCTTAGGATATTATTTTAATGCGAAACCCTAAATTAAATTATTCGTCACCGTGGGATTCTTCGGCTTATATTTCTCAACCGGATAAAGAATATTAAATATGACTTACGGAGTCATTTTTAAAAGATCACGTTTCTTAGATTTGCCTCGGAAAATTCATTATTTTCCAAGGTCTTTACTCCAGCGCTTAAATCTCCAGAAATTTAAACAAAATTGATCAAGTCAGTTTATATCGATTTCCAGAAAACTAAAACATCGATAAGGATAAAGCTAGGGTAAGGATACTAGGTTCGTAGTGAGGTTGACATAATTTTCAAATTGTTTTTTTGTCATAACTCAATGAGTCGAGTGCCGTTTTTGTTTGTAAATTTGTGCGCGGGATAATCACCTACTGTTTTTTACTATTTTCGTATTTTCGTTTTTATATTTTTGTTTTCGTTTTTTTTCAACATAATATATCCTCTACCAATAGAAACAAATTTCTGTAGTATACAGAAATTATCTTTGCTAAAACAAAATATTTTTTTTCAGTTAAATTTGATTTGAAATATTAAATTAGATTGGACTAGACATTAGATGTTCAAATTGGACGGTATCGTCCGTGAGCAGACGCTGAGTGTTTCTAGTAGGGTAAAGGCGGGTTCAGAAGCAATTGAGGGGCGTTGACACGGTTTAGGAATATGTGATACATCATGAGAATTAAACATTCGAACAAACATTACACCTTCATCGACTTCTATGCATTCACAAATGCTGACAACAAAAAAAAACCCCGAAAAGACCGATAAATACTGCGAATAACTCGAAAACAAAATGTCCAAAATTCCAAATGATGAACTCTTAACATATATTGCTCACTTTGGGCAAGTCCCTCTAAGAGTTTAGTTTTATAAAATGGCATTTAATAATCATGTATACACTATCAATTATCTTATAAACATAATATCTATAACTTTATTTTATTTTTTAAATAATTAACACAAATATTCAAAACCGATACTGTAAATCTTACCGGGTAGATTTTTTTTAACTTTCTGGACAATAAAATATTTTTTTAGCTTTTGTAATATGGGCCCATGACTCATGTACCCACCTAAAACATTTTACGTATTAAATTATATCCTCCAGACAAACTTCAGTTTTTCTTTCTTGCGAGATCATTGGAAGTGTACCAATTGCATGAATGGGAATGTTTGCAGTTTCTGCAGTGGTGTTAAATTCTTCAGTTATTATAGATACATTGCTATTAACATGTTCTGTTATAGTTTGTAGGTTATTTAAAAGGGAGCTTGCCTCGAAATCTTTAGAACTTACCGAGGTACGATTTTTTAAATCGTACGTCGTAAGTTCTAAAGATTTCGATTAAATGTAAATAGTTTACTTTCAGAGAATACTCTAAGCTAATTTTACACTTGTCACATTTAGTATAATATGTGATCTTATGTTTAATACAACAATATTTAATATGTATATAATATTAGCATGTCCACCGCAATTACAACAATGCTTAAATTTTACAATTTTGTTATTTATTTTTTTAACTCTCTACCAATTTATATCAATATTTCGGCTTAGATTGTTTCAATTATCGATTAACTTTAAAACGAACTTGCCGAGCAACACGAAAAATTGTTCATATTGTTGTATATATATATATATATATATATATATATATATATATATATATATATATATAGTATTTATAGAAAATGTGAAACTTAAAAATTATGGTTTTATCATTAATATTAATATAATTTGTATTAATTATTAGGTTTTTATAATGCGCTGTGCTTATCACGCTGTACGAATTAATCAAGATGTAGGAAATGTGGACGTGTATTTAGACCTATAGTAGTCGAATAAGCATTATAAATTATCAATTCTAGTAGGAATTGACCGCGAGCTGTAAAAAGACTTTTATATGAAACGATTTAGATTTTTACGACATACATACATTTATATGGTTATTATGTTTGTATATCGCCCCCTCATAAGTCAATAATAGTTTCCCCATATTTCGACATAAATATATTTATTGAGTGTTTTATTGGTACTGAAATGGCTTATACGTTTTGCCGCGATGAGACACTATCTGCATGCATGTCTATATCTACGCGACATCGATATTTATAATTCACTGAGGTTATTTTTATTTAAGATTTTTTTTTGTTGGCTCATATCAGGAAGTTTGCAAGGCAACTGCACCCATATTTAATGCTCGCATTTTCAGAAAATGATTGATGGAACATTTAGAACATTTATCTCTAATGCAACTTTCTTAAATAAAGAAACAGACTGAGTTTTTGTGCCTAGTTGCAGGAAAATGAGACAGTGTGTTATATCCAAATCAGTTAGTATAACCTACATTTGATCAATGTGTCAATGACGAACACTAATTATATATATATATATATATATATATATATATATATATTTTTCTTTTTTTTTTCTTTATAATAAATTCACACTTCTTATTATAAGAATATAAGAAGTGTATCTTTTTTCATAAGAAAATTATATATTGGGGTGAAATCAAACTAATTATACCTAACAATACCTAACCTAACCTAACCCAACTTATTAAAGCGGAATATAGCTTGAATATATAAATATATTTAACCTTTCCATAGCTCTATAATAGCATTAAGTCTTTCTAAGGCTACAAAATTATAGTGTATTCCACTTTATAATTCAAAAGAGCAAAGCTGCACTAATGAGAGATAGATATCGAAACGTGTTTGCAGATCGCTATTCACTTGGGCTAAATAGAAAGATTTGCTCTTAAGAATAATGTTATTAATCTAGTTCTTGTTTAGTGTACGAAAGTGGACTGATGGCTAGTAAATAGCTTACAAATATCTGTTGTCATTCAACAAGAGATTTGTTTTAAAGTCTAAAAATTACTTAATAATAATAGAGCTACGAGCTATTTCTCGTTCATAACAGACGAGCTCAGGAAAAGACGTGTTACACTCTATGGAGATCTAGAGAGAATGAAGGGGGACTGATTGAAAAAGAAGATTCATACGTTCTTCCAGAACAGGAAAACAGACAAAGATAATGGATGGGGAGGCAAGACAAAAAAGGACTTCAGAAGAAATTCAGATTTAACAGGAGACTTTGGTCAACAGAGACATATTCAGACAAGAAGTCAAGAAATTCAGAGGTTTTAAAGAAGCTAAAACAAATAGAAAAACAAATGGTGTCAAATGGTCAGATGAGAGGAAAATAGCTCATTCTGAGAAAATGAAAGAGTGTTGGAAGAAGAGGAAGGAAGAAAGAAAGAAATAGTTGTCTTGATGTGCTCCTTAGTTGTCCTGTAACAAATAATAATTATAGAGCTACGGAAATATTGAATATATTGAATATTCAAGCTACATTCCTCTTTAATAAGTTGGAACATAAGAAAAAATAAAGCAACCTGTATGTTCTGGCATCCACCATATTTACCCGGTATTGCTTCAACACATCATTTTTTTGAATTCGAAATGTCAGTGATGTTCCTATGCACAGCGTATCATATTTTAGAGTTTGCTCGTTTTTTATAATTTTTTATAGACGCAAGACAATGCAGATAAAACTGGACAGACTGAGATTCTTCTAATATTTCGTATATTAATTATTCAGCTAATACTAATATTATAAGGAAATTTTTAGAAAACTGGAATGGCTAACTTAATAACCGCGTTGAAATTTCCAATGCGCTGCGGATGAGAATATTCGGTTAGGATTTACGTTAAGAAAATTTTCCGAGTTTCCATTATAATAAATAAAGCCGGCGTGAATATTGGAAGTAAATTAAATGGATTAATAGTTGAAAGATGTTCTAAATACATATTTCATAGTAGACTGCATGGCATTATAGCGGAAGGGAGCGAAATGAAGCGATTTACGTTTATCTTCAACTATCAGGACTGAGTCCTTACAATGGAGTTCTCAATGCGATTCGAGCCGAGAATTATGTTTAATGTTTATGATTCGATATCAAATTTCAAACCGAGTTTTGCACAGGTTCACGACGTCTGCTTTAATAGATTTCAGAGACAAGTCTCCTCCACCCCTCATTAACATGCATTTGAACTCAAATTCTATTCGAACTTAATGGAATATCACACTTTACCAAAGTTATGCTTCTACACTCGAAATTTCAGCGTTTGTTTTTTAAATTTGAAAATCCAATGGAAACTAACGATTATTAATTATTTCACTACGCGAAAAATATTTTTTAATTAAAACCCATCATAAATTGAAACCTAAACTTACACGTTTTATAACTCAAGTAAAATATCTAGATGTGCTTATGAATATGATATGCTAAGAAAGTCACAGATAACTCATTTTACTTTTTAAGCCTGTTAAATCCTGTTAAAAAAGAAGTTAAATAGTTATTTAATCATGAATACCTACTTAATGTTGCTCTTAAACTAATTTTATTCACAAAACAATAACGGAACTGTGAAAATATCGGCCGATGGTTTACATTAATCTAGAAAGTAAACAATGCAATATTAATCTAATAAACATAGGTGAATAGGCAAATATAAATATTGTTTTAACAATATTTATCAAACAACTCGACATTAGATTAAAATTTAGATTAAATTTTCATTTACAATTTACAGCATGTTTTCTATAATTAATTCTATCTAGACTATTTCGATTAGGTTATTTATTTTATCTGTCTATTCCTATATTTGGAACATTATTTGTCTGTTTTTTTTTAATTATTCAAAATTATTACTTATATGGGACATAAGTTTCTATGGAGTCTAAAAGTCAACATTATGAAACAATTCCAATAATTTTGTTCATTAGTTTGTTAGAAAAGTAACCAAGAATATTCAAGTAAAAGAAAGGTGCAATGTGGTGCTGCAAATAAAGCTGTTTCTAGGATATTGATAGCTAAATAGTTATTTTTTCCAGATTGTGGTAGATTTAAAATGATAGTAACTTGCTATTGGCTAGTCTTGTCTGGCCAATCCCGTATGTTTGTTCTTGTTTGCCTAGTATTGTTTGTCTAGTATGTCCAGTCTTCTCTGTCCAGTCTGGTCAGTTCACTCTTGTCTGCTTAGTATTGTCTGTCTAGTTTCGTCTGTATGCTATTGTCTATGTAGTCTTGCCTGTCTTGTCTTGTCTGTCTAGTCCTGTCTGTCTACTCTTGTCGCCTAGTTTAGTCTACATTATCTTTTCTGCCTAGTCTTTTCTGCCTAGTCTTTTCTGCCTAGTCTTCTCTGTCTAGTCCAGTCTGTCTTGTTTTCTCTGCTTAGTCTTCTCTGTCTAGTCCAGTCTGTAGAGTCTTCTCAATCTAGTCATGTCAATCCAGTCTTTTCTGCCTAGTCAAATCCAATCAACATATTTATTTTATTAAGCAAGCATTACATATACTATATTTGAATTAACTTAATAGTAATATTTAGTAAAATAATTGAAACATGTCAAATCATCTCTCAAACAAAATCTTACGGCTCTCTAATACTCTACTAGTGGTAATTTCACGTAACTTGGTAGTACATTATATAAATATTATTGATGATAGCTAGTGTCCATTCTGACTAAAGTTTTGAGGAGTGGTGGAATATAATTAAGATATTTACTACGTCTTACTTTTTTGGTGTTTTGTGTAAACCTCTTTAACTAAAGATGTACTAAATCTGATCTCTAACTAAGATGTACTATAAAGATGTACTAAAGATGGTTCTTTTACACTTGGCTTTAAGTATGCGCCACCCCGGTATCACGCATTTCGCATTCCTTCAGGGTGGGCAGCCCGGTCAAATCTAACAAATCAAATCATAATTAATTTATTCCCCTTAAAAACAAAACAAAACAAGTTACAATTGTTCAGGTTACGTCACATATGGTTTGGTATCTCATTTATATTGTAAAAAATTTTCCCTATCAAATATGTTCTTAATGCCTTTCTAAATGTTTTCAGATTTTTTTCTTCTTTGAATTTCGTTAGAAGTTTGTTAAATATATTTATACCACTAGTGTATGGCCCTTCACACATCACGAGATTCTTCCTTGGTGGATAGATTAGGTGGTTTCTTCGTGTGTCATAGTCATGCAGCGATTTATGTTGTATAAGTTTGTGCCTTTCTTTAAATATGAGACACACAATCTCAAGTATTTATAAACATGGTAGAGTAAGTCTCCCCAATTCCTGAAAATAGGCTTTGCAGGAGGTAGTGACTGAGATCCCAGCTATGGCTCTTATTACTCGCTTTTGAGCTTTAAATAGCATCTCGACTTGAGGCGATAAACCCTATAGCGTTAGTCCATATGTGAGCTTGGCTTGCACCTCACTATAGTATATATTTAAAAGGATTCTTCTTGTAACCATATTTCTAATACTTCTTAAGAGGTATGCTGTGGAGTGTAATTTCTTTATCTTTGCCTCGATGGTGGAATTCCATTTAAGGTTTTCTTCTGGGTATATACCTAGAAATTTTACCTGCTTGGTTCTGACTAACTCTACATTATTTGTTTTCAAGATGGTACACTCACGTATTCGTCTATGCGTTTGGAATACTATTGGTCTTGGAAATTGAATACCATGTAATTGGTCTTCTCCGAGTTTAGAACTAAATTATTTTCCATAAACTATTTGTATAGCATTTCTAACAGGACATTTGCTTTAGTCTCATTTACCTTTGTTTTGTTTTTCAAAATTAAGAAGCTGCAATCATCAGCATATAGAATGAAATGACAGCAGTCGATATACTTAATTAAGTCTGGAATGTATAGCGAAAATAATGTTGGTGACAGAATACTGCCTTGTGGTAGTTCTGTGCTGGTCCTCAGAAGCTTAGATTGACCAATCCCTCTCTGGTTTACAATTTTAACAAATATTTTCCTGTTGGTTAAATATGTTTCTAACCATGCAGCAGTTCTACCCCTAATTCCGTATGTTTCAATTTTATTGAGTAAGAGACGATGGTCCAAGCAGTCAAACGCCTTTGACAGATCGCAGAAAATGCCGACGGGTGACTTTCCCTCGTCTACTTCCTCAAGTATTTTTGTGACTAATTCTGTTTTTGCTGTTTGTGTAGAGTTGTTTCTTCTAAATCCGTGTTGTTGTTTCGGAATTAGGTCATCTTTATCAATAAATAGTGTTTTCGGATTTAACATGTTCAATTCCAGTATTTTTGATAGTACTGACACCAGCACAATAGGGCGGTAGTTTGCAACATTTTTGCTATCCCTTTTTTTCATTACTGGAATAAGCATCGCTACTTTCAGAACCTCTGGGAATTCTTCGTTGTTAAAAAAGTGGTTAACTAAATGCGTTATTGGTTTGACCAGATCCGTTATGGCCATCCTTATAATTTTACATGGATGCCCATCTGGTCCAGACGTGGGCTTGTTTTTCAGTGCTAGAATAATTTTAAGCATTTCAGTCTCTGAGTAGTCCTCAAGGTACATCGATTGCATGTTTAACTATATGTGGTCATTCCTTATTGCCAAAGGTGGAATATTTTTGGTAATTTGATGTGAGCTTATTTGGAAATGTTTGTTAAATATTGTTGCTATAGATTTTGAGTCTTGAATGAGCCTTTGGTCGTTTTGTTTTATGTATATTGCGTTTGTTTCTTTGGTCGTCTTCTTATTTGTCACCTCCTTGATGATTGACCACAGTGTTTTTTACTTATTTGAGGAGTGTTCAAGTCTTTTGCTATAATATGTTTGTATCGCTTTGGAGATTAATTTATAATGTGTTTTTCGCTTTCTTGTGTATAAATCTTTTAGGCATGCAAATTTTTTTTATAGTTGTAGCAAGTCGTGCAGCTTTGTGCTTGATCTTCTGACCGCATTTGTTAACCAGCCCTTATCCTTTCTACGTTCTACCGCCCTTTTTAGAGGGAAGCTTGCAAAAAAGTGATATTGGAATGTTTGAAGAAAGGCTTGCATGTTTCTATTACAGTTGTCTTCTTTATACATATCACCCCACTCTTCTTCCATTAACGCTTTAGCAAATTTCTCCTTGTTTGCTCTTGACAAAGTTCTTATCTTACGGTGTTCTAAACATTTTTTGGCAGTTATTTTTTGCTTATATATATATATATATATATATATATATATATATATATATATATATATATATATATAGCGGTGGTCAGATAGCGTTGTGTCATGTATTGTAATTTTTGACTCTTTGGATTTAGTAAAAATATTGTCTATTTGGGTCTTAGATGCCGATGTCACTCTGGTATATTCATGAACGTTTTGTATTAGTCCGTAGGATGCTAACATGTTCTGTAGGTTAGTACTTTCTTTTGTGTTTCCTGCCAAAGTAACATTGAAATCGCCTGTTAGTATTAAGTTGTCCTTGATCCTAAAGACTTTAGCTAGAATGTTTTCTAGCTGCACCTTAAATCTTGTTAGGCATCCTGTAGGCGGTCTATAAATGTTTATTATATTTGTTATTTCATTCTTGTAGGACCATTTCAGGCCACACATTTCAATATGTTGTTCCATTGATTGTTCTTGTATCGGTAGTGCCATTATTTCGTTTGATCCTGTCGTCGGCCAGATTGCAACTCAAGTTGTTGTTTTTCTGCTAAAATATGTTGTTAGGGTGTATTCGTGTATATATAATTCCGGGAGGTGTAGGGAGTTAGCCCAGGTTTCCGTGAGGCAGATAAAGATAGGTCTTGTTTCTTTTGTGAGTTGTAATAGATGTGCAATTTTGATTGTATTTATCGAGTGAATATTGAGATAAAATATAATCTTTAGATTAGAATTATGCGGATTTGTTGACGTCGAATTGGAAGTATTTGTTGCCCTATTAGATGTAGTGAGGATAAGTTTTTCTAAATGCTGTCCATTCTCGGGCTTGCCCTTGAAAAATTTCTTCTTCTATCTTCAATACGAAAATTGTATCTTTGGTGGAGTATTCCCTCTGGCCAGAAAGAGTCCTTATATACATCATCTTTCATGTCCAAATTTACCCCAATCTTAAAGCTTTTATTGTCTGGTAATTTCGCTTTCGGGATTATTTCTTTGACAATAAAATTGTTTTCAGATTTGCCAGACATTTTTGCTAAATATTTAATAATCATGCTCTCGTCTACATGATCTTTAGCTCTGCCAATATATAGCCATATTTTCTTTTCTTCAATATTCCTGCCAACTAAACCAGAGATGTTGTCCGTTTCGCTCACCACTGCCCTGCCTAGAGAAGCTCGGTTTCTCCTTCTCTTTGGTTCTATGAAAACTTCTATTACTACTTTAGAGGCCTCTATTTCATTATTTCAAGAATTATTCTCCAGTCTCGTAAATTAAAACTAAAATTATTAGGTGTACTTCTGGTTGCCGGAATTCCTTATTTATTATTTTGGGCGGCTTCTTCTAGAATTTGCGAGAGTTGACTAGTTTCTGCGTCAATTGATTTTGTGGTTAGAGAGTGTTTTTTTTTTTCTTTTAGGGTTTCCACATATTCTTTCAGGATCTTGTTTTTGTCTTGGGTTTCCACACCAGTTGTTTTATTAGAGTAATTTCATTCTCTAGATATTTAATTCTGGTAAGTTCTTCTGTATTCTCAGCAATTTTATTTGAGTCAATTGTATGATTACAGCTTGAGGATCGTTTGCTAGCATGTGATTTCCCCGGATGAAAATTTTGTATACTTTACGCAAACTACAGGATCACGCACTTTTTTGTTGCAATAATTGGAATTTAAATTTTCACTGTTTATGTTAGCTTCCGCCATGTTCGCTGACTCGAACTCAATTCTGGCTACTCGTGGTCTTCTCTGGCTAGTCGTGTGAGTCTATTTTTATGTGTCTACTTTTTTCTGTCTAGACTTGTCTGTCTAGTTTTGTTCGTATAGTATTGTATGTCTAAAGTTGTATGTCTAATCCTGTATGTCGAGTTTTGTCTGTCTAGTGTTGTCTATCACATTTTGTCGGTATAGTCTCTGTCTGCGCAATCTTGTGTGTCTATTCTTGTCTGTCCTATGTAATGTGTCTACTCTTGTCTGCCGAGTTTTACTCGCCTTTTTAGTTTTATCTCGCCTTTCTTGTATAGTCTTCTCCTGTGCCTGTCTAATCTTTTCCATCTAGTTATGTTTCTCTTGTCTTGTAAGTTCTTTACTCTTTAAAGTCTTGTTTGTCTATACTAGGCCGGCGAGAGAATGCATCGCGTCTCGACGAGTATAGCATTGTGCTGCGCATATCCCGACCGCCACATTATTCCGAGCGCGTGGTGTTTAGTTGTCCGCACGCGTTTGAAAGACGTAACTAGCACATTTTTTCTTAAGACAAACTATATATCTAACGAATAATTCAAGTGTTTTTTCTTTAAAAATAATCTCGGTAAGCTTTTCGGTAAGCAAAAAGAAAAAAAATAAGTAGAAATGCAGTCAATGAAGGACTTACAAGGACTGAATTTGGCGCCAACAGTTCACTTGGGCGCACATCGTGGCCCCTTATACCTGGACCCAGTACAGTTGCATTATCTCGCCGGCCCGAGTATAGTCTTCTATGTCTGGTTTTGCCTGCCTAGTGTTTTCTGTATAGTGTTGTCTGACGGGTCTTGTCTATCTGATAATGTCTGTCTTACCTTCTCTGTCTCGCATAGTCAGTCATTTCTGTCTGTCTAGTCTAGAAGATTGGAAGGATTCTAAACATCGAATTCGATTCGAAGTAAAATAATGGAAAGTTAATATAGTAAGGACTATGTGAACATCCTTAAATACATAAAGTCAACCATGGACCTGAATACCAAGACATTTTTTTTAATTGCCAGGTTTAGATGCGGTTATGGAGAAAGAGGGCTAAAGTTTTGGATGGATGATAAGTATGGCAGCTGTAAATATGTCGGGTAGGCAAGGACATGTGGGCGCATTTGGCAGAAGAGTGCGGAAAAGGAGAGTGGGCTGAAACAGGGAGAGGTTTTAGGGAATAAATGGAAATATTACATGAACAAAGATGGTAGTGGAGTGGTAATGATGGAAAGTATAAAGGGATGGAATTTTAGTTTAATTAAGCCTTTTTTGCCAACTATTGACCGCAAAGAACTTAAGATTTTTTTGTTTTTCTTCTTTTCTTCTCCCAGAAGGTCTTCATGCGTTCGTTCTTTTCTTTCTCTCCTCATTGGAAACGATCCGTTTGGGCCTCCGCATTCTTAGTTTATCCTGAAATGCTTTTATACTGTCTACTCTCCTTCTAAACTCTCTACTATTGTGGGCCAATAGTAGTATATGTAGTGTGATTCCACCTTCTGCTGCATTCCTTTTCACCTCATCTACCCATTTAGATGGGGCCTTTAACCTCATAATGTACTTGCAGATCCTTTTGGTCAGTCTGCATTCATCCATTCTTAGTAGGTGTCCGTAGAACTTTAACCTCCGCTTCCACATTGTGTCCGTGATCTTCTCAGTCTATTTGTAGAGTTCTTCGGTTTTCCTTATCCTTCAAGTCCAATCAGTAGTTTTCTGTGGGCCGAGTATTTTCCTCCATTCTTTCTTTTCGTGTTCTTGATACTCCCCCTTTTTATTTAAAATAAGACACTCCGAGGCGTAGAATCCTTCAGGTTGTACTACCGATTTAGTGTCTCTGATTTTGGCCTTGTAGGATAATGCCGGTTTGTTGTACTTATTCTGCGTTAGCTTGTAGGCCAGGTCGAGTTTTCTGGCTCTTATTTTAGTTGCTTCCTTTTCTAGTCCGTTGGGTTGGATCCTTTCCCTCAGGTATTGAAACTTGTCTATTCTCTTTTTCTTCTCATGATTTACCTCCATGTACCTCTCAATTTGGTGCTTGTACTCCATATAACCTGTTTTTTCATAGGGGATTTGAAAACCCGTTTTTACTGCGATATCATGAAGACACTCAAGCATCTTTCGAGCGTCTTTTCGATTTCCAGGTTTTTCCTCTCCTTCCTAAGGCGTATTCCTCTTATTCTTTCCAAATTCTGTGCTTCTTCCCAGGTTTTCATTATTTTCTCCGTTACGATGTTGAAGACCTTTTGGGATAATCCATCTCCCTGCCTGACTCCTGCCTTAATTTCAAACGGATCAGAAATTTCCCCGAAGAACTTGATTTTCGAGATGGTATTCGTCAGTGTTTGTTTGATGATTTCTCTCGTTTTTTGTCGATTCCAAACCCTTTCAATGTACTAAATAATGATTGTCTGTCAATTGAGTCGCATGCCTTTTAAAAGTCGACAAAGATGACCACAGTGTTCTTGTTCCTTAGAGCTAAAGCCCTTAGAGACTTTTATATTGAATATTTGTTCGGTGCATGACCTTCCTTTTCGGAAACCAGCTTGGTATTCTCCAATGAGTTGATCAGCCTGTTCTTCCACTCTGCTCAATAAAACTGACGATAGTATCTAATAATCGATTGGAAGTAGAGAGATCCCCCTGTAATTTTGGGTCCATTCGATTCCCTTTCTTATGAAGTGGGCGCACATTTACAGTCATTTGGGATGCCCTTGTAGCTCCGCTTTGAAGGTTATATAAAACTCCTTAGTGTTTTTCCTTAATAATTCTTTTTTCAGTATTTTCACCCTAGATGTGTCATATCTTCTCTTTTGAGATCTTATGACTTTGGCAGCTTCTTCCTTTCATTCCTGAAGTCTTTATTACTAAGTCGGTTTTATTGGAATAACACCTCTTCCATGAATTTCCCCTCCTTTCAAGTGCTTCATCACATTTTTTATTCCATCATCTGTGCTTCCTTATTCTTAGGGGGTTTCCCAAACCTTCAGATGCTTTTTAAGGTATTTATCTTTCATTTGCTTTAGAGTCTCAGTATTGTTTCTGGAATCCTTGCTTATTCACCGCTTGGGTCTGTTTGGCTGGATGTTTTGACTGGTCTGATTTAATGTTGGCACCGTTTCTCACTTTGTCATTTAGGATTTCCTTAAGGTTCCGGGTTGTTATTGCGACATGATCGATCTGGATCTCCCCTAGTATCGAGTTTGGAGAGACCCAAGTCTGGACCCAAGTCCAGATACCCAAGTATCTGGACATTAGTTTCAAGTTGAATTGTCAAATCCGCAAAGTTGTTCGCCATTTAGACTTTATTGTTATTATTTGTAAATTTATTTATTATTGTTTTTGTATAAGCAGTTTGTAGCAAACAGGTTTAACACGCAGACGGATACTAAGTATTCGTAATAAGTATGCGTGTTACGCTTAAACCCACACGTACGTATATATCTCCTGAAAATGACGAACGTTTGTTCGCCGGAACGTTGAGAATCCTGTTCTTTTCAGAACCAACCCTCAACATCAACCGACCAGACAGCCGCAGGATTATAAGAAAGAGTGGTGTATTTGAGGTTTTCGCGCATGCAAACACAGTTTCTATTGGGCACAGTTTCTATTGTAGATTTAATTTGTCAGGGGTTCCGCGTTGATGATGAGGGTTGGTTCTGAAAAGAACCGGATTCTCGACGTTCCGGCGAACGTTCGCCATTTTCAAGAGATATATGCGTACGTGTGGGTCTAAGTCTTAGACGCATACTTATTTCACACTCATACATACTCACCACTCCTTCTTATAATCCTGTTGTTGTCTGGTCCCATATGTGTCGGATTATGGAGATTATACTGTATATATATATATATATATATATATATATATATATATATATATATATATGTATATATATATATATATATATATTCATTTATTTTAATTCAGTTTGTCTAGTTCTAAGTCTGGTATTTGAATTTTCCCTATTTCGAATATCAATATTTTATTTCGAAAAAAGAGACACGTAGAAAATACATGAAATCTGAGAGAATGGAAAATGTATATCGAGATTATAGATAATATATGTAAAATAGAAAAATAATAGGTTTCCTTTGACGGAGTCAAACATCGGTTTGACGATGAATATATACGATACTCAGCGAGAATATATACGAGCCAGAATAAAAATGTATCTTTGGCGAAATCGAATGCTGTAAGTTGCAAATAGGAAGGGCGTGTTCGAAAATAAATTATATAGACGGATTCATAAAGAGGGGCCTAAAGATAACTGTACTGTTATTATGTGGAATAAGCGTTTTAAAGTGCGGCGGATACCAGAATACATCAATATCTCACTTTTCTTCTTCCCGTCCCTTCTTTTATGTTGTTTTCCTACGGAAATTATTTAAAATTGAATTTGACACGAACTTAATTTTTCTCGTTAATCCCGTATCGAAATGTTATTTGTCATAGATATTAATTTTTTTCTAAATTTTAAATTAAGGAAACGAAATTATTGTTATACATATGGATGTATTTCTGATTATAAATATGGAGAGAAAATAGGCTAATAAGATTACATATACATGCGTAGCAAATAAAACCTGAAATAGGGAAATTAGATAGACCACATTACCAGATAGGAATAGAAAAATAAGACAATACAGATATGATGAGATATAAAACGATCATTGTAGATGCACACATTTGGTTTATATGGAGAGTTTGGTATTTTGGTTATTTATGTTTGTAAGGTGTGACCCAATTTTGATCATGTATCTTTTTTCTTTGTAGGATTTGGCATATGACTCAACTGTTTGAAATTTATAGTGAACTTTATCCCGACGTTTAGGGAAAAACATACATTGGAAAATAAAGATATTAACAAGGGTCTGACAAAACGTTAGCGGAAACATGACTTTATCCACAGAGTGTCTACACTTTTCCCCTTTTCAGTTTATTTCTTTTGCAAAAAAATCTAATATATTGAACGAAAGAATTCGATTGGGATTAAATAATAACTCACACAAGGCTGGACAGATTAAATTCCTAATATAGAATAAATAATTCTGTTACTGTTCTGTTTTTATTGAAATGCAGGTGTTTTATTTGTCTTTTTCTTATATTTTGGCTAGTTCCGTTTGTACAATCTTGCTTTTTAATTAAAGTTTTAATTAAAACTTTATTACTTTAATAATAGACAAATAAATTTAACCTTATTTATTACTTTAATAAATAAAACTATTATTAAAAATAAATAAAAATAATATAAAAAAATAAATTATTTTAAAAATATAAAGATACATATTTTGAATAAAGTTAAGAATATCCCAATATAGGATAAATTAACTGTACTGAATATACTAAATAACAACGACAAAACGAGAAACCAGGTTGATATAATAACAAAATGCATCAGACTATCATTTCTATACTTATACATTATTTTGTCATATGAATTAATTGATTGATTAATTGAATATTATATTGTCGTATAACATTGGGAGAAATTACTATGTGAATCTTCAATAATAAAAGTAGATAAATTAATGAATTAGGTACAACATTTCAATTCTATATATCACGGCTGTCCAACCATTTGTTCGCGATCTAGCCGTCGATCGCAGTGTGATTTTGAGTCGATCTTTAGTTTTCTCACACTTTTGTGTACTTATTTAAAAATTCATTTCGATAAATATAAAGTAAAAGTTCAAACAAGCTTCTCGCACACTTAATACACACAATGTTATGTAAACTGTCTTTAAAATAGTTAATCCTATACGTGGCAATGCCTTTCAGAGTGTTTGTTTATATTAGTAAAAGGGAATAAAGGTAACTTTTGCTGCACACTAATGTGGGTTGGCTCAGTAAAAGTCGATTTCTCATACGGTTTCTAGAGTCATTGGAAGACGTAAAAAGTTTCCACTCTGAAAGAGGTGACAGTTACCCACAGTTAACAAGCAAAGAGTGGTTATTTGATATGTCATTTTTGGCAGACTTTAGATCAAAACTATACGATTTTAATCTTGAACTACATGGTAAATGTACTAGACATGATAGGCTCGATAAGAACTTTTCAGCAACTTATAACAGTGATGAAAGCGAATTTAAATGATAAAAATTCAAGAAATTTCCTAGCATTGGAAAATATTTTCAGACACATCCTGAGTAGGGTTAATTAATTCAACCCTAACAAAATGATTCTCGTAATTGAAGTTGTTGAACAACAATTTGAGACAAGATTTGAAGATTTTGGTAAGATTCAAAATATTGCACTATTTTTTTAAATGTGCTTCAAAAAGATATCAACATAAAAGAAATTGTATGTCAAATATGTACAATATTTGTAGCAAATCAAGATAAGCTAGAATTGAAAATAATCAAAGTTTAAAATGATTTGTATTTGAAATCTTGGCAAATGCGGCATAAAAATTGATACCTTGCTTCGGCTCGAATGACGTATTTGGCGGAAACCGCATTTTCTGATATGAATGCGTTAAAATCAAAAATAATAAATTCTTTAACTGATGAACATCTTGATCAATGTTTACGATTATATCTTTCATCATATGATCCCGCCTTTGAAGATATTGCCAAATCCATGCTAGCTAGGGCTTCACACGAGACGAGATAGAGCGAGAGTTTCAAGAATCTCTTCTCACGTTAGTTGTGAAAAAATTACTCTTGTCTCAGTCTCGCTCGCACTCTAGGAACCATTTGTCTCGTCTCATCTCATCTAATAGCGTTCTTACTACAACTTATTGTTAAGATAGTCCAAAACGATGTAATCATTAATTTTATTGTAATTAATATATGCGTGGTTAATTGTTATATAGATAATCGTAATATGTATAATAAAATACAATTTTACAATACTATTTGAAGTTACAAGTTACGAAACAATGAACTTTAATAATTTAACTAACCGAAATTTTACACTTTAAGGGCCTCTTTCACCATCCTCAAGTAAAGTGTCGAGTAGGCTTTCCACAAGTTAAAGTCACCCGTAACTCCATGTGCGAGTTTCACGATGTTCGAGTAGCACTAATCATAAAATTAACCGATCCGTAACTTACTTGCCACGACATCTGCCCAGTACCTAGGATTCGTGTATTTAAATTGCGTATTGATTATTTTACGGACCTAGATAAAATTGATTTTTTGCCAGATCTCGTCTATCGAAAAATGCAGTAAATCAAGTGCTCAAGTTAATAAAACATAAAATAATCTCTAATTCTAAGGTAAGTGGAATTTTTTTCATTATTCAAGTGATTTTACTAATAACCTATAAAATCTACTGAACTTCTTAGCAATAGGTAACCATACGTTTAATCCCTTCTACTATTTCAGAAATCAAGCAGTTGCAACAAAAACAAGTCTGATACTAACGCTAAGATATCTTGCTACTAGATCCTACTTAAGAAGTGCGGCTGATTCTTGTGGTGTCAGTCCACCAACAGTAAGCCGTATTGTTAACAAAGTTACTGCGGCTATTGTTGAACTACGCCCCGTTATAGTAAAGTTCCCTGACGACTTAAGTACGCTACAGAAAGGTTTTTATGAAATCGCAAGATTCCCCAGCTAATAGGTTAGGTTAGGTTAGTTTTAATCTATAGCTCAGATTGTACCCATGCTACAATAAAGTCACCTGGTACGTTTTATTTTTGAATGTTATTATTGTTATTGTTATTACTTTTCATTTCAGGAGGTGATTCAGCTAAAAATTATAGAAACAGAGAGGGTCATTTCTCAATAAATGTTCATGTGGTTTGTGACAGCCAAGTAAAATGCTTGGATATTGTAGCGAGATGGGTCAATCCAGCGTTTGTCCATGATCAGACAATTTTCAATAATTCGTGTTTAAAAGAAAGATTTGAAATTGGAAAATTTAGAGATGGCTTACTTCTTGGTGACAGTGGATATGAATTAAAACAATATTTGTTAACACCCTTTCTGAATCCATCACCCCTGCAGAAAACTTATATAATGAGTCTCATATTAGAACAAGAAATACAGTTGAAAGATGTTTTGGTGTGTGCAAAAATAGGTTTCCTGTACTTAGACGGCAGGTAACATTAAAATTAGCTCGTGTACAAGCTATAATAGTTTTGTGCTTTGTACTACACAACATTGCGATCAATGAGAATAAAAGGAACTTCGAGGATAATGACATAGACTCTGATATGCAGACTCATGAAGAAATTGCAGCACAGAGCACTGGTGTGAATGATGCTAGGAATAGACTGGAGAAAGAATATTTCTTACCCTTACTTAATAAATAAAACAAACATTATTCATTTAAAATTCTTTTCTAAATTTAATTTATATTCATCTTCCATCCATTTGCGCTCCTTTTCTTTAAACTCCAACTCCTTCTTCCGTTCATTTTCTTCAAACTCCCTCCATTTGCGCTCCTTTGCTTTAAACTCCAACTCCTTCTTCCGTTCACTTTCTTCAAACTCCTTCCATTTGCGCACCTTTTCTTTAAACTCCGACTCCTTCCTTTGTTCATTTTCTTCAAACCCCCACACCTTTTTTTTTACAATGATTTCTGTTTCCGAAAATTCTTTTTGAAGTTGAACTAATTCCAACTTAGCCCGAATCAGGTCATCAAAAAGTGTTTTTTTTTCGGTGTATTAGCTGTAAAGAAAACAATAGTGAAATGTAAACTTTTATATACCTTTCTAATGGTATTAATATGTCTTACCAATCAATGCAGGATGTTTTCTTGATTTTAAATTCTTTCTACTACTGACATCCCACTTTTTATTAGAAGTACTTGGAGATATGCCACATTTTTCACTTTGAGAATCATTGTCTGCAACAAAAATTAAAGTAATAGGAACAGAAAAGTTAAAAAAAATAATATCTCTACATACCATTCATATTATCCATATCTGTTGCTGCACTAGTAGTGGCCAGCAATGGTTCACGCTCATTTTTAACTAGTTCGACTAGAACTTCTGTAAAGGCTTACAGTATTACTGTTCATAACGGGTAATATTATAGATACTTACGCTTTTAAGTAGCTTCTACAACCTCAGCTGTGTCCCTATCTATAAGTGTAATTTCAATTAAATCTTCCATTGTCGGAACATCAATGCAGTCTGTATCAAAGCATAATATTAAAATAAATAATTGTATGTTTCTTTTGCGAGTGCGAGTCTCTTTTATAAACATTAAACTTACCTTGACTCTCTTGAGTTTGTGGTAGTATATCTGAGTCGTAAATACTTTCCAAACCATCTGTGCTTAAACTAACCCTACAATTATTTTGCTCTTCCACATTATATAGCGGAGATGCTGTGTTCTTGCCACCTCCAGTACGGTAAAGTTCAGAGTGTATTGCAGCAGTTTTTTTTCTAACCGTACGTTTTAGGCCTTCCTACTTGATCTTTAATGTTCTGGTCGATCTGAATGTGCCTCCAGATCGAGCATTGAATTCGCTTTGGATGCTTTCGCAAGCGGCTTCTTTCTTCCTCCACGTGGAAGCATCACTTTATGTGTTTATTCTCAAGCACAGTTTATTTCTTGATTAGGGATACCAAAACGTCCCTCTCATATAAAGAAAAGTTTCAACTTCTCTCTCTTTTAACTTTATCCATTCTGTACACAAACACTATAATAACACTGTATAGAAACGAATAAAAACTTGAACTATGAATACGTGCTTCTCTTGTCTCGGTGTGGACTGATATGTTGTCATGTGTCCTGTGCTGATTTGGCGGTTTTGAGCTTTCGCCCAGCTATCCCGCCGTGTTGTTGTTTGTCTTTCGTTGGGTCTGGGTTTCGTTGGCTTTACTTGATTACAGTTGGGTCTTGTTGTCTCGGTATGGTTCTCGGTTTTCTTCGTTGCTTCTTCTGTGTTTCATCTTCCGTGGTTGTTGTCCAGTGGCCTGTGGTCCTGATGTGCTTGGTCTTGTCGTTGATGGTGATGGTTTCTTCTTCTTCTTGGTTCGGTTTACGCTTGGGGGTGGCTTCGGTGGCGCTGCGTGTGTCCATCGGTGTGGTTCTTCTCCGTGGGGCGACTACAGTTGCTCTTTTGGAGGCGGCTTCGTTTGTCTTCTCGGGGGCGGCTTCAGTTATCTTTTCGGGGGCGGCTTCAGTTATCTTTTCGGCGGCGGCTTCGGTTTTCTTTTCGGCGGCGGCTTCGTTTGTTTTCTCGGGGCCGGCATCAGTTGTCTTCTTTGGGGCGGCTTCGGTTGTCTTTTCGGCGGCGGCTTCGGTTGTCTTCTCGGGGGCGGCTTTGTTTGTCTTCTCGGGGACGGCATCAGTTGTCTTTTCGGCGGCGGTTTCCTGGGCTTTATCGTTGGCGGTTTGGTTCTTCATTAGTTTCGTTATGTAATTCATCATTTGGACGAGGACCCTGTTATCCACGGTGTCCAAGTAATCGGGGTCGAAATACTGCCGAAAGCCGCGAGGGCTTCGTTGGGCGTTGTCGGAATAAAGGTGTTCATTGTTTGACAGCGTTTGACAGCTGATTCGTTGTTCAGAGGTGACCATATTTATATCTCCTTCCGAAATCGTCCAAGGGATTATACAAAAAAAAACCATCGTAAAATATCTATTAGAAATTCATAAAGACATTTGGAATTTTTTATAATCCATACTTGGAAGGATCTAGTATCTGCGGCCCGTTTTAAAAAACCCCATTGATAAACAACAAATGTTTGAAATGTAAAATTTTTAGGAACTACAATTTTAAATAAAAAATATTGGCAAATAAAGTAACAAATTAGCTTTCCAAACTAGACACAACACCACAAATGACAGTTGACAACTATCAATGACGTTTGACGAGTCATATTTATGTATATTGAACGACTGTGACGTAAATTTGTTACGTCATCCACTTAACCCTTAAGTTGTTACTCGAAGGTTTATTATTTTTTGTGAAATTGACAAAAGATACTCGTAACTTTTACTTGCAGATTAACGTTAACTGGGAAGTAACTAATCAACGCTTTACTTAGAGATGGTGAAAAGATGGTTAGAAGATAGTGAAAGTCAAAAGATGACCAAGTAATGGTAACTTGCCCGAGGCCAGAACGGCAGTTTAAATTTATTCAAGAAAATATTACGGTTGCCCGTGTCAAAGTCAAAGATTGAAGAAGAAGTATGAACGAGATCAGAAATGAGACTGTCATGTCTCGCAAAAGCGAGACAACATTTACTCTCGCTCTGGCGAGAGCGAGACTGCATACGGTTTCCGGCGGAGGTTTCAATCCACGACCCCAGACCCCCCACAGCTCGCTACGCGTTTTGTAGGATCTTGGCAACAATATATACAAAAAAGTAGATCTTGTCAGTCTTGTCCAGTCTTTTCCAGTTCCAGTCCTATCCAGTCCTGTCCATTCTTGTCCAGTCTTGTGCAGTCTTGTCCAGACTGGTTCAGTCTCGCCCAGTCTTGTCCAGTCTTGTCCAGTCTTGTCCAGTCCTGTCCAGTCTTGTCCAGTCTTGTCCATTCTTGTCCAGTCCTGTCCAGTATGGACCAGTCTTGTCCAATCTTGTCCAGTCCTGTCCAGTCTTGTCCATTCTTGTCCAGTCCTGTCAAGTATGGACCAGTCTTGTCCAGTCTTGTCCAGTCTTATTCAGTATTGTCCAGTCTTGTCCAGTCTTGTCCATTCTTGTCCAGTCTTGTCCAGGCTTGTCCAGTCTTGTACAGTTTTTTCCAGTCTTGTCCAATCTTGTCCAGTCTTATCCAGTCTTGTCCAGTCTTGTCTAGTCTTGTCCATTCTTGTCCAGTCTTGTCCAGTCTTGTTCAGTCTTGTACAGTCTTGTCCAGTCTTGTCCAGTCTTATGCAGTCTTGTCTAGTCTTGCCTAGTCTTGTCTAGTATTGTCTGTCTAGTCTTGTCTGTTTTGTTCTTTCCATCTAGTCTCGTCGGTCTAATCTGTACTGTCTAACTTGTTTATAAATTGTTTTCAATTTTCTATAAATTTTTTTCTATAAATTTTATTATAATTTCGAAATTTTAATTTTAGTTTGTTCATTAAAGCAAATAAACCCTAAATTTAACAGAAGTTTGCAAACATATTTGCAATTACCCTGTTTGAAAATGAATGAATGATGATGATGAAATCTTGGGATGTGCTTGAGCACTTGAATTAAATTACATCAAAATTGTTCATCACTATCCAAACCGAAACAAGTTTTTATGGACTGCCATGAGAAGTGGAATTTGTGAAATAAAACATCTCGGGTCACAAATATTCGTTCGTCAAAATATTTGATTAAGTTGTAATTGTTTTTTATACAAATATTTGTCTCGTGCTTTAATATAGCACGCGTGATTTTACTTTTGCAAATTCAAATGAAGAATTTTTTTTTTAAAAACTGTTACTAATTACAATCGGATATTCTAGTGAAAACATATTAATTAACAGAGCT
Organism: Phosphuga atrata; assembly: GCA_944588485.1. Lineage (NCBI taxonomy): Eukaryota > Metazoa > Arthropoda > Insecta > Coleoptera > Silphidae > Phosphuga > Phosphuga atrata. The sequence goes on along the minus strand of OX155896.1, from coordinate 8,775,627 downwards.
GTGCAAAATGTACTTACTTTTTATACACACGAAACTGCAAAATTTATAAATCAATTCTGATTATAAATCGACGCAAATTAAAATTCGCCATATTGTTTGCTTATGCAAAATCAAAAGATTGTACAAAAGAAAGGCAGAAAGTCACCTCCACCCGAAATCCCTATTGAACTCATTACGTGGGTACTGATATATCACCTAGATTGCATACAGAAATCGCTATAAAAATCTTCTCGACTAATTAGCCAATAGGAACACGGCAAAATATCCGAAGAGACGGCGATGTACTACGGTCGAAAGTCAATTTTAACCGAAATCCCTACTGAACTAAATAGACTTTTGGCCTAGACTGTATAAAGATACAGCCACTAATAAGACAGATCGTCTGGATTAATTAGCCAATAGTGTTAAATAAAATTCTGCAATTTTAAATTTGCCGCCAAAAAACCCGATTGTATTGGTTGGTAATATAGAGCCCTAGAGTTAGTTGAAAAATCGTCGAATGTTAAGAACGTTGTGTGTGCCCCTTAATATTGTTAATAAAACATTTTATATAAAAATTATCCTTTCTTATATAACGAAAGTGTTCGCTCAACAAAACAAGTTCAATTCTAACAAATAGGGACGCGACGTGGCAAATCTTCAGCAAGCACGAATATAAAAACAAACAATTGCGTTTATGCAGACACAAAAACTATCGTATTAAAGAAATAAAATTAAAAACATTTATATTTATAAGTAAATGTTTGTAAATATCGTATTAATAATTCATTTAAAAGAAATGCAACGATTTGTGTAAATAAATGTGATTCGAGCGTCGTTTTGTGTAGTTTTTTTGTTAGTCTGCACGGTAAAAAACATTTTTTTGTTCTCGGAATCCGAACGTTTTTTGTGGACGGAGAGAAAATTAGGTCAGTAGAGTGGTGGGGTGTAGTGTGGAGAAGTTTGTGTAGTGTGGTGATTCTTTGTGGTGAATCTTCTCGATCAAGGTAAGATTTTCAAAACTAATTACCTATAAATAGTAATCAATCATTTGATAACTTGCAAGTAAATACAAATAACAAATTTGAACGAGAATTATTAATACATAAAACCTGCAATTCCATATGTATTGCTTATTATGTTTCTTGTTTCAATTTTAATATACGAAATGGATTGAATTTGAATGAATTAATTTATCCTCATAAATGTTTTAAAGAAAGTCTGAAGATTCTTCTTGATCCAGGTAACATTGTTACTTAGAATTATAATAACTTACTTATAATTATAATTAATTAGAATTTATAGGAAAATCAAATTAGAACAAAAAAAAAATCGTAAAAATTTTACAAAGTGTACATTAAGATCCCGAAGGACACTTTTAATACAAGTATTTTTATTTTAAATGTTATATTAGGTTTCTAATTTTTTATACAATTTGTTTGTTATTTGCACTTACGGGAATACCAATGTCTTCATTATATAATTTATATCTTTTAGTAGGCCTAGATGACGACTGGTTCATATTTAGTTGTGACACTTATCGAATCTAATTAAGATAATTATCTTAAAATATTTTGAAACCAGAGATATGTGCATGTAATAAGCTTCAGCAAATTGTAACTAATAAAAGTGCATAGTGGCAGGAACACTATTTGGCCTATATTTTACTGTAACCGTTAAATTTTGTTTTGGGTTTGTTTTACTGTAACCGTTACATATTTTGTTTTTGTTTTACTCTAACCGTTTTACTTATTAGTTTGTTTATGATTGTTTATGTTTCGATTGTCTATGTTTTTACATCAAAGTAGTGTCAAAATCATATACGTATATTGGTTTAATATAATTGTTTACCATGACAACAACAAACAAACGTTGATATTTACAAACGGCGTCCCTAGACCACAAAAATTTTGTCAGTTAAAATTATTTTTCAAATAAATATTAAACGGAATTCTATTTTGAGATTTAATTTGAAATATTTAAAATGTTTGTTATTCATTGCAAAACCGACAATTCATACTGCAAAGTTGAAGCTGTTGATGTGTGTTATGATGAGGAAATGATTCCTAATCCTGGAGAGTCGGTATTTTTTTTGGCAAAAATCCAAATACGATGGTACAGTCATTATTCAATCAGGTAATACTAATTTATTATTCTTAAATATTTAGTATTCTTTAAAGTTTTCTTAAAATAATCAAATTATTTTCTGATATTTAAATTCAAGCGATATACACGTTATTCAAAGGACTACGAAATATATGTGTAATATTAAGAAAAATTAAATCTATATTTGTAAAAAATTATTTAAAAAATATGCTGTGCACAATTATCCAAAAAAATATAATTGATTGATTGTGGAGTTACTGGTTCAAACTTCATTTCATTAATAAAGATAAAAACAGATTGTTTTTAAGTTTCAAATTTATTGTGTAAATAGAACATATGAACACGAACACTGTGGCTTGTTCATGTAATGATATACTATATCATTGTATATATTGTAGACCATTATCTGAAGAAGCCACAGTGTATGTGAAACATATGTTGTATTTATACAATAAATTTGAAACAATCTATGTTTTTACCTTTAATATAAAAAATAATCAGTTTTAATCGGTAAATTAGCTAATTGTTAACGGCCGGTTCGCGGAGAATTTTTACTTGTCCGCGTAAAAAATGTATCGTAAATAATACAATTTTAATTAAGAAAACTTTATTATAGTTTTTCGATTTTGAATTTTCAAATATATATTGTTATTATTCAACAGTATAATAGAATAATCATTAACATTTTGTGTGTAATTATATCCAGATAATATGAAAATAATTGATAAGACATTTTTTAACAATTTATATATATATATATATATATATATATATATATATATGTATATATATATATATAAATATATATATATATATATATATATATATATATATGTGTTGTATTGTTTTCTCGGGGATTCCGCGTTGATGCTGAGGGTTGGCTCTGAAAAGAACCGGATTCTCCCGAGAATCCGGTTCTTTTCAGAGCCAACCCTCAGCATCAACGCGGAATCCCCGAGAAAACAATACAACACAGGTATCTATCCGCGAAAACCTCAAATACAACATATATATATATATATATATATATATATATATATATATATATACTTAAGTTAAAAGAACTTCATGTTATGACAAATTCAAGTTGCGGCTTCGTATTGCGACAACTTCAAGTTGCAACAACTTCATATTGAAATTGAATTATACTTCTCACTAATAATTAAGTGGACCATGGTAAGCACAATCTAATCCATCAACTCCAATACACCTTTTCATATTTGAAATATTTTTTATGCGCATGCGTCAATTTCCGCCATGTTTTCGTGTACTTTTTTGGTGTATAATCAGTGAAACTAACAAAATGTGCCCGAAAATTTTACTTTCCTGCCTTTTAAACAAGATCACACAAGACCAGACAAGACCTGACTAGACCAGATAAGAGCAGATAAGACCAGACAAGACCAGACAAGACCAGACAAGACCAGACAAGACCAGACAAGTGTAGACAAGACCAGACAAGATCAGACAAGACCAGACAAGACGAAACACAACAAACAATACCAGACAAGACCAGACAGGACCAGACAAAACCAGACAAGACCAGACAAGACTAAACAAGACCAGACAAGACCAGACAAGACCAGTCAAGACCATACAAGACCAGACAAGACCAGACAAGACCAAACAAGACCAGACAAGACCAGACAAGACCAGACAAGACCAGACAAGACCAGACAAGACCAGACAAGACCAGACAAGACCAGACAAGACCAGACAAGACCAGTCAAGACCAGACAAGACCAGTCAAGACCAGACAAGACCAGACAAGACCAGACAAGACCAGACAAGACCTGGCAAGATCAGACATGTGTAAACAAGACCAAACAAGACCAGACCAAACCTCATTTTAAAGTATTATATAATTTTTTAATTATTTTTTTGTTTAATGCAATCGAATAAAACATTTTCTTTTTTACGTAAATAAAATAGAAATTGATATTTTGATTCCTTAAATTGTAGGTATTATAATAATTGTCCATTAATAAAAATTCATTCTTAAATTATGTTTTCTGGTTTTCCTGAAAGCCACGTATCTTCACTAATCAAGATCGCTGTAAAAGTACGTAAAACTCGTAACTCCAATTTTTCTAGTTTAAGTGCTACAGTAAGCAAAACCTAAAAATCCGGGTATTATCAATCCCTTACAACCGTTTAGCGTATGGCTGGCCACTTATGCGGAGCCATTGTAATTGGTGACTTATTGGTCCACTCTGTTATTACTTTACTGGCCATGGTTTTTACGGGCCATGGTTTAACTATTTTTAGCATGGTTTAGCACGCATGTTTGTGTTGTGCCAGAAGTTCTGAAAACACTCCCAAATATTCCTAGATTTTATTTTCTGACACGATAGTGTATGACAGTGTTTATCGCTGCCTGACTGTCCGTGAAAATATGTCCGTAGATGGGGCTATATGCTTTTAAATGAAACGAAATGAGACTTGATAAGGCTAGATGAGTTTGTATGAGACTAGATTAGATGAGACTATATTAAATTAGATGAAATTAGGTGAGCATTTATGGGACTAGATAAGACCAGATGAGACTAGTTGTGACTAATTAAGATGAGATAAGGCTAGATGCGACTCGATGAAACAAGATAAGACTAGATTAGACTAGATTGGGCTAGATTAGATTATATTGGACTAGATCAGACTAGTTTAGACCAGAGGTTCTCAAACTTTTCGAAGTCGGGGAACACTAAACTCTAATATATTCTTAAGCAGAACATCTAAAATATAACGTAATCGTTAAGAAAAGGGGCGCGGGTAGCTAACTTTTTTGAAACCAAAAGAGTAATTGCAAACAGAATATTGTTCGCAAAAACACTATTATAGAGCAAAAAAAGACGGAATCGTGTCGCAGCATGTGATTGACAACGCCCTGCTTCAAAATGCTACTTTTAGAAAATAATATGTATGTTAATAAAATATGTACCGATATTGATTGATGGAAAACACAATTAAAATTATACTATTTTAAAAAAATCTCGACGATCTTGACGAAGCTTGACGATCTTGACAGAAGCGATATAGGCGATATTGGGACCAATAAATGAAAAAGCCACACGAATTTCGTCTTCTAAATTCCCTAGTCTCTCGCGTTTTTTTGTTTTTATATTAACCATAGTTAAAAATCCTGCATTGCAAAAATATGGCCAGGAACATAACAATAATATATTCAGGGCATTTTTGATAATACTCGGGTTTTCATTTTTAACAGAGATCCAAAAATTTTCCGTAGCGTTTTCATGCAACTGTCATTTTAATCCACGATCTGAAGAAAACGACGACAGTTCTACTTCTTTTGAATTAAAACTAGATAATTCGGAAGAAACAAACGGTTTTCTTATCCAATCATATTGTTCTGGGTTTTGCAATGAGAAACATTTTTCATATTTTTCTATTGTTGATAAATGTTCCATTATCGAAGAAACGATTGTCTCATTGGTATTTTGCATACAGGGGAACATTTCTGCATTTCCCTCTCTTTTTCCATAGTAAAAGTATTTTTTCATTGAACATAATTTGTCGGTCGATGTAAGAATGTTTTCATCTTTTCCTTGCATACAGACAGCATAAAAATAAACAAAAATGTCAGCCAAGTTATTGCACCAATCATCATTTTTTTGATAATTTACAAAAATTTTTCGATGTTTTGTTTTAAAACAAGTAATTCATTTTTTTATTACTCATGCGTTAAAAGTATTATCTGGCGCACGTTTTTCAGTACGAGAAATGCCACTTTTCGTTGTGTTTCTACGTAACTTGGGTAACACACGCAAATATTCAATATCGCCAGGTTACATTAAAAAAAAACAATAAAATAAATATAATAAACACAATGAAGTCCTCAATATTAAAAAAGTGAGGTGAAAGTAACAGACATTGTTTTTCATTACAAAATAAAAAAAAAATATTTAAACGTTTTAAAATGAAATGGAATGTAAATTATATGGTGATAACGGAGAGTTCTTATGACGAATCCACACCATCGGAGACAATTTCGTTCGTGCGCCCAATTTCGCTCTCGTTTCAATTTGAAAACCTACCGACCTAGTTACGAAATATACCTACTATTTTAATATTAACAAACGATTTAAAACTTTTCCTCGTGACAATCACCTCACTTCGGTATGAAGAAGTAAACACTCATAATCTGCTTTCATCGATGAACAAAGTTGTTTGAATATTCGGTTCTTCATCTGAACATTTTATGTTCAGTTATTAAGGCGTCATCTTAATTTAGCGAGCGCCATCGCGCTATTGCTAAGTTTCTTGCCGAATACAATGCAGTGCGGTGTTGGACAATCTGTATTTCCGGTCCAAGTAAATCTAAATTTTAAGTATTATTCGTCATACAAACGACTGACATTTCGAGTGGATTGCACAATTTTTCTGTTTTCTTCATCCTCTTCAAATCTACCAGTTCTAACAGTAGTCATTATCGTTTTTAAGACGAGGTTTCTGTATGACGACATTATCCATTACTATAAATTTTAGACGGTTAAAGGTCATTTTCAAGTGAAACTCACCCTTGAAAATGATTATTAACAGTCAAAACTCGAGTCGTGATAAGTGTAGAAATTTATATAACTGGGAATACGTTATATAATATTTTGACATGTGATTTTGAAATGTGGTTTAAACATAGTGACATTTTCAATTCAGTCACCTAACTTTATTTATCTAATTTAAAAAAATTCAAATTGAGAGAATTAAAATTTGAACTGCATTCACATTTAACACGCGAATATAAACTAACATAACCTAGCGAATTGTAAAATTGGATTAGCAGAATTTTGATAACTGCAATAATATCTTTTAATATTGATTTTATTGCGGAGCACTTAAAGGTGCATCGCGGAACACGAGTGTACCGCGGAACATGCTTTGAGAACCCCTGGCTTAGACTACATTAGACTACATGTGTCTAGATTACATTAAATGAAACCGGATCAAACTTGATGAGGTTAGATCAGTTTAGATATGATTAGATGAGACTACAAAATACTCGATGAGACTAAATGAAACTAAATGAGACTATATGAAACTAGATGAAATTAGATGGGCCTTAACGGTACTAGATAAGACCAGATGAGTTTATATAAGAACAGATAAAACAAGATGCGATTAAATGAGATTAGATGAGACTAGATAAAATGTGACACATAAGACTAGACGAGTTTAAATTAAACTGGATAAGATTAGATTTGGTAAGACTTAATGAAACCAGATGAGACCGGAGGAAATTAGACTAAATTAGATTATACTAAATTAGACTCTAATTGAAGACACAATTCAAACAATCTTTTCATAAAATTGATAATAATTCATAAAGTAAATTACATTTTACGTACAATTGTAAAATTTGGGGAAAATAAGAACTTAGTAAAAGCAAAAGATTGATTTCACATTGATTGTCAAAATTTTCTTTCTTCTTGCAAGTTATAATTATAAATTTCTGCCTGTCAATTGTTATTCTAGTACAACACTATATAGCAACAAATATGATTGACAAAGAAATTTTAATCGAAATATTGAATTTTTAACCTTTTAAAAGCGGTCAAATAATCTAGAGCTTGTGGATCAGTCAGACTTTTCAAGATTGTTTAGCAATGACGGCGGCAGTGTTTTACCAGCTCCCAATTCATTAAACAATACAAAGCAATATCATGTTTCTACCTCTGTTTGTGGATAAAATAAAGCTAGTTGAATTATAAGAGCATGCGTAGATCGGGAAATCTTCTAGTACTCACCCATTAACAGAGTAATCTAGTCTAATCTAGCCTCATCAAGTCTTATCTATTCTCATCTGGTGTCATCTTGTTTAATATAGTCGCATCTAGCCTCATCTCATTTTATTTAGTCACACCTAGTCTCATACAGTCTTCTCTACTCCCATAAATGCTCACCTAATTTCATCTAGTTTAATATAGTCGCATCTAATCTTATACAAACTCATCTAGCCTTATCAAGTCTCGTATGGTTTCATTTAAATTCAGTTTAGAGTGGATTGGTCTAGATTAGACTAGCTTAGACTAAATTAGACTTCGTGTGGCTAGATGAGATTAAATGAAACCGGATGAAACTTCATGAAGCTTGATCAATATCCCTGCATTATCTAGCAAGATGCTATAGTTTGAAATTGGATTGATAGGACTGCTCGGCCATCAAAATATTTTATAGGCAACCTGAATATCGTTTGGAATCTGATTTGTTTTACTTACTAAATAGCGTTATTTGAAAAATGTGTTCGAAAGCGTGAAGGTTGTTTCAATATTGCTACATGAATAGGCAGCCATTTGAGTGAATAAAAGCGCCCTAAAATGAAATTCACTTGGCTTATGGATATAAAAGCAATCTCTGCAACTCCGTTAAGTAGTTTTCGCTTTCGACTAGACTTGCCAGTGGTACAGCCAATTGAGAATAATTTAGCATTACTTCCATTCGGAAAATTGTTGGAATTGTATAGTTTCCATTAAAGGAATAAAATATTTTTATAGGTTTTTAACTTCAAATTAATCCTTTTGAAAAATTGTAAAACACTGTAATATAGAAATGTTTGTGAGAAATGACACAATGTTATATGCATCTGGTACACATTTAAAAGAGCTGTTTGAGAAAGTTAATTCTGATCTTGTAAATATAACTGAGTACTTATCGAGTAACAGTCTTAGTGTGAATGTAAATAAATCTAAATATATGATAATACACAATAAGCTTAATAAGTAGGATTGGCAAAACACTGAGTTTACAAACTAAATTATTACTATATAAATCATTGACACTACCTAATTATTATGCTAATTTTCGTGCATCTGTCTTGTATAAGCTTCCGGCATATTTGATAAAAAGGCTGGAGATTATACAAAACAGATGTATGCGTAAAATAATCAAATGCCAACATATACACACCTGTAAGGTCTATGTTACAGTGCCTGGGACTTATGCCTATTAAAGTAAGAATAGAATATAATACTATGATACTTTTATACAAAATTAAAAATAATCTTATAACAAAGTATCTAAATGACAAGGTGTCATTGGTCAAACATAAAACTAAATACAACTTAAGGAATGTTGATGATTTCGCTGTTCATAAGTCTTTTACACTTAGGAGATTCAATACTGTACTTAGCAGGGGATTGATTCAATACAATATGCTGCTTAAGGAAATAAAATATTGTAAAAAACTGAGTAGCTTTAAATGTTTACTAAGGCGTTATCTTATTTATTAAGGCGTTATTTCAATTTACTAAGGCGATATTCAATTACTCGTTTGCCAGCATGGGTTGTTTGCATTATGCTAGGCCCTTGGTTGTTGATGATGATGGTGCCATAGTGAATGTTTTAAGTTATTTATTTAGAAATAAATATTTATTGCTGTTTATTTAAAAATTCTTGTATATGTATAGCTTTTGCTAATAAAGTAAATTATTATTATTATTATTTTCAATTTCAAATTGATCTTTTTTAATTACAAATTAAACATTTTAAATTTCAGATAAAACCTGTTTAAATTCAAATTTACTTTTTTTAAATTTAAATTAAACTTCTTAATATTCAATTTAAACTTTTATTAAATATAGATAAACACTTTAAAAACCACAAATTAATAATAAAAAATTAGAATTAAAAAAATATGAAAAATTATAAAAATGTTAAGTTTTTAAATGTAACGTAGAATTCTATTAGGAATATTAAAGTTTATCAGTTGGAACAATTCAGGGCGATTCAGGATGAATGCATTCAGTAACTTATAAATGAGGCTTATATCATTAACCATTCTACAGTTAGCTAAGGAATGCATGTCGAGCATTTTAGTATTAGCAGAATAATCATGATTTTCAATATTTACATGTGAGTTTGTATGCACAGAACCTCAAGAACTTGTTTTGAATCTTCTCGATTGTGTATTTGTGAGAGTGATAGTGGGGAGACCACACAACAGAGGCATAATTCAGGTGGGAGACAACCAATGACATGTAAACCATCTTTACTGCGCGAATGGAGAAATTAACGCAATTCCTTAAAATATAGTCTAACATCTTCGAGGCCTTCAAAGATGCACTGTTTATGTGGCCAACAAAGGTTAGACGTTCATCAAAATAGATGCCAATATCTTTTAAAGTTGCTGTAGATTTCAATAAGTTATTATTTAGGGTGTACTGTGAATTATGTTTTTTAATAGATTTGGAAAAGCTTATAAAACAGCATTTCTGAACCTTTAGTTGTAGATTGCTCAGATTACACCATTTGACAAAGCGATTTAAATCATCTTGTAGTAGCAATTGGTCAGAGGGAGAGTTTATAGGCCTAATTATTTTTAGATCGTCAGCGAATAGTAAATATTTACTATGACTGAAGCAACTCTCTATATCATTCATGAATAAGTTAAAGAGGAGTGGTGCACAGTGCGAACCCTGTGGAACCCCAAATGTCACTGCAATTTCTTAAGATATAGAAGAGCCTATTTTGACCCTCTGAATGCGTCCAGTCAAAAAACTACGGAACCATTTTTGTAGTACATCACTAAAGCCAAGGCAGTACAGTTTTCTGAGTAGAATGTTGTGGTCAACAGAATCGAAGGCTTTAGAGAAATCAGTATATATGGAATCAATTTGGATTTTATTCTCTAAAGCGTTCATGAGACTGATAGATTAATAGGTTTGTAACCGTAGATTTTTTTGTGAGAAGCCATGTTGCTGATCACCGATAATTTCTTTGCAAGAAAATGCTAGTTGGTCAGAAACAAGACTATCCAACAGTTTTGGAATGGCAGATTGTGTTGTTATACCTCTGTAGTTCTTTACATTATTTTTCTTGCCAGATTTGAATGTAGGTAAAATAAAGCTATTTTTCCAATAGTTTGGAAATTCTCCTGTGGACAGGGATAAGTTGAATATGATCTTGAGAGGATTTGAAATAGTAAGAGAGCAGCTTTTCAAGAAAACATTGGGGATTCCATCAGGGCTTGAGCTATGTTTATTTCGCAGTTTGCTGATTTTATTAAGAAGTTGATCTAATGTAATTTTGGGACATGGGATTTTGAGGTTGGTAGAGTCTTTGTGATTACTATAAATTGTGAAAAAATAGTCTGCACAAAATTGGGATATTTCTAGACCACCATTAGCTGTTTAATCTCCGTAATGCACTTAATCTAGAATGCTCTAAGATGAGATTTTTGTTATTTACATACTTCCTGAATGATTTTGGATCTATCTGCAAATTGTCATCTATTTGTTTCAGGTAACGTGCATAACAAGTTTTCGATAGTTATTTGCATTGCGTACGTAAAGCAACAAATTCATTGTAGCGCAGCGAATTATTTGATACTTTGTAAGATTTATGTGCTATTATTTTGCGTTTTATTGTATGCTTTAACTCTGTACTAAAACACATTGGGAAGGTTGAGATTCGGTACTGCTTTAACGGCACGAATAAGGCCACTGCCATATTCATGACTTGATAAAATGTACCGACAACCTCATTTACGTTAGCTGAGTTAGAAGAGTTTCCCACTTTATTGGCGATAAGTAATTATTGATTGCGTTATAGTCTGCTTTCAAGAAATCATAATAAGCTTCGCAAAGATTCAGACTGGATAATTTGAATCATTTAAGGATATTTCAAAGGAGAAGCTTTCATGATGAAAAGAGGTGGGAAGTAGTGGATCGGCAGCTATGTTAACAGAAATATTCGGCCTATTTGAAAATAAAATATATCCAAGAAAACACCTCTAGAATTGGAAATATGTTGATAAAAATATGTTGATAAAAATTTAGAAACCCGTAATCCTGTGCTAGAGTTTGACTGTTAAGGTTACTGTGACCATTCATAACTATGCCTAAATTGTCATTAGACCACGTAACAGTTGGTAAATTGAAGTCACCAAACACGTAAAAGTCAGTAGAAGATTTTTTGGAGTAAATATCTTCGATCGTTTGTATATGGGATGTATAGACACAACCACTGGATAATGGTGGAATATAAACCACACCTATGAAAAACTTCCTATTATTGTGGGCACATCGGACAAGTAATTGTTAAACGTCCTCATTTCGGTGATGTACTTGCTCGGCTAAGATGTATTCTCGTATGGCAAATCAGCACTCCTCCACCTCTGAGTTTAGAGCTAGTCAAACCATTGCGGTCACATCGAAAGATGTAGCCGAGTAAATTCAGTTCATTGTCGGAAAAATCTCTAATCAACCATGTTTCCACCAAGATTATGATGTCATAACAGCTACATGCTATAGCCAGGGAGAGCTCAATAATTTTTGTTCTGAGACCTCCATTATTCTAGCAGTACACTTGTAATGGGGTTGAACCTAGATTTAATAATTTGTGGTTTTTATTTTGATGTTGGATATGAATTTCATCTTCAGGGTGAGATTGACTAGTAGATTGAGCTTTTGGTTCTGATTAATTAATCTGTCTATCACTAATTCTTTAAGATAATTGTTTAATGTTTCCCTTTGTCTTTTATGAGATTTCGAAAAAACCGATTTATGCGTGTATATTTCGGCCACATATCCAGGTTATTTTTAGCTCTTTTAAATACTCAAACGGAGCTGTAACTTTAATTGAAGAGTACACTTCAGGGTATTTAGAGTCTAGTTGTTTACATTGTACTGATAAAATATTCTTACTTGTGAAGTAATCGGTAATTTCCAATTCCGAAGAAAATTATTTCAAAATGAATAATATCATGAAAATTCATGAACTATGTTGGAACATTAGCTAAAGTATTTATCTTCGATAGAGCTTTATTTCGCCGGAGATGGTAATTGAAACGGGATTCAACAATGAAAATTTTATTCTCCTGTATTTGTGGAGCATTTTTTGAAAATTAAATTTAATAATTGTTACTTTCTCCAATTGTTGATGTAGAGTTTTCAATGTTATTTTTAAAGCTTTTAATGCATTAAATGCAGATGTTTTTATTTTCAAATATCTTTAATTTCATATTTTTTAAAGTAATCGATGGATTTTTTTAAATAATTTAATATCTCTTCAGATAATTCACTATCCCTTTTTCCACTAAGAGTTCATCTAACCATCTCTGATACATCCTTCTCATAACATCTAATTTTAGAATTAGCGTTGTTTTTATTAATACAATTGATGCAATTGTTTTAAATTCTATATAAAAATCTCCTTTTTGTCTACGCTTGTTTTAGAATAATTACCTCTATAGGGTTCCAGTAAAAGTAATTCATCTGCGTATTCTATGACATGTCTTAACCTGCGATAATTATTACTAATTTTATTTATTATTTCTTCTTCGGAAAAAATGTACGAATTATTATTGTACGTTAATGGAAAAACTTAAATAAAGCTTAAAACAAATATTTTACTAATTTTGTTTTATTCAAAAATGTTACTTCAGCGACGATCGTTAAAAATCTACATGTAAAATATGTCTATATAAAAAATAATCTCAATAATCTCGAGATTTTGAGAAGACCCATTGCATCGACAACGAATTTTGTTTTTTTATTAATCGTTTCATCATGAAGAAAATACAGTAATTACTAAAACTAAAAACTTAACTAAAACTTACCATTAATTTTGCTCTAATCTACAATACTACGGCGCGTTATCTAGTGTTCACCCGCTGGTGTCCAAAAGTTTTCAGTAAACGTTCCAGGAACATCACACATCACATACTTATCTCCTCGCACTATACTAGTTCGTGAGGTTTATGTCTTTTCAGTCTTCTTATTCCACGTGTATCCAGGAGTTGGGTCGCTTCGGCGCTAACGTGGCTCTGGAGCCCTAGTTTGTGGTTAGCAGCAAGTCTTTTAATCTCACTGGCAACATCTTTGAAGCCAAGGTCCCGTTGAATGTCGCTATTTTGTACATACCACGGTGCATTAACAATATTTCGTAGAACTTTGTTTAGGAATCGCTGCATTTTGTTTGTGACATGATTTGGCACATCTTCAGAGTTGAATGCCATAAGTCCACGGTGGTTTTAAAGTCTGGTTATATAGTAACACTTTGTTGTATATTGACAATTGAGTATTGACATACTGAGTTGCGATGTATTAGCCAATACATTTTACGATATTTTATTCCTAATGCTTAATTTTTTTTTCCCAATTTTTTCTCTATATGTGCTTTCCAAAGAAGTTTTGTATCTAGGGTTATACCTAGGTACTTTGCTGTGTTTGAATATGATATAATGTTATTGTTAATTGTTAAAGGTGTATGGTCCATGATTTTCTTGTTGGTAAAGTTGGTATGAGTAGATTTGATTTCATTCAGCTTTATCTTCCAAATTTGCATCCATCTGGATATCATATTTTTAGCTTGTTGAAGTTTTTCTGAAGCTTTAGTTGAATTATTAGCAACTGAAGCTACACAAATGTTGCTGTGGAGATGTTTTTCATTTCTGGTAGATCGCACGTATAAAGAAGATAAAGTATAGATCCCAGCACACTATCTTGCGGGACACCTGTTTGTATTTCTTTTAGCTCAGTGTAATCGTTTTCCTGTCTTATGCGAAACATTCTATCTGTAATGTATGACTTTAGCAGTTCATCATACTGTTTTGGAAGAAGTTGGTTTAATTTGTGAACAAGTCCCTGGTGCAAAACCTTGTCGAATGCCTGCGCAACATTTAAGAAGATCGTTGCGTAGACTTTCTTTTCTTCTAAAGCCTTTTCGACAATGTCTGTAATTCGATGTACCTGATCTATTGTAGAATGCTTACATCTAAATCCAAATTGATTGTTGGGAATTAGGTTTTTCTTCTTAATGATTGGTTCTAAGCCTTTTAAGAGCAGTTTTTCAAACAGTTTGGAGATTATCGTTAGTAAGGATATGGGGCTATATGATTTGACTTCATGTGGTGGCTTGCCAGGTTTTGGTATCATGACCACTTCTGCTATTTTCCAGATATAAGGAACATGTTTTAACCTAAGCGCTGCATTGAAAAGGTAGGTTAACTTAACAATACCTTTTCGTGGGAGCTGTTTTAGGATTTCACCTGAGATTAACTCGAAGCCTGGTGATTTCCTTGAGTTTAGGTTTGTTTTTATCTCGTTCGAAACTTCTTTCGGGGTGGTTAAGGGGATTCTCTCTTCGTCTCGGTTAACTATGTCTAGCAGCGTAATGTCTGCTTGTGTTTCATTCGGCATACAAGTTTCTTCCAGATACTTGGCAAAAAGTTCTGCTTTTTGTATGTTTTCCCGTGCCCAGGAACCATTATCCATTCGTAACGGCGGAGCTTGGTTAATCAAATTTGTTTTTTTAGCTGCCTTTCATAGGGAGTATTCGGTATCACTATGCGCTGTTAGACCTTCAACGTAGCTACTAATTGAGTCTTCTTTAATTTTTTTGATCACTCTATTTAGCCGCTGTGTTCTGTTATTTAGAATATTTTTATCTATTCGATCCCTAGTCTGTTGCCATACCCTTATAGCTTTCCTCTTTTCCTTTATCAGTTCCCTGCTTTCATTTGGGTAGTTATTTCCCACTGTTTTCCTGATGGAGGTTTTGTTATTATACCATGCTACCTTTGTACGTATTCCATAAAGTTTAATGCTTCAATATCAACGTGCTCTTTGGTTTTTAATTTAATCTTTATGCTTATTAGATTAGCCAAGTCTATTATAAAACTTTTTCGGTCAGTTGTCTTGTTAGTCAGGGTGGGCGTTGCTTCTTTTTTAATGATTGTTTCACTTATAGTTAAAATTATTCGCGAGTGATCGGAATTCAGGTGAAAATTTTCTTCGATATTAGTGAATTTGGGTGATATCTTGCTTGAGATAAAGAAGTCAAGCAGATCTGGGATTTTGTTACGATCTGTTGGCCAATATGTGGGCTTACCATTCGAGTGGAAGTTGCATCCAAGTTCTCTTATAGTACTTTTTAGTTCTTTACCTTTGGTATTACTGAGCCTAGAACCCCAATCTGTATGTTTGGAATTATAGTCTCCTCCTACAATAAATCTGTCTCCGGCATGCTTGAGTATCTTCTTGTAGTCATCTTTCTTTAAGTTGTACCTGGGTGGGATGTATATGGCCCCAACTAATAGTTTATGTTTGGTTGTTTGAATCACTTTGTTAGATACACTTCTTCCCTTTGTAGGTGTTGTGACTCGTAGTGTTTGATACTATTTTTGATTAGGATTGCGCTTCCTCCTTTAGCTTGATTTCGGGGATGAGTTGTGTGGTAGACTTGGTATCCCCGCAGTTTTATGTGTGAATGGTTTGTAAAGTGTATTTCTAAAATTAGACATATCTCTATGTTCTATGTGTCCAGGAATAATTGAACTCATTTTGTCTCTCTAGAAGCCCATTAGCATTCCAAGTCGCTAGTCTTAGGTCTTGTTGATCCATTAGTTTATCTGGGAACGGCTGCTATTTCTAATCCGTTCAATCTTTCCGAAAGAGATTTCATGTTTTTTTCTGGTGTAACAAATTTTAACATTAAATCTTGCATCATTTGTATTATCGTTTGTTGTTCGTTGTGACTTTGTGATGTTTGTGTATTACTTATAATTTCTTGTGCTGCTTGAGCAAATGTGGTGTCATTTCTTGTTTGAGTATATAAATATTCACGTTTTTTTGTGTTTGCTGGTTCCACCTTCCACCGGGAATCCTTCCGTTTCTGCAGTTCTTTCGCTACTATGCACCCGCGATAGTTTGCAACGTGATTCTCTCAATTTTAGCAGAAAGGTTCTGTATTCAATGGTTTCATACATGCAGACGAAAGGTGAACACCTTAACATTTGACGCACCTTGCTTCGTGTCTACAAAATTTTTGGGTATGTCCATTCCTTTGGCATTTTCTGCATTGTGGAATTAATTTGTTGCTCCGCAATGCTTCAATTTTTACCTTTAGGTTCACTAGGAATTCTATCGCAAATATTTTTTGATGTCTTCATCATGCTCAAACGTTTCCATGAATAGATGTAACGGCTTCCTTATTGTTTGCCCATTTACTCTTGTTTTTCTTATCTTGTTGACGACATCGATTACTTTAAACTGTCTTTCTATTAGCTAAGCTTTGATTTCCTCGGGGTCGCATTTGAATGCAAGTTTCGGGCCATAACTGTGATTGGCCTTGTTTGCTTGTTTTCGTATGTGTGCCACTGTTGCTTTTTTCATTCGTAAGTTTAGTTAGTTCTCTGTGTTTTCTGTCTCTGTATCAACATTGATTTTGCTTTGGTCATTATTCAGCATATTTGTCTAATGTTTTAAGTTCTTGGCGGTGAGCATTGCATCCAGCTGCTTGAAATCTTTGACATTGCTTACTATTACTGGAGGAGGTTTAAGCTGTTTTGGTTCCGGTCGTTTTATTTCCGACTGTTTTATTGTCGATGATTCTTGAGTTTTCTTTGGCTTACCATCTGGGGTAAGCCTGAGTTTCCTCTTTTTATTTCTCTGCACTATCCATTCAGTTTCTTCTGCAACTAGTTGTTCCTCTGCTTCCGAATTTAATGGACTATAACTTTGTTTCGGCTGCTATTTGTTCACGCAGTTTTGAAATATCGCCCAGTGTTTCTTCGAATGTATCCCGCCATACTTCAATTGTCGTTGCTTCTGGCTTAGACATTTTTACCGATGCGCTCGGCGATAAGTCCAGCCTTGCTCAATTAAGCAGGTCGACCGCCGTTCTTGTTGATATAGTTTATGTATGTCTAATTTTATCACTTACACGCAAAAGTATTCATCATGCAGCATACCCAGTTTAGGGCTAGGGTTTTATTTACACGATTTACACGATAGTTCAATTATTTTAAACTATCTTTATACATAGTTTCCAGTAACTTTCCGATCTTGCACTTAAAAAACACTCTCTCGTTTCTCATGCAGTTTCGGACTCGATTCTGCTAATAAATATAATAAATTTTTATTTAAAAAAATCATTTTCGCCAATGCTTAAATTACAAAATATAGTATATTTATTTTTTCAATTCGAATTTGAAATGAGTCTGAATGTGTAAAGCCGGGTAAGGTTTAAACTAATCTAACATAAAAACATTATTTGCAATATGTAAACCTTGACGAGTAAACCTAAGCGTTTCGACTACACATTTCCATTTATTAATAACCGATTTAATTACCTTTTTCTTTGTTCCAGGTGAGTTTCAATCCCAATGCAAAGCACGCAAATTTTCACAGGAAAATAATTCGCATTGTTTTGTAAAAAGGTTTGTAAATTTTTTAAAATTCCGTTCGAAAATTTTAATTAAAACTTAATAATAATAATATAATTTAATAACATAATTAAATTTACTAACATCACCCAAATTTATATTAATTTGTGAAGTAAACATTTGTGATGTAGATATTAGGGGTTGTCGTTAATTTTGGTTTAAAAAAGGTTCATCTGAAATTAAAAAAGGGTCATTCCATGTCAAGTGGTCTAATTTAAAAAAAGTGCGCCGCACGACCAGCACGGATTTGGCTGAAATTTTGTGAAGGACTCCCTATGTCCCAAATGAACTTTGGTAAAATTTTAGGTTCTCTGGTGGAATATTCATGGAGCTACAGTCCTTTGTTTGGCCCCATACTGGAATCCGCGACAGTATGCCAGCGAGATTTCAACAACTTTGAATCCCAATATCTCATTCACAAGTTTATCATAATGCGTGAAATTTTGTCAACTTGTACAACTTTATGGGCTTGATTCAAAGAAATTAATCAAACTTTTTATGTATTGCACCCAAAAAGTGTAAAGTGCTTCAAATTTGGCCTAAAATTTTACTTAAAAAAAAAATGTAAAGTTTAGGTTTCCACAACTATGGCTGTAGTTATGCTACAGGCTTGATACTTTGCACATAGTGACTCTGTATAACTGTGTTATCGAATGTGCAGTTTGAACTTCCTAGTTACTCATGTTAGCTTGCAAATTAAGTGTAAAGTTTGTGATTTGTGTAATGCGGCCTATAATGTGGTATTTTCAAACCGATTTTGCAAAAAAGGGTCATCCAGAAACTTTTTGAAACATATTCCATTAGAAGGAGCATGTTTTAAAGCCTCTAAAAAAGTTGTATAGATGTTTCAACGCGGATATATAAGGCCATAAAATCAGGTGCAAAGCAGAGCGTCATTATTACGACGATGGCACATTCCACAACATGCAATATTTTATCTCTCAGATTGTTTTTGCACTATGTACAGGTATTGGCATAAGTACTCATGTCTTACTCTCCTACTGACCTCATTGCATATATAATAAAGTTTCTGCTGCCATCTCGAGTTTGAAATTACCCAAGCTGTTTCCTGGGTGTTATGTTGCCTGTATTTACGACAACAAATGGTGGGTCGGGAACATAGTGGAAATTTCAGTAGAACAAAACGATGCACTGGTAAAATTTATGCACCCACATGGTCCAACTGTTTCATTTTATTGGCCAGAAAAACAAGATGTTTGCTGGGTTCCTGAACAACATTTCATTCTTCCTGCTCGTTCTGTTACATCATCTAGTCGACAAAACCAATTTGCTGAAGCCTGAAAAACGTGGCTAGTAAATATAAAAAGATGTAAAAGAACTGTTGGTGGCTAAAATCAAATTAGACTTCGGCTTGGGATCCCTATAAGATACCGAATTTCGGCTTGGAAACCTAGGATAAGCAGCCCAATCATCGGCTTGGGAACCATAAGGATACCCACACAAGGCTTTGGAACCTCAACAAAGAAACCGAACTATAGGCTTGGGAACCTAGATGAAGAAACCCACCCGTGGCTGGTATTGCACAGCTATTGGGCGATTTTTTTATTCCCTATGGCGATGGGGTTGCCAGTTCAAGTTTCTGAACTGGTAGTGACAAAGTCACCATGGACCATTGCAAGACATGCACTTATTTAATGTACCTTTGTTAAAACAACTGACAATCTTGAAAGATAAAGGTGAATTATATGTTGTAGCGTACAGCGTCGCCACGGCAATGACGCCCTGCTTTGTACCTGATTTTAGGGCCTTATATTGAAACATCTATCCAACTTTTTTAGGGGGTTTAAAACATACTCTTTCTAATGGAATAGGTTTCAAAAAATTTCTGGATTACTCTTTTTTGCAAAATCTGTTTGAAAATACCCCATTATTGGCCGCATTACACAAATCACAAATTTTACACTCAATTTGTATGCTAACATGAGTAACTAGGAAGTTCAAGCTGCACATTCGAAAACACAGTTATACAGAGACACTATGTGCAAAGTATCAAGTCTGTAGCTTAACTACAGCTATAGTTGTGGAAACCTAAACTTTACATTTTTTTTGAACAGTAAAATTTTAGGCCATCTTTGAAGCACTTTACACTTTTTGGGTGCAATGCATAAAAAGTTTGATTAAGTTCATTGAATAAAGCCCATAAAGTTGTACAAGTTGGCAAAATTTCATGCATTTTGGAAAACTTGTGAATGAGATATTGGGATTCAAAATTGTTGAAATCTCGCTGGCATATTGTCGCGGTTTCCAGTATGGGGTCAAACAAAGAACTGTAACTCCATGAATATTCCATCAGTGAACCTAAAATTTTAACAAAGTTCATTTTGGATATAGGGAGTCGTGCGGGGAGCCCTAGACCACTTGACCTGGAATGACAATAGATTTATTTAAAATTAAAAAAGTTTAATTTGAATTTAAAAAATTTAATTTTAATTTAAAAGGATTAATTTGTAGTTTAACCTATTAGTAAAAGTAAAACCTATATATCGATTATTTAAAATTGAATATCCTTGAAACTAATAATAATCTTAATCTGGATTTTTTCAAATTAGATATTTTGTAAATAATATATAAGTGGATTTTCGATCAAACAATTTGTAAAAGTAAATAAATTATCGTGAGATAATACATTTTATCTACTCACACACCAAAGTGAATACATTAATAAGCAAATTATTGTATGTGAAGGATGCGATCATTATAATCGTGTGTAAAAGTATCCAAATCGTGCGTAAAATTCCAATGTATATCAAATGGACCTTCATTCTTAAACGATTTCTATTTGTTCATATTAATGCAACAACGCGCGTCACCAAACAAAAAACTAAGACAGAGTAAAATTGAATTAACTTTTCTTATTTTGTATCGACAAGTTTCGGCATCTAAATCTGGATTTTCTGGCTTTAATATAACCTATATTATCATAACCTAATCTAAATTAAACCTAGGTTAACTTATATTACATCGACAACTATCAAACAGTGTTCCGTCGCAGTGCGTTTTTAGTAGTTAGCAATTTTTGCCACGGAGACGCTGAACGACCCTGAACTTATGTCAGTCATTTGAATAGTTTCTTCTGTCAAAATTACATTTTTCTGTAGAAAAAATGTGTGTGAAATGCTTTTGTGCACTCATTGCGATTAAATATTCGCAACTCATGCACAAAAGCCCTTCTCCACAAACTTGTATCATAAACTACTATTTTTGAAATCAAATAGAAAAGGAATTTTAAAAATGAAATTAGGTATAATAATCGTGGTACGCAATAATTAAAATATAATATTACTTTATGCCGTGTATGTAACAGGGTGCAACACTGCAAAGCACAGATTGTGTTATTTCATACGATTGTGTTATTTCACCCGCAGCACCTCCATGTTTCGATTTGGACTAAATAAATATACAGTGTAAGAGTATTATAATTCTATTAGAACCCCAAAGGGAAAATGATATTCTAAAATAATGCAAGTAGAAGTATTACTCTATTTGGATGAGGAATTTTATTTTAACGTTGTTATTACATTCATTAGTATAATTAACAAATTTGTATAATAAATATAATAGTTTAAATATTATTCATTTAAATTTTTGATAAATTAATAAACTAATAAACTATACTTAAACAATATTCGGAATATACCCTTCAAAGAGCACGGAGGCTAGATGGTATGGGAGAAAATAAGATTAGTTCATTTTGCAAATCAACAAACCAACTATTATTTAGGAATATTATTGATGTACATGTACATACATGTACATTATTGATGTACAATATAAAAGATCTCTTGGAAGGTAAGGCTCCACAAATTTTCAGACAAGTAAATTTGGCTTTCGCTGCAAAAAGTGTGGGCACATCTGATATATAGCATATAGTTAGTATATTTTTAAGAATAAATTTAGATTTTACCTTTCACTTGCATAGAAATGTTTAAATTTTTCTTAGTATAATTTTCGCATGCGTAAACCATAATATGCGAAAACCATGTTCAATTTTAGCGGTGTAATTTTTCAATGTAACAAATTAATGTAACGTTTAATTATATGATGTGACCAAAACTAGTTGATCAATCAATTACGATAATAATTTTGTATATACATTTTTGTTTTAAACTTAGTTTAATAACAAATTGGTCTGATATTTTATAGTCTTATCAAGTATTGTCACATCACATCTGATTATGTCTGGTCTTGTTCGGTCTTGCCCAGTCTTTAACTTTCTAGTCTGGTATTGTCTCATCCTGACTAGTAAGGCTTTATCTATTTAAATCAGATCTTATTTGGTCTTATCTGACCTTGTCTCCTCTTGTCTTCTCTTGTTTGGTCCTGTATTTTTTTATTATTATGGTTTTGGAGAAGCTCTACCAGCCTGCGTGTTTACTCACTAAACCCCTTTTCCACTTGGCTTTAGTATGCGACACCTCGGTATCGCGCGCGCATTCCTTTAGCTCGCTACACACGTACCGTGTGGATGTATCCGGCGCCGGCGCGGCACCGGGTTGGACATCTTACACACATGCCGGATAAATTTGTCCGGAACCGACCCGGTGACCCACGAGGTCGAGCTACTAGTAGTATATTTAATTGATTTCAGTACAAAATGGATCGCGAAAGAGTTATTTGTATGTGGTTACTTTATCAGCGGTTACTTTGCAAGAAAAAAAGCAAAGAAAACATTAGGTGCACCCAATGGTTTTAGCAAGACCTCTTGTTGGGGTTATTTTTTTACATTGTTTAAGGAATTATGAGAACATGACGATACATTCTTCAATTATTTTAAATTTAAAATTAAAAAAAAGTAATTAAATAATACAAAATAAATAATATACAATTTTAAATAGAACTCAACAAGTGAAGACGGTCGACTGCCGGACCGGCATGTGTGCAAGCTTCAATACAGTTCCATAGCCCTCCATAGCCGAGCCGGTACCCGGCAGTCGGACGGCCAGTGGGTTTCCTCTATGCTAGACTATGCAACACCACCCCCTACATCCGGTGCCGGACCTGCGCCGGACACATCCACACGGTACGTGTGTAGCGAGCCTTAGGGTGGGCAGCCGGGACGATTTACTGCCGCCCATATTTTGTCATTTCATCAGAGATGCGCGACACCTGTTCATGATTATTTGGAGAATCTGTGTACAGTGCCTTTTTATATTCAGGGCATTGTCGAGTCTCGGTGATCTTTGTCGGTGATGGGGCAGAATGGATCATTTTGACATTGTAATGCCTTGTGACCTTCTTCTCCACACTTCAGGCAGAGCTCTTGCCTGTTCGGTCCTTGACAATTTATAGCCTTGTGTCCTACGAACCAGCATCTGTGGCACCTATTTAGGTTAATCCTCTCTTTGACCCTGCATTTTATCCAGCCAATCTTTATTTTTCCTAATGCTAAGAGTTTCTGGGCCTCTATTTTTGGTAGCATTATTGTCTCGATTTAATTTTCCCCGTATGCCGGTCTTAGATTTTTAATTATAACTTTATTTGTATCTTCTAGCTGCATTTGGTTTTCAATGGCACGTTTAATTTCTTCCAATGTAACGGTGGCATCCAGATCTCTGTTACTCAATGTCACGTCTGTGTTTTTAGCTTGTACATCGACATCTGGCATATTGGCTATTTTACCTCTTAGAAGTTTTGCATTACCTGTCTCTATTTCCAGTAATACTTCTCCTGATTTTGGTTTTCTTTTGTCTTCAATGTCTGCTCCTATATCTTCCATGTTTGTCCCTGTTTTCACCTTCCTTAGCAGTTCTGCGTAGATCTTACTGTTGCCTTTCATAAAGACCGCCTCCGTTTGTCTCCCACCTTACTTTCGCATGTACTGCGTTGTCTGGTTTTTGGGAGTCGATCCCGCAGTCGCTTTATCCTAAGATATGAATACCCTTATTTCTATTTCGGAATCTGCGAAGGTAAACTCCTTTGCCTTCTTTATGGTAGCTCACTCCGCACCCACGTAACTTGGAACAGCTATTTTTTCCTATTATGTTTAATTAGCAGTTTTTGGTTCTTGAAGGCTACCGCAAGCTGTTTGGATATTAGGACCACCTGAGTCAAGTTTTGCTACTCAAGGTGGTACACTTAGCGGAATATATCGCCACTATAAGTAGGTATTCCAATCGTTTGTCTTAGATAGACTACTTTACCAGGTTATTTATTTTGCATTCCAAGCTCTATTGGCCTGGTATAGCCATCGCTGAGCACCTGGGGTACTTCTTTGCCAGGCCTGTGATGTGTTCCACGTACCAGGCAAGATCCCATTCCAAGGATGCTTTCAGATTGTTACCTGTGCCTTCCTTTACTCTCCTATATGCTGCTACCGGCCAAAGCTTCTCTGCTACTTTTTTTAAATCCTGGTATGTATTTCTCTTGTATATTTCGTACCACAGCTCGTTGGTTTCCTGGTTTATTTTTCTGTTCACGGTCTGTGTACGCATGTCGCAGTTGGGGAAACCCTTTGCCTGCGCATCTGTTCGTTTGTTATCCTTGAATGATCTTGACAGGGCATTTGTTAGACTGCAGAGTTCCTCTGTGACTTTCTTGATTTCGACCTTTGTGTTTGAGTTCTCCTTGACTAGCCAACGCAGTTCTTGAGCTCTTGCTGATAGTTTCTTTATTATGAGGATATCAAGGTGTTTCTCCTTTTCAGTTAGATGATCTTGTTCTTTCAGATCTAGTCTTTCTCGATTTTGTTCCAAGAAGGTTCGCCTTCGTCACATGGAGTTTCGGGTTTTCTGGAGGTGTTGATGTTCATCGTAAGTGAGGCAGACCTTGCTCTAAGTGGAGTTCGTTTCTATGGAAATCATCTTCACTATCATGTTTCCCGAGATCTTTGTTATCTCTGTTTCCATTCTGCCTGAGATTTACTGTTTTATACAGTAAATCTCTTGGTGTTTGGTCTTCTTCTTCTTATAGTGGATCTCCTATCGAAGGTTTGCTATTATCACAGAAATCCGGACCTTGTTGACTGTAGCTCTGAACATCTGAACAATGCTACAATTAAACCAATGCCTTGGGTTCTTCAGCCAGGATACAGGGCGTCTGCCAATGTTCCGCTTTCCACTAATCTTTCCCTGGACTATCAGTTTGAGAAGTGTGTATTTCTGTCCTCTCATTATATGACCCAGATATTGTAGCTTTCTTTTTTTTTTGTGGTGTTAACTATTTCGCAATCCTTCTGCATCCGGTTCGGTGATAATAGTAACTCTATCGTTCCAGGAAATCCTCCACATTCTTCGGTAGCACCACACTTCGAAGGCTCGTAGTTTGTCCATGTGGTTTCTCTTGAGAGTCCACGCCTCAATTCCATACGAAAGCGTGGAAAACATATAACAACGAAGCATCCTCATCCTAAGTTCCATGTATCTACAATATCCCGACTCGTAAATAAATTTTTCATTTTAACAAATACTGAACCTGGCTATCTCTATCCTTATATCTCTTATATCTTATATTTCTTATATCTTATATTTCCTGTTTGATCACAAGGTTTTTTTCTATCCAAGTTCTTAGATATTTATATGTCGTCGCATTCTCAATCGTGGTGTTTGCCACCGTCAGGTTCACAAGGTTCAGATTCTGCGGGAACTTTGTAACTACATTTACCTGGTTTTCTTAAAGTTTACCTTTAGTCCGTATTCATTACATCGCTCATCTAATTTTTCCAAAAGGTGTTGTGTGTCTTCAAGATTGAGACAATCTTTAACAAGATGGTATCATCAGCATACCTCAAATTATTAATAACTTCTCCATTTATAACTATTCCCAATGACTTATGTTCTAAGGTTTCCCTAAAAGGAGGTTCGCTATATAGATAAAAGAGAAGCGGGGAGAGGATGCAACCTTGTCTTACACCACGATGAATTTCCATTTCTTCAGTTGGATAGTTTTCTACCGTTGTGTTAGCTTTTTGGCCCCAAAATAGGTTACTAATTATTCTAACGTAAATAAATCGTCGTCCGAGTCAATGTTTTTGCTGACGAGTAGCTGATGTTTCACTTTGTTAAAGCTTTCTCAAAATCGACGTAACATGCATACACCTCTTGGTTTATATCAAGACAGCGCTGGAAAAGAACGTTAATCCCGAAAAGCACCTCTCGTGTTCCAAGTCCTTCGCGGAATCCAAACTGTGTGTTGATTATGTCATACTCGAGTCTTCTGTAAATTCTTTTATGAACGATTTTTTAAAAAACTTCAAGGTCTGGCCCCTAAATGCGAAGTTTCGATAATCCGAGCATTCTATTGGATTTGGTTTTTTGGGTATGAGCACAAAAGTGGGTGATAACCATTGATTAGGAATTTCTACCTTATCATAAATACGGTTAAATAGGTCCAGCAGAATATCAATCACATCATCATCAAAGAGTTTGATAAGCTGTATAGGTATTTGATCAGGACCAGCAGCTTTACCGGGTTTCATAGTTTCCAGGACATATACTATTTCTGATCTTAATATTTTTAATGCATATTATTTGATTCTAAAACCGGATTTGGAGGTCTTTCATCATCGAAGAGTTCCTACAGGTATGGTTTCCACCTTTTAAGTTTGTCCTCCACATCAGTTATTATACGTTCATTTGTATCTTTGATAATATTACTAGCTGCCTTGACCCTACCGCATCTAGCTATTTCCATTATCTTTTTGTGCATTGAGCCACTAGGTATTCATGCTTGTATTTGTTTCCACCTTTCATCCACACTGACTTCCTTTGTTATATTAATGTCCCTCATATATTCGTTGGTCTCTTTCTTAACTGTGTCATAGATTTCAGAATTCTTAAGGAGTCTTAATTTTATATAGTTGTTGAGACGTTTTGTAATCCTTTTCGTCTTTATATTAAGTTTAACTCTAACTAGGATGCAGTCGGAGTTACAGTTTGCCCCTGGGAATGTTTTTGCAGCTTTGACTGAGTTTTTATAGCGGTCGTTAATGAGAATGTAGTCTATTTGGTGTCTAACTGTATTTCCAGGGTTGTCCGTAGGGGATCTCCAGGTGTACAATCCACGATCTGATAGTTTTAAGAAAGCATCTGTTATCATAAAATTTCTAGCTTGATAGAACTCTATCAGTTGATCGCCCTATTAATCCTTTCTCCCAGGCCAAAACTTCCCGTGTATCCTTCAACCTTGAGTTGTCTTCAAAGTTGGTCTTGTCTGGTCTTATCTAATATTCTCCGGTATTTTCTGGTCTTGTCTGGTCTTGGCTGGTCTTGTCTGGTCTTGTCTCGTCTTGTCTGGTCTTGTCTGGTCTTGACTGGTCTTGTCTTCTGGTCTTGTCTGGTCTTGTATGGTCTTGTCTGGTCTTGTCTGGTTTTGTCTGGTCTTATTTGATCTTGTCTGGTATTTTCTGGTCTTGTCTGGTCTTACCTGGTCTTTTCTGTTCTTGTCTGGTCTTGTCTGGTCTTGTCTGATCTTGTCTGCTCTTTTCTAGTCTTTTCTGATCTTGTCTGGTCTTGTCTGGACTTATCTGGTCTTGCATGGTCTTATCTAGTCTGGTCTTGTGCGCTCTTATCACAGTTTGTCTGTTCTTGTCTGGTCTTGATAGATCTTGTATGGTCTTGCCTGCTCTTGTCTGGTCTTGTCTGCTCTCATCTAGTCATGCCCCTCTTGTATGTCTTGTCTGGTAATGTCAGGTCTTGTCTGCTATTGCAAGACACTCTTGGACAAGGCTAATATAAATGGAATGATTGGGAATTGTACTGGGTTGTAGAGACGTAGAATAAAAAAATACAATGCTCTTGTTGGAATAAATAACAATAGAATAAACAATACTAGATGTCTATTGCTAATTTGCATCAAATGCTTTGCGAAATTATTTAATGCATTATTCTTGAGATTTACTGGAATATTTTAGTTAATTGGCTTAAATTAACTAAAAATTACATTTATTGCATTTACATTGTACACTTTATTGCATTTTACGTAGGTTAAGTTCATTCCTTTGTAACTGGATAAACTTAATTCATTGGTATTAAGCTTCAAGGATTTTAAAATGTTGGTAGTTATCTCAATATCATGTTGCAATCGTGCTGTTCTTTTCAATGAGCTGAAATAATGCACAATAAAATGCACAATATTTTTTTAAAACATTTTTTAAGCCAGATAGCAAATATATTTGAGTTTTCATTTTGCTGGAAGATATATATTTCTGGAAAGTCAGAACAAATAAATAAAGCTGTCATCTTTTTTCACATTGACACTTTTTTCTCATTGGTAATTTAGTCCTAGATAAACGTATGACAATCTGTGTTGATGTGAAAACATCGTTCGTTCTCTTGAGTATTGTCGAGCAGCACTTTTATTCCGATACATATCGCTGTTCTTTCTGCCACGTCCTTTCTCCAATGGACACCGAACTGACAACCAAAATTAATGAATCTACACGAAAAGTAGTAGCAAAGGATACACGAAGTAAAAAAAAATGTAGAACAGTGTCGTAAGGGCGATACAGAAAAAGTAATCTACTTCGTGTATTTTATAGTTAGGCGTAAGACGGATTAAGTGTAAAATAAATCAAAATAAAACTATTAGAATTATGAGTAAAAATTTAGTGAATTGCAGAATTTCTATTTAAAGGATTTTTACATATTTATTTGCATTTTTAATTCTCATTTTTAATATTAATTTATAATGAACACATTTTATATATTTTGTAGTCAAAGGAATTTTAATAGTTTAATCAAAGAACGTTCAATAAGCACGACTTTTCAGCACGCGTCCATGTTTAGAAAACGACGAGCGTAGGGAGGAGCTATGGGCAAGTGTGAAAAACGCCTTATGAACGAGTTTTTTATACTATTTTTTTCTATTTTGCGCCATTTTATGCCATGTTTAAATAAAAAAATCGATACATATTGAGAAAATTTTATCGTACTCGATGAGCCAATAACGAACCCATATGAGTGCTTTATTGACTTCATTATAGACGTAAATTGAAAAAAATACTTTTTGTTCGTTTGTATAAAGATAAAATTGTTGAATAACGACTAGAGTGCAAATTCTTTAATTTTTTTTCACGGGAATCCCTGGAAATGAATGATAATTTTGAAGAAATTGTATATCAAATTCAAATTAAAATTCAAAACAGTTTATTTAATAATTTAAGCCCGTAAATACATACAATAAAATGAAACATATACATCCTACATGAAATGTGTCAAACAGATATGGTTAACATGAATTGCCGATATTTGCGTTATTAACTTTTGAATAAAGCTCTTGTACATTATAGGGTTCAATACTAATTAGCAGTTTAAATAACTTCATTTTAAATTGTTTGCTACTGTGCAAATGCTTAATATCTCTTGGTAAACTGTTAAATAACTTCATGGTATTATATGGGGGATTTCTATCCATAAGTGTTAAGGCATGCTTTGGTAGCTGAAACAGTTCTTTATTATTTTGGTTAAGGTAATTAAAGAAATAAATAAATTGTTGATTTTATATTATTTTATCTACGACCACTATTTCAAATGCCCATTATTGTACAGTTCGTGGACTATGTAAATACATCATAACACACACATATGTAACAGTCCGCAATTAATGTTAAGTTATGATTGATTACACACACATGCGTTTGGTTTACGAATCGTTGATTGGTTGAGAGCTGCTACTACGTGCTCATACGTTCAACGCCCCACGTGCCACAATTCAAACTAACGGAAATTTACATTGCGTACATTGGGTTGTCTATATCTATGAGCACCCTTATTCCCAAATAATTACTAAATAATAAGGTATATAACCATTAAGAATATATTTCTTTTCATTTCTATCAAGTTAAATAATGTCGAGTAACATTTATCTATGAAACTACAACTGTTTGTTTATTATAATTTTAAATTATGTACCTAAATAAGAAAGAAAGTTTTTAAATCAAATATAGTATTCTTATTAAACAGAAACGAATTAGTGTGGTCGTAGATAAAGTATGGTACATAACTCGAGTTGTAACGCAAGTACATATTTTTTTAAAACATTTTAAGCACAAAGGAAAATATCCTTCCTATTTTGATTACGGTCATGAATCCGTCCAACAAATTACCGTGTTTCTATTATTTTCTGTACTCTCCAATATTTGCAATTCTTTTTATATAATAATAATAATATATTGCTTTGTTGTCAATTAGAAATATATAATTTCTGTGGACAAAGCACAAGCAAAATAAATAAATAAGTTACTTAAAAACTAAAATAAAACATATCAAAGAAGTACATACATACATAAATACATACATATCGTAAAAAAATAATCGTAAACAATTAAATAAATAACAATAATTTTAAAGTCAAATATCGTAAAGAATTTTTACTCGTTGAGTGAGGCTAGCTGAGGCTAATAGGTTAGGTTAGGTGCGGTCCAAAAACTAGTGATCACCGAGGAATTCTGCCGTTGCGTAACGAAATTTGGTGTTCTAGGTGATAGATTTTAGGTGGATAGGTAAATGATTGAACTTTTTTTTTTGCGTAGTAGAATATAGATTTTTTTATCAGTTCTGATCTAGGTAAGGGTAGATAAATATCCTGATCCAAGTTCCTTGTACTGTGTTTTTGTTGTGGTCTCTCCGCTATAGCACGAATGTGTTTATGCATTAAGCTAACGGATTATAGGATAAATAATGAAGGGAGAGTTAAAATTTTTTAATTCTTAAAGTAGGGTTGACAATGGGTTCTACTACTTAAAGCAAACATATAGAGAGCAGCTCTCTTTTGTAGCTTGAATAAAGATTCAAGTTGGAGAAAGTTGGAGTGACCCCATAACGGAAGGCCATATCGCAGGTGAGATTCGAAAAGAGTGAAATAAGAAGATTTGGATGTATGGAGATTCAGCTCCCTGCAAATCGACCTAATTGCGAAGCAAGCTGAAGACAGCTTCTCGGTTAAGAGCTCCACATGCGAGGTCCATTTGAGTGAATTGTCAATGTTGAGGCCCAGAAATCTAACAGAGGCCCAGAGTCAACAGTCTACTATAAGAGGCGGGAGTGTACCTTTATAAGATAGGACTACCGTTTTCTTGGTACTTAATTCTGGACAGTTAGAATCGTACCATGACTTAATACATGCAAGGTTATTAGTTAAATATAGTAGAGTGGAGAAGCGGCAGGTTAGGTTTGGATCATGTGATACTAGTATCATCGGCAAAGAGACAAATTTTTCCTCTGATATTTAAATTAGTTATATCGTTGATGAATACTAGCAAGAGAATTGGACCTAGAACGGAACCTTGAGGGGCACCAACATTCACCGCTCTGCAGGAGGAAGGGTGGTCATTTGACGAACCTACCGAACCTACTGAACCCTGACGAACTACCTTCTATTGCCAAGATAGGATTTGAAACATTCCTGTGGAGTTCCAGTTGCAATTTTTTTAGTAGAATCTCATGGTTCAGCAATCGAAGACTTTGGCAATGTCACAAAAAACTGTTGCTGTGAAAAAAACTGTTGTTAAGGTTGTGGTAGATATCACTAAGGGCAGAGAATATGGCATCACTAGAACTTTTACTGGATAATAATCCGAACTGATTAGATATAAAGATGCTATATTTGGTCAGGAAAGCCATCAAGCGTACCTTGACGAGCCTATCTATGATCTTTGATAGAGTAGGTAGTAAGGCCATTGGTCTGCAGTTGCAGCAGCTGTCCTTATCACCACTTTTATGTAGAGGGATAATGATTGCTGTCTTAAGTTACTAGGGGAAAACGCCCTTCTCGAAAGATTGGTTGATTAGATGAGTTTCTAAAGTCCATCCAGTGACCGGTGTTTGTGTGTTGGACAAGTGCCGATGAAACTTTGTCTCTGTGTCTGATTGAAACTACATGTTCTTGAATCCTAGCAGATATTTTTCTATTGGTACGTCCAATGTAGGTCCGTTCACATGTTTCGCAAGGTATACCTTAGGTATACCTAAGGTATCCGTTCACATGTTCCGCAAGGTATACCTTGCGGAACATGTGAACGGACCTACATTGGACGTACCAATAGAAAAATATCTGCTAGGATTCAAGAACATGTAGTTTCAATCAGACACAGAGACAAAGTTTCATCGGCACTTGTCCAACACACAAACACCGGTCACTGGATGGACTTTAGAAACTCGAGGACTGTTGCACAGATTAGCCAAGAAATATCACGAGTATACAGAGAAGCCATAGAGATAGAAAAACGAGACTACTGCATGAACACGAGAGACGATTCCTTGAGACTGCCCCCAGCATGGCGACCGATCATATCCACCCTCAAAATGCAATCCCAGACACCCCAGACTCATGTACGACCAACAAAACAAACAAACAACCGAACCGAAGCACCGCACACAACGCGCATGACCCGAAGCCAGACAGCTATAAGTAGTCGCATCGCACGAACGAGCTCTCAGTATGCGTCTAACGGTTGACCCGTACGGACGCATATATCTCTTGAGAATGGCGAATGTTAGTTCGCCGAAACGTCGAGAATCCGGTTCTTTTCAGAGCCAACCCTCAGCATCAACGCGGAATCCCCGAGAAAACAATACAACACATATAAATATATATACATTTATAGATACTACTTATGTATATTTATTACCTCTACAGGTTTATAAATGGATTCCAAAATTTTATACATAAAACAATACATATATAAATAAAACTAATATAGTATATAAATAAAAAAGAAACAAAAAGAAACGTATGCTAATAAAACTAAATAAATCACTAAAAACCTAAACTTGCTATTCCAATTCAGCTCTTGAGATCCTTTTCTGTAGTTCCCCCATGGATCTGTTCTGGGACCGATATTGTTTCTTATAGTGATGAATTCCATTGTTGGGTGGATTGTCGGCTTCCCTCTCCACATATTGCTCTTCTTCTCTCCTCAACTTTCTTCATCCAATCTATCCCTCTTCCATCCTCGTTTAAAACCTCTTCTCTACCCTCGTCCCTTTCTCTCATTTCTGAACATTCGTTCAGCCAGTGTTCTATTGTCTCCTTGTTTTCTCCACACATCCTGCCTACTCTATTCCTATCCTCCATCCAAAATTTATTATCTCTCTCTTCATTTCCACATCTGAATCTTGCTATTGTCTCTCTCTCTTTTCTACTTTCTCTTCCTAGGTACTTTGGCAGTTCTTCCGTTATTATTTTTTCATATTTCCCATTGTACCTAGACTCCCTAATTCTTGCTCTCCTTTCTTGCCTTTGCACATCTCTATCTCTCTGGACCAATTCCTCTGTCATTACTCTACCTCTCTCTCGCATTCTTTCTATCTCCGCTCCTGCATACCCGTTTCTTTCTAGATATGCTTCCCTCTCTTTCCACACCCCCTTTCCTATTACTTTTCTTTTTTCTTTGAGGCACTCTTGCAGAATTCTGCACTCTCCTCTCTCTATCACCCTCTCCTCAAAACTTATTGCTCTCTTTCCTGCTTCTATTCTTATTCCATCTCTCTTTGTTTCCTCCATTACTATATACCCCGGGGTCTCTCTACCTAGTCCTAGCACCCATTTCAAATATTTTTCTTGCACCCTTTCCAGTCCTTCTTGCTCTCTCCACCCCCATATTTCCGCTCCATACATCATCACACTTTTCACCAGGCTATCAAACATCATCACCCTCCTTCTATAGTCGTGTCCAAGTTTTCTCTCTCCTATTCCCCATACCACTCCTAGTATTTTATTGGCTTTCTTTACTAACTCTCTCACGTGTGCTGTTTCAGTATTTCTCTCATTAAACACGTACCCTAGGTATTTAAATTCTTTTACTTCTTAAATTTTCTCCTTCTCCCATCTCCACTCAATTACTCTTCTCCTGCCACCCCCTTTTCTAAACACCATCATCTTGGACTTCTCCACATTCACTGTCAGCTTTTTCCTCCTCATATATTTCTCCATGTTTCTTATCATTTCTTTCATCCCTTTCTCGTCTCTCGCTAGCACCACCAAATCATCCGCGTAGGCTAGGGACCACACTTTTTCTTTGCCCACCACGACCCCACCCGTCTGCGCCTTGCTGAACATCTCCTCTATGTCTCCAATAAATGCTGCAAACAGGCTGGGGCTTAGTGGGCAGCCTTGTCTCACTCCCTTATGCGTATTAAAACCTTCGCTCACCCTTTCCCCAACTCTCACTCTACTTATTGTTTCTTCATAAATCTCTTCTAATTTTGCTATCAGATGTTCCTTTATCCTCTTCTTTCTCAGGCATTCCCACAGTGCCTCTCTTGCTACATTATCAAAGGCCGCCTTCAGGTCCACAAATAATGCATACATCCTGCCGCCCTTCTTTTTTATCTCATTCCCTACTATGTGATTCAAGATGTATACATTATCCATGGTCCCTCTCCCTTTCCTAAATCCCGCCTGTCCGTCTGGTATCACCCCTCGCTTCTTCAATTCCTTCGTCAATCTCTCTTCTACAATCATTGCATATATCTTATATGCTGTATTGAGCATGGTGATCCCCCTGTAATTGCTTGCTGTTTCCCTTTCTCCTTTCTTATATATGGGGCATATTATCCCCTCTTTCCACTCCTGTGGGAAGCCCTCTCCCTTCCACACTCCATTCATTATCTCCAACAGCCTGTCAGCTTCCCTTTCAGTTCCATATATCCACGATTCATTCTGTATACCGTCCCTCCCCGGTGCCTTTTTCTTTTTCAGTTTACTCAGTTGTTGTTCTAATTCTTCTCTTGTTATCTCTTCTATTTCTCCCACCCTGTGTTGACTCTTTTTCTTTTCCTGTCTGATTTCGTCACCACCCAGCAGCTGACTGAAGTACTTTCTCCATTCCTCCATAGTAATTCTATTACTCACTCTTTTTACTTTTTTCTTTCTTTCCCTATTTATGTATTTCCATACCTCTTCTTCTGTCTTTATGCCTTTCATCTTTAGTTCTTCTTCCATCCATTTCTTTTGCTTCTTCTCCTTGCATACTAATTTGTACCTCTTGCGTGCTCTCTTGTAATCCTCATTACTTGCTTTTCCTCTTTTCCAATTTCTTCATTTCTTTCTTACTGATTGCTTCCCTTCCCTGCATTCTTTATCCCACCACTGGTTTTTCCAAGCCCCCACCTTCACTCTTGTCTCTATCACTTTTTTTTCTGTTGCATTTTTTACGTGATCACCCAGTTCTTTCACTTTTTCGTTTATCCCTTCCTCTTCGTATCTAGCCTCCCTAAGTCTTGTTCTATAATTTTCTATTGCTTCTTCCGTCCAGATATTCTTCACAATTTTTCTTCTAACATCCTTCTCACTTCTTCTATTTTTCTCTCTTCCTTTTGTCTTCACTTCCAATGGCATATGATCCGACTCGAGTCTTTCTCCCACCTTGAATTGTTCTATTTCATCCCATGCTTCCTCATTCACCATAACATAGTCAATAACTGTCTCCCCTCTTGGTCCGATATATGTGTACTCTCCTTTCTCATCTCCTATACTGTTTCCATTAAGTATGTCCCACCCTCTTTCTTCTACTAGACTTATCAGTAGTCTCCCTTCGGCGTTTTCTGTTGTGTCTTTTGTTGGTCTTCTTTCTATTGTTGTTTGTTCTTCTTCTAGCCGTATTCCTTTTTCTCCAATTCTTGCGTTAAAGTCCCCCCCAATCACCAGAGTTCCCTCGTCTTGCTGTTTTACTCGCTCTTCTATCATTCTCTTCGTTTCTTTCATACTTCTGCTGTATATTGTTATAATTCTCCATTTTTTCTGTCTAATTTTCACCGTTCTTTCCATAATGCCTCTTTCTTCTTTTGCTTCGGTTCTGTTTTCTTCTTCCAAACCCTTTTTCACTCCCATTATTATCCCCCCTTTAGCTCTCCCTTTCCTGCTTACCCTCTCTGCAAATTGACACTTCCACTTAAACTCTTTCGGCATTATTTTTTCCAATTTTTCCCACCCCTTCTCTTCCACCCACGTTTCTACTAGTCCCACTACATCAAATTTTCCCAAATATTCCCAAAACTCATTGTCTTTGTTTTTTATCCCCGCTGTGTTCCAATATACTATTCTTAACTGCTCCGTTTCTTCCTTATTCCTCTCCATGTTCGTTTTCCGTTTTCTGTCCTGTCGTCTTTTCCTTGTGCTCTTCTTCAAAATTTTTTTGTGTTTAACTCCCCCTTTTCATCATCCCACTTAAAGCCTTTTCCGTCTATCCATATCTTTTTATAACCGACTTTCGCCCACCGTCCTTTTTGTCGCTCTTCTTTGGCTATCGCTCTTAATTCCTTCTGTATTTCTCTTTCCTTCTTTGTCAGATCGTCTTCTATGTATACTCTCTTTTCCCTTTTTTCTCTTAGTTTCCTCTTATTTTCCATAACTTTCCGCTTTTCACCCCAGGTCCCAAGTTCCGCCACTAACATTTTCCCTCCACTTACTTTATACATCTCTTTCACCGTCACTTCTACCTCTAATTCTGCCTTTATCCATTCTTCCAGATTCTTCTCGTTCTCACATTCCCCTTCGTCCAGTCCCGTCACAACAATCTTCTTTTTTCTCATTATTTTTTCCTTTTCTTCCATTTTCTCCTCCAGTCTTTTAATTTTTTCATTTAGTTCTGTCTTTTCTCTTTCCCATTTTTCTTCCTTTTCACGCATCATATTTTTCAAGTATTCCAATTCCCGGCTCATCTTCCGATTCTCTTCCTTTATCTCCCCTATATCTTCCATAATTTTTTTCAGCATCTTCATTTCCTCACCCATTTCCTTTTTAGCCGGTGATCTTTCCAGTTTTTTACTTTTTTGAAAGGGGTTCAACCTTTCTTCTGACTCTCTTCCCTTTTCTCTTTTCCTTTTATAATCCTCGTCTCGGTCGCTTTCACTCTCACTTTTTTTCATTTTTTCTTTTTCTTTCTTTTTTCTTCCTTATCGCGCACCGTTTTTACGCGTCACAAATAAAAAATAAAAAAAAACTCAATCCGTAAAACTCGCTTCACAAAACACGTCCGCTCCGCTCAACCGCTCGAATTGGAATCCATTTATATCTATATCTATTTATTTATATCCATTTGTATATATACATTTATATATATATATATATATATATATATATATATATATTTACATTTATATATATATATATACATTTATATATATATATATATATATATATATATATATATATATATATATATATATATATATTGTGAACGTATTGTAGAAGTATTGTCTAAGCTTGTGTATTTTTGTCCGGTTTTACTATCGTTCTAGCCTGGTTTAAACTTAAATTGTCTCGTTTACACTGTAATTTATTCCTCTTATTAATTCAACGCGATTATTAATATTTTTATTCATTTCATTTGTTAAAATCTATACACCATACCTAAAGATTTAAATCTTCGTACTCTATCTATTAGCAAATCACGACCAACATTAATAATAATCTACCAACGGAGTTAAGGCTAGCGAGCGTTGAACAGTAAAAAAAATATGTTAAAATGCAAAGAGTACATAGTCCAGAATAGAGTGATGTTAAGTTTTGGGCCGTGAAGGGGGTGACGATCTCCAACTTTCAATCCTAAGTAGGGGTACTATATTAATACCGGGGTGGGACGTGGTTAGTAAGTAAGAAGTCGTGAGTAAGTAGTAATAAGTAAGTAAAAGAACTTTAAGAGAAGTGGTCCAAAAAGAGAGGCAAATTTATTTATATATAATTACTGAGTTGTATATCGTCTAGCTGTTCAGGCAGGCCACTGGTTAGCAGCTTTTTGAAATAGGTTCTCCATAGGTGAATCTGTTTCTCACAATACCCTTGTTTCAGTCTATAGGAAACACCATAGATCAACACCATTCCGTTCACCATTTTTAAAAATTGTGGATCTCCTTCACCTTCTCGAATTGCGCTTTTTCCCGCTTTACTACTTGATCGACCTTATACGTTTCTTTAGCTATTCCACATTTGATCTTAACTTGCACAATGGCTTCTCGGACCACTTCCATTATATGTTGTAAACTGCCGAATCCCTGAGTTATTCCTTCCAAATTTATTTGGAACATAATAATGGCCTTGTCGTTCCAAATCGATACTATTTTACTAGAGAACTACTTGACTAGAGAACTACTTGACTAGAGAACTTAACGTTACCTTCCCACGTTATTTCCAATGGAAAATTGTCAGATTCATCAGTCTCTTACTTATTTGCATATTCATAATGCGAATTATTTCCAGCTCATTGACTACCACATAGTCAATTCCCGACGCGCCTCTCCCACCAGCATTAGTGAATTCCCCGCACCAGTCGTTAATCACACCCGTTAATTACACTCCACTCCTAATCGTGAACCCATTTCAGCCATTTTCTGCCATCTTTAGTAACTAACTTATCTCTCGATTTTCTTGTTATCTTCATTTATATAT
This sequence comes from Phosphuga atrata, assembly GCA_944588485.1. NCBI lineage: Eukaryota > Metazoa > Arthropoda > Insecta > Coleoptera > Silphidae > Phosphuga > Phosphuga atrata. The sequence continues at coordinate 8,737,022 of OX155896.1, read as the reverse complement.
CCTATTTGCAGCTGGTCTATCCTTACGTTCCAATCGCTTAACTCCTGTAAATATCTAGAAGTATATCGGATTGCTTTATGAGATTGCAGTACCACAAAAAAATTCTAATAAAAGACTAGATATTTGATCTTTGTCTTTCATAAACTGATTTACATTCTTGAAATAAAAGCTATGAATGTGATTTATCATGCCTTATTTGAAACTATCTTAAACTATATATTGAAGGTGGTGGTGCCTACAATATCTGTAATGGGATATATGAGGTCTGTTAGAAAAGTAACCGACCTTTAGCCGGTAAAAAAACTGGCATACCTGGAACGTTGGGAACCTAATCACCCTCAAAGTAGTCTCCTTGGGACTCCACACACTTCTCCCAGCGGTGCCGCCATTGTTGCAAGCATTCCGAAACAGCATCTTTCGGAATCGACTTTAGCTCGGCTGTCGTTGCAGCCATAATGTCCTCTCTTGTCTGAAATCGCGTTCTTTTCAATGGCCTCTTGACTTTGGGGAATAGCCAGAAGTCGCAAGGGGCCATATCAGGAGAGTAAGGAGCCTGTCGAACCAGAGGAGTCTGTTTTTTCGCCAAAAAATTGTGAACCAAGCGCGAAGAATGTGCTGGAGCATTGTCGTTACGGAATCGCCAATTTCCTGATGATCACAACTACAGTCGCTTGCATCGCACAGCATCGCATAGGCGACGTAGGACATCCCTCATTTCACTTGTCGTCATGTTACTTGCGTTGACAAACTGACGAGAGCACTACACACTTTGTTACTCGAACACTGCTCGACAGCAACTGACGCTATCTACCGGCGGGAAAAAATTCAAGCATGCGCACGAAGCTTCAAGGTCGGCTCATACAAGCGCGCTTGATTCAAATCCATCAGGTTTTAAAAATAAAAAATAGGGTCCGATACTTTTCTAGCAGACCTCGAATATGATTCCTACTGGGAAAACAAGAAAAAAATTGATAACTTTGCCTAAAACTTCTTCTTCTTGTGGTGCCCTATTCGTTTCGGACGTTGGTGACTAAAATGGCTATTTTAACATTGTTCGCTGCACACCGAATCAGTTGTACCGAAGTGACTCCGTACCATCCACGCAGATTATGCAAGCATGATTGTTTTCGTCTATCCGATTCTATTTTGCTGTCTGGTTTGCCCTGTAAGATGAGTTGCATGATACGATACTTCTCATGACGTATTATATGCCCAAACTTTTCCATTTTACTTTTTTTAACAGTGAATGAGATTTCTCTCTGTTTGCCTACTCTGCGGAGAACCTACTCGTTGGTGATGTGATCGGTCCACGATATTCGTAAAATGCGACCGTATACCTACATTTCGAAGGCCCTCCAGTTTCTTCATCATTCGGTCTGTCGTTGTCCATGCTACTACCCCATATAAAAGAATTGAAAATATGTAGCACTTAGTTAATTTGATTTTTGTCTTCAAAGATATATCTTTGCTAATAAATAATGATTTCATGTTGTTAAAGGCTGTTCTCGCTTTTTCAATTCTTGATGTTATTTCTATAGACTGATGCAATTGAGTGTTTACTAATGATCCAAGATAGCAATGTTTATTGACCTGATCTACTGGTTCGGTATTAAGTATCAGCTGTTCTGCTTGTTGTTGTCTTTTACTGATAACCATCCATTTGGTTTTTGATACATTGATCTTCAAACCGTATTGTTCGCTGATGTCTTGGATCTTTCTCAGCAGATGTTGAAGTTATTTGATACTGCTGGCAATTATTGTAATATCGTCAACATAACGAATGATGTTGATAGGTTCACCATTTAGTTTTAGGCCCACATCAGCGTCGTGTAATGCTTCCCAGAAGATTTCCTCTGTATATCTGTTGAACAGAAGAGGAGATATTTTACATCCCTGGCGTACACCTTTCTTTATTTCGACCTTTTCATTAGAGGAGTTACCTAATTTCACACACGCAATTTGTCCCCAGTAGAGGTTGGCTATCATTCTTATATCTTTACTATCGAGACCTACCTTTTTTGGTATGGATTTGAGAAGTTCGTGGTTGACAATATCGAAGGCTGGTCTTTTTGGCAAAGTCAATGAAGCAGATTTAGACATCATTATTTGTGTCTCTGCAGCGTTGGATTAAAACTTGGCAAATATGTTGTCTCTCGTGCCAAGAGATCACATTCTGTATCAATTTTTTTTGTAACAATCTTAGTTAATTGATTAATTAAGCTGATTAGTCGATGTTGGTTGCAGGTTTTTGCATTTGATTCTTTGGTATGGCGATTAATGTCGAGTGCATCCAATCAACATGTACTATGCTTGTGTCGTAGATTTATATGGAGGAAGCTCGGAATTGTCTCGCACATAATTTTAAGGATCTCAACGCGAATACTATCTGGACCTGGAGTTTTATTAGTTTTCATGGACATATTGGCTCTCTCAATATCGCGCTTCATGATTGTTAGACCAGCTGTGATCTCATCTGGGTTATGATTGTCAAGTCGCGCATCATTAAACCGCTCTTTGATGTGTTGTTTCCAGTTAGCTAGTAGGTTTTCTACTTCTGATTATGATATTCCATTCTTATTCAGAAGGCTGGTTTCTTCTTATGCATATTGTGATAGTCGTACTTCTTCTATTATTCTTCGATTCCTGACAGGTATGCTTTCTTAGCCTCCCTTATTTTCTTGATGAGTTTATGCGCCTGAAGTTATTTCTGTAGATATTTGCTTTTATGAGTTCTTCTTTCCTCCATAAATTCTAGAATTACGTCAGTCATCCATTCTTTTCTCTTTTCTATGATGTTTGTATCCAGTAGAATAGCATGCAGTTTAACCATAACTATTCTGAAGGACACTGGTATGAAGGATTTCACTGCAATTTTGGTTTCTTTGCTTATGGATATTGGTACTCCATTTCTATGTTGTGGATGCTTGTTACCTGAGTGATATACTGTATGATCTTGTACTGTACATTCTCCCTCGCCTGGCCACCGTGTTTCGCTCAATCTCATTATTTGAATGTTTAACCATTTCATTTCCTGGACGACGCGAGTTTTACCAATTTTTATATACTTCTAACGTTCCAAGTTGCTATTTTAAACCACCCAGGGACTCTTTGCACCCTTTGCCCATTTTAGGGCTGCCAGGGATTAAGGGCCTCTAATTCAGTTGTGTTTGCTATGATAAATTATTCTTGGGAATTGTGATGAGATACTTTCCCGTTGCTTTCCTCAATGCTGTATCGCAACCGGTTAAATCTTCCTGATTTTCTGGTAGAGATTTTCCTGCGAGTATCTGGTACACAGCCATTTATGTCTTGGCTGTGTCCAGTTTTGAACAACCAGCTGCCGTTGTCCAGTTGTTAGTATTAGTTCGCCACGGGTATTTCGTTTCCCTCGTACCACCCATATCTAGGAGGCGTTCCCCTATCCGCCACCTGGGGAGGCGGCGATGGGGGATCTAACAAACCCACACGGGTAAAAGTATCTAAAACATAGACCTGCCTGAAACTATCAATCTAAAACTATCCTATATGTATATATATATACATATATATATATATATATATATATATATATATATATATATATATATATATATATATATATGTGTGTGTGTGTGTGTGTTGTATTGTTCTCTCGGGGATTCCGCGTTGATGCTGAGGGTTGGCTCTGAAAAGAACCGGATTCTCGCCGTTTCGGCGTACTAACATTTGCCATTCTCAAGAGATATATGCGTCCGTGCGGGTCAACCGTTAGACGCATACTGTATGTCAACTGTATGCGTCTAACAGTTGACCCGCACGGACGCATATATCTCTTGAGAATGGCGAATGTTAGTTCGCCGAAACGTCGAGAATCCGGTTCTTTTCAGAGCCAACCCTCAGCATCAACGCGGAATCCCCGAGAGAACAATACAACACAGGTATCTATCCGCGAAAACCTCAAATACAACATATATATATATATATATATATATATATATATATATATATATATATATATATATATATATATATATATATATATATATATATATGTGTGTGTGTATTTTGCTGATTATGAATAAATAAATAAATATTGATTTCATCAGCTGATAAAGCCATAGTGTGGTGAAACATATGTAGTGTCCTACAAATAAATTTTGAAACATATATAACTGTGTTTTATTATATTCACCTATTAAATAAATATTTTTTTCGTGGGAGTTTTGTATATTTAATCGTAATGCAAATGCAAATCGTAATGCAAAGATTTTGCACCCAAAAGAACAGTTGGAGACGGAAATATATACCGCGACGGGCATGTTAATTGAAATATATTTAAAATTATGGATTTAATGATATTTGAGATGGCACTCTGGAAAGGAATTAAGCCGGACATTTTTATCTTTTATTAATTTCGGTTCCATTTTACTTTAAAACTGTCAACTAGAAAATTTGCATCGACAAATAAAATTAGCGCTTCTGCCTAGTCGGTATTTTAGAAAAACCATTTAAATATTAGATTTTGCCCTTTATAGACTTTGCCTTCAAGTTACCCTCGTCCCATTATCAGTTAATAATGTCTACTTACTCAATATTTGAGTTTTATCTTCTAAGAGTTTTATTAAAGTTATACGTAGTTATATCTGTTATGCTGTATTATTTTTCGTTTCTTTTTATTACCTTGTGCTATTCATTATTATTGGGTTCCAATTCTATATTTTTCTGATCTATTGTAGTAATGTCTGATCCTATTGATCTATTTTTTCATATATTTAAATCCAGCACGCCATAGTTGGTCGAGCTGTTCATTAAACTTCCCTTATTAATTTTAAAACTCTCCCAACATAAAAATTAATTGAGCACACAATGAAAAAAATGTTCAGCACCAAAACAAACAATCTTAATTAACAAAGTATCAAAAAATACGCCAGTGAGAGATTTGTCGCAGAAATAAAATTATCGATCTGGATGTGTTGAGACATAAAATCAATTTTTATAACTCGTAAAAAGTAATATGTGAAGAAAAGTCCCTCTAAGGTGGAAGAAGGGGCAGTTGTAAGTTACAGGATGAATTGAGAAATATCAGTAAAAGCTTGTCAATTATACAACTAAGCCTACTAAAAGACCCAGAAGCTGTATTTATGACTTATTATTTTATGTATCTCATTTTTCGATATTGAGCCATCCATTTTTCAATGATAAATGGATATATGGAATAGTGCTTTTCCTTCTCGCCTTTTAAATTAATTTCCTTTATTACCTTTTACTCTACAAAACAAATGTTTAGATTCTAGATTTTCTTTAATATAAATCTACTATTTGCTATATATAATTCAAGTACATATTTGTCACAACAACTTTATGAACACGAGCCGATGTGTTCATAGTTTCATTATGTGCGCCAAACTAACTAGACTGTCTAGTTAACATGTAAAGGGCCTAAACAGATCTTAGAGGACTAGGCTCGGCTACACGCGCAAGGCATGTTTACATAAAACTGAAAACATCTATGCTGCATTAGTAGTTACTATTAGAGTAGAAATACTATTAATACTTTAAATTACTAATGCACTGGATGATGTTTGGTAAGCTAGACTAAATAGGACGAGATTAGATGCAAAATCCGAAAAGACCGGATGAGACAAGGGGTCGAAAACCTTTAGAAACGAGAGTGGCTAACTTTTGCACTAGAAACTATTTGCAAACTTATTAAATAGTCAAATCAAATCTTTATTGGTCCAAACAAATATGTAAACATTACATATAGGACACGCTATTCATATAATCATTTATGTTAAAGTAACATTTATGTATGAGGAAATGCTTTAGCTCGCGTCTGATGGATTTGTAGTAGGTTTCCTCCCTTAAAGTTGCAGAAACCTTGTTGAATATTTGGATACCAAATTTGTATGGTGCTTTGCTACATATAGATAAGTTGGACATTGGCGTGTGTAATTTATTGTTTTGTCTTGTTGCATGTTCGTGATGATCCTTATTCTTCGCAAATTTGTGTTTATTCCTGTATATAGCAAACCACTTCCCAAATGTAAATACAGGGTACTGTTAATAGGTTAAAAGCGATAAAATATGTTTTGCAAGATTTTGCGGGATCCATGCTCACGATGGCTCTTACTCAATATTTCCTTTAGTTCGAATAGCTCATATTTGCTTTTTGGGCCTCAAATACACAAGTTATTCTCTAGGAGGATTCCCACACTATTATAGCATACGATATTGCCGACTGTGCCTCTGCATTGAATATATTCAAAAGAACCTCGTTGTCGAAGTATTTTCGTAGCCTCGCAGGAGAAATGCTTTTTTATTTAATTTCCTAATTAAGTTATCGGCATGTGTATTCCATTTCAATTTTTTTGTGAATGTGAAGACCTAAGAATTGTGTAGTAGTAATTTTAAGTTTTTGCCTTTTCAATCAGCAATTGATATTTTTTATGTCTTTGTTACATGCCTCTTGGGCGTCTTCCGAGATCTGACCAATCGGGAGTAGATCCCACTCCATTATTTCAGGCACGACTCTAGATTTCCATATGTTAGTTGACTTCTTTTTAAACTTTTTTGTGCTTGCTCGCACGAATATGTCGACCCGAAGATCAAAACCTGAATGTAGCACTCTTGGAAGACATTTCATGCACCGATTCGCGGCTTTTCTTTTAGAGCTGTCCACTTGTGATGCGCTACGCACAAGTATTTCTGGACGTGGAACTCCTCCCATTTCCTCTTGAGTTCTGTGAACTTGCCACTCCACAAGTCTTTACTTTTCAGATGCAGAAATTGCATGCGAACACAGCCAACTTCTATTCCAAATGGTTCAATGTTGATCTCATTTGTAATTGTGTTAAGAGGATTTAATTTAAACGCAAGAGTACTTTCGTTTGTTTTGATTTGCCCGAAACTCTTAACAAATTCATCCATCATTTTTTTATAGCTACACTGAAGTAACACGTGTAAATAGTTGCACTAGATTATCGCGATATTGCTTCAGATTTGTTGTAATTTACCGCTCTCCGTGTCTTGAACAAGAAGAAATATTTTTTTACGAAACATACCATTTATTCCAGCAAGGTATAGGCTGGGTTTCACTTTTCTTTCAGTTTTAGATTTCGCTCATTTAGTTTTATGGTGATATCTACTAGATGAATTTTTCAACCATTTTTCTTCTTCCAATTAGGGACGGTCAGTGCCTTTTTCATTGAGGAATGTCTTTAATTCACTCAAGTATAAAGCAAAACATTTCAATACCTTACTTCTGGAAAGCTTGTTGTGCAGATGTATGGTCTTTTCGTAGTATTCTGGGTTTCTTCTATGGTCTTTTCGTAGTCTTCTAGTAGCTTTATTCTTGCGTCACCGGCTGAATATTTACCTTCTTCTCCTTTATATGGCATCTCCTTCCAGGAGGTTTGCATCGCTATACTCTTAGGATATAATATTATACCACTTTCTCAGGTTACGTAGCCATGAGCACCTGCGTCTACTGATGTTCCGTTTGCCTATTACTTTGCCCTGCATTCTCAGTTGAACCAACCCATACTTTTCTCATTTGGATATATTGCCTAGATATTGTAGCATTCTTTTTTTTATTGTTTGTATGATTTCACTTTGTTTGTTCATGCGTTCCATTACTCCAATATTCGTAACTTTGTCCGTCCAAGGTTCATTGTATTTTCATTTCAAGCATTCGTCTGTAACACCACATCTCAAAGGCTTTTAGCTTTTTTATTTCTGCTTGCTTCAAAATCCATGCTCCCATTTCATATAGTAGAATGGAGAACAAGTAGCCTCTTAGTATTCTTGTACGCAAATCAAGTTTTAGTTGTCTATCAAAAAGAAACACACGCATTTTTAGAAATGTGCTTCTGGCCATTTCAATTCTGGTTCAAATTTCTAGGGTGTGGTTTATGGTATTAGTTATCCATATACCAAAGTATTTATATTTAGTTGCCTTTACTATACGCGTGTTGTCGATATATAAGTCGTGAAATTGTGTGCTGCTTTTTGTTGTGACCATGTACTTCGCTTTTTCAAGTTCATCTTGATATCATATTTTATACCGACGTCGTTTATATTGTTTGTTAAACTTTGGAGGTCTGCAAGATTCTTTGTTATAATAACACTCTGTTATATGTTAACCATAAATGACACAGGGGCGTCGCTAGCGTCGGTCAATCGGGCAAATGCCCGGGGCCCATGAGCTAGGGGGGGGCCTAGCTGTTTTAGATCCACAATGACACAAGAAAGAATATCAAACCTAGCGTTGCTTTCAATAGAAAATGAGTTATGCGAGGACTTGTGAGATAAAGACAAGTGAGATAATAGATAAATTTGCTGAAATTAAAGCAAGGAAAATAAGTTAAATTCCTTTTGTTTTTCTTTCATATTAATATATTACGATATTATATTTCTGCTATACATATGTTCCTATCTTGTATGCATTAAATATTCAAGAAGGTATTTGTTTATTCACTTTTTTTATTTACTGGGGGTACCACCTCAGTATATAAGTGTATGCCCGGGGCCTCAAAATTTTAACGACGGCGCTGCATTGGCATACCTCAAGTTGTTAACCGTCTGACCATTTATTGTGATTCCAGTGTGTTCTTCACTTAGCGCTTTGAAAATTTTGGAAAAAAAAACATTTTGGACAGTATACAACCCTGTCGTACTCCTTTTAGTATCTGTCCACTGGATAGACTCTTTAGTCCACTTTTATCGTCGCTGTTTGGTTCCAGTAAAGTGATTCAATAATCTGAATGTCTCGCGAGTCAATGTTTCGTTGTTTCAGTAGAACTATGAGAATATCATGGCGTACTTTATCAAAGGCCTTTTCATAGTCTATGAAGCATACATGTATTTTGTATATACATGTTACTTCTCTGCGTTAATACATTAAAACTGAATTATACCTCCCTTGTACAAAAACCATTCCTGAAACCAAATTGAGAGAAGAGTGTGAATAGTGTTTCCTATGTCATTTTCTAGCTTGTTGTGTAGTCTCTTGTGAATAACTTTGAGAAATGCTTTTAGTGTATGACTCATTAGACTTATACAATCTCTAGCTTTTTGTTTTTTTTGGTAAAGTTATGAAGGCAGATTTTAGCCATGGTTTAGGTATCAGACCGGTTCTGTATATTGTATTAAACAGATCTATCATAATTTTGAGCTGGTCCTCATTTATTAGTTTTAAGAGTTCGCTTGGTATTTCATCTGGTCCCACTGCTTTTCAGCTTTGTAATGTCTTTATGGCATAGACAACTTCCTTTAATGTGTTTGATTCTTCTGTCATATTCTGCTTGGTTCTAGTACTTCTTGTTCATGAAAGAGTTCTTCTATATATTCTTTCCACCTTATTAGTTTTAGTGCTGGTTCTACTATGATCTTCCCTTTTTTATTTTTTATAATGTTAGTTTGCCTTTTTCGTGATGTCCCTGTTAAATCCTTGAATGCTTTATGTCAATTTATATTATATTTTGATTGTAGCTCTTCCATATATTGACATTTTGATCTTTTCCTTTGCTTTGCTTCTTCTCGGATTTTGCTTCTTATGTTTCTTTGCACATCTTTAATTTTTTTGGGATAGGTTTTGTTTTTCCTTCGTTATTCCATAAGGAGGAGGATTTCTTGTGTTATCCATTTTTGTTTAGATGTTTTGTTGTCTGGTGTTAATTGATGTTTACTTCCGTCTATTAGTGCTGTCGTTATATTATCCCATTTCTTTTCTTATCTATATCTGGGATTGTCTGAGGTTATCACTGGGGTTTCTTATTGCTTTCTCTAATGCAATATTGAATAGCATAGGTGCAAGTCCATCTCCCTGCCGCACCCCTTTAGTGGTTGAGAGTCTGTCTGTCATTTGGTCTTGTATTCTCACTACAGCCTTTGAGTCCATCATTGTTGTTCTGGTTAATCTTTCTAACTTGCTTGGTATGTCAAAAGCTTCCATTATATGATATAGCCTGTTCATGCCTATACTGTCGTAGGCTTCTTTGAGGTCAATGAATAGCTCATATATTAGTAGGTACATTATACACCCACGCTTTTTCTAGTATTTGTCGTGTGGTGAAGATCTGGTCAATAGTTGATTGTCCTTCTCTGAAACCTGCCTGATGCTTCCCTATGATTTCCTTTTCACATTCTGCTATTCTTTGGCGTAGTACACTTGTGAATATTTTATATTTTATACATAGCAGTGATATTCCTCTGTAGTTGTTACAGTTATGTTTGTCACATTTTTTGTAAACGGGACATGATCGCCGTATCCGATTCTTCCGGGATTCTTTCTTCTTTCCATATCTTGGTAATCAGTTTGTGTATTTGTTTAGCTAGTGTTTCCCCTCCTTTTGATATTAATTCTGCCGGGATATTATCTAACCCAGGTGCCTTGTCGTTGTTTAGCTGTCGTATGGTTTTAACTTTTTCTTCGCAAGTGGGGTCTGTTATTAGAGATTGTGCCGTTCGTCTTTCTTCCTTTTCGTAGTTGTCATTTTCTCTCTCTGCTTGATTCAATAGGTTTCGGTCAAAATATTGACGCCATATTTACAAAACTTCTTTTCTTTCTACTATGCATTTTCCTTCTTTGTTTTTACAAACAGATGGTCTTGTGTGAAAATCTTGTCTGGTGTTTCTTAATATTAATATTATATATCCTCTTCACCACTTTCCTTCTATGTGATTCTTCCAGTTCTTGTATTTGGGAATCCAGCAGTGCTCTCTTCTTTTTTTTTTGATCAGCTTCTTTGTGTTCCTTCTTAGTTCTTCGTATTATTCTCTTCTATTTCTTGTTGGCCTTTGGATAAATTTACTGTTGGACTCATTTCTTTCCTCTTCTGCTTTTCTGCATTCCTTATCCCACCATACTACCTTTGACTTTTTCATTTTATACCCAACTTCTGTTTCTGCTGTTTCTGGTATAACTTCTCTTATTGTTTCCCACGTTTGTTCTACTGTTATACTGGTTTCAGCCGTCTCTAGCTCTGTTATACGTTCCTTGGTCCTTTGCTGGTATCTCTCTTTCACTTTCTCGTCTTTCAATTTATCCGTGTCGAAATGTCTTTTGTTTTTTGTTGAAATGTTCTTTTCGTGGGTATTGATTTTGCCTTTTCGATTTTTTCCCTTAGTATTGCCTTGACTAGCATGTGATCGGACTCTTATATTGCTCCTCTCATTGTTCTACTGTCTATTATATTTTAGCTATGTCTGCCTGTCACTAGAATGTGGTCGATTTGGTTGATGGTTCGCCCATCCGGCGATATCCATGTTCCTTTATGGATTTGCTTGTGAGGGAACATCGTGCTTTTAATTATCATTCCTTTTGCAGTGGCAAACTCGATAAGTCTCTTCCCATTGCCGGAGGTTCGTTCATGGAGACTATGTTGTCCTATGATTGGAATGTATGTTGTTTCCTTGCTTATTTTAGCGTTCAGTTTTCCTATTATTATTTTGGTATCGCTGCCGGGTGTTCCATCCAATTCACTTTCTAGTTTTGTGTATAATTCTTCTTTCGCTAGGTCATCCTTTTCTTTGGTTGGTGCGTGTACCAAGAATACTGATAGGCTAAATAATTTCATTTTGTTAATATTTGCATCAAGTTTTTCTGTTGCCTCCATCATTTCTATCTCCAAGTCCATATCTACCCACAATATCCTCTACTGCTCCTTCGCCCACCTTCGCATTAAAATCCTACATGATGATAGTAACATGTTATTCTTTGGTGCTTTTGAGCACCGTGTATAGTTCTGCATGAAACTATGCGATTTCGTCATCAGATTTATCCGCTATAGGTGCATAAATCTGTATGATGTTGATGTTTCTATTATGAGAAGGCATCTGTATCAGCATAACTCTGTCTGAGTAGACGATAAAAGTGGTCACTGATTTATTTATATTTTTATCCCCCATGATAGCAACTCATTATTTATTAGATTTATCAGTACTTCCTGAGAAATACATAATTATAGTCTGTGTGATGGATTCCAGTTCGTGGCCATCTATAGTCACTTATTCCGAGTATATTCTGTTTCAATCTTTGCATCTCTGCTGTTACATTATCAATTTTGCCTGCTTTAAAGAGGCTTCTAACATTCCATGTCCTTATTTTCATGGCTTTTTTCAAAACTGATTGAATTCTCTATTTTCTTCTTCGAAAGACAGTGCGCAATAAAATCCGGATATGACTTCTTACAGTATTGATATATAGCCGACAATGTGAAGAAAAGTAGCAGGTGCAATAAAATGAAATAGTTTCATATGATATATTGCACGATTTTAAGAGTTTCGATAATAATATAATTAATTTTTGTAAATGGAACTGGAGAGCCGCAATTTTGCTTCGAAAGACCTGCAAGCGGCTCGCGCAGGTTGCCAGGTTGTCTCTGGATTAGACTACACTGACAAGACCAGAAGTAGTAGAAGACCAGACAAAATCATATAAGGCCAGAGGTGACATGTCTTTTTAAATCAAATGTACAGTTGTTGTTTAGTCGAATATATTCTTATTGAATATGATTTTTGTTGTTTTACTAATTATTTACAACGTCCCAAAAAGTCCCAAAAGTCGTGGAATCAACTCTTGCCATGAATTTGAAAAAGTTGGTCATTTTTTGATTCAGACAGATAAAATTAAACATATGATCAAATGTCATTTTTAAGTAGCTTTCTGTGGTCTTGAGTTTTTTTTCTTGTCGCATTGTTTTTAGTGTTAAATTCAACAATTTAATTATTTATAAACAAATAAAACGCCTTCTAAACACCTCCTAACCACCTCCTTTTTTAACTTTAACTTAAGAGACAACTTAACTTAAGAACAAACATACAGATGTTGAATGTGTTGTCAATTTTCACGAATACACACATTAATTCGTCGTACTATGTTATTTCTACCGGTCTTACTTAATTTATTTAATTTAAAATTATTTACAAAAGAGCAGCAAACTTTTATTGTCGAAAGTTATTTTCGTCATGGTAGACGCCTGGAAAATGATGAATGGGAATGCAGTATCGCGCCGTGCATTGAAGAATTTGGGCAACATTTTTCTATGGCTGTATTGAATGGGAATCGGTTTAGAAGGCAGATATTACGATCAGTTGTTTGGTTTCGAAGTACTGGTAACATTAACAACAAACGAAGAAGTGGAAGGCCTCGTATTAATAATGAGAATATTATAAACAACATCAAAAATGTAGTCCAAGACGAACCTACCACTTGAATTAGGAGACTAGCTCAACAGTTTTAAAGTCGTTAACATAATTTAAGTCGTACTACCACTCACATTCGTTAAGATCTTCACATGAAACCATATAAGTTGCAAATGTACCAAGAATTTTTACCACGCGATTATAATAAAAGTCGGTGGTTCAATGAAAATACGAACGACGAAGTGTTAAATTTAATATTTTTCACTGATGAACCCTGGTTTCATCTAAACGGATACATTAATTCCCAAAACATGCGCATGTGGAGTGTTGACAACCCACATTTCTTAGAGGGACCCATCCTTGCACCACTGCATCCAATCAAAGCTGAAGTGTGGTTAGCAATGTCAAGACGAAGAATTATCGTTCCAATATTTTTCGATGGTAATTTAAACGCTGCCACTTATAGAGCCACTATTTTTCAACAATTTATTAACGAACTTCATGATGATGAACACCAAAATGGCTTCATCCAACAAGATTCTGCTAGACCGCACATTGCCCGCGAAACATAAAATTATCTTCATGAATTTTTCGACAACAAGCTAATAAGACCGATTTCCACACCGCAGATCCAGGATTCCAGACCGCAAAGACCGATTTCCTCCACGTTCATGTGTTCTTTAAAAAATTCAGTATTCAGCAGTCGCGTGCATACAGTAGGAGATTTGCGAAACAATGTAATAAGAAAATGTGAAGAGATAATATATAATACAATAACACAGTATTATAAAATGTGTTCGATAACATAAAACGGCGAATTAATTTGTGAACTCGTGAAAATGGACCACACATTCTACATCTGTTGTAATGTTTGTTCTTCTTAATTATTTTATAATTCAGAATACTATAAAATAAATCAGTGTTAAAATTATGAGAAGACGTTTTATTTATAACTAATGAAATTGTTGAACTTAAACAATGAAAAAATAAAAACAAATTTAAACACTAAAAACAATGCGACATAACCTCAGGACCACTGACAGCTACTTAAAATTAATATTTGATAATTTGTTTAATTTTATGTGTGGAATTAAGAAATGACCTAATTCTTCATGGCAAAAGTGGATTCCAAGACTTTTGGGACTCAAGTTATTATTGTATTATTTATCTATTCATATGTAGTTGAAAGTTTAGTTCATGTTTAGTTGAATTGTAATTTCGGTTTAAAATGTTGCTTTGATTTCATAATATTTAGGAAATAAGTGACATTTATTTAGAATAAAAGTCGAGATGAAAATAAAATATTTTATTTAAATTGTGCATAAAATGGATATTCTATTTGGTAATAAAAATATTTGAATTGAACATTTACGAAAATGTTATAGAATAATTGCGCCACATACGATCATATACTTTTATATCCGCCGACAATTCTGGATAAGGGTAAGATTTGCCTATGTACGTTATTTACAGTCCATTCCATTTTTCCCTCCCTATTCGGGCTCTTTATCCTCCACAGTCTTTGGTATAAAACTATATTGTCTTTGGGTAAAGATCGATTTTCTCTTTTTACCGAACGTGATTTCTGACACGTGTAAATATAATAGTTTTTATTAGGGAAAGCGGTTTAATTTTAGCAACTGTCGCATATTGACGGTTTCTGCATTCCTTATTTTTTGCAAAATGTACATATTTACAATTAAATTACTGTATGCGAAGCGGGAAGAACACTTTGCATTAAAACAGTTTAATTAGATTTGTCCGTTTGTTATTTTAAAATGTATTTTAGGGAGTGTTTTAGAAATTAGCAGGAAAGTTCGTTTAGATCTCTCTCACTCCGGATTAATTTAACTGGAGAGTATAATACAGCTGAAATTATGCTCAAACATGCTGCTGTACTGCAAGGGATATGACTAAATACCTAAAACTATTCATATGATAATACCAAATTTTCTAAACAAAACAAAACTTTCTTGCAATATAAATAAGCTCGCATATGAAGAAAATATGATAGGCAGGAATGAACAAACTGAATACATTGTGAAATCAAAACTCTTGTCCTGCTCATATCCATTAAGAGATCTTCGCAACCACATGTCCCATTTTTGCACGATCCCTAGCTGTGTGGATCAAACTTTCTATAGTTTGAGTCCCATCTATTGCTTTATGTTACGCAACCAAGACATCTTTGGATTCTTGGATTCTATATATATATATATATATATATATATATATATATATATATATATATATATATATAGATTAAGATTTTGCTTTGGTAATTATAAAATTATCTTATTTTAAAGAGTTTTTCATTCGAAACCAAAGTTATAAATCAAGAAAATCAGACGGTGATATTTGCCCCTCCTAGTTACATGTCTATCATGCACCTTTGGTATATCTACTGATGAATGTTTGCGTATTAAATGAAATAATAACAAGAACAAGAAACACGATTGTTATTAGTGCGAGAACTAGGCCACTAGAACCAAGTAGTGCTCTGCTGGACCTGAATTTAGTAGGGTTCAGTCCGTAGCTTCAAATCGATTACCTTCGAGTAGCAGGTTATCAAGAGGTATCAAGTGACCGTACTCACGCCTTCACGCGCCAGCGCTGATGATACAAAGTTGAGAACAACTGACACGTAGGAAAATTGTATTGGCACGCGAACTAGTTCTCTCGCGTGCCTTCTAAACTTCATTAACTTCTACTTTTCGAAACGACATTTTAAAAACAAATTCACAATCTACTCTTGTGCAACATCAAAGGTGTAAAATATAAGACGTGTTATATTAAGGTAAATACGTATTATAAGGTAAATAATAATTACTGATTTTCATAATCAGGAATCATTCATTGTAAAGATTACCTGGCAAGTCAGCATTTTAAAATGTGAAAATTAAAAAAAAAAAATTAAAAAAATGCACGCGGACAAAAAAAGGTTCGCCACCCCTGGTATATACAATTCTACTCTCATCAACTATTCCAACTTTAGCAACTATTCCATTTTTGACAACTATTGCCTCTATAACAACTATTCCATCCCAAGAATGATATCCACATCAATACTAGTAGATGTGGATCTGTTTTATATTACTAATATAATACAGATATTGATGATGTAATATATTTTTCTGTTTTTATAATTTGTAATGGTGTCTAAATAGAACATTCTTTTAAATTTAATTAAAATTGGGTGAATATCTAGCTGGCTTGTGATTAATAAACTGAAATAAATTTTGATTACAAATCTAGTCAAATTCTACAATGCATCAATATTTACGCAATTTCTATCTTACCATTTTAATTAAGCGTTACAGTCTTCTAGCTGGAAATAATTTGTTCTTTTTGTGTAAATCATATATAAAT
The DNA here is from genome assembly GCA_944588485.1 of Phosphuga atrata. Lineage (NCBI taxonomy): Eukaryota > Metazoa > Arthropoda > Insecta > Coleoptera > Silphidae > Phosphuga > Phosphuga atrata. The sequence goes on along the minus strand of OX155896.1, from coordinate 8,720,528 downwards.
TAAGCCGTTTTATTGATAGAAGAAGTTTGTCCGTCATGAAATTAAATATTATTTTAGTCTGAATTAACGGTGATTTTAGTTTGCTCCTGACGTCCGTAATATTCCGAAAAGAAAGTTTGCTCGTAATCAGCTGGTTGAAAATGTTAATATTTGAGATATATGCCAGAATATTTTAATTTGAATATTAATAAGAACGTTGAATTTAATGATTAAAGCAATTAAAATTTTCTTTATAAATACATACAAATAAATCTTCAAATTATTAAAATCTTTTCAAATTTAATTTGTTATGTATGAAAGTAATATTGAAATAATATCTAGAAATCTGTTCTGAAAAGTAATGACCTATACTATTGAATTATAGATTTTCTGCGGAAATTATTGATATTCTGATAGGGTATTTTAAGAGTAGCCACTGAAAGTAAGTTTCTCAATCAACGAAATTATTAATTGTTCAATTTATTCGACCAAGCGAGGCCGTTAGAACTGTCCTTAATAAATGGTCTCCACTCTCGATAATTTGAAAACTTTCACGCAAATACATTCATATTTCCTAATAGAGGATAATACGTTATCAAACGAAATTACAATATCATTAGCAATATATAAAACAGATAGGAATTTTTCTACCTTCATTAATATAAATTAAATATTATATTTTTTCTTTACTAATTATTTTCATAATTAGAATATTGTGAAAGAAGATAAATATAGATGGTTGTGCAGAATTACAAACTTAATAAATAACGTAGAAAAGGTATGCTTTTTAATTGATATTGGCTTACTAAATATCGGTGAAGCCTGGTAACACAAATAATATTACAAAAGTCCACAAGGTATTTTTTCCAATTTATAAAAATCTTACACAAGATATTTAGCTGTTAATTTGGTACATTTAGAACATTTCTCAAACATTTGATTTTTAAGACGAACTTTATATCGTCGATCTAATTTTAGAACCTCGTAAGTCAAAATTTTGTGAAATTAAGATTTTAAATTTTAGCTGTAGTGCTTTAGGATTTTATTACCTACACTTCTGTAAAACCTCGTAAGTCTTTAATACACTTGACGCCATGTATTGAGATATAGGTATATATTAAGTCTTCATTTTATGCAAAGACTGTTCACTTTCTCATATTACCCATTGCGCCCTCAGCTCCCAAGCATAGTGAAATCATTGTACCCGCACTCACCTAGTCACCGTAGCGCACTCCTCCACCACGTCACGATAATTCAGTGGCTTTCATAGCCAAGGTAAATTGCCACGGCTGGGCTTCCAAGAAAAACCTAATACAACACCTAGTTGACACCGAAACATCGTTGTCCTAGGCTTCATGATATATGCTACGACAGAAGTTGAATAGAACACAAGACAGATCATCTATATGCCTGTTCAGGCTAAGTGTTCATTTTATGGCAACACTGTACACTTTTTCATATTACCCATTGCACCCTCAGCTGCCAAACATAGTGAAATCAGTGTACCCACACTCACCTAGTCACCGTAGCGCACTCCTTCGCCTTTTTCTTAGAGTGCCTATCCGTTCTGGATGTTGGCTATCATGTTGGCTATTCGAACTTAATCGCTATTCGAACTGTTAACAGCAGCGCGGAAAAGCTGAGTGCTGGATTGGTTGAACCACGTTCTTAAATTTTTCAACAACGATATTCTTCTTCACTCCTCTTCACACTCCTCTAGCTACATATACCTTGCCTTGGAGGATCTTCTGCAAAAGGACATATCGGCTCTCGTTACGCATTATATGTCCCAGATATTGTAGCTTTCGAGTCTTAACTGTATTCAGGAATTTTTTTTTCCTTTCCCATCCTTCTCACCATCTCCCTACTGGTTATTTCCTCTGTCCAAGTTATTCGTTGGTTTCTTCGGTACAGCCACAATTCAAATGCCTCAAGTTTTTTGGAGGAGGCCTCTGTAAGCGTTCACGATTAGACCCCATAAAAAGGGTCGAAAACACGTAGCATCGCAGTAGGCGAATTTTCGTTGACAGCTATCATTTATGTTCGTGTCCAAGTATGTGGATTTGTTGACTTTTCCTAAAGCAGTTCCGTCTACCAATAAAATACCGCGGGTGTTTTGGTCTTTACTGATTATCATGAACTTTGTCTTGTTGGTGTTTATTTCCAAACCATATTGTCGACTGTATGATGTAACACTGTTCATTAGGATTTGTAAGGAGGCTAGGTTGTCTGCAAAAATAACGGCATCATCTGCATACCTTATGTTATTCAATCGTTCTCCATTTAGCAGGATTCCAGCATCAATATCTTGCAGGCCTTCTCTGAAGATGTATTCCGAGTAGAGATTTAACATTACAGGAGATAGTATGCATCCCTGACATATACCACGTAATTTTTGTTTCTCCTCCGTTGTCTCTCGGTCTACCCTGACACAAGCCCTCTAATTCCAGTAGAGATATCTGATGATTTTGAGGTCCTTCCCAACCAGGCCAGCTTTTTGCAGAACTTCCATCATTTTCTTGTGTCGCACTTGATCAAACTCCTTCTTATAATCCACGAAGCATGCGGAAACATCGCAGTTTGCATCCCTGCATCGCTGAAATAACACCTGGATCGAAAATAGAGCCTCTCTAGTCCCACTCCTCCACCACGTCACGGTAATTCAATGGCTTTCATAGCCACGTTAAATTGCCACGGCTGGGCTATCAAGAAAATCCTAATTCAACACCTAGTTGACACCGAAAACATCCTTATCCTAGGCCTACAAGAAACAATTTTCTAAACCAATTCTAAACCCGACTTATAAAACTACGCCTTCGTCCGAAAGGACAAATCAACCCGAGGCGGTGGTGTGGCAATCACCCGCTACAACTCTATATCAGCCCGAACAGCGACGCTCCCTCCTAATCTGCAAGACGTTGAAGCTGTTGGAATAGCTGTGAACTACAAAAACACGACTATCAACGTCTTCCTCTATCCCCCACCCCCACAAGACCCTCATCCCTTTGTGCGCCTAGAATGTACTATTTTTTACCTTTATTATTAATGCAGGGATTTACCTATTTCAGCCTTATTGGAAACTCAATACTTGACGACATAATAACCGCAGACAACCTTGTAGACCTTCTGTCCCCCTCGGCCTTCATCGGCCCATCCGTTACCAGCAACCACTTTAATCGCTCAGAATGTCAGAATTCCTGACCCCGCCAAGCCCGCCAACGACAAAAACATTCCAGTCATGAAAAAACGCCGATTGGCAAGCTTTTGACGATAATCTTTCCCTCGCCCTCGCCAATCCTCCAATAATTAACACAAAATTTCTACTAGAATCTGCCATAGACAGATTCACGAGTACTATCCAACCGCAAACTCACGCATGCATGCCTGTTCGCACCCTCTCAACAATACGTCCTGCTATTCCCGCCGAAATAGTGACACTTATTAAACAGAAGCGAAAACTGTAGACATTATATAAAAATTCTCACAACCCTCTGAACGATCAAATAGAAATTACGAGCCTATCGCGAGAAATCTTGGATAAACGTAACATCTAAAGTTGACCCCATGGATGGTAGTTCTGGAAATCTCTCAACATCCCAAACCCGCTGATCCTGACCAAACAACCCGCTCTCTGTAAACCATGTATTAATCACCAACAACCCCGACAAAACCCAAATTTTCGCAAAGCACCTCGAAAAAGTACACCTCTTATACTCCCCCTATTCAATTAATTTCGACTTCTTTAAAAATATTCTTGTTTGTCCATTTACAATTCGATGCGACCGGGTTTAAAAAGGGTAACCCTCAGGTAACAGATTCGGTGGCTTAAGTACAATTATTCAGGAGTTATCGATTACATGCTTAATTATGGCGATGAATGGACAGAACAATACTCTGAAGGAGAAATAATGATCTTGGCCAAATAAATATTACTCCCAATCTCTATAAAGAGCCTTTCAAAATAGAAAAAAAGAAATTTGATAATTTATCGTGTCTATGAAACATTGCCACACAAAGAATCAAAGTTTTTAATCTGTTTCGTAAACAATACGTTTGTATATTAGTTGTATGTTTTGTTTTAGTACAATATGCTTACGTTCTACCTTATTTTGTGCCTTGTTTGTATGTTAATGATAGAATACCTCATCATCATTGGCACGACAACCCGGGTTGAGTCTTGGCCTCCTCTAGTGTTTTTCTCCACCGGTCTCGGTCTCTGGCGCCTGTTTTCCAGTTTGGCACCTTAATTGCTAGTGCATCTTGGTCTATCCCGTCGTTCCATCTGAGTCTGAGTCTTTCTTGCTTTCTCCGCCCTTCTGTTTTGCTTGTATATATTTTTTTAATGGTCGTTTTTTGCATCTGCCCTTTTCACGTGTCCAGCCCATTGCAGTCCACTCACTTTAATTTTTGTTATGTCGTTTTGTCCATATAATTCGTATAGTTCTGCGTTGTATCCTCTTCTCCATTGGTTGTCTACATTTAGGGCTTTTCTTTCGAAGGTGGCAATTAGTTTTCTATCGTTCTATGTTATCTTCCACGCCACCGAAACGTATTTCAGAACTGGTATAATCAGTGTTTTGTATAGATTTATCTTGGATGTTCGGGTAAGTGACCTGGATATAATGTGTTGTCTCAGGGCGTAGTAACATTTATTTTCTAAGACTAGTCTTCTCCTAATTTCTTCCTTGTTTTGCCTATTTACTAGTGAGCCCAGATATATGAATTCCTGTACCACTGCGATGTTGTATTCTGCGATGGTCAGGTTTTGCTCAATCCTATTCGCTCTTACATTGGCGGTTCCTATCATATGTTTCGTCTTGCTTTCGTTTACTTGCAGACCCATTGTTCTGCCGGCTTCCTAGATTTTTATAAATGACTGCTTGGCCGATGCGACCGAACTCCCTATTATGTCTATGTCGTCCGTATATGCCAGTATTTGGGTCGATTTGTTAAAGATTGTGCCTGTAGTTTGTACCTTGGAGTCCCTAATTACTTTCTCTAGTGCTATGTCAAACAGCAGGCACGCCAGTGCATCGCCTTGCTGCAGTCCTCTTTGTGTGCTAAATTGCTTTGATGTGTCACTTTGTATTTTGACTGCACACCGGACGTTTGTTAATATCATCTGAGTGAGTTGTACTAGCTTTTGGTGTATCTTAATTTCTTGCATAGCTTCGATTAGCTTCGATCTGTTAACGTTATCGTATGCCCCCTTAAAGTCGATAAATGTGTGGTATGTGTCTATGTTCCATTCATGCGTTTTCTCTAGTATCTGTCGTAGCGTAAACAGCTGGTCAGTGGTTGATTTGTTGGGTCGAAAGCCGCACTGATACTATCCGACGATATCTTAATATAATAGATAATTAGTCTATTATATAGTAAGTTGGAGAGGAGTTTGTATATTGTGTTGAGCAGTGTAATTCCCCTATATTTTCTGCATAGTAGCTGCATTATGCCAAGGTTCCGTTTCGCTGGAAATGTTTGGGTGTTCCATACGTCTATTATTATTTGATGGATCTGGTAGTGCAGGATCTACTAGTGCTTCTCCTCCGCTTTTAAGTAGTTCTGCTGCAATTCCATCGCATCCTGGAGACTTATTGTTGTTCAGCTTTTTGATTGCGGCTATGACTTCTTCGTAGGTTGATGCGGGGGTATCCTCATATGCATTTTTTACAGTCGAACTTGCTTGTGTGGCTACATTTCCAGCTTCTTTGTGGTTGTCTAACAGTTCTTACAAATGTTCCGACCAGCGTTTAAGTATTTCGGGCTTTGTATTTAGGATTTTTCCTTCCTTGTCTCTTAGTGCAGTTAGTGATTCTGGGCATAAACTCCTTCCTTGATTCGGTTACCTTCTAGTAGAATTTTCTGGTTTCATTTTCTTTCCACGAGGCCTCTATTTCTTCAATTTTCTTGTTTTTGAACGTGCGCTTTTTTGCATTGTGTACCCGCTTTTCCTCTCGTCTCCGTTGTTTGTATAGTTCAACTGCGTTTATTGTGTTATGTCTTCGCTGCATTGCTTTATAGGCTTGATTTTTCCTGTCGGTTGTCTCTCGGCATTCTTCTTCAAACCATCCATTTGCTTTGGTTCCCATGTTCGTGCCTATTAACTCGCTTGCGGCTGCTTTAATTGCTGTTTTGCACTTCTTCCATCGCTCTTCGGCCCCGATTTCTCTATTTTCTGTTGGTTGCTGTAGTTTGTTTATAAAGTTCCGCTTATATTTACGGAAAGCTCTTGCTTGCATGTATCTTCCTTCAATTTCGCTATGTAGTACTTCAGCTTGCGCTGCGTTCTGGCTTCCTTGACCGTAGATATTCTGGCTCTCAGTTTTGCTGCCACTAGGCAGTGGTCTGAGTCTACATTTGCGGCCCTGTATGTTCTCACATCTAGTATGTTGGATGCGTGACGAGCGTCAATTAGTATGTGGTCTATCTGATTGAATATCTCTCCATCTGATGACCGCCAAGTTCTTTTATCAATATCTTTGTGGTCGAATCTTGTGCTACTTACTATCATATTTCTTGATAGCATACCTACTTAGTTATTTTAATTTCTGCTTATTTATGCATAATTTGCAGAAATTTGGTAATAATTACTCATTATTTGGTAATAAGTACTCGCAGAATTACGCACTCCCCGAAATGCGGGTCGTGGCTAACTGTTCCGCTAGTACGTAATATGCTTATTTACCAATTCTTACCAAGAAAATAAAATATTTTGTCGTTCAGTTAGGACTACTAAAATTATTCCTACAGTATCCTTTTTGTCTTCTAATTTAATTTGTTAGGAGATATGTCGATTAATTTGAAAAAAAATAAATATTTTGTTTGTTGAGGTTTAGTTCTCCTCTAAATAATCCGACTAATTTTAACAATATACCGAGAAACACTTTCTAAAGTATTTAACTTGTTTTAAATTTATAGCAATGAAAGTTTTGTGTAATGTAAATATATAACTGATGAATGTGAAGATTTTGCAAAACTTTTAGATTTATTATTTATATTTAATACATTCATATCTACCTAAATTTACATATATAAGTAAAGTAAAGTTTTTCTTAGAAGAACAATATATTTTTACCATTACTTGTAACAAGTAAAATTTGTAAGCAAGTGTGAGTATGTGAGTTCAATACTAAGGACTAGCAATAAGAGTGCATATCGCGATTTCTATTGGAGCAAAGAGAGCGTAGAAATGGGCATTTCTATTCAAAAAATCGTTCCGTCTCTTTTGGAATGCGATGCATTCGCCGCTCTCTTTATCGCTTGTCTTTATTGAATTCGTAATATAAGCGAAGTAATAAACCGATCGTCAGAATCTCCATGCGAGCGATAGTCGATCAACGAACCCATCTTACAGTTATTCCATCCAATGCCTATATAGAACCTATTACATAAATACAAAAACTACCTGAATTTTTAAGTTATTTGTTTTCGGTACAATGTTTTCTAGTTTTATTCGTATACTATCGTATATTTTGTGAATAATTATCTAACCAAATAATGTATCATATACATTATAAAAATTATAGAAAACAAGAAAAATATATCAACAAATAATGCAAAAAAGTTATTTATCTTGTTAAGTTGTTAAATAAATCAATTGCAACTCTAGTGAAACCAAGCACTTGAAACTTTTGTACTGTTTGGTCTATTTACCAGCTCTTGTATACCTAAGATTTCTTCTTAGGGTGCATTCTCTCTACGGAGGTTGGCTATCATCAGGGCAATACGTTTTTGGGATATCGTTGCTCTCAATTAGTCGATTGAGCTACATTTTTCAGCAAGGATATTCGTCTTATTCCTAATGATCTTTGCCCGCTTAGTTTCCCCAGTATTATCATATTTTTTATGTGGCCTCCATAATGTGTCCTAGGTACTCTAGTTTTCTTTTCTAGATTGTGAATGTTAGTTCTGCTTCTTTTCCCATTCGGTTTAATACTCCTATATTCGTTATCTTATCGGTCCACGAGATCTTCAACATTCGTCGATATAGCCAGAGATCAAATGCTTAAATTTTCTTCATATTTTGTTTTTTCAATGTCCACGCTTCTGCGCCGTATATTAGTAATGGGAATATATAACAGCGCTAGCCTAGTTTTTAATTTTCTATTCACAGTGCCTAGCTTTGTTTTTAGATATAAGTATAGTACTTGTTTGAATGAAGTGGTCTCAGTTTTATAAACGTTGTCCTTGCAATCTCTATTCGTCTATTGACATCCACACTGTGGTCATTTTACTCATTTATTATTGTACCTAAGTATTGGTACGTTGCCACTTTTTCGATGGATCTGTTGTTAATAGTAATGCAAGGGTACCGGGGAAAAACCACGGAAGTCCATTTTTTTTTCAATATTAAACTGGTGCTGCTATTTGTTAGTATTGGAAGTCTACAATAACAATAACAATAGAAACACAATTATTGTGTTTCTAGTGTTATTGTTCTTTCTTGAAATTTATTGTCCTTCCATATTTGTTCCTGTATCTCTTTATGTATTCCATGATGGTTTGTATATCCATCTGGCTCGTTATAATAATTACAGCATTAATTATAGTTATAATAATTACAGCATTAATACAGTCATCTGCGTATCTGATATTGTTCATGACTTTGTCATTTATTACCACTCCGGCTCATATATTGGCTAGGGCAGGGATGGCGAAAACCTTTTACAGTAGTAGGTCAAATTTTGTTCTTTATGTTTTTGTTACTAGCTCGTGCATCACCAGGTCAGTGACATCTCCTAAAAAAAAAATAACGTCTAAATCTTTAATAAAGTTCAAGTTTCCTTCTTGTTTCAAATCTGCTACTTTGCAAGTGAAGAGCAAAATAAAGGTCGAAGTCAAAAAAATTATGTCAATCACCTCATTATGTCAATCGCTTTATTATACGTACCATGAATTGCCACACCAGGTGACCCTATAAATACTCAGTCCATAAAACGTCAAAGAAAACCAATTGAAAATATTTTGTGTAATATATTGAATAGAAAATGTTCTTTCCTACCATATTAGGTGCATCGTCTGTTGTAACAGAAACAATTTTCTGTAGGTCAATATCCATTTTTTTTAATGCAATATCAAATTCTTTAGACCGGTGGGTACACTTCTCTTTCAATAGCTCTTCTTTCATTATATTTTCTGACTTATGTTATGCAAAATAGTATATTGTGCAACAAGGGCGGGAAGTTGCCATTTGCTCACGAGAGCGAAATTGGGCGCACGAAGCAAGCATCATTCACGCGAGAGGGCAATTGATAATACCGCATGAGTTGCAGATAATACCAATGCGAGGGGATGTATCTTACAAGTTTGGGGTCCAGGGGCCATAGAAAAAAATAGAATCAAAAATGAAAAATATGCTTTCTCAATTTTCCGGTGGTGTGGATTGGACATAAGAACTCTCATCAGTCTCCGGTATCACCATTTACACTTATTGTAAAATATTTTCTTTAATTTTTATTTTGTAATAAAAAAAATTCTGTCACTTTCACGTTACTTTTTTAATATTGAGGTTTTCATTCTTCTTCTTATGACGCCCTCTCCTTTCGAAGGTTGGCGATCCACATAGCTAACATTGTTCTGGACACAGCAGCTCGAAAGATTTCAATGGAAGTGCACTTAAACCATCTTTTGAGGTCTTTCAACCAGGAGTTCCGACGTCTACCAACCGAACTTTTCCCTTGAATCTTTCTTTCAATTATTTGTATCAGCAGTTCATACTTATTGCCTCTCATAATGTGGCCTATGTATGTAGTTTTTCTTTCTTTAATGAGGGCCATTAGTTCTTTCGGCTTCTTCATTCGTTTAAATACTTCTTCGTTCGTAATTCGTTGGACCCATGAGATGCGGAGCATACGGCGATATTAATACATTTCAAACGCCTCAATTTTCTTTTCAGTTGCAGGGTCCAGCAATCACATCCGTACAGCAACACACTTGAGACATAACATCAAATCATGTGAACCCTTAGATCCAAACTCAGATCAGGACTAGTAAAAAATCTTCTCATGTTTATGGATATTTTCCTGGCTTGTTCGATTCTGGAACGGATCTCTCGTTTCGAATGGCACCACACGTTGAATATGGTACCCAGATATTTAAAACACGATTTAAAGTCTCGTTGGAGAATCTGATAGCCGTTAATCAAAATTGTTTCAGCAGTGGGTCTTTTGGAGGAGACTAGGTCTTTGATATATTTATGTCCAATCCATGATGCTCACTATTTTCAGTTATTCTATTCATCATATTTTGTAGGTCTGATATGTTATCGGCAAGGATTATGGTGTCGTCTGCGTATCTGATATTGGTGATACTTACTCCATTTATTTTGAAGCCTCCCATGTCTTCCGTTAAAGCTTCTTTTAAAATTGCCTCCGAATAAATGTTGAATAGGAGTGGTGGCAATATACAGCCCTGTCGTGCGCCTCTTCGGATTGACACAGTGTCAGATGTTTCTCCGTCTATTCTTACTTCGAACAATCTGGTTCCAGTCGAGATTCGTTATCAATGTACTATCTCTTTTATCAATCTCGGTTACGGATAATATTTCCACCATCTTTTGTGCCTTTTAAATGCCTTTCAATAACCAATAAAGCAAGCGTAGATACCTATGTTCATATCTCCGCACCTCTGTGCTAAAACATTTAAGGAAAAGAGGGTTTCTCGAATGCCTAGTCCGTTCTGGAATCCAAATTGAGTGTCGCTTATTTGTTCTTCGTATTTCTTGTATATTCGAGTGTAGATTATTCTCAGAAAAACTTTAAGGATTTGTGGCATTAGACTAATCATGCGATATTCGTCGCATTGTGATGCGTTTGTTTTCTTCAGAATCGTTACAAACGTAGACTTGACCAAGCTTAGAGGGATCTTTCCCGTTCTATATATGGTATTGAATAGTTCTAGCATAAGACCCAGTTCTTGGCCTTCTTGGCTAGTAATGGTTTTAAGTACTTCCATATGTACCTTATGTACCTGCTCCCGTAGCCTTCTGTTTTTCTGAGTCTTTAACGCGTGGATGACTTCACTTTTTGTAATAGCTGGTCCATCTTCTCCATGTTCAATTACTACCCTGGGATTCTCATGTCTGTCATCATCAAAAAGCTCCTCCACGTAGCTCTCCATCTTTTTAGTTTCTCTTCGACACCAGTTGATTTCATTATTAGTATCTCTGAGAGTTTTCATTTGGTGTTTTCTTTCTACTTCAGCTACCTCCCTAACTTTCCTATGTACACTAAACGAGTCATGTTTCTGTTGTAGTTCTTCCATCTCTGTACATTTCTCGGCCAGCCATTTTTCCTTTGCCTCCCTGCACTTCTTCCTTACAGCTTTATTGAGTTCTTTATATTTTAACGGTTTGGATTTGGCCACCCTTCACTGTGTCTTAAGTTCTAAGATTTCATCCGTCATCCATTCCTTCTTCTTAATATTTTCCTTAAAACCGATCTCCTCTTCTTGAATTTTTATTATTGCATCTTCCATCTGCCCCTATATTGTTTATGTGTCCAGTTGCATTCTTGAGTCTATCTCCTTCAGTTCTTTTTCCCGTTTTAGCCCTATTTCTTCATGAATTTCCGAGTCATTAGTTTTTTTAGACAATGATGAAACGAGGTCATTGGGACCTCTCTCTCGGGGCACACACGCCAAGAGACCAGCGCTCGTTCCAGGCAGTATATATTTCAGTGGTTCAATCATTGCTTCGAATACTGCTTTTCGATTGGCAGTGTCATACGCGCTTCTGAAGTCAACAAATAAATGGTGCGTATCAACGTTATATTCTCGAATCTTCTGTAGTATCTGCCGTGGAGCCATAGGAGATGTCGCACTGGTAGTTGCCGATCTCCTTCTCTGCCTTAGTTCGGATGCGGTCGAATAAGATATTGGCTAGAACGTGGGCAGTATTGATGAGGGTTATGCCTCTGTAATTGTTGCAGTCCAGTTGGTCACCTTTTATGTGTATAGGAATGATTATGCCCGTGTTCCATTCCTTTGGTATAGTTTCTTATTGCCAAATCTCCGCTATAAGTTCTTGGATGCGTATGGCTAGTTCTTTACCTCCTTCATTAATCAGCTCCGCTGCTATACCATCGTTGCCTGGTGCTTTGTTGTTCTTCAACATTTGAATGAATTTCTCTATATCTATGATGTCATCTTGATTTGTGTTCATACTGACTTGATCGATGTCTTCCCTGTTCTTTGTGTTTAGACGTTCTTCGAAATTATCCGCCCACCGGTTTAGTATCTCATTTGTGTCACAGATAATGTTTCCTTGTCTGTCTCTGCACGTAGTGGTCTTTGGGTGGAACTCTTTTATGCTGTTATTCAGTTTTCTGTAAAATTTTCGAATTTCTTCCTGTGAATTTAGATCTTCCATCTCTTGCAGTTCCTGCTTTCAGAATTCTTTTTTTTGCTTGTAGATTTTCTTCTCTTTTTTTCTCAGTTCCTTACAGGTAGTTTCAGCTCCCCTTGTGTGATGTGTCTGTTGTAGCTTTAGATATGCTTGATTTTTGTTTTAAGTTGCCTCTTCGCATTCCTCATCAAACCACTTATCCTTTGGCCTGCGTTTATGGCTGTCTGGCTTCCCTATGACCTCGTTTTCTGATTCCATGATGATTTTTTTACAATTTATCCAGCGTACGTTGATCGTTTTTGGTAGCTCAGTCACTTTTTGTTATTTGTTTCGTTATTTCTTGCATTAGATATCCTAGTTCTTATTCGAGCCTCTATCATAAAGTGGTTGGAGTCGATAATAGCCCCTCGCCTATTCCTCAGGCGCATTCAACACTCTCCGCATTAATATTTATTTTATTTATAAATACGTATATATTTTTGGTAATGCTCTTTTGCATTGTATGCGTGCAATCTTTGTTGGAGCAACTTTTGTTTTACCATTAATAAAAGTATCCATTGTTTATCTTCTTTCATTTTAACAAAAACTTATAAAAATTGTTGGTACTGGCTTACGAAGGAAAAGTATTAAAATAACCGGGTCACGAAGAAAAAAGTTTGGAAAACACTGGATTAGAACACACTAAACAGTCTTTTCATTTTAGATTTACCAGCTATTTAAATATACCAATTTCTACCAAAACCAGTCAAAATGACTGCTCTTAAAAAATTATTGTTGGGGTTATTTTATATTTTTTTATAAATTATAAATAACTTAGGCAAGTTATTTAGGGGAGCAATAATTAGGGGATTGTAATATGTTATCTTCTTCTTCTTTCGAATAGGCCTACTTTGGACCACGCTTGTTCAACTGTTGGGCTTTGACCTTTGCCCAGTATTGTCGCATCTTCTGCCGGTGTAACTCCTTTCTCTCTTCTGTCCAGGGGATACCTTTCCTTCGAGGTTTTTCCGAAAATACACGGACTTCCTTCAGGGTGCGTCTCACAGACTGTCTGTTTTTGAGATCTGTTATTCCCAGTTCTTTAATATCCTTCTCGGTCATTGTCAACCAAGTGGTAAGAAGCTTCTTGTTTTGCCAGAAGGTGAACAGACGGTTGGTTAGTCGGTTTGGAGGCAATCTTGCAATTTGGCTGTAGAAAGCTACCCTTCTTTTCCTTGTACAGTCAGAGGGCATCTCAATATATTCGTAGAGCTCAGAATTATGCCGTCTTCGGAATTCCCCATCTTCCTTTACCAGGCCTAGGATCTTCCTGAGGATTCTCCTCTCTCTGATTTCCAATTTCTCTATTAGACCCCTTCGGTTCAAGGAAAGACACTCCATGGCATATAGGGCTTCTGGTCGTAAAACTGATGTGTAGTGCTTTAGTTTCAGGTTGCGTGACAGGCATTTCATATTGTAAGTGTTCTTAGTCAGCCGATAGGCTAGTTCTAACTTGCTGACTCTTTTGGATAATGATGCTCTTTCTGATAAGTTGGGTTTAATCCATTCGCCGAGATACTTAAATTTCTTAGTCCTCATGATGTTTACCTGTTCTAGTAACATCTCTCTGTTGTTGAAGAAGCTTCTCTAATGTTGGTGAAGAATTCTGTTTTCTCCAGCGACACTTGGAGACCCACTTTGGCAGTCTGTTTTCTGAGACAGTTTACCTGCATTGTTGCCATCTCAAGAGAATCAGCAAACAGTGCTATGTCATCTGCAAAGGCCACGCAATCTACAACCAGTCCATCGTTCTTATGTCCCAGGTAGATACCATTCTGAGCACCCAAATTATTCAGTTCCTTGCGCCATTCTCTCATAACCTTTTCAAGGACACAGTTGAAGAGAAGTGGGGAAAGTCCATCTCCTTGTCTCACTCCAGTTTTTATTTCGAAGCTTTCTGAAATCTCGTCTCTAAATTTAACCTTGGAAAGGGTGTTGGTCAAAGTTTCTAGGATTAGGTTAGGTTAGGTTTGTTGTCTAGTGCTAGTTCCTGGAGTACTTTGTTAAGCGTTTCTCTATCAATGGAATCGTAGGCCTTCCTAAAATCAACAAAGGTGACGACCACCTTGCGGTATCTCATCTTGGAGTATGCAAGTACAGTTTTAAGGTTGAGGATCTGTTCAACACAGGATTGGGTCTTCCTAAAGCCCCCCTGGTATACTCCCAGTTGACTATCCAATATGTTACATTGATATATGTAATATGTTATATTGGTTATAAATCTATTCATTAGTTAATTGAAATATAAAAATTTTCAGATTCCTAAACATAAATTAATTGCCATGTGATTCCATATCCAGTATTGAAAGTATATAGAGTATTGAAATTGCCACAATTTTTCGTATACATATTTGTTGCATGCATTATATATAGTAGTGGTTTTATTATTATTACAATGTCATATTTAACACCATTTACGTGTATGAAGGGTGTTACTTGAACCTTGTATATCAGATGCTGGTATATTAGCTTCTTGTGGTTTTTTTCTTGAAATCTGGTATTCAGAAGCAAGTTATTTAAATAGATGAAATAAACACTTTTTTCTTGAAATATTTCCACCTGTCGTGTTTGTATACAATATCCAGGCATATATTCCAGCTAAATCTAGAATATTGGAAATCACTTGAAGTAGCCATCTTCTGGAACCTGTTTTGATAATATTTTATCGAGCTATTTGGTCAGTCACATCGACGCCAAATTTAGTATCCTTATAAAAAGTAACAATATCGGGAAATTTCATAGAAATTAAATAAAAAAATGGACCAGTTATTTTGACTGGTTTGGTATAAGTACCGATGAAAATCAAAAACTTTATGATTTTGAATAAAAATATGAAACTAACCCCCTAATATTATTCACTTAATTATCACTACAAACGTCATAACATTCGTTTCCAAAATATCAAGGTGAAGTAGGAATTTAAACATAAAATTGTAAAACCAGTCATTTTGACTGAGGTGGTAAATCTAGTGTTAACTAACCTTTTGAACAATACTGATTCTCTGAGGAGTTAATAAAATATTTTCCATTAATACATATATTTTCTCCTAGATATTTAACATGTAGACATGCAGCAGACAGAGAGAAATTGAATAACAGTTTGCCTCAACAATTTTGCACTATGGAAAACTATTGAGCGATTTAGCACACTCTCTTTATCTAATATTGGAATATTGCGGTTTGGTTTTGCTTTACTATTCAGTGTGCATGACAAATTGATTTCACAATAAAGGACTTTGATAGAGGGAGGAAAATAAAAACAACATGGTTTAAATATACATTTTAAACTGCCAGAATTCATTATTTATTGTGTAACTTTAAATACAGCATATGAATGCACTAAGTTTTAACTGTTTTGTGCATTATCTCGAGCGTTAAAAACCAATGGCTTTTTTTTAATTTTTCTATATCTATAAATTAGCATATTTTCTTCTGGCAGTTTGTTTTCGGATGACACAAAATGTTATATAACGGGATTTCCTCTTGATATAATTTATAATAATAGGAAGTTATCAATCTCAGAGTTTAAACTAGACTCGACTAGACTGGACTAGACACAGAATATTAGACAGCCAGGGCTATACAGAAAAGTCTAAACAAACAAGGCTAGATTGACAAGGCTAGACACAAAACACTAGACAGACAATACTAGAGAAAAAACTGTAAACTGAAAGACCAGATAGACAAAACTAGACAGACAAGACTGGATAGACAAGACTAGATAGACAAGACTAGACAGACAAGACTAGACTTTTTTTGTGGAGCGTAGCTGGCGGCTATCACCGTCACAGCCAAGTGCCCCCCCTGGAAAGGTCACACCCGTTCACTCTGGAACCGCTTATTACTGGTACAGTTAGTGGTATACACTTACTGATATGGTTAGATTTGCATTAAGTTTTTTTTATCTTTTTCCTTGTTGCTTCAAATTTTACAAATGCACCCATGGAACTTGTTCAAGTTCTCTTTATTTACCAACATTTGCTTTAGTAGGCATCTTGGGCGAACGGGTTTATTCATATGCTTTTCAAGTGTTTCTCTTTCATCCTGGCAACGGCAGCAGTCGAAAACTGAGTGGCTCACACAATCTTGTTGCTATAGACTAAAAATCGTCAGATTCTCGGTGCAGATTGTACAGGTAGTCTCTGAAGCAGCCCTGACCTGTTAGCACTTGGATTAGGCGGTAACTCGTTTCGCCGTACTTTCTGTTCAATCATGTGGCTACGCCTGGGATAAGGAGTTTAGTCCATTGCCCTTTATCGCTGGACTTCTATCGTTCCTGCCATTCTTTCAACAGGCCCGTTCTTCTCTGACCCGTCTTTTTTTAAGCCTATCGTGGCCAGCCTCTTGCAGCTTTTTCCGCTCCTTTACCACTAGGTTTATCAGGAAGATAATCAGGCTGGAAATAACTAGGGCGGCTTGTCCAGAGACTGATCAGTATGAGCTACACACACGCAGGGCAACTTTCCGTTGGACAGTTGCAAGTTTGTATGCGTTACTATCTTTTTGAAGTTCATTGGCCCAGATTTGTCCACAGTACGTCATAGTAGACTGGACCAGCAAACTCAGAAACCTCCGTTTACCAATTTTTGCCCTCCCTCTACGTTAGGCATTAATCTTTCCATAGCTGCCATCGTCCTCATCCCCTTTGCTGCAGCTTCTGCTATTTGCGCTGAGAAAGAGAGCCTTTTGTCTATTAATATTCACAGGTATCAAGTACCTGTACTTTTGGGAATATTAGTGTATTCTCTAGCGTAAATTTTATCGGGCTGTGCTTCCTAAGGCCAATGAGGAGAACTGCCTCGGTTTCCTCTGGAGCTAAACATGAGATTTTAGTCTTCATCCAATCGCAGATTTTGTTTTTTGTATGGTTAGCCGTTACCATCAGCCACTGCTATGTCTTAGATGTTACCACCAGAGCTAGGTCGTTAGCGAATCCAATTGTCGGTGCTCCCAGTAGAAGTTTTATTTATAATACCCCATCGTATAATACGTTGCACAGGGTAGGACCCAGTTCGCTGTGGAATACCACTATTAACTTCACACACTTCAGTCTGACGTCCAGGTTGCAGTATACGATTCCTGCAACTAAGATAGCTTCTTACCAAAGTTAGTAGGTGGATATCCCTTTTGTTGTTAGGCTATTCATTATACGAGTCCAGCTGGCGCTATTGAATGCGTTTCTTACGTCGAATGTAATGAGAGCGCGCAGTTTTTTGTTCTTTGCGTTCCGTAGTTTTCTGATTTTGCGATGGTTAAAACGGAAGCTATAGCATCTATGGTAAATTTTCCTGACCTAAATCCATATTGTTTATCCGACAGTCTAGCTCTGACGTCGAGCTCCATTTTAAGTCTTCTTAGCAGAAGCTGTTCCAGCAATTTCCCGGATTCATCCAGTGAGCAGATAGGTCTGTATGATGTTGGCTCTCCGATTGGTTTGTCTCCCTTTCTTATGAGGATGAGCTTTGCTTCCCTTCCATTTATCTAGAAAGTTTCCAGCGACTAGCAGTGAATTCATGATGTCCAGCACGAAATCCGGATGGTGTAGAGCTGTTATTTTTAGAATCTCAGGAGGTATCCCATCTGCTCACGGGGTTCTGCCGCTTCTAATTCGTTTTGTGGCCAGAGATAGTTCGCCAACATTGGAGAGTCGAATGTTGGTTACATCGGGTTACTCTTGACACCCAGTCAAGAGGAGTATGATCTAGGAAGCGCATTTCGGAGACTTGGCGAATTACTTCCATTGTCATTGGTAGATTTGGGGGACGAAGTTTTCGGTTTCTCCTGACGATCTGAAAGGCAGCACCCCATATATTCTTCTGTGGTTCTGTACCTTGTTTGGTTTTACTTCTAAGTTGACGTAGCTCCTTTTTTTACTTTTGCACGCTATGCTAAGCGCTTGAGTGTTTCCGTGCTCGGTTGTTTTTGATCTTTGGTGATGATACCTTCCCCTGGTCGTGACGCATGCAACTCTCAGGGTCGCGATTTCATCCGTCCACCAGTTGTTCATGTTGAAATGTGCATGTGTTGAAATGTGCATTTTGTTCTGTTTGTTTTTAATCCCGATTTTTTTGGTCAGAGTGTCGTCGCATACTTTGCACCTGGATCACCTGGACCAATGTATCGACGCTTTTTTGTTGGATTCTGATGTTTCGAATGCAACAGATTTTTTTTAATTTCTCTTCGTTTAGATTGGTTATGGTCCAGCCAGACTTTGCAGAGTGCTTCTTGTGTTTTTCCTTTACGTTTTCCCTTTACAGAAAGACAGACTAGACTACACAAACAAGACTAGACAGACAAATCTAGACAGACAAGACTAAACAGACAAGACTATACAGACAAGACTAGACAGATAAGACTTTTTTTATGAGGACGTAGCAAACACATTCTGATCACTTAGCAAGTGGTCCTTCTGAATCGCGAGTATCTCGGTACCACCATAAGCGTAACCTCGAGACATCGCTGCCGTGCAATTAGCTTCTGCTTTGCAATCTCATTCATCATACATCCCGCTTTCACTTTTAATGTTTAGGGGTTTTGGAAGCTTTTCATTGATTTTTTATCTTCCTTTTAGCGTCCTTTCGTCCAGCTCTTTTCGCGTTATAATGTCCCTGATCATGCTCGCCGTGGATGTCCAGTGTTTTTCAAATTTAAGCATTGTGTCTACTAACGTGTTTAGTTCTAGCGGCAGGTTCGTCTCTTTCATCCACTTGTCACTCTCTCTCTCTTTCTCTCGCTCTGGTATCCATCTTTCGCATTTAAACACGGTGTGTTGCGCTGCGTCTGCGCTCCCACAGTACACGTAAGGGACGTCCAGGGCGATGCAGATTCTATCCAGGTACTCCTTGACACATTCGTGACCGCTGAGAGCTTGGGTAAGATGGAAGTTGACATTTCTGTACTGGCGAGTTGCCCATACTTTCACGTTACGTATCAGTAGTCTCGTCCAGGCTCCTGATTCAGACGCTTTTCAGTTATTTTGCCATGTTTCAAACATATGGTCCTTTGCCTCTCTTCTGGAATCTGCCTTATTTGTCCGGTTTCGCGTTGTGCACACATCAACTCTCTCTTGTATTAGGCATTTGATAGGGGCATTACCGGCGATAACTAACACGGCGTCCCTCGAACTCGTTCAATATGCACTGCTCATTTTAATTTGCATGGAGGCAAGCATATTTCTCAGATTTGATTTGGCAATTGCACTGACCCAGACAGGGGCACTGTACAGGTTGATAGAATAGACTGCCGAGCAGAGTAGCCTTCTGTTCCCGCTCTTCGCGCCACTGGTATTAGGCATTAGCTTTTCCAGAGCTGATGTAGTTTTTTTACATATTCCTTCAAAGAAAGTTTCTTGTCCATGGTGATTCACAGGTATGCAATATATTCTTTAGGTGTTATTTTCATCTCCTTAGTTTTGAAATTTGTAGGTTCTGTTTCCATTTAGGAGGACGGCTTCAGTTTTATCTGGGGTTAGTTTTAAGCATTTCCTCTCCAGAGAGTC
This sequence comes from Phosphuga atrata, assembly GCA_944588485.1. NCBI lineage: Eukaryota > Metazoa > Arthropoda > Insecta > Coleoptera > Silphidae > Phosphuga > Phosphuga atrata. The sequence goes on along the minus strand of OX155896.1, from coordinate 8,700,669 downwards.
GTCGGCGAATCCTATGATTTCTGCACCCCTCTGTAATTTGTGCAACTTTCGGTAAGTAGGCCCTTGGGTCCTACACCCCAACATACAGGATGTTGGGTGTAGAACCCATGACTGAGCTTTGTGGAACACCACTGCATACCTCGTATTCAGCCACCTCACCGCCTGCTTCGAGTTTGACTTTTCTGTTCGAAAGATAACTGCGAAATAGACGCAACAGGTATGTGGGAAACCTCTGTTAGTTAGTTCCTCCACTATATTTCTTCATGTTGCCGAATTGAACGCGGTTTGGACGCCCAGAGTAATCAACGCACTAATCCTCCGTGTTCTTTTGGTTGCAGCTTAGGTTTCTTCCGCTATTCTGATGAGACTCATAATAGCATCTACTGTCGACCTTCTTTCCATAAACCCATATTTCCTGTCTGAAAAATTGTTTCCTTTATTGAGTTCTGAATTGATTATGGCAAGCAATAGCTGTTCAAGTAGCTTGCCTGCGACGTTCAATAGACATTTGGTTCGTTTGTAGTTAGGCTCGTATATAGGGTTTTCTATTTTCCTTGGCAGAACAAGATTGGCTTTTTTGCAATTTTCTGGGAAACTACCGATTTCCAATATTCATTGCATCTGGCTGCTTACCACAATTTTAATGATTTCTGGAGAGATGTTGTCTGGGCTTGGTGTTCAGTCAGACAATACTAGACAGACAAGAGTAAACAGAGTAGACTAGACAAACAAGACTATACAGACAAGAATATACAGACAAGACTAGACAGACAAGACTATACAGACAAGACTGGACAGACAAGACTAGACAGACAAGATTAGACATACAAGACTAGACAGACAGGACTAGACAGACAAGACTATACAGAAAAGACTAGACAGACAAGACTAGAGAGACAAGACTAGACAGAAACGACTAGACAGACAAGACTACACAGACAAGACTAGATAGACAAGACTAGACAGGCAAGACTAGATAGACAAAACAAGACAGACAAGACTATACAGACAAGACTAGAAATACGAGACTATACAGACTAGACTAGACAGACAAGACTAGACAGACAAGACTATACAGACAAGCCTAAACAGACAAGACTAGACAGACAGGTCTATACAGACAAAACTAGACAGACAAGACTAGACAGACAAGATAAGGCAGACTGTCTAGTCTTGTCTGTCTAGTCTTGACAAGATAAGGCAGACAAGACTAGACAGACAAGACTTGACAGACAAGACTAGACAGACAAGACTAGACAGACAAGACTAGACAGACAAGACAAGACAGACAAGACTAGACATACAAGACTAGACAGACAAGACTAGACAGACAAGACTAGACAGATAAGAATATACAGGCAATACTAGACAAACAAAACTAGAGGAAGATAAGACTAGACAGACAAAACTAGACAGATAAGACTAGACAGGCAATACTATACAAACAAAACTAGAGGAAGATAACACTATAGAGGCAAGTAGTGAAAGGACCAGAAGGAAGACTAGATAGATAAGACTAGACAGGCGGGACTAGACAGGTAAGACTAGTCAGACAGGACTTGACAAATTGGGCTAGATACACCAAGCAAGTTGGAAAAGGCTAGACAGACAGCGCTTAATAGCAAAGACTAGATAAACAAGGATAGACAGAAAGGACTGGATAGACGTGAGTAGGCGGACAATACTATACGGAAAAGGCTTAATGTCAAGGCAGACAACGCAAGACGGATATTTAAATAACTTTTAGGATGCTTTGTGAATCTTTTTCAATATTAAAGTCAATTTTTGCCAAGGATCCGCATCCTTTATATTTTTACCATCTTTTCTATTAAGGTTTTTTCTCCCCCAAAGGTTTTTTCCGGCTGAGTTCTAGTATCACGTACTCTAGGCCTCCTTATGTGAAAGTGTTTGGCTGTTACACTGAGAATCAAGGGGACAGCATAAGAGGATTAAAATAGTTCTTATTTGTTGTTCATTGGATGAAGAGTGTAATATAATATCTGGTTTATTAAACATAATAAAATAATTATAGCTGGATCTTATTGAAAATTGTTTATTACAAATTTATGAGATTTATTATTTATTTATCGTATGGCGATATACAATTTCACGTATAAATATGGATAAAGATCTACATATTATATGTGTATAAAACTATCACTTCTACAGATTGACTAACAGTCAAGATAAATATTATTATGCGAATACATTTGAAATATATGCTATGGGTTACAAATCATTATGTAGCGAGGTCAACTAATTCACGGCAGCACGAGTGGCGTTCAGTATATCGTTCCATTCTCCTTCAAATCTTCTTATTGGACACTCGTGGGCGATATGAGCTACGGTTTGATCTGTCGCTCCACAGTAGTTTTGATGTGGTTAATCGATTGGCTATATCGATTTCATCAGCAAAGCAGAATTTCTGGGAGTTGGTTGTCGGCATGTCACTGGTGTAAAGTTTATAGCGGTTATGAGAGTATAGTGGCTAGGACTGATCCCTGGGGCAATACATTTCTGATGGTGAATGACTTGCTAGATGATTATCCAAGAGTGACTTTGAATTATCGTTTTCTTAACATGTTTACCATAAGTTTAGTTAACTTGGAACAGGGTATCATTTTCTTTAATTTTAATATGAGACCATCCAGCCATACGGTGTGGTATGCAGCCATCAGATCAACAAATGCTACTGACGTTTTTTGTCCCCTTTATGACATTAGGCCTAGGCACTTGCTCACAGCAACTTCGGTTGGATCTGAAACCAGCCTGGTCTGGCGGAATAATATCGTCTATAGCATAAAATATTCTATTGTATATTAGCCTCTCCAGTAATTTATAACAAACAATGAGCAGTGCAATTGGACGATAGCTAGCTGGGTCGTTGCTTGGTTTCTCTGGTTTCAGAATATCAAGGGTGTGATCTATTTTGAACTGTTCTGGGATTTGTTCAGAGTTTAGTAAATCTGTGAGGCAATTTCTAAGCCATTCTCTCGCAGGTTGTCGTAGGTGGTTTATAAATTCCGGCAATCTACCATCCAGGCTAGCTGCCTTCCGAAATTTGAGTGTACTTATGGCCTTGTTTAGTTCAGCGTTAGTGAAAGAGGAAGAGAAAAGAGGGTACTTTTCAAGGCGACTGTCAGTTATTTTAAGTTATTCCTTTATCGCTTCTTCAACCTCTTTATAGTTCGGTACATTTTCTGAACGTGAGATGTGAGATTATATCGAAAATCTTATACTAGCTAATTATTTTCTTTTGTAGATATCAACAATACTAGATTTCTATTGTAGTCAGCCATTAATGTATTCTCAAGTTTTCTTTTCTACATAGTCGTTATCAGCCTTTATGTCCCCACTCCTGGGGCACCTTCCTCTTCTCTGCCGCATATCCAACCTCAGCACTAATATTTAAATCTGGGGGACCTACAGTTTAACGTCAAATCCGAACGTCAAATTTCCAGAGAAGGTGTTAGGCAGTTGAGACCCCACGGTTGGCAAAGCTAGATTGGGGAATTGAGTGTGATGGGTTGCAGCCATTAGTTTTTAATTTTTTCTGCTTTGGTTCTGTGTGGGATTTGAACCCCAGCTGTCTGATTCAAGGGCCATATGCTTAGCTATCTGAGCCACCACCACACCACCCTACATACCGTCTTTTTCCGAAAATAAGACACTGTCTTACTTTATTTTTAGGTCCAAAATACGTGTTAGGACTTATTTTCGGGGGAGGGTTTATATTCCTAAAAGTAAATTTATATAGTTTTGTTTAATATTTATTTATATACAGAAATTTAAATTTATTCAATTACAGGCATGTCATCTCCTGAACAGCATCATAAATTATCAAATTTTGAATTTGTTTTTTGAAAATTAATCCATTTCCTGTAGAATAATTGGTCCGAATCTCTCATGTCTTGCAATAAAGCTATTGTTAAATGAATATTTCTTGTATAAGTACCCTGTTCTTAGTGCATTGGAAACACAACATGTTTAAGTGTCTAAATTTATTTGTTTTATTTTACATATTTATTCTGCTTATACCCAAATTAGTTGTTGGGCTTTTAATGTAATGTTTACAATGATAAAAAAATGGAAAGCATGTATCTGGTGTCGTTTGATACACAGTAAGGTTAAATTTGCATAAAAATTGTCTGTCGAAAATGTAAAAAGTATATTAACGCTGCCATTTTAAAGGTCCTGCCGCCCATTTTTAATTCATTTTATTCTTCTAAAAAAATGCGAAAGCGACACGAAAGGTGTATACATTAGGTATATATTTTTACTGCGGCTGAAATTATTTTCAGCACAAACTTTTTAAAATATGCTTGACTTTTCTGGATTATTAAGTCAAGTATTAATTATAAATGTTTACATTTCATTACAAAACAATATTTTTTATGTAAATGTAGTATAATAATTAACATATTTAATGTAGTAAAATTAAGGAGTTCTTTATTTGTTATTGTGGTCTTTTTGTTGTTATTTTTGTCTGCTCTTAATAATGATAAATGGACTTGATTATTATACGGGATTAAAATGTTGAGGAATAAATGAAAAGTGTAACTTGTCAGGCTAAATATTTTAGTATGTTAAAGTAGACACTAGGTAAGTAAATATCCTAGTAGACTAAAGGATCTATGTATGCTAATGGTCTCGGATGGCTTTCATCATTAATATGGCATCGACGTAATGCTACATTCCTGTCCGAAACGTCCCTCACGTGACCGGCATGTTCGCCACAAAATAAATAAAATATGAATTTGTCTCCACGTACCATTTTTGCGAGACAAGTAGTCCGTCTGTCTACTTTCTATATTCAAGCAACAAAATACAACGAAACTTTAAATCCCTTGGTAGTTTTTCCATAAATATTATTTTCGTAGAATTATGTAATTGGAGCACTTTTTTCTTCTTCTTTAAGTGTCGTGACCGCTTCGATTTTTGCCCATGCTGTTGGCTAATAAGTTCATGATCTTAACTCTGTCTACTGCTGCACGAAACAGCTGGGCTGTTGCTCTGCCATACCATGTCCTTAGATTTTTGAACCATGATATCGTCCTTCGTCCTATACTCCTGTTTCTCATTATCTTTCCCTGAATGATAAGATGCAGTATACCTAACATGACCAGACGTTTCGTTTTGAACGGGACTGTCCCTTTTTAGAGTTACGAGTCCCGGTGTCCCCGAAATGAACTCTGGGACGCAAAATTGTCCCGTTTTCTGAAACAGCTCGAAAATTTGAGTTGTCGAGCCGGCCGGACGGTCGTCGCGCCGGCGGCCGGACGCAATCGGTGTGCGAGAGCGAGACCGTGTCATCGGTCGACGCGACGATAGCCGAGGTCGACGTCATCGCTCGCGCTTTGTTGACTAATTGTTTCAGATTGTAATAGATTTTTCGTTTCTCCCACTTCTCGATATTTGTTTTGTTGTTGTTTGATGCTCGTGTACCTAGTAAATAACATAAACTTCTTTTGTTTTGGAATCATAACTTAAAATGCCGAAGGGCAAGTGTACATTCAATGTTAACTTACAAGCAAAATATCAGTTTATCAAGCAAATAAATAATCCCTTGGATGTCAGATGTGAAAAGTGTCGTACAGAATTTAGCGTTTCCCATAGTGGTGCCAGTGATATTGAACAGCATTTAAAGTCGGAAAAACATAAAAATGCTGATCATGTCGCCGCTTCGAGTTCTTCGATGTTAGCATTCTTCAAGAAATCGGACGCACCAACTTTAAAGGATTTAGATATCGCCGCGGGAGGCGTCTGGGTTTATCACGCGATACAAGAAAACCACAGTTGTTGCTCTAATGATTGTGCGTCGAAATTAATTCAATCATGTTTTGATCCCAAATTTACATGCACGCGTGAAATCTTTTGCCGCCTACAGCAATGAAGGAATTAAAATATTATCTGCATAAGGAGATTGTATTACAATACTAAACCACGCTTCAAACCACGGTAACAAGAAAATATACTCTATTCTAGTGCGCTTTTTCAACCTTACGTGGTGTACAAGTAAAAAATCTTAGATCTCCAAGACCAACCAGGTGAGACTTCTGACATCATTGTCGATTATTTATACCAAGTGTTGATAGATAATGATTTGACAGCAAAAGTCCTGGCATTTTGCGGAGAGAATGCCAACGTCAATTTAGGAGGTGCGGCTAGGCGAGGAACGAAACGTGTTAACGAAATTGTAATTCACAATGCAATAAAATCTGCTGCAGACAGGCTACCCTTAGATTACGAAAGCATTATTTTGAAGATATATTCATTTTTTTATATTTACACGATTCGAATTGAAGCTCTAAAGGAGTTTTGCGCCGAAACTGAAACGGAATATCAACAAATGCTCGGCTATAGCAAAACTAGATGGCTTGCTCTTATGCCTGCCTTGGAAAGGGTTTTAAAAATGTACCATTAAAAAACTACTTTTTGAGTATTGAAAAATGTCCGTTACTAAAAAACTTTTTTGAAGATTCCACATCCCAATTGTGGCTTAATTTTTACACGCTAAGTCAGCAAGTTTTCATCAAGCTGTATTGAAACTGGAAGGTCAGACTGTATCGGCAATTGAAGCTGCAAAATAAATCAATCAACTAAAAGACAATTTGACTCAGAAACAGACAAATCAGTTTCTTCCATTTATGGTCCGGCAATTAATAGTGAAATCGAAAGATAATATTACTGACATAGATGAAGAGTTTGTGAAAAGGGCGGCTACAGAATTTTATCAGCCGTAAAAAAGCCGTGAATATCTGGAGCAGTGGACTTGCTTTCTTACCATAAAAATCCTGAACACGTTCCTAATGTAAATGCTGTTACCCCAGAAGATGATTTCAAATTTTATATGTGATTGGAAGTTGGAGAAGTACACTAACCCCAGAACTTGATCATCTACGTATCGTTGTAGGACTCGCAATGCAAAAACTGCCCTGTTCAGTTTATTAGTAATATGGTCTACCTGTCACGACCACTCAAGTGTATTGTCAATATACAGTCCAAGGAGTCTTACTGATTGGTCTACATTTATTAAATCATTCCCCATTCGGATTTCATGAGGGTAACTCGTGGTGCTTCTATTAGTTTGGAAGATGATGGACTTCGTTTTATTCTTGTTTAATACTAATTTATTATTAGCAAACCATGCAGTCATCAATGACATTGCTAGACCAGCATTCCGACTAATGTCCTCTACTGACTTGTTAATTAATAGCACAGTCGTATCGTCGGCATAATTTACCATTGTATGCTGCGGGATGATGGGTATTTTTTTTTCGGGGCAGGTCATTAAAAAATAATGTGAAAAGCAGTGGTCCTATAGTACTGCCTTGTGATATCCCCATTTTGATTGTTCTTGCGTTTGAATACACATATCCACAACTGGTTTTTAGTTTAGTATTTTGTGTTCTTTTTCTCAAAAATGATGAAATCCAGTCCAATGCGATCCCTCTGATACCATATTTAGATAGTTTATCCGCTAGAATGGTGTGATCCACTAGGTCGTATGCTTTCGATAGGTCCATTAACATCCCGTATGAAATATTTCGAGCTTCTAGCTGGAATTCCATGTCGTTGATGAATTGATAGCGGGCCGTATCCGTATTCTTCAATTTTATGAAGCCATGTTGTTGATGGCTTATAATTTGTTGCTTCCCACAGAAGTAAAGTTATCTAGAACACATTGGTTTTCAAAAATTTTAGAAAGCACCGACAACAAGGTCTGTAATTCTCTATAGCCGCTCTATCGCCCGATTTGTAAACAGGAGTAATTTGACCTAGTTTTAGCTTCATTGGAAATTTTCGTGAGTTAAAACAGTTATTATATGCTGCAGCGGGGAGATAATATAGGGGAGCACATTTTTTACAATTAGAGATGAGATTTCATCATGGCCCGCACTTTTTTTGCAACTTAGGTTCATGATTGTGTTACCGAGTTCCTCCTTACTAATTGGAGTTAGAAATATAGGTTTAGTATTCACTGGAATATTATCTTCATAGTGGATATTATTATTAAAGTGTACAAGGTTTTTAGCTAAGTTGGCGAAGAAATTATTTATATTTGAGACACTTGAGACACACAGAGTTCTATTTGTTTTTTTGAAACGCTCCTTTTAATCCGTCTTTAATAAGTTAATGTATTTTCTGCGTAGTTTATTGTACCTATTCTTAATATCCGGATTGTAAGCTGCTAATGTTTGAAGGAGTTTTTCTCCAACTGAGCCAAAAAATGGGTTGTTATACACCCGTTGATCCCTATGTTTCGTGGGGGTAGGATCTTGAGGGAATGTCTCCTCGAAATTCCCTCGGAAGATATCCATGAACAAATTTGTAACAAATCATCCCAACACACCTTCTGCATCAATTCTGCGTGGAAGTCCTAATTCTTTTCATTAAAAAGTCTTGTTGGAATAATGTTGGGGCTTGAAACCTCAGCCGCCGACTCCATGGTTACTATTTGAGCATAATGGTCAGATATATGATGGTCCCTAGTTACGACACTGAATGAAACATGTGCTTTTACAATAACGTTGTCAATGTACGTCCGAGAATCAGGGTGGCTTATTTCCCTAGAAACTAGTACTGCGCTAAAGCATTGGATCAAGAACAAAAACTGGGTACTAGTACCTGACCTTTTTAAGACATCAATATTATAGTCGCCAGCTATGATAAACTGAGTGTCTTCTTTGGCCAGCAGCTCCAGTAGTTCGTGTATTTTGTTTAAAAAGAGCTTCTTGTTCGTCTGTGAAGCTCTGTAAATACTTACAACAACCAGAAGCTTATCGCTCAATAGTGTTTCTATTGCTGAAATTTTAAAAATATGCTTTTCTGCAATTGCATTAATATCTCGTCTTAGTTTGTACCCAAGTCCTTTCTTACAGAAAATAGCGGAGCCTCCGTGTTCACTTGATTCTCGGCAGAAATGGGACGCCAGTACGAAGTTGTTTACTTTTATTAATTCTAGCTGATCCGTATTTCTGCAGTGTTCTGTTATAATCAGAAATATGAATTTATCGTGTTTTTCCAGCATATTCTCTCGATAGAATTTCCTATTGATTGTGTATTTTGGTTCATTAAAACTATCCTAGTTATGCCAAGATATCGTGTCGTTCTTCCTTTCTAGACTCCAGGAAAAACGGTTAACGTGTGTGTAACGAAGCCACACCTCCGGCTTTTTTATATCCTCCAGCATTTCCAACAGAATAGACACTCTGAAAGAAAAGTAACGCTCAGGGTGTTTTGAGACAAGTTTTTTGTACTGAACATTTTTTAAATTCTTTCCTTAAATATTTTATTACCTCTTCCTCAGCGAGTTGAGGTTCTTGCCTCGAGATGTGTAGATGGGCTTGTTTATTTATTGATCTTACATCCACATTATCATGATTGGTTCCTATTATAATGTTAGAACGCCTCGGTTTTCTTGAATATTTTTTTTTTAATCTGCCAAAGTTCCTTATCGTCGGTTGTTTTGGTAGTCTCCGGCCATATTTCTCGGAGATTAGTAATTCGCGTTTTTTATCAAATCGTTTGAAATTTCTTTTTGTTCACTAGTAATAAGTTTTTTCTTTTTAAATAGCGACGTCGACTTTACGTTGCCCTCTGATTTCGTTTGCGAGATTTTCTCACTCCTTTGATTCTCTGCAATTTTACTTATAACATTATCTGCTGACAAGGCCACTAATAAATTTTCGTTGGATTTAGCTAGCCCTTCTATTACTGCGTTCAGTTGTAAGATTTTTAGTTGCAGAGGCTCCACATGACTCTTATAGATATTCTAAAATCTTATCGCAATCAGCGGCGCTGGATCTTAATTCACGTGGCATACTGCGGACACTAGGGTTTTCCACCAGGTAAAGAAACTAAGAAATTAACACTATACGTGTTTAGTACTTAACACCCTAATATTAATATTTAACATTTAACTACACTTGTTAAGTTTGGTTGATGCTTGTTTATTGAAAATTCAGTTATCGAAATAAATTTCTTGACAGCTGCCTAGCATCGACTGTTCGCTGACTGAGTGAAGCTATCAATTTATTTACTCTTTCAAGTTGATTACCATTTACGGCTATGCCAGCATCTTGCCTCCTGCTTGTACTCACTATCATATATTTCGTCTTGTTGATGTTCAATTTCAATCAATATCTCCCACTACTTTTAGAGATTCTGTTCATTACATTCTGCAGTCGAATTTCTGAGCTTGTCAGCATAAGAGTGTCATCGCCGTATCTGATGTTATTTATAATTCCTCCGTTGATTAACGCGCCATCTTTAGAGTTTTGTAAAGCCTCATTTCATATGTGTTCTGCAAACAGGTTGAAAATCAACGGTGAGAGTATGCAGCCTGAACGTACCCCACGTTTTATTTCTATATCGTTTGTCGTTTTTTCTCCGATACGTAAATTTGACTGTTGTTGCCAGTATCCCCGTTATTATCCTCAGGTCTTTCTCCTCTATATCGGTGTCCTTTAGCATCTGTATCATCTTGTTGTGTTGGATCTTATTAAATGCCTTCTCGAAATCTATTGCGCAGATGTATACATCATGAATTAAGTCTCGACATCTTTGCACCAGTACTGGGGTACTAAAAAGGGCTTCGCGCGTGCCCCTTTCGTTTTTAAATCCGAATTGGGTTTCTCCTATCCTGCTGCCTAATGTTTTAATCAACCAACCTTGGATTCTACGCAAAAACACTTTGAGGGCGTGGCTCATCAAGCTTATAGTGCGATGATCCCCGCCTGTGTTTGCATATATCTTCTTGGGGATGGTAACAAAGGTTGAGTGCTGCCAATCCTTTGGTGTAACACCAGTATTATAGATTGTATTGAATACTTTGGTCAAAGTTTTGATGCGAGACTCTCCTATTATTTTCAGCGTCTCTGCGCATATTTCATCTGGACCTGCCGTTTTCCTTGTTTTTGTCAGAGCGATCGCTCTTTCGACTTCTTGGCTTGTAATTGGTGGTCCAGTTTGTGCTTTTATTTCTATTATGTTTCCTCTGTCGTCATCAAACAATTCAGCTATATATTCCTGCCACGCCTCAAGTTGTTTTTCAATGTCAAAAATCGCGTTTCCCTGTTTGTTCTTTATAACACTAGGCTTGTTTTCACACTTCTTTAATTTTCTTGTGTAGATGGAACATGTCATATTTTCGTTGGAATCCCTCGTTGGAATTTCTTTACATTCTTTTCTATTCCATTCAGCTTTCGCTATCCTGATTTTACATCTTATTTTTGTATGGGCATTTTTTTATCTGGTCGAGTTTACTTTTTTGTATTTTCTTCTTTCTTCCATCATCCATAGGATTTCGGTTGTCATCCATGCTTGACTAGCCGTTTTTTCATGTTGTCTGTCATTAGCTTTTCATCTTGTGCTTTTAATATTGAGCCTTTGTAGTCCTGCCACATGTTTTTGAGCTCTTCGCCTGGCACCATGTTCATTTCTTCATCGATAACCTTTAAAATTGCTTCTCTACGTGATGGGTCATTAAATTTCGCTCTGTCTATTCTTGAGTTCTTTTATGTTTAGGTTACCTTCTTAAACCTTAAGCGCAATTTTCCCGCCAGCATGTTATGGTCCGAGGGTACGTCTGCTTCTGGAAATGTTTTTGCCGAAGTTATTGCGTTTCTGTATCGTTTGTTTATGCAGATGTAATCAATTTGGTTTCTTGTTATTCTGTTATTTGTGCGTGATTGCGAGTACCATGTCTATGATCTTCTTTTAGGTAATTTGAAGCAAGTGTTTGGAATTATTAGTTGTTATTACAAACAGAGGCTGGCAAACCTACCTCCTCTTTCATTCTTTTCTTCCAGTCCGTGTCTTCCGATGTACGCGTCCTCCCGTCCTTCAGCCACTTTTGCGTACATGTCTCCCATACTAAGCCTTCTCATTTCCTTGATGGTGTTATGCACCTTTGCTGCTTCATGCATACCCTTGATGTTCCAAGTAGTTATTGTGTGGAGGTTTTCTAGTTTGATTCTAGCTGATCGGGAGATTATTCGCACCCCTGTCCCATTTATGGGACGCCCGTACTAGGGGCCGTTTCATTCAACAGCCAGCATCATTAACTAGGGACAAGTAATCAGGTAATTTCCCGTGGCGTTGCTGGTCCCCCTGCCGTTGGGCGTTCAAGTGGCTCTTCCGCCTTTGAGGCCGATTTCTCGATCTCAGGACCAGAGATGGCCCTACTTTAACCTGAATTAATGTTGCTTGCTTATACCGGTGCGCATTCGGTCCCCTATGTAGTAAGCCATAATAATGTTTCCACTCTCTTTCACGTGGAGGTCGAGTGGAGGAGCACCTTTCTGAATTATTCCAATATTATCTACGTGGTACCGAATCTTTCTACATATAGTTTATTTTGTTTACTGTATTACATCTAGCACAGACTTTCTCTTCCTGCCTGCCTTTTCTTTTTATTACCTCTTATTTCTTCGGGTTTGTTTGTATTATCTTTTATCTACGACCACTATTATTATTGCCCAATATTGTACAGTTCGTGGATTATGTAAATACATCTTACAACACACGTATGTAACAGTCGGAGATTAATGTTATTTAATGATTCAATAACACACTAGTGCGTTTGGTTTACGATTCATTGATTGGTTGAGAGCTACTATCGTTTAGTATAGGCTACCCAATACTTTCCGTTATTTGTTATTAAATTAAACGTCAAATTGTTGAAAAAGCTAAACAAGCTGCCCATAATTTGGTACCGATTAAATCTCCGGATCGATACGAGGATTCATATAGAAAATTTATGGACTGGAGAATGAACCATAAAGTTAAATCGGTTTCAGAAAAACAATTGTTAAATTGTTTTCATACAATGAAACCATCTTCACTTTGGGCAATTTATTCAATGGTTCGGAGAACAATTAATATAAAGCACGACATCGACATTTCAAAATATTCAAAGTTAATAGCTTTACTAAAGAGAAAATCTGATGGATTTAAAAGCATGAAATCAAAAATTTCAACCATTCAAGAAATTAACACTTTCCTAAATAATTCGCCGGGTAACAAATATTTATTGATAAAGGTATTCACTACTTTTTTTTTCTTATATTGATCTCTTATGGGCATAACGACATATTTTTTATATAATTTTAGGTTATTCTTTCTTATCTTTGGGATTAGTGATGCTTGCAGAAAGCAAGAACTATGAAATATCAAACCCTGCCATACAGAAGACACCGGAACATCTCGGATCGTTAAAATTACTGATTCTAAAACAAAAACTCAAAGATCTTTTGTGGTACCGAAAGAATTTTACCAAACCTGTAAAAAATATATTAGCCTACGCCCACAAAAAATGGACAATAATCAGCCTTTTTTTCTAAATTATCAAAATGAGAAATGAACTAAGCAATGTGTTGGAATTTGACTGGCATTTGACACTGACACTGCGTTGATTGTGTTGCCTATATCGATGAATCAATATATCAGTTCCATCAAACATAAAATATTGTTAAATAGAAACAAATTAGTGTGGTCGTAGATAAAGTATAGTACATAATTCGAGTTCTAAAGCAATTACGTACTCGCAGAATTACGCGCTCCCCGCTACGCGGATCGCGCGTAACTGTTCCGCTCGTACGTAATATGCTTCTTACAACTCTCATTACGTAATATACTATTACGCACAACTGCATCAAAATTGTTCCTTTACATCTTAGTTACCAGGGCCGAAAATTTGACATTACGCCCGTCAAAATTTTACCGGCCCGTGGGCCTGTAAAATCATTGAAAAGCCCGCATCAAGATCTATCATCTTAAGGCTTCCCAAGATGAAAACCGCGTTTCATATCGGTCTATAGACTTGCTTGGGATCAAACCCAATACAGCTTCATCAGCTTCCATTAATATTTCGAAGGGAATCAGCGCTTAGTGCCATTCCGAAATTATGAAAATTTTTGTTTACAATAATTTTTGTATTTTTTCCTTAACAACAAATAACCTAAGTGACGAGATGTGAATTTAAATCACCGTCGTATTTTTTTTTCATCGTTTTTAACCATTTTTAATTAAATTTTGTAGGTTTTCTGCAGTTGTGCGTAAAACGTGGTACATGCCTCGGGCCGGAGGAAGTTACGCCCTTTGCCTCATAAAGGCCCTCCTCCGTCGGGCCTCAAACTTCGGCTGCGGGCGTAATCTTATACCTCCGGCCCTCTATATGTAAATAACTATTCTAGTTCTATTATGAACGAAATTTATCTATAATCAATCTGTATATATGTTACCGTGAAAGGCCGAAATTTGGGGAATGTCGACTTTCACCGGTGAATGTCAACATTCACATAGTCGCTTGGTGTATGTTCCAAATATTTGCTAAATACCCTTATTTCTGACTTACACCGGTGAATATCGACATTCACCATGCACTAATAGTGAATGTTAAAGATGCCGGAGATTTATATTTTCTTCTCCGTAATTTAGTCGCTATAAAACGTCACAAGGGTAAAGTAACTTTTTCGCAGCCCCTACTGAGAGGAGTAACCAATAATTTAAAAGTTACAGTACTTTTTAAATAAGAAACGAAAATAATGGTAATAAGAAAATTATTTAATTATGTGATTCAAATCTTATTTATTGTAACATAAGACTGATAAAGCTAATTGACTCCCAGCAGAAGAGAGCCAGTCGCCTCTCTGTCGGTATCTTCATTTTGGACCTCCACCAGAGCATATTTCTGATTGTCGACATACACCGGCGAGGATCCGAATGTACAACAAAGTAATGAAACATTCGATCTTTCATCGACGAATTTGGTATGTGTTGACATTCAATGGTCAAAATCTACATTCTCCAATTTCAGTTATTCACGGTAACATACATACATTCATCTATCCAGTATATAAACAATAATGAAGTATGAGTTAACGAATAAATATTTAATAAGAATGAAAAAAGAACTTAATAAGCTGATTTTAATTCTGCTTTATAAAATGTATGTAGATTTCTTCACTACATTTCAATATAAATTTCGAAATTCTTTACACAAACTAATCTAACACAACCTGACCTAATATAACCTAATCTAACTTAACCTCACACAAGCCAATAAATAAACAAATAGACTATCCGTGAAGAATTATAGAACTGATGAAAAACACAGTGTATTTGAATTTCAGTGATAAGTTGATCCAGCCCCGTATCTTAAATTTTTTCGAGCCGGGGCAAAATCTAAAAATGCCGCCCCCGCCCGCTTATATCATAATCATTTCAGCCATCACTGGTCGACACAGGCCTCCCAGAAAGAACGCCACAACAACCTATCTAGCGTTGCTCTTTCTGTGTTAAGCATATATATTTACAAATATACTTACGTACATGGACGTGTAGGACATAAATATTATTTAGGGTAGCACAAGATAGGGTCTGAAATAAAACTTAAGATTAAATATAAAAATCAGTTAAGCATGTTATTGTATTGCAAATTGAAATTACAATTTTACTCCTCGAGCTTTTTGTTCTGCAAACAAATCTATGGCCTTGTCATAGTTAATCTCATGTGCAATTCGATTTTCTATCGCTAAGATTGCGATAAACGTTCCTGACTCATGGAGGATCGCAAATAATTTTTAATAAGTTTTAGTCATTCACGGCGACTAGACTCTAGTAAACTTGCAGGGCAATACAAATATTAGGATAGGCGTACTGCAAAACATGCGCATAGATCTGTTGCAAGAGAGATAAACCGTTAGCCTTTTATATATCATCAAATTAAAGTGGAATTTGCTCTTTAAAAAAGTTCTTGGCAGAACTCAACGGCGCACAGTGGGCCGAATTGCCGAAAAAGTGGAAAAAAAATACAATGGATTATTTTTGTCGCTAATCACGAATATGTTATCAAGAATTTAAAAAACAAATTGGAGGATGTTTCTTTTTAAATACTCATCCATTTTTTACAAAATGGCGTATAAACATTTTTTTTTACGTTGCTGATTACGAATATATTATCAGAATTTCTAGAAACACGTTCTCTGCGTAACTCACTGCACAATTTTCGTTGATATGTGTGATATCGAGTTTGCTTATTGAAGGGTGATCCTTAATGTATTTACATTATTAAATAACAGTTTATGCTTATTCAATAAACGGACTGCCAACTGCGATGGGAAACCTTTTTATAAATACTGTATTTACACATAACTGTAAAAATAATTAATCGCCTAATAAATAATGTACGAATACCAACGTAATAATGTACGAATTCAGAATTATAACGAATTGCATGCCGAAACCTGCCAATAAATATTTGGGACAATGTGAATAACCCTTTATGTGCAAGTTTTTCACAAAAATATCCGCCATATTGAACCCGCCATTTTGGTTTTTGTAACCCTGATAATTGATAGCTGATCAGCGACATGAAAAACTTATATCAAATATACTAAATACGCAATTTCAATCTGATAAGATTTCGAAAAATTATCCGCCATAGTTGGTGCGCCATTTTGTTTTATAAAATTTTGATAACTCATTCGTAATCAGTGAGATAATGAACCCCTAAATAAAGGTATAAAATGTTGTAAAAATTGAACGAGTTTTTCGAAAAATTATACGCCATATAAAATCCGCTATTTTGTTTTTGAACATTATAATTTAAACAGATTTGTTATCAGCGACGTAAACAATACCTACAACCAAAATTTAAAATATAGGTATATTGAGAGGCATTCTATTTTTGTGAAGCTTTTTGAGAATCTAGCCCACTGTGCGGCGTTTAAATCTCGCTAGTATTTTCGAACCAGATCTGCTCAAAGTTGCCAACATTCCCAGAGTTGTCAAATTCAAAATTTCAGTACTATTGAGAAATGCAAAATTCAAATTCAGCATAGTAGCACATTCAATTCTCTTTTTAATTTCTGATATGATTGGATCAAATACGATCATTATTTCTTTAGAAAAGAGCTAAACATGTTGAATGTTCGCAATTGGTCATCATATTATACATCTCATTAAATTGTTTTTATGCATTTCGGAATTCGTTTATTTGGCAGAATAGGCACAATGCAATTTTTTTCAACAACTTCTAGCAACTGGCCTCTATTATCCAATATTCAATTGAAATTTTTGCCTCATTTTTTGCAAAGTTTTGAGCAAGCCATCCATTAAAGCGACGGATCGCGCAAGGATTATAATATATTCTTTTTTAATTTCGATATTCACTCTATTGATTTCGCGGAGAATATTTGCCCGAGGCGTCAAATTAAGAATAAATTAAAAATTCTTTATAGCAATTAAGAGATGCGTCGTACTTAGCTTCCGGAGCATGAGAAGCTTGCTTAACTTCTTCCAAGGCTTCCACTTCTTTTTGCAAATTGATTAACAGGGCATTCACAGCAACATGTTTCGCCGACCATCTCATCTGGCTTCTTTTTAAATTGGTTTTAACATATTATTTTATAATATCCCACCAAGCAGTGGAGCCGACAAAAAAGCAATATACTTTTTGAATTAGACCAAATAGGTTTATAGCTTCCTGGCATGATGAGGCAGAATGGATACCTACATGATTTAAGAAGTGAGCCAAGCACGGTACGAACTCAGCCAGCTCACTCTTTTCTGCAATTATATCTTGTACTCCTTTATGGATGCTACATCTGGAGTGCAGTCGAACATTATCGTGTAGTATTTGGCTTCTTTGATATCATTTAAAATGCTATTTATAACTGTTTTTTCTATTATGTCAATAATTTCATTCTGTATTGTCTTGGGTAAATATGATACTTGTCCCTTTTTTAAGTGTCTGTTTTCGGTTGATCGATAAGAACTACATTTTAAACACAAATGGAATGTTTGAAACTGTTGAATGAGCTTCATCTATTTCGCACGCACGCTAACCATAGTCCAGTCGGTCGGGAAAGAAATAGACCCCCTAGTTTACACTATCGACAGAAATGAAAAACTTATTAAAAATATATATAATAAATATATTTTTTATGTATTTAAATTCAAAAGAATAAAAATTAAAAATTTTTTTTTTTCTTTTATAAAAAAATATGCCAATTAAAATATCTCGAAATCTATTGAGAAGTTATCGGACAAATTAGTATGTGTGCGCAAGGAGAATATTGTATATATTATAATAATATATTATGCTTTAGTACGACTTGTTCCATTTTTTCTTCTACTTTAATTGACATCTACTATAGCTTCAGCTATTATACCATAACCTAAGTGGCCAATAAAGCCATACGTGAAAAATAGAACTGAATCAAATGTAAAAGAGATAGTGAGTTGTAATATAGCGGAATAATTCCACTGTGGAGTAATCAGTCAAAATAATAATTTGCTGTTGACTTGATCTACTTTGGGGTTGGTAGGATTATTTCCTCGTAAATCTAAATCAATATTATTATTGCAAAATTTTTATAATATATCAATATCATATATTTTTGCGGTACTTAAGTATTAACGCCACCACCGCTATATATAAGATCGAGAGTTCGCGCTGCCGCGCGTATGTTGTCTTGATTTATGTGCCCGCTTCGCGGCGGGCAACCTAATCTAACCTGAGTTATAAAATAAAAAAAGTATTTTGAGCTTTAAAAATGTTTTATTTTTAAATAAAATGTTTTATTTTATCATTTATCATAACTGTTTAAGGTGTAGATTGGCGGCATTTAAAAATGTAGCGGTGGCGGCATTAATACGTAAGTTACCATTTTTGCTTTTTGTTCCAGTTTTTTTTAGTTTAAACGGTTCTAAAATTAATAAGATTTACACCGAGCCAATTCAACTTTACATGACTAGTCCAACCTAACGTATTATATTTATATCGGTATTTTATTACGTAATGACCACCAAGGTATGACTATTAGGACCATAGAGGTGCATAGGGAAATGTAATGCTTACCTTGTGTAGACTAACCTCTTTTTACGTAACCAAACTAAAACTAATAGAATCAAATTATAGAACACTTTTCTCTTGTTACTTGTATAGATACATTTAGGTTTTCATCAATCTAATATATTTTCTCTGTAAAAAAAATAAAATACAATAGTAAATAATAACAAAACCCATTCTATTTAGATTCTTGTATATAAACATTAACTCTCGTAATTGTATTTCATTTTAATTGATTCTAAATTAAATAAATTTAATTAAACATTGAAGAAAATCCCGAATACTGACTAAAACTGGTAGCTTGCAGAATAGCCAATTAACTATTCAACTAAATACATAAATTCGAAATTGCATCGCCAACTAAGTGGTTTGATTTATATGTACAGCGAAACCGGAATAGTATGTAAATAAGACGTACTCTTTGGTTATCTGTATTAAGTCTGACAAATTGAAATTACTGGAAATAGATTAGACAAATATTAGTTTCTCAATGGATTTTGCAAATGAAATATTAATTTAATAGTATTAATTGTTAAGACGTGAAATATAAGACTAAACTAAAATGGCTATAGTGCCAATTAAATAACTAGCTTTGTGAGTTTAGATTGTATATGTTACCGTGACCGAAATTGGAGTTGACTTTCTCCGGTGAATGTCAACACATACCAAATACATCGGTGAAAGATCGAATATTTCATTACTTTGTTGTACATTCAGACCCTAACCGGTGTATGTCGACAATCACAAATGCGCTCTGGTTGTGGTACAAAAGGGAGGAGCCGACAAAAAGGCGACTGGCTCTCTCCCGCCAAATCCTTTGTTCTGCTGGACATCAATCAGCTGTATCAGTTTTATGTAAGTTTTGATAATGCGAGCAACGTTTTCATATTTTTTTCCGATACCCTAATTTATGCAGAATGGATACGGCAGTAAATGCATTCTGATCTTTTTCTTGGAAAGTTAAATGCATTAATTGCGGGTAAACGAGAATACAACTGTCTTTATTTTTACTCTAAGTGCACTAAAATACTTTCTGACGTGGTTTCTGCTAAATCTAAGTGCAACACACGTTTGGATTACAGAAGATTAAAGCGTTTTGAAGTTTTGTAACTTAATGATGAAGAGAAGTTAATTTTACCAATAAAACTAGGGGAAACAAATAAACAGTATTATGTTACCAATGAAGAATTGTTTAGTATAGGTACTATATGAAACTCACACCAGAATAGGCCACGGTGGAAGAACATGTATGCTTAAAGAGTTGCAAGTTAAATACAAAAATATTACATATGAAGTTGTAATGTTGTATATAAATTTATGCAAACAGTATCAAATGAAACACAGTGCACCCAAGAAAGGTATTGTTGTTAAACCAATGGTGAGTTCTGAGTTAAACGTTAAACTCAAGATGTCACGTTCATCTGATAGATCTGCAGTCAAACTGAGATGGCGAATATAAGTTCATAAAAGTGTATCAAGATCAATTAACTAAGTTTGTCCAGCTACGACCTTCGAAAACTAAAAGAGCTGAAGAAGTAGCGTATTACGTTCGTTCAATATTTTTAACATTTGGTGCACCAGCAATATTGCAATCAGATAATGGTAGAGAATTCGGCAATGAAGTCATATCCGAAATATGTGGAAAGATGATAAGATAGTTCATGGAAAACTTCGTCACAGTCAAACAGAAGGCTCAGTTGAAAGGGCCAATCAGGATATACAGAATATGCTAACTGCATGGACGAACAATAACGATACAAATAAATGGTTAGATGGTTTACCCTTTGTTCAATTTGTAAAGAACACTACATTCCACGAAGGAATAAGACAAAATCCTTATGAAGCCATGTTTGGCGTTAAAGCAAAAATAGGCATATCATCGTCTATTTTACCTAGCGAACAAATCGCAAATATTGAAACCGAAGAACAACTCGAAGAAATTGCCAATACTTTTGGAACCGACGAACAGCTTGAAGAAACTGTTAATACTGCTGAAAAGAATTTGAGCGGTGGTCATACTGAAGCAGCTGCAGCTAATTCGAGAAGCGGGGGGCAAGGCTATACACGCTCTCATTGCAAAAGGAAGTGTTTCACAAATAAATGCGGTTGTAAAAGCAGAGCAATTCAAAGTGTCATAATAGTTTAAATTTCTGCAATAAATAAGATTTAAATCAAATAATTAAGTAATTTTTTTGTTACCATTATTTTCGTTTCTCATTTAGAATATACAGTGGCTTTTAAATTATTGGTCACTCCTCTCAGAAGGAGTGGCGAAAGAGTTACGTCACCCTTGTGACATTTTATAGCGACTGAATTATGGAGAAGAAAATATAAATCTCCGCCATGTTCAACATTCACCATTAGTGGATGGTGAATGTCGATATTCACCGGTGTAAGTCAGAAATATGGGTATTTAGAAAATATGTCGGACATACACCAAGCAACTGTGTCAATGTTGACATTCACCGGTGAAAGTCGACATTCCCCAAATATCGGTCTTTTACGGTAACATATAATCAAATAAAACTAAATAAAACCAAAAGTCAGGCAGCATAGTTTTCAGAAAAAAAGCTACACTAGATAACAAATTAGAGATAGATATAACTAAACTAAATAAAATACAAAGGAAGACATAATCCATCATGAATTTTTGAATTGTGTTCGTTAGAAATGTATTCGTAATTGTTTCCTTGTCAAAATTTTGGTTTCAAAATTATAGCTATTGCTGTGAATTTATTTTCTACAGCTGTGGGAAATTATGGGTTCTGTTTTAAGGATTTGATAATTAGTTTCACCTTACGTGAACATCAGTGATCATAAACTTATACAGTTGAAACCTATACAGTTATATATGTTGAAACCTATACAGTTAGGTTTAAGTATTAAATTACACGGTGTTAGATTACATGTGTATGTAGTTTCTCCTTTTAGATGTTCCGCGAACGAAGAAAGGAGAAGCGTTAAATAGAACGAGTAAAACAAACCTCTATATATGTGTTTTGTTCTTGTAATTAAACTTGTCACAATTACAATTGTCTACGTGATGCGGGCTTGGTGGTTGACACTCCTCCCTTGATACACGATCGCACTTCAAGTGCCGCATACATGTATACAAACGCAGTATATCCATCTATATATGTTCAGTGATTTACTATTTCCAACTAACGAAACAAATTATTGCGCTTCGAGGGGAAATATTCCTACATAGATATTAATTTTACAATGTAGTATGCTATATTGAAGTTTATATATAGATATATATATATATATATATATATATATATATATATATATATATATATATATATATATATAATACGTATGGGCCACTAATAATGGACCACGTGAAGCGTCTACTTAATGTGAGATTTCCTAAGGCGCCACACTTCTTTCATCTTTTCACTGTGCACTTTTTTCCTTTCTTCAGACCAGGTTTATTGCAGTCTTCGATTTCTTGGCCTGTCGACTCACTTTCCATTTATATAGTTTTTGTCTGAATATGCGTCTGTCTTGTATGTCGGGGGCTGTTATTTCAGCGTCTTTCAAGTCCTCTCTAACTTCGGCGATCCACTTCATGTTCTTGATTCTTTCGGTGTACTCCAAGTTTTTTTTTTGTCAGTCGGGGGTCCGGCATTCTCTTGATATGTCCGTAGAATTTGAGTCAATCAACATGATCAACATGAGGACACGTCGTCCTCATGTTGTGTACTATGGAATCAACGTATGTTGAGTCTTCCTCTTTCCCCAATAGCTCTTCATTTGCATGGATTGTTGTAGCTTTTGTTCCTCCGACCATGGACGTCGTGATGGTTTCTTCTGATCTTCCTCAAATCCCCTTGTGTAAACCATATACCTGATTACATTTCTATTCATCAGATCTAGCTATCCCATCTCCACTAGATTCCTCTAAACTTCTTAGTATCACTTTGGTCTTGTACGTTTGTTCTGCAGAAACTTGTGGATTTGGAAAGTAAGTCTCGTATGATTCATTCTTTCCAAACGGTCCAAAAATTGAATTCGTCTCATTCTCATGGTATCGGTATGTTTAGAAATTTATTAATTTAGAATTTTATTAATCCATGATAATTCCACATTGTCTTGTTATAAACGTTTTTTTGTTTTGAAAAGCAACCTAAATTTTCTTGATTCTTGATGTTACAGATTTTTTTTCATTGCCATTTTCTGTAACCCATTCGCCAAAGTATTTAAATTCCTTTACTCTTACAATTTTGTTAGTGTTAATATAAATTTCATGTGGAGCAATTTTATGTACTAAATTTAGTTTTATCATAAGCGATATGAATCCTGCTTTTGAGGTTGTTCTTCCAAGATAGTGATCTGCTTCTGTGCATCAGAGATGTCGTCAGCAATCCATATCACCATATCACCAGCAAACCATAGACTGTCTATTTGAATACCCTTAATCTTTGGCTTTATTCGGTGAGATGTTACCCCTGCTTTTCTCCATTCTCTAACTGCCTTTTCCAGAGCACAATTGAAAAGTAATGGGGAAATTCCATCACCTTGATGGATGTCTGTACTTATTTCAAATTCTTAGACGACTTCGCTTAATCCACCTATAAATTTTACTTTAGCCTTTGTCGCCGTAAGTGTGTCTTTGATAATATTTCTTGTATTTTGATCAAGGCCATATTCTGTTAATACATTAAAGAGTAATTTGCGATATATACTGTAATATGCTTTCCGGAAATCCACCAATGTTATGATATATTTTTTGTTAGTTGTGTTGCGATTATTTTAGTATAATGTTTCTTGAATTTAAAATTTCTTCTGGACATTACCGCTCCTTCCTGAATCCACCTTGATATTCACCGATTTGATTATCTACTTGAAGCTCTGCACGGTTTAGTAAAACTTTTGAAAGAATTTTGTATGTGACCTGAAGAAGGGTATTTTGTATGTACCTTCATAATTGTTTGCACCACTTTTACTTCCTGTTCTGTGAATGGGATGGATTATCGATAACTTATTTTTCAGTTTGCCAAATGTCCAACATAATTTCGTGCAATTTTATAATACAATTTTCTCCTGCATTTTTCCACAATTCTGCAGTTATTTGATCCTCTCCTGGGCCTTTATTTATTAGTGATCGAATGATTTCTTTAATCTCTTCTACAGTAGGTGGGGTTGTCACTGTTAAGTAATTTAGAAAAGTATACTGCAAGGATTGTACATTTTGCATCCGTAGTATAAGCCAATTCTCCATTTTCATTAACAAAATGGAGCGACGGCGAAGAACATTTTGTCAACTTTTGCTTGAACGTTCTATAATAGTTTCGTGACTTATGTTGCTTAAAGTCCTCTTCTATTTATTGTAATTTAAAATCTTCACTTTGCTTACGGATTCTCCTTATTGATTTTGTAACTATCTTCCTAACGTTATTAAGTTCCTGCAATGTGGTTGGAGTTTTATTGCAAGACCAATTATGCCAGGTTTTCTGCCCAAGTAGTATTCACATTTATCTATCCACCACGGGTGTTCTCTTGTCCTTTTTAACGGGGCTATGCTTATAGCTGTTTGTAAGAGTCTTGCTTGTTCTATTGCATAAATATATCAAGTTTTTATAATTTTTTTGGTTTTAATTGTTATATATAAATTTGTATTGTTAGTATGGAAGTCGTTCTATTTTTATTATGAATTTGAAACTTCTACAATCTTTAGGCCAACAATTTGGTCAATTTGTTTTTGTTTGGTGTTATCAAGGCTGGAAGATCAAAATACAAAATTTAGTAATCATTTTTTGGTTTTATTTCCCGGTTTTATATCCAGGTAATGTAACTAAAGGTGCATACAAGCATATTTGAGATCGGAATGGTGATCAAGTAGTAACAATTCGCTTTTGCCACAATTGGTTTTCGTATTTTTTTATTATTCTTGCAATGTGATTTTGTGGATCAACTATGGTTTGATATTAATTGAAAGTCTAAATTCAACTATTAATGATCTCATACAACGATTGATTATAAACGTAATACAATCGAAACACAAGCCTGAATATATAAATATATTCAACATTTCCAGAGCTCCATTACATTATTGAGTCTTTTTAGGACTACCAAATCAAATCTCTTGTGAAATTTGTCATTTTTTCTGTTATTTTATAGCTTTCAGTCCACCTTCGTGGCACTCAACAAAAACAAGAAAAATAAGAGTGTTTTTCATGTCTTCCTATCATGTCTTTCTGATAACTTAAGTGAATAGCCATCTGCACACGTGTTTCCAGACATCTCATCAGTGCAGCGTAAAAACGCATAAAATTTAAATCTCGAGTATGGGAATATTTTCTTTACGGACAATAAACCTTGATGATGGTATTGACGGTATATATGACCGTGCATAGTAGATTTGTGTTAGAGTTGATGAGGAGTCTTCTGCAACCTATAGTTAAATTGGACCTCGATTGACTGATTATTTATCTAATAGCTGATGTATTACCTATATAGAGCTCCTATTTCAATCTTGCTGACTCTTACTCAAGTAACGCAATTACTCCTTATTCAAACAGTAGGCCTCAAGGTTTATCTTCTTTTGTGACGTATTTTTTGAGTTTCATGAAGTTTTTGATAAGGTGTATACGAAATTTCGCTGTTGAGCCACATAATCTGCACTTATTATTTACTTCGAACCACTGATTATTTTGAGATATGTCTTTACTGCATTCCCGTTAAAAATTTTGTTCCTAATCAATTCTGGCAAGCTGGGCAGTCCTTCCTGGGTTTACAGTTTCCAGAAATTCTTTAAATTTTTTTAACCTTTTTTACATTTCTTAGTCTATTACAGAGAGTATTCATTCTAGCTGAAGTACTTGGGATGGATCTAGGCCATTATTAGTTTAAGAAAAAAAAAATAGAATAAATAATAGGCTTTGTTGTTGGTACTTCTTTACACCTAGAATACTTCTTTCCGCCTAGAATATAGATTCATATTTGCTATACTAAGATTCAGAAACGAAGGAATGGCAGAAGGAATAGTATATTTTGTAACTAGGGCGGTAAGTTGTTTATAAGTTTAATTTGACGCGAGAGGGAAATTGGGCGCACGAACGAAGTGTGTAAAGTGTGCAATTCACAATACCACGCGTGTTACAAACAATATTTTTTATTACTCATGCGAGGGGATGTATCTTACAAGTTTGGGATCCGGGGGCTATAAAAAATGGAATCAAAAATGAAGAATTTGCTTTTTCAATTGTCTCCCGTAGCTTGGATTCGTTATAAGAACTCTCTTCAGTCTCCGGTATCACCATAGAATTTACACTCATTTTAAAACGTTTTCTTTAGTTTTTATTATTATTTTGTAATGAAACAAATTTCTGACACTTTCACGTCACTTTTTTAATATCGAGGTCTTGATTGTGTTTATTTTTTTTTTAAATGTAACCTAGCGATATAGAATATTAGCGTGCGTTACCCAGGTTATGTGAAAATACAACGATAGGTGGCTTTCTCGTATTAAAAAACGCATGTCAAGAAGTACTTTTCGCGCATGAGTAATAATAAATAATAAACTCTCAGCATCGCAAAATTAATCCAAAATTCTTTGGATTGAAGAATCCAATGACACAATGATATATATGAAAAAACAAACGAGAAAATCTATAGGTACATCAAGGTCGAATTCACGACATACAACATAAGGCTTATTATTGAATCTTGTCTAGTCCTGAATATATTGATATATACTTTTAATATTCTTTTGCTATTGAACTAATATTAAAGCTAATATATTTACTAGTTCCTCATAATTTCGGTATTTATATTTTGAATTCCTAATAACTAATTTTGAGTAATTTTATTCAAATATGTTACAAATAAATTATAAAAGCCTTCAATTCTCACAAGTAAATAAGTTGAAGCATAAGAGGCCCAATGGAGGCCCAAGGATTCATTGAATTAAAAATGTTAGCTCTTAATGTTTGTTAATTTGTCAACTATATATCGTTCGTTTGGATGAACAGTATATTAACTCATAATCTTCTTGCCTGCAGAATTTCTTTTTTTCCCTCAGTAATAGCAAAATTGACAAAGTTAGGAAGTGAACAAAAATATTATCAATAAACGTTAATCAATAGTTTAAAAGATACTATAAGAGAGGTTAACCAATTATTTACAGAAATGGAAATATATTGATTTGAAAACTTCGAATCGCTCTTCGAGCTTTTTTTAGTTGATACCTCGTTCATCTGGACCGACGATATGACAGTAATCTAAATAAAATAATATTTTAAATTTAATAAGTTGTAGTAAATATGCAAATAAATTTATTTTTACTGAATAAATGTACTTACATGTTTTTTATTTTTTATTTAAGAAGAATTAGCTTTTTCTCATTATAATTCAAATTGTTAAATATTATAATTGCAATAAAATTTTTCCTTTATTGAATCTTTTCCTTTGAAATAAAAGCTATGTTTTATTCAATTAATTTTACGAAGCTTTTTACAAATTATAAAAGAGCCTTGGGCTAAACCTTTGTTATAAAGGAATACCTTGTACACATCTTGCCATTATAATAGAGAATCTTTACATAAAATTTATTTTTAAGTAATTCAATTAATTTTATAAAAATCCTACGCACGGATTTAGAAAGTTTGACACGTTGTACGATAGTTTGAAGTTGAATTTATCTATTTAACCCTTTGACGAACAAGAACTTTCTGTGTTAAAATATTATGTTAATGATTTTTTTTTTTTTGGGGTTTTAAAACAATACTAAGATAACAACAAAAATTTATGTTGTTAAGATTTGTAGTAGTTTCTTCAAAAATTGGTGTTTCCACTGAAGCACCAAAGGGAAATAAAAACTATTTTTATTCCTTTTGAAACGTTTAAAAAGAATTTTGTTTGTCCGTGAGGCATAATCCACGACAAGATCTGCAATGCCTTCTTGTTCTGTGAGGTCTAGCCTTTGTGCTACAATTAGCACATCGCACTTTTGTGCCATGTTCCGGCATATGTACAGCCTTATCAGTTCTTTTCTCTAAATGAACCTGGATTTTGCATCTACTGGCAGAATTTGGAATACTCGCACTTTTCCGTTTCTCTCGAATATCAGTTTGGGCTCTTATTAGTGCAGATAACACGACCAGTCAGAAATCTTTCAATGACATTGTCGCTGTCCCAAGCGATCGTGTTTTGAATAGAATAAAAGAATTGACAATAGTCAAATCCAAAAAATGCCAGAAAATTCTATGCCACCATTTTTTAGACTTTCTGTCAATTTTGTAATATGCCTTTAGCATATCTGATTTATTCACATACCCCATGTGCCGATTATAATCCTTTACTATTTCCTTTAACATTTTACTGCTTCCTTACTTCCGTCTTATCCATACTTCCGTCTTTTTGTGTTCTTTGAACTTCTTAAAAACGTCTTAACTTAACTTCTTTCAAACAAAATAGGCTTCTTATCCATACGTTTCGCTAAATTATTAACACTAAGACACAATGCTAAGACACTATCTTAGCCTATCCTTAATATGTATTGGGGTGGTCAAGTGGGTGTCGAGTGGAGAGGTATATAAAACAACTATATAGGCTGAACAACATGTATATTAACAGGACTAAGACCTTGTAAAAGTACGTCTAGACACTTCTAAGGGTGGCAGCAGAGAGACCGAAGTCTCGTCTGTGACCTGACACGACTCTTATCTCTTAAAATACAAACACTCTGGACGAGAAGAAACGAATAATAATACAGGTTACAGTACAATACAATTCTCCAATCAAAATCTCCTCGTATCATATTCTTTTCAATTTCGAAATCAATAGGAATTTCTCTTATTCGTTTTCTAGCCGTTCCACATGTATATCTTCTTTCAATAAATCCCTTTGTAATTGAAAGGAATTAAAATAATTATCAAAATACACTTGATAATATTTCCCCGCTAAATAAATTGTTAACACCTTTGCTCCTAAATTTCTTTCGGTGATATTTTCAATTTTTCCTGGGTATATTTGAAATTAAGAAACATACCCTGGAAGCTGCCACCAAAATCTTTTAGCTTCTTGTAATTGGCTTCATTGGCATATATTTTCTGAAACTACTTCTGCCTTTAAATTTGATCATCGATTCATCTACGGAGATATATTTCGAGCGATGATAATACATTTTGTATGTATTTGATAAACATTCTAACATTGGCCTAATTTTGTACAACTTATCGTAATTGATCACTCCCCTTTTTGACGCTAGTATATTATTGTTTAGATGTAAGTGCGTAAGAAGTTATCCAAATCGGTTGCGAAACATAAACAAAGGTATAAAATTTTCTCGCAATTCCATTTCTGATGAACAACGGTCCCTTTAACTAGGAACTTTTTTGGTGCCCATAAGCAAACTCATTGCCAAGAAATGTTTAATTTATTCGACAGTCGTTCAACTTTTATGGTTTTATCCATCCTTTTGTGTTATGTATAAATTACTTTGAAAAACTCTAGTTTCTAAAAGATTGTCAGAAAATAATGTTTGGAACACATCAACTTTTGAAATTTTGGCCCTACAGGTTTCATAAATGGTTGAACATTTGTACTGCTAGAAATGTTTTTGTTCCATTTTACACATTGTTCTTCGTTCGATAGTATATTTCTTTGTAATGGTAATTTCTGTTGTAATCTTCACTGTCCCAGTCACTCTCTACATTTACACTTACCACTTATTCTATAGCTATTTGTTCACCTTATTTCATATAATACTCAGTTTCGCTTTCACGTTCACTTTTAGAAGTATCTCATCGATCTGAAGGAATTTCTTCAATTAGTGCATAAGCCTGATCACTAGTTAATTTACTAACGTCAAGTCTATTCATTTTGAGATCCAAAAAAAATTAAAAAAAATTCAGGCCTACTTCAATGGTACCATATGGAACCAATTATAATCATAGATCATAAAAGATGTAAACTACATATTCAATAGGAAATACTCATAGAATCATGTAACTATATATTAAGGCAATAATATAATGCAGAACTTACGGGTGCGTTCGCTTTAAATTTACTGTTTACAACAAGGACATCTCAAATCATCTTAAGCACAAACTTTTAGAGTCCAGCGTTACACCTGTAGCTATATACGACTTGGAGACAATGGCACTAACAAAGAAACGTACGGACCGTCTAAGGACAATGCAATGAGCGATGGAACGAGCTATGATAGGAGTCTGCGAGACAAACTTAGGTGCCGGAAATCAGACGATGGCGATGGGCAGGACACGCGGCAAGACAACATCAAGATAGATGGACATCGAGATTAATCCAATGGAAAACCAAGACTAACCAAGAGGAGTGCAGGAAGGCCACAGATGTTCGGGAGTGGACAAAGGAACGCTGCAATAAAATGTCGAAATTACCTACTTCTCAAAATCAACAAGTGAAAAGTATTTTTTTTGCAGTGGTAAAATATACAAGCAAAATTTTATTCCGCGCTTAACAGGTCAAGATATGCGCAATTTATTGTTTTCCATTTAGTTTTCTGTATCAAGGTTTGCGCAACTCAATTTTGGCGATCTAGATTAGTCTATCCAGTTTTTGCGACATCAAAATAGGCAAGCAGTTCCTACTCTTTAATCAGCCTTATACTGTGGTTTGGACGTAAAGAGATCAAGCTCTGGAATCGTAGTAATCTAAATAATTTTCTTTATTTGCTTTCGTTAATTTATTAATTTATACAATAGAAAAAATGTTTTTGTTTTCAAGAAATTGCAACGTCGTGTTATAGACGGGTTATTAAATAATGTTACTTTCGGGTTGATATTATAATCAGTTTAAAACGGATAATTTGATATTGTACATGATTTTCGTAAATTCTTTAGATTATCATATTAATTTCTTATTTTCTTAGTCAAGATAAAATTTAAGGGCTATATAAACATACATAACACTAAAGAAATACTCAGATTTATAAAATTGTAGTGAACGTATTGAAAGGCTAAAAGTGTGCGTGAGCAAATAGATACAAAGCAAAACAAGAAAGAAAAAAACAGCAGAGATAAATAGGAAAATACAAAAATAGGCTCCACGTTTCGTTCAACATACTTTTAAGAAAGAGTCCTGCGGGAGTGTACAACTAGATAGTCTTCGAAGAAAACTCTCGGGAGGTGCCGAACCTGATGGACTCGTGATGAATCGTAGCCGATATCTCTGCGTCACTACTCGACAAAACCCAAATGCTGTATATATATATATATATATATATATATATATATATATATATATATATATATATATATATATACGCAGCAAATTCCAAAGATTATTATCATTTCATTTCTTTTTTCTTTTCCCTAGAGGATTTGTAGCTATCGAAATGTATACGTAACTTTTATTATTGCAATTTAGTAACTGGTTTGTCTATTCTATACCTCAATAAATTTTATAAGTGTTATAAATAGAGATGAAGAAATGTAATAAATTTGAATAATAATAATGTCAAGACGGATATAATTAGATAGACAAAGCTAACAAAAATTCAACGCAAATACAGAAAACAAGGACAATCAATAGTAAATATAACTAGAGACAAATATATAGAATGAAATATTGTTCATTTTATACCAAAATATACAATTTTACTTTGTTTGTTCAGTGTGTATTAAATATCGTACGCAATTCAGTTGTTTTCTGATTAATACAAAGTCAGACTCGACTGACGAGAGTACATTTTCAAGCAAAAAGCAGTAAGTAACAAATCAACAGTGCATTTGAAATATGAACCGACTATATTTCAAATGCCCAGTAAATAAAAACAATTTGAGATTATATTTACCAGCAAAAATCGCTCGTTTTATATTTCGATTTTTAAGACATTTTTACAATTTGAGTTCATTGATAACGATTTTCTACAAGGACCTTGTACACTCTTCATTGAAGACTCGACTAATTCAACTTAGAAATAACTATAGTATATTAATTTTATAAGACCAAACAAGATCAGACAAGACCGAACAAGACCAAACAAGACCAGGCAAGACTTGCCTATGCCAGACAAGACCAGACAAGACTATGCAGTACCAGACAACTTCAGACAAGATTAGATAAGACCAGATAAGACCAGACATTTGTTAATTTAAAAAGTTTTGCCTGGATAATTAGAAAATGGTGTCATTTAATTACCATAGAAAAACACAGGTTTTACTGAGTTGGTCACGGTGGGTTAAAGCGAAAATACGAAGCTATATATATAAATACATAGCAAATTTATTCGAATCCGAAAAGACGATATGACTTATAAAAATTAAACAAAATTTTTCTTCGCGAACCAGCCTAAGGACCACGCAGATATCACTGTTTAGTTCTCACTCTTGCCACACTTCCACTTTTCTTCCTCCTCCAAAAGCCTTCATTCTCTCCGATTGTTGTATTCATCTCTCCTCCGTCCAATTGCTATTCCCACGTTTCACTTTCTCTTCAACTAAAACTTTAATGCTGTTGAGTCGTTCTCCGTATAAATCTGTGATTCCAATCTTCTTCTGTGATTCCAAGTCTTCTTAATTCTTCCTTCAGCTGCTTGGCATAACCACTCTGGATTTTCGGGTTATATATTTTGTCGAAGATTTATTTATTTGTTCTTTGAGGATCCTTTCTAATCATGTGGCTTTAGAATCTAAATCGTCTCTTCCTTATAGTTCTTTCCAAATCTTCTATCTGCTTATAAATTTCCTTGTTTGATCTCAATTCGTAGTTTCCATTTACTATTCTTGGACTGTAGATTCTTCGTAATATCCTCCTTTCGATCTTCAGGAGCTTCTCAAGGCTTGTTAAAGTTGCAGTTTCCATTAGACACAGTATCACTGGATTTACCACAGCATTGTTGTGATTTTTTTTTGCATTGATGGACAAGTTCTATTTTTTGTAGATGTTTCTTGTAATGAAATTTAGTTTCTCCAGTTTCAGTCTTTTATTTGCTTTTGTAGGTTTATCAGATCTATTGTTGCTGATAATCTCTCCAAGGTCTTTAAACTGTTTTGTGCCTTTAACCTGCCCATATTTCGACTGATTTCTTCGTATAACTTTTTTTGGTCGTCATTATTTCTTTTTAATGGAAGGAGATCTGGAGTCCAGCTTTTTCTGCTATGTTCTTGAGTTCATTGATTTGCGTTACAACTTCTTGTTCAGTCTCAGCTAAGAGAACCAGGTAGTATGCAAAGTTCAGACATTTGGGTTTGACGTTTTTGTTCTTTGATCTAATTATGGCACCACAGTCGTTAAGACAGAATGTCTTTATTATCTTATCCAAAACCACATTAGACAGCATCCGCGAAAGGCCATCACCTTGTCTTAGCCCTGTCTTCACATGAAATGGTTTGCCGATCTCTGCCTGAAATTTTACTTTTGATACAGTGTTTGTGAGTTTTAATTTGATCAAGTTTAATGTTTTTTGATAACTCCATTTCTCTCTGTATTTCGACTAGTGTTTCTCTGTCTACTTAGTCATAGGCATTTTTGAAGTCAACAAAAGTTCAAGCTCAATATTTGTTCTCGAAAAGTGCGTCCTCTCCTGAAGCCTCCTTGGTATTCTCCGAGTTTTGAATCAATTTGAGGTTCAAGCCTATTTAGTAGTATTTTAGATAAGATTTTGTAAGTAACAGGTAGGAGTGCTATACCTCGATAGTTGTTTACATCTGTTTTTGGTCCTTTTCATGCAATGAGTGTATGAGTACCACTAACCAATCCTCTTATCTTATCCTCTTTCAAAATTTCTTGAAATAGTTTTGTTATTTTAGTGATTTTTTTTTTTTATAAGTATGATTGGACACCTTCCAGAGTTTAGCTATTATTCTCTTTTCCCAGATGCTTTTGAAATTGAGGCTGGGTGCTATGTAAATATTTATTTTGGTCTTGAGGCATTTGTGAAATAAACTGATGTTATTCTTCTTGATTTTTTTCTTGATTTTCATTTCTAAAAAAATAATTATATTATATTATGCTATTAAAAATGATTTTGATATTGTAAACTTTGGTTTATGCACAGATATAGTGATTTGTTTACATAGCTATATATGTAATTTATTTAAACAAACAAAATTTAATTACACAAAATGTTATGTAAAATATTTGAAATGTACGCTTAGCTTATTCCTATTTTTATTTTTCAAACTTCCCTGCTTACAAAGAAGTTTTCTTGCGTGAGAAAATTAGTTTGGATTATCATATCGAAGGAATGTTGAATCATGGTAAAGGTACTGGGTGCATACGCTTCGCGTAAATAAGAATAATCTCAATAATCTCTCACATATATAGGTCTGCTAAAAACACCGCTTCGAAATAATTAAATAAATCTGGTCTTTTTCAGGATTAATTAAATAGATCAGTTTTTTCCTTTATTTTCACCTTACTTGGATTCAATTAATTATTCAGTACATTATGATTACAGAACGTATAAAACATAACGTTAACACAAAACGTTATAAATTAGAACGCTAAAAAACTTTAAAGCCTGTTATGATCTGAGTCACCTCTCAATTGACTTTGAAAACCTGTTGTAATAAGTGTGAATCAGGATTATATAGTTCCTAGAATAATAACGTTTCATGCTTTGAATGCATAATAAAGGAAATATTACTAAATTGAATGAATTGAATAATTATACGAATTCGCATAATTAATTTGATATTTTACCATATTTTTTTGTGATCGTAAACAAAACTAAATAGCATTAGGTAGAAAAGTTTGTTGCACAAAATTCAGAATCTTCTATGGGTGCCGTGACCATTCAACGATCATTGATAAGTCTCTCTGTGGTTATTCCATCCATTAGCAACTTCGCTTAAATTGTTTCTAAGTGTCCACTTTAGCCAGAGGATC
Organism: Phosphuga atrata; assembly: GCA_944588485.1. Lineage (NCBI taxonomy): Eukaryota > Metazoa > Arthropoda > Insecta > Coleoptera > Silphidae > Phosphuga > Phosphuga atrata. The sequence continues at coordinate 8,665,988 of OX155896.1, read as the reverse complement.
TATTATGGTGTGTCCATTACTGTTTTCCAAATTTCCAGTATTGCTGCTTCGTTTAATTCCGCAAACTTCACCTTGAATGGAATCAAAATGAAGAACAAACCATAGTTTTTGTCATAGTTCTCAATTTCTTTGAATTCCTGGACATGCTATTCGGCTTCGTCTCTCCTTATCTTTCTTCTAATTTCGGCATATATTTTTCTATACTCACGTTCATTACAATTTTTTTATGGATCTTTCCAGTCATCAATTTCTTTTTCTTCTCATTTGCTTGTCTTTTTAAAGCTTATTGCGTTTCTAGTAAAGCTTTTTGGGTCAGGAGGTAGGTCTTCTTCCAGGACCTCTTCTGCTATCTATCTTTCTTTGTATGATGAGGTGTAGTATATTTAGGCGCGTGTACACCCACATTTCAAATATGTTCAGACGTTTTAACATTGCCTCTGTGAGTGTCCATTTTGTATAGCAGAACAGGAGAAACATAACACCTCACCATACTCTGAGGCTTAGCGTCAAGCAGTGACTAAGAAAAGTCCTTTTCATGCGTATGAATGCTGCGCGGGCTCTCTTTATTCGGATTGTAATCTCAATGGTTGGGTCCCAGTTTTCGTTGATGTTACATGCGAGATACGCTGGCTTCAATATTCTTTTAAGGTTTGTTCCGTGGACGGTAATGCCGGTATCTTGGGTATCGTGCTTTTAATCATTTATTTTGTTTTATCGATGTTAAATTGTCTTCCAAAGTCAACGTCCATTCTGCTCATTAGTATTTGGAGATTGTCGCCTGTTGTTACTAGCTTCAGTGTGTCAACCGCATTCCCTTATTTATGATTCTATGGTTTACGTTTATTTCTACATCTACCTCTTGGGTTGCTTTTTCGAATATTTTCTCGGAGAATAGAGTAATTGAAGAGTACTCTTTGCTTCTACTTCGCCGGTTAGCTCTTGTTCCACTCTGACCGATACTCTTTGATTTCCATACAAGTTTTTTATTATACGAATGTCTTTATCGTCGATTCCTGTTGTTTTCAGAATTTCGAGCAGTTTTTCAAGTCTTACTTTATCAAATGCTTCAAAGTCTATTAAGCATCCATACAAATTGCAGTTGACATCTCGACATCCTTGAATTAGAACTTGAAAACCAAACAAAATTTCCTGTGTACCCAGGCCAATCTATTTTTCTACTTTTTTGGTGCATTCTTCCGTGGATTACTCGAAGTAATATTTTGCAACATGGGTCATTAAACTGAGTGTGCGATAGTCATTGCAATTCTTTGCCTTGCGTTTTTAGGGATCGTGACATTATATATGGCATTAAAAAGTTGTCTCAAGAAGTTTATGCTATTTTTTCCCAAAACTTTTAGGACCTCTGTGTTTATTTCATCGCTGCCTGGAGCTTTTCTGGTTTTCTCCATTTTTAACGCTTTAGCAACTTCGTCTGTTAATGTTATTGACAGGCCGGTCACACCAATCAGTTCCTCAATATTTTCACTTCTGATGTCATTCATAAGTTCCAAACTGTATTGTTTCCAAGTGTCTACTTTAGCCAGTGAATCGATTACGATGTGTCCACTACTTTCTTTGAAATTTCCAGTATTGCTACATCGTTTAATTCCGTAAACTTTTTTCACCTTCTTATGAATATTGAACAAATTAGAGTTTTTGTCATAGTTCTCAATGTCTTTGCATTCCTGGGCATGCCATTCTGCTTCGGCTCTTCTTATCTTTCTTCTAATTTTGGCATGTATTTTTTTATACTCGCGTTCATTACCATTTTTGTATTTTCTTCTACATTGTATTGTCTGTCTTGTATCTTCTACAGTTCATCAGATCTAGGATTTCGTCCGACATCCATTTTTGTTTCTTTGAGGATCTGGTTCGTCATCCATTTTTCTTCTCTTCTCATTTGTTTGCTTTTTGAAAGATAATTGCGTTTCTAGTATAGCTTGTTTTGTTTTATTCCATTTTCCTTCAGCACTCTTAGAGCTGTTTTTTCCTAAATTCAGTTTTCCTTTTAGCTGTTGTGGGGTCTTGTTGGAAAGAGATTCGCGTCTTTTAGATTTTCATTGTCCAGTTTGATCAACATGTTTTGTTTTCGGGATATTTTATGGAATCGAACTTTAATTTCAGCCAATAGTAGGTTGTGATCTTTAGGTACATCACCACCCGGATAAGTTTGTACAGATGTAATTTAGTTTCTGTATCTTTGATTTATGGTATTATGGCCCATCTGATTTCGTACAGTTCTCTCTGATGAGTTAGCAGTTAGCTTTCCAACTGTAAAGGCGGCGTTTTGGAAGTTTATTGGATGTATTCATTATGATCTGCTCTTTTTCTATACTGAACTCATCAAACGTATCTCCTATATCATTTTGTGCTCCAAGTCCATATCCCCAATAATGTCCTCATATTTGTCTTGAACAATCTTTGCAATTAGATCCCCATCAGTATTGTTATATCAAGGGTTTTAGTTAGTATTAGAACATGTTCTACTTCTTTATAGAATTGTTCTACAAGATCATAATCAGAGTCGCTGGTCAGGGCATAGACCGGTATTACATTCATGTTTACTGCTGTTGTTTGTATTTGTATCATACGAAGACGATCTGATATCTGTACGATATTTTTCATGAACCTTGGTATATCTGTTTAAACAATTATGGCAACCCCATTTCGATGATGTCGAGAATCATTGCCTGTATAATAGACTACCTGGCTATTCACGCATTTGCCGGAATTTGGCCACCTCATTTCGCTAATGCCTAGTATTTCTATGTTTAGTCTGATCATTTCCTGTTATGTATTTTCACCTTCTCGTACGTGGTTCTAATGTTCCATGCAACTAACTTTTTAATATCGTCATTTTTTATAGTAGCTGATCGTGATAATCTTCGCACCCTGCCACGATAAGAGGCGCCCGTTGTATTTATCAGCCATTATACATGCTTGTTCCTTGTAGAAGTTTAATGAGGTGTTTTCTCGTTGCTTTCCTCATTGCAGTAATACAGCCAATAGAACTGATGCAGTCTTGCATTTGGAACTCCAGTAAGAAGCCGGTCTGGAGTCAAACTTCGTGCGCCTTCTCCCAGTAATGATGGGTACTGCTGTCCTCCATCATAGCTATCCTTATTTGATGAATGCAACACTCGCCATATCACATCGGCGTCTTTGGATATTTGTAGAATTTGTTCGATTTCACCTTACTCAAGTGTAACTACTACATCCTTTTGCTGATGCTGCTAAATTCTCAGCGACTGCTTATTCGACAGACCTCCCTCTACTTATATTGTTGCTACCCATCATACCAGATGGCCTTTATAACAAATTAAATTAAATTTTTAAATTAAATTCGGAATATACAATAATAAAGATATAGTTCTAAGTGAACTACACAAAATATAATATAGAACATCAAAATATATTTAGAAATAAGTAGACATACAAGACTAAATATAATAATCCATAGAGAGAAGACCAATTACACATAACTTGATAGACAAAACTAGAAAGAGAAGGGTAGACAGTCAAGACAGTCAAGACAGTCATAGATAAGACTTATCACATAAGACTACATATCTAGAATTCGTCAGGTAGGACTTACTTTTTTTCGGGGTGTAGTTGTAGGATATCCATATATCCAGAGTAGTCCCCATGAAACCAACCAGGCGGGGTTCCTGGGGTACGCTTTTCGCATGACTTTACACTGTAGGTTGGGTCAGATGTTGAAACTAGCTTAATTTGTTTAAATATTTTTTGTCTTTCATCCTTTTCCTTGGCCGTTATTATTGTTTTTATTAGTGTATGGATCATATCCCAACTTTCTTTGGAGTCCAGCATATGCCCTATAATTGTTCTTGCATTTAAGGAGTCCCAACGTTTTGAATAACTTTCTCTCTGTCACTCTTCCATCTGCAATATCTACAAGGATGTGAAATGGGGAGGGACGTGATGAAGTTATGCCAAATTTTGGATTCCATTTCGTTCTCTAGTCTCTCATAGTAAAATTTCGTCTCTCATAGTAAAAAATTGTGTGGTCTACTGTGTCTATTTCACCGCAGTACACACACGTGTTATCAGATGCCCTACCAATATGGTCTAAAAAGCCTTTGACACGCTAGGCTCGTGCCTTACGCTCGTCCGTTTCATCCTTCTCCTTTCTCCTCATTATATATCCTATCATTCCAGTCAGCACGCCCCCCAGTACTCACTGCGGAGCATGATTCTCACCATACTCTCCTTGTTTATATTCTCTCCCACCTTGCATTCTGCGGCGCTCCTCATTCTCTCCCATCTCGAACACTCGAAGATGGTATGCTCCGCAGTGTCCTCAGTCGCTCCACAATACCTAGAGTGCGCCTCAGCCAGTTTCCCGTTGCGCACCAGGTAAGACTCAAAGCATCCATGCCCTGTAAGCGTCTGGGTGAGGTGATAGTTCACCTCCCCGTGCCCACGTTTGACCCACTCATCCATAGTAGGAATCAGTTGCCTGGTCCAGGCTCCCTTTTCCGACCCCTGCCATAGCTCTTGCTATACACGCATTGTTTTTCCCTTTCATTTCTAGGGTCATTACCTCCCCAAACTTTCACCCTTTCATGCGCCAGAAGGTCTAACGGGATAACTCCAGCAACGACTGCCACGGCGTCGCCAGAAGCATTCCTGTATGCGCTGCACATATGCAGCAGCATACACCTTTGCACTCTCATCAGTCTCGCTCTAAAATATTCAATCCTGGACGCATTTATCCATGCCGGCACCCCATACAGGAGAATGGAGTGCACGACTGCATTCACCACCCTCCTCTTCGAGGCCAACGGCCCACTTATGCTGGGCATCAGCCGTCCAAGGGCTTTCACACATGCTGTAGCCTTGCTCACCACCCGGGTGACCTGATCGGACACCCTGAGATTTCGCTGAAGCTCTACCCCAAGGAATCTTACAGATTCCCGAGCCGGTACGTCAACTGTCCCCATTTTAGCAGGACCGCCTCGGTTTTGTGGGGAGCCAGAGCAAGCCCTTTTCCCCATCCACCGATCAATCCTACCAATTCCCTCATTCATTATCGCTTTCAGACTTTCTTCCGTTCTTGCCACAGCGATCACCGCTAAGTCATCAGACATCAGGGTGTAACCCTAACCCCGTGTACCCTACGAGTGTAACCGTCTGGCAGCCTCAATCTCAAAACCTCATCAAAAAATATGTTCCACAGTATCGGCCCAAGAACCGAACCCTGTGAATCACCCGCACTCATTTTTAAGATTTTACCTTCCACAGTCACTATCTCCCTATCTTTCAAGTAGCTGCCCACCACGCAGTAGCTACGGGTACGCCATGGACCCGTATTTGCTAACCTTGCTCTCTCTATCACGCGCATCATTGCGTTCACCGTAGTGCGGCCACCTCTGAACCCATACTGTTCCTCCGAAAGAACCCCTTCCCTATCGAGATCCTCATTTATCCTAGCTCCGTTCATACTCTCAAACATCTTCGCTATCCCATTCATTAGGCAGATTGGTCTGTAATTGGCTTCCTCTCCTTCCTTTCGCTCTTTTTCAATCATTACTGAAACTGCCATTCATCAACAATTCATTCTTCGTGCTCAAGCACATGTCCTCGCACACATGCCAAAACACCTTGCACGCTTCGGGTGGAACACCATCAATACCCGGCGCTTTTCTTTCCTTCATCCCGCCAACTGCGCTCTGCAGCTCGGCCGGAATGAAAAGGGGCACCGATCTCCATCCCACGGGTTCCAGACCGTTCATTTGCTCATCTACTGGGAACAGCTTCTTGACTTCCGTCATTAGGCTATCCCCCGGAGGGTATTAACCCTTTGCGAAATTTTCCTGGTGACGATCTTATAGCCTCAGCCCAGATGTTATTATTCACCTCTTCGCAGACCACTCTCCAAGCTTCTTGCTTGGAGTTCGCGATGGCTCTGCGAAGTTCCCTGCGCGCCAAGTTATACCTCCTTCTGCACTCCTCGCGAACTTCCTCATTTGCTCGCCTATTATTCTTCACCATGCATCTCTTTCTTGCAAACAGGTTTTACGCTTTTCAGCTACCTGCTCATTCCACCAGTAAAGTGGCTTCCTGCTTCTAACGCCCCTCCGTTTTCTCCGAAAAACGTTCTGTCTGGAACGTCTGTTGTTGCCTAACTTGCTTATCTCTGCTCTTTCTTTCTCTGCGAGCAGGTCGATCGTAGCAATGCCAGCGATTACTAGATCTGCATCCGCAAAGCAATCTTACGCAATACGAATGCCAGTTTCTGTTCATTTCTTCCAGTTTCCATTATGTTTGCCAACACTGGAGCTCTATAGAGCATAACCGAGTGTGCCACACTGCTCAATAATCGACGCTGTGAAATTTTGGGTCCTTCCACGTTTGTAATTAGTTGCGTCTATAGTACCCAGTGTTTTTAATCTTTTTCCTGCTGCCTCTGAGAGATGTGCAGTGGAAGTAAGCCCTTTGTCAATTTTAAGTCAGTGTTGTCAGTTTTGAGATTATCTCTCTTTCGCCCACTTTTAATTTCATTGGAAATAGTCTGCTTTGTCCTGTCAGGAGGACCGCTTCAGTTTTTTTAGGCGCCAGTTTTAATTTTCTTCCAGTAATCGACTTGCTTACAATATATATATATATATATATATATATATATATATATATATATATATATATATATATATATATATATATATATATATATATATATATCCTGGTTGGCAGTTTGCCTTATCCCGTGTTCATTTTTTTGCGGTTACAACCAAGGCTAAATCGTTAGAAAATCCAAATAATCTGGCACCCTCTGGCACTTTTAGTCTCAGGATGTTGTCATATACGACATTCCATAATGTGGGTGCCCATTATTGAGCCCTGTGGCACCCTAACTAAAACTGACTTCCACGTCTACCGTCTTGTTTTGAGCTTGCAATACCAGTTCACTGTTTATAAGGTAGCTTTTTAATATACGAAGCAGGTACGGCGCTATACGTCTCTTTGTCAGTTCACCCATTCTAAGTTCCCATCTAGCAGTGTTGAAAGCATTTCGCACATCAAAAGTTATTAACGCGCAGATTTTTCTGGTACTTGATGTACCTGCTCTTGCCTTCTCTGCTGTCTTAAGTACTGCTTTTACTGCATCCGTCGTGGACCTGTCTTTTCTTAATCCATTCTGTCTGTCAGATAGTCCAAATCCGGCATCGAGTTCCTTTTGTAATCTTGCTAGTAAAAGTGCTTTCAACAGCTTTCCAGCTACTTCTAGCAAACATAGAGGCTTATACCAAGATAGTTGACTAATCGGCTTGTCTCCTTTCTTTAGATGAACTAATCTTGCACGTTTCCACTTGTACGGGAAATTTACAGCAAGCAGCAGACTGTTCATAACTTCGAGCATAAAAGTAGATTCTTGCTGAGCAGTGATCTTAACCCATTTACCTACAATGACGTCTCTAGGACGTCATGTATATCTGATAAAATCGCATGTATATCGACACGTCAGCGTCATTTTATTCTTATGTCAAGGGGTTGACGATTTCGGGTGGTACGCCATCCAGTACTGAGGCTTTTCCGTTTCGTATGCGGTTCGTGGCATTTACCAGTTCCTTTTCTTTGAATAGTAGTACTTAGGTCACATTGGGTTAGTTCCAGATAAAGGGTTCTTAACGTGGGAATAGGACTTCAACCACGTGAAGTGTTCTCTATATATCCTCGTCGAGATCCTTAGAAAGTTTTCTCTAATGGTCCCATTTTGCCTCATTTACCTCATTTATTAGGTTGCGTAACTCTTTCTTCAGTTTCTCGTATGCCGCTTTCAGAGCATTCCAGTTCTCGTCCCCGCCTTTTTTAGCTTGTTGTCATTGGCTTCTTCTTCTTGTCGAAATACATTTAGCCCTCGTGCTAACAATTTCATTGTTCCACCACTACACTGGCTTTTTTTCTGTGTGATGCTCTTTTCTTTTTTAGAGTAGAATCACATGCCTTCCTCACTACTTTTACCAGGGCATCCGCGCTTCGCGTCTGCGAACTTGCTACTTCTATTTCCGAACTTATTTTAATTTTGTTTTTGTCAAAATTTTTCAAATTTCATCCACCTACTTTTTCATAGCTAATTTGTTTTCTGGTATCTTCTATGCTGTACAGAATATAGCGGTGATCGCTCAAGCTCTCTCTATCGAGCATTTGCCAGTCTTGAATCTTATTTGATGTGTCATTTGTGTTGAAAGTAGATTGTAGATATGGTGGTGACGACTTGTACTGCGACCTTTATAGATCTATTGTACCCCACCCTCCTCCTCCAAGCGTTGGTGTACTTACCCATTTAGAGCGCCTCCTCCAATCCTGATTTCTTTAGGAATTTCAGGATCTGGGTGGTATTCAGGGCCTGCAGCTCCTCTGTGTTCAAGCAGTGAGCTCCAAGGTACATCTGTCCCTTGCGGAGTAATGCTCCGCAGTCTTTGAGCAGATGTATGGTGGTTTCCTCTGCTGAGCCACACAATCTGCATCCGTCATCCTCCTCTAGGCCTAGAGTCTTGAGATGTTTCCCAAGTCTGCACTGTCCCGTCAGTATTCCTGTCAGAATTCTAAGCTTGTTCCTGCTTAATTTCAGGCAAGCTTTTGTTCTCTTCTCCTTTATCCCTGGAAGTTCTTTCCATGTTTTCATCCATTTTCCTCTTATTTCTTCATCTAAACTTTTGTGGATGGTGTTCACACTCATTCCGCCGAAGGGTTCCGGACCTATAAAGGGGCTACAGGATCCCTTGTTTGCAAGGTTATCGGCTTCTTCGTTTCCGTCTATACCAGTGTGATCTGGGACCGAGTATAGCGTTACTTTGTTGTCTTTGCCAAGCTTGTTTAGCTTCCCCACACAGTCCCATACCAGTTTGGATCTGATAGTGTATGAGCTAATGGCCTTAATGGCTGCTTGTCTGTCTGACAGTATAGCAATTTGTTTTTTGCGATAATTCCTGTCAAGGTTAAACTGTGCACATCTTTCGATTGCGTGTACCTCTGCTTGGAAAATACTTGGGGATGTTCCCATGGATTCGAAGTACTTGGTACGATGTCCAAACACTCCTGCACCAGTACCTTCCTTTGTCTTCGAACCATATGGATACCACTTGATAGCAATTTGCTCAATGTGGTATGCTGAGGATTCGTCGCTCCAATCGGCATTACTACTACACTTTGCTATGTAGTTTTTCTCGAAGTTTTATTTGCATAACATTTCGTGGTGAAAGTAAGGTCTATAATGGATTAAGCATTTCTTCTAACGAGCGTATATGCTGCTCCTTTATTTTGGAGAACGATTTCAAGTTCGGCTGCCCAATCCATGACCAGGTCTCCTCTCTTGTCCATCCTTAGACATTCACCGTAGGGAGGCTTAGCGTTAAAGTCGCCAGCTTTATTGATTTCTTTACCTGACCTCTTTTAGTGCCCTTCATCTAGTGCCTCTTCATTTAGTGCCCCTAGTGATTCGGCCAGCTTTTCTCTGTTTTCATTAGGTGAAAAGTAGCAACAGTATATAATGTACAGCTATAATTTGAATCATATATGAATCCAGGCCCGTTTTCTGCTTTGATCACAGGTATATCGTGATTCATAACCCTGATGGCTACATCTTTTTTAATGTCCGTAAACCAGTTAGTCTGTATTATTGACCAACTTTCTGTTAAGGCCGGTCCACACGACGTTTTGCACAACCTTTTGTCTGCACAGTTCAACACGTTGCAGATAAAACGTTGCGCCTAAATAGGAAATGTGCGCAATTTCGAAAATGGCGCGAAGACGGTACAGTTGCAGCGATAACTGAGCTAGAGAGCATAGATATCCATGAACTGTGCAGACAAGGCGCATGTAGACGGTAGCTGCGTTTTCCGATTCATTTTGTCCAAAAATGACCAGACTTGTACCTCCTACATGACGATTTCACTAAAACTGTGCGAAATATACAGATATATCTGCACCGTGTAGACGCTTTAAAAATTGCAATTTTCATTCCGTCCTAAGACTGCACAAACAAAAGGTTGTGCAAAACGTAGCGTCTGGACCGGTCTTTAGGTTCGCTAACGAGGAATATGTTTGCTCGAAATTCAATCGTTGTTGCAATAGGCAGATCGTCTGCTGCACGGCATCTCATGGTATTAAATTGTACGGTTTTAATCATTTTTTCTTTGCCATCTAGCTCGCTTCGCGTCCAATAAAGCTTTCTTAAATTCCTGGCACATTTCGGAATCAGGCGGTCACCCTTTTTATTAAAGATTGGGAAAAACATTTCATTTCAACACAAACAATCATTTGCTTTGTTATCTTCTTTGCCACATTTAATGGATAGTTTCTGTCCGTCTGGTCACGTAGTACTACATGCCGTAGTACAACATATGTAGCTTCTCATCAGTTGGATCTTTTCTCTCGCCCTGTAATGTACCCATCTCATCTTTAATTTTTCTGTCTCTACAAGATTCTCTGTGTGTTTCTGCGGAAGTGACACTGTCGCCACCTGGGTCTCTCCATACGCGGGTTTTATGTTTTTTATTTATATTTGCTCTTTTCTTATCTCAATTGCGTCTTGAAGTGCGTCTTTCTTCACTCGCGGTTAACGAATTAGGTAGGACTGTAGAAATAAGACTCGCCAGGTAAGACTACACAGATAAGACTAGATAGACAAGATTGCACAGATTAGGCAAGACAGACAATTTTAAACAGACAGTCTAGGCTAGACAAAACAAAACTAGTACTCGTATTATAATATTTGTTAAAAAAAAAAACCATTTTATTCGAGATTTTTAGCATAAGCGATGTAATATATTAGCGCCAGATGTAGTAGCAATTAAATATAAATTAGTGAGATAAAAAAAAAATTGTTTAAAAATTTAGTCAAAAGTTCTTAATCAAGATACGCTAGCTTAAATGAGACATAGCTTTATGTATATCCCATGCATTTATAATGACACATAATTAGCTTAAGTTTAGGTAATACTTCAGAATAAACCAAATTTCATTAAAGTTGAATATATTTATAGAAAATTAAATTAAACTCGCATAATACTTGAATGTAATTATATTATTACCGCGACACGTCTGCAGTGAGGGGGTGAGCGAGACTCTTTGGTAATAAGACATTGTCATGTTGATAAAACACCTCCAAAGATTTCACATTCATCATATCTACCTCAAACAGATCCGTCTCTCCTAAATCTAATTTTAAGCTTTTCATCCCGATTTGATTAACACAGATGTGGAAAGTTATTTTGAACGAAACGTCTATCGCATGCATTTTCCGGTTGGTAAATAAAAATTACGGTTTGATACATTTTCTCTTCGAAGACTTTTTTCCGGTCTGTTTCTGGTTTGTTTCTTTACATTCGAGAATGCCATAGCGTTTCTTGTTTTCAGACTACTTTCAAACTGCATAAGCATTTATTCAAATGAATTCAAATATTCGTATGGAATATTCAATTATACCAGTTTTTTTGCTCGTGTTCCCTTCTTTATGACCTTATACAATATGTATTCCGGAGAATTTTAACTTGAAATTAAACTCGTTCATTCTCCATAATCGTTTTACTTTATTTACATTTTTCATCCTACCTTTGTTTCAACTATTGCGTTTCTCGAATTGAATTTCATTTAAAGCTCAGAAATTAAAAATATCTTAATAAAATTTACTAATAAAAATTCGAAAGTTGCAATTTAAAAGACCGGACCCTTTGAATATAAGTATAATCAGACAACCGTTCCTTGCTTGATTAGCATTATTAGCATTCATACCTGCTTGTATAGTAGGCCTATTTATGCCTAGTCTTTCAATGTTTACTTCCTTTTCTTCTTTTGGTTATTGTCACTTGTGGTCTTGTCCTTTGTAATTTGACTTGTTTGTTTAGTTTCATCCATTCTCTCTTATTATTTTGCTAAATCTTTAATTTTCTAGTTTTTTTAATATCCATCCAGCTTTATCAGTATAATCTTGTCTATTTGGTATACCTTGTGTGATTGGTAACTCAGGGACCCAGTATTTATATTTCGTCAGGTATACTGATTATTTTTCTTTCTTCGGTTATATCGTCTCTTTTGGATTATCGATTCCCGGGAGAAAAATATCCTGTCGTAAACACCCGCTGGTAAATTCTTAGTTTTGCTTCGAGTTTTTTGGTGATGTTTTGTAATCTGCCCGAGGATTATCGACCTTCAAAAAATATTTTCAGAAATTTGTCCGAAATTATTGGGGTAATTATTGCAATGCCCTCGTAAAACTAAAAATAAAAATGTTTCATGATCTGCTTGCGAAAGGGTAATTACTGTATCGACCTTTTTCGCTACATCAGCCCCTTGCCAGTGATAAGGCTATGTAGACTTTGTTGCTGCTGTTGATGTTTGTTCGTTTGCTTGTTGAAAGTTGGGTAGGTGTTCTTCATCGTACACCTGCTTGTAGTAGTTCGGAGAATTGTAGACGTTGTTTGCTGTGGCAGGCGTCCTCGTAGTTGGTTGGAAGCGTCATCGTGGTCGCTGTTGCGGCGTTTGTTTGTAGGCGTCTGGTAGACGGTTGAAGTCGTTACCGTAGACGTTTGTTGTTGTAGGCGTCCTGGTGGACGGTTGGATACGCCCCGACGTAGTTGCTGTGGGACGTATGGGCGAATTGTTTTTGTTGATATGTCACTGTAAATCTATATTTTCGTGTCCGGCAATCTTACTTTGTGTCGCTGCAGAGAATGGTTGTTTTGCTCCAGTAACTGGTATCTGGATTCCTGGTACGATTCTTGAGCGGTGGCGAGATCTTCTAGTTTGATTGCCACATAGCAACACGAGACAAAACATAGGCGATCGTGCTTTCAGCTCCTGCGACGTGACCGATATCGGTCGTGAATTGTCCGATGTAATCTAAGCATCGGAATTGTCGTGGCGAACATTTTTCTGGTTTTTGTCGGATGGCAAACGTTAGTGGTTTATGATTCGTGAATACGGTGAAGAATCGTCTTTCGATGAAATGTTTGATGGCCGCGTAGACAACGAGCAGTTCCCGATCTTCTCTTCTTTAAGTGTCGTGACCGCTACGATCGTTGACCATGATGTTGGCTAATAAGTTCATGATTTTAACTTTGTCGACTGCTGCACTAAACAGTTGGGCTATTGTTTAGCCATACCATGTCCTTAGATTTTTTAACCATGATGTCGTCCTTGGTCCTACACTCCTTATTACCATTATCTTTCCCTGAATGAGATGATGCAGTAGACCATATTTTTCCAGATTCCGCATAACATGTCCAAAATATTCGAGTTTCCGACTTTTGATGATGTTCCCTAGTTCCTTAGTTTTATTTAGTCTTTGTAGGATTTCTACGTTCGTTACTCTGTCTACTCTTACTCCTAATATCATTCGATAGGGCCGCATTTCAAATGCTTCGACTTTTTTCATTACTGTGTCTGTTATCGTCCAGAATTCAGCGCCGCACAGTAACACCAGGAATATGTAGCACTTGAGCATTTTAGTTATTAGCTTACTGATACATCGTGGGTACATAGTGCTCGTTTTATTTTGATAAGTGTTGTTCGCGCTATTGCTATTATATGCTTCATTTCTTGGCTGCGATCCCATTTTTCGTTAATTAAGCTTCCCAGATATATCAATGTATTTACTCTTTCAAGTTGATTACCGTTTACGAGTATTCCTGCATCTTGCCTCCTGCACTTACTTACTCACTATCAAATATTTGGTCTTGTTGATGTTCAGTTTCAAGCCATATCTTTCACTACTTTGAGAGATTCTATTCAATACATTCTGTAGTTGAATTTCTGAGCTTGTTACGATAAGAGTGTCATCGGCGTATCTGATGTTTGTTATAATTCTTCCGTTGATTAACTCGCCATCCCGATCGGAAGCACTGTATTACCGGTGGGCGGTTGATAAGGCTTTTGTAAAATATGCAAGTGGTTGCAAGACTTTATTTAAACGCTGCAAAACGTCTCTCATAGCATAGTCGGAACCGATATCGATATTGGAATTCCATTTGTTGGATGTGCGAGCATTGTGGCGTTGGCTAACGCGTTTTTCATGCTGTGGAAAGCTTGTTTGGCGCTGTCCGATAAAGTAATGGGTGTGTTTCCTTTTATTCTTGGCCCTTTTAACAACTCATTTAGCGGTTGTTGGTAGATGGCTGCGTTTGGGATGAAACGTCTATAAAAGTCAATCATTCCAAGAAATTGGCGAAGCTCCTTTATCATCATTGGCATCGGAAAATTTGGATTAGCTTGCACCTTGTCATCTTGTGGTCGCGTACCTTCCTTGCTCACTGCATATCCATGAAATTGGACTTCATGTTTTCCTAAAATACATTTTCCGGGGTTTATGATGATTCAGTAATCGTTTAATCTTGTGAAATCGATTGGCAAGTGCTGGAGATATTCTGTTTCGTCCTTTGAGGCTAATAGGAAGCAAAATTCCAGGCCTCGCAGTACCTCATCGATGAATCGTTGGAAGGTATTGTTCTATTAGGATCTGGTGGTAAGCTCGCATCAAATCTAGAGTCGGAAATATTTTTGTTCCGGACAATGATTGTGATAAATCTTTGATGTGTCCTATAGTATATCTGTCTGGAATGGTCCTATCGTTCGGCGCTCGATAAGCGATCAGCGCTCGATAAGCGCTCTACATAGACGGAATCCGTTGTCTTTCTTTGGCAAAAATTTGTAGCGGTGATGCCTATGGACTTTCAAAAGGTCGAATGACACCCTGTTGCAGCATTTGGTCGAATTCGGTCTTAGCTAGCTTGATTCTGTCGGGCACCAATCTTCGTGGGCGGCAATAAACTTGCTGAACTGGTGTGGTGCGTATGTGATGCGTTGCTGCGTCTTTTATTTCACGGTGGAATCCTGCTGGTCTGCAAAAGTCCGGATACTCGGTTAGCAGACGATGATATCCTGTATCTCTTAGGACCGTTCGAATCGATTGAATTTCTTCGTGTACTTCTTGGCCATGTGTGGTAAGGGAAGTAGTATTATCGACCAAGCGTTTGTTTCGTGTGTCTACCAAGAGTCTGTAGTGTACTAAAAAATGACTCCTATTATCGGTTTTTACACGTCCGCCATTAGGAATCTCCAGTAGAAATTGCGTCGAAGACGTAAGTTGAGTGTTAGCACTGTCGTTTGGTAGGTGGCGATTGGCGTGCCGTTGGCTGCGAAGAGCTCGTATTTCGATTTTTTGTGATACCCACCTAATCGCGATTTTGGGAAGTCGCATAGATCTGCGCCGGTGTCGACGAGAAACGCTGCTTTCGTTTCTTGCTTGGTGACGAAAAGACAGCGAGATTTTGACCCATCATGGACTGCCGTGGTCATAATGGCTCTGCTCGTTTCCGCTCGTTCCGTAAGTACATGGCGATTTACATCTAGTTGCTACGCTACGGAAGGTTTTGTGGTACCAGCACTAATCCGCTCCTATCCAGCTATTGCTGCAGCTGTGTTACCGCGACCTGTTGCGGTTCTGCGAATCTTTTGGCTGACCGCCTCTCCATGGCCTCGTGAAAGCTCGTGACTGTTTATTTGGGGGCACAGTATTTATATTTCGTCAAGGCATACTGGTCCCTCCTCTGGGGGCTTATTTTCCTTTCTTCGGTTAAATCTCTCTTTTTAGATTACCGATTCTCGGGAGAAAAATATCCTTTATATAGTTTTGCTTTATTCGAGTTTTTTTGGTGATTTTTGTATACTGTCGACCCTGATAAAATATTTTCGGCAATTTGTCCGAAAGTATTCGGGTAATTATTGTAATGCCCACGTAAAACTAAAATTAAAAATGTTTTATAATCTATTCGCGGATTACACTATCGACCCTCATAATTTTTTTTCGAAATTTTCGGATAATTACTCTAAACCTTGTAAAACTAAATAGATATGAAGGGCCCTTTGTCGCTACATTTCTTTGTTTTTTTGTTGTTATAGACAGTTTTTCAAGAAATAGTCTTACAGTTTGTACAGTGTCCTTTGTCTACTCTATTCTGTTCTTCTAGTCTAGTTTGTTTAATCTGAATTTGTCCTTTTTCTAAATTGCCATTTATTACGATTTCTAAGTCTCGCCAAGTCTTGATCACGTAGTCCTGTCGTATGTCGTGTATTATTCTTTAGTCTAATTTATTATTCTATTACTCAAGCTAAATAACGATTTATAAAGTTTCGTCAGAGTAATATTTATAAAATAAATTTATTGCAGCTGCTTCATGTTCGGCTTCAATTTACGTTAACGAATTTTAAGTTCAACATTTACTTTATTTTATTTTCTAATATAACATGCCTAGGAGCTTTTAAATATTTTTAAAATTATGGTGCATTTTAATACAAATATTTCTCAAAATTATTCTAGTGTATATTCCGTCCAATTTCGGTTCCGCAATCGCTTCGGCACAAGGGAGGGTCTAGTTGGGATAAGTATCTCAAAGAAGTCGGAACATGTTAGTTGATGTCTATGTATGCTTCATAGATTTCCAAAAGACATTCGACGTGGATGGGATATTTGGATAATTGAAAATCTATATTGGAGCCAAACAATGCTGTTTACTTTGTTATGAGGCAAATTTCGTAAATAATAAATGCCTGAATATTCCTATACTGCAGGAATAAATAAGGGGTAATTAGACGAATTAGACTATTAGGGTCTAGTTACGAATGTCAGATCTCAGAGTATGCATATAAGCCAACCTTAGATAATATAAATAGTAGGGATCTAGGGATCTATGTGAACGTTTCTTTGTGGCCTTGACTAATGAAACGACGTCATCTGGAAGTCGACGTGTGTCCACGGGAATACCGCTGACAAATAGACTGGTTATACACCGATAGTCACAGATAGGTCGTCGATTAGGATTCGGGTCTATAGTAATTAAATAGACACGTTAAATAGAAACTTTTATTGAAGGCACTTCAGTTCCGCATTTATTATGACAGTTTGTATATGCCGATGATCTAGCACTTGCATTTCAACAATCTTCTGTGGATGAGAGAAATATAAACACTGATCTGAGCATTTTGAGTACATAATAGGCGACGCCTGTCCAGAAACCGCTCCGAGAGAGGTAAGTTTAGATCTGGCCCAGCATCCCGGACTTGTAGTTGGAGAGTGTCGGGATCAGGAAGTGTTGCCTGGTTTAGGGTCCGATTTTATGGAGACTCGGTCCAATTTGTAGTCCACGGAATTATCCTCCACCGCCTTAACGTCCTTGGACTTATCTTCCAACAATATGTAGCACATATTAACCTTACGGTCCTTGGACTTATCCCCAGCAATCTTATAGTCAAGCTTAAAATATTTCTCACCGCTATCCTCTTTGGAATTGGAAGTATCTAGGGGAAGCTTATACTCGAGAAGCTTTCAATCTATAGACTTGCCCTCTTGATCCTTGGACTTATCCTTATGATCCCTGAAATCGTCCTCAATGAACTTACAGTCTGTAGACTTATCCACAAAGCTGTTGTCTTTAGACTTGTGGTCTTTAGACTTAACCTCAAACTTTTTTCCGAAGACTTGATTCCAAACCTGGAATCTCGACATATCTTCAATATTGCTGCCTCTAAATTTATCCTCATACTTGTGATCTTTAGGCTTACCTTCAAACTTGTTTTCTCTAAACTTAACTCCAAACCTGGAATCTATCGACAATCGTGCACTCTCTAAAGTTATCCTCATAGTTGTGGTCTTTGAACTTATCCTCAAACTTATATCACGCAACAACATGGAACGGTAGAGCAACTCCGTAGAATCGTTAGAAAGATTAGTGAGGACTTTGAAGCGAAGAGATACTGCTCAGCAGTATTTCTAGATATTGCACAAGCGTTTGACAAGGTTTGGCATACTGGACTGTTATACAAGATCAGACAGCAACTTCCACATCACTTGTTTGAAATACTTAAATCATACTTAAGTGATCGATATTTTGCACAAGTCAAACACAAGGACGAGGTAAGCGATCTAAAATTACTTCAAGCCGGTGTATCACAGGGAAGTGTACTAGGCCCAGTACTCTACCTTCTATACACCGCAGATCTGCCCACCACAGCCCACACTCTAACAACAACATATGCAGATGACACAGCGATAATGGCAACCCATTCAGATCCAGCTGTGGCAGCAAAACGAATCCAACTGCATCTTAATGCACTAGAAAACTGGCTAAAAAGGTGGAAAATCCATGCAAATGAGTTAAAATCGGTTCACGTCACATTTTCCCTCAGAAAGGAAATCTGTCCACCAGTAAAATTTAATGGCCGGCAGATACCTCAATCAAACTCAGCGAAATATCTGGGTATGCACATAGATTAAAACCTCACATGGCGAAAGCACATATGGACAAAAAGAAAGCAACTTAATCTTAAACTAAGGAAAATGTATTGGCTACTCGGTCCAAAATCAAAACTCTCATTGGAAAACTAGCTTCTACTATATAACTCTGTTCTGAAACCAGTATGGAGCTATGGGAATAAGCTATGGGGTTCAGCGTGCAACTCAAATATCCAGATACTAGAAAGATTTCATTCAAAAACCTTAAGAATGATTGTAAATTCACCATGGTTTGTAATAAATAGTGTCATTAACCACGACCTTAACATTAAACTAGTGGAAGAAGTGATTGAAGAACATTCCAGCACATACTCTAATAGACTCAAAGTACCCCAAACACTCTTGCAAGCCGATTTCTCACTGAACATGGAAATCGTAGATTGAAACGCAGACTCCCGCTTGATATGGTAATATGAGTACCGTAGGATGAAGAGGTATTTACCACTGGGTATATACTTACAAGAGTTGACACCACATTTACTTATTGTCGTTATACAGATCGTAAATAATCCAGGAGAATTAAAAAAAAAGGCGTAATCCCGTACTTGGAATCTCTTGACATATCTCTGTTTAGAATAGATTGTGTGATCATGTACCGAAAATATAGATCAAACGCGGAGTAAGGCAGGGTTGCATTTTATCGCTCTTGCTCTTTAATGTTTACTCGGAAAGAATATTCAAAGAAGCACTAAATCATATAAAATCCGGCTTTATTACAAATGTTGAAATTATTAACAACCTTCGCTACGCACACTATATGGAATTGTTGGCCTTCACTCGGGAAGATTTGCAAAGGATGCTAGATGCAGTCGTCCAAAAATGCGCAATGGCCGGACTTAGTTCAAATGCAAAAAGGCAATAACACTATTAATATGCAGGCAATCTAATATCTTAGCTAACCTAATAGTAGGGGTGAACTATTGAAGCAAGTGAACCAAATAAAATATCTAGGTAGTTTAAAAAATAACAGCGCGATTAGTTACATTTTTTAAATTATTCTTTGATTTTTTTTAGTTGGTGCTTTTTGCATCATAATTCGAGATTCCAGTTAATTAGTCATGCCAAAACTCTTGTAATTTTTAGTGGAGAATTTCGAGATTCTCTAATTTATAAATAAAACTTTTTCACGAGACCGCATTAGAGGATTTGTTTAATTTGAGACAAAGTGTATTTTCTTCTTCCTGTTTATTTCTTTCATCCAACTTTGGGGTACATGAGATCAATAATTTTTTTATTGTTTTGAGCTTTCCTCTTAGCCCAGTATTGCCTCGTTTTTTGAGATCTTGTTTCCCTTCCTTCGACGTAGATGTGGATCGTACGCTTCTGTTTGATTTTAATTTGAAACCGTTGATTCTTATCCTTTGAGATGGTTTGACTGTTTTGTCCTTCAGCATGGTGTCTGTAATTTGGAGTTCTACGAGGTCTTTCTCCGTTTCCTTAAACCAAAGATTTTTTTTTTTTTATATTACAAAAGTAGTCGTTTTTTGGTAAGTCTATTTGAATTCATTCGGAGGATGTCCCCATAAAAATCAATTCTCCTTTTTTCTATTGTCTAGGAGAGTTATATCTTTTGGTAGCCTTCGAGAGCTATGTCTTTTGGTATGTCTTAGTCTCGTTCCTGACATGGATTAATTTGTTATGAAATTAGGGCCTCACATTTTGCGTTATATCTTTCTTTCCTTGACCTCCAGCCTTTCAAGCGGTCCCTGGGTGAAAAATGTGTTTTATTTATATATTGTTTTTTTGAAATAATGATTATTATATAATACTTATATTATAAAACTCTATTTGAAATTACTCTGTGTTATATAATGATTGTCCGAAAATTTTGAAACATTAATCATAACGTTAATAGTTTATATAAATATAGTATCGCATTTTAAAATTATCCGTTGCTCTAGGCTAGGCGTGACGAATCTATGACACGTTTGTCATACTTGGCATGTGAGAAACACAATCACATCAATCATCAATCAAGCACAATCAGACACAATTGGCTTTGATCATATTTAATAGGATTTGAAAATAATCTTATGTCACCAAGAAACGTAAATGGCTCAATTTCGAATAAAAACACGGTGTAATTAAGATTCATGAAGAAGGTGCGTCCTTTGATAAAAATAGGAAAAGTTAAGGGAATTAACGAGTCGCCAGTTCCAAATCTTATAAAAAATAAAGCACAATACAAATCCCAAAGTGTGGCTGTGTAGTAACCAAAATTTGAAGCACAAGAAAACTTTCCATATGGACTCGACCTTTATGGATCTATTGTACCCCAAGCTCTTCCTCAATTTGTTTATACTTACCCATTTAGATTTCTGATCCTATTTCTTTTAGAAATATCAGGATATTGGATGGGATTAAGGATTGTAACTCCTTTTTGTTCAAGCAGTGAGCCCCTAGGTACACATATCTCTTGCGAATTAGTAAAGTGTTTAAGAAGATGCTTTTTCTTCTGCTGAGCTGCACAATATGCAATTGTTATCTTCCTCAAGGCCTAAGATCTTGAGGTGTTTTCTAAGTCTAAAGTGCCCTGTCAGAATTCTTGTTGCACTTGTGCTTGTTCCTGTTTAGTTTCAAGCTTTTGTTCTTTTCTGGTTGAAGGATTAGCATTACTTTAGATTCTTACTAGGTTTCTATCCATTGCTTCCTTGTTTCTTCATGTAAGTTGGGGATTTTTGATTTGAGATCATTTACGGATGGTGTTCATACTCATACTGCCAAAGGGTTCCAAACCTATAAAGGAATTATTATTTTTATAGGGTGTTAGGTAAACATGCGGCAAAGAATAAAAGGTTATTCGTTGGGCTATTCTAAGAATATTTTGCCTTATGATGATTATGATGATACAGGGTGAACAAAATTTGCGGCAGAAACAACATTTTATTATCAAAAAGTCCATTTAAAGTTGTTCAATCTACAATAAATATTCGACATGACTTCCTCCAGCCTGAATACAAGCATTCCATCTTCTCGTCATTGACTACTCGTTCGAACTCTTTCAAATACACCAAAGTTTTTTCTAATTGAGCTGCACTCAGCAATTATCCGATTTCGCAATTCGTTCAAATTCTCCACTAGAGTAGCGTAGAGTAATGACTTCTGATAGCCCCATAAGATATAATCCAGGAGTTTAAGTCTAGGGATCGAGCCCGCCATACGTGTGGACCACCTCGACCAATCCAGCGATCTGGGTATTTTGCTGTTAAAAAATCAAGAGCAATCAAACTGGAACGTGGTTGTGCACCATCGTGCATTACAATTCTTGAGCCAATAGCACATCTTGCAGAAACTAAGGCAGTGTTTCTTACAAAATGTTGCGATGCATGTTGCCAGTAAGTTTTGCTGGTATAAATACCGGTCAAATTAGATAGACACCCACAATTCCAAACCAAAAATTGAAGGACAACTGATGTTGAAATGAGGTGTCTCACATACCTCATGAGGATTTTTATCTGCCAACACATAGTTTTTATGAAAATGCTAATTGCATTTCTTTAGAAACTGGCATCATCGGCGAAGATAATCTGTTAGGAATTGAGGGATTAGAGCTAATGTTTGCAAAAGCCATTGACATAAGGCAATACATGGACGATAATCAGCATGTAGTAGTGCCTGAACACGTTTAATGTGGTATGATAATTAATTCACAAGGATCGACGGGATCAACATTATCAGCAGTCAGCTCTTAGAGTCGTTCACTGCTGGACATAAGCCTCCCGTAATGAATTCAATTCTTCTGTGTTCTGCGCTGAGGTTATCCAGCTGGTGCGTTTTAGGTCGTCTGACCATCGAGTGGGGTATCTCTTCTGCTTCATATTTAATAACCTACTCCTCCTTGGTTGTTGTCGTTCCCTATGTAATATAACAATCCTGATTGTATAATTAATTCTTGTTCTTATTTCCTTCTGTGCTCGCACATACCAATCACGTCCCATTTCAAGTGGCTTAGTTTTTATTTTAGTACTTGTATATTTTAGTACTTGTTATTGGTTACAGGCTATACCATCGAACTATTCGTATACTAGTACATCGGTACTTTTCATTAATTAATAACTTTTGGACAAGTAATAACATTCAGCCTCGTAGACTACAGAGTTAGAGCGTTAAGTACAAATCTGAAGGTCCCAGATTCGATCTCGGGAACGTGTGTCGGCTGTATTTGTACCAGAAGACAAATGTGTAATTAATTACCGCCAATTTATATAACACCTAGGTTTATGTGTCTATAAAGATAAAATATCGAAGAAATATAATGACCCACTAGGCCGTAGTGCTTAAAGGGTAAGTAATATTAATATCCGGTATCCACAAAGTACAAAAAAGAAATCGATTCAACTTAAAACCCTTTGCGGTCCGCTGTCTCCGTAACGGTGACATGTGTCCGGGTAGTGGCAGGACCTTTGGCTCTGTAGCGGGGACATGTTTACGTGTAGTGGCACCGTTATTTGTTGTTAGAAGACCCACACCGAACTGCTCACGACTGCTCACCGAAGTCACTCGACGGGCACGAGTCATAGCGTACTGCAATACGTACATAAAAGACAAAACTTATACAAAACTAACTTGCCGTTTTTGGTTTCGCGACAATAACACGTTAACCCGTGGGTTAATCTGACTTATAAGATATCATAGATATAGACAGCACAATGTACGCATTGTGCGCATGCGCATTGGGGAAAGACAAAGAGGCGTAGGGTAAATAAATTTGAACGGGGTATATAAAAATGGCTTGAAATTGTAACTATTGAAATTTTTCCTTATTTCGGATCAAGAGGTCGCGCTGCCGCGCGATATGAGGTCTTGATTGATCTGCTCCTAATATAACCTAATCTAACCATCCATTTTGTTTAAATCTTTAGCTACGGTGGCGTTTTTTACACGCCGCTGGATGTTTTATGCCAATTTACGTTAGTTTGAAATGTGGCACGGGGGTGCTGAACGTATGATATCTCACATGTCAGATTAACGCAAGCGGTTACAAACTTGTTGCAGTTCTCCCGTAGGTTTTTATTGAATTAAAGTGCCATCCTTTCTAATCATCCGAAAATGAACGAGAGTGAAGAAAATTTTATATTGGCTGATAATAAAGACGACTGCGATTTTGATATCCCCGATAATTAAAAAAATTGCAATAATGAGGTTGAGTATGAAAGTGGCGGTAGTAGTGAAAGTGATATAGTTTTTCGCAAGAGGCGCAGACTTCGGGTTCTTAGTGAAAGTGACATGGAGGATGATATTGAAAAGCGAAATGACGTTAGTGATAGCTTTAATATTCCTGAAACATTTACTTTTGATGTTTCACCACGAGTTGCCGGACCGCAAGTTTCTTCTTTGATTGTGGAACCACTGGATTAAAAAAATATATATTTCACTAAAGAACTCGTGGATGATTTAGTTTCAAAACGAATAAGTATGCACACCAGGTACTTGATGGAAAAGAATTATCATCGTATGCCATTTGGTTACATGAAAAGATGTTGAGAAACAGGAATTTTGGGCCTTCATTGGCGTTATTGTGAACATAAGTACAATGGCAGTTCGAAATATCAAAGACTATTTCTGCTCAGATGACATAAGCAGAATCCCATTCTTCGCAGAAGTTTTCACCAGGTCCAGATTTTTACAAATTTTTAGGATGCGGTATGTCAGTACACCTGCTGACAGCACAAACAGGTATCCGAAAACAAACATTCTTGGAATATATAGATTTTAAATTTAGAGAACATTTTGTCCCAGGGAAAAACATCTGCGTGGATGAATCAATAGTAAAATTCAGAGCAAGGGTATCTTTTATCACTTACATTCCGAAAAAGCCGACAAAGTGAAGAATCCGCGTTTATGGTTTGGCTGATTCAGCAACTGGGTACATATATTCGATTTTACCTTATTTGGGAAGTATAACAACAAAGTCATTGATGAGGCCGGAAGTACCAGTATCTGCTAGCATTACAGTGCATTTATATCATCAGTTATTGAGTGATCATCCAACTGCCACTGGTTACCATTTATTCACCGACCGATACTTCACCAACATTGCATTAGCTGAAGAACTATTGAAATTAAAGTGTCATCTAACCGGAACTATCATGCCAAACAGAAAAGGTATTCCCATAGAAATGAAGAAACCTAAATTAGCTATGCACAAATCCATTGCACACAGGAAGGGAAAAACAAAATGCTCTTAGTTTGTAGAGATTAGAGAGTTGTGACAATTCTTTCCACTTGGGATCATGCTGGATCTATTGAACGAAACAGAATCTGGCAAGGTGGTGCTGAGATATTGTTAGAAAAGCCACAGGTTGTGTTGAATTATACATCTTCAACTAGGGTGGGGGATATCGATCGCGCTGACCACCACCATTATGCAGCCACTTACTGTTTTTTGAAGAAGTCCTTAAAGTGGTGGCGAAAATTGTATTTTTGGTTAATGGAAACATGTATAGTGAATTCTTATTTGCTCTATAAAACTGTTAAGCAAGGTCGCAAAGGAAATGTAATATCCCATTACCAATACCGGAAATGCTTGGTAAAACAGCTAGTAGACATTTTTCATGACGAGAGAAAACGGCGATCACACTCTGGTTATGATGATCGGATGAATGGAAAACTCCATTTAATTGCCAAAGGTTCAAAAAAAGATTATATCGTGTGCTCCAGTCAATCAGTGGAAGGTGGATGACGTAAAACAAATTGTTTTTGTGAGACTTGTCCAAGCAACCCCACGATGTATTTAGGAAACTGTTTCAAGCGTTATCACACTATGAAAAACTATAAATTGGAAACCTAAATTATTGGGGTACAAGTTAATAAACTATTAGGTAATGTTATTTATTGTTTCATTCAAAATTAGTAATGTCACAACCAGGAACTAATAAATACAGCTCATAATATTTCTATTTGACAATAAAAGAAATAGCAGTTATCTCATATTAATTTGTTATAATGAGTTGTCACTGAAACCGAGTGACTGGCGTAACTATTTGAGAATGGACGAATCTACAAATTTCAAGCCATTTTTCTATAAATTCTTCAAATATTGCACGTCCTGACGCCATGGCGGTTAAATTACGTCTACTAAGCGCATGCGCGGATAGTTTGGCTTTATGAAAACGAACTGGAGCAGCGGATTTATGGTGCGCCCGGTAAATCCGTGGGTTGCCGTCAGTTAAATTTTTAAAATTTTACATTAAGATTTCACACTTACGGTCAGTTTTTGTATGTACGTCTGTTCCACTCATCAGTTTAACTGACGTGAATGGCGGGCTTTCTGCACGCAGAAACTATGCGGACCTGCTGGGTTCTCACAACACAAACGACGCGCACTGAAAAGGGTTAAGTTTTGAGTTTATCATTAATATTAAAAAACATATTTTTGAAAATGATTGGTAGGTTGTTTTATTATTTTCCAATCGAAAGATAAGGTAATAGAGCACGTGCAAAATGTGACACGAAAATTCACGATCTTCAAAATGTGGAAAAAGAATCATGCTTAGAAGTTGTTCAAAAGTTGGTTATTAAGCGTTTTCCTTATTTGCAATTGAACAAAATGTGTTTTAATTGAGTTCTATCAAATCCCACTTCACTTGAAAGAAAAAGTCACCCCTCTAGCAGCAGATTAATGAAGCCTCTTTAGTTTCACAAGACCTTTACATGTGTTTATAGATACAAATAATGGGAACAATTATTAGTTTTGATAATTAATTTGTTTATAAACTATTTCATAATCTATTAATTATTTATTAACGATCTATTAATTAATCTTTTAAACATTCAGTCAAGCATGTGTTTTGGAGTTTAAGCAGTTCTGAACAAATTTTAGAATTTTAATTTAACAAATATACATTAAACAATATAATATATAGCAAATAATTTGACCTTTAAATATATCACATTTTGTATTATTATTGTCATCTTCAATCCTATCGTAACCTACCCTATTTGTATAAAATATTAATACAACGCAATACAATGGGTAAAACAAAACTTGAAAGAAATATTCTTTCCATTTTTTATAGTCATATTTTGGTAGAAGTAAATGTTTTGGTAATAAACATATTAATATGTTTAATGAATAATATTTCAAATAACAGAAATTGCTGTAGAATAAAATATAAATATGTTTATTTGTTTTCGTTTGAAATTTGTACTATAATAATTCTAATTTTATTTCAGGTGAGATGTCCGCTTTAAAATGGGTTTTCTAATAATAATTGTTATCAATATGGGCCACGTAAGTAATTATTTCTTAATTACACTTAAATACACTTATTTCAGAACCTTAAACTTTTAAAAGTAAAACTTTTGATCAAATATTCAAATAGGTGTGTAATCTTTAAATAGATCAGGTTATAAATAATTCACTTTAGCTGAAACTATAAAGAGTTTTATGAACAATTATTTACAATAAATTATTAAAAGATAATTTTACCTATAAATGAAGAGATTATAAGACCTTTATCAAACGTATTAAAAGATTTACAATGTATTCTAGTATATTTTATCAACATTAAAATATATACATACATACATATATATATATATATATATATATATATATATATATATATATATATATATATATATATTTCTACGGATTTCTACGGCTGTCGCCGCCTCTCTGTCCCGTTTCCAATTTTGTCTACCGTAACAAGTCTCCTCTTCTGAATTTCCGGCATCCAATGCTTCTTTTATGTCGTCTCGCCAGCTTCTTCTCAAACGTGCTCTCTTCCTTCGTTCCGATGGTATCCATTCCGGAACTTTCTTGGGCCATATGTTCTCCATTCTTTTGGTATGTCCAACCCACGCTATTTCTCTTCTTTCGATTTCGTCTGCAACAGTCTGTTCCTTGCACGTCATTTCCCTTATTCTCGTGTTCCGTAATCTCTCCAGTCTGGATTTTCGGAAACTCCTTCTTAAGAAATCCATTTCAGTAATTTTTATTTATTCTTTTTGCTCACATGCTCACACTGCTCACACTTCTGCTTACACTTCTACCCCATAAATCATTGCGCTCTCCACTATGCGTAGTTTATTCTCCTTTTTGTTTCCTTTCCGACTTCTTTCTCCCAAAGGAGTGAGTTTAATGCTCCAATGGCTTTAAAACTTTTGGTAATCCGTTCCCAAATTTCGTCATTGCTGTTGGCCTATTTGTTTAGGATAACTCCTATGTATTTACTCTGGTCTACTCTTTTTATTATTCCAGATTACAAGGGAAGGTCGTTACACTCGTTGTTACCGACTAACAGATATTCATACTTACTCCTATTCATGGTCAGTCCAGCTTTTCCATATTCTTCCTGGAGTTTTCTAATCATGTAACTTAATTCGTCTTCGTCCTCCACTAAAACAACTTGGTCGTCCGCGATATATAGACTATATAGTCTCATCTCCTACTCTTAGTCCCATGTTCTTACATCTATTCGTCCACCCTTGTAGGGCTCTCTCTAAATAAATTTTAAATAGAGTGGGTGATAAGCAGCATCCTTGCCCTAGGCGTTTGGTTGTGATAAATGCCTGTGTTAGTGTGGTTCCAAATTTTTTTTGAGCAGAATTATATTTGTAGTATTTTCTGGTGGCGTTTATTAGAGTAAGTCTTATACTAAGTTGTTCTATAGCTTTCCAAAGTTGTATAACGGAGACGCTATCGTAGGCTTTATCAATCTCAATGAGAGCAATGTGTGTTTCTCCGTTCTTTTGCGTCTATTTTTCTAGGGCTATTTTTAAGGTAAAGATGTTATTCGTTGTGGATTGGCCCGCTTGAAACCCCACCTGCTCTTCCGGTTGTTTATTTTGGATATCTTCTTCTATTAAGTTTCTGAGGATCCGTGAATATATTCTGGCAATTGTTGGAATAAGTGCTATCCCTCTGATTGTTTTTGGGTCGTCCTTAAGTCCATTTTTGTAGATTGTTGTTATATAGGATGTTCTTCATTCCGTAGGAATATTTTACCAGCTCAAGCATCTTTCGTAGATATTTTTGAACATTTCTATAAGTTTAGGTGGACCATACCTGATAAGTTCAGGATAGATTCCTCCAGATCCTGGGGATTTCCTTAACTTAGTGGTCCTAATAGCTTCTTCAACCTACGTACTATGTAAATGTATTATGTTCCCGCTGCCTTGATATTGATCCTTTCGCATAAACTGCGGGCACTTTTCTTCCAGGAGATCTCTGAACTGTTTAAGTTGGTTGCTGGTTTCGTTGTTGCTCGTATGGATTTTATTGTTTTCTATGCTTCAGAGCTTCTGCTTCCCCCAAGGTTTTGATATATAAGGTAGCATTTTTATCTTCATCTTATTCTTCTTCTTGAGCACTTCCTGTTTAACTATCCTGCTCGCTCTTTTGTATTCCTCTCTGGTGTCTGCGTCATCTTTCTGTATACGTTTTTTGTAGATTTCCTTTTTCTCCTTGATCTGTTGCACTATTTCATCATCCCACCAATAAGTTCTCTTCTTCCGTATTTCTGTTCCTAGTGCCCCTTGAGCCGCTTCTGTGATACACCTTTTAATATGCTCGTACTCTTCTTCCGTTGTTCTGTTCATTTGAATAAGCTTTCCTTCTAGGCGTTTTATGTACAAATATTTTGTACTGTAGTGTTCTAGACTGTCAAAATTGTATCTCGGTACTTCGAGCTTGTTATTTTGGGTTTTGTCAGTTCGGTTCTGTAGCATTTGATGTTATTAGGTTGTGATCGGATTAACAATCGGCTCCCCTTTTGACTCTTACGTCTTGGACTTTTATACCCGAATGTTGTCGCACTATAAAGTAATCAATTATTGACCTGAGCCCTCGTGTATGTTGGTACCAAGTGTACTTGTGTATTTCCTTATGGACAAAGAATACTTATTAGCCTCTGTCCGTTATCGTTGAGGATTTTTTCTCCGTGCCTACCTACTATCGGGCCATTTTGATTTCTACCTACTCTGGCATTTAAATCTCCCGCTATGACTATTTCGTGAGACTTAAATTTGTTCGATGATGTTTATGAGGAACTCTTTGAAGTTGTCTTTACATTGGACAGTCGCATCGTCGTTCAACCCATAAACTCCTAAGATTCTTATCACTCTTCCTCCAATTTGTAACGTCACCTTTATAGTGCGTTCATTAAGTGGCTCCCAGGATTTAATGTACTTTTATATCTTTTATGTATCATTAAGGATAAACCGGCCTTAGCTATTTGGTTTTTATCAACCCCGGATGTATAAAAGCTTTAAAGTTCTCACTCCCGTTTCCTCTTTTCTTCGTTTCTGAAAGGACAGCTATGTCTATTTCTCTATTGACAAATTCTGTAACGACTCCTTGAATCTTTCTGATTCCTTGTATGTTCCATTTACCAAAATTCAAAGTCCATTTCCGTTGCTGTTTTCGTCTAAAGTTTCCATCCGGAGTCCGAGGCTTATTTCTCCTGGGTTCTTTAGAAGTTTTGACCTTATTACAGGTGTAAGGTCGCTGGCCTTACGACCCAACCCCCATCCTTGGAGGACCAGCCATCTTTCCGACATGGGAGGGCCTGCTGGTAGCTACGCTACCGTCGGCATAACTTTTGGGGTCATTAGAGCGCACAAGCCCACCCGGTATAATTGCCTTCTACAAGGTGAAGATACTTCGGGGGTGTTTAACCTTTTTATTTAGTGCTTTTAGTACATTTAGTACTTATTTAGTAGGTTTTAGTATTTATTTAATAAAAAGGTTAGATTAGGTTAGTGAAATTAACTATCCTAACTTAACCTTTTTATTTAGTACTTATTTAGTACTTGTTTGCAGTTTTCGGTAGATTTAAACGTGAGAAAACGAAATGAATGACAGCTTCTATGTGAATGATGTGACGATTAATGATGTCTGGAAATCCCAGAGTACTATATTTAAAAATAGTATCAACATGGAGCTCTCAGCCAATCAACGAAGCGTAAACCAAACGTTCATGAGTGATTTTGAATTATTACATAACATTAATCGCGGATTGTTACATATGTGTGTGGTATGATGTAGCGGAAAGTGGAACAAAACAATCCCTCGGGGTAAAACGATTATCAACCTTTTACCAAATTTTGTAACACTAGTTGTTTGAGCGAAAATAGTCTTCGCCACAACGGTGTTAGCATTCTGTCAAAGCGCCATGGTGGTGTAAGCATTACGTAAGATATTGTTAAAATAAATTGTGTTGTTTGATGTTGATGTTGGTAAGCATTAATTCAATATCACGTTGTTTAAGTTTAAGTAACTTTAATGTTACATTAGTGTTTGCGTTAGTTTCCAATGTTATTTAACAATATAATCAGCAATGATTGATTATTGTAAATGAATACCATGAGGTTATGATTGTATGTTTTTAAGAGTTATGCATTTGGGGTAAAACGATCCTGTCGTAGGAGGAGCCACATTGCTATTTTTATTGGTTCTTATTCCATAATTATCGACTTTAGACCTATGCAGCCCTTAATTGTAGTAACATTCATATTCATAATTTATATTCCTTTTATAAACAACGCACCAAAATTAGAACGAATTCTCCCTTGTCAATATTGTAAAACGTGACATGCCGTATAAAACTTTTTTTTGTGGTTTGTGGGGACCCATCACTAAACCCTCTTTTCATAGCATATTTCGCTGTAGCTATTTCGATGTAGCATATTTCGCATTCCTCCAGGGTAGATAGTCCGGACTGTTAGTGCCGCCCTGGTTGAAAATGTCTCTGCCTCGGAGGGGAATCAAACCTCGGTCTCCCGCTGGTCAAGCGGGTATGTTGTCTACTACACAACCACATTTACTTGGAATTTTATTTTTAATTTTATCTACCTTTAACTGAGGCGTTAAATGATCCAGGTATCATATTACCCCAACCCCACGGATCATTTTAGACATCCGGGTGTACAAAATGATCATTTACTATACCTTTACAAAAATGTATATGTATATAGATCGTGTTAATTAAATTGTATTCTACTCCTACTAAATTATAGGCCAATATACTAACCTTACAGAAAACTTATAAATTTCATAAAATTCACTGTATAGGTAGTTTTTATATTTGTTTTCCCTTAGGGGGATCATTTTGTACCACTTTCCCCTATTTACATAGTCCACGAACTGTACAATAACGGGCATTTACAATATTGGTCGTAGATAATAGTTATTAACATATAGAGGGCCGGAGGTATAAGATTACGCCCGCCACCGAAGTTTGAGGCCCGACGGAGGAGGGCCTTTATGAGGCGATGGGCATAATCTTCCTCCGGCCCGAGGCATGTACAACGTTTTACGCACAACTGCAGAAAACCTACAAAATTTAATTAAAAATGGTTAAAAACGATGAAAAAAAAAACTGTCTAAGTCACTTAGGTTATTTGTTGCTAAGAAAGAAAAAACAAAAATTATTGTAAACACAAATTTTCATAATTTCGGAATAGAACTAAGTGCTGAATTCCCTCCGAAATATTAATGGAATCGAATGAAGCTGTGTTGGGTTTGATCCCAAGCAAGTCTAAAGACCGATATGAAACTGGGTTTTCATCTTGGGAAGTCTTAAGATGATAGATCTTGATGCGGGCTTTTCAATGATTTTACAGGCCCACGGACCCGTAAAATTTTGACGGGCGTAATGTCCAATTTTCGGCCCTGGTAACTAAGATGTAAAGGAAAAATTTTGATGCAGTTGTGCGTAAAATAATTTAAGTTATTTTCAATTAAACATTTGCACAATAATGTTGGATCGTACTATGCTAATGTTGATTGTACAAACGAATTGGTTAATAGTAAAAAGATAGAGTTAAGGAATGGTATAAAAATAATGGTATGGACCGACCCAGAAATAACTTTTAGATATCTAGTGATATTCCGTTCGTAAAGGTCGAAGGTGTTACATCAATAATATTTTTCTTATTAAACAGAAACAAATTAGTGTGGTCGTAGATTAAGTATAGTACATAATTCAAGTAGTAAGGCAATTACGTCCTCGCGAAATTACGCGCGACCAGCGAAGCGGGGAGTGCGTAACTGTTCCGCTCGTACGTAATCTGCTTCTTACAACTCTCATTACGTAATCTACTATAAAACGTATTACTACATGAAACAACGTTTAAATGGAACAAAAAGGGTCATTTCTCAAAACCAACATCCGTTTATTTACTGGTCCACTTATTTATCAGTTCCGATCATTTACTGACTCGCTAATCATGTAGAACCTTCCTATAATGATCGGGTCTGTTTCGAACCATTGTTTGATAGACCCCACCGTTCTTTATAGGGACCCCTTAAATTTAACTTGTTCATTCATTTCAATAACCTGTAATATTTGTTTTATTTACAGTTTATAAATTTAATGGATTTCGGTGTACGATAACGTTACATAAATAATTTCTTCTAGTGTATAATTATTTGTTTTTAAAACTGTGCTCCGCAGTCAAAATATGTAATGACATGGAATAATTTTGTGCTAAACGTTACTTGTGAAATTTGATGTAGAACGTTTACGGTATATAATTAGTATAATTTGTACACAACTGATTTAATTTATGCTTAATCGATATACGAGCGAATGTTAATAATTTAGGACGTAATATATTGTTTGTTATCACTCAAATTTCTACACTAACAATTGGGATATAAATAAACACCTAATTATTCCTTGAATCAGTAAAAAAATGCATTTTCATTACAAACAGTGACAAATATGAAACATCAAGCTAACTAATTAAAATTTAATTTAAATATCATTTATAAAATTTTGTCCATGTCTTTAAATAGAATTATCTGGAAGAGTAATATCTATTTATACCATATTTTAGATTGGTTCCATTCTATGGCTCAAAATGCCCATTATCTTATTTAAATAGTCTTTAAAAATCTATGATATAGGATAGCTGTGCTAGACAGCTATCCTATATCCACTATATATTTATCGTATTTTTGGCGGATTTAGTGGCATATCTCCACGAATGAGATTCCACGTTATATGGTGATGACGACAGCTTTTTAATATCTAAAAACAATTTGCAATCTTGAATTAAAAAATCTAACACAATTGTGGAATCTGTAACACAATGGTTTTCCTTCAATAAACTGTTTCTTAACATGGAAAAAACTGAATTCTTGGTTTTCCAAACCAACAGAAGCAAATACTTTGGTTTTCCAAACCAACAGAAGAAAATATCCAAATAAAAGCTGGAAACTCGCCAGTAAATCGAACAAGATGCACAAAATTTCTTGGGATACATATTGAAGAGCACTTAACTTGGCACACACAACTCAGAGCATATTCAAAGTACTGCATCAGAAAGCATATTGCATTCGGTTCCTCAGGAAAATTCTCAATCAAACCGAATTACTAAACTACTACTATGCAGAGATCCAGTCAGTACTTTCTTATGGCATTGTAGTTTGGGGATTGTCACCCGAAATATCTCGAATTTTAAAAGCGCAAAAAAGGATCATTCGTGCGTTAGTCGGCATTCCCACTTATGCTTCATGCAGATCGCACTTTATACACCTACACCTGCTAACAGTTACTGGCTTTTATATCCTTGAAACTACGTGCTACATCCACAAAATGAAACTAAGGATTCCTAGGAGCAGTGATAGGCACGGCTACTGCACTCGAGGACACTTTAAGCTGTACCCTACAAAAGTAAGGTTGGATATTTGTGGCAAAGCCCCAGATGTTAAAGGCATTTTTATGTACAATAAGCTCCCAACGAGCCTCACGGAGGAGACCTCATATAAGAGGTTCAGAAGCGTAATGAGAGAATTACGTGTTTCACAGTGTCCCTACGACTACAATTAGTTTGTGAATTCTCTCAATTCTATATAGTTTTCTGTATACATTGTTTCTTTTGGACGTACCCATATGTATCTGTATATATATATATATATATATATATATATATATATATATATATATATATATATATATATAAGGAGAACATCGTGGTTAAAGAACTTGAGGCAGTGGTATGGGAAGCCTACGGTTCAACTTTTCCGGCCCGCTGTCAACAAAACAATCATCGTCAACATGGTAACCAACGATTTATATATATACATATATATATATATATATATACATCTTGTGGTCAATAAATGAATTGAATTGAATAGTCTTATCTTAGTAGATTTAACTAGTAAAACAACTGCTGTCAATTTTAAGACAAACTGTCAATTTTTATGACATGTGAGTAATTAATATTTTATTTCAAATTGGCATTTAGGACAACGTTGTCAAATTTAACTTAATTAACTTTTTAAAAAGAAAAACCTAAGTATCTCTGAAACAATTGAAAATCGGACTTGAACATATGAGCTTATTTTGCTTATTTTTGCTTCCTGGACATGTCTTTAAAATACTTCCATTTCATCCCCAATCACCCTGTATATTCCGCATCTTCAGTTTCTGCTTCTGCCTGGTCTTTATAAATTTCTTTAAAGTATTGTATCCACTCATCGTGGCTGATCGTAGCAACTTGGATGTCCTCTGTTATTGGTTTATTTCTGTGTCTGGGTATTTTTCAGATCTTCTTCTGACCTCCATATACGTCGTGCTGCATTTCGTTAGAGAAGTTTTCCCAGTTTCGCTCTTTAAGATCTTTGATTGCTTGATTTACTCGGTTTCGTACTTCTTCTTATTTGTGGTATTCTTCCTCAGTTTTATTGTTTCTATATGTTATGTATGCTTTCCGATTCTGCTTGGCTGAATCTGTTACTTCTTCTGTGAACCATGGCTTCTTGGCTCTTGTGCCATTTACCTTAATTGTTCTTACTCCTATCGCTTCATTTGCGCTTGATGTAATGTAGGATTTGTTGCACCTAATTGCACCTAATTCGAACCTAATATTAACCAAACTGAAATTCCTAATCAGGTACAGATACCTACTACAGTGAACCCTGATTATTTTAAAACAGCACATCGCACTACATATGTATGGAATTACATTCTACTATTCGTATCTCGTCGTGTTCAACCTATCTCAGATTGTATATTCAGTCTTTTCGAACTCTTGTGGTTTTTATCCTTGTCTTAATGTTCTGAATGAACGAATCTTGTTCAGAATGAAAATTGTAGATTTTGTAAAATATTTTGTAACTTTTTATTCTGTATGAAAATGAATACTTTTGGCTGATATATTCCAAATTAGATAGAATCGTGTGTTTATTTCTACTGTTGCATATTTATTATAATCCAATTTGTACAAGTCTAATCTACAGGGTGTTTCAAAAATAACATGCGTATTACAAAGTAATATTTTGTCCAAACTATCGATCCCTGCGCCTCGGCTATTGGAGAAACGAATACATAGTCTAGTTTATATTAATAGCCGCTATATATCAGTTATTTATGTTTTCATTGGTAACCTTCATATGTCTAAAATGGCTACTCCGCAGCTGAATTCAGTTTGTGTTTTCGAGTTTACGAAGTGCAATTCCTTGATTACAAAGGAGTTTCAGGTTGAGGTACCAATTG
The DNA here is from genome assembly GCA_944588485.1 of Phosphuga atrata. Taxonomy (NCBI): domain Eukaryota; kingdom Metazoa; phylum Arthropoda; class Insecta; order Coleoptera; family Silphidae; genus Phosphuga; species Phosphuga atrata. The sequence goes on along the minus strand of OX155896.1, from coordinate 8,630,228 downwards.
ACCTCCGAATGGGTGGAACCTTGGCAGATGGTAACGACAGTTTGTATTATTATTATTCTCGTGTCAGAAAACTTCAAATAAAACACAGATACAAATACTATGACTACAAACCTTATATAATATTTGACCAAAACTTGGCCACTTCCACTGCATTCTTAGTTTTGTTATGCTTCATAAATTTATCTTCTTTGCAAGAGATCGGACACAGTCTACACTGAAGCATATGTTTCACAGTCTGGTTTTCTCCACAGTCATCTTCATCTTCTTTATTGTAGTCCCACATTGCAAGATTGGTCATAGATCTGCCTACTCCTGATCTTAGTCTATTCAAGGATTTCCATGTGAACCATCCTTGATCATGACCAGGATGTGAAGTTTTGGCTATCTTTTTCCAGCCCAGGGGAAGAGAGTCCTTAGATTTTCATAATTCTAGCTTGGCCTTTTCGCATGTAGTCTTCAATTCTTTGGATGTTCTTAGGAAACTCTTGCTAGTCTTCAGCCTCTGAGCATGTAGTTCATGCCCATGCTCAGCTTTCTCCTTTCCTTGTTTGCAGCTTTTCTCGTCGAATAGAGGGTGGTGCTATTCCTGCGAGCTGGTAAAGGCACTCCGTTGGTGTTGGTTTTAAGCATCCAATTTTAGTTCTAAATGTTTCATTGAGATCTACGTCAAACTGTTTAGGATGAGTTGAGTTATAGTAAACCGGACAGGCGTACTCTGCAGCAGAATAACACTATACCATTGCAGATGTTTGAATGGTGTCAGGTCGACTACCCCATTTTGAACAAGCCAGTTTTCTCAGAAGATTATTCTTGGTGGAAACTTTTGAGTTGGTGTTCAGACAGTGTTTCTTGTAGATACGTGCTCTGTCCAATGTCCTGCTTATACATATTGATGTCCTCTCCATACATGATTGTCCTTGCCATACAGTACATGCTTGTGCCTTGGAGGGATTTTGTTTCCGTTTGATTTGCGAAATAGTATTTGGACAGACCCTTAAGGGCACTCGTGAGGTTATTCTCCACTGTTTCAAAATCTTTGCACTGTGCAGCAAGAGCGAGATTGTCAACGAACAAGAAACTTCTGATGCTAGGATCTATGGGCTGGAAATTTGTATACACATTGAATAGAAATGGAGCGAGAACACTTCCTTGTGGCAGGACATTCTTCTGTAGTCTCCATCGGCTACGTTGCCCTTGAAAGTCCACAAAATTCCTCCGATTCTGCCGGAGAGCGGCAATGAACCTGGTTAGGCTGGAGTTCTTAGTCAACGTGTAGACCTTAGTAAGTAGGAGCTGATGGTTAACAGTATCGTAGGCTGCCGATAAATCAACAAATGCCACTCCAGTTACCTTAGCTGCTTTAAAACCATCTTCTATGAACTGCGTAGGGTTCAGCAACTGTCCAGTACAGCTTTTGCCGGGACGAAATCGAGCTTGTTCGGGCATGAGCAGAGGATCAATTTCGGGTAGAAGGCGATTCAGAATCATTCTTTTTAGTTTGGAGTGTAACTGGTCTGAAGTTCTTCGGGTTGTTCCCTTCTTTGCAGGTTTCAGCACAGCTATCACACGGCTCTTCTGCCATATCTTCGGGATTTGATAATTCTTCATGCAGGTATTGAAGAGCTGGAGTATCCACTCCTTGGTTTTTAAGGCAAAATGCTTAGTCTGTTCTGTCCGAATATCATCCAAGCCGGCTGATTTTCCATTTTTACCCTGTTTCATTAACTATTGCAAGATAGTTACTTTCCTCTTGAAATTCTCTTTGATGTCTGGGCACTTTGTGCATGTGGATGGGATTCCCGTTCGTCAAAAGCTGATTTGGTTGGCATTGATGTTGTAAAGTACAGGGGTCTTTGTCGGATCATTGGTTAGACGTCTCTAACTCTACATGCCTTATGGCTGTCTCTTCTCAGATCCAACAGTTTGTAGATACTGGATGAGTATTTAAAAGGAAGAGTCCTGGCCACCCTCGCGTTCCTGAAGAAAATGTTGCACGAATTCAAACTGCTCTTCAACGTAGTGCTTCAAAATCAACTCGTCGTGTCAGTCGGTAGTTACAACTGCCTACTAAACAACAATTTGGCGTATTTTGAGTCGTCGGTTGGTTATGAAGCCGTATGAGTTACAGCTATTACAAGCTCTGCATCCTGATGACAAACGCAAACGTGTGGCATTTTGTAACGAGACTCCTGATGCTTTTAACAATGATAACACTTTCGCAAAACGTATAGTGTTCAGTGATGAAGCGACTTTCCATGTTAGTGGTCAGGTAAACATACACAATTCTCGAATTTAGGGCCTACAGAACCCACATGCAGTCATTGAATATGTTCGAGATTCGCCCAAAGTCAATGTGTTTTGTACGATATCTGTTTATGGCACATTCTTCTTTGATGGAAACACGGTTAAGGGCCAGCAGTGTCTCGCTATGTTACAAAACTCGTTCTTTCCGAGGCTGCACCTTATTTTTCAATAAGACGGGGCACCCCCTCACTGGAGTCGCTAAGTGTGTGAATATCTGAATGAAATTCTACCGAACCGTTGGATTGGTTCTCCAGGAGCCGACGACTTAAGCCCCGACCGGATCTTCGATTTGATACCATATGACAGGTTTTGTTAAAGACAACGTTTATGTGCCACCATCTCACAGACCCTGGAAGAGGTGAAGGACTGGATCCGTACCGCCATAACATCATTGACGAAGGACATCCCTGCCCGAGTCTTCTTCTGTTGGCTTTATAACCCGTGGTGGGTTTCGGCTCTACAACAATCTTCTTCCATTCTGTCCTTCCACCGGCTTTCTCTCTCCAATCCCTTATTCCCATCTTTCTAAGACTTTCCTCCACGTCTTCCATCCATCTTTTCCTTGGCCTGCCTCTTTTTATTCTTCCTACTGGCTGCCAGTTGTACATTTTCTTGGCTGGTCTGTCGTCATGCATTCTGTACAGGTGTCCCAGCCATTCTATTCTTTGAGCTTTTACATATCTCACTATGTCCGCTTCGTTTATTAACCTGCTAAGTTCATGGTTTATTCGTACCCTCCAAATTCCATGCTCATTTAGGATCGGTCCATAGATCTTTCTGAGGATCTTTCTTTCAAAGATGCGTAGCGCGTCCTCCTCTGCGGTGGTTAGGGTGCAGGCCTCGCATCCGTACGTTACTACTGGTCTTATGAGTGTTCGATATATTTGAAGTTTGATTTTGTGACTCAATAACTTGGACTTCATCCCATTTTGGTATCCGTAGTAGCATCGGTTTCCACTAAGTATTCGCGAGCTTGTTTCTTTAGCTATTACGTTTGTTCTGTTGATTTCTGTTTCCAAGTAGACACAACTTTCAACCTGCTCAAAGCGATACTCGCCCAAGTTAAGGTCATTGTTATCGTGATGTTCTCTTCCAACTTGCTTGTATTTAGTTTTTACCTCATTTATTTTCATTCCCCTTTTTTGCGTTTCATCGTCCAGCATCAATAGTGCTTCCTTTAGCGCGTCTTCTGCTTCTACATGTCAAACTGACATCATCTGCATATGCAGCAACCTGTGTTGATCGGTTGCCAATGTGTCCCGTTATATTCAGCTTTCTCATGCATGCCTCTAATGTTAGGCTGAATATCATGGCGCTCAGGGCATCTCCCTGCCTCACACCGATTTCGATTTTAAAGGCGGATGTAAGTTGCTTGTCTACTCTAACCAAGGCTTTCGAACAGGACAATGTAGATTTTATTAGTTTTACGTATTTACGGGGTATTTCTAGCATCAGTACATCGCCAAGGATCGTGTTTCTTTTGACGGTATCGAATGCCTGATTAAAGTCTATGTAGAGGTTGTGCAGCGATATATCAAACTCGTATGCTTTCTCCTGCATTTGTCTTATGTTATATGTTGTCTATCGTTGACCTATTGATACGAAATCCGCTCTGATATTGTCCTAATATATCTTTGTAGTAGACAGCGAGTCTGTTATAAAGAACGCCTGTTAGAACTTTGTATGTTACGTTAAGGAGCGTTATCGGCCGGTAGTTGCTTGCCCGAATATGGGAGGAATTTGTATTTGTTCGTCTCGCTGATGGAAGACATATTGAACATCTCCAATCTAAACTTGAGAAGCTCGTAAATATGTGGGTAAAGTTTCATATTCGTATGTCCTAAAGTTTAATAAATATATCCATGCGAGTTACGTATATTCTTTTATAAACACACTGTATAATATTTAATGATTAGTTTTGCAGTGTTGTCTCAGTTTATGTTGTTTTTCGTTTCTTGTTTTTCTTTTGATTATTAGATTATTAAGTAAGTTATAATATCATTATGATGTAATAGTTAAAACAAAAGTTTCTGGAGGTGAAGTACACCGCCAGGTTAAATGTTTTCTACGAAGTTGAGTCTTGTATCGAGTTTTTTGTTTTGCTACTATTATATTTCAGGTTTTCCCGAACTAAACGCCCCAATTGCCCAACTTATTAACGACGTTATAGAAAATTTCTTTGTTTCTGACTAAGTTTCATGCGAGTGCGAACGACCGAGAGGAAATTACGATTTTGCTCTACTAGAATTACATTATACTAAAAAGGGGAACAGAAATTATTAATTACGTCAAAAGCTTTCACAAAACACATTAAATATGAATTCTACATATAAAGTCTTTTGTACGCAATTTCATACTAAATATCTTAATAATCGGAACTATTGCTTCATAAGTTTTTTCTGACAATTACTTCACATAATGTAATCTAATTAAATTAATCCTGCAAAATATAAATGTTATTTATACGTAAATAGAATATTATATTTTGTTGGTTATTAATTTGAAGATACGCAATTAGAAATCAAAAGTTTTGTTTTGTAAATAAAATATGTGAAAGCACCAATGATAAAATAAGACGAAATAATTTATCAATAAAATGTATGTCAGTAAATTGCTACTTCGGTATATTTAAATCTGAAATTTAGGTGAATGTCATTAAGCGTTACAGAGAGGTGTGTCTCCAGGGATCTCCCGAGGAATGCTTCGGTAATTGGCGCACTGTTCGCATCAATTCGCATTGTATTTGCAGGAAGACATCTGTAACCCCCAGTAGTACCCGCGTAATTTAATGGCGTCGAGTGATTTCGCAGTCATGACTCTATGTGTACGCCATACGTTAACCTACGTCTGCTAGACCATAGCACCTCATTAATGATGGATATTAGTTAACCCAACATATTACTTAATGCACTCATTAGAATTAATAAATTTCTTATTAATTTCAATACAATTATATTATAATTCACACTATATATTAGGAGTAATATTTAAAGCGAAACGTCTAGAATTAAATTTAATACGTAATTCCTCAAGATGTATTTAAGCATACAATTTTTTTTATGTGACAATGTGTAGAAACTAACAATTGTAGAAACTGATACTGAAACATTGCATCCATATTGTTCTGTTCCAATATGCTTTCGTTTATAGATTATTTATATTTGTTTTGTCGTTCATATTCAATGATTTATGTATTGGACCCTCGGGATAAATGCGAGGGAAAAGTTTACTCAAGCTTCTCGGGTGTTGTTAGTATATCGTGCGGGTTTTTAATCCGAAAAAGCCGAAAGGGACTTGACAAATTCTTTCCGGGGTCAAGGATACTCTGTTTCCCCAGTCCTCCATCAATATTGTTTATAAATCTTGAGCGGCCTCGCGTCAGAAAACGAACCGATATAATGATCCCGGTGCAATAATTATACCAAGAGACAAATTACAAAAGAAAAATCTATAAGGCGAAGAGCGGATTTCGTAGCGGGTTGCGTAATTCGGCGGATGTATTATTATCAAACACAACATTTAAAGATTCTTACGGAAAATGAAGGTGCAATTTATAATATCAAATGAGAGAGTAGTAACAAATATACAATAGTATACAAATTACAAAACAAATAAATATATTGCAAAAGAAAGAGGACAAAGAGTAATTAAACAAAAATAAATTTAATATTTAGTTTGAGATAAAACTATTATACAATAGCTTTTATAATGTAATGTTCAATTATTCATCCTGGACAATTGCTGTGGATCTTAGGTAGGGATGTGGAAAAATAATCGATTTTTATATTAATCGATTATTTTTTTCATACAATCGATTTTGAAAAGTCGATTTTTTTAATAATAATAATCGTTTTTTAATAAATCGATTATGTAAATTACACGCTTTGATCGATTTTTGCGACGGATGAAAATAAGCAATTAAGTTCGGCGGCATTTGTCTGTATGTAAAAGAGTTTCGTTTCTTTACAACAGTTTTATTTCTTTGGAGAGTGTCAATAATTATTTAACAATAAAAAATGTCCTGTAAAACACCTAAAAGTGGCTGGCGGAAGTATTTTACAATGAAGAAGGATTATACCATTATTTTATTTATAGCACAATGAAAAAACCGCCCGAAAGAATTAAAAATATGTAGTAATACTACAAAAAAACATATGAAGCGAAAACTCCCACTCCCACTGTCCTACCGGCTAACGAGGTATCACTGATTAATATATTTTATAATGGAATTAGCATCATCCTTATGACAGCAAACTTCTGAAATCTGTAAAGTTTTGTTTTCTTGCTTGAGTCAAACGGTTTATAATCTCAACATTTAAATTAAAAGCAAACGTGTCATGGTAGAATTGACATGAGTAGAATAGGAATAAATATTGCGTTCTTTTGAAAATAACCTAAACATCTTTTAATTCAGTGAGCAATTTGCCGGCCTGAAACTCCAATAAATATCTTATGAATACTTTGTCTTCGTAGGTCACACTACGAAATTCTCTTTTCGTGGCTTATATATTTCTAAAATTATTACGAGAAAAACTTTGTCAGATTTTGAACGAAACGTAACAAAGTCGAACAATGTTTTTTGTAAATGAGGGCTATAGCATGCCAGATCAAGCATTGGAGCTGCTTTTTCTAAAATTGTAACATACGCCTACGATGGTAAAATAATGAAGACTGTAAAACTTCTTTGTACAAGGTTTCGTGCTATAAACTATCACAGATCTCATAGATACTAAATATGAAGAAAAAAAAACCTTATCATACAAAAATTACGATTAGTGGAAAGCATCGGTCTTGCAATAGATGAATGGAAAGATTTGCGGATGAGTTTTTTAGGCGTGACAGTGCACCTTATAGAAAACTTTCAAATGAAGTCAACCAACATTGCACGTGAACCACTTCACTATCACCATGCAGGAGAGTATATGACAGAAACGATTAATAAAGTTTGTTAAGATTGGGGTTTGTCTCACGAAAAAATGTAAGCGTAACTACTGACAATGGCAGCAACATAGTTCAAGATATCGAAATTTCTTTTGGTCGAGCAAAACAGGTTCGGTGCTTAGCATATACAGATATACACTGAACTTCTGTAAATACAACTGATATAAAACTTTTTCTGGACAGAGTCGGCAAAATCCTGATTTGGTTCTACCAAAGTGGTGATGGCGCTGAAGAATTGCGTTAACGAAATTTTTGTGCTGAAGAAATTGAAAAAATTTTAAACCTTTTTCAAAATGTCACCGAAGAAATGATTGCGGAAAAATATGTTACAGCTAGCAAATCCAGAACGCAATAGACGCTATAACGCTAACGAGTGATTTCGCAAACCAATTGAAAATTCCTTACAAACAGAATTAAATTTAAAAAAATCTAAAAAATCCAAAACACCTGTGCACCTTTTTTCGGTTGCGACATATTTTTTTCATACATTCAAAAAAATATTTGATGAGGCAGTATCCTTGTCACAAACAATAAATTATATCAACAGATGTTTGAACATGAATACCAGGAGTGATTATAATCATTTGTATCATCAGGAGCGGCTGTCGAACTAACACGCCAATAGCGAGAATTTTGCGAGACGCAAAAACAGGTGTAGCGACTAGTGGGTATCTTTTTTACCCGGGAAACGGGAAATATATTTTTTTTCCCGAGAATAGCGGGAAGTTCAATAATTATTTAAGTTTAGATGTTCTACGAACTTGCATTCAGGCCCATCATTCTGTTTTGGATCGATTAGGACGGGATTATTTCTATACTATACTTAGACACGAACAGTACGAATGTAGATTAGACTGGGCCCAAAAAGGGCAGTGAAATAAAAACGTGCTTCCGCGTTGGTAAACTTAAAAGCTAAAATAAAACGTTTTCTAGTTTACGTGACGAATGAATGACAATTGCGTGGACGTATCTAAGATGCAAATGACGCCTTCGTGGACAGTAGGCCTCAGGTAAGCATATAACTAAGTCTAAGTAATTCGCATTATAAATTGTCAGTTACTAATGAGGTTTTAAGATTAAGCTAATCTTATTTTAATTTTGACACTGTTTTAGCTCTTACTTGGTGAAATTTTGACATAATGTAATGTTAGAAAAAATACTTGTACACTTTTCACATATAATTTATTAATGATGACTATAGTTTCGCAATTATCATAGCATCTTCAGATCAAAGTGATACCGCAAAATACAAACTATATCTATATATATATATATATATATATATATATATACATATATAAATATATATATATATATATATATATATATATATATATATATATATATATATATATATATATATATACGTCGTGCGACATCGCCTGTCAAATAATGATTACAGTGTTTTAAATGAGCACGTCGCGTAGCCATAGTGAGAACGTGCCCATTTAAAACAATGTAATCATTATTTGACAAGCGAGGTCGCGTGAGGTCGCGTAGCTGAGTGTCGCGTATATGAGAATCGGCCTGTATACTGTAGGGACTGCTGTTCGCACAATTTGATATTTATACGACAGTAATTCTAGAAGCTTCAGTTATATACTGCCAGGAACTGCTTAAGCGAAGAAATTTAACTGAATAATCTTTATTCTGTGTCTAGCCATGCAGGAAAGTTCTGGTTGGTCTGAAAGTTCTGAACATAAGACGATTATTTTGAATTACAATTCGAAGAAAAGAACTAGCCTTACATTCGGTTCAATAAATTATATTAAATATATTTTAATTATTTAAGGATATTTGCAATATTCTAAGTGAGATATGTCAAAGATAAAAGACAATCAAAATAAAAAATATACAAAGCTTAAATATGCAAAGCAAAAATAAATAGGGGATTAACACGTAAAAGAATGTTAAGTATTATTTATTTTTGAGTAAATTTCCTTCGTATTGTATGGTTCATACATCTTCTTAGTGATGTTATGTAGTTCCTTTTTAAAGTCTTTTAATTGTTTATTATGTTGCTAGCCTGTTGTATAGTTTGATGCTGCTATAAGGTGGTTTTTTTTCGACCTTTGTTAGGTTGTGTTGCGGCAGATCATACAGTTCATTATTATAAAGAGTTCGCCGTTTGGTGGGCTTATGTCCACCTACGAATAAGTTCTTATGTCTCTAAATAAACAGAATACTTCCGTATATGTAGAGTCCTGTAGTTGTAAGAATATTTGATCTTCTAAAAACACCCCTACATGTTTCACGGTACTGAAAATTGTGTGAAATCAGGATAGCTTCTTTTTGTATCCTAAAGACGTTCCTAATATTTGTACTATTACCCCAGAATATAATTTCGTATCTTAAATACGAAGACAAGACTTCATCAATTGTATATTGGCGGAGGGTTTCTAAAGCAGAAACTGCTTTGTTGAGCCTCTTACTGACATGCGATGTCCAATATAGCTTATTTTGGATTTGCAGCCCTAGCAGCCTTACTGATTGTTGTACCTTTAACAGTCGTATCGCCCGCGTAGTTACTCATGGTATGTTGCGGAATGATGGGTGTTTGCGGTAAGTTATTTAAGAATATTGTAAAAAGTAGAGGTACTATTGTGCTACCTTGTGGTATTTTCAAATTTAAGGTACTTAAATTTGAATTAACGAATCGATGCGGAGTATTCAATTTAGTACTTATTTTTTTAAGTAGGAACTAATCCAATTTAATGCCACTCCACTGATACCATACTTTGACAGTCTATCCTATAATAAAATGTCCAACACTAAAATAGAAACACGATTGGCCGACAATGTACTACGACACAACAAGTACCGTAAATATCTGGGAATAACACTTGATCGCATACTCTTGTATCCGAAACACCTGGAAAATGCGGCCGCAAAATAGGGACTCGGAATAACATAATCCAGAAATTGTGCGGTACAATCTGGGGCCCAACTGCTACTACTCTGCGCACCTCATCGCTTGCTCTGGTGTATTCCGCTGTCGAATATTGCTCGCCGGTATGGATGAATCGCTGCCATACGAAACTCATTGACAGACAACTCAATAATACAATGAGACTCATTTCTGGTAAAATCAGATCAACACCTATACAATGGCTACCAGTGCTATGCAACGTACTGCAACGAACTGAGCAGGAGAGATTGAACAGCACAAAACCGAGCGCGCACTGGACATGGCAGATGCGCGGACTCCTTGTTCAAATGGGGAGGACAATGTCATCTGAATGCGACTGCGGCGGGCCTAGGCAAACCATTCAACACATCCACAGTCTATTACAACACATCCTCTACGCTCATATACAGGGGATTGGTCCGATTTCCTGGAGGCGTCCCCTTCGCCGCTAGATTGGATCACAAACCTTGACGATGACATATGAAAATGTCTATATATTTAAGCAAAGCATGTACCTAGCCATACGCTAAATAAATAACACCTACCTGTTAGCACCCTTGAGTTATGAATATCTTGATTCTATTTTTGTCCCACTTGTGCCTCCAAAGTTCTAGTTCTCGGCATTTTTCCTATCTATTTTGAGGTAATAGTAGATATTCCTTCTTTCAAAAGCCGCTTTGACAGCCTCGTGCGAGGGGTAGTCAAAGGCTCCTTCAATGTCTGAGAAGAAACATATCGTTACTTCCTTTATATCTGGTTGTGCATCTATTTCATTTGTCAGCTAATAGAGGGCGGTCTCTGTGAATTTCCCTGCTCTGTATGCATACTGACAGTTGTGTAGTCGTGAACATACCTGTTCCATGAACCTATGAATACTAGGGACGGAGGGTAAAGCAAAACATCGGTAAAGTATTATTATGGGCGAGAGGACTGGCATTTGTGTGGGGGAAATGTTCGCCATATTGGTACGGTCAATTTGAACGTTATTTTAAATTACATAACTTTATTCAGGATTACAAACCTGTCAAATATACTGTATATTAGCAATAAGAACTTTAAAGTTACTCTAAGTTATAATAAAATATTAGAAGGTTACTTTAAGTTATAAAGAATATTGCAAAAAAGGATCCCTTGTTTAACTATCTGTCTAAACCTCATAAATTCTTACTTTCTTTTGTATTTCTGACATTTTACCATTAAGTTCTAATCACACCGTTTTGAACAAATAGCTTTAAGTCTTGTATAATCACAATATCTAGTCTAGTCTGCTTTGTTTCGCTAATCTCGCCTATTATATATTAGTATAAATATATTGTCTTCTCCATATTTTATGGACAGTTTTCTAAATTTAGTTTATTTATTCTCTTATTTCAAGTGACTGACTCTATAGTTGGCATCATTTATTTTGCCATGTCTAGTCATCTTTTCTGTAAGGCATTATCCGCCACAAAGCTTTGGCACTAAGGCACTAATCCTGCCAAAATCTGGTTAGTCTTTGAATGCCTTGCTAACTCCCATACATGTCTAGTTGTATTTGCTAGTTGCATTTGCATAGAGTTAGTCTTTACTGTCTACATTCGTATATCTAATCTTAGTTTAGAGTGTATAATTCTAGTTTTGTTTGTTTAATCTTAGTTATGTCTGTCTATTCTTGCAGTAGTCTGTTGAATCTTGTTTTTGTCTGTATAATCCAGTGTTCGACTGTCGAAACTTGGTGGTTAATTTATTTTTTCGCTATAAATTTTGTTTACAATTCGAGATCTATTTAAAAACAATATGAATGTTTAATCAGTATTTACATTTAGTTATTTACCTTTAGTTATTCTGCTGAAACGCCAGTGTAGTTTAAGATAATTAGCACTGTGTGCTGCCGGAGCAGAACTGTTTCACACAAATATAATGTATTCAGATAACTGTAACTAGTTCAATAGAGTGCAGCACTAATTCGGGGGACTGGGGGTTCGCCATATTGGTATGGTAAACCTCCCTGCCGCGAACGTGGACACTCCCCGCGCCTTAACACTCCGTCTCTAGTATTCATAGGTCCATGACCTGTTCTAAGGTAATTTTCAATTATCTTCTCCATTGTCTTTAACATAAAAAATGTCACACTATTTTTTTAACATTAAAATTTTCCAATAATGTTATTTATGGTAAGTTGATATTGTTTCCATTTCCACCATATAACTATCTAGCTTTTATTTTTTCTAGCCTAATAATTTGAAAATAAATTGCGAAATTTGTACAATAAAATATTACATTGCCGAAACTAGTAGTTAGTAACAAATTAATTAATTTTTTATTGTCCCAAAGTTAAAAAAATTCCAATCCAAGTATAATTTATGAAGACATAAATTTCAGTTTGATCTATAAATATATAGTAATACCAAAGCTAACTATTATTTAATACAAATAAAGATGATTAAAATCATTGCAACTGTATGCATTTAATAACTAACTTATAGAAATACAAAAGCTTTTACAAAGTTTAAGTAGAATTTGTATAAAACGTTATGAATTTCGTTAATGCATTCACTACTTAAGTTGGTAATAGGGCACATACCCATTATTTTAATACCTTTACTCAAGCATTTACACAATTCCGAATTTATATTGTAATATTGACAAAATCCTTATATCTATTTCGAAACAACAAGTATGTAATCTTATTCCGCTAAAGTAATTTAAGCTTTACCTCCAGGAGAAACTTCCTTAATACTAACAACTTGAGATGATATTTGCAATAGTACACATAGGTAATTTAAACAGTTGGCAAATAGTCACTAATTTGTTCCTAAAAATAAAGTAAGTATTAGAACAAATGCATTTGTAATAAGGAGCGCCAAGTTACTAAGTTCGGATCACGACTGCGATGGAATTAAGGCTCGCACGTGACTTAACGATTGATCACTAGTTTTAAACTCCGTAGAATACTACTAAACCGGTTTAAAAGTTACCTGCTGCACTCCAATGAACGAGGTAGAACAATTAAATTTATATCAGTGTTTGTTAGACGCTTAAATTGGTAACGATATGCTTATCAAGTTTATCGTTTACTGTATATATTTCATTCTTAAATTGGACTCGGAAACTATTCAATTTTGCTTATTAAATGATGCATGTTCATTCCATCGTCAGCATTTAAAATGCTATCTAATATTTATTGCACTCAAAATAAATAATTGAAAATAATCCACACACTGTGTTAGTACTAATAGCAAATTATTAACATTTATGTATGAATTACTAAAATTATTAATGGTTTTGTTTGGCATGCATTAATAAATATATAAAAAAAAACATTGCATGATTAAAATAGATAAATAACGTTGGAGCAGATTATTATTTTATTTCATCCATATATGGATCTACTAAATATATTCTAAAGCAAGAATTCTTAATTTGTGAGGTAAATATCTGCATGCGAGTTTATATTTAGTTTAGAAACTTTTTTGGAGTAAGTTTGGAGTGAGTATGTTACCAAGCTTCAAAAATTGCATATGAAAATTAACCGCCATTCAACTTCACGAGAATTTGGGCTTTCTTTATTGCGTCTTTCATGGTCTTGTGAAGTAAAGTGTTTTAATTATCAATATTATTACTTTTTTATCGTATGGATTACAAGAAAAAGGAATATTGTAGGCAAATGAATAGCAGATTAATTGATTAATGCCATATATCAACGTCTAGCTTGCTCAGCCTGTCAACTGTGTTTGGATGGAGGGTTGTTTATGTCGTCCAATTGGTCATTCTATGCAAGACCTGGGTATTAAGTCACGATATGCCGGATTGTTTGCCGTGCTTCACCACAGTCGCAAGCCTGTGATTGTGAAAGACCCCACCGATGCATTGTGCCTGCGCATCTTCCACAGTTTGAGCGGTAGTCTCCCAATGGCGTCGGGGATATTGCTGAAATGTTTTACAATTAGAGCAATATTTTGTTTGATTAAAGGATCCTCAAATACCAGCTGGCTTGAATTAATTGCATTGGCTTCTGAACTGTCAAATTGACTTTTGAAACTACAAATTGAAACTACTTCTTTTATGGCCTCAAGATTCTCAGCACCAAACAATACAGCTTTAAATACAGCTGTACCCCACCCTGTTGATATTGGTTCTGTAGGTAGTGCTAGGTTTGTCAGTCGCTCTTTATATATTTGTACACGCGATGGTACTTTTAAAAACAATTTATTTGTAGAGTGTGTAATTTATTGACATTTCCAAATCTCTTATCTAATCTCTTTCCTGATCTAATCCGCAAGTCGATGTAATCCTTGGGCTAGACAGATGGGTAAGTTTGGGTAAAACACTTTCAGAGCTTGACCAGCTTCCACCATATAAAGTGCACCGTCAGAAATAAATACACATATTTTCTCGTCCATAGATGAATAAAAAAATAGTGATTTGATAGAATCATTTATGAACCGGGCGATAGTTTAATAATTTGTTTTTTCTTGGGCCTTATAGGCAACCAAATGGGGAGTAGAGGGCTCTTTAGATAATTTTACAGCAATACAATTCGCTATATATCGTCCACATGAATCTTGCGTTTCATCGGCTGAGAACCATATTAAATTGTTTGAAAGATCAGCGCGTATTCCACTTAGCACTTCTTCGTTAATTGTTCACAGGTAGTTTTTACGAGTAGTCACATTGGTGTGGTGGTGAACGTATCCGCTTGCCATGCATGAGGTCCCGGGATCAATCCCGGCCAAGCCGTGAAGATTTTTTACGGAACTAAACTTGGCCACCTCGAGGACAGCAATGGCTACCACGAGAAATTCTGCCCATAAAAACCTCTCAACTAACTAGTGCCGTTCAGAACCGGCGATAAACTGAAGGTCCCGTATATTTGTGGATGATGCGTTCTGCAAGTATGCGCTAGAGGTTGCCTACGTTTTTGAGTGAGTATGGCATTTCTAAGAAAGAAGTTTTTTCGAATCGGGGATTCCTCAGGAATTATCTGATTATTACAATAGGAATCTTTGGCATATATCGTTATTCAATTTGAGGAAAAGCAATATTGCACACAAATAATAACTCACATAAATCTTTGTTGAATTCTATTTTCTTTGTAGTTCGAATTAAAAGGCGGAGATGGAATTGGAATTGAATTGAAGTCTGGGTTTTTTTGCTGACGGATTTATTTCAACAAAAACAAGAAGCGATTTAATGACAAGCAATGCGAAAATTTACGCATCCCGCAAACGCTTTCGCCTAGTGCAAGCCAGTAGATTGGATTTGACGTGAAATAAGCAGTATACATGAAAAACTGCTAAAATATGTAATAATGCTATAAAAATAGCGTTTTATAGCGTTTTATATGCATATGCAAACTTGCAAATGCAAATGTTAGATTTGTATATATCAAAATGTGACTGTTAACGACATCTATTAGTTACTGAAGTACTTTAACTATATTTCGGTAACAAAAAAATGTATTACCAATAGTGTACTAAATATGTATTTGAGTTAACCACGTTGTTTTACTAGGTTATGGGCCCAGTCCCTTAAGAGTTTTCAAAAAGTTCAGTTTATTGTGTTTTGTTTTGTGTATTGTTATAAAAAATGAGTTCTCATTTTATTACGAACGTACCAAAATTAAAAGGTCGTGAAATTTACGACGATTGGGCTTCTGCAGTTGAAACTTTGCTGATTCTAAAAGGAGCGGACACTTTTTTAAAACAAGAAGTTACTCCAGATACACTAGCGGCAGATGCTAAAGCACTCAAGCTCATCAAACTTAGCTCAGTTGATTTTAAAAATAGATACATCGTTATTTGTGCATATAAAGGAAACAAAGACCACGAAGGAATTATTCGAAAAATTAAAGTCATTGTTCGATGATTCAGGATTTTCGAGGAGGATTACTTTGCTTCGCCATTTAATTTCGATCAGATTAGAAAACTGTGAGAACATGACGTATTATGTGACACAAATGGTTGGAATTTCGCAACGATTAAGCGGCACATGTTTCATGATTAACTATGAAGGGTAGGTTCATTGTTATTAGCCGGTTGACCAGAGCGTTTTATGCCGATGATTATGGTCATTGAGCGTTCCGGAATCCTCATTGCTGCTGATACAATCAAGAGCAAATTACTTGATATGGAATCTGTTGAAGTAAGTGAAATGGAATGTAGTTCAGCCCTAGTTTCAAAAGGTTGGCAGAAAAGGAAACCTGGTAAAGTTGACATATAAGTAAACATCGTAGCCAAACTTCAAATACGTCAAACTCAAATATGAAAAACACGAGAACAATAACTTGTTACCGATGGAAGGAAACTGGCTATTATCGTAATCAATGTCCACTTTAAAATGAGAATCCAGAGAAGATGAAACAGACAAATGCTTTCAGCGTTATTTTTCTCAGTGGAAAGTTTAGTAGTAACAGAGTGGCACATCGATTCAGGTGCTAGTATGCATATGACTGCAAATGAAAATTGGTTAAAAACTCCTAAGTTTTCACCAAGTTTGCCAGAGATTGTAGTTGCGAACAAGATGAAAATTCCAGTTCTATGTCAGGGTGATGAAATTACAACAATCAACAATTACGAAATAACTGTGAAAGATGTTCTATGTGTGCCGAGTGTTACGAGTAATCTCTTATCAGTGAGTGAATTGATCAAAAATTGAAACAGTGTTGTCTCAAACTCAACGAGTGCTTTGTGCGCAAGAAACAGGGTGATTTGGTTGCTCAGGCTGAACTTGTTGTAGGTGTTGACAAATTGAAATTACAAACAGAGAACTGTTTTCTGACCTCTTCTCTGTAGTGATATGAACAAAATGAAATGTGGTTTAGTTGAAGGAATGGATTATCCAGATAATTTTGTGACAAATAAATCAAACTGTGAGATATGCTGTGAAGGTAAGCAGTCACGATTACCTTTTTATACAGGTACACGAACCACCGAAAAGCAACAGATTATACATTCAGATATTTGCGGCCCAATGGAGAGGTCAATTCAATTGGTAGTGCACGATATTGCATTTTATTTATTGATGACTTCAGTAGAATAACTTTTATATTCTTTTTAAAGGCAAAAAGAGAAGCTTTGAGTTATTTCAAGGAATCGAAGTCAATGGTAGAAAATCACTTGAATATGAAAATCAAAATCTTGAGAACAGATAATGGTCATGCGTACTGCAGCAATGATTTTGAAGGTTTCTGGAGGTCTGAAGGCATTGTACACCAAAACACAAATAACTATACACCAGAACAGAATGGACTTGGTGAGAGGTCAAACCGAACCATTGTGGAGAGAGCAGGATGCCTGCTTTTCGAAGCTAACTTGGAGAAGAAGTTTTGGGCGGAAGCAGCTAACAGAGCAGTCTATTTAAAGAATAAATCCGCAGCTTCGGGCATCGAAACGACTCCGTATGAATTATGGACAGGTAGGAAACCAAATTTACAACACATACGAATTTTTGGGAGTCTTGTATTGGTACACATACCAAAAAAAGGGCAAAGTGCGATAAAAAGTCTAGGAAACACTTTCTGTGAAAATGTCAAAGGTTACAGAATTTATAATCCTGTCAATAACCTTGTTACAATTAGTAGAGACATTGTTGTGCTAGAAAAACAGAAGAAACAAGACATGATTGACGTTGTTCTAGAGGGCTCAGATTCAGTGGGGGAATCAGTGGACAAATCTGAGACAGAATTGAAATTTATTGATGAATCAAGCTCAAGTGAATCAGATTATCTTGATGTTAATGATGAAAACACACAGAATCTCGAAGTGAACGCTTGTTAAGGTCAAATGGTACTTTATCGATATCAGAGGCTGAATACCCGACAGAAGTTACGAACACTGAAAGAAATAAAAGGCAGAGAAAGAAACCTGAAAGATATGGTTATGTTAACATGTGTACAAACTTCATAGGAGAAAATGAATTGACTCATGCAGAGGCTATCAGTGGTCTTGAGAAACAACAATCGTTGCAGGCGATGGAAGAAGACCTGCTGTCATTCGAAGACAGCCAAGTTTGGGAGATTGTTGATGCTCCAGATAACGCTAGTGTTGTGCAGTGTAGATGGGTATTCAGAAAGAAAATTGATTGTGATAATATAGTGAGCTTTCGTGCTAGATTAGTGGCAAAAGGTTTTACGCAGAAAGCTGGTGTGGACTATCAAGAAATTTTTTCCCCGGTAATTAGACATTCAACTTTACGTTTACTATTTGCTCTGAGTGTGCAATTAGATATGGACATTACTCATCTAGAAGTCACAACACCATTTCTTAATGGTTAAAGAAGACATTTTTATGCATTTGCCGGAAGGTTTTGCAGTCAAAAATTCAAATAAGGTTTTAAAATTAAGAAAGGCTATTTATGGCTTAAAACAATCATCACTTGCTTGGTACCAGAGAGTAGAGAAAACATTATGTGATTTTGGATTTGTTTAAAGTAAACTAGCGCCCTGTGTCTTTATAAAAAATCTTAATAATAACAAGAAAACTATTGTAGGTATTTATGTTGATGGTTTTATCATATTTTCATATAATAAATTAGAAAGTGATTCTCTGGTAGATGCTTTGAGTAAAAAAATTAAAATTAAAAATCTGGGTCAAGTCAAACAATATTTAGGTATGAGAATTAAAATTGATAGAAATTCAAATCTAATTACAATAGAGCAGGAGCATTATATTGAGCAATTATTGAAAAAGTTTGATATGTCTGATTGTAATAGTAAAGAATCTCCTATTGAGAAATTGATTTTAGAAAAGTCGGAGATATTTGTGAAAATAGATTACCTTATTAAAAAACCTAATAGGTAGTTTGACGTAGGTACTTAGCAGTTTTGACACGACCAGACATTACTTATTCGGTTAGTTATCTAAGTCAATTTATCAATTGTTATTCAATGGAATTATGCTAAAAGGATTTTAAAATATTTGTTAAAAACAAAAGGTTACTGTTTAAAATATTCCAAAGGAAAAGCAGAACTAAAAGGATTTGTTTATGCTGATTGGGCTAGTAATGCTACAGACAGACGGTCATACACAGGATTTTGTTTCATAAAATCTGGCTCTGCTATTCCTTGGGAAAGTAAGAAACAACTAACTGTACCTCTAAGTAGTTGCGAGGCCGAGTAAATGGCTTTGAAGCATGATGTGAAGCTATATATTTACAGAATTTAGAATGTGAAAGAATAGGTTTTTGTAAAAACATTGTATTGTACGACAGTCAGAGTGCGTTGAAGTTGGCAAATAATCATCTGTCATATAAACGTTTAAAACACATTGATGTAAGGTACAATTTTTTCAGGAATGCTATTAATGTTGACCTGGTGAATACAGAATACTTGTCAACTAACGACATGCCTGCTGACTTGTTAACCAAAGGGTTACCAGGGATAAAACATTACAAATTTGTTGCATCAATTTGGTATAGTTTAGAAATAAAATTTATTTTGGTTGTGTTAAAGTTAAAAGGGAATAATATTTGTGTTTAATATTTTAATATAGTGGGGGTGTATGTATCAAAATGTGACTGTTAACGACATCTATTAGTTACTGATGTACTTTAACTATATTTCGGTAACACAAAAAATGTATTACCAATAGTGTAGTAAAATATATATTTGAGTTAACCACGTTGTTTTAATAGCAAATAATCCGATGTCTAATCATTGGTAATGAGTCAGAAATTGCGTGTCTTTCTGCACCGAACAGGGCCGACTTGCCGTGGCTACTTTGTCACACACACCTTGCCGCAGACAAGCTCGCGGCCACTTCATCTCGCGCCGTGCCGTGTTTTTTTAATTGAACTGAATTTCTTGAATAAGATCATCGCTCAACGCAAAGTAAATCAATGACCTAATCAGTTTATACAGTTTACACACTTTACTACAGGTTACACTTTATACAGATTACACTGATAAAACAATTGAAAATTGTAGAAAGGTAAGAAATATTGTATAAAATTATATAAATAATATTAGAAACCAAAAACTTTAAGATAAAATAGAACAAATTTTATTGGCAATAATGTATTATTAAGATTTTAATAAACAATATTAATTATTGCATTATTAGATAATAAATCTAAACTTATGTCAATAGCCGGGTACCCGGGTACCCTTTTACATGTTCCTACATACATATCTTTTTTATTTAACGAAAAATCATCAAATCCTTTCAGATCCTCGTTATTTGAGTCTATTGACATCGATTCATATACATAAATAATAAAACATGCCAAAAAATATATAAACTTTTTGGACTTAAAATCTAATACCCCGTTCTTCAATACCCGGGGTATCCCGGTACCCATATATAAATAAATAATTAAACTTATTTCTAGGGATAAAAAATATTACTTAATATATAAATAAACGGATTTATTTAACTCTTAATTAATTTTATTATAAAACTTATTATAAATTATACATAAAATATTTTTATATTCAATTTATTGTTGGCAACATGTGTCTCATCTTACAATTGCTTTTGAATGTTCATCGCAAACTGGTTTGTTACATTCTTTACATGATTTTCGCGTTTTTTTCTCCGTTTTTTTTTTTGTAGACATCCTGGTAACAAATATGACATGATCCTACAACAATTTTTCGTCTAGGCCATCGGTTAGTCCATCTGTGGATTGTGTAACGGCCCAACATCTTATCCATTATATTCACACCAATTTTTGTTTTATTATAATACTGAACAATTTCTGGTTTCTTTTTTTGTCTTCGCTGCAAATCGGAGTGCATCGTAGATAGAAGTATAACAACTTTCTTTTTTTAGGAACATAGGAGCATAGATTAACTTTTTCATGAAACCCAAATAGAGAAGAGAATTCTTCACGATCTTTAGATGATAGCTTGTCTACTAGAATGTATTTTTTTTTCAATGCTCCTACAATTGTTAGGTTCCATACAATAAATGCTTTGCTAATGGTAAAGTAGTAAAAAAATGATCCATTGTAATATTTCTTCCGGATCCTTAATATTTTTCAGCTAAATCTTTTACTCTCTTCCACTCTTTCGCCTTGATTTATTTCACGGCCGGTCGTTATTTTGCCAGTGTAAATTTGACCTTTCAATGGATATGAATTGTTGGCGTCGCATTTTGATCCCATACTTTGCCCACCCAGCGGTTTTATTTATAGAAATAAGGTTTTTCGGGTAGTGGAATACTCTATGGGTAATCCCGAGTTGTAATGTGAAAATCTCCGGGTATTAAAATTATTTTATTGAATGAAAAACCCATGCGGGTACACGGGTATTGAACAACGTAGTAAGGACTGGGTATTGACATAAGTGTTAATAAAAACATAACGATTGTCTGCCAGACTACATATATAATCACAAAAATATTGTCCAAATATCATATAATAATGATAGACAGACAAAATGAAATTAAAGAAAATTAACACTATAATATAAGTATGAAAAAAGTAGCAATAAAAAGTTATACAAATAAAATATAGTGCCATAAGACTGTCATAATTAAAGAAGCTAAACAAAGAAGTTTAACCGGTTTTTTTTAATTTAAAGTTTTATAAATTTAATTCGGTAGTTTATATGTGAATTGATGTAATTAAAATTTATAAAAGAAGTTCCGCTTTAAACCAAAAATTATTTTCATTATTGATACTCCTATATTTTTATTGATTATGCTATTAATGTATTCATAGTACAATTAAATTAATAATAGCTGACAATAGGTTTCAGATATAATCTGGCTAGATAGCCATGTAAATAAATTAAATGTTTCGCATGTGCGCTGATATATAAAGATATTAGATTAAAAAGTAATTACCGGTAAAACCTTATATAGTGATTTGCAAATGATGTGAAGTGATAGTAAATCAGAATTGGTCTATAAGCAGAATAGAGTAATTTCCGACAGTTTATGGCGCTTGCAGATAGTCCTTGGCAGTTTCTAGGGTCACTTGATTTGATAGGATTTCAGTAACAACCGCCAGTAGCCTCTTAAATTATCCGTAGATTGCGCGTTACAGTGTTAGATTATCATCCGATTGCAGCATTACAAAACGGAATTATAATTTCCTCCGAGACACAGTTTTATTACGAGATGAATATCGTTTTTATTCCGACCCGTCGAGGAATTTCCGATCCTATTATTGCAGACAACTATTCTACATTACAGCAAATCGAATTAACTATTATTTATCTCTTGAGAATTATTCTCCGCTAAAACTGCCAATTCCTCTATCATTTAATTACATTCATTATTATTCTAACAATGTGTTCTACATCTAATAACAATTGAAACTTATTATCTTGAAATAAAAACTTTATTTTATTGAATATTGGTCTGGTATTATCTCTCCTAGTTGTTTGTGGTATTGTCTGGTATTGTCTGATCTTGCTTGGTCTCGTATCTGCAGTCTAGTCTTGTTTGCTATTTTGTGGTCTTGGTTAGTCTTTTTAGCCTAGTTCGGTGTAATCCTGTTTAATTCGTTATAATCTTAGAAATACAGCTTAATCTGCTCTTTAAGCACCACTTATTACAGTACACCACCATTATACAGTAGGTTATAATTTTTAATTTTTGTGATTTAAATATTTGAAAATTATTTACTTATAAAATATTATATCGGTTGTGAATTGATGTCGGTGAATTATGCACGGATCATTTTAAATGTAAATGCGTAAGCAGAATATATCTCAATATCCGTAAAATTCAATTGCAAATTTCATTGACAGAAAGCAGGGTGCGAGAATGGCATTGTTTAATGTATGCAGCCACTCGGCAGGTCCTCGGCGAAGCTTGAGGGAGATTCAACACAGACAGATTCAAATCAGCGAGCAAATAAATATGAATTGTTTACGTTATTCAGATGTTTTCTAATTAGAGCAATAGTCGTTAGAAGGAACGAATGAATAATTTCTTTTTTCGCCTCCTATTTTTCTGTGTTGTGTTCTTTGTAAACTTTGTTTTATATATCGCTGCTGTTTCCTGATTATACATTGTTGTCGCTTTTAGGTTTAAATGGTGATACTAGAATTGAATATGTTCCCACGAGTAATCGCCATTTAAATATTTAACGTTTTACTGTGAATTGAAAAATGCTCTACGTTTTTACCACTAATTATGTGAAAATATTTTATAATTTGTGAAGTTATATAAATCTACACACATCACACGAATTGAGTTTGAACTATTTTCAAATTATGATGAAACAAGAAAATGACCTTCAACAATGAAAAATCGAGTTTTATGTTATCTTCTTCTATAAGTGTCGTGACCGCTTCGATCGTTGACTGACCGATCATAATTTTAACTTTGTCGACTGCTACACGAAACAGCTGGGCTGTTGTTTTGCCATACTATGTCCTTAGCTTTTTTAATCATGATGTCGTCCTTCGTCCTACACTCCTTTTTCCCATTATCTTTCCCTGAATGATAAGATGCAGTAGACCATATTTTTCCGGATGCCGCATAATGTGTCCAAGATATTCCATTTTCCGACTTTTGATGATGTTCCCCAGTTCCTTAGTTGTATTTAATGTTTGTAGGATTTCTATATTCGTCACTCTGTCTACCCAACTGACTTTTAATATCCTCCGATAGGCCTACATTTCAAATGCTTCGACTTTGCTTCATTACTGTGTCTGTTATCGTCCAGGATTCAACCCCGTACAGTAACACCGGGAATATGTATTACTTGAGCATTTTAGTTTTTAGCTCTACTGACAAATCGTGAGTACAAAGTGCTCATCTCATTTTGTAGGTACTTACCTTACTTAATAAAAGTTGTTCACGCAATTGCTATTCTACGCTTTATTTCTTCGCTGGGATCCCATTTTTTGTTAATTTAGCTTCCCAAATATTTCAATATATTTACTATTTCAAGTTGATTACCGTTTACGAGAATGCCTGCATCTTACCTCCTGCTCTTACTCACTATCATATATTTCGTCTTGTTGATATTCAGTTTCAATCCATATCTCTCACTACTTTGAAAGATTCTGTTCATAACATTCCGCAGTTAAATTTTTGAGATTGTCAGGATAAGAGTGTCATTGGCGTATCTGATGTTGTATTCATCCGTTGATTAACACGTCATCAATAAAGTTTTCTAATGCCACATTGACTATGTGGTCTGCATACTGAGAATACGTAGCCTTGTCGAACCACACGTTTTATTTCTATATCATTTGTCGTTATTTCTCCTGTACGTACATTTACTCGTTTGTTGCCAATTTAGTGCCGTTATTATCCTCAGGTCTTTCTCGTCTATTTCGATGTCATTTAGCATCTGTATCATCTTGTTGTGTTGGATCTTATCAAATGCCTTCTCGAAATCTATTGCCCAGATGTATACATCATGATTTACATCTCGACATCTTTGCACCAGTACTTGGGTACTGAAAAAGGACTTCGCGTGTGCCCATTCCGTTTCTAAATCTGAATTGGGTTTCTCCTATTCTGCTGTCTAATTTTTTATACACCTGCCATGGATTGTACGCAGAAACACTTTGAAGGCGTGGCTCATCAAGCTTATAGTGCGATGATCACCGCATGTGTTGCATATGCCTTTTTCGGAATGGTAACAAGGTTAAGTGCAGCCAATCCTTTGGTATTACACCAGTATCATAGCTTGTATTGAATACTCTGTGTAAGTTTTGATGCTAGGCTCTCCCATTATTTTCAGCGTCTCTGCGCATATTTCATCTCACCCTGTCGCTTTCCCTGTTTTTGTCAGAGCGATCGCCATTTCCACTTCTGGGCTTTTAATGGGTGATGCAATTTCTGCTTTTATTTCTATTAAGTTTCCTCTATCGTCATCAAGCAATTTAGCTATATATTTCTGCCACCTCTCAAGTTGTTTTTCAATGTCAAAGATTGCGTTTCCCTGTTTGTCCTTTATGATACTAGGCGTGCGGGTTTTGGTTATCCCTGCCACTTCTATAAGTTTCTTGTGTAGTTGGGTTGTCATAACATGTCATAGTTTCGTTGGAACCCCTCTATTTCTTCGCATTCTTTTCTATTCCATTTATATTTCGTTTCCCTGATTTTTTATCTTATTTTGTATTGGCGTTTTTGTATCTGGTCGAGTTTACGCCTTAGTATTTTCTTCTTACTTCCATCATCTGTAGGATTTCAGCTGTCATCCATGTTTGTCTAGCCGTTTTTTTTTTCATGTTGTCTGTCATTAGCTCTTATTTGTGTGCTTTTAATATTATGTCTTTGCAATCCTGCCACATGTTTTCTGGCTCTTCGCCTCGCACCATGTACATTTCTTCATACACAACCTTTCAAATTGCTTCTCCACGTGTTGGGTTATTAAATTTCTCTGTATCTATTCTTGAGTTCTTTTTTGTTTTGGTTATCTTCTTAAACCCTAAGCGCAATTTTCCCGCCAGCATGTCATAGTTCGAGAGTTCGTCTGCTTCTGGAAATGTTTTTACCGAAGTTATTGCGTGTCTGTATGGTTTGTTTATGCAGATGTAATCAATTTGGTTCCTTATTATTCTGTTATTTGTGTGTGCGGGCACAAGACCATATGTATAATCCTCTTTTAGGTACTTTAAAGAAGGTGTTTGTAATCATTAGTTGTTTTTACAAACAGAAGCTAGCAAACCTACCTCCTCTTTCATTCCTCTCACCCAGTCCGTGTCTTCCGATGTACACACCCTCTCGTCCTTCACCCACTTTTGCGTTAATGTCTCCCATGGTAATTGTCATTTGGTTACTTTTTGTCATGTTTAGGACATTTTCTATTGCTCCGTAGAATTTCTCTATTTCCTCTTCTTCGAAATCACATGTTGGGGCGTATGCTTGTATAATGTTCAGATTTACCTTACTTGTTAATAGTTTAATTCTAGATAATTCTATCAGAGTGAAAAACGGTGTTGTTCTTTGACAAGATTAACAAGATTCTTTGTTTAAAATAATTGCTACGCCATTTCTGTTTCCGCTTTCCATATCATCTGAATAGTTAAACGAAAACAAAACGAATGTTAAAGGTAAATGTGCTGAAAACAAAGTGGATACTGTTTCAGAAGAGAAAGAGATCAAGGAAAGAGAGTTTTGAATGGGAAGCGAGTGAGATAGAACAAGTTAGCAGTTTTAAATACCTAGGCTTTATGTTCCAACAAAATGTTAGTGCGCTGCACATATCAAGTATATAGTAAAAAAGTGTGGGTAGCTGCTAACAGGCTCTGGGATACATGGAGAGTATACTCGAGGGAAAATTTTAGGGCGAAAATGATAGTATGAAAGGCGAGCGTACGTAGTATTATGATGTTTGGGGCAGAAATCTGGGGTGTGAAAAAGGAAAACGATATAGAGAGAGTGCAGTTACAGTTTATAAAGAGGGCCCTGCAGCTAGAAAAGTCCACCCCCTGGTACATCGTTCAACAAGAAACAAATTCTAACAAGGTGGCAAATAACGCGGTTATGAAAGTGGCTAAATTTGAAAGGAAAGTGAATAGTGCGGTAGAAGAAAGAATAGTGAAAGACGTTCTGAAAGCGGTAAGAAAGGAGGGTAAAGGGAGTATTAAGGAAACAAAATGGGGATGTCTGCGCAAGCGTATGTATGAAAGAGGGGGATGGAAACAAGAAGAGATCGAGAGAATGATGAATGAGGGAATGTTAGTAGAAAGGATTCTGGCGACTACTGGAGATAGAGCTGCAAAAGAAGCAAAGGCACATAGATGAGGGTACCTATAATAGAGACTACAGCAAAATCCAACTTTTTGGCAGTTGCCAGAGTATCTAGTTAATCCTAAAGCCCCACAGGTAGCGATTGCCCGGTTTAGGTGCGGTAGTGAGGAAAGAGGTAGAAGATATTGGATGGCTGCAACAGATAGGACTTATGGATAGGTCCAGTATGTGGAGAAGGGGAGGAGCTGTGGGAACATTGGGTGTTAAGCTGTAGGAAATGTGAATGGAGCGAAGAGGAAAAGTCAGTGGCGAAAAACTGGAAGAAAGTTATGGATGAGAGTGGCTCCGGTTTTGTGTACATGAAAAAAATATTGAAGTGCAAAGGACAGGGTTAAAGGCTTCCTTTTTTTTGTTTTTTTTTTTATCTAAGAAGTTTTGAACTGTTTATTTTTTGCTGTATTAATTTGGATATTTTTATTTTCCGTTTCATTCTGGTGTCTTTTTGTTGTTTTCTTTGTTTTATTCTTTATTTTATTCTTGTCATACTAATGTACGAACGGTCGTGTATTTTCATTTATGCCAATAAAGGATTATATATATATATATATATATATATATATATATATAAAGAGTGGGGGTAATAACAATCGTTATTAGTTAAAGAAAGAGGTTAGGTTTGGTTATGTCCCCATGTTGTCCCCATGCTCTCTTCTTGTTGTTGCCGTTACGGCCCGTTTAGATCTTTGGCATTCTTCTCAATGGGGGTTGCCCACCTACTCCGGTCTCTTATGTCCGTTCCACACTCTCACGAAGTAGCACGTAGTTGAGCGAGGAACGGGAGTTTAGTCAGGTGACTCGGTCCGCCTTGTGCTTCCTCGCCTCGCCTTGGCTAACTTCGCTCCAGAAGCGGTTTTTCGTACCCCAGTCAAAGGGACACGAGGCGCAAGTACGAGGAAGGGAGAGTATCACGTCTACATTCTCGTGTTTACGCGTCCTTTAATTTAGTCAACTTTATGCAGGTGGGTTAGTTCACAACCGTTCTTGAACGATTAAAAAGCTAAACATGTTTTTATTTAATTTTATTAAATTTTATCTAATATTAATTTAAATAATATTAAAAATCATGAGCGATTGGTCCTAAGAACTCCAGTTAATTCCTTGAGGCTATTCAAAGGAAACCAGTTATTTGGAATCAGTTATTGGGATAACATAATAATAATTAAAAGCACAAATAGCTGCAGCAGCAGCTACTACCTGTTCGGTGTCGGTCATGGCACTGAGGTCCTCGCGAAGTAAGGCGAGAGTGTAGATGCCTTCTCCGTGTAGTTCCTCGCATCGAACAACTTCGGCAAGGTTCCTCGCCGAAGTTACTCCGCGAGAGTGTGGAGCAGGCATTACAGATATTCTGCTATTTGCCACCCCAATAAGTGTCTTGTATATTCTTATCTTGGTCCTGCGCGACAGGTCTTCGCTGCTGAGTATTGGGTGTAGACTATACAGGCAACGATTCCCTAACTAAATAGAAATTTGTAAAACCATCCCATGTTATAGATAATCATACAAACTGTTTTCCGTTTGTTTTAAGTTTGGATTCCCTAATTGTATGCGGGTTGTGACTTATTCGGATATTTTGTATTTTTAGTTCTTAATCACTTTATGAAAACAAGACTGTTTAATTGTGTGTGATTTTTAATTTTCAACTGTGTCAGAGAAGAAAGTTTATTTAGTTATATTTTTGTTATTTTATAACAGAATTTATTGTAGTAAAAAGTCATTTTAGTTCCTAATTAGTTGATGAGAACAAGACTATTTAACTATGTGGCTGATTGAACTATAAATTAAGCAAACTCCTTGACATTTTCTCTATTTGTGCAAAAATTGCAAATACCCGGGTACCCGGGTATACCCGGGTAGATGAAAAAATAATACCCGATACCCGGGTATTAAAAAAAGTCGGGTACGCGAAACTCCTAGTTTTTATGTTATAGAAATAAATTTTACAAACTCATTAGTATATCCGTTTCGGTACTTACGTATTAACGCCACAGCAGCGAGAGGTTGCTATACCGCGCGATATGTCGTCTGGATTTATCTGCTGTAATATAATCTAATCTAACCTTTATCCAATATTTTTTTCTTATTGCGGATGCTGAGGTCGGGCTTCCACGAGATATGTGGTCTGGATTTATCTGCTCCGTTATAACCTAGCACGAAAGTACCAGTGTTTCCAAGAATAGAAGACGAAATTCAATATCAAAATTAAAATTGGAAATGATTTTTTCCTTGAAACAAGTAAATTGAACTATGGCAGATATGATTTGAATCTGATTTTTATTTGCATTTGAAAACCCTGTTTCGCAGATTTTGTCATTATTGATAATTGTATTGAGAAATTTAATGTAAATCAGGTAGTCATCAAGATTCTTACTTAGCAAGATATTGTGGTCAAAAAGTCGCGAAACAATTCAATAACATAATATAACACAATATCATTTTAAAAATTAATTTATGAATGAATTGAATAGGTTTGACATATATGTATATATTGAATAAAACATTTCCTTTTACCTTGAATGTAAAGCTCATTTTAAACAAATTAAAAATACTTCCATAAAACGCTTTTAAATGTCGTGACTAGTGTCCTTTAAATATAATATTTATAGTTCGTTAAAAAATTTGCTATTTTAAATCAAATTATTATAATATTACCTTGAGGTAAATAATGCCACTGCAGCAAGTCTAAATTATAGTAATCAAGTTTATTACCAGTAATAACCATAAGAACCAGTGAACTATATTCAGTTTCTAATACAACTGTCCATAAAATATAATTAATTCACGTTATATATGTTTTCCATCGACTATATTAAATAATAAAGTACTAAAGTACTTGTTAC
Source organism: Phosphuga atrata (assembly GCA_944588485.1). NCBI lineage: Eukaryota > Metazoa > Arthropoda > Insecta > Coleoptera > Silphidae > Phosphuga > Phosphuga atrata. The sequence continues at coordinate 8,600,592 of OX155896.1, read as the reverse complement.
TTTAGTTTTTCTTTTCTAGTCTCTACATTGGTGACATTCTTTTGTTTTATCATTAACCTTCTCTAACTTATTTTTCTAGCATTAACATAAAATTTCTTGCTTGCAATCCTGGTTTACCTAATTTTATTTATATAAAAAAACCTGATTTTTTTTTATTTGCTATATATTAGATTACAATCTAGGCTTTAGACCAATAAGTAATTTTACTTTAACTTAAATTACTAGAAAAAAAATAAACTTACGTGTTGTCCACTGACGTCATCTTAGAATCCGTAAAGGGGAATCACTTCGTTCATCTGTTCTTATGCTGAGCGTACACCAAAACCAATTTTGTCGGCCGATAGCGGACAAAACTACCCGGACGGGTTAATCGGACGTGTATGTGCTTACACTGCAACAGTGTTACCACCAGTGTTACCAACAGTACTATCCTGTCGATTATTTTAATTTTGTAATGTTTGTCCCACATGAGTTGTGTCTATAATAGACCAACCCCTATTATAAACAAGTTATTAATTTTTCAATATCCATAGTCGTTTAGGTAGATAACAACAAAATGTAACTATAAATACACTCAATTTGCACTGTAGACGCCGGCAGTCTGGCTAGAAATCCCAACAAGTTCGGATCATCGTGATGATCGGCCGTTTTCGGGCGTCATTGGACGATTCAATCTCCGTCATCGCCCGAGCAACCTTCAGCCGATGACGCTTTGGGTCTTTTGTAACGCGAGCAATTAGTTTGTAACATTGGCACTATTCATTACATACGTTTTGAGCTCTCACGCTTATAATCTCAGATTATAGGTGTTTATGTTGGCCTTTGAGCGCTTGGGATCGATAAGAAAATTTCGTTCATTTTGGACACTTTGAGAGTTAGTTAGCATCAACATGGCGTATGCGAGATATGTTTATTTATCCATTAGTAAAAAACATGTTGGAAATTATCAACGATGAATTTGATGATTTTGATGAATATGATGTTATTGAAGATAGTGATGATGGAATGGAATGGAAAAATTGGCTGTATTTATTTAAATTTACATTGTAAAAAAGAACGTTTGGGGAGGCTTCAAAATTTTGTGGTTTAAAAGTTTAACATTTATTATTCCAAAATTATTGATCTTTACCTTCTATTTTATATTTATATATTATATTAATTATATTCACATAAATGTTTCAATAATTTTAGGGTGTGTCGATCAACATATAATTTTGTTCTTGATCCAATTACACCATCCTTAATCCCATTCCAGGATGAAAAATGTAAAATCCAGAGCTTCATCAGTTTCCATGTCTTGTGTTGATTATGAAAATAAATATTTACGCTCACATGGTGGTATTCGTTTTGATAGATAGTGAAGTTTGGCGCTGACCCTTTTGTTACCCTAACCCTGTAGCGTGAGCGTCTGCGAGCGGGAAATCTGCCTCCCGAAGTTAGCCACTAGCGTGATTTTTTACGCACACAGCATCAAGTTGAACGTTGAAAACGGCGTTTATGTTTGCCCAAAGCGTGTAAGCGTCCAACACGAATGCACCTTAACTCGAAGGGTTTGTTGAGATTGAATCTTCTCAATAGGCCTGTGTTTTCTAGGAGCTGGACTGCCGCAACATTCACATGGCGATAGAGTTTCCGCTCGTGAGCTGCAGCGTGTATTTTAATACTATTGTCCACGTAATCCATATGTAAGTTCCTTATATGTTCCTTAGTACTTTATTCTGAAACCTTTGTACGATTTGGTTATTTTGTTTGGCGCACCCCAAAATTTGTTTACCATAGGTCAGCGGTGGCGAAGCTATGGCATGTGTGTTAAGCTGACACGTTGGAATTTTTTATTGGAACGCGGGAGAAGGTTCACGGTTTATAGTACGGTAGCACAACGCTACCCCTAAAATGTTGTGCTTGATCAACAAAGACCGTCAGAAGAAGATGTAGATTAGTCATCGCTCATAATATCTTCTCGCATTTTAAATACCGCATCAATATTTGCTGCTGATCCCAAAATATCAGACCGTATGACAAGCTAGACTGAACGTATGGTAAAATATTTGCAGAATCAACTTTTACACATTCTCTTAGGTTTCGAATCAGATAACACGCAGTATTTAATGTCGAACATGTTAGTACAATATGATAGTCCGATTTTAGCTTTTGATTAAGTGTTTCCCTTACAAATTTTATTGATTCGAAGCCTTTTGGGTGATTTTTTATCAAATCATAGAAGTAAACTATAATCATGATGTAAGTTTTGCGTATATTTAAAGTCTATTAAAGATCTATACATCATCTTCCTAACATTTCTGATGTTAAATTGCTACTTTTAATTAAACCCTGTATGTCTAGGCTAGATAATAAATTGTTGGTATTGTCAGCGTACAAAATAAAATTGCATTGAACATTTTTTGCTTGGGCGAGATCATTAACAAATATCAAGATTAGAGTTTGTCCCTTGTTAGAGAACCTTGGGGTGCTCCCCACTTCTTAAATTTTCTTTCCGATTTTGAACCGTTTACGATCACTGTTCATCCTCTTTGATACAATGAAGATCTTACTCAGTTCTTGGCGAAGCCTCTAACTCCAGTATCCTCAATTTTTTGTGGAAGGAGCTTGTGATCAAAAGAGTAAAATGCTTTACTTAGATCGTAAAATAAAGCAAGAAACTCTTGATTACAATTTAGAGAAGTAATTATAAAATTAACACTATCCAATAGACAGTTTGAACACTTTTCCAGAAGCTTTTTTTTACTGTTTGCCAGCATGTTATTACTATCCAAGAAACATGATAATCAAGTCATAAATGCTGACTTAATTTTTTTTTTAAGTGGCTTTGAATACTACAGATTGATATGTAGTTAAAGGGATCCCGCTGTGACCCTTTATTTCTGGAAATCGGGATGGGCTTTGATACTTTCAAACAATATATTCAAGCTGATACGGTATCATATTATATTCAGGCTAATACGCTAACTGATATTCAGGCAAAGTTATCAGGCACGTCAGCATTTCATAATGTAGAAACTAAACAAAAATGGCACGCGGTCGTAAAAGGTTGGCCACCCCTGCCATAGGTCCATATGGGTTTTAGTATTTAGTTGTATAGAAGAACTTTAATTTGTATCGATAGGACTGAATTCCTACCTATTAGCCAATAAATTTCTTTATATCGAATTTCCAATGTTTCCTTTTTCTTTTTGATATGTGCCTTCCCGCGCAGCTTAGCATTGCGAGTCATGCCAAGATACTTTGCAGTATTTGCCTAAGGTAATTGATTATTTTTCCTATGTTATTTAATAAACTTTCTCCTACACAGGCATTTCGAATTTCCAAAATCCAAAATGTCGCACCGCTCTAATGTAGAAGTCGCTTTCAATTGTTGTCGCTGTAGTTTAGCTTTTAGAACATTCACGTTGCTATATGGAAATTTGTATATATTTATCAATAAATGAATTTAGGCGTTGAACATTGTATACACTATATATTTAAATCTTTAATAAGGTCGAGAGAATAGTAATAGGCTTTTAGTTGTCAAGTTTAGTCTTAACGCCTTTTTTAATATAGAAATTACGATTTCTGTCTTTAAAACCTCTGGAAACATTTCGATTTCAATAGTTGCATTAATAATGTGCGTTATAGTTCTGTCTGTCTAGTCCTGTCTATCTAGCTTCGCCTGTTTAATAATCAAATCAATTCAAATCAAAATAAGTTTATTTCATAATCTAAGAATACAAAAAAATGTTCTACATGAAATGTGTCATAGAAAAAAGAAAATATTATATCTAATTAACATGTTCTTGGTAATTTACTCTTAAGTAGAATTCTTCGATATTATATGGTTCCATATCAACTAGGAATTTATACAATTTTTTTTTTAAAGGTTTGAAAAAGTTGTTTAATCCTCCTTGGTAGTATGTTATACATTTACATATTGCTGTACGGTGGATTTCTTTCAGTTAGCGTCAGCCTCTGCTGCGGCAGCTGAAGGACTTCGCTGCAAAATCTGGTACACCTTAGACTAGGCTTGTTAAAGTTTCCAAATAAGTGCCTATGTTTCAGAACGAAATGTATAGAACTCACAGATAGTAAGTAGGTGTTGTTGTTAAAATATTAGAAAGTTTGAACTGGCCTCTGCAGGATTCTCTGTAATGTAGATTGTTCAGAGTACAAGTGGCTTCCTTCTGTATTCTAAAAATGCTTCTGATGTGGATACTATTTCCCCAAAACATAATACCAAATTTTAAGTCGGAATAAAAATTCGCGAAATACACCATCCTAAGAGCTGCAGTGTCCATATACCTATGAAGATATCTCAATGCAAAAACTGCCTTGCGGACGTTTTGTGACACGGGGAGTATGTGTCGTCCAATCAAGCGATTGATCTATAAATAGTCTAAGGAGCCTGATAGAATATTGTACCTCAAAGTCTTCGTTATTAGTTTGTAATCTTGGAGGGTACGGGTTCGTATCTCTTTTGGTTTTAAAAATGATAGTATTAGTCTTGTCTTTATTTATTATTAGTTTGTTCGTATGAAACCATGATATCAATGATGATTGCATTTGGACTAATATTGGACGATATTTGCAATTGGACTAATATCATCCACAGATTTGTTAATGATGAGTAGGGATGTATGTAGTTGCTCATCAGGTGTTTCTCAGTAGTGGATATCTGATGTAGATCATTAATAAATATTGAGAACAGCAATGAGCCATTCGTGCTTCCTTGTAGAATACCCATGTCACCGTCCTTGGAGAGGAATAAACAAATCCATGGGGAGAGTGAACCCTGGTTATCTGTTCCCTATTATTCAAAAGTGATTTGATCCAATCAGAAGCAACGCCTCTTATTCGATATTTGTATAATTTCTCTAACAGTATCCTATGGTCTACTAAATCATAGGCTTTCGAAAGATCCATGAGCATGCCAAATGGAATATTAAAGTTTTCTAGATTTTCTATTATTCTATGTATGCATTGGAAACAGCAGTTTCTATGCTACGACCTTTAGCAAAGCCGTGTTGATGGTAACCGTATTAAAAATTGTAACTATCTAGAAAAAATGTTATTCTGGTACATAAAATTTTTTCAAAATTTTTTGACAAAATAGATAGGACACTGATAAGGCTATAGTTGCCGATCTAATTTTTATCTCCCGCCTTATAAATTGGAGCGACGAGTGCACGTTTCAGTTTTTCCGAAAATTTACCAACCAATAATTAATTATTTATTATGAACAGTTTTCTGCTATAGCTCTACAGCCCTGGGTGGGCCTTGGCTTGAGTTACAACATCCTACCATCTCTCCCTGCTGTTAACCAATTGCAGCCAGTTTCTCACACCTAATATCTATAGGTCGTCGATTTAGTCATCTCGCCATCTCTTACGTGGTCTACCCCGAGCTCTTCTTTCATGTGGACTCCAGTTCGTTAGTATTTTCGGTCCTCGGGTGCTTTCCATACGCATAATATGTCCAAACCATTGTGTACATAACTACCAACTGTAGTGCCTTTACACGCCTTACGATGTCCGCTCCTCCAAATTAGTCTGTCCAGTTCAGGGTTTATTCTGTATCTCCATGTACCACAGTTTTCCTGTACGGGTCAAAGATTCTGCGTAATATGCTTCTTTCGCAGACTCGTAGTACGTTTTCGTTGATCGTAGATATGGTCCATGTTTCACACGCGTATGTTATGACGGGTCTAATGAGTGTGTTATAGATCTTTAACTTTGATTTGACACTTAGAAGCTTCTCTCCCAGTAGTTTCTTTTTCGCGTAATTCTCGCACTGATTTCTTCGCTGATTCTGTTGTCGTTAGTTATTTTCGACCCCAGGTAAAAGAAGGTTCTGACTTCTTCGAAATTAAATGCGTTGACTTGTAGTGGCTCTGGCCAGGGTGTTGTATCCCTGGTACATCTCATTAACTTGGATTTATTCACGTTTATTACTAGTCCGGCTACGCTATATTTCTGTTGTAAGGAGGCAGTAGCCTCTTTTAGGCTTTCTGCTGTTCGTGCTGATATAATTATATCATCGGCATATGCGCATAGCTGCTGAGATTTTGTGTGTTTGTGGCCTGTTATGTGCAGGTTTCTATTAACTGATTCAAGTATAAAGTTAAATAGCATAGCAGATAACGCATCACCTTGCCTGACCCCTGTTCCGATGTCGAATTCGTCCGTGAGTTTGGATGCTACTAGTACTTGAGCACTTGTATTGGTTAGAGTTAAGTTTACCATTCTTATAAGTTTTTGAGGAATTGCAAGGTCAAGTAACTGGTACAATAGTTCTTCTCTAGACACGCTATCAAAAGCTTGTTTGTAGTCAACAAACAGGTGGAACAAAGTTATGTTATGCTCATAACATTTTTCAAGCATTTGCCTTATTAGGTGTATTTGGTCCGTTGTTGATCGATTCCTTCGAAAAAAAAACCTCCTTGGTAGTCGCCAAATATCTCCGCTTCATATATTGATAGTCTATTGTATATTACGCTGGATAATATTTTGTAAGTGGTGTTGAGAAGAGTAATTCCTGGGTATTATGAACAGTAAGGGACTTAATATAGAAGGTAACACATTTTTTAGAACTATGGGGTGGGATATCGTCAAGGCCTACCCTTTTTGTATTTTTTAAATTCACAATTATATCTGATATCTCTTCTTTACTAGCTGGCACAAAGAATATATAATTTATATTTAACTCAATATTGTCATTATAATTAATATTTGGCTGAGATTCGGCTAATATTATAGCTCTGTCCACAAATAAATTATTAATTTTTATTGCACTAGCGCATGGTTCTCCATTTTGGTTAAAATAAATATTTTTCTTTTTAAGTTCAGTTATTTCTCTCACAATATTTCAAGTTGTTATTTGTAGATTAGTCGAAGTTTCAATTTGTCGCTTAAATTTCTCTTTCTTTTCTTTTCGCAATATCTTGATGAATTTTCTGTGATGATAATTGTATAAAATTTTAAATAAAGGGTTATGGGAAGATAATGTTTGGTAGAGTTTTAGGTTATTTTCCATCAATGCTAGTTGGGGGTTGGTAAAGACCCTTACAGTTGTGGTTTTCTTGCGTCTATGAATTTTAGGAAAGGCCTCGTTAAAATATTTCAAGAAAATATCCGTGAACAAATTCCATTGCGTATCAACATTATGACAGTCAACTTCTTACAATTCGTCCCATTCTATGCTCCCCAAGATCTGTCTGTGGTGTTTCAAGTTTTCTTCATTATAGTATCTTACCGTCTGTTTATTGTTGGTATATGCCTCCTCCTTTTCGAAATCCCGTGTAAGCAGTTGCTTATAATGATCGGAGATATTATGGTTACTGGTTTTAATGCTGAACGCTATATTAATGTTAACAATAATATTATAAATACATGTTGCATGTCTAGGATGAGAAACTTCATTTAAAAGAGATTACGCGTTATAAGATTCTAGCAATGACAAAAATTGCTAACTTGTGTTCGTGTTTTTTAAAATATTTATGTTGTAATCGCCAACTATTATATACCGACTATTTTTTTTGTAGAGCAATATTAATATTTCTTATAGTTTAAGGAAAAAGCTTTTTATATTAATCAATGGGGCTCTATAAATGCCTACTATTATTAGTACCTAGCTTCTCATTATTTTTTGATTCAATACCAGAACACTCAAAAACACGTGCTTCTGAAATCAAGTTATTTAATATCTTCCCTAGTTTCAAATATAATTCCATTTTTGCAGTATATAGCCGATAATAAGTAATAATAAGTTTGCGTCGTGCTTATTTAATTTTGTATGTTCTGGTTGTTTTTTCATCCTAACTTGTTTAAACTATAGAAACGGTCTGGATTATAAAAAGTGTAAAATATACAATTTCATTTAATTAAATGAATTTTTAATTGGCCCAAAGCGAGTATAATGGTCGTATAATGCCGAAAACTATTAGAGTATAAAATCTAAGTACATGGTGGATTTGAATTGAATGTTCATGTCCCTATAACCGATAATGCGACCGGAAACATCGAATTGATTAATCTGGGTCGAGGGAAATATATTTTGTCCATATTTTTGTGCATTTTTTTCTTGCCCGATTTTTGTTTTTTTAATTAAAACCAAATTAGAATTTATTTTGGAAGCCGCTTATCAAAATATTAAATCCGGGAATTGTAGTAAATCAAACAATAATGTTTGGTTTGATCTCACTAACGAGAACGAGGACCGCAGATAAGGATTTTTTTTTAAAGATGTCAAAAACATATTTCCGTCCCCTTTGAACGTGTATAAAAAAATTTAAAAAAGTTTTTATCTAGAATTTGATTTTGTTTGTAGATATTTCATAAAGTCAGAATAAGCAACATAATAATAATAATTAGATTGGAGTTATTATAATAGTTTATTTTATTTACATATATAATTTTATTAATCTTATTATAAATAATTGGGGTATACACAATACACATTGATACAACAAATTTAAAAATTGGAATATTATTTGATCGCTTTTAATAAAGCAGAATTTATCCGTTGTAAAATAATGAGACGCTTATATTACAGGTATGTAATAATTCACTTGGCAATTGTATACCTAAATTACTTAGTTTTGCATAATATTGTAATCCACCCTTTTACTATAGTTTTGGGGTTTCAATTTTCACTAGGAAAGATTAAGATTCCCATGAGAAATGATGTTTTGATTATACTTTTGAGAATATTAGTATTTGAAGCTGGTTTAAAGGTAACTGTTTCTCGAGATTGCAGCAATACTTTCTCTTGCAGATCAATTTTTCATTTTTAACAAGATGAACTTCCTTCAGTCTTAGAGTTTAATTAAGATAATTCGTAATAAGTCTACAGTGTCATATTTGGATCATACCTAGGGTCGTTTTTCGCTTTTTGTGGTTTTTTTTAATCCGTAATTGAGGAGGGGGTCGCCCTCACAACCAATACGCTGCTATCGATGTCGCAATATTTCTTGCTCCATTCGCGACACGTTTTCACTCCTTTCGATCGATTGCGATGTCCTTGGATTGATGGGTAGCCAGTCTTTGGTTAATAAGATTATTTTCCACTTGTTTCTACCATGTCTTCTTTGGCGCGTTTCTTTGTATTCTCCAGTCTGGCGGTGGCTTCCGCCAAAGGAGTTTCCGTGGAAACCGGGTGTTATTCAACCAGCAAACTTATTGCTAACTGTAATTCTTCTTCGATCGGTGTCTGTTGATTGCAACTTTCTCTAATCGTTTCGTTAGGGAGTCGGTCGTGGATATAAACATGGAGTATTTGTACCAAGCATCGTATTTAGAAGACCTTTAGCTTGTTTAGGTCCGGTTTGAGCAGTGTCCACGTTTCCGATCCATAAAGAAGAATAGGAAGGATTAACGTTCGGTAAAGATGTATTTTGGTTTTGATGGTGATATTCGTCCGCTTCCATATGCACTACTTGAGCGGGGCGAATATTGCTGTTGCTTGACCGATCCGGCTGTTAACATCGGCCGTCTACGCCAATTCCTTCTCTGCCACAAGCTGGTTGAGCCGTCGTACGATGCCTGAAGAAGTTAAATTATTTTCAGTGGCAAGTGTTCGGTATCCAGGGCTTTTCACAAACTGGCCCAGTCGATGCAATCAAAGGCGGAATTGAAGTCGATGACGGTTCGTTTGCCGCATCGAATTATTTTTTCTGTTAGCTGACGGAGAGCGAATATCTGATCGATTCATGCAACACTTGAGAGATATGAATGTTGCTGTTGCTTGAACGAACCAGCTATGAACATTGGCCGTCGAGGCCAATTCCTTTTCTGTCACAAGCGATCCCAAATACTTGAACTGTTGTACATATTCGATTTAGATTTCACCGAGGTAAACCCTCGCTTACGATCCGTCTGTTGTATCGGACTCCGCGTCGTTCATCGAATGCTTTCCGCATAATCGCGTCAATCATAATGTTGAAAAGTAGTGGCGAGACCACGTCTCCTTGTCGTACTCCTGTTCGAATCGGAAACTCCTCGGATAAGTCATTTTGGATACGAACACTGCTGGTTGAGGCGTCGTACAATGCCTGAAGAAGTTGAATGATTTTCAGCCTAAAGTGTTCGATATCCAGGGCTCTCCACAAACTGGCCCAGTTGATGCAATCAAAGGCGGATTTGAAGACTATGACGGGTCCTTTGCCGCATCAAATTCTTTCTTCCGTTAGCTGACGGAGAGCGTATATCTGATCGATGCATCCTCGCTGTGATCTAAATCCAGCTTGTTCTTTCCGGGTCGTTTGGTCTCGATGTTTCTTTAGCCTCGATTGTGTGATTTTCATAAATACTTTACCGACGATCGAAAGGAAACTGATACCACGACAGTTATCGCATTCTCGACTATCTCCTTTCTTCAGAATAGGCACAACGATCGCTTTCTTCCATGCCGACGGGATACGATCCGAATGCCATATTTTCGTGATGAGAACATGAAGCTGTTGCAATAAAACGTGTTCTCCGTCTATTATTCGATTATGCATCGATCGGATATTCGCTCTCCGTCAGCTAACGGAAGAAAGAATTTGATGCGGCAAATAGTCTGTCATAAATGACAGATGACATATGAAGTTGAGTTTCTAAGTTACTAAGATAGTTTCAGCTTGGAAACTAACTGCAAGTTTTAGCTAAAACTACTTAGTTTATAGATATTATCAAAGACTTTGAAGTCTTCAAACTTTGAAATTTCCAGAAGCTTTTGTAAAACTCTTCAATTTTCTAAAACTATTTAATTGGCGATATTTAACTGCTTAGTTACTAAGATAGTTACAGCTCCGAAATTATAATCAAAATAGCTTCTTTACTAAATAAATGTTACATATATATTCTAGTAAGTAAATAAGAATTCTGGATGCAGTTCTTATGAGTACTTATAAGGAAACATAATTCGTTCTGGAATAACCTCCTCCTCGGACCTTGACCTTGACCATAGCCAATTCCGGTGACCTCGACGACTTCGGGTCCCCCGCACACTTTCGGGGACCTTGGCCACTTCCAGTGACCTGGAAGACCTCCAATCATGATTCATGAAGTTGATTGAGAGTTGATTAAATCGGTAGCGTGGGGCCACCTGGATATCATACCCTGATTAAAGCTGTTTAAAGCTGATTAAAGCTGAGTGAAGCAGATTAAAGCTAATTAAATCTGATTAAAATCGGATTAAAAGCTAATTAAAGCTTTTTAAAGCTGATTGAAAGCTGATTAAAAGCTGACTAAAATCCGATTGCTTTGGCAACTCAGAGTACATTGAATCTCCTCCGCCCTTCACAATAACCCTCCTCACACCCAATTTTGAATGTTATGTCACGTGAATGTATCGTTAGATTCAGCTGATAAGACAAACCGGAAATTGTTATCAGTCCCATACATCCGGTCACGCCTAACCGACAGCTGATATGCCAGACAAGTTAAAACAGGAAATTGTTATCAGTGCCAGACATCCGGTCACGTCTAGCCAACAGCTAATAAACCAGACAATGTTTTAGAATGCTAAATATTTGCTATATGTATATTAGCTATATTATTATGCTATATGTAGGCACATATTATAATTCGTTATAAACTTCTCTGATTTCGACTATTCTCACGACTGCAGCAATTTTTTAAATTGTATGTAGTTTTTATTATTTTGCAACCTTATCATTCCCTTGAGAAGTAATATTTCTTATCAAGTATTCCACAATATAGACATGCGGTCACGCCTACAGGACTACGCGTCGTTCATCGAATGCTTTCCGCATAATCGCGCAACAGCAGAAATGCTAAAAGCGGGAGGCGGAACACTAATGGAAGCTCTGCGGATTCTAACAAACAAATGTTTGATCGAGGGGAAAATACCAAAAAAAAATGGAAGAAAGCAGAGGTCATTATCCTGCACAAAAAAGGCGACACCACAAACATAGAAAACTACCTTGCAATAAGCATGTTATCACACCTATATAAGCTTATGATGAGGATTATCACAAACCGACTCATAAAGGAACTAGATTCCTACCAGCCTTTGGAACGGGCGGGCTTTCGGAAAGGTCTCGGCACAGCAGACTACCTACAACTAATCCGAACATTTATCGAAAAGACAACAGTATACAATATCCCAATAAACATAGCGTTCATAGACTACAAAGCGTTGGACAGTGTCGAGACTTGGGCCTTCCTGCCGGCAATGAACGACGCAAGAATAGACTCGAGATATACCGCTCTAATGGAGGACATTTACAAAGAGGCCACCTTTCACGTAAAAATAAACGACGACCAACACACGGAGAAAATAAATCTCAACAAAGGGGTACGGCAAGGGGACCCTATCTCCCTCAAATTATTTACCGCAGACATAGAAAAGGTTTTCAAACATCTAAACTGGGACGATAATGGCATGCAGATCGACGGGACATATCTAAGTCACCTAAGATTTGCGGACGACATAATTCTTACAAGCACTAATATCGAAGAATTAAAAACTATGGTAGAAGAACTAAACAACCTGTAACAAGCAAATAGGGTTAAAAATGAATCTAAACAAAACAAAATTTATAACTAGTGGCCCTCAGGAAATGTCGATTGATAACATCATAATAGAAAAAGTAGAGCAATGTACATATCTGGGGTATACAATTAAAATTGACAAAGAAAATCAAACTGCCGAAATCAAACGCAGAATCCAACTGACATGGGCCGCCTTTGGAAAGCTTAGCCATATACTAAAAAACCAAGACGTCTCAATTTACCTAAAACGCAAGGTTTACAACAGCTGCATCCTCCCCGTTGCCACCTATGGCCTGGAAACGATGGCTATCACTAAAAATCAGCAGCAAAACTTAGATTGACTCAAAAAGCAATGGAACGTGCGATGCTGGGAATCATTCTAAGAGACAAAATGCGCAACACAAATATCTGGACAATAACAAAAATAATAGATGTCATAGAGAGAACAGCGGATCTCAAATGACAACTGGCAGGACACGTGGCCAGAAAGAATACAGAAGAATGGAGCCACCATATTACCTTCTGGAGACCCCGGGAAACAAAAAGAAGCGAGGGAAGACCCCAAAGGAGATGGATTGTTGACATAAAGACGATAGCAGGAAAACAGTGGATGAGAACAGTAAATGACAAAGAAGAATGAAAAAAAAATGAAAGAGGCTTATATCCAACAATGGAAATATAAAGGCTAATAATAAGAAGAAGAGAGGTCACGCCTACAGGAAATTGATATCAGTGCCAGACATCCGGTCATGTGATCTAACCGACAGCTGATAAGCCAGATAAGTTTAAACAGGAAATTTGTGTCATTGCCAGACATCCGGTAACATCTACTGGAAATTGTTATCAGTACCAAACATCCGGTGACGTCTACAGGAAATTGTTATCAGTGCCAGACATCCAGTCACATCTACAGGAAATTGGTGTCCGGAAGTCGTCGAGGTCACTGAAAGTGGCGAAGGTCGAGAGGTCATAGGGGAGGTGGTTCCAGAATGAATCATCTTTCCCTACTCTTATGGTTGACGATACCTGGAATAAAATGCCGCAAAATATCATTTACAACAGTTTCAAACATGCAGAATTGATTGAAAGCTATGCTGATTTATGTGTTAAAAATGCAGCAGAAAATAAATTTGTTGATGAAGATGACTTTTCTTTATCTTTGTGGGTACGAAACCTAAATTTAGACTCGTTAACAGCGCGAGAATGTGGGACGATTATGATATGATATTCATGAGATGATATTGATATTCAAAGCGCTCTCCTCACATCAGAAGAGTGGTCAGATCAGAAAATATCGTACATAATATTACAGCTGATGAACATAACGAAAGCTATGAGGAGGAGGAAGTCGAGGAAGAATCAATACATACATTATATTCTGGGCATTAAATTTGATACCAAGATGACTTTTGAATCACATATGGACTACAATGCAGGAAAGTCTTATCTGGAATCTATGCTCTGAAACGTTTGTCTGAATATGTTGGCAGTAAAATATTAAACATAGCCTATCACTGTCTTGTGCATTCCTTACTCACATACGTTATACTCACTTGAGGACATTCAGCGCATTCTGCGAGTTTATTTCGCTTACAAAGAAGAGCCATACTGTCTGGGCATGAGTTACCGAGCTGATACAAAGAACGCCGTTATCAAACACAGCATACTGACTTTACCATCATGCTATATATACCATTCCTTGATTCTCACGAAGGAAAACTGTCATAGATATATGGTTCATAGTGACATCTACAATTATGAAACCAGGTACAGAGATAACCTATTGCCTGTCTAACTTAGATCGAATAAATCTTGGAACTCCAGTCTTCGCAAAGTTTCAGAATTTATTAATAAACTCAATAAACCTCAAAATGTGCGAATGTGCGTGATTTGCAATCAAAAAAAGTCTGTGATAAAACAGTACCTGTATAAAGAGGCCTTCTATAATACAACTGACCTTCTAATTAGCAATGTAACTTCTATTATAGGATAAATTTTTGTAATTTGTATTAATATATAAGAGGTGGTAAATATGGCAAAATCCTTAAAGAAAAGAAAGGCGGCAGGTCAAGACATGGTACCGAATGAGGCTTGGATGATGGCAAATGAGCAATGTTTGGAGAGAGTGACTGACGAATTTAATAGAATATGGCGTAAAGAAGTTGGAATTCCAAAAAGTTGGACGGTGGGGGAAGTGATACCTGTCGACAAAAGTGATGAGACGGACGAAATTAGAAACTATAGGGGTATAACACTCATAGCTTCATCCTATAAAATGTTTGCGAAATTATTGGAAAGGCGTTTGGGGGAGGAAGTGGAAGGAAAAATGTTGCTACCAGAAACGCAAGCAGGTTTTATAGAAGGAAGCGGAACTACTGAACATTTAATAAACTTGAGGCATATTATCAACCAGGAATTAGCAAGTCCCAAAGGGTAAGCTCTTTGCTCTGTACCTAGACTTAAAGGCTGCATATGATACGGTAAATAGGAAAATGTTGTAAGAATGTTTGGAAAGAAGGGCATATCTGAAAAATTGAGAGAGAGCATCGAGCGGCTGTATAAAGAAACGTGGTGTAAGGTCAAAGTGAGTGAGAGTAAGTCGAGCGCTTTCAAAGAAGATATGGGTCTGAAGCAAGGTTGCCCGCTTAGCCCGACACTCTTCAATATATATGTGGCCGATTTGGAAAAGGTCTTGGTTGCTAGACAAGCAGGGGAAGTGGTGGTGGGGAGAAGAAAGTGTGGAATCTAGCGTACGCGGATGATGTGGTACTACTGGAAAAATCGGCAGGAGAATTGAAAGAAATGATTGAGAGATTGAAAATATATTTCGATAAAAGGTAGCTGACTGTAAATGTAGATAAAATAAAATAGATAAGGTTTAAGAAAGGTTGGGCAGGCATGAAGGATAGGTTCGAATGGAAGGGAATGGAGATTGAGCAGGTTGGGCATTTTAAGTAATTAGGGTTTGTATTTGGGAGTGGGTGTGGTAATAAAGAGCATATAGAGTAGGTGGCAAAAAAAGCGTGGGAGGCGGTAGTAAGGTTCTTGAAGGTATGGGGAAAAGAGTTTAGCACAAATTACCGGGCGAAGGAGATGATAGGGGGATAATAGGAAGGCTTGTTGGCGGAGTATATTGATGTATGGAGCTGAAATAGGGGGGGTGAAGGAATAAGAAGGCGTTGAAAAAGTGCAACTAGAATTCTTTAAAAAGGCCCTGAAATAAGACAGATCACCTCCTACCTATTTAGTACTGCAGGAGCTAAATGCATTTAAATTAAGAATTGAAGCAAGCCGACGAGTAGCAAGGTATGTAAAGTGAATGGAATGACTGAGGTAAGAATTGTAAAGGAAGTGTTCAGGGTAGCAAATTAATGGTAGGAGTATTAGCCAATTAATGGTAGGAGAGAGAGAAAAATTAGGGAAGGAATAGAAGGAAACTGTATGAAGGAGGTGGTATATCTATCACGGAAATGAAGAGGTTTAGGAGGGATGACGTGCGAGTTGACGAACGGCTAGTGGTAAGGCTGAAGGAAGTTGAACTGCAAAAACGTCAAAAGAAAATAATGGAGAGTAGGTATAGTAAGGATTATGTGGAAATACAAATATTTGAAGAGCGACCTAAATACTTAAAATCAACAGTGGGCCTGAATGCCCAGTCAGTAATTGCCAGGTTTAGATGCAGCTATGAAGAAAGAGGGTGAAAGTATTGGATGGATGACAAGTATAAGAATTCTGGTGTATCTGTGGTAGGGAAGGACGTGGGTGCATTGGTTTGAGGAGTGCAAGAAAGGAGAGTGGACCGAAAGAGAGAGAGAGAGTGTTAGGGAGGAAATGGAAACCGTGCATGAATGAGGATGGTAGTGGTTTGGTATTGATGGAAAGGATAAGAGGATGGAAGGAACAGGAGACGTAAACAGAGGAATAGCCCAGTGTAGTGTTTTTTTTTTCTCTCATTTAACTTGGACTTTATTTTTTATGATGTGCGCTTATTGATTGTGTTTTCTTTTTTTTAATATTTTGTTGTTTTTATTATAATACTTATAGTATACAAATAAATTCACGCTTTGAAGGGAATATTAAAGACCGTTATGTTACCTGAGAAGAAGGGCAAGGCAAGCAAGCGCGAAAATAAATTACTAAAAAGATTACTAAAGACTACTAAAAAGTTAAGTAAATATTTTTTCTTAAAATAAATAATCCAAATATTATTAGAAATATAATAATAATCTAAATATTATAACTCAAATATATAAGACTGAAGCTTAACAATGATTGCAGAGCCAATATCTTATTATTATCGCTATTTTTAATGGAATATTATTTTTTATATTTACGCTCTTTTGACTTTCTTTACCTTCATTCAATTGATGTCGACGATTTTCTTTGGCACAATACAGTAACCATTTTTATCGGTGTCTATCGTTCTATATCCATTAAATAATTCCATTGCACAAACGCTATGAACCAGCGTATAGGCAGTCAGCGAAAAAAAAAATAGATCTATTCGCTCCGACTGAAGTATACTAAGGTTTCATCTGTAAACAATTACATAAAATCCATAAAGAAGACGAAAAAAAAACGAGGCGTTATAAAAAATTAATTTTCCCATTCCAACATTTTTTTCACTCTCATTTTGTTTTGTTTCTGTATCTACGCGGAAAATACCACTTAGGAATTGGGAATTAAAAATCGTCGGAAATAATTTCTGCCCGTTTGTTTCTTTTCGTGCCAAGTCACGGCATTTCCTTTATTTTATTTCCTCTTTGTGGTCTATTTTCCTACTATGGGCAGATTTTTCATCATCTTTAAGATTTTCCATAACCTACATACCGACTTTCAGTATATTAATTGAACTTATTATTATGCAGTTGAAAGAGGCTTAAAATTACTAATAGAACTAGTTGAGCAATGCATAAATAACCGAAAATGGCAAATAAAATAAGAAAAAAATTTAAAGACAAAAATAAACAAAACAGCGAGATATAGATAAGGCTCTATAATAGATAAGAAGAAGGCTCCATAATTGATGGGATGGAAGGCAATAATAGATGATAATAAACTGTACTGGGGAAACAAATCAAACGACAAATTACTAAAAGAAGATGGACAACGTAAAAAATGCATTATCTTACATTTAGAATGAATGTATTAGTAAAGTAACTACATAATATATTAATGATAATAATTTATGGAAAACCGCTGTAAAATATTTTACTAGTGATACATTATTTGTACTTTTGTAAACATTTAAATTTTAAAACGTAGTGTAACCCTAGACATGAGAGGCAAGTTAATACAAGTAAGCTGACACGTGAATTGATAAAAATCGGGGACATTTTGTGAAAACCGTTGAATAAATAAATTGAGTGACAGAATTTTATATCAAATATTGAATACAAAAACAAATATTTTCATGAAATCTATTATAATCCAAAACCTGTAATGTTTGTCTTCAAACTTTTTTAACATTCCAGCATTTTTTTGTTGAAAGGGACAGACAAGATAATATTATACAAGACCAGAAAGAAGATTATACAACACCAAGTTTATACAGGACCCGATAATATCAGACTAGACTAGTTAAGACCAGAGAAAACCAAAAAAGACCAAACAAGGACAATAAAGATTAAACAAAACCAGACAAGATCAGGCAGGAACAGAAAAGAATAAATACAAGCCAAGACCACATAAGGCCCCGGGAACAAATTAGACCGGAGAAGACCAGACATGACAAGACAAAACCCGACAAGACCAGACAAAGCGGGCAAGACCAGACAAGAGTAGACTAGACAAGACCAGACAAGACTAGAAAAGACCAGACAAGACCAGGCAAGACCAGAGAAGACCAGACCAGACAAGACCAGGCAAGACTCGCAAAAAACAGACAAGACAAGACAAGGCCAAACAAGACCAGACAAGGTCAGACAAGACCAGACAAGACCAGACATGGCCAGACAAGACCAGGCAGGACCAGACAAGACTAGGCAAGAACAGACAAGACCAGACAAGACCAGACATGACCAGACAAGACCAGACAAGACTAGACAAGACCAGACAAGATCCGACAAGACCAGTCAAGACCGGACAAAACAGGGATAGACCAAGCAACACCGGACAGGACCAGACTTTGCCAGGCCGAACAAAACAAATTTAGTATTCAATTTTATTTATTGAACAATTATGTAGCCTGTTCTAAAATATCTTATGATTTGGCTACTTTTCCTTATAAGTTTTAATCTGTCCTGACATTTTTTTGTAATTGAATAATATTTGAAGGCGCTTTTATTTGAAGCTGATGTAATAAATCTTAACATGGTTTGGAACTAGTTATAACAATGCTAAATTTAATCTAAATATATTATGGTAAAGTGCTAGTCCAGTCGACAAAGCGGACCGCTATACAATTAATTACTTGGCTTATCGGTGCGTATTTGCAGTAAAGCTCGCAATTAATGTACAATTAGGAAGAATTACATAGCGTTCGCCGGCGTCCAGAATGCAACGCGGAACTGTTTACATTACCCGAAGCGTCTATTAAAAAGGTTACAAATAGTTTTTTTTTACGATTTCCTTTAGCCTTTACACAAATTGATTATACAATTCAATGTGATGCAAAAACATATAATGCACAGAAAAAGTTTCATAATTACTAAATCATTGATAATTGATTGCAGCTTGCACACTACATTTCCAAACATAAAAATCACTACAAATGGAATACTAAACTCATTCTATAAATATCTCAATTTTATGTCACTCAAATCAATTTGTAAAATTATTTCGTCTGGGAAACCAGCCTGCGTGTGAGGTTCTCACTCAACACTAAAGTCAAGTGAAAAAGGGGGGTTTTTCACTTGGCTTTAGTATGCATTTATATTTTAGCGCATTCGTCTACACTGGGGCTCCATAGAGGATGATGGAGGAAACGAGGAAATTACGAATGCTAACATTCTTCGTTTATTTGTTGTGGGTACATTAACATTTGACATTATCCTGGCGAGAACGTTGAAGGTGTTTGTGTCTTTCTTGCAGGTTTTCTTTATATGTTCGGTCATCCGTATATCCTTGTCTAGGTAGGAGCTCAGATATTTTAACGACTTTATCGATTTTGTTGTTTCTCCGTTTATTTTTATCTCCAGCCGGGTGAGTTTCCTGCGGCCTGCGTGAAGGACCATTTCTGTTTCTTCGGCTGCTGGTTTGATGCTCATTCGCGGAATCGCGTCGCGACGCCCACTTAAAACTGTTAATCTGCACAGAGAAAAACTTGAAAGTCCATTTGAGACACCAGAATGTCGCGTTTTTAAAATTTCAAAACGTTGACCGGCTTGGTACCGGCGCCGCGTCGCTGCAACCACGGAGTAGCTCGTCACGGATCGAAACGTATCGGTCCAAACGGCGAAATTTTCGCCGGAAGGTGGGATCAGTCTAACCGCTGCACTTTCGCCATTTCTGGTCGCAGCGACTCGAAACTGCACGCGTTCGATTCGGGAAGTCGATAGTGCAAGATCGTCCACGTATGCTACTGTAGTCACACCACTTTCCTTTTTTAGTCTCAGGATTCCTTCGCAGAAAACGTTCCACAGTGTTGATCCAAGTACCGATCCTTGTGGTACTTCGCTTGATATCTTTATTTTTGTTCCAGCCTCCGTCACCACGTATCTCTCTGCTAAGTAGGATTTAATTATGTTTAGGAGGTATTCGCTGACATTTCTCGTTGTCAAAGCGTCATTTGTGCCTTTCCAGAGTGCCGAGTTAAAGGCGTTTTTGATGTCCAGTGTTACCAGTGCACATACCTCTCTGTACTTGATTACTTTCTGTTTGTTTTCGTTGACCTTTTCCAAAACTTTTCTGATCGCGTCCAGTGTTGATTTCCCGATTCTGAAGCCGAATTGGTTGTCGTGTATGGCTTTATTGCTCTCTAGTGCGAGTCTCGATTTAATGAGAGCCTCTAATACTTTATCCTACGAGTTTATGAGGCAGTTCGGTTTATAGGATTACACATCTTGCGCATTTTTTTGGGTTTCTGAAAAACAACTTGTTGGAGACCTTCCATATGTCTGGAAATTGTCTGGAAATTTCCTATCAAGGAGACATTTGTTAATAACGCTGGTTACTGTCTCCATTTCTGTATTAGACACAAGTTTCACCAGTTCGGGTACAATGTTGTCGGAGCCTGGTGCCTTTTTGTTTTTAATTCGTGCAGCAGCGGTCGTTATTTCAAATTCTTCTAATTTAGGGGTGTTTACTTGTTTCTGCCCACTCTGTGACAGTGTGACTTGTGAATAGTTTTTTTCACTTGATTTATCGCTTATTCTTCTGTTAGGATGGTTTGGTTCTTAGTTTCAGTTTCCCGATTGCTATTTTGTACGCCTTCCCACATATATCGTTATTAAGATCATTACAGAGTGCTTACCACGATCTGTCTATTTCTTTTGCAATTTCTTTCTTCAGTATTTGTTTGTGCTTACGATATTCCTCTTTGACCTTGTTCACTTGCATTGATTTTCCGTGTTTTTTTCTTTGTTCTTGTAAGTGTTCTTCTGGTCCGTGATCTTCGAAGTTTACCAATTTGACGTGTCCACCAGTATACTGGCCCACGGTTACTCTTGTGCTCGCTTTTTGGGAAGTCTTTATTGCACAGCTCTGTTAATTCCTCCGTGAGTTCTTTTGGAGTTGGTGTTTCTGGGTTTAGTAGTAATGCGTTTCCTGTGTTTTTGATAAATGTGGCCCATTTGCGTTCCGTGATGTGCCAGACACGCCGGGTTGGCACGGGAGGGTATTTTTCTCTGCAGCAAGTTCAAAGTGGATCGAATGGTGGTCGCTGAGGTTCTCAGTCTCATCGTCTACACTCCAACTTGTTGCCTAGATTTACAGATACTAGATTTTTGGCATCTATTAACTCGTCCAGTAGTTTTCCTCTTTCATTTTCTATGGTCGTTCCGAACTGATGCGACTTTTTGCGTTTAGGTCTCTTGCCAGGAGTACTTGTTTAGTTGACGATTTAAGAATTGTCTCAAGAACGTTCAACAGTGTCAGGTAGTCATGTTTGTCACTGTTGGGGGAGAAATATAGGGAGCACACCAATACGGTGGGTAGTTCCACCACCGCCACGCCTTTAAAACTGTCATGTTTGATTACATCTATGTTAGAGCCGGTTCTAATGAAGCTAACATGGTCGATATCGCAATACTATTTACTTGCTCTTTTTTTGTTCGGCTCCTGACCTATGATTATGTATATGCCCTCGTGAATCATTACTTGTTGGAGCAAATTACGTGCCGCTGCGCTTCGGAACATGTTTTGTTGAATGAAGTTAATGGTTCATATTATCTTCTGGACAAGCTGGGGCTGTTTGTTGTGTCTGTTGGTTCCAAGTCTCTGTCCGTAATGTCCCGTCTGTTTAGTCTCCTCTACTTTGGCAGCTTATAGTAGAAAGATTCGTATTTTCTGCTGTTAGCATTGTGTCCTTCTTTTTTTACAGATTGAGCATGCTTGTGCGTTCGGACAGCCTTTAGCTGAGTGCCCTTCACTTTCGCAGGCGTAACACAGTTTTGATCTGTCGAGTCCGTTGCAGTTTTACGCCTTGTGTTTGTATGCCCAGCATTTGTAGCCGCGCTTGATTTTTATTCGTTTCTCTATTGAGCATCGCACAAAGCCCACCTATAGATAGGGCTCTTTTAACAATTTGTCCGCGTCCTCCTTGTTTACTACGAGTGGCTTGGGTGTAGTTTGCCTTCGGTCTTACATCGCTGAGCTTTAGCATTTTGTTCTCTTTTGTTTTTCTCGTCAGTACCTCTTCTTGTTCTGCCGTCTCGGCCATGTCTCTTATGTGGAAAGTTTCCGTTACCACTTTAGCGCCGGACCTTCTCACTGTAAGGCCTACTTCGGGGTGTGCTTTGGCAAGAGCTTTCCTTAGATTAGAGCTTTCTCTTTCGATAGGATCGACCGTTATTAGGACCTGTCCTTCTCTTGTGCTCCTGATCGATCGGATGCCTTCGATTGCTTTGTTCTTGGTGAGGATTTGTTTTACGGTCCCAAGTGAGTACTTGTCAGACTACAAGTACACACTTGGGCTTTTTCACTAAAATTAGTGCCTTGGTGTACATCGGTGATTTCGGCTTTTTTTGTATTTTCCGTTTTCTCCTTAATTTGCTGGCTCGTAGTATATATGTCTACTTTAGAGCTTGTCTTGTGGAATATGCCTTCCACCATTTTGCGTCGGCGCGCTACTGACATGGCCTTGATATGGTCCATTAAGATGGTCCCACTGGTCCCATGTACGCAACGTATGCAACGCATTACGTTATCTAGACTCGGAAAAACTATGCCATAGAAACACACTTATCGTATGCAACGCAATCACACGCCTCACCCGCAACTTCGATCTGGGATGTCCAGATCGGCGTGGGAAGGTAGACAGGATGTGCGTACGCTATCCACGCGTGTCATTAGTGTGTTTCTAGAACCCATGTGTTGCACGTCAGAAACAAATAGACCTATGATGGAAGTGTTCCCCTCAAACTGGATTTTAGACATGCGAAAGTACATAAAGAATCGTTCTTCATAAAATTTATCTTATGAACCCAATATCTTCTCTTCTTAACTTTAGTTTTTATGTTTGTGGCGTGGAAATATTCATTTAAAAATAGTAAACTCAATAAAACATCCTCAAACTCGCTATCAGAATCAGAAAACATGACTGACAGACGCACTAGTGCACCTTCTGAGAAATCACAACAGCGCCTGATGCAAAATTTACGTTGCATATGCGGGACGAGTGTGCACACCAATTCTCCCACGTTGCATCGCATATGTTGCGTACGTTGGACCAGTGTGTTTCTACCTTTATAATCTTTTTTTCGCCGTTCGTTAAACCTCTCAGTTTTACGAGTTTTTTCCAGATGTCGGGGTCCCTACCATTATGTTTTATGTGCATGATCCTTGTAGGTTTTAGATTTTCTACGCCTTTATCGTATCTTATTTTGGCGATTTGCTAAATTATTCCTCCGTGTGTGGTGCAATTCTGGACATTTTTGTTTGTACACTTTTTGTATGCTTCTCTCCCTCTGCATGTCGTCGGGTTCGACGAGCACGACTTTAATATGCGTTTGGATGTAAACTCCATTATCCCTGGATTATGTTTAGTCTAGAATGAGGTGTAGCGATCCGAGCCATATTAAAAATATTGGATGAATATCGAATACTTAAAAGACAGGCAGAAAGACCATATGGCATATAGCCCTTTCTATAATGCATATAGTATACAATAAATATATTCTCTCTCTCTCTCTCTCTCTCTCTCTCTTAATCGACAATACCTATCCGAAATGTTTACCAAGACACTCCATAGGTGCTAATACAAAAGACAAACACTATATATACTCGATTACGAGTAAATGCTACATTTGCAATTAAGCTTGGTTTAAATTTGTATTGGCCTAATTTCCTATAATTAGTTGAATTATTCCATTCATCACGTTAACATAATATAATTTCTTTGGTTGCCCTCAATGGATTAAACAAATTGTTTTATGTATCGATTGAATTTTCTAGTAAATAATATTTATTAGATGAATATAATCAGATAAGTTTTCTGCTTCTTGTGCATCTTCTTCAAAATTGAAATAAGCTAATTGTAGCTCTTATGAGGGCATAATTCGTTCTTCCGAGTTTTTTCTTGTTTCTGATTTAGTGTTCAAGTTCTTATGGATTAAATGTGTTGTTGGAAGAAATAAGAGTAAACAGAAATCTTAAGTTTCCTCTATCTGGGGCGACATAATCTACTGTAACATTGATTATAGCAGTCAGCGGGGATTTGAATCAAGCGGAGGAATTTCTGGATAGTCAAAGCAGGACAACTTGTATAACGTTCGCGAGTTTACAACTTTATTCTAGTTTTGGGAATTTATACAGTAAACAAACTTATCTGTCCGCTTTAATTATTGCAGCTGGATTTATTGTATTTTTCATATCGCGGTGCTAACATAAATAATTCATTAATATATTACATTTCATTATTTATATATATATATATATATATATATATATATATATATATATATATATATATATATATATATATAACATTAATAGTCCATATTTTAGTATTTCATATAGAAATTTCTGTATAAAATATACATATTTTCGTCGTTAAATTTATAACAATATTTGCGTTATTTGAATCAAAAGTAATATTGAGATTGAACCCACAATGAGATAAAATATTTTACTTATTTAATAATAGTAAAATGTTAATTTGTTAGGAAAACGAAAGACAATTCCTTACCGTTACTGATGAATTTTAACTCCAGAACATTAACCGGAGGCCCGGTTGGACACCGCTCGACCACTCGGGCTGATAAGTCGGGTCGGGTTTTTTGTCGGGTTTATAAGGTTGTTTCTCAAATTTGGAAAGATGTTTCTCAGGTTTATAAGGCTCTTTCTCGGGATTATAAGGCTGTGCTGAGAATGCAGTTCCTACCAGAAACATACTATATAATCAATATAAATCTTCTTGCGTTATTTTTTCCTCTAGCTTCCTACAGGCATTATAAAATAAAATTGTATCGTTTAGTCTTCAAAAGGATTTCACATTATTAGTTCCAGATAAAAATTGAAAATCTGGAGGTGATTTTGTAAAAATGCTTTCTTCAAAAAAAGTTTGCCATAACTGATAACGACGCATAAAAATCTATGGAAGGCAACGGGTTCTTCACTCCTGGGATTAACAAATTTTTAAATTTCATGCAAACCATACATATACTAATAAAAACATACTACCACTGCCACTACCTTCCAATCTTATTCTGTAGTCATTAGGTCCATCCTTGAGCATATTCCTTTCTCAATGGTGTCCATCTTTCCCTATTTTGTGCTAGTTGGATCCATGCTAGTCCGGCTGTTCCTATATGGTCATCATACCATCTTATTCTATGATGTCCATTTTATGATGCGCCTTCCTATCTCATCTTATAACTTGTTGTAACGTAACTTGCCCATCTTTATATGAGGATTGCAATTCTTTCTCCGCAATATTAGTGACTTTAGTTATTGCTCGTATTCTTTCGTTTCGCTATCTGTTTCTCTTTATAATCTCTTGTTCAAAAACTCTAGATTTAGGTGTTGAGTTATTTTCTTCTTTCGCAGGATGATTGGCGAAAGCCACCCATCCTAGCCTTATTCTTCTTCTTATTTATTCCTTCTGTTTGCTTTGGTTGATAGAAGGTTCTTCCTGGATTGGAACTACAATTGAATTTCCCACAATCTCTGATATGGCATTAAATTCTTCTGCCATGCAACACTACCTATTTATGTGAAATTACCTTTTTACCTTTAACACATATCAAATCCCAATATCATTCATCCATTAAAAAATGTTGAAGAGATTTTACACCCAACAATATCAAATATTGCACCAAGATTTAGTTTTCTATGCGGTACTTAACCACTTAACGGTTGCGCTCGGATAACTTCAAACGGACTAAGACTGGAATATATATCATTATTGAAAAAATGCTGTTTTGATGAGAAACAGGTATATAATTTTTGTAACTATAGTAAATACAATTTTAAAGCAATTAGAAATGGGGTCGTGAATGAAAAAAGTTAAAGAAGCCCCGGTATATATTAAAAAAACCTAACCTTACCCATTCAAACTACCAAATTTATCAATGCCAAATAAACATTTTAATTCTTCATTTCATTCTGCATTTTCTTATATGCGTTCAGATATAAACAAAAAATAGCTTCTCCGGAACAGCTTAATAGGTAATTAGATGCTTCGGAGGCGAAGGTGTATAATTGCAAACGAAATTTTCTATATTTATAATATTATAACATAATATTTTCCATTTAACTTATTACACAGTGGCCATATGTCTAGTGCCATATGTTTGTGCCATCGTTTCTAGTGCCATATGTCATCACAGATAAAATCCACTGTTAAAAAACTCTTGATTTAGGTTAGGTTAGGTTAGGTCTTGTAAATTGCAGAGAAAATTGAAAATACTTCCAAAAATAAAAAAAGCACAGTTTTACTACGCAAACTTTCTAAAATATGAAAGTATTTTGCCAAGTAATTATTTGTTTCTCGAACCGGCAGATATGTTCATTTTAATTGCCAATGGCAAATTTTTAATAAAATTCCTGATTAATGGTTTTTATTGTAATCTAATTCTTTAGAAACCACTTGATATTCTATTATGCAGTTACGTTAGTTCATTTGAAATATTAATCTACGATCCATATTAAGATCATAAACGATGAAATGATTTTTCACTTTTCTGCTCTATTCTGGTGCATCACTTTATGTTTTGTGATTGAGTATTCAATAAACTTTTTGAATTACTGATCAAAAACCTTTGATGAATCAAAGCGTGATCAAGCGGCACATCACTTATCTAATTATTGTATTTTTTTAACTAATACTTTTTACTTACCGCTGACCATACAGTTAATCCATAAGTTAACCTCGTTAGTTGTTAACTCGTTAATAAAAAAATTAACTTCGTTAATCGTTAACTCGCTAATATAAAAGTTAACTTCGTTGATCGTTAAAGCGTTAAAGTTTCGAAAATTTAACGCAACTTAAAGTTAATCCTTAAAACCATCAAAAACGTACACCGCTTTTGGTAACTTTTGGGATAGGATACATTGGTAAATAAGACAAAAACAAGTAGATAGATTAATTGATTTACTTATTACAAGCGACAGTAGCGACCCGCCCTGGATTCGCACGGGTAGCAGAGCATATACACACCTACTAAAGACTAACTAATACGGAAGAAAAAGGCTATTTAGCCTTAAAAGGCGAGTATTTTTGTATTATTCATAAGTTTTCATTAGTTGTATGTTCATGTTGCCTTTCATGAACACAAGCATATTAAAATTGTCATCTAACAGTGATGAGCGTTTAGCTCTCAAAATATCTTTCCCTGTAGAAAAAAAGTCGTTCTTCTGTGGCGCTTGGTGGGATTGCAGAATTATATTTCAAAAAAGATTTATTAAAACTTGTACACCTAGAAAGGCAGCATCCGTAAAAGATTAATTTGACATTCAGTGCAGCCAAGTTCGCACCAAATTCTGCGCTTTGTTTTTGAGAGATTTTTGGCGTCCTCTAGACCTATCTTCAGACTGAGTAACAGCCGAAAAAATCTTTTCCTTCTTCATTATTGCTGCTTGCGCTAATATTAGCACTACCCTTTTCATTTCCATTTGCTTCCCTTTCTCTACTCAGCGTTTTTTGCTTCCAAAGTTTCTTGACTTTTGATAACTTTCTGCTATCATACTTTTGCAGCCACAGTAGTCGACACTTTGGGTGAGAGGCTGCAAAGCCAGCTGCCATTTTTCATCTTCCATAAACCGTTTAAATCTTTATTTTATTGCAGATAATAGGGTATTGGCAAAGGGGTGCCACAATGAATCAGGTGGCTAAGATCTTGCAGTTTAAACACTGTTGTCGCAATAATCCTTAATAGAGTCCCACGATATGCTTGAGCTTCAGCCTAAATTAAGTCAAGCGCCGTAGCTACAGATGACATGACCTGCAAGTAACCGCGATGCCAAAAGATTCACCAATGCTTTGTTCACGGAAAAGTACACTTTAAAAATTACAGTTTAAAATAGTAGCAGCGGCCTTACGAATTTGAAACAGTAAAAACTACAATTTGCTTTTGTTAAAATTACAGTTTCCGATATTATTAGTAAATATTTAAAAAATTACAGTGTGCGACTGCTATCTTTACAAATTTGTATTCGTAAGGCCGCTGTTACTATTTAAAGTGTAATTTTTAAAGTGTACTTTTTTCCGTTTAGACATAATCTTTTAACATGACGAGGTGAAAGCAAATCGCTTCTACTGCTAATTCTATCTGCACCAACATCAGAAGAATTCAAATACACAGCACTTGAGGAGGGCTTCAGAACGGTTTTCTTTTTCCCACGAGTTGACGCTGCTCTTACTTTTGCACATATTGCTGCACATATTTGGTTGCAAGCATCCTTTTCACATGTTGCTTAAGATTATTAAGAATAGACATGTGAGCCTTTATTGTACAAGCTTTAGGCAAACACAGTTTGCATTCACGAATCAAACTTCTGTTCTTCAAGTTTTGATTGGAATACAAAATAATCACTCAAGTGTGGCCAAGGATTTTATTTAGTTTCACTTTCAGAGCTTTGCGTACTTTGAGAAGAAGTAGTAGTGTTCATGATGTAAACATGTAAATGTTATACCATCAACTATTTCCACCAACAACCAACACAAACGAAAAAGATAAATATACTAATAAATCTAATTTTGACTCAATTCGTTTCTGTTTTATTAGCCGATAAAATTTTAATTACATTGAAGGGTCTCTCATGGCACAAAAGTGCAGAAAACCAAATCGTACTTGCATTTATATTTATTATTGTTATAAGTCATAAGTGGATTAGAGAACAGAGTAATTTCTTAATTGATACATTATCTATTTTAGTTTGCCCCAATTTATATTGTAATAAACTTAAATTTTTAATTTTTGAATTGATGATACATTTTCAAATTAATTGTAGAAATTTATAGGTACGAATTTAGTTTCACTGAAAATGTTTTTAAAGTAACAACAAAGAAACTGAAAATTGATAATAAAAGCATCCCCGGCAATGGTGTAGTTTTCTAATTAGCCCTAGAAAAATTCAAATTTCCACTAATGTATGTGTGGCCTAAGCCCCAGTTGAAACCTTTTTCTAGATCATATACGAGCAAGATCTTGTGTATATATTTTTTTGCCTAATCTCTTGTTTTATGTGGATTCTTTGAAGTACAAAATATATTTTTCTTTCATATAGTTGGAAATAGCATATAAACATCACTTTAGCCAATTTGCGAGGGCAACGAGAATGTTGTTCGGGAGAGGTTAAAGAACGTGTTGCGTCTGTTTTGACACTTAACTTACACTCAATTTCGGTTATTTATGAACTCAATAATACTTCTTTCTTATAGAACTTTGCTACATTTTTTTTTTTATAACTTAATCACTTTTGTTATAGAAATTTCAGCTAAATATTTGTATATTACAATTTAATTAAAATATATTGATATTGAAAACAACATTATTTAGAGCAGTGGTTCTCCAACTTTTTTTTGCTGCGGCACCCTTATGGAGTTAAAAAAATCTCGCGGCACCCTTGTCGGGCTACAAAATTTCGCGGCACAGCTATCCTAAAAACGGTTTGAAAATTTACCAAAATAGAAAAAAAAATATAAATTTAATGCTCAATTGTCTTTAATGGGATGTATAAACTTGTTTGGAAGATTTTTTATCATTTACTTTAAGTTTATCGGACGTTTGGTTAATTTCACCCTCAAATCACTTGATAGAGAGAGTTTGCTCCTACCTGTTTTTATTGTAAGCGAATGTTGAAAATGCAACATTGAGAGAAGCGGTTTCATTTAGTTTTTCTAAGTTGTCGGAAACGTATCCCAATCGAACCAATTCGTCTCAAACGAACTTGAATGATTTAGACTGGCAGATGTCTGCTGGGATATTTCGTCTCCTCCGACGATGCTGGTTGTCATTGAATCAGTCGCTTCAGAAGCATCAGTGAGTTCATCACCTTTCCGTTTTAAAAACTCAGACACGTTTGCCTCCTCATGTAATTTTCTTTTAACATTTTTTTACATTTCTTGATTATTGCTGCGGCACTCCAGGCATACGTTCGCGGTACCCCAGGGTGCCGTGGCATCCAGTTTGAGAACCACTGATTTAGAGCATTTAAGAAACTTTACATTGTTATATTAAAAGGTATAGTTTTGTATATCTTAATTAATAAATTTGTTTTTTGTAAGTGGGTTAAAATTACATATGTTTACTGTATATGGACCATTGAATTATTTTTGTACACATTTTATTAAATTTTACGCCTACTCCTCATATCACTAGATAATTTTAAGAAGTTGAGGTGCAAAAAAGTTGGAGGGGGAGGGGGGGGTTAGGGAGGAGCGATACCAGCCTACAAAAGTAGGGATACGGCAGAAATGATAAACCATAAGGGAATAACGCATGGATTCATCTTATAAAATGTTTGCCAAACTATTATAAAGTCGTTTGAGGAAGAACTGGAAGAAAAAAAGTTGCTACCAGAAACACAAGCAGGTTTTATGGAAGGAACCACTAAGCATTTAATATTTAATAACTAAGATTATATATCGACCAGGAAATTGCCAAGTTCCAAGAACCAGGAAGTTCCAAGGGTAAGCTCTTTGCTTTATTCCTGGACTTACAATTAGAGTCTTCATATGATACTGTAAACAAGGGAATGTTCTGTAAATGTTTAAAAAAAAGGTATATAAAGGTGCTCACAGACAGGCGCGGAAGTATCGCTGCCGCGAATGCTATGTCACCGCGGCGGAGCGATTGACGTGGCGGCTTATGTATATGTTCAGATAAACAAGCGCGATTTCAGTCATAGTTGCGGTAGTGCAGCGTTGCATGACAAGTACGCGGTTCGATTCGCTGTCGCTGTGTTTTGAAATGCTGATCTCTGTAATCACATTGGTTTTATGAACCCATGTTTTTTTTCTTTTAATTGAAAATTAAATTGAGTTTTTATGTGTTTTAAACATTAAGAATAAATACAAAGTAATATCTTATTATATTCATGTTTCTCTAAATTCAAAATAATTTATTTACATTATTTAAGCACCCGATACAAACAGGACTAAATGAAATATGTCAAACAAAAGAAAATAGAATATCTTATGCAGACAATGCTTAAAATAGCTAGCTTCTTTCTCTGAGGAAAAGCATGACTATTTAGGCTCCTTCAGACCGACGCGGATTGTTTGCGTCCGAAATTCTCGCAGCGAAATGACATTGCCCCCAACAAATCGCGATTTTTACGTGTATGTAGTACTCATAATTTCCTCAGAGGAAGAAGCTTCGCTATTTCAGGCTTTGACTGCATAAGATATATATATATATATATATATATATATATATATATATGTGTGTGTGTGTGTGTGTGTGTTGTATTGTTTCCTCGGGGATTCCGAGTTGATGTTGAGGGTTGGTTCTGAAAATAAGTTTTGGCGAACTAACATTCACCATTCTCAAGAGATATATGCGTCCGTGCGGGTCAACCGTTAGACACATACTGAGAGCTCCTTCGTGCGATGCGACTACTTATAGCTGTCTGGCTTCGGGTCATGCGCGTTGTGTGCGGTGCTTCGGTTCGGTTGTTTGTTTGTCTTGTTGGTCGTACATGAGTCTGGGGCGTCTGGGATTGCATTTTGGGGGTGGATATGATCGGTTGCCATGCTGGGGGCAGTCTGAAGGAATCGTCTCTAGTGTTCATGCAGTAGTCTCGTTTTTCTATCTCTATGGCTTCTCTGTATACTCGTGACATTTCGTGGCTAATCTGTGCAACAGTCCTTGAGTTTCTAAAGTCCATCCAGTGACCGGTGTTTGTGTGTTGGACAAGTGCCGATGAAACTTTGTCTCTGTGTCTGACTGAAACTACATGTTCTTGAATCCTAGCAGATATTTTTCTATTGGTACGTCCAATGTAGGTTCGTTCACATGTTCCGCAAGGTATTTCGTAAATTCCATGGGATTCTAACGGGATGGTGTCTTTATCGCTGCGTAGCATGGAGGCTATTTTCTGGTTAGGTTTGAAAATAGTGTCGATGTTGTGTCTTTTAAGGATTCTGGCAATTTTGTTAGTTGATCCATGAACATTTGGTAGGTATGCTGTGCTAACGGGTTTCTGGCGTTCTTCAGTACTTTGGCTACTGTTCTCTGTACGACGGAAAGCTCTGGATATTAAGCTGTTTGGATATCCATTTCAACTAAAGCACCGCACACAACGCGCATGACCCGAAGCCAGACAGCTATAAGTAGTCGCATCGCACGAACAAGCTCTCAGTATGCGTCTAACGGTTGATCCGCACGGACGCATATATCTCTTGAGAATGGCGAATGTTAGTTCGCCGAAACGTCGAGAATCCGGTTCTTATCAGAACCAACCCTCAACATCAACGCGGAATCCCCGAGAAAACAACAAAACACAGGTATCTATCCGCGAAAACCTCAAATACAACATATATATATATATATATATATATATATATATATATATATATATATATATATATATATATATATATATGTATATATATTTGTATACTCAAAACTGCTTTCAACCCGCCAGGGTGTAAGCTAGATGAAAGATATTATTTTGTATATATTTTTAGTTTCTAAAAAAAATAACATTCATTTCAGAATTAAAGAAGGTTCAAGGGTTCATAAAATCAATGTGATTACAGAGATCAGCATTTGAAAACACAGAGGTAGTGAAACTAACCGCACATATAGCGGTTTTGTCGTGCAACGCTACACTATTGCGACTGTGACGGAAATCGCGCTAGCGGCAGCGAAACTACCGCCTCGGTCTGTAAATTCCTTAATCCACGTAAAATTCGCGTTTTGATGTGGGCATTACCGTCGTCGCACCGCTAGCTAATTTTTCACAGCGGAAATTTCGACACAAACGATCCGCGTCGATCTGAAGGAGCCTTAAGGAAAACTGAGAGCTTGTATCGAGCGATTGTATAAGGATAAGTGGTCTAGGGTGACAGCGAGAGAGTAAATCAATTGCGTTCCATGTAGGTATGTGTTTGAAGCAAATTATGCGATTGCTGCTCTCTTAGTCCGGTTATATATATATATATATATATATATATATATATATATATATATATATATATATATATATATATTGCAGATTTGGAGAAGGTCTTGGCTGCAGGACTAGCAGGAGGAGTGGCGATTTGGAGGTAGAAAGTTTGGAGTCTGGCATACGCAGATGATGTGGTAGTCCTGGCTAAATCTGCGGATGAATTAAAAGAAATGATTGGGAGATTGTAGATTATTTTGATGAAAGGACACTGATGGTATATGTAGGTTATATATTAGGACACTGATGGTATATGAGTAAGAAGAAAAGTTTGGAATAGAAGGAGGGGCAGATAGAACAGTTTGAGCATTTTAAGTATTTAGTGTTTTCATTTGGGAGTGGTTGTGGTAATAAGTAGCATATAGGTACCATATTTCTAAGAAAGCGTGGCTGGTGGAAGTAATTTTCTGGAAAGGATGGAGAAAAGAGTTAAACACAAATTACCGGGCGAAAGAATTTATATAGAGGGTTTGCTGGCCGAGTATATTAATACATGGAGCAGAAGAATGGCGTGGAAAAAGTGCAGCTACAATTTTTTTTAAAAAGGCCCTGCAATTAGACATATCAACTCCTTCTTACATAGTACTGCAGGAGCAAGACGCTTTTAAAGCCGTCCTATGGTAAGGTATTAATATCAGGTGAGTGGAATGACAGAAGAAAGAATTGTTAAAGAAGTATTTAGTTAGGGTTTTTTAAAATTAACGTAGCAAGAGTACGCCGTTAATTCCGTATGGAGCTCGAGCTAGAAATTTATCACATGTAGTAACTCCCCTGAAAATAGACACAGTGCCAAATTTTAGTGTCAATTTGGGAAACGGCTAAATTGTGACAAGAAAACAGCTCCAGAAATCCAAAGCGATTCATGCCTACTTTGGAAAAACTTTCTCTTAACTTGGCTTTCCAAAAAGAATACCGAAAATTGCCAAACATTAGGGTCTTAAAAATGAATGTTCCAATAAAAGCGTCAATTTGGAGCAAATTATAAAGTAAGATAAAAAGCTTGTCGTAAGATAAATTGAGAAAAGTTCTGCTTGATTACCCTGGGATTCTTAATCTCACATCTTTAATAGGAAATATACCTGAAACTTCCGAAAACGCAATAACTTTGAGTTACACGGCAAGTTTTTTACTTGTATTGCAAAAAACACAATAGATTATAGATTTGTAGATTTCGCTGGTGACTTGTACGGCGACCTTCATAGATCTATCGTATCATCCTCCCTCTTCCTCTAATCGGTGGTATACGTACCCATTTAGAGCGCATCCGCTAGTCCTGATTCCAAGGAATTTCAGGATCTGTGTGGGATTCAAGGGCTGCAACTCAAAGCCAAGGTATACTTGTCTCTTACAGAGATGTGCTCCGCAGTCTTTGAGCAGATGTAGGGTTTCCTCTGCTGAGCCGCGGATTTTGTATCTGTCATCTTTCTCTAGGCCTAGGGCCTTGAGGAGTTTCCTAAGTCTTCCACCCCGGAAACATTATAATCTTCAGTGTGGATTGCCCGGAGGAGCTTTTCTCTCTCCCCATAGGTATTAAGCCTTGGGATCTTCCCGGCAGTTCTTTCTTCCGTTTCTATTATTTTTGTTATGTTATTTATGAATTCATGTATGTGCGTCCATTCCTCTTGACTATTTAGCATCTTCTCGATAGTGTTTTCTATAGTCAGCTCTCCCACCTCGTTATATAGCCGACTTCTTTCAGAACTCCATCTTGAGCACCTGTAAAATGTGTGCTCTACTGTCTCCTCCACGTTACAGTGGGGGCAGAGGTCATCGGTCATAATCTTAAACCGTTTAAGATAAGCCTTGAAGCACCCGTGTCCGCTTAGGAATTGACTGTGATGGTAGTCGACATTACCGTGCTTCCTGGTGGTCCATTTGCCTAAGTCTCTTATGAGTTTCTTGGTCCAGGATGCTTTCCCCGTGTCTTGCGTCCATTTTCTTTGTCATTTCTGATTATATCCGCTTTGATATATTTTACTTTTTTTGTTTTCCTGGTTGTCCTTTTCCATGAGTTCGATGGGCGTGATCGATACGATGGCTATTACAGCTTCCGCTGATATTGTTCGATAGGCGCATGCTATTATTATAGCTATCGTTCTTTGTAGTGCTCCCAGCACGTTTCTATAGATTTTGTGATTGAGGATATCGCCCCATATCTGTGCGCCATAAAGCATGACGAAGTGCGCGACTGTGCTTAGAATTTTTCTTTTGAAAACAGATGGCCCCTTAATTCTTGGCATCAGTCTTATAAGTGCATTGATTGATTTTTCGGCTTTTATTGCCACTTGCCTAACATGCTCTCCCATCCTCATATTGTGGTCGAACCATGCCCCTAGGTATTTCAGGGCCGCTTTAGTTATGGTTACTGTGTTCCCGGCTTTCATTGTGACACTTTATAACTTCCTGCCCCCGCAGTGTATTACCTCTTCCGTCTTGCTCTCTTTAATTCAACCTTTAATTTCATTTTAGTAATAGTATTAATAATAAGTCCAATAGTACGGTTTGTCAGTGCTATCAGTTCTGCTGCCTTTTTAGACCATGTTACTATGGCCGTATCATCCGCGAAGCAGATTATTTTAACCCCTTTGAACGTCTTAATTTGTAGGACCTCATTATAATATACATTCCACAGTAATGGTCCGAATATTGACCCCTGCGGAACCCCACAGGACCACATTAATTTATCTTTTTCACCTATATAAATTCTCCTATCGTATAGGTAATTAATTAGCTAGTGTTTTTCTGAGGATATTGCTTATTTTTATTCTTTTTGGTGCTTTCATCAGAACATGCCACGGGACTGAGTTAAAAGCGTTCTGGATGTCGATGGTGACTAAAGTGCAGAGTCTTCTGTTCTTCGGTGCATAGTTTTTGGCAGCTCTGACCGGTTTTATTGCCTCCTCCATAGCGTCTAAGGTTCATCTGCCCCTCCTAAAACCTCGCTCTATTATCAATCTCCCAGAAATTAGTTGTTCAGGGATCTGTTTTACTTTAAGTCTGGATTGTCCCTTCAGATGAAGAAATAAAAGTATTCTGTAACATTTTCCGTGAAGGCATATGTGATTGGTCTCCATTAGAATGCCTTTAAAAATGCACTAAGCAGGAAATGATGATTTCCCAATTTAAGTATAATCTTTGGAATTTTATTAACAATTCCGATAACCACTGCTCACTGAGTCCGAATGTAATTTTTCAAAACTTAACATAATAAAAAACTATTTAAGATCCACAATGACACAAGAAAGACTATCCAACCTAGCGTTGCTTTGAATAGAAAATGAATTCTGCGGGGAGTTAAATTTAAGTGAGATAATAGATGAATTTGCTGAGATTAAAGCAAGTTCAATTAATAAAGTTCTAAAGTTCCTTTCTTGTGTGTATTAAAAATTAAAAAAATGATTTGTTTATTCACTTTTTTATTTACTGGGGGCCCCACCTTGACATTTATGACCGGGGCCTCAAAATCCAAACGACGCGTCGCGACGGCGCTGGTTATGCCAAGAAGCAAAATTATAAAAATGAGCAAGGTGCCGCCGTTACCGTCAATAGAAAACGTCACTGTGCAATGATAGACGAATTTTTGTGTCCAAAAATTGTATGACATGGATGACATTTGGTTTCAACAGGACGGGGCCACTTTCCACATAGTCAACGTTATCATCGATCTTTTGCGAACTGTTTTTAGAAAGCGAATTAAAAAATAAACATTTCGAAATGCGGTAAATTTTAGCTGTGACAGTCATTTCAATGATGTACATTCCATGTTCGCATGTTGCATTCCTAAATGAAAATGTCCAATCAATCTAATATTCATGATTTTGAAAACATATTCATTAGTTTATTTCTATAACCGATTCAAATTCCAAAAATTAGATGCTCACCCTTTATATTGCATTTTTATTATTACATTAAACTAAACGAAATATGTAGAATAGGCTATATTAATTTTAGTAGATGTTATAACCAATGTTCCCTCTAATTTTTTCACTGTGTATGCGGCAAAAATCTTCCAAAGGTTTTGAAAGTACAGAAAGGGGGGCGGCAATATCGTATTGTTGTTTAGTTACGTTTCTAGATGTAAATCAAGCTTAATGCATCGAGAAATTTAAAAAAATTATTATAGAATATTATTCACTATATTATAGTTAATAATATCTATAATTACAACACAAAATAATTAATTATATTTGCAACGCATAAGCAGCATTTTGTACCGCATTTTTTTCCAGAAGTGCATGTCTTTCATACTTGTCCATTCTTTGTAAACTTCATCTATATATTTTTTTTTCATTTGCCAAGTATATTTTAATCCTCATCAAATAATTTAAATGAACGGCATCTAATCTGTTCTTAAGTTTGGATTTAATTAGAATCATTGGGTTGAACCCTTTCTCATAATCAGCACTAGAAGCTTGAAAAGTTCCTATGATATCATGAAGTATCGCTATATTCCTCCGAATTTTGTAGTACATAGAATACACTGTCACTAAATGATTTTTCATAACTCATGCGGGACAAGAACTATTTTGGCGCCCGTTTTTTAGTGCGACAAATGGCCGTTTGTAAATTCAATTATATACGTTCGGCAAGTATACTTCTCGCATATAATTATGCCTGGCGCACGCAAATTTTCAATAAAAATCGAATAGGTAACTAAAAAAAAAACACAATCAAAATCAATATTAAAAAAGTGACGTGAAAAATGACATTGAATTGATTTTTTTTTTAATAATTCAGAAATTGATATTGAAGTTTTAGAATAAGTATACATTCTATTGTGATACCGGAGACTGATGAGAGTTCTTATGACGAATCCACGCCACCGGAGATGTAATTGAATAAGCAAATTCTTCATTTTTTATTTTGTGGATGGCCCCTGGACCTCAAACTTGTAAGATACGTCCCCTAGCATCAGTAATAAAAAATACTACCTGCAACTCGTGCGGTATTGCCATTTGCCTTCTCGAGCGAATGAGCCCACTCGCTTCGTTCGTTCGCCCAACTTCACTCTGGTGGGCAACTGATAACTTGCCGCACTAGTTGCACTAGAAATGAAAAATGAAGTTCAGAATATTCTTCACAAAACAGAGCAATCAGTTCCACAATATATTTAGAATTTCCAAACAATATTTACAATACAAATTGGATCATAACATTCAACGACTTGTTTATTACAAGATTCTATTAGGTTTTTCGTAATTTTTAATCAAAGCATCCAAAATAACGAGATAACCAACGTACCTCGTTTAATAATTTAAATGTTACCGAATTTCGATCAATAACAGCAGCCAATTTTTCAAGTTTTCCTGTTTGAATTGCAGATCTACCGAACCTAGTTTAAACAATCCTGAGGAAGGTCTCAATATCTTGCTTAGAGATACATGTTTCCATGCATCATCCAAACCCAAATCTTCTAGGTGCGTAACGCAATATTTGTTCAGTAAGGTTTTTACTTTTTGAGAAGTGCCGCCATTCAATTTTTCCATCCTACCATAACACTTACTCAGTCCGATGTAAACGTAACCAATTTTTTTTAATGTCTAGATAAAACTTCTTGTAAAAACAATGATTTTTTTACAAAATAGAAGCACTGTCTGAATGTGTGCTTCAAAATACCTCCAAATTCTGTTTTGAAGGTCAAATAGAGAAGGTGTAGGTGTTTTGTGGTGTGTGCTGTGTTTGTATGCGGGTAATCTTGCCCCAATCCACTTCGAATCGCAGGCGATGCTTTGTCGACACTCGTTCTCTAATGAAGTATACGAGAACTTAAGTCGTTCCTCGCACACGATGTGTTAAACATAAAGCAA
This sequence comes from Phosphuga atrata, assembly GCA_944588485.1. Lineage (NCBI taxonomy): Eukaryota > Metazoa > Arthropoda > Insecta > Coleoptera > Silphidae > Phosphuga > Phosphuga atrata. The sequence goes on along the minus strand of OX155896.1, from coordinate 8,561,582 downwards.
ACCAAGCAAACGCTCGATGACGTAGTTGAGATAAACAAAAGAGATTTCGTTAGACATATAAATGTGCGATTTTAAAAATTAGTTTGACTCTGTAATTTTTTTGAAAAGATGTACAAGTCCATTGTGCGCGGAATACAAAAACGGCTGCGCAACTTTCGAAAAGTTAGTGTGCGGCCGTGCACCCGCGCAGCGTAGAGGGAGCTTTGGTTCCAACCTTACAACCAACTTGATTGTTTGCTCTTAGAAATTTGTGATTTGTGAGTACTTGGAATAATATATGAAAAATAGATGAGAAAAAAAAACATGTAAGTAATAACATGTACTAGTAATATTGAAAACTATTTTATTTACTCCTCAGGGAAACACTATTATTGGAAAGATAACTTTGTAAGGAGGAGGTTTTTTGTATTAAAACAAAATTACGATTTACCGATCGACGTTTCGCCTTCATTAATTTAGGCCTCTACAGGATACTAGAACGGAATAATACTTGTTTATTTTATCAATTCTTAATCTCCTTTTTTCCAGGAAAAAGCCTGCAAATAATAAGACAGTAGACTGTGGCCAACAATTAGCCAACCTATGTAATAAGAAGAGTGCTCAACAACAGGGCAGCCCGCACTAAATCTAATCTTCTATTCAACCAACCAGTGATTAACAAAAGGATTCACAAAAATCTCATTAATGTCCAAAAAATGAACCATAAGTTCAGGAGACTGTTTGAAAATGAGGGCACAAAACTGGCTTTTTACAACAAATATACTATTTGCAACATATTCTCGAAACTAAAAGACTGTACACCCACTTTGGATAGCAGTAACCTAATATACGAAATAAATTGCTCAAACTGCCCTTCGTCTTATGTCGGCCAAAACAAAGGCTATCAGCCCGAATTGCCCAACACAGATTAGATTGCAGACCATATAATAAATCCCAACAGCCTAAGACAGCATTGGCCAACCATGGCATAACTACTGGCCACAAATTTGATTTGCAAAATGACAAAATTTTACATTTTGAAGAAAATTTCAAAAACGACTATTTTCGGAAATGTGGTTCATAAAATGGACCAACAATTGTATAAACCATAAGATGGACACAGCGGGCCTCAGCAGTATATACCCTAATCTGATTAATCCAGCACATATTGATTAGATGTTAGTAATTTGTAATATTGATGAGTTATATTAATTTGTGTTGTGTGTGTTGTCACAAAAGGAATGCGTGCAGCCTATATACAATAAAGTTCCGTAAATTATGTTAAAATATTAGAAGGAATTTTGGTTGCTAACTTACATTTAATGATGACTACCACATTTATAAGAAACATGGTTTTAAGTTTTAACTTTTAATTTTTAATGTTATTAATAATTTGTAGTGTTAGACGATAGGTAAGAGTAATCGATTATTTAAGAATTGATAGAATACACAAGTATTCCGTTCTAGCATCCTATAGAGGCCAAAATTAATAAAGGCGATGAGTAAATCGTAATTTTGTTTTAACACAAAAAACCTGCTCCCTACGATAACTTCGTAGGGAGTAGGGAGTACGATAACTTCGTAACCATTCCAATAATAATGTACTAGTAATAATTCACATTTGAACCATGAGTATATACTATTTGAGTCGACACATTCAACATTTTTGAGAAAGATATTTCTTAATTAATTAAAAATCTACTTGAGTTATACATAATATGACAAAATGAATTACATCAGATTTACAAAAAAAAAATTCACAAAAACGTTAATAAAAGTTATGCTGATATCCATTTTCTAAACTTACCTCTTCAGTCTATAGTTACCTCTTACCTCTTACCAACAATTGGTATTTTCAGTTATCATAGCGCAAGTAAATCGACTGTAACATCTGCCTATTTTGCATTTAAACATAACCAAACGAGCTTTGTAGACTAATCGATCAAAAATTTTAACATAAATACATCGCATGCCTGTGAACCCTTTGAAATGCAAGTAGTTTATCTTTAAAGTCCGATACATTTGAATTATGAATAAGATAACGTAAATAGAATAATTTACATTATATCTATGAACACATAATCGAATTCTGAATAATAGATAAAATATCGTTATTTTCAACTATGATTTCAATTTGCATACAAATAGAATGTAAAATAACATTTCTCTGAATTTATTCTAGTTTTTTTAATTCACTTTTTCTTCATAGTGTTTAGTTTATTTAGTGTTTGTATTTTTTTATATTTATTTTAAATTGTGATAAATTTTCTGATGGTAAATATTAACTGTAAGAGGAAGCGTTAAGTTTAAGTGAAAGGCTTTCATTGTTTCCTTTTATTTAATCGTACCTTTTATACATAAATCGCGTTCATAAATTATATTACGTATAAATTAATTATGAGACCGTGGACTTTGTCTAGAGCACTGTAGTCCTGAATAATATACGTTGTGTTTCGTTCAAAACTTAATATGGTTTAAAAAAATTAAAATAGTTATCTTGCGCTATAAAGTTACGTTTAATAGTTCAAGATAAATATTTTATTGGTTTCATCATCATCATCATGGCCTTTTGGTGATCTAATCTTGAAAGTAGGCCTCTTCTTCCACTCCTGGTGATCTTGTGCCCATCTCATCCAGTCTCGACTTCCGTGCCGTCGAATCTCGTCCATCCAGCGCTGCGGTGGTCTGCCGCGCCTTCGAGTATCCGCTCTGGGTCTCCATTCAAGGACTCATCTCGTCCAGCGACTCTCGTTCATTCTCGCAATGTGTCCTGTCCACTTTTTCCTTGCTATGACAGGAATGACGTGTTTCACCTTAGTCTTATTTCGGACCGGTCACGAAGGTTGGTCCCGAGCATCGCTCTCTCCATGCCCCTCTGCGCGACTCGGCACTTCTGGTTCTGAAAAGAACCGGATTCTCCACGTTTCGGCGAACTAACATTCGCCATTTTCAAGAGATATATGCGTCCGTGCGGGTTAACCGTTAGACGCATATTTAGACAGTTAGACTTAGAGTTAGTTGGAATTAAAATTTATAGTTAGAGTTAGACAGTATGCGTATATATATATATATATATATATATATATATATATATATATATATATATATATATATACAGGGTGCTTCAAAAAAATGTATACACACTTTGAACTTCCATAGAAAATTTATTTACCGTTCTACAAAGTTAAATTTCAGGAAAATAGAAAGCTGAAAGTCCAATGTAAATGAAACATAAATAACAAATGTTAATACTGTTCAAATTGGTGACCTGCAGCATCAATACAATTCTGAGTACGAGTCACCACTGATTCTGTACATCGTATCAAAACGTCCAATGAGATTTCTCTACACACTGCTTGAATCTCATTCCAAAGAATGTCTAGGTTACGTGGTTTACGTTTATACACCTCATCTTTTACTGTGCCCCACAAGAAGAAATCCAGTGGTGTAAGGTCTGGAGAGCGTGCTGGAAACTCGATTGGCCCTCTGCGTCCTATCCACTGTAGCGACAAATTTTGATCCAGGTAAGCTCGTACGTCCCTGTGATAGTGCGGCGGAGCATCATCTTGTTGAAAATAAAAATCATCATTACCGTATAATGCACGAATGGCAGGAAATATGGAATCAGCAAGCATTGTTAGGTAATTAATACCAGTTACAGTGCCTTCAAATCGAAAAGGTCCAATGAGTCCCCTTGAAGACAAACCGCACCACACATTTACACCAGGCAAATTTACAGCTTTTTCAATTGTAATGTGAGGATTTTCTTCACCCCAGTAAACACAATTGTGCCTATTGACAGTTCCATTAAGTTTGAATTGGGCTTCATCCGACCAAATGATGCTACCCATAAATCCCGGTTCACGTATCACCATCTCCTGAATCCATTCACAAAATTGCAACCTTCGATCTGGATCGTCGTCATTTAGCTGTTGCGCCAGCCTTGGAATGTAAACACGATACTTGCCTCTCTTCAGAATGCGTAGCACGCTGCTAGCACTTACATCACTTTCACGTGCCCCTTGCCTTGAAGATTTGTTAGGAGAGCGTTGAAACAGTTCCAAGACTGCCGTTGATGACTCATCACTTGTAGTTGTTCGAGGCCGACCTGAATGACCTTTATGCACATCACACACTGTTCCATGAACTTCGAATTTGTCTCGTATGCGTGTAATTGTTAATCTTGAAGGTGGTTCTGTATCATACTCCCTTCTCCACTGTCTTTGAACTTCATTTACATTCTCAAACTTCCAGTACCACTTAATAACCTGCTTACGTTCTTCAAAACTCAAACGTACGTCCCCCATGTTGATATTACAAATTCCAACTGATAATATAACATAGAGGGACGATTATGCTGGCACCTGGCGAAGAAATATAATATTAGCCTTGTAGAGCGGGATAACTACAATAGTTTAAAGTGTGTATACATTTTTTTGAAACACCCTGTATATATATATATATATATATATATATATATATATATATATATATATATATATATATATATATATATATATATATATATATATATATATATATATATATACTCGGTTACTTTCTTCACTGAAATAGATTCGGATTCCACTCCAGCATCGTCATCATCTCCCCTATGCTCTCTGAAACCAGGTCATCAGCAAACCTCATATTGGTTATTTTATTTGTTCGTTCATTCTTTATTGGTTTAATTTGTTTTAAATTATTTAATTGGTGATCCACATTGTATTATAAAATGAACAGAAAGAACTTAAATAGATGGCCAAAATTGTATTGTAATAGAAATATTATGGATGTAGTCACATATAACGTAAGTTATATATTATATAGACATAATAATTAGAAGAATAAAGTCAGAGATTGTAAAGAACGTACGATTAGAAAAGGGGTTCCAGAAGTATAGTGACTAGAACAAGGGTTCCCAAAGTGTAGGACGTGAAGAGTAGAGAGGTGCTGTAAGACGCTCCTGTCTACCATTTTCCGGAAACTAATTAGATATTATTATTAAGATTCGCGGGTACAAAATAAACAATTCAAACCGCGCGCCGCATGTTTGTTTTGTGGGATTGTCGGTCTGTAATACGTAACAGTTGTATTATTGGTATTTAATAATGGTTGGAATCTAAAAAAGTTACAACAAATATATTTCCTTGTGCCCGGATCCTACTCACCAAAGTTTTTATACATAAAACTTACTAACAAAGCTGCTTTACCTTTCTTTGAAACATTTTTTCTTTTTTATGATGCCAACGCACCCATCGCAGCTGGGTCTATATTTTTTCTGATCTTTGTCAGAATATCTGCGTATGTTCCATTAGTGTTCCTAACTATCACTGCTGTAGGTGGATCAGGTTTGCGGTGCCGTCTTTCTCGTGTTCGCAGTGCTGTCATCTTTTGTTTTTGGATCTCAGGTTCTTTTGTTGGTTGAGATCTGACTTTTTCGAGTCTACTGTGTCTGACTAATTGCCATCCCTCATCTTCAATATATGAGTTACATTCTTGATTACATTCTGGATGTTCACTCTCTGTGTGAAGCGATGTTCTGGACGGTGTTGTTTCGGTTGTGTAGGCTGGAGTCTTCGCCAAGTTCTTCATCCTCTCATTTTGTTGGATCGTCTTCTGGGGTAGTTTCCTTCCTTCAATCGTTGATTCATTTGTTTGAACCGCGCAGTTCACATACTCCTTTTCTGTGATCCTCCTAATTTCTAATTATGTCTTCGTTTGGACAGCCATATGTAACGTCTGAAATCTCTCCTGCTACAGCGTCCTAGTGTTCAAGAGGGCTGTCATGTCGGTGTTGTTGCGTTCTACACGTCCCGCCAGTATTGCGATTGCGGCGATGGCCTTCTTTAAATATATGTGAGCATTCTTTGTAATTTTTGCAAACTCGTTCATTTGATCTACGACGTTCTTTAACATTTTGGTTGTCTCTAGCCACTCTTTGATTTTCTTGTTGGTTTCATTTGAGTGTTCCGTGATAGAAAACACGATGGGATTTTTACATATTTCACCCTGGGTAGTAAGGGTACCTTGTATTTCCCCGGTCTCCTGTATTTCGTCCATTTCTATCATAGTTTTCGCGTAAGTGAAAATATACCTCTAATAGGAAATTATTGTCTCATATGCCATAGTAACAAACAAATAGGGCACACACTTAAACACATAAAGCAACATATGATAAACAAAAAAAAAACGTATAAAATACTAAAATATAAAAAAAGTATGTCACGTTTTCTTTGGAAATTAGAATTTTCACTAATGTCAAATTTATTTGTCAGTTTTTCCAAAATGAAAACCTATTTGTACACGCACAGCTGTCCCCTCCCATAGCACATCCTCTCAACCTCTCCGATGTCCCACGTTTCTCCTCAGGTCCCTCACCGTCAAACTAGTTAGCAATTTTTGCCACAGAGACCCATTGCGATTAAAGCATTTAAATTTCGCAACTCATGCACAAAAGCCCTTCTTCACACACTTGTATCATACATTACTATTTTTATCTTTAAATGTTAGCGTACACAGCAGCACCTCTTGATGTATAATGCAATGAAAGATGAAAAAGTCTATTTTAATACGAGAACTTACTCAACCTAAACACCTAACCTAATCTAACCTAACCTAACCTAACCTAAACATCAGTAGTTGGCCAAACTCGGCCCATTACAAGAATAAAGCGACCAACTGCAATGATTCTTAGACCATTTACTTAATTTTTTTTCTCGGCCCTAAATACAAGTTTTTAGACAAAAAATGAGTGACAAATAATATAGTCGGTAGTTGGCACATTGGCCATTTACTCTTTTTTTTAAACTAGGAGCTAGTAGTTGGTCACCCCCACACTAGCACATCAAAGCAAAATGAAATATTTTTAAATGCTATATTATATCATTAAGTTCTTAACCATATAGGTATTAAATGCGCTTACCTTAAAAAGAGTATACAACTACTATATATTTATACTTTTTAATGCAGAGTTTCTTAAGGAATTGACAAGAAATAACAAATGACGAGAACACTCAAATGGATTTTTTTTGTGATGGATGTATCAATACAGCGCATGCGCTGATGCCCGAAATAGATGCGCAGAAGACAAAACCAGTTAATGTACATGAAATTATTTCACAATATCCCGCTGAATTCTTATTTTTTTTAAGAAAAAAAAGATGCGCAGAATGCCCGAAATAGATGCGCAGAAGACAAAACCAGTTAATGTACATAAAATTATTTCACAATATCCCGCTGAATTCTTATTTTTTTCTTATCTTCTTTCCTAAATGTCCAACTACTGGTGCATGGCCAACTATTGGGGTATTTATCTTAATTATCCGCAGTACTAGGTTGAGAACCCGTGGAATAGAGAGGGAGATAGAGAGAGATTAGGCAGACTAAATAGACTAAAAAGACTCATGTTTACATGGCATATTTTTGGTAAGGGATTTGTACATATTATAGGGCTGGAATGAAACCTGAAATATAGTTTTGTTAACCATTTAATTTATGAGTAACCTTTTAATCAATTTAATTTAGATTTTATTCTGGGTTATAAAAATTTTGAAAATTAAAAGTACGTAAAATATACTAACTTTGTGAGAAGTAATAAACTATGTCATTGTAGTTACAAAATGTTTTTAATTATCTTCGCTGGAATAATTCCGTTTGGATGCGCATGTATATAATAGAAACCTTAGAAAGATGTTAAAACTTTATTATTGCAACTAAAAAGTATATGCGGCCAGCAAATGTAACCGTAGCCGAGCCTAATCCCATATTTCTAGCCATAAATCAGCCCGTTTCCAATTAAAAATAAACTCGCAAAGAAAAAGTAAAAGAGAAACGAAAAACTTTGTTCTTTTTCTGTCCGGACCAATAAAGTTTTAAAAACACTCTGCCTATATATTAATCTATTTCGCAACAAACAGTGTGTGTTTAAAGTCTGGTAAATTATTGCTTTCAAACGAAGTTGAATAAAGAAAATGGATTGAAAGTATTAAATATTCATAATTAAATTACAGAAGTATGAATCTTGAGAATTATAAAGTTTGGTAATACATAATAAATAATTTTAATAAACAACTGGTTTAATATCGTTTGCTCTATTGCTTCTTATTTTCTCTTCGCTGTCTCATTTCTCACTTTCGTTGAAATATTATAATTTTTCTAATTCTACATTATGTATAGTTTTTGCGTGAATAAGTATAAAGTATAGCGCAGGAATGAAACCTGGAATATAGTATTGTTAACCATTTTATTTGTTAGTAACCATTTTATCAATTTGATTTAGATTTTGCTCTGGCTTATAAAAATATGGACAATTCAGTAATTACGTAAAAGTTACTAACTGTGTTACTATTTACTCGGTTAGTTCTTTGATACGAACTAAATATAATTTTTTGTGCTATCGATTGTATTTTTGTGTCTATTGTACCTATTCGTTTACTTTTTTATTGTATTCAATGTATTCATTCAATTGTAATTACCGTCGATTAGTTTTCTATATAAAACCATGTCAATTTGTCTCACAATAGTTGTAATATGTCCATATATGGACCACGGTGCTTGTGTTTTAGCTGTTTCTTGATGTCATCGTCGTTGTTTGCCACGATTGGTGTTCTTAGTTGTGGGTTTGGCAGCTACTTTCTTGTTTGTTCCTCTAGATTTTCTGATGGCACAGTAGTCCTTCATTTTCCGGCTAATTTTAATCTTACGTTTCTCAGACCATTTTCTGGTCTCGTCTTTTTGTCTGTGGGTAACTTCTGTGAGGGATGTTACGAAGGATTTAGTTTTAAGAGTTGTATGATAATTACTCCGGTCGGCTATGTCATTTTGATTTATATGGAGTTCCGAAAGATCCTTCTCCACTTGTTTCATCCACAAGAATCCAGTAGCTTTGCCCTTGTTAGCAGCCTTGAAGATCCCATGGGATTACCTGTTTGAGTCCATTCTAGATAGATGTCCATAAAAAGCCAGTCGCCTTCTTCTGATGGAATCTAAGAGATTTTCTTGGTATTTATATAGCTCACCATTTGGTTGATACGATCGGCTTCCATCTGGTAGAATTCTTGGTCCACTATCCGTCTCAGAAACTTTCTTTCTTGCACCTCGAGGGGTCTTAATGGGGTCTTATTAGTTAGATATAGTCACTCTGCTGCATATAGGGCGTGTGACTACTGCATTGTAGAAACTTGATTGACATTCCTTGACAATTTTTTTGAAGCATATAGTTTACTGCAGGCATAGTAAGCCTTATCTAGTTTGAGTCTTCTGTGTTTAAGTGCCACTGTTTTGCTGAGGTCTTCTGAATACCATTCCTCCAAGACATTTGCCAATAAAGTCAGATCGTCCGCAAAGGCTAGGATAGGTTGTCGATTTTAATCCCCATCTCCACTCTCTAATGATCTTTTCCAGAACGCAAATAAATAATATGCATGAGATGCCGTCTCCTTGTCTCACCCCTGTTTTAATGGCGAAACTCTCCGAGAGCTGTCCACTAAACTTTACTCTGGATGTGGTGTTGTGCAGGGTGGCTTGTACCAGCCTATTGATCTTGTCGTTGATTCCAAGTTCTTTTAAGGTCTTAAAAAGAGCAATTCTCTCCACTGAGTCGTATGCTTTCTGGAAGTCTACAAATATACCGATTGTATGGCTCATTATTTGCCGTATTGATGGATGATATTCACATTGTGTATCTGCTCGGTAAAGGACCTCGATGCTCTGAACCCTGCTTGATATTCTTCTAACTCTTTATCCATTTGTCTTGTTACATACTGTTCCAGAATCTTGGAAAATATATTATGGGTAACAGCAGGGAGCGACGTTCCGCTGTAGTTACTGGGATCTGTTTTGCTTCCCATCTTGTGAATTGGATGGATAGTGGCTGACTTGCAATCATCTGGGAGCCTCTCACTAGTCCATATATCCAGAATTACTTTATGTATCCTCCTGAAGGTATCTTCTCCGGCATGTTTTAGCTTTTCTGCTACTATCCCGTCTTCTCCAGGAGCTTTATAATTCTTAAGTACTTTAATTATTTCTCTGACTTCTTCATAGGTTGGAGGATCGATATACTCAGTATTAGGGTTAGCTGGTTATGTAACTTGGAGACACTCAATAGGTTCTTCTGCATTTAAGAGTCTTTGAAGTAGTTAGCTAGGTTCTTAGTACAATCGCTGTAATTAAGACAAAGGGATCCATCTGGTCTCTAGAGGTGTAAGGTAGGGGACGTGAATTGGGTTGTTAGTTGCTTCAGGCCTTTGTATAGATCTCTAGAGTTGCTCCTTACAAAATCCTCCTCTGCTTGCTTAATCAGTTCCTGGTTGTGCTTCCTCTTAGCCCCTCTTATGATACTCGACGTAATTTTCCTTTGTGCAATAAAGGCTTGTAAATTAGTTTCGTTTTTATACACATTCTATTTGATCCACGCTAGTCGACTGGCTTCTATAGCTTTATCACAATCGCTGAACCACCACGGATGCTAGTTCCGTTTAGGTCTATTGGGGATTGTTTCCTGGGCCGTCACTGGTATGATCCGACGATTCCTATGGTCGGTCTAACTGCGCGAATTGCATTTTGCTGGCCGGAAGTTTGTGCAAATTCAGTTTTATTAGAACTACAATTTTGAAAATATTTTTGCAATAATCTCCGTTTGTATAAATGCACACGGAAATGCACTCGGACATGTGTGAGTTATGTCAGACGAGGATGAAAAATGGAAAAAATCAACAAAAATCCTATACAAACAGCCAGAAAGTTCCCGCAACCGTACAATGTCCAAATAAACCTGTCGCAAAACCACTCAACCTCTTCGGCCACGCCATCTGCTACTGCAAAACAACACACCACTTACACTGCACACGTTTCTGGTAATCCAGCTCCATCTACCCCTTGAATCCCTACTACACACTCTCACTTGCCAACCGCACAAAAAATACGCTTACTCCCTAACACTTTCAAATCCATCTACCACACGGATCCAACTATCTAGGAATAGGCAAATATTGTCTCCCCAAAACCAAGATCTTTTGATCAAGATCCCATCCGGTTTTCTTTCAGAAACGAAGTATGAGACGAACGCCGCGATGCAAACTGTCTGCTCCGAAAAATCTATAATCTCTTATAAACTCCTTCTCCATCCGAATCCTTGTTCCCCACCAGAAACGAATTGTACTCTGCTGCAGGTATATTTCTTATAATTGTTCTATAGCGCAGGTAGAATATGAAATTAATGATGAAATACTTGCCAACCACTTAAGGGAACTTACTTAAGGGAAATATATCTTCAGATTGTAAAAGGATCATATCTACTGTCACAAACAACCCGAGAAGGCTTATCAGAATAATTACATCGACTATTAAAACGTTCGCAGCAATTATCTCCTCAGGCGGTCTATTCCTCATGAATAGACATTACCCGATCCCCGTAAGCACACTTCCATCACACATTCCGAGACCATGTGGTAAGTGCCAGTCATTCGACCACGCCACGGAACACTGCAAAACCCCCCTCCGAAACAGGAAATGCGGTGGTCCACAAGATAAGAAGAAATTCCTCGCCATCCTGTCAGCAAAATGCAATTCGCGCAGTCAGACCGACCAGGAAGTCTGGTGACATAAGTTCCCGAATCGTCCAATAGCGCCCATCGAGTAAATTCCCTGCGTTACCCACAGATCATCAACAAAAAAAAATCAGCAGATCTCCCCGCGGAAATATCAGCAAAACTCCACACAGAACATCACCAACAATATTCTTACATGGCTTAACTGGTAGAGATTAGCTCCATTCTTTTTCTTCTCTTCTCTTTTCATCTCTTACTTCATTCCAAACTGCAAAAATTCCTCAAATTTCTCTCACATCTTGGTGTTAGCCTCGGAAGTATAGGATGTAGGTCATAGAGGGAGTGTCGTTCGGAAGTTGAAGATTTAAATCTTTCCTTATAGGTTGCTGCTTACGTTTGGACTGCAGGTGGAGCGATGCCAGCCAGGTGGTAGACTTTATGCAAGGGGAAGGGTTTCAGGCATCCCCTGATCAGTCTGCAAGACTCATTAAGAGCCACAACCACTTTTCTGGCGTGTGCTGACTTGTACCACACTGGGCAGGCGTTTTGGAGAGCGTAGTAGCACCCTGTTCGTTATGTACAAAACTCTTGCCCTGCGCAGAAATTGCTCTATCGTTAGCGTAGATATCTGTTAATATCAATTGGGAGCGGTTGATCGCTCTATATTTTAAAAAGGGTGGGGCCCAGTACACTGCCCTGTGACTATGATAAAACTGACTATGATCTCTATTAACATCGAGGGCTCCTCTGCCAGTAAAAAAGAACTGCTCCAGGAGCTCTGTTGAGAACACCTTTGCGACGTACTGTGTTTACCAGAGACCCAGAGAGATAGTAACAAATATCTCCCAAAAAATCAGAACATCTGATAGCTAAACATCTGATATCTGATATCTAACATCTAACATCTAACATCTGATATCTGATAGCTGATAGCGCTTGATAGCTGAGAGATCATACTCACAATACGGGAGCTCAGTCTTCGTAATAACAATACCTGATATTGCGATCCTCTCTGTGGACATTGCGGAAACGAATAGTATGGAGGTACTGACAGTGAAACTAAGTGTCTGCAGGATTACATTGGTGTTTAAGCCGCCAGGGAAAGAATTTATCGGGGAGGAACTTAAAGGTTGTAGATCTATGCTTGATCAAACGAACTCTTGAGGACGCTGAACGAACCGCATTACAACTCATCACCAAACTTAGACATCGCAACAATCCTCTCCACAATCCCTCTAACGAACTCCTCTAGAGAAAAACACAGGTCACAATTGCAGACAGACACAAAGAAATTTAAAGAAAACCCCGTGACGTATTCGCTCCGTGCATAACCGCGCTTAGCACAATTTCTGGCTGAAAAGACTTCAGTCTTTAATAATAGTGTATGAAAACAACAGGCAAAAACAAAAAATAATTAATTAAATGAAATATACAATATTTAAAAGCAAAAGTTTTGCCAATTATGTACATTTGCAACCAGCAGGGAAAACACTTTCAGACACACATGAAATTTTCCATTCACTTGAAAAATATTGATTTAATGATTTTCCGAAGATTTTACCATGTCATAACTATTGGACGCCTTACCACAGAGATTTCTATTTTCCACCAAGCGATTCAGCGTCCCAATATTTGTTTTAGGAAATACCGTCGAAGAGTGAAGTCAAGATTGCGGAAACGGTAAAATACGAGAAAATAGATTTTGCCAAAATCTGTTGAGTTACAGCAAAATTTAAAAACGTTTTTGAAAGCATTTTTGCTTCTAACTACAAATATGCCAATTACATTTCGCTAACTCTTTACGTTCTGCCTGCTAAAATAACTTATCGCCTGCTAAAATTAAAGAAATTTTTAAGAAATTTCGTCGCTCGAGTAGAGATCTCGGAAAGACGTGAATTCCCTGCGGACAATCTTGGTGTATCCACAGGAAAATGACCTTCTGAAAACGATGCCGCAATCCGTTTTTGATTATCTGCAACTGTTTCCGAGACATATACTTAGCAAATCTAAATTCGGGTAAATTTCAGTTTAAAATTCTCGACGAATTATTGAATCTTTCCGGACAATTTACACATCGACCTGTTAGTCTTGTCGTGTAGTTTCAGTATGGCAAAAATGATTCGCTGCTTTTTATCATTCTCTAGAAAATCGAAAAAGACCGAAAAAGCACATATTTTTGGATTGAAAAATTTTGTAGAAAAAAACGTGGTGAAAACGATTTTCTAGTTTGTTTTGATCTAAATTCAAAAATAAACTAGATATAGCCTATATATATATATATTGGGTGTTTTGAGCATTTGAACGGAATAAACTGGAAAATCGCATTCAGCACATCCAGTTGCTTTGGATGAACTCAAAGAAATTACCCTAAAATTTTCTGAAAAAATCACCGAAAAAATCCATCGCTTCGATCAGCAAAAAAGTTGCATTTTCGGTTCTCTACGATCCTCTTGGAAACAACAAATCCTAGCGAAATCATTTTCGGCACACTGAGACTAGACGACAAGAAGAGAAAATCTATGTCTAAATTGTTTTAAAAAGATTTAATTATATTTAATTAATATACAAAAAAATGCTGAATAATGCCATAACTGGTCATGAAGTGTCATCTTTGGCGCAGCGAATAACATATTTGATGAACTCCGTTTAAAACGACAAGCTTGACATTCGAACAGAAAATATCCCTCCTCGAATTTTTAAACATCGACTGAACCATATTTTTTAAATACTTTTTTGTCCTATAGTTGTTTATTCCAGGCTGCAAGACTACGGGTCGATAGTAATTTGTTGTATTTTTGTATTATAAGTACAGCAATAAACATGTTTTATTATTATTATCATATAAATAATGTTTTTGTAAAAAGTTACTATTCAAATATCAAAATATTATATGCAGCACAATATTGTTTATATTTATAAAAAATTATTTTATATAAAATTACATTTTGGGATTGTTGACGAAATTTTAGGAATAGATTTTTATTTTAATGAAAATATAAATAACATATTTTGAAGCTATTTATTAAAAAAAAATACAAAAATGTTCATTAACTTGTTAGGCGTAAAAGTGATATATTCTGTTTATTCAGGATCAGGAAATATACGATTTTGTATATAAATATGGAAACTAAATTGAATAATTTTTTTTCGGGAGAAAATTACGAGAAAAAACATGTGTAGATAGATACTATAACGAACTTCAATAACAAGAAACATTGTTGTAAACTGATTGAAAAATAATAGCATTAGTCATTACTCGACGGTATAAAAGTATTTATTTTTACTCCCGTCATTATCTGGTCAGAAGTAGAAATAAATACATTTTTTGGCTTCACCGTTCGCTTACCATTAGGCAAAAATGAACACGCATTGATATATTTTAATTATATCCTGATATCCTCTCGTAATTATTATCGACGCATAAGGAAATACGCAGAACCTAGAATCGGACAATACCAATGCGGATTCCGTACTGGTCGATCGACAATAGACCAGATTTTCGTACTACGCCATATGCCGGAGAAGTGCTACGAATACAATATCAACACGTTCCAGCTTTTCATTGACTTTAAGACAGCTTATGATAGCGTTCTAAGACCAAAGTTATACCAAGCTATGAATGCGCTACAAATTCCAAAAACCTTAATTGAATTGACAAAAACCACAATGTCAAAAGTTGTGTGCCACGTAAAAATACAGAATGAAACCTCAGAATCATTCGAAACAGCTGTAGGCGTGAGGCAGGGTGTCGCGCTGGCGTGTCTCCTGTTTAACATAGCACTAGAAAAGTAGTTCGAGATGCGGAACTGGATACTAGGGGTACTATCTTTAATAAGTCATCACAGGCACAGACATACGCAGACGACAAGAACCTGACCTCTAGAACTCAAAAAAAAACAAAAGAAATCTTTGTAAGTTTTGAGAATGCCGCAAGTAATACGGGACTACAAATAAATGCAAACAAGACAAAGTTTATGGCTGCCACAAAAGAACGCAGGGCGAGAGACTCGGGTCAAAATATCACAATCGGGGAATATAACATCGAAGCAGTGGATGAGCAATGAATGATGTCAGCAAAGAAGTAAAAACGCGCAGAATGCTTGCCAATCCCTGTTATTTTGAACTGTCAAAATACTTACATAAATCGAGCTTTTCGAGAAGCACAATTATCAGAATATAGAAGACGTTAATTGACCAGTTTTAATCTATGGCTCGGAAACCTGAACCCTAACAAAAGCAGATGAGACGTTACTATCAACATTTGAACGAAAAGTCCTAAGAAAGATTTATGGTGCTGTCCAAGAGGATAACATCTGGTGAAAAGGATATAATTTTGAGCTTTATAACTTATACAGAGCGTCAGGAAACAAAGACATAATAACAACAATCAAGATTCGCAGGTAAAGCTGGGCAGGACATGTAACACGCTATGACAACAACGTGCCAAGAAACTTTGAGGCCATACCAAACGGCAGTAGAGGTAGAGGGAGACCAAGGCTGAGATGGAAAGACGGCGTTTCTGAGGATGCCAGAAAAATTGATGCAGCTGACTGGAAGTTCCGTTCCAGAGATCGGAAAGGATGGCAGACGAGGTTGGAGAAAGCTGAGGCCCTGTAGGGCTGTAGCACTACAAATGATGATGAATTATTATCGACATTATTAAAATAAATATCACAATCTTATCTCTTTATTTTATTTACACTAATACACTAATTTACACTACATTCAAAGTATAGCGCATAGTTGAAAACTGTGAACTTTTATGAAATCCATCTATCCATGCATCTATGTATTTATGTTCCTATATATTTATGTACTTGCACATTTCATGCATATATGTATCCATGCACTCTTTATCTATATATCTATATCCCAGATTCACTGCGTAAGTTCAGTGTTAATGAAGAACTATATGTAAATTAAAATAAATAAGTTCCAAACCACAACATTTTCTCATAATGTTTTTCTAATAATGCAATTTACTAAAAATGGCACAATTTTAAACTCTCATTTTATTCGCATTTAAGAAACAAATTTTAAATCAAAAAAAGAACGAATCATAAAAAAGGACCGGAAAAACAAATCTAATTGAAATATTATTTTTCTGAATAATAAATAAGTGGGTTTTAATAACGCCGCGCTGGAGAGAAAATTGTAATATAGAGTTAATGTGGGTCCGACGTAACTTATGTTAAATATTGCTTAATCTTGGGGTTCTCGTTACTTATTTCATATCGTTGCATTCGCTCGGCAATGAAACGACTTTCTCTATGCATACCGATTTTTAATGAAATTTTTAAAAATGTATCTCGTCTTTCCTTTTAAAGCTTTGTGTAAACCTTACATAAAATGAGTTCTGAAGATATAATTTTTGATCGATTTTTTTTTGTTCGCTATGACATTCAACGCTAGAGCCGTAACTTGCTTTCTTGGGGGCCCTGAGATAGACCTTATCACTGGACGCCTCCTACACTAAATTTTAAAATGGCATAAAACTACTTATTTGACTAGAATAATATACTATTTACGGACAGGTTCCCAAGAATGTGTCGAAAGTTGCGTTCTAATTTATTATGAATTTTTTAGATCCTTTTGGGCCGCCTTGCGTCTATTTGGGCTGTCTAGATACTGCCCTGTTCAACGCCATATGCCTATTAAATTCAACAGAGTTAGTTTTACAGGAAATATTAAAGACGTTTTATTTACTACACCCTAAAATCGCTAAAAATGTGTAAAATAAATTTCAACCCAAGTAGAAATTAAAAAAAATTCTTTGAAATAATCATTTCACTTCAAAAGTGCATATAAAAACAAAGAAAAAACATTACAGTCAAAATATTGAATTTGAAGTACATATCATATACCATTCTTATGAAAACGGGTAAAAAGTCGTGAAGACAGACTGTGTGGATGTTCCACTTCATTTTAGAATATAAGACTATCTTAATATCCGTTTTTAATATTTGTGCCAATAGACATTAGAGAAAAAAGACTCCATTAGTTCATTGCTGTGCGGTAATTATTGTTGTGCGCTGGGTGCCGTTAAAGGACATTATTTTTCGCCACATGGCGAAAATAATATTCTTATCGTCATTGTTTTTGGTATGATTTCTGAACACTTGGTGCCCTCTGGTTAAAAGTAGCTTCACCGTGGGGGATTCATAAAATCAGTGCGAATTCGGGAACTGATAATGGAATCCAAAAAAAAAGCCAAAAAAGCGAGCCCGAACTCTTTAAATGCGGGAAATCTTGACAGTATGGTTTTTTAGGTACTTGATTATCAAAAACAAGAATGGATCAAATTTTGACAAAATTAATCCTTTTAAATTAACAAGTGCTTATACAATTTAATAGGAGATTGTAATAATATCAAAAAGATAAGATGGCTACTAATAGAATGTACGTTGAATACAGTATCAGAGACTTATGCTGGTTAAAGATTTTTGCGACTTTCAAGTCTATATGGTTCCAAATAAGACACTAAATTATTCCAAAGGTATAATCTTTTGCTGGAATCTCTTAAGTGTATCTGAAGAAGAGATGTTTCAAAAACTAAAAGAACAAAACATTTGCGTAGTTAACAGAATTAAAAACAAGAGAGATGGGGAATTGAAGGATACGCCTTTACTAATTTTGACATTCAACACACCCACTCTTACAAATAAAATAAAATTAGCTTTTTCAAACCTCGACTTTTTATGGTAACAATTCATTTGATCTTTCTGGCGGTATATTCTGTTATCCAATCGTACCTAACATGTCTATCGGTTTGCTTCACATATTATTGTGTTTCAAAATATCACGTTCTGGGATTGCGGTGCATTTTGTATCTTATCCGCGTCTTACTACTCCCTCTCAGCGAACTGTTTATATAGAGGTCATGTTTGCACGCAATCCTAAAACTCTATCTGCAATATCTGACATAAAAAATTTCTATCAAAATGTTAGAGGACTCAGGACGAAAACCGAGGACGTATTTGTTAATTCGTCTTTTTCGCCGAAACCGTAAAAAAAACATCTAATATGTACTATTAATGAGGACTGGCAGACCGACGCAGAGGACATTTGGATTAACATACCACTAGATAACAAAAAAGCCTGAATGTATGCCGCGTCTATATCCCACCTCAAAATACCTAGTTACAACCCTTTCTTACCAGACTTGAGACGATACGCTGTAGCTTCAGTAATAATCGGTATCTTATGCGATGACTTCAATCTTCACAATATTAGGTGGACACTCTTGTCTTCTTCATTAGAAGCGGCAGCTGTCCCTGCTAGTGACAGACTAAACAGTTTATTTATGCACTCCATAAACTTCTGCGGATTAACGCAGGTTAACACCATCGTTAACAACAGATCTAACATTCTTGACCTTGGCCTATCAAATATTTAAGAAGTAATTATTGTGAGAGAAAGTCTACCAATAAGTAGGGTGGACATATATCACCTCCACTCCGGCTATTCCCACCATGATGCGCAATTTGTATAGAGCTGCCTATAATTCAATCAATAATTCACTAGATGATATATGCTGGCAACGGGAACTCGACTTCTCGGACACCAATTCTATGGTCAGTCAATTTTATAAAACTATGAACCATGTTATTGACACCCATGTGCCATTAAGAAGGCGTAAACCTACCTGCTACCCTGCATGGTATTGGACCGAACTAATCGAACTTTCAAGTGTAAAGTCTACCGAGCTTATAAAAAGAGCAACAACCAGGACAAACATATGCAGTTTAGCATTCTACGTAGAAAGGAAACATTTGTCACCAGAGCCTGTTACAGAAACTACATATCCCCCATGGAAAAGAGTATTATCCAAGACCCTAAGAGACTGTGGACTCATATAAAAATCAGACGTGCACGACACAAATCTGTGATAGCTTCAGTGAACTTTTCTCGTCGGCATTCTCGAAAGCACACATATCTGATCCATCAATTAGTAAATTGAGTTTTCACGCACCTGAAAACCAAACCTAAGTAAACTTAAATATGTTGAACTTCGACGAGACTGAAGTACTCAGCGTACTCACTAAAATCGATATGAAGGAAGGTTCAGGCCCCGATGGAATTCCGGCCCACTTCGTCAAGCTGACCGCTCACGCGTGCACTCCGTTAACGTTGATCAGTCTCTGCGTTCGGGTTCCTGTCTAACACTATGGAATAAATCTCACGTAATCCCCATCTACAAAACCGGTAGTAAGAATTTGCTAGCGAACTATCGACCTATATCTAAATTATGCGTTTTCAACAAAATCCTAGAGGAACTCATTAATAATAGGATAACATAACAGGATTATTTTTACATCAATCCATATATCGAACCTGAACACCATGGTTTTATGAAGCAGAGGTCGATCGATGCGAATTTACTGTGTTTCACAGACTATATTCTGACGACTATGGATGAAGAAGCGCAAATTGATGCGATCTATACAGATCTTTGCAAAGCCTTCGATAAAATAGATCATCAGATACTGCTCCTTAAACTTCAGCAACTTGGCCTACACGGAAATCTGTTGAATTCGCTTAGATCCTACCTGTCAGCTCGCTCACAGGCGGTTACACTTAATAAGTGTACTTCAAGGAGTTGTGCTGTGTCGTCAGGTGCCCCGCAAGGCTCTCATCTGGGATCGTTGCGATTTATAATATACATAAACTATGTTGTCACCTACCTTGAGAACTGTGGGCTTCTTATCTATGCTGACGATATAAAGATCTTTTGTAAAATGCGCAATATCAAAGAGTGTTGCCTTCCTAACATTGTAATTTATGCATATTTTGTAAATTAATAAATAATAATAATAATAATAATCATTGTTTTATTACAAACAAATTTATTTAATCCAAAAACTAAAAAAAAAAATGGTACTTGGGTAATGTTTACAACAAATTTGAGGAATTAAAGCCGTGACCATTCTGAACATTTGGACAAGACAAGGAAACACCAAACTAAACCAGACAAAGCCAGACAAGATGAGACCAGACCTGAGAACACCAGACAAAAGCAGACAAGACCAGACAAGACCAGACAAGACCAGACAAGACCAGACAAGATCAGACATGACCAGACCAGAGGAGACAAGACGGGCGGTTTTCACTATCCGTCCGGGTTGCCCACCCAGAATGAATGCAATATAGGCGATACCGGGGTAGCGCATACTAAAGAAATCCAAGGTGGAAAATGATATATAGGCGATACCGGGGTAGCGCATACTAAAGAAATCCAAGGTGGAAAAAGACGAGACAAGATCAGATAACACCAGGCAAAACCAGACAAGACCACACAAGACCAGAGAAAATAAGGAAATATCAAACAAGATTAGAAAAGACAAGAAAATACCAGAAAAGACCAGACAAGACCAGACAAAAGCAGTATATTGTCTCAATCTTTAAGTATGTTAATATAGTTGAACACAATAATATGGTTGAACAAAATATAAATAAAATATCATACAGTCTGGTTGTTGGGAGGGTTTAAAGTTTAGCTCCTATACAAAACTCTTTCAACCTCTACATCATCCCGGAACGTTAATCTTGTATATGCTGATGAAATAGCACTCATATCCCTATTCAATTTTGTATATGAAAAACTCGGCTTAGCCTTTATCTCCCAAATACGGAATATACTTGAAATGATAATAAAAAAAAAAAAAAACGAAGAAACATATTAAATCATGGAAAGAGATTTATTTTATTTAATCAGACTGAAATCTCGATATTTCAAGAAATTTTATTTTTGGTATCACAGGAAATGAAATATTTTTTTATATATGCTAATATGTACTGAAAACGAGAAACTAGATTGAAATATGCTTGTATTATATTTAAATCTAAATATAGAAAGCGGTTCTATCATAGTTATTATAAGTCACAAAATTTAATGAGGTTTTGTTGTTTTATGTGTCAATTTAACGACTAATAAAGATTTTCATTAAATGCTTCACATTTTGTTTATAATAAAAAAATTATTTTATTAGAAAATTTTGTCGTCAAAATGTACAAACATAATATATTTTATTATTTATTATATAAATTATAATTATATAATCATAATTTATTTGTTATTAGAGATTGTTACTATGAAAGTTGGTTACTTGATAACTTCTGTTTATTGTCTGTCTAGTAAGATTGGTCCGCCCTAGCCGACCCGAAGGGGATCGTTTGGGTCGACTAGGCGAACCAAAGACTAGGTAGGCTAGGCTGACTACTTCGTATAGTTCGTTGTAGTCTGTCCAGTCCGTCGAGTGTGTTTAATTCGATTTATTGTATATCAGTTCATATGTATCTTAAGTATCTCATTATTTTTGTTATATTGTAGTTTATTCTCGAGAAAAGGACTTTTTTTAATAAAACAACTAAAAGTTCAGTTCATATGTTTTAGAAATTTTATTAATCAATGAATTGTCTTGTGATTTGCAAAACGTTTGTAAATACCTCGTTGACTGTACACGGCCATCGTTTCTAATGATTACCAAAAAGCTATTACTCTGATTGACACCATAAATATCTGCAGAGTAAACTTTTGTAGTCCGCAAGCGCGCACAATCATTTCGTGTACATTTATTTTTTTATATCTCTGTGTCCGTGTATTTTTGATGTGTGTGTGTGTGTATAATATTGAGTTGTATGAGAGGACTCTCTGTATCGTTGCAATCCCGTCTATCTCGCCGCACCATTATCGCTGATTGCTGAACACTGATTGGATTTTCGGCCTGATCCCATCGACCCTATATTATTCTTTATATATATATTAGACCACGGATTTCGGCTCGACATAAAGATGATCATGTCGTTTATTAAACTCTTGTTAATGGACAACTAGCTTTCTGAGTTACAAGTGTATTACACATATTAAAAAACTTAATGTACGTATAAAACCGGACATATAAGTCTAACCTTAGCTATCTATTTTTCTGTTAGCCTTGTCAGTTTAATCTCATCATCGACTCTCATTTCAAGTTTAATCTCATCCAAGACTTTTTAATCTAATATTGTCAGTCTGGCATGTTCTATCTAACCTTGGCTTTCTTGTCTTGTCTGTCCAGTCTTGTCTCTCCAGTCTAGTGTTCTCTATCTTGTCTCGTGTGTCTTATGTTTTCTTTCTAGTTTCGTCTGTATTTGTCTTATTAGTTTAGACGTATTTGTCCAGTTTTGTCTGTCTAGTGTCATACTTTAAGACATTTTATTAGAGACATTGACATGGAGTCATGATAGAGTTTTGTTAGAGACATAGAGACATTCTGTTTATTCTGGAATTTTCTGTCTGGTTTTCTTGTTTTTATGTCTATACGTTATTATCTCTAATAAATTGTTTTAATAGGGTATATGCATGTTTTATAAATACTTTTAATTCACTGTTTACACCGTTATAACATAGTAAAAAATGGGAATACTGCTTAAAAATGCTGTAATTAAGTTTAAAAAAGTATTTAAAATTCAGAAAAATATTGAGCTGTTTAAACGCTGCCATTTTCGCGCGGTCTGTTGATGACGTCAATTACCACCGACAGTTTAGTCCATTGTTTACTACAGTTGCTTTCTTTTTTTATTTGACGTTTTTGACGTTTGTTTTCTAACCAAAAGATTGCACTGACATACATATGTAAAAAATACGGACTTGTTTATATGGTATGTTACGTCACTTTCGTATTAATCAATGGTGTAGCGTTTTACAAATTTGAATTTCCCTCGCTTAATTTGCTTTGAATTTAAAAAGATATTAATTACAAAAATAATGGTTTAGTTCAAATGTCCGGTTAATGAAATTCTAAAAAAAATATTTCAACCAAATTTAAATTTCATGCATATTCCCTATTGTCATAGATATTTTATTAGTTTAATTGTTTCATGAAAAATGTGTTATTATATAGTACTAATATATTTATATCGACTTCGCTATTAATAATAATATTTTTGACGTAAATCTCTTTTATGTCCTCCTTTAAATTTATGAAAGATATGTTGTATGTAAATACAGAAGATAAAAAAGAAGTTTTTTTGGTCGTTCTATACGAAAATAGTGCAATAAAAATGACATTGAGATGCATTGACAATGCATTGAGATAAATAGAAGAAATTCCGGAAACAATATGTAAATGCCCACTGAAATATATCTTAAATAGTAAATATACGAATTCAGCCACTGAAACTGAAAACGTATCCAGTATAATTTCGCGATTCTTGAAATATATTTGTTATAATGTTATATATGGTTTAGGTGAGGGTAATCCGGGATAACTGATTACGTGTTGAAAACCGAGGGGGGAATGAATATTTCATGCCGCAGCCTAATAATATTACTGGAAATTTCTAAACTTGGTGTGAGATAAATGCATGCAATTTACTTTGAGCGAACAATGTCTGATCTCATAAGACTAATCTATCAAGACAAATAATATTGAAAGGCAAATTTATTAGTGCAAAAAAGGTTTGTTAAATAGAGAGGAAAATGAGTTATGTTTATTACGAGAAATTTTTAGATCACGAAAACAATTTCAAAGCCATTGTAAGAATTTTAAAACATGAACGTTGACGTCACACATTTTTGTTTCACCCTTCTACTGGCTCTTTTGTCCAGGGAAAAGTAGAGTTTTTTGTTTTATTTGAATTGCTCATTCCTATCACCCTCCTGTTTTCCTCAAATTTTGAAAACGAAAAGGGAGCTTGGGAATGTACGCTTCTTACCATCGAAGTATATCAGCCCTTCAGGATTTTAGCAACTATGATTTGCGCGCAACAGGTGAGATATTGTGTTAAGCGTTGGAGTAGACCCTAAACCAAAAAAGGTTAAAAAGGGAGATTTGGAAGTGGACAAAGCAATTTAAACAAACTTCTTCTTCTTATTTTAGGCAGCATCGCTTGTATTATCCTAACGCTTCTCCTGTGACATAGAAGTCCAATTGTCTTTCCACATTTTAGGAGGTCCCGTTGTTCTTCTGTTTGTTGGTTTGCCGTCTCTGGCGATTTTCGCAATTCTGTGCTCATCCATTCTCGCGAAATGTTCACGCCAAATCTTCTTCTTTTCCGAAAAACGTTTTGTTTGGGCGTGGGTCGCGACGACCCAGGGTTTGCGCACCACTGCTCTAGCAACTCTGCCTAATTATGAGGGTTTATTGTACTGTACATAACGGTAAATAGACAACGCTAATAGTAAATAGGAGTCGTTAGATAGACAAACTTTCTTGTGGCGAAATGTTCAATAAGATTTCATACAATTAAATGTTTGATGTTTGAAAAACTGTACAAAGTAGATTACAGAGAACAAGACAAATATAATAATATAGACTTGATCTATTGCCTTATCCATAGTATAGGAAAGAATAGCCATGACAGATTTTCTATCTATTATTTCAGAAAGTATATAGAAATGAACTTACTAAACAACCAGGCAGTTCATTTTCGAGACCAAAATTTCCCTTTTCTATTTTGAGTCTATTATGAAGTCATTAAAGCACTCATATGGGTCCGTTAATGGATCGCCGAATGCGATACAATTTTCTCAATATTTATAGGCGATTTTTTTATTTAGAAAAGGCATAAAAGGGCGATTAAAATGGTTTTGGCATGATGGAGGAAGGAAGACAAACGAAAAGGATATGGCTAGCTAAATCTACACAGAAAAGATAAAGAGGAGGACCAACGAAAACATGGAACCAAGCAGTGGCAGATTCGTTGAAGGAACGAGGAATATCCTGGAATGAGGGGTTGAAGATGGCAAAAAATAAGAAAGAATGGGCAAAATTTATTTATGCTTGAAATGGGTTTATCTTATTTTATAGTTTTAATTTGATTTATTGTATGGTATATTAAGATATTGTAATAACTTTTACACCTTAGGGTAACAAAGGTTTTTACTGATTAAAGAAGTAAATAATTAAATAAAATGGCGAAACATGGAAAAATTGTATATAAAACTCGTTCATAAGTCGTTTTTCTGAACATGGACGCGTGCTGCAAAAACCGCGCTTATTGAACTCGTTCTTTAATACACTATTAATAATTTTATTCAGTATATAATTTTTGTTTTGATTTTCAGGTGAGTCTACAAAGCCACGTCTGAATTTAGTTTTCTCTATATTTGGAGGTATGTGATTTTTAAATACATATATCCATTTTTGTTAATTTTATGTTGTGTTCAATAAAGCTGTACTAATAATTTGTTTGTTTGTTGTTTAATGGATGAAATATATAGAGTTACATAAATTAATATAAATAATTGATATAAATAAAGTTTCCGTCTACTAAAATTTCACAAGCGTAGGGTTTTATTATATTGGTATTAATGTGAGCTTAGAAAACATTTAAAAGCTTTTAGACACTTTCGCCTTTTATTTATCCATTAACAATTTCACAAGTAATTTTAATCATTGAAATAATGTTTGCTTGTCTAATTTTTTAATTCGAATCAGCAAAAATAAAATTCTGCAATCAGACTTACGATAAAAATTATTTGTATTTTACAAAATTGAAATTATTGGCCTCTCTTAAAAAACGTATATAAAAAACAAACTAAAACATGCATAGAACAATAATATAGTTCGAAAACAAGTCATTTATAATAAATTCAATTTATGTTTATATAAACTTATTACACTTTGCGAATAAAGAGTAGATGTTGTATGTGATTCGTCTGACACGCGATTCTCTCAAATGTCATGTAAAAATCAAAAAGAAGTTAAAAGTAAAAATTTGTTTTAACATACTTTCATTTATAACTCATTTAGTTTTTAAAATTATTCATATTAATGAATGTCTACGTTTCAATTCACTCATATTTTATTACATAAATGAATAAAATTATATATTACTTAAAAGCACAAACTGGCCTTCTTCACTTTCGTGCTACGAAAGACTATGTGTGTTGCTAAAAACACTATAACCTGATAGAAATTAATAATAATGAACATCATCACACGAAATATTTCCTTATAGTAGTAATATCCTTTTATTGGCATACATAATTACATACATTCATTTTAGCCAAACATAGAAAAAAAGTGCTACATTCAGAGTTAAACAAAGAATTAAGCCATTCAAATGTCGAGGTAAAAACTAAGAGTGATAAGGAAAAAGAAAAAAAAACAAACAAACACAGAAAACCCACAAAAACAAAACAAAATGCAACCAAAAATAGCAATTCCTCGCACTCAATTCACAACGAAAAAGAAAATTCACCTCACGATTTATTTATCTTTTTTTGAAACTGTACCACCCTTTTCCTCAAGGGCCAACCAGCTCCGTCTATCCTCATGTACGAACCCCAGTCTTCCACCACCGACCTCTCCTCACTGTTCCACTCATATCCTTCACAGTTTTGTGCCCAATATATCCACATGTCACTAGCTTCCCCACATATGCTACAGAGCTTAAAGCGAGTGCCCTCCTGCCTTTTTCCTCTGAGCCGCACTTGTGTCGTGCAATCAATGCCTGCGCCAGCCTAGCTCCTTTGAGGTACAAGGGAAATCCTTGGAACACTTGTACGCTCCCGTATTTTGGGAGGAACTTACTGTCCACGATCTTCCTCTGACGATACTGCAGCTCTACCTCGGCTAACCTTTCACACTTCCGGTTCCCATTTCCGGTTCCGGAACCAGAAGTGAGGGTGGGAACAGGAAGTTGGCGTAGGAAATGGAAATGGAGTGAGAACCGGAAGTGGGAGTGACAACCGGAAGTGGGAGTGGGAACCGGAAATGGGGTTGGAACCGGAAGTGGGGTGGAAACCGGAAATGGGGGCGTGGTGTGGACCGGAAGTGGAGGTGGAGGCTCCAGAACGACCATCTTTCCCAACTGTTTAAGTTTTTACATTCATCATATAGTTTTAATTGTTATAATAAACAATTGATGATTAAGTTAATTGTAAAAAAATTGTAAAAAAACTAAAAATTGAAACTATTAATTGCAATTAAAATAATTGTAAACTACAATTAATGGATTTAATTGCAATTGATTTCAATTGCATCTCACAATTAAATACTTAATTGAATTAAATTAATTGCAATTTATTTAGTTGCAATTAAAATTGTAATTGTTTGATTCTACAATTAAAAAATTAATTGAATTATGACAAACACTCGTTAGTAGTTAAAGTAGTACTTTAGCCCAGCAGCTTTTGTCGACTCCGCTGAATAAACGTATATATTCTTGGTTTCCGTTAGGATGGCTATATCCATATTGCAATGTATGAATTCTGTTATTATTTCTTGCTGTTTGTTTCGGATTACTTGTATGTTCCATGTTCTAAAATTCAAAGTCCATTTTCATTGCTGTTTCCGTCTTCTATCCAATATCTAGGTATTACTAGGTATTTACTGGCGATAGTGTAGTTTTTACGGGTGTAGTTAGTCTGGTCCTTCTCCCTTGACCTGTCTGACTTGGGTGACCCTTCTGGTAGCTACGCTGCCAGAAGGGTAAACATCAATAGTAAAGGCCTGGAAGACGCGGAAATTAGAGCCAGAGTGATGAAGGCAAATAAAGCGTATTTTTCATTGGTGAATGTTCTCAAGTCCAATGTGATACACAAAGACACAATAATTAAGGTGTACAAAATAATTATCCGACCAATACTCACGTACTGCTAAGTGTGGATCCTCACTGTAAAGAACGCAAGTAAAGTTAGAGAGTTAGTCGCCGTAAAGTTCGAGAGGAAAATATTAAGAAGGATCCCAGGTCCAGTACGGGACATTAGTTCAGTCCAGTACATTGAAAATGAATAATATTGGAGGCGATACAACAAGGAAGTATATCAGGTTCTTAAAACAAACCAATGTCGATATACGTGAAACTGCAGCGTCTCCGATGGGCAGGAATTATAAGAATTCTAGACGATAGAAAGCCCAAAAGAATCACGAACGGCCAAATGTCAAAGCCAAATGCTGTAACGGCAGAAGAAGAAGAAGACTTCATGAGGAGAGTGGTGATGTTTGAAAGTTTGATAGAGAGTATATTAAGGAATGGAGCGGAAATCTGTGGATGGAAAGAACAGGAAAAGGTTGAGAGAGTACAAGAGAAATATCTGAGGGGTAGTTAGGGGTAGACGATGGGTGTTAGGGGTAGACACTCGGGGATACTTAGTGAGAGATGAACGTAGGAGAGTCAAACTGAGAGTGAAAGCTTGGAATAAAGCAACAGCAGTTTGAAGATAAAATGAACTGTAGGAAAGACTGTGGGTTACCGACTGAATGCTGGAAAGGAATGGGAAATATAACCTGAGGAATATTACCAAAAAAATATATACTCGAGTAAGGAAATAGAGAGGCTAAGTGCGAGTGGCAAGTGGATGAATGGGGAAATTAGCGAAAGGGACTGGGGCTTAGACATGCAGCTAAGAAGAGAAGGAATAAAGGAATCCAGATTCAATATGAAGGATGAGAGCTATATGATAGATTATAGGTATTCCGAAATACTTGGGAAGAGAAAGTGGAAATAAAAACAGATCAAATAGATATTGGATGGAAGAAGATAAAAGAATTTGTAAGATGTGCTACGAGGAGAGAGGGATAGTGGAGCATTTGTGGGACGAATGTGTAGAGATGAAAGAAGGAGAAGGAAAGAGAAGAGAAGAAATACTGAATGATGATGGAAGAGAGAGCTGCTTGAAGATAGCCCCCCGAAATTGAAAAAATAGGAAAAATAAAACGGGATACGTTTGACCAAGATTTGACTTTCATTGACCACCAAATTGTTTTGTTTGCCCATATTCCGTTCAAAAGATATAAAAAAATTATTGGGGGCCTAGCCCCCCAAAATGCATTTTTCTATATTTGATGTCATCTTAAAAAACTTCGTTTGACCATGTTTGCCCACTATTTCTTTTAATTATTTTTTTTAACCCAATAAATCGTGTTTTTTTTTTAATACAATATTTTTTAGTATTATATTTTTATTTTTATTGTTTTTTTTTCGTTTGGTGTTGAAGAACTTCGTCTGACCAAGTTTGATCATTTTAGGAACCCCAAAATCGTTTTTATAGTGATTTAACTTAAAAAAGTTTACATAATTGTTTACATAAGGGGCAAAAAATTGAAAGATATAGATTTCATGGAGAATTAATAAGTACTAAAAATGGGCAAACCTCGAGAATTAAAACATATTTCGCGTATGCCAAAATAGTTTTTAGAGTTATCCTTGCTTTTTTTTGCATAAGTGGTGAAAAATTGATAGAGGTTCAAAAATTTCCGGAGGATAATAAGCGTTTGGTCAAAATTGGAACATTGTTTCGCCTGTTTTTCAGCGCAAATCTTTCTACGAAATGACGTACGAATGCTTTCTACGAAATGACGTACATCCCTCTTAACTTCAGAATGCTCTTCGTCGATACACTGCTCTCCATCTTCTATCGATGAGTCTTGTTCCTTGCAGGTGAACGTTTTCATGCTCTCGAAAAGAAATATTGCCCATTGTTGACTGATAACGTCATCCTGACCATCGCATTCTAGCAATGTTTCACAAATTGTCTTCACTTCAATACATCTGACGTAAAAGACTTTCAATTTTCCGTTAAAAACTTTCTTCTGGCAGATCATCTTGATGAGGTGGGCGATATCCACACATTGAAAGCGATGTTGGAGGTTCTCATTACGCAACCACCTGAAACATACTGATATTTACACGTCCAAACGACATTCGCTGAAACTCAATGTGATGGCGTTGAGTAAGGCCTGCGAAAAATCAAATGAAACTTCGTTTGGCACGTGTTCTGCTAATTTCAAAAATGTTTTCAACCAATATTCGATCGTAATTGTGTCATGCTTGGCTGAAATTATTTCCAAAATGGGGTTGATTTCTTCTTCACTTCCCATAACCATTTGATACAAGAGAGAACACTTCGTTTCTCCGTTAGGTTTTCTAATGGATTTGATGACGCCACCAGTTCCATCAATTGAAACTTGTTTCACATTCTTTTGTTTTTGTACAGAGCAATTTGTAAAGGTGAAGCGTGTTTCTTCTTTTTCTTAAGGCAAGGTCGTGATTTATGGTTTCTTCGCGGAGTTTTCCTAAAACACCAGGATTGGGAATGTGGCTAGGAGTAGGGTCGCCAAAATCCATGCATTTTGTACCTTCTTTGCACTATAAAGATGCTTTCTTCTTTAACAATGCTCTTCCAACATCGTAACGTGCCGATCCTTTAAGTTGTCTACTTTTTGAATACGGAATACCTCTAGTATCGGACGTGGTGATTGCTCTGCTGATTCTAGTTCCTGGTTGAGGTTTGTTTAGACAATGGCCTTCAAATATTGCATTACATTCGTTACACTTTCCATTTGTCCTTAACCATATGCTATACTCTGAGCTGCATATTTTTGCTCTTTTAAATTGGTATGTACATGGTAGTTTCGCTTTCTTGTAGCAATACGTGGCTACAACGTAACCTGTCAGTCCAGGATTCCCGAAGACATCCGTACGAACAGTGGCGGATTTAGGGCAGTTGAGGCCACGGGCGCAGAAAAAATATAAACTCCACTTTTACCATGTTCTCTTGAAGATAGTCGTCTCTACTAGTCCCTCCTGATTTCAATATAATATTTATGTTATATTTTGCATAATTCGTATTTTTTTTTTTCATTTGTGGAGTTGCATATTTCGTCTAATGCCTCTTTATTATGTTTGTAGCCACATTTTAACGATAAAACTGCATCAGCCCTGGCACACCATCTTGTATCTGATACTTTCTTTAATGTAAAATATCCTTTATATTATTTTTTTCCGGGCGCGAGCCCTCTGCGCGCCCTTTTAATCCGCCTCAGCGTACGAACGTATTTCTTGATGATCCTTGCACCATTTCGTTTTTCGAAGGGTGGGCAGACATCAAAAGCTATTTTTACATGTGTGAAATATCATCTTACGAATTATCAAGAATCGCTTATTATCTGTTTGACAGAAAACCGTTCGAAAAAAGTTCGGCAATCCATTTCTTTTGGCGAAGCGCTCATGTTGTCCATGGATATCAAACACTAAATTAATCGATTTTGGGGCTGTTAAAAATATTTTGTATTAAAAAAATGATAGGAAAACATGGTCAAACGAAGTTCTTCAATACCAAATGAAAAGAAAAACAATAAAAATGAAAAAAATTATTAAAAATTTAATATTAAAAAATCGATTTTCGGGTTTCTAAAAAAAAAAAAATTATTGAAAAAAATGGTGGGCAAACATGGTCAAACGATGTTTTTTAACCCTTTGAGGACGGATTTATTTTTTTGAAAAAAAAAAACAAATTAAAGAGTGTAATTTTATTTATTTATATTAATGTAAGCTATTAAAATGGTATTGGCAATTAAAAACAATAAGGATTATCCTTCAGGATATGGTATCCCTGAATTACCACTAGGAACAAACGCAGATTTTTTTTTTTTTTTTGTAAAAAATACTAAAACTAGGCGAACATATGAAAAAATGGAACTACTTAGTATGGTAAGCTCCAAAACAGTTTTTGTTGTGTTTTATGCACAATCCCACATTGCATGTTGAACACTTCCACATCGTACGGCTTACTTCCTTTGTGGTGCTACAGTTGGCACATCTCAGCAACGTAGACCTTTCTGGCATGTGGCATGCCTTAGAATAGCGAAGTTCCAATGGAACAATCTTCTTAAAATTATTGACGGGTCTCTCGTTTGATGGCCTTCCTCGTTTAGAAGGAGCTACTGCCCCAATAAGACCTCTGGCTACTGTCAAACGGAATGTTTTCAAATCTAGTCCTTTTGACTTGCTTCGTAGTTGAAACAGAATGAAAGCGTTCACTACACATGCGTCAACGAAGTAAAACAAGATTCTATGCCACCACTTATGTGATTTACGGTCCACTTCATAAAGGCTTTTTAACATATCGAACTTATCGACATATCCCATATGAGCATTGTATTCAATAACCATTTGAGGGCATGTTATGTTTTCAAGGACCCCATCTTTTTTTCTTCTTGGAACACGACCCATTGTTGCTGGATTTAGGTAATTTCCGAGGAATAACACACTTCTTTTATCCATCCACTTCATTCCGACTAGTCCACAAGTAGATATGCGATAATCTTTATCGCCCCGTTTCATATCTTTATCTGATTTTAGCTCAGGAAAACTTTTTCTACCTTTCCGAATCGTACCACAAGCATAAATTTTATCCGATAATAAAGATCTTTGTAATTCAACGGAATTAAAATAATTATCAAAAAAAAGTTTGTGGTGCTTTCCTACTAAAACTCTACTAAGGTCCTTTACAACCCGTAGCACTAATTTTTTTTCAGTAGTCTGACCAACCTTCCCAGTGTATATTTGAAAATCACACATGAAACCTGTTGAGTCGGATCTAACCCAGACTTTATAACCCCGCTTGATGGGTTTGTTTGGCATATATTGACGAATAGAACTTCGTCCTTTGAATTTAATCATTGACTCATCTATGGATTGAAATTCATGCGGATTTAGGGCGGAAAGAAATGATTCCCGAAGCTTAGACAACAGGGGCCGAACTTTATAGAGCTTGTCGAAATTTGGGTCGTTTCTTCCCGGTTGCACTGAATTGTCGTTGAGGTGGATGTAGCTTAGTAACCACGAGAATCTATCCCGTGAGATAACAGCACTAATATAATTATCCCGGAGATCGTCTCTCGATGACCAACAGTGTTTGTAACTGGGCATTTCTTTGATGCCCATCAATAAGTTGACACCCAAAAAATTTTTTATTTCTTCTTCAGAAGTTGGAGTAAAATAAGCTCCTCCACCATGTTTTTGAAGATAGTACAAATTTGTTTGGAATACTATATCTTGGATTAGATCTTCGGGGAAAAGTGATAAAAAAATGTCTGTCGGAGTTTCTACATCCTCAGGAAGGTTAGCACCTGTTACTTCCAAGAAAGGATTTGTTTTTGTGACATAATTTTCATTGTTGGTCCAAACTACAGACTGATTCCTTACAAACTGTGCTAGTGGTATGTCGTCTTCGCTTTCCCAACTATTGTCACCATTATCACCATCTACTTGCATAGCAACGTCGTTTTCTTCTTCAAAGATAACATCCAGATTTTCAAGTATGTTATTTGTATCTACATTTACTTCTTCTCCCATAACGCTTTCTATATCTGATTCTTCAGATTCACTACCACTTGGTATTTCATCAAGAATACCATAAATTTCATCCTGGTGCATATTTTCTAAATCTACATGGCTCCAAACTCGTTTTTTTTTGTCCTAAAACAATTTTTCTATAACTAGTTTGAAAATAAAATAACTAAAGTGCATGTGCCTAGTGGTACTTCCAGATAACCATACATAAAATCTACGATATAGAAACAAAATTTTCATGCAAACCTTATTTGTACAATTGCACAACAGTCATAACAATAAATTAACATACCTGCCATTTTTCAAAACACGTAAAAACAAACAGATTTTCACTATTTTATGCCGGCGTAAAACGTTAACCTCAAACAAACGGCGATAATTGCATGTGGAGCTCGATAGAAAACATTTGGCGGTGGATTGCTTGGATCACAATATTTTCAGCATGTTAGGCAACCAACTTTCAAAGCCGGTACACTCAGAAAACCAATAGGCAAATAAACCACTCAAATAACCACTGGTCCTCAAAGGGTTAAGATGCCATTTTAAAATACAGAAAAAATGCATTTTGGGGGGCTAGGCCCCCGATAATTCTTTTAAAATATATTTTGAACGGAATGTGGGCAAACAAAACTATTTGGTGGTAAATCATGGTCAAATCTTGGTCAAAAGTATCCCAATTTAATTTTTTTTATTTTTCAATTTCGGGGGCCATCTTCACGCAGCTGGAAGAGAGATATAGTGGATGAAAGAAGTATGGAAGAGAAGGGAAGAGTTGGATAGGCAACAGAAGGAGCAGGGCAAGAGAAGCCTGTTTGAGTAAATTTATGACGTTGTTATGAAAAATTGCAGAATTGTTATAATGTCACATTATGTTTATTTGAATAGGGATTGAATGTACAGCCCGAGATTCAGAAACCCCTTTGGGGAAATAAATTTTATATTATATATAGCCTTGTTTATTTAGTCTGGCTTCCTAATGCTGTCTATTTAGTCTTCATTGACTTGCGCGTCTATCTATACCTTTCAAATTTTGTCTGCTTTGTCTTATCTGTTTAATCGAGACGGTCTCATCTTTTCTCTCAAGTTTTCAATACTATATTTTCTTCTTCAAATATTCTCCAGCTTTGACTTACTTACCATACAACTTTAAGAAATTTTGTATCAGAAACATTTTGTAAGAGAAACGTTAAAAGTTGATTGTAAAGACGCTGCTAATTTTCGCTTTAATAAAAATATTAAATAGAAATAAATAAAATAATAGAGTGATAATAATAAAGATTATTATTACCTCATCCGCTTCACAAAAAGTGAGATATTACTGATCTAAACAACTACCGTGGAATTTCTCTCGTCCCGGTAACATACAAGATTCTCTCTAAGGTGTTACAAACAAAGGCAGAAAATCAGCTGAATAGTCAACTGGGAGAATACCAGGGGGGCTTCAGGAAGACCCGATCCTGTGTTCAACAGATCCTCAATCTTAAAACTGTACCTGCATACTCCAAGATGAGAAACCGCATGGTGGTCGTCATCTTTGTTGATTTTAGGAAGGCCTAC
This sequence comes from Phosphuga atrata, assembly GCA_944588485.1. Classification (NCBI taxonomy): domain Eukaryota; kingdom Metazoa; phylum Arthropoda; class Insecta; order Coleoptera; family Silphidae; genus Phosphuga; species Phosphuga atrata. The sequence goes on along the minus strand of OX155896.1, from coordinate 8,526,432 downwards.
GATTCCATTGATAGAGAAACGTTTAACAAAGTACTCCAGGAACTAGGGCTAGACAACAAAACCTGCAGACTCATCCTAGAAACTTTGACCAACACCCAATCCAAGACTAAATTTAGAGACGAGATTTCAGAAAGCTTCGGAATAAATACTGGAGTGAGACAAGCAGATGGACTTTCCCCACTTCTCTTCAACTGTGTCCTTGAAAAGGTTATGAGAGAATGGCGCAAGGAACTGATCAATTTGGGTGCTCAGAGTGGTATCTATCTGAGACGTAAGATCGATGGACTGGTTGTAGATGCCTAGCTTTTGAAGATGACTTGGCACTTTTTGCTGATTCTCTTGAGATGGCAACAATGCAGGTAAATTGCCTCAGAAAACAGGCTGCCAAATTGGGTCTTCAAGTGTCGCTAGAGAAAACAGAATTCATTACCAACATCAGAGAAGCAAACAGAGAGATGTTACTAGAGCAGGGAAATATCAAGAGGACTGAGAAATTTAAGTATCTCGGCTAATGGATTGATCCCAACTTATCAGAAAGAGCATCATTATCTAAGAGGGTCAACAAGATAGGACTAGTCTATCGACTGACTAAGAACACTTAAAATAAGGAATGCCTGACACGCAACCTGAAACTTAAGCGCTACACATCAGTCTTAAGACCAGAGGCCCTATATGCCATGGAGTGTCTTTCCTTGAACCGAAGAGGTCTGGTAGAGAAATTAGAAATCGGAGAGAGGAGAATCTCCAGGAGGATTCTACGCCCGGTAAAGGAAGTTGGGGAATTCCGTAGGCGGCATAACTCTGAGCTCTACTAACAGATTGCGATGCTCTCTGACTGTGCAACGAAAAAATGGGTAGATTTCTATGGCCACTTTGCAAGATTGCCTCCAAACCGACTAACCAACCGTCTGTTCACCTTCTGGCAAAACAAGAAGGATCGTACCACTTGATTGACAGAAACCGAGAAGGATATTAATGAACTGGGAATAACATACCTCCAAACCAGACAGTTTGTGAGACGCACCCTGAAGGAAGTCCGTGGATTTCAGGAAAAACCCCGAAGGAAAGGTACCCCCTGGACATACGAGAGAAAAGAGTTGCACCGGCACAAGATGCGATAATACTGCGCAAAGATCAAAGCCCATCAGTTCAATAAGCTTGGTCTAAAGTAGGCCTATTCGAAACAAGAAGAAGAATAGAGTAACTAGTTACCACTACTATCCCTATTATTTTTTTAATTTTTTTATTATTAGCGGAAATAGAAAAATGTTAAGGCATTATTTCAGTTAACTTTTAACGTTTCTCTTACAGAATCAGCCGGATAACTTGTCTGTCTAGAGGAGTTAGTCCAAGTCAATCTAGTGACTTGGACATTAAAAGTATTTCTGTAGACTCTGCCTGGTTTTTTAGATTTGTCTGTCGAGTCATATCTGTGTAGTCTTGCCTCTTTAGTCTTGTTTATCTTGCCTTGTCAGTTTAGTTTATTTAGTCTGCCTGGTCCATCCGGTATTTCAGGCCTATCCGTTCTGTACCGTGTGTCCGGTCTGTCCGGTATGTCCGGTCTGTACGGTCTTTCCTGGCTGTACAGTCTGCCCAACCAGTCCGGTCTGTCCGATCTCTCCGGTCAGTCCGCATTATCCCTTTGTTCCTCTATGTCTAGTTTTATCTATCTTATCTGTTCAGTGTAAAACACTATGTAGTTGATAATACATTTATTTCTAAATAGTTTCAGTTTGAATATTGAATTTCGCTAAAATCTACTCATCATTAAATGTGAATATTTTATATGCAATACAATTTTGCCAGTAAATAAACCATTTTTAATTGTAATTAAATAGCTGTCGGCCATTTGTTTATTCAAGTCGAATAACCTTATTAATCCACAAACTGAATCATATTGCCCTACCAAATTTTCCTGCTCAGCATACTTAAGTAGATAGCATAAACTGTGTTTAGAAAGCTAATATCCTCTCTCTCTCTCTCTCTCTCTCTCTCTCTCTCTCTCTCTCTCTCTCTCTCTCTCTCTCTCTCACGGTCCCGGAATAAATTTAAATTTTCAGGGACCTTCGCGTCCTGTTGGTCAATATACACAAAACATTGAAATATGAATATAATATCTGTAGACCTAAAGTTTATGTAAATATACATTAGCCAATTCAAAGTTTGAGGGTTTTCGAGGGAACATAATAAAGTATTTCCAATTAAAACGTAATTCCTTTTCAATTTTTGATCGAAGCGGGTAATCTGTTGTCTACAGGGAGGAAGGAGTTAATTGGTAAGAGGCATGCGAAGAGGCGAAGGTCTTTAACTGGGTTTCCTTTCAATGCCAAGGCGTTTCGTTTTTTTCTAGATTTATTTCTCTTTAGCATGAACGATGTTATATCAAACTGATAACCGGCGAATAATTTTCTTGGCAACAATTTTATTACTATAAGGATTAATTAATGTTATTCGGTGGAAACATCCTTTTGGTATAAAAAGAATTAAATTTAAACGAGGAATATAAAATAAACGATTTATGAAAACGACTCACAAAATTATAAATACAAAATATAGAACATAATTCTTCGTTTAAATTATTTAAAAGATAGGTTTAGATGATTAGAAGTATAATACAAATTCTCCAAGAATAAATGGCATTAAATAAATTCCTGAAAAACTTAAAATTATATTAATTTTTTAAATTTGAATATTCTATTGAGATTATTTATATATTGTTGAGTTTGAAGATTTAGATATTATTAAATAGTAACATTTGTATCTTTTCTTCAAAGATTATATTTTGTAGGAAATCATTGTATACCTACATATCTTTTTATTTATTTAAAGATCATAGAGGCTCTAACTGTCACCGTCATTGAAAAAATAATTTTCACATAATCAATAATTTTCACATAATCATTTTTTTCACTTAACATTATTTTACACATAATCATTTTCATTGTAAAGAAATCATTCAAACTTCAATTATCAACCATCAACGGAGTACGTTATTTATCTCATAAACACGTCAACAAACATCATTAGTATATCTAATCTTTCTATAAAAACATTTCTTTAAAAGAACTGCTTCAATGGCAAACACCACGACTGACATTTAATTACATTTAGAAAGTTTTTGCGTTCTATATAACTCTGTAATTTTACAACAAAAAAATATCCTGATCAAATACAAAAGATAATTATCAATTAATAATAATTAATAATATATACTAATTAATAATAAGTACTATTTACAAGTAGTATTAACTACAAATATTTTGGTAAAATTATAGGGTTATATAGAACCCAAAAACTTTCTTAATGTAATTCAATATCAGTCGTGGTGTTTGCCAGTGAAGTAGAAGTTTTTAAGAAATATTTTTATAGAAAGATTAGTTATACTAATTATGTCTATTATTTTTTGACGATAATTATAGAATGATTTCCTAGAAATTATAATCTTTTAAGAAAAGATACAAATATTACTATTTAATTCTATTGAGATGTTTGATGTATGATGAATTTTGTTATGGACATTTTAGAAGGTTCCAGAAAAAAAAACATTTCTTTACATAAAATATTATGGAGCTTGATGATATTGAAATTATCTACGGAACTTGTTTATTTTGAAAATGAAATAACGCTTTTTAATTCAGATAAACATTTTTAATTAGACGTTAATTATTACAAACGAGAATATTTTTAAATGACTATCTACATAAATTATATCTAAAACTAAACTGTAAGAAAGTGTATTTCACTCTTTCTCTCTTGCAATATTTGCGTTTTCAATATCTTGCTCTTGATTTCTCCCTTTCGGGACAAAATTTTAAAAAATATATGCAGGATTAGTAACCCCAAAATCTGCAGGATTGGTAACCCGTAGAACTGTAATCTATATTATATGTTATACACATCTACATCTGCATCTACATCTACATCGATTAAACGAATTTACCTAAGTGATGTTCTATCGTAGTTGCGTGAAGCACCTCCGCCAAAAGATCACTCCCACCCGGAATCCTTTACTTTTCTGGGAGAACAGTCCTAGAAAAATATTCGGCAGACTTAAACAAAAATTTTTCCTATAATCATTATTATAGCAGTCTTTTTTGTTTCTGACTTTATAGCTTTATCTATATGTTATCGTGAAAGACCGAAATTTGGGGAATGTTGACATTCTAGACGCTTGGTGTATGTCCGAAATATTTGCTAAATGCCCTTATTTCTGACATACACCGGTGAATATCGACATTCACCTTGCCCTGAACACTAAACATGTCGGAGATTTATATTTTCTTCTCCGTAATTCAGTCGCTATAAAACTTTCTCGCCGCTTCTTCTGAGAGGATTGACCAATAATTTAAAACCAACAGTACTTAGAATGTAGAAATGAGAATGAGAAACGAAAATAATGGTAATAAAAAAATTACTTAATTATGTTATTCAAATCTTATTTATTGCAACAACTTAAACTATTATGACACCTTGAATTGCACAAGAGTCCTTTGCTTTTACAACTGAGTTTATTTGTGGAACACTTCCTTTTGCAATGACAGCGTGTATAGTCTTGCCCCCCGCTTCTCGAATTAGCTGCAGCTGCTTCTCTCAGCGACATTTCTTGGAAAGAAATCTCATCTATGGAAAGTAACTTTTCTTTACAAATCACCACAATATACCATACCATAATTATTTCATTTGCCAGTTTATAGAAGTCAGAGTATTCTATTCCAATAACAACCGCTAACACATTTCGACTATCTGTACGACCACCGTCATATCAGGGACTTTTACTCATACAGTATCACCATTTGAGCAGGAGGACATTGTTTTTGTGAGCTTCGTAACATTTTCGTTGCTTCCAATAGAAGTTTATTTTTCGCGGCCATCCTTTTTATAGAAATTCACTCGTGTTTTTCAGTCAGAATTTGGCCTGAAGACGTTGTAGATTACAGATCCTCTTCAGTATTTTTCTTTGGAACATGGTTTTCAGTATGACCACCGCTCAAATTCTTTTCAGCAGTATTAACCGTTTCTTCAAGCTGTTCTTCCGTTTCAAAAATATTTGCAATTTCTTCGAATTGTTTTTTGGTTTCATTATTTGCGATTTGTTCGCTAGGCAAAACAGACGATGATATGCCTCTTTTTGCTTTAACGCCAAACATGGCTTCATAATTATTTTGGCGTATTCCTTCGTGGAATGTATTGTTCTTGGCAAATTGAACAATCTGTAAACCATCTGACCATTTATTTGCATCGTTATCGTTCAACCATGCAGTTAGCATATTCTGTATATCCTGATTGGCCCTTTCAACTGAGCCTTGTGTTTGACTTCGATGAGGTTTTCCATGCACTATCTTAATATCTTTCCACATAGTGCATATTTCGGATATGACTTGATTACTGAATTCTCTACCATTATCTGTTTGCAATATTGCTGGTGCACCAAATGTTAAAAATATTGAAAGTACGTGTTATGCTACTTCTTCAGCTCTTTTAGTTTACAAAGGTCGTAGCTGGACAAACTTAGTTAAATGATCTTGATACACAATTATGAACTTATATTCGCCATGTCTGTTTGACTGTAGATCTATCAGATCAAATTGACGTCTTGAGATTAATTTAGAACTGACCATTGGTTTCACAACAATTCCTTTTTTAGGTACACTGTGCTTCATTTGACACTGTATGCATACCTTTAAATACAACATTACAACTTCATATGTAAATTTTTTGTATTTAACTTGCAACTCTTTCAGCATACCTGTTCTTCCTCCGTGGCCTGTTTTTGTGTGAGTTTCATATAGTATATTGAACAATTCTTCATTGGTAACATTATACTGTACATTCCTTTCCCTGCTTTTAATGGTACAATTAACTTCTCTTCATCATTCGTTTTTTAAACGTCAGAACGTTTAAATCGTCTGTAATCCAAAGGTGTGTTGCACTTAGTTTTAGCAGATACAACTTCAGAAAGTATTTTAGAGTAATTTTTTTTGACAAAAACCGAAACAGTTGTCTTCTCGTTTACCCACAATCAATGCATTTTACATGAAACGCATTTGAATTTGCAAATGCATTTAAGTGCATCTTTTTAAAAAAAAAGATCACGATTTACTGCTGTATCCATTCTGTATTAATTATGGTATCGGACAAAAAAAATAAGAAAACGTTGCTCGCATCATCAAAACTTACATAAGACTGATACAGCTGATTGATTCCCAGTCAGAACAAAGGATTTGGTGGGAGAGAGCCGGTCTCCTCTTTGTAAGCTCCTCCCTTTTGGACCCTCCAGAGCGTATCTGTGCTTGTCGACATACACCGCTGAGGGTCCAAATGTACAACAAAGTAATGAAATATTCGATCTTTCACCGCACATTCGCCATTCTCAAGAGAATGACGAATGTTAGTTTGCCTAAACGTCAAGAATCCGGTTCTTTTCAGAACCAACCCTCAGCATCAACGCGCAATCCCCGAAAAAACAATATAACACACACACACACATATATATATATATATATATATATATATATATATATATGTATATATATATATGTATATATATATATATATATATATATATATATATATATATATATATATGCTTGAAGTTTTTAATGACTGGCTATTTAATATAAACGTTGTATATTTTTACAAGTGAAAATATGTATATAAGTTTGATGAGGTTGCAGTCAAAACTTTTGGTTGGGCAGGATTGCTCAGCGCATTTTTCTAACTAATAATAATATTTTTACAAAAACAAAAACAAAATTGGAAACAATAGAAAAATCGAACGTAGTTTATAATATCTCTTGCCTAAATTGTAATAAAATGTATATAGGACAAACATCTAGGTGTCTATCGGGACGCATGACGTCTCACAGAAGTGCCTGCAAAATAAAGAAAATATCATGTGCCCTTTCTGAACATGTCATTATGAACTAACATTCCATGGATTTTGACAAAGTAAGAGTGTTATGTACCGAAAACATTTACCATAAAAGAATTTTTAAAGAAATGTTTTACATAAAAAAACGAGGAAAATAGTATGAACAAAAAAACAGATGTTAATAATCTGAGTATTATTTATGATTACTTGTTAAAACTAGAAAATCATCTTCTTTCTCTTTCTAAAAAGATGTAATTTGTTGTTTTTATTTTTATTTTATTTTTAGTTTTCAAATTTTTGAATTTTGTTTCAAATTTGTTAATGTTTCAAATGTCAATTTGTTTTTAAATTTTTAAATTTTTAATCTGTTAAAGTATTTATATATGAAGGATTAACACTGTTATTTTTAAAAGTTGTTCAGTATTGTTCATGAAGCTGTTTTTTAGTATTAACCTCACGCTAGTATTTAAAAAAAAAACCTGTCTAAAGACCATGTGAGTTAACGAATAAACAAATTTTTGTTCTTTTCTTGATAAAAGGAATAAACGTTCCCGAAAGCTCGAGTAAATAACAAAGAGTTTATTTTGCCCAACCAAAAGTTTTGACTGCAACCGCATCAAACCAATATACATATTTCCACTTGTGAAAATATACAACGTTTCTATATAGATATATATATATATATATATATATATATATATATATATATATATATATATATATATATATATATATATATATAGAAGCGTGGTCCGATGTGGCGGACACCGTATCCTTCTAATTTATCAAAAAAATTAGGTTTGTGGGTATGGCTAGTCAGCGAAATAAATGGGGGAGGAGTGTAGGCAATTATGGTCCAGGGAAGTCCCTCGATTCCTATACAATCGACTATAACCGTACTTTTTAAATGAAAAGAAAAATTATCCTTATCGGATCAACCGAATTTCACAAATAAATATATGAAATACGGCCGGAGCTGGCCGGAATGAGAATCACACCGGATTGCAATCCTGTAAAGTTATCGCTGTAAATAGAACAAGGTGTTTTTCGGTGGTTGAAAAAGTGTGTAATTTTTTAAAATATGCTGACTTGTGATCTGTTCAAATTATAATATTGTCAGTGGTTCTGCGTCTTTTGATATACAATACTTTAAAATCGGAGAGGTGTCGTAAATCGCGACTTTTTTGAAGCCCTTCTTCGAATTCGTGAATTTTGACATGCCCTGGATATTGACATATCGGTAATACATCAATAATCTCGAAATTTTCTATAGAACAAATAAATAATAAACTCTTTCTGTTTCGCTAAAATATAAGCCTGCAATTTCAAATTATAAACCCTCGCAGAATAGTTTAAACCGTCGCAGAATACATTCGGATTTTTGCCCGAAACTTTTTTCAAAATAATCCAAATTGACTGAATTTTTTTCTAAATTATTATAAAATAAATTCAAATTAAAACTATCTTTATCTATTATCTATTATACTTGTAGACTGCAAGGGGCAAAAACCTCTCACATTTTCTATAAAACGATTCGATCAATTTTGCGAGAGGCTCGATACTTTGAACGTGATTTGCTCACAAAGTTATGGACCTAATTTGGTTTATTTATTCATATATTGTTAAATATTTCCGTTAAATGCTCATGCTTAACGTTTCTAATTTAGTTTATTCAAGTTTTCACGAACTTCAGTTATTAGATATTAAGTTATCCTATAAACAAGTACATGAACTTGTAGTACTGTAGGTAGTAATCAAAGTAGGTAGGAAATCATTCAGCAAACATATAAAGTATTCCCAGCAATCTTTTCGTAGAGATTTTCGTATACCTTTTTTCACAGAACAAAAAATTACGTTAAAATACGGTAATTAAATTACGTTAAATTACGTTAATTATGAACAACTTTATTGTAATCTGTAATTTCTTTTATTTTATTTTACCTGTTAAAGAATTGTTTTGGAGATTTAATTCAAATTCTACAATTTTATGACAAATTTAATTATATCAGAGCAGAGCTTAATATACAAATAGTTACGTAATAAGAAAAGGGCAAATGAAACATGTAAAATGTCATCGATTTTCGTGAGGAGAACAATAAACAGCGGAATTACGTTCACCCTTACAAAAGTAACCTTCCCTTCCGTTCTATTGCATTCTCTCTTTAATTCCCATAAAAATTATTCGATCAAGTCAATGAACCGGATGATTGACTAACTACCCACTCTAATTGTTAATCTCAATGTTATCTTTTGTCAGCGCGAGACGACCCCCTCAAATTGATTTCCGGAAAGTTTTTAGTTAAAAGTTTTCTACCGAACGGGATGTGTTTACGTTATTCTATGTTTGACTTTGTCGATACTTTCTTTACGAACGATACTAATAAGATCGACGACTTTTGTATATTTATGTACTTTGTTATGTACAATTTAGCTGGAACTGTTTGTTTTGTACATTAAAAGAAACCTTTTCTGAACTCTTTAAACATAGTTATTCTGTTAAACAACAATTTTTATTAAATGATTTATGAAATTCTCTGACCTTAGAATGAAAAATTCAATAGTCACTTCTTCTGATTATTATTATTTTAGAGAGGACGTTATATTTCCTCTGAGAGTTTTCATACTTTTCTTGGGTATGTGCAGCAAGATATTTCGTTATATTCTTTGGCCTATAACACATAAATTACATCTCAAGTTTTCATTTATATGTTAATTCCTTTTTCATATTTAAAATCAAATGTCTTATGTAAGGCGACCTATAGTCGCTTATAAATATGTAAAAACGTAGAGATGCGACAGAGTTTGGTCTTATGGTGAACGAAAATGTTCACGTTGAAACCGCACTCAGACAAGTCGCCGGCAAAATAAGAGAAAACGCATCCAATTTATTATCTAAATGCGCCGAAAACTCGACGGGCGCATCATTATTATGGCTATAAATAATTTTCGGAGTTTATATTAAGTTTATAATGTGAGAAACAGGTCGACGTGGAAATTATTCAATATCTTATTATTACATTTTTTTTCTTAAATTTAAACACCCATTCATTTTCCCTGTAGTGCATATAAGTTGCATAGGGTGTTTTTTTAAGAGCTTGAGAACTTTAAATAATTTAAATTTAAAGATTCAGCTGTAGACACTCGGTGAAACATTATAAAAATAATAATAAATAATAGACACTAGGTATAAGTTTCGCAAATTGATTTATTTAACACTTTATCGATTTCGGCTTCTTAGGCCTTCTTCTAAGACATAATCTTCTGAAGATTATGTCAAGATTATTATTATGTCCGCCGCGGCTACGAGTTACATATTCTATTCGATCAGTCCCATTTTTCACTACTTTTTCCAATAAATCTGGCCGTATGGCGTGAATGGTGGTTTAAATATTTTCTTACCATGCTTCAAGACTTGATGGTTTGTCGGCATAAACCAAAGACTTTACTTAGCCCCATAAAAAGTAATCGAGAAGCGTTAAGTCGCACGAACGAGGGGGCCAGTTAACAGAACCACTTCTGGAATTAAAGTTGCCACCAAATTGATTTTGTAATATATTGAAGGTTAAGCGCGCCATATGGCAAGTTGCGCCGTTTTGTTGGAACCAAATGTATTAGATGTTTAGCTGATAATATTTTGGAAACAAAAAATCAGTCAGCATGGCTCGACAGCGCTCGCCATTTACCGTAACGGCAACTCCTTCCTTATTTGGAAAGAAATAAGGAACGATGATACCGCCACCGCCAGCGATGTAATGGTGATACGTTAATGGCTGGAAGGTTGGTTGTCTTCGCTCCATATACGGCAATTTTGCTTATTGACAATACCATTTACCCAGAAATGAGCTTCATCACTAAACACAATCCTTCGGTAAAAATGTTCATTTTCGGCCAGTTACAAATTAGCCCAATCAGCAAAAAATGCGACGTAAACGATGGCCATTTAGCTTTATTAGACCTTTTTACAGTAAGTTAAGCGCATGCGTATCGGCTAAGTTTGAAAGGCGGGAATATGAAAGTTTTGGGCTCCTTTATAGTTATACGTCAAAAAGTTCGAGCAATTTGGACGTATAACATGACGGAAATTGACGCATGCCCACAAAAAAAAATAACTATGAAAAAGTCTATTGCACGAGTTGTATTTTATAGGCACGTAAGCCAAGACTCTTACGTAAAATTTTCCACGTAGGCGAAGGCCAACAAGTTGCAGACGGCGACAAATCTTCTTCAACACTTCGTGCTACAGTAGCAATGTTCTCTTCGGTGCGCACATTTCTTTGTCTTGTTGATAGCAGTAGGGAAAGATGTCATGTTCTGGCGCCTCCTCACCCATAAGGATTTACATGTACTCCCCCGCCTTATGGGAAATTACATGTAAAATCTAAGCTCCCCCGCCTTATGGGAAATTACATGTAAAATTTAGCCTACCCCAGCAGTATGAGAAATCCTATACAAAATAGTTCTGAACGTGGCCGAGCGAGAATGTGTAGATGGCGCCAGTGTTAAGGAAGGGGCGACCGGAGGGAAAGAGGGATTCAGGCCGGACAAGAGCGGACAATATCGAACACGAATATACCAGAGGGGAAAATGGTTTGCGGGGTGGATATTAATTTGTGAAGCTGTCCATAAGAGTAAATGGGTGGGACAAGGAAAAAACATGAAGTATTGTATTGATAAGAACCGCCGGGTCAACATAGTGTCGGTTTATCTTATCAGCTGAGCGCGAGTGTAGAAATAACGACTGTCAGTTTCATGGAATTAATCTATGTGTTTATCCTATCAAGAGTTTGACCTAGTTTTTGGTGAACCCATGCAAAGAATTGTGGGACAGTTAATACCGTCGAGTTAGCATTCTCCTGTTTAACTTATATCTAAACGCGAGTGTAGAAATAATAAACGCCTCATAATCAGTTTCTTGTATTTGTTCTATGTTTATTCTAGAAACGCGACCGTAGAAATAAACACTGGCAGTTTCTAGGAATTAGTGTGTTTATCCTATTAAGAGTTTGACCTAGTTTTTGGTCATTGAACCGTGCAAAGAATCGTGGGATAGTTAAAACCGCCGAGTCAGCATTTTCCTCTTCCAACTTGTCTGGTTGATTCTGAGAAATTTGGATGAGTCATTGATCACGTGACACATGCGGAGTATTTTAATTGGTTTATTGAATATTCGTTTGGGTATACTTCGCATGTGTCACGTGATCAATGACTCATCCAAATTTCTCAGAATCAACCAGACAAGTTGGAAGAGGAAAATGCTGACTCGGCGGTTTAAACTATCCCACGATTCTTTGCACGGTTCAATGACCAAAAACTAGGTCAAACTCTTAATAGGATAAACACACTAATTCCTAGAAACTGCCAGTGTTTATTTCTACGGTCGCGTTTCTAGAATAAACATAGAACAAATACAAGAAACTGATTATGAGGCGTTTATTATTTCTACACTCGCGTTTAGATATAAGTTAAACAGGAGAATGCTAACTCGACGGTATTAACTGTCCCACAATTCTTTGCATGGGTTCACCAAAAACTAGGTCAAACTCTTGATAGGATAAACACATAGATTAATTCCAAGAAACTGACAGTGTTTATTTCTACACTCGCGCTCAGCTGATAAGATAAACCGAAACTATGTTGACCAGGCGGTTCTTATCAATACAACTCTCTTCATGTTTTTTCCTTGTCGCACCCATTTACTCTTATGGACAGCTTCACAAATTAATATCCACCCCGCAAACCATTTTCCCGTCTGGTCTATTCGTGTTCGGTATTGTCCGCTCTTGTCCGGCCTGAATCCCTCTTTCCCTCCGGTCGCCCCCTCCCTAGCACTGGCGCCATCTACACATTCTCGCTCGGCCACGTTCAGAACTATTTTGTATAGGTATAAATTTTAAATTACCTAACCTAACCTAACCTAACCTAGCCTCTAGTCATAAATGACGACGAGGCATTCAAGTAAATGTTAGTCAAATTATAATTCATAACAGCAAAGCTGCACTGATGACAGATAGATCTCGAAACGCGTCTGCAGATGGCTATTCACTTAGAGTTAATAGAAATATATGATCTTGAAAACAGTATTTTTTGTTTGGTTTTTTATTTCTTTATTAGTTATTACTGCCACATGAGTGGACTGATATCTAGTAAAGATCTGTCAAATTTCATATGAAATTTATTTTGGTAGTCCTAAAAAGACTAAATAATATTATAGAGTTTCAGAAAGGTTGAATCTATTTATATATATATATATATATATATATATATATATATATATATATATGTATATATATATATATATATATGTATATATATATATATATATATATATATATATATATATATATATATATATACGTATTCTTTATTTCTAAGTATATATGATTATCTATAATGTAATCTTCTTTTTCTTCTTCTTCCTTTTTATAAGGCATCTGCTATCCTGCCTCTGAGAAATTCCAGCTTTTTTACCAAAGTATGGGTGGACGTGCTGGTGGTCTCCTGGATTTTGGAAGACCATCCCTTGCAATTTTGGGCAATCTGTTGTCGTCCATCCGTTCAACATCATCTCTCTATTCGCAACGTCTGTTTCGGGACCATCTCACTATGTCTTGGATATCGCAAAGTTCTCGGATGTCTTCGTTTCTTTTGTGGTCCCTTAGGGCGTAGCCTGCTATGGATCTTAGAGACCTCATCTCTGCTGTACGGATAATTTTTGTTTTGGAGTTTTCGGCTCTTGTTTCTAGAGTGCAGGTCATGACGGATCTCACACAGGTCTTATATATGCGGACTCTGCTTTCAATGGACATGTGCTTGTTTCACGATGTTATATCTAAGGAATCCTGATATTAAAGCTGCTTTGGTTGTTTGAGCCTTTACTTCTTCTTGGAGGTCTCTGCTGCTCGTGGTGTTGACGCCGAGATATTTGAAACTCATAACCTGTTCTACTGATTTATTGTATATAGAAAATTTACATCTTCTGGGCTCTTTGGAGATGGTTAATGCTTCTGATTTTGCTACAGATATCTCCATGTTGTATTTGGCAGCTGTCTTTTCGAACTGATAGAGCATTCTCTGTAAGTTGTCTTCATGTTTTGAGACCAGCATGGCATCGTCCGCGTAGCAAGTTACTTTTAGTTCTTTGTCCTCTAGTGAGTATCCCTTTTTTTACTTCCGTTATAAGTTCGTCTGGTTCTCTCAATCGCCTTGTCTTATTCCGGTTTGCATAGGTAGTCTGTGTGTCTTTTTGCCTTCTACTTGTATTTGGGTCCAGTTGTTAGTATTTATCTCCGCAACTGTGCTTGAAATACCCGGGTGCACCTTTTTCTTTTTGAGAAGTTTCACAACGTCAGTGAGTCTTACGCGGTCAAATGCTATCGTAAGATCTATAAACACATATGTGCCCATTATTATGAAAGTGGTCTAAGTCAAAATTAAAAAAGAAATTAGTTTATCAGTTATTTCGCACAGTATTAGTTTAAACTAAATTTATTCAATGTAATTTTTACGATATCGTCAATAATGAACCATTAGATAGTGGTTGTAATTTCAAAAATATATGGAATTCATTTAGTATTATTAATTTGGTGTGAAATAACTGACGAACTATTTTTTTTTTTTTAATTTCGACTTAGACCACTTTCATAATTATGGGCACATATATGCTGTTTTGTTGTATTCTATAGTTTTTTCAGCAATTTGCCTGATAGCAAAGATGGCATCTACGGTTGACCTGTTTTTTTTCTGAAGCCTTGTTGCTCTTCGCATATGCCATGAGAGAATATATCTTCTGCCAGTATTTTAGTGAATAATGTAGTATGGTTTTACCAATAGTAAATTCCATATATCTGTTCCAGTTTCCAGTTTAAATTGAAATCAAAATAAAACAGAGTGCGAGCTACATTTTTTTCTATCCGTAATGAAAATTCTATTTTTTTGAAATTACTTTGAATCAGTATGCCGCTTATGATTTGGCATAGATATTACCCGATTGACTTAAAAACGGAGACGCATACTGTATGAAATAACAAAATAACTCGTTCATTTCGCTTTAACCGCACTCGTGCTTTTAGAAATTATTTTACATTTTACCTTTGACCTTACCCAACAGTATGCCATTCGGTATACAAACTAAATATATCTCATTGTGGATGGAGTGAAAAACAAAGGAGCATCCTATTTAAACACTCGGAAATTTCATTAAACAATTTGCAACTACTGTTGCTAATGCCCTGCACTTCTTACTGTCCCAATCTCTATTCCAATTTTATATACATCATACTTTGTCATAAACTACATTGGAACATAATGTCATATTGAATTAAATGACGAAACATTATAAAGAAAAATTGATTAGGTGTTTTTAATGCGACATTAATTGGACATGCGCAAACAGTGTGACATTTTTTTAGCTCACGTGTAGCATAAACATGTATATTACTCAATGGCAAACTGCTCAGAATCACGTATAAATATTTTTTTTAAGACATGTAAACCTGTCCGATGCGACGCTATGGACTTGGTAGCGGTAGGCCAATGTCTTTGTCTATAGCTTTTTACTTGCATTTAATTTTGAAACTCTTGACAGGCTGACAGAAATCGTATAAAAACGCTTAATTTGAAAATACATTTTAACTTACTTTTATATATGAAAAAAAAACATAGAATTATTCACAGAAAGTGTGATCTGGCCTCAAACTAAAATTGAATTGAGAATAAACTTGCACATTTTTATGTAGTGATATTCTTTGCTATTTTGATCTTTTAAAATTTGATAATTGATTATAATAATCAATGATAATTTCTTTAAAAGATGTGCATTTCATACACAATTAAAAAAAAAACTAAAACTTAACAAAAAACTTAATTAAGTCGAAAGTTTGAAAAAATATGGAAAATATTAAAACTGTTAAATCTAGCTCGCATGTGTATATTAATGCAGTGGCTCCGGTCGTTTTGCAAAGAAACAAAAAATTCACAATGCAAATAACGAAATGCTAGCATACGTTAGCAAAACTTGATATGTTTCAGCATTCGTATAATTATTATATGAATAAATTAAAATGCATGAAAAATAGCTCCAATAACAAAAAGCTCGCCTGCATTCATTTAGTCTAACATAAATAATATAAACTTTGTTAGTTCTACTATATAATTTTCAAACAACAAAGAACCATTCATTTTTTAATTATCTTTTTATTTTAACAAAAGCAGTCAGTTGAAATCACTAAACCAAATAATGGACCTAATGGATAATACGTGTACCTATAGTTGCCACAGCGACCCGATGGAGTAATAAACTTGCGTGACCTTCACGTGATTTAAGGAGGATGATTCCATATTAGTCAGTGCAAACGCTTTTGAAGCGTAGATCATGTAGCCGAAACTTTAAACCAATCGACCAGTCCGCTTGTGTGTCACGTGGTCTCGAGTTTTCAGTGTTTCTGTCTTATTTAAATTTGTGATTACATTTTATCCATAAATCAGTCTTTTTCAAGACTTTGTTTACAACTTTGTTTACAAATGTAAAATTTGGCAAAGCAGTGTAATCAGGCTTTTTACAAGGTCACTACGAACTATCACGTGAATGTTGCGTGATCACTCCACGGGGTCGCTGCGACATGTATAGTAATGTCGACTTTATATTTGGAAAATAGTTTTTAGCAAATGTTAATATTGAGTACCAATAATAGTAAGTAGTTTAAATTCACTAATCCGGCATATATAGTTTTGATCTATTCTTAATAGACTTGTCTCTCTGCTCTTGTTTGAAGAATTGTTTGCTTAGCTTTGACTGCTGTCTTGTCTGGGCGGAATTACTCGTTCTCAATTTCACTTGCCAACTCTTCAAATTGCTGATGGTAAAGTTTGTTTTGCTGTTATAGCGAAGTTTAAAGAATTAAAGAAATTAAAGTTGGGTACTAAGGAATTTTAATTACCAATTTAAAATGTTGCTAATTTCTAGAAATTTGTATTTTTGATGGACATAACAAATTCAGATTAGATACCTATTTTTAATTTCTTTATTGATAATGAAATTGCTTGAAATAGATTCAATAGATTCATTATATTTAAATAGAAATAATCTTCTTTCTTTCATCAAAAATTCAGAAACTATTGAGCGGTAACTCCACGTTGATAGCTGACAGACAAAACTAGATATCTGGCATTTCATTTAAATGGAACACGATGAAAACAGACATAATAGAGCCTATTTGTCGCCGTCTAACTCGGTCGTGTTACTCGTTTTCCATTCACGAGACTACATCCAATATTAGATTCGGCGACATGTATATTTAAAAGTTCGGAAAATTCCATCATCAATCATGTAACTTATTGAAAGACGGCGTTAAACTATTTTCAAGCATCCTAGCATGAGTAAGGAAATCGAATATTCTGGATTACCGGAACCACAAACAATACATAATTTATTGAACAGAGAGAAGATTCTAGTAAATATCAGTTTGTCTACCCACCAAAGGTGGGCAAACAATCGATCGTGAAGGACCGTCGATCGCAAGCGCTCTAGCGATCGATCGTGTTAATGGAAAACATTTTATTGAGATGAATTCCCTGTGTGCAAAAATGCTACGAACATTTCGTACTCTTTAGGTATGTAACTTACTAATTAGGTTGAGTAATAAGTTATCGCGTTTTTTGTATTATATTTTTCCTACTCCACAAACTGATCTGCTTCAATTTTTCGAATTCATTAGTTTTAAAAATGTTCAATCTTTCTAAATAAAAGTTCCAGAAGACAAAAAATAAATTCGTAATGAAATCGAATTCGAAATAGGGGTGAGTTGCCCAATTTGGGCCATTTACACATTTTCGAATATAAGAGCTTGTAAGAGCATTTTTAATAAATATCTTTAAGTGGAAAAAAATTGTACTACTGTTACCTTGAAACTAACATAATTGTTTTACTTAGTTTTACATATTATAATAACAAAATATTAATTTGAAAAGAAGAGAATTTGGTCCAATCAAGGAGACCGGTTTCTTAGAATGGACCATTAAACACAATTACAACAAAAATATTTCTTGATTTTTCGGAGTCACTCCAGCACAGTTTGTATGAAACCAAGTGTGGCATGTAATACATTGTATCATCTCTTCTTCCCTTATTTCATCACATATCGTACAAAACCATGTAGTTTTCGCTTGTACTTTCTGTCCTTTCTTTCCTCTCTCTTTTGTCTTTTTAAGCTTTTCTTCGGTGCTTAAGGTTATCAGTACTTGATAGTAATTGTGCTTTCTGAGCAATACCACTTCGCGCTCGAGAAGATGATGTGCCAGGCTGTGGATTTCGTGTTGGTCTAAGTGATATTTCATGAAGAATATCCTCAAAATTTGTTCTTTTTCTCCGGAGGAATATAAACAATAGCGGAATCATTGTAGATTTCACCTTCACTGTATGCTGAATTCCTAGTAGTTTTTTGTGTTTCAGTAGCATCACCGCAATGCAGAGTTTGTTACATATCTGATGCTGCAAACTGGTGATCCTGAAAGATATGTCTGTTAACTGGCCAAATACCGGTGGCGCGAAAAGCATTTTCAGCTACTGCCACAGTTGCCGCTCTACCATATGCTTCATTTAATAATCGAGATATTTGAGTTTGATATATCTTAACCCCTTTATACTGACGGAGAAAAGTTTCATGCACCTGCACAAAATATTTCTGTAGCGGCCCAAAAAATGCAACATCTAGGGGCTGCAAGCGATGGGTGGTATGCCCAGGCAAATGCAGTAATACTATTCCATTCTCTCGTGCAAAAGTACAGGCGTTTAAGTTGTTGCTATGTGTCGCATGCCTGTCAAACAGTAAAAGAACTTTCTTATCTTCATTGCAGTTTACATGTTTTTTTTTAATGTTTAATCCGCTCAACAAACAATTCGGAATTTATCTAGCCTGATTCTGAAATAGTAACAAAGTTTGCCGGGGGTGCGCTGACTTGTAGATCATTGTGGAATTTTTATGTTTTACAAATTATCATCGGTGGAACCAAATACCCAGTTGACCATTGACCGCACTTACCATAGTTGTAAGAACGCCACGTTCAGCACTTGTTATGTCGCCTACTTGGCATTTACCTTTACGAGTAACCACTTTTTGTAAAGTTTTTTGTGCAGTCGTAAACCCCGACAGTTTTCTCGAAAATTTCAAAAAAATGATATACGTTCTCTCTACGGAAGCCTCGTGCTCTTGCCATTGAGGTGCTTTCTGGTTTTCGTAGTGATTGCTGTGGATTTCGACGTAAAAATCAGTAAAACCACTTTTCCCTGGTATTTTTTTTCTTTATTAAATATATGTGGAAATAATATTTTTCAGCGACATCAAAAACTAGTTTCCGCGTTTCAAACCAGTCTCTCCATTCCTATAAGCTTCAACAGCCTTTAATAAATCACTTTCGGACCAACGTCCGTAATGTCCTCTTTTAGCTATGTGATCCCTAAAATCATAAAAATTTAAATCGGAATTGTAATTTTTCGCGGTTTCTTAAATTGGACCGGTCCATTTTGGGAAACTACTGTGTGGTCCAATCTGAGCAACTCTACTCATAACGCAGCAATATACTACAAAACCTAACTTTTAACTTGTAGCTAAGAAACTATATATTCTAACTGAATAAATTTGCTTTCTAAATATGTAATACAATTTGCTGTTGCTTACTTTAACAATAACCAAAAGTGTTCCCTTGTTTGTTGAAGTATTTAGTTCACAAATGTAAAAACAATATTTTTTTCTACTGATATATGTGAAAATGGCACTTTTTCCACCGCTTACCTTACATGAAAGTGACATTGTTTCATTCTAGAGATGACAATATTTTCACATCTAGAGACGAAAATGAGCATTTTAAATTTATGATTTACACTAAAAACACTAAACTAACGAAATTTGCGTGGACTGTCTTATTAATTACATAAATTTCAATGAAATATTTTATGTACAAATGTAAAACGAGCCTGAAACTATTTAAACAACCGAAATAAAATTAGGACATTTGACTTGAAAAGTATCACTTTCTATGAGAATGCAATATGTTACCATGGAAACCACCAAACCAACAATTAAATTTGTATCGTTCTAACAGTTCTAACAGTTTTGCTTCGAAATTTTTAACGCTTCGAATTGGATTTATTAAAGTCGAATTATGAATTCTAAAACCGAAATCAGTAGAAAAATTGCATAATTTTTCTACTCGAGTTTACTACTCGAGATGAAAGTTTTTTTTTTGGTTCGGTGTGATTGCTAACTCGCTGGAGCTCGTGAGCAAACTCCCACCTCACCAAAAAACGACATTTCAACCCTTGCTGTAAAATATACTATTGTTCTCTTATCTACTATTGTACTATACGTCATGCGACGTAATACGTATCTACTTTTTGCAGCAGCGTAGTTTAGGCTAGTGTATATTAAGTTGCCAACATTAGGACATGTATGTGTTCTGCGTGGTGGTCCAATCTCGGCGGCGGTCAAAATTCGGCAGCCCTCCCCTAAAATCTGAAAAGTTCATGTATTTTTTATTTTAAATCATATTTTCAATAAAATAGATATTAATTATATGTCAAAGTGACATACACGAATTTTGTTTTGCTTTCCCTCCTAGAGGGGTTGGCGGCAGGAAGGGCATACGGTCTTAAAAATTACTGCCAAAACGAAGGATGGATACTTCTCAGAGTAAATGTTCCGGAGTAATAGTCTCCCAATCGGTTCTCCAGGGGAGGCGTGTTGTCAAATAATTCAGAGGATGAGGAGCAATGTGTCAAAATCATAGTTGAAATTTTAAATAGAGAGACAATGAAGGGAAACAGCAGAGAGATTGTTGACATGATGGATAGAAGAAAGGTGAATCATCTTGTGCATACAAGAGACTAGGTGGAGGGGTGATAAAACGAAAGCACTGGCAGGAGGGTACAAGTTGTTCTATAGCAGTAACCTATAGCATAGACCTCATCGCTCCTAGTTTTGAGTGTATATGCACCTCAGACAGGATGTTCAGAGGAAGAGAAGAACCAAGCTTGGGAGATCCTAGATGGAGTCACAATGAAAATACCAGACAACCAAACGATGATAATTGGTGAAGATTTAAATGGACATATTGGTTGAGGAGAAGTGGCGAGAGGAGAGTATATGGTGGATGGAGTTACGGTGAAAGAAATATAGATGGGGATAAAATTGTAGAATATGCAGTAGCCTTCGACTTAACAATTACCAATACCATCTTAAACCGAAGAAGTGAATAACTTATAACTTATAAAAGCGGAGACCAAAAAAGTCAGTTAGATTACGTATTGTACAGAAGGAGATACTTAAAGGGAATAACGAACGCAAAAGTCATATACAGTGAATGCGTAGCAGCACAATCCAACTCGTAATGGCTGATTATTAGATGGTTATGGGAAAAAGACGTAAATGTATTTATATAAAGAGAACAAAGAATAAAGTGGTGGACTAGAAGAAAACTGAAAAAGAAAACTGGAAGAAGAAGGGCTGTGAGAAGATTTTAAGGAAAAAGTGTTAGTGGACCTGAGATTACCGGGGGACGTACTGGCGTGGTGGAGTATCAATAGCAGTGTTATAAAGAAAGCTGGTGAAGACGTAATAGGTGCAACGTCAGGAAAGCGACCGCCAGAAGATAAGGAGGCATGGTGGTGGAATGAGGAGGTACAAAAAGAGGTAAAAGTGAAGAAAGATGCTAAGAAACAATGGGATTTAACAGGAAGACAGGAAGAAAGGAAAGCCTGCAAAGAAGAAGGCAAAACGAGCTGTGGCAAAAGCGAAGACTGAGGCAGTGATAGAGGCATATGAAGAGCTGAAGAGAAACCAGGATGACAGACAACTCATAAGAATTGCAAAATCCAGAGCTAAAGCGTCCAAGGACATAACATCGACATGAAGCACATGAAGGATGAGTCAGGTGTATTGCTACACGATCAAGAGAAAAAACTGGGAAGATGGCTGGAGAACTTTGAAAGACTATTGAATGGAGATAATCTGAGAGAAAAGTACGAAGATGGAGAGGTAAACGAAGGAGTGACCCTAGCATTAAGTAGGAAAGAAGTAGAATATGCGCTAAAGAAAATGAAAAATTGGAAGGCAATAGCTCCAGACCAAATCCCAACAGAGACCTGTAGAAGCCTGGTAGACCAGGGTAATGATATCTCTCGAATTTAATGAAGAAGATTTGGAACGGAAAAACAATGCCACATGCGGGGAGAGGTAGTATTCTTGTCCCTATATTCAAAGGGCAAGGTGATATCCAAAATTGTGGCAATTAGAGGTATAAAGCTGATGTCTCACACAATGAAGACATGGCAAAGGTTCATTGAGACAAGGTTGCGTCGAGAAACTAAAGTAGAGGAAGAACAGTTTGGATTTATGCCAGGAAGAGGAACAACTGTCGAAATATTTGCACTAAGGCAACTGATTGGCAATAGATATTGAGTTGTATGAGAAGTAAAGGTGTACCAGAAAAGTATGTGAGACTGGTGAAAGAAATGTGCGAATGTGTGATGACACCAGTTAAGAGCAGTATGAGTACAACAACGGATATCCCAGTGAGAGCAGGGCTCTGCTCTCAGCCCATATCTCTTTGCCCTGGTAATGGATATGCTAGTCAAGAATGTGAGGAAAGCAGCTCCATGGAGCATGATGTTCGCCCACGACGTGTTACTCCCACGCGTGAACTGACTCGAGAGAAACTTCAAGAGAGGCTCGAAGAGTGAGGAAAGCCCTAGAAGAAAGGGGAATGAGGATCAGCAGGGTGAAAACTGAATATACCTGTATGAAGGAAGCTCGTGATCCATGTATTAACCTGCAGGAAGAAGAACTGCCACCGACCAAGAAGTTTAAATATCTGGGGTCATACATTCAAAGTGATAGAGGGCTGGAGTCTGAAAGGCAACACAAGGTAAATAGCGGATGGATGAACTGGAAGAAATTGAGTGGAGTACTGTGTGACAAGAACATCAGCTGCAGGAGGAAAGGAAAGCTCTGTTTCCGATTGCTGATTTCAAAAGCGCAGGAGAGAAAGATGGAAGTGGCAGAAATGAAAACATTAAGGTGGATGAGCGGGTTAACAAGAAAGGATAGAGTAAAAAATGATCACATCAGAGGAACCATGAAAGCAGGACCTATAGGAAAGAAGGTTCAAGAAAGCAGGCTAAGGTGGTTGGGACATGTGCAGAGAAGAGAGGAGGACTACGTGGGAAAGAGAGTTGAAAAGCTCAAGGTCAAGGAAGAGAGGAATACCAAAAATGAGATGGAAAGACAAGGTAGCAGGGGATTTTAGAGGAAAAGGTTGGAAGAGTTAGTACGCATTGGATAGACATTTATGGAGAAGAAGAATCCAACAAAGCATGGTCGGCGTGACCATGCGTTATATAGGAAAGGCAGAGAAAAGGAAGAAGGAGAAGATCTTATTTTCAATACAAATAATCTAATAATGAAAAATAAGGATTCAAATCAAAAAGATTAATAAAACTTATAAGGAAAAAGAATTCTGCTTTGAAGTCGCTCAAGTGGCTTGAAAATGAACTTCACCTACGATACTCAAGTTTTTAATACAGTGATAATTATCGGTTTATGATAACTATAATAAGATACATATGTTTAAGAGTTTATTTTATCCGAATTTAAAAAAAACCAGCATCAATTATCGTATAGCTTCTTTTTGTGTACTGCCCTGGATGATTATTCATACTCATACGTTATTTTTTAAGCAGGCTAGCCCTAATTATTTAACTTTTTTCATGTTTTGTATAGTGAGAATAAATTGTTTTTTTCGAAAAAATTTCATTTTTATTATTAGACTAAGAGACTCAAAGTCTAATAAGAGAATATTTTTATACTGCTCCAAATTGAACAATGTTCCGATTAATGTTTAGAAATAAGACGATTATTATCTTGATAACTAACACAATAATAACCTTGTTGTAAGTTACCTTATAATTTATTTTCGCCATAACGTTTTATTTTACTTTTATTACTAAGCTCAACAAACCAACAGAAATAAAGAAACAAATAGCGAGATATTTGTTTCTTTATTTCTGTTGGCCTGGTGATCATAATTATAGGTCGGTGTACATTCTGCGATCAAATTACTTACAAACTCCCTTCTAAATATTCCTTAATCATCGTGGCGTGTTAAAATAAAATAGAGTCTACAAAGGCCCCGCCAGAAAAACCTCGAATTATCCCGTCCTCCCATTTTAATGCGTTTTTCATTACTTTTATCACCGTAATTTCATTACGTCGTTACGAATCAAAGTGTTGGATGCACAAAGATGAAGATCGTTTGATTATTATCAATAAAGATTTAATTAAGGTAAGATGATGATTAATATCTTCCTTCAGTCACCTATAATGGATTGCACTCTTACATTCTCAATTTAATTGTGGATTGGGTTTGGTAATAGAAGTATCTAATGATAATAAATAAGCAAGTTTTTATTTGCTGTGATAATTATTTCTAGAATATATAAAGCTATTTGGAATTTGAAAAAGATTACCCGTTATATGGTTTGTTTGGTAGACGTTAATCTGGAACAAGAATAAATATTATTTACTCCTTAACTTGCCGTATTTTATATATCAATTCATATACTTTATTTTGTATACATACAATTTTAAATTTTAAATATATTTTAAAGTCATGTGAATAATATGAGATGATTATTTATGATTTGTGGCATAATTGGTTCTACGTTTCAGTTCAACGTTTACTAAGTTTAAAATAATTTATGTACAAAATAAACAAACTGTGGCAATGAATACGATGGTTGCGACAGTTATTACGTGGTAATTCATACTTACATTTTTTTTTATTGTGTACGCATAATCATAATCTGTTACAAGTTAAAAATAAATTTTTTTTATGGCGGGCATAATCTTTCTTCTGTCCAGAGTGACATCCGTCGATGCATAATTCTCAGTTTATGACTTCAGTGTAGGATGGTGGTGAAACTCAGAAGCGTTCCAGTAGATCCAGTGGCTTGAACCTTTTCAACCTCTTGGTTACCAGGTTCTTTTCCAGTAAGCTTAAGGCCAGTTGGATTGGGTGGTTTGCGAGTTTCATTTCGTAGCCCTCGCAATGATTTGGATTTCTTTTTTAGTGGTGCGAATGTTGAGATTTCTGTGTATCGCAATATTAGAGATATACCATGGGGCGTCCAATAAGAGTCTAAGAGTTTTAGACTGGAATCTTTGTATATATTCAGGTTCGAGTTGCTGGCAGTTCCCCATAACTGTATACCATATGTCCACACAGGTTTTATAATGGATTTGTAGAAAATAATTTTATTATACAGAGTGATTTTATGTGATTTTATTTAGTGATTCAATGAGCCAGTACATTTTGCGGAGTTTCAGTTCTAGTTCTTTTCTTTTTGTCTTGATGTGCTTGGACCATGTCATGCAGGTGCAATCCGAGGTACCTCACGTTGTCACAACACTTGGCAAAGGCTGGTCGTATAACTTTACAGTTGGACAGTTTCCTCGTCTCATGGTGAATGTTGTGTGCACAGACTTAGTATCACTTGCTTTTATTCACTTTATCTTTTATTTATTTATCACTTGCTTATATCACTTGCTATATATTGGTCGAGCCAATTTTCAATGTCTTTGGGTCCCTTTTGGAGTATTTTCGAAACCACTTCTGGGTCCTCGTGCACAGCTTGTATTGCCTTATCGTCCGCAAACGTTGCTAAATTCGTGTTGTTTCTTACAGGCAGATCTGCTGTATACAGCGTAGGCCCACCTTGGCCCACCTTACACCTTGGCCCTGTACTGTAACAGGGCCAAGGACACTTCCTTGTGGTACCACAGACTTGATGACATAGAGCTTGGATACTTCTAGACCATGCCTTACTTCAAATTGCATATTGTCTAGGTATGATTTTAAAAGCAGATAGTATTGCGGAAGGTTCATTTCTATTTTGTGAAGTATGGCACACCGTACTTTATCAAACGCTTGTTGTATATCAAGGGATATAGCTGAGCAGTATTTTTTTTCATCCAGGGCATTAGAGATGACATACGAAACTCTGCGTACTTGTTCTACTGTTGAATAGCTATTTCTAAAGCCAAATTGGTGATTCGGTGTAAGTTTTTTTTGGCTTATTGATCCCTTCAGTCTCACCAGTAGTAGTTTTTAAAAAAGTTTTGATATGATAGGTAATAGGATGATAGGCCTATAATAAATAAGATTTTATTTTACTGGGGGGTTTTTGCGGTTTTAGAATCATGATGATTTTTGCTACTTTCCATTGATCCGGAATTTTTGACGTGCGAATAACTACGTTGAGTAGCATGGCCAGAAATATAATACCTTTTTTTGTAGTTCTTTAAGTATTCTGCCTGTTATTAGGTCATAACCAGGTGATTTTTTGCACGTTTTTCAAAATTTATATATGAACTTCGTTAGGAGAGAAGTCTCTTGTGGAAATATTCATTGGTAAGGGGCTTGTATGGAAATTAAGGAGAGGATCGTCGCTTAAGTTCGATGGTAGATGGGTGAACACTTCAGCGAGCTGATTTGCAAAGACTTCGGCTTTTTCGGTATCGCACTTACAAGATGGAATGTATTGCGTAAATTTAGTTCGTCCGCGGAATTGAAACAGCTTCTCATCGACTCTCATTGCAGCAATGGGAGTGTAGGATTCTTGCAAGTTACGATTGACCATAATTCATAAATCATCGATTGCTGCAGATTTACTCAATAACAGACGGGCAGCACGAGTATTACTTAGATCAAAAAGAACAAACTGTTGGAGAATTAAAACCGTTCAAATGGCATTGTAGTATTGAACATATCAGAGTGGCGATGAACATATCAGAGTGGCCAATTCCCATGACGTGCTCTTTGAGTTGGCTGCTCCTTCTACCATAAAATATTCACGTTTTTACATGCATAAAGGTCTTCAGACTCACCATCTGCAAACAATGAGGAACACCACTGCCACTAGCAACTGGCACATTAGCTGCTGGCTCAACAGCGAATTCAGCATCTGCTGCAGTTTAAGGCAATTCAATATCTTCTTCATCCTCCCATTCAAGTTCAATATCAGAAGCTTGTTTCACATCGGGAACATAATCAATATCATTGTCATCGTCCCCAGCATATGGATCCTCTTCCTCACTATCCTCCGCAAAATATTGGTCCAATATAGCATCCTGTTAGCGAATTTGTACGCGATTAAAACGCAGACGTCTAGCATCCCAAGTAGGTTTTATATATATATATATATATATTTATATATTTATATATATATATTATATATTTTATATATATATATATATATATATATATATATATATATATATATATATATATATATATATATATATATATAAAATATATAATATATATATATAAATATATAAATATATATATATATATATATATAAAACCTACTTGGGATGCTAGACGTCTGCGTTTTAATCGCGTACAAATTCGCTAACAGGATGCTATATTGGACCAATATTTTGCGGAGGATAGTGAGGAAGAGGATCCATATGCTGGGGACGATGACAATGATATTGATTATGTTCCCGATGTGAAACAAGCTTCTGATATTGAACTTGAATGGGAGGATGAAGAAGATATTGAATTGCCTTAAACTGCAGCAGATGCTGAATTCGCTGTCTGGTCATATTGCATTATAATTATACTATAATATATATGGTGTCAAATTATAATGCTATTAATATATAATGCTATAACATAATTTAATTTAAAGGAAAAACATTTTATTTATTCATTACTACTATTTGGCAAGAAATTTTATGTTTTACTACTTGTGTAGTATTACCTTACAATTAGCGTAATGAAAAGAATCATAAAGGTTACCAACGAATTAGATGATATACAAACCTATGTCCAAGAATCTTATGTTCATCTATATTCAATATATTTCTTCAGTCTTCCAATAACTTAAAATGTCCCATAAATATGAATATTGTAATTGTTCGTTCCAACTGTGTAGTTTTCTTTTATGACAATATTTTTTTATAAAATGTTTTAAACAATAACATCTCTAAGAATTCTGCCTGAATAAATTAAATATGTCTATTTATTACAAATTAAAAGAAATATGCCTCTATCATTTATTATCCTGATATAAATTCAATCCGAAACGAATTTAGTGTCGAGCCAAATTGCTTCTTCTCTTTGTGTAGTCTTTCTATAAAGTATAGTTAGATTATAAACATTCAAATTTCTTACAAAAACTTACAAATCTAATTTAAAATTCAATTTTCGTTCAAAACTTACAAATTTCATGTGAGATTTATTTTGGTAGACCTAAAAACACTCAATAATTGTTATAGAGCTCCGGAAAGACTGAATATATTTATATATTCAGGCTGTGTTCCGTTTGTTTTGAGTTTCTAACATTATCTATAACGTAGGATGGTTTCACCAATTCTATCGATGATATTTTGGTTGCCGAAGTATTAAAGCACAACGTATGCATATTCGACGATCGTCAGTGCTCTTCTAGCATTTTCCCAATATTTTGACTTGTCTTTATTAATTGCAATCTTTGGATGTCCAGTTTTATTTTGGCCCAGTTAAACCACTTCAATATTTTGCTAACTATTGATTGCGGGTATCTCTGGGGGTTCAAATTTTGAAACATAGTGCAATTCTCGAATTTAAAGCTACAAGCACATACGATGAAAACGTTGTAATGTGAATAATAAAATGGTTATATTAAATGAGACTGATTCAAATGTTAATGAAGAATTCGGTAAACGTTTATATTCATCATTAACCTTTGAATCAGTCTCATTTAATTTAACCATTTAAATACATGAAAAACACAACTTTAAAAATACCCATTTAAACGCGTTAAGTTTGGTTCTTGAGCAAAACACGATAGCATTTTTGACACTAGCTACTTTTTTGACAACTGGTGAACCAATGTAATTTCTCCTTTCTTACAAATATTTAAAATAAGTTACTCTAGTTAGTTGCGTTTGTTTAATTAATTATGCTAATCTCCTTTGAACTAGGCCTAATTAAGAATAATACCTTAGTTCGTTAATCTCCTTAACGAGAAAAGCGACCTAATCTTTTCCCTACTTTTTAATCTCACCCGATCTCCTGCACATAAGTCCTCAACTACGGACAGAAATCGCCCCTTCCACCCAAACTATAGCTATAGATTCAAACTCTGCAATTTGTAAATCACTTGAAAATTATATTAAACCGTCGAAACTTGAGTCCTGAAAAATATATAAATTTATATAACTGTGCATAATATGTTATATAATATTTTAACACACCAAGTATAAGTGTGGTTAAAACATAATCAGTGAGGCAGATCAGAGCAATATTACAAAATGGAGAGAAAAGAGAAGAAATAGAAAAGTCTGGAAGAAATATATAAACCAAGCCATAGGCCAACTGGGCCTACAGTGCTGAGATGTATATGTATAAAACATAGTGAATTTTTCAATTCAGCGTAAATATAAATTATCACGTAGTAACAGTCGCAGCCATCCTATCCATATTAATTAGATTTTAATTACTAAGACCTACCCAAATGAAGCAAATTAAAAAATTGTATTATATATCAATGTTTTTGGTAAATGTTAGAGAAAAGAGAAAATTTAATAGACGTTTGGTCTAACGTTATTAGCAACTGTAATTCGCACACTAAATAAATGAACTAAATTGGAGCATAGAGTTCGTACAAATACTAGCTAGGTTAACGTGGCCACGTTAAAAGCATTTTTCTACACCTAATGTAGATATAATTGACATTTATTACTTTTTATCTAGCAACAAAACTAAACATAGAAACAGATTTTACGAAAACTCAAATAATTAAAATACATAAGGATTTTCATTCTATTAGATCTAGATTACCACATACATTATATCCACTTGTCTCGTATTTTCTATTTGTTTTTTCCTAAATTATGAGCTTAATCTTATTTGCATAGTTTTGTCTTATCTATATGGTACGGTCTTTTCGGTGTAGTCTCATCTATCTAGTTTTGTCTGTCTCATCTTGCTTATCTACTCTTGCCCATTTAACCTTGTCAGTCTAGTCTTGCTTGTCTTGTCTTGTCTATCTACACTTGACTGTATAGTGTACTTGTCTCAATAGTCTTGTCTGTCTAGTCTTGTCGATCTAGTCTTGTCTGTTTAGTTTTGTCTGTCTCCTCACTTCGGAGGAATTAACGGAAGCAGGCATGAAAATAAGGCGCGGTAGAGTTGCAGAACTAGATGTAGTTCCACCCGAGATTATGAAGATAATTGCAGAAAAGAAATCTATATTTGTCCTAGACATAATGAAATTTTGGAAACAGATGGAAGAGGGCAAAGTTAGTCCTTGTCAGAAAAGGGGATAAACCTATGACCTTTGATCTGAGATGGTGACCCTAGGTGCCTAGATCGTATAGGCAAAGCTGTCTATTCGCTCCGAGCGCTAAAGCACTAGCGCCAAAGGTGACACTTCGTGACTATTTACGTCATTATTTAGCATTTGTTTGTATAAACTGACTGATATATTTTGCTAAACAAGTGTTTTATTGTTTTATCTACGACCACAATTGTAAATGCCCATTATTGTACAGATGGTGGAGTATGTAAATACATCATACCATACACATATGTAATAATCCACAGTTAATGTTATGTAATAATTCTAAATCTCCCTTGCTTGTTTGGTTTACGATTCGTTGGTTGGTTGAGAGCTGCACGTTGATACTATTTTTAAATATAGTACTCCCTGATTTCCAAACAATAATTAAACATCACATCATTTACATAGAATCTGTGTTTTCATAGATGCATTCATTTCGTTTTTTACGTTTAAATCTAACGAAAACTACAAATAAGTACTAAATAAAAAGTTATGTAACCATTATGAATGTATTTCTTTTCATTTCTATAAAGCTAAATAGGGTCGAAGGTGTTACATCAAACATATTTTTCTTATAAAACAGAAACAAATTTGTGTGGTTGTAGATAAAGTATAGTACATAATTCGAGTTGTAAGGCAATTACTTATTCGCGGAATTACCTTTCGCAACTGTTCCGCTTGTACGTAATATGCTTCTTACAACTCCCATTACGTAATACACTATTACATAAACTAATAAAGTGCATTAATTGAGAATGGATTCAAGCCCAAAACATAGGATATATCTTGCTTGTGTGTAACAGCGAAATAAACTCGAAAATCATTTTCAGCACTTCGATTTACTCCAGGTATCCAAAAAAATAACGAGAAAATTTTCCAAAAAACTCGTCAAAGAAAATTTTTCAACATTTCGGTCGAAACGAATGTGCTCTTTCGTTTTTTTTCAATTTTCTCAAGAACAGCAAACAGCAACGAAATCGTTTTCGGTACACCAGTTCTACTGCACAAGGCGAACAATTCGATGAGTAAATTGTTCAGAAAGATTAAATTATTCATCGAGACATTTCTAACTGAAATTTTACGATTCTCGATTTGATAAGTCGATATCTCAGAATCAGCTGCAGATAATCAAGAAAAACTACGACGGCATCGTTTTCAGAAGTGAATGTTCCCATTAATACACTCAGATTATCCGCGGAATATGCATTACTTTACGAGATCTTTACTCGAGCGCCGAAATTTAATTACATTTTCCTGAATATAAGTAGGCGATAGTGAACGGAAAGATCTAGCGAAATATAATTTGCATATTTGTAATCAGCAGCAAAAATACTTTCAGAAATATTTTTAAATATTGCTGTAACTAAAAAAAAATAATGTAACTAAAATCGATTTTATCACATTTCGTCGTTTCCCCGGTATCGACTTCACGTGTCGATGGTATTTTTTAACCGGAAGTTTCCTAGGGAATCTTATATACATTTTCCGACTAATGTTAGAACGGTGAATCGACTTATGAAGATTAGAAGTCTTTGTTGTAAGCCGTTCAAAGGTTATGACAGCATGAAATCTGCCGGAAATGCGAGATAGCGTATGCGACAAAGTTTATTTTTGTGTATTGTGAATATATTGTATATTTTATTAAATAATTTTTTGTTTTTGCCACATTTTAATAGAGTAATATTGGAGACGAAGTTGTTTTGTGGCCACGGGTGGCGCTAGGCGCGGTTATGCACGGAGCGAATTAGATATTAGCGTCAAATTACTGGAACAACTTCTCTTAATTAGATTAAAACAATTATCTGAAAAACAATTTGGATTTAGGAAAGGAAGTTCATCCATTGACGCCCAAAAATCCGTTCTAGATATTGCAGAAAGGGACAAATCAAGATCGCAGATAACTAGAAAAATGTGTGCTCTCTGTGTGAGGTGACGCGTGGAAGGCGATTAACAACGCGACCTGGAAATATATAATGGAAAGCTTTACAAATAGTGCTATACTTCTAAGCCTGTTTCGTATGATAGGAAGTTACTTTGGCAATCGTAATTGTTTTTGCAAGGCGATGGAGAGATAGAAGAGCTTAAAGTTTGTAGTGTTGCACCACAGAGATCCATACTAAGGCCTACCACCTGGAACGTACTATATGACGAAATTCTAACTATGAAACTACCGGTGGGGGCAACAAAAAAGGGTTTTGCAAACGCAAACCACGTAGTTGCTCAATGCGGTACATGGATGAAATCTAGAAACCATAGTCTACGCAGAAAAAACAGAAGCGGTTCTGTTTACAGGCCTGAGAAAATACAGACCAACAAATTTAAAATGAAAGACACCGATTAGCTTGCTGTAACGATTGACAAAAGGCTATCGATTACTGCACACATAACAGAAGGGGCGGCTAAAAGATTGTGGATTATAGCAGGGTTACAGCAACGAATGTCATAGGTCGGGGGTTCCAAAAGTAGCACACTTCCGAGCTCTGTACTTCAGGCTACGATGCTGTATAGTATACCAATATGGGCAAAAGAACAGCAAACAAATTGCGATCAACAAAAACTAGCAGCTATAGAATTAAAAATGGCTATAGTGGTAACGAACGATATCTGGGCTAGCTGCTCAGATCATTCCAGGCATTCTCCCTATTGACCTACCCGCAGTAATGCGAAGGAAGCAATACCATATATCCGGCTGCAATAGAATATCAAAAATTAGTCAGAAGGGAACATCTCGAACATTGGCAAAGGCGGTTTGACTTTCCCAACATTCCTAACATAAATTCTCATCTTTCTAAAGTCGGTACAGTCCTTTCCAGACGTCAGCTTCGCCGCCAAAAAAAAGGTCAAATCAAATCAAAATGTTTATTACCAATGAGATAAAAATATCTATAGGGTATGCCAAAGGGAGAAATATATACAAAAAATTAAACAAGGTAATTATCGAAAATAATTATACAAAAGTAAATTCATCGATGTTGTAGATTGTTTTCTTGAGGAGCACTTTCTTCATTCTATATCGAAAGTTCTTGAAGGATCGTTATTCTGCTAAGCTGGCTGGTAGTCGATTATAAATAATAACCTCATGATTGATATGACCTTTAGAACAAATCGTTAGTTTTGTTTTGGGCCTGTATAAGACATGTTTTCCTCTTGTGTTATGATTATGTCTATCTAAGCTTTTTTGGAAATTGTGTTTGTGCTTATGGATGTAGCATGGATTTCCAGTTTGTAGAGGCTCCTAACTGTTAATATGCCTAATACATTGAAATGTGGTATCCAGGAGGTAGTAAGAGTGAGTTCTTTTATGGTCCTGACAATTCTTTGTTGCGCCAATAAAATTGTATCTA
This sequence comes from Phosphuga atrata, assembly GCA_944588485.1. Classification (NCBI taxonomy): domain Eukaryota; kingdom Metazoa; phylum Arthropoda; class Insecta; order Coleoptera; family Silphidae; genus Phosphuga; species Phosphuga atrata. The sequence continues at coordinate 8,492,837 of OX155896.1, read as the reverse complement.
CCTGCGAAGCGCATCCTTTCAGAACTATACCATACCTATCTGAAGATGCCACTGTGTTGGTGAAACTATAGTCATAAATAAACAATCACATGAAACAAATCACAAAATTAGTTTTATTCAAATATTTTAACTATGCCATATGCCAAGAAAGGTTGGACTTCTGCAAAATAGTAAGTGAGGAGGTCTTCTTTCTGTAGAAATTGTTGAAGGTATTTTATTTGAAATACTTTCTGGTCTAGTTTGTTGCAGATTAGTTGAATGGTGACATTCCACTGCAAATTTTCTTCTAGATAAATTCCAAAAAATTTGGCTACCTTGACTATCTTGATGGAGTCGTTATGTATTTTCAGTGGAAAGTCAATCGCGCGGAAACAGCGTGCAGTCTGTAATATTATGTATTCAGTATTCTCTATGTTAAGATAAATACTGTTTGCAGAAAACCAGTTGTTAATTTTATCCAGAAGCATATTGACTCTTAGTGGATTATCAGTTCTATAATCTTCCGAGATGATGAAGTTGTCATCGTCTGCATACAATCTACAGTGTTGATCGAGGATCGAGGACACTCTCCTGAGGGACTTCTATGTTTGTGAATTTTATACTGGATTGGCCGGTTACAGTTCCAGATTTGACTTGAACAAACTGTTGTCGATTTTCAAGAAAATATTTGAGCCATCTGGCAGCTTTTTCTCTTATTCCATAATTGCAGACCTTGTCCAGAATGAGACACGCAGTCGAACGCCTTCGATAGGTCGCAGAAAATTCCTGTCAGACAGTTTCCCTTATCTACTTCAGCGATTATGGTGTTTCTTTGAGAAATAGCACTTTAAAATAATGTATGTTTTTAGGGATTCAGAAGGGAGTATGTTTTTAGTAATTTAGGGAAGAAAGTTGGTATTAATAAAACTATATTTCATGACGGTACAAAAACTTAGCTTTAATTGAACATAAAATGAGTTTAACATTAATTTGCGAATAATAATAAGTCTTTACATAAGTAAGTTAAGTCGTTGAGCTTTGAGACCAATGAGTGGCCGGTGGATTCTATTAATCGCACCGGTCTTGCCGACATATGGACGCATGAAGAAGTTTAGCGACGGGTTGTAAGGCCGACGCCATTCTTCACGCGACCACGTGGTGAGAATTCCGATCTCCGGTCACGAGTCATACAAGATCTCGTGACCCACAGAGAAATGCCGAATGAGTTATAAGACATTGAGGTTTGCGACAGGTTGTAGGGACGCCGTCAATGAGACCGATGAGCTTGGACTTACATGAGTAATTATAACTAGAGAGCCGATCTTGAGAGCGTTGAAGTTAGCTCGTTGACGATCGAATTAAGAGAGACCTAGAATCTTCCGCAGACCGGGGTTGAGATGTACATGCGCGCTAGGGTATATTTTTTGTTGGAGCAGTTAAGACGCTTCAACTACAGGTACCTACTCATTTTACAACAATGTTATAGAATTATAAAGTTGCAGTGGCGGATTTTACTTTGCAGAACCCATACTGTTAGGATGAGAGGGAATGTATTAGCAAAAGTCATAAGTCTATTACGCCTGCAATATGCGAGGATCTTTCCTAAAACTGATATTAAGGCTATGGTCCGGTAGTTATTTGGTTGTTTTTTTTCTCCCTTTTGTGAACAGGAAGATTGGTAGACGTTTTCAGGATTACTGGAAACATTTCCATAGCGAGGGATGCCTTAACTGTTTTTGGATCTGCTAAGTCATGTCGGAATTCCTTTATGATGTTGGCTGGAAGTGAGTCGGGTCCACTGGTTTTCGTATTTTTTAGAGACTCAATATATTGTAGTATATCGCGAATTCCTCTAGGGACATCGTATTGGGATTGAAACTAACGTGATGGTTGGAGATTTTTATTGGCACGATGTTTTAGCTGATGAATCTAGGAGCTGGATGAAAAACGTCGCTGAAGATGGTCGCTATTTGCTTCAGATCATTAACGAGCATGGAATTTTCTCAGTTCTTCAAAGTAAGCCATCAACTCAATATTAACATCTCTATCAATAAAACCAAATGTATGACAATCCCTAAAGATCCGCTAAGAAGTAAGCTAGTGGTGAAGGACAATTCCATAGAACAGGTGATGCAATTCAGATACCTGGGCATATACATATCTAACACCCACTACCCATTTAAAGACCTGAGGAGACAGATTAACATAGCATCCGCACTATCAGGATGCCTACGAGATATAGTCTAAAATTAGAATCTACAAGACTTGTATCAGACCGATCATGACGTACGCTACAGAAGCCGGCGAGGACACCAACAAGATTTGTAAAGAAAAAATGCTAAGACTGCTAGGGAAAAAAAGAAGAGACAGAGTAAGAAATACAGATATCAGAGAAAAATGTAATGTAAATGTAATAACAACCATGTAAGACGGATGGACGAGAACACACTTCAGAAAATGGTCCTAGAAAACAACACGCCCGGGTCAAGACCTCCCGGTAGACCACCTTAAAGATGGAGAGATAGTTGGCAATCTACCTCTCAGGAAAAGATGCAGAGGAGGTTCCAGAATGAAAAGATCGACAGATCTTCAAGAAGTAGGAGAAGAATACGAAGAAATTTTCCCAAATTTCAATTGTTTCCGGATGATTGGTTTTGTTTTTGTTTGTTTATTCGGTGCCTCGATTATTTTTCGAAGAAATAAATTTTCTTAGCTTAGAGGCCGAATTTTTTACCTTCTTGGTAATCCAAGATTTTAGATTGGCATTCATTTTCCTTATGGGAAAGCAAGAAAAGAAGAGGTGTTGCAGGATCTTGATGAAAGACTGTCTTTCCGTTACAATTTGGATTTTTGTAGATCGCAGTCATTCATTCTGAAGATATTCGGCAAAACGTTTTTTTTTTGTTCTGTGTAGATAAGTGATGAAGTATTCTTTACTGTCATGGATCTTCATGCTGTTGCTTAATCCTATTAGCCAAAGATCAGATAACAGAGTATCTTCCACTGAGGTCTTGTCTGTCTAGTTTTGGCTACCTAGTCTACCCATCTGTCGAGGCTTGTATGTCTAGTCTTGTTCATCTATTTTGATGTGTCAAGTTTTGTCTGTCTATTCTTATCTATCTACTCTTGTTTGTCAACTATTGTCTCATTACTTTTGCCTGTCTAGTCTCTGTCTATTTCCATATGTTTAGTCTAGTCTGGTTTGTTTAGCTTTGTATCAACATCATCATCATCAGCCTTTACGTCCTAATGCTGGGCACCGGCTTCTTCTTTGCCACATATCCAACCTCAGCAACAAGATTTGAATATGGGGGACTTACAGTTTAACGTCGAAGCCGCACGACAAATTTCCAGAGGTATTAGGCAGTTGAGACCCCACGGTTGCCTAAGCCGGATTGGGGAATTGAGTGTGATGGGTGTGATGGCAGCCATTCGTTTTTATTTTTTGCTGCTTTTGTTCTGTGGGGATTTGAAGCCCAACTGTTTGAATCAAAGGCCAACTGCTTAGCTAGCTGAGCCACCACCTCACTATAGCTTTGTATATTTACTTATTGTCTGTGTTGTTTTGAGGTGAGGTCTTATCTAACTATTAGGTACCTATGATACTTAATGTACAAGTTGATTTTAAAGTCAATATGAGACTTGTTAAAAAACAATTTATACTTTCTGTTTATTATTATCTGATGATTAAATTTATTCTTTGTTGTGGTAGTTTTATCTTCAGCTAACAAGGGAGAAATAAATATTTGGGCTTAAAATATGTAAGATATTAGATTAGTGCTAAGGGTATTTTCATCTTGACGTTAGAGTCATTGTTTGTTTCAGTTTGGAGACTTAAACAATGGACTCGTCCCCGAGCCGAGAAGTTTTATATGAGAACGCAGTTATATCCGGCTACATCTATTTGCTATACTTCGCGAACTTGTTTCATTCAATTTCATTTTTAGATTATTGCATGCGAGTCCAGAAACTTTTATACTTATAACTTTCGAATCACTATATTCCACCCACCAAAAAATGGAAAATAACAATTAAATTATCATATTTACACTTTCAACTTTAATGAAACAATTTCGAGCAAACAAATTACGAAAAAAGTTTTATTTAGTTTCTTAAACTTAAAAATTGCATAGAGAACGGAATTTTAAATTTGGGTAAATATTATTATTTCGCGAAAACTTGACAAACAAAACATTTGTTATTTTGTTGGTCGTGTGTGTTATTTAAATTCACATTTTTTGTTCAAACAGAATAAATAATGAGCTGATAATGAACAGCGCATTTCAATGCAATCCATGTTACATAGTTTGTTAAGTGTTTGCAAATAAATAACTCAATTAATGGATCAACAAAGAATATTATTGGGAATTTATCAGTAATTATAGACACTTCATTCGCTTGTACTACACCATGTAAATTATTTATTTTATTACCAATTAAATGGGTTTGTTGTCTCCATAACGAAAAATAGTACGCAATTTACGACACTTAATTTTATTATTATTGTTTACTGCAATACAGCAATATTTTATGTATTTAATATGTATATATTAATATGTATTCACAATATTACGATACGATAGTCAAGATATTCTTCTAAAATAAGTCAACATGCAAAAGTATAATTGACGATTATGTTAAAATTGGTAAGGCAAGACTAACAAATTCCAGGAGATAATCTTAAGGCCGGTCCAGATGCTCCGTTTTGCACAACCTTTTGTATGCGCAAGACGGAATGAAAACGTTGCAATTTGTAGAGCGTCCACACGGCGCAGATATATCTGTATATTTCGCACAGTTTTAGTGGCATCGTCATGGAGGAGGTACTACTCTGGTAAATGATGGCATGCTGTCTTAGAAGTATCCGCCTTTCAAAGTGGTGGCGGGAGTGACTTCTAAAAAGGCAGCACTTTACGTGAGGAACCTAATGATTGGCGGAACTACTTGAGAATGAACATAGACATGTATACTAATTTATTGGAATTACTGACACCGCTTCATCAACTGCAGACTCTTCATTTTCAGCCATGGTATTCCTAGACTGCCTTGGTGTCATCTGACCATTTAGGAAACATAATAAATCAAAATACCACAGAGATGGCTTGTAGATTTCGTCTTCTCCAGCCCAAGAACGATTCGATTTACTAACTTAACTTAACTTTTGCCAATTCTTTACGGTAAACACTTCTCTAAGATTTATTTTTTTTACAATTGTTTCTGTTTGCGTTTGCATCAATTTCTTTGAATGTTTCATCTAAACTATCATAAGCCTGCCCATTTTTATCCCTGTCACTATACTCCTTGGATTTGATACGCCAAATGCATGGGAAACTTTCGTATAATGCAATAAATTATGTCCTGAGAACATCGCCGAACGTCAATCAATCAGTTGTGCAAAACGGAGCGTCTGGACCGGCCTTCAGATCGTCAAAGAAACAAATACTTATGGCGGTAGAGCTGAACGCAAAGTCGTACCAGTTCGGGTCAATCAACAAAAACGAAAGAGGAAAATTGCTGGCCGAGCTAACAGTTGCAAACAGTTTAATACTCCTAGGACCCAGGACAATAATATAATAATATATATAATAATATACCTAGGACAAATCTCCGATTTGTACATATTGTATACCAGAACACGCAGAATTTTACACAGAATACGCTTATATAAATTAGTATGCACTCTAGTATACAATAAGTCAGGAAATCTTAAAAAACTAAACAAATTTCTACCATCTAAGAACACCTTGTTGTAAGAAACAAATGTTAACCAAGCAGCTAGAGGTAGGTTTACTCATAACACTGGATATCAAAAACACCTTCAACTCGGTACCCTGGAAAGGAATAATTAACGCACTGAAAGAAAAAAATATCATCGAAGAGATTTGTGGTGAAGGAGACGTTAGCAAAAAAAAACATCTAGCAAGTTATTGCAAGGCCCAATTGTCTTGAAGTTATATCACGATAAAATTTTGAGATTAAAAATGGAAAAACGCGTGAGGATGGTAGAATACGTGGACGATAGCATTGCTAAAATACAAATAAAATACAATGTGGATACCGGGTTATTAACCCTTCAAGCACTGCGGCCCAGTGGCTGTATTGTATTTTGCCAACATTTTTCTCGTATAGGCTCAGAAACCTAGATGTTTTTATAAATTTACGCTAATTACTTACACATTTGTCTTCTGGTTCAAATGCGGCCGACACTTGGGATAGAACTCGTTACCTCCAGATTTGTTAGCTTCATGATCATACTTCAAGATTACATGTTTATACCTTTAGATTCAAGATCATACCTCACAGTATCATGGCTAAGATAAGAATGGCTATAAGAATAACTATAATAAGAATGGCTATGAGAGGCTGTCCTAGAGCCTGTCCACCACAGAAAATGGGGTGACGTACACCACTACATAACCCAAGCAATGACTGCGTATTTATTTGTTACAGATTGGGTGCATTCGCGTTGGATGCTTACACGCTTTGAGCGCACATAATCGTCGTTTTCCGCGTTCAACTTGATGCTGTGAGCGTAAAAAAGCACCCTCGTGGCTAACTTCGGGAGGTAGATTTAGCGCTGGTAGACTCTCACGCTACAGAGGTAGGGCAGCAAAAGCGTGACCACCAAACTTCACTATTTATCAAAACGAATATCATGTGAGAGTAAGCTAACCAAACGTTTGTATTGATAATCAACACAAGACATGGAAACTGATGAAGCTCTGGATTTTACATTTTACATCCTGGGTTTTTTTAATTTATATTGGCGGCTCCATTCTGGAGCACTTTGATCCTTTTGTTGCGGTGGATCAGTCCACGTATTCTATTTTCCATTCATATCTTCTTGTGTGTTTTTGTTTTTTGTACAATTTTCTTCCATTATTTCCTGTCTTTCACTTTCTTCTTCCATTCTGTGACTTCCATTCTTCGCATATCTTTCATTTCACAATGTCTTCCTCTTCTAGGATACTTTTTGTCTCTTCGTTTCTTAGTGGTCTGTGATCTTGCCCTTGTGTTTTCGTTGGGCCCAGTGTTCTTTTTATAATTCTTCTTTCCAGTATTCTCATTCTTTCTTCGTCTCTCTTGATCAGGCACATTGTATCTGCTGCATATGCTATTACTGCTCTAATGCTGGTTTTGTGAAACTTTGATTTTATTTTCGTGCTTGTGCTGAGGTTTTTGTCCTTAAGTAGCTTGTGGTATTTCCAGAAAGCCATTTTTCCAGCCTTTATTCTTTCGCTAATCCCGATACTACTGTCGTTGCTCCCGTTTACTGTGGCTCCTAGGTATTTGTAGCTGTTTACCCGTTGGAATGTGTACTGTGCTATTTGTTTCTGAGTCTGTTTATCTTTTCGTGCGTACGTGCAATATGCATGTACCTTGTTTTCTTTTCATTGATAGTCAATCCTCTTATGCGTGCCTCTTTGATGATTGTTACTATAGTTTTGTCTAGGTTCTTTCTGCTTGTTGCTATCAGTGCAAGGTCATCTGCGTAACCAATTATTTGTGTTTCGTTTTGCATTAATGATTTGTTGTTTCCCACTTTACTTATTATGCCTTCTAGTGCGATGTTAAAAAGTACTGTTGATAGTCCGTCTCCCTGACTTACTCCTTTTTCTATGCTCCATATTTGCTCACCTTAATGCTAAAATTATGGAAAGATTTATTGGAATATAATTAATATAATCTATAAATTTAAAATATAAGGTAAAGATCAATGATTTTGGAATATGAAATGTTATACTTCTTTCTATGGCTTTAACTTTCAATTCATCAAATACTCGGTCTAGGACTACCTAGGACTACCTAGACTATTTAGGACTACCTAGTCCTAAAAAGACTCAATAATTGTAATAGAGCGCCGGAAAGGCTGAATATATTTATATATACAGGTTGTGTTCTGTACGTCTTAATTTTCAAATTGATTGTCGATTTTTAATAATTAATGAACGACTTTTTAATATTACCTAACGACTTTAATTATAAATTATCTTATATAGCAGGTACCAATTCCATTGCACAAAACAAAACCTTTTATATTAATTTGAAAACAAAAATGGCAATCATAAGCTTAGAATATTCTCGCAAAGTTTCTTTCCTTATCTGTTTAAAGAAAACTTCGGAATTTCTTGTTTGTAATTCTAATTTCTTTGATGTTAAAATAGTTTCCAAATTGTTTTAGACGTCAAGCGACAGAATACATTGTTTAAATTATTTAATCGTAGTAATAAAGATAAAATAGGAAGTTAAATTTTTCAAAAATATTATGTTTATATTTTTAAAATTCTTGTACATATTCTGTATAAATAGAATCTATCTAAACTATTTATAAATTTATAAGAAACAATTATTGAAAACATATACTGCAATCTATTTAATTTATCTTTTAACTTGGAAAGCTCTTAACTGCATTTGCAATTTGTTTTGTCTAAATTTACAAAATATCACCTCGCAGTTCTGGAAACCTGGCATGTTTTACACGCAGCTATAAGATGCTCTCAGAAAAGTGAACAAATATTTACTAATTTTCTAAGGAACGTCGACGGAACTGGGGCAAAAATAAATGTAAATCCAGTAAGGAGAGAATATAATACCAGACAGGGTAATAGCAGACAGAAAGTCACACACATAAATCGCAGACCGTTTTTGAAGGCCCCCGGGATATCTTACTTTTTTCCGTCTTTAGTCACAATACATGTAAACCCTGAGAGCACCAGAAAGGATTCCGTATACAAACACTATACGTATATGAAACATGGTTAAGTTAAAAGTATGTTTAGATTTAGAGAATTTTTTATTCTGTCCCGACTTTTTCGTTTAAGTTTTTTCCGTCTCTGAAATAGCTGTGCACAATATTTGGTTCCGACGCACTAGAGCCTATAGTGGAAGCTCCTATTTATTGTTGTTATAACTTTTACTTTAAAAATAAATTTTATATTTATCAGATCTGTTAATTAGATTTTTTGTTTTTCACACACCCTTTTAACTTATATGAAATAATGATAATTAAAATGTATAAAATATAATATCATAGCAAAAATACTTCTTATTGTTAGTCGATAACCTTTTGATTGTGTTTTTAAAATATCATTCCGACTGTAATCTAGTAGTTTATGATATACATGTGTGAAGAATGGTTTATGTGCATGAATTGCGAAGTTTAAAGCACAAGCCGAAGGCGAGTGCTTTAATAGAAATCAGTACACAAAAGCCTTTCACACACGTGTATCTTGCCATATTTAGTCTACTAAGCCTCTTAAATCGCTGTTGAATTAATTGTTTTCTTTCCGATAATATTGAAAAATTGTAATTTTGACAGACAAAATACTTCAAATCAATGACACAATAAGAACACAAATAAGGTTAGAACGTTCAGCGCCTCCGTGGTAAACATTTTTAATTAGTAAAAACGCACAGTGACGGGAATACTATTTGGTCTTTGTCGATGTAATCTATGTAAACCTAGATTTAATCAAGATTCGGTTATGTTTAGGTTGAGTTGTTTAAACAAAGCCGTAACCTATCCGTTAATCTCCATAATGAGCAAACCGACTTAATCTTTTCACAACTCTTGAATCTTGCTCAATCGCTTACAGGTATAGGTACTCTAATTGCAAAAACCACCTCCCCCGCCCCATAATTCGTAGTATTAATACATTACAACATCAATTTGTCATCACTTGAAAATGATCTTTAACAGTCGAAACTCGAGTCGCGAATCGTGAAATCAAGACTATGTTTAGAAATTTATATAACTGTGAATAATAAGCTATATAACATTTTTACATATTATAGTGTGGTAAAAACATAGTGAATTTTTCAATGCAATGTAATTTTTTAGTGACGCGAGTTGTTGACATAGCAACAACAAACAGAAATCGTTTAGTAATTAAACTCCATTAGCTTAACATTAGACTTTTACGCACGATTGGATACATTTAAACACGATTAGATGCGGGTAGATAAAATATTTTACCATTACATTTAACATTTATCATGACATATTAATTTTACAGTTGACTTTTCTTATATCTAAACATTGTTTTTGGCTAACTAGTTTTGCATCTCTAGTGTTCTTTGTTGAGTCATTCTGATTTTTTTTTTCAATATCTGTGAATGTCTATTCCTCAATATTTCTAAACTGGACTGTCTTGTTTTATCTGCAGCAACAAACTATCTGGCCAAGTCCATATAGTGCTATATTTCAGGAAATTGATAAAATTTTTTCAAAATTTTCAATACTGTGTAATATTTCAAAATGTTTTCGTATCAAAAGTTATTCTCAAAATTGACATATTTAACAAATATGTAAATTGCACCTGCAAAAAATAAATATAGAACATACGTGTACATAGTTACATTTTTGTCTTTTTTGATATTTGTGCTAGCTTGGTCTTTAATACAAGAAAAGAATTGAAAAGTTACTATGTTGTCTTATTCACTCATGACATGAAGCAAATAAATATAATTACAAGTTCGATTTAGTTTCCAGCACATTCGTGCTATGAGAGACCATGTGGGTTTCTAAAAAATTTCAGAACCTGACATATATTAATAATAATGAAAAAAATAAAACATCTTATACGCGTTTTTGCCCGCAAATGAGAAAACAGTAATTGTTAATTTCTTTTCTTGCAATATGGAAATTCAGACGGAGAGTTTTTCATAATAATTTTTTCCCAATTTTATGGTCTCTAATATTTTATACTCAGTCTGACCTTTCTTGTCTTGTTTTCTAGTTTTTAACTAAAACAATATGTTTATTAATAATATAAAGACAACAAATCAAACGACAGCAATGGAGGTATACTAACACAGTGGGCAGAAGACAATAAGATTTACCTTGTCTTTGATGCGAAAGAACGGGGATCCTTCAAGTCAGCGGCATGCAACCAAGAGTATAACCCTGACCTCTGCTTTGTGAGCACATTCGACAAAAACGTTCAAATGCAAACTACCCGCAACCAAATACAGATTTCCCGCATAGCCAACACCGACCAAACACGATCGAAGTCGCTATGCAAATCCCACTCATTCGGTCTCTCCCTTGTCCAAGATGGAATTTCGGAGGGTACTCTAGAGGGATTTCTCGGCTGGCCTTGACAAAAAGAGAGATAAGAGTCGAGTAAGGTGATCGCAGACGAGACTTCGGCCTCTCTGCTCCCACCCTTTGTAGTGTCAAGACCAACTTTTACAACGTTTTGACTTGCACTTGACCACTTCATTACATATTAATATATGATATTACTGTATGAGATTCATAAAAGCAGCTATCGGATTACCGAAAAAGACTATCCCAAGAGGATACCGTAGAGACTATCGGATCTTCCAGGAAAGCGGAGATAGGGAGATATCCGACAACTTACTGCAGAACTTGGATGCAGCCTCTATTTCAAGCGATCTAGCAGAAAAGCCTGGTCACTTTTGAGAAAACTTGGGTACAGACACAAAACGAAGAACAATGCCCAGCACCTACCAGAAAACAAAATAGCAGCACACATAATGTTCACATCTACATTATTAAGGAACAAAGCCCATGCAACCCAAATCAAACGAGAACTTGCGGAAATAAAAAACTAGAGATCTGTATTTTCCAGCACAGTTACCATTGATGAGATAGCGAAAGCTCTGGAAAACGTAAGTGCTGGGAAAATCCCAGGACCCGGTACACCGGTATGAAGTGAACTTTAAAATACAAATCTATCGATAGGGAATATTTGTTGTAAACAAGCCTTAATTTTTGTTTGTTTGGTTGGTATGACATCTGTTAAACATTTAATATACATCAAGTCATTGAACGAGCATGATATTTTTTCATCGTGTTAAAAATGTCGAATTTTGTACCACAAAGTGATGATTTGCGGAAAGAATTTTTTGTTTTCATTTGAAGAAAAGTACTGTAGCAACATGCAAAAGATGGTTTCAACGGTTCAGAGATAATGATTGTTGTGAGAAATTAAAAACGTGGAAGACAACCAAAAAAGTTTGAAGACGCCGAATTAGAAACAATATTGGATGAATACCTGGTGAAACTGTTAATACTGATCTCTACAGACAAAAAATGATCAATTTGAACCAGACATTGATCGAAAAACGACCAAAATGGGCCAGAAGACACTTTAGAGTAATTTTGTTACATGCCACTGCGCCTGCACACAAAGCAAAACCAATTCAGGATACAATCCAAGGCACTTGGCTGGGAGTTGCTACCCCAACCGCCGTATTCACCAGACTTGGCCCCTTCCGACAACACTTTGTTTTCATCGATGAGACACTCATTGGCTGAGCAACACTTCGAATTCTACGAGGAAGTCGAAAATTGGCTGTCTGATTGGTTTGCTTCAAAAGACTAACATTTCTATTGGCGTGGAATCCACAAATTGCCAGATAGATGGTCAAAATGTGTAGAAACCAGTGGTCAATACATTGAATAAAAAAATTTACTTTCCATTCAATACATTCACAATTAGTGTTTTATTTTCACAAAAAAACACGCTGATTCTCGACGTTTCGGCGAACTAACATTCGCCATTTTCAAGAGATATATGCGTCCGTGCGGGTTAACCGTTGGACGCATACTGACGCATACAAAGAAAAATCCGGTTCTTTTCAGAATCAACCGTCAACATCAAAGCCGAATCCTCAAGAAAATAAACCAATATATATATATATATATATATATATATATATATATATATATATATATATGCTGTATTTGAGGTTTTCGCGGATAGATACCTGTGTTGTATTGTTTTCTCGGGGATTCCGCGTTGATGTTGAGGGTTGGTTCTGAAAAGAACCGGATTCTCGACGTTTCGGCGAACTAACATTCGCCATTCTCAAGAGCTATATGCGTCCGTGCGGGTCAACGGTTAGACGCATACTGAGAGCTCGTTCGTGCGGTGCGACTACTTATAGCTGTCTGGCTTCGGGTCATGCGCGTTGTGTGCGGTGCTTCGGTTCGGTTGTTTGTCTTGTTGGTCGTACATGAGTCTGGAGTGTCTGTGGTTGCATTTTGAGGGTGGATATGATCGGTCGCCATGCTGGGGGCAGTCTCAAGGAATCGTCTCTCGTGTTCATGCAATAGTCTCGTTTTTCTATCTCTATGGCTTCTCTGTATACTCGTGACATTTCGTGGCTAATCTGTGCAAGAGTCCTTGAATTTCTAAAGTCCATCCAGTGACCGGTGTTTGTGTGTTGGACAAGTGCCGATGAAACTTTGTCTCTGTGTCTGACTGAAACTACATGTTCTTGAATCCTAGCAGATATTTTTCTTTTGGTACGTCCAATGTAGGTTCGTTCACATGTTCCGCAAGGTATTTCGTAAATTCCATGGGATTCTAACGGGATGGTGTCTTTAACGCTGCGTAGCATGGAGGATATTTTCTGGTTAGGTTTGAAAATGGTGTCGATGTTGTGTCTTTTAAGAATTCTGGAGATTTTGTCAGTTGATCCATGAACATATGGTAGGTATGCTGTGCTAACGGGTTTCTGGCGTTCTTCAGTTCTCTGGCTACTGTTCTCTGTACGACGAAAAGCTCTGGATATTAAGCTGTTTGGATATCCATTTGAAGAAAGAGCTTCTTGTAAGTTCCTCAATTCTTTCGGTAAGTTCAGCTGCTCGGCTAGTCTTTTTGATCGGGTGGTAAGAGTGTTTACTACAGATGCTAGTTGTTTGGGATGATGGTGCGAAGAAGCGTTCAGATATCTGTTTGTATGGGTTGGTTTCCGGTACACAGTGTGACTCAAGGTGCCGTCAGGTCTCTTCTGTACCAAAACATCCAAGAAAGGAAGTCGTTGATGCTTTTCTATCTCCATTGTGAATTTAATTTGGTCGTGTTGGGAGTTAAGACGGGTAAGGAATTTGTCCAGCTCTGGTCTGCCGTGGGGCCAGATTACAAATGTGTCGTCAACATATCTTAACCAGAGTGTAGGTTTAAGTGTGGCTGATAAGATTGCCTTTTCCTCAAAATCTGTAAGAAATATGTTGGCTATTACTGGGGATAGAGGTGAACCCATTGGTGCTCCTAGGACTTGTTTGTATATTTGACCACCGTACCTAAAGTATGTATTCTTTAAACAATGTTCTGCCAGATCTGATACGTACTTTTCTGGTTTTAATTTTGATCTTATGATGTTTAAGGCCTCAGGGACCGGTACTTTTGTGAAAAAAGATACAATGTCAAAGCTCACAAGGAGGTGGCCGGGCTGGAGTTGGTGACTTTTCAGTATGTCTATGAAGTGTTATGAAAAAGTGTTTTGAAGTGTATTGAAACGTAACTATCGGGACACGTAACATCAACACTTCATAGACATACTGAAAAGTCACCAACTCCAGCCCGGCCACCTCCTTGTGAGCTTTGACATTGTATCTTTTTTCACAAAAGTACCGGTCCCTGAGGCCTTAAACATCATAAGATCAAAATTAAAACCAGAAAAGTACGTATCAGATCTGGCAGAACATTGTTTAAAGAATACATACTTTAGGTACGGTGGTCAAATATACAAACAAGTCCTAGGAGCACCAATGGGTTCACCTCTATCCCCAGTAATAGCCAACATATTTCTTACAGATTTTGAGGAAAAGGCAATCTTATCAGCCACACTTAAACCTACACTCTGGTTAAGATATGTTGACGACACATTTGTAATCTGGCCCCACGGCAGACCAGAGCTGGACAAATTCCTTACCCGTCTTAACTCCCAACACGACCAAATTAAATTCACAATGGAGATAGAAAAGCATCAACGACTTCCTTTCTTGGATGTTTTGGTACAGAAGAGACCTGACGGCACCTTGAGTCACACTGTGTACCGGAAACCAACCCATACAGACAGATATCTGGACGCTTCTTCGAACCATCATCCCAAACAACTAGCATCTGTAGTAAACACTCTTACCACCCGATCAAAAAGACTAGCCGAGCAGCTGAACTTACCGAAAGAATTGAGGAACTTACGAGAAGCTCTTTCTTCAAATGGATATCCAAACAGCTTAATATCCAGAGCTTTTCGTCGTACAGAGAACAGTAGCCAGAGAACTGAAGAACGCCAGAAACCCGTTAGCACAGCATACCAACCATATGTTCATGGATCAACTGACAAAATCTCCAGAATTCTTAAAAGACACAACATCGACACCATTTTCAAACCTAACCAGAAAATATCCTCCATGCTACGCAGCGTTAAAGACACCATCCCGTTAGAATCCCATGGAATTTACGAAATACCTTGCGGAACATGTGAACGAACCTACATTGGACGTACCAATAGAAAAATATCTGCTAGGATTCAAGAACATGTAGTTTCAGTCAGACACAGAGACAAAGTTTCATCGGCACTTGTCCAACACACAAACACCGGTCACTGGATGAACTTTAGAAATTCAAGGACTCTTGCACAGATTAGCCACGAAATGTCACGAGTATACAGAGAAGCCATAGAGATAGAAAAACGAGACTACTGCATGAACACGAGAGACGATTCCTTGAGACTGGTCCCAGCATGGCGACCGATCATATCCACCCTCAAAATGCAACCCCAGACACCCCAGACTCATGTACGACCAACAAGACAAACAAACAACCGAACCGAAGCACCGCACACAACGCGCATGACCCGAAGCCAGACAGCTATAAGTAGTCGCACCGCACGAACGAGCTCTCAGTATGCGTCTAACCGTTGACCCGCACGGACGCATATATCTCTTGAGAATGGCGAATGTCAGTTCGCCGAAACGTCGAGAATCCGGTTCTTTTCAGAACCAACCCTCAACATCAACGCGGAATCCCCGAGAAAACACACACACACACATACATATATATATATATATATATATATATATATATATATATATATATATATATATATATATATATATATGTATTTATATATGTTTTATTTAAGGTTTTCGCGGATAGATAACTGTGTTGGTTTTTTTTCTCGGGGATTTGGCGTTGATGTTGAGGGTTGATTCTGAAAAGAACCGGTTTTTTCGTTTCGGCGAATATATATATATATATATATATATATATATATATATATATATGTATATATACATACATGGAGAGGCACATGGACATCTCCAGATAAAAGAACCGTCAACCAGATAGACTGACCAGATCTGATAATACGCGCTAGACATTTTTCCGACATAATGCAAGTGAGGAATAGGCGAGGGGCTAATATCCTAGGGGGAGATACCACTATGTGCACAGACAGACAAGGAAATATTATATGTGAAACAGATGAGATACTAAACCGGTGGGCGGAAAATGTTGAAGAACGCCTCATCACAAACAACAGAGAAGAAATCGATAAAGTCAGGTTGAATCCAAATCAAGCTGACGGACAACGAATAGAGAAATACTAACCATCATAGATATACAGAAAGCCATTCAAAGGTTGAAGAACAACAAAGCACCAGGCAATGATGGTATAGCCACACGCATCCAAGTACATATAGCGGAGATTTGGCAACAAAAAACTATACCACAGCAGTGGAACACGGTCATCATTCCTATGCATAAAAAGAGTGACCAACTAGACTGCAACAATTGCAGAGGCATAACTCTCCTCAATACTGCCTACAAAGTACTAGCCAATATCTTATTCGACCGCATCTGACCTTATAAAGAGAAGGAGATCGGCAACTACCAATGCGGCTTCTGTCATAATAGGTCCACAATAGACCAGATATTTACACTACGGTATATCCTAGAGAAGAATCGGGAATATAACGTTGACACGCACGATCTATTTGTTGATTTCAGAAGCGCGTATGACACTTTCAATCGAAAGCAATGATTGAACTAGGCATACCACAATATCTGGTACTTCTTGCTACGGTAACTCTTTCAAAAGTGGAACACAGGGTTAGGATCCAAAATAGTGTATCAAGACCTTTTACTACACACAGTAGATTATGGCAAGGAACGCCCTATCGTGCATCTTATTTAACATCGCCCCTGAAAAACTAATCGGGGAGTCTGGAGTTCACAAAATTGGCACGATAATCAACAAGTCAGAACAACTACTAGAATACGCGGACGATATAGATTTAATAACTAACTCGAAAAATTAAACGATCCAAGCATTCACGTCTATTGAAGCAGCATGAAAAAGAATGAGTCTAGTAGTTAACACAGATAAGACAAAATACATGTTTGTTTCTACGCGGGATGCAGAAGTACGAAACGTAACTATCGGGACACGTAACATCGAAAGCGTATCGGAATTCATATATCTGGGCTCCAAAATTGCGAACACTAACAGCTGCAACAAGAGACGAAAAGATTATACCTTGCAAATAAAACATATTATGGACTAATGCAACATCTAAAATGCCAGACTATATCCAGAAGAACCAAATGCCAAATCTATGGGAGCCTAATAAGACCTGTACTGATATACGCAGCCGAAACCTGGACCCTAACCAAAGAGGAAGAAAGAATTTTGTGATGTTTCGAAAGAAAGATTTTAAGACACATTTATAAAGGCGTGCAGGAAAACGGAGAATGGAGACGGTGATACAACCATGAGCTGTACCACCTTTACGAATACCCGGATGTATTTAGTTCTATAAAAATAGCTAGATTAAGATGGATAAGACATATCGTGCGAATGGAGAATTCAGAGCCAGCAAAACTTATTACACGACAAAGACCAGGAGGAAAATAGGCACGGGGCAGGCCAAAAAAAAGATATCTGGATCAATTGCAGGAGAATCTATTAGCAATGAAGGTGACCGGATGGAAATCTAAGACTGGGAATAGATTGGAATTGAAAAAATTTCTAGAAGAGGCCAAGACCCATATATCCATATATGGGTTGTAGAGCCTAAGCTGATGATGAGTCTTATTAGGATTCCTATTAGATTTCTAAGTTTACATCTGTTCAACTCTAAGCAACTTTTTAACCCTTTTCTAGTTGATAGTGCATTCCATTTCTTTGCATACCCATAGTTTCCTTGTATACAAATAGTTTCTGTACCAGAAATTTGCTCTTAGTATTCACAACAGTTATTTTTTTGTAATTTATTTCTTTAATTTCAACTTTTAATTTTTAATGTAAGTACAATTGTTAGTCAACTATTTATTGAATCTATTACTCAAATTATGGAATAATATTAGGAGACATATTAGGTGTTGTGTGGCTTAGATTGCTAAGCACTTGGCTCTGGAGTCAGACAACTGGGGTTCAAATTAGAAATGAGCATGGGACATGATGATGAGCATGAGCAATTAGAAATGAGCATGAGTTTCCCGTTCCAGATCCTATCTCATGGGACGGATCCCTGTCACTGTACCATCTCATCACATTTTCGTCCCACTGCCCCATCCCACAAATTAAAATTTTCGTCCCATCCCATCCCGGTCGCGTGGCTCGTTCCATTCATCCCATTTTTCACATACAGCAGACTTTCTTTTCGGTTCAGACTTGCTTAACAATAATTCGTTCAAATTGAATTTTTCACTAATTACTTTAGCTGATAGTGACTAATCCTTTTTCGTCGTAAACGGATCGTAAGACGGAACTACATCGCTATCACAGAAATCTGCTAGGCTGGATATATTATGGAAAATGTGCGTATTGGCACGATAAGAAATTAATTATGCACGAACTAGATTTACTAGATTATCAAACTTGTCCCACTCCGTTCCATAGAAATTTGTCGTGCCATCCCATCCCACGCAACGCTCATACCACTCATCCCATCCCAAGGGATGATGGAATGGGATGGGATGGGTCGATGGGATCCCATGCTTATCTCAAATCCCACACAGAACCAAAGCAGCAAAAATTAAAAACTAATGGCTGCAACCCATCACACTCAATTCCCCAATCCGGCTTTGGGAACCGTGGGGTGTCAACTGCCTAAAACCTTCTCGGGAAGTTTGTCGTTCGGATTTGACGTTAAAATGTAGGTCCCCCATATTCAAATCTTAGTGCTGAGGTTGGATATGTGGCAGAAAAGAGGCCGGTGCCCCAGGAGTGGGGACATAAAGGCTGATGACGACGACGACTCTAACTATTTATTAGTTAATAGCAAGTTAAAGAAAAGTCCTATTTTTCGAACCTTAAAACTCAATTTATATCCCTTAATTACTGCTATGCTTGCCAGCTGCATTATATGAGTGGCAAACCATGGTAAGGTTAGAACAGAGGTTCTCAAACTTTTCGATGTCGGGGAACACTAAACTAACAACTGGGGAACACTGATATATTTTTAAGCGGAACATCTACAATCTACAATAAAATATACACGTTAAGACAAGGGGCGCGGGTAGCTAAACTTTTTGAAATCGAAAGAGTAATAGCTAACATTATATTGTTTGCAAAAAACTTTGTTATTACAGAGCAAAAAAAAAGGAATCGTGTCGCAGCATTTGATTGACAACCCCTGCTTAAAAGTGCTACTTTTAGAAAATTATATGAATGTAAGTCAAATATGTACCCATATTGATTTATGCAAATGTATTTATTAAAAACACAATTAAAATTACTATATTTAAAAAAAATCTTAAATTTAATGCGATATATGAGCTTGACGATCTTGACAGATCTCAGCGATATTGGGGCGAATAAATGATAAAGCCACACGCATTTCTTCTTTTAAATTCACCAGTCTCTCGCGGTTTTTTTTTGTCTTTATCTTTTTAATAACCATAGTCGAAAATCCTGCTTCACAGAGATATGAGGTGGAGAATAACAATAATATATTCAGGGCTTTCTTGCTTATACTCGGGTATTCATTTTTAACAGAGTTCCACAAATTTTCAGGAGTGTTTTCATGGAACTCTAATTCTAATTCACGATCTGAAGAAAACGACGTTAGTTCTACTTCTTCTATTAAATTAAAACTAGAAAATTCGGAAGAACAAACGAGTTTCCTATCCAATCATATTTTTCTGGGTTTAGCAATGGGATATATTTTTCAACTTTTTCTTCTATTGTTGATAAATGTTCCATTATCGAAGAAACGATTGTCTCGTTGGTATTTTGCAATATTTCTGTTTCCCTCTCTTTTTCAAATAGTTTTTCCATAGTAAAAGTATTTTTTCATTAAAGATAAAGTCGGTCGATGTAAGAATGTTTTCATCTTTTCCTTGCATACTGGCAGTATGAAAGTAAACAAAAATATCAGCCAAATACGCCAGATTATTGCACCAAACATTTTTTAGATAATCATTTTTTAGATAATTTACAAAAGTTTTTCGATTTTTTGTTTCAAAACAAGTACTTAATTTTTTAATATCAACGCACTATTTAAAAGCTTTCCTCGCAACAACCATCTCATTTCGGTATGAAGAAGTAAACACTCATAATCTGATTCCATTGATGAACAAAGTTATTTGAAAATTGTTCTTTTCTATTTATTCGCTTTGTTTGACTTAAAAGATTTTTATGTTCAGTTGTGAAATGACGCCTTAATGTAACGGGCGCCATCGCGCTATTATATATTAGTCATAAGTCATACAAACAATTTCGTCATCCAAACGTCATCAAATGTCGTCATTCAAACGATTGTCATTTCGACTTAAATGCACAATTTTTCCTTCATTCTCTTTAATTCTACTAGTTCTAACATTAACATTGTCATTACCGTAATCAAGACAAGGTTTTTTTTATGACGAAATTATCACTATAAATTTAAAAATTGCCATATAAATCAATAAATAATGTGGTTCCAAACTTACCTAAATTTATTTACCCAATTCAAAAATTCATATTGAAAGAATTCAAATTTGAACTGCATACATATGATGTCATATCAATATGAGTCATATTTAACATGCGAATCTAAATTAACCTAACCTAGCGAATTGTAGAATTGCATTAAGCAGAATTTTTATAATTGCAATAATATTTTTTAATTTTGATTTTTTCACGGAATACTTAAAGGTGCATCGCTTTTGCAAAGATGCATCCGAACACTAATGTTCCGCAGAACACGCTTTGAGAACCCCTGGGTTAGAAGGCAAAGTAAGAAAGATTTGTGGAACCTAGTTGCCATACGAAACCTAAAGCTCTGTCCTATGATAGTCCTACGCCTCAGCATTTATTTGTTTGCATAAATCATTCATTTGCATAATGTATTCATTTGATCTCGCATGGTCTATAATCATAAAACAGTCTATTACTTTTATTAACATTCCGTTATTTATGTATTTCAATTTGATGTAGTTATGCTGGTAATAAAATATTCGGATGTAAATCGGATCAGGTCGACGTGACATATCGACGCACATTAAATATCAAGCCGTTTAACCCGTTGACAGATATATGTATGTAGAGCCATCACGCTCTACCCGACAAACTATTGATAATTACCCCAAATATGACGAGTGCCGGGTAGATATGTCGCCGACAGTTTTCTGCCGATGGTTCATGGTTTCCAACAATTGTCAAATATTCGTAATGCCTGATTGATTAATTGCCTTGAATTCGATTTCCAAAAAATATTAAAACATATAGTACCTTATTTACAAAAATTGAAATAAAACAAACTACTCATGTGCCTTGTGTGATGAGATCGTTTATTAATCACTGTAGTTTCACCAACAGAGTGGAATTTTCAGAGCTACAAATGCCACTGTATTGCTGAAACTAGAAACATTAATTAACGATCTCAGGAAATAAGTCACATAAGCAGTTTTATGTCAAATATTTTTGTTAAAAATGTCGTTTCATATAGTTAAGGCTAAACATATCAACTCAATGTAAGTATGAATTACCACGTAGTAACAGTCACAACCATCCTATGAAATTAATTCTTCAAATACCTTATTATTTTTGATGCTGATATCTAACTTATAACTATGCAATATTTTGGCATTATATAATATTTTATAACATTATACAATATTTTGGTTATATACTAGCGAAAGCGGTAACAGACCTAATCAAAGAAAAAATGCCGAACGAATGGAGAACGAGCATCATCTGTCCAATCCACAAAAAAGGAGACAAGCTAGAATGTCAAAATTATAGGGGAATATCCCTACTAAGCACAATATATAAAGTCTTCACAACTATCCTCCGAAACAAACTAGAACCATTAGCCGAAAACATCGTTGGCGAATACCAAGCGGGTTTTGGACAAGGAAGATCGACCACAGGCCAATTATGCGCAGTAAAACAAGTGGAGAAATGCTGGCAATATAACATTGATGTGTACCAACTCTACGTGTACTTCAGACAGGCATACGACGGCTTAGATAGAAAAAAAGCTCTAGAGCATCATGCTAGACTTTAACATACCATGAAAATTAGTAAGGCTAACAAGACTAAAAATGGAGAACTCTGAAAGCTGGGTGAAGATACAAGAAAACATAACAGGTCTAATTAAAATAAACCAAGGCCTCAAGCAGGGAGATGGATTCGCCACAATGCTCTTTAATCTAGCATTAGAATATGCAGTAAGGAAATCCATGGTAGACACCAGCGCGTCGCTGCTACACAAATCCACCCAACTCGCAGGATATGCAGATGATATAAACAAACTTGGAAGAAACCTTATATCGATGAAAGAAACCTACATACAACTAGAAGGCGCGGCTGTGAAAAGTGAATGAAGATAAGACCAAAGTATTAATACAGACTGGAAGCAATAGGAGGAGAGGCCAGAACATGACAGTAGACGACCAAAACTTTGAGGTGGTCAATGACTTTACCTACTTAGGCTGTAACATATCCAACAAACGGGACGAGATGAAGGGAATCCAACGAATAACCAGTAATGCCAATAAAATATACTACCATATTTCGGCCATAATCAGATCAGAGAATGTCCACAGGAAAACCAAACTGAAACTTTATAAAACAATAATACAGACGGTGTTATGCTATGGAAGCGAGACCTGCACGCTCTCACAAAGATTGGAAACAATGGTGCACGCATTCGAAAGATAGATCTTACGCAGAATATATGGACCGGTCCAAGAAAACGAACAGTGGAGAATAAGATACAACCCGAGATCTACCAGCTCTTCTCAGAAGCAGACTTAGCAACAACAATAAGATTACAAAGACTTAAATGGACCAGGCATTTACAAAGAATAGAATAGTCAACAGTAGTCAAGAGGATTTTCAACCAAAAACCGTAAGGTAAAAGACCGGTTGGAAGGCCAGGGGCGAGATGGGCAGACAAAATCCAGGCGGACGCTCGATCTATGCTCGGAACTCCAAACTGGAGAAATACGGCGGAGGACAGGGATGGCTAATGGGAGAAAATAGAGAAGGCCAATTTTCGATTTGAGCTGTAGCGCCATTGGATGAATGCATGCAGGCTCATGCGGCTTTTTTACTTGTGTGGCTCAGTTGTGTGGCTCTTCAATTGGTCCATAATATGTATTTTAAGTTTACTGGAACGAACCAAAACCAACTTAGATTTATTAAAATAGAGATTCAAAAATAATAATAAATGCTATATGTTTAAATTACATGAAAGAAGTACCAGGACCGTTTTAAGATAAAAATTTTCACATTCATTGCATTATGAATTAAGAGATGCTGCTTTACGCTAACATATGAGCGTATAACATACGCTCATATCAATTTGCGGGTTCAAATATTATTGTGAGCAAATTTTTAGTATATTCTGAATATTCTTAATATAAAATGAGGGCTCAGCAGCTCAACGACGTTAGCCTTGAAAGTTGCTCACTCGTAAAATCTCACTATTTGTAATTTTCTTATCAAATTACTTGCCTTGATTATATTTTATTTTGGCTAATTGTTTAAAATATGTGAAAATAAATGTAGAGGAAAATAGCTAAAAATGGAATAGTATCCCTAATGTGGAATACCGGCATTTGTCGGAAACAAATACCGCTAGACCCAAAAATCAGTGGTCATTCATTTCTTTCTAACACTATACGAGCGTATAGGTTTCAAATCAGTAGAGGGAATGCTTTAGCCGCGGTGAAACTGTTTTGTTATGCCGCTGTCAGAAAACTTTTCATGGTTCTTAAAAATTAAGTATTTTTTGTAATGTAATTGGAAATTGTATTATATTTATTGCATCTATGCATTGCCTAAATGTTTGTTTGTAAGTATTGGAGGTGATCTATTGCATTGTTTTGTTTAGTTTAAAAATATGGATATAAACATAAATTCGTTAGAAATGCCAAATATGGAAAGTTCGCGCTATCCAAATATGGACCATTCCATATTTGGATCCCAAAATATCAGCTGACTGGATAACTATTTATATTTATTTAGCAAGATACTCCAAGTCGTCGGCTGACAGTGAACAGCTAATGAGAGACAGTTCACCAGGTTCTGTTTTCTTTGCACATCCACCAGGGTAGATACAAATGAATATGTTTACTGATTGGTTTAAACATTTAATCAAACACACAAAACTCACCGCAGAATAGAAAGCCTTGTTGATTTAGATGGTCAGTTTACTAACACCCAAAATAATAATCGCACTCGTAACATCGATGTGACAGAACTTCCGAGAGAAAACAGTGAAGAAATTGTGTCTATAGCTCCACACACGAGCCATAAGCTCCAGATACTTGACAAAACCTTTATGGGACCACTGAAGTCTCATTACACTGAAGAAATACGAACGTGGATTAGTAGTTATAACAAGCCACTAAGTCCTTATGTCATCGTCGAGCTATTTGGCAAGGCTTACCTAAAAGTGCAAACAGGTGAGATTACAGCAAATGTTTTTCGTGTCACAGGACTATGGCCACTGAATAAAAATATATTTAGCGGGTTCGACTATCTGTTTGCACAACAGGATGTAGTTAAAGATGACTGCATAGTCAATGTTACTCCAACGAAATCTTCTGAGCTCTCTTGCAACCGTCTAAACCTGGTTTCTCTTTATAATATCAGCCCAGTGCCAGACAAAAAAAGAAAACTTCGAACAGGGGAAGAAAAATCACGTCTTCACCTTACAAAAACGACCTCATCGACAAAAGAAAGAATAAAAAGAAAATTAATTGAGTAAAGCTAAGAATAAAAAACAGTACGAAACGAAAACGAGAGGTAAATAACAAAAACATACAACCAAGGCTAAAAATAATCCAGCGGGATCAGTTGATCATGAGATATTACGGTTTGACACATACCGAGATCCGGATGCCTTGATAGGAAATGAAGCTGAAGATGCAGATTGTATGTTATATCATATTATGTTTTCTGAAGATACTCGAGGAGAAACCTGGATCAAATGCCACACGTGCGGACTCTGGGCACATAATGATGCGCTGATGAAGAATTAGACACCTGGATTTGCGATTATTTCAAGTAGTTTAAGTTATATTTTGTATTTGACCAAAGTTCCTAAAGTATCTCATAGAAATTAACGTTGATTTTGGATAGTTTTTCTAGTATTCCATATTTGGGGTACCTATTCCATAATTAGATAGCTTTTTGTTGATTTTGTTTTAGAAAAATTATAGTACTTATAATTAATAAATATAATACAAGAGTGTTACTATCTAAAGCGCAAATGTATGTCTGTTGATAATTGCGAATTAAAAGTTTTTGATTTTTAAAATTTGTTTTTTTATGCGTAAAAAAGAAAACGGTATTCCATATTTGGTTACTTTCTTCTATTTAATAATTATAAATTTCATTAAATATACAAAATTTGGATAATACTAATGATCTACTACAGAGTTTATTAACCCTTTCACCGCTATTCCGGGAGATGTGACCCGGGGCCCTGCATTTATACTGCGCCGTCCAGGGTGATGTAGCCCGAATTTCTTATTGGCCGACGCCATCTAGATTTGCGCTGGATTACTAAATGAGTAACGAGCAGTCACTGAACTTAAAGGGTGAAAGAAATTGCGATTTTTTTGTAAATAATTTTTATTTTTTTATATAACGCAACGATTGGAAATATACCACAACCGATCTGCAAAAGAATCGGGTATTCTCTAAAAATAATTTCACCGAAGTGCCGTATTTGAGGGCGGCTTTGCAAATTTTGCCAGGTTTTTTACTTATTCACACACAACTCGGACAATTTTCGTCGCACGGACGTGGTTCCAACGCCGGTGTAACCGGAACGTCGCCGTCCATCCGACTGCTACTTCACTTTTTAACTTAAAATTTTTAGGACATGGGAAAAACTCACATTTTATTGCAGCAAAATCGTCACTTTTGGACGCCTAAATGACGCGATCCGGAAGCGTTATAGAAAATCGCCGTGCATGGGGTCGTTCGTCTATTTTTTAGCTACAAGATGCTGATGCACGCGGTCGTAGGACGCGGATTCGTAGAAAAATGTGAATAACGCCGCCGGCAAAAGTCGCGCAGCGACGAGGGTGGCGACGAGGGAGGTCGCGTCTCGAAGTTTTCTACCGGCATTTTTTCGTGAATTTCATTTTCCCCAGGCTTTCCCCAGGTTACATCTGTAAAAGTGGTAATTTTTGTAATGCAAACTTTTGGGATCCGTGTGGGGATGCTTTCGGGCTGAATCGGAAGGTCACAACGTAATCGCAAATTTCGATCAATTCTGAGACGACTGACGTGTGGTTTTCCCGAATTTCACCTGGGGTACCGTACCACGTGGGTTTTTGAAAAGGTCAAATTCGGCGCTTTATACCGCCGGAGGCGGCAGATCTACGCTGACTTCGCTGGCTTGCGTCTTCAATGGTTTAACTGGGAATATCCGTCCGCACGTTGCGCATCCACAGGTTTCCTCCTCTGTCCTTCCGCGCCCTGCAGAGAGTTAACCCCCTCCCCCGCCGCGGAGAGTTGTTTTTGCGGAGACGGCCCGACGGAAACGTAGGCGGCGGCGGCGTAAAACGGGACTGTACATTTTGCTGGTGTAGAACCGAGATCTCCGTCGAGAGGTGCTATTCCTCAGGTTCTGACGCACCAGACCGAAACCTAAAATCACGATTTTTTTAACCTTCCAGGCGCATTTTGCATCTCGAAAATTCTTCGATGAAACTTTAGTAGCCGTCGCGTCACGTTTTTAGAGCCCTCGCTTGTCTTCCTGCGCATTCCGTTCACCTGGTGCAAGAGAAAATGCAACTTTTTTGCCGATTTTGCAATCACTTCCACGGACGCCCTATATTTACTTAAAGAGCTCCAGATCACCAGTTGTATTCTTTCTCTTCAGAACACTTTCAGAATTTTTAAGCTGCAACAACTTTTTGCGTATCTGCGGCAGTTTAAAGAGAAAATTGCTCAAAAGGCGTGGTACCGTTTTGGTGTGGTACCTAGAACGTCCGAACCAACTGACGGATCAGTACAGGACCAGCGTCGTTCCATCGGGCATAGAACCTGTTAATTTGTTTGGGAGTTTAATCCCGATTGCGTTGAAGATGGCGTCGCGACGCCATAAAAACGACGGTTTTTGGACATCCAGGAAAACTCCCGCAGAATCGCTAACTTAAGGTCTGCGCAACGCTTTTGCGCGAATCACGCAGAGAATTGAATGCTTTGTCTTTTAGTGTAAGAGGCATTGGGCTGTGTCGTTTGAAACAGTCGCGACGCCCGCCGAAACTCGTATTACAGGCAACAAATGAAAGTATATGTTTGCAGCCCCCGGGTTAATATTCTGGATTTTTCAGTGGATTATAGAATGGTGTTTTGGCTTTTCGTACCCATATTTGAACGTCGCCGAATCACGCCGCGACGCCCACTTATAACTGTTAATCCACACAGAGACAAATTTAATGTCGACTTCGGGCACCAGCATGTCGTATTTTTGAAAGTACGTGTTGACCTGCGCGTGGGCCCCGCCGATCCGCGCATTTTGATACCGGCGCCGCGTCGCCTCGATCAGGAAGTCGCCCGCCACAGTTCGAAACGTATCGGCTCTCCTTCGCCTGAAGGTGCGATCAGTCTGACAGCTGCAGTATCGCCGTTTGCACGCGTTCGATTCGGAACGGACGCCCGCGCCTCTTTTGCATTTCTGGGTTCGCAATCCGAGCCGTCCTCGTCCAGCTGCTAACGTTACAATATAGATCTATTTTCTTTGCACGGTTTTATTACATTTACCCCCCTCACCTCATTCGCGGCTTCCTGCGTCGCTCCCTTCCCACGGTGCGTCCGAAATGCCGAACAAAAATCCGCAACCGCCTCTTTGGACGGCTATTTGCGAGTTCGACGGTCATCGGCGAAAATATAGGTTTTCATCGAGCAGGATAGATGCGGGGATCTAAAAAACCAATCGGCACTTCCGTCAGGCCACCCGATATGGAAATATCTCCATAATTAAAAAGTAAAAGTAAAACTGTAAAAGTGCACCTTCAAGTTTGCCGTCGTTTGCGTTCAAGGTGCCGCGGCGGTCTCACTATTTTTCGACGCAGTTCTTTAGTTTGAACCTATGGATTTGCGGCAGTGTAACTGGCGCCGAGTTATGGAGGAGCAAAAGATTATAGAGGAGCCCTATATTCCGCTTTTGATCAATAGTATCGACTTTGATTTTGATCATTACTATCGACATTTTTATAAATACTGGCGCTCTGTCTTTTTCCTTAAAATTGACATGACAGTGAAAGGGTTAATAAATAATTAATAATAAAACTTACTCTGCGGCTCTTACACAAGACTTTTTTTGAGGAAAATGGCTCTTTACTTTAAACAGGTTGCCGAGCCCTGGTATATACTAATTTTTTAATAATTTTATTTTTAAAATATAGTTGCAGTTTTTACAATTCGAAAACCCTTAAAAAACAATCATTTAACTGTACTGTGATATTATTTGCAGACATTGATGAATAATGGTGCTGTATTTTAATTCTAACACCAAAAAGAGAGAAAGAGAATATATTTATTGTAAACTTTATGCATTATACAAAGGGTTATCGACCACAAGGTCTTTCTGCCTGGAAAAACAAATTGATTTAAAATGTAAAAAAACGTATATACATTTTAACGATATCAATAGAGTAATTAATGGGAATGAAATGAGATGATTTGAAAATGCGTTTTCCTCTTTGTCAGCCAATAAACTTCTAAAAAACAAACAATGAATACAAACTGTTGAAAAGCCATGAAATATAAACTATAAAATGAACATTAATGTTGAATATAGTTGAATATAATTCAATTCCCATTGTGCCGGAGCTTTTCAGCCGATAACTTCTTTCCAAACTATACTAAAATCAAAGCAAGAATTCGTAAAAAAGTAGGGGAAAACTGCCATAAATTCTATATCGTTAGTGAAAACCTATGACGTCTGGACGAAATTTTTCCGTCTTCTCCACTTTTTTTATTGCAGCTACATAAAATGTTTCTGATAAGTATTCATCAGTTTTTTTCTTACCCTCCACATAGATAATATATCTATACACACAGGATGTTCTAACGGAACCGATTTTCGAGTCTTTATTAGTCTTGATACAGGAAGCCCTAAAAGAAACAACTTTTATAGTTGTTATCGAGAAAACCAAGTGATAAATCCTATCTGGAATTAAATTGGATATATTTTATATCCCTAGCGGATTTATGAATATTTTATAGTTAACAAACACAGCGATTCTACCCAAATCTAGATTCTGATTTAAACTAATAATAATCAACATAATTATGTAATATAATTATTAGACTAAGTTCACTAAGATTATAGATTATAAACTATAAATAGACAGGACTTTTTAGACTCGATGAAACAGAATTGTTTTAAGACAATACTACTTAATATATGGTCATTCAACGCCAAATCAACAAAATCGTTGGAATCGACCCCTTTCGATTACAATGAATTCTGGTGGGAAGTTTACTTTCATCATAATACGAAGTCTTGCCAAAAGAAAACTTTTCGGAACTTGCAAAATTAAAAATTTCCCAGTTTTTCAAGTTTATTTTTTAAATATCTTTAAAAGTATTATAGTTACAAAAATACCTTGGGTGCGCTTCAATAAAAATACTAGGGGCAACAAAAAAATAAATAAAATTATTAAATTGGAATATAGGTTGAATATATAAATATATTCAACCGCTCTATGATTATAGCTCTATATAGATCTATTATAGCTCTATAATATTACGTCTTATTAAGACTTATATGAACAAACCTCATGTTGAAACCACTACTTCCTGGCCAATTGCACACAGGATATTTGCATGTTATAACTAATCCCAGTCAATTTACGTGGCACTAGCAGAAGTGGAGAAGTGGATTTTTTTGTTTTTAAATTAAGTGAATAGCCAACTGTAGACGCGTTTTGAGACCTATCTTTCATCAGTGCAGCTTTGGCTTTTCTAATTATAAATTGGAATGTACGTAGTCTGTCAGTAAAGTATCCGGCCTTATCTTTTATTTTGAAAACCTGATGGATTTGAATCAAGTGCGCTTGCTTGAGCCGACCTTGAACCTTCGTGCGCATGCGTAATTTTTTTCCCGCCTGTAGATAGCGTCAGTGTCGAGCAGTGTTCGAGTGACGTAGTGTATAGTGTTCTTCGCGGTTTTTCAATGCAAGTAAAATGATGGAACGACTTTATAGAGTAATTTAGGGATGTCCTACGTCGCCTACGTGATGCTGTGCGTCGCAAGCGACTGTAGTTGTGGTGATCAGGAAATGCATGACAATGCTCCAGCACATTTTTCGCACTTAGTTCACAATTTTTTGTCAAAAAACCAGACTCTTCTGGTTCGACAGGCTCCTTACTCTCCTGATATGGACCCCTGCGACTTCTGACTATTTCCCAAAGTCAAGAGGAAATTGAAAGGAACGCGATTGCAGACAAGAGGGGACATTATGGCTGCAACGACAGCCGAGCTCAAGTCGATTCCGAAAGAGGCTTTTTCGGAATGTTTCCAACAATGACGGCACCGCTGGGAGAAGTTTGTGGAGTCCCAAGGAGACTTCTTTAAGGGTGATTAGGTTTTCAACACTGTTTGCCAGTTTTTTTTACCGGCTGAAGGTCGGATACTTTTCTAACAGACCACGTACTTAGTCATGTGGGGCAAATAACCTAAGGTTTGAAGCGTCATAAATCAAAAAAATGTCAAGTTCAATGAAACAAAACAAAGTTAGTTAGTTTTTAGCATTTTACAAGTTAGAGCATTTATTTATTAACAACTTAAACATAAAAACAATATTCATCGATGGCACAAATTCTTGGGAAACAAGCAAAACAAACATTATCAAAATGAGTATACTTACCGTACTATAGGGTTACTCACTAGATAGACACAAAACTCACTTAACTTACTTCATAGACCTCACTTTTACCACGGACTGGCTTACTGACAAGGTTTACAACTGGCAAGTACAGGACAGAGAAACACTTAGTGATAGATACATTTTCTATAACCTGCAGAGCCAAAGTAAAAACTGTGTAAAATACTGCAAACAACATATAAGGGATGGTCAACTAAATCCTTGAAGGAGAATAAGCTAATCCGTCAATTAGAAATGAAAGTAGCAAAAACCTCTGAAAACACAGCAGAGGAAGTGGTATCTATGATCACTAGAGTGTATAATGTAAGTAAACAAAAAGAAATGCTACCAAGAAACGACAAATATATTGGTGGAGTGAAGATGTTGCCAACCTAAGGAAAGTATTTGTTTCCACGAGACGGCAACTCCAAAGGAATGGCAAGAAAACCTAGATCCATGCACCAATGATCAGCTCAGACGTGCGTATTCTCAATCTCAAAAAGCTCTCAACAGAGCAATAAACGAAACAAAAAGGGAACACTGGGAAGCATTGTGCAGGAAAATTGACGACGACACCTGGGGCGATGCTTCTGCAATAGCCACTAGAAACTAAAAAAGCAGACCCAATTACGAAAATACCCCTGGATAAAATAGAAGAGTTGGTTGAAAAACTATTCCCCATGCATCAAGAACCAAGATAAAAAGCAGCCTCTAGTAACGTATATAATACAATTCACACAAGACGAACTTAAAATGGCTAGTGAGCGCATCAATAGCGGCAGAGCCCCAGGACCAGACGGAGTTCCACCAGAAGTACTAAATTTTTTTTGTCAGAAATGCTCCCGATTATGTTTTTGGGGAAACGAACAACCTACTGAAAGGAGGTAACTTTCCAGCACAATGGAAAAAGACTAAACTAGTGCTCCTGAGAAAAGGAGATAAGCCACTTAATGAAGCTTCTTCGTACAGGCCACTATGCCACTATGCACCAGCAACTGCTGGTAGATCGGGTCAAAAGAGCGCTTCGAACTAGGACTGATCTCTCTGAAAAGCAATATGGATTCAGAGAAGGAAAATCCAATACCGACGCCATTTAGAAGGTCATTGAAACTGCAGAGGGAGCTAGGGCTGGCACACGTAGAAACAGAAAAATCTGTGCCCTGGTAACACTTGACGTGCGCAATGCATTTAATTCGGCTTGTTGGCAAAACATTCTCGAGGAGACGACATCACGAGGTTTCCCACCATACCTATTACGTATGATACGCATCTACCTGTCTGAGAGGAAAATTATTATGGAAGGGGACAAGAAATTAGTGGAGCACGAGGTCTACAGCGGTGTTCCACAGGGCTCAGTGATGGGTCCTACAATGTGGAACATTGTATATGAAGGAGTGCTTCGCCTTAAACTCCCGGAAGGAGTAAAGATTGTCAGTTTCGCGGACGACCTTGCGCTCGTGGTTTGTGGGAAAAGGAAAAAGGAAATAGAGTCTAAAACAAATGAAGCTATAAAAATAGTGTATGGCAGGGAAGCAACTGCAGTTGGCGCCTGAGAAAACGGAGACTGTACTTCTAACGAGCAAGAGGCATATAAAGCCAATTTCTTTCGAGATAAGGAACCTTACAATCACCCCAAAAGCTTATTTAAAATACCTAGGCGTTGTAATCGACAAGAGCATATCTTCCAAGCAGCATATTAGTAAAGCTTGCGACAAAGCGCTTAACTCGGCTGCAGCACTGGAGAAACTCATGCCAAATGCACGGGGATCCAGAAGTAGTAAGCGGAGACTTTTGTTCTCGATTTTCCACTCTGCTATGCTATATGGAGCCCAGATATGGGCAAAGACAATGAAGACAAAAACGTTAAGAGATAAGCTGGCATCGGTACAGCGGAAGCTAGCATCGAGGGTGGACAGCGCGTACCGAACGGTGTCCAGAGAAGCGGCTCTAGTAATCGTTGGAATTATTGCAATTGAAAGAATAGCACGTCAGAGAATAGACATAGACACGACGCAACGAAACGGCGAAACGGACAAGGACTGAAAGGATAAAAAGCGGCAAAATCTAAATCATACGAAGAATGGCAAAAATCCTGGCACACAACAACAAACGGACAATGGACAAGAAAATTAATTAGGGATGTGAAAATTTCGACGACGAGGAAACACGGCGAAGTGAACTACTATGTAACCCAGGTACTTAGTGGCCACGGGTGCTATAGGGATTACCTCCATAGAATTGGTGAAGAAACAGACTCTGCGAATACTGCGGTGAGGAGGACGGGGTTGCTCACACCATCTTTGAGTGCAACAGGTGGCATGTGGAGCGCGAAAAATTAAAAAATAGGGTCCATTCAGCAACAATGGTACAGTACATGCTCGAGTCCGAAGAACAGTCGCAAGTGATGAATAGTATAATATACAATATCATGTCACAGAAAGTATGCGACGTAAGGGCTCGGCAGAAAACAGAAGCAGAACAAATATTGGTTTATACCACGCCATCCCGAAGAAATGCGAAGAACGGTTCCCAGATGTTCGCGACGTAGAGGGCCGACATATGCTATCTACCACCATATTTATTTTTTCATGTATGTTGTGTTTTCCTAAATGTTAAACCTTAAAAAAGGGATAACTGTGCACAGTAGTGCGGGTAATTGAACGCAACATAAAAAACCCGAAATTCGTACATAGTCAGACCCAAAAACAAACATTCTTATTTTCTTACTATTGATAATTAGCCACAATGAACAATTTAAACGTTTTTTTGGAAATCAATGAGATGAATCTTTGACTTGTAGCTAAACTATGAAAGTAAAGGAATAAAAATAATGCTATTCTTTAGCACAATTATCACAGACAAAGTTGCAATGTTCAAAGTTAGAGCTGTGTTCATGCCACCAGCTGTTACAAACAGTACATTTTATCCAGTCTTCATTCGGTGGATATTTGTATTTTTCGCCACACAGAGAGCAAAAGTATTCATTCTCATCATTTTCTGTTTTCTTATTTGACAGTCTTTTTCTTAGTAGCCTTTTTTGATTTCAGTCTTTCCTTTCAATCTTGGCTAATTTTTCTTCTACTTCCTTTTTTCTTTTTTCCAACTCGAATACATAAAGGCTTCCAGTTGCAGTGATTTACTTTTTCCTCTCTTCCGCCGATTTTGATATATGGCCTTTGGTTTTTCTTGAATAGATGACAGTGGAAAGTATTCTTTGCTGGTTGAAGCTACGCCTATTGTGGAGGATATCGTCGTATTCTCCATAGTTACGACTGTTGCTGATTCCGATAAAGGAGTGTTTAATACGTTATCTTGAGATAACAAACTGTGTGGGTGTAGGTGTGATTGATCGGATTTCAGTGGTCCTGATATTTTCTTGTAAAAATTGATGTTGTAGATTTGTAGTGTTTGTAGAAATAACTTCGATATTCGGTACAATGTCTCCAGTATTTGAAGGAATAATGTTTGTAACTGCAGATGCAGCAAAATCTTCTTCTGAGAATATATATATATATATATATATATATATATATATATATATATATATATATATATATATATATCGGTCTATTGGCCAAATTCCGGAAACTGTAAAGCAGGAAACAGCATTCCTGAGCGATGCTGCCTTCCTAAAGGCTTCGTTCACAAACTGAGCTATTTCTGTCTGTCTAATCACGCGCCCTGGTTGGTGGCTTTATTTATCGCATTCATAAGCGAATTTTATTTTCAAAGAGCCAAATAAACCACGATCTAAAGGTTGCATCTTATGAGTGCTGTGTGGGGGTAGCGTCAATATGTAAATGCCATTACCACTACAGAAATTTACAGCAGCCAAAGTGACATGGCTGCTGTGGTTGTGTAGAATTAATAAAACAGGATTATCTTTTGTTGGCTGTACGTTATCTTTGAAATGACGCAGATAGTCTATAAAAAGGCCGGTGTTAATAGAGCCTGAATCGGAAATTATTCCAATACTTCCTTCAGGTCCATTGTTTAACAAATGACCCTGCTTTTTCTAGGAAAATAACAGCTGGCGGAACAAAGTTTCCAGTTGCACTCATTGCACAAACAAGAGTAAAGGCTCCTTCAGACCGGCGCGGAGCGTTTGCGTCGCGAAATTTCCGCAGCGAAAAATTCTCTAGCGGCGCGGCTGCGAAATAGCCATGCCCACTTGCCCACACCAAAACAGGATTTTTACATGTATGGTAGTTTTTCCTACTCAATGCAGCTGTCAGCGTGTGGTGTTTGTGCTCGGCGATTTAACAGAAATTTCCCAGGAAAAACTCACCCCGTCTGTGTGAAAATGCTCACAGATCAAAGTAATCCCCTAGTTCAACCCAAGCGCATTTGCATGCCCCGGGAACTAACAGAAACATCGAATTTTTTAAATATTTCTCGGCGATTTTTCGGTACTCATTTTGACATTTCATTTCCATCGCTTACGTGATTTCAAATTCAAAATAAACATACATTTCTAGTATTGTGTTTGTTGTTTGGCAAACGCCATTCAACAAGAAATAATTAAGGTAACGAAGGTCTAACTGTAATTTCACCGAATGACCACCGGGGTAAGTGGTCCCCCTATACCAAGTGCCAATGGCCTCTTCGGAGGGCGGATGAGCGGGTAGAGGTAAAGGGCACCCTCTTGCCGTTGGGGTGGGAAACTGCCCCTAAAGGCGGAAGAGCCACTTGATGACCAACGGCGTAGGACGGAGAAGGCAACGAGAAACTACTTCATTAAAGATCCATTTGGATATCTCAGACATCAGCAATTTATTCACGGATGGAGAACTCCTCAGTGGAATTAACCGGAGGTTAAAGATCCCCTGATCGGATCTCCGGGTGGGAATAGCTACACACATTAAGAAATGAACCAGAAGGCCGAATACAGAGCAGAGTGGAGAATTTCTGCAAATCTTCGGATTGAAGACCATTAATGATGAGTTTTTCCTTTCCGATTCGAATCCGTTTGTACGTACAAAATATTAGGTCAAACAGGATAGGACTTTTTTTTAATTCTCAATCAACTTCTCTGTAATCGTCATTTTAAAACACAGTGTCAGCGAAAATAACCAGGCATGCAGTGTTCTTGTCAGGCAACGCTGCACTACCGCGGCTATGACGAAATTTGCGCCGGTTGATCTGAACATGTACATAAGTCGCCACGTCAATCGGTCTGCCGCGATAACGCAACGCTCGCGGCTGCGAAATTTTCGCGCCGGTCTGAAAGCTCCTTAATGGTTTGGCCTCTTTCAGCAGAAACGATTTTTCCCACTAATTTCTTTCCTTTAACTAAAATTACTTTTGGAATTTTCTTTGGTACAGTTTTACCACCGCTTTCATCCATATTGTAGATACGACTGGGTGCAAACTTATGTTTGTTGTAGAGGTTTTCTAGATCGTCATAAAAAGTTAGCACTTGGATTTTATTAAATCCCATCGCTCTGACAATACTAGTTGCGATGGGTTGATGTAATTTCAACTCTGGACACCTTTTGTGAAACCCATATACGACTGGGTATTTTTGACGCTGTATTTAACCGGTGCGGAATGTTATTTAACTCAGCATACTCATAAATCAACTTCCGGAGGCTAATCATAGTCATACTATAAAAAACATCGTCATTTTGTTTATATATCTGTAGATTTCTTCTTGTTGTGCCTCCGTAAATGTTGTTGGAAATCTCCCTATACTTTTCGCTGTCTCTCCAATTCTTAGCCGTTTTCGTAGAGTACTCTCTTCCAATCTAACTTGAGATGCTGCTTTTCTTTTACTGGTACCCTTTTAAAATAATAGTTTTGCTGCTTCTGGTTGGTCCTATGTGACGACACATCTATCTTGGACCTTTCTTTGATAATTTAGAAGCATTTTCACTGTATAATTATATTCTGAAAAAAAAAACATGCGTGGTAAGTATTCGCAAGTGTAAATAACAGATGCGGGGCGGCGCATGCGCACACGTACTCAACAAGTGTATTCGCATGCGCACACTTACTCGTCGAGTGTATGCGCACACTTTCCCCATACACACTTGCTACCATGAAAATGAGATTCGGGCAAAATTATTCATGCGCAACCATAACCATTTAAACCTATATAGCAAATTTGCATAAATTATATAGGTTAATAATACATTACAGGCTAAATTCTATAAAACATCGCAATATTTTAAGCAAAAAACGTATCTCGCCTGTAAAATCAAAATGACGCAAGAGCGTTCAGTGACATATGCCTACTTCGCACAACGCTGCGTATAGCATTTGAACAGGGGAGGTGCGGGTTCTTGGTTATAAACCATTTTCGAGACACTTAGCATGCGCACAATTACCCGCTGCGCACACTTCCCCACATGATTCTACATTATCTTGAACACCTCGTGCATGATTCTTGAGGTTAGGTTTTGATTTGACATTTGTGTAGAAAGACATGAACTTAGTTTCGGTTATTTATTTTAATGATAAATAAATATTGGTGAGACCATATAGAAATAATCATACCAACTTATTAGAGCGAAATATAACTTAAATATATAATTTGTTTGTATTGAAATTACTATCTTAATCTTCGATAACCGACTTAATTATTTCGCAATTCTTCAATTTTGCACAATCGTCTACAGGCAATTCTCTAATTGCAGAAAGGCACCTTCCCAAAAAACGCTTAGTATAAATACAAACAAGCTGTCGAACCCAGTAGAAACTCGAGACATGTTAAGTGTTTAAATTTGTTTAACTGTGGAAGCAAGTTATATAAAATTTTTACAAAATGTCAATGTCAATGTAAAATTTTTACAAAATAGTCAATTTTTAAATCCGCGTTAATGAGCATTACCACGTATAGAAGTTAAATTGCTTTGTTAACGAAATTTATATGTTACGGTAAAAGTGCGTAGTTTGGTAAATGTATACATTTATCGGTATATGTACACATTTACCTTCTTTTTTGGTAAATGTGAGTTCAAATTACATTTATCAATTCTCTCTCTCTCTCCGTGGCGCTACAGTCCTATATGGATCCCGGGCCTCCCTTAGTTTTCTCCTCCAATTCTCTCTACTTCTGGCTGCATTTTCCCAATTTCGGCTTTGTATATACATTTATCAATTATTTCCGGCACATTCGCAACTGTTGTTGGCAATTGTATAGAGGTTTACATTAACATTCACAGCACATGGGCTGTCCAACAAGACACTCGTGATATTGTATAGAATAGTACACATTTTCCGGAAATATTAAATATATTAAGCTGATTTCAGATTTAAACTCACATTTACATATCAAATTGGTAGATGTATACATATCCTACCTATAAATGTGTACATTTGCCGATTTTGTACTTTTATAAAAATATTATAAAAACATAACGTTTCAAGAAAAGACTAAAAGTATGATTTCTTAGTAAACATTACAAAATATTTACCAGATCTAGTCAAACTAAATCTTGATTTTCTACATTTTGTATGATGCACCTTATCCCAGCAAGCCATTTTTTGTATTTTATCATTTCTATTTTTTTTTATTCCACCCTGGTTTAGCTTACACAATGTTGGTTTTGATCGTATTATAGAGAAACAATTATCATGTAGTCGAGATAGACATGATCGTAAATTTCTTCATAGATTATTCTATAAGAGATAGTAATCGGTAAACTCAACTATATAAGTTTGCGAAAAGAAAAACCAGACAACATATATTAAGGTAATCTGTCTTTCCTGTCAGTGTGAA
This sequence comes from Phosphuga atrata, assembly GCA_944588485.1. NCBI lineage: Eukaryota > Metazoa > Arthropoda > Insecta > Coleoptera > Silphidae > Phosphuga > Phosphuga atrata. The sequence continues at coordinate 8,454,041 of OX155896.1, read as the reverse complement.
AATATGAGCGAAAATTGGCTAATTAAGGCTAGACAGAAACAGAAAAGTTTGGTATGATAAAAGAAAATGAATCTCGGTGTTTTCTTTGTATATTTTTTTGTGTGGGCTGTCGCGTCGGTTCGTTTAATATACGGAGTAAGATATGGAAGGGAAGCGAGGAAGGAGAACAAAATTGTAGGCAATAATGATTCGGGTCGCGACCAACTTTGCAATAATAACAATCAAATGAAGGTATAAAATATAACTTAAACCTAGCACAAACACTTTTACTGGCGACAGTTGGTTCACAACGGCCCAGACTTTCCACTGTAGTATTGCTTAACTGTTTTTTTTTTCTGTGTATTGTGCTGTATCTCTTGACTTTAATACCGAATCTGAAGTTTTTTTGAATCTGAAAAATTTTAAACACTGTTAATTGTTCCAAATAATTATCACAGCCCAACGATGAAGACATTTTTTTAATATATTTAATTGGTGTACTGATTCCGAAAAAAATGGTCATATCACCCACCAATTTCTCACATTTCAATATGAAATGTATAAAAATTATATTTTGAACTTTTTAATTATTTTATAAGACTTTATAAGACTGACAATAAAATCAAATGTTATCTGTGTTAAATTACACACATTGCAGAATTAACGTATGTGCTTTTTATTTACAGATTAAAATGGTTAAACGTGGTTGTAAAACTTGTCCTAACACTTTTTGCTATATATGTGGTTATTTTTTAATCAAAAAACGGCGTGAAAATAGCGCAATATAGGGTACCGCAGTTGCATTCTTACTCTTATGCGCGCACAGGTAAAATACTGCGTTTACGAAAACTTGTTGCGAAGTACATAGATAATCAAATAAACTATCGTAAACCCGTAATATTCTATTTATATAGTAAATGCAAATCCAGTGTCCTAGAGACCCAATCTCTCCGCCATATATAATCTGCAAATGAAGTGCGTCTTGTGGCACAGGCTCTATCACCTCCGGGTAATGAAAAAAAGACTCTTCTCTCGGCCGAAACGGTGTGTATTGAGCTAACAAATTACACTGGTCATAACACAACACAACACAAGTTTTGTTTCCTTTATTTTTTTTTTCTGTTACTGGGTATTTTTTTGGCCCTGACTATGAAAAAAATACTGGGAGATTGCTAACAGCTTTCGTTTTTGAAATATACAGTTTTATTATTTTGACAAAAAAAATACAGAAAAATAATACATTATGTTATCAAAATTTCTATCGAACACTAGGAAATGACCTAGATCTCGTTGCAAACTCCAGCAGTAGTCTGCCATCATATGTAAGCCCCACCGCCCCTGATAACGCTCTTCCATTGTCCGAAGATCCTGATTAAATCTTTCACCCTGCTCCTCACTAAACTCAACCAGATTTTGTGAAAATCGGTTTATATGCGAGTACAGGAAGTGGATTTATGCTCATGTTGATACCTAGCTGATGTAGTATTCTTGTAAGTAAAGTAGTGATGATACACAGTTTTTACAAAGTCCGATATAGGTTTTCGATATTTTGAATATATATATATATATATGTATATATATATATATATATATATATATATATATATATATATATATATATATATATATATATATATATATATATATATATATATATATATATATATATATATATATATATATATTCGCCATAAATGTAGCAAAAACAATCGGGAAACACACAACATCTTCTTCACGAAGCCATATCGTAAAACTTAACAAAATGTGTTTTATGTCCAATAATAACGAAACTCTAATTAAAAATGGTATCTATAACTCAAAAACAAAAGCTGTTAGAGAAAAATTGTTGCCATATTTAAAAAATACGCGTCAATTTGAGATAGAAACATAAAAAAAATCACAGGAAACAACAATTTTATTTTTTTTGTTGACCAGTGTTATCGAAGGCGCGCACGTCATCCTCTAAGTGATTATTGTTGTTCAAAATATAGGAGTACATTTTATGGCAACAAAAGTTACTAAAAGTCAAATGTCTAAAAAATTGAATAACTTAATCAGCTGACATTGATGTTGTCAAGTTTGACGTTCAACATGACCAAAAATATGTTGTTTAAATGAAGCGGTTGTCGCACGATTTGTTACATTTTATAAGTTAGTCGACTATTACTGGTAAACTAATAAAGCCTACTTAGCTGCTACTTTTCCTTTGAACTTCGTAATATATAATACATCGAAACATATCGAAATATAAGGGTTTATTGTTGATAACAACGGAACCCTAAAAATATCATACCAACATTACATTACAAATCGGTAATCAAGACATATTTGTGTCGGGGATCTTAGGAAATGGTATAAAAAAGATAATTTTAAATTTGCAGTACCCATGATATGGAGAGCGAAAAAAATCATTTAAGCGATTGTTATTCTTACTTATTCTTATAGATATATATATCTTATATATTCTTATAGATATTACTGTATCATCACCATCAATTATCAATTTGTGTCCACTGCTGGATAAAGGCCTACCTTAGATTTCTTCATTTGTCCCTATCTTGTGCCTCCCGCGCCCAGTTTCTAGTGATGCGCTTAATATCGTCGCACCATCGTGCCGGGGGGCGTCCTCTGCTTCTGAATGCAAGTTGTCTGAGACGCCATTCGAGTATCCGTGTCGTTCACCTTTCAGCCGCTATCTTGGCAGGCGCAGTTCCATTTCACTGTTGCAACCCTTTCCACTGCATTTCGCAGATGCAGTGGAAAGGTCTGTTCTTTGTCGTATTGTTCGGTTTGGAACTTTATCTCGTAGTGATATTCTTAACATCGACCTCCCCATGGCTCTTTGGCAGACTTGTATTTTCCTGATTGACTTTCGTGTTAGTGCCAACGGTTATGCCCCTACGTTATTACGGACAATACACATTGTTTCTATACCTTCCATTTAAGGCATATCGGAAGGTCGAATTTAGATATTTTTCTCAGTTTGCCAAACGCGGCCCAGATTAAAACGCGGCCCCGCTTGTTTGATTGTCGCGGCTTATTCGAATTTCGTGGCCAAGGTATTTGTAGGAGGGCACCTGTTTAATTTCTTTATCGTATGCCGTTTACTGAGATATTACCGCTTGCGACGAGGTTCGTCATGAATTGAGTTTTGTTGGTATTTATCTTGAGTCCAACCTTGCGGGGGGGGGGGGGGGGCGCGTATAGCATCTCCAGAGTCCGTGTAGCCTCGCCAAGGTCCTCCGCTATTATAGCGATGTGGTCTGCAAATTTCAGATGGCTCAGTTTTTCTCCGTTTATATTGATGCCTTTAGTTTCCCAGTCCAATTTGTTACTCATGTACTCTAATAACGCCGCGAATAGTTTCTCCTGTGTTGATAGTATCTCCTTGACTGATTGTATCTCCGTGAAGTACTCCACGTTTTACTCCGAACTTGTTGGTATTCTCGTGTACTTTTACGCTGGCAGTTGCCTTTTCATAAGTTCCTTTTATAAGTGAGGAATAGCGATGATCTATTCTACATTCCGCGAGTGCTTCAAACACCTTATGTTGGTCAATTTGGTAGAAATCTTTTTTGTAATCAATGAAAACTAGGACCAGTGGCTTGTTGCACTCTATTACTCTATACTCTAAAACGCAAATCGAGAGGTGTCTCGATTAGCGTTTTAATCACTTGCAGATGGTAGTTTGTCCCGAAACCAGATCTGAAACCCGCTTGCCCACGCTATTGGTAGAAGTTCAACTTAGGTGTTAGGTGCTTCGATATTATCTCGCTGAAGAGTTTATATGTGTGTGGTGAGAGACTGATAGGACGAGGAATGGTCAAAAGGAGGAAACTACTTTTCCGAGTTCCTTAATTGCTCTGAACCACTCGAACGATTCAAACCCACATCCACAAGAAACACGTAACCCGACGCTGATCCACCGACACAAGAAGAAATCCGACCCCGCATCACAAAACTGAAGAATGGAAAGACATAAGGAGAAGATGGAATAACGCAGAACTACTGACAAATCTTGGACCACGATCATTACAGGAAATCGCACAGATCATTCAGGAAATTTGGCAAATTGAAGAACTCCCAGACGATTGGAAATACGCACATTTATATATATATATATATATTATATATATATATATATATATATATATATATATATATATATATATATATATATATATATATATATATATATGTATACGCATCATACGGTCATTTTTTAGTGTTTTTTTATCCTAAGAAATTAGGACGCAAATGCATTCAAAAACTAGGAGTATTCACTATTGTTGTCTCTTAATTTTAGATATTAAATAATTAACACACAAATTCAGTATGTTTAACATCTGGTGGAATTCGTTTGGGTAATATTTGGAATTAATTGTAATTTGTTTTCAATTTCTTAAGAATTATGCTTTTAATTAAATAATTTTGTAGGATGAAAATTTAAAATTGAATGAAAGGAGAGTTTAAAATTGAATAATTTTAGGATACCACCATATTGAATTTTAATCAGGTTATTGAAGAAGTTAAAGGGTTATCAAGGGAAAAAGTGTATATACAATTGAATATGGAAATATGTTGAGATATTTGTTGTAGCATCTTTTATTTGAAACATTTTGCGTTTAAGCAAAGTGTGCAATCCATATAAAACTCATGTTTTTCATACAACAGAGGTGGCGAAACAACTTGAGGAGAAAAAATATAATTAGATTTGTGTTTGAACACGTGAAAGAAGAGCGTTATAAAGGTACGTACACAAAAGTAGCGTCATTTTTAATTCTGATTGCAAAAGATCCAGATGTGCCGTCCTGAATACCAAACTACTGGCTGGAATTGAATTAACACAAATGCGCGCCGAATATCTACGGAAAAACTTTGATTTATTCGCCGGCTTTATGTGTCAGGAGGAGAATGGTGGAAAATTTAAATATAAAATATCGAAAACTCCTCACACACAAATTCCAACAAACATCAATATACTTTTCTTCTGTTTTCTTTTCATTCTTGGGAAACTTTTGATGGCTTTAACATTCAAATCAAATTATCAACTAATCAAATATTATGTTAGCACTATTTGAATTTTCGTTTAAATTTTTTAAATACATTTATATAATATGTGTTGTTCAACAAAAATTGATTGGGCAACATTAATCTAAACAATAAAGCTACAATAGCTTTAAATAATATCTAACTTTGAAGTTAACTCATCATTTATATAAATAATGATAATGCAATAAGTAGATCAGATCAGATAAGTAAATTATTTCAGAGAATTGCAAAGAAAAAAAATATTAGATTTGAAAATGTTAATTGAAATTTGAATATTTAATGAAGGATTAAGTAAGTAGGAAAATACCGGGTGTCTACAAAAGAATCATAGGGTTTTACACAAGTCACAAAGTTTTACATATATAAAATGTTCAAGTTTAAAATGCGCGCTAACAAACTGACTGTTTCTGATGAAACAGTGGAGGCAGCTAGGCAGTTAAGTCGTGAACTTGGTATTCCAATTGTGTATTCAATTGGTATTCCTTGGTAACAAACTGTATGGAAGATTTTGCGACGGCGATTGAGATTCAAACCGTATCGTCTACAGATGGTGCAAAGTTTACGGCCCGACCACCATGTAAAGCGAACCATTTTTTGTATTGCAATGCTGAAAGCGATGGAGGATGGCGAATTTGAAAACCGTCTAGTGTTCAGCGACGAGGCGGCATTTCATTTAAATGGAAAGGTGATCCGTCAAAACATTCGGATATGGGGCACGGGAAATATCATTTCATATCATTCTTGAACCTGAAAGGAATTCCCAAAAATGTAATATCTTCAATACAGTCTAAAAATCAAAAGTGTATGGACCCTCTTTATTCAATGAAACAATGTGACGGGCACATACCTCGATATGTTGCAGCTTTAGTTGTTTCGGCAACCGAAAGAAGATTCCAACAACTTCATATTCCTACAAGATGAGGCTCCATCTCATTAGCATAATGAAGTGCGTCGCTATCTAAACGAGGAACTTCCTCACCGCTGGATTAGGCGACGTGCTGTACAGCACCTGGTATTGTTCAGCTGTGTTCAACTGTTGTTGTTTGCCATTTTTTTCTTTGGGGGTTCATTAAAGATTGGGTTTACGTGTCACCAATGACATCAACACTGGGTGAACTCCGAGAACGCATTACTGCTGCTGTGAACAGCATCGATGGAGTCACATAGTTGCGTGTGTGGGCCGACCTGGACTACCGTTTAGACATGTGTCGTGTGAGCCGAGGAGCCCACATCGAACATGTGTGATGGCATAATTTAAAATTTGGATATTTTCCCTTTATTTCCATGGGTCATTTATATAATATACGGATATATTTCACAAAGTTGTGTGAAATATATCTTTTTAAAACCCGATGATTCTTTTGTAGACACCCTGTAGTTTGAAAAAAACATTATAGAGTTATACGGAAATGTAATTCAATTGAAGACAAACATAGTAGAAATTTGGCACAGGTGCTAGAATTGGTAAATTTGAGAATTTTGCTGATGTCTATATCATTTTCAGCGATTTTAGTATGATTTTTTTCACGTTTTCAAAATTGTGGAGCAGTAGAGTAAATCACAAATGAAAGATCTAACAAAACATTTGATTTATTTTCGATATTCCAACGATATTACTAGATAAACTTTAAGATTAAAGATAATCTTGTATATTTAAATAGATCGTATAGTTTAACACTTATGTCAATAACCAGTCGTTACTACGTTGTTCAATACCCGGGTACCCGTGTACCCGCATGGGTTTTTCATTCAATAAAATAATTTTAATACCCGGAGACTTTCACATTACAACTCTGGATTACCTATAGAGTATTCCACTACCGGAAAAACTCTATTTCTATAAATAAAACCGCCGGGTGGGCAAAGTATGGGATCAAAATATGTTGGATAAGCGACGCCAAAAATTCATATCCATTGAAAGGTCAAATTTACACTGGCAAAATAACAACTGGCCGTGAAATAAATCAAGGCGAAAGAGTGGAAGAGATTAAAAGATTTAGCTGCAAAATATAAAGGATCCGGATGAAATATTACAATGGATATTTTTTTACTACTTTACCTTTAGCAAAGCATTTATTGTATGGAACCTAACAATTGTAGGAACATTGAAAAAAATAAATAAAAAATACATTCTAGTAGACATGCTAGCATCTAAAGATCGTGAAGAATTCTCTTCTCTATTTGGGTTTCCTGAAAAAGTTACTCTATGCTCTTATGTTTCTAAAAAAAAAAGAAAGTTGTTATACTTCTATCTACAATGCATTGAGATTTGCAGCGAAGGTAAAAAAAGAAACCAGAAATTGTTCAGTATTATAATAAAACAAAAATTGGTGTGGATATAATGGATAAGATGTTGGGTCGTTACACAATCCACAGACGGACTAAACGATGGCCTCTCGTATATTTTTTTTAAATATTTTGGATATCGCCAGTCTTGCAAGCTATATCATTTAACGTCTAAACAACGTATTTTTACGAAAATTAAGTAAAGAATTATCTATGACAGCTATTCAACGATATCAAAATATGCAAGTTATGAGAAATTTCAGAACTAGGATTGCGGTGATTTAGGAGCGCTGAATAATTACGATGCCATATTACTAAATAAAGTTATGTTTCCGTACTATAACAGTTTGGTATTTATTATCTACCTAGAATAAACTGCGACTTACTTACCAACCTAATATTCATATTTCTAATTTGGAATTAACTGGTGACGATAGGATAGTCGTAACGGACATTTCATGTCGTCACCAATTAATTCCACATTTGAATATAATCCCTTATTGGACAATAATCATATAAAATAGATATTTCTGTCTAGTTTGCTCATTATTATGTTGCCTATCGGCTTGTGGGTAGACAATGTTATTAAAAAATGACAGATTTTGTAAAGAAAAAAAACTTTTTGTGGCTAATTTTGGCCATCTATACTATTTTTATTCGAGTCTAAGTAGATAAATCAATAATTACAAGTAACGAAAGTGTGTTGAATATATTGCAATAATTAGTAGAAGGACGTGCGGAACAGTGATTGTAGATGGTGTTAAACTGCGCTAGTAATTACCACTTTATTAACGATGTGTATTAGTATACCGAGACTTGTTTACGGAGATATCAATACCCCATTAATTAAACCATGTACCAACATAATCCCCAAATATTTGATCGACTTACGATAACATCGCCTTAAAGAGGGTCCCCATTGATACGAACTAAGCACTTAATCTACCAATAATGAACCTCCGTGGTAATTTAGAGATACTCATCAGCATTTTCAGATTTATATCTATATAAGGAACAAAAAACGATATACGTAGGATATATAACATGGCGATATATAAATTGTCGCTTAATTTTTATAATTTCTATAAAAATATGTTCTCTTAAATTTATACTTTGCACTGGCACAATTTGCAATTGTGAAATTACTTTAAGCACAAAAAATTGTTCGACTGTTATTGGGAAGGGGTCTTCTTCCATTCCGTTTGTTTATCTTCTCCAATGAAATGTGAAGTAGCAACTTTATTACCTGAATTTTTCTTGTCGGCATCATAAAATCCTTTTTCGGTATCATTATCGTTTTCCCGCCCTTCTACCGTATCTTCCTCGTAAGAATCAGAATAGTTATTGTCGTATATAATATTGTCATATTATATTCGAATTTACCTCATCACTTTTTCGGGAGGTGCCGCTTCTTTTTGCAGTCTTCCATGACAGAAATAATTCAATAATGTATAATTTGAATATTAAAAAATAAATATGAGTACAATATTTAAAATATATTGTGAAATAAACTATGAAAGTAGCTTTTTAACAATGTTTTGGTAAAATATAGTCGCTGAAAAGAGCTAAGTAAGTACTCGCATGGGTGTCATACCGATAGCCGTAATAACTTTTAAAGTAGTACACCAATTCGATTCATAATTCATAGTGAAGCTGCTTAGTTCAATCTGAAAAGGTCTGTCGACGATTTTTACGCTTTAAGATATTTAAAGAAAATGTTGTATTCTCATTTTCACTTATTTTCTCCTTAGCTACTTACGTACTAACGCCACCATAGCTACAGATTTGAACAAAATGGATGGTTAGATTATTTTATAACAGAGCAGATAAATCTAGATCACATATCGCGCGATAGCGCGACCTTTCTATCCGAAATAAGAAAAAATATTAGATAAGCGTTATTAGGTTATATTAGAGCAGATAAATGCACATCGCGGTAGCGCGACCTCTCGCTGTGGTGGCTTTAATACGTAAGTACCTCTCCTTATTTTGTTAAAACTTAACATATTAACGAAATTAAGGTTGACACGATAGCTAAATAAATTTGAAAAATGCCTAAGTAAATTGAGGTTTGCATCCCACTATTTTTTCATCCTTGCATTTTGTTTTGGCATTTTTGTAGCTTATTTTGATTTTACTGCATCAAACATTTTATAACGCTTAAAATTTATTCATTCAATATTCGATTACAAGTATACGAAATTCAACATACAATACATGGTGGAAGTTCTACAATAAATAGCTGGATAAATACAAAATAAATTAAGCAATCCAAAATTCGGTTACTTCGTACAAAATTACTTTATCCAAAAAAAGTTAATTCATCCAAAATAAAATGTAATCGTCCAATAATTGTTTTTTTCGTACAAACTATGATTTTTCCTTACAATAATCGATTAAATCCTACAACATAAAATCAATTCACCCAAAAAAAGTTTACGTGTACATGAAAAGGTTGTTTCATCGAAAATTTCATTGCTCTTTACACAAAAACAATTTGCTTGATATAAAACCGGCCAAATATTCTAGTGATATGATATTCTAGTGTATTATTCTAGTGAATCGCAAAGAAGCTATTATCATTGAAATTGCAATACAGGCCAGGACCAGCTGCAAACTGTTGAGACAACGAAACTGCATACCACATGCTAGCGAGTGAAATATCAATACTTCACAAGTGTACAACCAAGATTATCCAGTATGTGATGACGTGGGACGGGATGGTTACAAAAATCCACAGCAGATATATCCAGCAGCCTGTAATAACTCCAAACAGTAGCTTACATTTAAAAATAGAGTGCTGAAGAGGACACTTAAGACTGTGTCGATTAAGACATGCATGGGCATACTTGATGACCGTGGCAGGGGCGGAACACCTGAAGCAGCAGTTGAGAGATTAATGAGAAGAAGCGATACGGTGACCAATGCGGGTTTATAACAATATTAATTCCTAAAAAGTACTTCTTAAATGAATTTATTAAATATGTAATATGTGTAATTTATAATGTGGTGGTTAATTTTTTATATATAGGGCGGGCCATTTAACATGACCACCACAAATACATCCGTTACCTTTAAAGTGACGAAAAAACTGCGTATTTTATTGATTTGGAAGGGGTGACACAGTGGTTAAAAATTCGTTCTTGTCAAGGTCACAGTTTATGCGTCCTCAAGGTCATCAATGGTTTTTCAAATAGGAACACGTTATTTTTGTATCAAGACAGTGTAGTCACTATACAGACGAATCCAGTGACCCATGGTATCATGACTTTGAAATGATTTGACAAGTGTATCCATTGAAATAACTTGAATAACCGTATCGAAAATGGTATTGCAGAGTTAAGCCGAGAAAGTGGATATAATTTTGATTCATGATGAGACCGGTAGGAACTCTATGCGAGCGCAGGAACTTCATGCACAACGTTATACTGACAGAAATCATCATTCCGTCGATGTTTCGATTTAATTATTCATTTATTCCGCGCAAGGGGCAGTGTTAATCCATGCAAAAAGAAAGGTCATAAATCATGATATTATGGATCGCTGGATCCGCGTCAATAGTGGCTACAATTTCTTGAAAAAAAATAACATGTTCCCGTTTGAAAAACCATTGATGACCTCGAGGACATAAAACTATTACCTTGACAAAAAAGTAATTTTAACCACTGTGTCAGCCCATCGAAATCAATACAATTCCCTTTCGAATATTTTTCCGTCACTCCAAAGCTAACGGAAATATTTGGGGTGGTCACGTTAAATGGCAAACCCTCATTGTTCATCATTTCATTGACGAACTAATATTGGCTTAGTTTTTGAAGGTCGTCCACGCTTTCGCATCTGGAATGGAATGGAATTTGTTCAAGTGTCAATGGAACAGTTTTAAAAGAATTCGCATTCCAATGCTTTGCTTACATATGTAATTCTTTACAAATACATGAACAGGAAGCTTCTTTCGATTTATTCATGTTCAGTGTCACTTTCCACATTGAAATTTTATATGATTTGTACTCTTCAAAACTATTCCAGTTTTTCACGTTTTCTTATGTTGTGTACTCTGAAATATTGATTTCTGATATCTTTTGACTATTTGGACCGATGTAAAAAATTGATTGACCATTCAATTCTTCTTTCACAACGGTTGGTGATTATTTAACCCAATGATAGGCTTTAAGGACAGTCTCTTCAACAAAAATCGGACTGGGTGTAGAATTTCTTTTGATAAACTCTCTGTTCTGACTAATTCATAAGATTGACTTTTGCTATTGATAGAAACTCACTCATAGGTAACCTTTTCCTAAAGGTATGATTTGTTTTTAATTACATTGTTAGTTCATTTTAAAGCATTATTATGACACGGAATACCTTTAACCAGTCCAGTGAACCAACCAATTTTGTTTTTAATCCAATAATCATCCATATAATTGACAAAGTCTAGAATATCTTGAGTAGAATCAATGTATTTTGATTTGAAGAGGATTGAAGCCTTTTCAAAATCTTCCAGTGATGATGCATAATGTAGTATCAATTTCAGCTTCAAGATAATCTCGAATATTTTTTTCTCGAATAGTAAAAAGTCTCTTGTCAATTGCCGATTTAGCGTATGCCCAACACATAGCTCTTGAGAATTTATCCCAAAAAACAGTTTAAAACCATTTGTTATTGCATCAGAAACATCTGCAATCAACACTGTTAGTTTAAATTCATGTTGACTGAATTTAAACGCACACTCTTTCAAACAATTAAATAAAAAATTGAAATCTTTAGAATTCTCCGTTTTGTTTTTAAAGAAATTGTTTTTAAAGAGCAATCAAATTTTGGATGGATCAACCTTTTTTTACAGTTACACCTTTTTTGGGTGAATTTATTTTATTTTGTACAATTCCATCAATTATTGTACTAAACCATTATTATTTGTAAGAATAAATCGATTATTGGGTGTTTATATTTTATTTGGACGAAGTAACCTTTTTTTGGATGAAGAAACCGCTTTTTGTATGAATAAACCGAATTTTGTATTTTGCCAGCTATTTTTTGTAAAATAAATTTCTATATATTGTACGCAAAAAATCCAAGCCATTTTATACTGTACCCCATATTTTATACTTTGCTAAACTTAAATTTAGTATTGCAGCTATTCAGACACAGATAAAGCAAAAAAGTTTAAATTTATTTAGCGTACGTATCATCACGTATTACGTATTTGTATTGATAGAAATACAAATAAAATATGACAGGATATAGTCATGTCATATTGACATAGTCATATTGCATGGATATTTGAGTTCAGAAACCCATAAGGTGTCCTTGGTAGGACCTCAGTGGGCATTCTTGAATGTCTCAAAGGTTTTTCTATCGATATTTGTCTTTGGTCTTAAAGCTCTGCAGTTGTTTTTAGGCGATGATCATAACCAGGAGATCCATAGGATTGTCTGGTTACCAGCTGATATTCAATCATTTAGTTTAAGTTTAATGAGGAAAAACGCTATCCAGGGTGCACCACGGAGAGGCGAACTCACATTACACCTCGTTTATAATATGTCACAATAAAATTAACGATGCAATATTATGTTAAAATAAGTCGAAAATAAGTCAAAATGACTTGCAACTATGTCACAATAAATTGAAATTGTGTTAATGATGGTGCAATGTCAAAATGAAGAATTATCTTTTACTAATTTATTCTGAAAATATTTATTTTATCAATTCATTCTTCTTCTTGTATCAAATAGGCTTCATTTGGACGACGCTTGTATAACTATTGGGCTTTGATCTTTGCCCAGTATTGTCGCATCTTCTGCCGGTGTGACTCCTTTTGTCTCTTCTATCCAGGGGATACCTTTCCTTCGCGTTTTTTCCAGAAATACACGGACTTCCTTCAGGGTGCGTCTCACAGACTGCCTGTTTTGGAGTTCTGTTATTCCCAGTTCTTTATTATCCTTCTCGGTTTCTATCAACCAAGTGGTACCAACCTTCTTGTTTTGCCAGAAGATGAACAGACGGTTGGTTAGTCGGTTTGGAGGCAATCTTGCAACGTAGCCATAGAAAGCTACCTTTCCTTTCCGTGCAAAATCAGAGAGCCTGTCAATATAATCGAAGAGCTCAGAATTATGTCGCCTTCGGAATTACCCATCTTCCTTTACCGGGCCTAGGATCTCCCTGAGGATTCTCCTCTCTCTGAATTCCAATTTCCATACCAGACATTTGGCAGCCTGTTTTCCGAGGCAATTTAACTTCATTGTTGCCGTCTCAAGAGAATCAGCAATCAGTGCCATCACTTCTGCAAAGGCCAGACAATCTACAACTAGTATATATATATATATATAGTTGATAACCTTTTCAAGAACACAGTTCAAGAGAACTGCGGAAGGTCCATCTCCTTGTCTCTCTCCAGTTTTTATTTCGAAGCTTTATAAGATCTCGCCTCTAAATTTAACCTTGGGATGGGTCAAGGTTTCTTCGATGAGTCCGCGGGTTTTGTTGTTTTTCCCTAGTTCTTGGAGTACTTTGTTAAGCGTTTCGATATCAATTTAATCCTAGGCCTTCCTGAAATCAACAAAGGTAACGACCACCTTGCGGTTTGTCAACTTGAAGTATGAAAGTACAGTTTTAAGATTGAGGATCTGTTTAACATAGGAGAGGGTCTTCCTGAAGCCACCTTGATATTCTCCCAGTTAACTATCCAGATGATTTTCTGCCCTTGTTTGTAATGCCTTCGAGAGTATCTTCTATCTAACCGAGACGAGAGAGATTCCACAGTAGTTGTTTAGATCTGTAAAGTCTCCCATTTTGTGAAGCGGATGGATCAGAGCCGATTTCCAATCGGGTGGTAATTTCATTTCATTGAATATAAAGCAAAGATCATTATGGATATCTTGAGAAATTATTTGAAATTTATTATATTTACTGATGTTTTAACAATTGGATCATTTATATTGAAAGTCCCGACCAGAAATCTTAGTTCGTTTTTTATCACAAACGAATTAGGCACGCCAAACTCCGTGTTCGTTCCAAATGAGGCGACCGCATAAGGTTATCATTACATTTTGAACGTACGTCCGGCTTCGTTCCTAATTCACACACATTGTGGAGGCCACACTTGCCTATTATAGCATTCACCTAATCTGGTTCGAGTTCTGTTTCTTCTTTAGGCAGCAATTTAGAAACCAAACACAGATGTAACGACACCAAGCTAATCTGGTCCAAATTCGGATTCTTCCATAGGCGGCGGAAAACTGGAACTAAATGTGGTCCAAATATTTCTTTTGTCTGTGGGACAAATGCGAATATATTCAATTACAATTGTACGAATAGAATGTAGTATTCTGTTTCAATTCAATCAAACCAAATCAATTTTGTTACATGTAAGATGTATATGGTAAATACTTATATTTGAACGTCAAAAAGAGATAATCACAGAAACAAATTAAAAAAATTCTTTAAACATATAAATTGTCTCCTTTAGTAGTAGAGATTTTACCCTTCTCTTGAAGCTTTTGTTGAACATTTCTTCTGTGATGGTATTTGGCAACTTGTTGTTCACTCCTAACATTTCTGGTGCTTTGATACAGCAATTTTGATTACATTTTGGAGTATATAGCTTGTTGCGTCCTCTTGTGTTGTAGTGGTGGATATCTCTATTTCTGTCCAGAGTAATTTTCATTTTAGGGATAAACCAAGCAACTGATAATATATAAAGACTTGTTACTGTTAGTACTTCCAGTTGTTGGAAGTGCGGTCTACATGTGGCTGTTCTGTTTTTTTGTGGGTGTTCTTTCAAACTATCGAATGACCTTTTTTTAATCCTCTGCGCGATCTCAAGTTTATTGGAGGATCCCCAAGCCAAAATTCCCTTAATGGACTGAACTTCTGCATAATAATAGTTGAGCAGCTCAGCTTGGTTTATTATTTGGCGTAAGGTTGGAATTGAGTAACCCAACTTTTTTAGTAAAGTTTCAGTTGTCTTATCCCAAGTTAGGCATTCCTCTATATAAAGCTCCATGAATTTTGTTTTCTTCGCCCTATGAAGGTTGAAATTGTCGATTTTTAAATTTAAATTATCGGCGAATAGGCTTCTTGGTGTTTGAAAAATTACATATTCCGTCATTTTCTTGTTTAGAAATATATTATTTTCCGAACACCACTTTAAGTAAAACATTGTTTGATTCAAGTTCATTTTCATTCCAAGAGCTTCTGGAGATAACGAAAGTGGAATCACCTGCGTATAGTAAGCATTTGTTGTCTTGCATAAATGTTACAAGGTCAGCAATATATTAGAGGAATCGTGTGGGGGCAAGTACACTTCCCTGCGGAACACCTCCAAGTTCACAGGTTTTGAAATGAAAGATTTATTGTTGGATGTGATTATCTTCCACACATTGCTTTCTTTTTTTTAGAAATGATTTTAACCAATTTATTGATTTACCACGAATTATATACACCGAATAAATACAATTTGTTAAATAATTGTTGACTTGATACACAATCAAAAGCTTTCGACAAATCGCAGAAATACCGACTGGATGTTTGCCCCTATCGAACTCTTGTAGAATTTTGCTATAGAACTCAGTGATAGCCTTCGAGGTCGATTGTCCTTTGCGCCGTGTTGTTCTTTGGAAATAAGTTGTTGCTTCTCGATCAATGGTAAAAGCCTGTGTAGCATGCTGTATTCCAGCATTTAAGACATAGCTGATAGCAGAGCTATAGGTCTTTTTATCATCGTTTATGTATCGGGCAGGTTTTGGCATTTTTCAAAATTTCAGGAAACTCTTCCAATTCAAGTGACCGGTTAACAGTTCACAGCTTGTTTTCTAAATTTATGACAAAACTACAAGATATTAATTTAAGGAAATTATCATCAGGTATCATCAAACATATTAATAGTAACTTAAACGCTGATTAATAAAATTAAGTATTGGAAAAAAACACACTAATAAATTTCGTTAGAACTATAAATACATTAACAAAAAGACAATATTTTTATTAACAAACAAAAAAATAGTAATGTAACTCCCTTTAAATGAGTCAGTAAAATATAGGAATACGAATTAGTGGTATATTTAGAACCATTTGTCAGTAAATATTCACAAGGCCAAATTAGTTTCTATTAATATAAAAATTGTTAATTGTATATTACGTGAGTTGTAAGAAGCATATTACTTACGAGCGGAACAGTTACGCACGACCCTCGTAGCGGGGAGAACGCAATTCCGCGAGTACGTAATTGCCTTACAACTCGAGTCATGTACTATACTTTATCTACGACCACACTAATTTGTTTCTCTTTAATAAGAAAAATATGTTTATACAATTGTTACTTGACCTTAACCTTTTAACTTAACTTGAAAGAAATGAAAAGAAATACATTCATAATGGTTAGGTTAGGTTTTATTTAGTACTTATTTGTAGTTTTCGTTAGATTTAAACGTGAAGAAACGAAATGAATGACAGCTTCTAAGTGAATGATGTGACGTTTAATGATTATTTGAAAATCACGGAGTACTATATTTACAAATAGTATCAACGTGCAGCTCTCAACCAATCAAGGAATCGTAAACCAAGCGCTTATGTATGTTTTCAATTATTATATAACATTAATTGCGAACTGTTACATACGTGTGCTTTATGATGTATTTACATAGTCCACGAACTGTACGATAATGGGCATCGTTGTACATAAAATAATTTATAAAATTTCGCAATTCAAATTTATATTCACCTCAATCTCGTTATTTGTAATTTTATTGTTCTTTGCCTTTGTTTTTCTTCGCAATTTGTACTTTCTTTCTTGCTTTTCCCAACGGTCCATCCATCATCGCAATCACCACAATTATTTAAAACAGAGGACACATTTCTATTTACTGATGCCTTACTCAAGGGATCAACTGCACACTTAGATTATTTTTTTGGTTCACGTTTCCGATATCTTCTGCCGTTGAGTAGAGTAAGTAAGTAAGTAGAGTAAGCAAAGTCGTAGAGTAGAGTAAGTAAGAAGAAGAATATTATGACATTATTATTATTTTAAAATAAATAAACCTATGCGGTCAGGGGACCCCCGTCAGGAACGAAGTTCCTCGCGTATTTAAGAATCGAACAACTTCCGTTTTTGAATTATTGCATGAACGTGCACGCAAATGCGTTGATTGAATGTTCTGGAAAATTTGAGCAAACTGGGGCAAGATAAGTTGAACTGCAACCCGAAACAAAAGCGTCAATTTGATAAATAAATGAAATAAATTGTAGGTTTTGTTTAGGCCGAATTGGAAGTTGTCTTGCGGCCCGTGGGCCACCAATTATTTAGTATGTAGACCAGATTATTATATTACATCAAAATTTGCGGTCGCAAAAAATGTTTGCGAAAATAATCCAGTCTGTCATAAATAACAGATAACAAGTGTAGTTACGTATTCGATTTAGATCAGGAGTGTCTAACTTGTTGCTATAAAAAACAAAACATCAAAATAGAGCTTTTCATAGTTTATTTTTTTTTTGTGCGCATGTGTAAATTTCGCCATGTTTTTCGGGCACTTTTTGACGTATAACTAGTGAAAATAGCAAAATGTTGCCCGAAACTTTCATATTCTCGCTTTTCTAAACATGGCGGACGAGCATGCGCTTAACTAACATAAACAGGTCTATTATGTAGTCTGACATAAATGACAGATGACATATGAAGTTGAGTTACTAAGTTACTAAGATAGTTACAGCTAGGAAACTAACTGCAAATATTTGCTAAAACTATCTAGTTTATAGATATTGTTAAAGACTTTTAAGTGTTGAAACTTATATGACATTTCCAGAAGCTCTTGTAAAAGTCTTCAATTTTCTAAAACTTTTTAATTAGCGATATTCAACTGTCGATTGCAAAGTTACTAAGATAGTTACAGCTCGGAAACTAGCTGCAAAGGTCTATTTTATTATTTTTAGTCATGTAGTGGAATCTGTCAGATTGTGTAAAACCGATTTATTGCATGATCTGCTAACTGGTCCTGTATTCTATTTGCAATTCTCGATACTACTAGCTAGTTCGTGAAATCATTTCAAATATGTTTCTTTATTTATGTCTTTGTTAATAGATTTTATAATTAAGTCGCTTAGGTTTGTACTATCAGATGACAACACTTAGGCATCTCTTGAAACGTAGAATCGGTAAGAAAGATAGTGTAAATCTCAGTTAAACAAGTTCCTCATAAAATTGGAGCTACACGAATTAGATAAACTATTCGAACTGCCGACAGACCATGCAGTGGCTCAGTTTTAAACAATCTAAATGATTTCACTATATGACTACGACATATATAAATATTGTAAATATCAATCACTGGAATTACATGTACGATAAACATTTGTAAACAGTTAGCAATTGCTTCAAATTATACAGTTTTTTTTTTTTTTATTAACTTACTTCAGTATTTTGTATATGTACTTTCTTGAGTTTCGATTTCTCAAAACCTAATTTAAATTGCTAGCAATTTTGCCAAGAAAACCTCTCAAATAGTGCCGTTCGGAACCGGCGATAAACTGCTAAGTCCCACATATTAGTGTGACGATTCGTTCTACGAGTATGCGCGAGAGGTAGCCTACACTTTCGGAAGAGGGTACGTGCCGTACCGCGTGCCGCATAAAAAAATCGAATAACGAGTATAATATAAACAATATAACTGTCGTATGATTTAAAACAACAAAACATAAAAATACGATTGAACAATTTTTATTCTCGTATAGATTTAAGGTTATTTAATAACCGACCACGATCGACTGTCACTCTGCGAAAGAAACATAGAGAGCACTTATTATGGAAATATACACTGAGAGAAAGAGAAAGAAAAAGAGAACACATGGTACAGAAATATACACTGAGAGAAAGAGATAGGCGTATAACGTAACGTAACGTTTTCTGCCGAATCACTCCTTTCGAGACCTTCCTAAAGGAACTTCGTTCCAATAATTGAAAACGCTCGACTAAACAGGCTAACGTGCAAGCAACATGACTTGTTAGTCAAGCGGGTGATACGCAAAAGACCAACGTAGTCAACGCAGCTTGTGTTTTCATCGAGTGTTTTCAATTTTAATTTTGTAATTTCATAACATTCTTCATCTTAAATGAATTGTATTAATCTCAACCTGTTTATTTTTTTTTTAATCTTTTCTAATCTTTTATAACAATGGTTACAAACTTGTTAATAAAACTGTTACTTGTGCCCGATGATGGCGAAATTGTTTAATTAAATTTGAAATCGCCGAAACTAGTAGCTAGTAACAAATTTGAAGAGTTTGTTCTTTTATTTTCCTATCATCACAAGCTTGGAATTTCTACGGCATGCTGTGCTGGGGTTTTCTTAATTCGAATGGGACAAGGTTCGAACGAGGTTCGCAACAACTGGGTAACAATTCAGAATGCCTCATTAGGTTGAAATCAGGATTTGAACCAAAGATTTGCCTAAGGTAGGCTTTCTTAATTAGAACAGGACAAGATTCGAATGAAGCTTGCCATAGTTGGGTAACAGTTTCCAAATCCCCAATAGATGGAAGTTAGGATTTCCAAAAATATGCCGAAGTTAGACTTTCTTAATTAGGATGAGACAAAGTTTGAATGAGGCTTTCCACAGTTTAATAACAGTGCGGAAGGCCACATTAGGTAGAACTAAAACTTCCAAAGATTTGCCTAAGTTAGGTTTTTCTAATTTGAATGAAAAAATGTTCAAATGAGGCTTGCCACCTTTCCGTAACAGTTCAAAAGGCCTCATTAGATGAAAGTTAGGACATCCAAAGAAATTTCTCAGTTAGGTTTTCCTAATTAAGACGAGACAAGGTTTGAATGGGGATTGCTACAATTCAGTAACAGTTCGGAGGGCCTCATTAGGCTCGTATAGATATTTCGGCATGCCAATTGTTAAATTTCAATCCAATCAATATATGATTTTGCATAGTGACCAATATGTTAACTTTCAATTTTCTCAAACCAATATAAAATGGACATATATTTCAAAACAAACGGTCTAATTGTTAGTTTAATTGTAACTCTTCATTCGTTCTTCATGTATATTATACCGATTAATGCAACGACGCGGATACATAGATGTAGTTTTTCAACCTCAGTTTTCTACGTCGCGACGTCAAAATAGGTTCTTACGTTGAAATAAAAAATAAGTAACACTAATTAATAAGACATTATTGCACATTGCACATTGCACATTATTGCATTATTACAACTCATCAAAATTTTCTAAGATATAAAATAAATAATATTTAAATGTTATTCGTTTATTTCACTCAATTTAATGTAAAACTACTTTTTAATTATCTTGATAAATGTTTTGAAACTTATTTCTTTGTGTAAAAGAGATACACGACACGGACGTGTCTTGTTTAAAGTACTCAAGAGTTAGTGCAGCTGCAATTTGTCCCCGCGGCACATTTTTATCTCGGAAAAACTTTCTGAGACTTAGATATATACCTTTGATATACTAGATTTCAACTACTTGTCGATATAATGATATAAGGGAAACTTTGTTGCCGATGCCGTCGCGTACCCTCCTCTTCAATGTTTTAATAAAGAAATTGCATCTTGTTTTACAATATATATCACACCATTATTATATTACAAATTCGTTTAAGAAAAAGTTATTTTACAAACCTATGATTACATTGCTTTTATAAATATTGTATCAGAATTATGTTGAATATTTGTGTTGAAAACTAATCCTTTTTTACTAAAGTGTGGTTTATCGAAACCTAAAATAACAAGATATGAAGAACATAATCGAATCAACTTCAATTTATTTAATTTACTCAATCTATTAAAGTAAATGTAATTTTTTGGCTAACATCGCAGGCTTTCAGGAGGGACTAACTGTTCCTATTTTTTCAAAATTTGGTTACATCTATAATCATCCCTTATTTTACTCTAGAATAATAATACAATAATAATTCTCTAGAACAGTGGTCGCCAAATTGGTTATTACCGACCCCAGGAGGACGTAAAGAGTTCTGGAGGGGTCGATTGATACACGAGGGTCGAAAGGGGGTCGATTAATACACGGGAGTCGATTAATACCAAAGAGGATCAATTCAACTGTCTAGGAAAAATATTGAATATTCCAATAAAAATTCGAAATACGAATATGATCTACTATTGACTACCTTAGTTATAACTGGAGTTTTATAACTCAATTTTTACAAAACAAAGGAGGAGATTGAACTTGGAAAACCGTCGTGATTTGAGACAAAAACTTACCGATTTACAACCAAATATCAATAATCTTGCTGCTTCTCTTCAGATATATCCATCCCACTAATATCAACTATTTCAATAAAAATATATGTCAACAAATTTTTAAGGTTTTCGGTAGTAGTTGCAAAATGACAGTATTGCAAAAAATGATTTAAGGTTTTAAGGTTTAACACTTAATCTGGGGGTCGTTATGTTGGCAAATCTTCTGTAAAGGGGTCGACGGGATAAAAAGTTTGAGAACCCCTGCTCTGGAACAATGGGATTTTCCAAATCTTGGAATTCTGCTTAAGTTTAAACTCAATGACAAAAGGTTAAAATTTACATGCGATTTCCAGCCCCAATTGAAATAAATTCGTTTTTAATAATTGTTATAATTCATTTTCTAAAAATATATTTTTTTCTTTTGGCCACAAAATATCATAAAAGCCTTAACTATAAAATATTTAATATATGGTTACTAGATTTTGAACATTCACAAGAAATATGAACGAGCCTAATCTCGAAATTGCCTGAATACTTTTAAAAAATGTCTCGGTATTTTCTGGCTTTTATGAGACGACACGAGACGATAAAAGTATCGTTCTCGTGTGATACCCGAATAAGGGCTTAATGTTTGATCAAATAATTTAAGAATAATAGAAGAAATTTAATTTTTAAATTCATCCAAATTTTAGAATCATAATATTTTTCGTCAGAATTTTATATAAAGATTAGGTTTCTTTTTTATTTTCAAAAGCTCGAAGTTTATTTTTTATTTCCTTTCAAAACAAACGTTCGTAACTAGTGACCGAGATGAAGTGCATGTGTCAAAACATTCAGAATAATTTTATTTAAACTTATTGCCTATTAGCAAATTAGCAAATTTATGATTAGGTTTATTTCGCATTAATAATTGTATTAGGCACTAAATTTTTACGTAATGGTTTGAAAGTGTGTAAATAGCGGAGGGGATATTTTCTGAATGCAGATTTTTCACACAAAATATTTCACATAATATTTCATTTAGTCAAGGTATAGGAGAGAAGCTGGGGCTTGCTTGCGGAATAATTAAAACATTTCGTAAATAACTGATGTAGGAAGCGTCCTGTTTCATTTGGTGTTTGCGAATCCTATTTGCCCAACAAAATGAAATGTGAGAGATATTATTCAACACACGAGATTAAATTTGGATATCTAGATATGAAATAAAATCTGGTCTTATATCTAAATGCTTGAAAAAATATATTCAACACTTACTTGATATATCGTATATTTTTGAATGAATTAATAAATAAAAAAAAGAACGAGAACAATAACATCAAGACTTTTTAGAGCTTTTGTGAGGATCCATAACGGAGTTAATCACTATTAAATAAGCCGAATACGGACATTTGTAACCGGTCATTTGTTTCCCAAAAATTTATTACCAGGCACATTTATTCCCGAGTGATTTGTTCCCCAACAAAAACATCTACTTTAATAATCTCTGATTTAAAGAATATCTTAATTAGAACACTTGCTTATAGCTAAGCACTATCAGGTAGGTCTGAGAAAATAAAATACACACACACAGCACTACGGCCTATGTAGATCCTTGGCTTCTTCGACATCCGCCTTCCATCTGTCTCTATTTACAGCTGTTATAGTCCAGTTCTGTATTTTCAGTACTTTCAGGTCTTCTAGCACATCATCTTTCCATCTTGCCCAAGGCCGTCCTCTTGGTCGTCTGCCCTCTGGTGTTTTTGTAAGTACAGCTTTGGCTGTTCTGGTGTTTGGCATTCTCCAGACGCGGCCCACCCATCTTATAAGTTGCCTTTTAATCCAACCAAAAATGCTTAGTTCTTGTAATTGTTATTTTAATTCAAAGTTCATCTGTATTCTTCATCCATTTTCCGCTTCGTCGTACACAGGTCCATATTTTCTTCTTAAAACCTTTACTTCAAATCGATTTAGTAGATCCTCATTTCTTTGTGTAAGAGTCCACGCCTCGCTTCCATAACTTACAACAGCTTTTATCACCGTTTTGTATAAGCGGAGCTCTCGATACTTCTCTCGATTTCAGTATACTGTCAAGCGCGAACATTCAAGCCTGTTATTATCAATATTAATCTGTCATTATTAATCCAATTACCTGTTATTATGCGCTGCTTTATTTCGCTAGATAAGTCATTTTTGTGGTTAATTGTACTGCCTAAATATTTGAAAGTATTCGTGTTGCATTGTTGGCGGTTCTGTATCTTCAAAAATGAATTCTCTCTCTATGTGGGCCTACACGCCAGGTGGTTAGTGCTTCTGTTTACTAGTCATTTACTCTAAGTCCAGTTTCTTTTCCTCCCTGTTCCATCTTATTAAGTATTTCTACTATGTCCCTATCTCTCGTTCCAAGTATTACCACGTCGTCTGCGTATGCTAGTAGTTAAGAGCTTCTGTTAAACATTGTAACACCGGTGTTGATAATTTTCCGTTAATTTTCCTAATGATGCCTTCTAATCAAGGTTAAACAGCGTGGGTGGTATTATGTCTCCTTGTTTCACACCTCTGGGTATATTGAAATCTTTCGAGACGTTTTGCCCGATCCAACACCTCCATTTAGTGAGTGTCGTTTTAACTAGCCTGATTAACTTTCTTGGGCTCCTAAATTCTCTCAGTGTGCTCGAAATGGTGTTATGTTTAATGCTGTCGTGGACCGATTTGTCGTGAACCGAAAAAGCTAATATTATACTCCGAGCAGTTTTATAGAATTTTCCGTAGGGTAAAGATTTGATCCGTGGTTGATCGTACACTTCTAAAGCCCGTTTGGTAGTCTCCTAGTATTTCCTCTGTAAGACGATCAATCCGTTGGCTGAGAAGGTGGGCGAAAATTTTGTGTGCAATGTTCAGGAGACATATGCCTCTATAGTTATCGCATTCTAGTTGGTTTCCTTTCTTGTGTACCGCGTATATGATTCCGCTTTACCACTCATTAGGTAATTGTTCTTTTCACCATATTTCTGCAATTTCAAATTGTGCATTTCTGCAAGTTTGTGTAGAGCTTTAATTACCTCATCGCCGCCTGTTTTAAATAGCTCTGCAAATATATCGAGTTCCTGGCGCCTTCTTATTTTTCGTGAGTCGTACATCGGCCTCTACTTCAGTTTTGGTTGGTTCTTCGATTTTTTCTTCCTGTGAGTGTTCTTTATTGTCGCTGTCCTCATTTTCATCTATTTCCCCGTTTAGCAGTTCGGAGAAATATTCCGCCCATCTTTCTAATATTTTTGTCATCAATTATCAATTCCCTCTTTACTTCTACATATATTGTTTCGGGGTTGAAAGCCTTTCTTCGTTTCCTAGACTATCTAGTACATATTTCGTACTTGGCGGCCGGTAAGTTTGTTTTTTCTTATTTTTCATGAATTTTCTTTTCTCTGTTCTACACACTTTGTTGGCTTTCCTTCTCTTTTCTGTGTATTGTTCGGTCTTACTTCTAGTTCTGGTTTTCAGCATACTTGATTTTGCCGGTCGCCTGTCTTATATTAAGTATCGAAACATTGGTTAATATTCCTTGTTGAGGTGTTTGTTTGTTGCAAGGTACAGATCCAAAATACAGGCAGTCGAAATGAAATTCCTTAGAAGCGTTAACGACAAGATAGAAGAACATACAGATAAATAGAGACAACACATTAATCGGATAAAAGAAGAACGAATAACGAAACGAATCCTAAAATATCATCTAAGCGGACGCAGAGACGTAGGTCGACCGAAGAAAAGATGGTTATAATCAAGATAACGTGAAGTTCGGAACATGCAGTAATGCCTAACCCTAAGAAGAAAAGATGGTTTGTTTTCCTATCGTTGTTTCTGCTGCATCTATGATGATTTTCTGTATAGTTCTCTAGAACTGGTCCAGTCAAGTATGTCCCTTTATGGAAGGTTTTATGTGGGAATAAGGTTCCTCCAACTCGGAGTCCATTGGCAGGAGCAAATTCCACGATTCGCAATCCGTCAATCGTCGCAATCATTGCACTTGTCATGTAGGTTGTGCGCATCAATTGTTGGCATAAATATAACCTCTTTGCCTACCTTGGCATTGAGCTCTCCCAAGACGATAGAAATCGCATCTTAATCACATTTTGCACAATCTGTTCTTAATTGCATTGATGTTGATAACTTTGTATTATATTTTTAACTTTGTAATATTCTGTTATGGGTTCGGAAACCTGTACCCTATTCATGTCTTCCCCCATCACCTCCACTGTACATTACAGTATATGTCTTCAATTTAATATGTCCTTACCAGGCCATCTTATTTCTTGCAGAGCTAATATATCCATCTTATATTTTGCCATTTCGTTTATTACCTCAAATAATGCGCCGGGTCGATAAAAGCTTAATATGTGCTATGATCCGAGAGTTTGGACCGTTTTCCGTTGCTTTTAGTTTACTTTATATAATCTGACATATTTCACTTAGTAACAGTTGTAACAGAAATAAAAGATTTGATTTGATTTAGGTCGTTATCGTAAAATAGGAAAGAAAAATCTCGAGTCTCGACGGTTATCACATTTTCAAGTGACTTAAAAAAAACTACTTGAAAATGACCTTGAACCGTTGAAACTGGAATCGTGTGAAGTGTAGAAATTTACATTTAAACATAATAAGTGTGATCAAAATGTAGTGAATTTTTTAATTCAGTATAAATATGAACTACCACGTAGTAACGTTCGCAACGATCCTATTCAGAAAATAAATTTTTTCAAAAGTCATTGTTTTAATTTGAATCACTTTATCGAAAAAAAATGAGATTAAGAAGCAATAAACATCTACAGCCCAGGATGGGCTTTGGCTTCCTTAACTGTCTCCTTCCAATTGTAGCTGTCTTCTGCAGCTGCCATGCAATTTAGAACTTTTAAGTCTTTCATGTCTTCTTCTCTCTTATCCTTCCATCTGGCTCAGGGACTTCCTCTATTTAGCGTGCCATGCAGTTTTGCTTGAAATATTTCGTTTGGGGTTCTTTTCTTTGTCATCCGCATCATGTGTCCAACCCATCTGATCCTTCGTGCTTTTATGTATTTGACAATATCCTCTCCTTTAATTATATCTTGTAACTCGTGGTTTTTCACGTTATTCCCTATCCTTCTCGTGTTGGTCCAAAGAATTTTCTTAGTATTTTTCTTTCAAATACTCGGATGGAGTTTCAATATCATCAGCTTCAATAAAAAATATAGATAAAATTGTTTAAGACCAAAACTAAAAAAATTACATGTTTAAATATAAACAATATGAAGGTCTATAAAGCTAGCAGTCCTTCAAAAATGCACTTCTTCAAAATTCAAATTTGATAATACCAGAATTATGTGCTCCTTATGTGCTAATTATGTGCCGCCATTGAGATTTTGTGCTCGAAGCGTTCAATGAAAAATCAAATTTTACTAGTGGGGGTGTTACTGGAACTTACAGTCAAGCTAGTACCCACCCATCTGAAAAATTGAGATACCGATACCAAATAAGCACTAAAATTATGTGCAATTTATGTGCCCCGTATGTACCCCGGTGCAAGTACCCCGGAGCGAATTCGCTAACTCAACTCCGTGTGCGAAAAACTCACCCTAAACCGAGTGAGCCACAAGAGGTGAAAGTATAAAAATTTCAATCAAACCGAAAATGTTGAAATAATTGTGCTCTCAAGATATCCTATTCGCGATTTTTGTGTTCGCACCCTTGTACCAAAATTTCCTCCCGAACGGTATGAGCCATAAGAGGTGAAATCTATAATAATAGAGCACAGAAATCTTAACCGAATCGAAATTGTTGCAATAATAATGTCCTCTCCAGATATGCTATTCGTGATTACTGTGCTTGCACCCTTTCATAAAAAATTTACTCCGAGCTGTATTAGCCTTAAGATGTGATATCTCTAATAATCGAAAACAGAAATTTTAAATAACGTATAATTGTTGCAATAATTATGTGTTCTCCAGATATGACATTCTGGACTTTTGTTCCCTTGTACTGGACCCTTGTACGAGAAATTCACTTCGAACTGCATGAACCATATGAGGTGAAATGTTTAATAATCGAGCACACAAATTTTAGCCGACACGAAATTGTTGTAATAATTATGTGCTCTCCAGATATGATATTTGCGCTCGCACACTTGTACGAAAAATTCAACCCGAACTGCATTAGCCTTAAGAGGTAAAATCTTCAAAAATCGAGAATAGAAATTTTAAATGACGCAAAATTGTTGCAATAGTTATGTGCTCTCCAGGTATGCTATTTACGATTTTTGTGGTCGCACTTTTGTACGAAAAACACACCCTGAACTGCATTAGCCTTTAGCGGTAAAATCTTTAATAATCAAGAAAAGAAATTTTGAATGACGCACAATTGTTATAATTATGTGCTCTTCAGATATGCAATTTACGATTATTGTGCTCGCACCCTTGAACGAAAAATTCACCCCGAACTGCATTAGCCTTAATAGGTAAAATATTTAATAATCGAGAATAGAAATTTTAAACGACGCAAAATTGTTACAATAATTATGTGCTCTCTAGATATGCTATTTACGATTTTGTGCTCGCACGCTTGTTCGATAAATTCAACCCGAAATATATTAGCCTTACGAGGTGAAATCTTTAATAATCGAGCACACAAATTTTAACCGACGCGAAATGATTGCAACAATTATATGCTCTTAAGATATGATATTGGCGATTTTTGTGCTCACACCCTAATATTCTATTACAAGAATTTTGACCGATACCGATAAATATGTGCTTTCGAAAATTCTTCTCGCAGCTTTGTGACTTGCATCAGTTTCCTCTTTTAAGTGCAAGCTGAATGAAAGTTTGGCGAAAGCCACTAATCCTATCCTTATTTTGTTTTGTTATCCCATTTGTTTGGTTTGGTTGAGAGAAAATTTCTGTCCTAGGTACAAGTATTCTTCTACCTTTTTGACTTGTCCCACTTTATTAGTTCTTCTGTTCGTAGGTACATTATCTGAGCTTTTGAAAGGTTCATTTGCAGCCCTATTTTTTTAGATACTCCTTTTTGATGTGCAGTTATTGTTGATCTAATAAATATTTTCTACTATGTGCCAAGATAATAATATCGTTAGCATATATTAGATTGGTTAGTGGAGTTAGTTAGATGTTGATAACTGTCGTTCCAGTCGGTTTTCTTAAAGATCTTGGCAATGCTAAAGTGAAGAGTTTTTGAGATAAGGAGTCACCGTGTCGTACTTGTCTTTCAAGTTGGACAGGTTTAGTTGTTTCGTGGAGACTGTAAGTTGCGGTTCCTTCTTTGTTGCATTTATTGTTGGTATTCATCGAACTTTCTCTCTGTAGATGATTAAGTGATTATTTTTACCAGCAATTTGCATACAAGTGACATTAGACTGATCGGCCTGTAATTCTCTATCCGGTTGTTATCAATTTTTTTGTAGGTTAGGACTGGGTTAACGTTTTTCCATTATTTTGGTATTTTCCTCGCTTTTAGCCATGTGTTTAGTAGTTTCGTAATTTTCTTTAATTTTTTTAGATTATCTCCTCATTCTCGTGTCATTTCCACCTTGATATTTTCATTTTTCAATAGCTTTGTAGGATTTCATGTTATTCAAAGTAGTTTTTACTTCCTCTATTACCTCCTAATCAACCTGCCATAATTCTATAGATACTGCACATTAAAATAACTATTAGAATAGGAATTTTTTCATTGCGGCCCGCGGTCAAATTTTCACCCGACATGTGGCCCTACAGCCAATAGATTTGCCCACCCCTGTTGTAGAACAAATTACTCTTTCACAGTTACATGGAACTTATTCTTCCGAGAATTTGGCGGGTCCTGTGAACCTCTGGATACGATGGTTTTATCCCAGACATACATGTGAACAGTTAGCATTGATTTTTTCGTAAACGGCTGCAAATACAAAAATCGCGAATATCATATCTGTAGAGTATAAAATTATTGCAAAAATTTCGGGTCATTTAAAATTTCTGTTCTCGATTATTAAAGATTTCACCTCTTAAGGCTAATGCAGTTGGGGGTGAATTTTTCGTACAAGGGTGCGAGTACAAATATCGCGAATATCATATCTGGATGATACATAATTATTGCAACAGCATCGCGTTGGTTAAAACTTGTGTGCTCGATTATTAGAGATTTCACTTCTTAGGGCTCATACAGTTCAGGGTGAATTTTTCGTACAAGGGTGCTAGCACAAAAATCTCGAATAGGATATTTTAAGAGCACATAATTATTGTAACGTTTTCGCTACGGTTCAAATTTTTGTATTTTGTTATTAGATATTTCAATTCTTGTGACTCATTCGGTTTGGGGTGAGTTTTTGGAACAAGGGGTTGAGTTAGCGAATTCGCTCCCGGGTACTCAAAAAGCGCATAAACAGCACATAATTGAAGTGCATATTTGGTATGAGTATCCCAATTTTTCAGATGGGTGGGTGCTAGCTTGACTGTAAGTTAGCACACCCACTTCTATCACTTCTATCAATTTGATTTTTTCATCGATCGCTTCGAGTTCGCGAGTACAAAAATCGCGATTACGGCACATAATTACCATATAAAGAGCACATAATTCTAATCTTATCAAATTTGAATTTTGAAGAGGTGTGGTGCCAGCTTTATAGACCTACAATATGAAGGCCTTGGTGGAAGAGAGGGAACTCCGGATTCGCATGTTTTCAGAAACAAAGATATTTGTACAAGCAGCGGTAATTTTTTGTTCAGGTGTTTCTGAGCTTGGTAATTTTCACTAACACATTCAGAATACATTTAGCTTTACCACGTGATTTTAAATATTGGTATTGGATAGGATGATTAACCACTTGGGTCATCCTTTTTTTATATAATTTGTTGGTTGGTTGCCACTTTGTTCATTAAGGGAGGACATCACAATAAAATTTAGAAAAAATCGATTTTTTTTTATTAAGAAAGCTATAAGGGCATGTGGCTCTACTGCTTGACAAAATATCTACGAATGACCATCCGAAACACGAAGATTGCCCGATTGGAGAAAATTCATGGTGCTGGTGGCAAAGTACGAAATCTTCGGACACTTTGGATGCTTATACGCACAAAGCACAAATGTGTGATGAAGTTTATGAAGCTATTTAGCCAGTTTATCAACAACTCACTACGGTTCATCTTCTCACTCGCTGCATCAGGAGATTCACACAAAACAGCAATGAAAGCTTCAACTCGACAGTGTGGGCGCTGGCTCCAAAAACTACGCATTCCGGCAAAGCAGTCCTCGATATTACTATCAAATAAAACATCACTTCGTGTGTTTTTAATGACGGGTTAATATCAATTCTACGTATAATACAGGTCGTGGACATGAAAATTGGGTTGAAAAGTCACCAACTATGCATGGACCTGGATGAGAAATGCATACAGAAGGCGGAGAGATCACTGAGTATCGACGTAAAACAAGCCCGCAACGATTTAAAAGCAATTCGGAATAGCAAAAAGAGGAGGAGATAGATTTAGAAGGCCAGTTGTATGATGCAGGCATCGCAGATTAGAGAGGTTAAAATATTATATAATTTTACAGTACTTAAAACTTTAAACGCGTTTTTTTCGAAACCAGTTTTTCTTAACTGGGCGGACACATTGCTCGGGCAAATCTTCACCGATCGATCTGAAATTTCGGTAGTATATTCCAAAAATCTAACTCTATCGAGCCACGCAGGATTTTATTTTTATAATACTTGGTTTTTTATGAACAATTTAATGACTTTT
Source organism: Phosphuga atrata (assembly GCA_944588485.1). NCBI lineage: Eukaryota > Metazoa > Arthropoda > Insecta > Coleoptera > Silphidae > Phosphuga > Phosphuga atrata. Next base: position 8,422,775 of record OX155896.1, on the reverse strand, counting down.
TTGGTAAAATTTTTTACTTTTTTTTCAAAACGTCCACCATTTCGCCAAAACTCAATATATCGAAATAATCCTACGTGGCTCCATAGCTGTTCATATATAGAAGCTAAAAGCTTAGATTTTTTGTTAGAGGTCAAGAATTAAGGAGTCTAGATGTCTGTCCGTGGACCTCCTTCCAAAAATAGGCGTCTCCGGACAAGTGCCACACAGCCGCCATTTTGTGTCAAAAAAAATTTAAAAAAATATTATTTGTAGATTTTTAAGAATATTGTTAAACTCACTTCACCATTTTTCGATTGATCCTTTCATTGAGACAAAAAAAAATCCCGAAAATATAGCTCCTTTACCGTGCTCTACTGTGATGTCTCTTAAGACGTTTTCCTTTTTTACATTTTTCTACATATGAATAAAATTCCTGTCTGTTTAAAGTTTGACTTCTTTCCAGTCCTCCTCCTCTTTATTATAAATGTACCTGAAACAATTTAAAATATTTTCTTGAAAACACATACACCAATGGTTGTACCATGGCTTAGAATTTGGTACCTGTACTTAACAAAGCCTGATCTTATATTGCAGTCCTGATCCATCGCAAATTTGTGGGAAGCCCTGTGATGTCTAAAAACCAATCTCCCATCCGTACTTCTTCATTCGTAGTTTGAATGAAGAAGTCAATTGCCAATTTTCAAGTTTGAATCAAATTTGTAATATAATAATCCTTTATTGGCATAAATGTAAATACACGACCGTTCGTACATTAGTGTTGTGACAAGTATAGAACAAAAAATAAAAACAAAGAAAACAACAAAAAAAAAGACACCAGAATGAAACGGAAAATAAAAATATCCAAATTAATACAAAAATAAACAGTTCAAAAGTTCTTAGATCAAAAAAAAAAAAAAAAAAAAAAAAAAGGAAGCCTTTAACCCTGTCCTTTGCACTTCAATATTTTTTTCATGTACACAAAACCGGAGCCACTCTCATCCATAACCTTCTTCCAGTTTTTCGCCACTAACTTTTCCTCTTCGCTCCATTCACATTTCTTACAGCTTAACACCCAATGTTCCCAGAGCTCCTCCCCTTCTCCGCATACTCGACAAGTCCTATCTGTTGCAGCCATCCAATATCTTCTACCCCTTTCCTCACTACCGCACCTAAACCGGGCAATCGCTACCTGTGGGGCTTTAGGATTAACTAGATACTCTGGACGTCTGCCAAAAACTTGGATTTTGCTGTAGTCTCTATTATAGGTACTCTCACCTATGTGTCTTTGTCTCTCTTGCAGCTCTATCTCCAGTAGTCTATCTGCCAGAATCCTTTCCACTAACATTCCCTCATTCATCATTCTCTCGATCTCTTCTTGGTTCCATCCCCCTCTTTCATACATACGCTTGCGCAGACATCCCCATTTTGTTTCCTTATTACTCCCTTTACCCTCCTTTCTTACCGCTTTCAAAACGTCTTTCACTATTCTTTCTTCTCCCGCACTATTCACTTTCCTTTCAAATTTAGCCACTCTCATAACCGCGGTGTTTGCCACCATCAAATTTGTATACATGTTTCAATTTTGTAAACTTAATACAAAAATGCTGTTACAGATTACATTATAATTTAACATTTTTTATTTTTTTTATTAATATATACTTATTTTCTTCAAGAAATAATAATAATTCTTATTACCAACTAGTTTCGGCTTTATTAAATGTTAGCCATCTTCAGGGTAAATATGAACAAAATAAATATGAAAATAAAAATAACAATTTTCAAATTTGTTATAACAAATTTGAAAATTGTAATTTTTATTTTCATATTTATTTTGTTCATATTTACCCTGAAGATGGCTAACATTTAATAAAGCCGAAACTAGTTGGTTATAAGAATTATTATTAGTTCTTGAAGAAAATAAGTATATATTAATAAAAAAAAAATTTAATTAAACTAAATAAATTACCATTTAGCTAAACTCTAAAACGAATTATGTATTTCGACCGAAAAATCTGCTATATAGCCAATAGCCAAATGTTTCTGTTGCAAACTAAAAGTTCGCTCAAAAATAAAATGATTGGTGATTATTAGACTGCATTCATATTTTAAAACCCCGTCATTACTAATACATTTATTCATTCTTACATTTTGAACAAAAAATATGTTTTGTTTTTATCCATTCTAATATTACAAAGTCTGGTTGCGTTTACGCGAACAAATATTCCAAATATAGTATTCATTATAATTTTAATAAAACAGAATGAGTTTAAACTCTACTTTCCAGAAAAGCTCCTTTTGCCAATTGTAACTGCAAATTTATGCATTTAGTGCACCCTGTAGGTTATATTAATTACATAATCGAGAAAAGTTTGCAACTCTCCATCTGGAACCGGTTGCATCAATTGAATTCTAAAAAAAGGAGTAGAAGAAAGTGTGAAAATGCAATTAATGTACTTAATGCTCAACTTTTTCTAAAAATGAAACAAAAATTTATTTTGTCTATAATGAAAGTTTTAATTACTACTTAAGATGTTTTAAATTATTTCTTGTTGCATTCAATTTAAACGATTATTGTAATTCTGTTTTTTAATTGTTAACACAATTAATATTTTTTAAATGCCTTTTTCAATTTGGCTGATAGAACACGCACTACTTGTTAGCTTTGAAAGCTTTATTAACATCGTTTGGAACATATTTATAATTAGTGTTTTGTTCGCAACATATTTATCAATCAATAAATATATACATCGTTTATTTTTGCATGAAACTTTTCAATCCTATTCAATCCTTCCTAGATCCTAAGTAATTTAAGTTTATTGTAGGGTATAATATAACAATAATTATTTTACTAATAGTCTTGTAGTACTAATGGTCTAATTATTTAATTAGTCTAACATTATTGTACGCACAGTTTTCGTATTCAACAATATTTTTATTTCATGATATTTTGTATTATATTTTATTTACAAGGCGTTAATTTATTCACCATAAGTAAATTAACAATTACCGTTTGCAAATAGTACCGTTTGTTAATTAAATACAACCAAATTTTTTGGCATATAAATGGATTGATATATTTATATTAGATTATTTTTTAATCAAAAACATACGGTATTAATTAGATACATTAACTACCTTTCAATTAATGTTCCATTAACATTTATAGGGCTATAACATATTTATTTAAATCAATATTTACTTATAATCAATTATATACAATTTGCTATAGTGAACCAATAAACTATTAAAATATCCAATCTATTTAATGCTCAAATATAAATATCATTAAAATTATATTTATATTAGATGTTTATTATATTATAATTAAAACTAATATAACATAACAAGGTTTCGAATAAAAATTTTAAAATTAAAAAATTTTCAATGTTTTTGTTAATAACGACAAGGACAACGGTCACCTTTTGGCTCAGTCATAAAAACCCAGTCACAAACCCAGCGAAGATTTCGACTATAAACAAGCCACACCAAACCCGGACTGAGACCGAGATCATCCAGGACATCTGGGAAACAGAGAAATTACCACCCGATTGGAAATCTGCTCTGTTCCATCCGCCTCACAAAAATGAAGATATTACTGATCTAAACAACTACCGTGGAATTTCTCTCGTCCCGGTAACATACAAGATTCTTTCGAAGGCTTGACAAACAAGGGCAGAAAATCAGCTGGATAGACAACTGAGAGAATACCAGTGGAGCTACAGGAAGACCCGATCCTGTGTTGAACAGATCCTCAATCTTAAAACTGTACTTGCATACTCCAAGATGAGAAACCGCAAGGTGGTTGTCACCAAACCTTTGTTGATTTTAGGAAGGCCTACGATTCCATTGATAGAGAAACACTTAGCAAAGTACTCCAGGAACTAGGGCAAGACAACAAAAACGGCAGGCTTATACTAGAAACTTTGACCAGCACCCATTCCAAGGTTAAATTTAGAGGCAAGATTTCAGAATGCTTGGAAATAAAAACTGGAGTGAGACAAGGCGGTTCAGTTTCCTCACTTCTCTTCAACTGTGTCATGGAAAAGATTATGAGAGATTAACGTAAGGAATTGATCAATATTACACCTACAGGTAGTTTAATTTCATACATCATTTTGTTCTGTACTGCTCTCGGTTCAAACAGTCTTCGTATGTCATTTTTAATGTTTTTAGGTCTTCTTCGATCTGCTTCATGTAGATGGTTTCAGTACGATATTTATTAGTTTTATCAAATACTTGTTTATTTAATCTATCAGGAGCCACTCGTACCATGTGTACATAGATCTGAAGTCTACGTTTTTTGTTCGTGATTTCTAGATCTTCCATCTTTTTAAATAGATTTGCATATTTGCTCTTAGCCTATACTTTCCGTTAACGAGCCATGGTCCATATATTGTTCGAAGTAATTTTCTCTCTTTTGGGTAAGCCTTCCACACCACCAAGACTAATAGTATCTGTATCATAAAATATTTAAAGTCAGAAGTTTACAGTGGGCAGATTTCTATGCACGTAAGTTTATCTTATGGTAATTGAACATATATCTTATATTATTTGCAAATTTATATAGGGAAATAAATAAAGATTTTTTTTTTGTTTGAATAAGAAAAATCTTAAATATTATAAGAAATATTGTTAGGTAATGGTAATAGTGTTAATAATAGTACTAAATAGGTAATATTAGTTTAGCATAAGATTGTGCTCGTTTTGTTGTGTTATCAACATCTTTCGTATAAAATAATTACATGCAGATTTATGTTACACACATGCTTGGCGTTAGCTGTAAATTTAAATACTCGATATTTATGTAACAAGTTATAATTTCCGATATATTGATAAGAAAACATAAAATGTACAATTTAGTTCATGAAAACATATCATATACATTTTTAACAAACAGTAATTTTATGCTTTTTAATAGTTATACACAATAATTATTTTTTCCGAGATTTTGTATGCACGCAATAAGTAAGGATTTACTCAAAAAAATAAGGAATGATTTTATTTGAAAACAATTGTAATAATTATTCCAGCTCTAGGAGCTGAAAATGCCAGGGGCCGAAGGCCGGCAGTTCTTAATAAAAGCGACTAAAAACTTGTTGTAGAGCATTATTCACTGACTATAACTAAAACATCTGAATCTATCGATAATCATGCTAGTTCTTAAATATCTGATGACACAGATGCATTTGTACGACTGTCAAAGAGTGACAGAAGATAGTTTATTATTCACTGCATACAAGTTAGGCTGTTCTGCTCCTTTTGATTGGATTTGATTTTGGTTATATTTTGTTTTATCCGGTCCATCAACAATCTATTCCTACATTTCTTCAACTATATAAATCACCACAACAATAAAACTATCGTGGATCAAATTCCCACTACTTCCAGTAAACAGTTTATTAATTCCATATTATTATCTATTCTTTTTTCTACTCTACTTTCGTGTCTACTCATGCTCTGTCCAAACATGTATGTCTAGTCTAGGCTTGCTCGATTGTTAGAATCGACAGATATTTATAATTTTATTTACTCATGTCTGCTTAGCATTTCTGTTGAAATCTTACATGTCCATCTTCTATTACATACTTTTTTACACTTTAATCCTGTATGTATTTAGTCTAGTCTGCGTAGTTTTATCCAGATAATCTTCCCTGTCTAATCTTTTCTGTACTATCTATTTTGATCAGACTATTATCCATCTGTTGTAGCAAGCTTTGTCTGATTTGTCTTTCCGGTCTTCCAATCGCTCTAGTTCGTATAGTTCTCTCTTTAATCCGTCTAGTATTACAGTTTCATATCGATTTTCTAATTCCTGCTATTCCAGCCTATTCTTCCTACTCTGTAAAATTTCTGTCTGTTGTAATCTGCCAAGTCTGACTGGTCTTTCAACACTAGTTTTCCTATATAATCTGCTTAATCAAAATAATCAAAAAAAAATCAAAAAAATAGAAACCGTTTAGTCTATCCAGTCCATCTGGCTGTTTAATCAATTCAGTCTTTCTAACCTGTCTAGTATATGTAGTTCATCTAATCCGTTCACTCGGTCTAGTCCGTCTATTTCAATTAGACGTAAATCTGTCTAGTCCGACTAGTCCATCTTTTCTGTAGCTAGATAAGCAAAAACTTTTGTGAATGTAACAGCTCGTCTTATTTATAATTTTACTATTTAATTCTGTTTATCCAAATCTGCTTACATACACCGTTGATTCTATATTACGTATACGTTTTCCATTTTGCCTAGCAGTTAGACACATACAAATCCGTTACTTATATTGATTATATTGGTCCATCAACAGTCCATTTCTGTCTTGAAATGAATATAAATAATTAAACAAAGTTACCTAAGTGAAGATCTATTATAATTATTCGAAGTGCATCGTTCGAAAAGATTAGTAATTGAAATGTTTAAACTACTTGTAGTTACACGCCAGTGTCAGCACTTATTCACTTTATTGGAGAGTAAAAAATTAAGGAAATCTGAAACTCTGAAAAAGTAGACACATATAAGTTTGATTGACACAATATTTTGCGTTTTTTTGACTTTCTGCAGACCGGAATGATCTTCAACTCAGAAAGCAGCGAATAACGGATTCCCTCTACAACACCGATGACTAAGACGACCACCATGACGTCATGGTCAGGGTAAACCGTGCGGAGCTCGAAAAGGAGGTGTTGATATTTACATTTATATAGGTACGTTTTTCCTCCTCTTTCAGGACTATGTTCCTGGTATGTTTTTCGATGAGGACAATGTCAGGCTTATTGGTGCGAATAAGCGTGACCGTCCGGAACGGATAGTTCCAAAAAATTGGGCATCTCTCGTTCACGACAACGGACTCAATATATCCCTAAGTCGGCACAATCTCCTGGTCTATCTCATACGAGTACCTAAGGTGGTAATAGAGCACACGCAGTGCCGCTTTATATCGATGGATGTACGCCAAGACAGCTTTTGTCGGATTAGCCAAAAAGTCGGATTAACAACAAGTGCATTAGCGTCTCCGGCGCCTTGCGGCCGGCCCAACAGGTGGTATCAGGGACCTGAACACCCATCCCGCGGCGACAATAGACCAAAGTGTTGATAATTCCATCTTGACAGGCCGCTATGAATCCCTCGGTCTCCGCTGTGAGCCCGGTTGACCTGAGATAACCGAAGGTCAGCCTTGTCGACAGACCTCTTGCGTCGATAACGGTGTCTGTAAAAGACACCGTGCATCGGTCTGTCGACATGCCACCCGAACATGTCCTCTTCGGCTGGTCCTAATTTGGGCTCTTAGACGAATCGTCTGCAACTCGGTGATCAACACATCTGCCTACTCGTCTAATATTTAATTGGAGACCAAGTTCTTCAACGGCCCTGCTTGCCGCCTTGAAAATAAACGCCCTCGCTCTCACATGTTCGTGACCCCTCACAAGAGACAGGAGCGCGTCCGAGCTTCTTAAGATGTTTAACGCTAAACCCAACACCACTCTGCCATGCATACACTCCAAGCTCAGGAGTTCTACACCCACTATATGACGTGAGAGGCACATCAAAGGTATATCTCGGATGCACTCCTCGGTGCATGTGCATCGTTTTACGGGTGTCCCTCTCGAGTTGACGCAACTCATCGACTATCCACTTCGAAAGTCCGAAGGTGTAGAGCAGAACTCGAACGGCAAGCATATTAGTGGCAGACACCTTATTCTGTCCGGATAATTCGGAAGACCAAATCTTCCGGACAAGGTGTCTGTATTAGCCGCGGAGAACCTCTTTCGCCCAGGGACATCGTGAGCGCAATGCTACTCAATTCCAAAGTATTTATAGGTCTCTCCAGTATCTAGATATTGCAAGATGCTTACATCGGTGAACTGCATATCGTCAGGAAACTCCGGTGATCGTCCTCTCCTGAAGTACAGCAATGCGCACGTGTGCAACACAAGCAACACGATTATTATTATTATTATCACCATTTGATTTTAAAATTAATGTAGAATTATAACTCGCATATATTCACAATAAATTCACACTAACTCACACTAAAAACTTTAACAAGTTCGACTCTCCGTGCTGATTTTGCCCTGTTTATAAAAATGCGTTGTTATCGAAATGCATTTCCGACGGAATATTTCTGTTTATAACTGCAATGTTCATTATTTTAACAAATTACAAATAATTTTCCTTTATTTAGCGAGCTTACCTAAAATAGTTGATAATGAACATTATAATTTTGAATCATTTGTTATACTTCCCGCCGGGCGATAATCTGTGAAACGTTTAAGCTTCGGTCACACAGAGCGAATACTCGCTGCGAGAGCCTAATCGCAGCGAATATTCGCTGTGTGAGACAGGATATTTGCAGCGAATTGGTTCATTTGCAGCGAGTTGAATTCGCCGCGAGTAGAATTGAGCATGTTCAATTATACTCGCTGTCAATACGCACTCGCCGCGAGAAATCGCAGTGTGTGGCAGGCAGGAAACTAATTGTCGCAGCAAGTATTAATCGCAGCGAATACACTCGTAGCGAGTATTCGCTGTGTGTGACCGAGGCTACAAAAGTATGTAGATGTCTACGTAAACGTTCCGCTATTTTTTTACTATCCGGTGTCAGGAAATACTTTCATTTCTGCATATCCAGCAAAATCTTCTAATTCTCTTTCAGTATGTATTTTGTCTTAATCAAGTACATGATCCTTGTACTAGAAAAAGATTCATCGCCATTGTCAGTAAAGTAAAGTTATCAGGTACTTCATAGCTTCTTATTACTCTGACATTTCTTTGTTCAATAGATCCTTTGCCATCACTGTCGATCTCATTATCATTATTACAAATGAATTTCTAGTTGAAGAACGCATCCGTTAAATACTTACTTAAAGTATTTCCTTCCTCGAAAGAAAATATATTTTTAACATTATCATCATCATGGCCTTGTGGTGATTCAATTTTGTATCCCTCTTCCCTTTTTCCTCTTCGTCCACTCTTGGCGATCTTGTGACTGTCTCAACCAGTCTCGACCTACGTGTCGTCGAATGTCGTCCATCCAGCTCTGCAGTGGTCTACCGCGCCCTCGAGTATCCGCTCTGGGACTCCATTCAAGGACTCGTCTCGCCCAGCGACTCTCGCAATGTATCTTCATTCTCGCAATGTATCTTGCCCATGTCCGATTTTTCCTTGCTATGACAGCCATGACGTCTTTCATATTGGTCTTATTCCGGATCCATTCGTTACGTTTCCGGTCACGAGGTGTGGTCCCGAGCATCGCTCTCTTCGTGCCCCTCTGCGCGACTCGGAACTTCTCGGCGGTCTTCTGCGTAAGGGTCATGGTCTCTGTACCGTAGGTGAGCACAGTCATGACACACTGCTCGAAGACTTTCACTTTGACATCCAGGGATATTTTCCCACGTAGAATCTACTTATTTGCACCGAACGCTGCCAAAGACTGCGTGATCCGCCTTTCCACTCCCACTACCTGGTTATCAAAGCCCAGTGTTATCTTATGCCCCAAATATAAGTACTCGGTTACTTTTTCCACTGGAAGCTGGTAGTCTGTGATTTCGAAAATGTTGCTCATAATCTTGATTTTCCCCATTTTTATTTTAAGACCCTTCTCAGATTCCAGTCTCAAATACTCCAACATCGTCATCATATCCCCACTGCTCTCTGAAACTAAAACCAGGTCATCAGCAAACCTCAGATTGGTCATTCATACAGTGAATTTGCTTGTAAGAAGTTGAGAGGCATCTGTCCTCGGGCATTTCGTACTTTTCGCCACGGTTCTCCTTTCTAACAACTCTCGCGTTGAAGTCGCCCATTATTACGGTATACTTTACTTTATCGCTCAGGGATCTTAGGTCTTCGTATAACTCTTCTACAGTTTCATTCGGATGATCCAATATTGGGGCATAAATCTGGATATTTTAGAGATAATTAATTTATTTAGTGACTTTAGATTGTATTTAGTTTATTTAAAATTTTGGTATAAAATAATTGGGTATCCAAGAAGTATTAAGCAGTGTTTGAATTGTTGCACTAAAGAAGACTTTTGTAGAAGATTTTGATATAAACGATTGTATGGGAATAACCCATTAATATAGAACTCCAAATAAGATCATAAATAACATAACATCCAACATAACATCTCATGCGAATAATGTATCTTGTTTTAGATTTCATCATCCCTAAATAAGTAATTTAAATATCCGAATATAAGTCAGAAGTATATCAAAATTATACATGCTAAATATATCTAGCACCACTAATTTATATAATACACACAGTAAAGAAGAATAAAAATGTTTTTGATGGAAAATATTAATAAAAAGAAAAATCAGATGTTTTATAGATCGCTTGAAAATTATAAAATAGTTTGTATAGAAACAAATCACGTTTACCTTTACAGGTTTCATTGAATATTCGCATCCAATTCCTAATCCCATATATCACACAAGACTGTGCGCCAGCTGAACTGGTACCTAAATGTGTTCTCTCGGCCGATTGGCACCGTTCCGATAAAAATTTGCAGCGAAGAACAATTCTATGCGCTTATAAAATATTTATATTCTTCACTCCTCTGCCCTAGAAAAATAATAGGTAAATGTAATATTAACGAAAAACATATTTAAAAGGTAACGCGGAAAGAAGGTGCGGATGAATAGTTGACACAGTGTTAATAAAACCGTACAAGAGGGAACATAAATAGAGACATAATACATTTAACAAATGTATTAATTTTAGTTGTTATATCTTCTTTTTGTGTCGATTTATTTTAGTGCATTTATATACTATAATGCTCTCGTTTGTTCAGGGTTTTCTCTCTACACTATCTTGAGTATACATATTTTAATACCGTTCATTAATATGTCCAAATCAATTTAAATATCTAATTTCAACTAACCAGGAGCGGTTAGATATAAGAATACGTGAAGTTTGCATTTAGTATATTAATAAATAATTAAACTTTGATTTTAACTAACGAAAATAATATTGTAAATTGTTTTTGCCTTATAGGAACATTTCAAATAAATTAAAAGTTTATTATAATTTTATTTATTCTAGCTCTATAACCCTGGGTGGGTCTTGACTGACTGCACTACTTTTTTCTAATTAATATGGTGGTCTTCCATCAATCTGTTGTCAAAAGGAATAATTCATCTTTAGGAGATCTGATTTAATGTTGTCTCTCCAACGCATTCTAGGACGTCCGAGTGGTCTGTTTCCTGTAGGAACCTCTTCCCACACCGACCATACAAGTCTTTCGTCATCAAGCCTGTGTAGGTGACCTCCCATCTTAGTCGTTATGATTTAATCTCTTGGACAATATCGCTGCCGTTGTAAAGCTCTTGCACCTTGGCATTCATTCTAATGCGATACCGATTTGTGGTCGGATCGTACTGGAATCCCAAGATTTTTCTGAGGATTTTTCGTTCGAAACGTTAAAAGATTTTCTTCGTTTGCTTTGGTTATTGTCCACGTTTCGCATCCATATGTTATTAGTCGCCTGATGATGGTTTTATAAATTTTAATTTTTGATGTTCTTGTGCGTATAGACAGCGGTTTGCAGATTGGATTCTGCCCTTCATTTCCTCAGTGACGTCGTTATCAGCTGTGACTGTAGCTCCAAGGTATTTCAAACGTTCTACCCTTTCGAAATTAAAAGTGTTAACTGTGACGTTTTGCCCTATTCTATCTCTCCGTCCCATTCTATTTATATACATCTATTTGTTTTTTTCTTCATTCACTTTTAGTTCCACTTCACCCGTTGTTTTTTCGATCTTGTTGAAAATGTCTTCTACGGTTATGATGGAGTCTCCAATGATATCGATGTCATCTGCGTATGCTAATAGTAGTTTTGAGCCTTTAGTTGTTAGACGAGGCTGAAAAGCAACGGTGACAGGGCGTCGCCTTGTTTAACACGTTCAATGCGTATTCAAATGTTAAACATTCGTGCGGATCTGCAAAAATCAACCCGCAAAAGAAACAGTGTAGTGTGAAAGCGGCTTACGGAACCACAAAAAAGTGAACAGTTCAGGCAATTGGTGCATGTGTGCTCGCCAGATATCTAAAAATACCTACAAAAAACTATATTCCCAAAAAATTATGGAATATCAAAAAAATATACAAGACTACTTTTTATTCACGTACTAATATAATAATATAATATCATACAACTAACCTAGAATACTAGTACTTATGAAAAAGTCTGAAGCATGGTTCTAAACATAATCCAGGAGTTTCTGGACATTCACGGCAGCAAAATAATGACAATTTTCGTATCTTACTAGTTTACCAGCAATTTTTGCATCGCCTTCTCGTGTTGCCCCTACTATCCTTCTCATAGAATCTTGGCAAATGAATTTTTGTTGTGGGTTGTTGGGGTAGGGTAGATGGGGGTGGTCCAAGTAAACTTCTTATTACGGATAGTCTGAAGTCATACGATGAAATTTTTAGGATTTCAGAAATATATAAATAGTAGGCATTCAATAAAATTGACTGAAATATATGAATGCCCTGTTTCTTATACCATCGAATGATTTTAAGTTGGCATGGGTAATGGCCAACATTTGATCACGAAAGTCTACACCACTCATAAATTTATTTTACTCTGCTACCATCGTAGGGCATTTGGCATTGTTTTCCGAGTCTATTTGTGGTGTTGATAATCTCACCGTAAAATTTCGATAATATGGTTAGGATTTCTCGGCGGTCCTTCTATTTAGTCACACAAATTCCTGTTTTCTTATATTGGCTAACACTTTCACCACTTTTTAGTTTTTTACTTACATCTTCAGGGTTACCTTTCCTATTGATCCTCAAAGTACCCGCGACGAAAGTTTTTTCTTTCAATAAATTTTCTACCAGTTGCACGCTGGTGTAATAGTTATCCATGAAAAGGGAATGTCGGATTCCTGTTCTGCCTTTGATTAGTTTCATGACAACTTTTTGAGTGTGCTTTCTGCCTCCCAATTCTATATCCGCAGATCCACCATAGATAATAATTTTTAAAGAAAAACCGCAAGACTCCGCAAGTATATATAGTTTGACACCATATATCATTTTTGTGCCTATCATATAACTAACGATTCCGCAATCGATAAATTTTGTTTAGGCACATATATAATATTTATTCGGTCATTGAAAAAATGGATCAGGGGTTTTATTTTATCGAGGCTTGAACTGTCTTCATTATTGCTACTGAAATGCAATGCTCTCAATATGAGAAAGAACCTATCTTTAGAAATAAACCGTGAAAATACCTTCATTTTGAAAAGGTAATCATTTTTCCAATAATTGCTAATCCTATTCAAACGTACCGTTCCCATATGAAATACTAGCCGTAGCCATATTTTGAACTCCTCGACTGTAATGTCTTTCAACTGAGTTATACGACTACTATTCCCTAATGATCGTGCTAGTATTTCGACAGCATATCCATTTGATCGATTGATAATCAGATTGTAAAAATTATCATCAGCAACTAGATGGAAATAGTCTATAGGATTAGAACCCATTAGTAGATCTTTTATTCCTGGTATTGCATAAAACGGAATTCGTGTAGCAGGCTGCTGAGAATGTGACCAATCTGGTGCAATGCTTTCGTTGTCCGAATCACTATCACTTTCTCTGTCCGATTCACTAATAATATCACTCTCATATAAAATATCTTCAAAGTCACTATCACTATCTTATTTCTCATCCATTGGAGCTTGGGTTTTTGCTCTTTTTGAAGTAGACGGACGATCCATTGTGGCACAGCCCCCAAATTAAAAAAAAATGAAAGCTAAACAAAAGTATATTTAGAACAGTAAAAAATGTTTTTATAAAAATATCGCGCACAAATTTTTTCAGTGTAAACGCACATTTCCCGGTAATTTTGCAAAACTTCATACGTGCCAGCAGTCACGAGACAATATGCAAACGGGCGTATAATAGTGCGCATTCCGTAATTGCGTTTCAAATTAATATTCTAGTGACGTCATATGTAGGCGCAAACCTTAGTTCAAAAAATACCGCGAGAGGGAGCAGGCTTAGAATGAATAGCGTGAAGATTCAAATTTATACTTCACGCCAAACTGAATGTTTGGTAGCATACTCTGATGACGTAACACTTAGGTAAAAACCTTGGTTTCAAAATTGCCGCGAGAGGGAGAAGGCTTAGTTTGAATCGCAAATTATCGCCTCGGTGAGCGTTTTCGTCTTCAACGAGTTTTATGTTTATATTTATAAGTGAACACGACTCCCGTGTCGTCAGCGTGGCTATAATGTATATATGGACACGGGAGTCGTGTTCAACGCATTCAACACGTTAAGCCCATCGTTTATTTCGAAACTACTATATAAGACTGTTATTTACTCGTACTTTAGATACTCCACCCTACATACAAACCTTTGTCATATGAATGAGCTTTTTGGTATTGAAAGTTCTGCCATCGCATTCCTTTATTGCACACCTGTTTTTCCTAAATCCGGCTTCATTTTCTCCCAGGAGGCTCTCTGCACATAGTAGGATGTTTGATAGAACTTTATGTGCGGTGTTTATCAGTGTGATTCCTCTGTCATTTTTTCGTGTCTCTTTCGTTCTTTTTTTGTGAATTGGCACTATGATGCTTTCTTTACATATTTTTGGTATTTTTTCTATTCCCCATATAAGAGTTATTAGTCGGTGAATTTGGCGATGTAGTGCCTCTCCCCATATTTTGGAAATTCTGTCGGTGTCTCGTCCGATCCAGGTGCCTTGTAGTTCCCCAGTTTATTTAATGCCTTTTGGGTTTCCTCGATAGAGGGTTCTTTGACTGGTAGGTCCACTGTGATGTATGTTTCTTCTTTGTTCGGTTATTTTTGTTTTAAAAGATCTTTAAAATATTCTTTACACTTTTCAATTTGGTCTTCGTTATTCAGTATCATGTGGCCTTGGTTGTTTTTTAGTATTGGTATGGATCTGGGCTTAAATCCTCTCATCTCCAAAGAAATTGCTCTGTAGAACTCTCTAGAGTCCGGTTTGGGACGATCTCTTTCCATTGTTTCATACTTCTGTCGTTCATATCTTCTTTTCTTCGCTCTTATTAGTTTTCTTGTTTCTTTCCGACAGTTTGCGTATTTCTCTCTACTTTCGTTTGTTTGTAGTTTTATCATCCTCTTCCTCAGTGTTTGTCATTTCCCATCTGTTTGTGGCATTCTTCGACGAACCATGTTTTCGTCCTTTTTCTTTTATTTTTTCCAAAGACATTTTCGGCGGTGTTATTATTTCTGTTACATCCCATAGCTTTTCAATTTCTCTACTTTCTGTTTCAGAGTTTAGTGTTTGTTTGAGTTTTTCTCTATTTTGTTGTTGTCTTGTTTCATTTTGCAGTTCGTCCATGTTCCATTGTTGTGTTAACTTGGTTTTGTTTTATTTGTCTGTCGATATTCTAGTTCTGAATTTTGCTCGGACTAAGTAATGGTCTGTGTCCCCATCTATTCCTCTGAGACTTCTCCCATCCAAAATGTTGCTCGCGTTATCCGCATCTATAATGATAAGGTGGTTCTGGTTTCGGGTATTGTTATCGTTCGAGACTCAGGTCTGTTTATGAATGGCTTTTTGTGGGAATATGGTTGATTTTTTCAGCATATTATTACCTGCGGCTGATTTAAATTAAAAGTAAACTGATTAATAATAATATTTTGAAAATATGAATGAAACATTTTGTAAATTTGTAATTTTTTTTAAATTTAAATAGAAAATTATCCACATACATGTTTAATTAATTAATATATTTCAATTAATATGATTTGAATAGGCAAGTAATTCAATTAATAATCTCTGTATAAATTGATAAAAATCCTAAAAAAATAAATTGTCTTAGTAACTATTTGCGCAGAATGCATAGAACACTACAGGCGCATCGAAACATACACAAATGTACAAAAATTGAAGTTGACAGAGATAAATTGCAAAACGTGATTTTGCGTGTAACCTAATTAAGATCGATTTTGTGTCGGACAGACATTAACAAAATAAGTATGGAAAAAAGGCAAATTGAGATATCTTATGAATGAATGAATATTATGGATCAATCTTGCGTTATATAAGCAAATGTGTGTGTGTATTTGTGTGTCCTTCTAGTTGGTAGGTGTTCACTACGTAACTGCGCGTACTATACATTGTAGACCTGTTTTACTACATCAATGAATAATAACGATGTACATTAAATATAGACGAAGCGAATTTTATTGTCTCTGGAAATATTACGTCTGAAAACCAACACGAAGCAAATATGCAGTCAAAATGGAATATATATATATATATATATATATATATATATATATATATATATATATGTATATTTATATATATATATATATATATATATATATATATATATATATATATATATATATATATATATATATGATATTTACCAATCTGCAGGCGTGCTAAAAAACCTATATATTGGTAACTACAAAATTTATACAGTGAAAGAGATTAAATTCTTAAAATTACATCTAATACCTACATAAAACTACTATACCTATAAATCTGCTCCGGCAAGTCCCGTACCGTCGCTAAATATTAAGCAAAGAAGACCTAATTACTTACTCTTATGCATTGTCTTATGCATATCTATTTGGTATAATTATATGGGTGTCTTCATCGAAAATTGAGTATTGACAATTCTTGCCAATAAGAATTATTACGGTTATCAATATAAATAACTCTTATGGTTTATCCTATTTCAGAGGGAAAAGAAGAAATTTAAATTTAAATTTACTGAGTCGGTATATATTGTATGTTGCACTAATAATAAAGGAAAAAAATGTTCCCAAACAAACAGAACAAACAATAATACATTACGTATAAGAATAATTATATACATTATTTCAAAGAATATATGAATGTATGACTGAAAAGAAATTACACGCGGTGTCGAAAGTAAAAAAAAACCAAATATATTAAGCATAATTATTTTTAACAATTTATTATTTATTAACATTTATTAACAAACGAGTGTTAGATATTTAAAGAGACAGAGGTATGCCCTAGATAACTATTAAAATATTATTCTTGTTAAATACTCGTCTAATATATATATATATATATATATATATATATATATATATATATATATATATATATATATACAGGGTGAGCCATTTGAGGTGACATCTCCGTATCTTTAGAGTGACGAAAAAAAATGACGTCAAAAGGGAATTTTATTGATTTCGAAGGGCTGACACAGTGGTTACAATTTCTTTTTTGTCAACGTTTTTTCAATGGGAACATGTTATTTTTTATCAAGACATTTTGCCCACTATTTAGACGAATCCAGCGATCCACGATATCACGAACTTGAAATGTATGACCTTGAAATATATATATATATATAATATATTCTTTATTATTCAATATTCTTTATTATATTTTTCCATTCACTGCTGTTTCTCGCTGTACATATAAAAGAAATTGTCAATATAACGCACATCATGTGCTGCTAAGCTGCGCAATGAACCAAAACCAGGAGAACGCAGATTCGAAACTACCAAATCTAAATGAGATAAAACTGATAATCAAAGAGGTCAAGGATAACAAAGCACCACGGAGAGATGGCATTGTGGCAGAAATGTGGAAGATAGGAGGAGAGATCGCTGCAATAAGAATTCATCACCTTATAGAAGAAATATGGAAAACGGACAGATGAAATGACTGGAAATTTACACTCATACCTTCACTTCATAAGAAAGGTAATCGAACGGACCCAAATGATTCCAGGGGGATCTTTCTACCTACAATCGCTTATAAGATACTATCTAAAGTTCTGTTGAGCAGAGTGGAAGAGCAGGCTGATCACCTCATTGGAGAATACCAAGCTAGTTTCCGAAAAGGAAGATCATGCGCCGAACAGATATTTAATCTAAAAAGCACTCTGCGGACAAAAGCTCTAAGTAGCAAGAGCACTGTACTTATCTTTGAAGACTGTAAAAAGGCATACGACTCAATTGACATAGAATCATTATTTAGTACCTTTAAAGAGTTTGGAACAAAAAAGGATAGAAATCATCAAACAAACACTGACAAATACCAACTCAAAAATCAAGTCCTGCGGGGAAATTTCTGATCCGTTTGAAATTAAGACAAGGCAGATAAGGCAGGGAGATGATTATCCCTATTAATAAATGATATCCTAGGGAGAGGCCCTGAATTCGGAAAGGATAAAAGGAATACGCTTTGGGAGGGAAAGGAAAAACCTGGAAATCAAATGTTTAACTTTTGACGATGACCCTGCTACTTTAGCCAATAACCGAGAAGACGCTCGAAAGATGCTTGAGTATCTTCATCAAATTGCAGTAAAAACGGGTCTTCAAATCTCCTATGAAAAGACAGACTATACGGATTACAAGCAACAAATTGAGAGGTACATGGAGGTTAATCATGGGACGATAAAGAGAACAGAGAACTTTAAATACCTGGGGGAATGGATCCAACCCAACGGACTAGATAAGGAGGCGAATAAAGGAACAGACCTGTAAGAGACTTAGACCTGTCCTACAAGCTAACGCAGAACAAGTACAGCAAACGGCCATTATCCTACAAGGCCAAAATCAGACACTATAAATCGATAGTACAACCTGAAGGATTGTGCGCCTAGGAGTGCCTAATTTTAAATAAAAAGGGGGAGTATAAAGAACTCGAAAAGACAGAAAGGAAGATTCTGCGGAAAATACTCGGACCACAGAAAGGGCTGATGGTACTTGGAAGATGAGTAAAAACGAAGAACTATAAATATACTGAGAAGATTACGAACCCAATGAGGCAGCGTAGGTTGCAGTTCTACGGACACCTACGAAGAATGGATGAATGCAAACTGACCAAAAGGATCTTCAACTACATCTTGGGGTTAAAGGCCACATCTAAATGGGTAGATGAGGTGGAAAGGAATGCGGCAGAAATTGAAATCACACTACAGATGGCCCTCAACAGAAGAGAGTTTAGAAGGAGGGTAGACTGTATAAAAGCATTTTAGGAGAAACCAACAATGAGGAGGTCCCAACGGATGATTTCCGATTAGGAAAAAAGAAAAGTATCGAACGTATGAAGAGGTTTTGGGTGGAGAAAAGAGGAAAAACGAGTCTTAGTCTTAACTTTTTTGCAATCCATAGTTGGCCAAATTTAAAGAAAAAGAAAAAAAAGGCATGACGGTTTATTTAATTATTTATTCTAGCTCTACAATCCTGGGTGGGTCTTGGCTGACTGCACTACTCTTTTTACTTAATATGGTCTTCCATTAATCTGTGGTCAAAAGAAATATTCATCTTTTGGAGATCTAATTTAATGTTATCTCTCCAACGCATTTTATGACATCGGAGTGGTCTGTTTCGTGTTGGAACCTCTTACAACACCAATCTTGCAAGTCTTTCGTCATCAAGCCTGTGTACGTGACTTGCCCATCTTAGTCGTTGTGATTTAATTTCTTGGATTAGCTTTATACCTTCTTTCTAGATTTTACCTGCTTTCTTTCTTAATCACTTCACTCATCTTTCATACCTTGCTCAATAAAATGTTCCCTTCATCTCTACCATTGACGTGTCGTTCGTGAAGAAGCGAGTTAAAAGGAACGAGTCGGTAGAAAGATCGACACTGATCGATAATGATAGGTCTCCAGTTTTTAATGGAATTTGATATGGGAATGAACAGATAGTTTTTTTTTTTACTGCAACAAGTTTAAAAAAGAATTCAAGTTTAAAAAAGGTAAAAACTTTTCAGTTCTTACAGAATTAATGGATAACCCATTATTTGATGAATTTAAAATTTCACTATATTTTAACCATCGCCGAGTTTTTGGCAAGTTTCTTGCGGGGCCGTAATTCGACTGTCGGCGCGCCACATAGTAAACATGGACAGAGAGACAGGGTGATAAGCGAAAATAGCAAAGACGCAACAAGTGACTTTTTCATTATAAAAGATACAGTGTTGAGAACCAAAATGGAGAAAGAATAAGGTTTTTGGCTAGAGGTCTGCGAGGGATCTCACTGTAGTTTTTTCAGATCCCTCATTCAAATCTGAAGCATATAGGTGTGACCAAATGGTGTTATATGGCACAACGATACGAAAAAGCAGGAAGCAGAAATGCTATCGAAAATGAACCTAACATATGCCCTTGGGAAAAACTATGGTAAATTATCATTTCGTCTACAAGAGAGCCACAAATAAAAGAAAAGAAATAAGAAAATTTTTGAACTGCACCGAATTGTTGTTATCAGAACATACTGTGAATAACAATCATACGAATAAAACAAAGAAAGCAATACGTCATTTGGTGATTCGCAAAAAGCAGTGCGACAAGCCCATTAGAAGGATGTGGGTACTATATTATCGTATTATTCTTTTGGGATGAGCGCCAAAAAAGTCAGGAAAAGAGTCGAAAAACTATATTTATGTTTCTGTGCTTCTTCCATTAGATTACTTTCATAAATCAAAAGAAGAACAAAGAAGAGCGTATATTTGGGTGACGGGGTCCCCACGGAAGTACACCCGTCATTCAGATATAGGTGACGCGGCGACGAATGTGTTAATATGTAAAAATATTATATAACTTGTTATTTTGACAGATATATAAATTTAATGAATTTATCTACGACCACTATAGTAAATGCCCATTATTGTACAGTTCGTCGACTATGTAAATACATCATAACACACACGTCTGTAATAGTCCGCGATTAAGAAATTGTGATTGATAACACACACGGGCGTTTGGTTTACGATTCGTTGATTGGTTGAGAGCTGCTACTACGTGCTCATACGTTCAGCGCCCCCCGTGCCACAATTCATACTAACGGAAATTTATATTGCGTACATTGGGTTTCCTATATCTATTAGCAATCTTATTCCTGTTTATCCCAAATAAGTAATGTAACCATTAACAATAAGAATTTATATATTTTCATTTCTATCAAGTTAATTAATGTCGAGCAACAGTTATATATGAAAATACAACTGTTTGTTTATAATAATTTTAAATAATGATATATAAATAAACATAACCTAAAAAGAAATAAATTTGTTACATCAAATATATATTTCTTATTAAACAGAAATAAATTAGTGTGGTCGTAGATAAAGTATAGTACATAACTCGAGTTGTAAGGCGTAGTAAAGCTCGAGTTGTAAATTACGTACTCGCAGAATTACGCACGACCCGCGTAGCGGGGAGACCCTATATCTCTTGTGGATCCACATCCTTCTCATAGGCTTGTCATACCGCTTTTTGCGAATCACCAAATGATGTATTGCTTTCTTTGCTTTATGCGTATTATTATTATTCACAGCATTTTTTGATAACAACAATTCGGTGAAGTTCCCAAAATTTTCTTATTTCTTTTTTTTATTTGTGGCACTCTTGTAGACGAGACATTCCATTCTTCTTTTATTTTATACCTCTTACAACTCTTGTTACGCAATATCCTATAACACTATTGAAACTATTAACACCTTGTTAAATGTTTAAATTTATATAACGGTGCAGAACAAGTTATATAATATATTTACATATTATATAGAATAGTTAAAACATAGTGAAGTTTTTAACTCAGTTCTTAAACCCTTCACATTCGAATGAAATGCGCGTTGCGGTGTCATATACATGTGATCTTATCACATATACATGACGTCTTAGAGACGTCATTGTATTTCAAGGGGTTAAAGATGTCCGAAAGATTTGTTCTTAAGAAAGTCGCTGCCCGAAAATATTCATTTTGCACATCACTAGCTCCCATCACTCTATGCAATCCAAGCAAATTAATTTTCCTTTAATTTTTATCCATCTACTACATTTTTCTTCATTTTCAAACCTAAATATTTTATGGAGAATTTTAACCGACTATCAAATCCTTAGCAGACTACGAATTTCAGTTCGGTTTTTATTAGAAACGAACACGGCATGCAGAAGTCCGTGTTAGCTTCAGATGAGGCAACTGCATTAGGCCGTCGTCAGATTCGTAACGCACGTCCAGTTTAATATATATATATATATATATATATATATATATATATATATATATATATATATATATATATATATATATATATATATATATATATATATATATATATATATGTATTGGTTTATTATCATTAAACCATGCAGCATTTTGGTCGATCCCGAATATCTGCAAATATATATTCTCAATAAAATATGTCGATTTCTATATAATATATATTTTTATAATATTTCTTTATTAAAAATCACGGCGCCTCCAGAAGATTTTATAACGAAATTTGTTTGTTAATCTTAAATCTAAATTTCTTTTTAATGCATTTTTATTTCTATCAATAAATATACAGGGTTATGATAAAGTAATGCACATAATTTATAAAACGCACTATGTTTCTGGGTGACAGGAATTGTTCAAACTGTGTCCCGTTATCTGACATGGTGCAAGACAATGGTAGACCTGATTTACAGAGCTACCGATCATCTGCGGAGTTATACGAGTCATTTCATGTCTAATTCGTTCCATTAAGTCTTCTAAATTGTCTGGTCGGTTAACGTAGTTAACCCGACTTTTTAAATGTCCCCACAGAAACAAATTAAGGGGATAAGATCAGGTGACCTAGGTGGCCACTCCATTGGTCTACGTCTTCCAATTCACCTTCCTTCAAACTGTTTATCCAGAAACCTTCGAACATTAAGACCATAATGTGGGGGTGCACCATCTTGTTGGAACCAAATACTGGGATCCAAGTTTTCCCTATTATTTGGATCCGGAAATGCAGCAATTAGATCCGGAAGCACTGCCATACGAAGATGTTCCAATTATCGCTCAGTTTTTAAATTCCCGCGAAAGAAATAAGGACCAATAAATCTTCCCCTGACGATTCCTACCCGAGCATTCATTTTTTGGGGGCGCTGGGTGTGTTTTGTCTGAAACCAGTGGGGATTCTCCCGAGCCCAGTAGCGACAAGTGTCTCGATTTACTCTATCACTAAAATAAAACGTTACCTAGTCTCAAAATTCTACTATTAAGCAAAATTAAATTTTCGTCATAATGCGTCATGAAGATTTCACAAAATTCCGAACGTGTGTGCGGATCATCATCTGAGAGTTCGTGAACAAGTTGAACTATGAATGGGTGCAGTTTTTTTTTATTAAAAACTTTACTATAAGCGAATAATCTCTGTTGTAGTTGCGAGAGTTGTCTTCTAATGACAGCAAAATATTTAACCCTACATCTTCGTTTATTTCTGGTCTTCCAGATTTTGGATCCGTCACGCTTCCCGTTTCATTAAATTTTGCAACAATTCTGCTTACTGTGCTTCTAGTAATTGGAGGTCTATCAAAATGTGTTTCGTTAAATAAAGCACATGCTTCTTCATGACCTGGAGGTCTATGGCCGTAACCTACCATCATTAGAATTTCTATCCTCTCTCTTTCAGTTAAAGGATCTATAATAATAAAGTTGGTATGACGCTAATTGTAAGACAACTGAGACACTGACAAACAGTTGTTTTATTAAAACAATTGATAAAATTGATTAAAACAAATGTTCTTTCTAGGTAACTTTAAGTTTTAATTCTTTAAATAATTAGTTATTTTTTTCAAAAAATCAAAATATAGTTTATTTTGTTTTTTATTAATTCTCTCAGTTTTTTTCTTATATGACCCCTACTTCAATTATTTTTTTATAATGCAGAAAAATAAGCTTTATCAAAAAATGTAAAAAAACTAGCTTCCAATTTAAAAAAAATATTGATGACGTCATAATTTTGACAAATTTGACGTTTTATTTTCTTGATTTATGTTCAAAGACGCTGAATAAAATAAGCTGTTTGACGTATTTTTGCATTTTTTTCAAAAATGAACAAAGTTTGTTGAATAAATTTTGTGCATTACTTTATCATAACTCTGTTTATTGATAGAAATAAAAATGCATTAAAAAGAAATTTAGATTTAAAATTAACAAACACATTTTGTTATAAAATCCTCCTGAGGCGTCGTGATTTTTAATAAATAAATATAATAAAAAATATATCATTATATAGAAATCGAAATATTTTATTGAGAATATATATTTGCGGATATGCGGGATCGACCAAAATGCTGGGTGGGTAAATGATAATAAACGAGCAATCTTAATTTTTAAGAGGAGCCACCCTAAATATAAAATGTTGATACAATTATATAACATGTAAGCCCGTAGGAGGCTATGCTTACTGAACTGAAGAACTGAACAATAAACGAAGCGTCTGCGGACACATATTGAATTTTATCGAAGCATGTGTACTTTATAACACATATTGGAATCACACATAAAACTTACGAACATATAATATATTTTTCTTACGTTATATATTCGGCCATTCCCATTCGTGTTTTTATTTCTTTTCAGCTTCTTCAGTCATTCGTTATAGTGGTACTTAAATATTTATAGTTGTCAACCTGCTTCAGCATTTCACCTTTCACAATTAATTGCAAATCTTCAGCTTTCCTGATCTTTATTTTCTTTGTCTTTTTCTGATTTATCGCTAATCCGAATTCCCTTTCCATATCTTCGAGTTGCTTGACTAGTACCTTAAGATCTTCTGTACTTTCTGTGAACAGGAGTGTGTCATCAGCAAACCTTACGGATATAACTCTCCTTCCTCCAATATTTTCGCCTTTATTGCCTTTCCAACATTCCGACATTATGGATTCTGCGTAAATATTTAACAGGGTGGTGGATAAAGGACACCCCCCTCTCACACTCTGGCCAAGATGAAACCAATCTGTAAGCTTACTATCGAATCTTAAAGCTACCTGCTGCTCCAAATACAACTGTCTTATCAACCTTCTGTCCTTTCAGTTCACCCCTTTTTCCTTCAGAATAACCATTAATTTTTCCCACAATATACAATCAAATCTTTTTACCATTTCGACCAAATACAAACTTAGATCTTTTCCTTTTTCAATGTACCTTTCACCTATTGTTCTTACACATCCAATCCAATCTCTTGTACCCATTCCTTTTCTAAATCCGAACTGTCATCACGTTTTCTTTCATTATTCTCTCGAGCCTTCTATTTAACACTCGCAAAAATATTTTCGCTGCATGTCCTACTAGACTGATAGTTCTGTGCTCACCGCACTTCATTGTGCTTATCTTTTTAGCCAGATGATTTTTAGCCAGAGATCATGAGCGTCTTCAGGAAGTCTTCTGGCCATACTTCTGATTCATATATCTTACTACATAAAGATGTTAATTCACTCATTCCTTTTTTCTGAAGACACCTCAATATATCTACTGGAATTCCATCCACTCCAGCAGCTTTGCCTGCTTTCATGTCTTTCATTGATCTTCCTACTTCTACGATCATATTGCCGGCTACCATGTTGTCTGAACAGACCAAGTCTTCTCTTTTCATTTCCAGTACCCTTGGATTTTCATCCGTTTTATACAGGTCTTTCATATATTCTTCCCATCTATTAAGGATTTCTTTCTCGTCTTTCAATACTTTTCCGTTCTTATCTTCTACTTCATTACTACAAACTATTCTTGATGTTCTATCCCAAATAATCTCTTTTATTTTGATGTAAACAATGTCGTGCTGCCAAATCTTTCCAGTTCTTGCATTTCATTACAAAGGTTTTCCAGCCACTTTTTCTTAGCTTCATCAGTTTCTTTTCTTAACTCTTAACATAACTCTTTTCTTAACGTGTTTAGCTTTCGATATGTTCTCCTTGCTTTATCTGTACAGATGTTTTTGTACCTTCTTCTCTTATCTATCTTTGCTATCAGTACCTGATTTATCCAAGGCTTTTTTGTCCTTATTCCTTTCTTATAACCAATCTTCTGTTTTTATTACTCCTATTTTAAATTTGTTCCATTTTCCATCAACATCTTTCTCTAGCGGTTTAAGATTCATTATCTTCATCCATCAACTTTCCCACCTCGTCTTTCCATTTTAGTTCCATTTTTATTTTTTCCGTGCTCGTTTCACCTTTTTAAGCCTTAGGCTACGGCCTGAGTGAAAATGTGCTGAGCGGGGAGCGGGGCATGCAGTTAAAGCGGGCAGTGGGCGTACAATGTCTGGCCTGAGTGATGAGCGTGGCGTGCAGCGTGCAGCTGCATCCGGCGCCGCGGTCTCCCACTCACCTCAGTGTCCTAGCCTAGCTCAAGTCTCAAGAAATCAGTTCCATAGACAGCGTTGTGGTGGTCAAGTTGATTTACCATCATGGCATCTTATAACGTTTTTGACATGTTTTTTTGTGGAAAATTCTTTATTAAAAATGGACCTATTACCAAAGGATGGTCCTAGTGCTGTTGTTAAACAAAGAAAAAAGTTTGGAGAATCTTTTGCTTTGTGCTTGATATTTTTAAAGAGGGGCTGACTTGATAACCAAATTTCTGGTTTAGCCTGAATATGGGAAATAATGTCCTCAAACGACATACTGTACGCTGTAGAGAAACGCTAATCACAAACTGATTTGACATGAGCGTGCACGCCACGCTGCCCACCACGCTGGACGCAAGCGCAAACGCCCTGCTAACTTACCAAGCTACTCCTTACTCAAGATACCTGCTATTAAGACCACGTGTTTGAGATGCACGCTGCACGCCACATCCGCTGCACCACGCTCTGTTTGAGCGGGCACTCAGGCCGTAGACTAAGTCTGATTTCAGCCATAAGCAGAACATGATCACTGTATATATCCGCACCCGGTAATCCACACGCTCGTTTCACTCCGTTCCTGTATCTTTCTTCTACTAGAATGAAATCAATTTGACTTCTGTAACGATCTCCAGGCGATTTCCAAGAGTACAGTTTTCTTTTATGGTTTTTAAATCATGCGTTTGTAACTATCATTTTTGTTTCTTTGCAGAAATCTACCAGCCTATCGCCTCTCTCATTTCTCTTTCCAATTCCGTGCAGGCCAACTATTCCTCCTTCTCCTCCGGCTCCTACAACAGCATTCCAATCCCCCTTTACAATTTTACAACAGCCACCTCCTTCATTATATCCTCTATGTTTGAATATAAATCTTCTACCTCCTCGTACTCACGGTTTGCAGTTGGCATGTATACTTGAATAACTAGTATATTCTGTGGCACCGCGTTCGGCTTTAAAGCTATCACTCTATCACAGCCATAAATCCCTTTGGTTGTAGCCTGTGCAGTGAGCCCCGTGGTACATCTGTCTCTTGCGGAGTAGTGCTCCGCAGTCTTTGAGCAGATGTATTGGGTTTCCTCTTCTGAGCCACATAATCTGCATCCGTCACCCTCCTCTAGGCCTAGGGCCTTAAGATATTTCCTAAGTCTGCAGTGTCTCGTCAGGACTCCTGTCCGAATTCTAAGCTTGTTCCTGCTTAATTTCAGGAAAGCTTTTGTTCTCTTCTGGTTAAAAGTTCCCAGCATCACATTGGACTGCCTTAGCCCTGGAAGTTCTTTCCAGGTTTTAATCCATTGTTCTCTTGTTTCTTCATCTAAACTTTTGTGGATTGTGTTCACAATCATGCCGCAAAAGGTACCTCATTTCTGGCCTTAGTTACAAAAGTTGGTGTGTTCCCGACGTTATACACAATTAAGTTCTCTTTAATGAAGTATTCTAAAAGGTACTCACCTTTCTTATTAGTGTCCGTGCTGCGCCACATCTCGTTGTGGACGTTCGCGTCACATCCCAAGATGAGCCTTCTCCTAATACAGTGCTCGACCAGCCTTTGTACCTCCATAGGTGGTATGCTGTTACTATCACCAGGGAAATATGCTGATGCGGTGGAGGCCGTCGGTCTTGATGAGGACCTGTATGGGAACTAAGTCCCGCGTTAAGAATTCTGAAAGGCATAAGTAATTAATGTCCTTCCTTGCCATAATACAAGTTCTAGTGGAGGCCTCACGGCTGTCCCATACCAAGGTACATTCCCTGTTGCTGAGGCCTCTGATCTTACCTCCGTAGGTCCAGATTTCTTGCAGCAGAGCTATCCCTAGGTGTTGTTTGATGAACATCCTAGCCATCACAGCCAAGGCTGCCTTGGCATGGTGGATGTTCATCTGGGCTATTTTGATGCGCCTGCTGGTCATTTTTGGTTTGTGACAGGAGGCGGCAAGTCCTCCTCTGTCCCCACCAGAACAACATCTACCTTTGCCTCCATAGACTTGGCTGGATTGCTCTGCCTACGAGTGTGAGGTCGAGGTCGTCATCCCGGTAATCCGGGCTGACTTCCTCGTTCACGGCCTTGTCCATTAAAGTTCAGCAGAGGGAGTTGCCGCCACCACTGTTCCCTCCACCACTGTTGAGGTCGTAACTTCCGAAGGAGGGACCGCTGTGGCTGCCACTACCTCTCCATCTGCTTTTTCTGTGGCGTCGTTCTGCCGCCGATGGACTTTGATCCGCCCGAACCTATAATGGAGGCTATGGTTGCCCTACGCTATAGCTCCAGTGGACTCTTCGCCAATTCCTATTGTTAGGAGTTGACCACCACTTTCCACCCGTCACCCAAGGACCTTCTATTCGAAGATGTTAAGTTCTTTGTTTTGCGCCCTAAGGTAGTTGATGGAGGCCTCCGGGGTTTGGTCCCCGCTCTTAGAGAATAACATGGTGATGACGTGTGACTTGGGAATATCATCACCCAATTTCGTCACCAGAGCTCCTCCTTCCCAATGTCTTAGGATAGGCGCTCTCGTCATCAACCATTTTCCCGTCTGTTCGTTTGCACAGTCGACAAAGACTAGTCCCGGTTTGAAGTGTATTCCTTCAAACTGTATCTCGTGAGACCAGTCTACGACTGTCTCCTTCAAAATTACTTGCTCAAGAGCAGGCATGTCCTTCTTACTCATGGGATTCCTTAGGTAGTCTCTGGATATCACACCAACACAATCACATTGGTTACACACCTGGAGAGTTCCTTACTCATAAGCAATCCTACTCCGCTTTTCGCACTTTTCTTACTACGGAAGAAGAACTTTGCACTTTCACAATTTTCCTCACCCTGCCCTTCCCATCTTGCTTCACTTACACCAATCATATCCAGTCGGGTTTTAATCATTTCTCGTCGTAGATTTTCAAATTTTTCTCCTTTTAGTATCCCTGTTTTCAAGTCCCTATTCTCAATTTACCTTCCTCTTTTTCTTCCTTTTTCTTGTATGCATTCTTCATACACTGTTTGCCCCAGTGATCCGAGTTGGAGTCAATTTTACCTCCGTATAATTTAGAATTCCAAGAATTCATATTTCTTTCCACCTTTTCCTGGCATTTTGTCTTGGGATACTGTAAGGTATATCCCCTTTCCTTGCCTTCTCCATCCTGATTCCGTTAATTCTATTGAATTCTTCCGCCTTTGGGGGTGATTTTTCACTCCCTGCCTAGTGCCCCAGTCCTATACCCGCTGATCCACCAGGATCCAGGGATACCGCTGGTACTATAGGGGTGACTTCTTATACCGGAAGTCCCTCGGTCGATAGGTCAAAATGGCATAAGATTCATTTAAACGACTTGAAATTAACACAAAATGTGGTCTTTCCGCACAATATTTTCTTTTCAAAAGACAAATCACTAAAAAAGAGTCACTATTTGTACAATTTTTTACTTTAATTTCGCTTTATATCTCAGCAAAGTTATAAAGAGCAAAGAGAAACAACCTTTTTGAAATAGGTACATTAAATCATAGAAAAAGATTTTAGGCAAATTAGTCATAAAATCGAATTGTTATTATTAAGGTTTTGCTTTAATTAAAAAGAAATTTTCTTGTATTATAAAAAAGTGAGATTAAGTTAGCCTAATCTATTGGTGCTAAATTGCAAAAACACATTTTTATTCTTCAGAGGGTAATGCTAGTAGACGCATTTAATCTTGTTTGGAGTTGATAACGGTTGTGGTATGATTTGTCTTATATTAAATTTTATGAATAATAATAATAATACTTGTACACAAATTTTATGGGTTTACTGCAAAAATCCGTCTAGTCCATGCAAGCTTGACTGCGATATCTCAACCGTTAATTCTTAAAAAACGCCAGTTCACTTAAGGACCTATGTTATATATTCCGCTGACATAGAAACTGACAACTAATTTTGCATATAAAGAAGAATGGAATTTTTTTTTCTTTTAATTTCATTAATAATTAAAAAAAATATTAGTCCTTCCTCCTCTATTCACACACTTTTACTATATGTTCTACCGTTTCGCAAAGCAGCCCTAGGTAGCTTGATTTGAAATGGCTTTTCAGGTCTTGTGAAGAATTTGCTTTGATGTAATCAGACTCTGAAAATGGAGTATATAACCACAAAGTGTCAGGTCAGGCGAGTAAGAAGGCTGCGAAAGAACATTCAAGAGATTTTTGGTACAAAACGTATATCCAAATTTTAGAGAACTAATCAAAAAGGTACGAAAAGTTGTAATTTTGTTTAAAGGGCCTCCTACTAAAAACTACAAATTACAGGATTACGAACAGAAGGAAATCGCAAGGAAAATTGAGTGGAAAAGAGATTGAAAGCCTAGATAGAGCAGTTTATGTAACATGTTCGGTCACATTTGCAGAATGAATGAAAATCGGTTTCCACGCAAACTAATCTGGCGGAAGCGGCCGCCCGACTGGAGGCTTCAGCGATCAGCGCCGAAGAAGATATGGATAAAACATCTAGAAGACGACCTCAAGAACCGACGACTGGACCTGAATGACGCCAGGGATATTGCCATTGATCAGAAAGTGGGGAAGCCTGACTGATAATACGTTTAAATCAGTAAAGTTGTCTAGGGTTAGAGGTTCTTTGCCATCACGCTGGCCAAAGGGGGGGCAAATTCGACGACAGTACTAATTTTGTTACAAAATTCAGTTGTTAATGAATCGTTTAGTTTGACACTAAAAAGTGTAATTCTAAGGGAAATTAACGAGTTAGTCGAGAAAATTAAGTTTAGTTCGCTGTCATCCGTCGAATCTGTTGATGAAGTGTCTCTTTCTGTTATTGTTGATGAAAACAATGTTCAGAGTCTTGATGCTGCCAACATGTAAGAGAACACAGCTACTCGAGCTACGTCATTGCAAGAGCAGTTTATAGAGCAAACTATAAACTCTGCCATGAGTATGCCATGAGAATTCTTTGTCCATCGCCCGCTCAAATTTCTATTTCGGAAACCATTAATAAGAAAGTGATGACTCTTTACGAATCAGATGGGTCGATGGGTAGATACCCAACGTTATCACATAATGCCCTAAAATCTGTAGGCCTACAAGCGTACAAGCCGAACAGCCTTTGGCCCCTGCGGGTCATCTTGTCAGGTAGATACGATATAATTCAATTTGTTCACGTTGTTTCTGAACCGAGTGATTTAAAACACAAAATTTGAATTGATTTTTTATAGTTGGTTTTATTTTTAGAGGGAGAAATTATATTATCGTGAATAAATAACATTTCTCCAGATTTCGATATTTTTAGTGGAAAATTAAAATAAAAAAGAACGTCCAAACATCGCTTAAATTTCCAAGATTTGGTCTCTTCTGAGTGAGTAGTTTCAAGTAAAAAAGACAATTTAATATAATGTATTTGAGGTTAAATGGAGATTACACCATTGCAATACATAAAGGTTGATGCTGGCTAAAGCGTTTTACACAGATTCCACTTGGTCTCTCTAAAGTCTCCTTCATAATGGGCTTCTTTTAACTTAGTGTTCACTCAACCTTCTTTTATACAGACTTCTTATTCATTTCAGATAGACGTATTGATTTTCCTTTCTTCTCCTAAAAAACTAGGGGAAGTACTTATATATAAATATATTTTTTCTCTTAAACTAAATGTAAATATATTTTTTCTTGGAGAGAAATGGTAGCTTATTGGTTGTGTAGTATTTGCGAAGTGGAAATTTATTGGCGCGGCACAAATATAAAAAATAAAATCTTTATAAAAGGAAATCTTTAAAAACGGAAAAGTTTCGGTCAGAACATATTATGGATGAAAGTGTTTATGGGGAAAAGAAAAAATGGGTGCAAAGTTAAAGCTTCAAATATATTAAGTTTGCGTTTGCTCGGATTAAAACTCGATTTAATTTTATGCTTCACTTGCAAACTTGAAAAAAAACTTTGCCTTTTTCGTATGCGCATATTTCTTCTTGAAAACCAACTCCACTTTCAATTTTACTTAAATCTCTAAACATGGTTTTTATTTATTTGTCAAACATATTTCTCACAGATTCTAAAATTTAAAATTAAAAAATTGCAAATAATATATATATTATCAAAATATTATTTTGGTTTTGTTAAATTAATAATTAAAACAAACGTTTAGAAGTCAAATAAAGACTGGATTTATATAGTGGATATAAAAGTAGGGCCGAAACTATAAAAGACGTGAGACCTATATAAAAGTACTTAACTTCGCTAAATATATCTGACTAGGTTTAGGCAAACAAGATTAGGCAGAAAAACTTGATGAAACTAAACTAAACCGATAAAACAAGTTAGTCTAGATTCAGACATTAGAAAATAATAGATGGATAACATTACAGAGGCTTATAAAACGCACATCTTTGTTTACAATTTTTTTTTACTACGCACTTGATACCATTGCAGTGGCATTATAAGCGCTGCAGGTGTAAAATGTTTAAAGCTTGTTTTATTAAGTTTGCAAACTTGAACTATTTATATAGATTTGGAGAACCAGTTGTAGACAAACCGGAACTACATTATACACACATTAGGGCCAAAGTTAATGCCAAAGTTCGAAACTCAACACCGGCTGCAAATCATCAATACTGTTTATTTTATTATCAGAAAAAAACTTACAAACCTCAAATTACAAACATAAATAATAATTTTCGGTGAGGAAAAAAACAAGCAAATAAATAATTATGACTAAATAACCTGTAGATTTTTAGTCTTCCCTATATAGGCAAGGAAAAATAAAATAGGCAAGATAGGTAAGCACAACTCGATCTATCCGTCAAAAGCTGTGAAACAAAAATAATCTAACAGGTATCACAAGTAGGTAGACCAAACTAAATAGGAATAAACAGACTAGTCTAGACATACAGAATTAGATTGGAAAGTCTATTTATGGTGGTATACCGCAGGGATCAGTCTTTGCCCCCACCTTGTGGAACATACTCTATGACGGCTTGCTGAAAACGGAAATGCCGAGAGGAATAACCTGAATTGGATTCGCCGACGACGTGGCGATGGTGATAACCGCAAAAGAAGAATCCATCCTAATGGATACAAGTAATACGGGGTTACAAAGAGTGTAAATCTGGCTTGAGCAACTCCAACTGGCACCCGAGAATACGAAAGAAGTGCTTTTAACACACACACGAACGACATCCTCGATCACTTTTAATTCCAAAGGTTTTACGGCAACCCCTACTACAGCAGTAAAATATCTGGGAGTAAGGCTGAACACCAATTTATCCTTTGTGCATCACGTGAACAAAATTACCCAGAAGGCGGAAAAGACGGCAAATGCTCTCGCTAGTCTTCTGCTAAATATCGGCGGACCCAAAGGATCCAAACGTAAACTACTTCTTAGTGTATCTACTCTTTGCATATCTACTTCTTGGCATATTGTAAATGCCTGTCACACAACCGGAAACTTAAACACTACACATCAGCCTTACGACCTGAAGCCCTGTATGCCACGGAGTGTCTTTACTTGAACCGAAGCAGTCTGGAGGAGAAATTGAAATCAGAGAGAGTAGAATCCTGAGGAAGATCCTAGGGCAGGTTAAGGAAGATGGGGAATTCCAAGATTACCAAGGCACTTCGGAAGAGCTTTCTCTGAGCTCTACGAACATATTGAAAGGCTCTCTGACTGTGCAAGGAAAAGAATGGTAGCTTTCTATAAACCTGTCTCCAAACCGACTAACCAACCGTCTGATCACCTTCTGACAAAACAAGAAGGTTCGTATCACTTGCTTGACAGAAACCGAGAAGGATATTAAAGAACTCGGAATAAAAGATCTACAAAACAGACAGTCTGTGAGACGCACCCTAAAGAATGTGCGCAGATTTCAGGAAAAACTCCGAAGGAAAGGTACCCCCTGGACAGAAGAGAGAAAGGAGTTACACCGGCAGAAGATGCGACAATACTGGACAAAGATCACAGCCTAACAGTTTAAAAAGTGTGGTTTAAAGCAGGCCTATTCGAAACTAGAAGAAGAAAAACACACATATCAAATAGCAGTGGCTTAACAATTATTTATGAAAAACTAAGTAGTTACTGTGCCTTCAGAGATTGGCATTCAATAGTGGAAATGCATTAACCAAATAGTGGTATAAAATTATGCTAAAGAAACTATTATAAAGAATATACAAGACTTAATTAGTATAGCAAAATGTAAGGATGCATATAAATATAATATCAGGAAAAATTAGATTGCACCTGCTGTAAGAAAAGTTGTATAACGTGGCAACTTAAGAAAACTAATATTGTACTGAATGGTACCTTTTGCACATACAAAGCAACAGGCTAATTATCTACAGGTGAGCGTCTAAAGGTAAGTGAGGAAGTATCTAGGTATAACCCTGGATGGCACACTGACTTGGAATCAATACTGTAAAATTGCATTAACGTTAATTAAAAGAACACTTGGCAAATCATGGGGACTAGAACCAAACATGATGTACAGGTTGTTTACCACAATAGTTTGACTCATTCTGACTTATAGTTTCACCGTATGGTAGAGCAAAAACAGACATAAAGGAATTATCTAGTGTTCAAAGATTGACCTGCTTAGAAATTACGGGATCCTTGAGAACCTCACCAACTGCAGCTCTAGAGGATGTGATAGGTCTACCTGTCCCAGATACCTACATCATAGGTGCGGCTAGTGAGTCTTTAGTTGTAGGTGTAATGGCACTTGGAAAGCTCTGACGAGATCAGGGCACACTACGATATCGAAAGTAATATCAGAGCCAAACCTCAATATTGAGTGAGATTGAATGTCAAAAAGGCTATTATTCGATCTACCTTTCAAAACACTACGTTGGACGAAAACCTCTCATATGCCAAGGTGGGATGGACTGGTATGTAGACGGTTTCAAAAAGCACAGTGGAACTGGCGCAGGAATCTAGGGAGCAGTGGTATAGTTTTGTATAGTTATAGACATGTGGTATAGTTTATCTATACTCCTGGGATCACATGCCACGACATTCCAAGCGGAAGTACATGTCATCACGATCTACGCCTATGGAAATCTAAAGATGGACTCCAAAAGTAGAAACATCCGTGTTTTTACGGGCAGTCAGGCTGCTATAAAAGCCTTAGCCTGTCATGAAATTATCTCGAAAATAAAATGGAATTGACTTCAGAACCTTAAGGCTGAGGCAAGACACAACCAGGTCACACTTGCTTGGTTACCGGTACACAGGGGACTGGTAAGAAACGAAATGGTGCACAAGTTAGCGTAGTATAGTGCTAGCAAAGCAAACGTTAGTGTTAGAATTCCTACATTAACAAAACGATGCCCGTACATAAAATCTGTAAATGGATAGCTAAGCACCGGCTACAGGGGAATAAAATAACTAATCAGAAACACAGTAAACGAATGCTAGGAAATTCATCGGTTTCTTTAACTGATGAAATCCTGCAGCTATGAAGGGGACAGATTACAATTGTGGCAGGTCTGCTCACAGGACATAGCCCTCTACGAGAACATCTGCACAAAATGGGGATCTGGAGAGATGAACCACTTCGCAGACTATGATATGTGGAGGATGAAACTGCCTCCCATATAATTTTCCATTGCGAAGCATTTGGACGTAGGAGACACGAGCTTAGCATTACAACAAATCTCTCTGCAGAACATGTCTCATAGACTGCTAGCCCTATTTACACGAATGGAATAATGTGGAGAAATGCAATATGCCAATATGCCTCAGTATTTTAAGGGCCTGCGGGCCTGAACCCATATTCGTTGATGGTGGAAAAAAAAGAAAGGTGAATCTAAAAATATCATCTTTAAGCAGGCTCCTAAAATAAGTTAAAAAATATAGGAAAACAAACTTGTTATTGAAAGTTGTAAAAAATAGAGAATTTTGTAAATAACAAATTACGTAATGATAATAGAGGAAATAATATTAACTTTCTAATCCGCAATGATCGCATTGTATTCTTTACCTAAATAAATAATATGGAACAAGTGCTAATTATTTTGTTTCCTTTTTTTGTAACTTAAGCCAATCAACCAATCAAAATACTGAGTTTTTTTGTATTAAAATTTTGTTTTCTAAATCCAACACGACAAATCAGGTGAAGTTGATGGTATTAGTAAAGGTATGTAAGGTATTAAAGTTTATTGATTGGACTGTATTTAACAACGACAAATTTAAAAATATGGGACAACAAATAGGGGTGATTTTGCCACTTACCTTCTAGTTACAAAATGTCTTCTTTTCCTGCGCCGTTGAAACGATCCTCCTGTCGCCAACTAATTTAAAAGTGGAAAGAATTCAATAGAATTGAATGTAGGAGTTTATCTCTACGATATCTTCAAATCTGTCAGTAGCTAGAATTACACGGAAATCTTCTGATACTCTTTGGCACACCCCGCTGAAGAAGCGTGGTGTGAGCCGTTCGCTGCGTCAAAGCAAGTAACGGGAACGATCAAGACCGATTTTTGTCAGGGGCTGAAGGCCAACAGATGTTATGAAAGAGTAAAGAAAATAAAGTTAGAATTTGTGTAATTACTACCTTAGAGTCCAAGATAAGAAGATCTCGTCGGCTCCTCATTTTTATTTTATTTTCTTTACTCTTTCATAACATCTGTTGGCCTTCAGCCCCTGACAAAAATCGGTCTTGACCGTTCCCGTTACTTGCTTTGACGCAGCGAACGGCTCACACCACGCTTCTTCAGCGGGGTGTGCCAAAGAGTATCAGAAGATTTCCGTGTAATTCTAGCTACTGACAGATTTGAAGATATCGTAGAGATAAACTCCTACATTCAATTCTATTAATAATTTGGTTCAAACCATGACATCTCATTTTAAAGAATTCAATGCTCCGCAGATTCCTTCTCGATAATGTAAGAAAGCAGTTTTGAAAATCAGTTTTAAAACTTACGTTCTGTTGAAACATCTTCTTCGTGCTCTTTGAATTTTTCTTTCTTAATCAGCATGCTTGTCTTTTCGATAATAAGAAAGCAACAAATGTCTTTTATTTGTCAATTTTTGCTTCGAAAAAAAAAAACAACTGTATAAAATAAATAGTTATTTAGGTACTTACGGATTAACGCCACCACAGCTACAGATTTGAACAAAATGGATGGATAGATTAGGTTATAACGGAGCAGATAAATCTAGACCACATATCGCGCGCCAGCACATCCTCTAGATCCGAAATAAGAAAATATATTAAATACGGGTTAGATTAGGTTATATTAGAGCAGATAAATCGCGCGACCTTTCGCTGCGGTGGCGTTAATACGTAAGTACCGTTATTTTCTATACGCACTCGTAAAATGGATATATTATGGGCGTATTGTCAAATACGCGAGTTAAACACCTTAATTTGACACAATTGAATACAAAATATGAATAAGTCTACCCAAAAATATCAGCTGTAAACATATTAAATGGTTTAGAATATAACTATAATTAAATAAATAGCTATAACATCTGTGGGAATAAAGTAAATACTTTTTTGAAAAACGAAATGCAGCTGTAATTGAATATTTATTTTATGTCACGCTTGAACTTTTTCTAAGCAGCAGAAAGGCCAATCTAGTTTTTAGGTATTTGGTATTAATGAAAAAATTGTATTATTAGAAAGTTAAAGATCAGCAGTCATGGTTTGAACCAAATTAATAATAAAGATGAAAGTACGAGATTATCATTACGATGTATTCGAATCTGGCAATAGCTGGTATTACACTGATATCTTCTGTTACTCTTTGGCACACTTTGCTTAAGTTGCGTTGTGTGAGCCGTTCGCTGCGTCAAAGCAAGTCACGGGAACGGTCAAGACCAACTTTTGTAAGGGGCTAAAGGCCAACACGTATTATAAAAGAGTACAGAATATAAGGCTAGAAGTTCTGTAATTAATACCTTAAAAGTTGGTCTTGGCCGTTCCCATTACTTGCTTTGACGTAGTGAACGGCTCGCACAACGTATCTTGTGCAAAGTGTACCAACGAGTAACAGACGATATCAGTCTAATACCAGCTATTGACAGATACGAAGATATCGCAATGATAATCTCGTAGTTTCAACTTCATTGTATTTTAAATTTATAAGAAAAACAGAATTTTCCATTGCTTTGCAATATATTCTTTTCGGTTTTATATATTCCAGCATATGAAAATAATTTTACATGGTTTGAGAGTTGATATGTAAATGAATATTGTATTTGATATGCCTGAAAAATAATTATTATGCAACGAATTCGATGTTAAAAATAAAAATAATTGCAAAAGAAATACAGAAACTGAATCCCTTGACCGGGCTCACGTTCCGTTATAATGAATTATGTACAACATATATTTTTTTTCTGCTACAACCGAAATATAATAGAAATACCATACAAATACAAAACTGAAACCACCCGTGTTCGTATAATTCATCAAAACAGCAAAACACGACAGGAGTGCTTGTAATACAAGGGTATATATTATAGATTACAATTCTAAAACAAGTTAAATATCACCTTCCGATCTCGGTCGAATTTACATACGGCCATATATCAAGTTCACATTCACCGAATTACCAAAACAGAATACAGAATGAATGAAACGTATGATTGTTGCTTGTGATACCGAACAAAACTCGCTGTTCGCATCCAGCTCTGCGGTTAGAACAGCTATTTGCAAAATGTGTGTACAACAAATATCTTATTATTGCGCGCCTATTTAGTATAATCGTTTTACAAGTGCCTTTTACATTTTAAAACAAAAGCTTTTATTGCACAATAGAAATAGGTTCAATTTAGTCTATCAAAACTTTTTTTGTCAATCTTAAATGGTGAAGTTTTATTTCTTAGGCATATAGATGTAATTTGTATCCCACATTGACTATAAAAACGCTAAATCTTCATATATCTGCGTATGAGGACTCATTTTTGAACATATTTCTAAGGAAATAGAACAAAGTTTAAAATTCTTGCTGACTCAATTACTATTTTATTTGTAAGTAATTTATTTTTCTAAAGTAAATTTTCCTAATACATGTCGGCGCCGGCCGCTGGACAAGAAAAGTACGTTTGTGTATCTTAAGTATGAAGAATTTCGGCGCCATGCACTGAGCGAGAACACACGCGTTTGTTTATTTTCTAGTGACGAACCTTTAATGGCGTGAGGGGAACAAGGCAGCGGAAACGGGGCAGTTATCGTTGTAAGCGAAATCTTCAAGGTTGTAACGAAATAGGCTGCTTACCATTATTACCATTATTCTTATTGTGTTGTTTGTGTTTGTTCCTATTATACGGAATCACAGTACTGTAGTTAATAGTTTATTTGTTATTAATTAGGTTTAGTGTAATAATAAAAACAATAATATCGTGCTGTTTATAACAATGTCTTCTCCTACACCCCGCTCGACCATGATAATCTTGATGCTCCGACATACATATAAGATAATTACATAAATATATGTAAGAGGCAGTGATAACCTAGTAGTCAAGGTGTCAAGATTACTAAGCTATAAGCTCCGGGTTCAAATCCTGGGGCACAAGTATGGAAAAATAAGCCACCGTCCTCCTATGAATGTCTATAGCAAAGCCATCACAGTAATTTTCCTCGAAAGCTCCCATTAAAGTGGCTCGCCACCCACATTAAAAACTGTAAGAGCTTCCTATACTTGTTTCCAAGATCAAGACACCAAGCACAAGTGTAGGCAGAGAGAGGAGGTTCAGGTCCAATTAGGACTATAGCACAAAAATATATGAAGAAGAATATAAATATATGATAATTATTATAATTTGACATTATTATTATTCATTGAAGCTATCTAGGACCATACCGTAGGATGTTACGTCATGTTATACTTGGCAGTTTGTGTCGCTTTCTTCTGAGCCCAGAATTCCATCATTCTCTGTGACTTGCGCTCTGCTGTCCAGGTGGTACCTTGTCTTCCTTTTGGTTCATCTCGGTTTATCTCATTCGTCAATATCTCTTCGCGGAAGAGATTTCTATTGCATGCGTCGTCTGGTTTTAAATGCAGTATTTTGAGGTCTTCTTTGGTATTTATGAACCAGGGCATTGTGGTTTTGTAGGAGCCAAAAGAAGTAAAAATCTGTTTCGTTAGGCTGTTTCAGTCCGTTTGTTTGAGACGACCACAACACCGTGCCCGCCTCTTACAGATCGTTTCTGTAATTTTGTCTATTTCACTGTAGGTTTCTTTGTTGGGTTTTTTATGATGGAAGTCATTCTTGTAATTAGATCTCCTTACACATCCAACAATTTTGCACTCTTTCTTCTCTAGTTCTTCGAGGAGTCCTTTGTTATCATTTAAGGATAGGGTTTCGGCTGCATATATAACTACTGACTTTACAGTAGTTTCATAATGACGGAGTTTGGTATTTTTGGACCGGCACTTTTTGTTGAAGATTCAGCGCGACATTTGATAGGCAATTTCGATTTTGCGTGCTCGTTCCTTGAGTACTTCTTTGTCCAGTCCAGTTTTCATGGTTATCTCTACCAGGTACTTAAATGTTTCCACTTGGTTGATCCTCCCGTATTTTGTCTGGAGTTTTGCTGGGGCATCTTTGATGTTGGTCATTACTTCTGTTTTTTTCAAATGAAATCTGCAAGCGAGTTTATTCCGCGATTTATTTTGGATGGACGATTTGCATCATATGAATTTCTATGTCGTTCGACAGAATGGCGATGTCATCAGCGAATGCTAGACAGTCAACCACAATCCCCTTGGATTTTGTTCCCATTCTCATAGGGTTAT
This sequence comes from Phosphuga atrata, assembly GCA_944588485.1. Taxonomy (NCBI): domain Eukaryota; kingdom Metazoa; phylum Arthropoda; class Insecta; order Coleoptera; family Silphidae; genus Phosphuga; species Phosphuga atrata. Next base: position 8,381,999 of record OX155896.1, on the reverse strand, counting down.
ACTCAGCTTCTAATAATTGTGTTCGCCAGATCTTAATGATCTTCTCGAGAACGCAGTTGGAAAGCATTGAGAGAGTTCGTCACCTTGTCTGACTCACGTTTTGACTTCAAAAGTAGTCGAGTCCATTAGACATCCTGGGAAATTTACTTTGGATTTTGTTTCAGATAGGGTGGTTCTAATTAGTGCCTGTGGTTTCAGGTCAACTCAAATTCATTCAAATTGTTTAGCAGGACACCGCGGTCTATTGAATCATAGGCCTTTTAAAAGTCCACAAAGACTTACACGTACGGTTTGGATCTAAGAGTGCAATATCTGATGATCGTTTTGAGGTTTTGCATCTGTTCGTCAGTTGAACCACCTTTTCTAAATTCCCCTTGGTGTTCGCCTATTTGATGCTCTACTTTAGCTTCTAATCTCTCCAGGATAGCAAGTGAAAAAATTTTGCATGTTGCTTGTAAGAGGGATATTCCTCTATAGTTGTTTATATGTTTCATGCTGCCTTTCTTATATAATGGGTGGATAAAGGCTGTTTACCAATCTACTGGTAGTATTTCTGTCCAAAATTGTTCTATTTGCTTCTGCAACATTTCAACTGCTTCTTCAGGGGCATATTTGCAACGTACTGCAACTACAGAGGTACTCCCGGTTCATTATTATTTTTGAGTCGAGCAATGCGACATTTGATTTCATCTTTATTGGGTGGTCTCGATTTTGAGTATCTGTTAATTTTTTAGGTTGATCGAAAATTAGTAGGTTCTTAAAGTAGTCAGCTAGGATGTTACAGTTTTCTCCATTGGAGGTCGCCTGTGTACTGTCTTTTCGATGAAAGTATAACGATTTTATAGCCCTAAGTTTCCTTTTGAACGTTATGTATATCTGGTGTCATTTCTGTTAAACTTTTGGTCGATCTTCTCAATAAGTAACTTTTCATATATACGCTTCTCAGGTCGGATCACTTTAGCTGTTTGGGCTCGTTGGGCTTTGCAGGATTCCCAATCACATAGCGATTTTGTCCAATAATATTGTTTCTATGTATCAAGCCTTTTTTGAGAATCTGTGTTACAGGTATCAATCCACCAGGTATGTTTGCTTCTCTTAATTTCATCAATTTCTTTGCCGGCCTCAATCAGACCGTTTCTTCTAATGTTAAACTCAGATTAATTTGGTCGAGCCTTTTCCTGGAACTCAGGTACTTTCTTTTTGAGTTTGTCAATGTCAAAGCAAATAATAAGTTTGGGTGTTCTGTTGGTGTTTGCAGGGACCGTTTTGAATTTAGTTATGAACATGTAATGGTCTGAGGCCACGTTTACTCCTTTTTTACCTATACATTCATGATCTCAGCGCTATTTTTTCCGAGAAATCGCGACGTGATCTATTTGGAACTCTTCGATGGTGTCGACAGGAGATCGTCATGTTGTCTGCTTTCTGGGAAGGTGGCGAAAGTGTGTTGACATGATCTGGAGGTTATAGTTTTCACAAATGGAGATCAATCTCTTGCCATTTTGATGGTCCTCTTGTGGGCAGGATAGTTTCTAGTGATTTTCCTATAGTTATGTTCTCGTCCAACTTGGCCATTGAAGGCCCCCATAAGAAGTTTTACTTGGTGTTTGGGAATTTTGGCAAGCTTTTCATTCAGGCTATTAACAAGCATAATAGGCTTGTTATTTATACAAATTCTCATGATGATTATTTGCAAGAACAACTCTGCGTGAATGGGGGGAAAAGTTGAAACACCAACTATGAGGCGGGTATTTTGTATATTTAACTCTATTTTTACTTTTAATAAATTCAAGAGGATTAGAGAATAAAATCATTTTCGAGTTTTTTTTTTTTATTTTAATCAAAAAGTGTAACTTAGCTCTCAATGAAACATGTAGAACTATAACTGGATGCTTAAGGTCAACACCAACTGAGTGCCTTTACCAGCTCGCAGGAATAGCACCACCCTCTATTCGACGAGAAATAGCTGCAAACAAAAAAGGAAGAAAGCTGAGAAGAAAGCAACCCTTTCTCTACATGGGCATAAACTACATATTCAGAGGCTGAAGTCTACGAAGAGTTTTCTAAGAACATCCAAAGAATTGAAGACTACATGCGAAAAAGCCAGGCTAAAATTATGGAAAGCTAAAGAATCTCTTCCCCTGGGCTGGAAAAGGAGAGGGGAAACTTTACCTCCTGGTCATGATCAAGGATGATTAACATGGAAATCCTTGAATAGATTAAGATCAGGAGTGGGCAGATCTAAGACCACTCTTGCAAAGTGGGGCTACATTAATGAAGATAGCATTCAGTGTGACTGTGGAGAAAACCAGACTGTGAAGCATATGCTTCAGTATAGACTGTGTCTCATCTCCTGCACAGAAGATGAACTTTATGAAGCATCGCAGAATTCAGTGGAAGTGGCAAAGTTTTTGTCAAATATTATTTAATGTTTATAGTGGTATTTGGTATAATGGTATTTGTATCTGTGTTTTTTTTTATGTTTCCTGACGTGAGAATAATAACAACCTAGCTTGATTTGATAGTTTAATTTTTTCGTATTTTTTGTAAGTTAAATATCCAAGTTACTTATTGAATCAACGTAGCAATAGTATCTTCTTATAATAAAAATCTAATAATAACTAAAAAGTCTTGAGATATCAAGGAGGGCAGTCCCAAAATTACACTTACAAATCATCATAATCTCAGCACATAAAAATCTCGTGCTGTATACATATTTGCTTCTCACACTTTAAAGAGCAACGTTTTTTTTTACCTGACATTTTCTCCACACATATAGAAATATCTACCAGCCATTTTTTAAGAGATGGAGATGAAGATTCTCCCAGGAGAACAGCAATACTCTTTCGAGTTTTCTTTGGAATATGTATGTTTTGTTGTTTAATGCGATCATTTGACAGACTCAAACATAAATTAATTGAATGAAGTATCGGCGTTTCTTGCATGTTTTGTCACCTATATTATTTTCTCTGTAAACAATGATAACATTTATAGCAGCCACATTGAACATACCGTAAAAAAAAGGGTCATAGGCCAACGTTTGCTATTGCGCTAAACATCATAAGTGGCACTCAGTATATCTGCGACGTCGACACCGGGTTTAGTCTTATTATAATAACTTAATAAGTGATCATTTCCGACTTCCTTTTATCACCTATATTTTTCTCATAGTGTTCAACAAATTTTTATCATGCTGTCAAGTTTACATAACATTGCACGCCAAAGAAATGTTATTCTGAAACCCAAATCGGGAGCGATTTACTTCTAAGAAAAAAAGGTGATTCGATCCGTAATTCAAAATGGCGTTTTTTGATGACTTTGTAAAAAATATTATAATTTGGAACCCACTAAAGATACAGTTTATTGAATAATTAACATTATAAGCAGAGCGCTTTCGGCTTAAAATAAGCCATTTAGTGCGTATTGAGATGTTTGTAATGGGCTTTAACTTCTTGTTTCATCTACATGAGTTGTGCCGCTTTCTTGGTAGCCTCAGCTTATTTTAAGTAGAAAACGCTCTGCTTATAATGTTAATTATTCAATATACTTTATCTATAGAGGGTTCGACTTTATAATAAATCTTGCAAATTGAACCAAAAAACCACACTCTGAGTTATTGTCACCTATTCGAATGAAGCTAGTAGAGCTGTACAGATCCAACATTACATGAGATTTCTATGGGACCGTCGCGTCGCGTCTTCTCGATGCTCGTCTCCATCAAAAAATTTTCCTCCAGCCTACCAGCTGAGATTGCCAAGAAAGCGGCATAACTCATATGGATGAAACAAGAACTAAAATCCCATTACAAACATCTTAATATGCACTGAAGATGGCTTATTTTAAGCCGAAAGCGCTCTGCTTATAATGTTAATTATTCAATAAACTTAGTAGTAGTGGGTTCGACTTTTTAATTATTTCAACAAATTCGATTTACTTCTGTTCTTTTTTTTAAATCTCAGGTAGGTACACTAGTCTTATTTTTACGGACTGTTCCGTTAGAAGTCAAAAAATGTTCTTTCAAGAAATGCATCGTGAGCGGGTAGCTAGAAAACTAATTATCAAACGTCAAATTCCTGTTTGTTTTAGTTATTGGTTCAACTAAATGGTCCGCGATATCATATGGTATATTACTCAGTTAGTAAGGCCCTGGTAGTTGTTTTCCCACGCAAACTTCCAGTTTGAGGATTTAGAAAATTTTCGCATCTGCAAGAGCCAGTATTTTTATATTTGGCTGATTTGCGGAATATATAGGCGGAAAGAACTTCGTCCTCGGAAAGGTAACAGCATCTCATCAATAGTAAGGTTCTCAGTAGGCAAATAATAGTTTTGAATGTTCCCAATTACTTTCTACACTTAATTTTCTAGTAAGCTGTTGTTCATTTTCTTCATAAGATATGTTGATTTATGTTGATTCTTCGATATGTTGATTCTTCATAAGATATATTGAGGAATCTAAAAATAATCTCAGAATAGTACAAATAACAATAAATCATAAACACGTTCTCAACTCGAGAAAGGAACACGGACTACCAGGTCGGATATAACGAACCCCGGCCAATTTTGCATACGTATATTTTTTGCTGCAGCCCGCGCGACTTCTTCTTATTTAGGTGCCTTCTACATAACTAATCAGGTGATCAGAGGTTGGCAACAATCATAGCAAATTCCGCACGGCACAATGAGTGGGAGTCCAGACCAGTTCAGTCTCTTATGTCCTTTAACCATAAGCATTTCCTTCATCCTGGATCACGGCACAACTCTATCTTGCCCTCCATTATTTATTTTAGAAGGCTATATTTTGTATATCTGAGAATATATCCTAGGTACGCTGTCTTACGTTTCTTCACAATAACCAATAACTCTCTGTTTCTGTCCATGGGTCTAAGAACTTCATTATTCGTAATATGTTCCGCCCAGGATATTCTATGCATTCTTCGAAAGATCCACATCTGAAACGGTTCTATTTTTTCATACATCCAAGCCTCAACACCATACAACAGTACCGTGTGAATGTAACACTTAATGAACCGGTATCTTGGTTTAAGGTTTAGGCTCCTCCCGCAAAATAATTTTCTCATCTTTGGAGGAACGTTGTTCTGGCTATGTCGATGCGTGTTCTTACTTCCAGATCTGCATGTCTTCGGTAATCCATTATGTGATGCTCTATTTGTTTATTGTATATATGCAAATTGGCTTGGATATCTGGTGTTCTACTGATAACTATTGTTTTCGTTTTGGCCATATTTACTTTTAGCCCAAGTGCATCACCTTCTGCTATTACTTGGTTCATAACACGTTGTAGGCCGTTTTCACTGTTTGCAAATATAGCCGTATCGTGCGCGTAACTGATGTTGTTCAATAGTTCACCATTGATCTTGATTCCATCTGTAGAGTTTTCCAAGGCTTTCAGGAATATTTGTTCCGAATAGGTATTGAACAACGTTGGTGATAGTACACAGCCCTGATATACTTCACGTATAATAGGTATTTCGCTGGTCGTGTCGTCCACGAGTCGTACTGAAGCAGGACTTTTTTCGGTCGCAGTCTTTGGTTATCAGAATGCATAATGAATGCCTTTGCATAATGAATAAAACAGATGTACACGTCCTTTTGTTGGTCTGTTCATTTTTGCAAGAGCACAAGTCAGCCCAAACAACGCTTCTCTTGTTCCAAGTCCATCTCTAAAATTCAACTGTTCCTTGCTTAGGTCTTCTTAGCATATCTTACGTATTCTATTATGTAGGATATTTAGGAATACTTTTAATACTTGGTTTATAGAGCTTATCAGTGTGAATTGGTCGCACTTGTTTGCGTTTAATTTCTTTGGTAGGGCAATGAATATTGATTTCAGATTTTACAGCTTTAATAACTTCTGATTTAATGATGTTCGGGCCAGTGTCTCCTCTTTGATTTGGATGAAGTAAATTAATTTTGCCATCGAACAAATTTTGGATATACCTTGTCCACTCTTGTTTCATTTCTTCTTTAATTGTCAGAAGTTGGTTGTCCTCATTTACAAATCTGGAGGGTGGGTGGCTTCTGGTATATCCAGCTATTTCTTTCATCTTTTTGTGGATGTTGAACAGATCGTGTTTATCTTGAAATTCTTCAAGTTCTTAGCATCTTTCTTCGATACATTTTTCTCTGGATGTTCTAATGTTTCTTCTTATGTTTGCGATCATTTCATAATATTTCTGTTGGTCCACATTTTTGTATTTCCTTCGTTCATCCGTTAAATTCATGATTTCTTCTGTCATCCACTGCTTTCTTTTATCAGTCTCTGATGTTTTCAATGTTTATTGGATATTTTTAAATATTTGCATAAGTTGGTCCCATACGGCCTCCCCTGTTTGCTCTTCTGACAAACAGGTCTTTTTTAGTACAGTGTTGAGCTTCATCGTCATGTCTCTTGTAGTTTTGGATCTTTGAGTTCCTCCATGTTTGATCTTCTATTGATTTTACGCTTTATCTTCTTAAGACGGAATCTTACTTGAGCTATTACTGGGTTATGATCTCACCCAATGTCCGCTACCGGATACGTTCTCACTCTAAGTACACCATTGCGATATCTCTTGTCGACTAGTATAAAGTCTATTTGGTTTCGTATTATGTGGTATTGCTCATGTTGTGGGGATGTCCAAGTAATAGAGTCATCTATTAGGTAGTTGGAATCAAGTGTTACTATTCATAAGGTTCTCTTCTTGGCAAAATTGTATCAGCAAGTCGCCTCTGTCATTTCTAGCACCTAGGCCATGGTTACCGACAACATCAGCGACACTTCCTTTGCCCACTTTCGTATTGAAATCTCGCATAATTTCGTTTTTCTTCGTATATGATTTTAGTTATTTTAATTGCGCATAGAAATCGGATATTTCTGACTCCGGTTTGTCAGCTGTTGGTGCATAGACTTGTATGATATTAATGTTTTTGTGGTTTGATTTTAGATGTATTAGCATTGCTCTGTCCGAGTGCGGTACATAGTCCATAACTGATTTGTTTGCGTTTTTGAGTAGTATTATTCCAACGCCATTTGAGTGGTCTGCCCCGTCATTGCCAGAAAGATATACTATAGACTCGCCTATACAGGTTTTTCCCGCACCAGGCCATCTAATCTCGCTCATTCCCAGAAGGTTGATACCTAGTTTTCTCATATCTTTGTTTGTATTATAATTTTCCGGGCATATAAATACTTCGTGCATTCCTAGTACCGAATTTTATAGGAATTTCTCCATTAGTTTTCACTTTCGGGTGGGTTCTATCCTCATCGCGGATATTCTTTGCACTCCTTGACCATTTAAGGTCTGCCCTGGACTAGGCGCTAGCTCTATTTCGTTTCTCGTCGTGATTATTTGACTTGAGAGTTATTGTGCGTTAGTTTCTCCTTGCTTTTTGCACCGCAGTACTATAGTCGATTATGCTAACTTTCAACTGTAGAAACAACGATGTAAAATAATTTACATTTAATAATTTCTCGAGTATGATATATCCTACCTCACTCACGCCAATGTAAAAGAATTGTTTGCAAAATGACAATTTTCCTTATAGGCAAGACAATCATGGCTTCAATTTTATCTACTTGATTTTATGTGTTTAATAATGACTATATAGTCCCGTCCTTATAGTCGTCTTTGCTTGCCTAGTTTGTGACTAGACGTATCTGTGTATGGCTTGTTTCCACTTGCAGTTTAGTGTTATTTGTCCTATCTCGTCTGCCCAAGTATTATTTATACAATCATTTCTATTTAGTTTTATTTTTCCAAAATTGTCCGTCGTCTATTTTTGTACCTGTAGTCAAATTGTCTGGTTCACTGCTTTTGAAGGAGCCTATTCAATCTCGTCTATCTATTGTCTATATTTAGTCCTGATCTATTGGTCTCATATCTCTAGTCCAATTTTTAATATCGTCTGTTTAACGTCAGCCTGTCTAATCTTAAATTTGACTGCATGCGTAGAATATTTGCTATAAATTTCTCCTAATTAATTATTAATATTTAATCTTATATTTCTAGTCTTCTCAGTCTCCATTCTATGCAGCCTCTAGTAATAGCTATTTTTATTTTATCAATCAGTATTATGAAACCATATTTTCTCCGTTTTATATTTGATTCAAAATCAAACAAAAAAGACGAAAGAAAGAAAAAAGAACCGAGATAATTATCTTTTTATATAAATACAGTTTTAGTGCTTCGTTCGGCGATTTCGTTTTGTTTTTCTTTCATTTCCGATTCAATCTTTGCTTAACGTTTTTCGCCTGAAATCTATTTATTACCTCGCCGAGTTTCTTCCGCAATTTCATTTTAATCAATAGTTTCCCTTTAATGTATTTATAAATTGTCTTCTTTTTCTAATCTGTACGGGAGTGGCTTTAAATATTTAAGAAATTTAATTTAACAAGCTGAGAAGAAAAAAAAATGAAATTGGATTTGGGTTTTTCTTTATAAAAATTTATAACTTTATATATACCTGAACAATAATATATATCCTAGATATAGTAAAGTTTTGTCGGTTATTGAGTAGAATATTTAGAATATTATTTATCAGCCATTTCAAAATATATACAAGAAGAGAAACTTATTAAGCAATAAATTTCTGTTTTGAACGTTATTTAGTACCATTTGATTTGTATTTTCTTTTCATCTTTTAAATCCGATTCAATATTCCGATTAATTTTGGTATATACTTTGACGAATTAATTAATCAAATAACTTCTATTGCTAAATATGAATAAACAAATATATAAACAAACCATGTCGTGTCTTATTATATTGTTGTAAATTCAGGGTTTTATGTAAGACGTTTCAGAAGCCAATATTTCATGTCCAGCGGATGAAATATCGCCTCAATACACAGACTAATAATTTTTCAGAATCAAATATATAAATAAGTAAATACATTTTTTAAATAATTTTACCAAAAATTTAAGCAAAAATCTGAATTCATTGAAATTTTACTTCGTTTCATCTTGAAATCAAAACATTTAAGTACTTCTCAATTTTTAGGGATATATTAAAATAAAAAGGAAAATATAAAAGTAATGCTAATAAAACTTTGACAATTATCAATGGGGCATTGAAAAATAAGGACCATTTATGTAATATTATGTACCTAGTTCAATCAATATAACTCGAATTTGAAGTGGCGCTAATCTTATTTTAAGTTATCTAATCCTCGGAATTTTGAATTATTGAATTGCGTATGACATAATTCACATGGTATAAAGTAAACGTAATAAAAGAAAAAGAAGAATAGAACACGGTTGTAGTATTTCGTACCTTTCCACAAAAGAATCTAAAAAATTCTGTACCGGGAAGGACGGTAACTCAATCCTTGAAATATTCCAAGCGCTGCAAATTCTTATGAAAACATCTTATTATAATTCCTTCAATTTCATGCAACCTTATCCTTCCCCTGTGACACAAATTACATACACTATTGTCCCTCCGGTGTCCCATTTCAACAGATATAGAAATGCCGGCTTTCACATGGCAGATAATCACAGTGCGATTCATCTCATTCCTATATCGCACAGGCAGATGTCGTCGATAATGCAGATGCCACTTACTGCAATAAGAGCACTCAATAGCTAGGTAATAATTCGGGATTTGTTGTGACAGTTTATATACAACTGTGCTGAACATGAAACGGATGATATAACGGATATATATATATATATATATATATATATATATATATATATATAAGTATGCGTCGAACGGTTGACCCGTACGGACGCATATATCTCTTGAGAATGGCGAATGTTAGTTCGCCGAAACGTCGAGAATCCGGTTCTTTTCAGAGCCAACCCTCAGCATCAACGCGGAATCCCCGAGAAAACAATACAACACAGGTATCTATCCGCGAAAACCTCAAATACAACATATATATATATATATATATATATATATATATATATATATATATAAATGAAAATTGAAGGAATTGACAACGAAATGTAAATTCAAAATTTAATCAGAAATATTCTGAATTGAATCAATTAATAGATTGCATTATTTCAACACTTGTTTTTATATAAATAATAGATAAGGGGAGAGTTACCAATTTCGTACCACTTAATTTCGAGGCAGTTTACAAATGTTGTAGTAGGTATTTTAGAAAATATTATGTTTTTCATCTCTGCATTAACTATCGAAGTTGTAATTTAATATGATTTTTTAAATATTTATTGATATATTGTTGTCATATAAACTCTTTTATAAGATCATGCAAACGGTCATAATGTCATAATTTTGACATCAATAACCAAAAGCTGTAATAATTTTGACTTCAAAAACAAAAAAACAAAACTAATACAATTTTGATATTAATAACCAAAAACTGTCATAATTTTCACATCAATAACAAAAAATTGTCATAATTTCAACTTCAAAAACAAAAAAACTAACATAATTTTCACATAAGGAAACAAAAACTGTCATAATTTTGACATCAATAATCAAAAACTGTTACAATTTTGACATCAGTAACTAAAAACTGTAATAATTTTGACTTCAAAAATAAAAACTGGCATAATTTTGACATCAATAAACAAAAACTAAGACAATTTCGACATAAATTACCAAAAACTGTCATAATTTTGACATCAATTACCAAAAACTGTTATAATTTTGACTTCAAAAACAAAAAAGGAACATATTTTTGACATTAATAAACAAAAACTAACACAACTTTGACATCAAGATCAGGCGAAATATTGGAAGGCCTCTTGATGGATGGCATAATACCCGGAGACGAAACGAAACAGAATTTGGAAGACGGAACAGGTATTCGTACTAAAGTAATGAAGTGAAGAAGAAGAAGAAGTTCTAAGTTTCCAATGCTTAGTTCTATTTATTTTTAAAATTATATTAAAGTATTACACAATCCGGAGAAACAATAACTAAGTATGTTTTTACACTAAAACAACATGTACAAAAACTGTCTATACGACAAATTGTCCAGAGGACAAACTTTTTAAACGACAAACTGTCTGTATAACAATGATATATGAGTTTCCACACGAAACTAGTATCACATAAAAAGTATTACCTAAAAATGGCTAAGTGTGGTGTTTCATTTTCAATTAAGTATGTTTTTGTACAAAACTCTACGACAAACAGTATATGACAAACTGTTCATACGACAAACTGTCCATACGACAAACTGTTTGTAGAACAAAAAAGATATATAAGTTTCCATATGAAACCAGTATCACGTAAAGAGAATTTAGCCTGTATATGGGACACTTAGTTAAAAAATGCTGGTAAAAAGTGTGGTAGTTCATTCACACTTAAGTAAGTTTTTTGTACAAAAACAACATGTACAAATACTGTCTATATGACAAACTCTCCATTCGGCAAACTGTCTATGACAAACACTTTATACGACAAACTGTCTATACGGCAAACTATCTGTACAACAAAAAAGATGTATGAGTTTCCATATGAAACCGGTAACACATTAAAAGTATTTAACCTCCATATGAGATACTTACAGAAAAAATCTTTAAGAGTGGTGATTCATTCACACTTAGTATGTCTTTGTACAGAAATAACATGTACAAAGAGCTGTCTATACGACAAACTGTTTATACGAAAAATTTCCCATATGACAAACTGTCAATACGACAAACTGTCAAAACGACAAACTGTCCAAACGACAAACTGTCTGTACGACAAACGGTCCACACAACAAACTGTCCATACGACTAACAATCCATACGACTAACTGTCCATTAGACGAAGTTACAAAAATATTTACAATAAAGGTCCATATTATAAAACAATTTCTTTTTTTTGAAGAAAATCTGGATAAAATGTTGATTCAGGTAATCTCATCCAACAATGCCCAAAAGCAAGTAATAGCTCTTACTGAAGACGTAGAAGCAACTTATGCTAGGAGAGCATTCTGACTCTAAAAAGGAAATTAATATAAAAACAAAACTTTAATGAAAAAGGTACAATACGACAGAAACATCGAGTCGGTAATCAAATCACCAGCAGCCCATAGGGAAGTAGATGAGGTAAAAGAGTCAGCAGGCTGTATAAAATACCTTACGCAAAACTGGGAATAAATTACCTAGGGTAAATTTGCTAACATAAATGCATTAGCAATAGAGGTCTGGCAATGGTGCGAGAGGAGCAAAATTCTAGATTTATGCGTCATACAACCCGTCAGTTATGAACAAAGAGGCTGGTTAAGCATCGAAAATCACTTATATAGATACCGAATGGGAGCTATGTAACGAGTTATTTGAAAAAATCAATAAAGTTTGTAATTTTCCCAATTTACCATTTTTACATCAAGGTTGAATCGAAAATGCCCTAGATTTTGTTCTCTCTTCCCAGATCCAAACGCGATGATAGTAGATGGATTTACTATTAAGTGAACCAATGAAAAATCTATGTTTTTTCCTCCTTTCGCACTTACCTTTAGAAGTCGTGAAAAATAATAACCGATAAAGCTGAGGGATCAGTCGTGGTACCATTGTGGTGAACCCACCCCTCGAACCCGCTGTTTAAATCACTACTTACCGAAGAGCGTTTAGTTTTTAATACCTCACAAAAATTTATTATCGTCTCCTTCCAAGCAAGAAATACTGGCACACAAACTTTCATTGGTGGCAGGAAACTTGTCCGTAAAGCGTTCCTAAGTAAAGGAATAAATGAAGCATCTAATACCAAGGTACCTTAAGGTACCTATTCCAATATTTAACGCAATTACGTAAAATATACTACAATACGTTTTAAAGTTAGATTTAGCTAGCTCAGTACGAAAACGGAGCAAGTTATGGGACTCTGAACAGTAACAGATCAGCTATATCACTCATCTCTACTTAAGATCTCGGTAAGGATAAACTGCTGTCCCGATTTTTCATGGGAATATTTGAGAAACGACTACAAGGTTTATATATACAAGTACAGGGGACACCAGTTTTGAAGGACTATCAACAATGCTTATTTTATCTACAGCACAGCAAACTAGCAAACTATCTACGGCACAGAAAACTCACTCTCAAAACTCAAAACTCACACTCTAAAAAGTGTGAAATGTAAGCAATGACGAGTATTACTACAAATTATGAGCTTCGAACGAGACGTTTCGTATAATCACGATCGAACTTCGGCCGTCTTCGGCGGGCTCGTTTGATCGTTCAATTTATCTGAAATAATATTATTAGAATTTACGAATATTATTCAGAGAATGGACGGTAAGTGGAAAAAGTAGGCTTGCAAAGTAATTTAACGTTAAATGTACTACATTTCGATGTGTTATTTTGATATTTATTAATAAAACTCAATCTTACATTTTATTTAGTATTTTACTAAATCAGGTATGCAAACGTGTGTATAACATAATAAACTAATAAACTAATCAAATTTAAGCTTTGGTTAATAAATATTAACCAAAACTTACATTTGATTAGTTATGCATACATTTGATTTACAAATTATTATGTGTCTACACAGAAAATAGAAGATACATGTATTAGGTTTAAGCTTCTACTGCAATATACGCTAAATTAGTTAAAAACTAAAAGAAAAATATTTCTAAATTTGGAATTACAAAAGAAGTGTTTATAACTGGGGTTACTCTTAATATAAAAATTCCAAGTATGCTAACGTATGAAATAAGTTGAACTTGATTCTAAACGGAGCTAAATGTTAAATAAGTTTTACATTAGGGAATAAGAAAATTTGATCTCTAAAATAAACACAGTTTTTCCTTATCATAAAATTATTCTTTTATTATTTCTCGGGATTGTGTAATTCTTTAATACAATTGTAAAAATAAACGGAATTAAACATTGGAAACTTAGAACTTCTTCACTGCATGGCTTAAGTATGAATACTTGTTCCGTCTTCCAAATTCTGTTTCGTTCCGTCTACTGGTATTATCATGTATCAGAGTCATATAAGAAATTTATTGACGACATATTATACTTTTTGTCTGTCAACTTGATACAATAGTTCGTGTATTATGTTTGGAATTTATTTTATATATTAATACAAGTAGGTACATATACGAATATTTCCGAAAAATGGTCGGGCGTAAGAACGGTATACATAATCTAATATTCTTTTTATAGTTCAGAAAGGCTTCTACCAATCTTGGTTTTATAAAAGCCCCGCTTTCAATGCACTGTATACAAAATATTTTCCTATATAATACAAATAGTCTTTTACACAGAATATAAAATATTTATGAAAATATCGTCAACTCTATGGAAAATGGAATACATAGTTATCAATATCAATTTAGGAATCGTACTAGTCCTTTTTATTTAATCTTCGTACCTGTAGCCTCGTCTACCTATTTTAGTAACTAACATATTAATAATCTTTAGTTCTCTAATTCGAAATGAATTATGTAAGTAAATGCAGTGTTAAATCATAACAAATAACGAAGGATCGATTTGTGCAAATTGAAATTAATAAGGGGCAAATTCGAACAATCAGTGGACACGTTAAGCTTCGGCTTGAAAATCCTAAGGGATCTATTCTTCCTTCGCTAAACGATGAACTATTAAATGGATTCCTGTCACTGGAAATAAAACTATTTTTTTGTTCTATTTAGCAAAACCATTACAAAAGTTTACCATAAATCCAGCTAATAAACTAGTTTAGTCCTGTCACATTTATTTATAAAAAATTATACGAATTTTTTAAACATTTCTTCAATCGATCATTTTTAGTTTAGATATAGAACATTTGGGCAGATCGTCTTGCAATTACCGAAATAAGGTAACTATACCCAATATGGCATACCTAAGCTTTGAAGTTTTTTAAAAAATATTGTAAATATATATAATTTATCCTTAATTAGTGGGAGTTTAATAGAGAGAGAGAGGGCAAAATAAAGGTCGATTCCCATATGCACGGCACTCAACTACGCGACGTCGTGCGACATCGCCGTTCAAATAATGATTACATTATTTTAAATGGGCCCGTCGCGTAGCTGTCGCGCAGCCATAGTGAGAACGTGTCCATTTAAAACAATGTAATTATTATTTGAGAGGCTGAGTGTCGCGTATATGAGAATCGGCCTTAAAACTACAAATTTTGCATTTCAAAACACAAGTCAAAACACAAACAGTGCATTTAGGCCATATTGGGTAGTGCATGTAGCCAATATGACCTATAACGTTAAAATAAAGAAATACTCATACTTAAATCTGAAAATGAATTAATTTATTTAAATTTTCACATTTTGGACATATAAAATTCTCCTTGTCGTTCTTTGTTAAACCAACGCAATCTTCATAAACGAAGGTCGCACAAACAATATACATGCGCATATCCTTCTTCTCATCTTCTTTGCAAATGTCACAATACCAAGATCCTTTTTTTGCAGATTTTTTTTTATTGCTCTTAGATAAGATAATTTTTTGGTTTTACTTTTTGTTGATACACCTTTCGTTCGATCTTGATTGGAGAATATTGATTTCTTTAATACAACAGCTGTACTATTGATAGCTTTCCGTCTAATAGTAACCTTAGAAGTGTTTTTGCTCGGACTAGGGAGTAAGTAAGAGAATGTGCTGGTATTGGCAACTTACTCCTCATCTACAGATGAACCTTCTTCATCAGAATAAATAAAGGCGGCTTCAACTAGATCAATTTTTGCCGTGGACAGGACACGAGCTCTTGGGTGTTTGAGTGTTGACAAAACTGAAGTTCCTGGTTGCGGAAAAATTGTCGGAGTCGATGTTGCGGTTCTGGAACTGGTAAGATGGTTGCTGCACTTAGGTAACTTCAAGAATTACATTTTAATTGTAAGGATAAAACACTTCTTCTTCTTCTACTACTTCTGTCGATCTGTTAATTCTGGAGCCGCCTCTGCATGTTTTGCTGAGAGGTAGATTGCCAACTATCTCTCCATTTTTTAGGTGGTTTCCCGAGAAATCTTGAGCCGGGCGGGTTGTTTTCTAGGAATATTTTCGGTAGTCTGTACTCGTGTATCCGTCTTACATTGTTGTACCACTGCTTATTACGTTGTCTTCCCTATCTCACAATGTCTTGTATTTCGCATTGCTCTGATAGCTGTGTTTTTTTACGCTGTCTCTTCCTGTTTTCCCCTCTATTGCTCCCAAAATGTTCATTTCGGCCACCCTTAGCATGGTTTTCGTCCTGTTTCGGTGTCTTCGCGGGCTTCTGTACCGTGTTTTTGGGTCAAGCATAGCCCACTTCTGCTAATCGTACAATTAGTTCACAGAGTTCAACATTTTGTTTTTCAGAAAGTGTAAACTTACGGGGAATACCAACTTCCTTTACTGATTTATAATCGGATAGTTTAGGCTTTCTCAATGCCTTCCTGAGTCTACTTGCCTCGCTTCTTACCAATTATTGAACTCAGTACTGAAAATAAAACAAACTAGTGAAAAACGAGAAATAAATCACATATGCAGGTATGACCAATATGGCCTAGGTAGGCCATATTGATCCCCCTACACGAGAACATATTTCTTTATAAAATTAATAGACGACCAGTAGAAAAATAAAAAGTGGTTATGTCATTGGAAAACAGAGTAAATATGTTATGCATAGGCACAATATCAAGTTTCTTACTTGCTCTATCTAATTATTAAAACTAAATATTATCAACTTCCTTACTTGCTCTATCTAAAAATTAGATCCGGCAACTATAAAAAAACACTCGCTTGAAAAATATTCGCTCAGAGTCACAGTCGTGCACTAACACTGATATAGGAAAACATCAAATCAGTTAAACCGAATGTTATAAACATGCTATTCACCATCTTGCTATCCAACATGTATTAACCGAACTCTGATGATTAGGCCATATGGAGTTGTAGACCATATGAGGTATACATACCTATCTTAATAAGATATACTGTTTAAATTTGTTTCGAATTTATTGGCAAAATATTCAAAACCTAATAGTGGATTTAATATGGCAAACTTTTACAAAATTGAGTACTTAGGTGTCTTTTTACCTGATCAATTATCAGAATTTTTCGATGTCGATTTCGATTTAGTTTTTTCGCATATCGGCTTCTATTTTTTTATTTGAGCGCGGGATTTGGTTAAAATTTGAATTTTTCAAAATATGGTTCCATTATAAAATCATTCCATTTTGTTTTTCACTTCTTCTTCTTCTTCCTTTCTGTAAGGCATCTGCCTTGTTCTCTAGTTTCTAAGAGTTGTAGCTGGGATGATGAATTCCAGCTTCCATACCAACGTATGGGTGGACGTCCTGGTGTTCTCCTGGATCTTGGGAGACCATCCCTTGCAATTTTCGGCAATCTGTTGTCGTCCATCCGTACAACAAGATCTCTCCATTCGCGACATCTGTTTCGGGACCATCTAATGTGTAATCAATTTTGTTTTTGAACATATTAATAATAGCTTCTTTATCAGCGACATAAAGAACCCCAGCGATAAAAAAGGCATTACATTTTCGACAATTCAGTCCACTATTTGATGGTCAATTAGCAAAATATTGTAGTACCAGGTCTACACGTTGCAATTTAAAATCCAAAATATTTATTTCTTTTTCAATGACGTGTCTAAACTAAAGAATTTCAGATTTTAAGAGTTTCGATTATTTAGAGAGATCGTTGCGTGGTTTTCAATATTCACACTGATGTCACACTGATTAACATGGTCAAATTAGTAATCGCTAAATCTTGACTTTAATTTCAACGGCGCGAAACGACATATTTTTTATATTTCATGCAAAATTTCCATAAATAATTTTACTTTTTGGAGAAATTGCTTTTTCTTGATTTCGAGAATTCGTAATGACAGGTGTGCAAAGATGCAATTGTCTGTGGTCTAGCTATAAATATGTTTGTCGAGACTATCCTTGGTCTCTCATTGTACGAAAGTGCAGGAAACCAAATCGTACTTATCATTATATAATTTTATATATAATTTTAACTTTGTAATTTTATTTACTTATGTCATAAGCCATGAGTGAATCAGAAAACATTGTAAGTTTTTCTTGAATCTTTTCTTGTAATATGTAAATTCACTTAGTTATTTTTCCCAATTTTATATTGCTTCTCTAGTTTTGTCAATTTAGTTTTCTGTACCTTTTTTTTGGGCGCGTAGGTGGCGGAATAATTCTTTTCCACAGACGGAGTGGCCCACCAGGAAAACGCATCCGAACTGCGTTTCGCATGACCTCGGAGTGACGGACGGATAAATTATAAAAATGTGCTTCAACTGAATCTCTTGTTGGGCTAGCTCTCATCATTTTTTTATTGCTTATTATGGTGTAGATTAGCCTCTGCATGGTTTCCCAGTTTTCAATTTTCTCAAGCATGTAACTTATAATGGTTTTGGGAACAATAGGTTCTCCTATGTTTGGTGCTGCTGATTCCATTTCGGCTTGCCATTTCCAGCATTCGAAGATGGCGTGGCTGACACAGTCTGTTTCCCCGTAATACACACATAATTCATTTGAAGCCCAGCCTATGTTGTGTAAATAATATCTAAAGCAACCATGGCCAGATAGTGTTTCGATCAGATGATAACTTATTTCACCTTGCTTTCTTTTAATTTAGGTGGAGATGTTCGGAATAAGTAATCTGGTCCACTCTCCTGTTTCGAGAGCTCCCAACTTCTCTGCCACTGTTCGAGAAGTTCCTCTCTGGCCGGTTTCATAAAGCTTCTTTCTCTTCTACGAGTAGGTCAATGGAGAAAATGCCTGCCGTGACCAGGGCAGCTTCCTCCGATACCGTTCGATAATCACTACTTACGCGTAGAGCCATTTTCGATTGTATAGCTGCTAATTTTTGTAGATTTCCATTTGATTGAAATTCTTTGGCCCATATTGGCGCATCATACAATATCGTGGCCTGCACTACAGAGCTCAGAATTCTGCGTGTGCTACTTTTAGGGCCCCCTACGTTTGACATTAGTTGTTGTAAGCCTGACAAAATCCTCATTCCTTTAGCCGCCACTTCTGTTAAGTGTGCAGTAAACGATAACCTTTTGTTAATCGTTACACAATAATTATTTACATTAGAGTGTGGAAAGTTGATTTTACAACGCGACAGCTCGTTTCATTAGCTGGAGCGCTGTAAAATCATTTCCGCACGAAATTTGTATAAATTTTTTTGGCCGACAATTATTATTTAAGAAACAAATAGACCCTTCGCCTCCACTTCCAGTCCCCATCTCCCGCTCCCACCTCCGGTTCCCATCCAATTTCCGGTTCCTACTTCCGGTTCCTAACCCACTTCCGGTACCTACTCCCCACTTCCGGTTCCCACCCCACCTCCTGTTACCATCCCACTTCCGGTTTTCACCCGACTTCCGGTTCCTACCCCACTTGTAGTTCCCACCCCACTTCCGGTTCCAAAAAGTTTTCCCGGCTCCGGTTTCCATTTTCGGTTATGGAACCGGAAGTTGGGTGTGAACTGGAAAAGGGGTGGGAACCGGAAGTGTGTGTTGGAACCGGAAGTGGGGGAGGGAACCGGACGTGGGGTGGGAACCGAACGTAGGGTGGGAACCGGAAGTGGGAGCGTGATGGGTGGACGGAAGTGGAGGTGAATGGTTTAGAATGAACCATCTTTCCCAACTATTTAGATTATTTACAATATTGGAAATTATTTTGTTTAGCACAATGCGGGAAAGTACGGCTAAAATGCGAGAAAGTGACTTTACCGCATTGTAGCCAGACTTTGCAACATAGTGGGTAAAGTGTTTGTTTCGCTTGATGTATACATGATGTCAAAGCTAGCTTTAGAGTTCAGGAGGCCAAAAAGATATTTTATTTGATGTTTTGGTATTATCATTATGTCTTTGATTTTAAATTTTATTAAGCTATGTTTTGTTAGACCTGTAAGCAGAAACGCTTCAGTTTTTTTCTGCTGCCAGGATAAGTTTTAAGGATTTCATCCATGCACCGATTTGAGCGATTACATGGTTTGCCGATTGCATACCTTGCTCGGTTCTGGCTGCAACTACCAGTGCTATATCATCGGCGAAACCAATTATTGTTGCCCCCAATGGCAGTTTCATAGTTAGTATTCCGTCATATAGCAAGTTCCAGTGGGTAGGCCCTAGTATGGAACCTTGTGGGGCAACACTACTAACTTCAAACTCTTCTATCTCTACATCGCCTTGCAACAACAAGCTCAGATTACTAAGGTAAATTCCTATCATGCGCAGCAAGTATGAGCAAGTATACCTTTATTTTTCAAGTTGTCCATTATATCTTTCCAGTTCGCGTTGTTTAAGGCATTCCTAACGTCAAAGGTTAGGAGAACACACATTTTTCTGGTTTTCTGCGATCCCGACTTTCCCATTTCCCGCATTTTCTAGAACGGATCTTAGGGCATCAATGGTTGACCTTCCTTTCCTGAATCTGAGTTGTTCAGATAATCCGGTTCCGGCCGCAAAGACATCTTTTAATCTAGTTAGCAAAAGTTGTTCCAATAATTTGCCAGAGACGTCCAATAGACAGATTGGCGTATACGATCTAGGGTCACCAATCGGTTTATCCCCTTTTCTGACAGGGACTGACTTTGCTTCCTTTCCATCTGATTGGAAAATTTCCGGCAACTAACAGTGAGTTCATAGTGTCTAGTACAAATTTAGATTGATTTGGCACGGTTATCTTCATAATCCCAGGTGGACTTCCATCTGGGCCTGGCGCTCTACCGATCCTTATTTTCATGCCTGCTGCCTTTAGTTCCTCCACAGTGGAGGATGGTGTATTTTTGATTTTGGGCTGTTCCCAGTCAATAATGGTATGCAGTGGAAACAGTTCCTCAGCCACACGGCGCACTTCCTCCATTTTCATTAGAAGATTTTACGGCTTGATATTTTGATTTCTCCTAATTTTTTTAAAGGCAACCCCCCTTTATAAGATTTTTTTTATAAGATCAGGAAAATCCTTTCTTGCAGACTTATATATTTGGTTTAACACTTTTATGTTATCAGCACATATTTTGTTTTTTCTTTGACGTTTGTAGTTTCTTGTGGCAGCTACACATGCTGCTCTAATGCGCTCGATTTCTCATGTACACCAGTACACGGCTTTACTTATAATATGTTGTCCTCTTTTTTTTGCAATTTGGCTTTAGATACACTACTCATCATATTAACTAGTGAGTTCGCGTCCGTTTTTTGAGCTTCGATGGTTGATGCTTCACTTATTTGTTGCTTTATCTTTTTTTCATTAAAATGTTGTGTAGTCCAGGCTTAGACGAGTTCACATTTTGGTAGGCTCTTTATTATTGCATTATTTCATAAAGTATGAATGCGTCCCCCAACTCCTGGTTGAAATACCTCAAAAGATGGTTTGGGTGCACTTCCATTGAAATCTTCCAAGCTGCTGTCTCCAGAACAATATTAGCTATGTGGTTAGCCACCCTTCGCCAACCATAAGAAGAAGAAGATGTATGGGTGGTCGCTCAGACTTTCCTTATTCAGAACTCTCCAGCTTTGGAACAGGTTAGATATAGAGTTGGATGAAATTGTGAGGTCTACAATGGAACATGATTTGCCCCTCATGAATGAGAGATCATATCCTCGATTTTTCAGGACCATATCTGTTGCTGCCGCCCAATCCGTATCCATGTTTCCCCTCTTATCCATATAGAGAGATTTCCAATGGGGAGACTTTGCGTTGAAATCTCTACCTATAATCTTTCCTTTATTTTTCTATTGCCTGATGTTCTGGCTTATTGTTACTTCTGCAAGTAATTTGGACAGTTGCTCGATTGTTTCGTTTGGGGGAAAATAACAACTTTATGTTATAAGTTGTTGCAGCTCTACCCAGACAAAGCCCGCTCCTTTACCAGCCTTAATTATAGCTAGGTTTTGGTTCCTGATCCAGATGTCTGAGTTGTTTTGATCGTCCGTAAGCCATTTGGCCTCTGATGAAAGTTTTTTGTTATGCTCGCTTATTAGGACTATATCCCCTTTCACTTTCTTCGCCGTGGCGATCAGTAAGTCATGAGCTGCACGGCACCTCATTAGATTAATCTGTATTATTTTAATCATCGTTGAGATTTTGCCCGCCTTGCCTCCGCTAGTGCTTTTATAAATATTGGGCATGATCCAGTTTCAGCTCCCTGTCCCCCCTGGTGGTAGATACGGCAGTGCGGTTGATTCTCACAGCCTTTCGCCTTGTGGCCTTCTTGGCCACATCTTAAACATAGCATCTGGCGGTCTGAGCCTTTATAGGTAGATGCGTGATAACCTGTTAGCCAGCATTCGTAACAACGTTCAAGATCGATTCTTTCATGAATTCTACCATACAAACAATCCATTTTAATTTTTCCATTTACTATTAATGTCTGTTTTCTAAGGAGTTGAACGGTGGCTATTTGCCTTTTGCCATAAGCGGGTCTTAGATTTTTTACTTTTACCTCATCCTTTTTTGTTATGAGTACCTTTTGAATGGATTCTTCTTTCTTCAATTCATCTTTTTTTCAACGGTTGTAATGGCATCGATGTCCTTTATGTTTATAATTCTATCTGAATTTTTTGAGCGGACTTCGACCTCCGGCAGTTTTTAAGCAATTATATCTATTAGGTTCTGTGCTTATCCCTCTTTAATTTACATCAGTAGTTCACCCGTACTAGTGCTCCTCATTCACTTTATTTACACAATTTGTTTGTATCTAGTCCTCTCTTTCGAGCCTTCATACCCAATAATCTTTTACTAACTTTGTTTTATTGCTTTATCTGTATTGTCTTTCGTCATCAGCCTTTTATGTCTCCACTCCTGGGGCACCGGCCTCTTCTCTGCCCATATCCAACCTCAGCACTAAGGAGTGATTACCAAAGAAGGATTTTAGGCAATTGAGACACCACAGTTGCCTAAGCCAGGTTGGGGAATTGGAGTGATGGGTTGCAACCATTAGTTTTTGAATAAAATGCTTTAGTTCTGCGTTGGATTCGAACCCACGCTGTCTGACTCGAGAGCCAAGTGCTTGACTAACTGAGCCACCCATTACTGAATTGTCTTTAAATGATTTGAAACTTACAATTAATTGACTCTAATTATTAGATGGCCTGGTTTTTGGAAATATATTTAAGTAATTTGATGTATATAAAGTCGAGGGTTTGTAGGAGGGAATTATATATAATAGGAAAAATACATAGCATCTAATTTTTGGCGGTGGTTAAATGGGGCGTGAGTAATGTTAAAATGTAATTATCAGAAGCATATTTAGTGGCTTATATATAGAATGAAGTGTTTTAATGTAATTTATTCGCTGATTTAGAGAAGGCAGTGTTCACCCTGTTATTAGCATTAGCGAGGTATTATGTGTAATTTATTTGCCCACTACAGGCTCTAGTATGCAGAGGGTGCTCCCGTTTTATTCATAAGATTCCTAAATGACAACGAAAAAACTCATATTGTCTGTATGGTAAAAAAAAGTTTTACGGCTCTGTTTTGCAGCTGTTGGAGAATCTTTTTAAGTTTTTTTTTTGTTGGGCAATATAAGTCAATTAGAATGCAACATAAAAAGTATAATGTTTACGTAGAAAGGATAATAAAGTTTCTTTATTCTTGTAATAAGATGTTAGACTGGAGGAAAATAGACTGGGAGTTTTGTGACTGGGTAATTTTTAAGGATTTTTTTTAAATACTTTCTTATCATACTTCGCAGAAAGAAGTACACGTTAATATTTATAAGGCATTTTACTTTTACAAGATTAAAAATTAATGAAGTTCAACAAGATTCGCGGTTTTATAATTCTTTTCTTAACATTCTAGGCTTAAAACTTACATATTTTTCTAAAAATTTTATTGATAATACTCGTAAATAATTTTTTTATTACTCATGCGCGAAAAGTACTTCTTGACGTAGATTGCTTAATACGACAAATGTCAAATCTGGTTTTATTTCCACATAACCTGAGTAACGCACGCAAATTTTTCAATACATTATCGATAGGTTTCATTAAAAAATCAAATGAATAAAAATAAAATGAACACAATCAAGACCTCGATATTAAAAAAGTGACGTTAAATGTCAGATTTTTATTTCTTTACAAAATAATAATAAAAATTAAAGAAAACCATTTAAAATGAGTGTAAATTCTATGGTGATACCGGAGTATGAGGAGGGTTTTTATGACGAATCCACACCACCGGAGACAATTGAAAAAGCAAATTCTTCATTTTTGATTCTATTTTTAATGGTTGTAATGGTTTTTAATGGCCGCAGGATCCCAAACTTGTAAGATGCATCCCCTCAAATGAGTAATAAAAAATATTGTTTGTAACACGGGCGAAATTGTCAATTTCCAGCAAATTTCGAGCCAATGTACTCACTTCGTTCGTACACACAATTTCGCTTTAGCGAAAAATTGACAACCCTAGTTACAAAATATCATCATCGTCATCATTAGCCTTTATGTCTTACTGCTAGGCACCGGCCTCTTCTTTGCCACATATCTAACCTCAGCACTAAGATTGGATATGGAGGACCTAGCGGTTTAACGTCGAATCCTCCGACGTTAGATTTAAATTTTCCGCAGTTTACACGAGGTCATAACTTTTGAACGGATTATCACAGAGACTTCTAATAGACCTTTTCATAGTTGAATTTTTTTTGTGCACATGTGTCAATTTCCTCCATGTTTTGCCAGAACTTTTTGACGTATATCCTTATTAGATAGAATTAGTGAAACCATCCTACGTCATAGAAAATCATAAACACTTAAGTTTGAATAACCTTATTATTTGTCCGAAACTTTCATATTCTCGGCTTTCAAACTTGACGTATGCGCATGCGCTTAACTAACCGTAAAAAGGTCTATTTGCACCAATCGATTCAGCATTCCAAAATTAGTCGGAAAACATATATCATATTCCTAGGAGACATTCAATTAAAAATTTCCCACCGAACCAGCCATCGATCACTGTTCGGGCAATTTTCAACCGATTTCCAGAAATTTATTCTCGATAGATGCCTAAGGAATTCTGCTGAATTATTCTGCAATATCTCTTGAAAAACTTGCAATATCTCAGAGTAAATGACTAAAAATTAGAAGAGAGCCTTTATCTTGAGCATTTGATGGAAATAATATTGAAAATCATGTTCAGCACTTCCAATTTCCTTCGGATAAACTGGGAAAAAGGCGCTAAAATTTTCCGGAAAAATCGTTTAAAAATCTATCGTTTTGATCAGGATAAAGGCCGATTGTCATACACGCTACACTCAGCTACGCGACGTGGCGCGACATCGCCTGTCAAATAATGATACATTGTTTTAAACGGGCACGTTCTCACTATGGCTACGCGACAGCTGCTACAAGTCGCTATGCCGCGCGCTGTCGCTGGGATTATTTCGTGTGTATTTTTTTTACGTTTTATCGCTCGGCGTTTCATGACGTTTGATCAGTTTTTTGTGATCTTAATAACGGATTGTGTCAAAAATGGCGTGTTTTTGAAAATGAGTGGATTTAACGACGAAAAGTAGAGGAATTGATCGATATTGTGGCTGATTATATTGTATTGCTGATTATATAACTGTATGACTTATAAAAGAAAAATTTTAGTAATCAACAAAGGAAGGATCTAGTTGGAAAGAAATTTCTTTAAAATTAAATGAGACTCGTAAAGTAGAGGCTCTTGTAATTGTTTGAAGAGATTATGGAATTCTCCTTCTACTAGTCTTGTTCTAACGATCTGATCCACCCAATATTTTCTTTTCCTCTTCTTTTGTATAAATTTTTCATTTTCATAACGCATGGCTACGACGAATTTTCCCTCATTCCCTCTCGAGCGAATGTTCGCGCACACAATTTTGCTCTAGCGAAAATTGACAGCTTTTCGCCCAATTTACAAAATATACAATTTTTAATGTAATATTATTTTGAGAAAGTTATTAGCTGTTACAAACACGATACAAAGATTATTAACTTTCATTCAACGTTTCAGAAAATATGTAATATTTTATAAAAGTTCTATTTATTTTGCCTTCATTTGTGTATCTAGTTGTATCCGTTCGACAAAAACAAGTTCCTGCACAACAATTTTATCTGCCACAGAGGATAAAGTTCATATGCAAAAGTACATATTTGTGTAGCCTAGTCTGGTCTTGCCTAGGTTTGTCTGGTCTGAATTTTTCTGGCCTTCTCTGCCCTTGAAGGCCTTGTCAGATTTTGGCATATTGACCAATACATATTTATTATAGGACCAGAGATAATATCCTAACAGGTAGGACAATATGTGTGTTATTAACTGACGGCGCCTGAGCATGTCTGGTCTAGCCTCTTTTGATGTCTCTGTTCCCATCTCATATTGCCTACTCGTGTGTGGAATTTTCTAGTCTAACCTATCCTTGTTTAGTCTTGCTAGGGTTGTCTGATCTTGTCAGGTCAAATTTATTAAACCTTAGTTTAACTCTTTTTTACTTAATATAAAAATACTTTATAGATAAGTTTTCATATAGAAGAAGGTTTTCAAACTTGATGTTACTATGCCTCCCTTAAAAATATGTAATGATTTGGCGCCTCACCTTGGGCTAAATCCCACACCATTTAATGATATAATAAAAACACAAAATTTTTTATCTCTTGAAAAATTTATTAAAACAAACTAATGGAAAATAAAGCAGACTAATAACGATATTCTATTATTGTTTCTTAATGAGATGAAGGTGCTTGTCTATTAGCACAAAGGTGTTCTAATGTTCAAAACTTGGTGTTAGTAACGAGATAGATACTCGTAACTGTTTTTCCACAACTAAATGAGCTCGATATTTTGATTTCAGTGCAGCTAAGGCAGAAAATAATGTTTCACATATATATATAATATATATATATATATATATATATATATATATATATATATATATATATATATATATGCGCACAGCAGCAATACTTTAAAAGGTTTCTTTGACAAAGATAATATTCTGTGTGAAGATTAAACAAACATTGAAGTATCACGAGATGATAATGTAGTATCATAAGATATTTCAATGGATTTTTCTTTTTAAATACTTGTCATTGCAAATTCTTGCTCAACAAAATAAAAATCAAAACATTTTATTTCATAATTTAAAGTTTACATACAATAAGTAAGAACAAAAATAATAACATATATGAATTTTGTCAAATATAAATGTAATTATAATATATAACTTTATTATAGTAAATTTACAATATTTCAGAATGTTTTACCTATTTTTTAATAATACGACTTTATTTTCAAAAAATATTCATCCAAGTAGTATGGTTCTATTTTAACAAGCATAGCTCTTATTTCTCTCTGATTATTTTTCCTATCTATATTTATTCTGATATTCCTAGGTATTATGTTGTAGAGCAGGGATCACCAATTAGTTTCTTCAGGGGTCCAGTTTTTAAAATAAAATTACCACCGCGGTCCGTTTCTACTTGAGTGTGTTAAATAAGAAAATGTAATGTACAGAAGTAACAAGAAATTTTTTACGTATCAATGTGAAAAATGACATTTTTTGTCTTGAACTGTTTCTCTGAAGTTTATAGTAAAGTTTGTGCAACCTATTGTCATTAAATCCTGGATGTTGATCCTGTAAATGTTTATCAGTAAGTCGAGATCGAAATTTATTTTTATTAATTTTTTTCTCAATTCTGGGTATTTATTATCACATACAAATTTTATCCAGAACTCTTCACAAGGATCTTCCGTATGTATGTGTTTTAATACCGTGTTTTCATAGAAATCGATCATTTCCATTTGCAGATTAGCTTTATTACACCCGCAAACATTTGCGGCTTCGTTGCTCCATTCGCCATCAGGATGCAGAGAGTACGCGTTGCTGAGGATCGCGACGGCATTCTCAATTTTCTTGAAATCTGCGAATCTGTTTTCAAATTCCGATTTAAGAACCTTAATGAACGTCGACCGACGTCAATTCCGTTGTCTTTATTTTATTTAAATTAGTGATGTGCAGGCATTCATTAGCAAGGTCATTACAGAAAAGATCGAGTTTTCGCGAAAAGTTTTTACTTCTGAGCTCCCATTTAAGCTTTCCTTTGCCTTGAAGTTTAAGGTTCATGTTATTTTTATGTTTAAAAATATCCGTTACGAACACAATGGAAGCTACATTTTCTTTTTTCCTTAGAAAACTTAGGTAGGCATTTGCTGAACTCTGATGATCACTGTTGAAAAGGAATATCTTCAAATGTTCAAAAATGTTGAACAATCTTTGTAAAACGAAGCCTTTGCCTAACCATCGCACATTATTATGCAACAGTATATCGTCATATTGTGCATCAACTTCTTCAAGAAATGATTTCAATTCACGATGTTTCAGTGATGATTTTGCACGAGGAAAATTTACTATTTTAATCACTTCTTGCATAATATTGTTAAAATTATAATTAAGTTTGCAGCAAAGCACAGTTTGGTGTATAGTGGTAGAAAATCAAATTTTCATTACATTTTGCATTGGTCCTCATTAAATGAACTAGTCCTTTTTAGTCCTATCCATTGCTGGTGCACCGCCAGTAGTTACTGTTAAAAGCTTTTTTAGGTCTAAATCATCTTCGGTCTTCAGGTCTAAATCATCGAAATAATACACCACCGCGTTGTTCATGTCATCTCCTCGGATTCTCCCAAATAACGCAAAATAGACAACATCTCCTCAACAAAAGTTTTCTCAGTTGATACAGGAAGCGTACAAAAATAACCAGTTGTGTCTTATCAGTCACGTGGCATGATTCATCCATGGTCAAGGCGTAATAGTTTGCATGATTTAATTGCCTTTTCACGTCACAATGATTTTCTTCTAACAAAACGTGTGTAGTAGACGCAGGTAACGGAATCTGTCGAATAGTGTCAACAATATCTTTTCTGTTCTCAAACAGAATATTGTCTGCGTCGACAAAGCAATATTTAACTATGTTTGCATCCGTAAATGGTTTCATATACTTAGCAAGAGTCCAAGAAACACGCAAAGAAGCCTCACTGCATTTTTCCAGCTAATTCATTGAACAAGTCGAAGATGCGTAGATCGATTATAAACTTGCAATTTTATATTTACTCAAGTTACTACCAAGTGGAATTTTTTCGACAAATGATTTATGTATAGTATCATAATGTCGTTTAAAATGCGAGCTTTTAATTAACGCCACTGCTTGTTACATATCAAGCATAATTGTACTGCTCCAGCACCATTTGGCAGCGTAAAGCAATATAATTCTGTCAATTCTGACAAAAACTGTCTATTTTCGACTGTTTTTTTTTACCAAATTTTGGGTTCTATTATAAAAAAAACTCGCAAATGTAAGCAGATATTTAAGCTCATAAGGTAGGCAATACACTGCCAACGAGCGGCGGTTTGAAACGTGGTGCTGGTGCCCCCGCCCTCGCGCCGCTCCGCGCACTTCACCACCGCTACGACGGTGTTGAAGACGGCAGCTAAGGCAAAGAGCGGGATACATTTTATTAAGTTACGTACTCAGTAATACAGGTCCGCACAAAATAGGTCCGGTCCGGATCCGGATCGCGGTCCGCCTTTTGGTGATCCCTGTTGTAGAGTGTAAGGTTTATATATGGTGGTAGCCTTTCGGACATTGTTAGATTGTATTTTGGTAAAGTAAATGTAATATTTCTGCCTCTTGTGCCTATGTTATTTAATTTTCCACGGCATGATTGTTTAAAGGTCATATTATTCATTATTCTAAATATCCTCTTTTGGATTTTAAAAACGTCCTGCATATCTCCCGTTGCCCAAGAATATTATACCAAAACGAAGATATGAGTAAAAGTTTGCATAATAAACAATACTTATAACTTCTAAGCTTAAACATCTCTGAAGAATTCTAATTAATTCTATTTAATTTTGCTTCATGAGATTTTATATGCATCTTCCAATTCAGGCAATCGATATTTATGCCTAGTAGTCTCACGGAACTGTTTATTTCTAGGTAATTTTCTTCTATTTTTATATGTTAGGGGTAGTTTATTGGAGATATATGGGTTTTAAAAATTATAATATCTGGTTTGGCTGAGTTTATTGTCAACTTATTTATTTTGAATGAACTGTTGATTTTTGAATTAGCTGAGTTGGAATTTGTACCTACATTTTCTATGGTATTGATGACTTTACTTGTCTAAACTTCGTAAATACCCTAGTTTGTTGTTTCCTATGGGATAGGTAAGAATGAAACCATTCTATTGCAACCACCTGTAGTAACGTATCTTTATATTTTTATTAAAACTAGACAATACTTGCATAATTTAAATTTCTTTTTTGCCTTTTGGATTTCGGGGTTGATAAACCTAGATAAATTCTTTGAATTTGTTGGGATAAGACTTTTCTTAGGGTAACATTCATTAAAGTGAGTCATAAAACTGTTCATAAATACCTCCCATGGTGTGTTCACATCCTTTTTGTCCTGTAAGTATAGTTCTCCCCAAAGTTCTTCTTGTAGAATTGTTTCGTGTTTATCCATATTTTCTTGGCAGAATGATCGAATGTAAATCCTTTCTTTTATTTGTCTATTATTTTGGAACAGGCTAATCTTTTGGGCGCTATGGTCTGATAGGTGGTATTCTATTGTTTTGGCGGAGTATAGCATATCTGTTTTTAATACGATGTTAACGATGCATGAGCTACTTTCCGGACGACTCGCCTCATTCAAAGCTAGTTCAGTTTGACAATATATAAAGAAAAATATTGAAGAACAGATGTGTATCTACTGCATTGCCTAGACGTTTTCAAAACATCTATATTGAAATCTCCCATAATTATAAAATGCTTATTTTCTTGGAATATTATAGTTAAAAGTACCAAATGGTTTATGAAATATTCTTCTCCGTTAATAAATAATTTCTGTATGCACACAAGCTTTCCACTCAATCTGTAAAATCAAGATCATCAAAATAATTCGAAAATTGAATCTGCAAACCATCCAAATGTTCAACAAATATATTTTATATATTTTTGTTTGTTTACCTCGGGGACATAAATTTAAAAGTGATAACATATCAATCTTATTTTTTTGCAAGTTTGATTTCCATAGCTCCATTTTTTTCATAATTGCACTTTGTCTTTTTGTATAAGCAAATGGATTTGTAGTCCTTAATTGTAGGCATTAATTTATTAAAAACACTCAATTTTCCAAACATTTTCCAAACAAAGTCAACTAAATATGCATTGTCTGTGTGACTGTTATAAATAGTTGTCAATTAGAATATAAATATGTAAGTTTAACAATAAAATTATCACCCCTAAACATATTTCAGTCTACATTATGCTTTTCATCGAGAAAAAATGCAATTTGAGAGCCAGCGCACTTCACATTAGTTCAGAAGTGAGGTGTAATTAGCTGGAATATCTCCACACAGCTTTGTGGACAACCTAACTTTTGATGGACTGTTTTTTATGTAATTTATAACTTTCGTTAGATTTGAAAAGCGTTTTTATCGCAGTTCAAAGTTCCTCGCTTATATTATTTTTACACGAGAGCTGCTCTGTGGAGCATTCAGTGCGTCGAGAGTGGTGTTTTCCTTTTAACTAGTGTTTAAAGACCAGTTTTGTGTCCGCACATTGATTGTGCACCGTCAGTACAGATTCCACATTATGTCGTTTTCATTAAAAGATCTGTCTATTATATTAAAAATTTCATTTCTTCTTTCACATCTTCACCAGATAAAACTTTAGCAGTAATACGGTAAATTGCTCACTGTGACTAATATTCGCGCCTCCCCGTTTGGAAAACGCTGGTATATGATGTTCTGCAAAATAACAAATTATTAATTTATTTGGACATATAGTTTGGCGATATATACAGTTGTACCGGTGGTACATACTACCGGCTACACTGGTGGTACACGCTACCCGCTATACTAAAACACAAAACCCAACGCCCGCGTCAACGTGTTAAAGTGACGAAAAAATAAATGAAAAAGGATTATGATTTGGATTAATACAAGGTTTTTTTTTTCTTTCTCTAACCAATGTGGGTCCAGGGGGGTTAGCCCTTAAAACACTGCGGCTCAGTGGCCTATTGTATTTCCCCCACATTGTTTTGTTCATGCAAATAGATCCAGTGCCTCTATTAGGTCCAGGATTCTATGTGCCATGTTTATCACGGGGACTCTTTCAGCTGTAATATCAAGTTTGTGTCTCCTACGTGCAATTGCTTCATAGTGGAAGATTATATGGGCGGCGGTTTCGTCCTCCTCATAGCATAACCTGCATAAAGGTTCATCTTTCCAGATACCCATTTTATGCAGGTGTTCTCGTAGAGGGCAGTATCCTGTAAGTAGGCCTACCACAATTGCGATCTGCTTCCTTGGCAGTTGCAGGATTTCAGCAGTTAGAGTTTCCGATGGTTTAGCTACCATTCGTTTGCTGTTTGTCAGACCATTCAAATTGACCCACTGTAGACGGTGCTTAGTTGCTACCCATTTACAGATTTTATTTTGGGTCGTGGTATTTGTAATGTAGGGTCCGCTTGCAGCAATGATGTTTGCCTTGCAGGCTCCATCTTTTGCTAGCTTATCCGCCATTTCGTTACCCACCAGTCCTGTGTGGCTAAGCACCCAAGCGAGTGTGACCTTGTTATGCTTTGCCAGGGCTTTTAGGTCCTGAAGACAGTTCCAAACTGTCTTGGATTTGATTTCGTGACACGCTAGAGCATTAATCGCAGCCTGACTGTCCGTAAAAATGCGGATGTTTCTACTTTTGTAGTCCATTCTCAAATTTTCACGGGCACAGGCCATGATAGCGTGTATTTCTGCTTATAATGCTGTGGCATGTGTCCCCAGGGGTACAGATAAGCTGCACCCCAGGGACAGTACATAGATTCCTGCACCAGTACCACTGTCCTTCTTGGAGCCGTCTATATACCAGTCCAGTCCTCTTCGGCAAGTGGTTATTTGTTGCCTTCTGTCCATCGTAGATGTGTTTCGAAGGTTAGATCGAATGACAGCCTTTTCGGCATCGAATTCCCCTCTATATTGAGGTACGGTTCTGATATGACATTCGTTATCATGGTGTGTCCTGACCTCGCCAGAGATTCCCATGTGCCGTTGCATATGCATCTGAAAGCTCCCATCCTTACCTCGTCCATGATAAAGATATCCAGGGGAGGAAGGCCTAGGATCACCTCCAGAGCCGCAGTTGGGGCGGTTTTCGTCGTTCCCGTAATTGCTAAACAGGCCAGTCTTTAAACATAGGAGAGTTCCTTGATGGACTGTTTTTGCTTCACTTTGGTCCACCATACTGTGGAGCCATATATCAAAATGGGTCTAACTACCATAGTGTATAGCCAGTATATCATGCTTGGTTTCAGTCCCCATGTTTTTCCAAGTGTTCTTTTGGTCATCATAAGTGCCATTTTCACTTGTTGGTAGCTTTCTTTAGGTGTTGATTCCTAGTCAGTTTGGCATCCAGGATTACACCTAGATACTTGACTTCATCACTCACCTTTAGATGTTCGTTATAGAAATTTGGGGGCTTTATCCCATCCGTTTTTCTCATTCTAGTGAATGGTACTAGAGTGGATTTTTTGGCATTGACCCGAAGGTCGACCCCCCTGCACCAACTCTCCACCTCGTTCAGTGCTTCTTGCATAAGCGCTGCTATTATAGAGTTAAATTTACCCCTGATGAGAATGACTATGTCATCCGCATAGCCTTGGGTGTAAAATCCTTTATAATTTAGTAACACAAGCAGGCTATCAACAACCATGTCCCTAATCAGTGGAGATAGGAGCCCACCCTGAGGACACCCCTTGATGACAGCCACCCTCATTGGGTCACCTGCTACTGTAGCCTCAACATTTACCTCAACCCTGTAGCATGGACTTAATCCATCTGATTGATGTTTTATTTGCACCATAGCTGCGGGCTGCATAGGCTATACTGTCGAAGGGGGTGTTGTCAAACGCACCTTCGATATCAAGGAAGGCACCAAGCGCCAATTCCTTGTTTTCTAGTGTGTTATCTCTTCTAACCACTAATTGGTGTAGAACAGATTCACATGATTTTCCTGGTTGATCGGCATGCTGCTTAGAG
This sequence comes from Phosphuga atrata, assembly GCA_944588485.1. Classification (NCBI taxonomy): domain Eukaryota; kingdom Metazoa; phylum Arthropoda; class Insecta; order Coleoptera; family Silphidae; genus Phosphuga; species Phosphuga atrata. The sequence goes on along the minus strand of OX155896.1, from coordinate 8,348,042 downwards.
TGTAGGGGCCTGTCTAACAGGCAGGTCTCCCTCAGATGCTTTTCAACCAGTTTTTCTAACGTCTTCAATAGAAAGGAGGTTAGACTTATTGGTCTATACGATTTAGCCTGGGTGTAATCTAGACGCCCGGCTTTTTGTATAAATACCACTTTTACTTGCCTCCAGGGAGTTGGCACATAGCCTGATGAAAGACTTGTCCTGTATAGCTTGATCAGTATTGGCACCAGCGTTTCCCTCCCCTGCCACAGAAGGGCGGGGAAGACACCGTCTGGGCCAGCTGCTTTTTATGGCCCAAAGGTATTTATGGCCCATTCAATTCTTTCATATGTGACAACCCTCTTGGACACCTGCCAGTCACACCTCGTCCCTCTTGTTTGAGAGCGTGCAGCCTGACAATCAGAATTATCCATTGTTGGGTCGATCATCTAGGAACTTGGGAAGTGATCTTGGAGTAAAACTTCCATAGTTTCTTTCCCGCTGGTTGTGTGTTTTCCGTTTGGTCCTCTAATAGTACCAACCGGATTTAACGAGTTCTTTATCAGAAGTCTCTGGAGTCTTGCTGTATCAGATGTACTTTCGACATCTTCACACATCTTCCTCCAGGACTCCCTTTTAGCCCTCCGTACAGATTTGTTATAATCAGTGAGTGTAGCCGTATATTTGGTCCACATCCCTGTCTTTTTAGCTCTATTGTAGAGCTTTCTCGTTTTGTTTTTCTTCCGGTCAAGTTCCTTGCTCCAGCAGGTAACTTCTCGTTTACTGGTTCGCTTCACTTGAAGACAGCTGTTTATTATAGCCTCCTGAAGTAGAGTGGAGGCTTCTTCAATATCATGCGGACTGGTATGTGCGAACTTAACACACTTGTATATATCTTTAGCACTTCCTTATAGTGCACCCAGTCAGTTTTGCGTGGATTACGATACACATACTCTGTCCTGTCAACGGCGTTGATATAGAGAAAGATGTATCGATGGTCCGACAACGACGGTTCTTCGGACACATACCACTTACTCACTAGTGCACTTGTATGTAAGGACGCCAATGTCATATCAATAACCTCTTTCCGTCGTTTTGTTTGAAATGTGGGCCTGTTACTGACATTTTGTATTGCCAGATTCGTGGACACTAAGTATCTAAGCAAAGACTCACCTCCTTTCTTGGTTTTGGTGCTCCCCCATACTACGTTTTGGGCGTTGGCATCCATTCCCACCAGGTTCCGGAGATTGGAAATCTCGCAGTATTTCACCAGGCGCTCCAATTCTGCGGTAGGTGATGGTTCAGGTGCATCGTATGGTAGGTACTAAGAGGTCACAATAAGTTGCCCCCCCCCCATGCGATACCTTATTTTTGCTGTGGCAAGATCTCTGAAACAGTGGTCGTGCAACATTAATATGTCAATATCATTTCTAGCATAAATGCAGGATCTAATATTGTTACAGGAGTAGTCATAGATTAACTTACCCCTAGCTTCACCCAGACCCATTATTTTGCCTCTGTTTAACCAGGGTTCTTGGATCAGGGCTATGATGATGTCCCCAGCAGCTAAGATTCTGGTAAATATATATTTAAGGTAGGCAGAGGCCACCGCACTAGGCTGAAGGTTGATCTGAAGTACCTTCATCAGTGGGCCCCTCCGCTCTCTTCCCTATGATCCTGAAAGTGAGCTGATTTAGACCAAAATAGTCTTTGCAGCCCTTTTTGGTCAGCTCACTCACAGATGCAGAATCTATGTACAGAACTAAAGTGGTTCCCTTAGTATCCGCATTGCTGCGAACAATACTCCATTCCTATACATTTATGCCCCTGTTTTGGGACTTAAGTAGGGGGAGTATTTTAGCTGGCTCCGTCGTTCCAAGGAGTTCAGTTGGAACCCAAACCATCACCTTGGTCGTACGGACAATATCTCTCGCGGTACCCGCTATGAGAATTGCCCCCTCGCAAGGTTAAAGCTTGGCCAACTTTTCCAGGAGCCAGACTTTTGCAGCTTCGTCGGCACAGGTAACGTAGACTACGCCCTTGTCAACAAAGCTGTTTATAAAATGGGGGCCTGTGCCTGGTTCACAGCTCCAGATCTCCCTTATTATTTCGGATTGCAGAAGCTTACCTTGTGCTTCTGTCATCTTTTCCTCAGGATATTTCTGAGGAAAAGTAGCCATTTTGCAGGCAGATAGAGCTTCGCTGTAGGACTACCTAGGCCTGCTCTGTGAGCTAGCACCAGGTTGTTCAACAGCGGCCCCTCCGTCCTGGGCTTTTTAGGCTCCAGAGGCCGCGGATAGCTCCGTCTGTGAGACGGTGTACTACCCTCAGATCTTAGCCTTTTGACGACAGCAGTCCCAGACCCACTCCCAACACTAGGACCAGTTGGTGCGTCCGCTCCCGCCACCGGCTTGCCGGTCACACGCAGTTGAGGATCAACTTTGGCCTCTTCTGTACCTCTTATTATTACCTCTTTTCTTGCGTTGTTTGCAAGCTCGAGATAGCAGTGCTTGAGGCACCTTCTGTGGGTCTAGTGGTTGATCCACTTCCCCTCAGAGGTGACCCATTGGGAGAAGGAGTCTTATCGCTGTGGCTGTCAACCACAGCGACATCCTCCTCCCCCAATATCATGTCTTGAACCGAAGTTAGGCCTGTTGGCCCTGCTTCGATTTTAAGCTGTTCTACTAGGCTCCAATCATCTATAATATTTAGACCAATGATCAACCAACAAATGGAGAGAAATCTACATCCAATAGATCTACATCCAATAGATGTTCCCCTGTAGTTGGCTTGGGTAAAATTATGTTTTTGTTTTTATTTTAGTCCATTTTTGTTCCCACGAGAAATAAGTGGTCCGCTCCTGCATGCAAGAGTAAGGCTAAGTACACCGGGAGGGGGCCTTGTATCCCGGGTGCACCGTTAGCGACACTAAAATTCACCCCAGTGCCATCCATCCATCACCACGGTAGCTTACAGCTTGGATTAAGGTTTGAAGGCGGAAAAAGATAGATTACAGAAGATCCTTAGATCTGAAGTAAACAAGAGTTAGGCCAAGTGAGGCCCTGACAGTATAGAAAGGGAAGGTTAGGTTAGACACCCACTTAGTGTCTGCCGTAAGTCAGGAAGAGTTAGACAGCAGTCATCCAGCTGGGGCACCCCGTTTCTGCCAGGAACTGTTTCGCCAGATTGCGAACCCCTCGGGTTAAATACAAGGGTTAAAACAATGGTGAAAAATTCATTTTTGTCAAAGTCATACAATTTGCGTTCTCAAGGTCATCAATGCTTTTTAGGTTACTTTTGAAATATCGACCGTAAAGTTGATTCGCCACTAAAAATAATGTCATCGCAAAAATTCGGATTCATTTGTAACTAGGGCAGAGTCCATTCACAGAACTGGAACCTATTTCCAAAACCTGCACCAAGAAGGCCTTCAGGAATGGAAATATGGTCCGTATCAAATGTATTACCTCATAGATTTCTTAAAATACTCGTCTTGGAAATTCCGGTATCGTATCATCGTGCAATTTGCCGACTACACAATTGCATATCACGCTCTAGTGCAGTCAGAACAGCAATCTCTGCTTCCTAGCTTATTTTAGTTTTGCGGCTTTTCCTATTTCATTGTTCGACGCTTCCCGTTTCTCGAAATAAATGAATAATTAGATCGAAATATCAAAAGGAAAGATGACTTTTGTCGGGATAACGCTATGAATAAAGTTCTTGCGCTTGCACATAGTTTCTGCTGGTCTCACCATATTTCAGAATAATAGATATTATATGATTATTAGCTATCAACACTTCTTTACTGCACAACCACATTTTCGATACGGTTATTAAATGTTACCTTAAATGGTTAAATTATATTAAAGTCGTAATATTATACGTAGTTGGATTCGCATAAATATCATCTACAACTTCATAATGAAAAAAGTTCCGTTTTGAAAAACCATAAGCTGATAACCTTGAAAACCCAAGTGCAATGACCTTGACAAAAATATATTTTTTATTACTCATACGGGATAAGTAATATCTTGGCGCCCGTTTTTTATGGGACAAATGGTTGTTTTTGGCTGTATTACCACATAACTTGGGTAAAGCACGCATATATTCAATAAAAATCATTCAATAAAGTTACATAAAAAAAAAACAATTGAATAAATAGAATAGACATAATCAAAACCTCAATATTACAAAAGTTTCGTGGAAAATGACTAAAAAAAAATCCATTACAAAATGAAAACTAGAGAAAAAGTTTTAAAATGAGTGAAAATGGTGACAGCGGCCAATGATGAGATTGCTTATGACGAATCCACACCACCGGAGACAATTGAAAAAGCAAACTCTTCATTTTCGAATCTATTTTTTTTTTAATAGTTTGGACCTCAAACTTGTAAGATACGTCCCCTCCGTTGATTAATAAGAAATAGTATCTGCAACTCGTGCGGTATTGTTAATTGCCCTATCGAGCGAATGAGCGCACTCACTTCGTTCGTGCGTCCAATTTCGCTCTCGTCAACAATTGACAAGTTACCGCACTTGTTGCACAATATACTATAGCCCATGGAAATTAATAAAATTATCTCTTCAATTTTTTTTCGTTAAATCCTAACTTGTTACCCCAAAAACATTAGAACTACTTATAGTGGTCACGTTTAATATTGTCTTGTCTGGTCATGTTTGATCTAGTCTGGTTTTATCTGGTTTTTTCTGGTCTTATTTAGTTTCCTCTGGTTTTGTCTGCTCTTGTTTGGTCTTGTTTGGACTTGTCTGGTCTTGTCTAGTCTTGTCTGCTTCTTGTCTGATCTTGTCTGGTCTTTTTTGGTCTTATCTGGTCTTGTCTGTTCTTCTCTGATCTGGTCTGATCTTGTCTGGTCTGGTCTGGTCCTGTCTGGCCTTGTCTGGTCTTGTCTGGTCTTGTCTTGTCTTGTCTGATCTTGTCTGGTCTTGTCTGGTTTTATCTGGACTATCTGGTTTTGTCTGGTCTTATTTCGTTTCATCTGGTTTTGTCTGGTCTTGTCTGGTCTTGTTTGTACTTATCTGGTCTTGTCTGGTCTTGTGTGGTCTTGCCTGATCTTGTCTGGTCCTGTCTGGTCTAATACGGTCTTGTCTGGCCTTGGCCGGTGCTGTCCGGAAATATTATCCGGTCTTGTATAGTCTTGTTTAGACTTGTCCTGTTTTGTCCGGTCTAGCCTTGTGTTGTCGAGTTTTGTCAAGTTTTATCTGGTCTTATCTAGTCTTATCTGCTCTTGTCTGATCGTGTCTGGTCTTGTCTGGTATTTCTGGTCTTAACTGGTGTTGTCCGGTCTTGTCCGGTGTTTTCTGATCTTGTCTGGTCTAGTTTGATTTGTTTGTTTGAATTGTCTGGTCTCCTATCGTCTTGTTTAGTCTTGTCTGGTATAGTTTGGTCTTAGGTGATATTGTTTGGATTTATCTGCTCATATCAGATATGCTTTAGTATATTCTTGTTACTTGGATATTGCCTAAACCAAATTATAATTCAAATAAACTATGGTCCACCAAAGTATCCTTTTTGGGAACTCTGACTTGATTTTGTTTGTCTTGATTTTGATATATAATAACTAACAGGAAATAGTTACAGCCTGTAGTCTAAACTATCTTTCTAGACTTCTAGATTTGCTTTCATACTTGTATATCAGAGATACACAAACTCCACATAAACGAAACTATTTTTTATATCTAAAGTACATTAAAGCTAAATAGTATAATATAAATCACTAAAGTAACTCATTTGTAATAAATACTTGGTAATTAATTAATATATCCTCGATGGTATGATTATAAAGGGATTTGGTAATGGGAGTGTATGTGTGTGAGTGTAGTTGGCAAGTTAGAGTAATGGCAAACCGCATTTTGCGCCCGATCTCGATAATCTCTAATAGCAATATAAAAGGCAACATTCCATTGTACGGTGTCACAACTACTGTCTATTTTTTAAAACTGTATTTCACGTCGGTTCCTCTTGTAATCCTTCAGTCTGGCTCTCTCTCTCTCTCTCTTCCTAGTACGCCCTTTCCGGCCAAATAGCTTTGTGGTTGACTTATAACTCTCGTAAATTATCAAGCATTTACTATTTCCTGATTTTAAAAACAAAGAAGTTTCATGATATATTACTTTAATTAACTGGCTCTTAATAATAAATCTCTAGAATGAACAAAACAGGACAAAACTGAATGAAACTAAAACTAAATAGAACTGTCTACTCTCGCAGGATCGAGTACTATTTGCCTAGTCTTGTCGCTCTACCAATTTCTGTTTCATCTAGTTTTGTCTGTCTAGTCGTTTCTCTTCAGTCTTGTCTATCTTGTATTGTATGCCTGGTCTTATCTGTTTATTTAATCTTGTATGTCTAGTCTTATCGGCCTAATATATCTTCTATGAAAACTTCTCTGATTTATTGTACTGTTAAAAACAATACTTTTTTCCAATCCTTTTCAGTGATTATTGTCTTAATTATTTGGTGGATATTGTAGCAGTCTTTCTGTGATTTTAGAAGTTTTGCCATCACATTTTGAGAATGTTGTGTGTTCTTTCCGAGCATCTATCGCTCTTTGTCCCATCTCGGATACTCAAAGAATGTGTGTCTAACACTGTCGCAGTTTGAGTCAGATGCTCTCCCGATGTTGTGGAGATAATCTCGGTAACATATATGGCCTGTGAGGAACGGGGCTAGATAATAAGTTATTACCGTGTCGTTGACTATTCCAGGTGTTGGACAAAGACCTGGTAAAAAAATTAAAGTGATAGAATGGGACGATAGCCTGTTCAATGGCATCAATTTCATCAATTTCTCTTTTATTTGTTTCTTTTCGACGATCTTGAAGCATATCATCGACAGGATAATTTTGATTATTGTATTTTTCTCTTGTACAGCTTGTTTTGTATTTCCAAATTAAAAATAAACAAACAAATAAATAAAATAATCTTCGCTTATCGACCAATTCGCTTAACCAGCTAGTCCAGCGTTTCTCAAAGTGGGCGACATCAAAAATAAAAATTACAGGATAATCTTGAAAAACCGGGGGTTGGTAAATCCGACACGTTCAGTAATCCGGCGATATGGGAAAACACGTGCCTTTTCTTTACGCTATCCCGCGCCGGATATAAACTTCGCGCACAGAAAAATTAAAGTAACAAAACACACCATCCAGTATTCTTGGAAAAGGGTCTGGCCAACACACTCTGCTTTTAACTCTGAAAACTTAATTGACGATTCTGACAAAGCTAACTCTACTCTACAATTGTCTTAATATCTGTTCTAAGTTTGTACAAATTTTTTTATGCACACTTAACTATATTGAAACATATTTTATTCTTTCTGAAATACAATTGCACATAAAATATTTAAAATTATTATTGTTTTGTTTAAATTCCGATAATCCGGAATTATTTGATAATTTGATAAGGGAAAATTTGATAAGGCGGTTGTCCGGTCTCATTTGTGTCGAATTATTAAGATTATACTGTATTGAGATTAAGGTCTGAACATGTTAACTTCAATATAAAATGATGTACTTCGAGCCTCGTGCGCGAGATTACTGAAAGTAATCGGGTATATTTACCATCTAGTGACCTTTGGTCGCACTAGATGCCAGATATTATTTTCAATTTCTTTGCAGGCCTTTTATTTGATCCTGCATTATATTCATCTGCTTTCGCAGAGAAGCAATAATAGCTTCATTATTTGACCGTTTCTTCATATTTTATTACGCTATATTGAATGATACCACAAATAGCCCATGTTAGTCTACAGCGCCACTCACAAACATTTTTTGACAGTATAAAAGTAAACAAACCAGTAACTCAAACACTTTTAGGAGAAGGATGAGTATAAGGCGACCATGTGCATACTACTATGATTTTTAAAACAATCGGAACTTTCAAAACGACGGTTAATATTTTTAATTAACAACCGAGAACAGTTTGTATTAACTATATTTCTCAATAAAACATTTCAGTAAATTAACATGATCCAAAATAATATTCAGAAACAACAGAAAAAGAAAACAGAATGTTAAAATGTCAGACTTTCCGTGTCCGGATTACCATAACAAATCAAATTTTCAGATTCCAAAAATCATGTGGCTTTGTTATTTGCGAGTATCAGGTCCTCCTCTGTGCAAGTCTCACTCATATTTGGGCACACGGCCCGATGTTGGCGGTCTTGAGTTACTCCGCATTCACAATTGTGATCCCCTTTGCAGCCCCATTCTTGTAGGTTGCTCTTATATCCTGCAACTCGCGTTCTTAGCCTGTTCAGCGTCCTCCATGTGGCGAAAGGTACATGGTATCCAGGGGCCAGCTCTTCTTTTGCCTCGATCCGTGTGCGGGTGGCAGCCACTTGCCACAGGTTTGTTCGGTGTGCTTCAGGCGTATTCTCCAGGGGTGTTGTCGACTGCATAAATTTCTTCCGAGACTTAAATCTATGCGGTTGAATTTGATGACCATATAAGGGATGCCTCTGGTCGGTTTCTTTTTTTTTCGCTCAGCCCCCGCGGCAACACACCTCCTGATTGTGGATGGGGCAATACAAACTATTGAGTAGATTTCCTCCACCGGGGTCGGTTTCAGGCAGCCAGACACCATGCACACCGTCTCGTTCAGCGGCACGTCAACGTGCTTGGTATGAGCGGAATTAAACCATTCCGGCGCAGCATATTCCGCGGTAGAAAAGAATAAAGCAAGGGCCCAAGTCCCGAGTGTACGAGGTTGCGTTCCACATTTTGTGTTTGTTAGTTTTTGAGTGATATTGTTTCTTGTGCATACTTTCCCTTTGATCTCTTGGCAGTGTTTTCGAAAACTCAGAGTTCGGTCCAGGCGTATGATATTTTGATGTATTGTTATGTTCCAACTCTTGACCCTGCCAGGCCACCCTTAGCTTCCTGTGTGCTTCCTTGTTTCTAAGATGGAAAGCACAAACCTGTGTCTTAGTGGGATTAACTTTGAGGTGCTTATTTTAATAGTAGGCTACTAGATCCTCCAGCGCGTGAGTTATTTTATCCTCTATGTCGCGACAACATGTTGAACGACATGTCGTTGAAATTTCTGCGTTGAGTTGCTATAGCCGTATCAGTAATTATGAAGCACTTTTTCTCTCCATTTGTTGGTTGATCATTGGTCTAAATATTATAGATGATTGGAGCCAGAACACTTCCTTGGGGTAGGACGTTTTTCTGAGTCTTCCACCGACTATTCCTGGACTGTAGTTCTATAAAAAAACCGTCGATTTTGTAGGAAGCATTTTACCAACTTAGTCAGGCGAAAGTCCTTGGTGATGTCATAGAACTTTGATATAAGCCTCTGATGTTTCACGTTATCATAGACAGCAGATAGATCTACGAATACGACTCCCGTTATAAGCTTCCGCTCATCTCTCTTCGATATGCTAAGTGAGATTGAGGGTTAGCCCGTAACACGATTTGTCTGGTCTGAAACATGTCTGTTCTGGTATGGTATCCTCCTAGATAAGGTCAAAGATTCGGTCAAGAACCATTCTTTGATGAACCTTGAAAAGGTTGCACAGCAAAGAGATAGGTCTAAAATTATTAGCATTGGTTGGCTCTGTACCTAGTTTCAGAAGTGCAACTATCGCCTTCCTAAAAAATTTTGGATTTTGCATTTTGGAGACGCAGTTATTCATCATATGAGTGAGCCAGTCTATGGTTAGTTAATATTCTGTGCCCTAATTTCGTCCAGGGCAGCTGCTTTATTTTAATTCAGTTGGCGGATTGTTCGTTTTATTGCATCGGTGCTGAACGGGTCGTTAAGGACGTCGTTTTCGTTGTTACTGGCACGTTGGAGTTTGGTTTTTCCCATTCTAGATGACGATTTATCATTAGGCAAGAGGCGGTGGGCTTTCTGGTCTGGTGTGACTCCAGACAAATAGGGTGCTTGAGCGGAGGGGTCCTTGTTGAAATTCTTTATTAACTTTCATACACGTCTTTGTTTTATATCCAGACTTGTTATGAGCTTGCAGCATCTTTCCGTTCTAGTCCCTGATATCGCTTGCAGAACATCTTCTCCTGCCTCTATGGTTTCCTCATAGAAGGGGTCTTGTTTGTACCTATTTCGGTAGTTACGGAGGGCTGCTTTAGCTCTATCGTCAAGACCTGCGATATGTTCTGTTCTGCAGACTCTTGGTATATGCTTCCTCGATATTCTCTTTAACGGCATGACAAATTGGTCATACAATTTGGGCATGGTTCTAGGCGCGTGACTTCCTGGTCTAGTTCTTTGGTCCATTCATTCCAATTGGCTTTCTTGAAGTTGAATCTTCTTTTGAGAGGAACGTATTCTGGTTTTATTGCCGCAGTTACAGAGCATGTGATAGGTAGGTGCTGGGCTCTAGGTAGGGGTTCCTCTATAGTTTTTGTCACTATGTGGCTCATCCTGTCGCTTACAAGGTTATTATCTGGGTTATATCCTCTGCGCCATCTTCCATTATTCTACCAAGGACTCAGGTTGTTTGGGTTAGTTTCAGGTTAATTCTTTTCTCCCAGTGTTCCAGCGCTTCGCCATTTCCATCTGTTTCTGCGTTTCTCCACGCAGAGATGTGGAAGTTAAGATCGCCTATCACAAACTTCAGCTGTTTGGAGTGGGAATTGCTAGTTTCTTAAAAAGCAAAGGTTGCGACTGGTGGTTTGTAGAAAGACGTTATTGTGCACGAACCAAGATCAACTGTAGGGATCTCTATGTCATTTTCGCAGGTTGACGACATGGAGGATATTTCGGTGTTAGGCTTCGCGAAAACAGCGCTGCCATAATGATCGTTGGGGCGCTCAGTAGTTTGGATCCTAGCAGTTTCCTGTTAGCAAAGTTTGCTTTCTTCCCTAACATAATTCTGTGAGCGATTTCCTCACTCATGTTATTTTGGCTTGTTAACTTAGCCCCTAGGTAGGTGAATTCGGTCACTTCCTCGTAGTTTTTACCATTTACTTGAATTGGTCTTAAATCTGTCACTTGCTTCCTACCACATCTCATGTATTTTGTTTTATTTTCGTTTATTATCAGTCCGCATGGTTCAGATTTTTGTTCAAGTCTCGCTGTTATTTCTTTTAGGTGCTCCCTATCTCTTGATGCGATGTATATATCGTCAGCATATGCTCCCACTTGCGCTGCTCTAGTTTTTAGGGTGCTTGTTACGTTCACCTCTCTGATTACTGCCTCCAACAGTAGGTTGAACAACATTGCAGATAAGGCATCGCCCTGTCTTACTCCCGTTCCTATTGCAAAGTCGCCCGTGAGCATGGAGTCTATTATGACTTGCGCACTTGACTCAGTTAGTATTAGTCGTACAAGTCTAACCAGTTTCATCGGTACTCCTAGTACCAGTAATTGTCTCATTAGCTCTTTTCTGGAGACACTATCAAACGCCTGTTTGTAGTCAATAATATAATGTTATGTTATGCTGAAAACATTTTTCCATTATTTGTCTTTGCCTGTGAATTTGATCTATGGTCGACCTGTTGAGTCCACACTGGTAATCGCCTAATATTTCGTCTGAATATATTGCAAGTCTTTTGCATATTACTGCTGACGGCACCTTGTAGGCTATATTTTGAAGAGTGATCCAGCGGTAGTTAGCGCAGTCCTTATTTCCCTTTTTATGGATTGGGCATATATTTTATTTTTATTACCATGACAATTAATCCGTGGATTCGTGTCCGCAAGTGCTCTCCGCCGCTTTTTAAGCGTTCTGCTGTTATGGTATCACTTCCTGATACTTATAATAACTTTTCAGCTTTACTATTACCTCTCTTACTTCTTGATAGGTGGGTTCCGGGATTTCCGGTTGCGCTGCGTGATAATATTTTGCGTCTTCCCCATTGTTTTCATGTTCTTCGTTCTTACAAGTTAACAGCTCGCTATAGTACTGACGCCAACTTTCAAGTATTTCCTTTTCCGCACTTAGTAATCTTCCTTCCTTACTGAGAAAGGTGTTGGTTCTCGATTGGAAGTTTCTGGTTTGCATTGCTATTTGTTTATTGAACTTTCTGCTCTGGTTGTTATTGTTGTATTCACCCAAGTCCTCTACTTGTTTGTTTAGCGCATTTTTCCTCTTCTGTTTACTCACTCTTTTTGCCGCTCTTCTTAATTCCTCGTATTTTGCTCTATTTGCTCTTGTCATTGTCTGCAGCATCTTTTTTTTGGCTTCGTTTCTTTCCCTCAGAGCTCTTCTGCACTCATCATCGAACCAAGTGTTTCTTTCCTTTAGTTCCTTCCCGACTGTCTTTTCCGCTACGTCAATTATGACACTTTTTATGGCGTTCCATTCCTTGTCCACGTTTTCACCGGTTTCCGTTCTTTCTACGGAACGCTCAATTGGGTCTTGATATTGTTTTTGTTTATCCTTCGCTCTTAGGGCCTGCGTATTCCATTTTTTACGTGTTTCTTACCCCCCACAATAGCTTCTTCGCAGTTAGCGCCTCTCATAGTTTTTACGTCTGTGATCATTGTTGCACTTCGTTTATTGATAACTAAATGGTCAATTTGGTTGACCCCTCGGTTTCCTGGCATCACTCACGTGCCTTTGTGTATTCTTTTGTGCGGGAAGCATGTGCTACTGATTTTCATGTTGCAACCCGCTGCCATTTGGCACAGTCTTTTCCCGTTCTCAATTGCTTGGTCGTGTAGTGTGTGCGTTCCCGCTACACTTCTGTAAGCGTCCTCTATTCCTACTTTCGCATTAAAGTCGCCTAACACTATTAATGCATCATGCTCCGACACTTCTTCGCAGGATCTCTGTAATTTGATGTAGAAGTGTTCCTTTTCATCATCCTCTCCCTCTTCAGTTGGTGCGTAAGCACATATTACACTAAGGTTGTGGAATTTTCTTTCATGCGTATCATACATATTCGGTCGCTGACCGCTGTGAATCCTTGTACAGCCTTCCTTGCTTTTCTCGTTATTATAAAACCCTTTTCTCCTTGCTTATCCGGGTTTCCACTGTAATATAATCTGTATAGCTTCTTGTCAATACTGCCTTCTCCCTTCCATCTTATCACCTGTAAGGCCGCTATATCTATATTTTATTTATCTAATTCCTCTGCTATCTCCAGCATTCTTCCTGGTCTCAAAATTGTGCGCACGTTCCATGTGCTTACTTTTAAATCAGTTTCCGTTTTCCTAGCCTTGATTCGTTGCCTTGTCGTCGCCGTTTTGGACAGTCCATTCCGAGGCTGCTGTGTAGCTTTCGTAACTTGATGTGTTTTTACTAGGCAGAGTTGTTGGCCCTGCGCTAAACCTCCTTTTCGGAGGGTCATTTCTCCCGCTCTCGCTAGGTCCTTCCTCCTGATCCATACGGATTGGATAACGCATCTCAGAAGAGGTTGGCCGGGTTACCAAGGTTCACCAGTCTTGGCGGTGAGAGTCGGAATTAAGTAGGAGAGGTTATGCGATAATCTGCTGTGCGATTATCGTGCGGTACGCATACACTACCCCATTTGAACCCCAATGAATTAAGATATTGCTTTTAAATTCATGTTTAAATTCATAAATGACTTAATAAATATAATTATATAAAATAAATAAATACAATTATAAGCACAACTTAAGAAAGTTATGGTTCATAATAAGTCAGTATCAGCATAAGTATGCTGATGAAGGCAAAATGCAGACACGCCGTCCATGTATGTTCATTAATTATTAATATTTATCAGGATATAGTATCTTCTGTAAAGTACATGATTTCATTTAGCGCGAAAGTGCACGAAACCATAACTTTCTTAAGTTGTACCTATAATTATAGTTAAATATTTTATTAGTCATTTCTTAATTTAAACATAGTAATAATCTTAATTACTAACTTTTAAATAAAATATGAATTGATATCTTGAGCTATCCCCATGGAAGGGTATCTGTATATACATATATAATACGATACATTTGGGGGGTGTTATTAACATTAGCATATCACAGGTGGGCGATGAGACAAGTAAGTTTGAGAAACACTGACCTAGTCGAAGTAACGAAATTCGATTCGAAGTAAGTGCCTGTATACGTTTAATGATTCATTTATTGAAACATTTTATAAAAAGTAACATTTGCTGCATTATGTCTTATGTAATTTAAAAATTACTGTTTTTCTTTTTACATTTACTATGGCACACACACAAAAATAATTTTTTTAAAACCTTTTCGTACCCTTTTCAAACAAACCCCTTCAAATTTTGAAACAGTTCGGTTTTGTTTCTCTCTTTAATTTGTTTGATTGATCCTGTGTAAATCAAACAAAAATCCATACAAATATTAAAAAAGTCTATTGAAACTTGTATTAAAATACAAAACTTAAAATATATGAAAATAATGAACCTAATAACTTATAGTATCTAGAAAGAAAGAAATTTAAATCGAATATATATTTAAAAAACTCTATTGTGCAGACATATAATGGAATATATTGACGGTTCCCTTTTACGTTATACCAACACAGACACATTTTTTCTACTTGAAATAATGATCCGTTCCGATCAGAGGAACCCCGGAACATCCTTCTGACCGATTGGTCTAAATACAGACATTTTCCCCTGCGCGAAATTCGTTTCATGTATTTTTATCGGGGAATAAAGTCGCAATGTTCAGAAGAATGCGAACGGGAGATAAATTCTCCAAATAAATTATTGCGGCCGCCAATGCTCCCTCAGCACCTTTTATCCCATTATTATAATAATCCATCAAAACCAAATATAATAATAGTCGAACCAAAGAGATTTTAACAAAGCCGAATTACATTTTATCCTGTACAAATTCCAAACATAAATTGTTAATATTGAATTAATTGATAGATGTTTGATAATAGAATTAAAATACATGTATAATTATTAAATCCACAATAACAATGTTGTTTGAACTATTTGATGTGATTGTTAGATTTGTCGAAATATCGAATGCAACTTGCATTCATATTATTAATTTTATTATACTGCAATCATGCTGCCTGCCCATTATTATTCAATATGCATGTTTGGAGGTTAAAGAGTAATCACATTAGCATATTTATCGTTTTTAGAAGAAATTGGAAGGAAGTATATTTTTTTATTTAATATTAATTTGCTGCGTTAGCAGATGATAAAAGTAATGGGAATGTTGATGACTTCCTTAGGGAAGCGGAAAAAGGAGCAAACGACAAACAAGGGTACACAGAACCACGCACAATATTAGTCGTGTAAAAATCGTCGGCGGAATATGAAACAATACGATTTCCTCAAAATAAAGTAAAAAAGAAGATTCATTACAGAAGCTATTTGTTTAAAAATTAGCTGGAAATATAATAAATTACGGTTTAATAGCGCGCGTTAAATTAGCAAGGCAATTAGAGCTGGGTAGGCAGCGTTGTAATGAAAAAGCTAAAAGGCCTCGCTCAACACTCAAAAGCCGAGGCTACACAAAATTAATTACACAGACAAGTCTAGAGAAACAGTATTAGATGGACAAACATATAGACCCAAGATTAAGTAGATGATAGTAGAAAACAAATTTAGACTTCTTCCTTTTCTTCTTGCAACCCTTCGTTTATCCACTCCTGGATGTCGGCGTCTTTTAAGGATTTCCACGTCTTCCTGTTTGTTGCAGTTTGGATCCAGTTTTTTCCTGCAATCTTTTGTGTAAAGTCTCGCATCGTGTCTGAGGTCTGCCCGCACTCCGTTGGTCTCTCTCGGGCGCAATTTTGAGATTCTCTTTGTCCATCTGTCTGGGTCTTTTCTCGCAATGTGACCGGCCCATCTCCACTTAAGTTGCGCTACTCTCACTAGCACAACCGTCCTACCAGTTCTTTTCCGGACCTCTTCGTTTCAAACTCTGTCCCTGAGGTTAATTGCAAGCATAGCTCTCTACATAGCTCTCTTTGTGGTTTGTAGCCTATTCGATGTTTTCCGAGTGCACGTAATTGTTTTGAGGCCATAGGTAAGGACCGGCAGTACACACGATTCGAATAGTTTCCTTCGAAGGTTTATCGGGAACTCCCTGGACTTGAGAATGTAGCTTAATTTTCCAAAAGCGGCCCAGGAGAGGCTTATTCTTCTTGACACCTCTAGAGTTTCTCAACTCTTCCCAAGAGGGGAGGTACAGAATTGAATTTACACAGAAACAAATAAAGAAGAAATACCGGCAGTCAGAACAGAATAGCTAAATGCAGCATCAAGTAAGAAAGCTGCCAAAGCATACGGAATACCGGCAGAAATAGTAAAAAACAATTGTAAGTTTAAAAAAGTTATATCCTAGTTGCAAACAAGAACTTACGTTCAAACAAATTTCCAATAGAATGGAAAAGAGCTGATTATTACTAGTAGAAAAACCAAAGAAAAATAAAACAGCTGAGAATACAGGAGAATACAGGACAAAATACAGGGCAATATGTCTATTGAATAGTATGGCCAAACTAATGGAAAGCACAATAGGTGATATAGAGTATGAATGGGTATTACCGCTCACTTAAGGAGAAGTAATGACAAATCAGATAAAAATCAATATTTCTTTATTAATATTTCTGCTAATTAAACTTTAGCTATTCTTCCAAAAAAATTACAATGATTAAGATCAATAAATTGAACAAAGTTAGCATAATCAATATTAAAAAAAACGACACTGCTATTAAACAAAATGGTAGGTAATACCAGTCACAAGGTTGGTAATGCCGGTCAGGCTTTTTTGAGGAATAATTCGCAGATATAACCCTCAGGAGAATTATACCCTGAGCACTCAGCGTGAGCCCAGAGATCACACATGACTCATTTATACCACATCTCGTTATTTTGCCCATAATCATCGCAGAGTATACATTTACTTTCGAAGTTCTCATCAACGTCAGTATCTTCATCTTCACGCAGGTCTGTCATTTGTATCTCTGAGTTCGACGTACTCTCATTTTTCTTGGTTTTATCTTGAAGCACTCTCCTTTTAGCCTTTTTCGCAAAAATCGAGTTTCCTTCTTTATTCATTGTCTTTTTTCAGTTTTAATTTTGAGAGCGACTTTCTTTTTCGTTCTGGTCAATTTTCAATTATCTTTCTGCATGCTGTTTGCGATATAACATGCAGTTTTTCTTGTCTTTTAACTTATTTGGCAGCGCCAGAAAATCCTTCGTAGTGGTAGTTTTATGAACTCCTGAATTGAAGGAATGGGGTAATTATAAAAATAAGTACATTGCTTAAATTGAACAGTGAAGCGAGATCGTTTTGTGTGATTTTTTTCCCCAATTGATTCTTCATGAAAAGGTTGCATTCTTGTATAAACTGCTGCAAGGTCTTGTATAAACATCCAGAGGCTGCATTCTATGCGAGCTATGCGGTGGCAATGATAACATCATATCACAGTATATGGTCCTCTTACAGCAGCTTATAAATAAGAATACAACCTTATCATGAAGAATCAATTTGGAAAAAAAATCACATTGTAGCTTTTGCAAAATTTGTAACCTCTCAAAGAGATGTGACTGAAGTGATTGTCAAGAACAAGCAACATCATGTACTCATTTTCTGAAGGTTTTGTGAAATCAGCAAGATATTTCAGCCAATCTACAAAGAGATCTTCATTGAACCACCCATTTCTTGAGCACCGATAAACTGTTCCGCGAGGACCATCTGCTTCCAAAGCAGATGGATATTTCTGTCGTGGATAAATTAACGTTAAGGGGACGTATACTCCAGTAGCATTCACAGCACACACAACTGTGACGGTCTTTCCTCTTTCTCCGCAGGTTATAGACTCCACACGTTGTTGTCCTTTCTGAGAGACGATTTTACCAGGGTCTTGCACTGAGAAAATTCCAGTTTCGTTTACATTCCATATATTCGTTAGCAGAAATATAAACTTATCCATTAGCTCTGTAAGGCTTGTCGCACACTAGGTCCGCTTGTCTCCGCTCAGCTCAGCTTTTCAGCCCGGAAAAATATAAAACCCGTGTATTTAAATAGAAACGCACATACTGCGGCCGCTCAGCTCAACTTGTCTCCGTTCCGCTCCTCTCCGCTCCTTATCCACTGTTTGTGAAGAATACTAGTTCGGAGGTCGGATGCTAGCGGATGGTTCACGCAGGCGCAACACTAACGTTTTCGTATATGCGCTAAGGTATTTATGCAACCAGGAGAGCAGCACATATTTAGCTCTCCCGTAGGAGAGGTGGGAGAGGATTGAGTGTGTGGAAAAGTGACGTAGCTGAGCGGATGCAATATGTGGAAAAATTATGGAGCTGAGAGGAGCGGACCCGATGGGATCTGATTTGAGCGATTTTAGTGTGCGACAAGCCTAGGAAGTTAGAAAAATATAGCCAATTCGTTCCTGTTAAAGGCAGTGGCTCCATTTAAGCTCGTGCTTTGAGCTTTCCTGATGGACAAATGATTCCTTTTTATGAAACCTTTTCCAAGAATTCTGAATCCCAAAGTTTTATTAATATTATGCTTGAAATTATTTTTTACAGCATATTCATAAGCCATCTATCTAATTTGAAGCGAAGTGCACCCATAAAATATTTTTCCGAGAAACTTAACTTGGAAAGCCATTTCATCTTCTTGTTCTCTTGTGAAGACTGGATTTCTTCACAGCTGTGGTCAATCACAATTTTTTTTATTAAATCTTTCTTGAAGCGCTGAAAATGGCACGCCAGTAGATAGAACTGCTTCTTTAATAGGTTTCCATTCATCCACTAGTTTGAAAGCTCTGTATAATTAATGTTGGCCCCATGACGCCTTTGAACGTGGTTGGATTTTTGTTTTGGACATCCTGAAATAATATACAAACATTAAAACAGACAAGAAACAGATCAGAGGAGTTAGTTGTAAACTATTTAAGACAAGGAGATATTTAATGACAAGGGAATAATTAAGACAAGGAGGAATCCTCAGAACAGGTTTGTTTAATATAGTTATGGACGATATAATAAAGGAAGTAAAGAGTAAAGTAAAAAAACTAAAAGTCGGATATGAGAAGACGCAAATGGTCGAAATATCAGAGAGTGCATTTGCTGATAACCTGGTAATATATGCGAAAAATGAACAAGATCTGCAATATAACCTGAATATATGAAAAAATGCTCTAATCGATAGAAATTTGAGACTGAATGCAGTAAAAGTCAAAGTAATGGTGATAGGAAAGGAAAACTTCTAAATATACATGATATTAGAAGAAAACACGGATAGAGCAACAGCAAACATTTAAATAGTTGGGGGTGTAGATTCACAAAAATGGAATACTCAGAACATTGAATGAAAACATTGATGCAGAAATAAATGATAGACTGGAAAGTCCTGCTAGGTATACAATTAACTGAACAACGCCTTCATAATGCGGCCTTGCATGTGGTCTTGGGCATATGGAAGACTGAGGAATCTCTTATGATACCTAAAACATGTCTATTTCTATATTTCTGTATTTAATTTTATTATAAACTTCTTTTTTTCTATACTATGTAAATGAAATACACAATAAATGATTTAAAAAAAATAAGTAAAAAGGAAATACAAAATCAAAAATTACGGTATTGAAAACTAGTGTTAAACCCGTATTAATTTACGGAAGCGAGAGCTGGGTGTAGTCCAAACAAACCAAAAGCAAAATCCAAGCCATGGAAATGAGAACTAGAACCCATCATAGAAAGTATCAAACGGCAACAATTAAAATGGTTTGGTCACCTAGTGAGGATGAAGGAGGAAAGATTAACAAAACAAAAATAACGAGGGGAAAAGGATGAGCAAGGAGAGAAAGAATGGGCTAAACTAGTCCACAATTAATATTAGTCTGATATATTTATAATACTGTACTTGAGTTTATATAGATTATTATCGCAACACCTACCGGTACTCATAAGGTTTGGACCAATAGAAATGTAATTGAAAACAAAATATTTTGGTTGACAAAGACATTTGGACTAAACACAAGACACTGCAGACAATAGTAGGCAAACAAGAAGTAGATATGCAAAATTACACAACTTCTAGACAGATAAAAACGTTTTAACAAATAAAATTAGACCTCAAAAACTTGTTGGAAGAGACTCTATCGAATATTTTACCTACAAGTTAAGTAGAGACAAAGTTTTTAATATTTTGAAAGGTGCTTTGGATGTCATAAATCTCGATGCATAAAATATGTTTTGTGCACTTCGTTCTTCGTTTTTTTCGAGACTTAAAAGTAGCTTTTACCTTTTAGTTAAGATATTAAGTCAAGATTTACTTCGAGGTGCATTAGTGTATAAAATGAATGCGTTTTTTCAAACATTAAAAGAAACTATAAAAGACTTTACAAAAACACAATAAAGAAATCTGAGGGTTAATTTTTCATTCTTCTCTCTGGCTTTGTTATAAAAGAAATCAGAAATATAATTAGGAATTGCAGAAATTATCAATTCTCGAAAATAAACAAAATAAGAATACGTATATCTAGTTTTAGCGTATATGTATTTAGTATAGATGTGTTGATCAAGGGCTGTTTTCCTATTCGTTTATCTCTTGTCTATTATGTTCTATTTCTTTGGTTTTGTTGGCCCAATATCTTTTTGTTTACTTATCTTATGTCTGTTTATGTAATATTTGTATTAACATAGGATGAAAGTCTAATTTTAAAATTAAAAGGAACTAAATAAAGGAGAACGTATTAGAATAAAAGGTGGTCAGATTGTCTTTTTCTCTTGTGGTTTTGTTAAAATTGAAATTAAAATCATGAATAAATTTTTGAAGGAAAAAAATTAATGAAAAAAAAGAACATAAAAGGAGAAGGAAATGGACTGATCGCTTGGGGTAGCTTCGAAATATATTTTTTTCTCGTCCTTTTATCGTCTGAGGAAAGCAATTAAATATATTTTGGTGGGTAGACGGAGCCGAATTGCTTATACCTCAAATACCGATCATATTTATAATTTTCAGCGTAAATTTAATTAAAGTCATAACACGTCCGTGTTACCATTCGCACCGCACTTAATAACTCCACCCTAAATGGTCCAGCGAATTTTAATATGATATTTTATACCAAGCTACGGTTCAATCGACCATTTATTTTTTAGTTTTTCTGTGTAATTACTTCTTCTTCTTGACCTTAAGAATGTTTGTTTCTTTTAAATATAATAATAAACTTAATAAAGCAAGCTAAACGAATACGTTATTAAAAGTAATTCATCTTCCTTATAAATCACATTTAATAAGTAACAAAAATGCAATAATATTTTATAAATATAATATCTCATTTAGGGAATGTACGTTATTAAAAATTAATGACAAAACACACATTCTGAGAATAAAATTTAGTACTAGTATGTATTGAAGCAGTCACTATATTTTAACCACACTTAATGTGTAAAATTATTTTAAAACTTGTTGTAACTTGTGTAACTTGTATTCACAGTTAAACACTCAACTCGAGTTTCGATTGGCGATGGCATTTTCAAGTGGATTTCAAATTGATGATTGATTGGGTTTATACTAAAATGTTCGGAGGTATTAAGCTATTGGTTTATTTTTGGCGGGGGAGGTGCCTTTCTGCAATTAGGGAATTAGGTACTAGAGTTTATCGGGTCCGAGTACCCGGAGTCCAACTCAGCGAGTTCAATGTCCCCTCCACACTCTCGCGGAGTAACTTCGGCGAGGATCCTCGCCGAAGTTGTTAGTTGGCATCTACACTCTCGCCTTACTTCGCGAGGACCTTAGTGCCATGAATGACACCGAACAGGTGATAGCTGCTGCTGCAGCAATTTGTGTGTATAATATATAGGAGAGGACGTGTTAACACGAGAGTGTAGACGTGATACTCTCCCTGCCTCGTACTCGCCCCTCGTGTACCTTTGACTCGGGTACACGAAACCGCTTCATGAAGCGAAGTTAGCCAAGGCGTGGCGAGGAGCACAAGGCGGACCGAGTAACCTGACCACACTCTCGTTCCTCGCTCAACTCCGTGCTACTTGGCGAGAGTGTGGAGCGGGCAGAACAGAAAATGCTTGATACCCAATCTAAGACTCGACAAGTCTCGGGTTTTGAATGTACGACCTTATCTAAATGCTTTTAAACACCATCATCCTCCTACTGAAGTCGATTCCCCATTTTCTCTCTCTTATCCCCCAAATAGACCCCGTTACCTTGTATGCTTTCTTGGCTAACTCTCTTATATGCGTTTTATCCGAGGCCCTCTCGTTCAATGTGTAGCCTAGGTACTTATGCTCTCCTACTCGCTCTATTTTTCCCCCTTCCATTTTCCATTCGTTCTCCTAATTTTTCATTCTCATCATTTTCGTTTTCTCCACATTCACTTCTATGTTTTTCTTCCTCACATACCTCCCTAGGCTTTTCACCATTTCTTTCATATCCCCTTCGCTCTTTGCCACCACTACCATATCATCCGCGAAGGCCAGGCTCCATACTTTCTCTCTACCTATAACACACCCTCGCGCGCCTTCTTAAACATTTTTTGCATATCTGCCTCATATATTGTAAATAATAAGGGACTAAGGGGACAACCTTGTCTTACTCCTTTTGTCGTCTCGAACCAGTCGCTCCCTTTCTCTCCCACTCTCACTTTGCTTATTGTTCTTCCATATATCTCTTCTACCTTCCCTACCAACCACTCGTCTACTCCACATTCTCCCATACATTCAAACATTTTCTCTCTATACAATCTGACAAACGGGGCCTTGAGAGCCATGAATAATGCACAGTCTCTTGCTCTGGTATATATTAAATTCTTATATTTGAGTTTAGGTAAGTTTATTTTTGCTAGTACATTTACATGGATCTTATTATACATATAAATTATGTTTGTAAATACTAACGTATTGTGTCAAGTTTCTTTGTTAGTTTAACATCAAGTTTCTTTGGTAGTTTAACAACAAGTTCGTAAAGCATCGCTTGCTTTACCACATGAAACGAAAAATCGTGTTATTGTTAAAATTGAAGAAGACGGAAAGACGGATTAGACCCGAACCTGGACCCGGACCCGAAAAATAATCGTCGGCTCGACTCGGACTCGCCGAAAGACCGGGTATTCCCAAACCCTAGGAATTGTAGACGATTGTGCAAGATTATAATATTGCGAAAAGATTAAGTCGGTTTGCTCGTTAAATAGATTAGCGGATGGGTTGCGGCTCTGTTTGGTTTCGGGTTGTGTTGCAATTGACCTTTGCATTCGGACCTTTGTATGCGAGATTTTGAAAAAGCCTATTTCCGAGAATTGGCATGATGACAGTAACCAAAAATCATTAAAATAATGTATTTATCTAATGAAAAAGGATTAATAGATTTTGAAAAATGTTTTTATTTTCATATTTAGGACGAGATTATTAATTTATTTAATAAAATAAAACTACCAAATACAGCAGTCCGCCATGATAAGCTGAAAACCAATCAGAGTGAATCACATCACCATCCGGTAAACGTACTTTGTTTCGTACACTTTGTTTCGTAGGAACTTCGACGATCTCTGCACTTAATGTTTATTAATAAATTAAATAATTACTTAATTGTTTTTACCTTCATTTAGAAAGTATTTAGTGATTTTCATCGATCAGTTACTTAGTTTTGTGTTCTTAAAACATGGAACAAGGATTTACCAAGGCAAAAAGTTCTAATTTGCCCAGGATTGATTTATTGATGTTAGGAGAGTTTCTTTCATCAAATAAAGACTTTTGTTCATCTGAATTTCGAAATGGGAAAACTTCTTTGTAACTACATATTTATTAATCTTTAGTGCTAAGTATATTATAACTTACGAAGCCTTTTTAACACAATGTTATAGGTTATTTTTGAGATTAGCTATTTTAGCAGTGTTTATTTTAGGTCCTCACGACCATCATATGGTGACGATGCTATTAGCTATGTTCAACTGAAACGTGAAGGAAAAAAGGTGAACAAAGTCCATGCGAAGTTGTATACAGTCACATTGACAGTTGATGAAGACGAAGAAAAGGTAACATCCATTCAATGCCACGATTGTGTTGCTGCTCAAGGAGGCTGCACGCATGCTATAGCACTACTTATGTGGGTCTATCGAAGAAGCGAGGAACCATCTTGTACTGCAGTACAATGCTATTGGCTCAAATCAAAACTATCCACAGTTGGCAGCACACTGAAATATATTACAGCAAAGGACTTGTCGAATGGTAGCCCTATCATACTATTTAACACTACAGTGTTGGAAAAATTTTAGAAGAAGGTAAAAAAAAAATTACTGACTGTGAGGTACTGAGGTATCAATCAGGCTATGTTCGTGATGAATTACTTAGTGCATCAATACACCAACTTGTGCTGCAGTATACCGAAAAATGCTGTGACACATTTTTAAATAAAATAAATTTGACTCATGTAAAATTGAAAATGAGACCAGAGACCAGTACAGAAATAGCCTTTGGTATCCCAGACACACCAGCCATGAAACGAGGTAGAAGTTTAGAAGATGAAGTGCGGGAAACAGTTAGTTTTAAACTTGGGAAAAAAATTAGGAGTTGTGGACTAATAATATCTAAAAACTACCCAAATGATAGCTGATTCATCTGATGGCATTTGTAAAGATTCGATTGTTGAGATTAAGTGCCCCATGAGCGAAAAAAATTATATGAATTATATAAAAAATGGGAAACCCACTAATAAATACTACGCCCAGGTGCAAATGCAAATGTATTTGAGTGGAATAAAAATTTGTTTCTTTTGCGTGGCAGACACAAATTATATCGTAAACAAAAATGTTGAAATTTTATGTGTAGAATTTGATGAAATATATGTGTGAGATTTTTTTAAAAGTATTGTTACATTCTGGAAATCATATGTATATCCATTATTATATAAAAGTACAGAGGATTAAATAAAAATGCAAACATATCTTGAATTGTTTATTTAATAACAGAATCTTGTAAGTTGATTAATCCACATGTTATTGTCAATACATCATCAAGAACTTTGACCAAATTTATGTTAAGACAAGCATGTGGTCTTATCATATTAAATTCCCGTAAACGTCTAATCACCCGCTCAATGTGAATTCTTAAACTGGCTATTTGTTTAGTTTCCTTGGATTCACTTTTAGACAGTTTAGCTCCAGATGCGACACTTGGAGGTCGAACTAATAGCACTCCACTCTTTCGCAAATACACTTCAACATGGTTGAACCATCTGTCAGCCATAACACACATACCCTGTTGCTAACACTTAATAAAGTCACAGGATTCTGCTAAATATGTGTCCGTTATTCGTCCTCCATAACCAGGCGAAATATAATTTACCAAACCATTAGGTGTGCATGAACAAACTTAATTGTATTGGCTTTTATTGTAATCTGACCACGAAAGAGCTTGATTCAATCCCTTTGAAGGCTTTTGTACTTCAATCTCCATACAATCTATAATGCAGCTTATTTTATTATATTTATGCCTAAAAGCCATGGGCAAATTTCTTTTAATCATTTTGCTGTTTAATTTTACTATGAAAGGACCTATTAGACTTGCTAATATAGGTATATTTTTTAAAAATATTTTGCTTGCATAAGTTGTATCCATGCCAAAGTCATTAGCGAGTTCACGGAATGAATTATTTAGACTATTTTTTCTTTAGACACAGTAAAATGTGGTTTGAGGGAATATTAGTCTGCTCTTGAATCAAATTAATTAAATAGTAGCAGATTTTAGGAATGCCAATATAAGAACGTGGATTCTTTGCAATTTTTTTCAATGTACATTCAAAACTTTTTAAAGCATCTCGTTCATTATCATCTTCTATCATCTCGCTGTAGTCAGAAGCAGATTCCATTTCAAGAGAATTTGTCGATGGTCATGATTCTGAGTGAGTTATGGTGGAAGTATAAGAAATATCACTATCCGATTGTTCTCCTTTTCTCTAAATTCATCTCATTACACTTACACTGTCTCTTGATGGGTTGCTATTAACACAATGATCGATTTTAAATGGAGATGTAGAGACAGAATGCAGGTCCGGCCTCAACGGTGATGTCATCTGATTTTCCATTTTGATTGCTGTTTGGTTAGCTTTACTTCTGAATGTTTTTGTCATATGTACTTGAATGGATTTATCTATCATTTTTGATATTAATTCCTGAGCTTCTTCAACATTGTGCTGGACTGTAAAAAAATGTCTTATTAAATTATATATATATATATATATATATATATATAATAAATAATAAAAAATAAAATATAAAATAAAGTTGATAAAATGATCATAAAACCTCTTTTAGATGCACATTTTTTCAACCTCATACATACAACATAATCTTGAAAATATGTAATGTAAAAAATATCTGTAACCATACTACTTTCTTCTAATTGTTTATCACATTCTTTAAGAAGCATCGTCTTTCGTTTCTTAAGTATATAAGGTGCGTTCTGTAGTGTTAGATGTTCTTGTTTTTCGATCTGGTTGGCATTCAAATCTTTTGGGAATACATCCTCGTTTCATGCGTACTTGTGACACTGACCCCATCAAATGATACTGTATATAATTTTCCATATCATTTGGCAGCTGAAAGGAGAATAAGTAGTTCACTGAAATTGACAACAAGACCAAAACAAACATAACCTCAATAATTTGTTTATTATCAAACACACAAGTATTTTTTTTATCTTTAAGAATGATTTTGAGTTACACAACCATCAATCTATAGCAAACACTTACATCAAAGTGGTCTTCACAAAAATAAATTGTAGATGTCGTAGTTATATCTCTTGGGTTTCGTCATGCTAGCTTTAACCACTTATCTCTCACAATTTTTTCCTTTGGAACATGCACAAACATTTTTTCAGGTGTTGATATTGATGTATTTTTGTACAGAGCAACCGAACACGACTTGTAAAATTTGGAATTCATTTTACTTTGTTGACTTCCTTCGTTGAGCATAGACACAATGCAATGTTTACCGGATGGTGACGTCACGTATAGTCGCCATGACACCTGCGAGCGTTTTCATGTGAAATTCAAAGTCGGTAGATGAAAATGCAATTATTTGCGTAAAGCCTTAATTTATTACTAAAATAATGCTATTTTCAGTAATACTAGACGTGTGCCTACATTATAGAAGGTTATTTCAAAATCTGTCATCATGCCTATTTAAAATTATATTCGATACAAATGCTTGAAAACGAAGTAGCGTCATAATTCAAACGAAAAGTGCAAGAATATTATGAAAACCATGTTGACAAACTTCGTTCTGTCTGGCACGCTATTGGATTCGGAAATAGTCTATTGTGTAACTAGGGCGGTAAGTTGTCAAATGCGCACGAGAGTGAAATTGGGCGCAGGAACGAAGTGAGTCCGCTCATTGGCTCGACAGGGCAAGTTGCAGATAATATTTTTTATTACTAATGCGAGTGGACGTTTCTCACAAATTTGGGGTCTAGGGGCCATCCAAAAAAATGGAATAAAAAATGTAGAATTTGCTTTTTCAATTGTCTCTGCTGGTGGTGATTCGTCATAAGAACCACCATCAGTGTCGGGTATCACTATAGAATTTAAATTCATTATATAAAGTTTTCTTTAATTTTTATTTTGTAATGAAAAAAAATTCTGTCGCTTTCACGTCACTCTTTTAATATTGATGTTTTGTTTGTGTTTATTTTATCTATTCCATTGTTCTTTTAATTGTAACTTAGCGTTATTTATTGAATATTTTCCTGCGTTTCCCAAGTTGTGTGGCAATACAGCCCAAAACGGTCGTTTCGCATTGTTGCACTAAAAACAGGGCAAAAAGATAGTACTTGTCACACATGAGCAACAAAAAATGAATTTCATATACGCCGGATTTTTTGAGGGGGTCAAATATATCCGAAAACTACAAAGTCAGCTAAAACTGTAATCTCCCTCACATATGTGGCAAAACAAGGCAACAAGTTTTTAAATCAATTGCGAGCAAATGTTCTTCGAAATTAATATCTTCAAGTACATTTAAACTCTCCTCAAAGTTGTCCCACATATTGTTTAATGCTACAGACAAAAAATTCCGCCTTAAAAAAATCGGGCGCATATAAAATTCATTGTTTCGAAAAACATGTACTTGGGTCAGACAGGACGAAGGTCAACTCGGTTTTTAGAACATTCTCACGCTTTTCGTCTGAAAAAGGACGCAAGTTCTTTTTCAAACCATTGTCTCGAATGTAATCATAAATTCCCGAAAATAGAAAATCTCAAAATTTTGTATAATTACAACATACACCCGATACTTCAATCTTCTGCAGTCTATAGAAATTTTCAAACAGGGCCGTAACCCATCCGTTCATTTCCTTAACGAGCAAACCGATTTAATCTTTTCGCAACTTTTTAATCTTGCACAAACCTCTCCTAACCAAAAAACGCATAGTATATCAGCAACCATATTTGCTATTTAACTTTCTAAGTTTAGCTCTGATGATTTAAGTCTACATTAAGATATATATATATATATATATATATATATATATATATATATATATATATATATATATATATATATATATATATGTATGTATGTACCAGCTGACAATGGAAATTGCTCTGTAGTCATGAACAGTGCCGACTATAAATGAAAAATGACCACAATCTTAGATGATCCAGCTAATCTACCCAGTACAACGGACCCCTCTACCTATCTTGAGAAAACTACCAGACAAAAGATTCTAAGCTCCAGCATTGACAAGGAAACAATGAATTATCTTATACCAAGGGAGAAATCATCACGGTGCCACAAGATATATGGTTTACCAAAGATCCACAAAGATGGAACCCAACTCCGACAAATAGTAAGCTCCGTTGGTTCTCCAGTCCAACTTCTTACGAAACATTTAGCAAAATGTTTACAACCGTACGCCGAAGATTGTGATTCCTATGTCCGCAATGCTTCACTTCATAGACATACTGAAAAATCACCAACTCCAGCCCGACCACCTTCTTGTGAGCTTTGACATTGTATCTTTATTCACAAAAGTACCGGTCCCTGAGGCCTTAAACATCATAAGGTCGAAATTAAAACCCGAAAAGTAAGTATCAGATCTGGCAGAATATTGTTTAAAGAATACATACTTTAGGTACGATAGTCAAATATACAAACAGGTCCTAGGAGCACCAATGGGTTCACCTCTATCCCCAGTAATAGTCAACATATTTCTTACAGATTTTGAGGAAAACGCGATCTCATCAGCCACAATTAAACCTATACTTTGGATAAGATATATTGACAACACATTTGTAATCTGGCCCCACGGCAGGCCAGAGCTGAACAAATTCCTTACCCATCTTAACTCCCAACACGACCAAATTAAATTCACAACTAGCATCTATAGTCAACACTCTTACCACCGGATCCAAAACACTAGCCGACCAGATTAACTTACCAAAATAACTGAAGAACTTACCGGATGCTCTTTCTTCAAATGGATATAGTAACCAAAGAACTGAAGAACGCTAGAAACCCGTTAGCACAGCATACCTACCATATGTGCATGGATCAACTGACAAAATCGCCAGAATCCCAAAAAGACACAGCATCCACACCATTTTCAAACCTAACCAGAAAAAATCCTGCCTGCTACGCAAAACATTCCTTGCAAAACATGTGAACGAACCTACATTAGACGTACCAATAGAAAAATATCGGCTAGGATTCAAGAAGATGTAGTTTCAGTCAGACATAAAGACAAAGTTTCATCCGCTCTTGTCCAACACACCAACACCGGTCACTGGATGGACTTTAGAAATTCAAGGACTCTTGCACAGATTAGCCACGAAGTGTCACGAAATGTCATGTGAGTATACAGAGAAGCCATAGAGATAGAAAAATGAGACTACTCCATGAACACGAGAGACGATTCCGTGAGACTCCCCCCAGCATGGCGACCGTTCATATCCATCCTCAAAAGGCAATCCCAGACACCACAGACACATATACGACCAACAAGACAAGCACACAACCGAACCGAAGCACTGCACACAACGCGCATGACCGAAGCCAGACAGCTATAAGTAGTCGCATCCCACGAACGAGCTCTCAGTATGCGCCTAATGGTTAACCCGCACAAACGAATATGTCTCTTGAAAATGGCGAATGTCAGTTCGCCGAAGCGTCGAGAATACGGTTCTTTTCAGAACCAACCCTCAATATCAATGCGGAAATCCCCGAGTAAACAAACCAACATATATATATATATATATATATATATATATATATATATATATAACCTCAAATACAACATATATATATATATATATATATATATATATATATATATATATATATATATATATATATATATATTATAATCCGTAACCGGTGATTGAGAGGGGAGGGAAGTAGTACTCACAACGAATACGCTGCTGTCGGTGCCGCAGGCTTTCTTGCTCCATTCACGATACATTTAAATAGGGAAAGATGAGGTGGCGGGGGGCGAGGGGTGAGGAGGATCAAGAACATAGAATATATATATACCTAATCATTTCCACTCTTTCCGATCGATTTCGATGTCTTTGGCTTGGTGGGCTATCCAGTCTTTGGTTTCTCAGATCTTCTTCCACTTGTTTCAACAATGTCTTATTAGGCGCGTTTTCTTGTGTTCTCCAGTCTGGCGGTCGCTCCCGCCAAAGGAATTTGCGTGGAAGCCAGGTGTTATTCATCCGTCAGATGTGGCCACAGCAACAGTCTTCGTTTTTAAATTTTTTCTTTGATCGGTGTCTGTTCGCAGCTTTTTCTAATCGTCTCGCTTCGTAGTCGGTCGCGGAGACACGAAGTATTAGTCTCAAGGATCGTATTTGGAAAACCTTGAGCTTGTTTATGTCCAGTTTGAGCAGTGTCCACGTTTCCGATCCATAAAGAAGAATAGGAGGGATTAATGCTTGGTATAGGCGTATTTTGGTTTTGATATTCGTCCGTTTCCATATGCACCACTTGAGCGAGGCGAATGTTGCTGTTACTTGACGGATCAAGATTCGAACATCGGCCGTCGACGAATTCCTTTCATGTCACAAGCGATCCCAAATTCTTGAACTGTGGTACCAGTTCGATTTGGGTTTCATAGAGGTAAACCCTCGCTTTCGATGCGTCCGTTGTGAGCATTTTAGTTTTATCTGCATTGATCTTCAATCGGTTTCCAGGGCTCTCCACGAAGTGCCCCAGCCGATGCAATCAAAGGTGGATTTGAAGTCGATGAAAACGATGACGGTTCGTTTACCGCATCGATTTTTTTCCGTTAGCTGGCGCAGAGCGAATATCTGATCGATACCTCCTCGATATTGTCTAAATCCAGCTTGTTCTTCCCGGATAGTTTTCACTGGATGTTTCGTTAGCTTCGTTTGTATGATTTTCATAAATACTTTACCGACGATCGAATGGAGGCTAATACCACGGTAGTTCTTGCATTCTGGACTGTCTACTTTCTTCAGATTAGGCTTTTATCATCTCGACCGTTATTTGATCTCCTCCAGGCCATTTTTCAGCGACTTTATTGCCGTTTTCACCTCGGTAATTGTCGGTTCGCTATCGGGGAACAGATTCATAGGCTGCTCGGTAATTCGGTGGGCGCTGGACCTTGTAGCGGATCGTGGTTTTACAGTTGATGGAAGAAATATCTCCACCTCTGCAGGCGCTCTTGGGGAGAGGTCAACAAGGTTCCGTACGATTTTTTTATATTTTCATTCGTTGATCTTGTTTTATCGCCTAGCCGTGGGTTGTTTGGTCTAACGTCCGGTATCCGTGCCTCGACGCTGCTTCTTCCATTTCGGCTGCGACGCTATTCCAGTACGCTTCCCGTTTCGATTTCATTGTCTGTCGTACTTCTTTGCTCAATCGACGATATTGCTCCAAATCGATATGTTTCAAATCGATTTGTTTCGGGTTAAAGAGGTCCAGACAGTCGTCCGAAATCGACGGCTGTGTCCGTCAAGGGATGGGTGGTCATAACTCCATTGACCCCAATGTACCCTAGTAATTGATTTTCTTCTACGTTGATATCGTCCGATATTGCTAGTGCTGCGAATTTGTTGGATCACGCGAGTTTAAATTCTCGGGAGGTTTCCGGGTCTCATAGACCCAGTTTCTCCTGATTGTTGATGGCGCTGTTTTCTTTGCTCCTTGTAATCGTACTTGTAATTTCGCTCCGACAAGGTAATGATCCGATCTACAGTCGGGTCCACGCATCGCACGCACGTAGAATCTGTTGTTGATCAATACGTAGTCCAGCATTGTCCAGTTTTTGCCGGCTGGATTGCTCTACATGAGTTTATGTTTGAGGCAGTGACGGAAGATGCTGTTGGCGACGGTCAAGTTGTTGCGACGCTGCTAATCATAGGAGGCGTAGTCCATTGTGGTTTAACTCTCCGTGTCCTTGTTTTCCAGTTGTTTCTTCCTATATGGTGTGATCTGCACCCAATATTTAAATAGATGTAATGTTCATAAAAGGTTTCAAAGACAAAAGAGCAAAATAAACAACAATGATATAACATGAGTTCTTGTTATACTGAAATGAAATGCATCGTAGAATACGTTAATATGATATTATACATATTTGGACTTTTTACTTTTAAAAACTTTTAAAGATTTTTTCACATCTGCCGTCATAAACTTAAATTGGTTAATACAGTTGAAATATGCGTCCTATTATTCAACATCAGACAAACAACTTTAAACATGTTCATGTTCTAAAATATTGAAATCACTTGTTTCTGACTCAATTTTCTGTCAAATAATATACAAAATGAATCAATTGATTCATTTTGTATATTATTTTGTATATAATGGTTAGCTATACCATTGTCAGCAGCTCCGCGTTGAAAAATTTCCCACTCATGATTTTTAAATTGAATGATTTTCGTATAACTTGTGTCTGTTACCAAAAATATAGTATAAGTTATTAACATTTCTCCAAAGAATTATTGCTAAACTTTATAAGATATAATATATTACATAATATTACATATTTGGAGTACCTATTCCATAATTAGATAGCTTTGTGTTGATTTTGTTTTAGAGAAATTATAGTACTTCTAATTAATAAATATAAAACAAGACTGTTACTAACTAAAGCACATGTATGTCTGTTGATAATTGCGAATTAAAAGTTTTTGATTTTTTTAAATCTGTTTTTTATGCGTAAAATACAAAAGAGTATTCCATATTTGGTTACTTTCCTCTACAGTTTTGAGCATTTCCAATCCCATATACTTTTTTTTAATTCGCAGGGTGAAGCTAACCTTATTTAACTTTCTTGTTACAGCCCGGATGTGCTTTGTCTAGGCAAATTTATTATTTATATAAACTCCCTGTTGTCCAATGTATTCTTGTATATCTATAGTGTCTTCATCAATTGCGATTTCTTTAGGGAACAACTTTGTAGTTCCCTTGGCTTAGATAAATATTACGTTAGTGTTCAATTTGTTCATGTCAAGTGTATGGTATTATTGTTGTGCAATTTTAACATCGTTCGCGAATAGGTTGGTTGCGATCGTTACTACGTGGTAATCCATAGTTACACTGAATCAATAAATACACTATGTTTTGACCACACTTAATATGCAAACATATTATATAACTTGTTATACACATTTATTTCAACATTTAACACTGCATGTAATTTATATGTTAACTCTGAATGTAATAGCTTAAGATAATATTGAATAACATCTCTTCTCCGATGCATGATTTTGAATTTGGGATCTAATCCACGTGTGTTGGGAAGATTTTTCGGCCGAAGACATGGAAGACACAAATATTGATTTATACAACACACACGTACATATAATAGCGAAAGGCCATACAAGAAATACAATTTATAACTTACACTAAAAAAAAACCGTAAAATGATCTCACATAAACAAATAATACTTTACACTTTACCAAGATAGGTGCTCTACGTAATACATTTGTCCTTAAAATCGGCAGACGAAAATTATCGGCAGGTCTAGATGATGATCTAGATGGAATTGAAATTTGGAATTGATTGAAATTTTGCCCAAGAGTAATGAGCAGTCTGTCTGACTATGCAGGACCTCATAGATAAATTGTGCACAGCAATGACTCCTTCTATCTTCTAGAGAAACCATGTTATGTCTTATTAATAGTTGTTTCAGACAAGTTCCTATCTCAGTATAGACTCAATCAAACCTGTTGGACAAGTATTTAAAAAAAAACGTCGATAAATTTTGTCAAATTTTAACGCGTGGGATGTATATAAAGGGTATCACAGGATAATAGCGTACTGTAGTTTGCAAAGGACGTATGTACAAAAAAAGTTTTTTCATTAGGTTAGTATCTGTGAAGTTGCGATTAACGCGTATTAAAAACCCTAATGACTTTGATGCAGCAGAGCATACACTATGGTGGTCGAGGAATGTTAGCCGAGAATCAAATATAACACCAAGATCTTTAATTATTTCATTCTTGGTGATAGGGCTACCATCAATTGTATAGGTGTTGTGTATAGGAGAAAGAGTTTTCGAGTACGTAACATTAAACACTTGTAGGTCAATTATCAATCATCATCAACCAGCCTTCGACGGCCACTGCTGGACATAGGGCTCCCTCATGGCATTACATTGTTGTCTGTCTTGACCCGCCTGAATCCAGTTGGTTTCAATTCTTTTTAGGTCATCGGTTCAGCGTATAGGTGGTGTTCCCCTATTTCGATTATTAACGCGTGGTCTCCATTACAACAATCTTTTCGTCCACTTGTCGTCCTTCATTCCGGCCACGTCACCGGCCCAATTCCAATTTGATGTCACTATTCTTTTGATAATGTGTGTCACGCCGGTCCTATGTCATAGGCCCTGATTCCTAACGTGGTCTCTTAAACCAAAACCGGGCATTTATCTCTCCATTTTTCGTTGCGCTACTCTATGCTTCCTCGCTGATGATATCGTTAGGTTTAAGGTCTCCACTTGTCGTCCTTAATTCTGGTCACGTGACCGGCAAAATTCCATTTTGATGTCGCTGTTCTTTTGATAATGTCTGTCACCCCGGTTCTATGTAATAGTCCCTGATTCGTAATGTGGTCTCTTAAACCTAAACCTAACATTGTACTCTCCATTTTTCGTTGTGCCACTTTATGCTTCTATGATGATATCGTTAGGGTTAAGGTCTCCGCTTCATACGTACTGGCACAACAAACTGGTCGAGCAATTTAATTTACTCTATGGTAATTTCTGGCATTTCTCGATTAGGTCCCATGAGGATATGTTACTCTTATAAAGTAACATGAACTCACAAATTAATACATTTTGCCTCCAACTGGCATAAAGCGACCACCATCTGGAGCAAGATGGTTGTCGCTTCATGCCACTTGGAGGAATTAGGTATTAAATTGTGAGTTTATGTTACTTTATAAGAGTAACATATCCTTATGTGACCTAATCGATTTATATAGTTTTATGCTATCAGCAAGTGCTAACGCGGGACATAGGTGTAATGCAGACAGTACAGAATATTGCAAACAGTAGGTCACTAATGAGATAATGAGCCAAGTTACAGCCTTTGGGCACCCGATGTTGCCAGATATTCAGTTGATACGATGTTATTAAAGTATACGGAACAAACTCTATTTTCTAAATTGAATTTAAGCAGTGCTAAGACTTAACAGTTTAAGCTTATGTCATAAAGTGTTTGTAGAATAAGGTTGGGTTCTATCTAGTCGATTGCTTAGGGTAAATCTGTATATATCACATCAACTTGTTCGAGGTTATCGATTTCTACTGATACATATTGTGAAAATGTTGCCAAATTGGAACATGTGAAACAACCATACAAAAAAGCCATGTTGTTTAGGAGAAACTAAAATTATAACTTGCTTATAAATTACACGCTAAGGGAAAATTTCAAAAACATTGGCAAAGTTAGATAATGTGATATTAGCTTAGAGTTGAAGATATTCGCCATCCTTAAAAACTGAAGAGATGCGAGCGCGTTTCCACCTGTTCGGGCATATGCAAGTTTCAATGGATGGATTAAAAATTGATAGGGGTCGAGCGAAAAGAAACCTACAATCACGTACCAAAAGGAAGTTATAGAATCATAACCAGAATTAAATTTATTAGATAATTTAGACATAATTAGAAAAAGGTCGTCTTCATTAATTTCTGGAACGTTAAAGGGAACAATGTTATTCATATATTCAGTAGGAGCAGTAGTATTGAATGAAGAGAAGGAGCTTTAGAAATGTCAGCTAAAGCGTTGACAATGATGAGCCTCGCGCTCAGGAAACTTCAATATGTAGCATACCAAAAATTATTGAACTATTTACAATATAATATCAACAGTCACAATATATAATAATTGTCGTGCTATTAAAATATTACTTTAGTAAAAAAAGTGGAAGTGGCTGTCGCCTGTAAATTTCAAATTTTCGCTGGGCTAGAGTACAAATTCAAAATTTATTGTTCCTAAAATGTACCTACATACATATCAGACATGTCAATAAAAGAAGAAAAGTAGTAATACTAATTACAGATTAACGTTCATTTTCAAAAAACGCATTAATACTATAATAGCATTTTTCTATTAAATGCGTTTTAAGACGTCTTCTAAATAGATTATAACTAGTTTGCTCTTTAAAAAATATTGGAATACGATTATAAATTTGCATACCGATGCGATTAGGTGCTCCATTGCAGATGCTAAGATCTCTTTTTACAGATCTTATATTAAGGTAATTTCGTGAAATGTATCGATCATCATATCGATCATCCATGGCACCAATTAAGTGCCCATTTTTATGAATATAACAGGCTATCTCCCATATGTTTAAACATGGTACAGTTAGAATATTCTAGTTTCTGAAAGAGGATCTGCAAGATTTAGTTGCTGCAATACCCGATACTGCACTTATGACTCTCTTTTGTGCTAGACATACCCGTTGAAAATGTGGGGAAATTCGCCATACTAGAATACCATAAGCCATGATCCACTGAACTTCTGCATGGTATACGATTAGGATAACATCT
The DNA here is from genome assembly GCA_944588485.1 of Phosphuga atrata. NCBI lineage: Eukaryota > Metazoa > Arthropoda > Insecta > Coleoptera > Silphidae > Phosphuga > Phosphuga atrata. The sequence continues at coordinate 8,311,184 of OX155896.1, read as the reverse complement.
AGCCCCACTCTTTGATGAACTTTTCTTAATAGATAGGACTTAGAGTACAGTTTTCGCACTATTTCAGAAGTAGTTGAGGACCATGTCAGATATTCTTCCAGGTAGATACCTTCAAATTTGACTTTTTTTGACGAATTAACTTGCAGTTCCTGATTCCAAGGGGAATGCCTTGTGTGGGGTTTCTTCAGTTGCACTGAAACACTACATAACTGGTTTTACCAATATTTAAATATTTTACCAATATTTTAAAAGTTATTTGCACATAACCAGTGGTAGAGATTTTCTATCGTAGTAGTTACTTGAGCAGTCGTTTCTTCTAGGGAATGTTCCGAAATTATGATGCTGGAGTCACCCGTATAGATTGTATTGATTGATTTTGGCCATTACATTTTACCATACCAGCAGTGTAGAAGGAGAACAGGGCCGGGGCTAAGATACTTCCTTGCGGGAGCCCTAAGCATAAAACTGTTTAATTTGGTTGTCCCACCCTCTGTGTTGAAAGCGGCCTTGGCAAAGGCTTGTATTACATACAAAAATAATCCGCATAAGCAGAATAAGGAATGAATTTGCAGATCCCACATCCTACATCTTACTGGGAAGGAGAAACTGCCACAAGAACAATTGACCAACTAATAATGCGCATTTAGCGCCTCATGTCTAGGCTGACCGAATTTTGTTACACATTCAGGCAGATGCTATACAAGAATAGTGTTGTGCCATATTCAGTTCCTATTTTCTCTCGAAAGCGAGCAGGTGAAATTTAATTTTGTATCCGGAAAACAATGTAAAATATATGGTAGTAACGCCCAGTTTCGATCACTGATTTGAAATTACCTAACCTGCATAATCGAGAAAGTGTACAACGCTTTTTAGTGCTTCCATCAGCTCATGCCATGGGACTGAGTTAAAAGCGTTCTAGACGTCGATGGTGAATAAGGTGCAGAGTCTTCTGTTCTTCGGTGCATAGTTTTTGGCAACTCTGAACGCTTTTATTACCTCTTAAATAGCCTCTACCGTTGATTTGCCCCTTCTAAAACCGAATTGATTATGCTCTAATTTGGCCTCTATCTCCATTCTCAATCTCCCGGCAATTAATTGCTCGTAGATCTTACCCAGTGCATTAAGAAGGCAAACGGGTCTGTATTTGGGTTCTTCTCCTGTTCTGGAGGGTTTCTCTATTAGGGCGAGTCTCGCCTCTTTCCATACTTCCCGCGACATCTGTAGTGGACCCAGTTTGCACGAGCGAAACGCCTAATTGTTCGAGCACATGGAACACGACGACAGGGAAAGCGACGGCGAAATTCACGTTGCGTTAAAACAACAAACTGCAAATTTGTTAAATAAGTAGTAAATCCACGTTCTTGAGGTTTATATCGCTCCATGGCTTATTGACAACTAATTTACTATATATCTACATCATTAATGTCAAAGCACAGTGACATTTGGCGCTATCTGCAAAAATGACAGCCAATTCATAATATGACACTACTTTTGCGCCACCCTGTATAATGTGACGGTTATAGTTGCTTTGCAGATATTCTAGATTAAATTATTCATTGATTAATAGTAATCTTTCGTTTGCTGATACCGACTTTATTGCATAACGGCTTCATATATAATTTAATACGAGTGCAATTTTGCAGCCATGCAGAATTGGGATTATTGATGTAAAATTTATATTCTTAATTTTATCAATACATACATCCTACATTCAATTCAATTGACTTTGAAATTTGTTTTTTACATGTACCTATGAATACTTGTATTTATACGTACATGGTTTTTTAGATCTTAAATAATATATTTGTTTTATATTCCATTTCTCACTCCAGCAATTCGTTTTAACGCCGGTGTTTTCTGGTGTGTTGAACAAGCTTTAATATTAACGCTTTAAATACGATATTGAGACGGTGCTGGCCTAGTAGTCAAAGTGTCAGATTTTGGAGCCGCAAGTCCTGGGTTCAAATCCTGAACATGGTAAAAATAAGCCACCGTTCTCCTGTAGATGGCTCTGGCAAAGTCATCACACTAAAAATCTGCCACGAAACCTCTCGTAATAGTGGCTCCACAACCAAGTTATAAACTGTAAGGGCTCCCTACACTTGTCAAGATCAAGAAACCGAGCAAGTGTAAGCAGTGGGAGGAGGCCAAGGTCCAATTGGACTGTAGCGCCACGAAGATGAAGAAAATACGATATTTATTATATTTTGATATAGGCAATATCACATTTCACACTGAATATTGAATTCTAAACTCACGTAATTCCCACAGTTGCAAATAATGTTATTTCAGAAGATATATATCAGCACGGATTTTTATTGAAATTTTAGAATTTATGCATTAAAACAAAACAAACAATTAACTATATAATATTAAAAAAAAAACTCATTTCTGATTATTTGTTTTTAATGTTTCAGGTAAGCGGAACTTTAACCTGCTGGAAGTATTGCAATAAATAAAATGGCGAAAATCAACAACCACGGTAAGGATATTATTAAGGCTACGTAAACATTTCACCGGGTTTGCCTTCAATTTATAAATCTCTCAGCATAGTTTACGGAGCAAAGAAATATTAACCGTCTGGAAACCTTTCAATAATTAAAACATAAAGCAGATTAATCATGAAAGGTAAGAATATTACACCAACGTAAAAAGTTTACAAAAGTTTTAATTAGAAAATGTTCCGAAACAAAACATTAAAATTTTTTTGTTATTAAATAAGGCAGAGTACAATCAGTAGGTTATAAACTGATATATTTTATAAACCAATTTATAAGGTTTTAGTTGATACATTATTAACAAGCGTGCTTTTCGAAATGTACTAAGAACTTATAGAAGTTTAATCTGTAACAAGTTTTAATCAAAATGGGAAAAGTCCTTTAAGTACTGCAATTTAAGTTTGTCAGTTACTTAACACTTCAAAATATTATAATGACTTGAATATTCATAATTTTAGTCTACAAGAAATATAAAATAAATAATTCATAAGCTTTCAACGCAATAATTTCAATAGATTTCTAACATTAATTTAGCTATACACATAAAGTTTCAAAACTCCATTCAATTGCGTTATTGTATTAAAATATCGATATATTAAATCATGCGCTAAAACTGAAACTTAAACGTGCTTCTCGAAGTTAATATAAAATGTATGTAATATTAAAACTGCTGTGTTCAATCGGCCCCATTTTCCACTAGGCAAATGGTTGAATTCTGTCGATGAATAACTTCACACTGAACAATCACTGGGGTGTTCCGTCGGCGATTGTTATCCAATGGATCGTAATATTCATGTCCCTATGGTCTTGATAGAGAATATAGGGAGTCTTTACAATCACAATTGTGTGCGACCGAATCAAGCAATACAATCAGGTTTCTGAACAAATCAAGTCGAAGATACTCTTTGTTCATACACTTAAATAGTAATGCACACCCTCTTTTGTTTAGTAAGGAAGTATCCTGTGTTAAAGGGCGGGGAACCATTTTGTACATACATAGCGCATATTAACTGAGGCATAGAGCGCCAAAGGGGACTCAACAACAATTTTTCTGAATCTCCGTTTGCGATAATAATGTTCTTTATTCTACCATATGAATCGATCAAAAATAAACTATCCCACATTTTCCTAATCAAAATTAGATGGCAGTGTAAAGGGAGTCGTTGTATTGAAGGTATTTAAAATTGTAAAATCACAATAAATTACCAAATCACAGTTACAAAATTACTTAATTAAATATTTGCTTGGGATTAGTCCGTTTTTGTACTTCGAAATGTTGTTTGATAGATAATCAAAACCAAACTTGTATAAATAAGTTTTTTTTTCTATTTCTTGAATATGATCGAGAGGAAATCATTAATCGTATTCAAAGTTTTAATTATAAAAGGTGCGGCAACATAACTCCCTTTTTTGAAATAATAAAACTCATATTAAGAATCACAATCGTTTTCTTTTTTTTTTAATGTAGGTACATATCTAATGTTTTCTTTTGCAAAGTTTTGAAAATTATGTCAGGTAGGTGATGCACTTCATTGTCCATACACTGAGTAAGTCGAGTTCTGGCGCTAGCCCTGACACTTATGAGCATATTAGCGGGTATGTTGACAATATCTGCCAGGATATTGGCCTTCAGGTCTTGTGTGGTACTTGGACGGTTGACATAAGCGCGGGATTTCAAATAACCCCCAAAAAGAAATAGGAAGGGACAAAATCGGGTGAGCGGGCTTTTTTTTCCTTGGGAATCTTACATATGACACCCGTTGTTCAAAAAGGATAGTGTCGGATTCTTACCGACTAAACCGCCTACCCCTTTTTCTCTCGCACATTACACTGGCATTCGCTCGCGCATTTCTTCAGTGCCATGGCCGTTTGTTTTATTTGCTGTTTAATTTCTCTTTTGCTTCCTTAATTTGTCGGATAATTGTATATGTGGTTTCCCATATTCTCGCTGACTCTACAGGCTGTCCATCATATTCTTAGCATTAAATAATTTTCCTGTGTTATTTATGTATATTTACCTTAGATTGTCCCATTTATTACAGACGAAGAGAGTATGTACTGCGTCGTCGATGTTTTCGCAGTAACGACATTTATTTGAGTCCACTATCTTCCTATAGCACAGGTATTTTTGGAAGCAGCCATATCCTGATAGTGGTTGGGTTAAGAAGTAATCAATCTCTCCGTCACTTCTCTTGATCCACTTGTAGATATCCGGGATTAATTTGTAGATTCTGCGTCCATATGTCCCGTTTTTCCCATTTTTCTTACCACTTTTCTAATAACTGTTCTCTGGCTGTTGTTTTCTCGATCCCTCTGTATCTATCACATCTTTCTTTAATTTGTGTTTCTAAAGGAAGAATTCCTGCCATGACTCCTACCCCTTCGGCTGATATAGTTCGATATTGCAGAGCAAACTCTAATGCCTATCATCCGTGTAAGTCTTTCGAGTCGCTGTGTTCGGTTGTTTGATATCGAATGCCAAACTGGTGCAGCATATAACAGTTGAGAGTGTATCACACTCGATAATAGTCTCCTCTTGGATGCCTTGGGTCCTCCGATGTTCGGCATAAGACTAGCGAGGGCAGTCATCATCTATTCTGCCTTCTGAACGGTTCTGCTAATGTGCTCGGTGAATATTAGTTTTGGATCCAACCCCACCTCTAGGTACTTTACAGCTCTGCTGGGTGTAACTGTAAAACCCTGTATGTGAAAGGTAATAGGAGATATCTTCCTTTTAGTTGTAAGAAGCACTGCCTCAGGTTTCTCTGGTACCAGTTCCAGTTTTTCATTTCTTCCAACCAGTTTAAAACTCGTTATAGTCCAGTGTTTGTCCTATTTATTAGAATTTCTTCCTCTTTTGCGGTTAACACCATAGCTATGTTATCTGCAAATCCTATTAACGTGCTTCCTTGTCGCATTTCTGTTTTCAGAAGACCGTCATACAGAATATTTCATAGAATTGGAGACAATACTAACCCCTGTGGTACACCACTGTTTATCCTGATTGTTTTAGTAGTTCCTTCTGTTTCTAGAACAATCTCCCTTTCTGATCAATATGACGCTATAATATTAATTAGACTTCTGTCGATATTCCTCCTTCTTAGTTCTTATAGAATTTGCTGCCGTGATGCACTATTAAAGGTGTTTTTCAAGTATAGCGTTATTACTGCGCACAGTCTTCGGTGGCGACCAGAATAGGCTGCTGCCTCTTTGGCAACTTTTATAAGTCCCCTGTACGTAGTATTTCTTTTTGTAGTCTAATTAAAATTAATTTTTCAAATAGCTTGTCCTCTACATTTAAAGGGCAGATTGGTCTATAAGACGCCGGATTATCAATTGGTTTCTTTCCCTTTCTTAACAAGTCTAGTCTTGCCTTGTCTTGCGGATGAGCGGGCTGGCCACTCTAAATCGCCCCTTATTGAGATGAGGCGCCCCGGGAAGTGTTCTCTCAAAACAGCTATTGATGCCCTTGAAATGTGAGCCATTGCTCCGTCTTGTGGGAACCAAATGTCCTCTAAGACTAATTCATCAAGTCGTAGAAAAAAAAATTCCTCCAATATGTTGACATACCGGCCCGGATTAACTATCGTTGTGACCTCATTTTCTTAAATAAACCAAAGACCAACAATTCCAGCTGAGGAAATTGCACATCACACTGTAACTTTAGGTAAATGTAAAGGCGTTTGATGCAGATCTAGGGGATTGGTGTCAGCTTAGCAGCGCATGTTCTGCTTATTAACGTATTCACTTAAGTGAAAATGTTCTTCATCAGTAAAAAAAACAATAGCGCCCTTAGGAACGTTTTCACGAAGTGCCTCACAAGCGTTTCTTCGAGAAATGGAGTCTGAAAGTTTCTGCACATTCGCCAACTAGTAGGGATGGTAATGAAGGTCATCGTGAAGAATTGGCCTCAATGAACGATCTGAAAGTCCAAGGGCAGACGCATGTTTGCGCGCAGTACGCCGTGGGGATTGCAATATTTACAGTTCTCACTGCCTCATTATTCTGTGGTGATCTTATGGGGCGAGAGACTTCTCGCCCTTGTCACACGTCTTCGTCTTGTCACACTCCTGGTTTGTCGGAACATAGCGACCCATGTAACAGTTAATTTGCGGTCCGGGACAGAACCCAACGGCGCTATATAGAAGCGTTTTCGGAAGACGAGCTTGGACGAGCTTGGTTGCGATCAAAGAACATCAGTTCGAAAAGTAGGCTACGACGGAAAACGCAGCTCCTCACCGTTGCAACGCTTGATAGCTACTGACCTGGCTGCGCAACAAAACTTTACAACTACGCTTCTCGAATGAGACCACGCCCACCCCATATGGCCCGTATGGCGCGCATTACAAAAAAGGAAATTATGTTGCCGCACCATTTAGTTTAAATCATGTAAATTAATATTTCTTCCGTTTGTTTTTACATCGGTAGAAACTTACAGATTTATTTAATCTATTTTTTTGCTAATATACTTATTTATTCCGCCTACATTTTAAATATATCAAATTTGTGGAATATAGATAAACCACAAAATTCCACAATATTTTGGTTGACATAATATTTTTGTTATATTGAATTTTGTTATATAGAAGAAATATTATTACAGTTTTGGAAATGATTAAACTTTGGAAAACACTACAGAAATACATAATTATGGAACTTTAACTTAAATATGTTATTCGACTAAATAACATATTTAAGTTAAAGTTCGTATTAAGTATTAAGGTTAAGCGAGGTTTTGGTCGAACAAAATCAGAAAAGCTTTAAAGAATGTAAATTCAAATTATTCTTATATTTATTATTATGAAATTTAAAAAAAATCAATTCCTTTTTCTTGATTTTTATTACACCACATACCTGTGTAATTTTATAACAACTAGAAGCAATGATTTTATTAGTTTTCTTCCTCTGCGCGAATGGGTTTCCTAGGACCACGCGGAATCAACATTTATTGACCTTTGTTCCGTCGTGTAGCTAATATATAAAATAACGTGTAATAATACAATGATTCTTAATTATTGGTTAGATAATAATTTTATTTTGTTTTAATAATTCACAGACGAAAACCGTTACGTCTGCTAGACAGCCATATAAATAATCTATTTATGGCTTTAAAAACGTGCATTTAACACCTTTTATTTTATTTAAATTTTAAATACATTTAGTTGTTTTTCGATTTATTTATGTCTGGAAATTTCCAAGCCTTATGTAGCTTATCCTCCTGTCTAGGCCACATTGTTGGATACTTAAGTTATTTGCTAGTTTTTAATCTACTTATAATTATAAATGTATTGTGTAGATATTTTCCTAGTAATGTTTTGTTTTGGGTCTTTTTGTTGATCCGCTTATAGCCATAAATTTCATACCAAAATTATCTGAAGGGATAGGTTTATATATCGTTTCAATCTTATAATCCATGTAAATATTTGTAAATGTTCGGCCCATCCAGGTAGAAAGTCTTGCACCTTTCTCCCCTTCCCTGCATAGTTTCCGAAGTGCAGGATTTGTTAATTAACCCGCCGTCTAATCACTTTCCTACGTTACTATTCGTTGCCGAATTTCCTACCCCTGATTTTCCTACCTTTTAGTTTTAACGCCTAGATTTTATTTTAGCATAAAAAAGGTTTGTGTCATCTGTTCAAAACCAGTCCAGTTGAGAGTTTCAGTTCTATCACTTCTATGTTAAGTTAAGTTTTGTGAGTTAAATTTGTTTAAAGTTAAGTTTTATACTTTGTAGCGCCAGCCGCATTTCAAATACACTTGTATCTCCTTGTTATATTCTTAACTCAATTCACCCAATCACTTAATTCTTTCTCCTATATCATAAGACATTTTTGGTGGAAATATAACATTAATTTGCACGTAACATCATAACTCGCGGTAAACCAACCGCGAGTCGCCACAACCTTGATGTTTGCCCAATAACTCTTCACGCGCAACGATTGAGCGAGTCTTCGTTGCTGCGACCAATCGTGTCTGGTAGGTCTTCTCTCTTCTCCATCAAAACCCCGTGTATTATTATTATTCTCCGTCTATTCTTAGTTTCCTCTCGATCCTTAGGATTGGGAAAACCTAATTTAGCCAAGTCCTTCTCCGCCTGTTTGTACCAATTTGACCTTGTTGCCTTTTTCTGCAAAAACATATAGATTTCATATGTTGACCTAGTTGAATTCATATTGTCCAAATGCACCCTTGAATTGGATCCTTCTTATACGAATTGTGTCTGTAATTTTAGTAATTTTCAAATACACGTCAGCATTAGGTTTTGAAAGGTAAATTCCATCTTTGATTCTTGGACTCAAAATTTGTCGCATGAGTTTACGTTCCTTAATCTCCAAATTTTCTCAGTGTCTCACGTGAAATACTGCTGTTTTATAATGTTGAATTTTACAATTCCAAGAGAGTTTTGTCAAATAGAAAGCAGTTTCCATTTTCTGTAGTCTAGATTTTCTTTGGTTGTCAGTTAGATTGATCCATTTACATAAATACTTGAAGTCTTTCACTGGGTAGACCTTATAATTAATAATGCGGAGTGTATTCGGAGCAATTTTAATATCCGTCATAAATTTTGTTTTGTCAAAAGAAATCCGTCAGCCAATTTTTGCTGTTTGTTCTTGAAGTAATTTAAGTTGTTTCTGGGCTTCTGAACGGAGCAATTAACATTTGAGTCCCATTAAGTTTTGGTCCTAGTCTATGGGATGGTGAACCTCCATGTGGTCTCCATTCTCGATCTACTTTTTCAAGCGCACAATTAAACAACAATTATTATTATTTTATAATTATTATTTATTCGTTTAGCCCTCTAAGGAGCGCGTAGAACCACTACTTAGCACTGGTCATCTTGTTCTTTTTATCTTCCCAAAACTTTCTTATCCTTTCGCTCTGGGCCTGTCTCTTTCTTGCGTCCATGCGTTTTTTAGTTTCAAACTCTTAGCTGTTAGATTGTTTGACGTGAAGTTATGTGAATTTATTTCCTGCCCGTATTTAGTTCGTGTAGTTGCCAATGGGTCTATATTGATTACTGAGTGTTCATGTTGGGTGTCTACCAGCCAGCATATTTTGGACTGTCGGGTTCCATTGATGATGTGAAAGATTTTCTTGGTCAATCGAGAGTCATCCATTCGTACTACATGACCGTAGAATTTCAGACGTCTTTTCCGTGCAATTGAGGAGAATCGTTCTGTCAGGGAATACAGTTCTTGTGAGCTTTTACGCATTCAGATACCATCTTGTACCTTCGGTCCAAATATTTTCTCAGTATCTGACGTTCTACTTTCTCAATATCATTGATGTAGATTAATGATGAAGTCTCAATTGCCTAGAGTGCTTCTGAAAGAATGACTGTATGGTAGTGACGGAGTTTTGCTTTAGTAGAAAGTGATTTCTTGTTGTACGTATTCCAGGTGATTGTATAGGCTTTGCGTAACATTTCTGCACTAGTTTTGTTAGCCATTCTTTCCTTACCAGTGTTTCCAATTATATCAACTAGGTACTTGAAGTGCTTAACTTGTACGATGTTCCCATATTTGGTTGCAAGATGTGTTATATTTGAGCTCTTGGAGTCTATGTATCGCGTTTTCTCGTAAGAGATTTGAAGGCAGGTCCTGATGGCGATTTTAGGAAGTTCTTTGATGGCGTGTTTGGCTTCTTCAGTAGTCCGGGTGATTATTGCAGGGTCGTCAGCAAAAGCGAGGCACTTTATGTTGATTCGTTTGTCCTTTGTTCCCATATATACTCCAGGTACTTCTTTCTACCATATTTTGATTATCTTAACTAGTAGCAGGTTGAAGAGAAGTGGGGACAATCGATCATCCTGCCTGACTTCAATACTGATTTGAAAAGGCTCGGAGATTTCACCCATTAATTTTACTTTAGATGTTGTGCCTGATAATGTCTGTTCTATTAACATGGTTGTTTTACTATCCACACCGTATTCATGAAGTATATTATCTAACGGAAGTTATGCGGTCAATCGAGTCATAGGCTTTCTTGAAGTCTACGAAAGTGATAACTGTGCAGTTGGGCTAGCGATGTTACAGTATCATCTTCAGGTTCCAAATTTGTTCCGCGCATGGTCGGAAACCTGCCTGATATTCACCGATCAGATGTTCTGTCTGTCCTTTCAGTTTTGTGAGGAGGGCACGTAAGAGAACTTAGTAGGCGATTGATAGAAGAAAATGCATCGGTAATTGTTTGGATCAGTCTTGTCACCCTTTTTGTGTAGTGGTTGGATCAAAGCATTCTTCCAGTCCGCTGGTATAATGCTCTTCCATGTATTTGCAATTATAGCTTGCAGTCAGTCAATCAAGTGTTCACCTCCGATCTTGAGCATTTCAGCGATTAAGCCGTCTTCTCCTGGTGCTTTGTTGTTTTTTAAGTGTAAAATGATGTTTCGTATTTCCTCATGTGTTGGTGGAACAGAGTCCTGGTTTGGGGCGCCTATGTTGCATTGGAGTCTTTCTTCAAGGGGTTCACAGTTGTGTAGCTTCTCGAAGTATTGTTTCAGAATTTCGCAGTTCGCTTTTGTGTTGGTTTCAAGGGTTCCATCACATTCAAGGGTTTCATTCAAGGGTGGCTTCTAGTTCATCAGTTCTTCCCTAAATGTTCTGTAGAAGTTTCGCGTGTTATTTCTTTTGAACTCATTGTCGGTTTCCTCTAATTTTTTTAAATGGTATGTCCGTTTAATGCGTCCGATCGTTCTGGATGTTTCCCTCTGCATTTTTAGGAAATTCTGACAATTCTCTTGTGTCTTGTTGCTGTGCCAAGTCTTCCACGCAAGCATGCGGGATTCAGGGGCCCTGTCGCATTCCAATGTCCACCATCTGCGTTTTCGTTTTCATGGCGGTTGACCGAGTTTCCTTGCTGATTGCTGGATTATCTGAAGAAGTTCGTCCCATGTTTGTGTGTCGGTCTGCAGTGATTGTGCGAAGTCCTCCGCGAGTTCTCTTAGGTATTTTGGATCTATACGCGGGAATTTAGATTTTTGACACTTCCTTCTGTTAGGTAAGAAGCAGGTTTTAATTTGTGTAAAATAATGGTCGGACTCCACGTAACCCTTGAGTACCCTCTCGTTCATGATTTCTGGGGAGGATTTTCTGGTTATCGCTACGTAAACGATTTGGTATTCTGCGATGTGGTTCATTGCTGATTTCCAGGTTGTCATCTTGCATGGTGGTTTCTTAAAGTGTGTGGACATTAATTGGAGGTTAGCCATTCCACATATGTTGATTAGGCGATGTCCATTGGCATTTGTCTTTTTGTGTGCCGAGAAATTCCCAGTGATGTGCCTGTGCTCCCTTTCTCTGCCGATTTATGCATTGAAATCTCCGAGGAGGATCTTGATATTGTGTTGAGGGATCTTGTTGAGTGTCCGTTCTAGCTGTGACCAGAACTTCTCTACTTTGTTCTTGTCAGGGTCATTGTTAACAGGATCATGTGCGTTAATCAATGTGTAGGCCTTGTTAGCGCATTTAATTCTGAGTTGGGAGATCCGTTTCGAAGGTAATGAGAAATCTAGCACAGAGTTCTGGATACTGTTATGTAGTAGAAATGGGGTTCCCAATATATGTAGATTACTATTTCTTAGCTTGATTGCAGGATTTCCCTTGTAGATACGATATCCACCAGAGTCAAAGTGATCACAATCATGAAATCGTGTTTCTTGTACTGCAAGTATGAGGTTACTGAATTTATCGCAGGTATCCGTTAGCGTCTTTAGTTTTCCTGTTTCGGTCAGCGTCTGTACGTTGAGAGTACCAATGAAGCGCTTACTTTTGGGTTTGAGGAGTTTTGGGAAGCTCCGACTCTTCCCTGCATGATGTCCTGGTCCCCCAGAATCCGAATAACCAGGTTTGCCTTTGCTCGTCATAGCTAGGGCCTGAGATAATTGCATTCTAGCTTGTGTTTCCATCATGCCAAGTTCGTGGTTGATTTTTGCTGGTGTGCTTGAGCCCAGGGCGAGTGAGCCGCTGATAATAGATTCCATTCTCGCTCTCATCGTACGGGTAGTAAGTCCGTACGGCAGCACATGTTTTGCTGTGGTTGGCATTATTATTATCTCCTTTTTGCCCTTTAAAATATAATAATTCTGGCATGTGCCAGCATGCCAGAATTTCATGGCCCTTTTATTTATTTATTCATGGCCCGTTTATTATTTTTAATTATTATTATTTTTATTATAAGGTTTTTTATTGTTTTTTCTAAAATGAACTAGCATCATAAGCAGGACCCCCTTCCTCCGTGGCCGCAAATTCTTCATCCAATTTTCGGAACTGTTTTTCTTTTCTCACTATTCGAGAATCCTCTCACATGATTTTCGCTGACCTATGAATTCTCATTTTATCTTTGTATTTTAGATGCCTTATACAAAATTTTCCAATACCTAGTTTTTTTAGATCTTAAAGTACATGGTGTAGCAAATTTTTCATTGAAAGTTGACATCGTAGCATAACTTTTGTAGCCCACACAAGTATTTTTAGGGATTCTAGCCGATATGACTTGATTTATACGTTCATTTGCACTTTGCATTTTATCATGTAGACATTTTTCTAGTAAACGTGCATGGGCCAGATCCCTAAACATTGGCTTGTTCAATATAATTTCAGGTAGGTGGAAATACATATGTGGCGGCATAGTTGTACTTTTTACCGTTTTATATTGCTTTCCTATATTTGCACCAATCTGAAGAACAAAGCTGATGATTGGGATTACTGTGGTCCGAATACAAATGAAAATATTCACACCATATACTCTTTTTCATATTTTCTAGACTGCTAGTGTTGCGTCTTATCGCCAGTCTATAATATTTTTGAATATCATCTATAGCCGAGCCTGTCCACTTTCCTCGTCGACCCAACAGTCATCAGAAAAAGTGGTTACAGTGGTGTAGTGGTGAACGCATCCGCTCGTTATACCTGAGATCCGGGTTCATTCCCCGGACAAACCGTGAATTTTTTCACGGAACTATGCTGCGGCCACCTCTTGGAAAGCAATGACAAACTAATACGAGTTATTCTGCCGAGAAAACCTCTCAAATAGTGCCGCTAGGAACCGCCGATAAACTGCTAGCTCCCGCATATTAGTGTGACGATGCGTTCCACAAGTTTGTTCGAGAGGCCGCCTACATTTCTACATTAATTAATACGACTAATTTCTACGACTTTTAAAAATCCTTTGAAGTCTTCACCTCCTAGATACTTAGCATACCGTACTTGATATCTTTGTAATGACCTCTAGATACCACCATATTGCCTCGTCATTGCCACATCAGCTGCTTACATTGCCCCACTAGTTCCAGATAAATTTGCTTTACAATCTTCTGTGTGTATATTTTTGGATTTATGTGCGCATTTATTAACACGGAATTTTTGCAATATCTCATTAACGTCAATCTTGCCGTTGTTTATTCTAGCAGCCGTTACCATCCCATTTAGGGAGAATTCTTCCAAATCCCGTCAAGTGAAATTGAAAGATCTGTGGAGCCTTCATTTAGCTCGCACGCATTTTCGATTCCAGGCGTCATACATTCTTCACACACTGTTTTTGCAGCAGGGGAAATTAGTTTTAATTTTCAAATAAAACAAAAAACAAATTAGTTTCTCACATGTGAAATGGAATTTATATGAATATTATTCCCTTATATTTTTTAAGTCACAAAAACACGTTTATCAGCACAAAAAATATTGCAAATTTAATGTGTATATAATTTTCAATGCCAAAATATTTTTAATATACCAATAAAACAATTAATCAAATCTTTAAAATTACAAAATATATACCTATGCGAATTAATAAATACCTATGCGAATATAATTAAATCACATCGTTTACACATCAAGCTATTGTACAAGACAAACCATTTTTATCCTTACTAGTCCAAGTTTCATTTGGGTCTAAGTTTTATAAACGCGGTACTAATACAAATTACAAGCTTATCGAAAAAGGATTATTTGATAATTATAATATAATATGAAATTATGTCGGCAATGTCTTATCTATTCCAGAGATAGAAGCAAAGATGAACGCGTTGTTAGAGATAGGAGAGCTAACCTAAGTTGTCCTTTTGAGTATTGTTAGAATCCCGATAACCCTATTACATAATAATTATTATTATACAATGCACTAATCTCATGGTTAACATATGCGTAGATCTATTTATTTATAACAAAGGAATTAAATGATTAGATTTAATTTTAATGTAAAGGCAAGCAAATAAATTATAGACAAATTAGAATAAATATATCAAATAGATCGCAGATAGTAAATTCTACTGAAATAATTGTTTATCATCTTTGGATTATAAATAGATTAAATAGATCTTTTAATGTAGGTTCATAAATAAACTAAAAGCTGTACTAAGAGTCTGGAGTCTGAAACTGGACTTGAGAAGTTAGCCGTCGAGGTTTGCTGAAAAACAAGGTTGACGCAACAGTCGAACGCATGTCGGCGAGATGGCATGGTGCACAGTCCGCAGAAATACCAAAAAGCTGGCCATGATTCGAAAACATCATTATTTTGAAATCAATTTTCTAACTCAGAGGTTTTTGGGGTCGCTGATTACGAATTTGATAGTGGTTTTCCAGAAATCAAAATGGCAGATACAAAATTGCTAATAATATTCATGAATTTTAATGTCATTCAAACAAAATTTATTATTTAGGGGTATTTGGGGTCTTTGGTTACGAATTTGATATTGGCTTTCCAAAAAACAAAATGCCGGATACAAAATGGTCAATGATATTTATGAATTTTAATGTCTTTCCCGAGTTACCAAGCTATTCAAAAATAAAACATTTTGTATATTTATTTATTGAGATCTACTCTTGTGTCTCTAACTTGGTTCCCTATAATGAAACAATGGTAATGGTACAGATAAAATTCCCACCCTTTAAACATAAATATAATTCAGATCTATGCCCGAACCTCTGACAGCACCAATATTGAGAGAGACGCGTTTTATTTAGATTTAGAAGCTTTAACTAAAAACATAAAAAAACACGAAGTCAACATAATAATGGGCGACTTCAACGCCAAAGCTCTAAAAGGAAAAGTGGAAGACATTATAGGAAATTATGGGGTAGGAGTAAGAAATGAAAGAGGAGACCGGTTAGTATAATGTTGTCAAGAGAAAGAACTAGTCAATTTTCACCTTTTCCCAATTACCCCCAAGGAGACTTTTTACAAGGACTGTATTTTACTGAATAGACTACATTATTAAGGAGGCTAAAAACGCTGGATGGAAAAAAATGCCAAGAAATAGAAGAGATGGACTTGAAACACGATACAGAAAACCAACATAAGAAACTGAAAGAGATTACTGGAAACACATTGAAGAGAATACCATTGGTCATAAGAAATTCAAACGGAGAACTTCAGTTATCAGAAGAAGACACAAGAACAACATAAAATACTTATTTGCAGACAATAGAGAAGAAATAAACGAAATAGCAGGAACTGATGACAGGGTTGATAATAACTTACAAATTCTGAAATCAGAAGTGGAACACGCAATTAAAAACTGGCAGTCCAGGGCACACGAAATTGCAGCCGAACTAATGAAAATCTTAGATGATAAAATATAGCGTCTTACCAAACTATTTAATAAAATCTATAATGAGGGCCAAATACCAGACGAATGGCTAAAATCTGTCTATTACTGTCTATTACCTATATCCTAGAAAAATCATGAATGAAAAGTCTGGCCATGTTAGCAGTTAGACAGTACACAGTTCGGATTTAGAAGGGGAATGGGAACTAGAGATGCGTTGTTTTCAATGACGGTATTATCACAAAAATGCAGGGAATATAATAAAAGTTACATAGATTACCAATACATGTTACATAGATTACCAAAAAGCGTTCGGTTGAGTGCCACGCGGTAAGCTTATGCACCAAAAACATAACATAAACTTAGACCCCACAGATATAACAGATATAACAGATATTACTCTAATCAAGAATCTATACTACAGCCAAACAGCTGTGGTAAGGGTAGATGACAATGAAAAAACCAGAAATTAAAAAAGGAGTCGGACAAGGCTGCGTGCTGTCAGCATAATTGTTCAATGTGTATTCATACATTTAATATTTCCGAAAGCACTATGGGAAAGAACGGAAGGTGCGAGCATTGGAGGGACCATCATTAATAACAAAAGATTTTCAATACGATACCGCTACTGACGATACCGCAATAATTGCAGAGAGTATAGAAGACCTGAAAATCCTTTAAGGTAGCATTAATAGGTAAACAAAAAAATGGGGCTAACAATGAACATAAGTAAAACCAAATACATTGTCATCTCAAAAACTTCAATTGACAACATACAACTTAAAATGGAGGGTAAACAGTTAGAGAGGGTCGACATTTATAAATACCTGGGAGCAACCATAAATTTCCAATTGGAACAAGATGAGGAGATGCAAGTCAGAATAGAAATAGCCCGAAAAGGATTTATAAAATACATGTCAATGTTCACAAATAAGAAATTAAGTTTTGCCATGAGATTAAGTTTTCTAGAACGTTATGTATGGTCTCAGCTGTTATATGGGGTAGAAACTTGGACGCTAAAAGCACAATCCATAAAAAGATCGCAGGCATTTGAAATGTGGCTCTACAGGCGCATACTTAAAATTGAAAAAGTAGAAAAATGAAGAAGTATTAAGAAGAATTGGACACGGCAGAAACCTGATCGTCAAAATTTGAAAAAACAGCATATATTGGCCACATACTTCGTAATGACAAATACTCCCTCCTACAAATAATCACGCAGGGAAGAATAGAGGGAAGGAAAGGCATAGGAGGAAAAAATAAATCTTAGCTGAGGAATATCAGAAAGTGGACTAACCTTAGTGTTGAAATATTTCACGCTGCAAGAGACATGGAAGCGTTTAGAGAAGTAATCGCCAACCTTCGCTAAGGAAGACGGCATATGAAAAAGAGGAAATTAATTTAAATGAAAGAAGCACAGATAATCCGCAAACCGGATAATCCGCAACCGTATAATCTAGGTTTTCTGTTTTAATATTTTGCTTATAATAAAACATTTCGTTTATTTAACGAAGGGATTTTTTGTTGATCAGGATTTATATAACATCGAATAAAAATTTTCATCGTTACCTTATTTGCATTCTACAATGAGGGTTGAAAAGGCCAAACCTGCAACTTTCGGCAACTAATTTTCAGATAACTTTTACATAAATATGTAATCTACCACGGATTATTAAAGCAGGACATCCACCTAGCTGAACATTTTTTAAAACTCTATATTTATCAGCGTGAAATAATTTAAGTATCTCAAAAGCGCAGTCTTAATTAACCGGAGTTTCCACATTTGTGATATATATTTATAATTATTTATTTATTAAAGTACATATATATATATATATATATATATATATATATATATATATATATATATATATATATATATATATGTCGCAGGGAAATGGTAAAATTAGAGATTTGATCAAATCCCTAAGGGCTTTGATCAAATCACGGAAGATGTTAAAATAAAAATTCTGTGAGTCATTTCCCTAAATAAAGTTAGTGATTTGATCAAATCCTTGAACTGTTTTAGTTAAATGATGAAATAAAGTAAGTCAGAACGCGCACGGCTCTACAGTTTGCTTGTTACCACTCCCATTTATCTCACCGCTCGCATCCGGCGATCGTGCCGTCATATAAGTAGCGCCCAAACATCACGCGAGGAAGGTTATATTTTTATTATTGTTTTGTATATTTCGAGTTTTATCAAGTACCTACCGTAGAAAAATGGATTCAGATATAGAAAAAAATCAAACACTGACCGAATTAAATTCAAATTTTGTATCTGAAGAACAGGTTAATGAAACTATCAAGTCGTTTTCGAACAAACGGCATGCTACAGAAAAACCTTTGTGGACTCGTGAAAGAATAGAAGAAGCTACCACAGTCGTTGAACAATTTAAATTAGCACCACTACTTAAACTGCAACGGACACATAAACAGTTCTATTATGGAAGAAAATACGATGTTATGGAAGTAGGTACTAAAAAATCTTTGATTTTGAAGAGAAAGTCTGACTCCGATGCAGTAGTGAAAATAGTGCCAATGGAAAATTTTTACCACATACTCCGGGAAACCCATCAGTCAACTGGTCACGGAGGAAGAGATAAAATGCTGTACAGTTTAAAATCGAAATACCTAATACCTACTTCAGTTGTATTGGAATTTCTAAAACTGTGCACGGTATGTCAGTCTAAAAAAAATCCAAGAAAAGGAATCGTTGTTTGTCCAATTGTATATAGCGACTTCAATCATCGTGGCCAAGTCGATTTAGTTGACTTACAGTCGACCCCAGATAGAAACTACAAATGGTTATTAAACTATCAGGAGCATGCGACGAAATTCAACTTTCTTCGACCGTTGACATCAAAAAGAGCTGCTGAAGTAGCAATGGAGCTATTAAAAATATTTTTGGAAGTAGGTGGTCCTCATATACTACAAAGCAATAACGGCTGTGAGTTTGAGGCTGCTGTCATACAAGAATTAACAAGTTTGTGGCCAACGTGCAAAATTTTAAATGGTAGGCCTAGACATTCAGCTAGTCAAGGATCTGTTGAGCGATCAAATCAAGATATTGAAGCTATGTTACGTGCTTGGCTAATTGACAATAATACAAAAAAATGGGCTATAGGTTGTTACTTTGTTGAATTCCAGAAGAATTCCTCTTTTCATCGGACCACTGAACGATCACCTTACCAAGCTTTATTTGGAACAGAACCAAAAACAGGACTACAATCTAGACATATTTCAAAAGAGTTGCTTGAAAACCTTGTTACTGAAGAGGACTTGGATCTACTTCTTAATCCGCTTAAACTTCTTAAACCATGACATTATTTTAACACCAGAAGACTTACCAGCAGCTGCCTTAGAGAACAAGAACGACGCTTCAACTTCAAAAGATCTACCAGCATCTGAGTTAATTAATTACAATGTCTCAACTTCAAATGACCTATCAATAGTTAAATTAACCAACAATAATATTTCAATATCACACGATCTACCAGAAACTGAATCAATTTGTTTATCGACAACAAGACAACTCGAACCAGCTAATAACTCTACTTCAACTTCTGCTTCAACAGTCAAAACATCTGTAGTGTTACTTGCATCAGAAGGGAATTTGCATGCTGTGTTGTTTGTGAAATGGGATATACTGGAGCCTATACATGTGACATTTGTAAAAATCCGGTCCACGAAATATGTGGGAATAGAGTAGGAGAAGAAGGATATGGATCGAAAATTCTATGCTATTTGTGCCAAAAAGAAGTTTCTTTGAAGAAATTTAAAGACGTGTTAGTAGATTCCACAGTTTTGGTGTATGTACCTAAGGTAAAGAGAGGCCCATTAGATGGAAATAACATTATAGGGATTGTATTAGATATACAAAATAATTTATACCAAATTGGTACCTCCGTAGGGACTATAAAGGATTGGATACCTAGAAACGCTCTTCAAATAGCTACTACAACATTTACCGAAACAATTCCACAGACTCACCTGTCACAATGCAAAACAAAAAAATGTGCCTGTTAAAAAAGTCAACAACATGTTTTAATAAGAATGATTGAACATTATTATTTATGAATATTTTTCGTTTCAAAAACTACATGTCATTTTTTTTCAAATTTAAGTTTTAATTTTGAACCGCATCTACGGAATTATTTTGAGACACATTTATTTTATCAATAATAATATGGTGTTATGGAAGTTGGAAGATTTTTTTTCTAGTTGTTTAGTTAATTACTTTCGAATAAATAATATAATTTGTGTTTCAGTGACTATTGTTTTATTACCTACGCAACTATGAGTATGAGTATAGCTTCAACTATGGAGTCTTGTTAGTCAACGGACATTTATATATCATTGTAACTATCAAATAAAAATTTTAGTTCGTTAGTGAAATAAAACTTTTTTTTGTTACTGGTGCCTGTCATCTTGACAAATTGACTAATGTTTATTAAATATCAATAAAACTTAACAAAAACCCATGGCAACTATACCTAACAATTGACGTAAATAATTTCTACGTTTACATGCTGTGAAAACTACAGAAATAAATTAAATTTAAAAACTATTTCAATAAAAAAATTATTTAGACATAACGAGAATTATGAGGATGTGAATGTCGGGCAATTTACTATTACTTACTGCACGTTGCCCTCAATAATTAACATCATCATAAATTTATTAATACATAAACTAATAATTGATAAAAAAAAATAAACCACTGTTTTATTGATCCGTATCCAAGGAATACATACCACATGACTTTATACCACAAAATTCAATAAACGATATTATTTCTTCATTTCACTAAAACAGTTCAGGGATTTGATCAAATCACTAACTTTCTTTAGGGAAATGACTCACAGAATTTTTATTTTAACATCTCCCGTGATTTGATCAAATCCCTTAGGGATTTGATCAAATCTCATATTTTACCATTTCCCTGCGACATATATACAAGAAAAAAACATGTTTTTATGTTCAAATTGGTCACTGGATATAAAAAATATACACTTTTGAAAAGCTGCTATTTTTGGTCGATACGTGTGCGCTTCGAATTGTGTGCGCATTCGACGTATCTAAAGTCTATAAATGAGAACAACAACAAACGAGTCTACAAATAAGTCTATAATTGAAAATACCGAAAAATTGGGAGCTAGGGAGAATACTACCACTCCATAAAAAAGGCGACAGAAGAGAATGTAATAATTACACACAGAGGAATTACTATGCTATGCATAATATCAAAATTATATGAACGAATACTAAAAGGAAGGTTAATGAAAGAAACTGAAACACAACTAGAGGACTTGCAGTGTCAAAACAATTGATAGAGAAATATCGAAAAATAAGGACAAAATATTCATAGACTTAGAAATAGCATTCGATAGCGTCACAAGGAAAACTGTGTAGAACGGCTTAAAAAGGAGAAGAATGAACAATAAACTACAGCGATGCATGCAAAGTATATATAGGAATACAAGGAACATTTTAAGAACCGGAAACCTACAATCAGAGGAGTTTACAACTAGGGAAGGTTTAAGACAAGGTGAAATCCTCAGCCCAGCTTGTTCAATATAGTTATGGATGATATTATACAGGAAGTAACGAGTAAAGTAAAGAAACTAAAGATCGGATATAAGAACATGCAAATGGTAGAAGTATCAGAGAGTGTATTTGCTGATAACCTCGTAATATATGCGAAAAAACGAACAAGATCTGCAATATAAACTGAATATACGGAAAAATGCACTAATAGATAGAAATTTGAGTATGCATGCAGGAAACACCAAGGTAATGGTGATAGGAAAGGAAGACTTGGAAATATCAATAAAATTAGTTGAAAAACAAACCTTTAAATGGTTTGCACAAAAAAGTGCAAACCTTTAAATATTTGGGAGTGAAGATTCATAAAAATGGAAAGATCGACGCAGAAATAAATGATAGACTGGAAAGTGCGGCTAGGTTATATAATTCACTGAACAATGCCTTCATGTGGAAAAAAGAAATATCCAGCAAGTCTATTCAAAATATTCAAAACTATTTTTAAACTCGTATTAACCTACGGAAGCGAGAGCTGGGTGTTATCCAAATAAGCAAAAAGCAAGATCCAAGCAATGGAAATTAGGTACCTACTAAGGGTGAACTAGGCGATTACACGAAAAGATAGAATCATAAATGACTTAGTAAGAGAAGAACTGGAAGTAGAATCCATTATAGAAAGCATGAAGCGATAACAATTAAAATGATTTGGACACCTAGTGAGGATGAAGGAGGAAAGCGCAGAACAAGGGTCAGACCAAGAAAAACATGGGATGAGACGGCGACAGAAACTTTAAGCGAGAAGGGACTGTCATGGAACGAGGGAAAAAGGATCAGTTAGGACAGAAAGGAATGGGCTAGACTAGTCCACAACTAACATGAGTTTGTCATTTATGTAATACTGTACCTGAGTCTATATAGATTATTACCTTAACACCTAACGGTACTCTAAGGTTTGGATTAATATATATATATATATATATATATATATATATATATATATATATATATATATATATATATATATATATATATATATATATTTATGATTGATAATTTCTCAGCATGCGCAAAGCAAGGTCGAGATAGCACGGCGTGGTGGGCAGATGGTATGCGGCGTGATTGCTAACGGCGCGCGGCGCGACAACTGCGGTAAAGTAACCGGGTCGAGAGTTGGCCCTCCTCGCATTTTATTATATGCATGACTTTTCCTGGACCACTTGTATAGTCAGGGGCACATTCTTGTTTTTGTATATTTTGATTGTACTAAATAGTTATTCTTACTTTCTTTCCTTATTGTCGACATAATATGAATGAAAACATAAATAATGTGTAGTGAAATATCACTTAACTCTGCTCTTAATCTTAATACAACATTCTAAAAACAAATGGCTACATAACTTTTTTTAGAATTATTATTTTATTCATATAGAACATTGTAAAAGAGTGATTATTTTGTTAGGCCTAATTTTGTTTTGCCTATTTAAAACATTGAAAAACCTTAAATGACTTAATTAAACTAACAATAAACGATTTATTTAAATTCAAGTTCTGAAACATCAGTTCACAACAAGTTCCGAAGCTATTTTTTATATGCTTTATTATACCACAAAATAACAAATTTAATTATGAAATAAATAAATTTTATCGCAATGGATGATAATGGAGTTAAAAAAGAAGTAGAATAAACCAGAAACTCAGATTACGAAATTTCTTTGTAAACGCTTAGCTGAATATTATATTAATATAAGGAAATGTATGGAATACCATATATCTATATATAATTTCTTATTTCATAATAAGTTCAAAGTAAACTGAAATCAATTTCCGTTTTGTACTCTGTCCCCTACGATTTTCTAATTAAATATATATATATATATATATATATATATATATATATATATATATATATATATTAGGGTGGGCCAAAAAAAACTTTTAATTTTTTTTTTTTTAGCTACTACGAAAATATCGTCCAAGATGACGAAAAAAAAATTCTAGTAAAGTTTCAGCCCTTAATATTAATATTAAGAGGTGGCTCATTGTGATTTTTGATTTCCCATTTAAATAACATAAGAAGTTATTTTGTTTTTGTGTGGATTTTTAATGCACTCGAACGAATAAATGCCTCGTGGAAATAAATACATATTCTTGTAGGAAATTTAACGATCTACAAAAAAAGTCTGAAATGATTTTTTGCTAAGTTGACTCGTTTAAAAGTTATTCGAGGTTAAAGTTCAACCTCAAATAGTTGAGGATAACTTTTACAATTTCTTATACTCTATCACAAAATATTGACTCAAAAACATAAAATAGCTTAGTTTTCTTAAATCTTATCGAGTTTTTTTTGGTAAAACAATAAAATTTTTACAAATAATCGATAATCGTAAGAAAAATCGATATTTTCATACCTAATTAAAATAAAAACACTCGGAACTGTACTTTACCTGAGAGCGTCATTCCCTGAAAAATTAATAAGTTCTTTATTTGCACTTAGTTTAGTTTGATTTTGACTAAGCTATTTTATGTTTTTGAGTCATTATTTTGTGATAGAGTATAAGAAATTGTAAAAGTTATCCTCAACTATTTGAGGTTGGATTTTAACCGCGAATAACTTTTAAACGAGTCAACTTAGCAAAAAATCATTTTAGACTTTTTTTGTAGATCGTTAAATTTCCTACAAGAATATGTATTTATTTCCACGAAACATTTATTCGTTCGAGTGCATTAAAAATCTAAACAAAAACAAAAAAAAATCTTATGTTATTTAAATGGGAAATCAAAAATCACAATGAGCCACCTCTAAATATTAATATTAAGGGCTGAAACTTTACCAGAATTTTTTTTTCATCATCATGGAAGATATTTTCGTAGTAGCTAAAAAAAAAAAAATTAAAAGTTTTTTTTGGCCCACCCTAATATATATATATATATATTAAATATATATATATATATATATATATATATATATATATATATATATATATATATATATATATATATATATATATATATATATATATATATATATATATATATATATATATATATATATATATATATATATATATATATATATATATATATATTTCTAGCAGCAATTAAAACAAAAAGCAAGCAGTAACGTGACTTAGGGATCGTGTTACTGGGCAATAAATAACGTAGCCATTCTATTTAAGCCCGTACTATAAATTTGACCGATAAACGAAAGCATGTTTTTAAAATATCGCTGTATTTATTTCTTAAATTCACGAATAAATATGTGTATTTATTTCTTTATATTTTACCCTATAATAAACAGGGCTCACAGATTTTTCAACCAGATTCAGTTTTTATATAAATAACTTCATAATCCTTTCAGATAAAATGCGGCAAATATTACAAATTAATTTGGACAATTATTTTCGAAAAAGATTAATATCACGAAAAGAAAATGAAAACAAGTGCTTTGTCGAGATTTATCATTACTCTACATATGTATTAGTTAACTTTAGCTGCTACATGCTTACAAAATATATAAATATACAGGGTGGGCTATTTAACGTGACTACTCAAAATCTCCGTTACCTTCTAATTGACGAAAAAATGTCATAAGGGAATTTTATTGATTTCGTAGGGCTGACAGTGGTTTAAAATTCTTTTTTGTCAAGATCATAATTTATGCATCCTGAAGGTTATCAATAGTTTTTCAAATGTTATTTCTTATCAAGATATAGTAGCCACTTTTCGGAAAAATCGAGGGACCCATGATATCACGACCTAGAAATGACTTTTCACCAAAATAACCGTGTAAAAACGGGAAATCGTGATTTTATTAAAAATAAAAATATCCGAATATTAAGTATATAGTTGATTATTTTTGCTGAAAATTTATTATAACAAATGTTCAAAGGGATAACCATTAACCTCGACTCACTTTGAAAGACGTCGAATAAATGATTCTCCGGAACTTTCTGGCCCTTCTAATTCGTTCTCGCATGTTCGCCAGCGGAACTCATGGTCGTCCAAGGAATTCGCCGGAACGTCATGGTTAACCCGATTCTTTAGAACTCCCCATAGAAAAAAATCAAGTGGATTGAAATCCTGCGAACGAGCAGGCCAAGGGATTACTGCACCTCTCCCAATCCAGCGTTTGAGAATTTTTCGGTTTATTCTTTTACGAGCTATAACTGCCCAATGAGCTGGACAACCATTTTGTTGATAATTTCTTGATTTTTCTACTACTGTTTTAACTCCATTATCATGCATTGCGAGAAAAATTTATTTATGTAAAATTAAATTGCCAAATTCAGCATCGCTCTGCTAACGAGATGTCTTGTACTAATTCTCCTAAAGTTTTATTCAAAAATTTCAAATTGCTGTCTATGAAAAATGGTCCAATAATCCGATCTTCATTTATGCCACACCATACATTCACACTCCAAGGACGTTGGTGTACAATTTTGCGGAGCCATTTTGGATTTTCAATTGACCAATAGTGCATGTGACGCGTATTGAACTGTCCATGGTTATAAAACAAAACATCGTCGAAAACATTAGGATTTACCTGTAACTGACGCACAGCCCATTCACAGAACTGAACCCTATTACCAAAATCAACACCATGAAGTTCTTGATGCAAGGAAATATGGTACCTATGGAATCTACGACGTCTTAATATTCTTATCTTACTCGCCTTGGAAATTCCGTAATAGTGCTCAATTTGCCTCAACTTTACTTAATTGCGGAACATGAACTACTACGGCTAGAACGGCAATATTTGTTTCTTCGTTTATCTTGGTCTAACGACGTTTCTTTTTGCGTGGATTTACACTGTCTGTTTCACGGAAGAAATGTTTTTTAATTCGATCAAAACATCGACGAGAAGGATGATTTCTGTCAGTATAACGTTGTGGATAAAGTTTCTGCGCTTGCACAGAGTTTCTGCCGGTCTCACCATAAATGAGATTCATTTCTATTTTCACTGCTTCTCTGTACAATACCATTTACGATACGGTTATACAAAGTTATTTTCAATTAAAACACTTGACAAATCATTTCAATGTCATGATATCATGGTATACAATGTCTTGATAAAAAATAACATGTTCCCATTTTAAAAACAATTGATGACCTTGAGGACGCATAAACTATGACCTGGACCAAAAATAATTTTTAACCACAGTGTCAGAACCTTGAAATTAATAAAATTCCCCTTTGACTTTTTTTTTGTCAATCTGAAGGTAACGAACATATTTGGTGCGGTTTCACGTTGAATGGCCAACCCTGTATATGTATGTGGATATGTATATATATATATATACATATATATATATATATATATATATATATATATATATATATATATATATATATATATATATATATATAAATATATATATATATATATATATATATATATATATATATATATATATATATATGGACGGTTTATTTTGAGTTTATTACGCAATTTATGCTTCACTAAGTGTAAAATCAGTGTATTTCAGCTTATGGAGTCAATACTTAAAATGCCAAAACTTTTTGCTCTGAGGTCATTATGACTACTATAAACACGTAAAAATCGTATTTTGTTGTGGGCATTGCCATTTCTCTAGTGCGCCGCTACCGAATGTTTTGTTGCGGAAATTTCGCGACGCATCTGGATCCGCGCCGGTTTGTAGGAGCCTTTAACCCTTAACGCACATGCCCGAGTTACGCTCAGGCAATCGTTACTGGCATATTTGTGCATGCCCTAGAGAGGCTCGGGTAGACGAAATATTAAGTTTACTTTATGATTCACAAACGATTATAGCTCGGGCAATAGAAAAAAATTATGAAAAATAAGCAGAGACGTTATCTTGTAACGTAACCTTGAACGGCATGTTGTTTTTATCTTGGTTTATGTTTTTTTTCCAGATGTTTTTCATAAAATCTATATACTGCAGTCAGTGATGCAAGAAACTATGTTTGTCTCAACTTACGATGCTAAACGCATAATTATGATAAAATGCGTATCATAGTTATGCGTTTGAAGTAATTTTTTTATCACAGTGCGCGCGCATCACCATAGAGCTATCTCTCTTTTCTGGCATCACTGACTGCAGTATTCAGTGTTTAGTCATCGGCAGGTTGTAATTACAAGTGCATTCAGACTTGGCATTTTACGATCTTTTTATTTTGTTTCTTGTTACCTATATTTGAATTAGATTTTTACGTATATATTTACTTATTCAAAATACATTTCGTGTATAATAATTTATCATTATAACTTTCCTAATTTATAAGTAAGTGTAAATATAAAAATAATCATAATTGTAAGTTCTTGGAAATATTTTTTCTTGTAGAACGTGCCCTCTTATTTTGAAAAATAATTGATAATATTGTCTGAGGATACATATGATTTTGAATATGCCGAGTTATCTGAAAGCGGTTCAGACGAAATCAACATCAGCGACAGTGATATAGAATCAGATAGTTCATCAGATGGAGGTGATCTTAGTTCTGTAAGAACTTGGTGTAAACTTAGCGTACATCAGGCCAATGCACCTCCTTCACGTTTTCTTTTTCTGGCGATATACGGCAGCACTTTCAACACAACAAATGAATTTGATGTTTTAGAATATTTTAAAAGATTTTTCGACGACGATCTACTAGACATAATAGTAACCGAAACTAATAAATACGCTGAGCAGGAACTCAACAAATCTTCAGGTTATAAATCTAATGTTTGGCTATCTGTTACACAGAACGATATTGTAGTATTTTTGGCTATCAACATACTTCAAGGAATTGTAAAAAAACCTGATGAGAGAATATATTTGGGTCTTTGAATGAAATATTGTCAACTCCATTTTTTTCCAAAACTAATGTCTCTAAGAAGATACATGCAGATAAAAAGGTATTTACATTTTACCAGTAATGAGATTATGTTATAGTCTTACCAGACTATGATCCTCGAACTCAGCCAAATTGAACAAAATTTGGCCTATTTATCAAAACCTACATGAAAAATGTTCAAATTTATACGTACCCGAAAGAGACATTTCAGTTGGCAGACTTGGTTGGAAGCAATATCTACCACTAAAATGTGCATGTTTTGGAATCAAATTATACCTTTATGCGAATCGAAATCTGGTTCTATGTTTATTCGTTCCTAATTTATACAGGAAAAGGTACAATCCTAAGTGATAAATATAAAAATATGTCTTTGACTTCGCAAGTAGTCCTGTCATTAGCTGACAACCTGTTGGATCAAGGTTGCTGCATAACATTTTTCGCCATTGTAACCAATTATTCGTTGTGGACTCTAGTTCTCTAATTCTTAAAGGGTAAATTATGCATTTTGTTCCTTATACAAATATCGCATTTAAAATACTTTGATTCCAATTCATTTGGTAATCCCTCGACCAATTCATTTTTACACATCGTCTCTAAATAATTAAAGTTAACATGTCCTAATATTCTATGATATTTTTCTTTCAAAGTCATATTATCATTACTTTTCACTGCTACATTGGATTCTTTAATATCAATCATACTATACATTTTATATAATCCTCTTTCTTTAACTGCAATTCCTATCAAAATATTTCTTTCATTATAAATTTTAGATGTACTACCTATTGAAACAATTTTATTTTTATCTGTAACTTTCGCAAAACTAATCAAATTTCGATCAATATCTTTTACATAAAATACATTTAATATATTAACTTGCACCTTCCTTTTATGAAGAATAAAATAGCATTTGATATTTCCAATTTTTGTCGCTTTTAAGATTCTACCATCTCCTACTTTAACATCAACAGGTATTTCTAAATCTACATAGTCATTATAATATAAATCATTATTAATTATATGGTCAGTATACCCGCTATCTAATACCCAATCACTTTTATTATCATTTTCAAAGTTTTCAACAGTATTAACGTCTATTTCATTCAGGTACGAACTTACATTATTTTCACGATTACGCCCATAATACCTCACATCTCGTTGCCGTTCGCCTTCATTTTATTGCCGCTGCATCGTCCTCCATGAAACCCATTGTATCGGCTGACTCCACAACTCCGGTCTCCATATCCTCTGGTCCTGTTGCCTTGGTGCTGCTGGAACTGGCACTATGTTGGACGACCTGCTTCCAACCACTGTGCCTCTGAACTACTGCAACCTCTTCCGGTACTTCCTCTTGGACCCATGTTTCTAAAATTAATCTTCAAATGTCCAGGTTTTCCACATCCAAAACATGTCTTCCTTTGAAATTTCTTTTCTACCTTAAATGCGCTTGTTTTATTTTGATAACAGTTATTATCTCCCTTATCTCTTAATTCGCACATTTGGATTTTATTTTTGACAAATTCACACGTTTGATCTGATTCTTTTACGGCATCTATTAAATTTCCAATATAACGTAATGAGTCTGGTAGTGTACGTAACAAATAATTTAATTTTTTTTTTCTGTGCATTTGCTCCAGAATTTTTCAGCTGATTTATTATTTTTTCAAAATCTGTAAAGAATGTACTGGAATCATCATAATCTTTTAACTTTATCTTTTCTAATCTGTTTCTCACACATATCTGCAAAGCTGTAGATTCTTTTAAATATATTTGATCAAAGTTCCTCATTATACCAAATGCTGATTCTTCTTCGCCAACAAATTCCATTTGTTCCTTTCTGATACTCCTATATATGTAATTCATTGCCTTTAGATTATTATCGTCCCATGTTTCCGATTTATCTGTTTCATTTTTTAATCTCATTGTTACAACATCGCATTTTTTCCATTTCAAAAATAATAGGATTCGTTTTTACGTTTAAATTTACACATATTCCAACAATTACATTTTCGGATTGCGATTGTTGGGAAATTAGAAGAGTTGGTGCATAATAGCAGAATATAATGCATATTCTGCTCCAAGCTCTATAGATTTAGCTTGTAATTTTGCCTATAGTACACTATTTGCGACAAGTTCGTTACATATTTCAAATAATATTGAAATGCTAGTTAACAATCAATTGCTAAACTGATACAGTTACTAATATCTTATTTGTTCGTTTGATCTTGATAAACCCCATTTGCACTTATATTATTAAAATAATGAATTCATATATTTAAATCTTAAGATTCTTTTAAGACTACGTAGATTTATCTGCTTAATATTGTCTGTATAGTAGGTTATATATCTAATATAAATTACCTTCTAACCATTAACCATGTACCTTCTCATCCCATCATTTTGCATTCGTCAGAAAAGTTTTAAATATCTAGTCTTTTCTTAGCTATTAGGGATCGTCCCGTGATTAAGCACGTGAGGCTCGAGCGGGGGGGGAGGGGGTTTGTGAAAAATCACGAACTATCACATGAGGGGAGGGGGGTGTAGTGAAATATCACGTGAATTTATTTTTTTGTTGAACGCGAAAACTTTAAACCCAAAAGCGGCGCGCGACTTGTACCAAAAAATACACGTGATTTTGGGTAGGGGGGGGGGGTCTTCACCACCTCACCACGTATCACCAGGGGTGGGGGGGGGGGGGGGCTAAAAAAGTTGCTGAAAAACATCACGTGATTAATGGACGACCCCTTATATGGTATTTGTCGTATTTTATTTTAGCTTAAAAAATGACATACTTCAGTTTATTTTTATTGTATTTGAGTATTTGAGTGGTTTATGTGTTTTTGGAATGTTAATGGAATGGATATTTTTTAAGTTTAAAGTATCGAATGGAGATTTAGTTTTATAAGATTCTTAGGCGGTTTGACGATCACAAGCGTTCGGAGAACATAGTAAACCTTCGGGTCTGTATAGGACATAAACTGACAATAAATAGAAACATTTTTATTGCTGTCCTGAAACGACGACGTCGACGCAAGAACAACATTATGTGTTACGTTCACATTATATTTCCCATTTACAACTCATCTTAAATACTTAATCTTGTTTCGTTCACTATTCCAAATAACTGTATATTTTCCTGGTAAGCTTGTTTACACTTCGTATTTGATTCATGTCAAATTTGCTAAAAATTCTATCTAAACCAAGTCTATTCTAAACCTATTCTAAACCAAGTTTCAGAACTAGGCAATAAAAGTTAGCAAAGGTTAGTTGAAAGATATAAAAAGCCAAGTATGGAATAAATTAATACTACAATTTATATATGTTTTCTTTTATCTATTTAAAGTGACAAGTAATTTTTTTTTACATAGGTTAAACGACGTTTACAAGAAATTTACCTTTAACTTTCATGCCACAGAATTTAAATTCAGCCAGATCATCTGAATCATTGTCTTTTAATATCCAGTGGGCTAGTTTTCGGTATCATCATTTTTTTATTACGTTGAAAACCCGAACAATACGAATATGTCTTTGAATATTACCGGAGATGGCAGTTCTTTATCAGGTAAGACTATACCATAACAGAAAATACCACAAAAAATGCGAAGGATTAAACAATATTATACTAGATCTTTACAGAACTTTTGTTCCAATTATAGTATATGCAGTTTTCTCTGTTTTAATGGTATTGTAAACATTTACCCTATTATTATTATTATCGTATGGCATGTACATATAACAAGGTGAGTACAAACATTCCTTAAAAATTACTACCTAATAGATTAGGTACATATAGATAGTACCGTCATAAATCTATGTCCAAATTGATCAGCCAACATATTGCTTCTGGAGTCAATTCCGATAATTGTCCTATGTCGCCAGTGAACTCTCGTAGTGGACATTCATGATATAAGCTATTGTTTGTTCAGCCGCTCCACAGTCACATATTGGGTCGGATCGTATACCCCAGCGGTGAATCAGTTGGGCACATCTGGGCCTACCCCGGTTCGAATTCGGTTATTGATTCTTCATTTGCGCCGTTTCAACATGAAGTCGCTCGGCGTTGCAGTCGGGTCGGATATCATCGTTGGTTGTTATGTTCACTATCGCAATTGCGCCTCCACGTCGTATCGATGCAGAAATTACCGTCAAGTAATTCTCTTGCTTCTTTCCAGAATGGATTTCTTGACCTTAACCTGACAGTTATGTTTTCCTTCTGTAGAATACGATTTAGCAGGGCTTTGTTTCCCATGGCCCTTTAATGTTCCCTTAGCGTGGCAGCACGTCTTCTAAGCTCTGGCGATGCAATTTTGGATAGAACATGGAACCATTCTGTAGGTGTAGGTTTTATGTGACTCATAGTATAATTTAGCTGAACATTGATCTTACGAGTGTGTGCACTGCGACTTCAGATAGATGCATACCATTCTGCAGTGGAGTATACAAGTTCTAGTCAGGCGATTCGCAGCGTTTTGGCATTAGAGCCCCATCCGGACGCAGCTAGCTTATGGATGATATTGTTTCTTACGTGATCTGTTAGAAAAGTATCCGACCTTTAGCCGGTAAAAAAAACTGGCATACCTGGAGCGTTGGAAACCTAATCACCATCAAAGTAGTCTCCTTGGGACTACACGAACTTCTCTCAGCGGTGCCGCTACTGTTCGAAGCATTCTGAAAAAGCCTCTTTCGAAATTGACTTTAGCTCGGCTGTCGTTGCAGCCGTAATGTCCTCTCTTGTCTGAAATCGCGTTCCTTTCAATGGCCTCTTGACTTTGGGAATAGCCAGAAGTCGCAGGGGGCATATCAGGAGAGTAAGGAGCCCGTCGAACCAGAGGAGACTGGTTTTTCGCCAAAAAATTGTGAACCAAGTGCTAAGAATGTGCAGGAACATTGTCGTGATGGAGTCGCCATTTTCCTGACCACAACTAAAGTCACTTGCGCCGCATAGCATTACGTAGGCGACGTAGGACATCCCTATAGTCGTTCCACCACTTTACTTGCATTTACAAAAACCTACGAGAGCACTAGACACTACGTCACTCGAACACTGCTCGACAGCAACTGAAGCTATCTACAGGCAAGAAAAAATTCTCGCATGCGCACGAAGGTTCAAGGTCGGCTCATGCAAGCGCGAATAATTCATATCCGTCAGGTTTTTAAAATAAAAAATAAGGTCGGATAGTTAACAGACCACGTATTCTCCAGGTATTTTCTGTAAGTAAGTGTGCGGTCGTGCGCAGCACCTAAATATTTGGGGCTTCGATTGTTGATGAGTGTCTGTCTGCCTTTAAAACTCCACGTTAATCTTCAAGTCAGGTTAAAAAGTGTAGGTGCATAGACTGAACCTTCTGGCAACCCATCGTTTAGTGTACGCCATCTGCTTTCTGTCCATCTGATATCGTCCATCAATACCTTATAACGTCGATTATCTAGCATATTCGCTAGTAGTTTTAGCAGTTTTAGTCACGGGATAGCCGTGCCAAACTTTAGGAGCAGTCTATGACACAAAACCGTATCGTATGTCGCTGAAAGTTCTACGAGCGCCGCTGTTGATTTCGTTTTACGTTGAAAGCCTGCCTCTATATGCGAACTGAGTGCCAACACTTGTTCGCAGCAACGTCGATTGGGTCTAAACCCCGACTGCTCTATTGGGAACTGACTATCCAGAGCACTAGTATAAGGCGCTCCAGAAGCTTGTAAGTCATACTTTGCACCGAAATCAGTCTGTAGTGAGATGGGTTCGTACTATCCTTTCCAGTTTTAACAATAGCCACCACTGTTGCCTTTTTAGGTGTCTTAAGAATAATCCCTGTGTGCATGATGTTATTATAGTAAGCATAGCAGCCATCTTTTATTGAGTTACCTGTATTCTTTAAGAACTCTGGGTAGATTTGATCAGTGCAAGCAGCTTTATTTAGTTTCAGGTAACCAAGTGCGTCCAATAGTTCGCTGTATGTGAAGTTAGATGAATAGGACTCATTCGGTCGTATGACTGATTTGAGGGCACGTAATTTCTACTTGACTTCTTTCACTTGACCAACTTTATCGGGGGATACAGGAACAGTGGCTTTCCTAGAGGTAGGTGCTGAGCCAAGTTTCCTTAAAAAACCTTCCTACTAGAATGCGTATCTGCGAATCATACAAATGCGAACCATACATGTCGGTAGTTTCCGGTATAAGTTGAACAATGTAATCAAGGTCCCTTGCATAGCTCTCCCAGTTCGCTTTGGTGTAATTCCAGCGAGGCTTTGGGACTGATCTGATGACAGGTATTTTCAATCCATATTCAATTACAACTGGCCGATGTTGGCTATGGGGTAAATCTTCCAAAACAGTTCTTTAAGCTATATCAAAACCGGAGCTTGAGACACCGGATATAACACACAGATCTGGAGAGTATTGCCTTTGCAACCTTGCTGGATGGAAAGTACCTCTGTCCTTTGCACAATAAATTAATCTCAAATCAATTGCTGCTATCCAATCAGCTATCACCTGCCCGTTTCTATCGCTATACCTGTATCCCCACAATTCATTATTGCTGTTGAAGTCAACATTCCTGCCCGTGATTCACCCTGCATACGTCTATACGTAACTAATAGTCAACCACGTGGTGCTGCCACACAGAGATTATAACAAGAAGAACCTAAAACTGAAATCAAAACATTGCATAAACATTGTCCCTATGGTGTTTTATGCATGCCATGCTTTACGTTGTTTTTCCTATCTAGTCTTATCTGTTTAGTTTTGTCTGACAAATCTTCTTCGGTTAATCCCGTTTACCTAGTCCTGTCAGCTAGTAAGTTAGGCAAGACGAAAAAATAGACACAGAAAGCCTCAATAGCGAAAACCAAGCAAACCAGGTTAGACCTACAAAACTGGACAGGATAAAAGTCTTTTACTGTTGATAGATTTACTGCTAAAATACTGCAAATCTATTGTAACTGCTATAAAACAATAATGCGCCTAGTCTCTTCTGTCTACTCTGTCTGGTTTCGTCTTGCATATATTGTTTGGTCTGCTTAGGCTTTTCTGACTTATTTCCTATCTACTTTGGATAGTCTCGTCTTGGGTGTCTTGTGTAGGGCTTCACACGAGTGTCTCGTTTGTGATATCGTTCCGGGCAGCCGTAACATTTTCTTCATAAATTTTGATCTGAGCAAACCAAACTTGCCCGAGCCCAGAACGAGCATAACATTTTCTTGCAACGATGAGATTAGAAACGAGACTCTCGTGTGAAGCCTTACTCTCGTGTGGTGTGTTTAGTTTTGTTTGACTAGCCCTGCTAGGCTTGTCTAAATTTTCTAGTATTGCATGCTGTTTATGTATTGTATTGTATGCGCTGTCTGTTAGTAAGTTACAAGGATACGATTGAAAAAAATAGACACGGAAAGCCTTGATAGTGAAAACCAGGCCAACCAGGTTAGACCTGCAAGTCTGGAAAAGATGGATGCACATGACTGTTGATACGTAATGCAAAACTAAAACTCCATTGTCATTCCTATAAAATAATGTTTTGTGCCTAGTCCTTTCTGTCTACTCTGTCTGGTCTGGTCTTGCCTGTCTTGTCTGGTCTGTTCACGTTTGTCAGACTTCTTTTCTATCTACTTTGGCTGGTGTCGTCTTTTCTGGTCTGTTTAAATTTGTCTGACTAGCCTTGCTAGTTTAGTCTATACACCGATTTGTGACTTATTTAGTTGTTAGTTAAGTTGTTTTAAATTGTGACAAGCGGAAGCGCAATCTATATTTTCAAAAAATGTTACAGAGTTTTTTCAATCTTCTCTTAAAAATTACCTACAACATAAAAACAGTAAATAGATAATTTATTTAACAGATTGTTTTCAAGGAAATTATTTTGTGTCTAAATTACGAATCTTTGCCAGGTAGTATATTGTACATCTAACAACATTTGAATGAGAGGACGGAAATACTTCTTTAATATCCATTAATTGTATAACATAGCATAAATATGAATATGGGAATAGCAAATACAAGTTCAAGGATTTCCCAAACGACCTAACTGACTTCTATATGTTCATAGAACTTTGCCATCAAGTCTTATTCTACCTATTTGAGAAGAACTGTATCACGTCAAGTAAGACCCAGTAGAATTGAAGAACAGATAATGCAAAATCACATAAAGCTTGCAAATACCAGATATGACCAGATAAAACCAGGCAAAACCAGACAAGATCCGTCAAGACTAGATAAAACCAGACAAGAGTAGACAGGACCAATCAAGATTTGATAAGACCAGACAAGACCAGACAATATCAGACAATACCAGACCAGATAAGTCAAGACTAGATAAGACCAGATGAGACCAGACAAGACTATATAAGATAAAAAAAATGATACGACAAGACCAAACAAGACAAAACTAATCAAGACCAAACATGACCGAGCAACACCAGACAAGACAGGACAAGAACGGGCAGAACCCTAAAGGACCGGACAAGACCGGATACGACCTGATATAACCAGACAAGACCAGACAGGATTAGAAGAGACCATACAATATCGTACAAGACTCTCTGTACAGCAGTCTTAACCTTCGAGCGGGCGCGCATTTAATTTTTATTTTAAATTTACGTCATACAGTTTACAATAAATATCAACTATTTTATTATAACATAGAGTTTGGTTATTACTAATAATTGAAAAAAAAATTTTTTTTGGGCTTAAAAAATATTTTATTTGCAAAACTATTAATAAACAATAAATAAACATAATTAAAATTATTAAAAAATACAAGAAACAACAATTTTTTAGTCAGAATTGGACTGACTATTTATACTCGCACAATCAATACACACAATTTTATTTACGAGTGAAGCTTACATGCAAATCTGACAATTGTTGTATGTCATTGATGCTGATGTTTTTTTTCTGTTCCGTGCTTTTTGGAGCTTGTTGATCTTTTCGAACCCACTCCTTAGGCATTCCATAATTTCATTTCAAAATTGCTTGCACATCTGATGGTTAGTCCTGAAGCCTCGCTCGGAATATCAAGTGCTCCTTCATAAGGAACAGAGCTAAATTTTCCAAAAATAACCTTTGGTACAGTTTTTACGTATGGCTTAGCAAAGGAATATACAATTTGTGAATTTATTCCGCCTTTAATCAAAAGGCTGAAAAAACTGAAAATAGTCAGCGAGAGGGACTTGTATAATAGTTGTCTGTCGTCAAATTTCTATTAGGAAAACTGGAAAATATCAATATTTACACCATGTATTTACTACAATTACACTAGCAGTCGCGCGCCGTAAAGTTTATTCCCAATATATTGAATCAATTATAACTCTGTGCAGACCAAATGTTATGGCACAAAAGCAAATAATCTCCACCAACATCACCTATAAGCATTGTTCCAAGAATAGATAAGGATAATTTTTAAAATTACACGTGTACAGTCATTTCATTAGAAAATTAATAAGCTCGCCGTTAATTTTACGGCTACGCGCCTGCTCGAAGGTTAATGGATGTTCTCTACCTTGACAATACCCGAACAATACCAGAAAAGTTAGCAAGGACTATATCAGACAAGACTAGACAAACCTCAACTCGAGTTCCATTACTTCACGTTTTAACTACTGTTATTGTAAAGTGGCACTGTGTAGTCAGTGGATTAATCCGAAAAACAAACAGGACTAGCCCAGAATATGTGTACCAGAGAAGCCTTTTCAAGAAAAGGCAAGTAAGATCAAATATGTATAACTTCATTGTAATATGTAATGGTATATGAACTAGAGTAACTAGACAATATGTGCGTTT
Organism: Phosphuga atrata; assembly: GCA_944588485.1. Lineage (NCBI taxonomy): Eukaryota > Metazoa > Arthropoda > Insecta > Coleoptera > Silphidae > Phosphuga > Phosphuga atrata. The sequence goes on along the minus strand of OX155896.1, from coordinate 8,273,012 downwards.
GATACGGATAACAACAGACGAAACAGACGAAAAAAAAAACATCTTACCTGAACATATTATGTTCAGGTAAGCTCTAGTATAAATCTAGACAATTTTTTTTGTTTCGTTTTTTGTTTTAATTATGTAAAAAGTTATCTGTACTGAAACTTAGAAAGATATTAAATGCGAGTCAAATGTATAGCCACTTTACAGAAAATTGCTTCATTAAAGTAATAACATATACTCCAAAAGTTTTAATTGCCCTATACCAAACGCGACTGGAGCTAATTATAATTTCTTTATTTTTAATATACGGCAGTAAAAAAGTCTTTAGCAAAATGTATATATTGTAGACTGCAAAAGTAGTATTCAATTGACGCATCAAAATAAAATGAATGAAGAATATTATCTTATTCTCTATTTCACATTGAAACAAGAAAATGTAATAGAATATTTTACATAATATTAAGCTCTGGAAAAAAACTAATAAAATGGTTGCTCTATATTCAATCTTAAACGACCTTGTCTGACATTCCTCACTTATTATCTGACATTCTTAGTCTATTTCTTAACTTATTATACTATGCGTTATCATATTATCATATTAGGCGTGTATAGTATAGTTGAGGTTTTTTTGTCGTTAAGTAGTTTAATCTCGTGCAATAGATATATGTGAAGAAGTTAGATATACGAAATAGGATTCTTATATGCATTTGCATTTTAATTCTTTAAATTAGCTACTGTATATGGTCGAATAACTATAAAAACAACGTGGATGAAATATCTTCCAGTGAAGTTTTCAAGTTGATTAGGCTATATTCAATTTGCTATAAATATTACTCATTAAATTTATTTCTTCGAGCAAACTATTCTTCAAAGTTCTTTTGTGCAGGAAGGCGAAGTAAAAAAAAATAACAAATAGAAAGAACATCTTGTGAGGTGTATTAATCAAGTTGGACATCAGTCAACATGTCTTGAAGCTGGAAGGTTCAAGGAACTGGAACATTTGGAAATTTCAAACCAAAGTGCTGTTACCTGGGCAACGTTTGCTGGATGTGGTAGAAGGTTGTTACGAGGCAAATTCCGTAAATAAAAAGCCTATTACGGGGTAACTAGACGCACTATTTGTGCCCAATTACAATTATTAGATCGATAGATATTAGTAGCTATATAAGTCAACAATAACATAAGATAATACAAATACTCGGGATCTAATATGTGAATGTTCCTTCGCGACCCTGACTAATGAGACGAGTCCTCTGGAATGCCCACGTGAGTTTGTGCCAGGAGGCGAACAGATCGGACGCGTGCTGGTCTTCAGTTCAAGTCGCTTATCGATGTAGAATCGCTACTACAAGTAATTCGATAGACAAAGATAGGTCATAGATAGGATTTGGGTGTCCGTTAATTAAATAGACACATAATATCCAAACATAGTCTTTTATTAAACTTTTATCAAACATAGGAATATGTATATTTAACGCTTAGAACGCTTTTTAACACTACTCTCCGGTACCCAGCTCTCACTTACTGGCACCGATGCGAATCCCCACTACCATGACAGTAATTTGGTAGTGAGGGATACAATGTACGTTCCGCATTTACTACGAGATGCTCTGCTAATAAATAGGGCGCCTCGTAACACCTCCCAAGTTGACTGGTGGGTCAACGCACTGCGAGCATCCACCAGTCAATCACGCTTTCACATGGATGGTAAATGCGGTGGTGGCAGTTAGGATGCAATTATAAGTTACTGTTTTAGACTCGATCGCATTAATTTAACATAATATGGTCTATTCAGTGTCCATCTATCGGGACAGCATTTAATGGTACCTACACTAAATATGACTACTGAAAGAAATGAATTATAAATAATAGAAGCAAACTAACATAAAAGGAACAAAGTAAATCATGCAATAATAAATTATAATGAATCAGATAAATTATAATATATGTGCCAGGTACTTTTTCACAGAACCATGAAAGATTCTTTTCTCCATCGATATTTTTTAAGTCCATCCGAGTTCTACCGTAGGTGTGGACTGCTGCCCCCAACTCACATAGATCCAAGGCAACTTCGTATATGTTATCGGTTCCTTTGCATTTTAAGCAGTCAGAAGCTGGAACTGTGGCACCCCACACTTGTTTCCGCAGCCTAGGTAGCTATGAATTTCTCTGATTTTCACTGATGACTACTATCACCTTTTCGGAGGTGGTGATGATGCTCTTCTACTCTCCTATTGATGGTAGGCTGTTGCTCATGCCTGCTGATCAACGACTGGGTCCAGGGTGGTTATGAATAATAATATGTTCTCGAAGGTGAATGGTATTCCTCTTTCTTCGGGCCACTAAGAAACATTCACATCACGAACCATTAATTTGTAACATTAAGGGGTGACTTCCGAGGTATTTTTATGTCGGATACGTTATATAAGCCTAACAGTTTCTCTGTATGGTCCCTAACTAAGCTGGTAGATATCAGTTGATCTATATAACAAGGACCTCTACGAGGCGGGGCTAATTTACCAACAACTCCGTCGGCTTTTTTACTCAAGATTTTATTTTTTACGTATACCTTCATACCGGGTTTTAGGATAATATTGTGGTTTGCTATCCTCATTTAGATCAATGTATTTATTTTGCATTGATAACATGGATGGCTCAAGATGGCTAACATGACTAAGTGTCTCAGTTCGTCGAGCAATTCGATTACCTGTATTCTGTTTGGTGATTGACTATTATCTACCATCATGCTACTGTCGCGATGCAAGCTCAGATAACGCGGGTCTTGACCGAAGTTTAAATACGCAGGGCTGCATGTAAAAGCGCACTGTGAATGTAGGTGTTACATGCGTATACGAGTTCAAGTAAGTTATGGTCCCACGTGTTATGTTTGCCAGTTAGGTATGATCTAATAAGTGTTTTCAAGTTCCTGTTAATGCTCAACCGGATTTGCCTGCGAGTTGTACGCGGGCGTCAGTTCATGAACAATGCTATTATCAGCTAAGTAGCTTCGTACGACGCTATTCAAGAATTCAGTACCGTTATCGGTAATGGCTACTCGCGGAAAACCCCACCTGCAAAATACGGATCGTAAAAAATGTACGATTTCATACCAGTTGGTTCAGTTATCGCCTGGGCCTCGAGAAACCTCGAGTATACGTCACAGAAGACAATGACGTGAGTTTTGTGTTGTTTGGAGCGAGGTAAAGGTCCTACAGTATCAATTGATACATACTGCCAAAGTTCAGTCATCGGTCTTTGGTCAGGCGTCACGTATGGCGGGTTTGTGTAATCGACACGTTTCGCAATTACTTACGTATGAACATATATCTCAAACCATACCAGGCCAGTAGTGTTGAGTAGCCAAGTGATCGTAGGTTTTGGATATTCCCTGGTGACCTACTTTATTGTCGGTGTGTGTGTCGTGTCTTAATGCGTGCCTGTCGGATTCTTGTACCACCGCCTTCAAGTGTTCAGAGAGATTCGCAAACAGATCGGCTGGCTACGTGGTCGATAGTAATATAGCGTTTTCCCTTTTGCTTTCCACTGTGGAAAACAATTTAGAAATTTCACGACGTCTGTAAATTTCCGGATATACCAGGAGGTGGTCACCCGGTCTATTGCACTGCGGAATGTTTCTGTGCTAGCCGGGTCTGATACTATTGTGTCCTCGTAGGCTCGGGATAAAGCATCCGCGGTCTCATTTTCTTTACCACTACGATGGATGAAAGTGATAGGGCAACAAGCTATTTCCATAGTCCATCATACTAATGTTCCTCGTGGATTTTTCACATTCTGAAGCCACTTCAGACTAGCATGATCAGTAATGATCGTTAGCGGATATCCCTCTATGCAACCTCGGAGTTTGTTTACAGCTCATACTGCGGCAAGGCAATTGCGTTCGGTGGTCGTGTAATTTTTCTCGGCAGATGTTAATGGTCTACTGAGAGTATTCTGGAACATTCACAAAATAGATCCCGAGTATTTGCATTATCTTATGTTATTGTTGACTTATATAGCTACTCTGTGGTAAGTACCGGAGATCTAATATTTGTAATTAGGCACAAATAGTGCGTCTAATTATCAACAAGGAACACTTATAGTTTCGATTTGTCTGGCCATCCGTCCGTCCGCAGTTTAGCTCAGAGACTATTAGAAATATAACGCTGCAACTTGGCATGGATATACAGATTAGTCACGCCGACAAAGTGGTAAAATAAAATCAAGAAAAAAAAAATTTGGAGGTGCCTCCTTTATCCTAAAGAAGTGGGGACGTTCTTTTATTGTCGTTTACCCCATGGTGTAGGGTGTCGTTGGACAGGTCTATCAAAAATATTACAGGTTTGTGGAAACAATATTTCGATTAAGAGATCCGTTTGTGAAATATTAAGCTTTAAAGTGCTAATTTTTGTTAGAGTCAAGTGTCCCTCCGCACTACCAGTTAAATGGCTGTTTCTGGATATGTGAAAAAATTCACAATAGTAGTATATATAACGAAGTTAAAAGGAAAAGTATCATAGCTAAGTAGGCTTTATTAGTTTACGAGTAATAGTCGACCAACTTATAAAATTTAACAAATCGAGCGGCAGCCGCGTCATTAAACAATATATTGAATACATTAAACAATTATATGTTGAAAAATTTTTTTACTTGAAATTGAAAGTATCAAATTCCATCCCGATTTACAAAAATTAATTCCTTTAACTGCAGACCAATCTGTATTCAAAGCCAATTTTCAAAAATTTTAGCATTTTTGCCACGATTATCAAGTTTCTTGGAAAGTAATAACACGCCGGCAAACATAAGCTCCTTCCACAAAAAATTGAAGATATTGGAGTCGACAAGAACTGTGTAAAATTTTCTTTGCATAACAGAGGACAAACAGTGATCGTAAAAGGTTCAAAATTGTTAAAAAAATAAAGAAGCGGGTGGCACCCTAAGGCTCTCTAATGGGGCAAACTCTACTCTTGATATTTATTATGACCACAAGCTCCTTCGAAAAAAAATGAAGTTATTGGAGTTAGAGGCGTCGCCAAAAACTGGGTAAAATCTTCCTTGCATCAAAAAGGACGAAGAGAGATCATAAACATTTCAAAATCAGTAAGAAAATTAAAGAAGTGGGTGGTACCCCAAGGCTCCCTAATAGGACAAACTCTATTTTTGATATTTGTTATGATCGCAAGTTCCTTCTACAAAAAAATAAAGTTATTGGAGTTAGAAGCATTGCCAGGAACTAAGTAAAATCTTCCTTGCACCAAAGAAGACGAACAGTGATCGTAAACGGTTCAAAATCGGAAAGAAACTTATAGAAGTGGGTGGTACCCCAAGGCTCTCTAATGCAACAAACTCTATTCTTGATATTTGTTATGATCACAAGCTCCATCCACAAAAAAAAATTAAGTTACTGGAGTTACAGGCGTCACCAAAAACTGGGTAAAATCTTCCTTGCACCAAGGAGGACGAACTGTGATCGTAAACGGTGCAAAATCGGAAAGAAAATGAAAGAAGTGGTACCCCAATGCTCTCTAATGGGATAAACTTTATTCTTGATACTTGTTATGACCACAAGCTCCTTCCACAAAAAAAGTTAAAAGGGTTAAAGGTTAAAAGGGTCAAGTTATTCGAGTTAGAGGCAGCGCCAGGAACTGGATCTAATCTTCCTTCCATCAAAGAGGACGAACAGTTTTCGTAAATGGTTCAAAATCGAAAAGAAAATCAAAAAACCGGCTACTACTCTAAGGCTCTCTAATGGGACAAACCCCATTCTTGATATTTGTTATGATCACAAGCTCCTTCTACAAGAAAATAAGTTATTGCAGTTAGAGGGGTCACCAAGAACTGGGTATAATCTTCCTTGCATCAAAGAGGACAAACAGTGATCGTAAACGGTCCAAAATCGGAAAGAAAATTAAAAAAGCGGGTGGTACTCCAATGCTCTCTAATGGGACAAACTCTATTTTTAATATTTGGTATGATCACAACCTCCTTCCACAAAAAATGAAGTTATTGGGGTTAGAGGCGTCGCCAAGAACTGGGTATAATCTTCCTTGCATCAAAGAGGACTGACACTGAAATTAAACGATTCAAAATCGAAAAGAAAATTAAACAAGTGGATGGTACCCTAAGGCTCTCTAATGGGACAAACTCTATTCTTGATATTTGTTATGACCACAAGCTCCTTCCACAATAAAATGAAGTTATTGGAGTTAAAGGCGTTGCCAGGAACTGACTAAAATCTTCCTTGCATCAATGAAGATGAACAGTGATCGGTTAAACTGTGAAATGGTTCAATTCTTTAAAAAAATATGAGAAGCCGGTGGTACCCCAAGTCTCTCTAATATTGATATTTGTTATCATCATAAGCTCTTTCCAGAAAAAAAATGAAGGTATTGGAGTTAGCGGCGTCGCAAAAAACTGGCTATATTCTTAACTCCATTAAGGAGGACGAACAGTTATCATAAATGGTTTAAAATCGGAAAGAAAATTAAACAAGCGGATACTACCCCAAGGCTCTCCAATGGGACAAACTTTATTCTTGATATTCGTTATGATCACAATCTTCTTCCACCAAAAAATTAAGTTATTGGAGTAAGAGGCGTCCCCAAGAACTGAGTGAAATCTTCCTTGCATCAAAGAGGACAAACAGTTGTCGTAAATCGGAAAGAAAGTTAAAGAAGCGAGTGGTACCCCAAGGCTCTCTAATGGGACCAATTCTATTATTGATATCTGATAATGATCTGGCGCAAACAAATCATGTTGCAATTATATTTTGTACGCTGACGATAACAACATTTTAATATCTAACGCAGACATACAAGATTCAATTACAAGTAGCAATTTAAAATAAAAAATGTTAGGGGAAGATGTATAAATCTATAATGGACTTTAAATATACACAAAACTTATTTCATGATTATAGTTTACTTCTAAGATTTGAAAGGGGCCGAATCAATAAAATGTCTAGGGGTAACACTTGATCAAAAGCTAAGGGACTTTCATATTGTACTAACATGTCGACATTAATTCCAGTGTGTTATCTGATACGAAACCTAAGAGATTTTGAAAATGTTGATTCTGCAAATATTTTACGCCATCGTACGCCAATCTAGCTTGTCATTAGGACTGACATTTTTGGACCAGCAGCAAATATAAATGCAGTATTTAAAAATATATTACGAGCGATATTGTCAATGTACATCTTCTTTGTGCTTCATCAAGCACAAGATTTTAATGCTACCCCCCTTTCTCCCCCATGCCAATAAAAATTTCCAGCGTGTCAGCTGTGGCACGCGTGCCATAGGTTCGCCACCGCTGTTCTATACGATCTACGCGTCATTAGTGCTCCTATCTAGTCTTGCCTTGTTAAAATTTATACTACCTATTTCGATTGATATGCTTTAAAAGGATTTGCCTGTGTTTTCCTAGTGAACTTTTTTTCTTTGAATTGCCTGTCTTTTCATAATGAACTTTTTAAATTTTCTGATCTTGTCTGGTTTTGTCTGTTTTATTCTAGTCTGGTCTTATTACGTCTCGTCTACTCTAATCTGTCTAATATGTGGTTTCGTCCTGTCACATCTGATCTCATATGGTCTCGTCTGGTCCCATCTAGCCTTGTCTGATCTCGCCTGGTCTCGTCTGGTCTAGTTTGCTTCCGTCTGGTCTTTCTTGGTCTTGTCTGGTTTTGTCTGGTCTTGTTTGGTCTTGTCTGGTATTGTCTGGTATTGTTTTGTCTTTTCTTGTCTGGTCTTGTCTGATTGTGTCTGTTCTTGTATCGTTTTGTTTGTTATTGTCTGGTCTTGTTTGGTCTTGTATGGTTCTGTTTGGTCTTGTATTGTTCTGTTTGGTCCCGTCTGTCCTTTTGTAGTTATGGTGTTGCCTTATCTTGTCCTGTATGGCATTTTCTGGTTTAGTTTCGTCTTTTCTTGTCTTATTTGTCCATGTCTGGCTTTGGCTGACATAGTCTAATCTGGTCTTGTCTAGTCTTGTCTGCTCTTCACCGGTCTTGTCTAATCTTGTCTGATCTTGACCGGTTTTATATGCTGTTGTGTGATCTTTGCTGGTGTTGTCTAGCCTTGCCTAACGACTTGTGTTCTAATAAGTATGTACCTAATACAAGAACGTCTGCGTTTTATACAATATTACAATTGTTATCAAAATGGTAATTTATTGCCAACAAAAAAGATTCTTATCGAGATGATGAATATATCGTGTATTAATAATATAAAAATGTTTGCATACTTAATGAATTACAAACAAAAATTAATATGTAACGCGTTCATTAGTTATAACAGATATAAAGCATTTTTGAGGGTGTGTTCGGAAAGGTCTATAAACCTTTCGTTACCGTAATTAAAATATTTTATAATGCATATTAAAAAAAAAACATTTTTTTCCGTACTAGATAACATGCTTTGGTATTGAAAAATTAATAATAAATTCATGCAAGCTAAATATGTAAAACATTTATTTTTAAATTATTATATCAGACATTAGCATCGCCCAAACATTTTCTAATGCGTCTATGATAAATAGCTATATGTTTCAAAGATTAGTGGATTCCGATAATGAATCATAGTAATCATAATTAACTTTCTTTTATGATGCCGAATGTGAGGCAAAAAATGATTACAAGATTTTAATTGTTGATTGTCGCAAATTACGTCGCAATTTTTACAGCAGAAATTATAATACTAGATTCAATCTAAACGACCGATTTACATTCTATTACGTATAATATTATTTAATGGTAGTATTTACTAACGACATAAAACTAAATTATATACATAAAAGTAATATTATTCGGTAGCAACTTGAGAAGAATTCTCAAGACTTGAGAAGAAAATATAATATCAAATAGGGCAAGACTAGAAAGAGTAGACGAAATATGACGAGAATAGATAAGTGCGTGTATTAGCAAATATGAGCAGATAAAACCAAACGAATGCCAACATGGCCGGATAAGACCATGCCAGAAGAGGCAAAATCAGAAAAAGTCAGACAATGCCAAGACAAAACCAGACAAGATCAAAGAATACCAGACAAGATCATCACAGAAGGCTAGACAAGACCATAAATGACTAACCAGGACCAGACAAAACTAGACCAGACCGGACAAGGCCAGAGAAGGCCAGACAAGAGCAAACAAGACCAGGTAAAACAAGACCAGAGGAGACCAGACAAAATCACAAAAGATAACACTAAAAAAGGACCGCACAATACCAGACAAGACTAGGCAAGGTCATACAAGACCAGATAAGATTAGACACGACCAGACAAAGCGAGACAAAACCACACAAGTCCACAAAGGACCAGAGAGAACCAGATAATACCAGACAAGACCAGATAAGAACAGATAAAACTGTACAAGACTAGACGAGGCCAAACAAGGCCAAACAAGAGCATCCAAAATCAGACAAGACATGACAAGACCGGACAAGACGGAACAAGACCGGGCAAGACCAGAGAAGACCAGACAAGACCAAACAAGGCCAAAAAGGAAAAGACTAGACCAGACAACACTCGACAAGACCAGACAAGACCGTACAAGACCAGAGAAGACCATATAATACTAGACAAGGCCAGACAGGACCAGATAAAACTAGACGAGACCAGACAACAACAGATGAAACTAGACGAGACTAAACGAAGTCAGAGAGGGCAAGATAAGGCCACCCAAAATCAAACATGACCGGACAAGACCGGACAAGACCACACAAAAACAGAGAAAACCAGACAAGACCAGGCAAGATTAGACAAAACCAGATTAGACAAGACCAAACAATACCAGGCAAGACTAAACAAGAACAGAAAAGACCATACAAGACCATACAAAACCAGACAATACTTGACGAGACAAAACCAGACAAGACGAGATAAGACGAAACAAGACCAGACAAGGCCAGACAAGACCAGACTAGACCATACAAGACCAGACCAGACCAAACAACACAATACAATACCATACAGCAGTGGTTTCCAACTTATGTGGCGCGCCCCTCTAGGGGGGGGCGCCATTGGGGGGACTTTTAGGGGGACGCGTAGCTGTTAAAATATATTTTTTAGGGCTGTCGCTTTCGCTAAAAACTTATCGTACAAGTGTAAAGTAATGGTAAGTAAAAGTAATATAATTTTAAGTGTAGAAAATATAATCCAATGTACATTTCATTGGATTTTTTTTTCATTGGGATTTATATGTAAGATTATTAATGTCCAAGAACCATCAATGTGTTGCTCTGTTTGAATATTTTGGCCGCAGATAGCATGAAACTAATACGTCATCTTGAAAAAACGCATGCGGACCACATTGGTAAGATAAAAGAATTTTGCCAAAGAAAATTAGAGGTTTTAAATCAACAACAAAGTACGTTTTCAAACACCATGTCTGTAACATCAAAAGCATTGCTTGCATTGTACAAGGTTTCTTTTATAATTTCTTAATGCAAAAAAACACATTCAATAGAAGAAATTTTGTTGCTACCAGCGGTTATTGTCATGGTATTTACGATGCTCGGCAAATTGAATATGCTGATAACCTTGATGAATGCGATCAATTATTTGAAAAAATAAAACCATCTTAATCCGCATAGATGAAGCAGCAGATGTACTACAACAGGGCTGGCGAACCTTTTTATGACCGCGTGCCATTTTCCTTAAGTTTCTACATTAGGAAATGCTGACGTGCCCGATAACTTTGCCTGAATATTTGTTATCGTATTAGACTGTATATAATATAATACCGTATCAGCTTGACAGCTTTTACAAACATAAGCGTGATCCCTTTAACTACAGACCAATCTGAATTCAAAGCAAATTTCCAAAAATTTTTATTCAGCATTTCTTACTCGATTATCAAGTTTATTGGCAAGCAATGGCATGCTGGTCGAAACGGCCTCTGAAATAGTGCCTCAACTGATACTGTTCGGCTGGATAGTGTTAATTTTAATTATTACTTCTCTAAATCGTAATTAGGAGGTTCTTGCTTTATTCTACGACCTAAGTAAAGCATTTTATTCTTTTGATCATAAGCTCTTTCCACAGAAAATGGATGATATTGGAGTTAGAGGCTTTTTCTTTTTCTTCCTCCTTCCCGAAGCCTAAAGGCTTTTTTTCCATCTTCATTGCACATGCTATTGAGATTCTGACGATCAGCTGTCCTTCCATCTCTTTGGTGGTCGTCCTGGTGGTCACCACGATGCTGGTTTTCCGCCTCGCGCAATTTTTGCAAGTCCGTCATCTTGCATCCTAGATATGTGTTCATTCAAGAAGCGCCTTCGCGCGCGTGTTCACCTCACCACGTCTTCTCACCAATTCTTCCCAAATATATTCCCTTGTTTTGTCTTTGAGTGTGTTTCTCGTTATTGCTCTTAGTACTCTCATTTCATTGTTGCGCGTCATTCTTTTGGTCTCGGCTGTGTCGGCTCGTGTTTCTGCTGTGTATGTCAATACGGGTCTTACTCATGCTTTGTATATTCTGACTTTGGTTGTAGTTGATATGCATGCAGTTATAGGCGTCACCAAGAACTGGGTGATCGTAAACGGTTCAAAATGGGAAAGAAAATTAAAGAAGTGGGTGTCCCAAGGTATCCCGATGGGATCTATTGTCTCAATGGGACAAAATCTGTTCTTGATATTTGTTAATGATCTTTCGTAAGCAAATAATGTTCAATGCAATGAATATTTTGTACGATGGCAATATCACCATTTTAATATCTAACCCGGACATACAAGGTTTAATTAAAAGTAGAAATTTAAAATCAGAAACGCTAGGATGATGCATACATCTTTAATGTACTTTAAATATGCGCAAAAGTTATTTCATGGTTATATGTACATTTCTGTTATTGTATTTTCTTTAAACCCCCACCCGAAACTAAACCCTGGCTAGGCCCGTGCCTAGATCTATCACAGGGTAGAGAAATATCCTACGATTGCTATTGTCCATCTATTATAGATGACATCACAGGAAGGACGTGCTCAACTTGTGGACTTTATTTTGCCTCAAAAACTGTGAACAACCGTCGCAAAAACGTGCATGGTGGTGCAGTGGACGAGTCTCGCGTGCGACCTCTGCGGGTTCTCTCCAGGAGACAACAGGAGGTCTTGTGTGTCGTTGAGGAGAGCGTGGAGTGGATAGGCGTCGAGGCCGGCGATGAGGAGAAAATAATCACGTCTGGGGAAACTCCTGATGCTACCGGTCCCATGATCTACGATGTGTCCGAGTGGATTGATGCTGGTAACGTGTTCGTTGAAGATGAAAAATAAATGTGAATGAAAGAAAAAAAAGGCTTTTGTTTTTGTAAATCCGTGGCATATACTGCAGGTGGTCAAAAATGGGTCACGTAGTATGGGTACGTACCCTAACATGTTCAACATTAAGTACTGTGTGTTATCTGTTTCGAAACCTAAGAAAATGTGTAAAAGTTGATTCTGCAAAAATTTTACCACGGCATCGTTCAATCTAGGTTGTCATACGGTCTGATATCTTGAGGTCAGCAGCAAATATTAATGCGGTATTTAATATGTACCGGAAGATATTACGAGCGATGTTTAATGTACATCCTCTTCCTCACGGTCTTTGTTCATCAAGCACATCATTTTAACGCTACCCTCCCTTTCTCTCGCGTGCCAATCAAAATTTTCAACGTGTCAGCTGTGCCATAGATTCGCCACCTCTGTACTAGAAGATGCCCATTTGATTACATATGTAAGATATGTTGCAGAAACTGTTGTCAGAGAAGATAATTATGTTATTCTGTAAGCCTTGCAAAATTGAATGCAAATAGAACAGCAAGTAAAGTTTTCAAAAGATTGAATTTTTTTTTAATGAAAATAATATTTTGTGAGAGAACTGTATTGGAAAATCTAGTCTACATATACTAGTTCGAAAGGTGGATCCTCGTGCAATTTGAACACATTACATGATTCATAAACAATCATTTGTTTCAAAAGATATGGGTGAAGATCTACTAACAGTATTTGAAGTTATTATAAGAGCTATAAATTTTATTAAAAATAACCCATTAAGAGGAAGGCTTTTCGCAGAATTGTGATGACATGGTTGCAGAATATAAAGCGTTTCTGTATTACTGTAGGGCAAGTTGGCTTTCTCGTTTCAAAGTACTTCAAAGGTTGTTTGAGCTAGAAGAAGAGATCGCAATATTTCTTACTGATAATCATAGAAATGAAGCAGACTTGTTTAATGATACAAAATTCTTTGTAAAACTTATTTAGTGGATGTTTTTCTAGACTCAGTACTTTAAATAAATCAATGCAAGAACCTAAATTACATGCTTTGGTAAATCCTAAGGAGAAAATTACTGCAGCTATGAAAAAAATGGAGAAGCTAAATTGGAAAAACTTGCCCTGCAGTTAAATAGTGGAAACTAAAGATATTATTAATAATCACTTGACCAGTCTATGGAAGCAATTCATGTTTGACTCCAGAGATGTTAACATGTATAAATACAAATGGATAAGAAATCCATTCGAGATTAAAAAATATGACTTTGGCCTTCCGACAGCAGAGCAAGAAGTAATGATTGATTTATCTTGATCTTGATCGTGAGAAAGTAATAAGTTTTTCCTACTTTGACAAGAAAGCTTTAGAAATTAATAAAAGTACAGGTACAAAAAGGTTTGTCTAGGTACAAAAAGGTTGCCATAAGCCACTGCCATACAAGGATGGGCAAGACTGGCAAGATAATTCCAAACAATTCTTCAGCAAACCAACAATGAAACGTCATTACATCCTGCAAATTTGCTACGTTGGATTGTTTGCCAAATTGGAGCGATATCTGGATTAGATTACATTTTTATATTTTCGCATAGAATGTGATTTTTCAATTTTAAGTTTTTGCTTTCCCCTTTAGAAAATGCATAATTTTAGACACATCTGGTCCAATAACCGTTCCTGCAAGCTTAATTATTTAGGTGAAGATGTCTTGTTTGTCCGAAAGAGAATGTCTTATGTATTTGGTTCCCTTAAAGCACATTATTTTTGGATATTTGGGTAAAGAAAAATCAATTTTTATTTGTACAATTTTGTAACCTAACTATATAAAATTACAATTTAAGCAAAAAGAAACGTAAATTTAAGTTCTTTTTAATATTCTAGTTGTATATGAAATTATTTGAAACAAGGCATATGTGCTATCATAGTCCAACATTGCACTCCTGACACCAGTATCTCCTTTTCTTTTTATTTTCTTTCCTCTTTCATTTAATTTTGAGCAGCATACTGCACAATTTCTATATGGAACAGCATTTTTTCAATGGGGGTAGTATAAAATCTGGGAAATATTTTTCTGTTAGACGTAATGGTTTAGGTCTTATTTCTTTTTAGTCTTCCTGCCTTTTTGGAATATGTGCTGGAGTGATATTTTTCAATCATTTGTTCTATAAGATTGGAACGAAAATACAAATTATCCATTGTAACGCTATTTGTTAAATACAAAACAAACACTAGATCCACTATATTATGCATGAAATTTTTTTATCAAATTTTTTCCCGCGTTTTTTTTACGATTCGACAGCCATGTAGGTTTATAAAAAGGCAAATGTTTCCTATTTGATCTGAGCGTTCCATATAGATCGGTTTTCTTCCATATAGAAAACTTTTCAGCAGCCAAGCAATAACCCATGTATTTTAAAGAATCCGCCAAGGATAACACTACCTGCGATGTCATGGGCATGTCTTTATATGTTTGAGATATTATAGATGTTGATCCAAGCGATCAACTCTTCCCATCGTATTATTTTATGCCACAACTAATTTTGGTTTCATTATTACATTTCCTTCTTTATCTTTTTTACAAGTTGGTACTTTTTCCGGATTATGTATGGTCGAAAGCAAATTTTCTAATTTTGTCATGCCATTTCATTACCATCACTGTCTCTTTGAAAGTTGCTGGGGCAAATATTTCATATTTGATCGGTGCGCTCCATATAGATCGGTTTTCTTCGATATTACAAATCTTTAATTAAATAATTAAATTTTCAGCGAAATGGGTTATTGCGAAGCAATAACCCATATCTTTTAAAGAATCCGCCATATCTTTATATATTTCTTATATAAATAATTTCTAATATATAATTTCTCTATATATCTTTATATATTTGAGATATTATAGTCTTTTGCATGTATCTATTTTAAATGAATTTATCTACGACCACTATTGTAATTGCCCAATATTGTACAGTTCGTGGATTATGTAAATACATCATACAATACACATATGTAACAATCCGCGATTAATGTTATTTAATAATTCAAAATAACACTTGCTTGTTTGGTTTTCAATTCGTTGATTGGTTGAGAGCTGCACGTTAATACTATTTTTAAATATAGTACTCCGTGATTTCCAAACAATAACTAAACGTCACATCATTCACATAGAAGCTGTCACTCGTTTCGTGTTTCGTTTTTTCTCGTTTAAATCTAACGAAAACCACAAATAAGTACTAAAAGGTATGTAACCATTATTAATGTATTTCTTTTCATTTCTATAAAGTTAAATAAAGTCGAAGGTGTTATATCACACATATTTTTCTTATTAAACAGAAAAAAAATAGTATGGTCGTAGATAAAGTATAGTACATAGTTCGAGTTGTAAGGAAATTGCGTACTCACTTAATATGCTTCTAAAAACTCTCATTATGTAATATACTACTAAATACCCAGTTTTTGCTTCAGACAGCATCAAAAAATTTGATTCCAAAAAGAGCTCGTTTCAAGGGAATGTATTGTACAAATTGTACCCAATCGACCTTTGTACCATAGCAAGCTTTCATCCACACTTATTTCTCTTTCGGGAATGAATAAAGAAGAAAACTTTTTATTTTTTATTTTTGTCATTATAAATAGGCCAAATCTGATTAAATTTAGGATTTGGATGATTAAGTGGATCGTATTCCTCACTATTGGAAAGGTGCTAATTCTATTTCAATTACTGTTGAAACTTCACTGCAATTCAGGGATAATACCAGAAAATAATACAGATGTACTCCTGAATTAATACACACCAATGCGCTAAGATGGAAGGAGGTAGCATCGACAATAAAACATCGTATGGAACATAAACGGACTTAAAATTAAATAATTGAATAAAGAAATTTTAACATTGCCCGTGAAATACACAGAGCTGCAATATTTGAACGAGGGCCTAACCTTCAGAAGGTGGTATGGCAAACAATTAATGAAATAAATAATAAAACCATTTCTAAAAAAAAATAGGGTCAATGAGTGTGATATAGAAAATCCGAAGCAAATAGCGGAGCAAGCACTCCTGCTTGCATCAAGAGATATTCCACCGGCAGTTCATACTAATGAACATAGCTGGTTCAACGACGAATCTATGTTTCTTGAAAACTACACAGTCACGGTAATATCTGAAATTATTCATAAACTGAAGAATAAATCCAGTTGCGGACCAGATTTACTCCCATGCCATATTATAAAAGAATTTAGTGATCTTCTAGTTTTCTCTATTACAGGGATAGTAAATTGTTCATTTAATTGTCAGATATATCCAGCTATTCTCAGAAGATTTGTAATTGTGCCACCAGACAAAAAGGAGACAAAACAAATCTGATCAACTGTCGACCAATATCCTTAGCATCCGTAATAGCCAAAATTCTAGAATAAAGCATGGAGTGAAGACTAATACAATTCAATCACTAAAAACAACATAATCCTGCAAGAACTACATTGACTTAGGAAAAACAAATCCACAACGACGGATATCCTTTAGTTCAATAATAAGGTCCTTAATGAGATAAACAAAGGAAGATTTCCGGTCGGGATCTTTTGCGACCTGTCGAAGGTATTCGACTTTGCGTTTCATGAGATATTGTTGGACAGGCTACACAATTATGATATCAGATGGTACGTAGGAATATTATTCCAATCTTCTTCTGTTGACTTTATAACGCGCGGTGGGTTTTTGCCTCTACAACAATATTCTTCCATTCTGTCCTTTCACAGGCTTTCTCTATCCAATCCGTTACTCCCATCTTTCTAAGACTTTTCCTTGGCCTGCCTCTTTTCCTTCTTCTTACTGGCCGCCAGTTGTACATTTTCTTGGTTGGTCTGTCGTCATGCATTCTGTACAGGTGTCCCAGCCATGCTATTCTTTGAGCTTTTACATATCTCACTATGTCCGCTTCGTTTATTAACCTGCTTAGTTGACGGTTCATTCGTATCCTCCAAATTCTATGCTCATTTAGGATCGGTCCGTAGATCTTTCTGAGGATCTTTCTTTCGAAGATGCATAGCGCGTCCTACTCTGCGGTGGTTAGGGTCCAGGCCTCGCATCCGTACGTTACTACTGGTCTTATGAGTGTTAGGTATATTTGAAGTTTGATTTTGTGACTCAATAACTTGGACTTCATCAGTTCTTGCTACCCGTAGTAGCATCGGGTTCCACTAAGTATTCGCGAGCTTGTTTCTTTAGCTATTATGTTTGTTCTGTTGATTTCTGTTCCCCAGTGGACATAGCTTTCAACCTGCTCAAAGCGATACTCGCCCAAGTTAAGGTCATTGTTATCGTAATGTTCTCTTCCAACTTGCATGTATTTAGTTTTTACCTCATTTATTTGCAATCCCCTTTTTTGCGTTTCATCGTGCAGCATCAATAGTGCTTCCTTTGGCGCGTCTTTGCTTCTACATGCTTTGCTTCACAAACTGACATCATCTGCATATGCAGCAACCTGTGTTGATCGGTTGCCAATGTATCCCATTACATTCAGCTTTCTCATACATGCCTCTAATGTTAGGTTGAATATCACGGCGCTCAGGTCATCTCCCTGCCTCACACCGATTTCGATTTTAAAGGTGGATGTAAGTTGGTTGTCTACTCTAACCGAGGCTTTCGAACCGGACAATGTAGCTTTTATTAGTTTTACGTATTTACGGGGTATTCCTAGCATCAGTAGATCGTCAAGGATCGTGTTTCTTTTGACGGCATCGAATGCCTGCTTAAAGTTTATGTAGAGGTTGTGCAGCGATATATCAAACTCGTATGCTTTCTCCGGCATTTGCCTTATGGTGTATATGTTATCTATCGTTGACATATTAGCACGAAATCCGCTCTGATATTGTTCTAATATCTCTTCGTAGTAGACAGCGAGTCTGTTATAAAGAAGGCCTGTTAGAACTTTGTATGTTACGTTAAGGAGCGTTATCGGCCGGTAGTTGCTACAGATCGTTTTGTCTCCCTTCTTGTGAATTGGCTGTATGATACACAGTGCCCAATTTTCTGGTATTTTCTCTTGCTCCCAGATTTCATTAATCAGGTGTTTCAGTCTTACCGTTAGGTGTTCTCCTCCATATTTCAGAAGTTCGGCTGTTATACCATCTGACCCAGGGGCCTTGTTATTTTTTAGCTTTCCAATAACACTTTCTATTTCTCTTAGGCTGGGGTTCTCAATCTTGGGGTCTACTGTATGTATATCTAGCTGTAGTTTCTCAGGATCTAAACTAACAGGCTCTTTTAAAAATATCCGAGAAGTACCCTTTCCATCTTCGGAGTATCTCCTCGTTCTCTGTGAGCATGTTTCCGTCTTTATCCTTGCATACTGTTATCTTTGGTCTAAAACCCTGTTTTGTTTTATTACCTAAAAGTAAAGTAACATTTTCTTGTTTCGTTTCTAGAATGATTCAGTACCATTTCGTCTACCTTTCTTTTAGTGCCTCTCTTTTCTTTTTCTACATATTCTGAACGCGTTTATTCTTTCCCTATTGTAGGCTGCTTGGTTAGCTCATGTGCTTCTCTCTAACAGTTTTAGTCTAGCCTTCTGCTTCGCGGAGGTTGCTTCTCCACATTCCTCGTCATACCATTCTTCGTTGTGAACTCCTCTTTTTTCTCCAATTCTTTCCATGGCACTCTCTGTTATTGTTTTTTCGATGTTCGTCAAGTCTTGCTCTATGTCCTGTGTTTCTTGGTTTTCTTGTAGTTTAGTTCTGAGACTTTCATGGTAGGCCCTCAGAACTTATGGGTTTTTTAGGCGGTCTATGTGCCATTTTGGCTGCTTTGCAGTTGATCCCGTAGCCACTGTCGATAGTTTTTGTTTTTTTTTTTACCTTGCTCCAACAAGGTAATGGTCGGAGTCAGCGTTCGCCCCGCAAAAGGATCTGACCTGTTCGACGTCCGTTGCCCATCTTTTGGTGATTAGTATGTGGTCTATTTCGTTCGTGTTTCGTGATCCAGATATTTTCCAGGTGCCCTTATGGATTTCTTTCCTAGGGAAGCAAGTACTAACAGCGGAGTAGTTATTAGACGCGGCAAATTGGGCAACTCTTTGGCCATTATTGTTGGACTCATCATGCATGCTATGTTTACCAAAAACGCTAGCGTATGCCTCTTCTTTACCCAATTTGGCGTTATAGTCGCCTAGTACTATAGCTGCGTCATGTCTCGGTATTTTATCGCAGACTTCTTGAAGTGCTGCGTAAAAAAGTCTTTTGTTTCCTCTTCTGCGTCTTCTATGGGCGTGTGTACGTTCACAAAGGTTATATTGTGGTATTTTCCCTTTAGTCTTAGGGTGCATATTGTATCTGATACCGGGGTAAAGGCTAGAATCGATTTTTTTAATTGTTTGGATACAATATATCCAACTCCTTTGTGGCCACTCCTTTCATCGTTTCCTGAGAAATACATAGAGAATTTTCTCTTGTGAATTTCGCCGTTACCCTTCCATCTTATCTCTTGTAGGGCCACGAGATCCATTTTGTATCTCAGTATCTCATCCGCTAGGCTATCCATAGCCCCTGCTTTAAGAAACGTACATACATTCCATGTACCAAATCTTAGTCTGATTCCGTCAATCTTATCCTTATTTACCTGCGATGGTCGTCTTCGTGTGAACAGTCCAGTTTCTTTCGTTGTAGTCTTCGCAACATTAATGTCTTCACGAAGACGGGTAGTTAGCCCGTCGCTCAACCCCCTTTTCGGAGGGCCATTTCGCCTGTTCCCGTCAGCCCACACATCTACCTCGCTCCATACGGATTTTCACTGCATCTTGCGAGGTTTCTGTGTGGTTACCAGGGGTCACCTAACGTGGAGGTGGGAACCAGACTTGGGTAGGAGAGGCTATGCGACATGTCTCATTCGAGTCATTGTCGTGCGGTGTGCATGCACTACCCTCTTTTACCCCCTTTTTTTGATTGATTATTCCAATCATACCTCCATAATAGACAATAATATGTCAAAACACACCTTCTGAATGAGTTCGTCGCATAGGAACCTGCGTATATTAACATAAGTGTTCCACAGGTCAGCGTACTTGCCCCGACTCTTTTCTCTCTATACTCAGCTGACCTCATTCATTACATAAGTGGTAAACAGTGTAAATGTCTAAATATATGATTTTCTAAACTCCTAGAAAGAGATCAACAGAAAACCTATCCTTGGCAATTGGCAAAGACGAGTTAAACAGAGCAAAATCTACACAATTTCTAGGAATTACCTTTGACGAATTCATCACATGGAATATCACGACGAAGTCAATTGTAAGATCTAGAGATGCTTCGTATGCTCAAGAATATTGTCAATGGTGCGGTGCAAATTCACTTCTATTTTGAGGAGATACATTCCGCGATTGCATACGGAATCATGATATGGGGCGCTTCCCCCCACATGGAAAGTTTCGTAAAAAGATATAGAGTAATAAAGTCTCAAAAAAGGCTATCCGATGCCTAGTGGGAATTAGTAGAAGGTACGGAACAAATTTGATCACACATAGATCAAACCTCCAATTATGTAGCAAATCCCCAATCAGAATAGGAAAATTGGTATATAATTGTATCCCATCTAACTTAAAGCAAGAAAACACCAAAGTTTTTAGAAGAAAATTAAAATTTTTTACCGTCAAAGCCTTTTACAATGTTGAAGAATATACCACGAGCAAAATACGCCTGTGATCTGTATATTTTATTATTTGGCCTAATTAATTATACTCAATTATTCTGTAGAATTTTGTTCTATAGAACAATTTTTCTGTAGACTCTTGTGTAGCTAGAATTTAGCACTTTAATTTTTGTAATTTTAACATGTTTTAATATATACTTCGGTATATCTTAGTTAAAATAAAATTGATTTGATTTGAATTAACATAACACCGCACTACCCGTGTATGTTACGGAGTTGTGCATTTCTGCAAGTAATGACACGAAGCTGTGCGTTAAGTGGTTAAAGAGAATATTTACTATGGCTATATTTTGTCAAATATAGGAAGTCCTCCTTTATATTTTTTTAAGAAAATTTAATAACTTACTTCTGTAAATCCTTTTCAAGCATCGTACTTCAAAATATATTAAATCTACCGTAGTGAATTGAAGAAAATAAATCAAAAAATGGTAAAAGTTGCAACAAAAATAAATGAGACAATAAATTATAGAGCACATTGTATTATAGACTGTAGTTAATATTATAGACTAACAAGATATTATAAGAAAATGAAGGAAAATGAGTTTATTTTCTAGAGTAAATAAAATAATTTTAGTTTATTTATTCAGTATTCCTCATATTGATAAAAAATTTAATTGAAAATAAATGAAAATATGCAAGAAGATTTATGAAAATGTGATATGCCATAAACCGTGAGTATTTGAAAACATTGAAATGATATTTTGGTTTGGAAATTTTACACTAAAAATAAAACCTTTTCTACTATTCCAGTTACTCCTTCCTGAATCTTTTGATGTTAAATATTAATATTTAAAGTAACGCCGAATGAAAGATACAAAGATATTATCTGGTAAATGTGAGTTAGCTGTACATTGTTTTCTTTTGTTTGTCCATTATTTTCTCTCAAAGGGACAATGTACGATTCGAATAAGCCATATTAATCAGTGCATTACGCTGTTGTTTCCTTTGCTTCCACCATTAGTCTGGATATTTTTTTATTAGTTTTGTTATATGGATAGTGATTATTGATGGGACAGCAAAATGTTCGCATTTCGAAGAACGGAACCTCTAATATTGCCATTTTTGTCTCTGGCAACAGGAAGTTCTCTACAACATTTTTCTAGCTGCTGCAATAGTTGTTGACGCAGCGCAGAATAAATTGTTTTTATTTTATAACCGCTAATAAACATTCGCTCGATTTTATAAAAATTTTAATTCAAGATAATCTTCATTTGCGACCTTTAGACGCCAAATTAATAGTAAAACCAATATATAAATATAAGTTTAAACTTCTGTTAGAATTATAACATATTTATATATCATCGCCGACACAAGAAAACCTTGTCCAGTAGGTCCAGTAGGTTAACTTTTACAGGATACAACTTTTTGCGTTTCACATGTTTATTATTAATAATTGAACTAACAACCATAAAACGCGTTTCTTGTGAAAAAGATGATGCAAGGAATTGATTATACCCGGATTTTTAGATTTTGCTTGCTGGAGCCGCACTTCAACTAGAAAAATTAATGTTACCCGTGTTACGTACTTTTACAGGGATATTGACTAGTGGAGATAGGAGGTTTTCAGAAAAATCACAACAAAAAATAATTTATGAACGAAATTCTATTGATAGACAATTATTATAATACCTACAACTTAAAGAATCAAAATATCAATTTCTATTTTAATAGCGTAAAAAAGAAAATTTTATTCGATTGTATTAAAACAAAAAAAATATTAAAAAATCATATAATACCTTATGTTGATCAATTGTCCTTCAAATTCACAGAGACAAGCAAATTCGCAATGTATAATTTGAAGACAAATAAATAAGTTCTTAACAACCTAAAAGACAAACTAGACAAATGTGTAATTAGTGTAATATACAAAATTCCATTTAAATACTGTGAGAAACAATAGGTTGGCGAAACTAGACAATTAGTAGGAAACAGGATTAAACAACATATAAGGGATTGCCTACTTCAACATGCCGGGAAAGAGAATAAAATGGCTCTGGGAAATCACAAATTTTGAGGACATATCTTCAATTTTGAAGAATACAATATTTTAAAAATAACTTCAAAATAACTTCAAAAACAAATAACTTCAAAATAAATAAATTGGATAAACGTTCTACATTAAAAATAAAAATTGTGTGAATTACAGGAGCCACACGAAAAATTGAAGTAGGACCAAAACCAGACATGAACAGACAAGTCCAGATAAGAACAGACAGGACAAAAAAGCCCAGACAAAAGCAGAAAAGACCAGACAAGAACAGACAAAATCAGACAATACCCGACAACATTTAGTGCCGCTGAATAACAGTTAGACTAATCTTCGACAAGCATTTCATTACCAGATACGGAAGAATCAAGTCATGGACACTGTCTCAGTGCATAAACTGGTGGAATTACATATATATATATATATATATATATATATATATATATATATATATATATATATATATATATATATATACTATACAGAGATAGAAAAACGAGACTATTGCATGAACACGAGTGACGATTTCTTGAGACTGCCGCCAGCACGGCGACTGATCATATCCACCCTCAAAATACAAACCCAGACTCATGTACGACCAACAAGACAAACAACAACCGAACCGAATCACCGCACACAGCGCGCATGACCCAAAGCCAGACATCTATAAGTAGTCGCATCGCACGAACGAGCTCTTTTTTTTTTTTTTTTTTTTTTTTTTTTTGTCCTGTTTTTTTGGTTCTGTTTTTTTTTTTTTGGTTTCGTTTTTTTTTTTCGTCCTCGTGGTGGGTGCTGTGTCTCTCTGGTTTGTTCGTGTTGTTCCTGCCTGTTTTTGTTCCTGGGTGCTCCGCTGGGTTCGGGGATGTGGGCTTTCCTGTGAAAAAGAAAGATCAGTGTTTACCTATGTTGTTGAGGTTTTGTATGTTTCCATTTAACGTTGATGTTGTAGTTTGCTGCGTTGTTTTGATTGTTGGGTTGTCATGCGTTTTCATGCGTTCGAAGCTTTTCGTTGCTAGTTTTTCTATGTGTTGCTTGATTGTCTCCATGTTTAGATCGCTGTGCAGCTGCTCATTGGTCATGTACCATGGCGAATCTGTTATTTCTCTCAGAGTTTTGTTCTGGATGATTTGGAGTTTGTAGATTTTCCTTTCTTTGGATTGTATCCAGCACGTCGATAAGTACGTCATTGTCGGCCGTATTATGGACTTGTACATTTGTAGTTTGTTCCTTATGTTCAGCTTGCTTTTCCTGTTTAAGAGCGGGTAGAGGTAGCCTTTAATTTGTTTTGCTTTTTTCGCTGTCTGATCGATGTGTTCTGAAAATGTAAGAGCTTTGTCTAGGATTACGCCTAGATATTTGATTCGGTTTTCCCATTTTATGTCTGTGTTGTTGATACTCAAGCAGCTACTGGGTTCGTGCTTAAATTTTTTCTTCGTGAAGATAATTGCCTGTGTTTTTTCTGCGTTTAATTTGATCCTCCAGGTGTTGCACCAGTCGTTAATCCTGTCCAGGTGATTTTGGAGCCGTTTTGTTATGGCCTCGATCGAGTATCCTCTTGTGAAAATTGCTGTGTCGTCTGCGTATAGTGCAATTTCTGTGTCGTTTAGTTTTGGGATGTCTGCGGTGTAGATGCTGTAAAGAAGGGGGCCCAGGACAGATCCTTGTGGGACACCGGCTGTCATTGTCTGAGTTGTGGAGATGCTGTCGTTTATTTTGACTTGGAATGTTCGGTTACAGATAAAGGACGTCACTAGTCTGATCATTGGTGTTGGGATTTTAAATTGGTGCAGTTTGTATATTAAACCTAGGTGCCATACCTTGTCGAAAGCCTTAGAGACGTCCAGAAAGACGGCTCCCGTGGCTAACCCTTTGTTGAAAGCGTCGATTATTGCTTCGGTTATTCTTGTCGTCTGATAGGTGGTAGAGTGCTCTGTTCTGAAGCCGTATTGTTCGTCGGGTAGAATACGTTTGTCTTCAGTTATTTCTGTCAGTCTTTTGTGTATTACTTTTTCTGTGATTTTACTGAGACCTGTCAGCAGACTTATTGGTCTGTAACTGGAGGTGAGGTTTCGGGGTTTGTTCGGTTTCGGGATTAGAATCGTTGTTGCGTGTTTCCATTGGGTCGGAAACACTCCAAGTTTCAGTGCGGCGTTTATGATTTGTGTTATTCTGTCTATTGCGTTTGGTGTTAGGTTTTTTAGCGCGACGTTGTTGATGTTATCGCAGCCTGGTGCTTTCTTGGTTTTTAGGTTTTTAGTTATACCTTTTATTTCTTCCGGTGTTGTTTCCTCTATTTCCGTGTTTTCTACGCTACTATTTAGTACTCTCAGTACGGTTTCGCGTATTTCTTGCCTTTTGCGGAGTGGGTGTGTGTCGGCGTTCGGTTTAAACTGCTGTGCAAGCTACTTTGCGAATTCCTCCGTTTTCTACTCGTCCGTGCTTGCTACATGTCGTTTGTTGTTTTCAGTGGGGGAATTGTTCTCCTCTCCTTGTTTCTAAGATTCTTGGCTAATTTCCACGGTTCCTCTATTGTTTCGTTGATGCGTTCTAATTTGTCTTCCCATTCGGCGTTGTGCTGTTCGCGCAGTGCCCATTTCAGTTGGTTTGTCAGTCTGTTTAAGACGTTCTTGTCCGTCGGTGCCAGCGTCCGTTGGAATACCTTGTTAGCTTTGCGCTTTTCTTTTAGTAGATTCCTGATTTCCTGTGGGAGGGTTGTTGTCGTGTTGGCTGTCCGTTTCCTTGTGGCGGCCTCGAGTGCTGCTTTTATTTCGTTTTGTATCGTCCGTGCTGCTTCTTCTAGGCACGGGGGGCTTGTAATTTCTGTACAAGTGACGTTCGTCAGATTATCTTTGAATTTGTTCCAATTTGTGATAGTTTTCTCGATTGTTTTCCTGGCCGTATTCGCTTGGAGATTTATGTGCACTGGGTTGTGATCTGAGCTCAAGTCCTTGATGCAGATTATTTCCACGTTTGCTGTGATGTTTTTCATAACGGCTATATCCAAAATATCCGGCATTCGCTGAACTCCTGGAAAGTATGTTGGTTCGTTCGGTGCAATTACTTGTAACTTCCGGTTTTCCGTGTACCTTAGTAATTGTCGGCCCTTGGTGTTTGTTACTCTGCAATTCCATTGCGAGTTCTTTGCGTTGTAGTCTCCTGCGGCTATGGTACCTATATTTCTGTCGAATATTTTGTCCAGGTCGTCGGCATTTATTTGTTTCTGTGGCGGCGAGTACAGTGCGTAGAGGGCTATGGGTCCGTCAGTTGTCTGTACTTCTACTCCTTCCGTTTCCGTGTCCGTGGTTGTTTCTACTTCCGGCAGTTCGTGGTGTTTTATGTTTCTTTTGATGACGATGGCGACTCCACCTCCGGCTTTCTCGCTCCTGTCTTTTCTATAGACTTGGTAGTTTGCTATGTTCAGTTGGTTGCAACGTCTGAGGTGCGTCTCGTTGATCAGAGCTACGTCGACGCTGTGTTCGTTTAGGTGTGCTACTAGTTCCTGTTTCTTGTTTTGTATTCCGTTTGCGTTCCAGAATGTAAGTTTCAGATTGTCTCTAGTTCTTCTAGTGGTCATTGTTGAGTGTGAGCATGATGGTTGTGATTCTTCTAGAGAACTTTTCTGTTTCCTCTTTGCTGTGTCCCATTTCGGAGAAGTCGAGCATCATTTCCGTCAGTTCAGATCTGATTACTTCGTTGCTTTTCCTTTTGTTTCGGCTGGTTGAAGGTTTTGTCTCCGGGTTAGGGTTGTTGCTTCTTCTTATCGGTTTGGGTATTTGGCTCGTTGTCGGTGTTTGGGCTGTTTGTCTCTGTGTTTGGGCTGTTTGTCTCGGTATTTGGGTTGTTTGTCTCGGTGGAGGTCTCGTTTCCTGCTGTCTTTGTTCCGTTCGTCTTGCTATTTCCGGTCTCGCCGGGCAGTTTCTCCATATAGAGGTGTGTTCGCCTCCGCAGTTTGCGCATTTCGGCGGCAGTGTTAGCGGTTTCTCGCACAGGTGCGTGCTGTGGTTCTGTCCGCATTTCATGCATTTGTATTCGGCGTTGCAGTGCCTCTGCAAGTGGCCGAACATCTGGCATCGGTGACATTGCACGGTGTCTCCTCGTGTTTTCAGTGGTTCCATTTTCACGCACAGTCCGTAGAATCGATCCATTTGGTAGATGGATTTGTATTCCTTCCCAATTTCTACCAGGACCATTTGGATTGGCGTGGCTTCTCTCCCTTTCATCCTGGTCACTTTTATGGCCGGGTAGCCTTATGGTCATGAGTGGAACACAACAGAAGAACAAACAAACCGACAAACAAACAAGCAAACCGACACAAAAAAAAAAAAAACAACGACAACCAAACCCCAAGACGACGGAACAGCTGAGCGGAAGGCTCACGACCGTCAAAAAGCAAAGGACACATGATCGAACGAGCTCTTTTTTTTCCCCATAGTCTCAGCGACCGTCGCAGCTGCAACATGTCAAACTGTACTCCGACAACCCTCAACGAAGCCGCGCAAAAGTACCTCGACCCAGGCTACCTGGATACCCTGGACGACAGCGTTATAGAGGAAATGATTCTCTACATAATGAAAAGGAAGAAAAACACCGCAACCGCTACAGAAGATTCAACCGAAACCGCCGCCGAATACCCCACTGAAACCGCCGCCGAATGCCCCACTGAAACCGCCGCCGAAGATTACACTGAAACCGCCGCCGAAGATTACACTGAAACCGCCGCCGAAGATTACACCAAAACCGCCGCAGAAGATTCCACCGAAACCGCCGCCGAAGATTTCACCAAAACCGCCGCCGAAGATTACACCGAAACCGCCGCCGAAGATTACACCGAAACCGCCGCCGAAGATTACATCGAACCGCCGCCGAATACCCCCACTGAATCCGCCGCCAAGAAGACCACCGTAACCGCCGCCGAAGATTCCACCGATGCCGCCCCCAAAAATTCAACCACCGGCGCCGCCCCCAAAAATACGACCGAAGCCGCCGCCAAGAAAAGAACCGAAGCCCCCAAAAGAAACCGCCCGATGCGCAACCAGACCCAGAGGAAGAGAAAACTACCGACACAAATAAAATCAAGACAAAAAGACAAAGGACCAAGAATAAACTAAGGAAACAAGACCCACCCGCAGCCATGCAGAACCTAACATAGCATACCGAAGCAAACCAAGGAGGAAACGAAATGAAAAACTAAAATTTAAAAAAAAAAAACCGAAAGACAAACAAAAACCGACGACAACAACAGACTAAATAACAAAACAACAACAGAAAAACAAAACCCACGACGGCGGAAGGACGGGCTCACGCCCAAAACCGCCTTTGAACAAAGGATCCCATACGTACGAGCTCTCAGTATGCGCGTAACGGTTGACCCGCACGGACGCATATATCTCTTGAAAATGGCGAATGTTAGTTCGCCGATACGTCGAGAATCCGGTTCTTTTCAGAAGCAGCCCTCAACATCAACGCGGAATCCCCGAGAAAACAATACAGCACAGTTATCTATTCGCGAAAACCTCAAATTAAACATATATATATATATATATATATATATATATATATATATACATATATATATTTATATATATATATATATATATATATATATATATATATATATATATATATATATATATATATATATATATATATATATATATATATATACGAATTATGTCAGTTTAATAGCAAAGTGTATCCGCTCATTCAAACCATTTCACCACTCATGAAGGGATTTTTAGAGAAATATAAATAGTATCTTTTCCCTGTTTTTACAGAGGGGCTACTACTGTATATTTTAATTGTCAATCAGTTGATTGATTAGACAAGATTTGACCTTGCGTACTCTAGAAACTAATGTATTTAAAAAATCAAGAACAATTAACAAACATAAAAATAAGACAGCGGGAACAAATATTACCAATAAAAGAAAAGGTGAAAATGACTGAACAAGGCTAGGCATGGCTTGACAAGACTATATAAGTCTTGGCCAGATAAAACACCACCGAGCTGCTCAAGATAATATACTATAAAATAACTTGACACAAAATATCGGACAAAACTGGAATTAACAGCCAAGGAACAACGAGGCAATATCTGACAAAAGCATTCAATAATAAAGGACATGTGAAAAGATCTTACAAAATTAGACAAAACCAGCCATGAATATAAAATAACATCAACAATTTAGACCGGAGAATAGTAGAAAATATATTTATATATATATATATATATATATATATATATATATATATATATATATATATATATATATACATACCTATTTTTATGCGACAGATTGGTTCCAGGAGAATCTGCATAAAAAAGTTAGAAAGTTAAGAGTTCGAAAAAATTAACGATAAACAGGTCATTTTGTTTCAAATTATTAACGTTATTTTATTTTTCTTGCTTAAAGTATAAAGATATAATAAAAATATAATGATGTGATAAAACATAAAGATTTAATAAAATATGCAGAAAATAAAGCAGAACTTTCAGTAACAAAACTAAATCTGATGCAGTTAATTAGAATAACAATTCAAATGACCAGACAAAACCTGACCATCCCAGAGAAGACCAGACAAACCAACATGTGCATTCACGTCCTGGCTGAAAAACCCGAGAGATGGTGGTATGGTGTCAGTTCTACTAGCCCGTTTCGTGCCGCTGCTGATAAAAATAAAAATCATTATGATTTTCGCCGACGTCCACGGAGGACATGGCACGTAAGGAAGAATAAGACAAATTCAAACACTGTCATTTTTAAATTTGACTCAAAAAATTTTGTTTTTAATTATAATATCACTTCCACCCGTGGA
This sequence comes from Phosphuga atrata, assembly GCA_944588485.1. Lineage (NCBI taxonomy): Eukaryota > Metazoa > Arthropoda > Insecta > Coleoptera > Silphidae > Phosphuga > Phosphuga atrata. The sequence goes on along the minus strand of OX155896.1, from coordinate 8,243,304 downwards.
CGTTTCAACATTCTCCTTTTGAGTGTTCTTGATTCTATCATTCCTGCATTTTCATTCTGATTTCCACTGTTTGCAGTGGTTGTCTCTGGTAGCCGGACAATTCTTGGTAACCGGACAAGCATGTTCTCAATCCACGACTGAATTGGGTAGCTCTTTCGACCAGAGGATTGTGTGTTCGGATTCACTGGCTAGTTGAATGTCTTTCGATATTATTTTCGCAGTGAGGAAAGTCTCTTCGTCGTTACTAAATGCTTCCTCATGATCAGAAGGTAGATGAATAGTGTGTATTACATTATCACCGTCAAGGGGTTTGTCAATTACCATTTCTTCAATGTCGACAGGTGTGAAATCATCGAAACCTTCTCCACCAACTCTATGCGCTAGAGAAATGATATCACCATACACATTGTCATGTTATAGAGTTGGTACTTGGCTCTTAACACATACTGGTCAAATAGGCTTCCAGCATGCATTAAGGATTTATTGTTTCAATATTGATGTTGTACTTTTGACACAGTCCATTATAGAAAACTTCTTCCAAGCAACAATAACATTCAGTTCTGGATCTTCATCAAGCTCATTCAGAATGTATTGAAATGAATACTTTGCATAATGACTTTTAAATGTAACAATAATGCCGTGGTCTTGTGGTTTTAAAAATGTTGTCGTATTAGATGGTAGAAAAGAAAACTCTACATTAGGGTGATTCTGCAAGAGATAGCCAAGGTGCGTTGTCTAAAATCCATAAAACATTGAACTCATGATTATTTTTTTCCAAATAACGTCGAACATTGGGTATAAAACAATCATTGAAAGACTTAGTAAACATCTGTTTTTTCATCCAGGCCTTCTTGCTGGCTTTGTTATGTTTTGTGTTTTCATATTTATGCCTTTCATTACTCTTGGCTTTAGAACTCGATTAATTAGCACTGGTTTTAACTAACAGTCACCTGAAGTATTGCTGCAAAATAGTAAGGTTACACGATCCTTCGCAGCTTTAGAGCCGCCAACTTGTCGTACAGATTTGTCTACGAATGAGTGGATCGGCACTCGGCATTTTCTTTCAGAATAGGCCTGTTTCATCGGCATTCCCAAATTGTTGGGGAGTGTACATCTTCTATAATTTTCGCAATTTTCGGAACAAATTATTTAGAATCTACTTCATCCGCAGATTAAATTTCTCCTTAATTTTGATCCTATGCAAGAAGAATCTTCTTAAAAATGCCATCAATCATCCATTACTTGGCTGCTGGAAAAAACAGCAACCAATTTCAGACCCATTTAAATCGGATCAAATGCGCAGGCGTCGGATGTATAGGTAGAAGAAGTAAAATTGAAATTAGTCGATTCTGCAAACCGTGATTCTTCAAAAAATAATCCGCATAAAATCAGGTTTGACGGTATATATAAATATATATATATATATATATATATATATATATATATATATATATATATATATATATATATATATATATATATATATATATATATAACTCTAAATTTACGATTTTTTGCCTAAAAATACAGTCCTACTAGAAATGATGCGATCTTTCTAGCGAACGTGGTTGCATAACGATATAACGACATATTGGCGGCGGCGAGAGGTAGTATCGTCCTTTCCGCACTTTTTTGAACGTCCGTTTGAACAACACTGTCGTATTCAGTCTTACTCGCAAAGTTGTGGTAAAAGTACGTCCTTCGTTTGTGATAGACAGTTTTAACATTCAGTTTAAAACTTTGTTTATATTTTGTACTATTTTTAAAACTTATTCCTAATATTTGTAGAACATGGTAGTATTATGAATACTCCATAAACATAACTAAATGAATTAACAAATCATGAAAAAATAGGATGACATAGCAAAAGAAACATTACACGTAGGCCCGAAAAATTTCATTTTTAAGAAAATATAATTTTCTAGTTAGTACTCTGGTTTTGAATTATTTTTTGTGTAGAAAGGTATTATTATGTTCTTGCCTGTAGTATTTCTATTTTTTCTCAGTAACAGCAAAATTGACAAGTCATAAAATGAACAAAAACGTTATCAAAAAAGTTAGTTTAAAAGATATGTGTTGTATTTCAGATTTTCGCAGATGGAAACATTTGTTGATTTGTTTTCTTGGGGATGCCGCGTTGATGTTGAGGGTTGGCTCTGACAAGAACCGGATTCTCTACGTTTCGGCGAACTAAGATTCACCATTTTCAAGAGATATGCGTATGTGCGGGTTTAAGCTTAAGTCGCATAATGTAAACGTATGTTCTTCTCAGAACCAATCTTCAACATCAACACGGAATCCTTGAGAAAACAAATCAACATAAATATATAGTTATACACTGAGTGGCCCAAAAGTATGTTTACAACAATACTTTTATTATTTAATTACGTATTTAATTTCGAAGGTGCTCAAGATGTCCACCTTTGGCATTGATGCATTTATGCAACTTATCAACCTATTTCCAGCCATGGTTTTCACTAGACACAAAGGAAATATCTGTATAACCTGTATACTTACTGTATACCTACTATTGGGCCACTCTGTATGTGTGTGTGTGTGGGTGTACCAGTGTGTATGTGTTCGAATGAACCGAGCAAGAATGAAAGGACAGTATAGCTACAATTACGAGTAGAATAATCAAAGTCTACGTCCGGTAATAGTAGGAGGAAAACCGACAATTTTTCTCCTGCTGAGACTCCTTGGGCTCATTTTTTATGATGAAAGAGTCGCTATTAATTTTTTATTCCAGAGAAGGCATAATTAAAAAAGTACAAGATGCAAAACCCCTTTTTTACTTTATATCTACTATCTTTATTTTTTATTTGTGTGTACGTATAAAGCAAAATATTTGTTCTGTATATTTGAAAGTTTATCTGTCTAACGGGAATAATAATTTTAATTAAATGTACTCCACTAGGCGAAAGCATTAAATATTATTACGAAATCGTTATGCCTGCTCGTAATTAAACAACTTCTATTGAAACGCGTCTGTTGACATTTTGTTAATACTATCGACAGTATGTTTAAATAAATTTAAGAAGTTGCTAATCAATCAATCAATATTTCCTTAATGATAATTCCATAATTAATTCATTGATGACAAATTAAGATTTTAAAACTTAAATTTCCTACCATGCAATGCCTTTTAAATTATTTTCTACTTTAAAATAATCTTATTACATTTCTAAATATAAGCAATATATCCTAGATGTTCTAATATAGTCTTGCCTGTGATACAATGGTACTTTTGTTTGCCTTACAAAATATCCAGCATAAATTCATCCATTCCTTGTTGCCCAATTTTAAATAACTGATGTGAAGAGTTGGTTAAATTTAAATCTAAACATTTTTCTATTTCTTATCTACTTAGTATATATTAGTGAAGAGACCAGATGGTCCACCTCACAATTTATCTCATTATCATTTAAAAAAAGAGTCAATTTATTAAACGAAATAATAAATAATAAATAAATAAATAAATAAGTAAATAAATAATAAATAAATAAACAATACAGTTATCCTGTTACTGACCATTTATAGTAGGTAGTAATTACAGAAAATCGTCATTTTATATTCTTTATTGGTTAATTTTATTACTAGTATTACTCGTCTACATTCCCAAGACATCGAGTTAAGAACACATTCACAAACTCTTAATTATTTGGAAAACCTTCAATCCATTTTCTTAATTGCTTACACACTTAAAACTTTAATTTTCCAAATTACTATACCGTATTATCAAATTCAATTATCCCCTATCTTCGCGCTAATTAACGATTAAGAAGAAACTCTAAAAGCGTTTTCACCTAAATGAATTTAATTACTTCAAACACACTTAAACAATTACAAATATAGTGTGTAGTTTTTATTATTATCACTAGCCATTTTGAATCTATTAAATATATATTTGTTTATAATATATTATTTTTTATGTTTGATAATTATTTTATCTTTTGTAAATTTAATTCAATATAAGAAGTATTAGTCTGTGTAATATATTATTTGCTTTTTTAACAAACGCAAAATTAACAATCGGTGTATATTGAATAAGTAAAGTTTATAAGGCAGGCAGGCCACATAGCATCGTTGGTCTTAGTGAGTAGCGGCACCACCTTGCCGAACTGAAAGTGCAAATTGGACAGGTAGCTCTTGGCGCACCTGGGAGGTTAAGCCATATAGATCATAGACCATAGACATCATTGTGCGATGTATGTTTCTGTCTTTAAATTGGATTTGTAGTTATCCTTGTCTGTCTGAGATATTTGGAATTTGGGTCAGGGAGTAAGGATCATTTTGTGGGTTGTGGAGGATGTTGTGTCGGCTTCTCTCAGTATGTGGTTTGTCCTTTTGTGTGTATTACACATTATTATGTCCGTAGTCAAGTATTGGCCTGCATATTGGTTTGTAAGTTTTTGTAGCAGTTTTTATAGAGATTTGGTTGATGCATGAAGATAAAAAAAACAGAAATATCTGCTTCTTTGACTTTTTTTCCGTCAAGTAGCCAAGTAGTCCATAGTCGAAAGTTAGTCATATATTTAATATGTGGTGTCGGTATTTTGTCCATGGTGCCTAGGTGAAGGTGAGGACAGTTATGGGATATTCAATGGTTAGGTATACGGAATTGGCATTTGGAGGGTTAAGCAGAAAATCTTCATCGGTTTAACCACAGGAGGGTTTTGTCTGTGAGTGCTTATTGTTGTGGGATATTAACGCAGTATCGGCTGTGTATTGTAGGACATATGAGGAAAGGTTAATTTGGTTCCTGTTGTCAAGGTTGAAATTGTGGATGGCACAATATGTTATACAGAAAGGGAGAGAGGGGAGAGCCTTGTGGGAAGACTTGAAGAGGTGTAAATTCAGGAGAAACTTCTTCTTCCTTGGCGCTACAGCCCTCTATGGGCCTTGGCCGCTTTACAACGTCCCTCCATATACTTTTGTCCTATACTGTGTGGGGCCATTGCCGTACCTCGAGTACTTTCAAGTCTTTAATAGATAATATAGTATTTAATAAATAAATTTACAATTATTTAAAATTCAGGCGAATAAGAAGGGTTAATTCTGATACGAAAGGATCTACTTTGAAGGAAACTCTTGAATATGTAGAGTAGGTAACCATGGATTTCAAGGAGGTATATTTTAAAGCGCTGTTTAATGCTTTATTAATGTCGAGGAAAAGAACAGCAGAGGATTTATTATTCAGGTAGGAAGCTTGAATATTGTTGGTAAGGTTTATTAGAGGATGAATAGTAGATGATAGAATAATGAGAGGGCTTAAATCCGAATTGCTGTTTGGGGATGTGCTTCAGGAAGATGTTCTATAGTTTGTATTTTACAATTTGTTCTAGGATTTTACCATGGACCGGGAGAAATATGAGGGAGCGATAACTATTTGGGAGGCTGTCCTGTTCTAGTTTTGGGATGGTTATTAAAATACTTTCTTTCCAGCAGTTTGGAAAATATATTTTTTTGAGGCAGAAGTTATAAAGTATAAGGATGTAGGATTGGGTACTGTCTTAGAGGTTTCTTATAAGGAGCTTTTTAACGAGGTCGGAACAAGGGGAGCTAGTTTTGACGTGGAATGGTGTGGTTTGAAATTCGTCATTCGTTATTTCGTCTATGTTCGTCGTGTCGTTGTGTAAGAAAAATTTATTGTTCCTGGAATTAACTTTGTCGAAGTTGTTTTGGTCGAAGGAAGCGGAGGTAGAAGGAGTGAACGATTTGTGGAAGTGTCTGGAAAGAGGAGGGCTCTACCGGGGTTGGTTGTGTAGTGTTCGTTGTTTTTTGTAATGTCTGATATTTTAAAGACTGTGTGGTATCTTGAGACTGTGTGGTATCTTGTTTTTTAATTATGTACCAGAAATATCTTCCATTGTCATCTTCAATTTCTTTGCACACAGATAGCGACTTATTGGTACGAAATTATTGTAATAGTTGGTGAATGTCTCTGTTTAGTCTGTTAATTTCAGTTTTGAACGTCTTATCGTCCGTCCTGTTGTTTTGTCTGTATAGTTTCCTTTTATATCTAATCACTGTTAATATGTATTGGGGTAGTTGTTGTCTAGGAAAATTGGCTATGGATGGAAGTCCTTTAGTTTATCCTGGAAGTCATATATGGCTGTCAAGGAAGGATTGTCTGCTTCTACGGTATTAATGTATTCTGTAATTTTGGAGCTGAGTTTGAAAACGTTGGTTTTGTTTACGTTAAATTTAATAGGATGCTGTTGCGGCGAAGGGGTATGGTCAAGTAAAATGGAAAAGGAAATTGCTAGGTGATCGGAACCAAGGTCTGGGGAGAGGGCTATATCAACATCGGAATAAGGCTGGAGGTATGAAGTATGAGGTCGGGGGTGGTATCAATATTCTGGGTCATTATAAAGGTCGGATTGCTTTGTCTGTGAATGCAGCGGGAATTATTAATAAATGACTGGATGTGACAAGCTTTGTTTTTGTTAACATTGAAGTCTCGATGATGACAGAATACTCAAACAAGGAGGCATTGTCAGAATATTCTGCTCAACACTGGAGAAGGGATGAATATATTATTTTGTTTTGCAGTAAACTTGAGGCAATCATTCAGAGGATTATTTATAGAGGGAGGATAAGCTTTGCCTAGTTTGTGTATTTGGTTAAGGTGAACCAAGGCACTACCCCTAGTTTTGTTGGTTAGTAAGTTTCCATGTTTCGTTAATGTTGTCCAGGCTCTAAAGAAGGTGAACTTCCGGTTTCGTCTTTGTTTCAACAAATTAATATCCGTCTACCCTTGTAAACCCTTGTTACTTGCTGCATAAGCAGTTCGTTCAAATGCGTGTTCTGGAAGGGCAAACCATTGATCCCCATACGTTCTTCCCTTTGTTAGCGATAATTAGTGGTGGAGCTTTCTCCCGGCTGCATTACCCATTAGCAGTATAGTAGTATTTTATTCACCAGGTGAGCTGATCCTTCGTGATGAAGCTTTATTAACTGCACCTACAACCGCTACATTCCTGGAATCAATACAGACGCTACTTTTATCTAGGTTCCAAATTCTGTGTGGTTTATCTGCAATCCAGGTGTATCCATAATCGCTTTTAGCAAATCCAAATACTGATAAATAATGAACGGATCCACTGCCTAAATTTCAAAAGCCAATCTTCCCATGGGATATCTTCTCTGAAATTAGTTTTTATGTTATTATCTTTAATGAATCTGCCAACCACTTCAAAAACTTATTTGCGTGAAAATCCAAATCCCCATTTTTCGGCAGTTCTTAAACAATTTGAGCCACGTTTCTTCTTCTTCATTTTTTTGAGCCACGTTTACCTTCAATTGACAATACAATGTAACGTAAGTTACGCGATATATTTTGGAAGCTCGGTAAATTGTTGTTCTCGTTGCTTCATTAAAGGGCGAAGGCCTTGAAGAGCAAGTGCTAGAAACGAAAGTAGAACTACAAAAAGGAGAGAAGAAAACAAGGGAGGGTTGGGAGTGAAACGAGGGGCAGCGAGTGCGGGAAATTAAAGCGGAAGCAGAAGTCTGCAAATACGTGAGAGAGAGATAAGAGAAAGGAAGGAAAAACCCAATAACATAACGATAACTATAACGTGGGAATGGCGTAAGGAGTGGCGCAGACTCAGACAGGTAGAGAAAATAATTTAGGAGACCGACAGAGAAACCAGGGAGAGTACGTTGAGGATATTACAGTGACGGAGGTGGTATTAAATCACTAAAGCCAAGAAAAGCGGAAGGATTGGTTGGGCTGGGCAATGTGGCTTGTAACGAAGCTAGTGGAAGCTGCAAAGTGAAGTGAAGGGAGAAAATGAGAAGAATAAGGAGGGTAGATTAAAAGATTCTATTCAGCTGGAAAGTGGGACTAATTCAGACGGTTTATGCACAATGGAGCTAGGAACACTTTAGCGAATTATAGATGTATAACAGTCATGAATTCCTCTTACGAAATCTTTACAGAATCCTAAATGGTTGCCTTAAACGAAATGAAGGAAATGAAGCTAGTGTCGGAAATTCAAGCTGAGTTCAGAGAAGGAAGGAGCCCGGTGGGGCACTTGAGGACCTTAAGAGCTATCATGGAGCAGAGTATTAGAAACGGGAACCTGTTTGCTCTTTTTATTGAGTTAAAAGCGGCATATGATTCGGTGAATAGGAGAAAATTGTATGAGTGTTTGTGCAAATTAGGTGTTTCAGAGTGTGATAAATGATGTTAGGAATTTGTATGAGGATACAATATGCAAGGTAATAGTGAACGAATGGGAATATGATTATTTTGAGGTGAGCAAGCGCTTGTGACAAGATTGCCCGCTAAGTCCCACTTTCTTCAATATATGGTGGACATGAAATAAATTCTAGCGTCAGGCGAAGCCAGGGTGTGGTGGTTGTGAAAAAGAAGGTGTGGAACTTGGCTTATGCTGATAAGATGGTGTGATAAGGTGGTGTTTGCAAAGTCTGTGATTGAGATAAAAGATGTGATTGAAAGGATAAAATTTCGAAACGAGGAAATTGTGAATGTAGGAAAAAAAAGTCGATGCAAAAAATAAATAAAAGGGTGGTTAATATAGCAAAAAAAGATTTGGATGGCAGGATAAATAAATAGAAGGAGTGCGAAAGAAAAGGATAAATAAAAGGAAATTGTATGTGAGATGTGGTATATCCTGCAACGTGCTGGAAAATGTAAAAAGGGAGGGTGCTCGGTAGAAAGTGATGCTGAGGAACAGGCTATTAGAAGTGGATTGCCAAGAGCGCTATTCCAAAATCGATAGTAGCAAATTTCACAAAGGCTATGGTCAGCTACATCAAGTGCACGGAAGACTACCTAGATATTTAAGTATGAGTAAAGGGTCAGAAGAACAGTCGTTATTAGAAAGGTGTGATAATGAAGAGCGTGGAAGTAGGTATTGAATGAATAAATAAAATAGAAGGTATAGTTTATGCGGGAAAACCTGGAAAAAACTTCCAGGGTTGAGACAATCCAAAGTAATGCTGAAATCTGTTAACCAGAAAGGAATAACAACTTGCCTGAGGCTAACCAGGAACAAACTTAGAGTTGTGGCAAGAGTCCTGACGGGAGACTGCAGACTTAGAAAACACCTCAAGCCTCTAGGCCTAGAGGAAGATGACAGATGCAGATTCTGTGGTTAGGTAGAGGAAACCCCATACATTTGCTCAAAGACTGCGGAGCACCGCTCCGCAAGAGGCTGATGTATCTTGAGGCCCACTGCTTGAACTCACAGGAGTTGTATTTTCGCTTGGTTGAGTTCCTAAGGAGTTCCTTAAGGAGAATCCCACCCAGATCCTGAATTTCCTGAAGGAATAAGGAGTAGAGGAGGCGCTCTAAATGGGTAAGTATAATAATGTTTAGAGGAAGAGGGTGGGGTACAATAGATCTACGAAGTTCGCAGTACAAGTCGTCACCACCAATACTACAATCTACATCTACAATCTTATGCGGGATGATTGTGAATACAAAATAATCTTAAAAATCCGACAAATATGGGACCAGACAACCGCCGGATTCCCAAAAAATTCCGGATTATCAAAGATTAAAACTAAACAATAACAATTGTTGTTTTAAATGCATCACCGTTTGCTACAGTTCGCCGATTTGAAACATACAAGTCATCTTTAGCTTCATCGTCATACGTGCAACAAATTATGCTGAGGATTTCTTTGTCAAAAAATGTATTGTACCTTGAAGGCAAACTTTGTCATCGCTTGTGAACGTAACACCAAAGTTCTTGTAAAAATTCCGAAGACAATTGTAGAGTAGAGTTGACTTGGTCAAAATCGCGATTTAAGTTTCCAGAGTTTAAGGGTGTCCCTTCTGACTTTATTTCAGCTGTGCGCGAGGTTTATAAAAGAAAAAGAAAGAAAAGATACGTGTTTTCGCAAGGCGTCGAATTACTGAACGTGCCGTATTAACCAACCGCCGGATTATAAAGATTATACTATAGTTCGAAGCATTGGTTGGAAAAATGAATCAAGGCTAATAGGAATGACTAGGAGAGAACGCTAGGGAAGGCATGGAGTGAATGCATGGAGGAAGACGGCAAGGGAATGTCGTTTCTTTTATATAATAGTTACACAAGACTAATTTGATAAGACTACATAGATAACATTAGTTAGACTAGACTGGTCTGGTAAGACTAGATACATAAGAGCCGAGAAAAATGACAAATACAAGTGTGGATAATAGGACCAAACAGATGAGATTAAACAGGCAAACCAAGACAAGGCTTGACAAAGCTTTTTTTAATTTTGGGGACGTAGTAAGTCACAGTTAACAGTTAACTTAGCAAAAGGACCCTCTGAAATATCACAAGTATCTTGGGACCGCTTCTCGCATAACTTTCAAGGTGTTGCTGCATAGTGTTGCTCTTACATCTCCCTTCCACTTGCAGTGATTAGTGGTTCATGTATTAACATTTTTCATCCTCTCGGCTTCTTTCTCTTTCCGCTCATCTAGCATTTTTATTGTCATGATGTCTTGGATGATCCTTGATGTATCTGCCCATAAGTCCTCCGACAAGATCATTTGTTCAACCATTGTTAATGGGTCTAGTGTTTATCCGGTCTTATTTTTTCATTTATCTTTACGGTTATCCACCTATCACACTCAAAAACGTTTTGCGCCGCGCTGTCTGTGAGTTTACAGTAAATACAGGGGCAATCTGGGGCCCTACCGATGCTATATAGAAAGTTTCCTGAAGAAAGTTCCGCTACACATCAGGGATTAGGATTTTGGTCCAGTGTCCCTTAGTGGATAGACTCCGCAGGTTTTGCTAGGCGTGGTACATTCGGGTCTTGACTAGTGCCTTTTTGTCGGCCTGTGTGCCATCGCCGTTTGATCTGCTATTGCAGACTTCTACTCTCTCTTCTACCATAAGTTCTATAGGTAGTATACCGGCTAACACAAGGGCGACATCCCTAGGTATTGCATTCTCTTAGCGCCATTTTCCTTCGAACGGTTACCAAGTTTTTTCTAATCACCTGTGTTCCAAGCATTTGCCCAAACCGGAGCTGCGTAGAGCGTTGTGGAGTGAACCACCTAGCAAATAAGTTTTCGCGTATTACTGCGGGGTCCTCCAACTTTGGACATTAGTTTATCTAACGCTGTTGCAGTTTTCAGTGCTTTGGCTACCACTGTGGTGATATGGCGATTAAAGGATAGTCTCTTATCAAAGGTTACACCTAGATATTTCAGCAATTTCTTTGGGGTTATTTTTCTCCATTTATTTTGAATGTGATGGGTTTCATTTTTCTTAATCCAGTAAGCAATACTGCTTTTGTCTTTTCTGGTGCCAGCATCAATTTTTTGAGTTCCATCCATTTGTCCACCTGTTCAATGGTCCTGTTTGCTCTCTACATTGTTTCCATTTCCCTCTTCCCCGACACTACAACTGCCAAATCATTAACGAAGGCCACAATGTCCACACCCTCCGGTAGCTTTAGGACTCCGTCGTAAAGGACGTTCCATAGCGTCGGACCGAAAACGGAGCCCTGTGGCACTGCACTACAGACATCACGCTCCACCAATTTGTTGTTTTCTTGGAGAACAACTTTCATGTTATGTTGGTAACTTCGTACCAGACGTAGCAGATATGGTGAGGTATGTTTTGCTGAGAATTCCTCAAGAATGTTTTGCCAGGCATCCTAGTTGAAAGCACAACGACAAGAGTGATAAGGGCAGATAGCTTTCTAGTTCTCTGTGTGCCCGCACACTTAACAAAGCTAGTTCGATAAATCTAAACAGACCAAACAAGACAGGCAAGACGATACCAGTCAAGGTATGCAGAAAATGCTAGTCCAGTCTTGTATGTCTAATATGTTGTGTCTAATTTTACCTATCTATGGTTTCTGTGTGTCTATTTGCTTTTTCTGTCGTATAATTGTTTCTTTATTCTTGCATGTTTAGTAATGAAAAATGGAATAACCGAGGAAGACTAGTCAGACAAAAGTTAACAGTTCAGACTAAGTAGATAATACCAGGCAGGAGATACTATAGAGTCAATCTTGACTACTGCATTCAGGCAATGTGAACTATGCCATCGAGTCAATGTTGACTATAAATTAGATTCAGATAAAACTACACTAAAGGCTCATTTATCTTCATATCTCTAACTATGTAAGTCTATTTATATTTATTTTGGTTGTATATGTCGGCTTCAACTAAATGTATTTATATTCATCGGCAATTTTTAAATCAACTTTTGTGTAACGGGAATATACGAAAAATATGCAACAAACCATTTATATATTTGTATCTGGATTAAATTGTTTTTAAAGCAATGAGAAATATACGAGTCTTTACAAGTGTTTGAAATTGGATTAATTGTAAACGTAAATTTTTATTTGGTAATATTGGCGTATTGTGTGGAACGTGATCCGATAAAAAATCCAATTAAAAAACTCAAACGTGGATATAAAAGTGTACTGGGAATAAAAAGAATATTAAAGAGTTCACATTGTTCCCGCAAAAAAAAAACGCTAAAAAAGCTCTTTCCTTCTGAACAGTTTTGTTGGCGTTTTTTTAATTTAGTGTGAAACATAATGTCGTGATAATTACTTACTGAAAAATTAATGTATTTTTAAAAAGTAATGCATTTCTTCGCATTTATAAGGAAAATTCCGGCGAGTGCAGCAGGAAACGCAAAAATTAATTTATAAACTTTTTGTCGAGAGAGGAATTTGAAATGTAAGCCAGCCGAGAATATTCCGGCAAACGCCGAAATGAATGAGAACATACACTCCTCTTTCTATATGAAATATTGCTCTCGACGATAATCCCAAATCGATTTAAGAGTTGATTGGGGCAAAAATTTTAATTAAGTTTCACCAATATAGTACAATTATGTACATTGACATAAAACTAATTTTTAGTGGGTCCGAAGCTTTTCTTTCTTTCATCTAGTCAGACATGCAAATAAATTAATTATTGGCTCGGTTAGGTTAGATTATATCAAATCTCCTATTGCTAAATTAGGTAAAGTTAAAATTAGTAAATAACAGATGAGAACAATAACTTAGTATTTCCTTTTAGTATAAATTAATAACGATAAAGACCAAGTTTTTAAGTTGTTTTTTTTTACAAATTTGTAAGGTACAAATAATGAGGCCCCCATAATTTTCAATTATTGCTTAACCGTCAATCGGTTTGGCCGCAACCCTTTCTACACAGCGAACAACTGTAAAATCAGACCTAACCTCATAATTTAGAGAAAGAACAAGTAAGTGTGTTTAATTCATTTTTAATTGTTAATTAATAAATAGCAAACTGCACTGATGAGAGGTAAACCTCGAAACGCGTCTGCAGATGGCTAGGTCACCTAATTTGTGTAGAAATACATTTTAATGTTATTTAACTAGTAGTACTAGTAATAACAAACAAATGTCTATTGTAAGAAATGTGTAAATATCTATTGTTTAGATTAGTTCAATATCCTGCGTGGTATTAGCCAGGGAAGTAGTTGTTGCAATATGACATTTGTCAAAGTCCTAGTAGGACTTAATTTTTGTAGATCAACGAACACGTTGAATATACGTTATAGAAAATAATACAATCTTAATGTAAACGGAACACAGCCTGAATATATAAACATATTCAGCCTTTCCGGAGCTCTATAACAATTACTGAGTCTTTTTAGGACTACCAAAAAAAGCTATAAAATAAATTACAAATTTCATGTGAGATTTGTTTTGGTAGTGCTACAAAGACTCAATAATTATTATAGAGCTCCGGAAAGGCTGAATATATTTACGAGGGTAGATTGAAAAGTTTCTGGAATGTGCCTGACTTCGCAAAGTGCCTGACTTGCTATTTTAGGAAAATTTGTAGGCCAACATATTTTATTAAAGCTGACAAATTTTCAGACAGGTTCGTCGTTCAGTTTTTGTTTACTAGGCAATCTTGTGAAGCAAGTCAGGCACTTTGCGAAGTCAGGCATATTCCGGAAACTTTTCAATCTACCCTCGTATATATTCAGCCTGTGTTCTGTTTCTTTTAAGTTTGTATGATTTTTATAACGTAGGATGGTTTCACCAATTCTATCTTATCAGTTCAATCAATAACCTGCTAAGTTCATGTCTCTCTCACAAAATGTCAAAATTATAAACAACTCACCCTAAACACCACATGGGTTTTCAAGTGTGTTCACGGAAGCAAATCTGTGCTGATGAGAGATAAATCTCGAAACGCGTCCACAGATGGCTATCCACTTAAGGTATCGGAAAGACATGAGCTCAAAAACCATGTTATTTTTATGGTTTTTGTTGAGTGCCACGAAGGTGGACTAAAAGCCATAAAATAACTTACAAATTTCATGTGAGATTTGTTTTGGTAGTCCTAAAAAGACTCAATAATTGTTATAGAGCTCCGGAAAGGCTGAATATATTTATATATTCAGGCTGTGTTCCGTTTGTTCTAAGTTTATAATTATTTAGAATATGTCACATTGGTTAAGGCTATATCGATATCGATCGTTTCATATAGCATCTGTTATTTTGTGGATCAGATTATTTTTTATTAAGCTAACGAAGGTTCAAATTTGACAATACGATTTTCGATTTTGTTAATAAAGCACATAAATTAATGTAAATGTTCTAGTTTTTTTTTTAATTTTCTTATGTATAAATCTTGTATTAAATTATAAAATATTTTATCTACGACCACTATTGTAAATGCCTATTATTGTACAGTTCGAGGACTCTGTAAATACATCATAACACACATGTATGTAACAGTCCACGATTAAAGATAAGTTATGATTGACAATACACACGTGCGTTTGGGTTACGATTCGTTGATTAGTTGTGAGCTAGTACTATTGTTGTGCTCATAGGCATAAGCAACCCAATGTGCGCATTGTGTGGATACAAGACACATCGGGGTATGGAAAATAAAATTTTAGGGGGTATATAAAAATTGTTTAAACTATTGAATTTCCTTTCTTATTTCGGATCGAGAGGTCGTGCTGCCGCGCGAAATGTGGTCTTGATTTATCCGCTCCTAATATAACCTAATCTAACCATCCATTTTGTTCAAATCTGTAGCTACTGTGGCGTTTTTACGCGCAACTGGAGGTTTTATGTGAATTTCCATTAGTTTGAATTGTGGCACGGGGGGCGCTGAACGTTTTCACATAGAAGCTTCATTCATTTGGTTTTTTAACGATTAAATCTAACGAAAACTACAAATAAGTACAAATAAATAATAAGGTATGTAACCATTAAGAATGTATTTCTTTTAATTTCTTTAAAGTTAAATATTGTCGAGTAACAGTTATATATGAAAATACAACTGTTTGTTTTTTATAATGTTAAATAATGTACCTACAACTGGGGTAAAATTTTCCCTTTGAAGGTAACTTTGGCCCACATACCAAAAAAGATTCATCAGGGTAAAGCTCCTGATTAAGGGAAACTAGTTTCATTAATAACTAGTAGAAACCATAGATGGCAGTACTAGTTATACTTTCAGCCGGCTGTTGTGGTGGTTCATCTTTTGACCACTTCACAGTGCGATTCAAATACCAACTCGGCTAATCCTGCCATTGTTCAAGACTATTAACTTCTGTGTGTGTTACAAGTTTGGAATGCTCCATTATACCAGTGAGTAATTGTTT
Source organism: Phosphuga atrata (assembly GCA_944588485.1). Taxonomy (NCBI): domain Eukaryota; kingdom Metazoa; phylum Arthropoda; class Insecta; order Coleoptera; family Silphidae; genus Phosphuga; species Phosphuga atrata. The sequence continues at coordinate 8,227,696 of OX155896.1, read as the reverse complement.
TAACGCTTACATCATTATGAAAATAGACTATAAACATTGAATATTGGTTTATCTCTTACTAGTTTCCATGGCAAGTGTCTATGGCATTTAGTGCGGGGTAACTTTGTTCCAGTTTATGGGGTTACTTTAGCCAAGGAAAAGTTACCGCTATTCGATGTGCAGCAGTACCTACTTACCTACTTTTTTATTATTCCATCTCATTAGCTGTTGGCGAGGCTTTTTTTGAACAATTAGAGAAAAAAAGAGCAGATTATGTTGGCGCCTGCAATCCGTAGAAAGGGAGGAAGAAAACTACAGGTTCCTGCATGAAAAAGCATTTCTACTGCTGATCTGGAAGCACCAAGAAATACACCTGCGCCTTCAAAATCCAAACCTACGAAAACCTCTATACAGAAACAGCAACTTGATGAATTAAGTTCCTCTGGTTAAGACTCTCATCTGCTCTTAGAATCAGATACAGTCAGCGAAACATTTTCCGGCCTAGAAGAGGAAAGATCAACTGCCTTGAACACTTACGCCAACCTATCAAAGTTATCACCTGCAGACGTTGCAGTTGAAGATTTTGTGATTGTTTTGTTTAATGGGGACAAATATCCTAGGAAAATTGTTAAGATTTCTTAAGCAGGACCAGCCGTTGAGTGTATGGAAAGACGATTAAAGTGTTGGCGGTGGCCAGACAGAAATGACGTAGAGATTTATATCTGGGAAGACGTCTTATGTAAAATTAATCCACCCAAAATGATTTCCGAGCGAATCCAGTTTGCAGTTCCCGAGCTGGATACTTTGGTTTAAATTGTTACCTATATATTTAACTATTTACGTACTTATCTAGTTATGTAATTATCTATTTAATCAATGGGTTTTACCTTTACATGGTTACCTACCTTAGCTTCGGTTTTGTTTATTCATCTTACTTTTCATTATTGTTACCTACATGCAAAGAAAAGTAGTAAACGTTTGAATTTTGACTGTTTTGTCATATTTTCTGGACCTATATGATTATTCTCAGGAAAATTCTTGTACGTAATTAGTTGTTAGGTTTTATAATTTCGGATAACGCTGGCCTAAGTCATAAAATACCTCTCTTTCTATGAGTTACATTATTCAAGAGAAAAGTTACCCCAATAGTGGGTAACTTTTGTGGGTAACTAGTGGGACCTATTTTTTGGATTTATATTTAGGCATAGCGGACTAACAAAATCAAAGTACAGAATGCAATGTTAAAGTTTTATTTAATTCAAAGCTCAAGAGATATATCATGGTCAATTTTTGCTTAAAGTGTTCTCAAAACTATGCTCCTTTTTACAAAAACTTGTAAACAGAGGGCCAATGTTACCCTAGTTGACAGTACCTAATAATAAATAATTTTTTTACATTAAACATTTTTTTCTTATTAAACAGAAACAAATTAGTGTGGTCGTAGATAAAGTATAGTACATAACTCGAGTTGTAAAGCAACTATGTAATATGCTTCTTACATAATATACTATTATTGAATTATAGAGTAAAGTTATTGTAAAAAAGACATCGTGTGCACTTAGGTTTTTGGATACTGTTAAAACAAAGGACGGTTGAAACGAAACAAATATCTTGCGAAAGGCTACTCGGGGAGCGAGGAGCGCAAGGGGAGAACGAAGCGGCCGACAGGTTCGAACAGGAATCTGTGTTGCGTCGCTCCCACGCAGTGTTGTTGTTTATAGAAGACCATATTGTATTTTGGTACCCAAAAGTTAGTATTTTTCTTCGTTGAATTATGCTAATATTGTGTATTATATTTTAATAAGTATAAAAAGTAATGAGATGCTCTGTGACTGTGCACGGAAAAGAGGGGTAGCTATCTATGGCCACTTTGCAAGATTGCTTCCAAACCGACCAACCAACCGTCTGTTCACTTTCTGGCAAAATAAGAAGGTTCGTACGACTTGGTTGACAGAAACCGAGCAGAAGATTAAAGAACTGAAAATAACAGATCTCCAAAACAGACGAGTCAGTGAGACGCACCCTGAAGGAAGTCCGTGGATTTCATGAAAAGCCCTGAAGGAAAGATACCCCCTGGACAGAAGAGAGCAAGGAGTTACACCGGCAGGAGATGCGACAAAACTGGGCAAAAATCTAAGAACAACAAGCGTGATGCAAAGTAGGCTCATTTGCAAGGAGAAGAAGACGAATATTTGATTGAATTATAGAGTAAAGTTATAATAAAAAAGGCATCGTGTGCACTCAGGGTACACTGGGTACGGTTAAGACAGTGCAAGGGGAGAACGAAGCGGCCGACAGGTTCGAACACGAATCTCAATGTTGCGTTGCTCTCGCGCAGTGTTGTTGTTTACAGAAGACTATATTGTATTTTGGTACCCAACAAATTGTATTTTTCTTCGTTTATTTGTGCTAATATCGTGTATTATATCTTAATCAAAGTATTGAGTGTAAGTTTGTGATTTTTAGGAAGCTTGTAGATTACATAATAGTAATTAGTTTTTATCTATTATTATTACTACCATTATTATAAACAGTCTTTTACCAAAGGTGGGGCTGAGGACAGTTGAAACAATTTTTGTGGGTGCGGTTGAAACAATAAATATATCATTTTTGCTCGTTTTCTGGATGCCGAGAGTTCGCGTAAAAAATACTTCCAGAGGGCAGATTGACATGTGGTGTTAAACAGATGCATATGAGTAAGTTAAAGCTATAAATTCACTACGAAAAGCTAGTTAATTCGATGTGCAGATATACACATATATTTTGGAATGTATAAGAAAGAGGTGAGAAAATTGGCGATTGATTGAAAATTTACTATTAAGTATAATTTATCGCCACTTAAAACTTGGGAAGGCAACCAGAAATGGCCTCTCAAGGGCGGCTAGCTTTAATAAAACGATGGTCAATGGTTTTTTTATATGGCGAGCTCCATTACAGCATTGGCCGTTTCTCGCATCCTAGATTCTATCTTCTTCTATCTGCCCAATCATTTTCTTCGAGATCTCTACTGGTCATAGCTTCTTCAGCTGCATTTCTCCAGTTTCTTCTGGGCCGTCCTCTCTTTCGGCTTTCTGCCAGGTTCCAGTTCAATACCCTTTTTGGCCAACGTCGATGGTTTTTATGACAATTTCTCCATTGTCATGGACTAGCATAACTATGAGCCCAAAAATCTATATAATACCGATGAAACAGGCATAACAACAGTGCAAGAACCTGATAGAGTTGTAGCTAGACGTGGTGCTCGTCAATTAGGTTCAGTAACTTCAGCTAAAAGGGGTACATTAATGACAGAAATTTTCGTAGCAAACGCCATCGGTAATGTAATTCCTCCATTTTTGTTTTTCCGCGAGTGCGTTACCAAGACACATGTAGGGAATGGGCCAATAGGGTCTGCTGAAACAGCAAATCCCTCTGGTTGGATGCAGGATGTATCACACATGCATTTCCTGGAACACTTCAAGAAACATACAAATGTATGTCTATCACATAAAGTGTTACTCGTTCTTGATAACCATTCCTCACACATTCATATTAATGCACCGGACTTTGTCAAGAACAACGGCATTATTTCACTGTCTTTCCCTTCCCATTGCTCACACAAACTCTGCAGCCACCTGAGTGATCTGCATGTGGCCCTTTAAATAAAGCTGGAAATTCGAGTTGTGATGCGTAGATGCATCAATTTATGACATTCCGGGGATTGTAGCGTCTGTTATGCCCTTTTCTCTGTCATCACCCAACTACATTCAATCCGGTTTTGGCAAAACGGGAATTTACCCATATCCGGCATCTATTTACTGAGCTTGATTGACTAAGGTAACGGATAGACCTATCTTCGAAATACAACTGAGCCTGCAGTAGTTTCTACATTGAATGTAAATCCATCTAAGGATTAAACGCCGCGATTATTGCCTTCTATTTTAACTGAGGAATTACAAGACGAGACAACTTTAGAGACAATTTGTTATCAATAACTCACCAGTTCCAACAACTGAGCAAGAACGCGTTGATGAACGATGAGTAACTTTGGATGTACCACTTAGACGTTACAGCAGCATTATAAATCCGGAATCTTCACCGAAACCGTCTACAAGAGCACAAGCAATTTCTAATTATCCTATTGTATTTACACTAGAAGCAGTACGGTCAATATCGAAAGCTCTCCCAAGGAAATCTAAGGCCGTAAATTGAGAAAGTCTAAAATTTACACTGATACATCAAAGATAGAAGAAATGAGATAAGAACATGAAGCAGGAATGAAACGGACTAAAGCTAAGCAAGTTCAGAAAAGATTTGATGGAAGAAATGGTAAACAAAATACTTGAAAAGGAAAAAAGTAATCATCATCATCATCATAAATTAGCCTGTCGTAGTCCACTGCTGGACGTAGGCCTCCCGTGACTGCTTCCACATCTGTCGGTCTTGCGCTGCTTGCATCCAATTTGATGGATACGTTTAATATCATCGGACTATCTTGGAGGTGGGCGTCCTCTGCTTCGGAGAGCTTCATGTCTTGGTCTCCATTCCATTGTTGGTCTGGTCCTTCGGTTATCCTTCATTCTCGCAATGTACCCTTCACAGTTCCACTTCAAGTTATGTTATTCGTTTCGCATCTGATATACCTCCCGATCTTCTCCGGATTTCGGTGTTAGGGATTCGGTCTCTAAGGGATAATCCCAACATGGATCTCTCCATTGCAAGTTGGGTTACCTTGATCTTACTGATTACCTTCTTTGTTAGTGTTGATGTCTCTGCACCATATGTTAAGACGGGGAAGACGCATTGGTCGAAGACTCTACGTTTCAAATAGGTTGGTAAGCTTCACTTAAATATATGTTTCAGTTTCCCACACGCGGCCCAAGCTAATCCTATTCGTCTTGATATTTCACACGTTTGGTTATCTCTGTGTATGCGGATTTCATGATTTCATGCCCTAGGTATTTATATGAGGTGGTCTCTATGACTTCGACTCAATCTACGGTTATACTATTACTCACTACAAGATTGGTCATCAACTGAGTTTTTGCAAAGTTGATCTTTAGTCCCACATTGCGTGAGGCTATATTTAGGGGTTATATCATCATTTTTGACTGGTCGATGCTATCCGCTATAATGACTATGGCGCCTGCCAATCTGAGATGACTGAGGTAGTCCCCATTTATGTTAATGCGTAGGTGTTGCAGATCAATAGATTTAATCATGTATTCGAACAAGTTAGTAAAAAAAGCTCGAAAAAATGTAGTACACAACAGGAAATGTCATCTCAAGAGGAAAAATGCTGCTGTATTGTTTGTCTGACACTATATGCAGAGAGCAGATCCGGAGAAAAGTGCACCACTTGTAAATAGTGGGCTCACGAAGAGTGCACAGAAAGTGGCCCTAGCTATGTTTGCCACAATTGCGAATCTGATTGATCCCTAAGCTAAATCTTTGATTGAAAAATGCTTCCTTTAAGTTTTTACTTCTGTTGATTTGGTATTGAATTTTTATTATTTGTTAATTGTGTTAATTGTATATTACACGTTTATTACACAAGGTTGATTTAGAAATATAAACCTTAAAGACTGATTATTGTTGTCATACGGTGACAAAATTATGCTTATAATAAGAATTAATGACAAATGAAACATGTTCCAATATAATATTTTGTATGATTTGCATGCGTTTTACCCGACACCAATCACTGTTTCAACCGCCCCATCGTACAGCCCACTGTATTGAACCTTAATAACTCATGCTCATAAAAAGTTAGTTTCTTGTACCCTTTTTCGGCAATCCAGCCGATTGCCGAAAAAGTGGACACAAATAGAATACATTTCTATACATTTGAAATTTTGGTTACAGGGGTTTTCTAGGCCGTTGAACACGAATCAGTTATTACAATGTTCAAAAACAAAATGGCACATCCAATATGGCGGACATTTTTTCGAAAACTTGACAAACTTTGACTTTTACAAAAGTTGGTACTTATGGGTTTTATTAGGTCCTTGATTACGAATCAGTTATCAGAATTTTTTTAAACAAAATGGCGGATCCAATATGGCGGCTAATTTTTCGAAAAACTTTTTACAAAATTGCCTACTTAGTTTGTATACGTCGTTGATCAGCAATCTACTGTCAACATTCCAAAAAACAGAATGACTTCTCTAATATGTCGGACAATTGTACATAAGCAGTTCTTTAAACCTCTGATTATGAATTTCCTATCAAAATTGTAGAAACCATAATGGTTTCTCGAATATAGAAAATTCCAAATTGTATATTTGATATTGTATATGAAAAATAACTGGACAATTTTGAGTGCTGCTTAAAATAATTGTGAATATCTGATTCTTTAATCAGAATCTTCGCTACTATTAGACGATTCCATCACATTATTTGAATTACTAGTCCTCGATCGTGAATCTCGATCGTAAAGAGACAACAATTTCAAAGCTTCGGCAGACAAACTTTTACTGCTTTTGGGGTATTTCCGGCCCATGCTCGACATATAAGGGTCGGATGTAACAAGAAGTCGGCTATTATTCAGAATATGGGAATTGTGGAGTTACCTTCACTAACTGTTGCTAATAGTCTTCCAAAGTGTATTTATAAACGTGGAAAGTAAAAATGAATCTTCTACGTCGGCCGGTTCAAGAAATATCCGGGCTTTTGTAATCCAAAAAACTGACAATTTTTAATACAACAACAAATATAACTGCAACTTCTGTCCAGTTAATTGACAGAAAATATGTTTATACAGCAGATCCGCTGTTGCCAAGTTCAATTCTTTTGCAGGGATTATACTTTTTTTCTGTGTCGCTACAATTTAAGTATTATATGTATTAAATATATTTAATTTTATTTTAATTCTTGCGCAGGGGTCATGTTTATCTTCTATGTATTCTTCTTCTTCTTATGCATATTCACTAATGAATGATTGCGACCACGATAATGACTAGAATGTCGTCATCATGTGGTTCTCTTGGGAAGTATAATGGAGGTGATTTCCCGTTATCTTCCTCCATGGGTATGAAATTACATTTCCTTAATTTCAGTTCTAACGGTTATACCGCCGTGACTCGGTCGCCAGAGCCTCATCTGGTATCTAGCAGGGTGTGTCGGATGGTCTCTACTAGGCCATCATGCCGCACGCATGTGGTTTAATTGAGAGTTGGTTAGGTCAGGTTGTCCAAAAGAGAATAGATCAAGAACGCATACAGCGCAGCAGCGCGAACTCTCGATCCAGAGTTCGCGCTGCCGCACGCATGTGGTTTAATTGAGAGTTGGTTTGGTTAGGTTGTCTGAGAGAGAATAGATCAAGACCGCATACAGCGCGGCAGTGCGTACTCTCGATCAATCCACATACGCACGGTAGCGAAAATGTGGCAGTTTAATTTTTTTTAAATAATTGAAATAAAAAACATAGGCGTAGTGAAAATTAATTATCTGAGAAATATTGAAATACTTAAACTATTATTTTTAATTATATTTACAGCTTAATTTAATATACTTACGTCAGAAAATTTATTTTTACTACGCTTATGTTTATTTCAAAGTTACTGTAATGCGCGTGCGTTATTTTACGCGTGTTATTTGTCTGTTTATTTATCTAGAAGGTTAAACAAAATATTTTGTTTAAACAAAATAAGTTTTGAGAAGAGCTTTTTTAAGTAGCAAGGAGTTACAAAAATAATGGCTTCTTCAAAAATAGATTATTTAAGTTTATTACAAATTAATGAAATTTTAAATGACTCCAAAAAAAAATTACAAAATTAGTAGAGTGGGGATTAATTCCAGCAGAGGAGAGTTACAAATGTTTGAAGTGTGGTGGTGTCTTAAAATTAACTAAAGACGTTGAAAGGTTAGTAGTTGTTTTTTTTATTATTATATTTTGAATATTTTTTAATGTATCCTTAAATTTTGATGTAAAGATATAGTAATTTTTTTATTGTAGAGTGGATGGTGTTCGTTGGCTCTGCTCCAAGAAAATTAGTCAGGAAGGTGAAAGGAAGAAAACCTGTGGTAATATAGTTGAATTCCGACGTGGCACCTTCTTTGCCAAGTCAAAATTGCCATTATTGAAGATACTTGGGTTCGTTTCTTTTTGGGTTCAAAATGCATCATTGACATTGATCGGCAGACAATTGAAGATGTCCATGCCTACATTAGTTGATTGGGCATCATCAACTTGAGAAACTCGGTGGTCTTAATAAAATCGTTGAGATTGACGAATCCAAGTTCGGAAAGCGCAAATATCATAGGGGTTACAGAGTGGAAGGACAGTGGGTTTTCGGCAGTTACGAACGTGGCACTGGTCGCGTTTTTATGGTAGCCGTTGAGAAACGCGACTCTGATACTCTTGTGCCTTTAATCGAGACATGGATAGCTCCGGGTACGACGGTTATCAGTGACTGTTGGAAGGCCTATAGCGGTCTCAGTGACTATGGCTACAAGCATTTATCAGTTAATCATTCAATTAACTTCGTAGATCCCGTAACTGGGGCACATACAAATGCCATAGAGTCATCTTGGAGGGCCGCTAAATCTTCCATGTCATCATCTGGTCGTACCAAATCACACGTACCCGGTAATCTTGCTCGATACATGTTTCAGAAGAGGTGTAAAGAGCTTCGGCTCGATCCCACTCTGGAACTTTTCCGCATGGCAGATAAGTTGTACAATCCCGTACATCCCCTGCCAGAAGGAGGACTTGGTAAGGATTGTGACACAGATAAGGAATACGAGGATGACGTTGACTAAATCACAGTTAATTAGTAAGTTTTTTAACAGTTAAAATTGCAGTTTTTCTGTTAATTTTTTTTCCTTTTTATAGTGGTCTTTAATGCCCTCTGGTTCTCAATCGCTATCCCTTTGTCTGTCCGCTCTCCAGGTTTTAAATTGAGTTCGGACATTGTTTTCGTATGGATTTTTTGCATTTTGATTTTTTAGATTTTAGAGGATTTTTTTGTGATTGTGATGTGGTTGATGCAAACGAGAATATTGAATATTTATTTTATTTATTTTTTTGATATGTATTTTTTTATCAGAATGGTATTATGTTTTTCTATTATCAAAATTTCAATTAATTTGTATTTTTTGTTTAAATGGTAATTTTTTTATAAAATTTTTGGTTAAACTGTGTTTTGTTTTTAATATTTTGCAAAAATTACAATTTTTTTTGTCAAATTCAGTTTATAATATTGAAATATAATAAAATTACAATTTGTTTATTTTATCAAATTCACAATGTATTTTTTGGATCAGTAGGAGAGACAGACCCGTGACTGGTAGCGCCTCCGTGGTATAAATTGAACTAACGTAAAACACACAGGGGCGGGAACACAGTTTGGTAGTGAATAAATATTAAGGTTAGTAGGAAAAATAATTTAAAATAACAAAGCAAAGCGGGTAGATAAATCAAGACAACATATGCGCGGCAGCGCGAACTCTAGATCCATTATAGGACAAAGTGGCAAGGACCGTTGGTTTTACCTTGGTTAGATTAGGTTGTCCGCCGCGAAGCGGGAAGATAAATCAAGACAACATACGCGCGGCAGCGCGAACTCTCGGTCCAATGTAAGGTTTTATCTGTTTTTTTTTTAATTTCAAAATTTAATTTGTATTTTCCAGATGGAGGATCTGGCGATTTTTTTTTATTTAATTTGATGAAAAGTTTAATTTATTTACTTTTTTCCCTGGATATATTACAAGTTTTCATACAAGCAACTCATCTGTATTTTTTAGGGATTTATTATTTGTATTCAACATTTCAATTTAGAACAACTATTTCACCCGAAATATGCAGGTTCGATTAAATGATATGATGATTAGTACAGGCAGATGAAAACAATAGTTACTACATTTTCTAGTTACAAAATAAACCCCTCACAAAATTATTTTTCACTACGTCTATGTTCTGCTACAACAATGTGCATGCGCAAAACTTTCAAATAGATGTGAAGTTGCAGACGGGTCTGTGTCTCCTTCGCTACCTATTTTTTTAATAATACCGTCAAGGGCCATAAATTTAAACGCACTGCTGCTCCTATATGGTCTAAAATAAGATAAAGTTGCAAGAAGTATTGAGTTAACCTGAGTTAAACCAATTAGAATGAAATTAGAATTAAAAATTAAATTTATATTTCAATGTTGTTGTAAGTGTATGTGCAGAGATTGTATATTGAAGTGTTTACCAGAACAAGGTAAAATAAAAAGATAAAATTGGCAACGTCGGTTGGGCTTCTCCTGCACTTTTTGTTTGACAAGTAATTAGAGAGGTTAGGCAGGGAAGGAAAATATTAACTGTTGCGTCAAAAAAATGTCATTTTTTTATAACCCCGTATATTTTTTGAATAAATCGACGTAGAAGCTTCGTTTTGGCTCTCTAAGTTTGCAAATACTCTACGGAGGACGATTAGTAACAGTTATTCAAGGTAAAAATCCGCCAACCCCCAAAAAAATGGAAATTCCCATATTCTTTACAAATTCCCAAGAAGTCTTTTAAATACATCTTCAATGTAGATTTCCTACATTTTTTTTCTTCCGAAATTTTCTCGATATTTTTTTATGTCTGTTACGTGTAGGTATACATACATATTTTTTTGTCTTTTTAAAGGCATTTATTGCCCTTTTAGAGTCAATTCACATTGATTTCAATTTTGACAACATTTTGCTTACGTTACCTCTGGCGTCTTGATGTATTGTAAAAGTAGATCTTTTCAATCTTCAAGAATTCATCTTCTGGAATGTGCAACATCTGCCGGCTCAGCATGAAGATTTTTTTTAAAAGTTTTAAAAATTTCATGTTGTCAAAATTAATGTCCACTTTGGCCCTGCCGGTCGTATTCGTTTCTGTAATGCAATATAAAAAATCACAACGAATGTATTACGGCTCTCACACGGTACCAAATATGCATAGGCTCCTTTCGGCATGCAACTCTTAAGAATTCTGATATCATAGAGTATTATACACCCAGTCTATTACCTACGCTATAAACGTGAAACTAGCCGGGATAAATTGGGCGATTAACTATTTTTACAGTTTTGTGTCAGTAAATTATTTAAAAATAGGTTTTCTACTCGCAATTTTCAGTTAGCCACTGAATGAGCATAAACTATTATTTAATAATGTAAAAAGTATACAAATATTTGACATACTTTTAGGATTACCCTGCATTGAGCAGATTTGATTTTGCACACAGAAACAAAAAATTAGGAGCACATTAAGCGGACAACGTTTTTCGATGCGAATTCACCCGTCATATAAATGTCAAAAGTATGTAACTTCGGGATGCTCCGTAGCCGCCGGTTTTGTAACCAGACGTCTTAACTTTCTTTAATACATGCCCAGAGACTTCATCTAGAAGATAATACAAGAAAAAAGGTATATTTAAAATTTAGATTTTTTCATTTTTGTCCACTTTTTCGACAATCCAGCCCACTGTGCGCCCGCCCCTGGCATGGGGACGATTGAAACAAATCGGGTTTTTTTTTAATTTTGCATACTTATAGCACCCCAGAAACTAATATTACATAGCCCGTTCGCAGTTACAAACGCGCTATTGAATTTGACCAATCATTTTCGTCGCTTGGTTCATAAACAACAATACTATGAGCGATAAAAGCCAAAACGTTTCAACCGTACCCAGTCTACCCTACTTTTGGAGGGTTAAAGTAGTTTAGTTCACTTCACGGAAAAAGTACACTTTAAATATTCAGTCAGAAACTGTAAAAACTACAATGAGAGTTATCATGTTACAAATTGTTTTTTGTTAAAAGTTTCAGATATTAATTTTTGTGCTGTAACGTTTCACTCTACTAAAAATAATTTAAAAAATACAGTATCGAGATGAAATATTTCGGCGTTCATATCTCATACTCAACGAGTAATAGCAGCAACCGTAATTTTTAGTTTAAAAATAAATAAGAAATATTATACTACTATAATAAATAATAAAGTAATAAATACATCAGGAAAAACTCGTAAGATTTGGAGCGATCTTGATCTAGAGATCAAGATCTTGTAAGATTTTTATTAGAAAATAAGTATTAAACTACTATATATTACAGTATACGGCTACAATCTTTACAAATTTTGAAGTCGTAAGGACCCACGTTACTATTTAAACTGTAATTTCTACAGTGTGCTTTTTTCCGTGTTATTATTTAATTTGAATACATTAAGCTGGTTCAAATAAATTTAACTTTAATTTATATAGTCACATTTAAAATTTATTAAGTTTTCAGTTCATGTAATATCTTACTTCTGAACCGCTCTTAAATTAGATAAGGTCTTTTATGTTTTTATTATTAGGATTTAAGCGTAAAATCATTGCGTGCATGGATTTTTTTTCACTAATTAATTTAAAACCGAGAATTAATAAAAACTAAATTAAAAATAATAAAATGTATTTTCATGTGATACTCAAATAAATTCCGTTTGAAGTTTTGTTTGTTATTGAGTTTGATTCAACTAATATTTTAATTAAATTTCAATCATCGATTTGCGTATATGGTTTTTAATTAAATATTATTTGATGTTTTAATTGATGCACAAACATTATTTTTTTGTTAGTGTCGTATTTGTAGCAAGGCAAAAAAATATGCGCGAGGCAAAAATAGAGTGAAAATAATTTGAATGTAACTATAAATGAAATTGCGGTTTGTGAAGTACATAACATTTTCGGGCATCAAATTTGATTCGCGTAATAAACACGGTTATGTAGTAATCTCTCATCAAGGATTTTAGATTGGACTACGGTCTCGATGGCGGTTGAAACGTGACATTCCCTACATTTAAAATGGTCCAATTAAAATTAGGGTTGATATTTTCAATGATATTTCATTTTGCAACGACAAATCTCATTAGGCTGCGTCCCACACGAAAATCCTTTCCCATTATATTTCACATTCAAGAAAATTAAATTGTTCTGTTATAGAGGAGACCTGCTTATCAGATTCTTTTTAATAGAATAATATCAACTTAGTTAAATATTAATCGACATACAACACTAGAAAAACAAATTTCGAGAATACTATAAACAAAAGACAGGACTCGACAGGAAAGACCAAGCAGACCGAATTATACAAGATCTACAAAACCAATGTGACGATAGTAGACATATAAGACTAAGTCGATAATACTATACAAACAAAACTTGAGAGACGAGGCAATAATTAAAATATTAGGCACGTAAGATTACCAGAGTAGAATAGAGAGGCAAGTATAATCAAGAACATACATGTAATACTAAACGTGCAATACTAGACTGATAAGTCTAGACAGAATAAAGTAAACAATTAAGACTAAACAAAGGAGACTAGATAGACAAAGCTAGACGGATAAGACTACATAGACAAGGCTAAACAAACACGACTAAAAGGGCTCCTTCAGACCGGCACGAAACGTTTGCGTCACGAAATTTCCGCAGCCAAAGATTCGTTAGCGGCGCGGCAGCGAAATGTCAATGCCCACATCAAAACGCGATTTTTACGTGTATAGTAGCTATGATTTTCTCAGAGTAATAAGCTATGCTATTATAGGCATTAACTGCATAAGAAGGTGTTATTTTGTATCTATTTTTATTTTCTAAAACACATAAAAATCATTTTAAACTCCATAAAATTCTTGTGATTGCAGATATCACAATTTCAGCGGCAGTGAAAACACACCGGCAGCGAAACTAACCGCGCATGCAACGCTGCACTACCGCGACTATCACGGAAATCGCGCTTTTTAATCTGAACATGTACATAGGCCGCTGTGTCATTCGATCCGCCGCGATATCGCAGCGAAACTTCCGCTTCGGTCTGTAAGATCCTTAATAGTCATGATTTCCTCGGAGGGAGAAGCTATGCTTTAAGCTTTGTCTGCGTAGGATGTAGATGAATATGATGAATAAGATGTTATTTTGTGTTTATTTTTAATTTATAAAACACATAAAATTTAGTTCAGAATTAAAAGAATAAAAACGTGGCTTCATAAGACCAATGTGATTACAGAGATCATAATTCAAAACACAGCGGCAGCGAAACTAACCGCGTACTTGTCATGCAACGCTGCACTACCGCGACCATGACGGAACACGCTCCTTCAGATCTGAACATCTAACGTACTTAAGTCGTGGCGCCTGACGTGGCGTCAATCGGTCCGCCGCGATAACGCAGCGGTCGCGGCGGCGAAACTTCCGCGCTGGTCTGTGAGCACCTTAATAGTGGACAAGATTTGGCAGATTTTCATGAGATAAGAAGTCAATAATAATAATAAGTCAAGTTGTTAAAGAAGCAAAAGTATCAGAGACCAAACATTTTCGGTATTTATGAGACATTTTTTTATAATAATTTTGAGTAGCTTATATCTCAGTTAATAAAACCGCAATTTGATTGTATATTTTCTCTTATTGTAGTTAATTTATCTGGTGATCTAGTTCACGCATCATGAACTAATTATAATATTATAAAAAATTGGAAAAAATTACTATGTGAATTTTCATATTACAAAGAAAAGAATGGACGAAACTATACTATGTTCTTTAATTCACAAATTATTAATAATTTAATTATCAAATTTAATCTAATAGCTTACTCAGTATGTTTTAATTTTTTTAATTTTTATATTTTATTTTTTTATTTCAGAATGAGGTAGCTTGTACAAATTGAAAAACGTCACAATAGGAAAATAGAAAATTTAAATTACATTACATTGAGTATAAGTATAAACCGTTTTTAATAATATTCTTCTAGGTTGTAGAATGGTTGTTCTGTTAGGGCATTTTTTAGTTTTTTTCCCAAATAATGAGTACGATGGCTCTTGTCTTAGCTGGTAGGGTAAACGAATATATATATATATATATATATATATATATATATATATATATATATATATATATATATATATATATATATATATATACATATATATATATATATATATATATATATATATATATATATATATATATATATATATATATATATATATATATATATATATATATATATTCGTTTACCCTATGTTTACCTATTCGATCAGGAGCTTTTCCACAGATCGTTAGATTTGATTTTTCAAAGATAAGATCTGAGCAGCCTCTCGCATTGTAGTGATGTTGTAATTAAGATTTGTTATTATGTATATAGCAGGCCAACTCCCATATAGAAAGACAGTGTGCAGTTAGAATTTTCTATAATGCATCTAACTGCACTCTTTTGAGCTTGTAATATTTTGTGTATATGTGGGGATTGTCCCCAAACCATAATTCCGTATGAGAGTGTGGATTGAATTTCTTCGTAGTATATCTTTAATAGGATACAGCTACTAACTAGCTATGTCGTGTTCTTCTTCTTCTTGTGGTGCCATACGCTGTATAGCGCGTTGGCGTTCACGTGTTCATTGGGTAATGTTAAGTGTGCCTTCTTCGGCTCTTCTAAATATCATTACGCCATCTGCGATATTGCACCATTTCCCAATATTGCGGAGCCATGAATGCTGCCTTCATCCAGGTTCTCTTTTACCTCCGATTTTGCCCATAAGTATAGTTTTCAGCAGTCTCTATCTGGGACCTCCCAGGATATGCCCCAAGTACGATGTTTTTTTTTGCTTTACAATATCCAATATCTGTCGATGCGTATTTGATCTTTGTAAAACCTGCTTTGATACGTGGTCTACCCAGGAAATCCTGAGTAGTCTTCTCAGAATCCACAATTCTATAGCTTCGATTATATTAAGGAATTTGGCCTTTAATGACCAAGTTTCTGATCCGTAGAGCAATATTGGTCATATGTAATATTTATCCTCTCGTAGGCGGAGACTTAGGGGTACCTCCTGTCGTAGCAGGTAGGTATGGAATTTAGCAAATGTTTTTCGGGTACAAGCCACACGAATTTTAACCTCTTCATCGTTATCTCATTTATTGTTCACCGTAGTGACCAGATATTTAAACTTGTATACTCTCTCAATTTGTTTATTATCGATGTGGAGTTGTACATTGTTATGAAGAAGTCGACCTATCATCATCAGTTTGATCTTGCTTATGTTAATATCGAGACCAAATTCCTTCCTATCTCATTTATGTCTGTTATGGTTGCTTGTAGGTCTTCAATGTTATCTGCCAATAAAGCTGTGTCATCGGCATATCTTAAGTTGTTAATTGGCAATCCATTAACCTTTATGCCTCTGGGGTTATTTTCCAGTGCCAATTGAAATATCTTCTCTACATAAATGTTAAATAGCAGCGGTGAATATATGCAACCTTGTCGGACCCCTTTATCTATCGTTATTTTATTTGTGTGTAGTGCACTATGAATCCGCAGCTTTGCTTTTTGGGTCCAGTATAGTTTGTGTATTATCTGGATATCCTTTTCGTTGATTCCTGTTTCTCGTAAGGTAAGGAGATCATGTCGTACATTGTGGACTGCTTTTTGATAGTCGATAAGGCACATAAATACATCTCTTCTCTGGTCATTACATATATGAACCCGCAATTGCATGAAACAAAGGCCATCTCTCGTACCTAAACCATTTTTGCAGCCAAACCGAGTTTCGCCAGTTTCTTCTTTTCGTTTCTTCGCATTTTCGAAATATTCTCTTATGGATTATTTTCAAGAAGGCTTTAAGTATATGGGGCATGAGGCTGATTAGGCGGTGAACTTTGCATGTTTTGGCGTTTGGCTTTTTAGGGATAGCGGCAAAGGTAGAAGTTAGCCAGTCCTTTAGGATTTTACCACTATCGCGTATGTCATGAGAAAGTTTGCAAATTTGTTGTTGTTTATTGGCTTTAGTAGTTCTGTGTGTATAGTAACCTGGCCCCCTGTTTTCTTGTTTTTTAGTGTTAACAAGGCATATGTGACTTCCGATTCTAGTATAGGTGGTCCCGCAATTTTGCTTGTGTCGTTATTCGGCGCTATATTACGTACATCCTCAAACAGGTTTCGTATGTATTCCTTACATATCTTGTAGATTTCCTGCGGTTCTTTTAGAATCTGATTATTTTTAGTGATTTTTGAAGCATTCATTTTTCTGAAAGTGTTGGTTATCCATTTCAACTTTTTCTGAAAGTAAAAGTTGTCGTGTCTTGCGTGTAGATCTTTGGCTGCTGTGCACCGTTCTGATATCCATGTGTTTTTCGCTTCTCTGATCTTACGGCGAATATCTAAATCTGTATGTTACAATTTGCTAATCTCCTTTCCTCCATCATGTCAAGGATCTCCTTAGTCATTCAATTTTTCTTCGCTTGTGTCTTTTAAATGTAGCACTTTCTTTGTAGCTGTTTGTATATTTTCTTTTAAACTGTTCCATTGTTGTTCAACGGTCCCTTCTATCGATGAGTTGTTTATTATGTTCTTTTCCAACTTACTTTTTAGCTTTTTGCGCACTTCGTTGTTACTGAGTACCTCTATATCGTACTTGTTGGTCTTGGGCCGACATGTGACCCTCAAACCTGAAGATGTCTATTAGGGGGTTATGCTCCGATTCAATATAAGCTCCGGGGTATGCTGCCACTCTTTTGATATTATTTGGTATCTTTTTTTGACCAGGAAGTAGTCAATTTGATTTCGCACTATATGTCTACCATTATCTTGGGGCGATTTACATGTATACAGTCTCCTTGGCAGTAGATTATAAAATGTATTTTTAATGATTTTGATGACAAGCTCTTTTTCCGAGCAGAATTGTAACAATATTTCTCCCCTTTCGTTTCTATCTCCTAGTTCGTATCATCTACTTATCACCCTGTTAACCGAGTCACCTCCAACTTTTGTATTAAAGTCGCCGAATATTGTACGAATATCTTTCTTTTTGATTGTTCTTTAAACATCCCGCAGTTGCTCGTAAAATTGTTTGGCTTCGTCGACGATTTTTCTGCAGTGGGTGCGTTCACTTGTATTATATTTATGTCTATCGGCTCTCCCTCTATCTAGAGCAAAATTATTATTTCAGAGTAAGGTATGCCGTTTTTAACATATTTCTTAGGTGAGTCTTTTATTAAGGTTCCCACTCCGCTTCTGTGGTTAGCATCCTTCTCATCCGCTCCCGCGTAGTAAACCGTTGTCCCATTCTGTTGATATATTCCGCTGTTTGCCCTTGTTCCGCTGATTCCCAAGATGTGCAATTCAAGTCTTTTAATTTCCTTAGTTGCGTTTGCGAGTTTTTCTGCGGCGTACAAAGTACTCACATTCCAAGTTCCAATCTTGTCCTTCTCTTCACTATAACAAGCCGGGGGATTCTTTGCACCTCCTGATTATTTAACACATGCCCTGAACTGAAGGCTATTTTTCAAATATTTCCTGTCATAATAAAGTTTGTGAACACATTATTATCTGGGGATATCCCAAGGGATCTTTAATGCAGTGGTTTCCCGTTACCTTCTGCATCTCCTTGCCGTTGGCCAATTTTTGACTCATCCGCTTTTATTTACGATTTCTCGTTCCTGGGACAGGAATTTGCCCTTATTCTCGATAGCTCTTCCATCCGTAGATGTTGGCAAATTGAGAGGGGGAATAAATAGTCCCCCTCTCAAATTGCCAACATCTACGGATGGATCTGACAGTCACTGAGCCGACAGAGCCTCGTTAGTTGTCTAGCAGGGTGTACCAAGTGCAGGTGAAATTCTCCTTTAGGCTGACATTTGACGTTTTCCCATCACCCCTTACACCCCACGACTAAGCAGACAAAACCAAGCAGATCGTCAATATCAGATTGATCGGCAGAGGACTCTATAGACAGAATAGACGAGCTGGACTATACTATAAGTACAAAACTAACAAACTAGATTAAATAGGCAAGTTTGTACAAACAAATAACTCTACACATACCAGATTAAACTAGATCGACAAAGAAAGACTGAGCAGACATTTCTAGATAGACGATACACCAGAGACAAGTATCCAAAAAATAGACGTGTAAGCGGAGACTGATACAATTAGACAGAGAAAATTCGTCCGACTAAGTTGTTGAATTAAGACACACAAGGCATGAAAATACGTAATTATAGAATATGCAAACATGTTGAATCACTAAATCTGTATATATAGTTGGCTATTTTGGTAGTAAATATTGCCATAATCTCTGAAACTGTGATATATTTAGGCGATTAGAAATTTATGATTATTCGACATAATACGCAAATATACCTTTGCGTGCGCTAAACCGGGAAATTAATAAAATAAAACAATTTGTATAATTGTGTTATTAAGGTAGTATTAGGAAATTACGCCGCGAACAAAATACTAAATAATTCAGTCCTACGAATAGTCGGGCGTGAAAGCTCATTGCATTTCGCTGTGTTGTAATCCGCGATTCTTTTTAGTTTTGTTTCTATTTTTGTTTTCTTGTTATTATTATACTCGGTTCGCTAACTCTCTCGCTCTTTCTCTCCCACCCACCTAAACGTTGGTTTTTCTGTCTCTTACATTTGTTTGTGGTTGAGTAAATTTAAAATCAGATTTACGCGACGTTTATTAAGTAAGTGTTTTGCAGAAACCCTTTTTTAAATTAGATTTTAAATAATATTTGCAGTAATTCCTTTATAATAATTATTAGTCAGTTTGCAAATAAAACTGCGCAGATAATATGGTATACAAAATATAAAATGTATGTATGTATACGAATGGAGATTGAATTATGTATCTCAAATAAGAACAACAATGTAAGTAATCTTATATTTTTGAAATTTGTATAACGGTCGATTCCCATATGCACGACACTCAGCTACGCGACGTCGTGCGACATCGCCTGTCTAATTATGATTACATTGTTTTAAATAGGCACGTCGCGTAGTTAATAGGCACGTCGCAATGTATTCATTATTTGACAGGCCAAGTCACGTGACGCCGCGTAGCTGAGTGTCGCGTATATTAGAATCGGCTTTTAATCTGTTGTTTAGTGGATTAGTTTAATAGATTTATTATATAATTTTCAATCTAAATTGCAGCGAGTGACTCTCTTAATTTTAAAAATGTTATTAATTTGTAATGTCTAATTTAAACTAAATTTTATGGTCCAGAGGGTATTAGTTATAATCGACGGTAATTTTATGTCCAGACAAATTTAATGTCACCTTAGAATCCCGCAGTAAATATCGCTTCTATTGCCCTACGTGGACATACTTAAATTTATTTAAGATTACTTAAACTGTTTTATTCCGAATTACATTCGAAGTATTTCTCTAAAACATATCTTGTATGTTTTCATTGGTAATTGGAATATTTTAGGTGGAAAGCGAACATTATGGATGAAGTGGACACACATATTATCAAAATCCTTTTATATTTTATTTATTCTTTATCCTTCTAAAGAGACAAGATAGTTTTATGCGGAAATTTACTCAAATGCAATAGCATTCATATATAATATTTGACAATTTATTAACTTAGTTTTTCAAATTTGACCTTCAGGACGACTCTACCCGACTAGGAAAATAGTGAGGCACGCCGAAAGATCTATACGGGCCAGCGCACTGTGGTATAAAATCTCAAAATCTGGCCATAAATAAAAGGTTTCATTCTATCCACACCAAATTTCGTATTAAAGGGTTTTTTGGGTCGCTGATTACGAATTTGGGTTCCATTTTTCCAAAAACAAAATGGCGGATCCAATATGGCGAACATTTTCCTTAGAAAATGTTTCCATATGGCGAAAATTTGACAGAAATGAGATTTTTGGGGCACTGATTACGAATCTAAGTTTTATTTTTCCAAAAACAATATGGCGGATCCAATATGGCGAACATTTTCATGAGAAAATGTTTTCATATCTTGACAATTTGATAGTCCACATCCTACTAGATAGTCCACATCCAATAATTAGCGATAATGCCTCATCATCAGAAAGTTGTTGGTCTTGGACAAATTGTAGAGATTTTCTATATTTGGAAGGTTCTGATGGACTGCAATACGTGATGTCATGTAAAACCTGTGCCGCAGCCGATTTTCCCTCTGCTCTCAAACTAATTCGCCCTAATATGCCAGTTCTGCGCTGCTCCTATCTTTTCGAATGTCCTCTGTCCTTCTGCGTTTTGTTCTCGCACTCGCTTCGGATAAGGCTATGGAAGGCCGACTCCGGCTAGCCGCAGAGGTCGATTGTTGAGAAGGTTCCGATAGCGATTCGTCAGTGAAGATGATAAACTTGTCTAGCCAGTCCTTAAATTTATTTAGGATTTTGTCTTCTATGCGAGAAACTTTCTGCCACTTCACGTGCATTTATTTCTCTCACAGATATTGTCAACTCAACTCAAAAGTGTATTTCAATTTATTATTCAATTCTCTTTCCACGGTAATAAACATTTCACTTATTTTGTCACCAAAACGATCTTTCAGTAAATAAAAAAATTCCTCCTCTAGATAATTCTTTTGTCACTTGAATCTGAAATAAAAAAAGTTAATATATTAAAATAAAAAAATGACTTCAAAGAAATTGTTTTGAAAACAAAAACTGCACTAAAAAAAATTCGTGCCCCAAAAAATTTCATCCTCTATTTTCACCCTTAGGGGTGGTTCTTTTTTTTCAAATTTAAATGGGACCAATCGTGAAGTATACCCTAAGTAAATAAAATTTGTCGGTTATTTAGTCGGTGCATTATAAAATATAAATGAGAGAATTTCTCAATTTAATAAATAATTTGATAAAAAATTATGCTGAAGGCAAAGTAGCAGCTAGCAGCAGCCAATTCTTGATTTTCTCAAACAATAATTGTCTAATAAAACAAACTTGAGCAAATTTAGAGCACTCATTTGCCCTCATTTTTTTGTATCTTTCCATAAACTTGAATCTTCGAGTTCAAAGCGTTGTAGTTTTTGCTATGAATTATTCTTAAATACTTGTTACACAATAGCAATCTATTTACAGCCAATGATGTATTTAAATTCTACATACCTTTCTGAGCCTCAGCCATTTTGCAAAATTAAATTCGAAATTTTTTTTACCATTTAATACACAATCAAAATTTCACGTATTTCCACTAACTTTCGCGCGCACGATTCTACACACTCAACTGCTTCGTTTAGTATGAAAGTTTGGGTTGGTTTTTAATACCTGGTTCATTTACTTCCCGGAATCCGATGGTCCCAAGGGTTCTTTAATGGGATGCATTCTTGGAATCGGATTAAAAAAATATTATTTTTCGGGTTTTTGGCCAGTTTCTTGGAATTTTATCCCACTGTGCAGCGTTGCCATCCGTACGATAATTATCGTATTTGTACTATAATTTGGTGCTACTGTACGATGTAAGATAGCGATTGACTATCGTACGTAAATATAGGATAATATTTAAATCTTGTACGATACGTACGATAATATTTATATATCGAAAAAAATGTGTTTTTTCAATCAACAAAATGAATTTTTACAAATAAGATTTTCGCGCTTCTATTTGCACGCATACAAAAGTTTTGTTAAGCCTATACAATCGGAGACTTTCGTCCCTTCTATTGGTCATTGCGGTGGATGCTATGCACCGTGGCTCGGCGATTGAGAGAGGGCCGATGTATAGCGTTTTTTTAGCTTCACAAAAAATAGATCCCCAACTGGTTTCTTGCACCCAGCCCCCTTATAGAGAAGGCCGTCTTTGTGCCAAACCGTACGTTAGGTATGGTACATAATTTATCATATTGTGGGATAATTACAGTATTATTTAGAATGTCACTTCTATGAATCAAATGTTACAATCGACCATAGTTTAGGTTCTCGTTATCCCATTGGCTAGTCAAAAATCTACTAGGTTACTCTTCATCGCCGTGATGCTATTGGTTAGCGTTAGATTTTCATGACTTCGCTTTTAATTCTGTTCTTTTCAGTACAAGTTTATAAATCGTTACAATTGGTAACTATTAACATACTTTTGACGGTGAACCTGGAGCAAAAACACATAAAAAAAATAAATTGCACACAAGAAGCATCGCCCTCAAAAATTCAAATTTGTATGGCTACAAGCTGATGAATTCCAAACGTGACTTTGTAAGGTTTATGATAATAAATTGAGGGCAAAGTATAACTTATGCAATATCAGTTTTAAATCAGAGTTGATTGTGATTAAAATCCACATGAAACACCAAGGGCATGAACGTAGGAGACTTTTGTAGGTACAGACTACAAATAATCAGTACTTAAATCAGTACAGAAAACTGACAATGAAAGTCTATTAACAAGGACTCCAAATTGTTGACCTATAAATTGGAGATAAAATTATGTGGTTTCTTTGCAGAACATAATATATCATTTACAGTGTTAAAACAACTGTCACGGATTCACCAATTGTACTATAAATGCAGTCGAAGTCAACGAAGGGGACTGAGATAGTAAAGAATGTTCTAGTCCAAATGCAAGAGACCATTTGCAAGAAAAATTTAAACTTAGTCGCTTCAGCATTCTGAGTGATGAGTCTACAGACATTCGGGGCATTCAAAACATGTGCATTATAGTCAGGTAAAATATGAAAAAATGTAAAATACATAAAAAAAAAAATCATTTTGTAATATCACTTAAAATAATCGAAATTCAGTTCTTGAAAAAGCTGCAGACGATGCAGCAGCTCTTCATAATAACATTAATTTAATGTTTTTAAGAAATATCGTTTTTTTTTAAATGTTTGGAAATGTACGATAATTTTTGCAAAAGTACGATAATTTTACGCCCATGGTACGATCAGCGCCACCTTTCAGGCTGCTAACACTGATACGGGCCTAATAAGGCTTTCGAACCCGAAATAAGGTTTTCGAACTATGGCAAGCCTCATTCGAACTTTGTCCCGTCCTAATTACGAGAGCCTAATTTAGGAAAATCTTAACTTCCTCCTAATGATGCCTTCTGTACTGTTACCGAACTTTGGCAAGCCTCATTCAAACCTTGTCTGGTCCTAATTAGGAAAGCCCAACATCGGAATATCTTTGGAAATCGTAACTTCCACCTAATGAGGCCTTCCGAACTGTTACTTAATTTTTGCAAGCCTCATTCGAACCTTGTCCCGACCTAATTAGGAAGGCCTAACTTCGGTTTATCTTTGGAAGTCCTAACTTCCAACTAATGAGGCCTTCCAAACAGTTACCGAACCTTTCTATTAGTTTCATTACGCGCATGCGTCCACACACATCATTTTTCCAAAAGACTATTTCCATACTTGACCAAGATATAGATTCAGATACTTATTATTCTTTTAAATACTTTACAGTGCATCGAACATCGTCATCATGACTTTTTTTAAGATTTACTTTTAAGCTGTGTTTTTATCTACACTTGCTTCTCATTTACAACAAAAGTTATCGGACACGCGAACCTAATAAAACATAACCTAAAAAAGCAATCTATGTCGGCAGATAATCCCTTGAGTAAGAGATCACAAGATAATAGTATGTATGTCCTCTGTGTTGGAGAAATAAAAAAAGAAGAAAGTAATTAAGAGGGCAAGTAGAAAACAATTAAATTATTTTCTTTAAAAACTTTTATAAACCATTTTAATGAATTTATAAATTAATAGAAACTAATTTGCGCCCCCCCGCGCCGTAATTCAAACTAACGGAAACTGACATTAAACCTCCACTGGCGTATAAATCGTTGGCTACACATTATTTAGGGTGAGTACGAAGAATTTTATTAATAATTTTAAACTTATTTTACAAATTCATTTATTCACATTTTCTCAATACAATTGACCTCGAAAGAAATAGGATAATATGGCAGGGACTTAACCCAGGTTAGATTAGGTTGCACACCGCGAGGCGTCAGATTAATCAGGACCTAATACGCGCGGCAGCGCGAACTCACCATCCAAAATAATTCAGAATAATGTGGCAAGGACTGTTGGTTATTCTGCCATTTCACGGTGTGCAACCTAATCTAACCTGAGATAGGATATATAAACTTAGTTCCTTATCAACGAAATCTATAAATATTGAGGGGATAAGATCATTTTAAACAATTTTTATATACCCCTACAAATTTATTTTCCCTATGCTCAAATGTTTTGCCCGCAATGCGCATGTCCACAATGCGTACTTAAGGTTGCCTTAATCTGTGATGTCCTTTACTCCCTTTTTACCATTAATTTACCGAGTGAATATTTACTGACAAATAGTTCTAAATTATTATCACTTATTCGTATGCCTATTTTTTAATGACTCATTTAAAGAGTGTTAAGTTACTATTAATGTTTTTGTTTTAATAAAAACATTTGCTTTAAGTTAACCCTAGCTACTACGGTATAAGCTAGTAAGTATTAGCTTACATGACTCACAAAATCACACGATTAAAAACCGCGACGGTTAAGCGGTAGTGCGGTCTAGGCCTTATGGCGAGCCCGCACTACGGTTTTTTGCAGCGAGCGTTTAGCCGCAATAACTGCGAGACCGCTCGAGAAGAACACACTACGCTATTAAAATCAGTTGCGGGAAGAAACAACAAGTGAGGCCGCTTGTATTAGCTTATACTACTATACCCACAGACTATACCCACAGACTATACTATACCCACAGAATCACACGATTAAAAACTACGGCGTTTTAACCGTAGTGGGGCCTCGGCCTTAAATTGTTTGTTACGGTTCTATCAAAATTTATTAGTTTGATTACTTTTTCCCATCCTTCATTTAACAAATGAGCGTTTAAGTTACTATTAATATGTTTTATGATTCCTTTATAATTGCATTAAACTAATGTCTTGTAGCTTTGTGAAAAATTTAGAAAACAAGCTCTCAACGAAAACAGTAAGTACAACATTTTGTTCGTACAAAATTCGTTGTAATGAAATATATTCGCATTTTAACCACAGGAAAAATTGGAAAATTTGGACCACATCTAGTAACAGTTGGTTTGCGAAGTTTTTCCAAATCAGCCTTCCCAATTAGGAACGAAGCCGGGCGTGCGTTATAAATATGATGACGGCCGAATGCGGTTGCCTAATTTGAAACGAACATGGAATTCGACATGCCTAATCCGTTTCTAATAAAAACCGAAATGAAACTCCTAGTCGGGTATAAATATCACATTTTTGGTTTGTGACAGAAGGATACGAGTATTGTTCTTTTCATTCTTTATTATTTCTTGCTGCTGGATATCAGATACATTCGATTATTGCTTCGGTGCATATCGGTGCAAGTGTGGCTTCCGAATGTTTACCGAATTAGGCTTCGTAATTAGGAACGAATTTGGACGTGCGTTTCAAAAGTGATGGGGGAATTATGCGGTGGCATCATTCGGATCGAACTTGGAGTTGGGCATGTCTTATTCGCTCCGAATAAAAATTGAACTGTGGGGTGCGTGAGTGGCTATCTCGCAGTAAAATAGGCATAGGGTTTTTTTCACAGAGAGGTTTAATATATTTACAGATTTACAAGGGGTGAATGGCTAGTTGGGGTTGTCTGTGTGGAATCTGCACGGCGACAGAGTTGGGTCCTGGTAGTTAGTGAAGCGACGTTTTCCTGGGATAGGCGATATCCGGCTGATGCCCAGTGTACAGGGCTGTGGGTGAGCGGAGTCGGTTCGACTGGCGATCTTTTCGTCCTCACACGGGTGCGAAAATGGTCACATTTTGTGTTTGCGACGCAAAGATACGTGTGTTGTTCTTTTCATTCTTGAATAATTTCTTGCTACTGAGTAACAGATAAATTCGTTTATTCCTTCCATTTCTTCCTATACTGCGCTTGCTCAGTGCTTTGCCTCTTCTTGCCTCTTCTTCTTCATTCTGTATTTGAATGCCGTTCCAGCCTATTTAACCCTTTCGCTACGGGGTGATTTTCTAAAAGTCGTGCTCTGTGTACGGCATGCTGAGGGTAGTGCGGATTCGTACTGTTCCCGTAGTTAGGTACTTACTCTTTGCGTTTAAATGCGGTTCCCGCAGTTTATAGTAGTTTTATTTGTTTCATTTTAGTTTCTTAATGGATAACCAAAATAATACGCAATTCAGTTCTTCGTAGGCTTAGCGTACGTCCGGAATTACAAATGAAACTGTCCAGCCATATCCCATATCCCTGCCTATAAAAGGTCCACCAATAACAAAATAATAATTTATTTTTCATATATTTCAATAATTTCAATTTTACCTAGAAAATTTGCATCAACAAAATATTACATATTATGAATAATTGGCAAACTGCAATTGGCAATTTTATTTTGTTTGGTGCTTGGACTTTTCAAAAATAAAAAAGAGTAATGTTCCTTAAAATTCAGAAACATATTTTGATCTACTTTAATAATTTCAATTTTTTTTCCGGAATTGCGAATTATTTGGATATACTCCTCAGGCAAATAAATTTTGTCGTGTTTCCTCTTCAAACGTTCAATCGCTGCAAAACTGCGATCGCATTGTAAGCAGCTATGACCAGGTTCAGGAAAACGATGGTAGATGGAACAAAATTTGTGTGTTAACACAAGACTATAAAGAAACTCAACCATAACATAGTTTTTGTTCTGGGATGCACAGTTATCGGAATGCATATATAAACTTTGCAATATCTGTTGCTTCAGGCTTGATTACTTTGCAAACAAAATACCAAAGAATGCTTACAACAACATTTTGACCCTTTGCACCTTGTGTTTCATCAAAAACGAAAAAATAACTTTTGCCTGTACTTACCACGTGGATGCAAAAGTTATATAGTCATAACTGTATTTTATAAAAAAACTTCACCACAAGTGCAAACTGGTAAGGAAAAATTCTGTTGGAGATCAAACGTAATCACTTCAACATGATTTTGAGACATAACCAACAGAGTTGTTTTAGATCCTCATAAAATGTTTTCGCTTTAGCCATGTGTATTTTTCTTCCATTGACAGGTTGTTCTTTTTTCTACAGTGCTTGTACTTTTTATCTTCTTCGTTAATTTATCACATTTCTGACACATATCGGATTTCGGCTTACCGAAAGAGATATTAATGTTTTCTACGAAGTATTTTCTAAACATTTTGTATTTAACTTCGGGTACAATTTTCTTATTTTCTCTCAATAATAGATATTGTTCTGGTGCTTTCATCATGCTTTTTTAAATATAGTTCATGAATTTTACTCGAATTTAATATCTTGTAATATTATCTTTCCTAATGTAGTGTGATTTATATCGTGGGAAAGATACAATCTGCTCTCTTATCTTAGATAGAGTCTCCGGAGAAATTTTGTTTGGTCTATTAGTATGCTTTCCGCGTTTGTCTGCAGTAGGTGTAACGTTTCTTTGTGCAAAATCCTGTTTTTGAAACTCCATGGACTGCCATCATTGCCTTTTTGCATACTTTATGGATGTTTGGCTATCCCAAATCTGAATTATTCTTCTTCTTTACGTGCCATGTCCTCCGATGACGTCGGCGATCATCATAATGATTTTTATTTTATCAGCACCGGCACGAAATAGGCTAATAGAACTGACATCATACCACTCTCTCAGGTTTTTCAGCCAGGACGTGCGTTTTCTTCCTGGATCTCTTCTACCTTGCATTTTGCCTTGCATGATATTCTTTAAGATACGGTACTTTTCTCCGTGTCCAAAATATTCCACTTTGCGTTTTTTGATGGTAAACATGACTTCCAGTTGCTTCTGGAGACGGGCAAGCACCTCGGTGTTTCGGACTCTTTCTACCCATGATATTCGCAGCAGGCGGTAGCACCACAACTCAAACCCTTCCAGTCGGTCACACATTGCCTTTGTTAAAGTCCATCCATCCATGCCATAGTACAAAATTAGAAATACATAGCACCGTAGTAATCGAATACGCAGAGGTATTGACAAGTCTCGGGATTTAAGAACCTTCTTCATATTGCTAAATGCTGCTCTAGCCTGCTCGATGCGGGGCCTTATTTCCTGTTTGTCATGCCACTCACTGCTCAACAAGCATCCCAGATATCTGAAGCTCGAGACTTGCTGAATTATCAAATATGAATACACACACCAAAATAGTAAGTCCCTACTTTGAATAAAATAGAAACTGTCTTACCTGGTAAGTGCATGATACATATTTAGTTTTACAGTTTTCAGCCATACGAGGTCTTCTTCGATTTACATTATATACGCTTAATGCCCCAGATAGATCTTGCAAATCTTTTGTCTTTAGGGTATAAAACGACTCAAAAATCTATTTTCTTGCTTCAGGAGTTACACGGTCGAATCACTTTGCAAATTTGCATTTGCAATCATGTCCCATAGCTTGTTCAGGTATAATAATACCACTTACGTCTGTGTACTTATTACCAGCTACCCTTTTCGCTTTTGATTGATTTCGTTTCCATAATGTTTTGTTTCAAAGTCTCTTTTTCCCACGTTGAATTTCTAGGTTAGGAATTTCATCACTTCACGATTACCTTCATGTTCTGATGGTATAAAACTCATTTTGATAAACTCACGAGAAAGAAGTGTGTATTCTTCTCACAATGTAACGTTATACTGAGCGATACTGAGCAATAAGTGGACATGTCCGGACTTGTCCAGTTATTCCAGTTAGACAACTCGACAACCACCAATACACATATGTACGGAATACTATAGGCGGCAAATCTTTAGTTCTTGTACAGGATTATGTAGGAACATAATGGTTAGATGGACATGTCTACATAATAACCCGTATTTTGAGAAAAATGGTATGGTCGATACGCTGTAGAATAATGTATCACTCACGGTTTGCAGAGGAATTTATTTACATGGACGATATAAATACAAATGTACAAGAGATACAAACACTGTTGAGGGAATGAGTGGAGTTGGATTCTCTGAACCGGACTCGAATGGTCTGGTTGACTCACTGCTGGTTGAGTCTGTTTGAACGGGCTGCTGACTGAGTCGGGTTGACTGGGCCCACTGGCTGGACCGGTGTGAATGAGTCCACTGGCTGGACTGAACTGAGTCCACTGACTGGACGGATTTGGCCGACTGATTGCACTGGCTGGACTGGTGTATGAGTCCAGTGGCTGGACTTAATTGGACTCGTTGGATGGTTGCGCCTGACTGTTGAACTGAACTGGAGTCGACTTGCTGACTGTTTGCGCCTGACTGTCTGGACGGAACTGTAGATCTAACTGCTGACTGGTTGCGCCTGACTGTTGAACTGGACTGGACAGCAAGCAGCAAAGCCGAGCCATTACATTTTTATTTCTTAGTTTTTCGAGGGCATAACAATAATTACCCAAACATTTTCGGACAATTTCCGAAAATATTTTATTAGGGACGATCAGACCCAAACAGTCAGGCGCAACCCAGCTAGAAGAAGACAGTCATCTCGGAAAAACGTCTTGTCGTAATTTCCCCGGGGATTGAGACACCATTGACCCTAATACAATATTTTTGGAAATCCGTCCGAAAATGGACTTGCTGAAGACTGTCTTCTTCTAGCTGGGTTGCGCCTGACTGTTTGTCTGATCGTCTAGACGGAACTGCTGATCGATCTATCTGGATCGAACTGTTGTTTATTCGGAGGTCCAGGTATTTATATTATATCCAGGTATACTGGTCCCTCATCTGTGGGTGATTATTTTTCTATTTTCGGCTATTTGTCGCTTTGGTGATTACAGATTCTCGGGAAAAACAACTTGTCGTAATTTCCCCGGGGATTTCACCATTGACCCTAATAAAATATTTTCGGAAATTGTCCGAAAATATTTGGGTAATTATTGTTATGCCCTCGAAAAACTAAGAAATAAAAATGTAACCGCTCGTTGCCGCTACAAAGGACTTGTCCAGTTATTGCATTGGATCCCTCAATTATAGTAACGGTGAGATTTGTGCGTTTTCAAAAACATAATTACGCACAGTATTAATCTTTGTAGTTAAATACAGTCTACATAATAGAGTTAATTGAAATAGCATGCATATTAGGTAGAAACTCGGGCTATAATGCCGCATTTGTATGTCACAATTACGGTATTTGTCACATACACTATTTAGCACTATATATTGACGTGTTAGATATTAATTGCTACGATTATAGACGCACTGTAAATTACAGTTGAAACCATAGAATTACCGACCATTAGCTAATTTAGCAGTGCTATATATATATATATATATATATATATATATATATATATATATATATAAATATATATATATATATATATATATATAAATATATATATATATATATATATATATATATATATATATATATATATATATATATATTGTATTAATAGACTCAATAATATTATTTAGTTTAATTAATATTATTTTTCTTAGCGATGAGAAAATAACGATGAAACAATAACTTAATAACAGATATTTCTTTAGAACCGTCAAGCAGACACTCAGTAAATACGCTCCGACAAGCTTCCACTTCAGAGACTCACAAGGCAAACTGGCGTATAACGACAAAGACAACTTCAACCTTTTAGCACAGTACTTTGAAAATCCATTCAACTGTGATCCACCCAGCGAAGACTTCGACTATAAACAAACTACACCAAACTCGCACTCGCTGCCCCCTTCATTGGAAGAACTTGGCCAGATTATTCAACATCTTAGGAACAAAATACTTTGGAAAGGTGCTGGAAGCAATGCCGTGGGCAAGCTAACCGAGACCATCCAAGACATTTGGGAAACAGAGAAATTACCACCCGATTGCAAATCTGCTTTGATGCGTCCGCTTCACAAAAAGGCAGATTTTACAGAACTAAACAACTACTGTGGAATTCCTCTCGTCCCTTTAACATTCAAGATTCCCTCCATGGCGTTACAAACAAGGGCAGAAAATCAGCTGGATAGAATCACTGGGATAGGTCAACTGGGAGAATATCGGGGAGGCTTCATGAAGACCCCATCCTCTTTTGGACAGATCCTCAATCCTAAAACTGTACCTGCATACTTCAAGATGAGAAACCGCAAGGTGGTCGTCGCCTTTGTTGATTTTAGGAAGACCTACGATTCCATTGATAAAGAAACACTTAACAAAGTATTACAGGAAATAGGGCTAGACAACAAAACCCGCAGCCTCATCCTAGAAACCTTGATCAACACCCATTTTAAGGTTATATTTAGAGGCAAGACTTCAGAAGGCTTCGAAATATAAACTAGAGTGACACAAGGAGACAGACTTTCCCCACTTTTCAGCAATGTGTCCTGGAAAAGGTTTTGAGAGAAAGGCGCAAGGAACTGATCAACTTAGATGTTCAGAGTAGTGTCTACCTAGGACGTAAGCGCGATGGACTGGTTAAAGATTGCCTGGTCTTTGCAGATGATATGGCTATGATTACTTATTCTCTTGATATGGCAACAATGCATGTAAATTGCCTCAAAAAACCGGCTGCCAAAGTGGGTCTTCAAGTGTCGCTGTAGATAACATAATTCTTCGCCAAAGTCAAAGAAGCAAACAGAGAGATGTTACTAGAGCAGAGAAACAACAATAGTACTGAGAAATTTAAGTATCTCGGCCAATGGATTGAACCATCTTATCAAGAAGAGCATTATTAACATTGAGAGTCCACAACTTAGAACTAGCCTATCGACTATGGAGTGCCTTTCCTTGAACCGTAGAGGTCTGGTAGAGAAATTGGAAATCAGAGAGACGAGAATCCTCAGGAAGATCCTAGGCCCGGTAAAGTAAGATTGGGAATTCCGTAGGCTACATAATTCTACGAACCAAGAGCTCTAACCAACATATTGAGAAGCTCTCTGACTGTGCAAGGAAAAGAAGGGTAGCTTTATATTGCCACGTTGCAAGATTGCCTCCAAACCGACTAACGAACCGTCTGTTCGCCTTCTGGCAAAACAGGAAGGTTCGGACCACTTGGTTGACAGAAACCGAGAAGGATATTAAAGAACTGGGAATCCAAAACAGACAGTCTGTGACATGCATACTGAAGGAAGTCCTTGGATTTCAGGAAAATCCCCGATGGAAAGGTACCCCTTGGACCAAAGAAAGAAAAGAGTTACATCGGCAGCAGATGCGACAATTCTGAGCAAGGTTCAAAGCGCAACATTTGAACAAATGTGGTTCAAAGTAGGCCTATCCGAAACAAGAAGAAGATGATACTAGTAGTATATTTTATACACTAATTTTGCTAATTTTTTATTTTTTAGTATTGTTTTTTAGTTCTATTATTATTATTTATTATGGTTTATTTATTTAGTCCGTCTATCTATTGATCAAGTTATTAAGAAGGTTATATTTGTGAAGTATGTTGATTAATAGAGTTGTTAGTTTCTATTAGGCAGAATATATTAGGTAGTATATATTTATAGTTGAATATGAAAACATGATATAACTTGACAGCTTCCATTCCAATATAAGTTGTATAAGCATTCAAATATAAATTATGTAAGCAACATATTTAATAATGGAATTCCATATATTTTGGAATACGTGTGGTACAAATATAACATCTGGAGTTGCAATGTCAGTTGCTCTCAGAGAATTGCAACAAACTTTACTGTGACAGCATAAGATTATTCAGCACACAGAGAGAGAGATACTAGTTTGTGTATGACAAGTTTTGCAAATGAGAGCGCGAATACAAATGCGTACAAAATAAACATAAATATTGCACTGTCCAAATGGAATGTATTATGGAAATTATTTCTGCGACATATAGAAGAGGCACACCGCATACATACTGGATTAAATGTCATCCAATTAAAATCTGCATATACATATACCCTAAAACTAACTTAACAACGGTTCCGCGTTTTTACTCGTTGTTCCCTCACACCATCATATTTCGGCACATTTAGGAATGTTTTACAAACAACACCTGTAATGATAACAAAAGCTGCTGTAACGTAATTAATTTCAATACTTGTTTAAAACACACTTCTTCTAAACAAAAGAACGATTTACTTCCCTCTGTAATCAAACCATCCATAATTTACTTCCTGTATATAATATGATACCTACTGGTGCAATATCGCAAACGCCGCAACGATATTTATTGCCGAGGAAGGCACATTTAACATTACCCAATGAACACATGAAAGCCAACGCGCTAGACAGGGATGATGAAGATGAAGCTGTAAGATGCAATATTTTAAATAGAAATCTAGACCAAACTAGACAAGATTAAAAAAAGACACGACTAGACAATGAATAATATGCTAAGTTAATGTAATCGTAGTCATATAACCTTGTCCGTTGAGTTAAAACTAAATTCGATGAGAGAGGATAGAAATGAGAGCTGCAGATATAGAGTCAAAACAGGATAATAGAAAGTAGATATAATACTTCCAGAAAACTGAAAAATTGATTACCATTCTAAAATGACAGGACTGAACAATAATAAATACAAGATACTATATATAAGAAGCAGATAATATTAAAGGCGAATTAACATTAAAGAAGACAGGTCATTTATTTACTTAATCCGATTATTTTTGATTTCCTGATATTGCCCTCCTTGTTTTGCCTGTAGTCCTGGATATATAGTTTTGCATGCTTATTGTTTGTCTCTCCATTTTTGTCAGTCTAGTCTTGTAGGATTGTCAGCCTAGTGTTTCCTGTCCCGTCTTATTCTGGTCCATTTGTATTCTGGTCAAAATCAAATCAAAATATTTATTTCCTAATTCAAGTCTTATAAATTAATAATTAAATTAAAAAAAAAAAAAATCACCATGTGAATATATTGTATAAGTGACTAGCATCTCCTTCAACTTCTTACGAAATTTCTTGTAGGATTTTTCATTTGTCAGATTAGTTGGAACATGATTGTAAATCTGAACTCCTTTGTTTTCGACTCCATGACTCTTCTTCTTCTTATTATTAGCCTTCATACTTCCATTGTTGGATATAGGCCTCTTTAATTTTTTTCCATGCTGCTTTGTCATTTGCTGTTCTCATCCACAGTTTTCCTGCTATCGTCTTTATGTCATCGGTCCATCTCGTTTTGGGTTTTCCCGTACTTCTTTTTGTTTCCCGTGGTCTCCAGAAGGTAATATTGTGGCTCCATTCTTCTGTAGTCTTTCTGGCCACGTGTCCTGTCCATTGCCATTTGAGGTCCGCTATTCTCACCATGACATCTATTATTTTTGTTTTTGTCCGGATATCTGTGTTGCGCATTTTGTCTCTTAGAGTGATTCCCAGCATCGCACTTTCCATTGCTTTTTGAGTCACTCTAAGTTTTGCTGCCGATTTTTTAGTGATAGCCATCGTTTCCAGGCCATAGGTGGCAACGGGGAGGATGCAGCTGTTACAATTTTCTTTCTCATCTTTCACATCTTTCTCATCTTCATCTTTGTTAAAACCTTACGTTTTAGGTAAACTGAGACGTCTTGGTATTTTAGTATATGACTGAGCTATCCAAAGGCGGCCCATGTCAGTTCGATTCTGCGTGTGATTTCGGAAGCTTGATTTACTTTGCCAATTTTAATTGTATGCCCCAGATATGTATATTGCTCTACTTTTTCTATTACGTTATCAATCGACATTTCCTGAAAGCTACTAGTTATAATTTTTGTTTTGTTTAAATTTATTTTTAACCTTATTTGCTTGGACAGGTTGTTTAGTTTTTATATCGTTATTTTTGATAATTCGATATTAGTGCTTGTTAGAATTATGTCGTCCGCAAATCTTAAGTAACTTAGATATGTCCCGTCGATATTCGTGCCTTTCTCGTCCCAGTTTATTAGTTTGAAAACCATTTCTATAGCTGCGGTGAATAATTTTGGGGAAATCGGGTGCCCTTGCCGCACGTACCCCTTTGTTGAGATTTATTTTCCCCGTGTGTAGGTCGTCGTTTAATTTTGCGTGAAAGGTGGCCTCTTTGTAAATGTCCTCCATTAGAGCCGTATATCTCGAGTCTATTCTTGCGTTGTTCATTGCCGACAGGAAAGCCCAAGTCTCGACACTGTCGAACGCTTTCTGGTAGTCTATGAACGATATATTTATTGGGATATTGTATTCTGTTGTCTTTTCGATAAATGTTCGGATTGTTTGTAGGTGGTCTGTTATGCCGAGACCTTAGCCGATAATCTAGTTTCTTGTTATCTGTGATTCGGTTTGTGATAATCCGCATCATAAACTTATATAGGTGTGATAACATGCTTATTGGACTATGTTTTTGGTGTCACTTTTTTGTGCAGTATGATGAACTCTGCGTTCTTCCATTTTTTGGGTATTTTTCCCTTGATCAAACATTTGTTTGTTCGTATCCGCAGAGCTTCCAGTTGTGTTCCGCCTCCCGCCTTTAGCATTTCTGCTGTTATCTGGTCCTCTCCTGGGGTCTTCCGGTTCTTCATTTGTTGTAACGCATAAGTAATTTCAACTGTCGTTATTTCTAACAGATCTTCCGATCCTACATTTGTAATAGTTTTTGAGGATGTCGTTGGGTTCGGTATGGATGATGTGTACGTATTCGGTATCCTGTAACTGTCTTTTGCCAAT
This sequence comes from Phosphuga atrata, assembly GCA_944588485.1. NCBI lineage: Eukaryota > Metazoa > Arthropoda > Insecta > Coleoptera > Silphidae > Phosphuga > Phosphuga atrata. The sequence goes on along the minus strand of OX155896.1, from coordinate 8,191,468 downwards.
TTTGGCGTTAAAATCTCCGGTAATAACTGTGTAGTACGTTTTGTCCATGTTGTTGGCGCTGGTGCTATTTTCGTATAGCTGTTCGATAGATTTGTCATCTGCGCATTTGCCAAGTGTATCACTTGGACTTGATATTTGTTATTTAACTTTAGTACTTGTTCGCGCCAATTTTAGCGCATCCAGGTTTTTAAATTTTATATTTGATTTTATTTCGGCACCGATCAATAGAAGGGGAAAAGGTGTATCGATCTGTGTCGAAATAGCGCAATTTAATTATCATTTCGCGAATTGATATGTTAGTCGACTAAGTACGCTCGGAAGGTGCGAAGCGCGGAGTTCGAGAGAAACACGAAAAACCCACTTCGACCGGCACATGCACGTGTGATAGAATTTTCAAGCCAAACTAACCAGGGGGTGATCACGAGCCCAAGGGCTGAAGCGGAACCCAACGTCCTGAAGACAACAATTATATCCCTATACCTAGTATCCCCATTTCCTCCCTTAAAAGAGGCGCCGGAAAGACGATCCCACGTGGAGGAGACGCTAGCAACCCCCACAGGTAAGTGATTTGACCAGCCTGTGTTTTTGCTTGGAAGTTTTGGAATTTAGTGAGACACGGTCCGAACAGTACCAGATATATAACTCTTTCTTATATTGCGTGGTGCTTGACCACTTGATGTTTTATTTTGCGGTTCACGATAAATGCTACACCCCCCATTTCCCTGGTTTATTTCTTAGTTATTCTCATATAGGACGTGTCCCGATTTTAGTGTGGTCCTCATCTCTCCTTAGAGTCTTGTCTCGCATATTCCTATGATATCCCATTGTATAGCTTGAAGTTCTTCTTCGAGTTCCTTCAGGTGGTTTTCCGTTCTCATAGTCCATATGTTGTATATATTGCTATGTAGATTTTGTGTGTGTATTTTGGTTTATGTTGTGTAAAGGTGGTCGATTTATTGCCTCCTCCAAAATACGTGAGGCTGTCCGATTTTCTGTCGGAGTGAGATTCCGAATTTTGTGTTCTACCCGCCTGGGATATTTTTGTTTTGTATTTCGACATTTAATATGGTACTTTGAAAGGTTTCGGCTGATAAAACGTCGCGCTTGCCCTGCGTGTTGACGAGTTTTGGATTTCGGCCGATTCTCAAGGATGCAGACGCCGTTTGCAGCCACCCCTCTGCGTTCAGACGCTGCGTGTTCGCCATATCTGGCTACCCTCACTTAGTTTGGCCTGTAGGTGTATACAGTTTACCGGGGTGTGGCAGCTTGGAGTCATAAGTGAGAGCAGGGTACCCTGTGAGGACCAGTTATCGTTAGCCATCTCCTGTCTTTAACATTTGATGTGACAGCTATTCGCAAAGGGTGCTGCACCTTTAAAAAAACCACTACAGAGATTTCAAAACCTCTACAGCGTGACCCCATATACTACATGCCTGTATAGGGTTAAGTGTCTCCTCCTGGTATCCAAAAGATGTTTACCTCTGGTATAATTATGCCTGTCTTCGTTTTTTTTTTAACTTAATTCATTGTTTGTGAATGTACGAAGCGGTTTCGAGTATATAAAGGCTTACGACTGTAAGAATTCCCAGCATTTTAAAATGGGGCCTGCATGACTCTGTAACTTTAATTGCTTGCATATTTCTAATGATTCTTTTGTGTGAAATTAGTATTGATTCTAGTTATGACGAATCTCCCCATAATATAATGCCGTAAGCCAGTAACGATTGTACCTCGGCATAGTACCAGATTAGGAGATAGTCTGTATTTAAAAGTCTCCTCAGTTGTCTTGATTGAAAGGGTTTCATCTGTAGAGTTGCACATATTTGCGGCGTTTTTGTTACCCAACGAAGGTGCTCCTCCAGATATATACCCAGGAGTTAAATATCCATCTCTCAAGGGAGTGTCCTAGGCCCCACTTGTTCACTCTTTATGTAAATGATCTGCCCAATATGCAGCTAAACAAAACAAAATATACATGACATTGAACCTAAAATTAACTCTACAATTAGAATAATAACATATTGGTTCAATATTTTCATTGAATTTGTTTTAAATAAATAAAAGACGAATTTAATCGTATTTAAGACTAAAAGAGACATTAGAATATTTCCCACCAAAATAGCCCTGGATAATAGCAATATAAAACTACAACGCGAAACAAGACTCCCACATCTTAAATTTAAAGAAAAAAATAAATAAAGCCTATAGGGACACTAATGAATATATTTGAAAATGTAGTGGAGAAAAGACTAAGGAAACAAATTGCAAACCAAATAGATGAAGCACAAGCGAGTTTCCGACCTGGAAAAGTACCCAAGACGATATCTTCACACTAAAAACTCTAATAAACAGAGCTAAAACAACGGGCAAAAAACTATATATAGCATTTATAGATATGGAAAAGGCATTTGATTTGGTACCCAGGCAAAAAATATGGGAAAGCTTGGTTAAAAAAGGTGTTGACCACAAACTGAAACAAATTTGTAAATGTATATATAACAAAACAAAGTAAAAAACAAAAATCAGAAGAATTTGAAACGAAACAGGGGGTTAGACAAGGAGGGAGCCTCAGGGAGGAATGGAAGCCGGAGAAATGAAATTAAAGCCGGAGATATTAAAAATGGCTAATTTTCATAGTCACCTTAGATATGGTATAATGTTTTAGGGTCGTGGCGTTATTATCAATGACGTATTAAAGACCCAAAAAGCGGCACCAAAATTTGTAATCTAGATTACAGCGAATCCTACAGAGGAACTTTTAGGAAAGCTAACAAATTAACTGTCGTTGGAACATATATATACCAATCCGTTATATTTTTATTTAAGAACAAACAGTTGTTTGAAGATTATAAATTTATACATATGAAGAACACCCGTAATAAAAACACAAACTACAAGAAACCGCCACATAAACTTACTATGTCGGAAAAGCTACCTCCTTACAGCAATATCGACCTGTATTATAGATTACCCAAATACTTAATCTTATATCAAAATGTAAGGAAATAGCCCCAACACCTACTCACAGATATAGAAACGAATATGCTAAATGAATTATATCATCTAATAAAAAAACCAGTAACAATAAGATCAATGTATCAGAATCTTGCAGTTATTCTCAATTTGTATTAAGTCTGTATCATATGTTATGTTTATTCAATAAAATAAATTATTTGATTTGATTTTAGTTTTGTCTGCTTAGTTCTTTTTATTTGTTTATTTTGTATTTCAAGGTCGAGGTTTGAGATATGTGAACTTCCTATAATTTTAAATATTATGTACTCTGTTTTATCTGTGTTGAGGTACAAAATATTCACAGAGAACCATTTATCCAGAGATTTTAACAGTAACTGGGCCTGTTCAGTGTTCTTTTCGAAATTATTCCGCTACAAAATCAAACTCGTATCATCAGCATACAAGGTGCAATGCGGCCCTTTCACGTAGTGTCCCAAATCTGCGATGTATAATAGAGATAATGTAGGTGCTAAAATGCTCCCTTGAAGAACCACAATTTTTGTCTGCATGATGTCAGATTGGCCCAATTCGTTTCCATTCGACACCGTAACGTATTGTTTCCTGTTTGTCAGGTAGGATCTAATCCATATCCAAACTTTCCCTCGTATTCCGTAATCATATAATTTGTTCATCAAGGTGTTGTGCGAGAGGTCTAGTACTGTCTGTTTAGTCAAATCAAAATCAAATCAAAATATATTTATTTCATTATCTCAGTACAACTATGTTCTAAATGAAATATGTCATGAAATATAGTCTTGTCGGACTACATAAGTTAATAATTCATTTCTGTAATAAATAGTACATTGATAAAATCATATTAAGGGAACTATAGTCTTATGGAAGCACCAGGTTTTGTTAGTTGCTAAAATTCAGCTAGAATTGGAGAATATACTTTTTAAAAATGTTATATGAATTTGCTTGGAAGGATCATAAGTAATTAAAATTCAAAAATAAGGATTAAATAAGTAAATATTGTTACGTTATTACAAAATTTCTCCGGGAAGAATGAAAACAAATGTGGTTTTATCATGTATTAAATCAAATTGCGCAGGAGTTTTCCTAAATAGGGAGGGGCGATTTAAATGCTAGTCTTCTGTACTCATCTCTCCATATGCGGTAGGTCCGGTCCGTTACTCATTTCGTAGCGACCTGGGAATTAAAATGTTAAAATCTAAAGTTAGAGCAAGTTATTGTTAAAAAGTAAAATTCACCATTAAAATGAAGTGAAGGACGGGCAAAAGGACTTGTGGTCGATAGCCCTTTGTAAATATATCAAGTATACAATAAATATATTCTCTCTCTCTCTCTGAATTGAAATATAAAAAAAATGAAAGTTTTGAGAAAAGAAAAGCTTATATATGCATTCTTACTAAATTGCTTACTAAAACGAAGCCAATAAATTCCTGAATATTTTTATTTTGATGCGACATCAAATCACAGGGGAAAACACTGGAACTCAAAAATAAATAGCGTAACAATGGGACCGTTAACCATTTTGCATCGTTTAAAACGATTAACGGTGTATAGATTTATTGCCTTATAAATGCCCTCGTAATCTTTTAGCCATTTCCGTGTGATTAAATGCAAAGCGGTATCAGCGATCGTCCGCAATGCAAGTTTTATTAGTTCATTTCACGAGGAACGTTTTGATAATTTAAACTTAATAAAGACGGAACAAAGCTTGAATATATAAATATACTCAACCTTTCCGGAACTCTATAATACTAATGAGTCTTTTTAGGACTACCAAAAACAAATCTCTTATGAAATTTTTCAGGACAAAACAGAACAGAACAGAAAAGACTCATTAGTATTATAGAGTTCCGGAAAGGTTGAGTATATTTATATATTCAAGCTTTGTTCCGTCTTTATTAAGTTTATCGGATTATCTATAATGTTGTATGGTTTTACCAATTCAAAATTTTGATAATTTGTTTAATCCGAGTGTTATCAGTTTGGGATTTGTTCATGTTGTAGGAAACATCTCGAGATTGCGATAATTAATTTCAATTTGTTAGCGAATGTTGAGTAGTTTAAGTGTATGTGTGTGTATAGAAATGGTTTCGATTTCACGGATTATTTGGCTGTGGCTCATGAATAATCGTAAATCAAAATGTGCGTATTTCGAATTGGATTCCTATAAGGTCGGTATTGGGTTGTACGTCGGTATTCGCATAGGGACCGTTTAATCATGGAGCATCCTTATTGTAACTAGGGCTTCACACGAGAACGATATTGTTCTCGTCTTGTAAAAGCGAGACGAGAACGAGACGAGACCGCATGTGGTCTCACTCTCGCGAGAGCGAGAACGTATGTGGTCTCGCTCTCGCGAGAGCGAGAACATAAGTGGTCTCGCTCTCGCAAGAAAGAGAGCGCATGTGGTCTCGTTCTCGCGAGACACGAGAGTCTCGTTTCTGATCCTGGTCATACTTCTTCTTCAATCTTTGATTCTAATACGGGCAGCCGTAATATTTTCTTGTATAAATTTGAACTGCGGGCTCGGGCAAGTTACATTTCATTATATAGCAATTAAAATAGTAGATTTCGTAATATGAAATAGATGTCGTAGACAATTTCAAATTATGTTCGTTGTTATTATTAAATTTAAATCGTCAACAAAATAGGTTTATATAAACAGACATTTATGGTGTGTTATCGCTACATTTTCATGTTGATGGAACAAAGCGAAATTAGAAGATATTAATAGTAACCAAATAGAAAATTTATGTAACAATAAGTTCTAGCAAGAACGATATTTGGCGAGATTAGACGAGACGAGACAAACGGTAACGAGAGCGAGACGAGACAAACGAGGTTACGAGAGCTAGAGCGAGACGATACTAACGGTTTCGAGAGCAAAAGCGAGACGAGACTAAAGGTTACGAGAGCGAGAGCGAGTCGAGATTAACGGTTCCTAGAGCGATAGCGAGATTGAGACGAGAGTAATTTTTTACACAACAAACGAGAGCGTGATGAGATTTTTAATACTCTCGCCCTATCTCGTCTCGTGTGAAGCCCTAATTGTGACCGAATTACATGCTTTTGATAATATATTCAACAATAAATTCTAACTAAGGAATAAATTACTTCGAGCTTTTTCTTCAAAAGTTATATTTATATTAACATATGTGTATTCATTTCTTGACAAAGTTAACATCATCAGTATAACTTTAATACTAATGATGTTGGGTGAAAATTTCAAAACTTCATTTCAAATTAATATTAAGATAACTGAGTCAATTTAATCAATGGTAGCCTCTAGTCAATATGTAGTTTACTAAATTGGCTCTAGATGTTAACCGATCCTTAGCTGGTGAGCACTCTTTATAAAATATACCAATTTGATATTATTATTTTTATTACATCATTTTTACCCTTATGGACAGAGTTTAAACTTAAATATCTTATAATGACACAATTTTCACTTCTTTCCCTTCTTTTTCTTCTCATTCCAAAATCTCTTCATGCTTTGACTCCTGTTGTATTCTTGTTTCCTTTGTTCTTTCCACGATGTTCCTATCTTCTTCCTTTAGCTTACAAAAAATTTGGCGTTCTTAATTTTGTTTCTGAATTTTTTTCTGTCTCCTATCATTTGCCGATTGATCCCCACTTGCTTTAAGTCATCTTCTATTTCATGAAACCAATTTGTTTTCCTACTCGAAATGTTTACTCATCCAAGACTTTCTTTATAAGTCGTTTATGGTTCATTATTGTTCGTTTTTTATTGTCGTTTTTTGTTGTATATTCCTTTTTATTGTCGTTTATTTTTCTGTCAAATACAAAATACCAGTGACTAATTCTGCACCAGATCAATCATTATATGCCCAGAGTTTACGCATGGGGCATTTGATCTAGGATTCTGTTCGAGTATTTTCAGAAAACATTCCCTTTGCGGCCGACGACTTGGGGTATCTTGCTTTGTACAACTGTAAGCCCTGATTCGTCAACGTTGTATATGTGATTCGGAGGATAGTTATCCTCATAGACGTCTTCGAGTGGATCAATTAAGGCGTCCACTGGTTCTTTACTTAAGCCAAACACTCTTGAAAAAGACATGCCAGTGGATCTTCTCAGCTAAAAAATTTCTTTGCTCTTTTTGCTTGCTCTCCATATATATTTAAAATATATTCTACTAAAAGACTTTTAACTTGGGCATCTAACAAAGTTTTTCTGCCTAATGTAGTGGTTGAAACTTCTTCTGGAAATAGTTCACTTTTCTGGCATTAGCGAAAAAGCGAAAATCTCGGTATATCAATGTGTTTTGTAGCTTTCAAATAACACTTTTGTCTGTAACCATTTTTATAGTTTCCATCATATTACTGGCATTCCATTCTTTTCGTTTTGCTTTTGAATTGATTTTCGCCATTCGCACAAAAAAAAATAGTTATCCAGTCAGCTGATATTTTGGGATGGTCCATATTCATCATTTCTAACGAATTTAAACCTATTTTCGTATTTTTGAATTAAACAAAACAATACAATAGTAGGGAAAGATAGTTGTTTCTGCAACCACCTCAACCTGTGATTGTGACCTTGACCTTTACCCTGACCTTGACCCCTACCCCCACTTCTGGTCCCGAAGGAATCCCGAGGGAATGTTCACTGTCTTTAGCGTTGAATGAACAAACAGCTTATTGGTTTATTGAATCAGGAAAATGTGCATATTTTTCTCTATTATTATCACAGTCACCATTCAAACTCTCAACTTTATTCTCTTGCCATCTAGCAAGTCAAATCTAAGTGGAGTCAAATAGATAGTTTTATTACGGGCACGCTTCTTACCAAATACAATTTCCATCTTGATAGTAAAACACCAGCGTTAACACTAAATTATAAATGCTATCCACCGATATTCATATCGTGCAGAGTTCTTTGCATCGATAATTGTATGAGGTCTAGGTAACCCCACGTTAAACTGGATGTTAATCTATGTAACCCCATGCTTAACAAGGTGTAAGGTCTATGTAACACCACGCTAAACTGTGTGAGGTCTATGTAACCCCACGCTAAACAGGGTGTGAGGTCTATGTAACCCCACGCTAAACAAGGTGTGAGGTTTATGTAACCCCACGCAAAACAGGGTGTGAGGTCTACTTCTATCCACTTTTCATCTACTTACATCCAGTTTTCATCTACTTGCATCCACTTTTCATCTACTTGCATCCACTTTTCATTACGCTAAACAAGGTCTATGTAACCCCACGCTAACAGTGTGTGAGGTCTATGTAACCCCACGCTAAACAGGGTGTGAGGTGTATGTAACCTCACGCTAAACAGGGTGTGAGGTGTATATAACCCCACGCTAAACAGGGTGTGAAGTCTACTTCTATCCACTTTTCATCTACTTACATCCAGTTTTCATCTACTTGCATCCACTTTTCATCTACTTGCATCCACTTTTCATCACGCTAAACAAGGTGTGAGGTATATGTAACCCCACGCTAAACAGTGTGTGAGGTCTATGTAACCCCACGCTAAACAAGGTGTGAGGTGTATGTAACCCCACGCAAAACAGGGTGTGAGGTCTATGTTACCCCACGCAAAAAGGGTGTGAGGTCTATAGTGCCCCACGCTAAAGGGAGTGTGAGGTCTATTTTTAGCCAGATATTATCAGCTTTATTCAGCTTTTAATCAGCTTTAATGTCATTGGGAACATTAGCATTAGGAACTGGACACGGACCCATGGGTGAAAGCCTACAAGATTGTCGCAAAGAAGATGGTGAGGAGCCAGCCTAAGATAGATGAGGCCGAGGTAGAGTCCATCGTCAAACATCTCTTCCCCGGAACTGGGCCAATGACGATAAATATACTGGAGAACGTCGACCCGCGCGACATCCCTCCGGTCACACGGAGGGAGGTCCTAGACGCATGTCTGCGTTTTGGAAAGAGGAAAGCATCGCGCCTGGACGGCATCCCAAATCTGGCTATGAGAGCGGCCGTCAATGCTGCCCCCGCGATCTTCAAAAGTTTGTATGGCAGCTGCCTATACGAAGGTGTTTTCGCGGACGTATGGAAAAGGAATGCCTTGTCCTGAGCCTAAAACCCGGGAAGCTACCCGGAAAACCATTCTCGTATGGCTCACCGTGTATGCTTGACACGGTGGGCAAAATCCTGGAGAAAATCGTCCAGGGGCGCCACCGCGGCTGCTTGGATCACCAATTGATGGACAACCAGTACGGTTTGAGACCTGCAAAGTCGTCTACGGATGCGGTGGAAGAGGTGAAGCGCTTGGTCACCAGCCACATTTGCGGACCACTTAGGAGGAGGAGACTCTGTCTCATGGTTGCACTGGATGTGAGAAATAAATTTAACTCTGCAAGATGGGACAAGATCTGTAAGGCCTTCTGCCGGGATTTCAACGTCCCTGGGTACTTGAGAAAAATTATCTGGAACTACCTCAGTGACAGAGTACTATTCGCAGAGACGAGGACTGGAGTCAGGGAGTTTAGCATCACTGCAGACGTTCCTCAGGGGTCGGTTCTTGGCCCGGACTTATGGAACGTCCTGTACAACGGCCTACTGAAGCTGACCTTGCCCGGGGACTGTCGGCTGGTAGCGTACGCAGACGACGCCGCGGTTCTCATCGACTGTACCCAGCACCGACCGTGACGCCATCGCTGCACTGTTCGAGGAAGCCATGGAGACTATCTGGGAATGGATGGAGTCAGTCGGCCTCTCCCTGGCCGTATAGAAGACTGAGGCGGTGCTGTTCACTGGCAGAAAGGTTAGGCCCTCAATGGTTCTAACCTACCGGGGATGCACCATCAGGAGCAAACCTGCCATCAAGTACCTGGGAGTGATGCTGGACCAGAGGCTCAACTTCAAGGAGCACCTCAGATACGCAAGAAACAAAGCCGCTACAACTGCCGCAGCTATCTCCAGGATACTGCGCAACATTGGAGGTCCGCGCAGTGCTAGGAGAAGGGTGCTCGCCTGCGTTAGCACCTCGATACTTCTGTATGCGGCGCCGACCTGGGCAGAAATGACGGAGGTTCCCGCGTACCTAAGGCCGATAGACCCCGCACACAGGACGGGTGCACTCAGGATCGCATGCGCCTACCGGACTGTATCCGCAGCTGCAGCACAGGTCATCGCCGGCCTGCCGCCAATAGACCTTCCAGCTAAAGAGCGCATGCGACAATACAAAAAGAAGAACGTGCCGGCTCAGGACGATCCCCAACAGACGGGGGCCGACAACGATCCAGCACAGACCGAGAGGGCGATCACCCTAACACACTGGCAGGAAAGATGGAACAAATCAAGCAACGGTCGCTGGACCTACCACTTAATTCCGTACATCGAGTCGCGGATCTGCAAGATGCACGGTGAGGTGAACTATCACCTCACCCAAATACTCACGGGACATAAGGGCTTCCGTGAGTACCTCCACCGAATAGTGGCAGCAGTAACATACAACTGCCCCCAGTGCCCAGGGATCTCGGAGACGACAGAACACGCCCTGCTGGAATGCCCCAGATTTCAGCAGGAGAGACAGAGATGGGAGTATAATTCTGGCGCACGCATAACCGCCGCTGGATACGGTGCGTCAGTGATACTCTCTGAGGAACAATGGAATACTGGCTGCGAGCTAGCCGCTAACATTCTGAAGATACTACGCCTCCAGGAGGGGGCGAATAGGCCCAGAAGAGCAGGGCCAAGAGGAAGGGGTGCTTAGAAAAACATACTGGACAAAGTGAACGTCGGCAGGGCCGAAGCTTCCCCCCCGCGAAGTAATGGGCGGAACCGAAATGGAGGGAGGGGGGTCAAGGTCTGGGTCAAGGTCAAGGTCAGGGTCAAGGTCAGAGGGGGCGGTGGTTCCAGAAACAACTAGCTGTCCCTACTTACAATAAAAAAACTCTAATACTTCCAAACAAACATTTAAACAATGCATAGATTCAATGAATATAATACTATTTCCAATTACATTACGTAAAATACTTTTTTGATAATTTTTGCATACCATGAAAAGTTTTCTGACAGCGACAAAGCAAAACAAGCTCACCGCGGTTCTCACCGCAGCATTCGCTCGACTGACGAGTTGAAAGCTATGCGCATGTAGTGTGTTAATAAGAGATGATCACTGCTTTTTGCGTGTAGCGGTATTTGCTTCCGAGATATGCTGGTATTCCACATTAAGGCTAGTTCGGACTAGACTAGTAATTTGGTAGAGTAGCGAATAATTTAGTGGCTAAACTACTCGCTACTGCACAGAAATCGTTCGCATTACCGTCAAGTTCAGTACAAAAGTGTTTTGAAGATGAACAAGCTGCAGCGCAATAGAGTGGATAAACTGATTAAGCTAATCCTAATGGCTATTTTAGAAGGGGTGGATGGGGAAATTTGTGTGATTAAGAAAGAAAAGTTATGGGCACGAAAATAGATCGATAGAAGAGGTAAACTAGGAACTACTAATTGTCTTCTGAAGGAATTAGCATTGGAAGATCCCAAAGAATACTTCGATAGTTTGAGAATGTCCAAAAGTTGCAAACTAGCAATTAAACTCGAATGTCCGAATATCCGAAATCCAAGCATGCGGATTGTTTCATTTGTATATTTTTATAATGCGGGGACTTAATATTACACAAGCACAAGCATCTTATACATATTTGGAAAAAGTTATTTTTTCGGTCCAGCGAAACGACATTTTTGCGGCCACTAATGAACTCGACTAATATACAGGTACGGACTTGTTTAGCCGGTGAACCAGTGAGCACGGACGCGTGGTGTGAGCCGCTAGTCGCCCGATAAAAATAGAGTTAAACGGATCGACCCGACATAATCATTCACTAAACTACGTCACTATTTTTTTGTAGTTTGTACACATTTAGCCACTAAACTACTCGCTACTCTATTAAAATACTAGCCTAGTCCGAACTAGCCTTTATGCCTGGTTTACACTGGTAGAAAAACTCCACTCATACATCACTCGTAGAAACCCCCAAAAACTGTCCGAGTAGAGTAGAGTACAGAGTATCTAGTAGAGTAGAGTACTATACTGCGTGCAGTAAAGTGGACTTTACTCTACTTACCCCCACCACAACTCCCACTCTACTAGCCCCTTTACCCGTGTAAATATCTTCTCCCCTACAACAGCAAGTACCAGTACCAGAGTTTAAGTTGCAGTGTACACGTTGTTGTGCAATATTTTCTATAAAAAATGGTTAAGTTCTTTGAGAATGAAACAAATAAATTTGTTGATTTATTTGTTGAACAAGAGTGTCTGTGGAATGTAGGCAGTATACACTATAGAAACAAGGACATGAGGAAGGCCGCGGAAAAAGAAGGTCTTGAGACCCTAAAAAAATGTGAAAGGCTTTAGCTATAAAGTTCCATGTAACTTGTAGTTTGACCTCAGCTTTTATAGCATATCTCATCATCGTATCTTTGCGTTGAATTTTGTCTATCACCATGCTGAACAGCTGTTCATAATTTTCTGGTGTCATTCTGAGACATCATTTATATTCTAACTGATCCCCTACGGCTAACTTTTAGTAGAAGCGATGTTGCTCCGAGTGAATCTCTTCTTTTGAACCATTCTCTCACCCACATTATTTCTTCTCTGTTTATCTCCTCATCAATCGCTTCCGCAAATTCCCTAATCAGAGCTATTAAAACATTATGCAAAGAATTGTGCTTCAATTTCTTAACAACCATTTTGCTTCATATAGTATAGCACTGCTTGTTTAAACGAAAAAAAATCAAAAGTGGCAGAGTAGCTAGCAGAGTGAACTCTACTAGATACTCTACTCTCCTGATTACTGTACCCGTGTAAACCAGGCTTTAGGGATAATTTTCCATATTTAGTTACTTTCGTCTAATATAATTTCATTCGATTTTCGAACATTAAAATGTAGTTGCATCATAAAATATGCTACATTATGTTTGAAAACAATCTACTCTTCTCAAATTAAATTAAGTAATAAAGAATTTCTAAAACTTAAACTATAAAATTCTGTTGGTAAACAAGGCATTAACCAAAATAATTATGTCAGTGCGTGTTTGAACAACGCAAAACATTTCGTTAAAAATAAAGAAAAATAATATTTTATGAACGTCTTTATCCGTAACCAAATTGCATTAAAAAAACTTTTTTAATGTTCCGCCGTAATTTGATTTAATTACAATTTTTATGTAAGTTTTTTATAGGAAAACTTACAAAGCAATAAAAGGTTATATGCAATAAAAACTGCCTAATATTCCTCGAACTAATGAACTACTTTATAAAATTATAGTAGGATATAACTGGAATAATTAAAATACATTTTTGGAATAAGAAGCAAACAACATTAAAGTTTTTTCTGGATCTAGAGGACAATGTAAATTTAGAAATATTATTCACTAATAAAATACTACGAAAATAAACTGTTATATACAATGTTCATGAAACAATGGGTAAGAATAAATACTTAGTTATTTTATAAAACCTGTTACAGAGTTCATGGCGGAAAATTTCAAATCTTTTTTGTCCTGCTCTCCGAATTTCGCCAAACCTGCATTTATCACTGTTTAATGGAGCATATTTTCTTCTGAAAACTCTGTAAGTTTTATCTTTCCGGGATAAACCGTTTTTAGGAGGATATTTTTTCATAAACCTCTGTCCGCATTCTCCATTCAAACCAAAATGTAAATTGAAGAATCAAATTCAAGAAGGAGCTATTGAAAAAAAAATCGTGTTTCACATTGTTCACATATGTGACTAAACCGATTTTGCAAAATTCACAATTAATACTTCTTTGTTAGTACCTACGTAGACCAAATCTTAATTTTCTAATTGATATCATCATCATCATCTCAGTCTTTTTACACTCTGGAGGGTGTAGTGATACTATTTTAGGTATGTGCTTGAATTTGTTGTTTCCATGCGTTTCCATCTTGTGCTAAATGTATTGCCTCGTGCATTGAATCATTTCTTTTAATCTGTCGGTCCATCTCATAGGAGACCGTCCTCTAGGTCTTTTTCCCTCAACTTTTCCCTCGACCACGAGGTTTTCCACCTCACCTGTTCTTCTAGCTATGTGACCAAGGTAACTGAGATATGCTCGATTGATTTGGTGTAGTACACGCTTTTTGATTTTTAGTTTTTGGAGAACAGAGGCGTTTGTTTCTGTGTTCCACCCATGACACTCTTAGGAATTGTCAATAGCAGCGGTGGCGAACCTATGGCACGCGAGTCACAGCTGACACGTTGTAAATTTGTATTGGCACGCGGGAGAAGGAGGGCAGCGTTAAAATATTGTGCCTGATGAAAAAAGACTGTCGGGATTGAAGAGAATGTACATTGAACATCGCTCGTAATGTCTTTTTGTGCATTTTAAATACCGCTTCAATATTGGCTCCTGACCCCAAAATAGCAGAACCGTATGAAGAGCTAGATTGAACGATTACGTGGTAAAATATTTGCAGAATATCATCTTTCTAATATCAGGTTTCTAATCAGATATCACACAGTACTTAATGTCGAACATGTTAGTTCAATATGACAATATGATGATGTCACATTTTAGGGGTAACACTTTTGATCAAGTGTTACCCCTAGAAATTTTATTGATTCGGCTCCTTTGGTTGATTTTTGATCAAATCTTAGAAGCAAACTATAATCATGAAGTATAATAATCATAGAATTTGAGTAAAGTTCATTAACACGTTGACGCCGGCTCTGGATTATCGTGATTGTTTTAACGGGCGGCGTTTTGCCGATGTTTTTAACATTTTTTGTGCGGACGCCCATGGGTACAAATGGCATCTAGTGGCTACGGTAATTGTGCCACATGCACTAAGGCTATATGCGGCACATGCATTGATTGAGGAGTTGCTGGCAACACATGTTGATTATAAAATGATCCATATGAGACTCAATGCCTGGATCTCTGACGCTAATCATGGAAAAGAACATGCAAATCGAAAACATCAACAGACGTGTAGAGCAGTATCATTGCAATAAATACGCAAGCTTCTTGTAATTATGTTTATTACAGGAATAACAGTTATCTGAAAATCGTTTGTATTAGCCAAAAACTAAAATGTGTTCGAATACACAAATTAAACAAACGTTGGCACGAGATCGTTTCCTGCGAATCGTAAAATACCTGCATTTCAGTATCAATTATACGGCTGTGACAGCTAGTCACGAAATTGTTTGCAATTAAAAAGAAAGCAGCTAAACCTGGAAAAGATATTGTTATTAAAATGAAATGGCAGCACGGCATGTACCACCGGTGGCTCATGTCGCCCGACGTAGCGGACATGCATATACCTCCGTTGGTATATGCCGGCGTTATCGTGTTCAAGATTTATAGATTTTCCTCCTAACGTTTCTGATTTTCAATTGCTACTTTTAATTAAATCGTTTAATGTCTGGTTTAGATATTAAAATGTTGGTATCCTCAGCTTACAAAATATAATTGCATTGAACATAATTTGTTTGCGCCAGATCATTAATAACTATCAAGAATAGAGTTGGTCCCATTAGAGAGCCTTGGGGTACCACACACTTCTATAATTCACTTTCAGATCTTCCAGTATGTACGATCACCTTTCGGTTTCTTTGATGCAAGAAAAATTTTACCTAGTTCTTGGAGACGCCTCTAACTCTTGTATTAAAAATAAGTAGCAAGGACTGCTGGTTTAACTGTTGGTTTAATCTAAGGTTAGATTGTGTTGCACGCCGCAAAGCGGCGGATAATGCAAGAACGCACGACCTCTCGATCTAAAATAGGTTGATGTGGTCAAGCAAGGACTGTTGGTCTGTGCCAAGGACTAAATATCTAAAATTTTTTGTAGAAGGAGCTTGTTATCAAAAGAGTCAAATCCTTGACTTAGGTCATAATTATAAAATTAACACTATCCAACAGAGCATTATCAGTTGTGGTACTTTTCCAGAAACCGTATTGACGGTTTGCCAGCATGTTATTGCTCTCCAAGAAACTTGATAATCCAGTCGGTATTCAGGCTAATACGGTATTATATTATATTTAGTTTAATACGGTAACTGATAATTAGGCAAAGTTATCTTCAGCATTTCATAATGTAAAAACTTAAGAAAATTGGCACGCGGTCATAAAAAGGTTCGCCACCCTTGGTCTATACACCCATAATTCGAAGGCATCAATTCTTTTTCGATCTGTTTTCTTTAGTGTAGATGTTTCAGCGGAGTAAACTGCAATTGGGAAGATCAAGGTATTGATCAGAATAACTTTCATTGTTTTTTATAACGGTTTGATTTCTCCATGTTTTTATGAGTTTAGTTGTTGCTGATCTGGCCATTGCCAATATTCTCTTAATTTCCTGTGAACAGCCTACATCTTTGGTTAACAACGATCCCAGGTATACCAACTTGTCCACCACATCATATCTCGCTACGTTTTTTATATTGGATGTGTTTAATCTATAGCATTGACAATATATTTTCAGAAAACCTTTGAAGGAAAAATAATTCCACACGGCGTCTCCGGTGAAGGTAGAGCGTTCAAATCTTGTCAGGGAGTACTACTTATGGATATCCATGTTCAGTTAAAATTTTATTGATGTTCTTCAAGCGTTAATACATTTTTTTTCAATATTTGATTATTTTGAAATTTTGCTAATCGGTTTTGTTTAGAATACCTGATTGACAATTGGATTGGACGTATAGATTGGATTCACAAAAAAATCGCCAAAATAGGTTCCACTCCAAGTGGAGCAATAAAATTGTACACATTTGTAAATCGCTGGGGCAGATTTGCAAAATATTTGAATAGCCGTTTAAAGTTAAACCGAAACTAATGGAAATAATTTAAAAGAGCTACTTCGCTTTAGTTCTTTATTAACTAAGAAGAGCTGCTTGAAAACTGTAAGAAATGTATCCAAAATTCTATCAATTCTATACAGACTATTGATTTTTATATTAAATTTTACATTCTGGATTCTTCACGGTCGATAGCCTTGACACATGATTTTTTTAGAAGAAAAAATATAAGTTGTAATTTATCAAATACTTTTCTTGTCCAAATTTACGAATCCTACCCAACATGCGTTCGATAGAGCAGATTTTGATCTACAAAGTGTGTCATTTCTATCTATTCAGAGCAAACAGTTTTTACATGGGATTTTTTCCCCAAGCTCGTACCGGGTTCTTCATTTAAATCCATGTAAATTGAAAAACCAAGTTCAAAGAAGTTACATGACACACATACAAAATCATGTGGCACCTGAAGATTCAACATACTGTACCCTTACAACTACTCCACACTTACAACAATCAAACAATCGCTTCACCCTCATTAAGTTTTCCACCCTATTCAAAATAGGGTGGAAAACCCTTCCATCCAAAAGAATATAATCGCATGTACTAGTTAATATTTAATGGCACATTAATTGAATGAATATGGTATTGAATTTTCTGTTCAACCCTTTCACTACCATGTTAAATTTAAGGAATAACACACAATACCAATATTTATAAAAATGGGGGTAGTTATGTTATATGAGTGCAGAAAATAGCACTCTTCTATAACCCTTTGCTTCTCCATAACCCGGCGCCCGGTCCAATATAACCCGGTCCAATATAAAGAACTACGTCGAAAAGTCCGCCGCAGCACGTTGAACTCAGAAGGCGGCAAACTTGAAGCTGTACTTTTACAGTGCACCCTGCACATTTATGGATCGGGGGGGGCGACGGAAGTGCCGTTCAGTTTTTTAGATTCCCGCATCTATCTTGCGGCCAATTGGCGGCCAAAGAGGCGGTTGCGGTTTTTTTTTCGACATTTCGGACGCACCGGGTGAAGGGAGCGAGGCAGGAAGCCTTGAGTCGTACCGAAATACGCGTATCGGCGGGCGGTCTCGCCCCGTTCCGCAAAAGTCAGATTCGATATACAGTATCGATATACAATAGTCAGACTAGACTAAACAGACAAGACTAGACAAACAAGACAAGACAGACAAGACTATACAGACAGGACTAGACTGACAAGACTAGACTAGACGTGAGATGAGACTGACTAACTTTTTTATTTGCAAGAAAATACTGTACAGAATAAGTTAACCATTCTGGAGAGATCTTTTGCTGGATTTTCCGCGTCGCCCCAAGACAGCCATGAAGCATTACTTTGAGGAGAAGGTTGTCATATATTTTTTTACTCAAATCCGACTTTATCCGACGATAAATATAAAAAAAAAAACGTGCAAAAAAAAGATATTTTCCAACGTCGACAGCTCGGGGACGGCTCGGCTATAAATACACACAAAAGAGACGCGGGCGGCTCGGCGGGGCCCACGTGCCCACGCGATAGCCTGGTGCCCCAAATCGACATTCAAGTCTTTCTCTGTGCAGATTAACAGTTAAAAGAGGGCGTAGTGACGCGATTTCGCGACGTCCAATTATGGGTGCGGAGAGCCAAAACACCGTTCTACAATCCACTGCAAAATCCAGAAAATTCCTTTTAATCTGTAATTTGTTTCCTGCAACACGGCGAGTTTCGGCGGGTATAGCTATGGTTTAAAACGACGTTGCGCGATTCCAATTACACTAAAAGATAAAGCGTTAAATTCTCTGCGGGAATCGCGCGAAACCGTTCCCGCAGAGCGAAAGCTGGCGATTCTGCGGGAGTTTTACTTGACGTCAAAAAAAACGTCGTTTTTTGCGTCGCGACGACATCTTCAACGCAATCGTGCTTAAACTTCCAAACAAACAAGCAGGTGCTATGCCCGATCGAACGGCACCGGTCCCACACAGATCCATCAATTTGTTAGTACCTTCTAGGTACCACCGCGAAACGACTCTGTCTCTCAAAAAGTCTTTGCAGCTTAAAAATTCTTGCCGGAATAGCTGCAGGCAAGTGTTCTGAAGAGAACGAACCCAACCGGCAAGCTGGAGCCCTTTAAATAAGTGTAGGGCGAAGTGATTGCAAAATCGGCAAAAAAAGTTGCATTTTCTCTTGCACGAAGACGCGCGGAGGCGGCATTAAAAAGCCGAATTTGACCTTTTCAAACAACCACCTGGTGCGGTCCCCCAGGTGAAATTCTGGAAACGACCTTAGTTAGTTAGTCGTGTCAGAATTGATCAAAATTTGCGATTCCGTCGTGACATGGCGATTCTGGCCGAACGCTTCCCCACACGGACCCCAAAAGTTTTACAAAAATAAATTACCACTTTTACGGAGGTCACGGCGAAGATGCCCGGGTAAAATGACATTCACGAATGAATTTCAGCAGAAAGCTTAAAGACACGCCCTTCGACACCACTCTCGTCGCTGCTAGACTTTTGTCAGTGACGCTATTCACATTTTTGCATTTGAGCATCAGATTATTGTAGCCAAAGAATGGACGAACAACCCCACGCAAGGCGATTTTCGATAACGCTTCCTTATCGCGTCATTTAGGCGACCAAACGTGACAATTTTTTTGTAAGAAAATGTGAGTTTTTCGCACGTCCCAAAAATTTTAAGCAAATATGTCTAAAAGTGAGGCGACAGTCGGATGGACGAAGACGTTCCGGATACATTGGCGCCCTAACCACGTCCTTGCGACGAAAGTTGACCGAGTTGTGTGTGAAAAAGTGAAAAACCCTGAAAAAATGACTCAGCCGCCCCCGAGGGTAGGTCGGTGAAATTATTTAAAAAAAATACCCGATTCTTGTGGGAGGTTTCCTGTCGTATTTAAATATTTTTTTTAAATCTTACAAAAAATCGCGATTTCTCTCTTCCTTTAAGTTCCGTTACGGCTCGTTACTTGTTCCGTAATCCAGCGCAAAACTAGATGGCCCTATTAAAAAAAGAAACCTTGGGCGACATCGCCCGGGACGGAGCTGTATAAATTCATGGTTCCCGGGTCACATCTCGAGCAATGGCGGTGAAAGTGTTAATAACCAATGGTTTTTTTTGTAATTCTTCAAAGTCTTGGTTACTAAAGTACAATGCTATAGTAGTATAACCTTCTAGGAAATGTAATATAGACAGTAAATGAAAAAGATGGTTGCGACTAGAGATGAACATGGGATCCCATCGTCCCATCCCATCCCATCCCATCGTCCCATGGGATGGGATGAGTGATATGAACATCGCATGGGATGGGACGGGATAGGACGATTATTTTGTATGGGACAAATTGGGACGGATTTTGATAATCTAGTAAATCTAGTTCGTGCATAATTAATTGCTTTCATATTAGAATCTTTTACTAAAATTATTTCACTTGTTTGTAGACACAAGTAGGCTTCCGGATATAAATCACTGTATTTTTGTTAGCTATTTCTAGATTATTTTTTTTTCTTTTGACAACACATTTTTGCCTTTGACAACATTTTTAGCTTTTGACAACGCTTGGTGCTCGTTAATTATTGTTGTTTATAAGTCTGATTCAAAAGCAATTCCCTAATAATCTCATAAACCCTGCAAGGCATTATTTCTCAGAACTAAAGGCCATTATTTTCGAACCAGGAATATATCTAAAGCAGAGTGTTAGCAAAGGCTGTCCACAAGGCTCGAAGTCAGGTCCAGGGTTTTGGAAGATCTTGTACGATTAAATTTTTGTAAAAAACCTTCCAGAGAAGTGCGATATTGTGGCTTATGCGGACGATACCATGCTGCTAGTTAGAAGCAACACGATTACAGAGCTAAAACGAAAGAGAAACCAGGCCTTGGAATCTCTCCGTCAATGGTCATTGGAACGCAAACTTAAATTTAAGGCCGAGGTTCTATTTTTCGGAAAAACGCCCAATCAAAGAAGACCTGTATTCACAATTGCAAGTAGGGTTTGGGAATACCCGGTGTTTTAGGCTCGGCGAGTCCTAGTCGAGCCGACGATTATTTATGGGATCCGGGTCCGGGTCTAATCCGTCTATCTTTCTTTCTAGCAATTTTAACAATAACACGATTTTTCATGTTCAGGTATGTGGTAAAGCAAGCAATGCTGTACGAAATTGGCGTTAAACTACCAAAGAAACTTGATGTTAAACTACCAAACAAACTTGACGTTACATTTTAAAAATATTGCGTTAGTATATACAAACATAATTTATATGTATAATAAGATGCATGTAAATGTACTAGCAAAACTAAACTCACCTAAACTCAAATATAAGTATTTAATACAAAACCAGAGCAAGGGTCTGCGCATTATTCACAGCTCTCGATACGACAAAAGGAGTTCAAGGTTCTTTCCTTATTATTTACGATATATGTGGCAGATATGGAAAGAATTTATAGGAAGGCGCAAACGGGAGGATTTGTTAGGTAGAGAGAAAGTATGGAGCATGGCCTTCGCGGATCCTATGGTAGTGGTCGCAAAGAGCGAAGGGGAGATGAAAGAAATGATGATAAGCCTAGGGAGGTATGCGAGGAAGAAAAACATAGAAGTGAATGTGGAGGAAACCAAAATGATGATGTTTAGTAAGAGAAAGAGCAAGAATATGGAGAAGTAATGGAAGTGGGAAGCGGGAATAATTGTTCGAGTAAGAGAGTCCGAAGGCCTCGGATAAAGCGCATATGACAGAATTAGCCAGGAAAGCAAACAAGTAATGGGGTGTATTTGGAAAATAGGAGAGAGAAAATGGAGAAGCGACTTCAGGAGGGAATGATGATGTTTGAAAACATTCAGACAAGGCCGAACATTCAAAACCCGAGAATCGTCGAGTCTTAAATCGGGAACGGGTATTTTTTCTTAGCCGAGTCCGAGTCCGAGTACTCGGACCCGAAAAACTCTAATTGCAAGTGAAATGATTGAATGCCAAGATTCTACTAAACATCTTGGTATATGTATAGACAGATGTTTAAACTATAAAGAACACATTAAACAATCTTGCGGTAAGGCGAAACAATGGAGTTTCATAATTCGCAAGGAATCGAGAAAGGAATGGGGCCTGAATAGATCGGCCAAAGCAGACATTTACAAGGGGGCTTTGGAACTAGAGACGCGCATGGGATCCCATCGTCCCATTCCATCGTCCTATGGTATAGGATGAGTAGTATGAACATAGCGTGGGATGGGATGGGATGGGACGACAATTTTCTATGAGACGAAGTGGGACGGATTTTGATAATCTAGTAAATCTAGTTCGTGCAATATTAATTGCTTTCATATATAAATCTTTTTATTTTCATTTGTTTGTAGAGACAGATAGGCTTCCAAATACATATCACTGTATTTATGTTAGCTATTTTTAGATGTTGTTTTTTTGCAGCGCATATCTTTTTCGTGTAGGCTTTAGTTAAGTTTTTCATGACTCGACAGTTTGTCGGTTACCAAATCGAGCTTGCGCAGTTCGGCAGGTATTTTTCTTTTGAGAAAGTCCTATTTTGATTTTAAAATTTTAATACATGTCCAGCTCAGGAGATTTCTAGGATAACGATGTAGTTCCTGAAAAACCGGAAAGAAAGTGCTGTATGGGAAAAATGGGATGAATGGGACGAGCCGCGAGACCGGGATGGAATGGGATGAATGGGATGGGATGGGACGAAAATTTTACGTTTGTGGGATGGGACAGTGGGACGAAAATGTGATGGAATGGGACACTGACAGGGATACGTCCCACGGGATGGGATCTGGGACGAGAAACTCGTCCCATGCTCATCGCTAGTTGCGACTGTTACTAGGTGGTAATTCATACTTACATTGAATAGAAAAATTCACTGTTTTAACAACACTTATAAGATTTAAAAATGTTACACTTATAATATGTACTTACTATTCACAGTTATATAAATTTCTACCTTTATCACGACACGAGTTTCGACGTTTGACGGTCATTTTCAAGTATAAATTTATATAACTTTGAATAATATGTTATATATCATTTTTACATATTATAATTGTGGTTAAAATATCGTAAATTATTCTACTGAATGTTTGTCAGTAAATATTTTGAATATATGTTTATAATTGCTTAGAGAATAAATTCAACTTGTGGATATTATTATTATAGTATAAATTTGTAGAAAGTTCAGAAAGATATATATTATTAAATCTTCTATTTAGTAATTAGAAGTAATTTATTAAAATATTTTAAGCGACGTTTAACACAATGTTTTAGTAGTTTAACATTTTAGGAGGTATAATATTTTTGTTAAGAATGTTGAGCAATATAAACAAGTAAATTATTTACTTTTGCCAAGGAATTGCAAACAATTGCTTATCTTTTTCCTAATATAATCTTCCTCTGCAATAACTTCTGCATAGATATCATTATATAAACAAAATGGTTAAACTTCGTTTATTCTTTTTCTTCTTTGATAAGATATAGCGTTTCCTTTGTGCGAATGTGGTTCGGAATAAGTGGAGTGAATTCAGTTGGGATTCTTACAGACGCGAAGGTGTTCGTTATGTGTGCTATATAAAGGTTGAATTATCTGCAGCACCGCCATTACATATTTGCATTTCCGGTTCTGTAACCGGCGTTACCGATTATTGTGTGTTCGTAACGTTTGTAAACTGCAATCTGAATAGTAAAACAACTTTATTTTCGGCCACGAATAAAACTGCAATAACCGTCGGATCGTAAGTTTATTATGGTCTCGCAACCGGAGACTTTCGTCTTGCGTGCGAGAAATATTCATTTTTAAAGTTTATGTCAAATCACTTGGGATTAGAGTTTTTATTTTACTGTGTTTCCTTGTTATGTTGCTTACGCTGTTACTTTGAATGCGTTTTAATGGAGCCCTTGCTGATAGGAAAAAATTGGAAAACAAATCTTTCCTTTTATGAAAATACAAGCAAACTGTGATGTTTCAAGTGGAAAATTTAATAATCCTATAAGACGCATCACTAAACATGTTCGAATTATTAAATTTGAAAATGCATTTCAAAGACAAGTCAATATTCACATAGACAAAAACAATATTCATACAGTCAGACAGGACTTGTCAGACAATACAGGAGAGACAAGACTAAACTGACAAGAATAGACTGACAATACTAGACAGATAAGACTAGAGATGTCATACTTAGCAGACAAGACACAAGTCTGTCTAGACACTCTTGAGTCGGCGTCCAGGGAGAGTGGACGTTCGACAAGCTATTGAATTTTAAAACTAAACTGAAGTTAAAAATAAAGTTAAAAGTATTGTGAAGCTTACTTTCTAAGTAGTACGTTTAACAATGTCAAAGGAATTACGATCGAATATACCTTCGACTAAGCAGTTAAATAAGCAGACGAAATGTTTATTTTTCTCGAAAACCCTAATTTTGAAAGTCTTATTACGGGTGTAATTTAAAAGGAAATTGAGCCTCCGTGTGTTTTAATTGGAGATCTAACTAACCAAATTGAAATATTGACAGAAAGAAATGAAAATCTAGTAAAATCAGTGAGTACTACTGCGTGCAAAATTCCAACTTTTTCGCATAAATCAACACAAAAAGAACGAGCTACAACGAATATCTGCGATAGTGGCTCTGCTAATCGGCTCGATAGATAGAAAAGGCAGACTCTGTCAAGAATGGGCGCACATGCGAAAAAAACAATAACAAAGAAATAGTAGGCGAAATAATAGTAGGACAGACAGAAACAAATGAAAACAAAGAGAATTGGGAAACACAACGTTACAAGAAGAGGCAATATCGAACAGCAAATATAATTCAGGGAACTAATGATATTATTACACAAGTAAAGGCTGCTAGCAGATATTACCCTATACCAGTGGTCCCCAACCCTATGCCCGCGGGCACGGTGGCGCCCGCCGACCGTTTTACATGTGCCCGCCGAAAGTAAACGCAAGCAAAATAGCATTAAAAGGAAATTATTCAAAAAAGGACAGAAATAAATTTTTGACCATCAAAACGTCATTTTTATAAAATTTAATGTATCAGATGAGGACTTGAATAGAAAAAGATGCCCGTCACCCGACAGACTTTCTGAAATGTGCTCTTGAGTGCAAAAAGGTTGGGGATCCCTGCCGTATACGTTTTCCAGTTGCAGCCAGATATATCTACAAAGGACTTAACAGAATATTTAATTAACAAAAAATTTAATAATATCACATGTAAAAAACTCACGTCGAAGCACCCAGCTGAACACCCTTCATATTAGCTAACGGTTTCATTTGAATGCCTCGGTGGCTTAATGAAACCACGGACTTGGCCTAGAAACACATGTATAAATCCCATGTCAATATTATGTCAATACCCACATATAAAATCGGTAAAAAAAATCTATCAATGAAGAACTCAGCATCCAGAAACCAATTAAAGTTAATAAATCAAAACGTGCAGTCTCTAGGAAATTCTATTGATAAATAGAATATAAGCTTGAAAATATTAATAATTGCAGACTGTTGATCATCACTGAACACAGGAAGAGCCCCGAACAATTGGACATTAAAAATAAAAAACTTCAATTTGTGCTCCTGTTTCTGCAGTGCAGAAGGATTATACGGAGGATCTGCTATCTACTGCAAAAATGATACAACATTCACAATTAGGGGGACATCAAGAAAATGACTGAGCAACATGTGTTTGAGTGTGCAGCTATATAAGCTGTGATTAACAAGAAGGAACTAATCGTTGAATTATATAGAGCTCCGCATATAAAATCTTTAAATAATTTGAATAAAACCAATTATGTAATTTGTTTCATGTCATTGTTTATTTGTCTATAGTTTCACCAACACACACACACACACATATATATATATATATATATATATATATATATATATATATATATATATATATATATATACAATTTATGATGGGGTTTGCCATATTTTTAGGAGTGGTGATTGGTGGAGGAATTCTGCTTGTTCGTTGAGGCAATTTTGTGCTTTTAGGTTTTATTCATGGTTTTCCCGATTTCTAGGGATTCCAAAAGGTCCAATTTCATTCCTTTTTGCTGGATGTGTATTATTCTCGTATGGTTTTTTTGCTGATATTTGGTGTTCAATTTTTATAAGGTGATTAGCAAACGTGGATTTATTATTTTCTAGGCGTAGCGATCCTTTATGTTCTTTAAATCTGGCTTCAAAATTTCTTCCAGTTTGTCCTATATATGTTATGTTGCATTCGTTACAATTAAGTTGGTATACTTCTGATTTATTTTTGGTTTATGATTACATAAAATGTTTTGGAGAGTATTGTTGGTCCTGTACGCTATGATAGTATTATTTTCTTTTATTGTGTAACTTAGTTTTTCAGAAATCTTTCCTAGATATGGGTTACATTTGAATGTTTTTTCCTCTTCTTTTTCCCAATTACTATTGTAAGTTAGTTTTATTAATTCTCCACCAATCACCACTCCTAAAAATATGGCAAACCCATATATAAATATATATATATATATATATATATATATATATATATATATATATATATATATAAATATATAAATCAATCCGTGAGATTATTAACACATTACTCTACTCTACTCTACTTTCACATTACTCTGGACTAAACATCCCATATAAATCGTGTTAAAGAGAACCTCAATAAAGCAGTATTTGCCATGCAATCCCTCTAAAGATATATCGACAAAAAAGTTTTAGGACTCCTGTATCTATCGAACTTTAATTCTCATTTAAGATTTGGAATCATATTCTGGGGCAATGGAATTAATGTTCAAAGGGTATTTAGATACAAAGCAAGTCCTGCGTTATAAGAAGTGCAGATGGCACCTTGCGGTTAACCATACAAGTGATCCCCTGGGACTGCTATTAGCATTAAATCAGGGTGGTTGGTTGACCTATATATATATATATATATATATATATATATATATATATATATATATATATATATAAATATATATATATATATATATATATATATATATATATATATATATATATATATATATATATATATATATATATATATGTGTGTGTGTGTGTGTATACTGCAGAAAAGGAAGCCAGCAACAAACTCAGACGTGAATGGCAAGAGGCATGGTCAAGTTCAGTAAAGGGCCAGTGGAGAAAAATCCTGATCCCGGTCTTAGAAACGTGGAGTAGTCGTAAGTAGGGAAAGATAGTATGTTCTGAAACCTCCACCCCACTGCCATGCGCATGCGCGATGACCTTTGATCCCCTAACCTTGACCCCCAACCTTAACCCCTTTCGACTTCCGGCCTTCATTTTCGGATGCGCGGGAAAATTCAAAAAACAGACGCGAGACGGGGAAATTCAAAATTAGATCCTGTTGAAACAAATGAGGTGTGAAGTTGGTTGCATCCATCAACGAGACTAAATGTATGAGACTAGACAGACGGGGCTAGATCCATGAGGCTAGATACATGGGGCTAGATACATGAGACTAGATAGATGGGATAGATGGTAGGAACGATTAGGGATTCGATACATTTCACTTGCCTCGTATCGTTTTCTTTTTGGGATATGATTTTTCTTATGATTCCGGTTATTGTGTACCAGTCTTTCTTGGACTTCAAGGGTAGATCCATCATATTTCTGGGTTGAGTTTTACGGGTTTTAATCCTAGCCATTCCTCATCCCATCTCGGACACTCGTACATAATGTGAGTCACACTATCCACCTCACCGCAGTAAACGCAATCTGGGTCAGATGCCCTCCCGATGTTACGGAGATAATCTCTAAAGTCTAAAGCATCCGTGACCCGTGAGAACCTGTGTTAGATGGTATGATAATTCTCTATGTCTACGACAACTCCACGTTTTTATGACCGGGATGAGGATTTTTCTCCACTGGCCATTTACTGAACTTGAGCATGCCTCTTGCCATTGACGTTTGAGTTTGTTACTGGCTTCCTTTTCTGCAGTTTTGTTTTTACCTGCCTCGTGCAGGTCTTTCCAGTACATCGTTTGCAGTTCAATTGAGGGGATTCCTGAGATTACGAGGACTGCATTTCGAGATACCGTTCGGTAGGCGCTGCATATGCGTAGGGCCATTTTCCTTTGGACGGTAGCCAGTTGCGCTATTTTTACCTTATTGAGAGCATCATAATGGTCATGTTATTATGGTTCTCCATCCCATATGGGGGCACAATACATAACGTGACCATTTAGTTTTTTTGTCAGAGCGGGACACCCGCGGAACTATGTAAAAAATATTTTTGGTATTGCAGTGTCGGTTAAGTTTCTAAAACATTACGGACAGTGTGAGGGAGAAAGGGCGCATTCTTCAGGTTAAAGTGCGCAGGTTCCCGATGCTCATTTTGATGATTCATTCGCAGACTGAATTGCAGACACGTATTTTCCTTCTATTTTCAACACGGATTGGTGGAAAGTGGCTACCTGAGCATGCAAGAAATGTAATCACAATTCAGAGCTGGAATTTTCGAAAAACGTTTTCAAAATATTTGTCAAAAACATTTGTCGATGCTTAGAAAATAGTTTTTCAAAGGCAAAACATTTATAGAACTCTCTCAATCGTGGGCATTAACGCAAGCCACCTTGTTTTACTATAGCCCAACAGTGTGTTATACTCTGTGTCAGTTGAATTACAAAACTCTTTCAAAGGTTCTAACCGAACGCTGTAAATATAGAAAATAGAATAAATTTACAGAATTATGCACTCGAAGTCAACAGGGAGATAATCCGTGGCTGTTTGGACGCGTTGTAAACTATGTGACATTATTAATCCCCTCACGATTCTTTCCTCCAAAATTGCAGTTCATATTAAATCCACACAATCCCACAATTTTCTTATTCAAATCATTGCAAGACAATACTTCCTTCAAATAATCAACAATTATATCCCATGTTTTACTGTCGGAACTCTAAAACCTTGACTGTGGCGCCTTCGTGTGGTATAAAATAATAATAATAAACGAGTGCAAAAATAATAGGCAAGTAGTAGTAGGGTGTTTATACCCTAGCAAATAGAAACCTAGTCCTACCCGGGGAAGCGGGATGTTTTTCCCATCGCTGCGGACAGCGGGACAGAGAGCCTAAAAGCGGGACTGTCCCGCCAAAGACGGGACGTATGGTTACGTTAACCATACAGCATGGCGGAATGTGGAACAGTGCTTAGTAGCCTGCGTTTGCTACTGCTAGATCCTCCTATATTGGGCATGAGCTTTTCGAGTGCTGCTGTTAATCTCATTCCTTTCTCTGACGCCTTTTGAAGGTGTTCCGTGAAGAATAGGCTTTTATCAATCGTGATGCCTAAATATTTTACGCTGTGCTTCGGTTTAATGTCTACGTCCATATCACTTGTGGTGTCTATATCACTTTAAAGAAGAAAAGGGCCAGGTTTCTATAGCCCGTCAGCAGTACGACTTCATACATTTCCGGTGCCGGGTATAGGGATCGGGTTAACAACCAGTAAGTAATCAGCTCAATTGCTAGATTAGCCCTGGTCATAATTCCCCTTTCTGTTCTTCCAACTATAGTGAGAGCTAGGTCGTCTGCGAAACCGATAATGTTCACTTCCTCTGGGAGTTTCAACTTGAGGACTCCATATGGACAAGACTAACGAGTCAAGAGTAGACAGACGAGACTAAACAGACAAGACAATACAGACAAGATTAGACAGACAAGAACAGAAGACAAGAGTCTGATAAGACTATACAGATGAGAATAGACAGACTATACTAGACTAACAATAAGAGAAAATACAAGATGGACAATCTTAGTGTGTTTACTAACTTTTTTATAAAAAAATAGTTACATTTATATTAAATGCTAAATCAATTAAATCAATTTTCCTTACTACAATATTTCATATTTTTTATCTGCTTCCATTTGCTTTATATAAGTGACTGCAATGCAAATTAATTGACATTTGATTAAGTTAAGTTTTCAACCTATTGTGGATAACCCAAATACTATACATCAGACATCATTTAGTGAAATCCAATTGAATTTAACTCAATATTCTTCCAATTAATTCATGATCAAATGGAAATGTTTCAGGCTTCACAATAATTGCTAACCTAATTTGGCTAAATTTACAAGTCCTTATTACATGACAATGTTTAACATAGTTTATCACACATCAGATTAAATACATTAAACTACATAGGTAGCATTGTATCGAAGAATCAGTCAATTTGAAAATGTGAATCAGTCAATACAATGATGCAATGCAAACGAAAAGACTGAACAGGTTTGCACTGAATTAAGCAAGACAAGACTAGATGACGATAAATGAAGCGGGACGAGTATACACTAAATTAGATTAAGCGATAATAGACAAGACTAGTGAGTATCCGGCTGGATCAGACAAAATTTCCTAAGGTGAGTCTAGTATCTAGTCTAGAAATAAAACAAGATTGTTTACTGCATAGATATATTTGATGACTCATGTCGTTCAGTTATAGAAGAATTTATAGACAAGACAACATAGAAGTAGATATAAGTTAAAACTATAATAGAGAAGTTTACGTGTGTATTACGCGTTGTATGATATTTTGTCATAGTTCTTCCGACTATTGACATATTGTATACGAAACACAAATCATAATTTCGATTAAGAAGTATTATTGAATGTTACAAAGTGTACATAAGTTTACGTGAATAACGACGGGACAACACGCAATTACGTAATAGGTAATTTTATAGCCAGGTAATCCGATAATTCTGTTTAATATTTTTTAATTAAACTAAGTGCAATTTGGTATACTCTGCTAAAAATCTGTGTTGATATTTACATCATTAAAAACTCTTCATTAACCGTTGGCGGTAAAAAGATGTCTCGCCATAAATTCCCCACGTAAAATAAATATCATAAATGCTCGTATAGATTTTACTTTGCTGGAAAACTTTTTCCCTCTATCTTTGAAGCGCTGCCTTTTGGAATAAATCACTAACGGAGTTACCCTGCATGTGCCCCAGAAAGTCTAAAACTAGCCTCGATGTGGGAGGTAGTTAGCACGCCTGATCTGAAATATGAGCGCCCCAAACCCTTCATATTAATTTAACGGGTAATTAGAATATCATTAAGTACGCTCCATGAATATTGGGTGGAGCCTGCATATTATGATCCTGTCCGCTTCTTATTTAATATCGTTATACCCGCATTACAGATATTTTGTATTTACTAAATCCTCTGCCCATAACATTTCCGTGAAAAAAAATCTGGTATTAATAAACATAAGAACTTTACTAGTAATTACTCCGATTAATAAATTAAACTTAAGATCCATATAATAAATCAGCAAAGGTATAAAACGTATCAGATTAAATATATACAGGTATTAGGCAAAACTAATGTAGTACATACAAAACTGTAACTAGTATACTGAACTAACATAATAGGTAGACTGGATAGAGAAATGTGACTTATATATAATTGAGAATAATCAAAATATTAACTACGCATGTAACTTTTATAACCTGCTGTGTGGGAAAATTTGGATTATTTTTCCATTCTTTGTCCTTTTGTGGCCGAGAAGCTGGTGACTTTAATGTCTACTTTTCCGAGAACTCCAAGGTCAAAAGCCACCTGACAAATTTATTTGAGGCTTATGGAATGATGGAATATGTGCACCAGCAGACTAGAATTACGTCATCGACAAGATCAAAAATCGACAATATTTTTGCCATATAAAGAAATCCCTTATTTATGTTAGTGGAAGATACACCCATGTCAGACCACCGGTAAATTAGGCTAAACAGCAGCCCGAAAGCGCAGTATAGAAAAAAATAACTCCACGCCAGAAATATATGTACTTCTAACAGAAAATGTTTTGCTGAACAACTTTAGAGCAAATCATGTTCGGGGATCTACAATCATCCAGGCAGAACTATGTCATTCATCAAGACCCTCCAACATCATTTCTTTTCCTGCTTTCCTATATCGATTAGTTGTTAGGATCGATAAGTCTTGGACTACCAAACGTCTGCCACTGAGTTAAGGGACATGTATGTTCTTACCAAATAGTATCCAGTGTTAAATAAAATGTATCTGTATCAAAAATGGAGCAAATCAATTTGATCCAATCTGAAAAAGAAATATTTTTTTACCAAAGAGTAATTCAAGCACCGAATAAACAGAAAGCTATTTGGAGTGTGGTAAAGAAGCAAACCAATAAAACTTAATATTTCTGAGAAGATCGAAATTTGGGAAAATTCCAAGCTTGTCACTGCACCGGAGCAAATAGCGACAATCTTCACCGACTATTTTGATCAAGCGCCAAAGTCAATCAGCCAGAACGTCACACCAACGGAAATCTCCAACAGCCACTTTAATTTCAACCCAAATACTATGTTCCTTGACGAATTTTCGGCGAACGAGATTCTATAAATTATGGAGTCCTTTAAAAACACTAAAACATGTAGTTCTGACTTGCTTCCTACCAACATCCTTAAAGAATTCCGACTTCTGTTAATTAATCCAATAACTAATATAGTGAACGCCTCCTTCGCTGCTGCACTATTCCCAGAAATCCTGAAGATATCCACTATTATACCTGTTCACAAAAAAGGGAGACAAAAAACATGCTAACAATTATCGACCAATCGCCCTAATATCAGTTTTAGCTAAGATCCTGCAATACTCTATGCGAATTAGGCTTATTCCATCTGTTAAAAAAATTCAAATTATTCCATAGCAGCAGCATGGATTTTACAAAGCAAAACCTACCACGACCGCACTAGCTCAATTTTACAACACAATCATAGCTGAGGTAGATAAGGGTAATAAGGGTAGTATAAGGTTCGATTGCGATATTCTGCGATCCATCGAAGGCAGTAGGAATAGATGTCATGTTCTGGACCCACCTTCCCACCTTCTGAAGAGTGTGTGAAGTCTATGTAACCCCACGATAAAGAGGCTGTGAGGTCTATGTAACCCCATGCGTGGGGTTACACGAGTTTTAGCGTGGGGCTAGATAGACCTCACATTCTCTTGAGAAGGTGGGAAGGTGGGTCCAGAACATGACATCTATCCCTACTGAAGGCATTCGACTGTGTATCTTACAGTCTTTTTCTGAACAAGATCTTTAATTATGGAATAAGAGGCAAATCCGCCAGATGGCTTAAGTCCTTTCTCGAAAATCGTTAGCAACTTGTTCAAGTCAAATAGGGGTTAGTCGGCCAGTCCCTTGTTAAGTTTACAAATATGGATGTCCCTCAAGGAAGTGTCCTCGCTCCAACACTTTTCCTACTATACATTTGAGACTTGGCTATAAATGAACATCACTGCATACAGTATGCAGACGACGCCAGCTTTATCGTCTCTGAAAATACTGGGACTGACAACCAATCTCGAGCCAATATACTTCTAGAAAAACTTAACAAATGGTTCTCAGTAAACTGTTTTTACCTCAACGGAGATAAAACCGAATATATGATATTTCAGACGGCACGCAGTTCTCTTGCCAAAGACTTTCCACTTAAATTAAATAACGACACAATCAAGAGAGTAAATGTAGCCAAATTTCTTGGTATTCATTTAGAAGAAAACCTGCACTGGAATATCACCATTCAAGAAATTTTCAGCAAACTTCACAAGGAGATATTTCAAATCAGGTACTTCCGACAGTTTTTACGGAACGAAGATCTTCTCACATATTATTATATTGAAGTACAGCCATTACTTATATATGGTATACTGCTATGTGGATCCTCACCGTAGGTAGGTTTATAGTATATATAGTATATATAGTATATATAGTATATATAGTATATATAGTATATATAGTATATATAGTATATATAGTATATATAGTATATATAGTATATATAGTATATATAGTATTTATAGTATATATAGTATATATAGTATATATAGTTTATATAGTAGGTAGGTCTAATCGAGAAGCGTGAATATAAGATTGTCCAGAAATAATTTGAGTGCAGCAATCCAAAATTATATAAACGGCATTAATTAGAATGAAGTATTCCGTGTGTACGATATTAAAAACCCTACATTTAGACGTCAGCTGAAACGATTAAATTCACAGTCAAGAATTGGACGGCCAAATAATTTCACGACAGAAATGGAAACGGAGTTTGTTGATCATGTTCTAATTATAGAAGCACACTTTTTCGGTTTATCCATAACCGAAGACGTTTAGCCTTCCAATTAACTGAAACATATAAACTTCAGCAGCTCTTTAACAAATACAAAGATTTGGCAGGCTGGAAATGGTATTATAATTTTTTTAAAAACCATCCAGAGGTATCCTTAAGAACCCCTGAACCAACTTCATTTGCGCGATATAAAGCATTTAACAGATAAGTTGTGTCTAAAATTTTTGATACATATGAAAAAATCCTTGATAATCTTAAATTTTCACCAGAGCATATTTTCAACATAAATGAGACAGGTCTCAATACTGCCCATAGACCTGGTAAAATATTGTGTTTAAAAGGAAAGCAACAAGTTGGCTCCGTAACTAGCTGAGAACGAGGAATAAGCAATAGATGCATTTGCTGCATGTATACAACTGGAGAATATAATCCTCCAATGTTAATTTTCAAACGAAAAATAATGACAGATGAACTTAAACCTGGTGGTCCACCTAATACGCTTTACGCGTGTTCTGATTGTGGTTGGATTGTGACTGCTCTATTTGTTGAGTGGTTACAATATTTTATAAAATATTTAAAGTTGGCAAAAACACAAGGTAATCAAATGCTGCTGATTTTAGATGGACATACCACACACTATAAATCTGGATGCAATAAATCTTGCTAGAGAGTACGGCATTGTAATGTTTTCTTTGCCAGCTCACACTACACACAAACTTCAACCGTTGGTCCTTCATTGGTTTTTCAAGTCCTTAAAACATTATATTAAAAGAGAATCTCTCACATGGATACGAAACCCTGGCTCTAAAACCATTCTGAAATTTTAGGAATCGTTCAGCTTTTATGCAACTAACTGCATTAAATGGTTTTGAATCATGAGGATTATGGCCATGTAGCACATATAAAAACGTAATGAGGAGTACGTAATTCTGAAAAATGATAACTCTACTACGCAATTAACAGAGCCTGGTTCTTTTACAACAATATAAATAATTTTTGCAAGTCATTAACCGAGTCAGGTCCTTCTACAGCCAGTGTGTCTTTTAATGTAATAAAACCCAGAAAGTCATCTATAGAAGCTAATGTAGAAACGTTGTCTTGAATTTGTAAAATTCCGACAAAAAAATTAAAAAAAAAACAACCGGATGCAAAGTACTTACTGAGTCTCCATATAAAGTGGAATAAGACAACAAAACGAATGAAGGACGCAATAAATTAAAAATTAAACGGAAAGGGCGCAATAAATTAGAAAGAAAATTTGGTATGCCAGAATTAGGTACGAAGAAAAGAAACACAAAAGAAAATTGGTACTGCAAACTATGCAATGAAAATAAGGGAAAGTCAATGATACAATGCATAAAATGCTTAATATGGATGCACGAAAAATGAGCAAGGGTAAATCACAATACGTATTCTTACTACTGTGATGATTGTGATGACGAAAGTGGCCAGGGTACGATTTCGGAATAGTCCAGTACGATTTAGGCGCTATCATTTAAAATCGTACTTTTTTAATATTTCTTAAATGTTCCTTTTAGTAGTTTTGAAATATGTTGTTTTTTAATATTTCCTTATGTTCAAATATTAGCTGTTTTAATAAAGTTTATAGAGTTGAAATAACAATTGTTTTCATTGATTTTTTAGATATTCATTACATTTTCTACTTAGCAAGTACGATTTAGGCAAGTTTACCCTAGTTTAAATTTAAGTATTACGTAAGCAGGTTTAGGGGACAAAGAGGCTTTTCTTATTTTACGCCAGATAAAAAAAAATAAAAATTATTGAAAATGTGTTCAAAATAATATTTATATTTCAAATTAATTCATTTTGGTTATACTGAATTTCTTTCCAGATTTCTTATCAAAACATGAAAACTTGAAATTTTTATAGAATAATTCTTATGTCTTTTCATTTGTAGGTGAAATTTGTTTTATTATGTTATACCTGAACGCCCCTTAACCATATTTACCAGATTTTATATTAGTCGCAGCCCAAATACGTTTTTAACAAATACATTTTCTAAAATTAATTTTCTGATTATATTAAAGTAAATATTACTTTGAATCTGTGAATCAATTTTCGGGGCTAGTTAGAGGCCATAACTGTTTAATGAATGATATCTCTCTTTACTTTCACAATTGCCCAGTAAAACCGATTAAATAATAAAATCTGTTATATTAACTAATATTGAAAATTCAATCAATTAATTCTTATTGTGGGTAATATAGAGAGTAAAACGCTAAACCACAAATTTCGAAAATAAATGAGATTAAATAGATTACAGCGAGATAAGTTGAATACTAGTGTTCCCTAATGTCTATAAAAGTATTTTGAGATTAGGGAAATCTTTTACTGCGGTACTTTTTGCCCAAACGCATATAATAATTGGATATTTTCTGGAGATT
Source organism: Phosphuga atrata (assembly GCA_944588485.1). Classification (NCBI taxonomy): domain Eukaryota; kingdom Metazoa; phylum Arthropoda; class Insecta; order Coleoptera; family Silphidae; genus Phosphuga; species Phosphuga atrata. The sequence continues at coordinate 8,155,198 of OX155896.1, read as the reverse complement.
ATACCTATACATAATGTACAATAATAACAATGGGGTAAACCGTATATTAATGTTGAACAAGGGTCACATGGATTAATATAATGTCCGTACGTGTCGCGATTAACGTGCGGAACATGCTCCTGCTAAGATTTCTGCACAATATCGATTGAGTAGTTAGCTAGGAAACTTCATGCATATTCTCCTATTGTATTAACGGCATAAATGTATATATACACAAACCTATTATTATTATTATTAATTTTATTATATAAGTCAGTTATATAGTCTGGTATTTAGTATTTCTATATGTCAAGGGTAAGTAGTTTAAGATTATTGAACAATGTCGAATTTTTTTTAATATAAATTGTTTAGAAGCTATAATAATATTAAGCAATACAATAAGTTATCAATTATCTTTGTCAAGTACATTTGTAAGCTTATTTTAATGTTAAAGTAAAAATATTTGTTCAATTTTCAAGTACAGTACAATTTTGATAATCCGAAACATATGGTACCAGAAATCCGCCGAATTATAAAAAAACGGATTATCAGAATTTTCAGAATTTAAAAATCCAGATTATCAGGATATTCAGAATTTAAAAATCCGGATTATTAGAATAATTTTGCTTATTGTATCTTTGCCTTAAAAACTTTATCAATAATGCACTTTTGCAACCTTTTCCACAACAAATCTTCTTTTGCGGTGGCCTTTTCTTCTGTATATTTCGAGCAAACATTGAGTGCGTTAAACGCGTCACCGTTTGTTACAGTTCGCTGAAATAAAACATTCAAGTCATCTTTAGCTTCGTCGTTATCTGTAGAACAAATTTGGTTGAGCATTTCTTTGTCATAAAACAAATGAAAATTTTCGTCGCTTGTGCCTTGAAGCCAAGCTATGTCATCCACTACACATTTGTTGGAATCTTGTAAATATTCCAAAGACAATTGTTGGCTTGGGCAGAACCGTAAATCAAGTTATCAGAGTATAAAGCAGGGTGTGTTGAGCAGAACTTTTTGTAAGAACACTGGATGGTGTTTCAGCTGTGGGCGAGGTTTATATCCGGCGTGGGGCAGCGGAAAGAAAAGACATGTAATTCCCCAGAGCGCCGGATTACTGTCCGTGCAGGATTAATCAAACGCCGGATTATCAAGGTTGTACTGTATATAATAATAATAATAATAATTATTATAATAATTTATTTATTTTTGCCTCTTTGACAGAACGATCAGTATAACGTAGTAATAAGTAAATTAAAAAAATATATATAACTGAAAGAGAAAAATACATTCTGATGCAGAGGAAAAAATGAGATGTAATTCAGATGTGTGCCAAGGCACACCCTGTTCTTCCATTACACCTCGGTACATCAAATTAATAAAGATATATAATATAATTAATAAAGATATATAAATATAATTAAATAAATATAATATCAATTATCGACATAGCTAAATAAAATAGTAAAAGAACAGTTGGAGTAACATAAGTACATGAAGGCAGGACGCTTTTGTATAGCAGCTAACATCTCACGGAGATACAGGTAATGGGGAACATTGTTTATTATATAAAACTGCGAAAATATATTTTTTAAACTTAGATTTCGAATCGAAGTCGTTGCAGAAGAGTGGAAGGTTGTTAAATAGATTCACAATTGTATAATGAAATGATCTTGCAAATAAACTTGTTTTATGAGCAGGTGGTGATAAACGGCCACGATTTCTTGTATTAAGGGTATGAATGTCACATCTATATGAAAGTTTTTCGAACAGATAAGCAGGTGTTTTATATTTGATAATATTATAAAATAAGGAATAACTTTGCATTATGCGACGGTTATCCATATTTAACCAGTTTAAATCAGACAGTTTGTGGCTTATTTTATCGAATTTGCGTAGACCAAAAATAACCCGTAAGCATGAGTTTTGAATCCGTTGAATACGAGTTTTTGTCCTTTGGTCTAGGCATGGATGTAGTAACGGAGAACAATAAGAAAATTGTGATAATACTGTCATTTCACACAGCGAAATTTTTATTCTTTGAGATAAAAACTCCCGATTATGATATATGACCCTTAGATTGCCGTAAGCAATACTGATACATTGACTCACATATTTATTATATCTAAAAGTATTATCAAGGGTGATGCCTAGGTTTTTCGCTTCAGAAACAAATGCGATGGGCTGATTATTTATTTAAGGTTTAAAACTGGTCACTAATTCAATACACTTTCCTTTAGGCCCAAAGAGAAGGTATGCTGACTTAGACGGACTTAAAATTAGCCCATGAGAAAGGGACACTTCGTATAGTGTATTGAGGTCAAAATTTAGTTTAAGTAATGCATCGCGGTAATCTTCGGCTGGAAAAGAAATGTACAGTTGAGTATCATCCGCGTACATATGATATTTGCAATACGATAACTTATCTATGATGAAGGCCGTATATATAGTGAACAATATAGGCCCCAAGATCGACCCCTGGGGGACACCAGACACTGACTCCTGGAAGTTTGATATACCAGACTCTAATTTTACCGCGTGGCACCGCCCTACTAAGTAATTACTTAAAAGATCTATCGCTGACTGACCGAAACCAATGTAATGAAGTATTGATAGTAAAAGTTGGTGATTGAGCGTGTCGAAGGCTTTGCTGTAGTCAAGAAGTACAAGTGCTGTTATTAATCCCGCATCGGATTCTAGTAGGATGTCATCAGTGACTCTCAACAGCGCAGTGGTGCAACTGTTACCTTCTCTAAAACCTGATTGGAATTTAGGTAAGATGTTAAAGTATGCCAAGTGCTGTTTTATTTCGTTGTTCATGATTATTTCTAAGATTTTGGAAAGTGTTGGCAGAATACTTATTGGCCTCAGATGACTAAGTTGAGTGGGGTTTTGTTTTTTCGGTAATGGCGTAATCAGTGCCATCTTCCACGCGCTGGGAAAGACCCCATCTAGTAAACAACTATTTATTATATTGGCAATGAAGGGCAGTATATAGGGGCAGCATAATTTAATGAGTCTAATATTCAAACCATCGTAGCCACTGGAGGTGGATTTGATGTTTTTCAAAATTTTATTGACATCCTCTATATATGTATATAGTTATCCTCTATATATGTATAAGTTATGTACGAAAGTACAATAATCCTCACTGGGCATTAAGTATGAAAGTATAATAATCCTCACTAAGCATTATGACATCTGACAAATCCTACAATTTCTCTCTTCAACAAAAATAGAAATCAATAATAAAAAATGATGGAATGTAAACCAATGGCAGTAGTAGTTTGGAAAGGTGACAACAACCTACTCTCTATAGATCCAGCCGGTATACGTCTTCTAGTCTACATAAGATTTGAAAGAGTTCCAGTGAAAATAAACTACCAAAGGAATCCCTATTGGTTCAAGATAAATAATTTTCCTCTCTTCATAAAAGGTTCTTACAATACCATCCAGTATTCTTCGATAATCAACCATTGCTTGCACATGCTTCATGCGTTACTGTTTGGGTTTTGGTTTAAGCACAAAATCTTACAGTGAATGTTAGCGTTCATAGCGTTGTCAATAAAATGTCTAGAGCCAATCTTAGAATACGTTTTGTGGGTCGGCCAAAGAAACACTAGACCCTGGTACACTAATACATTGCCCTGTATTTTCAACAAAATATATATAATAAGACGAAGAGACGAGGACGGAAGAAATTCTCGAATGATTTATTAGAAATGTGTTTCCCAAACACTGAAATGCACAACGCGCTCCAATCTTCTATAAAAACATTGGCGATCGAATGCTTTACAATTCTTTCCAATCGATTAGTGAATTTTGAATATTTTTATGGGAATCCCAGGAAGAGGGGGCTTCCTTGGATTACACTGTTTATGCCTATTTGGCACCTTTAGTGAACATTGATGTACCTTCGAACGAGATATAGAATATACTGGAAACGTGGCCGAATCTCCTGAAATATGTGTAGAGGATTGGTGAGAGTTATTTTGGAGATGTGCTTAAAGTCCCCGTTGTTAAAATGAAATTCTGCTATGCTGCTAATAGCTTTTCAATTATAAGTTTGTCAATTATCCAAAATACAAAAATTTTTTTTCTTCTTCTTTCCGGAAGCCTAAGGGCTTGTTTTTTCCATCCTCATTGTACATGCTGTTGAGATTCTGACAACCAGCTCTCTTTCCATCTCTTTTCTGGTTGTCCTGGTGGTCACGCCCGATTTTTTCTAGTCTGTGATCTTCCATCCTAAATATATGTTCATTGCAGAAGCGCCTTCGCGCGCGTGTCCACCTCACCGCGTCAACTGTCTCGCATTCTTCCCGAATTTCTTTAATCCTTCTTTGGTCTTTGAGTGTTTCTCGTTATTGCTCTTAGTACTCTCATTTCATTGGTGCGCCATCCTATTGGTCTCGGCTGTATCGGCTCGTGGTTCTGCTGTCTATGTCATTACGGGTCTTAGATATGATTTGAATATTCTGGCCTTGGTTGTAATTGATATGCATGTCCAATCCCCAGATATTCCTTCAAGAACTGCCGAGCATTGATTGTAAAAAATAGATGTACTTTAGATCGAACTGCTTGAACTAAAAGGAGATGCAATTCATGAATTACTAAAAGAAATTACGACTAGAGTAGGCGCTCTATCAATTAGAATAAGTGAGAGGGGTATAATGCATCTATAAAAGTTGCAGCAAGTCACTACCTATAATTGGAGATAGAATATAATTAGAAACTTCAATAGCCACCGCATTACCTGGGGATATCATGACACGAACGAGGATGGGGAATAATGTAATGACCCTCATCCACGACCATAAACAGCCAGCTTCCTTTAATAGTGACAGATGGATGAGAGGCTATAACCCGGACCTTATCTTCATCAACAAGTCTCTAGCTGGAACATGCAGCAAGACAGTGATTGGCCCTATCTCTCACTCCCAATATCGGCCAACAATGCTGAAGTTTAGACCGGTGCTGTATTCCCCGCGGCTGCAGAACTTGCTATATACCGGGATTCTCTAACGAAAACAAAGGCATATACGAGAAGTACCTAGAGCACTACAGTCGGAATCCTCTCTCCCGGGAAACCTTCCAGCTGGGCGACCAGCTGACAGACTCGATAAGCAGAAATAGACAAGAGGTTTGGAAAGACAAGATAGAAAGCCTGGATATGAGACATAGCAGCAGGAAAGTCTGGAGCCTTATCAAAAAGCTATCAGACGGTCCAAAATCTTCCAAACACCAGGTAAATATCACTGCTAACAAAATTGCGCATCAACTACTCCTGAAATCCTGAACTACCTTCAGGATTTCACAACAGCCTGGTAAAACTAATGTGATTTGCTTCACCACTACAGAACTGAAAACATGTCACTGAAGACCAGGAAAGCCCCTGGCCCAGATTATATCCTGAATGAGTTCCTGATAAACTGAAGCCCATTAGCCCTGAGCTGACTTCTTTAATTATACAACTCCTGCTGGACCAACAAGACAATACCAAAACGTTAAAAAAAAAGTAAGGTAATAGCCGTCCATAAACCGGGGAAACCACGAGAACGGGTTAAAACACGCCCCCCCCCCGGGCCTTCCAAGGTAGCGTGCTGAGACCCATACTCTTCAACGTGTATATCAACGATCAACCAACCGGCCAAACAACAAGGAGCTTCATTTATGACGATAATGTAGCAATCATCTACCCATCAAAAAACATTGAAGAGATACAAGAGCACCTAAGAGAATCGCTCTCAGGGTTGAGCAATTATTATAGATTAAACCAGTTCCGGCCCAATCCAGCAAAGACGCAGTCATGCTTGTTCCACCTTGATAACCGACAGACGAAAAGAGAACTGCAAATAGAGTGGAACTCTGTCAGACTACAACACTGCCCATACCCAGTCTATTTGGGAATTACATGAGACCGAGCTCTAACTTACAGAAAACAAATTGATAAAACCAGGCCAAAGTCAACACTAGGAATGACATCCTCCGGAAACTGACCAACGCTTGCTGGGGAGTCAACCCTAACGTCCTGCGCTCCTCGGCCCTTGCACTGTGCTACTCCGCAGCCGAGCATGCATCCGCCGGATGGGAGAGATCAACACGCGCCTGCAGACAGAACACTGTCCTAAACGACACGTGCAGATTAATAACGAGATGCCTAAAACCCACCAGCCTTGACCAACTGTACATGCTAGCCGAGATTGCACCACCTCAAATAAGAAGGGAAATCCAGGCCATGTCCGAACGAGGCAAATAACGCTACAACGTCAGACATCCATTGCACGGACATTGCAACCGTCTGTGGCCAGACTAAAATCAAGACGAAACTTTATGCAATCTACCCAGGCCCTCACCGCCTTTAAAGCTGCATCCAAGGAGGCAAAATGGTAACAGCGCTTTGCAGATAATGATATCCCAACCTGGAATCCTATGGATATGCGGAAGAGGAAGCATTTGAATGCGGAGAACCCCAGACAATGGAACACCTTCTGGTGTGCCAATCACTATGTACTCTCTGGGACCCATGGTTGTGTAACGAAAATGCTGTGATGTTTGCTGAAAATTGGGGTGATATACGAGCATTTTCATAAGTACATAAGAACAGTTGACATTTCATGACATGGGTGATATACATATATTTTATATTTTGAGTAGCTCAGACACGATACCGATTTATTATTGGTAATAAAACCGAGAACAAAATTAAAAAGAAAATCAAGTTATTACAAGGATTCCACTAAAATTCCATGCAGTAGACCAATAACAATGTATATGTAATGTGATACAGAACAATAACTAGTTTTTGTTTACTAATTTACTAATTTATACTAATAATAAAAATATTTTTTTAAAGTCATAAGAATACGAATATTTTCTGTAAAAAATCTGTATAGAAAATTTTTTTTCTTAAAATTTCTAAACTAGATGTTTAAATTTTTAAACTAGATGTACTAAACGGAAAACTCCTACAATTATTGGTTGGCGATATAGTTTCTGATTAATATTAAAACCTATTTAATTATAAATGTTAACGCATAGAAAGGACGGAGTGTAGTTAAAGCGCAATAATTGTTTTTTTAATTGCAAATTTATTAACTACAAACGACAGCAGAAAATTACGTTGAAAGTATGAAATTGTGTTAGAACTGGAAGTAATACTGATGCGGTGACGACAACAAAAACGTTTGTACGAGTGTGAGGAACATTATTATGAAACAACGACAATAAATGATTTGATGCAATACTTCATGTGTAAAAATTGGCTGCATGAGCCTTGAGCACCATTTTCCAATTATAATATAAAACTCGTGTGTGTGTAAGCAACGGGTATACCAGAAATATGCAAACACGTTAAGGAATCATATATACTTCGGACTTGTTTGTTTGTCGTGTTTGTGATATTATTTCTTGAATTTAAAATAATATATTTATTAAAATTATTTCATTAAGCATTATTTAAATATAGTTGATTGTTGTCTTTAACTGACGCATTTTACATGCGTTCACATTTCATTTGAAACATTTGTTGACATTATTATAAGTATAAATTTATATAATACTATAAAGATTAGGATCTATCCGAGATTACTTCTTCTTCCACTTCTTCACAAATCCTCTCAATCGCACTACCTATAAATAATAAAATAACTCATTACATTTTGTTGTCATTATATATTTTACCGTTTAATAGACGAAAATTTAAATTCTATAATACAAATACAAAATAATAAATTTACATTAGGATGTAAATCATATATTACTATAAAAGACCAAGGAAAATTGGCATACATTTTTGGAAAAAAAAAGGTTACAGCCAAGATAATTCGAGGAACCAAACGAACCTTCACACAAAACCAACTAACCCAAATCGAAGAGAGCTTTGCTAAGAATAATTCCAGAGATTTCATTGAAACCTTTAAGCAGGCACTCAGGATATACGCTCCGCCTAGCCTCCACTTCAGAGACTCACAAGGCAAACTGGCTTATAACGACAAGGACAACTGCCACCTTTCGGCTGAGTACTTTAAAAATCTATTCAACTGTGACCCTGTGGCAAAGACTTCGACTATATATAAACCACACAAAACCCGGACTCGCTTCCCCTTCAATGGAAGAAGTTGGCCCGATTATTCAACTTCTTAAGAATAATAAGGCAGCTGGAGAGGACTCTATCGTTGCTGAACTGTGGAAAGGGGCTGGAAACAATGCCGTGCGCAAGCTAACCGAGATCATCCAGGACATCTGGGAAACAGAGAAATTACCACCCGATGGAAAATCTGCTCTGATCCACCCGCCTTACAAAAAGGGAGATTTTACGGATCTAACCAACTACCGTGGAATTTCTCTCGTCCCGGTAACATACAAGATTCTCTCGAAGGCTTTACAAACAAGGGCAGAAAATCAGTTGGATAGTCAACTGGGAGAATACCAGGGGGCTTCAGGAAGACCCAATCCTGTGTTAAACATATCCTCAATCTTAAAACTATACTTGCATATTCCATGATGAGAAACCGCAAGGTCGTCGTCACCTTTGTTGTTTTTGGAAAGCCTACGATTCCATTGATAGAGAAACGCTTAGCAAAGTACTCCAGGAACTAGCACTAGACAACAAAACCCGCAGACTAATCCTAGAAACTTTGACCAACACCCATTCCAAGGTTAAATGTAGAGGCGAGATTTCAGAAAGCTTCGAAATAAAAACTGGTGGGAGACAAGGAGATGGACTTTCCCCACTTCTCTTCAACTGTGTTCTTGAAAAGATTATGAGAGAATGGCGCAAGGATCTGAACAATTTGGGTGTTCAGTGGTATCTACCTGGGACGTAAGAACGATGGACTGGTTGTAGATTACCTGGCCTTTGCAGATGACATGGCACTGTTTGCTGATTCTCTTGAGATGGCTACAATTCAGGTAAACTGCCTCAAAAAACAGGCTGCCAAAGAGGGTCTTCAAGTGTCGCTGGAGAAAACAGAATTCTTCACCAACATTAGAGAAGCAAACAGAGAGATGTTACTAGAACAGGGGAACATCAAGAGGACTGAGAAATTTAAGTATCTCGGCGAATGGATTGAATTCAACTTATCAGAAAGAGCATCATTACCTAAGAGAGTCAGCAAGTTAGAACTAGCCTATCGGCTGACTAAGAACACTTACAATAAGAAATGCCTGTCACGCAACCTGAAACTCAAGCATTACACATCAGTCTTACGACCAGAAGCCCTGTATGCCATGGAGTGTATTAACTTGAACCGGAGGGGTCTAATAGAGAAATTGGAAATCAGAGAGTGGAGAATCCTCACGAAGATCCTAGGCCCGGTAAAGGAAGATGGGGATTTCCGAATACGGCATAACTCTGAGTTCTGCGAACATATTGAGATGCTCTCTGGCTGTGCAAGGAAAAGAAGGGTAGCTTTCTATGGTCACTTTGCAAGATTGCCTCCAAACCAACTAACCAACCGTCTGTTCACCTTGTGGCAAAACAAGAAGCTTCGTACCACTTGGTTAACAGAGACCGAGAAGGATATTAAAGAACTGTGAATAACAGATCTCAAAAACAGATAGTCTGTGAGACGCACCCTGAACGAAGTCCGTGGATTTCAGGAAACACCTCGAAGGAAGGTTACCCCCTGGACAGAAGAGAGAAAGGAGTTACACCGGCAGAAGATGCGACAATACTGGGCAAGGGTCAAAGCCATACAGTTGAACAAGAGTGGTCCAAAGTAGGCCTATTCGAAAGAAGAAGAAGAAGACTATAACGATTAATACAGTGACAAATATTATGATCTTTAGTTTTTTTCATGGGTGATAATGAAAAACGAAAAGAAAGCAACCAGAAAAAGCATTTCACGGAAACTAAAATGCAAGTGATTAGAAGATTAGATTCTGGTGAACGTCAATCTCAAATTAGTGCTGCATTGAATTTGACAACTTCAACAATAAGGACAATTCTTAAAAATAAATAAAAAATACTGTCATCGGCAACTGCAACTAAGTCAAGCTATGCAATTAGAATTATCCGTTCTAGAAATTACATTATAGAGGAAATGGAAAAACTACTATCCATATGGATTGACCACGAAATTGAACGCAATATGCCATTAAGCCAATCTATCTTAATGGAAAAAGCTAGAAGAATTTTCAATTGCATTCAGGCTGAGGCAATTGTCATAAGTGAAACTTTCGTTGCTAGTCGAGGATGGTTTAATAGATTTAAACATCGAAATAATCTTCACAACGTAAAGATTACTGGAGAAGCAGCAAATGGTGATACGAAAGCAGCGGCAGAATTCCAAGCTACATTAAAAACAATAATTGAAGAAGGACACTATCCTCCAGAGTTGGTTTTTAATGTTGATGAAACAGGCCTGATTTGAAAAGGAATGCTAAAACCGACATTTCTATCCCGCGAAGAGAATCGAGCACCAGGATTTAAAGCTGCAAAAGATCGCTTAAAACTTCTACTGGGTGGTAACGCAAGCGGAGATTTCAAATTAAAATCACTACTAGTTTATTACTCCAAAAATCAACTTTACCTGTAATTTGGGAGTTTAGTAAAAAATCATGATAACTATAAAAATTGTCAAGGATTGGTTCACTGAACATTTATGGCCGTCTGTTAAACGTTATTGCGAAATTAAAAAACTTGAACAGAGAGCACTACTGTAAATTGATAATGCTCCAAGCCTCCCAGCAAATTAATCAGACTTAACAACATGCATTCCAGTCGAAGTGGTTTTCTTACCTAACACAATTGCCTTAATCTTACCAATGGACCAATGTGTTATATCCAATTTTAAGGCTTATTGCTTGCGGAGAACATTTAAGCAATTGTTAAAACAGACGGAGAAGGGAAGCAATAAGAGAATTTTGGAAAAACTGCAATATCATGAATGCTGTAGCAAATATAAACTTTTCTTGGAATGAGAGAACAGAAAGATCTTTGAAAGGGGTATGGAAGAACATTTAAGTACGAGCGAAGGCATTGGACAGTCTGTGCATATGGATGAAATAGTGGAAGAAATAGTGGTATTCGCGAAACAAACAAACGCGAGAAATAGTTCAAGAAACAGCAGCTAGTCTTTGTAATGATGAGCTCAAGGAATTATCTGAGCAAGAAGAAAACAAAAATATTGATAGTAGTGATTTCTTCTTCAAGAGCAAAAAGGAAGTTTCGATGGCGTTTGAAAAAAGGAGTTTGACCACTATACCTGAAATTATGGACCAATTTGTTGAAGATGATTCAAATTTTGACAGGAGTTCAAAAGCAAGACGGGATGTTATAGATCCTTTATCCACTTATCAACAACTTCTAACAGAACGCAAAAGGAAAACGCAAACTACATTAGATGCCTTCTTGACAAAAAGGCAGAAAATTGGAAACACAGAATAGACTGAATAATCTGAGTGACTTATAATTGTTTTTGTTTTTATATTATTATTTTATTTATTTGTTTAGTCTTCTAAGGAGCGCGTAGGACCATTAGCACTGGTCATCTTGTTCTTTTTATCTTCCCAAAACTTCCTCATCTTTTCGCTCTGGGCCTGCCTTCTTTCCTGCGTCCATGCGCTTTTTAGTTTCAAACTCTTAGCTGTTGGATTTGATGTGAAGTTATGTGAATTCATTTCCTACCTGTATTTATTTCGCGTAGGTGCCAATGGGTCTATATTGATTACTGAGAGGTCATATTTGGTGTCTACCAGCCAACGTAGTTTGGACTGTCGGGTTCTATTTATGCTGTGGAAGATTTTCTTGGTCAATCGAGAGTCATCCTCTTCGTACTATACGACCGTAGAATTTCAGACGTCTTTTCCGTGCAAATGAGGAGAATCGTTCTGTCAGGGAAAATTTGGGTCCAAATATTTTTCACAGTATCTGAAGTTCTACTTTCTCATTATCATTAATATAGATGGTTAATGATGAAATCTCAATTGCATAGAGTGCTTCTGGAAGGATGACTGTATTGTAGTCACGGATTTTTGCTTTGGTAGAAAGTGATTTCTTGTTGTACATATTCCAGGTGATTGCATAGGCTTTGCGTAACTTTTCTGCACGTGTTTTGTTAGCCATTCTTTCCTTACCAGTGTTTCCTATTATTTCGCCTAGGTACTTGAAGTGCTTAACTTGTATGATGTTGTCATATTTGTATAGAAAATAATGTGTTAGCAAAGTTGGTCGCTACGGTCTGGATTTAACTGGCGTCGATGATTCATATTACGATAATTAAATTACAGCAATTTTACGCTCAAGTAAACTAATTAATTGATTTTGCAGCAATTTACAGGTCTCGTTAGAATAGAAAATATGTTTATTACCATTACCGAATCCAAAACGTTAAGTTTAAAACGCATAAATTGTTATATAGGAAAATACACAACATTGTAAATAAGGAAAACCACATAATCAATAATATTTCTTGATTTACTATTTATATAATATGATAATAATTTATAAATGATCGACAGGAAAGGAAGTGGTAATTTATAAAATTAAATGGGAAAAGACTCTCCAGTCGTTTTACCTCGTTGCTGAAGTGTCGTGCGTGATCCCTCGCGCATAATTGTGCAACGCATCGTCACACTAATATGCGGAGACCTTCAGTTTATCGCCGGTTCCGAACGGCACTATTTGAGAGGTTCTTATGGCAGAATTACTCGTGGTAGTTTGTCCGTGGATCGAACCCGGGATCTCAGGTGAAGCGAGCGGGTGCGTTCACCACTACATCACTGTGACCCCCTGTGTTTGTGGGAAAAGACTAGACAACAAGAAAAAAACTTTTCTCGCAAGTTTTGAAGGATAATAATATCTTTAGCATCTGCTAATATAACGTGATATAACGTATCTACGCCGTTCTCTTCTCTCTTCCTTATGTTTTCACGTCTCTCATCTTCTTCCCATTTTATGCAGGTATTGAAACAAATAAATGTTGTATCTGGTTTTACTTTAGCAATTGTAGTAGTCGGTAGCTGCAATATTTCTACAAGGCTTTCTTCTCCTTATAATTCTTCACATATTTCTACATATGTCATAAATTGCTGTTTCTTCGGTCCCTTCAAACCAAGAATTTAAATCTTCTCAGCTTGTCTTGAATCCTCTTTCTGATATACTTTTCTACCAATCGGCAACAGGTAGATTATCTTCAGTATCCTATTCGTTTGTTACTTGTGATAAAGCATTTATTGTAGGCCATAGCTTTTTCCACGATGATTGGATTAAATCAGGTGAAACAGATATTCATAGAATACAACAGAATACAACTTAGAAAACATAGAACAACATTTTTTAAGTTCAAGTTTTTGAGATTTTTTGATGCTGTATTGGTTGCGGAAGATTGATGGATTACAAAGATTACTCTATAAGTTCAACCAAACATGTAAGAAATACAATATGGAAATCTCTATCGAAAAAAACAAATCGATGACAGCAGCGAAAGAACCGCTAAGGTGTAAACTGATAGTAGAGAACAAACCAATCGAACAAATAATGGAGATAAAGTATCTAGGAGTGAAAATGACAAGCCATTGAAACTTAGACAAAGAAGTAGAGGAGCAAACAAGGAAAGCAGAAAGAATAGGATGCTGTCTAAATAATACGATATGGAAAAATAAACATTTAAGATTGGAAACGAAGACACGAATATACAGAGGGGCGGTAAGACCTATCATGACATACGCCATGGAAACTATGGCAGAAGCTGCAAAATCTAAACTACGGCTGCAAGTGGCAGAGATGACAATATTAAGAAAAATAATAGGAAAGACAAGGCGAGACAGAATACCTAACGACGACATACGAGAAACATGTAAAATACAACCAATAACGGAATGGGTAAACGCCAGACGACAGGAATGGGATACCCACGTGTCAAGTGTGGAAAATGAAAGATTAGTATGAATAGCACGAGATAGCCAGCCCCAAAGGACGAGAAATGTTGGACGCCCCAGCGAGAAATGGAAGTACAGCTTCTAAATGTTATCGACCTAGAACAGGCAAAATTGCCTAAAACAAAGAAGAAGAATTTTTTGAGACACTGTTTCATGTCACCACCCTGAAAAATAACAAGAATGAGCAATTTATTTTTATACAAAGACTTTACTTTCTGGTTAACATTTTGATCCATCGGCTGGAGTAAAGGTTGCAGTTTGGTAGTAGGAACATGGTTTGGATCTTCCCATCACTTGATCTAAGTTCTTGTTCATTTGGCTAGCCTGGAGCTTTGTCAAGTACGAGTAAAGTTTGTTCAGGCAAGTTTCAAGATCTTCTCATAAACTTCTTCACTTCTGGGACAAACTCTTTATTGAACCATTTACTAATTTCTTCTCTCGTAACCTAACTCTTAAATTGGTTCTTGTAGCAGACTGGCAGACAAATATTCTAGAAAGCTCTCGGATTTTTAGTTTTACCTATCATCGATAAATTCAATAGCATTCAGTAGCATTTGAACATGTCATACAGGTCCTCCAACTGTTTAATCTTTGCAGGGCCGAGAAGGTAATTCCGAAATTATGGCTGAAAGGGTAGTTGCAGTCCCCAAACCGGGAAAACCAAGCGACGAGGCCAAGAACTATCGACCAATAACCCTCCTCTGCTCCTTCTTCAAGCTTTATGAACGACTCATCCTAAATAAGATAGGCCCTCATACAGAAAACCAACTAATACCTCAACGAGCTGGTTTCAGACCCGGAAAATCCTGCACTGGCCAGATTTTGAACTTTACCCAACATATAAAGGACGGATTTGAGAGGAGAGGAAAAACGGGGGTGGTGTTCGTGAACCTGTCGGCGGCATTCGACATCATAAATCACAAACTACTCCTAGAAAAAGTCTTCAAAATGACAAGAAACTACCATCTGGCAGAAGTCTGAGATCAATGCTGAGCAACAGGAGGTTCTACGTGAAATTTCAGGGACGGAGGAGTCGCTGGAGGACCCAGAAGAACTGGCTCACCCAGGGCAGCGTGCTGGAGCCCCTCTCCTCTTCAATTTGTATTCGAACGATCAACCTGTCGGCCCCTATACAAACAGTTTCATCTAAGCCGATGACGTACCCATTACGTGCCAATATCAACACCCCGAAGAGATTGAAATAATGCATACAGAGGACCTATCCAAATTCGGAGTGCTATAAGGCGAGCCAGCTGCGCCCAAACCCAGGGAAAACTCAAACATGCTTATTCTACCTCAATAACCGGCAAGCGAACAGGGAATTACAAGTGGAATGGAATTCGAACAGGTTACAGCACTGGTAATCCTGGTCGGGCGGTGCAAACTGACCAAAATGACCATAGAGATCACGGGGGCGAGTATCCCATTACCGGAGTCCGTGAAATACCTCGGAGTCCAACTGAGCATAAATATGAACATGACGGCGCACGTCAACTGGGTCGCCAAGAAAGCAGATTCCGCAGCCACTACCCTCACAACGCTAATGCCCAACGTGGGAGGTCCTAGAGCTAGCAAGCGCCGGATACTGAGCTCTGTCGTGAATTCAGTACTGCTCTACTCGGCGCCTTTCTGGCAAGATGCCGTTAAAATACAGAGAAACAAAAACATTTTCGAGAAGGTGGCAAGGCAGACCATGCTCCGGATTATGAGCGCATACCGTAACGTGTCCACAGAAGCGGCCTGGGTGATATCCAGCTGCCCCCCTATCGACCTCCTCGTCGATGAGCGAGCTCGCGTACACGAAGGAGGCAAGGTAGATAAATCAGAAGCACACAGACGCCTGCAACGCAGATGGCAGGAAAGGTGGGAAACGGAAGCAGGAAAGGCTACATGGACCAAGCGCTTGATTCCTGACCTGCGTTCGTGGGTCAACAGAGAGCACGGCGAAACATCCTACAACGTAACCCAGATAATAAGCGGACACGGATGCTTTAGAGCCTACCTACACAGGTTCAAAGTCGCTGAGGCAGAGGAGTGCTGCTATTGTGGCCAGCCAGACACCGCTGAACATACTTTCTTCATCTGCGAGAGATGGGAAAACGACAGACGCCTGGCAACTTCGTAAATAGGATAACTGACCCCTGATAACTGCGTTAGGAAATGCAAATAGACCAACCCTATTGGAAAGCAATCACCAACTTCATCATTAGCATTATCACCCAGAAAGAGGACGAAGAACGCGCTGCCCAGGCAGCCACCTAGCAAAATCTGAAGAGTGGAAGCAAAATCGAAACTACAAAAACTAGGACGGTAACAACTGTTTGGGCTACCCACCCTGAAAGAATGCGCAAACTATACCGGGGTGCTGGTCTCTATAGCCAACTGGAAGAAGGGGTTTAGTGAGTGAGAGCCTCACACCCAGGCTGGTAGAGCTTCCCCCAAGCCACAATTAAAAAAAAGTGGTTACAGCACTGCCCAAACCCAGTCTACCTAGAGGTCACTTTTGATAGAACTCTATCCTACAAGAAACATATGGAGAAGACTAGAGCAAAAGTAAATACAAAGAATGATGTCATCTGCAAGCTTGTGAATTCCCATTGGGGAGCCCACCTAAGTTCATTACGGTCAACATACCTTGCCATGTGTTTTATCCCAACTGAATACGCTTGCCCTGTATGGTCCAGATCAGCACATGCCAACAAACTAGACCCCACCCTAAACGACACTTGTAGGCTGATTACGGGCTGCCTAAAACCAACCAATCTGGATCTCCTGTACATGTCAGCGGGAATAGTCCCCCAACAAATCATGCGGCAAGCCTTATGTATGGCAGAACGAAGTAGGCAGTTACTGGATGAAAGACTCCCTATACGGACACGAGCCCCCTGCCTCCAGACTTAAATCCAGGAACAACTTCAAAAAGTCAACAAACCCACTAACAGACTCTAAATCGGCAACTAATGAAATAATGTGGAAGCAGAGGCTAACAGATAACAATACCCTATCCTGGAATCATACAGAAAGCCTCCCTGAAGGATCATAACTAGACTGGAAAACTTGAAAAAGCCTCAATAGGATCAGATGTCAAATGGGAAGGTCCGGGAAAAATTTGTTAAGATGTGGATACGCCGAAGACGACTCATGCGCCTGCGGGGAGATTCAAATGATGGAACACCTTCTGACCTGTCCATCTTTAGAGACCCCCTACACAATTCGGGACCTGAGGAACGCAAATTACACGGCGGTGCAGTGTGCCAGATATTGGGAAGAGATATGAGCCACTAAAACAAACAAATCCTGACTGGCGACGCCTGCGAACGTTGTACATACAATTTATCCTATTATTGCAACGAATAAGTGTAGTTCAGATACGATTAAATAAATGCATACAGGTGATACAGGTGATCTTTACTTGATTTACGGCCTGTTGCGTTGTCTTCTTTAGAGGATGCGAATGTTTTATTAGGCAACAGTCTCAGGGAACAGACCACTATCGTTTGCATTGTACATTTGGTCCGTAATAAAACCCATTCCCTCTAATTTGTCTCTAAAACTGCTGTATTAGGGATTCGCCGCTAGACAGTTTTTCACGTGATACGGTTAACAAACGGATACCAAATCGCTTTTTAAATTATTCTAACCACTCAACTTCTTCTTCTCAATCGTATCGCTCGTCTCCGAGAATCGTGGCAATGGTATGACCTAGGGATCATATTTGTTGTACTAGTTGTCTCCATTCTTTCCTGTTTCCTGTCTCTTACCCTCTATCTTTCCCAACAACTCAGCACTGGCACAAAAATCATCATCTTTAGTAATTTTTTGATAAAATTCGATTTGAAATATTTTTTAGATTTAGGAGTGTGTTTAGAACACGCCTTTACATGAACCACATGTAGAGAGCGTTTTCTTTGCACAATCACCAACTGTTAATGTTTTACGTGTTCCTGGCTCGGATTTAATTGTCTCTACTTGATCAACTATTATTTTTTTCTTAAGAACGTGAATAGTAGCATGTTCAGCTCCATGCACTTCCGCCAATTTGCACATGTTTTCTTCACTATCTAACATTTATTAAATATTATTTTTAAGATTCAAAGCTAGTCTTATGTTGCTGTTTACTTCACATTTTTAGTTAGACTTTTTTAATTGAAAACTGGAATGATTGTAGAATGTAGACTCTAATGTGCGGAGAGCGGTAAATACGTGCTTTTGTGATAAGTTTGAGGTTATACTGATACCGGAGCGCTAGCGAGAAACGGCAGTATGCAGGGTCGGGCGGAGGGTTCCGGATTATTGGATGTGCCGGACTATTGCAGCGCCGGATTAGTAAGACTCTACTAGATCACTAAAATAATAATAAAATATATTACATATATTTAAGTTTGCTTTTTCATATATAATACCTATGATCTCAGAAATACGTACTTAACCCATTTTTGACTGCTGTACACAAGCAGGTACACTAATGATTTATAATTTTTACGCCATCTAATAATATGTAGCTAAAACTGGATTGCGTATATGTGTTATTTTAATTGCTTCGAACTTTACCACACTTAATGAATCCAGATCTTTCCAGTGTACGCACTTAAGTAGGTACACCCCATTCTAGTTTATGTTTTTGAAAAAAAAAATAGTAGTAATAATATTTTTTTGCTGTAGCATTTTCTATTTTTGAGTAAATTAATAGGTTTTTTGGGGCGAAAATGGGTTAATATAGAAAGTTTTAAATAAGCATTAAAAATAAATTGAGAAAAATCTAAGAAAAGTTATAATCTTAAATCAATATTTACTTAAATATAAGACTGGAATTTTTGGTCTTCTGTTCAGTATAGAAAACGTACGTACGTTAAATAAAGAAAAGATCATTTACCAAAGTTGATATTTGCCGTCGACGGATGAGGTGAAGGCAACGAATCTGTGTTTTCCAAAGGTGGTTTGAAATTCTTTGGGTATAAAGCGAGTGGGTTTTGCATAAAAAGAGAGGTGCTTTATACGTGACGTATGAGTAGGAACCACTCCGCGTAAGCTGCTGTGCAAACATCTCTCTCACAGAAGACAGATGCAATACAAATACAAGGGCTTACAACTCTGCGTTCGAGCATCCCACTACAACTACTTATTCCCTTCAGATTAAGATATGTTGCCAAATATATTATTCCGATTATTCTATTATACATGTACAAATATTGATATGTACAAATATTGATACTAATTCGCTGAAATAACACTGTTGGATAGATAAGACTAAGCGTAATGAAAGTGTAAGGAGATGTCTGTATTATTAAAGATACTTTTTCCATATCAATTTAAAATATATTAATTTTTTAAACAAATTTCTATTAAAAGAATTTGTGAAAAATAAGCGTGAAAATTAATTTTTGTGTCTTGGCACTTGGCACTCAGCTACAAAACATTTGTAAATTTAAGAACAAGTTGAAAGATTTACCGCATGGGAATAGGTTTTCAGAATTACATTTAGCATGTACATTCTCTCAAGACAATATTGTCATCACTCTTTGAAGGTCTTCAAACTTCTAATGTCAAGTAAAGTAAAGGGAGTTTCATGCGTTTCCTCTGTAAAAAATATTAAAAATCACATTGGAATTGTGAAAAATTTCTTTCGTTTAAAGAAACTTGGAAACATAAAATTTAAAACTGGTCTAACCTGTACCATATTATCTCTCATTCAAATTTGTTCGAATAATGCTATGCTCTATTACTAGTATAATAAATAATCAATCTATCTATTAAATATATAGTAAGTGTTAAGGCTTTATCGCATAATATCTTATGTTTATCGTACAAACTTAAAACCAACGGAACACAGCCTAAATATATAAATATATTCAGCCTTTTCGGAGCTCTATAACAATTATTGAGTCTTTTTAGGACTACCAAAACAAATCTCACATGAAATTTGTAAAATTATCTATAATATAGAATGGTTTCACCAATTCTATCTTATCAGTTCAATCAATATCCCGCTCATGTCTCTCTCACAAGTTCATGTCTCTCTCACAAAATGTCAATATTATAAGCATCTAACCCTAGACACCACATGGGTTTTCGAGTGAGTTGTTTACAAATTATTGTTCATGGAAGTAAAGCTGTGCTGAAGAGAGATAAATCTCGAAACGCGTCCACAGATTTTTATGGTTTTTGTTGAGTGCCACGAAGGTGGACTGAAAGCTGTAAAATAACTTAGAAATTTCATGTGAGATTTGTTTTGGTAGTTAATAATTGTTATAGAGCTCCGGAAAGGCTGAATATATTTATATATTTAGGCTGTGTTCCGTTTGTTTTATGTTTGCATGACTATATATAACGTAGGATGGTTTCACCAATTCTATGTTTATCGTATTCCATTGTTAAACATTTTCTAAATATAATAATTTATATAATGTTGTTATTATCCTAGAAAACTCTTCAAGGTACTAACTTATTAATCTTTTAAAATTTTGCCGATTTTGTTAAATTTGTCACTATTTCTTATATTCTTTTCTTTTATTCTTATATTATTTTTTTTTTCAAAAAACTAGCCATTCTTATCAAATGCATTCAAGTTTTGTGAATTTTGTTAAGCTTTTTTTTTTTAATTAATCGCAATCGTCTGAATAATTTTCAATTTTAATTTTTGGAAATTTACTATTCAGTTTAGCGCCACACTAGGCACTAATCTGTGCGCCGGTTTTCTAGTATAGCCGGCGTTCCACCAACGTTACCGGCCTTGGCTTGTTACGCAAGTTTTGTGGATTAAGTTGTGTCTGTATATTCTCTGCTCTGAGATACAATTGAAATATTTTTCCATTGCCCCTACACAATGTTATCTACAACCAAAAATAAAAGGAATGCAATTTCTTTGGATATTAACATTCAAATCCTAGATCGCCTTGCAACTGGATAAGAAGCAACTTCTGTTCAGAAGCATTTTGGGATCCATGAAGCTAGTGAGTACTATTAAAAAATATGAAGTTGCTATTAGGAAGTCGGAGTATTTTGGGACAAAAATAATTGCTTAGTCAGCTTCATATAATAATAATATAAGCGGGGGTCTTGCAGCTTCTGCCGCATCCCGCATTTCGATCACCAAACTCTGTTCTCTCTCCATAAATCTTCCTGGATTGCTCTATTTCTCATCGTTTGCACAATTCCGCTTATCCAAGTAGTTGCTGGTCTTCCACGTTTTCTCTTATTTTCTGGGATGTATTCTAAAGCCCGTTTGGGCCATTTCATCTCGTTCATGCCATATATATGATGCCATATCATGCCATATCATACCATATTAACTGCCGAGTTTCTATTCTTTCTGAGGTTTTGTGAATTCTATTTGTTCTCTGTCTGATTTCATTATTTGGAATGTGCTCTCTACTTGATATGCGACAGGCTCTTTTTAGGTAGTCCATCTCCACACAGTCTATCTTTCTTTTTGTCTTTTCCGTCATTTGCCAGCATTCTGCCATATACGTTAGGATAGGCTCTACAACTGCTGTGTAGATTGTCATCTTAGTTCTTAAACTAATTTGGTTAGACCAAAGTAATGCATGGAGAATATTTATTATTCTCTGACCCTGTTGCGCTTTGTGTTTTATGTCACGTTCTGAAGATCCTTTGTTCGAGAATATGTTTCCCAAATATTTATATTCCTCGCACTTTTTTATTTTTCACAATTCTAAATCTTAATCTTCGTCCCCCCCTCCTACTCGTATATACTCCGTTTTTGTCATGTTCATGCTCATACCCCATTTTACGTATTCTTAGTGCAGTTTCCTAAGCATATAATCTGCATCTTCTTCGCAGCCAGCTATTATTACCTGGTCATCTGCGAAAAACAGCGTCGTCAAACAGTGATCATTGATTTTTATACCCATTCCTGAGCATTTCTGTCTCCACTTGCACAGTGCTTCTTGGATGTATATTTTGAACAGAGTAGGAGAAAGACAGAGAAAGACCCTTGTTTTAGACCCTTCCTGACATTAAATGGTTTTGAAAATCTGTCAACAGTTCAAAACAAACAAGTTCAAACAACAAATATAAGAAGTGACCATTTTCATTTGGGGGGCCATTTTTCAGGGGGCATTTTCAGTCCAGAGGGTCTCCCACTCGGAGCTGATGAAGTTATTGGCTGCTAGTTGTTGTGCTGATAACATTGGCGGTTTCCTAGATCGAAGCCGGTTTCTTGTCAGATCCGGGATCTCCTTATGGATAGGGAGTTGTGTGTTATTAATTATTTTCTTATATTCTTTTATTAGGGCATCTTGTCTTGTTAGGGCAGGTGGAGGTATGTGGCTGAGTGTTGGGAGCCAATAGGATGGAGTAGTTCTGATGCAGCCACTAATCGTTCTCATTACTATTTTAAGCTGAGTGTCCACTTTCTTGGTACGTGCGCGGTTCATCCATACCGGGGCACAATACTCGGCCGCAGAATACACCAAACTAAGTGCAGATGCTTATTTTTTGCGCTGTGGTTTCAAGATGTTTTTTAATTGATAGAGTTCTATCTAAGATTACCCCGAGATACTTTGGATACCGTTGATAGTGTAGCACTGTATTATTCATTTTGACTTCTAATTCATAATTTGCCTTATTGTTATTCAGGTGGAAGCAGCTGACTTTAGGTTTGGTATTAACCGCCACTTGGAACAATATTTTTACAGTTTGTTGAGGTCGTTGGTCAACGTGTTTTCGGTGGGTTAAAATTGTTTGTGTTGTATAGCTAAGGCTAGATCATCAGCGTACCCAAACTTTATCGCATCGGTTTTAGGCAAATCTGAAATATAGAGATTGAAAAACATTGGGGTGAAAACTGAGCCTTGAGGCAATTCATTGTTGAGTTTTCTCTGTTTGCTTAAGTTATTACCGTGGATTGCTTGGAAGTGTCTGTCAGAAAGCATGTTGTTTATCAGTCGCAGCGTTGTATGACAAGAGACTTGTTCCGTCCGCTTGTATAGGAACCCTTCTCTCCATACTGTGTCGTAAGCAGCTGTTAGGTCCACAAAAACTACAACTGTCTCTTGTTGTTTTTGGAAACCCACTTCAATATGTGCAGTTATGCTGAGAATTCGATCTGCACAGCTTCGATTAGGTTTGAAACCAGCTTATTCGAGTGGAATATGTTCCAGAATGCGTGTGCCTAATCTGTCGAGGAGAAGTCGTTCCAATAGTTTATAGCAGCAGCTAAGGAGTGCTATGAGGCGGTAGCTTTCGACTTTATCTCGTGGTTTATTGGGCTTAAGTACAGCGATTATTTTACTCATTTAAAAGCTTTCGGCAAGATTCCAGATATTAAGCTGCGCGAGTAAAATACGGTCAACCACTTCTTTGTCTTCTCTCCGCAGTGACGCAGGAACTCAGGATGTATTCCGTCAAACCCATGTGCTTTGCCAGTTTTCACATCTTTACGAGCTGCAATTAATTCCTCAGTAGTGAACTCACGAGATAATTCCGTGTCTCGTGGTACTGTTTGGCGTATATTGTTCTTTTTTAAGTCGTTTTGTATGCTGTTTATCACTGGATGGGGCTCTGGATAAAGTTACCATTCTGCTGGCTATCTGATCTGGAGAGAAAGTGGGTTTCTCGAACGGGTGGGTTACTGCCTCCTAACTTTTTAAGTAGGCTCCATGATTTTCTTCTGCATTTTGGAAATTCATTTCCTTTGTTGTTTTAACCCATTTATCTTTCCGAGTTTCATCTAGTGCTTGTAGAATGCTGTTGGCTATATCTGGGTCGCCCTCTATGTAGTTATACAGTTCTTCACATTCAGCATTCCATCCCGAAATGTATTCTTTGCGATACCCTCTAGGCATGGACTTTTTTTGCAGCTGAGACCACAGCACCTGCCAACCTATCATAATTCTCAGGCTCTGCCGGGATCCATCTCACAATTTCGTCCAATTTAAGTGAGAATTTTGTCCAGTTTGCCGTTTGAAAGTTCCACCTAGGTCTGGGTATAGATCGGATTATTAGGATCTGAGTACCTATTTCATATATAATTGGGCGGTGCTGGCTGTGTTGAAAGTTTTCCAAGACTTTTCTGTATATGTGGACTGGTTGGTTTTGAGTATTTTGGGTCGAGAAACACAAGTCCGGGGTGTACTCTCTGTTCCATGCAGCCGATATAAACGTTCCCCTGTCTTTTGCATCAAAACTGAGGCTTAAGCTATTTTTGTCTGCCCATTCTACAAGTATTTCACCGTTATAATCATTACTGTTATATTTCTACTTTATGTGGTGGCTGTTAAAATCTCCCACATAGACAGCTGGATGAGGAAGCTGCGACAAGACTTCAAGAGGCTACTGGGCTAACGGAGGCTTCTATATGTTTGCCACTGTGATTTCCTCGATCTTCACCGTGATAGACTAAATGTTATTGTTACTAATATTGGTGCCTAACAGGCGACCGTTTTCAATGTTACTACGTATATAGGTTTTTTATAGGCGCATCCATATATGTGGTGATAGGTAGAAACAAGGATTTCATATCCTGGTAGTTTGCCTCTTCTTTATAGGTCAGTTTCATTTCCTACATGAATTTCTTGAATGGTAGCTAGGTCAAGTTTATATTCTCGTAAAATCTTTGACAAAGCTTCGCATTTTGCTCTACTTAGTCCTTCCACAATAAGTTGGAAAATTCGGAGACTCGGTCCGATATTTCTTGTCATACAGTTCTGAGAACTGATTTGTTTTGTTTTTGTTTCCATGTGTATCAGGCTAGGAAACAGGGAGATCTTTTGAAAAGATAGGACTAGCCGAGAACTGTCGCTCCAGCTCATTTAGCATTGATTCCCCTCTACTTACCCGCAACTCATTTTGAATTTTTCCCCCTTGTCTGTTTAATCTTGACTGCTTAGTCTTGTCTGTCTCGTTTTGTGCGATCTTGTCTATAGGGAGATTGTCTGTCTAGTCTTGTCAGGTATTGCTAGGTCTAAATCCCATAATCTCACATTTGAATCAACATATAATATGTCTGCATTTTGGATTGTCCCGCTTGTCTAGTCTTGTCCGGTCTTATTTGGTACTCTCGGGTCTATATTCCATACTCTCCTCCTCCTCCTGCTTTCTACACATATCGCGCGATCTACACAAACAGGATCGGCCACCCACTGCACTATTTTGTATAGGATTTTGCATAAGACGGATTGTACTCGATTTTACATGAAATTTCTCATAGGGCGGGACTAGATTTTACGTGTAATTTCACCATAAGGCGGTGGTTTTAGAACGAAGGAGCTTTCTCTCCTCCGGATACATTCGAAGTTTTACTAGAAAGTTTCAAATTTGGCAAATCGAGGCGTTTCAGCAATTAGTCCATTGCAGCAGATCTTTTAGGTTTTTCAAGATTTCTCTAAATCAATATAATACTTAGCGCATGGGATTCTTTAATAAAGTTTAATATATAGTTCTATGAAAAATTTCGAAGTTATTGAAAAAGGTGAAACTTAGTGGTAAACCGATCAATATTTAGTAAATTGCCGAAATATTTAAAATTTTTAATTTTTGAGCAAATTAAAAGTAAAACTGCGTGTCGCTAGCGAATAATTTCTGCCACATTAAAAAACCAATACACACCGAAATGGAGTAACTATAAAATGTTTGCAAAATTTGGATCTTTTAACGGAACTTTACAAAATGATTTTTTTCAAAATTTCGATGTGCCTAGCCTATATCTGATTATACTTGAAAACGAATTGCGGAGTGTTTAAAATTTGTTACGCAAGTTTTCCAATAACTTAATTAACAATAATGTTTCCAATATTAATTATCTAGATTTTTTCACAATTTACAATACTCATTTGAACTCATTTTCACCATTGGATTAAGCAACTCCCAATTACTTGTAAAATATGTACAGTGTCGTTAAGAAGCTTAAATTTCGGAAAATCGTACTACCCATTCATCAATCAATTCATAAAATCAATCAATAAGATTAACCGAGAGTTTTAGAGTAACCTGATTTTCATTAATTTAGTCTCAAAAGAAACATAAATGGTTCTAAAACTTAACAAGACCACAGAGAAAAAAGCTAAAAATAGCACATTTATATCAAAGCTTTAGGTAACAAAGTTGTGGCATGCCACCAAACGTAAACATTTCTATTAATCGTCTTTTCTATTAATCTTTAATTCAATTAGTGCAATTGATAGTAGCAAACTTCTGAATCAATTTTAAAAATCAATACATGGTCACTTTAATTACCGTTCTTGTAAACAATACAATTTTATATATTTTTTAATACATACTAGTGCTATTTCGAAAAGAAGTCGCTTCATATGGCCTTTAACGATCTAATTTGATAAATTCATACCAATAGGGATTTTTTTAAACTAGTGTTGCTGGAACAGTATACGTAACAGTATACAAAACCCTTACGGTAATAAACAAGTAAAATGTAAAAAACCATGCTGCATTATGTTGAAAAGTCAGGGATGTGACACTATGTTTCTTTATCGTATTATTCTATGATAAAATCAAAAATTAAAATATTAATTTCTCTCTAACTTGAAATTTAAAAATTATTAAAAATAAATTATTTTTACAAAACTTTTGGTTTGCTAATTTTTTATTGGATGTCAGATATATTGTATAAATTAATAATTTTGTTTTATTGTTTTAGGTAAGGACACTGCTATTTCAAAAAACCGCCCTCGGATATAGGAGTATTTTGGAGCGAGTAAAGAGGGTAAGAATATTGAAAGCAAAAATGGCTTTAAGAAGCTTATACGTATTATAATATACAAATATACAAATTTTATAGGACAGCAAATGGCACAACAAACACATACATTTTATAAAAAATAAATGGAAAAGCAAAAAAAAACCTTTTTCTATCGAATTTACAATTACAAAATAAGATACTATATGAAATGACACAACATAAATTGAATAAGACATACATTAAAAGTTGTAATAAATAATAGCAACAAATAACTTTAATTCTCAAATTAACATCTTACAAGAAACTGATATTTTCGTATTACATATTTCGAAATTTATATTTTCTCAATTATTATTTATTAAATTGTGAGGCTTACTATTTCTTTGTTTCTATATAGCTATTGGATAAATATTGGTTAAACACATTGGATAGCTGAAACTATAATTTTATTGTGGATGAACACTAGTATCAATTTAGCAATTTTCAATCGTGTTATAGGATATCATGTTATAGGAGAGTTTCCTCAAATATCTAAACATGTTAGAGCGAATTCGTGTTATAGAATACCATGTTATAGGGGAGTTACTTGTATTTAAATTAGTTATAAGTTTTTTTTTCCTCTGACCAATTTGGGTCCAGGGGGGTTAGTCCTTAAAACACTGCAGCCCATTGGCCTATTGTATTTCCCCACATTGTTTCGTTCATGCAAATAGATCCAGTCCCTCTATTAGGTCCAGGATTCTATGTGCCATGCTTTTCAAGGAGAAGCTCTCAGCTGTAATATCAAGCTTGTGTCTCCTACGTGCAATTGCTTCACAGTGGAAGATTATATCTGCAGCGGTTTCGTCTTCCTCATAGCATAAACTGCATAAAGGTTTATCCTTCCAGATACCCATTTTATGCAGGTGTTCTCGTAGAGGGCAGTGTTCTGTAAGTAGGCCTACCACAATTGCGATCTGCTTCCTTGGCAGTTGCAGGATATCAGCAGTTAGAGTTTCCGATGGGTTTACTAACATTCGTTTGCTGTGTGTCACACCATTCAAATTGACCCACTGTATACGGTGCTTAGTTACCCATTTACAGATTTTATTTCGGGTCGTGGTCTTGGTAATGTAGGGTCCGCTTTCAGCAATGATGTTTGCCTGGCAGGCTCCATCTTTTGCTAGCTTATACGCCATTTCGTTAACCACCAGACCTTTGTGGCTACGCACCCAAGCGAGTGTGACCTTGTTATGCTTTGCCAGGGCTTTTAGGTCCTGAAGACAGTCCTAAACTGTCTTGATTTCACGACACGCCAGAGCATTGATCGCAGCCAGACTGTCCGTGAAAATGCAGATGTTTCTACTTTTGTAGTTCATTCTCAAATTTTAACGGGCACAGACCACGATAGCATGTATTGCTGCTTGGAATACTGTGGCATGTGTTGTCCCCAGGGGTACAGATAGGCTGTACCCCAGGGACAGTCCATAGATTCCTGCGCCAGTACCACTGTCCTTCTTGGAGCCGTCTGTTTACTGTAGTGTATACCATCTGTCAGTATTCCATCCAGTCCTCCTTGGCAAGTGGTTATTTGATTGCCTTCTGTCCATCGTAGATGTGTTTTGAAGGGTAGATTGAATGACAGCCCTTTGAGCATCGAATCTCCCTCTATATTGAGGTACGATTCTTATATGACATTCGTTATCATGGTGTGTCCTGACCTCGTCAGAGATTCCCATGTGCCATTGCAAATGCATCTGAAAGCTCCCATCCTTGCCTCGCCCATGATAAAGATATCCAGTGGAGTAAGGCCTAGGATCACCTCCATAGCTGCTGTTGGGGCGGTTTTCATCGCTCCCGTAATTGCTAAACAGGCCAGTCTTTGAACATAGGAGAGTTCTCTGATGGCCTGATTTTGCTTCATTTTGTTCCACCATACTGAGGAGCCATATGTCAGAATGGGTCAAACTACCATTGTGTATAGCCAGTATACCATGCTTGGTTTCAGTCCCCGTGATTTTCCAAGTGTTCTTTTGGTCATCATGAGTACCATTTTACACTTGTTGGTAGCTTTCTTTAGGTGTTGATTCCAAGTCAGTTTGGCATCCAGGATTACACCTAGACTTCATTACACCTACACTTGACTTCGTCACTCACCTTTAGATGTTCGTTATAGAAAATTGGGGGCTTTAGCCCATCAGTTTTTCTCATTCTATTGAATGGTACTAGAGTAGATTTTTGGGTATTCACCCGAAGGTAGACCCCCCTTCACCAACTCTCCACCTCGTTCAGTGCTTCTTGCATAAGCGCTGCTATTATAGAGGGAAATCTACCCCTGATGAGGATGACTATGTCATCCGCATAGCCTTGTATGTAAAATCCATTATTTTTTAGTGACACAAGCAGGCTATCAACAACCATGTCCCAAAGGTGTGGAGATAGAACCCCACCCTGAGGACACCCCTTGAAGACAGCTACCCGCATTGTATCACCCGCTACTGTAGCCTCAACATTTCTACCCTGTAGCATGTACTTAATCCATCTGATTGATGTTTTATTTGCACCATGACTGCGGGTTGCATTGGCTATATTGTCGAAGGAGGTGTTGTCAAACGCACTTTCGATGTCAAGGAAGGCACCAAGCGCCAATTCCTTGTTTTCTAGTGAGTTATCTATTCTAACCACTAATTGGTGTAGAGCAGATTTAAATGATTTTCCTGATTGATAGGCATGCTGATTAAAGTGTATGGGGCCTGTCTAACAAGCTGGTCTCCCTCAGATGCTTTTCAACCAGTTTTTCTAACGTTTTCAATAGAAAGGAGGTTAGGCTTATTGGTCTATACGCTTTAGCCTGGCTTTAATCTAGACGCCCGGCGTTTTGTATAAATACTACTTTTACTAGCCTCCAGGGAGTTGGCACATAGCCTGATGCCAGACTTGCTCTGTATAGCTTGATCAGTATTGGCATTAGCGTTTCCCTCCCCTGCCACAGAAGGGCGGGGAATACACCGTCCGAGCCAGCTGCTTTTTATGGGCCAAAGGTATTTATGGCCCATTCAATTCTTTCATATGTGACAACCCTTTTAGACCTTCCAATCACACCTCGTTCCTCTTGTTTGAGAGCGTACAGCATGACAGTCAGGAATATCCATTGTTGGGTCTATCGCATAGGAACCTTGAAAGTGAGCTTGGAGTAAAACTTCCATAGTTTCTTCCCATTGGTTGTGTGTTTTCCGTTTGGTTTTCTGATAGTACCCACCGGATTTAACGGGTTCTTTAACAGAAGTCTCTGGAGTCTTGCTGTTTCAGATGTACTTTCGACATCCTCAAATATTTTCTTCCAGGACTCCCGTTTAGCCCTCCGTACAGATTTGTTATAATCAGTGAGTGTAGCCGTAATAGTTATAAGTTACTAGCATGTCTTTTTATTTTTTATTCTATTTATAGATATTCTATATGTACTTGTCAGTGCCTTAGTTTGCAAGGAATTAAAATTTTAATATTAAAACTCTTCAATAGCTTATTTTAGTTTAATAGCTAATTTTTGTTCCAATTTTTTAGCCCATATATTGTTTTTTTCTTAACAAATTGAAAAGAACGTATGTTAATTTTAATTTACAAATAACAATAGTTTAGTGCTTTCATTAAACCACAAAAAAATATACAAATAAGGCAACAAATTGGGTAAATACAATTTCACGGCGTGAAAACACAATAATGAAGAGCTCAGCGAGCGGTGTCTTTTTCGCGGCTTAAAAACAAACAATAATGGAGAGCTCGGCGAGCGGTGGTTTTGGTTCTTAAAAACAAACACTGATGGAGAGCTCGACGACCGTTGTCTTTGTTTCTTTTTAGGTTAACTCACACACTTTACGAGGTACTTCACTCTTCGGGAAAACCCTCCAAAACAGAATGTCACCAGAAATCACAGAAGGAATGCTCAAACACTAATTAATAAATATTAAAGGTTAAAGTAAAACCAATAAATAAGAGCAGAAAGCATTCACAATGTCTCTACAACAATGTTGAATGTGCATGTAACAATTTGTGTAATTTTGTTTACTGCAAGTGTTCTGCATCAATTAATTTCCTCCTAATAATTCCACAATAAATTAAATGTTGTGTGCACAAATAATCATTATTAATATCCGAAACAGAGTGTTGCAGTTGCTATTTACAGGTGGCGTTATAATTCACCGTGAAATACGACTCAACGTTGTTTTGCGCCAACCGCGTTTTCCATTCTCCTATAGCGAAGCGGAGATAAGTAAATATAATTATAATAAAAAACAAGAAACAAACGGGCAAATTTTATACGGTATTAAAACGCCGTAAGTTTATTTTCTGTTGTCTGCAAGAAAAATAATAGTGGAAACTCGTCATTTTCCTAATGTACATTTTATGTAAATCAGGTATTATATCATTTTATATACACTTTGAGTACTCGAGGATATATTCACAATCTTTTAATCTAGAAGTTATATAAGCAAAACTCATTGGAGCAAAGATAATGTGGAGTTTTGTTGAGATAAAAGTGTTTTTATTATTTGTTCTTATAGTTTTAACTTCTTCCAACTTACGCATAAAGAGATTATACGCATAAACACAGATCCGACATCTTTCGCATAAATCTTTCATATTTTAAACTGCATCTTGACTGGAGAGCAATTAGGTTTCTATGGATTCAAAGTTTATATTCATTATTATATATATATATATATATATATATATATATATATATATATATATATATATACATATATATATATATATATATATATATATATATATATATCTATATATATATATATATATATATATATGTATATATATAATTCAAACTCCTTTGTTACCACTTAATAGAATTTTGCTCTATATGCTATCCAGAGCATTCGTCGCTCCAATTGGCTTTACTACTACACATTGCGTAGTTTTTCTCGATATGCTATCTGAATACCATTTCATATTTTAGTTCTTCCAGCCAGGGGTTCTTGGCAACGTGGCTTTCCCGGTCTATGCACACGATTTTTTTACCTCTGCCTATTTCTTTCTTCCAAATAGACAATAAAAGTTAAGGCCGATTAAACAGAAAAGAATAGCCGGGCAAGATTGAACCGTCAACAATAAGCCGAGAAGTCTTCGGCAAGGCTAGAAAAACCAGTGTCGATAAAAGATAGATAATACTAGTAAATACTAGTTAAGCAGACAAATTACACAAGCAAACAGTTAAAAGATCATGTGTATGCGGTAGTATATTTTCTTTGTATACTTAATATTACCACGAATTTTTAATCTAGAGTATTGAGCTTTATTTAGTCGCGTCAATTTAAATACATTAATCTCGGTAATTCGGCGGTTGGTTAATCGGACGGCACGTCCATTAATCCGGAGGTCCATAATCCGCTCGCGCTCTTCCCTCCCACCACTCTTTCTTATAATCCAGCCGTTGTCTGGTCTTATATGTGTCGGATTATCAAGATTATATTATGTGAAATTATTTTTATACGGTGGTAACATTTCCGCAGTAATGGACAAAATATGTAAAATACTAATAAAGCTTTGGTTGATTATTATAAATTTTACAATCCTTTTTAGACATATTTTGTTACTCATGAATTTAAAATTGTATTAAAGTAAATCCATCTTGTTAAAAGCACAAAAATGTAAAAATAAAATTTTAAAACGTGCATTTCCCAAACTCATACGCCAAATTTTTTTTAACTAAATGGTAAAAGCGAAAAAATATATAATCCTTAACGCTTGGTCGACTGGAGGTTATTTTATAATTAATTAAAAATTCAATTACTGTTACGTCACACGGGTGTATTAATTTAATATTAAATTGCTATTTCGGTTAAATTCTACAAAAATTAAATTTGTTTGTTTCTCCGGCGAGTGTTTCTATTCTGTGTGTGAATGTATCTGTAATTATATTCTTCACAAAAACATTCTTTACTTTACTTCACATACAAGCGGCTGTTGAAAATCTGAATAATTGTTCAAGATTTTCTTTATTTTTACCTACAAACACTTTTACGCTAATTCAATTGCTTTCAGAATTTATATCATTTATATACTCAATGTATATTTGGTTTCATTATAATTTTAGTAGTACTTTTTATAACCCCAAATGTAATGCTTGGAATATTTAAAACACTAATAAATTGTATAGTTTGAAATTTAAAATTATGTCGTCACATAATGTCGTCAAAAATATGTGATTTCCACATATCTAGTAAATATCTTCCCACAATCAACGTTACAATCTGAAAAAATCTTTTTCTATTTTGCGTCTGTAATGGACTCATTACAGCACTCATATGCGTGCGGTAATGGCTCGCCGAGTGCAGTAATATTTTTAGTTAGTTAATTTATTCAAAGTTGGCACAGAAATTCAGAGCTGTCAGTGATGTCAAATTTTCGGCAAGATAGTTTTGAGGTTATGTGATATGTGGAATCACAACAAAAATTTGCTCATTGAAATTATGTATTTTTTGAATGGTATAAAGTTTATATAGAGGGAAATTTATAGCGAAAAAACAAAAAGTTAACTTTAGATTGGTGTTAGTGTTAAAAATTGTGTTAAAAACAAATTGAATTTGGTTTCAAGAAAATTATCGTTTGAAACGTCAAATTATTTTAGGTCAAATATTATTTTTCTTTCTTTATAGGATTTAAAAAAAAGTAATATAATAATATTTGAATATTATGTAATAGACCGAATGTGCGCCGGTATAAGCAGTTTTGAATGTAGCTAAGATGAAAGGAAGATGTAGAAGACGCATTTCCTGGTTAAATAATCTAAGAAAATGGTACTACTATAGTTCCATTGAGTTGTTTAGAGCTAAAACATCAATAGTGAAAATAGTTATGATAGCCAACCTTCTAAGAGGAGATGGCACTTCAAGAAGATGTGTGGAAATCGTGAATACACAAATTTAATTAATTAATGGTAATAAATGATATAACACATATTTATTTTAATATATTAAATTATTTATTTATTTTAATATATTATTCTTTTCAATGGTACAAGTATTAAAAATATTTATAGTAACATTAGATTCTTGAGCAGTAACACTCACACCAGGGACATTATATACAGTGCTACTACTATTGTTGCTATCAAATTGCAAATGTGGGGCACTAGAAGAACATCCAGGTAAGTTGATATTTGCTTGCTCACACCCAAGCAATTTTATATATTTCAATCTTCTTTTTTAACAAAGCGTCAACATACCCCTTTGCAACAGTAGTAGACTTCCATCCACCATGATTTTTTACTGTCAACAAATCACCACCATGGTTGGCCAAATGTGTCGCACTATTTCTTCGGAAACAATGTCCAGTGTAAAGATCAGAGTTTGGTAATTTGAGAAATGTCGCAATGTCTTTTGATATTCTCCCCATATTAATACCAATTGGACTATTATTACAATGACCGTTACGAAAAGTTAAGAAAAATCTCTTATGCGTAACATTATTAGGACGTAAGTTAGCATATTTTTTATTATAGTCAATCCAATGAGGATCTGTAATTGCAAACATACTTGGAATGTAATTTTTTGTTTTAGTTACAGACACAATTATGGAATCGGATCTGTATTATATGTCATTGACAGACATATACGATAATTCCTGACGCGTAATCACACCATTATAACCCATTATCAAGACGATCTATATCGAATACTGTTACATACAAAGCTGCAATATACATACCAATTTATCCACCTTCATAGCCAGATAAGACTTATCATCTACTTCCTTATAAATGTATTAATATCTTCTTCTAAAATCTACGACTTTTTAGGTGCGTAGCCCTGAGATATCCGTTTCAATAAGGCCTGCAATTTACATTATTTAGATTTATCTACATCCTTATGTATAGATAAACAGGACCTCAACTTAGAATATATCCTCCATAAACTTGATGGTATACTTCTTACCTTGTAATTCGAAGTAAGCAAGTAAAATATTTTCCGAAACAACTGTAACTTTATTTAGATTAAACTACTCTCACTTTACACCCACTTAAATTTGCAGTAATCTTTTTCATATCTTGCTCGCGATTTATCTGGCAACAATTTATTCACTGTATTTGCAGTTATTTATTTCAATTCTAGCAGAGTGCAGAGTGCATATTTTTTCACCCATTTTAATTATAACCTTTAAATTAATTTCAAGTGTCAATTTCAGTGTAACCAACCACCATAAAATTTTATGAACATGTGTGGGCGATTTTTTTATTTAGAAATAGCATAACATGGCATAAAAGAGCGCAAAATAGAAAAAATATTATAAAAAACTCGTTCGTCGGGCGATTTTCATCACTTGTCCATTAGAACTTGGACGCGTGCTTTAAAGTCGCGCTGACTGAACTCGTCCTTTAATATACTATATCTTAAATTATATGTTATCTGTCTAAATAAGATTTATTTGATTTGAAACATCTCTTGCTTAGAGTTTTAAAATATCTTGTCTAATTTGAACAAGTAGAAACAAATGATTGTTTTCAGAGAGAACTAAGGCGGTGGTAGCAGCAATTTGAACTTGCTTCAAATATATTTCTGTAGGTTCAAATATTTAAGAAAATAAACCACCATTATTTGGGTTTGTTTTGCCAAAATCATGAGGATATCAGTTTTATACCTTAAACGGCAAGAACCAGAATATTCATGAACTGTAACTTGAATTGCTCGTCAAATAGATTATTTTAAATGAATAAGATATAAGGAAATGGATTCCTTATTTCCGATTAAATTTGTGGTATAAGATTTAAGGAGTATTGTTTGAATTTATAACAATCAACATTTACAACAATATTTATTTATTTAGGAGGAAAAACTCCCATGGAGGAAGACGCTAAGCAATGTTGACTCGTTTTTTTTTCTTTATAGCCAGCGTTGTTTTATAATCTGGCTGAACTCTTCTTCATTTATTCTAAACTAAAAGTATTTGATCTAACCATTTGGGTCAGTATTGTTTCCGTTTGTCAGACTGTCAACTTTTCAACTGCCTATTCGTATATCTTGTTCCGGAATGTACCTCTGTCTAAGATGTCTTCTTATTTTATGTTCGCTTTTTGGAGGTCTTTTATGTTTATAATATTCAGTTGGTTGTGCTTTTTAGGGTTGTTGTTATATCATGTATCTGTTTCGTAAGTCTTGTTGTTGGTAGCCATGGTATGTGTCCATAGAATTTTGCCCTTTTTTCTTTATGTCTATTTTAATGTTTGAGTGTTTATCTGTTTTTCTCCTGGTTTGTAATCTATATCCTGCTTCTGATTTTATTGGGCCCAATATTTTTCGAATGATTTTCCATTCTTCTTTATTCAGTTCTTCTAATTATTCTTTGAGTTGAGTGAGGTAGTGTTTCACTTGCATATAGTGTCATTGTTTCAATTATTATTTTGTAGTGTCCGATTTTTGTCTTGATTGATATTGATTTCTTGTTGTAGATAGTTTGTATTATCGCTAATGTTCTTTTAACTTTTTGTATTGTCGCATTCTGTGCTTGCTTTTCCAATCCTGTTGGCTCTATTATTTCCACTAAGTATTTAAAATTATTAATATTATCCCGTACATTGTTTTCAATTCTTTTCTGATTGTTTTTGTGAAATTTGTAGTCCTAACCTAACCTAACATACTTTTTCCGCGCATTCTTTTAATGTTTCTATCCGTTCAATCGCTTCCTTTGGACCCGTCGTTATTTTTGTTAGGTCGTCAGCAAAGGGAAGCTCCTCCCAGGTGTATCGGAGTCCACTTTGATTTATTCTTTAGTTGTTTCTCCCATTCTCTCATCGCTTTGTCCAGTATTATGTTAAACAGTAGCGGTGATAGTGTGTCCCCTGTCTTACCCCGGTTTTTATTTCAAATGCACTTGAGATTTCGCCTTCAAATTTCACATTGGATTGAGTGATCGTCAGTGTTTGTTCGATCAATTTTCTTGTGATTGTCTGTCGATGGAGCCGCATGCTTTCTTGAAGTCTACAAATGTGAATGTGGTTGGTTCTGTTCTTATTGCCTTGATTTTGAGTATTGTTTAAAGGTTGTGAATTTGTTCTGGACACGATCTGTTTGGTCTGGTCCCTGCTTGAAATTCTGCTATTTTTGGTTCCAATTGTGCTTGTGTTCTTTTTAGGAGGCACGATGATAGGATCTTGTAAGTTACTGGAAGTAGTGAGACACCTATGTAATTGTTTATGTCTGTTTTGTTGCCTTTTTGGGTAATGGGTGGATGAGTGCTGTTTTTCAGTCGGTTGGTATGTTTTCTGTTGTCCAAATATTTTGTATGATTTGTGTAATTTCTTGTTATGATTTTGGTCCTAAATTCTTCAATATTTCTGCTAAAATTCCGTCTTCTCCTGATGTTTTTTTGTTCTTTAGATTTTGGATGTGTTACTGGATTTCTTCCTTTGTAGCTGGTGGATTCTGGGTGTTTTTCGAAAAGGAAATCGGAATCTCTCTGTTGGTTGAGGGCAATTCAGAAGTTGTTGGAAATATCTTGCTAGATCTTGACAATTTTCTTTGTTTGTCAATGCTATTTTTCCGTCAGTTTTTCTGAAACAACGGTATTGCGGGCTATATCCTTTGAGCTTAGTGAATAATAGCTTCCAGAACTCGTGAGTGCTGTGTTTTCTAAAGTTTTCCACTATTGAGTTTAGTTGTTCGTTGATGTGTTTTCTTTTGTTTTGTCGATTTTGTTTCCAGGTCGTCCAGGTCCAATGGTTTTTAGTAGTTCTTCAAGTATTTTTCCTGTTTTGTGGGAGTTTTATGCTTGGTATGCTTTTGGGAGTTTTATGCTTGGTATGCTCACCATGGGTGTTTTCATCAGTGGTATCATTTCTTTCTGTGTGGATAATTTTTCTTTAAATTCTTGTCAATTTTCCGTTTCCATTCTCCCCCATTGTTCTGCGAGCTTTTCGTCCTTGATTTTCTTCAGGTCGAATTTTGGTATCGGTTTGCGATTCCGTGTATTGTGCCCTCTTGGTGTGAGTTTCATTTTGATGCGTGTGAGGTAATGGTCTAAATTTATGTTGACTCCTCTTCGCACTTGTATGTCGTGGATCTCTCTCTGGTAATTGTATGAGTTGCGGCATAATGTATTTGAACTCCAGGTTCAAATTGAACTCAAGGACGTCGACATGATTGTCAGGTTGAATTGGTTACAGATGTCGATCAGTCTTATTGCATTTTTGTTTGTGTGTATGTACGTGTCCTGGGTAAACATGAATACAGGGTTACGTAGAAAATAGTTAAATTTACCGATTTTACTTCGACCGATTCATCATCATTTTCCATGGAATCCAAAATTTTATTTTGTACAATTGTTTCATCAAAATATTGAATACAGATGGGGAAAAACTTTCTATTTTTCTTATTAGAAGCATCGGTTTGTATTTGAAACATTAATTTAGCCATATTTAATAGCTTTATAGTATCCTCTAATAAATAAGGAGCTAATATGTTTTGAGCAATCATTGATGATTTAGTTTGTCCACAGGAAATTTTCACGGCTATGTTGCATCTTTAAACCCGTTTGCCACAGTTGTGGCTAACTTCATACTGAAATCTAAATGTGTAAACTGATAAACTGTGCTGTCCAGCGGGAAAGATATGAGCCTAATCAGCAGCTGTAATATTGTTTTCTTCAGTAATTTTTTAGAAACATTTTGTTACTAATTGGCTACTTGCTATAATTTTAACAAAAGATTTATGAGTTTGTCCATTTTCCTGAATTCGCAAGGCGAAATATCCATTATTTTCAATGGAAAACTGTGTTTTGCATATTAAACAATAAACTTTAGACAGTTGTTTTATCTTGCACTATTACGTGTAATGGATGTTTTCTAAGCCACGAGTACTCTTTCAACAACTCTTTGTTGAAGTAGCATGACTATTTTCTCACCTTTTTAGCAGGAGTTGGCGCAGTTGAAGTTGAAGGTGCGTTGTCGTCAGCTTCAGTACCAATGTCTTCGCTTCGATTTGACATTACTTTAAAAAGATAAATAATGTTTTATATAATTTCTCTAGTAGTTATATAATATTTTCGAAAAGCTTTTGTTTGTCCTCATTATGTAGTAGCTCTGTGTTAAATCTGTGTATCTTTTCTCCTCTCGTTTGTTTGGTGTTTGTGATTCTCGCTATTAATTTCTTTCGCTTTTATCAGGAAATGGTCCGAGTTAATATTTTCTCCTCTGTGGGTTTTTACGTTTCTAAGGTTGGACCTATGACGAGCGTCTATTAGTAGTTGATCGATTTGGTTGAAGGTTTTCTCGTCTAGAGATGTCACTTTGACCCATGTCAACCATGTGACCGATGTTTGTGTATATTTTTCATTTCTAACATGGTGCTTCCTAATACTAAGTCTCTTGAGGTCGCGAAGTTTATTACTCGCGTTCCGTTAGCATTAATTTCCACGTGTAGGCTATTTATTCCTATTTGTGCTTGGAATTGATTTTCTTTTCCTATTTTTGCGTTTAGGTCACTTATGATTATTCTTATGTCGTGTTCTGGGGTGTTGTCTTTCTCTTCTTTGCTTTTTTCTTCCGCGGAGGCGTGTACGTTAACGATGCCGATGTTAAAAAATTTTGTCCCCTTTATGCGTATCGTACATAGTGGGACTTATTGGATTGAAATCAATTACATGTTATCTGATGCGTTTGTTGTTTATAAAAGCTGTTCCTAGTTCGCGCCTGTTCTTATGGCAGCTGTAGTACACACCGTAATCTTTTTTCGTATATGGCCTTGTCTTGAATATTTATTTAGTATGTCTCCTGGTATTTGGAGTGTCCTGCTCCGCTACAGAGTCCTCACATTCCAGGAGTATAGTGATAAATCATTATTCCATCTTCGTTGCTTTGGTCGATGCCGCACAGTCTGTCCGGTGGTTTTCGTTTTGATTTTCCTAACAGATTCGTGTTTTCCGAAGTGGGTGGTTAGACCGCTGCCAACCTCTTTTTCGGGGGGCCATTTCTGTCGTTCTCATTAGTCCTGCCTTTCTTCTCCGTTCATATGTGCTTCCATCGCATCTTGGGAGGCGTCTAGCAGGTTACAGGGGTGCACCATGCGTAGCGGTGAGAATGGTAATTGAGTAGAAGAGGCTATACAAAGAATCTTAACGATCGCCGTTTGATTCGCCTTCACTACCCCCTTTTGCATCCCCTACTCCCGTGTCAGATAACATAAGGGCAAAGCTACCCATGGACGAAAATATTTCAATATGAAAAAGGTAATAGAATTGTTCGCTAAATTCATCGCTTGAAAAGTGTGAAATGTACCGAAAATATAAGTTATTTGCAAAATACTGCTAGGAAGCACTCTTCTCGGCCGGCTCAGATCCTGCAAAGAGAGCCAACAACTGTTTCGACGCGGAATACGAAATACAAACAGCAGAATTGAATGAAGTATTTAAGAAAATGACAGAAAGAAGAACGAGGGGAAACGTGGAAGAATACAGAAGAGCAAGAAGGCAATTAAGGCAATAAAGGCTTTAAAAAGAAAATACACAAAGAAAAAAAAACGAGCTTTTGAACAAGCACAGATAGCGAATATAGAAAAACTCCAGCAAAACAGCAGCACCAGACTTTTCTATAAGCAGATAAATGAGCAAAGGGATACAAACCCAGAAGTGTATTGTGTAAAGATGATAATGGAAACCTACTAACGGACCTAAAGGACATACTAACAGGGTGGACGCAACACAAACGCAAACGAAACCCCAGCAATCAGGCAATGAATGGGCGAAGAAGAAGAGAACTACCTAGTAGATAAGAAATTAGAGACGTCCTTAAAAAGATGAAGAACAATAAGCGGCCGGGCAGCGACCGAATAGCAGAATGCCTCAAACAGGGAGGAAATCAGCTGATTAACCAGCTGCAAATAATATACTTTGAAATATGGGGGAAGGAAGAAATGTCCGAAGAGTGGAATGAAGGAATTATATGCCCCATACACAAGAAAGGGGATCCTCTAAACTGTAAGAATTACTGAGGCATTACGTTGCTCAATGTAGCATATAAAGTCCTCTCCAACATACTCTACAGAAGACTACTTCCAAAGGTGGAATAACTCTGGGGAAATATCAGGAGAGTTTCCGTCCCGGAAAATCAACAATTGACCAAATATTTGCGCTTAGACAAATATTAGAAAAGGACACGCAACACCAAATGGACAAGTACCATATATCCGTCGATTTTAAAACAGCATCTGACAGTATTATACGAACTAAAATCTATGACGCTGTGACTCTGTGACGTTCTCACGGCTCTGAACTCGGTGAAGCACTTACAGACGGAACAAAAGATTTCGAAATCGTACAAGAGTTCACGTACCTGGGCGTCAACGTAAATACGAAAATAACTACAGAGCTGAAATAAGAAATAGAATAATTATCGGTAACAGGTACTACAACGCACTACGAAAACAACTAGCAAACCCTAGCATTACTAGAAAGACGAGGATGGTCATATACAAGACTCTAATACTGCCTGTAGTAACATATGGTGCGGAAATATGGACAATAAGCTAACAAGACGCCAACCTCCTAAGCATTTTTGAGAGGAAAATCTTACGCACAATCTTCAAAGGGATATGCGATATTGAACTGCAACATTTACTAAAAAACTTTGAAGAACCGACATCGTAAGTAGAGTCAAAATAATGCGGTTGCAATGGGCAGGACACGTAGCAAGAGCCCGGGAAATAGCCAAAGAAGTTATTAGACGCCCAAGTACAAGAAGGCCGAAAATAGGAAGGCCTAAACTCAGATGGTAAGACGGAGTAACAGAAGACGCATCAACAAAGTTAGGACTTCGAGGCTGTAGAGATCTAGCACAAAACAAGGACGAATGGAAGATGACATTTTGGGAGGCCAGGAGCCACATAGGGCTGTAGCGCCACATATGATTAATTTAATATCTAGTTAAAAAACTTACCTGAAACCTGATAAAGAAACCTACAAGGATATTTACTGAGTGGTTGGTGCTTATGACTGGCAAGTATGACCGTTTATTACAGTGAGTCGCACGCCTCACACTGACTTTATTTCCCCGCACTATTGAACGCTCAACTGATCTTCGTCCAGTGTGTGTTCTGTTTGACGTTCGGTTCAGAGGACATTTGACGCTTAAAAGAGGACAGAGGACATCACATGTAAGAAGGAGGACTGTCCTCCACAAAGGAGGACGGGTGGAAACCCTAATTGTACATTATCGTTTATTAAAATTGTGCATTATATCTGAATTAGATACAACACAAATTACGATATGAAATTTGTTAAATTAATATTGTAAATTTCAGTTATTTATTATGGTCTTTAAAAAATTTAACTTAAAGCAAGAAACTATAATATTGTATTAGATTTAGTAAAGTTTAAAATTTCAGGTTATAATAAAGTTTAAAATCCCAGGTTTTCGTTTCAATTTAAAATAATCTGAACTTTAGTTTCTAATTTCTTGTCTCATTATAAAGTTAAATTTAATTTTGAAAATACCCATCTTGATTGTATATATGTTTGAAGAAAATAGACACAAATGTTTTAACAGTATAATCAGCTCTTATTTCAGCAACAAAATTAGAATAGTATAAAGTTTGTCTGCCAATAATTGAAAATTAGATTGGTTTGATAAGTCAAATTAGTGAATTTGTCTTTTCATAAAACAAGGAAACATCTTTGCTTATCTGCAAATAACTGATAAATTTTCTTGAAGGCCAATTAATATCTGAGTTGATCTATTAACTAAAACAAAAACTAAACAATCTAAGGCAAGTTTTAATTTGTCTAGAAATTCAATTTGGATTCAATATGCACAAATTTCAATAGAAAACTACAATAGTAGGTTTTGTAGCTAGGGCGAAAAGTTAAAATATGAGTCAGAGCGCAATCGCTCGAGACGAGAATTGACAATTTCGCCCGTGCTACAAATAATATTTTTTTCCATCCATGCGTGGGGATGTATCTTACAAGTTTGGGATCCAGATGCCATAAAAAAATAGAATCAAAAATGACGAATTTGTTTTTTCAATTGTCTCCGGTGGTGTGTATTCGTCAAAAGTTCTCTGCTCAGTCTCCGGTATCACCATACAATTAACACTTACTCTAAAACGTTTTCTTTGATTTTAATTTTTACTTTGTTATGAAAAAAAATCTGACACTTCACGTCACTTTTTTTAAACCCGAGGACTTGATTGTATTCATTTTGTTTTTATTTTCTTATTTATTTTAATATAACCTAGCGATATTTGCGTGCGTTAATAAAATTATGTAAAATACAACTAATATTTTACATTTATCGTACTAAAAAACGTGCACCAAGATATTAATATTGTGCATGAGTGATAAAATAGTCATTGTAAATTTGCTTGTATCTAGTTTGAAATTAATCAATTCCGAAAATCAAATTTCAGTTTCGTTTCTAGTAATAATCAAAAATTAATTCGGACAAGAGTATATGTTTGTTAGTACATAATTCGAAATTAGCCAAAAACGATAAATTTGTTCCTAAAACAACAATAAATTAAAATAAACTAGAACTAGAATTTACTTTATTGTATAACTGTATTTTGGAAACTTGAGTGCTCTATGCAAATCAAAAACTGATTTCCTTCTTCTGAAATAAGAATTTGACGAAACAAAATTTCAACAAACGTGTTAGAATTTATGCAAACAAATATTCTTGATAAATACAGACCGGAAAACCGAACACACATTCGTGGCTAAATTAATTTGTGTAAATTATTATTAGAAAATGCTTGTTTGGCCAATAGTTTAACGATATTAGTCTAAAACAGAGACAAGCAATATGTAGAGCAAAGGACGTTATGTATACTAATATACAAGGTTTTCCATGTAATATGTTATATAATTATGTACATATTATGTTGTACTAATCGGCATTGAATGTACAATGATCATGTATTTAATAATGAGGTATTGCATAATTCACTAAATATTTACTAGCTGTTTCTGGTTTAGTTATTAATTTGATCACCAGATCCTCTGAATGTGTTATTCGCTTCTGTGAGTCTTAGAGCTGAAAACATACGGCAAAAATACTGTTTGTTTTTGTCTCTCTAATGGAGTCCCTTGTCTCGCCTGTTTAGTTCCATCACGGTAAGCTTGTCTACCTAGTTTTATTTGTTTTAAGCGTTACCGATATACCGTTATCGCTGAAATTAATTGTTTTTCTAAAGCTAGGTCAAACAATACATTTCTGGGATAATCCTGTTATTAATATTAAACCGGAATAATGTATTATATTCATTAAATAATATTTACCTTGCGGCTTTAATAATAAATGTAAAAATATATTTTCCTCAAATGGTTTTCCCAATCGATATTTTCACAAGTCAACAACGGAAAATATGGAGGCGGAAAAGGAATGCAATTAATTTGTTGAATTATATTTTTAATTCATCATAAAACGTTAAATATTCTAAAGAAAATATTTTACAAATCTTTTGTCTAAAGTATTTAGTCTATACATTGAATTTTAGTAGTAACACTAAAACGTCCTAAAACTACTAATGGGGAAGTCTTTTCCTAGAGAACGTTTTATAAAACATATATAACACTCTAGTTTAGTAGTTTATGTGTTTAAGCTCTCGCTGTTTATTTTACAAAGAATGTCTCAACAACATAAATCCACCGAAAATCCGACCGGACTTAACTTGGAATTAATTATTATATTCAACAGAAAATCTAGGGATACTTGAAATACAAAAGACTAGACATACAACACCAGAAAGGTAAGACTACATAAGAAAGACTAGAGAGTCGAGTATAAGGACAAATTTCAAGAAGCATAAGACTATACAGATAAAAGAAAGATAAGACTAGTTAGACAGGGCCAAGCAACGAAAGCCAGGCAATATATTAT
Organism: Phosphuga atrata; assembly: GCA_944588485.1. Lineage (NCBI taxonomy): Eukaryota > Metazoa > Arthropoda > Insecta > Coleoptera > Silphidae > Phosphuga > Phosphuga atrata. The sequence continues at coordinate 8,110,826 of OX155896.1, read as the reverse complement.
ACATGAAGTAGTTTGTGTCGAGAAAACTAGACATGCTATATGGAAAATGACTTTTTCGCGTTTCGTTTAAATCAGAATTATAATATAAGAATGGTACCTGTAGCTCAAGAAGACGTCAGACTAGAAATCTTCGACGTCAGACTAGAAGTACAATCTAACCTAACCACTAGGATGGAGAAGGCAACGGGAAACCACTCCATTAAAGACCCACTCCACAAATTCATCATTCATCAATCCATACTTCATTAATCATCCTTCCAGATCACATCTGGAATGGTAAACCCTGACCACGGTCAGGAAAATTGATCATTGAACAGATAATCGGCCAAATATGAAAAGTCCTCTCACGATATAAATGTATTTGGATTTGATTTAAGTGCTCCAATGTTGGCGTAAACTATGTAAAAAAACAATAAATAAGAATTGATTTGTGGGTATTTATGATCGAATTTATTTTGCAATTAATTGATAGGTAATAAATCTAAAGTGGCTTTAAGTGCCGATATAAACAAGTTGAAGTGTTCTCAGATACAACGATTCTCGATTAGTCGCCCCTTCTAAACTTCTTGCTTTATACGTACATCTGTGCATTCACGAATACGTGCACTCTCTACACCCATTTTCTTCCCTTGATCTCACACGAGTCCCCGCATTTAAGCTCTCTATTTTTTTTCTTCCTTATCTAATTCTGTCTTTCTCTGTTTTCGTTAAAAATTTATGCTACCATTTAAAACGTTTTAACAAAAACGTAAATTCATAGATTACGGAAAACACGTAGTTATAAATAAATTATGTTCATGCGAATATGATGAGAGGAAAGTATGATTAAAAAATGGAATTGAAATATTTTATTCATAAACTTTTAAGCGCACTGATATAGTTTTTTTTTTAATCGAGATATATTTTTAAATTGGTTTTTGTATCTTCTTATTATAATATATAAAGGATTTATCTACCAATCGCTCATATAAAATATATGGAAATAAAAATATTTCTGAGTGTTTGTTACGTAAAATCCCTAATGAGTTCTAAAGTTTGCAACAAACGTTTCATTTGCTTTATGAGAGGGGGTATTCCCTTCCAAATGCCAACTGCACATCCCTAACCACAGAATTTTCCCCAATTACCCACATAACTACCTAGATACCATTGACGTGACACCGACAACTCATGTAAAATACCTAGGCATCACATTCGACAATAAATTAAAATTCAACTCTTCTTCTTTCTCAGTCTTTTTACCCTCTGTAGGGTGTAGTGATACTATTTTCGGTATGTGTTTGAATTTGTTGTTTTCATGCGTTTCTATCTTGTGCTAGATGTATTGCCTCGTGCATTGAGTTGTCCCGTCATTTCTTTTAATCTCTCGGTCCATCTCATTCGAGACCGTCCTCTGGGTCTTTTTCCCTCAACTTTTACCTCCACCACGAGGTTTTCCATCTCACCTGTTCTTCTAGCTATGTGGCCAAAGTAACTGAAATTTTTAGTTCTTGTAGAACAAAAGCGTTTGTTCTGTGTCCCACCCATGACACTCTTAGGATTCGTCTTCTTCTTCTTCTATAGCTCTACGGCCCTGGGTGGGCCTTGGCTTGAGGGACAACATCGTTCCATCTCTCCCTGCTGTTAACCAATTGCAGCCAGTTTCTCACACCATATATCTTTAGGTCGTCGATGCAGTCATCTCGCCATTTCTTACGTGGTCTACCCCGAGCTCTTCTTTCATGTGGACCCCATGTGCTTCCATAAGCAAAACAAATCCAAACCATTGTAACCGTAGTGCCTTTACATGCCTTACGATGTCCGCTCCTCCAATTAGTCTGTCCAGTTCATGGTTCATTCTGCATCTCCATGTACAACAGTTTTCATGTACGGGGCCAAAGATTCTGCGTAATATGCTTCTTTCGCAGACTCGTAGTGCGTTTTCGTTGATCGTAGATATGGTCCATGTTTCACACGCGTATGTTATGACGGGTCTAATGAGTGTGTTATAGATCTTTAACTTTGATTTGACACTTCTCTCCCAGAAGCTTCTCTCCCAGTATCTCCATATTCGCGTAATAAGCTCTGTTTCCTGCTATAATCCTCGCACTGATTTCTTCGCTGATTCTGTTGTCGTTAGTTATTTTCGACCCTAGGTAAGAGAAGGTTCTGACTTCGAAATTAAATGCGTTGACTTGTAGTGGCTCTGGCCAGGGTGTTGTATCCCTGGTACTTCTCATGAACTTGGTTTTATTCACGTTTATTACTAGTCCGGCTACGCTAGATTTCTGTTTTAAGAAGGCAGTAGCTTCTTTTAGGCTTTCTGCTGTTCGTGCTGATATAATTATATCATCGGCATAAGCGCATAGCTGCTGAGATTTTGTGTGTATGTGGCCTGTTATGTGCAGGTTACTAATAACTGATTCAAGTACACAATTGAATAGCATAGCAGATAGTGCATCACCTTGCCTGGCCCCTGTCCTGATGTCGAATTCTTCCGTGAGTTTGGATGCTACTAATACTTGAGCACGTGTATTGGTTAGAGTTAAGTTTACCATTCTTATAATTTTTTGAGGAATTGCAAGGGCAAGTAACTGGTACAATAGTTCTTCTCTAGACACGCTATCAAAAGCTTGTTTGTAGTCAACAAACAGGTGGAACAAAGTTATGTTAGGCTCATATTTTTTCAAGCATTTGCCTTATTAGATGTATTTGGTCCGTTGTTGATCCATTCCTTCGAAAACCTCCTTGGTAGTCCCCAAGTATCTCCTCTTCATATATTGATACTCTATTGCATATTACGCTGTTAAATATTTTGTAAGTGGCGTTGAGAAGAGTAATTCCTCGGTAATTGTAACATTCTTTCTTGTTTCCTTTCTTGTGTGTGGGAAAAATAATGCCTTTTCCGCAGTCACTTGGTATAATCTCTTCATGCCACACCCTAACAATAAGTTTATGGATCCATTCCCACAGTGGTGTACCTCCATTTTTCAGAAGTTGCGTGGGAATTGTATCACTTCATGGAGATTTATTGTTTTAAAGATTGTGTATTATCTCGGTAACTTCTTCATAGCTCGGTTCGAGGATTTCGGGTTGTGCTTCATAGTGCCATACGATTTCCTTTTCTCTTTCACCCCTTTGGATTTCAGTGGAGAGTAGCTCGCTAAAGTGTTCATGCCATCTTTGGAGTATTTTGTCATCCTCGGTTAGTATTGTCCCGTTTTTATTTATACACGCGATGGTTCTAGGTTTAAAAGCTGTTGTTTGCTGTTGTACTGCCTTATAAAATTTCCTGCTTTCTTTATTTACGTTGTATTGTTCTAGTTCTTCCACTTGTTCATTTAACATTATTTTCTTTTTTGCTTTGTAAAGTTTTAAAGCTATTCTCCTGAGGTGCTCGTAGTTAGCTCTGTTGGCTCGGGTTTCTCTTTGTAGTGACTTTTCCCATGCTTCATTTTTAACGAGTAGGGCTGCCCTGCATTCATTATCAACCATGAGTTTCTGGCTTTTATCTGTTTTCCTATTGTAATATCCGCAGCTTCAAGTATACTCGTCTTTATATGCTGCCATTCTTGTTCAACACCAGTGTTTGCATTATTTGCTAGTAATCTTCGCGCAATGTATTGTTTATACTCGTTTTGTTGTAATTCCTTTCTAAGAGCATCCGTATTGAATTTGTTTGTTCTGGTATTGGATTTCAGTGCGTTGGAGGTTTTCTGTTTGATTAGGACTCTTAGTAGGAAGTGATCTAAGCCACAGTTGGCTATTCGAAGCGTTCTGACATCCGTGACCATGGTAACTCTGCGTTTGTTAACCTGGACGTGGTCTATTTGCTTCGCTGCTCTGCCACCAGGCACTGTCCACGTCCCTATATGTATTTTTTTATGTGGAAAACACGTACTGCTAATTCTCAAGTTGGTGCTTGCTGCAAGAGGACATAGTCTTTCTCCATTGCTACTTGTGGTTTTGTGTAGTGAGTATTTTCCGGCAGAGTTGGAAGAGTGTTGTTCTTTACCTATTTTAGCATTAAAATCTCCCAGTAGTATTAATGCATCGTGTTCAGACGTACTTTCGCTTATGTATAAAAGCCGATCGTTGAAAAGCTCTTTTACTTCATCCTCAGCATCTTCTGTTGGAGTGTATGCACAAATAAGAGATAGGTTGTGGAATTTTCCTCTAAGGCGTAATTTGCATATTCTGTCGTTGATTGCTTCGAATCCTAGTACAGCTTGTTTAGTTGCTTTATTTATTAAGAATACAACTCCATTTTCTACTTGTTTCTTGTCATTGCGGCTGTAATATAGGCGATATTTTGGTTTGTCTATGCTACCTTCACCCTTCCATCTGATTTCTTGTAGTGCCGTTATGTCTAAATGGTATTTATCGAACTCCTCTGCTATTTCCTGCATCTTTCCTGTCTGCAACATGGTACGTACATTCCATGTGACGATTTTTTGTTCCGTTTTCAAGTCCTTATTTATTTTCTTAGTCCGTTGTATGTTAATCAATCCGATCAGAGGCTCTTGTAAGTCTTTCGTAACTTGAAAGTTTTTGCAAGGTGAGGTAGTTAGCCTCACGCCCAACCACCTTCTCGGAGGGCCATTTCTCCCGCTCTGGTTAGCCCGGCCCCCCCATCCATACGGGTTGGTTGTCGCATCTCAAGCGAGGTTGCTCGGGTTATCAGGGTTCACCACGTGGAGGTGAGAGTCTGAATTGAGTAGGAGACGCTATGTGGCAATCTCTTCCTGTGCGATTCCCATGCGGTACGCATGCACTACCCGATTTGAACCACTTAGGATTCGAAGGCTTCATTTCTTTTTCGATCTGTTTTCTTTAGAGTACATGTTTCATTGAAGTAAACAGCAATTGGGAGGATCAAGGAATTGACCAGCATAACTTTTACTATTTTTGTAATGGTTTGATCTTTCCATATTTTATGAGTTTAGTAGTTGCTGATCTGGCCACTGCCAATCTTCTCTTTATTTCCTCTGAACAGGCTCCATCTTTGGTTATCAACGATCCCAGGTATACATACTTGTATACTTGTTGGACGGACACATACTTGTCCACCACATCATATCTCGCTACGTTTTTGTTATTGGATGTGTAATTGCATTGATCGATGATACTTTGGTTTTTCTCTATTATATTTATATTATTCTCTATTATATTATTCTCTACTATAGTTCTCTAATTTGCTCAATATGTTTATAAGTTTTTCTTCGTCTGCTGCAATAATCAAGGTGTCCTCCGCATAACTCCGGTTACTTATTTTTCTTCCTCCGATTGATATTCCACCTTCCCAAACGTGATGTATTCGCTATCATGATGTATTCGCTATATATGTTCTAAAGGAGGGGCGAGAGTATGCATCTCTGTCTGACACCGGCCTCTATCTTAAAAGCTCTGGACACTGTTTGTCCTGTTCTGACTTTGGCGATATTGTGTCGGTAGAGTCTCTTAATTAAAAATATTAGATGCTTGGGAACACCCATTTCACCCATCACTCTTCACAGAAGTGACCAGTTCACATTTGCCAGTTTCCCATATTTTAGAGCATAACGCGTGCATTACATCTGTTCCGTAGTGTTCCATGGCTTTAAGTATTTCAGCTGTGATGCCGTCTGCCCCAGTTGCCTTCCTACTTTTGAGTGTTCTTATAGATTTTTCTACATCTGATTTTAAGATCCCAGGTACTCTTTCTTGTGGTGTTTCTTGTTCTCGGATGTTGTCGGGCAAACTGACTTATATAAATCTTTGCAGTGTTGTCTCCATATTTCCGCTATTATAATTGCATCTAATATAACCTTTCCGTTCTTGTCCTTTATAATTTGTGTTCGGGTTAAAATTCTCTAGCTAGATATCGTACTTTATCATACAGTTCGCGAGACTCTCCGTGCAGGGCGTGGTGTTGTAGTTCCGTGCATATATTTTTTAAATGGTTGTTTTTGTTCCGTCTACATTCCTGTTTAATTCGCCTGTTTGAGATGTTTAATTACTTGTCTTTTTTCATCTTCTTGCATATTTGATTTGTTAATTTGTCTTCTTTGGTCTATCAATTATATTGTATCATTGGATATCCAGTGATTTTTTTTTATTATTTGGTATGTTATCGGATATGCAAGATTTTACTGCAGCTTTTATCAAGTTTTTCCTGGACATCCATAGACTGTTTGGGTCTGTAGGTGTGCCAGGCCTTTGAGTTGTTCTTAAATGTTCTTGAAAGTTCCTTGAAGTTTCTGTGTTTGGAGTTTCTAATTTAGTATTTTTGGTTTCTGATGTTTTTGGTGTTCGTAGTTTGAGGGATATTGAGGCTAATAATAGTTTATGATCTGATCCGCACAGAGCACCTGGTTGTGCCTTCACGTTTCTTACTGATGTTTTCCATCTAGTTTCGATTAGAAAATAATCGATTTGGTTTTTGTGCTTCCCGTCGGGCCTTCTCCATGTCAATAGTCTTCGTGGGTGGTGATTGAAATGGGTGTTTGCTATAGCCAGGTTATTGTCAGCTGCAAAACGGATCAGACGTTCTTTTCGATCATTTCTGTTACCTAGTCCGTATTTACCAATGAAGTTGCGTACATAGTTATCGAGATCTATCCTACCTACCTTAGCATTGATATCCCCCATCACTATCAGTATATCTTTCTTTGGTATTTTTACTATTATATCCTTTATATTGCCGTGTATCTCTTCAACTTCGTCTTCCGTAGCTTCAGTCGTTGGAATATATACTTGCAGTACGTGACAGTTGTTTGGTTTGGAGTGAATGGTCAATACTAGTAATACATAGCAATACACATAGCAATACACCCAAAAACATCCTCCATAACCCTTCCAATAAACTCCATTACAAACTCACCCAAATCCCGAGACTCTTCGACAGCCACTGACCACTACTGACCAAATACAAAGCGACTAACACTCACTGGACCATCACAAACCACCATGTATCAGACGTGACTCTACCAAACCCTCCCGTAGATACCCACTTAAAACACTCCAAGAAACAATATAGGACTTAAAACTAAACCCTCCATAATATGTAAATTAGGCAGTTTTTTTGTATAAATTTATTTCAAATATTAAAGCGTAAACTCCTGGGCGGAAAGACCTAGCGGTCGATAGCCTTTTGCAAACGTTTGTTTTCAATAAACATTTCTTCTTCTTCATTATGCCGATAACAAACTATTCTACGAGGAAATCGAATAAGTTGATTCAGAGTTAATTAAAAATTTACTATTTTTTTCTAATTTCGGAAAAATAAATTGCAGATTATTAAGTTTTCATTCCTGGAAATTAAACTAAAAATGTAAATTCAACAAAAAAATCTCAATTATCTAAATTAACATTACATTTTAAATATTGGGAACAAATTACAAACAAACAAACGTAAAGCACAAAACAAATGAAAACAAAAGGTGCAGAATCCACCAACTAGGAACAATTAATTAAGAAACAATACATCGAAGAACTGTTTAATGATGCGCGTTCCGACAATCATAACCCAGATGAAGTTACAGCTGGGCTAACAATTATGAAGAGCAAAATTTAGACAGCAATTATATATATGAAAAATAATAAAACTCCAGGTCCAGATAGTGTTCTCTTTGAGATCCTTAAAATTATGGGCGAGGCAATTACGAGCTTTTTCGATTTGCTAACGAAATGTGCTATTCAACGAAATCTACGACACAGGCGTGTGTAGAAAATGGTGTTTGACTCCAAGTTTGAGCAAAACACAGATCTTTTTCTTTTATTTGAATAACAGGCAGTCAAAAACTACCCTAAATTTGTCACTCAATGGGACTCCTCTACCTTACAACTCTCATCCCAAGTATCTAGGAGTTATTCTGGGTAAAACTGTGTCTTTCCGTAAGCATCTAACTGATAGTGCTGCTAAACTGAGAACGAGAAACAACATTCTTCACAAATTCGCTGATTCTACTTGGGGAGCTTCTGTTCCCACGCTCCGCACTTTAGCTATTGGGCTGCTTTATTCTGCAGCGGAATACTGTTCTACGGTCTGGATGAACAGCTCGGAAGATTGATGTTGTTCTGAATCAAACTGTCCGACTTATTACTGGTACAGTTAAATCCACTTCTGTCTTCTGGTTGCCTATATTAAGCCACATCGAACCTCCAAGACTTAGAAGAATGAAGAACTTGGTCCGAGAGTTCCACAAAATAACAGAGAACCCGTCTCTTTCTATTCATGGTGATGTAATTGGAGGATTTCATCGTTTCAAGTCCAGGTCTACACCCATTCAAACAGCTCAAGAGCTCATTTTAAGTAACGTCAGTGCCACAAAAGAATGGGAAAGTAAATATTAAATCAAAGTTCCTCATGAGTGGCAGCCCTTATTTAATGCAAACTATCCTTCTCCTGGCTTTGACCTACCAAGGATAATTTGGGTTGCTATCAACAGGGTTCGAACTGGCCAAGGTCGATGTGCATCATTGCTTCATAAGTGAGGCATCATTACTTCATAAATCTTCCCCTAGTTGTGATTGTGGTGACGTGGAACAGACAATTCATCACATTGTTATGGAGTGTGAAAGAAGAGCGTTCTCCGGATCCATGGATTAGTTCAGGAAGGCTTCAGTTCAGGCTGTGCAGGCTGTGGTTAAACAATCTGGACATTAATTTATGAAATCACTTGTCTATATATTGTCGATTATCGTAGTGTATTTTTATAATTGTTATATTTTTTGTGTGTAATACCACAAGCTAATAATAATGATAATACGGCACAGGCGCAATACCTGATGACTGGATGCACTCGACAATTGTCGCTATAGCAAAGAAACCAAATACAAAAACTGGCGAACAACATCGACTAATAAGCCTAATTATTCACTTAACTAAGATATTTTCAAATGTGATACTGAACAGAATTTACATTTTGCGTAGATTCTGTTCAGTATTACTTTGCGATTTTCAGGTTTTCGCAATTCGGTTTTCGTAATGTACTTGGCACGAGAGTCGCCATATTTGCCTTGCAAGTTTTAACCCAACGCTGTAGAGACACAAATAAAGATGTCTACATCTGCTTCATTGACTTTTCAAAGGCCTTCGCTAGTGTTAACTTCTCATGTCCATACTACAAAAGGTGGGTCTCGACAGTAAAGATATAATAAGGATCGCCAACCTCTACTGAAATTAGGTAACTCCTCTACTAAAAAGGTCCAAATAAAGAAAGGAGTACGCCAGGGATGTATAATATCTCCCCTCCTGTTCAACAGATATACAAAGAAATCTTTAGGAAAGCATTACACGACGCTGATGTGGCCATAAAACTAAATGGTGCATCCCATCAACAACATTCGTTATGCTGACGATACTGCAATACTTGCCCGCAGTATCGAAGAACTTCAACATCTACTGAGAAAGATCTAAGCCATCAGCGAACAGCACGGTTTGAAGCTCAATATTTCAAAAACCAAGTGGATGGTTATCAGACAACAACAAGAAGAACAGCTGATTCTTAACACCGAACTAGTAGAGCAGTTCGAGAAACATTGCTATCTTGAATCATTAGTAAACTCTCAATGGGAGCAGTTCATAGACATAAGATGAAGAGTTGGAAAAGCGAGAACAGCGTTTAACAACATGAAGCCATTATTTACTAGCAAAGATATATCTTTGAAGACAAAAATAAAATTAGCTAAGTGCTACATATTTTCAATTCTTTTATATGGGGTAGAAGCATGGACAACGACAGACCGAATGATGAAGAAACTGGAGGCCCTCGAAATGTGGGTATTTCGTCGCATTTTACAAATACCGTGGACCGATCACTTCACCAACGCGGAGGTTCTCCGCAGAGTCGGCAAACAGAGAGAAATCTCATTCACTGTTAAAAACGTAAAACTCAAAACCTTGGGCATATAATGCGTCATGAGAAGTATCGTATCTTGCAACTCATCTTACAGGGCAAAACAAACAGCAAAAGCGGACCGGGTAACAGCACGTTCAATAACACGTCCAATAACACGTCCGCAACAGATAGGGCACCACAAGAAGACAAGAATTTTCAATGGCTATTAATGGTCAAAATCACTTGATAGATAATTATAATTTATTACCGCATAAGTAAATGATGATTTCTATATAATAATGCAACGGCTAATTTATATGTTAAAATATAAATAAAAAATCATAACAACACAATAGTAGTTTATGTCGAGTCTCTCGTGGCCCCGGGGGTCCACCTGGACCATTTTGAGAATACCTGATCCAGACTGTTTTAAATTAAAAAATAAAAACAGAAAATTCAATTCATTTTAACATAATCTTATTTTCGAATAATAAAATTATTTTGCTTGTGATTCTGCATTTGACTTTAATTGTTAAAATAATAATTTTGACTAGCAATCACAAGATTATTTCCGCCAACTGTTTCAACTCCTGATTCGACATTTTTTCACAAATTATTTTAATAAATAGTAATATACATAGGTGGACATTAACTCGTTAATCCGTTAACCGTTAATTAACGAAGTTAACAAAATGATTAACTGATAACTTTAAAGTTAACTCATGAAAATGTAAACGATCTTGTTAACTTCCGTTAAATTGAACTTCCGTTAATTTTAGTCCGTTACATTGGTTGTTTGTTGACATGTTGTCATTTTTTGTTACGCGCCACGCTGTTGTTCCAAAAAGGAAAAATAAAGAGCCGAGAAACTACAGAGCCGAAAAAAATAAAGCGACCCTGTTGATTATTTGCTCCGTGCGAGTGAATACGACAAGTTATTATAACCTGACTTTTTTAGCGTTTGCATCATTTTTAACCGACTTCATTTATATTTTATCAATCTTCATTTATTTACCTTTTTCGTTATTGTAGATTATTGCTGGAAATAACTGATGGTGTAACATTTAGAAGTGTACATCATGAACACTACTACTTCCAGTCAAAGTACGCAAAGCTCTGAAAGTAAAGCTGAATCAAATACTTGGCAGCACTTGAATGATTACTTTATATTCCAATCAAAACTTGGAGAACAGAAGTTGATTTATGAATGCAAACTGCGTTTGCCTAAATTTTGTACAATAAAGGCTCACATGTCTAGTCTTAATAATCTTAAACAACATGTGAAAAGGACGCATGTATCCACATATATACAGTATGAAGAAAAAGCAGCGTCAACTCGGGTTCAGACCAGGCAGGTCCACAACTGACCAACTATTCACCGTAAAACAAAAGTTCAAATTCACTATGTAAAACAAATACACTATGCTGTGTACAACATATTTGTGGACTCCAACAAGCTTACGATTCGGTCAATCGCAAAAAATTGTACACAACTCTTAAGGAACTCGTCATACCAGGGAAACTGGCAAGACTTGTAGGCATGACCATGGAAAAGTGTACGGCAAAAGTGCGCATACAAGGACAACTAACTGAAGAACTCACATACGCGCAGGGACTGAAGCAGGGAGATGGATCAGCACCGACCCTCTTCAACCTGGTGCTAGAACGGGTATTCAGAAAATCCGGTATCGGCAGAAACAACTTACTCACTAACAAAATTGTTCAGCTAGCGGCATACGCCGATGACATCAACATCATGAGCTGAATCAAAGTCGCAAAAGAAAAGCGTACACCCACCTGAAGGAAGCAGCCAGGGACATATATGGCTGAAAATTAATGTAACAAAGGCTAAAGTGCTAAGGCAATCAAGAACAACGGCCATGGCGATAACAACACATGACAACTTAGACCAAGTCAGATGCTTTCACTATCTAGGGGTGACCCTAGAAAACAACGGAAGCGAAGAAGCAGAAATAAGAGCCAGAACCACAGCGGCAAACCGAGTATACTTCGCTATCGCACATATTTTCCTACATGTGCACAGAAACACAAAAATAAGAATGTACAAAACAATTGTCAGACCAATACCCACATATGGTTGCAAATCCTGGGACTTGACACACACCAGTGGCAACAAAATAGATATCTTTGAGAGGAAAGTATTGCGTAGAATTCTCGGACCAATTCAAGACGATGAATAATACAATAAAAAGCCTTTTTTTCCATATTAGTCTTCCATAGTAGGTGCATAGGGTCGCCACTGTCGCTTGTAATAATTAGGTAAATCAATTAATCTATCTACTTGTTTTTGTTTTATTTAGGATGCTTAACAAAAGGATTAACTTTAACTTGCGTTAAATTTTTGAAATTTTAACGCTTTAACGATTAACGAAGTTAACTTTCTTATTAACGAGTTAACGATTAGCGAAGTTAACTTTTGGATAAATTCTAATAATTTGGATCTTGTCCATCATTAAAGAATGTTTATATATTGTAAATAACATCCAACAGGTTGAAAAATTAAAATTTTGTTAATTTATAATATTTTAACTAATTCAGTTATTTATCCCATTTACACCCATTAACTCCCATTTACTCTTAAAACTTTAATAATAAAATCATCTCAAAAGTCCAAAAAAAGTTGAATGGACGACACACTTGTGAACTACATGAATATGTTTTTGCAAATGTATTGTAATATAATGTTAAAGTAGTGTATATAATAAGCTTATTTTTGTTGTTACTACATACTTTTTTGTGTACTACTACTTATTTTTTGTTCATCACGTTTTTGTTTTCTCTTAAAATGTGTTTTGGCTCAACTGTAATATTTATAAAACTGGAGTTACACGTTTTTCTTCCGAGAACGACGACATGTTTATTTTTAGTTATTTATAAAATAAATATTTAGGTGAAGTAGACAGTATGGTCAAGTTCAAAATATGCTGCACGCCCCTTTTGTTATGTATAAGTTCAGGAATTATTTAGTAGACCGTATTATTACAAGAAACTTTAGGAAACAATTTGGCTCCTAGGATTTAAGATGGATGGACCGGGCATTGATCCGAAGCAAAATAAACCACCTAGTGTAGACCACCCGGTGACTGATAACCAAACTTCGAGACGGCATCATTAACCTAAGCGTTCCCGACATGAACATTAATTACATATTAAAAATAAACTTTGTTTCACAATACAAAGGTGGCGGTAACAAATTGTCTAAGCGTTTTATTTTTTGCTCCGTGCATTGTGAATCTGCATATTTAGTCTTTGATATATAGGACCGTATCGATCCCGGAAATAAATTGGGTTATCCTTTCAGGACTCGGCATACATTCTAGTCTCTACAAAGTTAAAAATCATTTAATGAAGCGGAAAATTGCTTATGCGAATCTTATACGAACATTTTAATTCTTTTTCTTTTTGTTCTCTCTTTTACTGCCTACAAAGGCTTTTGATTAAACTAATCACTCAAGTCACATTTTGATCAAGAAATTTCAAATTATAAAGATTAATAAAATAAACTAATAAAGTGTTTTGCTACACGTATATAACATAAATAGAATTAAATCATTTTATTAGTAACAGTTAAGTGTTCTATATTAAATATTCCTTGTTTTAAATGGAGAATTAGTCTAATCGGAATCGTGATCAGATGACAAATCTGTTGCAAAATGTAATAGACTCAACACTAAAAAGGAGAAAATAATTTTAATATATTTTTTTGTATCACGTTTTTTTGAATGAACTAAAAAGAATTAAAATAATTTCCTTTATAACCCCATACAGATTGTCCGGAAAATTTGTGATTATAACTTTGTAATAGCTATGAAGATACTTGGGGGGAAAAAGAAAAATGTGGAGTCAATGCAATAGTTGATGTGAACTGCGCGAGTTGTGAGGAGTTTTCTTAACGAGAGCTACTCTCCTCTATACTCTACAATTATCTATTGTATTCACCCTACGTTTTGTTTTTAAAACAAATATTTTCATAGCTATTCTAAATTTACAATCACAATTTTTAGGACAATCTGTATGGGGTTAATTTGTACGGGGTTTTAAGTCTTTATGGGGTTGGAAGAAATTATTTAATACTTTTTAATCCGTTTTTTAAACGCAGTCTATCAAACAAAATATTTAAACAATTATTTTCTCCATTTTAGTTTTGAGTGTGCTAAATTTTGCAAGAGATTTTTAATCAACTGATCACGATTCAACTGATCACGCATCCTTCATTTAATACATGCAATACATATAAATTAAGTAAAATTACTTAATTAAAGTAGAATACTCAGTGTTTAAAGTAATGCCATGTATGAGCCTTATGTAAAATTTCAAGTTTCTAGCTTATCGGAAAGTTAAAATAGATTGCCAAAATACCTCCGAACAAACACGGAACGGATAAAACAATGGAAACGATTTTTCTTTGTTTTTTTGGTGGACCGCCAGCGATCTCTGTCTCGCCAGTCTTTCTCATCAATTGCTCTGTCTTCCATTATCTTCCGGATGTTATCTTGCCATGTCGTTTCTGGTCTTCCTCTTCTTCTTCTATGATGGGGTATGTAATCTAATAAATTTTTTGGTAATCTTTCTTCCCCCATTCTTTTCACATGTCCGTACCATTGAAGCTGTCTAGTCTCAATCCTGTCTATAGTGGAATACACACTGGCTGTTCTTCTTCGTATTTCTTCGTTTCTAACCCGCTCTATTCTAGATATTCCGCATGCTTTCTATTCATATCTCTCTGGCTTCACTGCTAAGTTTCTGCCCCATAAATCATTATAGGTTCTACAATTGCGTTTTATATTGTCTTCTTTGTTTTTAAATTTATGCTCTTTGACCATAATAAAGGATTCAGTATGCGGACCACTCTTCTGCCTTGGTGAGTCTTGTTTTCTCTATCTCTTAACTTAGAATTACCCTTTTCTGTTATTATGGAACCCAAATATTTATATTGTTGGTTTCTTATTTCGAGGTGCTGTTCTTATGACTAATTTCCTATTAAGAGGTATTCTGTCTTTGTCAAGTTCATCTTTAAACCCCACCTATCATATTCTTTTTTCAGATTTCTGAACATATAGTCTAGGTCTTCTTCCTCATTTGCTATTACCACTTGGTCATCTGCAAAGAATAAGGTTGTTAGGAGTCTATCGTTATTTATATCAATTCCCATGCCCGACACTTGTCTTTTCCATTTTTTCAAAGCAGTTTGTATGTATATCTTGAATAGTGTTGGGGATAGACAGCAACCCTGTTTAAGATCTTTTGTTATCGGGAAGGATTCCGATAAGAAAGAACCTTGTTTGATTTGACTCCTAGCATTTTTAAAATTTTTTTTTAATTGCCCGCACATATACTCCTTTTTGGTCTATTTTCGTCAGTGTTTGGAATACTTTCTTCAAGCGTACCGTATCGTATGCCTTTCCAAATCTACATAAAGTAGATAAGTTTCTAGGTTCCGAGCTTTCCTTTTCGTGAGAATTTGTTGAATAACAAAATTATTGTCTGTACACGTTCTTGCTGGGTGAAAACCACTTTGATCTTCACTATCTTGATTCTGACTTTCTAACTTTTTCTATATTATTCGACCGTACAACCTGCCCATCGAACTTATTACGGTTATGCGTCTATAGTTTCAGCATTTTCTTTTCTCGCTTTTCCTTCCTGAAAATTGGGCTTATGTAACCTATATTCCAATCATCTTTGATATTTTAACTTTTCAACAAACATTTGTTAAAAATGGTGATTAATATCTCATGCAGAAAATCTGGTACATAATTTATAAGCTCTATGGGTGTGTTTCCAGGTCCTGCTGCCTTGCCATTTTTAGACTCTTTCAAGGCATCTTTCATTTTTTTCATGGTTATTGCATCTACGTCAGTAAAATCTGACTGTTGCTGCCATTCAATTTCTTGAAATTCGTCTCTGTTTTCTGTTAACAACGCCTTATAGTGTTTTTCCCATTCCTTTATGGGTATTAAATTTAGTTTCGCGCTTTCCTTTGTTTCTGATCGTATTGATTTGATTGTCTTCCAAGCTGCTGCTACTTTTGTTCCACCTACATACCTGTCGATTTTCTCACAACTCCTTTTCCACATTTCGTCCTAGCAGCATCCTTCTTTGCTCTTGGGTTTAGTTGTAAGTATATTTGATGGTCTTCTTCGCTTCCTGTTGAGATCCATTTCTGATATGCACTTTTCTTTTCCCCTACTACTTTTCTATGTCTTCTGACCACCACTCAGCATTTGTTTGCCTTTCGGAAACGAATACGGGTGGATAAAAACGTGATAAAATAAGCACGCCCATAAATTGGAGGCAACTTAAATTTTCTGGAGATACAGAAAGTAGACAGAAGATATACTAAATATTGGTGCGATATTAAAAGGAGCGGGATTAAAATTAAGACATTGTTCCTCCAATAACAAACTTATTTTTAATGATTTTGATATTAAACGCGACATCAATAAATATTATATACATGATGATGAGAACTCAAAGACATTAGGGTTGGTATAGGATTCTAATGCGGGCACTTTAAAATTTACATTAGATTTTATTGGTAGTGATCATAGTGTCACAAAACACTCAATATTTTCTATGGTGGCAAAAATATTTGACCCGCTAGGATTAATAGGGCCAGTAGAATTAAAAAAAGAACTTATTTTACAAAGTCTTTGGAAAGAACCGTTGAGATGGGATGTGTCCGTACCATTTAATGCCTTTAAAAGATTCTGCGGTAGAAGAGGGATTTGTAAAGCGAATTATTAGGTTGTTATCTGACTCGATATTTTCTAATTATTTTAAATCGAATTCAATTGGTTGGAAGTTTATACCTTCGAGGTCCCCTCATTTTAATGGGTTTTGTGAGGCTGCTATAAAGTTAGCAAAAAACCTTTTGAAAGAGGTAATTGGAAATGCTTTTTTAACATATGAGCAATTAACAACAGTATTGGTGCAAATAAAGTCAATCCTCAATTCCAGACCTATTACTTCCATTTCCAATGACCCTAATGATTTACTTGCGTTGTCACCCGGACATTTCTTTACTGGTGATAAAATTGTGTACCGCAAGAGGACGTATTACACACCCCAGAACATAGATTGAACCATTACTAGGGGTTAAACCAGATGATTCAACATTTCTGGAAAAGATGATCCACGAAATACATCAACACATTTCAGTCAAGAAGAAGTTGGCGTAAGTCAAGATCAAATATTGAAGTTAATACTTTAGTATTATTAAGGAAATCGAGAACTGCCAACTGAGATGGTATGGACACCTCAAGCGAATGGAGGACAAAAGACCAGTCAAGAGAGTATGGGAAGCTAAAGGTCAAAAAAAGAAAAGTAGAGGAAGACCAAAGACAACATGGAATGGTAACATAGAGAAAATAGTAGAGGACCGAGGACTCACAATGGTTCAAGCATCAATGATGGCAAAAGGAAAAAGGGAGTGGAAAAAGTTCATATATAGCGACAGAAATGTGTGAAGGAAAGTATTGTAAAGATTAAATGTAGGTATTAGGATATGAAATGTAACACCTTACACCTTAGGGTACACAAGGTTACTGATTATATATATATATATATATATATATATATAAATATATATATATATATATATATATATATATATATATATATATATATATATATATATATATATATATATATATATATATATAAATATATATATATATATATATATATATATATATATATATATATATATATATATATATATATATATATATATATATATTATTAAGGAAAGAAGATACACCACCGCTATAGTGGCGCGTGTGGTAACCGTAAAAACTGCATCTGGAATTTTTAAGAGAGCCGTAGTAAAGTTGGTTGTTTTTCCAGTGATTTGGTGTATATATTAACTGTTTCATTATGTTTAAGCATTTATTTCATTGTATAGTTATTGTTCCTTATTCTAAGATTGAATATTTATTTTTTCTTTCCATATATTAATTTTGTTGAAAGGAAGCCTTTCAAGGCCGGTGCATGTTCAGCATTGTAATTGTTGCGCGTTCGCCACCTCCTAAATGAATCATGTAGGGGAGGAAACCTAAGGCTGCTTAAGTTTCTTCGAGAAACAAATTTATTATTGCATTCATTCACATTTTGCTCATTTTAAGTAAAACATAAAGTCCACTAATTATAAAAAGTTATATATCATTGCATTTTCATTATAATAAATATTATAATCTTCTTCTTCTTGTTTCGATTGGGTCTACTTTAGACCACGCTTGTTGAACTGTTGGGCTTTGATCTTTGCCCAGTATTGTCGCATCTTCTGCCGGCGTAACTCCTTTCTCTCTTCTGTCCAGGGCGTACCTGTCCTTCGGGATTTCTCCTGAACTTCTCTGACTTCTTTTAGAGTGCGTCTCACAGACTGTCTGTTTTGGAGATCTGTTATTCCCACTTCTTTAATATCCTTCTCGGTTTCTGTCAACCAAGTGACACGAACCTTCTTGTTTTGCCAGCAGGTGAACAGACGGTTGGTTAGTCGGTTAGGAGGCAGTCTTGCAACGTAGCCATAGAAAGCTACCCTTCTTTTCCTTGCATAGTCAAAAAGCATCTCAATATGTTCGTAGAGCACAGAGTTATGCCCCCTTCGGAATTCCCCATCTTCCTTTACCGGGCCTAGGATCTTCCTGAGGATTCTCCTCTCTCTGATTTCCAATTTCTCTACCAGACCGCTTCGGTTCAAGGAAAGACACTTCATGGCATATAGGGCTTTTGGTAGTAAGACTGATGTGTAATTCTTAAGTTTCAGGTTGCGTGACAGGCATGTCTTGTTGTCAGCGTTCTTGGTCAGCCGATAGGCTAGTTTTAACTTGTTTACTCTCTTGGAAAATGATGCTCTTTCTGATAAGATGTGTTCAATCCATTCGCCGAGATACTTTATAATTTCTCAGTCCTCTTAAAGTTTGAGTGCTCTGGTAACATCTTTCTGTTTGCTTCTCTCATGTTGATGAAGAATTCTGTTTTCTCCAGCGACATTTAAAGACATACTTTGACAGCCTGTTTTCTGAGGCAGTTTTTCTGAGGAGTATGCAAGTACAGTTTTAAGTTTGAGGATCTGTTCAATACAGGATCGGGTCTTCCTGAAGCTCCCATGGTAGTCCCAGTTGACTATACAGCTGATTCTGCCCTTGTTTGTAACTCCTTCGAGAGAATCTTGTATATTACTGGGACGAGAGAAATTCCACGGTAGTTGTTTAGATCAGTAAAATCCCCCTTTTTGTCAAGCGGATGGATCAGAGAGGATTTCCAATCGGGTGGGAATTTCTCTGTTTCGCAGATCTCTTGGATGATCTCGATTAGCTTGCGCACGGCATTGTTTTGGTGTGGTTTGTTTATACTCGAAGTCTTCGCTGGGTGGAACACAGTTGAGTAGATTTTAGTACTGAGCCAAAGATAGCAGTTGTCCTTGTCGTTATAAGCCAGTTTGCCTTGTGACTCTCTGAAGTGGAGGCTTGGTGGAGCGTATTTTCTGATAGTCTGCTTGAAGCTTCCAAAGAAATCTCTGGAGTTATTCTTAGCAAAGCTCTCTTCGATTTGGGTTAGTTGGTTTTGAATGAATCTTCGTTTTGTTCCTCGAATTATCTTGGCCGTAAACTTTCTTTGTTCCAAAAATTTATGCCAATTTTCCTCGGTATTTTTAGAATTCCAATTCACCCAGGCTGTCTGTTTTTGGGCTGTTGCATTGCCACAGTTTTTAGTCTACCAAGGATGGTTCCTTCTTCTAGCGAGAGGGACGAGTTTAGATCTGTATTGTTCAGTCTCTGACGTCTAGGTAAAACTTTCTAGACTGTTCTTGAGTCGCTCAACGTCAAATCTTACCATTTTGGAGGTTCTGTGTAATCTAGTGTTTCTAGGCTGTAGTCTCATTTTGATCTTTGAGAGGTAGTGATGGTCTGATTTCAGATTGCCGCTTCTTAGTACCTTCACGTTTTGTATTACCTTTTTTGTATTTTCGTAAAATGGCCACATGATCTATCTGGAACTCACCCAGGTTGGTATTAGGTGAAATCCAGGTCATTTGCTTTCTTGGTAAGTGTTTGAAGGCTGTAGATTTAATTAGCAACCCAAAAGTCCTACATCCAATCGTTCTCCGTTGCGGTTGGTTCGCTTATGCGCCGGATATTTGCCCACTATGTTTGTATATTTTTTCTCTCTTCCCAAATGAGCATTGAAGTCACCAAGCAGTATGACGGTGTGCCTCTCTGGAAGTTTAAAGATAATATCTTCTATGTTTTCCCAGAAGTTATTAGTTCTTTCTGGATTGTGCTTGTTCTCCTGGTTAATTGGGGCATGTACATTGACTATACTGTAGCCATTGTTTGGGCATTTGAGAAAGAGGATGGATACACGACTGCTCGGGGTGGTAAAATCCGTGACTGAATCCAGTATCCTGTGACTTACTTTAAATCCTGTACCTAAGTGGGGTACGTTCTTCTTTACCCGCTGACCCACATTTCCTTTGAGGATTCTGTAGCCTTGGGACTCGAAGGCATGTTCGTCTGTAAATCTGGTTTCTTGTGCTGCTGTCAGTATTATGTTGTGTCGTGTTAGTGAATCAGTCAAATGTTTCTGTTTACTCACTTTTAGCAGTGAGTTGGCATTAAATGTTGCGAAAAAGCTTTGCCGTCTTGGTCTGAGTTTACGTCCGGTTATTTCAGAATGCTCCGACTCATTCTTAAAGCATGCTGGTGTGGACGTCCGCTATGAATCCGCCCAGAATGCGAAGGTCCGCTAACGTCACTATATGTGATGGTGAATTGGTTATCACCTGGGGTAGTGTACTTAGCGAAATTTTCCTTCATGCTCACTTGAAGAAAATTCTTCGTGGGACAGTGGCGAGCCACCGTCCCAGATACTACCCAAGTTGTTAGCTTGGGAGGCTTATTTTTCAGGGTTGTCATCCCTAGACAGGTCGCCTTCACTACGGCTAAGGAGTCCTGTCCACCCCAATTTTCCCAGGTGCTAGGCTCCATGCCACTGTTTACCAAAGATGTTCAAGGAGTACATATTATGATATTACTAGGTCTAGTTCTGGTTTAGATTTTTTTTTCTGTTGATTCATAATTTCTAGTAGGTTTCTTTTATAAAATGTCAAATTAATGAAACGTCAAATTTAGAAATTCACTTTGTTTTTACACATTTTTGTTTACACCAACACGAATCCAATGTTAACTATTTGTTTTTTACTATAAACCTCTCTATATGAACTTTACACCAACCAAAATACACAATTTCTACGAGTAAATTTTTGTAAAATAAGTATTCTAATATTAATCAACTTATTTAAACCTATTTAAAATTTATTATTGACCCATTAAAAAGAATATTTCTATGATCGAATCTGACCATACCATTACTTGTTTAATCTATTTTTATCATTTTGTTTTGGTGGCTACAAAAACTAGCTACAATATAATTTATTCAAATTTTTTCCAGTAAAATATGAAGTGTAATATTTCGTTATAATGTGTGGCTAGTTAAATAAATTGAATAAAACAAATAGGAAAGAATGAAGGCTAACATGGATGATTGATTATAAGGGCAAATTTGAGTAGCCAATCATACACATATTACCTACATAGACTATACTTAAATAAAAGATTAGTTACTCGCGGGTAGTTTTTTTTCGATTATATTTTCAGGAATAATCTGAAATGAGTAAGTTATTTTTATAGATAATTTAAGTCCTGAATTATTTTTTGTTTAAGTATACATTTTGTTTAAGTATTCAATCACATAATTTATAGTTGAAGATATCCAGTCTATACAGTATATATATATATATATATATATATATATATATATATATATATATATATATATATATATATATATATATATATATATATATATATATATATATATATATAATAAAATAATAAATTGAAATTTCTAATAATTTAAATTTATTAATTAATTGTCTACGAAACAGGATTTAATATACAACAAAATTAAGGAATTAACAGAACGCTGGTCAGGCTTTTCACCTGTATCCCAGATTATGATACAAAAGAATGAAGCGATTATTTATCCTGGAACTGTAGTCAAAATTTATATTGACAAAATTTATCTTATTTACAAAATTTACAAAAGTTATCTTGTATTCCATTTAGCATATCTGGTTTGAGTTTTTAGAGACTGAATCTTGAAAAATGTTTGAAAATGTTCTGAATGATTCAGATCTTCACATTCTAGTTATTTCATTTAAAAGTAGTGAGATCGACACCGAATATTAGACAAGTATGAAATTGAAATAATTTCTACAATGAATCAATTTCTTAGACAAAATTATAATCTGGAAACAATCTGAATCGGAAATATCATTACTAGGGTTCAAAATTTGTAACGAAATATAAGAATGATTGAAAGATTATTTGTTTTATATTGACTAGTTCCCAGTACCCCAGAGCATAAACGAGTGAATACTTGGAGAACATGACAATGAGAATAAATACTACTTTATATAAATTAACATAAATTTGTGTAGGGTAATTTGCATCTACGGTAAAAAATATTTAATATATTTATATAATACATTATATTTACCTAATATTTTGATTACTGCCTTAAAATCTCGTCAAATGCCAAAAAATCAATATTTTATTAAATTGGAAGAGCTCTAGCTGTCTCGTATTTACAATTTCTTTTAGCTAAAGTAATCCTATTAACATATACCTAAGCTAAAATTTAAGATATTATATATAGTCTTGTTTGGTCTACTTAACATGTGGCTATCACTTGTTATTCTTTTCTTATTTTATTCTTAACATTTCTTATCTTATTCTAAACTATTTAGTATATCATTTGAAAATAGACATAAATAGAAAAACAACGTGATATCGTAAATAGCTTTAGTTTATTATAGCATAGTGGATGAAAGGATGATTTCGTGGAGCACGTTATCCAACTTATCAGACCGAACACATCACGCAACTGAAATGTAATTGTTGCGGATAGTGTGGCAGACTTTCTAGACAGTTGGTAATTAAATTATTAAACAGGACTATTTCGAAATGCCAGCGGAAAAGAACTTCTAACGATATAATAAATATTTGATTTATACAATTTATTCAACTAGAAAGGGTTTTGTCTAGTCAATATTAAAAACTAATAATAATAATGTAACTGGTATAATATTAAACCTATATATTATTATTATTAGTAAAACTTATAATATAATAGGTTTCGCTTGGATTAATTGTTAATGACATGGAGGTTGTCGGTTCACATATTGGGTACAGAAAATAGTTTATAGGATAGCATATGATATGATATAAAAATACTGATGTAGTTTATGATATAGTTACTTAACATTTAATATATTTAGTTTTATAATTGTGTTTGTGATTTTTAATTTTTTAAATAGATTTTGATAACTTTAAAGTAAGTAATTTAAAAATTGAATGAGATGCATGCGAAATGTAATCAAACTTAAGATTTATTTTTGAAGGGAAATTGACGTGAAAGAAGCCAATAAGGAAAAATATAATATAGCCCAACAAGCAACGTCGATAAATGCAGACTCTCTACTTTTCCTGATAACAGATTCAAATTAGTTTTCAAAAACTTCGTTTACTTATAAGGGATGCAGATTTGAACTACAGCACACTACATACTTACCTCAAATACGTTTTTCATAAAATTTGATCCTGTTTACAATCTTTTCTAATACCTTTACAAATTTATTATTCGGACGCGAGAGGAAAATTGGAACACGTTTCAGATTTATATCATATGTGCTTACCAAGTAAACTTTTATGGCCGTGCAAGAATTTAAAATAATATAAACTTTTAACTGTTTGAAATATTGTCGCACAGGCAATACTTATAGGTGAATCGTTGCGAATATCAAATTTTATTGCACTTCTTATATTTGAGCTGAATCTTCAATAAATAAAAAATAAATATAGCAAAATAAAACAGTTTTTCAATTAAAACCTTTCAACAGGTAAAACTGAATGACACCCAGCTGAACTGAGTTGGTCCTTGGAGCAGTTTGAAAAATCTTCCTAATACAAATTTTATAGTTAAAACGTAAAAAAGAAAACGCTTTTTGTATGGTATATCTTAACGGGCTAGAGTGCCCATCGGGTCCCAAGCTGGTAGAACAACTGGTTCCTGTTTATAAACATCCATTACAGACGCTGGCCATACTATTTGTCTACAACCACTTTATAGACAAACTCCATGAACCACGGGACAGTCCTCACAAATAATTTAATAAAGTTTAGTAACTTCCCCTTCAGCATTTGTGTTGATAGCAGTGAAGACCATAGCATGGGTCATGGAACTGTCCCCATGAAGCAATCTGTCTGCTTTGGATATAGTTTTTTGGATATCCACACCAAAAAACATCCAGATCTTGAATTCCTTGTTTAGCGGCAAATCTCTTGGAAACTTCACACCCGAACCAAACAGCTTCACCATCCTTAATACTTTTCCCTACCAACTCCAACAACAAGTCCGGTGGTTGATTATTGTAAATGCATTTACGTCCCTTGACCATGTTCCCCAAACAATCCCCAGTGTATACCTTCTCGAAGGGATCCGTAGGTCTGGGCTCAGACACAAGGCAAATCTTATCATCAACATTATACTGAGGCCTTGACGTGAATCTCATAGAACTATTTGGGGGTAACTGGCCCAATGCTGTGATACGCCTTGTTCTTCTCGTAGTAGTTCCAAGTGAAGGTCTCATTGGGAATGACAGGACAGATTCCAACGATGCGGAAAATGTTGGTCAATTGGTCATCAATTAAAGCAATCACCGCACTGTCCCCAGCACCAGTTGTGATCAGATCTCGGATTGCTTTCGAATATTCATAAAGTTTGCTCTTCAAAACAGCATTCCACTTTTGACTGGCCTCGCAGCTGAAAGCTTCCTGGAAACATTTCTTTGGCATGAGACCGTGTTTATTAACGAGATTCACTAACATATCCCATTGACCCCCATCAAAAGTCGGATCGTGTAAGAGGAAGGACATGAGGCGTCCATCGACAGGTTCGTTTCTTTTGGTAACTTCGACTACATTGTTGAGGTAAAAGTTGCAACGTTAGATTTTGTCCCAGAAGAAGAGGTAACCTTGGGAGAACTCAAAGTCGTCGATGTTACAGTGTTTCATGAAAGGCAACCGGATTACGTTGAGGCAGGCAAAGATCCAACAGCGCCCGCTGCTTTTTGACGTTAGTACGTAAGTACGTAAGTACCCAATATTGTCCTAAGTGTGGAAAGAAAGAAATATATTTTATTCAATTTTGCCTTATAAAGTCATCTTTAATTCCTTGAAAACGGATAAATAAAACTGGTTTATTACTAGTGAAATAATTTTTTTATTTCACTAGCGAAGTAAAAGTTTCCAACGCATCAAAATTACTCGTTTACGAACTCTGTAAATGTGGCTCTAAATATTGACTTCGCTATTGTTCTTTTTTGATCACCAATCACAAAACTTATTATATACATACATATATATATATATATATATATATATATATATATATATATATATATATATATATATATATATATATATATATATATATATATATATATATATATATATATATATATATATATATATATTTAAATCTCTTGATTTGTGCGGGTGTAATCGTTCCGCAATTGCGTCATCATCTAAGAATAATTTGGCCGATGTATTCATTTATAATTAGGAAAACACAAGTTAATTAAACACAATACTCTACACAAAATTTTTACGCTCGAAGCTCGAAATTATAATTTTATCCTAATCATAACATCAAGAAAATCATGGCCGCACGCCATGCTTTAAAAAAAAAAAGAACTTTTCTTTGAATTTAACTTATTCTGATTTACGATAAATCAAAAGCAGTATTCAATTAAAGTTCTTATTACACTTGCAGATAATAAATAATTATTCTTCAATTTTACCTAATAAAGTCAGGTTTAATACCTTGTATACGGATCAATAAAACAGTGGTTTATTCACTAGTGAAATAAGAATTTTACTTTACTATTAAAAGCATCCATGACAGCGCATCAAAATAACTCACTAAAGGGCTACGTAAACATTACCCTAGATATCGACTCCGCTGATGTTCTTTCCTTGGTCGGCAATCAAAAAACATATTGGTGAAGCATCATTACTGTTTTTATAAATATAGATTCATATTCAAATAAAATTTTAAGTATGAAAACGCCGGCTTTATAGGTGCCCGCTCTCATGGATTATTTGGTTGTACCGAAGCCTAAGAGATGGTACCACCCGTATTGCTCCGTGATTTATTTAAAATGGAACCTATTTTCTAGTTGTATTTTTTGTGCCCAGTCTTATGGAAATTAAAAACTGGAGTTGATAATTTTCACGCTTATTGTAAGATATCAATTCTTCGTAAAATATTGAAAGAAGCAGTTGAAAATTAGAAAAAAGGTCTATGAATTCTGGACAATATCTAAAGTCCTAGTAGCTTTGTTAGTAAATAGTTAGTTTAGTATATTTGTCCAAGGACAAAATATCTTCTGGGAAATCCCAAGATTCAACATTCATCTCCTGTTTAAAAAAACCCATCTGGCTCAACCACGTGGTGGAACCTTCGAACTACGCAGGTCCAGGTATACACCGGATTGATGAGGTGGTGAGTGGGTCTTTTGTACACTGGCGTTTTCATTTGTTTGATTTTCGGCACAGAATTTTCAAATATTTTCTTCCCGTAATCGTACGCTAGTACACAAGGTAATGGCTATTAACACGCCACACCACTTATTATACATTTTTTTGTAAAATTCTCTTGATTTCTGCAGAAAAAAACTATTTTTACAATTGCGTCACCATCTAACAATAATTCGTCGGATTTATCCGTTTATGATTAATTCAACACACATTAATTAAACACAATATTCTAAACAAAATTTGGACGTACGAATTACCAATTTCATCGTTGTCGTTAAAAAACACTTTTCTATTACACTCGCGGCATTACTATGAGGGTTATCTCACTTTTGGTAAATACCGTATAGTCCTTCACATAGAATCTTATGATTCCCTCATAGCCGCCAATTGATAGGCTTTAGAAAAACCACCTGCTAATTTGATATACATTACATAAAAACCATTTGGTAAACATACTTGCCTCTTATGGAATGGTCGAATATGTCCACCAATATACAAGGACAACAGTAAAATCAAGCACACAGTTATAGAATATTTTTGCAAAGTCACATATAACAGTACATATCCACCTCAGTAGAGGACACCCCGCTCTCCGACCATCGATTAATACGTCCATGTAGCAATACGAAGATGAATCAGAAAAAAAAAAACAAGCCTCACCAGAAGCATGTCTATCTCAAACAAAAATCGCTTTGCTCAATACTTGCAGAACGAAACCTAGGAGGAAATCTATAGTACACGGAATTGTAAAGGGAAAAAAGTATCCTTCATCAACATACTACAATATTACTTCTTCTCATGCTTTCCTATGGTGCAAATCAATCAGGCTCGCAATTATTGGATTACGAAGGAGGTAAAACGGTCAGCCAGCAAACTATGGGATATGTTCACTCTCCAAAAACATTATCCAGTACTTAAAAGCAAATACATAATACAAAAATATGAACACTCAATAGAGGAAAATGACATGCTAGTTACTTAGCCAAAACAGATTGCAACAACCTTCAACAACTTTTTTTGGCAAGCACCGAAAGTAATCCGCCAAAAGATCCAACCATCATACATCACTGATGAGCATTACACACGCATCTCACAAATAATATTCCTGGAAACATTTACAACAAATGAAATCCTACAGATTATGGAGTCACTAAAAAATACAACTATCAATAGTTAATGTCACGATATCAATATATCATGATATTAATATCATTCTCAAAGAATTCAGACATGTCCTGGTACACCCAATAACAGACATTTTAACGTCTCCCTCGATTATGAATTATTTCTAGAAATTTTAAAAGCCGCAATAATAATTCCTGTATATAAACATGGAGATAAGTTGCAAGCAAATAACTATCATCCTATAGTCCTAATATCGCTTCTAGCAAAGATATTAGAATATAGCATGCGGATTAGAATGTTGCCCTTCATAGAAAAATTCCACATAGTGCCAAATCAACAGCACGGTTTCTCCAAAGGTAAATCTAGAACAGCAGCGTTAACCGAATTCTATAACCAAATTTTAGATGAAGTGGATGAAGGAAATCACCCGATTGGTATCTTCTGCGACTTATCGAAAGCTTTCGACTGTGTGTCGCACAAGCAACTCCTTAACAAAATTTACAATCACGGTATAAGAGGTAAATCAGCTATATTGCTCACATCCTTCCTCACAAATAGGAAACAATTTGTGAAAGTAAAATGCGGATCGGTAACTGGCCAATCCGACTTCAGTTGTGTAAACATGGGTGACCCGCAGGGTAGTGTCTTGTCTCCAACTCTATTCCTACTATACACCGCAGACCTGGTCAGTTACATCGGAGATCAACACTGCACCTTATATGCTGATGACGCCAGTTTTATCGTCTCCGAAAAAGATGATTCCAACAACCCACTGCGTGCCAACATGCTCTTGGATACACTCAACAAATGGTTCGCGCACAATAGTCTCTTTCTCAACAGAAACAAAACACAACACGTTATATTCCATACAGCACGTAGCAACTACCCTATAGACATCCAGTTCAAAATAATTAACGACGAAATTAAACGAACCAAGGTAACTAAATTCCTAGGAATTTATTTAGAGGAACCTTCAATGGAACACCACCACACAACATATGTGCTCCAAACTACATAGGAAGCTCTTTCAAATAAGGTATCTACGACAATTTCTAAAAATCGAAGATCTCCTTACATTCTACTATGCGGAGACCCAATCAATAATTTCATATAGTGTTCTGCTTTGGGGATGCTTGTCAGAAACTGAATCCATCTTAATAGTGCAGAAGAAAATTATCAGAACCTTAATGGGTATCATGATCACGGACACCTGTAGACCCCATTTGAATAAGCTGGGTATTCTCACAGTCACAAGTTTATATATTCTTGAACTAGCATGCTACATCCATAAACAGAAGCACACCTTCCAGCAGCATCTGGATAAACATCAACACGACACTAGAATTAAACAACGACTATACAGGCCCAAAACAAACCTAGCACTCTGTGGAAAAGGTCCAAACTACCAGGGAGTAATCATTTATAACATAATACCAATCAGCCAAACAGAGGAAAAATCCTATACAAAATTTAGGAAAACAATGAAGGACATTCTCGTCTCCAACACAATCTATAACCTTGAAGAATTTATACTAAATATTAAACATATAAACTCTAACAGTATATTGTGATCATAGGATAGTGAGATCAAATGTTTGACACTTCCTATAGACTCTATATCTCATGGGCAATAAATTATTTGATTTGATTAATTGATGGTTAACCTAGATAGAGCTAGGCTATTTCTACTTTTAATCGAATTTTAATCAGACATCATCAGGATTTATCAGTTTTTAATCAGGTTTAATCAGGTTTAATGAGCATTTAATCAGCTTTCAATCAGCTTTTAACCTAGTTTATCTGATTTGAATCAGGTTTTTTGGCTTTTATTCAGGTTTAATCAGGCTTTAATCAGGTTTAATCAGCATTTAATCAGGTTTTAATGAGATACTAAACAGGTTTAAATACCCTTTTCCCCAACAGTGTTTTGATGTATAAATACTGTTGGCGGAGAGTTTGTTATACAGAGGGTGCATAACTGATATAGCTTAATTCCAAATTACAAGACACACTTAATAGTATATAATTTATTATACAACGGGGACACATTACGTGGAATACACACTTAAAAGTATATAGACACATTACGTGGAATACACACTTAATAGTATATTACGTAATAAGAATTGTAAGAAGCATATTGCGTACGAGCGGAACGGCTACGAACAACCCTCGTAGTGGGAAAGACGTAATTCCGCGAGTACGTAACTGCCTTATAACTCGAGTCATGTATATACTTTATCTACGCCCACACTAATTTGTTCCTGTTTAATAAGAAAAATATGTTTGATGTAACAAATTTGTTTCATATTCATATAAATCATTCATATTCATCATTTAACATTATAATAAACAAATAGT
This sequence comes from Phosphuga atrata, assembly GCA_944588485.1. NCBI lineage: Eukaryota > Metazoa > Arthropoda > Insecta > Coleoptera > Silphidae > Phosphuga > Phosphuga atrata. Next base: position 8,080,852 of record OX155896.1, on the reverse strand, counting down.
TGTATGTTCATATATAACTGTCACTGGACATTATTTAACTTGATATAATTAAAAAGAAATACATTCATAATGGTTACATATCTTATTATTTCATACTTTTCGTTGGATTTAAACGTGAAAAAACTAAATGGATTACAGCTGTGATGCGAATGATGATCATTTTATGATTGTTTGAAAATCATGGAGTACTATATTTAACAATCGCATCAACGTTCAGCTCTCAGGCAATCAAACGCACTAGTGTATTATCAATCATAACTTTTTATTTCATTAATTGCGAACTGCTACATACGTGTGTGTTATGATGTATTTACATAGTTCACGAACTGTACAATAATGGGCATTTACTATAGTGGTTGTGGATAAATCAATTTACAAATGATTTACGGAAGAATATTTATGTATATAATATCTTTCCATGTATTAAGACCATCTTCCCTTTTCTTTTCTTGTTTTTTTAGTTTACTTATTTTCTAAATAATTTTCCTTTTGTTTTTTTTCATAAAATTTATCATTATTCAGTTTTGTTTCATAAAATAAATATAATAAACATAATATGAACAAACATTAAATAAATATAATATTCATATAATAATTATTTTTATCAATAATATTGAAACTGACGATTATGAAGTTATTTATTTATTTTCTAGATTTAAATTACTTTATTAGATTTTGTTTTCTCTTCTGAATTTATGAATTTTCCGTACATTAATATTTAAAAAGATAATATAAGGTTGTTCTTAATTGTATATTAATTTCCATGATTTTCGATGAAATTTATACAGAAAACAAGATACGTGACTGCATTAAAAACAGCATATCTTGAAACTAATTATGTTAATTCTGTTTTGCATTTGCGATGCAGATTAAATTAAATTCTATTTAAATTATAATCTACTTAAGCTTGCTAATTACTAAGAAGATTTAAGCTTTGAATAAAATTTATCAAAAAGAAATCATTTAAAAAGTGTTTAAAAAAATATGCCATATTTGATAAAAATATAACGCATTGATAATTATTCATGTACAATGTTTATATGAAATTTTAAGGCAAACAAAATATAAAATATTTGAATAAAACTAATTTTGTGATTTGTTTCAAGTGATTGTTTGACTTGACTTATGACTCTAGTTTCACCAACACTGTGATCTTCAGATTAACTACAAACATTTTTTTACTACTTGGCACGACTTTGAGTGACAACTTGTGCGATGGCACGAATATCCAACGAATTTAAAAACTCGATTGGATAGTTTACAACTTCGTCCGTATTCATGACGCTGTCAATAGATTTGTTAGTAACAGAATTGCCTTGAATCTTTTCTTGGCTTGCATGGTTGATTGCATTGACGTTGTAGTTTTTTCGCCCCAAAATATCACATTCGCAAAGCCATTTATGATTGGTGACAATTTGGGAAAAAAAAATCTTAATAAGTTGTTCAATGAATGGAAATAGAATACATTTTGTTGTAATATCAACTGGTACTTTACTTTTACCAATGTTCAATAGCTATTTTGAGAATGTGTGTGTCGGCGCAGCGTATAGCAAATGTACGCGCGTATTGGTTTTCAGAGTTTTGGCATATATCTCGAAGATCTGGAGAAAGATGTGTTGCCTTAAAGCAAGCATAGAGCTCATCAGCTGGCGTTGATTTAGGAATCACTAGAAGAGTTAACAAATGTCACCTACTCAATTTGGCTTCAGAAATGCTGTTGGTACTCGAGAAGCTTTCTTCTGCATCTAAATCTTATTCCATATATGTAGAGACATAAACTGTAATGTTTAAGTCTGTTTTATTGACTATCAAAACGCTTTTGATATAGTGCAACATTACAAGATGGCCGAGGTGCTAAAAAACAGTGGGATAAACGAAAATGATCTCCAGCTCATAATTAATCTATATTGGAATCAATATGCAACCGTGTGGGTAGAAAATAAGAAATCTGACACAGTAAAGATAAGTCAAGGAGTGAGACAGGGCTGCAATTTGTCGCCATTGATATTTAATCTTTATTCGGAGTATAACTTCAAAGAAGCCCTCGAAAATGTGGAAGAAGGAATACCCGTGAATGGAGAGGAACTGAACAATATCCGCTACGCTGATGATATTGTAAAATTTGTGCACAGTTTGCATGGTCTTCAACACCTTTTCTCTCGAATGAGTTAAAGTAGTAAGCGTTATAGCTTAGATATCAACAAGAATAAAACAAATTTCATGGTCATCAACGAGAAAGACATAGACCTACCAAACTACGTTCTTAATATTAATAGTACCTCTATTTTGCAAGTAAGCAAAAACACATATCTGGGAACCAGGTTTAATGACCAATAGGATAATTCACACGAAATTAGAGTCGGTATAGAGAAAGCCAGGGCTGCATTTTGTAAAATGGATACTGTGTTAAAGAGCCATTGCTTCTCGATGGAAACAAAATTAAGATTTCTACGTTGCTATATGTTTTTCATTCTTTTCTAGGGTGCTGAGACCTGGACTTTGACCGAGACCGAGATGTGTAAACGACTTGAGGCATTTGAGATGTGGCTCTACAGGAGAGTGCCATGGACAGATAAAATTACAAACAATAATATTCTTCATAAAATGAAGAAAGGAAAGGAAGTCCCGAAAACAGTAAAATGCAAGAAAATGCAATATTTAGGTCATGTAATGAGGAATGGATACAGGTATAAACTGCTGCAGAACATTCTTCAAGGAAAGATTCCTGGTAAAAGAGGACGAGGAAGAAGAAGAAAATCTTGGCTTGGAAAGGGTGAAGAAGAGTGAAGAACTATTCACAACATATGTCTATTACCAATATCTATGATGATCACATGACTTATCTATGATGGTCACCAACATCCGGAACGAATAGGCACAAAAAGAAGAAGAAGAGTTTGTCGAAAGTCTCCAAATAATAGAATAAGAGCGCCACCAAATAGATGTGCATAAGTATGAAATGATTTGTTCGTGAATTTTATTGTGTTCAACATAAATGCTAATAATTCTAATACGCCTATAACCTTCGCGCAAGTCCAAGTGTTAAGTTGGCAAAGTTGTATAGCAATCCAATGAACAGTACGGCAGCGCATAAAATACAAACAACCAAACATTCATTTTGATATATTGAGTAGAATAAAGAACATAAAATTAATAAAAATAGTAATAAACAGAACTAAAAAGTTACTATACCTCATCGTCTCCTTGTACTGTTTGAAACCAGTTTTCGTAAACTCGCGGGGCCCCAGCAACGATTACACGGACCGCAGTGGTCCGTGGACACCTATTTAAGAACCTATGTATTAACTGACTAGCATATTAACTCGAAAGCATAAATAAGATTAGAGAAACAAACCAATAATGCAATAACATGCACTATTTTGTTCCTGTTCCCCTGAGACAATAATTTAATGCTAATTTTGTGTCGATGGTAATAAAATATGACCAATATTCCATAAAAAATAACAAATGAAAAAGAAAACTGAAGTAAAAGCATGTGTTTGTGATATAATAATTTGCTACACCATAATGTCGGTAATATAGTATAGAAAATTGGTGTTTCAACATAAATAATTAAATTGTACGGACGCGAGTTTCATTTTTCGATGAATGGACGCGCAAAAACCTGCAGCACTGTCCTCCTGGGTGCTACACGTTATAATTTCATTTACTTAATGAAGCCAAGCCGGTAAATACATTATTATATGCAAATGGAGTGCGCTAAGCCAAATAATTCCACCGCAAAGCTCAAACAACCGGCATACATAAAACACACAACCTCCTGTAATCTTATTGCATTTGCATCACTGGCATTACTTGCCAGGTCCCGTTTTGATATGCCCCGTATATATTATCTCTACCCAAAAACTTTGTGCAGCCATAATTGGACACTATTTAGAATACAATTATTCTTATAATAAAACATCAATAACAAGCAAAATATGAGAATTATGTATAAATTTATATTATAGGTCACATATAATTAAGACTAGACAGACAAGACTAGAGAGACAAGAGTAGACAGACAAGACTAGATAGACAAGACGAAACATATAAGATTAGACAGACAGAACTAGACAGACAGGACTAGACAGACAAGACTAGACAGACGGGACTAGACAGACACGATTTGAAATATAAGACTAGGCAGACAAATTGTCGTAAAAATCTGTACATACAACAGAGAAAAGTCAAAAAAGGCTATTTATTGCATTTCCAATCCCAGACGTTTGTGTAGTTTCGCAAATATATTTTAGCAGATAAAGGAAACAAATCTACAAAGAATTATATTTCCAGAGTTATTGATAAAAGAATGTTTGCATGAGGTAGTTGTTATTGTTTCAGTTGAATGTTCGGCTTACTTTGTAATTCAATCTTAATATACAATATGTAAACAAGACCACAGTTTTAGTGCAAGAAATTTATCTTTGCAATATTCGTCGTCGGGATTTCTTCGTTGCCGAAGATCCTTCTCTCATTGCCATCGCCGCCTCCGCTCATGGGGCTGTTGGTGGCTCCAAGGACCCATGTGAAATCGGATGGTACGTTGGTATTAAGAATATACAAATGTCTCGATGCCACCTGATCTTATGGTAGTATTGCGGGTAGGGAATATGCCGGAATTATTGTAGCAGATGTTACGCCAAGAGCCTTTGTCTTGACACATCGATTCCCAGGTGTCCTCTATTGCGGCCTTCTTCACTACAGAGTGAATAACATCTTTATACCTCTTCAGCTGGCCACCAGGATATGGCCGACAATGGGATAGCTCACGAAAGAGAATTTGATTTGGAAGCCGATCATCGGACATTCGGCACACATACTTAGAGAACACCTTGGCGCGCAGTCACTTGCGCGCGAAGGTGTTCTCCATAGAGTCGCAATTGGATCTTTTCCGAATTTCTTTGTTAAAGATGAAATCATGATATTTAACTCCCATGATACAGCGCAGCTGTCTCATTTGGAAATTTTCCATCGCCTTAACGTGCTTTTTGTACACAATCCAGCACTCACTACCGTAAAGTAGGGTGGATGCTTTGACAACTAGGATAATTTGAAGACTGATAAAGTAACTTGTGCCTTGTTGTCCATATGACCGGCAATTATATTCACTAGCTTTGTGGGACAGGCAAATCTTAAGAGTATTTTCCACAGGGCCTGCTTGTTCAACAAAATTCACGCAAACATAGAAGAGTGCTGCTCTCTCACTTTTCCTGGAGCAGTCGAAGTGTGAAAATCATATCTGTTGTCCCTCTATGCAGGCGGAAACCAGATTGACTCTCTAGTAGGATTGACTCTAAAGCAGACTCTAGACGGTTAGATATCACCAGCTGCATAGAGAAGGGAGATGCCACGGTAATTGGTGCAATCTGACTTGTCCCCTTTCCTCTTGTATATATTGACAATTAGAGAGTGATTGAAGTCAGCGGGAGACTTTTCAGAATCCCAAAATTGTTCGTGCTTTGTTGTTCTTTTTATCTGTATGCGAATCTCATCAGATGTTCGGTAGAGAGCTAGCTCCTCCCTCATGCAATATTGGAGATTTAGTTGACATCTTGTAGATTCACAGTTGGTGGAGTTTCCAGAAGCTCTTGGTAGTACTCTCTCCAATGTTCTGTTATATCAGCATCCTTCCTTAATAAAACCCCTTCCTGGTTTTTTATGGGGCAGCTCCGATTCCAAGTAGGCCCATAAACGATATTTATGGCTTTGTAGAATGCACTAGCTAAACTAAACTATTGGATTTCTTTGGTTTTTAGCAGCAAACAATTGAACCCGTCATTTCGAAAAGGGCATGAGTCAATGAATTAAAAATTTTCAGAATCAACCAAAATATGTTTTTTTGTAAAAAAGCCATTATGCTGAAGAAACTGAATATATAGATTGTTAAAAAAAACAGACACGCTTTTTTGGAATATTTATTTATTAAAAAGCAAACAATTTTCATTAAGATATTTTGAATTGAAATTTTAGGACTTATTCCTTTTTCGAAATGATCAAAAATTGATCATTTTTTTGGTATTCCTTGTTTGCTGAAGTTGTTGGCCATGCAAAAATCTCTTCATAGAAACTTACTCGGCTGGGATATATTTTTCAGGGTCTAAAAGCATTTTCGGGAAGCTAACGATGCTCACGATGTTATGTCACAGCTGAAAGATGCGTTTAGATTCACTTGAAAGGGACATAAGTCCAGGACTCGTGCCCTTTTCATTGCTTTTTAAGTTAACTTGTGGTGTGTACCTACACATGTGATCTTTTCGCATGAAATATGTTTCATGGACGTGCGCTCGAGGCCGATCACCTGCGCCATGAGGTAGAGAAATACGGCATGGGAATTAGAAACGATAAGGTTGAAAGACTGATACAATTTTGCATTGACAATAACTACTGCATTACAAATAAAGTATACAAACAACAGTCTATTCACCTGGAGCTCACCAGATAAGAAGACCAAGAATCAGATAGACTACATATTAACAAGAGGACGCTTAATAAGGACTGCGGATTGGATCACCAACTTTTAGTATGAAAGTTCCGAATAAAACTCCAAGCATGCAAGAGATCAATCGCAAAATCCAAACTACCACTGATATTGGATAAGGCTTCCTTCAAGACTGCCTTAGATCGTAGCATCGAGATCAATATACTGCCAAAACAATACGCAAATCCAAACAAGATGTGGATGGACACAAAACACACAATAATATCAACGATGGAGGCAACACAACCGAAAATCAAACCTGTCAAGAAACAACATTGGATGTCTGATAGCACGCTTAACATAGTTTTAAATTAAGAGAAAACTCAAAACCAACGGCCTTACCAACAACGAACAGCAAGGTGAGTATAAGAAACCTTCAAAGCTCATTTAGGCAAACTGCAGAGAATGACCACAAGGACAAGAATGACCACCTCAACAATATCGGCAAAGAAATTCAACAACATGTCAATACCACACAGCCGAAAGATACGTTCGCGAAAATAAACTTCATAACCCGCAAATTCAAGCCTCACGCCTGGGCGATCTGCGATCCCAACGGCAACCTAAAACACACATAGACGAGATCACAGAAATCTGGAGGAAATATTGCGAGAATCTCTACAGTGAAGAACATATTGAAACCCTAGATATTAGCAATTTGGCATACCGGCATACTGCTACAGGAAGTAAAAGCGGCCATCAAGAGACTCGCAAAGAATAAGTCCCCTGAAATTGACATAATTACTGCGGCAATTCTAAAAACACTGAGCAATGAAGGAATCAAAGTAGTTTACATGATCTGTCAAATGATATGGAGAACGGGAATGTAGCCCAACGATAGGATAACCTCAATTACTATCCCCCTGCACAAAAAAGGGGTCACATCCAAATGAGGTAACTACCGTCTCTAAAACCCCATGTAAGCAAAGTCATCCTCCCAATTATACATTCTAGACTACCAGCTTTCACTGCTTGGCAAATTACTTTTGAGCAGGCTGGGTTTGTTAAAGGGCGTAGCACAAGAGAGCAGATACTAAACTGATGACTATAAATAGAAAAGGCTAGGGAATATTATACGCCCATGTATATCTACGTGGTCGACTATGTTAAGGGTTAAATGGCAAAAACTGTCGCCAACTCTTATAGAAATGGGAGTACCAGAGCATATCGTCCTCCTGATTAGGGGTATATATAAAGAAAGCACCGCTGTGGCCAGAGTCGATAAACATCTATCCACCGAATGTAAAATAAGAAAAGAAGTAAGGCAAGGCTGCATACTCTCACCACTATTATTTAATCTATAGCGCTACGTATTAGAGGACTGGGACGGAGGGGTCACACTAGGCGGGAAGAAAATCTTCAATCTCCGATTCGCGGATGACATACTACTACTGGCGAGCAGCGCAGCAGAACTCATAGCCCTAACCGAGAGGTTCAAACGCGTCAGTCTGGAGTGTGGTCTTTAAACAGCCAGAAGACGAAAGCGATGATTGTTGATCGCGCAAATGATAACTGGCCAAATATCCTTAAGGTCAGAAAATATGATGTCGTGGAGCATACCTGGGTGTCATTATTAATAACAAGGGATGCCGTGAACCCGAAATACGCCGGCGAATACAACTGGGAAGAACCGCCATGTCCTAGCTTATTCCAGTATGTCCCAACTTACTCCAAGCTGGTCCTTGCCCTGGTCTTTTCTGTATTTGGTTATGCGGCGGAGACATGGCCACTGACCGTGCGGCTGACCGTCGTCGAGTGGATGCGTTCGAAATGTGGTTTTGGAGGAGAATGCTTAGAATACCCTGGACTGCACGACGTACCAATATTTCTATTCTTTATGAGATCAAACCCAAACAACGACTCTAAAGTCTGGTTTCCTCCCGCATTTTGAAGTTCTTCAGACATATAACGAGATGTGACAACATGGTAAAATTGATCGTGCAGGGTAAGCCAAACGACGGACGAAGAAAACTGAGGACTCCCTGCCGCTGGATAGATACCATCAGGCAGCTTCTCCACACTGACATTAAGACCGCTGTATGTGGAACAGCTGACCGATCGCGATGGCGAGTTACCATCAAGCAGGGGATCAACATACTTGAAGGGATTTGATGGAGGCCGACATTCATGATCTGTCACTACACGTCTGCCAAGGCGTTAGATTAGGAAAATGAAGAAGCAGGACCAAGTACCTTACCAGCTGCAGCGTTAAAGCACTGTTTGATGGTATCCCAATTGTTTTTCACTGAATTGTGACTTAGTTGAGGGTGAATCTATAAGGGTGCCCCTGACTTCATTGACAAAGTTTGTTTTAGTGTCAGGGGATTTTAATTTCGTGATATCATATCGTGATTGTTTTATTCTGGCTGTAGGTGATCTGTTTGTGTACTTGGGTTGAACTGCTAGTTTACACAAGAGCAGTCGGTGGTTGGCGTCATATTTGCAATATTATAATAACCTGTTCAAGATTGTTACTGCAAGAAGAAACAAATTCCTGATTACATAATTTGTATTTATCGCATGTGGGTAATTGAAAAGTTTCGTTAAATATTTTTTTCGGTGAAAATTCTAATCAACGTTAATTAATAGACGCAATTAAATTCTTAATTAAAATGTAAATATGTCCTTTAGAAAGATTCCGTTTAATTTCATTCTTGGTCGCGCTAATCTTGCAAATGTAAAAATCTGCATTTATATACTTCGGGAAAGTTAGAATTGCTTATTAAATTCAATTAAGCATTTCTTTCTTTGTTTTTTTTTCGTAGGCTATTAAAACGGTATTGACGTTACAAAAAGAAACTCTTAGGAAGATTTTCTTTCAGATTTCATTATAAAATACAATTTAGTCATTATCTCAACATACATACAAGTCTAGGCAGACAGAAGTACAGAGACAAGACTAGGCCGACAAGATTGAGCAGACAAGACTACGCAGACAAGAGATACAGGAAATAATAAACAAAGAAATTAGAGTTTCTTTCTAAACAGGCAGACTATCTTGGCGGATAAAACACGAGAGGAAAAACTATAAAACTATCGAAAGATAAGTTTGAACGAACAAGAATAGATAAGATTGTTTAGGCGAATAGCATCATCATCATTAATGGCCATACAACCCTATATTAGGGTCTCGATCTTCTACAGCTTCTTTCGACAATCATTCCTGTCTCTGGGCTGCATCGTCCAATTCGGTGCACTTATCTTTCGGTTATCTTCGCTTACACCATCCATCCAGCGCAGCTTTGGCCTTCCTCGCTCTCTTGTGCTTATGGGTTCTGCTTTAAGGATCTTTTTGGCAGGATTATTTTCATAATATCTGTTCACGTGGCCTGCCCTTCGCAATCTGCCGATTTTGATTGTAGTTACTATGTCCTTGTTACCAGCTTGTCTATAGATGTTGTAAATTTCGAAGTTATACCTGCGACTCCACATCCCGTCTTCTTGAATTGCCCCGTATATTTTTCGCAATATCTTTCTTTGAAAGATCATCAAGAGAGATTCATCTCTTTTTGTCAGGGTACATGTCTCCGATCCGTACATTAAGACTGGTTTGATGAGTGTTCTTTATAGCCTGATTTTTGTAGTTCTTCATAGATTACGATTGCGAATATACTTTGAAAGGCCAAAAAAGCACCTATTTGCCAACATAACACGTCTGATTTCTGCACTGTTGCTATTATCTACCGTTATTGTCGCACCCAGATACTCAAACTCCCTGACCCCTTCGAAATTATGATCATTAATTGTGATGTTCTGTCTAATGTCTCGCACTCTTTGGTTTTTTGTTGCCGCCATAAATTTAGTTTTTTGGTCATTTACGTGTAGTCCCATGTTGTTTGCTGCGGCTTCGAAAATTGTGAATGTTTCTTTGGCCTGTCGTGTGGTTCTAGTAATAATATCTTCATCATCTGCATTGGCCAGGATTTGAGCAAATTTGTTGAAGATAGTGCCTCTCTTATTCAGTTAAGCCTCTGAAACTACTTTATCTAAGGCTATGTAAAACAGTAGGCATGCTAACGCATCACCCTGTCTCACGCCAACCTCCGTTTCAAACGGTTCGATATATAATTTTGTATTTTGGCACAGCATACTACCCTAGACATTGTCATCTATAACCACAACATCTATAAACCACCAAGTGTCATGTGGCCTGACTTAGTTCTTCCGAACTATCCTCATCCTGTGGTATATGTGGGTGACTTTAATAGCCATCATACTCTATGGAGATATCGGAATAATGATCAAAATGGTGAAAGACTCACAGAGTGGGCTGATCTAAAAAACATGCAGCTAATTTATGATCGTAACGATAAATGTACTTTTAAATCAGGGAGTTGGAACACTGGAACCAATCCTGATTTGTGATTTTTTTTTAATGATCTTCTGGGACATAGTTTGCCAGTATTCCGTATAGTGCTCCATAACTTCCCGCACAGCCAATATAGACCTATTCTTCTTGAAATAGGTATTCAGATACCAATCATTAGATCTTCAGCACTTCCACGCTGGAATTTTAAGAAAGCTGACTGGGGAAAATATTCAAGTGATCTTGACAGTATCGTAAGATGGATCCCACCTTGTGCTAATAATTACCGAAGGTTTATGAAAGCCATACTTACAACAGCCAAGAAGTACATTTTAATCGAGGAAAGAATATATTCCAGGTTGGAATGAAGCTTGTGAAAACCTCTACACTGAATATCAGAAGAATGGAGGAAATGATATTGCTGATGACCTTCTTCATAATTTAGATGAAACCACACGGAGTAGATGGTATGAAACTATGCAGACCATTGATTTCAAGCATTTCAGTAAAAAAGCGAGGAACCTATTGAAGAAGCTGCGTAGACTGCCTCATAATCCTCAGCCCGAACCAGCAGTTACACCGAACCAAGTTGCTAGTGGTATTGCTGGCCTGTCGAAAGTGAAACCTGATGTACACCATAAGAGGTTAATCAGACAAGAACTGTCCTTTATGAAAAGAAATTGCACTTCAACATATTTTGCTCCTTTCACTGAACACGAGCGTTTGGTTGCCCTAAAGGGGAAGAAAAATGAAACAGCCCCAGGTTTGGATAAAATACATCCTGAATTTCTCACACATAGTGGAAAGAATGCAAGGAAGTGTCACAGTTCTTTTCTTGTAACGTTGAACTTACTGGGAAACTTCCCTCAGAATTCAAGTGTACTAAGATTGTAGCCTTCGTTAAACAGGGAAAGCCTGCTGATCGTCCTAAAAGTTAAAGGCCAATTGCTTTATTAAGTGTCTGTTATAAGCTACTTGAACGACTCATTTATAACAGGATCAGTCCTCAAGTTTTCAACATCCTTCCAGTTAAACAGGCGGGTTTCAGACCGCATCGAAGTTGTGAAGACCGAGTTTTGGCTCTGACAACCTACATCGAGTCAGGCTTCGAAAAACATTGAAAAGTGGAGCTGCGTTTGTAGACCTCACAGCTGCATACGATGCGGTTTGGAGAGATGGAGATGTATACAAGTTCCTTAAACTAACAGGATGCAAGTTACTGACACATTTGCTAAATAATATGCTATCCAATAGGAAGCTACAAGTGCTAATGAATAATAAGTTTACCAATTTGAAATTTCTCAATAATGGTCTCCTTCCAGGATCTGTGCTTTAACCACTGTTGTTAAATTTGTACATCGCGGATATACCAGATACATCCTCCGGCCAGTTTGCATATGCCGACGATCTAGTATTTGCTTTTCAACGTTCCTCTGTGGATGAGATATAGAGAAATATAAACAGTGATCTGAGCATTTTCTGTGGATATTTTAGAAAATGGTGTTTGACTCCAAGTTCGAGCAAAACAGAGACCTGTTTCTTTCATTTGAATAACTGGCAGTCAAAAACTACCCTAACTTTGTCATTCAATGGGACTCCTCTACCTTAAAACTCTCATCCCAAGTACTTTGGATTTACTCTGGATAGAACATTGTCTTTCCGTAAACATCTAACTGACAGTGCTGCTAAACTGAGAATGAGGAACAAAATTCTTCACAAACTCGCTGGTTCTACTTGGGGAGCTTCTGCTCCCACGCTCCGCACTTCAACTATTGGGCTGGTTTATTCTGCAGCGGAAAACTGTTCTACGGTCTGGATGAACAGCTCACATGTTCGGAAGATTGATGTTGTCCTGAATCAGACTATGCGAATTATTACTGGTACAGTTAAATCCACTCCTGTCTTCTGGTTGCCTGTATTAAGCCACATCGAACCTGCAAAACTTAGAAGAATGAAGAACTTGGTCCGAGAGTTCCACAAAATAACAGAGCACCAGTCTCTTCCTATTCATGGTGATGTAATTGGAGAATTTCATCGTTTGAAGTCCAGGTCTCCACCCATTCAAACAGCTCATTTTAAGCAACTTCAGTGCCACAAAAGAATGGGAAAATGAATGGTGCATCAAAGATCCTCATGAGTCGCAGCCCTTATTTAATGCAAGCCATTATCCTCCTAGCTTTGACCTACCAAGGAAAGTTTGGGTTGCTATCAACAGGGTTCGAACTGGCCATGGTCGATGTGCATCATTGCTTCATAAGTGGGGCTTAAAATCTTAGGGGCTTACGTGGAACTGACAATTCATCACATTGTTCTGGAGTGTAAAAGAAGAGCGTTCTCCGGATCCATGGATGAGTTCATGAGTTCGCTTCAGTTCAGGCTGTGCAGTGGTTGAACAATCTGGACATTAATTTATGAAATTACTTGTCTATATATTGTCGACTGTCATAGTGTATTTTTATACTTGTTATATTTTTTGTTTGTGATACCATAAGCTAATAATAAATAATAATGGCTTCATAAAGCTTCGGCCGTAATATACTATCATAAGCTGCCTTGAAATCGATGAAGAAATGGAAGGTATCTATGTTGAATTCAGTTGGTCTTTTCTAGAATTGGATGTAAAATGAGGAACTGATCCGTTGTAGAGCGGCCAGATCTAAAACCACATTAATATGTTCCAAGAACCCAGATTCCACGTATATTTAGATACTGATTCTGCGATGACGTATGATAGTATTTTATAGACGGTGTTTAGTAGTGTTATGCCCCTGTAGTTACCTCACTCAAATAGATCACCTTTCTTGTGTATTGGGGCGATCAGTCCAACCTGCCACTTGTCCGGCATGCGTTGCTGATGCCATACTTTTAATATTTTTCAAGTAGCGCTTTTTCTAGAGTGTCTCCACCCTGCTTGTACAGTTCTGAGGACATTCCATGATTATCGCTTTCCGGATGTCATCAATGTTAGGGTCTACGACTTGGTCTTTATTTCGAGCTTCAAACTGTGTTACGTTCTCGTCACTTCCTAGGAGTTCTGAAAAATGTTCCTCCCATCTTAGAAGAATGTCATCCCTGTCATTTACTATATCTCCCTGCTTATTCTTACACCTATTTACTTTTGGTTTGAACTCTTTTCTCATTTTATTGATCTTTGATAGAATTTTCGATTTCCGTTTTGACTTCTGAGTTCTTCTATCTCTTCATGACTCTGTCCTCGGATTTTCTCTTCTTCTTTTTATGTACCTTTTTTTCTGAATATATAAATATAATGCAGCATATAATGCAAATTGAAGAAAACTAGAGAAAAGGACTAAATATACAGAATTAGATTAACTTTGCTTGACAATATTGTCAACTGCTGTATTCGACTTATATTTGGACAATTAATACCGTATAGACTACGTGATTGTCACTGCGATGCAAATGAGGATACGGCGGAACACACGATATTTGAGAGTGTAAGATGGGTGCAAACGAGGAGCGAGGCAGAACGCAAGGTGGGAGAGGAGGTAAATAAGGTGAGCTTGGTTAGGATTATGCTCCGTAGTGAGCAGGAATGGGGCGTGCTGAATGGGATGATAGGATCTATAATGAGGAGAAAGGGAAAGGATGAAAAGGACGAGCGCGAGGTGGGTCGAAGAGTTGCTACGCGCGAGCCGTTCATGCCGACGCCGGGCCCCCCTTAGTGTAAACCTTAGTAAAACCTAAATTTTATGGTAAACCTTGATTTGAGGGGTGAGCACGGCATACAAACGGCGCGCCTGGCAAAACGAATGAATGGGGAAAATAGTTCTTTTTTAGAAATGAAAGATGGAAGTACGTCATGAAGTTATGCCAACTTTGGATAACATCACGTTTCCTCGGGTTCTGGCTGGGGGGCTTGAATAGTGGTGGGTTTTTAGTGGGTCTCCACTTCTGGGCAGCCCCAGGCTACCACTCGGCACGGGTGGGGTGGTGTCTGTTTGCAGATTTCCACCTCCAAGTACGTGCAAAAGACTACGTGATTGTCAAAGAGGGCGCAATAAATAAGATCCAGGATGTACGGGTCATGAGAGGGGCTGATTGCGGAAGCGATCTTTGTCTAGTAAAGGAAAAGATCCTAATACCTTATATAGCACAAAATCAAAATAAGATGTAGAAGATGTAAAAATATTGACAATAAAACTTTTGAACACGACAGTACAAAGTTTCTTTACCAAAGACGATTAGAACAGAAACTTTGGTGCAACAACAAAGGAGTACAGAAACCGAATATGAACATATTACACAATCTATAAAGGAAACTGCGATGGAATCTTTGGCAACGACGGATCTGAAGAGCAACCCATATTTGTGGGATAGAGAAATAGAAGAAAGAATAAGAGTAAGGAAACAAATATATCAAAAGATTATCCAGACGGAAAAAATATAGGCGGTACTAAGAGTTCAGAGGCATGGAAGACCGTCAAATCGCTAAGAATCTCATCAAGAACTGGATTCATAGTTAATAACCTCTCCAAGGAAGGATGGGCTGATCATTTTACAAAATTGCTAATAGAAAGAAGGCCATAGTATGTAGAGGAAAATGAACCAAACCACATCGACTTTTGGCAATTTTGAAACTAGATATGTCCCTCGTAAAGGACGCAGTCAAAACGACTAATCTTCGAAGATCCCCAGGACCTGGAGGAATACACTCGGAATTTGTACGATTTGCAACTGAAGGTGATCTTGAAGAATTTATTTGAGCGGTGTCTAAATGGTGCAGATGTTCAAAAAGCCTGGCGAACATCAAATATCACACTCATACGTAAAAGGGAATCACGATTTGACCCACATTATTTCCGGGGAATTGCTGTCATTCCTACAATAGGCAAAATATATACTCGTATACTGAAGGCTCCATTAGAAGAAAAGAAATAGAAGACCATAATAAAGATAAATAATCTGAAGAATAGGCTAGATTTCGAGCGCGTCGCTCAACAATCGACAACATTTTCACCCTTAAAATAGGCTTAGAGAAGCGTCTGCAAAGAGGCAGAGAAACACATATAGCCCTTATTGCTCTACAAAAGGCTTAGAATAGCGTGCCGATATCACAACTATGGAAAAGAATGGAGGAACTTGAGTTCGGACCGACTCTACTACAGGCCACTAAAAACTACATTAGGGACCTCCAAGGGATTCAGACAGGGGTGTTGTCTATCCTCTACTCTTTTTAAAATTTAGAGGGGGGACAAGAAATTGTGCACAAAAGGGACTGAGAGTGGGAGATGACACGCTCTATAGTTTATACTTTGCTGACGATCAGGTTGTGATAGCAGAGGATAAAGACGATTTGGGGTATATGGTCAGAAAACTGAAAGAGGAATACGAAAAAGCTGGTCTATCGATGAACAGGAGTAAATAGGAGGCAAAAACAAGCAGAACAATCTTCTCTTCGAAAACGAATTCATAAAAGGAGTAGAAAACTCCAAATACCTAGGGGTTCTTTTAAACAAAGAGGGTAATAGCAGGGATGAGATAACAGAAAGGAGTAATAAAGGTATGTATGTGGGATATAACAGAAACACAGAAAAAGAAACTACTTGCAACTGAAATGGATTTTTTTAAGAAGAAGCTGTGGAGTGTCACGGATGGATAGAGTGAGAAACGAGGAGATCCGAAATAGAATGGGCAGGGAAAAGAATATTTCAGACGAATTTGAGAAAACACAACTGACTTGGTTCGGTCACACAAAAAGAATGGATGAGAATAGATGGCCTAGGAAAGTGGTGGAATGGATACTGCCGGGGAGAAGAAAGAGAGGAAGACCTAGAAGAAGCTGGAGGAATGGAATAGATGAAGCGATGGAAACAAGAAAGCAAACCGAGGAACAATCTCTTGATTTGAGAATATGGAAACTGGGGACGGAGAGGCGGCGACAGCCGTAGAAATCTGTATAATTCAATATGTTTACGTCCGATTTGTCGGCATTGTTATATGATAGTCGAATGTTAAATTAATCAATAGTATAAGATTCACAATTCAATATAAATTATTCATGGTATAAAGTTAGTATAAATTTAATAAAGTTAGTAGTAAAGACTAAAGTAGAAGTTACTAAATGTTTCTGTTATTGTTCTTGTAACAGCTGGAAAGTTGTATTAAGGTTAGATATTCGAGAAGTGGGTATTTATAGTTTCGAGAAGTGGGTATTTATAGTTTTGTCTCCGGGCTTATGAAAATAAATTTCTATAGGTATATCTCGGGAACCGTAGCGCTCCGGAAAGCACCTCCAACACTTTAATGGATAACTAATCGATTTTGTATAGAAACTGTTTCAGCAATTTTTCACGAATTTGTACACACAATGTATTTCAGGATTTTCTCTCCTTTCCTCCCTCTAGAATGCTATTGTAAATAGAGTGCTTGACATTACTTTCATAATATATTGTATTGAAATAACCACGTATCGTTTTTAACAACTATTATTTTATTTTAATTTACGCTAAATATTTTTTTTTAAATCAATAATGTATCTATAGTGTATTTTATGCAGACACTTGATTCATAAACTACTGTTACGTTGTGTATTATATAAAAAGAAACATCAAAATTATGTTATATAAACTTATTAAGGGCTAAAGGCACCGTGAAAATATAAATATATTCAACCTGTTCGAAGCACTATAATATTTAGTGTTATTAAGACTACAAAACAAATCCCATGTTGACACAACTGCTTCCCTGGCTAATACCATGCAGGACATTGAATTGTCCCAAAGGTATGCAAGGTGTCCCAAAATTTACGCAAGATTTGAATTAAATACTAATAATAATAATAAACTTTATTCACTTTGCTGCTTACAATTTATTTAGTATTATATAATTATATAGAAATTATGAAAGGAAAAATAATATACATATATAGTGTGCAGATGTGATTGTCAGCATACGAAAAAAAGAAAATTGTAAAATAAATGGCGAGAAACAAAAACCAAATACACAAGCAATATATAAAAACACAATAAATACAAAACAATTCTATAGATTTGAATATATTCAAAATTATACACATATCTACTTGCAGGGTTCAATGATATCTTCTAACCAATTTGTTGTTCCAAGAATTCATCAATTCCATAAAAAGTATCAGTTGCTAATTTTTCTTTTATTGATTTTTTAAACTTATTGTATGATTGAGTGCTTATTTCTGACGATATATTATTGAATAATTTAACACCAATACAGAAAAAAAATTGCATATAAGGTAGTGTGATGCTTTTGAGTTTGTAATAGTTTACCATTCCTTGTATTAAATGTGTGCGTGTTAGAGGATATAGTGTAATTACGAGTATTTTTTTTGATATAACATAGACATTTATAAATGAAAATAGAAGGTAAGGTTAACAATTTGTTGTTCCTAAAACAATTTCTGCAGCTCTGTCGACGCTTTATATTAAATATTAGTCTTAAAATATGTCTTGAATTACCCCATAAGAAAATATTAAAAGATATATGTGAATAGACAATAGCATAGTACATGCTTAACAAGGTACTTGTATGCATAGACTTTTTCAATTGAGATATTGCAAAATAAGCTCTTGCTGTGTGGTTAGACCACGTAATTTTCAACTAATCAACTAATACCCCAAAAAATCTTGCAGAATTTTATAGCGTTGGTTGTCTACTACAATCTGAAAATTCTTTTGACCATGTATAAACACAGAGTATTGTCGCTATTCAAGATTAGTTTGTTTTTTGTACACCAACTATTAAATTGTACGATTGTTTCCACTACCTATGCATGTAATTCGTCCAAACTATTTGCACATATGTGGTGTCGTCTGTGAACCAGACGGTTCTCGCATCTATGTACCCTGGAAGATCATTTATAAATAAAAGAAACAGAAGGGGGCCAAGAACAGATCCCTGTGGTATACCTATTGTTACGTTCTTTTGATTCGAAAGTGTCGAGTTAATTTTGACAATTAATTTTCGGTCGCTTAAAAAGATCCAAAAAAATTCTACGACATCCATAGCATTCTAATTTTTCCATTAGATAGTCTATATTAACGGTATCGAATGCTATAGACAAATCAAAAAACCGTCCCATGACATGTTCTCCTTTATCCAGTTTCTCTGATGCATATTTCGTGGCACATATATAGTGGCACTACCAATGCCACTTTTAGCGCCGATGGATATACTCCTTCTTCAATGGCCTTATTGAATAGCTGTGTTAGTGGAAGAGCCAAAGTTTTAATATTGTGTTTCAAAATTTTAATTGAAATGCCATCGGTTCCTGTGGAGTTTATTGAGGCTATACTGGAGACAGTGTGCTGTAGATCAGTGTTATCGACAGGTGACATGTAGAAAGAATATGCATGTCTAGTTTTCGGCAGAGTACATTGAAGCAAAGAGGATGATGGAAAAGAAGCATTTAATGTTTTTAAAGCAATGGTCAAAAAATAGTTAGCAAATTCATTACCAACCTGACTTGAATTTGAAATCAATATTCCATTTACTTAATTCCATTTACGTTAATTATTCTCCATGCTTCTCTACTTTTATTACTGGCATTATTAATGAGGTTAGTGTAATACATTCTTTTAGCTTTCGATATATTATTAGAATGTTGCTTTTTCATAGTTTTATATGTGTTGTAGAGATGTGAGTTTCCTGCCATGCATAATGTCCAATACATATTCCGTAATGACTTACCTTCATTTATGATGGCATTCGATATCCAATTGTTAATAGGTTTAGAAACTATTTTCCTGAGTTCTAAAGGAAGAAATCGGTCCAAACTATTTGTTAAGATATTAAGGAATTCTTTAAAGCCCAGCTCCACATCGCTCGCATCATCCTACTGTTTTTTTTTTAATTGGAATATGATGAATCTAGATGGAATATTTGACTTAGATGGTCCGCTAGAGTTGGTTTCACAAAACTGCTCTTAAATGCACTTCTGTCTAAGTTGGAGCCCAAGTAATCGATGGCTGTTTTAAAATGTGTCCCACCTGGTCTTCTACCTATTCTTGTTGGTCCCCTGTTAATAGTGGATAGATTGAATTGAAGAAAAGTATTAAGCTACGTACTTCTTTCTTTGGAGTCTTTTAAATTGTCGATGTTAAGATCAACGCACAATAATACTGGGTTTTGAGATTTAAGAACTTCAACTAACATGTCATTTAGCCCATCAAAGAACGAATTAAAATTTTCTAAAGTAGATCTATAAATACATATCAATGCAATACAAAAATTTTCAAATAACAGGTTTGTACCACAAACTTCAAAATCAACTTCTTTAGAAAAGTTTTCGGGATTTAGTTTAGAAGTATCTATATCGTCACGTACAAATATGGCCACACCACCATGCTTGTATGTACCTCTACAATAATTCGAAACCACAGTGAAGTTGTTAATAGAAACAATGTCTAGCTCAGGTTGGGTGCACCAATGTTCACCTATACACAATATTTTAATATTTTGTCTTTTAATGAATAGTTCCACTAGTTCCAGCTTATTTTTACAGATACAACATTCACATGTACTATATTAAAAGACTTCGGTTGTACGGATATTTTTCGGTTAAGACTGTTGTTATCTTTCCACTGTTGTTATTTCGAGTCTTAACAAAAAACGGTTTACGCAGGCGATTCTCGACCAAGTTTTTAGTTTCGATTTTCCAGATACTCAATGGGCACCGAAACTTTGAATGATGAGTACTTATCTGGATGTTTGGACTGAATTTTCGTACTTCTAACCTGATTGAATTTTTTATTCTTTAGCTTTTGCAGTAAATCATCTGCTGAAAGTTTTGGATCAAGCTTCATTAAATGCATGAAAATGTCCGGAACGTGTGGCAGCTTTTATTTGATTATATTCGTCGTTAGTACCAAGGATAACATTTGATTTCCTAGTTTTTCTTGATTTGCGCCTTTGGGTTTCCCATTTTTCGTTATTTACACTTTCAGTACGTTGGACGACTGTATTTTCCGAATCGGTTTGATTATTTACGTTTGGAATCGGTTGGGCCACTATGTTTTTTAATTCGATTGTTTTGGTTGTGTTTTTTGCACCAGCTCGCAAATCCGTGCGGGAATTAAGTTTTTCAATCTTATCTACCAAGTTTTTCGGTACACTATCGCAGACTTAGCTTGTCCCTGCGCGTTCTTCCTGAGAATTTTGTGATGTTTTAGGTTTTGCCCGCACAATAGAAATTACGAAATCTGACAACTTCAGGTTCAATTCGGACAAATATGTTACTTTATTAGATAGGTCAGTGATCAAAACTAGTAACGGATCACAATGTTTTTTAATTATATTTGTCATAAACATTTCAAAATCCGAACTTTGTAAAAACGTTTGTAATATATCAAATTGTTTTTCGGAAGGAACATTGGACCTTATTTCCTTCGGCATTATAACAGAAATAATGTTTCACAGTATATCACAATGTATCACTTTTGCTGATATTTATTGCTCGAAAATGACCACTTTTCGTAAAATAGAAGATAATGATGATTATGTTCTACAACAGTTACAAGAAATTTAAAAATCCTTTACTGGTTTTTACATTGCTTTGGACGAAAGTACCGAAATATGCGACAACTTCAGCACAACTCTTAATATTTTTTCCTAGAGTTACTGAAATTTTATTAATTTGAACTTAATTTGACTTATTGTCAATGGGAAGCTTAAAAATTCCTTACAAGGGGATGTGATATATTTTCGGCGGTGGAACATGCTTTTGATTTAAACAATATTATTTGGAACAATTTGGTAGAAGTAACGAGAGAAGATGCTCCATCTAAGATGGGCCACAAATAAGGGTTAATACATTTTTTTTAAAAACAAGTTGAAAGATGATGTAATGATGATGTAATTTATCGGTATTGTCAGAATATACCGACAAATTACATCATTATCATTGTAATATTTACAATTCCAGGAAAATCTTATAGCTCAAATGTTAAAAATGAATATTGTTATGATTAATGTTATTAATACTATTATTTTTATCAAAAAGAAACATGCTGTCAATCACCGTCAATTCAAAACTCTCTAAGAATAATCTGAGTCTCCATCTGGATACGTTATATATTTTTCAATTGTTCGATGGCTTTCAAGAGGACAAACATAAAAAGGATTTTTTGATTTAAGTAAAGAAATAGCAAAATTCTTAACTGGAAAAAATCGTTGCCTCATTGCAAAATATTATGTGGTAATGCGACTTGACATTTCTAGTAGACGTAATTGGTGTTATGAATGACTTAATAATTATACTTAATACTTAGACTTAATAATTAGACTTATAATTTGAAATTACAAGGTAATAAGTTTATAGCCCGCCAGAAATTTGAGAAATGCCAAATTGGCCCGCTCGGGAAAAACTTTGGGAATCCCTGCCCTAAACTATTAAATGTCGTAAACTGTCAAACTGTCTTTTTTGGTTAAAAACACTATACCTCACAAATGGGGGCTAATTCAAATCTTTAAATGCGCAATGTATAATGTAAATTTAGCGCAATTTTCTTAAAATATTATATGTTTAAATG
This sequence comes from Phosphuga atrata, assembly GCA_944588485.1. Lineage (NCBI taxonomy): Eukaryota > Metazoa > Arthropoda > Insecta > Coleoptera > Silphidae > Phosphuga > Phosphuga atrata. Next base: position 8,058,540 of record OX155896.1, on the reverse strand, counting down.
CAAGTTCATTTGACAATAATGGTGTAATTCTTGGTAAGTCTGCGACATCCCATTTGAGCGAAATTATTGTTCGCCATTAATTTATTAAAATCTACAACTAACTGGACACTCAATAGGGTTATGTAAAACACATCAGGCTAGGTTTTATGGAAAAAAAATATAGGCAGTCAGGCACTGCCGACTGAAGTGAAAACTTTTGATAAAAAAATAGCTTTTAAACTGGTTTTGAGGATTTATCAGTATGTTAATTATGATTAATGAGTATTGTTTTATGTAATTCTGGAACATAACTCACTTCTGAAGGAGAATGACTGTTAATGCCATCATCATAATATGAATTTGAATCCGGAATGTTTAGTTGATTATGTGTTGATAGGTCAGCAAAATGAATTGATAGGATATATGGCACATTTCTTGTTGAACGGGTCTGCAATTTGTGAGTTATGAAAATTTTGACTTTTAGAAACATGTCTAATAACTGCTTTTGCAGATTTATCTGTATGTAAATTAATTTTTGTTTGGAATATTCTTTACGACGTTTAATTTTTTCCTCCTTCTTAGCTGTGATTGTTCGATGTTTAGAAATTTCTAAATTAACCATTGCAAGAGTTTTTTTCTTATTCTTATCTCTATATCGCTGACTATTAATTTTATTTTGGAGTTTCCTTCCTTTGGAGAGCACACGAGTACATTTGGTTGCCTAAAACTTTGATGGGTCTGATTCGTAAATTACCATGAATTCTTCGATACAATCCAGTAATCTGAACATTCCAATAGTCCTGCACTAGTATATCTACTAGTACATCCAATAAAAGTACTTACTCTTGTACTGCACACTGATTATAGGGGTTGATATTTCCTTAGAGGCGCTGCGTTCTGTCAACACTGCCCAAAACTTTCCAATAATCCGGCACTAGAACATCTACTAATACATCCGGTAAAAGTACTTACTCTGGTACTGCACACTAATTCTACGGGTTGACATTTTCTTAGAAACGCAACGTTCTGTCAACACTGCCAAAAACTTCGACTATTAAGTTTGACGTTCAGAGCCAACTTTAAAGATATGCGTACAGATGTGTTCTTTTGAACACGTCTTAGTAATAGACATTTTTTATACGGAACGTAGCTATTGATGACGATGACGCAAATCTATGAGTTTACCCTCTACCCAAATGTCATTAAGTGCGGCTATAGAAGTTTTCACTTCAAAAATATGATAGCTTATAAAAACTAATAAATTAAAACTTATAACTTATATATTTTTACCACAAAAATAACCAAGATCCTGGTTTACATCCAATTTCGACTAGTCTTGCCTGGTTTTTTCTGATTTTGTATAACTTTATCGGACTTTCTCTGGATTTTATTTTATAATATCGTCTGGTGTTATTTGTCCAGGTTTGCCTTTGCTTGCCTTATTTATTTGCTTGGTCTTGTCTTGTTATGCCTGCTCCTGTTTGATCTTGTCTGGTCTTGTCAGTCTTGTCTTTTCCACTTTTGTCAGGCCCTTTTGGATTTATCTGCCATTTTATGCTCTCTTGTGAAAGATTGTGTAACACCCGAGAAATGGAAAAAAGCTATTATTGTACATCTAAAATTATAGACTGAGGCTGATCGGATGCTTTCTCAGATAAACAAATTGTTTATGAGAATTATAGCAAAGAGACTAACAGCGAAGCCAAACACGAGAGCAAACGGGCTTTCAAGATTCTTATCGAAAAGTGCATAGAGTACAACAAGCCCCTGGTTCTTATCTTCAGAATTTCCGCAGCGAAAAATTTGCCAGCGGCGCGGCAGCGAAATCGCAATGCCCACACCAACGGCACAAATCGCGATTTTTACATATATCAAAGATAATAACAACATAACAGAAATCAAAGCTAGGGAATTTCATCTATGTGAGGATTATATATCGACTACGGCGATACAATTCGTCCTTTTAAGTATAATATACAAGATATGAAAGTTACTAAAAAGTAAAATTCGGATAACGTGCGTAGCACAAACCGCATAACCATGCTAAGAAATTGAAAGAAAAACACAATATAACATCCAACCAAAAGGACAGGAACAACCCTAAACCAGGAACCTAACCTGTGTACAGTGAATTATACAACATCTGTCAGTCTTTGGCACACCCCGCTCTGTTTTTAGATACTTCGGAAGTGACGTGCACTGTGCATGCATAAGAGCTGTTGTTGTCAACATATAATTAATCTCCGAGTTTCTTGTGCAAATGTACAGTGTGCAGGGATCTCTGTCACACTCTCTGTTTCACGATGCCACGGAGAGGGAGACTTCCGGATAGGTGTGCTCCGCTACCTAGACGTTCATTTCACCCGCGAGTAGTTAACAGTGGCGACGGTCTCGTATCAGTATATATATATATATATATATATATATATATATATATATATATATATATATATATATATATATATACATATATATATATATATATATATATATATATATATATATATACATATATATATATATATATATATATATATATATATATATATACATATATATATATATATATATATATATATATATACAAGATATGAAAGTTACTAAAAAGTAAAATTCGGATAACGTGCGTAGCACAAACCGCATAACCATGCTAAGAAATTGAAAGAAAAACAGAATATAACATCCAACCAAAAGGACAGGAACAACCCTAAACCAGGAACCTAACCTGTGTACAGTGAATAATACAACATCTTCTGTCACTCTTTGGCACACTACGCTCGAAGATGCGTTGTGTGAGCCGTTTCGCTGCGTCAAAGCAAGTGACAAGAAACGGTCAAGACCTAAAAATGTCAGGGGCTGAAGGCCGGCAGTTCTTAATAAAAGCGACTGAAAACTAGTTGAAGAGCATTATTCACTGACTATAACTTAACATCTGAATCTATCGATAATTGTTCTAGTTATTAAATATCTGATGACACGGATGCATTTATATATACAAACCCAGACAAACTGACGAATGGCCAACACGGCCGCCATCATATACTGACACGAGACCGTCGCCACTGTTAACTACTCGCCGGTGAAATGAACGTCTAGGTAGTGGAGCGCGCCTATCCGGAAGTCTCCCTCTCTGTGGCATCGTGAAACAGAGAGTGTGAAAGTGATCCCTGCACACTATACGTTTGTACAAGAAACTCGGAGATCAATTAAATGTTGACAACAACAGCTCCTATGCACGCACAGTGCACGTCACTTCCAAATGCATCCGTATCATCAGATATTTAATAGCTAGAATAATTATCGATAGATTCAGATGTTTCGGTTATAGTCAGTGAATAATGCCTTACAACTAATTTTCAGTAACTTTTTAGGTTCTTTAGCTTTCTTTCAGTAACTGCCGACCTTCAGCCCCTGACATTTTAGGTCTTGACCATTTCTTGTCACTTGCTTTGACGCATCGAAACGGCTCACACAACGTATCTTCGAGCGGGGTGTGCCAAAGAGTGACAGAAGATGTTGTATTATTCACTGTACTGTGCTGTATGTTAACTGCATAAGATGTAAGATGTTATTTTCTATTTATTATAGATTTCTAAAACACGTAAAACTCATTTTAGAATTAAACATGTGTTCATGGGTTCATAAAATCATAGTGATTGCAGAGATCACCACTTCAAAATACAGAGGCAGCGAAACTAACCGCGTATGCAATGTCCTTGTCGTGCAACGCTGCACTACCGCGACTATGACGGAAATCGCGCCTCTTGATTTGAACATGTACATAAGCCGCCGTGTCAAACGATCCGCCGCGATATCGCACCGATGGCGGCAACGGAACTTCCGCTCTGATCTGTGAGATCCTTAAAAGTGTTAGCATCGAGAACTTCGGAATCAATGACGAAAAACTTAAGAATCTACGCTTCGCTGATGACATAATATTAATAACAGATTGCCTTGGTGAGGCACAAACGATGCTAACGATGAAGGTGGGCCTGAGTTTCAACGCCAGCAAAACTATGGTCATGACTAATTTAATTACAAGCACAAATCCAACGCTCAACAACTCAAAAACAGAATAGTGCAAGTATCTGGGTTACAAGGTTCGCTTGAGCAGAGACAACCAGACTTGTGAGTTGTCAAGAAGAATTGGACTAGCTTGCGCAGCTTTTGGAAAACTAGGCTATGTACTAAGATCCGACATTCCCATCTGCCTTAAAAGGAGATTCTTCAATAAGTGCGTTTTACATGTACCAACATATGGGGCCGAAACATTAACCCTTACAAAACGCACAGCTAACAAAATCAGAGTAGCACAGAGAGCAATGTAGAGAGCTATTCTGGGTCTGTCTCTGAGAGACAATGTTCTTAACACAACTGTGAGGAGAAGAAGTGGAGTAACCGACGCCATCGAGAGAATTGCCAACCTCCAATGGAATTGGACGGGACACCTGGCCAGAGGCAGTGATGACAGATGAACGAGAAGCGTGACGGAGTGGAGACCGGGTAACGGTGCATTCCAAAATAGAGGAATACCGCCCACTCGATGGTCAGACGATTTTAAACGTATCCATCCCAATTGGGCGAGAGCAGCACGGGACAGAGGGGGGTTAAAGTTGTTATGGGAGGCTTATGTCCAGCATTGGACAAGTATAGCTGGATGATGTTAATGCTCTTATCTTGTCTTATTCGATTTAGTTTCTTCAAGTTTTTTCTGATATACTCTAATCTTTTCTTTGATCTGATCTTGCCAAGTCTTATGGATTGATGTCCAGTGTTATACAGTCTTATCCACTTTTGTAAAGTCTTCTCCAGTTTTAAAGGACTTGACCAGCCTTGTCCAGTCTGATAAAGTCTTCCAAAACCTAGTCAAGCGAAGTATGTCAAGTTTTCGGGAGTATTGTTGAAACTTGTCCAAGTTTCTACAATATTGGCTAATATAGTTCAGTTTTTAATGTCTTCCAATTTAGTCCCGCGATTTCGCTGCCGCGCCGCTGGCGAATTTTTCGCTGCGGAAATTTCGCGACGCGCATACGCTCCGCGCAGGTCTGAAAGAGCCTTTAAACATGTATTCTAGGAGAGGTTAGAGGCGTATTTAACGTAGGTGCAATCGGTGCGTAGCACCGACGGGCCCCAATGTGGCGGGACCCTGAGACAATACTTTACTATACACATGTAAAATACACTTGGTTTACAATACACAGGGTCAGAAAATAAATGTTTGCCGAGTTTTCCCACACCTACAGCATCGTTGAATTCTACACCTAGCGCTTAGTTCGAGTCTTTAGAATACATAGGTAAGTCTTTAGAATACATAGGTTACTACAAAAACAGAAAACACTGAAATTAATAAGAGAGGAACCAATAATACGGAGGAAGCCGAGGAGGAAACTTTTATAACGAACTTTCTCTCGGAAAATGAAGAAGGAAAATGATGGAAAAGCAACACACACTTAAAGATCTGTCCAACTCAAGATGGTCTGCAAGAGCAAAGACAACAAGTGCTTTATTACAAAATTTTAAATCAGTTCTTTTTCAGTCAATCAGTTTTCTAGAATCAATAAGGCACGACCACGACTACGTGACTACGGCCTCAGGACTAGTGGCTACGGCCTCAGGATATTTAAATAGTGTCTCATTTGATGATTTTAATTTTTTTGAATAATGTTATGCAAATTATCCATGTTATCCATCAAAAATATTGCAGAAAAAAAGACATTGATTTATTTCAAGTCGTTTCGTGCATGAAAAAATCTGAAGGTAAACTTGCACCACTAAGAACTGATGCTTATTTAAACCAAATTTTGGGCATTTCATGCATCTAAAAAGAAAAAGAATTCGAGTTCAAAAATTTCACGATGAAAGGCACCCGAGACGATCCTGTTATGGATCCTGTAATCGATTTTAAAACTAATGTAATAGATGCAATGGTGAACGAAATGTCTGACAAAATTAAGGGTCTGGAAGATGTTACAGAATTATTTCAGGTTTTCTAATTTCAATCTTCATGAAAAACAGTGCAAAATCAGATTTGCAAAAAGTGATACATTTATATTAATTTCCCTTATTTTGATAGATGAAATGATACAATTTCAGGACATATATTTTTACGTGATAACCCTTGTTGTGATAGAGGTGTACTGGGTTATCTAGAATATTTAGTTGAACAGAAAATGTATGTTTTCCCCAATCTTGAATTAGTTTTTCGAGTATTTAATTATTTAATAAGAATTAGTATTTAATTCTGTGTGGAAGTTCGAATGATTGAGAGGGATAGTTAATATTCTATGTATCATAGTATGGAATGCTGCTAATTTATGATACATAGATTATTAACTATCCCTCTCAATCATTCGAACTTCCACACAGAATTAAATACAATAAAACAAATAGCCAATAACAACAACTACAACAAAGACATCATGACAAAAATATTAAAGAAAAAATCAAGACACCGTCACTAAAACTAACTTACAATAGTAATTACGAAAAAGAAGAGAAAAAAAATATCAAATGTATCCTATATCTAGGAAAGATTTCGGAAAAAATAAGTAACACAATAAAAGAAAATAATACTACCATAGCGTACAGGAACAACAATACCCTTCAAAATATGTTATATAATCATAAACCAAAAATTAATCCGGTAAATAAATTAGGAGTATACCAACTTAATTGTGACGAATGTAACGGAACATATATAGGACAAACGGGAAGAAATTTTGAAACCAGATTTAAAGAACATAAAAGATCGCTACGCCTAGAAAATAATAAATCCACGTTTATAGGGTGATTAGCAATAATCATCTTATAAAAACACAAAATTTCAGCAAAAAAAAACAGCCGAGAATAATACACATCCAGGAAAAAGTATTAAGATCGGACCCTTTGCAATTTTTAGAAATCGGGAAAACCATGGATTAAAACTCAAAAAACTGCCTCAACGAACAGAACTCCTCCTAAAAATATGGCAAACCCCATCATAAATTGTATATATATATATATATATATATATATATATATATATATATATATATATATATATATATATATATGTATATATATATATATATATATATATATATATATATATATATATAATAATAATAATAATTGTATATATATGTAGATAATAGAAAAAGTTTGTAGTTATTCTGACTAGCCACTGTGTTGGTGAAACTATAGTCAAATAAACAATCACATGAAACAAGTCACATAATTAGTTTTATTAAAATAATTTAACATGTCGTTTCATATAGTTAAGGCTAAAATAATTAACTCTTTACTTTCAATAGATACTCTCAATAATCAATATTTAGAGAAAATTAAAAAAAAATATATATCAGCTGAAGTTAGGCAAGGCGTTCGCACATAAACATCTTTTTAAACCTTTGTTGATTTTGTCTATGCTGTATAGCTTACTTTTATTTACTTAAAGGAAAATAGTATATTTTACAACGAAAGATGAAAGTGACATTTTTTTGGTGAAGTGAGAGTTTGCTCACGGGCTCCAGCGCAATCACACCGAACCAAAAAAAAACGCTTTCATCTCGAGTAGTAAATGCAATTTTTTCTTTTGATATTTGGTTGCAGATTCTATAATTCGACTTAAATAAAACCAATTCAAAGCGAAATATCGGAACTGTCATTACAAATGTAATCCTTGGTTTGTTCGTTTCCATGGTGATATTGTTGCATTTTCATAGAAGGTGATACTTTTCAAGTCAAATGTTCTAATTCTATTTTAGTTTTAGACTCGATTTACGTTTGTACATAAAATATTCCATTGAAATTTATCTAATTAATTCCATGCAAATTTCGATAGTTTAGTGTTTTAATCGAAAAAATCATAAATTTAAAATGCTCATTTTCATCTCTAGATGTGAAAATATTTTCATCTCTAGAATGAAAAAATATCACTTTCATGTAGGGTAGAACGTGAAAAAATTTTCACCATTTTCACATATATCAGTAGAAAAATAAATTTTCAGTGCATTTTCTATTATTTGCTGTATTTTAAGTAGCTTTACTGGCTAGGTCACTCCACTACGGAGTCATAGGCAAAGATGAGAGACATCTATAGAAGAACCATCTTTATGGGAGCATTTGAACGTTTGAACGCAAGTGTTTCCGTAAGAAGGAAAGGTAATGTGCAACTGAACTTTAATTTGTTTAGCTAGTTCCAAGCTGTATCACAAATGAGTTCTCACCCCGATAAAATAAATGCCTTTTGTTAAATTTGTTACTTTACAATACTTGGCCATACAACGCTTTACAACGCCATCTGATTTTGGAGTTTACAAAACTAGCAGCGTGACGCCACAATATGTATAAAAAAATTGTCCAACAGAACTCTTGGTAAAGGTTCTTCTATGTACGTTTCTCTTCTCTGCGAGCGGGCCCCGCCAAAAACTTGCACCGAACCGCTGATATCTTAAAAACGCTCCTGGGAGATGTGTAAATAAGTTCGCGTAAATAGCATCTCCCTGTCGCACGCGTCGCACTATCTTGAAATCAGGAATGTCTTCATGTAGCCTTATACAGGCGGTTGCATTTTTATACACGTGTTTAATGATGTTTTTGTATCGGTAGTCAACTCTGCAGTCAGCGAGAGCTTCAAACATTGAGCTGTGGTTGATCGTGTCGAAGGCCTTTTCGTAGTTGATGAAGACAAGAACCAGCGGCTTGTTGTACTCTACTGCCTATCAAATATTATACGGTCTTGTTCAGTTTTGCGCAATCTTTAAAATCTTGTATAATCTTTTTTAGTTTTTCTTTTTGGTAGATTTTAATTTTTGTGGTAGAATAGATTAGGATTATCATATGAGGATTATTGCATAATTTTATTTTTTATCTAAAGATTTTTATATAGGAATAAATTCCCAGCCAGATCGAGTTTATTCTTTCATATTTAAACTTATAATCATCATCCTCTCACTTGTCTTCATTTCGAAAATTTATCAATTTATAGTATACTACGTAATGAGAGTTGTAAGAAGCATATTACACAACAGTTACGCGCGACCCGAGTGGCGGAGAGCGCGTAATACCGCGAGTACGTAATTGTGCCTTACAACTCGAATTACGTACTATACTTTATCTACGACCACACTAATTTGTTTCTATTTAATAACAAAAATATGTTTGATGTACTTAACTGATATAGTGATTCATCGATATAGGCAACACAATGTACGTAATGTCAGTGTCAAATGAAATAATTTATATTTACATAATAATTTATATTTTCTATGTTTAATTCCATTAATACTTACTAAATAGATATAAGCCCTAAAGAAGGTTAGAATAAAAAAGAGCGAAACGTTGGCAAAATCCCAAGAATAAACTAAAATTTAATAAAAATGATAAGATCTTAAGATATATTTATAATTATTTATTTAATTTTTTTGACTATAGTTTATAATAAAAAAAAAAAACTGAATAATTGTTGAATATTAGTGTTGGATTGTTATCTACATCATTAGTGATTAGATTGGTTGCATTATGAGTCCTTGAAGTCATATTCGCATGATGTAAGTCGCATGATGTACTTGCATTTGTGTAAGTGAAATTACTGTTTGTCGCAGTAGAAATTTTTGTAGCAGTATCATTTTGATTTTTCATGGAGCAGTCTATATAGCCTTCTGCTACTGCAGACGAACGCCAGCCACCATGCCTTTTTAGTGACAATAAATCACCATCGAAATCCACAAGAATGGTAGCTGATAACTAGAGATCGGATTTTAGGCAAAACACCTATCGTCAGTTTTTCAGGCATCGACTTTCTAATAATACACAAATTTGTTTTAGTAAATTCTGAATCATTAGAGCCCTATTTGATTTTGCCTTTTTTTGCCTTTTTTGTACTATTTTTTTATCACCTATTTTACCAGGTATTTTGCCTATTTTCGTTTATTTTTACCTATATTTGCCTATTTCTGTGTCTATTTTGTATTCTTCTTCGAAAACCTTTGAAAACCTAGCCCTTCTACAGATCGTGATAAACTAACGTAATATTTGAAAGTTCCCTTCTCACTGTAGTCATTGCCTTTATATCAGTTGTTTCTGCTATTTGTTTGGCCCTTGTAGTTTTGTGTTGTAGTTGAGCAAAAGTGAATTTGAATATTTTTTTTTATCAAAATGCCAAAACAAAAGACACCCCTTAATACAAAAGTAAAAGAATGGATATCAGGTATATCCGAACTGAAATTGGATGGGGACGGTGTATTTTGGAGCGCCTGCAGTAAAATACTAAGTTCTACAATTTTTCACCATTAAACACAAACTGAAACATTACTGATGTTAAATGTATAATTGTAGATGGTATTTAAAAAGAGTAGCCATGTTGAGCAGCATTTAAAAACATCTCTCCATAAAGAAAATAAAACCAAAAAATTGAGGCAATCACTATTAACTCAAAGTACTTTAAATGAGCAAACTCAGGTAAAAAATTAGTTTTATTTAGATTTATGTACAGCTTTAGTGGCCGCAAATATACCTTTTTTTAAATTGGAAATCACTGAATTTAAGGGATTCTTGAAAAAATATGGCAAAAAGAATGTACCCAGTGAATCTACACTACGAAAAAACTATTTGTCTAAATTTTACTACAAGGTATCCAAATTAATTTAACAAAATCATAGGATACTTACATTAATCTTGATTTCTACTTTAATGAAATTAAATTATCTGCTGTTAGGGACAATTCTGTTTTTTAACTGTAGGTACCTTTAAATTTTAAAAAAGACAAAATTGCTCCTAATATAAAAAAATTATAAATATTTTAGATTTTTAGTCTATTGAAAACATACGAACTGCTATTGGTCTCCATGACATATACATATGTGTACAGTCGACATGCTTGATGTGTAGTTGCCTCGTACGCGGCTCCGTTAAATATAGTATTTATTATATCGAGTTAGTACACTAAATATATTTAAAATTGTCAAAACACAGTGGTACTTAAATATTACACACACGCAGTTTCAAAATGGGTTTTACAAGGTCTCAGAAAGAAGAAATTAATGAAATCATTATTAGTGCATTAAAACAATCCGATGTGATGGAGACTTTGTCTGATCTTATCGCTGCCAAACTAAAAACGTCCTTCCCTTCGAGCGGTTCGAGCAGAAGATATCAAGTCTTGAAAAAGTAATAGATAAACTCAGCGAGGAGAACGAGGAATTAAAACGACAATCCGAACTAAATTTCGATAAGCTGGAACAACGTATTAAAAGAAATAATCTATTAATACATGGAATCCCAGAAAACAAGAATAAGCTATTAGAGACTTCTGTAGCTGCGGTAATCAAGGAGATGCTAAACACCGATGTAGATGGTGAATTAATTGAAAATTGTCATGGTTTAGGCGCGCCTAAAATTGGTAAAACAAGGTCAATTCTAATAAAATTTACGTCCTGTAAGTATCGGGATCTTGTTTTCCGTAATAAAAGAAAAATAAAATGTCCATTAAAGAGGACTTAACTGAAATGCGCTCGAATGTTTTAAAGGAAGCCGTTGAAAAATTTGATCGCAAAAACGTGTGGACAGATAAGGGTAATATAATTATTTTAGTTAAAAATAAAAAACGTAAAATAACCTGCATTCAAGACCTAAACGCACTAATAGTTAGTAACTAAATAACTGTTTATGTCTCATTTGGTTCTACCGCTTTCTTTATTTGGCGTTCTCTATTGACTTTTGATGTTATACTCTCGATTTAATTTGTTTATGTGTATGTATGTGTGTATGTATGTATTTCGTGTACGTGTATATGTATGTATATGTATTTTAGTATGTATATGTCCATATGTATATAAGATAACAATTCGGAGTCACATAACGGCACGTTGATTTAAAATAAGTTTAAAACAAAAACAAACAAAAAGTTTATATAATTCATTCATTTCATTTAATTAATTCATTTTGATAAATATTAGTTATTATGAAAATTGGACATTTAAATGTGCGATCGTTAGGCAGCTTCTCATAGGTTTCGAATATGACGTCCTTGCAGTGAGTAAAACATGGCTCTCAGAAAACATTAGAAATGAGATTATTAGTATTGCTGGGTATAGAGTTTCTCGATGTGATCACCCGAACAGAGGTAACAGTGGTGTGTGTTTCTATTTGCGTAATAATCTCAAATTTAACATTTTAAATAGTGATCCAGCAGTTAAACAACTATGGATATCGATAAATAATATTGCTATAGGCGTCCTATATCGACCCGAGACTATAAATTATAAACTCTTCATAGATCATCTGGAAGAGTCCATTGATAACGCACTTACTTCTTGTGAAAAAGTCATCTGTTTAGGTGACTTCAATATAGATATGATGAAACCAGACGATCCCAAAACAGTTTACCTTAACTCCATCATACGCTCTGCAGGTATGCAGCAAATTGTATCCCAGCGTACACGAGTCACGCTTTCCTCAATTACCACGATAGATCTAATCATAATTACCGGCAATATTTTAGTACAAGATACTGGTGTAAAAGATATAGATTTCTCGGATCATGATCTAGCTTATGTCGAAGTTCAAAACGACGTAAACAAATTATCATCCAGATTACTTACATACCATAATTTTAATCACTTTTCTTTCGATGATCTATCTAATGAACTTAATTCTTCGCCATTAGCCGAAATTTAATACTTAAATAACATTGACGACAAAGTAGCTCTGCTCAAGAACTGTGTTCTAGATATATTTAACAAACTAGCTCCGCTTAGAACAATAAAAGTAAATAAACAAACACCCCCATGGCTAACGGATAATATTAAACTTCTAATTAAACTTAGAACTAAAGCAAAGGCTAAATTCAAAAAAACCAAAGTGATTGGAACTATTACAAAAGTCTTCGTAATTATGCAAGCGTGGCCATAAAAAATGAAAAAAAAGCTTTCTTTCAATGGAAATTAGATACCACAGATCCTAAAAAAATGTGGAAGGAATTAAGATCCCTGAATCTTATTCCAAATAAGAGTAACAAAGTTAGTCAGATTCCCTCTGACTTGGAGAACGCTAATGACATAAATGACTATTTCACTGGTTCTATACCAAATCCCAATGTAAACTATAGTGACCTTATAGGCTACTACAAACATAACTTTAAATGTAATTTCTCTTCTGGTTTCACCTTCAAACTTGTAGATATAGAGGATGTCAATAAAATTTTGAAAAACATCAAATCCACCTCCAGTGGCTATGATGGTTTGAATATTAGACTCATTAAATTAGGCTGCCCCTATACTTATACTGCCCTTCATTACCAATATAATAAATAGTTGTTTACTAGATGGGGTCTTTCCCAGTGCGTGGAAGATGGCACTGATTATCGAAAAAAAAAACCCCAATCAACTTAGTCATCTGAGGCCAATAAGTATTCTGCCAACACTTTCCAAAATCTTAGAAATAATCATGAACAACCAAATAAAACAGCACTTGACATACTTTAACATCTTACCTAAATTCCAATCAGGTTTTAGAGAAGGTTACAGTTGCACCACTGCGCTGTTGAAAGTCACTGATGACATCCTACTAGAATCCGATGCGGGATTAATAACAGCACTAGTACTTCTTGACTACAGCAAAGCCTTCGACACGCTCAATCACCAACTTTTACTATCAATACTTCATTACATTGGTTTCGGTCAGTCAGCCATAGATCTTTTAAGTAATTACTTAGTAGGGCGGTGCCACGCGGTAAAATTAGAGTCTGGTATATCAAACTTCCAGGAGTCAGTGTCTCGTGTCCCCCAGGGGTCGATCTTGGGGCCTATATTGTTCACAATATATACGGCCTTCATCATAGATAAGTTATCGGTTTGCAAATATCATATGTACGCGGATGATACTCAACTGTACATTTCTTTTCCAGCCGAAGATTACCGCGATGCATTACTTAAACTAAATTATGACCTCAATACACTATACGAAGTGTCCCTTTCTCATGGGCTAATTTTAAATCCGTCTAAGTCAGCATACCTTCTCTTTGGGCCTAAAGGAAAGTGTATTGAATTAGTGACCAGTTTTAAACCTTCAATAAATAATCAGCCCATCGCATTTGTTTCTGAAGCGAAACACCTAGGCATCACCCTTGATAATACTTTTAGATATAATAAATATGTGAGTCAATGTATTAGTATTGCTTACGGCAATCCAAGGGTCATCTATCATAATCGGGAGTTTTTATCTCAAAGAATAAAAATTTCGCTGTGTGAAATGACAGTATTATCACAATTTTCTTATTGTTCTCCGTTACTACATCCATGCCTAGACCAAAGGACAAAAACTCGTATTCAACGGATTCAAAACTCATGCCCGTAAGCATGAGTTATTTTTGGTCTACGCAAATTCGATAAAATAAGCCACAAACTGTCTGATTTAAATTGGTTAAATATGGATAACCGTCGCATAATGCAAAGTTATTCCTTATTTTATAATATTATCAAATATAAAATACTTGCTTATCTGTTCGAAAAACTTTCAAATAGATGTGACATTCATACCCTTAATACAAGAAATCGTGGCCGCTTATCACCACCTGCTCATAAAACAAGTTTATTTGCAAGATCATTTAATTATAAAATTGTCAATCTATTTAACAACCTTCCACTCTTCTGCAACGACTTCGATTCGAAATCTAAGTTTAAAAAATATATTTTCGCAGTTTTATATAATAAACAATGTTCCCCATTACCTGTATCTCCGTGAGATGTTAGCTGCTATACAAAATCGTCCTGCCTTCATGTACTTATGTTACTCCAACTGTACTTTTTCTATTTTATTTAGCTATGTCGATAATTGATATTATATTTATTTAATTATATTTATATATCTTTATTAATTATATTATATATCTTTATTAATTTGATGTAGCGATTTGATCTAGCACACATCTGAATTACATCTCATTTTTTCCTCTGCATCAGAATGTATTTTTCTCTTTCAGTTATATATATTTTTTTAAGTTACTTATTACTACGTTATACTGATCGTTCTGTCAAAGAGGCAAAAATAAATAAATTATTATTATTATTACTATATGCGTAGACGAAACAACAGATGCCATGGGACGATATGTTGCAAATTTGATAGTCGGAAAACTAACCGATGAAGGCCCTTCAAAAGCTCATTTATTGGCCTTCAAAATTTTAGAAAAAGTAAATCATGCTACAATATCACGTTTTATTAACGATAATTTAAGTAGGTACGAGTCTAAATTTTGTCTACAGGTAGTTACCTACATTTTTTTTAGCATTATTATGGCCAAATGGTATCCAGCATGATACAGTTAAATTATATTATTCAGATGCAGCTGCATATATGGTGAAATCTGCTGTAAGTTTGAAGTTTTTTACCCAAATCTTATACATGTAACTTGCTTAGCTCACGCATTGCATTTGGTATGTAAAGTAATACGTAACGAATATGAAAACGTAAACGGACTAATTGCCAGCACAAAAAAATATTTCTCAAATCTCCGTTAAGAATTCAAGTATATAGAGACCATTTACATGGCCTACCGCTGCCTCCTGAGCCAATAATAACACGATGGGGCTATGAGATGTCGAAAAGCATACGAAAAATTGACAAAAGTAATAAATAAAAACACTGAATTTGCTTTTCTGAATAATATTTTTCTGAATACAATAACTGACCTAGATTCCAACAAAAATTAAAATTTATAAATAAAATTTTAAGTAATGGACTTTTTAGCGACCTAAAACTGTAAATTTAAAGCCTTTTTTCATTAATTTATTTGCCTTTTTGCCTACCTTTTCTGATAGTTTTTGCGACCTTAAAATCCGACCTCCACTGATAACCGTCTGAAACAATGTCCTGTATACAGATTTGCTTCCAGCAAATGAAGATAATTAGCAATTTGTTTAGGAATAGAGCCAATTTTATTTATTCCAACACATTGCTTAGTGCATTTCTCAATTTGATAATTTAGAAAAAAAGGCTGACCATTGTCCATTTTTTGTGGGCGTAGGTTAATATATTTTTTTCAGGTTTGGTAAAATTCTTTCGGTACCACAAAAGATCTTTGAGTTTCTCTT
Source organism: Phosphuga atrata (assembly GCA_944588485.1). Classification (NCBI taxonomy): domain Eukaryota; kingdom Metazoa; phylum Arthropoda; class Insecta; order Coleoptera; family Silphidae; genus Phosphuga; species Phosphuga atrata. The sequence continues at coordinate 8,042,491 of OX155896.1, read as the reverse complement.
TTAGAATTAGGAATTTTAACGATCAGAGATGTTCCGGTGTCTTGTATATGGCAGGGTTTGATATTTCGTAGATCTTGTTTCCTGCAAGTACCACTAATGCCAATCATAAGAATAACCTAAAATTATATATAAAATATCTCGTTATGCCCATTAGAGATCATTATAAGAAAAAAAAAGTAATGGAGACCTTCATCAATAAATATTTGTTATCCGGCGAATTATTGAGGAAACTGTTAATTTCTTGAATGGTTAAAATTTTTTATTTCTTGCTTGTAAATCCATCAGATTTTCTCTTTAGTAAAGCTATTAACTTTGTATGTTTTGAAATGTTTTGCTTTATATTTATTGTTGTCCGAACCATTGAATAAATTGCCCAAAGTGAAGATGGTTTCATTGTTTGAAAACAATTTATCCATTTTTTTCTGAAAACGATTTAACTTTATGCATCATTCTCCAGTCTATAAATTTTCTATATGAATCCTCGTATCGATCCCGAGATTTAATCGGTAGCAAATTATGGGCAGCTTGTTTCGCTTTTTCAACAATTTCGGGCAGAGTAGCATTTTCTATTTCTCTATCACTGGACATTATTTTAATTGATTTAAATGAAAAAAAATATAGTGTTTATGTATTAGTTTGACTTTTAATATTTTTTTGACAAACAACGGAATGCAGCGCTCAACCAATCAACGAATTGTAAACCAAACGCACTAGTGTGTTATGAGTCATTAAATAACATTAATCGCCGACTGCTATATACGTATGTTGTAAGATGTATTTACATAATTCACGAACTGTACAATATTGGGCAATTATAATAGTGGTCGTAGATAAAAATTATTAATTGAATATACTATTATCGATAATGAATAATTGCAATGTCAACGCGCCAAATCGAGTAACTATTTAACAATACAACCTACTATTATTATGATCTCCTCACGGAGGAAATATATTATCCGTTCATAGTAATGACATGAGGAAATATCAAAGTTATTTTATAAACATCAAATGCAGATGGCATCTCCTCTGGTTTTTTTTCAATGTAAATATACAAATAGTTTCCCATAACGACATATAATATATTTTATTCATGACATATTTTTTATTGCCTATTTATGTAAAGAAGATTTTGATTTCCTGAACACTCCTAAAGGAATCTCTTAAATGTTCCACTAAATATTACGTCTAATCTAACGTAGATTGATAAATCTGAATCTAGCAAGTAAAACTTAGTTTTATTAGTTTTAATTGTCTATAAAAGCCGAGTTTTAATAATCTGTAAAATTATAAATTTGGTACTAAAACTTTCCTGGAGTATTTCTTGTGGAAGTGTGTGGGCAAACCTCTAATTCCAGGGAAGTGACTAAGTCAAACTCCAAAGACCATGACTATGAATGTCTCTATCCTATTCATACCTTACTAGTACGTTATGCCAGGACACATAAAGGTGATTAATGTCAACAAAACTATTGTCATTATTGTAAATTATTATAAATAATATTGGTGTTATTATTATAAATAGTTAAACTGCTTATTTTTGTCTGTTTGTTTATTGTGACACATTTCTGCTGGCTACATGTATTTTATGCACTATAGCTTGATTATGGAAATAAATTGAATTTTAGTGAAATACAGGGTGTTTTAAAAAAATGTACTATAATAACACTTATGTAACACTACTTAAATGTAACACTATGTATGTAACACTATTATGTACTATTATGTAACACTACTTAATATGTACTATAATAACACTAATCTCGCTACCATGCAGCCTCAGCCTGATTTTGTAGATGTAATTAATGTTAATGCATAGCAGGAAACCAACTTAGCTTGGAAGAAAGGAAGTTTGCCCTGAAATGTTATTGGAAGACCGATATTTATTATTATAAAGAAGATCTTCAGAAAATGGTTTATTTTGCATCGCACATCGAGTTTCTGCACAAGTTGAGGAGTTGCGAGGATTTAGCATTGCAGAATGCAGATTCTGGGCTATAGAGTAAACCCTACAGGAGTTACGAGGTTTTTTTGTGTCGTATATACATATATATATATATATATATATATATATATATATATATATATATATATATATATATATATATATATATATATATATATACGACACAAGAAAACCTAGTAACTCCTACAAAATCTAAAAGTGAGATCGTTATACCATATAGGGTTTACTCTATAGCCCAGAATCTGCATGCTGCAACGCGAAACCCTCGCAACTCCTCAAAAATTCTGCAATATATTGGAAAATTACTAGAAAACATCGTAACTCCAACATGAAAAATGTTTACTACGATAACCTCGAAACTCCAGCAGTCTCTGCACTGTGACAGTTTGCATAACATGCTTCTTCCGTATGTGGTAATGAAACCCTTGTCTAAAATAAGCCTAAGAGTTAGTCAGCAGCACAAAATGTTGCTTGGTCTAGTCTGGTTTTGTCTGGTCTTGTCTGCTTTTGTCTGGGTTTGTCTCGTCTTGTCTGGGCTTGTCTGGTCTTCTCTGGGATTGTCTGGTTATGCCTGGTCTTGTCTGAGCTTTTCTAGTCTTGTCTAGTCTTGCCTTCTCTAGTCTGGTCTTGTCTGGTTTTGCCTGGGCTTTTCTACTCTTGTCTAGTCTTGCCTTGTCTAGTCTTCTCTAGTCTTGTGTAGTCTTCTCTAGCCTTACCCAGTTTTGTCCAGTCTTGTCTAGTCTTGTCTAGTCTTTTCTAGTCTCATCGAGTCTTGTCCAGTCTTGTCCAGTAGTGTCCAGTCTTGTCCAGTCTTGTCCAGTCGTGTCCAGTTTTGTCCAGTCGTGTCCAGTCTTGTCCAGTCGTATCCAGTTTTGTCCAGTCTTGTCCAGCTTTGTCCAGTCTTGTCCAGTCTTGTCGAGTCTTGTCCAGTTTTGTCTAGGCTGGTCCACTCTTGTCCAGTCTTGTACAGTCGTGTCCAGTTTTGTCCAGTCTTGTCCTGTGTTGTCCAGTCTTGTCCAGTCTTGGTCAGGCTTGTCCCGTCTTGTACCGTCTTGTCCAGTTTTGTCCAGTCTTGTTCAGTTTTGTCCAGTCGTGTCCAGGATTGTCCATTCGTGTCCAGTCGTATCCAGTAGTGTCCAGTCGTGTCCAGTATTGTGCATTTTTTTTTCAGGCTTGTCCAGTCTTATCCAGTTTTGTCCAGTCCTGTCCAGTCTAATCCAGTCATGTCCAGTCTTATCCAGTCTTGTCCAGTTTTGTCCAGTCTTGTCCAGTCTTGTCCAGTCTTGTCCAGTCTTGTCCAGTCTTGTCCAGTCTTGTCCAGAGTTGTCCAGTATTGGTCAGGCTTGTCCCGTCTTGTACCGTCTTGTCAAGTCTTGTAAATTCTTGTAATTCAATAAAAATTCTGCAATAAATTGGAAAATTACAAGAAAACATCGTAACACCAACATGACAAATGTTGTCTTCGATAATTTCGTAATTTCACCAGTCTCTGCACTGTGACAGTGTGCATGAATTGATTTTTCCGTATCTGGTAATGAAACCCTTGTCAAAGATCAGTCTAACAGTTAGTCAGCAGCACAAAATGTTGCCTGGTCTTGTGTAGTTTTGTCTGGTCTTGTCTGCTTTTATCTGGGTATGTCTGGTCTTGTCTGGTTTTGTCTAGGCTTGTCTGGTCTTCTCTGGGTTTGTATGGTTTTGTCTGGTCTTGTCTGGTATTGTCTAGGATTGTCTGGTCTTGTCTGGTCTTGTCTGGTCTTGTCTGGTCTTGTCTGGTCTTGTCTGGTCTTGTCTGGTCTTGTCTGGTCTTGTCTGGTCTTGTATGGGCTTGTCTGGTCTTGTCTGTTGTTGTCTGGTCTCGTCTCGTCTTGTCTGGTCTTGTTTGGCCTTTTCTAGTGTTGTCTAGTCTAATCTTTTCTAGTCTTGCCTTATCTACTCTTCTCTAGTTTCTAGCTCATCTTTCTGCAATTACAGGTATTAGTTTGCATTTTTTAAATGGAGCTAAAAGGTGCCTGGCTACGGTATCAAACGATAAAGAAAGTAAATTTTGGGATTTAGATGACCTCAGCGATCCTATTTGTTTCGTTACACGTTTTTATACCAGACAACTAATATGGTTGCAAAATTGGCTTTGCACCAGTGAAGGATTCTACGATTATAGAAATTAAGTTGTTTATCCAATAATATCAACCATTATCATTTTTGGTCACCACACACAGTCACCTTGTTGCATACGAGTTCTCAAGTAGGTGCTATAAGTATCAACGTATGCGATAATCTAATTGTGCAAGGCAACGATGTCGGTGAAGTGAGCGGATGCTACAATAAGCATTATTTCCCATTCCAATCAGATTTGGTTTGCAAAAAATATTTTTTTAGGAAACTGAACGTAATTCTCAACGAGGATAGTAAAAACAAAGATAAACATAATTTCTACAAGGAGCGATCATTCCAAGATGCAACATCTTTAAGAGGGCCTTTGCTGACTTGCCCCTGAAAAATTATGCAACAGTTATGAAATATGGTGACTGCGACTTCAAATTCGCCTGGAAATTTAACAGAATTGAAATCAAATCCGTATTTATTAGAATCTGTCAGCTACATAGCAATAAATCCCGACAGGTACAGATTTTTATGCAGTGCAATGGGATACCAATCATGATTCCTAAGGGTATTTCGCTCGCTCTAGTCTTGTCTAGCTCTTTCTAGTCTTGTTCAGTCTTGTCCAGTTTTGAACATTCCTGTCCAATCTTGTCCAGTCGTGTCCAGTCTTGTCCAGTCTAGTCTAGTCATGTCCAGTCGTGTCCAGTCTTGTCCAGTCTTGTCCAGTTTGGTCCAGTCTTATCCAGTTTTGTCCAGACTTGTCCAGTCTTATCCAGTCTTGTCCAGTCTTGTCCAGTCTAGTTCAGTCTTGTCTAGGCTCTTTCAGTCTTGTCCAGTCTTGTCCAGTCGTGTCCAGTGTTGTCCAGTCTTGTCCAGCTTTGCCCAGTCTTGTCCAGTCTTGTCCAGTTTTGTCCAGCCTAGTCCAGTTTTGTCCACTCTCTTCAAGTTTTGTCGAGACTTGTCCAGTCTTGCCCACTCTTTTCCAATCTTGCACAGTTTTGTCCAGTTTAGTCCACTTTTGTCCAGTCTTGTCCAGTTTTGTCCAGTCTTATCCAGTTTTCTCCAGTCTTGTCCAGTCCTGTCCAGTCTTTTGCAGTCTTGTCTAGGCTCTTCCAGTCTTGTCCAGTCTTGTCCAGTCTTGTTCAATCTCAACCAGTCTTGTTCAGTCTTGTCCAGTCTTGTCCAGTCTTGTTCAATCTCAACCAGTCTTGTTCAGTCTTGTCCAGTCTTGTCCAGTTGGATTAATGAACTGTATTCTTTTGTAAACAACATTATATATCAACAGTTTTGTTTCCGTCCCAGTCTCTTGGATTATTAGTAATCTAGGATCATGATTGTCTAAAAAACATTGTTAACGCGTATCAAGCTGTTTTTGACATTTTTGCTTCTATTTAGTGATAAGTTTGTTAATAATTAATAAGTTTATAAAGCGTTAATACAAAAAATGTGATTGAAATTAAAATAAAAATCCATTGGTCTAAACATAATTGACTTTGAAAATATACTATTGTTGAAAATTACTAAAGGTTAGTACTGCCTAGTTTTGTTTAATCTTATCTAGTCTTGTCTAGTCTAATTTAGACTTGTCTAGTCTTGTCCAGTCTGGTCCAGTCTTGTCCTGTCTTGTCCAGTCTTGTCCAGTCTTGTCCAGTCTTGTGCAGTTTTGTCCAGTCTTTTGCAGTCTTGTCTTGTCTTGTCCAGTCTTTTCCAGTCTTGTCCAGTCTTGTCCAGTCTTGTCCAGTCTTCTTCAGTCTTGTTCATTCTTGTCCAGTCTTGTCCAGTCTTGTCAAGTCTTTTCCATTCTTGTTCAGTCTTGTCCATTCTTGTCCAGTCTTGTCCATTCTTGTACAGTCTTGTCCTGTCTTGTCCAGTCTTATTCAGTCTTGTCCAGTCTTGTCCAGGCTTGTCCAGTCTTGTCCAGTCTTGTCCAGTCTTGACCAGTCTTGTCCAGTATCGTCCAGTCTTGTCCAGTCTTGTCCAGTCTTGTGCAGTCTTCTCCAGTCTTGTCCAGTCTTGTGCAGTTTTGTACATTCTTGTCCAGTTTTGTCCAGACTTTTCCAGTCTTGTCCAGTCTTGTCCAGTCTTGTCTAGTCTGTCTCGTCTTGTTTGTTTAGTTCCTTCCTTATAGTTTTGTCTGTGTAGTCTTGTAGGTCTAATCTTCACTATTTTCTATTTTTTTTATTAAATGTTTTTAATTTTCTATAAATACAATATTTTATTATAAATAAAAAATTTAAGATTTTTTGTTCATTACAGTAATTAAACCTTAAATTGAACAGAAATTTGCAAACATATTGGCAATTACCTTGTTTGAAGCAAAGCAGAGAAATCTTGGGATGTCCTTGAGCACTTGAATTAAATCACTGAAATTTTTCATCACTATCCAAACCGAACCAAGTTTTTATGGACTGCAATGAAAAATCAAGTGGAATTTGCGAAATAAAACATCTCGGTTTATTAATATTCAGTTGAGAAAATATCTGATTAACTTAATCGTAATTGTTTTTTTTAACAAATCTTCATTTCGTGCTTTGATGTTGCGAGCGTGATTTTACTTTTGCAAATTCCAATCAAGAAAATTTGTTTTAAAGATGGTTACTAATTAAAATCGAATATTCCAGCGAAAACATATTAATTAACAGAGCTATAAAAAATGTACTTACTTTTTATACACATGAAACTGCAAAATTTATAAATCAATTCGAATTATAAATCGACCCGAAACAATTACAATCCGCCATATTGTTTGCTACGTCAAAATTAACAGATCAAAAACACCTCTGGCCGAAAGTCAGCGCCACCCGAAATCCCTATTGAACTCATTAGCCGGGTACGGATTTTTGACATAGATTGTATACTGAAATAGCAATAACATTTTCTCGACTAATTAGCCAATAGGAATGCAAGTGCAAAATGTCTGAAGAAATAAATTGACCGATACACCTCGGGTCGAAAGCCAATACCAACCGAAATCCCTATTGAACTCAATAGACTGTAAAAGGAAACAGCCACTAATACGACAAATCCCCGGGATTAATTAGCAAATAGTGTTAAATAAGATTCTGAAATTTTAAATGTGCCGCCAAAAATACCTGATTGTTTTGGTTGGTAATATAGATCCCTAGAGTTAGTTGATAAATAATTGATTGTTAAGAACATTGTGTGTGCGGTTTATTATTGTTAATAAAACATTTTAAATAAAAATCATCCTTTCTTATAAAACGAAAGTGTTCGTTCGACAAAACGAACTTTCGAATAAAAGTTCAATTCTAACAAATAGGAACGCGACAAGTGGCAAATCTTCAGCAAGCGCGAATATTAGAACAAACAATTACGTTTATGAAGACACAATAACTATGGCATTAAGAAAATAAAATTATAGACATTTATATTTATAAATAAATGTTTCTTTGTAAAAATCGTATTATGAATACCTGTAAAAGAAATGCAACGATTTGTGTAAGTAAATGTGGTTCGAGCCTTGTTTTGTGTAGTTTTTGTGAGTCTACACGGCAAAAAAACATTTTTTTTATTCTCGGAATCCGAACGTCGGGATGATAACATCGCGTGGAATTAAATGCATTCAATTTTTTTGTGGATGGAGTGAAAATTAAGTCAGTAGAATATGGACTGTATTGTGGTGAGGTTTGTGTAGTGCGGTGGTAATTTGTGTAGTGTTGTGATTCTTCTCGATCGAGGTAAGATTTTCAAAACTAATTATCTATAAATAGTAATCAATCATTTAATAACATGCGGTAAGATTATTAAAACTAATTACCTATAAATAGTAATCAATCATGTGATAACATGCAAGAATGCAAATAATAAATTTAAACGAATTTTGTTACTACATAAAACCTGCAATTCACAATTTATTGTTTATTATGTTTCTTGTATCAATTTTAAAAAACTTATATGGATTGAATTGAAATGTATTCATCCACATAAATATTTTAAGAATGAATGAAGATTCTTCTTGATTCAGTAATAGTCTTGTCTAGTCTTGTCTAGTCTTGTCTAGTCTTGTCTAGTCTTGTCTAGTCTTGTCTAGTCTTGTCTAGTCTTGTCTAGTCTTGTCTAGTCTTGTCTAGTCTTGTCTAGTCTTGTCTAGTCTTGTCTAGTCTTGTCTAGTTTTGTCTAGTCTTGTCTAGTCTTGTCTAGTCTTGTCTAGTCTTGTCTAGTCTTGTCTAGTCTTGTCTAGTCTTGTCTAGTCTTGTGTAGTCTTGTCTAGTCTTGTCTAGTCTTGTCTAGTCTTGTCTAGTCTTTTCTAGTCTTGTCTAGTCTTGTCTAGTCTTGTCTAGTCTTGTCTAGTCTTGTCTAGTCTTGTCTAGTCTTGTCTAGTCTTGTCTAGTCTTGTCTAGTCTTGTCTAGTCTTGTCTAGTCTTGTCTAGTCTTGTCTAGTCTTGTCTAATCTTGTCTAATCTTGTCTAGTCTTGTCTAGTCTTGTCTAGTCTTGTCTAGTCTTGTCTAGTCTTGTCTAGTCTTGTCTAGTGTTGTCTAGTCTTGTCTAGTCTTGTCTAGTCTTGTCTAGTCTTGTCTAGTCTTGTCTAGTCTTGTCTAGTCTTGTCTAGTCTTGTCTAGTCTTGTCTAGTCTTGTCTAGTCTTGTCTAGTCTTGTCTAGTCTTGTCTAGTCTTGTCTAGTCTTGTCTAGTCTTGTCTAGTCTTGTCTAGTCTTGTCTAGTCTTGTCTAGTCTTGTCTAGTCTTGTCTAGTCTTGTCTAGTCTTGTCTATTCTTGTCTAGTCTTGTCTAGTCTTGTCTAGTCTTGTCTAGTCTTGTCTAGTCTTGTCTAGTCTTGTCTAGTCTTGTCTAGTCTTGTCTAGTCTTGTCTAGTCTTGTCTAGTCTTGTCTAGTCTTGTCTAGTCTTGTCTAGTCTTGTCTAGTCTTGTCTAGTCTTGTCTAGTCTTGTCTAGTCTTGTCTAGTCTTGTCTAGTCTTGTCTAGTCTTGTCTAGTCTTGTCTAGTCTTGTCTAGTCTTGTCTAGTCTTGTCTAGTCTTGTCTAGTCTTGTCTAGTCTTGTCTAGTCTAGTCTTGTCTAGTCTTGTATAGTCTTGTCTAGTCTTGTCTAGTCTTGTCTAGTCTTGTCTAGTCTTGTCTAGTCTTGTCTAGTCTTGTCTAGTCTTGTCTAGTCTTGTCTAGTCTTGTCAAGTCTTGTCTAGTCTTGTCTAGTCTTGTCTAGTCTTGTCTAGTCTTGTCTAGTCTTGTCTAGTCTTGTCTAGTCTTGTCTAGTCTTGTCTAGTCTTGTCTAGTCTTGTCTAGTCTTGTCTAGTCTTGTCTAGTCTTGTCTAGTCTTGTCTAGTCTTGTCTAGTCTTGTCTAGTCTTGTCTAGTCTTGTCTAGTCTTGTCTAGTCTTGTCTAGTCTTGTCTAGTCTTGTCTAGTCTTGTCTAGTCTTGTCTAGTCTTGTCTAGTCTTGTCTAGTCTTGTCTAGTCTTGTCTAGTCTTGTCTAGTCTTGTCTAGTCTTGTCTAGTCTTGTCTAGTCTTGTCTAGTCTTGTCTAGTCTTGTCTAGTCTTGTCTAGTCTTGTCTAGTCTTGTCTAGTCTTGTCTAGTCTTGTCTAGTCTTGTCTAGTCTTGTCTAGTCTTGTCTAGTCTTGTCTAGTCTTGTCTAGTCTTGTCTAGTCTTGTCTAGTCTTGTCTAGTCTTGTCTAGTCTTGTCTAGTCTTGTCTAGTCTTGTCTAGTCTTGTCTAGTCTTGTCTAGTCTTGTCTAGTCTTGTCTAGTCTTGTCTAGTCTTGTCTAGTCTTGTCTAGTCTTGTCTAGTCTTGTCTAGTCTTGTCTAGTCTTGTCTAGTCTTGTCTAGTCTTGTCTAGTCTTGTCTAGTCTTGTCTAGTCTTGTCTAGTCTTGTCTAGTCTTGTCTAGTCTTGTCTAGTCTTGTCTAGTCTTGTCTAGTCTTGTCTAGTCTTGTCTAGTCTTGTCTAGTCTTGTCTAGTCTTGTCTAGTCTTGTCTAGTCTTGTCTAGTCTTGTCTAGTCTTGTCTAGTCTTGTCTAGTCTTGTCTAGTCTTGTCTAGTCTTGTCTAGTCTTGTCTAGTCTTGTCTAGTCTTGTCTAGTCTTGTCTAGTCTTGTCTAGTCTTGTCCAGTCTTGTCTAGTCTTGTCTAGTCTTGTCTAGTCTTGTCTAGTCTTGTCTAGTCTTGTCTAGTCTTGTCTAGTCTTGTCTAGTCTTGTCTAGTCTTGTCTAGTCTTGTCTAGTCTTGTCTAGTCTTGTCTAGTCTTGTCTAGTCTTGTCTAGTCTTGTCTAGTCTTGTCTAGTCTTGTCTAGTCTTGTCTAGTCTTGTCTAGTCTTGTCTAGTCTTGTCTAGTCTTGTCTAGTCTTGTCTAGTCTTGTCTAGTCTTGTCTAGTCTTGTCTAGTCTTGTCTAGTCTTGTCTAGTCTTGTCTAGTCTTGTCTAGTCTTGTCTAGTCTTGTCTAGTCTTGTCTAGTCTTCTCTAGTCTTCTCTAGTCTTCTCTAGTCTTCTCTAGTCTTCTCTAGTCTTGTCTAGTCTTGTCTAGTCTTGTCCAGTCTTGTCCAGTCTTGTCCAGTCTTGTCCAGTCTTGTCCAGTCTTGTCCAGTCTTGTCCAGTCTTGTCCAGTCTTGTCCAGTCTTGTCCAGTCTTGTCCAGTCTTGTCCAGTCTTGTCCAGTCTTGTCCAGTCTTGTCCAGTCTTGTCCAGTCTTGTCCAGTCTTGTCCAGTCTTGTCCAGTCTTGTCCAGTCTTGTCCAGTCTTGTCCAGTCTTGTCCAGTCTTGTCCAGTCTTGTCCAGTCTTGTCCAGTCTTGTCCAGTCTTGTCCAGTCTTGTCCAGTCTTGTCCAGTCTTGTCCAGTCTTGTCCAGTCTTGTCCAGTCTTGTCCAGTCTTGTCCAGTCTTGTCCAGTCTTGTCCAGTCTTGTCCAGTTTTGTCCAGTTTTGTCCAGTCTTGTCCAGTCTTGTCCAGTCTTGTCCAGTCTTGTCCAGTCTTGGCCACTCTTGGCCACTCTTGGCCACTCTTGTCCAGTCTTGTCCAGTCTTGTCCAGTCTTGTCCAGTCTTGTCCATTCTTGTCCAGTCTTGTCCAGTCTTGTCCAGTCTTGTCCAGTCTTGTCCAGTCTTGTCCAGTCTTGTCCAGTCTTGTCCAGTCTTGTCCAGTCTTGTCCAGTCTTGTCCAGTCTTGTCCAGTCTTGTCCAGTCTTGTCCAGTCTTGTCCAGTCTTGTCCAGTCTTGTCCAGTCTTGTCCAGTCTTGTCCAGTCTTGTCCAGTCTTGTCCAGTCTTGTCTAGTCTTGTCTAGTCTTGTCTAGTCTTGCCTAGTCTTGCCTAGTCTTGTCTAGTCTTGTCTAGTCTTGTCTAGTCTTGCCTAGTCTTGTCTAGTCTTCTCTAGTCTTCTCTAGTCTTGCCTAGTCTTGTCTAGTCTTGTCTAGTCTTTTTTAGTCTTTTTTAGTCTTGTCTAGTCTTGTTTAGTCTAGACTAGTCTTGTCTCCTTCTTGTCTTTATCTAGTCTTTTCTCTTTCTTGTCTTGTCTATGTAGTCTACTAGTTTAAAATATATTTATTTTTATTTTAATTCTCTATAGTGCTAACTGAATTGGACTAGATGTATTAGATTGTGCTTTCCATGGTCCACATATTTATTATAAGTTACTAATGTAATTCAAGTTCAATAAGAAATTGTTGCAACTTGAAGTTGTCGCAATACGAAACCGCAACGTGAAGTTGTCGCAACATGGAGTGGTTTCAACATGAAGTTGTAGCAATATGAAGCTGTTTTAATGTGAATTTAAAGATAAAATGTAGATTCGAGGTGAACAAAATCTCTTCTTGTAGTTGAAACTAGATAGATTGTTTCGATCTAGTCGGTTCAACATGAAGTTGTTGCAACATGAAGTTGTCGAAATTCGAAGTTTCAACTTGAATTTGTTTCAGACAAGACAAGACTAGATAAATAAGTTTTAGACGAATAAGACTAGATGGACAAGACTAGACAGACAAGACTGAATAGACAACACTTGGACAGACAGGACTGGGATATACAAGACTAGAACAGACAACACTAGTACATACAAGACTAGGACAGACACGATTAGGAGAGACAGGACTGGAATATACAAGGCTAAAACAGAAAGACTAGGACATACAGGACTAAGATATACAAGACTAGGACAAACAAGACTAGCACATACAAGACTAGGACAGACAAAACTAAGACATATAATACTAGGACAGACAAGACTAGGACAGACAAGACCAGGACAGACAAGACTAGGACAGACAAGACTAGGACATACAAGACTATGATAGACAAGACTAGGACAGACAGACTATGACATATAAGGCTAAAATAGAGAAGACTAGGACAGACTAGACTAGGACATACAAGATAAGGATATACACGAGTAGGACAGACAAAGCAAGGACATACAAGTATATGACAGACAAGAGTAGGACACACAAGACTAGGACTTGCAAGTCTAGGACAGACAAGACAAGGACAGACAAGACTAGCACAGACAAGACTAAGATAGACAAGAATATTACAAACAAGACTAAGACAGACAAGACTAGGACAGGCAAGACTAGAGCAGAAAAGGCAAGGACAGACAACACTGGGACATACGAGACTAGGACAGACAAGGCTGGGACAGATAAGACTAGGACATACAAAACTTGGACAAATAAGATTAGTAAAATTAAGACTAGGACAGACAAAAATCGGACAGACAAGAGTAGACAGACTAGACAGACAAAACTACAGACAGACAAGGCTAGACAGACGAGAGTTCAAGACAATAATAGAGATAGTCAAATATCTCAGATATTGGTCTTGTCTGGTCTTGTCTTGACTGGTATGTCCGGTCTTGTCTGGTCTTGTCTGTTCTTGTCTAGCCTTGTCTCGTCTAGTTTCATTTTGTTTCGTCTTGTCTGGTCTTATCAGGTCATGCCTGATCTGTATGGTATTGTCTGGTCTGGTCTGGTTTTGTCTGGCTTTGTTTGGTTTTATCTGGTTTTCTTTAGTCTTGTCTGGTCTTATCAGGTCATGTCTGGTCTAGTATGGTCTTGCCTGTTTTTGTCTCGTCTTGCCTGGTCTTGTTTTGTCTTTTCTGGTCTCGCCTGATCTCGTCTGGTCTTGTATAGTTTTGTTTTGTCTTATCAGGTCACGTTTGGTCTTCTCTATTCTTGTCTGGTTTTGTCTGCTTTAGTCCGGTGTTGTCCGTTCATATCTGGTTTTCTCTGTTCTTGTCTTATCTTGTCAGGTCTTGTATGGAGCTGTCTGATCTTTTCAGATCTTGTAACCATAAAAATAGAAGTTGTACAATTGTTTAATCGTTCCATGTCATTCTTCATCAATATTCTTATAAATATGCTAGAAATATTCACTAGAAGAGATAGACAAGCAAGAATCTCAAACTAAGAAAGATTTTCATAGGTTGTTTCAATTCAGCTAATTATAAAATATTTTAAAATTGCATTGCATTTTTCAACTATACAATGATTAGATGTTTGGTACAAAATGCCGACATATCAAATATTCCCGGTCACACTATCTTCCCTCATCACTCTGGTATATACGATTTTCTTTATAATTGGACTGATCAGAGTAAAGGCACGCTGTCGAATTTCCGCCTATTCTGAACCTCCTTCATATTGATGGCTAAATCGTAATTGACTGGATTAGATTACTTTTAAAGTCTTATATTAGTTTAGACATATTCATAGAATTATAGTCATAATATTTAAGAACATTATTTGGATGTAAATTAGTTGCATAATATGTAACTACAGGGTGAACTAAAGTCAATGTCCCAGCTCTATTATAAGAAATGCAAAAAATGGGAGAAAAAATCTGAAAAGGGGTTCTTAAAGGAGATTGATTAAGGTCCATTTTAAGTCGAATTTATATATTTTTGTATACGTGGATATTGCCGTCATCAAATTTTATTTTTTCTGAAACATATCTATATTTTGGCATATTTAAAGGAGCTAATTTTTCTAAACAAATTTAATTCAGAAAAAAATTTACTATATTTTCAAATTTTCAAAAATTATCAAAAATTTGCAATCGTCACGATTTAAACAAATAGCCTTTCGAAACAAATAGCAATGTCTTGTTTTAATATGAACCAGGTTTTATCTCGCGCTATATTCATTAAACAAGTTAAACAACTGATAGTTAAGAAGTCAGTTAATAAGTTTTTGCGTCATGATTTTATTAAATTGTTTTACTTTGAAAAACATTCATACACAACGATAAAGTCGACCTGTTATTACTTTACGGGGAATCTCAAAAGAATCCGAGAAGACGAGTTCAGTTATGCATAACGTGACCATTTATTTTTTTCGTCAGAGCGGGACACCCGCAGAATTATGTAAAAAAAGCTATTTTTACTAGGTATTTTACTAGCGTTTATTAGGAAAAAAATGAATAACCCTAAGTATCAATAAAGATCTTTAGATGATTTGTTGATGATAGTCTTGGTAATCGAAATGGCTTTCAATACTGCGATATTTACTGTGTTTGTCACTTGTCCATATTTTATTTATTAGAGAAAAAACTATTTCGACTGGTGCGTTACTTCCCGACAGACACATAGCGTTCTCAATAATTATACGAAAGTTCGTACAGTTAACGTTGCTAACACTGAAATACTGAAATAATTCCACCCACCGGTTTTCAGCAGGAGCATTCTCAGCATTCTAGCTAGTAATTTTTTCATCTCTAATGTAGTTTGAAATTAGCGAAAACTCGTCGAACACTTCCGTTATCTTGACTGCTGCTAATAAATCTATTTGTGATCAGCAAATCCATCCCATTCTTCCCACGTGAGTATTTTTGACAAATTTACCCATTCTATCGTTTCAAGTTCTGCGTTAAATTGACACCACTGCTCCGTATTCCTGCTAGTATTCTTTACTCGTTTTATAAAACCCAGACGCCCCAGTTTCTACATCCTGCTGATCGCCAGCAGTGTCGTTTTCTTGTAAGTTTACTAAAACATTTTGGATAGTTTGAGGAAGAAAAAGCGAATTCTCCAGGTGCCAGGTTATCTCGAATCAATTTCAGTCACGTATTGTCCCTCGATTTTCAACATGGCTTTGTGAAAAGTCGCTGCCTGTACATGCAAAAAATGTAACCACAATTCAGAAATGGGATTTTCGAAATACATTTTCAAAATATTTGGGCATTTTTCGATGCTCAGAAAATAGCTTTACAAAGTCTGGAACATTTTTAGAACTCTCTCAAGCGCGGGCATCAATGCAGGCCCCCGTGTTTTATTGTAGCCCTGCAGTTTGTGATACTCTGTGTCAGTTGAATCACAGAACTCTTTCAAAGCTTCTACTCGAAATGTTGATGTAGAAAAAAGAATAAATTTTCATGATTCAACAGGGAGACTTCACATCCAAAACCAGTGAGCTGTCTTCCGTGTGATTTGTTCAATTTTGCGTAAACATTATTTCCTCCATAATTGCAGTTTGTATTATCAACACAGAATTAAAAAAAATCTTATTCATATCATTGCAAGGCAATACTTCCGTTAAATAATGTTTCACCTGGCTGTTCTCGAATCACCAAAACCTTGACTTTGACCCCTTCTTATGGTAAAAAATAGCGGATTAAAACTTGGAAAAATTTTATCCATTTTAAAATATGAGCCAAGATTTGACGCATATTTTAATAAAGTAATGCAGTGTGCTTCGCCTAGGTCCTCTTTCAATTCATCGTTTGCCCTAGAGGCCAACACATTTACAATAGCCTGAGATTTTTTACGAGCACATCTATCTAAATTTTTGCTCAATACATGTTTGCATTAAATAAGAAACACAGTCAAAATCTGTGATTTTCTTGCACCGTATGAAACGCCCACGTACCCTCCGCTTCAGCTATATGCAAATCTTTAGAAGTAGGCAAATCGGTTCTTTAAAGAAACGCAAGCATTGACGAGCTTGACGCCGTAGCTTTTCCGATTTTTCCGATTTTTTTCCGATTATAAATGTTTATTGATATCGTTGGCTAATACTAAAATCAGTACGATAGTTTTGGCATGTAGCGTTTGCTGTAGATGTACCACTACTTTCTTTTATAAACGGATCGTTGTTTTGCAAAATAATATTAAATTTACACTGGCGTTTAGGCATTTTTGTTATGGTACAATGGCAACTTAGAACTTAAAGCTCCGCGTTTAGTTGTTTACTGAGTGGAGCATTTATCACGCTTATAAATAAAATCCAGTCCATTCTGATGGTTCTAATATAAAATTAGTCTATATTAGATGTACAAGATTAATTAAAAATGCAAATTTATGTGGAAAATATATATGTATAAAATATATAAATATATATATATATATATATATATATATATATATATATATATATATATATATATATATATAAATATATGTATATATATACATATATTTATATATATATATATATACATATATATATATATATATATATATATATATATATATATATTTATATGACAAATGTGCAACATTTTTTTACAAATTCACAACCGATCTTCGTCAAAATCAATGAGCATTCTTCATCATCACAGACAATATCGTACTTGTAAAAACTTTCATCTCTTAATACAAAAAATAGTTCATTTCTATTCAACGTTCTTTCTTGCAAATGGTGGTCATCACGTCTACCTGGAAAAAGGAAAATGTAATTCTCAGTAAGGTGGAACGATGTGGAGTAGATTTGCTTTTCTAGAATTAACAATGTTTGTTTTATTTTACAAAATATTTAATTTAACGGAACAATGCGGAACTTTTTTTAAAAACCAATTTTTTGCAGTTTATTACAAAAAAATTTTAATTTACAATAGTCGTTAACAAAACTTTTTTTTAACCGTATTAATTAAAACTTTCTACAAATTTGATATTATTACAAAATAAATACATACTTGAAGTTATATTCTCCATATTTAAATAGTTCACAATTTTCTAACACAAACACAAAACAGACGTAGTTACTTTGTTAAAAATCCAGCGCAACTACCTAATTCTTTTTTGGTACCTAAGGGACAAGAGCGATGTTTAACTTGTTCCCACAGCCAATGGAATTGGTTTTTTGCATTTATTTGTTTATAGTATTATGGATGGGTTCTCTAACAATACATTTTAAGTGGTTTCGCTTAATAGTGAGACATTGTAAAATTTTGTTTTTGTCGCCGTAAATTCGCAATCCGTCCCAGTGTGCGCCGCTTCGGTCACGCGTTTACACCTTAGTAAGTAGATACCTACCTACCCGCGAAAGCGGGACGTTTTTGCCCTCGCTGGGGACAGCGGGACAGACAGCCTGAAAGCGGCACTGTCCCGCCGTTAGTTATGCACCCAGAAATACCCTGAAATTGGAACGCAATGTATATGCAAATTATAATAATTATTAATAATTATAAAAATATTATAAAATATTTTACTTACTATATGGTTATTAACTTCAAATTAATCTTTTTAAATTCAAATTATACTTTTTTAAATGCGTATGAAACTTTTTTAAACCCAAATGAAACTATTTTAGAAACTTACGTATTAACGCCATCACCGCTACATTTTTGATTGCCGCCAATATACATCTAAATTTTTTATGATAGATCATAAAATAAAATGTTTTATTGAAAATTAAAACATTTTTAAAACTCAAATTATTTTTTAACCCCGGTTAGATTAGCTTGCCCGCCGCGAAGCGGACAGATGAATCAAGACAATATACGCGCGGCAGCGCGAACTCTCGATGCAATATATAGCGGTGGTGGCGTTCATACGTAAGTCCCCTATTTTAAATTCAAAAAGACCATTGCTTATCCATTATTTTCAACATCGTTTTTTCTACACAAATTAAAATATAATTGTTTGAAGTAAGTTATTATAATTATATTTATTTGAAGTCTTAATTAAAAATGAATATCAGTACATTTTACGGAGAAGAAATGATAAATAAAACCAATAACAATTATCGCCGGTTAAGACATGTTATAGAATGGCAGATGATGGCAGATAGATGGAAAATGCAGATGAATTCTTTGATTTGATTGAATCTGTTCGTCGTGAAAGAAACCGTAGAGGTAATTATTCTAAAACAAGTTTAGACAAAAAGGAGATTTTTATAAAATGTTATGAAGAAGGTAAAACAATTGCAGAATCAACATAAATAGCAGCTAATAATAAAAACACCGCTAAATCTATAATTAGACGTTATAAGAAAGACGGATGTGAGATGGTTAAACGATATCGTGGTCGAAAAAGGAATAATAAATTATCTCATAAAAAAATATTAAATCTGAAATATTAAACTATGTGGAGCTAATTATTCAAGAAAGTTCGATTACTTAAAAAAAAATTGAAATTGAAGATATTTGAAAATAAAAACGTCAACTTGACTTTCGACATATGTATCCCTTCTATAATTTCCATTAAGCAATGTACATGCGGTATAGAAAACTAGCGTATAGTCCTGCTATAGTTTGACTATATTTGTGTGACCGCTTCGTTTAGTCCAAAACGATTCGTATAGTTGAACTTTACGAAGCGGTCATACAGCTATAGTCAAACTATAGCAGGACTATACGCTAGTTTTCTATACCGTGTGTAACTAGCTTTATATTGAGTACCGCTCGAGCCACCCAAAATGTGATTTTTTTAAATGTTCAAGGTCAAACGTGTTTATATTGAAAACTAAGATTAGAGTGATTCAACGGCTTTGTTCTCGTTAAGTATCAAAGTATATTGTTTCCCTTTTTTAGTACATAAACAAAATAGTAATAAACAATAAACGAAAAATTAACTTCATACATAATAAAATATTCTTAAAAAGTTTTATATAATAAAACAAATAGCATATTAAGAGACTGATGACGTTGAGGCTAAAATGTATTATACAATAAATGTATTAAACAAGTATTATACAATAGTTTACGTCCACGCACCAGTAATCCAGGACAACAAAAGAGACCAAGAAAGAGTCGAACTTTATTGGCACACACTTAAGAAAACGATGAGAAAAATACCTTAAAAGAGAATTGTGCCTGTTTTTTGAGGCAATTTACCTGCATTGTTGCCACCTCAAGAGAACCAGCAAACAGTGCCATGTCACTCTGAGCAGCCAAATTGATCAGTTCGTGGCGCCAAAGTCTATTATAATATATTTAATTTAAAAATTGATTATATATGTAATATATATTATAACATAATTTATTTAAACATTAATAAATGGAACATTAATGATAAATACATTAATATAACGATAATCGGTTTATTCTTTTCGTCAAAAAGTTTCAAGATAATTTTCATAAAATATTTTCAAAATATAAAATCAATTCGATGGGTAATAAATTAATATTTCAAGGTATAAGAAAATGGTTTATAAATGTTTTTAGAATCACCAAAAAAATTGCATTATGCAAATTACCGATAGAATATGCTCTCGTATTATAAAGATAGAAAAACATAACGGCTCAAGTTTTTGTTTTAAATATACATTTCTATTTGTAGCATTCATTTGTAGCATTTCGTTTGTAGCATGAACACAAGACATTTAGTAACAAACTTGTGAGTGGTCAAAGCCCCGAATAAACTGTTGGTCAATTATCGCGGGAGAGCTTGGAGCTCAGCGATGACCGGGTAAAAGAGATATCGTGTAAAGTGTGCATGCAGACCGTAGCACTACCCCTCAAATATCTTCCACATGCAGACTACTTGAAACATTCAGGTCTCGTCGCCGATAATTAGTAAATGCTACCTGTAATCAACCCACTTTACCAAACTTTTAGCACTGCCATTTCCAAAACGGCGCACACATGCCATCCTGATAATAACGAGCCGAAATAATGAGCATTTTAAAACCCTTAACACATGTTACCACATACATTGCCACAAAAAAATTCAATAACGTTTTACGCAAAGGGAAATTACACAGGCGACATTATATTATGCAAAAAGTTTACCGAAGAAACTATAAAAATGTTTATTAAGGAACTCCAAATAATTAAGCTTCTGTCCAACCACTATCTTTGATGTTTAAGCAAAATTACTAAAGTAAACATATTATATTATTGAGGTATATTTCGTCTTGGTTTTAATATCTAGTTATAAAATCTAGCTTATCCTGTTCTTCAGAATTGTAACAAAAATTTCAGTATTGACGGCTATTCAGATTTAATTGAATAATCGTGTATATTCAGTGCCTAAATCTACTACTGGCTGTTCATATAATTTTTTCTAAGACTTATCTGTGGAGTATTTTCGTATCTAGATTTATCCTATAGCCTTATCTGTCTAGTCTTGACTTGTTTTGTCCATCTAATTTTACTGTCTAGTCCGTCTAGTCTTGTCTTTCTGGTCTTGTCAGTCCGATCTTGTTTGTCTAGTTTTGCTTTTCTAGTCTTGTCGGTCTAGTGCTGTCTGTGTCTTGTAAACATTTTTCTTTGAAAATGCAGATCTCGACTTATTAATTTGAAAATATGGATTATTTGTTATTATATTTAATAACAAGATATCATTTATCAAGATACATTTGCACGTTAATATTTAGTTTAAGCAGAAAATAACAGTTAGTGATATATAATAATATTAAGTGAAAGACGCAACACAGTTGAGACTAGACAGCGAGCACTAGGCAGATATGACTACAGAGACAAAACTGGGCAGACAAGACTATACCAGCCAGACAGGGTACAGATATGATTCTAGAATCAAAATATAATATGTTTGCGAACTAAACATATTTTAACTTAATTATATATAAACGAGTTGTTAAATATTTGTACTCTCTGCATAGCGCTAATTTATTTATCTACAGAAATATCCTACTTAATTAATTAAAGTTAGGAAGAAGGTTGCTAATTAGTTTCTTTCTAATTAATTTCTTTATGAAATGGTGGATTTTTTAATGCCGTGCAAATATTTGCAAGTTTCGTTTTTCAGTTAATTAATTTCAGCGCGCTCTAATTTCGCACATTGTCTTATGTTTATTTATAATTTTATTTAATGTTTTTCCTCATGTAAGGGAATGAAAGAAAATTAGTTACTTCACGGCATTTTTATGCTAAATTAAGACGTAATATTCAATTTTGCATATTTTTCGCTTCGTTTTAACTTAATTTAATTTTTAGTTCATATAAGGAACTCACTTATTATACAGTAGATGCAATGTTCTATTAATACTGGTGCAATAAAGTTGTTGGGATTTGAATAAGGAAGGAGAAATTTTATTAAAAAAATAAATTTTAGATCCTTGAAATTATAATGAAACAGCTTCTTAAAAGGCATCATATTTAATAAATGAATGCAATGTGTGCAAACCATTAAACAAATATTCCCGCTACCATTTTCACACGAAATGATTAAACATTAAAAAGTGGACGCGGCTTGAATAAACTCATTGTAAAAATATTTACGTTTGCCACCCAAACATATGAAGAGTTTTATGTATTTTATCTTCCGAAATAATAAAAATTATAACAAAAATGCATCAATTCTGTTGAAAACTAGCTGTGGAGTAATAATTTATTTGACTAAACTGTCTGTATGTTCATAACATTATGAACAAACACTCGATGTTTCACAAATATTAGTGGACGTGATGGGAATTATTTCATAATAGCGAAACGGGAAAATATCTAGTCGTTTTAACTAAATTACATCGAAATGGAATCATTTTAGGGAAAATATTATTACTATACACGTTCTCTCTCCACTTCTCGCGCTTTCAATTCCTTCGTCGTCGTCAAAAACTTTATACAAAATCACGAATATATTGATTGAAAGAAAATAAGTAGAAAGACAATTGTCTAATTTGAACGCAGTTGAGATAAGAATAAATTTACGGCAAAATTTACACACAAAATCATAGAGTAAATTATTAAAATATAAATTCAGAAGGCAGCTTCAAAATTGTTTTATTATGTAAGTTTCTTAGTTTATTTACTTTTAAATGCAACTGTAATTTTACTTAGGTCGCGTATTTATTTGTCGATGCTCCTGCTTGGCCGTGTCTGAATTTGTCAGATATTGCCTGGTGATGTATCTATAAGACAATTCATTGACATGTATACAGTAAATTATCTGTATCTCGTCAGATCTCTTATTTTGTCTCACGTTGCCTCTTCCTGGCATATATGGTATCATCTGAATAGACCTCTTCCTTAAAAGTTATTTGTGAGCATGTGTCATATAACCAGTGAAAATAACAAAATGTGCCCGAAACGTTCATAATCCCGCCTTTTAAACATGACGGACGACCATTTGCTTAACTATCCGCAAAAAGGTTTTTTATGGTCTTATTTAATCCTTTAATAAGAGTTTTAGAATGTTTATAATTACCTAGACCAGTGGTGGCGAACCTATGACCCGCGGGTCAGACACCGACCCACACAGGCATTTTAAGTGAATCAGATATTGGTTTTAGAACTTTTAGAAATTTCCAATGACGCAACACTTCTATTATTTTCTTATTAAAGTTTCTCAACCACAAAAGAATGAATATTAAATATATCAATATGAAATTTCTTCTCAAATTATTATATTTTAAATATGTGTTATTACCGTGTAATAGGGCTGCCGTTAAAAAAAACAAAAACAAACGATACATATCCTAGATCACAACAAACAGAATAAATGGTTTGATAAATATTTTGTGATTGAAGAAAATAACAGAACTCTGTGCGTAATTTGTTACGGAAAGGTTACTTCACGTATGTAAAAGCACATTTTGAAAAGTTGCATCCTAATCTTGGCTTTTCCACAGTTGAAGAAGGAAAAACTTATTTTTCATTAAAGAAAGAAGAAAATCTTTATTTGTTTTAAAAGCATTTGTGATTCCAAAATAGTAGTTTATGATACAAGTGTGTGAAGAAAGACTCATTGCGATTAAAGAATACTTTGCAAGTCACGCACAACACTCGTGTATCTACCATAAATTATTTTATCTACCAAACATGTTCAAATACTGTTGAATCTACAAAAAAATAAATCTTTTTTACCAATAATTTTGAAAAATTATAATTTTGAGACACAATAAGATTAGAATGTTCAGCGCCTCCGTGTCAAAAATTGCTTACTAGTAAAAGGGCACAGTGACGGGAACACTATTAGGTCATTGTCGATGTAATCTTTTCTAACATAGTTTTAATCTAGATTAGGCTATGGTTAGGTTAAGTTAACTCCAAGCTGAGAGGCCGAGACTTCTTGATTCAAAATAAGAAGCATTAATTCAATTTTAATACACGTCAGTTATTTTCACTACGTCTATGTTTTTTGTTTAGTGACGTGAGTTGTTGCCATAGTAACAACAAACAGAAATCGTTTAATAGTGAAACTCCGTTTGATTTACTTTGGACTTTTACGCACAATTTGGATACTTTTACACACGATTATAATAATGGCAACTTTCACATACAATAATTTACTTATTAATGTGTTTATTTGGTGAGCTAAAAATAAACTACCATTGCTCGCTACGAGAATCATCTTTCAGAAAGAGACTTTGTATAACAAGCGTTTTTAGAGTGCTACTTTATTTAGAGATTTTAAAGAAAAAAACTTGATTAAGAAGCGTATTAGAATTGAAAAAAGGGGAAGCAACCGAGGCGCTAAAGGAGTGGAGAAGGACGAAAGCAAGGAAGAGTGGCTTTATAGAAATTTAGAGAAGATACATAGAAAGATGCAGAGAAAAGAAGAAACAGAAGCGAGAAGAAGAAGAGAGAGAGAAAAATATAAGCAATAAAATCAGAGAAAGAGGTGTGGAAATACATAAACAGGGAGAGAAAGAAAATAGAAACATTGAGCGAGGAGATAAAGATGAGAGAGTGGGAATAACATTTCATGAGACTCCTGGAAGGGAGAAAGGAAGACGAGGAAGCAGAAACAGCAACAGGGAAGACGTACGCAGCTCCAGCGGGTACATAAATCACATTAGAAAAGGTAGAGTTGCAGGCAAAGAAGCTGAAAAAGTAAAAAGCACCGGGGAGAAATGGAATGCAGAATGAAATGCGGATGTATGGGACGAAGGGAATGATAGAATGTTTGATGAAGCTAACGATTGGGGTGTGTTGAGGGGAGGGATTACTGGCGAATGGGTAGAAGGTAATATGCCCGATTTTCAAAAAAGGAGAGAAAACCAAAGTAGAAAACTTCCGGGGAATAACCAAGTTGAATGCACCAATTTTGAGAATAATTTGCGATTTTTTAATACTGAGCAATTTTGATAATGATTTGAGTAAGATATATGTTGCAGATAAGGAAAGAAAATTTTAGAGGGAGCAAGCGGGCCCAAGTCTGTAGCAAAACCAGTTGACGCATTGTTGCTCGAAATTGATACCATTTATAGCACTAAAATGACTAGCGGGTTCAAAGTCGTCGGTCATACTAGACAGTCGGTCATACCAGACAGGTCTAGAATGACCAGTATAGCTATTACTACTAAGCTAACTAGACTAGAATGGACATAGACCTGTTAATTAACGGGTTAAGAATGTCTAGAAATAAACTAACCTAAAATTATTGCTTTCAATTGGATCGTATCAAATGCCTTTTGGGAGTCTATAAATAGGAGGACTAGTGATTCATTGTATGCGAGGGTTTTCTCGATTAGGGTCTTAATACTCTCGAGGTGATCATTAGTTCCAAAATCCTATCGCAATCCGGCTTGCTCTCTTGGTTGGTAAAGCTCAAGTTTGTTTAAGGAGAGTTATAGGGCGGTAATTTTCCAGGTATGCTTTATCTTCCTCTTTATGAGGGAGGGAGCAAGATGGTGATCGCTTGATGCCACTTCTCCGGAATAGTGCTCTCCTGCAGGCAACGCTTAAAGGGTGCCTGTATTTGAGTTTACATTATGTATCATAACAAATAGCAGTAAATTGTGAAAAAAGAAAATTAGATTATATATATATATATATATATATATATATATATATATATATATATATATATATATACATACATATAGGTCTGTCTCGCCAGGACGCGTCAGTCGACAACTAGCCCGCGGTGGGGAAAGTGCCGCAGGCGCGACTCGTGGCTGTTTCGGGATGTATAAACCTTGATGCCTAGGTATTAAGTTTGATTTTATATTACGTATGCTGAGTTATTTAGCATACATAAAATCACTTTGTCAGTTTTGCAAAATATTTTATCAATTAGTGACAGAATTGGTCTTTGAATTTATTTCCATCCCATTGTGGGGCTGCAATGGGATGGAAATAAATTCAAAGAGCTACTGCTTGAAAATTGTTTAGGGATATATGAAAATTTCATATATGTACCCAGCATACGGTTTTGAAACTATGTAAAGAAAGAAACTATGTAAATGTATTCCATTTTATAATTCAAAAGAGCAAAGATGCACTGATGAGAGATGGATCACGAAACGCGTCTGAAGACGCGGCTATTTACTTTGGGTTAAATAGAAGATCTGATCTTAAAAACAATTTTATTTATCTAGTTTCTTTTTTAGTGCCACGAAAGTGAACAAAGTCCTGGTGAATAACGCGTATTAACGAATAATGGTGTTCCCTTCCCTGAAATCCATACGTAAGCCATGTATTACCATTTCCCCTCTTCCAATTTTTTGATTTTTTCGTTTGTTTATTTTTTTGAGCTGTTGTTAAGTATATGTATTTCTAGCATTGTTTTTTCGTTTATTTTTTTATTTCCTTTAGTTCTTCTTTCTGTTCGATTTGTTTTCTTCGTAGTTCTTGTATCTCTTTTTGTATCATTTTCATGTCTTCGCTACCTTTTTTTGTTCTCCTTTAATATGCCTTGTATCGCTTGTAAGGTTTCCATCATTTTCATCATCCACTCCATTATGTTTTCATTTCTATTTTCGCCTTTTTTTGGTGTTCTATTTGGATTTTTTTTTATTCTTCCTCCTCTACTCCTGCTCTCTATTTATCTCTCCATCATTGGTGCTATTACCGTCGTCGCTGTCTATTGGCTTCAACATCTAAATAAGTAGCTCGGATCGACCCCTCGAAAGTGACTCACTTCTTGGTGTCAGCTGTAATTTTTCCTTATCAGGCTCTTTTTCTGGCGATCCGTCAACAGTGTGCGCGCTTCGATGAGAAATTCGCACGTGTTTGTCCTCTGGTAGCAATTAACCTCTCTTGAAACCGGTTTACCTCTGGTTTCTTGGCGTATGGATTTTCTCTTTTTAACTTTTTGCTTTTCCGTTCAGTAATAAGCCTTTGACATCCTTCTTAAAACTTTCTCGAATCTATTTATCTCTATTCGACTCGAAGATTCTGGTTTTTATATTTATTTTTGGTTTGTAGGTGAAAAATCTGACACATATATTTAGTGGACTTTAGTGGTCAAGACAGTGGGCTTCCTTCTCTTTGTAGTCTTAAAAAGGCTTAATAATATTATAGATCTTCGGAAAGATTCATTATATTTTTATATTCAAGCTGAATGAAATTAATGAAAAAATCCAAAACAGGGTGGATTTTAAAAAAAATAAGTTTTTAAGACTAGCCAAGACTGGACAAGACTGGACAAGATTAGACAAAACTAGACTTTAATAATTACCAACAATAGTATATTTTCAAAGTAAATTATGTTTAGACCAATGGATTTTTATTTTAATTTAAAAACAATCTTAGTATTAGCGCTTTATAAACTTATTAATTATTAACAAACTTATCACCAGATAGAAGAAAAATTGCCAAAAATCAGTTTGATACGCGTTTACAATGTTTTTTTAGATAATCATGATTCTAGATCTTGAATAATCCAAGAGATTAGGACAGAAGCAAAACTGTTGATAAATAATGTTGTTTACAAAAGAATAAAGTTCATTAATCCAACAGGACAAAACTGGACCAGATTGGATAAGACTGCACAAGACTTTACAAGACTGGACAAAACTGGACAAGACTGGACAAGCCTGGACAAGACTGCACAAGACTGGACAAGACTGGACAAGACTGGACAAGACTGGACAAGACTGGACAAGACAGGACAATACTGTACAAGACTGGACAAGACTGGACAAGACTGGACAAGACTGGACAAGACTGGACAAGACTGGACAAGACTGGACAAGACTGGACAAGACTGGACAAGACTGGACAAGACTGGACAAGACTGGACAAGACTGGACAAGACTGGACAAGACTGCATAAGACCGGACAAGACTGGACAAGACTGGATAAGACTGGACAACACTGGACAATACTGGACAAGACTAAACAACACTAGACAAGACTAAACTAGACTAGACAAGACTAGATAAGATTAGACAAGACTAGACATGACTAGACTGTATTAATTACCAACAGTAGTATATTTTCAAAGTAAATTATGTTTAGACCAATGGATTTTGATTTAAATTTCAATCACAATCTTAGTATTAGCGCTTTATAAACTTATTAATTATTAACAGACTTATCACTAGATAGAGGCAAAAATGTCAAAAATCAGTTTGATACGCGTTTACAATGTTTTTTAGATAATCATGATTCTAGATTTTTAATAATCCAAGAGATTAGCACAGAGAAAAAACTGTTGATAAATAATGTTGTTTACAACAGAATAAAGTTCATTATTCCAACTGGACAAAACTGGCCAATTCTGGCCAAGACTGCTCAAGACTGGACAAGATTGGACAACACTGGAAAAGACTGGACAAGATTGGACAAGACTGGAAGAGCCTAGACAAGACTGGACAAGACTGGACAAGACTGCACAAGACTGGACAGGACTGCACAAAACTGGACAAGACTGAACAAGACTGGACAAGACTGGAAAAGACTGGACAAGACTGGATAAGACTGGACAAGACTGGAAGGGCCTAGATAAAACTGGAGAAGACTGAACATGACTGGACATAACTGGACAAGAGTGGACAAAATTGGACAAGACTGGACAAAACTGGACAAGACTGGAGGAGCCTAGACAAGACTGGACATGACTGGAGAAGACTGGACAATACTAGACAAGACTGGACAAGACTGGACAAGATTGTACAAAACTGGATAAGACTGGACAAAACTGAAGAAGACTGGAATAGCCTAGACAAGACTGGACCAGACTGGACAAGACTGAAAGAGCCTGGACAAGACTGGGCTAGACTGGACAAGACTGGACAAGACTGGACAAGAATGCACAAGACTGGACAAGACTGGACAAAGCTGGACAAGACTGGACAAGACTGGACAAGATTGGATAAAACTGGATAAGACTGGACAAAACTGGACAAGACTGGACTAAACTGGACAAGACTGGACACGACTGGAGAAGACTAAACTAGACTGGAGATGGCTGGACAAGACTGGACACGACTGGGCAAGATTGGACAAGACTGTACAAAACTTGACAAGGCTGGACAAGACTAGAAAAGACTAGACAAGACTAGAGCGAGCGAAATACCCTTAGGAATCCAGATTGATATCGAATTGCACTGTATAAAAAGCTGTACCTGTTGGGATTTATTGCTAGATAGCTGACAGATTCTACTAAATACTGATTTGATTTCAATTATGTTACATTTGCAGGCGAATTTAAAGTCGCAGTGGCACCATATTTCATAACGGTTGCATAATTTTTCAGGGACAAGTCAGCAAAGACAGTCTTAAAGATGTTGCACCTTGGAATGATCGCTCATTGTAGAAATTATGCTTCTCTTTGTTTTTACTATCCTCGTTGGGTATTACGTTCAGTCTCCCAAAAAAATGTTTTTTTGCAAACCAAATCTGATTGGAATGGGAAATAATGCTTATTGTTGCATCCGCTCACTTCTTCGACATAGTTGCCTTGCATTATAAGATAACCGCATTCGTTGATACTTATAGCACCTACTTGAGAACTCGTATGCAACAAGGTGACGTGGTGTGGTTACCAAAAATCTTTTATATAAACAGCTGATATTGGATGAACAACTTAATTTCCATAATCGTAGAATGCTTCAATGGTGTAAAGCTAATTTTGCAACCAAATTAGTTGTCTGGTATAAAAACTTTTAACGACCCAAATAGGATCGCTGAGGTCATCTAAATCCCAAAATTTACATTCTTTATCTTTTGATCCCGTAGCCAGTCATCTTTTACCTCCATTTAAAAAACGCAAACTAATACCTGTAATTGCAGAAAGATGAGCTTTAAACTAGAGAAGACTAGATAAGGCAAGACTAGAAAAGACAAGACTACAAAAGCCCAGATCTGATCTTCGACAAGGGTTTCATTACCAGATGCGGAAAAATCAAGTTATGCACACTGTCACAGTGTGCATGACTTGATGCAGAGACTGGTGGAATTACAAGATTATCGTAGTCAACATTTTTCATGTTGGAGTTACGATGTTTTCTTTAGGAGTGTCCAGGAAATCAAAATCTTCTTTACATAAATAGGCAATAAAAAATATGCAATGAATGAAATATATAATATGTCGTTATACGAAACTGTGTTTGTATATTTATATTGGAAAAAAAGAGAGGAGATGCCATCTGCACATGATATTTATAAAATAACGTTGATATTTCCTCAGGTCATTACTTTGGAGGGACAATATATTATAAGTAGCAAATAAGAAAGAATAAACTCGTTTGGATGGAAATTTAAAATATATATTTATTCCTATATAAAAATCTTTATATAAAATTATACAATAATATTCAGTGTGATTCACTGGTTACAATAGGTCAATGAGAGAACAAACTGTTTAAATTTTCTGTTAAATTCTCATTGTCCTATTGTCTCTAGTGAATCACACATTCTAATATAATCATTTTGGACATTAACTGCATAATAACCCAATATTATAATGCTAATCAATATTACCACAAAAATTAAAATCTACAAAAAGAAAAACTGAAAAAGATTATATAAGACTTTAAAGATTGGACGAAACTAAACAAGACTTTATAATATTTGATAGGAAGTATAAAACTGTACAAGGCTGTGCAAGACGGTACAAAATTGGAAGACATTTAAAACTGATTTATATTAGACAATATTGGAAAAACTTGGGCAAGTTTCAACAAAACTTGACATACATGACGGGACTAGGCTTTGGAAGTCTTTATAAGCCTGGACAAAGCTGGACAAGGCTGGATAAGTCCGTAGAAACTGCAAAATACTTGACAAAAGTGGATAAGACATGAGAATACTGGACGTCACTTCATAAGGCTTGGCAAGATTTTTCAAGATTAGATCAGAGAAAACTAGGCCAAACTAAACCAAATAAGACTAGATAAGAGCATAGCATAGCAAATAAATCGAGAAGGGGTCTGCCAAAAGTGGATAAGTAGGCAAGATAAGACTAAAAAAGAATATACAAGGCGAGATAAGACTATACAAGATTGAAAAATACCAGGCATGACAAGACAAGACCAAACAATTCCCGGTAATAGCAGATACGACCAGACAGTATCAAACAAAGGTAAACATGTTCAAACAATACCAGACAGTACTATAATATAAAAGCCAGAATCCAAGCCCAAATACCCAATAACCGATAAAGTTAAAAAAAATCTGACAACACGAAACTTGATGGAAACCAGGATCTTGGTTATTTTTGAGGCAAAACTAAATAGTTTTAAGATTTAGTTTATTAGTTTTTATAAACTTTAATATTTTTTTCCATAAATTCTAGCCTGAAGTGTTTTTCATAATCTCTATTGAGTGATTAATGGCGAATAATACTTTCGATAAAATGGAATGTCTTGGAATTACCAAGAGTTACACCATTCTAGTCAATAGACTTTTTACGGTTAGTTAAGCGCATGCGCTTCATTAATAGTGCTTCATTGATGGTGCTTCATTAGTGCATCCTAGAGTTGAATCACACAAGTGTATTCAGTTATGACGATGGTTAAAGTGCCTTAAAGAAAGCAGAACTTGAGAGGTGAAGATAATAATTTTCTTATACAGTTTACCTGCATTGTTGCCAAGAGAATCAAAATACAGTGTCATGTTATCTGCAAGTCTGGTTTTGTCTGATTAACAAAATATAACAAAAGTTGATTTCACATGAAAACGAAATTTATACAAAAATTCTAGCAGTTCTAGGTACCTACATATTAATTTCTGTATAATATTGTAGAGCCAAAAATGGACTACGTAGCAGTGCTTAGATCAAAGTTTTGATATAGGAAACTGTTGAAGGTTCAAGCACTAGAGTTATATGTTTGTACTAGTACAACTTGTATCAGTCGTTTTCTTACACAGCTTCTTTTTAGCACAACTACTAGGGTCAGGATATTCTGTCGCTGTACCACTTTCTGCTTCTAAAGGAAGTGAACAAATGTATGTCTTTATTAACATGATCAATTACTTGGAATCAACCATCACCTCGTCCACATCTTTTAACCTACAAATCACATTTTGTACAAATTTTTGTGTCCTTCACTTAATAAGTTTTCGACGAAATTCGAAGTAAGACTTTGGGAAACTTATAAAATAATATAAATTCTCCGAAAATGATTTTCAACGCGTAGGGTATCACTGCGGCATACTCCATAATAACAACGTTTTTCGTTCTTTTTTTAACTGATAGCGTTGTATATATGCACTGAAATTCTTGTATTATTATTCTAAAGTTTGTATATAACAATTAAAATCGATTAATTGATGAACTGATGATAATAAATTAGTAATCAATATATTTTGTTACGTTAATTACATTAAAAACATTATTTTCACTAGTTATACGTCAAAAAGTGCCCGAAGAACATGGCGGAAATTGATGCATGCGCACAAAAAAAAAGAACTTTGAAAAGGTCTATTGAACTTGCAAATAAACATATTCAAGCTAAATTAAACGTGACAGCAGTTTTTTTAAATACACCTGCGAATATTTGCACAATAAAAACATCAAAATATTTTAAGAAAATTGCATTGTAAAATATATTATAGATTTAAAAAAAAATTAATTTAGCGTGAATTAATATAAAAAATAGTTGTTAAAAACGATACGTGTTTCTATTTATAGAATTA
This sequence comes from Phosphuga atrata, assembly GCA_944588485.1. Classification (NCBI taxonomy): domain Eukaryota; kingdom Metazoa; phylum Arthropoda; class Insecta; order Coleoptera; family Silphidae; genus Phosphuga; species Phosphuga atrata. Next base: position 8,010,550 of record OX155896.1, on the reverse strand, counting down.
TTAAGCATTCTATTTATAATAGCATTCTAGAGCAGGGGTCTCCAAACTACGGCCCGAGGGCCACATCCGGCCCGCGGACAGATTTTGTCCGGCCCGCGGAGAGCTAGCATACTTGAAAACTCCTTTTAGAGAACATATTTTTTATAGCAAATTAAATTAAGTTTACTGACAACTTCAGTATTTTAATTTTATGTTGAATAATTATTAATATGACATCTACATTGATATGGTGATGGGCTAACTACTCATAACATTGTTGTAGGCTTATTGTTATTGTTTTTGTGATAAGTTGGATAAAGAAACACAGAATTGTAATGAGTAAAGACATTTATATTATGCAGAAAATTTAACTTCAGTATATAATAACTACCAAATTATTGAAATGAATCCAACTAACATTTTATACATTTTAAATAAAAACATAACTTATAACAAGCATAATGACATATGAAATACTAATGAGATTTATGAAATTGAGATTTTCCACTGACAATAGTTTGTAGTTGTGGACTAATTTTACTTGTACCAATTATTAAAAGAGATTTAAGATGCTCATCAGTTAATTTAGATCTGTAAACATTTGTTGTGTACTTCATTTTGGAGAAGGTCTTCTCACACAAATAAGTAGTACCAAAAACAGAAAACAGCCCACGAGCAAATTTATGCAAATTATCAAATTGTGTCAGTGGAAGACTCTTATAAAATTCCATATAACAAAGATGAGTTTTGATATTTGTTCTTAATTATATCACTGCACTGTAGATCAATCATTTTCATTTAAAGTTCCGGGGCTAGGGTTTCAATGTCAGTATCAAAAGGATTCTGAAAAATCTTAATTTGATTCGCAATGGCATCAAATTCCGGGAAACGAGTATCAAAATTTATTTTCAAAGCACTCAAAGTTTCGATTGCAAAATCGATAGGAAACTCAGTCTCAGTGGTGTGGCTAAATATTTCACATGTTTTAAAATGTGAAAAACATTTACTTCGTAGTTGTGATTGAAACAGTATCAATTTCTTCCGGAATGATTTGATATTAGTGTATCAATCAATCAAATCAAAATCAATCAAAATAAATGTATTTCTTTTAAATATACAAATACACAATAACAAATATTTACAGAAAATACTGGCAACAGAGGCAGTGCCCGTGCGTAGCCAGGAGTCTTTTAAAACAAATAAAATGTATCTTCTTTTATCTTAGAATGAAAATAAAAACAAAACTTTACTCTGATATAAAATTAAAAATAAAATAATTGAAATAAAATTATTCTTCTCACTGTTATTAATTTTTGGAAAATGTATATAAAAAATATATATATATATATATATACATACACATATACACACACACACACATACACATAAACATATATATATATATATATATATATATATATATATATATATACACACATATATACATATATATATACACATACACATACACATACACATACACATATACACACATACACACATACACACACACACACACACACACATACATACATACATACACACATTAAGAAGTTCTGCTAAATGTATTCGCAACCAGTCGTTCTATTGCACCGCAGTAACGGTTATACCCCATAGACAAGGAGACCTCCTCAGGTAGGCGATTGTAAAGTCTGGGACCCCAACGTGCAACGTGCCTCTCAGCCAAGGAGGTTCGGCTGCGAGGCTCGTACAGGGGCATGCATTGTTGTCTGCGAGTCGCGTGATTGTGGGGCGGGATTACAGGGAAGTCAGACTGGTGCTTATGAATGTATTTTAGAGAATTTAATATAAACAAATTTTGAATATTTAAAGTCCGAAATTCAGTAAAAAGAAAAGCTGAAGGATAGTCAAGTGGTTTTTTTAGACAAATTTTTATTATTCTTTTATACACCAAATTTAGCGGTTCTAGCACAGTCTGACCACAATTGCCCCAACCCACAATCCCATACTCAACAATAGACTTGACCAACGCCAGGAAAACCATTCTCACCTGCTCCCCAGATAGTACAGATCGCAGTTGGACAAACTTATAAATTGTCTTCCTGAGTCTGCAACACATGTAGGAGATATGACAGTCCCACCGTAGGTGTCGGTCCACCATAATGCCTAAATATTTAACGCTATGGACCAAGCGGATTGAATCACATGAGCAAAACTGTTCATAACAACATGTTCTGTGAATCAACAGGCGAAAAGTTTTTGCTGGTTGTCCAGCAGCTGTTAAGGAGAACGGAAGTGCCACAGTCTTATTCACATTAAGACTAAGTAAGTTTGAATCAAGCCATTTTTTTATACTTTTCATTCCCGCTGATGCATTACAAAAAGCTGCATTCCAAGAGGAACCTGAAAAAATAGCTACTGTGTCATCAGCAAAGGAATATAACTTACAATTTGTAATATTCAAATTTAATAAGTTACCTTTACCTTTAAAGTTGTTATAAAAGGCTGCTTACGTACTATATTAGCTAATTTTTCCCTAGCACGAATTGATCTGACAATGCCAGAAGTTATCCACGGTTTGATTTTAGTAAATTTATGCCCACACTTTGGTCTCTTTAGATCATAACTATTATTAAATATGTCTAATAATTTAGTATAAAACAGATCAAAAGCTAACTGTGCATCCGTCTCCTCAAGAACCAATGCCCATGATTCACTTTCAATTCTCCTCCTGAAACATTGTTCATCAAATTTTTGAATTATGTTATTTTTATTCAAAATAGAATTATCAGCGACCCCATGGACATGGGATTCACTAGGACACAGAAAAACTTGTCCCATAGCTACGTCATGATCAGTCGTAGACCATGTCAAAATGGCAGTTTCGAGGGAAAAGTGTACACTTTTTAAAAACAAATGATCCAAACAAGATTGTCTGGTTGGAGTAAACCTGGTACACCCGTAGAGCCACTTAACAAAACCATTTTCATGCATTATATCTAAGTATCTATGCCCTATAGGAGTCAAGTTCTCCTCCAGAATATCAATATTAATATCCCCAAGTACTATATGATTATCGTACCTAACCCCCCTGAGAAAAGCTTCCATGTTATCAAGGAACCCAACGACATTCGTGTCATTCGGGGACCTATACACCGCAGTGCAATAGAACTCTGACTCACGATTACTTACAACAAAATTTAGCGAATTCATATTTTCCAAATCCAAATCAAAAATTTTATAATTAATACCAGATTTTATGTACAGTACAATTCCATCACATTTATTATATTTACCAGGTTTAATAATTTTCTCAAAATTTGGAAGTTCAAAACCATCGTCATTATAGCATAACCAAGACTCTGTGAGAACAATAATGTCAAAATCAACCTCTAGCTTACATAAAAGTACACATAACTCATTAAAATTTTTTCTAATACTTCGAATATTTAAATTTAGGATTTTTAAAGAATTAAAAATAAAAAAATTATGAACTTTCTCAAAATTTTGAAATACTAATGATTTGTTTGAAATTGGATTTAAATGTTCTAGTAATTCACCTATTTCCATTTAGCTTAAAAATATACCTTTGTTTATACTATAAATTTGATTCATTCAAAGAAGAGTTTACAGTTTATCAAGATCACTAACACACTTAATTTGCATTGAACGGTGACCGTCAGTCTTTTTTACAAATATTTTGCCATTTCGGGCCCATATGTACTTGTAGCCCTTATCCAGAGCGAGTCTTCTAGATGTCTTTAATAGTAGTTGAACATCGGGAGCTAGGTGATCATTTGCAAATACACGGCTTTCAGGTAGATTACCATTAATTAAGTGTGCTGAAATTCCAGGAATATTTTTATTAAGGCTACAGACCTTTTTAAAGTCTGACAACCAAACGTCCTTATCTTGACGTCTACAGAATTTAGCAATAATTGGTTTGATTCCACCTTGTACTTTAGATGGTAGCCTATGAGCTGTACTTAGACTACTTGAGGTGAGCTTATTGTTTATGGCTGCCGAGATGCAGTTAAAGATTTCAAAAACTGACTCATTTGGGGTCTCAGGGATCCCTGTTATGATTACATTGTCAATACGAGTGTAGCTCTGGAGGTTAGATAATTCACATTTTAGGCTGGCGTTTTCTTTTTGAAGACTTAGGTTCTCTTTCTTCAAGCTTTGAATTTCCTGTTCATTATTGTCTAATTTCTTCTTAAAAAGATCAAATTCAGCTGATATGAACTCTACAGATTTTTTAAGTTCACCAAAATCTTTTTTGAAATCTGGAGAGATTTCATCACGAATCATGTCCCTGAGGACGGCCCCAATGGCCTTCAGATCACTTTTTGTTAAATTTGACTTATTATTCTGTCCACCTTCAGCCTCTTCTTCATCCTCATCAGAAAATAGATTCTTAGGAATGTTGGGATCAAAAGTAACTAAGCTTTTTCTCCGGTTTGAGATACACTTAGGACACTTCCATTCATTTAACTTATTTGTTTTTTTAAGATACTCTAGATCCTCCTGCTTTGTATTTGAGCACTTAGATGCCGCATGTAAAATGTTTTCACATGCTGAACATCGAATTGATTCACTCCTAGAAACTTTTCCATCACACTTAGCACACTTGGCAACCATACTTTATGATAGTATATAAATTTTATTTAAACTAGATGTATTTTTTATTAAGTTTTACATCTACTACGTAATTCCACCTAGATTTTTTTTTCTTTTTTCCTTTAACTCAAGTATTCAATATTTCGATCTTCGTAGGTTATAAACTCACTGCACGTAAATATTCGCGTGTAAGTCGAAGGTTTTAAATTAAAATTCACGATTAAAGAATACAGTGATAAGCCAGGTCGACTGTAGATAAAGACACCACGCGGCTTCACACCGACCGGTATACAAAAACTAATTTATGATAAGTTATTAAAGATTTTAATAAAACTACTCACAAAATTTATAATGTATAAGTATATAATCCAAGAAATTTAGATATTATTTATATTATTTTCACTTGGAAAACAAAACATTAAACGGCACAAAAGCGGTGTGTCTCGGTTGAACTCTCGAACGAGACTGTATAAATCAGGAAGATGCTGGTTTTCTCCTTGCAATCTCAAATTCAGTTCGTTCACATGTTTTGTCAAATCAACATAGAATGCTAACTTCCACAGCCATGCGTTGTTTTGTAATTCAGTAAGAGGGCGATGCTTTTCATTCAAAAAAATTTCGATCACTGCTCGAAGTTCAAAAATGCGCTGAAGAACTTTCCCACAACTAAGCCAACGTATGGCAGTATGATAAGGTAAATAATTTTCTCCAATCTCTTCAATAAATTGTCGGAATTGTCGGTGATTCAGCCCAAAAGATCTGACAAAATTAACAGTTGATATGACTGGTTTCAGAACTTCAGACAAATCCAAACATTTTCCGCACAAAAACTGTTGATGAATGATACAATGTAAGACTAATGGTTTTGAACCACCGTCATTTTCTACAGCCCTTGACACAAGAGCGACCACTCCTTTATCTTTCCCACTCATGTTTTTGCCTCCATCAGTTGTAATGCATTTAAATTTTTTCCATCGAAGGTTCTTTTGATTAATGGCTATTTCAACTCCTTTAAAAATATCTGTACCAGTAGTTGTGCCAGGAATACTATACATATCAAGAAGTTCTTCATGCACTTCATAGCTTTTATCTACTCCTCGAATATAAATCAACACCTGAGCAGTATCTGACACATCCGTTGACTCATCCAAGGCCAAAGAAAACCACTCAACATGTCAATTTTTGTCGAACAGTTGAGAGGATATATTTTCAGCGATGTTTTATACCCTTCGAGTCACATTGTTTACTGACAGTTTTTAATAAATTTACCTTTTCAGGGCATATTTCTTCGGCTACTGCAATTATGCATTCTTTGATCATTTCTCCATCGGTGAATGGTTTTCCACGTTTTGCAATTTCAAGAGCCACACGAAAGCTGGCGCGAGTTGCAGCCTCTTGTTCAGTTTTCTAAATGAAGATTGCTGCGATTTCAATCCGCGCTTCATAGCTCCGAATTTTTCTGTCCGCAAACTTCCTGTATATTTTGAGTAATTTTGAAAATGTTTTGTTTCATAATGACGTTTAATGTTATATTCCTTGAGAACAACTATGCTTTCATTGCAAATCAAACATAGCGCCTTGTTACTGGACTCAATTACGAAATACTGAATTTTCCACTGATCTTTGAATTTTCTGCATTTACTATCAATTTTTCGCTTCTTTTCCATACTACTAAATCACACACAAAAGCAACAATTCAAATCAAAATGCTGTTACAAAGATGTCTTAAATTTAAACACGCACAAACACGTTTTAAGGAGGTACGCACTATTTTATTTCACAACAGTGTCATAGGAACTGACTTGTGGTTGCGCAACTAGCCTTCTTATATATTCCAATTACTGCCATATAGATGTGAGTGGAAGACACCAGAACTTTCTCGAACCAACGAGATTATTCTGTACGTGCTATTAGCGCCATCTGTTAGCGATAGAAGGTACTACCTATTTCCGCTTGTGTCCACCAGATGTCGTGTCACGTTACTCCTCATGGCTCGTACTCTACAACTAATCTAGAAATTACAGATAATGACAGGAAAATTAATAATATGCAGTGTTGCCGTTTTGCGGACTTTAGTCCGATTTGCAGCCATTTTTAAACGTTGCGTTTGTTATTTCACTTTTTACCACCGGCAACAATGATAATATGGTTTTGGCCCTCGGAACTTACTGGAGTAATCAGTATGGCCCTAAGGCTTGAAAGTTTGGAGACCCCTGCCCTAGACGGTAAAGAGAAAGGAGTTACACCGGCAGAAGTTGCGACAATACTGGGCAAAGATCAAAGCCCAACAGTTGAACAAACGTGGTTCAAAGTCGGCCCATTCGAAACAAGAGCAAGAAGAAGAAATGTTCAATGTATCTCTACGTTTCTTACATTTTTTTGATAAATCGGTTAACTTTTGCAAGTGTTTCTTTTCCCGCAAATGTAGACAAAATATTTACATACTTTTTATCTTTCTAAAGCAATGAGGTAACATCTATGTCATCAATTGTAGTCTTATATTCAATTGAAAGTCCACGTTCCTTTTTTTCAGTTGTTTTACTAGTGGGAATTTTCAATTTGGTGTTTGGTTACGTCGGACTGTATCGAAACATTGCATGCCGTTTTCCGCAAGATAAATTTTCAACTCTAACTCTAAAGTAACTCTAACAAAATTGATTATCAACATAGAGAGCTGATTCATCTGGAATATTAGAAAAAATTTAATTGATATGATCGACAAGACGTCGGATTTTATATAGACGATCTATAAATCGTCGAATTTTCTCAAATCTACTTAGGGGCATAACATTTCTAATAAATACCAAAGTTCTTTGCTACAATATGATCTAACATTTGGCATAGACTCTAAAGGCATATAATATCACTACAGGTGGAAGATTACTGCTTCCATGGTACTTGAATTGTTCTTCATTTAGAAGGATACTTTGGTTTTTTAACATACTTTTCTTCTTGTTGATTTCCCTTGTTCTGCGCTTGATGGTCATAGATCATCGCCGGTATCTCTGCCTCAATTTCTTCATGGTCTTCATCTTCTTCTACACCATTCTTCGTATTACTATCAGCTATCTGTATCTCTGCCTTAATTTATTCATAGTTTTTATTTTCCTCTACACCATTATTACTATCAGCTACTACATAATTTGAATCTGCATCTCTATCATATGAAATTACATAGCCATCATCATGATATTCATCATCATGATTATCTATGCCTGATAAATTTTCCACAATTTCTGCCAATTCCTGGCAAGTAAAGATATATTTACTTGAATTCATAGTGAAATGAGATTGTTCTCTCAGCGCACAATGTTGCAAATCTGCAACAACCGTCATTTTAATTATTACAACTTTTATAGAGCACTTTTGATGGTTTTTATGAATTGTATCGATAATAGCTTACATTTTGTATGTAGAAACAATTTCCTGAACTCAATTTTCTCAAAACACAGTTACCAGCAAACAAGCACTTTCTTATCATAACCGCAAACTGGCTACTTCAGTTGATAGATAAACTATTTTACTAACAAGTACATAGAACGCCAATTAAATAAAAAAATTCGAATCTAGTATCTTTTTGGTGTTTTTAGTGTCACGAAATTGAACAAAGTCCTAGTGAATAATACATAATAACGAATAATGGTGTTCCTTACCCTTGAATCCATACGAGAGCCTTGTATTACCACATTCCTTTTTCGTTTGTTTTTTTGAGCTGTTGTTTAAGTATCTATTTCTAGCATAGCTTTTTTTCCGTTAATTTTTCTTTATGTTCGATTTGTTCCTTTCGCAGTTCTTGTATCTCTTTTAGTATCATTTTAATGTCTTCGCTACCTTTTTTTTTGTTCTTCCCTAATATCCATTATATCACTGATGAGGTTTTCCATCATTCTCTCCATCATATTTTCATTTCTCTTTTCGAATTTTTTTGGTGTTCTATTTTTTTTATGCCTGAAATAACTCTTCTTCTTCTCCTGCTCTCTTCCTCTTTCCATCAGCGCACAGTGGGACGGATTAGGAATTTACGGCGACAAAAATAAAATCCAGTTCATTTTAATGTTTTGTCTCACATATTACCTTATGATGACATTCTATTGATTATAATATAAAATTAATCTATATTGGTATATTATTGGTATTTATCCTTCTTCATCATCACTGACGATATAGTACTTGTAAAAACTGTCATCTCTTAATACAAAAAATAGTTCACTTCTATTCAACGTACTCTCTTGGTCATTCAAATGGTGGTATCTTTCATCAAATGGTGGTCATCACGACTACCTGGAAAAAAAGGTGTAATTTTCAGTAAGGTGGGACGATGTGAACGAGCTTTTTGCTTTTCTAGAATTTCCAATGTTGGTTTTGCTTTACAAAATATTTAATTTAACGGAACTATGCGGAACTTTTTTTAAAAATCACTTTATTCCAGTTTATTAAAAAAAAAAAAAAGTTTTTTTTTTAACCGTATTGATTAAATTTTTCTACAAATTTGATATTACTACACGTAAATACCTACTTGAAGCTATATACACCATATTTAAAAAGTTCACAATTTTCTAATACAAACACAAAACAGACGTAGTTACTTTGTTAAAAATCCAGCGCAATTAATTTCTCTTTGGTACTTACGGGACAAGAGCTATGCTTAACACGTTCCCACAACCAATGGAATTGGTTTTTTGCATTTATTTGTTCATAGTATTATGGATGGGTTATCTAACAATACATTTTAAGTGGTTTTGCTTAAGTATGAGACATTGTAAAATTCTATTTTTGGCGCCGTAAATTCGTAATCCGCCCCAGTCTGCAGCGGTGCTATTACCGTCGTAGCTGCCTTTTGGTTTAATCATCTTAACCCACCACGCTAAATGAGTAGCTCTGGTCGACCCCTCGAAAGTGACTCACTTCTTGGTTTCGGCTGTAATTTTTCCATATCTTAAGCTCTTTTTCTGGTGATCCGGCAACTGTGTGCGCGCTTCGATCAGAAATTCGCACTTATTTGTCCTCTGGTATCAATTAAAACCTCTCTTGAAACCGGTCTTGTTTACCTATAGTTTCTCGGCGTCTGGATTATCACTTCTTGACTTTTTGCCTTCCCGCTCAGTAATAAGCCTTTGACATCCTTCTTAAAACTTTCTCAAATCTATTTAATACTATATGACTCTAAGATTCAGGTTCGTTGTAGGTGAAAAATCTGACACGTCAATTTAGGTTGGCCATCGGCTTCCTTTTCTTTGTAGTCTTGAAAGATTTATTAATATTATAGAGCTTCGGAAAGATTGAATATATTTATATATTCAAGCTGTATTCCGCTGTAATAAGTTGGAATGAAATTAATGATTACCTCGTGTTGGAATTTTTTAACAACCCAGCGAGACGAAACGAGTCAAGACAAAACAAACGATTACGACAGCTAGAGCGAGACCGAGACTACATTTTAGGATGAAAGAAATTGTTGAGCACCGAGTGATGGAGAAATAGTATTCATTTGAACAAGATTGGGTATTTACGTATTAACGCTACCGCAGCGAAAGGTCGCGCTACCGCGCAATATGTGGTCTGGATTTATCTGCTCCATTATAATCTAATCTAACCGTCCATTTTGTTCAAATCTGTAGCTGCGGTGGCATTAGTACGTAAGTATTTAAGACTGCTTGATAAAGCTTATTGCTACGGGATGGAACCTTGCATAGTAGTTCGTTGGCTACTTCTAGGACTAGATTATAACCATGAGTCAAAAGAAAAGAAGTTAGGTAAATAAAAACAAAACAAGTCAATTCCAGTCCTATAAAGAGATATTAGGCAATCTACAACTCTTGCGGGATTTAAATTCGTATTAAAATATTATAAATGTAATATTTTTTTTAATTTATTACCTAACTATGGTAAAAATGCTTATTTAGCTCGTAAAAGAGTTGCATCAGCAATTCGGAGACAGTTTCATTAATGAAATAATTCCAAAACGAGATTATATTAATTCGAACTCTTGCAGTTTATAGCAAGCAAAAAATATACAGAAGAGAAAAATATGGTAATCAGTTCCTTTTTAATGCAACCCCTAGTCCTTGGTTCAAACAAATCTCCAGTTAATGATCCCGTCTTATAATTATTCAACTACATATTTGTTCCGGAATTTGTTAATTTGTTCCGTTTTATTTTTTCCGGTTAATTGATTCGATAAATTTTAGGAATGTGCTATGAAAATTGTGAGGTAGTCATTAGCGAGACATCTAATGAAGCGGTTGTTCTTAATCTGTGTGTCCGTCTGTACTATAACAATACCATTGTGCAATGGTTTGCCTAATTGGTAGATATTGGCTATTTAAGTCTCTTGCTTTACACGCCGAGATTATTCGATATTACATTGGTCAGTTCAAGAATTAAACCGTTTTAATATATGTTCGCTGGCCCTAAGCGTTCGCAAGCTTTAAACCCAGGGAGAACTCATTTTATTTATACGATATGTTAGAAGAGATGAAACGTTTCGGAGGGGTGAAAGTAACGAAAGGGTTTGTTCGGTCGCGTTTGTATATTATCGACATAATCCGCTTACTCCAGGTCTTTGGACTAAAATGCTGCAAGTTCCAACTGTAGAATCTATGTAGTTCTCCTGTTTGAACACTTGCAGAATGCAAACACGACCAGGCGGAAAAAACAACCAGACAAGGCCATACAATTATTGAGAAATAAGACTAGAAAGACAAAACTAGGTCAACAATATTAGACACACGAGGCTAGACAGACAAGAGCAAAGAAACAAGATAAAAGAGACAAGCCTAAACAGATAAGACTAAATAGACACAATTAAACGCAGGATTTTTTTTCCTCTAACCAATGTGGGTCCAGGGGGGTTAGCCCTTAAAACACTGCGGCCTATTGGCCTATTGTATTTCCACACATTGTTTCGTTCATACAAATAGATCCAGTCCCTCTATTAGGTCCAGGATTCTATGTGCCATGTTTTTCACGGGGACTCTCTCAGCTGTAATATCAAGCTTCTGTCTCCTACGTGCGATTGCTTCACAGTGGAAGATTATATGGGCGGCGGTTTCGTCCTCCTCATAGCATAACCTGCACAAAGGTTCATCCTTCCAGATATCCATTTTATGCAGGTATTCTCGAAAAGGGCAGTGTCCTGTAAGTAGGCCTACCACAATTGCGATCTATTTCCTTGGCAGTTGTAGGATTTCAACAGTTAGAGTTTCCAATAGGTTTACTAACATTCGTTTGCTGTGTGTCAGACCATTCAAATTGACCCACTGTAGATGATGCTTAGTTGCTACCCATTTACAGATTTTATTTCGGGTCGTGGTCTTAGTAATATAGGGTCTGCTTTCAGCAATGATGTTTGCATTGCAGGCTCCATCTTTTGCTAGCTTCTCCGCCATTTCATTACCCACCAGTCCCGTGTGGCTAGGCACCCAAGCGAGTGTGACCTTGTTATGCATTTCCAGCGCTTTTAGGTCCTGAAGACATTCCCAAACTGTCTTGGATTTGATTTCGTGACACGCTAGAGCATTAATCGCAGCCTGACTGTCCGTGAAAATGTGGATGTTTCTACTTTTGTAGTCCATTCTCAAATTTTCACGGGCACAGACCATGATAGCGTGTATTTCTGCTTGGAATACTGTGGCATGTGTCACCAGGGGTACAGATAGGCTGTACCCCAGGGGCAGTCCATAGATTCCTGCGCTAGTACCACTGTTCTTCTTGGAGCCGTCTGTATATCAATACAGTCCTCCTTGGCAAGTGGTTATTTGATTGCCTTCTGCCCATCGTAGATGTGTTTTGAAGGGTAGATGGAATGACAGCCTTTTGGGCAACAAATTCCCCTCTATATTGAGATATGATTCTGATATGACATTCGTTATCATGGAGTGTCCTGACTCCGCCAGAGAATCCCTTCTGCCATTGCATATGCATCTGATAGCTCAAATCCTTGCCTTGCTTATGATAAAGATATCCAGGGGAGGAAGGCCTAGAATCACCTCAAGAGCTGCAGTTGGGGCGGTTATTATCGCCCCCGTAATTGCTAAACAGGCCAGTCATTGAACATAGGAGAGTTCTCTGATGGCCTGTTTTTGCTTTACTTTGGTCCACCCTACTGTGGAGCAATGTCAGAATGGGTTTAACTACCATAGTGTATAGCCAGTATACCATGCTTGGTTTCAGTCCCCATGATTTTTCAAGTGTTTTTTTGGTCATCATCAGTGCCATTTTACACTTGTTGGTAGCTTTCTTTAGGTATTGATTCCAAGTCAGTTTGGCATCCAGGATTACACCTGGATACTTGACTTCATCACTCACCTTTAGATGTTCGTTATAGAAAATTGGGGGCTTTAGCCCATCCGTTTTTCTCATTCTAGTGAATGGCACTAGAGTGGATTTTTGGGGATTGACCCGAAGGTCGACCCCCTTGCACCAACTCTCCACCTCGTTCAGTGCTTCTGGCATAAGCGCTGCTAATATACAGGGAAATTTACCCATGATGAGACTATGTCATCCGCATGGTCTTGGGTGTAAAATCCTTTATTATTTAGTGACACAAGCAGGCTATCAACAACCATGTCCCAAAGAGTAGAGATAGAACCCCACCCTGAGGACACCCCTTGATGACAGCAACCAGCATTGTGTCGCTACAGTAGCCTCAACATTTCTACCCTGTACCATAGACCATCTGATTGATGTTTTATTTGCACCATAACTGCGGGCTGCATTGGCTATACTGTCGAAGGAGGTGTTGTCAAACGCACCTTCGATATCAAGGAAGGCACCAAGCGCAAATTCCTTATTTCCTAGTGTGTTATTTATTCTAACCACTAATTGGTGTAGAGCAGATTCACGTGATTTTTCTGGTTTCCTTTAGGCATGCTGATTAGATTGTAGGGGCCTGTCTAACAAGCAGCTCTTCCTCAGATGCTTTTCAACCAGTTTTTCTAACGTTTTCAATAGAAAGGAAGTTAGGCTTATTGGTCTATACCCTTTAGCCTGGGTGTAATCTAGAGGCACGGCTTTTTGTATAAATACCACTTTTACTTGCCTCCAGGGAATTGGCACATTATTTTCCATTTTGCCTCTGTTTAACCAGGGTTCTTAGATCAGGGCTATGCTGATGTTGCCAGCAGCTAAGATTCTGCATAGGGAGGTAGAAGCAGCCACACTATGCTGAAGGTTGATCTGAAGTACCTTCACCAGTGGGCCCGCTCTCTTCCCCATGATTCTGAAAGTGAGCTGATTTAGACCAAAATAGGTTTCGCAGCCATTTTTGGTCAGCTCACTCACGGATGCGGAATCTATGGAGAGAACCTAAGTGGTTCCCTTGGGATCCTCATTACTGCGGGCAATACTCCATTCCTCTACGTTTAAGCCCCTGTTTTGGGTCTTAAGTAGGGGGAGTATTTTAGCTGGCTCCCTCGTTCCAAGGAGTTCAGTTGGAAACCAAATTGCCACCTTGGTAGTATGAACAATATCTCTCGCGGTACCTGCTCTGAGAGTTGCCCCTTCCCAGGGTTTAAGCTTGGCCAACTTCTCCAGGAGTCAGACTTTTGGAGCTTCGTCGGCACAGGTAACGTAGACTACGCCATTGTCGACAAAGCTGTTTATAAAGTGGGGGCCTGTGCCTAGTTTACTGCTACAGATCTCCCTCATTAGCTCTGATTGCAGAAGCTTACCTTGTTCTTCTGTCATCTTTTCCTCAGGGTATTTCTGAAGAATAATAGCCATTTTGCAGGCAGAGAGAGCACCAGGTTTGTTCCACAGCGACCCCTTCGTCCTGGGCCTTGTAGACTCCAGAGGCCGCGGATAGCTCCGTCTGGGAGACGGTGTGCTACCCTCAGACCTCAGCCTTTTGACGACGGCAGCCCCAGACCCACTCCCGGCACTAGTGTCAGTTGGTGCGTCCGCCCCCGCCGCCGGCTTGCCGGTCACACGCAGTTGAGGATCAAGTTTGGCTCTAGCGGCCATTTTTCATCTTCCTGCGTTTGCGACCCACTTATTCTGTACCTCTTTTCTTGCGTTGTTTGCAAGCTCGAGGTAGCAGTGCTTGGGGCACCTTCTGTGGGTCTATTGGTTGATCCACTTCCCCTCAGAGGTAACCCATTAAGAGAAGGAGTCTAATCGCTGCGGCTGTCGTCCTGCCTGGGCAGTGCTCCTCGCATCAGCAACGTCCAAAGGGCAGCACGAAGCTAAGCCCCCGCACCACGACAAGGTGACTTCCATTCGCGGGAGAAACGCAGGATTACAGAGACAAAACTAAATAGCCATGACTAGCGAGACAAAACCAATTAGGGGCTCATGAGAAGAAAAAAAAAAGACTGGAGACAAGATTATAGAGACAAGATTAGAAAAACAAGACTAGACAGACAAGACTAGAAAAATAAGACTAGATAGATGACACTAGATAAGAATTAGGCAGATATCTCTGGTCATTAAATATTCTAAGTGATAGAAAGTCTAAATTGCCAAATTAGATAACCAAGATTAGATCGAGAACACTAGATAAGATTAGACAAAGCAAGGTACAAAAACTGTACGCCGAGGCCTAGAGAGACAACACTCAACAGACGGTACTAACAAGACAAGACTAAACAAATAAGATAAACAGACATGGCAAAGAAGTTTAGGCCTAAACAGACAAACTATATATTCAAGTTTGGACGACCAAAAGTGGACACAAGAAACTAAATAGACAAGACTGGACAGTTAAGACTAGACACATAAGACTAGGTAGACAAGACTACACATTCAAGTATAGACAGACAAGATTAGACATAGACGATACTAGACAAACAGTACTTTATAAATACGATTTAACAGGCTACTCGGATAACATGACTAGACTAGACCAGGTCAACCAAGTCACCAAGAATTCGAAAAATTCGTGAATTATTAACAAACTTAGAATCACGCAGCATGAAAGAATATTAGACAAAAATTAAAGATACCTAGGAAGTAGCTCCACGGATACATTTCACTAATGGCCGATTTTTCAATCCTCAGTAAAGTTGTCGAATTATTATCTGGAGTGTAATATTATTTGTCTGTGTATGAGATATCAATATTTTCAATTTTTCAATCGTATATCTAGCGAATAGCTATTTTTACTAGCCAACTTTTCACTATATCATGTGCAAAAGAGATGCACAGATACAATATTCAAGGTGTTAGACAAGAATAGCAACTAAACTTATATTTTTTTATACGGCGAGGTTCTCACGGCCTTTACCGCATCCCGCACTTCTTTTTCTATCTCTCAAGTACTCTTCTTCTATGGCTCTATCTTTCATGATTTCCATAATACCATCTATCCATTTTACTGCTGGTCTGCCTCTTCTCCTTGCTCTTGTTTCATATTGAAATGCTATTTTGCGCCATCTTTCGCCAGTCATCCTTTCCATATGTGCATACCACTTTAATTGCCGTGTTTCTATACCGTCTGAAGTGTTTTAATCTTTCTTAGCTCCAGTTATTCTTCTTCCCCGACACGAAGATATTCTGTTTTTGACATTATCATGTTTAACCCCCATTTCGAATACTCTTCTATCAATTTTCCTACCATATAATCTATATCTCTTTCAACACTTGCTATTATCACTTGGTCGTCAGCAAATAGCAGGCTTGTCAAACAATGTTCACCTGTTCTTATTCCCATTCATGCGGTTTTTCTTCTCCATTTTGTTAGTGCTTCTTGTACGTATATTTTAAATAATGTTGGAGACAGGGTTGGAGACTGCAGCCTTGCCTTAATCCTTTCGTTGTGCGAAAAGGGCGCGATGGCGTTTTCGATATGCGATTTCCTATCTTGACTGCACTTTTAGACTATATACATATTTCTGATTGCCCGACAGTATAGACTATTTATCCCAATCCTCGTCAATATTTCAAAAAGCTTTTTCCAGGGTAACGAATCGAAAGTTTTCTACAAGTCGATAAGTGATAGGTGTGTGGGTATATTTCTATGTTTCCGCTTTTCTATAATTTGTTCTTTAACAAATATATTGTCAATGCATGATTTCTCAGCTCAGAAGCCATTTTGCCTACTTCTTTGATGCTGCTTTCAATTCTTTTTTTTAGTATCCGGGCGTACAACCTCCCAAGCGCACTAGTTACGCTGATCCCTCTAAAGTTACTTTTTATTTTTACTTTTTTTATCATTTGTTGGAGATCTTGCCTATTAGCTCTAGAATTAATTCTGGTTCATTTTCAACTAGTTCAATAAAAGGGCTTCCTTCTTTTTATTATTTTAGGGTTTCCTTTATTTATTCTATCGTTATCGCATTTACGTCTTAATTTGTGGAATCCCTATATCTAGGTTATCAATGTGGAACTCTTTTCTGTTAGCAGTTCTTTGAAATATTTTTCTCACTCCTCCATACCTATTAGTTTATTTCAAAGTTTATTTACTCGCCCTTCTTTTCTACTATATTTGATTGCCTTCCACGCATCCGAAACTTTTATTCCTCCTATGCACCTCTCTATCTCCTCGTTCCCTTTTTCCAAATCTCGACGAAAAATCGACGTAGGTACGTAACTATGTCGTTTTACCAAATTGCACAAAACGAAACGAAACTGTCAAATATAACCCAAAACCTGACACTTATCGTAGAGATAAAACCCTAACTGCCGCTTAAAGTAGCAGGTAAGTTTATTCCTCTGTTAGAGACTTTATTCGACAGTTAACGATAATCTGACCATTTAAAAACCAAGAATATTAATATTCATCGAATAAAGCTTATCTGGCTGTTTATCTGAGGATTGAAAAATCAGTCCTAAATTTATAAATATTTATGTATTCATTTTTCATATCTGTTTAACATAGATATATAAATTCTTTATTTAAATGAATTACTTATAATAGTGAAATAAACCTTTTTGAAGTCCAGCTCTGGAGAGTCAAGACTGGGTAGATAGTATTACACGGATAATAATTATTACACTAAATAGACAAGACAACATTTTTCAGATTATTATTGGTACTAGTTCTAATTATGTAATTTTTAAAATACTTGCTGCGAACTGCGAATGAAGATGCAGATTATTGATTCAGGACTATAAATATAAAACTTACACCTGGTTTCAATTAGAAGGAACGTCAATAAAATCGGTTGAAAGTTTTATGTTCGAAATAATAAGAAATATTATCAATAATGGAGTTATTGGTGGCAATAAAAGTGTGAAATTCGATTCCAGCGTGTTTCCCGTTTGTAGTAAATCTATCCGTGTTTTTCCAATTCTCCTCGTGGAAAATCCGTTCTCAATATATATATTGAGAAGATTTCCTGACCGCAAATAAACGGACCCCCAAATAAGATCACGAAGGCGTATTGTCAAGTGTTAAAACTCGGGTTCGATGCGTAAATTTCAATTTGCCGGGACTGCCAAATGCCACTTTAGAGAGTCGTGAGCCGACTTTGTTTACTGTTTTCATTTCCGACCGTTTTGTCTCACATAAACTACATGACAAATCGATTCCAAGAATACTTAAGCGAATCCATATTTTAGTTTAAACTCGGCTTATTATTGCTTTCGCGGAAATCCCGTGTTGACTGTTATACTTAAGAATTGCAAAAAAAAAAACTATAAATTTTATATAAGATTCGGTTTTAGATCAAATAATCAAATGACTGTATTTAACTCTACACACTTGATTGTGTCTTTAATTTCATTCACAAATTATTTATAACATACTCAGGTTAGTGCTTCTCTCTGTAAATTGTGATTTAAAGAAATCCTGAACTATATACCAAGCTTATAGTAAAAAAAATATTTTTAATTTTGAAATTATGACATTACAACATCCTAAAACTTACCACTTTTTCAGCGCGCCTATCCAATAGGAGTTTGATATGTACTGTTACATCCAGATATTTTATATCCTGTTTGTATTCTAATGCCGTCCTATCTAACCGCATGGGTTGTAGGCAGTTTAGTCTTCTTTTTAGGATAATGACATGGTGTCATTAGGACAATGACATGTCCTAGTATCCACATGTGAAGATCCAAATAAATCCAGAAAAAATGGTAATAATAGTATATTAGCAATGAAAGTAAAAAAAATTAAATTGAAAATTTTAGTTGGATATTTCATTAACTTTTAATCATTCACTGCAGCTCAAACTCAGATATTTCATAAAATAGACTGATTTATAAATATTTCATATAAATCATTCATATAAATATTTCATAAAATAGATTGAGCGCTAGATTAATAACTTTGGCAAATTATTATTCTTGTTCCTACTATTATGAAATTTTGTTTAAACAAAAAAATCTAATTCTATGAAAAACTGTATCAAATTCAATCTACTCGAATACCAAAATGAACACATAAATAAGTAAATTATAATATTTGAAGGATGCCATTATTTTAAGTATCCAAATCATGCGAAAAAGGTCAATATAAATCAAATAGAATTTCATTATTAAACGTTTTCTGCTTGTTGTTACCACGGCAACAACTCGCGTCACTAAACAAAAAACATAGACCTAGTGAAAATAAATTTCCTGACGTATTTTAAAATTGAATACATTTTTCATATTTTGGATCAAGAAGTCTCAGCCTCTCACCCTGGATTTATCTGTCCTTAATGTATCTAAAACTTACCATAACCTAATTTAGATCAAATCTAGGTTAACCTAGATTACATCGACAACGATAAATAGTGTTCAGGTCACTGTGATTTATTACCAGTTAGCAATTTTTGCCACGGTAGCGCTGAACGTTCTATAGAGGGAGAGAGAGAGAGAGAGAGAGAGAGAAGGATTTCTAAATTTGTACTGCGACCTTCATAGACCTATTATACCCCAGCCATTTCCTCGTATCGTTGGTATAAGTTATAGAGCGTCTCCTCTAGTCCTGATACCTACAGCATCTGGGTGGAATTCAGGGATACCTTCGGACAACTCCTCTGCGTTCAAGCAATGGACCCAAAGGTAAATCTATCTCTTGCAAAGCAGTGCTGCGCAGACTACATCTCATCTGCATCTGTCATCCTCCTCTAGCCCTAGGGCCTTGATATGTTTTATAACTCCACAGTGTCCCGCTAGGAGTCCTGTCATGATTCTAAGCTTGTTCCTGTTTAGTTTTAGGCAAGCTTTTATTCCCTTCTGGTTAAAAAAACTACATTGGATTGTCCTAGTCCTGGCAGTTCTTTTCAGGATTGCATCCACTCTTCTTATTTTTTCTGCTAAAGCTTTGTGGTGTCCATGCTAATACCGCAAAATGGTGCTGGACCTATAAGGGGATTGTTCCTTGTTATCTAGTTGATCGGCTTCTTCATTTCCATCTATAGCAGTGGGAGCTGGTACCCAGTATGAGGCCCAAACACTCCTGCAATTGTAGATTCCTTTGTTTTCGAACCATCTAGAAAGCACTTTGCACGTCTACCACTAGAAAGCACTTTTCTCTATGTGGTATGCTGAGGATTCGTCGCTACAATCAGCTTTACTACTAGATATTGCGGAGTAGTTCTTTGTATTTTCATCAGAGGCTCTTGGCAGCAAGTCTGTTGCCTTCTCTTCTCCCGATTATTTTTCCTCTGCCTATTCCTTCCTTGCTGAACCTCCCAATCGTCGATCTGGTGGCCCCCACCACGACAAGGTGCAATGTAGTCAGATCCATCAAAAGTTTGATTGCCCTCGTGATGCAGACCCACGCCAGTTCTTGAATCTTCTCAAGATGCTTCTCTATAGAGACTAGCTTGGTTCTACTTTTTCGCTCGTTTTCCCAGACAGATTTCTGAACACCGTAAGAGCGCGTTTGGATTTTCCTACCACTTTTTCAGCGTGCCTATTCCATAGGAATTTCATATGTACTGTTACATCCAGATACTTTATATCCTGTTTGTATTCTAGTGCCCTCCTATGTAACCGCATGGGTTGTAGGCAGTTTAGTCTTCTTTTTCTAGTAAATGGTATCACCGTGGATTTTTTCGGGTTGAATATCAGCCCCACTATTTGACACCATCTACTGTTTTATTTGACGCCTCTATGTACAATTTCACTTAGCCTTTCCTCAAATCTTCCTCTGATTATGATGACTATGCCATCGGCATAATCTTGATTTAATTCTAGATTGTTCAGTCTAGCTAGTAATTCATTCATTCAATTATTAGGCTGCACATCAGTATTGACTATTAGGCTCCACATCAGTAGTGATAACACAACTGCTTGTGGGCACCTTCGAGTTGTGCCTTTCCGTTTCTCACTTGTGCCTCCGCCATTCTAGGTCTCTCATTTCTTTCGCATCAATTTTGATGCAATGTTGTCGATATTCATTCATTCGAGAGCCGATTTGACAGACTCGGTTTTCCGTGTAGATGAACGCGGCCCTCCTCCAGTCAGCACGACGTGGTCTCCGTGGTTATACATCCCGGCAAATGGATTACTAGTACGAGGAGGGCTCTATGCTCTTCGTCTTCCGTAAAGCTCATCCGGTCTCTTAAAAGTGAATGTAATTTCTACTCTACCCTTCTCTAGTGCTGTGTGCAATGTAGCTGCTACTGGGGTGGATTACATATTTTTACAGAAGGTCCTAAAGTTGTACCTTTTTGCCCTCCTTATCTCTTTGCTGTAAGTGGTAAGCACCTTGGACTATTCTAGCCAATTTCCGTATTGTTTACCTTTGTTGAAAAGAAAATGTAAACTAATTTTTGTTCCACCATTTTTCATCCCTGGTATTTGCTAAATGCTTCTTAGCGGTTTTTACCGGGGAGCTGGATTCAAATGCCGTGGTGATTGCTACATACATTTCTACTAGAGCTTGCTCTAGTAAGATGTAGTGTTTGATTCTACTATGCACTGTCATTTACTCTAAGTTCTCTTCTTACTTTAGAACTAAACATAGGCCACGTACTTTGTCTGGGGTTTCCGATGGGGGTGTTTTCCGCACTCGCTCTTTCCAGTTCAAACTCTTTGATCCTACGGTCTGACATTGAGGGTTCACTTGAAACTCTCCACTTTTTAATCAACTTACTTACGTTAGCGCTAGCTACCGTAATATGCAGTACTTCATCCCTGAACTTGGTTACAAATGTTGGTATACTTCCAACGTTGTGCTTAATCAGGTTTTTTTAATGAGGTATTCTAAAAGATACTCACCTCTCTTCTTACTGTCCGTGCTGCCCTACATCTCGTTGTGTGCGTTCGCGTCACATCCCAAGATGAGTGGCAGCCTTCTCCTATTATGATGTTCTACCAGCCTTTATACTTTTATGGTTGGTATGTTATTAACATCGTTGGGAAAGTATGCTGATGCGATCAATACCTCAAGGTGGGGCCTCTTCGTTTTTGATGAGGCCCTGAATCGGAACTAAATGCCCTAATGGCATATTTTACGATTCCACCCATTCAAGGCATCTCTAAGTTTGTGTTCAATAGGAAGTTGCTTCCATGCAGCAAAGCCTATAATTTTCGACGTGCCGTCTCCCCACCGTTTACCTGGACCTGAAGTTAGTGCTAACTTCACCTTTCCTGATGAGCGAATCAAGTCATCGAATAAACTTTTGAACTCTTTTTACTTCCGCTTTTATGCAGTTCTCGATATATCTGTTCCTAAGTTCTCCTCTCACAGATTCTCCTATCCCAAATGGTTGACTTCACCTGCAAATAACCTGCAATACTGCAATAATTGATGGACTTCGTAAGAAACGTGCTCTGCATCGTGCCTACAAGAAATCCAGATCTACTCTTGACTACTCTGAACACATATGCGTCAGGTCGCTGGTTAATTCTCAAATTAAATCTGCATTCACTAACTTTATCTCAGATTCGGCTAATAATATCTCAAAAGATCCGAAAATTGTTGGTTATTTGTTAAGGCTTAGAAGTGTCTAAGCCGTTTTCCAGGTGAAATGCCTTTGGATGGTGCTACCTTGTACACTCCGCAGTCTATAGTAGATGGTTTTGCAAGCTACTTCAAGGGAGTTTATAGAACATCGTCCCCCTTTACGAGTCAATCAGATATCTCTGGTCTCAAAATCCTTCTGATTAGTCTTACTAGAGTCGCGGATGATGAGGTTCTATCAACTCTCAAGCAGGCCAAGTGTAGCTTGACCAGCGGAGCGGATCATATTCCATCTTTCTTACTTCGGAACTGTGCGCATATTTTTGCACCTCCACTGACTACTTTATTCAACAAAATTCTCCTTGAAAGCAAGTTTCCAGCTTTTTGGAAATCCTCAAAGATTTGCCCAATACACAAATCTGGCCCGTTGACCGACATTTCAAATTATCGTCCCATATCCCTAGTTTCCAACTTCTCCAAAATATTCGAATCGATCGTTTTAACTCCATCTTTCCCCTTATTAAGCATCTTGTTTCCACGAATCAGCATGGGTTCATGAAGGGTCATTCCACGGTCACCAATCTTGTAGCCTTCGCTGAGTATACCACTCCAGTTGTTGCAAGTAGGGGGCAGGTGGACAGTATTTATACAGACTTCGTCAAGGCGTTCGATAGCGTCGATAATGCAATCATTGTAAACAAGCTGCATTCCTTTGGCCTTGAAGGCAAACTTATAGCTTTATTTTCCTCTTACCTTGAGGATAGGACACAGTTTGTATCTCATAGCGGGTTTTCATAAGCTGAATTCCGAATTCAGCCTCTTCCGGTGTTCCTCAGGGATCCATCCTCGGGCCCATGTTATTCAATATGTTCATTAATGACTTGAGCGCGTCCCTATCTTCCTCTCATTTACTCTTTGCTGACGACCTTAAGATCTTCTCGGCTGTCATGAACCCTGATGACTGTCATCTTTTACAAACTTGTCTAAACACCTTAGGGGAATGGTGTGAAGTCAACAAATTGGACCCTTATATTAGCAAGTGTAAAGTTGTTACTTTTTCTAGACTCCAGCAACCGATTGAGTGCAGGTATTCTTTATCTAACGTCAGTCTTGATCGCTGTGAGTCTGTCAAAAATCTGGGGATTATTTTCGATTGTCAGCTTTCGTTTGTCCAACACATACTGTCTTCAGTCAAGAAGGCTGTAAGGGCTCTTGGATTCATCATCCGTAATTCTCGCAATTTTAATAATAACTTGTCTCTGAGGTTGCTTTACTACAGCTTTGTGAGATCCGTTTTGCAGTATGGATCCATCATTTGGGACCCTGACTTTAAAAGGTACATTATTGCTCTGGAAGTTATTCAGAGGAAATTTCTCAAATTCCTCTGGTTTAAAACGTTCGGCGGTACTCCGGCGCTTCACGTCGATCACCCTTTGCTGCTGGCTGAACTTGGGTTTGAATCACTTAAATTTCGTAGAACTCTGGCTGGTTAGATCTTTCTATTTAATGCAGTTCACAGTATCCTTGACGCCCCTGAGACTGTCAATCAACTAAACTTTCTAGTGCCAAGAGCTGCTAGCCATCAGTCTGCCTCTTTCTATATTCATACATCGGGTGGTCCTATTTCCTTGAACCCACCTCTCAGTAGGTTATGCTCCATCCATAACTCGTTGAGCTCTGATTGTGACATTTTTGGCAAGCTCAAAGCCTTTTAAGCAAGTGTTGTTAATTGCCTGACGAATTGTCCTACTCTTCCTGACCATGCCTAAGTGTCGGTTTCATCTTTAAGCACACCTAAGCGCATTGTTTGTGTATTTTATTTTGTTCTTTACTATTTTGTATTATATTTTTGTTTTATTTCTGGCTGATTATACTGTTTTTTGTTTATGTTATGATAATGTGTCTTTTCTTCTTTTTTTAAATTAATTTACTCTAATCTTGCTCTGTAATTGGTTCACACTGTTGGGCAATGATCGAATAAAAAAAAAAAAAAAAATCCGGCGTTAAGATCTCTGAAAGACATGTATAATTAATGCCCTTCCTTACCATACCGCAAGTTCTGGGGAGACCTCTCTGCTATACCAAATCATCTTGAAATCGCCGTTGCTGAAGCTTCTGATTTTACGTCAATAGGCCCAGGGTTCTTGCAGCAGCCCTAGCCTTAGGTGTTGTTTATTGAACATCATGGTCATCATATCAGAGGCTGCTTTGGCATAGTGGATGTTCACTTGGGCTATTTTTGTTCAATTGAGCTATTCCTTGTTTTGTGACAGATGGCGAGTCAAGACTGACAACTTTCTCTGCTTCCGTACTCATGGCGGGACTGCTTATATCTACGAGTCTGAGGTCTTCCTCTCGGTAATCCGACCTGACTTCCTCGTTCACGGCCTCGGCCATTGCGGCTTCAGCAGATAGAGTACAGCTGAGGGACTGGTGCCTTTAGATAAATAATCACAAAGAATCGATTTTCCAAAAAATTCTATTGGACCATATTTTCTAATATATTTAACCCCTGAGGCTAGTGAATTGACATACGAATAAAATGTGCGTTGAAGTGTCCATATACATGTGATCTTATCAGATATACATGACGTCTTACGTACGTCATTGTATGTAAAGGGGTTAAAAAATAAAAATTATTGAAAAATATTATAGATATAAGCAAATGTGATAATTATATTAGATCCCTTATTCATAATAAATTAGGCATAAAACAGAGGGTTCTACCACTCTTTAGATTTGAAAAATTATGCTTAACCTGTTTACCCGAAGAATTTTTTACTTCAAATTGTTTCATCGAGAGAAAATCGAAAACTTTTCACTTGTTGATTGTGGCAAAACCTATTATGATATTATTATATAGAGAATATATATATATATATATATATATATATATATATATATATATATGTAAATCTAGAATTTCCAAATTAAAAATTGAACAAATTTGCAAACTTAAAATAGTCGGAACAGAGCCTGAATATGTAAATATATTCAACCTTTACGGAGCTCTATAACAATTTAACAAATTGCTCCGGAAGGTTGAATATATTTATATAGTCATGCTGTATTCCGACTGTTTTAAGTTTGTATGATTATCTATAACGTAGGATGGGTTTACCAATTCTAACTGAACTCTGTTTAAATAAAAAATTTGTGGTATTAAATTTGTTCAAACAATTTATCTTATGACGAAATATTTGATTGTACCCTTTTAACAGGTTAATATATAACCCAAATTTATATTCATTGTTGCAGCAAATATATTATTTATTAATTTCCTTGCTCAAAAGAATTTTTCAATAACTTTCGCCACATTGTATCGCACCGGTAATAATTTATTAATAATTCCACTGTCGTTTATTTTTTCAGAATCATGGCAGGCAACAATAAAGATAGATCCGGCGACATTGCCAACGTTCCAAACGTCCAGTCAAGTGTTTAAGATTACCGACAAGGATACGGTCATTCTGCCGTGCGAAGTTTCGAATCCTGGTGAGTTTTCTTTCCTCCATCTTTCAGTTTTCTTCTTTGCCTTTTTCTCGCCCACTCGCTTTATTTACTCAACTCGTGATGGATTTATCTTGAAAATTTCAAAGCAATTTCCATACTTTTTTGTTCTCTTAGAGAACGCTTTTTCTGTATAGTCTCCAAATGGGGATTTAGAAATAACAAAGTGGATTTAGCTTTTTATAGACATTTTTTGTCAAAACGGATATAAAGAAAATGATGCCTGATTGTATAAAATGTTGCAATAATATGGGCTAGTGAAGCAGAACCAACTGATAGAAAAATGCATAGGAAGACACATTCAAAACCATACGCAGAAGATTCAATAGACAGAAATGAAATCTAAGTCTAAGGGCTGACAACCCGCCAGAAAAGAATCGAAAAAATAAATAGATACGACTAGATTAAAATCATGTCTATACAATCAATTCGAGAAGATAGTATGAACAAAAGTTTACAAGCAAAACCTAACTTATGTCAATTTAAAATCAAAGGAACTTACCTTTTAGTGAAGTTTGATTGTAATTATATGAGAGTCTTGTTCGAGATGATTACATTGTAGTACCGCTACTTTCTACTAGATTCAACCACAAGTTCAGAGTTTCTAAATGTTCAGGCTCGCTGCTCGTTATATTACCGACCGGTCACGCTTCATATAGTTTAAAGCTTATTTTAATATTAAGGAATTCTGCTCGTATACACAAGACTCCTTAATCGGGTTGGGAAAACTTTTACGAGAGGAAAAGGAGGTAGAGATATAATCATCTCGAACGAGTCTCTCATATAATTACAATCGAACTTCACTTAAGGTAAGTTCGTTTGATTTTAAATAATATTTCAAGTCTCGTTCTTCGAGATTACATTGTAGATGTTGAGAGCAAATTGTCTCTATAATTCAATGTATTGTAATTATTTACATTTAAATCCTTTAATAACAACGAGCTTAATTCCGACTATTTTTATCCAATACCAATACATTTTTGCAAAAATCTTTGAATTTTGCGACCAACCTGCAGTCTTTTAAATTGTGCTTGCATCTAGGCCTTTTTGCTGAGTTTCAATGAACTGGTTTAAACCTTTAAGATTCTATATAAATCTTTTAGCTCCCTCAGGTTTTGAAACAAGGAAGTATGGTGGAAAACATTGACATACTACAAGTTCACATTCGACATTATTGTTTCCATAGCTAATAATTTTTCAAATTCAAACTCTAATAATCTTTCATCTACCAATGAAAATTGTATATACTTAGTAAAGCTCAGAGATTGAGGAGGATAGGTATGAAATGGAATTTCATACTCCATTATGCAATTTAAAATAAATGCATCACTTTTCCATTCTTTGCAGTAAGTATTTCATAGGCTTAGAAAGAACTGAAGAAATAAATGCCCTTCTAGCTGAAGAGATCTGATAATGCAATTGTGATACGAGTTTTCCTGTATCGGCCAGGTTTTGTAAGAGATCTAAACGATCTAATGGTTGTTCTTCATCATTTACAACCATTGTAATGCACTGACTCAAGGCAGGCAAGCCTGAACCAGCTAGATTTTGTTTAGCAACGAACTGTTTATCTCTCTTTTCGTTTAGAGTTGATAAGATTTCTGCATTTGACTCAGGTGCTTCGAGATGACTATTACCACCACGTGGATGTTTGTCACTTAGACCCATTTTTATCTCCCTGGATAAACCAATAATCAACCAAGGCCATCTTGACAATTTGGTGTAAATTCTTTATTTACTACTGCAGGATCATCTCCCAGAATTAATTCTACATCATCAACTATTTTGTTATAATTAATTTCCTCTTCTTTAGCACCTTCTTTGTCCTGACCCTCATGCAGAATGAAAACTGACCTCTGAAGTACCTGGCTATCTGGTTATTTTCTTTATCGAGCATCGGATTGTTTTGTTTGTCAATATCTTTGTTTACTTTGTGGCAATTTTGAACATCATCTAGAAATAAAAAGGAAAATTTTCCTTGATAATGCCAGATGAAGGTTCATAGCACTAGTAGTTATTGCCTCCTACGTGCAAAAGTCACTAGCCAAAAATTAAGTTTCATCCATTAAGTTCTTCACTTAATGGATGAAGAATGAAGATGAAGAACTCGCTAACAAAGGTGAGGTTTCTCGTTTTACCTAAGGAGTGAGGTTACACAAATTACAACCATCTTATGTTACTTTACTAGTACATAAACCTATGGCCTTCAGCCCCTGACATATTAGGTCTTGACCTTTCTCGTTACTTGCTTTGACGTAGCGTAAAGAGTATACAGAAGATTTCCGTGTCCCTCCCTTGATTTAATTAGTAAAGCTGTCCCAAAGTGGATGTTAATAAAACTTTTCAATTTTGTGTAGGCATTGTCTATGTGACTGTTCTAAATAGTTGTCAATTAGAACATTATTAAAGTTAGCTGCGGGCACGTGTCGATCGCCCCGGGTTCGCGCTTCAACCCGTGTTTTTTCGCTTCCTGCACTCGAAGCATATTACTGGAAATATATAAATTCGCGGTGTGACTAAATAATCGCGAGATTTCGGCCAAGGTCGACACATCTGTCTCCTTCTTTTAATTGATGCCGAAATCGATTTAAATTTCGAATTAATATATAGATTTATTAAAATTGGCGCGAACGTCCTGAGTCGTTCAATTTTTCCTGGATTGGTGATAATCCATTCAGGTTCATCGTAGATGTTCGATATATATTTTGTCTTTTAAATAGAAATCTGGAGTCCAGCCTTTCAGCCATTTCTGACAGACTGCTGATCTTGTTGACTGCCGACTCTATGTTCTTAGCAAAAATGGCCAGGTGCCAATGGTCATCTGCAAGGGCCCCAAAGGTCCTCAATGTACACCCCTTTGTTCTTAGGAACAAGTCAGAATCGCTCTTCATTTGTTTCTTCTTGGGCTAACAGTTTTCTCCACTCTCGAAGGACCTTTTTCAAAACCTATTTGAAAAGGATTGGTGACAATCCATCACCTTGTCTTACGCCTGTTCTGATTGTAAAGAGTACTGAGATCTCACCTATAAATTTTTAGTTTTGACACTGTTAGTAAGAGTTTGTTTAATCAGCTGTTTTGATGAATCATCAATCCCAAACACTTCCAAAATATTAATTTATGACTCTCGATCGATTGAATCATATGTCTTGTGAAAATAAAAAACACGACCATGTAGTTATTTCCTCCAGTTTTGTTTTATACCTGATGATGTTTTTTAGGTTAACGATCTGTTCTGGGCAAGAACGTCACTTTGGAAAACCAGCTTGATATTCCCCAATTAGTTTGTTAAGATGACCTTTGCTTGGATCTTTTATTGCTTGGGAGAGCTTTAGGAGAGATGCCCCTATATTAGTGGTGGCGAACCTATGGCACGCGTGACACAGCTAAGACGTAGGAAAATTTTATTGGCACGCAAACTATTAATCACGCATGCCTTCTAAAATTGTTAAACCATCTTTTCTAAAATACATTTTTAAGTTTCTCAATCTACTTTTGTGCAACATCAATGGTGTAATATATAAGAATATATAAGGTTTGCTTGTAATTGCAAAAGACGCCACAAAATTTACAAATTTCAAAAATTCACGAAAGCCGTATTTATAAAGCTACAATTTTGAAATTTGGGAATTTGTGAGATCTCGTAAGAATATCAAATCATACCACGTTTCATCAACATTCATCGATTGGTTTGCACGTAATTTCAAAAGGCGTATAAAAAATTCCAAAATTCACGAAAGCCGTATTTACAAAGCTACAATTTCGATATTTGGCAATTTATTTGAACTCGTAAGAATTTCAAATCGTACTAGGTTTCATCAAAAAAAATCGGTCGATTAGTTTGCCTGTAATTGCAAATGGCGCACAAAAATTTCCAAATTTCACCTAAGCCGTATTTACAAAGCTACAATTTTAAAATTTGGGAATTTGTGAGATCTTGCAAGAGTATCAAATCGTGCCAAGTTTCATCAAAATCTGTCGATTGGTTTGTTCGTAATTGCAAAAGGCACACAAAAATCTACAAAGTTCGAAAATTCACAAAACCCGTATTTACAAAGCTAGAATTTTGAAATTTGGCAATTTGTGGGATCTCGTAAGAATATCAAATCGTATCACGTTTCATCAAAATCCGTGCATTGGTTTGCCAGTAATTGCAAAGGGCGCACAAAAATTTCCAAAATTCTCAAAAGCCGTATTTACAAAGCTACAACTGTAAAATTTGGTAATTTATGAGATTTCGTAAGAATATAAAATTGTACTAAGTTTCATAAAAATCCCTCCATTGATTTGTGTGTAATTTCAAAAGGCTCACAAAAATTTAAAAAATTCAGGAAACCCGTAATTACAAAGGTACTATTTTGGAATTTGGCAATTTGTGGGACCTCGTAAGAATATCCAATCATATCACGTTTCATCAAAATCCGTGCATTGGTTTGCCTGTAATTGCAGAAGGTGCCCAAAAATTCACAAAAGTCGTATTTACAAAGCTACAAATTTGAAATTTGGGAAGTTGTGAAATCTTTGTAAGAATAACAAATGGTACCACGTTTTATCAAAATCCGTCGATTGGTTTGCCCGTAATTTCAAAAGGCGCACAATACACGCCAAATATTCACGCGAATACAGTAACTGATTTTCACTATCGCATTGAAAAGTAGCACGCGGCCGGAAAAAGGTTCGCCACCCCTGCCCTATAGTTAGTCACATTCTTTTAATCACCTTGTTTGTGTAGAGGATTGATGAAAGCTAACTGGCATTCGATTGGTATCATTCCAATTCTCCAGATCTTCTAAAAAAACTGGACTAGTACATCTAGAGATTCATTATTTGCCAGCTTCAGTAGTTCCGCCACTATTGAGTAATCTCCAACTGCCTTATTATTCTTAAGGTTATTGATTTGAAGACCTCATTGTTCTCCTCTTTACCAGGAAAGGTGAAGGTGAGTTTGGTAGTTTGTTGATCGGGGGGCATGCAGGAAATCTTTCTTTCGATTCGTGACAATTAAGTACGTTTTCAAAATAACGAAACATGATCGTGCAGTTTTCTTTGTTGGTCAATCCCAGTTTTCCATTTTCGTCTCTAAAAGGAAGACTTGGTATCCTTTCAAATTAGATTTGAACGTCTGATATAAGTCTCTGGAATTGTTTTTCCGAAAATCCTGATCGATCTGTTCTAATAGCTGTTTCTCATAAATTCACTTACTCCTTCACATAAATAAATAATAAATTAAATTCATAAAATCATAAATTCATAAATTGAATTCATAAATTCACTTACCTCCAAAATTCTGGCTGCATATTTTCGAACTTCACGGAATACATCAAAGTCTCCTGGTCGAGTTCCACTTTTTCTAGGCATTTCTTCTTTGGGCCACCATCTCATCACAAACCTCATTCCGCCTTCTATGCTCTCTCCTTTTAGCTGTCAGAATTGCAGTATTGGCTGCTTATTGGATCTTGGAGGCGATGTTCGTCGAATTATGAGATTCAAATGTCAGTTGCTGGTGGTATTGTTCTAATATGTTTTGTTTGATTTTAAGCTTTGCAACATCGAATTTATGAATTTTATTTCTGGTTTTCACGGCCTTATTGAGAGGGATGAAATTCATTTTGATTTTCGAGATGTAATGATCCGAATCGAACTGGGCACCTCTCTGTACTTATTTCCTTAATCGATCTCCTAGATATCGCTACATGATCAATCTGTTTCTCTCCACACATATTGCCTGGTAGTCGCCAAATCTTCTGTTTACTGGGCTTTTGTTTGTAAAATGTTGACATTATCTGAAGATTAAAGGATCGACACATATTGACGAGTCTAATGTTCTTTAGGAAGGTCCCAAAACTGTTCAACTTTCTTAGGATTTCGTTTGTTATCCTGATTGATTGGTGCATGCTCATTGATAAAGGTGTATCCTCTGGTTACCACAGCTGTGAGTTAGGATAGAAAGCCTCTAAGAAGGGCGGAAGAACTTCACGATTGAATTGACAATCTTTTTACGAACAACAAAAGCTGTGCTAAGTATAGTTGTCTAATATATTCCAAGTTGTCTAACCTCCTAGTTTATTGGTGGTGCAATGTTCTTGATGATATTTGACTCTAAATGAACAAGAATCCCTTCTCTTCTGATCTGTAGAGGTGGAATGTTACTCAACAACGGAAGCCACTGAATTGGAGTAGGATGCAATGTTTCTGTAATGATACGCATGCTGTGATGAAGTTGAACATCCACAAGCTGAGTATGGCAGCTATTAAGCCACACCGCAGAGCAGTAGGTACTCTGCCAAAGAATAGACAAGTGCTAGAGCAGTTTTCCTTAACGTGTTGGCATTAGCCCACCATGGTGTTCCGGATAAACGCTGTAGGAGGTTGTTACGGCTCTTCGGTTTTGCTGCTGATTTACGAAGATGAGCTTATAGAATGATGAGATAATATGTTAGAGATCTAGTCATTCCCAGGTATTGACAACCTTTTCACGAACAACAAAAGGTGTGCTAAGGATAGGCATGTGCTTACCTATTTTGACTGCTTTGCTAATTTTGATTATAAAAAATGTAAAAAATACTAGACTAACTATAAATGAATTAAAAAGAAGACTTGGAAGGATGAAATTTTAAAGAAATAGTCCTAAAAAATATGGACTTAGTAACTTATAATAGTAATAAGGACGAAAAGGATAGTTGCGACCTTTACTACGTCGTAGTAATCCATACTTACTCCGTAGTTTTAGACTCATCTGGTCCAAGTTTAGACTCATAGACTCATAGCAATAAGGAAGTTTGTCTGTTATTGATATGGTTTTTGTGTTGAAAGCCAAGAGATTTTCAAAGACAACAAAAATATAACGAGTATTCAATTCAATTTTCAAACTATTACAAAAGAATGAATGTGATTAATAATACCTATTAAATAGTTTTTTTAATATATAAAATAAGAATGTATGTTTTCATAGTCTCAACTATAATAATTCGTTGCGGTTGATAAATGTTCAACAACGTGAAGAAAAGCTTTTTCGTGTAGCTTTCTCCGTTTGCTGGTGCTCTTTATATAAGTGAATATAGTAATAATTCCCATTATTTTTTCTCTTTGCCGTAATCTTAAGCTTTAAATGCTGTGCATGCAGTAGCGGCAATAAATTATTTCACTCGAGGATAGACACTGCATTCCATATTAAATATGAGAAATTTTTAATTAATCCAGAAATTACAACAAAGAGAATAACAGATATGGGAATAAATCTTTTTATACAATATGTCAAGTTTCATACAGTCAGTTTTATACAGTAGGCCGACCGGGATATTATAAACGATAAATAATAATTCTATGTATGCATTTAAATAAAGAGATAAAATAAATTTAAATGGTTTTTACTCAATTTAGTTTAAATCCAATTTAACTAATTGTAAGAGAATTTTGTTATTTCTAGACAAAAATGCATTAGATTATTTGCAGCATTTTTAAGCGTTGATGATATTGCGTACTTTAAAAGGTTAACTTCAAGTAAAGATATGTATTAAGCTGGAAATGATTTATGCATTTATTACCTACGATTTGAAAATTAAAGAATCAAATATTGATCGGAAAATATAAGTTTAACTTTGTAAGTGAACAAAAACGAAAAATCATAGATCTCACATTAATTGTAAGTTGGATAAGTTTGTATTTAAGCATTTACAATGTGATTTTGGTTTAATGATTTAACTTTTAACGATTTAAGAAATGCAGATAATTTAAAAAAAATGTTATATAGATTCGAGTATAGATTAGTAATCAAATCAAGATTAGTATTTACCAACGGATTCTAAAAAATAATTAATCTACTTTTTTACACGCATTTCTACTGCTGTCGTCGCCTCTCCGTCCACAGTTTCCATATTCTCCTATCAAGAGATTGGTCCTCGGTTAGGTTTCTTGTTTCCATCGCTTCATCTATTCCACGTGTCCAGCTTTTTCTAGGTCTTCCTATGTATCTCCTCTCCGACGGTATCCATTCCAACACTTTCCTAGGCCATCTATCCTCATCTATTCTTTTTGTGTGACCGAACCAATTCAGTTGTTTTTTCTCATCTTCCTCTAAAATATTCTTTTTCCTGCCCATTCTATTTCGGATCTCCTCGTTTCTCACTCTATCTCTCCGTGACGTTCCACGGCTTCTTCTTAAAAAATCCATTTGCAAGTAGTTTTATCTTCAGTGTTTCTGTTATATCCCATACTTCTGCTCCTTACGTTATCACATTTTGAACAACACTTTCATATAGTCGCTTTTTTGTTGTTCCCCTTATATTCTTTTCCCAGAGGATTGATTTTATGGCTCCTATGATTTTTCTACCTTTATTATTATTTTCTGATGTCTCATCCATGCTATTGCCCTCTCTGTTAAATACAAGTTTTAGGTATTTGGACTTTTCTACTGCTTGTCTGAGTTTGTTTTCAAAGAAAAGATAGAAAGAAAGTCTGATTCTTTGTGTTTGTTGCCAGGTATTCACATTTACTCATATTCATCAATAAACCAGCTTATTCATATCTCTCTTTCAGTTTTCTGACCATATACCCCAAATCGTCTTCATCCTCTGCTATCACAAGCTGATCGTCAGCAAAGTATAAACTATAGAGCGTGTTATCTCAAACTCAGTACAATTTCTGCACACTTTCTTGTCCACCCTCTAAGGGATCTGTCAAGGTCAATTTTAAAAAGAGAAGAGGATAGACAGCACCCCTGCCTGAGTTCCTTGGATGTCTTTAAACTCTGTGTTATGCCTGTTCCTAACTTCACTCTTGCAGAATTGTCCCTACAGTAGTTTTTATAGGCCTGTAGTAGAGTCGGTCTGAACTCTGGTTCCTCCATTCTTTCCCATAGTTGTGATATCGGGAAGCTATCGTAAGCCCCTTCTATATCTATAAGGGCTACATGTGTTTCTCTGCTTCTTTGCATACGCTTCTCTAAGGCTATTTTAAGGGCGAAAAGGTTGTCGATTGTTGAGCGACCCGCTCGATATCCAGCCTGTTCTTCAGGTTGTCTTCAATAAGGGTCTTCATTATACGAGAATATATTCGCCTATTGTAGGAATGACAGCGATTCTCGGGAAATTATGTGGGTCATTTCGTGATCCCTTTTTATGTATGGCTGTGATACATGACGTTCCCTAGGTTTTTGGAATATCTGCACTATTTAGACACCCCTCAAATAAATTACTCAACACAACCTTCAGTTTTTTGGGGCCAAATCGTACAAATTCCGGGTGTATTTCTCCAGGTCCAGGGGGATCTTCTAAGTTTAGTCGTTTTGATTGTTTCCTTTACGAGGGATATACCTAGTTTCAAGGTTTCCCCATCGATGTGGTTTGGTTCATTTTCCACTCCATACCGTGGCCTTGCTTCTGTTAACATTTTCGTAAAATGATCTACCCATCATTACTCGGAGATGTTATTATTTGTGAATTCAGTTCTTGATGAGGTTCTTAACGATTCGACGGTCCTCTGTGCCTCCGCATATATAAATATATTCAACCTTTCCCGAGATCTATAATGTTGTTCAGTCTTTTTAGAACTGCCAAAACAAATCTCATGTGAAAACTACTAACTAATTGGCAAATTTCACATGAGACTTGTTTTGGTAGTCCTGAAAAGGTTCAATAATATTAGACAGCTCCGGCAAGGTTGAATAAATTGGGTTGTTCGTTAAATAATGTCTTTTTATATTTGTGAGTGAATTTATTTATAATAACAACAAACATTAATCAATGATATATTGACCATTTTATTTTGAGGTATACTATCACCGCTAATGTGGAGCCTGGTAGTTGATGAACTACTGGTTAGGCTAAACGACCTAGACATCAAATGTCAAGGTTACGCCGATGACATAGTCATAATGGCTAGAGGGAAATTTGAGGGAACGCTCTGTGAAATTGTTCAGAGAGGCGTCAACGTAACAAGTAGATGGTGTCAAACAGTGGGACTGAAACTCAACCCGTGCAAAACCACGGTGATACCATTTACTAGAAGGAGAAAACTAAACTGCCTTCATCCGATACTCATAGATGGGAAGGCAGTAGAATACCAACAGGAGATAAGGTATCTGGGTATCACACTAGATAGCAAACTCCTATGGAATAGACACGCTGAGGTAGTGGTAGGTAAAGCCAAACGCGCCCTAATGGTGTGCAGAAATCTGGCAGGAAAAACGTGGGGTTGTAACCCCACTATCCTGCGATGGATGTACACCATGATAGTGAGACCTGAAATCACTTATGGGGCAGTTGCGTGGGGAAGTAGAATCAAGCTGGCCTCTATGAGGAAACAGCTTGAGAAAATTCAAAGACTGGCGTGTGTCTGCATCACGGGGGCGATGGGGTCGTGTCCGACAGCAGCATTGCAGCTGCTGCTGGATCTGACTCCGCTGCACCTTGTGGTGGAGAGCGCCGCCAGATCGGTGATCGTAAGATTCAGCAAGGAAGGAATGGGCAGAGGTAAAATAATCGGGAGCAGAGACCGAAACAGCCTTTCTGCCAAGATCACCTGGCTGGAAGTACCAAAAGACGAAATGGTATGCAAATACAACTTCGATAAAAACTACACAGCAATGTGTAGTAGTACAGCCGATTGGAGCGACGAATCCTCAGCATACCACATAGAGCAAAATGCCATCAAGTGGTATACAGATGGTTCGAAGACAAAGGAAGGCACTGGTGTAGGAGTGTTTGGACCTCGTACCAGATACTTCGAATCCATGGGAACATCCCCAAGTATCTTCCATGCAGAGGTACACGCAATCGAAAGATGTGCACAGTTTAACCTCGACAGGAATTACCGCAAAAAACGAATTGCTATCCTGTCAGATAGCCAAGCAGCCATCAAGGCCATTAGCTCATACACCATCAGATCCAAACTGGTATGGGACTGTGTGGGGAAGCTGAACAAGCTTGGCAGGGATAATAAATTAACGCTATACTGGGTACCAGGACACACTGGTATAGACGGAAACGAAGAAGCCGATCACCTAGCAAACAAGGGATCCAGTAGCCCCTTTATACGTATGGAACCCTTTTGCGGTATGAGCGTGAACACCATCCGCAAAAGTTTAGATGAAGAAATAAGAGGAAAATGGATAAAAACCTGGAAAGAACTTCCAGGGCTAAGGCAATCCAAAGTAATGCTGGGATCTTTTAACCAGAAGAGAACAAAAGCTTGCCTGAAACTAAGCAGGAACAAGCTCAGAATTCTTACAGGAGCTCTGACGGGACACTGCAGACTTAGGAAACATCTCAAGGCCCTAGGCCTAGAGGAGGAGGATGGGTGCAGATTCTGTGGCTCAGCAGAGGAAACCCCCATACATCTGTTCAAAGACTGCGGAGCATTACTCCGCAAGAGACAGATGTACCTTGGGGCTCACTCCTTGAACACAGAGGAGCTGCAGGCCTTGAATACCACCCAGATCCTGAGATTCCTAAAGGAATCAGGATTAGAGGAGGCGCTCTAAATGGGTAAGTGCACCAACACTTGGAGGAGGAGGGTGGGGTACAATAGATCTATAAAGGTCGCAGTACAAGTCGTCACCACCATATCTACAATCTACAATCTACCATTTTATTGGATGACCTTTTGTCATCTTTCGATAACTTGAAAAATTCCACTTTCGAAGAATCTTTGGGTTTTAGAAGCGAAGAATTGGTCCAACACATTTTTAACATGCGCATCAGAATCGGAATTTTTCTTGATTTCTTCGTTCAATTTCGATTGTTGCCGACAGTAGACATTCGAATCATTAGGTTTGTTGGATGCAGCTGAAAGTTGACTATAACCTTGTAATACCACCACACAGCCTATTTGTATTTTCTTTCATGTGCAGACTAGCGCATAAAGGTTAGCATTCCGTCCAAGAGGACACTATGCTCCTGGACTTTCTCCTGGACCTTCTCTCTGGAGTTATTGAATTCTTAACTGTTCATCATGATCCAGATTTTGGTACTGTTAGGATGATATTCACATTCATCCTTAGGCCAGGTAAGTTCATGCATCCGCATATATGTCTCCAAAGATCGTCTCCAGATTTCGGTATCTGTGCAATAATATAGCATGTGTGCCGCGGTGTCATTTTGGCCACACTCACAGAGGGGAATTTCCCTTTTACCAAATCTGTGGAGGTATGCTTTGAAATTACCATGGCCTGTTATTAACTTGATTGCGTTATGAAACAGTCTGATGTTGAAACCCCTCCAGGTCTTAATGGACGATATAAACAGCAAAATACCACCACACAGAAAGCATAATCTTATATTCATAATCTTCTTTTAAATTTCGTGACATTTTTAATATTATATTTAATTACATACATATAGATAGCGATGGGTTTTGCATATTTACTACCATAAAGTATATTTGCATTTAACACAAAGTAAATAAGTCCGAAAAACAATAAATGAAATAACAATATATTTTGAAATATACGGACTCTATTAACGTTATTAACGGTTTGTGTAGAATAAATATGGATATTTTGGTTTCGATTTGTTAGTCGGCTAGTGTGAGTTAATTTAAAAACAAGTTGAATTGGCGTCAATTTAAGCAAAACGTGAATATATTTCGGGCAATCATCGGCACATTTATTGCATATTAAATATAAACACACCCGCACACAGACTGGATACATTCACCCCGTTTACTTTTCCCATAGCGCTATTATAATTTGCAACTCATGTTCTGTGAAATATATTTATGTCGCATATTTACATACATTTCAATATTTTGCTCTAAAATCCGGATGAAAATTTTATTAAATTTGCCATTTTATTTAAAAAAATCAGTTCACCAACGAGAACTATAATACTATTAGTATTAATTTAGAACGAAATTCATTCTACTAAGCATATGAAACTTAAAAGTACCCGACTAGAAATAATCGAAAATCTATTCGGGCCTAATGAGGTCTTCCGAAAACTTACAGAACTATGGCAAGCCTCATTCGAATCCTGTCCCGTCCTAATTAGCCCTAGAATACTAATTTGATTTTAGTATACGTGGTTACCAATCTATCGTAAAATTTACGACGCCAATAAAAAATTTATATAAAAAAACATGATTTCAAAAATTTAAAAAATTAACTTTCGGTGGCTTATTACAAATATTTTCGTTGGCTTATTACAAATACTAGAAAAAAATATTCATTCAGTTTGATGTGCATTCTTTGCAACATAATCCACGATGCTGACCACATATTGCATGTTTACAGATGGTACAAAAATTAGTCGTCATTCGTCTAATTCGTAATTCTCTCGGGCAGTAAAAACAAATTGTACGCATTTTTTCTTGAGGCATCGGTTCTTTATTTTCGGAATTAATTTTAAGAATATCACTTATATCTTTTCGGAGATTTCGTCTCAATTTTGGAACCTTAGCCATTTTTCCATCCACGGCTTGACAAGAAGATGTAATATTGGTGTGTATAGGTTTCATGTTTCAATAAAAATTTGCCATATTTCTCGTATGAGAGCAAATGGATCATCTTTCTTTCGTGCCTATTTTCTATGTTCTCAAAACTCACAGCTCATACAAGATTTACGTGGTCTGTTAGAAAAGTATCCGACCTTCAGCGGTTAAAAAAAACTGGCATACTTGGAACGTTGGAAACCTAATCACCCTCAAAGTAGTCTACTCGGGGCTCCACACACTTCTCCCAGCGGTGCCGCCATTGATGGAACCATTCCGAAAAAGCCTCTTTCGGAATCGACTTTAGCTCGGCTGTCGTTGCAGCCATAATGTCCTTTCTTGTCTGAAGTCGCGATCCTTTCAATAGCCTCTTGACTTTGGGCAATAGCCAGAAGTCGCAGGGGGGGCATATCAGGAGAGTAAGGAGCCTATCGAACCAGAGAAGTCTGGTTTTTCTCCAAAAAATTGTGAACCATGTGCGAAGAATGTGCTGGAGCATTGTCGTGATGGAGTGGCCAGTTTCCTGATGACCACAACTCCAGTCGCTTGCGCCGCACAGTATCACGAAGGCGACGTAGGATATCCCTATAGTACTTTTGGTTGATTGTTTGACCCTGTGATGTGCACTTGTGGTGTACCATTCCGCGAGAATCAACGAAAGCAGTCAGCATCACTTTGATGTTGCTGCGCACTTGGCGGGCCTTCTTTGGTCTTGGTTACATGGAATGCTTCCACTCTAACGACTAGGATTTGGTTTCCGGGTCGTACCCGTACACCCAGAACTCGTCACCTGTAATTATAGTGTTCATGAAGTCGGGGTCACTGTTTATGGAGTCCAGCATGTCCTGTGAGACTTCAACACGAACTTGCTTTTTCCCCGCCGTCAGCA
Organism: Phosphuga atrata; assembly: GCA_944588485.1. Classification (NCBI taxonomy): domain Eukaryota; kingdom Metazoa; phylum Arthropoda; class Insecta; order Coleoptera; family Silphidae; genus Phosphuga; species Phosphuga atrata. The sequence goes on along the minus strand of OX155896.1, from coordinate 7,970,386 downwards.
GCTTCGGCACGAATTTCGTCGCCACTCTATTCATGGCCAAGTCTTCGGTCAGAATGGATTCGGTCACTGATGCCCACCTCTTCCGCAAATTCTGGGATAGTCACACGACGGTCCCACATCAGCGTTCACTTTGGTAATGACATGGTCATTTCGGCATGTTGATGGCGGACCAGAGCGTGGCTCGCTTTTAAACCGGGTGTACCACTCCTTAATCTGTGTGATGCGCATAGCATCGTCACCGAAAACTGTCTGAATCTTCCGAATGGTTTCCACCTGGTTGTCGACCAGTTTCTGGCAAAATTTGATGCAGTAGCGCTGCTCCAGTCGTTCCGTCATTTTACTTGCATTCAAAAACCGACGAGAGCACTACACGCTACGTCACTTGAACACTTTTCGACAGCAACTGACGCTATCTACAGGCGGGAAAAAATCATGCATGCGCACGAAGGTTCAAGGTCGGCTCATGCAAGCGCGCTTGATTCAAATCCATCAGGTTTTCAAAATAAAAGGTAAGGTCGGATACTTTTCTAACAGACCACGTTTAAGTAGAACCAGATATGGTTGAATCGAACATTTGTTTCGCATTCAAATGATTATCTTTTTTACTACAGAGAAGATAATATTTTCGAAGAAAGCAAACAACTTCTTTATATAAATTTGAAGTTGTAGATGAAGTTTTGCTATATTTATTAGATTTTCTTGAAATTTTTTCAATGGTGTATTGTACAATGAAATTTATGACTTCGTCAGAAAATAAATTAAAATAAAATACTTATCAGCTTCTGTGAATTGTTCGTCTTGTCCTTTGGCGCCTATCGCAAAATGTATAATATTTCTATTAGCAGTTCTGGTGGATATTTATGGAGTTTTGGCTGACCACAAAAACGCAATTTTTCCGAAAGTGCTACTTTATCTGGCATTATCAAATAATTTTCCATTCGCATTCTTTTTGGTTCCTGGTCATCTGTGGTTTCCTCGCATTGCAAAAAGTCTGTGGGGACTAGAATCGGTGTTGTCAATCTTGCATCAGTTGCTTGAGTTTCTGTTGAGGAACTAGCATCGTTAGCAGGAATATTCAAATCGTCAACACTATCTGATTCATCTTCCGAAAAAATTTCCTCTTTTTGTAGCCAATTTTCAACTTTCCAGTCACTTCCACTATCTTCAAATGGATGCACCCTCCCCGTTCGCAATCCGCTGAATTTCAGTTTCTAAATGTTTTTGATACAATATCGTTTTGGCGGACATAGTCGCTGTTAAAATTATAAGCAAAATAAATATTATAAGCGTAATTTCTGAAATTTACTTACGCTTTGAGTGCCGAATCCAAAAACATAAAAGCTAACGTAAACACTAATGCGTCGTCAATGTTCTGATTGCGCGACGAAAAATACTATACCCTGATGAAATAAAATGGATACACATGCGTTCACAATTAGATGATGGCTAACGAGGAAGGTTCTGAAAATAACACGCACCTACTTCGTCCTGATATTATCGTCGTAAATTTTAGTAATATTAGACATATTAGTAATCTAGGATTAGGAATGCCCATTTATTTGGATAGAAATTTTCTTTTCAAGTCTTTGGAAGTCCTATTCCTTTTATTATGTTCTATTGACAGTATTCATAATTAAATTTAAAATTACCCTTATGGGACCTTCCTTATAAGACCTTCCGAACTCTTACCGACCTGTGGCAAGCCTTATTCGAACCTTGTCCTGTCCTAATTAGAAAAACCTAGGTTAGGCATATCTTTGGAATTTTGGTGAAACTTCCACCCAATGAAGCCTTCCGAAGTGTTACCGAACTGTGGCAAGTCTCAACTGAACCGTGTGCCGTCGTAATTACGAACTGCTACCGAGCTGATTGTTCCGCCCTAATTCGCCGCCGTAATTCTTTATATCTTTATAGGTTCTAATCCTTTTAATATGTTCTATTGGAAGTATTCATCATTCAATTTAAAATTACCCTTACATGAAAATATATCCGTTTCTTCGTTTCTAATCTAGGATTTTACAGATTTTACAACAGAATGCTGATTTTCTGAAACAAATTGAAATGTTGTAAGAGATAAACATCATTGTTCGGTATAAGTTCCATACACCATTTACAAAGTGCATCATTTATATTATGTTCCTTATACCTGTGGAAATTTATTTGGACTAAGTCGGATATTGTCAGTTATTCTCTCGAAGCATTCCTCTTCAAAGTGAGCGGAGCAAATGCGAGCAATGTTACTGATAGCACTCGGTGAAGGTAACAATACAACTAACGGCTCAAGCCATGTACTGAGAATCTTAGGATTTTTGGAAACTTAACAAATAATTCTTAAAATTTGTACTTCAGTCAAATTCTTATGATATTTTAAAATAAATACAAAATATAAATACCTGTGAAATGATATCTTAAGGCAGTGGTCTCCAACCTAGGGGTTGCGCCAGACCAAAATATAACTTTTTAATTGGTAAAACCATACAATATTATAGATAATCAGATAAACTTAATAAATACGGAACAAAACTTGAATATATAAATATACTCAAACTTAAATTTCAACCTTTCCTCTATAATACTAATTAGTCTTTTTAGGACTACCAAAAACAAATTGACTACCAAAAGAGTGCCACGAAGGTGGACTGAAAGCTATAGAATAACTGACAAATTTCATACGAGATTTGTTTTTGGTAGTCCTAAAAAGGCTCATTAGTATTATAGACCTCCGGAAAGGTTGAGTATATTTATATATTCAAGCTTTGTTCCGTCTTTATTAAATTTATATATTTTTTTAATCTATCGCGTACGCTAAAAACTTAGCGTACAAGTAAAAATATTGAAAATAGCGGGAATACAACTACGGAACATAGTAATTCAACATACAGAAAATATTATCCAATGTACTTGTCATTGGGATTTACATTTAAGGTTATTGATTGTCAAGAAAGACCAACGTAGTTGCTCTGTATGAATATTTTGGCCGCAGATAGCATGAAACCAAATGAATTAAAACATCTCGAAAAAGTACATGCGGAGTCTACGTTGGTAAGAGAATATAAGTTTTTGTTATTCTGTAAACCTTTGTTGTTCTGTAATATTGGATTCAATATTACAGTAAGTGTAGCCCATTAAATAAATTAAGATGAAAAATATTAGGTGATTAGATTGTTACGAAAGTTGAGGGAGGCGCAAGATTTTTTTTATAAAAAAGCGGGGTACAGAAATTTGAAAACCTCTGTCTTAAGGTATTATTGTTGCTGGCATTTCTGTTTTTTTAACTTTGACAATCGCTTCGATTTTTCCATGATGGCACTGCATTTCCTTCCACTGCACTATTTTCGATAAAAAATAACACTACTGCTTTCACTTTATAACTTTGATCATTTTATAACTTTGTCACTTTATAACTTTGATTGTAAATTATATTCAATTTGCGATTTTTATAACCTCACTCTAAGAAATTTTTGAAAACGTCCATGCAATGCTCATGCGCACAACGTTAGGGAATCAAAATCAGGGAAAACCAATTTAGCGAGCACCCTCCCTCCCGGGCATCACTCCTCTCGCCAATATAATGAGTTAATACTCCGTCCCTATCAATTCCTATATTATTTTATTCCCGTGGAACTTGGCTTGTTCAGACATAACCTAACCTAAAAAAACTTCTAAGTTGGCAGATCCCTTGAGTAAGAGATGGTAGGACCTCTAAGTGTGTCCTCTGATTTAAATTATTGTCTTGATTGGAATGGTGAGCGTACCGTAAGGAAAAGCAAGAAAGAAGAAAGAAATGCAAAGAAAAATAAAATTTAAATTTGATAAATTTTTTTTTTTCGTTACGGCCAGATCACGTTATTTCAATAGTTTCCTTACGTGGGCTCCTCTCCTTCCGTTCTTCAATTCAGATCTTGCCTGTTTTAAGTTTGTTCTTTTCCTGGAAACTCTGGAAAGATTTCAGCTTTGCATTCTTGAATATCTGCCCATGTGATCCGTACTTCTTTCAGGTCTTTGTCGAGTTCTGAGAACCATGCTCCCTTGATCTCCTTTCCTAGAAATAGGTAAAAATTCTGTTTGTAAATCTCGTTGTGTTCATTGGTGCCATGTGACTATAAAATGTGATCCTTCTCTTCTGAATAATGTCGGTTATTTTTCTATGTGCAGGTAGAGTTCATGATTATGCCGTTTTCTGTATTCACCACTTTCCTTTACTGGACCCAAACTTTTCCTCAAAATCCTGCTTTCCCTAATTTTCGGGGTTTCCATCAATTATTTCCTGTTCATTAGGCATTCTGTAGCATACTGGGCTGCCGGCCAATTAACTGTTTGTTAGTGTTTGATCTTGGCATTTAGGGATACTAACTTCTTGTTGTAGATGCTCTTGGTCAGTTGATATGCTGTTTCCATTTTCCTGATACGTGAAGTGAAGGCTTCTTTCTCCGAGATGTTGGGCGCTATCTATTCGCTAGATATTTGAATTTGTCGACTCGCTTAATTTTTCCTGATTCCATGACAAGTACTTTGGATGCTGGTTTGATGTTTGTGACAAACTCTGTTTTGTCAAAGGATATCTGAAGGCCTGCCTTAGCCGCTTGTATTTGTAGTAGGTTGATTTGCTACAAGGCTCTATCCATAGAATCTGAAAATATCGTGAGATTATCTGCGAAGACTAGGCAGTCTACTGCTAGCTGCATGTTTTTGTATCCCAAACTTACCCCATTTTCCACTCCTTCGTTTATGTTATTAAATATTAATACAATTCTTATATTAACAGAAACTAATGGAGCCTAGTGAATATTGATAAATATTTCAAAATATAGAACTTATTCCTATGCGTATATTCTACTGACTGATTTAAAGAGAGTTTCGTTACTATTAATGTTTTTTTTTATAATAAAAATACAAATTCCGCCAGTGAAGCGGGAAAATTTAAAGTACGCATTTTTTTTTTTTTTTGATAAATCGTTTATTATCAGAATTTTTTTTACAGATTTTAGATGAGTCAAATATACCATTTTACTTTTTTAAAATAACGTCGCTCAAGTCAGAACTATTTCTGATTAAACATTCTTCAAATCTTGACCAAAATTTACCATCACTCGCCGAAGCAGGTCAGGTTGAATCTTTGCAATTTCTTGTATAATATTCGTTTTTAATTCCTGCATGGGCTGTGGTCTATCCATGCGCCGTCAGCCCAACTGAATGGAAAAGAAAAATTTTCTTCCCATAAATGATACACTGGGTGTTCATCTAAAACAGCGATTAAGTTCGTATAAGAGTATTAGTCAAAGTTTTGGTTTATTTTTTCGCTTGGAAACTCTGAATTCCGGAGAGTTGAGACAAAATTGCAAAGCATTTATTGAAATCTATTATGAAGACGTTAATGAGAAAGAGTTGGAAAAGAAAAGTTTGCATTTCTTCAGCCTCTGAGCATGTAGTTCACGCGCATGTAGAGGATGGGTTACTTCCTGCTCAGCTTTCTCCCTTTCCTTGTTTGCAGCTATTTCTCGTCGAATAGAGGGTAGTGCTGTTCCTGCGAGCTGGTAAAGCCACTCAGTTGCTGTTAATTTTAAGCATCCGGTTATAATTCTACATGTTTCATTAAGAGCTACGTCCATCTGTTTAGCATGAGTTGAGTTATACCAAACCGGACTGGCGTACTCTGCAGCGGAATAGCACAATGCCATTGCAGATGTTCGAATGATGCCAGACTGACTACCCCATTTTAAACCAGCCACTTTTTTTAGAGGATTATTCCTTGTGGAAACTCTTGACCTGTGGTGTTCAGACAGTGTTTCTTGTAGATAAGAGCTCTGTCCAATGTCACTCGTAGAAATTTTGGGGTCTAACAATGTTCCAGTTCTACTCCTGAACATACTACCTTCATCTCACGAAAGACTTCTCCAGTTCTGCCATTCTGAGTGGTATTGTAAGATCGTTACTTTCCTCTTTATTTTCTCTTTGATGTCTGGTCACTTTGTGTTTGCGGATGGGCTTCCCGTTCGTCAGAAGCTGATGTGCTATTTGGTTGGCAGTGATGTTGTAATGTACAGGGGTCTTTGTCGGATAATTGCTTTGACGTGTTAAAAGTCTCCATGCCTTATGGCTGTCTCTTCTCTGATCCAGGTCTTCTATAGTTTTGGGCCAGTGATACCGTTTTGTTTGTCTAATGACGGAGATGAGTCTGTTGCCGGCTTCTACTGTTGATTCAATGAAAGGGTTTTCTGCAAATAACTTCCTGTATTCTGTGAGTAGGGCAGCTTCATCTGATGTGAGACAAATGAAGTCCGGCAGCCGCGAAGTATAGACCGTCTGGAGCACCTCTTTACAGTTGTGATGAAGATATCATCGAATTCTGCTGTGGGTTCTATTGAAGACACTTCGATGTCTAACATATCCGTAAATTTCGACCAGTCTGCTTTCTTGAAGTTATACCTTCTGCGGAATAGTACCTTCTGAGGTCTAACGGCAGCAAATATTTGCTACAATATTGGCCGATGCTGTGTATTAGGTATTGAAAAACAGACAGATTTTACCCATAATTCGCTGATTCTGTTACTGCTGAAAATGAGGTCAGGATTGTAACCTCGTTTCCATCTACCACTATTGAATGATGCAGGCTGTTTTGCATCGTGGATTAGATTAGATTAGATTCCCGACTTCCTCTAACGGTTTGGCGCACGTCAACCTTAAGGCTTATTGTGCTGTCGGTTGATATCAAACTTGCAGTCCGACGTCTATGTCACTGACTAGTTTCCTTAGTTTTCCTACAAGTTTGGGTTCCCATGTGGTTTGTTGGTTCCAGTCGAGCTGGTGTCGCATTCGTTCTAGGGCAGGGCATTCGAAGAGTACGTGGTTTGCTGTTTCATCTTCCTCTCCGCAGAGTCTACATAAAGGTTCGTCTCGGTAGATTTTGACTTTATGCATGAATTCTCTAAATCCGCCAGTGCCTCTTAGTAAACTAACTATCTGCTTCGTGTGAGCTTTGTTTAGTTTTAACAGGTCCTTTGCTATATTGGGATTAGGTGAGTCTATTAGCTTCCTGCAATGGGTTGCTTTATCATAGGAGTTCCATCTGAGTTTGTGTTTATTTTTAATCCAATCATTGATGGATGCTCTGGCGCAGGCTTTTTCTATACCTATGCTCGGTTCGGGACCAACTAGTTTCTTGCGGGCACCTTGTTTTGCTAGGTCGTCTGCATGTTCGTTTCCCTCTATACCACTATGCCCGCGAACCCAGATGATTTTTACTGTGTTCTGTTGGCCTAGTGTATGTAGTATTTCTTTGCATTCTTTTATGATTCTTGATTTTGTACTGCAGGCCTCTAGTGCTTTTAGCGCTGCTTGACTATCAGATATAAAATAAATGTTTCTGTTCCGATATTTTTGTCTGTGGCATTCAGTAGCACCCAATAGTAATGCGTGTACTTCTGCTTGGAATATCGTGCAGTGTTCGCCTAGGCTGGCTGATTCCCTAATTTTGGGATTTTTGCTGTACAGGCCCGATCCGGCCCTTCCTTCAAACATTGAACCATCCGTGTAAAAGATTATGTTCTTGTTCGTAGGGGTGGGAAGCTGGTCCGGTTTCCAGCTTGGATCTATGTGTACGGTGAATGATTTTTCGAAATGGAATGACTTGTTGGTACTGTCGGTTCTCATTTCCATCAACGGTATTCTGACTGCCGTCATGATTTTCGTATGCCCGATCCTACTGGCTGCGATCCATTGACCCGCGCATTGTAGTCGGTATGCCGCCATTCTTGCTTCTCCTTTTAGAAAGATGTCTAATGGCGGTGTATCTAGTATCACGTCTAATGCTAATCCAGAGGTAGTTCTAAAGGCTCCTGTGGTGCATAGATTCGCTAGATGTTGTATCCTGCTTGATTTTGCAACAGCAGTTGATTGTTGTAGTTTAGGCCACCAGGTTACTATGCTGTAGGTTAGTATTGGTCGAACTATAGTTTTGTATAGCCAGTGAGTCAGTTTCGGTTTGAAACCCCATGTGCTACCTATGGCTCGTTTACTTATCATCAGCGTTTGTTTGCATCTGGAGATTGTCTTGTTCATGTGGGGATTCCATGTTAGTTTCCATCGTGTATTAGGGCAAGGTGATTTATTTCTGCCCATTCTTGCACTGCTCTTCCATTCTTATCTTTGTGATCATATCCCCGTATGCAGCTTTGGCTGTTGATGTCGCCAATCACAATATGTGTGCATTTACTTTAGAAATTGGATGGCTTAGTGATGATGAAATCAGCGCAAGGTGGTTTATAAAGAGATGAAATCGTACAGTTGGCTTTTTCTAGAGTGAGAACTTCAATGTTGTTTTCCTCCTTGAGAGCCGTGGACAGGACTTGAATATCTGGATGAATAAAGATGGCACTTTCATACTTATCATGAGGTCTTTCTATTGCAAGGATTTTCCCATTACTTTTGGTCTGTGCATTTTATAGCTTCTATGTGTCTCCTGTATGTATAGCACTTGGCAGCCATGCTGGGTACAAAGGTTTTGCAGTAGTTCTTCTTTGGCGGCTGATATTCGCTCTATATTTGCAGAGACAATTGTTAACTGTGGCCCTGAAAAGGACTGGGTTGATGTTTCTGGTGTGAATGGATCAGCCGTCAGTGAATTTTCATTAATTCTCTGCCGTTGACCATTTATTTTATTATATCTATCCATTTAGTGCAACTGTAAAGAAATAAAAATAAATCTAGAACGTTGCTAATCTACTTTCTTAGTTAGTCTCACAAAATAGTGCTCTGTCAAGGTCATGGGGACCCCATTATCCTAATGTGCCCAGGGCATCGAATAGGTTAAAGACGGCCCTGTGTACACCGTGCTCTTCAGAAATCCCCAAAGAGAAAAGTCGCAGGCGGACAAATCGGGCGATCTTGCAGGCCACGAAATGTAACCATGTTTGGATATCAGTCCCCGTCCGGAAAGAGTTCTCTTAAAGCAGCTAGGAAAAAAATATTTTCCGGAGACATAGGAAGATGTTACATGAAAAATGTTCTGACTATGTTTCCTTTATGGTCTTGAAAAAAATATGGCCCAATAATACCAGATGATGAAAGTGCACTTTTGGATCATGTCACAACTTTTGGACTATGTAATGGGTTTTTATGCATTTCACCATTTCTGAAGAGCAGGGTGTACATTGGTAGACCGCAAATCATACCGGAATTAAAATCGAATATCAGACAAGAAATGGCACGGATTCAACCTGACCTGCTTCGTTGAGTGATGTAAAATTTTAGGTCAAGATTCGAAGAGTGTTTAAACATAAATGGCTCTCACCTGATCAGCGTTATTTTCAAAGAGTACAATGGCATACTTATGTATTTGTGTACAATACATACTCATCTCAAATCTCTAAAAAAAAATCTGATAATAAATGTTTTATTAAAATTTTGGGTACCTGCTTTAAATTTTCCCGCTCCACTGGCGGACCCTTAATTAATTTTAAATTTGATATATTTTTACGGATTGTCTTGCATGCCGAACTGAAATGCCACGTAAAGGTGGCATCCATCTGAAAATGTAACAAAATTAGTATTTTTTAAATAATTAGCTTACAATTTAATACATTATTCAACATATGTTATAATCTAGACTCAAGTTTTACATGACAGCTGTATCAGTCTCAAAATTTAATAAAAAAAAATTATTATAAATTGCAGAAAATAAGTGAAAAGCGCATCATTAAAAACGAGAAGTTGTAAAAATTATAAGTGTAATTTTTATTTCTTCATTTTGGCCTATTATTAGAATATGATATTAACTGCCTGAGTAATTAAATTAAATCGAAATTATAAAACGACATTGGAGTTAATTTAAAACGAATGTTGCGCCAGGTAGAAGGTAGAGTAATTAATAACTCCAAGGTATAAATAAATTCCCGTAGGTAAATTACCATTCATTTGGGAGAGTTCTGTTCGCACAATAAACATTTGTGTAAGATGTGTAATCGTCCGCCAGATTGTATCCAGTCGAGACTGCCGGAAATTCCTTTGTATTTCCTACGGCCTATACGAGGCGGCAGCATATCGGCCTTTTCCCTTCGACTTGCCTTCCACTGCTACACTCCACTAGAGTCTCGATTTTAAAACAAACTTCTTAAGTGTCTGAACCCTTCAGTTATGATAGTGTAATTTATATCCCGCCATTCTTCCCATCGGCTCACAATTTTCTCTTTTACGATACTACAAAAAAAAATCGAAATGAAAAAAAATAATAAGAACTCAGTTGATATTTTACTCACAAACCCTTTCCTACAATAGTAGCCCACAAGTAATAAATAGATAAAACTAGATTGATAAAATTATATAGAGGGGACTAGATATGCTAGACTACACCAAACTATTCATATAAGACTACACAGACCAGACAAAACAGACAAGACTAGACAGACAAGACCTGATAGAGAAGAAGAGAGAGATAGAGAAGGTTACGTACACGACTAGATGATAAAACTAAATAGATAAGACTAGAAATACAAGACTACACTCTTCTACCCCTAAAATTCAACTAGTTCTTAATCTAGTTCGATACGGGAGTTCGAGTAAGACGTGCGAGTGTTTTGACAGAAAGTTTAGTTGAGATTATAAGCGCGGGTAGTTCGCTAGCGTTGAATTTGCGGCGCAGCCATACTACAGAAGGGGCCACGAAAAAACTAGTTCTTAATCAAAGACTCACGGTCTGTTTTTTAGATATTAACTGGGTGTAACTTGTTTGATTTTCGAGTTATTTGAGATTCTCTTTTGGAGAATTACAGCTTAGGTGAAGGAGAATAAAAACTGTTGGAAGGATTTTGTGACGGTTTGAGGTTTAGGGGCAAAAGGTAAATTTGAAGGTTTTTTTGTGTTTTTTCGGGAAGAAATTTACATGTAAGTATTTAAGTTTTCTGAATTTTCAAAAAATTCCGCAAAACAAATGAAATAGACTACAGCCCATTTTCTCAGGAATTGAATCAGGAAAAAAAATGCAAATATCTCAGGTTATTTACAACTTCAACGGACTAAACTTATTCCACATGTATTTCACTCTTTCACTTACCATTTTTACTCTTCATTTCCCAATTTAAACGAGTTTCCGCAAACTTTCCAAAATCACAACCTGTCAATTGAGACACACCGACATCAGAACTCGCTCAAACTGCAACCAAACCTATAACTAACCTCAGAAATCGACTCCTCGACCTCAAAAACCTTGGAAGCGAGCCCTCTTGTGCCCCGAAACGATTTGTAACGATAGGAATGAATTTTTGAAAAAAAATGCCAATTTGAGCGTAGCCGTTGATTTTCTGTGCAAATGGTGGTCGGGGGTCAGGTTTTCTGGGTGGGAAATTGGTTGCGTAGATGTGTTTTGTCCGTTGAGTCGGCGGAAATTACCCAAATAGAAAAATGATGGAAATTCTAGGTTAAACCAAGGTCATTTCCAATTAATTTGCACAATCTGCCTGTCTAGTCTTGCATCTCTAGTCTTGTCAGTTAAGGCTTATTATAAGGCTTAGTGTATAATATAAGGCTTAGTGTAGTTACCAACATACCCGCCTTTCGATGCGAGAGACCATGGTTCGAATCCAGGTCAGGTAGTCTACAACTAGGACGGTTTTCACTAATGGTGCGGGCTGCCCAACCTGAATGAATGCAAAATATACGATACCGGGGTGGGCAATTTCAATGTCATATTCAATGACTTATGGGGTATCTAATATATGGAGTATCTATACAATATGCGCTTCTTAAGAAAAAAACCTTTCCAGTCGTGTTAATCCCCTTTCATTTCCGCATACGTACCGGCTAGCACAACGACGCCGTCAGCGTAGGCTAGGCTCCAGACCTTCAAAGTCCCTATTACTACACCTGCAGCATGAACCAAACTTAATGTCCTTTCGAGGTCCGCCGTATATAACTTGAATAGTAACGGACATAGAGGACACCCTTGTTTTAGACCTTTCACAACCTCGAACCTTTCAGATGTAGCCTCACCAACTTTCACTCTTATAACAATTTCCCTCATACAAACGTTCAATACTTTCTCTCAACTGACGCGATATACCTTTTGTACTGATAAACTCAAACACTTTTCCCGTACTATAGAGTCGTAGGCTGCTTTTAAGTCGAAAAACACTGCGTACAATTTTCCCTTTGGTTTCCTCAATTCTTTTTGAAGAATATAATTTAGCGTGCAAAGATGTTCTGTAGTAGCACGACCTTTCCTAAATCCGGCTTGGACTTCTGGAATCAGCTTCATCTCCTCTACTTTTCACCTCTACTTTCAATATTCCCTCCAGCAGTTTAACGTAGAATTTGTATGCGGTATCCATGAAAGTTATCCCTCTGTAGTTACTTAATTCCTCCTAATTTCCATGTTTAAGGAGTGGCACAATAATTACCTCTCGCCAACTATCCGGAAGTTGTTTACTGCCTTTAAATAAACAGTTAAGTTCGGCGAGCAGTTTCTCCTTCACTGTTTGTGTAGCCAAACACCACCCTTCGTTTGGTACCGTATCTGGCCCTGGAGATTTCCTTCTTTTAAGCGCCGTCATAACACATTCCAATTCTTCCTTTGTAATTTCTTCAAGGAAATTCTCTCTGTTGATTTCTGCCGCCCCAAAATTTCCATCCGATCGCTCGCAGTACTCACATGTTATTTCTCCTGGCAATAAATCTCTGAAGTGGTTCATGCAGCTTTCTATCACGATGGGCCTTGGGATTTCTCTCTTTTCTTTACCTGCAGCAATGTATATCCAGATATCCGACTCTCTGCTTGTTTGGTTGATTTGCCGCATCTGTAGCTTCTCTCATTCCTGTCTCTTTCTCTCCTCCATATCCTTCATATCTTTAAGCTGATTTTGAAATCTTTCCAGTGTTGTTCTTTCTTCCTTCTACGCCCTAAATTTAGCTCAGTTTTTTTTTTCTTATATCTATAGTTTCTTTGTCCACCCATGCATTTCCATGACAATTCTGATTGTGCGAGACTTTAACAATTAAGGCCTTTCGTACCATTTCTGACAGTTGATCAAACTCCGCCACTTCAACCATTCCTTCTATAGTCGCTAGGTTTTCTTCTGACAGCCTCTTCGTTCCATAACACTGTTTGTTTGACGCTTTTCTTGTTATTTTCACTGTGTCCTTTTACCTCTTCTAACAACCTAATTTCTAATGGTAGATGGTCCTAGTCAACTCTCTCTCCTACTTTAAACGAGTTAATACTCCTTACTGCCGCTTCATTGGTGATGCCGTAGTCAATAACTGAACCACCCGTGCCCCACATATACGTTAACTTCCCATTCCAATTACCATTTGTACACCCGTTTAGCATATACCAGTTATGCCTTTCACACCAGTCAATCCATCTTTTACCTTTTTTATTATACGTTTTATTCCTTGAGCGTCTACGTATTTGCACCCCTTCTGCATCTAGGGAGCCCGATTGTTGTTCTCCTATCCGCGCATTTCAGTCTCCAAAGATCAGTATTTTCTCCCCTGAATCTCTTGACATCCGTTTCTCAATATGCTTTAGAATCTCCATGCTATTATTGTTATATATTATCACTACTCTCCAGTTATTACCACCCACCTGTATTATTCTTTCTTGAACACCTTCAACATTATCTGGCTCTGCCTTATATTCTATTTCCTTCACAGACTTCACTGCGGTAACAATCTTTCCGTTCGCTCTTCCTCCTTTTGAATCTCTCTTCCCAAATTCACTCTATCCACGTTTCTGTCAGTCCTATAATATGGAACTTTAGAATATACTGCGTAAACGCTTTTCTATCCTCTCCCTTTATTTTCTTTTTCAATCCTGCCAGGTTCCACGCCAATATATTAAGTCCCTTAATTCTACTATTCCTCATTTCCGTGTCCCTTGCAAGTGTCGTCAGCTTATTGTCCTGTCCGGTTCTTGTTTTTAGTTTTTTTCTAATATCTTCACACTCGTGTACTTTAGCATTTACTATAATCTTCTTATGCACTATTTCTATTTATATTCCACTTTCTTCTATTGCCATGTCCCTTAATTTCTACTAGGTTTCTCTTTCTGCTGATGTTAGATCGTTTTTTTTAATGTCACTCCTGGATGTTGAGTGCTTGTAAAATACAGTACAAAAAGGCGAATCAAATATATTGTTGGTAACGTGATCGATTATAACGATGAGTAGGTCGTTAAATTTACTAGACCAAATAAAAATAAATTTGTATAAAAATTAAAGACTCTGACACTATAGACGAAAAAGATATTATCACAGTTTTGCCTGAACCAACCACTGATCAAAAGGGGATAATTTCACATTCCAGTTTGTTTGGGGGATATAACTTATAGCTCACCATTATCTGCCTACCAGTTTTTCTAGTTGTTTCGGAAATTTTTGCCTTTATTTATCTTTTAAGAATCGTTCTTTATTTTATTTTTGTGTTCATAAATTTCAAAAGTTTGCAACTTTTTTACATTTACAGTTTTTTTTATAAATAAATAACCAAAATGCACTAAAATTTTATGTGCAATAAATGTCTAAATTTTATGCCTTTGCCTCGTTATTTTATGCAGCAATTGCGTATATTGCGTATTATATATACTCCATTATCGCATTTGGGGTTAGGTAAAGAATATGGGATTGTTCTGAAACTTAGTGTTGCGGACTTTGTACCTAGTGTAACTATTGTTAAACGTCTTTAGCACTCTTTAACTGAGATCCGAAAGCAAAAATTAAGCTTCTGCGTTGGTTCAATAAAGATTCGTGTTTTTGTTGAAAATAATTGTTGACATTTTCAAGATGAGAGATAGTAGATGCCAACACAACTAACTCGACGTTGACACGTTTATTTTAGTTTATATGCCCGTTTATATAAAAAAAACTATAATTTTGGCAACATATGTGCCCATAATTATGAAAGTGGTCTAAGTCAAAGTTAAAAAGAAATGAGTTCATCAGTTATTTCACACCACATTATTAACACTAAATGAATTCCATATATTTTTGAAATTACAACCACTACCTAATGGTTCATTATTGACGATATCGTAAAAATGACATTGAATAAATTTTGTTTAAAATAATGCTGTGCGAAATAACTTATGAACAATTTTCATTTTTAATTTTGACTTAGACAATTTTCATAATAATGGGCACATATATAAATCTTAAACGTCGAATTGAAGTTGCATTCATATTGCAACGAACAGCCACGCCACAAACAGCTACAATGTCTCGAGTTAATTATTTAAGTGTCCTGGATATCCACCAGATTCCTTTTTTACTTTTTAATTTTTGTAATAAAAAAATTTGTATCTTCAAGCAAATAACTGACGCGTATGACTGGTCACATAACTGAGAATGTAGATACAATAGACCTTTTCATAGTAGAATTTTTTTTGTGCACATGTCTGAATTTCCATTTGTTTTGTCCGAACTTGTTGACGTATAAACTTATTATTTGCCCTAAACTTTTATATTCCCGCCTTTCAAATTCGGATGCGCATGCGCTTAACTAACATATTGGGTTAGGTCAGTCTATTGGGTCAGCGTTGCCAAAATTAATTTTGCCAACATATAAATTATTTAAACTTTTCTGCGTCACATGTTTGTATAAAGTATATACAAAATTGGCTTCCAGAAATTATTTGTCTTTTATGAATATTCAGAATATTTTAAGAGATCTTGACTAAACAATTCAAAAATTACTTGAATGTAAATTGATATGGAGAATGTAAAAATATAGATCGAGATTTCACGCTGCCTCGCGTATGTGGTCTTAATTTATCTAATTTTCCGGGATTATTTACCGGGAATATTTACGGGGATCGAGAGTTCACTGCCGCGCGAATTCTCGGTCCAATATAGGACAATGTGGCAAGAACCGTTGGTTTAACCCCGGTTAGAATAGGTTGCTCATCGCGAGGCGGGCAGATAAATCAAGACAACATACGCGTGGCAGCGCGAACTCTCGATTCAATATAGGTCAATGTGGCAAGGACCATTGGTTTAATCTCGTTTAGATTAGGTTGCCCGCCGCGGAGCGGACAGATAAAGCAAGACAAAATACGCGCGGCAGCGCAAACTCTCGTTCCAATAGAGGTCAATGTGGCAAGGACCGTTGGTTTAACCCCGGTTACATTATGTTGCCCGCCGCGAAGCGGACAGATAAATCAAGACAATATACGCGCAGCTGTGCGAACTCCCGATCCAATAGATGTCAATGTGGCAAGGACCGTTGGTTTAACCCCGGTTACATTATGTTGCCCGCCGCGAAGCGGACAGATAAATCAAGACAATATACGCGCAGCAGTGCGAACTCTCGATCCAATAAAGGTCAATGTGGCATACGACCGTTGGTTTAACCTTTTTTAGTTGCGTTCGTATCTACTATCTGTCATCTTGAAAATGTCAACAATTATTTTCAACAAAAACACGAATATTTCTTGAACCAACGTAGAAAACGTAGAAGCTTAATTTTTTGCTTTCGGATTTTAGTTAAAGAGCGCCAAAGACGATTAACAAGTTATACCAGGTAAAAAGTCCGCAACAATAAATTTCAAAACAATCCCGTATTCTTTACAAAGGCCTCACATTTGCCCCAAATTGAGGGACAAATGTGATAGATCGAACACGTTACAACAAAAAATTCCCAAGAAAAAATAATAATCTGCTAATTGGTTTTACGGTACAATATCGATTCACAATGCTATATATGTTTTTTTATAAATTTTTGTTCATAAGTTTATAGTTTTGGAGCACTTCAAAGTTCACCTATTTAAAAACTATATTGTATTTACCCCACTCCATTGGCGTAAATTCTCTATTGGGGTAAGGCTCCATTCTGTATAATTTGATTAGTTTCTAATCGTATACTATATTACAAGCATACGTAAATCTGCATCTGCATTATATATCACATTCTCTTCTGCATGACAT
The DNA here is from genome assembly GCA_944588485.1 of Phosphuga atrata. Classification (NCBI taxonomy): domain Eukaryota; kingdom Metazoa; phylum Arthropoda; class Insecta; order Coleoptera; family Silphidae; genus Phosphuga; species Phosphuga atrata. The sequence continues at coordinate 7,953,476 of OX155896.1, read as the reverse complement.
ATTTATACATTCTATGTTTATTATAAATTGAATCTGCACTGTTCATAAAATCATCCAGGAAAAGTATCCGTTCTAGCATCCAAAAAAAGTTCTAGCAGTTGGCCTGAGTGGTAATTTCATAACGACTCGCTATCAACTGAATTATTAAAAAAACTATTGGGAAAACATTTTGCGCTGTAGGTTTTCAGGAAAAACATATTTTTTAGGCCGCCGGCCGTGGAAACGAGAGAAAACTTGTAGCGTGCAAATCAATACGAGATGAAATTCATTGAGCTAATTAGATTTATACTTTTGTTGATTTTCAGAGTGAAGGAAACTTTCAGTTTGGATAGCAAATAAAGAGATAATGATTTTCGGAGCAAGTTTTAGTAAAGTAGATGTGACATAAATTATGTTAGTACACTTTGATTCGACGAACATTCATTTGAATAAAATTGGATAATAAATTATGAGATTATCATATTTTATGGTGTTATTATATTTTGTAAAATATTATAGATAATCATATAAACTTCGAACAAAGCCGAAACACCGACACGTCCGAACGCAGCCTGAATATATAAATATATTCAACCTTTCCGTAGCTCTATAATATTGTTGAATCTTTCATCACTCTTTACACGCTCTATTTGAATATTGGGTACTTACTTATTAACGCCACCACCACTACATTTTTAAATGCCGACAAACTACAATTAAAATTGTTATGACAAATCATAAAATAAAATATTTTAAATAAAATTAAAACATTTTTTAAACTCAAAAAACTTTATTTTTTAACTCCGGTTAGATTAGGTTGCCCGTCGCGAAGCGGACAGATAAATCAAAACAACTTACGCGCGGCAGCGCCAACTTTCCTTCCAATATATAGCGGTGGTGGCGTTAATACGTAAGTACCGAATATTGCCATGAAATTATTTGCAAACAAATTTGTATGAATTGCAAAATTTAGATCATATTGTTAGTTCTCCAATTTAACGTTGTTTTTAAAAACAGAAAAAACGGCTAGGAAAATTACTCCTAGAATTGAATGGTGGAAATTGAAAGGTTCAATTTTGATATGTGAATTCATGTAAAAGGTATTGCAAGAAACACGGCCAGTGGAAGGAGTTCAGCGATGGTGGACAGTAAATGCAGAAGCAATCAGGAAAGCAGGTGTGGAAGTTTTGGGGAAGACCTCTGGGAAAGGTGCTTCACTGGATAAAGAAACATGGTGGTGGAATGATGTGGTTCAGGAAGCCATCAAGGCAAAACGACAAAAAAAAAGAAATGTCATGAGTCTGGAAATGACGAAGATAGAGAATACTACAGAAAGGCAAATAAAGTTGTGAGAAGAGCTGTGAGGAGAGGCAAAGGCAGCTGCATGGAAGTCTATGAAGAACTAATCGCTAAGGCACGATACAGGGCTTCAAAAGATCTCATACACATCAGACAGATGAAAATTAAACAAGGACTTGTAATTCAAGATGATGAGCATTTTAAGAAGAGATGGCAGGAATATTTTGAAAAGTTGCTAAATGAGGAAAATGCGCGGATTGTGTTTGAGGATGGTATCCCAAATCACAACTTAACAACTGGCACATGCAGGGAAGAAGTTTTAACTGCTATTAGGAAAATGAATTGTGGAAAAGCAACCGGCCCCGATAAAATTCCTGTAGAGACTTGGATGGTCGAAGAAGGTATCGATATGTTTGGGGATCCTATTCCAACAGGCACTTCAAGAGGAAGTAATGCCCAAGGAATGGCGGAAGAGTACCATAATTCCCATTTATAAGGAGAAAGGTGCATTTAGGATTGTGCAAATTACAGAGGAATAAAACTCACGTCGCACACAATGAAGATCTTGGTGAAAGTTATTGAGAGTAGGCTTCGGATGGAGACGACAATAGGAGATGAACAGTTTGGATTTATGCCAGGGAAGGGAACAACAGATGCTATTTTTGCACATAGGCAGGTCATGGAAAAGCACAGGGAAAAGAGAAAATAACTACATATGGTGTTCATAGACCTAGAGAAAGCTTAGGATCGGGTGCCCCGTCAGGAGGTATAGAGATGCATGAGATGCAAAGGAGTACCGGAGAAGTATGTGCGCATTGTGCAGGATATGTACCGTGGAGCAAGGACACGAATTAGAAGCAGTGTAGGATTGTCAGATACTATACCGGTTCAAGTAGGTCTTCACCAAGGATCTGCACTAAGGCCTATATTTTTGATCCTATAATAGATGCCTTATCAGAAAGCCTTAGAGAACCAGCTCATTGGTGTATGTTATTTGCATATGATATTGTTATATGCAGCACAAACAGGGAATAGCTTGAATATAAACTGTAATACTGGAGAAAAGTCATAGAGGACACAGGCCTTAAAATCAGTAGGAATAAGACCAAATACCTGTGCTTTAAAGGATATGAAACTATTCAGATGGATGGTAGCCAGATACAGGCAAGGGACAGTTTCAAGTATTTGGGATTCACTGTATCTGATGATAGCAATCTAGATCTGGAAATTACTCACCGAATTCAGGCTGCCTGGTTAAACTGGAAAAGGTTAACTGATATTCTCTGTGATAGCAGACTGAATATCCAAGTAAAGGGTAAGCCTATAAATGTGCAGTGGGACCTGCAATGCTATACGGAGCAGAAACTTGGCCAACAGTGCAGTCTCAGTGCAAGCGCCTGGAAGTAGCTGAAATGAAGATGCTAAGATGGATGTGTGTTGTTACAAGAAACGATCACATCAAAAACACCTTCATACAAGGCAGCGTAAAAGTGACTGAAATATCAAAAAGGTGTAAGAAAGACGCTTGCTCTTGTATGGCTACATTAAGCGCAGGGATGGTAGTTATGTATGAAGGAAAGTGCTTGATCTGGGAAAAGGAAAGAGGCAGGCCTGGATGAAGATGGATGGACTGCGTGCAGCATGTTCTCCGGGAGAAGCAGTTAATAGAAAACACCATTTGGAACCGAGGAAAATGGAAACGTATTGTCAGAAACGTAGACCCTGCATGAACGGCGGAAAGACGAAGAAGAAGAAGTTGTTTCGTAAAACAATCGCAAATATATGAATATCCAGTTTCGATAGAAACATCACTGAAAAAGTAACATATAAGCAAAGAATATAAGTTTGCCGTTAATTTACAAGCCTTGCATAGAAAAATCACAAACAGTAATTAACCATCAAAAACTCCGTGCTTCACATAATTAAATCACCAAAAAGTTTATATCTCAATTAAAATTTACGATTTTCATAAAAGAATAATTAAAATGAATAAAGCCTCATTAGTACGAGGATTTCATTACAATATAAACCATTGCCCAAGTAACAGCTACAAACAGAGTTACGAATTTCAAACTTTTCGCAAGAAATCCTAATAATTCCACTTTTATTATTGTAATTTCCAAGACTTGCAAAGAAAGAAACGTTCCCCAAAAACAATAAATATCATATTTCGCAGCGAGTTCCCAAACTTATTCCTCCGTTGCTTTAAAATACTTCTTGGGTTATTTTATCTGCACATATAATACAATTTCGAAATCGATACTATTTTTTATTTGCTCGTCCTCACGTTTTAGTCTATGTTTACTTTATGTATTCGAATAGAAAGTCAATTTTATGAAGCCACAAAACGCGAGATGCGAACGGAAATAGTTTGTATCAATTTAAAATAAAAAAAAATTCTATTCCGTTTTCGAAGTATAAATGTCATTTATACAAACCAGTAGATTTTTATTACCATGAAAACATTATTCCACGAATAAAACTGGTTACACAATCGAGATATTAGAATTCAGTCTCACTATATTAGCAATCATAAATCTTTCAAAACCATAGATGAGTGGATATTATTTTACGACAACCTGCTATAGAATTTCTAGACACATCTCTTAAGATATTATTTAACCTGCTCCATTTTTTTCCTCAAGATAATATAATATTATTATATTATAATTGCCTTGTCTTTTAAGCGTCATACATTTGTCAATTCCTATTTCTATACCTATCGTTAATTATTTCATGCATACATGGGTTTTGCCTGCGTAGTGAGCGAGTTATGAGCTTGGAAAGAGTTGGAGAGAGCTTTAAGCTTTGAATTGTGGGCTAGATAAAATATGCATCTAGACCTGGCGCTGGCAACCTATAACCCGCAGGTCAGCAAATGACCTATTTGATAATTTCGAGTGACCCACTGGAATGTCAAAAATTAAGTATAAGACAGAAACAAATTTTAACATTTGTTATAATATAAGTTTTTAGAATAATGTATTATGAAATGAACTGCCACAAAACGTCTTAATAATAGTCACATTTTGTTTGATTTTGATACGTAACCAAATAAATATTGCCCAACACTGATATAGACTCTAGATCAGGGGCGGACAAATATTTTGGTTGTCGGGCCAGATTTATAGTTTTGTTGGTAGATAATACAATAAACATTCACAATATAATTCTGTTAGCCCAGTCAAATTAGCATTTCACCCCGGAATCTACGGAAGAAGCTGAATTTTTGTATTGACCTTTATTTTAGCATTACAAATGTTGTCTCAAAAGTCACATATACCAACATGTGAGCGTCCTTAGATATTCAAGGTCAAACGTTTCAAAAATTAGTTTTCTCAGAATATCTCGTTAATTATGCCTCGTACCGTATTTGCATTTATTATAAGAGTTGTAGAGAATAAATTTCTCTACTAATTTCATCTGAGACTTTTTTGATACGTCGAACTGTTTTTGAGATAGAGGACGAAGTGGAGCACTCAGCCATACGTACCTTAGCGTAATTAGTTGTATGTCAAAAGTAAGTAATATTTGATGTCTATTTGATTTAAAAGAAATAAAAAAGTATAAGGTATTAAATTGTTATTTAAGTAATATTTAACAATTAAGTTAAAAAAATGGTATAATACATTGGGATTCAGCATTTACCTTGTGTTAAGGTATGTATGGTTGCTCATGGGCGCTCCACACTCTGCGTCCTCTATCTCAAAAACAATTCGACATATAAAAATAGGTTACAGATGAAATGGTAGATGAAGAGATGTAGAGAATTTTATTCTCTACAATTTTTATAATAAATTCAAATACGATTGGAGGCAGAGAATAAGAGATATCCTCAAAAAACTGATTTTGCTACCTTTGACCTTGATTATCTTAGGACGCTCACATGTTGGCATATGTGACTTTTGAGACAACATTTGTCATGCTAAAATAAAGGTCTCTACAAAAATTCAGCTTCTTCCGTTATATTCCGAGACTGACCCCTTTTTGACTAATTCGACTGGGCTAATTATTAGTTCATTTCCAATTCCAATGATCATTCAACAACATTTCAAGTTCTTCCTCAGTTCTTCTTAAATAACAAACTAAACTTAAATAGAGAATGTATACATTATTTAGTGAAACTATTCTTAAATTAATTTATGTATACTTTGAATGATGCAGACAAAGTATACATAGAATTGGTGAAACCATCCTACGTTATAGCTTACCATACAAACTTAAATCAAACGGAACAGGGCCTGAATATATAAATATATTCAGCCTTTCCGGAGCTCTATAACAATTATTGAGTCTTTTTAGGACAACCAAAACAAATCTCACATGAAATTTGTAAGTTAATTTACAGCTTTCAGTCCACCTTCGTGGCACTCAAAAAAAACCATAAAAATAACATTGTTTTTAAGATCATGTCTTTCCGATACCTTAAGTGGATAGCCATCTGTGGACGCGTTTCCATTAATTTAAGAATAGTTCTTTTTATATGTTATGTATGCTTTTACCAGTCCCTGTATACACCGACTGAGTTAACGCTTTGATTAAGTATATCATATACATAAATTTGATATTTCTTTCTCAGTGAAATGGCAGAACACGATCAAAAAACCAACTGATTTATTGTTTATTACTATTACACATAGATATATTTTTTAATTAAAGTAATTTATAAAATGCTTTGCGGGCGAGTAGGGAAAGATGATTCGTTCTCTCGCCACCGCCACCACTGTCATACGCATGCGCGATGACCTTTGACCCCCTAACCTAACCTTGACCTTGACCCCTAACCTAACCTTGACCTTGACCCCTAACCTAACCTTGACCTTGACCCCTAACCTAACCTTGACCTTGGAACTTCCGGTTTCAACTTCCGGTTTCGACTTCCGGTTTCGACTTCCTGTTTCCGGTTTCGACTTCCGGTTTCGACTTCCGGCCGCCATTTTCGGAACTTCCAGATGCGCGGGAAAATTCAAAAAATAGACGCGAGGCGGGGAAATTCAAAATTAGATCCTGTTGAGACAAATGAGGTGTGAAAAGTTGGTTGCATACATCAACGGGACTAAACACATGAGACTAGACAGACGAAGCTAAATACATGAAACTAGATACATGGAACTAGATAGACGAGGCTAGATACATGAGACTAGATACACGGGGCTTATGTAAAATTTCTTAAACTTGTCTGTGATTTAGATCGTATTAATTATTTAATATAAATAAAAAAGTATTTCAGCAATTAGGTTTAATTTTGAGTGAGAAATGGAATATATTGTTTCTTTTTCAGTTTACGTAATCAGTTTAGTATTTGAAGCTTTTAAATGTATGAGAATGAAATAATATCTAATAATTTTTATTACAACTTCCACGATAGAAAATGTTTATGTAACCACACGTCTAGATAGGAGCAAACGTCTAGCACTGATAACAATCCTGTCTCAACCTCTTTCAACCTGTCTCGACCTGTCTGTAAACATATGTGAAACAAATAAATTATTCCGTGTTTAATTTTATAAACGTAATAAGATTTTAATTTAAATAAAGTTTCAGTATTCGGTTAAGCAGAGCCGGATGTTTGTGCATGCCAGTGTAATCAATTTCTTCGTTTTGTTTTTCGTATTTGTGTTTTTCAATTTCAATCTACTGCCTGGGTTTTGCGATAAGACGCAACCGGATGTGCATGCCGGGATGCACGGGATGAGTTAACATTAGGGTAGGTTAGCATTAGATTAGTTGGGATAGGTTAGGAATGAGGCGCGCTTCATTCCTAACCTATCCCAACTAATCTAATGCTAATCTACCCTAATGTTAACTCAACTAACCTAACCTAACCTAACCTAATCCAACTAATCTAATGCTAACCCACCCTAATGGCGACCTCACACCGTGTTTAGCGTGGGGTCACATAGACCTCACACCCTGTTTAGCGTGGGGTCACATAGACCTCACACCCTGTTTGGCGTGGGGTCACATAGACCTCACACCCTGTTTAGCGTGGGGTTACATAGACCTCACACCCTGTTTAGCGTGGGGTCACATAGACCTCACACCCTGTTTAGCGTGGGGTCACATAGACCTCACACCCTGTTTAGCGTGGGGTCACATAGACCTCACACCCTGTTTAGCGTGGGGTCACATAGACCTCACACCCTGTTTAGCGTGGGGTCACATAGACCTCACACCCTGTTTGGCGTGATGAAAACTGGATGCAAGTAGATGAAAAGTGGATTCCAGAAAATTGAACTCTTTGGTATTTATATAAATGAAAAACATTAATACGATCTGGTTCACAGACAAGTTTAAGAAATTTCGCTTACTCATAGGAAATTATTCGGATAAATATAAGGTCTGTATAGTCTTGCCCGTTCTTGTTCGACCTTGTTCGGTATTGTCCGATCTTGTCCGGCCTAAAACCAATAATCTCATTTGAATCAATCCGTAATATGTTTGCAATCAATTATGTATGCATACAGGATTGTCCGTTACCCACCCGCAACTCATTTTGAATTTTCTCCGCTTGTCTGTCTGTCTAATCTAGTCTGTCTAGTCTAGTCCTCTCTCCACTATTCTTGCCTGGTGTTATGACTGACAAACATCCGGCATGCACAAACATCCGGCTCTGCTTAACCGAATATACATTTAAAAGCTTCAAATACTAAACTGATTACGTAAACTGAAAAAGAAACAATATATTCCATTTCTCACTCAAAATTAAACCTAATTGCTGAAATACTTTTTTATTTATATTAAATAATTAATACGATCTAAATCACAGACAAGTTTAAGAAATTTTACATAAGCCCCGTGTATCTAGTCTCATGTATCTAGCCTCGTCTATCTAGTTCCATGTATCTAGTTTCATGTATTTAGCTTCGTCTGTCTAGTCTCATGTGTTTAGTCCCGTTGATGTATGCAACCAACTTTTCACACCTCATTTGTCTCAACAGGATCTAATTTTGAATTTCCCCGCCTCGCGTCTATTTTTTGAATTTTCCCGCGCATCTGGAAGTTCCGAAAATGGCGGCCGGAAGTCGAAACCGGAAGTCGAAACCGGAAACAGGAAGTCGAAACCGGAAGTCGAAACCGGAAGTTGAAACCGGAAACTGGAAGTCGAAACCGGAAACCGGAAGTCGAAACCGGAAGTTACAAGGTCAAGGTCAAGGTTGGGTTAGGGGTCAAGGTCAAGGTTAGGTTTAAGGGTCAAGGTCAAGGTCAAGGTTAGGTTAGGGGTCAAGGTCAAGGTTAGGTTAGGGGTCAAAGGTCATCGCGCATGCGCATGACAGTGGTGGCGGTGGCGCCAGAACGAATCATCTTTCCCTACTCGGGCGGCATATCGGGCTGTATGCCACCATTTGCCTTGACCCCTTTTCTAAGAAGAAAACTACAGGCATAATTGCAGACTGTATTATTTCAATAAATAAATCAAAAAAAATTCTTAAAGAAAACTCGCAGTCGATAAATAATATCTGACAATTTTTGCACAAGCACCTAAAAGGGTTCGTCGCCACGGATTCTTGCAAAGAAATCAAGAAAACTTCATAATTGGAAATTAAATATCAAGCTTTTGAAATTTAATGCGATTAGTCGAAGAAAATTAAATAGAAGACACGAGCATGACTTTCATAATAACCAACAACTTATTTAAAAGATCCAGTATTCATCATCCATGATGATGTTGAAGAGAAGCGGGCTTAATGAATCCCCTTCAAGTTATCAAAAAGTATAAACACAAAATATAAATTCTTAAACAAAAACGATGGTCTATGTTTTTATTATACAATGCAGTTTATTTTAAGAAAAACTCCCTAGTTTTATATATAAGTTTAATGATGAATTATAATGAAAAACTACATCAACGACTACGTACAACAAAAGAGAATACTTTCAAGTTTTGTTGCGGAGTAGAAATTGCACTGCACTGCACGCCTCTACTGAATCAAATAGGATAGGTTAGGTTAGGTTATCCTATCATCTTTGAACTGAATTAAACGAGTTGAGCCCTGGCGCCTTCGCAAGGTCAAGCAGGCGTGTCAGCTGCAGAGGAGCCAAACTTGGACAGTTGATGAATAAAACACTACAAACTAAAATAGTGTGTATCACTTTAAATAGTTTCTATGATACAATAAAAGTAGGAAGTTCTTTTTCAGAAAAACTGTACATACAGGGATTGGCATAGTGCAGGGGTCGGCAACTTGCGGCTCGCGAGCCGCATGCGGCTCTTTCAATGTAAAATTGCGGCTCTACAGTTCCATAAGCGAGAATTAATTACTTTAGTATCGAAACCCTTAAAATCGTGATTGCACGATCATATGAAAATAATTTTGTTTATTTTGTTTCTTCACGTTGTTTTCTACAAATCATACCGTTCGAAATCACATTCGGGTTTTATTTCAATTCGTATCGTCTTTCGAAGAAGAAAATCGGGAATGCAACTGGGATTGAACGGAGTTGTTTGCATTCATATTGAACACAGATAGGCTTGTATCATTTGCCACGAAATCTCACACACATTTAGAAGTCAAATTTGGAGATACTTCATTACAAAAGTTCGCTGGTGAATATTCAGCCGGTGACGCACGAAAAGAAGCTGTTGAAGAGCTACGCAAAGTAACTGGCCGCGATTTCCAAATAATGTAAATCCGGCAAATTTTGCAGTATCACTATAAATTGCAAAAAGGGGGAAATCATTCAGATGGTGAGTACGTCAAATATTGTTTTATACTTGCATCTGAAGAACTGTTTCGTGGTTTCAGAAACAAAGAGATCATGCAAAAATCGAAGATTTGCCATTATCTGCTAAAACAGTACAAGAACTGCTCAAGTGGCTTCAACTGTACTTGTAACTAAGATATCGTTTTAATATCAGACACTACCACCAAAAGTTCCTAAAAACCGAAGCCGCGGTGCAAAAAAAGAACTAGGATTGCTAGCACTCTCAGGGCCAATTCACGGGCAAGATATAGCAAATGCCGTGCAAAATTACCTGGAAGACAATGGAATAGATGTAAATTAAGCTAGTCGTATGGCAGGAATAAATAGAGGGCTAGCTAATAAGATCGATTCTTCAGAAAAATATTCCGCGAAATTCTAACGTTTCACTGAAGGCCAGCATTCGACTGGCATACATACCGCTGAAATACCGCAGGCTTCCAGACCTGGCAAAGTCCTACCGACCAATTAGCCTCACTTCCTTTCTTCTGATAAAAATGGGAAAAATTGTGGAAAATCACATACGATGCGGACCTCTTAAAAGAAGTCCTCTCCATAAGCACCAATACGCTTATAAACCAGGCAAATCCACAGTGGACGCTCTACACGAGATAACGACCTCATTGGAAGCAGCACTGGACTGCAAAGAAATTGCAGTAGGTCTCTTTATAGATATAGAGGGAGCGTTTGACTACACAAACCGTTTAACAATAAAGAATGTCGCCACCAAAAAAGGGATCGAAGACCCTATTATTGAGTGGATTCAAGACATGCTGACCAATCGTAAAATTACTGCCGCACTGGGGGGATTAACGAGGGCGGTAACCACAGAGAGTGGCTTGAAAGTGGCTTCTGCTGTGGTGCCTGGTCATTGATGATCTCCTAGATGTGCTAACAAAAAACGGGTATAAGGCGGTTGCTTATTCAGACGATGTTGCCATCATAATAAGGGGTAAGTTTGGTAGAACAATCATGAACCTTGCACATACATAGTGCACTTAACATCATCAACTGTCGAAGCAAGAAGGAGGGCCTTAGTGTCAACCCGAGCAAAACAGTAATGTCCCCTTTACCAGAAAGAGGAAGCTGAACTTGAAAGCTCTGAGCATTGATGGTCAGACGTTAGAGTTCTCCAAGGAGGTGAAATATATAGTGGTAATCTAGGATAAGAAACTCACTTGGAACTCGCACCTGAACAAAACGCTCTCAAAAGCCACAGCGGCCTTTTGGATCAGCCGTAAGCTTTTTGGGAAATCATGGGGACTAAAACCCAAATAGGTCCTATGGTCTTACACAGCAGTGGTAAAACCGATTATCACCTACGGTTCACTCGTATGGTACAAAACAAAGGAAAAAAGGGTCTTAAGCATGCTACAAAAGCTTTAACGGCTCGCGTGCTTGGGTATAACAGGTGCGATGTAATCTACTTCAACCACGGCAATGGAAGTTTTGTTGGACCTACTTCCGCTGCACAAACAGGTAGAAAAAGAATATTTCTCTGTGCTCTGAGACTAAGGTGTACTACGCGTATTCAGAGACACATGAAAATAAGGGAACAAATCGGAGAGAAATTTCTGAAGCATCCCTGGGACGCAATATCTACAGAATACGACTTTGACACAGCCATTGAAGTGGCCATCAATGACCACCAAAGCAGTGTTCAAAGAATCGAAAACCTGAAAGACAAAGCGTCCATGTGGTACACCGACTCATCAAAAACTGCTAAGGGTACAGGAATTGGCATATACAGCCGGAGTCACAAGGAGTCCACGGCATTGGGCCAGGCTCCCACGGTACTACAGGCTGAAATTATAGCCATTGAAAGATGCGCACAAATCTGCCTAAAGAAACGTCTTAAAGGAGTCCAAATCTACATCCTAACGGACAGCCAGAAAGCTCTAAGGAATTTACAAGCCCACAACTTTAATTCCAAGTTAACCTGGAACTGTAAACAAACCCTAAAGCAACTGGTGAAAGGTAACAGACTCACACTAATGAGGTCACCGGGTCACAAGGGTATATATGGGAATGAAATGGCCGACGCACTCGCCAAAAGCTGGGCCGAGGCTCCCTTCTTGGGCCCGGAGCCAACTTGTGGGCTTACGAAAGCCCACTTAAGGCAAGGGGCTAAGAAATGAGAAGAAGAGAACTTCGGGGTCGCAAGATTGACCACATTGGAGCTGAGTAGCAGACCTCTCCGGAATATCTTAGACGTCGTTCACGAAGTTGAATTCCTGGGAGAGTAATTGTAGTAGGGTCAAGCACAATAGATCAAGTTGGTCGCAGTACAGAAAGGCATTCCAGCCAAACGACCCCAAACAAAAAAAAATCGTTTCACTGCATAATTCATCAAGAGGCGCTTTGTGCAAAAATATTTCCGGTCGAAATAGTTGAGGTCAACAACTTGGTAATTAAGATTATTAACAGCGTCTTGTCAAAATCACTCTTCCATCGCCAATTTATAGAATTCCTTGAAGAAATAGGGAGCCAGTATATTCTAATCAACTTCTGCACAATAAGTGCGATGGCATGGATTTCCAGGGGTAACGTTTTTATACGTTTTGCTTTGTGCCGAGTGTAATAAAAACATTGCTCAATGAAAAAGACATTGACCATCCCTAATTGGAAGGAGAAGAAATTTGTAGATGCAATGAAACAATGAAACTAATTGAGCTAAATCTAAAATTCCAACGAAAGGGAAACTCAGGCTATGCCTTACTGGAAGACGTAGTTTGGAAACAAAATTACTTTTTTCTGTTGAAGACATAGCGAGTGTTAAATTACTTCATTTTATAAATCCGAAGCAATCAAAAAGTATCGTAGCTACAAAAAGGATGAAGGATGGATTTGTTAAAAGATTGCAGCAATTCAAAACAAACAAAACTACGCTTGCGTTCAAAGTAAATCCTCGCAATATAAATACAAATGTCAACATTGAACCTTTTAGAATTGATGCATGTACCTCTTCAAATGCATTTTCTAGATCTGAAAAGACTTGAGCATTGGCAACTTCACAGAACTCAAGAGCAAGTTAGAGGAGTTGGAGGTCTAAAAATGTATCCGCGTGGCGCAACACAAGCGGACAGCTTTAAAGGTGATCACAGACCGGAGCGGAAGTTTCGCTGCCGCAACGGGTGCGGTATCGCCGCGGACCGGCTGACACGGAGGCTTATGTACAGCTGTTCAATTCAAAAGGCGCGATTGTCTTCATAGTCGCGGTAGTGCAGCGTTGCACGACTGTATGCGCGGTTAGTTTCGCTGCCGCTGTATATTGAAATGGTTATCTCTGTAATCACATTGATTATGAACCCATGTTTTTAGAATATTTTTCAAATTCTGAATTGAGTTTTATGTGTTTTAGAAATTCAAAATAAATACAAAATAACATATTTCATCTGGCAATCAATGCTTAAAATAACATAGCTTCTTGCACTGAGGACATCATGACTACTATATACACGTAAAATTCGCGTTTTGATGTGGGCATTGCCATTTCGCTGCCGAGCCGCTAGCGATTTTTTCGTTTTTCGTTTGACGCATACGCCAGTCTGAAGGAGCCTTAAAAGTAATGCCGTGAGTCAAGGGACTCATATTCGGCACATGGAAAAGCGTTTACTAGTTTGGCATTGTCTAGTCTTATTTAATCTTAGCTAATCTTATCTAGTCTCGTCTAATATTGATCGTTAGCTAGTGTTGTCTATTCTTGACTGATTTAATGTGGTCTTATTTAGTCTTAACTAAATCTAACACTCTTTCTTAATCTAATTTTAAATCTAATTCTAAATCTATTTCAAATCTAATTCTAAATCTAATTCTAAATCTAATTCTAAATCTAATTCTAAATCTAATTCTAAATCTAATTCTAAATCTAATTCTAAATCTTATTCTAAATGTAATTCTAAATCTAATTCTAAATCTAATACTAAATACTAGAATAAATTTCTGACGAATTTAATCTACTTCTACTAATTTAGTTTAGACTGGAAACTATTCTTAAAGCAGTTTTAATTTTTATAGTTTTCTTAAATTTTACTCTATTTATAATTTGAGTATTTATTTATTTTCATTTGAATTTAATTTTATAAATTGAATTCAAATCAAATAATGTTTGTGTTTTGTGGTGTTTTGTTTACTTTCCATTGATAGGCGGGGAGGGGATGTTATTGTTTTTTTGTGCGGAGTGCGGATGTGATTGTCGGCGTTCGCTTCCTGATTGGTCCAATTCGCACCTCAGCCCGGCCGCCGAACTTAGTTGCATGTTTTTTTCTCGCAGCAGCGTTGCAATTCTAATTATTTTTGTGTAGTTACTCGAAGACGGGCAAGCGAGACGCTGCATCGACGACGACTGATTGATTTCTGGCGAATTTTCGGCGATTTTTGACTGATATTAAGGTCAGAATTGGCATTATTATTATCATTTATTGTTTTTACATTGTTTAGTAATGTTTTTTTGCGGATTTTTTAGCGATTTTGCTCAAAATTCATTTTTTTCGATTGCAAATTACTATTTCATTTATTCACAAATATTTCAATGCTTTTTAATTTTTATTGCTTTTTTACTTGTTTTCTAATGACTCATTAACAACTTTGCAACTTTTTTGCAAAATTTTTGTCCGCAATTTGGGAATTTTGGGAATTTAACAAAAAAAAAATTCAAATTCATACAATTAATATAATATATTAATTGGTTATTTAACTTTTATTATACTTGTATTGTTACTTTATGCTACATAGACTATGTATACAACATTATAGACTAGACAACACTAGACTAGACAAGACTAAACAAGACGGGACAAGGCTGGACAAAACTGGACAAGACTGGACAAGACTTGACAAAACTGGACAAGGCTTGAAAAACTGGACAAGACAAGACAAGACAAGACTAGACAAGGCTAGACAAGACTAGACAAGACTGGACAAGACTGGACAAGACTGGACAAGACTGGACAAGACTGAACAAGACTGGACAAGACTGAACAAGACTGGACAAGACTGAACAATACTGGACAAGACTGGACAAGACTGGACAAGACGGGACAAGACGGGACAAAACTGGACAAGACTTGACAAGACTGGACAAGACGGGACAAGACTGGACAAGACTGAACAAGACTGGGCAAGACTGAACAATACTGGACAAGACTCGACAAGACTGGACAAGATTAGACAAGACTGAACCAGACTGGACAACACTGGACAAGACTGGGCAACACTGGACAAGACGGGACAAAACTGGACAAGACTGGACAAGACTCGACAAGACTGGACAAGACAGGACAAGACTGGACAAAACTCGACAATAATGGACAAGACTGGACAAGACTGGACAAGACTGGACAAGTCTGAACAAGACTGGAAAAGACTGAACAATACTGGACAAGACTGGACAAGACAAGACTAGACAAGACTAGACATGACTAGACAAGACTAGACAAGACTAGACAAGACTAGACAAGACTAGACAAGACTAGACAAGACTAGACAAGACTAGACAAGACTAGACAAGACTAGACAAGACTAGACAAGACTAGACAAGACTAGACAAGACTAGACAAGACTAGACAAGACTAGACAAGACTAGACAAGACTAGACAAGACTAGACAAGACTAGACAAGACTAGACAAGACTAGACAAGACTAGACAAGACTAGACAAGACTAGACAAGACTAGACAAGACTAGACAAGACTAGACAAGACTAGACAAGACTAGACAAGACTAGACAAGACTAGACAAGACTAGACAAGACTAGACAAGACTAGACAAGACTAGACAAGACTAGACAAGACTAGACAAGACTAGACAAGACTAGACAAGACTAGACAAGACTAGACAAGACTAGACAAGACTAGACAAGACTAGACACGACTAGACAAGACTGGACAAGACTGGACAAGACTGGACAAGACTGGACATGACTGGACAAGACTGGACAAGACTGGACAAGACTGGACAAGACTGAACAAGACTGGATAATACTGGACAGCACTAGACAACACTGGACAAGACTGGACAAGACGGGACAAGACGGGACAAAACTGGACAAGACATGACAAGACTGGACAAGACGCGACAAGACGGGACAAGACTGGACAAGACTGGGCAAAACTGAACAATACTGGACAAGACTGGACAAGACTGGACAAGATTAGACAAGACTGAACAAGACTGAACGAGACTGGACAATACTGGGCAACACTGGACAAGGCTGGACAAGACGGGACAAAACTGGACAAGACTGGACAAGACAGGACAGGACTGGACAAAACTCGACAAGACTGGACAAGACTGGACAAGACTGGACAAGACTGAACAAGACTGGACAAGACTGAACAAGACTGGACAAGACTGAACAATACTGGACAAGACTGGACAAGACTGGACAAGACGGGACAAGACGGGACAAAACTGGACAAGACTTGACAAGACTGGACAAGACGGGACAAGACTGGACAAGACTGAACAAGACTGGGCAAGACTGAACAATACTGGACAAGACTGGACAAGACTCGACAAGACTGGACAAGATTAGACAAGACTGAACGAGACTGGACAACACTGGACTATACTGGGCAACACTGGACAAGACTGGACAAGACGGGACAAAACTGGACAAGACTGGACAAGACTCGACAAGACTGGACAAGACTGGACAAAACTCGACAAGACTGGATAAGACTGAACAAGACTGGACAAGACTGAACAATACTGGACAAGACAAGACTAGACAAGACTGGACAAGACTGGACAAGACTGGACAAGACAGGACAAGACTGAACAGGACTGGGCAGCACTGGACAGCACTAGACAACACTGGACAAGACTGGACAAGACGGGACAAGACGGGACAAAACTGGACAAGACTTGGCAAGACTGGACAAGACGCGACAAGACGGGACAAGACTGGACAAGACTGGACAAGACTGGACAAGACAGAGCAGACAAGACTATTTTTTATTTTTGTAGAGAGAATAGTGGAGCAAGGATAAATTTGCTAAAAGAAATGGTTTGATAAAGCAATAGTTATTTAATAATAGTTATTTATATATTGTCATAGTTAAAGCAATAAAATGTTTTTTATTACTCATGCGCGAAGACTTCTTGACGTAGATTATTTAATTCGAAAAATGTCACATCTCGTTGTATTTCCACATACCTTGGTAACGCACGCAAATATTCAATATCGCTAGGTTTCATTAAAATGTATGTAAAACAAATAAATAAAAATAAAATGAACACAATCAAAACCGCGATATTAAATAAGTGACGTGAAATGTCCGATTTTTGTTTCATTTCAATTATAAATTAATAAATAAATTAAATTTTTTCATTAAAATGAGTGTACATTTTATGGTTATAGGAGAGTTCTTATGACAAATTCACAGCACCGGAGACAATTAAAAAGCAAATTCTTCATTTTTGGTAAATTTCTTTTGATGGCCCCTGGATCCCAAACTTGTAAGATACATTCCCTCGCATGAGTAAAAAAAAATTTTTGTAACACGGGCGAAATTGTCAATTTCCCTCTCGAGCCATAACTTTTCGCCCTAGTTACAAAATATACTATTATCTACTCGCACACCAAAATGTACACTTTAATAAGTAAATTATTGTATGTGAAGGATGCCATTATTATAATCGTGTGTAAAAGTATTCAAATCGTGCCTGATACTCCAATATAAATCAAATGGTCAGTATAAATCCAGTCTCATTGTTAAACGATTTCTGTTTGTTGTTACTATGGCAACAACCCTAAACAAACAACGTGCACCTAGTGAAAATAAGTTTTCTGATGTATATTAAAATTGAATTATTTTTTCTTATTTTGAATCAAGGATTATTTCTCTGCCCGCAGTCTGTATTTATCTGGCTCTAATATGACTTAACCTAAACATCAAATCAAATCAAATCAAAATATTTATTTATCCATAAGATGTACATTGATATACATATTGATATGTCAAGAAAAGAATGAAGGGGTGTGTTCTTACACGACAGAAAAAAATAACAAAAAATAACACATGCTAAAACATAGGTATATAAATGAGTATATGAGTATAAATGAGTATACAGTTAATAAGGGCATTTTATACAAGTTTATTTATTCATTTTCGTTTATAAAAGCTTCCAGAATGCATTTGCATTTGGAGTGCTGACGATCTTCGGGCCGACATATTCGTAAATATTATAATATTGAAACAGAAACTTTTAGTGGCTCTTTAAAAATTGGGAAATGTTGGAAATTGTAAATTTGGCTCTTCCGTTTCAAAAGGTTGCCGACCGCTGGCATAGTGGAAACTGTGACAAGCCAATTTTCTAAAACATAACAAAGGGCTCGCAAGTTTATATAAGAATGGGTTTGCTAATTTATATAAAATTTAACAATGGGCTCCCGCGAGCCGACGCGTGCCCACTCCAGTACACTACTGCCTATAAAACCTATAATCCGAGATTCCGGAACTGGAAAAACATTCTAATTGGGGAACTTATAACTCAAATTCAGCAGAATGATGACTCAATAAATTCAAGGTTCTATGAACTAAAAGCTCGTGACTAGTGAATTAAGAAAACACCCAATTCTCTAGTCCGCCCTTGTCTGGTTTTGACCGGCTATGCCAGGTCTTGATAGGATTTGTCCAGTCTTGTCCGCTCTTGTCTGGTCTAATATGATCTTTCTTGGTAATGTCTGGTGCTTTATGGTGTTGTGTGGTGTCGTATGGTGTTATCTGGTATCGTCTGGTTTTGTCTGCTCTTGTCTGGTCTCGTCTGGCCATGCCTGCCCCTGTCTGGCCTTGTCTGGTCTTGTCTGTTCTTGTTAGTTCTCGTCAGCTCTTGTCAGGTTTCGTCTGTCTGCTCTTTTCTGTGTGGTCTTGTCTAGTCTTGTCCGGTCTTGACTGGTCTTGTCTGTTCTTTTCTGTTCTTATCTGGTCTTGTCTGGTCTTCTCTTTTTTTGTCTGATTTGTTAGGTCTTGTCTGGTGTTGTCTGGTTTTGTCGGGTTTTATCTGATTTTGT
Organism: Phosphuga atrata; assembly: GCA_944588485.1. Taxonomy (NCBI): domain Eukaryota; kingdom Metazoa; phylum Arthropoda; class Insecta; order Coleoptera; family Silphidae; genus Phosphuga; species Phosphuga atrata. Next base: position 7,934,480 of record OX155896.1, on the reverse strand, counting down.
TTGGTCTTGTCTGGTTTTGTCTGGTATTGTCTGGTTTCGTCTGTTCTTGTCTTGTCTTATCTGGCCTTGTCTACTCTTGTCTCATCTTGATTGGTCTTCTCTGCTCTTTTCCGTTCTTGTCTGGTCTTCTCTGGTCTTGTTTGATTTGTAATGCTAATGATGAAATTGGAGATTGCTTTCCAGTGGGGTTCGTCTATTAGCATTTTCCTAACGCAGTTATCAGGGGTAAGTTCTCCTATTTCCGAAGTTGCCAGGCGTCTGTCGTCTTCCCATCTGTCGCAGGAGAAGAAAGTGTGTTCGGCGGTGTCTGACTGGCCACAGTAGCAGCATTCCTCTGTCTCAGCGTGTCGAAGCATCCGTGTCCGTATATCATGTGGGTTTCGCTCATCGACGGGGAGGTCGATGTCTGGTTTTATTTGGTCTTGTCTGGTCTTATCTGATTTTGTCTGATCTTGTCACTATATGACATTTAGTTTGTTATTCATTATGTTTTAACCACACCCAATATGTAAAAAATTATATAAATTATTACTCACAGTTAAATAAATGTATACACTTAACACGACTCGAGTTTCGACTGGTGCAGGTCATTTTCAAGTGGATTACAAATTGATGATTGAATAATTTGTGCTAATAGTTTTTTGGCGGCGGAGGTGCCTATCTGTAATTAGGGAAGTACCTGGAGACGATTGTGCAAGATTTAAGAGTTGCGAAAAGATTAAGACCGTTTGCTTATTAAGGAGATTTACGAATGGGTTACGGCTCTGTTTAAAAATTTCTCCGGAAGATTGAGTTTCGGGCCTTTGTTGCGATTATGCAAGAATTTGAGATTGTTTATTTCTGGGAAAATATTATTATGTTCGCGGCAATGGTTTGAAAGCGAATAATTAGTACCTTTTTTAATACGAAAGCACGAGAACGTTCTGAAAACCGAGTAGAAAAACTTGTATGAACGGAACTTTAAACGGTTTGTTTACTTGAAACAAACGGAACGCAGCCTGAATATATTAATATATTTAGCTTTTCCGAAGCTCTATAACAATTACTGAGTCTCTAGTCCTTAGGACTGCCAAAACAAATCTCTTGAAATGAAATTTCACATGAGTTTTGGTAGTCCTAAAAAGCCTCAGTATTTGTTAAAGTGCTCCGGAAAGACTGAATATATTAATATATTCAGGCTGTGTTCCGTTTTTTTAAGTTTGTAAGATTATCTATAACGTAGGATGGTTTCACCAATTCTATAAATTCAATATCTATTTGTAATCCACTTGAAAATGACCTACACCAGTCGAAACTCGATTGTTTAGTTTAAATTTATACAACTATGAATAACAAGTTACATATTATAATTTTTACATATTAATTGTGATTTTACATATCAATAGTGAATTTTTCAATTCAATGTCTTTATAAAAAATCCATTTTCTTTGTTACCAGTTTCAATTGTATTAATATGAAAGAAACTTGGGCATATTTATTTGCTGCTTATAAGCAGAACTAGGTCGCAATTATTTTCGTTATCAGCATAAATAAATTATATTGCACCCATTATTTAACTTCCCTTGCTTTTTTCATAATTCCTGTTTAGAAATATTTTCCGTTTCTCATTTGTAATTTACTATTCCGCGATTTATAAAATGTTTTTCATGCACCACACATTCCCATTGTACGGGAAATAATAGCCTCGTCCTCTCCGTAAAATAAAAGATCTTTCAAGATGATATTCCACTTTCGGCCTATACATTTTCAGATAAATTGTCGCCTTACAAAATGCCTTGTTATCTCAAAATAAACAATTAGTAATGATAAAATTATATAGATATATAATCTAAAGAGATAAAACTAAAAGAAAAATGAATAGTGTCTCTAATCTTCATAATGATTCTATAATATTTCTTGTGTTATCTTTGTTGGCCAGAGGTTTTGTTTTATATTTATGAGGTTAGACTATCAAGAGCGGCAAGGAGGTATACTACAGACTTGTATCCGGAAAACTGTTCGAAAACAATTTGTTCTAAACTAAATTGACCGAAAAAAAAATTCGAAAGAAAATTTTTTCGCCGAAAATTTATTCGCATTCAATTTTTCCATTCAGTTATTTGCTATCATTTATTAAAAGATACTATTACTGTATTTTGTATAATGAGCAGTCGTAAGGCTGGTTGGCAGCAGCTCGCCATTCTTCTCGTCTTCCTCTTCAGTTCACAGTATGAGCCACAACTCATATCTTCCAGTATTTGACTCACGTACTCCAGTCTGGGTTTTCTTCTATAATACTTGCCGTCTACTGTTTCCTCAATTATGAGCTCCATTGTGTCGCATTATGTGGCCCACGAGATGATTCCGTCTTCTTTTAAAATATTTAAGGAAGAATCCTCTCGCTCCCACCCTTCAAAAGACTTCCTCATTTGTGATCATTTCTTTCCAGCTCATTTTCATAATCCTTTTATAGCACCAAGTTTCAAATGCTTCTATTCTTTTCCTCTCTCCTGCTCACATTGCCCAAGATTCGCTGCGATATAGCGCGACGCTCCATACAAAGGTCTTCAACCTTTGTTTCCTCACATGAAGACTTATGTTCTTTGCAGTAAATAGGTTCTTCTTTTTTCAGAAAGCGTTCTTGGCCTGGGCAATCCTACTTAATATCTCTCTGCTGCTTCCTGCATCATTGGTTATTTTACTTCCCAGATAATTAAACTCATTTACTTCTTGTATCATTTCATTTCTTATCTCTATTGTTATCTGATTTTCGCCATTTCTACTGCAGACCAACATTTTTGTTTCGTTTGTATTTATTCTCATATTAAATTTTTTCTCCATTATTTTGTTCATCTTGCTCAGGCTCTTTTGTAAGTCTTCTTCATTTTCTGCAATTAGCGCTATGTCATGAGCAAACCTTATCATGTCAACTTTATCTCGATGAATATTCACTCCTGTGACAAATTCTTTTCTTATTCGATCGATCGCCTTTTGTACATATATATTGAATAGGTGACAGGGAACAACCCTGCCGAAAACCCTTTCTGATGTGTGCTGTTTCGTCCTTGCTACCACAACAAACTATTCTAGTTTCTTGCTTATAGATATTATAGATGAGTCTTCTTTCTCTAAAGTTGATACCTGTTTGATGAAGAATGCTGGAAAGAACATTCCAGTTCACATTGCCAAACGCCTCGACGGGTCGACGAACGGTAAGAAAGTAGGTTTGCCTTTCTTCATTTGCTTCTTTATCACTTGCCTCAATGCCAAGATTGGCTATCGTGTTCCGACTTCTTTCTTAAACCCAAATCGATCATCAGATACGTTTTTATCAATTTGTTTTTCTATTCTCTACATAATAATTCTGCTGGCTATTTTTGATGCATGACACACCAGACTCAATGTTCTGTATTGTACACATGACCTTGCATTTGATTTTTTAGGTATAAATACTATTATACATTTTACAAAGTCTTTAGGCAATTCAGTCTTGTAAATATTTTATTCATAGTTTCACAGTTCTTTTTTTAACTTGTCTGATTTTTTCATTAGTTCTTCCGGTATGTTATGCAATCCAGAAGCCTTCTTTCCTTTGAGGTCTTGCAATGCCTTCTCAAACTGTTTTCCATGATGAACAAGATGCCCCCATGCCGTCTCTGTTATTTCATATTTTTTTCTCCATGAGCAAGTTATCAACGTTTCCACTGTATAGTTGTTCCAAATATTCTTTCCATCTTTTCACTAACAATTCGTCATCAAATATTAACTTCCCATATTTGTCCTCAATGCTCATTGTTTTTGGCTTTCTTGTTTCAGAGAACCTCTTAATATCCCTATACGCCATATCCATTTGCCCAGTTTTCATGTTGTTATTTACGCCAGCACAGATTCCCATTAAATACTCTTCCTGGTCTTGTTTTGCCCTCTTATTTATCTTGTTTCTTAAGGTTTTGTATTTCTGCTTTTCATCATCATTATTTGTGTTTTTTTGACTGTCTTCCTTCCTTAATCAACTTCTTGACTTATCCAATCTTTCCTATTATCTGTTTTCTCTAATACAGTTTCTGTTAGTCTAAAATGCTCTTCTTTATTTTGATCCACATCTCTTCTACTCCCAGATGTTCTTCGGTGTCTCTTATGTTATCGTTTGTTTCTTCCATTTAAGAGTATTTGAGTGGACTCATCTTTAAGCTAAGAAATATCCTTTTGTTTCATTTCTTTTGAACTTTAATGCACAGCGTATGATGACTGGGTTATGGTCGCTGTCGACGTTAGCTCCCGGGTAACTTCTACTATTTTTCACATGGATCTTAAATCTTTTCTTTACTAATATGCAGTCTATCTGAGCTGTTCGTAGGTCTCCCGGAGCTTTCCTAGTGTATCTTCTCCTTGGATGATGTGTTGGAATGTAGTATTCGCTATAACTAAATTTCTGCTGAATACAAAACTCTCCAAGTCTTTCGCCTCTCTCATTTCTTCTGCCCAATCCGCATTTACCAACAACATTTCCTTCAGCTCTTTCTCCGGCTGTTTCATTCCAGTCACCAAGTAAAATAAGGTTTTCTTCGCCCTTTATTGTAGCTATAAGTTCACTCAGGTCTTCAGAACATTTCCCCACCTCTTCATCTACCTTTTGTGTTGTCGGCATATAAACTTGAACTTAGTATCCTTAGGTTTAGTTTCGATCCGTACTAAAATTAATTCATTATATTGCACGAATCCCTTTACTCTGTTTCATAGTTTTTTTATGTAAGATAATGCACCAAACTCCACCATATCCTGGTCTGGTGTTTGCTGTGCCAGAATGAATTATCTGATAATTTAATAAAAAAGTCTCCTTGTGGCCATCTCATTTCGGCTATACCCAATACATGTAAATCCATACTTTCCATCTTTATGATCAAGTTCTGGTCATTCTTCTCTGCTTATTTCTTAAATTGGTTTCTTTATCTGACCCCCTCCGGAGATCCGAGTGGATTACTTTACCTCCGCAAAAATTACTCTTTTAGAAGCTAACATCATCTTTAGCTGCTAATACTTGCGACACCCTAATAGATCCTTAATGAAGTGATTTCTCTTTGCCTTCTTCATTCTTTACCGTTGGCCAGCTAGTGGTTCCGCCTTTAGGGGAGTTTCCTGCCCCATGGGCTTGAGAGAGCCCTTGGACCTTTACCCGCTCATCCGCTCTCTAAGGAGACCGTTGGTACTTGGTAAAGGGTGACTCCTTATACCGGGAGTCATTCGGTGGAACCATTTTACAACTGGTTGTCATCCCAGCAAACCCTCCTCCTTTCTCATTCCGGACTTGGGACTAGACACTGGCGGAGTTATATTATTACTATATTATATTAAAAGCTTGCAAAATCTGATGCAGTGAAATTTCTCCAAACAAACTTTTATTGGAAAAAGAAACTATTCCTTTTGCTAGGTAATAAAAAAATGTAACATTTAATGTATCAAATATTTTATTAAGTCACTGAGGACAATTTACTAATTGTAAGTCATATACTATTGCCGGAAGAACTTGATGAAGAACGAGACGTGATAACTAAAGAAAACGCTTTTCAATAAAAAAAAACTACATTACCATGGATCTTAATAATATGAAAATTTGTAAATAATCTAATATGTTGTTACTTTGTATTTTGCTTAATTATGGATTATTATTTAAGTAATATATTGATATATTCGAATTATGATTTAATCGAATAAATTTAGAATCGTACAAATTTAAAGCTAAGAAATTTCCTTTCCAACAAAATTAACTTTTTCTTTCGAACAAAATTCCTTCGAAAATTTTTTTTTCGAGAAATTTTCCTGGAACTCGACATACTAATGATGAGTAGACAAACCAGAGTAAAACGATGAGTTGACAAGTCAAGATGGGTTGACAAGTCAAGCATTTGACGGACAAGTACTAGTATATATGACAGAAAATATTTTCTTAAAAGAGTAAGTTCAATTCGAAATGCTCCGGAGTTATAACTCCTCCAATCGGATCTCCGGGGAGGAGGGCATTGAATAAAGTTGAGTACCGAACTGTAACACATAGAAACGATAGAATTGCTACATGGAACGTTAGAAGTCTTTATGCACCTGGGAAAGTGGATTACGTCTTTTTAGAAATGGCGAGACTCAATATTAAACATACTTGACTTAAGCGATGTTTAGTGGAAAGGGTCGGGTAAGCATATCACCAAGAATGGTACAATGTTCTATTCAGGGAATGATGATGCCTCTCATCGATATGGAGTAGGTATAATTGTCGACAAGAGAGTGCAGCATACGGTATTCAGTTTCGTCCCATTCTCATACCGCATAGTTCTATTGAAACTGTCCTCAAATAAAATTCCAGTAAATATTATTCAAGTATATGCACCTATAGCAGATAAAGACGAGGATGAAATAGAGTTGTTTTACTAAGATCTAGCTATAAAAGTAACGTTTTGCAAAATTCTGACACGAAACCATTTATTTGGTTTACCTCGCGCTCATCTACAAACATCTCCGAATCATCAAGCGTAGAAGCTTTGGCACACAATTCAATTGAATTGGACGTACCAGGATAATCTAGCAATAGTTAAGTTAGCATCCAGTTTTTCGTCGCTTTTTAGATTTTTTGTAAGACTGCAGGCCTTCAGCCCCTGACACTATAGGTCTTGAACGTTTCATAGTCGCTTGCTTTGACGCAGCGAAACGGCTCACATAGAGTATCTTGAACTCATATGCTAAAAGTGACGGAAGATTGTCCGTACTATTGTTAGACATCAATAGATCGTGCTCTTTGTCTTTTAGATATTAATTCTTCAGTTATATATATATATATATATATATATATATATATATATATATATATATATATATACATATACATATACATATACATAAATATATATATGTATATGGGTATCCTCCTACAAATATCTTGGCACATGGGTAATTGAAACAGCAGAACACACAAAAGAAATCAAGTGTCGAATTGAAGTAGCTCGCAGCGCTCTCATTAAAATGAATAAAATAGTCTGCAGCCGAGATATAACATTAGAACTGAGAACCAGAATACTAAAATGCTATATATTCTCTATTCTATTGTACATAGTAAAGGCTTGGACACTCAAATCAGAAAACATCAAGAACATAGAAGCATTTGAAATGTGGTGTTATAGGAGGATGCTAAGAATACCATGAGTTGACTAGGTTTCAAATGAGGAAGTACTACGCCGTATGAATAAAGGCAAAGAAATTAGTAACACCATAAAAAGGAGAAAATTAGAATATCTTGGACATGTTCTGAGAGGAGATAGATATAATATTCTTAAGCTAATTATTCAAGGCAAAATAAAAGGCAAGAGAACGTTTGGCTGAAGAAGAATCCCTTGGCTGCGCAACTTGAGGGATTGGTTTGGTAGCACGTCCGCAGAACTCTTCAGACGGACGATTGATAAGGTCCGAGTAGTGGCGATGATTTCCAATCTCCGATGGGAGCGGAATTACAAGAAGAAGAAGATTCAGAGGCGTCAATAGAATAACCGTCATAATTCTTGACTGAGTCTACATAGATTATTCCAGTTTTTAGATTCTAAAATCTAGCTAAACTAGCTACGTTCACTACTGATCTTGAGTCATATATCGGTTACAGTTATCAACTAGAATCTTCTAATTCTGTAAAGAGTTGCGATTGTCTAAAACGTCTCCAGAAAAGACCCCAAGAAAAAATGTCTAGATAGGTTATTCTATCCTGTTCTTTTAAAAAATACAGTTAAACTCATCTATTTATAAACTTACGAATTTCAATTTTAGAAATGGAAACATTTGTTTGGAAAATTCACAAACTGTCTCTGGAATAGCTGTAATAATTCTTGATTGAGACTAGATAGACTACTGTAGATTTCCGATTCTTAAACTCAGTTAAATTGGTTGGGTTTATACCAATTTTTATTTATGATATTGTATATATCAAATTTATTATTTCGAGTTAGCGACTTGCTAATTCAAATTTTGGAAACAGGTACCCTGATTTAAAAAACACAGGAAATGTCTCTGGAATAACAGTAATAACTATTGACACCCTGTAGATAGACTATTCTAGTTTTTACTTTTATTAAACCTGAAACTAACTAAGCCCGTATAAAATTTGACATATATACCTTGTTTAATAACCGAGTTATAGACGTAAGAATTAAAATATTAGAAAGAGGTTATTGCAAACTTAAAACAAACGGAACACAGCCTGAATATATAAAAAAATTCTGCTTTTCCGGAGCTCTATAACAATTATGCTCTTAGTCTTATTAGGTCAACCAAAACAAATCGCACATGAAATTTGTAAGTTATTTTATAGCTTTCAGTCCACCTTCGTGGCACTCAACAAAAGCCATAAAAGTAACATTGTTTTTAAGATCATGTCTTTCTGATACCTCAAGTGGATAGTCGTCTGTGGACGCGTTTCGAGATTTATCTCTCATCAGCACAGCTTTGCTTCCATGAAGAATAATTTCTATACCACTAACTTGAAAACCCATGTGGTGTTTAGGGTTAGATGTTTATAAGGTTTATTGGTTTGAGAAAGTCAGAAACGGTCTCTAATAATTTTTAGAAAACTCTAAATAGACTATTCTAGCTTTTAGATTTTTAATCAGTCACACTTGCTAGATTTAAAACAATTTACAAGTATATACCTAGTTTAATACTCTACTTATATTCTGGTGAATTCAAATTGAGAACAGATTTTCTAAAGATTAGGGTAATTTAAATCAGGTGTTTGGACAATTCTTGGAAGTATTTTTATTTAAATTATGCCATCGTTTCGACCTACATTAGGTCTTTCTCAAGGCTAGAAAAAAACAAAATTTCAAATTAAAAAAAAAATTACAAATTCCAAACACCTGATTTAAATTTTCATAATCATTAAAACAAAGATAGACGTTATATCAAAAAACAATTAGATTGGTCTAAGTTGGTCTAAAACATATACGTTTTGTTCCTTAATTTTTTGCTCCTTAACGACACCTGGGACACAAGTTTCCACTATTTGCGGTTTCACATATCCTTAGAAGACGGTGGGAACAACCCTAGTTGTTCTGATGTGAAAAACCAAAAAGTTATTTTCAAAGACGATTATTCTATGTAAGAAAATAAAAATTAAATTAAGTTCGTCATATTGTGTAAAAAATAATGTTTTAAATTGATTTTAGTCTGAATAATTGTCCTCTAAAATCACATATGATTCTAACAAAGAGTTAATCATTAGACTGAACAGTATATGAAATTTTTTTCAGCATGACTTTCGCTTTGGCTGAATGATAAAATTCAAGTGGATGAAGCTCGCAATTCTTTCACTAGTTTATTAGTTTGAGAAGTCATTTATGAGACCTTATCTTTTCTCTGAAGCTCGTATTTTCATAGTTGATGATTGAAATATATCCAACCCTTAAATTCTTTAGATCTCCCTATTGAATATCGTCTTCAATCACATTAACCGGAGGTAAAATTATATGTTATGCAAAAGCCGATTTTTAAAAGTAGTTTAGTAAAAGTCATTTCAAACACACAATCAAAAACCTATATAGAAAAATAATAACTTTATTTGGTATCTCATAATTAGTAGTTGTACATTTTTTCATAATTACTATTTGTACTGCTATTATTCTATGTATCTGGGAAATTATCTTTAACATGATTTTAAAAACGTTCTTTGTTCTCATTTTGTAGCCAACACTTTCGTATTCCGTGGGTCTTATAATCAGTTATCCCAGGGCTGTAATTGTCGGAAAATAAATAAACAACAGTTTCAGAACTTCCATTATAAAGTTTGATATAATTTCAAGCTCAGCCGAAACTTAGAAAAAAATGCAAGGAAAAAAGTCAAAGAAGAGAACAACAGAAATAAGTAAAGGAACAGGATAGGAAAAGCAAAGTTTAAACAGCGTTTTTATAAAATTTTTTCCGATTTTTCTTTTGCCGGAAACCTATTATGCAGGATTACTTCCCTTCTAATTATATTGTTTATACGTGAATTTGAATCAGAATTTATCTCAATTTTTCCCTTTATTTCATATCAATGTTTATATTTCGCATTTAATATGTTTGTTGTGCGTATTAACACATATTTCATTGCCAGTCCTGAATTTATCACTTTCAACAAAATTTACATCTACTCTCCAATATTAACATTTGTTAACGAAAGGAAAAAAATATCTCCACCCTAATATCATCTATTTAAAGCTGATACTAAACTAAATATAAATCCTGCTTGACTAAGATTAACGAAAGCTTTATAGCCCATTCATTATAGCATATCACCCCGGAATCTAACTGAAGAAGCAGAATTTTTATATAGACCTTTATTTTAGCATTAAAAATGTTGTCTCAAAAGTCACATATGGCAACATGTTAGATATTCAAGTTTAAACGTCGCAAAAATCAGTTTTTTTGAGAATATCTCGTTTTCTCTGCCTCCTACCGTATTTGCATTGATAATAAAAGTAGAAAATAAATTTATCTACAAATTTCATCTGAAACCTTTTTCTATTCATGGAACTGTTTTTGAGATAGAGGACGCAGAGTGTGAAGCGCACAGCCATATATACCTGTGTGCAAGTTAACTCGCGAATCCGAAGGAATTATGAAGTTTTTAACATTGCATTGATCCCAAGCTAAAGAACATTGCATCCCTAATTTATGGCATCCACAACGCGAACCACAACCATTGCAGTTGCAGAATATTGCAGTAAGTAACTGGTGCAGGTGGTAAAAGTGTTGTTACCGGCGTTAGGGTTTCATTTTGCAATACCCAACCCCATTCATGGGGTCAAAATAGAATAGCTTAAAAATATATTAAAAATGATTTACTTCAATTTGATTATTTGTATGTCAAAGATAAGATTTGATGATTATTTGATTTAAAAGAAATATAAATATAAGTATAAGGTATTAAAATGTTATTTAGGAAATATTTAATAAGCAGCTAACTAAAAAAAAACGATATAATACATTGGGATTCAGGATATACCTTGCGGTAAGTTAAGTATCGCTGATGCAGATAAACTACACTCTGCTTCTTCTATCTCAAAAACAGATTGACGTATGAAAAAGGTTTCAGTTGAAATTTGTAGGGAATTTTATTCTCTACAACCTTCATACTAAATACAAATACGAGAGGAGGCAGAGAAAACGAGATATTCTCAAAAAACTGATTTTTGCGATTTTGACCTTGAATATCAAAGGACGCTCACATATTGGCATACGTGGCTTTTGAGAAAACATTTGTAATGCTAAAATAAAGGTCTATACAAGAATTCAGCTACTTCCATTAGATTCCGAGAGTGACCCCTTGTTTGACTAAGATCCATCCATGGCTCTACCACCCGGGGTGGGTCTTGGCCGCCTCAACAATTCTCCTCTATTCTTTCCGATACTGAGTGGCTTTTTCCCAGTTGAGCACCCCTAGGGTTTGAAGGTCCTTGCGGATATTATCCCGCCATCGAAACTTTGGGCGCCCCAGTGGTCTTTTATGGTTAGGGGTTTCTTCCTAGACCATTTAAACTAGCCTTGAGTCAATACTCCTCTGGACATGTCCCAGCCCTCTTAATCTGTTTGATTTGATTTCTTGTACTATACTTGGGCTATTATATATTTCATATACTCTCGTTTTTCGTGCGCATCCTATACCGCAACGTTTGTTGATCCCAGACTGCTCCAAATATTTTCCTAAGAATTTTTCTTTCAAAACGATTGAGTAGTAATGTGTCTTGTACGGTCATGGTCCATGTTTCGCTAGCGTAAGTTACCACTGGTCTTATAATAGTTTTATATATACATATATATATATATATATATATATATATATATATATATATATATACATATATATATTATAAGACTATTATATATAACTATTATAAGACCATTGGTAACTTACGCTAGCGAAACATGGATCATGACCGTACAAGACATAGGTACAGACATATATATATATATATATATATATATATATATATATATATATATATATATATATATATATATATATATATATATATATATATATATATATATATATATATATATATATATATATATATATATATATATATATATATATATATATATATATATATATATATATATATATATATATATATATATATATATATATATATATATATATATATATATATATATATATATATATATATATATATATATATATATATATATATATATATATATATATATATATATATATATATATATATATATATATATATATATATATATATATATATATATATATATATATATATATATATATATATATATATATATATATATATATATATATATATATATATATATATATATATATATATATATATATATATATATATATATATATATATATATATATATATATATATATATATTTGTGTTTGTCTGATCATTCTTGATCGTAATAATTGCTGGGTTGCGTAGTAGCATTTATTTCCTTATAGAATGCGCTGTCCTATTTCTACTTTAACGTTGTTATCTGATGTTATTAATGCCCCTAGGTATCGAAAAGAGTGTACGTGCTCGAAGTTGTACTCATCCATGGTAACATTTTGTCGAATTCGATCTCGTCTTGCGTTTCGCGTCATATGCATATACTTCGTTTTTTCTTCGTTGACTTTAAATCCCATCTTTTTTGCTTCTTTTTCGAGTTTTATAAAGGCTTCCTTCACGCTAATTGTATTTCTTCCCACAACATCTAGATCATCTGCATACGCTAGAATCAGTCTGGGTCCGCTATTTTAGAAGATGTTCATACTTAGTTCGGTTCGTCTTATCACCTTCTACAGGGCTAGGTTAAACAAAGCCGGTGACAGTGCACCCCCTTGTTTAAGGCCAGTTGTTATATCAAATATTTCGCTGTATTGACCTTCTATTTCAATTGTACCATATAATCATTTGTAACATATCATCATTCTCGTGAGTTTGCTGGGTATTCCAAGCTCTTCTAGTGCTGACCATAAGCTTGCTCTGAAGATACTATCATACGCCTATTTAAAGTCTACGAATAGATTGTGCAAATCTCTATCGAATACCCAGCATTTTTTTGGGAGTTGTCTTAACGTAAATAGCTGGTCTGTTGTTGATCGTTTCCTTCTAAATACACTTTGGTATTCTCCAACTATTTCTTCTGCATACGGTGTTATTCGGATCCTAATTATGTTGTACGGAACTTTATATAATGTGTTAAGGAGTGTGATTACCTTTATAGTTGTTGCAATCTATTCTATTTAATTACCAATTATGTATTGGTATAATAACTGCTACTTTCCAGTACTTTGAAATCGATTACTGTTCCCATATTTTTTGTATCAGCTGGTGTATGGTATCTCCTAGTTTCTGTCCACCCTCCTTCAAGCATTCCGCGGGGATATCATCTCTTCCTGCTGCTTTATTATTGTTTAGCTCTTTAATGGCTTGAGCTGTTTCTTCTCTAGATGGTGGATCAACCCTTAGCGCTTTGTCATTTAGCCTCTTTTTAATATGTCGGGTCTTCTATATTGAGTAGGTTGAGAAAGTATTCTTTCCAGGTATTGAGGATCTCCTGTTTGCTAGTCATAAGTTCGCCATCATCATTCTTAATCATTGCAGAGGTTCTTGGGCGAAATCTTTTTTTATGTATGTTCACTGGATTAAAGAATTTTCTTGTGCTTCCATGTGTTCTAGTTCTTTCCACTCCACGTAGCTGTTCATTATGCCATTCTCTTTTCTTTTTCTCAAAAGTTTTCGCATTTTGTTTCCTAGGTTATGGAACTTATTTCTATTTTCATCCGCTGGTATTTGTAACATCTTGATTCTTGCTTCATGCTTTTCCCCATTACGTCTGTGACAATCTGTATCGAACCACATCTTCTTTTTTGAATTTTATTTCTCACCAAGGATTTCTTTGTTGGCTTCTTGAATTACTTCCTTTATTGTCTTCCAAGTATCCTCTACTCCTAGGTTCTGTACATTTTTTTCTCTGTAGGCCTGTTCTATTCTTTCTTGGTACTGATCCTTAACATATGGTTGTTTTAGATTTTCGATGTTCCACTGTACTTCCTTCTTGTGGCTTTTCTCTTTCCTTGCAGCTAGTCTTAGTCTAGTTTTGGCCCTAACCAAAATATGATCCGAATCTCCATCAGCTCCCCTGCAACTTCTAACTCTATTATGTTTGATCCGTGTCTAGTGTCTAGAAATACGTGATCTATCTGATTTATCGTTATACCTTGGTTAGATATCCAAGTATGTTTGTGTATATCTTTATGATTGAACATTTATTGGTTATTTGAGACTGCAGGTTATTCGAGACTGCTACTTCCATTGTCATTAGAAGAAGCATGTAAGCTGTGTCATCCAAGTTGTAGTTGTGATGTTTCTTCTCTTCCTACTTTGGCTTCATATTCTCCTATAACCAGCAGCATATCTGCCTTTGGTATTTCATTTAGTGTTAGTTCCAGTATTTCATAAAAAGTGTCTTTAGTCCCTTCCTCGGCTACTTCAGTTGGTGCGTGTATTGCTACTATTGATATGTTGTACCATTTTCCACGTAACCAGATCGAGCATATTCTCCCATTTATAGGTTTAAAGGATATTAGTTCACTCGTCAGTTCTTCCTTGATCACAAAATCTGTCCCAAATTCGTGCGTGTCCTCTTTTCCGCTATACAGTACTACCGATTTGCTAATCTTAATATTGCCGGAATTTAGCCACCTGAATTCTTGCACTGCTGTTATGTCGATTTTACAGTTATGTCAGTTTGACTAAGAGGACTATTATATCGGCAACCTTGTCGACTATATTTTTGCTAACGTTATATGAAAGATGTTTTTAGTAAGGGTTTATTTTATTACAGAAACGAAACATGTTAATGGTAATTAAGTATTTATAGATACAAGTTCGTTCGAACTAATTGAAATGTGTCAACAATTTCTATCCCATGTTTATGTTTGTTTCTTTATCATCTCATAATATTCCTCCATGTTGAACGGGTTAATATAAACAATTAATTAGTGAATTTCTTGATGTAGCAAAGTATATATTCATAAGGCTTTCGGTGGACATGTTGAGTTTAAAATTGTTTGGGCGTATACAGCCCTATTTAGTTTTGTGGACAAGGTATTAATATAGGGATATTAAGGATATAATATTAAGAAATTCCCCAAATACGATATTCCCCAAATACGATATGTCCATTATTCACATCTGCCCCCAAATATGATATGTCCATTCTTCATTCAAGTTTTCGTCTAAATTCAAGCCAAGCAGTCGCACCTGTTTCTGAAATTGTATCGTATCGTTGTCAATGGTCGCTTCTATTGGATATGTTTAACTAGCCCCTTTTTGTTTTAAAATTAATTGTTTTGGTTTTTTGTTTATTCAAAATTAGTTTATTTTCCGTGAACCGTACTACCAATACATTCATTGTGGCATTTATGTTAATTAGTGTCTCCTATGACCTTCTGTTTCATGTCATAAATAATGTTAAGTAAATTCTATCTTCTGCTTACAAAGTTTTCGTTTTCAACAATTTCATATTTTGTATAAATTTATTAACATATCACCTAAAAATACAAATGTGCATTCATTTGAAGTACATTGTAGATTGCAGTATTGGTGGTGACGACTTGTACTGAGACCTTCGTAGATCTATTGTACCCCACCCTCTTCCTCTAAACATTGGTATACCACCCCATTTAGAGCACCTCATCTAGTCCTGATTCTTTTAGGAATTTCAGAATCTACGTGGGATTCATGGACTGCCACTCCTGTGCATTCAAGCAGTCAACAGGCCCCAAGATATATCTGTCTCTTGCGGAGCAGTGCTCCGCAGTCTTTGAGCAGATGTATGAGGTTTCCTCTGCCGAACCACATAATCTGCATCTAGGCGTAGGATCTTGATGTGTTTTCTAAGTCTGCATTGTCCCGTCAGGACTCCTCCCTAATTATAAGCTTATTCCTGTTAAGTCTCAGGCAAGCTCTTATTCTTTTCTGGTTAACAGATCCCAGCATTACTTTGCATTGTCTCAACCCTGGAAGTTCTTTCCAGGTTTTCATCCATTGTTTTCTTATTTCTTCATCTAAACTTTTGTGGATGGTGTTCAAACTCATACCGCAAAAGTATTCTATCTAGGTTCGTCGGACCTATAAAGGGATTATTGGATCCCTTGTTTGCTAGGTGATCGGCTTCTTCGTTTCCGTCTATACCAGTGTGTCCTGGTACCCAGTATAACGTTACTTTATTTTCTCTGCCAAGCTTGTTTAGCTTTCCCACACAGTCTGATACCAGTTTGGATCTGATAGTATAAGAGCTAATGGCTGCTGGGCTGCCTGACAGGATAGCAATTCGTTTTTTGCGATAATTCTTGCCGAGGTTGAATTGTGCACATCTTTCGATTGCGTATACCTCTGCTTGGAAGATACTTGGGAATGTTCCCATGGATTCGAAGTATTTGGTACGAGGTTGAAACACTCCTGCTCCGGTACCTTCCTGTGTCTTCGAACCATCTGTATACCACTAGATAGCATTTTGCTCTATGTGGTATGCTGAGGATGCGTCGCTTCAACGGCTTTATAACCACACATTGCTGTGTAGTTTTTCTCGAAATGGTATTTGCATGCCATTTCTTCTTTTTGTGCTTCCAGCCAGGGGATTTTGGCAGCGAGGCTGTTGGGGTCTCTGCTCCCCATAATTTGACCTTTGCCTATTCCTTCCTTGATGAACCTTACAATCGCCGCTGCTGTCGGTCACGACCCTATCGCTCCCGTGAAGCAGACACACGCCAATCTTTGAATCTTTTCAAGCTGCTTCCTCATAAAGGCCAGCTTGGTTCTACTTCCCCACGTAACTGCCCCGTAAGTGACCGTAGGTCTCACTATCATAGTGTACCTCCATCGCAAGATAGTATCTTGCAATTGCAAAGATAGTATATACCGGAAGCGCTTCCGGTGCTATCCGCGAGAAAAACCGTAATTGAGACAAATGCGCGAAAAAAAAAATTCGCAAAGAAAAACGGATTAAAATTAATGGAATTTTAGCGGTGAATTTCGAATGGAAATTCGTCTGGTTTTGCATGGAAAAATTCGCGTCGTTTCAATCGGCTTCAACTTAGAACGAGTTTTCCGGGAAAACTAAAGGAAATTCCGGAAAAAGTTTCGAATGAAAGTCGTGCGCAATTGATTTTCCGACCGGAAAAACGATTTCGTTCCGTCAATTGTTTCAATTAAACGTAACAAATTGGAAAATCACTAAATTTGTTTCCTGGAAAAACTAATGGAAATTCCGAAAAAAAAAACAATTTCCCTTTCTTCAATTGTTTCAATTACCCGCGAACAATTGGAAAATGCTCCCGTTTTTTTTTCTCCCGGAAAGTTTTCGGGTTTTCGCAGGGACAGCGGTGGTGTATATATATATATATATATATATATATATATATATATATACATATATATGACAATGCTTATATGCAAGCTATAATAGACGAAGTTATCAAATCATCGATGATTTCTATAAAGAGAGGAGTGCGTCAGGGAGATTCTATCTCTCCGAAAATGTATATATATATATATATATATATATATATATATATATATATATACACATATGTTTGATCAGGGCTGAGTACCTTGAGTGAATTCTAGCGTTGTCCAATGCTTTGAGAACCGCCAATGATTCAATAGGGTTGAACGCTTTCTGGTAGCAAATGAAAGCTAAATGTAGGGGTATGTTATATTCAGTCGTTTTTTCAATAAATGAACGTACTGTCTCAATATGGTCTATTGTGCTGAAGCCCTTGCGAAAGCCGGTCTGCTCCGGAGGTTGGTACGCGTCCATTTTTTGCGTCAGTCTGTTTGTAATTATTTTTGTAAGATGTTTGTACAAGTGGGACAACGAACTAATTGTCCGATATTTTTCTATGTTATTTATAACCTTTTTGTACAGTAATATGACATTTTCCCATATTTCTGGTATTTTCCATGTATCAAACACGTATTTAACAGGATTTTTAAACTTAATTTTATAATATCTATCTATTTGGTATAGTTAGAATTCTTTTAGTTACTTTAGTAGTATCTTAGCTGTTATCTATCTATTTAGTAATACCTGCCATAACCGTGAAAAAAGTTTTACTTCAACCGCGCGAAAAGCTTACACACTCAGTTTTTTTAATAATTTTATTTAGGAAGGCCTTTAGAATATTGTATTATTATTATTATTATTATTATAAACCACAAGACAAAGACAAAATTAGATAAGTATTGTACGCTTTTATGTTAGTATTATTATTTATCGACTCGCATGTAGAACAATATATAGTATTAATATTTATGAAGTAGTTTTTCGTTGCGATTCATATAAAATTTAAAGCGTTCATAGATTCTGAAAGGCATTTTAGCGGATCCCAATATTTAATATCACAAAAATTTGTAGAAATTGTGCAGCGCGTACACATATATCGATCAGCGAAGTAGTCTAGTTGTGGAAGTGGGTCGATTGAGCCATCGGATTATTATCTCACTTACCGACTGAGCGGAACTCAATATTTTATTCAGGATATTCCAGACATTTCCAGTTTGCAATTGCTTGTAACTCTCACAGGACCCCGGCGCTGATTTCGAACGTTCCAACGTTCAACTTTGGGGAATATGCATGTTTATGTGGAGAGAGCTGAGACCTATCATTAATTTTATTTCTTCGGTTGCGAAAATAGAATAGACACGACGCGGGAGAATTCCGACCAATTATAATCCTCATAACTCGAAAAAATCTTTTTGCTTTACATTTATTTCACTTCCAGGTTCACCCGAGGAATCTGTTCAATTGCAATTATAGTTTGGTGGAAAATGATCTCATACAAATTGGCTTCAATTTAAGCTCACATTTATATTTTATTCTCGAATCTTTATTATAATTCCTTCTAGTTTTATTAATTATAAATTTCTTTACATATTTAAACTATGAATGAAAACAAAATTATAATCATATAATTTTAATAATCAGTAAAAGCTTAAAATTTAGTTACAGTATATACTTACTAAACAGCGTAAATGTGCATTTATGTAGTGTATAAATTTACTAAAAGCATCGGTAGCAGCATTAACTCAATATAAACATGAAAAGGATGACTGCGTCCGTTACTACGTGGTAATCTATGCTTACTTTGAATTGGAAAATTCACTGTTTTTCACATGAAAATGACCTTCAATACCAGAATCTCGAATGGTGTACAATATATAGATTTATATTCATTATTCATTATCTACACAAGTATTTTCATGAAAACTAGTGATAAGAACTTGGTAAAGTTTTCAATTTACAGTCAATATATACATGTTTTACTAATTCTTTGCACACTCAAACACAAGTATTTGATTGATATTTTATACAAGTATTTGATTGATATGATATTTGATGAATGGAAATGGATTAAAATTTAAAATTTATATTTCTAATTTTTAAATTTAAAAGCAAATTTGTCAAATTATCTTGATAGTTATAAAAGGTAACCTATCAAAATGCAGTTATCAATTTGAAATGGAATAATCTTATTAATAGTCTTATTAATATACATACACTTTTGAGGTTCAGCACATATGATACTGTATTTGTATTAACTCTTGTGTTTTATTTTCAGCACTAACAAATCATAATTACTGAATGTTTGGTTGCAACGAATTCATTTATTTTAGAAAATAGTGTTTACACCAATAGTTCCATCGATTCAATACTTCTATTATAAAGAATAGACAGACAAAACTAGATAAACAAGACTAGATTAAAAGCGTCTAGAAGAGGATAAGACTAGACAGTAGTATTAGTCTGGTCTGTCTAGTCTTGTCTGCTTAACCTTGCCTATCTGGTCTTGAATATATGGTATTGTCGATCTAGTATTATTTGTCTAGACTTACCGTCTACTTTTTTTTCTTTGCTCCAATCAATCTTTACTTCCCTGTCTGCCCTTTTTATTGCGAAAAGGGTTAGTTACAATATAAAAGGCACAGTATAACCAAACACATTTTCCTCCCACTGGATTACTTTCTCCTGGAAACCATCGTAGTATTACTTCAGATAAAAGCTGTGTCGTGTATTTTTCCTGTCTTCTTCTTCTTCTTTCTAATAGGCCTATTTTAGACCACGCTTGTTCAACTGTTGGGCTCTGATCTTTGCCCAGTATTGTCGCATCTTCTGCCGGTGTAACTTCTTTCTCCCTTCTGTCCAGGGGGTACCTTTCCTTCGAGGTTTTTCCTGATACGCACAAACTTCCTTCAGGGTGCGTCTCACAGACTGTCTGTTTTTTGAGATCTGTTATTCCCAGTTCTTTAATATCCTTCTCGGTCTCTGTCAACCAAGTGGTACAAAGCTTCTTGTTTTGCTAGAAGGTGAACAGACGGTTGGTTAGTCGGTTTGGAGGCAACGTAGCCATAGAAAGCTACCCTTCTTTTCCCTGCACAGTCAGAGAGCATCTCAATATGTTCGTAGAGCTCAGAGTTATGCCGTCTTCGGAATTCCACATCTTCCTTTACCGGGCCTAGGATCTTCCTGAGGTTTCTCCTCCCTCTGTTTTCCAATTTCTCTATTAGACCCCTTCGGTTCAAGGAAAGGACCTCCATGGCATACAGGGCTTCTGGTCGTAAGACTGATGTGTAGTGCTTAAGTTTCAGGTTGCTTGACAGGCATTTCTTATTGTAAGTGTTCTTAGTCAGCCGATGAGCTAGTTCTAACTTGCTGACTCTCTTGGATAATGATGCTCTTTCTGATAAGTTGAGTTCAATCCATTCGCCGAGATACTTAAATTTCTCAGTCCTCTTGATGTTTCCCTGTTCGAGTAACAACTCGTAACAACTTGGTGAAGAATTATGTTTTCTCCAGCGACACTTGAAAACCCACTTTAGCAGCCTGTTTTTTGAGGCAGTTTACCTGCATTGTTGCCATCTCAAGAGAATCAGCAAAGAGTGCCATGTCATCTGCAAATACCAGGCAATCTACAACCAGCCCATCGTTCTTACGTCCCAGGTAGATACCACTCTGAGCACTCAAATTGTCCAGTTCCTCTAACCATTTTCCTATAACCATTCTCTCCTAACCTTTTCAAGGACACAGTTGAAGAGAAGTGGGGAAAGTCCATCTCCTTGCCTCACTCCAGTTTTTATTTCGACGCTTTCTGAAATCTCGCCTCTAAATTTAACCTTGGAATGGGTGTTGGTCAAGGTTTCTAGGATTAGTCTGCGGGTATTGTTGTCCAGTGCTAGTTCCTGGAGTACTTTGTTAAGCGTTTCTCTATCAATAGAATCGTAGGCCTTCGTAAAATTCCCAACAAAGGTGACGACCACCTTCCGGTTTCTCATCTTGGAGTATGCAAGTACAGTTTTAAGATTGAGGATCTATTCAACACAGGATCGGGTCTTCCTGATGCCCCCCCCTGGTATTCTCCCAGTTGACTATCCAACTTATTTTCTGCCCTTGTTTGTAACGCCTTCGAGAGAATCTTGTATGTTATCGGGACGAGAGAAATTCCACGGTAGTTGTTTTGATCCGTAAAATCTCCCTTATTTGGAAGCGGATGTATCAGAGCAGATTTCAAATCGGATGGTAATTTCTCTGTTTCCCAGATGTCCTGCATGATCTCGGTTAGCTTGCGCACGGCATTGTTTTCAGCTCCTATCCACAGTTCAGCAACGATAGAGTCCTCTCCAGCTGCCTTATTATTCTTAAGAAGTTGAATGATCTGGCCAACTTCTTATTTTTTCTGTCTATTTATCCCGTTCACCTCGTTCGTCGTTTTCTTTCGTTTTCATTATTTATGTTAATTTTTTTGATATAGTTTGCGTTTTCCATCTTGCACAACTGGTCATCACAACGCAGAAATTTCTGCGTTAGTAGCTTCCCGTTTTTGCCTTGGTTGCTATCTCCTGTATTACGCGCATTGCATCGATTGTAGATCTTCCTTTCCGGAAACCAAATTGCCTTTCTGATAACTTCCCTGATTTTTCGATATCTTCCTTGATTCTGTTGCTTAGTAGATACTCCAGCATTTTCCCCATTGTGTTCGGCATACATAGTGGCCTATAAGTTTCATACACATTTTCTTGTTTCTTTTCCTTAGGTGTCAGCACTAGTCTCGCTGTTTTCCATATCCTAGGAAATTCTCCTCTATGTAGCAATCTGTTAAACATCTTTAAACAGATAGAATTGGTGGAACCATCCCACGTTATAGATATTCATACAAACTTAAAACAAACGGAACACAGCCTGAATATATAAATATATTCTGCCTTTCTGGAGCTCTATAACAATTATTGAGTCTTTTTAGGACTACCAAAACAAATCTCACATGAAATTTGTAAGTGGCCAATTCTATCTTATCAGTTCAATCAATAACCTACTAAGTTCATGTCTGTCTCACAAAATGTCAAAATTATAAACATCTAACCTTAAACACCACATGGGTTTTCAAGCGAGTGGTGTAGAAATTTTTGTTCATGGAAGCAAAGCTGTGCTGATGAGAGATAAATCTCGACACGCGTCCACAGATGGCTATCCACTTAAGGTATCGGAAAGACACGATTTTAAAAAACAATGTTATTTTTATGGTTTTTGTTGAGTGCCACGAAGGTGGACTGAAAGCTGTAAAATAACTTACATATTTCATGTAAAATAACTTACATATTTCATTTGTTTTGGTAGTCCTAAAAAGACTCAATAATTGTTATAGAGCTGCGGTAAGGCTGAATATATTTATATTTTCAGGCTGTGTTCCGTTTGTTATAAGTTTGTATCTCTAAACAGTATTAGGGTCTCCCATCCATCAAAGCCTTCACCACCTCCACCGGTATCCCGTCTGGTCCTGGAGCCCTTCTGTTTTTCATCTTTCCGGCCGCCACTCTCATTTAGTTCTCTGAGAATAGAGGACAGTTTACCCAATCTTCCTCTTGTATACAGTCCATATCTCAGTCAATGGAAATAGTTTCTCCGCTTGATTTAGCCTTTCCTTATCCAGTAGCTCTATTTTAGGACGCAGGTTTAATTTTTCCGTACTATTTTATAGCCCAGATCCCTGTCTTCTTTGTTTTGTCTGTTTTTATCTATGCAATACTAGATGAATAAGGCTAGACATTATTAAACGAAGCAAGAAAATACTGAATAGAAAAGGCTAGACATTACAAAAAAAAAACTATAAAGAATAGACTAGATAAGAACAAACAAAACTGAAAAATATTAAACAAGACTAGGCGACACTAGAGGAGATTAGACGAAACCAGACAGGAACAGACGGGACCATAAGGGACTAAAGGGAACCAGACAGGACCAGACGGGACGAAACTAAACCAGACGAGACTTGACTGGACAAGCCGGCACCAGATCGGAACAGACGGGACCATGGGAGACTAGATGGTAGAGAACAAGCGAGACCAGACGGGGGTAGCCGAGACCAGACAAGACTACAATATACAAGACCAAACGCGACCAGAAGGAACCAGATGGGACCAGACAGGAGCAGACAACAGAAGACGAGACTAGAGGAGCCTAAACGAGAGAAGATACGACTAGACAAAAGTAAACAAGACTAGACAAGATTGGACAATTTTGACGAGACTAGAGAGGACTAGATAAGACTAGGCCATACTTGAGAAGACTAGGAGGACTAGACAAGACTCCACAAAACTGCACAAGACTGGAAAAGACCAGTTCGGTCCAAACTGGCCAAGACTGCACAAGGCTGTACAAGACTAACAAGGCTGCAGCAAGTTGTTAAGACTGAAAAGTCTAGATAAGATTGGACAAGACGGGACAAGGCTGGACAAGACTAGACAAGACTGGACCAGATTGAAAAAGACTGAACAGAAATGGAGAAGAATGGAAGTATACTGCAAAAGTCTGGAAGGACAAGACTGAACAAGACTGAGTAAAACTGGGCAAGACTGGAAAAGGCTGGACAAGACTAGACAAAACTGGACTAGATTGGACCAGACTGGACAAGACTGGACAAAACTTTACAAGTCTGGACAAGGCTGCACAAGACTGGACAAGACTGGACAAGACTGCACAAGACGGGACAAGACTGAATTACACTAAACAAAACTGGAAAAGACTGGACAAGACTGGATAAGACTAGACGAGACTGGACGAGACTGGACAAGACTGGACAAGACTGGACAAGACTAGACAAGACTGGACAAGCCTGGACAAGACTGGGCAGGACTGGACAAGACTGGACAAGATTGAACAAGGCTGGACAAGACTGGACAAGACTGGACAAGACTGGACATTACTGGACAAGACTGGACAAGACTGAACAAGACTGAACAAGATTAGACAAGGCTGGACAAGACTGGACAAAACTAGACAAAACTAGACAAGACTAGGCAAGACTAGACAAACAACACTAGACAGGCAAAAGAGCTTTTCATTTCCCTAGAACAAGTTCTAAGTATTATGCCGAACCTAGGCAGCAAGTCGGTTAATAAGTGATAACTGTGTTTACAATGCAGACTCGACTAGATAGACATTACTGAACACATGATACTGAATATACGAAGTTTTTGTTAGTTTTTATTCCACCTGGCCTGTCCGGCGCTCAGATTCTCTACCATATATGTATTTTCATAAAATATTTATTGCAACATTTAAATAGATTGTCTACTACTGATTAATCTACCTGATGTTTTCTGAATAACAGATTTACTTTCTTTGTAGTTCATTTTATCTAGTGTAACTAGTTTGTTTGTGTAACCCCGTTTTTAAATTCATTTTTATTTACTCCATCATTATCGCCTCCAGGTAGTACGCACTATTCGATAACGGACAAACTCATTATTGGGTACTGGTCATACATAAATGGCACA
Organism: Phosphuga atrata; assembly: GCA_944588485.1. Classification (NCBI taxonomy): domain Eukaryota; kingdom Metazoa; phylum Arthropoda; class Insecta; order Coleoptera; family Silphidae; genus Phosphuga; species Phosphuga atrata. Next base: position 7,909,628 of record OX155896.1, on the reverse strand, counting down.
TAAATGGTCACTGAGCAAGTCTGTGATAATATGCAACCAAAAATTTAACAGATAACTCAGTGAACAAAGCACAGAAAAAATCTATAGAAAGTACGTAAATTAAAAATGGAGAACTCTACCTGAATACCGCGAATCAATTTAATTACTATCATTATATTTATATCGATATTTCGTTGATATTTTCTGAGAACTATAAGAACATCATTTAACAATAACATAATAACAATAAAAATAATTTTCATCTAGCTCCGCTCCGCTTACCCGCTCCGAATTGTCCAGGTGTCGACTTGTCCGACGTCGATTTGTCTGGTGCCGAGTTGCCCGGTATGAAGTTATCCAGATCCGAAAACAAATATTTTGATGTTTAAGCTCTTGTCATCTTAGTCATTAGTAAAATAATATCAAGGCAGTCAAGAAGGACTATCTATCCAATCATATCTAGTGTTACTTTTTTTTCTCTCACTTTGTCTCTATTATCTTGCGATTTTTTATTCTTTATTGTTTTTATCTTATTTGCATTGTCATTTCATTCGAATACTGCATTCCATACTATGATTGTCTAGTTTTATTTATCTTTTCTAAACTTGCATTTTCCTGACTCTACAATGTTGTAATGTTGAATTAGAAAGTCAATCAACAATGTTTCATTCGAATATTTAAAAGGCAACTACTTTAAACGTGTAAAGCTATTTTGCTAGCTGTGTTAATTTGCCGGAAGTGTAATTAGAACTTTGAAAGTATCGGGGATGTTGAAAACTAGTTTCGTTTTCTCCGTTATTTTCATTAAACCTTTTCCAGATGTAAACAGAATTATAATACGAGTTTTCCAAGACGTTACATTTACTTCTCGCTGTAAATTATTGACAAGAACTTTTTAATTATAATTTGTAAGTTTTCATTAAAAGCAAATTGCTTTAAAATATTTTTTTATTTGTTATATTAAAGAATACAGGATTTATTTAATGAAGTTTGTTTATTGTATTAGGTATTAGTTAATTAAAGAATTTGAGAAACTAATTATGTTATAACTTGATAATCTAATTGAACGTTAAACTAACTTTAAATTGTTATAGCAGTCTATATACCAGAGGTTTAGCAAAGCTGCATCGTCATTCCGAGTTTCTCTTGTAATTCAATATCCACGAACTAACAAGTTTATTAATTAGTTATTAAAAACTAATAACGGCTCTTCTTGTTCTGCCAAATTAAACTTCCCAATGTTAATAAATTATTCTGTTTTCGTATATGGATACAAAAATGAAGAAAAGTTTTTAATTTTATTATACACTGTTCTTTTTTCCTACCATTGAAGACAGTTTTAGAGAATAACAATTTGTTTTTTCTTATATTTCCTTGAGTTATTAACCTGCACTATTTAATTTATTTACTTACTTTATTGTTAGCTTAATAAGCTCATAAGAATTTATACAAGGTAAAATAATTGTTTGTAATTCCACCTAATTTGATGATCAATTTGAATAACAAGATATTTGAGTTTGCTCTTGAAATTTTATTAATACAATTACATTAATAACACAATGACCAAAAAAAACCTGACAGTTACTATTGTGAATTATTAAATGGCTTTCTGAGGAATGTTGACCGTTATCAGATATAGAATATGTAATGAATAAGGATTCATTGTTAATTCATTTAAGTCCATCAATTTTTTAACCCTATTTAAGCCACGCTCCACAACCGTTAAGCACTGGTACCAGGAGGGAGCAGAGAATAACAAGATTGAATTATCGGCAAATAAATAGCATTTTCCCTGGATTTCCTCCTCAAGTGATGCTAGATTGTTGAATGAATACAACGACACTAGACCGAGAACAGTACCTTGAGGGATGTCGTAATTAGTTCCCACAAAGGTAGAACTTAGCGAGCTTTATTACTTTACACGTTGCTCCCTTTGGTGCAAACAGCGCTCAAACCAGTCCAGCGCCGTTCCAAGTACACCCACCTGTTTTAATTTATTCACTAGCTGGGTATGAGACACGGTATCAAAGGCCTTAGCCAAGTCTAAAAATATGGACAGGGACCTCACATATGAATCTAAGGAGGAGTATATCTCCTAGACAACCTCGTCTATAGCATCGTGGGTGCCTAGGCCCGTCCGGAACCCGTACTGTCTACAACCAATTAAATTATTAAATAATTAGGCTTATATTGAATTAAATTATTATTTTCTAAAAATTTTGTAAATAATTTTTTAAGCACTGTTTCGATTATTTTAGCAATATTAGAAACCATAGTTATTGCTCTATAATTTCTAGTAGAGTTGGCTATTTACTTTATAAAATGGGTGTAGATAATTGAGGTTTTAAAACATTTCGGAAATATACCAGTTACAAAGCCTTAATTTACTATATGGACTAAAGGTATGAGCATGAATTGTTTAACGCGTTAACGCCGGCGTGTACCACCGGTGGTACATTGCCCGCCCCCTAGACTAAAACGAAACCGAGCGCCGGCGTCAACGTGTTTACTTCTATATCCTATCATTTTTACTGTGACACCGTCCTATCCAGGGCCTGAGACCTTCTCGGTTCGGACATACACGCCTCACAACTTCCATGATATCAAAGTGAGGAGTTTGCTCCTCATCCTTACAAGGCCCCCAATCCACCCCCGGCACGGTCAAAGCCATCCTTGTACCTACCGAATCGAAATGCTGATTGAAGGCTTAGCACAAGCCACAAGCTATCTTGCCATCTTCGCCAATTCACCCTAAATATTAATAGATTTTATATTGAATTTTGTATTTTTATTTCCAATGGCTAAGTTATTGTATCCCATAGTAACTTGGTGTCGTTCGATGCTTCAGCAATTTTATTTTAAAATAATTGTCTTTTGATATGCAGATTAAACTACTGAATTTATTTGTGTACTTCTTACAGTATGATTTTAACCTAACATTAAATGGTTCCTTGCTCATTTTTTTCTGAGCGAGACTATTAGCCAGCCCATTACTGCATAAGGTTTATTATTTAAAAAAGAAAGTGTTTTCCTGTTAATATTAGCTCTGTAGGTGACAATAGGTAATAAAACACAAATATAAAATTTTATTTTGTTTTATTTCCGAGATTTTGACTGTCCGTTATAACGGACACTGTGCAAAACGTCTATAATTATATTCTAGGAATAATACGCAGAAATATTTTTTTTTATGAACAAAAAGAAGGTTTAATAATAATAATAACAAAGTTTGCAACAATTCTATTATTTAGAATGATACAGTTTGAAACATGCTTTTGGGTGGATTCCAACAGAACACTTTAAACATATAAATTTAGCCTTCTTCTTACAATACGCACATCGTCTATCTGTTTCTATTTAGACAATCAAGTGGTTTATATTGTCATAACGAACATGTTCAATTGGTGTAGCAGAAATTCTGCCTCTTTTAGCTTCTGTTCCATGAGATTGGTGAAAAGTTAGAGCCAATGTACGTCTATATGACAATAAATTAGAGCTGCTTCTTTTGCATATGGACAAATGCGTCGCATCAAGAGCCAACTATTTACTACTGATACGTCCAATAAATAAACGAAAATTGTGACATCAACAATTGTGCCTTTGCGGATGACATCGATGTGATGGCCAGGTTAGTTCTTAAAGTCAAAGAACAGTTCTTCAAGATAGAAAAGGAAACACTTAAAATGAGATTAGCCATAAATGAAAGACCAAATATATGTATGTTTCAAGGCAGGCTCAAAGAGATCGTATTGGCCAGAATTTGACGATTGGAGATTTTAATTTCGAGAGGGTGTATAGCTTCAAATATCTAGGAGCGGTAATAACGGCCGATAATGATATAACAGAAGAGGTCATAGCCAGAATTCAGAGTGGCAACAGATGTATGTATGCTTTGGAGAAAACACTGAGATCCAAATGTATTAGTAGAAGAATACGAATCTACAAATCGATAATACGACCGGTGGTTATGTATCGCTGTGAAACGCGGACACTCGCAAAAGATATCGAACGAAAATTGAGAGTTTTCGAGCGGAAGGTACTCCGGAGTGTGTTTGGGCCGATACTGGATCCAGTCCATCTTATCCACAGAACTTTAAAAAATAGGCAACTCACTGAGTTGTACAAGGAACCCGATATTGTAAATGTGATCAAAGGGATGAGATTGAGATGGGCGGGACATGTCCAAAGATTGCCGAACGAACGAGCGGAAAAATTGGCACGGGAGAACTACCCGGCTGCTAAACGACCGCTGGGAAGACCGCGAATGAGATGGCGCGATAACGTAATCAGCGACCTACGTACCATGGGATTGGACTACGACCCTCATATGATGATGGATCGACAGAGGTGGAGACGCATTCTGCAGTCAGGCAGATCCCACATAGGGCTATAGAGCTACGGATAAATAAATAAACATTAACGTCAGTTGAATAATTTATTGGTTATGAATTTTTTTGGTAAGACTTTTAGTAACACAATTTTGCTAAGTGTTGCGAATTGTCTATGTAACAGTAAAAGTACAAAATCGGCAAATGTAAACATTTACCGGTAAATGTATACATCTGCCAGTTTGATAGGTAAATGTGAGTTCAAATTTGAGGTCAACTTTATATATCTACTTCTACCGAAAAATTTATACTTTTGTGTGTTACAATATCACTTATGTCTTTTGCCCTTGTAAGCCCTTGCGCTGTGTATGTTAATGTAAAGCTCTAACAATGGAAAACAACATCATACATATGTATACATTTGCCGGAAATAATTGGTAAATATAAATTGAACTCACATTTACCAACCAAGAAGGTAAATGTGTACATATACCGGTAAATGTGTACATTTACCGATATACGTACTTTTACCGTAAAATCTATAAGCAAACTTACTGTAATTGGAAGAGTGATATTGGAAATTAAGAGTTGCCAACTGTCATAATAGGAGGTTAGTATATATGATGAAGTGATGTTAGTAACTAAGCCTAACAAGATAGAATTCGTAAAACCTTCCTACGTTATAGATAATCATACAAACTTGTAAGACTAACAACTTTGACGAAAACAGTCTTTGTGAGAACAGCTGACTTTTTTTGACTTGCTTATGTTATTTGTCAAACTTGACAACAACATCAATTCCATAATCTCACCAACTTTTTATGTTTGCTTTTCGATTATAACACTCGCAAGCAAGTGGAACGTGATAAACCGCGGTCGTGAGCGTTGTGGGCGCCAAGTAGAACGCACCCATACAATATCACTCCTTTAATTATAAAATCTTTAAATTCAGACAATTGGCAACACTATATGATTAACTTCATTTCAAAAGTGTTTGAATATATTATTTTACAAACCTGACAGCATTAAAATCATTTGAGACGAATGAATTATTAGCAAATATTTTGTGCAACATGAGATGTTGATCTTGCAGCTCCCCTTATTCTTTACACACACACAAGCACTAGGAGGAGAAATAAAGAGAGAGAGCGCACGGTGTGCGTATATGCCAGCTCATAGAAAGATGCACTGACGTTCTACCGAATCACACCTACCGCAAGCCGCGTTAAGGAACTTCGTTCCAAAAACTGGGTCAATAAACAGTGGCAGAAATCATGTTTACAATGGTAGAAGTCGATCATACTTAAACATTGCTTCTATAAATGAGTTATTATAAACACAACAGATGAAGCCAACCGATCACTTAGCTTTTTATTAATTGGGCCTCATTTTAAATTTTGTGGTTGCGTAAACAAGCAAAACAGCAAACAATCTCAAAATATTATTCAAATAATTGAATGGCTTAGGGACACCTAATCAATTCATTTTGAGTATGTATGCGACTAGTACATCATACATGTGGATGTGGACATGTGGATCGTATTTTTTGGAATGGAATAGCTATTATGGATAGAAGAGTTGATAAGAATGAAATACTTGCTAAAGGTGGAACAATTATTGAGGGTGGAATTGTGTAACAAATTTTCACGTGCGCGACACTTTCAGCTCCACATGATGTATGTGGAACGTGAATGTGTATATGAAATAGTAAGCAGAATTGCAAGATGCGCGATTCTTGTGGCTGTTTCGGCATCAGCTTTATTTAGTGCTTTATTTCACAATCCTAGCTACCTAAGCTGATGCTGAAATAGCCACAAGAATCGCGCATCTTGCAATTCTGCTTACTATTTCATATACACATTCACGTTCCACATACATCATGTGGAGCTGAAAGTGTCGCGCACGTGAAAATTTGTTACACAATTCCACCCTCAATAATTGTTTCACCTTTAGCAAGTATTTCATTCTTATCAACTCTTCTATCCATAATAGCTATTCCGTTCCAAAAAATACGATCCACATGTCCACATCCACATGTATGATGTACTAGTTGCATACATACTCAAAATGAATTGATTAGGTGTCCCTAAGCCATTCAATTATTTGAATAATATTTTGAGATTGTTTGCTGTTTTGCTTGTTTACGCAACCACAAAATTTAAAATGAGGCCCAATTAATAAAAAGCTAAGTGATCGGTTGGCTTCATCTGTTGTGTTTATAATAACTCATTTATAGAAGCAATGTTTACGTATGATCGACTTCTACGATTGTAAACATGATTTCTGCCACTGTTTATTGACCCAGTTATTGGAACGAAGTTCCTTAACGCGGCTTGCGGTAGGTGTGATTCGGTAGAACGTCAGTGCATCTTTCTATGAGCTGGCATATACGCACACCGTGCGCGCTCTCTCTTTATTTCTCCTCGTAGTGTCTGTATGTGTGTGCGTGCGAAAAATACTTGCGTGCGAACAGAGATTTTATTTCGAATTACATTCGGAGTTACAAAATGCGTACTTCGTTCCAGACGGGAGTCCCTTGACCACACACGTTTTTTTCACAATTATTTTTATAAAACCATTGGTTTACCTTATAAAACCATTTTCTACTCATTTGACATTCCCCATTTTGTAGGTAAATTTTTAAAACAAAAATTTCTAATCGAAATTCATTCCATAGTTAAAATCTTGAATGCGGTTACCTAACCACCAATAAAGTACCTGAACTGAAATAAATAGCAGGACATGTCAATTGGAATGTCAGGTATAGGCACTCGTTAGAATAAAATATATTGTACAAGTTCCAGAGACTGGAGAATATCAAGGGAAATACAGCACAGTGAACAAATTTTAAATTAAAATTCTTTGAATTCGATGTGAAATTTTTACAAACCGAAAAAGTAAATATGGGAGTGTTCTATCTAAATATGAAGTGTTTCGATGTATCTATGAGTTTTAAGAATTTAAAACCTTCCCAAATACATACAGGCTACTATATACTGACATATGCATTGAGGTATCTGCTTACTATACCTGCATCTATATACAGGGTGGACCATTTAACGTGACCATCGGATATATCTCCGTTGCCTTTAGAGTGACGGAAAAAATGTCGAAAGGGAATTTTATTGATTTCGGAGGGCTGATACAGCGGTTGAAATTACTTTTTTGTCAACGTCATAGTTTATGCGTCCTCAAGGTCATTAATGGTTTTTCAAATGGGAACATGTTATTTTTTTAACAAGAAATTGTAGCCACTATCCATACAAATCCAGCGATCTATAATATCATGACTTTTGACGTTTCTTTTTGTTTGAATTAACACTGCCCCTTTCACGGAATAAATGAATAATTCGATCGAAACATCGACGGAAAGATGATTTCTGTTAGGATAACATTGTGCATATGATTCCTGGGCTCGCACAGAGTTCCTACCGGTCTCACCATGAATCAGAATCATATCCACTTTCTCTGCTTGACTGTTAAATACAATTTTAGATACACTTGTCAAATTGCGTCTAGGTCTTAATATCCTGGGTCACTGGATTTGTCTGAATAGTGGCTACAATGTCTTGATACAAAAATTAAACCATTGATGACCTTGAGGACGGATATACTGTGACCTTGACAAGAAAGAATTTTTAACCGCCGTGTCAGCCCTTCGAAATGAATAAAATTCTCTTTAGACATTTTTTTCGTCACTCTAAAGGCAACGGAGATATTTGGGGTGGTCATGTTAAATGGCCCACCCTGTATAAGCGAAATAATATTTATTGGAGTAGAATAGTAATGAGACTGAAATGTAGAGTGAAATAATATTGGAATAATGGAAAACTTGTAGTAACTTCAAGAAGTCAAACTTTGGTAATCTCGAATAAGTAGCTAATTTAGCTGTTAACTTATATTTTTATAATATGCTAAGTGTATTTGTTTTTCACTGATTTCTGATAAATTGAGGAATTTGTTTATTTGAGGTTTTGAGTTATTTTTACTATTATTAAAACTTTATTTCGGTGACACTAAAACATGTTTTACGATTTTCAAACACATTCCAAAACTCCTTTTTATTTTATTGAATGTTCTTAATATAAGGTTTGGAATATAAAGAAAACTAAGTAAAAAAAAACATGTTCATAAAGGGTTTGGTTGATATAAGGGTGGTGTGGATGAAATAATTCCGGTAGTAAATTGATATGACAGTCGACACGTATAGGGCGTTTATTTCATTTCCGTTGTTCTCTGCAGGTCACTACGTGCTGGCGTGGAAAAGGGGCATCGCCGTGCTATCAGCAGGCAACGTGAAAGTATCGCCTGATCCTCGAATCAGTTTGGTTAACGGATACAGTTTGGAGATCAAGGAGGCAGGACCTCAAGATGCCGGCGACTATGTTTGCCAAATTGGGACTATGGAACCGAGGGAAATCACACACACCGTCGAAATACTTGGTAAGTCGATTTAAATGAAAATTGCGCCACACATTAGTTTAATAATTCATATTATCTGTTCCGTATAAAATCATATATTTGATATTAGAATTTAATATGCATATTTTAATTAGCTCTGGGAGATGCAATGCGGGATTAATTGTATAACTAATGGAAGCTAATATTGAGAGTTTCGTAAATATTCTAATACAGTTCGGTATTTCTGTTCAAAGATCATTTAGTAAATAACAAACAGATTCTTTAATTAATAGATGTAAATAAACAGTATATATGTATCTCCTAAATTATTATTTCAATTCGCATTTGATTGTGGTTTAACTTACTCAACTTATTGACGTAAAACGCAGTTTATAATTAACATATTTCAGGTAAATACTATATTAGTTTCTCCTAAGTAATTGAATAAAATAAATGGTGCTTTTATTGTGTTTAAAATCTTCTCTGCCCTTGATACATTGTTAGTAACTAACGCACGATGCTATGAATGTTTATTTTACTGCCGCGCTAGAAGAGAGATTAATCAACGAGCACCTGAGTAACTGCGAAAATTCTGTGCTAGTTTCGATGGTGTCTCCGGTTTTATTTCCGTGCCACATTGTTATGCTCATTGAGGAACGTTTAACGTGCTTAAACACAAAGGAAATTCTATTACGAATGTTGGAAAAGAAGCGATGGTGCTTCCGCTTTTAAACTGACAACTATTGTAATATTAAAAAAAAATGATGTAAACAAGTTGTTTAATATATATACATATATATATATATATATATTTATATATATATATATATATATACATATATATATATATATATATATATATATATATATATATATACAGGGTTATACACCCCTCTCGGAGTTGCAACCGCTCGTTAGACCTACGAGCTCTTGAAACTCATTTCACGTGGTGAGTTACTCCACGTTCCTCTTTGCTATTCCTTCTCTGTCCAGTCGCTTTTCTTTGACTCCTCTGTTAATTTCCTCCACGTGGCGGGGTCTAAGATCTTGCTCCTCCATGCCTTTATCTATAGGTTCTTAATGTCCTCTAGTACCTGATCCTCCCATCTACGTTTCAGTCTTCCTCTACTTCTGCTAATCACTGGTCTCCACATTGTAATCATCTTTACCACCCCGTTGTTTTTCCATTCGATATATGTGGCCATACAAGCGGAGTCTTTGTACTTTTATCGCCTTAACAATATCTTCTCCTTTTAGGATGATTTGTATTTACGAGTTCATTAGTCTTCTGTATTCCCCTTCAGTGATTCTCTTTGATCCATATATTCTTCTAATAATATTTCTTTTGAAGATTCTTAACTTTCCCTTTTCAAAGGTTGATAGGTTCATCGTCTCTGTTAAATAGGTCAATAACGGTCTAATTGCTGTTTTATATAGCTTCACTTTTATATTTGTGCTTATGCGCTTTCTTTTCTAGACGATATTGTATTTGTAGTGCGCTCTATATCCCGCCTGCACTCTGTAGTTGATATCTATCCTTAGGTCATTTTTTGTTTGTTTATTATTATCAGATATTTGAAGTCGTCAATCGAAATTTCCAATGTGCACTAGTTCATGGGTCCCAAATGGTGGACCGCGGTCCGGATCCGGACCGCAAACCAATTTTGCGCGGACCTTAATTAAAGTTTTTCCTACCTTACGAGCTTAATTAACTGCTTACATTTGCGAGTTTTTTTAGAATGGAACCGAAAAAAAGAAAGGTGGAAGTCAAAAATTCACAGTTTTTGTCAGAATGGAGCCATTTATATTGCTTTACACTGCCAAATCGTGCTTGGGCAGTACCAATGTGCTTGATTTGTCAACAAACAGTGGCGTTTATTAAAACTTCGAATATTAAACGACATTATGATACTAAACATAAATCAGATGAGATTCATTTTTTGAGTGGGTCTCTGCTAGCATAAGTCGATGTTCTGGGTGCTTAAGATCACTTGAAGATCGTCCTTATGATGCAGCAATTCGTTAGCGTTCCATTCAATAATGCGTATAGTTAGACATTATGTATGATCTTTTTTCTCGATTGTCGAGTCGCTTCAATATTTGCAGCAACATCGATTCTATCGAGTTCGGCTGATTTGTCGATTGTAAACTATGGCTGCACTATAGGTTGATTGTGAGGCTTTGACTTCTTTTGTTTCTTGTTTCGTTGATTTGTTGGACTTCATGGACGTGCCATCTCTATTTATATTTTTGGTTTTTTGAGATCGAGTCTCTGGTTGAATCTTGGTCGAACCGTTTCTGAGTTTTTATAATCCTTTGAATACGAGGCAGCCGCGATAATTTTCATTTTCATTTCCAAATTTTTCCTGCTCAGTCATTGAACGACATTATGATACTAAACATAAATCATTTGTCGAAAAATTTCCACGTGGTAGTAAGTTACGTATATCTAAAATTGAAATTTTATTATCAAGCTACGCATCTTCGACCCAGATCATGTCATTCAATGCTCGAGCAGTAAAAATGTGGTGAGGCTTCTTTGCGTGTTTACTCGACTGCTACCAAGCATATGAAACCATTTACTGATGCTGAAATAGTTAAAGTATGCTTTGTCGAGGCAGGCAATGTTTTGTTTGAGAACAAAAACGATATTTTTGATACTATTTAACAGATACCGTTATCTGCGTCTCCTAGCACACGAAATACACACGTTTTGTCAGAAGAAAATCATTGTGACGTGAAGAGGAAGTTAAATTAAAACAAACTATTGCGCCTTGGCTATGGATGAATCATACGACGTGACTGGCACAACTAGTTATTTTGGTACCCGAGGAGAAGACACAGGAACAACGCGGTGGTGGATTATTTCGATAAAGATGATTTAGACCTGAAAAAGCTTTGAACAGTAACTACTGACGGCGAGCCAGCAATCGTTGGGACTAAAAAAGGACTAGTTCATCTAATGAGGACAAATACAAAATGTAATGAACATTTTATTTCGTACGTGGATTATAGACAAAACTGTGCTTTGCTGCAAACTTAATAATAATGTTGTATTAAGCAAGAAGTAATTAAAATAGTAAATTTTCTTCGTGCAACTTCATAACTGAAACATCGTAAATTGAAATCATTTCTTGAAGACTTAGGTGCACAATATGACGATCTACTGTTGCATAATAATGTGAGATGGTTAAGCAAAGGTTGCGTTTTACAAAGATCAGCATTTTAGAACATTTGAACAGTGATCAGATTTCAGAAAATGTAGCTTCCGTTACTTTCTTAACATATTAATGACTTGAACCTTAAACTTCAAAGAAAAGTAAAGCAAAGGAAAGCTTAAGGAAGGAAAGGAAAGCTTATGGGAGCTCCTGTCCGAAGTAAAAAGCTTTTCGCGAAAACTCGATCTTTTCTATAATGACCTTCGTAGTGAATTTTCCTGTATTTCCCTAATTTAAAAAAAATCTCATCATTTCCCTAATTTAAATAAAATAATCATTAGTGACAACGAAATTGACGTCGGTCAATACAAGACGTTCATTAAGGATCTTAAATCGGAATTTGGAAACAGATTCACAGATTTCAATAAAATTGAGAATGTCGTCGGAATCCTCAGCAACATTTACTGTTTGCATCCTGATGGTGAATAGTGCAACGAAGCCACAAATGTTTACGGGAGAAATAAAACTACTCTGCATATGGAAATGATCGATTTCCAAGAAAACACAGTATTAAAAGAGAAACATACCGAAGATCCTTGTGCAGAGTTTTCTATAAAATACGAGTGGGTAATAAATACCCAGAAATAAAAAATAGCCTTGAAACTTTTTACAATGTTTGGGTCAACATATATTTGTGAAGCAGCATTTTCGAAGATGAATTTGAAATATAAATTTCGATCTCGACTTACTAATGAGCATCTCCAGGACTTAATGACAATATCTTGCACCAACTTTACTCCAAACTTCAAACAAGTTCGGTGCAAAAAATGTCATTTTTTACATGATATGTAAAGAAATTTCTTGTTACTTCTCTACATAACATTTACTTTAATAATAAACTCAGGCAGAAACGGACCGCGATGGTAATTTTATTTTAATAACCGGACCCCTAAAGAAACTAATTGGTGATCTCTGCACTAGTTTGTTAGTTGTGGCCTTGTTTTCTCTGTTTACCTCCATGAACATATTTTTTCTGGTTTATTTTTAGGCCTCTTTTCCTTGTCTCTTATTCGTGTTATCGAATTGCTCCTTCCATGCTTCTCCTGTCTCTGGATAGCAATGTGTTATCATATGCGTAGGCAACAACTTGTATCATTTTATTAATTAATGTTCCTTTGAAAAAAACACTATCTAAATAAGCATCCAATACTACAATGAATATGTTGTTGATAACCCGTCACCCTGACGTACGCCTAGATTGATTTCAGCCGCTTCAGTTGTGCCCTCCTGTGTCAATATCTCTGCTTTTGAGTTCCTCATTACCATTTCTGTTAGCCTCACAAGTTTCTCTGGAATATTTGTGTATTTCATGGCTTTCATTACATTTCACGCTTCACGCTGTCAAATGCTTGTTTAAAGTCAATAAACGTTATTTGTATTCCTATACCATGTTCGTAGCTCTTTTCAGTTAACTGGTGCACTATGTATACAGCCTCGATGGTCGATCCTCCCCTTCTAAAACCGTGTTGGTAGTCTCCCATTTGTGTCTCTGTATATAAGTTTCTTAATTACTAACGTGGTTAGGATCTTGGTGGTCTGGATCTTCGTGGTTAGGATTCCCCTATAATTTTGACATGCGTTCCGGTTCCCTTTCTTGTTATTGGTACTGTTATCCCTCTTTCGCAGCCGGAAGGCATCCTTTCTTTCTCCCAGACCTGTGATAGTAGTTTGCATATTTTTTGTCTTAGTTGGTCCCCGCCCCATGTTGTACCAGCTCGTTGGCAATACCATCGCTTTCCCTGCTCTCTTCCTTTTGAGGTGGTCTATAACTTCAATAAATTCTTCTTCCGTGAGAGTGGTCCTATCCATCTCTGTTGTGTTTTTCCCTGGCTTTTTTTCTCTTACGCTGTCACTTCCTTCAGTTTTGTCAGATAAGAGCTTCTTAAAATGGTTTTTCCATTCTATGCCACTTATGTTTGTTGTCGTTCTTTTCATATTTTGTTTCTTTATGTATGTGTATTGTTTTGTGTTTTTTTTTAGTATCCTTCTCGATTATGCTCATTACTTCCTCCAGCCATCTTGTCTTTTTTGTTTTTATTAATTTCGTATACTATTTCGTGATAGTTTGGTATTTCATGTAGTCCCTCTCGGTTCCTGTCCTTAACCATGTTATTCTCGCAGATTTCTTCGACTGTAAAAATCCCATACAGTCTTCGTCGAACCATACCTTCTCTTTTTCTCTAGTTTTTATTCGTAGTATTTTGAAAGCGGCTTCTTCCATGTTTTTATGTTACTCATTAATATTTTCCTTTACCGTTTTTTTTTTATATAAAATTTGTTACCTTCTCTCCATACTGCTGCTTCTTTCCTATTATCCCATCAGTATTCCATCTCTTACTGGCTATATGCTTTTTCTTTCGTTCTACTATTCCAAGGCATAGCTTAGCTATTACAAGTAGGTAGTCTGACCCTACGTGTGTGCCGCTGAACGATCGCACGTCTTGTACCATTTTTTGCATACTCTTGTCAATTAGAATATGGTCTATCTGATTTCCTGTATCTTTGCCAGGGAGTAGCCATGTTACTTTCTGTTATCTTTTATGTTTGTATTTTGTGCTGATTATGTACAGATCCGTTTCAGTTGATAATTTTCCCAATCTTGTTCCATTATTATTTGTTTCGTCATGAATTGTTTCTTTTCCAGCAATTTCCTTCCAGTAACCTTCTTTCTCCACTTTTGCATTGAAATCGCCTCGCATATCTTTTGTACTTGGTCATAGAACTCGTCCTTATCCTGATCGTCAGTTACCTCTGTGGGCGCATATGCATTTACGGCTGTTATGTTGGCAATTTCATTTTTTAGTCTTATTGCGATATCCTTCCGTTTACACTCTTAAATTCCAAATGTTTTCTCTCAATTTTTTTGCGATTTTATGTTCCAAGTTCCTATTCATATTATTGTCTTCTTCTTCTTCTTACTTTTCCTGTTTACAGTTTTTCTCATTTTCTTTTCCGTTGAATGGTGGTTGTTTTCATCTTCCATCTCCTTATCCTCCCTTAGTAGTTTTTTCTAATCGTTTCCAAGATTTTCCTCAATTGTTGGTTGGTGCCCTGACTCTCCGGAGATCTTTCGCTCACCGTGCGTTTCTTGTCCCAGTGACATTCTTTAGTTCCCACGACTTCTTGACCATACGACAAGATACGTAGAACTATCATGTAGGCGAAATAGTGAAATATTTACAACCTAACAATATTTTTTCTAGATGAAAGATTTTCGGGACATATATGTCCCAGTGATAAGTTTCAATGGGACATAAAATCCCAATATTATATACTATACTAATATCCTTCTTTGTTCCTAAGGATGACCCAACGTTTTCTGACAATAACAAAGAAACAAGAACAAAAACAGTCTGTGTTGCTTGAAATATTCCGCTATACAAAAACTGTTTTTGTTATATCATTCATAAAAATAAAGAAATCATTATTATTTTATTATAACATGTATTTTATTTTTATTACTATAGAGACATACTCTCAGAGACATACTCTCCCAACCATATTTACTATTGGAACATATTGTCCCAGGACATTTTCAGGATAATTTTCAAAGAATTTATTTCAACTGTCTTTTATTATAGATACTATTTAATAAAACTATTAGATACTATTAGAAAAGATACTATTTAATATAGATACTATTTAATTACAAAATGTATATTTGAAACGAAAATTTAATAAATACATATTCAAAGGCGAAAGGGTTAAGCCTGAAAAATTCAAAAAAAAATTCTTCATAAACGTAATTAAAGAGCACAATGTTTGGAATAAAAAAACTATCTGGAGGTAATTAGTGTTGATAACCGCATGGAAAAAGAATGGCCATGGTAACAATCTCCCACCAAATCATCACTAATCCTAGTTTTCTGAAAACTATCATTTCTGATATACTTCATTGGTGCACTCGGAGTGGGGTATTATTTTGTGTATTCTTGTCTGGTCTGGTCTTATCTGATTCGGCCCAGTTTTGTCCTGTTTGTGCGGTCTTGTCCGGTCTTTTCCGCTCTTATCCGGTCTATGTTTCTATAATTTATTTATTCGGCGACAAACCCAAGTTCAATTAAGCGGCAACCTGGACATTCTTAGGTTTCATAAGGACAACCGGACATAAAACGTAAAACCCGGACGAGTGGCAAAAATTCTGAAAATAATATAATTTATTATTTTATTATTTGTTGGTAGCATTTTCTACCGCAATGAACAAAATTGTCTGGTTGTGTAGATTCGCCAATTCGTTGATTAATTGATGAATTTGTTTGTAGGAATTTAATATATTTTTTCATTACAATTTTAGCAAATTAAATGTGTATTTGTGTGCACGAAATGAAGATTATAAGCAATCTGTATATTTTGATGAAATTATTATCAGTGCAATAAAAGAGAACAGCAATAAAGTTATTAGAAATCGTTGGATTGCTTAAAATGGTACTCGGCTCTGTTTCAATCAGGAACTTCTTCTTCTTTATATGGCATTTCCTTTCAGGAGGTTTGCAATCATCATCGCTATCTTCATCTTGGAAGCGGTAGCTCAGAATAACTCTTGGGATGTGGTATCATACCACTGTCTCAGGTTACGCAGCCATGAGTATCTGCGCCTACCACTGTTTCGTTTGCCTAATACTTTGCCCTGTAATATCAGTTGAAGCAACTCATACTTTTTCCACGGGATATATGGCCTAGATATTTAAGATTCCTTCTTTTTATTGTTTGTATGATTTCTTGTTGCTTGTTCATGTAATAAAAAGTCCTCCAATCACTAACTAGTATTATTATTTTTTGAAAAATTTGATTTCTGTTACGTAAAAACAAAATGATGTCAAATAAACTAATTCCTTTGTGAAATTATTAGTATTCGAATAAATATTTGAAGAGTAAATCAAATTTGAATTGTAACAAAATTGTCATAATATATTTAAATAACAATAACATAACATATTTAAAAATTGGTAATTATTATTTATTTAATAAAATAGAGTTATTAAATGATTTCGTTATTTTTGACTTATACGGTGTAATAAAAATATCTGGCAACAACGCTTTATAGTGTCTTGAAAGTTTATAGTACAGAGAGAGATAAGAATAATAATTCAAAGGAGTCGAGTGTATTTTTTCTCTCTATATCGCTATGTTTCCTTCTTTTCTTTTCTCTCAGCTGTTCTCGCGACGTTGCCAAACCATCCGTCATATGAATTATTGTCGATAAACAAGATTCTATATAAGAAGTTTAACTTTAATTATTTAAATAATTACATCGGTAACGTCAAATTGCTTTAATGTTATCATGTTTTACAATCACCTAAGTTTATTGTATATAGTTGTTATTCCTTAAAGTTTCGAAATTAATATTGAAAAAAATAAATAAAGACGTGACGGAAACTTGGCAGCCATAATAGCCTGTATATAAGACTTGGAAAAACATTACTTTTTAATATTTTTTTTTCCGGATAAACTAAATGGTGGATTACTTTCAAATTTTGAGAGGCGATAAATAAAGTATTGATCTACATCTGTAAAAAGTTTCAAAGCTTAAACTTATAAAAAATATTTAAAATGGGATTCGCTCGAACCTCCTTAAGACATATTTTGTTAACATACACAATGAACCATTTTAATGATTTCAAGGTACGACTCCAAGGAAATAAATTTTGTATTGTATACTAATAGGCACTATGTCTAATCGAACTAATCGATTGGCGTTGGTCCGGTACCGACCCGACTGTTTGTTGTGCCACGAAAGGGATCCCCGCAAATTATCTGAAAAAAAAAATCGCGTTTTTCCGATTTTTGTGTTAAAATTGACCCAGAGCGGAAATCGGTTTGGAGACGCGGCTCTCTTAAATCAACAGTCTACAGAAGTGATCGAAAAAACTTTTATTTTTCGTTTACATTTTCCGCCGCACCAGGTGAACCGACGGTCGCGTGACTTTTACGCATGACCTTGAAAAACAAAGCGGCAGTAAAAAATCGAGCCGCGGATCAAAATTGCTCCTCGAAGGTGTTAGAAACGATTTCTTGTTTTTGGCACCTGGGGGACGCTGTGTGGGACTTGCGAGCGGCAGACAGACAAGGGTAGAAGACCCGTTCAGTTATTATCTGCACCTATTATTATCTGCATCTGTTATTATCTGCATCTATAAAAAGTTTCAAAGCTTAAAGTTATAAAAAATATTTAACATGGGATTCGCTCGAACCTCCTTAAGGCCGGTCCAGACGCTCCGTTTTGCAAAAACTTTTGTTTGCGCAGTTCAACATGTTGTAGATAAAACGTTGCGTGTAGATTGGAAAACTGCGCAGGTTTGAAAATTGCGCGGAGGCGGTACAGTTGCAGCGATAACTCAGCTAAAGAGCATAGATATCCATGAACTGTGCAGACAAGTCGGCGCATGTAGACTCCGTAGCTCCGTTTTCCGATTCATTTTGTTCAAAAATGACCAGACTAGTACCTCCTCCATGACGATTTTACTAAAACTGTGTCAAATATACAGATATATCTACACCGTGTAGACCAGGAGTGGGCAACCTTTATAGATGATGGGCCAGTCAGAATTCGTACTACTGGACGCGGGCCAAAATTTTTTAATTGCACGCACTTACGATTTGCGCGTTCACATGTTTGAGCGCATTAGTGTTTGCGTCAAGCCTCGACCCCTTACGAAAGTCATCAATTTTACAAATCCTGGAAAGTCGTTGAAATGCTGAAATTCATCCGCAAATGCTGAAAATCAAATATTTTAACTTTCTCGAATATTTTTTGAACTTTTCAATTTGTCTCAAGAATCGATACCAAAATTAAAAGTTAAATTGCGTTCTGCGATCTGCGGGCCAATTCTTATGATATATTTGAAACAGATTTTTGCGGCACGCATTAAGCATTTTCTCGGGCCGCAGTTGGCTTGCGGGCCATAGGTTTCCCATCCCGGGCTGCTCAATTTGCAACGTTTTCATTCCGTCTTAAGACTGCGCAGACAAAAGGTTGTGCAAAACGGAGCGTCGGTACCGGCCTTAAAAGTGGCTATAATAATGTAATATGTATATAATTTATTTAAATAATATATTATTATTTTCTTTGCCAAGTTTATAGTGTATCAACAAATCATAATCTAGTGTTGAAATCGGTTTATCAAATGTATCATATCAAAGCAAGATGCATGTCTTGCCAAATCAAATTGTAATTGGCATAGCAGTATAACTAAATATTTATAAAAATAAAATACTGACTATTAATAGTTTCGTTATTGAATATCGATAGAAAAGAAGAACGAAACATAAATATTCACTTAGTTTTGATTGTAGCCGCAAACTTTTTATTGACACTTTTCGTGAAAACATTCCCGCTCGGGATAGTTAGTATGCGACGAGCCGCCCGAAGATTTAAGACGACTCCCTATATTTTCTTTGCTGGAGTATAGTGAGAATGTGAATGATAGTGATCGTGTTTCTTGAATTACTAATGAGCGATTATCTTGTAATTTTCTCTTTAAAAGTTCACTGTAGAAAGTAAAACAAACACTGAACAGACAATATACAATTATTACATATTAGGATATGCATATTATAATAGAGATTGGTGTAACCATCCCATGTTATAGATAATCATACTTATGTATATGATAATCATGCATATGATTTGTTTCCGTACTCCTAAAAAGACTCAATTATTGTTATAGAGCTCCGGAAAGGCCGAATATATTTATATATTCAGGCTGTATTCCATTTGTTTTAAGGTTGCGTATTATAAGTTTATACTGGATTATAAGTTTACAATAATAAATTAAAATTGTTGGTAATATTAACAGCACTTGTTAACTTGTTGTACTTGAAAATCAACAATGTTAATGATCATAAAAGCATGATTCATATTATAAGTTTCTGTAACAATGAGATAAAGAATGGAGATATAATACGGGAATGATGTCAGTAGATTGACAAGGCAGAAAACACGTAGAAGGGCAAAATTAAAGTTGAATTGAAAAATTGAAAGACAAGTATAAAGTTGAATATGCACTAGTTGAATATACATTCAAATGACGGATTTTTTCCCGAATCCCCGCCACGCCAAAGTAGATATTAATTGCAACGCAACCGCCCACCCCTAATTGTAATCAACACAATCATCACAAACGTAATCAACAAAGTTGATTTTTGCAAGTTGCAAGTTTGATCAGGTATATCATATTTATCAGCAGTTGTTTTTATCTTACCACCTTTTGCCACTTCTTCCATGGCATATAATATTACGTCTTTTGGAATTTCGCGTCACTTACCATTATTTTTATACACGAACGGCATTTTTCTGAAATTGTAATTAATTTGAACATTTTAATTAAATCAGGTAATTAAAGATGGGAGCATTGGGCATGCCCAAACTTCCCTCAAAATAACTGCCCATCGCTTCCTCTGCATACTTTTTCAACTTAACTCTGTCATGAAGTTTTTTTGTTTGATATTTTGGCGTGACTTACGGGTTAATTTATACGTTAGTAAATATACAATAGAAAGAAAATTAAAAAAATCTTATACCTTTCGCTGGTTCTTCCTTTATTAACTGCGAAACCACAACAAAATATTTACATTGACGAGCACCTAATCTTATAAAGCGTTTGAACTCGACAATTGAACGAAATCTCAAATAGAATATCGATAAACAGAGTTACCAGTGAACAATATGAACTTCCAACCTAAAGCTAAAATAAAAACTACAATTAAATTGGAATTACAAGGGGGTGCTCATGTCTCCCGTCTGTCCAACCCTCCCCTATCTTCCCTTCGAAATTTTCTTTGACAAAATATCGAAATAGAGTATATCAGTAATTCGGCCGTTGGTTAATCGGACTACACGTTCAGTAATTCGGCGGTCTAGAGACCGCTCGCGCTCTTGCTTCTCACCACTCTTTCTTATAATCCGGCGGTTGTCTGGTCCCATATGTGTCGGATTATCGAGATTATACTGTATTGGATTGTTAACATCTTGTAAAAACTTGAATATCTTCAAAACTAGAGAATTAATAGAACTAATTGCATCCCTTAACTCACAATAAATTTTCTACAAACTAGTTAAAATCGTAAGGTTTAGTCTCAAATGCTAGTCAAGATATAAGTGTTTAAAGTTTTGATTAATTTTAAGAACTTTGTTCAATTTTATTGCAAAAACTACATCCACAAGCACTTAAATATCTCGAAAACTACATCAAATAACACTAAACTAATTTCATCCCCTGAATTCGTGTTAAATTTTATATGAAATAGTCGAAACCGCAAGGGTTAATTTTAAATTTTAGTCAAGATACAAGCTTTTAAATTTTAACTAATTCTAAGAACTTTCTGTCCAAGTTTGTTCTCAAATCTACCCCTACACACATTTATCTCACAAACTACAGCTAAACCAATTTCATCCACTAATTCTACATTAAATTGTCTATAAATTAGGCGGGTACGCGTTAGTATTAAGTATTAGTCAAGAAACAACCGTTTGAATTTGGACCAGTTTTAAGAACTTTATCCAATTTTTTGTCAAAAATACTTCCACAAAAACTTAAATATATTAAAGACTACATCAACTCCAACTAAACTAATTTTTTCGCCTAATTCCGCGTTAAATTGTCTATGAAATAGTCGAAACCGCAAAGGTTAATTAATTCGAGATTATACTGTATTAGATTGTTGGCATGTTGTAAAAACTTGAAGAACTCAAAAACTAAAGCAAGGAGAGCAAAACTAATTTCATACCTTAACTCTATATCAAATTCTCTACAAACTTGTTAAAATCGCAAGGTATAATCCCAAATGCTGTTTAAGATATAAGTGCTTGAAGTTTTGATTAATTTTAAGGACTTTGTTCAATTTTAATGGCAAAACTAGATCTAAAAACACTTAAATATCTCGCACAAACTACATCAACAACAACTAAACTAATTTCATCCCCTAATTCCGCGTTAAATTGTATATGAAATAGTGGAAAGCGCAAGGGTTGATCTTAAATTTTAGTCAAGATACAAGCTTTTAAATTTTAAGTAATTCTAAGAACTTTCTGTCTAAGTTTGTTCTCAAAATTACCCCAACATTCACTTATCTCACAAACTATAACTAATTGTAACCAATTTCATCCACTAATTCTACATTAAATTGTCTATAAACTAATCGGAACTATAAGCGTTAGTCTTAAGTATTAGTCGAGAAACAACCGTTTGAATTTGGAATAGTTTTAAGAACTTTATCCAATTTTTTATCAAAAATGCTTCCACAAAAACTTAAATGTCTCAAAAACTACATCAACTCCAACTAAATCAATTTCATCCTCTAATGCCGCATTAAATTGTCTATGAAACAGTCAAAACCGCAAAGGTTAATCTTAAATTTTAATCAAATTACATGTTTTAAAATTTTGACTAATTTTAAGAACTTTTTGTCCAAATTTATTCTCAAAACTACCCCTACACACACTTATCTCACAAACTACAGCTAACCCAATTTGATACACTAGTTTTAAAATAAATTGTCTATAAACTAGTTGGAACTGCAAGCGTTAGTATTACGTATTAGTCAAGGAACAACCTTTTGAATTTGGACTAGTTATAAGAACTTTATCCAATTTTTTGTAAAAATACTTCCACAAAAACCTAAATATCTCAAAAACTACATCAACACCAACTAAACAGGTTCCGTCCCCTGATTCCCAGTTAAATTGTCTATGAAATAGTCAAAACCGGAAAGGCTAACTTTAAATTTTAATCAAGATACAAGCTTTTAAATTTTGAAAAACTTAAATATCTCAAAAACTAGAACAAGTAGAACAAAACTAATTTCTTCGATTAACTCTACATTAAATTCTCTACAAACTAGTTAAAATCGCAAGGTGTAATCCCAAATGCTAGTCATGATATAAGTGTTTTAAATTTTGATTAATTTAAAGAATTTTGTTCAATTTTATTGCCAAAACTACATATACAAACACTTAAATATCTCGCAAACTACATCAACTACAACTAAACTAATTGAATCCGCTTCTTCTGAGTTAAATTGTCTATGAAATAGTCTAAACCGCAAGGATTAATCTTAAATTTTAGTCAAGATTCAAGCTATTATATTTTAACTAATTTTAAGAACTTTCTGTCGAAGTTTGGTCTCAAAACTACCCCTACATACACTTATCTCACAGACTACAACTACACGAATTTTATCCACTAATTCTACATTAAAATGTCTATAGACTAGTCGGAACTGTAAGCGTTAGTCTTAAGTATTAGTCAAGAAACATCCGTTTGGATTTGGACTATTTTTAAGAACTTCCAATTTTTTGTCAAAAATACATCCACAAAAACTTAAATCTTAAAAACTACATCAATTCCAACTAAACTAATTTCATCCCCTAATTCTGCGTTAAATTGTCAATGAAATATTCGAAACCGCAAAGGTTAAATAATTCGAGATTATACTGTATTAGATTGTTAACATCTTGTAAAAACTCTCTACAAAGTAGTTAAAGTCGCAAGGTTTAGTCTCAAATGCTAGTCCTGATATAAGTGTTTGACATTTTGATATTTTGACATTTTGTATATGAAATAGTAGAAACGTCAAGGGTTAATCTTAAATTTTAATCAAGATACAAGCTTTTTAATTTTGACTAATTTTATGAACTTTCTGTCCAAGATTGTTCTCAAAACTACTCCTACACACACTTATCTCACAAACTACAGGTAAACCAATTTCATAAACTAATTCTACATTAAATTCTATAAACTAGTTGGAACTGTAAGCGTTAGTCTTAAGTATTAGTCAAGAAACAACCGTTTGAATTTGGACTAGTTTTAAGAACTTTATGCAAATTTTTGTCAAAAATACTTCCACAAAAACTTAAATATCTCAAAAACTACATCAACCCCAAATAAACTAATTTTGTTCCCTAATTCCGCATTAAATTGTCTATTAAATAGTCGAATCCGCAAAGGTTAATTAATTCGAGATAATACTCTATTAGATTGTTAACACCTTGTAAAAACATGAATATCTCAAAAACTGGAGCAAGAAGAACAAAACGAATTTCATGCCTTAACTCAACATTAAATTCTCTCAAAACATATTAAAATCAAGGTTTGATCCCAAATGCTAGTCATGATATAAGTGTTTAAAGTTTTGATTAATTTTAAGAACTTTGTTCAATTTTATTGCCCAAACTTTATCTACAAACACTTAAATATCTCGCAAACTACATCAACA
The DNA here is from genome assembly GCA_944588485.1 of Phosphuga atrata. Classification (NCBI taxonomy): domain Eukaryota; kingdom Metazoa; phylum Arthropoda; class Insecta; order Coleoptera; family Silphidae; genus Phosphuga; species Phosphuga atrata. The sequence continues at coordinate 7,885,489 of OX155896.1, read as the reverse complement.
ACAACTAAACTAATTGCATCCCCTAATTCTAAGTTAAATTTTACTTGAAAAAGTCGAAACCGTAAGGGTTAATCTTAAATTTTAGTCAAGATACAAGCTTTCAAATTTTAAATAATTCTAAGATCATTCTGTCCTAGTTTGTTATAAAACTACCCCTACACACATTTATCTCACAAACTACAGCTAAACCAATTTCATCTACTAATTCTAAATTAAAATTTCTATAAACTAGTCGGAACTGTAAGCGTTAGTATTAAGTATTAGTCAAGAAACAACCGTTTGAATTTGGACTAGTTTTATGCACTTTATACAATTTGTTGTCAAAAATGCTTCCACAAAACTTTAAATATTTCAAAAACTACATCAACGCCAAGCAAACTAATCTCTTCTCCTAATTCCCCGTTAAATTGTCTATGAAATAGTCGACACCGCAAAGGTTAATCTAAAAGTGTAATCAAGATACAAGCTTTTAAATATTGGCTAATTTTAAGAACTTTTAAGAACTCTTTCCAAGTTTGTTCTCAAAACTACTCCTACACACACTTATCCCACAAACTACAGCTAAACCAATTTCATCCACTAATTCTACATTAAGTTGTCTATAGACTAGTTGGAACTGTAAGCGTTAGTATTAAGTATTAGTCAAGAAAGAACCGTTTGAATTTGGACATGTTTTAAGAACTTTTCCATTTTTTTTGTGAAAAATGACTCTATGACTAAAAAAATGACTCTATCTGTATGTATTCGTTTTTTAATATCCTTTGTGAACGAAGGTTTTGTTGTATTACTCTGCCTATCTAGTCTTGTCTGATCTGTTTAGTCTTATGTGCTCTGTCTACTATTGTTTGATCTGTCTGTTTTTATTTGATCAGTCTTGTCCCGTCTGTCTAGTGTTTTCTGATCTGCATAGTCATGTCTGGTCTATATGGGCTTGTCTGGTTTGTTTAGTATTGTCGCATCAAATAGTCTTTTTTGGACTCTATACTCTAGTCTGTGAAGTCTTTTCTGCCTATTTCAACAGATTAGTTTGGTCCATCAACAGTTGTGAATCTTGCCTTACCGCCTAGTTTTGCTTGTCAAGTAATTGTCTTATCAAATCGTCTATCTAATTTTGATTAACTAGCCTCGCCTGCTTAATCTCATCTATCCACTGCCATCCATCAAATATACACCTTTTTATGTAAGTATGGGATAAACTACTATTTTAATCTTGACAGGAATTGTATGCGTACACACTATCTTAAAAATGTCTATCTTAAAACGGGAACTTACTTTTCTCATGTATTTATTTATTTATTAAGCGCTTCCCAGCTTTTTGCAAACATGGTCGATGTGATGTGACCAACTAAAAGTAGAGTCTATCCGTACCTCCCAAAAATTGGTATACGTGTTGATTTTATGGTTTTTGTCGTCAGCACTGAGTTGAAAATGCATTGGAATTTTCCTCTATTTAGCAAAGTAAATACAAACAGTCTTATCCGTATTCTGTATATGTTGGTTTGTTGGGCACCACGCATTCACCTCATCAACAACTATCCCGACTCTGCTTTCAAGCTCTTCTATACTGTTCCCATAGACTAATATTCATGTCATCTGCAAACAGTATAGTTTCCGCACTTACATATAGTGGAAGATCGTTGATGAAGAACGGAAATAGAAGCGGCCTTAAAACAGATCCCTGAGGGACACATATAGATATATTATTGCTATTAGATTTGTAGTTATTGGCATTTACAATCAACTTTCTTCCTGTAAGGAAGGCTCTAATCAACCTTGCAAAAGTCCCTCGAGAACCATAGTTTTCCTATTTAGGTACCATAAAATCAATGTTGACAGTGTCAACGGCCTTGGACAGGTCAAAAAATAGACCATTACACGTTTACCTGTGTCAAATTCTTTAATAATATATTTAACTAAGTTGATCTGTTTCAACTGATCTGTGAGTTCGAAACCTATGTTGACAATTGCTGATCAAATGATATTTTTCTAAATATCAACGATTTTATTATAAATCAGCTGCTCATAGATTTTAAAAAAGGAAAACGCAATCGAAATAGGTCTATAGTTAGATATATCACATGCATCCGATTTCTTGTGCAAGGGAATCACTAAAGCTACCTTCAAAACCAATGGATATGAGCCATCCTCCATATATTTATTGTACCGTTGTAATAGTCGACTTCCAATGACGTGTAAGATTGATGTTATGGTTTTGATAGAGAAACCATCTATGCCCGATGATTGCGAAGTGGAAATATTTGAAGTAATCTTTTGGAGTTCAAATGGTTCAATGGGATGCATATAGAAAGAGTAAAGGTAACTAAAAAGGGACTTAGTGCACCCAAAATCCGACGTTAACAACTGTTCTCTGATTATACTTAAGCCCATTCTGGAAAAGTGCGTTGCAAATACATCGGCCACTTGTTTGTCAGTTACCAGTGCATTGTCTATTTATTGAATCCTGAGTGTTATTGTAGTACACTTTTTCTCTGAAGATTGATTAATAATCGCCCAAGTATCTTTAGATTTATTTTTTTACTGTTGGATGTTCATGACGAACCTCCTCTTATCGGAGTTTATCTGTTTGTTTTGCTGACGCTTCATATTTTTGTAAGCTTCGATAAGGTTTAAATCATTAAGGGTATAACACAGCCAAAACAAATTCCTAAGTTGCTTACCTTTTTCAATTATTTCAGGTGTTATTCATTTATTATTTTTTGAGTTAACTCTTCTAGTTTCGATGGGACATACCTGATCCAAAGAACTGGTTAAATTATTAATTAATGTTTTACGCATCTTCGCCTAAAATCTCTGTAAAATCAATTTTACTAATGAGATGTCGTAGTTTATGCATATTATCGTCGTACATGTGTCTGCTAAGGCAATACGTTAGATTTTTCTTTTTCTTATAGAAATATTCAGAACTAATATGCAATATTAAGTAAGATTGATGTTATGCAATAACATGTGATGAGTGAAATTATGCAATATTAAACAACTACATGCATTTCTGTGCAAATTAGCAACCATATAGTCAATAGATGTATGCGAAGTAGTACCAAATCTATCTGTGCAAAGTCTCGTTGGATTCTGGGTAACTACTTGTAGATTGAAAGTGTTAAAAATGTCCATTAGTTTCTGTTGTTCTGTTGAGTTTTTTAAAAAGTCTATATTAAGGTCGCCAACTAGCAGAATAGACCTCTTACAGTTGCACAAGTATAGCAATAAATCGTTAAGCCTATTGCAAAAGGTATCTAGGTCACCGTATGTAGATCTGTATATGCAAATAATATTGATACTAGGGAATTGACGGCCTAATGTTAACCACAAACCTCAATATCCATTTCGACCGAATAGTTCAATAGCTTTAGATGAGACATTGTTGTACCATTGCGAATATAAATTGCTACTCCATCACAGATAAATTTTCTTCTACAAAAATTAGAAACTAATTGATAGTTATTGAGCCGAATCACATCAATTTCCTGTTGGGAGTACCAATGCTCTCAAACACATGCCACATCTATATTTTCTATATTTAAATCTATCTATCTATATTTAAATATAGATGAAATAGGTCAAACTTATTTCTTAATGACTGTCGTTAACAAGTGAAATTGAGATCCCACTTTGAATGGTTATGTCATGTTGCTTATTTGCTATAACTTGCGGACTAAGTGCTAAGTACTGCTGTATTGGAACAAAAAACATTGATTCGATGTAGAAGGTAGTAGGATTCGATGTAGAAGGTCATATTAGTCAAATCAGTGTTTTTCATGCTTCTTGAGTGTCTATTTTGTTCAATTCGCCTATTGAAATTTGCGCCGGCCACGCATCTGCTTTTAAAAACTTGACACGGTCTTTTTCCTGAATTCTTCCGGTGTTAGAGGTTATAAACCTGCAGATACAGTCCGTTATGTTTATGTGTTTTTCTATGAAGTGGACGCAAATTCTCCTCTGTTATTCTAGGCGCAAAACTATTGATATGGTACCATTTCCTCTTGATTGCTGCACGTATGATGTTAGAAGGACCATTTCCTAGTATTAAAGACTTGAGGGCTGATATGCTGGAGCATTTTGAAGTCTTGCGCTCTTCCTGAATTGTATTTGAGGTAGAAGGTGCTAGAGAACTTTCAGTTATGACCTTGGAATTATTAGTTGCATTTGTTGCATTAAAAGCTGGTGCTTTAGAGAATTTTGAGGTGTTGAGTTCTTCTTGAATTGTTGAAATGTGAAGAGGAATTACCTCAGTTGGTATATCAGTAGTGCTGGATATATTGTTCATAGTACTATTTGCTGTAGTAGGTGCAATTGCTTGAGAATTTTCAGTTGAAAGATTTCTATTATTAGTTAAATTTGTTGATGGGAAAGTCATATTATATTCAGGTACAGATATTGAAAATCTATTTTGAATAAGTGATTTCTAACCTGTGATTTCTAAGTGTAAGGCATTTGTTAGTACACTAAACTCTCTTTTCAATTCCAATAAGCTACTAGATTCCTTATTAGATATCATACTTTTTAGTTCTTCAATAATTTCCTTTAATGTGTCGTTCTCGCGACGTAAATCTCTATTTAATGAAGCAGCATCTTTGGGACTGCCATTTGTAAACTTTGTATTTGTCGCAGATGACAGTTTCTCTATCAATTATTCTAAAGATTTTGGTATTTCAACCTCTGTGAAATACTAAAGGACACTTATTGCATCTGACAACAGTTAATGAAACATTTTTTTTTGCACCTAGCGCATCGATTATGAGCAAGTTGTTCACTAGCTTGAATTGAACTCATAGTACCGCTGTTGATAATTTAAACATATCGCATGTAATTTATCTAAATGACTCAAATCTCTATTTTAATAAAGTACAGTTTGATTTGTTCCAATAAATTTAAAATATATGTTATGGATGAATTAAGAGCGGCATGCGGCTCGCGAGCCACGCGTTGCCGACCTCTGGTCTAGGCGCTACAGATAATATTATTTCTTGTTAATTTTATCAAACAACAAATACATACACTTTTATTATCTGAACTAGAATTAATTAACTGGAGAAAAATATGTTTAACCTCAGTTACATTCTAAATAAACTTTATTGTTATAAAGTATAATTTGAAGTCGAACTATTTCATACTGTTTCTCTGACTTAATGGTGTGTTTATTTTTATTAATTTATAAATGTTCTTATTAAAAATTGGACAATTAATGAAACCTATTAAGAAGTATGGAAAGATCAAAAGCAAAGCTATTCACATTTTTAGATTCATAAATTAAAGAATGTTTTGTAAACTCGATAAGATTTTCGGTTGGATAACTTTTTTTTCCTTCATTTCCTTATTGTGCGTTTTGCCTTTCACATTTAATTGTGTTTCACTTATAGACTTTTGTTCCTCTTCCGTCTACTTACCAAGAGGCTTTTGTTCCTTAATACTCTCAGAGATTGGTGGAATTATTTCTTGAAAATCGTTTTCGGCTACACTGAAGCTCTTACTATTAAATCTACGACTTTCTGTCCTAGGAGATCAGGACAACACTTCTCGTCTGTTTAGTTCGACAGTTTTATAAATCTCCCTCCTATATTCAATTTCTCTTACAACTATTTACCGCTTATTTTCTTTGAAAATTCCGTATATTTAAAACTTTTAAATAGACTTGTGTGTCTTGTTTTAATTTTTTTATTTTAATTATAAATTTATAGAATATATTCAGAAAATTATAAAGATGATTAAAAAAGTGTATACAAACATAATTAATTAGTGATTTTTTTTTTCTGAACATACAAGTCTCCAACTAATTTTCTTTGGAATATAATGTGAACACTATTTTGTTAAGCAAATTCTTAACTTTCTTCTTTCCCTTAACATTTATTTAATGCACCTAGTAGTTTTACTAGGAGAGAAATTCTAAACTACTTTGGCTGATGTGGCTCTAAAGAAAGTTTTAATAGATTTTTTTAAGTTATGTCAACTTGACTGGAAATATACTGGCATCTTTCCAATGGGATTAAACCGTTTCGTGCTACATAAAAACATGTTTACTCAATAGAAAATAATTATTTGTGATTCTTAAACCCTTTTATTTATATAAAATATTTCAAAGCGACATTAACATAATAAATATCTAAATATCAAAAAAGTTTTAAATACTACCTTTTTACATGTAATTTAATTGGTTAACATGTAATCTAATGCAATTTACATCTCTTCTTCTCAATCGTATCGCTCGTCTCCAAACATCGTGGTAACGGTATGACCTAGGGATCATATTTGTTGTACTTGTTGCCTCCATTCTTCCATGTTTTCAGCAGCTTTTGTGCAATCGTGTACAGTTGCGCCTAAGGCTTTGGATATTTGATCCACATAGCGCGATGGCGAACTTCCTCATGGTCTCTTATCCTCTATATTTCCTTGGACTATCAATTTCTCAAGTGAGTCGTCCTTTCTTCGCATTATGTGACCGAAATATCTTAGGATGGACTTTGTTATAGTTTTGCTTAGTCGATCGACGATGTTAAGTTCTCGTAGAATGGATTCATTAGTACGTTTTTCCGTCCATGATATCCTGAGCATGCGTCTCCAGGTGAACGTTTCAAATGCATCAATTCGTCTTCTGTCAGCCATTTTTAGTGTCCAGGATTCCGCAGCGTATGTGTCTATAGGAAATATAAGTCTCTTTATGACTGACATCTTGGTTCCTTTAGAAATGCTGTGATCCAGCCAAATACGTGCAAGTTTGGCAATGGCGGTTTTGCCCATAGCTATTCTTCTCCTTATTTTCTTTTCACAGCTGGCAGTTCTTGAAATGTGTGAGCCCAAATACACGTTCTCCTTTACTACCTCGATTCCATCAATATCCGTTGGGCTTTGCAGTCTTTCTTGGGATCGGTCTATTATTATTATTTTGGTTTTTGTTTTATTTATTTCAAGGCCCACCTCTCCGCTGATTTCTTTCGCCTTCTGAAGCAGGTTCTTTATCTCTTCTTCCGTACTTCCCAGCAATCTTGTATCATCTGCGTGCTGTAAATTTGATATGTTGCTGCCTCCTATAGATATTCCTTCATCCCAGTTGTGAGTTGCTCTGCGTACTATCCATTATCCGTAGAGATTGAATTAAATAGGTGAAAGGATGCACTCTTGACGAACTTCTTTGTATACTCTGAAGGGGTCACTGAGGCAATCTTCTATTCTTACCCGTGCTTCTGCAGATTGATATAGTTTGGCGGTGAGGTTAATAAGATGTCTAGGTACTCCCATTTCCGATGTAACGGTCCATAATTGGCTCCAGTTTACTTCTTCGAATGACTTTTTGTAGTCAATAAAACAGAGGTATCCAGGTTTGTTGCTCTTTGAAACTCCCGTAGTTTTTCAATTATCTGTCTGATGTTCAAGATGTGCTCTCGGGTGCCTCGTCCTGGCATGAAACCTGCTTGTTCTTATATTGGATATTGGCACGAATACTGTGGTTGCCCAATCAGTCGGCCAGACTTCTGATATCCAGATCTTGTTGCATAGTATATGCAGCAGACTTATCATATTTTCATCAGACATGTCAATCATTTCTGCCACTATTCCGGCAAGTCCTGCAGATTGTCTAGGTTTTTGGCTTTTTGAGAGCCCACTCCACCTCGGATTTAAGGATTTCTGGTTCTTGATCTTCTGAGTTTGGGATTTCAGGTGGGTTGTTTCCTGGTTGATCTTCGAACAAGTTTTGACAATTTTCTCTCCATCTCTTTACAACCTGTGTTTTCTCCGTTAATAATTATTATTAAACATGTAAATTACATGTAATCTAATTTGCAGTTTTTTCTACCGCGACTATTATTGTTAGGATGTTCTTTATATAGTTATTTATGGACGTCAATTTTCCTCCACTAGTTGGCATCTTCTCATTTACATTGCATATAAAATTTTCGCCCACATCCTCAACCACCGAATTGCTCCTCTTGCAGAGGAACTACTAGGAGACTACCAAGCGGGCTTTAGAAGTGAACGATCAACCACGGATCAAATCTTTACCGTCCTGAAAATTCTAGAAAAATGTTGGGAGTATAATATTAGCGTCTTCTTTTAACAGAAGCTCTCAACTACTAGTATCGTCGCAGACGACGTAGTAATACTGTGGAGGAGAGAAACTGACATAGTAGAAATACTGAATCAGATGGAACAGGCAGGAAAACAAAAGAGACTTAGAGTAAATGACAAGAAAACAAAAGCACTAACAACCTGGTGTAGAGGCCCACAGAGAGAGAATGATTTTTTGGAGATACAGAACCCCAGACTATGTGAAACAAGTACTTTGAAATATTTAGGCACTACAATTAACCACAAAAATGATTTGTCTAGCGAAATAAAGCAACGCATAATAACAGGTAATAGGTGCGCGTTTGATAGTATACTGAAATCGAGAGCAGTATCAACAGCATGGAAGCCTTATACAAAACTGTGACCTTTCGTAAGTTATGGAAGCGAGGCATGGACCCTCACACAAAGAAATGAGGAGCTACTAAATTGATTTGAAAGAAATGTTGTAAGGAGAATATTGGGACCTGTGTACGACGAAGTCGAAAATGGATGGAGAATACGGATGAACTTAAAACTGAATTAAAAGAACTATTACAAGAACAAGACATTGTTGGTTGGATTAAAAGGCAACGTATAAGATGCGAGGGTTACGTCTGGGGAATGCCAAACACATGAACAACCAGAGCTGTGTTTACAAATACTCCAGAGGGCAGGAGACCTAGAGGACTGCCTCGTTGAAGATGGGAAGATAATGTGTTAGACGACCTGAAAGTACTGAGAATACAGAGCTTGATTATAACAGCTGTAAGTAGAGTCAGAAGGCGGTTGTCGAAGAAGCCAAGGCTCTACATAGGCCGTAGTGCTGTGTGTGCGTGTATTTGGCATCTTCTCCTTCTCTTTCTGAGCTCCATCTTCTTCACATGTAAAAGTTGTGCTCTGATGTCTCCTCCACATTACAGTGGAGGCAGAGATCATCCTTAATTATCTAAAAACGATTAGGATATGCTTTGAGCACCTGTATCTGCTCAGGAATTGAGTGAGATGGTAGTGGACGTTACCATTCCTTCTGCTGATCCATTTGCTTAAGTCTCCGATCAGTCTCCGTTTCCTCTCCTCCTGCTCTTTCAAGGTCATGATGTTTGTGACCATATTGGCTGTTATTGTCAAGATATTCTCCAACCTGATCATGTGGCCGGTTAGGCCTATGGACTTTAATTTAAGATGAGTTTTCTTCTCCCATGTTTCTCTTTCTGGTATCCATCGATGACATTCAAAGATGGTATCTTCTACCTGCAAGGCCTCACTATTCACTGAGACTATCGGTTGCCCTGCGTATATTATACAGGTAGTACTAAAACAACCATGACCACATAGCACGTGAGTAAGGTGAAAATTCGGGTCACTATGCTTTCGTGACACCCATCGGTTCGTGGTTCAAGGTTCTTGGTTCAATGTCCTCTATGCGATAGCTGCCATTCTCTGTATCATGCCTTATACGTTCGTGCCCTGTTAGCTCTCGTTTTATTGCTCTTTGTGCAGATGTCGTTTGCTCTCATTAGATAGAGTTTCTGTCCCTCTTGCAACATAAGCCCTATTGATACTATGCTTACGTTTACCGCCTCCATTGAGACAATTCGGTATGCAATGGACACTCACTCACTCATTTTAGATTGAATTAGCGATAGCTTATGATTGTTCGATTTCTTCCCCATGGCAATTGCCCATACCCGTCGCAGACGAATAGGGTGTGGTACACGCTTTCGTCATCTTCGCCGTAGTCACTCTGTGCTTCTATTGCTCTAACAATGCTGTGCAAGTAGTCCTTGAAACATCCATGTCCCGTGAGAATCTGTGTCAGGTGGAAGTTGGGTTCTCCATGTTTTCTGTCTTTATATTTAATTGGGTCCGGGATTAATAATATGGTCCGTTGTCCCCTTTCTATAAGCTCCCATTTTCTTTGCCATTCCTCACGCTTATTTTGCCTGGATGTTTCTTTCTTGACTTTGAGCCTATTAGTTAGCAAGACATGTTTTTTGCGCAAGCAGCTCGATGGAGACGATACCGGCGATTACAAGAGCTACGTCTCTAGATACGGTCCTGTATGCCCTGCAAACCCGTAGTGCCATATTTATTTGTACCTTGTTCAGATGCTGCTTCTTTCTCTCTGTCAGTGCGTTAGCCCACACAGGAGCCCCGTACAACAGAAGGAGTGGGCCACAGAGCTAAGCAGTCTACGTTTGCTGCATTTCGTAGCAAACGCTTTTGTAGCGCGTATGCGGTTTTTGTAGCTTTTGAGGCAGCAGAGCTTATGTGTGCTGAGAAGTTTAATCCTTCTTCCATGACGAATCCCAGATATTTTACCCATTCTTTGGGTTTGATCTTCGTCTCTTGGATCTTGCAGGATATTGGTAAAAGTTGTCTTTTACCGCTCAGAAGCACGGCTTCTGTTTTTTGAGTCGAAGGCCTTAACCCCTTACTTGTCATTGCTCCCATTGCTGTCATTGCCATTTGTTTATTTTTTCGACCGCTATTTTTGCTTTCTACATCAGGCTGCTTTCTCTCTTTGCAGCTACGACTATTGCTAGGTCATCTGAAAATCCGATTGTGGTTACTCTTTCGGGTTGCGTCATTTTGAGCACAACACCGAACATCACGTTCCAAAGTGTGGGGCCCAGGACCGATCCTTGAGGAAACCCACTGGCGATGCTGTATTCTCTTGCGCCGTTTCCTATTTCGTGTATGATCGTACGCTTGTTTATGTAACTCCTTATCTTCCTTTGTAGATATGGAGATATGCCTTTTCCAGATATTTCAGTCATTATATACCTATTTGTTTATTTAATATTTAATATTTACAAATAGTAACATAAATATTAAGCAGCACTCCTTTTATAATTAAACACTATGCTGGCCAGTTTTTAAAATATTTTTCACTTTTCGTTTTTCAATTTAGGTCGTGGTCTAGTTTTTTTAATTGCTTGGCATTATTGTCGAAAATCAACCACCATTTTCTATTTTTCTCTATGTTCCTTAATTCGTCTTCATTTTTCGGCCAAATACATCCTGATCGCTTCATAGCATTTTTAATTTTGAATCTCCACTCGTCAGAATATTTGCAATTGAATAGCACATGTGCAGCAGTGTCTTCTTGTCCACAAATGCAAGTAGGTGACTCTCATTTTCCGAATTAATGTAAATATTCTTGTAAATTCCCATGTCCAGTAATAAGTTGGACAGCATGGTGTGACAGATGTATATCCATTTTTTTCCAGACTCCAACGTTTGGGATGCAGTTTTTTGTCCATCTACCTGTTTTCGCCTCTGCCCAGCGAGATTGCCATATTTTTTGAAAATAATTATTTAATTTTAATTTAAAAGTTTGTAAAGTGATTTTATTATGCGAAATCGGAATATTATTGAAATTATTAGCACCTGATACTTGTTTAGCTAGGCTATCGGATTTCTCAATTCCTTCTATCTCATTGTGGGCTTTAACCCAGTGCCATCTTAATTTAACATCTTTTGTAATTTCTTTTACTTTTATCCAAGTATTGAATAAAGTTCTGTGGGAACAAACAAAAACTTTAGAGCATCAAGTGCTGAACGACCATCACAAAGAATAGAACAATTCTTAATAAAATTGATATTTACTTCAATGTAATTTAAGGCTTGCTTGATTGCAGTAATTTCTGCCTGAAATATTGAGCAGTATTTTTCAATACGAATTTGTTGATAATAAAAGTCCCTATCTTGAATGTAAACCACAAATGCCGCGCCCACACCATTTTCAGATTTTGAAGCGTCAGTATATATTTGTAGTATTGGATGTTATCACATAATAATTTACAAGGTCAATTTCTGAAGGATGAAATCATCGTACCATCGACTCGGGAAGTCTAGACCGCGGAAACGACGAAGTGCGAGAAAATTGATTTTTCAAAATCGTTATTTTTTGAGTCACAGCAAAATTTAAAAACGTTTCAGTTCACTTTCGCCTGCAAAAATTGGACAAATTTTTATGACATTTCGGCGCTCTAATGGAGATCTCGGAAAGTCGTGAATTTCGCGCGGACAATCTTAGTGTGTCTATAGGAAAATGACCTTCTGAAAACAATGCCGCAAGCCGTTTTTAATTATCTGAAACCTTTTCGGAGATATCTACTTAGCAAGTCGAGAATCGGGTAAATTTCAGTTTGAAATTTATCGACGAATTTTTTGAATATTACCGGACAATTTACACATCGGCTTGTTCGTCTTGTCGTGTAGTTTCTGTGTGCCCAAAATAATTTCCCTGATCTTTACCGTTTTCGAGAAAATCGTAAAAAACCGAAAAACCATGTATTTTTTAGGACACGAAGGAAATCGAAGTGCTGAAAACGGTTTTCCAGTTTATTTCACTCTAAAGTTACAAATAAACAAATTACATAAATTTTTTGTGCTGTTCAGCGGATTTTCTTGCACTTAGTGCACTTAGTGAATATTTATTTGACTCGTTTGATTTTGGAGGTCTGCAAACCCATTATTTGTTGGAATAGTGTTTCATCCAGATTATGTTTTAAATGTTTATATGCTATTTCCTTTAGCCTCAGATCAACGGGTAAAAGACTAGAAATAACAGACGCCGCCTCTGTAGATAGCGTACGATATGATTTTGCTGCTATATCGTACTATACAGATATCGTGCTTTGACGCTGTATACTTAATAATTTGATTCTTTCTTTTACATCACACGAGTTATGCCAAATAGATGCGCCGTATAGTAATGCCGGTTCTACAGCTCCTCTATAAATTTCTCATATTGCAGATTTATCAAGACCCCATTCTTTTCTACATGCAATTCCAATTCGTGAACTAAATAGTTTAACTTTTGCGCACGCTTGTTTAATATGTTCTTTAAAATGTAGACATTTATCTATTAAAACTCCTAAATATTTTATATGATCTTCACATTTAATTTTTTCGTTCCCTAATGTAAAAATAGGTCTTCTTTGTATCGGCGATTTTCCAAAGAATATGCCTCGGATTTTGTAGCATTAAAATTTAAATTGCATACTTGTGTCCATTTTTGGAGGCTCTCTAGAGCACGATTCGCTTTATATTTTAATTCCAAAATAGTTTTACTTCTTATCAGCAGCATTGTATCGTCAGTGTATGCAACAATTTCGCAGTTTTCGGGAAGATCAATATCAAACATTGAATCGTAAATAATTTTCCAAAATCCTGGGCCAGACTTTGATTTCTGCGGACATCCCTTACTAGTGATTTTCTCTATATAGACTCCAGGCTCCGAAATGACGGCTTTAGGATTTGCGAAATAATTTTTAGCCAGATTGATCAAATTATTTGAATTTTTGGACCGTATCAAATTTTTCTTGATTAATTGATGAATTATTAATGGCCACCAGGCATTATCAAATGCACCACTTATATCTAGAGCAATTGCCGTGCAGTATTATTTTTTCGTAATAGAATCCTTAATGAAACTAACAACTTTAGCGATTGCCTCAATCGTTCCAACACCCTTACGAAAACCATATTGATTACTATAAAATAAAATTTGACTATAAAAATAATGTTCAATCCTAGATATCAGGAGTGCATCTAGCACCTTCCCTGTTACTGGTAGCAAACTAATTGGTCTAAAATCTTTAATTACTAGGCCAGGCTTGTTAGGTTTTGGAATCACCTTTATTAATTGTACTTTCCTGCGTTCTGGAAAAACTCCATACTCCAGACATTTGTTAAATAATTCCCGAAAATGTGTAGGACAAGAGTTGAATGCTACCTGAGCAATATCCGAAGTGATACCATCAATTCCTGGTGCTTTCTTAGGGTTCATTTTTCTTATTGTTCGTTTTATCTCTGCTGTTGTAAAATTCTTATCGTCAGGTCCTCCTTTGCCTGCGCTTGACTCTTCTCTTATTTGTTTATGGGTTACTGTATCCTCTTCATTATCTTCAGGAAAGAAGGCATTCAGTAGTAGATGGCTTGTCTCTACTAGATCTAAGGTAGCACCTCCATTTTTTAGACCACTAAGATATGCCTCAGAAGATTTTTTCCCTCTAATAACTTTATAAATAGGCCCCCAAGGATCACCATTTAAAGATAATGTGCAAAATTCCCTCCACTTTTGATTTTTTGTATCTATAATTTGCTTTTTATATTCACGAAATTTGCGATTATATAAGATGCGTCTTTTTGCTCTAATTTCACCAGCACTATTTTGTAAACTGCGTCTTAGTTGAATGTTTTCTTTGCGGAGGACAGTCAATTCCGAAGTCCACCAGGAACAGAATTTTTTTAAATCTTTTTAGGGGGAATGGTGTCCTGGGCTGCTGTAATTAAGGATCTATTAAGCTTCTCTGCAAAAAAAATACTTCTTCAGCAGAGACACATTCATTTAATTTTGGTGAAATTTTGTGGATATAATTTTGAAATTTTTGTTTAAATTCTTGCCAGTTTACTTTTTTAGTTCAGAGTCCACGTTTGAGTTCAGGTAATTCTGTTTCCATCCCTATTGACCAGCTAATAAATTTGTGATCTGATAAACTGCATTCATCTGGAAGATCAATAATTAATTAAGTCGCTCAATCTGCCACACTTGCTAGTGTTATGTCTATTAGACTTGATCCATTGTGTCCAGTGAAAGTGGGTTCAGTTCCATTGTTCAGAATGAGTAAATTTTGCTGACCAAAAAGTATTTCCAATTTTTTCCCTCGCCTGTCTTCAAGTGCGCTTCCCCAAGTATATGATTTAGCATTAAAATCCCCAGCAATCAAGATCTCCCCTTTTGTTCTAAGTCATTATATACTGCCAGGGTGCAGAGTTAAAGGCTTTTCTCACATCTAACGTAACGAGCGCACACATTTGGCGGTTCCGTCCTGTTCTCGCTTTTACGTTCTCGACAATGTATAAAATAGCCGTTACCGCGTGGCAAGTAGAGCGTCCTTCTCTGAATCCGTATTGTCTAGATAATTCTTTTACTGGAGCTTCCAACTCATTTTTTATCCGTATCAGTAGTACCTGTTCAAGATGTTTTTCCATAGTGTCTAGAACAAATAAGGGCGATAAATATGACGTTGGCTCTCCCACTGGCTTATCGCCTTTTCTTAAAGGTACTAGTCTTGCTCTTTTCTATGTCTCTTGGAAGGTTCCAGTCCCAATGTTTTCATTCATTACTGCAAGTACAGCTTCTGGGTATTGTTGTACCATTCTTTTAATGATCTCTACAGGCATGTTTCTACAGGACTGTCGGCTGTTTTCACTGTGGCGTGACTTGTGTTGGGAACAAAGCTTCTACTATCTTGTGAATTTTCTTTGCTGAAAGCTGGAGGCGTGGCGCCCGTACTTTTAAATGTCTTTGAGTGTTCCTATATGCGTCCCCCATACATCCTCGTCTATGTCCTAGCACAGCTTTGCCCAATGATCCCTTTTAGATTTGTTTATTTTTCTTTTTAGTTGTTTTTTGTAGCCGCGTATTTCTTTTGTAGAATTAGAAGCTTGTCGTCTTCGTTATGTCTACTTCTTGCTCTTTGGTATTTTCTTCTATTATTTGTGCACTCTGTCCTTATACGTGCAATGTTGTCCATCCACCAGAATACCTGTTTTCTGCCTGACCTTGTTTTTCTCTTGGGCATAGATCTTGTCTGGTCTTGTCTAGTCTTGTCTGGTCTATTCTGGTCTTGTCTGGCTTTGCTTGGTCTCCTGTGGTTTTGTCTGCTCTTGTCTGGTCTCGTTTGATATTGTCGGGTCTTTTTTGGTTTCATGTGGCTCTGTCTGGTCTTGTATGATCTTGTCTGGTCTTGCCCGGTCTTATTCGTTTTTTTACATTCTTCACCAGTATTGTCCTGTCCTTTCCGGTCTTGTCTGGTCCTGTCCGGTCTTGTGCGGTGTTGTTCGGTGTTGTCCGGTTTTGTCCGTTTTTGTCCGGTCTTCTCCAGTCTTGTCCGTAACTGTAAGGGCTTGTCCGGTGTTGTTCGTTCTTGTACGGTCTTGTTTAGCCTTGTATGGTCTTATTTAGACTGGCCTAGTTCTACTTGATCTTGCCTAGTGTTTTATTTTCTTGGTTGGTCTTATCTGGTAATTTTTCCTAGTTTTCGCATTAATTTATTCTAGAATACAGCGGAAATTCGATATTATATAAATCGAATATTTCACTTTATATAGGATTTAATTATCTTCAGTCCGTGGAAAACTTGAAAAACAACCTGAAAAATTGTTTGTGTCACGTTCCGGCGGTGTGTTCATTTAATTATTCAGACGATTTATAAAGTATTTTATATTCAAGTTCTCCTTACGTGCTGGTGCACTTGTTTTTAAATATGAGCAACTACGACTAGACGCGGAGACTGAGGAGAAACTTTTATATCCTCTGTTGTTACACAATGTCCCATTCGAGTGAATATCTTGCTATCAATATTATCTGTTGTGTTTGTCATATTTCTTTAAATAAAACATAAAATTTTTATAATTTCAGATTTTTAAATTAAAATTTGTATCAATAAATAATTTTAAATTTATTTAACGCTAGACAAGGAACGAAACTGAACAATTTTTGTATGAATAAAACACAATCTTTAATTGATGGAGTAAGAGTTGTAAGCTTTACAACTACACGTGAATAAACAAGACCGAGTACGACCTGAATAGACTGAACAATGACTGATAAAGGCATTGGACTAGACATGTAATACGGAACAAGATGGACTGGTCTGAACAAAGTTGGACATAACTTAGACAAAATTAAATAAAACTTTAAGGAGTAATAAAGACAAAAAAAAACTGAAGAAGACTGGACAAAACTAGAAAAAAACTGGAGAAAAACAGATTAGATGAAACAAACTGGATCAGAGTGGAGACTGAATAAAAATTGAGTATACATGGGCGTGTATATCTTATAATGTACATATGTATTATATCTTGCAATTTGGAAAATGTATGTCTTAAATTGATTCAATTAAATTAGTTTTAAATTTCATCATTTATTAAATACAATTCATATATTCTTTAGAATTAGGGGGTTTAGTACTAGTTTTGAGGTAGTTTTCATTAAATTTCACTAATTAAAGCTCAAGTCTCATTGATGGATGCAAAACGATTTAGTAAACCTTTCGAGTTCACCGGAAGACCTCTCCTATCGCCCTTCGTTCGATTGCTGCTTTAAGGAGATACACAAATGGTCTATAAACATAGTAACTAGTATTGGGTTTCCAATTTCAACCGCTGACACCGTATCTAAATCCTTTATACAACCGCATCCAGCCCTTTTGTCTGCAATTACACTTCATTTAAAACTAAAACTATTTACTCGACGAAAATACTTTTTCCATTTGTCACATTCCTTTACGGATTCAACTCGATCCTTTTTCAATTTAACTCGATTTCCTACCTATGCATACAAATCTAATACATCCAGTTTCAGACACTAGGAAACGAATATAGATTATACTATACAACCAAAATTTGGCAAAAAATAATGATGTGTTACAAATAGATAAGATCAGCGATATATTTAAGACTTGGCAGTCAAAATCAAGTGGCAATAACAAATAGGAAAGAGTATACCAGTAAAAGTAGATAATCCTTGATCGTAAGTATGAGTGTGGAACATTTTCGCACGTTGGCACTATTTTAATAAAGCAGCAACGAAAAAATTGTTCTCAAAGTAACGTATATGTATGTGAATAGTTACTTCCAGCGTATGTGTATATTGGAAGTATTTGAAAGAGTTTTCTTCTAGAACTTTTACATTATTGGAGATTTGTTTATTTACGCTTAAATGCTTTTCTGAAATGTCTTTTCCAAAAGGAAATCGTGTCTAATAGTTACCCGGATCTGTGAGTATATTGTAGTAGATCCGGGAAAACACTTCATACTATAAAATCTCGCTCTCCGCTTTTCCCGAAACCGAAACTTTTCAAGCAATATGTTTTTTTGAAGAACGGCTAAAACCACAAATCTATTTACTTGATTTACTAGTCTACTGGTTGATGGGTGGCTCATTCAGTTAGTCAAGCACTTGGCTCTGGAGTCAGACAGCGCGGGTTCGAATCCAACGCAGAACTATAGCAGTAATTAAAAACTAATGGCTGCAACCCAATTCACTTAATTCTCCAACCCGACAACCTCGGGGTCTCAACTGCCTAAACTTCTCTAGTAAAAAGTTGTCGTTCGGATTCGACGTTAAACCGTTAGGTCCCCCATATTCAATCCTTAGTTTAGCTGAGGTTGGATATGGGCAGAGAAGAGGCCGGTGCCCCAGCAGTGGGGACATAAAAAAGGCTGATGATGACTAATCTACTCTATATTGAACACATATATAAACTAGGATTTTATAGCAATATTTATTTAGTTTAGTTATATTAAACTTTATGTTATCTTTCGAACATATTCTACTATCTATAGATTTATTGTATATAAAAGGGCCTTGGAGTTGGAGCTATTCTTATATATTTGGCTTTTAAAGTACTCGGAGAACGTTTACTAAATTGCTGTTCATTTACCAGTGAGGCTTGTTTTAATAAGGAAGAGTCGGTGATTAGTAGCCCTGTTTTGTCTTACATCGTAAAACGACCGGGTAAAGAAACTTTCCTGCAAATATTTCCGGCGAACTTCTTACTTTTAATCAACTATATTCTTTCTTAATTCTTCTTTCGGATGCTTCTTCGACTCGACGGCGAAAAGATTAAATTTCATAATCCGTAAATAGCCTTTTTAATGCCGCTTTAATTAATAAAAGGGGTAGCTTGTTTATTAAGACGCGCCGCGATTCAATACCCGTAAATATGAATATTTCATAATTTAATCAGCATTTTTTAAACCCGCCCGCCAAATAAAGTCGTAAAAATATATTTTAACTGCCCAGTGTTTTATGACTACCCCTACAACCCAAAAACAAGGATATTTGGAGAGTTTTTTATGTTGTGTAGTAAATTAAATATAAATGCAGATGTATTACAAAATATACTACCGGATTAACTTTAAAACGAGTTTAAAACGAGATTATAACAGAGACAATCAGTAAAACTATACTGTAAATACAAGAGGTGCAGCCACAGTTAAGTGGATAAGCTTTTACATATTTATATAAACACAACAGAGAAACGTAAAAATTAATTTTGCTCCAACAAGACTAAATAGACTAGGTTGGCACGCAAGATTAGATAAATTAGATGAGACAAGCAAGACAGATAAGATTATAAAAGTATGACCTGGAAAGCGAGTATATACAGGAGTAGATATGCAAGACTAGTCAAAGGAATAATATGATCACAAGATTAAAAATGCAAGATATAGTTGTGAAGAATGTGAGACTAGACAATAAAATTAAACTAACCAATTTAAAAAGAATATACATTTTCATTAAATTTCTTTGAATATCAACATGAATTAATGTAGAAAACCATTTAGATTATTTTGAATTGGCAAAACCATACAACATTATAGATAATCAGATAAACTTAATAAAGACGGAACAAAGCTTGAATATATAAATATACTCAACCTTTCCGGAACTCTATAATACTAGTCTTTTTAGGACTACCAAAAAGAAATCTCGTATGAAATTTGTCAGTTATTCTATAGCTTTCAGTCCACCTTCGTGGCACTCAACAAAAACCATAAAAATAACATTGATTTTTAAGATCATGTCTTTCCGATACCTTGAGTGGATAGCCATCTGTGGACGCGTTTCGAGATTTATCTCTCATCAGCACAGCTTTGCTTCCATGAACCATATTTTGTAAATCAACACATGGGTTTTCAAGTGAGTGATTTACAAAATATTGTTCATGGAAGCAAAGCTGTGCTGATGAGAGATAAATCTCGAAACGCATCCACAGATGGCTATCCACTCAAGGTATCGGAAATACATGATCTTAAAAATCAATGTTATTTTTATGGTTTTTGTTGAGTGCCACGAAGGTGGACTGAAAGCTATAGAATAACTGACAAATTTCATACGAGATTTGTTTTTGGTAGTCCTAAAAAGACTCATTAGTATTATAGAATTCCGTTCCGGAAAGGTTGAGTATATTTATATATTCAAGCTTTGTTCCGTCTTTCTTAAGTTTATCATTTAGATTATATAAAAGGAACTATTAAAAGGTAATTTTTTTTTATACACACTAATGTTATGAAACTAAATATACTTAGTTGTGTAGACAACAGATTTTGTCTAAACTACATTAGTACTTTGGGTATGTATAGTTTTGATATTAGTCCGGTCAATTTAGACATGCAAGGTTACAAAAATTCACACTTGGCTGAAAATTAGTAGGATTGTTCAAAACACTATCATAAATGAAATGTGAAAAGTCCTCATCGATCCGACACCTGGAAAAAAAATTACTCTGTTTCAAAGGTCACAAAAACGGGTTTTTCGCGATTTTAAGCAAAACGGTAAGTTTTATCATAAAATTATTTCAGATTAAAATTGTAGATCAGATAATTATCTATAAGAAATATTAAAATACTTTTTTTCCTAAGAGCCAAGGTTTTTGAGATATAACGATTCAAAAAGTTGAAAGAGTTATAATCGACCCAATATGCACACGTTTCCACGCCACCTTTGAGGTAGTGGTGTATTTAGCGTGTTTTTTTAATGTGGTTTCCCCAATAGACCTATTCCACTGTTGTGTTGTGATTCTGTTTAATTTGAAACTATTAAATAATTAAAGATATTGGCAAGGGTTGAAAATGATAAAATTAGAAATTATGGGGGTAAATTAGAAAAATATATAGGGAAATTTATCCATCGGAATCATCAATATCGGAAACTTCTGCTTCCTCTTCTTCTTGTTCTTCTTCTTCTTGTTGTTTATCTTCTTCATCCTGGATGCAAGTAAATTGCCCCAATAATGACACATCGCATGTTTCTTCGTTAGCATCACATGAATCTTCAATTGTTGGTGATTCAACATTGGAGCATGACCAGCCTTGACAATTTGTACATGCTACAGAACAAAACAGTCCACTTTTTTTGCAACCACATTTAGCACTACATCCCTTTTTACAGTTGTAAAAAATTGTATTTAGCAGTTTTTCTGGCGCAGGTCTTTCCAACTCCAGTCCTTTGGGTCTAGCTGATAACCAAGCCACACTTGAACTTGGTAATATACCCGAAAAAGATGTTGATGAGCAACCGCTGAGGTTGGAGGAAGACAAGCTAACTGCACTTGTTTTTTATTTCGAGTATTTTTACGAAACATGCATATCGAAACTTATCTAAGCACGTAATTTTTTTAGGAGCACCATACATAGAGAGTAGAAAGCAAATACCGTTGGTGACAACTTCTTGTGGAGTTCAATTACTTTTTTAAAAACTCCAGCAGATTGAACTAAATCTTGTATTTCAAACATTTAAAAAACTATTGATTTACCCTTCCTGAAAAATGCAGATGTCGTATCACAGCCAGTTATTGGTTGTAAAAATAGTGCATGATTTTGACACTTTGCAAAAGTAGATAAACTTTTTGATGAATATATTATCGATTGATGTTGAGTTTTTCCAGGTTTTAAAAAAGAAATAGTTTTTTCGATTGGAGTTCGAGCAGTGAGTAAAACGAAGTCTACATCTTCACCCACAAAAATAGTTGTATTTGTTAAATTGAATTGCTCTATTGTTGTTTCAATTATCATTACATCAACATCGCTATTAGATTGTTTTACCAATATATTTTCAGCAGTAAGCTTTTCTTTCAACATTGAAATGAAACTAGACTTGTTGTGAGTATTTGCAAGAAATTTTTGTTGACTGGTAGAAACTGTCATAGATTAATTGAGATATTTTATATGTGTAAGTTACACTGGCTTCAGTGATGTATATACATGGTGTACTTAAACATATTTTGACGATTACAACTCTTTCAACTTTTTAAATAGTTATATCCCAAAAACGGTGGCTCTTAGGAAAAAAAGTATTTTGACATTTTTTATAGATAATAATCTAATCTACAATCTGTCTGGGTTTCTTTAATTTTATAATATAACTTACCGTTTTGCTGAAAATCGGGAAAACCCCGTTTCTGTAACCCCGTGTATTTTTTTTCTAGGTGTTGCATTGATAAGGACTTTTCAATTTCATTTATAAAAGTGTTTTAAACAATACTACCAATTTTCAGTAAAATGTGAATTTTTGTAATCTCACCCCCATTTTTTGGTCTAATTTGACCGGACTATATGTTATATATAGATATATATACATATATATATATATATATATATACATATATATACATATATATATATATATATATATATATATATATATATATATATATATATATATATATATATGTTATATCTTATATTTCTATAGGCAACAAATTCTGCTAAAAGAAAATTAGTAATATTGATGTAGTAGTACTTAATAGACAAAATTTGATAAAGTATAATTGGAGAATCTATAGAGAGGAATTACTAATGTCTATATAGATATTAACTGTTATATCTCATATTTCACAAAAAAAATTGATAACGATGGTGATTTCTCGGGTGAAAATTCACAACGATCTGGCAGACAAACTGAGATTAATGATGTTGATTTAAAAGTGTTGATGGAAACTGATCGTCATATATCACTTGAACCTGCTTAATGAAATTTATTTAAGACAATTTATCAGCATGTGATTTGATTTTTAGGCGTAATAGGCGTAATATAAATAATCCATTTTTAACCCATTAGTTAAATGAAAATGAGAAATGACAAAGATCGTAGTCCAAGTCCGGCGTCCCAGTGAATATATTGGTTAGAATATGTAGTACATCGCCCATAGGGCCTTGACCCTCCTTCCAACTTATCCAACCTTAACCAATTTCTATACCAAATTTCTCTTAACCAAATTCTATATATTAGGTTTTTTGAATTCTGGGCCACTGTGCGTCTGCACGTCTGTCCGTCTGTCCGTCTGTCCGTCTGTCCGTCTGTCCGTCTGTCCGTCTGTCCGTCTGTCCGTCTGTCCGTCTGTCCGTCTGTCCGTCTGTCCGTCTGTCCGTCTGTCCGTCTGTCCGTCTGTCCGTCTGTCCGTCTGTCCGTCAGTCCGTCTGTCCGTCTGTCCGTCAGTCCGTCTGTCCGTCTGTCCGTCAGTCCGTCTGCCCGTCTGCCCGTCTGTCCGTCTGTCCGACTGTCCGTCTGTCCGGCTGTCTGTCTGTCTGTCTGTCTGTCCGTCTGTCCGCCTGTCCGTCTGTCCACCTGTCCGTCTGTGCACCTGTCCGCCTGTCCATCTGTCCGTCTCTCCGTATATGTAGCTGTTTATAGAGTCGAGCTCCTAAACGAATGAACCGATTTTGATGCAGTTTTTTTTTAAAGCTGACGTGGTGGTTCTTATAATATAGGAGGAGGTTCTTATAATTAATGAAGATCTGTTCATGTTTTTGATGACCATCAGCTTATTTCTTACTTGACAAAATTCTGCAACCAATGTGACACAAATGTTTGTCTTTTAAAAAAAGCGTTAGATTTTTTTTTTAAGTTTGGTTCGATGTGAATACAGGGTTTGCCGACCCTTTGAACACTGCGGCCTATTGGTAGCCTATTTATTCTATCACATTTACTTAGGACCAGAAACCTGTTGCTATTGTAAATTGCGCTAATTGTCATTTTTCACATATGTCTTCTGGAACAAATGCGGCCGGCGCTGGGGATACAACTCGGACCTCTATACTTGTCAGTTAGCGCTCTAATACGAGGTCACGAGCGTCACCACTACACCACTCGCGCCGGCTAGGCGTTTGATAATCATCACTCATTTCCTACTTGACCAAACTTCCAAAACATCTTCCTTGTCCAAACAATCTTTTTTTTTGTAAAGAATCTCCATCATGTACGAATTTGCGAACTTAAGTTCAAAAAGATAACATTAATCATGTATTTACAAACGAATTATTAAAGAAAAAGCAGGAGATGAAAGTACAGGAAGAAATAGAGGAAAAGAAAGTTTAGTGAAGTACAAGGGGGATTTAGAAAAGGAAGGGGAACAACGGACCAGCTGGTTGCTTTAAAATACGCAATAGAGCCAGAGCTGGCACAGCAGGGTGGAAAGATGTATGCTGTATTCATAGAACTTAAAGCGGCATATGACACAGTAAACCGAAAGATGCTATAGGATGTGATTAGAGCAAAAGGGATTAGTGGGTGGCTAGTGAAAGCGGTTACAGGTCTATACGTCAAGACAAGCTGCAGAGTAAGAATAAGGGAGAACAAATGTGAGGGATTCTGGATTAGGAAAGGGTTAAAGCAAGGGTGTCCACTTAGTCCTGTCCTATTTAATGTCTTTATATCTGATTTAGAAAAGGTTTTAAAAAATGTGCAGGCAGGAGGAGTGATAATAGGTAGGTTGAAAGTATGATCTCTGGCATACGCAGATGACATAGTTTCTTTAGCAAGGACAAAAGGGAAAATGAAAGAGATGATTGGAAGGACGAAAACATATTTTGAGCAAAGAAGATTGAGTGTGAATGTTGAGAAGACTAAGTGGATCGTGTTTAGATAGAAAGTTGGTACGAAAGAGGAAAGCTTGATGTGGGGAGAAGAGGTTATAGAGCAGGTTAGCAGATTCAAATACTTATGATTTATGTTTGGTAGTAATGGGTCCAATAATGAGCACATTAAATTCATATGTAAGAAAGCATGGATGGCTGCTTACAGGCTTTCAAATGCTTACAAAAATAAATTTGAAGAGATTTTCTTGGCAAAAATGGCAGTGTGGAAAGTGTGTGTTCGGAGTTCGTTCGGAGAATTTTTGTATGGAGCAGAAATATGGGGAGTGAAGGAGATCGAACAAGGAGAAAGAAAAGGTACAACTTCAGTTTATAGAAAGGGCGTAGAAACTAGACAGGAGTACGCCAGGGTATCTGGTGCTACAAGGAGCCAATGTGTATAAAGTTGCAGTAGAAGCATCACTGAGAGTGGCAAGATGCGAAAGGAAAGTGTACAGGTCAGGGAATGAAAGGATGGTAAAAGCGGTGTTCAAAAGTTTAAGCAAGGAAGAAGTCGGAGGGATTAGACTAACAAAATGGGGAAATGATTGGAAAAAAATGTATGAACGAGTTGGGTGGTTGAAATAGGAGGTAGAAAGGATGAAAGGGGAAGGAGTAAGGTGTGAATAATTGTTAGATGAAAGGAGTAGGGAGATAGAGCTGCAGATAAGACAATGCCCTATAGACGAAAGCAGGTACAATCGGGAGTACAACAAGGTACAAGTATACGGCCTCCCTTTGTACCTAAGCAGAGAGTCCAGCGGTAGCCAATGTAGGATGTAATGTAGGATGATGTAGCCAAGTTTCGGTGCGGCAACGAAGAAAAGGAAAGAAGGTACTGGCTGAAGGAAAGGGAAAATTTGTGTACCATATGCGGAGAGGATATTGACATGTGGACACATTGGATGGAAGAGTGCTAAGGGCTAGCATGGGAAGGAGTGAAGAAAAATAAAGGTAAAAACTGGGAAGCGTGCATGGACGAGTCAGGTAGCGGGTGGCCCATAATGCGGAAAATTTTAGAGCGGAAGGGAGTGATTGTGGAAAGAGTTTAAGCAGGGAGAAAAGTTAGTGTGGGCGAAGGATTTATTTTTAAAAAAAAATTTGTATAAATAATTTTTTATATAAAGTGTATAAAGTTATTATATATAAAGTGTAGTTTTTAAGTTCGAATATTTGGGGTATTTTTGGGTCGGGTTATTAGTTCTGTTCTGGTTTTTGTTCTGTTTTTTTTTATTGTGCTTTTTTTTTGTTTTGTTGTATTGTTACAATAATTGTTGAAAATATGCCAATAAAGGTAAATAATAATAAAAAAATTAAAGAAAAGAAAAATGTTGGAATAATAAAATAAATAGACCGATTTATTAGTAAAAAATAATTTGTTCTTAAAAAGGTTTTGGAAAGAAAAAGATCCTTGAAAACGTATTATAAACAGTTTATTTAATTCACATTAAAAATGTTCATAATAAATTAATGAAAAATATATATTGTCTTTTAAATTTGTTTCATGCGTTAATTTCATTAATGAGAAATTTTTTAAATATTTAATAAATTGAATTTAACTTTAATCATATAATAAATGTACTTATATAATAAATAACTTTAATTATATAATGAATAAGTTAGCTTTTTATGAATAGGATGGTTGCGACTGTTACCACCGACGTAGTAATTTATACTTGCATTGAATTGAATAATTCACTATTTTTAACAACACTTACATAATGTGTAAAAATTATTATTCAGTTATATAAATTTCTACATTTATCACATTTAGTGATAAATGTAGAAACTTATATTTTCGTTATTCGAGTGTTATGTAGAAATGTAAGGTCTAATAGAATTCAGTAAAAAATATTAGAAGATGTGTACAAAATTACACAAGTTATATTTGGCTTAGGACGTTGGTAATTGAATTACTCTCTATATCAGTTGTTGAATAATATAAATTCGTATTTTATTATACGGTCAATTACGACTTTACTTTTTGCACTACTTTATAAAAGTTTAAATAAATGGAACATAAAAGACAATGAAATAATTCATTGCTTACTAATTATTAATAATGAGAACTGACCTCGTGGTCAGCGTTTTGCGCACTAAATATTGTTCCGCCTCGCCACCAACAATACAAGATTAGCCAATATGATCGCTTAATTGCCAATACTTTGAATGTAAGTCATTGAACAGTTTGAAAAACTCTTTAGGGCAATTTGTTGTATCCATTCAATATTTAACATGTTCAGGCACTACTACCGGCTGATTATCGTCCACGGACTAAAAATGGAAAATCAGAATTCTGAATTTGTGAAACATTCATCTTCAACTTTAACCTTATTATGGTCTGCATAAAGTCGAACAAAAGATTTCCGGCCAATATTAAAACAGACTTTGTTGGTATTTACTATCTAATAAGCATCTAGCCAATTCTGTTAAATCCATATTTTCACGGGTTTTCAAATATTTAACAAAACGTTTAACAAAATTTAATCACTTACAGATGCAGACGAAGATTTTCTTCCCGCACAAAAACTTTCCTTCCCCTACATATTTTTGGATAAAACCGAAAACCGCGGTTCTTTATGACAATTATGCTGTTTCGGTTTTTGCATCGAAACCCGCGGTTTTGCGATTCGGATATGTACGAACCAGAAATCTTAATCGTATTGCTACTAGCAGTCACATTAAATTCCTCTTCAATTTTGGTGTAGGCATTGTCACGGGATATTTTATTTTGAATAAAGAGAGCTAGCTACTCAGCTTCCACAGACATTCGTATTCTCTGTGCAAATGAATAAACTGTATAATCTTCTCATCCCACCGTGACATGATAAATACGAAAACTTGAAGCGTATGAAAACTTGATTCCTCGTCGATAAGACGTCAGCTACTGGTATGCCAGTACTTGTCGCGGTTTTGCAGCCTCCCTCCCTCAAATTGCATGCTAGTAAATCAAATGTAATGCTATCTATTTGTTTGCCAAATACAGGCATGCCAGTTAGTGTATACACCTACCGGTTTTGCAGCTCCCGCAACTCCTCCATCATATTGCATGCCAGTAAATCAAATGTTGTGATATCTACTTGCTTGCCAAAGACAGGCAATCAGTGTATACACATGCCAGTAAATGTCAAGTGTATCCCTGGCTTTAGCTAACTCCTTGAATTTTTGCCGCATGTTTAACTAACACACTACATACCGAGATCGATAGAATTATATATATATATATATATATATATATATATATATATATATATATATATATATATATACAAATATATGTTTATATAAACATACATATATATATATATATATATATATATATATATATATATATATATATATAATATATATATATATATATATATATATATATATATATATATATATATATTCTATCGAACTCGGTATGTTCAAATATTTCACCTCAATATTTTTTCGAGGAAGTAAAATTGAATGTAGCCAGCAGCTATTTCTGACACATTGTTTTATTTCACTTCTGCTTTCCTCGCTCCACACGTGTCTTTATAATTAAATCTAATACACTTATCTTCGATACACACAGTTCGTGGTTTATTTCTATCAACTATTTACTTTCTCTTGCTGTGTTTTTTGCACGTGGTATTATCACAAGTTTCTATCGTCACTTTCTTTTTAGGATGAAATAAAATTGAATTAGTTTAAGTTCAAGGAGATTCAGATAGATGTTTTTTGTTTAGATCATATATTCTTGTATATAAGCTTTGTAATATTATGGGAATATTTTTAAGGAAAAATATTCTAAATGAAAGTGTTTAAACGTTTTTTTATGTATAAAGATTTTGGGTGCTTACGTATTAACGCCACCACCGCTATATATTGGATCGAGAGGTCGCTCTGCCGTGCGTATGTTGTCTTAATTTATTTGTCCGCTTCGCGGCGGGCAACCTAATCTAACCGGGGTTAAAAAATAAAGTATTCTGAGTTTTAAAAATGCTTTATTTTATTATTTATCAAAAAAATTTTGGGTGTACATTGGCGGCATTTAAAAATGAAACGGCGGTGGCGTTAATACGTAAGTACCAGATTTCGTTTATTTAAACAGACATAATTTTATTGTTTACTTTTAAGCTAATTTATTTTATTTGTAATATTTAAAATTTTCCATAAAATACCAATCGACGAAAATTTCTAATTAATTAAATCTTGAACTCTTAGTTAGGTTTTTCATAATTTTCTATAAATGTTTACTAGAAAAAAAAAGCAAAACATGAATCTACAATGGAAATTATAAAACAGAATTTATTAATATCATTTTATATTGTGTAATAACAAAGAGGCATACTCTGAAAACTGCCTTTTATTATTAAATGTTTGAACACTTATTCAACCGGAATTGATTTATTGTTTTATTGTAATGGATTTTACACAATGCGCTTAGAATTTATACATTTAGTATGAAACGAAATAATTTAAAATCTGTTTATATATTGAGCACTTAAAACAATGTAATAAAATGTAATTATAATTTTCGATTCATTGAACAAAAAAATATAGGCAGTCAGGCACTGCCGACTGAAGTAAAAACTTTTGAAAAAAAAAACAGCTTTAAAACTGGTTTTGAGGATTTATCAGTATGTTAATTAATCAAATTTGGTACATAGTTTGTTAGTATTGTTTTATGTAATTCTGGAACATAACTCACTTCTACAGGAGAATGACTGTTAGTGTCATCATCATAATATGAATTTGAATCCAGAATGTTTGGTTGATTCTGTGTTGATAGGTCAGCAAAATGAATTGGTAGGATATACCTATGGCACATTTCTTGTTGATGTGTCTGCAATTTGTGAGTTATGGAAATTTTGACTTTTAGAAACATGCCTTAAAACTGCTTTTGAAGATTTATCTGTTTGTAAATTAATTTTTGTTTGGAATATTCTTTACGTCGTTTAATTTTTTCCTCCTTCTCAACTGTGATTGTTCGATGTATAGAAATTTCTGAATTAACTATTGCAAGAGTTTTTGCTTATTCTTATCTCTATATCGCTGACTAATAATTTTATTTTGGAGTTTCCTTCCTTTGGAAAGCACACGAGTACATTTGGTTGCCTAAAACTTTGAAGGGTCTGATTCGTGATTTACCATGAATTCTTCGATACAATCCAGTAATATGAACATTCCAATAGTCCGACACTAGTATATCTACTAGTACATCCTTCAAAAGTACTTACTTTTGTACTGCACACTGATTATAGGGGTTGATATTTCCTTAGAGGCGCTGCGTTCTGTCAACACTGCCAAAAACTTTCCAATATTCCGGCACTAGTACATCTACTATTACATCCGATCAAAGTACTTACTCTTGTACTGCACACTAATTCCATGGGTTGATATTTCCTTATAAACGCTACTTTCTGTCAACACTGCCAAAAACTATGACTATTATGTTTGACGTTAATAGCCAACTTTAAACATATGCGTATAGATGCGTTCTTTCGAACACATCTTTGAGTAATAGAATTTTTTTCTATAGCACGTAGCTATTGATGACGATGACGCAAATGTATGATTTTACCCTCTACCCAAATGTCATTCAGCGCGGCTATAGAAGTTTTCACTTCAAAAATATTTCTCCAGTTTTCAGTACCCTGTGTTCACAGTACATCGTTTTGAAGTTTCATATTTATACAAAGAAAACACTACGGCAGAACCTCATTAACACAAAGGCTCCAACAACTTATTAAACAATGTTTTTTGAAAATAGTATAAATGTGTATTAGGGTTTTGACTTAATGGTGACAAATATTTAGCATTAGTTAAAAATACGAATATTGTCTATAGAAATCCATGCCGTGAAGTCTCGGCTAGTATTTTCTAAATATCGAGGCGTAACAAATGGAAGCTTCTTTTTAGTCTTGCCTTCATGTCTGAACAGTTGTGATACCAAGGTTATGTACACTGGCTGCTTAGTAGTTTCTATTGCTTGCGATCTTCTGCCGCTCTTAAGTTGGTTTGCAGGGGTTGTCCTGTTATGTTCTTGATTTGGTCCAACCACCTGGACGGGGATCTGCCTCGTTGTCTTTTTCCCTCAATTTTGCCCTGTACGGTCAACTTCTCCAAATTGTCTTGTGCTCTTCTGGTAACGTGTCCAAATTATTTTAGGATGCGTCTTCGACATATTGTGGACAATCGGTCTTGAATTCCTATTTCATTTATTATCTATGCATTAGTTCTTAGTGCCGTGCAAGGTATTCGGAGCATTCGCATCCAGCATAACATCTCAAATGCATCTATGCGTTTTCGCTCGGAGGACTTGATTGTCCATGACTCAGAGCCGAATGCGTATATAGATAACACTAATATTATAACCAGGGACACTTTTGTATTTTTGGTTATTTGTCTGTCTTCCAAATCATGACTAAGTTGGACATTGCGGTTCTAGCAATCGATATTCATCTTCTAATTTCAGCTTCGCAACCTCCCTTGTTAGTTATTGATGCTGCCAAGTAAGTAAATTCCTCTACAACGCCAATGCAATTATGCAGGTTCTCCATCTGTATTGTTTTATTCCTATCGATGAGCTTTAGTTTAGTCTTGGTCCAATTAATCTCCAGGGTTGGCTTTCGTTCGCCACCTGTTCAATTAATCTAGGCATTTCTTCTTCGCTTGTTGCTACTAAAGTGGTATCGTCAGCGTATCACAAATTGCTTATTTTCTTACCATTAATTGCTACTTCTACGTTGAAATTTTCTAATGCGCGTCTCATTAGAAATTCACCATAGACCTTAAATAGTCTAGGCGACAATATGCAGCCTTAACGCACTCCTTTGTTTACTTTAAAGACATTTGAGACGTTTTGTTATCAAGACAGACAGTATCATCTTTACCTTTATACAGACTGCTTACGGGGGATATTAGGTGCGTTGGGACTCCCATTTATTTTAATATACGCCACAGATATTTCCATTGCACTCAGTCAAAGCCTTTCTTATAATCTATAAAACATAGAAGCATAGGTGTGTTGAACTCGCGTGCCTTCTCTATTAGTTGTCTGATGTTAAATAACTGGTCCCTGGTCCCTCTACCATTGACGAATCCCGCCTGTTCCGGGGGTATTTATGGTTCCAGGTATGTTTGTAGTCTTCGGTCCATTATTCTCAGGAGAATTTTTCTCGCATGTGATATTAAGGAAATCATGCGGTAGTTTTGGCACTTCGTTGTAGTTCCATTTTTGTGGATCGGGATAAAGGCGGATCTAACCAGCCCTCCGGCCATCGTCCGGTACGCCAGTTTTTTTTTGCATATGTCTTGCAGAATTTTAGCACCATCGTCTCCGAACAGCTTTATTATTTTAGCGCAAATACCATCCAATCTTGGAGTTTTATTTCATTTTAGATGCATTATGGCCTCTTTGATCTCAAAAATAAGGATAACCGGTTCTTATTCTGTTTGCGGTTCATCTTCGTTTTGTTGTTCAATTGTATTGTCTGGTTCTCGTTTGTACAGCTCTTCACAATACTGTTTCCATCTTCTAAGTACTTTCTCATCTTCCCATACGGTGTTTCCGTCTTTATCTTCAATTTTAAGTGTTCATGGTTTGAATTTTCGTGTCAGTTCTTTCACTTTTTATGTGGGTCACGAGTGTTATTAACAGTTTGGTGTTCCTCTATTTCACTGCATATTATATTGATGTTGTGGTTTTTATCCTGTCTACATTGCCTCTGAATCTCTTTGTTTAGCTGTCTCTGCTGATCTTTACTTGTTTGCGTGGTTAGACCTTTCATTTATAGTTCTTTTCTTTGGTTAATTGTCTCAAGAGTTCTTTGTGTTATCCAGTTTTTTTTTTTTTGGGGCAGTGAAATTTTGTGTTTGTTGGAGATTTTTTGTTGTTTCTTGTATGCAATATTTTAGAGATAGCCATTCTTGTTCTGGATTCAGATTTCCCAATATATTTTCTTTGTTGGTGGCAAGTGATATCTGGATTTCTCCTTGGAATTGATCTTATGTTAGTCGAATTCTCTTCTGTCTGCATTTTATGTTTTTCTGGCGTAATTCAACATTCATTATAAGTAGTTGATGGTCTGATCCGCACTCAGCTCCAAATGTTTTTCAATCTATTATACAAGAAGTCCATCGTGAATCGGTCATGATATAGTCAATTTGATTTCTGCACGCGTCTCCTAGAGAATTCCAGGTATATATTCGCCTAGGATCATGTTGGAAAAATGTGTTGGCTACAGAAAGGTTATGTTCCTAGCATAATTGAAGCATTCGTTCTCCCCTGTCATTCCTCGTGCCGAGTCCGAAGGGTCCGATCAACTCGGTCAGTTGTCTTCTATTATATCGGATTGTCAAAGTTTAGCATTCATGTCTCCGAGCATTATGAGGATTTCGTTTTTGGGTAGTAAATTTATAGTGTTGCCTAGCTGTTCGTAGTAACTTTCTATCTCTTCTTCGGATGATTCAGTCAGTTGTTGGCACATAGGTCTGTATGATGTTGACGTTAAAAGGTTGAGCCTTTAACTTCAGGGTTATTATTAGAGAACTGCTCTGGTATTGGATCTTGGAATCGAAGCAAACGCATCAAAGCAAACAAGCACAAACTAAATACGAGCGTAGATGAAAAATATAATTTTAGAGAAAGGAAGAGATATTGAGTCTAAGAAGAATACGGTGAAGAACATAGTAAAGAACTCGTTACAGGAAGTACTAGGAATTAGAAAGAATAAGAAAAACAGACCTGGATGATATGACGATGAATGTAGAGAAAGCATTGAACAAAGAAACAACGCCCATAAAAGAATGCTTCTAATAGAAATAAGAGAACGAGGGGAGGCATTTAAACGAGCACGACAACAATCGGATAAGCTCTGCAGACAAAAGAAGCGCAAATTCGAAAACGAACAAATTATAAATATGGAAAAAAAATTCTAGCATTGTGCTGGAGATGCGTAAAAATACCTGAAACAGAGAAGAAAAGGTTTCAAACCCCAAACAAGTTTATGCAGAGACGAAACGGGAAAATCATAAGTGATCAACTCGAGATAGACGACACCTGGAAAGAGTACTTCGAAAAGTTGCTAAATCCGAGCACTACGGATAGTAGACTGCAAACTATAGCTCCAGTGACACCATTACGAAAAGCAGAGCTACTGCCAATGGAGGAAGACAGCGAGCACATGATAGTACTAGGGTTTCTGTTTCGGATATATCCGAACCGCAAAACCAAAACCGCATAACCGTCATAAAAACCGCGGTTTTCGGTTTTATCCAAAGATAAATAAAAATAAAATACAATGAATTAGTTGTCTTTCAAACATTGCAAACTGTTGTTACAAAAAGGCAACCATTGATGGTATATGTGTTCGAACAATTTCAAAATCTGCATTTATTCGTATATCAATATATGGCCGGTTTCCCAACCAACTTTTGCCAAAATGTTCTTCAGATGTTATGACCTTAATTCAAAAGGAATACGAAGAAAGAAAGAAGGAAATGATTTTAAAGTTTCAAGAATTAATAGCAAATGGACAAAAAATTGGTATTACGCTAGATGAATGGACTAGTTTGAAACACGGAAGATACTTAAACATTAATATTCATGGAGAAACAATTTTTATTACAATTTAGGCTTTCTGCGAATTGAAGGAACTTGTTCTGCAAATAATATCGTAATAAGTGTTGAAAACCATTTAGATACATATAGTATCAGCTTCAGAAATGATATTGTGGGTGATTTGGATAGAAAGCTGAAGTTCGCGATGACGTCGCGACGCCGATGTCAAAAATTTCGCAGTTTTTAGTCGCGCTTTATCACAAACTTTCCCATCAGCAAAACATCAAATTTGTTTCGCTTTCTGCAAATTTTCGAAAACCACAGCGCAAAAACCACCGCGAGTTCCCGAAATTCGACCTAGATTAGCAAGTTGAATTTTGCGGCGACGTCGCGATGCCGCTGTCGAAGATTTTACAACGCGGTTTTCACTACCGCTTCCTGATAAGCTTTCCCTTCAACAAAACGTCAAACTTGTTTCGGCAGCTTAAAAATTACGAAAACTACGACGGAAAAACCGGTAGTTTGCGGTGGCGTCGCGACGCCGCTTTCAAAGATTTCGCAACGCGGTTTTCAGTCTCTCTTTCCGACCACGTTTTACTCTAACAAAACGTCGAATTTGTTGCGGCAGCTGCGAAATTTTGAAAAAACAAATGCAACCAATCCTTGATAGTTCTAATTTCGACGTGCCATCGAGGCGTTAGTTATCGAGCGATTTCAACGCGGTTTTCAATTTCTGGTCGCAAAAATCTCAAAGTTTGATTGAGCCTGGGATTTATTGCCGTCCGATTATTATTGGGTAAGATACTACACATGACGATGCCCGGGTAATTAAGAAAATGGTACAAATTGTCCTGCTGAACCAAAAATTTGCATTAACCATACAATTCATCTCGCTATATGTGACACTTTTTACAAGATATCATCTCAAGTAGTAAACAGCTGCAGCAGTGAACATGAAGATTTATTTCCTGAAGAATCGCATGTAGAAAATGTGGATAATGAGTATTGCATCAAAAGAAGATTCTGAAATTAAAAGTAATTTTAAAGTAAGAAAACTTGTAAATTATTTTCGTTTGGAGTTTGCTAAATATAAAAGAACCGCTGAGAGAACAAAAAGATTAAATATTTTGTTTCGAGCACTCTCTACAATTAAAGCTACATCCACCTACGCCGAAAGATCACTTTCCTTAAGCGCCAAACTTTTGTACATAACTAAGATTTCGTTTAAATATCTGACGCTACAAAAATTCTTAAAAACCGAATCCGAAACCGAAACCGCGGTTTTTAATTTTCAAAAACCGAAAACCGCGGTTTTGAATATGTGCGGATATTTAGAAACCCTAGATGGTACCAACTATAGAAGAAGTACTAACTGCAATCAACACGTTAAATGCTAGCATGCTGCCCGCCTACACCATCTCCTAATGGAAATATAGAAGAAGGGACGGATCCCGAAAGAATGGAACGAAAGCATAATATCCCCGACATATAAGAAAGGCGATAGTATGACATGCTCAAACCACAGAGGAGTATCACTGGAATGCAACGCATACAAAATATTCACGACCAAAATTAACAACAGACAAGCATTTCGCCTCAAATATAATAGGAGAGTACCAAACAGGTTTTAGGCCTTAAAGATCAACAGTAGACCGAATACACAACGCCAAGCGTACTCTCAGCAAATCCGGGGAACAAAATGTCGACGTATTTTAAAGAAGCGAGAAGAGAGTTAGGATCTTGTTAAAAAACTATTACTTGTTTCTGATAATGGCGAAATTGGCCAGATAGCTGGATACAATCATTCCTCAAGGACAGAACACAAATAGTAAAGATATCACAGTAGCAAAAGTGCACAATCTTCATCCCTGAGCACTACCATTGGACCACCACAAGGCAGTGTATTCTCTCCGTTACTCTTTCATTACACTTATATATTTCTGGGCATACCAAAAAAGTTAGTAAGACTTGTTCAACTCACCATGTCAGAATGCACCGCACAGGTGCGGGTGTAGGGAAATTTATCGGAAAGCTTTGCATGTGGACCAGGGCTGAAACAAGGCGATAGGTAGGCATCGACACTGTTCTACCTCGCCCTGAAGTATGTAATAAGAAAGACTGTAGCAGGAAGAGACAACTCGCTAATAAATAAATTAGTAAAACTAGCAGCATACGCGGATAATATTGGCATAATGGGACACACAAAACGAGCCACGGAGGAAGCTTATACAGGACTAAAAAGCAGCGCAAACAATCGGCCTCCAAATCAACATCGACCAAACAAGTACGCTACTGCAAAATAGAACGAGTACACCATGAATACAAACACAAGACAACTTGGAACGAGTGAATAGCTTCAAGTATCTGGGCGTAAACATAAATAACAACGGCCTGGAAGACGCGGAAAATAGAGCCAGAGTGATGATGACAAATAAAGCGTATTTCTCATTGGCGAATGTACTCAAGTCCAATCTGGCACACAGAGACAAAAATTAAGGTGTACAAAATAATCATGCGACCAATATGCATATAGAGCTGCGAATTGTAAATCCTCACCGTAAAGAACTAGGCAAAAATCGACGCGTTCTAGAGGAAAATATTAAGAAGGATCCTAGGACCAGTACTGGAATATTAAGAATATAGAAGGCGTTACAACAAGGAAGTATATCAGGCCCTTATAGAACAACCAGCGTCGATATACCTCAAACTGCAGCGCCTCCGGCGGGCAGGCAACATTATAAGAATGCCAGATTGCAGAATGCCTAAAAGAATTCTGAACGGCCGAATGGAGGGATAGAGGCCGATAGGAAAATCAAGAAGAAGATGGGAGGACGATGTAGACCAGGACGCCAGACGAATCGTTATACTAGTAAGATGGAAGGAAGTGACCCGGGAGAGAGCGGAATGCCTCCATTCCCCTGTCTCCCGGGTCACTTCGTTCGGTCAGGAAACTAGAGGAGGTCAAGGCTCAAATTCAAGAAAAAGAAGAAGTATTGTCTGGTCTTGTCTGGTCTTGTATGGCCTTGTTAAGTATTGTCTGGTCTTGTCTGGTCTTGTCTGGTCTTGTTTGGTCTTGTCTGGTCTTGTCTGGTCTTGTCTGGCCTTGTCTGGTTTTGTCTGGTCTTGTCTGGATTTGTCTGGTTTTGTCTGGTCTTGTCTTGTCTTATCTCGTCTTGCCTGGTTTTATCTGGTCTTGTCTGCTCTTGCCTGGTCTTGTCTAGTTTGATCTGTTCTTGTCTGGTCAGGTCTGGTCTAGTCTTGTCTGATCTTGTTTGGTTTTGTCTCGTCTTGTCTGGTCTTCTCCGGTCTTGTCTAGTCTTGTGTGGTCTTGTCTGGTATTGTCTGGTCTTGTGCGCTCTTTTCTGGTCTTGTCTGGTCTTGTCTGGCATTGTCTCGTCTTGTCTGGTCTTGTCGGGTCTCGTCCGGTCTTAACCGGTTTTGTACGGTCTTGTCCAGTCTTGTCTAGTCTTGTTTGGTTTTGTCTGGTATTGTCTGGTGTTGTCTTGTCTTGTCTGCTGGTGTCGGATCGGGTCTGATTTTATCTATTTGGTTTTGCCTGTATTTTCCTGTTCTTGTCCTGTCTAGTATTTTTCAAGTAATAGCTTTTTTATTTAATATCTCTTAGATTTATAATACTAATCCTGTTTTAATGTAGTATATATTGAGTTTGTCTGACTTGCTGTGCCATTCGGCAAATATTTAATATGATATTAGTTCGAAGTTTGTGTTATCTTTTAGTCTCCGTGCTCGGTTTGAGTGTTAACAAATCTGTGTAATGTCACCTTAGATAGTATTAAAGGTCCTTCAATCGATTATTCCATAGAATGCACTGGTAACAATAACTTGCATTCATGCATTGTTATGGTGACATATTGAATGAATAAAAGATACATTTTAATCTCGTTTTAAAAATTACATTTCTAATAATAAAAGCAAGAGTATTTATATAATCGATAACTTGTTAATAATAGCAAGAGTAAGTATTTTGTATAATAAATAACAATTATTGTAATGATCTTAAATTTTCATTTTCATATAAGAAATAGAGTAAACAATCGATAAAAGAATATATACTGGATAATTTATAATTTGCTGACAGAAGAACCTTATGGTTGATAGTTGCACAAATTATTGCACTCATATTAGTACTATGGGTGGCTTATAATATACATAAAAGATCAATAATGTATAAGATTTTAGTGCCTCTATAAGAGTACTGAGTATTTATTCCAACTTAAAAAAATGGTAATTACGTATTAACGCCATCGCAGCAGAAGTTGCATTCGCTTTTTAGTGACAAGATATTGTAGTGGCGTTGTAAAATATAATTTGAATATATGTATTTTGTGAAGGGTCTGTTATATAACTTCTTGTTCTTCTTGGTGCCATATCCGCCTAGCGAATGAATTCTCAGAACCTCTTCGTTCGTTATTCTGTCAACCCAACTGAACCGCAGAATTCTTCGAGACACCCACATCTCGAAGGCGTCGATCTTATTCGAAGATGTTTCTGTTAAGGTCCATGCCTCCATACCGTAAAGCTAGACCGAAAATACATAGCATTTCACAATACGTATTTTTAACTCCAGGTTAAGATTGTGACTGCATAGCACGGATCTCATACGTATAAATGTTACTCTTACAGGTGCGATTCTTGTTTTTATGTCCCCCGAGTGGTCCCATTTCTCGTTCATGTTGCTTCCTAGATATGTGATGCGCTGTAATCTTTCAATGGCTATGTTGTTTGCGTACAGACCAGTATGTTGTGGATTTTCCACTTTGCTTATGACCATATACTTCGTCTTGCTTGCATTGAGTTTGAGATCACATGCTTCACCAGCTTCAGCTTTTCTGCTTAGTAAACTCTGCAGTCCATCAGGTGTGTCTGCGATCAGCAAGGTGTCGTCAGCGTACCGGATGTTGTTTATTGTTTCGCCGTTTACAATAATACCTTCTTCCATTTCGTGCAGGGTATCTTTAAATAGTTCTTCTGAATATACGTTAACAATAAGTGGTGACAAAATACAACCTTGATGTTCTCCACGTAGGATTTCGATTTTGTCAGTGTGACTATCCTCTACCCTGAGAGTCGCTCTCAGCTTCCAGTAAAGGTTTGCCGATTATTCGGATAACCTTGTCGTCCATTCCGGTGTTCTTAAGTATTTCAAGCATCTTCTGGTGTTTAACTGTGTCAAACGCCTTTTCAAAGTTTATAAAGCATGCATGTACGTTCTTGTTAACATCTCTGAATCGCTGAATGAGAACCTGAGCGGCAAAGAGGGCATCACTGGTTCCAAGACCACTTGTGAAGCCAAATTTAGAATGACCTATTTGTTCTTCGAGCTTGTGGTATATGCGATCGTGGATGACCTTGAGGAAGAGTTTAAGTGCATGGCTCATGACACTGATAGTTCGGTATTCTCCACATTTCATTTTTTTCGGTAAATTTATGAATGTTGACTTGAGCCAATCCGATGGAAAATTTCCGAAGTCGTAATTTTGATATTGCTTTACGGTATGGAGGCATGGACCATAACAGAAGCACCCTCGAAGAAGATCGATGCCTTCGAGAAGTGGGTGTATCGAAGAATTCTGTGGATCAGTTGGGTTAACAGAATAACGAACGAAGAGGTTCCGAGATACATCTACTGCACCTCGGCTGGTATCAATTTCCATTCAACTAATTTTTGAATTGTTTGGTCGGGATCTCTTAAAATATTCTGAATATTCGGAATGGACAAATAATTGCTGGAAGCCATTTTTGTATATACTTTACACAAACGTGTGACGCAGAAAAATTTAAATAATTTATAATATGTTTATATTAAATTTGGCACCGCTGACCCATTTAAATCTACATTATTAGTTATGTGACCAGTCGCACACGTCAGTTATTGTGTTGAAAATGTCATTTCTTTATTACAAAAACCCAAACATCTCTCCGATATAAGAAAAAATATTACACTTTCTAGTTATATAACATACCATTTACAAAATATATTCAAATTATTTTGTACAACGCCTATGTGCGCATGCAACTTCTGCTGTGGTGGCGTTAATACATAAGGACCGTTTAAAAATAGCACCACTCTATGGAAAAGTTTAAAAATAACTGGTTCAAAAAAAATTTCACTTATGTATCATAAATAATTTTTGTTTGAATCAAATTTGTCTCAAGACATTTTTATTTGAATTTAACCTGTTAGCTCTAAAGCAAAATTTATACGCTTGTATAATAAATAGTCCTAACTGTTAAAGTGTATAAAAATTGAATTCTACTTTTAATTGAACAGGCAGAGAAAAAAAAATTATTAAAAAATAGTATATTCACAGTGGGTTGTCAACCAGAGATCGTTTTTTTATCCCCAATTGAATATTTCACTAGATATTTTATTTAACTGAAAAGCAGTAGATAAATAATAAATATATTTTATAAATACCACGATGAATATAAAATTATAGTTATTTTGTAAATATTTGATTGTGACACAATTTGCGAA
Organism: Phosphuga atrata; assembly: GCA_944588485.1. Taxonomy (NCBI): domain Eukaryota; kingdom Metazoa; phylum Arthropoda; class Insecta; order Coleoptera; family Silphidae; genus Phosphuga; species Phosphuga atrata. The sequence goes on along the minus strand of OX155896.1, from coordinate 7,844,960 downwards.
AATTTAAATGGAATTTTTAACCAGTTTTCTTAATATTTTAAATAAAAACCATTTTCAATTACATAAAATCGTTTTGACAAATTCATGCAAACATTATCAATGCGTATTCAAAAATAATTTGAAAAATCGCATTTTTGCTAAGATTCAATAACATTTATTAATAACATTTGGACTAAAGTATAACAATATTTTAACTATATATATATATATATATATATATATATATATATATATATATATATATATATATATATATATATATATATATATATATATATATATGTATATATATATATATATATATATATATATATATATATATATATATATATATATATATTTATATATATATATATATATATATATATATATATATATAGAAGTTATTTTAGAACAGAGCATTGTCGGGTTTCTATTCAGTACATTAAATATTGTGCAATAGGTTTGTGTTGTGTGTTAGGTAGGGAAATGAAAAATGTAACGTTTCATAGGCGACCGAATTTTCGATAGAGAGAATCATCGGCTGTGTAATCTCACAAGCCGCCGCACACCATCAAAGCGGATCATCACCCATCGAACCAAAGCTGTCTTTTCATATTTACCCAGTTTTACATGTGGATATGCTAAACAGCTGGATCTATTAACACCTCAATATCTATCTACATACAAACGACCGATAAAACTAAATTTAGAATGCTTTCTCAATACCTTATTACATACAGAAACAAAACAAAAGCAAAAAGGAACTGAAGCGGTTTGGTAAGCTTATTATTACAATTTTTTATTGCCGGTGTGATATTTGCATTAAGGGGTTATGCCTAGTTGTAAGTTTAAAAAAAAAATATTTTTCCGGAATTTTTTGTGAAGAGGCATTTTGTTATATAAATACATCAAATACATGTGCATTAAGAGAATTTAATGTACTTTAAGACCCCGCTATTTTTTTTAAATATTGAGTTCCCTTGCTCCAATAGATGATCTCCTCCAGAAAATAAAGTACTTATTCCAAAGAAAAATAAATTTCCCGTTTAGTTTTATAAAAAGTAACGTTTTATAAAGTTCTTCAACTTCAACCTTTTATTCGCATATTTACAACAAATCATAAATCAATAGACCTTTTCATAGTTGACATTTTTTTGTGCACGTGCACACAAAAAAATGTCTACACTCAATTTCCGTCATGTTTTGGCACTTCATGGGCACTTGATGTATAATCAGTGAAAATAACAAAATGTGCCTGGAACTTTAATTTTCTGTAAAATGTACTATTCAGTACTTATTGTAATGTTAATATCATATTAATTTAAAATATATTTTTAATTTACATAAGAAGATTGTCTGAAATTTATTTAGGATCCTGTTTCATTTTGACGAAATCATTTTCTATGTATTATTGTAACAGATAAAGTTGGGATTTTGCTTATCAAAAATCAACAATTTCCAAACGATTTTGAATCCCGGCGCACTCATCATAAACGCCCAAAGCCATTTCGTGAAATCTTCGATTTATAAGGATTTAGTTCAAGTGTGTTGAATATATTATACTCTCAGTACTTACTTATCCCGTAAGAACTTGTTTAAAATTATTAATATTAATAGAAGAAAATTATTTGTTTAATATTTTTATATTTGTTTATTATTTGTTAAATATTATCTGAAAAAAAAGTCAGGAATGATTTTAGAAACGTATGGAAACCTGAAATCGATAAATTCATGTTTAGAATAATATATGACTATCTTACTATCTTATAAACGTATACTGCAGAAAATAGAGATTTACTAATATTTAATAAATACAGCGACAAAGATGCTTAGACAAACATTGTCAAACCGATAAGACTAAATAAATAATAATAGAGAGACAAAAATACTTAGATCAAACTAGACTGCGGTAAGTCAGAGGTTAAATTTACCTGTAATACTTTTCTAATTCACAAGACACAATAGATGCTTAGACAAACAGGCTTAGACCAATGAGACTAAACAAATAATATTAGGGAGACAAATATAGTGAAACAAAATTAGGCTACAGCAAATAAGAGATTAGGCTAGACGTATATATAAGATAAGATACGTATATTAAGATAATATATCTAACGACTAGCATGTTCAAAATGACCAGAGATACAAACATAGGCAATCATTTTTACAAGACTAGGAAGATTAGATGAACATTTATTTAGCATATGCCATTTAGACACATTTACAATAATGTAAGAAACTTATTGAATTTACAAACAAACATCAGGATTCTCTATATAGTCTATCGCTTCTGGAATTGCAGTCAGGAAATCATCGGGGCGGCCTTCGTAGGTTCGGCCTATTATTTGTCTGATCGGTTGAACCTCTCCGCAATCGCACGAGGAGGATGGTAATTTTCCTAATTTGTTTAGGAAGTATGCACATCTACCCTGTTAGGTCCTGATGCGATTTAGCGTGCACCAGGTTTTGCGTGGTAGGTTGAAACTAGGGGGTCTTTCTGTTATGCAGGGCATGGTGTTATTCGGCTGAGCTTCGGACCATTCCCTATCTGTGAATCCACCTATCTGTGATGTTAAATTTAGTTTCTGTGGCAATTCTTGCGGTCTTTGTTGGTGCTTTTCTAGAGAGTGGTAGGTTCTTGTTGGCGTCTTTAATATAGCTATGTATTGGAAGTTCCCTGTTGTTAAGTATCCTTTTGTATTCGTTTGTTAGCGTATTGGTTCGGCAGTGGAATTTGTTAGCCATTGGGTTGGGCTAGATTTTATTACGCCAACGATCATTCTCATGGTGTAATTGGGCGTCAACCTTTTTACGTGGGCGCTGTAGAGCCATGCTGGGGTGATGTACTCCGCTGCAGAATAAACAAGGCCTAGAGCTGACTCTATGTGTAGAAGCAGAAGCTCCCCATGTCGAGCCACAGAGTTTCTGGATAATATTGTTTCTAGTCTATAACTTTTCCGCGGTTTTAGTTAGGTGCTCCTTAAAGCTTAATGTTTTATCGAGGGTAACGACTAGGTATTTCGGATTTTGTAAGTGATGAAGCATGGTGTTATCAAGGTAGATGTTAAGTTCTCTCTTGGCCATCTTGTTTTTTAAATGATAGCATGTTAACTTAATTTTGGAAGCGTTAGGTTGTAGTCCCCATATTCGAAAGAAACTTCCCATAACTTCTAGGTCCGCAGATAGAATTTCTTCGGCTGCTTCTATTGCTTTTGTTTGGGTGATTAACGCCCAGTCGTCGGCGTAGCCAAACTTCGTTGATTTCGTTTTGGGCATGTCTGCAGCATATAAATTAAACAACAATGGCTAAAGTACTGATTACTGCGGCAGCTTTTGGGATTACTGATTTCCGGTCCTATTATCACCTGAAATACTCTGCCGTTAAGCATGTTATTTTTTAATTTCGATGAGAGTTTGCAGAGAATTATTCGTAGAAATTTATATATCATTCCTTCCCTCCATACGGTATCGTATGCTGCTGATAGGTCGATAAACGCAGCAGTACTCTTTGATTTTCCCTGTAAACCGGCTTCGACATATATAGTAATTGACAGCTCTTGATCGGATCACCTACATTTTGGTTTGAAACCGCTTGTTCAACTGGGATATATTTAAGTTTAACTGGGATTACTCTGTTGTAGATCATTCACTCTACTAATTTGTACATCGTCAATAACAACGCAATTGGTCGGTAACTTGTTGGTTAGTCTGATGGTTTACCTGATTTTGGAATGGCTATGATATTTGAGCGTTTGAATTCACGAGGGATTTCACTAGTCTGCAAGATGTTTGTAAAGAAGCGTGCTATGCAAATTTCTGCGTTCTTTCCGCGGTTATGAAGGAATTCAGGATGGATTCCATCTAACCCTGGAGCTTTCCCAGCTGATATTTTGTCGCCGGTGAAAGGACGAGCGTGCTCAGTTTCTCTCGATTCAGATTTAAGAGTTTTTAGATGTTCCTTTACCTCTCTTGTATAAGCTTTGTCTCTGGGTGCTCTGAATGTCGCCACAATGTGAGAGGCCACTGAATTTGGGCTTACGGGACCTTTTTGTTTTTGAGAAGGGTTTTCATCTCCACGTTTTCTAATTAGAGACCATACTTTCCGACTTGATGTTTGCAAGCTTAGATTTTTAATAGTTTCAGTCCATTTTTGTTCCCTTGCAGCATTTAGGCTATGTAGTAGCTAATCTACGATTTCTTGATCGCCAGTTTCGAGGAAGTTTTGATATTATGCCTCGCTATATTGAGACCAGCCAGGGATATACTCTTCCCGGTATCCTCTTTTAATGCACTTCTTAGCCGTGCTAATTACTGCTCCGACAAATCGGACGTAGTTTTTACTAATAGATGGTATCCATCCCAAGCATTTATCTAGTTCTGAATGGACTGTATTTAATGAAAAATTATTTACAGTTGACGTATCAAAGCGGGATGGTCCCGTTACTTACCTTCATGCTGCTCTCGTCTCCGCCCGTGGTTGAACGTTCTTCCGTCGCCTATTTAAGGAGAGGAAAATAGGAGGAATAATATATACAGGGAAATATACGGAGGAACACCCTTAAATTATATCGGTCTGGACGGGAGAGACCAAGTTCTGTTGAGAATTTTCTGATCTTCATACTAACTGGGCGATGCTGGCTGTGAGGGAATTCCTACAGTACTTTTCTTGTAGCTGCCAAATGGGTGTTATTATATTGTGTTGAGACAAAGCATAAGTCAGGGTTATATTCCCTATTCCATGCAGCTGATTTGAATATGCGTTTGTCTTTAGCATCAAAAATTAGGAGTAAGTGTTCGTCTTGGGCTCACCCGACCAGCGCATCCCCATAAACATCGTTTTCTCTATATTTCCACTGTTCGTGGTGGCTGTTAAACTCGCCTAGGTATGCAGCGGGGTAAGGGTATGTTTTAAGAACATCAAGTCCTTGTGGCAGGTTTATAAACTAGTAATGTTTGCAATTTTTATAGTTACGGTCTCTATGTCGTTTTTGGTCTATATGGAAGCAACAGATGCATTTCCTTTATAGCTTTTAACATAGGTAGCTGGGTCGTGTGCTCGGTGGTATGTTGCTCCCAGCAATTCGTAGCCTGGTATTTTTCCCCTTCTCTGTTCTGAAGTTCTTGTTCTGAATCGAAATGGTTTCGTGGATTGCTACCATATGAATATCGTCACTCTTTAGCAGATTTGATAAGTACTGGCTTGTAGCGTAGCTTATGTCTTCTATATTGATCTATCAAAGTCGGACTAAGGTTCCAATCTTTCTAGTCAAAGCGTCCTGAGAAGGACCATTTGCTTTGTTTTGAGTCATGATTATTGATTGATCAATTTAGTGAGCTGTTGGTTTAGTGTGTCATACTGTCAGAAGATCCTTACATTATCTGACTGCTAATATATGCTAGTCCATTTAGCGTTACCCAGGGTGCACCACGAGGAAGCGAAGTAGCTTTACACCCCCAGATAAAACAATCATAGACAGATAATACTAAGCAGATCAGATTAGACACAAAAAAAAAACTGGTCAGAAATGACTAGAGTGACGGGACCAAAGAGAGACTAGCGAATAGATGTCGACAGAGTAAGACTAGACAGACTTAATTAGGTGGATAAGATGATAGAAAGGATAAAATAAATGAAGCACCAGAGTTTCAATGAAAACTAAATAGACAAGAAAAGATAGACATGACATGGCACAAGCGACTAGATTTTTACGTGGGCATTACGTAGGCATTATGTAGGCATTTACGTGGTCTGTTAGAAAAGTATCCGACCTTTAGCCGGTAAAAAAAACTGGCATACTCGGAGCGTTGGAAACCTAATCACCCTCAAAGTAGTCTCCTTGGGACTCCACACACTTCTCCCAGCGGTGCCGCCATTTTTGGAAGCATTCTGAAAAAGCCTCTTTCGGAATCAACTTTAGCTCGGCTGTCGTTGCAGCCATAATGTCCTCTCTTGTCTGAAATCGCGTTACTTTCAATGGCCTCTTGACTTTGGGGAATACCCAGCAGTCGCAGGGGGTCATATCAGGAGAGTATGGAGCCTGTCGAACTAGAGGAGTCTGGTTTTTCACCAAAAATTGGGAACCAACTGCGAAGAATGTGCTGGAGCATTGTCGTGATGGAGGCGCCAATTTCCTGTTGACCACAACTCCAGTCGCTTGCTCCGCACAGCATCACGAAGGCGACGTAGGACATCCCTCATTTTACTTGTCGTCATTTTATTTGCATTGAAAAATCGACGACAGCACTATAGACTACGTCACTCGAACACTGCTCGACCGCAACTGATGCTATCTACAGGCGGGAAAAAATCACGCATGCGTACGAAGGTTCAAGGTCGACTCATGCAAGCGCGCTTGATTCAAATCCATCAGGTTTTCAAAATAAAAAATATGGTCGGATACTATTCCAACAGACCACGTAAAGACAAAACTAATTAGAAAAGAGTAGATTTATGAGGCTAGACAGACTAGACTAAGTAAAATGTACTTGACATCTCAATGTATTCGTCCAGTATATATTTGCTTGTGATTTGAAAATGTAAGCTGAGAAATCAATACTTGACCAACATTGGCGAGTTAGTTATAGACATAAGTAAACGCATAAAGTTAGGAATGCAAGACTAAAGACACAAGATTATAGGAACAGCACAAGAAAGACAAAACTAGACAAAAAATGACTATCTTTCTAGACACGCCCTAACCACGGCGTGTCTAGGTAGATAAAACGACGAGGAACTAGACAGATGAGGCTAGATTGACAAGGTTACACAGTTAGAGGGCCAACACTAGCCATGTACGACTAGATATACATACAAGCTATATAAGTCTAAATATACGATTCGACTGAAAAAACGAAACAGATCAGACTAGTCCGGCAAGACTACACACACAAAGTAGATAGGTCAGTCTAGACACACGAGAATAGTTAGTCAAAACTATGCAAGGAAAACTAAACCGACAAGACTTTTTTTGTACAAACAAGTTGTCTCTCTATAAACCAACTAGTCACTCCGAAAACGCTTGTCGCAAGGCTTCAGAGTGCTAGTTGTGTCTAACTAATTTTATTCTATTTGTGTGACTATAGTAGCTTTAGCGTCTACTTCTATGGTCGATAGTATGCTTTGTATAAATTTCTGTAACCTCTCACAAGTTTGTTTATCCTACAGCATATGTACAATGATTGTTCGTGTATTAAAGGAAGTATCTATGTTTCAATGTATCTATGTTTATAACAATCAAAAATTGTAAGGTGTGCTGTGTCTGTTGCACCACAGCAATCGCACAGGCTATCCGTTGCTCTTCCAATCAGGTGTCAAAAGATCCTGAAGCAACTGAGACCGGTTAGAAATTGTGTTATTTTATTCAGGTTGGTCTTTGTTTCCAATTAATTTGCCCACAATGGTGCACCATATAGCATCGTTGATTGCGCTACAGTGCCCAGTAACTTGCGTTTAGAGTTTTTGGCTCCTCCTACGTTTGGCAATATTTCCTCCATTGCTGCGAGTTTTTCGACCTTATCCTGCAGCCTCAGTAAAGTGTGCAACGAATGTTAGTTCTTTAGCAATTATATTTAATGTGTGGTTTGGGGACTCATTCTGTGCTTCCTACTTTAAATTTTATTGGTTTTTGTTTTCTTTGTCCTGACAGTAGCACTGCCTCCGTTTTCTCGGGCGCCAATTTTAGTTTCTTGGTCACAATCCACTATATTACTGTATCTATTACACGATTTGTTCTACTCATTATTGCTTGTTCAGTTTTGGCAGTCACAACAGGCGCTAAGTTGTCTGCAAATCAAATTAATGTGGCGCCCTATGGCAGTTTCGTTTTCAGGATGTAGTCGTATAAAAGGTTCCACAGTGTATGACCCAATATAGAGCCCTGAGGAATCCCACAACTTACTTCTATTTCGGCAGTCTCATTTTGGGCTTGCAGCACTAATTTCCTGTTGGTTAGGAGACTTTTTATCATCCGTAACAGATACGGAGCTATGCGTCTTTTTGTCAGTTCACCCATTATTTTTTCTAAATTAGCTGTATTAAACGAATTACGCACCTCAAAAGTTATTCTTCTTCTTCTTCGTTTTCTCTCTTTTCAGAGAGGTCGTGATTATGGTTTACTCTTTTGCTGTCGCTCTTCGTATATTATCCCATCTTTCCATGTTTCCGGATTCCCTAGTGGCTTGTGTTATCGTGCTGTTGGTGGTTGCCTTGATAGTGTCGGTCCATCTCATCGGCGATCTACCTCTTTGTCTTTTTGCTTCCATTTTCCCCTGTATCACCAGTTTTTCTAGGTTGTTATCATCTCTTCTGTTAATGTGACCGAAAAATTTTAGGATTCTAGTAAAGACAGTCTGTTACAGTCGCCGGGGTTCATTTATTTCTTTATTAATAGATACGTTAGTTCTGTGAGCAGTCCATGGGACACGTAGTAGTCGCCCCCAGCACCACATCTCACATGCATGAAGTTTTCGTCTATCCTGTTTTTAACTGTCCATGATTCGGAACCATATAGTAGTATTCTGAATAACAGTGTTTTTATTATTTGCTTTTTAGAGTTTAGAGTTTTATCACCATCTATCCATGTTCTTTGTTCATTTCACATCTTCTGTTTATTTCTATTGTGCAGCACCATCTTTTGTAATAAGTGCTCCTGGGTTTATATATTGGCTGCCGACCTCGTATCCATCTATATGTGTTATGTCCGTATTATTGTTGTTGCCTCAATCTATAATCATAATTTTTGTTTTGCTCATGTTGATTTCCAGTTAATAGCTCTCATAGCTTTCTGTTTGCAATTTCTGCACCAGGCCTATAATTTCTTCTGCAGTTGATTCTAGCAGGACAGTGTCTTCGGCATATCGCAAGTTGTGTATGGGTGTCCATTAGGGTGGAGCGAAATATTTTTTTTGAGTTGTGAGTGATCTAATAGTGAAAAATCGGTGCCTTTTAAAGTCAAATTAATCCGTGCAAAATATTATTTGATTTCATTCATAGTAATAGCCTCCGCAACGTCATTGAATTTTTGAAAAAAATGTTTCTTAGACTAATTGAAATTTTAATATTATAACGACTTTCAGACGCTGACGATACCGGAGAAGTACTATCTTCTATAACAGATAACGAAGTATTAAGGCTGTAGTTGGGCGGTCGATTTTCCTACGTTATCGAAGACCTGCGAAGGGTATGGTGTATCAGATAGAGGAACAGCAGCGATTGCGTCATCTGTTTTATTCGATATTCGGACATCGAGGGCATTGACAGACATAAAGTACGAAGAGAGAGAACTAAAACTAGACAAAAGTTAATGAAGGAGATCCCAAAACTATCTGCTTAAAATTTTGATGTGAGAGAAGACAAAACGTTGAAGTTTATTAAAAAAGGTGGTAAATGCTACAGGACTATGACATTAGAGGAGCACATCTCACTAATTCAAGAGCCAGGATCTATTTACATGGGGTACGTAGTACTTAACGTTGGTTCAGCTAAAGAAATAGAAACTGCGATGACAAGGTTTCTATCACATGAAGGAATTCCCCAGCATCATCTTATGGCAATCGGTTGTGATTGTACCAATGTAAATACTGGCAGGTATGGGGGTTTTTCCTTTTTTCAAGATTTTTTTTAGTTCAATTTCCTTTGAGACACTTGATTTTTCATCTTGACGGGGGTACTGCGGGGCTTACACTGGGACATTAGGGAAAGCACTTCAGACTTGTGAACAAATGCTTGTTAAAAAATTGCTGCACATTGAGGGAGAATTGCTTCCAGAAATGGCTCAAGATTTAAGTACAGATCAACAGTACCTTTACGAGATTGTCTCGGAGGTACTTTCAGGTGATTTCCCAGAAAATTTGGTAAGCAAATCTCCAGGTAAAATGTCACATGCCCGTTGGCTCATACAACACACGTGCCAACCGAATACTACATTTTTTATGTAACAACAGAGACACCATCAGAAAACTAGACAACTTTGGCTACATGTGTTTGGCTACAATTTTACGCACCATCTTCGTTATACATTAAAAATAAACCATCATGTAAGAACATTTTAACATAATTAAGGCCTCCAGGTACCTGTCAGAGGATCTAAGAAAGGTTATTGATTCTGTGATTCAACGCAATGGTTATTTTGCACATCCTGAGAGCATACTCCTTGCAATGATAACTGATGGCAGGAAGCACATTCGAGAACTAGTAGCCTGGCGCATATTAAAGGCTCGCAGGATACCTCAACCTTCAGCACCTAGAATGTTTGAAGTGCCGCCTATAAATTGTAATGCTTCAATGCTACATATATTGATTGATTTAATAAATTGGCAAAAAATATTAACTGAACCACCGATTCTGAACGACCAAGAAATTCAGTCTATTGTGGAATCAGGTGGCAAGGGTGAAGTGTTGTTTTTAAGGCTTCCATGCCATACTCCAGCTGTTGAACGGGCTTTAAAATTGACGACGATAGCTCTCAATGCACAAAAAAGTCACTATTAGAATCAAGGAACGAAATGCCTAAATTTGACACAAAAAGAGATTTTCTGGCAAATTAATTGTTTTTTTTTAATATATTTATAAAAACAATTGTTGTATTTTTGATTAAAGGTGATTTAATTATATATTGCGTATCATTTATCACCCATTTATCATTAAATTATGCTTAATATTTGGCCATAACTGTACTTGACTTTTATCATTAAATTTGAATTTTTGAGGTCCGTGCGGAGGCAGAAGATATTCAAATTAATTCAAAAATTATATTTATTTTAACTTTAATATAATGCACCAATGGGCCTATTACAACTTTAAATCACGAAAAAAATATTTTTGCATACATCAGTGCTCCACCCTAGTGTCCATCCTATAACTATACCACCATTCCAGTTTTCTAGCACTCTTGTCATTATGTATTCTGTGTATATATTGAAGAGGATTGGTGAAAGTATACATCCTTGTCTCGCTCATTTTTTGAGGCTGCATTGATTTAAGTAACAATCTATTCGTACTCTTGCCTTGCTATTTTTTTTTATAGTTTTGTAATAATCAGTTTAGATGATGACGGACTCCCATATCGCGTAGTATGGTCCACATTTTTTCCCATTTTATACTGTCAACGGCTTTACGATTGTCAATGAAGCACATGTAAATTGATTTATTGATTTCTCGGGCTTTCTTAATGATCCTTCTTAGGTTGCAAATTTGTTCACGAGTGTCTCTTCGTTTGACAAATCTAGCTTCCTGTGGTGGTATTTGCTATAACAGGAATGGTTTTAGTCTTTCATTAATAATTTTGAGGAGTATCTTGCTGGCATGTGACATTAGTGTAATCATCCGATAGTTTTCGCATTTCTCTTTCGTACCTTTTTGTGTAATGGTATAAATATCGATTCTATCCAGTCGCCAGGCCATTGTCCGATATTCCGTTGCATATTTTATGTAGTATATGGACACAACTTTCTCCCATTGCTTTAATGATTTCGATTGTAATGTTATCTGCTCCTGGAGATTTAAGGGGCTTGAGTTTTTTATGGCATCCTTTATTTCTTCCTTTAGGATAGTTGGTTTTTCCTCCATATCTGGTTGTTTGTAGTTGTCTGTTCTTTCGTGATCGGTGAATAGTTCTTCACAGTATTCTTTCTATACTTCCAGTCTTCGTCTATGTGTGTTATTTTGTAACTATTTTTTATCTTCGTTTGTATCTCCAATCCTCACATTAAAATCTCCTATTATAATAGTTATTTCTCTATTTGAGATTTTCTGTAGTGTTGTTTTAAGTTCTCCGTAAAACTTAAATTTCTTCCTCGTTTGGGTCGCTGGTAGCTGCGTATACTTGGATTATATTTAAGTTAACAGGTTTCGAGTGCATTTTGATGGATATCAGCCTGTCATTGATGGCATTATATGCCATTAGGCTTTTTGCTATTGATGGTGTCATTATAATTGCTGCTCCGTTTCTGCTGTTGGATATTCCCGTAATGTACCCCCCCCCCACCCCCCGCGGATATCCGATTGTCTCCGGAAAATTTATCTTTGAGTAAAGTCATTTCATTTTCGTGGGAAAATAGTAATTGAGGTGGGTTCCCGTTGCCTCCCTCAATTTGGTGTTATAAAGGATTTAATCCAGATTTAGTCCAGTGTTGAGTAAATATAGTTATCCCGCCAATGTTTGGTCGCCAGAGCCTCGTTAGTTATCTAGCAGGGGGCACCGCGTGCAGGTGAGGTTGACATTTGTATGGCATTTTGGTGTTGATCGGTGTTATTTTGGCACTTGGCATGTGTTACTGTGATGCCCTATTTACCAGCATCTGTGGAATGTCGCCAATTGAAGTCTTTCTCTTATTCTACAATGTACCCAGCCAACTTTTATGCAATCCTTCTTTATTTCTGAGTTCTTTTGCCTTTTTGTGGGAGCAAGACAGTCGCCAGCTGGGTCTCATGGTAGGCTCTCTGAGGTTTTTAATGTCTATTTGGATTTTGAAAATTTCTACTGCTTCTTGGAGGGCTACAATTATTTCCTCATTGGTGGTGACTCAGTCCAGGTCTCTAATATTTACTGTGATGTTGTATGTATTTTTGGCGCGGCTCTTTACATCCGGTAATTTTTGTTTAATTATTTTTTTATAAGGCTTTCAGACATTCCTTAATTAACTTCCAGTATTAACCATTTCTGGTTGGACCGACAAGACTAGCCAGGCAAGACAAAAGACTAGACTGCCAAGACTAGACATACAGGACTACACGGATAAGGAGAGCCATGACTAGGCAAACTAGACTAGACAGACAAGCGTAGATAGGCAAGACTATGCAAAGAAAACTAGACACTCAACACTAAAAAGACAAAACTCGACAAAACTCGACAAAAAAGACCTGGCAGACATAAATAGGTATACTGGAGACAAAATACTAGAGAATCACGATAAATTTGAGAAGACTACGATGAACAATATTCGGCAGGCAGACTACATAAGCCAATGTAGACAAAATAGTTTAGATAGACAATTCTGTAAGGATAATAGCAGATAGTCGAAATTAGACACACAAAACTAGAGAGATCAGACTAGAGAGACCGGACTAGAAGGACGAGACTAAACGGAGAATTTTAGCCACACAAGAGTAGATAGTCCAAACTAATGAATCAAAACATGACAGATTCGTTTATTGAGACTACGCAAGTAAGACAGGACTAGGAATGCAATTCGCGTGTTTTCTCGAGTTACACAAAACTATAGATAGAAGTCTAAAGCCAGAAGTTTAGACAGAATATACTAGAGAGACCCGACTAGATGGACGAGACTAAACGGACTATGTTAGCCAGAGAAGAGTAGATAGACAACTCAGAAAACAAAACACGACGGAGAACTTTATTTAGACTACGCAAGGAAGAAAAACTAGACAAGTCAATGCTCGCATTTTCTCGGGTTATACAAAACTATAATCTAAAGAAGCAAGTTTTGTGCGACAAACTAGATTCTCATGGCAAGGTTAAAGGTTGCCCTATACTGAAAAGTTTTGATTAAAAGGATTATATTAGTTATTATAGGAGCAAGTCAGAAACCGTGTTAGACTTATTATTAGTTTGATTAAGTTATATGATAATACTTAAATTTGTAAAATTTCAATAAAAAAAACTTTGTAGGTATTTTTTTTTAATCTGTACGGGATATAAGTAGTACTTTTCAATTCTTACTTATTTATAACTTAATAATGTTTCGCCTAGTGCCTACAGCTGAATCTTTAAATTGTATTGTCTTTTTTAAATTCAAATTTAGTTATTTGATAAGATGAAATCAATAATTTGTACTTTTGGTGCGCAACGTTGCTAATTAATTGGTGATACTGTATTGATGAATGATAATATATGATTGATGATAATATAACTATACAGGCAAGAAATGGAGAATAGTTTATAGAATTCTAGTAATTTATACTGATAAAGCTAAATTAAACGAGATTGGAAAGAAAACTGAAATTAATGGGATTTTTAAAAAGGCAAACAGAACTAGATATACAAGCCTAAGAATATTTAACAGACTGGCTGAGACAAAATAAAAAATACTCTTATTTTATAACTAATTTGAATTATATTTTTTAGCATTTGTTAGTAATTAAGAATTAATTTTTAATATTAATATTTTCTGTCATAATTACCGAGAACTAATAACTAATTATGTAAAATTTTTCATCGATTATTCGATGGTTTAACCATTATTTACGGAATAATGTAATGGGGTGGAATTAGTAGAGATGAGGGATATTGTTTGCCAGAGGGATTGCGGCTAATGATCCATTTTGTTCCGGATATACTCAATCGGATATAAATGAACTCATCTGATCACTGATTGATTGATCAGATGACAACAAATTACTACTTATAACTCCCTTATTACTGCTTTCAACATCAAATTAATCCAATCGTTCACTAATTCTCATAATCGCTAATTCTGATCGGAATTCATTTGTGTAACAAAATTGTTTCAATATTATAATAAATATGAATCTCATTGTTAACCAAAATAGATATTTAAAAAACGTTTAGGTTGGAGATTCAATTAAACTTTCGATTTGATTATGATGTGTTTGTTATAATGTTATCGATTTTATTGAATCTTCAAATCAACTTTTGTGAGTAGTATAATACATGTGCTTTAGTTTCTGATCCTACCGTTAACCTCAATAATGGGAAAAAAACAAATACCTTGTCAGAATTAATGTGATAAAAAATATACACATATTCTCCTAATGTCCACATAATAGGTGAACGTACTCTCATGCGTATTTCTTTAGTTTTACATCAAGACGTATTTACATCAATTTGTAATTTTAAATGATAGAAAGACAGCATACTAAACTAATGTACTAATCTCAAACCGACACAGTAGCGCCATCACTAATTTTCAACTCAATCAAATAAAAATATATTTATTACAGTATAGATGTACAGAAAACATATGTGTAAAAGTCAAATGGTTAGAAAAACAAAAACAAAATAGCAATATAAATAATAAAAAATAATAATAGGAAGTAATTACAGTAATTGAACTGATTATATTTAAGAAAAAATGACAAAAATAATCCTAAAGTAAGTTGAAGAATTCCTGTAGGCTATATATTGGGCTATTGTAGGCTATTCCTTCAACAAAAATAGTTTTTTTCTAGAAACAGTATGGGATTTTTCTTCTGTCATGCTCGCTGGTAGCTTATTATAAATGAAAACTCCATAGACGGTTGGAGATTTGCTACTGATTGTAAGATTGATTTTAGGAGCATACAACTTTCTATGTTCTTGTGTAATGGTTATGTTTGTCCATGTTTCCATGTCCATGTTATAAGTTGGCTTTGTTCTTGTGGATTAGGCAGGCCACTTCCAGAATAAAAAGACTGACGATTGCTAGAATCTCCAGTTCTGTAAAGTGAGTTCTACATGAAACTGTTCTAGGAATACCCATTATTGCACGGATCACATTTTTTGAGCAATTAAGTTTTGGGTTTCAGTTTTGGGAGAGGCTCCCCATACTGAAATACCGTAGGATAGTATTGACTGAACTTCAGCGAAGTAATAGATAAGGATGTCAGATCTATCCAACGTAAGAGCCAACGTAATCTTCTGATTGAGTAAGCCTTATTATCCACTCTTTTACCTAAGTTCTCAATCTGCAAATTCCATGTTTCGAAATTCGGAAACTCGGGAGCTTCTTTGAGTTTGAAAAAATACGTATTCTGTTTTGCTACCATTAAGTAACATATTGTTACTGGAGAACCAGTTTACGATTTTGCTTAATAGTTTGTTGGCTTCTATTTGAGTCAGATTTCTTGAAATCTCCGATACGAGAAAGCTAGAATCATCTGCATATGTCTGCTAGATAGAGAAGGAATAAAGTAGGGGAAAGGACACTTCCTTGCAGAACACCTACATTTGTACTTGCCGGTGCAGATTTAAACGTTTTATTCATGATCGTGATTTCCACACATTGCCTTCTCTCTCGGAGAAATGATTTTATCCAATTATGCGATTTACCTCGCATGCCCATTGTATATATTTTATTTAATAATTGTTGGTGAGACACGCAGTCGAAAGCCTTAAAAAGTTCACAAAAAGTCCCGACTGGATGTTTTCCTTCACCAACTTCTTGTAGAACCTTGGAATAGAATTCTATAATTGCCGTAGTTGGAGATTTTCCTCTACGGAAGCCGTGCTGTTCCTTGGGGATCAGATGATTTTTCTCTATAAATGAAGTAAGCCTATGGAGCATACAGTATTCCATCACTTTAGACATTACAGATAATATCGCAATTGGTCGGTAGTTATTTAGAATTGTTTTTCCCCTTTCTTGTAGATCGGCACGATTTTGGCGGTTTTTAGTATTTCTGGAAACTCTTCCGTACAAACGAATAGTTTAATAGGACGAGCTAACTGATCTACGTATTGCTAAAATATATTGGGAGTAAATCTAGGCCACATGTTGATTTCTTTTTTAATTTCCCTTTTATAAGCGAGGTGATTTCATTCCCTGAAAAATCCTCCAGATACATGGTTTCGCTATTGAAAGAAATATGTTGGTTTGATATGCTTGATGGAGTAATGATTTTGTTATTAACTGCCGAGCTTGTAAGACGAATTCATTGAAAAGAGTAGATATTCTCTCCGAATCGTCTATGTTGGAGCCATTGTGGTTTAAATGGATCTCTTCTTTTCTCGTAGTCTTATTTGTCTGCTGGTTGCTAATCTTCCAGACTGTCTTCTGTTTGCATTCCGAGGTCTTTACTAATTTGCTGAAGAATTGTTTTTTGAGCTGTGTTAAATAGAAGCCGTAGCATTTTTTTATATAAGTATACTTCTCGTAAGAAAGGGTACTTCTTCTGGAGTACAAACAGGTCTTTTAGATCCCTACTTGCTCTTTTAGCATCATTGGTTATCCAAGTCTTTTCTCTGCGGTGAACTTTCACTATAGGAAAGCATCTGTTGAAGTGATAGTACAGCGTGTTAAGGAAATATGTGCATTTGTCGTTTATATTAGCTGCCTTATATATCTTTGTCTATGATTTCTCTTCTATACTTTGAGCAAATTGTTATTTATATATTTTTCTAAATTTTCGTTTAAAGTAGTAAGTATCTGCTTTAACGGTTACATCTCTGCTGAGAACAACGATTCTATCTTCAGTTATAGTCGAGTCAGAAACGGACGTCGAAGTTTGACTGAAATTAACAAAAATTTTGTCAATGAAGCTTCGATAAGTTGATGTTATTCTGGTATATTCTCTAACTTGTTCCTCCAAACCATAGGATATCATAAGGTTTATTAAATTAATTTTTACTTTTGAATTTCCAGTGAAATTAATGTTGAAGTCTCCAGTAACAACTAGTTTTCTTGATTTATTAAAATACTGGTGACGTACGCAATCGAGCATAAGCATAAAGGTTGCTACACAGCCATTTAGTGGCCCATATAAATGAAATATTATGGTCGATTCTCGGATTTCCAAACGATTCCATAGATTTCTATGTGTTTCTCGATTGATTGAATTGGTATTTCTTCTACGGTGATCCTACCTTCATCCAAAGTATTTCTACTCCAGATTGCGACACCTTCTCCTGTAGATATGGATCTGCAAAAGGAACTAATCAGCAGTGCAGATATAGACGTTTCAGATTTTCGTGACTGACCCAAGTTTCTGTTAGGCAGATAAAGAACGGATTTATTTCATCAATTAAAATTTCCAAATGTAGGAGTTTGTTGTTAATAGATTGGATATTCATGTACTTATATTATCATGTACAATATTTTCAGTTATTCTATCTACAGGAAAATTAATTATTTTGTTAATTTTCCTTCTCCAGGTTCATAAAAAAAAAATCGATTTATGTGCGTATAGTTTCTGGGCCATAGTTCTGGTTTCTTGATATCTTCGAGATTTTCTAGAGGGAGTGAAAGTTTATAGAAAGAATATTCGTACCTATCAGGGAGCTGACATAGGGTTTGACTACAATTTGGTGATTGCATCGATGTATGTGAAACTGAAAACACACCACAAACAACAGCAACATGGGCACGCAATGCAGTATGATCTACAAGCATTAAAGAAAAATCCTGAAACTTGTCAATATCAACTGTAATTGAGGAACAGATTTGACGTACTTGATGAAGCAGGAGAAGTTGATGAAAGTGAAACTACAGATATTCATAGACTGTGGAAGGATCAAGTAGGTGAATCAAAAATTAGCTAAAACCTCACTACCAAAAGTGGAACGAAGGAAGAAGAAATGGTTCAAACGACACATGCAGAACAATGTAGAAGCTAGCAACACACCAATGAAAGCATGGCTACAGGACAGGAAAAATGAAGAATTATAATAGCACTACAGGGAGACACAAATAGAAACAAGCATAACCTAACGAAAAGAGAGGAAACTCTACCTTAAACACACATTTGATGGAGCATTGAGAATGACCA
This sequence comes from Phosphuga atrata, assembly GCA_944588485.1. Classification (NCBI taxonomy): domain Eukaryota; kingdom Metazoa; phylum Arthropoda; class Insecta; order Coleoptera; family Silphidae; genus Phosphuga; species Phosphuga atrata. The sequence goes on along the minus strand of OX155896.1, from coordinate 7,826,536 downwards.
GAAAAACTTCCGTAAAGTATACGGGACAGTAAATAACATTATGAAAGGATATCAACCGCCATTGTCAGTTCTTTGCGACAACATTGATAACATCATTGCAGGAATAACCCACATTTTACAGGCATGGAAAGAGTGGTTTGACCTACTTCACTTACTGAACTGCCCTGAACCAGAGAACAAGCTGGAGAAAAACAGACGTTCAACCGTAGAACCTTTCATCAATTATCCCTTATATGAAGGGGTAACCTGCAGTCCGAAGAAACTGAAAAGACCACAAAGCTGCTCGTTCTAATGGTATACCAGTTGAATTACTGAAATATGGGGGTGAGAAACTCCATAAGAAACTGCATCAGTTTATCCTAAAAATATGGCGAGAGGAAGAAATACGGGATGAATGGAAGGAAGCAATTATTGTCCCAATACATAAGAAGAGAGGTACGCGAAACTGTAGAAATTACGGAGGAATGTGAAATTAGAATTAGAATGTGGAATTAGAACGTAGAAATTACGGAACAAAATGGAACCTACCTGTCACAGCTTAGGAATTACTGTCTCACATTATATTACCACGACCAATTTCATACGCCGAAGACATAATAGGAGACTATCAGAATCGTTTCCGTAAAAGCAGATCTACAACAGACAACATATTTTGTATCAAGACATTCAATGAAAAAGTTTGAGAATACAACAAAAACGTCCATTACCTAATCATTCATTTCCAAATGGCCTACGGCTCAATCCACAGAGAAACAGCGTGGGAAATCATGGCAGAATACGGAATCCCACAGAAATTAATCAGTTTGGTCAAAATTTGTACGGAGAAGACAGTGAGCAGGGTGACACACTGTGGCTCAATATCAGGCAGTTTTGAAAACAGAACTGGACTAAAACAAGGTGATGCGCTCTCCCCACTCCTCTTCAATATTGTTCTGGAACAATTAATTCGGAAAACCAAAGGAGCCACAACCAGAGACCTTGCAGATAACTGTAACAAAATCCTGGCATATGCAGATGACGTAGTATTAATAGGATGTAACCGAAGAAAATTGAAACTCCATTCAGGAAATTAAATGAAACCGCTGCTAAAAGTCTAAAGGTCTAGCTAAAGGTCTAGGAAAAGTTCTAGGTAAGATCTAAGGTCAAGGACAAGAACTGACTGACAAGACAGAATATATGATCATGCAGAGAGAAAACATGACTACAGATCCACACAATAACCTTAATATAGACAATTTCACGTTTAAGAAAAATCCATACCTCAAATATCAAATACCTCGCTGTCTATATAAATGACTGCAACAGAAGATAAGTTGAACACCAAATTAGATTACAGAACGCAAACAAAGCTCTTTTTTCCCTGCAGAAATTACTTTCCTCCAAACTGCTGACCATAAAAACCAAACTACAGCTATACAACACGATCATCAGAGCAGTACTGCTATACGGAGCCGAAACATGGAGTATCGCCAAATGGGAGCAACGTCAGCTTACAGTCATCGAAAACAAGGTGTACAGGAAAATTTGTGGACCCACTTTTGACCAGGAAACTCAAAGATGGGTTCGCAAACCATCAGCTGTACAAGTTAGCCAATCAATCCAGGGTAGTGAACATGATGAAAGCTAGGCGGCTGCAATGGGCAGGACATGTGATCAAAATGGATGTTTCCAGAATAGTTTTTGAAATCTATACGAAGAAGATAGAAGGTTCAATACCCCCTGTAAGACCGAGGAATAGTTGTCAAGTTGAAGTCACCTCTGACTGCAGACAGATGGGCGTCAGTGGATCGGAGGATGCGGCGCTGGATAGGAAGGACTGGATGCAAATAGTGAGAGCGGCACGGGATCGTCGCGTCCTAAAAAGCCAACGGAGTTAGTGAGTGTGTGCAATTTTCAATTACAACACAAAGTTTTTAAATATCGGTTATAAATATCTAATTAATATTTAATTTCAAAATCCCTGTACAAAATGTCGATAGTCTATTTTGTTTCCTGTATTGAAAAACATAAGTTTAAAATAACTAATTGTAGTCTCAATATCGCCATATTATACAAGAAAGGCAATGTTATTTAAGGAATACTTGTGTAAGAAACACTGAAAACAAAACAATTTGCAATTTGGCCAACTAGTCAAAATCAGTTTCTTGTCTCCCTTAAAGTTTCAAATTCTGGAATTAACTATTTTTGCACGTAGGCCAAATTACTACTTTTCTTCTAGTAGTTATTGCAAATATTATTGCATTATATTCACAACTTATTTTTATAATTATTCATAACTATACCCGTAGTGGCGAGAGAATGCATCTCATCTCGACGTGTTCTGCGCATATCCCCACATTATTCCGAGACGGCGGAGTTTAGTTGTTTCTTATCTCAAACTAACCTGCTATATTCGTACCAGAGACAAGTATCTAAAGTGACTCGTACCATACCGGCGGGAGAATGAATCTTGCCTGGACCAGTTTAGCATTGTTCTGCGCATCCCCCACATTATTTCGAGTGCGCGGTGTTTAGATGTCCTGACTGACTAACGCATATTTCTTAACCCCTTGACATCCGAATAAAATGCGCGGTAACGTGTCCATATACATGTGATCTTAACACATATCCATGACGTATTAGAGACGTCATCGTATGTCAAGGGGTTGCGTTATGTCGGCGCGTCCCTTGCCCCTCATACCTCAGGCAGTATAGCAGCATTCTCTCGCCAGTTCGAGTTACCTTATATATAGATTAGATAGTTCGAGTATGTATAAATTTTGTTATGGCCTATTTATTTCTATGTAAATATGGATTTAAATATAGATGTAAATAAAAACGTGGGCGGAAAAAAGGAGCTTTCTCCAGTGGAAAAAAAATAAAAAAGGAAAGGTGTCTTTAAAAAATATACATCGATTTTTCTCAAATTGATTCTCGAATAGATATTTTAATATTAATGGTTAATATATAATTTTTGCATTGACTATTAAAATGTAGGTAGTATATATGCTGGATTAATAAAATATGGAAATGTTAAACAATAAATTATGAAATTCAAATTTATAAGAAAGTTCCAACTGTAGGAATGTTTGGAAGTCTGAGGAAAGTAACAAAAAATTCATTCAAACTCTTACCTACTTTTGAATAAAATATATATTCTTTAAAATACATTACGCACAAAATTAGGTTCCTAAATATTGGATATTGTTTAAAGCGACTATAATTCTACTTTTTTGAAAAGTTTGATTAAAACATTTTTGAGATTTTATTTACCTGGAAAAAATTGTCATTATAATACTAGAGAGAGAGAATGTATTTATTGTATACTATATACATTATACAAAGGGCTATCGACCACAAAGTGCTTCTGTCCGGTAATACAATTTAATTTAAAATGGAAAAAAAGTATGTACATGTATGTACTTAAGGTATTTTTATTATGATTTATCCATTATAGACAAATATTGTCTGCTGGAAAATAAACTTATTATTATTATTATTACTATGGTTTTACTATGGCAGCTGTTGATGTCTGTCTAGGAGTTTTGGATCTTGGGTGAGTTCGTATAGAAGATCGTTAGGAGGATTATGTAGGATGTTGTTTGGATGTCTTAAATTCGAGATCAGTAATGAAGGTTCCTTTAGCTACTTCCAATATATTTAGTGTTCTGTCGTTAGCATTTGAGAATAATATATTTCCATAGTCAAGGAGGAGGCGGCAGGTGGCTTTATAGATTCTAGCTGCCATTTTGATGGAAATGCCTTTGCTTCCATGGGTTAAGCCACGGAAGTATTTACTTCTTGTTATTATTTTTGTCTTTCGTTGTTTCGCGTCGTTTGTGAATTTCATTTTGTTGCCGAAAATCATGCCTAAGTATTTGATTTGAGGAGTGGGTGTTACGTCGATGGTGGGTAAGTGTATGCGGGGAGAGCTGGAAGAGATTCTGTGGTTAGAAATGATGAGTTGGCATTAAGATCGATTAGCGGAGAGTCTCCAGCGATTGAGCCATAATATCGTTTTGTCAGTTAGGGCTTGGAGCTCGTAAATGTTTTTTTGAGGTTTTTGATATGGGAGACGAGAGTGGTGTCGTCGGCTTATTGTAGGATGTAGGAGTAGAGGTTGATGTGCAGTTTGTCGTCGGAGTGATAATTTTATATGTTGTAGCAGTATAGGTTATAATGTAGTGGGGAAAGAAGAGAACCTTGGGGGAGATCTTTTGTGTGGGATAAATTGGGAAGAAAGATGGCTGTGTATTTTGATTTGGAAGGATCTCTTTGCAAGGAAATCTTTGATTAGGTAGATGAGGTAAGATGGGATATTGAGTTGTTTGATTTTGTAAAAGAGTCCAGCGTGCCACACAGTGTCGAAGACTTTGCTCATATCAATGAATAGGGCAGGTAATTGTGGGTGTTGAAGATATGAAGCCTGTAGGTTATTGGAAAGGACGAATAAAGGATGAGTAGTAGAGTGGTAGGGATTAAAACTAAATAGATATTTTGGAATGGTGTTTACTATGATGCTAAGGAGTCTGGTTTTAAGGATTTCTTCTAGGATTTTGTAAATAACTGGTAGTAAAGTGATGGGTCGGTAGCCATTTGCAAAGGAATGATTTTGTCCAGGTTTGGGGATGGCGACAATTATTTCGTTTTTCCAGCACTTGGGAAACGATCTCTTGTGGAGACAGATGTTGAACAATTTAACAATGTGTTGGTGCGTTTTATCAGGCAGGTTTCCGATTAAGGATTTTTTGACAAGGTCTGATCAAGGGAAACTATTTTTTCCATGGAGAAGGGCGGTTAGGTATTCGTCGTATGTTATTTCATCAAAGTCCGTACTGTCGCAGTTAAAAAGTTGTCGGTCCAGGTATTTTCTCTGCTGAGGTTAGTATTGTCATAGTAGTGGGGGCAGTTTGATGAGACGGTGGTGGCCTATTAGTAAAGGTGTCGGATTTCGGAGCCGCAAGTATCGGGTTCAAATCCTGGACATTGTGAAAAATAAGCCACCGTTATCCTGTAGGTGGCTCTGGCAAAGTCATCGCAGTAAAAATCTGCCTCGAAGCCCCCCCGATCAGTGGCTCGCCATCCACGTTAAAAACTGTAAGAGGTCCCCTACACTTGTGTCTAAGATCAAGCCACAAAGCACAAGTGCAGGCCGTGGAAGGAGGCCAAGGCCCGTCCAGGGCTGTAGCGCCATGGGTTTCAAATGAGTTTTCAGAATGATCGGAGAATAGCAGAGTTTTTTCGGAGTCGGTGGGGTAGAGTAGGTTGTTGAAGGAGATATCGGGGATATGGAAAGATGAGATGAAAGCTGGAAATTCGTCGTTTTCAATTTCTCGGTAAACGTTGAAACATTGGTGTGAATAAGGTTGATTTTCGTGGTATATTGGACAGGGGAAGGGGGGCAGTTAAGAAGTATAGAAAATGAGATTGCCAGGTGATCGGAGCAATCTCTGGGGAAAGGGAAACGTCAGTAATGGAATTGGTTAGGTTGGAAATGTGGAGCAAAATGTCGGGAGTAGTGTCCTTGTTATGTGGCATTATGAATGTGGAGCTGGTGTGGTGGCGGATGGAAGAGGAGTTATTTATAAAGGACTGAATTTTACGGGTTTTTGATTGAAATCCCCTATTATAATGGAGTATTCAAACAATGCCATGGTCAGTATTTTTATTTCAATCCCAGAGTGGAGATGGATGTTGGCAAGGAAAGTGTGGATTTTGTTTTTGTAAAATGGAATGGAGAAATGGAGACAGTCATTTAGAGGGTTGTTTAGGGAAAGAGGGTTATCTTTGCCCAGTTAGAACCTGGGATTGAGGTGGACTAAAGCACCACCTCTAGGTATGTTAGTGATTAGGTTTCCGTATTTTACCAGTTGCGTCCAATATCTGTAAGTAATGTTAGTGCCAGGTTTTGTATTGGTTTCTACAGACATATGTCCGTCCAATTTGATTTTTGTCGTTGAAATTGTCAATTTCATTTGAGAATTCTTTTGCTGTCGTAGTTATTAATGTTGGGGTATTACTAGAATATTGGATGTAGATATTTTAGTCCACAAATAACAAGAACTAAAAACAACGGTTTTATAGCGTAATAATATTTCATATAATTTATATTAAAGTATTCATGCTATTTTTCAGTTATCTAATAATATTTTTTTTATATTCGTTAAGGCCAACTATGGACCACGTTTGACAGTTTTTACATTATTTTTTGTCTTCACTCTCTGCCAATATCTCTTCATCCTCTCTCCCACTTCCTTCTTCTGTTCCTCCGTGTAAGATCTTCCTTTTCTCACTGACATTCCTCTGTATCCTGGAAACCTGTAAACTCCTTAATTAGTCGCCTAAATCTCTCTCTGTCCATTATGTCTTCTTTTTCACCCCCATCCGATCCACGTCTAATCTCACTTCCCGAAACCATTTCGGCTCCGTCTTCCTCTTCATATTTGAGCCTAGGATTTTTCGGAGCATTTTCCTTTCTTTCCTCCGGATGTCTTCGAGGCCACCCTTACCAATCATGTGTACTGTTTCTGCTGCATATAGACATTCGGGTCTGACAACAGTATCTAGGTATCGGAATTTAGCCCCAAAGAATAGACCTTTTTTTATATGTATCATTTTTTATTTGTAAGTTGATAAGCCATTTCCATTCTTCTCGTCCGTTCTTTGATGGCATCCATATCCGAGCCATTGTCCTGTAAATTTTCTCTCAAAAACTTAAAACATTTAACTCGCTTTATCTTGGCATCTCTCAACTCCAAGTGGAGAGGAGCGCCGTTGATGTTGGTCATGAAGACAGTCTTCTCAAAACAAATTTGAAGCATAGTCTTCTTGGCTATCATCTGGAGTATTAGAACATCGTCGCCGAATGCCAAACTATCCGTTCTTATACTTTCTTTACCTCTCCCTAACCTGAAAGCCTCTTTATCCGAAATTCCATTTGTCCATTCTCGAATAACTTTTTCTAAGACGCAGTTGAATAATATTGGCGAAAGCCCGTTGCCTTGTCATACGCCAGTTTTGATTTCGAGAGGCTCGTCAAATTTTCTTCTTGTTCTTGTTTAGGTCTCTAATTTTCTGCTAAGTAAACTTTGTGTTAATTACTAATACTAATTTCATCTAAAGTAATTTTTGGTTTAGCGTGCAACTAATATTAACATCATATTTTCGTTTTGAATTTTATTGTGGATTTTCATTCTTGTGAAAGGAAAATAGTCTACAGGAGACGTGTGTATGCAAACCATTTTTACCGGTGAAGTGCAAACACATTTGGCTCGAGGCTTACAAACTAAGTACTCTAAAATCGTGCAGCGAATGTAAATTCTTCTTTTATACATTCGAAATCAAACACTTGTACATTTATTATTACTCATATTACACCATGTAAATTTTAGATAAAGGACGAAATAAGAACATATGAAAACGTTTGCATTAATGCTTTTATAACTGGTTTCTTCATATTCTTATTAATCATGTTTATGTTGTAACCTATGTGTACTTATATAAATAGTCATATATAATGCTATTAATAATTTTATCTAACTAATTCATTAATTTGTAAGCTGTGGAAGGAGGTCCCAGGTCCTACAGAGACCTGTAGCACCATTAGATAATGGTGTATGGATCCAGGTCAATTAATTAATTTATTTAATTACACTTTACTTTGGTATTTTAATAACACTAGTACTAAATAGCTTATAACTATTTATATTATTGCATTTTGTGGAGCTTTTTGTCGGTTTTACCTCAATGTAAAATTGAATCGAAATTGTAGATGTAAAATGCTAAAAGAGAAAATCTCTCGGCATATTCTAAATGTACATATTTCTCTTTTTAAGAATTTTCTATCAGTGTATAACTTGAAAAATCCGCTGAAAAATCCGCTATAGACCGTATAAATCTAGTGGAGAAATACTTGTAAGAACATTCTTTATCGTTATTACTTCTTATCTTATCCCATAGAATTTCTCTGATTTGCTGTGGAAGTGATTCATCTTACGTGTATAACGACAAGTTAAATTGTATTTCCTCCTGTTCACGCGGAAAATTTTTCTTGATTTACAAAGATAAGTATTTTTATCGCCTTGGCAGTTCTGGAGAGAACACATTTTGCACTATCTTATAATCTATTATTATAGTTAATATTACTATTTGACAAATTACTTGCTAAATAAGTTTGCAACAAAACACCTGCAAAATAACAAAAGTTTTAACTTTCTCTCTAGGTTAATTACTAGCAATCTGATAACCAGAAAATCACTAAGTAACAAAATTTCTTATAGGAAATTTAATTCTCTATAAGTTTTATTCGGTACATTGCTCAAAATTTCGTTTGGGTTTCTAGTTATTTTCGTATCTTTAATATAGGAAACGTATAAAACTATAACTATATTTGGCTTTGTTGCAAAGTTGATTATTACTAAATTGACAAATAACAAATTACTAAATAATAAGATTTCTTGTATAAAATGTAATTCAAAACGAAAAATCACTAGATACCAAGTATCCTTATAGAAAATGTAATTCTCGACGAAGTTTTATTTGAAATATTTTTTTAAATTAGGTACCTTTCCATTTTTTGTTTGGATATAAAGACGAACATATTGTTTACATTACGTATTTTATATCCACTTTAAAATACGTTTACAAAGCGTATTTTAAAGTGGATATGGATAGTTTGCCATCATTTTTGCATGCTGAATAAAAAATTATCACAAAATAACGGTACATGGAATTTTGTTGTTATTATTCTTGGAGTATTTAAATATGATATATGATATATCAGACAAGAAAGTAGACATTTAAATACGAATTGTATGTGTTAAGAATCGCTGTATAGTGCATTTATTGCAAATAAAAAACATAATTAATTCATAATATACCTGACTTTACATAAATTTTATTATTCATTTTAATATATTCATAAATTTAAAGATAAATATATGATTATTCTTCTTTCTTATATTTGATAAAAATTTTTTATTTGTTTTCGTTGTAGTTATGTAATTTAATTTATACTATAATTTTAATATTTATAAGCTCAATATTTTAGCTCGTTGTAGTATAAAATTTAATTCTCAAATTTAATCTAACAACCGCAACAGAGAACGTGTGTCACGTTAGCCACAACGGAACGTTGTACAGGACCTCAAACAAATTTCATATAATGTTTAGGTGAAGTAATTATTAGTTATAATTATAATTGAATAGCGTATTAGTAATCAAGATAAGTAATAAGCAGCTAAGGTAAGAAAAACTATTCCTTAATAATAAAATATTGGAAAAATAAAAAATAATTAATGATAATTTTCAACTTAAGGTATTAAGTTATATCAACTTATATCAACTTAAGATAAAACATAAATTACATAAAATATACTGATAACATAACTCGATAAGATACTCAAAAGTCAAGGAAAGTGAGAAGTATCTTTTGAAACAGTCAAAACAAAACCAACATGTGTGAAACAGCGCATCGAATTCTGAGACATGTTCAATTTATTATCAAAATGTAAGAGGTTTGAACTATAAGGCTGAATATTTTTATTGTAACTCCTATAGCTCCGATTTTGATGTTATTCTGTTGACCGAGACGTGGCTTAATGATTCTGCATTCACCACTGATTTATTTCCGTCAAATTATCAAAGAGTTGCCAACCTAAAGTTAATACCTAACCGCAAGTTTAAGCAAGTTAGTCGAACTAGAGGTGGAGTGTTAGCAGCATTTAAGGATAAAATCAAGCTCATACCCGTAGATAATTCTGGGTTTATTAATTCCTTTTATTGATGCCGTATTATGCAAGTACTTCATCGGTTCATTCAAGCGTCTACTTCCTCTTGTTTCGAATGAGCCTACTTTGGACCACGCTTGCTCAACTGTTGGGCTTTTATCTTTGCCCAGTATTGTCGCATCTTCTACCGGTGTAACTCCTTTCTCTCTTCTGTTCAGGGGTTACCTTTCCTTCGAGTTTTTTTCTGAAATCCACGGACTTCCTTAAGAGCGCTCAGAGCAGATTTACAATCGGGTGGGGTAATTTCTCTGTTTCCCAGATGTCTTGGATGATCTCAGTTAGCTTGCCCACGGCATTGTTTACAGTTCAGGACCTTTTTACAGTTCAGCAAGCTTATTATTCTTAAAAAGTTGAATGATCTGGCCAAACTTCTTCCAATGAAGGAGGCAGCGTGTGCGGGTTTGGTGTGGTTTGTTTAGTCGAAGTCTTCGCTAGGTGGGTCACAGTTGAGTAGATTTTTAAAGTACTGAGCCAAAAAGTGGTAGTTGTCCATGTCGTTATAAGCCAGTTTTCCTTGGGAGTCTCTGAAGTGGAGGCCTGGCGGAGTGTATTTTCTGAGTGCATGTTTGAAGGTTCCAAAGAAATCTCTGGTTTGGTTATTTATAGCAAAGCTCTCTTCGATTTAGGTTAGTTGGTTTTGTGTGAAGGTTCGTATGGTTCCTCGAATTATCCAGGCTGTAACCTTTCTCTGTTTTAACAATTTATGGCAATTTTCCTTGGTCTTTTTAGAATTCCACTTCATCCATGCTGTCTGTCTTTGGGCTATTGCATTGTCACAGTCTTCAGTTCACTACGGATGCTTCCTTTAAGAAGGACGAGTCCATAGGCCGCCAGACAAGAGTCTCCTTCAGTTGGTCCCAGCTGTTTAGATTTGTATTGTTAAGCCTTTGACTTACTTCTTGACTATTCTTGAGTCGCTCTACGTCAAATCTTACCATTTTGGAGATTCTGTGTAATCTAGTGTTTCTAGGCTGGAGTTTTATTTTGATCTATGAGAGGCAGTAGTCTGAGTCCAGATTGGCGCTTCTTAGTACCTTCACGTTTTGTATTTCCTTTCGAGATTTTCGTGAAATGACCACATGGTCCATCTGGTATTCACCCAGGTGGGTATTAGGAGAAATCCAAGTCTTCTGCTTCCTTGGTTTGAAGGCCGTAGATTTCCTGAGCAACCCAAAAGTCCTACACAGATCCACTAATCGTTCTCCGTTGCGGCTGGTTCGCTGATGCGCCGGATAATTGCCCACTATGTTTCTGTATTTTTTCTCTCTTCCTAATTGAGCATTGAAGTCACGAAGCAGCATGACGGTGTGCCTCTCTGGAAGTTTAGAGATAATATCTTCGAAGTCTTCCCAGAATGTATCTGTTTTATCTGGATTTCGTCTGTTGGCCTGGTTGATTGGAGCATGTACATTGACTAGATAGTAGCCCTTGTTTGCGCATTTGAGAGAGAGGATGGATACACGACTGCTCGGGGAGGTAAAGTCGGTGACTGAATATAAATCCTGTACCTAAGTGGGGTACGTTCTTTCATGTTGAGGATTCTATAACCTTGGGACTCGAAGGCATGTTCGTCCGTAAATCTGTTTTCCTGTACTGCTGTCATTATTATGGTGTGTCGTGTTAGTCAATGATTTTAGTCGTATTAGTCAAAGCTTATTATTTATTCAATTTTATCGATATGTCCCCATACATACCTTTCCATGTCCCAAGTTAAGATTTCGAAACGTTCCTTTTTGCCTTGGAAACACTCCTTGGTCAACAATTAATTATTGTTTGCGATTTTAAGATTCCTGAATTTCGTATATAGCTCACTGTTTGCAAGTATTTAAGAATGCCCTCGACATTACACAATATAATTAAGTATGCAACCTAAGCAATAATCTCTTTAATTTAATACTAGCTAATGTTCTCCACAGCTTGTCTATTTTACACTCTCCAATAGTGAAAGAAGATAACTATCGTCCTGCTCTAGATATTAATTTAGGTATTTCCAAAACATGTAATATTCGTTCGTTACCATCTTATACTCAAATGACGTATAATTTTTGTAAAGCAAACTAATTGTTACTGTATCAAGCCCTTTGCGATATTCACTGGTCATCTTCCTTGGAACAGTACAATAACATGAATGAAGCTCTTTATATTCCTTTTATACTACTTTGTATCAATGAATAGATAAATTTGTGCCCAAGAAAGCTTACTCTGCGTCAAAGTCTCCTAAATGTTATACCCTTGAAATAAGGTCCGTCTTGTGACTGAAAGAACGATATAGGAAGAATTTGACAAAGAACTGGTGATCGCCTATTTTACGAGAAATGCAGCCGATACAGACAAGCTAAAGCTAAATTTGCGGATAAATATAAGACTTATATTCAAATGATGAAACAAACATTAGGAAAAATCCAACTAAGGCGATATGTGGAAATATTTAAATTACAAACGTAGTCATTCAAGAATTCCTGACACACTTCAGTTTGAAGATTTCGAGTTTATTTAGCCTTACACCATTGTCAACGCGTTTGCTAACTTTTTCTCAAGTTCATTCTATTCATTTGATGCTACTACTCCTACTGAATGTCATTATGTTCTATATCATTAGTCTTTATACCCGAAGTTAGCGAAGACGACCTCTTTCTATTAATGTATTAATTATCTAATGAATTTATGGCCATGATTCTATACCTACTTTTTTAACCCTCTCATGCATGAATTTTTGAAATGGCGAATAAAAAAATATTTCAAGTATTTTTAGGATATTTAGGATATAAGCAAACACTTTTTTGTATTTTTTTTTATACTTTTACAAGATTTTCAATCATGTCCACTGTAGTGGACTACATGCATTTATGGCTACAACTTATTTTTCTGAAGCTGGCAAAGTTGTGCAAATGTATCTTTCTCGAACAGTTCTTGTCGTGGTGTCAATAGCGTACATTCCAAAACGTGCCAATTGTCCCACGTTTTGGATAAATGCAATTGTTTCATAATTTTTTAGTTTGTCCAGGAACTCAGGGTTTTTATTACCACGATAAAATCTACCTCCCTCAAACATATTAGAAAACGTGCGAAGGCCTATAAAAACCTTCTTATAGAGATTAACCTGAGGATCAGACATTTTCAGGAATTTAGAGAATTTAATCCACGATTGTTCATGGGAGGAGCCAAGGAAAATTCAATCTCCTCCTTATTTGAATTAAAGGAATGATTTATTTTTCTTCTTGATTTAGGACTTTGTCCTGCTCTCTACCCCTCTTGCGATTCGGACGTCCAGGACTTCTGCCATCTCTTGGGCGGGCGGCCTGGGGGTCTTGTGCTTTCTGGCCTTCCGTCTTTTGCCCACTTGGCAATTCTATCCTGGTCCATCCTGTCTACATGGTCTCTCCAGTTCCTTCTCCGGGATCTGACCCATCTGAAAACATCTTCCGTTTGTAATTCATCTCTTATGGCGCTGCTTCTTATTTGATCCCGTAGTGTTACGCCTTTTATTGCTTTTAGCGTTTTCAATTCGGTGCTTCTCAAGAGTTTCTTAGTTTTTGTTGTTTCGGCTCGGGTCTCGGCAGCGTATGTTAAGATAGGTCTTACACAGGTTTTATAATTTCTTATCTTGCATTCTGCCGTCATATGTTTGTTTTTACATAAGAGGTCTCTTGGCCTACCGGAAGTAAATGATGCTTTGATGCAGTTCGCTCTTACTTCTTCAATCTAGTTTTTGCTGCTAGATATTTGCGACCCTAGGTAGTAGAATTTCATGACCTGTTTTATCGTTTCTCCAATATAGAAATATAGTATCTATAGGCCAATATCCATATAACTTTTGAAATTTTTCTATACCATGTTATTTATAATCAAGTAAAAAGTTTTCTTTCTCCTAAACTCCTTCTTGGCTTCTCCTTGGCTTTGCGAATGGCCGTTCCACATTTATCAATATAGCAACATTTGCACAATATATTTTGGAAGAAATGTATGTATGTTGATATGCTATATACAGATTTATCTAGAGCATTCGATAAGATACACAATCTTATTTTAGGCTTAAACTGAGAAGCCTTAGCACTGCTTAAGTCTTATTTAGAAAATTAGTTTGTTACTTATGCTATAATGGCTTCGTATCATCTGAATTTCTGGCAAGATCGGGTATCCCTCAAGATTCTGACTTGGGTCATATACTATGCATTATCTTCATTAATGACTTACTGTCTGGATTATAATGTCCCGCCAGCGCTGTATCATTAGTTGCCAACATACAATTATCGATAAATCGATTAATTCCCATGAGTATATGTTACTCTTACAAAGTAATATGTACTCATTGGTGTGATGTGTTATATACAATTTAATACTTAACACCATCAAGTGTTGTTATGTGACAAACTAAAAAACTCTTTCTACTATACAACCATTTATACAATTGATAGTAGCCCTATCACCAAGAAAGAAATAATGAAAGATCTTGGTATTATATTTGATTGTCGCCTTATTTTTCTCAACGACCTTGATAGCGTATGCTTCACTGCATAAAAGTCCTTGGGAGTTGTAGGATGCGTTAGTTGCAACTTCATAGATACTAACCTGATGAATCAGCTTTCTTGTACATAGGTCCTTTGCAAACTGGGCTACACTATTCTCGTCTGTTATCCTTTATATAGAAAACAGTTGACAAAATTAATCGACGTTTTTGAAATACTTGTACAGGATGGATGAAGTGTATTCTGAGATAGGAACTGGTCTGAAACAATTATCAAGACATAACATGGTTTCTCTAGAAGATAGGAGACGTTGCTCTGCACAATTTTTCTCTAAGCTCCTACATAATCAGATAGACTACTCATTCCTGTTGGGCAAAATTCTAAGGAACATTCTTAGATTATCATCTAAATCTGTTCCCAGTTTGTACCAGCAAATTCCAAGGACAACTGTATTACATACAGCACCTATCTTCTAATCTGTGAAGCTGCTGACGAAGCATCCCAGGATATGTTTTAATTCTAATATTTATTTCTTTGTTTGTCTGAGAACATTTTTACTGTTTTGTATATTGTTAGTTATCAATCGCCAGTTTTATGAGGCACTTATTTAATTGGGATTTATACTATCTTACTTACCTACTTAACGATTTGTCGTTTCAAGAAATGCCTAAGTGCTGTCATCTGATAGTATAAAGCTATGTGTCTGAATTATCAGACCTAATAATAAAGAGATATATAAAGAAACATATTTGAGATGGTTTCACAAACTAGCTCGAATATCGAGTATTTCAATATACGAACTCTCGGCGGATCTTGCAATGACTCGGTTTTACACAATTTGACGGATTTCACTATATGACTATGACATATAGTTAATGCTTAGAGTATTAGAAGGGCAATTTAACATAGAGTAAATAAAACCAGATAACATTAAATAATATTTTCCCTTATTGAAGGGAAAAATTTTTGGTTCATTTTGGAAGTATTTTTATGGCCTTACTCTCCCGGAGTTATAAATTCAACGAATGACATTTTTATGTTAACCAAATCCAAGTCTGTGTGCCATTGATTACATTCCGTCCCGGATTTAATTATGTTAAGTTTTGCCGGGGATTTTATTCCAGCAGTAATAGTGGAAATTCGAATGACAACATCCATCTTCTTTATCATTTTATTGCGTCGATAATCGTTAGAGATAACGACATGTATATAGTACGTATTCGAAGCCGACACTGGCAACAGTTCAGTTCGTAGGGACTCACGTTGAACCGTTGCCAAAGTTTAGGTTATGAATATGTTTTTGAGCATCCCATTATCACAATCAAATGTGACAGGAATTTATATTATCTGCATAAATTTTACTACGTACTGAAAAAATACACATTCTTCAACACATCAGAAAAATATATGATTTTTTTTCATTTATTTAGTTTATCAAACAAATTCTACGAGATTGCAAGTTTCTTGCAAATATCTCTCAGATCACTGACATGATTATTATAAATAAACATTATTAAACTAATCATTAGACAGACTACCTATGTAAATTGAATAGACATTTTAAGGAAACACATATTCCTTTGCAAGCCATGGATTCTCAAATTTTAAATAAAATACAAAACTCTTTGAAATAAATAATGTCAATTAGAGGAAATCATAATTCCAAATTAAACAAAAAATAATCTACTCTAGGACAGTGATTCTCAACCTTTTTTCTCTTACGGTACACTTTCAACAATATCAAAATTTGGCGGCACACTGACAACAAAATGAGTTTAATAGTCATTTATTCTGAAAGGGTATAAGATTAAGGCTTAACGAGCGGATTGATAAATTCAATTTAAATTCGCGAGTTAAACTTAACTTTATCCGCGGGTGAAATAAAAACTTTGCTTTTTATTTCAACTTTTTGCTTTTGTTTAAACAAGAAACAATTCTAAGAAAAGTTGGTCATGTTTGTGGTGTTCTCATGGCAACGATAAAATTGTTGATTCGTGCGTCAAAATTGTGCTTAAAGTATTTATTGTGTTTAATTAATTTGTGTTTTATTAATCGTAACTTGATATATCCGAAGAATTATTGTTAGAAGGTGACGCGGAAAGATTACTCCGGAAAAAATCATGAGATTTGTACAAAAAAATGTACTTATAATAAGTTGTGCGATTGGCGATCAAAACAGAATCAGGGAACAATTACGATTATGTTTACGGTGCACGTAAGTGAGTTATTTTGATGCATTTCACTAGTGAATAAATCACTGTTATATTGATCCGTTTGCAAGGAATTAAACATGACTTATGAGGCAAAATTGAATAAATTGAAAACTCGGATTATAGCGCATGTAAGGAAGGCCAAGGTCCAAGTCTCAAGGTAAATTATTTTAATTATTTTTTTTTATTTTGGATCGAGAGGCCGCGCTACCGCCTGATATATGATCTAGATTTATCAGTTTTAATATTACCCAATCTCATCCATGACCTAACCTAGGTTAAAACCGTGGAAATTATTAAAATATTGTCTTTTTTACGTTAGTTCTAATTTCTGCCACGGCTTACATGTATCGAACTACGTTTTAGCCGAAAACTCTGCTAGTTTTGTTTGGGTTTAATCCAGATTTGCAGTTAAACTATACAAGCATGCTGTATCAAAGTATATACCAAATAATTTGTATTGTTTGCACTGCTAAAATTTGACGGCACACATCAAGAATTTGGTGGCACATAAGTGCAGCGGCATAGTCGTTGAGAATCACAGCTCTAGGAGATAGGAGTCATTGCTGTGCACAATTTACCTTGTATATAGTATTTCAACTTGTGATACATCATGATACATCCAAAGATGCGTTGATTAAGTTAACATTTTTTTATATCTGGTTCTTTCTCAATTCAATCTTAAAGTATCATGCATAATGGTCCAATATTTGTTTGTAATCTTAATCTGCGCCGCAAGGAGTCATGCCTTGAATTTATTTCTTGATCAATCTGCTTTTAATAGAATCATTTCGCTTTAAACCTTCCTTTATAATCAAAGGTAACCTAAACCAATTTATTTTTCAGATGAACTTTTATAGCTTTTCCTTGGACATAATATAGTGTGTTTATTTTTTATTGTATTGATATATTTTATTTATCTATGTACATTTATATTCTATTTTTTTTATTTTGATGTAAGAAAACTGAAGGAATTTATAATTGATTTATGTATTCCGGAAAGGGCGAGAATATCTGGAACTCAAAAACTTTTGTAAATTGACAGGAAAATTGGTAATATGTTTACAACACTGACAAGAAAATTTATATCCAAACAATTTGCACCTCATATTTCTTTTATATATGTAACGGGTCGCGTTTGGTAGTAGCTAAAGCACAATTTATACAAATATTTTTAATTTTTGTTCTATTAAAGTTTGAAAGCAAAATATATACTGAACAAAAATAAACATAAATTTGAATGTGAAATTTGAATATATTTTTGGTAATGGTCTGGTATTTTTTTTGTTAATATTTAAAAGTGTTAATGGTCGGCAATTTTTTTAAATATTCAAACTTAACTCAATCAATTTCGGAATTCTCTGATTTCACGTTCAAATATATGTTTATGAATATGTATAAGCCACATTTCGCTTTTTCAGTCGGACTAATTTTCAGACCGAAAAATTAGAATTAATTGTCGATATTGTCATTTGTATTTTACATATTAATAACAACTTTTAAAAACTTTAAAAAGTTAAAAAAAAAAATTTATTCTGCCATTTTTCAACTTGTAAATCTGTTCTACAAAGTTTAGTCAATGTCTTACAAATTCTTTTAAAAACGCTATTCATCATCTGAAATTGTAGAACTTAAACAATATTTTAACTGAACAATAGATATTTATTATTGTACAAAAATACTGAATTACTGAACAATAAATATTTTATAATGTTTTCATTTACTAAGAAATCTATGAGAAACTATACCACACAGCCCATATTAAATATAAAGCAAGAATCTACGGAATAAAAACCAAGGAGAAAGCGAGAAAGCTTGTCCATGCTTGTCTGCTCCTTTTTATGCGGGACGAGGGGAATCCTAAAAGGCACCTGGTCCCACCAGGTGACCCCAATGGGACTGCTCTTGGCACAACATCATTGGGTCAGTCGCTAAGATCTTTCTTATATCAACATTTGCCTGCCTGCTCTTCTTTCTTTTGGCGGCCCCCTTTCGTCCTTCTTTTTCTGGGTTAAGATTAGCCGGATTACACTCTCTAATATTTTTCAGTTCTTTTCTGTCTCAATCATTTTGTCTACGAAGTCAGTTAGGTTTATTGTTTCTGCTAGATCTGGCCACTTTCTAATGTATCCATTCAAATACATTATGAATCACGTTATCCTGGGCTCCGCAGTATTCGCACATATATAGCGTTCGTGGCTTTTCCAATCCTATGTAGATAGTTTCGGAAACTAACTGAGTGGCCACTGAGTACTTGTGTAACGTAATAATTCACCTCGCCGTGTTTTCTGCTGAACCATTTCTGTACGTCTGGTATTATGCTCCTGGTCCACTTTGCCATTTTTCTGTGTTGTCTTTGATCCTGCCAGGTCTTATAGACAGTATCAGTCGATCTGTTCCTAGCTTCTTTCTTTGACATCGTTTCTAGGAGTTTTTCCTTAATCGTGTTTCTTCTCTCCATCACCAGCTGATTTTTTCATAATCTTATATTTTATTAAACAAGAATATTTTAATGAATCTTACAAATAAAAATAATGCAGACGAAAAGTATTTGATATGGTTTTGAATTTCCCAATAAAAGCAGCTTATTGCAGGGTATCTTGAGATGATCTACATTAAACTGACCACAATATGTAGTAAACACTATAAAGTTAGCGTTGTATCATAGATGAAAACATGTTTGCACCAAAATATCAAATATGTTATTTATATGGTCCAATGTCGGGCATTTGTGATGTAGCGATAAATAACAGGATGGCTTTATTATTTTTCATTTTCAACATGATATGAAAGAAGATATGAGTTTTTATATATATATATATATATATATGTATATATATATATATATATATAATATATATATATATATTTATATATATATATATATATATATATATATATATATATATATATATATATATATATATATTGTTATATAATATATTATTAGTTTATAAATCATTTAGTTACTATTCTTGTGACCTAGTCTGGTCGATGTAAACTCTTAATCTTGTTTGTCTAATCTTGTCTGAATCTCTTAGTTTTGTTTGTCTAGTGTTGTCTGTCTCGTGCTGTTCTGTTTGGCCTTGTCTGTTTAGTCATGTCTGTCCTGTTTGCCTAGTCTTGACTGTCTAGTATTTCTGTATTACTTCGTCCGTCCAATTTTGTTCGACTTGCATTATCTCGTGCTGCCTGCCCAGCCTTGCCGCTCTAGTGATGCCCGTCCAGTCTTGAGTGTCTAGTCTTGTTTATTTACTGCTGTCTGTCTTGTTTTGGCAGTCTATTTTTGTCTATCTAATCTTCTCTGTAGAATCTTGTCTGTGAAGTGTTATCCGTGTAGTCTTATATGTCTAGTCTTATTTGCCTCGTCTTGTCTATCTAGACATGTTGTTCTAATGTAGTCTTTCTAGTCTTATCAGTCTAGTCTTGTCTGCCCATTCAATTCAATTTCAATATGTAAGCTTACATAAGGGGAATAATTACTTAAATGTAACAATATTCTAAATGTTAGCTAAAAGAAATGTGTCAAACTCCGATTTTCCTGCAATTTCAATTGTATTTTATTACAGCGTAGTTCTCCTGCATCGCGTAGGGCTCAATATTAATTAGGATATGGTGAAGCTTTTTCTTATAATCACAGAATTTTGTTTGTTCTTTAATTGACCGTGGCAGGACATTAAATAGTTTAATGTTTAGATATGGAGCACATTTTTCAGACATAGTGTTAACGTTTTTTCATTGTGTCATTGTGTTTACGTTTTGGTACGTTGTAGTTTAGATTCGTAAACCTTGTGGTTTTCTCGCTGTTAATTTTGTACTGACCGAATAAGTATTTATTTTTAAATAGAAACAGTAGGGCTTCGTAAATATATGTTTCTGTTGTAGTAAGTATGTTTGCGGCACTGAACTTTCCTCTACATGATTACCTGAACTTTAGGTTGAATACGAATCTTATTGCTTCTTTGTGTATTATGGTGATGTGCTTTATGTTTGTTCCGCCACCCCAGAATAGTATACCGACGCGAATATTTCTTTGGAAGTTGGCATAGTATACTGTACTTAATATATCTGGGTTTAGGTAGTGTTTAAGAATTCGTAATGACTATAATGCTTTGTTAAGTTTTTTTTTAACATATGATGTATGGGTAGTCCAATCCAGAGTGTTGTCTATATGGATTCAAAGCAGTTTTACATTTTTCCGAAGTTAAGATCATTTTGAATATTCATGTTTGAATATTCATCTAAAATATTCTTGTCGTATATTCTTTTATCACGTTTTTTTTTAATATTTGTCTTTTTTCTATTTAACACTAATTTGTTCTCACTAAACCACGTTTCCAGCGTTGCTATTGATGTATCGATGCAGTTTGTGAGTTCGATTGTATTCCTATTAGCTACAATTAAGCTCGTATCGTCTGCATAATTTAGGATCAAAGTGGTGTTATATTTAATTTTAGTAGATCATTTATGTACAACATAAACAGAAGTGGACTCAAAATGCTATCCTGTGGAATACATATATTAATAATAATAATAATAATAAAATTTATTTGCTGCAGTATTTTTAGTAGTACACATAAATGATGAAACAGGAAAAAACAGTAAAGTGTACAGATAAGTGAGTGATTACAAAAATACAAACATACATATGCCGCAAAGAGGGAGAACTACCCTGAGAAATACCCTGTGGAATACATATATTTACGGTTCTCGACATCGATCTTAGTTTCTCTTGCGGGGTATAAATTACTGAGATTTGTGTTCTGTTTTCTTAAATAAGATGTAAGCAAGTCTAAGGTCACTCCCCTAATTCCGTTACTTTCAGCTTTAATTAATTGGATGGCGTGGTCGACTGTATCCTATGCTTTAGAGAGGTCCAGAAGAATTCCACATTCTATAAACACCTTCAAGAAAAACCCTTCGAATTCGTACGGTTCAATATTATTTAGGACTAGGGATAGCTGTTTCTGGAAACTTTTTATATTATTAATTTGTTTGATTTTTCGAGGCAGAGCATTGAATAGTTTCATACTAATATACGGGGGATTTCTTTCGGTCAGCGTAAAAACATGCTTTAGGGACTACCTAAATAATAGCAGCAGGGCAACCGATCGTCTTGCCAGTACTGTGGTCTTGCGCACAGCGCTCGACACACGATATTCGAATGTGATAGATGGATACCGAAAAGAGAAGCGTGGGATAATATAAACTTCCCACAAACTAGAGCCGACAGATCTGATCTACCAAATGATTTAGTCGGAGAGGATCTGGACAACAACCACTAATATGGTCATAAATATCATGACAATGAAAGAAGAGGATGATCGAAAAAGGAATTAAGTTGAAAGCTACCCCTAAATATTAGCCGTTGAAAGGGGATATATAAGGTAAGTACAATACAACGATATCTTGACGTCATACGTGGAGCGGTTCCAAAATGCTCGGGAAGTTTAGCGGGGCACTTGACAAGTTGAGCTAGGGTGCTTGCTACGCCCTGTTAAAAGAAAAGTCTGTCTGTGTAGTGATGTCTGCCTAGTCTGCTCCGTCTAGTTTATTCCTGTGCGCCAGTCTATTGGTTTACTTTTATTAGTAATTGAAGGCTATAAGTTAGGAACAACAATTACTTTGCTATTAAACCGTGTAATTTTCATAAGCTTACATGTGGGATGTAAAAAATTGAGAAATCATACCTCCATTGAATCTAAAATCTAATATTGCGGCGTAGGCTAAAAAAAGAAAGAAGAAGTTAAGCAGAGAGACAAATACAAAGAGAAAAAAATCTCACGAGCATAATATTTTACAATGAGCTCGATAAATTTTCTCGCCGGGAAAATGCTGTCGTCCCATTCGGAACTATTAAAATTTTTTTAAAGAAAAAAAATCTATTGAGCAGCACTCTAGCAAATGAATTCTATTTAGCATAAATTGGAATATTGAAAATAAATTCTAAAGTAATTTACCATGAAATAAAACCTGAAACACGATTAACTTAATTTTTAAACTAAATTAAAGCGAAATTTTAACGAAACTCGCAAAATTAGATAAATATGGTTATTCAAATAAATCTATTCCTGTTTCGACACAATATAATGCATAGATATTTCTCAATCTACAGAGAGGAAAAAATTGTGAAGAATGAACAAATTTTGGATGGATTAGTCTATACAAAATTATATACAAAATAATACCTATAAAGAGAAATACTAGGTTCAAACATAAAAAAAATATTCATGGTTTAAGCCTGGGGTCCCCAAACTTTTTATCCCGTCGAACCGTCCATAGAATATTTGCCTTCATATCGACCTACAGATTGAGTATTTTAGAAAAATATTAACTCATTTTTTGCATTAATGTCATTTTGCGACTACTACCGAGCACGTTAACAATATGTTGACATACCTTTTTAATAAAATAGTTGATGTATCAATAGTTGATAGTGGGATTGATAAAAGCAGCAAGATTATTGATATTTGGTAGAAAATTGGTAAGTTTTAGACTCAATTCACCACGGTTTTCTAAGTTCAATCCTTTCCTCTGTATTATAAAAATTGAGTTATAGAACTCAAGTTATAACTAGGGTTGTCAGTAGTTGATCATATTCGTATTTTCGTTATATATATATATATATATATATATATATATATATATATATATATATATAAATATATTATAATTCTATATTTTTCCTAGACAGTTGAATTGATCCTCTTTCGTATTAATCGACCCCTGGAGAATTCTCATCGACTCCCTTGGTTCGAAATCGACCACATTGGCGACCACCGGTGTAAGCAAATAAAAAAATAAACATTTTGCTTGTCTTCGAAAGAGATACTAGACAACAGATCTAAACAGACAAGTTTTAACTGAAAGATAGAACAAAATTAAGTTATTATTAATATTATAGCAGTTTTCATTTAAAATAATTTACTGGATGCTATCTCACATAGAAAAAATTATGTTTAAAACGTGGAACATGCACTTACGGGTTTCCTCAATTCATTTTATTAAATTGCATTATATATAAGTTCAGGAAGTTTATTCCACATACAGTGAAATTAACTTAAATAAATTACAGCTAGTTAGACATAATAGCTTATGTAAATAAATTTGTTGCTCGTCCGCTCAACTACCAACCGCTATTTAACGCTCTGAAATATATTCTGCATTCAAATTATTTTCTTCGTACTAGTGCAATATTTTGGTCTTGTCTGACCTGTCTGATCTTATCCATTCTTGTCTGATTAACCTGTGTGGTCCTATCTTATCCTGTCCATTTTCGTCTATTATTTTAGGGATTATAAATCTAGTAGCGCATGTTTTATTTATGTAGAATTTATAGCTTAAATAATGTAGTTCACCGGTTCCGGATTTACATAATATTCCGCAAGTACACATAGGTCAGTTATTTCGCAAACATACATACATTTTCGAGATAAGAGACGCTCGACTAAAATCTCAATTTCAGCTTGTTTATTAATCCAGTGGCCGTTGTAATATAAATTTATATCACAGACGAGATTACGCTATAGGAATACTTAATTATTTTACTCTGCAAGAAAATAATTATATGAACTGAACAAATAAATTACAGAAATACGCAATGGCAAGCATTGAAAAAATGAATTCTATTATTAAAATATTACTTGAAAAGTAAATGTATGTATTTACATTTTTATATAATATCTCTTAATATTATTCAGGTTTGATGCTTGATTTAGAATCCATGGCTAATATCTGTACAATATCAATACGATGCAATTTATGAGATTCAACATACTTTAATAAATCATTTGATTCATCGGATTTATGAGATATCTCGCTCTATCAAAATTTATTTTCTTCGATAATAAAAAACTTGTCGATAATAGTTTATTGAAAATTAAAAGAATAAAGTTTAAAATTAGATGTCATGGTTTGAACCAAATTAATAATAGAATTAAAAGTAGGAGATTGTCATTACGATATCTTCAAATCTGTCAGTAGCTGGAATTACACGGATATCTTCTGTTACTCTTTGGCACACCCAAATTTTCTTATCTTGGACTCTAAGGTAGTAATTACACAAATTCTAACTTTATTTTCTTTACTCTTTCAAAATATCTGTTGACCTTCAGCCCCTGACCAAAAATTGGTCTTGACCGTTCCCGTTACTTGCTTTGACGCAGTGAACGGCTCACACAACGCATCTTGAGCGGTGTGTGCCAAAGAGTAACAGAAGATATCCGTGTAATTCCAGCTACTGACAGATTTGAAGATATCGTAATGATAATCTACTACTTTCAATTCTATTAAAAGAATAAATAATATAGATAAATTTATTAATAAATAAATACACTAATCATTAATTTGCCCACTGGAATTCATCAATGCTAGCAACGTTTAGTCGTTTTAATATAATCCAATAGTCACTCATTTAATATAGATTTAAATAAATAAAATAACAATTTGAATAATAACTATGTGATGAATAATATAATGACATAACTCGAAACAAATTATATGTGGAAGACTTATTATAACTGTTATAATTCTAATTCTAATTACAATTTAATTGATTAAAATATAAATATTACTATATTACTATAAAACAAACTTCTATACCCACTTATAATAATTATGATGTATTGAAGAATATTCCTTCGTCCTCGCCGCTAGGTACTTTGTTGAAATTATTTTTCTACCCTCTGCAGTTGGGGTTAATGGTAGAACGTGCTCGTCGCCTTTTATAGCGTTTATTTGTTCCTACGAGTGCAATATAATTACCATCTAACTGCCGGTAATCTTAGAGGCGTTGAAATTTACAAGAAGCACTAAACCTAATTTTCTACTCTTTATTGCACCCGAGAGACGAATATATTGTCCACACAACAAATACCACATACGAAATTACAAATAAAAATACTAAAAGCTCTTAAATTTATTTTTATTGGAAATACATTTGACCCAGTACAAATGCCAGATAAAACCAGATGAGTACAAATAACAACAGATGCGATTTGAAAATACCAGCAAGACCAACCAAGACCATACAATACTATATAAGACCAGTCGAGAGTGGATAAGACCAGACACTATCAAAAAGACCAGACTATACCAGATATGGGCCACAGAAAATTAGGCACGTCGCCAGAGTGCACAGTTTGTCACCAAACACCAAAAATGTAATCTAAAAACGGGGATTATCGTGCGAGTGCAAATAGTAGTGAGTTAGGTTATAACTGTAAAGGTACAATAATTACTAAAAACAAGGTAAATAAATTATATATGAATTGGTAAAAGACAAATTAAAATAATGTGTTTGCGAGGTTAGAACGTTTAAGAGGCAGTGTGACAGACGATACGTCGTGAAATACGCAGGTGCTGCGGTGCCGGCCGGCGCCGGCGTCGCGAAGTTGCTGTGGCGTAGCAATTGAAAGTTGCAATTAGATACTTTATTAATAAAGCCTTTAGCATTTTGGCCAGTAAGCACCTGGTTTAATGTTATGTACAAAAGAGACAGAGAAGTGGTTTTTAAATGTTATAAAGAATTAACTTAATACGCAATCCATACAATCCATTTAACTTATTGGTGTGTGCTAGGGCATCCAAACCTGTTAAAACCGATCCCGGTTAACCGGGTTTTCTGCTCAAATTTAGGAAACCGTAAAACCGTTTTTTTTTTCGAAAAACCGAGTCTTTTTTTTTTTGAAATTACATCGGTGTTTTGGATGCCCTTTGGTGCTCTCGCAAGTATGACAACAAGCCGCAGCGCACTGACGCATTGGTGTGCGGACACATTAATACAAGTGCTGCCTGCTACGATACATAATAGGCATCACATCAGATTTACGAACACGGTTGAAAAATAGTTTATAAAGGGTGTCTCAGACCACCCGTACCAGCCTTTTATTTCGACAACGCTTGGTCCAATGTGACTGGGATAATTTTTTTTTTTTTTATTACTTACGGATTTCCTCAGCAATTTAGCAGCGATGGAAAATAAACTGTTTGAAACCACCTCTGAGTTTCGTTCTAATAAAATGCTCTATACAAGCTACCGCTCCGTTTTCAAAAAAACTTTAAGTCTGAATATTAAGCAGTATCTGAAACTGAATATTAGGCAGTATCTAGTGATGTATCGAATATTCGTAATCGCATTCAGATTCAGGAATATTCGCATATGTTTTGACATTCTCATTCGCATTCGCAAAACTAATGCGAATATTTTGCGAATATTAACATCAGAAAAAATACTTATACATAAATTATATTTTAAGTTTTATTAAGTAAATAAAATATTAATTTTTTATTTCCTTTTCTTTTTAATTTTTATTAGAAAAGTTTTTTGAACAAGTATTGTAACATTTAATAAGTTGTACAAGGAACCCGATATTGTAAATGTGATCAAAGGGATGACATTGACATGGGCGGGACATGTCTAAAGATTGTCGAACGAACGAACGGCAAAATTCTCATTGGAGAACTACCCCGCTGGTAGGAAGGAAACACCTTCTTTCATGTTTGTGTCTCCATCCCCAACTACACATTTCACTTTTTCTTTAGGTATTTCCCATGATGACAACATACCTACATAAGTTTATGGGCAATGTTTTCTCCGGTACGGCGGCTGTCGTTGAACACATCTACCTTCAACGCTTTCATTTTTCCTTCGAATTCTTCTATACTCTCATAGCAAGTTAGACTCAGCAATGGAACCCCAGAACAAGAATCTAATCAGATGTCACTAAATGACATTTTGCAAAGGACTTTTTTTTATTTTATTTAATCATTTATTTATTTACTTTGCCACATTAAATACTTATTGTGAATGTGGTAGTTACAATAGTCTCATATTACACTAGTTTCAATAGACACGTTAATTCATTAATACAATTAATTCAATAAAAATAATAAATACTACAAAAATGCAACTACTACAAATTACATTAGACACTAAATTATCAACGGTATGATAGCAAAATGATACAAATTATTTTTCGAAAAATTCAGATATTGAGTAATATGCTCCTTCAGCAAGGATACATATTACATCTCTTTTAAATTGCTTAAAGTTCTTTGTTTTTATTTCATTGTCCAGCTTGTTAAATAATTCAATTCCTGTATAAAAGAAGGACTTCTCAAGTAAGGTTGTGTCATGTTTTGGGAACAATAGCAGAGAGCCATGTCTTGTATGGTGATCGTGGTATTTCGCGTAGGTGTTAATGTCTCTTATATGATATTTTGTATGACACAGCACTTTTAACATGTAAATTGAGGGTAATGTAAGTATATTGAACTTGAAAAAAACAAAAATTACAACTTTGTTTTCCTTTTAGACCACACATAAGTCTAACAATTCTTTTCTGCAAAACAAAACATCTATTGACGGTAGCGGCTTGACCCCAAAGTAACACGTGTAGAGATAGATGAGAATATAACAGTGCATAATACACACTAATTACTAATTCCATGTTAAACGACTTTTTAATTTGTAAAATTGCGAAGTAGGCGCTTCCCAGTTTTTTGCAAACATGGTCGATGTGATGAACTAAAAGTAGAGTCTATCCGTACCCCCAAAAAGTTGGTATACGTTTCGAATTTATGGTTTTTGCCCTCAATACTGTGGAATTTTTCTCTGCTTAGCTAAGTAAATACAAACAGTCATATTCGTATTCAGTATAAGATGGTTTGCTCGGCACCACGCATTCACCTCATCAACAACTATCCCGACTCTGCTTCCAAGCTCTTCTATAGAGTTCCCAGAGACAGTCATATTCATATCATCTGCAAACAGAATAGTTTCCGCACTTACATAAAGTGGAAGATCGTTGATCAGATCCTTGAACAGCAGAAATAGAAGCGGCCCTGAAACAGGTCTCTGAGGGACACATATAGTTATATTATTGCTATTAGATTTGTAGTTATTGGCATTTACAATCAACTTTCTTCATGTAAGGAAGGATGTAATCAACCTTCCAAAAGTCCCTCGAAAACTACAGTTTTTTTTAATTTTTTTAATTTAGTTACCATAAAATCAACGTTGATGGTGTCAAAGGCTTTGGACAGGTCAAATAATAGACCCATTACTTGTTTACCTGTGTCAAGTTCTTTAATAATATATTTAGCTAAGTTGATAGTGAGACTGATCAACTGATCTGTGAGCTCGAAACCCATGTTGACAATTGCTGATCAAATGAAATTTTTTTAAATAACCAACCATTTTATTATAAAGTAGTCATAGATTTTAGAAACGGAAGACGAATCGAAATAGGTCTATAGTTAGATATATCACATGCATCCGATTTCTTGTGCAAGGGAATCACTAAAGCAACCTTCAAAACCAATGGATATATTTCATCTTCCATAGATTTATTTTACAGTTGTAATAGTGGACTTTCAGTGACGTCTAAGATTGATGTTATAGTTTTGATAGAGAAACCATCTATGCCCCATGAATGCGAAGTGGAAATATTGGAAATAACCTTTTGGGGTTCAAGTGGTTCAATGGGGGGCATATAGAAAGAGTAAAGGATACTGAAAGGGGACTTTGTGCACCCAGAACCCGACGTTAACAACTGTTCTCTGATTATACATCGTTCTCTGATTATAAATAAATACATCAACCACTTGTTTGTCAGTCACCAGTGCATTGTCTATCCTGAGTGTTATTGTGGTACACTTTTTTAGCTTCCCTAAAGAATGATTAATAATCGCACAAGTATCTTTAGATTTATTTTTGGACTGTTGGATTTTGTTCATGACGAACCTTCTCTTAACGGAGGCTATGTGTTTGTTGTGCTGACGCTTCATAGTTTTGTAAGCTTGGATAAGGTTTAAATCATTAAGGGTATAACAGCAAAAACAAATTCCTAACTTGCCTACCCTCTTCAATTAATTCAGGTGTTATCCATTTATTGTTTTTTGAGATAACTCTTCTGGTTGCGATGAGACATACCTGATCCAAGGAACAGGTTAAATTATTAATAAATGTTTTAAAAGCCTCCTCTACATCTTCGCTTAAAATCTCTGTAAAATCCATTTTACTAATGAGATGACTTAGTTTATGCATGTATCGTCGGGGAAGTGTCTGCTAAGGCGATACGTTAGATTTTTCTTTTTGGTATAGAAATATTCAGAACTAATATGCAATAATAAACTGAGATGGTCAGCCAAGACAGGATCAACTGTTCTGCAAGTATATGCATTTCTGTCTAAATTAGCAACCCTATAGTCAATAGATGCATGCGAAGTAGTACCAAATATATCTGTGTAAATTCTCGTTGGACCCTGGTTAAGTACTCGTAGATTGAAAGGGTTAAAAATGTCCATTAGTTTCTGTTTTTGTATTGAGTTTTTAAAAAAGTCTATATTAAGGTCGCCAGCTAGCAGAATAGGCTTCTTACAGCTTAAGTAAAGGAAAGACTGTTTCGCCGACTCTGTTTCTGCTCTACTTAGCAGATCTAGTTCCATACAACCATGTCAATTTCTGCACCCTGTATGCGGATGACTCTAGCTTTCTAATATCTGAATGCAACTTGATAGCTAGCCAGCAAGAGGCAAATAACGTCCTGAAATCTTTGTTATCAGCAAATAAACTATTCCTCAACTTGGAGAAAACTGAATTTGTCGTATTCCAACCACACAGAGCTAAGTATATAGAGGATATATCATTAATATTTAATAATATGCCTTTAAAAAGAGCGAGTTACACTAAATTTCTTGGGCTGAACGTACAAGAACACTTATCATGGCACAATCAAATCGAAGAGTTGTGCAAGTCACTAAATAAAAAAGTATACTGCCTTCGCCAGCTGAGAAAATTCCTTGACATCCCCGATCTAATATACTATTATTACGCATAAATTCAATCCAAACTCAGCTATGGAATAATAGTGTGGGGTACATCACCGGAACTTGAAAGGGTCTTAAAAACACCAAAGGGGATAATTCGGTTACTCTTAAACCTCGCAACATATGCATCATGCAAGCAGTACTTCGTGCAACTGAAAATATTACCTACCCTTGGCCTATACATTATGGAAACAAGCAGTCACATCCATAAAATCAAACACACCCTGCCCAAAAATATGGAGAAGCATAACTATCACATCAGGGCACACAATAAACAGTGTACTCCTAGAACCTAGTAGACTGACGCAGCAAGGGCGCAAATATTAATGGAATCCTCTACAATACACTCCCAACCAGTCTCACAGAAGAGAAGTCCTAGAAACAATTTAAAAGAAAACTTAGAGAGATACTTGTCTACATGTCTCTACATGTATATATATATATATATATATATATATATATATATATATATATATATAAATATCAAGATTTTGAAGATTTACTTCAATCACTTTAAAGAACCCATATGTATTATATGTATATACATTTTTCTGGGAATAAATTTGAATTTGAAGTATAGCAATAAATCGTTAAGCCTGTTGTAAAAGTTATCTAGTTTATCAGATGTAGATCTGTATATGCAAATAATATTGGTACGAAGGAAATCACGGCCTAGTGTTGTACCACAAACCTCAATATCATTTTCGACCAAATAGTTCAATACCTTTAGATGAGAGATTGTTGTACTATTGCGAACATAAGTTGCTACGCCACCACAGATAAATTTTCTTCTACAAAAATTCGAAACTAATTGGAAGTTATTGAGGTGGATCACATAAATTTCCTCTTGGGAGCACCAATGCTCACAAACGCAAGCTACATCAATATTTGTGCAATGGGTAAGAAGATGAATTCGCTTATTGAAATTTGCGCCGGCCACGTATCTGCTTTTAAAAACATGAAACCGTTCGTTTTCTGAATTCTGACTTTGAAAGAGCAGTAGAGAGCCTGGTGTTAGAGGTTATAAGCCTGATACAAACCCCAGATACAGTGATTAGTTATTTGTGATTACAGTTACTGACTTCAGTTATTCGTTGATTTTCAAAGCATTAAAAAGGCCCCTATTTCAGTAGAAATAGAAACTGATTTACTCATTTTAACAAATCATTCATCACACTCTAATGTCAAGATTAATTTGGTAGACTTTGCTTTTAGGTCACACTCGCGTGGCAGTTTTTTAATCTAAAATGACGCATGCGCAGTAAACCGTACAGCAGTAGTAGTAAAAATGTTGGGTTTTGTTGTGTTTTAATGTGTATTTACATATATGTCAAACTGACATGTAAGAAAAGTTTAATTTTTTTTTCCTTAAAGTAATTGTAATTTTGTAAATTTTTATTATAAACTCCAGGTCTTACAACCTTTAAAGTAAACAACTCGTCACCCATTAGGGTGGCCCTATCTACATACTCTGGTAGGACTCAGCATGAAGGAAAATATTAACCTAATAGGAAAAGGCTCCTAACCTTTTATGGATATTTAACCCGCATGTATGTCCACGACTCACAAACAGGAGACTCACCACGACAGGTAGAGGTAAAAGGAAATATATCACCACAGTAAAATCAGACCTTGAGCAACTTAAAATTTCACCAGAAACCATAGAGGATCGGTCCCAACTCCAGCAGACCATTCGACAATGAGTATTCCCAGTGGCCCTTACCAGCAAAAACAGCACAGGAACCAACATACCTAGGTGGACAGAGGAGAGGAAGCTGGAGAGAAGAGAGAGGAGAGGAAAAATGTAGTAATATAATAATATGTGCAATTCCTAATTAAAAACAACTCCGTACTTGTGACACACCAGTCCCAAGCACGGGGACTCATCTAGCAAGTTTTGAGGAAGGAGGAGGGGGAAGAGCAACACCTCATTAAAAAACATGGTTCCATCTGGCTCGCGATGGATTTATAAAACCCAAATTCTAGGCCTACAACTCCATAGATAGAGAACGATAGAGAACACTTCAATAAATTGGAAGAAATGAAGGTGCACAACAAGACCAGAAATCTAATCCAGGAAACATTAACAAGCACGACAGTCAAAGTGAAGTTCGTGGGAGAGGTCTCGGAACCATTTGAAATCAAGACAGGAGTGAGACGGAGATGGCCTCTCACCCATCAGTTTCAGTTTTAGAAAATTAAATAGAATTTCAGATGATCACATACCATGACCGCACATATATGATCATGGTATGTGGTCATCTAAAACATTGACTTGTTCATAGTTTAATTTGCAATAAAATTTACTAATTTGAATTACCTTACAAAAACAGGATCAATCTCTTGTGGCATTCATCTTCCAAGCAATCATATGTCTTCTAACAATCAGACAAAATTGTGGTTCCGGGTTTAATATATTTCTAGCAATACCTCCTTACTGCGTGCGGCAACCACTTCCATGAAACAGTTGTTAGTCCTGTCCCGATCCCTCCAAAAACCCATTTTCCTTCAACATTTACTTTCGTCAATTTCCACAGTTATTCTTGGTCCACCAAGCATTTCATTGTCCCTTATACACATTTCTGTGCAAACGTCCCTGCAGAAGTGGCACTAGTTTGTAATGTATTTCGGACAAACGTAATTGGCAATAATTTTTAAAGCTACCCTCTATACCCAGCTTTTTGTTACCATCAGAATTTGTGTTGAGGACAAATGGCTCAACTCAAACCAACTTCCCTTCCGAAGGCTTCTAGTAACGTCATGTTTCTCTGCTGCAACTATTTTTTTGCAACTCCACCGAAAACCATCGTGTTTTTTGTCACTTTGTTCAATTTCATATTTACCACACACACAGGACAAATATAATGGTTTGCAACCAAGCCCACTTGCATAAGCCATTTCACCACCGCTTCCTGAGTTGCTGTCGCATTTCTAATATTGTCAATATGAAAATTGAAAGACATTTTTTGCTTTAAAAAAGAGACCAAAAAAAAAACAAATTATGTAATATTAATTATGTCAATAAAAAAATTGATTGAACTATGTTCGCGCACTTGGATTTTTTATGTTTATAACCACACTTGTCATAAAAGTTTGGAACTTTTGAGAAACTCTGATTAGTTTACATATTGACTGTCAAAAAAATTTTAACACTGGCGTTGTAATCAGAGTGTTACCTAAAAGGAAAGTCAACCATTAATTTATAAAAGCGAATATTGACGGCAATTATTATAATATTCGAATTCGCGTTGGCGAATGCTTAAAAATTGACATTCGTTACATCATTATTAGACAGTTTATATTATGACAAATGAGTCATAAAAAGGATGCTCTTAATTTGTGACGTTTTAGTATTCATGATTTGTAATTTCTACAAAAATGTTTAAAAAAGAAAACTATTTTTATTTAAATATATAAAAGGCACCATATTTTATTTTATTCTTGACCATAGGCGTCCAAAATCCTAGTTACGGCTCTGTATTATATATAAAATAGTTGCTTTTATAATGTGTTTTCATGTTGGTTATAAAACATCTTTGAAAGTAAAGTTTGAATACTTCGTAAACTAATCAAATAAAAGCTAAAATAAAAGGCAACATTTAGGTGTTATGGTTAGAGTTGGGTAAAACAATTGCTGGCATGCTATGTCATATCAAAATAAAAATATAACAAACATAGTAAACCAGTTAAACTAGTTTTCAATTGCAGCGAATAAAAAACACAGTTGCAAATAGGACAGAAAACAAAATTTGTTTTATTTTCGCTCCCATGAAAATTAAGGCTGATGCTTAACTACGCGGTACTGCCAGATATAAATTTGTGTTCATATGATTAATTAAAAACTTTTCAACAGTTTTGATAAATTTTATTTTTCGTTTTTAATGAGGAAAACAATTTGTTTTCCGCTGAATAAAACATGGATAAAAATGAAACGCGATGTACACGTTCCGCGCACAGAACACATAAAATATAAAAAATTTGCAGCACTTTATGGAAACCTTTTTTTATGTTTTTTTTTGAGATCGCAATACATAAAATGTTGTATTGATTTCCTGTGTGGTTCATTTTTAATTATTAATATTCTATATTTCTGTATCCAGAATTGCAAGAAAACTTCGAAAGAAACTCTCGAAATGTATATTTACAACTTAAGGAGGGTCTACTCATATTTATTTATAAAATTGTCAATTCAACTCATATGCGCTTTCCTCAAAATAAATGAAGTGAAATATTTCTAATTACAATATAAATTGGATTCTTGATTGCTGAAATACATTTTCATCATTGGATGAAACCAAAAACTAGTTAATCGAGACAACACTGGAGATAGAACAATAGTCAAACGAGACTATACAGTTTATTTGTATATTTAATATTTGATATACAAATTGTAATCTGAAATATTATCCAGCACTCCGTTTATATCTAAACACTATGCTGGTCAGTTTTTACAACATTTTTCGTTAAAAAAAAATTCATTCCAATCTACCTACGTATTTGTAATTTAGGTCATGGTCTAGTTTCTTTAATTTTGAATCTTCCCTGGTCAGAATATTTGCAATTGAATAGCACATGTGCAGCAGTGTCTTCTTCTCCACATATGCAAGTGGGTAACTCTAGTATTCCAAATCGATGTAGATATGCTTGTAACTTCCCATGTCCAAAGCATGGTGTGATAGACATATATCCATTTTATTCCATATTCCAACGTTTGGGACAATATTTCCTTATTAATTGATGAATTATTAACGGCCACCAGACATTATCAAATGCACCACTTATATCTAGAGCAATGCTTCGCAGTATTCATTTTCCGTAAAGGTGAAGCCAAACGATGCGTTACGAATGCCCGAGCGGTGCCGCAACGGCATCCTACATACAAATCACTATGCCATGTCACACGATGCGTTGGGTCGCCGTGCAGCATCGCACCGTAGGCACGCCGCGCTTGTGTCCTGCAAGACCAGGCGGGAAGGGGTGATGCGCTGCAGCGCCGGAGTGCATCGTGGCGCCACCGCAGTATTGTATCGAACGTGTTTATTTTAAAAATATTAATATTTATCTTTCTTACGATGAGTACCGATAATATTGATATTGATTTCCTTATATCCTTAGTACAAGAAAGCATTATGGGATAAAACACACAATGATTTTAAAAATAAGTTGAGTCATTGACGTTGCGGCGCCGCGCCGCACCGCGGTAAACAGCGTTCGACTGCGGTGCCGCACCGCGCGTGTGGCACCCCATAGCACGAATTATTTGCGGTGCGTTGCCGCACCGCACCGTTAACGCGTCGTGTGGCCTCGCTCTAATAGAATTCTTAATGAAACTTAAAACTTTAGCGATTGCCTCAATCGTTCCAAAATCCTTATGATGACCATATTGATTACTATTAAATACATTTTGACAATAAAAATAATGTTCAATCCTTAATATCAGGAGTGCATCTAGCACCTTCCCTGTTACTAGAAGCAAACTAGTTGGTCTAAAATCTTTAATTACTAGATCAGGCTTGTTAGGTTTTGGAATCAGCTTTATTATTTGTCCTTTGCAGCACTCTGTAAAAACTCCATACTTTAGACATTTATTAAACAATTCCCGAAAATGTGTCTGAGAAGAGTTGAGTGCTACGTGAACAAAATCCAAAGCGATACCATCAATTCCTGGTGCTTAGGGTTCATTTTTGTTGTAGTTCGTTTTTTCTCTGCTGTTGTGAAATTCCTATCGACAGGTCCTCTTTTGTCTGCGCTTGACTCTTCTCTTATTTGTTTATTCCTTTCTGTATCCTCTTCATTATCTTCAGATATCTTCAGATAGCAGATGGCTTGTCTCTACTAGATCTAAGGTAGACAAGACGAGACTATACAGCCAGCACTTTACAAAGCAGACAGATTAGACTAGGCATAAAATAGTAGGTAAACAAAATTGGACAGATAAGACTAGACGTACAAAATTAGGCAGACGAAACTAGATAGAGAAGTATAGAACACAAGACGAGACAAACAAGAATAAATAGATGAGACTATCCAGAAAAGCCTAGACGGGTAGGATTAGTCAGAAAACAATAGGCAGACAAGATAAGACAAGACAGATAAGACTAAACAGACAAGACTAGACATACAGGACAGGCAGCATTGGACACAATAATAGATAGACTACCACGAATAGACAAGAATAGTCTGACACACGATTATAAGAACAAATTGAATGAATAATACTTTGTTCCTTGTTTAAGATTTAAAACGTTTGCTTTATATTTTATGCCCTCTGTAGACACGTCCGCTTGCATTTTAAATGATCAACGTCGCATCCGTGTTGATAAACTCTCATTTTCCCATGTGTCTGCAGAAAACAAAATATTTAAGATACGATTTTGTTTCCCCTTCACTTGCTCTGCGGATTACTTTTAACCATTTTGCTTCTGGGATTGGAATTCTAATACAAGCAAAACCAACTTGCCACGTACTTACAAGCAACAACCGTTTGCGGAAAGTGCAAATGTATTTAGCACGAGATAATACTACTGTTATCAGTTTCTGGCCCTTGGATTGTTTCTTGTCTTATAAGGCTTGTCGCACACTGGATCCGCTAATCTCGGTTCAGCTCAGCTTTTCAGCCAAGAAAAATATAAAACTCGGGAATGAATCTCGTAAACTCTCGAATCAATCTCGTGAAATCTCAAATCAATCTCGTGAAATCTCGAGAACTCGCGAATGAGACGCACATACTGCGTCCGCTCAGCTCAGCTCGGCTCCGTTCCGCTCCGCTTCGCTCCGTATCCTCTGCTTGTGAAGAATACTAGTCCTGAGGTCGGATGGAGGTGGATGGTTCACGCAGGCGCAACACTAACGTTTTCATATATGCGCTAAGGCATATATGCAACCAGGATAGCTACACATATTTAGCCCTATACATGAACTCACAAGTTGACCAAGGGTTCGGTGAGAGGGAATTGAAGTGGCGGAGCTAATCGGGTGCAATATGTGGAAAAATGACGGAGCTGAGAGGAACGGACCCGGTCAGACCTGAGGTGAGCCGAGCGGAGTGGATCCAGTGTGCTACAAGCCTAAGCTTGTCATGGTTCCATTTTCGTCAAATCAATTTTATCCAGCATTAATATTTTATCCTTTTCAACTTTATTCCCTATTCAACTTTATTTCCTTATTCAACTTTACTTACAAATACTCTAACCGTGAATCCTAAAACATCATAGGATCCTGTGGATACCTCCCTCCATTTTCATTATTTGTTACCGAGGATCCTAAAACATCATAGGATCCCATAGGATTCCGCGGATCCTAGCAACAGGGTGTCAGAGTAACAGTAACATTCCTAGCCATCCGAGATTCATTCAAAATATGCATAGCTTTCTTATTTCTATATGTCTTCTCGAATTGTTCGTTGCACCTAAATTGAGCATCAATTAATCTTTTATTCAGTTCTTGTAAGAAGTGATGGCCAAGTCCACTTTAAACGGAGCCTCTCTGATACCTGGCGACATCAGAGAGTAACAAGCCTTGCCATGTCAAGCGGGGCTCTGACATCCCGGACCTTTAATTCCCGAGTCATTCGAGGGATTCAGATGAGGAGAAACACGATAATGAACCCTAGTGTGCGGGATTTTACCGCCACAGAACTTTTTTTTAACGGGACGTAGAAAGCACCATTGGTTAACTTTTCAAGTGGTCCCTTGAACTCCTCGAGCATATTGGAACCGCTTCTTGCATAATGTCAAGATATCGTTGTCTTTGTCCGCCACAGAATTAGTGGACCAGAGGTATCGTGATCTCCACAATCCGAAAGAAGATGCAGATGTGGTAGCGGCAGCTACAGTGAAAGTTACGCCCACAATAGCTATGTTGAAGCCACATTGGCCGAGAACCTCACACTCGTAGACATGAGCATTCCTGCCATGTTTACTGAGGTAGAGGAAGACGTCATTCTTGCCAAGACGGAAGAGGACACGCTGCCTCCTGTCATAAAACAAAAATGACCCAAGTAAACATCATACCAAAGCAGCCTCGGCTGTGATGGCTAGGCTAGGATACTAAACAACACTTAGGGCTAGCGCTGCTGCAAGAACCCTGAGTTTATGGAGGTAAGATTAGAGGCCTCAGCAACAGGGTATGTAAGTGTGGGATAACCGAGAGGTGTCCCCCAGAACTTAAGCATTGTGGTAGCGAAAGGCATAAATTTATAATATCTTTCAGAGTTTCGCGGGATTTAGTTCCGTTCCAGATCCTCATCAAGACCGAGGGCCTCCACCGCGAGGTTGTAATCGCATCAGCATACTTCCCTGGAGATGGTAAAAACATACCACCGATAGGCTAGTAGAACGCTGTATTAGGAGAAGGCTGCTACTCATTTAAGGATGTGGCGCAAATGCCCACTACGAGATGTGGGGCAGCACGGACCCTAATAAGATAGATAAGTTCCGTTTAGAATACCTCATTAAAGAAAACCTAAATGTGTATAACGTTAGTAAGCACCAACCGTTGGTAGCTTTCTATGGCCATGCTGCAAGATTGTCTCCAAACCGACTAACCAACCGTCTGTTCACCTTATGGCAAAACAATAATGTTCGTACGACTTGGTTGACAGAAACCTTGAAGGATATTAAGGAACTGAGAATAACAAACTTCCAAAACAGACAGTCTGTGAGACGCACCGTGATGGAAGTTTGTGAATTTCAGGAAAAATCCCGAAGGAAAGATAACCCCTGGACAGTAGCGAGAAAGTAGTTACACCGGCAGAAGACGCAACAATACTGACAAAGATCAAAGCCCAACAGTTGAACAAGCATGGTCCAAAATAGGCCTATTCGAAACACAAAGAAGAAGAAGTTGGGAATCACCGACATTTGTCAGTATTGTCAGGAGTAAGGTACTGGATATTACGGTAGTTAGCACTAACGTAAATAAACTTTTTAAAAGGAGGAGAGTTTCAAGTGAACCTTCAATGTAAGACCATAGGATTATAGAGTTTGAACTGGTAGGTGTGAGTGAAGAAACCACCACCATCCGAAATCCCAGACAAACGCTATGGCCTATGTTTAGTTCCAAACTAAAAGATAACCTAGAGCAAGTGACAGTGCGTGTTAGCATCAAGCACTTTCACCCTACCAAAGCAAGCTGTAGGAGAAAAAAATGTAGCAATCACCACAACATTTGAGTCCAGCTGGCCAGTCAAATCCGTGAAGGGGCATAAGGATGAAAAATGGTGGAACAAAAATTTGTCTAAATCAAGAACAAAAGTACCTAGGTTTTTCAATACAGCTATCCAATACGAATATTGGCTTGAATACTGCGAGGTGCTCACCATCTAGAACAGGGGTCTCCAAACTACGGCCCGAGGGCCACATACGTCCCGCGGACAGATTTTGACCGGCCCGCGGAGAGCTAGCATACTTGAAAACTTCTTTTAGAGAACATATATAGCAAATTAAATTAAG
Source organism: Phosphuga atrata (assembly GCA_944588485.1). NCBI lineage: Eukaryota > Metazoa > Arthropoda > Insecta > Coleoptera > Silphidae > Phosphuga > Phosphuga atrata. The sequence continues at coordinate 7,786,811 of OX155896.1, read as the reverse complement.
TTTACTGAAGTATTCTAATTTTATGTTGAATAATTATTAATATGACATCTACATTGATATGGTCATGGGCTAACTACTCATAACATTGTTGTAGGCTTATTGTTATTGTTTTTGTAATAAGTTGGATAAAGAAACACAGAATTGTAATGAGTAAAAACATGTATAATATGCAGAAAATTTAACTTCAGTATATAATAACTAACAAATTATTGAAATTAATTCAACTAACATTTTATACATTTTAAATAAAAACATAACTTATAACAAGCATAATGACATATGAAATACTAATGAGATTTATGTAATTGAGATTTTCCACTGACAATAGTTATTTTTTCCACCAACAAATAGTAGTTGTGGACTAATTTTACTTGTACCAATTATTAAAAGAGACTTAAGATGCTCATCAGTTACTTTAGATCTGTAAATATTTTTTGTGTACGGGGCTAGGGTTTCAATGTCAGTATCAAAAGGATTCTGAAAAATCTTAATTTCATTCGCAATGGCATCAAAGTCCGAGAAACGAGTATCAAAATTTATTTTCAAAGCACTCAAAGTTTCGATTGCAAAATCGATAGGAAACTCAGTCTCAGTGGTGAATATTTCACATGTTTTAAAATGTGAAAAGCATTTACTTCGTAGTTGTGATTGAAACAGTATCAATTTCTTCCGGAATGATTTGATATTAGTGTATAAATCAGGAAGATGCTGGTTTTCTCCTTGCAATCTCAAATTCAGTTCGTTCACATATTTTGTCAAATCAACATAGAATGCTAACTTCCACAGCCATGCGTTGTTTTGTAATTCAGTAAGAGGGCAGGGCGATGCTTTTCATTCAAAAAAATTTCGATCACTGCTCGAAGTTCAAAAAAGCGCTGAAGGACTTTCCCACAACTAAGCCAACATACGGCAGTATGATAAGGTAAGTCATTTTCTCCAATCTCTTCAATAAATTGTCGGAATTGTCGGTGATTCAGCCCAAAAGATCTGATGAAATTAACATTTGATATGACTGGTTTCAGAACTTCAGACATTTCCAAACATTTTCCGCACAAAGACTGTTGATGTATGATACAATGTAAGTCTAATGGTTTTGAACCACCGTCATTTTCTACAGCCTTTGACACAAGAGCGACCACTCCATTATCTTTCCCACTCATGTTTTTGCCTCCATCAGTTGTAATACATTTCAAGTTTTTCCATCGAAGGTTCTTTAGATTAATGGCCATTTCAACTCCTTTAAAAATATCTGTACCAGTAGTTGTGCCATGAATACTATACATATCAAGAAGTTCTTCATGCATTTCATAGCTCTTATCTACTCCTCGAATATAAATCAACACCTGAGCAGTATCTGACACATCCGTTGACTCATCCAAGGCCAAAGAAAACCACTCAACATGTCCATTTTTGTCGAACAGTTGAGAGGATATATTTTCAGCGATGTTTTCTACCCTTCGAGCCACAGTGTTTGCTGACATACTGACAGTTTTTAATAAATTTACCTTTTCAGGGCACATTTCTTCGGCTACTGCAATTATGCATTCTTTGATCATTTCTCCATCGGTGAATGGTTTTCCACGTTTTGCAATTTCAAGAGCCACAAGAAAGCTGGCACGAGTTGCAGCCCTTGGTCAGTTCTGAGTTTTGTAAATAAAGATTGCTGCGATTCCAATCCGCGCTTCATAGCTTCGAATTTTTCTGTCCGCAAGCTTCCTGTATATTTTGAGTAATTTTGAAAATGTTTTGTTTCATAATGACATTTAATGTTATATTCCTTGAGAACGGCTATGCTTTCATTGCAAATCAAACATAGCGCCTTGTTACTGGACTCAATTACGAAATACTGAATGTTCCACTGATCTTTGAATTTTCTGCATTCACTATCAATTTTTCGCTTCTTTTCCATACTACTAAATCACACACAAAAGCAACAATTCAAATCAAAATACTGTTAAAAAGATGTCTTCAACTTAAACACGCACAAGCACGTTTTAAGGAGGTACGCACTATTTTATTTCACAACAGTGTCATAGGAACTGACTTGTGGTTGCGTCACTAGCCCTCTTATATATTCCAATTACTGCCATCTAGAAGTGAGTGGAAGACACCAGAACTTTATCGAACCAACGAGATTATTCTGTACGTGCTATTAGCGCCATCTGTTAGCGATAGAAGGTGCCACCTATTTCCGCTTGTGTCCACCAGATGTCGTGTCACGTTACTCCTCATGGCTCGTACTCTACGACTAATCTAGAAATTACAGATAATGACAGGAAAATTAATAATATGCAGTGTTGCCGTTTTGCGGACTTTAGTCCGATTTGCAGCCTTTTTAAACGTTGCGTACTTTTTCGGACTTTTTTTTTCATCAGTTTTGGCCCTCGGAACTTACTGGAGTAATCAGTATGGCCCTAAGGCTGGAAAGTTTGGAGACCCCTGATCTAGAACAAAGAAATCAGAAGGGCAAAAAGGAAAACCTTTAGGGCCTGTGACCTATGAAAATAAAGAATCCACCCCAGTTGCAGATTGCACAAAGCATTAGCGAAGGATAGAGTAAAATGACAACCACTCTTAATAGTCCGGATGGGAGCTATACGGAGGACGAAGAGTAGAGGGCTCCCCTCCTAGAAGAACCCTATTTTCCGGAATGTAGAAAATACAAAGAGACCGGGTGCTTTATGCAACGATGGAGACCAAGTCGGACTAACTGGAGGAGTTTACGCAACCACGGAGACCAGGTCGGGCTAAACGGAAGAGAGCCGCGTCTATCTGTACGGAAAACCGAATTAGATGGGCTGTCGGCACTTTCCAGCAATTCAAGGCCACAGGTGTGGACGGATTAGTTCCCGCCTTCCAACAAAAGAGAAGGAGAGAATTAATACCGTATCTTTTAAAAAACGCTAATAGTAGTTTAGCGCTCGGATACATAGCCGAGCTATGGAGAAGGGTTAAGGTGGTATTCATACCAAAGGTGGGGAAAATAGACACCACTCAACCGAAGTCATTTAGACGCATTAGTCTAACATATCTAATCTTTCATGTTAAAGACAATGGAGAAGGTAATTGACAATTAACTTAAGACAAGAGTGCTGGTAGGTGCATCACTACACAACTGTCAGCATGCATACAGAGCAGGAAGATCATAAGATACAGTACAGAGTCTGCCCTGTATCAGCTGACAAATGAATTAGAAACAGCACTAGACACAAAGGAAGTAGCGATATATGCCTTCTTAGACATTGATGGATCCTTTGACAACATCTCGCACGGTGCTGTCAAATCGGCTATTGAAAGAATGAATATCGAGAGCTATACCTCAAAGTGGATGGGAGAAATGCTGAGAACTAGATCGGCGGCGGCACAAGTGGGAAAAGATACCATAAAAATCTCCACAACTCGGAGGTGTCTACGGGGAAGTATGTTATCACCACTGATATGGAGCCTGGGAGGTGACGAACTACTGGCTAGCCTGAACGGCCTAGACATTAAATGTCAAGGTTACGCCGATGACATAGCCATAATAGCTAGAGAGAAGTTTTACGGAACGCTCTTTGAAACCGTACCGTAGAGAGGCCTCAAACTAACTAATAGATGATGTCAAACATTGGGACTGAATCTCAACCCAAGCCAAACCACGGTGATACCATTTACTAGGAAGAAGAGGTTAAACTGCCTAAAGCCCATACTGTCCTATAGGAGGTCAGTACAATACAAACAGAAGATAAAGTATTTGGGTATAACACTAGATAGTAAACACCTTTGGAATAGGTACGCTGAAGAAGTGGTAGGAAAAGCCAAACGAGCTCTGATGGTGTACAGAAATCTGGCACGGAAATCGTAGGGTTGTAACCCCACAATCCTACGATGGATGTACACCAGGATAGTGAGACCTGCGATTACTTACGGTGCAGTTGCGTGGCGAAGTAAAACCAATCTGGTCTCTATGAAGAAGCAGCTTGAGAAGATTCTAAAACTGGCGTGTGTCTGTATCACGCGGGCGATGGGATCATGCCCGGCAGCAGCAATTCTGCAGGTTCTAACTCCTCATCGGACTTGTTAGGTTCAGCAAGGACGGAATAGGCGGAGGTAAAGTAATCTAGAGCAGAGACCGGAACAGCAGCGCAACCGGCACAAGTGCCGAAAGCCGAAATGGCATGCAAATACCATTTCGAGAAAAACTACAAAGCAGTGTGTAATAGTAACAAAGCCACATAGAGCATAGTGGCATCAAATGGTATACGGATGGTTCGAAGACAAAGGTGCAGGAGTATTTGGACCTCGCACCAAATACTTTGAATCTATGAAGGTTGCAGTAGAAATCTGCTATCTACAATCTAGCGAATCCGAATATATTCATGTATATTAAATGATGGCAAATTTTTGTTTTTTTTGTGTCTAGCTCGTGTGTGCAGCTTTGTGTGTTTAGTATTATTTGTATCGCCTTTGCTGTTTACACTTTATTTGTTTAGTATTACCTCTCTGGTTATCTATATTGCCTGTGTAGGCTTGTCTGTCTAGTTTTGTCTGCCTAGTATTGTCTGGCTGGTCTTTCCGCCAGGTATTCTCTATCTAATCTTGTCTACTCAATCTTGCTTGTACAGTTTTGTTTACCTAGTCTTGTCTATCTGTCCTCCTCGGTAGTGTAGTTAACAACATACCTGCCTTTCTATGCGGGAGAAAAGTGTTCGAATCCTAATCGGGGAGGAGACAGCTAGGACGGTTTTCACTAACCGTCCGGGCTGCCCACCCTGAATGAATGCAAAATATGCGATAGCGGGTGGATACTAAAAAAGCCAAAGTGGAATAGTCTTTTCTGTCTAGTTTTTTCTGTTCAATCTTTTTCTGTCCAATCTTCTCTCTTTAGTCTGAAGTGTATTAATTTAATCTGCCTTGTCTTTAATGGACTGTTGTATACATTTTGTTTGTTTGCGCAATAATTGAAATAAACTGCTGAAGATGGATTTATATAGCCCATAAATCTATTGAAGCAATTTTATTTGAAATATGAAATACGAGATTCTTTCTGGTTGTTACTCAATTTAACTTTGCCAGACTTTCCTACAAAATCCTCTTATATTACAAGAAGAAGTTGTAATAAATTGGGCGTCATTTATAAAATATAATGTTAATAAAAAGAACTGATGTAATATTGTGTTGATATTGATAGCTTATTTATATATATATATATATATATATATATATATATATATATATATATATATATATATATATATATATATATATATATATATATATAGATATATATATATAGATATATATATATATATATATATATATATATATATATATATATATATATATGTATATATATAGTCTATATATCTCAATAGTGTATCTGTAGGTCTATTTCTAGGTAACGAGAAAATGTCATAAGCCATTACTTACCGAGAACACATTTGTTAGTTTCCAGGTTTCCTGTTCCAAGAGAATATTATTATGTATATTTTGTCTTTGAAACTTATGTACGGTAGAAAAATCCTGAATGCGACAATTTGATGACGCGATTCTCTGCCTTACTAAATCAAATTTCGACAACATTTTAAGAAATATCTTAATAATAATCCTATTTTACTTTTACTTGAACATTTTATATTTGCAAAATAGTATATTTTGTAACTAGGGCGGTGAGTTGCACATTCGCTTGAGAGGGCAATTGACAATACCGCCCGTGTTACAAACAATATTTTTTATTACTCATGCGAGGTTTGTATCTTACAAGTTTGGGGCCCAGAGGCCATGCAAAGAAATGGAAGCAAAAATGAAGAATTTGTTTTTTCAATTATCTCCGGTGGTATGGATTCGTCATAAGAACTCTCCTCAGTCTCCGGTATCACCATAAAATTTACACTCATTTTAAAACGTTTTTCTTTAATTTTTATTATTAATTTGTATTGAAAAAAATTAAAATATGACACTTTCACTTCATTTTTTCAATATCGAAGTCTTGATTGTATTTCATTTTATATATTTATTTGTTTTCTTTTAATATAACCTAGCGATATTGAATATTTGCGTGCGTTACCCAGTTTATGTGGAAATACCCAGTTTATGTGGAATGACATTTCTCGTGTTAAATAGTGTACATCAGGAAGTACTTTTCGCGCATGAGTAATAAAAAATATATTATAAATACATGCTTATGGCCCAAAATTGCCACTGTACAGAAACTTGAAATTTTTATTAGAGATAATATTAAAAATTCTAGAAGTATTTATTCAATTTCAGTTTATATTATGAAGCGTAATTTGATTTTCATTTATTTGTTCTAAATATATTTTTTACGGTCTTTTGCGCTTTACATTAGGATGAGCATTTTAAAATAGGAAAAAATGTATGACAGTGAGAAAATGTTACGGTGCAGCTGTTGCACACATTTTCGTCTCATCATATGCCGGCAAAATCAGTTTTCCACATTTAATTTAATAAACAGACGCAAGCGTCACGTCTAGATATATATTTGCTTTAATCAAAATAAAAACAAAACATGGTTTCAGACTATTACAGAATGTTTATATTATATCTTAAAACTTGACAAACCTAGAAGTTAAAAGAATCTTAAAAAAGTAAAAAGTTATCTATTATTTTATTCGTGAGATTTCCTCGTGTATCTTTCGTGGTCTGGTATGACCTAGTTTGGTTCTGGTATTTTCTAGTCTGGTCTTGTATGGTATTAAGTCTTGTGATTTCGTCGCGTCTACCAATTTTAATACCCAAGGTGGGCCATTGAAAATGAAACAGAGGGATTTTGTGATTTTTGCCAAATCACTTAACCTCTTCGCGCTGGGACCACAACCTCTAAAATTTTAGATGGCACGGTGGGGTAAATTATACCTCATTTGAAAGCCCGTTTTGCCCTGAATACTAAACGTCTAATATTTTCTAAATCTAGCGATTTGTTTTCGAGATTTTCGAATTTCAAGTTACGTTTTTCGTTTATGTCTCTCTCTCTCTCTCTCTCTGTAGCTTACTACCCGGGGTAGGTCTTCGCAGACATTACTATTTGCCTCCACTTGCTGCGGTCCATCATAAGTTCTTCTGGTCGTTGGACATTTAGGGTCCGTAAGTCCGTTGCAATATTATCTTTCCTACTTTCCCACCGGGGTCTCTTACCACACCAGTTTTACGACACGTTGGTCTTGTCTCTACACATGTCCGGCCCATCTCAATCTCTCTGCCTTTATTATTTTTACTATATCTGGTTGGTTATATAGTTCTTGCACTTCCCTGTTAGTTCTAATTCTGTATTGTTGTGTGGCATTGTCCTTGATTGGTCCATAAATCATTCTAAGAATTCTTCGTTCTGCGATTTTTAGTCGGTTCTCATTTTGTTTTGTCATCGTTCATATTTCACATGCATATGTCATTATAGGTCTTATAATTGCATGATAAATTGTTACTTTAGTGTGGCGGGTTACATTTTTCGATTTCACTATTTTTGTACTGCAAAACAGCGATCCCTGAATTCTGTTGTTAATCTCTTGTGTTATATTGTTATCTGAGGTGATTGTAGCTCCCAAATATTAAACTCATGGACCCTTTCAAAATTATAGTGGTCCATTGTCACATTTTGTCCTATCCTGTCTCTTCGTTCTGTTCTTGTTGTAGTCATGTATTTTGTTTTATCTTCGTTTATTTGTAGGCCAACCTTCTTTGCAGCATTTTCCAGTTTAATGAAATCTTCATTAATTTTGATAGTTGTATTTCCTACCATATCTAAATCATCAGCGAAAGCTAATATGTTTGCCCTTCGTACGGTGACATCCAAAACGATGTTAAAGAGAAGTGGTGATAACGGATCTCCTTGTTTGAGACCACCGTTGATTGGAAAGAAGGTTGACAAGTTTCCTTCAAATCTTACTGGACTTGTAGATCCCTGTACATAAGCTTTTGTGAGAATGATCAACATTTTCGGTGCGCCCAGTTCTGCCATGGTATTCCATAATTCCACTCTTAGGATGCTATCATACACTTGCTTAAAATCTACGAAAAGCTGGTGCAATGTTTTGTTGTATTCCCAACACTTCTCCATCAACTGCCTTATACTGAAAATCTGGTCTACTGTTGATCGATTCTTTCTAAATCCACACTGGTAATCTCCTATTTAGGACTCTACACGCAGTCAGTCGTTCTAATAGAATTAGAGGGAATACTTTATATCCTGTGTTAATAAGGGATATACTTCTATAGTTTGCGCAGAATATTTTAACGCCCTTTTTATGATTGGGTATTATATATATATATATATATATATATATATATATATATATATATATATATATATATATATATATATAATACTTCCTTTCCAGGGGGTTGGTATTTGTTCTTCTTTCCAAATCTGGCAGCTGAGTTGATAGAAAGCGAGTTCCAAAATTTCTGCCCCATGTTTTACACATTCTGTCGATATAGTATCGTTTCCTGGGGCTTTGTTGTTTTTTAGCTTGTGAATAGCTCGTGATACCTCTTCCATTGTAGGTTCTTCCACTAAGGGTTCTGCCTTCATCCGTCTCTATAATCAGCAATTCATCAAAGTATCTTCTCCAGGTCTCTATCACTTCGGCTTCACTTTTAATAATGTTATCTTCGTTATCCCTTTGAGATGTGGCTATATCGTCGTATCCTGCAAATATCTTGGAAAGACCGGGTAACAAACATCGAAGTCCTCCACAGGATGAAGAAAGAGAAGGAGATCATGGACATCATCAAAACCCGCAAGCTCCAATATCTAGGCCACATCATGCGGAACGAGGACAGATACGCCCTATTACAAGCCATCATTCAAGGCAAGATACACGGAAAACGAAGACCTGGACGGAGGAGAATTTCATGATTGCAGAATCTCAGGGCGAGGTACGGGAAGACTTCGAACGAGCTCTTCAGAATAGCAACCAATAAAGTGAAAATAGTCATGCTCATCGCAAACATCCGAAATCGGATATGCACATGAAGAAGAAGATCTTCGTTATTCTTTATGACAGTTCCAACTCTAGGTCTAAATCCCTTTTTAATGTTCTTTACCCCTCAAAAGAAATTTATTGTTCTGTTGCTCATTCTATTGAACTCTAGTTCTTCAAGAATATTTCCCTCGCCTTTTTTTTGGCTTGTGTGTCTTTCTTGCTCTTTTTCTGAGCTCTCTGTATTTCTGAAAAAGAAATAAATGTCATAAAAGACATCCTTAGTTAAATCATCCTTCTCTTCTATTGGTGCATATACAGATATCATCGAAATGTTGTGGAGTTTTCCTCTAAGCCTTATGTAGCAAATTCGTTCATTCACTGGCTTACATTCTATGACCGAGTCCAACATGTTCTCCCGTATGACAAAATCTGTTCTATATTCATGTTGATTGTTGGGGTTTCCACTGTAAAATACTACTGATTTGCTGGTTTTCGGTACCTGTCCATCTAATTTCCTGAACAGCTGTGATATCAATGCCAATTTTTTCAAGTTGTTCTACTGTTTTTGTCGCTGCTGCGGGCCTGTACCAGCTAAACACATTCAGGGTTCCAATATTCAAGCCCTTTTTCCTTTGCCGTGGTCATACATCTGTCCTATTCCGAGGCGTCTCGTTTGTTTTCATAACAAGAGGTCGCTATTTACAAGGTAAGGTTGTTGGTCGTACGCTTAACCTCCCTCCTTTGTCCGGGCTTGGGACCGGCAGTGATGTCTCAGAGCTACTTAATTTACACATCCCCATCACAGGCAGAGTATTTTGCTGTGGTTGGCATTATTATTATCTCCTTTTGCCCTTTTTTCGGGAGAAAAGATTAAAACTTCATTAATTAATTCGTTTGTGTCGTTGAGAGAAAATGGTGATCGTTAATTAAAAGACCATTTGATTTTTCAACAAGATGGAGCGCCACCACATTATATGCAGGCTGTTCGGGAGTTTTTGGACAGAGTTTTCCCGGGACAATGGAATGGACGAATAGGTGCTATAGAATGGCCTGGTTTAAGTCCTCTGGACTTTTTCTTGTGGAGTCATCTAAACAGTAGAATTTCTGCAAAAGAACCAGTGTCTCTGGAGAAGTTACGTCGACGCATTATTGAAGATTGCCGTAAAATTACGCCAAAGATCCTCCAAAATGTAAGAGAACGTTTCGAGCGGAATTTTTATTTTTGTTTGGAAGTTGGTGGGGCACAATTTGGGCGTTTGTTAAACTAATGAAAATCTTTTCTGACTTTGAGTTGTGTTTTTTTTTTCTCCACTGCAGTTTTTGTAAGGACAGATTGAACAATTGGACTTAACTAATTGGATTTAAACTAAGGACACGTTCATTTGAAATTAAATATTCTCGACAAAATATCGATAAATTCAGAAAATGTTAACCGTTTAGTATTCAGGGCAAAAAGGGCTTTCAAATGATGTATCATTTACGCCACCCTGCCGTTTAAAATTATAGGGGTTTTGGTCTTAGCGCGAAGGGGTAAAGTGATTTGGCTTAAAATTTTCTTGTAAAAGGTGTCCCCCTCACAAACAAAGTTGAAGTGCCTGAGCGTTTTTTGAAAATTAATCTTTAACTATCCGAAATCCCTCTGTTTCGTTTTTAATGGCCCACCTAGTATTTGCTTTATTCATAATTTAAAAAAAACATGGTTTTCAACTATTACACAATGTTTACATTATAACGTAGAATTCGACAAACCTAGTAGTCAAACAAATCTTCGCAAAAATTATCAATTACATTAGATTATTATATCCGTAAGATTTCCTCGTGTATCTGTTCGTGGTCTTGTATGACCTTGTTTGGTTCTGGTATTTTCTAGACTGGTCTCGGTTATTAAGTCGTGTAATTTCGTTTGGTCTACCAATCTTAATATATGTTTACTCTGCAGATCTAGTTTAGTGTACGGATTTTTTGTCTAGTAATTTCTCTCCTATCGATTTGGTTTTGTTGAATAGTTTTGTTTTGTTGAAAAGAGAAGTCGCGTCGTAATGTTAATTAAAAATTTGGGAAAAGGAAATTGAGGAGCATCAGCTATGAACTATTAATATGTTTCACAAAATTCTGATCAACCAAATCCAGAACCATTCTAAATTTTCTCCTATTGCATTTATAGACAATTATTATAAAACATTAAAATAAGTAATGCATTATAAAGTTAATATAGGTGGTCTTTTAGAAAGGTATCCGACATTTGTTATTTTGAAAACGTGATGGATTTGAATCAAGCGCGCTTGCATGAGCCGACCTAGAACCTTCGTGCGCAATGCGCGAATTTTTTCCCACCTGTAGATAGCATCAGTTGCGTCGAGCACTAAAATTTTCAAGAGCACACAATACCAGAAAAGATTTGACAAGACCATACCAGACCGGACAAGACCAGACAAGACCGGACAAGACCAGACAAGAACAGACAATACCAGACAAGAGCATATGAGACCATACAAGATTAGCCAAGAACAGGCTAAAGCAGAGAAGAAGAGACTATACCAGACAGGACTAGATAGTACCAAACAGGATAAGATACAACCAGACAAGACCAGATAAGACCAAACAAGACCGGACAAGTACAGACAAGAACAGACAAGATCAGACAAGATCAGACAAGACTGGACAAGACCATACAGGCCAGACAAAGCCTGACAAGACCAGACAAGACTAGACAAGACCAGACAAGACCAGACAAGACCAGACAAGACCAGACAAGACCAGACAAGACCAGACAAGACCAGACAAGACCAGACAAGACCAGACAAGACCAGACAAGACCAGACAAGACCAGACAAGACCAGACAAGACCAGACAAGACCAGACAAGACCAGACAAGACCAGACAAGACCAGACAAGACCAGACAAGACCAGACAAGAGCAGACAAGACCAGACAGGACCAGACAAGACCAGACAAGACCAGACAAGACCAGACAAGACCAGACAAGACCAGACAAGACCAGACAAGACCAGACAAGACCAGACAAGACCAGACAAGACCAGACAAGACCAGACAAGACCAGACAAGACCAGATAAGACCACACAAGACCGGACAAGGACAGACAAGAACAGACAAGATCAGACAAGACTGGACAAGACCATACAGGCCAGACAAAGCCTGACAAGACCAGACAAGACTATACAAGACCAGACAAGAGCAGACAAGACCAGAGAAGACCAGACAAGACCAGACAAGACCAAACAAGACCAGACAAGACCAGACAAGACCAGACAAGACCAGACAAGACCAGACAAGACCAGACAAGACCAGACAAGACCAGACAAGACCAGACAAGACCAGACAGGACCAGACAAGACCAGACAAGACCAGACAAGACTAGACAAGACCAGACAAGACCAGACAAGACCAGACAAGACCAGACAAGACCAGACAAGACCAGACAAGACCAGACAAGACCAGACAAGACCAGACAAGACCAGACAAGACCAGACAAGACCAGACAAGACCAGACAAGACCAGACAAGACCAGACAAGACCAGACAAGAAAAAGACAAGACCAGACAAGACCAGACAAGACCAGACAAGACCAGACAATACCAGACTAAAGATGAGTTCCTTCCTGTGTGTCAAGCAGAGAGCTCCGTCTCTCTCTTATTCCACTATTTTTATTAAATTCAGTGTTTTTAGCTAGTTTTTTATTAAATAATTTAGTAAAATCTGTGCTTAAAAAGCTTTGAAGATCCAATTTTGAATGTTTTGGGATAACAAACAAAATAAATTAATGCAAGCCTGTTTCAATAATTTTATAAACCAAATTATTATAAATTCTAGTCATTTTTGTGTATTGATTAGCCTAGTACGGAGTACGGAGACAGGTGACAGGTGAAAATTGAAAATTGGGGCCTACCAAGGTCAAAGAAATCGAATATTCTCAAAACCATTCGCCACCCGCATCATACTGCCTACTCTGTTAACTACACTGCCGCTGACTCTAAAATTTAAAAATGACAATCTGTGGAAAGGCACATGTAATAAACCAATTTGCCGTAAGCAGGTGGAATCTATCTCATGCTCTGCATGTAAAAAATTATTTCACGCAAGCCTGTATTGCTTAAAACCACGCCGACTGACCTTGTTTTCTTGAGGAAAGAGCAATAGTTAAAAGGTTGGTGGTGTCCCGAATGCGTAGCTGGGAGGCGTGAAAGCCTAATTGAAAAACCCAAAGATAAAACCTCTTCGGGTCGAAGCTCTGAAGGTCCTGAGAGTAAGGATGATGATGACGACTAAGCCGCACCTAGTCCATTATTAAAAAAAATAACAAAGGAATTTGAACATACTCTGGACAAAAAATGATACTGGATAGAGTATCAAACCAAATGAGAAATTAATTCTTCCAACCAATTATAGATCAAATAGAGGAAGACAACTCTCGAAAATAAAAAAACTGAAACAAGAAATTGAACAACTTCAAAATTATATAGGCGAGATAATTTAATCCTTGGGGGAGTTCCCGAATCTTCCCAATTCCACCACTCAAATCGTAATGGAGATAGCTAAAGTTCTTGGGTTCCAAATGAATGAAAGTGTAATGAGAATAGCTCACCGTATGCCTGCCCATAATAAAGCGTTGCCAGAACCAGTTGTCATAAAATTCAATAGAAGAGTGTCTATGGAAAACTTCTTTCAAACTTTTAAGAAAAAATCAAATAAAAATCCATCGGCAAATGGTATTGCTGTAAAAAACATATTTCAACACCTAACTTCAGAAAGAATTACCTGTTATGACGTTTCCATGGAGAAACCATAAGGTGGTACGAAGAAGTTAGGCCGGTTGCTATTAGTGCTGTCAATACATTTATTTTTATTGGTGGGATGGAAAAGTAATGATAAGAAGGGATGAGACAAGTCCTGCCAAGACTGTCCCTTCTGGGACTGTGGAACACATGTGGAGCATTTCTTTGCTCTTCTAACGAACATGCATTCGTGTGTTTAAATTTAGTGTAATAGTCACAGGTAATGTCACAGGTACGGAGACAGGTCTGGATCCAGACATACTCATCCCTCCACTGATGGGATATAATTCTTTTCGATGTGAAAATGTACTAAATAAATGTGATAGAGTTTTCGTTTCTGTAATAGAAAATATTTCCTTGAAAAAAATTTTTCTTCTTCTTAGTGCCATATCCGCCTAGGGTATGTAGGCGATCATCCCCATACTAATACCTAATACCTTTACGTACGACCTCAGAACAGAGATGCCCTGCGGAATGTGGGACTCAACCGGCTTGATGGCACCACCGGTCCTACCCACTAAAAAACCAATTTCCTTTAATAACCATTCACACTACCACGGAATCACCTTGCGGCATTACTTCATGTTGGTGAGAAGTCTCTATTCATAAGCATCTTTCGTTATTCGTTATACCTCTCGTCCAGTTCTTTCTTTAGTAGGATGTCTTGCACCATTTTCCCAATTGTATTCCACCCTACTTCGCTATTCAGCATTTCAGGCACTAAGTTATCCGTGTTAGTTTTTTTTTGCGAATTAGGTATTCAGCTCAATTGCGTACATCGTTCCACTGCGGGCAGCTGAAAAACGTGTGCTCTGCTGTGTCTTCCTCAGCACCACAGTAGGTACATTCGGTTGTTTGGCTCTTCCTTGTTCTCTTCTTGTAGGCCTCAAAGCAACCATGGCCGGTGAGCATTTGCGAGAGGTGGAGTGATAGTTCTCCATGCTCCCTAGAGTACCAGTCTTTAATTTTAGGTATTAGCCTATGCGTCCACGAGCTTGTTTCCCTATTTTCCCACCTTTTCTGCCACCTTTCCATGGTATCTTATCTAGCTTCCCTCCTCTGCTCCATGTTCAAGCCGTACGTTTCTCCTCTTTCTTTAGCAAGTAATTCGAGCGGGATTACTCTTCCCATGACAAGTAATGATTCTGTTGCGGCGGTTCTATAACTTCTGCAGATCCAGATTGCAAGAGTTCTCTGTACCCGTAGTAGTTTTAGTCTGTATTTCTGGTATCTACAGGCCCCCATCCACACGGGGGCGGCATGAAGGATGATAGACTGGGCTACAGTTGCTTAGAGTCATCTTTTCCTTTCAGTTGGCCCATTTTCACGCGGCATGAGTCTGGAAAGAGACAGAGCCTCTCTTTGGGCTTTTTCAACAACATGCGTTATGTGATGGCCAAAGGTGAGGCTCTTATCCATTACGGCACCAAGATATTTCACGTGATTGGTTGGTAGTATAATTGTACCTCCCACCTCGAACTGTATCTCCCCGTACCTCTTTCTACCAGAGAGCATCATCGCTTCGGTTTTTTTCCGTGGCGAGTTGAAGTTTGTTCTTTTTGAGTCATATGGAGATCCTATGTATCGCCTCATTGATATTGTACATTAACTCTTTCTCGATTTAGCTCTAGAGACCACTGCCAGGTCATCGGCAAAAGCGATTGTTTCCACGCCGTCGGGCAAATATAGGTCTAGTATGCCGTCGTATAGCAAGTTCCAAAGATGGGGGCCTAGTACAGAGCCTTGGGGTACACTACACGTCACTGGTATTGCAACGCCGTCTTCTAGCTCCAGCTTTCTGCCAGACAGGTAGCTTCCCATAATCTTTCTCAGGTAGGCTGAGATGTTTCTTTCTAGTAGTTCCTTTGTTATTATGTTCTAGTTGACGGAGTTAAAAGAATTCCTTATATCAAGCTTGGCAAGCCCGCATAGCTTTCTGGATTTCAGTGTCTTCTTCGTTTCGTTAGTTGCAATATAGCATACTCTCTTCACTGCTTGGATTGTTGAACGTTCTTGTCAGAAACCATACTGTCGATTTTATATGTCTTTTTTTTCCTTTATTTCTGTCATTAATATTTTGGTGATAAGATGTGCTAGTAGCTTCCACGTACTGTCCAGGAGGCAGATCGGGCGGTACTTTATCTCAGCAGCTTCTACCTTTTTTGGTTTCTCAATTAGAGCTAGTCTTGCTGTTTTCCAGATGGAAAACGAGGGAAAACGAGGAGAGGTTCCCTCGGCCAGCAATGTGTTCATGACCCCAAGAACGTATTTTGGGTTTTCTGCAGCAACCATTTTTATTACCTCTTGGAGGATCAGGTCCGGTCCCGGTGCCTTTCTAGTTTTAACTTTACTACTTTACTTCTAGTTTTAACTTTCTAGTTTAACAGCTTCTTCTAGCTCTTTCTCTGTGAATTCTTTTTCTGGGGCGTGTTCCGTCGTCGGATACCAGTCGTCTTCCTCGAATTGGGGAAAAAGTTCTTCAACAACTTTCTTCTTCTGTTCAAGTAGAAGCGGCTTCTGGGACACTTTAAGTCGCTTCAGAGACATAAACACCTAACCAAACCTAACTAAACGAGTAATACTAAAACAGTTAAGGTCACACACAACAAAAAAACGACCGGAAATGACTGGATATTACCAAGCAAGGCCATACAAGTTAGGACAATTTCGGACAAAACTAGACAGGACCGAACAGGTCCAGCCTAGATCTACGAGGACATCTCAAGACCAAACAGGGTTAGATAAAACAAAACAATACAAAACAAAAAATACCAGACGTGACCACGAGAGTAGATAGGACCCGACAGAGCCAGACGGGGCCAGACAGTAGGCAACAAGACCGTACATAACCAGACAACATCAGATACATCAAGACAAGAACAGGGGAGAAAAGGCTGAACAAATCGAAATAAGATAAGATATGACCAGAAATATTCAAGATACGAACGATACGAAACCGAACGACACCAGACGGAACCGTGGTAGATTAGACAAGGCGATACCATACGGATCAATGCGAGACTAGGCAAAGCTACCAGATACCATGCATTGAGAGCTTGAGTCAAATAACTTTGATGGGCATACAGCTGTATAATATTAAGCTAGTGAATAGTTCATTAAGACTAGATAAAACAGAAATTCATTGTAAGTATGGATTACCACGTAGTAACGGTCGCAACCATGCTATTCGTTTAAAATGTATAATTTAGTCCAGCCTTGAATTTTCTGAATCCTGAGTCAGTTCTGAATCAGTTGATTCATTGCTTAGGAAGCGATGCTACTTTCATTAAATGATTTCCCTTGTATATAGAAACTCCGTTAATCGACAGTAAATAAGGAAATATGATAATACTCGACCCATGTGCAATTAGCTATCTTCTGGAAAGTTGAACAATTTATACTCATTACCTATAGAAATAAAACTGCCAGACAGCCGTTTAGTTATGAGAATTATGTAGTATTGGGTAATTTTCTACTCCGCGACATTTAACTTAATACCCCATCTTCACATTGCCAACATGATTATTACATTTCAACTAAAAAAATATATATTACACATCCTAGAATCATCAAGACATCATCCTAGAATTTGTCTCACTTGTCACCCCATTCTCTTATTTGAAATGTCTGTTGTTTTCAATTAATCTACGCTGAATAAACGAGCTAAGTTGAATAATTACCAAGTAAACACATCAAGACTCATTTTAGTATTACGAAATTTAGAAAAAGTGAATATAAGCTTCCCATGAATATAAATTTTATCAGCTTATATCTACTAGTAAATATATTATTAACTGCCTAGTATAATGTATTATAAATGATATTAATAGTATGATAGAGTTTGATAATATTAATAAAGATGTTCGTGAAATAAAGTGATATTTAGGGTGTGCAAGTGCAAGCTAAATATAGTAGATGAAGAATATCTGATTAGCATGTCATTAAGAATCTCTCGGCTGCCGGCGTCTCAGTCGGTAATGAGATTACTGAATGCGCTACTTGATTGTTTCGCTAATGGCTTAGCCAGACAGGATCCTGTTTCTTGGAAATTTTTATTTCTGTGTAGAAAGAGGAGCTGCAAGAGAAAACATATAATTACATTTTGTAATGTCGATTTATTCTTGTTTCGGAAGAATTTGTTAACGAGCTTAATTGATAGTGTAAAGAGTTTTATATAGTTATTTATCAGAAACAAATATCACTGTGATATTTAAAATATTTATGTGGAAAATTTGTGAAATTCATTGGTTAGACCAGTGTTCTTCAACCGGTGTTCCATGGAACCCTAGGGTTCCACTAAAACATCCAGGGGTTCCGCGAATCAATGCTAAAAAAATCTGAAGTTTAACCGGCGCGGCGTTTACATCTAGAGACTATGCGTTGCGCCGCTCTCTGGAACACGTGTGTCGATTGGAGTTTCATATTAGAACTATTCATTTCAAGTCTTACAAATGCAAACAGTAGTAAGTTAATTATTTTATAATAAATTGAGTTTTGTTTTAACTTCCTAAAATCCTTTAGAAATACAATGCAGAATTGACTTAAAACTGGGAAATTGGAATCAAAATCCAAAGAACAAGCTTCTTGGTCTCTTAAAAATTCCACCAGTTTTCTGCCAACATTGGAGCTGACAGATACTATTGAAGAAGAAAATAAATCAGGATCTAATAGCCGAAAAATACGAAAGTATGATTATTTGAATTTTGGATTTACCTGGATTGGTGATAAAAATGAGCCAAATGGGTTTTTTTGTGGTATGTGAGCCAAGGTATGTGGTATGTGGTATGTGAGCAAGTAGTCAACAACAGCAATTTAAATCCTGCAAAGTTAAAGCGTCATTTGGAAAATAAACATCCGACTTTAAAAGGTAAAAGCGAATATTTCAAAAGAAAATGTGCATATTTTGAAAAACATTCAATTTCTTGGAATTTATGCCATCATATATGCACCGATGGAGCTAAAGCTATGGTTGGTATTATAAAGGGCGTAATAGCAAGCTTAAAGAAACTAGTTTCAGACATCAAAGCCAGTCATTGCTGTCTTCATCGTCATGCTCTCGCTGTTAAATGGACATCAAAAGCATTGCATAAGTTCTCAATGAGGCCGTTAAGATGGTTATTTTTATCAAAATCCAGAACCCTAAAACCAAGGTATTTTCCCAATTGTACGACGATCTGGGAAACTCACATAAAAATCTCCTTCTTCATACTGAAGTAAGATGGTTATCCAGTGAAAGGGTTCTGACCAGACTCGGGGAATTGAATGATGAAATTCGAATCTTATCTAATCGAATTTATCTGAACGTGCATTTTCTGGAGAACTTAATGACACTAATTGGCTTCAAAATCCAGCCTACCTTGCAGATATATTTTCGAACATGAACGAAGTTAATCTTTTACTTCCAGGACCAAATACTGCTGTTTTTAAGGTCAATAGCAAAGTAAACTCAATCAAATCGAAAATGAAGCATTGGGAGGAATGCATCACCAAAAGTAATACAGAATGTTTTTCTAATTTAAATGATTTCCTGGCAAACAATAATATCTTATTCGGCCAGAATTTAAAAAAAAATCATGTTTTGGAACATTTAACGGGATTGCAAAAGACATTGTTCGAATATTTCCAACCCATTTGCAATAATTTACGTTAAATCGAAAATCTTGCGTCTGTAATGGACTCATAACAGCACTAATATGCGTGCGGTTGTGTGCGCACTCGTCGAGTGCGATGCAATTTTCTTAATATGTATCGGCGATTGTTTTATTTGGAAATGGCATAAAAGGGCGCAAAATAGAAAAAAAAAATACTATGAAAAGTTCGTTCGTACTTGTAAAAGTTCGTTTTTCAGCACTTGTCCATTAGAAAACTCTTCGCTTCGCTCGTCGTTTTCCAAACTAGGACGCTTGCTGTAAAATCGCGCTTACTGAACTCGTCTTTTGATATACTATTAATGAGTGTTGTGATGTAGATACCTTGCCAATTTAGGAAAGAGAGAAATTTCTAGATATATGTACCGACACTGCATTACAATTTACATTTGGACAGAATGGCATTGGCCCGTTTTATATAAAATTAAGGGAAGAATATCCGGAAATTTCCAAACGCGCGGTTAAGGAATTGATGCCCTTCGGATCAACCTATCTCTTTCGAAACAACCAGTCGACTTGATGCCGAAAATGATATGCGTCTCCAATTAACACCGATCCAACCAGATACTGATAAATTATGCAGTCATAAACAAGCACAACGAAGTCATTGATTTTTTAAAGATTTTTTTCTTTTGATTATAATTTCATTTCTATGTATATATAGTACAAATATTTTATATTTTATATGAAGTTACAATTTTGTTTAAATAAATGCAAATTTATTTATTGAGACTTTTACAAATTGTGTATAAGAAATGCAGGCACCAACCTCGCATTACATAAAATGTAATGCGATTGTAATTTCTCGTCTACCTCATGATGTGGGGTGCCGTTGAATAGGTATTTCAAAAATATTGCAGGTTTGTGAAAACAATATTTAGATTAAGAGATTTGTTTGTGAAATATTAAGCTATAAAGTGCTAATTTTTGTTATCAAAGTCAAGTTATCAGAGTCAAGTGTCCAGTGCGAAGGTAACATTAAAGTACGAATTTTTCTACTAGTTCAATTAAAGGCGCAATATGTAATTGAAGTTAGTACAGCTTATGCCGTCTATTTATCTATGTTGATTTATTGTTAATAGCCATCAACCTTTAGTCGTTAACCTTAACCGTGTGTTTTCTTATGGGCCATTTGAATTTTTTTTATAAAACGTTAATAATATTAATTTTTAACATGCTCGTTCTCTCTCTCTCTCACTCCCTTCAGCCCGTGTTTGTCCACTGCTGGACGTAGGCCTTCTTCAGGTCGTTCCATGCGCCATTTTTGCAAATTGTCGCCTTCTTCCCTCGCTATTTTCTTGATGTTGTCGAACCATCTTCTTTGTGGTCTTCCAGTGCTTCGTTTTGTGGCTCTTGGTCTTCAGTGAGTAATCCTGTGGGTCCATTTGTCAGACATGGCAACGTGTTTTACCCAGCTCCACTTAAGTTCTGCGCTTCATGCAATCACGTCTTTGAGTTTGACGTGCTCATTGGCACGTTTTTAATTTGTTTGCGTTCTTTGCTGATACAAAGTTATCATGTCATCGTCGTACTCGTCATGACTTAAGGTCCTTTAACACAAATCAATCACGTCATGTTTCAGTCAACGTTACGAAATAGAACCGTCGCCGTCCAGTCTCAGTCAAAATAGCGACTGTATTCACATTTATCCGTCGGGGAATCTATCCGTCAGGGAAAAATATTCGATCATTTTTTGTCTGTCTGATGTGCCCTTGAGTGTACCTATTTTTGTTAAGGCGTTTTCGGTGAACGACTTGGCTGTCATAATTAAATTAACTAATTTCGGACGAAGAAGAGGAAAATCAACAGAAAAAGAAACGAGAATGGGTTCACGAGGCATGGGAAAAAAGTTTGTTATGATTTTTGTTACCAATTTATAAAGGTGTAATAGCAGGCTAATAGGTCGATACTACTTAATGTCTTTATTGTCCCCTTTCTTGTGTATCAGAATTACTTCAGAGCTTTCCCTGGCTTAGAGAATACCTACTTCTCGTTTCTTCAATGCATTTATTTAGTAGAAGTTTTACTGCATTTAATAAAGTGCCCCCCCCCCCCCCTAGTTTTAACATTTCTGTTGATATTTTCTTTTCGCCTTTTGACATGCAATTTCAAAAAATAGTGTAAATCAAAGAAAGACTTTTATACATTATAAATTTTATATGTGAGTTAGAAAGCAAGAAAGAGTTAGCAATGAAATGTAATAAATTATCCAAAACAATATCGAAATACAACAGCCAAAGTACATTTTGGTTAACCAGCAACAGAGGAAATGGTTCGTGAGTGAGAAAACAAGCGCAAAAAACAATAATTTTTCGCGGCATATTTTTCGGAATATCTATGTAATCGTAGATATCAGGCTAGATCTCCAGACTTAAGTCCTCTGGATTCTTTCTTATGGGGCTATTTAAAATATAGGGTTCATCAGCAAGGGCGTTTTCAAGATTTTGATCATTTGGAAAGGATAATTACAGAAGCATGTCTTGGAATTTCATGTAAGGAAATTTGATAAACGAACGAATGTCTAGAAATAGATGCTGGACTGTGTTGGTAGTAGTGGGATGTGCTGGTAGTAGTGGGGTGTATAAAACTCATCTGTAAACCACTTCTTATTTTTTATATGGCACCTCCTTTCAGGAGGTTTGCGATCATTATCGCTATCTTCACCTTGGAAACCGCAGCTCGGAATAACTCTTGGAATGTGGTATCATACCACTCTCTCAGGTTACGCAGCCATGAGCAACTGCGTCTACCGAAGTTTCGCTTGCCTATTACTTTGCCCTGCATAACCATGATGATAAATTTACTAGATATATCCAAAGGGATCTTTACTGCAGTGGTTTCCCGTTGGCTATTGCATTTTCATGCCGTTGATCATTTCTTGATTCATCCGCCTTTAGGGACGATTTTGCATCTCAAGGACAAGAGGGTGCCCTTGCTCTTCTCAGCTCGTCCACCCGAAGCTGTTGGCCAACAAGAGGTGTCTGCTTATCCCGGCATTCGGTCGACAGAGCCTCGTTAGTTCTTTAGCGGGGTGTACTACGTGCAAGTGAGGTTGTCGTTTGAGTTGGCTTTTAGTGCCATCACCCCTTACACCCTATAAACCACTTTAATCACTTAACTATTTATAGTCAAAACAAACAATTCCTTATAATAATCAATAAAACAATTGAAATAATAACAATAAAGTCAATACTTAAACACGCAAACGTAGATTGGTCTAAACTGTCTAACCGCACAGCAGACACTAAAATTCCCTTCTCTCTCCTAGGCGTAAACAGGGTTTTTCACTCTTGGCAGTTGGTATCCCACATCCCTCCCCTCTGAGCCTCTAGTATTCGGCGAAGTGGACTTTCCTACCTGAACGTGTCGTCTTCTAGTTGCCGTTTAGAGTATGGCTACCTGTGTTGTTCTCTGTGTAGTCTGCGTCCATTCTGTACGCCGGTTTTAGTCCGTTGAAACTGTCCTTTCGTTGTCCTTAATTAAAATTTTGAAAGTTTTATTTCCTTTCTCTAAAACTTTGTACGGTCCTGTGCATGTCGGTTGTAAAGCTGTACTTAAGCCGCCCTGTCGTAAAAGTACCTATATACAAAGTCATTATATACAAATGTCTGTTTTGGTGTGTGGTGTGCTGCTGGTGTTGGTTTTAAATTGTTTGCGAAAGATTTTAATCTTGAGATATATGATAGTCCGTAATGTCCGGTAGTATTTGCTTCTTCGCACCAATGAATTCACCAGGCAGACGCAAGGTTTCACCATATAATAAATCCTACAAGTCCTCTTTCCACGCACTGCGTATATCAGACAAGAGGTAGGGATTCCGTCCATTGCTGGTTATCGTGGCACATGATAGCAGCTTTAAGTTGTCAGTGGAACCTTTCTATTTGGCAATTTGCTGCTGGATGGTAATCGGTAGTTTTGTGTTGAGATCCAATAAGTTTTGTAAGAGATTTGAATAGATTGATTTCAAATTGTTTTCCACGGTGGGTGATTATACTCACTGGACAACCGAAACGTGAAATCCATCCTTGTAGGAGATACTTAGCGGCTGTTTCAGCGGTAATGTCGGTGATAAGTATTACCTCAGGCCATCGTAAAAACATGTAGATTGCTGTGAGGCAATACTTAAATCCGTTTGACAGTGGCAATGGTCCCACAAGATCGATGTGTACGTGCATAAATCTAGCTGGAGGTAAGGTGTACGTACTCAAAGGTGATGCAACTTTCCTCTGTACCTTTGCTCGTTGACAAGACAGACATGCTCGGCTCTATTCGCGGCAATCCTTTCGAACTCCTGGCCATACAAATCCGGTTAGTAACCAGTCTAATCCATGCATTGCTCCGGGATGGCAATGAGAATACATTGATTCGAGTGCATGGTATCTCATCGATTTTATGACGAAGGGCCTTAGAGGAGGTGTACTCATGTCACATATGAGGCAAATCGACGTACCTGGTACACGAATTTTCTGCAGGTCAAGCGAACATCCATCGGATTATAGCTTTTTTAGCTCTGGGCCGATCTGCTGTTGCTTATCCAATTCTTTAAAATCAATTTAGGCTGCGACGACTTCGCCTTCGACTCTAGACAATGTATCGGCGACTACGTTGTCTTTCCCACTAATATGCCGAACATCGGTTGAAAACTGAGAAATATAATCCAGGTATCGAAACTGTCTGGGAGAATATTGGTAGATGGTATGATAGTGAAGGTATTGTTTTGTGTAGATTGTGAATGGCCTGGCTTCTAACATATGACGAAAACATTGGATGGGATTTGTATATTGTAAAAGTTCCCTATCGTAAAGTCTATATTCAATTTGTGCAGGGCTAAGTTTACGGGAGTAATACGCTATTGGTTGCCATTCATTTCCATGCTTCTGTTATAGTACGCTGCCCGATAGCCGTACTTGAAGCGTCGTTTTCTAAAGCTAGCTTGGGCCTTCAATCCAGGTGTGCCAATAGAGCTGCCTCTTAGAGTCCGGTTTTACATTTTTCAAAGCGTCACGCTGCTCTTAGCTCAATTCTATAGGTTGTGAACCTTTGGCAGAACTTTTAAGAATACCATTCAATGGAGCCTGCATGTCAACAGAGTGAGGTAAGAGTCGATGGTAAAAGTTATACATGCCGAGAAATCGACGCAACTCTGATGGTTTTCGGCTCTGAAAACTTCTTGCTGGCTTCTATTTTGTCATCCATTGGTTGAATTCCAGCGGCAGAAACATGGTATCCTAGAAAGTTTATGGTGTGGACTCCAAATATACATTTCGATGTATGGAGCACTATTCCGTACTGCAGCAGTCTCTTGAAGATTTTGTGTAAATTGTGCGCATGGTCTACTTTTGTGCCAGAATAGATCAAAACATCGCCAATAAATCCGTATCGTCGATAATCGTCAATAAACAGAAATTCATGCCTCTGGTGACTTCATTTATAAATTTTTGAGAAGTTTGTCCTGCGTTTCTGAGTCTAAATGTCAAGGTCGGAAATTCGTACAGTACAAACGGAGTTGTGATGGCTATTTTTTTCTATATTAGATGGATAAACTGATATTTGGTTGTACGCTTTAATTAGGTCATTTTCGAACACGCAAACGTAGATTGGTCTAAACTAGGGGTGGAGAACTTCCGGTCAGCGGGCCGCATAAGGCCCGCGAAGTCATTTGATCTGGCCCGCGAGTCAATTCGTTCATGTTGCAGTGAAAATACGCCGACTGCTGACAGACACCGTATTGACGTAAGTATTTTGGAATTCGAGAGGGGATTATGAATTTTACCTTGTTGCACATGCGTGACTGTTCGTTATTCTTTTTGGTTCTTCGTACGCAAACGTGAGTGATTTAGAAATTAAAGCTTGTATGGTGTGACATCTTACAAATGGCGAGTATAATGAAAAGAAAAGTGAATGTCGGTCTTTCCAAGAAAAATGGTCACATGGTTATTCTTTTGTTGAGGAGAAAGGCAAGGCTGTGTGCCTAGTTTGTGGGGATGCGTTAGCTGTTATGAAAAAGGCTAATTTGGAGCGTCATTGCAGTACAAAACATGCAAAATTGAATGAATTGGGAGGCCAAAGGCGCCTGGATAAAATCAAAGCTGTTCAGCAGAGTTTGAAATCACAGCAAGCCGTTTTCACTAAGCTTCGTGGTGACAATGACAACGTTATTCAGACAAGTTATGTAGTGAGCGAGCTAATCGCAAAAAAACTGAGGCCGTATGTAATGGGTGAGTTTGTGAAAGAATGCATGTTGACTGTTGCGGAGTTGATAGCACCAGAGAAAGTAAAATTGTTTCAGAGTGTTAGTTTGTCTGGGAGAACCATCTCAGATCGAAATGCTGACTTAGCACAAGATATTAAAAACACACTGAAGGGATCTGCAGAAGATTTCCAATTTTTCGCTCTGGCTTGTGACGATACAAGAGACATAACAAATACTGCTCAACTGGCCGCTTTAGTTCGTGGAATAAATGCATAGTTTGACTCGTGAAAAGAACTGCTGTCACTGGAAGCCATGCAAGACAGTACAACAAGAAGAAAGTTGAGCTAACCTTTGAAAAGTTTAATGACTTTACTATACATGGCGCACCAGCCATGGTTGGATCGCAGAAAGGGTTAATTGCATTAGAAAAGAAAGAAATGAATCGTCTTAGTCTTGACCCAAATGATTTAATTATATGCCAGTGCATCACACATCAAGAAAGACTGTGCACAGTCGTTGCAGCTCGACAATGTGATGTCAACGATAGTGTCATGTATTATTGTTATCAAAGCAGAGGGCTTGATAGCCGCCAATTGAAGGAATTTCTGAATGACCTTGACTCTGAGTACCGTGATCTTGTTTATCACTGTGTAAGTATGGCAGTTGAGTCGCAGGAACATTTACGAACTGCGTGATGAAATCAAGGAGTTCATGGAGAAGAAGGGAAAACCTGTCAGGGAACTCATTAATAGCAAGTGGCTGTGTTATCTAGCGTTCATGGTGGACAGTGCCTGTACCACAGAGTACAGGTACTTGGTGGACAAGTACCTGTCAGAGCAAAACGTCAAGCTGCAGAGTCCCAACCAGCTTCTCAGCTCCCTGCTTTCAAACGTAAAATCATTTGAAGCTAAATTATAGCTGTGGAAAGTGCAACTCGAAAGATATAAGACGGTGCATTTCCCTGCGCTGGCAGGACAAAAGCCTTCGACGACACTTCGACGACACTCAAGTATGCTAGTGAATATACGAAACTAATTGAGGCATTTTATGAAAGATTCAAGGCCGTGAAAGTAAGCAAATTGAATTGAACATCTTTCCTACTCCGTTCAATGTGGAACCAGCTGATGTGCCTGATAACCTCCAGCAGGAAATCATTCAGCTGCAATCTAATGTTGAGCTGAAAGCTAGATACAACAATCTCCCACTGCTTGCGTTCTATAAACGTTACATACGCAATGATGAATTTCCCATTTTGAGGAGACATGCATTGAAATATGCATCTGTATTTGGAACAATTTATCTTTGCGTGCAGTTCTTTTCTAAACTTACGTTTGTAAAGAATCGACTGCGTTCCAGATTGACTGACATAAAGCTGGAAAGTCAGTTGCGACTAGCCACAACATCAATATCAGCTAATATCACACGACTCACAATCAACAAAGAAAGGATGAAAGGATTAGGATGAGTTAATTATGTTTAAAAATGGATATATTTTATGTCTGTTTATTTTTTATTTGTTTATTTATAATATATAGTAGTATATTTTATTGTTGAAAAATTAAAAAAAAAATAATTATTATTTGTCTGGCCCGGGAATGATGTTATAAATTTCCAAACGGCCCTTGGCAGAAAATAGGTTCCCCACCCCTGGTCTAAACTGTCTAACCGCGCAGCACACACTATACTCTCTGTCTCTCTCTTCGGTGTAAACAGGGTTTTTTACTCTTGGCATTTGGTATCCCAAAGATATATTGAGGCTTTAGGGAATTGAAGCAAAATACAAATTATATTATTTCCAATTATTTATCACATATCAGTTTATCTTGTTTATCTTTAAATTTGAACATAAGATATTTTGATATATATGCATTAACTATTTATATGCAATAGAACGTTGTTACAGAACTTAATAAACCGGAAAGTTATCAAGTCATGTTTTCCAATAAAATAGCTGATGTGTGATTTACAAAATTTGCATAATTTATTTACAATATCGAAAATTATTAAAGATCGTGTTTCATGTCGAATGGATAATATTGGATATCTGACAATAGTTTTCAATCATGATCAACTTTTTTTTAATAACAATTGTCGCTATTTTCAAAAATAAAGGTACTTTACTGTTGGTAAAATTAATTTTTAGACAAACCTCGTATACGGCTTTAAAAAATTGATATCGGATAGTTGTATTTTCAATTTTAGTCCATGCACAACTTTTTATGAAAAATAACTTTTTTCCTAAAATTAATAATAAACAAGTTTCCCATATGATACGGACTTAATTGGACACACTGTATATATATTTATAAATTCGTGTTTATTTTTGTTATTTTTTAGATAGTTAATGGGTCGACATTAGTCACTGCCTTTATTAGATAGATTAATTATATTAAATATTAAATTTGACTAATAAAACCATTTTTAAAAAAATGTCTACAAACCAATTTACATATGATTTCCGATTCTAAGAATTAGTTTACAACAACCTCTATATTTATGTAGATAAAATTATAGATAACAAAAAATGTAGTTAACGAGGTCGAGAAAATGTTGTAATGTGTAGCAAAGGTAAAAAAATCATAAAGTCTTGAATATTTATACGTAAATTACGCTTTTAGATAGTTGATGGACTGAAAAAAATGTAGTTGGTATTGTTTCGCTTGAAGCCGATTTGTTTTAATGATTATTGCTTCGGCTGTGTATTTTTTATATCGGCGCAAAAAAAAATTGATGCGTTAAAATTGTATTGGATGGCAACAGAAAGAAATAACGGTTCCAGGTGGTAGAAACGGTTTGGATTTTTTTCTGTTGTTAACATCGACACTAAATTGATTTGTTAAATGACAAAAGGCCAAGTAACTTGAATTTTGTGAATATATAAAGTTTCAACTATTCAAAAAAATATCCCAAACACCTCCGTTACCTTTAGAGTGACGATAAAAATGTCAAAAGCGAATTTTATTTATTTCAAACTGCTGACACGGTGGTTAAAAATTCTTTTTTGTCAAGGTCACAGTTTATGAGTTCTCAAGGTCATCAATGGTTTTTCAAATAGGAACATGTTATTTTTGTATTAAGACGTTGTAGCCACTATTCGACGACGAATCCACTGACCCATGATATCACCACCTTTGAAAAGATTTGACAAGTGTATCCATTGATAATAACTTTCAATAACCGTACCGAAAACGGTATTGCACAGACAAGCAGAGAAACTGTATAGAATTCTGATTCATGGTGAGACCGGTAGGAACTCTGTGCGAGCGCAGGAACTTTATGCACAATGTTATCCTGGCATTTATTCCGTGAAAGGGGCAGTTTTAATCCACGCAAAAAGAAACCTCACAGGTCATGATATTATGGTTAGCTGGATTCGTGTGAATATTGGCTACAACTTTTTGATAAAAAAGTTACATATTCCCATTTAAAAAATTCCCATTGATGGCATTGAGGACGCATAAACCTTGAGGACGCTATGACCTTGACAAAAAAGTATTTTTAACCACTGTCTCAGCCCTTCGAAATCAATAAAATTCCCTTTCAACATTTTTTCCGTCATCTGGACTGTCCAGCCTTGTCTATAAACTCCTGTCTGTCCAGTCTTGCCATTCTACCCTCTTGTCTGACAATTCTTCTCAAATCTTGTCTGTCCAGTCTGGTCTGTTTGGTTTTGTATCTCCAGTATTGTCTGTCCAGTCTTAATGTCGGTTCTGGCTTCTGTTCAATCCTGTCAGTCCTGTCTATACAGACCTGTCTGTACTATCTGTCTGTACAGTCTTGTCTGTTTGCTAAAAGTCAAGAACAAGAACCAGAACCAAAACGAACAAATATTCTTCATTTTCATATGGCGCTATAGCCCAAATCGAGCCCTGGCCTTCTTCCATCCTTCCCTGTCATTTGCCCTTCTTATCCACCCCCTTACTCCTAGTAGTTGGTATGCGTCTTCCCGGGTCTCTTCTATTACTGTTTTCTTGGCCTCTCTACAGGCCGCCTACTTTGCATTTTGGAGTTCAGTGCTCTTAGTGTCAAACGGTTGTCGTCCATTCTGAGCATCTTAATTTTTAATTATCTTGTCCTGCCCATCTTAGTCTTTTGCAGTCTGATGAATGTAGAAATCGGTGGTTCTTGGTATATCTGGTATAGCTTGTTATTGTACCGATGTTTCATATGTTACCGACCGTTACCGCCCTAGAATACGTAGCACCTTGCGCTCAAATATGTCCATTGGGTTCTTGTTTTTTTTCGGTCAAAGTCCATGTTGCGCAAAAATAGCATGCGATGGGCCGAATTATTGTCTTGTATATTCTAAACTTGTTCTTGCGGTGCACACTATTAAATCTTAATATTTCCGCCACTTCGTTCCGTTCCGTCACTCTAAAGGTAACGGAGATATTTGGGGTGGTCACGTTAAATGGCCCACCGTGTATATAAAAATATATCTTTTTATAAATACGTTTTAATAAAATGCATTAAAGTGGAGAAAACATTTTGTTTTCCGTGTTGATTTGAAATTAAAGCGTGGAGCGCTAAACTATTTATCATTATCTTCGATGATGATGTGCGCTTTTATTTATAGTCAACACGGAAAAAATAGTTTCTCCTTTTTAGTGCTTTTTAATAAAAATGTGGCTTTTCTTAATCGTTGCGCCTAGCGTAATCGTGTCCGTCTTGTTAAAGTCAATATTTTTGTTCTGTAGAGTCAACACGGAAAAGAAAATATTTTCTACTATTGATCGCATTTTATTAAAAAAGGGATTTTAATAAGTTCTTTAAATATATTTTATTTTCTGCATTTTAGTCTTATGCTTGAAACTTTACTAACAATTTTAAACATTGTTTAATCAATAGGCCTGCATTCTATTTACCAAGCATTCTTCTCGATCTGTGATTTGCGTGGTTCGGATGTTTGTAAACCCACATATACGTGCCCTGACATTTATAATTATATTTTATATGAAATACATTTAATATAGAATACCTAATTAAAGTTAAAGTAAATAACACTAAATGTCTGATTAAAGTTAAAAGTTTCAACTCGTCAAGTTAATTTTAAATCGATTGCCCACTGCACATCCGAACAGATAAGAAATGGACAACCGAATGGACAGTAGAACGGACAAAAATCGAGTTAATAAAAATGAGGGAAATCCTTATGACATATGTAAGAGTAAGACAGGTCACGAGATTAAGCAGAGGAGTATATGATAATCCTTTATTGATATAAATGTAATTACACGACGGATCGTACATTAGTGTGACATCCAAAAGAATAAAACAAACAAAAAAACAAAAGAACCAAAAACAAAATAATGAAAAGGAAAATAAAATTATCCAAATTAATACAGAAAAATAAACAGCTCATAAGTTCTTAGATCGTGTTTAGGTAAAAAGAACGTAAGCAAGAAAAAAACATAAATAAAGAGGAATATAAAAAAGCCTTTAACCCTGTCCTTTGCCCTTCGATTTTTTTTCCATATACACAAAACCCGAGCCACTGACATCCATAACCTTCTTCCAGTTTATCGCCAACGACTTTTTCTCTTCTCTCATAGCCCGCATGAATGCTGTAACGATAACGGAACCCGATTAGTGTACATGGCAACATCCAACAAAATATTGATAAAATAATCAATGTTCGAACACAAGATTATCCATAAGCAGTCCTGGATATCCAACAATGGAGTAACAAGGAACCAAATCGACCATAAATTGGTTAATGCAAGGTAGAACAGCAATGCAACCGACATAAGACGCTTTGGAGGCGTGGTTGCTGATAGTGATCATTTTTTGTTAGAGTTAAGATACTAGCAAGAATATCTAGCCAAAAGTACCAAAACACAGTCAAGCCCCCTTCATGGAATACTGAAACATTTAAAGACGACAACAAAAAACAAGAATACCAGAGGAGTCTGGTATTCAACAGTATTCTGGTATTTAACAGCACAACTGGAGGCTACATCCAGGCAAGAGGATGTTCTGAAAATATGGACGAACATAGAGAGGTCAATAATCGCAAGTATACAAACGATAGTGGGGAAAAGATAGGCTAAAGGAAGGAACTCGTAGTACGACAAGGAGTGTGTAGAGAAGATAACCGCAAGAAACATAGCCAGAATGAACACGCTGCAAGACCCAAATGAACACATTAGGGATAAATACAGACAAACAGGAACAGCAGCACGGAGAACATTTAGAGTCAAAAAAGAGCGCACAAACAAAAAATGCTAGAAGAACTGGAAACAAGTCGAACAAATAACCAAGCTAGGAATTTTTGTCAAGAAGCGAGAAACATCAAAAGAAGCTTCAGACCGAGGACTGACATGATTCTTAAAACAGATAACGGAGAACTAGTGACGGATAAAAATGAGGTGTTGGAGACGTAGAGAAGCTACTTCATCCAATTACTGAACGCGCAGCAGGACCAAGAAAGAGGTACGGTCACATACTA
This sequence comes from Phosphuga atrata, assembly GCA_944588485.1. Classification (NCBI taxonomy): domain Eukaryota; kingdom Metazoa; phylum Arthropoda; class Insecta; order Coleoptera; family Silphidae; genus Phosphuga; species Phosphuga atrata. The sequence continues at coordinate 7,754,808 of OX155896.1, read as the reverse complement.
CACCGCAGATCCACTGTTCGAGGAGCCAACCCTTGAAGAGGTAACGAAGGCGATCATGAGAATAAAGAATAACAAAGCGCCGGCTAAGAACACAATACCGGCAGAGTGTCTCAAATATGTAGGAGAAACTCTTATCAAATACTTCCACACCCTCACACTCCAGATTTGAAAGGAAGAGAAAATACCAAGTAGTTGGAAAAAGAGTGTCATCGTGCCCCTACACAAAAAGGGCGACAAACTACAATGCTTCAAGTATCGGGGAATATCATTGATAAATACGGGATTTAAGGTCTGGTCCCTGGTACTATTCGAAAGACTAATTTCCTATGTTGAACACCAGCTAGGCGAATACCAATGTGGGTTCAGGAAAAGAAGATCAACAGTAGACCAGGTCTTCACAATACGTCAACTATTGGAGAAGCGCTGGAAGTACGATTAAGTCATAATTCAACTCTTCATCGACTTCAAACAAGCGTACTACAACGTATTAAGGGTGGAGCTGTGGAATGCTAGGATGGAACTGGGAATTCCGAGTAAACTTGTCAGCTTAACAAAGATCAGCATGGAAGGCTCCAAAGGTACAGTACGGATCGGGAGAAAGTTATCAACATTTTTACGATAAATAATGGCCTGAAACAAGGAGACGGCATCTCACCACTCCTCTTTAATATACCTCTGGAGAAGGTAGTGAGGGAGGCAAAAACGAAGACACTGCTATTTAGAAATCGCTGCCCGTGTCTTATATTGATCTTTGCGGATGACATAGACATCATTGGAAACACAACCAGGAACGTTAAAGAAGAGTTTAACAAAATAGAATCTGCAGCGGAAAATATGGACCTAAAAATAAACAAGAGAAAAACAAAGTACATGACCACATCAAGGACTAAACGTAGGGATAGGATAGGACAAAATGTGACGATGGACCAATACAACTTCGAAAGAGTCCAGGAATTTAAATTTCGCGAGATATGACTTGTTATAATGACTTGATATAATTGGCAAAATCGAGCGAATTTTCGCGATAGTTGGTCAAACGAGCAACGAACTGGGAAACTTATTAATTTTTTAAGGAAATGTAAGTAAATCCGTAGAGAAATGACCTCCCGAGTAATAGTATAATATAATGTCCCTATCTGTTTTTAATTATCTGCAACCTGTCTCGAGATATATTTATGCAGTCGAAATTCTGGAAAATTTGAAATCAGAGTTTCGCAATAAAAAAAAAAATCCAAACAATTTATACATCGATTTGCTCGCTAGGCGTCTAGTTTTAGTGTGCCGAAAATGATTTCGTTGGGATTTGTAATTTCCGAGAGGTTTGTAAAAAACCGAAAACGCACTTTTTCCTGACTTCCAAGATATTATGCTCTGTCGTTCAGTCGACAATGCTCTATGGCAGTGGTGCGAAAACTATTTTCACTTGCGACCCAACATTTGGTATAACATTTTATCGCGAGTTTCCGTTTTGAATATATTTTTTGGCGGTTTTTTCGGAAAATTTTAGGCATTTTCCGAAAGAAATAGAAGTGCTGAACATGATTTTATTTCGTTCAAGTGCTCAAAATGACCAAGATATAGAATATTTTCCATTTCCTCTAACATTTTTAGCCATTTCCTCCCACTTATTGCATGTTTTTCATGCAGAATATTTTAGCGGAATTAATGTAAAGGTCCTCCAGAGCAGTAATGTGCAAACCGTGGGTCGCCCAAGAAAGGTCGATAGAGATTTTTTATGGATCTTCGAATTCATAGGTGAATTCATAGTGAAATGTCAATATAAACCAATTAAAAAAAAACATTAAAACTATTCAGGGGTCGCGATAAAATTTTAAACAAAATGTTGGGTCGCAAGTGAGAATAGTTTGCTAATATTATTTAAAAAATTGCGTCAGCTAAAGCAGTGGTGCATAAACTATTCTCACTTGCGACCCAACATTTTGTATAAAATTTTATCGCGAAATTCATTTTATCGGCCCAAGTCGATTATGTGATTTTACTTTACTAGGCATAGAACGAAAAATGATCGCAGAAATTGACTTTGCTAATATTATTTAAAAAATTGCGTCAGCTAAAGCAATGGTGCGCAATGTCAATTTCTGCGGCCATTTTTCGTTCTATGCTGAGCAAAGTAAGATCACATAATTAACTTTGGCCCATTGAGGTTCTCAAATAGGAAGGTACCATGTACCGACTTAGAGTACCGACGCATGTGCTACACCCTACGCGCTGGCGAAGTGGCTCATTTACGCACAATCAAAAAATATGCAGAAAAATAATGTTTTCATTTCTATGGTCTAAAACGGAGGAATATATTTGTTAAACGAACTGGATGCAATTTTACTCGGCAAATTTGTCTGGGTTTGTCTGGTCTTGCCTGGTCTCGTCTGGTAATGTCTAGTTTTGTCTGGCCTTGTCTGAACTTGCCTGAACTTGGCTGGTCTTGTTTGCTCTTGTGTGGACTTGTCTGTTCTTTTCTAATTTCTCCGGCTTTGTCTGATCTTTTCTGGTTTTGTCTGGTCTTGTCTACTTTTGTCTGATCTTTTCTGGTCTTATCTGATCTTGTCTGGTCTTGTCTTGTCTTGTCTAGCCTTGTCTGGCCTTGTCTGGTTTTATCTGGTCGTGCTTGGCTGATTTTATTTTTCTGGTCTTGTCTTGTCATGTCTGGTCTTGACTGGTTTTGTCTAGTCTTGTCTTTTATTGTCTGCTCTTGTCTGAGCTAGTCTGGTCTTGTCTTCTCCTGGCTTGTCAGGTCTTGCCTGGTCTTATCCCTGGTATCTTGTCTTGTTTGTTCTTATATACGATTTCAATTATGAGTGCAAAGTAAGATGGATAATATTACTAATATATAATTACTATAATACACTTTACAGGAAGTATTTGTTTTAAATAGAAATTGTGTGGTATGTTTATGTTATTGAAGTTGGATGGAAACGTATTCTACTACACGTAGTTTGGAGATGGTCTTTCGAATAAATTTTTACAGGCAAGGATTTTGTAAGTGAGCTGGACAGTTCTATATATTTTATAATAGAAAAGAACGTATATTTGCCAGGTATGGCAGACAGGATACCTTTAAAGGATTTGCCGACGTAGAACTTTATCCATCTCTAAAACGCTTGAGTAAATAAATATCTCTTTTACATGCGGTGACATTTAGCTTCTTGAATATTTTACATTGTCTATCATTTTTATTTGATTTACAAACCACATTCCTATATATTTTAATTGGAATTTAAATTGTATTAATGGTATATTAAAGGACGAGTTCAGTATTCGCGATTTTACAGCACGCGTCCAAGTTTGGAAAACGACGAGCGTAGCTAAGGAATTTTCTAATGGACAAGGGCTGCAAAACGTTTAACGAACGAGTTTTTTATAGTATTTTTTCTATTTTCGCCCTTTTATGCCATTTCTAAATAAAAAAATTGCCGATACACATTGAGAAAATTGTATCGCACTCGGCGAGCCATAACCGCATGCATATGAGTGTAATAAATCCATTACAGACACAAAATAGAAAAATAAACTAAAAGTAATTAACATACAGCAATGATTGTACTCTCTTCTATCTATGTTATTATATTTAGCACCAGACAAAATGAGATGGTACAGGACAAGATAATTCAAAATAAAATAAGTGCAGGATTTAAATTTTACTTGTAACCTCCATTCATCGACATGTATCATCTCATATTTGTTTTCCTGAAGAAACATTTTGTGAAGAACTACAAAAAAAATATACTTACAAAACCTAATTACTTATTATGATTTTATAGTATTGAAAACAGATAATTTTGCCTATTTCTCGCTAATGAATATCGTGTATTTTAGATTTTCTTTTTAATCTTATAAAACAAAATAAATATAGAGTTGGTAAGAATGATGAATATTATATATTGTGTAATTAAGAAGAAACATAATTTAACATGAGAAAAATAAATGGCCTGTTTGATTGGCTTCCCGGATTCTTGTGTAAAAGATAAATACAGGACAGGGTAGAACGCACATTATAACTTTCCCTTCAGATGTAACAAAAGCGCTAATTAAATTTAAATCCCAAAATCTTTACACGCACAAAAAGATTTTTGTTTTGTTTCCTCGAGGAAAATATGGAAACGTGAAAATAAATATTCCCTTTTTATTATTTCACAGTTCCCCCAAGAATACATTACGTGACCTCAAACGGCCGAGTGGAAGTGAAAAAAGGAACGTCGGTACGTTTGGAATGCAAAGCGTCTGGTAATCCAGTGCCGAAAATCACATGGTCAAGGAGGAATAATTTACTACCCGGCGGAGAACAGACTACAGTCACCCCAATTTTAACATTGGATAGAGTTGATAGACACCAAGCGGGAGTTTACCAATGCACTGCTAGCAACGGCGTCGGGGAGGATGTCACACAACAAATTGTTCTGCATGTGTTATGTAAGTCGATTTATTATAGTAATTTTGTTTTCTTCGGAATCTAGGAATGCAATTTACATTTTAAATTGCTGTTTATACAAATTATCAGACTCAATTTTAATATACATTTTGAATAAGAAATTTAATAGTAACATCACCATTAACATCAGCTATATATTAATAAATATAGATTCATACTCTCTAAAATTGTCATAAAACTGTCGGGAATTTTCAGAAATTTTTCCATTTAAAATTGTTTGTCCAAAACATTGTTTACTACAAGAATTAGTTATTTTCTACTATAGATTTCTACTGGATTTGTGCAAGCATAAAAACGCATCAGTTAAAAAAATATTTATTAATCCATATAAGGATCGTTATGACAAATCTGTAAATTTTTGGAGTTTTGTAATTAACTAATTATTTTGAGGTGAAACTTGACAAGAAATTGTTTAAAAATAATAATCCATCTGACGTAGAGATGTCCGAAAATAAAACAATAAACTTAGCTTTCATAAGCTAGTTCACGTAACTTTATCAAATCTTTTGTAAGAATTGTTATTGTCTTGATGAGGAAGAATGGTATTTTTGATTAATTAATGTTGATCATGAACAATTCATTTCATTCATGTTCGGTTTCTTTTGCATTTTTTCAATTTTGTGACAATATTTTCTTGTTATCGTTTTACTAGAATTTAAGTTGTTTATAGACTTTTTTCTACATAAGCTTCAATTTTGGAGACAGCATTGCGATTCCACATCCACAAAATTCACTTTCTTCAGATTCAAATGTATAAAGCAATTAATAGTGTAAGAGTGCAACTTTTTCTACTTTCTTGCTTTCCAAAGGTTTTTAAACAACAAATTTTGTTAAATGGTCTTGATACAGGATTAAAAATGTATTGTCATTATCAGCCCCGGTTTGATATCCAATTAAATTAACTTAACATCTGCTGTTAAAATTGTGAGATATCATAGGTTTTACTACTAAACCCTTTTTTAACTTATTTCTTGAAAACATAAACTATGAAATATTGAACTATCAGTTTTGTAAATTTTGTCGTTGTTAGAAAGTTGTTCAGAATCCTTGATAAATAAAAAGATTATTGAAGTTTGATATATCGTTTGATATCGATTTAACAAACTAGACTTTCAGGTAATTTTTAACTCTTTTATATTTCAAATAAACTTATCAAAGACGAAATGTAGCTTGAATATCTAAATATATTCAACCTGTTCCTAGCTCTATAATATTAGGTCTTATTAAGACTACTATTCCAAATTCCATGTTGAGGCTTCTATCGTTCTGTTTGAAACGTATATCACGAAAATAAATTTTGCTAATTTTAAACGGGCTGGTCTGATCACTTACCTTTTAGGGTTGCTCGCGTCTCCGCCCCATGTGGACCGTTCTTCCGTCGCCTATTTCAAGGGATAGAATAAGGATAATAGGTGGAGGGATTCCCTTAAAATGGTTGTCTTCCGGACGTTTGTGGTCGCTGCAGTCCTTTGGGTCGTGATTACACCCCCTTATTAACTGGAAACTAAAACTGCGTGCACGTGTCGATTGTTCTGGTTTCGCGCTACAACCCGTCTCTTTCGAAGCATACTACAGGAAATATATAAATTAATAAATCGCGAGATTTCGGCCTAGGTCGATACACCTTTCTCCTTCTTTTAATCGATGCCAAAATCGATTTAAATTTGTAGTTAAAATATAGATTTATTAAAATTGGCGCGAACACGTTCCATTATTCGGTATCCTTTTTTCCACTCTTTTGTTGTTTATTTTCTTGCGCCACTCACAGAAGACTTTCTCGCAACTGAAAAGCGGAGCCCATCTCACTGCCTTTCGCCTGTCCTGATTTCGAATGCATCTGAAATCTCTTCTCGAAATTTCACACTGGATTTTCTGCCACTTAAGGTCTGCTGAATTATCGATCTTGTTTTGTTATCCAAATCCAGTTCTTTCAAGATTTATATTCAGGTACATCGATCGATTGAGTCGTACGCTGAAATCGACAAAGGTTACCACAAACTGTTTGTTCCTGGGCTTGAGATATGCAAGGCTAGATTTTAAGTTCATAATGTGTTTAGGACATGATCGCCCTTTTCTGAATCCACCTTAGTATTCTCCCAACTGTGGATCTAGTTTCTCTTCGACCCGATTTTGTAGAGCCTTAGAAAGGATCTTGTAAGTTATTGAAACAAGAGAGATTCCACGGTAATTGTTCACGCCCGTTCTGTCCCATTTCTTATGAAGAGGATGGATCAAAGCTGAGATTCTGTCTCCTGGAAGATTCTCGGTTTCCAATATCTCCCAGATTATCTCTGTAAGCTTTTCAACTACCTTGTTCCCAGCCTGTTTCGACAGTTCAGCAACAATTGAATCCTAGCCTGGTGCCTTGTTGCTTTTAAGTGCCTGGATGATCTGTTTGATTTCTCCCTTTGTAGGTGGGGATGAGTCTTGATTGTTGATTTCCAATATCTCCCAGATTATCTCTGAAAGCTTTTCAACTGCCTTGTTCCCAGCTTGTTTCCACAGTTCAGCAACAATTGATTCCTCACCTAGTGCCCTGTTGTTTTTAAGTGCCTGGATGATCTGTTTGATATCTTCCTTTGTAGGTGGAAATGAGTCTGAATTGTTGGTTGCAGTGTCTTCAAACGTGAACGCAGATTCTGGAGGTTCGCATTTCAGGAGAGGCTCAAAATAGGTTGCCCAGATCCGGCAGTTGCCTTTGACATTGCCGAAGGCAGTTTTACCATCAGGATTCTTAAAGTGTAGACTCGGTGGAGAGTACTTGCTCAAATGCTGTTTGAATGTTCTGTAATAGTTCCGTTTGTTGTTCTTCTGAAAGTCTTGTTCAAATTGAGCTAGATAATTTATGTCGAAGGCCCGTTTTACCTCACGAATGGTTTTCGCAGCGTGTTTTCTTGCATTTAGGAAATTGATCCAGTTATCTTCATTCTTATATGAGTTCCATCTTTGCCAGGAAAGTTGTTCTTGGCTTATGGCTACATCAAATTCACTCGTCGGTACTTACGTATTCACGCCACCACCGCTATATATTGGATCGAGATTTCGCGCTGCCGCGCGTATGTTGTCTTGATTTATCTGTCCGCTTCGCGGCGAGAAACCTAATCTAACCGGGGTTAAAGAATAAAGTATTTTGAGTTTTAAAAATATTTTAATTTTAAATAAAATGTTTTATTTTATGATTTATCATAAAAATTTTAGGTGTAGATTAGCGGCATTTAAAAATGTAGCGGTGGTGGCGTTAATACGTAAGTACCCACTCGTCCACCAGGCATGTTTCCTTTGTTTTGTTAGTGGGACTGTTTCCTGTGCTGTTTCGTTTATGGCTTGTTGTAGTTGCTCACAAGTCTGTGGGTTCAAGTGATGTGTATTCTTTTGATTGTGATTTCTATTATTATGATTGAGATTTCTATTATTATTGACAAAATAATTTTGAAGATTGCATTTTGGAGATACTGTAATTAGTAGCTTTATCCAGAATGAATAAAATTTCAAAGCGTATTTAAAAAAAAACTACGGTAAATTGAAAAAAAATCGCTTAAGTTTAGTTGAGGTTTAGTTGAACTTGCTTAATACATGCAAACGAAGTAAAAAACAAAATACCTCTCGAGAATTCTTTTTTCCATTCACCGCGAGTTTATAATTTAACTCCAGCTAAGTTTTCCGATTAACACTTTATGAAAATCAAGAGTGCGCATTCGACTGTTTAGATTAAATCTACTGTAAAAAAATTATAGCAATTTGCAAAGAATATTAATTGCATTACAATTTCAATTAACACAAACAAAATATGGAGGATATATCAAATGACTACATTTGATTTTAATTTGAATAATAATAAAAGAGATTTAATTTAACTGTTAACTGTAAGCTGCGCGTCTAGTACATTATTATGCAATTTAGGACCGTTAAAACAGAAGCCGAATGTGTTTCTGTATCAGAACATTCATTCCGTATAACATTCGCGCATAACAGATTGTCGAGACATGTAATCTCGCAAATAACGAAAGCAATATAAATGTCTCCCTAAATCTTCGTCATAATAAAAACGTAAATAACAAAGTTAAAATGGGCCAAATTGATATGGAAGATATGAAAACTGGGAGAATGTGAACTAGATCAACAAGATTAGATGCAAGATTAAAAGATACATGCAAGTGAATAAGAATATGAGAGAATTAAGACATAAAGTTGAGATAAAGGATGGTAGACTGACAATGCAGATACCGAGGCGGCTAGAGAGATATGAATTATAGATATTTCTGTCAACAAGGAAAACTTGTTTTGTTTTGAAATACAAGAATAGGAAAAGACTAAATTGTCAGGACGGGACAAACAATACCGGACGGGCAGGACTAGACGGATAGGACTAGATGCATAGGACTAAACGGTCAGTACTAGAAAGACAAAACTAGTTAGAGTGGACTGGACAAGATCCAATCAGTCAAGACTATATAGATAAGACTAAACAGACAAAACTAGACGGACATGCCCAGACTCACAAGAGTAGACAAGACTAGGAATAATAAACTAGACAGAGAAGACTGTATGGATGCGACTAATCAAAAAAGACTAGACAAACATAACTAGAGAGGCAAGAGGCACTAGACAGAATCTCAAATGACACTGGTTCGAATCTCCGCCTGAAAGATTTGAACTAAAACTGAAATATGCATTAGTTTTCTACTCCAGATGAATACGTAGGAATTTGATTTGCTTGGTCCTTTGAAGCAACCTAGAGCCAATATGTAGGTTTAGATCTTCACCCAAAGTCCTCCTTGTCGTTTGCAAGATGATTTATTTTTTTCGATATTAAAATACATATTATTACCGTTTTTCCAGACATTTTAGGAGTCTGCTGAACTCATCCTCAGTTTTTTCTCTAGAGTCCTCTGAGTAAAATTTGGCACAAAATGTAGCCAATTATGTCTGCAGTGTACAGAGAAAATGGACAAAACACTACCTTGAGGAATCCCGATATGCGTGGCAATTGGCTTTAATACTTTTACTTAGTTGATCTGAGTAATCTTGACATATTGATTCCTGACGTATGATCTGCACAGAAAAGATTCTATTCAGCAGGCTGTTTTTCCTCTTAAACCACCTTCCTCTTAAAGCAAGTTTTGGAAATGAACTATGGCGGTATATGTGGATTTTCCTTTTCTAAAACCATGTTGTTCGTTTGGAATTAAGTTATATCTGTCAATGAAGGACTGCAGTCTATTTAGCATGCAGTATTCCAAGATCTACGATAGACAGGAGGCTAGTGCTATTGGCCTATAGTTATTAATATTCGTTTTGTCACCCTTTTTATATACAGAAATCACAACAGAAGTTTGAAGTGCAGTGGGTAAAATTTCCTGTTGAAATGAGCTGTTGATTACATGTTTTATAGGTTCTACCAGTTCATTTTCATAGCTTTAAACAATGCAAATCATTGCATTAATTATTGGACGGATTTCATTAATGCCGTATTCTCCGAGAAACATAGTTTTGTTATTGCTAATGATGTGGTTGTTATTTAGAGAGATTAGTAATTTTTTAGAGATTAGTAACAATAAATTAACAGAAAATATTATATTGGCCAGACTAGATGTATAAAAATCTAAAGAGGAAAGACTACACAGCTAATACTAGACAGAACAGCGTTTGACAAACATGATTAATAGAAAATAAGGTATTTCCGAATTGACCAGTGAGGCAATACTACACCGAAAGATTGTGCTGACAAGACTAGACAGACAGAATTTGACATTTATGACAGAAAACAGTTTTCAGAGTCCAGAAATGAAATAGATAGAAAGGAAGGAACATGGAATAAATTCAGAGAGACAAGCAATAGTAACGAAAATAGATAGATCATTCTGTTCAAAAAAATATACATAGTAGCTATCGTTTCGACACACAAGACCAGGGGAGGATGTAGACTTGATGAAGACCCTAAGCTATTTGAGATATGGAGTTTGTGCCTTTTTGTCCTATACATTGCTATCTATATATATATATATATATATATATATATATATATATATATATATATATATATATATATATATATATATATATATATATATATATATATATATATATATATATAGGGTGGTCCATTTAAGTGAAGACATTGAAATATCTCGAAAAATAAACATTGTACGAAAAAATTTCCCAAATGAAAACTTAATATTTGAAAGGGGGTTATGCACTGGTGATAAAGTTAGTACTCCTCCTCCACCTCTTCTGCAGTGGCGGGGGGTAACTATGAAATCTTAAATGGAAACCCCATTTTTTTCTTGCAGATTCAGATTTTATCACAAAAATAAAAAGACTTTATTAAACAGTTTTTTTTAATCTTTGTAAATGGCGATGTAAAACGTTAAAATTGGTTACGTTTCATTTTTCATAGAAACCCATGTGATTTAGTACAAAGTAATAGAAAACAATAGAAAACGATTTATTTAGAGTTGGGGTGCTTGTTCATTGGCGATTCGCCTTATCTCCTGCTTTTCAATTGAAGTAAATGTTCAAAAATTTGATCTTCAACTTCGATGCATTTATTGATTCGCTCTTCAAATGCTTGTGTACAGCTTAAAAATGTCTCTGCTGGAATTTGAGCGCAAGCATTCTTGATTCGCTCTATCATTTCTTCACGAGTTGTTGGCACTCTTTGATAAACCTTGTTTTTTAGAAACCCCCACAAGAAAAAATCTGGTGATGTCAAATCGGGCGACCTGGCAGGCCAATTTACCGGGCCACCTCTCCCGATCCAACGACCATTGAAATTGCGGTATAATATCTCTCGTGCTAGTCGTGAGTAGTGAGCTGGACAACCGTCATGCTGATACCAAATGGTTAACCGAATGTTTAAACTAATGTCCTCAAGTAATGTTGGTAGTTGGTGTTGCAAAAAATTTTGATATTTTTGTCCATTTAAAGTGCCTTCAACAAAATAGGGACCAATGAGCTTATCGCCTATGATTCCACACCAAACGTTAACCGACCAAGGACGTTGATGCTCAACTTGTCGCAACTAGTGTGGGTTTTCTACACTCCAGTATTGCATATTGTGTCGATTAATTTTACCATGGTTTGTGAAGTTAGCCTCATCGGAAAATAGTACTTCACGGAAAAAAAATTGGTACCTTCGTATCTGCTCCCTTGCCCATTCACAAAATCTTACTCGATTATAAAAATCATCCCCATGAAGTTCTTGGTGCAGTTAAATATGATACGGATGAAACTTATGTCGATGCAGTATTCTGAGAATACTAGTTCGAGGAATTCCAGAATCGCGAGCTAAATCTCGAGTGCTTACTTGGGCGTTTTGGGCAACAGCAGCTAGCACAGCTACCTCATTAGCTTCTCCACTAACAGTTCTTCTACGCGTTCTTTTTTTAGATTGCACACTTCCATGGGTAGTAAAGGCTTTAACAACATTGTAAAAACATGACCGCGACCGAACATTATTTGGAAAACGCACAGCATACAAGGCAACAGCATCGTCTATATTTCTTCTACACTTTCCATAAATGTAAATCATTTCAACTTTTTCTTCTATAGAAACAAGAAACATTTTTATGGGGTAAAAATATTGCTCTTAAGTCGAACACTGTTTTGGTTTTATAACAACAATTATTGCGTGAAACAAAAAGAAAAAAGATGGTGGCATAAGCCGCCTTGATAAACACATGGGTTTTTTTTTGAAAATCTAAACGTAACTAATTTTAGCAATTTGCACCGCCATCTACAGAGATTCTCGAAAAATGTTTAGAACAAAACTTTCATGTTTTTTTTGTCGAAGAATCTGAATCTGCAATAAAAATATGGGGTTTCCATTTAAAATTTCAAAGTTACCACCAGTCTTTCTTAGAAGGAGGAGGGTGGGAGGTCTAAAATTATTATCATAGCTAAAATTATTATCATAACTTTTCATCTGGGTAGTTTGTAATATGTTTATTTTTAGAGATATTTCTATGTCTTCACTTAAATGGACCACCCGTATATATAGCTATAGGTAGCCATATTTGGCAATAACAAAAGGTAAAAAAGACACATTACCCATAGGGGTATATTGGGGGCCCCAAGAAAGTTGGAGCCCTACGCTATAGCTTGTTTTATGTTTCTTTTTTTAATGTTTATATATTTTATATATAGCTTGTTTAGATTTAGTAAAATCCGCCCCTGCACAAGACTATATTGTTATATTAAGGACAAATGGACAAGAAAAACCCTTCTACGCGAATATATCATCTAAACTGGGTAAATCCTGTTTTGTTTTTTTTCTGAAATTGATGTCTTTCTTTGTATAGACATCGTTCAGTTACAGCGGTGCATAAGTCAAAGTTTGTAAAGAAGATTGAAATATAAAGATTACATATTTCCGTCCAATGCGGATTGTGAAATATTTGAGATACTGCAGCGCGGATTCACTGGTGGATAAAATTTAATGACGTCGGCGTCTTTGAATATATAAATTAGATATTACTTACTTTGAGCCGCAGTTGAGTTCGTAAGTATTTAAATGTAATGCAATACCGACCAAACGGACCGATCTCGAGAACCCTTCAAAACTATCCATTAGAATTTTAAGTAAATGCAAATTTTAAGTAATAATGAGTGATTTATAATGAACAAAATAAAGTACATTAAATGATACAAAGGGATGGCTGTATTTTTTTTTTCGTGATTTATGCATTAGTACTGAGAAAGGAGGGAGGAGATTAGTTGGATCTTACACAAAAAAACATTAAATGAATTTATGATACATAAACGAGACTATAGCAAACTAGACGAAACTGTATTGTTTTACTTCTTTACATTTTAAGTTCTATCGACTTGCTTTTGCAGTTTTATTATGCAGGATTGCAGGATTATTTTTAAATTTTCCTTGAATATTCTTTATTATCAAATTAATATAATTAATTATTTAATATCTTCAATAATAAATTAAGTTTTGTCTTGTCTCTCTAGATAAGCATGAGTTGTATAATGCCAATTTATGTCGGTATAAAGTTGTATCAGTGCCAAGTTGTGCAGTGTCGACTTGTCTTATATTGAGTTGTTAGGTGCTTTGCACCGATTTCCGAGTTTATCTAGATTTGTTTTATTATTATCTATCTAATGGAATAATTATGTTTCAAATTGTGTTTTCCATGTTTTATGTAAACCGTCTAGCTTAATCTTACTTTATTTGCTTCTTTGCTCTTAAATAAAGTCTTCTTTTTCAAGTATTCTGTTTAATCGGTTGTATTTAGTCATGCCTATCTGCTCTCTTGAAATAAATGTTTATATTAATATAAAATTGTTTGGTAGTAAATAGTTGAAAATTGAATAAACTCTCGGAATATATATATATATATATATATATATATATATATATATATATGTTGTATTTGAGGTTTTCGCGGATAGATACCTGTGTTGTATTGTTTTCTCGGGGATTCCGCGTTGATGCTGAGGGTTGGCTCTGAAAAGAACCGGATTCTCGACGTTTCGGCGAACTAACATTCGCCATTCTCAAGAGATATATGCGTCCGTGCGGTTCAACCGTTAGACGCATACGTTAGACGCAACGTCGAGAATCCGGTTCTTTTCAGAGCCAACCCTCAGCATCAACGCGGAATCCCCGAGAAAACAATACAACACACATATATATATATATATATATATATATATATATATATAGAGAGAGAGAGAGAGAGAGAGAGATTGTAGATTGTAGATATGGTGGTGACGACTTGTACTGCGACCTTTATAGATCTATTGTACCCCACCCTCCTCCTCCAAGTGTTGGTGTACTTAGCCATTTAGAGCGCCTCCTCTAATCCCGATTCCTTTAGGAATCTCAGGATCTGGGTGGGATTCAAGGCCTGAAGCTCCTCTGTGTTCAAGCAGTGAGCCCCAAGGTACATCTGTCTCTTGCGGAGTAATGCTCCGCAGTCTTTGAACAGATCTATGGGGGTTTCCTCTGCTGAGCCACAGATCCAATCTGCATCCATCATCCTCCTCTAGGCCTAGGGCCTTGAGATGTTTCCTAAGTTTGCAGTGTCCCGTCAGGGCTCCTGTCAGAATTCTGATCTTGTTCCTGCTTTCAGGCAAGCTCCCGTTCTCTTCTGGTTAAAAGATCCCAGCATCACTTTGGATTGCCTTAGCCCTGGAAGTTCTTTCCAGGTTTTCATCCATTTTTCTCTTATTTCTTCATCTAAACTTTTGCGGATGGTGTTCACGCTCATACCGCAAAAGGGTTTCGGACCTATACATATCCCTGCAATGCCTTATTATCCCTGCCAAGCTTGTTCAGCTTCCCCACACAGTCCCATACCAGCTTGGATCTGATGGTGTATGAGCTAATTGGCTTGATGGCTGCTTGGCTATCTGACAGGATAGCAATTCGTTTTTTGCGGTAATTCCTGTCGAGGTTAAACTGTGCACATCTTTCGATTGCGTGTACCTCTGCTTGGAAGATACTCGGGGATGTTCCCATGGATTCGAAGTATTTGGTACGAGGTCCAAACACTCCTGCACCAGTGCCTTCCTTTGTCTTCGAAACATCTGTATACCACTTGATGGCATTTTGTTCTATGTGGTATGCTGAGGATTCGTCGCTCCAATCGGCTTTACTACTACACATTGCTGTGTAGTTTTTCTCGAAGTGGTATTTGCTAACCATTTCGTCTTTTGGTACTTCCAGCCAGGGGATCTTGGCAGCGAGGCTGTTTCGGTCTCTTCTCCCGATTATTTTACCTCTGCCCATATCTTCCTTGCTGAATTTTACGATCGCCGATCTGGCGGTGCTCTCCACCACAAGGTGCAGCGGAGCCCCCGTGATGCAGACACACGCCAGTCTTTGAATCTTCTCAAGCTGTTTTCTCATAGAGGCCAGCTTGATTCTACTTCCCCACCCAACTGCCCCATAACTGATTGCAGGTCTCACTATCATGGTGTACATCCATCGCAGGATAGTGGAGTTACAACCCCACGTTTTTCCTGCCAGATTTCTGCACACCATTAGGGCGCGTTTGGCTTTACCTACCACTGCCTCAGCGTGTCTATTCCATAGGAGTTTGCTATCCAGTGTGATACCCAGATACCTTATCTCCTGTTGGTATTCTACTGCCTTCCCATCTATGAGTATGGGATGTAGGCAGTTTAGTTTTCTCCTTCTAGTAAATGGTATCACCGTGGTTTTGCTCGGGTTAAATTTCAGTCCCTCTGTTTGACACCATCTACTAGTTACAGGCCTCTCTGAGGAGGCCTCTCTGAACAATTTCACAGAGCGTTCCCTCAAATTTCCCTCTAGCCATTATGACTATGTCATCGGCGTAACCTTGACATTTGATGTCTAGGTCGTTTAGCCTAACCAGTAGTTCATCAACTACCAGGCTCCACTCTCGAGTTGTGGAGATCTTAATGGTGTCTTTTCCCACTTGTGTCTCCGCCGTTCTAGTTCTCAGCATTTCTCCCATCCACTTTGAGATAGTGCTGTCGATATTCCTTCTTTCAAGGGCCGCCCTGACAGCCTCGTGTGAGGTGTTGTCAAAAGCTCCCTCTATGTCCAAGAAGGCACATATCGCTACTTCCTTTGTCTCTAGTGCTGCTTCTATTTCGTTTGTCAGCTTATACAGGGTGGTTTCTGTGGATTTTCCTGCTCTGTAAGTATGCTGACTCCTGTGTTGTGGTGTACCTACCAGCACTATAGTCTTAAGGTAATTATCTATCACTTTCTCCATTGTCTTTAACATAAAAGATGTTAGACTAATGGGTCTAAATGACTTCGGTTGAGTGGTGTCTTTCTTCCCCACCTTCGGTATAAATACCACCTTAGCCCTTCTCCATAGCTCCGGTATATATCCGAGCGCTAAGCTACTTCTAAAGATATTTAGAAGATACGGCATTAGTTCTCTCTCTCCCTTTTGTAGGAAGGCAGGAACTAATCCGTCCACACCTGGGGCCTTAAAAGGCTGGAAAGTGCCGATAGCCCATCTGATTCGGTTTTCCGTACAGATGGACGTTGCCCTCTTCCAGTCGGCCCGACTTGGTTTCCGTGGTTGCATCAACCCCTCGGTCTCTCTGTATCCTCTACATCCCGGAAAATTGGTTTCTAGTAGGAGGAGAGCTCTTTGCTCTTCATCCTCCGTGAAGGTCCCATCCGGTTTCTTGAGAGTGGTTGTCATTTCCACTCTATCCTTCGCTAGTGCTTTGTGCAGTCTAGCTGCCACCGGCGTGGATTCTATGTTTTCACAGAAGGTCCTAAAGTTTTCCCTTTTTGCCCTTCTGATCTCTTTGTTGTAGGTGGTAAGCACCTCAGAGTATTCTAGCCAATTTCCGTATTGCTTGGCTTTGTTGAAAAGCCTACGTACTTTTGCTCTTAATGTAGCCAAATTTCTGTTCCACCATTTTTTGTCCTTATGCTCCTTCACGGTTTTTACCGGGCAGCTGGATTCAAATGCCGTGGTGATTGCTACATTTATTTCTCCTACAGCCTGCTCCAGCACGTTGTAGTGTTTGATACTACCCCGCACTGTCACCTGCTCTAGGTTTTCTAGTTGGGAACTAAACATAGGCCACACAGTTTGTCTGGGGTTTCGAATAGGGGTGTTTTCCTCACTCGCTCCTTCCAGCTCAAACTCTATGATCCTATGATCTGACATTGAGGGCTCACTTGAAACCCTCCACTTTTTAATTAGTTTACTTACGTTAGCGCTACCTACCGTAATATCCAGTACCTCATTTCTGACTTTAGTGACAAATGTTGGTGTGTTCCCAACGTTGTACACAATTAAGTTCTCTTTAATGAGGTGTTCTAAAAGGTACTCACCCCTCTTATTAGTGTCCGTGCTGCCCCACATCTCATTGTGTGCGTTCGCGTCACATCCCATGATGAGTGGCAGCCTTCTCCTAATACAGTGTTCCACCAGCTTTTGTACTTCAATGGGTGGTATGCTGTTACCATCGCCAGGGAAGTATGCTGATGCGATCATTACTTCGCGGTGGAGACCCTCGATCTTGATGAGGGCCTGAATCGGTACTAAATCCCGCGTTCAAAATTCTGAAAGACATAAGTAATTTATGCCATTTCTTGCCATAATGCAAGTTCTAGGGGAGACCTCACGGCTGTCCCATACCAACTTACATTCCCTGTTGCTAAGGCCTCTGATCTTACCTCCGTAGCTCCAGGGTTCTTGAAGCAGCGCTAGCCCTAAGTGCTGCTTGGTGAACATCCTAGCCATCACAGCTGAAGCTACTTTGGCATGATGGATGTTCACTTGGGCTATTTTGGTGCGCCTGCTGGTCATTCTTGTTTTGTGACAGGAGGCGGCAAGTCCTCCTCTGTCCCTACAAGAACATCTACCTCTGCCTCTGTAGACATAGCTGGACTGCTCATGTCTACGAGTGTGAGGTCAAGGTTATCTTCCCGGGAATCCGGGCTGACTTCCTTGTTCTCTGTGTCGGTTAGGTCCCGTACACATGGATTATTTTTACTTTTGGAATTCATATAAATCCCACGAGTCGCAAGGGAACTAAAGGTCCACCACATCAGAGCCCCGCTTGATAGTGGTAAGGCTGGATACCCTCTGAGGTCGCCAGGTATCAGAGGGGCTCCGTAAGCGATGGCCGGTTGCCCTTGGCCATCAAGCAGTCCCTTTGGCACGGGTCGCATGACACCTTGGGATTAAGGGTTTGGAAGTTCTTGGTTGTTCGCCCTCCGCCGAACGCCCCGACCGGAGTTGTTCCAGTCGTGACGTCCAACGGTATGTTGCGAAACTAAGCCCTTACACCGCGACAAGGTGACTTCCACGTGAGGGATATATATATATATATATATATATATATATATATATATATATATATATATATATATATATATATATATATATATATATATATATTTAATGTTAAAATATTTTTAAAAATAATATTATTATTCATATTTGTTTTTATTAAATAACCTACAAAAAGTAAAATTGTGTTAAAACCAAAATAAACAATTCAATGAAATTTTTCATCACAATAAATTGAAATTAAAAGTGATTTAATTAAGGCTTTGCAAAAAGAGGATAAAAGCAATACAAATAATAAAAGCAAATACCGCTTCGGGATTTTCATTTTGTTTTTTAATACTTTTTGTTTAATTTTTTTAATAAAAATATATTTGGCGTCAGTTCAAAAGAGAGCATGGTTTCCAGAAAAATCGCCCTCGCATTGCCATTATTGCACATCTACGTCCTATTGAACGCCAGCTGTCCTTCAATTCTTTTTTTGTAATATTAATTATTGAACCATATAGCAGAGAGAAACTGATTTTGATAAAAACAAAATTTAGTTAATATAAAATTTTCAAATATTCATCATTTACAGTATTGTAATAAATATTGTAATAGAGTATTTTTTATATTTTTCTTTAGAAAAATACACAGTTCAAATAAAATTAGGGTGAAACTAAACTAATTACAGATACAATCATACCAACTTATTACAGCGAAACACAGCTTCAATATATAAATATAGTCAACCTATCCGAATCTCTATAATATTTTTTTATAAGTCTTTTTGAAACTATAAAATAAATCTCATGTTGAAAGACAACAGATATTTGTGTTATTTACTAGGACTCAGTTTATTTTTACTGTTCAAGGTAATTTTGAAAATTTGTTTCGAAATTCTGTTCTGGTCCATTCTGTATATGTGACCAAAAAATTTAGCTCGTCTCTTTCTGAAAGTGTCAGTGATAGGTTCTACAGTTTTATATATTTCTGACGATGGTCTCTTAATCCACATTCCCTCTTTATTCACCGGCCCAAAAATTTTTAGGAGAATTTTACGTTCTTGTTTCTCTATTTCTTTGATTTTTGAGTGACCATGAATTAATGTGGTTTCTGCGGCATAAAGTGCTTCAGAAAGAACGACTGTTTTGTAGTGTTGTAATTTTGCATTAAGAGATATTGATTTTTTGTTATAATGATTCCAAGTAAGTCGTTAGGCTCTCTGTAATTTTTTTATTCGTTCTTGATTTGCTATTATATTTAGGCCGGACGGTTGGATTAATTCTCCTAAGTATTTAAACTGGGAAACTCTGGTTACAGAACCATATTGTGTCTTGATGGGTAGATTGTCGGACGGGGATCGTTCTATATACTGTGTTTTTTCATAAGATATCAGGAGACCAGCCTTTTGTGAAATTTCGTGTAAATTTTCAAGTGCATGCTTTGCTTCTTCTCTGGTATTCGATAATATTGCAAGATCATTAGCAAACGCCAAACATTTAATATTAGCTCTATAATCTCTTCTCTTACTGATTATTTTTTCCAGGACCATATTAAAAAGGATGGGTGAAAGTCCATCTCCCTGTCGATCACCCGTATGTATTTCAAAAGGTTGACAAATTGCTCCACCAAACTTAACCTTTGATGTAGTATTAATGAGAATTTGTTGAATTAATGCCCTGGTTTTTCTATCAACTTTGAATTCCTCCAGAATGCTGAATAGAGTTGGTCTGTCGACGGAGTCGTAGGCTTTTTTGAAATCAACAAAGGTAACCACGGTGTTTCTACAAGATCGTATTTGTAAGATTGTCTTCAGATTCCAAATTTGTTCCGTGCATGAGCGCCCTTTACGGAAACCTGCCTGATATTTTCCTATCTGTGGGTCTACTGTAGGTTCAAGTCTATTCAAAAGAGCTTTCGAAAGAATTTTGTACGTTACTGGTAGAAGTGAAATGCCTCTATAATTGTTCGGGTCCATTTTATCACCTTTTTTATGAAGCGGGTGTATAAGTGCACATTTCCATTCTGGGGAGATTGGTTCGGTCACCCAAATATCACATATTATAGTGTGTATTCTGTGAATGAGGTTGTCGTCAGCCAGTTTCCATAACTCGGCAATGATTCCATCTTCCCCAGGGGCTTTGTCGTTTTTTCAATGAATGAATGATGTCAGTTATCTCCTGGAAGGAAGGCGGCACGGAATCTGGATAGGATTCAGATTGTTCAAAAATAAACTTGCTGGATGGGGGGTCACAGTTGAGAATATTGTTGAAGTACTCAGCTAAAATTTGACAATTCGCATTGGTGTTTGTCTCCATTGAACCATCAGATCGACGAAAGCATAGGCTGGACGGTCGATATCCTGTCAGGTTCTCTTTAAAAATTCTGTAAAAACTCCTAGTATTATTCCTTGTAAATTCTTGTTCTATTTTCTCCAGTCTTGTTTTTTCATAGCGACGTCCTTTTTTTTACAATTAGTTTTGATGATTGTTTCCGAATGTACAGGAACTCCTGCCATTTGTCTGGCGTTTTGTTGCTATGAAATTTTTTCCAAGCGTTAAGTCTTTCTTCTATTGATTGGTCGCATATACGGTTCCACCATCTGTGCTTACGTTTACGTGGTGGCTGGCCTATCCTCATAGCGTTCCTGAGAACATCCGATAATTCTGTCCAGTTTAACGAGTTTGTTTCGTTGATTCCTTGCAAAATACTGTCCCTGTTCATTTTTAAATATTCAGGGTCAGGCTTAAAAATTCGTGGTTGTCGTGGTCTTCTCCTGTTGGGTTGGAGTTTAATTTTAATTTGTAACAAGTAGTGATCATATATATATATATATATATATATATATATATATATATATATATATATATACAGCGTGTAAAGCGATGAGGTTTCAGTAATCACTTAAGATAAGATCAAAAACAAAAATAATGTCAAGTTGTTGATTTTAAATATGACTAAGTCCGAACGTGGCATTTGTATCGCGTTACCCATGTATTACACGTTAACAAGTGATATTTATTGACAGTTCAGCGAGCTTAATCTGAAGACACTGTTCACGTTAGTAAACTATATGTTCTGGGAGGTAGCTGGTATATATAGTCTGGGAGGTAGCGAAGAGTCATAATAAGCCGGTTGATTTTGATATTGATAGCTGATCTCGTACTACAACTACTCATTGGGCCGACCGTCAGCTACTAAAGCAGTTTCAGGTTTTTCAAGTGGTAAAAATAGTAAGTATTAGTACGCCGGCTGAAACTTTTTTTATAAATAGTTGATATCATAGTGAGTTAAAAACGAAAGTCATATTTTTTTGCGTACTTAGAATTTTTACCACTTTCCCAGTTTACCTATTTTTAGATCAATTTTACTTTATTTTTACTCTGCTAAATATATAGCTGTAATTATGTAACGACAATATATTAGTTTCAAGCGTAAATACTTTTTTACAGAATATTCAAATAACGAGCTAATATGTAGTAATGATATATTTGTTATATAACATACACAGCAACAAAATATGTAGTTTATTAAGAAAATAATTAGTGTAGTTACAAAATACGTATTTCAACAATTACAAATGTAATTACATCACAGATTATATGTTGTTATGAAAATATTAAATTCATGGATTATTATTTCCTACGACAGAACAGGGAAACCGATGAGACTGTCGTGTAACTAGTCGGGTTTTACTATTGATGTGTAGTGGACCAGTTCTCGATTTATGGTCTGTGGGTTGTTGCTATCTAGGCGGTTTTTGAAGGAGATCAGTGAGGCCGCGTTCACAATGTCCTGGTTCAGTTGATTCCAGATATACACTACTCAGTTGTTAAGGAAGTTTCTAGGACACAGCTAGGAACATCTCTCTTCGGAAAGTTTCCTACTGTATCCCCTAAATGATTTTGGTCACTGATGTGAACAAAATTGAGTGACACGTTAAAGGGGCTACCCAGAATTTAGTGAACCAGGAAAGATCTCCTCTTTGGCGGCGCTCTCGCAGAGATCCAGTTTCATGCAACGAAGCTTATAGCGACAACCTCTCAGTTCGGGAGGGATTCTGGTAATACGTCGTTGTACTTGTTCAAGTTGTAAAATGTCTATAGAAAAATTGGGATTCCAGCAGCTAACCACGAACTCTAGCACCGGCCTTATGAAGGATTTGTATAGGCGAACTATAGTACCCGCAGAGTGATTTTAAAAAACCCTTGGAATAAGGTAAATCAAGGAATATGCACTCCCATTTGAAGACCTGGGTCATTGTAACACCCAGATCTTTTTGTTGCTTTGCAGCAATGAGTGGGCTACCATTTAGGGGGTAGATAGTATTGGGGTTATTGTGTCCAATTTACAGTACGATGCACTTAGCCAAAAATATGAGCCATATGTCAATCCACCTCTCGATTGAAGTTAAGACCCTCCTGAAGTGTTACAGCACTGTCCAGCGGGTTGCAGTACAATTTCGTGTAACAATGTCGCTGATGGAAACCAGGAATAGCAGGGCGCCGATGACGGAACCCTGCGACAATACGCTTGGGGGGCTTTTTGAAAATTCTGTTTTGATTTCGGTACCAGAGCCTGAAATTGAACCTCTCAATGCGAATACCCTCTGGCCAAAAGGACTGATCATAAACCGCTTTGAAGCTTTTGTTGTCTGGTCTTACATAACTTTAACTCATTCAACCTTGAAGACCTCCTTGGGTTTAGAAGTTTTTAGTTTTGTGAGTGATACTGCTGGCTGAGTCTGGTTGAACTGGACTGAAATGAACTAGCGCTGAATTGAACTTGCTTGACTGTCTAAACTTCTAGCTGAGTCTGGCCCGAACTTAGTCAACTTGCTGACTGTTGCGCCTGACTGTGTGGACCGTGACTGTGGATCGAACTGTCTTGTTCTTTCGGGAGTCCAGGTATTTATATAATCTCCCTGGTCCCTCATCTGGGGGTGATTATTTTTCCATTTTCGGCTATTTGTCGCTTTGGTGATTACCGATTCTCGGGAAAAACATCTTGTCCTAATTTCCCCGGGGATTACACCATTAACACTAATAAAATATTTTTGAAAATCCGTCCGAAAATATTTGGGTAATCACCGTAATGCCCTCGTAAAACTAAAAGTACAAATATTTCTTAATCTGCTCGAGGATTACATTACCGACCCTAATAAAATATTTTCGGAAATTGTCCGAAAATATTTGTGTAATTATTGTAATGCCCTCGAAAAACTATGAAATAAAAATGTAAGGGCTCGTTGCCGCTACATCACCCCCTTGCCAGTGATGACGCTATGTAGCGTTTGTTGTTGTTGTTGTTTGTTTGTTTATAGACATCTGGTAGATGGTTGAGTTCGTTACCGTAGACGTTGTTTGTGGTTGTAGGTTTCGTCGTAGACGGTTGAATTCGTCATCGTCTTCGCTGTTGCGGGGTTTATTTGTGGACGTCTGGTAGACGGTTGAAGTCGTTACCGTAGACGTTGTTTATTATTGCAAGTTTGTTGCAAGGCGTCCTGGTAGACGGTTGAATTCGTCATCGTTGTCGGTGTTGCGTTGTTTGTTCGTAGACGTCTGCTTGACGGTTGAAGTCGTTACCGTAGACGTTGTTTGTTATTGCAGGCGTCCTGGTAAACGGTTGAAGATGTCATCGTAGACGTTGTTTGTTGCCTGTGTCCTCGTAGACGGTTGAAGGCGTTATCGCAGATGTTGTAGTTGCCGACGTCCTGGTAGATGGTTGAAGGTATAATCGCAGACGTTGTTGTTGTCGGCGTCCTGGTAGACGGTTGAGGGCGTCATCGTAGAGGTTGTTGTTGCAGAGCGGAAGCAGCATCATGAGGAGTACGAGAGACAGATCTTGACTTGCGGTGTTCAGTTTCGCGTGTAAGGTTTTATCGGCACAGATTCAGGGTGTAGTTCAACGATGCAGCAGATTTCAGAGGCATTTGGTTCCATATTTGAGTGTGCAGTTTTCTCTTTTCGATCACGACGACCAATTTGTAGGTGGTCGGATTCCTCTTGTCGATCACGTCGGGGTCACCAATTAGTGGGTGACCGAATTCGTCTGGTCGATCACGTCCGGGTCACCAATTTGTGGTGTGTGAGACGCCGTAGATTAATGTATCACCCACGGTTTGCACAGAAATTTATTGGTTGAACTGGCTGCTGGCTAAGACTGGCCGAACTGAACTGAACTAGAGCTGAACTGAACTTCCTTGACTGTCTGAACTTCTAGCTGAGTCTGGTTGACTGGGTCCCCTGGCTGGACTGAACTGGACTCCTTGGCTGGTTGCGCCTCACTGTTAAACTTATCTGGAGTCGACTTGCTGTCTGTCTAGCCGGAACTTAGTCGACTTGCTGACTGTTGCACCTGACTGTGTAGACCGTGATTGTTGATTGAACTGTCTTGATTATTTGGAGGTCCAGGTATTTATATTATCTCCAGGTATACTGGTCCCTCTGATCTGGGGGTGATAATTTTTCAATTTTCGGCTATTTGAGCGTAATTACTGATTCTCGGGGAAACATCTTGTCGTAATTTCCCCGGGGATTACACCATTGACCCTAATAAAATATTTTTGAAAATCCGAATATTTGGGTAGTTACCGTAATGTCCTCCTAAAACTAAAAGTACAAATATTTCTTAATCTGCTCGAGGATTACATTACCGACTTTATTAAAATATTTTCGAAAATTGTCCGAAAATATTTGGGTTATTATTGTAATGCCCTCGAAAAACTAAGAAATAAAAATGTAACGGCTCGTTGCCACTACAGTTTTAAGTAGTCTAATATTATGTCTTCTGTGGCATGATCCTTGGATCTTGAAACGTAGAGCTAGATTTTTTTCGGCTCTATATCTCTTCCTGCGAAGTAAATTTAAATCCCAGTGCTCCCCTCTGCTTTTTTCAACCATTTGGTGGTTCGCAGTTGGCTTCTGTTCATCCGGCTTTGTTTCTAGCGGTTTGTTGTTGATTGGTTTCATTCAGTTAGTTGAGATTACTTTGTTATCGGTGGTTTGTTTCTTATTAGAACTTCTCGTAGCCGTATCAGCTGCCTCTAAATTGATCTGTGGGAGATCTATTTATTAGTTATTTTTGATTTATTGAAACACGATTTTAATTGAAGGCGAATTCTTCATTGGTTTTCTTTAACAGTTCGATTTGTGAGTTAAGTTTAGTAATTTATTCCTGAAGTGGAGACACTTCGTTTTTTATTAATTCTGTAATAAAATTAGGACTTTTAATGAGTTCCAGAAGCTTATCACACTCTGTGGCATTGGATCTTAGGTCGCGTGGAATGGTTGTGGGAATGCGCGAAATGCACTAAACACAGAAACTTTAGTTTTGATTAATAATTTTAATTTATTTTTAGATGAATTTTACTTTAAAAATTTCTTTTTCCGGAGCCGCAGGTCCCGGGTTCAAATCCTGGACATTGTGAAAAATAAGCCACAGTGCTCCTGTAGATCAAAATCAAAATCAAATTTATTCATTCTAAGATGTAAGTACACAAATGTAGAAAAAGGTGTACACATTTACATATGGAATTTGTCGTTAAAGAAATCATTAATGCTATAATAGCACTTCTCTAATAAAATAAGTTTAAGTTTTATCCTGAAGCCCTTGTAAAAACTTTCTTGGGTTATAACAGAGGGTAGCTTGTTATATATTTTAATGCCTATCTTGTTTGGAGCTTTGCTGCATATTGTTAGATTGGATTTTGGTGTCCGTAGTTGATTTTGTCCTCTTCTTTTGTATTGATGTAAATCCGTATAACGTATAATGGAGGATTTATTTTTGTGGATGTGGCAAGCTGCCTTCCAAATATACAGGCATGGTACCGTTAGAATTTTTAGGTTTTTGAAGTATGGCATACATGACTTTGTTTGTGTTATACCTGTGATCGCCCGAATTATCCTCTTTTGGGCTTTGAAGACTCTGAAATTTTGGAGAGAGTCCCCATACTATTATTCCATATGATATTATGGACTGTACCTCTGCATGACATATGTTTACCAACACAGATTGCTCTACAATGTTTCGGATATTCCTTACAAGATAAGTTTTGTAGTTTGTTTTTTTTTTGTTATAAAATTTATGTGGATATCCCATGTTAGGTTTTCTGAGATTTATCCCTGTTTATTGTTGATTTGATTGTGTTTGTTCTTAGGACATTAACATTACCTATACTTATTGATAGGTCATTATCTCGCATGCTCCGTGTAGTTTGGAAAATAATATATTTTGTTTTATCGTTATTTAGGTGCAGATTGTTAGCAGAGAACCATTGATATACATAACTAAGAAGTTGATATGCTTCTAATTCTGCTTTATTTAGATACTGTTCCGACACTATAAAGCTAGAGTCGTCCGGGTATAGTATGCATTCTCTGTCCTTTAAATAGTGTACTCGATCTGCGGTGTATAGAGAGAATAGTAAAGGTGCTAGTACGCTTCCCTGTGGTGCCCCGCTATATGTTGTGACTTGTGCAGAGACACTATTCTTATTTAGTTGACAGATTTGGACATATTGCTTCCTTTTGTCCAAGAGAGATTCAAACCATCTGCCGACTTTGTCTCGGATTCTATATCTATACAATTTTTGAATGAGTTTTTCATGCGATACACAATCAAAGGCTTTCGATATGTCGCAGAAAATCCCTACAGGGTGCTTCCCTTTATCTATTTCCACTAAAATTCGATCATAGAATGCACCGGTTGCTGTTGTGGTCGATTTTTCTGTCCTGAAGCTATGTTGTTGGGTAGGTAATATGTTGTATTTATCGACAAATAAACAGTTAACCCTTTTTTCAATACAGTACTCAATTATTTTAGATACTACTGCTAGGAGTGATATTGGCCTGTAGTTCTTGATATCTGTCTTATCTCCCTTCTTGTGTATGGGCATTAGTTTTGATATTTTGAGTACCTCAGGAAATTCTTCGGTTTCTATTGAGTTATTAATGATGTCTGTGATTGGAGCGGTTAATTCGTTCCTGAATTCTTTAAATATTTTATATGGTAGTAAGTCAGGGCCGCTGCTAGATTTGTTTTTTAGTTTAAGCATGATGTTAAGCACCTCTTCTTTGGTAAATGTGTCTATATACATGGTATTTGTATTATATGTGACCTGTGTATTTGCTATTTGGACTTTTGGACTTTGCATGTTGTTTGGATGTTGTTTGCTATATTTGTTGCTGCATTCTTGAAGTGACTATTAAATAATGTGGCTATTTTATGTGGATCTTTGGTTAGTTCTTCATACACTTTTAGTTGTATTTCTTCAGCTGGGTGACTTTTGTTAGATAGGTCACTTACTATATTCCACAGCGTCTTTTGTTTATTTTCGTATTTCTCTATCATCTTGCCAAAAAAACATTTTTTGGTATTGGTTATAAAATTAATATGTTTATTTTTTTGTTTTTTATATTCTGGGTTAGGTATTGGTAGTTTTTTTTAAGTATGTACATATCCTTTAGTTGTTGTGCTGATATTTTTAACTGTTGTTTAACCTTTTTCAGTGGAAAACACACGAGGAAATGGTACTGCACGATGTTTATGAAAGTAGTAGTTTTCTCATTGCAATTGTTTTTCTTGTAGACATCTTCATAGCTTTCTCTTTTCAGAGCGTCTAAAAAACGTGCTTTATTCTCCTTTGTAAATTTTCTTTTGAAGATGTACTTTTTTTTTCTCAGTGTAAGTGGCTCAGAACTTATAATAATTGAGCGGTGGTCCGACATAGGTGTGTCTTGAACTTCAGTTATTACATTGGGATGGCCGAAATACAGAAACGCATTGCCTATCCTCGTTTGTGAGTTTGTGGTGACTCTGGTATATTGATTAACCTGATCAATTAACCCGTAGGATAGTAATAAGTTTATCAGGATAGTTTTTTCTTTCGAAGTATCGGTAAAGTTAATATTGAAGTCGCCTACGAGGATTATATGATTTTGATTTTTGTTTATGTCTTCTAGGAGTTTTTCCAGAATTGCCAGGAATGTTATGAAGCAAAAAGTTGGCGGTCTGTATAAGTTGATAATAGCAGTAGTCATATTTTTTCTCTTCCATCTGACTCCACCGAGTTCAATTTGTCAGATAGCTCTGGCAAAGAGTTCAGATGGCTCTGGCAAAGCCATCACATTAATATCTGCCTCAAAACCACGATTACTGGCTCGCAATCCACGTTAAAAACTGTAAGGGGTCCCCTACAATTGTGTCTAAAATCAGGACACCAAGCACAAGTGTAGGCTGCTGGAGGGGGCCAAGGCCCGTCCTGAGTTGTAGCGCCATTGTTTTTTTTCTTTTTCTATTAATAATTAGTTATTTTAATTAATTTTTCTTTTGTATTGTCATTTTTTTGTTCACTTTTACGGGCGCTTGGGAGCATCGACCTTTTACTACGAGAGCTCGATTGCGAATGATAGATAGATCAAGTTGTTTAGTGACAAATATATTTGTCTCAATGTATGTAAATGAACTACAAAATATGTTTTATAGTTGCAGAAACTTTAAATGAATCGCAATATTTATGTTATGAAATATTAAATTATCGAGACAAAATGTGTAACTTGAGCATAAAATAAGTAGTCTCGCATCAAAATATAGCTTTTAAAAGCTACAGATTATGTAAATAAATGCGGCTGCTAATTAATCATAAATTGTAATGGACGCTACTGAAAATAACCTTACCTTACCTAACGTAGTTTCGGATTGAACGGAAAGCCGTTTGACATGAAATTTCAACAATCGTATAAAGTGCAAAAAATGTAATGAATGAATATGAAAAAGTGGATTTTACTGAACATTAGATGGAATAACATTATTAGTTTTGAATAGTGTATATAATTTGTGGGTACGCGTAGAATACCTCGTGTTAATGACACTCTTTTTAGTGACACTGTAATCTCTATCAGTTCACAAAAAATTGCCATGTCGTTCAGTATCAATTGGCCAATGGAGTAGATGAGGTCAGATGTCCCAAATCTTATCGTAACTCAACCTGTATTCATTAACTACCGCGACTATTTATTCAAATAGTATGTAAATACCCTGAAAATTACAATAATTGTGGTAATAAAAAATAATTTAATATCAAAATTATAAATTGTATAATCTGCTTTAGAGACAGCCTAAATCTAAGTTAAGTTTTGTGTGGGCCTATCTAAGTCGCTTTATTGCCAAAGTTAGCTTTTACTTCACCGTTTTGGACTGAAGGGGAAAGAGAGGAGACGTCGCCTGTTTCCCCAAGGTGCGTTATTACTTTATTATCTAACACCGTCCGGGGTAGTTCCGAGTTATATCAGCTGTCGCTTTCGCACTCTTTAATATTTACATCTTTACAGCTCGGCAACGTTCAAACAAAACGAGATTCGTTTTATTGTGGCATAAGATATTGTTATTTCTAAATATATGTGTTGCCATTAATTTAACTTTTTATAGAATTGATTATAAGAGAATGAGAGAAACTGTTTTTAATTCCTCATTGACACAATTGTAATTGACTATTCTTCAAGAAAGTTTAAAACAAAATTAACTGAACTTTCTAGTCTCCGATATAGCTAAACTATTCTAGGTAGCCCAATCTTAATTTTCCTGTTTAGTTTTTCACATGTTTTCACATTTATTTTTCTTGTCTGGTCTTGTCTGATCTTGTGTGATCTTGTCCGGTTTTGTCTGGTCTTTTCTGGCCTTCTCTAGTATTTTCTAGTCATTTATGGTCTTCTCTGGACTTGTCCTGTCTCGTTCGCTCTTGTCTTCTCTGAATCTATCTGATCTTGTCTGTTCTTGTCTGATCTTGCCTGGTCTTTTCTCCTCTTGTCTGGTTTTGTCTGGTCTTGTCTGGTCCTATCTGGCCGTGTCTGGTCTTGTCTGGTCTTGTCTAGTCTTGTATGTTCCTGTATGTTCTTGTCTGTTATTGTGTTGTCATGTCTGGTCATTTCCGGTCATCTTTTGTCTTCTCTCGTCCTATCTGATCTGGTTTGGTCTAATCTGGTTTGCCTGCTAGGTCTGGTTTGGTGTGTTCATGAATTGTCTATAAATATTTAGATGTCATGAAATATTTGTAAACATTCAAAGAGACCAATTGTAATTAAAGATAAATAAAGTGTCAAATTTTGGTTGCAAATTCGTGTTCCAGTTCGGAATTCGAGTGAAATAGATAAGAATAAATAATTTGCTAATACATATCTGATGTGGGCATTAGGATTCAGCAATTAAGTTTTAGCGGTTAAATACGTAATTTATAGACTACGAAATACGAAACTTTCAGTTAATGGGTAAGTGGTTATGGCCTGGTTAATGCAAATAAATTTCCTCGATAAGTTCGACGGTCGCACTTGTTAATTTTTCTTAACCCACTGACCTTCGTAATAAAATTTTGAATTAATTCGTGCAATATAATACGTGCTATAATATCACTCAAGATATTATGAGAAAATTGTAATTCTAGTTCAACTTCCTTCGCAAAATAGTAAATTTGTGAAACATATATTTTAAGGAATATAATGACCTGAATGAACTGAATCGAATGACCCAATGGGGCTGAACCTGATCCAATTTGGCTGACTCAATTTAAATTGCCATATGATTTAATTTTCTCTGAACAAGGAAACCTATTAACCATATTAAGAAATGTACAATGCCAAATTTATTCGCATAAATAAAGATTTGTATTTATTGTAGGCGAAGAGAAACCTAGAGAAATACAAAAAGTGTGTCATCGTCCCTCACGAGAGCCAATTTGTGTGACCTTTGCCGGTGCTTTAAGATTTGCCTAATTGTGTGAACAAAGCGGGTGCGTTATTAAAACACAGAACTACCTTTCCACCCCATATATATTCCACCCGTACACTCTTATTGCTTCTCTAAGTTAAAGCTCGACGCACTCCAGTGGGAATTTAATTCCATTTCGGTATACCTCCCGGCACACTCACCAATTACATAAAAGAAAACTACTATGCTGTAAATTGTCTTCTATCCGGATTCAACGCGGGAATATCTCATATGTACACGTAATATTTACAAATGCATTATATTCTGGTTTGGAGAAATCGTTTTGAGCCAATTAGATAAACAAGTTGAGTTTTAAAGGAAAAAAAACATTTTACAATGTCAAGGAGATGGATGGAATTACGAAGTGAGTAGATACAAATAACAAGCATTCTACAACTCATGTACAGTGACAATGAATTTTTAAATTTAGAAAATAAATAATAGATTGCCTGGACCGATAAAATAATTTATACAAAAAAAATCATTATCCTTAATTCTTCCATCACTGTAGTATCTACAATCAATATAGAGTGGCCCAAAAGTAGGTATACTGTAGGTATACAGATTATATGCGCTTGTGGACATTCGTTCTAACTTGAATGGTAATTTTGAAGTTGAATAGGTTGCAGGAATTCATCAATGCCGAAGGTGGACATTTTTAGCATCTTCGGAATTAAATATGTAATTAAACCTGTAATTAAAAAATAAATAATAAAAGTATTACTGTATACCTACTTTTAGGCCACTCTGTATATTAATATAAATAATTAGTATGAATAGGATGGTTGCGACAGTTACTACGTGGTAATCCATACTTACATTGAATTGAAAAATTCACTTTTGTTTTTTACCACACTGATATACACACACTTATATATACACACTTATATATACACACTTATATATAAACACACTTATATAAATAATTAGTGATAATGTTTGCATTAATAGTTCGTCATTTGCAATTCGACTGTTTAAATATTCAAATCCGTTTTTCAATTCCATTTTATGGCGAAGGCGCAGTAAAACAAAAATATATTCCTTATATATACCTTATATATACCTTATATTCTGTTTTTTTAAATTTTTCTACCCACAAGTTTTACAACTATGTTGTATTATATATCTTAATAAGTGAATTAATTTAAATTCCATATAACGTCAAGACAGTTTCACCAATTTTCATTGTAACTATATTATTATTTTTCACAAAATTTCCTACTACTAATATTTTTATTTGACCAATCTAGAAACTAATAACAAATACAATATAATCTCGGTAATTTGGCCGTTGGTTAATCGGACGACACATCCAGTAATCCTGTGGCCTGGGGACCGCTCGCGCTCTTCCCTCCCACCACTTTTTCTGATAATACGGCGGTCGTCTGGTCCCATATGTGTCGGATTATCGAGATTATTCTGTACTGACATTTATTGTAAATTCTATAATCGGATTTTTTTATCAAATCTTTCTCAATGTCGAGTTTAAGCTTTAATTACCAGCGTTCTGAATTTTCACGTAACTACCCACGCGGTGTATTTATACACCACATGTATGACTATGTGACTGAGTACATGCTTTAGTTTAAGGAAATAAGAAAATATATTGTCGTGATGAATTATGCTATTTATTAGGAATATCACCATAAATGAATATAATAATTGATTAACCATCTTCTTCATTTTCCCAATTTTAGGATTATACAGGGTTAATGGGATGTGGGGAATAACTTACTAAAGTTGTTGCTAATGTAACGTTGCGGTGTTTAATTTAACCTTACTTCGGCTATAAACGAAACATGGGTGTTAAAAACCGTATTGTATTGTATATTAACCGTAACATATTCTTACCTAAACAACTAATCTTTTGAGATTAAAAACTAAAATTTAGCATTGAAACAGTAAATTAAAATATAACATCTAAAAGAAAATTATTACGGAGTCGGGCGTAATCGCTATGTCAAATGTCAGAAAATCGGTTTCGATAAATCTCGAAACGCATCTGCAGATGGCTATCCACTTAAGTTAATAGAAAGACATGATCTTAAAAAAACATAATGTTATTTTTCTGGTTTTATTTGAGTGCCACAAAGGTGGACTACTATTAGCAAAGCTAGTAAATAGCTGGAAAATCACATAAAAGCTGGAATTTCACATAAGATTTATCTTGTTAGTTCTAAAAAGACTCAATTGTGTTATAGAGCTCCGGAAACGGTGACTGTATATTTATATATTAAGGCTGTATTCCGACTTTATTAAGTTTGTATTTCTTAGTTTACGAGGGCATTATAATAATTACCCAAATATTTTCGAACAATTTCCGAAAATATTTGATTAGGGTCGGTAATGTAATCCTCGAGCAGATTAAGAAATATTTGTACTTTTAGTTTTACGAGGGCATTACGGTGATTACCCAAATATTTTCAAAAGAATTTCCGAAAATATTTTATTAGGGTCAATGGTGTAATCCCCGTGGAAAATACGACAAGGTGTTTTTCCCGAGCATCGGTTACCACCAAAGCTATAAATAGCCGAAAATAGAAAAATAATCACCCCCAGATAAGGGACCAGTATACCTGGACATAGTATAAATACCTGGACACCCGAATAAACACTACAATCAGACGCAAACAGTCAAGCAAGACAGTCAGCAAATCGACTCCAGTTTAGTTCAACCAACAGGCGCAACCAACCAAAAAAAAAGTCCAGGCAGTCCAGCCGGTGGACTCAGGAACTTTTGTCTGCTTCTACAATAACTGTCGTTTCGTCCGCGAAGAGTATTGAATCTTTCAAATTAAAATCCGTGGTATAGATTAAACAGAGCAGGGGTCCCAAAACGGATCCTTGCGGTGCACCACTATTTATTGTTAATATATTCGATGATTGATTTTCTATAACTACGTAGTACTCTCTGTTTTCTAAATAGCTTTTGAACCATTCATGTGTGTTTCCCCTTGTACATAATTTCCACAGCTTGCCTAGTAAGATAGATTTATCCACCAGGTCAAATGCTTTGCTCAGGTCTAAGCAGATTCCTACTGTGTTTTTATCATAATCCATGAATTTATACAGTTTATTTATAAAATCAATAATTGTATTTGTTGATTTTCCATTTGCGTAGCCATGTGGGCTATTATTTAGTAAGTTATATTCTTCCAGGAAACATGCTATCTTTTTTACCATTAATTTTTCTATTATCTTTGAAAAAACAGTTCAAATGGGTCTAAAATTTGAAGTCATGCTTCTGATTCTTTTCTTAAATGCATGACTGCCTCGGACGCCATTGCAGTTGTAAGTCATATCCACAAACATATTTAATAGTATATTAAAGGACGAGTTCAGTAAGCGCCATTTTACAGCACGCGTCCAATTTTGGAAGATTGACGCGTGCTAAAAAATCGCGCTTATTGAACTAGTTCTTAAAACTATTTTTTCTATTTTGCAACCATTTATGCCATTTCTAAGTAAAAAAATCGCCGATACATATCAGAAAAATTGTATCGCACTCGGCGAGCCATTAACGAACCCATACGGTTAAAATGGTATAATTTTTATTCTTTTAGTGTAGTTTGGAATACCCCTTTATCAATAGAGTTATTTATTATTGTTTTCAATGGTGCATTTATTCCGTTAGAACAATGTTTTAAAATAATTGACTTAAATCAAACGGAACACAGCTGCTGATTATATAATAATGAATATATTCTGAATATATAAATATATTCAGCCTTTCCAGAGCTCTATAACAATTATTGATTCTTTTTAGGACTACCGAAACAAATCTCAAATGAAATTTGTAAGTTATTTTACAGCTTTCAGTCCACTTTCGTGGCATGATGTGAATAATTGTTATAGAGCTCCGGAAAGGCTGAATATATTTATATATTCAGGCTGTGTTCCGTTTGACTTAAGTGTTGGTTATTATCATCCCTATTATTTGTTATTTTTAATATATTATTTCGAATGGGATATGAAAAGATATTTTATAATTTAATAATTTATTTACCTAAAGAAAAGATAAATAAATTTACAGAAAAGGTAAATAAATTATTAAATTATAAAATTATAAAATAACTTTTCATATCCCATTCCCAATAATATCTAGAAAATGGTTTGATTTAAGTTTGTATGATTATCTATAACGTACAATCTGGACCACATACCATCTGGAGCTAGAAGATGTTTTTTTTAGTTCATTGATTATTGATTTAGTTTATTGATTAATTGTACCTACTGGTTCATAAAAGAATAAATTATTAGATAGTTAGTATTAAATTAGATAGTTCAATTCTAGTATTTACTTCGGTATGCTTATTTGAATTCATGCCGTATTCGTTCGTGCCGTTCATGCTGTAAACATTATAAAAATATTGATTCATAAAGTTTGGACACGTTAAGGAATCATTTATTAATTGAATCTTATATTTTAAGTTCAATTTTATTACGAAACTTATTTTTATTTTTGCCCATTTATTTTTTAAGATGTACCAAATTGTACCTCATTAACCGTCTTACAGAACATGCCAAAAAACTATAAACATATAGTTTTATATTCTGATTAATTTACAGGCCAAAACCGAAACGTAACGGTCATTTTAAATCTAATTAGTGCAAGATTCAGAAAATTTCTTATTCCCGGCCATTCGTACTTGACAAATGATGCCGATTTTGGAGTAATATAAAAAGCTAGCAGAAAACCCAGCCATATATATTGCCCTATGTTAGGCTCGTCGCACACTGGATCCGCTCGTCTCCGCTCAGCTCAGCCCTTCAGCGAAGAAAAATATAAAACCCGTATATTTAAATAGAAACGCACATACTGCGTCCGATCAGCTCAGCTCGGCTCCGTTCCGCTACGCTACGCTCCTTAGACTCTGTTTGCCAAGAACACTA
Organism: Phosphuga atrata; assembly: GCA_944588485.1. NCBI lineage: Eukaryota > Metazoa > Arthropoda > Insecta > Coleoptera > Silphidae > Phosphuga > Phosphuga atrata. The sequence continues at coordinate 7,718,955 of OX155896.1, read as the reverse complement.
GTCGGTTGCTCGTGGATGGTTCACGCAGGCGCAACACTTACGCTCTCATATATGCGCTAAGGCATATATGCAACCAAGTATCATATTCATCATCATACCAAAGTATCATATATCATACCAAATCACATATTTAGCGCTGCCGGAAACTGACTAGTTTAGAAAGGGTTCGGTAGGAGGAGATTGAGTGTGTGGAAAAGTGACGCACTTGAGCGGATGCAATGTGTGGAAAATTGACGGAGCTGAGAGGGGCGGACCCGATCTGAGCTGAGGTGAGTCGAGCGGAGCGGATCCAGTGTGCGACAAGCCTTAAAAGAAAAGAATTAAGAAATTACTATGTTCTCTAATTCACTCATATTATAATGTGACATATTCATGCCCATATTATAATGTAACAAACTCATATTATAATGTGAAATATTTTAATGTGACAATTCACTTCATATTCTAATGTGAAAATGCCACTCATTTCCACTTAGAACACTCAATGAGTAAGTTATAGTTTATATTTAATATTAATTCAATTTAAGATTATATGATAAGTCCATACTGATGGATGGATGTTCATTATTATTAATATTTATCTCAGAATATGGTATCTTATAGAAACCTACATGGTCGGTCCCTCATAGCACGAAAGTACAGGAAACTAAATCGTACTTTTAATTATATTTATTTATGTTATAAATCATGCATCAATTAGAGAACATTACACTACATTTCTTTATTCTTTTCTTGCTTCCAATCTTATTTAAATAAATCACTCCATACTTAACACTCCGTTACTGGCGTATATCTAATAGATACACCAATAAGTTTCCTCGCTAAATAATTAGATGGCCCTAGATATTTTAAACCTTCCCTGGCGACTATTCTCCTAGATTATGTGCGTAAGTAGTTTAGTATTACAGTAGCTTTCAACCCGTCCACACAAAACATACTGTGAGCAATAAAATTTGTGAGATACAACGCCAGTTTATTTGTCAGTATATTTCAATGCAATATTTTATTTGTTTTATATTTGTACCATTATGTATTGCTTCTGTTATGTCATAATATTTTTATTTTATTTGTGTGATACATTTTGTTCACATAAATTACCATCAAAGCCAGCAAAGTATGGTATAAAAATTTTCGCGTTGGTGGACTCGAAAACATTTTATACCAATAATCTAGATCTATGCTGGCAAACAACCCGATGGACCATATAATATGAGTAATAATAGTCTTGATGTTGTTAGCCGAATTATTAAGCCCATAAGTAAGACCGGCCGCAATGTTACAGCGGATAACTGGTTCAGCAACATATCTCTTCTGAAAACTTTGTCAGAAGATCATCGCCTTTCTTTTGTTGGGTAATAAGTGGCAGATTCCGCCAACCCAGAAAAATATAACAAATAGAAATAGTTTTTCTAGCATATTTGCATATAGAAAAGAGGGTACTTGTATCGTATATATTTGTATTGTATTGTAGGCACTTGTATCGTGTGTACATAAAAATAAGAATAAAAAAAGAAATGTATTGCTAATATCCAGCAAGCATTTCGAAGGAGAAATTAATAATGCAACAGGTGATAAAAAGAAGCCTGAAATAATCACTTACTATAATCAAACTAAAACAGGAGTAGACATAGTCGATAAAATGTGCTCGGCTTATAACGTTGCCAGAAATACACAATACTACCGTACGCCTATGGTAGTGTTCTTCTCAATGTTAAATATCGCGGGAATAAATTTCCAAATTATATTTTTGGCAAATAACAAGCCCACGCCACGTCGTTGTTTGTGCTTACAACGTCTTGGAAGAGAACTGATTCAAGAGCAGCTTTTACGAAGTCACCATCAAAACTTTAACGCTGTCAATATCTATGCGACTCAGAGAAATTTTGTCCAAGGCCGAACAAGATATCAATACCGAAATTAATGATAATAGCGAGTCAAATTCTAATGTTGCTATAGGTACACGTAAACGTTGCAAACTGTGTCAGATAGAGTAATCAAGGTTAACAAAATATTCTTGTCAATCTTGTGGATCTTATCTGTGTTTACAACATAGCCAATTTATTTGCCCTGAAAAGTGTGAATTGTCTAATCAAAACTCATACGAAGAGTAATAAAAAACGGTTTGTAAAATTTAACACATTTTAGTTCCTATTTGTTTTGTTTTCTAGATTATTGTTATTTTTTTTTCAATATATTATGTTCAACAATTTAGAAATCTTTGAAGTAGCTTTCACAACAATATAATAATATTTACTAAATTTATTTGATATATATATATATATATATATATATATATATTTTATATATATATATATATATATATATAAAATAGATAATTATGTATATAAGGATACCACGCCAGCACTCTTGCATAATTTGTACGCGCTAGTAACGGAGTGTTAATATTGTAACTTGCCAATAAATGTCGTATTAAACACAACCATGTTGATCTTAATAATTCGCCTGTCAACATTATGTTTTATCAACCTTACAATCTTAGAAATCTCATCAATCATGCCTCTTTTGTAAATCTTTGCTGCACTAAAAAACATATAAAACTTAAATTACTTATTTAATATATTCAGAATTCCCTTTTTTTTTACTTTGTCAAATCTATTTAATCTAATAAAAAAGACGTCAAGTCTTTATTAAGATTTGCTGCAATTTAATTAAATATGATCTATTCGCATATTGTATATTTATTGAGCTTACTTCCAATAATGCACAACTACACCGCGACAAATTTAAAAAAATTCTTTTGTTTGTAAATGTTTTTTTAGCTGTTGTCTGCCTGTTGGGCATAAGCCTGCTTCTTGCTCTTCCACGTAGTCCTGTTCTGGGCCGCTTTATACCAGTTAATGCCTTCCGTTCTTTTCAGGTTGTCGTTCCATCGCAAATGTGGTCTTCCTACGCTTCTTCTGTTGTTCTATGGTCTCCATCTTATGATTTTTCTGCTACATTTGTCTTCATTTCTTGGGCCATGGCCGGCCCAACTCCATTTCTGCTGTACTATTTCATTTGTTACATCCCTTACTTTTGTCTTCTCTTGTTCCAATTGTTTCTTTTCTTGTCTCTCAGAATCAGCGATATCCCTAATGTGCCTTTCGATTGCTCTTTGATTGACCCTTAGCTTTTCCATTATTGTTTCGGCAATTTCCCAGGTTTGTGATCTATAAGTGGTCACCGGTAATATGCACTGATTGTATATGGCGCTTTTTAACTCCAGGGGGATGTCCAGCGCTAGTTTATATTTTATCTTGCTGTAGGCCGCCCAGGTTTGTCTCATCCTCTCGTTTGCGTCTAGTGCTTGATTTGCCTTACCTATTGTTAGTGTTTGCTCAAGATACTTACATGTTTGTACTTTCTCAATTAAGTTGCCTGCGATGGTAATTTGTTCTTCATCTTCTCTAGCTGACGTCATGTACTTGGTTTTTCCAAAATTAATTTCCAATCCTATGCGATTCGTGGCTTTGTAGATATCGTAGATGAGTGTGATGAGTTCTTCCTTGTTGCTGACTATCAGTGCTATATCGTCGGCAAACATTACCTCACCCGTTTCTCACCCGTTATGTTAATACCTTGGTTATTGAAATAAATTGTTTCTAGTGCATCTTTTAAGCCCAAGGTAAATAGTTTTGGCGATAAAGGATCTCCCTGTCGTACACCTATACCGATACTCAACTTTTCGGATGGTTCGTGCAGTTGGATTTGCAGTGTAGCGTTGCGGTAGAAATTGTTGATCAAGTTTGCGTACCTATGGTTAACTCTGGCATTTTTTAGGGCGTGCTGGAGTGCACAGATTTCTACTGTGTCAAAGGCTTTCCGGAAATCTATAAACGCTAGCGATAGCGGTACATTGTATTCTGTGGTCTTCTCAATGAGTACTCTCAATGTTTGTAGGTGCTCGATTGTACTGAATCCCTTGCGAAATTCTGCCAAGTTGTTTTGACTTTATGTGGTGGTAGTCCAGTTTCGGGGTAATCCGAGTGGACATTATTTTTGTGAACAGTTTGTAAGTTTGGAATAGTAAGCTGATCGGTCTGTGGTTCTCCACGTTTTCTGTGTCTCCCCCTTTTTGTGAATTAGTACCACTACCGCGTTTGTCCAGTCTTCGGGAATGTTCTCTTCTTTCAGGCATTTGACGCACAGGACGCTTTCCCATTCTTTAATTTCGGCCTGTGTAATTTCTGGCATGTCCTCGGAGTTTACGTTAATGATTTTCTTCCGTCTATCTTGTTCTGATATGTCGGTCTCTACTTTTGATTCGTACAAGTTTGTATAAAATTCTTGTACTGCTCATATGATATCTTGCCTTCCATGCCTTTCCATGCCTTACCTTGATTTTAGCTATTTCCTTTTTTGTGTCTCTTGCCAGCCTCCTGAACACCTTCGGGCCTTTGTGTTGTTTTGACTTTTTGTGCTATGGACCCTTTGACTTTTTGTGCTATTTGGATTTTATGCTTTTTATCTTGATGTCTTCCTTTGCCATTCGCCTGGCTGCTTTGTTTATCTGGGTGTATTCTGTTGTTGCTCTTTATACACGTACAATCAAATCTCGTCTACTACGCTATTTCGAGAGCTTGGGCGCTCAGTTTGTTTGTCCTTTTAGATTTCTTTACAGCGTAACTTTCAGCTGCCTCATGCAGGCAGTGTGTGATCTGTTTATTAAGAACGTTTCTGTCAGTTATTGCAGTTGTATTGTTGTTTATGAAGATGTTTTCTAGTCGGCATTGGAATTCCTCTGGGTTTTGTTATAGTTTTTCTCTATCTACCTGCTTTAGTGTGCTTTTCTTCATTCTCCTGTTTCTTTCTAGCTTCTGGTTAATGTGAATTGTTGCTCTTACAAGGCGGTGATCGCTTCCGGTGGTAAACCGGTTAAGTACTTTAACTTTCTGTACTAAATGCATAAGTATTTAAAATTCAGTTCAATGGTGCAAAATCGCATATTTAAATTACATATCATTCGCCGCATTTTTATGGTATTCTTCTAAATCATCGATATTTTGAAGAAAACCATGAAAATTGCGAACTGATATGTAATTTAAATATGCGATTTAGCACTATCGCAATGAAATTAAGAAACTTATCCATTTAGTACAGAATGTCGAAGTATTTACACAGGTATTCTATTGCTTTTCACTATTCATCAAATTAATTTCCCTATTTGTCAAATAAATTTCACGCATGTCAATTTTATATCAAAAGCTTTCCCTATTTATCAAATGACTTTCACGATATGTCATATGCTTTTCCCTCTGTTGTATATTTTCGTAATAACGCTCAGAAACAGCAACAAATCACTTTATTATTAATTATTATACAAAAATAAGGTAATACATATTTTATCAACAAACATGTTTATACTTTTAAGATAAAATTTCATTTTTTTCCAAACAATCACTCAAATATGTTTCCAAATAGTGTATAAAATTATTTCATGTTCCGCTATGATTAGGGATTGCAATTCGGTGTTATTTACAATGCGGCCAGATCCGGCCCTATTTTCATTGATCCGGCCCGATCGATGGAAATTCGGTTGATCCGATTTTTTTGTTGACTATTTCCAGGATAATCGAGTATACATTATATTCATTATTTATCAGAAAACCAATGTTGGTTCTGAAAAAATCATGTGTCGCTATACGCATCACGCATTTAAACTACCTATTTATGCAACAGCGCGATTATTTTACCAAAAATTAGCATCACCGGTAACCGGAGCCGGTATATTGGTACCGGATACGGTAAATGTTTAGCGATTCCGGATCCGGCAGATTACCGGATCTGGGTTTCCGGATTGCAATCCCTAGCTGTGGTGTTATTTGAAGCTTCGTGAACTGCGGCGTACAATTGATCTTCATTTTGAGATCCATATCGTCTAATTGAGTTTTCCCCAACAGAAAACATTTCTTCGATAGGATTTAGAAATGGGCTGTAAGCGGGTAAAAATTCCAAGTTGTGACCGTTGTTTGAAATCAAGTTTACCAATTCCACATTACGGTGAAGAGCAACATTGTCCAACACAAAGTGAGCTCCCTCAATTTCATCAAGAGCAATTTATTGTTAATAATTAAATTAACAATAAATTCGTTGAAATGATGTGAAGTGTAAGGGCTGTCTTGGATTTCAAATAAGTACAGCGAATTACATAATAGTCAAAGCTGCAACAATTGAATAGTTTCGGCTTCTAACTTGAGCTTTGCGGATATATGCCGGAGTGTTTCTAGTGGACCTACCGCGAGAAACACGAGAGTAAAGTTGAATTCCAAATTTGTCTAAGAAGAAAATCTTTTCTCTATCTCCCATGATTCGGTTATACTGGACGGCATATTGCAACCTACTCTAGATAACTTCCGGACTGTTTGGGGACGTTAGTTATGCGTTTTAAAGAAAAATGAAACTCTTTAAGAGGTCTATTAATAGTGCTGATCGAAACATGTCAATCCGGACATTCCTCCAAAGCTTTGGCTTTAAAATTTGCAAGAGTCACAATGCAATCTGCGTCCACCCAATCACACGACAGTGGTTTCTGTGCTTCATACAATAATTGTTTTCTATGACCGGTATGTTTTTTTGATGTTTCTCTAGAATTTTTCTAGGTAGAGTAAATTTTTCTTACCGTATTATCTTTTACACCGAACTGCACGCTGACTTGTACACTGCTTAAGCCAGTATTCATTTTCCTTATAATAAGGTCTCTTACTTAATTACTGATTTTCGACTTCATGCGTTGTAAATTATTATTTTGTTCTATTATGACTGACAGGGAAATACATTTGATATATAAGGAAATTGTTTTGATGTAAAGAGAAACTGCTTGATAAATAGTGAAATATATTTGAAAAATGTGAAAGTCATGTGGGTGCCAAAAAGGGAAATTCATTTGACGAATAGTCAATAAGCAATAGAAAAACTCTGTAGCCGTTTTACCACCGGAAGCGATCACCGCCTTGTCTAAATTGTATTTTTTTTTCTGGACAAAATTTTCTTATTTAGAAAAATACCGCAACATTTCAATCTTTTTCATATGTATCTTGCTATTATATTGACTTCATAATCTTGCTGTTTTTTGTTTGGTTTATTAACATTTTCATTACTATATTTCTCGGTAACTTCTCGCTACTACGTTAATATTATTTGATTTTAAACATTTTGTGTCTAAATAAGTGTGTGTAATGTGTGAATTCGAAAAAGGTCTTGAATATTCAATCAACAGTTAATTAAATTAAATATAAAAAGAAGATATTAACATAAAGATTAAATTGAACATTTTCTTTTAATATTACAAACACTAATTAGCCTCCACGCCGAAATTGTTTGTGGTTTATTTCTGTCGAGAAAAATGAAAATTTCTAAGATTTTATCTCTTGGACACAGACAAATCCAAATTAATTGGGTTAAATACAATTGCAACAAGGAAACGGAGAAATTAGAAATCAGAATAGAGAATATTCAAATCTCAAATTAAAATTGAAATAAATGGAGAGAACATAAAATTAAATCAAGATAAAGGCTTTCGAAATGAAACAGGTGTAGTAGTAACATAATTAGAACATTCAAATATAACCCTTTTCAACTTTCAACGATAACATTTCTTTGTTAAATTTTCAAAATTTTTGTTATTGAGTGTTTAAAATGCATACAAATTAAAATCAATAATTTAGGGATCGATGATACATTTTTATCAAATTCAGATAAATTATAAATATATTAAAATGCTTGTCAACGCAGAGACTTCCTAAGTAAAGCGTTAATGATAATGATTAAAACGTAAAATAAAAATGTATTTAATTTTGTTTTGTCAGCGTGTGATTCGTGTGATGAGTCTTTTTCCGTAAAATAGATCTGTATTGCTACGAGATAAAATCAATACTACATAGCACACCAATCCTACAAAAGTGGCAAAAATTCGGTAATAATACCCTTAACTTCTTTATAATTTATTCAAGCTATTTTACTTGCACAAATCTCTGATCAAGGGGTTGATTGATTCATGAAATAATCTTACATCGGGGTTACTATATACCCATATTCCCAGTTAATCGTATATGTTTGTGAGCAACTACAAGGATTTACTGTATATATTCAGTGCAGTGAAGTGTGTATTCGTTCCGCCCAGCAACTCGCTGGTATTCCATCCCTTTGAAGAACACTCGTTATTAAATCAAAACATTGAAATGAGTTTGGCAACGTAAATCCATCAAGGCGGAAATTTCCTACGAATTGTTACTAGGAAATTTCCAAATAATAATATCGATTATATTTTTATATTCGACGAGGGTTAGCGAGCGTCTTACAGTTTTATGGAAACGGTGGGGAGGCTGAATATTTCAAATTTTCTCGCTAAATTATTCTGTTGGGGCGCACTCAACAATTTCCTTATGGAAAAAGTGGGATAACTTTGTTTTTTTTCTTGTCTTTATTCTTGTTGTTCTTTACATAAATAATTTAAATATGGACATTTATTCTAGTACACAACAGGGTATTTCTAAGTTTTATTTCACGATGAGTAGATATAATAAATTCTAATGTAATAAATCTAATGTTTATATCAGTTTAATCATTATTATTTCTATAGTCTTTGCTCGTTCTTTAATCATAGTCTTGCCTGTTCAGATCTGGCTGCCTTTCCTTGCAATGGATATTTCCCAGTCTTGTCTGACTAGTTTTTTTCTGTCTAGCCTTATCCGTTTAGTCTTGTTCGTCTAGTCCTATCTGCCTACTCTTATCAATCGTTATCAACTATCATCAATCGTTGTGAGAGTTAGAAAAACCTCTACGGCTACCTGAGTAGCGTTTAGGTTGGGGAGAAATCATTAGATATCTATGAATCCTCCCACAAACTTCTTGAGACATTCTTTCCGCACGACGATCAGAAGGAGGACACTGAGTAACACACGTTTGTCAGATTACTTGCTGAAACTGGTTAAGGACGGCAAGACGATATACTATGTCTGAGATTTAACGAGCTATACAAAAGATGAGCCCGAATAAAGCCCCTGGGCTGGACATTACCTCTGACATACTATTGGCTGCCTTCCCATACTATTTGGCAGCAAACCCGTTTCTTAATCTTTATAACAAGTGAATAGGATGGTTGCGACAGTTACTACGTGGTAATCCATACTTACATTGAATTGAAAAATTCACTTTGTTTTTACCACACTTATATTATGTAAAAATGTTATATAACTTATTATTCACAGTTATATAAATTTCTACACATATCGCGACTCGAGTTTCGACGTTTGACGGTCATTTTCAAGTGAAAATTACCGTTTTCACTTGAAAATGACCGTCAAACGTCGAAACTCGAGTTGTGCTATGTGTAGAAATTTACATAATTAAATTTTACATAATATAAGTGTGGTAAAAAACCAAGTGAATTTTTCAATTCAATGTTTATAACAAGTGTTTGAACAAGTTCATATTCCTGCCCTGCTGGAAAGAGCAACTAATCAATATTAGCTCTAAACCAAACAAACCAGCGCTATCTATAAAAGACTTCAGACCAATAAGTTTACTTCCAGTGGCCGGAAAGGTATTCGATTGTCTTCTCATCTCGAGAATTGACCATCACTTTTATTGGAACAAGTTGGTGATTCAAAACCAGTTTGGCTTTAGAAGGGGCACAGGCACTGTTCAGGCCATTTCAAGGACGGTTAGGTTAATCAGGGAGGCATTACGATCGCAAGTTTATATTTCAGCCATAGCCTTGGATATAAGTAGGGCGTTTGACAACGTCTGATCGCCGCTTATGATCAGCAGGCTGATTGAAAAAAAGAGTCCTGACAATCTAATCAAGTTAGCTAGGTCTTACTTTGTACTAAACAGCACTAATCAGCGAACCTGGTTTATACGTAGAAAGGAGCATCGGCAAAGGTTCTCCACAGGATTCAAAGTCAGGTCCAGGTTTCTGGAATATATTATATGGCACCATTTTCAAAAGTGATCTGCCTGAAGATTGCAAAATTGTAGCATATGCGGATAATACGTTTCTACTCTGCAAAAGCAAAACCATCGCGAGAAAATGATCATCGCTTCAATGAGAAAACTCATCGGTCTCTAGATAGTCTTTGCCAGTGGGCAATTGAAATCAGATTAAATTATAATAATTGTAACATGGACCAAGGAGTCTAGCATGTGCTCGAGTCATTGGGACTTGTAAACCTATTGGCGAAATGAAAGTAAAGGCCGCTTTGCGCGCGCCTAGGCAAGATGGGTCGCACCGCGGTGCGGCCGCACTCCTGGGGCGTCTCGTGCCCATTGCGGTCTGAGGTGCAACTATGCCTGGTCATAACCCAAAAGACCGAAGCCCTTTTCTTCGGCAGACCTTTGAAGCAAAGGAGTTCCGTATTCACTCTCGGGAATACAAACAGTAGATGCCAACAACACCTACGGTACTTAGGTGTTATAATTGATGAATTCCTGAACTTCTGAGAAGACGTGAAGCAGACTTGTGGGTGTAAAATGGTTCAGTATAAAGCTGGGTATCGCTGCGAGAGAGGAGTGGGGTCTGGGGAGATCACAGCTGATTAATATCTACGGCGGCGCTACAGAACCTGCACTATTATACGCTGCTCCAATATGCCAGAAGTCGTGTGGCGAGAGGCCTAAAGCTTATGGGCGTACAGTGCCTCAGCACCATCCTTGCTGCAAAAACGTATCGGACAGTCTCCTTTAAGGCAGCCTGTGTAATTACGGGTCTCTTTCCAGCCGACATCCTACTCAAACAGCTGGCCCTCCATAACTCTCACCAGAGCGCGGACGATACGCTTATTAAAGATATAATGGGCTTGCCACATGCATTGAACGAGCTGGTTTTGCTAACCGCAAATACCCAAAAACTAATTCACCCTTCACAGTTGTCGCTGGTTACATACCATTTTACACTGATTGATATATTTCAACTCCGGGTGTACACGGACGGTTCTAGTTCGATCAGAGGTACGGGGGCTGCATTCATCGTCTACTTTCATGATTAGGAAGTGTAATATAGGAAAATTATTGCTCAAATTTTCAAGCTGAACTTTTGGCCATACTGCAAGCCTTGCGTCATGTGGAAAATAATAGCAGCAGACCCTGTTCAATCATTTGTGACAGCCGATCTATTCTGGATGCTCTGAAGAATTGAGGATGCTAGATGCTTTGAAGACATGCACCCACTGAATTATTGTTGGAGTCGTGGAAGACAGCTGCCACAGTTTCAAGAAAGAACAATATCCGTTGACATTGGGTTAAGACCCATTCTGGTTTTGAAGGCAATGAACGAGCAGACATTGTTACGGTCTTATTAAGGTCTTATTAAGGTCTGCCAATTTCTATTAGTAAATTGCCCAAACAGGCTTTAAGATCATGCTCCAAAGGGTATTTCGAGAAGCTCTGGTAGAACAGATGGGATGTGGCTACAACAGGCTTGTGGACCAAGCTGTTTATACCGTCCATTAAGACCTGGAGGGGTTTCAACATCAGTAATTTCAAAGCATACCTCCACAGATTTGGTAAAAGGCAAAGTCCCCTATGTATGTGGCCAAAATGACACCGCGGCACGCGTACTATTTTATTCCACAGATACCGAAATATGGAGACGAGCTCTTGATATGCGGATGCATGAACTTACCTGGCCTAAGGATGAAGATGATATATTAACAGTACCAAAATCGAGATAGTGGTGGCTTGTCTTTGATTAACACACCAAACAATTATCTAGACTAGACCATGATGAACAGTTTAGACTCAGGTCCAGAGATCTATAAAAAGTAGAAAAAATAAAAAAGTAAAACTGATAGCATTACAACCAGCATAGTGTCGCTTTGCATGGAATGCTGGCCTTCATGCGCTAGTCTGCACATGAAGGAAAATACAACTATGTCTTATCTGCCTAAGAGCAGCATCTGCCTAAAACTGCTAAGAGCAGCGACATTACCATCAGCTCGGGAGTCAGACAGGGCTGCGTACTATCGCCCTTACTCTTTAACATTCTGTTAGACTCAATAATGGACAAAGTAGTGTCAAGAAGCGAGGGCATTAGATGGACGTTAAACTCGTTCCTGGAAGATCTAGACTACGCAGACGATATCTGTTTCTTGGCACACACCCACGCCGACATGCTGAGCAAACTGGACCGTCTCTCTGCAGAAGCATCCAAAGCAGGTTTAAAAATCAACATTGGCAAAACCAAATCGCTTAGAGCCGCCACGAAGAATACCCGCGCCTTCCGCATTTATGACAAACAAATAGAGGATATAGATAAATTCACGTACCTGGGAAGCATAATTACTAATGAGGCCGGCACCAGCACCGATGTCTCATACCGAATAAAAAGGGCCAAACAGGTATTTGAAATGCGCAGGCCGGTCTGGACCTCCAGACTGTATTCCACACGAACAAAACTAAGAATATTCAACTCAATTGTGAAATCCGTCTTGCTATCCTGGTGCCAAACATGGAAAATCTCCATAACAATAGTAAATAAGCTTCAGGTATTCATAAACAAATGCCGACGAAGTATACTGCGCATTTTTTGACCAACAAGAGATGCAAAAAGAAATAAAACACCGCAAGTGGAAATGGTTGGGCCATGTATTGAGGAGAGACGAAGGAAACATCACTAGGCAAGCCTTACTATGGAACCCGCAGGGTTCTCGCAGAAGGGGACGTCCAGCTAACACGTGGAGGAGGACCTGTGGAGGAGGACCATAGACGCAGAATTAAAGATCTCAGGAAAACGTGGAACGAGGTGAAACGCCTCGCTCAGAATAGAGTCAGTTGGAAGGTCTTTGTAGAGGCCCTATGCTCCGCGTAGGAGTTAGAGGACAACAACAACCTAATCTGCCTAGTTCTCTCTGTTCAGACTTACCTGTACGTTTAATTATATTTGTTTTGTATTGTGTGTATAGCATTTTCTGTCTAGTCTACTTTTTCTAGTCTTGTGTCTCCATGTTCAGTCTCCATGTCTGTTATGTTCAGTGTTGTTTGTCTTGTCATGTCTGCCTAGTCATGTGTGTCTAGTTATGTCCGTCTAGTTAGTCTTGTCTATATATTCTTGCCTCTCTAGTTTTGTATTGTTTTCTATAATTACGTGTATTGTCTTGTCTGTGTAGTGTCATTTATATACTCTTATCCGTCTAGTCTTATCTATCCAGTTTTGTCCATCAAGTATTTTTTGTCTAGTTTCGCATATAAAGTCTTTTTCTTTTTTTTATAGTCTTCTTTTTTATAGTGTTCTTCTCTGGTTTTTTTTCGTGTCCCCTAGTTTCTATCTACCTATAAGACTACTACTCTATATACCCTAAGATAACTATTAATATAATTTATTAGTATTAGGTATTTGTTCCTTCTACATTATAAAATTGAATTCAAATTTATAAATAATGTTTCAAATTATAATTGAAATTGGCTAAAACTTTAGTTTATGTGATTAATTATATTGAAATAAGTTTAATAAAATCGCGAATTGTTTATTTGGTTGTAATGAAATAAAAAGCTACTACCTCAAAATTTTGAAAATTTTTGCTGTTGTTTTTCTTCTGTGGAAAATATGTTTATATTAAAGGGTCGCATAGTTGGAGGCCACTCCTCGAGTGAAGAGGCAGTTATTCTTAAAGTTTCAGTTTTGGTGAATGTTTCATGAGATAATTTACAAACTGCTTCGCCCATAAAATATTTCACTTGTTTATAAAATATTCATCAAAGTTGAAACGGCCATGATTAGAGTGAGTGTTAGTGGGCCTCTGTGTCTCTCAGGATTTCTATAAAATTCCACATTTAACTTTCATATTACGCGAACTATGTTTATTCAAAGTCGGAAACTTCATAGCATATCGCATGAAAAAGTTTTACGTTCATCTTTATAGTTTTAAATAAACTACTTTTATGAATTTAATGGGCCGTGATGAGACTTTTTATACTTTTCTCCTCCTATTTGTTATGCAAACTGTTTTGTTACGCACAATCGCACAACGATCTCTGCCTCAAGACAAAGCTTTACATTTTTCAATATTTCCAAAGAACATAAAATGCATATTTTGTAATAAACTATATTATAATTATAAGAATTATTATAAGAATATTATAATTGTAAGAACTATTATTTCATTGATATTGAATATACATCTACCAAATAGTGTTCATATAATACAACAGAGACGAGACTAAATGAACATATCATTTTGGCAAGATTTTATAATTTAGTAGGGAAAGATGATTCTTTCTGGAACCACGTCCCCCTATGATCTTGACCACAGCCACTTCTGGCGACCCTGACCTCAGGTTATACACAGTTACAGTTTTAACCTGCTGTAACCCAACCCAACGAAAGCAAATCGTGCACGTTTCGTAGAAGAATGAATCATTTGGAAAAATTACTAGGGTCAATACTGAGAAGGAAACATATCGCCCATATGGATCGACGATTTATTATTGATGTTCAAGGATTCAATGTGAATGGAAAATTTACACCAAAAGAACTTTCAATCAAATCATTCGATGTGGGCGATGTAGACACCTACCAATTCAAACCACCAACACAATGCAGATCTCTTAACGCCTCAGATAAGAATCAAGGTCGATGGTTGGATAATTATAACCACGGACTTAAATACAGCGCTGGAAATTTAACGCCTAATCTGCTTCAAAATATTTTCACATTCAACATTCAGATAGTTTTAATATTCTTTTTGTAAAAGGACATTCAGTTCAGTGACCTTGCACGTGTTCAATCAATCATCAAACAGTAAATCAAACTCTTAATTATCTTAAGAAATTAATTAGACTGCGTTTCATAATGTATTATTTCTACGCTCGCGCGCAGCTGATGAGATAAGCAGAACATCCCTTAACAGTTCAGTGACCTTAATACAGCACGTATTCACAGACAAGTTGAAGCAGGGAATTGTAATCAAAGTCAAGTTCACCGGAAGTGGCCTCGGTCTAAGTCAATGTCAGAGGGGGAGGTGGTACCAGCAGGAATCATCTTTCCCTACTTAATTTGATTATTTATATTTCTAATTGATTTTGATAGCTTACTCAAAGAACTATGAATTGAAGAATATAATATGTTATCGACTATAATTTGCTGCTTTTAAAATTAATAACTCAAATATAACATTTAGATTTATTTTGCATTTACTCCAACAGATATTTAACGACACGGATTTATTCCATTTTCAATGAAACATACTTGAAAGTCAATCCAATTTTATTAATCTCCCAGTTTGTACTTTCCTTAATAATAAGTTTAGATGGAACTGTACCTCCTCTATTATTTATAACATTCCGCATCCTTTGTCGAATAAATTCAATTTAAAACTTAACCAACATTGCTCGTTCTAATCCACTTCTACCGTAGAATATTCTGTTACATTTAAATTTATTAGACATAATTATTTGGATTTTCTTTCCATTAATCACGTATCCTAAAAAACTCTATACCAATAAGGACTTTTTTCAAGTGAAAACTTCTATAGCCGCGCTGAATGACCTTTGGGTAGGGGGTAAACTGATACATTTACGTCATCGTCATCAATAGCTGCGTTTTATAGAAAAAATTTCTATTACACAAAGTTGTGATTAAAAGAACACATCTATACGCATATGTTTGAAGTTGGCTCTGAACGTCAAACTTAATAGTCAAAGTTTTTGGCAGTGTTGACAGAACCTAGAGTTTCTAAAGAAATATCAACCCGTAGAATTAGTGTGCAGTACAGGAGTAAGTACTTTTACCGGATGTAATATTAGATGTACTAGTGCCGGATTATTGGAAAGTTTTTGACAGGGTTGACAGAACCTCTAAGGAAATATCAAGCCCTATAATCAGTGTGCAGTAGTAAGAGTAAGTACTTTCGACGGATGTACTAGTAGATATACTAGTGCCGGACTATTGGAATGTTCAGATTACTGGATTGTATCGAAGAATTCATGGTAAATTACGAATTATACCTATCAAAGTTTTAGGCTACCAAATGTACTCGCGTGCTCTCCAAAGGAAGGAAACTCCAAAATAAAATTAATAGTCAGCGATATAGAGATAAGAATAAGAAAAAAATTCTTGCAATAGATAATTCAGAAATTTTTACACATCGAACAATCACAGCTGAAAAGGAGGAAAAATTAAATGTCGTGAAGAATATTCCAAACAAATAGTTATTTACATTAGAGTGCGGTTGATTTAACGTTGATTTTACAATGCAATTTGCTAGAGCATTGTAATAGTTTTTTACTTTAGAGTGTGGAATGTTTGATTTTAAAACGCGACAGCTCGTTTGGGGACCGAGCCCGAAGGGCCAAACGAGCTGTCACGCTGTAAAATCATTTCCGCACGAAATTTGTATAAATTGTTTTGGCCGACAATTATTATTTAAGAAACAAATAGACCCTCCGCTTCCACTTCCGGTACCCCCACTCTCGCCCCCACGTCCGGTTCCAACCTCCCACTTCCGGTTCCCATCCCACTTCCGGTACCTACCTCCACTTCCTGTTCGCACCCCACTTCCTGTCCCTATCCCACTTCCAGTTTCAACCACACTTCCGGTTTCCACCCCGCTTCCGGTTCCCACCCCATTTCCTATATTTTATATACGACATCACAAACAGATAAGTGTATAGTGTGATTCAAACAGAAATTATAAAGACTAGAAGATTCTCGTCCAAATTTCGTCATTACACTTGCGCCGTCGCCGGTTGAACAAACAATAGGATTTTTTAATTTTATATTCAATGTGTTTAAGAGTAATTCTACTTTTTTGACTAATTGTATAGCAGTACGTGAGTTTAAAATTCTCAATAAACTCAGATTACACATTTCAGAGTCAATTCCATGCAAATTGATATTTAGATATGTATGAATTTTCATACTCGTCCATTCATCAAGTGAAATGCTAAATCGTCGATCATCTTAACGACGCGGTGTACTAGACAATGCCACACATTCAAGACCCGAGACTTGTTGAGTCTTAGATCGGGTATCGGGTACCGAGTATTTACCCTTGGACTCGTCGAGTCCGGGTCCGGGTACCCGGACCCGAAAAACCCTATTTACAATTCAGGAGGCCAAAAAATGAATTTACATACAGATAAATCTGCAAAAGCAGTTATAAGGCATGTTTCTAAAAGTCAAAATTTCCATAACTCACAAATTGCAGACCCATCAACAAGAAATGTGCCATATATCCTATCAATCCTATCAATATAATGTGTGTATCAATGTGCCATATATCCTACCAATTCAGTTTGCTGACCTATCAACACAGAATCAACCAACCATTCCGGATTCAAATTCATATTATGATGATGACATTAAGTTATTCTCCTTCAGAAGTGAGTTATGTTCCTGAATTACATAAAATAATACTAACAAACTATGTACGAAATTTGATTAATTAACATACTGATAAATCCTCAAAACCGGTTTTAAAGCTGTTTTTTTCAAAAGTTTCCACTTCAGTCGGCAGTGCCTGACTGCCTATATTTTTTTTTGCTAAATCGGGGCGTAGCTATACATTATACAGACAAGTGGTCCCCAAGAAACCCACCAAGCACTCTGGAAACGCTTATCGCATGGCTTCAGAGTGCTGGTTGTTTTCATTTAGCTATGGTTTGTTTTCGTTATATGGGGTGTCCCAAATTAACGCAAGATGTAAATTAAATAGAAGACACAATTTTTCGTCTTTAGTCTCTTTTTTTAATTGAATCATTAAGTACATAGGATAGGGTTATTTATGGAATAGACGTCGGGCAAATCGCATCCACAGATTTGCTGGCACATAACTGTTTTTTTGTCGAAATTTTCCCTGAGCAGTCTGCATAAATGTGGGTGAATTTTGTTGATGTGGCGTTTAATTTCCTCCTGTAATGCATGTGTAGTCGTGGGCTTGTTGACCTTTGACTTCAAATAACCCCATAAAAAGAAATCTAATGGTGTTAAGTTACACGATCTAGGGGGCCAATTCCGATCAGCGAGATGAGAAATGAAACGACTCATGCAGTAATGGAATTGTTTCACGGGCTGTATGACATGTGGCGCCGTCTTGTTGAAACCACATGTTAGCCACATCAATTCATTCAATTTGGGCAGAACTGTGTTATTATGTCGCGATATTGAGCACCTGTAACAGTCACTTGACCAGCCTCATTCTCAAAAATGTATTGTCCAATGATGCCTCCAGCCCAAAATCCGCACCAGTGACACGTTGTTGGTTCTCCGGTCCCCAAATACGGCAATTTTGGCGACTAACAAAGCCATCAAGGTGAAAATGTGCTTCATCGCTTAGGATGATTTTGTTCGAAAAATCAGAATGCACTTGTTGATGTTGAAATCTCTTCGCTGTGCATGGTCATTAGATTTCAGTTGTTGTGATAATTGAATTTTTGCAAGCATGGAAACACAGATCTTTTGTGAGTATACGCTGCAGAGAGCTTCTTGAAATTTCCAATTCTTGTTTACGATGCAGAATTGATGTTCCGGAATTTTCACCAACACTCTCACACACTGCTTCGATATTGACATTTGAACGGTTTGTTTTTGGACGACCAGTGTGTTGAGAGTCTCCAACTGATCCAGTCTCCCTATATTTTTCAATTAATCTCTTCTTAGTTGACGAAGTTGCAACACTATTCCGACTATATTTTGTATTAAATTTTCGAACTGTGATCGCGAAACTTTCATTATTTTTAAAATATTGTTCAATCATGAAAACACGTTGTTGTATCGTGTGACGCTCTATTTTAGTTAACCCTAAACTCTTAAGCTATCAAATTATTTCTTTTGCAAGGTTGTTAACAATTTACTGCAAAAATGGCGGCAAATTCAAATCTCGTGATAATTTTAGGACACCCACACTTGATGTCTCGTCTCTTTATCTCGTCTGTTTCTTTTGTCGATATTATTGTTCGGATAAGTCTATGGATTTTGTCCCAATTTTGTTTATCTTCTAACAGATAGCCTATGACTGTTCGTGCGTCAAAAGGTGTACCCATATTCTTTAAAGCTTCATCTCTATCACTTTCCCATCTGTACTTCTGTGTCATACAAAAATTATCCGGTGTTCTACCAGTGTGGTGTAAAAATTCGTTGAAGCAACCGTGACCAGTTAGAAACTGCGTGCGTATTTATATATAGTTAAGTCTGGTATGAGTAGCCTGACCCACTGACCTTTCTCTGTATGTGACCATCGTTGCAGCAATTCGTTGCGAAGATTCATTCTGGCTTTCTGCCTGCGTATTTTGTGGTCTGTCTTGCTCATTTCTCTTCTTACTTTTGCGAGCAAATCGATGGGTGCAATAGCGGCGATTACTAATGCTGCCTCCTCGGATACTGTACGGTATGCACTGCATGTTCGAAGTACAATTTTACGTTGTACTGATTCTAGTTTTTCTGTGCTGCTTCCTGTTTTCATTTCTTCTGCCCACAGCGGAGCTCCATATAACATAGCGGATTATGCTACCATGCCTAATAGATTAAGCTTAGACCTTCTGGGTCCCCCTACGTTTGGCAATATTTTTTTGCATTGCTCCCAGTGTCTTTAGTCCTTTCCCTGCAGCATATATAAGGTGTGCACAGAATGTCCTTTATCCATTATAATGTCCAGGTATTTTATTTGTTGTTTTGGAGTTATTTCTGTGTTTCCTACTTCAAACTTGATTGGAAAAAGTTTTCTTTGTCAACATGACTGCCTCGGTTTTTTCGGGTGCTAGCTTTAATATCCTCATTGTAATCCACTGGGTTACCATACAAATTACATAATTTGGAGTACGCATTATTCCTTGTTCATTTTTTGCGGTCACGACCAAGGCTAAAGGCGGGGTTATATTAGAGCCGCGCCGCGTGTCGCAACGCTTCCTGACGCAACGGGCTGGTGATTATACTACACTGTCGCGTCGCCGCGCGTGCTTATTATTTTTTATATCAGTCCAGTGGCGCGTAAACCGCGTCAACGTCCGCACCTATTTGAAATATTCCCTTCCGACTCTTTTATAGCAAATTTTATAAATTCGTGAAAATAATTGTTTAATATATCTTAGACTGTTGCCAATTGGGTGTAAAGCTTTTATTTCCTTAATTTTATTCAAGAATATTTGCATACAGTAAATATTAATGTCATTGCTACAAAGTCCAGAGCTTAGGGCTTCAGGGCATATAATTTTCGGGCTTTAGGGCATAACTATTGCGGCTTTTCACTATTGCGGATTGCAACAAAGTTTATTCAACAAAATCGATACAAATAATTTAAAAATAGATGGTTTAATGATTACTCCGGAACATAGTTACCATCTACAACAAGACAAGAGTTCCAGACAAGAGTAGACAAGATCAGACCAGAGCAATTTATACTCTCTTACTAGCTCAAGTTCGTCATCTTGCGCGCATACTGAAATCTGGTAGACGCCTCCTTGCTTGCTCGTCAACACACTGTGCCGGAATGCGCGTAGCCATGTGGTGAATATACTATCGCGGAGCAAGCGAACGCGTTACTTCCCCCACCAGCGATGCCACGCCAATCGATATCGAGTTTTCTGCGTGGCGTCAGCTCGCTCGGCGACACGTGGGACTGAGCTAATGTAACCACACGTTCATACTAAATGTATGTAACCGATTCCAATCCCACGCGTTGTGACACGCGGCGTGGCTCTAATATAACCCGGCTTAAGTCGCCCGCGAAACCAATAAGTGTGGCCCCTTCGGGCAGCTTAATTCTTAAAATATAGTCGTATAAGACGTTCCATAGTGTGGGGCCTAATATATAGCCCTGTGGGACACAGCGACTTACCTCTACTTCTATGGTCTCATTTAGGGCTTGCAGTACTAATTCAATGTTCCTAAGGTAATTTCTTAAAACCAATACCCAATAACGACTAGGAATGACCAATAAGGAATAACCAAGAAGGACTAAACAAGTGTGGACTAATAAATATCAATATAATTATTTGCAGATATTTTTATAAATTATATTTAATAGAAGAAATAAGAATAAAGGTTAAAAAGTATTCTAGTGTAGCCTAAATTCGAATCCTTTAATAGAGTTAACTAATATTTCTTATATGACTTTGTCTGGTCTTTGCCTGATATTGTCTCGTATTCTCTAGCCTTCTCCAAACTTATCAGGTCTTATCCCGTCTTGTCTGGTCTTGTCTGGACTTGTCTCGTCCTGTGTAGTCTTATCTGGTCTTGCCAGGTCTTGCCTTGTCTTGTATCATCTTGTCTGGTATTGTCTGGTTTTGTCTGGGCTTTTCTGGTCTTGTCTGATCTTGTGTGGTCTTGTCTGCTCTTATCTGGTCTTGCCCCGTCTTGTCGGGTCGTGTCTGGTCTCCTCTGGCCTTATCTGGTTTTGTCCTTACTCATCGTCGCAAGTATGCAAGTAATGGTACACTTTGGTAAATAGCAAAAGCGTAATTGGAAGGATTTTGTCGGTTTAACTCACTATTACTCACTCTTTATAGTCTCAATTTGTCTCCAGATCTTCTAATTATTTAGCTTAGAATGTACTCTGTAATTGCTTATAATTAGTATATTTAACCTTATCTGTTTAGCCTAGTAAATCTAGCCTTATCTGTTTTATACCTATGTTTTATTCTTTCCATGTTTTATATCTTCTGTATTAAATTGCTTTTTATAATTTTAAGGTATTTATTTTGTTTTCTGTTTGGTTTCCTTGTAGAAATCAACGTAAAGCATTATGTATTTGTTAATTAAAGATTAATGTAAAAAGCGCAGGTAATCTTGTAACTAATCATAATGTAATATTGAGATCGCATGTATGTGGTGTATAGTGCAGGATCGGTATATGCAGCGTGTGGTTGTTATATGTATATGTAACGTCTTAGCGGTAAAATTGTTATCCAGAGAATGTAAAACCTCCTGAGGGGACGAAGTTGTGCCATACAGAGTCTAAGGACAAGCATTACAAGGGCTCAATTTACATGTATATTCAGTTAGACGCAGGTAAATTAGGTTATAAGCGACCGGGATATTGTTCACAGGTTCGAGACGTGATTATCGGGTACCTCGATAACAGCGCTGATAACCGCGTCCATTTGCATTTATATTTGAATTTTGATAAACATACAAAGCTGTTACATAAGAACATTACCTATACACTGGCAGCGGTTGAATACTAAACAGTCCAAATGATTCAGTTTTAATACCGCACTGAAGTCAGACCGTTACATTAAACTTTTCCGCAGAAAAACGAAAACAAACATTGTGTAATATTTCGTCGAAATAACATTTTTGAAGTGTGAAATGAAACTATATCCAGAATAGCAAGCATGAATACAAAAACGTATTTGATATATTAAACTATCTCCCCTGGACTAAATGAATGAGGCAAGATTATATAGTAAATGGTATTATAGAACAAACTGAACAAATCTTTGGAAATTATTTAATTTTCTTATTATAAGAAGCTCACGGTTCTACTAAGAACCCGTGTTTGACTTATGCCTTCAATCTATCTTTAGCGCATACTTGTCTTCTTCTCTGCATTGTCTGATAATATAGGTCTTGCCGACTCTACACAAATCCTATTGCTGTCTATCCTAGATATAGCTGGATATCCTGTCCTTCCTAAAAATATGTTCCAATCAAATACTTATTAATAATACCACACCAAGCGTTAATTCCGAAGTGTCCTTGGTTTTCAATCGGATAGACAAAATGCGGATTTTCAATAGACCAAAATGTTCATTTTTTTATTGGGCTTACCGTTACTAACAAAACGGCTTTCGCCCGTCCACAACACGAACTGAAAAAAGCGATTGTCATTCATCTCTAAGTTAACCATCACTTGGGTAGTATTACAGTATTCTTCGTTGTTGATGTTGATCTCACTATATTTTCAATTCAACTCACTACAGGCTTGCCGAATCGAGTTCATTGGATGGTCTTCAAAATACTGCAAAATAACGGCAAAAGTATTGTCAGAATTGACCCTTTTAACAATTTTCAGGGATTGGGGAATCCCTGGATTCAACATTCATCTCCTGTTTAAAGAAACCCAGCTGGCTCAATCACGTGGTGGAACATTCGAACTCTGCAGGTCCAGGTATACACCGGATTGTTGAAGTGGTGGGTGGGTGCTTTGTACCCTGGTGTTTTTATTTGTATGATTTTTCGCATATAATTTTCAAATATTTTAAATAATTTTAAAATATTATAGAGGAAAGCAACCAAATATGGAATACCGTTTTTTACGCATAAAAAACAAATTTTAAAAATTTAAATCTTTTAATTCGCAATTATCAATAGACATACATTTGTGCTTTAGAGAGTAACAGTCTTGTATTATATTTATTAATTATAAGTACTATAATTTCTCTAAAACAAAATCAACACGAAGGTATCTAATTATGGAATAGGTACCCTAAATATGGAACACTTGAAAAAATATCCAAAATCAACCTTAATTTCTATAAGATACTTTAGGAACTTTGGTCAAATACAAAATATAACTTAAACTACTTGCAATAATCGCAAATCCAGGAGTCTAATGCTGCATCAACGCAATAATTATGTGCCCAGAGTTCGCACATGAGGCATTTTAACCAGGTTTTTTCTCCTCAAGTATCTTCAGAAAACATCATATGACAGAAAATACATTCTGCACCTTCCGAGTCAGCAGCTTCATTTCCTATCAATGTTCTGGATCACTGTATGTGTCAAACAGTAACATATCATCATCATCTGAAGCCGCTAGATTATTCTTAGCCTTGGTTTTCTGTTTTTGTTATTTACCTTTCGTTTTCTTTTCGTTCTGTTTTTTATGCTTAGCTTTACTCAATCTATTCTGTTTTTATTCTCTCTTCTTTCTTTTGTCAATGAGGTCTTTTGTAACGCGAAGACGTGATGATTGCTGCAACAAATGTTTTCCTTCTCCTTTTCAATGTTTTTTTTTATCTGGTACTGGGCTGATATCATGGTGAGAGACACCAGGTTTAGACGGCTGTGAGACGGCCCAGAAGATTTCGTTGAAGTAACATGGACTGTTAAAGGTCGTTTTCAAGTGAAAACAAATGACCAGTGATGTTCATTGGAACAACGATTGTCACTAATCAGCCTCTTTCAGCTGAGGCAAGTGAAACCATTTGCCGTTGCCGCGGCTGACGACTTGGGGTATCTTGCTGAATAAATTTAAATAATTATTTAGTCAGAAAATATTTTGAGATCCCAATATGGAATGCATTTCTAACGAATTTATATTTATATCTATATTTTTAAACCAAACAAAACAATGCAATAAAATACCTGTAATACTTTCAAACATTTAGACAATGCATAGATACAATAAGTACAATACTATTTCCAATTACATTACAAAAAATACTTAATTTTTATGAACCATGAAAAGTTTTCTGACAGCGGCTAAACAAAACAGTCTCACTGCGGCGAAAGCATTTCCTCTGCTGAAGAGTTGAAACCTATACGCGCGTGTAGTGTTAGAAAGAATTGAATGACCACTGATTTTTGGGTCTAGCGGTATTTGTTTCCGAGAAATGCCGGTATTTCACATAAGGGATACACGATAAGGGATAAACCATATTTAGCTACTTTCTTCTACGCAAGTACACGTGGTATATATATATATATATATATATATATATATATATATATATATATATATATATATATATATGTCGCACCGTGCGAGCTATATATATATATATATATATATATATATATATATGTCGCAGCGTGCGAGCTAGGCGATAACGCATCGCACGATTAATAAAAACATCAAACTTACGTATCAATGTTATTGTTGCGATAAGTTGGCGTTTGGGTGAAATCAAGAAGGGCAGGAGGGGGACCGACCGACCGACACAGCGGGTTCGGTGTTCTATTGTCATTCAGAGTCGGACCGCCAGCCCGAGATCACCTGCGTTTCGTGTTTTGATTTGATTATTGTGTTTACTTAATTATTGTGTTTATTGAATTATTGTGTTTTATAGAATTTGGTTTTTACCTTTTCATATGGTGTTTGTATATTTGGAAATTATTGAATGGTATTGTTGTCTACAAATCTCGTGTCCATAATAACCTCTGCTAACGTAACGCCTGACGTAAGGCCCAGATTATGAATGTGGAACAATTGGGGGACGGTGAAACACCGTCGGCAGAGCCAACTCCGACATATATATATATATATATATATATATATATATATATATATATATATATATATATATATATATTTAATACGAACATCTTTATAAGATTTTAGCATTATTCATTAAATGACTTCTTGACTAAAATAATCAATTATCCTGTTCATTGTACTAAACCCTCCTTCTTCTGAATTTACAGAAATTACATTTAAAATACTTTTGGTCAATATACTTGATGTAACGTGTAAATTGACTTCTAAAATTATACTTCGTGTGACGTGTAAAAAGCCATTACCACGAGTACTTGCGTTATATTATGGGGAAAAAATATTTGAAAATTCAATGAACAGTTTGGGTGGTCGTCGGAACGGTTGCAGACGACGCAGCGCGATGCCGCTTGCAGTAAAAGATAAAATGTTCAAATCTCTGCCGAAATCACGCGAAACCGTTCCCGCGGAGCTCAAATTGGCGATTCCTTGGGAATTTTCCGGGACGTCCAAAAAACGTCGTTTTTATGGCGTCGCGACTCCATCTTCAACGCAATCGGGTTTAAACTCCCAAACAAACTAATAGGTCCTATAGCCGATCGAACGGCGCCAGTCCGGTTCCGATCCGTCAATTGGTTCGGACGTTCTAGGTACCACCTCAAAACGCCTCCGGTTTTTTCACTTTTTGTGCTTTTTTCACTTTAAACTGCCACAGATTCGCAAAAAGTCGTCGCGGTTTAAAATTCTTGCCGGAATCGCTGCGGACAAGTGTTCTGAAGAGAACGAACCCAACCGGCGACCTGGAGGAAAAAACCTTCAAATAAGTGCGGGGCGTCCGTGAAAGTGAGTGCAAAATCGGCAAAAAAAATATTTTCTCTAGCACCAGGTGAACGGGACGTCGCAGGACGGCGAGCGAAGGCTCTAAAAAACGGGGCGCGGCGGCGGCTACAGGAACCCGAAAAAAATTTGAGATCCGACGAAAAATGCGCCGGTAAAAATATCGTGATTTTAGGTTTCAGTCTGGTGCGTTCGAACCTAGGGGATTTGAGGCGCGAAAACTGTACCGCTCGACGGGGATCTCGGTTCTACACCAGAAAAATGTACAATCCCGTTTTGCGCCGCCGCCTCAGCTTCCGTTGGATCGTTTCCGCAAAAACCTCGATTTTCGGATGGGTTTCGACCCCCCGAAGGGGCGCGGCAGGACGGAGGACGAAACTTGGGGATGCGCAACGTACGGCCATTCGCAGTTAAACCATCGAAGACGCGCGGTTAAAATATCGAATATTATGCCGACAGAATAAAAATATCAAATTTGAACTTTTTAAAATCCACGTGGTGCGGTCCCCCAGGTGAAATGGTCCCTCAGAATCGTTCAAAATTACGCATTCCGTCTTGATCGGGCGATTCAGGTCGAACACTTCCCCACACGGACCTCAAAAGTTTGCATTAAAAAAATTACCTTTTTCGGAGATCACGGAGATGATCATGAAGATGCCCGCGAAAAATTAAATTCACTTGAGGATTCCGGTAGAAAACTTTGAGACGCGTCCTCAGTTACCACTCTCGTCGCTGCGCGACTCTTTTCGGCGACGTTTTTCACATGTTTCTGCAAATCCGGGTTCCCCGACTAAAATGCCGCCTGGCGACCGTGCATCAGTTTCTTGTAGCCAAAGAACAGACGAACGACCCCACGTACGGGGATTTTCGATTAGACTCCTGGATCGCGTTATTTAGGCGTGCAAAAAATGACGAAAATTTTGCAAAAAAAGGTACTTGGTCACTTGTCACTTTTTGGCAGACAAAAAAATTAAGCAGAACTGTCGAAAAGTGAGGTGATGATCGGACGTGTGGCGACGCCGGAACCACGTCCTTGGGACAAAAACTGTCCGAGTTATGGGTGAAAATGTAAGAAAATTAAAAAAAATTGGTGCAGCATGCATTGAAATTATTTTTAGAATTTAATTTAATCTTTTGCAAATGAGTTGTGCGAAATTTCGTAAGATTTTAACACTTAGAAATATTTTTAATAATTAAAAAATAATCATGTTTTGTTGCCCCCTTTTCTAGTTCAGTGACGGCTCGTTACTCTTTTAGTTTAATGTAGGATTATACTAAACTGTAGGTTCATTGAACTAAACCCTCCTTCTTCTGAGTTTACGGAAATTACATTTAAAATACTTTTGGTCAATATACTGTTTAGAATATGTTTGTGTTTTATATCTCTGTTATGATCAATGTCTCTAAAATCGTTATTTGATTTTTTTAAATTTTATATCTTTGTTTAAGTTTACTTACACCGTTAGTCAATAGTACTTCATAAATATCATCGGGATAAATTTCAGGGTTTAATTTATTTAACAAAATAAGTCGCTCTGTATGAGATTTCGAATTATTCAAGTAGAACCATTTTTTGTTTCGTTTTTTTAAATAATAATTTTTTATTACTCATGCACTAAAAGTACTATATTGCGCACGTTTTTTAGTGCGGAAAAATGAAATTTGTTTGTTATATTACCACATAACTAGGATAAAGCACGCAAATATTCAATATCTCTAGTTACATAAAAAAAAACAATTAAAGAAATAATATGATACACAATCAAGACCTCTATATTAAAACAGTGACGTCAAAGTGACAGAATTTTTTTTTAATTACAACATAAAAATTAAAGAAAACGTTTTAAAATGAGTGTAAATTTTACGGTGATACCGGTGACTGAAGAGAGTTCTTATGACGAATCCACACCACCGGAGACAACTGAAAAATAAAATTCTTCATTTTTTATTATATATTTTTTTTGGATGGCCACTGTATCCCATACTTGTAAGATACGTCCCCGCGCATGAGTAATAAAAAAATATTATTTGCAGGACGGGAGCGGTATTGTCGGTTGCCCTCTCTACTCTCGCTCTCTACTATTATTTATCACAGTAGACACTAATTGCTTCAATACATCTTTACCAACGCGTTACAAGCAAAGAAAAAAGTTTTGAGAGACTTTTAAAGGCCATAATGTCAGACAATATGAAAATTCAAAATTTAGTTTATTACAATAAAATCAATAAAAACAATCGTTTTGAATATTGGAAGCAATTCTTTTTTCATTATTATGACTGGAATGAAAATATAAGGCAAGTCCATCGAGCTTCAAATACTCGTCCCTTTTGTCAATGATTACCTAATTTGGCTTGGTGTTCTTAGAAGAATTATAATAAGCATAAAGTTATTCAAGAAATATTTTAATATGGTTAACATCTTCAATAGCATTATATAAAGATAATTGAATGCGATATCCTAGTTAATGCCACATGCAAATCTGTCCAAAGCTAGTTTTCTGTCAAAGTTTAACAAAGTCGATAGGATTTTTAATTAAATATGATTCGTCTAAACAATGTTGTTCCAGCATCAGCAATACTCTTTCATATTAAAAATCAAATCGGAAATCGTTTCCTCCGATTCGACAATTTTATTCAACTCGTATTCAACTCGTTGGTCTAGTGATTTTGGTTCATGTGGTTAAACTATTGTCTGAATGTCGTGATCAACTGGAAGCAGTGCATCCTTTTGATTTTTTCCAACAGCGGCTGGGCGTTATGGGGGGGCGGTATGTTACTTAAAACTGGTAATAACTGGACGGGCGTCGCTTGTATCGTCCTAGTGATTATGCGCATCGTGATGTTTAATAGGACATCAACTCTACTGACATGACCGCTATTCATCCACACAGGTGCACAGTATTCGACTACCGAGTAGACCAAGCAAAGCGCCGCTGTTCAAAGTGGAGAAGCACACGCGCCCCAGGAAGAGCCGGGGAGCTTCTGAATGATATTATTTCGCGTTCTAAACTTTCCAGCAGTTTTATTCATATGTATTTTATATGTTAGTGATCTGTCCAGAGTAACCCCCAGATACTTAGGGTTGCAATTATGAACCAGCAATGTGTCGTTGAACCTCACCGAGAGTTTCGCATTCGCTAAGTGGAGCACAAGTGGATACAACATACTTTCGTTTTCTGCATACTTGGACGTAGGCACCATTGCTTGAAGTAGGTCTACATTGTTTCAAGGTCAGTATTGAGTGCGTGATACGGTTGATGCGATTTCTTTACGTTGCCAGGCAATCGCCTGCGTATGCGAATTTTCTAGACACCGTCGGTGGTAGATCATGTATATAGAGCGGTGCGAGAACTGAACCTTGCGGAAGCCTATCTGCTAGTGCTGATGTCATTGTTCAGATGTACTTGAAATAGTAAAAATGTAATATAAATAATTCGATTGGAAAGCATGTTGTTTATGAGCTATGTTATTTTGCGACAAGGGAGTTACCTTAATAAGTTTATACAGAAGTCCCTCCTACTTAACTGGCCTATTTGGAGCAATAAACATAGAAGGGCATGGGCACTTTGGTCTGCCACTGCTTTCCTTTTCTTGGCCTTTAGCGTCCCATACTCTATTGACTGGTATTTTGTCCTCCATTCGCGTGAGGTGTCCATACCATCTCAGTTGGCAGTTCTCGACCCGCTTTGCTACTGGTTACACCTTTAACTGTTCTCTGGTGGTGTCATTGCTTATGCAATCTCGTGACTCCTAACACCCTTCTTAGGTATTTTAATTTCTATACTTTGGATCTTGCTCAAATCTTATTAAAAAAAACTGTTACGTGTGTCTGATGATGGCGAAATTGTTTGATTAACTTTTAAATCGCCCAAGCTAGTAGCTAGTAAAAAATTTAAACAGTTTGTGCTTTTAATACCCTATCGTACCAGTTAGTTCTAGGGGTTATTTAAATATAACCCCTTATTGGACATTAATCACATAATATATTGTAATCTACTTTTGAATTTTGAATTACATTTCTCAATTTATTTCGATTTATGCAAACATTGTTATAGAAACTAGAATAAGTAGAAGTCGTTATATGTCAAATAAGTTACAAATACGAAGCTTGTTAGAAAAATTAGACAGAAATATATACACAAAACACAAGAGAGAACTTTTGATTACTTGCGTTTTCACATAATTCAATAAAGTTTTTAATAAATTTGTGTCGAATATCAAAATAAATTGAGTAAAATAGACGTAATATGAGAATAATTAAGTTCGCATTGTCGCGGGGACGATTGTATGAAGTACATGGAATTAGCTTGTATCAAATGTAATCGATCATATTTTGCGTTGACTCCAGCGTCGATAACCATGATATATAGATAATTCATATGACGTTGTCCCCCTTCGCCACTTTTATTATTTCCTATATTAACCATAAAAATATTCAAAATGTTTACAGAAAATTTGTTACCTGAATTGACTATATTAGAATACCGCGTACAGAAAGAGAATTAGTTCTATTCAGATAAGACATTAGTGAAAACACAGTTACAATACAGGAGAGGTGGAGCTAGATGAACGAGACTGAAATAAGACGGAAATAGTCGACAGACAGAGAAGATTTAGACCAGTGTTTCCCAACCTTTTTTGTGGCATGCTCCACCTAAGCCTTTCTAAAATTCTTATTAATTCAGAAAATCTTACT
This sequence comes from Phosphuga atrata, assembly GCA_944588485.1. Taxonomy (NCBI): domain Eukaryota; kingdom Metazoa; phylum Arthropoda; class Insecta; order Coleoptera; family Silphidae; genus Phosphuga; species Phosphuga atrata. Next base: position 7,688,337 of record OX155896.1, on the reverse strand, counting down.
CTTAAGGGGGGAAACCACATAAGGAGGCTGTTTGATACTGATTTTTTTCGATTTTTCTTTGGCTGGGTACAAAATAAATTAGAATTTAATCACATTTTGACATCATTTTATTCATATTTCGAACATTTTCTGTGAATTTTTCTGAATAATTTCAGATAAAAATAAAAAAGTTACGGTGTGATGTCCGCCGAAGGTTGTAAGTATAGCTTTCCAATTGCGTGCAGTGTAGCCATTCCGATTTTCATGTGAAATCAAAAAGGTTTTCATTTTACATTAACCCTTAGAATCATGATATCATCTCACAAGTTGGTTTATATGATTCGAAATTTTATAAAGAATCATACTTTCAATCTTCATAATAATCGGTTCCACACTTTTTGAGTTAGATTGCACGCAAATGTGAAAAAAGTCATATTGAGATAAACGAGGTAATGCTCCGCTCGAGCCTGTAGCCTGTACCTGATGCGCTCTCGGTTCTATGCTCATAAAATCTAAACGAATGCGAATTTCAATTTGAAATTTTGACGATTTATGCAATAAAAAAAATCGGATTTTTTGAACATCCTAATGTGGTTTCCTTCCTTAAATCAGCCGATGGTATTCTCAGATGATCGACAATAACAACTATAGCAGTATCATTTATCGGCTAAATAACTAAAATTTTAAATATTTTTAAATATATTTAAATTTTAAAATTTGATTAATCGAATTGGTTTTCGGCTTCTATCGAAAGGAGGGGGATAGGTGTTCCAAACTGGGTAGGGCTTCACACGAGAACGTTTTTTTTCTCGTCTCGTCTCGTCTCGCTTTTACGAGACGAGACCGCATGTGGTCTCACTCTCGCGAGAGCGAGAACGTATGTGGTCTCGCTCTCGCGAGAGCGAGAGCGCATGTGGTCTCATTCTCGCCAGACAGTTCTCGCCAGACGCCCGACGAGTCTCGTTTCTGATCCCGGTCTTACTTCGTCTTCAATCTTTGATTCTAATACTGGCAGCGGTAATATTTTTCATTTTATAATTATTCATTATATAATTATATAATTCATCATATAACAATTAAAAGAGTAGATTTCGTAATATGAAATAGATGTCGTAGACAATTTCAAATTATGTTCGTTTTTATTATTAATTTTAAATCGTAAACAAAATAAAAGGTTTATATAAACATTTATAGTGTCATTTATGGTGTGTTATCGCTACATTTTCATGTGGATGGAACAAAGCGATATTAGAAAATATTAATAGTAACCAAATAGAAAATTTATATAAAAAGACAGTGATTAGTTTACAATAAAATGAATGATTACCTCGTTTTGGACTATCTTTACAATAAGTTCTAGCAAGAACGATATTTGCCTTGATTAGAAAAGACGAGACAAACGGTAGCGAGAGCGAGACGAGACAAACGGTTACGAGAGCGAGAGCGAGACGAGACTAACGGTTACGACAGCGAAAGTGAGACGAGACTAACGGTTACGAGAGCGAGAGCGAGACGAGACTAACGGTTAAGACAGCGAAAGTGAGACTGAGACGAGAGTAATTTTGTACACAACAAACGAGAGCGAGACGGGATTTTTGAAACTCTCGCCCTATCTCGTCTCGTGTGAAGCCCTAGACCTGGGCCGAGACCTTGTGAAATGTATTATCAATCACGCCGCGATTTGATATATCCGGCAGTATGATTTGATGGCTCGTCGAGATCGGAACAATTGTCGTTCGCACATCTTCAATCGACATGTTGTTTACGCTCGCGTTAAATTTGGAAATGTTAAGTTGAATCTTGATCGGGTGGTTTAACAAAATAGCTTGAAGAGGAGCTGACATTTGGCATTAGCTTCAATAGAATTGATACACTTTATTACTGAATATAGTACTTCAATCATTAGAACAGGCGAGATGTTTTTAGCTACCAAGTTTTCCCTAACACAATGCAAAAGAATCATTTCTGGATTATCTTCTTTCATAAATTTTAAGCAGCCATTTTGCTTGCCCGTCATATTAGGAGCACCATCTGCAACACAAAAGGTTACATTTTTCATTGGTATATTATTGACATCTAAGTAGTTTCTTCAGAAAAATGCACTTTATCAATATATCTTACGTAAGTTATCAATACAGCCTCAGTGTCTCTCAAGGTTGATTCATCCATTTGCACTCAGAATTTTCTTGTTTTCAGCTTACCAAGAATTTGGTTTTCTGTATCTTCACCAATTTTGTCAATTCTTCTGCTAACAGTATTGTTTTTTTTTTCTAACCAATGTGGGTCCAGGGGGGTTAGCCCTTAAAACACTGCTGCCCATTGGCCTATTGTATTTCCCCATAGTTTTTCGTTCATGCAAATAGATCCAGTCCCTCTATTAGGTCCAGGATTCTATGTGCCATGTTTTTCACGGGTAGTCCCTCAGCTGTAATATCAAGCTTGTGTCTCCTACGTACAATTGCTACACAGTGGAAGATTATATGGGCGGCAGTTTCGTCCTCCTTGTAGCATAACCTGCATAAAGGTTCATCCTTCCAGATACCCATTTTATGCAGGTGCTCTCGTAGTGGGCAGTGTCCTGTAAGTAGGCCTACCACTGCTATAGTTGCAGGATTTCAGCAGTTAGAGTTTCTGATAGGTTTAATAACATTCGTTTGCTGTGTGTCCGACCATTCAAATTGACCCACTGTAGACGGTGCTTAGTTTCTACCCATTTACAGATTTTATTTCGGGTCGTGGTCTTGGTAATGTAGGGTCCGCTTTCAGCAATGATGTTTGCCTTGCAGGCTCCATATATTGCTAGCTTATCCGTGTGGCTAGGCTTTCAAGCGAGTGTGACCTTGTTATGCATTTTCAAGGCTTTTAGGTCCTGAAGACCGTCCCGAACTGTCTTGGATTTTATTTCGTGACAGGATAGAACATTAATCGAGCCTGACTGTCCGTGAAAATGCGGATGTTTCTACTTTTGTAGTCCATTCTCAAATTTTCACGGGCACAGACCATGATAGCGTGTATTTCTGCTTGGAATACTGTGGCATGTGTTCCCAGGGGTACAGATAGGCTGCACCCCAGGGACTGTCCATAGAATCCTGCGCCAGTACCACTGTCTTTCTTGGAACCGTCTGTATACCAATCCAGTCCTCCTTGGCAAGTAGTTATTTGATTGCCTTCTGTCCATCGTAGATGTGTTTTGCAGGGTATATTGAATGACAGCCTTTTGGGCGTCGAATCCTCCTCTATATTGACGTACTATTTTTAATAACTAATAATAATAATAATAATATAATAAATAATAATAATAATAATAATAATATAATAATAATAAATAATAAACATTCTAATATGACATTCGTTATCATGGTGTGTCCTGACCTCGCCAGAGGTTCTTATGTGCCATTGCATATGCATCTGAAAGCTCCCATCCTTGCCTCGCCCATGATAAAAATATCCAGGCGAGGAAGGCAGTTTTCGTCGCTCCCGTAATTGCTAAACAGGAGAGTCTTTGAACATAAAAAAACAGTATTGTTATTGAGTGGCATATGTCATATAATTACCATTCTTCGCAGCAAATTTCTCAGCATTCAGTTGGTGAGCACCATCCAGATTTAAAAGCATCCGGGGGTTCCGGCGGTAAATTGACGACGCTAAAATCCCAGCTGATATTTTGGTCACGATTGGATCAATCAAGATGGATCATTGTTTAAGAATTTGCTTTTTTCTTTTAATTTTGGCACCGAAATCTAGCATTGCATTAAATGAACCGGAGCAAAAGGGTTAAACTAATGTTCATTTGCGAATTGCACCCCTTAACAATAAAATAGCCTCCCTGCGGGAATGGGCCCACGTTGGGAAACACCGATTTATACCAACAAAATATCAAATGGTCAATATGTGGTCATTAAATTATTATAGGAAATAGTTATTAAATTACATTTGACTTAAATGGAGTTTCCATTTTATATGATTCGATGTTTTAAATTAAAATTAATGTGGTTTTGAACAAAAACAAAGTTAAAAAAAATACAATTTCATTTTGCTTATCTTGTCATCGCGCGTCGCGTGGAAAAGTCGGGCTTATGCAGATTTCCTGTGCTCTCCTATATATCTCCGTTTCAGCAACGTATTGCGCGACTGTTGATTGTCTTATCATGTCCACAGCTGCTTTGTCGTAATAAATATAGTCTCAATAGGCATTTTGTAAAGTATTTTGCGAGATAGTGTTAGTGGATATATATATATATATATATATATATATATATATATATATATATATATATATATATATATATATATATATATATATATATATATATATAGGTTATACGTCTTGTGCGGAATTAAGTTCATTGTTACAACTGGAATTCCGGCTTGGATTGCCTGTATTTTAAATTGTTGTGTATTGCCTTTTTACTTGCCGGCTCCGATTTTAATCTTTTTAATGTCGCAACTTACGAGATTGGTGTTTTCTCTACTACCTACCATATACTCTCTCAGATAAGAATTTGTTTTTTCCATTAAATCTACCTATGTATTAAACGGTTTTCCTACAAAATGGCCAAAAACATAATTACTTTCCAGAGTCACTTAAAATTATCTTTTTTATGTTGTTTTTTTGTATTAAATTGTATTTTAATTACTTCAATAGTTATTTTATAATTCTAGTCGTAACAGTGTAGGTTATTCTGTTTACACAACGATGCAAAAAAAATAAATACAAAAATCAATTATACCATTACTATACATCAGTTTTTTTTTAAGTTTTTTTCATACCGCGACCCCCTTAGTGTGGAAACATATTTTAAAATTTCTTGTATGACTTGAAAATGACCGTCAAACGTCGAAACTCGAGTCGTGATATGTGTAGAAAATCGATAACTAAGAGTTTCTTCCCATTTTACTAATCCAATTATCGCAACGTTTAAGATTATAAAATCTTAGACTGTAACTTAGGTTTTATACTAACTGTACTAATTAGATTTACAAGTCTATCGTAACTGAAATTATTGAGTCTTAGGTTAAAATTAAAAACTAACTATCTACTTTACTAGTTGAGTCATCAACTTTCTTAGATAATCTTTTACTACTTCAAAGAAAATATCGATGAATTGTACCTTTAAATTCGAACTGTTTGTTATCAATAGATCAATTAATTATAACGTGTGTGATGAATCATTTATAATGAAAATCATTTTCATCAATTTCCTACATTTTTGGTAAATTTATTAGTTTTATTTCTTGTTCCACCTTTATTAATGTAAAGCATTCAATATTAGGTGAAATCTTGTTATGGAATGTAACCAACAAGCTATTGCGGTTACGATGTGTATGTTGGTGGCGGAGGAAATCAAGCAGGATAATGTTACCCAAGGTATACATAACATCTCTCGCCACTCAATCTGTTTTATGGCTCCGGCAAATTAAACCCGGCACTGGGATGATTAACGGCCACCCAACTAACCCCTTTCCAGTGGATCGCAACCCCCGCTTTCGGGCGCGCAGTTTCGTTATAAACGAGAAAACAAAAGGGCTTTCACGCAACTTTCAATAAATTCACTTTAATGGCCTTTTGAAAACAAGGTTATTACTATAATCGAATTATACTTAACCTGCATTTTCCAAAACGGCACTTCGTTTTTAATGGTGTTAGCCGTTGAAACATGCACTGTTAAATTTATGATGAAAGCTCTGTTACTACGAAGAACATGCTTATGAACACCAACTGGCCGAAGTAATTATGATGCAGGAATGGATTGTTCTGATGTATTGTTTCACTTAAAAAGTCCGGGACTATATTAAATTATGTCTTTCCCTTATTTTTCTCAGCCGCTTATTTGTCTTCTTCTTGGTTTCTTTCTTCGCCAAATTAAACGCAACAACTTACTAAATAATTTATATGTAATTTAACAGGTTTCGCATATTTCATAGCAATAAATTTCACCAAAAAAATCTCTATAACGAAATGAAAATAATCAGACCATTTATCAAAGCTAAATGAGAAATATTATATCAACACAAAAAGGAGTAAATACTTTAGAAAGCATTTCTACATTTTTAATAATATTTAGATATTTAATAACATTTAGATATTTAGATACTTTTGATAATAACATTAAGAGAGTAAATATGAGAAAACTACCAGAAAAAATACCAGAAAAGAAAACAACAGACAAGACCAACTATTCGCAATTAAAACTAATGTTCACAAAATTAAATATAAATATAGGTTCTAGTATATAGAGTTAGTGTAATAATGCAACAATTACTAGTGAGATACACAAGGTCAACAGGCAAAATAAGACAGATATTAAATTATATAATTACAAGAAATATCCGATTAAAAAAAGGAAAACTAAATAGGTAGGGATTGTAGAAATTGGACCGAATATACCAGAATATACTGTTAAAATTTGAACGAGACGGGATGGAGGTCTGGAAAGTTAACACTAGAAAATGCAGATATGGCAATCGCGTTATTTAGTTCTTACAGATAACTAGAGGATCCGATAAAGTTTATAAATCGAATAATCATTTAAAATAGAGGGGCTATATAGCTGCATACATTAGCTGGACTAACTACATTTAACAAAACTACTAGGGCTTCACACGAGACGAGATAGTGCGAGAGGGTTTTACACGAGAACGATATTTTTTAAAGTTTATAAATCGATTAATCATTTAAAATTTGAATCTATCTCGCTCCGCTCCACGAGAGCGAGACGAAATTTTTGAAACTCTCGCCCTATCTCGTCTCGTGTGAAGCCCTACTAGTTTTGTAAATTGTAGTTAGTCCAGCTAATTTATGCAGCCATATAGCCCCTCTATTTTAAATGAATATTTGATTTATAAACTTAAAAAAATATCGTTCTCGTGTAAGACTCTAAAAACTTCCAAACATGAAGTTTATTTGGTTTTAATTAAAAAAACGAGAAGTTTCTAACTAGTTTGTAATAGTGACAAAATAAAACAATAATAAAATAAGAGTTAGCGAACAACTATTATAAGATAAATAAAATGTTTCCTATAAATATTACATTTATAAAATTATTATAAAAATGAATATTAAGGCAAAACAATATATTATTTTGTTGAAATATTGTTTTGAAATAGTTAAAATTTTGAATGCAAAATATAATTATTGCCCTTAAAATAAACTTATTATTATATCTAATCCAGCATTCTTCATACTATGGGTAGCAATCTTAAATAAGGCCACTTTTAATTTTTATTGGCTCTCGAAACAGAACTGTTCTCATTAAAATACAAAAATATATATCCAGAAAGGGCAATTTAAATGTAAAAAAAGTAGAATACGGGTTGTTTTGAAACTTGAGTTGCGGACTTTTTACCTGATACATAATATCTCACCGTGTTGTTAATCGTCTTTGGCACTATTTAACTAGAATAGGAAAGCAGGAATCAGGCTTCTACGTTGTTTCGTTCAATAAATATTCGTGTTTTTGTTTTCCTAAAAATCGACATATTCGACGTATCGAAGCGTAAATTTCTGCTCACGTGATAAAAAGTGTACGTATGCAATCATCTCGGCTTTGCCACTTTTACTTCTCTTACAGCAAAATTTAGAAATTGTAATCGACCACATACGCGCTGTCGCGTATAATACAACCCTCGATCCCAATTAGGTTAATGTGGCAAGGACTCTTGGTTTAACCCGTGTTAGGACTAGGGGTTTCTGAATATCCGATAATTCTTCAAAAGCGCGGTTTTCGGTTTTTTTAAAATTAAGAACCGCGGTTTCGGTTTCGGGTTCGGTTTTTAAAAACTTTTGGTAGTAGTGTCTGATATTTACACGAGATCTTAGTTTTTTTTAAAAGTTGCCGTTTAGGGAAAATGATCTTTCGGAGCAGGTGGATGTAGCTTTAATTGTAGAGAGTGCTTGAAACTAAATAATTAATCTTTTTGTTCTCTCACAAGTTATATTTAATTTATTAAATAATTATAATCAGACACTACTACCAAAAGTTTTTAAAAACCGAACCCGAAACCGAAACCGCGGTTCTTAATTTTAAAAAAACCGAAAACCGCGCTTTTGAAGAATTATCGGATATTCAGAAACCCCTAGTCCTAACACGGGTTAAACCAAGAGTCCTTGCCACATTAACCTAATTGGGATCGAGGGTTGTGTTATACGCGACAGCGCGTATGTGGTCGATTACAATTTCTAAATTCAAAGCAAACTCGTTTTCCATAGAATCAGGATAGCGATTTGGTTTTCATATAAACATTTTTGTTTTATACTTCTTGAATAGCTTCGTAGGGTTTTTGTACTTCGTCTTGCAAGGAATAATTTGGATTGATCACCTCTTCTATTTTTTCTGAATTTGCCAAACATTCACCTTCGTCTTCAACCTTATTGTTGTCTGGATAAAGTCGTTCAAAAAGATTTTCCGTCAATATTAAAAGAGCCTTTGTTGGTTATTCTGATGATTCCAGATTTTCACGGCTCTTCAAAAGTTCTATGATATTTTTCATAAAAGCTTTGCTTATATCAGAACCAATTAATTTATTTTCCAAGAATCCTATTACACCTTATGCCGCAAATATGTGAGAATCATCGCTGCTTAATGTTGTTACTGCTACGCTTACTGGAGATAAAGTTTCATAACAATTACAAATTAACATTTTCAATTAAATGCACTGAATTTAAATCTGTTAGAATCTGTAATATTACGACTTTTGGAAGAATAAATTCTTCTTATATTGGTTCAATAGAAGACCACCTTGTCTTGATGTCCATTTGTAATTCAATTTCCTTTTCAAAAAGAGCTTTTACGTTTCGTTGTAGGAAACTGAAACCATTTTTTTAATTACCTGGGCATCGACATGTGTAGTATCTCACTCAATAATAATCCCAGGGCAATAAATCCCAGACTTAATCAAACTTTGAGGTTTTTAGAGCAGAAATTGAAAACCGCATTGAAATTGCTCGATAACTAACGCCGCGACAGCCTTAAAGCCTTCTTCTTCTTCTTCATATGGCGCTACTGCCCAATTCGCGCACTTTTGTCCTCCATTCTTCCCTGTCTTTTGCTGTTCTTCTCCACTCTCTTACTCTGAGAAGTTGGTATGCGTTTTCCCAGGTCACTTTCTCCCACTGTTTTCTTCGCCTCCCTACCGGCCGCCTGCCTTGCATTTTTGCGTTCAGTGCTCTTGGTGGCAGACGGTTGTCGTCCATCCTGAGCACGTGTCCTGCCCATCTTAGTCTTTGGAGTCTGATAAATGTAGAAATCGGTGGTTCTTGGTAAATCTGGTATAGCTCGTTATTGTACCTTGGCCTTCTGATGTTCCCGACAGCTACCGCCCCTAGAATCCTACGTAGAACCTTGCGCTCAAATATGTACAATGCGTTTTTGTTATTTTCGGCCATAGTCCATGTTTCGCTACAATAGCATACGTTGTTCCGAATTATTGTCTTGTATATTCTAAGCTTCTTCTTGTGGAGCACACTATTAGATCTTAATATTTCCGCCATTGTTTAGTACGCCTTATTTGCTGCTAGGACTCGGCGTCTTACTTTTCCGTCTTCGGTACCTTCTTTGTTGATTTCAACATCCAGGATATATAAATTTGTTGACATCGTCGAAGTTGTCTGGCAACTGTAATTCTGGCCCGCACTTTCTTCTCTATGTCATCACCTTTGATTTGCTTTTGTTGATTCTGAGCCTGCTATCTTTGGCAGCAGCTTTTAGTTAGGCATAGGTTCTCTGCACTTCGTCGGCCCTTCTGCTCATAATATTTACGTCACCGGCATATGCTGTTAGTTGCACTGTTTTGATGGGTTGGCATCTTATAACAAATTCCGGCGCTAGGTTGAAGAGTGCGGGTGCTAGCTTATCCCCTTGTTTCAACCCTTCCGTTATTTTGAAGGGGTCCGTGAGTTGGTTTTCGACCCACACCATGGCTTCAGTTTCACACATTGTGGTCTTTTTGATTTTCACCATATTAGTTGGTATTTGGTATCTTCAGCTGCTGTAGAATGTGATAGAGGTTGTTGCGGTTCATCGAATCGTATGCCTGCTTATAATCGATGAAGATGTTGTACACATCAATGTCATTATCCCATTATTTATTCAAAATTTGCTTTACTGTAAAGATCTGGTGCACTGTCGATCTTCCTCTTGTGAAGCCTGCTTGATATTTCCCTATCAGTTTGTACATTGTAATAGAAAAGAGTACAAATGACTACGCAATAAACATGCTCAGCGTACAACAATATTATGGGAGATATTGACAAAAATGAGTTTATGGCAAAGCTGCAAAAATGTAGACACCAACTCAAGGACAAAGTGCAAGTAACTCCAGGAACTTAGGGTTTAAAGGGTAAATGCAATACTTACTGTGTTCCATCAATATGAAGTATATATTTGTTTTCTAAATTGGTTTTATCCAAGACCAAACTTGTTGGTCGACTAAATATAGATTTAATTTCGTCAAAGCCGCAACTATTACAGTTCGAATTAATAACGCCTTCCTCGCCCATGTTGTCTTCCAATTCCAAATTTCTTAACTGCTTTCTTAATTTCATGAGATACAAACATAACCAATTTCTTGACACACGTGGATAACAACACTGAACTAAGCTATGGATACGATTAAGCGAATTTAAAAAGTAAATTGTAGCAAACTCCTTTAGTTAGATCGAGGTTTAGATTTGAGTGTTAGATTTCCAAAGTTAGATCGAGGATTGGTTGCATTTGTTTTTTCGAAATTTCGCAGCTGTCGCAACAAATTCGACGTTTTGTTAGAGCAAAACGTGTTTGGAAAGTGAGATTGAAAACTGCGTTGAAAAATCTTTGACAGCGGTGTCTCGACGCTACCGGAAAGTTGAATTTCCTAAGGCGACTGCTGGTTTTTCCGCCATAGTTTTCGTAATTTTCAAGCTAGCGAAACAAGTTTTGTGGCAGGGAAGCTTGTCAGGAAGCGGTAGTGAAAAGCACGTTGCACAATCTTTGACAACGGCATCGTTTCGGCATCGCAACTTTCTAATGCAAGTCACCCACAATATCATTTCTGAAACTTATACTAAATGATCTAAATGTTTTCAACGCTTATTACGATATTATTTGCAGAACAAGCTCCTTCAATTCACAGAAAGCCTAAATTGCAATAAAAATTGTTTTCTCTATGAATATTAATGTTTAAGTATCTTCGGCGACTTAAACTAGTCCACTCATCTAGCGAAGTATTCATTTTTTGTCCATTCGCTTTTAATTCTTGAAACTTTAAAATCATTTCTTTCTTCGTAGTCCTTTTGAATTAAGGTCATAACACCTGAAGAACATATTGGCAAGATTTGGTTGGGAAGTCGGCCAGCTATTGCTTTCCAAATAAATGCAGATTTTTAAATTGCTCGAACGCATATACCATTCATGGTTGCCATTTTTGCAACAACAGTTTGCAATGTTTTAAAGGGCACTAATTCAATGTAGGAATTTTATTTTTATTTAACTTTAGATAGAACCGAAAACCGCGGTTTTTTATGACGGTTATGCGGTTTCGGTTTTTGCACAGATAACCGCGCGTTTGCGGTTCGGATATATCCAAACCAGAAACCCTACCTCTGCGGTTTTTAATAGCGTGATTTTGTGACTCAAGAAAGCTAATAAAAGCGACCTCACTTACGATTTTTTCTCGCTACTGATTTTTCACATAGCGTATTGTGTGTTTCTCGAGCGGTTTCGCGGTTGCCTCGGCCTTAGATTAGGTTGCACGCCGCGAGGCGGCAGATAAATCAAGACAACATACGCGCGAGTTTTGGGTTCGCAACACTCGAATAAGTTTTTAAAAAGACTTCAAAAATTTATTCAGGAACAACTCACTTAATACTAACAAAATAAAATGAAAATTAAAATATAATAGTTTTGACTTAACTAGTGATTACAATTATAATATAATATGAATAATATAATATGAATGAATGTCTTTCCTCTCCGCATATCTTTATATATGAAAGATAAGCTGAAATGTTAGTTTCAGCACTTTTGCAGGTGCAGACTTGGTGTTGGCCTTGGGCAGCTTCCTTAACTCGCGGCAGCGCAAACTCTCGATCCAAAATGGGATAATATAAATATGACTGTTGGTTTAATCCAGGTTTGATTTTAAATGGCTTATTATTTCTATTCTCCAGATGGAGGACGTGGCGATTTCGCTTTTTATTTATTTTGAATAAAATCTAAATTTCATTTAATTTTTAATTTTAAACGTGGCCGGTTTCTTTGCGCATCTACCATCTGTTCATTGAAAACACCAATTTTTAGGACAACAAAAATACGAATATTTATTGAACCAGACAATATAGAAGCTTGATTTTTGTTTTTTTTTTGCTTTTGCTTGACGTAAAAGGCAAATCTAAGTTTAACATAAACCGTATTTTCCATATTTTCCGCTATAAAAGGATTGCCAAATCTTGGCAAATTTTAAAAGATATCCCGTTTTTCACCATACTTATGGATCGTACTCTCATTTCTAGAAAATTTGTTGGGTCGCGTATTTAAACGTTTGAGAAGCGCTATCACATGTATGGGCTTAAACTTTGTAATAGCAGTTTATGATTAAGTGTGTGAAAAAGTGCTTTTGTGGATGAGGTGCGAGGTTTAAAGCTAGAGAACAGCAATGAGTGCACAAAAGCCTTTCACACATGTGTATCATACATTATTTTATATACGAAGCATGTTAAAATACTGTTGAATCTACCAAGTTGAATCTACTGTTGAATCTACAAATAATTTTTTCTTACCGATAATATTTAAAAACTGTTTTATAATACTTCAAATCACTGACACAATGACGTTAGAATTTTCATGGCATCCGTGGCAAAAGTTGCTAACTAGCTAAAATGCACAGTAATGTGAACACTATTTGGTCGTTGTTGATGTGATCTAGGTTAAGTTAGTTCTTTTCTAGATTAGTTTAAGTTATATTAGAGCCAAGCTAATAGTATATAAGTATATAAGAGCCAATTAAGTTATATATATATATATATATATATATATATATATATATATATATATATATATAAGTTATATTAGAGACAACTAAATCCAGACTGCGAGACTGAGACTTCTTTATTCAAAATAAAAATAAATTCTTCTTCTTTTATGACCACATATGATCACTTTAGTTAGTCCATTAACTAAGTCTTTTTGTGGGGATTGTTCGAGCCTTGCGGTCCTCCCAGTACTTTTTCATGCGTTTTGATTTTCGTGCCCGTTCTTCAATAGACCTTTTTATAGTTGAATTTTTTTTGTGCGCATGTGTCAAATTCCGCCTGTTATACGTCAAAAAGTGCCCGAAGTTGTTGACGTATAAATAAATATGTGCCCGAAACTTTCATATTCCCGCCTATCAAACTTGGCGGATGCGCATGCGCTTAACCAACCACAAACTGGTCTATTATGATATATAATATCCGTGTTGTGAATTTCTTCTTTGTGAGTTCGAAGCGGAGATTCGTGTCCTTGATTTCTTGGTTTAATTTTATATTGTACGTGGTGTCTTCTGGTGTAAGCACAATTTCTGTCTGATCCTCTCTTATTTCTCTGATTCATCTGCACCCTGTTATGGTATTTTTGAAGTTGAGATTGTATTGTACCTGTAATTTCAGAAGTTTCGAATCTTGCATTTTCATTACAAGTCCAAATCCAAACCAAAGAACCCCAGTCTCCTTGTAGTCCTTTGTACTGGGTTTTAGCTCTTTTTGCTAGACTTTGTTGGGCACTATCCGCCCAACCCGTCTTTCCGGTATCTTTCTGGTATATTTTATTGATGCACGTTCTTCCAATTCTTCTTTCGATGTCCTGAAGTTTGTCGGTCTTCGATTGTTAATTAAAGTGAAACAGTGTTTCTGCTGCATATGTGGCAAGTCTGGTCTAGTCTTGTCTAGTCTTGTCCAGTCTTGTCCAGTCTTGTCCAGTCTTGTCCAGTCTTGTCCAGTCTTGTCTAGTCGTGTCCAGTCTTGTCCGGTCTTGTCCAGTCTTGCCCAGTCTTGTCCAGTCTTGTCCAGTATTGTCCAGTCTTGTCCAGTCTTGTCCATTCTTATCCAGTCTTGTCCAGTTTGTCCAGTCTTGTCCAGTCTTGTCTAGTCTTGTCCAGTCTTGTCCAGTCTTGTCCAGTCTTGTCCAGTCTGGTCTAGTCTTGTCTAGTCTTGTCCAGTCTTGTCAAGTCTTGTTAAGTCTTGCCTAGTTTTGTCTTGTCTAGTCTTGCCTAGTCTTGTCTAGTCTTGTCTAGTGTAATATTGAAACAAACAAATACGTATTGTATTAAGAAAATAAAATTAAAAACATTTATATTTATAAATAAAGGTTTGTTTGTAAAAATCGTATTAACAATACATGTAAAAGAAATGCAACGATGTGTGTAAATAAATGTGGATCGGTCGTTCGTTTGTGTAGTTTTTGTGAGTCTACATGTTAAAAACACATTTTTTGGTTCTCGGAATCCGAACGTATGGATGATAAAAAATCGCTTGGAATTAAAGGCATTGAATTTTTTTGTGGACCGAGAGAAAATTAGTTTAGTAATGTGTGCGCTTTAGTGTGGTGAAGTTTGTGTAGTGTGGTGATTCTTTGTGTGGTGTGGTGATTCTTCTCGATCAAGGTAAGATTTTCAAAACTAATAACCTATAAATAGTAATCAATCATTTTATAACATGCAAGTAAATGCAAATAATAAATTTAAACAAGTTTTATTAATACATAAAACCTGCAATTTATTGTTTATTATGTTTCTTGTTTCAATTTTAATAAACTATATTAATGTTTTAAAGAAAGTATAAAGATTCTTCTTGATCCATGTAACATTGTTACTTAGAATTATGATAATTTACTTAGAATTATAATAACTTACTTATAATTATAATAACTTACTTATAATTATAATTACTTAGAATTACATATTCCGTAATGACTGAAAAGTAAATGTAAATACTCAACTTAAACAAGATGTCACTGTAAATTGAAAGAAAATGCTATTCTTATATTTCTCCTTAATTTCTTGTTCCTTAGTTTCTTGTTTCCATATCATAATCACAAAACATATTTTAAGAGTATGCTTACAAAAAGAATAGGGGACTAACATGTTTTCAATAAACTGACAGACCAAGTAAATTTCTGCAAAGAGACAAGAAAAGGCTACACAAGTCCAAACAAGAGTAAAGAATTAAATATAGGGTGAAACTAAACTAATTACAGATACTTTTATACCAACATATTACGGCGAAACACAGCTTGAATATATAAATATATTATTCAACTTTTCCGAAGTTCTATAATATTAATAAACCTTTTTAGGACTATAAAACAAATCTCCTGTTGAAAGACAACAGCTATTTGTGTTATTCACTAGGATTCAGTTCACTTCCGTGACACTAAAACAAGCCACTAGATCAATAACATTGTTTCATTGAAAGATCAGATCTTTCTCTTTAACCCAAAGTTTTATTTATCTAGTGTCTTGTTTAGTGTCACGGAAGTGAACTGAATCCTAGTGAATAACACAAATAGCTGTTGTCTTTCAACAGGAGATTTGTTTTATAGTCCTAAAAAGACTTAAGAATATTATAGAGATTCGAAAAGGTTGAATATATTCATATATTCAAGCTATGCTCCGCTGATGAGTTGATTTTATTTTTGCGCTTGTGGATAGGCACTTTTTTCTGTAGATGTCTCAAGTTAGTTTTTGCGCTTTAGACCCTGTCGGAGAATAATCCACCCTACAGTCTACTAAAAACTGTACAATAAATTGCCAAAAGAGTTCAAAGTGATGCAAATAAAAAAATTAAGAAGAAGAACAATTGTACCGGTATATTCGGGAAATTGAACCTTATAATATGGACGAATACTGCTCCTCGGTGGCGTAGCCTCATTAATAAAGAAACCGATTTATTGTAAATAAACTCGTTAATTTTGTTTGAATAATTTTTCTATTATTAATCTTCTTTTATGTTTGAAGTTTATCTGTAAATATTTATTTTCATTTTCACTACTATTTTATGATTAGTATTATTTTTTGTTGATTCTTCTTCTTGACACATTTCATTTAGTTTCTTGTATTCTTCACATTGGAACCTATTTAATGAAATAAATATATATTTGATTTGATATTGAGTAATATTCCTACATAAAGACGACTATTTATTTAGAAATGTACATAGGTAATTCATAGACTACTATCTTACGTATTTTCTTCTTGTGCACAAGCAAATTTTGCTGAAATGTAGATCAGTATCAATATACGATCAATATCAAAATCAATATTTTATTTAATGTTATCTAAAAATAATTATGTTTAGTTTTAATTATATACCTATGAACGTTTAAGTGGCATAAATTGAATGGAAAAATTCACTGTGTTTTTAACAGACTAACCAACGTACGATTTTCTCAAAAAAAAAGTTTAATGAGGCCATGGGCACATCCATGGCCTCATTGGTCCAATAATTTTTACTTTGTGATGTTATTTGTAACAGATTGCTTGCTTTACTGGAGTCATCTGTCAAACGGTTAATAATCGATTTTTAATGTTATTCATCTCTGAAAATAATCACTTGCCGGCACAGGTAGATATCAAAATTTGTTTAAAATATCACGAGACATTTAAATATGTCTTGAGATGAATTTCATGTTTCCAGAATTTTGTTACTGGCATTTGTACTTATATTTCTTGACAATCTTTCTATTCCAATTAATTTCAACACTTTCCTTGTTTCAATAAATTTTTGAGTCCATATTGAACTAGACTGGAAATCAATCAGCTGTATTTCAAATTCTTCAAATTCCAACCAATCGAATTGGGACAAGTTTATTAAATGAAATCTCATCATGGTACATAATAAACTTGAGTGTTAATTCTTTGGATTGAGAAAATCTCGCTGAAAACCAGAAATATATTCTTCAAAAACTTTTTATTCGCCTGGTTTCTCATTTTTATCTAAATCGTTGATATTTCTCTTCAATTTTGGGAAATACTTGTAGTTTTTTTATTTTAATATCGTTGCTGATAACCCGAAGTTTAGCTTATGACGATAATTCTTTTATTTGTGCCTTGAAGCTTTACCATAAATTCATTGAAATGTTAGCATACGCCTGTAAAAAACATCAATTATGAAAGCCACATGACATCTAACAACTGCTGGTATTGTTCAATTTCTCCCTCATTATGCAGATCATTCCGTAGCGTAGGATCACCCGCCTTCGTTCGTAATATAACACTTCATACTGAACTTTGTTATTTTCAGCTAAAATGCAAATTGTTTTATTCGATGGCGTGCCTAAAATATTCTGCCGCGTGCCATCAATTATACGCGTGCCATCGGTTCGCCATCCCTGCTCTAGGAGATTTAGTTGCGAGCCTTTGTTGCATTGCAAGATTTTTAGATTATCTATTTCTAGGAATTTATTATTAAATTCGAGACAATGGTTTGAAAAAGAACTATAGTGTCTTTTTTCTGAAGAAAAGCGCGAGAAAGTTCTGAAAACCCTGTTGAAAATCTTCGTCCTGTCTGACCTATGCACACGCTATTGCATTCGGAACAATGAATTTCGTATACGCCGGATTATTTTAGGGGGTTAATCAAAATTACTTCAAATTTAATTACAGATACTATTAGCAAACATCAGGTCTAGCAATGGGATCGCCATTGAGTCCCCTTTTAGCCGATCTATTCATGTCAACTCTCGAAGAAAAAAATTTCAAACTAGATTTCTCCAGAAAACATGTTTCAGTTTGGTATAGATATGCAGATCTTAATAGCGTGTTTTAGTGGTACAGCACGTCAATTAGACCAATTTCTCAACCTAATAAACAACGCTCATCCAAAAATTAAATTAACCATCGAGGTAGATACAGACAACAAAATAAACTTCTTAGACTTTACATTGATTTACAAAAACATCAAAATAGAATTTGATATATATATATATATATATATATATATATATATATATATATATATATATATATATATATATATAAAATACCCATCAATATTAACTCTACAATCCCGTATTCATCATATCACCCGATAATACACAAATTAGCTGCCTAGCATTCAATGATACATCGAGCCTTTTCAATCCCCCTTACCTCAGAAAAGGGAATCAAAGAGTTAAATACCATCATTTCAATCGCTACAGAGAATAGTTTCCCAACAAAACTCATCCAAAACATTATTAATAATAAACGAACCCAGTTCACAATGGCCCAAATATATCCAAAAACCTCAAATTCACACAAAACTTTCATATCCCTGACATATTTTGGCAAAACAAGCGAACACAAAAATCTTCAAGTGGCATTTAAACCCTCCTCAAAGTTGTCCAAAATATTGTTTAATTCCAAAGACAAAATCGACCCCTTCAAAACATACGGCGTATACGACATTCATTGTTCCGAATGGAATAGTGTGTATATAGGTCAACCAGGTGGAAGTTTTTCAACACGGTTTTCAGAACATTCTCGCGCTTTTCGTCCGAATAGAGACACTAGTTCTTTTTCAAACGATTGTCTCGAATGCAATTATAAATTCCCACAAAGAGACAATCTAAAAATCTTGCATAATTGCAACAAAGGCCCGAAACTAAATCTCCTAGAGTCATTAGATAGTTTCAAAAAAACCCATAATGCCTCAGTTAATCTCCTAAACGACCAAACCGACATAATCTTTTCCCATGTTTTTAATCTCACCCAATCTCAAACTGATAAGTCCTCATCTACGGACAGACCCCACCACCCTCCCCACCAAAACTATAAAGGTATATATTCAACCTCTTCAATAAGTCACGTGGAAATAACCTTCAAATGTCTAAAGTCGAGTTGTGATATGTGTAGAAATGTATATAACCGTGTATAATTAGTTATATAACATTTTTACATCTTATAAGTGTGGTTAAAACATAGTAAATTTTTCAATGTAAGTATGAATTACTACGTAGTAACTGTCACAACCGTCCTATTCTTTAAATGGCATGTTTTTTTTTTAAATTTCTTTTATTTAAAATAAAAAATTAAAATTTAAGAGATTTAAGGAAACAGCGCTTTATTTTGACTAGAACTTTAGTAAGATGTAAATTTGACTTGTGAAATCTGAGCTTTGTTACAAAATCAACTTATTATTCGAAAATGAATTACTTATAGTATATTTAATTGCATATATTAATTAATATAGGTAGATGCAGAAGTATAAACTATCATATATAGTTTAATAAAAGCAGCTTTAAAATGAATATCCTAAAGCGATTGAAACAAACACGCTATATGTGTTAATAAGCGTTACGAAATTAGTGTAATTTAAAAGTTATTCCGCTATTAAAATGATCATAATTTTAACTAAAACTTTGTATTTGTGGACGCTTATTAAAAATTACAGCTAATTTAAATTGATAGTGGGCACACAGCCAGAACATTTTATTGAATATATATTTCAACTAACCTAAGTGCTCAACACTGCGACACAAAAATAATTTGATTAATACATGTGAATTTGTTAGCGAGTTAATTATAATGCATGGGATTAGTAGTTAGTTAGTGTTTATTGTCATTAGCTAGTTATAATGTGTTGTAGATATTTCAGTGGACACATACATTTATTTATTTACGTTTGAAGTAGAAACGGAAATAATTAATAGGCATTGGCTGTGAAATGATATCGAAGTTAATAAATATATAACAGAATAAGCTAAACGTGTGTTGAAGTTAAAAGCGTCCGTCCCAGGAGTCTGACCCTCGCTTTTAGTAACCAATCACATCCTAATACGTTTATAGCGGCGATAAAAGCTCTCTTTTATCAAATATGAATGACTCAATATGACCGAGTACACTTTACAAACTTATATAAACTTGTGTACTATATCTTAGAGACTATGTAGACTCAATCTTGTCGTTCTCAAGTAGATGGACCTCCCATGTCTCTACCAAGTAATCATCTCGTAAATATCTCTTGGAAACTAAACTAATATTATGGAACAATTCCGCAACAAATCAATGTTTCAACGACCGCACGCTTATGTATTTGCCGTATAAATTTAAATATATTCACTATTGTTCCCACTGTATACTCGTGGGCCCTGTAACTATTTACATAATTCTATATTAAACTTATATAAATAATAAATAAATTCGAACAAACTGAACGCGAATCGCGATATAAAAAAAACTTGTTTAAGTAATAAGTTTATATTTAATTCTTTTAACGACAAAAATAATCTGCTCCGCCTAGTCTAGACTATTCCATTTGTTCCAATCTGCATACCGTATTTAATTACCGAAACTAATTGATCAAAATCCAACTTAGTATTTTGACACAATACAAGTATTAACTAATTTTGTTTTTCTATTTTACTTTAAACTGATTAAAAGCGAAATATAGCTTAAATATTCAAGCTGTTCGTAGCTCTATAATATTAAGTCTTATTAATACTACAAAACAAATCTCATGTTGAAACAATTACTTATATAGCTAACACCACGCAGACTATTGAATTATACAACATATATTTGCATGTCATTACTAGCCCCCAGTCCACTTTCATGGCACTAAACGAGTAATAGATACATGACATTGCTTTTAAGATCATATCTTTTTATTTAACTTAATTTTAACGCATCAGTGCAGCTTTGCTGTTTGGACTTATAAGTTGGAATACACTTACTTAAACGCCTCGTGTCTGAATGGCGAGGTTAGGTTTTAATTTGACATTTACAGAGCGTCAAATTAAAACCTAACCTATTCAGGCACGATGCGGTCAAGTAAGTATTGCAATTTATAATTCAAAACAGCAACAACATGAGATATGCTTTGTAGTCTTAATAAGACTTATTATATTATAATTATATTATAGAACTACGAATAGGTTGAATATATTTATATATTCAAGCTATATTTCGTTATTAATAAGTTTATATAATTATCTATAATTAGTATGGTTTCAGCAATAGTCAATTATTACTCTTATTTTTATTATAAATAACTATAGGGTTTATATTATAAAATAAAGTTAAAAAAGTTAAAGTTTAATAAAGTTCCCATTCTCTAACTATATTATATTAATAGGGGTAAAAGTGATGCTATAGAGAAGCTGTTATTGCGAAATATTCAATACAAAAGGCTATCGGCCAGAAGGTTTTTCTGCTCTCCTGTGTATCAATTTTCTCAAAAAAATCAGTTTTTAATAGAAATTAATTTCCGAGTTAAATATAGCTTTGAGGTCTCAGATTAAAAGCTACGTATGTTTTATATTTATTAATGTCGGCTGCCATTTCAACGAAATTCGCATTCATATCAAATATAAATTATCATTTAATAACCAGATCTATTGTATCGACCCAGGTTCGAGATAGATTCGGTTCCTTTATAAAATGTTTGCAAGTGTTGTCCACTCAAGGAGCACGAGGAAGGATGTTAATTATATTTACGCAATTTAAAATTGCGCAGGAGTGGGACGGATAATAAATTTAAACCGTTGATATAATTATCAGCATGTCAATATTTATCAAAGACGTTATGCCCTGTTCTAATTAAATGACTAATGACGAAAGCCGACTATTATTAAGGACGGTCGGCTTGCCGAGCGCCAAAATGAAACTTGGTCGACGCGCTACGCCACAGACAACTTTCCTCATTTTTTAACAAAACGGAAAACGTCCGCTTTACATAAATGCAATTGTTTCTTTCCTCATTCGGTACTAATTGCTACAACTAATTATACACAATCATTTCTCGAGTCAACATTCATTGTCGCATAAAAACTATTATCACAATACCAATTACTCCTATTTATTATCCTGTAGCAATGCAATTTGAATTTCACATTAAATTATTTCAATAAAACTAAGTATGTGATTTGTTTCATGTGATCGCTTGAAACAAATCACATAATTAGCTTTATTCAAATAATTTAAAATGTCGTTTCATATACAGTCAAACTTCCCTAAGTCGAATTACCATAGTTCATGAAAAAAATTCGAGTTATAGAAATACATAACATAGAAATAAATATAAAATGAGTAAAATACAGTATACACAATTTATTCTAGGTAAATACATATGTACATATGTATAAACAAGAAACAAAAAAGAAATATGTTTATTAATATGATATAATTATAATTAATTAAAAATAATATTAATTATATATATTTTTTTAAAGTCAGTAATTTTTAATTGTTTTCTATAATATATAGCACCTTGTGGATGATCTTCGATTATATCGTTCCTTTTTGGTTTACCGATTCTCGGGAGAATAATATCCTGTCGTAATCGTCCTAAAGCATACCCGCTGGTAAATTCTTAATTTTGCTTTATTCGAGTTTTTGGTGATCATAAAATATGAAAAATAAAATGTTTGGTAATCTGTCCGAAGATTACAATATCGACGGTTTATGGTAGGCAATATTCGGCGTTATAAATTTTAAAATACACGGCGGTTCAAAAATTGGAGTTATAGAGTATATTTTGTATGTAAAATTTTGCCATTGTTCTAATTTTTACTACGAGTTATGGAAAAATTGGAGTTAAGGAAAATTCGAGTTATGGAAGTTAATTTATATGTAAAATGCTATCTAAACGTATGAATTTTAAAAAGAATACAAGTTATAGAAAAATTGGAGTTACAGAAGTTCGAGTTATGGAAGATCGACTGTAGTTAAGGCTAAAA
Source organism: Phosphuga atrata (assembly GCA_944588485.1). Taxonomy (NCBI): domain Eukaryota; kingdom Metazoa; phylum Arthropoda; class Insecta; order Coleoptera; family Silphidae; genus Phosphuga; species Phosphuga atrata. The sequence goes on along the minus strand of OX155896.1, from coordinate 7,665,691 downwards.
CAATTAACTCTTGAATTTCACATTCTGAAAAGAAAATCTTTTGACCTAATACACATAAAAATGTATAATATATGAACGCACAAGGCAAGGCAAGTTAAGTCTGAACCCTAAAATATAAGACGAATACTTCTTGCCAATTTATATTATTTTGGACTACACACGCCTTATTGGTACACGGAGCTGACGAGACAGCCCTATATCACTCAAAAAGACACAGCTCAAATGTGTGAATACCCATAGGTGACGAACCAACAGGCTACAACATCAAAAGCCAACCTACCACTAAGCTTGTCCACTCTATTTTAGAGAGGACTGCTCAAGGAGGAAAACGCACACGAATCAAGTGGACTCGTGAAATGAATGTTGAAATTGCAAGAGCCTACTACCGACCCACCAAGTGCAGTGATAGTAGACCACCTGGATATAGACAACTGCTACATTCAGAATTTAACAAAATAAGACCAGATGTAGCAATGTCTGAACAAAACGTAAGTAATCGTTGGAATACAATAAAAAAGAACGGCTACTTGACAGATGCTGAAATGCAAACATTCTAGAGATAAGTTAGGTTTGAGCTATAGCAAGCTGCGCTCAACGATGATATCAACCTCAAGTAACCCGAAAACATACCAATCCCCAATCCCGTCCTAATTATACCTCAGGAAGCAGAAGAAATAAACCAAAACCTGATAGATGGAACACCTCAAGAAAACACCGAATTGAAAAACCGATTCTATAGTCTCATAGAGTTTAATAGAGATGCTGATCCATCCAGCAGACCAAGAATACCTAAGCTAGACAAGCCCAGAAAATCATCAAGAAATCTGGTAATGGTTAATACTACTAATATCCTAAATGAGCACCTGAAAAACAAAGAACACATCAACGAAATACAAGTGGCTATCTACTAGGCTACCGTTACAATTATCGAAATAAATGGACAAAGGACATTCCAACAAGAAAATTGCATGAAATCAACTAAGCATGGAAATGGAGACTGGAAAAGTGTATTGATCAAATCAGATCAAAGGCGGATCTGCTTGATCAATGGCTTGCAGGAAAAAGATCCCGGAAGATGAAGAGGAAAGTTATTTGACTGTGTGTGGTATCAAAAATTGATCTGGACCGAACTAATGCTCAACAACAACTATTGGAATTGAAAGACACTTACAGGCAAAAAGCTAAGGTAAAGGGTGCAGGACTGCGACGATACAATGAAGCAACCCAGCGAAAGGATCAAAATGCAAATTACTCTAAAAACTAACGTTCGTTCTTTAGGCAGCTGGAAAGTAAAACGGATAACAACTGTCTTGGGACTGAGGTCAACTATGCTGACTTTAGGGATTACTGGAAGTTATCTGGTGTAGAAATAAACATTTCAATGCTGAGTCTCAATGCATCTGTAAAGCTGCTGAAAAATACAGGGAACTGCCGGAAGTGCCACACGCCGGGTTCTTGGAGCAAGATGTCATCGGTGCTGTTAAACGAACCAGCAACTGGAAATCTTCGGGTCCAGACGAAATCCTAAACTTCTGTATAAAAGACTACCAGCGACACACAAACCGCTGGAGCGTGGCTTCACAGCTATATTGAAGGACCCAAACAGAGCCCCGGATTGGCTGACTAAAGTAATTAAGCACTTATTACATAAAAAATGTGAAATAAATGACCCACGGCCATAGAAAAAACAACCCCACGGAAAAACTATAGACCGATTAATTGTCTATCAGTATTTTATAAGCTCCTAACTTAATTAACTGTATTAAATTAACTGTAATATTCGATAAAATATAAAAACATTGTGAACCGAATGGGATCATCGCAGAAGAACAAAATGTATCAGGAAGACCCTCGGCTGCAAACATCAACTAACACTAGATGCAGTAGAGCTGACACAAGCCCACATTAAGCGCGGCATTGGCTTGGCTTATATTGATTACGCAAAAGCTTTTGACAGCGTCCCTCATGACTGGCGGGTCCTTGATATATACAAGATCGAGCACCGAACATTAAGCACCTCTTGGCTAGTATGATGAAAACATGGAGAACTCGATTGATGATCAATGAACAAGAAGCAGGAAGGATTAAAATTAAAAATGCGATTTTTCAGACACACTATCTCCGTTCTGGTTTTGCCTAGCTTTGAATCCACTTTTAGACCTACTCAAGAACACAAGGATTGGATATACCATCACTAGAAATGTTGCAAAAAAGACTAAACCACCTACTGCTGATGGACGATCTCAAATTTAATGCTGAAAACTTTCATAAGCTTAGGATCCTTCTCAGAACAGTCGAAACGTTCAGCAGAGATATCAAATTGTCATTCGGGCTAGACAAATGCGGAATCATTATTATCAAAAAAGGCGCAGTCAATAATGATGGGGATGGATCTCATGGGATTTGTGAGCTCGGGGATAGCTCCGTTTATAAATTTCTGGGAGTATCGCAAAACACGTGATACAAAAAACCTTTGACAAAAAACTACAACACCAAGTTAACAGGCAAACGTATAGTTGACTCCATCAATACCGGTACCCAAGAAAATATGAATACCTGGCAATAGATATGAAAAACCCTAGTAATATCTGCAGAGGCAGTTGTAACACCCAACTATTTAAGCAACTTGACTGGTTGCGAAATTCTGGCAAAATCTCAAATGGTCTATGTTAGATACTTGTCAAATATTGTATAGTGTGACATCTATAGTGACGTAGTGTCACAAGTATAGGGTATGTATTCCAGAATAGGGTCGGTTCCGAGTTTTGTGACTGCCAGGTTTCTACCTGGTATAACTGTTGATAACCATCTTCCAAGGTGTACTACTAAGTGCTAGAAGCTAAAACCAAGCCTTTACGTTGTCTTAAAAAATACCCTGATTTTTGTGATAAAAGAATCAGAATGTGAAGTTAGAAAAATATTTGATACAATCATTATAACTTATTCCAGTTGAACACAGCTTAAATATATAAATATATTCTTAAGTCTTTTTAAGACTATAAAACAAATCGCATGTTGAGAGACAACTAATATTTGTGTTATTCACTTGGATTCTTCAAAAACTTCAAAAAATCAGATCTTTTTGTGTGACCCAAAGTGAATAGCCATCTGCAGACGCGTTTCGAGATATATCTTTCATCCGTGCATCATCATCCTTATGAATTGTAAACTCTGGTTTTTTGCATGATTCTTCTCCCAGCATGATTTGGCTTCGAGTGGGGCTAAACACACTCGAAGCCAAATCATGCTGGGAGACAGAATTTTCGTTATTTTCCTCCTCAGGCGGCAATTCACATTCTGAATCTGATCTACAACTTTCTTCTAAAATATGATCCGTCCCCTATCAGACTCCACATCGCAACATTCATCGTTAGGTAAATTTTCATCGTCTAACAGATCTTCCAACCACCTCTCAATATTCTCTCTATCAGCCTTTTAAGTCCCAGATCACTTCCAGCCCGCTGCTGGACACCGGCTCTCTTATCTGCCACATATCCAACCTTAGCACTAAGATTTGAATAGGGAGACCTAGCGATTTAACATCGAATCCGAACGACAAATTTCCAGAGAAGGTGTTAGGTAGTTAAGACCCCACGTTTGCCTAATTGGATAAGCGGATTGGGGAATTGATTGTGATGGGTTGCAGCAATTAGTTTTTAATTGCTGCTTTTAGTATTGTGTGGGATTCGAACCCATGCTGTCTGACTCAAGAGCCAAGTGCTTAGCTATCTGAGCCACCACCACACCTCGCTCAATATTAATCTCATCATTAAAATCCTTTTTAACTAAAACAAAAAAAAATAAAAACTAATATTAGAAAGTCACCTAAACACCTGACATACGTCTCTAGGACCCAAAGTAACAGTAATTTGCCCATCTGGGACAATCGGGCACACGTCCGGCATCTACAAGCGGTTGCGCGGCACTGAGGGGAACTGACGTAGGGAAAAGGTACAGGAACGCACAAGTTCGTACGCGACTCGGGCGCAAAAATATTCGTGGTTTTATATGCGACGGGATCTGTGATACGTGTGGCAGATAGTTGAAGGTAGGCATCCACAGTTTCGCATCGTACGTATCGGACGCATCGCATCAAACGGATCGTAGTATTCTTTCTATAGAAAGTAATACAAGTGCGTCCACTGTTCCGCATCGTACGGATCGTACAAATCTACCCGTCGGCAATGTCGATGCTCCGAGGGGCAACTTTTACGATGCGTGCCGATGACGTCATACGGAATGCCGATCAGTGGACGGACTCCGCGCGATATATAGAGATATATGATTTAAAAACCCTAATTATTCGATGCAACATAGAAGGGACAATATCTGGAAGGAAGTTTCATCTACCAAAATCCGAATGAAAGTGGCGTTGGCAATCCGATTGCTGGTAGTTGCGTCGGCAAATCGCGATTGCTGCGGATACTGTGGACGCACTGTAAAAAACGTTTCCGTTTGATGCAATGCGTCAGATGCGTACGATGCGAAACTGTGGACGCCTACCGTAAGGGTTAACCGAACAAACCAAGATATTTATACGATTCGTATTGCATTAATACGTTATAAAATCGTTTCTTTCATAGAATATTGTATACACATTCTGTTTAAGTGTCCTAAAACAATATTTTGAATATTTATCTGATATTATTAATATTTATCTTTGATATTTGTCCAGATTTTTTTCCTCTCTTTCAGGAAAACAATTCAACATTTTCAAACAATTCAACAAGCAGTAGATAAACAAAAATATGTTTTTTGGAGCTCTCGCATTACTCTATTATTTTATTTAGTTTTTGAGCAAATATTGATTGACAATTATTGGTTCAAATGAATATGGAATTTTGTGTTGTTTTATAAATAATATAGACTACTGTGAAAGTTCCAAAGTAATAATTAATTAGAAGTAAAAACAATAACGAGTTTATTAGAAATATTGGATTGAATTTGCAGGAAACATTAAAATAACAGAGAAAGTAAAAACCAGGTTTGTACGAAAGAAGAAACTAAATCGAGAATATTGACCACACATGATTAGATAAAGAAAAGTTGCCGTCAGGTATACATACACAAGTCTACGCAGTTTTTCCTGATATTAGTCAATTAATATACTACACTGTCAAACATTCACAGACAGACTTAGCAAACTAATTAAAGAAATATTAGCAGACTCTTTCATTATAAATTGGACAAGACAAGACAGATAAGAATAGACTAACAATACTAGACAAACACGACTAAATAGAGAAGACTGTACACATATGACTATACAGAGAAGACTAGACGGTTATTTCTAAACTGACAAGACTAAACAGGCCACATTTAACAGAGAATAATACAGAGGCAAAACAAGACAAAAGAATAAACAAACCTAACTAAAGTGCTGGCCCGCCGGGACGGGGTGTGCATGGCGTGCACTGCACAAGGGCGCCACTTTCAAGGGGGTGGCAAATGTAGAAATGTCCTTAATGAACATATTGTCATAATTCGAATATTTGTACTTGTTTTTATTTTGTTTTTACAACATCTATTGAACTACATGGAAAACAAAGGCAAAAGTTTTATGCACGTGAAGAATTCCCTTTTCTACCATACCGGGCGATTGTTTTACGTACAATAGTACAGTACCTATAGCTCGTGGAAAGCGGAATCTCTAAAGAGGGGGCAGCATTGTCAGTTTTGCACGCGGGCAAGGATGAAGCGCAGAGCGGCGGGTCTGCTAAAGTGACAAGTCTAAACAGAAAAGACTAGATAGACAAAGTCAGGTAGACTAAACTAACAATATACAGACTAGACTATACAGAAAACCTAGAAAAGAAGGCTTTTTCACAAATTCCTCTGCGACCTTGGTTCGAATTAATAATGAATATGCATTCAAACACGGGTACATGGATACATATACAATATTAGACTGGTTAATATTTAAACTGGGGATTATCACTAACATGAAATAATCATCAAGAAACTTATAAAAAAACAAGGAAGGGTTCAATTTCCCCTAATATTTGTCTTCACACTGATATATATATATAAATTACTTGGTTTATTAATAATCTAGTAGGTATCTAACATTCGTGATGGCGGAAGGAACTAAAGAAAAGTCTGGAAGAGATATAGACGGGCTATTGAATTGACCGAGAAAACAACAGCTGAAAATTGTAAATGTTGAAAATGTAAGTTGAAAATGTAAGAGTTCGACGGAGCATTTGTTGTGCGGCGAATCTTAAGTGCAAAAACCCCAACGTAATACACCAAGCAATAAAATTCAATGGCCGAAGTAAATGGGAGTAATGGTTTAGTCCAATGCATTCAAATAAAATTGTCGCGATTATGTAGGCCACATTAGACACACAAGTAGATGAAATATTTGCTTGTGTAAAACTAGTATAGTGTCTAACAGTGTTGGGCATAATTCAATTAATTTTTTAATTGTAGAATCAAACAAGTACAATTTTAATTGCAACTAAATCAATTGCAATTAATTTAATTCAATTAAGTGTTGCAATTAAATCTATTAATTGTGTTTTACAAATAATTTAATTGCAATTAAAATTTTAATTGTAAGTTACAATTAACTTATTCATCAATTGTTTATTATAACAATTAAAACTATTTAATGAATGTAAAAACAATAGGGAAAGATGGTCGTTCTGAATCCTCCACCTCCATTTCCGGCCCACCACGACCCCACTTCCAGTTTCCACCCCACTTCCGGTTCCCACCCCACATCCGGTTCCCACCACCACTTCCGGTTCTAAGTCGCACTTCCGGTTCCCACCCCATTTCCATTTCCTACCCCAACTTCCGGTTCCCACACTCACTTTTGGTTCCCACCCTAACTTCCGGTTTCCACCCTCACTTCCTGTTCCCACCTTCACTTCCGGTTCCCACCCTCACTACCGGTTTCCACCCTCACTTCCGGTTCCCACCCTCACTTCCGATTCCCACCCTCACTTCCGGTTCCCACCCTCATTTCCGGTTCCCACTCTCAATTCCGGTTCCGTAACCGGAAGTGAGAACGGGAAGTGGCTGAATTTTTTGAACCAGAAGTGGGGGTGGTAACCGGAAGTGGGGTGGAAACTCGGGGGTTGATGACCGGAAATGGAGGAGGAGGTGGATAACCAAACGAGCTGTCGCGTTGTAAAATCAAACTTTCCGCACTCTAATGTAAATAAATATTTCAGTTAAGCATTGTGGCAAGTGATGCAATGGAGTATAATAAACATATCTTCTAACCGACATTTATTAATTGTAAATTGTAATGGTAAAAATGCATCAATCAATTAACAATTAATTAATTGTAATTGCAAAATTATACAATTAACAATTAATTAATTGTTAATTGTGTTATCTTGCAACTACAATTAATTATTTTAATTGTTAGTTGCAATTAAATCTGGCAATTTAATTGTTAATTGTTTTCACAATTAATTTTTGCCCAACTAAGGTGTCTAAGAATAGAAGATTCGTGTTTTAATTTGCTTAAATTTTACTGTTCATTCAAATTAATTTGGTGAAATTAAATATTGTCGGTTTTCCTTATTTTGCATAAGGAATTTTATTAAATCCCTACACAGCGGCGGGGCTATGTTTGCATGGAAGAATCCTTTGGGAAATTTTTCCGGTAATTTATAGCTACCTGAGCAATTGATACATTGTGATTGCCGTAAACGTTGATTTTTTACTTTTCTTCCCACGTTTTAAAATAACAAATTTTCTTGTCAAAGTCAAATTCAATCTACAATGTTCATTTTATCTGACACACTTAAATATTCAACAATGGAGGTAATAGATTGATAAGTTAATTGAGAACAAGATAAGACTAGAAAGACAAGAATAGTAATCTAGTAGATACAGAGAGTGTATATATTAGACTCACGAAACTCGACGGATTAGACTAAATAGATCAGAGCAGATAGACTAATTTTGTATATGAATTTTTTGTTATATGAATCTAAAGACTAGACTAGACTTAACACAACTCGAGTTTTAACTCTTGAATGTAATTTTCAAGTGGGGATGTAATATTTTTACAAAAAACTTTGTTATATTTTTACAAAATTACAATTATTTTTTCAATTCATAGCTAGAAATTTATATAATCAGTGGTCTGCATATAGATTTCGTTAATCTCCGTCTTATTTGTTTTATCCTGGCAAACCAGTAATTTATGTCCAATCTGTTATTTATATCAGGTTTGTCTAAATATGTAATATTTAGTTTGATAAGTTTGGACTGTGTCCAATTAATTTCTTTGAACTATATCTTAACTCTTAGATAAAATTTAATTTTCAAATTTGTGCTTTGGGTAGTTGATTGTAATTTAAGAAGAAATCCGTATAAGTAAACAGATTAAATTTCCATGTTAGAATGGAAATACTAACAACAAACGCGCATATTCAATTAGAATTCGTCATAGTTTTAATAATCAGTGCGCCTGTTTCCCTGCTTAAATCCGCTTCATTTGAATGCTCCGGGTTAATCCCGGCTAACGTGATTACCACTAAAGGCGGCTGAATAATTTACGGGAAGATTTATATGTTTAGTTCTGTATCATCCAGCGGTTTCTCAGAAATTTCTATATAAGGACCACCGGAGGGCTGTTTGCCGTATATAGTACTTATCGAAAGGCCTGTAAGGGTGCGAGTATGCCATTGAGATAGGGACACAAAAGAGCTCCTCAACACCGACGAGGGCATCACATGTCAGAGACCTTCACCTGGCAAGTTCACACGGAGGCTCAACTTCACCTCAAACTGTATACATCCCGGTTTGGATTATAATTTAAAGCTCGTTAGTTGGATTACGAGGATATTAATTACTCGAACGTGTCAATGCCTACTGCTTCGATTGTTTAAAATAATTTCCTAATATTCGATAAAGCAACTTCGTTTTCGCATAACAAACAAATCTGCATTAATTTAAAAAAATGCATCCTTCCTATCACTACCCCACCCAGTCTAATCTTGTATGTCTAGTCCTCGCGTACTCTAGTCTTGCCTGTTGAGTCTTGTCTATCTAGTCATGTCTGTCTAGTCTTGTCTGTTTTGTCTTATCTGTCCAGTATTGTCTGTCTAAACTTGTCTCTTCAGTCAAATTCAAATTTCAAATATAGATTTATTTCTCGAATAATATTAACAATATAATATGTAAGAAAATTCAGAACAATACAAAAAAGAAAATAATTAATTGGACTTACGTATTAACGCCATCACCGCTATATTTTCAAATGCCGGCAATCAACACCTAAAATTTTTATGATAAATCATAAAATAAAACATTTTATTCAAAATTAAAACATTTTTAACACTCAAAATACTTTTACATTTACTCTACCTTTACTTCATACAAACCCCGGTTAGATTAGGTTGCCCGCCGCGAAACGGACAGATAAATCAAGGCAACGCGAACTCTCGATTCAATATATAGCGGTGGTGGCGTTAATACGTAAGTACCAAATAATACAGAAATTAATAACTTACACATCGGGTAGCGGGCAGCAGGTATGTTGCCAACTACCCTATCGAGGAAGACAGTCTTGTATTTCTAGTCTTACCTGTGTGTTCCCAAAAATAAAATAAAATAAATGTATATATCGATATGCCAATAACATTGTAATATCAAACCTATGTGAACTTCCAAAAACTTTCTGAATCTGCATTCATATACTCAGTGGGGAATAATAAGTATAGAACCGCATAAATTTTAGTCTTATTTCCCACACATATTTTTTTTCTTCTATATACTACCTATATTTAAATGAAATAGAATTGGTAAAACCAGCCTACCTTATAAATAATCATACAAACATATACTACGTTCCGTTTGTTTTAAGTTTAAATGAAATATAATCAATTTTGATTGTTGAAATTTACCTCAGTAATTTGTAGTGCATACATTAGCTAAGAATTTCAATGGAAATAATTGACTTGCATGAAGTAAATAAATGGTGAATACGAAGGAAGTAAAATCATAAGATTAGACTTCTTGTGTATGTCATGAAACTTCGAGTTGATAAACATCGGTGCGACTTCAGCTTGTGTAATATACTAACAAGATTTGACAAGCGAATGGATATGATTAAATCAGTTCGATTTGCTTCGTATATTTCCGTCACCCTCCTATCTTGAAATTCAAGTATATTATACAAGCAGTATCAAACAACACAGTGGTATTGAACAAAACAATGGTATTGAATCGTCAGTTGGAGCCAGACTTGCATAGGAAATAAAACTGGAACTAAACAAGTTAAAATACATTTCAGTTTAGAACTCTATCATAGTAGCTTTTTTATTATACGTATGTATACATACATACAGTATACATTTGTATGTATATAATGTAATAAACTTAACCCTTTCGCTGCTATGGACTGGAGCAGTTCAATTGATCTGACGCTCAGGTGCTATGGATTGTAATAGTAATAAACATAACATATATATTAATAAATATATACACTCTCATTGGAGCGTTGCGTTACCCTGAGTGAAAGATTCGACACTCACCTCTGTACCTAGAGTCTTATCGTTGGAAAGATGAATTTAAAATATTTCAAAGAATACCAAAAAATAATTGTAAGCTATGCGGATAGCCATATATTTATTTTTTAAATTTTGTATGTCTAGTCTTGTCTGAACTTGTCTAGTCATGTCTAATCTTGTCTAGGCTTGTTTAGTCTTGTCTCTTTCTTGTCTGTATCTAGTCTTGTCTCTTTCTTATCTTGGCTATGTAGTCTACTAGATTAAAATGTATTTAATTTAATGAATTCTCTACATCGCTAACTGAATTGGACTAGATGGATTAGACTGTGCTTTAAATGTTCCACTTGATTATTATAAATTAGTAGTCTACTTCAAGTTCAATATGAAGTTGCTGCAATTTGAAGTTGTCGCAATATGAAGCCGCAACATGAGGTTGTTTCTACATGAAGTTGTTGCAACATGGAGTTGTTTCAACGTGAATTCGAAAATGAAATGAGGATTCGAGATGAAAAAATATCTTCTCGTAGTTGAAACTATATAGTTTCGATGAAGTCGGTTCAACAAGAAGTTGTCGCAATACGAAGTCGCAACATAACTTTGTCGCAATATGAAGTTGTCGCAACGTGAAGTTGTTTTAACTTGAATTTGTTTCAGACAAGACTAGATAGACAAGTTTAAAAAAAAGTGGTTGGGGGAAGCTCTCACTAAACCCCCTATTCCACTTTGGCTTTTAGTATGTGCCACCCCAGTATCATATATTTTGCATTCATTCAGGGTAGGCAGCCCGGACGGTTAGTGAAAAACCGCGCTAGTTGTCGTCTCCCCGACCAGGATTCGAACCCGGGTCTCCCGCATTGAGATAGATAAGAGATTTAGATATTGATTTAGACGGACAAGACTTCACGGAAAAGTCTAGACAGACAAGACTGGGTAGATAAGACTAGACGGACAAGACTATACAGGCAAAGGATAGGATATACAAGACTAGGACAGACAAGACTAGGATAGACAACAGTAGGACATACATGACTGGTATATACAAGACTAGAACAGACAAGACTAGGACAGACAGGACTGAGACATACAAGACTAGTATAGACAAGATTAGAACATACAAGAGTAGGACAGACAAGACTAGGACAAAAAGAACTAGGACAGACAAGACTAGGACATATATCACTAGGGCAGACAAGACTAGGGCAGACAAGAATAGGACATACAAGTCTAGAACATACAAGACTAGGACAGTCAAGACTGGGATATGCAAGACTAGGACAGACAAGAGTAGAACATGCAAGACTATGACAGACAAGACTAGGTCAAACAAGAATAGGACACACAAGACTAGGACAGACAAGACTAGGATTGACAATACTATGACAGACAAGACTACCACAAACAAGACTAGTATACACAAGACTAGGACAGACAAGTCTAGGACAGACAAGACTAGGACAGACAAGACCAGGACAGACAAGACTAAGACATACAAGACCATCCAAGACTAGGGCGGACAAGACTAGGACATACAAGACTAGGACAGTCAAGACTGGGATATGAAAGACTAGGACAGATAAGAGTAGAACATACAAGACTATGACAGACAAGACTAGGATAAACAAGAATAGGACACACAAGACTAGGACATACAAGACTAGGACAGACAAGACTAGGCTATATAAGACTAGGACAGACAAAACTTGAACATACAAGACTAGGACAGTCAAGACTGGGATATGCAAGACGAGGACAGACAAGAGTAGAACATACAAGACTAGGACAGACAAAACTAATTGTAAGACAGACAAGTCTTGCACATACAAGACTAGGGCAGACAAGGACAAATAATACTGGGACATACAAGACTAGGACAAACAAGACTGTGACATACAAGACTAGGACATACAACACTAGGATATACAAGACTAAGACAGACAAACTAAAAAAAACAAGACTAGAACAGACAAGGGAAGGACAGACAAGACTGGGACAGACAGGACTAGAAAGACTAGACTAGAGACACAATACTACACAGACAAAACTAGACACACAATACTAGACAGATAGTAAGACTAGACAGACATGGCTAGACGGACAAGACTAAACGTGCAAATTATTTTGTCGTTTTCGTTCAATTTTGACATAAAACAAAAGTATTTCGCAAGGTTGTGGCGGTGAGGTGAGGTTGGAGGAGGCTCAGGTCCAAATAGGACTGTAGCGCCACGAAGAGAGAGAGATTTCGCAAAGTTTTTGTCTACTCAATTTAACAACAAAAAAAAATTATTTGAATTAAAATTTTGGTTTTTGAAAATTTGGTAATATTTTAAAATTATTTTGAAGTTTTCGTCCAATTTTGACACAAAACAAAAGAATTTTGCAAGGTTTGTCCATTCAAATCAACAAGAAACACAAATGTTGCGTCGAATACAGGTTTTTGGTTTTTGAAAATTTGGCAATATTTGCAAATTATTTTGACTTCACATCAGCTCAAAAAAGTAATTCTCAGCGAAAGGGTTAGCGACCTTAACCTAAAATTAATAATTAAACGAAGTGAAGTTTGAATGAATTGAAGAAAATGAAGTGAATAAATTAAGTGATGTTCTATTATAATTATACCAATTGCTTCGTCATCAAGATTAGTACCTGAAATGTTTAAATTAATTGTAGTTGCACGTCAGTTTTTCTACTTATTCACTATATTTGAGAATAAAAAATAAAAGAACTTTCTATACTCCCTGACGCCCTCTATTTCCGCCCCAGTCCCTTCATTAAGTTTAGAGATGGCCCTGATATTTCCGGACTATCCGGAACTGTTGGGAACCATTTGTGTCGGGGTGGGTGGGTGCCGCTAATCTTTTCGGACGAAGCACTTCGTATAATTATAATACAACTTCACTTAGGTGTGTTCGTTTAATTATTAATTATACTCGTGCGTTGTCGTCAAGGTTAATATCTGAGATGTTTAAACTACTAGTAGATTTTGAGAGTACAGCTTCAGGAAATATCCTCGAAATTAAATCATAGCATTGAATCAGTTTATTCATAATAATCTCCTAAAAGGATCCAAGAAGTTATCTACAGATTATCGCACTCACTCTAAATTTCTAAACTCACTCCCGTTCTAAAATTTTTCGATTATAGAATTTAAGTTACGCACGAAAGGTACCACTCCAGTCCGCAGTTCTCCTTATTTGGCGTAAATTTATTTTGATGCCGCCGCGTGGCGTGTACTATACGCTGAAAAGGTAGACACATCTATTCCACTGTCTTTTAGTGTGAATTTTACCCAACGGTTTAAGGTGTGGGTTAACACCTCCAGGTGCGGTTTCTTATGTCTTATAAAAAGAGTATTCGTATTACGGAGGTCCTCGGTCCTATTAATGTATTTACTTAAAGTAGTAGCCGGGCAAACTTATAACTTTTCTGGCTCAGATAGCTAAGCACTTGGCTCCTGAGTCAGATAGCTGAGGTTCAAATCCCACACAGAACAAAGCAGCAAACATTAAAAACTAATGACTGCAACCCATCACACTCAATTCCCCAATCCGGCTTTGATAACCGTGGGGTCTCAACTGCCTAACACCTTCTCTGGAAATTTGTTGTTCGGATTCGACGTTAAACTGTAGGTCCCCTATATTCTAATCTTAGTGCTTAGGTTGGATATGTGGCAGAGAAGAGGCCGGTGCCCCAAGAGTGGGGACATAGGCTGATGATGACAACTATAAAGGATATTGCTGCTCTATAGTTGTTTAGGGACTCGTACTCACCATCCTTCTTAAACAAATTAGTCAGAAACTCTTATATCTCGGGGATTGATGCCTCATACATAACGATTGCTCCCTCTTGACAATGACTAAACCATTTTTTCAAGCACACATCGTGCTGATTTAGGGAACTATCTGCTATCTGATATCAGATGCTATCATACTATTGATTGAATTTAATGGGACCTTCCTCCTTAGTAATCCTGTCCTGATAATAATCCAGCAGCCAGGGTAAGGTGGGGGTGCAGTATTCTGCTGCTAGCAAAAGGTGTAATAATAACATGTGATGAGAAGTATAATTAGTTTAGACACAAGAAGTTTTTGAAAAATGGGTACCATGGTTATGTGGCTCACAACGGTATAAAGACAAAACCTTATCTGAAATTATCTTTCTAATTGCTTTAGCACAATAGAGTATGGTGGAAAAACATAAAAATACATCATGCACTTTGTTGCCCTTCAAACAAGGAATGTACTTATTAAAGATAAAAAATGCTCGATAAACTCCCAGAAACTCTTCTTCTTCTGGTACCATGACCGTTCAACGATCGTTGGTTATCATATTGGCTGCCATGTTTACGATGATTGTTTTGTTGACAGCGGCTCGGAAAAGCTGAACCGTAGATTTCCAATACCACTGCCTCAAGTTCTTTAACCACGATGTTCTCCTTCTTCCTGGGCCCGCTGGCCTGGTATTTTTCCCTCTATAATAAGGTGTAGCATTTCATATTTTTCCGGCTACCTTATAAAATGACCAAAATATTCTAATTTTCGCCGTTTGATAGTTTTAACTATTTCCAGATCTTTTCCCATGCAATTAAGAACTCTGTTGTTGTTGACTTTGTCCGCCCAACTGATCTTTAGTAATCGTCGGTACAACCACATTTCAAATGGGTACACCCACATTTTGAATACATCATGATTGACGTCGCGACATCTTTGGATGAGAACATTAAGACCAAATAATGCACTTCTAGTTCCGAGGCCGTTCTTAAAACCGAATGTTCCCGACCCATTCCCCTAGCTTATATCCTGCATATATCCTGCTATATCCTACTATGCATTATATCCTGCTATGAATTACTCGCAGAAATATTTTTAACACATGGCTCATTAAACTAATTGTTCGACGGTCATTGCATCTAGTAGCTTTGCTCTTCTTTGGTATCATGACCAAAGTAGAATTTAGCCAATCGGACGGTAATATGCCGGTATCGTAGATAGAGTTAAACAACGTTGTAAGAGCTGTTATTCCTCTATCGCCTAGTAGCTTAAACATTTCCGTGCTCACTGGATCCGGTCCAGTCGCTTTCCTATTTTTTGCGAGTTTTATTGCTTGTTCTACCTCGCCTTTGGTAATTGTTGGACCTGGTGTAGCATCAATACCACATTCAGATCTTTCATCCTTAAAAAGCTCTGTAATATATTCCCTCCATCTGTCAAGTTGTAGGGCTACGTCTCTTATTTTGTTTCCATTTTTATCTTCCATATATGGAGTTGGACTCAGTCGATTACTGCCAGTAACATGTTTTATCCTCTCATGAACATTAAAGAGATCGTGCTTCAGCTAATAGTCCTTAATCTCTATACATTCTTTAGTATGCCATTCTGATTTTCTTTGCCTTTCTATACTTACACTTACGTCTTTGTTCCATAAGATCCAGAATGTCATCCGTCATCCAGATTTCCTTCTTCTTTTGTCTGGGTTCTCTCAATTCCCTGTATTGTGTTTCTTTCAGTATCTATCTGGTTCTGTTCCACATTGCTTCTATGCTACCCTGCTCTTTTTCGACGTCATACATATTTTCTTCTAAGATGCTTGTTATGTATCTTGTTATCAACTGTCAGCTGTCCCTATCTAGCGTGGTTGTTCTGTTGGGCTTTTTGATCTTTTTTAAATGCATTCTTACTATACCTAATAGAAGGCTATGGTCAATCTGATTTCTAACATTTTTTTCAGGTGAATCAGAAGGTGATCTCCATGTGTACAACCGTCGTTTTGCTAATCTATTTTGTTTGTAACTAACTACTAATACAACGATACCACTAATTTGTTTGTAATTACAATTATTTCTGTGCATTTCATTCCCGTGTTTGTACTTAATGGATGCTCTATACAGTCTTAAAAACTGCCTCTGTGCATTCTTGTGTACGCGATTAATTATTAATCGTAATAGGTACTTATTGTTATATACTTGGACCGTGATCGATGTCGCTCCCGCTCTTTGTCTTTCCTTAGCTTCTTTTCCAGTTTTTTTTTCTAATTTGCGAATCTGCTTGCATTTGTTCGTGCTGCGTCTAGAACTCGAGGATTCATTTGATCGTGAATGACATTTTTTGGCATTTTTTGTGATTAGTCACTAAACGTGTTAAGTGACAAAGTACTACAACGTGAATGCTGAAATAGAGGGCGCCAGAAAGTATAGAAAGTTCCTTCATTTTTTACTCTCAAATATAGTGATTATTGATTATATATAGTGTATATAGTGAGTGTCATCACTGACGTGTAAGTAGAATTAGTTTATACATGTACTAATCTTGGGGATAAAGCACGAGTATAATACATAAATTACATAAAATATGAACGAAATTTTATCACTGTAGATGCAATAATTGTATACGAACAACAGTTTGAACTTTTGAAGACAAAAAGGCCATTGCAAGGAGCTAAAAAACTTGGTCCAGGATAAATGGTTGTAATCTTGATCGCCTGAGCGCTTATCTTCTTTTTAATCTATTGTCTGGTATTGTGTGTTGCAGTCTTGTCTTTTAATGCCTAAGATTATTCTATTTGTGTTATTGATATCAATGTAATTCATAGAATATAATTATATTACTGAAATTGAAATAATTGTTTATTTGAAAATGAATGTGGCATATAAAATTGTGCATATATAATATCTATATATATCCAACATTTATATGTATATATCCAACATTTCACGCTAAGAAGTATTTATTTATTTAAATTCAATTACCAAAATTGAATTTTCACTTTCAATTTCAAAAATGTTTCGACAGCTAAGTGACACGATCCATGATGTATTATTTTTTAATACTCATTTGTTCATGTAGGAATAACTGTATTTCGTCAATATCAAATCAACATTCATCATTTTTTCTTTAGCTCTAAATTGAATTTCCATGTGAAAAATGTGTCATAATATGTATGGTTACCGTTAGATCATGTAATTCGATAACAAGAATATGCAGTAACTCCTTTTAAATTGCAGTGGGAAAATAATTAATAATTAATATTTTATATACTTTTGCTAATTCGTATTTATATAATATCTGAAAGACACTTTAGATTTTAACGCTTTTTTTTAGTAATATCTAATAGAACCTTTCAGAAAATTTCAATGATTATATTATATTCATACCTGCTTTAATGTGGGGTTTTGAAAATATTATTAAACTTTGACCTAGTACCAAAATTACCGAAGAAATACAGAACTAACTGCCTTTCGATCAGAATATATCTCAAGGTTATCACAACGTCAAAAATACGTTTTCCGAATTGAAATTCAAAAGGTAAGTTTTGCTCGTCTATCAATTGTAAAACTTATGTTTTTAATTTGTGGGTGATAGGTGTTAGGAATAAATTTATCACTCACATTTTGTAATAAGAGGAAATATATTTACAATAATTAAATGACTCTAAATAACACTATAACAATATAACAACGGATTCGCGGAGCTGAAACCTTCTATAAACTTATTCGCGTGACTGCGGCTTGGGTGAACTGTTCCGGTGAACTGAACCTGGTAAACTTGTTGAACTGAATTCGGTGAAATGCTATATCGAAGTTTGCCGGTTAACTGACTGTGTTGTCATGTGTCCTTTGCTTCTTGACGGTCATTGAGCCTTCCGCTCAGCTGTTCCGTCGTCTTGGGGTTTGGTTGTCGTTGTTTTTTTTAGTCTGTTTGTTTGTCTGTGTCGTCTGTTGTTTGTCTTTCGTTGAGTTTGGGTTTCGTTAGCTTTACTTGATTACAGTTGGGTCCTGTTGTCTCGGTGTGGTTCTCGGTTTTCTTCGTTGCTTCTTCTGTGTTTCATCTTCTGTGGTTGTTCTCCAGGGGCCTGTGGTCCTGATGTGTTTGGTCTTCTCGTTGATGGTGATGGGTTGCTCTTCTTCTTGGTCGGGTTTACGCTTGGGGGCGGCTTCGGTGGGGCTGTGAGTGTCCATTGGTGTATTTCTTCTCCATGGGGCGGTTTCGGTTGTCTTTTCTGCGACGGCTTCGTTTGTCTTCTCGGGGGCGGCGTCAGTTTTCTTCTCGGTGGCGGCATTGTTTGTCTTTTCGGCGGCGGCTACGGTTTTCTTTTCGGCGACGGCTTCGGTTTTCTTTTCGGCGGCGGTTTCATTTGTTTTCTCGGGGGCGGCATCAGTTGTCTTCTTGGGGGCGGCTTCGGTTGTCTTTTCGGCATCGGCTTCAGTTTTCTTTTCGGGGGCGGCTTCGTTTGTTTTTTCGGCGGCGGCTTGGTTAGTCTTCTCGGCGGCGGCTTCATTGGTCTTCTCGGGGGCAGCTTCAGTTGTCTTTTCGGTGTCGGTTTGAAGGGGTTTCTCGTTGGCGATTCGGGTCTTTTTCAGTTTAATTATATAATTTATCATCTCTACGAGGACGCTGTCGTCCACGGTGTCCAGGTAGTCGGGGTCGAGGAATTTTGCTGCGAGAGCTTCGTTGGGCGTTGTCGGAATAAACGTGTTCATCTTGTGACAGCGGAGGAGCGAGTGTAAGTCCTGTCTGTTCAAAGTCGTGGAATGAAGTGAACGACTGACTGTGTTCATGTGTCCTTTGCTTTCTGACGGTCGTGAGCCTTCCGCTCAGCTGTTCCGTCGTCTTGTTGTTTGTTTCTGTGTGTGTTTTTTCTTTTTTTTTGTGTCGGTTTGCTTGTTTGTTTGTCGGTTTGTTTGTTCTTCTGTTTGTTTTGTCTCACTCACTGACACTGACTGTGTTTCGGTGGTGAGCGTTTTTATATCGTCCTTCAGGTATCTGGACCCGTTTTATTGGGGATTGTTTTTCTTCTCTGCTGTCGCAAACTAATCTTTCTTAGATTTGTATCGTTAGAAAATTGTAATATTAATTCTATTATAAAATACAAGTATTAAATCTTTTAGAAATCTTTCGAAGATTATAATCAATCGCACTATAAAACATAAATATTCAATCTTTTAGCATTTGTTCGACGATTACTGTAATGACCCTGTTGTAAAATATTCCACGAAAATAATTCTGAAAAACCGTTCGGGTGATTATAGTATTAACCCTATAATAAAACAGACAAAATAGTTTTAGGATTTCTTTGGGTATTATAGCAACGGCCCTAGCGTAAAACTAATTTCTTTGAAAAGCCTTCTTCGGAAAGGCCCATTGCCGCTACAAATTCGTTACATCAAAGTGATGATATAAACAAATTAAGGGAAAGAAATATGTTCATATAAAAAATTCAAGATTTTAATTATGTTATTTAAATTTGAAATATACAAGGCTTCAGAAATATTTGGATAAATTTGAACAATATATTGAATTATGGACAAGTTTTATTCTGTAGTCCACCCATTTTAGTCAAAAAAAGGCTCAATCTCGGAATCTATCGGAAGAAGCTGAAATTTTGTATAGATCTTTATTTTAGCTTTATTTTCATAGATATTCAAGGTCAAAGTCGCAAAAATCAGTTTTTTAAGAATATCTCGTTTTGTCTGCCTCCTATAGTATTTACATTTATTATGGAAGTTTTAGAGAATAAAATTCCCTACAAATTTCATCTGAAACCTTTTTTTATACGTCGATCTTTTTTTGAGATTGAGGGAGCAGGGTGTGAAGCGCTGATGAGCAGCCATACGTACCTTATCACACGATAAATCCTGAATCCCAATGTATTATAACATTTTTTTTTTTTACTTAATTACTTGTTTATTATTACTTAACCCGCCACTTGTGATGTGTATTTTTATATGGTAGTATGGTTTTATATGGTATATGGGTATGTGGGATTCACAACTAATTTTGTTCTTTAAAGAAAAAACTTGATTAATTCTGATTAAACTTGATTTTCATAAGAAATAATACCCTATCCTAATTTTACTAGGTCAAATATTAAAAAGACATATTTTTTTAACAATAAAAAAGATACATCATAAAAAACATAACGTTTATATCTTTACACCTATACACTTAGAACTCCTTCCAACAAATAAATATAGAAGCAATCCCCTCAAAAATTAGTCTTTTTCCAGGGCCATGCAGCTAATGCATGTTGGCACTACATGCTGTAGATATAAATATTTCTTACAATGGTAGCAAGTATATATCTTGTTTTTTGGTTTTTCTAGGTTCCACGTTCATAACACCGGTCATATCTAAAAGGTGCGTTTATCCCAGGTACCTCATCAAACTTTCTTTGTCTTTGTCTCATCAACCGAGGCAAGTTGAACTGAACCCCTCATTATTTGATATGAGGTTATATTAGTTCATAGCCAAATTCTCAATAAAGTAACGGCGTTGAAGTTTTGAGTTTGAATTATTAGACGTACCTATCACCTGACTGTTTATAGTACTGACATTGAGCATGACGCAAAAGATAACTATTGGTCAACGCCTGTTGCTCGGGCACAATTGTAATTCGCGTATAAACGCTATTATTATTGATATTATTGTAGCTCAAAATTATATCAGGTTTTTGGGTTTTGGGTACCATCAATATGCATAGTGCTTATCAGTAGAACATTCCTTTTTGCTTTTGGGACGTGTGAAACCAAAATCAATGTTCTCGCGAAAACCAAACATATTTGACTTCGCAGTTAGACCACGCAATACATTGAGGTCATCAGGTAATAGAAATACCTCCTGACCTCAGTGTATTGCGCGGTAGAAATGTGACCTCAAGTATGTTTGGTTTGTACTTATACAGTACTTGTACAAAACTTCTTCTTCCTGGTTGTTCCAACTGTTGTTAGACCATTTAGGTAGGAATGTTTCAATTGAAATAACTGAAACAATTGTCGCTGTAACCAGTATTGTAAATTGGCATAATCTTTGCACAACAGCTAGGCCAGAATTGTCAAGATTGTATGGACCTTCATTTGGCTGTTTTCCAAGATAAATTATCATACTAAATGTGTAAAACATTTTAGCATCACAGGGAATCTTGATACCAAAAGGATTTGGTTTATTTAGAATGTCTAAATGCACATCTTCCACGACAGCCTTCCAATTTTTGATCAACTGTCACAGAAGCAGATAAGGTCTAATTATCTCTCAAATATTTCTCTGACATGGTAAATCTTGTCATGTGCTTTTATTTGTTGCCTCGTCGTGATATAATCAAACATCAAAACTCCTATCAGAAAGTTAAATCTTTTGACAGACCGTTGGAAACAATATTTAGATGATTCGATTTTTTGACTCTAGCTAATAGAATCAAACCAATAAAGCATTGACTTAGTCTACCGGGCATGTGTTGCTTTGTTATATTTATGTTTGTATCAATGAATTGAATGGTACACGTGACAATAATATAAAGTAATAAAGTAATATAAAGTCTCCAAATTCGAAGAGCACTCCTTTCAACTAAAATAGCCCGTTTAGGTCCTGGTTGCTTTTTTATAATATTTCAATTATAATATTTCAACTTCCAAGCCGACCAAATTGACGATGGGGTTTTTTACTCCATTTTGTAGATTTGTCCATTCCCTAATAAAACAAGAAGTTGTTGCTACCTGACAGTTCACGATCGCTCAAATCCTCTTCGTTGACCGAATTTTGTATTTGATCTAGAGGTGGATTTTCCGATTCGCTATCACTTCCAGCTTCACGGTCCGATAATATTTGTGCTACTTAGTCATTAGATAACAGTTGTGCGCGGGGTGTATTAACGGTGTAGGACTCGAAATGAGGAAAGTACACAAAATCACTACTCAATTTGATGGCGGATTAGTTATTTGACTTTTTCGAACCACCCAGTCTTAGAGACATACACGTCACAAACGGCGGGTTAAATAACAATTAAGGACCTTATACTTATATTTCTTCTAAATCAAATAGACATCAAATATTACTTATATTTGACATACAAATAATTAAATAATGAAGTAAATCATTCTAAATATATTTTAATGATATTCTTAGTCAACTCTATAAATGGGGTTGGCTACTGCAAAATGAAACCCTAACGCCGGTAACAACACTATCACCACCTACACCAGATGAACTACTCACTTCAATATTCTGCAACTGCAAGAATGGTTGTAGATACAATAAATTAGGGATGCAATGTTCTTTAGCTTGTAGACAATGCAATGTAAAAAACGGTATAATACCTCGGGATTCAAGACTTACCTTTAAGGTACATAAGGTTGAGCGCTGTACACTCTGCGTCCTCTATATCAAAAACATTTCGACGTATTAAAAAACGAATCAGATAAAATTTGTAGAGAAATTTATTCTCTACAACTTTTATAATAAACGCAAACACGATAGGAGGCAGAAAAAAAAGAGAATTGCTTTTTGCGACCTTTGACCTTGAATATCTAAGAACGCTTATATGTTGGCATATGTGACTTTTTAGACAACATTTGTGATGCTAAAATGAAGTTCTATACAAATATTCAGCTTCTTCCGTTAGATTCAGAGGTGATATGCTAAAATGACTGACAATGCTAACTGTACACATTTCATTTGAACAATTCATTTTAATGAAAATACAATCTATTACAGTCGTTCTCGGCACCTCGTAGATTTCAGACGTATATCCTAATACTCCGCTATCTAACATAACGTCGACTTCTTGCACTTTTTTCCTTCAAATCTACAAAGATTCCGTAATCGTCTATCTATATTTTAATTAGTTAATTCATTAGTGCCAACGGAATGAATACCAACTAAACTGGTACATGTGATATGTAGGGGCCGAGTCTTATTGGACCCATAAAAAAAAGAAACGTGGGCGCCCCCTAAAAAAAACCCAGACAAAGATGAAACATTCACTTCAACAGACTTCTATCACAACAAATTTTCAAACTACCCACCTAATCTCAAGGTGCACTCTCCTTAAAACCAACCGCCTCCCCTTCACTACACTTAAAAATTCCCAAATTCTATTTTTACAAATAAATTCTTACCACCAAAAATTCCTCCATAAAAAGAATACAATTTTCCACTCTATGGTAGTCACACCGTTCATAGATTGAATACATCATTGTCAAATCTAATACTCACTTCATCATTAAAACTAATGAAAATCCCGATAATTATCTACAAACCCTACTTTACCACTAAAGTCTCCTTCTCTCTCCAAGTAAAACTTAAATCTACAACTACATCTCCACAAAAAAACTCCTGAATTGAATTGGTAGAATACTTCTTCTTCTTATACTTTTGTATAGGCACGTGTGCCTGTTTCTTTAATTTCCTACTTTGTCTCTAATCACCTGTGATATGGATGTCCAGGAGTCTGCCCATCCCTTTGGTGGCCTTCCAGGTGGTCTTTAATTGTTGGGTCTTTGTGTCATGGCCCAGTTAACGATCCGTTGTGGGATCATGCGTTTCACATGGTCCCGCCAGTGCCTCCGACGGTCTCTTGTCCAGCGTACGACATCCGGTATTTGTAAATCCTCTCTGACTGTGTAGCTCCTGATTTGGTCTCTTAGCGTGACCCCCTTTATCGCTCGTAGGGTGCGCATCTCTGTCGTTCTTAAGGCTTGTTTGGTAACTGCTGTGTCGGCTCTTGTTTCGGCTGCGTATATGAGAATTAGTCTTATTGCGATTTTGTATATTCGGATTTTACCTTCTTTAGATATATGCTTATTTCTCCACATTATATTGTTTACTGCACCGGATATATTTCGGGTCTTGTTGGTGGCTGCTCGGGTTTCCATCTTAAGGTTTCTTTCGCTTGATATTTGTATGCCGAGGTATGTGAAGCTCATCACTTGTTTTATTACCTTACCGTCGAGTTCTATTTTGCATCTTGTTGGAGATCGGCTGGCTACCATGAACTTGGTTTTTTGGTGGGAAATGTCGAGGTTCTATTTCTTTGCTGTTTCCCAGAATGTCTTTAGTAATCGTTGCAGATCGTCTTCGTTGTCTGCCATTAGCGTTGCATCATCATTAGCGTCTTTGTTTTTGTTTTTATGATGGTGTAGTTGTTGGTGTTGATGTTTCTTATTTGGTTGGTTAGCTTTCCCCCCGCTACTCGTTTTTTGAATGCTTTGCTCAGGTCGACGAAGCACAGATGGGCGGGTTTGGCAAACTCTATTGCTTTCTCGGTGATCTGTCTTGCAGTAAATATTGTGTCTATAGTTGACCGATTTTGTCGGAATCCTGGTTGTTCGTCATTTACCGTTATTCGTTCGTTTATTTTTTGGGCCAGTATTTTTGTGTCAAAAGTTTTGCTGTGGTGTTTATCAATGTGATGTCTCGGTAATTTGAGTGGTCTGTTTTTTTACCTTTCTTGAAGATCGGGATGGTGATTGTGTTTTTCCATCTTACCGGCGCTTGTTCGGATTCGACAATTTTTCTAAAGAAGGTGTAGATTTCTGTTTCGAGTTTGTCGCCGCCCTATTTTAGGAGTTCGTTGGGAATCATATTTTCACCTGGTGTCTTTCTTGTTGTTAGGTTCCTGATTTTCCGATTTATTTCTTCTTGGCTATTTAGCCAGTATGACTCCTCTATTGTCTGGTCGTGCGTTGCGGTAGTGGTTCCTTCCTTAATGTTGATGCTTTCTGTTTCATTTAATTTCTTGAAGTACTTGGCTCATTCTTCCGGTGTTATACATTCGGTTTGTTGTTGTTCGTCAACTGGTTGCCTAAACTTCCTGAGGAGCTTCCAGATTTTCTTTTGACCGCCATATAAGTCGTGTTGCAATTGAATGCTGAAGTTTTCCCAGTATTGATCTTTTAGGTGTCGCACTTCTGTCTTGCACCTGTTCCTCACCAGTTTGTATTGGTCGTCAGCTTCCTGAGCTCTCGTGTTCATATATTTTCTGTAGGCTTCCGATTTTTGTCGGGCTATTTCTTTTACGTCCGGGTTGTACCACGATTTATAATTATGTCGTGGAGTAATACTGACTGATCGGCAGCCGATAGCCTCGAGGGCAGTTTTTGTAATGTTAGATTTCAGCTTTTCTTAGGCTTCATCTGTGTTGTCCTGGTCTTGTATGCTGTTGGATGCTATTTTTTGTGCTAGTCTGTTTTCGTATAGTATCCTTATGCTCTCTGTTTTCAATGCCTCTATGTTAAATTTGCCGCATTGTGTCGGCTCTTGTTGCTTGTGTCTCATTGCTTTGAATCGGTAGTTGCATAAAACGAGGTGATGTTCTGTGCCTATATTGGCTGATAGTATCACTCTTACGTCTATGATCTTATTTGGGTGGACTTTTCTGTTAGTTATTATATGATCTATAATGGATCGCTGTCCTCTAGTGTTTTTATACGTGTACTTGTTTTGGTCTTTGTATTTAAAGTAGGTATTATTAATTCGTAATTGGTTTTGAATGCAGAAGTCAATAAACAGCATGCTGTTGTCGTTGATTTGCTCTTTTCCAAATCTATTAAATACTACTGATATTATGTTGTTACCAATTCTCGCATTTGTGTCTCCGATTATAAATATTTTGTCATTGGGGTCGATTTCGTTGATAGTTTCGTCAATTCTATTGTAGAATGATGCTCTTTCGTCTTGCGTTTTCGAGCTATCAAATCAAATCAAATCAAAATAAGTTTATTTCATTATCTAAGAATACAAAAAAAATGTTCTAAATGAAATGTGTCATAAAAAAAAAAGAAAATAGTATATTTAATTAACATGTTCTTGGTATCAATACACGTTGCATGTTACCCCAATTGTTTTCAATTCAAACCCCAATTGTTTCCATCAATGCTAGTAATTCAATACATGTTGCATGTCTAGGATGAGAAACTTCATTTGAAAGGAGTTTCGCGTTATAAGATTCTAGCAATGACAAAAATTGCTGACTTGTGTTCGTGTTCTTTAAAATATTTATGTTGTAATCTCCAGCTATTATATACCGACTATTTTTTTTGTGGAGCAATATTAATAGTTCTTGCAGTTTAAGGAAAAAGCTTTTTATATTAGTCAATGGGGCGTAATGGGGTTATCTGGTACGTATATTCCGATAATGTGCATTTTTTTTAACTTTAATGTCAATAGTATTATGTTATGATCTATATTCTTAGTTTTATCTTTATATTTGTTGTGGATTAGAATTGCCACTCCTGATTTTGCTCTTTCGTTGTGTTCCTTTCCACTATAGTATAAGAGGTAGTTGTATACGAGTATGTTACTGTGACCCTTTTTCTTCGTTTCTGATGGGATGCAGATGTCTATTTTGTGTTTATTGAGAGCTTCTATGATTTCGTGTGATTTGCTATTCCATGTTTTTATGTTCCACCCAGCAATTCTAACCTCACTCTTTCGTAGTAGATTTTTACAGTTTTTCTCGTTTTTCCTGTTTCTCGCGTGGTCGTCATCGTGTATCCGTTCTTCCGAGGCTTGTGAGTTCCTTCTGTGAGTATATTTCTTTTTTTTTACAAGGTGCAGGTCGCTGGCCTTGTCCCTCAACCCTCCTCTTTTATCCGGGCTTGGGAACGGCTATGATTTCACTGAGCTACTCAATCCACCAAGTGTTCTCTTAGGCAGAGTTTGGTAGAATACGAGATTAGATAATTAGATAATTGGCCTCCTAACACCTAACACCTAACCTCTTTAAAATACCAATTCTGGTACAGTGCAAGAATTATCTCAAGAGCTCCAAACAACTACATAAAACATTAGGGTACAATTACTTGTTTCTGGAAACCTTCCTTACAGCCCAAAATCTCTGGATTCTTTCTCTGGCAGCCTGTCTTCTTTCTTCTGTCCAACCAATATTCCTTTTTGGTTCGTCATATAATCCCTTAAACTTGTCTATTACTGACCTAAACTTGTTTGAAATCCTTTCTCACCTCCCT
Organism: Phosphuga atrata; assembly: GCA_944588485.1. Classification (NCBI taxonomy): domain Eukaryota; kingdom Metazoa; phylum Arthropoda; class Insecta; order Coleoptera; family Silphidae; genus Phosphuga; species Phosphuga atrata. The sequence goes on along the minus strand of OX155896.1, from coordinate 7,638,481 downwards.
GAACCATTTGTCAGACAGTCTAGGTCTACTGTTAAGTATTTTAAAAGTCCTTGCTGTTAGTCTCTTCTCATCCATTCTAAATAAATGCCCATAGAATTTGAGTCTCCGTTTTCTCATGGACTCAATAAGTCTTTCATTGTTTTGGTAAAGTTCTTCCTTTCCTCTTAACCTACACTGCCCATCCACGATCTTTGGACCCACTAACTTACGAGAGATCTTCCACATCCACATTTATCAGCTTCTTTGAGTCCTCCCTGTCATTTGCAGGCATTGACTAGGATACAGGCATTCCGTTTCAATCACTGTATTGAATTGTCTCAGTTTATCTCCCTTCAAGATCGCTTTCTTCTTGTATAAAGCATATGTTCTGCGGAAAGCCTTTGCCATCCTCTCCCGCCTGGTGTTGTTAGCTCTCTCTCTTTCACTGGTTTTCAACTGTACGATTTCACCCAGGTATTTAAAGCTGCCAACTCTTTCTATCTTAACATGCTGGATCTTCAAGTGACGCGGGGCTTTTTTAGTGTTTGTCATATACTTCGTTTTTTCAAAGGAAATCTGTAGTCCTGCTTTTTCTGACTGATTGGTTAGTATATTTAGATGTTCTATAGTATTTTTACATATTCTAAGTGTGGTTAAAACATAGTGAAATTTTAAATGTAATTTTTTTCAGTGTAAGTATAAATTATCATGCAGTAACAGTCGCAATCATCTTATTCATTAAAAACTTTTTGTGTTTTACCGTTTCAAATATTTGAATTGTAATTTATCTGTAGAATATAACACGTATTATAAAAGATACAGAAAACAAAATATCTTTTCTTTTACATTTATTTTACTATTTTTCCAATAATAACATTAGGTGAAATTGAGCCATCGAAAGTGTTCTGTAAAGACCGGAACAGGTAATAATCGGATGGGAAGCTAACTACCGTATCACATCCCATCCAAGCTATAACAGTTTGTGGTGAGTTATCTAACTTTATCAGGTCTTGCGTTAACTTGAAAAACGTAGTTTTTCGAGTTAACTGTTCTGTTGGACGGAGTAACTCCAATAGAGTAATTATCGATGGAATTTTTTTTAATTCTTGTAGATTGGTAGATTGTCTGATTAAAGTTAATACAAAATCTGAATCTGAAAGCTCAAGTACCCAATAACATATTTTTTTATGAATAACGAATGTTTGCCCTTCTTCTTCTATTCAAATCAATACATCAAATTGTAGTTCTAAAGTTCTTAAAAAGTCTGGTCTAGTCCTAAACACATATAGTTCATTCTCCATAGTCCTAAACCATTTTTTGACATGCGCAAATATATGTATTTAATACGTATGAGACTTAATATTGGTGCGTAGGAATGCTTTAGCGTTTGCAAAGATAAAACAGCCATAACATTAATGAACTTAATACATAACATTCCCAACCCTTTACAATATTTTTAGCTTATTGCCTTTATGGCGTTTTGTTAAAGTCAGATTTTTTTTGCTATATTTTCCGTCGAGGAAAATTTTAACCCTTTGAATTCGTGAACTGTTCTTGATGGAGTCTTCTTCTTCTTTTAGCTCTACAGCCTAGGAAGGGCTTTTGCTTCCTTCAGCCTCCTTCCAATTTTATCTGTCTTCTGCAGCTGCCATCCAACTTCTAAGACTTTCATGTCTTCTGCTATCTTATCCTTACATCTAGCTCGGGGTCTTCTTCTATCTTATCCTTACATCTGGTTCGAAGTCTTACTCTACCTCGCGTCTTCCTTTGTCATCCGTTTGATGTGTCCGGCCCAACTGCTCCTTTTTACTTTCATGTATCTGACAATATCCTCTCCTTTTATTAGTTCCAGTAGTTCGTGGTACATTTCTCTCCTTCTTCTCGTGTTGCTCCAAACATTTTTCTTATTATTTTTCTTCCAAATACTCGGAAGGAATTTTTATCAGCTTCTATCATATTCCATATTTCTGAACCATATGCTATCACTGCGCGCACAAGTGTCCGAAGTTTTGCGTTCTTTGAGACTATTTTTGATTTGAATATTTTCAAGTTAGTTTAGCATAGTAACATCGATTTGCTGATTGTATTCTTTCTTGTACGCATAGTGTGATGTAATTTGACGTATTAAAGTGCACTCCTTAATATTTAAAGCTCATCACTCGTTCGAAGTTATGTTCATCTATCTGTAGCCTTTGAGGGATGTCTCCTATGTCTCCCCTCCTTGCTATTAGGTATTTTATCTAATTGTCGTCTTCTTCTTGTTTCTAATAGGACTACTTTGGACCACGCTTGTTCAACTGCTGGGCTTTTATCTTTGCACAGTATTATCGCATCTTCTGTAGGTGTAACTCCTTTCTCTCTTCTGTCCAGGGGGTACCTTTCCTTCGGGGTCTTTTTCTGAAATCCGCGGATACCCTTCAGGGTGCGTCTCACAGACTGTCTGTTTTGGAGATCTGTTGTTCTAAGTTCTTTAATATCCTTCTCGGTTTCTGTCAACCAAGTGGTACGAACCTTCTGGTTTTGCCAGAAGGTGAACAGACGATTGGTTAGTCGGTTTGGAGGCAATCTTACAAGGTGGCCATAGAAAGCTAACCTTCTTTTCCTTGCATAGTCACAGAGCCTCTCAATATGTTCGTCGAACTCAGAGTCATGTCGCCTTCGGAATTCCCCATCTTCTTTTACCGGGTCTAGAATCCTCCTGAGGATTCTCTTCTCTCTGACTTACAATTTTTCTACCAGACCTCTTCGGTTCAAGTAAAGACACTCCATGGCATACCCGGCTTTTGATCGTAAGACTTATGTGTTGTGCTTAAGTTTCAGGTTACGTAACAGGTATTTCTTGTTGTAGGTGTTCTTAGTCAGTCGGTAGGCTAGTTCTACTTGTGGACTCTCATGGATATTATTGCTCTTTCTGATGAGTTGGTTTCAATCCATTCGCCGAGTTACTTAAATTTCTCAGTCCTCTTGATGTTTTCCTGCTCTAGTAACATCTCTCTGTTTGCTTCTTTCGTGTTGTTGGAGAATTCTGTCTCTCTCCAGCGACACTTGAAGATCTACTTGGGCAGCCTGTTTTTTGAGGCAATTTACCTGCATTGTTGCAATCTCAAGAGAATCAGCAATCAGTGCCATGTTATCTGCAAAGGCCAGGTAATCTACAACCAGTTCATCGTTCTTACAGCCCAGGTAGATACAACTCCCAAGTTGATCAGTCCCAGATCAGAATGACTCATCTCTCATAACCTTTTCCAGGACACAGTTAAAGAGAAGTGGGGAAAGTCCATCTCCTTGTCTCACTCCGTTTTTTATCTCAAAGCTTTCTGAGATCTCTCCTCTAAATTTAACCTTGGTATGATTTTTGGTCAAGGTTTCTAGGATGAGTCTGCGGATTTTGTTGTCTAGCCCTAGTTCTTGTAGTACTTTGTTAAGCGTTTCTCTATCAATGGAATCGTATGCCTTCCTAAAATCAACAAAGGTGACGACCATCTTGCGGTTCCTCATCTTGGAGTATGCAAGTACAGTCTTAAGATTGAGGACCTGTTCAACACAGGATCGGGTCTTCTTGAAGCCTCCCTGATATTCTCCCAGTTGACTATCCAGCTGATTTTCTGCCATTGTTTGTAACGCCTTGGAGAGAATCTTGTATGTTACAGGGTCGAGAAAAATTCCACAGTTGTTGTGTAGATCAGTAAGATCTCCCTTTGGTGAAGCGCATGCATCAGACCCGATTTTCAATCGGGTTAATTTCTGTTTCCCAGATGTCCTGGATGATCTCGGTTAGCTTGGCCACCGCATTGCTTCTAGCACCTTGCCACAGTTAAGCAACGATAGAGTCATCTCCAGCTGCCTTATTATTCTTAAGAAGTTCATTGATCTGGCCAACTTCATAAAATGATGAGGACAGCGAGTCCGAGTTTGGTGTGCTTTGTTTGTGGTCGAAATCTTCGCTGGGTGGATCACAGTTGAGTAGATTTTTTAAGTACTGGGCTAAAAGGTGGCAGTTGTCCTTGTTGTGGAAATCCTTTGTTTTGCCTTGTGAATTTCTGAAGTGGAGGCTTGGCGGAGCGGAGCGTATTTTCTGAGTGCCTGCTTGTAGGTTCCAAAGAAATCTCTGGAATTATTCTTAGCAAAGCTCTCTTCGACTTGGGTTAGTTGGTTTTGTGTTAAGGTCTGTTTGGTTCCTCGAATTATTTTCTTTAAAATAATTATCTTATTATCGTCTATAATTTGCCCAATTTTCTTTGCCTTCGCTCCTAGGATCTTTGATATTTCTTTGGGTGTTTGAACATTTTTTGCCAGGATCAGGATGTCGTGTGCATAGCTGCATATTTGGTAGGATATTGTTATAATCGTACCTTTTCTATTGAGTTCGCCAATAGCGTGTTGTAGGGCACGATTAAATAGATGTGCTGATAGCGCGTCTCCTTCTCTTACGCCCGTCTTAATTTCAAAATCTTCGAATTCTGCATTTTATATTAATACTTTCGCTTTTTACTCTTTTAAGGCTCGTTCGGACCGGGGCGGAGCGTTTGCGTCGCGAAATTTCCGCAGCGAAAAATTCTCTAGTGGCGCGGCAGCGAAATGGTCATGCCCACACCAAAACGGGATTTTTAGGTGTATAGTCATGAGTTCCTCAGAGGAAGAAGCTTAGCTATTAGTATTGACCACTGAAGAAGAAAATCGGTCAGTTTGTTATTTTTTATTTTTTATTTTAATACACAGCGACAGCGAAACTAACCGAGCATGCAGCGTTCTTGTCTTGAAACGCTGCACCACCGCGGCTATGGCGGAAATCGCGCCTGCTGAACATGTATATAAGCCGCCACGTCAATCAGTCCGCCGCGATAACGCACCGGTCGCTGCAGTGAAACTTCCGCGTCGGCCTGTAAACTCCTTTATTGCTGACATTGCCATGGCGGCGATGAATTTTCGTGGTATGCCCATTATTTTGAGGGATTGCTCTAGATCCTTCCTTCTTATACTGTCAATAGTATATTTCCTAAATTCAGTCCTAATTCCAGTTCTTGATAGAGTATTATCCTATATACTATACATTGGAGTTGTACCTTATATATTTGAATTATTTAGTGGTCCAAATACTCACGCTTTTATACCTTCCGCCGGGTTTCAAATATCTTTATAGCTCATTGTTCTACCTTTATATCCTATGCCATGAATTCTTCTTTTACTACTCCACATTTGCGTGATAGTTTTCCTCAAAATACCATATAGCACCTCCAACAAACAAGTGAAACAAGTGCGAAATGGCGGATGAAAAATCGCCAATGGGTATCTAGGAATACGAAAATTGGGTATCTAGAATTTTGGTTTTAGTATTATGAAGTCGATTTTTGGTTTAATTCAATTATTGTCCTCCAGAAAACGGTAGTGTCTTTTTTCATCTAAGAAGATTTTCAACAGAAAGATAGCATAAACAGTTGTTCTCAGAAATCAGTAATTCGCACTTTTTCTTTTGGATGTGCGATATTTGCCACGATTTTAAAATCTAATTTTATTTTCTCGAGTTAATAATCAAACTTAAAATAAAATATTCTATTTACATTAAATACTATTTCTTTTTTATGATTTGGAAATAATTTACTTTTTCTTTAATTGCAACAAGTTGGTGTGAACATTTAATTCAAACTTCTTCATGTTATTGTAGATTAAAAGCACTTATTTACACTTATTTTCGCTTTAATAGCATCATTTTATAACGCGAAAAAGTTTTTTTTATAATATTATTAGGGCGACATATGGCTTTTATGACTATGTGCTAAACTTTATGAACCGTAAATAAAATATAAACTTAAAATATGTGCTCGAAAAAAGAAAGTACATTTAAGACTATGGTATACCAAATTCAGCAAATATATTCGAAGGACACTTATAATTCAAGTATGTATTTTATTGCTTACATACATAAAATATACATATAAAAGAATTTTATATTTTATATATTTTTATTTATGGCCAGTCAGCTGCTAAAATATTTCGGTTAGAAATAAATAAAATAATTATATTGACAATTTTTAGTTGCGACCTAATAGTCAATATATTTTACAATGTTTTATACCTAATGCTTCCAATTTTTTGTCTACATGTTCTTTCCTTTTACTTGGTACTTGTACTTGTTACTATGTACTTTCCTAAGAAGTTTTGTATTTAGGGTTGTACCTAGGTACACCTAGGTACACCTGCTGTATTTGAGTATGGTATAATGTTATTGTTAATAGTTAAGGGTGTTTGGTCCCTAATTTTCTTGTTGGTAAAGTTGTTATGAGTAGATTTGGTTTCATTCAGCTTTATCTTCCAGGTTTACATCCAACTGGATATCTTATTAGTAGCTTGTTGTAGTTTCTCTCTAACTTCAGTTTCATTATCTGCAGCTGCCATAAGTGCAGTTTCGTCTGCAAAATGTTGCCGTGGAGATGTTTTCAATTTCTGGTAGAGCGCACGTATAGAGAAGATAAAGCATAGGTCCCAGCACACTACGTTGTGGGGAACCTGCTTGTGTTTCTCAGTGTTTCATCATAATTGTCTTATACGAAAACGAAATATTCTATTTGTGTTTGGACTGTGTCTCACGAAAATCAAATTTTCTAATTTTAAAACAGGGTTGCTCTCGTCTCCACCACGTGTGGATCGTATTTTTAGGGTGGAAATGAGGATAATGGGTGGAAGGATCCCTTCAAATTGTTGTCTTCCAGACGATAAATGCCGCTGCAGCCCTTTGGGATCGTGATTACACCCCTGGTTAACTTGCGCTATTAATTGCGTGCACGTGTCGGTCTAACTTGGCTTTGCGCCTCGACTCCGTTCCACTCACTTCTTACGCTCGAAGCAGACTACCCGAATAATATAAATTCGCGAATTAAATTTAATATACACCGTTCCCCTTTTGTTGATCGGTGCCGAAATCGATTCAAATGTTTAATTAAAAATACAGATTTACTAAAATTGGCGCGAACTGTAGAACAAATTGCCGCGAACAATGTGTAATGTATAACTTTAGCAGTTCAACATACTGTTTTGGAAGAAGTTGGTTTAATTTGCGGACAAGTTCCTGAAACCAAACCTTGTCGAATGACAGGGCACCATCTAAGAAGATCGATGCGCAAACTTTCTTTTCTTCTAAGGCCTTTTAGATAATTTCTGTAATTCGATGTACCTGATCTATTGTAGAATGCTTACATATAATTCCAAATTGGTGGTTGGGAATTAGGTTTTTTTTTCTCAATGATTGGTTTTAAACTCTCTGATGGCAGTTTTTCAAACAGTTAGGAGATTATCTCTGTTCGGCCTATATGATTTGACTTCTTGTGGTTACTTGCCAGGTTTTGGTATCATGACCACTTCTGCTATTTTCCTGATATTGGGAACAAGCTTTAACCTAAACGATGCACTCAACGGGTAGGTTAATTTAACACTAGTTTTTCGTGGTAGCTGCTGGAGCTGGTAGGATTTCTCCTTTGATTAACTCGTAGCCTGGTGCTTTCCTTGAGTTTAAGTTTGTTTTTATCTCGTTCGTAACATCTTTTGGAGGGTGGTTAAAGGGATTCTCTCTTCATCTTGCTTAACTATATCTAGCAGCGCAGTGTCTGCTTCTATTTTATTCTGTATAAAAATTTCTTTCAAATACTTGGCGAAAAGTTCTGCTTTTTGCATGTTTTCCCGGGAACTTTAGTTTTCAGGAACCATTTTCCATTCTTAACGGCGGAGCTTGATTAATCAAATTTGGTTTTTTATATGCCTTCTATAGGGAGTATTCGGTAACACTATGCGCTGTTGGACCTTCAGCTATGGTAGCTACTAATCGAATCTTCTATATTTTTTAAGTTCTCTATTTAGTCGCTGTGTTCTGTTAATTAGAATATTTTTATCTATTGGATCCCTAGTTTGTTGCCATACCCTTCTAGCTTTCCTTTTTTCTGTTACCAGTACCCTGATTTCATTTGGGTAGTTATTTGCCACTGTTTTCCTGATGGTGGTTTTGGTATTATCCCATACTGCCTTCTATATGTCTTTCATAAAGTTTACTGCTTAAAGATATATTAGCTTATATTCAGTCCAATTTTCGACAATTTTTTCCAGCAGCGTGGGCCGTATATCGGCAATAACGCGGCGAATGCTGGAAGCTGAAAGCCAAAACTGATCCAAAGTAGTCCATACGTGTGATATTGCATGACCCTGGAGGCCAATTCACAGGTCCGTTGCGCGGTCGGCGAATGTTTCCTACAATAAATTGTTGTGTCGCGTGGTGTGTGGCATGTTGCGCCTTCTTGTTGTAACCAAACCTTCTCCGCATTAACTTCATTCAACTGGGGAACGAAAAAGTCAGCAACCATTAAACGCGTTTGATTTTGACTGCGAAGCGAAATTGACTGACATGTGCTGGCCGGCATCATCTTTAAAGAAATATAGCTCAATGATACCATCATCCCATAAAGCGCACCACACAGTGTGTTTTTGTGGATGTAACGGCGTCTGTAAAAATGGAGGTACACCAATGTGGGAGAGGATCCATCAACTTATTGTCAGGGTGTTGAATGAAGAGATTATGCCAAGTGTCTGGAAAATAGGCATTATTTTTCCAATACGCAAGAAAGGAAACAAGAAAGAATGTTCCAATTGCCGAGGAATTACTCTTCTTAACGCCACTTACAAAATATTATCCAGCGTAATATACAATAGACTATCAATATATGAAGAAGAGATACTTGGGGACTACCAATGAGGTTTTTGAAGGAATCGATCAACAACGGACCAAATACATCTAATAAGGCAAATGCTTGAAAAATGTTATGAGCATAACATAACTTTGTTCCACCTGTTTGTTGACTACAAACAAGCTTTTGATAGCTTGTCTAGAGAAGAACTATTGTTCCAGTTACTTGCCCTTGGAATTCCTCAAAAACTTATAAGAATGGTAAACTTAACTGTAACCAATACTCGTGATCTAGTATTAGTAGCATCCAAACTCACGGACGAATTCGACACATTCTACAGGACAGGGGTCAGGCAAGGTGATGCGCTATCTGCTATGCTATTCAACGTTGTACTTCAATCGGTTATTAGAAACCTGCACATAACAGGCCACATACACACAAAATCTCAGCAGCTATACGCATATGCCGATAATATAATTATATCAGCACGAACAGCAGAAAGCCTAAAAGAAGCTACTGCCTCCTTAGAACAGAAATCTAGCGTGGCCGGACTAGTAATAAACGTGAATAAAACCAAGTTCATGAGAAGTACCAGGGATCCAACACCCTGGCCAGAGCCACTTCAAGTCAACGCATTTAATTTCGAAGAAGTCAGAACCTTCTCTTACCTAAGGTCGAAAATAACTAACGACAACAGAATCAGCGAAGAAATCAGTGCGAGAATTGTAGCAGGAAAGAGAGCTTATTAAGCGAATAAGAAACTACTGGGAGAGAAGCTTCTAAGTGTCATATCAAAGGTAAAGATCTATAACACACTCATTAGACCTGTCATAATATACGCCTGTGAAACATGGACCATATCTACGATCAAAGAAAACGCACTACGAATCTGCGAAAGAAGCATATTACGCAGAATCTTTGGCCCCGTACAGGAAAACTGTGGTACATGAGATGCAGAATAAACCATGAACTAGACAAACTAATTGGAGGAGCGGACATCATAAGACATGTAAAGGCACTACGGTTACAATAGTTTGGACATGTTATGCGTATGGAAAGCACCCGAGGACCGAAAATACTGACGAACTGGAGTCCACATGAAAGATGAGCTCGTGGTAGACCACGTAAGAGATGCCGAGATGACTGCATCGACGACCTAAAGATATTCCGTGTGAGAAACTGGCTGCAATTGGTTAACAGCGGGGAGATATGGAAGGATGTTGTAACTCAAGCCAAGGCCCAACCAGGGCTGTTGAGCTATAGAAGAAGAAGAACGGCGTCTCAATAATGGCTGCTGGATTTTCTTCGCACCATATCCGGAAATTTTGTTTGTTTACGTAGCCATTTGGCCAAAAAATGAGCCTCATCACTGAACAACATTTTTTTATGAAAATGAGTATCAAGAAAAAGCTTATGATAGTCATGCGGCTTCAGCTCTTGCACCAGCTGTATCTTGTTAGCTCGTAAAACTAGATCTTTTTTTAAATTCGTTCATAAGGGGGATGGACACAACTCCAATTGATGTGCGCGATGGCGAATCGACTCATTCGGCTCCTCCTCAACACTATGCTCCACAGCCGCAACAACTTCTTCTGTACGACGTTTCTGCGTATGCACATTATCAATTAGGCTATGCGTCTTGCGAAAACGATCCATGGTTTTCTATGTAACTTGCCCGGATGGACGATTATGTCGACCCTAAAGTGGAAGTAGCGCACGGTAAGTTTCGAAAACTGCACCAACGACTTTCGAAGTAAATTTGCACAATTTGCAAGCGTTATTCTGGAGTAAGTCTTTTCATGTTCATGTCCTCTCAAACTGATTGTCAATAGAAACAGTGTTTCAAGGTCGAAAAACAAACCTCTAAACACACACCCAATATATAGTTACCTGAAAATGAAGACACAGATATACAGGAGAAATTATATGTGGACTAAATCAGATCCAAAATGTGGCAAAGCTATTTTTATAAAAAGGCTTGGAAAATATAATACGGTAACTTTATTCAGGGTGTCACGACGAATTGGAATAATAAGCAAATGAGAGGCATGCAAATCTCTTTATACATCCGATTTTTTTTTAAGAATGAGTATGAAGATTATCCACAACAGGTTAAGGTATTGAATAGATTCAGAAATAAGGTCTGGAAAAAATAATGGAAGCAGCTAGAGCCGGGGTTATATTAGAGCCGCGTCGCGTGTCGCAACGCTGCCTGACGCAACTGGCTGGTGGTTATACTACAGTGTCGTGTCGCCGCGTGTGCTGACTATTTTTTGTGTAAGTTCAGTGGCGACCGCGTAAACGTCCCCACCTATTTGCAATGTTCTCTTCCGATTCCTTTATAGCAAATTTTATAAATCCGTTAAAATAATTTTTTAAATATCTTAGCCTGTTGCCAATTAGGTTTAAAGCTCCGTAAAGTAAAGCTTATTTCATCATTTTCTTCATGAAATATTTACATACAGAAAATATTAAGTCATTGCTACAAAGTCCAGAGCTTAGGGCTGCAGGGCATATTATTTTCGGACTTTAGTCATAATTATTGCGGCTTTTCACTATTGCGGATTTCAACAAAGTTTATTCAACAAAAACGATACAAGTATTTTACAAATATATGGTTTAATGATAACTCGGGCGCAGTTACTATCTACAACAAGACAAGAGTTCCAGACAAGAGTAGATAAGACCAGGCAAGAGCAATTTATACTCTCTTACTAGCTCAATAAGTTTGTCGGCGCGCGTACTGAAATGTGGTAGACGTCCGCTTGCTTGCTCGTCAACACACTGCGCCGGAATGCGCGTAACCACGTCGTGATTATACTAGCGCGGAGCGAGACAACGCGTTATTTCCCCCATTAAAAATTTCGACACTTCACGTCACTTGTTTAATATTGTAATTTGTTGACCAAAGATATAATGCAATTTATTGGAAAACATAGTGTTCGATATTTTCCAAAACACAAGTTGCTATGTTGTATTATATTCTTTGCTCTTTTAGTTACTTCTATTATTTGTTATGCAGTTTTCAATGCATATTTTTACAAAATCACTGGTCGAAATCCAATCCCCAACACTAAATCACTTTTTTGTAATAAAAACCTTTACTGAATTAAATATGTATAAAAAAAACTGATATGAATTTCAGAATGGGGTATTATGTTGCATCAAATGATTTTATTAGTAAAATTTTAGGACGGGATATAATATCAAATGATCACTCCAATTCCAAACAAACATCATTTATTTGTTTGTAATAAAATCCGCACTAAATTAAATAATTCACACACACCAAATGTCCGGATCAAATTAACACAATTCAAATCTTTATAAAATATTTTAAATTGCGAAAACATATTTTAATAACACAAAAACAAATAGTTTATTATTATATTTTATTGAAATATTTGTTCAATTTATTTAACACGAAATGTAGCTTGAATATATGAATTTATTCAACCGGTACATAGCTTTATAATATTAAGTCTCTTTAAGACTACGAATAAATTCATGTTGAAGCAACTAATTCCCTGGCTAATTCCACTCAGGATATTGAATTATACAAGAGACATTTGCATGTTATTACTAGTACCAGTAATAACATGCAATTGACTGTTCAACGCCTCATACTGAACAGGATTGGGACCCAAATCTGAAAATCCCCAGAATCTCCCCCAGCAAGCAGACTTCAGACCTGGAAAGTCCTGTACTGGCCAGGTACTGAGTCCACCCAGCAAATTGAGGATGGCTTTAAAAGAAAGGAAAAGACGGCAGTCTTTGTAGATTTATCAGCGGCTTATGACATTATATACCACAAAATATTACTAGAGATTTTTTTTTAAATGACAGGAGATTACCAGCTGACTAAAGTAATAAAAACAATGCTTCCTAACAGAAGATTATACGTAGAATTTCAAGGTACAAGATGCCGCAGGAGCAACCAGAAGAATGTCTTCCCCCAAGGTAGCGTGCTGGCCATCCATACTCTTCAACGTGTATATCAACGATCAACCAACCGGCCCAACAACAAGGAGCTTCATTTATGACGATGATATAGCAATGACCTGCCAATCAAAAAACATTGAAAAGATAGAAGAGCACCTAACAGAATCGCTCTCAGAGTTTAGCAATTATTATAGATTAAACCAGCTCCGGCCCAAACCAGCAAAGACGCAGATATGCTTATTCCACCTTGATAACCGATAGGCGAAAAGAGAACTGCAAATAGAGTGGAATTCTGTGAGACTGCAACACTGCCCAAACCCAGCCTATTTGGGGCTTACATTAGACTGTAACCGAACTCTGGCCTACATAAAGCATATTGATAAAACCAAGGCGAAAGTCTACACTAGGAATGGCATCCTCTGGAAACTGACCAACGTACGCTGGGGATCCAACCCTAACGTCCTGCGCTCCTCGCCCCTTGCGCTGTACTACTCCGAGGCCGAGTATGCATTCCCCGTATGGGAGAGATCAATACACGCCTGTTGACTGGACCCTCTCCTGAACCACACTTGCAGATTAATAACGGGATGCTTAAACTCACCAGACTTGACCAACTATACATGCTAGCCGGGATTGCACCACCTCAAATAAGGAAGGAAACCCAGGCCATGTCCGAACGAAGTAAACAACGCGACGACATCAGACACCGTCATTGCACGGACATGCCCAGCCTGTAGCCAGACTAAAATCAAGACGAAGCTATATGCAATCCACACAGGCCTCTAAAGCTGCAACCAAGGAGGCAAAATGGGAACAGCGCTTATCGGACAGTTATATCCCAATCTGGAATCCTAGAGAAAAACTCCCTGCAGGGTCGGACCTAAACTGGGGTACCTGGAAAACCATCAACCGACTACGCTTCCAAATGGGAAGATGCAAGAACAACCTCCTGAAGTGGGGATATGCGGAAAAGGAAGCATGTGAATGCGGAGAATCCCAGACAATGGAACACCTTCTGGTGTGCCAATCCCTACAAGTTCCATCTACCCTCTGGGACCTATGGTCGTGTAACGAAAATTCTGTGATGTGTGCTGAACATTGGAGTGATATATGAGCATTTTATAAGAACATTTTCTTTGAATAGTTGACATTTCATGACATGAGTGATATACATATTTTTTTATATTTTGAGTAGCTCAGACACGATTAACTAAAACTAGTACCAGCAACGACTACAATTCTTACCAAAATCCAGGTAGCCAAACAGCTGCTTGTAACGGTTGTGAGGAGCCATGGGCAAATTTTGATGAATTCAAAAATATTTTAGTAAGTGATATTGCCATTATCACTAACATCAGACGTGAAGCCATACACGCAGTGAAAAATTACATGAAATTGCGCAAAGAACCGGACTACATATGTGTTATGAAAAAACCCAATATATAGAAAGACAACCAGAAAATAACTCATCTTTAAACACACAATACGGTAAGATAACACAAGTCCCCCATTTTAAATACCTTGGTGAAACCATACAGTCCTCGAGACTAAACCGAATCGCCAATGAACAAAGAATTACCAAACTATAGAAGGGCTACAAGCTAAAGTGGTCTCACTACAACAAGAAGTGCATCTCGCTAGATGCAAAATTAGGGCAATATTCTTATCACCGATCATCGACGTTATCGACTGTCATTCCAAAATTATGGATATAGAAAAATAGGAAAGAAGAATTCTCAGAAAGATTTACGGGGCAGTTAATAATAAAGGTTTTTGGATGAAAAGACCTCAAAACGAAATTTACCAAAAGATCCACGATAAGGAACGTAATCAGAAAATGCCGAGCACAGTTTTATATACACATTTACAAGATGAAAAACTTCAGAACGGCGAAGAAATTTCTCAACGTTATAACACAGAGTAAGTGTGACACTGAGTGGCTGACAGAGGTTCAGAGGGACTTACAACAGGTCAACATACAAAATATCGAGTACCGCACTGAGTGCCGGAATAATATAAAAAAGGTTAAGTTTGAGGATAGACCAACCTGGAAAAAAATGGACAGGTGAGCAAGCGAGAGAGAACGACATAATATGAAATCATGTATTCAAGTTCAATCGCTCTCCTAAAGGGGAACAATCGATTAAATAAATAAATAAAATATATTGATTTGTTTTCTCATGAATTCCGCATTGATGTTGAGGGTTGGTTCTAAAAAGAACCGGATTCTCGACGTTTCGGCGAACTGACTTTCGCCAGTTTCAAGAGATATATGCGTACGTGCTGGTTAAGTGGGGGTCGACGCATACTGTGCGCTCGTTTTATAAGGTCTCCTTTGTTTCCTTGCGGTTTGTTGAGTTGCTTCATTTTTCCGCAGTCCTCCTATGTTCCTGTTATTAGTTTTGGTGTTCTAGTTTGGTCCTTTTGGGGTTTTTTGTTTCCATTGTTATTGCTTCTAGAGCGCTCGTGGGTCGTGACTAGTTATAACTGTCTGGCTTCGGATCATGCGCGTTGTGTGAGGTGCTTTGGTTTCCCTTTTTGTTCGTCTTTTTGGTCGTATATCTGTCAGGTGTATGAGATTTCGTTTTGAGGGTGAATATAATCGGTCGCCGTGCCGGGGGGAGTCGCAAGCAAACATCTCTTGTGTTCAGACAGTAGTCTCTTTTTTATCTCTATGACTTGTATACATGTATACACATGACATTTTCTGGCAAATCTGTGCAAGAGTCTTTGAGTTTCTAAAATCCGTCCAGTTACCGGTGTTGGTGTGATGGAGAAAAGCGAATGAAACTGTCTTCTTGTGTCTGACGGAAACTGCATGTTCTTGAATGGTAGCCGATATTTTTTCTAGATGAACATAATGATACGAAAAATAGCTTGAATATAATTAATATTCAACCTTTTTGTTAATCTACAAAATTAAGTCCTACTAGGATTTAAACAAATCTCATATTGAAACAACTACTTCCCTGGCTAATACCATGCAGGATATTGAATTACTCAATAGACATTTGTTTGCTATTACTAGTACTACTAGTTAAATAACATTTAAGATCATTTCTTTCTACATAAAGTCTGCAGATGGCTAGTCACCTAATTTATGTAAAAATAAATGATCTTAAATTTCTAATGACTCCAATAGTTGCGGCAGTTGCTGCAATTATGCAACATATTTAGTTTATGTATTTCGGGAATTTATTACTACATTCTAGACAATGGTTACAAAGTGAATTTCTATCTTTATTAAGAGCAAAGGCAAGAAAATGTTCTGACAAACGAGTTTAATTATTTCGTCCTGTCTGATCTACGTACACGCTATTGCATACCGAACAATGAATCTTATATATGCCGGATTTTTGGGGGGGTCGATTTTGTCTTCAGAATTATATAATATTTGGGATAATTTCAATGAAATTGAAATGCTGCTTGTAGATTTTATTTTGCAAAACGTTTGCTATTTTTTCGATTATTTAAATTTTGTTTCTTGGTATATATTTTGGTCATTGTGGGTCGTTTTTTATTTATTAAGTTTTGGAGAGAGTAGTTGTAGTAGGAGAGTGTAGTTGGAGCCATTCTCTATGACAATTGACATATTGACGATTGATTTATTGATATTATCGATAAGAAGTTCTTACATATCTAATCTTTGTATTTTTAGGCTTCAATGCCTTGTCGTTTCTAATTTTATTTTAATTTTATGTGGTCAAATTTTCCATTCTATCTTAGTCATACTTATATATTTTTCAGTTTTCATTGTAAAAAAATAGTGAAAAAAGTAAAGCAAACCTTTTCGATTTTCTGATTTTAATTAAAATAGGTGAAACGGATATGTGGGTTCAATTGAATTAAATAATGACTGATATTTATAAAGCACAGAGTCGTCCAGATATAGGGAGCGTAAATAAAGCTACACATTAAAATGAAACGTTCAACTGTTTTGTTGGTAATATTAAATAGAACGTCAATATGAAAACGAAAATAAATAAACAGGCCCTTGGCAATTAAGTAAATCTGCGACTTGTATCGACAAACGCATAAAAGCGAGAATTATATTCTCATACCATTTAAAAAATATGATATGATAAAAATATGATATGGTAAAATATGTATTTATTTAACAGAAAACTATCAGTAATTCGTAGCTCTGTTAGACTGGATCTGTTAGATAAAATTTCGAGTGAATAGATGAGAAAGACAAAAGACTCCAGCCTAGACACAACAGATTACACAGAACCTCCAAATTGGTAAGATTTGACGTAGAGCGACTTAAGAACAGTCAAGAAGTAAGTTAGAGACTGAACAATACAGATCTAAATAGCTGGGACGAACTGAAGGAGACTCTTGTCAAGGCGGCCAATGAACTCGCCCCTCTCGCTAGAAGAAGGAAGCATCCGTGGTGGACTGAAGACTGTGACAATGCAATAGCCCAAAGACATACAGCCTGGTTGAAGTGGTATTCTAAAAAGACCAAGGAAAATTGGCATAAATTTTTGAAACAAAGAAAGCTTACAGCCAAGATAATTCAAGGAAACAAACCAACCTTCGCACAAAACTAACTAACCCGAATCGAAGAGAGCTTTGCTATGAAGAACTCCAGAGATTTCTTTGGAACCTTCAGGCAGACACTCAAAAATACTCTCCGTCAAGCCTCCACTTCAGAGGCTCATAAGGCAAACTGACTTTTAACAACAAGGACAACTGCTACCTTTTAGCTCAGTACATTAAAAATCTACTCAACTGTGATACACCCAGCGAGGACTTCGACTATAAACAAACCAAACCAAACCCGGACCCGCTGCCTCCTTCATTAGAAGAAGTGGGCCAGATCATTCAACTTCTCAAGAATAATAAGGCAGCTGGAGAGGTCTCTTTCGTTGCTGAACTGTGGAAAGGTGCTGGAAGTAATGCCGTGAGCAAGATAATCGAGATCATACAGAACATCTGGGAAACAGAGAAATTAATTCCTCAATCTTAAAACTGTACCTGCATACTCCAAGATGAGAAATCGCAAGGTGTAGTACTCCAGGAACTAGGGCTAGAGAACAAATCCCGCAGACTCATCCTATAAACCTTGAGCAACACTTACTCCAAGGATAAATTTAGAGGCGAGATCTCAGAAAGCTTCGAAATAAAAACTAGAGTGAGACGAGGAGATGGAGATGTGGCGTATTCTCTTCAACTGTGTCCTTGAAAAGGTTTTGAGAGAATGGTGCAAGGAACTAATAAACTTTGGTGTTCAGAGTGGTATCTACCTGGCACGTAAGAATGATAGACAGGTTGTAGACCGGCCTTTGCAGATGATATGGCGCTGATTGCTGATACTCTTGAGATGGCAACAATGCAGGTTTATTGCTTTAGAAAACAGGCTGCGAAAGTGGCTCTTCAGTGTCGCTGTAAAACAGAATTCTTCACCAACATTAAAGAGCATCTCTCTGTTTAGATGTTACTAGAGCAGGGAAGCATCAAAAGGACTGATAAATTTAAGTATCTCGGCGAATGCATTGAACCCAATTTATCAGAAAGATCATCATTATTCAAGAGAGTCAACAAGTTAAATCTAGCCTATCGACTGACCAAGAACATTTAAAACAAGAAATCCCTATCACACAACCTGAAACTTAAGCACTTCACATCAGTCTTACGACCAGATGCCATGGAGTGTCTTTACTTGGACCGAAGAGGTCTGGTAGAGAAATTTGAAGTCAGAGAGAGGAGAATCCTCAGGAAGATTCTAGACCCAATAAAGGAAGATGAGAAATTCCGATGGCCACATAACTCTGAACTCTACGAACATATTGATAGGCTCTCCGACTGTGCAAGGAAAATAAGGGTAGCTTTCTGTGGCCACGTTGCAAGATTTTCTCCAACCTACTAACCAACCGTCTGTTCACCTTCTGGCAAAACAAGAGGTTCGTGCCACTTGGTTGACAGAAAAGGAGAAGGATATTAAAGGAATGGGAATAACAGATCTCCAAAACAGACAGTCTGTGGGACCCACCCTGAAGAAAATCCGTGGATTTCAGGAAAAATCTCGAAGGAAAAGTACCCCCTGAACTAAAGAGAGAAAGGAATTACACCGTCAGAAGATGCGACAATACTGGGCAAAGATCAAATCCCAACAGTTGAACATGCGTGGTCCAAATTAGGCCTATTCGAAACGAAGAAGACGAAGAAGAAATACAATTTTACAATTCTTTGTGCAATTTTGTATGTTATATGTTTGTATATTATAAGTGTGTGTAAGATATCATAGAATGTTTTCATTTGTTTGAAAGGGCTATCGATGCCATTATGTATGAAATATAATATTCTGCAGTCGTCCCCCGGCGCATAAATCAAGCTGAATTTAAAGGGCATGAGTTATGTTGGCATTGAGGGCCGCTGTGGTTTGTGGCTTATTCGCATAGACATTTGACTTGTGACATGTTACATAGACAAGGAAATACCACAAGAAAAAAATCTAACGGGGTCAAATCGATCTGGGTGGCTAGCTCACATCACTTCCACATGAGTTGACCTAGCCCTCAAATCGCTCGTGCAGAATATCCAATCTGGAAAGAGCTGTAGATGACCTTGCCCTCAAATCGCTCGTGCAGAATGTCCAATCTGGAAAGAGATGTGTGGCAAGTGCGCCATCCTATTGAAACCACATGTCGTTGTTGTCCATATTATCCAATTCAGGTCAAAATAAATTGATCATCATAGATCTATAGTGTTCGCCGTTGACGGTTCTGGCTTGCTCAACGTAGTTCTCAAGGAAATATGGACCGACGACGTCGCCAGCCAAAATCCACATAAAAGAATAACTTCTTCGGGTTGTATTGGACGCTCTTGGATCTAATGTGAATTGGTATCGTCCCAAATTCGAAAATTTTATTTATTGACATACTGACATACATTCATCAAGAAATGGGCTTCATCGCTAAAGATGAGTTTTTAATGAAAATTAGGGTCAGTTTACAACTGCTTCCCCTGCTGCGAGCGGGGGCAGCCCTGAGAGCGCTCTCTTAACGAACACACTCCGTAGTCTTTGGTCTTTTACCTAGAGCTCCTAGTTGAGTTTTGTACAGGTGCAGGCCCAAGTTACGGCGGAAAATTCGGCAAGTTGTGGTCTACGAAATAGCGAGCTCTTGTGAGCGACGCGAAATCGACTGCCTCGGATTCTCCAGCATACTCTCACGGACAGCGGCGATGTTTTG
Source organism: Phosphuga atrata (assembly GCA_944588485.1). Lineage (NCBI taxonomy): Eukaryota > Metazoa > Arthropoda > Insecta > Coleoptera > Silphidae > Phosphuga > Phosphuga atrata. The sequence continues at coordinate 7,618,695 of OX155896.1, read as the reverse complement.
CGTTTCGTCGTCGTACTGGTGCTGATCTATTGTTTACTGAACCAGTGGACTCAAATTTATACAACACATTACCAATAGTACCAATAGTCCTCTCGGTAGGACGATTATGGAGACCGTAAAATGAGCGCAGCGCGCGGAACGTTGCCCGTTTTGATAATACAATTTTAATACTTGCAGGAGTTGCTATATCCGTCCATGGTTATTTGAAAAAAAACAGAGTGAAAATATAACAGCCAATTCGACAGGTGTAGCTTCAACATTATGGCCGCTACCAACTGCCAAAGCTCGGAAGTCCCTATTAGAGACCCTTTATATATACCTAATTAATAAATCAGCACAAATTATTTATCTTTATTTTATATTTGTTAGGTTGTCAAAAACATCGCAATAAAAATTGTCGAGCCGAGAACGAAAAAAGTTTAAGAAGCCTTGGTCTAGATTAATTTTATTAGCATAGACTAACGATATATAAATTAACTTGATGACTGTATTTTTTTTTATTTTTTAGTATGGGGACGTAGCAAGCAAGCACTAGCGTTAGCTTATCAAATGGCCCACTTGGAATTCACGAGCATCCCGGTACCGCTTTTCGTATTTCGTCAGGATGCCGTTGTCTTTGTTATGTTACGCATTTGTTGCGTTACATCCCCCATTTCACATCATGTCTTTAGGGGTTCAGGCATTCTCGTAGTTAGGTTAGTTCCTGGCTTTCTTTCCGGCACGTTCGTCTATCTCGTTCATGCTTATAATGCTTCTTATCATATCATCCGTTGCTCTCCAGTTGTCTTCGGACTTTAACATGACCTCCAACAGTGTCTTTACACCCAGTTCTGATTTTGTCTTCGCTGTCCAGTCGTCTCTCCGGAATCCATCTTTTACATTCGAAGACCGTGTGCGCTGCACTGTCCGTTTGACCACAGTAGATACACGAATTGTCAGAGGCCCTGCCGATATTGTGTAGGTAGTCTCTGAAGCATCCATGTCCGCTGAACGCTTGGGTCAGATAGTAGTTTATCTCCCGATATTTTCGTTCTACCCTAATTCCCACTTGTTGGATTAATAATTTTGTCCACTGTCCGTTTGTACAGCATGTCCAGTGGTTTTGCCACTCCTGGAAAAGATGTTTTTTTGGCAATTTTGGTAAGTTTTCAATTCTGTCCGCTATTCAGCTTTTTGTACAGTTCTTTTCTTTCTTTTATCAGGAGTTCTATGGGTGCTACGCCTGTCAACACGAGCACCGCATCCGTTGAGGCTGTCTTGTAAGCACTGCACACACGTAATGCCAGTTTTCTCTGCACTGTGACCAGCTCATTTTGAATGGTGTCTTTATCGACTGCGATTGCCCAGACCGGGGTACCATAGAGCATTGCCCAATGAGCGACTGAGCATAGAATCTTTCTCTTGCTACTTTTTGGTCCGCCGACATTGGGTTATCATCATCTTTTCCAGTGCTGCTGTTGCCTTAAGGGCTTTAGTCGCTGCTTGCATGATAAGTGGTGTAAATAGTTTCTTATCAATAATCACACCAAGATATTTAACTGCCTCCTTGGGCGTTATAGTTACGTCTCTGGCCTTAAATACTATCGGCCCTAAATGCCTCATTCCGGTCAGTAGAACAGCTTCCATTTTTTCAGGGGCCAGCCTAAAGCGCTTTTCTCCATTCATTTATTAATATGTGCAATCGCCCTATTTGCATGTTCTATTACTCTATCCTCGTCGTTTCCTGCTACTACCAGTGCTATATTATCAGAAAGGATGACTGTAGTCTAAAAACAGATGGATGCGCAAGAACACTCAGTCTCGTATACTCAGTCAAGTCAAGACTCATACATAATCTCATACAACAAATCTGACAAGATTAGGCAACCAATAATATCTACAAAAATATTTACACACACGCATGACGAGATAAATTAGACATGTTAGACTTGAAAAATATAGACTTTAACAATATTAGTAAAATATAATAAAAACATGAATTTCATTCAAAATTAGTTATTTATTTAATTAGTCATTTATTGTTGTCTTGAGTTGGTTTTGTCAAGTAGTCTTAGATGTATAAAATAATGAATAATACAAGAGACCACAAACATAATAGATATATAGACGCTACCATAGATAAGATACTAGACACCTAACTCTTCGTACATACTGTGAAGAAAACTAATGAGATTGTGATCAATAATGTGAAGATAATAAAAGGCAGACGAAGCCAGATAGGCAAGACGCCAATGCGTGTAAAGATCGAGAAATCGAAGATAAATCACAACGGTTTGCAAAATTAGATTAACAAGACTGGACAAAGAAGATTGTATAGTTGTAGACCTCCTTATAACAGTAATCATACGAAACTTGTAGATTGTAGATTTCGGTGGTGACTTATACAGCGACCTTCTTAGATCTATTGTACCCCACTACTAAACTTAGTATCACATGGATAACAGTGAAGCAGATTTATTAACGTGGCTATAGAGACTAATCTGTGTTCTCTACATGGGTATAACTTATTGGAACTATGTTGGGAACTACATTTGCCGTAATATTTGTTAATTGCCGTTTCGCCATACAATAATCTTTGTTCTAATATTTAATAATAATTAATAATAATTCTAATTATTGTAAATTTCTGATTTGTATAATGTCTAGAAAATATGTATTAAAAATTGAGTTACAATTGATATTTCTAAATGTATAGCACTTTAATAAAGCTCAATTATTATTGATTTAAATGTTCCACAAAACAGATTTGTAAATATGAAAATTGCCATCTTTTCAAATCATGCCAAGTCTGTGAAATGATTTGTAAAGATACAAATCATTCCACAGATTAAATTGAGATAACAGATATGTTGACAAATCTTGACGTTTTTTCGTCAGTTTTATGTTTGATAATTTTAGTTTGTTGAATTGTTTAACAAATTGTATGAATACGAATTTAATATTAAAATTCCATTAAAACAATAGGATTTAATGGGGCCAGAATGATTAATTTAGATAAATAAATTGAAACTTCCTATGTCTCCGCACAGCGCTTTTATTTTAATATACATGTTTGTACACAATGTAGAATCAATTAATTAAAACAAGCAGCTTTAGTTGCGTACCTACCCTGCCATTCGATACACCGTTCACATTCTCCTCTATCCCACGCACATTTACCGCAATTTATGATCGAATAATGTGTTTATAATCCTCTATCCACTACAATTAGTTATTGACAGATACCAGATATTCCATTATTTCATTCCAACTACTTCATAATTTATGTTCTAGATCTATTATAGACATATAACATTTGAGCATTACTAAAGATTATTATTCTAATTTATTGCCTCGACGACCCCAATTCGCATCATTTAACACATTGTCTCGTTTATTTATACATAATCATACATTTTGTCTTTGCTACAACTAGTTGGTAATTTACATTATTACATAAATTATTAAATACAGGGATTTAACGGAGCTATACGATGATAATGAATTTCATTTAGTTTGAGTTGATTTTTTTTGTTATTTATTATTATGTCAGATTTTTTATCCCCTTAAACAAATCAATTTCATAATTGTTAATTAATATCTAAATTCATACAATACAACTAGTGATTGGAATAACGGACCAAATATAAACTTGCGTGCATAGAAATCTTCCCACTGTATACTTTTGACTTTAACAATTATTATTTTTTTTGAAACTATGAGTTGAAATAAAGAAATATACAGTTTGAAAGGCAATTTAGTATTCTTTAATATGAGTTTAAATGTATCAAGAATGCTTATCGTTTATAAGCGTAGCAACCGGTAAACAAAAACTAACGTATTTTGTGGTGGTTATAACGGGAATAATAAACTTTTGTAAGATTGTAAGTATTTCTCTTGCAATTGAAATTTCCACAATATTATTTTTTCACAGTTTGCTTGGTTTTCAAGAATGTTAGTTTAATGCATACTAGAGCGCAAAAAGTTGTTGTTCCACCCTATTTTTTGTTCAAAAATGAATTGAGCCAGCGAGCTGTTGCTCGAAAACTATGGGGATCTTTTCACAGACGAAATAGTGCAGGGAGAAGCACACTTACAGCGGCTCGGGATGACCGCTTTATTGTGTCAACATCATTTAGAAATTGTCGTCCTAATACTGTTCACCTGACATGAAGACGAAGGCGGTAGGAAAGTAGCTTGACCACTTAGACAACTGCAGTTTGTTAAAAACTTACCCTGGCTCATCGTCAAGCACGTTTGCGATTTGCAAGGGAACATTTAACTTGGAGCATTGTTGGAACCATGGGGGTCTGTTCTGTTCTCATATGAGTCAAGATGGTAGCGTCTGAAGAAGAAAAGTGTACCGCACACCAAAGAGCGATTTTGAGAATGCTGCATTGAAGAGCGGACTGCTTACGGAGGTGGTTCCTGCATGATCTGGGATCTAATTTCTATGGGAGTACGAACCGACCCTGCTTTCATTATTAGGTGCGCCCGTGGGAGAGGAGGTTTAATAGGTGCTAGGTACATCGAGGAGTTTTTAGCAGTTCCTGTGTTATATTCGACTACGTCGACTACATTTTAGAAGAATTTATCTTTATTGATAATAATGAGAAGTCGCAATAAACGTATAGGATTAAATTAAAGAAATTGGTTTTCGGGTTATGGAATGGCCAGTATCGAGTCCCGACCTAAATCCGATAGAACATTTAAGGGATGAACTTAAACGAATGATTTGAGGTAGGCTTCGTGCAAGTGTAGATCGATAGTTTGAACAAAATAATACTTTGTAAAACGTATATTCTTTTTGAAACACCCTGTATTAAAAAACACACAGGGTTAATTTTAGGTCCGCATTTGTAAAAATTATTTTTTTTTTCAAAAAAGATCGTTTTAATAGTTGTTAAAAAGTACTGTTTATTGGAAGTGCGAAAACGTTCGTGTCGTTGTAGAATTGTAACGCATTTAGGTAATTTATATTCAGGTTAGCATAGAAGATATGATTTTTTAATTTTTCATTCCTCTTCTTTTTCTTCATCTGCTTTTTATTGTCCACATCTGACGTATGACTGTATGTCCACATCTGACGATTTTGGGCTTTGCGATACCAGTCTTTACCCTAGGTCGATTTCTTTGTGGACGACCTCTGCTCCTTGTCGTTTCTCTAGGTTGGCAGTGGGTAATTCTGGCAGTACACCTGTTTTTGCTTAGTCTTGCGACATGTCCGACCCAACGCCATTTTAATTGCGGTATGCGTTCAATAACGTCGGATACTCTCGATCTGCCTTTGATAATCTCCTTCTTGATTTTGTCCCCTAGTGAGATTCCAAACATTGATCGCTCCATGGCCCTTTGCGTTACCCTTAAGTCGATCTTAGCTACTGGCAATATGCAGGAGTTATAAACTTTCCTTTTAAGCTTTATTGGTATATCATTCTTTCCCAGGATGTAATTTAATTTGCCATAGGCAACCCATGTAAAACCAATCAGGTCACTTCAGCTGTTTGGTTTTTCTTTTCCAACTTGATCACATTCTTCTTCTTCTTAGGGTGCCATACTAGTGTTCTAGCGTAGGCAACCTCTCGCGCATACTTGTGGAACGCATCGTCACACTCATATGCGGGACCTTCAGTTTATCGCCGGTTCCAAACGGCACTATTTGAGAGGTTCTCTTGGCAGAATTACTCGTGGTAGTTTGCCATTGCTTTCCACGAGGTGGCCACAGCATAGTTCCGTGAAAAACTTCACGGTTTGTCCGGGGATCGAACCCGGGATCTCGGTGTAGCGAGCGGATGCGTTCACCACTACACCACTGTGTTGATCACATTACACGATTCAATTGCAAAGCAAATTCTAGGCACTGAAACGAGAAATGCTGATACGCTTACCAAGTTAGTGAGTACTGCTTGTAATTCCATGCTACCAAAGAAAAGAGGACCAACTAGGAGGAAGCATGTATACTGGTGGACAAGCCCACTGGAAAAAAATGGTGGAAGATCTAGAGGCAAACTTATAGGGAGATGCCTTTTAGCTATGTAAAAAGAAACTCAAAGTCCATGCCCCTAATACACAACTGCCTATAGAAGACCTCAAACGAGTGTTGGATGCACTTTTCCCAGGACACGCACCCTTTGCTTGGGAACAGCCAGAGTTAATGGATATACCATTATTTACAGAAGAAGAGCTCGTCATAGCAGAAAAGCCGATCTACATCGGAAGAGCAGCAGGGCCATATGATAAACCACCCGAGATAACAAAAACTGTAGTTCGCCACCACCCACAATTTGTATTGGAGACAATGAACTCAGAACTAATTGCTGGAAGTTTCTCAATGAAATAGAAAAGAGCGAGGCTACTCTTGTTACGCAAGGGCAATAAACCAATGGGCGAACTAACTTCATATAGGTCGTTGTGCATCCTAGACACACCGGGAAAACTTTTAGAATAACTGTTGCTGAGCAGATTTAAAAGGGAACTTGAAACTGGAACCGGGCTGTCTGAGAGACAATACGGCTTCAGAGAGGGCAGATCCACAATCAAAGCGATAAATGCAGTATTAAAACTCGCCGAGGAGGCAAGGCAAGGCTCCCAAAGGACGAGAAAGATATGCGCATTAATCACCTTCAACGTGCGAAATGCTTTTAATATTGCAAGCTGGAAGATTATAATGCATGAAAAGACAAGAAGAGGCGTGGCTCCTTACCTACTACGGATATTGAAGAGCTACCTCGGTGACAGAACCCTATTATTAGAAACAGATTTGAAGTACAGTGGGGAGGGAACTAAGTAGTGGTGACCTACAGGGTTCAGTTTTGGGCCCAACTCTGTGGAACATCCTATATGACGGTGTCCTAAGACTCCCAGATGCTGAAACACTTATTGGCTTTGCCGACGACCTGGCGCTCATAGTCTCAGCTGGGACAGAAACTTCTATAATGCAAAGGGCAAACCGCGAAATGCAACTAGTAATAGAGTGGATGACAACCAATAACCTAACGCTTGCACAGCAAAAGTCCGAAGCTGTGTTACTTACTGGGCTTAGGAGATTAAAGCCAATAAATTTCCAAATACAAGAGACCCGCATAGTCCCAAAGGATGAAATCACATACCTTGGAGTAGTAGTAGATAGAAGACTTTCCTTCGTCCCACACACCACTGAATTGGCATTTTGAAGGCATTGATGGCAAACAATTGTATGCAATACTTGGCTCACGTGAACACATAATGCTCTACCATTAGTTTATGCACTCTTTCTAAACTAACTGAGCAATGTTCAATACAACTTTTAAGAGCTATTTAAGACTTGGAGTCAACTGGGTTACAGGTTGACTCCAAGTCTTAAATAGCTCTTAAAAGTTGTATATAACATTGCTTAGTTTAGTTTGGAAGGAGTGCATAAACTCGGAGTATTTTCATATATTTTGAGCTTGTAATGGCAAATGTGTATTGTGTACCTATTTATCGAAACATACAAGCAAATGGTTTAAAGTGAAATTACGACACTAACCCTGAGTTTGCATTAAGCATACGAATGTTATCGGCATTAGTTTCTGCCTACACAACATATAGGTAATAGCTTATTTTGAACTACTTTGCGATCAAAGTATTTTACACCTGGAACTCAATTAGTGGTTGATTATTTTGAAGTCGTTGGTCGATTTATTATTATTTTCTAGTTTTCACCATCGGCAACTGCTTTTTCCCCTTAGGTGTGTAACTTCTTTGACGCAGTTCAACAAGGTTTGCCATGAACTAACAGTTCAATTAAAGGTTGCCATAAAGGTCTTCAATCACAAGTAGGTGCCAATCATCCAAATGTAAGCGCATTTATTGGAGCTATCAAACGGGAACGAAGTTTGAACGAGCTTCGAATAGAACAATGTAAGTGGTCAAGAACCAACTGCTGGAAGAAAACAATACAAAGATTTAAAAGAAAGACTTACAGTAATTGTTAATTCGCTCGAACCCATTGTTCTGGTCAAGGACTATTTACGTAGAATAACACAAAATATTACATACTAATTATATAGGGGCTATTTCAGTGAAAATATTTTATATATAATGTCTTTTTTACTTTTTTAACTAAATCATTCGAACAAATTTGCATTCGAACAAATGTCCAATGGAACAAAATTCTATTGGAACAAATTATCATTCGAACAAAATTATTTTAGGATAAATTGCTTTCGAACAACTTTCCCGACATCATATATGCTACGGCTTTGAAGAGAGAATATTGATTAATTTCAGCTTTTTCCCGTTCTTAGCACCTCAACGTCCATATTCTCGGAATTGCCCTTACCAACATTTCAATAGCCCAGAATTTGTGAGCTGTTAATTGAATTCCCATGTAACCGTGCTGTCCATTAGCATAGGTAACAAGTCACCATCATCATGGCCTTTTGGTGATCCAATCTTGGACGTAGGCCTCTTCCTTCTTCTTGCACTCTTGGCGATCTTATTCCCGTCTCATCCAGTCTCGCCCTCCGTTCTGTTGAATGTCGTCCATCCAGCGGTGCAGTGGTCTGCCACGTCTTCGAGTATCCGGTCTTCAAGAACTCGTCTCGTTCAGCGACTCTCGTTCATCAGGTGGTTGAGGATCTGTATGTACCTTTCGTACATCGATACTTCATTTGACTAGAGCTTGCTCTATAGCCCACCACTCTATGGAGTTGAACGCTTTCTCGTAGTCGATGAAGGCTAGCATAATTGGTTTCCTGTACTTATTGCATTTCTCCACGACTGTTTTGAGAGTTTTCTCTGGGTTGAAAGAATTCTAGCTTGCTGTCAAGTCTGTTAACTAGAACCCGAGAGAACAGCTTGTAGACATCAAGAGACTGGAAAACTACAGACCTATCAGTCTGTTTTCGCATGTCTACAAGGGTTAGAAGTGGTATCTTTCTAACATAAAGTTGTAGTTTTAAACCACGGTTGCAAAAAAAAAGATTATTGTAAGAAAATCAGTTATGCCTAGTTATATTCTACATTTAATTTCTAGTTGTATGATCGCTGTTCTTGGTTATTCGGTCAATATAGAAATTTGTTAATGATAAGGTCACTATATATTTGGTTTTCTTCTTCTTGTTTCAGTTCTCCATCTTTTGAGCTAATACCACTCATATGTTCCATCATTATTTACAAATTCCTTGTATTGTCTGCTACGACCATCGTGTCAGCCAAAATAGCAGAATGGTAGTCGGTTAACAACCACTACATCTTGTTCCTTTTCAGGTAATAGCTCTTGTAGTATTGTCTGGAAGTTTTGATTACATATTACTGATAATAGTGTAACCATCATGTCTCAAATCTCTTTGAGAACTAATATTTAATGAAAATTTGTCGTCCATTTTCACCACCGCCGTTTGGTTATAACATAAGTTTCGAATTATACACAGATCCAATATGTTGATGCCTTAGATTTTTAAAAGCATTACTAATTGCTCTTGAATCTATAGCAAACATTTACTACTTGTCTCTAGAGCAGGCATGTAATTTCATCATTACTTCACGTACATCTTTAGTTTACAAAATTTACAAAAGTCATTTTTAAAATTTAATTGAGCCTAATTTCACTATTTCTTTTTTACTTTATTTTTGATTAATTTCGAGTGCATTAATTCATTCCCCACTTATACTCCCTCCAAACAGATCGCTTCTTTCTTCCTCGAATATATGAAAAATGGAATTATGTAAAATTCTAAGTGGAACTCGGATCTCGATTTGTCGAGGCCCCGTATTCAGCCTCGTTCTCATTCCATTTATCAGGCCCTCACCACTTAATATGTAAAGTTGATTGAGTATAAAAATAGTTGTTGGCTAATGACCGCACTTGTCGGAAGCAGGCATTACCACAAATAGAAATCGATTTTAGCGAAAATATATTCATTATATATTTCAAGCAAATTTCCACGTTGTTGTAAATATATACCATTATTAAACGCACGTAATTAAAATTATTAGGGAGTTTATTGTGTTAATTAGCAACAGATTCATTACTGATTTAATTAATCAAGGCAAATATTGAAATAAATATTTACGTTTGGAAATTATATAGCTCGATGTTACTTTTTAAATGTTGTTATTGGTTTAATAAATTTTAATACCTGTGTGAGTAAATTGCTAAAATATTTTCTATTCTTTCAACTTATTCTCTACTTGTATTTAATAGTTCCGGTAGGAACTACGAGGCGTTGGTGGCCTTGTAGTTAGGGTGTCACTACTTGCGCAGGTAGACCGGAGCGTGTGTGGGAATTGACCTGTGCAGTTTCTTGCGTACGGTTGACCTGCGCAGGCAAACCTGCGCATGTAACCTGTACTGTAGACCGTAGCGTGTATGGCGGGCAACTGACTACATCAATCACAGAAATTTTATGAGACTAAGACTAACAGACAACATCCAAACAGACTTGTACGCAACATAATAAACATACGATGACACAACTCGAACTTAAATTTAAAGCATAAACTACGTAATTAAACCCTACCAGTCTTTGATGAAAGTGCGAATGAGTGAATCAGTGAGTGAATGAAATCACAAGTAGGATACAAATTTTAGCTGTTAGTATCAACTCTTTTCAAATTTTAACCCGTTTGTTCCTTGTGGTATCTCTAGAAAACCACCTTTCTAATATTTTATTTCATGAGATCTCGGTATCTTCTTACAACTACATAGTTAATAGGATACAATTTGTGTTATACTCTGGCGGTACTCTAACTAATATGCTAAATTTGTGTCGTTACGTTTGATTTACATACAAAATATATTCAAAAATATTTATAAATCATCAAATTATTATCAAAATTTTGCTTGTTACATATTATTTTTTTTTGTACATCTGAATATTATTTTAATTGAAACTTTTAACAAACCTGCAATTTTTAAATTTTACTATTTTTTCTACTTTCGACATGTTCTGTAAATAGAATTGGTGAAACCATCCTACCTTATAGAAAATCATACATACTTAAAACAAACGGAACACAGCCTGAATATATAAATATATTCAGCCTTTGAATATATTTATATATTCAGGAGCTCTATAATAATTATTCTTTCTAGGACTACCAAAACAAATCTCACATGAAATTTGTAAGTTGAAATTTCACATGAGCTTTGTTTTGGTAGTCCTAGAAAGACTCACTAATTGTTATGGAGCTCCGGAAAAGCTGAATATATTCATATATTCAGGCTGTGTTCCGTTTGTTTTAAGTTTGTTCTGTAAATAGTTACAAAACAGTCGACACCGAACTCTAACCCGAATGTTAGAGATTAATACTTTCCTAAGTAGGGACTCTTAAACAAAGAAATATTTAGACATTTGACATAATTTCATTTTATGGTAATTGTAAAGAAATTAATAAAGAAACTGTATAAAGTAAGTAAGTAAAGTAAGTGTTGGACTACGGAGCCACAAGTCCCAGGTTCAAATCCTACGTATGGAAAAATAGGTCACCGTTCTTCTGTAGATGGCTCTGGCAAAGTCATCACAGTAAAATTTGCCACGAAAAAAACCCCAAATAGTGGCTCGCCATCCACGTTAAAAACTTTAAGAGCTCCTTAACACTTCTCTCAAGACACCACAACACAAGTGTGAGCAGGGGAGGTTAGGCCAAAGCCCATCAAGGGCTGTAGTGCCAAAAGAAGAAAGAAGTAGAACTACGATTGTCTACATTGCCTACATTACTTCTAATTGTAAAATATTTTAAAGTACGCAATTAATCAATAATTTTCAGACGCAGATCTTCATATTTTGCAGCTCCTAATCCAATCATTTTAGGGAAAATTTAATTCCACTATATTTCTAAGTACCTATAGCAAGATTCCAAATAAAATTGTACACAGTTTCTACATTAATTCTAATTTCAAGATCAAGCTCTCAGATATCAATGTCCTTTTCAAAGATTCTTAACAATTTAAAAATGTTGTCCGATCTTGTTTGGACTGATCTGATTTTCTCTGTTCTTGTACGATTTGGTGCGTTCTTGTCCGATATTGTTTGGTCTAGTACGGTCCTGATTGCCCTTGTCCCTTCTTATCCGATATTGCCTGGCTTGTCTGCTCTTGTCCGGTTTTATGCGGACTTGTTGGGTATTTTCCGGTCTTGTCCTGTCTAGTCCGGTTTTGTCCAAACTTCTTGTTCGATCTTGTCCAATCTTTCTTGGTCTTTATACGGTGTTGTCCTCTCTTGCCAGGTCTTGTCCGATCTTGCCCGCTATTGTCCGGTCTTGTTCGCTCTTTTCTGGTATTGTCCGTTCTTATAGACTTTGGCAACAGTTTATTCACTTCATTTTTACAAATGCTCCTCTGGCTTGTTCAGTTCGGGCACGGACCTCCTGCTTATTGTCCCAGTTTTCGTTGACCTGGCATCCGAGATATTTTTATGACTGAACGCGTTCGATTTCTTGATTCTTACCTCTTCCAACCTGATTCTTCTTAATGACTATCCTTTTGTTTTTTTTGTGTTTAAATTTAATCCAAATTCTGCACTATTGGTTGCCACCTACTTAAGTAAAATCTGAAGACCCACCAACGAGTCCGCGATAATAACTGTGTCGTTAGCGTACCTAAGGTTATTTGTGTATACGCCACTAATGGAAATTCTTTCAGGGCAGTTTCCAGGGCATTTTGTTTGAGTAAATGTTAAAAAGTATTGGTGAAAGGATGCAACCATGTCGACCAGCCCTTTTGATACGAACTTCGCCTGGCATCTGTTCAAGCTCTCATATCATCAAGCTCTCATATACCAACGTCCTCTTCAAAGATTCTTAACAATGTAAAAATGTTGTCCGGTCTTATTTGGACTCATCTAATTTTCTCTGTTCTTGTACGATTTGGTGCGATCTTGTTTTAATTACCTTAATTTGTGCAGTTTGGTTCCAGTAAAGGTTTGTATTTATTTTAAGGTCTCTATCATCCAGGCCTACGCCTTTAAGGATTTTCATAACCTTTTCATGCTGCACCCTGTCAAAAGTCTTTTCGTATTCAATCAAACAGGGATTAACAAGAACAGAGACGTCTTTGATAACCTCTGAACCAACACTTGAATACTAAACAGGGCCTGTCTTGTTCCGAATCCGTTACGAAAACGAACTGAGATTCGCCCATAAAGGACTCGCATTTTGCATATATTCTCTTGTGGATGATCTTTAGGAAAAACTTAAGAAAGTGACTCATCAAGCTGATAAGCCGATAATCGCTACTTCTGATCACCGTGCTATTCTTTGGAAGCTTCATAAATGTCGATTAAAGCCAGTCGGAAGGAATGACGCCTGATCATTAAATAGCATATTAAAAAGCTTCACTATTACGTTTAGTGACTCATTCTTTTAGATTTTAATGACATCCGAGTAAATTCCATCTGGATGTTGTGAAGAAGGATCTGCTGGCCTGCAATTCTTCAGATAGTGATATATATATATATATATATATATATATATATATATATATATATATATATATATATATATATATAACTAAATATTATATTACATTAAACCTACAACTAAGACAAGTTAACAATACTTCAATTATAACAACTAACTTAAATTAGACCGGGTTTTGATATTTATATCATCCCGGTGGTGTTCCATGGGGATTTGTGCATACCCCTTAATTAAATGTGAGGATGCTCCTCCTACTTGACTGCTCCTCTATGCGACTTTAGCGTCGTTTGAGCTTTGGATGTAAGTCGTAGCACATATATAATATATTTACACAAAAAACTAAAAAGGTTCCCAAAGACACTAACAATCTGGTTTACATGATTATTTTGAAGGGGACGTTTTTATGTTTTAAGTGTCTCGCCGAGAATTTCATTTCGGGTAATAAAAAATATCCTTGGGAGATATAAATTCATGCACGTGATTATCATCTAAAAGACTTAAAATCTTTTAAGCGTGGGACCGAGGGTTGTAATGTCCCTAAAAGCACGTGTAACTTGAAGGGTTTTTTTACGACGGGTGGATGTCGTAATGGTAATTCACTATAAGAATTATTGGCTATCGCATGATAACCGTGGAACCAAGAGAGCGTAAAGGAGTGTTCCTAAACACGTGGGTCAGTATGGTTTTTACTACAACATGGACCTGCAGCTTTTCTTTTTTTTGATAACGAGACTGCATGCTGGACTTCTTCCTTATTTATACCTTCGCTTGTATATTGTTCAGGAGTATTCGTTCTTTCATCATGAAAAAGGTTTTTATTATAGATACACCACTGTTCTACTCTGTCGTTAACGTCAAGAATTATTTTATCTTCGCTGTCCAAGAGAATGTCAGTTTGTCAAGGTTTGTTTACACCAGCCGCTTCCTTTAATTTTCTTGTGCATATTAAAAGTGTCTTGTTTAGCCTCCAGATCTTCGATTTCGCGATTTTCTCTCGTTATACCAATTTTCTTTGGCCATTCAAATTTTGTTCTTTTTTTCACGATTCTTCTGGTGATATTCTGGTGAGCCTTTTTCAAGCGTCTCTCTTCCATTAAATAAAAAATTTCATCTATCATCGTCATCTGAGCTTTCTTTTTGTTCTAAAAGTATCTTTTAAAGGTAATTTCAAGCTTGCGTTTGTGAAAGCTTCCTAGACGTTGGTTCGAAGAGTCTCTGCTTCGAAATTCTTCAAAACGTTTACTTTTGCTTAGTTCACAATTTAGTTCGTTTCGGACCTCAGCTATCGTTTCGGGATTTTTGAATTTTGTTAGATCTGGTCTGGTACAGTTTGCTTTTACTGTGCACCTTTATAGAGTTAACTGAATACTTGCTACAAGCGAATTGTGGTCGGAATTTATGTCTGCGCCAATTTTTTGCCGATATAATGAAATTTTTGTTTATTTATCAATAGAAAGTCTATTAGGTTTCTGACTATCCTCTCTGGAGTATGGGCGTTAGAAGTCCAAGTGTACAGGCGTCTTGGTGGAAGCTTAAAGAAAGTGTTCGAGACAACAAACCCTATTTCTTGTCAAATCTGGAATAATCGATCGCCACGTTTATTTGCAATACCCAATCCATATCTACCAACTATGTCTTCTCTCGCACCGCTACCAATCTTTGCATTAAAATCACCCATAATATTGGTGATATCTGACCTTTTAGTGGGATTTAAGACAGTTTGTAGTTGTTAGGTTAGGTTAGGTTAGGTTTACCTTCGTAAAAGGCTTCAACAGCTTCGTCTGTGTGATCGCTCGTTGATGTATATATCTCGATGATGTTGACATTAAACGACTTGGAATTGAGCTGTAAAAATCAGAAAGAAAGAAGAAATCAAGAAGAAATTCCCGTTTTCTGTACTTGTGTATTTACTATGAGCGCCACGCCATTGTATTGATTGACCTCGTCATTGCCATCATAGTAGATATGATGTGTCGTCGATTGGACATTCTCTAGAATTTGGCTATCTCATTTCTCTGATCCCTAAAGTTTCCATGTTCATTCTTTTCATCTCTTTGGTGGCGTTGTGGGTTTTACCAGATTGAAATATACTTTGTGCGTTCCAGGTAGCAATCAAGAAGGTAAGATCACTTAATACCTGCCCGGAACTGAGGACCTGTGCTTTTGGTTTTCCAGTCATGCTAATGATTTTCCCTGGGGAGGGTAATGAGGTGGTTTCCCGTTGCCTTCCTCATCGCAGTATTAAAACCGCCCAGACAGTCCTTGTCACGCCTTTAACTGGGTTATATAGTGCCGTTTTTCTTTCTATATCTAGAAATACGCTGACCAATTACTTTTAATATTGCTGCTGCCCAACACTATTTTTCTCGCCATATCTGGCTACCCTCACTTACAATTAGTTTAGCCTGCAGGTAGATGCAGTTTCCAAGGTGTGGAACGAGGAGCCATAAGTGAGAGATGGCTGCCCTTTGAGGACCAATTTTTTGAAACCACAATATCCAGTCTACGACTCTTGATGCGACCGTCTCGAACTAAGAGGTGCTACACTACAGCGCAGCACTTACACTCCATAAGGGTGTTTGATCTTTTCTGGTCTTATTTCGGACAGATTAATCTCGTCTGCCCTCGCCTCATCTTGTACATTCTTTTTTTTGTCTCGAAGCAGCAGTCACCCAAAGGTAATAGAAAGATTTTAATGTTATCTCTAGAGTTAATAAAGTCAATTTAGTCTTTATTTCTGGGTATAACAGTATTTTCCGGTTGTTTCGATTCTATTTGTTGAACCAAAAACTCATAGAAAATGAATTTAGATTTGAACATTTAATTTCATTTACAATTTCCAGCATAACGTTTATCGAATGCATTTCGTCCTAAAATGTTTCACGAAACAATCTAAATCTCGTTACACTGTCTGAACTGTTTGTCTTGTAACTTTCTTTATAGATCGTTGTACACTAATAATATTTAATGCATTTTATTGCGTTAGTTTCGGTTTGATAACGACCTGGAAAACCTCATTAACAATAAAATATAAATTCTCGGGATATTACGTCCCTTCAAATCGAGACAATAAATGCGACTTTTTATATTTTGTAATTTTGCTTGCGTCGGTTACATTATTGCTGATATCTGTGTAACATTTTTATTTACAAAACCAGTTTATTATTAGATATGTGTGTAAAAAGCATAAATTGCAATATATATTTAAGTCAGTTGTATTGATCCGAATGGCAGATTAGTTTTGGATCCAGATTAGAAATCTTCCGGGATTTAACTTAAATATTTAAGTATATATTTAATGTAATGTAATGTAATGTGTAATATTTAATGTTGTCCTATCGATATATTTTTAAAGGATCCTTAAGCAAAAATCGATATATATTTTTTTCTAATATGGGTTATATGTGGGATATAATCAATATGCTAAGGTAAACTCCAAAGACATTCACAAAGACTCACAATTAGAACAGAATGTGCCGCTATGGCTAGTGTTCATAGATTTCAGAAAAGCCAGAATTGACCAAATCCTGCAAAAACCATCCGAAAAAGTGAGTATCAGGGGAGGTGTACGACAGAGAGATCCTTTCTCGCCGAAACTATTTACCCTGATCTTGGAAGATGCTCTAAAAACAATTGTTTTCAGTAACCGAGGTATTAACGTATCGGGTGAGAAACTCAGCCGACTAATGTTTACCGACGATATAGCACTGATAGCCAGCAACAAGGAAGAACTCATCACACTCATCTATGATATCTACAAAGCCACGAAACGCATAGGATTGGAAATTAACTTTGGAAAACCAAGTACATGACGTCAGATGGAGATGATGAAAAACAAATTACCACCGAAGGCAACTTAATTAAAAAAGTACAAACATATGAGTATCTTGGGCAAACAGTAAAAATAGGTAGGCAAATCAAGACCTAGAGGCAAAGGAGGGAATCCGACAAACCTGGGAGGCTTACGGCAAGATAAAATATATACTAGCGTTGGAAATCCCCCTCGAGTTAAAAATCGCCCTATAAAATCAGTGCACACTACCGTTAATCAGCGAAAACAATATTGTAAAAGCTAAGGGTCATTCAAAGAACAATCGAAAGACTCATACTAGGAATATCACTGAGAGACAAGAAAAGAAACGATTGGTTCAGAGAGAAGACAAAAGTAAGAGATGTAACAAATGAAATATTACAGCAGAAAAGGAGTTGGGCCGGCCATTTCGCAAGAAATAAAGTCAAATGGAGTCGAAAAATTATAAGATGGAGACCAAAGAACAACAGAATAATCGTAGGAAGACCACATATGCGATGGAAAGACGACCTGAAACGAACGAAAGGCATTAACTGGTACCAAGCGGCCCAGAACAGGACTATATGGAAGAGCTAGAGGGAAGCTTAGGCCCAACGGTCATACTGGTCATATTTTCCCATTTTTCACAATTTGTCTTCATTTCTTGCGACATGGCCGGCCCAGCTCCAATTCTGCTGAAAGCATGATAGCAAAATATGTGCCTCCTGGGGAAGTCCTACCGAAAACCGCACAAGTTTGTGACACCTGCTATGGAAATCAACTTTGTGAAATTAACTTCAATAACTAAATCAATATTTTCTTCAAATTACGAAGGGCGCAGAAGATTCCCATTAAGGAATATTCTGTACCAAGGCTTTTTGCCTGCACCTTTTCTGATGTCACAAAACCCTTTCCGTATAACAAAACCCAAATGAAGTAGGGTCGGAAATTTTGCCATCGTTGCTTGTGCGGCAATGTATAACACTACGCCCGGATCTCTTACAGGGTAGAGAAATACCCGACGATTCATATTGTCCATTTATTAAAGATGACGAAAGAAGATATTAAAATTTGTGGTCTTTATTTTGCCTCAAAAACTTCCATGAACAAACATCGCAAAAACGTGCATAGTGATGCAGTAGACGTGTCTCGCTTGAGACCTCTGCGGGTTTGAGGAAAAATGTAAAAAAATGGTCACGTAGTATGGTTATGTTCCCTTATATAGTGGTATGATTGCAGATATTGTCTTTTGCTGCGCTGGGGAAAATTCTAGGATTCAGTAATTCGTCTTTAACTTCTTTAAATATATCTATACGGATATCATCATGTCCTGTGATTCTCTTGCCTTTTATTGTTTTTATAACCCGAAATGCTACTTGTGTGGAAGTTGGTTTTAAGAACATACAGTCCCTGATACTGGTTTTCCTGCAAAAAAAGACTTGTACTAAGAATATTTTGCAGAGACGATATATTCTTCGATGTGCTGGCAGAAAAAGAGAGACTTCATAGCTTCGTTTTGGGTTTATATACCTTCGTAAATTGTTAACACATCTTCTAATCCCTCTCATATTGAGACACCCGCGCAGCCCTTTTAGGGTCGGTTCTAAAGTTATAGGAATGGTGAAATTTATATTGCTACCCTGGCTGTAAAAATCCTTGAGCGCATATATAACTCTTGCGACAAATCGACAAAAACTAGTAACTTATGTATCCAATATAACGAATGAATATCATACATTGGCGACTTTTGCGACTATCTTTAAACTGGTTGACTTTAGACACTTGTCTCTGCTTGACATTTTGCTAATATAAATGTAAACAACACTATTTAGTTATTTACTTGAGATTTTAGGTGCTCGGTGCCATCTATCGATTAATTTAAGCGACCAAGCCATCTATAGTAAGTTTCTTGAATTAAAACTTCTATCACAAATTTCCCCATAAGAGTGCCATTACCCCTGACTGAGCTATTTTTATAGCATGTTGCATCACTGTGGCCAGCGTCTCGGTCGATAAACCTGCTACTTCGAGTAGGATGTTATTTTAGAGCTCATCTATGGTCTACGGCCGGTTGACATAAACCTTGCTTTTCCAAAATCCCCATAAGAAGAAGTGCGGTGGCGAAAAATCCTAAAATCTTGGTGAGCAGTCAATATCGCCTTTGTTCGACACTACACCCCCCGAGAACGTCCAATGCAAAAAGTCCATTGTTGAGCGCGCAGTGTGGTATGTCGCGCCGTCTTGTTGGAACCAGAAGTCTTCTAGCCCTCCCAGGGGCATTTTCGGTGGCGATCAAATCAATAATGGATAGGATCACTTTTCGTTCGTACAATGATATTTCATGAATTATGGGGGATTATTGATGCCACAAAAGCGACAATTTTGTTTATTTACGGCATCAGAGAATGTGAAATAAGCAAAATCATCGGTTATCATAATTACCTTCCAAAAATCATTCAGCCATTTGAAGAACGTTACTCGCGTAATTCAAGCGTCGCGACTGATCAGTTTGTCTGGAAACATGTGTTCAAAATCCTCCTCAAAATGCTTGCACTGATGTTAAGTCCCAGTGCTCAGCGGCTACACGAGACTTTCGGATTTGCGGCAACACAGCTACATTGTTATCCACACTGTTTGCATTTGAACGACGTGGATGCAGTTGAGTTCTATTACAGCTTGCTACAGACAATTTGAAGTGAAATTGGGAATTGTATCGCTTTCGGGCGCAGTATGACCACTATACTTTCTACGATACGCAGGCTTAGTTATAATGATTGTACGATTATTTTCAATATAAGTGTCACTATTCAGGCGCGTTCTTTGGGTGTATAACGATGAATCGCTGAAATTGCAGTGAAGAGAATTCTGCAAAACGCGTTGGAACACGCACATTAGTAGACACATGTCAACGATATTCAATTGTTTTACTGACCAGATTGAGATGGCGCGCCATTTATCGTCGTCATAGTCGTCGGGATTTCTTAGATGTCGAAGATCCTTCCCTCATTGTCATCGCCACCTCCGTTCATGGGCCTGTTGGTGGTTCCAGATAATTTAGTTTGTTGGTGAAGAAGGGGTGCGGAAGGTTGATGGAGAATGAGGGTGACTGTGCACAGAGTAACGGCGGGGCTTGCACGTAATACCCCGCCTGCTGCTACAGCTACAGACTCCGATCCTAGTGGCACAGATAGCTGAGACAACTATTGAGAGTGAGTACCCTTAGTGAGGAACGTTGCCTTATTTTTGAGAGCCTGTCTCATTCCGCCGCCGTCCACTGTGTAGGTAACCTGTCCCTGTCCCTACCCAGTCTAGGAGGCCATTCCCCAGCTACGGCAGGTACTAGCCCTACCCAAACCCCCCCAACACTCTTCAGCTTGCTGACCCTGTTTCCTGTTGGGATTGGTTACCCAAACCTTCGACCAGGTTGCTCTGCGTAATAGGGGCACCACGTGTAAAATATCCCTTATAATACTATAATGACACATATAAATTTTGTCTCCTTCTGTCCCTCTGTTTAGGTCAAACAGACAACTGTAGACATAAGATGTAATAGTGTATATATAAAGGTTGTCCATCAGTTGTAAATAAATTTCACGAACAAGGCTGTAATAGATTACATTAAAAATTATATTATATTATATATTTTTTACTAATGAAATGTAACATACTAAAAAAAATTGCTCGTGGAAATTGTGTATTTTGAGTGGTGTAAAGTTCATAGGGAGAGAAGTTTATAGTAAAAACAATTAGTTAACATTGGATTGAATTTCTAAATGCGACGTTTAATATATTTGACATTTGATAAAAGAAACCTACTAGTAATTATGAATAAACAAACAAATCTAAAACAGATCTGGACCTAGTAATATAATAATACGTACCCCTTGAACATCTTTGGTAAACAATGGCACGGAGCCTAGCACCTGGGAAGAGTGGGGTGGACAGGACTCCTTAGCCGTAGTGAAGGCGACCTGTCTAGGGGTGACAACCCCGAATAATAAGCCTCCCAAGCTAACAACTTGGGTAGTATCTTGGACAGTGGCTCGCCACAGCCCCATGAAGAATATTCTTCAACTGCGCATGAAGGATAATCTCGCTAAATGCACTACCCCAGGTGATAACCAATCCACCGTCACCTATGGTGACGTTAGCGGACCTTCGGATTCTGGGAAGTCCGCACCAACATGCTTTAAGGATGAGCCGGAACATCCTGAAATCACCGGACGTATACTCAGACCAAGACGGCAAATGTCTTCCCAACATTTAATGCCAACTCACTGCTAAAAGTGGGTAAACTGAAACATTTGATTGATTCACTAACACGACACAACATAATACTGACAGCAGTACAGGAAACCAGATTTACGGACGAACATGCCTTCGAGTCCCAAGGCTACAGAATCCTCAAAGGAAAAGTGGGTCAGCGGGTAATGAAGAACGTAATCCACTTAGGTACAGGATTTATAATCAGTCACAGGATACTGGATTCAGTCACCGACTTTACCTCCCCGAGTAGTCGTGTATCCATTCTCTCTCTCAAATGCGCAAAGGGCTACAGTATGTAACAGACGCAATCCAGACAGAACTGATAAATTCTGGGAAGACTTAGAATATATTATCTCTATACCTCCAGAGAAGCACACCGTCCTACTGCTTGTTGACTTCAATGCTCAATTGGGAAGCGAGAAAAAATACAGAAACATAGTGGGCAATTATCCGGCGCATAAGCGAACCAACCGCAACGGAGAACGATTGGTGGATCTGTGTAGGACTTTTGGGTTGATCATGAAGTCTACAGCCTACAAACACTTGCCAAGGAAGCAGAAGACTTGGAGTTCACCTAATACCCACCTGGGTGAATTCCAGATAGATCATGTGGCCATTTCACGCATATCTCAAAAGGAAATACAAAACGTGACGGTCCTAAGAAGCGCCAATCTGGACTCAGACCATTGTCTCAAAGATCAAAATAAGAGTCCAGCCTAGAAACACTAGATTACACAGAACCTCCAAAATGGTAAAATTTGACGTCGAGCGACTCAAGAACAATCAAGAACTAAGTCAGGGACTGAACAACACAGACATAAACAACTGTGACCACCTGAAGGAGACTCTTGTCAAGGCGGCCAATGAACTCGCCCCTCTCGCTAGAAGAAAGAAGTATCCGTGGTGGACTGAAGACTGTGACAATGCAATAGCCCAAAGACAGATAGCCTGGCTGAAGTGGAATTCTAAAAAGACCAAAGAAAATTGACATAAATTTTTCGAACAGAGAAAGGTTACAGCAAAGATAATTCGAGGAATCAAACGAACCTTCACACAAAACCAACTAACCCAAATCGAAGAGAGCTTTGCTACGAAAAGTTCCAGAGATTTCTTAGGAACCTTTACGCAGGTACTCGCAGTTCTTATCAGAAGATACGCTCATTATCAATATCCAAGAGAGTCAGCAAGTTAGAACTAACCTATCGGCTGACGAAGAACACTTACAATAAGAAATGTCTGTCACGCAACCTGAAACTTAAGTACTACACATCAGTCTTACGACCAGAAGCCCTATATGCCATGGAGTGTCTTTCCTTGAACCGAAGGGGTCTAATAGAGAAATTGGAAATCAGAGAGAGGAGAATCCTCAGGAATATCCTAGGCCAGGTAAAGGAAGATGGGGAATTCCGAAGACGGCATAACTCTGAGCTCTACGAACATATTGAGATGCTCTCTGACTGTGCAAGGAAAAGAAGGGTAGCTTTCTATGGCCACATTGCAAAATTGCCTCCAAACCGACTAACCAACCGTCTGTTCACCTTCTGACAAAACAAAAAGCTTCGTACCACTTGGTTGACAGAGACCGAGAAGGATATTAAAGAACTTGGAATAACAGATCTCAAAAACAGACAGTCTGTGAGACGCACCCTAAAGGAAGTCCGTGGATTTCAGGAAAAACCTCGAAGGAAAGGTACCCCCTGGACAGAAAAAAGAAAGGAATTACACCGGCAGAAGATGCGAGAATACTGGGCAAAGGTCAAAGCCCAACAGTTGAACAAGTGTGGTCCAAAGTAGGCCTATTCGAAAGAAGAAGAAGAAATGTAAGATACTAGACTAGGCTACATGGAATGGCCTATAATTGATAGACAGATTAAGTAGTTGTCGCGCCAACCATTTTGGAAGAAATAAATTTGTCCCACTAAACAGATTAGACTAGATATTACGCAAGTTGTACGGCACTTGACGATATAATACTATACGGGAATAGACAATTTCAGAATATACAAGCCCTAAAGTAGGTATACACAAGTAGGTATACACTTTTATTATTTTTTTTTTAATTACAGGTTTAATTACATATTTAAATCCGAAGGTGCTCAAAATGTTCAACTCCAGCATTTGATGCATTCCTGCAACCTGTCTAACCTACTTCCAGCCATAGTTTACACTCGAAACAAAAGAAATACCCGTATAACCTGTATACTTATGGTATACCTACTTTTGGGCCACTCTGTATAAAATCGGTGAGTACAATAAGCGTCTATATGGAAAATAGAGGAGGCATTATACATACATTATAAGTAAGGTCTTATAACTCAAGTTATAAGTAGATTTGTATAAGTATGTATTAGTAGATGAGTATAATTAGAATAATCTAGGGTTGATTAAAGTGAAGTTGTAAAACCTTAATGTAGACTTTTTAGAGTAGACTTTTAGATTAACCCTTCGTCCGGTAAGTTGGGTGTAGTACACCCAGACCAGGATAAATTGGTCGATATTTTAGAGATTAATCGTTATAACAGGCTGTGAATCTCAGTAGCTGCCTGGAGAGTGGTAAGGAAATGCTGATTGTCTGGGCACAGTCGACCGCTAACCCACGAATTATTTAAACGAGGTCAAATGTGTCAGCGGGTGAGTTACACCCACCTTAAACTCTGTGTAACAAATCTTGAACTAGCATTTGTAGCGACCACGGGCCACTGATAATAAATCCTTACAGCTTTGGTTAAGGATTAAGAAAAATGTCGCTAAGAATTCGGAAATTCCACATCTGGTATTTTACGATGGGGTTCGTTTTATAATCCCGCGAACAATGTAAATTTAGTAATGGATATTTTACAATCAGATTATAGAAACAATACCCCATAAAAGATTCCTCATACCTATAAGAGGATAAAAATACGGTCACCCCCGAAAAACTAGTCAGGGTAAGGCAGTCAGGGTAATATGTCCTACAAAGAAAAATAAAATTGAGTCTTTTAGACGAAGCCGACGTTTCTTCTGGCGATTCCGATAGTGAAACCGATATCGATAATTTTAGTAAAAGAAGCTGTGAAAGTGATACAAAGCAGCAAATGGACTTCGAAGGAGAAGAGTCGGAGGTTGAATCGGAGGAAAATGAGAGCGAAGATAACAAGACATTTGTTGGGGAAGAATGACACAAAGTGGTCTTGTCGCACTAAAAAATGGGCGTCAAGATAGTACTTATCCCTATAATCAAAAAAATATTAATAAAAAATACATTAGACTAATAAATTCACACGATCCCTATCAAGGTTTCTTACACCCGCCTTGCGCTCCGTGTTACATATTTTAACCTACCGCTCGCTGGGTTAATGAGGTACAAATGAAGCGTTCCCAATTTATTAGGTTCTTGATGTGACTGAAATGAAACTTTATCTATTTATTGGGTTGTGTTACAAATTACATTCGTATAATTTATTTATAAAATGTAATTTTTTATATTGCAATAAGTAAACCAAACTTTGATATGCATTCAATAAACTGTTTGTATTAGGTAGAAACTAAACATAAAGTAATTTTCTACTTCCGTTTATTTTGATTTTATCATGTCGAAACTTGTTTAGTTAACATTAATGAAAAAACCCTTTTCAAACAAAATTACATTCCTGTTTATAGTGGTCGTATTTACTGTGGAGACTTGTAGTGAATCCGAATGGTAATTAAATTTGTTTAACAAGGCAATGATTCCAACGCACTTTTTTCTGCAATTGTTTCCCTTTGTGAATGAAATCGTCGAGGGTTTTTGCGAGATCCACATGTTTTATAGTAAAATAAACAAGCATCTGTCCTACAATCCCTGACTAAAACTAAACACATAAAATCGGATTCTCTCTCTGGACCAAATAGACAACTCCCTAGCCAAATTAGAAATTCAACCGCACGTTCATTATTTCGGCATTGCAAGTCAGTGCACACACATCCTATCGACTACATTTATGTCGCGCAATTTACCATTAACACACTTAACAGTTCATGTTACGCAGCTATTAAATGCTTTATTACGTCATAAATGGCGAATTAACTCATTTTATTTCGTGTAATCAACTCTAGTTTACTCCATTTCCACGTCATTATGTTCACATTATTACTAAACAAATTAATTATAACCATATATTTGTTTTAAACTTGATTAAGTGAACCCATTAAACTCTAAACAGGCTATACTAGCTCCAATTCAATTGAGAAAACTAAACGGATAACACTAGACCAGGGACTGAGTGTCGCTCCCAGAGCCGCAAACTTTTGGAAGAACATAGTGTGATCCAGACAAGAATAGTAGTAGACCAGGGGTCGGCAACGCGCGGCTCGCGCGCCGCATGCGGCTCTTTTCTTAAATTGTGTGGCTCTTCAACTAGGGCTTCACACGAGAGTCTCGTTTCAGATCTCGTTCCGGGTAGCCGTAACATTTCCTTCATAAATTTGAACCCGAGCAACCCGAACTTACCCGAGCCCAGAACGAGCGTAACATTTTCTTTATAAATTTGAACTTGAACAATCAGAAACTAGACTCTCCTGTGAAGCCCTATCTCCAACTCGTCCATAACATGCATGTTAAGTTTATTGGACCAAATCAAACATTCATTTATTAAAATAGAGATTGAGAGACATTTAGAAAGAGTACATTGGATTGTTTAAATGACGTACGAAAAGTACGTTTCCGTTTTAAAATTTAATACATTTCCTCCTTTCATTGCATTAAACACCAAGAAGTTCTACTATATACGCAAACATTTTCTTGTCAAGATTAAAATAATAGTTTATGATACAAATGTGTGAAGAAGATTTTTGTGCATGAGTTGCGAAGTTTAAATGTGGCAAATATTGTTAACTAGTAAAAAACGCACTGTGACGGAAATACAATTTGGTCGTTGTCGATGTAAACTAGGTAAGACTAATTTAACATAACCTAGATTTAATCTGGATTAGGTTATGATTAGGTTAAGTTATATTAGCGCCAAATAATTCCAGACTAAGAGGCCAAGACTCAAAAATAAGAAAAAATAATTCAATTTTAATGTAAATCAAAAAATTTATTTTTACTTCGTCTATGTTTGTTGTTCAGTGTCGCGAGTTGTTGCCATAGTAACATCAAACAGAAATAGTTTAATAATAAAACTCCATTTGATTTACCTTGGAATTTTTTGCACGATTTCGTTACTTTTATACACGATTTTAATAACAGCATAAGGATGCATACAGGGCCTACAATAATTTACTTCTTACTGTATTCATTTTAGTATGCGAGTAAATAGTCAATGAAATCCTTGCATAAACATTAAATCATTGCGAGAGTGTTCTTCAAAATATCAGTCAATGTATCGAACATATTGACACATTTTCATTATCTTTGAATGCACGGTGTTAATTCTTTACTCTATGAATCCGCCATATTTCCGTTTCAAGGAATTTTGGTTCTTGTGCGTCATGTATCATGAATTTTGTTTTCTCTGTCGAGATCCCTAGTCTCGTCTCACTGGCGACCTTTCCTAAGAGGTTAATCTGAGTGATCGCTTTCTTTGCACTTTTCGAAGTCATCTGCAAAAGCCAAAGAGCTGACTTTAATTCCTCTTGATTTCCTCCCTAAGCAGATTGGGTTTATTTCTTGATTTATAAGCTCTGAGTTCTTCATTCCTGCGAACTTTTCCAGGATGCAGTTGAATAGTATTGGTGAAAGTCCGTCGCCTTGTCTTACACCCGTCTTGATTTCAAACGACCGGGACAGTTCTCCTATGAACTTCACTTTGGATTTTGTGTCTGTTAATGTATTTTTGATTTTGTTTGCCAACTTGGGTTTTACCCGAAATTCTCGAATAATACCGAATGATCCAGGGTTTCTCTGTCCACCGAGTCATAAGCCTTTTTGAAATCTATGTTGAAATTTGTTGATTGTTCATTTTAATACGTTTCTTGAATCCCAAGCCAGAAATATGTTATCAAATCATAGTCAATGATATCAAATCATAGTCTTTCATACCACCGTCTTTGAGGTAGTCTTCGATACCTTCCATACCATCATCAATTGTTTGATATTGTCTTACTAACGCTTAAGCTTCATTATTATTGTCAGGTTTTGCCTGTCGATGTCTCTGTATAAACCAGTTCCAATTTATTTGCAATTGTCGTAACTTCGTCGTAAGTCATAACTTCGTCGTAAGTCGTAATTTTGTCGTTAGTCATAAATTTCAACAGAAATTTGTTCATTGTTCATTTTAATACGACGTTCCTTGAATCCGAGCCCGAAATATGTGTCAAATCATAGTCTTCCATACCGCCGTCTCCCAGATAGTCTTTCATACTTTCCATACCGTCATCAATTGTTTGATCTTCGCTTATTATATCTTAAGCTTCATTAATGTCCAGTTTTGTCTATCTATTGAAGCCATTGAAGACTATATAGACTAGATATGAGGTCTGCTAAAGCCTATATAGACAAAGGCTATATGATAAGTTAAACTTTCTGAAATATATCAGTTTTTTTCATCGATTTAACTTGCAATCAGTAATGGATCTAGTCAATAATATTAGATATTTGACTAGACTTATCTCATCTACCTGTACGTGGTCTGTTAGAAAAGTATACGACCTTATTACAAGAGAGGACATTATGTCTGCAACGACAGCCGAGCTAAAGTCGAATCCGAAAGAGGATTTTTCGGAATGCTTCCAACACCGGTGAGAGAATTGTGTGGAGTCCCAATGAGACTACTTTGAGGGTGATTAGGTTTCCAACGCTCCAGGTATGCCAGTTTTTTTTTACCGGCTAAAGGTCGGATACTTTTCATTCAACAGACCACGTATATGTACTAGTCACAATATTAGCGTTTAATCTACAAGTGCGATCAAGTCTAGTCTGTCTAGTGCAAGCTACGGGATCTGAAGACGAAAATCTAATCGCTCGCTACGGCGTGAAAGAAGAAGTAGAATATACTCACCAGTCTATATATAACAAACTTACTACTTTAACTATTTAGAGGCAAATTAGTCTGAAGTATATAGTCTTAATAAGCCTATATAGACTAATCTTAATAATCTTAATCTTAGAATATATGGTCTTAATATAAAATATTGATGAGTCTAAGAAGAATCGACATTACAATCTAACCATTATTTTTAAGTCCAAATAGTCTAAATTAGACTCCTCATTTTTATCTGAGTAACTAAATTATTGTCCCGAACAAAATCTTCCGCTGCGGCTCGGTGAGATATTCGTATGCTGTCGCCGCCACGCAGTCGTAAAATGCTTACTCAGTTTACTCGGCGCAATAGTCTGCGAGAAAAATGTGGCACGGCGGTGAGAAAAAGTATTATTGATCGTAAAATGGTTTGTGTGTAGGACTAGACGGATTGTTCCCTCTAATAGACTGCGCTGATTAAACATCTATAGAGAACTACTCTTATCTGCCTAGTCTAGTCTCTCTGGTCTTGGAAATCATTGCCCAACTAATCTTGTCGAGAATACAAAGATACTACATTTATTTTGGAGATCAGCATTCTATGGCAGATTAGTGATTGCAAGTTGAAGATCCGCTCTGCGCAAGAGCAACCTTTTCGAAACACTCGTTGGTACTCCCGAAGGTGTTTATCAAGTGTCTCCTCTATTCTAGTCAGGAGTATCTTTGAGAGGATATTATAGGCGGCCGAAAGTAAGGAGACGCCTCTATAGTTATTGACGTCCTTTTTGTCCCCTTTCTTATGGAGGGGAAGAACTAACGCTGCTTTTCATTTTTCTGGTATCTTCTATGTCTCCCATATTGTCTGAAATATTTGGTGTATATCGTCCAAAATTCCCGGTACCGCCCATTTCAACATTTATACCGTTATCGAGTCTTATTCAGCAGCCTTGTTGTTTTTAAGACTTCAAAAGTTATTTTTGATGTCTTCCTTCGCTGGTGGTAAGTCCTCTCCTTGGTCCTCTATTGGCGGCAGAAGTTCTAATTGTCGGTGGTGTGCAGTTCATGAGGTTATCAAAATACCTTGCAAGTGTCTGTTTTCTTGGTTGTTCTAATCGATTTGTGTTCATTTCTTAAGCTCATACTTGGTGATTGGTCTCCATTGAGTTTGTTCTTAAATGTCTGATAGAAATCTCTGGAATTGTTTCTGGTGCAATTAGTTTTCGATGTTTTCTTCCTTTGACGCCTGAATTGTTCCAAGTGTACCATCTTCCTGGAACATTTCCATATTCTCCATTTTTCAGATCTTTCCTCGACTGCTTCCTCGCATGCTTAATTCCAACGTATTGCTCGTTTCCTTTTTGACAGCCCTAGTGTCTTCTTGGCGGCTCCATTAATCCTCGTGCTGAAGCCTTGCTAGCTCTTCGCATTGACGGTGTGTATTTCTTCTTTAAATTTCTTAATGATATCTTCTGTGCTGTTTATTCGGTTAATGTTGCATTTGGTCATTCTGAATGAGAGAAAGCCGATTTTAACTTTGGAGAGATAGTGGTCCAAATCGAATTCACCATTTCTGATCACGTTGACGTTCATGACCTCTGTGGTGCTTGTTTTTGTTATCGCTATATTGTCCAATTGGAATTCTCCTAGGGTAGGATTTGGAGATTTCCAGGTTTTTGCGTTTCTCGGAAATTTCCGGAAGTATGTTGACATTAATCTCAACTGGAATGATTTGCAGAGTCCAAGGAGTCTTCCCCATTCTTGTTAGTCCTCTTATGCTGGGTAGCTGGGTATGGTTCTGGATTTTCTCTCTGTCCCTGGTTGTGCGTTGAAATCTCCCAGAAAGATTTTTATATGATTTGTTGGTATCCTTGCGATTTCAGTTTCCAGAAGATCCCATAAATCATTCATTTTCTGGGGGTTTAGGTCGTTGTCTTCGTTGATGGGAGCGTGGTAGTTGCTAAAAGTATACTTCTCATTCTTGCACTGAATAGTTAGTAAAGACAATCTTTCAGATTTAGAAGTCTACGACGCTGTTAACAATCTTTTTATGTATGCAGAAGGCAGTCCCGAACAGGGGCATGTTAGTGCTCATCCACGTTGACTCGCGGGCGCGGTGGCGGGCGCGGTCACGAAATATTAAACATATGGCGTAATATCAAAGTGTTCACGTACGAAACGTCCGTGCGGTCTAAGTAGCGGGCAAGCTAGCGACCGGCGCGCGCGGCGCGCTCACGGTAATATCATACGCAAGAGATGTTTGTATGTGTTCACGTCGAACTAGCGGCGGAACGCGTGTTTCACTCGCGACGTCAGTAAGTTTAACTAGTACAAACTTATCGCTAGAAACGATAGCATGTTTTCATCATATCTTTCAATACAAAAGAGATTATTTGTGCTGTTCAGCTTAGTATACTAACCAAAAGTAAATCTTAGGTTAGTATACTAACCTAACCCAACCTGGGAACAGGTCACACTCGCGCAAACACCTGGCGGCCAATGTGAACACGAACTCGCCACGTCTACCGCGCCCGCACCCGCCACCGCGCCCGCGCGTTCCAACATGAACAAAAACTTTATTTTTATTATCTTTACCGCGGGCTTTCCTTTGAATACCCTGTAGTTTTGAGTTTCTGTTATGTGGTCGTCTAGAAATATTGTCTCTTGTACAGCTAGAATCCGTATTTGGTATTTGTCCACGAGCTTTTCCAGTTCTTTCTGCTTGTCTACTCGGAGAAGAGAGTTGACATTATTGTTCCCACTCCTGGGGACCGGCTTCATCTCTGCCACATGTCCAACTTCAGCACTAAGATTTGAATATGGGGGACCTAGAGGCTTAACGTCGAATCCGAACGACAAATTTCCAAAGAAGGTGTTAAGGTAGTTGAGACCCCAAGGTTGCCTAATCCGGGTTGGGGAATTGGATGTGTTGCAGTCATTAGTTAATTTTTGCAGCTTTTTGGTTCTGTGTGGGATTCGAACCCACGCTGTCTGACTGAAGAGCTAAGTGCTTAGCTATCACCACCACCACACTCTTGACATTATTTGTTTCGATGAAATAGTTCTTATTGAATACAAATTTGGGAGGTGTGTCCAGACGCTCCGACTCGTCTGTTGTGCAGATGTCGGTACTCCCCACAGTCCGAGGTCAAGATGCATTGCATAATGCAATGGTGGATTACCCTTTCGACTTACCACCTGGGGAAGTGATTTCTTTCAGCGACCTTTCTATTCTGCAAATGAAATTGTGACAGTAAGGGGTAGGAATTATATTTCGAAGTAAGATCGGATTGTTAGTCCGAACTGATTGTTTTTTCGTGGTTTACTCCATTAGGTTCTTCCGCCCTTGCCGCCGTTGAGAATTGAAATCCTTCATCCGCCTTTGAGGCCGGTGACCATTTTTCACCCAATAACCCTAGGCAGTGGCCCTTTGTGAATACTACCACCCCAAGCCAGATGGACTCCAGAGGGTTTTTTACGAGGTTATTACTCCTCCCCCTCCTCCTTCCTCACCTCTTGTTGATGAGGCCCCGGGCTTGGGACCGGCAGTGGCGGAGTTAGTTATTATTTTATTATTACCCTACCTTAGTTATTATTTTATTATTATAGCCACTTTTCATTGGCTATTCCAAATTTGTTCTTTATTTCACGATTCATCTGGTGATATCCCGAATGCCCTTTTTTCAAGCGCATCTCTTCCAGTAAATAAAGAATTTCATCAGTCATGCAAGCTTTCTTTTTGATCTTATGGTTTGCAGATAATTTCAAGTTTGTGTTTGTGAAAGCTTCCTTGATGTTGGTCCAAACAGTCTCTGCTTCGAAATTCTCCGCAACGTTTACTTTGCTTAGTCCACAATTTAGTTCGTTTCTGACCTCAGCTAGCATTTCTGGGTTGTTCAGTTTTGTCAGATCTAGTTTAGGGCAGTTTTCACAAGAAAGTTGGCAGTTTTTACAAGCGGTTTGTGTTCGGCATTTATGTCTGCACCAGGATAATTTTTTGCCGATTTAATACAATTTCTATAACGTTTTCTGTAACGTTCTATTTGGTTTCTGACTTTCCTCTCTGGCGTATGGACGTTAGAAGTCCAAATCTACAGTCGTCCTGGTGGAAGCTTAAAAAAAATGTTCGATACAACAAACCCCATTTCTTGACAAAACTGGAATAATCGGTCGCCACGTTCATTTGCAATACCCATTCCATATCTACCAACTATGTCCTCTCTCGCAGGGCTACCAACCTTTGCATTAAAACCACCCATAATAATGGTGATTTCTGATTTTTAGTGAGATTTAGGGCAGTTTTTAGTTGTTCGTAAAAGGCTTCAACAGCTTCATCTGAGTGATCGCTCGTTGGTGCATATATCTGGATGATGTTGACATTAAATGGCTTGAAATTGAGCTGTAAAAATGCTACTCAAGTGCAAAGGATTTTACCGTTTTTTGTACTTGTGTATTTACTATGAGCGCCACGTCATTGTAGTGATTGACCTCGTCATTGTCAGCATAGTAGATATGATGGTCGCCGATTTGACATTCTCCAAAATTTGGACATCTCATTTCGATGATCCCTAAAATTCCGATGTTCATTCTTTTCATCTCTTTGTTGGCGTTGTGGATTTTACCAGATTAAAACATACTTTGTGCGCTCCAGGTAGCAATTTTCTTCAAGACTTTCCCGGAGATTCTTAGCACCCTCTGACCACTTAAGACCTGCCGGGGACTGAGCGCTTCTGCTTTTGGTTTTCCAGTCATGCTAATTATTTTTCCTGGGGGAGGATAATGAGGTGGTTTCCCGTTGCCTTCCTCATCGTAGTATTAAAACCAATGAGACAGTCCTTGTAGCGTCTTTAAATGTGTAAAACAGTGCCGTTTTTCTTTCTATATCTAGAAATACGCCGACCAATTACTTTTAATGTTGCTGCTGCTCAACACTAGTTTTTACGCTATATCTGGTTACCCTCACTTAGTTTAGCCTGCAGGTCGATGCACTTTCCAGGGTGTGGCACGTGGAGCCATTAGTGAGATCTGACTGCCCTGTGATGACCAATTGTTTGAAACCATCTCCAGTCTACAACTCTTAATGCGACCGTCTCAAACTAAGAGGTGCTACCTCTACAGCACAGCCTTACACCCCATTTTTGAGGTGTAAGGGTGATTTTATTCGACTCGATTTATTTTACTAGATTACAATTTATAAACAATGCACAAGCATTTTCCGTTTTCTTTTCGTAAAATATCAAACTATGTTGTTTGGTGATCTGAAGATTCAGACTGAATATTTCAAATTTTAAATTTATGTTGAATATCAAAAACTAATAACATGTTATTAATTTAAAACTGAAAGAAAAAATATCTTATTGATAAGTAATAATGTTGTCGAATATTTGAGCTTTTTGAAGGATTTAATTTATTAATGGATTCAAATTTTCTCCTTAATGTAAACTATCGCTTTATAGTAGTATACTGTGCTCATTAACGTATTTCCGTATTGTCCTTTGTGTTCTTATTCTAGCCAACACACAGAGTTGAATCCCGTTCCATTGTCAAGCATTTTGTTTGTTCTTTTTTTATAAATGAAAACGGAGTAACAAATGAATCAACGTAATCTGTTCACGTAATTCCATTTACAAATAGCTACCTACGTGTTTAAATTGCAATCACGGTGTCAATCTAGCAGTTAGTAAAATGGAACCATATGCAAATCAATTCAATATAGTTATAGACGAAAGCAATTATTTAGTAATGCTTCCATTCCGTCTATCAAACCTTTTAATATTATAGATACAGTTTCTACATTGACTTAGATTGATGTTCCATACATTAAAATTAATTAGAGACAAGCAATATGTGTCCAAATTGTACACCGTAAGTAAATCAGTACACTGCATGTATTGAGCTTGATCTAGAATACATTATTGTTGCATCGGTCAATAAAGTAGAATTCTTGTCTGGGATGGGAACAATAATGGACGCTAGGCATGCACGAACCTCACGACTCACCAACAGTAAACAATCGCACATGCACTAATTTGCCTAATATATCACTGCAATCTACCCTTAATGCGGAGAAAATTTATAATTATTCTTCTCTCGTATCTACCACAAAACAATGGTTTTGGTAATATTTCCGGTTTGGTATTAATTTCAAACTTCCTGTGCGATTTAATATACTTTCCATACTTCATCAATGTTCTACGACCATGAGAGTTTTAAGACATATTTAGAGCATGTGCTCAAATCTAGTTCCTATTTCAACTCATTTAATTGCAAATATTGTAAGAAAGCTTGGAAATGTAAGAAACACGAAAACAAAACTATAAAATCCAGCTCAGTGATGTGCAAACATTTTAATTTGCGAACCCACTTTTATGTAAAATTTCTCTACCCTGGAGAAACGGTAGACGTTTAATAACTTAATTTAATTGATGTTTATTTTTGTTTTTTTTTTTGATATTTCACTAATTTTTGTAAAATTTTGTTGTGGGACTTTTTTGTTGATGAACAATGAAGATTTTTAGAAGTAAAATTATGTCGTGTCCTCTGCATGGACAATGGAAGTTTGGACGCTATTTTCTTGGTGTTTTGTCGCCCCATATAAGTCTTATCGGAGACGTGATTTGCGCACCTCTAATCTAAGCAAACAACTTGAAAAATAAATATTGAAATGAAACAAGATATTTTCATCGATATACGATACATACAAATTGAACAGTGCCTAATTGTTAATAATAATTAGACTAAAAGACCGGCAAATATTGTGACAACGATGATATTTAAGTTATCAGAGGTAAAGCAAATACACGAAATATGTCTATTTAAACAACATCATATTGGCGAAACTTGATAGACAACCTAAGATGAAAAAACAAGACAAGTCATAGGAGATAAGAGATCAAGACCGGAGTAGACATACAAGACTAGAAAAAACAGGGTATACAAAACCAGACTAGAGAAAAAATTAACATAAGACTATACAGATGAAACCAGTTAGATAAAACTAGATAAACAAAAGTCAACAGACTAAACTAGATAAGCAAATAGATATTCAAAATTAAACGGAGAAGACTACACAGCAAGACTAGACGGACAAGAAGAGAAATATAAAACTTGGTAGACAGACTAGTCAAGCAAAGCTAGACAGCCAAGACTATTCGGAGAAGATTGAACAGATAAGAGAAGACATAAAATACTACACAAACAAAACAGGACAGACTACACCAGCGTTCGGGGAACCGAGGTAAATTACCCCAAATGGAGTAAAAATGAAATTTTTGTGGATAATAATAATAAGATTTTTTTTTCTAATTTGCTATTTTATAAACGGAAGTGTTTTTCAACCACTGGTTCTGTAAACCTTTAGATTCCTTAATTAGAATAAGATTAGCCTAATACCCTAAGAATTCCATAATTATGGTTTCACACAATAGAATAGAAAGGTACAATGAAACCACTGTGTGTTGTATGTTTGAAAGTACTGACTTTAGAATCTTAAAAAAAAAGTCAATTGAAGAAACATTTGGATCTCTTGTCTTCCAAACCGCGAGAATACTTTGTCTTTTAACACACATTTAGAAATGTTTGTTTAAAGACAAAGACAAAGGACAGCAACTTGTTAGGTACCTTTGATCAGTGTTCAGCATCAAAGGCTAGCTTTGAAGAAGCCTGGTCGATTGCCCAAAACAAGAAACCATATACTATTTGGTGAAACCAGCAGCTGTGAAAATGTCAGACATCATGTGTGGTCAGAAAGAGGCAAAGAAACTGAATTCAGTGCCCTTGTCTGCAAGAATTGTATAAGAAAGAATTTCTATCTTGGCAGAAAATGTAAAGGAACAGCTTATTTTCACAAATATTTTGTTAATTTAACAAATATTTTGCTACTCAGATTGATGAGACTACAGATGTCAATAGCAATTCACAGCTAATGGTGTATATTCGCTATAAAGTTACACATGCAATTGAAGAGGATTTTATGTGTATAATTAGGTAAATGAATACTTTAATACTCAAAGCATTAATTTAAAGTGGAAAAACTGAATTGCTGTGTCTGTTGATGGAGCTCCAGCTCCTATGCTGGGTAATATTAATGGTTTTTCGGCTTTTGTAAAAAAATAACAATCCAGAAAAGATTGTTATTGAAGTTACTCACTGTATGATCCATCGCCAGGCACTTGTTGTGAAACATTTGGAACCTACACTGGAAGCCGTCATTTATGATAAATGATTACAACTGATCGGTACTCCACTATTTTGGGGTTTAAAAATGTTTTTTTTACTGATATATGTGAAAATGGCATTTTTCCACGGCTTACCCTACATGAAAGTGACATTTTTTCATACTAGAGATGAAAATATTTTCACATCTAGAGATGAAAATGAGCATTTTAAATTTATCATTTTCTCAATTAAAACTCCAAACTAACCAAATTTACATGGACTTTCTTATTATTACTTCAGTTTCAATGGAATATTTTATGTACAAACGTAAAACGAGCCTGAAACTATTTAAAAAACCGAAATAAAATTAGGACTTTTGAATTGAAAAGTATCACCTTCTATGAGAATGCAATATGTTACCATGCAAACGACCAAACCAACAATTAAATTTGTATTGACAGTTCTGACAGTTCGCTTCGAATTGGATTTATTAAAGTCGAATTATGGATGCTGCAACCGAAATCAGAAGAAAAAAATGCATTTACTACTCGAGATGAAAGCGTTTCTTTTGGTTCGGTGTGATTGCTAACTCGCTGGCGCTCGTGAGCAAACTCTGACCTCAACAAAAAAAACGCCGTTGACATAAATAAGTAGGCCAGAACATGTACGAACAGTAGGACAGAACATGCAGAACATGTACGAAAAATAATATCATTAAGATGGTGTCCATTTTCACGCTGACAAATGCGGAGACGCTCTTTGAAGTTAGCTTCCACTCTCTCCAATAGTTAACGATCGATCTGAGCGATGTTTTGCTCCGTCGCTTGTCGCGGTTCAGCCAGTGTATGAGGTTTGGTTTTATACGAGACATTAGATACTCCCACAAGAAAAAATCACACATCACACAAAAGGCGTAGAGCTTGAGGGGGGAAATGCAAATCAACAAATCATGAGATAATGCGACTAGGAAAGAGTTGGCTAACAGTAGCCAATGGCAGTCGGGCAGTATGGGCTGTAGCTCGATCCTTTTGGAACCAAACATTTCTCAGATTGATTAGTCGTCCTCTCAGCTCAGTTCGCCAGAATTTGTTCACCATATTTACTTAACGATCAGCTGTTACGATCACAGTGTTCCTATTTTCCTTTGGTGTTCCACCAAAAAGTATGGTGTCATAGGGCCTGACACCAAACTTCCCGATGCCGCACCCCACTGTAACTCTGAGGCTGTGTAGTGGTATTTCATGTAGATTTTCTGGATTTTAAGAGGCCCAGTAACGAAATTTTTGACGATTTACCGCACCATTCAGATGAAAATGAGCCTAGTCGCTCATTATCAATATGGCATTAGGCTCATGTTCCAAAAATTGGAGCATCGCTTCACCAAAAGCGGCACGTTGTGGATAGTCGGCCTCCTTCAACTGATGCACAACTGCCAATTTATGCGGGTGAAAACGTAAATCTTGGTGGAGAATTCGCCGTACTGAAGTTTTGGATTTTCGTAATGTTGCCGAATGCTGACGAGCTGAATGCATTGGGCTACGTAACACAGCTTGCCTTACACGTTCCACGTTTTCACGAATTCGAACTATGCGAAGTGGTCCAGGTGGCATCTTTTTTTTCAGCTGCCTCCTCCACGAAGGGCATTAACCCATCGAAAATGGTGTTCCGACCCGGTATGTCTCCATGGCGAGAAGCGTTAAACCTTAAGAAAGAGACATTGAATTTCCGTGACTGATTCGCCATTCGTCACAAAACTGTTATACACGAAATGCGATGCTCCACCGTCCACATCAGCATTATTTCAACTAAGCAATAACCATTCACAAATTTCAAGGTCAAGGGAGGGTTCCGACGGCCTCGGCTCTCCTCTCCGATCCTTTTCGGTTTAGCTACCTATCCCAAAAACGTACGTTTCACATGGCACACCCTGTATCATTTCGGCCAGAGAAACAATGTCAGCGTTTGGAATAAAGCTTCCATATTGGAGACAGAATGTAGAACAGAACAAGATAGCTTCTTTTTCAAAGTTAGCTTTGTTTTCGAAAGATTTTGAAAATATTGCTGGTCCTCTGATTACTTTCCAGATCTTGATATAAATACTGACAAATGGGTTGTAGATCCTTTTAAATGAGAAATTGCTAACATACCAGAAGAACCTACAGATTTGACAGAGGCAATTAGCAAACTTTGATCTTATATTGAAGCAGGTATACAATTTGAGAGCAAAGCAAATATGTTGTCTTTTGGGATGACAAAAGCTGACTTTCATAATTGCACATGTGGAGGTGGTAAAAAAGTTGCTGCCATTTGCTACAACCTACCTGTGTGAACAAGGCTTTTCCGTTCTAATTAATATAAATACGAAGAACATAAATCGATTAAACACCGAAGACTGTATTCAAATTGCTCTTGCATCAAAAAGCCCCAATTTTGAAGTTAGTGTATCAAACATGAAACATCATTTCTCCAAAACCTGAAGGGGGAAACTTTTCAATTAATTTTTTTTTTGTATCAATATGAGAATTTTATTTCGGTTATCTATTAGATACTTACAATTTTCATGCAACTTTTTTTATTTTTCATGTAAATTAATTCAATAAATGATGTTTAATTGAAATTTTCATCTATTGTCTCTTTTTCATAATGAGGGGGTAATATCGACTTACGCAAAAATATTTGGGGGTAATGGTTAAAAAAGTTCCCCAACCGCTGGACTGGATAGACAAGACTAGATCAAATCAAATCAAAATAATTTATTACATATTGAATGTACAATATAGATATACGCATTGTCACAATAGTATATTAAAGAACGAGTTCAGTAAGTGCGATTTTACAGCACGCGTTCAAGTTTGGACAACGACGAGCGTAGCGAGGAGTTTTCTAATGGACAAGTGCTGAAATACGCCATACGAGCGAGTTTTTAATAGCATTTTTTCTATTTTGCGCCTTTTTATGCCATATCTAAATAAAAAAATCACCGATATTTATTGAGAAAATTGTTTCGCATTCGGCGAGCCATAACCGCACGCGTACGAGTTCTGTTATGAGTCCATTACAAACGCAAAATAGAAGAAGTTTATTACGGCCTCTGGTATTATGGTGGTATAAATCCATATTTCTATCGATACTCCTTTTATTGTTTTGTTTAAAACTTTATATTTTATACTAATATTATATGCTAATTACGGTTAGTATTTGTAACCGCTCAAAAATGGGTCTCCAAGATATTCGTGAGGAAATACCCATTAAGAAACAGATTACCCTTTTCTGAGCTATCAGAACATTAACAATTTACTTTGAGGTTCCCCAAAGCAGAGCATAGTTAAAACTTAACAGATTTGCATGTTTATTATATTTCTGAGCTGCCGGATTGCAAACGCCTTCTGATGTAGCCCTTTAGAGATGTTTTCTATTTCATTATTCTAAGTTAGAAATTCTTCAATGACTACGCCTAGAAATTTTGTATGCTTAACTCTATTTATGTTCGTGTTGGCAAACTTTTAAATTTAAATTCTCTGCGTAGTTACGTCGTTGGGTTTGAACAATAACGTACTCCCACTTATCTGTATTCAGAAACAAATTATTTGCTACAAACCATTCCCCTACAGTATCTAATAATTTCTGAGCTAATATTTTATTACCATCACCAAGTGTGTCGGGTAAAATAAAGTCATCTGCATAGAAAGTACACTGATCGATATGTATGTATGCTTTCAAATCTGCTATATACATTATAAATATGTTTGGTGCTAGTAGTCTCCCTTGAGGCACACCAACATTTGTTTGAATAATATCAGATTGGGCCGTATTGTTCTTATGATTTATTGCAACGAACTGACTACGATTAACTAAATATGATCTTAACCATCTACCAGCTTTTCCCCATATTCCGTAATTGTATAGCTTATTTAGTAGATTCTCGTGTTCTACACAGCCGAACTATCTAACATTTTAGATAGATCGCAGAAAATTCCAATAGGTTTTTTTCCTCGATCTACTTCCCGCATAATTTTGGTGATAGCTTCTACTATGGCTGTGTTTGTAGATTTTCCTTTTTGGCAACCATGCTGTTGTGCAGGGATGAGATTAAATGATTCAACAGAGAGAATTAAACATTTCAACATGCAGTGTTCTGGATTTTTGCAAATATAGATCGTCAACGCAACTGGTCTGTAATTATTTAGATCGGTTCTGCCCTCTTTTTAATATATCGGACAGATTTTTGAGGTTATTAGAATTACGGGGAACTGTTCCATTGAAAAGGACGCATTTATAATGTGAGTTAGTGTATTAATTATGAGATTCCGAAATTCCTTAATTATGTGGCAGACCATCCGGACCGCAATATTTTTTACTTTTCAATGCTTCAATGATAGTCAAAACTTCCACGTTAGTGAATTCCTGTATGTCTATGTTTTTTCGCGTTAAATGACATAATATGTCTATTTGAAATTTTAGTGGGTTCAATATTCTGAATAATTCTGTCTGCAGTATATTTGAAAAAGTCATTGAACAAATTTGAAAAATTATTTTAGGTTCTCTAAGATATCATTTTCTATTAGTTCTATTGGTCTTTTTAACTGTAATTTGGTGGTTTAGTTATTTATTAGATTCCAGAGAACTGTTTGTTTATTTGATGCCTCACTCACGTTTTTATTATAAAATTGCCTTTTGGTGTCCGTTAGTAGCTTCTGGTGAATTTCCTTCATTCTTAAATATTGCAGTCTAAGAAAAGGGTATTCTTTTTGTAGAACGTAGATCCCTCAGCTTCGCTGATGATATTTTGATTTCCTTTGTAATCCATGTCTTTTTACACATATTTACTTTTATCATAGGAAAAATATAAAATATATAAAAACTATAGTTTTTTTTTACAAAAACTATAGTGGTAAAAACTCTCAATTTTTAATAAATGCGATCATTTTTTTATTGAC
This sequence comes from Phosphuga atrata, assembly GCA_944588485.1. Taxonomy (NCBI): domain Eukaryota; kingdom Metazoa; phylum Arthropoda; class Insecta; order Coleoptera; family Silphidae; genus Phosphuga; species Phosphuga atrata. The sequence goes on along the minus strand of OX155896.1, from coordinate 7,577,269 downwards.
ATGTAAATTGCTATATGTATCTCAGCATGTTTCTTGAGTTAGAACCTTTTCAAATTGTGCTTTGTTTGCGTAGGTGAAGCTTCTAATTTGCCGATATTGCGTTGTAGTTTTCTTCTTTCTCATGATGCTTAATCTTAGTAGTCGGTGATCTGACATTGGATTATCCTTCACCAAAGTTATTATATGAAGTCCGGATGTTGCAAATATATTATCAATTTTAGTTTCACTCGTAGCTGTTATTCTAGTGGATTGTTGTAATTGCTTCCCCATTCCATATGCTGCCAACATATTAATGACTTATTCTGCTTCTTTTGACTTATTTGCGAAATTGATGTTGAAGTCTTCCACTAGGAATACCACCCTATTATTATTTACATATTTATTTAGAATGTCGCCTAGAATATTAATAAATGTAGCAATACACCCTGTTGGAGATCTATATGTATTTAATAATATTGAATTTATGCAATTGATTATTGCTTCCATACCACATATTTCTATAGTTTTTTTTTCTACAGCTATTTTGTCGAGCTCCAATTTTTCAATATCTCCGGCATCTTTATATGTGATGAGTTACTCCAAATAGCTACTCCTCCACCTATGGTATATTTGCGGCATTATGAACTTATCAGTAATTAATTTTCCTGTTAGTTGAGCAATCTTCTCATTTACCCATGTGGCAGCCAGATATATAAATTTTGGATCGTATTGTGACAATAGAATTTCTAGTTGATAAATCTTGTTGTCAACAAGTCAACGTGGCGGAACGACGTTGCGGCAACTTTTTTCAGAAACGGAACGCGTTCCGGTACTGTTTTTGGTAGTAATTTCTTTAATTTCAAATGAAAATGAAAATTTAAATAATTAGTTGTAGAGTTACTTGTTGAAACTTCATTTTTAATAGGAAAATATAATAAAACACAGTTTTATATGTTAAAAAATTTATTTGTAGGACACTACATATGTTTCACCACACTGTGGTTTCATCAGGTGATGAAATATAGAAAAAATATAAAAAACCAGCTTCTTATATACAAACGAAAAAACATTTGCCGTGGGTTGGGGGTATGAGGGGGGGTTATTACAGATTTAGGTTTAGTAGGGGAGAATTATTTAGATCTATTTGGTCGTTTAAGATGATGCCTTTTTTATAATATTTGTTAATTTCTGCACTTTCTAATAAGTTAAGTTTTTTACTTTTTGTTTCTGTGTGTAAAATATCAAATTTATTATTAAATTTGTGGTTGTTTTCTAAGCAGTGGTTGGCGAAAGTAGAGTAAGTTTTCTTCGAAATATAACTTCTTTCGTGTTCTTTTATCCTGATCCCAAACGACCTCCCTGTTTGTCCTATGTAGACTTTATCACAATCTTCACAAGTTAGCCTATAAACCCCCGAGTTTGACTTTTTATCTGTTTTGTCCTTATTATTTTTTATGTGTTTTTGAATAGAATTGTTTGTTTTAAAAGCAATAGTTAGGTCTGTCGATTTTTTAATTATTTTACTAATATTCTCTGAAATTTTGCCTAAATATGTCATTGAGCTATAATTTTTGGGTTTTATGGATTGCGTATTGGGGTAGATTAATTGGAGTGTTTTAGCTTTTTGGAATTTGGTTAACATATCTGTTACCATGTTTATTGGGTATCTATTATTCCGTGCTATAGTGATGATTCTGTCTTTTTCTAAATCGAAATTTTCTATACTCAAATGGGGTGTTGAGGAGTCTGTGTATCATGGATTGATATGCAGATAATTTTTGTGTAATATGGTGGAAAGAGGTTGCGAGTTTTGTGATGTCCGTGTGTGTGGGTTTATGATATATGGAAAATTCGTGTTTATTATTATTGTTGTGGTATATTGTGATTTCCAGGAAATATATGGTTTTGTTAATTTCTGTTTCTATTGTGAATGTTACATTAGGGTGAATGGTATTAATGAAGTTGTGTAGTGAATTTAGTTGTCTGTCCGTTCCTATAAAACATATTAAAATGTCATCTACATATCTGACCCAGTATGTGCAATATTTAAAAAGTGGGTGTTTGCTGATAGTTTTTTCAGTATTGTCCATAAATATTTCGGCGAGTAGTGGACTTAAGGGGTTTCCCATTGCAGGTCCAGTAATTTGTTTGTAGAAAGCTGTTTGGAATTGGCAATAATTTTGTTATAAGCAGATGTTTAAATTATCCAGCAATTCATTTTTGATGATAGGGTTTGTGTTATTTTTTTTCCAGTTTTAATTTTATTAGATTTATTACCTCATTGGGGTGATACTTGAAAGAAGATTAGTGACGTTAAAGGAGGTTAGTTTGCTGTTTCTCGTTATTTCTTTGTTTTGGATTTTATTGATTAATTCAGATGAGTTTTTTTATAGCGAATATAGGTTTAAATTTTGTTAATTCGTATATGACGTTAATTAGGTGTTTACAAGTTTCTACAAGGGGCATTTATTTATGAAACTGCTGGGCGTATAGGTGTATTTTCTTTATGTAGTTTTATTAAAACGCATAACTTGGGTGGTAAACATCTGCTTACAACAAAATTATTGCCAATTCCAAACAGCTTTCTACAAACAAACTACTGGACTGGCAATGGGAAACCCCTTAAGCCCACTACTCGCTGAAATATTTATGGACAATATTGAAAAAACTATCAGCAAACACCCACTTTTTAAATATTGCACATACTGGGTCAGATATGTAGATGACATTTTAATATGTTTTACTGGAACGGACAGACAACTAAATTCACTGCACAACTTCATGAATACATTCATATATATATATATATATACATTTACCCTAATTATTTACAAATCTACAAATGATCTACAAATTCACTCTTAAATGTAGGTAGAGTAATGTATATATATATATATATATATATGTATTGAACTAAAACTTTTTACAGATTGACTAACAATTACAAAACAAATATACTATACGAACGCATTTGAGATACAGGCTATGGGTTATAAATCGATATCCAGGGAGGTCAGCCAATTCACGGCAGCAGGAGTGGCATTCAGAATCTCGCTCCATTCTCCTTCAAATTTTCTTATTGGGCGCTCGTGGGCTATGTGAGCTACAGTTTGATCTGGCGCTCCACAGTCGCATTCCTGGGAGTCCGAGAGTCCCCACTTGCACAGCATGGACTTGCATCTGGCATGGCCTGTCCTGATGCCGTTAAGGCTACACCATGCTTTCCTAGACATTTTCATTCCTAAGAGAGGGAAGGTAGGATCCTCATGGTCATTATGGCTAAAATCGTGATTGGATGACCATTTTGTTTTCCAAGCTTCTCTGATATGAAATGGCTCATGGTCGGTTAGTACCTTATCTTGCCAAATGGGTTTTCGGGATATAAGACGACGGCCCGGAGCATTATCCAATATCGTGTGGATTGGTAGAATTCTGGGGTGTTTAGGATCGTGTAGTTTGTCCCATTCGCGAACAGCAGCTTGTTGTCTCCTCAGGTCTGGTGGGGCTAAATTTGTTAGATTTACCCTAATATAACATTTACAATAGAAACAGAAATTAACAAAACCATAAATTTCCTGGACATCACAATATCCCACAACAATAATAACAAACACGAATTTTCCATATATCATAAACCCACGCACACGGACATCACAATACACGCAACCCCTTTCCACCCTATTACACAATAATTAACTGCATATCAATCCATGATACACAGACTCCTCAACACCCCATTGAGTATAGAAAATTTCGACTTAGAAAAAGAGAGAATCATCACTATAGCACGGAATAATGGATAGTCAACAAACATGGTAACAGATATGTTAACCAAATTCCAAAAAGCTAAAACACTCCAATTAATCTACCCCAATACGAAATCCATAACACCCAAAAATTATAGCTCAATGACATATTTAGGCAAAATTTCAGAGAATATTAGTAAAATAATTAAAAAATCGACAGACCTAACTATTGCTTTTAAAACAAACAATTCTATTCAAAAACACATAAAAAATAATAAGTACAAAACAGATAAAAAGTCAAACTCGGGGGTTTATAAGCTAACTTGTGAAGATTGTGATAAAGTCTACATAGAACAAACAGGGAGGTCGTTTGGGATCAGGATAAAAGAACACGAAAGAAGTTACATCACAAAGAAAACTGACTCTACTTTCGCCAACCACTGCTTAGAAAACAACCACAAATTTAATAATAAATTTTATATTTTACACACAGAAATAAAAATTAAAAAACTTAAGTTATTAGAAAGTGCAGAAATTAACAAGTATTATAAAAAAGGCATCAACTTAAACGACCAAATAGATGTAAATAATTCTTCCCTACTAAACCTAAATCTGTAATAACTGTAATAAAGACTTGAGACAGGAGTACATAGACAAGGCTAGACGAACAGGACTGGACAAGACGAAAAAGACAAGACTAGTGAGCCAAGGTAACACAAATTTAAAATTACGAACATATATACAGTATAACCTCGGTAAGTCAGCCGTTGGTTAATCGGACTACACGTTGAGTAATTCGGCGGTCTGGAGACCGCTCGCGCTCTTGCTACCCACCACTCTTTCTGATAGTCTGGCTGTTGTCTGGTCCCATATGTGTCGGATTATCGAGATAATACTGTATTATGTTAAGGGTAAAATAATGTTGATAGCAAAAGAAATAATTCTAATAAATCTGTATATTTATTAAAAATGCAAATGAATCGGATTATATAATAAGGGCTTCAGTCACCTTGAACTAATTTTTGAAAACAAAAAAACTGTTTTTTTTAAGAATACGGATTATTGCTTACCAACTGCCCAATCTTGTATCCAGTCATACTAGTTGAAGCTGTAACGATAATTGTTTAAAGATGTAAACAATTATCTTTACCCTTTAAAGGAAAACACAGTTTTTTTTGATTTCCGAAAACTTGAGTTACAACTGAATGTAATTGAAGCCTTTTTTTCAATTAATAAACTTATTCAATTAATAAACAGTAGTTGGTAAGTTACAGTAGTTAAAATAGTTTGTAGAAACTACAGTAATTGGTGTAAAAATTGTAAATTAAAGAGCATTTGAATAAATTGTCCTTTTGTCCGAAAAGTCGCGACTTTGACTGTAATTGCTGAAAGGTTTAATAGAATAAGACGTTTTATTTGAATCGATAAGAAATTAAAAGTTAATTTCGTTGTGGATCACATGTAAGAATGTAATATCCTTTAATCGATACACATGGAGTCCGCCGAAGCGGATTAATTGGCAAACGAAATCTTTCAAGCCTGTATGGTCAAAGCCTCGACTAAGTATAGTATGAAACCACTAAAGACCTTGTCAGAGTATAAGAACGACTTCTAAAATTCCAGTCTTCTGAACAAATTTACAAAGTGTTTTAATTTGACTAAAATAAAATTCATTACCTACTTTTTATCCCTGCACAGTATAACCTTCATATACTACTTATCTAATTATATTTATTCACGTATAATTGTGTATGATTGTTTCTCTGTGTATGATTGTTCACGTATGATTGTTTCTCTAATTTAGAATGAATGTAAACAATTACTATATTTTATTGTTCTTTTGTAGATTTTGCAAAGTAAGATAAATAATTCGAAACAATAGTAGTTAGCTTGGTGGACTATATTAACCGTATAAAAAACTAATTAGAGGAAAACAGGTAAACAATATTGAGTAGAATATTTCTAATTTTCTGGGTTAATTTTACTAGAAATTGCGTGAATTGCTTGAAATATATATTAGGATTTAAATTATAAATAATTACACATTTGAATGTGATTATGTGTTGGAGAATTGTATTTAGTGGAAAGTAGAATGGTGAAAAGGTGGAATAATTTGATTTGAAAATGGAATTAGCGTGATCAAAATAGCATGTGTATAAAACGGGTTCGCAAATCAAGATGACATTCGCCATAAAACGTGCGCTGGGGCTTTGGCCGTGCAGTTAACCCTTAGTAGTTACCGGAAATGCGATGAGTATTAAGACCGGAAACCCCACTTAATCCACCATCCGTTAAAAGTCCCAACAATAAAGTTGAACTAAATAGAACAAAACTTTATCCCGCATGGTTGATTAGGAATATCTTGCTCTGTACATAGAAAAGGTTAATACCCGACCTGTATTTATCTAATTATTGCAACTACTAACTGGATTAATTCCAACTATTTATTTCCTCTCCACGAAGGGATATAAAAAAGTTTGTCCGTTCTATCTGACGGTGATCTTTTTTAACGAACGCTTTTTGCGAAAGATTTAATATTTCAAGGTCATTTTCAGTTCGAAGCAACATGTGCACTTCAAATTGCCGGATATCTCCATTTCATATTATGTAACAACTTTATGCTGACTATTATTAATATATTCGATGACGAAAAGTCTGCGATAAGTTTCTTGAAAATAAATTTTAGAAAATAGAAAAATAAAAAACTCGATTAAATCAATACCCTAAAAGCAGACGAGATTTATTTTTATAATATAAATAATAGATTTAGATAGACAAGGCTAGAGATTTTAAAGTTTGCAGAAAAGAATAGAAACACAAATATGAAAACGCATATCTAGATAGTGGACAGGCATAACTAGACAGAAAAGTCTTGAGAGAAAAGACTTGACAGACAATTCTGGATGGACAACACTAGACAGACAAGACTAGAGAAAGAAAACTACTAGACAGACAAGATTAAATAAACATGGTTAATCATTCAAGACTAGTTAACATACAAGACTGTACAGGAAACTTTAGACATGCGTTGAAATACAAGACTAGACAGTCGAGGGTACGAAGACAAGACTAAAGTGATAAGAGTATATAGACAAGTCGAGATATATAAGACTAGAGGGCAAGCATGACAAAAGACCCTACCAGAGAGACTACCTTTTTCCTACCTATTTGTTCAAGTTAGGTTTACACATTACCTAACATTCTATGAATCAAATAAATTAAATATTGTTTATGTCTGCGTTTTAAGTTTCAAAGCCAGAATGGTGGACTTGTTGGAAGTGTTTATATCGCCGGAGAGCAATAAATCACTTGTAGTTTTCGCATTTTGCTTGTAGTGAACTAAACATTCCCCGGAGCCTCGATTAGTTTGAAAACTTGATCTATATACTCTGTGCGGCTGTAATATCTATTGATATAAAAAACATCAATCGGAGGAGATCTAATAAATTTCATTTAAAAATATTCTCTTCCGGAATAAGTGAAATTTACTAGGGGCATTTTTAATTTTCGACTATATTTGTTATTCAAATAAACATTTGTCATTAACGCCGTTTGATTTTGAATAACTATTTCGTATGAACAAATTGAATCAAACTAATTTGTAACTTAATGTATTGAAATGTTGCCTATTAAACGAATGCTTATATGTTGAATATAATCTAGCAATTTAATTTCATTTTTAAGTTTTTGATCTATGTAGGGGAGAGTTGCCTATAACGTACTGGTCTACTGAATCGTGCTTTTCCAATTCTGAATCATCTAAAGGTTTTAATTGACATCTAATGCTAATTTGGTAAACTAAACCCTGCTCGGGCATTATAAACAAAAAATTTAATGGCTACGCCTGCCTTTTTCATGTGCAAAAAAGACTTAAAAAAAACAGGTAAACGCGATTTAAATCTTGATTCTGTTTCAATTGATGATATCAAGCGCGTAAAAACCTGTTAATTATAAGTTAATAACGTAATTTTGTCACTAACCTAATTTGGATTCATATTCATATTTGTTATATAAAATCCCGCTACTTTTTTACAGGTTATGTACATTTTATTAAAAAAGCCGGCAGTTTCATAAAATTGTACCCCAGTCGAGTTCCTCAAATAGTACCAGTACGATTTAAGAAACTAATATCTAAATTTTAGTTACTTTAGAATTATATTTCATTGTTCGTTGTTTTCATAGCATGCAAAAAAAAATATAATGAGAGGAGTACAGAGGCCATGCAGAAGGCCATGGAGGCACATATAACATAGGTTTTGGTAATCTCCAAAACAAAAGAAACCTTTTTATAATTAAAGAATATAACGCACGCCCCTTGAAAGATAAAGGAAATTGTAAACTATTTATTTAGTGACATTCTAGCCTACAGTAAAATTCATGTGACATGAAAACGGCGTTAAATTAAAAACTGATAATAAAACATAAATAACTTTATTAAAGGTTAAATGGATAAGAGGTTAAAAGAAAATTAAAAACACGAGTGCCGAAATGTCTCGGTGCCGATTTGTCCGGTGCCGAAATTTCCCGGTGCCAAGTTGCCCGGTGCCGAGTTGTCCGGTACCGATTTGGAAGTGCCGAGTCGTCCGGTTCCGACCTGAAAACACCTCAATGGCACGTGCCACGGGTTTTAATATTTATCAAGTTATTGGCACAACTGATAGAAGAACACCAAATAGATGCAAATAAAATATGGAAAAATAGTGGGCCATAAAGGAAAGAAACGAATTGGAAGGGTAGTTAGTGGTGAAAGGGGAACCAACAGAACTTTTGTTTGCTGCGCCAGTGCCGCCGGAATGTTTGTTCCGCCTATGTTTATTTTCAAACTAATGCTGGCAACTCCACAACTAGTTAGAGGAGCACCAGCCGGTAGTTTGATTGAAGTTGCAGAACATGGTTGCAGAAAACAAGATGCAGAACATGGACATGAAGTTGCAGAACATATAACCAGTGACTTATTTTTGAAATGGTTGCAGCAATTTATTAGCTTTGTGAAACCAGACCGTAACAGCAAAGTTATGTTATTGCTTGACGGCCACACGACTCATACAAAAAATTTAGAGGCATTCATTTTGGCACGCGCAAATGGAATAATACTTCTACAGTTATCCGAGCACACGACACACAGACTACAACCTCTGGATCTTGGCGTTTTTGGGCCCATGCAAACATTCTATGATCAATGTCTTGACCACTGGATGACAAATCATGCAGGCCAATGTATTACTCAATATGAAATATGTGACTTAATTACTACTGCTTATCATAGAGCAGCTACTATTGGAAATATAGTGAATGCTATTAAAAGTATATTTTTTTAAGAGCATGAGAACTTTAAATAATAATACAAGACATAAATATTGTTGTAATGAATTTTTTATTATTATAATCTGGTAGATAATTTCATGGCAATTATTTTTCAAAAATTATTAGCGGTATATATCCGCCGCGGACAAGAGTTACATAGTCCATTCGATCAGTCCAATTTTTCCCTACTTTTTCCAATAAATCTGGCCGTATGGCGTCAATGGTGTTTTTAATGTTGGCTTCGAATGCTTCAAGATTTGATTATTTGTTGAGAGAAACCAATGACTTAACATAGCCCAATATCGGTATAATCGAGAGGCGTTAAGTCGCACGAACGATGTTTTACTGATTAATTTTTGGAAACAAAAATCAATCAGCATGGCTCGATAGCGCTCGCCATGTGTCGTAACGCCATAAGGCCGCCAGCGTGTAAATCGCACAACAGGCTTGACCTCCGTCAGTAGGTAAAGATTATTCGTTCTGGACCCTCCACCTCCACTTCCGGTCCTCCACTTTTTAATCAGCTATTAATCAGCTTTTAATCACCTTAAAACAGTTTTAATCAGCTTTAATCAGCTTTCAATCAGCTTTAATGCACTACAATAGTCTATGTAACTCCATACTAAACAGGGTGCGAGGTCTACGTAGCCCCACGCTACAGGTTTAATCAGCTTTATTCAAATGGAGGTCCAGAACGAATCATCTTTCCCTACTTCCGTCTTAGCTCCATATACGGCAATTTTTCTTATTGACGAAGCCATTTAACCAGAAATGAGCTTCATCACTAAACACAAATCTTGGGTAAAAATGCTCATCTTCGGCCAGTTTTTCAGTTTCAAGCCATATTGGCCCAGTCAGCAAAAATGCGACATAAAGGATGGTCATATGGTTTTAATTGCATAAGCTGTATTTTATAGGCGCGTAAGCCAGGATCCTTACGTAAAATTTTCCACGTAGTCGAAGAACAGAAGCCAACAAGTTGAGAACGGCGACGAGTTGAGAACGACGATTCGCGCTACAGCAGCAATATTCTCTTCGGTACGCACATTTCTTTGTCTTGTTTATGATTTTTAATCGAAAAAAGAAGAGTAAATTTAGTTCGAAAACGATCAATAAATTAAGAAATTATTTGCTCACTAGGCCGATTATGTTGACCTTAGAATGTACGAAGTGCTCTAGGAACTTTGCGAATAGATTTATTTTTTTCAAAGTAAATTTCCACCATTTGGAAGGGTTATTTTGGCGTTAAATGATTCATGATGAATTTTCCAAACCTCACTGAACAGAAATGTTAACAAAGTTTGACATTCTCAACTGTCAAACTATGGACAATAACCATCGAAACTTCTCATGCAATTAAAAAAACACCCACTAGTGGTTGTTGATCCACGAATCGTATTTAGTGATGCCGATTTTGCTCCTAGTTTAAGGTATGAAATTGAACCAGTTGAAGAGATTTTAAACAGCAATACATTTTTTTCTTGAGAATGAGCTGAAGTTAAGTGCAATAATGCTGAAGTTAAACTTCCTGAGGATGCAATTGTGTCTAACATTGAGGGCACAGATGAAGCAAACAGCAAAAATTTGGAACCTATTTCTTCCTTAAATGTTTCTATTATTGAAATATCACCAATTCCAAAAATTGGTGGTAAGAAACGAAAGGCGGATCACCCAGCAACTGTGCTCACTACTAGCCCGCATAAACAATTTGTTCAGGCTCTTAAGGAAAGGCAGGTAGCAAAGATTGGTGCCAAAACAAGAATTTGCAAAATTTCAAGGATCTCCAAAATCTTTTAATTTCCAAAAAGAGAGTAAAAAAACCTAATTGTGACCAATCGAGACCTTTATATCCTTAAACTAAGAAAATATGTTCCAATGCGTGACGTGCAAAATGTGGGTGCATGGATCTTGCGGCGGCGTTTTGAAGGAGGATAAGTTGTATTATTGTCCAATATGTTAACATTATTAAAATATATGTCATATATTTGAATTGGTGTTTTATATTTTATTTTGTAAAATATATGTTATATATATAATTTCATTTTTAAGTTCGATTTTCACGATTATTTTTAATTATGTCATATATTAATATTTAGCGATATTTTAAATTTTGGGAATAGCACTTTCTAAAGAAAATACTTCAATTTCCTTATGTACAATTGTTAAGTACGATTTTGGAAACGGACTAGTGCGATTTAGGCACCTCGTTTCCTAAATCGTTCTGATTGCAGAGTTCCTAAAAAGAAGCTATATTTTTTATTAAAGCAGGCATAGCACTAAAAAATGCAACTAGGAGAAGCAGAATGGACCAATTAATGAAAATAAACTTAAAAATATCTTATAAAAACATGTTTTCTTATAAATATATCACTGAATGTCTTAACCAATACGATTTGGGAAACTCTCCCCTATATTCTTTTAATGTATAAATTTATAATAGTTTATTTTCAGACTAGATATTTAATTGTAGCATGATATCGTTTAAAACTAGCTTACGAGACATCTAAAACCTTGACCCAAATCCGTCTGGAGCGTTTAAAACTCGCTGTTAATCCTGCCGGCACTCCCCACTAAACTACCCAGTAAACACTCCCCACTAAATTACTTTTTATACAGACTGGCGAGTAGATTGTTCTCATTCACACCTTTACATCGGATAAAATCTATATTACTTTCGAAATACTTATATTTCATATAACCAGTGTTAACTATCATGACTTGCTTCTAGTCACGCTTATCAAACTTGCTTGTGGAACATTGTTATTAACATTTAATCCATCATAATATCTGCCTTATCTTTTTATTAGTCTATTCTAGACTATCTAGTTTTGCATCCCTAGCCATTTCTATCCTTGTCTGTCTGCTCTTATATGTTGCATTTTATTAGCCTAAAATGGATTTAAAAGTGATCACGAAATTCATTAATGGAACAATAAGTATTGTTGATTAGAAAGTCTATATTTCTCTTCAAAAACTTTATTCTTTAATCTCGGAAAATTATGTTGACTATACGATAATTACTATGAAGACAAGTTTGGTTGCGCTTATTGCGGCCTTTAACTACTCATTAGGTGATTTAACTGAGTAAAAGACTACAAAATATATTTAATTGTACTAGTACATGCGGATAGAATAGTTGATCAGGGTGGAAAAGTCGGTGATAAGGGTGAAATGGTTGAAAGTGTAGATACTATAGTTGTAAGGGCGAAATAGTATATAAATCTTGAGAATTGTATTCGCTCCGAGCGCAACAGCACTAGCGCCAAAGGTGACACTTTTAGGAACTTCATGACCGAAATGCGAGAAAATATATTTCCTTAAAATCATCATTTATCAAGAGAAAGGAAAATTTCAAAGTGAGTCTGAAAGTGGTTTCCTTGTTAGTTGTAAATATATAAATTGCATTTTGCTAACAGCTTCCGTTCGCGATATATGACTTGACAAATTTACAAAATCGAGCGAAATATTGCCCTAGCAAAGAACTGGGTAGCTATTAAATATTTGTAAGGTAGTCTAAGTAAGGTCGTAGGGCAATGACCTGCTGAAAACGATTCCGCAATCCGTTTTAAAATTATTAGCAACGAGATACTTGACAAGTCGATTTGTTTTTTCCGAAAGGATCAAAACTATTTTTTCTTGTCGATTTTTTGTGACAATTTTATGTCTTTATTCAGTTTATCCGATGGAAATGAAACATGATTTGAACAGGAAGTTCAAATCATGTTTGAAAAAAAAAACAGGAAGTGATGACGATTTTTCAGTTCAAAAAACCCAATGGCCTATATCCATGTCTTGCTTATTTGTAATGCTAAAGCGAAATAAACTCGAGAATTCTTTACAGCGCTTCGATTTCCTTTAGGTATCCAAGAAAAATTAGCGACAAAATTTTCCAAAAAAATCGTCACAAACGGTGTATTTACAAGTTAACGGTAATTTTTTCATCATTTAGATTCATCATTTCGATTGAAAAAAATTGCTTTTTCGTTTTTTTTTAATTTTTTCAAAAATGGTAATTAGCAACGATATCATACAGAAACTACTCGACAAGACGAACAAATCGATGTGTAAATTGTTCGGAAAGATTCAATTTTTCATTGAGAAATTTCAAACTGAAATTTTACGATTCTCGATTTGATAATTCGATATCTCAAAAACGGTTATAGATAATCAAAAACGAATTGCGGCATCGTTTTCTGAAGGTCATTTGCCTATTAACACACTTAGAATATCCGCGGGAAATTTATTAGTTTCCAAGATCTCTACTCAAATGCCGAAATATTTTCAAATTTTACACAATTTTACCAGGGCATTGTGAACGGAGCGAAATATGATTTGCATATTTTTAATTAGCAGCAAAATTGCTTTCAGAAACATTTTTATATTTTGCCGTAACCCAAAAATAACGATTTTAGCAAAATCGAATTTCTTGCATTTTATCGTTTCCGCAAATCTTAACTTAGCGGTGCGATGGTATTTCTTAATTAAAAGCCTCGTAGCAATATGATATACGATTTCCGACTAGTTGCGAGATGCTGAATCGGTTGATGCCAACTAGAAGTCTCTGTGACAAGCCATTCAAAAATTATTACATCGTGAAATCTTCGGAAAATTCGAGAAAATGTATATCCAGAAAATCATTATTTATCAAGTGAAGTGAAAATTTCAAAGTGTGTCTAAAGTTGTATATAAACAAATAGCGTCTTGCTAGCCGCTTTTGGATTCCGAATAAGCGGAGCAGAATTTGTGGTTTTCATTTTGCTGGCAATAAAAAGTCCGAAAATCCAAAAAACCCATGTTTTAATCCGACTTTATTTGACAATTCAGCAAAGACATTACAGAGATTAGAATTTTCAGCTAATCAAAAAATTTATTAAATTGGAGACGCAGTTGTCTTTTTGTCCACGGGAAGCGCAAAGGTCGGTTATGCACGGAGAAAGTAGTTGTACAATATAAATATTTAAACATTTTATAACTTACTCCTTTACTCCTCCATTAAAAAAATCCTGTGTCAAGGCTATCGACCGTTAAAATACCAGAACATTAATTCCAATATTAAAATTAACGATTTATGCAGAACTGACAGAATTTTTCATATATCTCTTTTACAATTTTCAAGCAGTAGCTCTTTGAATTTATTTCCTCCGGTACCTCTTAGGCTTTGTGGGGCTGCTGCCACCCATTGATAAAATATGACAAAACTGACAGTGATTTCATCGTCTGATCCTTTCTCTGCAAATGTGTACAATTTTATTGTTCCACCTGGAGTGGAAGGGGAAATCAGGTATTCTAACCAAAACCGATCACGACAATTTCAAAATATTCAAAAATTGTAAAAAGATGTATTAACGCTTCAAGAATTTCAATGAAATTTTCACTGAACATGAGTGTCCGTAGGAAGTACTCCCTGTACAACATTTGAACGCTCCACCTTCGCCGAGGAGCCCACGGCCTCCGCATAATTTTTCCTTCAAAGGTTTTCTGCAAACATCTCGCCAATGCTTTAAAAAATGAGACTTGAACTACCATATGTAAGAGGTATGTACCTACAAAAAGTATTCATTGGGGATCTTTCGTAAAATCTTTCGGTTTAGTCACAAAAATGCCAAACTTGATTTGTGCGTAGATACTCAATTAACACATATTTATAAGGGAGGTCGGAGTGTTTTTCGTTGCATCCTAAATGTCGTGGTAAGAAAATTCCGATTTCGACGTACACGATATTTGAGGAATTTTTGAAAATTCTCCCCATCGAACCACAGTCGGCGAAAAAGCGAAATTTACAACCCTTGCAGAAAAGAGTTGGAGTTTGCGAACGGGGGCGATTTGCAGAACTCTTTGGGCGAACGGTGGAAGCGATACGTTGAAACTTGGTTTCAGAATGTCGGCAATTTCCGGCGGAAGAACACCGTTCAAAAATTTCTGAAAAAATCGCATGCACCTCGCAGCTAGGACACAAAATTCGAATTTCATTTTCTTGCAATAACTTTGCCAGTTGCGAACTTTCTGAAACTTTTAGTAGCCAAAAGTAGAAATGGCACAACTTCCTGCCTTACAGTGACAGATCGAGAACAGACTAGACCGTGCCATAGGTCTAGTCTGTTCTCGATCTGTCACTGTAAGGCAGGAAGTTGTGCCATTTCTACTTTTGTGGATCTTTGCCGTTTGACCTCCTGCGGGTTCCCTTTTATCGGCCGTGACGAGCTCGTGGTTTCTGCAAATCGGCACATCGTACGCAAGATACCGTCGACCTCCATCGAGCGGTGTAGAAGAATTTCAAAATTCCACCAGCTTCCGGTTTGGCAGCCGCAAACGTCCCGTTTTGCAAAAACATCTACCGCGCGGCCATTTTTTGAATAATGGCCGTCCGGCCTCGAAGACCCAGAGAGAAAGAACCTACGAAACCGGATCCACAAACAGGAAGACTTTCTGTTCAGCAGTCGGCTGGCAATAGAACGTCAAAGAAGCTCGTTTTGGGATTTTTTTCTCGGTTTTTCGCAACTATCTCCAAATTTATAGCGAAGACTCGAAAATTCGAGACTACAGTTTTGTGCGGAAAAAATCGGCGCTCCCGATAGCACCACGTACGTCGTAATCGGTCCAAATACGGCCGCTCGGCGGCCAAGAAACAGAAATTTCGTTTTTGCGCCGCACCCCCGCCGCCTTTTGCGGCACCACAATATCTCAAAGATTTGTCAATTGTCTGAAGAAAAGTTTTCTAAACTGTCTATAGTTTTCTAAACATATTACCACTTTTTCCCGGCAAAATTTCTCTCGAAAATCTCTAAAAACGTTCGTTTTCATTCTCCAAACCCGATTTGAAGTATTTATTCCCTCCTAGAAAGGCGTACTATACTATTTTAGTATATGTAAATGATAATATAATTCATCATCAAGCTTTAATATGTCCGCATATATGTAGTGTGAACAAAACCATTGATTAGTTTTTTTTTATAACCACTAGGTGAGTCTCACCAGGTGAGTCTTGTCAGGGACTTTACTTGTCCCAGTCCGGGGGGTGCCCTCTAACGGACGCTAGGGCATATAGGGTCCATTACTTGATCTCAGAGCTCGATCTGGTCGTCATAAACGAAGGCAATAATTCAACTTTTGAGAGGAGAGGTGCGATCTCACACCAGTTACTAACAGCTTAGCCGGTAAGCTCGAAAATTGGAGGGGTCTAGACAACGAAACATACAGGGATCACAAATACTAATCATATGAAATGAGGAACATTACCAATACAAGATCGGTAAAACCAACGATCCAAGCTGGAAGATCCACCAAAAACGCTAACATGGCTAGAGTGGCATCTGCTTTGGAACGTTGGACTAAAAACCTGACAGCTGACACTCCAAAAAGGATGATCACTACCCTTACCTAAATTTGTGAGGAATGTCTGTCGGCTAGGAAGAACTCCAAATGAGAGCGTCTTTCGAGACCATCCAAATGGAAGAAAGTGAAGAAAGTTTAGACATTCTCGCCTTGAAAGAAGATGATGTGACCAAGATGTTGTTTGCTTGCACCCTTACGGGCACCACTAATGTCAACTTCCATGTGGAACAATATGTTTACAAGTGTCGTCCAGACAGCGTACATATCAACTTGCGCCGGACTTGGGACAAACTATTCCTTGCTGCTCGTGCTGGTGCAAAACGAAAGATTCGGAGTTAATGACAATGAAAGAATCTCTCAAGACAAACTATACAGAGTCAAAGAAAATGCTTCGGAGATCCATAAATATCGAGAAGAGGAGATTCTGGCTAAACCTCTGCGCGAAGATCGATAAAAATCTCAGGGGTGACGCATACCAACTTACTAGGGAGCTGAAGATCCGAAATCCTAGTTTGTGCCCTAACTCTGACATGGTGGAAAAATCTACACCGACCTATATCCAATCCATCCAACACGGACTTGGAAAAATCCGGCATGCAGGGAAGTAATGGTATTCGCTACAGAGGAACTAACAGTGGCCAGCAATCGGCTCAAAAAAGGCAGAGCACAAGGCCCGGATATGTAATCATCAAAACCGCATGCAGCGCTGTACCCACTACGTGCTAAATATTATGAATAAAACGCTAAGGGAGGGTGTATTTCCACATAACTGGAAAAGAGCCAGACCAAAGGTCGATTCCCATATGCACGACACTCAGCTACGCGACCTCGTGCAACATCGCCCGTCATATAATGATTACATTGTTTTAAATGGGCACGTCGCGTAGCTGTCGCGTAGCCATAGTGAGAACGTGCCCATTTAAAACAATGTAATCAATATTTGACAGGCGATGTCGCGTGACGTCGCCTATATGAGAATCGGCCTTAATACTGATACAAAAAGGCGATAAGCCGCTTAACGAAACAACGTTCTAAAGGCCCCTCTGTCAACTGGACACTGCAGGCAAATTATTGGAACAGCTGCTGCTAATAAGGATAAAGGAAGAACTAAAAAATGGGGAAAATCTCTCAGATAACCAGTAGCTATGGTTTTAAGGTGGGGCGGTTCACAATCGATGCGCTCAAAAAAGTTGTGGCCATCGCAGATGCCGCCAGGAAGAGTACCTGGAAAACCAGAAAGATATGCGCACTAATTACTCTCGATGTGCGCAATGCGTTTAATTCGGCCTGCTGGCAGGACATTATGAACGAAGTCACGCGGCGTAACTTCCACCGTACTTGTTATATATGATAGATAGTTAACCTATTCGGGAAATTGTCTTCGTTTTAAATGGCTACTTCACTATTAAGAAAGTACATAGCGGTGCTCCACAGGGTTCAGTTATGGGCCCAACGCTGTGGAACATAGTTTACGATTTGATCCTAAAACGTGACATGCCAGAAGGAGTAGACAATATCGGCTTTTCAGATGATCTCGCCCTGGTGATATGTGGCAGAACGGAGCAGAGGTTGAAGCGGAGGGCAAATGAAGCCATACAACAGATAGACAGATAGAAGTGAATGGAGGAGAAACACCTGAAGCTGGCACATGAAAAGATGGAGGCAGTTCTCTTAACCCCTTGACAATCGAATAAAATGTGCGTTGACTTGTCCATATACATGTCATCTTATCACATATACATGACGTCTTCATTGTATGTTAAGGGGTTAACAGGCAAGAGAAAAATTGGGGAGGTTATATTTAAGCTGAGAGACTCTGTCATTGAACCAAAGACTTCAATTAATTATCTAGAAGTACTGATTCATAGGAATTTGGTATTTAGAGAGCACGTCAAAAAAGCTGCTGGAAAAGCCCAAAAATCCCTCTCTGCGCTGGAACGGCTTATGCCTAATGTAGGAGGACCACGAAGCAGCAAGAGAAAACTTTTATGCTTATTGGCCCACTCTGCAGTGCTCTACGCGTCCCCGTATGGGCGAGGGAATTGAGCGTAGATGTAAACAAACGCAAGCTTCTAGCGATCCAAAGAATGCTGGCAATCAGAACAAGCAGTGCCTATAGAACTATCTCCAGAGAAGCGGCTCTAGTCATAAGTGGCATAGCACCAATAGAGCTGTTAGTACGGAAGAGATTAAACATATAAATAGCTAGACGTAGTGAAACCCAGAAAAACAAAGATGAAATAAAGAAGACAAGAAGGTCGGGACTATTCAGGGCGTGGCAAACTGAGTACGAGATTTGCTAATAAATGACGTGGAAGAATAGGTACGGTTTTTATAAATTATTTCATTTTTAAATAATTTCTTGTTATTACAATAATTGACAAAACTTTGTATATTGTTGTTAATTATCTCGAGTGTTATAGCGAAATGTTACGTATGATGTTAACTGATACAAATTTCAATACCAGGCTTCAAACCTGCAGATTAAACAAAGATAATAAAGCTTCTGTATCCCCAAGCAGGGAATTTCCCCTGCAGAAATTCGCTGCTGTTGCCAAAGCGAATTAATCTAATTTGATTAAGTTTCAAAGAAAATAGTGATGTGCTTGTGGTAAAATGATTGTGTTTAAAGAGGCACAGCAGTCACGTGCAGAAGCTGCGTCAGGTGAGTCGCGTGTAAATCGGATAAACGGCTATATTATGAAACCAATAATGAACCTGTCAATGCCAGACGCATCAGTATAACACGCCCATCTTCCTCCTCGTACGGGCACTTGATTCAAAACCGTCAATTGCCTATTTACATCAAATGAACGAATAAATAATACCCTTCAGGGAGATTAAATAAAATTCATTTGACAATCATTATTTATGCCGATTATTCATTCTCATTTGAGTTTCACGTTAAAATAAATTTACTAGAATTGAAAGACCAACTCGTTCGAAATAAAATATTTCTTATATGAGCCTTTCACAGCCCAAATTCATTAACTCCATACAACAGAAAGTGGAAAAAGTAATCATATAATACACTTTATTAAATACTTTTAAAACTCAAATTGAAATAAAGAAACTTATAAAGAGACCTATAAATGTATAACCATAGCGGTTCTCTGAAACAATCTTTATTTTTTTGTTGCAATGCTGCTGTGACTGAAAAATTTAATCGATTTGGCAATTTGTAGATAGTAATAACATATTACCATTACAAAAAATATTACCATAGCAGACAGAAATTGTAATTTCTTAGCTATCTATGGTTTCACAAGAAATGATTATTAATGATTGTAACATTTTATTTCACACATAATGTGGCCTTAAAAGTCTCAAAATTTTATTTGTAACTTATCCACACTTTATTTACGGTTGAAAAAACACGTTGAATCGTGATTCCACAGTTTTGACAGCATTATTGCATAAGTAGAGACAGATCCTTCGTTATAGGCCCGCCTCCCGCCTTCGACCTTGACCCTGATCTTGACCTTTGTCCTTGACCTTGACATGACCTTGATATGACCTTGAAAAAAATATTATTTACCGGTATTTATCGAAGCGAAGACAAACTTCATAGTAGTGTCGTGTGAATATATGGGGCTGTTAGATCCATCGATCCTCCCACAAAGCTCCAGATGGGCATATCATAATCTGATCATTTTCTATTCTCTCTATACTCAATATCTATAATTAATTAGGTTTAGCTTTATCTCCTTCATGCATAGTTTTATATCAATATCCATCCCACACATTTTATATGAAGAAATTGCTGCGATCGGAAAATAGTTCATATCAGCAAATTTATAAATAAATTAAATATAAATATATTATTTTACTAAATTCTCTGAAATTACGTTTAAGCATTTTATAACTAATCCCTTTAAACCCTTGGAATATATGTAAAACAAATGAAATGTCTAAATCAATAATCACTGTAATTTTAAAACAAATCGAATATTTAAATTATGCTAAATGAGTTATTATATCAAATTGTAAATATTTCTTTATCACTAGTCCATCTAGTTGCATGTAAAAAAAAACGAATATACAAATTGTAATAAATCATAGGTGTTTCCTTATCACAAAATTGAATATCCAAATTATATATTTCTTTATCACTATATTTGATTTTAAACGTATTGAAGTAAATTGAAATGTTTTATTATTATAATACAATAAATCCATAAATTGAATGTTTGCAGAGTTTTCACTGTTTTGCAAATCAGACATTCCATACTCGCATAACGTTATCATTGCCTTATAAAAAAAATGATGACTACGGTATTTAATACCGCGGTAAAAAATTTGCTGACTACGGTATTTAATATTGCGGTTTTTAAAAATCTTACATCTTTTTTCCTTGTTTTTACTACCATGAGTAAAATTTCAAAGCCAATTTTACTATTTTTACGCCGATGTGTAAAACAGATCAATTTCTAGAATTATGACTCATCCAAACAATCATAAATTCACATAAGTCTAAGAAATTACTAGCATCCAGACAAGTTGAAACAAGAAACTGATTACGCAGCGTTTCTTATCAATTATCCTACGATTCAGACATTCCATACTCGCGCGCACGTTTACAGACAAGTTGAGACGGGAAAATGCTGACTCGGTGGTTCTTATCAATAAATCTCTCTTTGTGCTTTTTTTCCTTATAGCACACATTTACTCTTATAGAACAGCCAACTTCACATATAATATTAGGCAACATTGAGTACATGAAATTTCCTCCTCCTGTCCTTCATATATGCATCCCTCACCATCCTCCTGACCTCACTCCTCCTCAAGGTCAAAGATCAATGGACTCACTCCCCCCTCAAAGTCAAACGTCAATGACCTTACTCCTCTTTCAAGACCAAAGGTCAATGACCTAGCTCCTCCCTCAAAGTCACGTAAAGGCCAGGTCAAGGTCAAGTCAAGGTCATCTCAAGGTCATGCCAAAGTCAAGGCAAGAACAATGGTCAGGGTCAAGATCAAGGTCTAAGGCGGGAGGCGGTCTAAAAACGAAGGATCTTTCCCTACTTTCATATGTAATACATTCAGCTTCAAAATGATAAAATATTTCTAACCAGGGTTTTGTCAGTGCAGTATTCTTTGTTTTCGATGCTGACGAACACCTTACTACTGATACATGTGATACAAAGTGATCTTTGAGAATCCTAAACATACACTTATGATATGACACTGACTTAACCTTTGCAAAACCCGGGACTTTTTTTAGACGCCATTGGACGTGAGATAAGTTGTTATAATAAAATCGGGACTAGCCTCTATGGTTTAAAAGAAGGAATGGATTTCAACTTCGTCATCATATTTTTCCACTGTTCCCTTGTCGCAGATTTATCTAGAGGTCAAAACTGAAGCAGGTTTACATTTTTCAAACCTAGTGCTACCTGTTGTAGTCATATTTGAATTGAAGGATGTACCATATCGAGTTTCCAGTTTTATTCGGAGAAATTTTAACCAATTGACTGATAACCCAGTAAATGATTTTTTTCTGTAAACAGAATTTTCTAAACTTTTGATTGAAGTCCTGATGGGTTATTTGAAACGCAACATTGTCGCAGGCTACGTAATGGCGCAACATCAATTATTAGCCAAATAAATTTGCCCACTTATAAAAAATGTAATTGCAATGCAATACAATCCATAACGTAGCAAGCACTCCCGGGTTAACTTGGCAAGTGGTCCTCCTGAAACCCATACATCTTGGCACTGTTCTACGCATAACTTCAAGATGCCGGTTGTTTTTCAATGTTGTCTAAGATGTACCTTAATTCCCCCATCCAGTCATGCGGACTAGGGGTTCAGGTTTAGCCGTAGTCTTTCAGCAACCTGCTTTTTCTTCTCATCCTGCTCGTTATAGCTGATTATTTCAGATATTTTTGGACTAAGTTCCAGTTGTTTTCCGATTCTAACATGAAGGGTAGTGGTTCTAGGTTCTAGGTCCTTCAGTAGGATTTCCCTCTCTGTGTCCCACCTATTACATATGTAGATAGTGTACAGCACAGCACGTCTGACTTCTTCCTCGCAGTATTCGCAGCAGCTGTCAACAGCTCTGCTTATCTTGTGGAGGTTATCTCGAAAGCATCCGAGTTACCCATTTTTCGACATCCTTTATTAACAGCCTTGTCCATTGACCCTTATTGCTTGCTACCCATTCCTTCTGCCATGCCCGTAGTAGTTTAGTCCTTGAGATGCTCTCGGATTATTTTTTATCATTATTTGGTTTGATTTGTTTAGCTGAGTAGATGCTAAGCCTCTCCTGCACTTGTAACTCTATTGGAGGAATGCCTGCTATTACCAAGGGCGCCTCTCTTGATATAGTTCTGTAAGCGCTACTAGTTCTAATTGCTAGTTTTCTCTGGACCGCTACCAGCTTGTCTTTGGTGGCTTTCACGCTGATTGCCCTGGCCCATACATGGGCCGCATAATGCATTGCGGAGTGGGTCACCGCGCACAGTAGTTTTCTCTTGCTAGTTCTTGGTCCTCCTACTTTAGGCATGAGCCTCTACAGTGCAGAAAAATTTTGTGAGCTTTGTCGGCAGCCTTTTTGACATGGTCCCTAAATGACAGGTTTTTATCTATTATTACGCTATGCTAAATACTTTATGGTCCCCTTTGAATAGTAGCGTCTCAAAGTTTGAAGGATATGACGACAATTCTTCTCATGCCAGTTAATAAAACTGCCTTCGTTTTTTCAGGTGCCATCTGTTGAGCTGTTTACCTTCCATGCATTTGTCTATTAGTAGCAATGCTTCATTTGCCCTCCGCTTTAGCTCATCCTCGGTTCTGCCACATACCACCAGGGAAAGATCGTCTGCGAATCCAACAGTCTCTACTCCTTCTGGCATCTTGAGTCTGAGAACCCCATCGTACATTATGTTTCATAACGTTGGGCCCATGACTGATCGCTGTGGAACACCACTATGGATTTTCTTCGTAGAGCGGTAGCTGTCTGATTTGATGACAATTGTCCAGATAGGTAGCTATCTATCATCGCTATCAGGTATGGCGTAAAGCTGCGTCGCGTGACTTCCTCTAGAATGTTTTGCCAGCACGCCGAATTAAACGCATCCAGCGTAATTAAAGCGCATATTCTTCTAGTTCTCCTGGTACACTTTTTAACGGTGTCTGTAATGGCTACAACTTTGTTGAGGGCGTCAATTGTATATCGCCCTTCTCTAAAACCGTATTGATTGTTAGCGAGATCTTTGCCAGTCTTCAGTTCTCTTTTAATTCTTTGCAGCAGCAGCTGCTCCAGCAACCACCTGCAGTGTCCAGGATACCTGCAGTGTTCATCATGCATAGCAGCCTGAACGATGTTGCTTCGTTGGGCGGCTTTTCTCCTTTCTTTAACAGTATTAGCCTAGCATTTTTCCAGATCTGCGGGAAAACACCTTCTTGTAGGGTCCTATTCATGACACTGGGGATGTATTGGGGTACAACATTGCACGCAGTTTTACTGATTTCGGAAGGAATCATGGCCGGACCAGGTGCTCTGCCTTTGTTAAGTCGATCACTTGCCACTACGACTTCTTCGGTTGTAAATTCCAAGACTTCACTGCATATCGGTTTCTCCCAAATCCGTGCCGGGTGAATTGGGAATAGGGCACGGACAATTTCCTCTATTAAGTCAGGGTGCGGATACATGTTTGATCTCCGGAGGTTTAGCTGTCTAGTTGCAATTTCGTAAGCATCTCCCCAGGGGTTCTCATCGATTTTCTCGCAGAGGTTTACCCAGTATCTCCTCTTCTCGCTATTTATCATTCTCCGCAGCGTTTCCTGGACTCTACATACTTTAGTCTGAGCGCTTCTTTCTTTGCCGTCGTCTATGCGCCCTTCTTTTTATATCTCTGGTAGGTACGCCTGCTCTGCCCACAGATCTTTCTGACAATGTTGATCTAATCGGTCCACCAGTTCATTTTCTTTTTTTTTGCAGAGTTCTTTTTCGCCAGTAGACATTCCTTGCATATGTTGGTAAGGTTAGGGATTATCCGTGCTGGCGTGTCAGTTAGTATGTTTTTTGTCTGTCGTGCAAGGGCATCTGCAACTTTTTCCGAATTCATATTCTTTGTTGACCATCCCCTGTGGTATCTGCTTCCAGCTGGATTGCGTCCCGATTTGTCATGGACTTCATAATAGATATAGTTGTGGTCTTTAAGTGTTTCCCGTTCAAGGACTTCCCACTTCTTGACCTTGCCTACTAGAGAGACGGTAGCAAGCGTAAGATCAATTATCGAACTCGACTCCCGCCTCTGAAACGTTGGTTGTTCGCCTTTGTTTATTACGCCCAAGTCTAGTCCTGAGATCCATTCCGCGACGATGTTCCCCTTCTATCATTTTTTCTGCTTTCTCAGAGCATTGATTTGGCATTGAAATCTCCTGCGATTATTATAGCCTTGCTTGTTTGTCCTCTTCTGCTATTACCCAGCTCGCATAGTGAGGCTTCGAGCCGTGTAGGAGTATCATTGGGTGAGTAGTAGCAGCTATATATTACCGCTTCCTTGAATGCTACCCAGACAAAACCAGGGCCAGTGTCACTGTTTGTTACTATTTCTTTGATCTTTGTACCAGTCTCTTCCCGAAACGTTTTTCTTGTTCGGTTCGCTAATGATGGCGATGTCTACGCATAGTTCTGCTGCCGTAGCTTCTATCATATCTTGAGCTGCTTTGCAGCGCATTGACTTAGAGTATTTTAGCCATTTCTGGGTCGGTCATGCTTTTAGCCATGCTGGACAGACTGGACACACTAGACAGCGTATATGTTTGTTAACATAAGTTTACATAGATAGTTTATGTGGCGCCAGCACTCCGTCTGTTGGACATTATGCTGTCAGTCTATTACTAATCTAAATTATGTTATTATTGTCTTTGGCTAGATTATTATTTCTTTACTTCTATCCTTTTGTTGCATTTTCTAATTATTTATTCGGGAGATCGTTTCGGGGGTCTATTTTCTTTAATTTAGTTGCACATCTTTCGAAAGTTTTCCACCACTCATATTTTTATTGATTTTATTAAGATGCTCATCGTTAAGCGGCCAGGAGCTTTCTGCTCAGGCGATTCAGTAGTTTGTCTGTGTCCGCCATTCAAATGTGACGGGGCATTTAAAGAGGACGTGCGCAGCAGTGTCTTCCTCTTCACATTCGCATTGAGGTGATTGTCTTAGTTCGAATCGGTGGAGGTAAGCCTGGAAGTTACCATGCCCTGTAATGAGGTGCACTGCATGGTTTGAGAGTCTGATATCCATATCAATCCATTTGCTGATGGATTTAATAAATTTTTGGTCCATTGCACGGCTTGTACGATGTTCCATCGTATTTGCCAATCTTTCTATATACATATTTTTGATATTCCGTGTTTTATTGCATGCTTAAATTGCATGTACTAGACAGACAGACAAGACTAAACATAAATGACTCGACAAACAAGACTAGATTGTAGATTTTGGTGGTACTGCGACATTCATAGATCTATTGTACCCCACCCTCTTCCTCTAATTGTTGGTGTACTTTCACATTTAGGGCACCTCCTCTAGTCCTGATTCCTTAAGTAATTTCCGGATCTGGGTGGGATTCAAGGACTGTTCCTGGTTAGGATATCAATTGGATAGCTCCTTCGCGTTCAAGCAGTGGGCCGCAAGATACGCTTGTCTCTTGCGGAGCAGTGCTCCGCAGTCATTGAGCAGATCTATGGGAATTTCCTCCACTGAGACGCAGAATCTGCATTTGTCATCTTCCTCTAAACATATGGCCTTAAAGTGTTTTCTAAGTCTGCAGTGTCCCGTCAGGTCTCCTATCAGAATTCTAAGCTTGTTCCTGTTTAGTTTCGGGCAAGCTTTTGTTCTTTTCTGGTAAAAAGATTCCAGCATTACTTTGGATTGTCTTAGTCCTGGAAGTTCTTTACATATTTTCTTCCTTTGTTTTCTTATTTTTTCATCTAAGCTTTCGTGGATGGTGTTCATGCTCATGTCGCAAAGGGGTTCCGGATCTATAAAGGGATTACTAGATCCCTTGTTTACTAGGCGATCGGCTTCTTCATTTCCATCTATACCATTGTGTCCTGGTACACAGTATAGCGTTACTTTATTTTCTCTGCCAAGCTTGTTTAGCTTTCCCGCACAGTCCTATACCAGTTTGGATTTGATGGTGTATGATCTAATGGCCTTGATGGCTGCTTGGCTATCTGACAGGATAGCAATTTGTTTTTTACGGAAGTTCCTGTCAAGGTTAATTTGTGCACATCGTTTGATTGCATGTACTTCTGCTTGGAAGATACTTTGGTAGATTCCCATGGATTCAAAGTATTTGGTACGAGCTCCAAACACTCCGGCACCAGTACCTTCCTTTGTCTTCGAACCATGCGTATACCAGTTGATAACACTTTGCTCTATGTAGTATGCTGAGGATTTGTAGAAAACTATACAGAACAGTCGGGACAACAGTTCTTAAACTGTCGTCCGCGGACCCCTGGGGGTCCGCGTAGTCATCGCTGGGGGTCCGCGAAACCGCGAGATATAAACAATGGTTAAAAACAGTTCATTAAGACGATGCTCTATATTGTACACTTTTTAGCTGTTTTAACTAATATTTCTCGGATATTTCTACGATTACCTCCACATTCATGCTATGTTTTTTTTTCTATATTCTAAGCAAAATGTTTGTTTTGTCCTAATAAAATTGTCCATTTATTAAAATTACTTGATAAATTTTTAGCAATATTTATTATAACCTATGCAATATAACTATATGAGATTTTTTAGACAGACCAGAAAAACCAGAAAATTTTAATTTTAGCCAAAAATTAAGTCTCAAGAAGGACTAAAATGCCCAAGGTTGAGATTGAGAGGTCTAGACAGATCAGACTAGACAGACAAGGCTTGACAGACAAGACTAGACAGTCAAGACTAGGCAGACAAGACTAGACAAATAAGACTTAACAGACACTGTTAGTCAGAAATGGCTAGACAGAGGAGACTAGTCAGGCTATAGACAGACAAGACTAAATAGAAAAGACTGGACATACAAGAATGGACAGACAAGACTGAACAGACAAATAACTAGACTAGACTCGATAGACAAGACTAGACAGATAAGACTAGACCGACTAATCAAGCACATTGTATTAGATAAATTATAAAAATAGTCCCAAGACAAGTCTAGACTAGAGACATCCAATACAGTTACGTAATAAGTTTTTATTGGATTTTGCATGATAAAGCTAACAGTAAAAGCTATTTTATGCAATAATAGAAAATGTAATAACAGTTCCGAAAATTAATAAATAATAATAATAAATAGTAATAAACTTGTTTCAATAAATTACCGAATAAAACTTCTATGGAATTATTTCTCTAAATAAAAAACAAGAAGTCACTCTATGTGCGCCTGACTGTACTACACGATTGTCATAAATTAAATAAACGAAAGAGTATAGGGCACTTGAAAAAAGTTGAGGACCTTTTCAACTTTGAAGAGTTTTACTCTCCTAAAGGTGCGTATTTTATATCACATGTAGGAAATTAAATGCGGTCGACATAAAAGAAGCCACTGAAAGCTTGCGTATAATGATTCTAAGGAGCCTCCTGAAAATTGGCTAAATGTTTAAAATGCTCGCCGAAAGGGTTAAATCTTCATTATTCTTCCTTCTTTATTCTCCCCCTCGTTATTGTCAACTGTGGAAAGTATTAAATTACATAAAAATCTTTCGCTTTTTTTAGTTACCTTTATTTTCCTTTAAAAGAAATATTTCCATAAATCAAATATATTGATATAATGTTTTATCTTTTGCTCCAAATTATATGGAAAAGCCTTATAAATGTATATTAAGTGTAAAAATGGTTATTCTTTTATATACCCTTGTCATCGTGGTCGCTTAGTTTTATTTATCAAATTCGTTATTTATCAAATTTCTTTTTATTACCGAGGCGCGAAAAGTACTTCTTGACGTAGATTATTTACTACGAAAAATCACATCTCGTTGTATTTCCATATGACCTGGGTAACGCACGCAAATATTCAATATCGCTAGGTTGCATTAAAATAAACAAATAAATAAAATGAACACAATCAAGATCGCGATATTTAAAAAGTGATGTGAAATGTCAGAATTTTTGTTCATTGCAAAATAAAACGTTTTAAAATTAGTGTAAATTATATGGTGATACCGGAGACTGAGGGGAGTTCTTATGACGAATCCACACCACCGGGGACAAATTAAAAAGCAAATTCTTCCTTTTTATTCCATTTTTTTGGATGGCCACTGGAACTTGTAAGATATAATCCCTCGCATGAGTAATAAAAAATAATATATGTAACACAGGCGAAATTGTCATTTTCCCAAGCGAATGTGACAATTTCGCTCTCGTGAAAAATTGACCACTTTTTGCCCTAGTTACAAAATATACTATTCCATTTCATTTTTATGTTTTATACAGTAAAAGTATTTTCTTCTTCCTGTTTCGAATAGGCCTACTTTGGACCACGCTTGTTCAACTGTTGCGCTTTGACCTTTGCCAAGTATTGTCGCATCTTCTGCCGATGTAACTCCTTTCTATCTTCTGTCCAGTTGGTACCTTTCCTACGGGGTTTTTCCTGAAATCCACGGACTTCCTTCATGGTGCGTCTCACAGACTGTCTGTTTTTTACTGTCAGTTCTTTAATATCCTTCTCGGTTTCTGTCAACCAAGTGGTACGAACCTTCTTGTTTTGCCAGAAGTTGAACAGACGGTTGGTTAGTCGGTTTGGAGGTAATCTTACAATCAAAGTGTTTTATTTACAAATGGCTTTATATATTTAGTTTTCATATCTAGTTTTGGTTTTCTACTCTTGAATACTTAATTTTCTCCCTCTATTATTATCAGACAAGAATCTTGTCTTTCCAGATGAACATTTAATTTGTACGTTTTTCAATGTAAATTTATCTAAATTTCAAACTGAATTTAATTAAAAACCGATATCTATTAAAGCACAATAGTATAGAATTGTGTTAATTGGATACCACTTTATCATTATAATTGTATAACGTAGTTAAGGATTGCATTAAGAATTTCCATAATTAATTTCTGACGCGATGTCATCTCGGCGAACTAGTCTCAAGATTATCGCGGATTTTGTTCCCCTTTGTAACATTACTTTACAAATTATTAATGAATGATCATGGATTAGACTTGTCACCATAACGTTATATTCGAAATATTTTTTTGTTTCTAATATTAGACATTAATTATAAGTTAATCAAAATAGTCTTTATTAATTAGAGGAATAAACTGTAAATAATACACTCAGATGCAAAAAACAATCGGATCATTGGGTAAATTTTTAATTTTGATGTTGTTTTAGAACTTCGAATAAAACTTTTAGTGTTTTACAATCAAAGAGACCAGCAGTAAGTAGAGGAAAACAACATATGGTACTTATTAGTCTATTTAATGAACATTAATAATCGAAAACAATAATGTACGTATACACGAAAGAAAAGGCATTTCTTCAAAATAAACGTATCAGAGATTAATAGTGAAAGCTTTAGTTGGATAAGATTTCAATAATTCGTATTGCCTTCTCGAGCCATTGCCATTGCGAGCTATTGCCTGCATACGGGGGCCCATGCCACTAATAAGCTCTCGAATATCATTTTGTTGAATATTCTGCCATTCTTCCTGAAATGCCACACGAAACTCGTCTATTGTGGTTGGTGCAACTGCACGTCCTCTAACACGCCTGCCCATCATGTCCCAAACATTTTCTATAGGATTTCCATCTGAGGTGCATGCTGGCCAGTTGAATTTTCTTATTCCAACTGCATCCAAGTGTTTTGTGACGCACCTTTCAGAATGAGGTCTCGCGTTATCCTGCATTAGAAGGAAGCCATCGCCGATAGCTGGAGCAAATGGGACTACGTGGTTTTTCAAAACCTTCTCAATATACCGCTGTGCAATCAGCGATCCTCCTGTAATGAGAACCAATTCGGTGCTGGCATTAATTGTACGGGCAGGAGCCCGTACCATCAGGGAATGTCCACCATGGCTTAAAGGGGCTTTAAGGTGCACTCAGCAAATCGTTCGTCTCCATACTCGTTCTCTTCCATCTGCCGAATGTAGGCAGAATCTAGACTCGTCAGTAAACAGTACAATCATTCATTGTACCAATGTTAAATTTAAATGTTCGCCAGAAATTTGGTCCAGTTGTTGGTCTACTAGATATTAAGCCAGCTTCTTGCAACCTTGGGCGAACTGTCCCCACAGACACAGCTGTACCATGAACCTTACGGAGTTGGTTTCTGGTCTCCACTGAAGTCACATGACGATTCCGTAGAGTAGTACGAACGATAAATCGATCATCGATAACAGTCATTTTTTGTTTCCTGCCAGATCCCGGCCTAGATTCCCGAGTAGTTTCTGCCGGTCTCCCTAAAGTGCTCTTTGGTCGGTGGAAAGACTGACATGAAGAAATCTGGACACATACCGCTGTCTACTCCCATCTGCCACAAGAGCAACGGCTTTTGCACCATCTTCAGCACTTTTCTAAGTCACACCAGAAAGCACCTTGATCCTCTGTGCCTGATGTCGAATGAGCAATAGGTAGTGGAGAACGCAAACTTTTAAATTTGATTCTCGATTATTAATGTTCATTAAGTAAACTGATAAGTACCAAATGTTGTTTTTTTCTACGTCCTGATGGTCTCTTTAATTCTAAAACACTAAAAATTTTAGTAGTAAGATAAGTAGTAATAAATAATAAAAAGTACTAAAATAACTTGACGCAATGACCCGATTTTTTTGAAACAATTACAGATTTTAACGTTGTGGGACAAGCCCCACCCCAGGATATTATTACATAAGTAAGGATCGATTGAGCCAAGGCGAAGTACACGGTCTTTAATGAGTTTTGGTCCAAAATATTTGTTAGTCTGGAAAACACATAGATCAACTGATTTATTCGTTGAGTTAGTTTCGGAGTGTGATTTCTAGTTCAGATGCTGGTATATCTGAATACCTAAATATTTAATACTTTGAACTCTTTCTATTATATTGTTTCCTAATTTTATATTAAATAAATTACTAGGCTGAGATATCTTATAGATTGAGAATGTAATATATTTGGTTTTGTCAACATTAAATGAAAGTCGGTTGAGGTCTATCACCATAGGGGGTTAAAACCCCACAGTTTGACTGCCAGATTTCTGCACACCATTATAGCGCGTTTGGCTTTTCCTACTACAGCTTCAGCGTGTCTATTCCATAGGAGTTTGCTATCTAGTGTTATATCCAGATACCTCATCTCCTGTTTGTATTCTACTGCCCTCCCGTACACTATGGGCTGTAGGCAGTTTAGTTTTCTCTTTCTAGTAAATGGTATCACCGTGGTTTTGCTCGGGTTGAGTCTCAGTCCCACTGTTTGACACCATCTACTAGTTACTTTGAGGCCTCTCTGTACGATTTCACAGAGCGTTCCCTCAAAATTCACTCTGGCTATGATGACTATGTCTTCGGCGTAACCTTGACATTTGATGTTTAGGACGTTAAGCCTAGCCAGTAATTCATCAACTACCAGGCTCCACATCAGTGGTGATAGCAAAACTTCCGCGTGGGCACCCTCGAGTTGTTGAGATTTTGATGGTGTCTCTTCCCACATGTGCCTCCGCCGTTCCGGTTCTCAGTATTTTCTCATCCACTTTGAGATAGTGGTGTCGATATTCCGAGAGCCGCTTTGGCAGCCTCGTGCGAGCTGTTTTCAAAGGCTCCTTCTATATCCAAGAAGGCACATATCGCTACTTACTTTGTCTCTAGTGCTGCTTCTATTTCATTTGTCAGCTGGTACAGGGCGGTTTCTGTGCAATTTCCCTGCTCTGTATGCATGCTGAATGCTGTGTAGTGGTGTACCTACCAGCACTATAGTCCTAAGGTAAATTATCCATTACCTTTTCCATTGTCTTTAACATAAAAGATGTTAGACTAATGGATCTAAATGACTTCCCTTGAGTGGTGTCTTTCTTCCCCACCTTCGGTATGAATACCACTTTTGCCCTTCTCCGTAGCTCCGGTATTTATCCGAGCCCTAAACTACTTCTAAAGTTATTTAGAAGATACGACATTAGTTCTCTCTCTTCCTTTTGTTGGAAGGCAGGAACTAGTCCGTCCACACCTGGGGCCTTAAAAGGCTGGAAAGTACCGATAGCCCATCTGATTCGGTTTTCCGTACAGATGGACGCTGCCCTCCTCTAGTCAGCCCGACTTGGTTTCCGTGGTTGCATTAAGCCCTCGGTCTCCCTGTATCCTCTACATCCCGGAAAATGGGTTTCTAGTAGGAGGAGAGCTCTTTACTCTTCATCCTCTGTGAAGGTCCCATCCGGTCTCTTGAGAGTGGTTATCATTTCCACTCTATCCTTCGCTAGTGCTATGTGCATACTAGCTGCCACCAGGGTGGATTCTATGTTTTCGCAGAAGGTCCTAAAGTTTTTCCTTTTTGCCCTTCTGATCTCTTTATTGTAGGTGGTAAGCACCTCGGAGTATTCTAGCCAATTTCCGTATTGCTTAGCTTTGTTGAAAAGCTTACTTTTGCTCTTAATGTATACAAATTTTTATTCCACCATTTTTTATCCTTATGCTCCTTCACGGTTTTTACCGGGCAGCTGGATTCAAATGCTGTGGTGATTGCTACATTTATTTCTTCTACTGCCTGCTCCAGTGCGGTGTAGTGTTTGATACTACCTCGCACTATCACTTGCACTAGGTTCTCTTTTAGTTGGGAACTAAACATAGACCACACAGTATGTCTGGGGTTTCGTGTGGGGATGTTTTCCTTACTCGCTCCTTACAGTTCAAACTCTATGATCCTATGAAACCCTCCTCTTTTTAATTAATTTACTCTCGTTAACGCTACCTACCGTAATATCCACTACTTCATTTCTGACTTTAGTGATAAATGTTGGTGTGTTTCCAACGTTGTACACAATTAAGTTTTCTTTAATGAGGTATTCTAAAAGGTACTTATCTCTCTTATTATTGTCTGTGCTGACCCACACCTCATTGTGTGCGTTCGCGTCACATCCTAGGTTCGCGTCACATCCTGCCACATGAGTGGCAGCCTTCTTCTACTACAGTGTTCCACCAGCTTTTGTCCTTCAATGGGTGGTATGCTATTATCATCGCCAGGGAAGTATGCTGATGCGATCACTATTTCGCGGTGGAGGCCCTCGGTCTTGATGAAGGCCTGAATCGGAACTAAATCCCGCGTTTAAAATTCTGAATGACGTAAGTAATTTATGCCCTTGCTTACCATAATGCAAGTTCTAGGGTAGACTTCACGGCTGTCCCATACCAACTTACATTCCCTGTTGCTAAGGCCTCTGATCTTACCTCCGTAAAACTAAGCCCTCACACCGCGACAAGGTGACTTTCAGAGTGAGGGGTGATTAGTGACTTTGGTATTTATAACCACGGCAGTTAATATGTGCTGAGATTGAATATTTGAATATTTGAAGCTATGTGGTTAATACTTGACGGTAGGGTGACACGGTCTTGCCCAGCTGATCCATCGTCTATCCTCGTCGTGAAAGTGACTCGGGATAGGAATCCCCTGACAGCAAGAAGTCCTAGATAATCTTCTATTATTTTAGATTTATTTGTACTGATTATGTTTAGGTTAACATCTCCAATTAGAATTGTACTGGGGTTCAAAAACGGTTCTAATTCAGACAAAAATAATTCCATTTCCCAACGGTGACCTATAGACGGCTAAAATTGTGTGAGTTAAGTAGTTATAGTTAACATTAAGTGACAAACAGCCACATTCAGTCATAACGAGTTCATATACTTTAATATTGTATATTTATTGGTTTTTAATGGAACATCAGTTACATAAGCATCAAAGGATAATTGCTACTGGTTAAACTAGATAAATCTCAATGTAGAATAACTACATATTAATTTTATAATTAATAAAATATTAGTAATAATAGTTAAGATATAACATCAACTTTAGATTATAGAATAATTCACATCTTAATTTAATATAATGTAATAATTAAAGCCATGAAATTTTAAATTGTAATTTATTATTCTTTCATAAAGAAATTTTCCGCCTGAGCTGAATTGGGTTAAAGAATGAAGTGTAGAATAATTTGTTTTGTGTCGGAGATATCCTCGGGGACTAATTTCTAAGAAATTTGAGTTGTCAAGGCAGGGAGAGAAGGGATAAGTGTATTTTAAAGGGAGAAAATCTTGGGGGAAATGGAAGAAAGCGGGTGGATATATGGGAGAATTTTTGCGTCTGCTGTACAGCGAAATTATATTTGAACCTTAATAACTCTGCGCCAGGTATTCAATATCCACTGAAATGAATTCAGTATAGCTTGGTATCAATATTTGATAATATTTCCTCGCCAGAAAACAAAATATTATGATATCATTTATTTTTTATTTATTCATTAATATAATCTATACTTTTGTGCCACAAAAAGTTTGTTAAAACTTATTTCGGTTCTTTGTATTCAACAAGAATCCGGTTCATTAACCAACCTTCAACATCAACGCGGAATCCCCGAGAAAGCAAATCAACACATGTTAACATCTTATTATATACAAGAGATCGTTTCACTGGGCCCTTTATCAATGGACGTTCTTCGGCTATTTTCTTTAGTCTTGTCTATTCAACAATGACTATATATAAATAAAGAAAATAGGTATTTTTCAAGACACAGAAATAAAGGATAAAAATATTAATCTAAAGCAATATATTGTTGCCTTGGAGGTTCATTTAAAACTACTAAAACTAAAAGTAGTCCAAATGAGTATCAAGAAAAACAAAAATCTCGATTTACAAGGCCATTATTTGACCAGTGGTGACATATGGAAGTGAGACATGGACAATCACCAAATACTCAGAGGAAATCTTAGCAAGATGGGAACCACGAATCCTAAGGAAAAAAGATTAAAATGGGCGGGACACTTGGAGAGAATGGGTGAGGACCGAATACCAAAGAAAGTATACAATGGGCGGATGGAGGGTGTAAGAGGAAGAGGACGACCAAGACAGAGATGAATAAACAACATTGAAAATGACGCCAAACAAATATTAAAAGTTCGTAATTTGAAAACAACAGCAAGGCAACGAGACGACTGGAGGCAGAAAATACGGGACGCCCAGGTCCAAATGGCATATGCGAAGAGCAAAATCTGTTGTCCATAATCTGTTGTCGTCCATCAACGAATGGACGACAACAGATTATGGACGTTGTTATGGTTATGATTATGGACGATTATGGATGGACGATACAGAACTGTAGCGCCACGAAGAAGAAGAAGGAAACTAAAAGTATTCAAACAAAACACGCTGGCCGAAATGCTACACACTGACAATGAAACAGTAAGTGATGGAGAGAACAGTGTTCAAATGGGTAGATAAAACAAAATTTGCCATCACACCAACAAATCGAGAGAATTGCAACCAAACATACAATCAATTTAAAATCAATAATTGGTGAAACGATTTAAAATCAGAACCCATGGAACTTATTGCACAGCCAAAAAAGACCAAATGTTAATAAACAGTGATTCACTAGGGCAGTGTGAACTGAAGCAGTGTGAAGAAGAAGTAGAATTTATTGGAAATGCACAAGTGAGCCAGGACGATAGTGCTTATGCCCGCCGTACACATGTGCATGTTTGCCTGTGCAGGTCAACCGTACGCAAGAAACTGCACAGGTCTATTCTGCACGCGTAGACCTCTCCGGTAGACCGTTGTGTATATGGCGGGCATTAGGGATCCGTGGGGAGAAAAGTGATATCTTCCCTTCTAAAGGTAACCCTTCTGAAGGTAATAAAAAGGACCGAGGAGAGAGAGAATCGGTTCTATTAGAACAAATAAATACAAACGACATATCGCGCGAGCTCCTGATCCAAAATAAGAAAAATTACTAGACTTTCTAGCTACAAAGTTTCCTAAATATGGTAGTTAGATTGGATTATATTACAGCCAGATAAATTCAGAAGACATTACTACACTTTCTAATTATAAAGTAGATACTTCACAAAATTTATTATAATTATTTTAGCAACGCTCACGTCCTTCCACTACAATGAGCAAGCGCAAAACTTAAACAGATGTGAAGTTGCAGACGAGCTGAACGAGATGACGGATCAACAACAAGAAGTCAGAAACAACAATATAACATAACGAGCGGGGAAGAACTGTGTTACTGCTTACAGCATAAACTTAGATTACGAGCAACAGATGTGAGAATGGAAATAGTTTCACTATTTTATTACTCATACGTTAAAAGTACTTGGGCGTGGTTTTTAGTGCGACAAATGCGATTTTTAGTTGTATTACCGCATAACTTGGGTAACGCACGCAAATATTCAATATCGTTAAGATTCACTAAAAACACAATTAACCTCTTGACATACGAATAAAATGCGCGTTGACGTGTCCATATACATGTGATTTTATCACATATACATGACTTCTTAGAGACGTCATTCTATATCAAGGGGTTAAACACAATCAAGCCCTCAATATTAAAAAAGTGAAAGTGACAGATTTTTTTTCATTACAATACAGTGAAAATAAAATAATAAACAAATAAAAATAAAAAATAACATTTTAAAATGAGTGTAATTTCTATGTGATACCGAAGATTGATGAGAGTTCTAATGACGAATCCACATCATCGGAGACAATTGAAAATGCAAATTCTTTATTTTTGATTCTATTTTTTTTATAGCCCCTGGATAGCAAACTTGTAAGATACGTCACGTCGCATGAGCAATAAAAAATATTATTTGCAACACGGGCGGTATTGACAATTGCCCTGTCGAGTGAATGTGCCCACTCACTTTGTTCCTGCGCCGAATTTCGCTCTCGTGACCAATTGCCAACTTACCGCCCTAGTTGTAAAGTATTTATATTAGTATATTACGAAACCAGAGTTGTAAGAAGCATATTACGTACGAGCGGAACAGTTAATTCTGCGATTACGTAATGGCCTTGCAGCTCGAGTTATGTACTACACGTTATCTACGACCACACTAATTTATTTCTGTATAATACGAAAAATATGTGTGATATAACAAATTTATTTCTTATTAGGTACATTATTTAACATTATAATAAACAAACAGTTGTATTTGCATATATAACTGTTACTCGACATTATTTAACTTAATAGAAATGAAAATAAATACATTCTTAATGGTTACATACCTTATTATGTAGTACTTATTTGGGTTAAACTGGAATAAGAGTGCTCAAAGATATATGCAACCCAATGTACGCAATGTCAATTTCCGTTGGTTTGAATTGTGGCACGGGAGGCGCTGAACGTATGAACATGTAGTAGCAGGTCTCAACCAATCAACGAATCGTAAACCAAACGTACGTGTGTGTTATCAATAATAACTTATGATTAATAGCGGACTGTTACATACGTGTATGTTATGATGTATTTACATGGTCCACGAACTGTACCATAATCGGCATTTACAATAGTGGTCGTAGATAAACTATTTTACGCACCATCTACTATTAGTAACTCTAGATAAGTTTCAACTAATATTAATGTTATCATAATTTGATAAATTATTTCAAAGATATTTGTGAGACCTTTGAATCTGATAGATAGGTAATTTATTCATCGCTTCCCAACTAGCTAACTGGTAAAAATTCACAGATTACTTACCGATTGTGAGTTTGTTAAGTATGGGAAAATAATGAAATTTCTTATAACAAATGAACTTATATTATTGATTCAGCAATGTTAGATGGTGGTATCCGAGAAACGTATCCCTCTTGTGGCTCATGTTGCACTTAAGCAAATTATTCAGAAACATTAGCACAAGTACCTCAAAGGTGGTAAACCTTTGATTGGTGATGATTTAAAAGCAAGCATCTTTCCAATATTTATAAAAGCAAAAATTTATAAAAGTTGACAATGAAAAATTAGCTCCGTACTATACTGGTCAAACAAAAATGAAAATTTTAATGCTGAAATGATGACGAAAGCACCCAATGGAAAACATTGCAGCAACACTAGCTGAAGCGATTTTCGTGTTTTAAATACTTAATAACAATTTTTAATACCGCCGCATAATACGAATTTACGGCGACAAGAATAAAATCCAGCTCATTTCAATTTTTTGTCTCACATATAACCTTATGATGACATTCTGATGATTCTAATAAAAAGTAGTCTATATTAGATGTACACGATTAATTAAAAATGCAAATTTCAGTGGAAAAAATATTTTTCTTTTATATGACAAAAGTGCAACATTTTTTTACAAATTCACAACCGATCTTCGTCAACATCAATGAGCATCACTATTTGCACTTTCTTCATCATCACTGACGATATCGTACTTTCATCTCTTAATACAAAAAATTGTTCATTTCAATTCAACGTTCTCTCTTGCTAATGGTGGTCATCACGACTACCTGAAAAAAAAGGTGTAATTCTCAGTAAGGTGGAACGATGTGGATGGAATTTTTGCTTTTCTAGAATTGTCATGTTTGTTTTGTTTTATAAAATATTTAATTTAACGGAACTATGCGGAACTTTATTTAAAAAATCAATTTATTGCAGTTTATTACAATTTTTTTTTAATTTACGGTAGTCGTTAACAAAGCTTTTTTACATGTAATGTATGTAAATACATACTTGATGCTATATTCTCCGTATTTAAAAAGTTCACAATTTTTTAAAACAAACACAAAACAGACGTAGTTACTTTGTTAAAAATCCACCGCAACTAATTCCTTTTTGGTACCTAAGGGACAAGAGCGATGTTTAACACGTTCCCACAACCAATGGAATTGGTTTTTCGCATTTATTTGTTTATAATATTATGGATGGGTTATCTAACAATACATTTTAAATGGATTTGCTTAATTGTGAGACATTGTAAAATTCTATTTTTGTCGCCGTAAATTCTTAATCCGTCCCAGTGTGCGCCGCCAGTATTAGTAAAATAAATATAGGTATTGGCTTTTTATATAAGGTAAATTCGACTAAACTGTCTCTTGAAAACAAATCCTTGTGCTTCCGCCTTAAAAAAGATAAAAGGAAAAAAAAAGACCCAGCAAGGCTAGACAAGACCAGATAATTCCAGACAAGATCAGACAATACAACACAAGACCAGATAATAACACAGAAGACTATAAAAGTCGTGACATGACGGGACAAGACCAGACAAAGTCAAAGAAGAACTGACGAGACCAAACAAGACTAGCTAAGATCAGTGAAGAGGACATGACCAAACAAAACCAGACAAGATAAGAGAAGGCCAGATAAGACCTGACAAAGCCAGCTAGGATCAGGGAAGACCAGACTAGACCAAATAAAACCAGAAAAGATAAGAGAAAGCCAGATAAGACCTGACAAGACTAGACAACATCAGACAATACAAGATCGTTTATTAAACATTGTATCTTTTTTCTCTTTGATCTACAATGTTTCTTTGCTGGGTAACAATATTATCCGCTTTAAAATATTATGTTTTCTTCGAAAAAAAAATTCATTCATGTATAGAAAATGTTCACGTACAGTTTTCCGGAGCACATCAATACGTTCCCTCTCTTCTTCTTCTTATAGTGCATCTCCTATCGGAGGCATCTTACCATCATCACAGCAATTCGGACCTTGTTAACTGCAGCTCTGA
Organism: Phosphuga atrata; assembly: GCA_944588485.1. Lineage (NCBI taxonomy): Eukaryota > Metazoa > Arthropoda > Insecta > Coleoptera > Silphidae > Phosphuga > Phosphuga atrata. The sequence continues at coordinate 7,537,249 of OX155896.1, read as the reverse complement.
GCAGCGGAACATTGCCACAATTAAATCATTTGTTCCCTCTCACACTTGTATTAAAGCAAATTTATATAACATATGTCAAATAGTTAAAAAAAAACTTTTCCAGGAAAAAAGTGTTTAAGTTCAAGCAATATTTCTTGACTTCAAATAAGTAGTGGTCGTTGCTTCTTACTGCTTCGCTGTGGCCTTGCTTTTTGATATTAGACATGATTATTTCTAAACATTGTATTCATTTATATTCTTCTGATCTTTTCAGAAGATCTACTTATTACCCCTTAATTGTACTAATTTATCTTGTCATTAATTTAATCGTTTTTTGCTAACTTTAAATCTTTCATACGAAATAGAAACAAATTGCCACCTTTTTGCATATATATGGTGAACAGAATTTACTTATTATGTATATTTTTTCACTTAAATGTAAAAGTGGAGAAAGCGAGATGAAAAAACAAGCGATACGAGCGACGGATTTAAGCAGTTTTTCTGTAAATGTACGGCTTAAAAACAGGTCGAATAAATCAACAAAGAGATTAATACAAATGGGGAACGAGCAAAAGTTTTATAACTTTCATGTAGTTGTTAAAGCTACACTAACGTGATTCTTGGAAAAGCAATTCAGGAGTAAAAGATATGCTCTTTTGTTATTGCAACAAATTAACTTTGGTTTACTTCTTTGTGTAACATGCAAATATGAAGGGTCAAGTATCACGAATCATATTTGTTTGTGATTTATGTGTATAGGATAAATAATTTCAAACACTTTCAATCAAAGATTTAATTAAATAAAAAGCACAATGTATTAACGTGTGCATTACGAAAACGGAAAAATTGACGCAATTAATATTTGAAGGGTTTTCTTGTCTTTTTAGCTTATCTCGTCATTTATGGGGCCGTCTGAACATGTCGAGACTTGTCTGGACTTGCCTCTTCCTACCTATTATCTTGTCTAGTCTGGTCTTATTTGCTCTTCGGTGGTATTGCCTGATCTTGTGTGGTCTGTCTGGTCTTGTCTGGTCTTGTCTAATCTAGTCTAGTCAAATTCAAATTCAAAATAGACATTCGATTTGTTTTACATATATTCAGGGAGATTTGAGGGATTAGTGATAAAATGCTTAAACGTAAATTCTGTCTTAGTTAAATTATATATTTATATTTAATGTATCTATAAATTTGCTGATATCAACTATTTTACGCTCGCGTTAATTTCTTCATATAAAATGTGTGGGATGGATCGTGATATAAAACTATGTGTGAAGGAGATAAAGCTAACCCTAATTAATTATAGATATTGGTTATAGATATTATAGGTATTGGGTAAAGAATAGAAAATTATCAGATTATCATATGCCCATCTGGAGGTATGTCATAGAAAATTATCAGATTATTAAATGCCCATCTGCAGGTATGTCTGGGAGCCCCACAGCCTTAGTACGATACTTACTTTCCGTGTCCGGCTCATACGACATCTTTCCAAAAAATATCGGCTGCAATAGCCTAGTCGTTACATAAAATTAAGTCTTCGTGCGTGCATCCTTCTTCCAGTTGTAGGCAGACCAGTATGTGACTCATATCCTGGGGCTGACCACACGCACACAGCACATCGTCGTTCTCAGACATTCCCCACCTCAACAGATTTGTCTTGCACCTTGCCACTCCTGTCCTGAGCCGATTTAGGGATTTCTATACCGCGAAAGAGAGGTGTTTGCAGGGGGCCATTTCTTCTTTTGGGGGTTCCCGAGTAGTTAGCTGTTGGGTTAACGTAGTGATACGGTTATTTTCTATGGACCCCTCAAATGTGTGTGATCTTGCCATGAAGCTCTTCTTTGATCTTATACGTCGACCGGCTGGCTGCAGAGGTTGGCTGCAGGTGTTGGTGCAGAGGATGGCGAGCATCGGTTTCCTGTTTCATCCTTTCAGCATCCGTGGCGACGCCTCTTTGCACTGATGGGGTGCCACGCCAATAAGTGGGTACAAACTATTAACTGGAGTTGGCTTTAGGCAGCCTCTCACGATTCTTGTTGTCTCGTTTATAGCGACGTCCACATGTTACGCGTGAGCTGAAGCTGCCCAAACCGGTGCGACGTATTGCGCAGTGGACACACAGAGCGCAAAAGCCAAGCTTCTGAGCGTTTCTGATCAAGCTCCCCATGCTGTGCCTGTGAGTTTTCGCAATATATTATTACGCGCACTAACTTTGCCTTTAGTATTGATGCAGTGCTGTCTGAAGGACAGAGTACGGTCCAAGTTCACGCCCAGGTATCTCGACGTCGGGCAGTTCTCCAGTTGTTCGCCTCGCCAATGTGTCTCGGGCTCCCGTCGTGCTCCTTTGTTTTTCAGGTGGAAGGCGCAGACCTGAGTCTTGCTCGAATTCGGCTTTAGGTGGTTTTTCTGGTAATAGATTGCCAGTTACTCAAGGGTGACCTCCAACTTCTCCTCCGCCTCGGTAAACTCGGTGTCCTATGCCACAGCTGTATCATCGGCATAGATGAATTGTCTTATATTGTCAGGAATCGGATGGTCGTTCGTGTACACGTTATACAAGAGTGGGAACAGGACACTGCCTTGCGGCAGTACATTCTTCTGGACCCTCCATCTGCTATTCTTGTTTTGGAGTGAAACATAGAATCTCCTGTTCTGGAGGAATAGACCGATGACCATAGTGAGTCTATAGTCTGTTGTTGTCTCAAAAAGCTTTCTTAACAGCCTCCTGTGGTTGACAGTGTCATAAGCGGCTGTTAAATCGATGAACGTCACTCCAGTAATCTTCCTTCTCTCAAAACCATCCTCTATGTGCTGAGTTAGGTTGAGGATTTAGCCACAGCATGATTTCCCTGGACGAAAGCCGGCCCGCTGTTCGATAATCTTGGCATCCAAAGTCTCCGTTGTTCGGTTTAGAATCAGTCGTTCCAGCAGTTTGAAGAGTTGGCACAGAAGGGACACGGGCCTAAAGTTCTTATGGTCAGTAGGTTCCTTGCTAGGTTTCAGTAACGCGACCACACGAGCCTTTATCCATTCTTTGGGGATCTTCAGTTGCGTGACACATACGTTGAACATATTAAGGAGCCATTGGTACGTACCACAGGTACGATAATATGCATTCGATAATTTGGAATTTGATTAGTTCGATAATATGCATTCTAGGCAAATGGCCCCCAGCTATAATTATCGATGATCGATGGATCTAACAGTCCCATATCTGCACTATGGCACTACTATGAAGTTTGTCTCCGTTTCGGCAAATACTCTACAGCCACTCACATGGAATCTTATGAACCCCTCATATCCCACCCCAATTGATGGGCTAACTACTGTTAACTTTGAACTACCGTTAACTTCGTCCTTTGATAAATCCATGCTGTCGCAGATTTAATAATAGGTGGTGTTTGTCTATAAAAGACAGCGTTCTTTTACAGATTAGATTTCCATTTTGAGAATGGCGATACTAAGTTGTTTGATCTGTATTGTTGATGTCGTATCTGTTTCTATTTTTAAATATCAGTACTATCTTAGAAACCTTTAATGCTGTTGGGAAGATACCGGCTTGGAAGGCGTTGTTGATAATTGCTTCTAATGGTGCCGATATTTCTTCCTCAACAAATTTTACAGTAGAAATTGGGATTTCATCGATTCCTGTGCTTTTAGTAAGCTTTTTATTGTCATTTTTATGTCTTCATGTGTTGTCGATTCTAAGAACATTGAGTGCGGATTGTCTTGCAGTTTCATACTGTGAGGGTATTTTACTAGATCTTGTGTCATCTCTTGTGTCATCTCTGGGTCTGTCAGCATCTTGTTGGGCGTGAAAACCGGTTAGCCCTCTTGGGGTTCTGGTTCTAGTCTTTATCTGGTCTTTTCTGTTCTTGTATGGTCTTGTCTGGTCTGATATTGTCTGGCTTCGTCTGGTCTTGTCTGATCCAGTCTGTTCTTGTCTGGTCTTGTCTGATCTAGTCTCTTCTTGTCTGGTCTTGTCTGGTCTTGTCTGATCTAGTCTGTTCTTGTCTGGTCTTGTCTGATCTAGTCTGTTCTTGTCTGGTCTTGTCTGGTCTTGTCTTGTCGGGTCTGGACTGGTCTGGTATTGTCCGGTATTATCTGGTCTTATCTGGTCTTGTCTGGTCTTATCTGGTCTTGTCTGGTCTTATCTGGCCTTGTGTAGGAGTAATATCCACGCTTAGTTTTTTTTTTAAAGAATATTATAAATCATTACGAACTAAAAGCAATTCAAACAAATATTATAATAATGCTTGTAAATTCTTTGCTGAATGCAACCTAATACAGTTTCATTCGACATATTATAAATTTCAGCTCACTTAAAGATTAGTCAATATCTTATTTCTTAGTATCCTTATAGGCAATGCAATAGAAAATTAGTATTTTAGCATCTAGCGGCAATAAATTTCTCAGAGCACAAAATATAGCTCACTAATCGAATTGCAGGAGAATTTAGAACTAGTCAAGCTAATAAGAGTTTCGTGCGTTTGGCTTTAGTGCCCTTACATTAAATTTATGTGTAATCCCAAAACCATTACGCATAATAAAATATTCCATTTTACTCCAACAACTCATAAATTGATAGTGAATAAATTCTATAAATAGTTCTATAAATCTGAAACTGGATAAATTAAGCATTAAATTGATGTTATCAAAAAGAATATACACATATTGTTTAGTATACGAATTAATTAGCCTTGTTTGGCATATCTAGATATCGTTTGGTCAAATGAGATAGAAACAGACAAGAATTTATAAAATTCTAACGTATATTTTATGATCTTATCAGATTAAGGTTAATTTGTTTTTGGTCTGGCTTTGAATATGTGGCTTCTGGCTAGAAACAGATATTTATCGTTGGTCTAGTAAAAAATGTATTCTTTAGCTAATTGAAAATATGTTTTAATACAGTTGAATGACATTTAATAAACGCATTTAACTTAAATGTCCTTAATAAAAAATTTAATTAAACCTGGCAGAAAAAAAGATTAAAATAGGGTAATTTATTTTTACACCATACATATTCTCTCTTATCTCGGCACACATATATCTCGACAGTAACCTTTTGCAGTTGTTGCCACACATATTACTGAAATGCATATTATTTCCCCTTTCAGGAAAACAGATTGGAAACTGTGAGTTACCGGCGAAAAAAGGGTTCGCTACGTGTTAATTACGGACCTTCTTTCTAGCAGCCAACATTTTATTTGTTCCCTTAAATCTTTTCACTAATCAGCAGCAGGGACACACACATAATTATACAAATTAATAACGCGCCTATCTCAGAACCTAAATTTTATCGTTCATCTGCAATTTTATATTCACAGACAATTTTAGCTTATAGCTTTTAATTTAAAATTAAAATAACATTCACTTCTCGATTTGGTTACATATTTTTTTCACGATATTTATTCACCATTTTGAAAGCTTTCTGGAATTTTCTAGGTTTTTGTAGAAGGACCTTGTGGTCGATAGCCCTTTGAATAATGTATAAAGTATACAATAAATATATTCTCTCTCTAGGTTTTGTAGTATCGACTGAATTTGGAACTATAGTTTGATAGTCATCAAAATTATTAGCATCATTCAATTAAAACCTATGAAGTAGCAAACCGAACAATTGATTGAATTGTGACATGGGATCAATTCGTATCGAATTGATCCCATGTCAAAAAATACATTTGTAAATTTGGACACAAAATTTGTGTCCAATATACGTTGACTAGTAATCACCTTGAAACGCTTTCTGGAATTAAAATGGTGTTACGTATTAACGCCACCACCGCTATATATTAGATAGAGAGTGCGCGCTGCCGCACGTATGTTGACTTGAGACAAGTAAAAATTTTAGGTGAAGATTGGCGGCATTTAAAATTGTGGCGGTGGTGGCGTTAATACGTAGGTACCCAACAATTATACTGACCAAAATTCAAATTAAAACTTTAAAAAGTCAAAGTTGTCCTGCCGACTATATTTAAGATCATAAGAACGTTTTGATATAGAATGAATAAAATATAAACCTAAAATATAAACTAAGTTTTTAGGATCATTTCGGGCTTTCTCGAGTGATTCATTGTAGTTTTGCATAGGTTATCAGAACCAGTTTCCATTACCTTATTCGTCTTAAATACAATAACCAAAACAATATAAACTTTAGGTAAGGAGAATGTAAAAACGTATAAGACGGGTTTAGAAACAAAGTGACCCCCACATAACATATTATGTGCATATCACATAACTTTTAAAACCCAAAGTTTGTTCTAGTGCTCAATTATAATTTCAGCATCAATTAAATCTCTCTCTCTCTCTCTCTCTCTCATTGTAGCTCTTACAACCCATGGTGGGTCTTGGCTGACAACTCTCCTTCATTGGACTTTCTCCATCATTTGCTCCTCAGCTTCCATGATATTCAGGGATCTAATATCTGATGCTATATTTTCTCTCCACCGTAGTCGCGGTCTTCCTAGTGGTCTTCTACCGGTCGGGGCCTGTTCCCATACCAATCTAAAAACTCGTCCATCCCCCTGTATCAATACATGGCCGGCCCATCTCAGTCTTACCGCTTTTATAGTTCTTACAATGTCTGGTTGGTCATATAGTTCTTCTATTTCCCTATTTTTCCTTCTGCGGTACTGTTGTGTAGTTTCATCCCTTATAGGCCCGTATATACACCGTAGTATTTCTCTCTCTGCAACTCCCAGTCTGTTTTCGTTCTTTTTTGTCATAGTCCAGGTTTCGCAGGCGTAAGTCATACTCGGTCTTATAATGGAATGGTATATTCTTATTTTTGTCGTCCGAGATACATTTTTTCATTTAATTATTCTCTGCAATGCAAAACAACATCGATTGGCACATTGTATTCTGTTGTTAATTATCTTGGTCATATCATTGTACGACGTGATTGTGGCACCCAGACATTTAAATTCCTGGACTCTTTCGAAGTTGTATTGGTACATCGTCACATTTTGGCCTATCCTATCCCTACGTTTAGTCCTTGATGTGGTCATGTACTTCGTTTTACTCTGGTTTATTTTTAGGCCCATATTTTCCGCTGCAGATTTTATTTTTTGAAACTTCTTTAACGTTCCTGGTTGTGTTTCCAATGATGTCTATATCATCCGCAAAGACCAATATAAGACGCGGACCCCGATTTCTAAATAGCAATGTCTCCGTTTTTGAACCTTCAAAAAACCTTCTCCAGAGCTATATTAAAGAGGAGTGGGGAGATGGCATCTCCTTGTTTCAGGCCATTATTTATCGTAAAAAAGGTTGACTGCCTTCCCCCGATACGTACTGCACTTTTGGAGCCTTCCATGCTGATCATTTGTAAGCTGACAAGTTTACTCGGAATTTCCTGTTCCATCATAGCATTCCACAGCTCCACCCTCAAGACGTTGTCGTACGCTTGTTTGAAGTCGATGAAGAGTTGATGTATGACTTTACCGTACTCCCAGCACTTATCCATTAGTTGACGTATTGTGGAAATCTGGTCCACTATTGATCTTCTTTTCTTGATCTCACATTGGTAGTCGCCTCGCTGGTGTTCAACATAGGGAGTTAATCTTTCGAGTAGTACCAGGGACCAGACCTATCAATGATATTCCCCGATAGTTGAAGCATTGTAGTTTGTCGCCCTTTTTGTATAGGGCCAGGATGACACTCTCTTTCCAACTACTTGGTATTTTCTCTTCCTTCCAAATCTGGAGTGAGGGTGTGGAAATATTTGATAAGAGTTCCTCCTCCATATTTGAGACACTCTGCCGGTATTGTGTCCTTACCCGGCGCTTTGTTATTCTTTATTCTCATGATCGACTTCGTTATCTCTTCAAGGGTTGGCTCCTCGAGCAGTGGATCTGCGGTGTAGTATGTAACTGTACCTCTTCCTTGGTGCTGCTGCCCGTTAAGTAATTGGTCGAAGTAACTTCTCCACGTCTCCAACACCTCATTTTTATCTGTCACTAGTCTTCCGTTATCTGTTTTAAAAAACATGTCAGTCCTCGGTCTGAAGCCTCCTTTAATGTTTCTTACTTCTTGAAAAAAAAACTTGAAATTTGTTTGCTTATTTCTTCGATTTGTTTCCAGTTCTTCTAGCATTTTTTGTTCGTGCGCTCTTTTTTTGACTCTAAATGTTATCTGTCCTGCTTTGTCTGTATTTATTCCTAATGTGTTCATTTGGGTCTTGCAGCACGTCCATTCTGGCTATGATTCTTGCGCTTATCTACTCTTCACACTCCTTGTCGTACCACGAGTTCCTTCCTTTAGCCTTTATCCATATTTTCGCAACATCCTCTTGTCTGGAAGTTGCCTCCAGTTGTGCTATTAGACTCCTCTGGTATTCTTGTTTTTTGTTGTAGTCTTTAAATGTTTCGGTATTCCATGTAAGGGGCTTGACTGTGTTTTGGTACTTTTGGCTAGATATTCTTGCTCGCACCTTAGCTCTAACCAAAAAATGATCACTATCAGCATCCACGCCTCTAAGGCTTCTTACGTCGGTTACATTGCTGCTATACCTTGCATTAACCAATATATGGTCGATTTGGTTCCTTGTTACACCATCGTAAGATATCCATGACTGCTTATGGATATTTCTGTGTTCGAACATTGTTGATTTTATCAATAGGTTGTTAGATACTGCCATGTCCACTAGTCGGGTTCCGTTATCGTTACAATATTCATGCAGGCTATGTTTGCCAATTACTGGCCTAAAGGCCTCCTCTCTTCCTACTTTAGCTTTGAAGTCTCCCTACATTATTACCATATCTTGTTTGGGTATTCCGTCTATAGCTCTTTCTAGTTCATCATAGAAGGATTCCTTACTTATGTCGTCTTTTTCTTCAGTTGGGGCGTGTATGGATAACATCGAATAATTATACCACTTGCCTTCAAAACTGATTTGACAGATCCTGTCATTCACAGGTCTAAACTCGATGGCAGATCCTATCAGTTCCTCTCGCACGACAAAACCAGTTCGAATTTGGTGGCGTTGGTTTCAACTTCCGCTATAAAATACAGCAGATTTTCCAATCCTCTGGAATCGTCCTGTACTGCCATGATATTCATCCCGATTTTCTGTCTACTGTTCTATCGTCCTCTGCGCTGCTCCTAGCCTGTGCCAACTTAGTACATTCAGGGTTCCAATACTCATATCCTTCTTACATAGCCATGGCCGTCGTCTTGTGTCCGTCCTGTTCTGAAGCGAATCGTTGGTTTTTATAAGAGTATATCTTTTTACAAGATCGGATTGTTAGCCCTATGCTCAACCGTCCTCCTTTTTCCGGGCTTGGGACCGGCAGTGATGTTTCAGATCTACTCTGTTCACTCATCCCCATCACAGGCGGAGTATTTTGCAGTGGTTGGCATTATTAATATTTCCTTTTGTCCTTTTTTGGGAGAAGCAAAATTAAAACTCTGGCACATACCAGAATTTCATGGCCATTTTCATCAATTAAATAGTTAATTAAAATTCAAAGGTGATTGCGTCCGTTATTACGTGGAAATCTAATCTAATGGAAATTTAATCTGTATTGGAAAATTCACTATGTTTTTACTACTAATTTTTGTGAAAATATTATATAATTTGAGAAGATTTACACACTTTGCACGACTCGAGTTTCGACTCTTGAACGTTATTTTTAAGTGTATTACAAATTGTTGGAATTGAAGTTATACTAAAAGTTTTAGTAGGGAGAGAAGGTGTAGTTGGAGACTTAACTGCAGACGATTGCGTTACATTAAAAAGTTGTGCAACCTCTATACCATATTCCTTATGGTATGGTCTCGACCAGCTAACAGATTCGATAAGTAGAAATAGACAAGAGGTATGGAAAGAAAAGATAAAAAGCGTGGATATGAGACACAGCAGCAGGAAAGCCTTTAGCCTTATCAAAAAGGTATCAGGCGACCCAACATCTTCCCCGGACCAGGTAAACATCACTGCTAACGAAATTGCGCATCAACTACTCCTAAGTGGTAAGACTGATCAAAATGCAAAAGGGCTCTCACCTTCAGGATTTCACAACAGCCTGGTAAAACTAATATGACTTGCTTTACCACTATAGAACTAAAAACCGCAATCACGTCCCTGAAGACCAGGAAGGCCCCTGGCCTAGATGACATCCTGGATGAGGTCCTGATAAACTTAGGCCCATTAGCCCTGATCTGGATGCTTCAATTATACAACTCCTGTTGGACCAACAACACAATACCAAAACTGTGGTTAAAAGCTAAGGTAATAGCCGTCCATAAACCGGGGAAGCCACGTGAAGATGCCAGAAGCTATCGTCCGGTGTCACCGTTATGCTTCCCGTTTGAACAATATGAACGCCTCATACTAAACAAGATTGGGTCCCATATAGAAAACCACCTAATCCCCCAGCAAGCAGGCTTCAGACCTGGAAAGTTCTGTACTAGCCAGGTACTAAGTCTCACCCAACAAATTGAGGATGGCTTAGAAAGAAAGAAAAAGACGGGGGCAGTCTTTATAGATTTATCAGCGGCTTATGACACTATAAACCACAAAAATAATACTGGAGAAAATGTTTAAATTGACAGGAGATTACCAGCTGACTAAAGTAATAATACCAATGCTTTCTACGTAGAATTTCAAGGTACAAGAAGCAGTACAATTATAAGAATGTCCTCTCCCAAGGTAGCGTGCTGGCACCCATACTCTACAACGTGTATTACAACAATCAACCAACCGTCCCAACAACAAGAAGCTTAATTTATGCCGATGATGTAGCAATCATCTATTAATCAAAAAACATTGAAGAGATAGAATAGCACTTAATAGAATCTCTCTCAGGGTTGAGCAATTATTATAGATTAAACTAGCTCCGGCCCAACCCAGCAAGGACGCAGACATGCCTATTCCACCTTGACAACCGACAGGCGAATAGAGAACTGCAAATAGAGTCGAACTCCAAACCCAGTCTATTTGGTGGTTACATTAAACTGAACTCTGACCTAGAGAAACCATATTGATAAAAACAGGGCCCAAGTCAACACTAGGAATGGCATCCTCCGGAAACTGACCAAGGCCTGCTGGGAAGCCAACCCTAACGTCTTGCGCTCCTGAGCCCTTGCGTTGAACTACTCCGCAGTCGAGTATGCATCTCCCGTATGGCAGAGATCAACACACGCCTGTAGACTGGGCCCCGTCATAAGCGACAAGTGCAGATTAATAACGGGATGCCTAAAACCCACCAGCCTTGAGCAACTGACCAACATGCTGCCGGGATTGCACCACCTCAAATAAGGAGGGAAACCCAGGCGATGTCCGAACGAAGCAAACAACGCGACGACATCCATTGCACAGATATGCCCCGCCTGTGGCAACAAAACTAAAATCAAGACGAAGCTTTATGCAATCCACACAGGTCCTCACAGCCTCTAAAGCTGCAACCAAGGAGGTAAATGGGAACAGCGCTTAGCAGACAATGATATCCCAACCTGGAATCCTAGAGAAAAACTCCCTGCAGATTCGGGCCTATTTTTTTATATCCAATGTGGACGCCGGGTATTAACCCTTCAAACACTGCGGCCTACAAGTGACCTATTGTATTTTGCCCACATTCACTTATAGGACCAAAAACCTAGTTGTTATTATAAATTGCGCTAATTAATTTTTCACATTTGTCTTCTGGTACAAATGCGGCCGGCACTGCGGATAGAACTCGGGACCTCTATACTTGTAAGTTAGCGCTCTAAGTGTTTTGTCAACGTTGGAACGCGCGGGCGCGGTGGCGGGTGCGGGCGCGGTGGAGCGCGCCGCGCGCGCCAGTCGTTAGCTTGCCCGCTACTTAGACCGCACGTGCATTTCGTACGTGATCACTTCGATATTACGCCATATGTTTGATAATTCGTTACCGCGCCCGCCACCGCGCCCGCGCGTTCCAACGTTGACAAAACGCTTAGAGCGCTAACTTACAAGTATAGAGGTCCCGAGTTCTATCCGCAGTGCCGGCCGCATTTGTACCAATCCAGTCTACAGGCGTGTGTTGATCTCTGCCATACGGGAGATGCATACTCGACTGCGGAGTAGTACAACGCAAGGGCTCAGGAGCGCAAGACGTTAGGGTTGGCTTCCCAGCAGGCCTTGGTCAGTTTCCGGAGGATGCCATTCCTAGTGTTGACTTGGGCCCTGTTTTTATCAATATGGTTTCTCTAGGTCAGAGTTCAGTTTAATGTAACCACCAAATAGACTGGGTTTGGAGTTCGACTCTATTTGCAGTTCTCTATTCGCCTGTCGGTTGTCAAGGTGGAATAGGCATGTCTGCGTCCTTGCTGGGTTGGGCCGGAGCTAGTTTAATCTATAATAATTGCTCAACCCTGAGAGAGATTCTATTAAGTGCTATTCTATCTCTTCAATGTTTTTTGATTAATAGATGATTGCTACATCATCGGCATAAATTAAGCTTCTTGTTGTTGGGACGGTTGGTTGATTGTTGTAATACACGTTGTAGAGTATGGGTGCCAGCACGCTACCTTGGGAGAGGACATTCTTATAATTGTACTGCTTCTTGTACCTTGAAATTCTACGTAGAAAGCATTGGTATTATTACTTTAGTCAGCTGGTAATCTCCTGTCAATTTAAACATTTTCTCCAGTATTATTTTTGTGGTTTATAGTGTCATAAGCCGCTGATAAATCTATAAAGACTGCCCCCGTCTTTTTCTTTCTTTCTAAGCCATCCTCAATTTGTTGGGTGAGACTTAGTACCTGGCTAGTACAGAACTTTCCAGGTCTGAAGCCTGCTTGCTGGGGGATTAGGTGGTTTTCTATATGGGACCCAATCTTGTTTAGTATGAGGCGTTCATATTGTTCAAACGGGAAGCATAACGGTGACACCGGACGATAGCTTCTGGCATCTTCACGTGGCTTCCCCGGTTTATGGACGGCTATTACCTTAGCTTTTAACCACAGTTTTGGTATTGTGTTGTTGGTCCAACAGGAGTTGTATAATTGAAGCATCCAGATCAGGGCTAATGGGCCTAAGTTTATCAGGACCTCATCCAGGATGTCATCTAGGCCAGGGGCCTTCCTGGTCTTCAGGGACGTGATTGCGGTTTTTAGTTCTATAGTGGTAAAGCAAGTCATATTAGTTTTACCAGGCTGTTGTGAAATCCTGAAGGTGAGAGCCCTTTTGCATTTTGATCAGTCTTACCACTTAGGAGTAGTTGATGCGCAATTTCGTTAGCAGTGATGTTTACCTGGTCCGGGGAAGATGTTGGGTCGCCTGATACCTTTTTGATAAGGCTAAAGGCTTTCCTGCTGCTGTGTCTCATATCCACGCTTTTTATCTTTTCTTTCCATACCTCTTGTCTATTTCTACTTATCGAATCTGTTAGCTGGTCGAGACCATACCATAAGGAATATAACTCTTGCACAACTTTTTAATATAACGCAATCGTCTGCAGTTAAGTCTCCAACTACACCTTCTCTCCCTACTAAAACTTTTAGTATAAATTCAATTCCAACAATTTGTAATACACTTAAAAATAACGTTCAAGAGTCGAAACTCGAGTCGTGCAAAGTGTGTAAATCTTCTGGTACAAATGCGGCCGGCACTGCGGATAGAACTCGGGACCTCTATACTTGTAAGTTAGCGCTCTAAGTGTTTTGTCAACGTTGGAACGCGCGGGCGTGGTGGCGGATGCGGGCGCGGTGGAGCGCGCCGCGCGCGCCAGTCGTTAGCTTGCCCGCTACTTAGACCGCACGTGCATTTCGTACGTGATCACTTCGATATTACGCCATATGTTTGATAATTCGTTACCGCGCCCGCCACCGCGCCCGCGAGTCAACGTGGATGAGCACTAACATGAGGCCACGAGCGTCACCACTACACCACTCGCGCCGACCTACACCACTCTCGCCGACTAGTTCGGGCCTAAACAGGTGTTCCTGAAAAACCATCAACCGACTACTGACTACGCTGCCAAATAGGAATATGCAAGAACAACCTCCTGAAGTGGGGATATGCGGAAGGGGAAGCATGTGAATGCCGAGAATCCCAGACAATGGAACACCTTCTGGTGTACCAATCCCTACAAGTTCCATGTACCCTTTGGGACGTATGGTCGTGTAAAGAAAATTATGTGAAGTGTCCTGAACATTGGAATGATATATGATCATTTCATAAGAACGTTTTCTTTGTACAGTTAACATTTCATGATATGTGTGATATACATAGAGTATGTTCAGAGGAAATAAAGAGAAGATTGGCAACGGCCAGATCAGGAACAACTAAACTCATTAAAATATGGAGAGATCAAACCATTACAAAAACAATGATAGTAATGCTGGCAAATTCCTTGATCTTCCCAATTGCTGTTTACTCCGCTGAGACATGGACACTAAAGAAAACTAATTTAAAAAGAATTGAAGCCTTCGAATTAAGGGTGTATAGACGAATCCTAAGAGTGTGATGGGTGGAACACAGAACAACGCCTCTGTTCTACAAATCAATTGAAAATATCATAGTTACTTTGGTCACATAGCTAGAAGAACAGGTGAGATTGAAATCCTCGTGGTCGAGGGAACAGTTGAGGGAAAAGACCTAGAGGACGGTCTCCAATGAGATGGACCGACAGATTAAAACAAATGACTGGACTAGTGTCCGACCGAAACAGGACTTTCTACCGAAACCGAAACCGAATCTTCGGTATTAGTCTCAGTTTCGGCCGAAACCGAAACCGAAAACAACTTTTTTAGGCATGTTACAGATCTATTGTTTACTGAAATTTGGCTTATTTTTACCCTTACAATTGAAATATGTGAACAAATAAATATTTTTTTCTTTTATATAACTGCTATTAAACAAAAAACATTATAAAAATTAACAAAACCGTGCGATGTTTTGTTCATCTATAAAACTGTCATAACACAACAAATAATAATGACACAGATTAAAATAAGAACACAAATTAAAAACTTTAATATTCATAATTAAAAAGTCTAATATTGTACGCTAAAAAAAGCAGTTTCTCTACGTTCTCACCAAGCAGGTTGCTCCGACGATCTGCGTATATTTGTCCAGCGGCACTAAAAAGCTGCTCGCTTGGAACACTAGTGGTCGGAGCAGAAAGATACTTTAAGATCGCTTTTCTCAGGATAGGATATGGACTGCTGTTCCAATAACAATATATGTCGGCATCACGTTGCAATAATGGCTCCGCTACTAGGTACGACTGAATTTTTTTTTTTCAAAACAATTTTTTGATCTTCAGATCTAGTTATCTCCATATTATTTGAAATATTATCGTCATCGTGTGTATCCCAAAGACTTTCCTTTACTTGCTGTTACGGCATACAAAAAACCGATGTAATTTCAAAAACCGGTTTTCGGTTTTTCGTAAAGGAAAAAGCCGGTTAACCGGTTAAAAACCGGGTTTAAG
Source organism: Phosphuga atrata (assembly GCA_944588485.1). NCBI lineage: Eukaryota > Metazoa > Arthropoda > Insecta > Coleoptera > Silphidae > Phosphuga > Phosphuga atrata. Next base: position 7,521,872 of record OX155896.1, on the reverse strand, counting down.
TAGAAAAATAAATAAATTGAAGCTGTAAACCAAATAAAATAAATATTTATTCACCATTTATAATTATTTAATATATAAAAAAATATATATTTATTGAAATGTATATTATTGTGTAATATGTGTATTATTGAAATGTGTATTATTTCATTATATTTACGTAAAGAATAAAAAAGTGGCACAATTTACATAAATATTCAAATAGGATTTAAAACAATTCAATATGTAATATGTTTCACCACGTATTGTTAAATTATTTTTTTCAACAATTTGCGTAGTAGTGGTTGGTCCGAAGCAGGATCCACGGGGCCTAGCTGTTAGGGGCATACGCCGTGTAGTGGCATTAAGTATGAGAGAGACAGATATAGAGCCATACAAACGAAAAAGCCGCCCAAAAGAAAAGCCGCCTCTGTTGATTGAGTCATGTCATGCAATTACTTATATGTATTAATTTTTCTTCCGTTGTGTGCTATAGAGCAGTGGTTCGCAAACTAGGTGCCGCGGCATACTGGAGTACCGCGAGCGTATGCCTGGGGTGCCGCAGCAATAATCAAGAAATGTAAAAAAATGTTAAATGAAAATTACATGAGGAGGTAAACGAATTTGAATTTCTACTTTTATTGCTGAATTATGGACAATTGGCTAAAATTAGGATCTTTAAAACGGAAAGGTGATGAACTCACTAAAGCTTCTGAAGCGACTGATTCAATGACAACTCGAATCGTCAGAGGCCCGAAATATCCCAGCAGACACCTGCGAGTCTAAATCATTCAAATTCGTCTGCCTCAGTTCTCGAAAACGCAACTCACAACCAAAAGATAATCCGAGCAAAACAAGGAAATATGATCCTAGATACTTCACATTGTTTGGCTTTGTTTCTGTTGGGAACGAATAAAAGAGGCCTTTTATCCAACAACTCACTATCGATTAGCTGCTTAAATTAGGATACCTTTCCGACATCTTTGAAAAACTAAATGAAACCGGCACTTCTCTCAATGTTGCATTCTCAACTTACCCTTACATTAAAAACAGGTAGAGGAGCAAACTCTCCGTATCAAGTGATTTAAGGGTGAAATTAACCAAACTTTAGATAAACTGAAATAATCTTCCAAAAAATTTCATTCAGCTCATTAAAGACAGTTGAGCATTAAATTTGTATTGTTTTTTTTTATTTTCCTAAGTTTTCAAACCGATTTTAGGGTAGCCCGACATTTTTGTAGCCCGACAAGGGTGCCGCGATATTTTTTAGCTCGATAAGGGTGCCGCGGCAAAAAAAGTTTGAGAACCACTGCTATAGAGGGAAAAATTAAAAGTTCAGTGATCCGAATAACGGAAATTATTGTATGATTTTGGAACTGTTAGCTGAATTCGATCCTTTTATAGTGAGTCACGTTGAATATCTAACAATAAGACTAAGATTTTTATAAATTCGACATAACGCTGGCAAAAGTTAATGACTGAAATTGGGAAAGAGAAAACGTTAGAGTAAATTTGATACGTTGTTCGGCTAGAGAGGACGCATGTAGAAGTTGGAGAGTTTCTTGGCACGAAGTTCTTAAAATTTTGGAATCAAAAGTTGCTAAAAAAACATGACGTGATTAATGGACGACCCTTTACGTTGAATTTTGGTACAAATAAATCTACAATATAATACTTCATGAATAACCATAGAAAAATAAAATTATTTTCCACTTTCGAAAAAACCCGGTTTTACGGTTTCGTAAATTTTAACAGAAAAACCGGTTCGGTTTTAACCGGTTTGGATGCCCTACTTGCTGTATGTTGGAAGCTGGCAATATCAGTTCTGTAGAATCTGAGGGAACATTTTCTCCGCTGAAAAAGATATTATTTCCCAATTGCAACATCCACTTCATGGGAATTGAGATATTTCGATTTAAATCTTGGCTTCAGTAATGTCGCAGCCATCAATGTAGCGTGTCCTTTTATAAAAGCGAATTTGTTGTTCAAAGACCCATACAGCGAGTTTTTCATATCTCTCAGTACCCCATCTTTGTTTTTGGATAGAACTAGCAATTTACGGGTTAATAATGATATTAAAGGTATTATTATTGAGATGCATGCGTTATCAAATGCTAAATCAATCGTGGTCTTATAAAAGAATTTCAAAACGACTGTGAGTTTCTTTATGGTATCCCATTCATTAGAAACTAGAGTATAAATTTTTCCATATTCACGCTATACAAGTTGACTGAAATCTTTTGCTCTACAAGCCTTTGCAACATCAAATATGTGCTGTTCCACCTCCCATCAATATCTTGTACTATAACTTGTTCTGGCAGTCCGCATTGTTTTTGACATTCTGTCAATTTTCTGGTTTCACTCACTGTGGTTGAAATGGCCTACGATTTTTCTGCATTTTTTTAATAAATCTTTGGTGTTTTCGTCTGAAAATAGTGCCTGTTTTATTACCAACTGCAGCGTGTGTGCCACACAACCTATAGATTCCTAGAGACCACGCATGGCGCAAACCATGTTTGCTGCATTGTCACGTAAGACCAAAAAAATCTTGCCGTTTAAACTCCATTCATTCACCATCTCTGTAAACTTTTGCTTAATGTAATTACTGGTATGGTCTTGTTCCAACATGCATGCCCCCAATACAACTTTTATGCGTTGTTCGTTTACGATAAAATGAGCTGTAAAGCTTAGAAGTGAACATGTTTTACACGCATTGGTCCAGATCAGTGGTAGCACTGACCCACTCGCCACTTACCATCAACTTTTTTACTTTAGACTTCACTTTCTCATGTGTTTGCGGCATCTGTGATGTTCTAAAATATTTTTCTGATTTCATGCGATATTTGTGAACCGCGTGGGGATCAGTGAAATTGAGTCGGCGGAAGGCTTCACCTTCCACTAAAGTATACGGAAGCATGTCCACAATTATGAGGTCCATTATTGCTTTGTCAATCCTTCTTGCAATTTCATTATCATCAGCCCATTTTACAAGTTTTGGTGTTGAGGTCAAACTCGGAATCGTTAACTGAACAAGATTCAGTTGGTTAGTGCTTCTTTAGCTTCTTTTAATTCGTTTATTTCTGATTGTAGTTTTAATACCTGCCTATATTCTACATCATGGAACTTTGAAAGATGTTGCTTTAATCCATGCAATGTTTGTTTTCTCGGTTCGTGGCTTCCTAATGAATATGATTTTTTACAAATTTTGCATACAGCTTTAGATGCATCGGTAGTACATTTGGCAGTTTTTTTTTCAAAAAACTGCCAAAACGGATTTTTTTCTTTTTGAAACATTTTGGCCTAAAACAATATAATATAGTGCAAGTTGTCATAGGCGTTATAGGTGTTACTTACAGGCGTTTCGTTTTTAATCGATTTTGAAATTATAAATTTGCCGCCACTCTGTACTACCCGTCCGATATCGAATCACTTTGCAGGGAAAATAACACATAAACTCACAACAACAATCACGCCAGACCGGCCGGCGAACTCAGCTGATGACGGCGGGTGACACAGTCGGCCGAACGACTCGCGATAATTTACGAACACGAGTCTCGGTGCGACCGAAGGTTCGGCAGATTTTCTGCCGAAACCGATACTGATGCCGAAACTAGATGTTTTTGCCGAAACTTGACGAAACCGAACCTTCGGTCGGTCACTAGACTGGACACTCAATGCACCAGGCAATGTATATAGCACAAAATAGAAACGCATGGAAACAACCAATTCAAACACATACCTAAAATAGTATCACTACACCCTCCAGAGGGTAAAAATACTGAGATGATGATGTGATATACATATATTTTTATATTATAATAAACGATTAAAACGATTAAATAAATAAACGTTCTTAAAAAAATCCATATTATTTAATTCTAAAGACAAAATAGAGACCCTCAAAAAATTCGACGTAATATACGTAAAACGTAAATATTATCATTGTTTATAATACGACTTAATAATTTTGTTACCATTAGCAAAATAGTTGAAAATATTAAAATTATTAACTACGACGATCGGTTTTCCCTAAAACCATCATTTTATTAACAAATTTACACTGATGCCTTTTTAAGTACACGGACGGAGAATGGGAAAATAACCGTTTTTATAAGTTTTAGGTTGCGTGACAGGCATTTCTTATTGTAAGTGTTCTTAATCAGTCGATAGGCTAGTTCTAACTTGTTGACTCTCTTGGATAATGCTGCTCTTTCTGATAAGTTGGGTTTAATCCATTCGCCGAGAAACTTAAATTTCTCAGTCCTCTTGATGTTTCCCTGTTCTAGTAACTGTCTCTAAGTAACATCTCTCTGTTTGCTTCTCTGATGTTGGTGAAGAATTCTGTTTTCTCCAGCGACACTTGAAACCCACTTTGGCAGCCTGTTTTCTGAGGCAGTTTACCTGCATTGTTGCCATCTCAAGGTAATCAACAAACAGTGCCATGTCATCTGCAATAGCCAGGCAATCTACAACCAGTCCATCGTTCTTACGTCCCAGGTAGATACCGCTCTGAGCACCCAAATTGTTCAGTTCCTTGCGCCATTCTCCCAAAACCTTTTCAAGGACCCAGTTGAAGAGAAGTGGGGAAGACACGTCAGTATTATTTTTCAAAATGCAATTATGCATTAAAAAAAATTCGTGACGTCATTGAAGACATCATCGACGCTTTTTTTTAAATTGCCCCATTTTTTTATTCTCGCTTTAGTAAAATAGACATTTTAATTGTCTAAATTGTTGTGTAAAAATGTTGATATGTTACATTAGAAAATTGTCGAAAAAAAAACTGATTTCAATTTTAAGATAAACAACATTAGCCGAGAGAATTAGAAATGTCCTTAATTAAATAATTGCGCGTGTCTGAGAACGTTTGATGGTTTTTGGCTGAAGCATATTTCTAGAGTTTGTCTATTCTTTCTTGTTTGATATGAAATGTTGGCATTGATTGGGAATTTGTAGCTCCTTTCAAATTAAAATTAATTGACAGGTGTTGATTTACACGATTCAAAAGGAAAAAATATAATAAAAACGGTTATTTTCCCATTCTCCGTCCGTGTACTGTTAGACGAAAACTCGTTCGAACTCATGCATTATGTAACTCGGCGAGGAGGATCCCGCTTTATGATATTTTCCGACTTACAAAAGACTGTTTGAACGCATCTCCTTTAATATTTAAAATCATGTTAATTCACACTAACCCACCATATCATCATAATACCACCTACGCCACTGAATTATTGTCACGCCTATATATATACATCTAGTTTGAATTTCAAATTGCCTTTATAATATACCCCTTAGGCAGCCAAGGTTAACAAATATTTATGCTAGGATAGAAAAACCTTTAAATTTAAAACTCTAAGTCTTGTATATACATACTGCCAAAATTGACCAAATAAATTTAATTAAAAGGAAAAGATTATTATTATTAATATTTAAATTAACTAGTTCCTTACTGTTTTAAAATAATATAATTTATGTACCGGGGGTTAAAATTTCAACCAATATAATATCAGAAAAAAATGTGCACATAAAAGTATGCATAGAAGAATAAAGTTTCAATTAGAAGGATTAGAATCACCAAACTAAACTAAAGTAAAAATAAATAAAATTGAATGGAATATATAGACAGAATATATTTTTAAGATTATTTTTAAGATATCTCTCTAAGCAATACACTTTTATTTGCTAATTTCTAACTACAAGTAATATGTCTCATATTTTTACAATCTGTATATCGATGCCTTAGCTCACAGATTTGGTAAGTGTAAAATACGAAATTTTTAAGTATTTGTGCTGCAAATGTAGTAAGCACACTTTATACTTACTACATTTGCAGCACAAATACTTTATTTTTACGCAGTTAACACATAGTCAAATAGTGTTTTGCTACGCTATTATAATCTTTCACTTACGACATGTGTGCACTGAAACAATCTCTATCTGAATGCTTTAAAGATGTATTTAATGCATTTCTGCAAAAATTTTAACACATCTGTGTGCTAATCCATCTATATATGAATCCAAAGTAATTTTTAGCAGCGGCTAAAACTTTTGCACGGCTGTATCTTTCGTGAAATATTTTTATGCACCAGGTGGAGAACTTACAGGTGGATAGTTGTAACTAACTGTGAGGATGTTGCTTTCTAGTATTTAAATTTTCCTTATTCGGTTTCAGATCCGCCAGAAATCTCCGTCGAGAGACCAGTCGTGCACTCTGGAGAGGGATTTGAAGCACAGCTCGTATGCATCGTACATGGAGAAAGTCAACCTGAGGTAAAGTAACAATATTCATTCAAATTTATTATCTTATATCCAATTTTATTAAATGCTTAGGTTTTTAGATAAAAAGATTGTTAACAAAGTTTAAATAATAATTAGTAAACCGCAGTAGCACCTACATATTATTTGAAAAATAAATTGATTCTATATTTAAATTCCATGAGACAAATATATCTGTTTATTAGGAAATAAGCGTTGTTCCCAATCTTCAAGTATTTAATCATACGTATAGTAAGAAACAAGCCATAATGCTATTTGTTTCGAATTTAGATCCTTCCGATGATAGTAGAGGTCTACTAACCGGTGATCCGCGGGGAAAAATATTCTTCCGTGGAAACTTGAGCATTATTTGCAATTTTATATATAAAAATCGTTTAATTATATACCAGGCGTAAGCAAATGACGTTCTGGGGAGACACGTTTGGCTACCATCGTGGAAATTTTAAATCGAAATTATACCTTATGGTTACCTCGACAGGTTGTTCTCACCAGTCGTCTGTCATTGTTCTATAGCACGTATCATAGTTTTGAATGCTCGAATCATCATGTCCTTTTGGTGATCCAATCTGGGATGTAGGCCTCTTCCCTCTTCTTTCACTCTACGCGATCTTGAGCCCGTCTCATTCAGTCTCGACCTGCGTGCCGTCGAATGTCGTCCATGCAGCGCTGCGGTGGTCTGCCGCGCCCTCGAGTATCCGCTCTGGGTCTCCATTTAAGGAATCGTCTCGTCCAGCGATTCTCGTTCATTCTCGCAATGTGTCCTGTCTATGTCCACTTTTTCCTTGCTATGACAGCTATTACGTCTTTCACCTTGGTCTTATTTTGGATCCATTCGTTACGTTTACGGTCACGAAGGGTGGTCCCGAGCATCGCTCTCTGCGTGCCCCTCTGCGCGACCGGAAACTTCTCGGCGGACTTCTGCGTAAGGGTCATGGTCTCTGTACCGTAGGTGAGCACGAGCATGGCACACTGCTAGAAGACTTTCAATTTTAGATCCAGGGATATTTTTCCACGTAGAATCAGCTTATTGACACCGGACGCTGCTCAAGCCTACGCGATCCGCCTTTCCACTTCCGCTACCTGGTTCTAAAAGCCCTGTGTAACCTTATGACCCAAATATATGTACTCGGTTACTTTCTCCACTGGAAGCTGGTAGTCTGTCATTTCGAGAATGTTGGTCATAATCTTGTATTTCCCCATGTTCATTTTTGGACCCGTCTTCTCGGATTCGACTGTCAAATCCTCTAGCATCGTCATAATCTCCCCAACGCTGTCTGAAACCAGAACCAGGTCATCAGCAAACCTCAGATTGATCATTCTCTCTCCATCAATCATCAGCCCCTTCCGAGCCAATTGCTTCTGTTGGAATATACATTCTAGTGCTAGGGTAAACAGCTTCAGTGATATAGTTTCCCATTGCCAGAAACCTTTCTCTAGATGAAATTTGTTCGTTTTCTTGTGCAGGGAGACAAAGGCAGTTGCGTTCTGATGCAGGTGGTTGAGGATCTGGGTGTACTTTTCACCGATACGGCATTTAACTAGAGCGTGCTCCATGGCCCACCACTCTATGGAGTCAAACTCTTTCTCGTAGTCGATGAAGGCCAGGATAAGTGGTTTCCTGTACTCATTGCATTTCTCCACGACTGTTTTAAGAGTTTGAAGGTGGTCATTGATGCTGAAGCCTGAGCGAAAGCCTGCCTGTTCTCTGGGTTAAAATAATTGTAGCTTTCTGTCGAGTCTGTTAACTAGAACCCGAGAGAAGAGCTTGTGGAGATGCGACAGTAGACTGATAGGTCTGTAGTTTTCTAGCCTCTTGATGTTCCCTTTTTGTGGATTTGGTTGATTACTGCGTTATGCCATGATGCAGGTACTTTACCTTCCAGGATGCACTTCGTGAAGAGGATTACCAGCACTTCACTATGTACCTTGTCGTTGCTTTTGATCATCTCTGGTAATATGTCATCTTCCACAGGGACTCTTCTATTCTTAAGTTTTTGGATAGCGAGCATTATTTCCTGTGGAATGACATCCGGAATTATAAATAATTATGTCTGCCCGAAGTTCAAACGCTGTTGCAATAAGTAGGTCGTATACTGCACGGCATCTCATGGTATTAACTTGTAAGATTTTAGTCATTTTTTCTTTGCCATCTAGCTCGCTTCGCCTCCGATAAAGCTTTTTAAATTCTTGGCACATTCCGGAATCAGCTCAGATTGGGCAAAACATTTCATTTTTGCAATCATTCCTTTATGGTCTTCTTTGCCACATTTAAAACACAGTTTCTGACTGTCTGGTCCGTCTGAAAATTAATAGGCGAGCTGCAAACAGGATATGTAAGTGCGGAGGGTTCGAAGATAACAAGAAAATCGAGGGATAAGTTTGTTACTAAAGAAGGTAGAAAATGGCTGCAGTCGGTTGAAGATAAGGGGTGAAGTGTAATTAACGGGTGTGTTGAGGGCGACTGGAGCTTAGAATTCACTAATGCTGGTGGGAGAGGCGCGTAGGTAATTGATTATGTGGTAGTCAATGAGGTGGAAAGAATGCGCATAATGAATATGCAAATATCTGACAGGGTTGAATCTGACCATTTTCCGGTGGAAATAATTTGGGAGGGTAAAGTTAAGTTATCTAGTCAAGTTGAAGTAGTACCGCTTTGGAATGATAAGGCCATTGTTAAGTTCCGAAGAAATTTGGAAGGAATTTGGAAGGAAGGAACTCCGTGAGTTGGCTGCTCACAACGAATAATGGAAGTGGTTCGAGAAGCTATGGTGCAGGTCAAGATCAAATGTGGAGTGGCTAAAGAAACGTATAGGGTCGACCAAGAAGTCAAAGAACTTAAGAAGTCCGTGAGGAATAATTTCAAAAGGTGAAAGGAGGGTCAGGACTCAATGGAGGAGTACAACAAATGCCGTACACAGCTGAAGGAGATGAAACTCCAAAAGAAGAAGGAGTGGGAAGGCGCGCAACTCGAGAAGTTGAAGGTGAACCACAATCAATCGGATATTTGGAAAATGGTGTCAGCCTATAGACGGAAACAAGGGTGTTGTGAGAAACAGATTGTCCAATGGAGAAACTATGAAGGAGCTGCTAACCAGCGGCCTGCCCGAATTGCTCGACGATGTCGCAGGAGGGGTTAATGGTGCAACCAGCTGCAGAGACGAATTTACGTGGGGAGTACTTTCAGGTGTTTTGGATAGGCTTCCGAGAAAAAAAAGCAGTGGGTATGGATTGTATCCCGAATGAAGCGTGGAAGTACGCCCCGATAGTCATCCAGCGTGAGCTGTTCTAAGAAATTAACGATATTTATAAAGGTTATAAAAGGTTGCCGGTGAACTAGGAGGTAGGTTTAATTGTACCGAAATACAAAGGTGGAGACAGGAAAGACCTAGCTAACTACAGAGGAATAACGATTATGGACGCGTCGTATAAAATCTATGCTAAACTGGATTATCTGGAGCAAAAGCTTTTGTGTGAAAAGAAAGATAAAGGTCAGATTCCGGATGTGCAAGCCGGATTTAGAAATCATTACAGCACGGTGGAACACTTGGTTACGTTGAATTATATTGTGGAGCAGGAGCTGGTTAAAAAGCAAGGGAAGCTTTATGCTCTGTTTATAGATCTGAAAGCAGCCTACGACACTGTGGTGAGGGAGAGGATATGGAAGTGTTTGAGTCGGAAAGGTATAGCGCAGCAATTAATAGAGAGAATCAGGGATTTATATTAGGATACGCGGTGCAGAGTGAAAGTAGGAGAGGAAGTTTCAGAAAGTTTTGATGTGAGAATGCGGCTAAGGCAGGGTTCTCCGCTGAGTCCCATATTATTTAACCTGTACACGGCAGATTTAGAGAGTGTGCTGAGCAGAGGTCAAAGGGGAGGGGTAGTAATTGGTAGTAGGAAAGTTTGGAGTTTGGCATATGCGGATGACGTTGTGATTTTGGCTAGATCGAAAGGAGAAATGTCAGAGATGACCGAGCGGGTGAAAAGATTTTTAGAAAAAAAAAATGGTAGTGAACGTGAAAAATACTAAATGGATGATGTTTCGTAAGAGAGCGGGTAGAAGGAGTGATTCATTTAAATGGGGAAGTAGTGTAATCGAGCAAGTTAGCAGCTTCAAATACCTTGGTTTTATGTTTGGGCAGGATGGATCCGCGAAAGAGCATGTGAAATATATTTGTAAAAAGGCGTGGGTGGCTGCTAACGGGGTAGGGAACGTAAGGAAAGAGTGCTTGAGCAATAACTTTGAAGCAAAAATGGTAGTGTGGAAGGCATGTGTTAGAAGTATCCTTTTGTATGGAGCGGATGTGTGGGGAGTAAAAGAGGAAGAGAGAGTTGAGAGTTGTAGCTGGACTGGTTTTTAAAAATGTCACTCAATTTAGATAGAACTACGCCGGAATACATCGTGCTGCAAGAAACAAATATGCGGGAAGTGTCTTCGCAGGCAGCTAGGAGGGTCGTTAAGTTTGATAGGAAAGTGGTTGGAATGGGTAATGAAAGGATTGTGAAAGAAGTGCTGAGAGATGTAAGAATGGAAGGTTTTGGTGTAAATAAGGGCACAAAATGGGGGAGCGAAAGAAAGAAGCTGTATGAAGCTGTGGCTGGGCATATGAGGAAATCGAGAGAATGTTTGAGAATGGAAGGAAGGTGGAAGGATTGGTGTGTGAAAGGTTAGCCGAGGTGTTCCTCCCAGAATACAGGAGCGTACAAGTGTTCCAAAGACTTCCGTTGTACATCAAAGGATCTAGGCTGCCGCAGGCATTGCTTGCACGACACAGGTGCGGGTCAGAAGAAAATGGCAGGACGTACTGGATGGACACTCGCTTTAAGCTGTGTGGCATATGTGGGGAAGCTAGTGACATGTGGGCACATAGGGCACAAAGCTGTGATGGATGTCAGTGGAGACCGGTGAGGATTATTCATGAGGAGAGACCGGTGGTAGACGACTGGGTTTCGTGCATGAGGGAAGACGGAGCCGGTTGGCCGTTGATGAAATTCAGTTAAATTGATGTGATGTTCAGTTAAAAAAAGAACAAATATAAATAGATAGTAAGGTGAATTTTTGTTTTTGTCGTTGTGAATAGAGTGCGAGAAATTGCTATTTTTGGTTGCTTTATATATTTTTTGTTTTTGTGGGACTTGTGTGTTTGTTTGTTTTTTTCTTTTGCCTTATCTCTTAATTGTTACCGCGGTTTTAGAAAGGATTAATTGTTTGTTTTATTTAATTTTTGTTAACTATGAATGTAATTAACACTTTTGTTTAGGTTAAAAATTATGTAATTACGTATGCCAATAAAAGTATTACTATACTACTTTTGTTGTTATAAAACGAGATACGTCAATTAAAACCCATTTGAATAAATTGCCGCATGTTTGATTCATATTATATGTTCATATGTGTTCATGTATATATATGTTCATGTTTCGGTTTATTGAATTTCACTCGACCGCCGTACATTATTAGTATACGTTTCAAGGATTTATAAAGCTTTGTGTTACGTGAAAGCCCAAAGGACGGATTTACAATCGTCTCTATGCTTTACGATAAATATCTCACCTTAATGTTAGATTGTCTACACGTGAGTTTCCCTTTTATTTGCTTTACAATATATTTCTCATCCAAACCCAGCTTTAACTAGTATATGAAAAGCCAATTTTTTTAAGGAAACACAATTTGACCGGTAAGAAAATCTTAAATTGCTCATAACCATAGTCAGTAATTTTGTGTCTAAGATTTTATAACTTAATTAAAAGTGATGGGCCTATAGAGGACATCGAATGGAAACTAAATAGCTGAAACCCACTTATGTAAGATAGGCGTCTTTTATAGCTTGGTGTGTAGGGGACAAACAAGCTAGTGGAAATGAGTAGGGTAGCAAATTAGAATTATTTTTATGACCTGGTATACGCAGTTTGAAAGGGCTCAACATTATTAAACATATATTGGGGTTGAAACTGCAGTCTTGCAATCCCCTCTGTTGGGGGAAGACTATTTAAATTCTACTTAAGTTGCCTAATATAAGCTACACATCTCTCACATATAATTATATCTTATGTTAACATACTTATCCTTACGCTGAAAATACATTCCATTTATTGCATAATCTCGCTTCCGAGTCGTTCAATCTTTACAGAGTCATGGGGACTCGTCTGCTTTTTTTACTGCTGCCTTCGACAATCTTCTCCATAGATTCCTGTTGGTCGCATGGCGAGCGCATTCTGCCACAGGAGTCTCAGTGACAGATTTGATGGTGTGTGTCCATCGAGTAGTTGATAATCGGCCACGAGGTCTGCTACCTTCCACTCTGCCCTGGGTCACCAGCCGCTCCATTGCGTCACTTTTGCGGGTAACGTGTCCAAAGTATCTGAGGATTCTTAACTGAACAAGCGATGAGATACGCTGATCAATTTTTCCGGCTGATTCCCAGCATGCGCCTCGAACACCACATTTCTAGGGCGTCGATCTTGCGTCGATCCTTCATCCGCAAGGTCCATGTTTCCGCTCCATACAAAAATATCGCAAAAACCAGGCTGTTCATAAGGCGTATTTTGGTATTTTTTGTGATTCGGCGGTCTCTCCATATCTTGTCTAGCCTTTGCGCAGCGGACCGTGTCATGGCGCAACATTGTTTAATCTCCAGGTTACATCCCTATAGTGGAGCCTAAGTTAATGTAGCTACCGACAATCTCACAGAATGCAATGGGTGAAGTATGTGGATTGCTTTCATTGGCTCTATCAACTATCATCATCTTTGTTTTTTCGCGGTTCAAGGAGAGTCCAAAGTCTAGGCTTGTGGTTTCGAGTATCCGCAGCATGTTACTGATATCGGCCTTGGATGATGCCAGAAGCGTTGTATCATCAGCATACCTCAAATTAGATATGTTTATACCTCCGATCGATACACCTTTATCCCATTTCTCTAGAGCAATACGCATTATGTATTCGGTGTAGATGTTAAAAAGTAACGGTGATAATATACATCCTTGTCTGACACCGGCTTGTGTTTTAAGGGATTCAGAATCTACTCCTTCCAAGCACACACATGCTGTGCCGTCCTTATAGAACCTCTCGATCAGATGTACTAAATGGCGCGGAACGCCCATCTCCAGCAGTACTTCCCATAATATGGAGCAGAGAACGGTGTCGAAGGCTTTGCTAAAGTCGATAAAGCAGATGTACAGCTTTTTATTAAACTCTCGGGCCTTTTCGATGATTTGTCTCAAGATGAGTATTTGCTCCCGAGTTCCTCGATCTTTGACAAAACCTGCCTGTTTTGGTGCACTTTCGCTGTTCAAGTAAGCTTGAAGTCTGGTATTCAATATATGTGGAAGAATTTTGCTGCTATGTGATATCAGGGAAATCAGACGATAGTTATTGCACTTTTTGGTTGATCCCTTTTTATGGAGAGGTATAAATAGTGACTTTGCTCATTCCTCGCGATCCCAGATCTTGGAGCAGATGCAGTGCAATATATCTTCTCCGAAGTCTCTCATGGCTTTGATAACCTCTATAGGTATCTCGTCGTTGCCCACTGCTTTACCGTTTTTGAGATGATTTACGGCGCCTCTTACCTCTTCTTTTAAAATGGAAGGTTCCCTATTTTCTGCATCTAAGGTACTAGGATTAAGTACACTAATAACTAAGAACTAAGAACTTCTGCTAGAAAATAATGAACGACAGTAATCTCGCCAAACATCTGCAATCTCCTTAATCTCCGTCACCACAATACCTGCGGAGTTTTCAATAGCCCAGGTCTTTGATTTGAACTGTCTGGTTATAGTCTTTATCTTCATATACAAATCCCTAGTCTCATACTTTTCACTGTGTTGTTCGACTTCCGTACAGATGGATTTTAGAGCTAGATTACGGTCTCTTCGATAAGCTGTTTGAATTTTAGCTCCGTAATTGTTTAGTTCTTGAATGCTTCCGCATTCGGCGTTTAATATTCTGCGTTCTTCGACTAATTTCCAAGTCTCATTTGACGGTCCAGTGTTGGTTTTTGACTTTTGGTTGGTCTGTGACTGGTCTACAAAGTCTACTATTAGCGACTTAGCTTTTTGCCACAGAACTTCAGACGATTCATTTGAGTACCATTGTTGTTTTTTGTCCTGTAGTATTTTCTGAAAGGACTCCTTGTCTTGAATTTGTAACCGCTTTGAATTGCTCTTTTTGATTGAATTTAATTAAGGCCGGATAGATGTTGAATTCCGTTCTCCCCTTAAACCCCTATTGCATAATCAAAACTCCACAAATTTATTTTGGTTTGGTTTTTGGATTATTTTGGTAATATCAAATAATAGAAAACAGACTAGATGGACAACTCTAGATGACCATGACTAGACAGACAGGATAGACTGACAAGACTTTTTTATGGGGTGTAGATGGCACCTTTCGGTTTACAATGCAAGTGAGCCGCCTCAAACTTACCCAAACACTCCGGAACCGCTTGTCGCATTTTTTAGGATGTTCTTACACTAGAACTATCTACTTCCCCCTTGCGTACTGCGTTCGAATTTTTTTTTTCGTTACTATCCTTTTCCGCCATCATTATATCGACCATTTTGTGAATACTGTTGCATTATTCCTATGATTCTAAGAGGTGTGCCATCATATTTTGGGGATCGAGTTTGTCATGCTCAAACATTTTCCTCTCGTTGTCCCTCGGACACTCTCGGACACTCAAATATTGTATACGTTACTCTATCGGCCAACCCACAGTATACGCAATCTGCGTCGGGTGCTCTCCAGATATTGTGGAGCAAATCTCGGAAAAAGCCATGACCCGTCAGGACCTGGGTGAGGTAGTATGAAACTTATCCGTATCGTCGAGTAATCTAGGTGTCAATGTCCGGGATGAGGAACCTTGTCCACTGAACTTTTGTAGAGCTATTCCACACTTCCCGCCACTCCTGAATGAGTCTGGTACCAGCTTCCATTCTAGATGTTTTATTTTTGCCTGCCCCATATCGATAATTTCTATACCTCGCAACATGTGACAAGACTAGGCAGACAAGACTAGACTGATAAGATTAGACAGACAAGACTAGAGAGATAAGACTAGACAGACAAGACTAGGTAGAAAAAACTAAACAGACTAGCGACAAAATCCAAAATGAGTCGGGGAGTTGTACCGGGGAATCGCATATGTATGCAAATTGATTGCATATGTATTAAGGGGTTATTCAAATGTGCAATTTCTGAATCTGCGCATACGTGAGATTGTTTGTAACATGTTTTTGAGCTGCTAACAGTTACGTTTACAGTTTACGTAATCAGTTTAATATTTGAACTCGCAGATTTAAATGTGTGTTGCAAGGAAATAACATCCGCCTTCAAGACCAGCGACTAAACCACAAATAGGGGTTAAAAGGAAGTGTTCCAACTGCAGATCTTTGCTAGAAACTAGAACGGCGAAAAGACTATATACCGAAATAGCATTGAAACAGTAGGATACACATGAATAGGATGGTTGCGACAGTTGCTACGTGGTATTCATACTTTCATTGAATTGAAAAATTCACTATTTTTACCACACTTATATAAGTGTGGTAAAATTATAGTGAATTTTTTAATTCAATGTAAGGACATACATGTAAAGTAGACGGACATAGTCACACCGTAGCGTTGGGCTACATAGACCTCACACCCTCTTTAGCGTGGGGCTACATAGACCTCACACCCTCTTTTAATCGGTTTTTTAATCAGCTTTCATTCCTAAGCTACACTATGTTACGAGAGGTTGCCTATCTAGTCATCAGTTTTTAGCCTAATTTAACGTTCATTAGTGAATATGCATCAGAAGAAGAAGAAAACAAACTTACAACATTTCGCTTGTTCGTGTTCAATTTTACTCATTCAAATATCTCAGCATATACCAAACAAGTTCAAACTCACAATAGTATTAGGATAAGCAGTTCAATTCCAAAAAATATGACTCATCCAATCAAGTTGAAACACGAAACTGTTTACACCGCGTTTTTATCTATTATTTCGCAATTCAGACTTCAAATACTCGCGCGCCTTCGCAGACAGGTTGAAACAAGTTTAAGAAATTTCGCTAACACAAATGTCACAGGAAATATGCAGTCAATGGAAATATACTAACTTATCCGTGGTGCGAGAATTTGACGAAAATCTGTTAGAAGTTCAAAATCATTCAAGTTCAAACAGGGAATATAGGAAGTGCACGGGGTTGTGATCGGAGCTCAAGTCTTCAAGACAGACTATGTCGATGTTTGTTGTGAATTTTTTCATTACCTGTGTTATTATCTGTGAAATGTGTTGACTCGTTTTGAGCTAAGAACGTTGGTAGGCGGTTTTCTGTGAGCGTTTTAGTTCTTTTCATTTTTAATTAGTTCTTCTGCAGTTTCACTGGGTATGCTTGGCGTTAAAGTCTCCTGCAGCTATCGTAGCAATGTTATTTTGAAAATTTTTGTCCAAGTCTGCAGTTCTCATTTCTTTATTTGGTGGCGAATATAGCGAATACAAAGCTAATGGGTCGTCTGCGATCATTACTACGATTCCTATCGTTTCTGTGATATCCGACGTGTTTCCTTCGGGCAATTCATTGTATTTAGATTCCTCTAGACCAGTGGTAGCGAACCTATGGCACGCGTGCCACATCTGACACTTAGGAAATTTTTTGTTGGAACGCGAACTATTACTCACGCATGCCTTCTAAAATTGTTAAATCTTTTCTAAAATAAATTTTTAAGTTTCTTAATCTACTTGGATTGGGTTGCCTGTAATTGCCAAAGGCGCACAAAAATTTTCAAAATTCACAAAAGCCGTATTTTCAAAGCTCCAATTTTGAAATTTGGTAATTTGAGAGATTTCGCAAGAATATCAAATCATACCACGTTTTATCAAAATCTGTCGATTGGTTTTCCCGTAATTTCAAAAGGCGCGTAAAAATTTCACGAAAATTCACGAAAGCCGTATTTGCAAAGCTAGACTTTTAAAATTTGTAAGATTTCGCAACAATATCAAATCGTACAAAGTTTCATCAAAATCCGTCAATTGGTTTGTCCGTAATTGCAAAAGGCGCACAAAAATTTACAATCTTCAAAAATTCACAAAAGCCGGTTTTAGAAAGCTACAATTTTTAAATTTGGGAATTTGTGATATCTTGTAAAAATATAAATTCATTCCAAGTTTTATCAAAATCCGTTGATTGGTTTGTCCGTAATTGCAAAAGACGCCACAAAATTTACAAATTTTAAAAATTAACGAAAGCCGTATTTACAAAGCAACAATTTTTAAATTTGGCAATTTGTGGGATCTCGTACGAATATCAAATCATAACACGTTTCTTCAAAATCCGTGGATTGGTTTGCCTGTAATTGCAAAAGATGCACAAAAATTTCCAAATTTCACCAAAGCTGCATTTACAAAGCTGCAATTTTCAAATTTGGTAAATTGTGATATCTTGTAAGAATATCAATTCATATCAAGTTTCATCAAAATTTGTCCAAAATTTCACCAAAACCGTATTTACAAAGTATATACACAATTTTCAAATGTTTTAATTTGTGATATCTTGTAAGAATATCAATTCATACCAAGTTTCATCAAAATCCGTCGATTGGTTTGTCTGTAATTGCAAAAGACGCACAACAAATTACGAATTTCAAAAATTCTCGAAAGCCGTATTTACAAAGCTACAATTTTGAAATTTGGGAATTTGTGGGACCTCATAAGAATATCAAATCATATCACGTTTTATCAAAATCCATGTATTGGTTTGCCTGTAATTGCAAAAGGTGCACAAAAATTTAAAAAATTCACGAAAGCCAAATTTACAAAGCTACAACTTTGAAATTTGGGAATTTGTGAGATTTCGTAAGAATATCAGATCATACCACGTTTTATCAAAATCCATCGATTGGTTTGCCCGTAATTTCAATAGGCGCACAAAACATGCCATATTTTTACGCTAATGCGGTAACTGATTTTCACTCACATTGTAAAAGTAGACCTGTTACGTCAGCATTTCAAAACTTGAGAATTAAAAAAAATGGCACGCGGTCGAAAAAAGGTTCGCCAGCCCTGTTCTAGACTATTATGGCAACGCCGCCTCCGGCTCGTTGGCCCCTGTCTTTCCTGCAGGTTTTATAGTTTAGCATACTCAGGCGGTTGCAGTGTAAGCATTTGGGGTTGATTAGCGCTACGTCTATGTTGTGTTCCGTCATGTCTGCTACTAGTTCGAGTTGTATTCAGCTGTATTCAGCATTACAGTTTATTTGGACTTGTCCAAATACCTGAAATCGGTTACACTGTACTACTTCTCCTCTTGATTTTAGTGGTTCTATTGTCACACAGAGTCCATATATTCTCTCCATTTGGTATATTGATTTATACTGTTTTCCTATTTCTACTAGGACCATTTGGATGGGGGTTGAATTCTTCCCCTTCATTCTTGTTACCTTGATCGCCGAGTAACCTTTTTTCGCCTAATTCGTTCAAGATTTCCTCTTCCTCGACTTCGGCGGGGATTCCGTTGATCACCACCTTAAGCTTCTTCTCGGAGCTAAGTGTATAGTATAGAGTTTATACATTTGGCGATAATCCGTTATCGTTTGCCGTTGGATTCGGATTCCATCTTTTCTCGACGTGGATAGAGATACTAATAGAATTGCTTATTATATATTAGGTATGAGTAGGTAAATTGACAAATCAGAACAAGATATGTACTATCCAGTTTTATAGTGGAATTATATTTGATGGCAAAATTAACGAAATTTGTATTTTCAAATTATTGTTATAGTCAGATTAGTTGAACTGTGCGCTAAACTATTTGTGTAGTACAAGTAAAAGCGGATTACATACACATGCGGGCTACACATAAAAAGCGCAGGGTAAACGGAACTGCTGCTTTTTTAATATATTTCAGTTCACTAGAAGTAAATCCGTTTAAAATTTCCATGATCGATATTTTTTTCGTTAACTATATTCATATTTAGCTCTTAGTCTAGTTTAAAGTTTTCTGTATAGTTTGCAAATCTAGCAAACTATAACCTTGCAAGTTTTAGATTAGAACAATTAGTGAAAGAAATTTTCAGATCCATTACAATGGAAATCGCTTTATAAAGGCACGTTTGTCTCCGCATGCACGGACTTCGCAGTGAACGTGATTTGCTCTGCATTATTAGTATTAATCGTTTTTCTTAATATATAGAAACAATTGTACATCTGCAATCACCGGAGCTATAAAATAATTCTATTTGAATTCAAATCACAACCACAAATCACAAAGACTTGGTGAAATAACTAGAAAAGAACCAGACAAGCATTGAGTTTTTCAATTAGATTGGATAATATTCTAAAATCGTTCTATCTGATTTAGTCGGTAACATCTTTATAATTCTAGTGTAATCAATTAACCCTTTCTGTGCTATGTCAATTATAAGAAATAACACTCAGCGCCAATATTTATAAAAATGTCGGTAGTTATGCAACCCCTTTCTATTGTTTAACGACTCGTAATCTAAAACAGCTGATTAGCAAAATTTTCAAGTATTTTCTAAAAATAATTCAGCCATCTGCCGTCTCCGGGGGCGGCTGGGCAAATTTTTCAAGCTTTTTCACTTTTTCACCCACAACTCGGACAATTTTCGTTGCACAGACGTGCTTCCGGTGTCGGTATGTCCGGAACATCGCCACTCGTCACCTCACTTTTCGATATTTTTGTTTCAAATTTTTAGGAAGTGCGAAAACCTAACTTTTTCTGGCAAAAAAATCGTCATTTTTGGTCGCCTAAACTACGCGATCCATTAGTCTTCCATCAAAAATCGTCTAACGTGGGTTCGTTCGTCTATTCTTTGGTTACAAGAATCTGATATACCGACTATTTTAGACCGATGGAGCCACCGGAGGCGGCGTTTTAGTTGGAGGACCCGGATTCACAGCAAAATGTGAATAACGTCGCCGACAAAAGTCGGGCAGCGGCGAGAGTGGTGTCGGAGGATGCGTCTCTAAATTTTCTACCGGCATCCTTGTGAATTTCATTTCATTTTGACCTCCGTAAAAGTGGTAATTTTTGGAGAAGCGTTCGGTCTGAATCGCCAGATCACGAAGGAATCGCAAATTTTGATCAATTCTGAGACGACTGACGTATAGCGTTTCCCGAATTTTACCTGCGGGACCGCACCAGGTGGGTGTTTGTAAAGTCAAATTCTGATTTTTTATGCCGCCGGAGGCGGTAGATCTTCGGTGTTTTAACAGCGCATCTTCGATGCTTTAACTCTGAATCTCCGTCCGCACGTTTTGCATCCCCAGCTTTCGTCCTCCGTCCTGCCGCGCCACTCCAGAGGTTCAAAACCCCCCAGAAAATCGAGGTTTTTGTCGGAAAGGGCATGACAGAAGTGGCGGTAGCAGAGCAAATGGGATTCTACATTTTTCTGATGTACAATCGAGAGCCTCGTTGATCGGTGCCATTTTCGCAACATAATCCCCGCCTCCCCAAGTTCGGACGCACCAGACCGAAACCTACAATCACGAATTTTTACCTTCAAGGCGCATTTTTACCTTCATAAACCTTCGAGGTGCATTATTCGTCGGATCTCAACAATTCTCGGACGCTTTAGCTGACACCGAGCCGCGTTTTTAGAGCCCTTGCTCGCCGTCCTGCGACGTGCCATTCGCCTGGTGCAAGTGAATATGCAACTTTTTTTGCCGATTTTGCAATCACTTCCACGGACGCCCTACACTTATTTAAAGGACTCCAGGTCGCCGATTGGATTCGTTCTCCTTAGAACACTATGCGCAACTATTCAGGAAAGAATTTTTAAACTGCAACGATTTTTTGCTAATCTGCGGCAGTTTAAAAAGAAAAATGCGCAAACAGGGAAAAAACCAGAGGCGTTTTGCGGTGGTACCTAGAACGTCCGAACAAATTGATGGATCGGGACGGGACCGGCGCCGTTCGATTGCGCATAGAACTTATTAGTCTGCTTGGGAGTTTAATCGTGATTCCCTTGAAGATGGTGTCGCGACGCTATAAAACGACGTTTTTTGGACTTCCAGGATAACTGGCACAGATTCATCAGCTTAAGCTCTGCGGCAACGCTTTTGCGCGATACCCGAAGAGAATTGAACGTTTTATTTTTTAGTGTAAGCGGCATCGCGCTGCGTTGTTTGCAACCGTCACGACGCCCGCCCAAACTCGCCCTATTGCACGAAATTAATGACGAAATGACGAATTAAAACGTCCACATTTTTGTAGCCCCCCGGTGAATGTTGGTTTGGTTTTTTACCAAACCCTGGATTTTTTAGTGGATTGTAGAATGGTCTTTCGGCTTTTCCCATCCATAATAGGACGTCGCGGAATCGCGTCGCGACGTCCACTTATGTTACTGTTACTGTTTTTCTGCACAGAGAAAAACGTGAATGTCGATTTGGGCAATTTTTGATTTTGTCGATTGGCAACAGGATGCCGCGTTTTCGACATTCCAGAGCGGCATGTGGGCCCATCCGAGATGCGCAATTTGGTATTGGCGCCGCATCGCTGCGTCCACGGAGTCGCCTGCCACATTTCGAAACGTAGTGGCTCCCATTCGCCGGAAGGTGCGGTCAGTCCAACTGCTGCAGTTTCGCCATTTCTGGGCCTAGCGACTCGAAACTGTTGGAATAAGTACATTCGAATCGGAACGGATTCCCGCGTCACTTTTGTATTTAAGGGTTCGCGATCCGAGCTGCCGACGTTGGAAAACATCACCCTTTTTTGCATTCATGTTTTTTTTACATTTGCCCCACTCACCGCGTCCCCGAATCCGACTTTTGCGGCAAAGGGCTATGCCGCCCGCCGCTACGCGTATTTTGGTTAAAAAAAACATTTTCAGCTTCCTACATCGCTACCTTCGCCCAGTGCGTCCGAAATGCCGAAAAAAAATCCGCAACCGCCTATTTGGCCGGCAATGTACTAGTTCGACGGTCATCGGCGAGAATTCATTCATCAGTCATTTGCGTTCGCATCGCGCAAGATAGATGCGGGAATCTAAGAAACCGATCCGCACATCAGATCCGGAAATATCTTCATAAATGTGCAGGGTAAACTGTGAAAGTGCACCTTCAAGTATGCCGCCGTCTGTGTTCCACGCGCCGCGGCGGCCTCGCGATTTTTCGATGCAGTTTTTTGGATTGAACCTTTAGCTTTGCGGCAGTGTAACCGGTGCTGCTGCCGGGCGTCGTTGCGCCGATTTATGAACGTGGAGATTTCTCGCCTTTTTTCAACAGGTCCGCAACACGTGGTCTATACAGAAAAGTGGCACCTTCACCGTGTAGCCTGGTCTTTTTTCTATCCGGAATGCGAGTTTCGCCGTTTGTTATACTTACTTATTCAAACCATAACATCAAATAGTCTGAACTCCAGTGGAGCGGCTACAAACAGCGTGTGTCCTCCATGTAAGGAGCGGTTGAATATACACTCTGGAACTTACAATCCCAGTTTTAACCTGGAAATGGCCCAAAAAGCCATTTCCCCCCGGAATTTCAAACAACTATACATGATGTCAATTTCTCTGAATGAAGACAACAACAACAACAGCGGCGCAATCAGTCACAAAGATTCTGCAGAGCCTGCAACATCATGTTGTTTAGGAAATTCAAAATCTCCTAAACCAAAGGAAAACAACATATTTCTTTTGAACTTTAAATATTAACTCGCTCTTGAAGCCCGGCAAATTGTAGCTCACCAACGTTTGGAAGAAAGTGGGAGATTCTATGAGGAAGAAAAGGCTTCTATGCCCATTTGAAAAGAATGAATGATGAAAGGCTGACCTAGAAATTTTTCATGTTTTTTGACAAAAACCCCAGAAGCCAAATCACATTGTTCAAAGAAGTCATAGCAGACTTAGTGGAGGTGGGTATTGTAGAAGAAGGCATAACAAACAGCGACCTGCTGAGAGATAAAATTTTCAATTTTGAAGGATTTGAGGCGGATAAGAGAAAAACTGGAGGAACAGTGTGGACAGAAGACCGAAGGGAGCAGCAAAGAGGGAAGATGAAGATATATTGGCAAAAGAGAAAAGAGGATCAACGCAACAGTAGAAATGTACATGGAACCATAGTTGTTTAACGCGGTTCCTAGAAGGCCAAGATCGAAAAAAAATATCAAATAGCAAAATAATAGTTACAAGTTGATGTGGTTGAGTGAATATTTACAATTAAACTTCTTTATAAATTTGTTCGGTGTTAATTGTTTGTCCATTTGATAAATGACTTTAATTTTATTCTCATTAGATCACCGAGGTCTGCATAGGTTTATTTCTCTTAAGAGTCGCATGTACATCGGCATGCCCAAAAAGATGCTCGACAGAACTCACCCGGCGCGGCGTTATATAGCACTGCAGGTCTGTTTGTTGATCATAGTATTATGTTGCTGGTTACAATAATATTTTAATTAATCTAATATTTCCAATTTCGAAGACGTAATCAACTTCTCGTAATTTAAGTGCGCGGAAAATAAATCTATCTGCGCAAATTTTAAAATGTCACGAAAGCTACTGCGCATCTGCGCAACCGCGCAGCTTACAGGGAACATTGTTCATAAGGCATGGGAAATAAGTTGAAGAAGAAAAAAATGTTGTTAATGCAACGTTTCGACGATTTTGTTTGTAGCCTGGGGAAAACGAAAATAAAATTGTCGAAACGTTGCATTAACAACATTGTTTTAATAACTTATTCCCCATATCTCATGAACCTTATATAAATAATTATTTCAAATGTTAGTGTTCTGACATTAATATTTCTATAACTAAACGAACCGAAAAAATGTTATAGTATGAGATTCTCAATTGATATTCATGCAATCGAAATGTTCTTGCCATAAACTGCAAGTAGATTTTATATTGAATGTAATAAATTTGTGGAAGATAGCGTTAAATTCGTATTATGACTATAAGACACAATATTAAATGTTAATAGTTTTTTTGGGTGCTCAAGTTTATGAATAATTTATCCTTGTATTTACCAGTGTATACTTTATATACATATATATTGAAGACATAAATTCACTTTTTAGAAGGAAGATTATGTTTATGAAAAACGGAGACTTTAATAGTATTTAAGCATATGCAGCAAATAGAAAACGCTGACATAACCAGAAGAGGGCGAAAGGAAGAAAATATCTTTTTTTTAAGGAACTGGAATGTTCCGGCCTTCCGGACTATGCAATATAAGAAAAGGTCACGCGTTTTATTTTCAGCTTTTAGAATTGAATTTTGAATAATAGAATATTTTGCGGACAATAGGTTAGAGAATATTTTAAATTATCATTCATATACAACGGGAAATTTAATAAACATAAACTATATCGCTGAAAAACGCTAAAGAAATAAATACTTAACCCCTTGACATACTATGACGTCTCTAAGACGTTATGTATCTGTGATAAGATCACATGTATAAGGACACGTCTGCGCACTTTTTATTCGTATCTCAAGGGGTTAATGTGTTTTACACATTATTATATTCAGGACTAGATAGATAAATAAACAAGTGTCACTATAATCTACTAGAATTCTTGCAAAAAGACAGGAAAATTAGACAAACGAAACGAATAGATGGAGTAGAACACAAAATTAACTGTGATTATACAATGTACAAAAATAGTCAGATGAGTTATGCAGAGACATATTAATAGAATTCGAAAAGTACGTATAATGAAACAAAAATGTTACATATTTATCAAAAGTTGCATAACGTCTTATTTATATGTGAACTAATAATGACCAATAAATAGAGGACTACAACACCCGGTAGTCCGTTTTGGACATAAAAAGTCACTGCTATAACCGTTTAAATATCATACGAAAATAAAGCGTAGCCCTAAAATGGAATGGTGGTGCTCTTTCGACGACACTTGGCCTGGATAACTCACATTATTCACTTCCCACTGGCATACAGAGAGCTTCAAAAACTTTCACTTAATATTCACCCAAATTCCAATAACCAAAGAAGAACGACTAGACAGACAAGACTAGTCTCTCTGGACTAGACAGATGTACATAGACAGAAAAGATTCGGCAGACAAAGCTAGGCAGAAAAGACTAGACAGTCATGACAAGAGAGACAAGACAGGACAGCCAAACCTAGATCGACAAATATAGACATTTATGACTCAACAGACAAAACAAGACATACCAAACTTATCAGACCAGACTAGACAGAAAGGATTAAATAGGCAAAATTATACATACAAGACTAGACAGATTTGATATATACGAAACTAGACTAGCTTAGAAAAGCGTAATATGAATTAGTAAACATGCTTGACAGGCAATTCTACATAAAATACTATTGAAAATTGAGTTTCTGGTGAACATTTTATTGAAAAAAATAATTTCATTATGGAAATGCTAAATTTTAGGGTCCATATGATCACTGAAACGAATGATCGCTGACTAAGGTCACGAAGCTCAGACATTACTTAGAGCTGCGACTACAAATATCACATATAAAATTAATATTGTAATACCAATTAGGGTTATATGCTAAGCATAACTTATGTGAATATATAAAACACGGTCGAGTTTGAATTTTGGCTTTTAAAAACTCAAGAACGGCTGGACCGATTTTGGCTGGACCGACAAAATGAACGGGTGGACCGACCCCTGCTACTATAGTTACTATTAAAATATTGGAAAAAATCACGAAAAAAAGGTAATAATAATAAAAATAATTAAATTTTCTAATTTTTTAGCGCCACATATATTCGCACAGTCGAAACT
This sequence comes from Phosphuga atrata, assembly GCA_944588485.1. Lineage (NCBI taxonomy): Eukaryota > Metazoa > Arthropoda > Insecta > Coleoptera > Silphidae > Phosphuga > Phosphuga atrata. The sequence continues at coordinate 7,495,895 of OX155896.1, read as the reverse complement.
ACTTAAGCTATAACTTAAGCTATGCCAATAGATGGCGCTATTTATTCCCCATTCATAAAGTCACTGGCTATAAGTTCCGCAATAAATATTGAACGTGTGCTGTAGAGAAAGTAGGTTTTGCCCTACAATGGCGGAAACGTGACAGTTAATTGTCATTGTTGACATCTCTGACAAGTTAAGTAGCAGTAAAGCGTAATACACGTTTACTTCTAGATTTATTTTTGTAGTGTGTGAAGATGTTTTTGACAGTTTTATTTGTGGATTTGTAACAATGCCAGGTTGTTTGTTTGTTTAATGTTGTTAGGTGACGCTAAAAAAGTTAGACGATAGTTGTAGAGAACACTTATTGGAAGAAACGATTTTACATCGAGTTCTAAAATTTGTGAGGTTAGTATTTAGAGAAATGTTGAAGTAAAGATGTAAGAAATTTTTTTCTTAAAAATTTGTTGTGTAAGTCCATTTCTCAGAGACTCAATTTGAGCAGAAGAGAGCTGATAGCCGGTAATTATTACGTCCTGATGCATTTCCTGGTTTATTGTTTATGAAGTCTGTCGACATATCAGTGGGTAGAAAAATTATTATCGAGGAAGTTGTGAATTAAGTTAAGAGAACCTGAGGAAAGGATTGAGAGCAGCAATGGCAAAAGAATACGTTTGGAATCCGTAAATTGCAAATAAATGTTCGTGAAACATTTGCTACAAGTTGAGCAAAATAAAGTCCCAAGTGAATCCCTTTTTGCCATGGGATTTTACAATATTTAGTTGAAATGTTTGTAAATAGCAGATTTTATTTTTCTCAGCGTGAGGTGACTAAGCAGTACAAACAGATTTTTAAATTTTCTTTAGACAGCCGTAGTCTTGCAATGAGAGATCTTGTTGGTAGAAAAAAAGTTAGAACGATTGTTAGGTATTTCTGCTGTATACCTTGTAAATAAATAAATAAGTACCTGTAAATAAATAAATGTATTTATATTAAATTCGTACTACTTTTTTTGAGACAAACTTGCATTTTGCACCTACTTTGAAACATTGACACATCCTTTTCAGTCCCAGAATGAATGATCACTGTACTAAGCATAAGCAGACAGAAATGTTAATCGGGAATAAACGTTTCAATTTCATTGCGGTACTTTGTATATCCAGTGACTTTACCCATTCATGAACGTCATCCACATGTTTTACATTTGGCGGTGCATCTAGAAAATGGTCAACGAGTTTATTTCAACGCATCAAATGTTGTTCAACGTGCTGCAACACCACCAGCGACAACATTGACAAGTTTATTTTTATTTGCCAAAGCGATCCATTTGCACGAACGTTTCTCTACTCTCTAATGTTCGTGGGCTGACATCCTTTGAGTCACTCCGAACTGTCAATGATGCAGTGTGCCCAACATTTTGTGCTGCATGTCAGCAGCTCAATTAGCTTAAAAACGAAATTCATTGAGACATTACAATAGCTAAATCAGATCTTTCAGCATCTCGAAATCAGATACGCACATTATTTGCTTTCATAGTTTCGACATGTATCCGAACTTTTGGATTTTGGACATTTGCATTTATCGATTTTGGACTTTTGGATTTTGGGCTTTTATATTTTAAACTTTTGCCTTTTGGATTTTAGACTTTTATATTTTGAACTTTAGATTTTAAGCTTTTGCAATTTTGGATTTTGGTCTTTTGGATTCTGCACTTTTGGGCTTTTACATTTTGCACTTTAGGATTTTGGGCTTTTGAAGTTTTGGATTTTTGACTTTTGTATTTTGGGCTTTTGAACTTTTGGGTTTTGGATTTTGAACTTTTGAATTTGGCTTTTTCTTATACGTCGTACCTTCTATTATTTAATCGTGAACGATAATATTACCAGATATCGATACGCGAAATATTTGACTGACTTTAATTTAATAAGATATTTTTTAATGATTATAGATTCTGAGGCGGTACGAAGTTCGCCGGGTCTGCTAGTATAATATATAACTGAAATTATTGCTTTATTTATAGAGAGATAAAAATCTCCATAAATTAATATTAGTCGGATATTGTTTTTAGATTTAAATATGTATATAATAAATACATATTAACATTTTAATCTGCGACTATGTTATAAAACCAGAATTTATTTGTGCTATATTATATTATACGAGACGGACGGGACTAACCAGACATGACTAAACATACAAGGATAGACAGAAGAGACTGAAAAAATAAGAATACACAGACTAAACTTGACCGACGTGTCTATGTAGACAAAACTAGACAGAGAAGATTCGATATTGAACACTAGACACACAAAAATAGACTGACAAGACAAGTATGCAATAATAGACATGCAGGAATAGACAGACAAGACTACACAGACGAGACTAGATAGAAAAAATTGGGTTGACAATACTAGACAGACAAGATTAGACAGACAAGACTAGGCAGACATGACTAGACAGATTAAACTAGACAGACAGACGTGCCTAGACAGTCAAGACTAGACAGACAGACGTGTCCTCCTCGGTAGTGTAACGCACAACATACCCGCCTTTCAATGCGGGAGACTCGAGTGCGAGGGAATCTTGGTGGGGGAGGAGACAACAAGTGCGGTTTTCACTAATCGTCCAGCCTACCCCCCTGAATGAATACAAAATATGCGATACCGGGGTGGCGCATAAAGCCAAGTGGATTAGGGGGTTTAGCGAGAGCCTCCCCCGAACCACTTTTAAAGAAGACAGACAGACGTGTCTAGAGAGACAAGACTAGATAGGTAAAGTCATTAGAAAACGTAATCTAGGTCTAGTATAAAAGATAATGTAGTGTCGTAGCGACCATAAAATGGCCGTTTCTCCAACGAAGCCAACCAACAATTCTACCTCTTCGGTAATATATGACGTTTCCACATAAGCTCTAGTTTCTGTTTCATTTCTTATACCCTCGCACATAAATAATCCTCTGTTTCTCTCGGCATTTTTAGCCACCCGACAGTTATCTTTTTTAATGACAAATATATAATATACGGACTGCTCTATTTCTGAGCAAAATTTGTTGTACGGAATTTATCTAGCATTACATTTGTTCCGACACTTAGTACTTAAGATCATATATCAACGACACTTTATAAAAGCACTAAAAATATGCTATAAATAATTATATTAGATAGTGTAGTTCTAGTCTATTCTGTCTAATCTTATCTGTCTAATATAGTCTTATCTAATTGTTTATATCCGCTATGGCATATCTAGAAGTGTCTTTCTAGTCTTGTAGGGTTGAGTGGGGTAATCGCGGACGCGGGGTAATCGCGGACACTCCGGTTTCAGTACCTTAGGGATTTTTTTTACATGGAATTGTAGCTTAATGTATACATAGTGTCAGGAAATAAGTCAGCTGCTCAGGTTCTGCATTTTATTCAAGGTAAATATTATTTAATATTTTCATCCTTTTTCATATAATTTTTGTCATGTATATATTCGTTAAATTCTCGCTACACATAAATGATATAATTATAATTTATTTACGACGTGTTAAGTAGAATTTAAGAAAAAAATTCTGACACAAATACTTTTTTTTATTTATTCCTAGTCTCAAATAAAGTTTTTATTTTTTAACGTTGTGTAACGTTGCGTACGAATTGAGTGGGCTAATCTCAGACGTTCGCAAATGCCCCACATCGATAATCATATTTTACAATACTTAGAGAATTTCCTTGGTAAGGTTAAAAAACCAAAAAAATACACGAAATATAGTCATAAAAGTTAAGACACGAAAAGATTAATACAAAAAAAGACGAAAACATAAAAAAACAAGACAGAGAAAATAAACAAACTCAAAATGAGTATTATTGTATTTTTTGTGCGGGAAAATATGAAGAACCACCCACTGAAGAATAGGTAATGTGCTATGGATACAATTTATGGGCACATGAAGAATGCAGTGATGGTGAAAGCACAAGCAAAGGGTCCTCTATGATTTATGTAGAGATTAATTCAAATTTATTATTAATTAATTATTTATTTGTAACTTATCTATTAACAAATGCCTTATACCGTAATCTTCAAAATACCGCACGGTATCCACAGAGGCGGCTTGCGTTTTCTCGGGGTTTCTTCCAGTCCACCTAAGACTGGAAGAAGTCGCGTTATATGGATCAAGACAGTCAATAGACGATGCTACACTGATGGATCTTACCTGGATTGACGCGTTTCCAAATCTAATGGAACAGAAAATCTGTATGTTCCATATCAAACACCCGGATGAATTTATACCAGTAGATTACAATTTAACGCATAACAACACTCCAGCGTTTCAATCTATACAGATGGTTCGAAATTCCATTTTCCATTATTCCATTTTCCAGGCGAAACTCCTTGCAATCAACCTAGCACTATAACCTAGCACAATCGATGAATGTTCAATCCCCTCGGACATCGTATTTATTTATAAATGTGTTACATACATTTCCGACTCTCCGCTTTCGCACTGAGCCGGTTATCTTAACTAGTTTTTCTAATTGCTATAGTGACTTAACATAGATTTTCTAGAGCTAAAATAATAAGGTATAACTAAGCTAAATTAAATTAAGGTAAAATTAAGTAAACTGAGTAGATAAAGTAGGATAGGGTAGGATAGGGTGTAGATGGGTACATACAGTGGAGTAGGTACTGTATCATAATCAGGTTATATCATACAGAGGTGCAGTGCATGGCAGTGTCTTTGGTGTTGACCTAGAAGAAGCGAAAGGTAAAATAAATTGTACGCCAGTATTAAGTTTTTATTCTGTTTACAGTCAAGTTGAGCACGGGGGGGTGTTTTCTAAAAAGTTTGTTACTGGGGCAGGTCGTCGTCTAGTCGTTTGAGGCGTCTGGCGCAGGTGTCGAAGGTCTTCCACCAGGTCTTGTGTTTTTCTGACTCCTTTATTTCCTATTCTCTTCTGGGCCAAGTGCATCCGGCGTTGATCATCGCGACCTCGGTCTGGTCTCTTTATTCTCTGGTCATCTGGCAGTTGAATAACACGTGGGCAACGGAGTCCACTTCACCACAGCCACAGTTCGGCGATTCCCTCCTTCCAATCCGATGGAGGTAGGAATTGAAGTTCCCGTGACCTGTGATGAGTTGGACCGCTTGGTGTGATAGGGCCAGGTCCATTTCTACCCAGTCTTTGACAGAGAGGGTGAAATTCCTGGTCCAGCTTCAATTTTGGATGTTCTGCCAACGTGCTTGCCACTCCCTGAAAAAGAAGAGAGAGATTCTGCTCCTCACATCTCTGTGGGTTATTTTATTAAACACAACAGGAAGCTGAGTTCCTGGCTCCTGTGGAGGATCTATACCCGACGCCAGTCTAGCCAGCGCATCTGCTCTCTCGTTGCCGATTGAGCCTTTATGAGCTCGCACCTAGTGCCATCGCAGTTCTATTTGCTGCGATATCTCGCGCGCGATCTCCCACCTTTCTAAAAGCAGTTCCGTGGGAGCTAACAGGTGTCCCCTCGGATCCTCTCGGACAGCAGAGTCGCTCTCGATTCCTTAAAATATATGACAAAACCAATCGAGCTTCTTCTGTAGACATGGCAGCTGGCTCATGAAATCTGACAAAGGGCTAATCTTCGGATGCACTGGGTTAAGGCTCACGTAGGTCATAAAGGAAACGAAAGAGCGGATTATCTTGCAAGGCAGGCTTCAGGAACAGAGAATACCAGCGACGAAATAAACCAATTACCAATCACTTACAACAATGTACCTGACCAGGCAATATAAATGGGACTATGTTAAGTTCCACAAAGAGTGGCAATAGCGATGTGATAAGGCCAAAACTGGACTTTGGACCAAAAAATTTATTCCTGTAATTAAGAAATGGAAGAAAATTGATATAAGCCCCTCACATCACATAGTTCAAACGATAACAGGTCATGGTAATTTCAACATATCTACATAGATTCGGGAACAGGCTGTTTCCGCTCTGCATATGCGGAGAGGAAGATACAGCCGCTCATGTACTCTTAAGATGCCCGCTTACAGTAAACTGGCGAGAACAAACCGAAATTAGCATGTTAAATGCAGAATGTGCCTGGCCAAAGAGCGAGGAGGACCTCACCATAATTGTTAAAAATAGTGAATGCTGGCGGATATTTCATGCAAACTGCGCAAAATTAAAAAGACTAGATCATGACATTTAGAGTTTAAGGCTAAATTACTATTATTAAATTGTAAACTACTATTGTAATCGATAACCAGTATAGAGTCCATCTGCGGGAGTGCTGGCCATATAAGCTATGATTATGAATAAAGAATGATGTCTCGTCTGTCAGGTCCGTCTTGCTCGTCTTATCGATCTTTCCTGACTAGTTGAGAAACAATCTACATCTTTCAAATTGAAACTTTATTGAGTCTCTTTATAATAGTGTCTTCTCTTTAATAGTTTTGTTAGAGTAGTTGCGTGAGTCGTGCATACTCAAAGGAGATTGAAATACTTTAAGGGGCTCAAAAGAATAAATTTCAACAATAAATAAATAAAGAGGAATTCGATTGGGGAAAGCATATGCGTGTATAGAGATTTAATTCCTAGAGGAATTAGGAGGTAATATAATTCCATTGAGTGTAACAGGGCTGAATCTTATTGAGTATGTACGAACATATCCATCTAAGCAACATCTTTTCGCTCATTTAGTATTGCGTATGAGTGGTCCATTGTATGTAAACCCCAAATGTATAATATCCGGTATTATTACTTCTCTTCCAATGCATATTTAAAAATAGAGGAAAGTAGCATCGGGGATTTTATACGGATATTGAATGATCCCTCATTCAATGCCGCTCCAGGCTTTTTTTTTCTTCTGCTTTATTTTGCATTCAACAAAATCTCAATGGGAATATTTTAAAGGTACCCACATTGCAAATAAAAAGCTATTGGCCATTTATTATTGTTTGATTTTAGTTTGTTTAGCTGGACTATAATTATCGGTTTATTATACTGATAAAGTAAACTATTCCAACCAGAATGTTTTGTTTGCGGGCGCACACAATGTATTTCATATGAGCACAATATATTTAAAAATGTTGTTAAATGTAGTATATTGACAAATTTGCGCAGAAAATATAAATATAAAAACATGTAAATGTTACCCAAGGTACTCGAGAAATATTGTTTATATCGCGCGTATATTTCAGCGAACTTACACATCACACAATTTTTACATAAACAAACAAAATATCATAAGGTGTTATATGATCTGCAATATAAACATACCTGTATAATCTAATACTTCAGTGTTTCCTATACTCCACGCTGTCCTGTTCCTTCACCAATACTTTTTCGCCGGATTAAACTTATTAGGCGTAGAACTTGGCTAGTCAGTTCGACTTAATCCAATATCAACTAGTTTGTAATTTTGATCAAAATATCTGTTTTGTCAATATTTCTCTAGTTTTGTCAAGTATTCTTTAGTTTTTTTCTAGTCTTATCTGATCTGGTTTGCCTAATTTTGTTTTGGTATTCTTCAGTCTTGTAGACCATATTTCGTATCGTTAGAAATTTATAGATTTGTTTGCTCATTTTAAGTCTTGTTTTGTCTCGATTTGTTGGATCTTATCCTGTCTTGTCGGATCTTGTCTGGTTTTGTACGGTCTGGTCCGGTGCTATCTCGTCTTGTCTTGCCTTTTCTGGTCTTGTCTAGTCATTTCTAGTTTCTATGGTCTTCTCTGGCCATGTCTGGTCTGGTTTTATTGTCCTGCTTGGTTTAATCTTGTCTTGTATGGTTTTATCTGGTTTAGTTTGTGTGGTCTTGCATGGTCTTATCTCTTTTTTTCCGGACTTATCTGGTGTTGCCTCGTCTTGTCTGGTCTGGTCTTGTCTGGTTTTATCTGGTCTTGTCTGAACTTATCTGGTCTATTCTGTTTTTTTTCAGTCTTGTCTAGTATAGTGTTGTCTGGTCTTGCCTCGTTTTGTTTAGTTCTATTTGGTCTAGTCTAGACAAGAGCAGATGTCTTAGTCTGGTTTGGTCTTATTTGACCCTGTCTGCTCTTTTCCGGTTTTGGCTGGGCTTCTTTGGTCTTATCTGATCTTGTCTTATCTTGTCTGGTCTTTTATGGCCTTGCCTGGACTTGTCTTTTATTTTAATCTTGTCTGGTCATGTCTCGAATTGTCTGGCCTTGTCACGTCTTGTATGGTCTTTTCTGGTCTTGTCTGTTCTTGTGGTCGTGGATGGTTTTGTCTAATCTTTATCTTGTCTGGGGTTGTCTGGTCTTTTCTTGTCTTTTATGGTCTTGTCTGGTCCTGTCTGATCTAGCCTAGTCTTGATTAATTTTTAAGTCATATCTAATCTTGTCTGACACTGGCTTGTCTTATGACTGATCTGTCAGATCTTATTACTTTGTTAAACTTGTAATTGGTAAATATTTTACTATCGATCTTTCACATGTTAGACATTACAGCATCTATTATATTTTATGTGGGTTACTCTCTGCCACTTCTTAACATAACCTATAACTGTTTGCAGTATCCAACTACCGCTTGACATATTGAACATGTTTATCTTAATCATTATTAAATATATTTACTTATAACTACTAGTAGTCTGTGTTGCGTTGTTTAATTAAAACCCACCACCTCAACATGGTAGGAGTTAGTAAGAAAAATATAGTGAGAAATAAAAAATAAAAAAAGGCCACGTGGCAAGTAGTCTACGCCTCGTGTAAACTGACGTGGAGTGAATAAAAGTCCAGAATATTATTTAAAAGACACTTATCACCAACATGGTTAAACAAGCAAGGATAGAAGACATAATGATGCCAATTTTTGATGTAGTAAATTATTATAGCTGGAAATTAAAGTTAGTAACTTTACTAGAATACAAAGAATGTAACGAACCCGCCATTTGCGTGATGCCTGCTAAATATGATAATCGAGAGGCGGATTGGAAGAAAATGGATCTAAAAGCAAAAACTATAATAATTAGCACAATTTCAGATAAACAATTAGAATATGTTAGTGAATGTACAACAGCTTATGCAATGCTACCAAAAGTTTGACAAAATGGGTTAATGTGTGCTATAAGACAAGATATGTATAGGGAACCCACCGAACGCTTTATGCGCATGCGCATTGGTGGGTTTTCTAACGCAATTGACATAAAACCTCCAACGGCGTGTAAATCGTTGTATTCGCATTATTATTTAAGGTGACGACGACGAATTCATATAACAAGTTTATTATTATTTTACAAATCTATTTAAGGACAAAAGAAACATAACGCATTATTTAAGGTTAGTACGAAGAATTTATTTGACACGTTCAAACTTATTAGACTCCTGGTTTAACCCCGGTTAGATTAGGTTGCCCGCCGCGAAGCGGGCAGATAAATTAAGACAATATACGCGCTTCAGCGCGAACTCTCGATTCAATATTGGACAAAGTGGCAAGGGCCGTTGGTTTTACCTTCGTTAGATTAGGTTGCGAAGCGGGAAGATAAATCAAGATAACATACGCGCGGCAGCACGAACTCTCGATCCAATATAGGACAAAGTGGCAAGGGCCGTTGGATTTACCTGGGTTAGATTAGGTTGTCCGCCGCGAAGCGGGAAGATAAATCAAAACAACATACGGGCGGCAGCGCGAACTCTCGATCCAATATAGGACAAAGTGGCAAGGACCGTTGGTTTTACCTTGGTTATATTAGGTTGCCTACCGAGAAGCGGGGAGATAAATCAAGACAAGATACGCGCGGCAGCGTGAACTCTCGATTCAATATAGAACAAAGCGGCAAGGACCGTTGGTTTAACTCCGGTTCGGTTAGAGTTGTTGGGGTTTATTATCATTTTAAAGAATTTTTAAACACCCCCTTCAAATTTATTTTCCCTTCACCAATGCGCATGCTTATAATGCGTACGGTGGGTTGCCTATACATGTCATGTCTTATAGCACAGATTATCCGACAAAATGTATTTAACACAGTCTACTGCTATGCAAATAATTTGTAGAGGAAAATTGAAGAGATTAAATTAAACAATTATAATACAATAGAAGATTTTTTTGTTGACTTTGAGAAAATAACGAATGATTTCAAAGCGGCTGGTGGAAATATAGATGAAGATGAGATACTTGATTAGAGCTTTACCTCCAAGTTATAGTTATATTGGAGATTTTATTGATGTAATTCCAGAGGAACAAAAAAACAGTAGATTATGTAATGTCTAAAATAAAAGAGGAAAATGTGACTGCTAGTGACACAGACAAGAAAAGCAATATGAGTACGCTCACAACAAAAACTAAAGCACAATGTTTTATCTGTGGAAAGACCGGACATCACAGGAAGGACTGTTGGCACGATCAGAAAAAAATGGTCGAGGACAACAAAGGAAGACATCAAAACAGCTAGCAAGGACTAGAGAGCGGTTATAACAGAGGTGGATTCTATCGAGGTCGTGCCCCAGGCAGCGGTAAAGGTCATCCCAGAGGTGAGATTTCAACCGTTTAGCAAAACGACTCTGCAGCAGAATCATAGACAACTGAAGTATGTAATCCAGAAGTAAATCAGGTAATTGGGTGTACCGAATGGGAAATAATAATAATGAAATTAATTGGTTGTTAGATAGTGGGTGTACATATCATATTATAAAGAATTATTCATTTTTATATAATTATGTAGATCTAAAAATTTCCATTTATGTGAAACTGCCAGATAGTAAAATGTTAAAAGCAACCAAAGTAGGTAATGTCAAAATCTATTTCAAAAATTATTATAATGAAAAACATATTGATCTAAAAAAGTTTATTTTGTAAAAGGTATTAAGCAGAATTTGTTTTCCAGAAATAACCAAAAATTGCACAATAGTAGCAAGAAATGAAAATGCAATAAATTTATAATCAATCAAGAGAATTAATAGTTGTTGGTAACACAATAGACAATTTATATTGTATAAAAAGTTTTGTTTCAGAAAATGAAAATAATAAAATTTATGTAAATACAATAAAATTAACTGATAAAGAGAATAGCATAGGGCACTTGGACATGTAAATTTTCAATATTTAAATAAGTTGATAAATAATAAATTAGTAGTAGGTTTGCCAGATAAGATTGAAAGCACGGAAATGAAATGTTCAAATTGTATTGAATGGAAAATGGCTAATACACCTTTTGAAATAATAGAAGACTGAAAAAACTGAAGACTAAAGAAAACTACGACTAAAACTGAAATTTTTAAATTGATTCATACTGACTTAAACGGTCCACATAACACAACTGGTTATGGCGGAGAAAAGTATTTTTTGACATTTATCGAGAACTATAGTAAATGTACGAGAATTTTTTGTTTTAAAAGAAAAGCAGAAACTGCAAATTGTTTTATAGAGTTTTTTAATTTAGTAGAAAATAAATTTAATAAAAGAGTAAAGAAATAACAGTGCGATAATGGAAAAGTATATTTAAATAGATATATTTATAATTTCATTAGACAAAAGGGAATAGAGTTATTACCATGTCCACCTTACTTCCATGAATTAAATGGAGTAGCGGAAAGATATAATAGATCTGGTATGAACATATGCAGATGGTATTGGCCCGAAGTTATGAAAACAACTACATATTTAAAAAATCGCACAATTGCTGATACAGTAGAGAATAAAACTCCTTACGAAATATTTTATTATTAAACCAAATTATGGTATTAAACCAAATGTTGAGCATTTTAAGATTTATGGAAGTAGAGTTTATGTTAGGGTTCCAGAAGTTTTAAGAAAAAGTAAATGGGATGATAAAGATAAAGCTCCATCCATGTTAAATCCCCAGGTAAATGGGATGATAGGAGTGTTAGTAGGTTATAATGAAAATTGTTATAGAGTCCTATTACATAATAGAATAATTAATGCTAGACATGTACAAATAGTTGAAGAAAATACTAAATTAATTTGTATAGAACGAGGGGTCATCCATCCACTTCCTGAAATGTTGCAATGTATTCTAAATTATCCTGATTTTTTTGGTAATTCGAGGTACTCGAAGAAATTACCAGCGTAATGCGTAATAATGTCACGTAATTATGCTAATTCTTTGCTAATGTGAAGAACTGGGAGAAATCACAAGCGTAATGCGTAATAATGTCAGATAGTTTTTGAAATGCTTAGGTATTGCAAAGTAATGCCACGTAAAGGAAGGAAATTTGAAATATTTACTTTTAAATAATTAAATAATAATTTTGAAAAATTTATAACAAATCTCATAACGGTTTCCGATTGTATCAAGGCAGATTTACAAAAAATGCTTATTAGACATTTTTTTAGAATCAATATCTATAAATTTATTCATAACAACTTTCAACGAAGATAAAAAAATATACAAGAGTTCTGATAAGAGTTCTGAGTAGCCCCCGGAGAGTTCTAAACAAATAACCAATACAATTTCTTTGTCAAACCAATATTAAAGAAGTTATAAGCTAAAAGGAGGCTCGGTTAATATTGGTTCGACAAAGAAATTGTATAGGTTATTTGTTCAGAACTCTCCTGGGGCTTCTCAGAACTTAAATCAAAACTCATGATAAACAAATTTTGAAAACAAACAGAGTTAAACTCTTAACAGAACTCATGGAACTTTTTTTTTGTTGGAATTCTGTAATTTTCAAAAAATTTGCAAAAAAAAACCTAACTATATACTTCACCTATAACTTAACAGAACTCACGGATTTTTTTTTAATTCAGAAATTTTAAATTAAGATTTTAATAATGTATCTTTTAGTTTTTGCTTGTAACATCTTTAATATTGGTTTCACAAAGAAATTGTATTGGTTATTTGTTTAGAACTCTCCGGGGGCTACTCAGAACTTTTGTATTTTTTTTTTGTAACTTCGTCGAAAGTTTTTTATAAATAAATTATCGATTGAGAACTCTTAGAACTCTATATAAAAAACTGAAATAACGTGAACGTGAAGTTGGCCCCCAAATTGTTTTTCTCGATTTCTGTCAGAAATTCCCCGGAACTATCGCAATTTTCAAGCAAGAACTCTAGAACTATTCAAAATGTTGCCAGAACTCTAAAAAATTTCAATTTTTCAAAAATTCGGGGGCCAACTTCACACGACTGTTCTAGAGTACTAAAAAATAGATAATACCAAAAATGAGCTAGCAACACTTTTGAGAAAAACGTTGTGCGTTTTTGACATATTACTGCACCTCGATCATAGTTCTGGAGTAGTTGATCAATTTTGCAAAAAGTTCTGCAAAAATTCTGCAAAAATCTGACATTTTGCAAAAAAAAAATTTTTTAAGCAAAAACAGTTCTTTTTGCGGATCTATATAGCACCCTTAGAGTTCTATCGAAGATAACTTTGACATTTTTGATCAAATCCTTGGTTCAGAAGATATTTTCAATAATAAGGGACCCATAGTTTTGAAGGAAAATTAAAAAAAACGCGCAACAGTTATGTTTGCAGTTCCTGATAGAGCTCCTAGAGTTCTGTCGAAAATCCTTAAGAAAAGATATACAAAATAAAGTAAAAATCCGAAAGATATACAAAAATTAATCTTCACCGATGCGGCGAAGTGAAGAAAAAACTATCGCGCAATAGTTCTGTTTGCATTTCCCGGTAGAACTCTTAGAGTTCTATCGAAAGTCCTTGTAACATTTTTCTGTAAAATCAAATATTGGAAAGATATTCGAAAAAAAGTTCACTAATGAAGTTAGAAAAAAAGTGCCGCAACAGTTCTGTTCCTATGTGAATTCTTTCGTTAACTGAACTAAAATTTACTAACTAAAAGTATTTACTACAAGCTCGGCGCGTGGATTTTCGTGCGGCCGACAAAGGAGAAATCTATTCGCCGACAAAACGCCTCTCGGTCGCTCCGATTTTTTTCTTTTCCCTTCGTCATATCGGTGAAGTTTAATTTTTCGCATATCTTTCTAATTTTTAACTTTAGAGAAAAATTTTATAAGGATTTTCGAAAACAGAACTCTAAGAATTCTGCCGAAAACTGCAAACAGAACTATTGCGCGAAATTTTGCACAAAGTACTCTAGAACTATTTGATATCTAACAGGAACTTCGATGTAATATTATATTTTTGAAAATTCGGTAGCTAACTTCATAGGACTATATATTACTATTAAATATTGAAATTCTATTATTAATATTATACTACCTAAATTTAAACCAATCTCACTTTATTTCAACTGGCATCGGCTTCTTTCCATTATGAGGAATTTAGTAGGAGCTCACTGTCCTACTGCAGCACGGCGCATGATAAGACGCATGATGAGCTCATGCGGGTGTAGTGGGGAGCTAATGTGGCCGTATTGCGGCCGTAATGCGAATATAATGTGAACGTAATTCAGGGAATGCAAGAGTAATTTAAGGAATGCAAGAGTACTTTGCGTACTGTGGTGTAATACTTACGTAATGCTAAGGAATGCAAAGTAATGTGCGGTAATGCATGTAAATATTAACATGTATTGCAAGAGTGGGTGGCCCCTCGGTTTAGAAAAACTTGATGATGAAAAGGATAGAGACTTGGAAAATAACAAAACTTCGAATATAAAAAATGACATTTTTGAAAGCGAGAGTGATGAAGGCTATGTATTTGCAAATGAAAATTGTTTTAATAATGCAGTGGAAGATCTTGTTAATGCTGATAATTTAACTAACAATGGAGACAAGCTTGAAATAACAAAAAGGCCAAAAGGTAAGATAAGTACAATTTCTAGATACGGTAATCGAATATCACATTATATTTATGTAAATTACATTGATGCAAATGTACCAAATACATTTGAGGAGGCGATGAACTCCCATGATTATAATCAATGGCGAATAGCGATGGACTCAGAAATAAATAGCTTAAACAAAAATAACACATGGCAAATTGTTGAACGGCCAAAATATACAAAGGTGATAGATGTTAAGTTGTTCTTTAAAAAGAAAAGTGAAAAGATTTATAAAGCTAGATTAGTTGTACGGGGATTCCAGCAAAAGGAATATCATGAAAATGTTTATTCACCTGTAGGAAAAATGCAAACATTAAAAATTTAATTTTCATACAGTTGTAAAAATAATTTATTCACAGCAAATGGATGTTGAGACAGCGTTTTTCAATGGTCAAGTAAAGACAGAAGTGTTCATAAATCAACCGAAAGGTTATGAAACTGGACATAATAAAGTTTACAAATTGCAGAAGGGACTATATGGTCTAAGAGAAAGCCCTAGAGTATGGTATGATTGTTTCAACAAATGAATTGAAAAATTGAATTTTGTTAGAAGTAATTAAAATTACTGTTTATATGTAAATAGTGCAAGCAAAGATCCAATATATATATATATATATATATATATATATATATATATATATATATATATATATATATATATATATATATATATATATATATATATATATATATATATATATATATATATATATATATATATATATATATATATATATATATATACTAATATTCGTTGATGATCTCCTAATTTGTTGTAAAGATAAAGATAAAATCCAAAAGGTAATAACTACTTTAATGGAAGGATTTGCAATAAAGACTTAGGGAAAATTAAAAGTTATATAGGCATAGATATTGATTATAATGATGATAGAAATAGAATGACATTAAGTCAAACAAAATATATTGAATCTTTGGCTGTAAAATATAATCTAGAAAATGCTAAGTTATACGATACTATAATGGAATCAAACTTAAAATTGGAACAAGCTAGAGAAGTAGATTATAGTATAAAGTATAGAAATATAATAGGCGAATTATTGTATATTAGTACAGGCACAAGGCTAGATATAGCGTACAGTGTTAACTACTTAAGTCGATATCAAAGTTGTTATGACCGAAGCCATTACAAATATGTAATGAGAATTTTAAAATATTTGTATAAGACTAAGGATTTAAAGTTAACGTACTACAAAAATATGTACACTGAAACATTAGATTGCATGGTAGACTCTGACTATGCAGGAGATAATGTAGATAGAAAGTCTGCAACAGGTTTTGTAATAAGATTATTCAATAACTTATTTTTCTGGAAAACACATAAACAAGGTACAGTAACTATGTGTTCAACTTTTGCAAAATATACTGCTATGTCAGACGCAGTGACAGAAGTACTTTTTATTGGAAACTTGTTAAGTGAATTATTTGGTGTAAAGTTTGATAAATCAATAAAATTGTATGAAGATAATTCAGGTGCAATTTCGAATGCTAAGCACATTGAAGTGCAGTATCATTATATAAATGAATACTATGAAAAGAGTGTAATCGATATTGTAAAAATTGATTCAAAATTTAACTTAGCAGACCTGTTAACTAAAAGTTTAAATAAAATAAATTTTCTGAGAAATACCCTAATCTATTTCTCAGAAAATTTATTTAAGTTATTTCATTTAAGATTAATTTAGAATAACAAGATATGTTTGAAGATATGTTTATATTTATTTATTTATATTGTTTAGACCCACAGGGGAAAAAGACGTAAAGCAAATTATGACCTGTTGCTTTTATTTTTCTTGTTCTTCTAGAATTGTTTCATCATCTCGCTATGTTTAGCTCGACGTTTATCTGTCCATTTTGCTCTTCTTATTTTGGGTTTTTCGACTGATATAATTTTCCAGCTGTAGACCTTATGTCTAAAGATTTTTCGACTTTCGATGTCTGTTGGTAAGATGTTAGCGTTTTTTAGATCAATTTGGACCTGTTTTACACAGAGGGTCGTCGTTTTCATTTTCTGTATGTGCTTCAAAACTCTCCCTGTTAGTCGGTTGTCATCCAGTCTCATAATGTGCCCGTAGAGTTTCAGTCGTCGTTTGCGGAAATCGGTTTCGATGTTGGGGTATTTTTCAGTGACAGTGTGTGATTGTAGACGATATCCTTCGTCTCTTAGTTTTGGGCCAAGGATTTTTCTAATTTTTCTTTCAGCCTTCTTGATGTTCTCTATGTCTCCTTTGTAATTAAGGTTTAATGTCTTGCTGGCGTAGAGTATTTCGTGTTGAAGAACAGTCGTGTAGTGTCGGATCTTGGTGCTAATATTTATGCATTATAGATGCTTGCAACTTTTCCATATGCTTTCCGCATTTTGAGTTCCCGTGCTTTTTGTGCTAATCTTTCTGTTCCTGTTCAATAATTTCGCCCAAGTATTTGAAGTGACTAACCTTGTTTATTGTACCGTATTTTGTAATTTTCTGTTTTGATGTGTTTTGTGGCCGTGAATTCGGTTTTCGAAAAGGAAATTTGTAGTCCAGCTTTCTCAGCACATTCTTTTAGGACTTCAATCTGATGGATTGCTGTTTGTTCATTTTCGGAAAGGTTCGCGAAGTCATCAGCGAATGCTAGGCATGTGACGTTGATGCTATCCTGTTGTTTTCCTAGTCTTATGGGTCTCCAAATTTTTCGATTTTCCAGTTCTTATTCCCATGTTTTGATAACTTTATCTAAAACGATGTTGAAGAGTAGCGGAGAGAGGCTATAGCCCTGCCGGACACCAGTCTTGATGGGGAAAGGTTTAGAGATTTCTCCGTTGAATTTGATTTTGGAAGTTGTGTTTATTAGTGTTTGTTGAATGAGCCGTTGTGTTTTCGGATCCAGATTGTTTTCTTCAAGTATATTAAACAGGGATTGTCGGTCGATGGAGTCATAAGCTTCCCTAAAGTCAATAAATGTTTAGATGGTTGGTAGTTTTCGTGTAGCTCGAATTTTTAGTATAGATTTCATACCTGCTTGATATTCCCCAATTCGAGGTTCGAGTTGTTCTTGTGTACGTTGTAAGAGGCAAGCGGATAAGATTTTGTTTTATATTTTATATTATATGTTTATATTTTAACAGAATTGTTTATGTGAAGTATCAGTAGTATAAATTTGAGGAGGCGTGTTGTAATTGTTGGTAAATATTATACTTACTATCGATCTTTCACATGTTAGACATTACGCCATCTATTATATTTTATGTGAGTTACTCTCTTCCCAACATAACCTATAACTGTTTGCAGTATTCAAGTACTGCTTGTCATGTTGAACATTTTTATATTAATCATTATTAAATATATTTACTTATAACTACTAGTAGCCTGTATTACGTGTTTTAATTAAAACCCACCACCTCAACAAAACTATTTCATAATATATGAATTGTTGAGACATATAAGGAATTTGTGAATATTGAAATGAGTTTTTAATTTGTCACTTCTTATAGAGAGCAATCCATACATTTATTAGTGCACATAAATAAGTAATGAAGAAATATTGAGATGTTAATAAATCTCCTTTAACAATATTATGCTTGCGTATGCACGAGAGATAAATTGATTTGCATATCACATATATATATATATATATATATATATATATATATATATATATATATATGTATATATATACCCATTTCCTGTTTGCTCTTCCACTGAGCTCTGTGCATGTAAATTTCCTTTGATGCTTTCTAAACACGAACAAATATTAAAACTTTTAGATGCATCTGATGATAAAGTAATATTTGTATTTCGCCGTGACGCAACGCGAGTTGAGCAAGCAGTTACTTTTCCGTGCAGCCCGAACGCGGCTAAGATATTTACACTACAATGCCGAGGCACGGAAGAATTACTTCTAACATCTCCATCCACTAACATTTTAACAGTAATTTTAAAACGAATTAACTTAAGACCACAAATGGATAAATAAGAATAAGTACACCGTATTTATTTATAAAATGTGTTATACATTGCCGGCTCTCCGTTTTGTTACTGATAGTGAGCTATAAGCTTGTCTTAAACTAATTTATATCTACCTAAAGCTAAATCTTAACATTGGTTTAATCTAAGAAAATAAAAGAAAATGAATAGAATAAAGTAAACTAAACTGAAATAAAATGAATAAAATAAAATAGAGTATCATACTACAATTAAAGTAAAACAGGCAAATTAACAAATTAAATGAAAAGTGATAATGACATCCACCTTGGGACAGCTGTACTAATTTAACCAAGGGAGGAACACGGAAATCTTCCGTTATCCTTTAGCACACGGCGCTCGAGATGGATTGTGTGAGCCTTTCGCTACGTCAAAGCAAGTAACTAGAAAGGTCAAGACTTAATAAGTCAGGGGCTGAAGGCCAGAGGCTTATAGACTTGTAAAGTAACATAAGATAGATATAATTTGTGTAACCTCACTCCATAGGTAACGAGAAACCTAACCTATATTCGTGAGTTCTTCAATTTCCTCGTCACCGGACTATTTGCAGTATCGTGTACAAACCAAACATTGTACCTAAGGAGTGAGGTTACACAAATTATCTGAAGATTCTGAAGCAAAGGCAGTTTGGTATTAACCTAGAAAATTTAGATTGGAGAGGATAAATAAATTGAACGCCAGTAGGTAATTTTTAATCGAATCTACAATTACATGAGAATACTGAGGGGAAGTTAAAAAAAATAAGTACTGTATCCAATTCTAGTTAACTAAGTCAATGCAAACAAAACCATAGATACACACATTACCTACACTAGACTAGTCGGATAAAACCAGACAGTCAAGAATAGTCTAAAAACTTTATGGCCGGTCTTAGATTAGTTATTACGGGACTCTTACCACATTTTTTACTTACAAAAATACGCAGAATAAAAAATTTACATATGTGTAAAACAAAAACATGTGCTACAAGCATAAAAGAGTCGGAACACAGTCCGAATATATAAATATATTCAACCTTTTCGGAGCTATACAATAATTATTTAGTCTTTTTTGGACTAGGGCTGCTGACGCGTTTCGACATTTATCTCTCATCAGTGCAGCTTTGCTTTTATTAACAACAATATGTAAAACACTCACCTGAAACCCAGATGGTGATTAGGGGTTAGATATTTTTAATATTAACATTTTGTGAGAGAGGCATGAACTTAGCAGGTTATTAATTTAAATGATAAGATAGAATTGGTAAAACCAAACTACGTTGTAGATAATCATACAAACTTAAAATAGTCGGAACACAATGTCAAATTAAAAATATCTAACCCATAATCACTATGTGGGTTTCAGGTGAGTGTTTTACAAATAGTTATTAATAAAAGCAAAGCTGCACTGATGAGAGATAAATATCGAAACGCGTCTGCAGATGGCTGCTTACTTAAGTTATCGGAAAGACATGATCTTAAAAACAATGATAATTCTATGGTTTTTGTTGAGTGCCACGAACGTGGACTGAAAGCTATTAAATAAATGACAAATTTGTTTTGGTAGTCCTAAAAAGACTCAGTGATTGTTGTAGAGCTCTGGAAAGGTTGAATATATTTATATATTCAGGCTGTGTTCCGACTGTTTTTAGTTTGTATGATTATATATAACTTAGTATGGTTTTACCAATCATCTTAAAAGTTGAAAAATAGGGTAACTCTAGACTTTCCATGTCAGTACAGTTTAGTGACATTTCTAGTTACTCTTGTAATTATGTTAAATACAATCTTCAATAATCGACTTATTTGGAAATCGACTTATGTGGGAAATGATGGGATTTTTTTGTGCGGTAAGGGCCCCATGAGTGGGGCCATAAACAACTGCTAATTTCTTTAATGTAAGTCCAGCCCTGAAGAGATTAGAAAACAAGGCTAAATAGTCTGAACTTGAAAATCAAAACCGGAAAGCCTAAACGTGGCCTAGAGTTAACTAGTAATTTAATTATAATTGCATTTACTGCAGGGAGTAAATATGCCTTACCATCAACGTTTCAAAACAACAAACGAAAGGTATAGTCTAACAAATCTAATATGTTTTAATTGTTATAAATTTAATAGATCTGTTTATTTGCCTCTTAATTAAGTCTTAGTTAGATCTCGTTGATCTAACGAGAACAAAATAAAATGTTTTGAACACTTTTAAATCTATGTCAACGAGATTCAAGAATAAGGCCTCATATCAATCATACTTCGAAACTTTGTATTTTATGGGAAGTAGTAGGCAATACGTTAGATGGGAACAGGTAGACAACATGTAATACGTATATTAGTTGAAAGATTGTATTTGTACTAAATATTACCAATCTAAACATATTTGGAAATGGGAAACAAATTTCTTCCAAATTTCTAAATACCTATACAATGCTAATCGAAATATATACTAAATAATTAATCATACACACGTGATGCAAGAAACCAAAGAAAAAACTGCAAAAAGCATATACGTACAATTGCATACAGAATTTCATCCAACCTGCAAAAACATTGTATAATATATTTAATATACTATTATGTAATATTAGGCGTGCATGTATCCTCATATGCATGGAGAGAGCGTAAACCTCCCCGATTCGTAAATATAATTTACCTTTCGCGTCATTTCATTTGAAGCTGCGTTGGAATTTTATTACACCCTTGTCCCGGATTTTTTCTCCGCCTTTAATTTTCTTCGCGTTCTTTTCTATGCCGCTTCCTCGTTTATTTCGTTTCATAAAACTAGGTACATTTTATCATGTCTTCTAAATATACATTCTGGAAATGTTCGCATAGTCATGGTTTTGTAGTCACGTTGCAACATAACCGTTTTGTACTTTTACTTACAATGTTATACAACCATTCATTACCGTAAGAAAAATACAATGAAATATTTAAAACTAGTTTGTCTCATCTGTACAGGTTTGTCTGTCTAGACTTGTCCGTGTAGTCTTGTCTTTCTAGTCTTCTCTGTCCGGTCTTGTCTGACCATCTTGTCTGTCTAGTCTTGTTTGTCTAGCCTTGCAAATCTAGCAGTCTTTTTTGGGGAGAGACGTAGCAATGAGAGACGTCACCATCCGGTAAACTCGACAAGTGACCCACTTGAATTCCACTCATCCCAAAACTGCACCATGCATAACTTCAGGATGCCAGCGTCTCAAGTTCTGTCTATTTCAGTATCAACACTGCCTTACATCCCACTTCCACTCAAGGCGATTAGGGATTCAGGCACTTCTTTATGTACATTGTCTATTTCGTCCACTTGTTTTCCTCCTTCTTGTTCATAATATCCTTGATCATGTCGTCTGTGGTCTTCCAAGCCTCTTCCGACCTTAGCATTAACTAGACCACTCGCGTCTAGTTTTTCGTTAGTCATAGCTGTTCATTTGTCTCTCTCTGGGAAGGATCGCTAGGCAAAGATTGTGTATGAGTGAGATTAATTGAGTGATTTAAAAATAATCTTTATCAGTCGAAACTCGATAAGTAAACTCGTGATAATTGCCTAAATTTATATAACTGTGAATACCAAGTTACATAAAATTTTTACATATTATAAGAAAGGTTTTAACATAGTGAATTTATCAATTCAGTATATATTTCTTTTAATCTAATTCATAAAAATATAGCCTTATTGCAATATTGACTATATTCGATAAAAAGATTTTTTTTTAAATCATGGAAGAAAACACATTTTCTGCTGTTCTAGTTAAAAATCAATTAATTGCAGTGAAGGAGATTTGTTTACATCACTTTTTGTATGATACCTCGTAAATGATCGCCTTGAGCGTCTACGGCGTTTTCAGCACATTTTGCAGCATTTTCCATGGTTTTGGTCAACATTTCGGCCGAAATGGCAGATATTTCCTGGCAAATGTTGTTCTTCGGCTCTTATAGGGACCGTGGCTTGTTGATATAAACCTTTGATTTCGAATAGCCCCACAGAAAAAAATCTGCAGGAGTTAAATCTGGTGAATGCGACGGCCAGTCAAAATCAGCATTTTTCAAAATCAAACGGCCTGGGAACAGTGTCTTAAAAAAATCCATTCTAGCTTGAACAATGTGTGGTCGGGCGCCGTCTTGTTGAAACCAGACACTGATTTTTAACACTGCTGCTCTAAACAGGTCTATAGACGAGCAAACAAACCGCTCCCTCCAATTCTTCAACCGTCACCTTCCCGGGCTCCTCTTTCCTGATATTTTTCCCTCCATAATGAGTTGTAGTAATTCATAACGATTTTCTCGCATGACGTGGCCCAGATATTGAAGTTTTCTGGTTTTTATTGTTTTGGTGAGTTCAATACACGGAGTTTTTAATATTGCTTCATTTGTTTTCCTGTCGGTCCATGCTATTCTTAACATACGTCGGTATACCCATAATGCGAACGTTGGATTTTATCCGTATCTTGTTTTTTGAGCGTCCATGCCTCAATTCCGTATAGAAGGATTGTGAAGACGTAACATCTTACGAGTCTGATTCTGATTTCCATGTTTAGGTCTGTAGGTTACAAAATTTTTCAATTTCGTCAACGCTGTTGTCGCCATCTCTATTCGGGACCTTATCTCTTGTGTTTGTTTGTTTTTTTCATTTATTATGGTTCCCAGGTATTTATAAGAGACTCTTCTATATTGATGTTGTTTATTGTTAAATTCGCAATAATTGGTCTTTTGGAAACAATCATGAATTTCGTTATGTATTATTTCTTTTTTTTATGTTCATTGTATTAAGTCGTATTTTAGGCTGACGGTGTTTAAACGTTCTGTGATTCGTTGTAGGTCTGTGATATTATCAGCAATCATTATGGTGTCGTCGGCATATCGAATATTGTTTATGGGTTTTCCGTTGATTTTTATGCCAGTTGTTTCATCCTCTAATGTTTCTTCGAAGATAGCTTCGGAGTATAAGTTAAATAAAAGGGGCGATAGCATGCACCCCAGTGCTTGCTCCTTTTTGTATTTCGTCTTCTCTCGTTTCATTTTCCATATTTATTACCGCGTTTTGGTTCCAGTATAAGTTTTGTATGATTCGCACATCGTAATCATGAATTCCTTTACTTCTAAGTATCTGAATTAGCCGTTCATATTTGACTATATCCAACGCTTTCTCGTATTCAAATAGGCACACGAATACGTCTATGTTCATGTCTAAACATCTTTGTAATAGGATATTTATTCCAAACAGGGCGTCTCTAGTTCCTAGATCGTTAGTAAATACTAATTGCGTGTTGCTAATTTCTCTTTCTGCTTTTATACTTATTCGTTTGTGTATAATTTTCAAGATTTTAAGTGTGAGGCTCATGAGTCTTATAGACCTGTATTCAAAGCAGTCCTTCGCATAATGATTTTTCAGCATTCCTGTGAATGTCGATTTCAGCCATTCTCGAAGTATTTTGCTAGTTGTATATATCGTGTTGTATAGATCAATCAGTTGTTGTAAGTTATCTTCTTCGATTAATTAGATGATTTCGGTGAAAACCTCATCTGGTCCAGCTGCTTCGCCGTTTTTCGCGTTCTTAATTGCGTCTGCTTGCTCTGCTTTGTTGGATCTGAAAAGTTCTTTTAAATACTCTTCCCATCTCCTTATTTTAAGTTTGGAGTCAGAATGTTACCGCCTTTATCTTTCAATAGGCCACATTGCCTCTTTTTCCCAAGTCCTGTAAGCTCTTTGACTTTATTGTGCAATGTGAATGTATCGTAGTTTGCTTGCAGTGCTTTTATTTCATTGCACCTATCCGTCATGAATTTCTCCTTTGCTTCTCTGATCCTTTTTCTAATCTGTGTATGTATTTCTTTGTATTTTGAAATATCGTTGTTTTTATATTTACGGTGTGTGTCCATATATAGAAGGAAACCCAGCAAGAAAGAGACCGCTGGGGCGGCTGAGAATCAGATGGAAGGAAAACAAAGATCTACAGACTATGCAGGTATATGACTGGAAGGAGGCCATGTTGGACCGGGATTGATGGAGGCAAACATCGACCGATGGATGGATGCGTTAACGATTGTTAACACAGCCAAGACGCACAAAGGGTTGTAGTGCTACCCAGAAGAAGAAGAAGAAGCTAGTGTCCATAAGTCCGAGTATTTCTGATGTCATCCATTCTTTCTTTTTCTTTACTTGTCTGATATTAAGTTTGTTATTTGCTTTGTGCATTAGTTCTTTCTTGATCTTTGCCCACTTGACGTTTGCATCTCCATTTGTATCATTTGTTTCGGCTTGGATTTCGTGTAGTTTTTCCTTAATATCTTGTCTTATCTCCAATACAATGAGATTATCCTTTAGTAGTTCTCGATTTAATGTAGATATATTATTTTTCTTCTGAGTTCTTTTTAGTCATATATTAACCCTTTCACCGCCATTCCGGGAGATGTGACCTGGGGTCCTGAATTTATACAGCGCCGTCCCGGACGATGTAGCCCGGGTTTTTTTTTACTAGCGCCAACTAGTGATAAAACGCTGTGGTTATTTACAGTTTTAGAAATTTCAAAAAAATGTAGAAAAATTTCCGACTTTTCGTTTTTTAGAGGTTTTTTGAAAAAATCGCGCTGCGCAGACTACAGGTCGCGGAACTGCGAAATTCGCTGTCCGTATAGAAAAAAGATCAGGCTACACGCTAAAGGTGTCAGTTTTCTCGATAGACCACGACTTGGGGGTTTGCGGGCGTGTTGAAAAAAAGGCGAAAGATTTCAACGTCTTTGTACGTCCATAACTCGGCGCCACGCTGCCCGGCAGCGGCGCCGGTTACACTGCTGCAAAGCCAAATATTCAATCTAAAGAATTGCGCCGAAAAATCGCAAATCCGCCGCCGCAGGTTAAACGCAGACAGCGACAAGGTGCACTTTTGCAGTGCACCCTGCACATTTATGAGGATACTTCCGAATCAGGGGGCCCTACTGAAGTGAGAATCGGTTTTTTAGATTCCCGCATCTATTCTACGCTATTCGAACGCAAATTCTCGCCGATGACGCCCAAAGAAGCGGTTGCAGATTTTTTTTCGGCATTTTTTTTCGGAAGGGAGCGACGTAGAAAGCCGAGAGTGGTACCAAAATACATGTAGCAGCGGGCGGCAGCTCTCGGTTCCGCAAATATCGGATTCGGGGATGCGGTGAGGGGGACAAATGCAAAAAAATCGTGCAAAAAAGGGTGATGTTTATCGATGGCTCGGATTTTCGAGTCGCTGCGGCCACAATCAGCGAAACTGCAGCGGTTAGACTGACCGCACTTTCTGGCGAACGGGAGGCGATACGTTTCAGACGTCGCAGCGATGCGACGGCCACGTGCCGGCGTGTCAATTATGGGTACGAAAAGCCAAAAGACGATTCTATAATCCACTGAAAAATCCAGAACATGCACCTGGGAGCTACCTAAATATGGACGTTTTACTTTCGTCATTAGTTTCTTGCAATAGGGCGAGTTTAGGCGGGCGTCGCGACGGTTGCAAACGACGCAGCGCGATGCCGCTTACACTAAAAGATAAAACGTTCAATTCTCTGCGAGAATCGCGCAAAACCGTTACCGCAGAGTTTAAGTTGTTGATTATATGCGAGTTTTCCTGGATGTCCAAAAATGTCGTTTTTATGGCGTCGCGACAACATCTTCAGCGTAATCGGGATTAAACTCCCAAACAAACTATGCCCGTGTCCTATGTTCTAGTTCTATGCCCGATCGAACGGCGCCGGTCCCGTTCTGATCCGTCAATTGGTTTTCTTTTTCTCTTTAAATTATAAATAGAGAAGAGAGAGAAATTTTTCTCTTTAAACTGCAGCAGATTCGCAAAAACTCTCAATGATTGCAAAATCGACAAAAAAGTTGTATTTTCTCTTGCACCAGGTGAATGTTTCACGTCGCAGGACGGCGGGGTTGTACACCAGAAAAATGTACAATCCCATTTGCGCCGCTGCCGCCACCGTCGGTCCGTTTCCGAAAAAAACTCGATTTTCGCGGGGGGTTTGACCCTCTGGAGGGGCGTGACTGGATGGAGGACGAAAGCGGGCAATGCACAACGTGCAGACGGGTTGGACATAACATTCGCAGTTAGAGCATCGATGACGTGCGGTTTTTGAACATTTAAGATCTGACGCCTCCGGCGGGTTAAAAAAGCCGAATTTGACCTTTTCAAAGACCCACGCGGTCCGGTGCCCCAGGTGAAATTCGGGGAACGCCTCAAGCAGTCGTTTCAGAATTGATCGAAATTTGCGATTCCGTCCTGACCTGGCGATTCAGGCCGAACGCTTCCCCATACGGACCCCAAAAGTTAGATTTACAAAAATTTCCACATTTACGGAGGTCACGGCAAAGATGGCCAGGAAAAATGAAATTCAAGCAAGGATTCTGGTAGAAAATTTCGAGACGCGTCCTCCGACGCTACTCTCGTCGCTGTGCGACTCTTGTCGGCGACGTCATTCAGATTTTTCTGCGAATTGGGGTCCTCCGACTAAAACGGCCTCCGGGGTCTGAAAAAATCGAATCAATTTCTTTTAGCCAAAGAATAGACCAACGAACCCATGTATGGCGATTTTCGATAAGACTTCCGGATCGCGTAGTATAGGCCACCAAAAATGACAAATATTTTTGCAAAAAAAAGTGAGATTTTCGCACTTCCCAAAAAAATTAAGCAAAAATACCGAAAAGTAAGGTGACAGTCGAACGTGTAGTGACGTTCCGGACACACCGACACCGGAACCACGTCCGCGCGACGAAAACTGTCCGAGTAGTGAGTGAAAAAGTGAGAAATCTTGAAAAATCCACCCAGCCGGCCCCGGAGACGGCAGATGGGTGAAATTATTTTTAGAAAATAGTTGAATCTTTTGCAAGTCAGTTGTGTTAGATTTCGAATCGTTAAACGATTTATAAATATATTTTTTTTAATTTCCAAAAAATCATGTTTTTTGCCCCCTTATTTGTTCAGTCACTTTTGGTCAATAGTTGACCTATCTATTAAAAAGGGTTTGGTAAAACATAACTACTACTATTTTTTATAAATATTGGCGCTGTGTGGTATTCTTTATAATTGACATAGCAGTGAAAGGGTTAAGCTTTGCCACTATAGGGTTGTGGTCTGATCCAACATCCGCACCCGGATTTGTTTTTGCAGAAAGAATTAAATTTCTGTAGAGCTTATTAATTAGTATATAATCGATTTGGTTTCTGATTATTTTATTTTCGCTCTGTTTGGGAGTTGTCCATGCGTATAGTCTGCGTTCGTGTAGTTTGAAGTAAGTGTTAGCAATGATTAGTTGGTTAATTTGACATAATTCCACTAATCTTTCTCCTCTGTTATTAGTTTGGCCCAGTCCATATTGCTCTGTGCAATTATCAACACTTCTTTTGCCAACCTTCGCATTAGTCACCGAGTATAATTGTTATAACGTGCTTTTTCGTTATTCTTAACCCATCCTTCAGATCAGCGTCAAATTTTTCTGCTTCGTCATCTGTCTTATCTGCTGTTGGCGCATATATTTGGATGATGTTTACTGTACCTGCCTGCGATTCTAACTGTATGAGTATTATTCGTTCGTTGTATTGTATGACGTTTGTAACGGATTTATTTGTTTCTTTGGTTACTAGGATAGCTACTTCATACAAGTTTTGTGGATCTTTTGTTCCAGAATAATACATGATACCGTTGTTAGTTGCACATTGTACACTTCCTGGCCATCTGCCGTCTGCCACTCCTAAGATATCTAACTGTAATCTCCCCATTTCCATTACTACGTTATGCATCTTGCCGGATTGGAAGATGCTTCTCACATTCCACGTCGCTATTTTTCGTGTAGGTGTTAATTTTGGTCTTTTAGCTAATTTCAATACATTCCTCCCCGGAGATCTGCTTGGAGGAATATTAGCTCAGGAACATTTTGTATAGATTTTAGCCATTATGCCATTATAATATGTGTACTAGATTCCGCATCTACACGCCGTTGACCAGTTTGTCAGTTCATCCGCCTTTGGGAGTGACTCTCACTCCCGGGGCATGGAGTTGCCCAACCCCTGACAGCTCCTCCACCCGAAGCTGTTGGCTGGCAAGGGGGTGCTGTTTATACCGGCAACAACTCGGTCCACAGAGACTCAGTAGGGTGCACCACGTGCAGGTGAGGTTGTCAGTTGGGTCGGCATCGCCGTCACCCCTTACACCCCCATTCATACCATTCATACCAATTAATACCATTATCTGGCACAATTGGGATCAAAAAACGGTTATCATTGTCCGATAACGCACCTGACATACGGTTTCTGTTCGGCCATCATCATCTTCGAAAAAGTACGACCTGATGACCATATTAGCACAAAAACCGCACCAAACAGCAACTCTTAGGTCGTAGAGAAGCTCCTCGTGAATAATTTGAGGGTTTTCGGTGGCGTAGAAAAGGAAATTTTATTTGTTCACGGTTTCGTTTAACGTGAAATGCGCTCGTATATTTCCTTACTGAACCGATTGATTCGTTCAGTAGGCTTCGTTTAACTATCGAATAAGTGTTTATGCTCGAAAGAGGACGCTTTAAAATACATAGACACCACTGCATGCTATAATGTTATCCCTGCTGAAATGACTTCTGCATGAAGCCATAAAGGGCAGGTTGAGCAGAATGCGCAAAACTTGTTTCTGGAAATTATCGCGACGGACGGATTGACGTGGAGGCTTATGTACATGTCATTTCAATTGGCGCATTTTTCGCCAAAGCCGCGGTTCGCAGCGTTGCACAACAAGAACGCTGCATGCACGCTTAGTTTCGCTGCCGCTGTGTTTTGAAATGGCGATTACAGAGAAGTTGATTGAGAATTAAACAAAAATTCCTATAGTGTATGACCTGGATGATGAAACCTGTAAGAACATAAGGAAAAGGACAAAAGTTGTAAGCAGATAGGATTTGAATTGAAAGAAAATCTTAAAAAAATAATTTTGTTGATTTTATGAACCCGTGTTTTTCTTTTCTTTTATTTCTTAAATCAGTTTTAGGTGTTTCTAGGTGAAATTAATGACAAATAAAAAATAACAAACTGACCGATTTTCTTCTTCTAATATGGGCAATACTAATACTAGTACATAGCTTCTTCGTCTGAGGAAATCATGACTACTATACATGTAAAAATCGCGTATTGATGTGGGCATGGCCATTTCCGCTTAGCTAGCGAATTTTTCGCTGCGGAAATTTCTCGACGCAAACGCTCCGCGGCGGTCTGAAGGAACCTTTAATGTGCGTTCCATTTCCCCAGAATGTGATTCCAAACCTAAGGTGGGAGTGAAAGTTGGCATAGTAAACTAACCTCAAAATTGGTGGATCAACGTATTTGCAAAGGATTCTGATATCGTATACTGTCAGTAATTCATTGGTGCGGCTTACACAGTCCAGAGTATCGTCAAAATAAATCCTGTATGTCTAGTTTTGCTTGTTTTTCTAATCGTGTCTGTCTAGTATTGTCTGTTTAGTCTTATCTATCGTTTATTGTCTGTTTTGTCTTATCTACCTACTCTTTCCTCTCTAGTTTTGTCTGTCTAGTCTTGACTGTTCCTGTTATTAGTTATAACGAATAAAAACAAGTTAACTTAACAATAATTAGTAGACATAATTAAATAGAAAATAGAGTGGTAATTACTCTAAAATGAATTCATTTATTATCACTTGATTTAATAGGATATTGTTCTTACAACCTGATTTAATAGGATATAGTTGGAATTATTTCTTGTATAGGCTGTAATTCTAGATGAAATATTGTGAATTTAGCAGCTAGATATATTGTATATATTTCCGCAATATTTTATAAACAAAGTTGAAGTTTTGTTTGTTAAGTAAATATGTTAGTGTGTGTTAAATGTAAATATGCAAGGGTCTAACTTTCAGTAAAATATTTACATTTTAATTATTTAGGAGAGAATTATCCGAAACAAAACTTGAAATTTGCATTAGGAGCGTGATCTTAAAACTAAAACTCGCAAGACCTGAACTTAAAAAAAGCAATAACGAATACGCTAAGAGCGTTAAATAGTTTTAACGGATATTTTCTCATGTTTAAAAAACTAGTGGCAAGTATTGAATGCAGAAGCACTAGAATGCAACGTACCTACATTTAAGATCATTATTGTTATGGAATTCAAATGCAGATAGTTCGAAATTCATTTCGGTTATATTGCGGAGCAGATTCGGTTGTCCTGCGGTCAGGTCGGTTAAATTTTCCAAAAGTTTCAACGGCTTACAGTTCATATAGGATACCCAACCACCTTAATTAAAATTCACTCTACTACAAACTTTTTAACTGGATTCATGTAATCTTAGTTTTAAATCTAAAATTGGTTTAACTAAAACTTAACACTAACCTGATCAGCATAATCTTTGGTAAAACATTTTCCAATCGGGTGAGTTTACTTATTGGGTAAACTAATTTACTACTATTTAATCGATAAGCGTATTAAATTTTAAACAATTATTGTTTCAAAAAATTATTCTAGAAAAATAAATCAATGAAAAATACACGCTGGAATATAATATTTGCTTATTTAGTTTTACAAATATAAAACTCAAAATGCGACAGTAAACAAACGAAATACTTACATTAAACATAAAACATTGATTTATAAAAAATAACTTCTTATAAAAAGTCAATATCTCAAAAGTTAGGGATTGTATTAGGAATTGTAAATTTCTAATAAACAATTACGTTGCTCTAAAAACAAAGGTTTTATTTTAGTACTTACATACAAAGAATAATATTACTATAAATATCTAATCATACTTTCCTACCTAAAAACAAAGAAACGACATTCAAAGTCTATTAATAAAATTGTCAATTCCTTTTTATACAATTTTATAATAACCAAAAATATATGCTCAATCACGACGTGGTCTGTCAACTGCAAAAACATAAGCTGCTATCACGACCGTCTTGACTATCATTCCTCACAGCGCCTTCTAAGGTTGTTGTTTTACCGATAGAAGAAGAGCGCGGCATAAATATAATAATATATATAATTAATATATAATTAACAATATATTATTTTTATAAAATTCAAGGCGAGCAATCTTTTCTTTTAGTGCCGTGCAGATTCATGCATAGGCGTTCATCTTTTTCTTATCATACGTTTCTACTAATTGCAGCATACTGTAGTCTTTGGAGGTCTTTTATCCCCGTGCATTGACGGATATTTCACAGCAACGATATTTTTTTTCTGCCTATTCCTTTTTCCCTCCTTCAATTTTACCTTGGAGAATGAGGCGTTGGAAGAGGTAGCCTTCCCCGCGCAGTATGTGTCCGAGATAACCTGTTTCTCTTTTCTTGAAATTTTCGAAAAGCTCTTGTTCTGCTAGACCGACTCTTCGGAGAACGCCCTCATTTCCCACGTGATCGACCCAAGACACTTTCAACATTCGTTGCAAGATCCACATTTCGAAGGCTTTAATTTTGTTGATGATTTAAATTTTCAACGTCCATGCCTAAACACCGTACAAGAGAATAGGCCAGACATAGCATTTTACCATCCTATATATGAGGTTGAAATTCAAGTTCTGGTCAGTAAGAAATTTTCGAAGTCTTAGGAAAGTTGCTCTAGCCTGTTCGGTCCTGCATCTTATCTTTTGATCCGAATCCCACCTTCTGTTAGTCATGCATCCCAAGTATTTAAATTGTGTGACCTGTTCGATGTTCTCTATGTATTCGAGTGTATGGAATATCGTTCCTATTAACAATCATAAATTTGGTTTTTCTGATGTTGATTTTTAAACCCCGTCTCTGGCTTTCTTATAATATTAAGTCTTATTAGACTTTATATTATAGAACTACATTCCGTCTAGCTATAAGACAATGCAATAATACTTGATATTATAGAGCTACGAACAGCTTGAATATATTTATACACTCAAGCTACATTTTGTCTATAATAAGTGTATATGATTGTATCTATAATTAGTATGGTTTCACCGATATTAAGGTACATATTGAGACCTCATGTGTAGACCAATTGAATTAAATCTTGTAAGTTTATTCTTATTTGTTGGAAGATAACTCCGATAATCTGGCTTAATTTCTTAAATTCGTATAAAAAAAATTGTCCTTAAATATAGTATTTCTGTATTTTCTGCAAATATCGATCTTACTATTGTTAGACATTCGCCATTGTCTGGTCTTTAGATGCAGCAGGAACTGCAGTGGAATGCTTCAATGAGTAAATCGATTAGAAAAAAGCACGTGAAGCCTAGGAAAAAAATATTGAAAGAGGAAAATAAAAGGATGAGATTGATCGTCGAGAACGATAAAACGGTAGATAGTCATTAGCAAACTGGCCCTATTATTGCAGACGGAAATCCTACAACAGGAAATTACACTAACGACCCGACTATATTTAGGTGGCTGCATTGCATTTCCTGTAACTCCCTTGAGCGTAAAATCGTGCACGAATTTAATGTTTTCTTTGAAAATTATTTCAAAATGCAAAAATTATGTTTTATTTAAAAAAATACTTTAATAATAATAGTATTGCTATTTTAGAATTCTTCTTCTTGAAATAGTTAAAAATCTATTAGTTTATTAATAAAACTAGTAATGTATTAATGTATTTAAGTAGTAACTAAAGAATAAAGCAAAGACTATCAATATTGGATACAATACGGAACGAAAAAATGGAAGAATAAAGAATGTAGAGAATTAAGTTGACTACGCACACATTTACTAAACTTAGTAGACGAACCAAATCAACAGACAAGAAGAAAGAAAACAGATAAGACAAGACTGAGAAAATTGAAGAAATATTAAACAACGTTTACATACTATTTAGAAAAAAAAATGATGATAAAGCTGGAGCTGAAGGAGGCTATGTGGAATAATTGTACAATTAAAAATTAAATTATTGTATTAAAAATAACATTTTTTTATCCAGAAAATAATAAGATAAATGTTTGAGTTTGAGTTTTTAAATGTTTTGAACGACGGCTAAAAAACCTAACCTTGTTTCCAAAAGAAATTCATATTTAAAATCAAAAACACAATTTTAAGTTTTTGATCTTAACTTAAGTGATTACAGGATTTTATTTGAATATAAAGGGTTTCGATACAAGCAAAAATTTTCGATAAAAGCAAGAATAAGATTTTCTCCTAAAACTCATATTAAAAAAGTTTTCACTTTAGGAAACCGTATCATTTTACACATTGTATTTTAAGTTAAATTTTAATTAGATCGTATGAATTCAGATCAGATGTGGACTTCAGATTCCCTAAACATTGGAATACTAATAAAAATAACTGCTATAGAGAGACATCATAAACATTTAGCTTTTATTATATAAGAAACATATTATAAACATGCCCGTTATACCTAACTTAGCCATGTAGCATTTTTTATCCGAGATGTGAAAATCATATTTTAAAAATATTTTATTACCTAGGAGAGTAATGTAGTTCTCTTTATGAACCTGCTATTTGACAAATATTTTGCTACAAAAACCTGCTACTCTTATCCTCTCCGTCCAGTTTAAGTCATAATATTAATCACATAATTAATGATAAGATTACAATTTTATCAAATTTTAATACTAGCATAAACTTAATATTAGTTGTTTTTGTTAGAGGTTTGTTTTTCGACCTGGCAACACTATTTTTAGGGACAGTCAATTTGATAGGTGACAGCTGATTTCTGCTCAGTATGTTTTGCCATTTCATCGTGAATAGACTTACGCCAGAACAACGCTTGCAAATATTATTTCGAAAGTCGTAGTCCTGTTCGCGAAACTAACATTGCGCTGCGTCCATTTTACGGTTGACATAGTCCTCCCCCCGGAAAACCATGGATCGTTTTCACACTACGCATAGTCTGATTGATAATTTGCATTCGCAGAGACGTCCTGGAGATCGCACCAAAAAAGTTGTTGCAGCTGTGGAGCTTAGTTTTGAGGAGGACCTAAATGAGTCGATTCACCATCGTGCACAGCAATTGGAGCTATGTCTATCGACCTTATGGAAGATTTTGCGAAAATATCTCAATTTACGAGCTTTAACAATTCTCCGAACCGCAAGATGTCCCTGTATTTATTTTAAAATGTATATTTATCTATCCTTACATTCACCATTCACATCAGTGTAAAATCTCCCCGTACTATATTGTAACGCAGAGTTCTACCAGTGGGGGTGGAGCCTAGTCCACGACCGGAATTTCGTATTGCTTCACGGCCTTTACCTTTTTGCAAACACTTGTGCTCTAGCATTTTATTCTTCTCCGTCTTATTTGACCATTTCGAGTTGTTTCTTGTTTTATAAAGGACGACTCTTTTTTCAATAGTGTGCTCTATTAGCGGAATACCAGTTATGACGAGTATTGCATCTGTTGATATCTCTCCATATGCGCTGCAGACGCTTATTGCCATTTTTCGTTGATGAGCGAGACAAGTTAGCATTCTCTTTACGCTAGAGTTTTCCAAAGCGTTAGACCATAGAGGACTGCGATTCAAGCTGATAGAATGAACCACAGAAGCTTAGGGCCTTAGTTGTTTTGAGAGTCTTAGTCGTCACTTTTTGAATGTGTTCTTTAAGTAAAGACGTGTGTAGGGATTGCAATACGGTGTCATTTTCAATCCGGGATAATTGAACAATTTCTAGGATATTCGAATGGGTGTATTATATAGTTTCACACACACAGATTTATAATTAGACAATTACAGATCTAGTACTGTGTAAGTAATTAGTTAAATTTCTCAGATAGAATTTTATTGTTTAACTTTATTAAATCTTACATAAGCAACTTTACTTAATCTACTGAGGTCACTACAAGCACAAAAATTATCACAATAATTATAACTATTTAGTTTAATCAACTTGCTATAAATACCGTATTTGCCAGTATATAAGGCGCACCCTAATCTTTAACCTTCTTTTTGTGCACCTAGAGGCAATTTTTTTTTGAAAAAAGGTGCTTGTTATTCACCGGCAAATACGGAAATTATTTTAAGTATACATATTTATCAATTTTGGTTTTGAAAAATGGATCGTAGACAACAAATGGTGTTAATTGTGTCATCTCCACATCGACTTCCAATAGAGCTACAAATATGGCCAGCGGCCGTAAAGGCTCTTTCAGCTTCTACGCTTGTCAACTTTATTGTCAACAGATAATCATGAATAGCAGAGAAGTATTCTCCTCGAACACCTTCACTTTGAAATGCAGTCATTTCTTTTTTTAATACTTTATCAAAATCTTTCCCTTTTTTAGTATGAACGTATAGAGTCGCTTCTTGCTGAATTAATAATTGTAATTTTTCCTGTAACATCAAATCTTTTTTCAGGGATTATGAAAAGTTCTTCTCTACTATTTCCTCCACGTTTTCGTGGTTATTTCGAGTTATCATGTTGAATAACATTTTCTAAGATTATTTTTCATTGCTAATCGTAGAACTTCTTTCTTTGGCTTAGTTAATGTATGATCAGCTCGGATTATATCTTCATGATATTTCTTTGGATTCTGTAAGTATATTAATATTCCTGTTGCTACAGTGCGGCGTTCTTTAATCCTTGCACGCAGTGCTTCAGATAATTTAGTACTTAACGCTGTCTCAAAAGTAGGGAACTTCTCTAAAACAAACTTTAGTGTTGTTTCAGCAGTTAGCAGGGTCGAATCTCTTATAGATTGTGCCTCTACAGCTAATTTAAATGGCTGCAAAATGTCTATCAAGTATTTTATTTTCGACCATTTAAGGTCACTAAATTTTAAATATGATTGTATATGAATTAAATCTTTATCGATACACACTTTCAACTTATACAATCTTTCTATCATAGCTAGAAGACTATTCCAACGCGTGAAATCCACAATAGGGCTTAATTCTTTGCCTGCATCTTCTTTAACATACTTTTGCAGATACATATCGTATTTAGTAGGCAATCGTTTGAACAACTTCACCACTTTTCGCGCTTTTTGAAGAAGATCATTGTATTTAGGAATTACTTCAAGAACTCAAGAATGACTTCCTAGAAAGATAACGACGACGAAGATCCGTTATTGTTACTGTAACTCCTTGTTCTTCAACAGCATCATTCGTTGTGTCTTCGTCGTCTGTATCTGATTCATTAGATGTTGTTGCTAGGTGTTCTTTTTCCTTCTCATAATTATTTTGATATAATACATCGACCACGGCTAATTGTAACCCATGTGCGAAGCACAGTTGTTGGTAACATTTCATGAGCCTACCTACTTTGACCATGACACTTGCGCCGTCAGTACTCATGCCAATAATATCACTATCAGAATCAAGACCCAAGCTTTCTAAGCGATTTTTTATTAGACTGTTAATGTTTTCGGCCGTACATGAGCCATGTTTTCCAATCAAGCCCAGATAAAAGTATTTTTCTTTGTGGTGTACATTTAGGTTCAAATATCGGTAATTCTTTTGAGAAGTCCATTCGTCAAAACTCAAAGAGAATCTTTTTCCTTGTTTCTTAAGATATTCGAACTCAATTATCAAATCGGGTTTAACGGTATTTGCAAAATACGTAACTATAGATTTTATGGTCTTTGGTGAATTAGGAAGTTGAAATCCGCTTTTCGAAAACAAATATCTCAAATCTGGCGATGTACAAAATAAACTGAGGAGCACACCATTTTTGCAGACCATTCTCGAGATCATCTGTTTTATTAAGTTTTCTTTTTTAAAATAACTGTCAATTGTATAAGATTTTTTCTTGGGTATTTCTTCCTCACAAATAATATCAGCTGAACCAGTTTTTGTTGTGGATGCTTTAGGAAATGAATCAGAATTAGGACGTGTTAATTATTTATTTTCAGAACTTAGATCAATGCAATGTTTTGTTCTCAAATGTGTTTTTAAACCTGTATAAGAAACTTTACTGATTTTTAGTATGTTAGAGCACAAAATGCATTTCGCGATTGCAGAGTGGTCTTTTTGTGTATTTTTAAAATAATGCCATACAGTTTTCAAACTGTCCTCATGATAATTCTTCTCATTTTGCCTTGTTTTTGAAAGTGACATATTTTAAGACTACTGTTATAATAAACCAGTAAACTACGAGTAGTATCTGTAACAAAATACAAAACATACTTAATTACAATTTTCACGTAACTCCACTCAATTCATTTATATGGCTAATAATTTAGTTTAATCAATCTCACACTCATAAATGTAAACATAATTCGTTTTAAATTGCAAAAATACCTACTTACATTTCGACAAAACACTGCACAACACACATATAAGCCACAAAACACAACGCATGTTAATCGGTTAATAGTTTTAGTGCACTTTGGACCAAAAATACACTAATACTGAATTTTAGAAAAACCCTCATCATACCATTGAAATGATTTGCCCTTATGTAAATAAACAATCGGCGCTTCAGCGCTGTAATTTTCGAATTTACATTTATTATCGTGTGGTAAGCAAATAAAAATTGGTTTACCACACAATAAAGGGATGGGGTCCGGATCGGTAAAATAACATCGTACGCAACATAAACGAACTTAAAATAATTTGATAAATAAATTTACTTATACTCATGCAACGAGCGATTATTTTACCAAAAATTACTATCACCGGATCCGGTGACCGGTGACTGGTGATGCCGGATTACCAGAGCCGGTTTTCCGGATTGCATTCCCTAGACGTGTGCCAATAATGATACTTGGATATTTTATACATTTTTTCCGCATTATTGTCTCCTCCTTCGAATTAAATTGAGTACGTGCAATATTCCTTTCACTCGTAAGAGGGATAGTTTCTCTTTTATCTGCCGCTAACTTAAGCCTTTTTTTCTCCCACCCAAATTAGTTCATAAACTCCTCTATCCTTCCAGTCCATACAATGGCTAACTTGTCGGCAAAGCCTACGATTTGTACATCGTAGGATAGTCTTAGCCTCAGCACTCTATCGTATATATTTCATAGCGTATGGTCCATCACAAAACCCTGCGGTGCAACACTGGTTATCTCACATTCTGCAGACTCTCCGCCTGTTGTTACTTCTATTTTTTTTTTCATTAGACAACTAGCTGCCTATAAGACGCAAAAGATATGGATGAATTCTCTTTCATGCACCTCTCCCAATGGTGTCTTACCAGGCTGTTGAATTAAAAGCGTTTTAACATCTAATGTTATGAGCACACTTATCCTTTCTTCCTTTGAATAGCAGTTGACCAATTTCTTTTTAGTCTTGTCTAGTCTTTTCTAGTCTTGTCTAGACTTTTCTAGTCCTGTCTGGTCTTATCTGGTCTTGTCTGGTCATGTCTGGTCTTGTCTAGTCTTAACTGGTGTTGTATGGTCTTGCTTGGTCGTGTAGAGTCTTGTCTGGTCTTGCCTGGTCTTTCCTGGTCTTGTCTGATCTTGTCTGGTATTGCTTGGTCGTGTCTGATCTTGTCTGATCTTGTTTACTCTTGTTTAGTCTTGTCTGGTCTTCTCTGGTCTTGTCCGGTCTTGTCTGGTCTTGTCTCGTCTTGTCTCGTCTTGTCTAGACAGGTTTGTAAAACGTATGGTCTTAACGTATGGTCTATATGGTCTTGTCTGGTCTTGTCTGGTATTGCCTGGTCGTGCCTGGTCATCTCTGGTCTTGTCGAGTCTTGTCTGGTCTTGTTTGGTTTTGTCTGGTCTTGTCTGGTCGTGTCTGGTCTTTTCTGCTCTTGTCTAGTCTTGTCTAGACAGATTTGTAAAACGTTTTTGAAGTGTGAACAATTCGAGAGATTTGTCACGTGTGACAGGACTGTGAAGAGAGCAACATTTGCATGCGTCCACTTTGTTCCTAAATCAATTTAGTGCTAGATATAAAACGGTAGCAGGGGAAGTAGAAACTAAAAGATTCCTCCTATAGAAAATAACATATTTTATTGAGAATTTTCGCAAGCTAGGACGAGCGGCGAAAGGAAAATCTTTAAAACCACTTAAAAAGAAAATATTATAATCTGCCTACGGGTTACATGAAAATTGACATTGGCCAAAAACTTAAACTATCAAAACTAATATTTATTACAAATTGACAATATAAATTATGTCTACCAACTGGCGTATTTATTATATTTGAGGAAACAACACATTAAATGTATTTAAAAATATATTTTTATTATGAACTTCTTCAATAAATAAAATTTGGTTTATTGATTTGTATAAACACATAGGATTTCAACAGACAAACAAAATTGGTAAATATACTAGCTATAAAGATGAGTGAAGACTCAATGGACTAAAGAAACATTAATAGAGAAACAATGCTTTATAGAAAAGATCTTTTATTAGTAGGATATTAGTAAGTTGTTCTTTTAAATAGAAAATTGTTTGTATAGAACAAAATTCAATTAACAAAATAGTATTTGTAATTAGTATTTAATGGTGCAATTAAAATATTGCAGTGTTATTAAGCGTGGTGTCCCTATCCAATTTAGTAATGATAATAGAAGATGGGTTGGAAATATTTTGCCGAATGGCACTTGAATTGTAATTTCATATTAATTCCAAATTCAAGGGTTCGGCGGGAGGACGTGGAAACCGGGTAAAACTGAAGCCGAACAATTGTAATTTAATTGTGTATAAAGTTTGTAATATTGTAAGGTTTTTGCGGAAGAAGAAAATTGTCAGAGGGTGAATTGTCGAGTATCATTTCAGGGTTTTATGATAATTTGGAAATTAGTCGAGTGCTACTTAATGTTTGAACGCAAACACAGCGAAACTGATGATTATTTTTCTCCTTTTTTGTCGTTTTTTTTTCTCTTCTCGCGCTTTTCATTTCATCCCAGCCCGAGCGCTCTCTAACTTTCCTTTTAAACTATTGTGTTTCGCTCTAATTTGTTTCCGACAAGACAATATCAAATTTCAACGAGATTCACACTTACTATAGACTACAATTTCTACGAAATATTAATTATATAATATTACACATTTTATAAATACAAACAGACTTGTTCATTACATACAATTTGAACTTGTGTGCTATTTGAACTTATTTCTGTTGAATCCTGAATGTTTACACGTTTATGTCAGCTTTCTTCATTTAGTCTTGAATAGCCTGACCTCTGTGGTTTCGTTCCCTTACGTTGGTCAGTCTAATCAGAAGGTTTGACATTTATTAAAACACAACATACAGAAATAAATATGGTGGTCGATAACATATGTCGTCTATAAGCATTTTTTCGAGATGGCGTTGTATAAACCCATATTTGTTCTGCTTCTGTTTTCTGCCAAGCCCTTTTGTCGCATACTTTCTGTGAGATGATATTGTATATTATACTATCCATCACTTGCTACTGATTTTCGGACTCGAGCATGTACTGTAAGATTTGTGGTGTGATACGCCGTTGAATAATGTATCACTCACGGTTTGCAGAGGAATTTATTTACGTGTTACAAATGTAGAAGAGATAACAACACTTGTGAGGGCATGAGTGGAGCCGGACTCTCTGAACTGGACTCGTCTGGTCTAGTTGACTGACTGCTGGTTGAGTCTGGTTGACTGGGTCCACTGGCTGGACTGGTGTGACTGAGTCCACTGGCTGGACTGACTGGTCTTTCTTGGTTGGTTGCGCCTGTTGGTTGAACTGAACTGGAGTCGACTTGCTGACTGTCTTGCTTGACTGCTTGCGTCTGATTGTCTTGTTTATTCGGGGGTACAGGTATTTATACTATGGCAGGTATACTGGTCCCTCATTTGAAATATTTTTTTCTCGGGAATTCTCGGAAAAAACATCTTGTCGTAATTTTCCCGGGGATTACACTATTGACCCTGATAAAATATTTTGCGAAATTCGTCCGAAAATACCTGGGTAATCCCCGTAATGCCTTCGTAAAACTAAAAATACAAATATTTCTTAATCTGGTCGAGGTTTACATTACCGACGCTAATAAAATATTGTCGGAAATTGTCGGAAAATATTTAGGTAATTATTGTAATGCCCTCGTAAACTAAGAAATGAAAATCGAATTGAACGGCTGGAACGGCTCGTTGCCGCTACATCATCCCCTTGCCAGTGATAACGCTATGTAACGTTTGTTGACGTCTAGTAGATGGTTGAGTTCG
This sequence comes from Phosphuga atrata, assembly GCA_944588485.1. Taxonomy (NCBI): domain Eukaryota; kingdom Metazoa; phylum Arthropoda; class Insecta; order Coleoptera; family Silphidae; genus Phosphuga; species Phosphuga atrata. The sequence goes on along the minus strand of OX155896.1, from coordinate 7,454,261 downwards.
TTACTGTAGACGTTGTTTGGTAGACGGTTTAAGTCGTTACCGTAGACGTTGTTTGTTGTTGTAAGTTTGTTGCAAGGCGTCCTCATGGACCTGGTTTGCTTATAGGCGGTTTCCTAAGCAAAACCAGCTTGCACATATCAGTCGCTGTTGCGGCATTTGCTCGTTGGCGTCTGGAAGACGGTTGATGTCGTTACCGTAGACGTTGTTTGTTGTTGCAGACGTCGTCGTAGACGGTTGAAGACGTCATCGTAGACGTTGTTCTTGCAAGTTTGTTGCAAAGCGTCCTGGCAGACGATTGAAGTCGTGATCGTAGGCGTTGTTGTTTGTTGCAGGGCGGAAGCGGCATCATGAGGCGTACGAGAGGCGGTGTTCGGACCTTGTACTTGCTTGGCTGTGTGAGTCCATTGGCAGGACTTCACTAACATTGACTCGTGCTGACGGGAGCTGCAGATTCTGATCTGGGGTAGACTGTGTGGTCTGAACTCCTTCTGACTGTGTGGTGTTCAGTTTCGCGTGTAAGGTTTCCTTGGCACAGATGCAGGGTGTACTTCAACGATGCGGCAGATTTCAGGTGCATTTGGTTCCATATTTTAAAGCGTAGTTTTCTCTTTTCGATCAAGACGACCAATTTGTAGATGAACGGATTCCTCTTTGTCGATCACGCCGAGGTCACCAATTTGTTGGGTAATCGAATTCCTTTCGTCGATCAAGTCGTTGTCACCAATATGTGGGTGACCCAATTCCTCTGGTCGATCACGTCGGGGTCACCAGGTATTTATATTATTTCCAGGTATACTGGTCCCTCATCTGGCGGTGATTATTTTTCTATTTTCGGCTATTTGTCGCTCTGGTGATTACCGATTCTCGGGAAAAACATCTTGTCGTAATTTCCCTGGGGATTGCACCACTGACCCTAATAAAATATTTTCCGAAATTCGTCCAAAAATACCTGGGTAATCCCCGTAATGCCTTCGTAAAACTAAAATACAAATATTTCTTAATCTGGTCGAGGTTTACATTACCGACGCTAATAAAATATTTTCGGAAATTGTCGGAAAATATTTGGGTAATTATTGTAATGCCCTCATAAACTAAAAATGGAACGGCTCATTGCTGCTACAGATTGTTGCTGGATGGCCCCCATTTTTTATTTTTTCGCGCTCCACATACCACCCGTTTCACTCGAAGATGGTGTGAGCAACCCCGTCCTCTCCTCTCCGCAGTATTCGCAGAGACTGTCTGTTGCTTTACCAATTCTATGGAGGTAATCCCTATGGCACCCGTGTCCACTAAGTACCTGGGCTACATAATAGTTCACTTCGCCGTGTTTCCTCGTCGAACAAATTTTCACATCCCTAATTAATTTTTTTGTTCATTGTCCGTTTGTTGTTGTCCCAGGTTTTTTGCCATTCTTCGTATGTTTTAGATTTTGCCGCTTTTTTTCTTTCAATCCTTGTCCGTTTGTCGTCGTTTCGTTGTGTCGTGTATATTTCTAATCTGTCACGTGCCATTAATTCAATTGAAATAATTCCAGCGATCACTTCTTCGAGCCGCATCTCTGGACACTGTTCGGTACGCGCGACACATCCTCAATGCTAGCTTCCGCTGTACCGATGGCAGCCTATCTCTTAAGGTTTTTGTATTCATTGCCTTTGCCCATATCGGGGTTCAATATAGCATAGCAGAGTGGACAACCGAGCACAAAAGTCTCCGCTTACTACTTCTGGGTCCCCGTACATATGGCATAAGTCTCTCCAGTGCTTCGGCCGTGTTTAGTTTAGCTTTGTCACAAGCTTTACTAATATGCTGCTTGAAAGATATGCTCTTGTCGATTACAACGCCTAGATATCTTAAATAAGCTTTTGGGGTGATTGTAAGGTTCCTTATTTCGAAATAAATTGGCTTTATATGCCCCTTGTCCGTCAGAAGTGCAACCTCCGTTTTCTCAGGGGCCAACTGCAGTTGTTTCCCTTATATCCACTAATCCATTATTTTTATAGCTTTATTTGTTTTAGACTCTAATTCCTTTTCCCTTTTCCCACAAACCACGAGCGCAAGGCCGTCCGCGAAACCGAAAATCTCTACCCCTAATAACCTAACCTAACCTAATCTTATACAATGTTGCACATTGAAGGGCATTACTAAGCCCTGTGGAACATCGCTGTAGACCTCGCGCTACACTAATTTATTGCCTCCTTCCATATATCCAATAAATATACCCCTATTTCCATATACCCCTTCCAATAATTTTCCTCTCAGACAGGTAGCTGAGTATCATACGTAATAGGTATGTGGGGAAACATCGTGATATCGTCTCGTCGAGAATGTTTTGGCAACAAACCCAATTAAATACGTTGCGTCAAGTGTTACCAGGGCACAGATTGTTCTGTTTCTACGTGTGCCAGCCCTAGCTTCCTCTGCAGTTTCAATGACCTTCTTAATGGCGTCTTGGATTTTCCTTCTCTGAATCCATATTGCTTTTCAGAGAATCCCAGTCCCAGTTCAAAGCGCGCTTTTGACCCGGTCTACCAACAGTTGCTCAAGCAGTTTACCTGGGACGTCTAGTAGACAAAGTGGCCTGTACGAAGAAACTTCATCTTATCTCCTTTTCGCAGGAGGACTAGTTTAGCCTTTTTCCATTGTGCCGAAAAGTTGCCTCCTTTTAATAGGTTGTTCATTACTCCAAGAACATACTCGGGAGCATTTGTGACAACAATTTTTAGTACCTATGGTGGAATTCTGTCTGGTCCTGGGGCTCTGCCGCTATTGAGGGGCTCACAAACCATTTTAAGTTCGTCTTGTGTGAATTGTACTATCTCCGTTACTAGAGGCTGCTTCCATCTTTGTTCTTGATAGATGGGAAATAGTTTGTCAACCAACTCTTCTATTTTTTCTAGGGGTATTTTCGTAATTGGGTGTCTGATTTTCAGGTTTCTGGTGGCTATTGCATAAGCATCGCCCTAGGTGTCATCGTCAATTTTCCTGCACAGTGTTTCCTTTTTGCTTTGTTTATTGCTCTGTTGAGAGCTTTTTTAGTTTGAGAATATGCAGCTCTGAGCTGTTTTTCGGTACATGGAGCTAGGTTTTTCTTGTCTTTCCTTTAAAGTTGCCGTCTCGTGGAAACACATACTTTCCAATACATACTTTCCTTAGGTTGGCAATATCTTCATTCCACCAATATATTTGTCGTTTCCTGGTAGCATTTCTTTTTATTTGTAGCGTCGCATTACACACTCTAGTGATCATAGATACCATTTCCCTGCTGTGTTTTCAGAGGTTTTTGCTACTTCCATTTCTAATTGACGGATTAGCTTATCCTCCTTCAGGGATTTGGTTGACCATCCCTTATATGTCGTTTGCAGGTTTACGCAGTTTTTACTTTTGCTCTGCAGGTTATAGAAGATGTATCTATGATCACTAAGTGTTTCTCTGTCCAGTACTTGCCAGTTGTTAAACCTTGTCAATAAGTCGGTCCGTGGTAAAAGTGAGGTCTATGATAGACTTCGACTCTCTTCGTTAGAAGGTAGGAGTGTCACCAGCATTTTGTATAAGTAAATCCAGTTCATCTTGCCAGTCCATGACCAGGTCAACTCTTACATCCATTGCTGGACATCATCCCTAGTAAGGAGATTTGGCGTTGAAGTCGTCTGCAATCAATAATGGATTCTTTTGAGCTGTTACACTATCTCTTATTTCAGTCAATGATATTTCAAACTGTTGGAGGCTACTGTTAGGAGAGAAATAACAGCTATATATCATGTAGTTTTCTAACTCGATCCACACAAAGCCTGTCCCCTTTCCACTATCATGAACATACACGTTTTTGTTTATAATTTTGATTACTTCCTGTTCGGTTCACTAATAAGTATGATGTCGATATCCAGATCAACGGCTGTGTAGTTTAGGGGGTCATGCGCTGATCGGCACCGCATCGACTATTTAAGTATCGACTTGCCTCCGATAGCGCCTTTTGGAATGATGGACACCTTCCCGTATCCGGCCAGTGGCCACTCACTTCACAGATGGGGCAATACTCCTCCTCCGCATCTCATGCCCGCATCTGCGGCATAGTTTTTGCCTGCCCAGTCCATTACATTGCTTGACAAAGTGTCCTGTTTGCCAGCATCTGTAGCATTTAAGGACAGTTACTCGCTCCTGGATCCTGCACTGTACCATACCTATTTTTATTCTAACCCTTTCTACTAGAGTTTCAGCTAGTGACTTGGGAATCGCGACTGTTGCGATTTGGTTTTCACCATGTGCTGGTCTTAGGTTCTTAACCCTAATTTCAGAGTTTTCATCATCGAAGTGCTCTGTTACTGCTCGTATTATATCCTCAGGTGTTGTTACTGCATCTAAGTACTTTATGTGAAGTATAACTTCTGCAGACTTTAGTCGTACTTCAGCGGTCGGGCACTTTCTTGCAATGTCCTCTCTTAGCCTTTGTGCATTGCTTTTTGGTTTCGCGTGCATTCTGTTTCTTAACGTTTTGGTGGCTTTTATCCAATCCTCCTCACTGGAGGTTATTACTTCTGAGATGTTGTTTCTTGTTTAAAATAGCGCTAGTATCCATTGCGTGCTGTTTCTCTGCGTGCTGTTTCTCTGCGTGCCATCTGGGTCTGTGAAACAGAGTATGTTCAGGTCCGTCATTGTTGTCGGGACAGTTCCAACATCCTGTATTCTACCTTTTTCTTATTTTCTTCAGGTATGTACCAAGGGCGCCATAAACTATCATTGCTGTGGTTATGTAATGGTCTACGTCGCCCAATATGAAGGTTTTAGTCCAGACTTTTTTTAAGCCATTAAGTATTCCCTCGCTTTCTTTTTGTTGGCCGTTGCTTTATCGCGCAGTTGGCAGCTTTCGGACACGAGTATTTATATGGAAGAGATCCCGGCGATAGCTAGTACAGCCTCTGCAGAAACAGGTTCTGTATGCTGCCGTTATTCCTATAGCCATTCTTCTATTAACTACGTTATGGTTGTATATTATCGCGCTTGCCTATCCTGGAGCTCCATAGAGTATAATGGAGGAGACTACGGAAGCTAGGATTTTTCGCTCTTTTGTTGCGGTGCCTTTAACGTTCGGCATTATCTGAACGAGAACATGAAGGGTGTTTGTGGCTTTTGTACTAGTATTCTTTCTAAGTTCCAAAATTTTTGTGTCCTTGTGCTAGTGGAGACCCAGATATTTCAACTAGTTCTTGAATTTTATTATTTTCCCATTTATTGTAATTTCTGGCTTGTTGAATTTCCTGCGGCCTGCGAGCAGAACCATTTCAGTCTCAGTTTGATACTCATGTCATTAAGACACTCCGTTGTGGTGATTAGCGCGTGTTCTATATTTTCTTTTATGTCTTCGCTACCCCTTGCTGATACGACTAGAGCAAGATCACCTGCGTATGCTACCGTAGTCACACTGTTTTTCATTTTTAATTTCACAATTTGATCGTACAATACGTTACCCAAAAGTACCGATTCTTGTGGTCCCCGCTATTTTGCTTATAAAATAAAATTTTAAGCGAAGCGCGATCCACTTTCGTTCATAACTTTTTCCCAACTTCGTACTGCTGCCTTTTCGACTTCAGTCCATACACATTTTCTGCAATTCGCCACCCAATGCTGCCACATCTCCTCACCTTCTCCACATTCTCGGCACGTTCTATCACATACAGCCATCCAAAAGCTCCTAGCCCTTTCTTCACTTCCGCATCTAAAACGAGTAATAGTCGCCTGTGAGACTTCGGGATTGAGGAGATATTCTAGGCATTTTTTTGCATCAAAATTTCAACTTGCATTCTACGTTGCTGCTTAACTGGCGACTTTGTTGGTGTTTGTTTCCTGAAGAGCAATATACCAAGGGGTAGACCTCTCTAGCTGAAGAATCCTCTTGATATATTGCAGTTGTACCTTTTCTATGTTCACCTCCTCTTTTACTCCCCAGATTTCCGCCCTGTACATCAGGATACTTCGCACTTCCTCCGCCTTCCAAATCACCATTTTCGCCCTATAATTCTCTCTAAAATAAACTCTCCACACATTCCAGAACCTATTAGCCGGTATCCGTGCTTTTTTAACTATACATCGAATATGCACTCTGCACGAACCATTCTGCTGGAACAGAAAACCTAGATATTTAAAACTGTTAACCTGTTCTTCATTCTTTCCCATTTAAAATTCTCTCTCTTTGGTTCCTTTCTCTTCCGGAATAACATTCACTTCGTTTTTTATGCCTTCACCTTTAACTTGCGCTTCTTAAAAAACCTTTCCTGTCGTGTTAATACCTCTTTCATTTCCGTATACGCACTGGCTAGAACAACGACGTCGTCAGCGTGGGCTAGACTCCAGACTTTCCTAGTCCCTATTAGGACGCCTCCAGCTTGACCCATACTTAACATCCTTTCGAGATCTGCTGTATATAGATTGAATAGTAATGGACTTAGGGAACACCCTTGTTTTAGCCTTTTCACAACCTCGAACCTTTTAGATGTAGCCTCACCAACTTTCACTCTGCACCATGTTCCCTCATACAAAAGTTATACTTTCTCGCAACTGACGCGATAAACCTTTTGTACTCATATACTCCCACACTTTTTCCTGTACTACAGAGTCATAGGCTGCTTTTAAGTCGATAAACACTGCGTACAATTTTCCCTTTGGTTTCTTCAGTTCTTCTTGAACAATATAGTTTAGTGTGTACAGATATTCTGTAGGACCACGACCAAGCTCCGCCACGACCAAGTTGACCAAGCTCCGCCACTTCGACCATTCCTTCTATAGTCGCCAGGTTTTCTTGATATCTTCTGACAACCTCTTCATTCCATAACACTGTCTGTTTGACGATTTTCTTGTTATTTTTACAGTGTTTTTTTCACCTCTTCTAACAACCTAATTTCTAATGGTAGATGGCCCGGGTCAAGTCTCTCACCTAATTTAAACTTGTCAATACTCCGTACTGCCGCTTCATTGGCGATCCCGTAGTCAATAACCGAACCACCCAAATTGGTTATTTTTGTTTATTTTTTTATTAATTGGCGAGAATGGAGTCTTAGCTATCGAGTTATTTTTGAAGAATTGATTTATTGAGGGCCTCTAATAGTTTACCCATAGAGTTTATGAGGCAGATCGGTCTGTAGGTCTTTCCATATTGTGCTTTTCTTTTTGCGTTTCTAGATGAGTACTATAATGGAATCTTCCAAATTTCCCTTCTAGCAAGCATTTGTTTAAAACATATATAAACCATTTCCGCTTCTTTCTTGGACATGGCTCTAACTAGTTCTGGTATTATATTATCAGGACCTCGTTTTTTTTTGTCTTAATTCGTGCAGCCGCGGCGATCTTTCTATCACTTCTAGTGTAGGATTATTTACTGGGACATTACTAGTTGTCCACTCCATGTCAGGGTGGCTGGGGAATAAATTATTTACTTGGAAGGTTGCTTCTTCTTCTGATAGGATGGCTCGTGTTCATAGTTTCAGTTTCCGGGTTACTATTTTAAACGTCTTCTCCCATATGGTATTAGGTTATCCCGAAAGTCCTTTCGTTTTTTTGTTATTAAAATAAATTAAAAACTTTTATGCACAGAATAACTTTTATTCAAGAAAGTAGTTTCCAAGAAAGTAGTTTTTGATCAATGACCTTTTACCATGTTTCAGTTAATTTTAAAGTTTTTAGTTAAAGTTTTTATAATTTGTCTTCTTCTTGTTTAAAAGTTTTGCCACTGAGTGAGTTCTGAAGACTCCGAAATAGATGGAAATCTGATGGTGCAAGGTCTAGCTTCCCATCCGAGCTCCAGAAATTTCTGCCGAGTCACCAAAGATGTGTGTAGTCTAGCGTTGTCATGATGGAACAATACACCTTTTCGATTTACCAATTCAAAAGCTTTTTTACAAAGTCTATATTTTTTATATGTCGATGTTAGGTTCTTTTAAGTACGTTTAAGCTCTCCATGAGTTCCCTTACTGTTATTTGGCGGTTGGTCTTGATTGTGGCTTTAATTTCCTCATCAATGTTGACTTGTGGTCGCCCCGAACGTGGCTTATCTTGTGCCGAGAAATCTCCAGAACGGAATTTTGTAAACCAGTGCTGACAAGTGCGTTTTGATAGTCACCATACACGGTACATATTCTTTTTTGTGCTTCGGTCGCGTTTGTGCCCTCCCGAAACAAGAAGGACAAAATGTGACGAAAATGTTCATTTTCGTGCTCCATGTCGATTAGGCGCTTAGCGAGGAAAAAGGCAAAATACTTGTTTATATTAAATAATAGTCAGAAAGCTTACCATTCGATTAATACCAAATTTATTTGTGTGAGGTTATGGGCATCTTAGTAATACTTGCGTAAGGTTACAGGTCAAATATACGCAAGGACGTTCGGAACAACCAATATTTACGAATTTTAAACCTAAAAATATTTTTTTAAATATAATTACAATTTTTCTTTTTTAATTATGCACGAAAGGGTTAAAAGTTTTAGATTTCAATATATTTTTTTAGTTAGTAAATTAAGTATATTATTTGTCATGATAAAATGCATAATAGTTTTGACAGAATAGCCTTATGTCCAGTTGATAAAAAAGATGCTAATGATAGAGCTTAATTGATCCTATCTGAATATCATATATCATAACTTGATTATTGTAAAATCCAATTGTGAAATATTTAGTAAACTAAATTGACATTTTTGTTTTGCGTAAATCTTGTACATAAAATATTATATTATAAATCTAATTTTGTGGACATGTTCGAGAGGAATTACGGATAGATTAAATTATGAGCAACCTCTTAGATCTAGTTTAAACAAGGGAGTGTGCGGTTAAAACTAATTCTCCGGCAAAACCAAAGTAAGAAACTTTGAGAATCCATTAGATATCTTTCAGAAAACGATGACTGTGTCCGTAGTAGAGCTGAATTAGTATCAACTAACATACATACACATGCACAATGTTTTGACACATTGTAACTATTAATTGTCATTATAGAACCTACAACATTCCCAATAAATATTTTAGAATCTCACCGAAAATCTGTCTTCCTTCTTACAGAAACGTCTTAACTGTACAAGAAAACACTGCTCGATAGACCTGGTTAGACAAACAAGACTGACTTTTGTTTATTTGCAAGAAAATACTGTACAGAATAAGTTAACCATTCTGGAGAGATCTTCAGACTTCCAGCGTCGCCCCGGAACAGCCATCAAGCATTACTTCGAGGAGAGCCTTCACATATTTTGTTTTACGCAATCAATCTTTCAGGGATTTCCTTCTTTGTTCTTCTGCCTCCTATCCTCTCATAATCGTCTGCACGGAGCAGTGCTGCCACGTTTTCTTTCGTCACTGGCACTTGGCATTTATTGTGGGCAAAAGTTCTTATCTGATCCCACATCGGGCATTGGAACAGAGTATCTTCTGGAGAATCCTCCACATCAGCTCCGCAATACCAGCATTCATCGGTCTCACTCTTCCCAATTCACTTCAGATATGTGGTGAACACGCCATGTTCAGTTAATGCTTGGGTTAAATGGTAGTCCAAGTCACCTCACTTCCTATTGCTCCACTTGTAAATATCTTTAATAAAGGTTTTTGTCTACCCTGTAAACTCCATTTTGTTATCATTCAACATTATTTCTCTTGCTTCCAGTTTTGCTAACCTCCCTCTCTCGTGGATACAAATTCTTTCTTGGACGCGTAGCTTATTAGGTGGTATTCCTGCAATTGCAAATACGGCTATGGTCCTATAGGCCGCAGCTACACGTATTGCTAACATTCTATTAATACTCTCCAGCATTCCGTTGTAGTGTCTGCGCCCATATAAGCGCCCCGTATAAAAGTGTAGAAGAGACTACATGCTCTAGTATTCTACGCATCCTTGATCTTAGCCCTCCAATATTTGGCATAAATCTTGCTAAAGTCATCAGAGTAGTGTTAGCCTTCTCGCATGTTTTCTTAATATGTGTGGTCATTCTAATGTCTTTGTCCATGTGTATCCCCATATATTTAAGAGATTTTACGCTCTGAACCAGCGTTCCTTCTACTTCAGTTGTTGAGGCTGCGCATCTTGTAACACCCAGCTGAGAGGACAAACTGTTTTTTAAGGGCGAGCTTGACACCCGTTTTCCTCAATTCCTGGCTAATTTTGTTAATAGCATGTCCCACGCGTTCTTCCAGGATCTGTGGTGTCCGAGCAGATACCACAACGGCAAGGTCGTCTGCACATGCTACCAGTGTTACATTGATTGTATAAAGGTTTTTTTATACATCCTGAAATTATAAGTGATATTTGAACATATTTGAATAATATTTTATAGTTACTATAAAAGCATCGTGAATGCACAATGTAGGCAACCGGTTAGAAAGCATGACATACTTCTGACATATTTACACTGTATATAATAATACGAATGGTATTATGGTATATTATTCATATACATACCGTAGTGTATGATGGTAATAATTTTCGTTGTACGGATTCTGATGAAAACAGCGCGAATCAGTATTTGGATTATTATACTGTGAGCACTTGTACATGGATATACACCAATAGGTGCGCATTATTTGTAGAATGTATACAATTGCATGTGAGATTTGTTGTCTCTTTCCTACAATGCGTAAAAAGCATCTAAACGTTCGTGCAGTGAATGTAGAGTTAGAAAATTGAAGTGTTGCCAAACGGCAACACGATGCATTTAAGGGTTAACACAGGTCACACCATTGTTTGAATTTCCAGTTCTTGTAAAGGAAGTCTAGAATGATAATGTGGAGTATGTGGTCATGCATTATCCTCCATTCACAAAAAAATTGGGCCTATTCCATATGTCCCAGTGACAAAATGTTCTCCTAACACAATGCCAACTTAGAGATTAGCGTTGAGATTTCCTGGAATTACTATAAAGTCGGTTCTACTGTCGATACTAATCCCACCTCAAATCATAACTGAACCACCTCTAAATCTTTTAGACTTCCTGGACAGTAGCAACTGCGTAACGTTCTCCTGGGGGTCTGTAAACACGTACTCGGCCATCGCAACGAGTAATACGGAACCTTGATTCATCCGCGATGAGCACAGCCTTCGAAGTTGTCATGCGACATGTTCAAGAGCAAAATTCAATCTTGCTATTCAGTGGCGTCGTGTCAAAGAGGTATTTCGGATGGGTCGCCTTGCCCTCAAATTTGATTCTCTCATCCTGTTCGTCATTGTCTGGTCTGATAATTACTAGGCCTTTCGCCGTAGAAACTCTATTTCGAAGACTCAAAATCAGTAATTATCGGTCTTTATTTTGAGTTGTTTTCCTTTAACGATCTTGCCCACCGCGCCTGATTAGGGCTTCACACAACGATAATAATAATTGTTTCAAAGTCGGGGTAGACTTCTCTTTAAAAGAAACAGTTTATGACTCTGATTCCTGGCCGGAAGGTATACGTTATGAAAGGCTAAATTTTAATCGGTTAGATAGAAAAAGGGTTGGAGGTAACCACCTTATACAATTCGCTGCGGAAAATGAGTTGACCATTATAAACACTGCCTTTAAACATCATCCAATGAGACTCTGGACTTGGATATCACCTAATGGTCTACATAAAAATCAAATGGACTACATAATGATCCGAGAAAGATGGAGAAGTTCGATTTCCAATGCTCACACACTACCAGGAGCAGACTGTCTCACGGATCATCAACTCCTGATTTGTAGTCTAAAGTTAAAGTTTAAAGCGCAATTCAATCAAAAACAGCAATTCAAGACGATTACAAATTCAAGACAAGGAGTCGTTTTAGAAAATACTACAGGACAAAAACAACAATGGTCCTCTAACGCAAATAAATCGTCTGAAGTTCTGTGGCAAAAAGCAAAGACGCTAATAGTAGTCTCTGTAGACCAGTCACAACCAAAACCGTCCAACGTCAAAAAACAACACTGGATGTCAAATGGTACTTGAGAATTAGTTGAAGAACGCAGAATATTAAATGCCGAAGGAAGAAGCATTCAAGAACTAAACAATTACGGAGCCAAAATTCAAACAGCTTGTCGAAGAGACCGTAATCTAACTCTAAAATACATCTGTACGGAAGTGAAACAACATATTGAAAAATATGAGACTAGGGATTTGTATATGAATATAAAGACTATAACCAGACAGTCTAAACCAAAGACCTGCACTATAAAAAACTCCGCAGGTATTGTGGTGACGGAGATTAAGGAGATTGCAGATGCTTGGTAAGGGCCGCTATAAATCATCTCAAAAACGGTAAAGCAGTGGGCACTGATGAGATACCCATAGAGGTTATCAAAAGGTCAAGGAACTCGGGAGCAGACACTCATCTTAAGACAAAACATCGAAAAGGCCCGAGAGTTTAATAAAAAGCTGTACATCTGCTTTATCGACTTTAGCAAAGCCTTCGACACCGTTGTCTGGTCCAAATTATGGGAAGTACTGCTGGAGATGGGCGTTCCGAGCCATTTAGTAAATCTGATCGAGAGTCTCTATAAGGACGTCACAGCATGTGTGCGCATGGAAGGAGTAGACTCTGAATCACCGAATACACCGTATTCGGTGCGTATTGTACTATATATATATATATATATATATATATATATATATATATATATATATATATATGTATATATATATATATATATATATATATATATGCGTATTGTTCTAGAGAAATGGGATAAAGTTGTATCGATCGTAGGTATGAAGATATCTAATTTGAGGTATGCTGACGATACAACGCTTCTTTCTAGCTTCATGCAAGGACGATATCAGTAACATGCTGCGGATACTCGAAACCACTAGCGTAGAGTTTGGACTCGCCTTGAACCGCCAATAAACAAAGATGATGATAGTTAAATAGATAGAGCCAATGAAAGCAATCCAGATACTTCACCCATTGCCAACTGTGAGGTTTTCGGCAGCTACATTTACTTGGGCTCCACTATCACCAATAGCGGGGGATGTGACCTCGAGATTAAACGACGTTGCGCCGTTACACGGTCCGCTGCGCAAAGGCTAGACAAGATATGAACAGACCACCGAAACACGAAAAATACCAAAATACGCCTTATGATTAGCCTGTTTTTTTCCGATAGAAGAAATCCGATAGATGGTTTTTCCGATGAAGGATCGACGCAAAATCGACGCCCTAGAAATGTGGTCTTGGAGGCACATGCTGGGAATCAGCTGCACCGAATTAAAAATTGACCAGCGTATCTCGTCGCTTGTTCAGTTACGAATTCTCAGATTCTTTGGACACGTTACCCGCAAAAGTGACTCAATGGAGCGGCTGGTGATTCAGGGCAGAGTGGAAGGTAGCAGACCTCGTGGCCGAACACCAACTCGAAGAACAGACACCAATCTGTCACTGAGACTCCTGTGGCAGAATGCGCGTGCCATGCGACCAACAAGAATCTATGGAGAAGATTGGCGAAGGCAGCCGTGAAAAAAGCAGACGACTCCCCATGACCACGACTACTCTATCAAGAGTGAACGATTCAGAAGAAGATAGAAGTCGCTAAACAAATTTTGTACAGGGAAATCCTCATGGACCAGTAAGTTAAATAAACATGTTTTGAAGAATAATATTAATACCAGTACCCGGACGGGACAAATAAACATTAACAGCCAGTCAATTGGAAATTCTGTATACAGAATCGAGTATATGCTAAGTAAAAACCACGAATGTCAGTTTCTGGTAGTGACCTAGCATTGGAAAAGCTAGATTAAATCAAAATGATTAAAATTAAAAACCTTCACTTAGCATCTTGTTTTGGCCGATCGGAACAAAAACATGGTGGAGTAGCTGTTTATTGTAAGCGAGGAATTAGTTTTAAAATCAGGGAGGATATAAACTCCTGGACCGAAAGTTCCGTTTTTGAATGTGCGGCGATTGAGACGGAATTGAATAAAAACGTTATCATCATAATTGGAATATACAACTCTGATTGACTTTAACCATTTCTTAGATAAACTGCACGATATCTTAGACAAATTACAGAAAGAAGGAAACAATGTATGATTGCGGGCGATTTCAATGTGGACATTTTAAAGAATTTTAACAATAGTAGAGACTTCATAGCCAGCCCTTTTTTGACAGCTTCAACATGGTCCCGACTTTCAAAGAAAAGAGCCACACCACCTGCAATTCTTGTTTATATAACATCGTTATTTGCAAATGGTTAAACTACTCAATACATACATTAAACTTCTTCATATCCGACCACCTTGCCCAATATATTAATTTTAAATCGGAGAAAATCCCAATAACATATAAAACAATTAGACCATATAATCGATTTCAATGAAGCTTTACAAAACGAATCGTGGAATTAAGTTTTTACCTCGCAAAACTGTGAAGTAGATATCCCATTGTTGTATCCATGTGATGTAGTATATCCCATTGTTTATTGAAACATTTAGAAACACATGTTTCCCATTAAAGACTGTCAAAAATACAGTGAAGAAGAAAATGATATTCTTAAATGAAACTTTTGATAAAATGAGGAAACGAATTGAGTTATACTGTATACTGGCTTAGACTAATCCAGCACTGAAAAAAAACGTAATATATTAATACGCCGATTTAAAGGGTTATTACGACAAGAAAAGAAGAGATACTATGAATATGGGATTATGGAGGGCGGAAATATAGTAAAATCGTCATGGAAGGCAGTTGCCGAAATCTCACAGCTTAAAACTAAATCGAGCGATGCACTTATATCTCAAATCCACAACCACAATTCCTTTAATAGTTTTTTTTTTTGCGGAAAAGCCGAAGGAAATGACAGCTCATTTGGAAGATCTTAGGGTCAATGATAATATTACCAACAAAAGTCAGACACTATTCCCATATCCTACTAACCAAATAGACCTTGACAACGTAATAAAAAATGGAAGAAACACCAGAAGTGCGGGCTTCAATGAATTACCGAGGTGGTTAATAAAACTAGTTGCGGCCGAAATTATTGATCTGCTGGTACAAATCATTAATAATTGTTTCCAGGAAGGAATTTTCCTCAAGTCACTGAAGTTTTCTAAAATCATACCAGCATTTAAAAAAGGAGATAGAGATCAACTCATAAATTACAGACCCATCAGTGTTCAATCTTCTTTCTCAATCATAATAGAAAAAATAATTTTTAAAAGAATTGTGACTTTTAATAGGAATACAATACCGTAAATAGTCGACAACACGGATTCTTAAAAGGACGCAGCACGGATACTGCATGTTTTCAATTCCTTAAAGAAGCTATACAACAAATCGAAGGAGACAATTTTCCATGTGGGATGCTTTTAGATTTATCGATAGCGTACGATACTGTGAACCATACTATTTCAGAATTAAAGCTGCAAAAATATGGAATTCGTAGGATAGCCTCGAAATGAATCTCCTCTTATCTATCTAATAGGCACTAAGTAGTTTGTTGCCTATTATAACTAATCGTGCCCTATTACAACTAATATGGAAATACCGCAAGGCAGCATCCTTGGACGGCTTCTGTACACCTTGTATATCAATAATCTTCCAGAGGTACCGCTAAGCAATATTAAGGAAATGGTCATTTATGACGACAGCAGTTTAATGTTAGTTAATAGATCGGTGGAGGACATTGTGCCTAACATCAAAATGACCATCAGCACTCTAACAACGTGGTTCATTGGAAATAGGCTACTTCTACACCAAGACAAGACCAATAAAATGTTGTTCGAAACTAAAAGAGATACTAAAAGTTACCCCTCCGAAATTGCTTTGGAAAATTGCACTCTAAATATACAACAGGGAGCTAAACTCATCGACTTACACATCGACGACACTCTCGACTGGTCAACTCACATTTTAAAACTCGCGAAAAAAATAAATAAGGGAGTGTATGCTTTTAGGATTCTTAAACGATATTTGAATCCAAACATTTAAAGGTGGTGTATTACGCAAATCTGCATAGGCACATAGGCATGTGGCTCAAATATAAATGACGTATTTAAGACTCAAAAAACCGCTCTCAGAATAATATATAACTCACAATATTCTGAATCATGTAGAGGGACATTAAGAATTCCGAACATTCTAACGGTGACATGCACTTATATATACGAATCGCTAATTTTCTTATTTAAGAAAAAACACCTTTTCGAAGAATATAAAGTCAATCACATCAGAGACACCAGAAATAATAATTTTATCTACAGTATTCCGGCACACAAGTTAACAATGACAAAAAAGATCCCACCATACAGTAATATTATAGTTATTTAACAGCCTTCCACAGCATTTAAGACGAGTCACTAATCTAAAGGACTTCAAGAAGTAACTCCATGTTATCCTCATAAATATGGAACCTTATTTACTACAAGAATTCTACAGCAAAATTATTTCGAACCATTACAAATAATAGTTCAGGACACATTTCATTTAACTGATCGAATGCAACTAATTTTGTTTTTGTACTGTGCAAATTGGTTATGTTTAAATAATGAAATAAATTGTTTGATTTGATTTGATTTTGATATTTTTCTCGTCTCGTCTGGTATCGTAAAAGCCAAACGAACTCTCGCCCTATCTCGTCTCGTGTGGATCCCTACGCCTGGTATATTAACCTGTATCCAGGTAAATGTTCCACAATCGCTGCATAACAGACGGGCTTACGTTGAAGTTTCTTGAAGGCTTTCGCCATTTTCAATTAATGTTATAGTACGAACAACTTCCACTTCGTTGAGATGCCTCATTTGCACTTAACTCAAGTCAAACTGTCAGTTGCAAACATTTTCGTATGTATATTGATCTGAACCAGGCCTTCCTAGCTCTTTGAAGCGAATTTAGCATACATTATAGCACACTTTAGTTTTGGTAATTCTTGAAAATTATTACGGATACTCCGGAAGCATGCAATACTGATAGTTCCCTATGTGTCAATTAAAATAATTAAATAGAGGGTCTTTTAGATGTTCTTAATTTTATTTGCATGTAATTTCCCGTTTGACTTGTATGGAGGCACAAATTATTGACCCGCTAATTGTTTTGAGCAGTGTATAGGAAATATAAGAAAATTGAGACGCATACAATTCCATATGGAATGGAAAGAGGAAATTCTTACGGCTTAGCTACTACTTTATGTAAATAATTTCACAATTTGTATACAATATTCATATTCTATTCCAGGTTTTATGGTATCGTGACACTATGCAACTGGACACAACAGAACGGAGGATAATGGAATCTCGTGGCTCCAGACACACCCTTGTTATACGTAAAGTACATCGTTCCGATTTTGGAAACTACACGTGCGTCGCAGATAATCAACTTGGTAAAACTAGAAAAAGCGTACAACTCACAGGTAAATACTCTTACAATCTCAACTTGGATTTCTTAAATTTAATGAAGAGGAGGGTTGCGACCGATACTACGTGAAAAAAATTAAAATGTACTGTATTTTGATATATAACGGTGAAATTATACAATATTTTTATTTGTGGTAAAAACTTAATAATTTTTTCAATTTAGCGTATGTATGGATTACCACTTAGTAACGGTTGCAACCAAGCTATTCATTTAATTAAAAAAATGCCGATACAATCGACATTAGGAATAATAAATTTCTTCTAGACTAAGGATGAACTATGGCCGTAGAAGAAGAAATTATTTATTTAAAGAACTAGTCAGACAGACAGTCATTAGACAGAGACAACTAGATAAACGGGAGTAGACAGACAAGACTAGGCAGACAAAACTAGACTGATAGGACTAGAAAAGAATAGAGAGATACAACTAATAAACTGGACAAACAAGGCAATAAAGGACACACAATATTAGTCTCATAAGACTAGACAGTCAAAATTAGACGGACAAGGCATATAACTAAAGATGGAGAAGACTAGACGCACAAAACTAAACTGACAAGACTAGACGGACAAGGAAGGCTACATGGACAAGATTAGACAAGACAGACAAAACAGTACGGTTTTCCTATGGCTATAAATAAACCTACCAAATAATTTCAAACGATAAATACAAAAAAAATTGAAAAAAAGTTATATGAATTCATAAATAATATCGACCGTTAGGCCCACAACATAGAGAGTAGGGAAAGATGATATATACTGAAGACACATATTTAATATATTGAACACTACTTCCGATGACCTTGGCCACTTTCTGTGAACTTGACCACTTCCGGTCCCCCGCCCACGCACTCGCGTGAAGTACCTATCCGTTTCGACAAATACCTTACAACCCTTCACATGAAATATTATGATTCCCTCATAATCCCCAATTGATGTGCTACCGTTAACCTACCGACTACCGTTAACCCATTAATGATGGCTAGGTTGTCTCAGCTTTTAATCAACTTTAATCGGCTTTTAATCAGCTTCAATCAGCTCTTAATCAACAATAATCAGCCTAGACATTCACCGAAGTGGTCGCCGTCACCGGAAGTGGTGAAGGTCACCGGAAGTGGTGAGTGAGTTAAGGTCAGAGGGGGAGGTGGGTCCAGAACATATCATCTTTCCCTACTATAGAGGAATATTTTGTAGAGCTCAAATCGTAATAAGGAATGTAGGGACTCATTATTGACAAGATGAGTTGCACAGGTTCGGGTTTTTCCTAAACCGTTTTATGGCCCAGACCGTTTTTATGAGCGGGCTGGAGCCGATCAAACAATACCGATTTTTCCTCCCTCTTACTTGGCGTCAGCACCAATAGGAAGGAAGAACGAACAACCAATCGGGACAACGGAAAACCTCTCCCACCAAAGTTACCAGAGAGAAGATGCGTTTGACCGAGGGATAAAAGGACGGGACGGGAGTGACAAAGGGACAGTTTTTAGAAACAACTTCGAGAGACAACTTCGAAACAACATCCACACACAACTTCCAGCAGAACATCAGTGAACACAACTCCCAGCAGAACATCAGAGACAACTTCCACAACTCACATCAAAACCGGCACGCGTCACGTGACGCGCAATGAAAAGTTACATCGTCTCCGGGTTTGTTATTTTCCTTTTCTCCACACACTACCCCGTCACCAAAGTGGTGACCCCGACGTGATCTACATATTTTACAGGTGACGGTGGTAGCAACGTGCGCCAAGACACTCGCGACAAGCTATGGCGAATAACCACTCCAACGGGGCGCGAGTGAGACTGCCCGCATTTCTACCAGAGGACCCGGACCTCTGGTTCCAACTAACTGATTGGGCATTGAAAAACGCTGGTGTCACTACCAGTACCGAGAAGTTCGAATACATCGGTCCGTCGCTCGAGCCGCGGTACGCTAAGGAGATCCGCGACCTACTTCTCGACCCACCAAAGGAAGCCGACGACCCGTATCAGAAGCTGAAGGACGAACTTATCAGGAGACTCGGAAAAACACAGCAACAACGGACACGGCAGTTGTTGGAGCGCGAGGACATCGGCGACCGAACTCCGTCACAATTTTTGCGACATCTGCAGCTACTTGCCGGCGAACACGGGGCCCAGGACATCACCAAGGCCCTCTGGATGGACCGCCTCAACCCGGTCGTGCGGGCCTGCCTAGCGACGCAGCAAGAAAACACCTCCCTCGACGAGTTGGCCAGGATCGCGGACAACGTTTTGGACTCGATCGGGACCCTACAGCCGCGAAACCAGATATCCGCAGTGTCATCTTCCCTCGAGTCGAAGATCTTAGAGCAATTGGCCGGCCTCCAACGACAATTGGCGGAGGTGCAGATAGACAACCGACGGGAAATCTCGGCCATTAGGTCAGAGCTCCAGCAAGCGCGCCGCAGCCGTTCAATCAGTCGAGACCGCTCGGATCGGTCACCGTCGAACCGCAACCGCTCAGGTTCTCGCCTTCCGGTCCAGTACGACGGAATGTGCTGGTACCATTACACGTTCGGTGACAGTGCGCGCAAATGCAGGCCTCCGTGCGAGTTAAACGCCGTCTTCACCGCGCGTTCGGGAAACTAAGCGGATCATCGCTTATGGCGGCAAGCGATGACTGCCCAAACGTACGCCGCTTGTTCGTGCCAGATCGCATTAGCGGCACGAAATTTCTGATAGACACTGGTTCGGATCTGTGTATTTTTCCCCGTAAACTTGTGCGTGGTCGCCGGACAAAGACGAACTACGAACTTTCCGCAGCAAACAACACGCCGATTGCGACGTACGGCTCAGTGACAATGACATTGGATTTCGGATTGAGACGCGACTTCACGTGGAACCTTGTGATCGCGGACGTAACACGCGCGATTATTGGCGCCGATTTCCTGGCTCACTACGGCCTGCTGGTAGACATGCGAAACAAACATCTCGTAGATAGGCTGACGCAAGTCAAGACGACCGGAAATAGGCCGAGTTCGGGTAACATCGCAAGTGTCAAAATCGTCATCGGAAATTCTGAATATCACGAGCTTTTGCAGCGCTACCCAGAAATCACGCGACCCGACGGAGCATGCAAGGCACCAACAGTGAAACACAGCACCGTCCACCACATACACACGACGCCCGGACCACCTGAAGCCGCAAGACCACGTCGACTTGCCCCGGACCGACTGTTGAACGCCAGAAAGGAGTTCGAGTCCATGCTGCGGTTCGGCATTTGCCGCCCATCTAAGAGCAGTTGGGCTTCACCTTTGCACATGGTGCCAAAGAAAGGCGACGAATGGCGTCCCTGTGGTGATTATCGGGCCCTCAACGCACGCACCATCCCGGATCGTTACCCGGTGCGCCACATCAAAGACTTCGCGCAGACGCTCAATGGGAAGAAGATCTTCACCTCGATCGATTTGGTAAGGGCATATCACCAAATTCCAGTCGCGGAAGAAGACGTTCCTAAAACGGCCATTACCACACCATTTGGATTATTCGAGTTTCCATCCATGACCTTCGGGTTGCGAAACGCCGCGCAAACGTTCCAGCGGTTCATCGACGAAGTCCTCCGCGGTTTGGATTTCTGCTACGCTTACATTACACGACATCTTGGTGGCATCATCGTCCGAAGAGGAGCATCGTGGTCATCTGCAAATCCTGTTCGAACGCTTGCAGCAGTTTGGTGTCGTGATCAACCCCAACAAGTGCTGTTTCGGCGCGGCAACCATACAGTTTCTAGGGTACCGCGTCTCCGAGAGAGGAACAGAACCGCTTCCCGAAAAAGTCGCCGCGATCCGAGAATATGAGAAGCCGAAGACTGCCAAAGGACTACGGCAGTTCCTGGGGATGCTCAATTTTTATCGAAGGTTTCTACCCAGGGCTGCTAAAACACAGGCGAACATCAACGACCTCCTCAAAGGTAACATCAAGGGGAGCACGCCGATTCAGTGGAACAACGGAGCCGAGGCAGCCTTCATGCAGTGCAAGGAGGAACTGGCCACCGCAGCACTCTTGGCGCATCCTCGACCCGGCGCAGACCTGTCTCTGGTGTGCGACGCGTCGGACTACAGCATAGGCGCAGTCCTTCAACAACGAGTCGACGATCACTGGGAGCCGCTTGGATTCTTTTCAAAGAAGCTTAGTAGCTCCGAGAATAAATATAGCGCATACGATCGGGAGCTCCTAGCGATTTACTGTGCAGTTCAGCATTTCAGGCATATGGTCGAGGGCCGTCCGTTTACCATCCTCACGGACCACAAGCCGCTAATTTTCGCCTTCCGCCAGAGATCCGACAAATGCTCGCCACGCCAATTCCGTCACCTGGACTTGATTAGCCAATTTACAACCGACATCAGGCACATCGCGGGGCAAGACAACGTCGTCGCCGACGCTCTATCCAGGGTCGACGAGATCACTGTTCCAATGGACTTCGAGGCTCTGGCGACATCGCAGCAACAAGATCAGGAACTTCAAGGACTCTTGCAGGATGACAGCTCCGAGCTGGACTTGCGACAAATCCGCATTCCGGGTTCAGACGCCGCGATCTTCTGCGACGTCAAAACACCCACTGCCAGGCCTTTTCTCACGACGCCGTTCCGCAGGGGAGCCTTCGACGCCATCCACGGGCTGTCTCATCCTGGGATCAGGGCAACAACGAAAATGATGACACAGCGCTACGTTTGGCCCTCCATCAACGTGAACTGTCGCACCTGGGCACGAGCTTGTATCCAGTGTCAGCAATCCAAGGTCACCAGTCATGTATCCGCTCCAGTCGGCTCATTTGCAGCACCTTCCCGCCGGTTCGAGCACGTTCATCTGGACCTGATCATCATGCCGTACTCGCAGGGATACAGGTACTGCCTAACCTGCGTTGATCGTTTCTCGCGATGGCCGGAGGCAATCCCTCTACAGGACCAGGAAGCCGAAACCGTTGCCCGCGCTTTCTACAACAGCTGGGTTGCACGTTTTGGTACACCTCTCCGGATCACCACCGACCAAGGCAGGCAGTTCGAGTCCCACCTGTTCCGCTGCCTCAACCAACTCCTAGGGACGACGCACCTGCACACAACGGCGTACCACCCAGCGGCCAATGGCATGGTCGAACGTTTTCATCGGCAGCTAAAAGGCTCCATCAAGTGCTTGCAGGCTACTCGGTGGACTGAAACGCTCCCAACGGTGCTACTTGGCATACGTGCAGCTTGGAAGGACGACCTACAGGCGACAACAGCCGAGAGGGTCTACGGTCAGCCCCTTCGCCTTCCCGGAGAATTCCTGGTATCCCGGGCGATCCGAGAGGTCGACAACTCCGCTGAATTCGTGAAGGAACTTCGTCAACGCTTCGAGACACTCCGTCCAGTCAGTGGGTCCAGGCACGGTGAGCGCAGAATCTTCGTCTTTAAGGATCTCGTCACTGCTACCCACGTTTTTGTGCGCCACGACGCACCAAACGGACCTCTCCAACTGCCGTATGATGGTCCGTACAAAGTAATTTCTCGCACTGACAAGGTTTTCATTCTCTTGATGCGGGGAAGACACGTACCAGTTACGATCGATAGACTCAACCCTGCGTACATCATCGACGAGAACATCGAAAAACCAGAGCTGGAGAGCGACTCCGATGACGACCCTCCGGACGACGCGGGCGGAACCCAAGCTCCCATGCAACCAGCACCAGCACCATCGCTTGCACCCCAACCTGTGACTCCCAACACCGACCCAGGCCTCCGAACAAGATCAGGACGCCGCGTTAGATTCACCGAATTTTACCAGGCCGGTTTGAGATAAACCCTGTAACTTTGTAAATTATGCACTTGTATCGTTAATCACTAGCAGGGGGGTCCTGTAGGGACTCATTATTGACAAGATGAGTTGCACAGGTTCGGGTTTTTCTTAAACCGTTTTATGGCCCAGACCGTTTTATAAGCGGGCTGGAGCTGATCAAACAAAGCCGATAGGTTCGGGTTTTTCTTAATCGTTTTATGGCCCAGACCGTTTTTATGAGCGGGCTGGAGCCGATCAAACAATACCGATTTTTCCTCCCTCTTACTTGGCGTCAGCACCAATAGGAGGGAAGAACGAACAACCAATCGGGACAACGGAAAACCTCTCCCACCAAAGTTACCAGAGAGAAGATGCGTTTGACCGAGGGATAAAAGGACGGGACGGGAGTGACAAAGGGACAGTTTTTAGAAACAACTTCGAGAGACAACTTCGAAACAACATCCAGACACAACTTCCAGCAGAACATCAGTGAACACAACTCCCAGCAGAACATCAGAGACAACTTCCACAACTCGCATCAAAACCGGCACGCGTCACGTGACGCGCAATAAAAAATTACATCGTCTCCGGGTTTGTTATTTTCCTTTTCTCCACACACTACCCCGTCACCAAAGGAATATGCATAAATTTTATATTTTAGTTTAATTCACTTTTTACTTCGTTTTAGCATAGTAGAAAATATAAATACTGTTGAAAGTGTTTCAATTAATTTTAAAATAATATATCGAATACCGATTAAATATTTACCAATAAAACCTGTTTGAACGCACCCATTTTTCGCGCGCTTTGAATGGCAATTTGAATCACAGGACATGTTCAGAGTTGTTTACTATTTGCATAGGGAGTTATTAAATGATGGGAAAAGCTAAAAAAACATTTTATACAAGTTGTCTAGTACCGGAATGCGAAAGCACTATTATATATACACCAAATAACGCGCTTTTTTTAACGGTGTAAGATTATGAGAAGAAATTATATAACTCCAATATCGCATTTACCATCTTCAATATCGATTGGTCATATACTTCGTCAGGTATCTGCACACGATTGGACCTTTGCTATTTTCACTATTTATTAATGATTTACATTCGACATCTATCAATTCACCCCACATAGTGATTCATTATGTGGACGACACAAACTTATTAATACTAAATAAGACATGGATGATATTACTACGAATGTAAATAATGTCATTGAATCTTTGACGTCATGGTTTGGGTCTAGTAGATTAATATTAAACAAAGAGAAAATACAGTCAATAATTTATAAGACTAAGCGCAATTCATTATTGTAAATATACAACGAACGTGTGTTGGTTCAAAAGTCTGTTAGGTTGCTTGTTATTCATTTGGACCAGTCTGTAGACTGGACCAGTCATATAACCAGGTGGGCACAGTTAATCGAAAAGTTAACTTCGTTAATCGTTAAATGGTTAATAGAAAAGTTAACTTCGTGAATCGTTAAAGCTTTAATATTTCGAAAATTTAAACGCTAGTTAAAGTTAAAAGTTATCTATCAAAAACGTATACTGCTTTTGGTACCTTTTGGGATGCGATACATTGATAAATAAAACAAAGACAAGTAGATAGATTAATTGATTTAATTATTACAAGCGACAGAAGAAACTTGAAGATAGATTGCGTCAAGTAATCTTTTAACAGGTTAAGGTGAAAACAAAAACAAATCGCTTCTACTGCTAATTCTATCTGCACCAACATCAGAAGAATTCTGAAACGGTTTTCTTTTTCCCACGAGTTGACTCTGCTTTTACTTTTTCTCCAAACAGCACATAATTGGATGCATGCGTCTTTTTCACATGTTGTTTAAGATTATATCATGCAAGCCTTTATTGCAGAAACTTTAGGCAAACACAATTTGCATTCATAAATCATCTTCAGCTCTCTAAGTTTTGATTGGAATATAAAGTAATTATAGAATTAAAAGAAAACAACGAGATAATTGATAATCCAAGTACGATAGCAACCATGTTCAACAACTGCTACAAAACTGCCCCGGAATTGGTTGCCACAAAGATTAAAGAGATGACCAGAAGTGATGCGCACATGCAGCAGAACTACAACAGCATGTACCTACAAGATTTTACTCCACAGCAAATGATGTCAATAATACAGAAATTAAAAAACAAAAGATGTAGCGGACCTGACGATTTACCATGTAATTTGATTAAACAATTTGCTACGGAATTAGTCGAACCAATAACAGACATAGTTAATTGCTCTTTTGAAACAGAGACGTATCCGGATATTTTAAAAATGTCTTCTATAATTCCGATCTTCAAAAAAGGAGATAGAAACAATATTTAGACCAATAGACCAGTGGCTCTTATCTCAGTTTTAGGCAAAATAATTGAATATTGCATGGAAGATAGACTCACACCATTTCTTGAAAAATACAAACTGATTCCGCCTCAACAACATGGCTTTCGCAAAAACAAATCTACCATCACAGCTTGTTAAGAACTCTATGAAAAGATAACATCGGAAGTGGATCGTGGAAATTGCCCACTAGTTATATTCTGCGACCTAAGTAAGGCTTTCGACTACGTGTCCCACTCCAAGCTCTTAGGTAAACTGCATACGTATGGAGTACGAGGAAAAGCTGGGAAATGGTTTCATTCATACTTCCATAGCCGAAAACAATATGTAAGAATTGGACAGAGTAGATCGCAGATACTGCCAACTTCCGTTGTAGTGCCACAGAGGAGTGTACTAGCCCCTATATTATTTTCGTTATATACCTCTGACCTAATCTATTATATTGGAGAAGAGCGAATCACACTGTATGCTGACGATGCTAGCTAGATGCTGCTAAATGCAGCGTGAAAGCAGTCAGGTAATTTCAAATTTATATAAATGGTTCTCTGCCAATAACTCATACCTAAGCGGTGACAAAACGAGGTATATAAGATTTCAAACCATCAGAAGGCAACCAACTGACGATATTAATCTAAGAATCGAAAATACCAACATTCAAAGAACAGGATGTCTGAAATTTCTAGGTATATTTTTGGATGAGCATCTCACATGGAATGTTATGGTGGACTATATTATAAAAAAGTAAATATAAAGACATACCTAGTAAGAAGGATTAGACCCACTTCTACCCAAATCCGCCATTCTAAATCCATATCATGCGGAAATTAAATCATTTTTATCAAATGGGATTCTAATATGGGGAGGTTCTACTCAGCTAAACTTTTTGGCTCAGAAAAGGGTAGTAAGAGCAATATCAGACAAAACAAGAAGACAATCCTGCAAGCCTCCCAAAGGGCTGGAATTGTTAACAATACCAGCCTCATATATATATATATATATATATATATATATATATATATATATATATATATATATATATGGGAAGTTGCATGCTATATGCACAAAAACAAAAGTCATTTCAAGATGAATAAAGACAACCATAAGTACAATACGAGAAGCTGCTTACAACTCTATAAATCGAGAAGCAACCTAACTCTATGTTCTAAAACAGCTAATAGATTAGGTATTAATATATATAATTGTATACCAGCCGGTATAAAAGATGAAAGAATATACAAGGTTTTCCGAAAAAAATTAAAAACACATTTAATTGAAAGGTGTTACTATGGCATCGATGAATTTTTACAGCATAAATAAACTTGTATAAAATGCCTATATTAACTGTATACTCATTTATACTCATATCTTCATTTATGTACCCATGTTTTAGTATGTGTTATTGTTTGTTATGTTTTCTGTCGTGTAAGAACACACCCCTTTATTCTTTTCTTGGCATGTCAATAAGTATATCAATGTACATCCTATGGATAAATACATATTTTGATTGATTTGACTTGACTAGACAGACAAGAGTAGACAGCCAAGACTAGGCAGACAAGACTAGACAGACAACAATAGACACACAAGACCAGACATACAAGACTAGACAGACATGGCAAAACAGATAATACTAGATATACAAGACCAGAGAGACAAGACTTGATATGCAAGACTAGATAGACAAGAGTAGATAGATAAGATTGGGCAGACAAGATTAAACTTCAGAGAAGTTTAAAATTCGATTACAAGATTTCACAAGCAACTCGGCAAATTAACGATATAGTAAAAAGGTTGCGGACAAATGTTTCAACATATTTAGAAGATGACCAATTTTCAATCCAAACCTATGGGCCGTACTATCAATTCTAGGATATTATTTAGGCCACGTGTTTAAGAGTTTGAGAAATGATGGTTTAGACTAGGCAGTCAAGATTGGACAGACAGTAGAGGAATAATATCACTGTCTAAGTTTATAATTTTCAATCCTTTATTTAACGTTTAAATAATGGGCTGATGGCAATAGGCTTAGACAGGACAAGAATTGACAGATGCAAAAAGACAAACTAGACTGGACGGAGTATAACAGTATAACTCTGGAACAGAGAGTCTTAGACGTATCGCATAATGGAATCAACATAAATAAAACTAGTCAAGATAAATAATTGGGTACAGGCAACAGCTTACTTAAATTAAAGCTAATTGTGTTTATTTCTGCACTAAATTCAATTGTGTGCAAGTTTTTTTTTGTATTAGCTGGTTATTTAGTATTTATGATAGTAGTATATGCCATGAGTAGAGTATATGCCATGAAGGCAAAATGTACTAGAACTGTGCAAACTTCTAGGGATGAAGCACATGTTTAAGCTTTCGCATTTTATTATTTTTTAAATGTAAACAAGACATATTAAACTTATGAACAGTTTTCATATTCAAGATATGACTGGACATAAATAGATTTGAAACTAGATGAATTACGTGTTATAACGAAACCTGGATTAATCTATCAGCAATTTTACTTTCACATATATAAAATAAATTTGTGCAAATAAATTTGAAAATAAATAATAACTGCGAGACTTCGGGAGATTTGTATCGAGAATATAAATGGTAATATAAATATTTGATTTCTACAGTCTAGACCTAGACGATTGGTATAAGTCTTACCAGATAGACGAGTAATGTTATACAATAAAAATAGACAGTCCGGCATAAATATGTGTAACCAGCCTGACGAAAGAGGACACTATAAATAAAAGGAACTTAACAAATACATAAAACACAAAATAAATTGAACATATCTCAATGAACAGAGAACTCCAATTTGTCTTATGCTCGTTTCTAACAATTTATTACTATTACTTTTAATGATTTTAAACTAAATCATTGTTTATATTCCTCACAATATAATTTTAACAACCAAATTTTAAAGTAAGCATCTTGAAGTAATTTAATTAACTTATTGTTAGCTCAGATCTCCTTTGGTTTTATCTGGTCTGGTCTGGACCTAACCGGCCTTGTCGGATCTCGTTTAGTCCAAATTTCGTCTAATCTTGTCAAGTCTTGTCCAGTCTTGTCCAGTCTTGTCCAGTCTTTTCCAGTCTTGCCCAGTCTTGTCCAGTCTTGCCCAGTCTTGTCCAGTCTTGTCCAGTCTTGTCTAGTCTTGTCTAGTCTCGTCTAGTCTTGTCTAGTCTTGTCAGACCACAAGTACATTTGCTGGTCCATCGGTCTAGAAACAGAATTGCCAGAAAGTCCTTGCGGCTTCTGCACGAAGAAGGCAAACTGGAATTTGTTCGGTGAACTAGTTACCAAACGGATTCTTGATATCTCACCCTAGATTGATAATTGCCGTTCTCCCCAAGAAATTGCATGCTTTGCAGAAGCCGTTAATAACTCCATTGTCAGCCCGGCTGCTGAATCTATGCCACGCCGGAAATACTTTCAAAAATTGGTCCCTTGGTGGACCCCTGAGCTTACTTCCTGTCGGAAAGAAAATAACCGACTAAGACGTATATACCAGAGCAGCACAGGACATGATAGAGAAGTTAACCATATAAAGTTTAAAAGTTTATTCGTGGAAACCAAAACTCAAAAATGGCGAGATTTCTGTACAAATCATTCCAACGGGGACCCCTGGGGCCCGGTCCACAAGGTAATACGAGGACAGAAAACCAATCGAGGCTACCTCACAAGCCTAAGTAATAGCAACACGTCTCTAGACCTGCACGGCACAGCACGACAGCTCTTGACAGCCTTCTTTCCGGATGATCCAGAAACAGACTTAGTGGAACACTTACAGTCTAGAAAAACAGCTCTAGAAGGAAAAGGTGGACCCGACGACCCTTTATTCACAATTCCAGAGATTGTAATGGCGATAAACGGTATAAATCCCAAAAAGGCTCCAGGCATAGACGGACTCTCACCGGATATCGTGTCAGCGGCATTTAAGGCTGCCCCTCAAGTTTTCCATAAACTATTTAACAAATGTCTAAGTTGTGGCGTTTTTCCAGCAATTTGGAGATTACAACTAGTAAAAATAATTCCCAAACCACTTAGACAAGTTACATCCTGTGAAGACTTTAGGCCCATAAGTCTTATGCCTGTAATTGGGAAAGTCCTCGACACCTTGCTCATCACCAGGATCGGTTACCATCTTTATAGTCGCAATTTACTTAGTAACAACCAATTTGGATTCAGAAAGGGCGTAGGAACCTCCGATGCCATAACCAAAGTCATTCAATCTATCAAAGACAACATTTCTCAGAAACAATATTGTGCCATTGTTGCACTTGATATAAGCGGTGCTTTCGACAATGCCTGGTAGCCTAACATTATAGAACAATTAGTTATCAAACAGTGCCCTGATAATCTCATCAGCTTGAGTACAGATTACTTCAGCAACCGTAAAGCCATAATCTCTGAACCAGGCTTATGCGAGGAGAGATCAGTCAGTAAAGGTTGCCCACAAGGATCGAAATCGGGCCCTACCTACTGGAATATTCTATACGACACAATTTTCGAGTATCATCTTCCAGTAGGGTGTAATATAGTTGCCTACGCAGATGATACCATGCTTATTACTTCTTGTGGTATTATAATGGGCCTAAAAGAGAAAACCAATCAAGCACTAGAAGTTTTATTAGCTTGGGCCAAGAACCACAAATTAATCTTTAATGCCAATAAGACCGAGGCAATATTCTTTGGAAACAATCCGAAGCAGCGTAGACCAGTTTTTACACTAGGAGATAACCAGATCAAGTGTCAGAATAATTTAAAATATCTTGGGGTCACTATAGATAGAAATCTAAACTTTAAACCACACATTAAATTAGCTTGTGTAAGTCTAACAGTTGAGCGTTCAACTTAGCCGGGTATCAAGGAAGGAATGGGGCTTAGGCAAAATAGCTTTGAAGCAAATTTATAGAGGAGCAATTGAACCAGGATTATTATACGCCGCTCCTATTTGGCATAAGTCTTGTGGAGCTAGGGAAAAAGCTAAGCTCCTGAGCGTACAACGAGTCTGCACACTAAGAGCGGCGAAAGCATACCGAACGGTGTCCACTGAGGCTGCCTGCGTTATCTCCGGACTTATACCTTCCGACCTCCGACTAAAACAGGTTTCATTGTACCAAACCAAACATTCCCTTGAAAACCAGACCCTAAGAGAAATAACCGGCCTTAACATATCCTCCGACCTTTTGGAAACAAAGACCCACCTTGAGCATCTTATCCATCCCGCCTATTTTCGCTCCCTTGTCTACACTACGTCAGCCACCAACTCACACCGAATAAAAATATTCACAGACGGCTCTAAATCAGACGCAGGAGTTGGAGCAGCTTTTGTAGCATACAATGAAGAAGAGGAGTTTCATTTCGAAACATTTGGTTTGGCTGACTACTGCTCGATATTTCAAGCAGAGTTAATTGCAATTAACCGGGCATTAGCGTATATTCTTTCGAAATCTGACGTAATGGACGAATGCTCTATACTATCCGATTGCGAATCTGCTCTAGATGCTCTTCAAAACATGACCTCGCCAACCGAGATACTATTCGATACATGGCAGCTCTATAACGAGGTCTCACAAAACACTAATCTAAGCTTCCATTGGATGAGGGCACACGACGGCCTAACAGGTTACAAAAGAGCGGACAGTCTGGCAAGACAAGCTTCTGGTCAAGACTCCACAGGCCCAGAACCTCAGAATTGTGCTGAAGTTTTCAAGAAAGTACCAAGCCAGGCTATAAAGCACGGGATCAACAGCTATCTTAACAGGGAGTGGCAACAGCGATGCAATGCGTCAAGAACTGGTCTTTGGACTAAAAACTTTATCTCGTCTATCGACAAGTGGATTAATATGGAGATCTGTCTCTCGCACCACGCGGTCCAACTTATTACTGGCCATGGAAATTTTCAGTCTTACCTACATCGCTTTGGAAAAAGGGCATTGCCACAATGCCAGTGTGGTGAAGAAGACACAGCTCCACACGTGCTTTTTTATTGTGCTGTCATCTCAAAATGGAGGCAAGATTCCGAACTGAGTATGTCCCATGCAGGATGCTCCTGGCCACGAGACGAGGAGGAGTTAAGGGAAGTCGAAAAAAACAAGAAATGGTGGAAGATTTTTGACGAATGCGCCAAAAATTTAAGAAGATTGGATCACGACCTAGTCATCACCAGAAACTAAATTTAAATTGACTATTCTATGTTAATTTGGTCTATGTTCTCCTCTCTTCTTATTATGTTATTAATTATAATGTATTAAGTATTATGTACCAGCATAATGTCTTTGTTAACGGAGTGCTGGCGACTATGAGTCCAGTAAATAAATAAGCTGACTAGTCATGTCTAGTCTTGTCTAGTCTTGTCTAGTCTTGTCTAGTCTTGTCTAGTCTTGTCTAGTCTTGTCTAGTCTTGTCTAGTCTTGTCTAGTCTTGTCTAGTCTTGTCTAGTCTTGTCTAGTCTTGTCTAGTCTTGTCTAGTCTTGTCTAGTCTTGTCTAGTCTTGTCTAGTCTTGTCTAGTCTTGTCTAGTCTTGTCTAGTCTTGTCTAGTCTTGTCTAGTCTTGTCTAGTCTTGTCTAGTCTTGTCTAGTCTTGTCTAGTCTTGTCTAGTCTTGTCTAGTCTTGTCTAGTCTTGTCTAGTCTTGTCTAGTCTTGTCTAGTCTTGTCTAGTCTTGTCTAGTCTTGTCTAGTCTTGTCTAGTCTTGTCTAGTCTTGTCTAGTCTTGTCTAGTCTTGTCTAGTCTTGTCTAGTCTTGTCTAGTCTTGTCTAGTCTTGTCTAGTCTTGTCTAGTCTTGTCTAGTCTTGTCTAGTCTTGTCTAGTCTTGTCTAGTCTTGTCTAGTCTTCTCTAGTCTTGTCTAGTCTTGTCTAGTCTTGTCTAGTCTTGTCTAGTCTTGTCTAGTCTTGTCTAGTCTTGTCTAGTCTTGTCTAGTCATGTCTAGTCTTGTCTAGTCTTGTCTAGTCTTGTCTAGTTTTGTCTAGTCTTGTCTAGTCTTGTCTAGTCTTGTCTAGTCTTGTCTAGTCTTGTCTAGTCTTGTCTAGTCTTGTCTAGTCTTGTCTAGTCTTGTCTAGTCTTGTCTAGTCTTGTCTAGTCTTGTCTAGTCTTGTCTAGTCTTGTCTAGTCTTGTCTAGTCTTGTCTAGTCTTGTCTAGTCTTGTCTAGTCTTGTCTAGTCTTGTCTAGTCTTGTCTAGTCTTGTCTAGTCTTGTCTAGTCTTGTCTAGTCTTGTCTAGTCTTGTCTAGTCTTGTCTAGTCTTGTCTAGTCTTGTCTAGTCTTGTCTAGTCTTGTCTAGTCTTGTCTAGTCTTGTCTAGTCTTGTCTAGTCTTGTCTAGTCTTGTCTAGTCTTGTCTAGTCTTGTCTAGTCTTGTCTAGTCTTGTCTAGTCTTGTCTAGTCTTGTCTAGTCTTGTCTAGTCTTGTCTAGTCTTGTCTAGTCTTGTCTAGTCTTGTCTAGTCTTGTCTAGTCTTGTCTAGTCTTGTCTAGTCTTGTCTAGTCTTGTCTAGTCTTGTCTAGTCTTGTCTAGTCTTGTCTAGTCTTGTCTAGTCTTGTCTAGTCTTGTCTAGTCTTGTCTAGTCTTGTCTAGTCTTGTCTAGTCTTGTCTAGTCTTGTCTAGTCTTGTCTAGTCTTGTCTAGTCTTGTCTAGTCTTGTCTAGTCTTGTCTAGTCTTGTCTAGTCTTGTCTAGTCTTGTCTAGTCTTGTCTAGTCTTGTCTAGTCTTGTCTAGTCTTGTCTAGTCTTGTCTAGTCTTGTCTAGTCTTGTCTAGTCTTGTCTAGTCTTGTCTAGTCTTGTCTAGTCTTGTCTAGTCTTGTCTAGTCTTGTCTAGTCTTGTCTAGTCTTGTCTAGTCTTGTCTAGTCTTGTCTAGTCTTGTCTAGTCTTGTCTAGTCTTGTCTAGTCTTGTCTAGTCTTGTCTAGTCTTGTCTAGTCTTGTCTAGTCTTGTCTAGTCTTGTCTAGTCTTGTCTAGTCTTGTCTAGTCTTGTCTAGTCTTGTCTAGTCTTGTCTAGTCTTGTCTAGTCTTGTCTAGTCTTGTCTAGTCTTGTCTAGTCTTGTCTAGTCTTGTCTAGTCTTGTCTAGTCTTGTCTAGTCTTTTCTAGTCTTGTCTAGTCTTGTCTAGTCTTGTCCAGTCTTGTCTAGTCTTGTCTAGTCTTGTCTAGTCTTGTCTAGTCTTGTCTACTCTTGTCTTGTCTTGTCGTTTCTTGTTTGAGTATATTCATATATCTCGTCTTTGATGTATAAAATGAAATCGATATTTATTTTTTAGGAAAACCCAATTCAGCTAAATTTAGTAGCGCTTCAAGGGGACAATGGAGAGACAGTTACAATATCAGTTGGGCCGTAGAATCCGCCAGTGCAATCGAGGAATACAAGTTGTTGTTCCGCCGGCTCCCAGAAAATCCCAGTACAGAAGATGGTCACCCTCAGCCTCTTCATCACCAAAGTCAACGCAAATCCTTTCCAGGCAAGGTAAGTAAGCTAGCAATAATTGAAAACTTAGAGATTTCCTCTAAATCCATTTATTAATTTTAGGAGAACAAGACGCACACAGGTTACGTGGTCTTCGGCAGGACGATCGTCGATAGACGTTCGGATTGGAGAGATGTCATTTTACCAGCAATGCCCAATCAAAAAGACTATATGGCCGGCATGCAATGGATGAGTTATATTATCAGAGGTCTTGATCCAGGACAGAATTACGAAGCTAAAGTTCAAGCGCGCAACAGATTCGGCTGGAGTCCCATTTCGGATCCCTTCTCATTTCAAACCACGGACAATGGTTAGTATATATACCAAATGCTTATACCACTTTCCGTTAATATTTTAGATTAAATTTAATTTATAGTTGATTTAATTTTAAATTTAATGTAGGTATATCTTCCGAATTATAGTATCGAAATAATATCATTACAATATTAATATATATCAACAAGCTGGAAAACAAGAACTATAATAGTTGCTTAGTTCTTGAATGGTTCGTTTTGTTTCATTAAAATAGGAGATTTGTTATACAACCGTTCTTGATATTAATTAGTTTTAATTATATTTATAATTCATACAATTTCGCTTGTTTTTTTTTTTAGATATGAGTTATCCAGAAAGACCCCAAACTCCAAGACACATTTATAACGGTAGGTAGACGAGAACTTGATACAAGCCAAATGAGTTTTCCCTGAGAAATTTCCCAAATGATATTCCTAAAATTAGCAATTTACACAAATTTATTTAATTTATGAATTTCTCTCGTAGAAAATGAAATCCGAGATCTCGGTATAAGAATATACTCATCAACAAGTTCACCCCATAGCAACAAGATCTTCACGTCAACTGTAACCGTAGCAGTTATAATCGTTCTCTTCACTTAATTTAACGAACTTGTGTGCTTCAGATCCACTTTAAGACTAAGAAATATTTTTTGTAAAACAGAAAAAGTAAAAATGTAAATTAAAAAAAAAACATGTTTAAATGAAATCACTGAATGGCCATCACACCAACTATAATAAAAATTATATTTAACTGTATATTATTTAACTTTTTTATAAATGTGTTAGAAAACAACAAAATATTTCATTAACACAAATAAAATATATGTGAAATAGTTGTGAATTCAATTCTTACATAAAGGCTATTGTCACAAAATCTCAAATAATTATCTCATAGAAGTTTTAGATTTTGTACACAAATCTATCTAAGGTGTCTATCTATAGATTAAATTTATTGGTGAAATATAAGAAATCAAATGGAAACTTATATCATAGTATTTGTTTAAAAAACTTTAAATATATTATTATTTTGATAAACAAAAATATGTTTTTTCAAACTTTGTTTTAAACCAAAAAATTATGACAAATTCTGCATGCATACATGTTATGCTGATAATTCCCTACCGGATTTTATGTTGTATAAATAAAAACAAAAAATTCTACCAAATTGGTCATTTTTAAATCCGCTATATTTATTTTTCATATTATAATTTGGACTGATAAAATCAATTTAATCTACATCAATATCCACACAACTTAATCGAACTTCAACACTGTTTCCAAACAGATTTAGTATTTATTTAACCACTTAATAACACAGAGCTTTTTTATGTTTTTCATACATCAGTTACAAGATTTGATACAAGATGAACAAGCCCATTGTGCGCGGAATACAGAAACGGCTGCGCCACTTTCAATAAATTAAGATTGAGTCACACTGGTCCCACATATGCAACGTATGCGATGCAACGTGGGAGAATTGGTGTGCACACTCATCCCGCGTATGCAACGTAAATTGTGCATCAGACGCTGTTTTAATTTCTCACAAGGTGCACTAGTGCGTCTGTAAGTCATGTTTTCTGATTCTGATAGCGAGTCTGAGGATGATTTATTAAAAATAAAGAAGATATTGGGTTCATGAGATAAACAAAGAAAAAAGTTGGAAAATACCATACTACATTAATGCAGAAACTGGAATCTGTTGAACTGTTCTTTGTTTACTTTCGCACGTCTAAAATACAGTTTGAGTATGTTTAAAATACAGTTTTGCATGTCTAAAATACAGTTTAAATTTATCAGCTGTTCATCTCCCATTTTGACAACAGAAAAAGTCTATTTGTTTATGACGTGCTACGAATAAGTTATAGAAACACATTGATCACACGCGTGGATATCGTACGAACATCCCCTCCACCTTGCCATATCGATCTGGACATCACAGATCGACGTTGCGTGTGAGGCGAGTGATTGCTTTGCATTGCGTGTGATTGCGTTTGCGTTTACATGTAAAAGCAACAGTCCAGATATAGTAATGTGTTGCGTACGTGAGATCAGTGTGTCTCTACCTTCAATTTTTCACCCGCGCAGCTTAGAGGACAACTTTGAATAGAAGATTCACTATATTATTATTATTATTATTAAATCATTTATTTTCCTCCATACAAAGAAATATACAATATGTTTAATTACAAATTAAAAATATTACACATTAAATACATATGTTCAAAAATGTAACTGAATGGAGAACAAAAGGACTTATTCAAGAAATTAACTAGAATTTCTCAATCTTCCATAAGCTCTTTTAGTAATCTTTAGGTAAACCTTACATCGACTAACATAGGAAAAATAAGTAGACGAATATTAACGTTCATTTTTCTAAATGCTCACTCTATTTTGGACCCTTATTCTTTGCCTTTTAAAATAATTTTTATACCGTTCAACGCTCGCTAGTCTTAACTCCATTGGTAGATTGTTAATGATGGACGTTATTTGGTAAGTGTACGAAGATTTAAACTTTGAGGTATGGTGTATAGGTGGAGTCAGCAAGCCCTTATTACGCATATTAATTAAAACATATTAAACATTCTTAAATTTCAATTTGCTTCAAAGCCATCAATAACTTGATCCTAACGAATTAATATATTAATCATGTTAATCATATATATATATATATATATATATATATATATATATATATATATATATATATATATATATATATATAATCAGTAACCTTGTGTACCCTAAGGTGTAAGGTGTTACATTTCATATCCTAATTCCTACATTTAATCTTTACAATACATTATATACACTTTACAATACATTTCTTTCGCTATATATGAACTTTTTCCACTCCCTTTTTCCTTTTGCCATTTTTGATGCTTGAACCATTGTGAGTCCTCTGTCCTCTACTATTTTCTCTATGTTACGATTCCATGTTGTCTTTGGTCTTCCTCTACTTTTCTTTTTTTGACCTTTAGCTTCCCATATTCTCTTGACTGGTCTTTTGTCCTCCATTCGCTTGAGGTGTCCATACCATCTCAGTTGGCAGTTCTCGATTCGCTTTGCTACTGGTTGCACATTTAACTATTCTCTGATGGTGTCATTTCTTATGCGAGGTATTTCATCTCTATACTTTGGATCTTGCTCTTTAGTCTCTTCGTTAACACCCAGCTTTCGCAGTCAAATGTTAGTATAGGTACGAATACAGCTCTGTATATACTAATTTTTGCTTTTAGCGAAACTCTTTCCCAGGAAACTATTTCTGAGGCTGTGGTACACCCTTGCTGAACTCTCTATTCTGTCATTAATTTCTATTTCATGGTGTCCCTTGCTATCTAGACGTACTCCCAGATATTTAAAGGTGTCAACTTGTTCTAATACCTTTCCATTTAGCTCAATGTTTACTTTTGTATCTGGTTTCCCACTAACCATGATTTTTGTTTTCTCTTCGTTTATCTTGAGGTTCTTCTCTGCTAATTTCTCGTTCGATATCTCCAAGTTTCTCCTCAGTTCAAATTCATTTCTCGCGAATATAACAAGGTCGTCGGCGAACGCACATTCCCTTATACGGATTATACATTAATCATGTACATTATACATTAACCTTATACATTAATCATGTTATAATTAATAAATTCATATTTTTTAGAGATTCCAAATCGAGCGGGCGTGTATTGTGGAGCGGGTTTTGTGGACCTCGTTTTATTTTGTGGCACGTGTTTTTGCGGCACTCGTGGTAGTGAGAGCGAAAGAGACGAAGAATATAAAAGAAAAGGAGAAGGACATTTGAAGGGCAAAAAGACATTTGAAAACTATGATGCGAGAAGAGGAAGAAAGGAAATAGAAAATATACAACTAAAAGAAAAAAGACTCTAGGATAAAATGGAAGAGAAGGAAAAAATAATGAGAAAAAAGAATATTGTCGAAAAGGGGCTGGACGAAGAGGAATGTGAGAACGAGAAGAAACTGGAAAAATGGATAAAGGCAGAATTAGAGGTAGAAGTGACGGTGAAAGAGATAAATGTAAGTGCCGGAACTTGAGATCCGGGGTGAAAATCGGAAAGTTATGAAAAATAAGAGGAATCTAAGAGAAAAAAAAAGAGAGTATATATAGAAGATGATCTACGAAGAAGGAAAGAGACACATAAAAAGAATTGAGAGCGATAGCCAAAGAAGAGCAACAAAAAGGAGTGCGGCTGAAAGTCGGTTATAAAAAGATATGGATAGAGGGAAAAGGGTTTAAGTGGGACGAAGAAAAGGGGGAGCTAAATACAGCAAATTTTTGAATAAGAACACAAGAAAAAGTCGACAGCGCAGAAAAAGGAAAACAAACACGGAGAGGAATAAAGAAGGAAAGGAGCAAATAAGAATAGTATTCTGTAACACAACGGGAATAAAAAACAAAGACAATAAATATACGTGGGTGGAAGAGAAGGGGTAGGAAAAATTGGAAAGAAGAATTCCGAAAGAGTTTAAGTGGAAGTGTCAATATGCAGAGATTGATTGATTGATTGATTTTAATTTATTTATGCCAAGGCTTATGGCCAAATAGCTATTTAAAGAATTCAATAGAAATACTATAAAATTTTTAACATTGGTAAGTACATTTTATATCTTTGGCAGTCTTACATGTCAGACTCCCAAAGATAACCAAAATAAGATAATATGATACATAAATGATAAATAATATGATACAATTGTAATGAGATTTAACCAATATACGACTTATATTAAGAAATTTTATACTAAATTTGTTCTAGATCTACTCAATTTACAAGATTTGCTTAGATAGAAGGTTAGAACAAGATTTGCTTAGAACCCTAATTTTAAGGTATCACAGTTCGTACACCTTACTTTATACAAATCAGGTTTTGCTCAATGCAGTTTCAATGCATCTCTAAGATTAAATACAGAATCAAAAGTCCAGATTCAATAGAGACTTAAATATTTTTTCTTTAAATACTACCAGACTACTAGAAATAATAATACTACCATTTCACTTATAAATTCTTCACTTCGAAAGAGAGGGAAAGCAGGAAAGGTAGAGCTAAAGGTGGGATAATAATGGGGATGAAAAAGGGAATGATTTTTTTAAAGAAGAAAACGGAACCGAAGCAATTGAAGAAAGAGGGATTATGGAAAGAACGGTGAACAGTAAACAGAGAAAATGGAGAACTGTAACAACATACAGTAGAAGTATGAAAGAAACGTAGAGAATGTTAGAAGAGTGAGTAAAAGAGCAAGAAGAAGGAAGTCTGGTGAATGGGGGAGATTTTAATGCAGGCATTGGGGGAAAAGGAAGACGGATAGAAGAAGAACAAACAACAATAGAAAGAAGACCAACAAAAGATGCAACAGAAAACGAAGAAGGGAGACTACTGATTAGTTTAGTAGAATCAAGAGGGTGGGACTTACTTAATGGAAACAGCAAAGAGAATGAGAAAAGGGAGTACACACAGTATTGGACCTAGAGGGGAGATTGTTATTGACTATGTTATGGTAAATGAAGAAGCATGGGATGATATAGAATAATTCAAGGTGGGAGAAAGAGTTGAATCGGCCCATATGCCATTGGAAGTAAAGACAAAAAAAAGAGAAAATGTTAGAAGAAGTATGAGGGATGTTAGAAGAAAAATTGTGAAGAATATTTGGACGGAAGATGGAAAAAATTTAAAACACTTAGGGAGGCAAGATACGAAGAAGAAAAGTGAAGTTACTGGGTGATTACGTAAAAAAACGCACGCAACGCGGTGGGGTCTTGGAAGAACGAGTGGTTGGATAAAGAATGCAGGGAAGATGCTAAGAAAGAAACTAAGAAATTGAAAAAGAGAAAAAGCAACTAAGGAAGAGTACAAGAGAGCACTCAAGAGGTACAAATTAGTATGTTATAAGAGAAGAGAAGAAGCAAAAGAAACGGATGGAGAAGAACTAAAGATGAAGGGCATAAAGATGGAAGAAGAGATATGGAAACACATAAATAGTGAAAGAAAGAAAAAAGTAGAAAGAGTGAGTGATAGAATTACTATGGAGGAATGGAGAAAGTACATCAGTGAGCTGCTGGGGGGTGATGAAAACAGACAAGAAAAGAAAAAGAGATAACACAGAGTGGCAGAAATAAAAGAGATAATAAGAGAAGAATTAGAACAACAATTGAGAAAACTGAAAAAGTCACCAGGGAAGGACGGTATACAGAATGAATCGTGGATATATGGAACAAAAAGGGAAGCTGACAGGTTGTAAGAGATAATGAATTGAGTGTAGAAGGGAAAGGGCTTCCCACAGGGGTGGAAAGCGTCGATAATATGCCCCATAGATAAGAAAGGGATACAGCCAGTAACTTTAGGGAAATTACACTTCTCAGTACGGCATATAAGTTATACGCGATGATTGTGGAAGAAAGACTGATATGGGAAATGAAGGAACGAGGGGAAGGCTTATCTCGAAAGAAACGGTTATGCAGGCGCGGAAATAGAAAGAATGGGAGAAAGAGGCAGAGTAATGACAGATGAATTAGTGCAGAGAGTTAGAGATGTGTAAGTGCAAGAAAGGAGGACAGGAATTAGGTACAATAGGAAATATGAACAAATAATAACGGAAGAACTGCTAAAGTACCTAGGAAGAGAGAGTAGAAAAGAGAGAGTGAGAATGGCAAGATTTAGATGTGGAAATGAAGAGAGAGAGAGAATAAATATTGGATGGAGGATAGGAATAGAGTATGCAGGATGTGTGAAGAAAACAAGAAGACGATAGAGCACTTGATGAATGAATGCGTAGAACTAAGAGAGTAGAGAAGAAATTTTGAACGAGGATGAAAGAGGGATCGATTGGATGAAGAAAGTTGAGGGTAGTAGAAGATCAAAATGTGGGGCGGGAAGCTGCTAATCTGTTCAGGGATAAGAATTATAGATATATTTAGTTTAAAATGCGATACGAATTCCAAACCGGAATCTATTGTTTGTTTATTGATTTACGCTATCTGTCAGTTTGCCTTCAGATAAGAGTTCCCGTTGGATAAGGAGCCGACGAGATCTTCTTATCTTGGGCTCTAAGGTAGTAATTACACAAATTCTAACTTTATTTTCTTTACTCTTTCATAACATCTGTTGGCCTTCAGCCCCTGACAAAAATCGGTCTTGACCGTTCCCGTTACTTGCTTTGACGCAGCGAACGGCTCACACCACGCTTCTTCAGCGGGGTGTGCCAAAGAGTAACAGAAGATTTCCGTGTAATTCTAGCTACTGACAGATTTGAAGATATCGTAGAGATAAACTCCTACTTTTAATTCGATATATTTAGTTTTATTAGCTATAAATTGTATGTACTGTTTTTATTTGGAAATGTAAATATTTTGGAACTATATAATATAAACCATAAAGGTATAAACCTGTAAAGGGAATAATATACATACTACTACAATAAATTAATATTTTATGGAGGCTTGTACCTCACTGGATGGAATTCAAATTTGATGCAAAGAGCATGGAAGGCCATGTTCAGTCCATATGCAGAGGAAAATGTTTGCAACTGACAGTTTGACTTAAGTTAAGTGAAAATGAGGCGATCTCAACGAAGTGGATATTGTTCGTGCTATAACATTAATTTAAAGTGGCAAAAACCTTCGACTAGTTTCAAGAAACTTCAATGAAAGCCTGGCTGTTATTCAGCGATTGTGGAATAATAAACCAGACGCGGTGGTACTGATGTCTAGTTTTTTTAAGTTTGAATCAGCCGCTCCATGGAAAGACCGACAATTGATGAAACGGACTAAACGTTAGCTGACACAACAGATAATTAAATGTGATCAGTTTATAAATTTGTAAAACTAGTTAATACTTGAATTAGAATCTTTAAATATTGTTTCTCTTATTCCTGTAGAGAAACGCAATTTTGTTTTTAATTCTAAGAAACGGGAATATAGAAAACATATTATAAAACATTTTTTTTTCGGTTATTTCAAGACAAATGGAAAAGCTCAGGTTTGAATTCATAGTCAAGGCATTGGCCACCGAAGGAAAAACTAATGTCATTACTATAACCTCAATTGAGACAGAAGACAAAGAGATTTTCAATATGCCACCTGAATTCGAAAACATTGCACATCATGAAAAGTCAAAGAAGCTGCTACAGCTGCTTTTAAAAAAGTAAAATCAACTCTAACAAAAAGTGGTACTTTAAGAGGAGTTTGGATTACTTTGAACACAGATACTTTGAAAGAATATAAAGATGAAGATGGGAATATACACTTCCATGGATACTTATTAAAAGAACAAGAAAAATATCTCCAAACAAAAATAAATGAGCAACGAAAATCAGAAGTCCTTAACAAAAAAGAGATATTTGAAAAATTTGTCCTTGAAACATTTAATGGTGCGACTAATAATGTATTACAATGGATGGAAACCTTTGAAAGTGAATGTACACGGTCAATATAACCCAAAATATAGATAAAATTGGAATTTTAAGACTGTTTTTAAAAGGCTCTTGTACCAAATGGTACAGTTCAATGCTTATAAAATATACATTGGACTCTGATTGGGGAAAACGGAAGAAACTATTCTATAATACCTATGCAGATAAAGGTTGGACTCCGGTGAAATAACCCATTGAATTTAAATATATTAATGGTTCCCATATTAGAGTATGCTCTAAAAGAAGAAAAACTTGTATTAGAAATAAACAAATCAGTGGACAAGCTCATGTTGATTGATTTAATTTCTGTGGGACTTCATTACATATTTGATAGAATAGACCGAAGCAAATTGAAAGAGACCAAAGATATTTTGAATGAAATTAGAGGTTTAGAACACTTAGTGAAAACAAAAAGTTGCGATAAGAAAGAAAAGAAGTACCCAGAAAACAAAATGAAAAAAATAGAAAAACAAAAACCATGCAGAATATGTGAAAAGGAGAAGAAAGGTGTACGTTACCATGCTGAAGAAAATTGTTGGTTTAAATATAAACAATATGAAAATCGAGATCAGGTTAGAACTGTTAATAATTCAGAATTAGAACTAGAATTGTATGAAGAAAATCCAAAAACTAATAATACCAGTATTAATAAAAATCAAATTGCTATTGAATGACACCTTAGAAGTTTCTGGAATCTATGACTCTGGGTCAAATGTGACTTTAATTAATGCAAAATTATTGAAAATATAAAAAGAAAAAACAGGTTATCTACATATAATAAATTTGAGGACGATTAACGGTGTAAAGAAAACGAATGGTATGGTAACACTTAAGATAAAAATCAACTATATTGAAAAAACGATTCATATATTTGTTGTGGATAATGAAAATTTTAATTACGATTTTCTTATAGGTTTGGATTGTATCAAGAATTTAAAATTAATTCAAAATGAAGATCTAAGGATCACACAATATATAACACCTAAAGAAAATAAAAATGTCAGCATTTCTGATGTTCGAAAAGATGAAAAGGCTTTGGACTCTAAGGTAGTGAAGATAGAAAACATAGAACAAATAATCAAATATAAGGTAAATTTCTATGAGCATATAAATGTTAATGATTTTGATATTTCAATAAATTATTTAGATCTGGATCAACAATCAGAAATAGATAAGTTAATTGACAAATACAAACCAGTATTTGCTAAAGAAAAATATGATGATGGTACTGTAAAAGATTATGAAGCTCATATTGACTTAATGGTAGATAAATACTGTTACAACGTCTATACATATGCACAATTAAAGCTCGACAAGAAATAGAAAATCAAATAACAAAGCTTTTAAACAAAAATATGATTGAAGAATCATACAGCCCCTTCGCAGCTTCAGTAATTTTAGCATATAAAAAAAGAAGAGAAACAAAAATCTAGGCTATGTATAGATTTTAGAGAATTAAATAAAATTGTTGTTCCCCAATGTCAACCTTTACCATTAAT
This sequence comes from Phosphuga atrata, assembly GCA_944588485.1. Lineage (NCBI taxonomy): Eukaryota > Metazoa > Arthropoda > Insecta > Coleoptera > Silphidae > Phosphuga > Phosphuga atrata. The sequence continues at coordinate 7,410,138 of OX155896.1, read as the reverse complement.
TGAGGATTTAATGATAAATACTAGGAACTGTAAATATATATTTTTTTTAAATTCTTATATATATATATATATATATATATATATATAAATATATATATATATATATATATATATATATATATATATATATATATATATATATATATATATATATATATTGTGTTCGTCTCGTCTAATATTTATTCGTCTATTTGATTGTCCGATGTCAACGAAATGGGTAGAATTTTTTACGTAAGACTCCATGTCTTCAGTGTATGGTTGAAGTATTCTGGCTAAGTACTTCCCTAGATCTTGAAGTGGTGAGCTGAACTGACTATTCGTGTTAAAAACACTTATAGAAAGATCCACTAAATTAACAGATGCAGATCACCAAAATGAAGAAACATCCAAACTCCGCAGTGCTCTGATATCAAATGGTTACCCAAAAAGACAAATAAACACAATCATGAAAAAACGCAAAAACCAAAAGCTAACGATAAGAACGAACTAGACACTACCAAAAGAGCCTTTTTACCATACGTCAAAGGAACAACAGACAAAATCAGCAGAAAACTAAGTAGGTACAATATCAAGACCGTTTACAACACAGACAGAAGAACAAGGAGTGTACGTGATACCATGCGGATCATGCAATCTTTCATACATCGGACAATCAAATAGACGAATAAATATTAGACGAGACGAACACAAAAAAGCAGTAAGCCGACAAGACAAGACATCATCTCTTGCCCAACGTGTAGCAGCCACTGGACATACCATTAATTTCGACAACACCAGAAAAATAAGTAAAATGGAAGATTACCATAAACGGATCATCATGGAGGCCATAGAGATAGAAAAAAGACCTAACAACTTAAATAAACGAGATGATGCTCAACTTTTACCACATACATGGAGATCAACGGTGCATGGAATAACAAGAGCAGGATCACTAAGATCAAGTGACATGGTCGTCAGCAAACAGTGAACTGTCAGAACTGCCTGAACTGTCAAGCAGAACGCAACATATAACCTGAAGATGGCAACAGCGAGATTGCCGAAAGCTTGTGAAAAGAATTTTTCATCTCATACGAGCAAAAGAAACATCTCATACGAGGAATTCAAAGCCCTCAAGGCAGTAAGAGAAAACAACAGCATTGTGGTCCTACCAGCTGACAAGGGAAATTGCTCTGTAGTCATGAACAGTGCTGACTATAAACAAAAAATGACTACAATCTTAGATGATCCAGCTTATCTAGCCAGTACAGCGGACCCCACAACCTATCTTGAAAAAACTACCAGACAAAAGATCCTAAGCTCTAGCATTGACAAGGAAACAATAAATTATCTTATACCAAGGGAGAAATCTTCACGGTGTCCCAAGATATATGGTTTACCAGAGATCCCCAAAGATGGACCCCCACTACGACCAATAGTAAGCTCCGTTGGTTCACCGGTCCAACTTTTTGCGAAACATTTAGAAAAATGTTTACAACCATACGTCAAAGATTGTGATTCCTATATCCGCAATGCTGAACACTTCAAAGACATACTGAAAAATCACCAACTCCAGCCCGGCCACCTCCTTGTGAGCTTTGACATTGTATCTTTATTCACAAAAGTACCGGTCCCTGAGGCCTTAAACATCATAAGATCAAAATTAAAACCAAAAAAGTATGTATCAGATCTGGCAGAACATTGTTTAAAGAATACATACTTTAGGTACGATGGTCAAATATTTCCAACATATTTCTTACAGATGTTGAGGAGAAGGCAATCTCATCAGCCACACTTAAACCTACACTCTGGTTAAGATATGTTGACGACACATTTGTAATCTGGCTCCACGGCAAACCAGAGCTGGACAAATTCCTTAACCATCTTAACTCCCTACACGACCAAATTAAATTCACAATGGAGATAGAAAACCATCAACGACTTCCTTTCTTGGATGTTTTGGTACAGAAGAAACCTGACGGCACTTTGAGTCACACTGTGTACCGGAAACCAACCCACACAGACAGATATCTGAACACTTCTTCGCACCATCATCCCAAACAACTGGCATCTGTAGTCAACACTCTTACCACCCGATCCAAAAGACTAGCCGACCAGTTTAACTTACCGAAAGAATTGAGGAACTTACGAGAAGCTCTTTCTTCAAATGGATATTCAAACAGCTTAATATCCAGAGCTTTCCGTCGTACAGAGAACAGTAGCCAAAGAACTGGAGAACGCCAGAAACCCGTAAGCACAGCATACCTACCATATGTTCATGGATCAACTGACAAAATCGCCAGAATCCTTAAAAGACACAACATCGACACCATTTTCAAACCTAACCAGAAAATATCCTCCATGCTAGGCAGCGTTAAAGACACCATCCCGTTAAAATCCCATGGAATTTACGAAATACCTTGCGGAACATGTGAACGAACCTACATTGGACGTACAAATAGAGACAAAGTTTCATCGGCACTTGTCCAACACACAAACACCGGTCACTGGATGGACTTTAGAATTTCAAGGACTGTTGCACAGATTAGCCACGAAATGTCACGAGTATACAGAGAAGCCATAGAGATAGAATAACGAGACTACTGCATGAACACGAGAGACGATTCCTTGAGACTACCCCCAGCATGGCGACCGATCATATCCACCCTCAAAATGCAATCCCAGACACCCCAGACTCATGTACGACCAACAAGACAAACAAACAACCGAACCGAAGCACCGCACACAACGCGCATGACCCGAAGCCAGACAGCTATAAGTAGTCGCATCGCACGAACGAGCTCTCAGTATGCGTCTAACGGTTGACCCGCACGGACCCATATATCTCTTGAGAATGGCGAATGTTAGTTCGCCGAAACGTCGAGAATCCGGTTCTTTTCAGAGCCAACCCTCAGCATCCACGCGAAATCCCCGAGAAAACAATACAACACACATATATATATATATATATATATATATATATATATATATATATATATATATATATATATATAAATAAAGAAAGAAAGAGCAAAAACCAACAAAAACAATATTAAGGTCTCTGAAAAAAGGAAATATATATACGTATATACAGATACAAAAAGAAAAGAGAACACAAACTACTCTGAGTTCATTGAACCCGCGTATTTGCATTTTAATATTTTCTTCTTGTATTTGAGGCCCGACCCACTTTCGTCCATTACTTTTTCCCAACTTCTTACTGCTACCTTTTCCGCTTCAGTCCATACACATTTTCTGCAACTCGCCACTCAATGTTGCCACAGCTCCTCACCTTCTCCACATGCTCGGCACGTTCTATCACTTGCAGCCATCCAATATCTCCTACCCCTTTCTTCACTTCCGCATCTTAAGCGCGCAATAGTCGTCTGTGAAACTTCGGGGTTGATGAGATATTCTGGGCATCTGCCTGTAACTTGCATCTTCCCGTAGTCTTTGTTATAAGTAACTTCGTCTATGTGTTTCTGTCTCTCCAGCAGCTCTACCTCTATTAGTCTCTCTTCCAAAAATTTTTCAACTAGCATTCCTTCATTTATCATTCTCTCAATCTCTACGTGACTCCATCCACCTCTTCCATACATCAGCTTTCGTTGGCATCCCCACTTGGTTTCAGTCTTACATTCTACCCTTTCTTTCCTTAACACTTTCAGCACTTCTTTCACTATTCTTTCCTCATTCACACTGTCCACTTTTCTTTCAAACTTGGCCACTCTCGTTGCTGCACAACTGGCGACTTTGTTGGTGTTTGTCTCCTGGAGAACAATATACCAAGGGGTAGCCCTCTCTAACTGGAGAATCCTCTTAATATATTGTAGTTGTACCCTTTCTATGTACACCTCCTCCTATACTCCCCATATTTCCGCCCCGTACATCAGGATACTTTGCACGCAAGCCTTCCAAATCACCATCTTCGCCCTATAATTGTCTCTAAAGTAAACTCTCCACACATCCCAGAACCTGTTAGGAGCTATCCATGCTTTTTTAGCTATAAATTGAATATGCTCTCTGCACGAACCATTCTGCTGGAACACAAAACCTAGATATTTGAAGCTCCTAACCTGTTCTATCTCCGTTTTTTTCCCATTTAAAACTCTCTCTATTTGCTCCCTTTCTCTTCCGGAATAACATCCACTTAGTTTTTTCTACATACACCTTTAACACGCGCTTCTTAAAAAACATTTCCAGTCGTGTTAATACCTCACTCATTTCCGCATACGTACCGGCTAGCACAACGACGTCGTCAGCGTAGGCTAGGCTCCAGACTTTCCTGGTCCCTATTACTACCCCACCAGTCTGACCCATACTTAACGTCCTTTCTAGGTCCGCCGTATATAGGTTGAATAGTAATGGACTTAGAGGACACCCTTGTTTTAAACCTTTCACAACCTCGAACCTTTCAGATGTAGCCTCACCAACTTTCACTCTGCACCATGTTCCCTCATACAGACGTTCGATACTTTCTCTCAACTGACGCGATATACCTTTTCAACTCATAAACTCCCACACTTTCTCAAGCACAACAGAGTCATAGGCTGCTTTTAAGTCGATAAATACTGCGTACAATTTTCCCTTTGGTTTCCTCAATTTTTTTGAACAATATAGTTTAGTGTGTAAAGATGTTCTGTAGTACCACGACCTTTTCTAAATTCGGCTTGAACTTCTGGAATCAGCTTCATCTCCTCCACTTCTTCTAGCAATTTTCCCTCCAGTAGTTTAGCGTAGATTTTGTATGCGGTATCCATAAGAGTTATCCCTCTGTAATTACTCAATTCCTCCATATTTCCATGTTTAAGGACTGGCACAATAATTCCCTCGCGCCAACTATCCGGAATTTGTTTGCTGCCTTTGAAGAAACTGTTAAGTTCGGCGAGCAGTTTCTCCTTCACTGTTTGTGTAGCCAAGCACCACGCTTCGTTTGGTACCGCATCTGGCCCTGGGGCTTTCCTTTTTTTAAGCGCCGCCAGAACACTTTCCAATTCTTCCTTTGTAATTTCTTCTAGGAAATCCTCTCTGTTGGTTTCTACCGCCCCAAAATTTCTATCCCTTCGCTCGCCGTACTCTGTTATTTCGTCTGCCAATAAATCTCTGAAGTGGTTCCTCCAGCTTTCCTTACCTTTACCTCTTTTTTTTTTTCCTTTACCTCTTCTATCAGCCTAAGTTCTAATGGTAGATGGTCTGAGTTGAGTCTCTCTCCTATCTTAAGCGAGTCAATAATCCGTACTGCCGCTTCATTGGCGATCCCGTAGTCAATAACCGAACCCGCGCCCCCCATATACGTTAACTTCCCATTCTAATTACTATTTGTACACCCGTTTAGCATATACCAGTTATGCCTTTCACAACAGTCAATCCATCTTTTACCCTCTTTATTATACGTCTTATCCCTTGAGCGTCTACGTATTTGCACCCCTTCCGCATCTAGGTAGCCCGCTTGTTCTCCGATCCGCGCATTCCAGTCTCCAATAATCAGTATTTTCTCCCCTAGATCTCTTGACATCCGTTTCTCAATATGCTTTAGAATCTCCTCAATGTTATTATTGTTATATATTATCACTACTCTCCAGTTATTACCACCCACCTGTATTATTCTTTCTTGGATACCTTCAACATTATCTGGATCTGTTTTATATTCAATCCCTCCTTTTGCTCTTCCTCTGTTTGAATCTCTCTTGGCAAATTGGCATTTCCATACATATTCATACATATACATATTGGTAGTAGGTTTCTTATTTCTTCCCAGTCTTTTTCCTCTATCCACGTTTCCGTCAGTCCTATGACATGGAACTTCAGAATATATTGCGTAAACGCTTTTCTATCCTCTCCCTTTACTTTCTTCTTCAACCCTGCCAGATTCCACGCTAATATATTAAGTCCCTTATTTCTACTATTTCTCATTTCCGTGTCCCTTGCAAGTGTCGTCATCCTGTTGTCCCTTCCGGTTCCTGTTACTAGTTTTTTTCCTAATATCTTCCCATTCAAGTACCTTACCATTTACTATAATCTTCTTATACCCTACTGTTGCTGTATTTCCTTTTTCTCTTTCTTCTCTTGCAATGTCCCTTAATTTCTTCTGGGTTTCTCTTTCTGCTATTGTTAAATCGTTTTCGATGAAGATATTTTCTCCCTTTAGATTCTTTTTATTCGCCTTAATCTTCAGTTTTTGCTCCCAATTTTTTATTGAAGCGTGTATTATTTTTCTTTCCGGTTTACGACCTAATACAAAGGCTTCCGTTATCGTAGCTTCTACGCCTACTTTATCTCTAATAAATTTTTCCACGTCAGTTTTTGTTTGGCTTTCCCTTGTTTGTAAGCCTATTATTATTATATTGAGCTTTCTTCTCTGTTTTTCCTGGGTTTCCACAATGTACTCTAATTTTTCAATTTAAGTTTAGCTCTTTCTTTTCAATCTTATTATTTATTTCTTTCTTATGCATTTCATTTTTAGTTTCTTTATTTCGTCTTTATTTTCCTCGAAACCTTTATTCATATCGATTCTTAGAGCTCTGAGCCCCTCAAGAATCTTTTCCATATTACTGTGTTCTATTTTTACTTTGTTTCCTTCTTTTGTGTTAATTGTTGAGCTAGTTGGTGTCATTGTTCTTACCGTTTTTTTACTTTCTCTGATAGCTTCGGCTATGTCTGTATCGATTTCTCCTTCTTGATTATCTTTCCTTTCACGTTTCCTTTTTAAATGGTTTGTGATTTGTCCTAAGCTATCCGACCTTGGTCTATTGCTTTTCTTTATGTTACTTTCCTTCGGCATTTATTTCCATCTGCTAGGCCTCCCGCCGCAGTAATTTGCTCGTGAGTAACTTTGGTTGCCTACCTTGAGCGCGATGCGTAAAGGAAAATCACCCGAATCAGCTTCTCGGAGGTTATGTTCCTTATCAGCTTGCATTGCAATTTATTAATTACTCCTTACTTACGCGACTTTGTCTGTAACTTGCTGTCCAATAATCATCTTTCCTTCAAAACTACTTTCCACCTTGATTTCCACTGAAAATACTCGTAATCCTAGTATTCGTAATCGTAATCGTAATCGTAATATATATATATATATATATATATATATATATATATATATATATATATATATATATATATATATATATGTATATATATATATATATGTATATATATATATATATACATATATATATATATATATATATATATATAATCTATATCTATAAATCTATACATAGCCAAGCTTCTACTTGATGATTCGGATATGTTTGTAGATACAGCGCGAGAGAAGCTTTGGCACACAATTCAATTGAATCGGACGTACCGGGATAATCTATCAATAGTTAAGTTAACATCCAGTTTTTAGTCGCTTTTAGTTTTTTGTAAGACTGCAGGCCTTTAGCCCCTGACACTATAGGTCTTGACCGTTTCATAGTCGCTTGCTTTGACGCAGCGAAACGGCTCACATGGAGTATCTTCAACTCATGTGCCAAAAGTGACTGAAGATTGTCCGTACTATTGTTAGACATCATTAGATCGTGCTCTTTGTCGTTTAGATACTAATCCTTCCGATATTTTATGTATGACCTACATCTTGTGCACTGACACATTAAATCGTAAATTCTTTTTACAATATATTGATTATATATATATATATATATATATATATATATATATATATATATATATATATATATATATATATATATATATATATACAGGGTGGGGCACATAAAGTTTTACGGAGCAATAACAGTCAAACTATTGATTATATTCAAAAAAGTTTCAGACAAATGTTTTAGGGATCGAGAGGGCCGTCATACTAGACCACTCTATTTTTTTATCGGTGGAGGCACTGAAGCTACGTCCAGGTCACCTCCACTTTTTTAAATGGAATCCTTTTTTTTTCGATAATATTATTGCCGATTTTAAGACGAATTCAACGACCTGCAACACAAGGTCAAAGGAACCAACGAAAAAGGCACATAAGAATTAAAAAGGCATATGAAGTGTTACGGAGTAATAACACACAATTTATTAATAATATCCAAAAATGTTTCATATTAAAGTCTGTGTTCGAGAAGGCCGTCATACTGGGCCACACTATTTTTTTATCGGTGGAGGCGGGGAAGCTATGTCAAGGTCAACTCCACTTTTTTAAATGGAATCATGAATTTCTTTTCGATAATATTATTGCCGATTTTAGGACGAATTCAACGACCTGAAACACAAGGTCATTCTAGTCATGCAAAGTATAAAAATAGTCGAAAATATCGAAAAACATCGGAATAATCACTTTCAATGGATCGACTAACCTTGGTTTTCTGTTGACATATCAGTTACTCACGCATGTGCGCTTCTTCATAAAATCCCAGAGGATATCAATACTCCGGTCTCCCAGGCTTCTCCTTCTGTTGGGATTTGGTCTGGACCTACTGTCTTCGCTTCTTCCTCTTCTTTCTACTTCTATTCTACTTCTAGTCTTCTGTTCTACTTCTTCCCTACTTAATGTGTTTGAGATAGTTAATAATTTTGTCTGGTGTTGGTGGAGATTGGAATTAGTTAGAGACACGTGCCGAAACAGTAAAACTTTTAATTTTTTTCACTACTTTAAATACACTACAATGGTAAAGTAAACTTAAAACTAAGAACAAATTATTAAATATAGTAAAAAAAAAACACTGGAATTGCAACCGAGCACTACGCACAAAAATCTATGATAAACTGTTAGGAAAATATGTCTGTTTTTTATTTTCTCAAACCGACATGCCATTTTTTTTTTAGTAAATTCACGCTCTAGCTGTTGAAAAAAAGTATAAAAACGAGCCACTTCCTGGACAAAAATTTAAGTGTCGTTGGTTGCCTAATATGTTTCAAACAAAATGCTTTTATGTCTTTTTCAAACATAATGCTTGGGCCACTCCTTCGTTTACCTCTCCATCCTCGTACTTTTCTCTCAGATTTTCGTCATTCAATAGTCTTTCAAAGTACTTCAGTCAATTTTTCAGTATTTTCTCTTGATCGTGTAGCACTACACCTGACTCATCATGTGCTTCATTGATGTTATGACTTTGGACCCTTTATCTCTGGATTTTGCAATTCTTTTGAGTTGTCTGTCATCCTGGTTTATCTCCAGCTCTTCATATGCCTCTTGCACCACCTCAGTCTTCGCTTTTACCCCAGCTCGTTTTGCTTTCTTCTTTGCAATCAAACTTGTTAAAGACGAAATGTAGCTTGAATATATCAATATATTCAACCTGTTCGTTGCTCTATAATATTAAGTCTTATTAAGACTATGATAAATCGCATGTTGAAACACCTACTTCCCTCGCCAATACCACGCTGGATATTGAATTATTATACAACCTGTTATTACTGGTATTAGTACATTTGCTTGTTATTAACAAGCACTAAATAATTAACTTTTTTTTTAATATCATTTCTTTGTATTTAAATTAAATCAATAATAGCCACCTTCAGATACGTTTCAAAATTGATCTCTCATTGTTGTAATTGTTTTATTAAAAAAGACAGAATAGCTTAACTTTAAGTATATTTTGATATTTAACTACAGCGGTGGTTTTTAACCTGGGGTGCCCGCACCCTTGGGGGTGCGGGAAGGTATTTTTGGGGGTGCGGGAGAAGCCCCTAACAATATAAATTATTAAATATCATTTATTACATTTTTGATAATAAAATATTTCAAAACTATGGTAATCCCCCAATAACGCGAAAGTCGGGACCGCGTTTTTAGATATAATAAAGCGATATTGAAGCTTATACAAAAATTAGGGTTATTTATGGGTTTTCGCAAAAAATGGAAATATGGCAAAACGAAGAATATATTTCTATGAAATAGGAGATAATAAAAAATGTATATATACGCATACTACATACATGAGTAAAAACTAAGTGGTGAAATTCAACATTTAGTGTTGAGTGTAAATATATATGTTTACGATAACATGATTTTTTTTTAATCGTTTTTTAAGTATTTCGAAAAGTACGATAATTTTTGCTTGTGTACGATTATTCTCCGCCCCTGGTACAATTATCGCCAACTTTAGGGTTGCCACACTGATTATATAAATCGATTAATTCAATAATTTGATGTTATCAATATGATCAATATCTTTTGTGAAGAAATCGGTGCTGCTCATGCTTACCGTACTTCTATATCACACCGAAATACGATGGATCTTTAAGGGCCGCATGCTTACTAGGGTTTTTGAATTGCGTGAAGAAATTATTCAGTTACTGACTAGTCAAAAGTGTGAATCAGTACAACATTTTGAAAGCAAGGATGCAATTCTGAGACTCGCTTACTTAGCAGATATATTTAGCCACTTGAATGAATTGAACATATCAATCCAAGAATTTGGTAAAACTATAATAATAGTTAGTGAAAATTTATCTTCATTTATTAGAAAACTAGAAATTTGGATAAGTCGAGTTGAAAATGGGAATTTTGCAAACTTTCCCTTGCTTGATTCAATTGTTGTGGAAAATAAAAAAAATACAATTATACCCGACATTACAATACATTTAAAACGATTGAGCGAATCATTCAATGGATTTTTTTCTACTGGAAATATTACCAAAACTCGGAGATGGATACTGGAACCATTTCTATATAACCTAAATTCGATGGATGATTGTAATTTAAAAAAAGACGATCTTATTGAAATGCGAGACAGTCGACATATTTAAATGGAATTCGAACAATTTGAATTAAAACAATTCTGGTGTACACAGTTGTGAATGTTATCTAGAGTTGGCGAAAGAAGCATTGCAATTAGTTTTACTATTTGCCACCACCTATCTGTGCGAAATGGGATTTTCATCGCTTTTGCATATAAAAACTAAAGAAATAAATCGCTCAAATGCAAGTGATGACTTACGCGTGTCTCTTTCAAAAAAAGAGCCTAGTTTCACAAGTATTATAATGAACAAGCAACAACAGCCTAGCCATTAAAAAAAATAATATTGTTTTGTATTTGGTATATAAAATGTACAAGTTTTTTTTACATAAACACTAAATTTTGCAAAAAATGTATTTCTAAACTAAAAAATTTAAACAGATTTTTCAATGGGGTGCGGAAACCTATTTTCAGTTTCAAAGGGATGCGGATCACTTAAAAGGTAAAGAAACACTGAACTACAGAGTGCTACAACGTGTTGTTGTCGTCTGTTCTTTTGTTAACTGCCGCCTAAGGCGTGTTTACACTATATCATTATATTTCATGAGACAGTTTCACACTATGTAACATCTCCCTTTTTTATAACTAATATAATATTCATAATTATTAATATTCATATATATAAATAACATTCTACTATTTCTATTCTATTCATATTATTTAAGAAACATAAGTAAATAAAAAGTAAATATAACATTCTATTTCTTCTCTATTCATACTATTTCAGAAACATAATTATCAAGGTACAACGGTTTTTTTTGCACGGCCTGACCGTGTTTGAATGACTTTACCACTTAATGACTATTACCACTATTATCAATCATCACATGTGGTTCAGTAATAGGACTAGTATCTTCTTCCTTTTCTGTATGATTAACATTTTCTAGATCAGGATCAAGAATTTGAGCTTGATCATTAAATCTATTGTTTGGAAGTTCTCTATCAATCTTCTTTTTAAAGCGTCGATTCCTGATGACAGGATTTTGGTTGGTTTCTACTATATATGATCTTGGTCTAGTTTCATCAATTTGGATCACTTTTGATGGTTCCCATGTTTTGCTCTGTGGGTTTTGTGACACAATGTGATCATTGACGTTTAAAGGTTGGAGTGTTTCACTCTGACGATCATAATACTTTTTTTGATTTTTCTGACGTTTATCAAGAACTTTTGTATACACGCTGCTTTACAGATTTCGATTACTTTATTTAATCTGAGATCTTGTTCTCGTAATAATCTATTTTTCACATGCTCATCTCTTATACCACACACTATGTGGTTGAATATCAGACTGTCTTTTAAGGTACTAAATTCACAGTTTGCTGCAATTTGTCTCAGTTCTGTCAGGTACATGTCAAAAGTATTACCTGGCTTTTGAATACAGGTGTTGAACTTGTGGCGTTCTACACTGGCATTAATCTTTGGTATAAAATATGCGTCTAATTTGTTAATAATGGCTGTTGGTTCTGACCTCTCTGTTGTAGTTATTTCCAGTGTATCCAGAACTTATCTTGCTTCTCGCGCCCAAACAATGGAGGAGCACTGCTGCTTGCACTTCTGTTTGTTTCTCCACACATCCTGACGCTAGCATATAAGTATTATAATTATCTTTGAACTTTCTCCAGTTATTTTCTAAATCTCCGGACATTACCATTGGCTTTGGTTGTTTAATGAATTCCATTTTTTATTTCTCTCTCTAACTGGACATGTTTTTTTTACTACTCGTCGTGCATCTATGTGCTTCGTTATATTTTATTTTTTTGCCGACTGCGCCATGTTGTAATTGTTTTAGTCTTACATTTAGTTGTTCAGTAAGATTTTCCAATTGACAAGTTAAGAAACAAACATATGTTAAGTAGAAAATTTAATTTGATCAGTGTGTTTTTCCCAGATAAAAAATAATCTTTGACTGGTAAAAAATAAATAATGGGTAGAAAAATACTATTTGATCAGGTATTTTGTTCGGGAATAAATTCCATTTCGATTCTTAAAAAAAAACTTAAGTTTAATACAACTTTATGATATGTATTTTTTTTCAATATGATCAGTTATACTCAGGTATAATGGTAGTTATCCAGAATGAAAATGCCTTATTTTTAAACTCCTCAATGTTGACAAAAATGATCGGAACAACTTTTATTTAATTCTCCGGACTCCGGCCTAGAATCCCCTGCTAGAATTTTGTTGTTGAAACTAATTTGACTCTCCTCTTGGTGGAAAATGAGAACTGGTTTATTAGTTTTAGTCCACTGATAAGTAGATGTCCACATGGGCAATGTAAATGTAATCAACGACTACAAAACAGAATTTTGTAGTCGTTCGACCATTGTTGAACACTTTCAAGAGCAACCGATAGAAAATGTTCAATGAAAGGCGAAAGGTGGAGGTAAGTGTCTTCTATAACTTTATTAAACCCTACTTAGCCGTTATTAGTACTTGGTACCAGTGTTCCCTCTAATTTTTTGTGACCTGTGTACGCCCTTTGTAAATTGTGAGCAGTTTTTCACAAAATAAAAAAAGATGTGCGGCCATTAAAAAGGAGCATATAATAAAAAAAAATCAATACTGATAAATAATAATTAATATTCAGCTAAATTTTGTACCTACTTGCATACATTGACCCGATCTTACAGCATACCACTTGTACTACTTACATTGTACTACATACAACTCAACACAATGAAAAAAAATACTCTAAAATCATGTCAAATCATTAGTTCGTGATGACAGAATTTAGCTGATGGCTCCCCTGTGGCTTCCCCTTTTCATTCAAATGAAAAATAAGAAAATTTAATAATTAGGTTGTTTAATCTAAATTTTTGAATTAACACATTAGACAAAACAAACAATCAAGAACAGCAATTCACAATTACTTATTAATGAACAATTTTAGAATTAAGGATAACATTTTTTTACATTAATAGCATTTGTTGTATAACTTCTCTCTGTCTTTTGATTTTAACCACTATGTATAGACTTTATTTAATTTTACATTACGTTTACGTTACAGTCATTCATATATGATTTTACTCTCATCAGCCCATCAGCATATGCTTTTCTTGCAATCTATTTCTTTGTTTCGTCTTAGAAAAGTGCCTTTTGATTTTTTTCCCGCACTGCATATTTAAAATCGTTATACTGTTCGCTTATAAGAGATTTATCTGTAGGAAAAGTAAAATTGTATATTAAACACAATTTTTCAATTTCCGCTAGACCATAATTCAATTATGGTCATCCAACCATCAAACTTCTACTTCATCCGTTGGAAACCTTTCACATAAATTTTCACATAATAAATTCATAGATTTTGTACATTTTGGACACTATATTTGTCACGATAATGTGGAAAACAAGAGAGATTTTTTAAATTTTACAGTGCGTCTGATATGTGGAAAAAGGACATATTATGTGTCTAATAAATTTGAATTAGTAAAAATGTCAAAGTTTGTGAGTACAAACATTAAAAAATTAAATAATTTCTAATATTGTAAATATTTTAAATCTATTTGTTTCTTAAATAATAATTGTCGGCCAAAAAATCTTATACAAATTTCGTGCGTAAATGATTTTACAATGCTCCTCAATGGGGAACTAGCTCTCCGGGCTCGTTCCCTAAGGGGAACGGGAATTTTTTTTTTGTTGCATTTTCGGAATGTATATTTAACTGATAATATTCCCTGAAAATTTCAAATCGATCCGACAAGTATTTTCCGAGATATACGCATATTCCATATACGAGGTAAGGGCTCTCGGACTGTTAGAAAGTAGGCGGTGCATAGACCGGAGTCTCTATTGTACTGTATCACCTGCTCTTTTCTTTCTTTATATTCCTGGTATAATAGACCTTGTGAATGATTCATTTTATACTTGAGGACTAAATCCTGAGTAAAATGATAGATAATTTAACAGTTTATTATGGCTTGGCAATCAGAAGACACTGTGATTCTGTTGAGAACCTGTATAATGGAATATGGGCAACTTATTACCACTATTGTTCAACTGATGAAAATCCTCCACACGAAAGGTGCCCGGTCGGACAAGAGTCATGGTGTTGTTGGCAGCAAACGCGAGCTTCAGACACGTTATCTTCTTATAAATATGATTATCTGTCTTTACCACCTGATGTTGCTGAAGCTATCTTTTCAATTTATACAGACCTCACTAATGAAAAGTTATTGGAAAGATGTGTTGGTGGTTTTACGCAAAACAACAATGAGAGCTACAATCAGTTGATATGGAAAATAACTCCAAAAATCATTCCATGTGGCTCGAAAATTGTTGAAATTGCAGCCTACATCGCTTCCGGGATAATTAATGAAGGCGCAACTTCAATTTTATATTATATGCATGCAATGGGACTACCAATTGGGCCCAATGCCCATGCCTATGTCGAGGAAGAGGATGCAGAGCGCGTCGCGATCTCTGCCTTGGGAGCGCATGGGAGTACGCGAGAGGGAAGAGTGGCTCGTAGACAGCATCAACTCGAAGTATTAGAAGCTGCTAGTGATACAGAGGGTCCATCTTATGGCCCTGGAATAGATGACACCATTTAAGTTAAAAAAAAATAAAAAATTATCTATGTGTAAACTTCTTCCGAAACTTTAAACGCGTTTTTCTCAAAACTATGTTTTCCAAGTAGGTGGCCAAGATTTCTAAAAAACGGCTCAACCGATCGCTTTGAAATTTTAACACAACCTTCTCAGATATATTCCTCAGGTATTAATCGAAGGAATAAGTTTTCGGAAAATTATTTCTATTTTTTTAAACAATTTTACCTGGCAATTTTGGTCGTAAATTCGATTTTTTTTTACAATGCCGCCATTTTGTCAAAAATAAAAATTTCGATTATTCCTTCGACCAATACCTAGTTTTATCTGTCCACTAAAAGAATCTTTTTAGTTTTTTGAATTCAGTTGAACTATACCGGAGAAATCGTGGCCACCGCCGAACACCTTTTTTTGAAAGACATTCAGGAGATCGTCTGCAGGAGCACACCAAATCAATATTTTTACAAATCACTAGTGCCATTATAAACTTAGATGTTGCCACTAAATGTATCAATACTTTTTATTTTTGTAAAATAAAATACCTTCTCAAAAAAAATTTATAACAAAACGTCTTTTTTCGGCCTTCTAAGTGCGTATAACCCCTAAGCGAGCTGTTGCATTGTAAAATCAAGGTTTCCGCACTCTAATGTAAATAACTATTAACATATCTGTTTTTATAGTTATATTTAAATTATTTGAATTTTTTAAAACCACCCTTATTTTATTGTTCCATTCCCTGCTTACAAAGTATATTTTCCCTTGATTTTATTAATTTTTGCATGAGCAAATTGAAAAGCATCTATGGGTGTCAATTCACGACGTTGAAAAATTTGACATTAAGCACCGAGTTCTTCTAAAATTGAAGACAAAGGTTCAAAATTTATTTGAAATTCAATGGTGTTGTTTTGCTTTTGAAACAAAATTTGGAAATTTAATCATTTCTATCTTGATTAAAATACATATTTTAATTTTTTATTAAATCATAATTTATAATAATTGCTTTAATTGCAAAATGTCGTCACAACCACCTCACCTCATTTATAGCTTGGAGAGCTATAAAGTTTCAATAATCTCTTTAAATTTACTTGTTATCGTCGCGAATCTCAAGAATAATGTATATAACAGTTCTCACCACTGTTTAGATTTCTCTTGTGGCTTTTTCTTTTTCCGTGCATCCGAAATACATAAATTTGCTCGGTGTACAACACAATGTTGTTGTACCAAATGTGGTACATTCTGCTTTAATTCAGCTGCTACACCATTTCGTTTTGCATGGATACGCCATCAGAGCTAAACATAACCAGCTTTTGCTAATCAATTTGGTTATCTTCATGAAATTGCAAAAAAAAATGAAGAGGAATCGCTTGGCTTTAATTGGATTATCCCACCGAACAGTTTTATATTGATCAGATTTTGTAAACTTAATTTTCTAAAATATAAAATTAATCATTTGGTTATTGAAATATCTGTGCTTTCATCAACAATTAAAGTACGAAAATGTGCCATTTTAATTTCATTCATTAACTCAGTTTTTACAACAGTATTCACCAAAAATGATAAAGCATAATTTTTACTACTCCAACTTTCTGAAATATGGACGTCTTTTGTCATGTCATTATTTATTTCTGGAACCGAATGTGAAGATTTATCATTATCATTTCAATTGGCAATAATAGATTATCAATTACAATTTTCTTGATATGAATTTCATATTCAGGTGCAATTTTATTTTCTGCAAAAAAAATTTGTGCGAGCGAATATTTTTCGTGTGCGCTATGTTCAAAATTTATGTGCGCGCGCACACGCGCACAGCTTAGAGGGAACACTGCTTGGTACATGTTTCACAACACCACCTTACCAATTACTATTATTGGACAACCACTTTCTTACTCGCTACAACTTATCAGCTCCGAAAATCTCTATGAAAGCGTTTCGAAAACGTTTTGCTAAACGGCAAAACGTTAGGTTCAAATTTGTTATTATCAAATAATTTCTGTGTTGTGGTAACTAACGCTCTAAAGAAACTAAGAAACTCGAAATATTCCTTCTTCTTATTAAAACAGACCTAAAAAAGACCAAAAATATGAAAATGTTCTCCTAATCTGTAGTACCCACTATTAGAACAGGAAAACCTTGCCCCAAAAGCTTATAGGTTGCATCAGCATGAATTTTGAAACTGTTGGCACACATTCATTAAATATCTAGTTTTGTTACTAAAAATCCAAAATACTCTTCCTCAGACTGTGATTTGTATTGTGCGATAAAAGGGAAGTCTTCTAAAATAACAGAATTTTTGAGAATCTATGCTTCTAATTTTCCAAAACCTGTCAGTCAAAGCCAAAATCAATAATAGTCAATAACCTAATTACACCTGAAATATTTCTTTATCAGAATCAAATCTCTCATCACTATCGTCTTTGGTGATGATTCGTAATTTTGTCCATCCTCAGAGGACGATTCTCATGATTCGTACCCCGCGACTAGACCACTATTATTCATACTGAAAGCCTGCAAAATTATCTATAAATACATTAACTTACCTTGTAAAATTATATAATCTATCTCACCGCAACCCAAGGCACTTGCGGGTACAGTTCCAAGAATCATGTGATTTGGAAATTGAGTAGCATTTTTTTTTTACTTGTGCAGTTCAATATTCTGTGTCACAACTATAATATAATACTTAACAAACGTAAATTCATTGAATCAAATTTAAAATTTCATAAAACAAAATGTGGTTAATTAATATAATCTGTCCGTCTAGTAGGTGGCAGAAAATGCAACTAACGTGGCAGCTCAGTGGCGTTGCGCGGGAACACACTATAGAAAAATAACGGTTATATCAAATTTTATTTACGAAAATATACTTGTTTTTTTATTAATTTGCTATTTTTTACTTTTTTATATTTTACTTGTTTATCTATATTTTATTCGTTTTGTAGGAAATATATAATCTGTCACAACCTTCCCGCTTCGCGGCGGGCAACCTAAACTAACCAGGGTTAAACCAACGGCCCTTGCCACTTTGTCTTACATTGGACAGAGAGTTCGCGCTGCCGCGCGTATGTTGTCTTGATTTATCTTCGCGCTTCGCGGCGGACAACCTAATCTAACCAAGGTAAAACCAACGGTCCTTGTCACTTTGTCCTACATTGGACCGAGAGTTCGCGCTGCCGCGCGTATGTTCTCTTGATTTATCTTCCCGCTTCGCGGCGGACAACCTAATCTAACCAAGGTAAAACCACCAATAAAAACCACACGAGACATTGTACCGTTAAAATAATATATATGTTGCTATAGTTACAGTTTTTCATATAAAAGCAAAGAGGATCGGATCCTCTTTGATATAAACGGGCAAGAATAAACGTGGCGTTTTGTAGGAAATATATGATCTCTCACAATCTATGATTGTCTGTCTAGATATATTTTAATATATTTTATTACTCGTCACAAAATATTATTTTCTTAACTTATCAAACTTATTTTCACTACGCCTCTGTCTCCCATTGTAATGCGCATGTCCGAAATTGTAATGCGCATGCAGCAAATTTATAAAAACGACACCAACGCCACTAAGTTTTTTCCGGACAGGTTGTAGGAATTAACTCAAAATGTTTAACCACTGTTTAAACAATATTTTACTGATCATGCAGTATTTTAACGTAAAAATATAAAATTTTATCTTGCCTGTAAATATTTTACTATTCATTCAGTTTGATTGCTTATTTTTTTAGTAGATTTACATTCAAGTTGTTACAGATTAAATCGTATTTTTACTGAGCAATTAAATTTTTGCGATTATTTTATTAAAAAAGACAGAGTAAATTAACTTTAACATTATTTTGATATTCAACTACAGAGTGCTACAATCTGTTGTTCTCTAGTCTTGTTCTTTAGTTAACTGCCGCCTAAGGCGTGTTTACACTTTATCATTATATTACTTGAGACAGTTTCACACTATGTAACACTCATCAGTGCAGCTTGTTTGAATTATAAATTGGAATACACTGACATGAACTTGAACACCTCGCGAATGGCCGGCGAGGTTAGGTTTTAATTTGACATTTGTCAAGAAATACATGAACTTAGTTACGGTTGTTGATTTAAATGATAATTGAATATTGGTCAAACCATACTGATTATAGATAGAATCATATAAACTTAAATCATAAAACAAAATGTAGTTTGAATATATAAATAATAATAATATCCTGTCTGGAACTAACTGCTCCAGGAACTAACAATCCCTGGTTCTAAAGAACCAACCGTAAGCTGTCCACCGCAAGCTGGACAATAATTACAAGCAACAATTTCTCGTACAAGCAAAAACAAAATTACTTCAGGTGGACGATCGACTCGTCATCAGAGCTTGGGCCTGTGCGAGAGAGCAAGTCGGAATGCTCTGGTAGACTTCCACGAAAGACCCATACGTACATCGGAACATTCAAACCCTTGTTCAGACTGGTAAGCTACATAACCTCAAGACAGAACTTACCAAACAGAAAATCCAGATTCTTGCCTTACAAGAAACACGCTTCCCTGACTCAGAAATAACCGATTACAATCACTATAGGATCTGCAAAAGCGGAACTAACAAGAAAATATTCGGCATGGCTATTATTGCAGACAAAAAAAATCTAAATTCATTAAGAGATATGAAATCCATCAACAACCGACTAATGATCATTAGAATTAAACATTACATAAACAAAAATTACACCTTCATCAACGTCCATGCACCCACAATTGCTGACAACAAAGATGAACCCGAAAAGGCTGGCAAATTCTTGGAAGAACTCGAAAACGAAATCTCCAAAATTCCAAATGTTGACGTAAAATTCTCCTCAGGGATTTCATTGCGTAAATAGGCAGAGAACGAAATTACAAAAAAACAGTAGGTTATTATCCCGCGCACAAATTTACAAACAAAAACGGCACACGACTCAATGAGTTCTGTCAACAAAAAAATTTGAAAACTATTTCAACCTCACTACGAAAATCCCCCCAAGAAACAGAAAACATGGCGATCACCAATCCACCAATTAGGCGAATTTCTAATCGACCATGGTTCAATTTCCTACACCTACCAGAAAAAAATACACGATGGCCAAGTCCGCAAATGAACATCGATTCTGACCATTATCTATCCCGAATCAAAATCAAATTCACACCCAATTTTTTTTTACAAGAAACCCGCAATGATCCCAAAATTAGACATAAACAAAATAAAAGACTCTTAAATCACTGTAAAATGGGAAGAGCAACCAAAAGAATGCTGGCAAAATTTTATACAAATATTTTATACTGAGAGTCCGGACCTGCAAAGTGAGTGACAGACCAAAACAAATAGCTCCGTTATTAAATCCAAATTAGGGCGTAACGAGCAGATAAAGAAGGATAGAAGTAGTAAAGGAGGAATAGATAAGTGAATAAAGCGAATCAATAAAGTAGACAAAGAGCACAAACTAGGAAAGTAATAAAATAAAAAGCAGTAAATAAAAGTGTGCGAATACAGAGGTTAAGTTGCACTAATTCCGAGGAGTCGATCCGGTCAGGCGCAGCATCGCGAACCAAGAATAGACAGAGGCGGCCTAAGGTAAAAATAAAAATAATAAATAAATGTCAACGAAAAGAAACAGGATAGACTTAGACTCCAGTGGAGAACAAACTAGTTTGATAAAACCAAC
Source organism: Phosphuga atrata (assembly GCA_944588485.1). Classification (NCBI taxonomy): domain Eukaryota; kingdom Metazoa; phylum Arthropoda; class Insecta; order Coleoptera; family Silphidae; genus Phosphuga; species Phosphuga atrata. Next base: position 7,389,245 of record OX155896.1, on the reverse strand, counting down.
CAAAGTTACTAATAAAATTGAGATCATAGAAAACAAAGTGGGAAAAGACGATATGAAGGGAATGAAAGAAATGCTGAAACAAATGATTGAAGCCCAAAAACAAATGTCGGATGAAATAATCCAGCTGAGAAACGAATTTAAAGTAAAGGAAGAAGTATGGAAAGAAGAGAGAAACTAATTAATTGGAAGATTGGAACGGCTAGAGATGGATATGGAAAGAAGAGAAAGATCAAAGAAAAAGCAAAATATAATAATTATAGGACTTTAATGGAGAGCAGCAAAAACAATAAAGAAGATATTGAAAATATGCTTAAGGTAGACATAGAGGTAGAGTTAAAGTAAACAAAGCATTTGAACTGAAAAAGACTAACATGAACATTGTAGTAGCTGAACTCGACTCTATGGAATCAAAGATCGCAATAATGAGGAATAAGAATAAACTGAGAGAGAAGAACATTAACAACTACATAGATGATGACCTAACAATCCAAGAACAAAGAATCCAAAAAGCAATAAGAGAAAAAGCAAAAGTGGAAAAGGGAAGAGGCAATAGAACTAAAGTAGGCTACCAAAAACTATGGATCAATGAAACTTTATGGAAATGGTCAGAAAAAGAAAATAGATTATATAAAAAAAATAAGTAACATAATAGACCATGAACTAAAGAAGACAATGGACAGACAGGTAATGAATAAGGAATTGAATGTTAAAGGCCAAAGTAATAACAAAAAAAAAATCCAAAAAACAAAAAACTAAAATAAAGAACAAAAGAAGGCAAAAATAAGAATTGGAACATGGAATGTGAGAGGTATAAAGGGAAAAGAAGTCGAACTAGTAGATGAATTTGAAAAGGCAAACCTAAAATTGCTAGAAATTACAGAAACAAAAATAAGAGGAAATGAAACAAAAGAGATAAAAAAACGGGCACCTTTACATATGGAGTGGAGTGGAAGAGAAAGAAAGAGCAAGAGCAGGTGTCGCATGTATTGTACACAGAGAAGAAAAAGAACTTATAAAGAGATGGAAAACAATAAATGAAAGAATAATGACAATTGAACTAAAAATAGGAAATCAGATGGCGTCAGTGGTAATAACATACGGCCCAGATGAAGACGAACGAAAAGAAAAAACAGACGAATATTGGGAAAAATGAATGGAAATTTGGGAACCGAAGGGACGACATACATACTAGGAGACATAAATGCTAGAGTAAGGAGGAGAGATGGAGTATACAGAGAAACAATTGGACAATATGGTGAAGACAAGCGCAACAACAATGGAAAAAGACTATTGGATTTTTGCATGCTGCATGATCTGATAATAATGAACACATTCTACAAACATAAAGACATCCATATGTATTATAGAGTTCAACCAAACAGGGCGGAAAAATCTATACTAGATTATATAATAACAACAAAGGAAAACAGAAAAACAATAAAAAATGTAAGAGCTATGAGGAGTTACGAAATAGAAAGCGATCATTATCTGATAATTAGCGAACTGACAACAATAGAAGGAAACCAAAGAAAAGAAATAGGTAATAAGAAAAAGTATGACGAAACAATTAACACCTATAAATAAAAGGATGCAAAAATTGCAGAAGAATATGAGAAAGAAGTGACAAAATCAATCCAGACTGTGGGAATGAAAGACGATAAGAACGTAGAAGCAATGTGGAGAACATTTAAAACAATTATTAGTCAAGCGGCCAGAAGAATATGTGGAACAAGTAAACAAAACAAATACAAAAAACAAACTGTTTGGTGGAATGAAGAGGTTAGAGAGCAGGTTAAAGAAAAGAAGCGAACATGGAAGAAATACCTAAACAAGAAGACGGAAGAAAGCTATAACATCTATAAACAAGAAAGACAGAAAACGAAAAACATAATTATAAGAGCAAAACAAAAGTCCTGGGAAGCATTCGGACAGAAAATGGAAGATAACTTTAAGGAGAATCAGAAAGTATTCTACCGAACACTAAAGAACCTACGAAACAACCGTAGGGATGAAACTATGACAATAAAAAACAATAAGGGAGAATTGATTATGAAAGAAGAGGAAGTAATGGAGAGATGGAGAAAATACTTTACTGAATTACTAAATAGGGGCTATATTTTCGCCGAAGAGGAAGACACAAGTGAAACAAATGGTCAAGAAAGAACAGGAAGAAACCACAATAGACAAATCAGAGATAGAAGAGGCGATTCGAGGAATGAAAAATGGAAAAGCCCCAGGAATCGATAAAATAACAACGGAAATGGTAAAATATATGCGGAAAGAATATGGATGCAAAAAGTAATACCACAAGAATGAAGGAGATTGGGCTAATTCTTCCAATTTACAAGACAGGAGACAAGAAGGAATGTACCAACTATAGAGGGATATCACTGGTAGGGACACTAATGAAAATATTTGAAAAGGTAGTGAAAAAAGACTAAGGAAACAAATTGAAAACCAAATAGATGAAGCACAAGCGGGTTTCCGACCTGGAAAAAGTACCCAAGACCATATCTTCACACTAAAAACTCTAATAAACAGAGCCAAAACAACGGGCAAAAAACTATATATAGCATTTATAGATATGGAAAAGGCATTTGATTTGGTACCTAGGCAAAAAATATGGGAAAGCTTGGTTAAAAAAGGTGTTGACCACAAACTGAAACAAATTTGTAAATGTATATATAACAAAACAAGGAATATGGTTATCAGTAAAAACAAAAAATCAGAAGAATTTGAAACGAAACAGGGCGTTAGGCAAGTAGGGAGCCTCAGCCCATTACTATTTCTTGCGTTTATTGAAGAAATAATTAAAGAAGTACAAAAGATATGGCAAGACGAACTGACCAAGAACGGAATGAAAATGAACGCAGAAAAACAAAAATTGTAGTGATATCTAATGACCCAATACAAACAAACATTCATCTCAATCAAAAACAAATAGAAGAAGTAAATGAATACAAGTACCTAGGAGTGACAATAGATGAAAAAGGAAGCCAAAAAGCAGACATCAACACACGAATAAGAAACGCAAACAAGTCATATCATGCTCTAAATAAGATAATTCTATACAAAAAAGAAATAACGAGAACAACAAAAATGAAAATATATAAAGGAATATGCAGACCAACCCTAACATATGGATGCGAATCGTGGGTTTTAGCGCAGCGAGAAATAAGTAAAATAAGAGCCACATAAATGAAGTACTTAAGGAAAGTATATGGAGTAAATATAATGGACAAAATAAGAAGTGAAGATATAAGAAAAGAACTGGAACTTAAAGGAATAGAAGAGATCATAGAAGAGAGACAATTGGGATGGTGGGGTCACCTACAAAGAATGAACGAGAAGGCTCAAGTGAAAAGAGTATAGGAAAGCAGAATGCCAAAAGAAAAGAAACGAGGGAGACCAAGGGAATCATGGGACAAGATGGTGCGAGGATTGATAGAAAAAAAAAAGTTACAAGCAAAGAAGATGGCGAAGTACCGGAAGAAATGGAAGGAATTAATTAAAAAGAATGTAAAATAGATAGGAAATAGCTTACACCCTAGCGGGTAGAAAGCAGTTTTGAGTATGTATTTATATATTTTATACTGTTGTTCTAAGATTTTAAGAAATTTAGTTTATACTTTAGGTTATACTGACCTCGAAAGAGAGAAATTTGCCTTGGAATTAGTATAGAAAAACTGGATGAACATTATTGACACCGTTTTTTTTCAATATAAACTGATCTGTTAAATCTTAGCAGCACCCAAATGTATGATTTAACGGCTGAATTACGTTTACGATAAAATTTTAATGCAATTGATGTTTTATAGATTTGTCATTTAAAAATGAGCAGAACTAATGAAATTTTTACAGCGTACTTACGACCGTTAATTCTTAACGTTTCTGTTGCAAAATACTAGTTAGGATACAGTTTCAAGGATTGCCTACAAGCTGTTGAAGTAAAAAAAGCTAGTACCACCATAAGCTATGTTTGAACTTGCGAAATCCAAATACTAGTAGATCAAGGATTCCCACAATAACTGTATCTTCGAAAGCGTTTTTTTTTTAAGATACTGAGGAAAATGGGATAGGAGCAAAGTTTACATTATAAAATACAAATTGTTAGGTTTAAAATCACATACAGTATTTATTATTAGTATTAATTAAATGTGAAATGTGCATTGTATATATAGTATGATTTTATTGCCAAATAAGGGGTATGAATAGAGAATATATATGGGAAGACGTGCAGGAAGTTACATTTTAAGCGGAATGTTGGAAATAGGTCGCCGGATAGGTCGAAAGGGGAGCATAGCAATTAAGGCATTTTCCGGATAGATGTTCCCGATATAGATCTTATTGCTATGCACTTCATAAAGCACCTTACAAGTCAAACCGTACATTCCGTATTTATTACTCATTTCGTAGAGAACGTTCTCCAATAATCAATATTTTACCGTTTATATAACCAGCACCTAAAACTAAAAATATGTCGTTAATGTCAAAACGAAAAAAAAGGTTGAGCTAGAGAGGCAACAATGAATTGATAAATTCAGTATGTTTTAACCACACTTATAACATGTACAAAAATAATATATAACTTGAAAAAGAACTAATATCTTTTTTCAGACGAAAAGCGCGTGAATGTACTGTATGTAAACCTTGTTGATGAATGAATATCGTAAACGCCGGATTTTTTGAAGGGGTCGATTTTGGCATTTAACATTAAACAATTTGCAGCGCAACTTTAAGGGGTGTCTAAATGCTCCTTGAAGATTTTGCTTTCGAAAGCAGAACATTCTCGCGCTTTTCGTCTGAAAAAAAATAGTTCTTTTTCAAACCATTGTCTCGGATGTAATCATAAATTCCTAAAAATAGACAATCTAGGTATGTTGCAAAGAAAAATATTCAAACTGAGCCGTGACGAGCTTAGGCACTTAATCTTTTCGCAAATTTTTAATCTTGCGCCATCCTCTCAATCTACGTAGTAATCCACACTTACACTGAATTGATAAATTCACTATATTTTAAATACACTTATAATACGTAAAAATATTATATAACTTGCTATTCACAGTTATATAAATTTAGGCATCCGTAACACTTCGAGTTTTGACTGTTGAGAGTCAAGTTCCATTGCACTTTTCATATTTATTATTTTCGTATTTTCGTTTTTTAAAACGCATTTTCAACTAGAAAATAACCAATTAACAGTCGAAAGTCGGGTCGTGATAAGTGTCTAAATTTATATAACTCTGAATAACAAGTTATTCAATATTTTTTTTCTATTTTTCGTCTGTTATGGACTCATAACAGCACTCATATGATTGCGGTTATGGCTCGCCGAGTGCGATACAATTTTCTCAATGTGTATCGATTTTCAATGTGTATCAATGCGATTTTTTTCAAAATGGCATAGAAGGGCGCTAAATAGAAAAAATACTATAAAAAAACTCGTTCGTAAGGCGTTTTCCAGCACTTGTCCATTAGAAAACTAAATAGTATTAACTCAAATAGCCGTTTTAAAATGTTTCCTTTTGAAAGCAATTGTGAATTACAATACAAAACGAGGTGTTTTGATGAGGTGAAGAACACTCCCTGTATTTCCCTGTACAATTTCCCTGCATAATTCGGTCAAAAGTCTACTATAGGTATAATGGACGAGATTTTAAGGATGTTTCAAACATGGCACATCCTTTTCAAAGTCATGTATAAATTTAAAGGTAAGGCTTGTCTATGAATACTACAGTGCACTAATACATAATTAATGACTAATTCTTGAAATTGTTTAAACAAACCTTTATGAATGTCTGCCACTGAACGTGCTCCATCGCTACTTAGACCAACACACTTCATCCAATCAATACCGTGACCAGTAATAAAATCATTGTTAAGCTCAAAATCTCATCTGAGGTCGCTCTTGTCGGTAGCCTTTTACAAAATAAAAAAGTCCTTGTATGATGTCCTCGTCAATATGTATAATAAACACATTGGATTTGCATCATCCTCGTTATCGTGCTTTCATCTGCTTGTAAGAAAAAACTTGATTTTTTTACTTTAGCAATTATTGTTGAAGCTTATACTTGACTGAGAGAGAAATAAAGAGAATATACACTTGTTTTCTAACTGCGTTTATTTAAAAAGAGTAAATTAACATGTACGCAATGGACGGCACTCAAAACTTAACTAAACATTACCATCCAACTACTTCTTGAAAGAGAGACACACGGTCAAGTTTGTCAAGTTTTTGACAAACGCATTTGTCAAGTGAACTACTTGACACATGTTCAATCATCTTAAATAAAAGGAGGGAAATATTCAAAAAATTCCAACACTTCCGCCGTTTGAATACTTCACCAAATTTCTTAAACAGATACCCATAACATTACGTAAATTCAAAAAACGTTCCCTGGGCAGAGCTTTCGTGAAGATAGCGGCTTGTTGTTCTCCAGATGGGACATATTTGACAGTTATATCTCCTGACTCTACCTTCTCGCGTAAAGCCAAGCAGCTTCCTTCGATGCTGTCGCTGCCGCGATATACTCTGACTCGGTGGTACTCAAAGTGACTAATTTTTTTCGCTTGGAGTTCCAAGTAACGGGTCCATTGGCCAAAGTAAAAAGATAACCAGTTGTTGACCTTCGAGTTTCAATATCACATGCATATTCGGCATCGGAAAAACCTTCTAGGTCAAACGTTTTTCCTCCTTTTCCATATTCGATGCCATACTCTACTGTCCCTGCAAGATATGCAAACACTCTTTTTACAGCACGCCAATGACATTCATTATGATTGTTCAAGAATCTGCTCAGGACATTCACTGCAAAAGACAAATCAGGACGAGATAAAATCGATAAAAACATTAAGGAACCAATAGCCTCAAGATAAGGTACATTGTTTTGGATTTCTTCATCTTTACTTAAAATACAATAAAATCTTAAAATACAATATTACAATAAGTAAAAGTAATAAGTTAGTTAAATTTAAAATTACATAAAATCATTAATATTCAAATTATTTCCAAATTTTTTAAGTGACATTTCGTTTTTTATTGTGTTTGGTATTTTATTATAAATTTTATATCCTAGATTCTCAAGTCCTTTTGAACACAAGTTAAAATTTGTTTTCCTGGGATAAAGGTGGTGTTTTCCTCTTGTGTCATATATATGGATATCTTTATGTTTTTGGAGAGTATCGCGAATTTTGTGGATATATGAGGCAGTTTCCAATATATATAAATTGACTACTGTCAAGATATTTAAATTTTTAAAATGTGGTTTGCACGATTCTGTTGTTTTTATTCCCACTATATTTCGGACAATTCTTTTCTGTGCTAGTATTTCGCTAAGTATTTCTCCTATAAGTGATGTAGCTCCCCATAGAATATGCCATATGTTAATATGGATTGCACCTCGGCAAAATACCAATTTAGCAGGTCTTCCTTGTTCACAAGATTGCGCAGATATTTAATTTGGAATGTTTTCTGATGTAGTAACCGACTAATTTTTTGAATGGTGGTTGTCCAGAGGAGATGCTCTTCCAAGTGGATTCCTAGGAACTTTACTTCTTTAGCTCTTTTTAAACAGTGGTTTTGTATTTTCAAATAAATGTTCTCAGCATAGGCTTCTAGCTGTCTGAAAAATGACATACTCTGTTTTTTCTTTATTAAAGAAAGGGTTGTTTGCTGAGAACCAAGTGTTGATTGAACTTAGTAATAAATTAGCTTTGTCTGCATTTTCTTTTATATTTTTTCCAGTTATAATAAAACTGGTATCATCTGCGTACAATGTACAATGCTGTCCGTTTATATAACTTATTAAGTCGGCGGTGTACAATAAGAAAAGTGTTGGTGCAAGAACGCTCCCTTGAGGGACCGCAATATTGGTACAAATGGTGTTGGACTTTCCTGTTTCATTTCCACTTCTTATTGTAACATATTGCTTACGGTCTTCTAAGTAGGATTGTAGCCATCTCCTGGCTTTTCCTCGGATTCCATATCTAATTAGTTTGTTTAATAGTGTTTCGTGGGAGACACAATCAAACGCCTTACTTAAGTCGCAGAATATTCCTATAGATTTATTACCCATGTCTACTTCTTTTAAAATAGTGCTGTGGAAATCTGCTAGCGCTGTTGAAGTTGATTTCCCTTTACGAAATCCATGTTGTTGGCCTGGAATAATGTTATATTTTTCTATGAATGGGATTATTCTACTATGTATGGCGTATTCAATGATTTTTGATAGTACAGAAATAAGAGCAATCGGCCTGTAATTTCCAATATCCTTTTTTGATCCCTTTTTATGCACTGGAATAATTTTTGCTATTTTGAGGATTGCTGGAAATTGTTCATCCGCGATGGAGGCATTGATTATGTCTGTTATATGGTATGTCAATAGATAATGGCTGAACTCTTTGATAATTTGACATGGAAGGTTATCGGGTCCGCTTGTTGATTTGTTTTTTAGGGAAGCAATTATAGATAGAACCTCATTTTCTGAGAATTCCTGCAAATATATTGTATTGGGATTAAACTTTATGTGTTGATCCGAAATGTCTGTAGGAATAATATTACCAACAGTTTTTTTTGGGGCTTCCAAAAAATACGTATTAAATTTGTCTGCAATTTCCTTCGGACTTGTGATTAGCGTATTTTTTTCGATTAATATAATTTTAAAGGTAGTTTTTGATCTGTTTGTTTCTTGTTTTATGACATTCCACATCACTTTCGATTTATTAGGTGCCTGCAGTATTTTTCGTCTAAAAAAAGATTTTTTCAATGAGGTGACTAATTTCTGGTGTTGATATTTTTGTTGAATATAATGGTTACGTAAAGCGGGATACGTTTTTTGTAATATGTGCATATCCTTTAGTATTGCGGACTGACCTCTGTTTCTTTTGTTATCCAAGTCTTTCTATTGGAATTTACTTTTACTAGAGAAAAACATGTAAAGAAATAATACTGCATGATTTTGATAAATGTAGTTGTCTTACTTCTTACTTGTCGTAGAGTACTTCTTCCCATGTTTCCTTTTGTAGATATTCAGAGAAACGAACTTTACTTCTTACCGAGAATCGTCTTACTAATTTTGGCTGCATATCTGTGACTTTCTTGCGAATGCCGCTCAGCCTTAATATACGATGGTCAGATATCGGAGTGTCTTTCACAGCGGTATTTAATTCCATTCCCGATGTTGCAAAGATGTTATCAATTTTTTTTCAGTGGTGGTGGTTATTTTGGTAAATTGTTTAATTTGTACCTCCATTCCATATGCTGCTAGTAGATTTTTGCAATTTTGGACTTCCTTTGATGTTTTGGTAAAATTGATATTGAAATCGCCAACTAGGATAATTTCTCTGTTTCTCTTCGCCCATTTGTGTAGAATATTATCTATGACTTCCATAAACGTAATTAAACAGCCTGTTGGTGGTCTGTACACATTTGAGATTATGGTGTCTACTCCATTTAATTTCATGTGTAGTCCACATATTTCAATAGTTTTTTCAATGGCATAGTTTTCCAACTCCAATCTTTCAATGTCAATACTATTTTTGTATGGTAAGGAATTGGCCCATATCGCTACTCCTCCTTTCCTTGACTGGGTTCTGCTATAGTGACTAATCAGTTTATAATTATTATGTATGAATGGAATATTTACAGAAGATATCCAAGTCTCTGCTAGACAAATAAAATATGGGTTTACATTATCAATTTCCACTTCCAGTTGACACAGTTTCTTACGTAGTGATTGAATATTTAGATACATTAATATGTTAGTTTGAGGTGTCTTACAATTAGATAACGGTCGTGGCTTTGTTCTGAATGTTGTGTAATTTTTTATAGTCTTTTGTATACCGAAAAAAACGGTTTATGCAAGTATTCCTTGGCCACATTTCCGGCTTTTTTAACTCATCAAGATTTTCTTTTGGCACAGAGATTTTAAAAGAAGAGTATTCCTCTGGATGCTTAGACGCCAGTCTCTCACATTTGACATTGTTGAATTTTCGATCCTTCAGGTATTGGATTAGGTCATCCGTTGCCATATATGGGTCCAGTCTGTAGATATGTAGATGTTCATATCTGATAGCCGCTCTAACTTGGGTGATATCATTTGTGCCATGTATAACGCTTGGCTTCCAGCTTCCTCGTTTTTCGTTTCTCTGTGTATCCCAATTTTCATTATCAATATCAATATTTTCGTTTGTATTCCGAACATCTGAGTTTTCGGATTCCACTATTTTGTTGTTGGTTTTTGTTCCAGTGCGCCTTTTCTTTGCGGTATAATTTTTTGTTGCCCCTGCAGGTAGATGATTTGACTCTTTATCGCTGATAATGGACACATTTATTTCGTTTTCGTCTTGATTTAATTCAAATGAATTTACAGATGTTGCTCTAGTAGGACTTGTAGCACATAATAACTGCTCCTTAATCACTGTTAGTTCTTTCACTTCTGCTGTTAAGTCGGTAATTAGCATTTGTAAAGGCTCGACATGTTTCTTAATTATCTTTGACAAGAGATTTTTAAATTCTGCACTTTTTAGAAAAGTAGTCAGAGAATTAGATTTATTATCAGTAAGGTTATAGGATCTTAGTTCTATTTTCGTTATGAAACACAGTTTATCACAGAAATTAACACATAATTTCACTTAAAAAAGGTTTTAAGACAAAGCTTTAAATAAACCAGATTTTATACGTCCGCTCACGCCGAATGCTCGGACGAGACTGACATCTGATGACATGACATCTTCATGATTTCTTTTTATCCACAACTGCATTTTCTTTCCTAAATGCCCAATATTCTTCAATACTTAAAAAATGTACATGTTATTGCCTCAAAGTAGTCAGGTTCAAATGATTCAGTTTGTTAAATATTTCGCACAAGTATGCTAGTTTTAGCAAAAAGTCTAATTACCTGCAAAGTCTGGGTACCTGCAATTGCATGACCTTCTTCTTAAAAAAAAGAATGAATTTCTTCAAGTAATTAGATTGCACAAAATAACATATCCACGATAAAGTCACTGTGAACTGCAGTAATATAGCAGGGCCGTGTGTTTTGATCCCATATCCATGCACAGTTTTGAGGAAACTCGTGATTTTTGCAGCCTAGTTTTTATATAGTTTACCACGTTATTAACACGTTGTAAAAGATGGTGCAATTCAGAACTCATTGCCTTTGATGCAAGGCTTCCCTATGGATGATGAAATGGGTCCACATGGCATGCGGTGCTTTTTACGAATAAGCGCTTGTATTAATCCATACCTGCCAGATAATAATCGAGCACCGTCAGTATATACAGCGATACACATTTCACAATGTAAATCATTTTCTGTTATAAATTTGTCATGAATTTCAAACAATTGTTGAGTCTTTGCGCTTTCGGTAATGCATATATTGAAGAAAAGGTCTTCAAGGGTTATACTGTCATCCAGAAAGCTTACGTAACAAATAAGATGTACATATTTATTACTTTCAGTAGCCTCATCAAGTTGCAGACGAAATTCTTTGCCTTTCATTTTTTCTATTAATTGGTGATTAAGATTATCAGCTGTCAGGGATTCCTCGACTAATAGTGTTGTTAGATAAAATTACCTCGGAAATGGTAAAGTTCTTTCCGCCGATTATTCCACCATAATATTCACAATGTCGAGAGCGAAAGCGGTAGAAAAAGCTTTTCATTCGATAGTGTCAAGTTCATTGCGTCAGTGATCAAGTTTTCGCGTTTCACCACTGCACTTGTTGTCACTTTGAATGAAGCTAACAGTAGCGTTGGTAGATACTGAGGCTTGTTGAGCGAACACATTTTTTTGGTTTTGTAAAATTTGCAATTTCTTTTTAAAAGAATCACAAGATTCTTCAACCATGGTAGTGTGAATGGACTCGAGATGTCTCGCTATATCAATGTAACTTGAATTATAAAGTACGACTAGCTTATTTAGTAAAAATATGTCGATTTTGCGTGTGACTGTTGACAAAAACCCAAACAACTCTCCACAGCGCCTCAGGGCGCCGCGGCGCTCACTTTAGGACTCCCTGGTGTAATCAACAAGGAATAATTTCAGAAAATTGTAATTTGATTTCCAATTTTATGTATTTAATTTAACATTTAATAAATCGCCAGAAAAGTTCTTAATACAATAAAAGAATGAACGATTTTGAACTTTTTAAGCTTATTAATTATCAATTTTAAAATTAAAGAAACGAAAATTATTATTATATTTATTAGGGTTTGAATTTTGAGGTAAAACTATACTAATTATAGATACAAATATATACAAACTTACTATAGTTAATTACTTTACAAACTTACTTTGTATAGTCATACAAACTTACTAAAGTGCAATATAGCTTAAATATATAAATCTTTTCCACCTGTTCGTAGCTGTATAATATTAAGTCTTATTGGGCTTATGGACAAATCTTATGCTGAAATAACTAGAGATTTGTATGGTATTCTTAAAAATAGTGCATATTCTAGGCACTAACGGAGATAGAGAAATAACATTGTTTTTTAAATTAATTTATTTCTATTTATATTAAGTTAATAGCCATCTTCAGACGCATTTCGAGATCTATCTCTCATCAGTGCAGCTATGCTCTTTTGAATTATAAAATGGAACAAAAATTAGCTTAAATGCCATGTGCCGGACTGTCAAAGTTAGCTTTTGATTTGACATGAATGTAGAACTAAGACCTGAACTTAGTTTCAGTTATTAATTTAAATGATAATTAGCTTGAAACAATAATATATTTTAGTTATTAATTTAAGCTATTATTATTATAAGTTTAGCTATTAATATATAATTATAGATACAATCTTAAAAACTTCCTAAAGTGAAATATGGCATAAAAATATAAATATAATCAGCCTATTCGTAGCTCTATAATATTAAGTCTTATTAGGACTATGAACAAATCTCATGTTGAAACAATTAGAGATTTGTGAAAATTGGCTGGTTTTAGGAATAACATAAAAATCTGTAGTTGTTTCAATATGAGATTTGTTCATAGTCCTAATAAGACTTAATATTATAGAGCTACGAGTTTACAAATATTTATATAGTCAAGCTATATTTCGGTTAGGTAAATATATTAAGGACTATTTATTTCATATTTATGTTATAGTTTTTGTAATGAAAGATATATAAGTTACAAAAGTTAGTTAATAACAAAATATCTAAGCGGAACTTCATGTCTTCTTTTCGTTTTCCACAAAAATAATGTTTGATAATCTGCCATTTATTCATCAATAAAATTCTACTTTGTTAAACTCCAAACATTCTGCATGTGCAACTAAAATTAAAATGCGTTTTTTTCACTAAATTATAATTTTATTATGTATTTTTGATGTGGTAAGTATACAACAAATTTTAACATTCGGCGACAAACTAGACGCTTTAAATGGATGTTTTGGGAAAAGTATGTTTATTTTTTTTGTAGTTTCAAGTTTTAATGTACATGTTAACACAGTAGCTGTATCCGCTAAGCCAACAATTATTCCGCTTACGGTTTTATTAAAAAAAAGCGTGGAATCGCATGCACGCGGAAAGGTAACAAAGAATTATTTAATTATTTAAGGTCGGACCACAGAAAATATCAAATTTATGAATATGTTTTACCCTTTAGATCTCTCTCTTTCTCTCTCTCTCTCTCTCTCTCTCTCTCTCGCTCTATATATATATATATATATATATATATATATATATATATATATATATATATATATATATATAAGGAAAGAAAAAAATAATTTTCTTTAATATTACTCTGCTTAAAAACAGTATCCTAGTAGTCCGAGACAACGGACAACGTATAACCTAGGCAACGGATACTATTTGTTATTTTATTTATGTTATAATTTTGTAAAACTAGTTTTGTGAATTGGGCATCGACATTACAATTTAAAACATTAATTGTAGTTTCTTTTCTTATAGGTAAGATTTTGTTATAAGAATTTATAACATTGTTTTTAAAATTTGTTTAACATTGTTCATAAATAAATTCTTTTCTTATAGAGCAACTCAAGATTGTTTTAAATTGACTGTGTCGACCCAATCAGTAGAAAATACCATTATAAAATGACAATTTTTGTCAGAAAATGGAAAAGTTGAAATTTACGTTTGAAGTAAAGACAGCAACAGACGAAAAGTCAAACCATATTGTTATAAACTCAATTGTCACACAAGATGACAAAATTTTCCTGATTCCTGAGGAGTTTCAAGCAGCATCAATTTGCAAACTTATCTACGCCTCTAAAGCTTATGCTACAGTAAAAAATACATTGAAAAAAATACATCAACCTAGAAGTGTATGGATAAAAATGACAGTACATATTCTAAAAACATATGTGGATGAGGATGGAAACATGATTTTTCAAGACCAATTTTTAGAGGAAATTACAGAAGAAAAACTGACTATTACCAATGAAGGTAATTCAAAAGATCCAATAGTGAAAGTTTTAGAAAAGTTAGTTGAAAATCAGCACAAAAAAGAAAAACAAAGTATAAAAAAGTTTTAAGCAGATTTAAGTTAGAAAAATTTGATGGAAAAAATATAAGCGCATATTATTGGATGGAAATATTTGAAAAAGAATGCGATTGGTTTGATATAGTAAGAAATTGAAATCTTTAGATTATTTCTGAAAAAATCAAGTACAGACTGGTATTCATCCATTATGATCAAGTTTAGTTTACATTCAGAATGGTTAAAATGGAAATCAATTTTTTTACAAACTTATGCTAATAAGGGTTAGACTGTAAGCAAATATGCTTTATTTTTTAAGTATCAATCAGGATCTTTGTTAGAATATGCTATAAAAAAAGAAAAACTCTTACTTGAAGTAAGAAAGACAATTGATCATAGGACTTTAATCGATATAATTGCTGCCGCTTTACCAGATTTTATAACAGATAGGATAAACAAAGAAGGAATTATAGAAACAAATAACTTATTTAATGAACTTGGCAAATTAGAACATTTAGTTATAAAAAAATATATAAAAAAAAAGATGACACAAAGCCGATAAAGGAAAAATGTAACATATGTGAAAAATTAAAGAAAGGTGTGCGCTATCACTCAGAAGAGATGTGCTGGTTCAGAACAAAGAATAATTATGAAAGAGAAAAGGATAAGAAACAAATAAAGTTCATGTATTTTCATTAACAATGCAGAATTGGAGTATGAACTACAGTGTGAGGACCAAAAAACTAATTGTGCCGCCATTAATTAAAGTAAAATTAGTATTGAATAATAATGTTAAAGTATTTGGGATCTATGATTCAGGCTCTAATGTGTCATTGATAAATTCAAGGTTAGAGAACATAAATAATGAGAAATCAAATCATTCAAAGAATACTAATTTGAAAACAATTAATGGCATTAAAAAGGCAATTGACAGGATAACACTGGATGTAACTATTTTGAACGTCAAAAAAAAAATGGATGTCTTTGTAGTAGACAAAGAAAATTTCAAGTAAATTTGTCTTGATTGCATAAAGCAGTTTTATTTAACTCAAAACGAGAATCTAGAAATTGTTCAGAAAGTTCCTGTACAAAGAAGTAAAATAGTTTCAAAAAAAAAAAATCAGATAATGGCATTTCTAAAGAAATAAAATCTGATAATTCAATAAATTTCAATGAAAATTTCAAAGGAAAAAACTTACGTATAAACGAAAATTGCATAAACCATCTGGACTACGAAAAACAGGAAGTAATTGATAACTTAATATTGAACCATAGATCTGTATTTGCAGACGATACATATGACATCGGAACAGTAACGGGTTATGAAGCTCGCATTGATCTATTGTTAGAAAAATATTGCAGTAAAAGGCCATATCGTTGCACAATTGCAGATAAAAAGGAGATTGAAAAACAGATTGCAAAATTATTGGAAAAGATTATAATAGAAGAATCTTATAGTCCGTTTGCAGGCTGATAAAAAAGATAAAAACAAAAAATCAAGATTGTGCATAGATTTTTGAGATTTTAATAAAATTGTTCTCCCTCAATCGCAGGCGTTTCCACTTATTGAAGATCTAATGGTAAAGACAAGAGATTGAAAGTTTTTCTTAACATTGGACTCAAACTCAGCATTTTGGTCGATACCTCTACGAATTACAGACAGATAGAAAACTGCATTCATCACTCAAGAGGGCCACTTCCAATGGACGTGTTTGCCATTCGGTTTAAAAACCGCACCAGCTACATTTCAGAGAATATTGTGTAACATAATACGGAAACACAAACTTGGAGACTTCACAGTAAATTTCATTGACGACATCCTAATATTCTCTATATCTTTCTCAGATCATGTTAGACATCTAAAACAGATGTTTCAGGCAATAAAAAATGAAGGTTTAAGATTAAAATTTTCAAAATGCACATTCGCAGCTAACTCGGTTAAATATTTGGATCACATAATCAAAAATAATTCAGATTAGACCTTTGAAAGATAACTTGATTTCAATTAGAAACTTTCCAATTCCAAAAACGTAAAAAAATGTGAGAATTTTTGGGAAAGATAAACTTTTATCACTAGTATGTGCCAAAAAAAAACATTGAAATTGGATACATTGCATAACCTTCTGAGAAAAGGACAAGTCTTTAATTGGACAAAGCGTGCCAAGAGTCCTTTGATGAAATGAAAAACATTTTATGTTCTCAACCAATTCTAACCATTTTTGATCCAAAGTTACCTATACACATATACACAGATGCTAGTATACTAGGAGCAGGAGCTGTCCTAAAACAGCCACAAGAAAACAACGAGGAAAAGCCAGCAGCATACTCTCAAAAAAATTGAACGAAGCTCAAAAAAAGAAGGAGGCTATATATCTGGAATGCCTAGCAATCAAAGAATGTATTAAGTATTGGCAACACTGGTTGATAGGTAGGAAATTTACGGTTTTATCAGATCACAAGCCATTGGAGAATATGAACATAAAGTGAAGAACAGTTGAAGAATTAGGAGACCTAACCTACTACTTATCACAATATAATTTCTAAATTAAATATTCTCCAGGAAGATACAACATCGAAGCAGATTGCCTAAGTAGAAATCCAGTGCTAGAACAAAATGAGAACCTAGATGAACAACTAAAAGTAATAAACTTTATAAAATTAGAAGATATTTTAGAAGATCAATTAAAAAAAGACAAGATACAATGCAGAAAAAAACAGGCTAATATCAAAGAACAATGTTTATTGTAAGAAAATAAGAAAAAAAGCAAGATTATTCAGAAATCATCAGAAATTTTCAGTATAGAATTTAATAAAAATGTACATACAGAACTAGGTCATATTGGAATTAAACAGATTCAACAGATAACAAAATGATCAGCTCATGGTATACAGCAAAAAACATGACAAAAAACATAATAAAAACATGCGAAAATTGTGCGGTATGTATAAAGAACAAATCAAGAGGAAAAAATAAATATGGTTTGATATCTCATTTGGGTCCTGCCACAAAACCTTTTGAAATATGTTCTATTGATACGATTGGAGGTTTTGGGGGTTCACGGTCAACAAAAAGATACTTACACCTGCTATCGGATCATTTCACAAGGTACGCATATATTTTGACATCAAAAACTCAAAATTCCAATGATTTCATCAAACTAGTGAACTCTACAGAAACTGAAGACATTGGCATGATTCTTTCAGACCAATAACCGGGTCTCAATTCTAGAGAATTCAAAACATTTTTAAATGAAAAAAATATTCCAATCATTTTTACAGCAGTGAACTCACCTTTCTCAAATGGCTTAAAGGAGAGATTAAACCAAACAATAGTTAATAAAATCAGATGCAAAATAAATGAAAATGGCAAAAAAGTAGCATGGACAACTACAGCACATAATTCTGTAAAAACCTATAATGAAACGGAGCACACTGTCACTGGAAATGCACGAAAGTATCTACTAAATGGCACAGATGTTACAATTTTACCAAAAGAACTAAAACTCAAAAAGACCAAACATGATTTGATTAAAGATAGGGGATAAGGCTCTGAAAACCACAATAAGTTACAACACATAATTACAACAAGATAATTTACGATGAAAACCGAAAGCACATTGACTTTAAAGTTGGTGATACCGTTTTTGTGGACAATGGAAACAAACTAAATTGGAAGAAGCTCGACGAAATAAAAATCGGACCCTACAAAATCGCAGAAAAAATGTCAAACTCAATTTATAAGATAAACACTGGCCGACAAAAAGCTTTTTCAAAAAAAAGAGTCAAACTTTTTCCATATCTCAAAATTAACCCCAGATCATGCATTTATGAACCCTGAAGAGGATACATTATAGATATTTTTTCTCTGAGGGAGGGAAATGTAAAGAAAAATATAATTTTCTTTAATATTACTCTGCTTAAAAACAGTATCATAGTAGTCCGAGACAACGGACAACGTATAACCTAGGCAACGGATACTATTTGTTATTTTATTTATGTTATAATTTTGTAAAACTAGTTTTGTGAATTGGGCATCGACATTACAACTAAAAACATTAATTGTCGTTTCTTTTCTTATAGGTAAGATTTTTTTATTAGAATTTATAATATTGTTTTTAAAATTTGTTTAATATTATTCATAATTAAATTCTTTTCTTATAGAGCAACTCAAGATTGTTTTAAATTGACTGTGTCGACCCAATCAGCAGATAATACCATTATACCTATATATATATATATATATATATATATATATATATATATATATATATATATATGTATATATATATATATAAATATATATATATATATATATATATATATATATATATATATATATATATATATATATATATACAAGATATGAAAGTTACTAAAAAGTAAAATTCGGATAACGTGCGTAGCACAAACCGCATAACCATGCTAAGAAATTGAAAGAAAAACAGAATATAACATCCAACCAAAAGGACAGGAACAACCCTATATATATATATATATACGGGGTGGGCCATTTAACATGACCACCCCAAATATCTCCGTTACCTTTAGAGTGCCGAAAAAATGTCAAAAAAGAATTTTATTTATTTCGAATTGCTGACAGAGTGGTTAAAAATGCTTCTTTGTCAGGGTCATAATTTATGCGTCCTCAAGGTCATCAATGCTTTTTCGAATGGGAACATGTTATTTTATAACAAGACATTGTAACCACTATTCAGACGAATCCAGCTACCCAGGACATAATAATAGTTGATGATGATTAGGAGGCTCCAGAACGAACCATCTTTCCCTACTAACCTAACCTAACTTAACCTATCCTTGCATGCAGCGTTCTTGTCGTGCAACGCTGCACAACCGCGACTATGACGAAAATCGCGCCTGGTCGTCGAAGCATTTTCATAAGCCGCAGTATCAATCGGTCCACCGCGATATCTCAGCGGTCGCAGCAGCGAAACTTTCGCGCTGCTATGTGAGATCTTTAATTGTTAAAAAACTGATATAAACTGGGAAAAGATTTATGGCAGAAATGCACAATGGTTTTGATATTTACATGATACTCCTTATCACCATAGACAACATTTCGAAGCCATTCTAGAATTAAAAGTTAAAAGAAAGGACAAGATGTATTTACTTTTATTGATAGATTGTTTTTCACTGATTTTAAAGAAATTTGAATGTAAACGGTAGTGTCCTTGTTGATCCTGATTTAGATGAAACAAACCCAGACGATTTTGAAAATCTTAAAAACTTTATTAAATTTTGGGTTAATTAGTATATTTAATTTTATTTTATTATATTGCTTACAGGTTTATATATTCTTGTTCATTTTCCTTTCATGGAATTATACGATTGATTGTTTATTACCGCTTCGAATGCTAATAGTTGATTACCTTGGAAGACGAACCTGCTGTTCATATCATCTTATAGTTTTCCGAAGATACATGCCTTTCTAAAGCCATATGTGATGTCCCCAAACTTAAACTTTCGCTTACTCATAATCAACAAGCGCAAGCAATCAGGCACGAGAAAAAAATGTTGATTTTCCAAAAGTAGGGTGGCAAGCAACTTTCTTGAGCGATTAGCTGAAAGGCCGTTTATACGAGGCGATTTTCTCATTCAACTAAAAATTGCTTCTAAAATTTTCTGGTGTAAATGGCCTTTTTACGCCAAATGGCGTTTTCAGCACGTTTTAAAGACGTACCAAAAGGATTACAAACAATATGTACGGAGGACGGGAGAGAAAAATATGCAACAGGAGGATATGTTCTACTTTTGGATACCATCCGGCAATTTTAATCAAGTCTTGTCTGTGTAGTCTTGTTTGTTTATTCTTGACTACACAGTATAGTATGTCTTGTCCTACCTGTCGAGTCTTGTCTATCTACTACTACTAGTCTAACATGTATATTTTTTGAAAATATTTGAAAGTACTGTTAACCATGATAATTCAAAGTGAATTTTCAATGCGGTTTAGTAAGTTTGCAATCTACTACGATACAAGAAACTTTGAGTAATATATAAATTAAATTATAAACTATTGATGGCACTGCAAATTACTTTATTAATAACTCCAGGTCTACGTCACTCTCTTATCTCTATAAACTAACAAGATTTTCATATAATTACTTAGAGTTATATAGGAAACACTATCAAAGATTACTAATAATGTCCTGTCTATAGGGAACTTATTTTAGAGGGGCTTTTATAAAGATTGACAAATAAAAGTATTTTTTTGTTAAAAAAAAACAGCATTTAGCTAATAAACAAATATGCGGGATTGAATCTCGGTTTGTATATTAGATATCTATAAATATTATTTGTAATATCGTTAGTATTGCATATTTAGAAATTTCGGTTCTATTTAGCTTTTCTGAAAGTTTATACATTTTTTTATTATTTAGTCATTTTAGTTTTATTATTTATTCACTTAGGTTAAAAAAAAGTCAGTTCCAATTAAAGACAGCATCTTGTTTCACTAAATATTATACGCATACATTAAAATTATAATATTACATATTGAATCAACATCACTTTTGAAACCAATACTTATTTTTTTAACTAATTTACGTCCCACTCATCCCACTCAACTTGATTTAATAGTGTTTAATGTATAGAATTTTCTGTATAAGGTATGTCTAGCAGGTGTGTCTAGAGTTTCTAGTACGGCCTGTTTAGTGTTGTTTGTCTAGTCTTATCTAATTAAACTTTTTTCAAAAACTTGCGAGTTTTGTTTCACTAATTTTGTCTATTTTTGTATCCTTTCATTTGAAGTATTTTGTCTCAAATGTCGTATATTTGTGTTTATAAATAAACTTCTAGCGACTTCTCTGGGACTAATTTTGTTAAACGTGAGTATTTTAATTCACAATTGGTTTGCTTGTTCAATATTTACTCCATATTTATTCGTTATCCGAGTTTTCTAATTAGTGTGTCAACGCTTCAGAGATTATTTAGTGCCAGTACGCACTTAAAATCATCTTATTGCGAATTTTGTTATTCTCTTCGCGCGTTTACAATTCACACATTTATTCCTGTTTTTTTGTTACATTTTTGCGTGTTATTTCTTCTTTTCCGCTTTTGTTTCTATTGTTCCGCTCCAACGAGTAAAACGTTTCGCTTTCCATTCAAGCACAACATACATACATACATAACGTTGATAGTCTGCATTTGGCTACGCTGTTTTCCGGCTTATCCGAATTTTTATAAAGAAAAGTACAAATTATTAGAAACATATTTAAAACAGCTCCAACAAATATAAAAAATATAATACTTACTTAACAGAACACAAAGCTATGTGTAATTGAAATAAACATTAATTTAAAAGATTCAAATATTGTTTAACAAGTTATGTGGTTTATTTACATTTATTTAGTCTTTACTGCATCTAGAGATTAGACATCATTATATTAGATTAGATTAGATTGGATTGGATTGGATTGGATAGGATAGGATTGGATTAGATTAGATTATATGAGATTAGATTAGATTAGATTAGATTAGATTAGATTAGATTAGATTAGATTAGATTAGATTAGATTAGATTAGATTAGATTAGATTAGATTAGATTAGATTAGATTAGATTAGATTAGATTAGATTAGATTAGATTAGATTAGATTAGATTAGATTAGATTAGATTAGATTAGATTAGATTAGATTAGATAAGATTACATTAGGTTAGTTTAGGTTATACCAACCAAAGGTTATACCAACGAAAGTATCCGGAGCTTAACCACAACAAGGAGGACTTCGCTGTAATCGAGCAAAACCTAAAAATTACATATGATAAGGGTTTTGAGAACCAAAAACAAAAGAGGATCATCCAAATCAGACATAACGGTACGGACCCGGACATCTGGGATAAACTCCGTAAACTGAGAGACGAGACAGTGGGTGAGGAAAAGATAATTATGCACCATATAAAGGCCATGTTAGTAATACGCCTGCGCAAAATGGTGGTAGGCATTTTCTACTATACAAATACCAAGATAGATATGTATACTACGAGCCCACAAACCAAGGAAATCAAGGATAAAGAGGCAAACACAAAAAGCCGAAACCGAGGAACACCGAGGCCCTCATCGTAGAAAACAAGAACAAATACTTCTTAAGTACTATACGGGACGTTAAGCGAATCCAAGCCAGAAGTAACGCAAAGGAGGCCATACGGTCGATAAGGAGCTCAAGGGAAGGTAACGTCCTAATCACCGCTGACCCAGACGTGAAGGCGATAGAGGAACTGGGGAAAGCCCTCACAGATGCATTCCACGATAGTACTAAAGTAAGACGGGTCGGTGAAACAGCAGAGAACGAAACTTTACACATGAGAGGCCTGGACGAAACAGCAGATAAAGAAGAGGTTCTAACAGCGGTTAGAGATAAAATTGGGGACACACATTACAAAACGGTAAAGTTAAGCGACTTGCGACCTAACGCAAATCATACCCCAAGTTGCTACGCTTGTGGTAAGCAAGGAGGAGGCGGACAAGTTGCTGGAAGAGCCACACCTAATAGTCGGACTAGAGAGAGCGGTGCTCTCTAGATAGAAGGATTTAAATAGATCGCTGCCACAAATACTGGTCCTACGATCATCTGGGCAAGAACTGTGACGGACCCGACAGGTCGAAGCTGTGCGTTGCCTGCGGGAAGGAAGGACAGCTAAAGATTGGCGCAACGAAAAATTCTGTCCAATCTGCAATAAAGTAGGGCACATCGTCAACAGTGGCAAAAGTGAATTTTTCCGTCACACGTTGTCCAAGGCGAGGAAACAAACTAAACCGAAACGGCGAGACAGTCTAGCAAGCGGCGCCCACAAGGCCTCGTCCTCAGCTTCAACTTAAAAATCATGCAAGCAAACTTGAACCTCTGCGCCCGCGCCCAGGACCTTCTGGAAGCCACGGCTAGGGAGCAGCAGATAGACGTCATCTTGATAAGTGAGCCGAACAAGCCATTTTGTACAGAACAACGAAGCTTGGGGCGACTCATCACGGATCGGGCGAGGGATTTACGTGGTTGAAAGCAACGGGCCTATCAATCTTCAGCTGCTACGTATCACCTAATTGCACACAGACCGAGTTCTAAGGCTACCTGGACGCCCTGCAGGGTGAGATCATTCAAAGGAGCGACAAAATTCTTATTGGCGGGGATTTCTATAGTAGGTCTCAGGTGTGGAGCGCATAGAGGGAGGACCGTAGAGGGAGAGTTCTGGTGGACTGGCTGGCGCAAAACAACTTTGTCATTAGAAACGTCGGTCAGGAACCCACCTATGTCCGTGGCAACTGTAGCTCCATCGTAGACTTGACTTTTAGAACGGTGGATACGGTGGAAAAGATCGCGTCGTTGGAGGTGCTACCGGAAGAGACGTTGAGCGACCACAAATATTTATGTTACGTCATACGAGACAACGGAACCCTAGATCAGTGCTGCCAGGAGTTCAAAGGATGGAAAACAACTGCGCTAGACAAAGGAAAGTTCGTGGAAGCTTTTAGAGAGGCCAAGAAGAAGCCGTACAATGCAGACGAGCTGGTCGAGCTGGTGCCTAGCATGTGCAATGAGTGTCTCCCTAGGAAAGGAGGTTACAGGCCCAATAGGTGCACCTACTGGTGGACGGGCGAAATGGGTGACCAAAGAATAACCTGCGCCCAGGCAAGAAGGCGAGCAATGAGAGGGAGGAATAAGCAGATCATAGAGTACGCCGAGTTAGCGCTGGCCTATAAGGCCGAATAGAAAAAGCTACGAATACTCATTGCGTGGGCCAAAGAAGCCAAATGGAAAGAGATTTGCGAAGACGTTGATAGGGACGTTTGGGGGCTTGGCTCCAAAATCGTCACGGACAAGCTTAAAAAGAAGAAATTTTTCATTTTTTAAAAGATTTCAAGAAAAGGGTGGTGAAAAGCCTTTTTGTGACGCATGAAAGGAACGTGTGGTTGCGTGCACGGCAATACGACGTCCAGGAACTTTCGTCCAAGCTACTAGAAGAGGTAGTAGCGAAAATAAAATCCAAAAAAGCGCCGGGTCCTGATGGTCTACCAGCAGAGATCTTAAAGCTCGTGTGCGAGCGTTTTCCCGAAACCGTGCACGCATTGAACCAGGAGCTAAAGAGCGCAAATTTCCCGAGAAGGTGGAAAACAGCCAGAATGATACTCATACCGAAGCACAATAAGCCTTCTACTAGTCCAGACGCGTACCGTGCAATTTGCATGCTGGACAATTTCGGCAAGCTGTTCGAGAGTATCCTGGTAAAAAGGTTCAACAACGAATTGACAGGGAAGGCCGCGCTCTCTGCGAGACAGCACGGGTTCAGGAAGGGGAAGTCCACTGTCACGGCCGCAAGATACATCTTCAACCTGGCAGAGGAAGAAAGAAGGAGATCGCTTAAAACAAGGAAACTGGTAGCACTAGTAACGATAGACGTTAAGAATGTTTTCAACTCCGCACCGTGGAGGATCATTGTAGAGGAGCTGGAACGCAGGAGGATACCCGAATACCTGGTTGGCCTGACAATGAGCTACTTCAGCGACAGGCGTCTGCTGGTGGAGGAGCAGGACGAGATAGATGCTACAGCCGGGGTCCTACAAGGATTCGTGCTGGGTCCGCTTTTGTGGCACATTCTATATGATGGAGTTCTGAATGTGGCCTTACCGGACGGTGCGGAAGCCGTCGCCTACGCGGACGTCCTGGCCCTAGTGGTCAAAGCAAGGCGAGAAGACGAACTCGAAGCAATAACAAACGCCGCCCTAGACACTATTTAAGATTGGATGGATGCAAATCAGCTGGCTATTGCACCGGACAAAACCGAGGCGGTGCTGCTAATCGGCAGGAAGAGATCTGGCCCGGTGGAGTTCGTTCTCGGCGGAAGAACGCTTCGCCCGCAGAAGTTCCTAAAATACCTGGGAATAGTCTTCGATGAGAAGCTAACCTTCGGTAGGCACATTGAGGAGTCATGTGCAAAAGCTCACTGCAAGGTGAATAACCTCATGAGGATACTCCCGAGGATCGGAGATGCGACTGAGAACAAAAGAAGAATACTGGCATCCGTTGCGAACAATATCGTCTTGTATGGGGCACCGGTGTGGGCCAGCTGCACCAAAGTCATGAGGCTCAGGGAAGCCCTGAATAGGGCACAAAGAAAAATCGCTATTAGGATAGTCAGCGCTTACAGAACTGTCGGGACCGACGCCGTGCGGGTACTGGCAAGACCTATTCCCCTGGAGCTAATGGTAGAAGAAAGAGCCAGAATCGTGGGGCGCACGCGCGACATGGAGGGGAATGATGCATAGGCGGTGAAAGAAGAGGAATGGCGGAAAACCATTCGAAAGTAGCAGGAGTTGTGGGACAAGGATACGAGCAATTGGACCTACAAGCTGATTCCGGATGTCAAGTCCTGGCTGGATAGGAAGCATGGTCAGATGAGTTACCACATGACAATGGCGCTGACGGGGCATGGCTGCTTTCAGAGTTTTAGGAACAGAATTGGCAAGACGAACGCGGAGAACTGCCCGTACTGTAACATGGAGCCGGAGACGGCGGAACACACGCTGTTCACTTGCGATAAGTGGGTAGGGATAAGTAGCGATAAGTGGGACAGAGGACGAATTTGGAAGTGTTAAGTGGCGGGGCAATGTACCCCGGGCGTTAACAGAGCTGATGCTAGAAAGCGAGGAGAGGTGGAACAACGTCGGTGCCATTATCAAGGATATCATGCAGCAGAAGGAGAAGGACGAGAGGGAATGGCAGAAGGAAAGAAACGGAACAGACAAGTAAACCAGGAGCCCACAACTTGATGATATGCAAGATTTATGCAGGTAGGTGGTTTTAGTGGGTAAACTATCTCTGGAGGAGAAGGAGTCCCACACTACCGAGTTAGTCGGTGCCTATAAAAGGTTTCCTCCCAATCCTTCAAAAAAAAAAGAAAAAAAATGGTTAGGTTAGATTAGATTAGATTCCGTGTAGCGGGTAGGTACTCCCTGCGGTCCCTGCAGGGATGGACCTATTTCAGGGATGCGACCCTGCTCACGCAAACCTTGGTTTCTCTCCCACCCACAAATTCCGGACGGTAACCATGTCCTAACCTAATCCTAGCAAACACTGAAATTTATCCTGGCTATATCCCACCCGTTTTCGCCCTAGATTGGGCGGATTGCACAGAGGGGAAAATCCTCTTCAACAAAAAAAGTTCCCCGACTCAGTAGCGCGGGCCTGGGTCGGATAGCCCTTACAATATGACATGGACACGAATAACTATAATTTGTTTACGGTACAGAGGAGGGGTATCTCAGTGCTCCCCCCGACCGTTATCCAACGAGCGCCCAGCACTCCCGGTAGGTGACCAGGCCGGGGTGCTAGAAACCACTACTGGAAGTCCGGACGGAGGCGCGAATAGAGGCAGGCTAATAGACGGCAACGATGCAACTCCTTGCTATAAACAGGCTAAAGGCAACAAGAAAGACCCCACAACTGCGAAAT
Source organism: Phosphuga atrata (assembly GCA_944588485.1). Classification (NCBI taxonomy): domain Eukaryota; kingdom Metazoa; phylum Arthropoda; class Insecta; order Coleoptera; family Silphidae; genus Phosphuga; species Phosphuga atrata. Next base: position 7,362,337 of record OX155896.1, on the reverse strand, counting down.
GGCCAATCCTCGCTACCTGTAGAAGTGGAAAGGGAGGGGGGCACAGCGACAAATTCGCAGTAATCCAAATCAACATGAACAGATGCAAACAGGCCACGGACCTGCTCTACCAAAACATCTATGAATGGACGATAGATATCCTCTCGGAGCCCAACTTACGCCTTACCTCGAAAGGACCTTGGATACTAGATAAAAACGTAGACGTAGCCATTGGGCTACATAACAAACAACTAAAAGCCCTGAGAACCGGAGAAGGCCCTGAATTCGTTTGGGGTAGAGCTGAAAAACGTCTGTCTGTACTCAGCCTACGTCTCCCCAAACAAAGACCACACACACTTCCTACATTTTCTACTAAATACTAAACTACCTAAACTACTTACGGGAAAGCATTGACAACCAAAGCAAACAGGTCATAGTAGCGGGCGACTTCAACGCCAAAGCCAGGGCTTGGGGAAACCGCCGACAAGATCCCAGAGGGGGGTTGTTGGTGGAGTGGCTGGAAGAGCGATCTTTGGTCCTGCAGAATACGGGAGAGAATCCGACTTTTGTGAGACGGGACGGCGTCTCTTTCCCAGACTTGACGAAGAGTCCCTAAGCGACCATCAGTACATCACATTCAAGGTTGGGCAGGCAAACGAGAGAACTTTCAAAACAAAGAAACTAAAGATCTGGAACCTTAGCGGGAAAAAGATGGCAGATTGCATGCAAGCTCTGAAAACGCTCATAGAAAGGAGGTGACGACGCATGCAACGCAGACTAGTGCATACAAATACTGCAAGAAGCACTCAAACAAGCCAATAAAGAGCAACAGATCAGCTACGGCGCAAAACCGCAAACCTACTTACTGGTGTACGGAGGAGGTGGCTGTAGCAAGGAGAGAAACCATCCGCAAAAAGACGATCGCAGTGCGAAACAACGCCCGAGACTTAACAAAGGAAGCCAAAGAAAGGCACCAGGAGAACTACAAGGTAGCCAAAAGACACCTAAAAACGGTAATACAGAACGGCAAAACGGAAGCGTGGTGACAGCTAACCGCACAAGTTGACAGCTACCTTTGGGGCATGGGGTACAAATTCGTCACGAAGAAACTGAGGCAGGAGTTCTTGCTCCAGATGAGCCTCAAAGAGAAGAAAGAAATCGTACAAACTCTATTCCCGCAACGGGAAAAAATAAAATGGGTATACCCACGAGTTTCTGAAGCAGATATCCCTAGGTTTGAGGAAGAAGAACTATTAACCGCAGCTAAAAAACTAAAGGCGAAAAAAGCTCCGCAGAACTGATAAAGACCACAACAGCAACCTATCCAGAGTTCATCAACAGAGTCATGAACAAGTTACTGACAGAGGGGATCGTCCCCTGGCAGTGAAAAAGGGCGCGACTGGCCCTGATAGAAAAGAAGCAGAAAGACTCTACCCTCGCGAAAAGCTACCGCCCTTTATGTCTTATAAGCTCCATGGGCAAACTCTACGAGAACCTGTTGCTGGCACGGATAAACGTGGCGCTAGAAGTCGGAGAGGAGCCATCTGACCACCAGTACGGCTTTCGAAAGAAAAGAAGCACGGTGGATGCGTTACTCGAGGTCAAAAGGCTGGCCCATGAGGCCAACACCGGAACCTACCACACTAGAAAACTCTGTGCGCTGGTGACGCTAGACGTCCAAAATGCCTTCAAGTCGGCAACATGGGACGGCATAGTGGAGGCATAGTGGAGCAAAAAAGGGATAAATTCCCAAGCTACCTCCTGAAAGTGATCTGGAACTACCTGTCAGACTGTAAACTCATCCTTGACGACAACGAAGAATACGAGGTGACGTGCGTTGTACCCCAAGGATCAGTACTGGGCCCCACTCTATGGAACATCCTTTACGACGGGGTCCTAGATATCCCAATGCCATAAGGGATCACGCTGGTTGGATTCGCAGACGACCTGGGAATGGTTGCCACGGCCGGGACCAAAGATGCACTGGAAACCAACATAAACGAGGCACTGGACCAGGTTCATCGCTGGATGGAGTCAAAACAACTGCAATTGGCGCCCCACAAGACAAACCAGGTAAGCCTGGTCGGGCGGCGCGAACTGACCAAAATGACCATAGAGATCATGGGAGCGAGAATCCCATCACAGGAATCCGTGAAATACCTCGGAGTCCAACTGGGCAGAAATATGAACATGACGGCGCACGTCAACTGGGTCTAATGCCCAACGTAGGTGGTCCTTGAGCTAGCAAGCGCCGGATACTCATCGCTGTCGTGAATTCAATACTGCTGAATACCCCTTTCTGGCAAGATGCCGTTAAAATACAGAAAAACCAAAACATTCTCGAGAAGGTGGCAAGGCATGCTCCGGATTATCAGCGCATACCGTAGCGTGTCCACAGAAGCTGCCTGGGTGATATCCAGCTGTCCCCCCATAGACCTCCTCGTCCTCGCTCGCGCACACGAAGGAGGCAAGTTAGATAAAGCAGAAGCCCGCAGACGCCTGCAACGCAGGTGGCAGGAAAGGCGGGAAACGGAAACCGGTAAGGCTACATCGACCAAGCGCTAGATTCCTGACCTGCGTGGGTCAACAGAGAGCACGGCGAAACATCCTACTACGTAACCCAGGTGATAGGCGGACACAGATGCTTTAGAGCCTACCTACACAGGTTCAAGGTCGCTGAGACAGAGGAGTGCTGCTACTGTGACCAGCCAGACACCGCTGAATATACTTTCTTCTCCTGCGAAAGATGGGAAAACGACAGACGCCTGGCAACTTCGGAAATAGGAGAACTAACCCCTGATAACTGCGTTAGGAAAATGCTAATAGACCAACCCCACTGGAAAGCAATCTCCAACTTCATCATTAGCATTATCACCCAGAAGGAGGCCTAAGAACGCGCTGCTCAAGCAGCCACCTAGCAAAATCTCAAGAGTAGAAGCAAAATCGAAACTCTCAAAAAAACTAGGGCGGTAACAACTGTCCAGGTTGCCCACCCTGAAGGAATGCGCAAGCGATACCGGGGTGCTGGTCTCTATAGCCAAGTGGAAGAAGGGGTTTAGTGAGTGAGAGCCTCACACGCTGGCTGGTAGAGCTTCCCCCAAACCACAATAAAAAAAAAAGACTAGACTAGACTAGACTAGAGTAGATTAGATTAGATTACATTAGATTAGATTAGATTAGATTAGATTAGATTGGATTGGATTATATTAGATTAGATTTGATTAGATTACATTAGATTACATTAGATTACATTAGATTAGATTAGATTAGATTAGATTAGATTAGATTAGATTGGATTGGATTATATTAGATTGGATTTGATTAGATTACATTAGATGAGATTAGATTAGATTAGATTAGATTAGATTAGATTAGATTAGATTAGATTAGATTAGATTAGATTAGATTAGATTAGATTAGATTAGATTAGATTAGATTAGATTAGATTAGATTAGATTAGATTAGATTAGATTAGATTAGATTAGATTAGATTAGATTAGATTAGATTAGATTAGATTAGATTAGATTAGATTAGATTAGATTAGACTAGATTAAATTAGATTAGATTAAATTAGTAGTGTCTTTCTGATATTGTAGATGTGATGTAAATAAAATTATTATTTTGTTCTCCAATGTGCCAATGTTACAAACTTAGGACATATGATCGAAGTGATTTGCCTTTACGGATTCTCAGCTGACGTCAGTAGACAATCTTTTGGTAATATATTTTTATTAGTTTTTTAGGTAAAATTAAAATTAATTATTAGTCTAAAAACTAGATTGCAATCTAAAAAAAAATTGTTCTCAATTTAGGATAAGAAACTTTTCCAGCTCTTGTAGCTTACACAATAAATTAATCCTTTTTGGTCTTTCGCTCGCAGATGGTAAAATTCTGGAAGCAATTAAAATCGGTGGACGAGTCGGAAAGCTTCAAGCTCGTTACGTTTTCTTTCGTGTGTCGGACAGTTGCCGGCTTCCGTTTTAGGCCTTAGGATACTATTCAAACTTGATTCACCGAAAAGGGTGACGCTCAAATTATTGCCAACCCCTATCTTCTATAAAACTCTCCGTTTTCCTACCCTGATCCCAACTAAAACTCTTAACCTTGCATAAAGAGTACCTTTACTTGTTTGGATACAATGAGATTATTTCCAGAATTTAGCTTACATAACGTATAATTCTGATAATTAACAAGGCATACTACATTGTATAATCAAGATTAGTCAGACGAGGGATACGATATTAGGTAAACAAGACTAATCTAATCTACTCTAGTCGAGTCTCAATTAGCGAAAAGATTCGATAAAAAAGTCTATATAAATTACAGTTAAGATAGACTCGAAATGATGTGAGTTCTGTTTATATTTGTGAGAAATTATTTTTTGTTAATGTGGCATAAAATTTCAGAGGTGTGAAATCTTAATGTAAAAGTCATAGTTAGAGTGAAGAAAAACAAAGAGAAATTACTGGATGTAGAAGACAAGAGCAATAAAACAACAGAGATATAAGGAGTCAAGTTAGAATACTTCTGAAATGTTTTGTAACTTCTGAAAATATTTGTAATTTTATTTGCGAATTTCTGCTTTTTATTACCTATTTGAAAATAAAATAATCTAATCAGACTGTCGGTAGAAAATTAAATGCGTTAATGAAGTTTCTTTTTTTTCCTGTCCATAAAGAATATTTTTGCATTTAAATGTAACACGTAAATGCAAGGTTGATTTTTAAATCAGTATATTCAGAACTAAATTGATGCGCACTCGTATTTGCATAAATCAATTGAAGTGTTGCTTTCATCCATAAATCTGTTTTTAGCTTTGCCATCCGAATTTGAAAGGTTATTACATGCACTAATACTAATGCGCAGTATAGATGAAAATAAATGTATCACCTGATATATTTTACCTGAGGGTTGAAATTTATTTTTTACAGAATTTTGTTTTGATTGTGTTTTGGTTAATAACAACAACATATTTTACTTTTGCGTTTTCCATAGCCTTTATTATTAGACACCTTTTTTGTCATCCAAGCACACCGGAACGAAGCAGCGTATGACATCGGCGTGCTGGTTATAATAAAATATTATTTAATGTACACTATATTTTCTAAAGTTCATATCTTTTGTGCCATTTTTCTGGTCTTTTTTTTTGTGCTGATGATAAATTTGACTACTTTGTGTATCTTGTTGTATCTTGAAGTTATACGAATATATCAAACGACAGAACGACAAAAGAAAGCCTGCCACTAAAATCAGGAAACAGGAATGGGAAGAACACTTCACGAAAATAAACCAGGAAACACAAGAACCAGGCAGAAGTAACCAGTACGGAAGACGAAGAACCACCTAACTATGAAGAACTCACGCAAACGATAAAAAAGCTAAAACTAGAGAAAACAGCAGGGCCAGATGAAATAAATAACGAACTGATAAAAAAGGGAGGAGCAGTGCTAATACAGAGAATACATGGCCTAATAAACAAAATATAGAAGGAAGAAAAAATGCCCACGGAATGAAAGAACGGACAAATAGCACCAATATACAAAAACGGAGACACGACGAAATGTGTGAATTACAGACCTATAATGTTACTAAACACAACATACAAAATACTAACAGAACTGATTAGGAATAGACTAACACAGCACACGGAATCCAAGATAGGCATGGGCCTATCTTGGTATGGATATTCTATACCTATTCTTTACTTATTCTGGTATGGACCAGAACGGGTTCAGAAGAGGAAAATCGACAATAGACGCCATTCACGTATTGACACAAATTATAGAAAAAAGCCACGAATTCGTAATAGAACTACATATCCTATTTATAGACTTCAAAAAAGCGTTTGACAGCGTAAAAAGACAACAACTAATAAAAGAAATAGAAGCAACTAAACAGTGGAGATTATCACAGGAGAGGGCAAAACATATAAGGTGAGCATAGAAAAAGGAGTAAGACAGGGATCAGCAGTACTTTTTAACATCGCGCTAGAAGGCATAATAAGTAAAGTGGGATACAACATATAATTTATACAAAACGAAACACTAATAATTGGTTACGCAGATGACCTTGCATTGATAGCAATAAGCAAGAAGGACCTAGACAAAACTATAGTAACAATCATCAAAGAGGCACGCAAAAGAGGATTGTCTATCAATGAAAAGAAAACAAAGAACATGCATATTAACGTACGCACGAAGAGGACCAATAGACACAGATACAAATAGCACAGTACACATTAAAACGGGTAAACAGCTACACATACCTAGGAGTCACAGTAAACGGAAGCAACGACAGAAGTATCGAAAATAGCGACAGAATAAAGGCAGAAAAAATGGATTTCTGGAAATACCATAAGGTACTTAAGGACAAAAACCTCAGTACAAGCACGAAAATAAAAATCTACAAAACGAGCATTGGAGCAGTAATAACATTAGCAGCAGAGAATGTGCCTGACCAAGAGAGACGAAGAAAGAATGAGAATACTAGAAAAAAGAATTATAAGAAGAACACTGGGCCCAAAGAAAACACAAATGCAAGAACACAGACCACTAAGAAATGAAGAAATAAAAAGTGTGCTAGAAGAGGAAGACATAGTGAAATTCATAAAAGCGCGAAGGCTCGGCTGGTATGACGGTCATATTCAAAGAAAAACCCAAGACTCCATAACGAAGAGAATTACAAACTGGAAACCACCACTCAGTAGACCAAGAGGAAGGCCGATAATAAGATGGCAGGACCAAATACACGAAGATATGCGAATAATGGAAGTCACAGAATAAAAGAAGAAGGTGAAAGACAGGAAGGAATGAAAGAAAATAGTACAAGAAACAAAAACACACAAGAAGCTATGAATGGAAAATAGAACAAGCGAACTGATCCACCGCAACAAAAGGATTAAAGAGCTCCAGAATGGAGCGGCCAATATCCCACAAGGGGTCTATGGCCATATGTCTGTGTGTGTGTATCTTGTCCCAGTTTTCCTTGCTCTAAAACGTGCAGTCTGTAACACTTTTGGGTTCGAAGCTTTTGTTCATATTTGATTTTAGGAGTTCCCTTTCTGTGGTCCATCTACAGCATTCAAATATTGTATGGTATATCAGGTGATCTTCGTATTTGCTGCAAATAATCTTTATAGCAGCCATGCTCAGTAAGAAATTGAGTTATATGGTAATCAATTTCTCCGTGTTTTCTGCTTATCCACGAAACTATTTTGGGTATTAGCAGTAATCTCGTCCATTGACCTTTATCTGACGCCCACCAGTTTCTCTGCGATTCATCGTACAGATTATCTCCAGCAATTTTCCTGGCATTTTTGGTAGAGCCTGCTTCATATAGTTCCTTTCTCTCTTTGACCAGTACCTCAAAAGATGGTATACCAGCAATTAATTATCACAGCAATTCATCACAAGGGCAGCGTCCAAAGACACTTTTTTATATGTGCAGCAAATTCCTGGTGCTAGTTTTTCCTGGACTAACGAGAGTTTATCGATAACTAGCTTAAATATAAGATGATGAGCCCATATTGGGGCCCCATATAGCACCACTTCCACATTAGGCATGCGTATTTCTATCGCTGCTATTGCTCTTATACCTTTTGCTGCGACTTCGTTAAGATGGGGAATGAAGGAGAGCCTCTTATCTATGATTACACCTAGGTATTCTAATGACTCTTCTGGGGCGATGCTATCGTTGTTTAAATTTAGAATGTTTTGGACGCAAGCTTCCTCAGTCCCGTTGGTAGGACCGCCTCTGTTTTCTCTGGTGTGAGATTTAATTTTTTGATCCGTGTGTGCGGGATGTAACCGCCACAGAATTGGCGGATCAGATGGAGCATGAGCCCCACGATCCGAGTGAGGGCACCAGTCGAGAGAGATCAACTCCCAGACTGTCGCTACAAGGCAAAGGCAAGATGGTCAGTAACACCGTTACTACCACCAAGCCAGTATGCCAACAGAGACCCGCTCCCAAAACGGCTTCTAAAAGTCAGGGCAAGGTGACTAGTAACACCGTTACTCCCAATAAGCCCGCGACTAAGCAAGAGGAGACAAAGCCCAAGGTAGATAAGAAGAAGACGAAATGGGCACATTTCTTGCCACCCCTAGGTAGTCCAGGCGGACTCGACGACCCACTGAGAAAGCGCCTCAGTGGAGCCGGGGTGAGATGATATCTGCGCTTCTTAGCAGACGGGCTACAACCCGCGAAAGCTAAGAAGAGAGCAGAAGAGAGAAAGGTGGGACCTACACCACAAACACAAGGAGCTGCCAAAAGAGGGGCTGATTCTATCACGCTCCAAGAAAAGGCAGCTAAGAGACAGAAGGGGAGCATCCAAACTGGGGCAATGGGAGTGGCCAGCTACTCCAGCTGCCCTCCCAAGACTTCTGGACCAAGCACCAGCTACGCCACCACCATCAAAGTAGTGAGGGTTGGTGTGATGTCCAGAGACTACCCAAGGAATCCCATGAGTAAGAAGGACATGCCTGCTCTTGAGCAAGCAATCATGAAGGAGAAAGTCGTAGACTGGTCTCACTTTTAAAGGAATCACAGTTTGAAGGAATACAGTTTAAACCGGGACTAATCATTGTCGACTGTGCAAACGAACAGACGGCAAAATGGCTGATGGCAAGAGCGCCTATCCTAAGACATTGGGAAGGAGGGGTTCGGGTGGCGAAATTGGGTGATGATATCCCCAAGCCACACGTAATCACCATGTTCCTACCTAGGAGCGGGGACCAAACCCCGGAGGCCTCCATCAACTACCATAGGGCCCAAAACAAAGGACTTAACAATTCCGAATGGAAGGTCCTTGGGTGCCGGGTGAAAAATGGGGGTGAACTCCTAACAGTAGGATTTGACGAGGAGTTTGCTGGAGCTATAGCGGAGGCCAACCATGGCCTCTACTATAGGTTCCGGCGGATCAAAGTCCATGGGCGGAAGAACGACGCCACACAAAAAGCGGATGGAGAGGTAGTGGCAGCCACAGTGGCCCCTCCCTCGGAAGTTACGACCGCAACAACGGCCACTTCCGGGGAGGAAGGAATAGCGGTGGCGGCAACTCCCTCTGCTGAAGCTTTAATGGCCAAGGCCGTGAACGAGGAAGTCAGCTCAGATTACCGGGAGGCCGACCTCTATCTCACACTCATTGACATGAGCAGCCATGTCTATGGACGCAGAGGTAGATGTTGTTCTGGTGAAGACAGAGGAGGACTTGCCGCCTCCTGTCACAAACCAAGAATGACCAACAGGCTCACCAAAATAGCCCCGGTGAATATCCACCATGCCAGGGCTGCCTCGGCTGTGATCGCTAGGATGTGCACCAAACAACACCTAGGGCTAGCGCTCCTGCAAGAACCCTGGACCTACGGACGTAAGATTAAGATCAGAGGCCTCAGCAACGGGGAATGTAAGTTGGTATGGCACAGCCGTGAGGCCTCCCCTAGAACTTGCATTATGGTAAGGAAGGACATTAATTACTTATGTCTTTCAGAATCCTTAACACGGGACTTAGTTCCTAAACAGATCCTCATCAAGACCGAGGGCCTCCAGCGCGAAGTAGTGATCGCATCAGCATACTACCCTGGCGACGGTAGCAGCATACCACCTATGGAGGTACAAAGGCTGTTCGAGCACTGTATTACGAGAAGGCTGCCACTCATCTTGGGATGTGACGCGAACGGCCACAACGAGATGTGGGGCAGCACGGACACTAATAAGAGAGGTGAGTACCTTTTAGAATACCTCACTAAAGAGAACTTAATTGTGTACAACGTCGGGAACACACCAACTTTTGTCACTAAGGCCAGAAATGAGGTACTGGATATTACGGTAGGTAGCGCTAACATAAGTAAACTAATTAAAAAGTGGAGAGTTTCAAGTGAACCCTTAATGTCAGATCATAGGATCATAGAGTTTGAGCTGGAAGGACCACCCCAATTCGAAACCCCAGACAAACTGTGTGGCCTATGTTTAGTTCCCAACTAATAGAAAACCTAAAGCAGGCGACAGTGCGGGGTAGTATCAAACACTACACCGCGCTGGAGCAGGCTGTAGGGAAATAAATGTAGCAATCAGCACGGCATTTCAATCCAACTGCCCGGTAAAAACTGTGAAGGAGCATAAGGACGAAAAATGGAGGAACAGAAATTTGTCTGCAATAAGAGCAAAAGTACGTAGGCTTTTCAACAAAGCCAAGCAATACGGAAATTGGCTAGAATACTCCGAGGTGCTTACCACCTACAACAAAGATATCAGAAGGGCAAAAAGGGAAAACTTTAGGACCTTCTGTGAAAATTCACGCCGGTGGCAGCTAGACTGTACAAAGCTCTAGCAAAGGATAGAGTGGAAATGACAACCCCTCTCAAGAGACCGGATGGGAACTTCACGGAGGATGAAGAGTAAAGAGCTATCCTCCTACTAGAAACCCATTTTCCGGGATGTGGAGGATACAGGGATACCGAGAGCTTGATGCGACCACGGAAACCAAGTCGGGCCGACTGGAGGAGGGCAGCGTCCATCTGTACGGAAAACCGAATCAGATATGCTATCGGCACTTTCCAGCCTTTTAAGGCCCCAGGTGTGGACGGACTAGTTCCTGCCTTCCTACAAAAGGGAGAGAGAGAACTAATGCAGTATCTTCTAAATATCTTTAAAAGAAGTTTAGCGTTCGGATATATACTACACAAACTACACAACATATAAACTACACAACAATGTGTAGTAGTAAAGCCGATTGGAGCGACGAATCCTCAGCATACCACATAATGCAAAATGTCATCAAGTGGTATACAGATGGTTCGAAGACAAAGGAAGGTACTGGTGCAGGAGTGTTTGGACCTCGTACTAGGTACTTCGAATCCATGGAAACATCCCCAAGTATCTTCCAAGCAGAGGTTCACGCAATCGATAGATATGCACAGTTTAACCTCTACAGGAATTATCGCAAAAAACGAATTGCTATCCTGTCAGACAGACAAGCAGCCATTAAGGCCATTAGCTCATACACCATCAGATCCAAACTGGTATGGGACTGTGTTGGGAAACTAAACAAACTTGGCAAAGATAATAAAGTAAAGCTATACTGGGTACAAGGACACACTGGTATAGACGGAAACGAAAAAGCAGATCACCTAGCAAACAAGCGATCCAGTAGCCCCTTTATAGGTCCGGAACCCTTTTGCGGCATGAGTGTGAACACCATCCACAAAAGTTTAGGTGAAGAAACAAGAGGAAAATGGATGAAAACCTGGAAAGAACTTCCAGGGCTAAGGCAATCCCAAGTGATGCTGGGATATTTTAACCAGAAGAGAACAAAAGCTTGCCTGAAACTAAGCAGGATCAAGCTTAGAATTCTTATAGGAGTCCTGACGGGACACTGCAGACTTAGAAAACATCTCAAGGCCCTAGGCCTAGAGGAGGATGACGGATGCAGATTATGTGGCTCAGCAGAGGAAACCCCAATAAATCTGCTCAAAGACTGTGGAGAATTACTCCGCAAGAGAAAGATGTACCTTGGGTCTCACTACTTGAATACAAAGGAACTGCATACCTTGAATCCCACCCAGATTCTGAAATTCCTAAAGGAATCAGGATTAGAGGAGGCGCTCTAAATGGGTAAGTACACCCACGCTTTGAGGAGGAGGGTGGGGTACAATAGATCTATAAAGGTCGCAGTACAAGTCGTCACCCTCATATCTACAATCTACAATCTACAATGAAGCGCCAGATGTATGCAAGCTTTGTAGAATTCCATAAAATGGTAATCATTCCCTTTTCCAACTTACCTATCTTCGAAAGTAGTCCGTACGACACTGAGTCTTCTAGTACTTTTCTAACAAAGCTCCATCGATACGCAGAAGCGGAGAGGAATGTATAGACTTTATAATGTATAGAATAAACAGTAGCAGACACAATGTTAAGACTGGACAAGACAAAACAAACATGACTAAATATAGACTAAACAAAACCAAATAAGAGCAGACAAGACCAAAGAAAATCGTACGAGACATGACAAGATCAAGCTAAACTGGACGAGAATGGACAAGACTAGACAAGAACACACAATATCAGAAGAGAATATATAAAATACACAATACTTTTTCTATGAATGATGGAATTAGTATAAAGAGTGCCTAATTTATATAAATTAAAATGCTGATGACCTACATTATAAAAACAATGCATAAATTTTACATTTCTTGACAAAAAGTCAATTTACCTATCCTTACGATATTTTCAATAATCAATGAAGTGCTGTAATGGGGCGTGCCGCGTTCGTATCATTTTGTATTAATTAGATATTTGATTTGCAAGAGATTTGCTTAAAATATACACCCACCGTTCTTATACGTCTAAATGACGTTGTTTGCTGAACTTCGAATATATTCTCGCGTCATGTTTCAGTTCCCGATTAAGTATTCCGTTTAGTATAGTTAGCTTACTTCCATAAAATGCCAATAATTTAAACACAACACATATGTTCAAAACATCATATATTTTCTTTGCATAATTTACCTACCTTCAAGATGTACTAATTTATGCAATATTTTTGGGTAAACGAAAATATTAAAGCTATATAGAAATATACATTATAAAGATAGGAAACTTTTTATTATGGGGAGCGTAGCAAGTACAGCTGGGTTAACTTGACAAGTGCGGAACCCCTGGAATCCTGGTACTGCTCCTCGCCTGACTTCAGGATGCTGGTGTATTAATATATTTAGGCATGTACCTTCCTTCCCCCATCCAATTATGCTGATTAGGGGCTCGGTTTTTTGTTTTTTTTCTATTTTCTGCCTGGTTCTCTCGTCTTGCTCCTTATACGTAATTATATTACGTATAATATTTTGAACGTTTTCCCAATTGTCTTCAGACTGCAGCATGTAGGGTACTGTCGCGGTTGGATATCTTATGGTAGGGTGCTCCTCTCGGTGTCCCACCTATATAGTGTGTGCCAGACTGTCTTCCTGCCCGAAGTACTCGCACAGGCTGTCAGAGGCTCTGCCAATTTTGTAGAGAGTCCCGGAAACACCCATGGCCGCTGAGTGCCTGAGTGAGGTGGTAATTTACTTCTCCGTGCTTCCTGGTGATCCATTTTCCAAGTCGTTATCTATCAGGAGTTTGGTCCACTGACCCTTGGTGCTTGCTTCCCAGTGCTTCTGCCATGTCCGGATTTTTTTATTTCTTTTTTGTTGAGTACTGCAACTGAGTCTCTCTGAATCCGTGAGTAAATATTTAGCCTCTCTATGACTAGCAGCCATCTTGGCGGCATGCCCGAAATTATCAGTGACGCCTCCCTTGACACGGTCCTGTAGGTACTGCTGGACCGCTCCCAGCTTGTGCTTGGTGACTTCCACATTCATGGCTCTTGCCCATACTGGAGCAGCATATAACATTGCCGAGTGGGGTACCGAGTGCCACCGAGTGCGTACGTCCTCCGACGTTAGGCATTACCCTTTCCAACGCGCACAGGGTTTTTTGGGCTTTATCGGCTGCTTTTATAACGTGCTACCGGAATGATAGATTTTTATCTATTTCAACCCCTAAGTATCTTAAGGCACTCTTTGGGGTGATGACAGTGTCCCTCAGCTTAAATTGTATGTCCCTAATTTTCCGCTTTTCAGTTAATAGGAGCGCTTCCGTTATTTTCCGGAGGCAGCTTGAGCATTTTGTTGTCCATCCACAGGTCAATCAAGAGCATCGCTTTATTGGTTATCCTCATTAGACCATGCTCGGTTTAAGATAGGAAATACTACATAAACATAACTGTACTAGATTATACCAAAGAGAAGAAACTTGTACGACATGTCTAGGTAGACGGAATTAGTAGAAATCTTTATGAGCATGACTATGCAGGCAGAACTATATAAACGAGACTGGGTTAAGCTGGTAAGACTATCATCATCAACTACCAGCCTTCGACGTTCACTGCTGGACATAGGCCTACCTCATGGTTTTCCATTGTTGTCTGGCTTGACCCGCCTGAGTCCAGTTGGTGTCAATTATTTTTAGTTCGTCGGTCCTCCTCTTTCGCTTATCACCGCGTGGTGTCCATTTCAACAATCTTTTCGTGCACCTGTTGTCCTTCATTCAGGCCACGTGACCGGCCCAAAAGCCCTCTCAGGGGAATCAGCACCTTGTCGTTGATGAGAGGGCGCACTAACCTTGCATCCAGGTTGCGATGCCAGCGGTAATATAGCTACTAGTAGGGTCACACCTACTGGTTACAACAGAAGAATAACTCAATAGATGGCAGGAATATTTCCAGGAGATACTCACAGGAATAACTCAAGAACAAAACAACAACGCAAACCATCATGCAACACGGGCACAACTAAACATAGACACAAAACCTCCAACCAGAGCAGAAATATGCAAGGCCATTAAGGAACTAAAGGACGGGAAAAATGCAGGCATCGACAACATTACATCTGAAATGAAATGAAAGCTAACTGCATGACCACGACCGAAATGCTGGCACCCCTAATAAATAAAATCTGGGAATCCGAAACACTACCGAAAGAATGGAACAGTGGCCTTCTGATAAAGCTCCCCAAAAAAGGAGACCTGAGCGATTGCAACAACTGGAGAGACATAACACTATTAACAACTGCATCGGAAATACTCTGCAAAATAATACTCACCAGAATGAGCAAAGCAATTGAACCTACGTTGAGAGAAGAACAGGCTGGTTTTAGGCCGGGAAGATCCTGCGTAGACCAAATCAATATGTTGCGGATTATAACAGAGTGCGCAGTAGAATGCCAAACCACTATATTTCTATTATTCGTAGACTTTCAAAAAGCTTTTGATACTATTAAATGGGAAAGCATTTGGGCGGCTTTAGACCGGTGAGGCGTCCCACCCAAAATAGTAAACATCATAAAAGCTTCGTATGCGGACTACTCTTGCAACGTGGTACACGAAGGGAATCTCTCAGAAGCGGTCAGTGTCTGCTGGTGTGCAAAAGGGTTGCTTGTTGTCCCCGCTCTTATTCCTAATAGTACTAGACGAGGTCATGACGAGCGTTACAATACAGCCTCGAGGAATACGCTGGGGACTATCAAGCAGGCTAGAGGATATCGACTAAGCCGATGAAATCTGCCTCATGTCCCATACACTCACCGACATGATAAAACAGCTAAGCTACAACAAGAAGCTGAAGAGATAGGCCTGCACATAAACACCAAAAAAACAGAGGAATGTGGATTTGCGCTACCACTAGCAGGGACATACAAGTAAACGGCGTAACAGTTAAAAGATGCGAACAGTTCTGCTACTTGGGCAGCATCATAGCAGTGGATGAAGGGGCCGACCTAGACATCGCCAAAAGAATCAACAAAACGAAGGGAGCGTTCACCCAACTGAATAACGTCTGAAACTCTTCAATACTTTCCCTTAAAACGAAACTCAAACTAGATAATAGTAACGTCAAAGCCATCCTGTTTTACGGCAGTGAGACGTGGAAAGTAACTAAAAGCAGCACAAAATTTTCGCAAACTGGTGTTTGAGGCGGATCCTTAGAATCCGATGGCCTGAAGTGATATCGAACCACGATCTGCTTCGTTCTACAAACCAACTTCCAGTAGACGTTGAAAAAAAGAGAAGAAAGTGGAACTGGATTGGACACACCCTACGGCGCAATCCACAAAACATTGCAAAACAAGCATTGGACTGGCATCCCCAAGGCAGTAAGCGAAAGAGAGGAAGGCCAAAAACAACATGGCGACGCACAATTGAAGCCGAACTCACCTCCATCGGTAAATCGTGGAATGAGTTGAAGGTCGTGGCTCGAAATAGAGTCAGATGGCAAAAATTGGTAGAAGCCCTATGCTCCGCTGGGGGAAACAGGAACTAAGGAGAGAAGGAGAGTCACCCTTGTCGGTAAGGTCTCGAAGTGATGAAGGTGAAGATAAAAAGATTCCAAGTAGCGTCTGGTCCAGAATGGGCAGCTGCAAACCGCGTCTGTTCTCCATGTTAAAAGCCGCTGAGGTACCTATTCGCTAATCCGCCTGGCCATTGTAGCGAATTACGGCCCTAGCCCCCCCTTATTGCAATTATGACATTTTTACAAACAAGAGGAAGTGAACCCCAAGTGGGTAGATCATTCAATGACAAATCTCAAACCCCCACATGGGTCGGCCTCAAGGATTCTGGGGAGGCAAAAAAATCGTTAGTATAACCTACCACTGGTAAGACAAGTTAAGTATTAAATACCAGATATGATAGATAGGCAATAGTAGATTAGGGAGATAAGATTACGTAGAGAATATTAGTCAAGCAAGACCAGACACATAATTACCGTTAAATACTCTGGAGACACCGTTAATTCTGGAATAATTAATGTCGGCGGCCTAATTTATTTTGAGAATTAAGAGGCCCTCCTCAATTATAATAAATAAAGGCAAGAATAGGCGGAACAGAATAGACAAACTAGTCTCGACAGAGAGTACTAAATAAGAAATGCGAGACGAAACAAAAATAGACAGTGACAATCCAGATAAGACTACAGAGAGAGGACTAGAAAAGCAAAGCTAAACAAAGATAAAATGACACAGTAAAGTTTGGTAAATCAGAGTTAAATATAACATATATGATAGAGGTGTATTTAAAAAAAAAATCGTCCAAACATCTTTCAAAGAACCTTAAACTTAAAGTTTAGAATGAGATTTCATGGTTTGAACCAAATTAATAATAGAAATGAAAGTAGGAGATTATCACTACGATATGTTCAAATCTGTCAGTAGCTGGAATTACACGGAAATCTTCTGTTACTCTTTGGCACACCCCGCTAAAGCTGCGTGGTGTGAGCCGTTGGGAGCTGTTTATTGATTTACGCTACCTGTCAGTTTGCCTTCAGATAAGAGTTCCCGTTGGAAGAGGAGCCGACGAGATCTTCTTATCTTGGGCTCTAAGGTAGTAATTACACAAATTCTAACTTTATTTTCTTTACTCGTTCATAATATCTGTTGGCCTTCAGCCCCTGACAAAAATCGGTCTTGACCGTTCCCGTTACTTGCTTTGACGCAGCGAACGGCTCACACCACGCAGCTTTAGCGGGGTGTTCCAAAGAGTAACAGAAGATATCCGTGTAATTCCAGCTACTGACAGATTTAAAGATATCGTAGTAATAATCTCCTACTTTCATTTCTTAAACTTAAACATTACAACTTAGTAGTAAGACCCTCCATACTCTATGCCTCAGAATGCCTCTTGATGAACAGGAAAAGTCCACTCAGAAAACTAGAGCTTAAAGAACGGAAAATCCTGAGGAGAATACTGGGACTAGTACGAGAAGAGGATGGCACATACAAGATCAGACACAGCAGTGAGCTGTACCACCTGAGCGTACAGCGCCTCAGCACCATCCGTGCTGCAAAAGCGTATCGCACAGTCTCCTCTGAGGCAGCCTATGTGATTACGGGTGTCCTTCTAGCCATCCGTCTCAGGCAGCTGGTCCTCCATAACTCTCACCAGATCGCAGACGATACGCTTATTAAGATATAATGGGCTTACCAAATGCACTGAACGAGCTCGAACTAACCGTAAGTACCCAAGAACTAATTCACCCTTCAACACTTGTCGCTGGTTACACACTATTTGACAATAAGTGATATATGTCAACTCCAGGTACACACGGACGGTTCGAGTTTGATCAGAGGTACTGGGGCTGCATTCGTCATCTATTATCAAGACGAGGAAGTGTACCATAAGCTTATAAAATTAGAAAAGAATTGCTCAATTTTGAAAGCGAACAAAAACAATTGGATCACCACAGTGAAATAATCAGACCTGGAGCAGCTTAAAATTCCACCAGAAACCAGAGAGGATCGATCCAAACTCGGGCAGACCATTCGACAAGGAGTATTCCTAGTAGCCTTACCAGCAAAAACAGCACAGGAACCAACAGACCAAAGTGGACAGAAGAGAGGAAGCTTGCCCACAGCCAGAAAATGAAAACTTTCATTGTTAAGAAGAAACAGCGGACCCATATGAAGAGTCAAAACGAGCGCCGCGGTACTAAGTAGGCCAAAACGAGAAGAAAAAAATATATGATAGATAGGAAACACAATTAGGGAACTAATAGAAGAATCAATCAATTACAGGAAAAGCAAGATAACAATCAGGACTACACAAGCAGGATAAGCTAGCAAATACAGGACTGAGAATATTATACAGACACGCTAGACAGTCTCTACAAGATATATAAATATATAGAGATATGTTTGCAGGGACAAGACAAGAATAGACAAACAAGACTAGTTAGACAGGGCTAAATGAATTAGGCATTTAATATTTTATCTAATGAAGCTCTAATTGATCTATTAAACTGATAACTCTACTTTTTTATCACTAATATATCTCTAATAATTTATCACTCAGCCCCAAAAGGCAGACAAAGAGTCTTTATTGAGATTTTAACTTTTGTAAATCTTCCTTGTGTTGGAAACGGTATATTTCCATGTCCACCATTAATTCTGGAATAATTAATGTCATCGGCCTAATTTATTTCGAGGATGAAGAGGCCCTCCTCAATTACAAAAGGGTTAAGAGTCGCGACTACTGAATTATACTGCAATAAAGAATTAGTTTAATTAAAATTTTGTTTAGACATTCGCTATGAAACACACACACAAACAACTTCTTCTCAAAATAAACTCTAACACATTAATAACAGAATAATATTTTTATGAATATTATTCATTTTCTATGTCAGGGATTGATTTTGAATTATCATGCACTTGTTCTTTTGTTTATTATTATCTTGTCTATATAAGCATGCTTGTCTATTCAGTCTTGTCCGCCTAGTTCGTCTGGATCGTTTAGTTTGACTAGCTCGTCTAGTCCTTTTAGTCCTTCTAGTCCGTCTGGTCCGTCTGGTCCGTCTGGTCCGTCTGGTCCGTCTGGTCCGTCTGGTCCGTCTGGTCCGTCTGGTCCGTCTGGTCCGTCTGGTCCGTCTGGTCCGTCTGGTCCGTCTGGACCGTCTGGTCCGTCTGGTCCGTCTGGTCCGTCTGGTCCGTCTGGTCCGTCTGGTCCGTCTGGTCCGTCTGGTCCGTCTGGTCCGTCTGGTCCGTCTGGTCCATCTGGTCCGTCTGGTCCGTCTGGTCCGTCTGGTCCGTCTGGTCCGTCTGGTCCGTCTGGTCCGTCTGGTCCGTCTAGTCCGTCTGGTCCGTCTGGTCCGTCTGGTCCGTCTGGTCCGTCTGGTCCGTCTGGTCCGTCTGGTCCGTTTGTCAGAAAAACAAAAACTTATGTACATTTTTAAATCTTTCAATTTAAGAATCATTAACCATGGTCCAATCAGATTTTTTTTCAATAGATATGGTCACAAACATCTATTGACTACATTGTAACCAATATTGATATGAACGCCTGCACTTGCAGAACAGTTGATCCAGTTATGGCAGACCACCTCAGTCTGATATTGCATCTAAAATCGGATAATCTCTATTTAAGGAACCATAATGTAACATATCGCGTATGCAGACACTTTACTGATGATAATTTACAAAAACTACAACATCTCATTAACAAAATGATATGTCAATGTAACAAAATGATATGTGATATGTCAGAGATTTTAAAAGAAGAGGTGGAGGTGGTCTTCAACACATTTTTTAATAAATTAAAGTATGTTAGACCAGACATGTCCCATTGAATCAAAAAAAAGTATCCCCTTAAATAACAAATGGATTACAACTGAAGTAATTGCAGAAGGTAAGCAACTAAGAAATTTATATTGGCCGTGTTATACCCTTAAGGATTTAGATCCTATTGCATATTATAAAATGGAGAAACGTCAACACACAAAACACATTGCCACTGTTAAGAGGAGGTTTGTCTTAAATGAAATGCAGCAGCCTAAAAACAAATCTAGGGAATCTTGGTCGATTATTAACCAAACAATAGGAAAACAAAAAATGAGTAAATCAATATCACTTAAAATCGATGATGCACTAATTACAGGCAAACAAGTTGCAGAAGTATTTTCAACAAACTTCTCTGAGATGGCCCTAACTCTAATACGAGAACACTTTATGCCTAAATCTAGCTCTGATCGCACTCCCCTCTTAGTATGCCTCCCATTGAATCCGCTGAACTTCAAAAGGTTGTTTCTAACTCTGCCATTACTCAGTCATCAGGCATTGATGGCATTTCAATGAAAACAATAAAATCCATGATAGACGTCTTAGAGGGTCCACTGTTGAAACTGTTCGATTAATCTATAGAAGATGGGGTATATCCTATGTCTCTGAAGGTAGCTCTCGTAATTCCCTTGTATAAAAAATCCGACATTTTTAACATTTCAAACTATCGACCAATTTCGATAGTATCTATCTTCTCAAAAATCTATGAAAGGCTGATCTATA
Source organism: Phosphuga atrata (assembly GCA_944588485.1). Taxonomy (NCBI): domain Eukaryota; kingdom Metazoa; phylum Arthropoda; class Insecta; order Coleoptera; family Silphidae; genus Phosphuga; species Phosphuga atrata. The sequence goes on along the minus strand of OX155896.1, from coordinate 7,341,994 downwards.
ATAGAATGACTGATTATTTAGTAAAATATAACTTGTTCAGTAACTACCAGTATAGGTTTGCTTCCATCGATCACATAGATCAGTAGAGACAGCCACAGAGAGCTTACAAAATTTATCATGCATGAGCTGGATACTGGGAAACATGTAATAGGATTATTTTTCAATCTTTCGAAGGCATTTGATACTGTCAACATTGATTTTATGTTAGCAAAACTGGAATGTTATGGTCTTCGAAGTACTTTCTTAAGTTTAATAAGATCATTTCTTTTGGGAAGAAAGCTATTTGTTCATGCAAATAACAGTAAGTCTAGCTGCAGAGATATAAATATGGGTGTGCCTCAAGAATCTGTTTTGGTACCACTTTTGTTTCTTTTGTTTGTCAACGATTTGCCACATTATGTAAGTGCGGAAACCATACTATTCGCAGACGATATGAATTTGGCAGTCTCGGGAATCAATTTAGAAGAGCTGGAAGCCAAAATTGCAACGTCGTTGGCCAAGTAACTAGCTAACATAGCTAACAATCTGATCCTTAATTCGTATAAGACGATTTGCCTATACTTTGCAAAGCTTAGGAAAGTTGATCACAGTTGATCAAAAACTATTTAACTTTTCAACATCAACCAATTTTCTGGGGCTGGGGATAGACTCCACACTTTCTTGGTCACTCCATATCGATTATGTGTGTAAAAAACTGGCGAGTGCATAATTTGGAATTCTCCAGTTAAAAAAGGCATCAATCATAAAGGTGTATTATGCGTTGGCTCACTCATACCTATCGCTTCAAGTTTTGCTATCGGGTGATGCTTCTACACTCAACAGATGTTTTGTGATGCAGAAAAGAGTTATTCGACTTATATTTGGACTTCAATCCGGGCAGAGTTGTAGAGCGTGTTTCACAGAGAACAATATACTTACATTGCCTTAAATTTATATTCTAAAAGTTCTATATTATATAAAATTGAATGTAAAAGATTTCGAAAAATTATCGGATTCGAACAATCACTGCACAAGATACGGCACTTTATTACCCTATCCTAAACATAATACTACTTTATATGAAAAGTCCTTCATCTACTCAGGCATAAAATTGTTTAATAAGTTGGACAATAAAATAAAATCAGAGGACTATAACCATTTTAAACGACATGTAAAGCGAATCCTGTTGCTAGGAGCTTACTATTCCGTTTCTGAGTTTTTAGAGTAGTATTGTATGTAAACATATAAGGTAGCAAACTTATTTTTGGTGTTCAACGTATGTTTTTCTTTCTTCCATTTATTTTATTACTGTATCTTTATTGTCTTATAATATGTAAAATATGTACAAAAAACCATCACATCAACAACGTGGTCTATCCATTAATGTGGCCAAGTGAATAAAGCTATTATTAGAAATTATGATTAGTCCGTCTAGTCCGTCCGGTCCGTCCAGTCCGTCCAGTCCGTCCAGTCCGTCTGGTCCGTCTAGGCCGTCTAGTCCGTCTAGTCCGTCTCGTACATTTAGTCCGCCTAGTCCGTATAGTTCGTCTAGTTCAGTGGTGCGAAAATTATTTTCATTTGTGACCTAACATTTTGTGTAAAATTTCATCGCGTCCCCTCTACAAAAAGTAGACGTTTTTTAAATCTGTTTATATTGGCATTTCAATATTTTACTGCTACCTGAAAAGTTTTCATTTTTTTTGAATTCGACTACCTTCCCAAAAAAATTTTTTATCGACCCCGCTGGGGATCGATTTCCATATTTCCACAATTTACAACCAGCTGGGAAAACACTTTCCGACACAGTTTGAAATTTTCCATTATCTTGATGATTTTAGAGAAATAAATTTTCTCGCATTTTCCGCAGATTTCGCGATGTCATAATTTTGAACCGCTTATCACACATACTTCTAGTTTTTATCAATCGATTCAACATCCTAAAATTAGTATTAACAAATATTTGATTCGTAGGAAGCTTTCAATTAAAAAATCCCACCGAACCAGCCATCGATCCGCTGGAGGATTCTTACATTTTAATTCACTGCTCGGGTGATTTTTAACAGATTACCACAAGTTTAGTCTCGAATGATGCGTAAGAAATTTGGCTAAATTATTCTACAGGAAAAACTTTATCGTTTTTTTTTACAACCATCTCAGAAACTGCAAATCTCAGCGATATTATTTTCGGGACTTAGCAAGATTTCTTAGCGGTATTATTAATAACATTTTTGCAGAGTTTCAACATTTTTTATGTTTTTCTTCGTTTGCGGTAAGAGATATATAATTTTTATTGATGATTTAGTAGGTACCTACAGTACTACTACAATCATTAACTTTTCCACCAATTTCAAATCAAATTTCTTCAAACAAAAAAAGCAAACCCATATTAGTTGCTTATCAGAAGTTATCAGAAAAAGTAAAAGCTACAATATTATTGGATGCTTTTTGGAAGCGGAGATGAAATAGAAGAAAGTTATCAAATAAACTGTTGAATAAACTGTTAAGAAGATATTTAAGATAATTCAGCTTGATTTCATTTATCTACTTTTTGTAATTAAATTCAATTTTAGCAATCATTCAATAATTTGCAGCAAAAAGAAAAATCTGTTAGTAGAAAGCGTTAATACGATTTTTTTTAAATGAGTCTTGTGTGTCCAAAGGGGCTCTCACACGATGGTCACATCAGACTAGGGCTTCATACGAGAACGATATTTTTCTCGTCTCGTCTCGTCTCGTGGGAAACCCTATTGACTATCAGACGTATTGCATTTTTAGTTTTCGATTGTTTAATGCATGCCAATTTTCCGATGTTTTAGCTGAGTTTCGCGTTTAGTTCAGAAAATTTTCGGCGGATTTTCGCGAAATTTGCAACAAAGCTTCTATTTGTTGCAAACTTGTTTAATATTACAAGTTTGCAACAAATACCTCGCGCTTTGACCAACAAAGTTATACTCGAAGGAAATCGAACAGCTGGCAACTATTTTCTATTTCGCTCAAAAGATACAAATAAACAAGATATATAGTTTCTCGCTATACACCATCTCGCATTTCCGGCAGATTTCACGACGTCGTAACTTTTGAACTTCTTACCAGAGTCTTCTAGTTTTTACCAATCGATTCAACGTGCCAAAATTAGTCAGAAAACGTATATAATATTCTCTAGGAAGCTTTCAGTCAAGAAATACCATCGACTCGGGGAGTCTAGACCGCGGAAACGACGGAATGCGAGAAAATCGATTTTGTCAAAATTGTTTTTTTTTAGAGTCCGCAAAATTTAAAAACATTTCTGGAAGCACTTTTGCTTCCGATTACAAATATGCAAATTATATTTCGATAGTTCCTTCCGTTCACTATCGCATGCTAAAATTTAGAAAAATTTTAAGGAATTTCGGCGCTCGAGTACAGATCTTGGAAAGTAATCAGTTTCTCTCTCATAATCTGAGCGTGTTGATAGGAAAATGATCTTCTGAAAACGATGCCGCCATCCGTTTTTGATTGCCTGCAACCGTTTCTGAGATATCGATTTGTCAAGTCGAGTATCTTAAAATTTCAGTTTGAAATTTCTTGACGAATTATTGAATTTTTCTGGACAATTTACACATAAACTTGTTCGTCTTGTCGAGTAGTTTCTGTGCGCCAAAAATGATTTCGCCGCCGTTTACCGTTCTTGAGAAAATCAAATAAAACCGAAAAAGCACATTTTTTTCAAGCGAAATGATGGAAAATATTTGTTGTCGAATTTTTTGGAAAGTTTTATCGTTATTTTGTTTTTGATTACCCGAAGGAAATTGAAGTGATAAAAACGATTTTCTAGTTTATTTCGCTCCAAAGTTACAAATAATCAAGATATATAATTTTTCGCTCTTAAAGCCGACTTCATGAGTCTATATCTCGTGAACGGTTGCAAAGGGTTTTGAGATGGTCATTTTCCAACGGATGCGCTCAGGTTTCATGAAGACTTCTAGTTTTAACCAGTTGATTCTGCGTCCCAAAATTAGCCGGAAAACATATACAATATCCCATATCTGGGAAGCTTTAAGTTAAAGAAATACCATCAAACCAGCCATCGTTCTTTTGGAGCAAACTATTTTCATTTGCGAGACAATATTTTGTGTCAAATTTTTTCGCGACCCCCGAACAGAAAATAGACGGTTTTAAAATTTGTTCATAATTGACATTTCACTATTTTATTGCTACCTGATACACACGAAAAGCCTTCATTTTTCTATGGATTCGATGACCCAAAAAAAAATCTCTATCGACCCCTATGGGGGCACAACCCACAGTTGCAAAATGAAAATAAAAACAAACTAAACGAACTAGACCAGTGGTGCGGTCTAGTTCGTTTAGTTTCTCCAGTTCGTTTAGTTCAGGGGTGGGCAATTTTTTTGGCTGTCGGGTCAAATTGCGTTTGACAATTTGACTGCGGGCTGCATTAAATACTTTTATATTTAGTTATTGGTACCACGACCGTTGCATCTACACTTGCTAAGACAAAACAATATTGTTGGTTTTTTTCAAAGAATAGGATAGAAATATGTGTTGATTTGTTTTCTCGTGGATTCTGCGTTTGTGTTGAGGGTTAGCTGGTAAGAACCGGATTCTCGACGTTTCAGCGAACCAGTCCTAAGTAGGACTAGTGGAACCAGGCCTACTCTTGTGCTTGCTGTATTGATCTTACACAAGTTTAGGGAGCTCTTACAGTTTTTACCGTGGTTGGCAAGCTGCTATTAGGGAGGTTTTTTGGCAGATTTTCTACGGTGATGACTTTGCCACAGCCATGCACACGAGAACGGTATCTTATTTTTCCATACCCAGAATTTGAACCCGGGACTTGTGACTTAGTAATCTAACATCTTGACAACTAGGCCACCACCACCTAGGCCAATTTACATATTCACCATATATATATATATATATATATATATATATATATATATATATATATATATATATATATATATATATATATATATATATATATATATATATATATATATGTATATATATATATATATATATATATATATATATATATATACATATATATATATATATATATATATATATATATATATATATATATACATATATATATATATATATATATATATGTTTTCTCGGGGATTCCGCGTTGATGCTGAGGGTTGGCTCTGAAAAGAACATACAGTATGCGTCTAACGGTTGACCCGTACGGACGCATATATCTCTTGAGAATGGCGAATGTTAGTTCCCCGAAACGTCGAGAATCCGGTTCTTTTCAGAGCCAACCCTCAGCATCAACGCGGAATCCCCGAGAAAACAATACAACACAGGTATCTATCCGCGAAAACCTCAAATACAACAATATATATATATATATATAAAGACGTCCTCGCTAGATATATACGTCCTTACGAGTTAACCATTAGACGTATACAACTCTCGGTCGTGTCTCGCGTCTATTTATAGGTATGCGTTTTGCTTGCGGTGCTTCGGTTCGCTTGTTTGTTCGTCTTGTTGGTCATATATGTATCTGAGATGTTAGGTTGGTTAGTCTGGGAATGTATTTTGAGGGTGAATATAATCGGTCGCCATGCTGTGGGGTCGTAAGGAATCAACCTTAGTGTCTGTATGCGTTAGTTTCCTGGAAACTGTGTGACTCAAGGTGCCGTCTGGTTTCTTTTGTACGAAAACATGCAAGAATGGGAATCGTTGATGTTTACCATGTCTACTCAGAATATGTTAAATCGAGTCTAAAGTCTGCGATGTCTACCTCCATTGTAAATTTGATTAGCTCGTGCTGGGACTTAAGATGGATGAGGAATTTACAAATGTGTCATTTCTGTATTTTTTCCTCAAAATCTGTAAGTAATTAGGGGCTGTAAGAAATAGGTTGGCTACGTATCGGATTGTGCCATGCAGTGCTTCGTTAATTTATCTGCGAGTAATGCCTATCGATGTGAGCGCTGCTGATGTTTTACCACACTACGCGAAAAGAGCGACGCGATGCGTGGCGCTAAAACGTTTAAAATTATTTGTAAAATGCTTCGCGGGCCTCATAAAATTTCGACAGGGGCCGCTATTTGTCCAGACCTGGTCTAGTTCGTTTAGTTTGTTTAGTTCGTCTAGTTCGTCTAGCTCGTCTAGTTCGTCTAGTTCATCTAGTTCGTCTAATGCGCCTAGTTTGTCTACTCCGTCTTATTCGTTTACCTAGTCCATTTAGTCCACCTTGTCTCTAGTATCTCAAGTCCAATGTATCTAGTCTACCTATACCGTCTAGTATGTTCATTTTGTCAATGAATTATCTGTAACAAGTCTGGATAGCCCTCAAGACTTTCAGCTTAAAACATATTGTTTCAAATGACAAATTACGTGCGTGAGTGGTAGATATTTTTCAAGTGGAGCTTAAAATCTGTGTAGGGCGAATAAAAGTTGTACAACCCGAGATTGTGGATTTAAATATATAAAAAAAACCCACGCGCATTCAATAAATACTAACGATTAATTCTCTAAATCCGAAAAAATAAGGTTTGGAGCTTTACAGCATTTTGTCGATTGCTTAAATAATATTCACAAGGATTGTGTTTTAATTTCATCTTTCAAACACTTATTGTAGAAAAGAATAAGGGCATTTCAGCGGTCCAACTTATATAATATAGTATAATTAATATGTTTGCGATATTTCTGTTCGGAGATTTTCTAGCGTAATTAGTAAACTTACACTTAAAAAATTACAGTTTTCAAAGTTGAACAAATGTTGTTTTAATGAATGTTCATCTGCATTTAGTATAATATATAATTTATGCAATCACATTAAATTATTAAACAAAAACTAATGAAACTTTTATTAGGTTCTTACATAATCTGGACTAATACAGACAATATTTGTGAATATTAATTTACAATCTTCGTCTGATTTCGGTTGTCTACACAATAAAGTACCTGAATCAGACATGGCGAGTTTTTGAGCTTGGTGTGTTAAATTTCTTAAGAACTATCAATTTAGGTGCTGTGTTACATCTAGTTATATTTATAATTTTTAATACTCGTGCATTAAAAGGACGATCTTGGCGCACGTTTTTTAGTACGAGAAATGCCACTTTTGGTTGTATTAACTTGGGAAACGCACGCATATTCAATATCGCTTGGTTATATTAAAAAAAAACAATTAAATAAATAAAATAAACACAATAAAGACCTAAATATTAAAAGTGACAGAAATTTTTTTCCTTACAAAATGAAAATTTTGCACCGGAGACAATTGAAAAAGCAAATTCTTGATTTTTAATTCTATTTTTTGTAGATGGCACCTGGATCCCAAACTTGTAAGATATATCCCCTCGCATGAGTAATAAAATCTCTCTCTATCGAGCGAATCTCTCTCTGATCACTCTCTGAGTGAATCTCTCTCGAGCGAATGTGCGCGCTTCGTTCGTGCGCCTAATTTCGCTCTCGCGTCTATTTGACAACCTACCGTCTTAGTTACAAAATATGTCAATTTGGTATTATTAGCTGATATAAAAAACAGTATTTTTATATATACATTTATTTGTTACAAAAGAGAGAAAGATTAGTCACTGGTGACTTTTTGTTGCAGATTTTATTCCTGGATTAATTGATTTTTTTCATCTTTTAGGCGGTTTCACCCGACGTTCATTTATTCGATTTTGTATTATTTAATGCTGAAAATAGGTTCTCCCAAAGTTTCTTTTGGTAAAAGTTGCAAATAAAGTCATTGCTAGATTATTCAAGGTGTTAAAAGTGTTCAGTAATCGATTCCAGGCACACCCAATTTTCTCTTGGTAATGATACTCTTTTTTGTTTTTGTTTACCAAACGAGGATAAGGAAAGGATCGTCTAGAAAATGAGTCATTGGGTGAGTGCGTCTTTTGCATCCGATCACATGCAAGTGCACGCAAGGACGCAAGCAAGATACAACTTAGCTGCAAAGAAAGTTAGCGTAGGGTAGTTTTTACAGTTTTTAGATGATGATTGTCCATAAACTATGCGGATCACTCAGAATGTTTAGGCGTGTCACTTTTGACACGAGTGTTATATGCTCGCCATCACTACCCTAGATATGGTCGTGTCCTAGATTTAAATATATTTTGTTTTATACAGTTTAGGTCTATCTAGCTGCTTTTGTAGCGTTTAGGGAAAAGATGCATTGTGTGAGCTGTGTGCTAAGGAGTAACAGAAGATTTCCGTGTAACTCCCTTGATTTAATTAGTAAAGCTGTCCCAAAGTGGATGTTATTAAAAGTTTTCAATTTTGAGTAGGCATTGTCTATGTGACTGTTATAAATAGTTGTCAATTAGAACATATATATTTACATTTTAATAAATTTTGGATAGTTTTTCCGTCTATTCTAGTTTTATAAATTTATCATTTTTTATCCTATCTCGACTCTCGTGTAGTTGGTTTTGTGTTGACTAGCCTATTTTTCCTAATTTGTCAAATCCTTATCTAGGATGATCTTGTTTAATTTATACTCTACCCTAGTTTAATTGTCCACATTAATCAATAAGAATGTCTATTTAAACCATACAGGCGACAAAATCACTCAAAACTCTGAAACAACATTAACTCTGCAAGTGATGAAAATGATTTTAAGATATCAGACAGCTCATATACCTATTCAATTGTTGAGGATAATAACAAAAGCCCGGCGCCTGCGTATTTATTTCGTCTCCAATACGGCGTCGGAAAAGCGGTTTGACGCTCGCAGTTTATACGTGATCGTGGATTGTCGCAGTTGTCGGTCCATCCGTCGTTCCTCGTGGAATCCTTACGTTTCCAGCATTTAATAATAATACAGTCTTTGGAAAAATACCGAGTTCGAATAAAAATATTTATAAAGTACTTAATATTAAATTGCTTTGAAATATTATAATTGAAAAAAGAAGTTTTTAAAAAAAATTTAAAAAAAACAATTACAATTTAAACTAAATTTATCTTTCTATATCTAAAATTAAGTTTTAAATTTATGTTATATTGAATAATAAATTACAATAATCTCTTATAAAATAAATATAAAGTTCTTTTTCTATAAAGTAAAACATTCAAGATACCACAGATTAGTTTTATAAGTTAGTTTGGATTGTGTGTTTATGAAAAAAAATCAACATGTTTTGTGATATGTGAGGAAACTGATATTGTAAATATTGTTCTAGGTTAAAACCTAATGAAAGTGTTGAAGTTTCGACCAATTGTAGAATAGTTCGTTAAATCAAACGCAAAAACAAAACATTTTTTTATGAACGGACTACATGGATATTTGTGTAAATCTAAATCGGGATTTATGTACGGTCCATACACGAAATGAAATTTTTACGAGTGCTTTTGTTCGGGTGTTTTATTGTTCGTCGTACATTATTTAGTGTGAAAATTTCGAAAAGGAATATATTTTGTTAATATTCAGCGGAATAAAAATGGGTTATCTACGTACGATACTCTTCCACGTCGCTTCTCTGTACATAATAGGTAAGTTTTCCTCTCTCTTCCTAGTTTTAATATTTCATTAATCTCCATACCAAAGTTTCGCAAACTAAATTACTTTGGAAACTTGTTAATGTAACTACATTAATATCTAAATGATTGTTATAATTTATAAGGCGCTTTTTTTAATTTTATTGAAACTGTATAGTTTGCTAAAAATTACACTAATTATGTGTGTTGAATTTATATAGTCTTATTTAATTAAAAAGTGAGGATAGAAGTACTTCTAAAACATAATTTCAACATTGTTAATTTTTCGTGTTTGAAAGATACGATTTATCTTAGAATACGATTGATACACGATAACACGATTGAAATAATTTAAAAACATAATTTTCACATTATTAATTTATGGGGTTTGGACGATTTTAGGATTGGATATTTTAAAAACAATTTCGGTAAATTGACTTTTTTTCAATTTATGAGCAAGAAAATATGTTTAATATTGCATAAGTTGAAGAAGTTTTCGAAGGTCAAAAGCTTAATAATATATGTTGTCAATATCTTTTGTAGTTAAATTAATGCATGAGGTTTTGCAACTCTTTTTTAACATTTACAAGTAATAATCCATTAATTTATTTTTGGTTCTATAAATTTATATATGGCCGTAAAACATTAGATGAGGTAAATTTATTGGCATATATGAATATGAAAAATATTTATAAAATAGATTTCGTTACATAATTTATACATTTAATAGTTGTTGTTGTTAAAAATAAACATATGTTATATATGTTTATTATACTGTAAAAGAAACCTAATAAACTTCTTGATCTCTAGTCTATTACTCCTATCATTTATCTGATTTCTATTTTTATTTCAATTATAGCTATTAAATATAGCATGAGGCCAGGTGAATTGTTACTGTTTTTTAACAAACTTTCAACTTAACTAAATTATCGGCATGGAACTGTTTACCGCTTAACGATAAAGATCTAAATACAAAACCTTTAATGATGCTAATCCTCTGGATTAGAGGATGGTTACAATAATTATTTAGGCATCTACCTGAGCTATTTGGTTTAACATACCAGATAGTTGATAGCGAACCATCTTCATTCCTTATTATCATTAAGTCTAGGCAAGTTAAGGCAAAAACCATAACTCCCCATAAGTCTAGGCAAACCGTATTATTCTCCACTTTTTCGTGAACCGAATCTTCTTACTGATGCTGTTGAAGATGTCCAGTACTACGTTCACTTTATCTTTGGGCATCGCTGTGAATGTATCGTCCACATACACCTTTAAAAAAGGAACTGGAAACGGCAGAATACTAGTTATCTTCCCCAGTACCTAGTTCAATAGAATCTTCGCTCACACGGGACTCGCTGGGTTTCCCATTCTGGAACCATCAAGTTGTTGAATGAATGACCCATTGAACTGGAAGTAGCTTGGATCAAAACAAAACTGTATCAACTCTACAAGTATTCTTATTAGGTTTCTGTGGAGGTTGTTGATTTTCATTCTTAAATGTGTCTTTTTAGGATTCTAGCGATTTTGTCAGTTGATCCATGAACATATGGTAGGTACGCTGTGCTGACAGGTTTCTGATGTTCGTCAGTTCATTGGTTACGTTTCTATGTACGACAGAAAGCTCCGGATATTGGGCTGATTTATTGTTAATATTTTATTTTTATATTGTTATATAGACTAATATCCAAAGCTTTCCGTCGTACTGAGAACCGTAACCAAAAAACTGAAGAACGCGCAACACCTGTCAGCACAGCATACCTTCCATATATTCATGGTTCAACTAACGAAATCGCTAGAATCATAAAAAGACACAACATCGGCCGACAATTCGATTTGAAATATCTACCTTGCGAGATATTTGTCGAGTATTACTTGAAGAATCTACTTCGACAAGATTTAAGAGATCTTCTTCGGCATCTATAATTCGTTTGTGTCGTCCAGGTCCACTATCCGGACCTAGAAGTGTTAGCAGTACATTCTAGTGCAAGAATTACTAGAGCGGTGCATATTTGCGGAATAGGTGTTGGCCTGTTAAGAAACCGCTCATCGTACAAACGATTTGCACTAGCATAATTTTGGAGTACTCCCCATAAATTTACAACTTGTTAACGTATTCACTGTTGATGCGATTCACCATTTTTATTTAGGTTATTAAGGTATCGGAAAGACATGATCTCAAAATCAATGTTATTTTTATGGTTTTTGTTGAGTGTCTCGAAGGTGGACTGAAAGCTATAAAATAATTAACAAATTTCACACGAGATTTGTCTTTGGTAGTCCTAAAAAGACTTATTAGTATTATAGGGCTCCGGAAAGGTTGAGTGTTTATATATTCAAGCGTTGTTCCGACGTTATTAAGTTTATATGATTATTATGTTGTATGGTTTTACCAATTCAAAACTAGAATTTAATATTATTTTATGTTATATTGTGTAGTATTTATATAAAAATTGTCATCATTTTAAGAATACCTAATTACTATATTATTATAAAAAACTATTATTACAAAATAATAACAGGGCAAACCAATTTTAAAAGTCATCTGTAATATATTTTATCTAGTACGACCACTATTGCAAATGCCCATTATTGAACAGTTCGTGGATTATGTAAATACATCATAACACACACATATGTAACAGTCCGCGATTAATGATAAGTTAGGATTGATAACACACACGTGCGTTTGGCTTACGGTTCGTTGATTGATTGAAAGCTGCTACTACATGCTCATACGTTCAGCGCCCCCCGCGCCACATTTCAAGCTAACGGAAATTGACATTGCGTAAATCGGGTTGCCTATATCTATGAATACTCTTATTCCAGTTTAACCCAAATAAGTACTAAATAATAAGATATGTAACCATTAAGAATGTATTTCTTATCATTTCTAACAAGTTAAATATTGTCGAGTAACAGTTATGTATGAAAATACAACTGTTTATTTATTATAATGTTAAATAATTTACCTAATAAGAAATAAATTTGTTAAATCAAATATATTTTTCTTATTAAACAGAAACAAATTAGTGTAGTCGTAGATAAAGTATAGTACCTACATAACTCGAGGTGTAAGACAATTACGTACTCGCGAAATTACGAAACTGTTCCGTTCGTACGTAAAATGTTTATTACAACTCACGTTACGTAATATACTATAATATATGCCGGTATAATAAAGAGACCATCGAGTGTGTATTTCATATAAATATAAGTTTCATCAAAATATTTATAGCCCTTTTTTTACTTTCTATTGTTATATTTGAGCACTTTTAAGTTTATTAAAAAAGATTCTGTATTTAATTTGCCATGATTGCATTGAATGCTGGGAAAAATAAGGACTAGAATTTAGACAAAGTTTATACTTTCAATGATTTTCTTTTTAATTTTTTATTTCAAATTAATAAACTTTTTAAATATCATGACATTTATGATATAATCTGTTGAATATAGGGTGAAACTAAACTAATTATAGATACAATCATACCAACTTATTTCAGCGGAACACAGCTTGTATATATAAATATATTCAACCTTTCCGAAGCTCTAGAATATTCTTAGGTCTTTTTAAGACTGTAAAACAAATCTCTTGTTGAAAGACAACAGATATTTGTGTTATTTTCTAGGACTCGGTTCACTGCCGTGACAATATAAACAAGACATAGTTATAAATAAACATTGTTTTAAATAAATAACACATTGTTATAAATAAATAACGTTGTTTTTAAGATACTTCTCTCACGTGTTTGCGTTATATGCAAGTAAATCTAATTTACCTAAAAATGTGAATCATTTGGGCATCTATAGCCAAGTCTTAAATAAATAATATAATTATACCACGTATCGCCATTTTAGGTTATATAAAGCAATAACAGGTTTTGCTATTTAATTAAAAAAAAATAGTTTGACATGAAAAATTAACTTTATTAGAAACTCGATACTTAATATAATATTAATGGGCTAATATTAATATTAGTTCAGACAATATTTGAGTTCTCAGCGGTGAATGGTATTGATTTATGATGATGGAACAAGATTTTGGATAGAATTTTGTTTAGCGTATGTGGCTTTACACACAGAATATACCTACAAATAGAATATACAACATAGAACATATATAGGGGAATCTGTTGTACCCCTGTAGGATCAGTACTATCTGTAGGACAGTTTAAAAAAAAAAAAAAAATCTGTAATTTGATGTATTATACACAAACCGTATTTACTTATTTTGGAAGGTAAATTATTTGAGTATCCACCACTAAAATATCAGCAATGCGCAATTTATACGTAACATGTGTTTAAAATATTTAAAAGAAAATCGTAAATGAGGCCAAGGTACAACACATCCCATGTACCTCGGCCAGTACCACGTTATACCTAGAACACATCCTGGATGGGGGGGAATTTTCTTTACTAACATCGTTTTATTGACTCTAGTTAAATATTTAAAATTCTTAAAAGTACCAACATATAACATTCTTAGCATTTTTTTTTACTTAAGATTAAAAGTCTTTAAACATAAACAAAAACCAACTAACTATTTAATCACTGTGTTGTCACAAAGCAGTCTTTCAGACTAGTATGTACCTAGATATAGTAGCTACCTCTTTAGTTTTTAATCAGTCAGTAGGACTAGCTTTCAAAAGAATATTAGTAATATATGGATAAATTATTTAATTTTATGCACATAGCAGAAATTCCAATACCAAGCAGAAATTATCAATTTTTTGATGCGTTTTAATTTTTTCTTTAATGTTACTTATTGGGTAAAGATTTAATTCTTCTTTATCCGGCCAGTTCCAGTTTTTGAATGACTTTTACATCGATTTCAGCAGTATAGGCTCTTCAGATATTGATTCTATCTTTACAACAGAATAAGAGCCTTCGTATACAAATATAACAGAGTCTCCAATATTGAAATTTTGTTTTGCTTTTATATCAACACATTTAGAAAGGGCTTTCTTGAAATTATCAAATGCTAAGATTACGGCATGTTTATAAAATGCCGATGAGCGAGCCAAACTATTGGCTTCAGGCTTTCTCAGAGACAATTTGTTTTGGTATCGCTTCCTAAATAAGCTCAGCCAATAATCTTAAGGCCATTTTATTAGTATCCCAGCTCTATGGGTAGTTCTTTTCCATTAATTTTTGCAAATTGATATGCAAGTATTTTCACGTCTTTTAAAGTGAGTAAAGTTTCCAAATTGTAAATGTGCCGCGTCTTTAATATAGTCAACCAGAATGCGTTCTTCCTCACTATCAAAAACTTGATTAACTGCAAGAATATCGTGTAATTTTCTTATATCGTTACCTGTTTTCATACAGTGCTTTAAATGATGACGCAAAGTTGTTTTGGGTAATCCAAAATGTTTAGAAGCAACGAAAGTCGTGAATTTTCTCTCCTTGATCATTTTAATGGAATTTGAGAAGTGGCATTAATAACGCCTCATCTTCTTATCCTTACTTCTAAGCATGACTTATGAAGAAGTGTCCTTAAGAATTTATTCTTAAAATATGAAATAAATGAAGACGAATCTTTCTAGCCAAAGTACAACATCCAGGTTGTACTTAGGCTACCGACCAAGGTATAAAACTGCTGCTTATTGTTGAAAACTGTTTATTATTAGTTTAAGACTTAATGAACCAAAGAACCGATTGCATATAAAAGATAAATGACAATTATAGAATGTATAAAACTGACAAACTTCAAAATATATTAAAAATAGTTCCTTTTTTCTGGCAAATTTTGTGTTTATTCGATAACACCAAGCACTCCTTACTTTTCTTGTGTAGCACGGCAATCGCAAAGTCATCCGCATATCCAAATTTCCTGGACATAGTATGAGGCAGATCCGCTATATACAGGTTGAAAAGTAAGGGAGCCAACACAGATCCTTGAAGTAACCCGTTGTTGAGTGTTCTTTTTGAGCTGCACAGATTGTCTATTTACACGATAAACTGTCTGTTCGATAACATATTATTAATGAAGCTGGTCGTTTTTGTGCACCGTATGGTAGTTAATTATTTCAGAAGCATCCCCTCTCTCCACACGGTATCATAGGCTGCTATAACGTCTATAAAGACCACTGATGTTTTCAGGACCTCTTTAAATCCCTTTACGATAAAATTGGTAAGAGCAAGGACTTGATCACAACAGCTTCGGTCTGGGCGGAAGCCAGCTTGCTCGACGAGGTTTTCATACAAAATTGTTTGGCTTATTCTGTTATATAAAAGTCTTTCCAGCTTCTTGTACGTTGCACTCAGTAGGGAAATAGGACGATAGCTATTTCGAAGGTGATATGGTTTCCCCGGCTTTAGGAGTGCAATAATGTTTGATAGTTTGAACTCGGGAGTTCATGATTGCAAGATGCTGTTGAAAAATCTTTGTAGCCAATTTCTGGCATTGGAGCCGGTATTGAGAAGGAACTCAATGTGTATTGCCTCAAAGCCTGGGGCTTTCCCCGTCTTCAGACTTCCAATGGTCTCATAAATTTCATTTGGATTTTGAATCTAGTTCGCCTCCGCGTAGTACACCCTGGGTAACGCCAAAGGACTAGAATTAGTGGCAGTCAAACTATCATCCTCGTGTGGTCTTTTGACTACTATTTACATACTGAAATGTATGATGCAAAATAATTTAGATAGATTTTGTGATTTGGATGACATATTCACACGTCAATGCCACAGGGTATTCGAGTAATGTTACTATGTGTCTATATAGACTCATAATGAAGAAAAGCTTCGTTAATTTAAAAACACGAGAGACAATTGATTGAATTCCAAGAAGTTGTGATTTGACTCATTTTGATTACTTTTGCTTTTAGTTATTTACAACTAAATGTAATCGTTTCTTCTTGTAAATATGACAATCATTGTGACTGCAACTTAATCATTTTTGGTTGTACTTCCTTCAAATCATATATATATATATATATATATATATATATATATATATATATATATATATATATTTATATATACAGGGTATATATATATATACAGGGTGTTTCGGGAGGAAATTTAAATATTTTTAAAACATTTCCAGTAAGCAAATGTAGCAAAATAAGCTTTTATGTTCAAGTCCAATTTTCATTTGTTTCAAAGATAATTAGGTTTTACTTTTTAAAAAGTTAATCAAGATAAATTTGACAACGTTGTAATAAATGCCAATTTGAAACAAAATATTAATTAGGTAAATGTCATAAAAAGTGACAGTTGTAGTTGTAGTTGTTTTACGAGATTATAAAAATGCCTTATATGGTCAGTCATAGAGAAAATGCAGATAAGGTGTTTGTTTATGGATTTTGTAATGGTTATTCTGTTCGTTCATTAGAAGAATATCGACGTCGTTTTCCGAATCGAAGAATTCCTAATAGGCAAGTGTTTCAAACTGTTTTTAAACGTGATAGCGAAACTGGAATATTCCCAAGTGCACGTATTGTTTCTGAAAAGTTTGGAACTTGAAGATATTCTGGATGTTGTAGAAAATAATCTAAGAATAAGTACAAGGCGTATTGCAATCCAATTTGAGATTCCGCAAACAATGGTTTCGAAAACATTAAAACTGCAAGGTTTAAACGCTTTTCATCTGCAGAAAGTACAAAATCTTCAAGAAGACGAAAATCCATTAAGACTACAATAAGAAATACAAATAAGTAGATAATTTTGTCAATGGATTCGTGAAAATAGAAGATTACTCAAATGCATTTTACTTACTGATGAAGCTCATTTTACTCAAGATGGAATTAACGATTGCCATAATAATCGTCGATGGTCGGACGAAAACCCTCATACGTCGCGAGAACACAATTTCCAACATCGGTTTAGTGTTAATATATGGTTGGTCATTTTGTATTGGATGGCCGTTTTGCTGGGGAAGGTTATTTACATTTTTCCTTTAAATATTCTATGACGTATTATCTTCCAATATGATGGAGCACCGCCTCATTATGCTAATATTGTGAGAAATTTTCTAAATACCCATTTCGGCGATCTCTAGGTTGTAAGAGGAGGCCCACACCCTTGGCCACCGAGATCACCGGATATTACTCCCCTAGATTTTTGTCTTTAGGGATGGATGAAGTCATTAGTTTATGCTATGAAAGTGGACAAAGGATGAGCTACTAGATTGCACTCTTAATGCTGCGGCGTTAATTAGAGCGAATCATCGCTCACTGAAACTGCCTACCAGGTCCATTTATAAACGCGCAAATAAGTGTATCGAAGTGGTTTGTGGAGTTTTCCAAAATTTAGCGGGAATTAATGTGTTTTTGTTTTGTTTGTAAGTTCGTGAATACATTTTCCTTTAAATTTATAAATAGGGAACATGGAATTTAAATTTGATTCAAATATTTTTTCTTTATTGACTGGACACACACATACATACATAAATTTCTATGTTATTGCAGTCTTTAGGTTAGAAAATAAACGTCAGAAACGTCAAGTTAAAAATGAAAACAGCTGTAGTAAACAATGGACTTATAATCTTTGACGTTATCAACAGACTGCCCGAAAATGGCGGTGTTTAAACAGCTCAAAATTTTTCTACATTCCTTTAAATTTAATTACAGCATTTTTAAGCAGTATTTATATTTTTTACTATGTTATAACAGAATAAACAGTGAATTAAAAATATAAAAAAAACATGCTTATTCCCTATTACTATTGTTGAAAATATCTATGAAACAAATTAATAAAATAACTTTTTAGGTAGGATACCTCATCAGGAGAAATCATTATTACCAATAAAATCATAACTTTATCATCTATGGAAGACAATTATCAACAAATTGAAGATAAATTTTGTACCTTAACCACCTTAAATAATTATATGTGTCAAGAGAACTTGTTAATATTGGATCTCAATGTTAGAGGTTTAAATGCCAACTTTGAAAACCTGGAATAATTTATTAGGAATCTAAATGTTAAGCCTGATGTTATTGTATGCTCTGAGACCTGGTCATTACCTTCCTTCCCCGTTTTTATACTAAAGGATTACAACAGTTTCTATAATCACAGCAACATAAATAAAGCTAACTCCATCAGCTTTGTTTATGTAGCTGTGTCATGTACATTAAACGATCATTGCAGTCTAGTGCTACAATTGAAGAAACTGGTAATTTTTACTTTCTACGGTAATCAAGTTAAGGAACAATAAAGTTATTAAAATATCAGGAGTGTATCGTTGCCATGATTTCATTAAGGAAGTCTTCGTTACCTCAATTGCTGAATATATCAATTCTAAAAGACATGGGAAAAATCATGCTATTGTGGGTGACTTTAACATTAACTTAATAGCTTCTGATCAAATAGCTGATGATTACTTATGTAATAAATAAGATATATGCGTCCGTGCGGGTTAAGCGGGTTAATATTCATTAATAAGCACACTTTTAACTGATAAACTAATAACAAATTCTGATGATCCTATAAGTAATATCAGCCTAAAATTCCAGCTACTCTCGTATTTATAATTGCAAATGGGGATTTTAAATATAATATTGGCTGTACTAATAGTATTTTAAGCAGTAGCTATATAATTTATAATGGCTGTTCTAACACAACGGCGTTAAATCTTGGAATAAATATCCAATGAAGCTAAAGCTCAGCATTTTTGTTGTTTTAAAATAGCTTATAAAATGTAACGGACTCATAATTTTTTATTTGATTATTGCAATAAAACCAAAGGATTTCATTTGACTATTGCAATAAAACCAATAGATCTATTACTATTTTTATATCTTTAATAAATAAGAGTTTGTTTATCTCTTATTTATTAGAGATATAAAAATAGTAATAGATCTATTGCTTTTAAACAAAGTTTGATAAACAAACTATCAGTGGCGAGTGACCATTGAATGGTGAGAGCTGTAAACCTGAGGACAAAACGAAGTAAACTTGTGAATAGGAAGAACGGTGAGAAGTTGAGAAGGGTGGACGATGTTGAATGATACCAAAGTACGATAAAGGAAAATCTGAAAGTCGCTAATACAAGTAACCTCGAGGATGTAAATAAAAACATAGTGGAGTCAATCAACACCGCCCAAAAGAAACACTGCTTGAAACAAACAGAAAATGAGGATAAATCCTCTATAAATACTAAAAATTCGATGAGACAGAGAAGGACACTACTGGGAAAACATCCACATCCATCATGAAGATGAGCTGAGACAGCTGAATAAGGATATAACGAAAGCTGCAAGAACTGATATCAGAGGCTGCAACAGTAAGTGGGTACTACGTAATAAACTGAGTATTGGAAAAGCTAAAATAACTAAACTAGAAAACGGGAGAGGACTAATAACGAACAACAGAGAGGAAATATTAAAGACTGTCGAGGACTTTTACTCCAAACTATATAGAAACATGGGTAAAGTAAAACCACCCGAAAATATACCCCATATTCTAAACCAAGGATCGGAAGAGATGCCAGAGATAACTAAAGAATAGGTCTCAAGGTCATTGTCAGAAATGAAGAAAAATAGTGCACCTGGTGAAGACGGTGTTGTTGTAGAAGCCATCAAACTGGGAGAAAGAAAACTACAACAAACTCTTCAATAAATGCCTAGATGAAGGAACAACCCCACAAATATGGAACAATACGATTATTGTGATAATGCACAAGAAAGGCAGTATCACAGAACTATAGACCGACAAGCCTGTTGACACACCTATATACACTATTCACCAAAATCCTTACCGCACGGCTTACAAATAAACTGGACCGTATCAGCCAAGAGAACAAGCTTGTTTTCGAGCAGAATATGAAACAAATGACCATCTTCAGGTGATAACATTGCTAATTGAATAAAGTATAGAATACAACAAGCCCGTAGTACTAACATTCATTGACTACGAATAGGCATTCGATTCCATAAACCACCATGAACTGTTTAAGGCCCTCGCGAACTACTACCGTATAGACCACCGCTACATCTCCATACTACGATATATATATATATATATATATATATATATATATATATATATATATATATATATATATATATATATATATATATATATATATATATATATAGGCAGGCAACGGCAGAAGTAGAAATACATGCAGAAACAGATCGGTTCAAGATCGAAAAGGGTGTCCGACACAATTTCCCCAAATCTTTTTACAACCCTGAGAGAATATATGTTTAAAGAGATCAAATTAGATAATAAAGGCATACATGTGAATGGAAAGAAGCTTAACCACTTACGCTTTGCTGACGATATCGTAATGATCTCAGACCGACTAGACGAGCAAATGAAATTTTCTCAGCACTATCCGCAGCCAGACCAAAAATTTGGATTAAAAATCAACATCGCCAAGACCCAATTTATGACAAACTTAGTCCTAGTTGCAACCTAAGGATAACAGGAAAGGAAATTCAATACGTAACATTTTACAAATACCTGGGACATGAGATCCAAATGGGAAGAGATAATCAGAACTGCGAAATAAACAGAAGGATAGGACTGACTTGAGCTGCCTTTGGAAAGCTGAGACACGTATTAAAAACAGACATACCGACGTGCCTCAAAAGAAAGGTGTTCGATCAATGCGTTCTTCCGTTATTGACATATGGCTCGGAAACACTAACATTAACACAGAGAACTGTAAATAAAATAAGAGTAACTCAATGAGGCATGCAGAGGTCCATGTTAGGAGTAACATTGCGAGACAAAATGAAGACAGAAATGAAGAACTACGCAGAAGAACAAAAGTTAAGGACGCAATTGAAAGAGTAACACACCTAAAATGGAACTGGGCTGATCACGTCGGAAGAATGCAGGACAATAGATGGACGAAGAGAATACGATAATGGCGACTCAGAGACGAAGCACATAGAAACAGAGGACGACCGCCGACACGATAGACGGACGATTTCGGACAACCTAACCTAACCAACTCTCAATTAAACCACATGCGTGCGGCAGCGCGAACTCTGGATCAGACCACTCTGATTGAGAGTTCCCGCTGCCGCGCTGTATGCGGTCTTGATCTATTCTCTCTCGGACAACCTAACCTAACCAACTCTCAATTAAACCACATGCGTGCGGCATAATGGCCTAGTAGAGACCATCCGACACACCCTGCCAGATAACAGATGAGGCTTTGGCGACCGAGTCACGGCGGTATAACCGTTAGAACTGAAATTAAGGAAATGTAATTTCATACCCATGGAGGACGATAACGGGAAATCACGTCCATTATACTTCCCAAGAGAACTACATGATGACGACATTCAAGTCATTATCGTGGTCGCAAACATTCATTAGTGAATATGCATAAGAAGAATACATAGAAGATTAACATGCCCCTGCGCAAGAATTAATATAAAATTAAATATATTTAATATATATAATACTTAAATTGTAGCGACACAGAAAAAAAAGTATAATCGCTGCAAAAGAATTGAACTTGGCAACAGCGGATCTGCTGCATAAACACATTTTCTGTCAATTAACTGGACAGAAGTTGTAGTTATATTTGTTGTTGTATTAAAAAATGTCAGTTTTTTGGATTACAAAAGCCCGGATATTTCTTGAACCAGCCGACGTATAAGATTCATTTTTACTTTCCACGTTTAGAAATACACTTTGGAAGACGATTAGCAACAGTTAGTGAAGGTAACTCCACAATTCCCATATTCTTAATAATAGCGCAATATTCTCTTTTTAAAACAATAATTACTATAAAAGGTCACTATTACTTTAATTTCGCTTTATATCGCTCACAGATTAAATATTTTCCGGAGCAAAACAACTCCTTAACAACTGGTTGCTAAGGAGTTGCTTATTTTTCTTCATCTTCTGGTTCCTATCCGTTCCGCATGTTGACTGCCATCTTGACTGTGTTGTTCCCATCACTTGTAGCCCGGAATATTTCAGTAGATGTTTTTGAGGTCCAGGTTGTGAGATTTTGTAACCAGTATATTCTTCTTCGTCCATCACTTTTCTTCCCTGGTATTTTTCCTTGAAGAATAGACTGTAGGAGATGGTACTTGGCGGTATAACTCATGATGTGTCCTAGGTATTGGATTTTCCTGATTTTCACGATCTTTAATACTTTCTTAGCTTTTTTCGTTTGTTGGAGAATCTCAATATTTGTGACTTGGTCTGTCCTTGGTATCCTCAATATCCTTCTGTAAAGCCATATTTCAAAGGCCTCTATCATTTACATAAAAACTCTTTCAGAATCCACGTCTCAGCACCGTAAAAAGAGTAGAGAACACATCACAACGCAAAAGCCTGATTTTCGTAGTCATTGTCAGCCCATGAGGCTTGAACAAATGCCGCATCTTATTAAAAGTTGTCCGGGCTTTTCCAATTCGAGACCTCACCTCATTAGAAGCGTCCCATTGATCATTTATGGTAGTGTCAAGCTATACATACCTAGGCACTTGTGCAATGGGTTTCGCTATTTTGGATAACTTTATCAAAGATATGTTGTAGGCATTCTTAACTATCTACCAAAAATCACAGTGTCATCGGCATATCGAATGTTATTTATCCAGTTACCATTTAAGAGCACTTCCATCTCAACATCATCTAGAACTTCTTTAAAGATATATTCCGAATAGATGTTAAATAACAATGGAGACAATATACAGCCTTGTCTTACACATCTTAGAATATCTATATCTTCCGGATTCTCGTTACCCAACCCCGCATAAGCAGATTGATTCCAGCACAAGTTCACAATTATTCGTAAATCTTTATACATTGAATTGAAAAATTGACTATGTTCTTACCACACTTATAATATGTAGAAATGTTATATAACTTATTATTCACAGTCATATATATTTCCACACATATCACGACTCGAGTTTCGACGATTGATGGTCATTTTCAAGTGTCGAAAACGTCGATACTCGAATCGAGTCGAGAAGCTGTCAAGTTTTAATTGTAGCATCTCTATTTCATTACGTTTTTCTTGTATGTCCCTTTCCTTAGCTAATCTTATTTCTTTCCTGATTTCCCCATTGATGTTCTTATATTCATCAGGATTACCCTTTGCTTTCCTTCTCTTGTCCATTATTTTAGGATTCTCTTCAGTCATCCAAGGTTTCTTTTTCAAGGTCTGTTATCTGCTATTGAGTGGTCTTTCTTCACAGATTCAACGGAATTAGTTAATATTTTAATTTTCTCGTCGGTATATAAGGCATCAGATAGGGATCCAAGTTCATCATTGACCTGCTCTCCTACATTTTGTCTTACTGAAGGTTCAATTAATTTAAGTATATTATACTTTATACATCTTCTCTTTTTCATCCTTTTCATTGTAATTTAAAAAACTCCAACTACAGGGATATGATCAGAATGAATGTCCGCACCTAGGTATATTTTCATTGAGACACAGGTGTTCCAATATCTTTTATCCATTTATAGATTTAACAAAATATAGTCAATTTGGTACCTTATAATTCTTTCTCTTGAATCTCCAGGAGACTTCCAATTGTACAAACGCCGTGGTGGTAATGTGAAGAATGTGTTGGTTACTACAAATCTCCATTCTCCTGCAAATGCGCAAAGTTCTCCTCTCTCTCAATCCTTTCACCAAGCTCATATTGACCTACAATACTGCCTTCAGATCCATGTCCTACTTTTGCATTGAAATATCCCATAATTATTGTTAGATCATTCTTTGGTAACTCTTGTAAAACATCTGTGATTTGGGAGTAAAACTCTGCAACTTCTTCATCACTAAGGTCTGTCCTAGAGGCGTACACCTGGATGATGTTAAGTTTCTGATGCGCAGGCTCAGTATTTATTTGAAGAAACAATGCTCTCTCTGAGATAGATATAAAATTGGTGACACATTTTGCTACCAATTTCGATACTATTATTCCTTCTCTGTATTGATATATTCCATTGGATGTCCTTGAATAGCAAACTATGTGTTCATTGATGTCACAACAACCTGATCTTGGCCAACACATTTCATTTACGCCCATAATTTCTATCTTCAATCTGTCCATTTCTGGAATCGCATTATGGATTTTCCCAGCATAAGCCATAGTTTGCACATTCCACTTGCTAATCTTTATGCCATATTTCACTGACAGCTTTCCCAAAGCCTGATTAAAAACCGTCCCCCTCGGAGATTCGATTGGGGAACTTGAAACTCCGGAGTAGTTTATATTTTATAGTTTATATTACCTATTACAAAAGCAATACTTACTTATTGTCAATTTAATTTAAGGTAGTTATATGCCCTTAACGGCCTTTATTTATGGCTTTATTAATACTTAATTTATTTCAAGAAAAGGGACTGCCTTTTCATGAAGTAGATTAAGTATTAATAAAGCAAAACACAAATATTAAGCTTCAAGATGGTTTAATACACAAATAATGCTTTACATTAAAATTTAATATTGATATAATTTTTTTAATTTATGTTTCGAATAACTTTTTTTTCATATAAATTTGATAATAGAGAAACGAAAAATACAGAGGTCTCAAATTAACACTTTTTGAGCGGGCATCCTAAAATATGAAACTATGTAGCGTTGCGGGTCTAATTTTCGAGGCTTTTTTATCAAAACTTGGGTATTTGAACGATTGTATTCTTAGAAGGATATAGGGTAACATGCATAGTTGTTGACACCCTTAAGTGAATTGAAGCGATTAAATGCTAATTATTGATTAACGAAAAGGTCGATTCCAATTTTGCTTGTGTGAATTATTAAGGCATTTATGCTGATAATTAAGAACGGGTTGTCATGAAAAAATGGTGCAGGGTTTTAAAATGGCGGAGTGTCAAGTTCTAGTCAACCCATTATTGCAGTAATTGACACCCAAATGACAGTCGTTGACATAGTTTTCCGACGGTTGTTGACACACATAAAAAAATTTATTTTACTGCGATTCATGTATAAATTTAATGAAAGAAGTAGGTAGGTGCAAAATAAGACCCATTAGCCTCCGATAACTTAAAAAAATTCTAATTCTGGTATTGAATAAATTTCCCGACTCTGACTGAACGCGGTTCCGCGGTGTCTCTACCTGCCCCAACACGTTCGTCCACGGATAAAAAAGAATGTCCAAACGCTCCGGCCACATTCAAAGTAACCCATTGCATTGCATGGCCTTCACGTTCGCTCCATCGTCCAAAACTTCGACAATTGTGCTTGCAAAAATGCTTGATAAATACTGGATTGCCACAAATTGACAAACTTGTTTCATTGTTGGTCGTAGATGGGACATGGTGGGCTGTTCATCGGAACTGAAATCTGAACTAGACGATGACGACGATATGTCAGGTGTAATTTTCCCTTTTTCGCTGGCCTTTTCCTTTTATTTTCTGCAGCGGTATTCCGCTTTTCTGCCTTCTCCTTGAGGGCTTTCTCCCTTCTTTTTCTTTTCTTTTCACGTTTTTCTTCTTGTTCTTTTTGTTTCCTATCTTTTCCTTCTTTTTCTGCTAATCGAAACTGTCTGCCTTCTGTATTGTTCACGACAAACGGCATGCGTGGATTCATTGGCTTCTTCCCTTTTCTCTATGGCGTGGGGCCAAAAGAATATCTTCCATCCTTAGCCCCACCTTTGCCGTTGGCTCTACTGATAGCTCTGTTGCTGGTTCAGTTGCTGGCTCAGTTGCTGGCTCTGTTGCTGACTCTACTGCTGGCTCAGTTGCTGGCTCTACTATTGGCTCTGTTGCTGGCTCAGTTGCTGGCTCTACTGCAGGCTCTATTTCTGGCTCTGGTGAGGGCTCTTCTGCTGGTTATACGTTTGGCTCCGGATATGGGTCAGTAGGATATTGTTGCTATTGGTCTTTGATTGAACAAGCCCAATCCAGGAAGGAACTGTCAATTTCGTAGTTTGGACTTTTTGGTATGGCTATTTCCCCTGAAGCACTGCTACCCTTAAAGGCAAGGTGAATGTTCTGAAGGGCGGTCATATATTATTGTCTGCCCCACCAGCACCGGTCACTTTCAAGATGAGTTGTTCACCAACAATTTTTTTCAAAGGTTGTCCGTCTTATTGATTGGTCAGCATGATGAATATCACGATGGCTCTTTCCGAGCACCTTGGTAAAGTCAATGTTCTCAGGAGACGATAAGAACAGCCCAGATGCTCGAAACGCATTTCTTATAGTCTAAGATTGTGTGGCCTTCAGATAAGCCTGGAAACAAGTGCAAAGTATTCCTTTTGCAAAATTTTGCCCGGGTGGGCATGATACCACTCCAAGCACTTTTCTTTCCAAGCACTTTTTAAGGGTTTGAATACACCTACATCACTGGGCTGAAGGAGTCTGGTCGAGTTTGGGTACAAGTTAATCAGGATAATCCCACAATCCGTGCAGAGATCGCTAGTCTCAGGTATAAGATGTCTTTTGTGGCCATCTAGAAACAAAATGACTGGCATTTCAATATTTTGACTTGTTAGGAACGGCTCAAAGGTATCTTTCATGTAGCAGTAAAAGGCATCCCCCGTCATCCATCTATTTTCGGTTTTTCGGTAGGTTATACCGTCTGGAACTGAAGGTTGAATTTCGGCAGGAATCCTAGCTTTGTACGGATAAATAACAAATGGAGGCACTAACGCCACATCAGCAGAGCACATGACCCAAGCTGCACATGACTATGATGTTTGTCTTCCCATGGCCTTTGTCTATTTCGTACACTTTTTTGAGTCTTTTAAGGCCAAAACTTTGCCAATTTTGGGGCACAATATCTCATTGCCATTGAAGATTCTCTTCGGATCTTTGAGCACTTCTAACCAGCTCTTCTAGTTGAGGAGAGTGTTCACTGATTGAAACCAATTCCTTAAGTCTTGCTTATTGACATTTGCACTTGACGCTGTAACCTCTTCTGGTGTTCTCACCGTAATATTTGGATGCCTCTTTAAAAGGGCACGGTACCAGCCGTCTCCTTGGAGTTCGTTGGTAAACGGAGTTTTTATGTTGTTGGCTTGAATCAACCTATGGACACTCATCAAGAGATCAATTTTGCGTTGAAGGAAGCCTCTTTCGGTGCATTCTATGAGCCAGCGCGCGAGCTTTCTTTCTTGCTCAATTGAAAGGTATGGTGATGGACCTTTTGAAGTTTTGGCAAATTTTTCATTCTGGGTGTTCTTTTATTAATATCAATCAAGTAGCACTAAATGAAGGAAGGTAGGTAGGTAGTTCTTTGTGCTACGAGATGGCCTGTCTTTACTCAAATGGAATGCTTGAAAAATTACCTGAAAATTACGGTAGCTCTTGGAATGTTAAGTGTATTAGAAGCTTTCTTAATGTTCATGCCATTAGTAATAGCCGCGAAAGCTTTTTCCATGTCGTGCTCAGTGTAACTTGGCATTTTCAAACTAAAAACAGCAAAAACAGTGGTAAACAGTACAGTTATTGACACTCTCACAGTGATTGACAGTGCAGAAATTGACACCCATGTCAACAACTATGCATGTTTAAATGCATAACTAGCATACCCTAGCATACCTTTTTTCTTAAAAAAAAACAGAAAAGGATGAAATAAGGGATGAAAGTTTGTATGGTGAACCTATCAATTCTCAAGTTAGGGATATGAAGGTTTATATTTAGGCTTTTGGAAAGAAATATAAATACGCATTCCATGTTTTTTTGCATTAACATCCCTCAAGGGGTAAAATAGGGGATGATTTAGGTCCTTCCTAAATTACAATACAAATTTTTATGAAGCAAAGATTGTGAAGCTAAAACTGGCTACATTTTCAAAATTTTCAAGGCAAATTTTTAAGAGGTTAGGTTAGGTTAATCGCTGATTCTGATGGTGCAAGCGCCGGATGGATGCGTGATGGTGAATGCGTTGGTTTACGGAATTTATAAACTAATAAAATGTCTTGTCGTTTTTAAACTTACGTAATAAAACCACTCACTAATATTTTTCTAACGTATGGTATTTAAACAGTCTCCTTGGTGAAGAGGCACTTTGCAAAATTCTTGCAAACTTTGCTTCATATGCGCGGCACAAACGCGGCACTGTCTCTGAGGTTTAAGTTTTATGCCGCCTGTAATTAGTTTAACTAATTTTTGATTTCTGGTATCCTTTGACAGCCTTCCTATAGGGTCATCTCTTCTGGGTGTAGCTGATGTACCAGGAACAGGATGCTCTGCATTCACATTTTCCGGAGTCGGTTCGCTTATCCATTCTTTTGCCGCATCATGTAAAAATATTTTGAATTTTTTATTGCAATGAGGATTTAAGGTTGTATACACTCTTAAAGCATTAAATAGTGCACAGTTGTTAATAAACATCGCAGCTCTCTTTGTCCATTTCTTCGTACGACGAACTATCGAGAAATATGATAAATATTGATCGGCGCGATCTACACCTTTCATAAATTTGTTGTAATCCACTATGGATATTGGTTTCCAGATTTTTCTTTTGTCACCCAATCAATATTATGGCTTTCTACAATATCAGCTGAATGTATAGTCAAAATTATACACACAGGCCTTTTTGATTGCCAACATTGTAACAAAATGTTTTGTCGCCGACGAAACATAGATTCCCCCCTATTCAATTTCACGTTTTTTAAACAGAGAGGAAGAAGGCCTCTGTTTATGCGAATAGTGCCACAACTCCGAAATCTATATTGTAGAAGTATTTCACAAGTGTCCACACTATTGTAATAATTGTATATATATATATATATATATATATATATATATATATATATATATATATATATATATGTGATGCCATAAGTTTACATATGGCTGAAGAAGATTCAAAATTGCGTGTTGCAGTCGATTTCCTTCACTACAGTATATGCGGAAATTACATATGTAGCCGGTTTTTGCTTCACAACGCATTCTTATGAGAATACCATATTTCGATATTTGAAGCATTGTAGACTTTGAATGATAACCTCTCTGCCACTGAACCAGCGATGCTGTTATCTTTAATTCCAAGGTGACAACAGGAATTACTGAGAGTTAACAAGAAGCTTAGAGTCTAAAATGTGCATCGGCCGGGAATCGAACCAGGGCTGCCCGCGTGGCAGGCGAGCATTCTAGCACTCAACCACCGATGCTGTTACGTCAATATTCGAGGCTACAGCAGGAATCTGCGATAATAACCGGAAACGGAAGGCTAAAAATATTTGCATCGGCCGGGAATCGAACCCACTGAACTGAATTCTACCACTGAACCACCGATGCAGCTGCGTTAACATTCGAGGTTACAGTAGGAATTGGCGAAGTTAACCGGAAACAAGAAGTTAAAAAGAATTGTATTGGCCGGAAACGATCCCGAGCTAGCCGAGAAAAATTCATAATAGAAAAATACACACAAAATTATATACCGATTTGAAAATTAAAGACCTAAAATTCCTGGCTAGGGTGACCTATGACACGCAGGTCAGAGAGTGTCACACGCAGGCTTTTTAAGTGGCCCAGGCGTTGATTTTAGAACTTGTATCATTTCCTTAGTTTCTCAACCACAGAAAGTAAATATTAAATATATCAAAAAGAAATTTCTTCTACATTTATTGTATTTTAAATATGTTTATCTACTCGCACACCAAAATGAAGAAATTATTAATTAAATTATTGTATGTGAAGGATGCCATTATTGTAATCGTGTATAAACATATCCAAATGGTGCGTAAAATTAAATCAAATGGAGTTTAATTATTATACGATTTCTGTTTATTGTCACTATGGCAAGAACTATTTTCTTATTGAAGAAGTCTCGGTCCCTCCCGTCTTCAAGAACGTCGGAAAGCAGTCTTTGACCTATCTCCTCTTTTTCATGTGATGCAACTGGCCTGATGACCCACGAGCTAGTACGAAAAATATAATGAACAAAATTTGACCCACTACTCAAAAAGGTTCGCGAACCCTGAGCTAGTGGCTAGTTAATAAACACAAACAAGATGTGCTTTAAAAAGATTAATTTATTTAAAGAAATGTATAGAAATTATAACATGCAGGAAAAATGTTCAAAACTGCAACACGTATTCGGAAGTGAGGATTAAGAATCTTCCTCAAATAACATGGTGAGGGTGAAGAAGGGGTGGATGTTTGAGTCGGACGTGTTCTTCTCGTTATACCCCGTATTATAAGATTTTTTTAATTTTTCGTTTGATCGAGATAAAACTTTGTAGAAACACCACTGATGTAATCGCGACCAAAAGAATCAGGTTATTAGAAGGAAGAATCGAAGACAAAAAACAACCCAGACGTTAAAGAATACCGTGGCTAACGAATTTGCAACAATGGTATAGTGAGACTACGACAAGTCTCTATAGAAATGCGATGGACAAAGGAGATATAGCGCTAATGATTGCCAGCGTTCGAAGAGGACAGGGCACTTAAAGAAGAATATAAAGAATAAGAGGAATAATAAAGATATCACATATAATTATATCTCTACAAAAGTGAGCAAGATAAAAACAAAAAAAATCTGAGTTCAGGAAGAAAAGATAAACTGTATAACATACACATCATAGAGTATCTGAAAATTAAGTAACATTAAATATTTAAGAAATGAATGCGAAGATAGTCCTAGTACAAGAACAATAATAATATCGATGGGGATTAGAAATTACGTTAAAGTATGTATTATTAGTATATGTTATGTCTAGAGGTTTTGTAGGTATAGGTGTGGGGATTCTCTGATATTCTCTTCTCGCCAGGAATGTTTCTAAATCGCACGACTTCTCATTCGGGTTGTGTCTCCTATACCCTGCATCCTTAATATCATTAAAATCACTCAACTTATTCCCGATGTTAAACAATTATCCGGAATACTTAACTCCGTCTCCGAAATAATTTTTTGAATCTCACAAACTTCCACTTTAATTATACCATTTTCTTGCTCTGATAAATTTTCAAATGAAACCGCTGAAAACCGAAATGAAAGAAAATAAAGTGTTGCGAGTCCTCTGTACAAAATTGCACAAAACGATCACCTCTAATTTTGCGTGTTCCAGACCATGATGTCCGCAGGCCCCGCCATCAGCACCCTTAACGCCAAAATCGGGAAGGGTGGTGATGGCGAGGTCTGCGGATATCATGGTCTGGGAACACGCAAAAATAGAGGTGATCGTTTAGTGCAATTTTGTACAGACCAATTTTGACACCGCCTCTCTGCTGCCAACACTTTTTTCAAACAGCATCCTTGACGTCTATACACGTGGAAATCCCCAGCCGATCGCGATAACCACATAGTGAGAAATCAAATAGATTTCGTTCTCATCAAGAGCCATTTAATGAAGTTTGTCAAATCAGCAACAACATACCCTGGCGCCTACGTCAACAGCGACCTCAACCCCGTTGTAATAAGTCTACAGCTTCGCTCCTTCAATAGAGTCCATCGTCCAAATAAACCTAAGGGAGTCGATGTCAGAAGACATCTTGATCCCGAAACACGAACCAGAGCAACCGAGAATCTCGAGGCGCGTCTACAAACAACTAACTATTGCAGTGACGGCGACATAGAGCCTCGGTGAACTGTCATGAAGAAGGCACTTTTGGAAACCCAGGAGGGGGACATTGGATATACACAAGCCTCTAAAAAGCAAAAGTGGATGAACAGGGCGGTGAGATCAGAATGCCGAAAAGCAATGCTGAAAAATGCAGTGAAATGGAGACACGAGAAAGAGCACGACTCGTTTAATCTCCACAGAAAGATAAAGAATTCACCAACACACAACGCAAGCAGATTCACGGTATTTAGAAAGACACTAACAACAAGATCTTAACGAGCGTTGAGGAAGTGCTTAAAATTTTTATGGAAGGAGTATGTTCAGGCCCTCTTCAAAGACACACGACCCCACTAACCACCTAGAGACTATGATGATATCAACGAGCCCAGTCCTGTTATCACGACAGAGGAAGTGAGACGTGCTATAAAACTTCTAAACCTTAAAATTGATCGTCAATGCAGATGATAGAGGGCTAAAACTTCTCACATTGTTGTTCAACTCAATATATGAAACTGGAAAAATACCAACAGACTGGCTAAGATCGACGTTCATCGCTCTGCCAAAAAAAAAACCAAACGCTTCTCAATTCGACGACCACCGAATGGTAAGCCTTATGTATCACGTCCTCAAAGTATTTCTCCGCATCGTCCACACTCGCATATACGTCAGATGTGAGGGACAAGCTGGAGAAACGCAATTTGGATTTAAGAACTGAGTGGGCACGTGCGAGGCTCTCTTCTCTATCAACGTTTTCACGCAGCGATGCAGAGGCATAAATGTTGATATTTATATACGCATACGCTATTGACTACCGAAAAGCTTTCGACTGTGTCTCCAACCGGAAGCTCATTCAGATCCTAAAATACACCGGAGTCGATGCGGGAGAGCTGAATATCAACGCGCAGCTGTACTGGCATCAAACTGCAGAGATTAGGATAGAGGTCATAACATCCGAAGAAACAGAAACCAGAAGAGGTATTAGACAGGGGTACGACCTGTCCCCTCTCTTCTATAATATATACTCGGAGGCAGTGTTCCGATAGGCACTGAAGAATGTGAAAGAGGGCGTTAAAATCAACGGCACCCTTATAAATAACATAAGATTCGCCGACGATGCGGTCGTGGTCGCTGACAGCCTCACATCTCCAGAATATGATGGATCTTTTCGTTGAACATAGCACGCAGTATGTATATCTACACATAAACGTTGCCAAGACCAAGGTGGTTGTGTTCTCCAAGTTAGCAAGACGGACGACCCTCCAAATTAACAACCAGGTTGTAGAACAAGTGCTGTTCATTAAATATCTTGGAGCCCTCGTCATCGAGAACAGTGACCCCAAAATGGAAATCAGATCAAGGATAGAACAGGCCAGTAGGACATTCATCTCCATGAAGAACCTCTTTACCAGTAGAGACCTAAACATACAGCTCCGCATACGCATATCGCGCTGTTATATCTTCTCAGTGCTTCTCTATGGCTCCGAGAGCTGGACATTCTGCCTATCAATGGAGAGCCGCATTGACGGCTTCGAGATGTAGTTGTATCGCCGTATACTGCGTAAATCCTGGGTAGACAGGATAACCGACGAGGAAGTGTTAAGGAGAATAGGTAAAGGTAGAGAAGTGCTGACAACCATCAAAGAGCGAAAGCTCCAATATCGGACACGTTATGAGAAGGGAGCGGTACGAGTTCTTCCGACTGCTCATCGAAGGAAAGATCGAGGGTAAACGATCTGTGGGCAGACGGCAGAACTCATGGCTAAAGGATCTGCGTCGACGGTTCGGACGTACATCTATTGAGATTCCCAGAGGTGAAGTTTCACGCACCATTGTAGCCAGTTGGATCGCCAACCTTTGTTAGGGATACGACGTCGTAAGAAGAAGAAAAAGAATGAAAGAAATTATTAAAAAAAGCTATAATATCGGTTGAAAAGCAATATTATGTCTGGTATTGCATTTAAATTATGGATGGTCTTGTTTGGTCATGCTCATCCGTCTTGTCTGATCTTGTCTGATCTTGACTTGTTTTGTCTGGTCTTGGTTGGTATTGTCTGGTCTTGTCTGGTCTTGTCTTCTCTAGTGGTGTTTGCTCCTTTCTTTTCTGTTCCCAAACTCGACCTGTCTGGTCCTCCCTGGCCCTTTTTTTTAATTTTTTATTTAGGGGGGGGGGGCAAAAACAGCGCAAAACAGCCCTGGCCAACCAAAACTATGTAATGTGGTATCTCACCTCTCCATGTTTCCTATTTGTCCACTTTATTATATCCGGGATCAGTTTTTTGGTCCACTCACCCTTATCTTGCAGTTCATTCCATTTCTCTTGCCATTTCCTATTATTTTCTTTGCCGTGGTTTGTCCATTTTGTTTTTTACGCATACAGCATCCTTTTTGTACCAGTAATTCTATTGGCAGAACTCCGGCGATCACTTGAAGTGCTGCAGTTGACGTTGTGCGGTATGCGCAACATATTCTTATCAATGTTTTCCTTTCTATTATGTTTCTATATTTAGCACATTTGATGGTTTCGATCTTGATTGAGGCGTTAATCAGGATCGATACAATATTATCGAGTACAATACAAATGCAGATACAGAGGGTGTGGTGGCTCAGTTGGCTAAGCACTTGGCTCTTTAGTCAGACAGCTGGGGTTCAAATCCCACACAGAACCAAAGCAGCAAACATTAAAAACTAATGGCTGCAACCCATCACACTCAATTCCCCAATCCGGCTTTGGCAACCGTGGGATATGAACTGCATAACACCTTCTCTGGAAATTTGTCGTTCGGATTCGACGTTAAACTCTAGGTCCCCCATATTCAAATCTTAGTGCTGAGGTGGGATATGCGGCAGAGAAGAGGCCGGCGCCCCAGGAGTGGGGACATAAAGGCTGATGGCGACTATAGATGCAAGTATTTTCCTTTTACTCCTTCTTGCACTCGCACCTTAGGCATTATCCTAGACCGTTTGGTCGATAACTCTTCCCCTCATAAACTCATATTGTGGTCAAAATAGATTCCTAGATACTTGAGGACTCTATTGATACTTATCATTATTCTGTCGATCTGCATGGTTATCTCCTTTACCTTCCTTCGGCCCACCAACAGTACGCATTATGTTTTCCGTGAGGCTAACTGAAGCTTTTTCTTCTTCATTTGCTTTTGGATTTCAAGTTTTGCGATATTTATTTTATCTTCTAGTGATGTCTCTGTTCGCACGCTGGCGACTACAGCTAGGTCGTCCGCATATCATACTAGAGTCACTCCCTCCAGCACTTCCTGCTTTATTACGTTGTCGTAGTGAACATTACACAGCAGTGGAACGATTATCGACCCCTGTGGTACACCGCACGTCACCTCGGTTGAGTGCTTACGTCCTATCAGCATTGTTCTGTTGGTGAAGTAACTGCATATCAATTCTATTACGTATGTAGATATGCTTCTTGCACTAGGATCATCTACGATATCCTTCCACGGCGCGCTATTGAAGGAATTTTGAACGTCTTGCGCAACCATTGCGCAAAAGTCTTTCTTTATCTCTTTGGCCTTGTTTTTAATTACTTGCATTGTGGAGCGACCCTGTCTAAAACCGAACTGCATGCCGGCTAAACCTCCTGTTTTCTCGAGCTCTTCATTGAGTATTCGATACAGTAATTGTTCCAGCAGTTTATAGGCTGTATTTAGCATGCTTAACACCTAACCACCTGACATACGTCTTTCAGACCCAATGTAGCATTAATTTTCTTACCTGAGACGTTTGGCAGGTGGTTAAGGGTTAAGGGACAGTAGCTTTGCGCCAAATTTTTTTTATTTTTTCCAGCAGGACTAGTCTCGATTCCTTCCATATTTTTGGAAACCCTCTTCTGCTCAATAGTCTGTTATATACGTCAAGGCAGTATTGCGGTTGCAAATGCCACAAGGCTAATGGAGTGCCCTTGTCCTTATCGACGTACAAAATGCCTTCAATTCTGCCCTGTGGCACATAATTCTATCCAAACTTGAAAAGAGCGGAATTAGCCAGTACCTAATCAACACTGAACAATCATACTTCAGAAATCGTATCATCCAGATAACATGCAAGATGAAAAAGAAAAACCTGGGAGGTGCACCGCAAGGTTCGGTCCTCGATACGGAGGAGAGAGTCGCACTTGTGTGGTAAGCGGACGACCTGGCCGTATTGGCTTCTGCAAAAAATCCCAAAGAGCTGGAACTCAAGGTGAATGCAACGTTAAACACTATAGACAGATAGATGAAACTAACCCAATTGAAAGTGGCGGTGAGTAAAACCATGGCAATAGTCCAAAATAGGAAAAAAAAACTCCTATAAAGTTTACCATGGCAGGAGAAGATATCTATCTCGTGCGGCAGATAAAATAGCTGGGCATGGTAATAGATAGGTGGCTATCGTTCGGGCAACATATCCGCTATGCGTACGAGAAGGCGAAACGTACGATGAAGGCCCTAGGCAGCATACTGCTTAATATTAGAGATCTAGCACAACAGAGAAGGTAGGTGCTAGCGATGGCAATGGAGTCGATAGTGATGTACTAGGGGTGTAAGTTCCGCTATGGGTCGGAGCAGTCAAATCAATAGAAAAGACGTCAAATCAATAGAAAAAATCACGTCCACCCAAAGATTAATGGCCTTGAGAGTATGCAGTGCATACCGCACAACATCTGTAGATGCCGTGCTCGTAGTGGCAGGCCTCGTACCGTTACACCTTCTTGCCGAAGAGAGAAAACGACTATATGACCTACACAGGACAATAACAATAACATACCGGAAGGAACAGAGGGAACCTCACTTACCAGAAGTGGCAGACTAAATGGGACCTTGCTACACTCGGAAGGTGGACCCACAGGATGATACCAGACATCAAGAAATGGGTATAGAGGAAGCATGAGTCGGTAAATTTCCACATTACACAGTGCTTTACAGAACACGGAGTCTACACGGAGTACTCCGTACGTACTCCTACAAGGAGAGGATTGGATAGAGGGATAGTGCACAATGCCGATACTGTGTGCACACAGTATTCTGTATGATACTCCAGAACACACAATATTCCATTGTGGGAATTGCGATAACGAAAGGGACACTATAAAAGGAAACCTACCTGCGGTAGCCATGTCCCCAGAAAGCATAATCCAGGAAATGACCGCGCACAAGGACAGCTGGGAAGCTGTGAAGAATTTTGTAGAAGTGATGCGGAAAAGGGCAAAAGATGAACTAGAAGAGTAGAGCAGAGAAAGCGGCGACACCTGAGAAAAGGGTATTAAGAAACAAACCTGTAGGACGTAAGGCTAAAAGGCGGGAACACTATAGGAGAGAAATAAAGGAGATGGTTTTAGTGGGTATGACTACCTTAGAGGGCAGGTGAGCTTCAAACTCCCCAAAATTGAAACTATATTTGGGGGTCCGTAAAAGCATTTCTTCTCCTCTGTGAAAAAAAGTGTTGCGGTTGCCTGAGAGCTGTTAACTTGATTAGTTCCGCCGGGATGCAGTCCGGTCCGGGTGCCTTCCCGATTTAAATTTGCTTGCTGCTACTTTTATTTCATCCACTGTGAAATATGGGCTCAGCTTTCGGCAGATAAGCCAGCTCCTTCTCTCATTGCTGCACGGGGTTTTTCGGGAATAGTTTGTTGGCTTCCTCCACCATCTGCTCTTCTGTAACGAAGGTCTTTGGTGCCACATTATTTTTTGCATACTATTCCATACCCCTCTCCCCATATAATGTGGTCTATCTCGTCGCAGACATTCTACCATGCTTTCTTCTTAGCATCTACTATGGCCTCCTTAAGAAAGTTTCTGTGCTCGTTGTATTCGCTCTGACATTTTTTCCTTTCTGCTATGGTTGCGTTTGGATTTGCATTTATTCTTGTGG
Organism: Phosphuga atrata; assembly: GCA_944588485.1. NCBI lineage: Eukaryota > Metazoa > Arthropoda > Insecta > Coleoptera > Silphidae > Phosphuga > Phosphuga atrata. Next base: position 7,304,275 of record OX155896.1, on the reverse strand, counting down.
TTTTCATTCTTCTACCTATACATTCCTTTCTTAGTTTTGCTATTTTAGTGTTCCACCACTATACTTGTTGTTTCTTTATACGTCTACTTGACTTTTTTGTAGGGTTCGATCGCACGTAAGTTTGATTTGTTTAATATATCCCTCTGGAGCTAAGATTTCTTGTTTTCCTCTCTTGTGGTCCTCTCTGGTCCTATCTTGTACTGTCTGATCCAATCTGGTCCTGTCTGGTCCTGTCTGGTCCTGTTTGGCCCTGCCTGGTCCTACCTGGTCCTACCTGGTCCTACCTGCTCTACTCCTGTTTGGTCCTATCTGGTCCTGCCTGGTCGTGTCTGTCTGGTCTTGTCTGGTCTCGTCTAACCCTGTCTGGTCCAGTCTGGGCCTGTCTAGTCTTTTTTAGTCCTGTCTGGTCCTGTCTGATTTTGTCTGGTCCAGTCTGGTGTCTGGTCTTGTCTGGTCCTGTATGTTCCTGTATGTTCTTGTCGGGTCCTGTTTGGTCTTGTCTGGTACTCTCTTGTTCTGTCTGTTTTTGTAGGGTCCTGTTTGGTCCTGTCTTGTCCTCTCTGGTCCTGTCTGATCGTGTCCGGTTCAGTCTGGTCTTCTCTGGTTTTGTCCAGTCTTGCTCGGTTTTGTCCGGTCTTGTCCGGTATTTTGCGGTTTTGTCCGGTCTTGTCCGATCTTCTCCGATCTGGTCTAGTTTTCTCCGATCTTTCACGGGGTTGTCCGGTGTAATCTGGTTTGTCTGATCTTGTCCGGCATTTGCTGGTCTTATTTACTATGGTTTAGTAATTTTTATCTAGATATAATTGATGTAAATTAACTATAATGAAGAAGTCTAATAGATCATTTAAGTATAACAAATGGGATATAATTATAAGGTTCTCACTCGCCATTTAGTGTAAAATGGTTGAAAATTAACCGTAAAATCCCCCATTCGTTGTGAGTTGTACAATAGCTAAGTTCTTCTTATTAAAGTCATAAAGGAGCTTAAATTACGAAAGTTGTAGAAAATCATATGAACTATATTATAATGCGCAGGAAGAGAACTGATTTCGTTCGAGCACATAACCCTCTCTTTCTCTCTCCACCTTACACAACAGCAATTGAATTATTAAATCGCTAACATTATCAAGAAACCATTTCAGCGTTAACGTGGAAATAGGAGGAAAAATAAAAACTTACATATTTTCACAATTCGTTCGCGGAAATTTCATTTCCAAATATTTTACGCTAAGACGACAAAATGTAAATTTTATGTCGCGTAATTGTTCAATCAATTTTACTTTTGTTACTACCAGTTCAGTTTAAATTTCATTTTATAAAATTTTAAGCCTAAATGGATCTGAATTATGTATACAATTAGAATATATTGGATAGGTTTATCTATAGGGTTTCTAATATATAGACTTTAGACACTAAATAGGCATAACTAAACTTAATAAAAACTACTCAAGTTATACCTCAATTTGTTAATGGAGTATATGTGTATCTATGTCTTCAATGCCTGTGAAGTTCGGCCAGTTGACGTAATCCATCATTTTGGCATTGTCTCATCTTGTCTATCCTAACTTACCTAATGATGTTAGTTTGTGATTGAATATTTAGTGCATTGTTGTCAATATATTATTAATTCTAAATTCTTGTATTAATTATTTATTATTGGCTACATTCACATGTGTCTGCCTAATAATCCTAGTCAACTATTATAATTCAATTTTTTTTATCGAAGACGCCTTACAAACCTTTATTTAGCTTTTCATGTTTAGTTTTGTTTATCTATCCTATCTGCCAAATCTGGGAACTATATTTGCTGGTCTTGTATATTCGTTTATTTATATTTGCATGAAATATCAAAAGCTAAATAAATTGAAATCTGAGTAAATAATGTTCTGAAGGGCTAATTGGGTGAGAAAAAAATGGGGGTAAATTATAAATTTCAATAATTTTTTGCCGTAACGATTTTTTAAAAGGACAAAATGTGTAAACCTTAGGAAAGTAAGTTACCCCCGTATTCATAGTTGCTCCTTATCTTAAGGAATAAGGACGCCTTGATGGAGGCTTCCTTAAATCTCTGAGGCGTCCTCGTTTCATAGTCGTGAAATAAGGCTTCCTTCCAGAAGGAAGCCTTGTTTAGGGACATTTAGGGATATTTGATTGCTTATGGTGGCTACACTAACTCAAATTACTCAAACCGCCAAGGCTGATTGTAAATATAACCTTAAAATTGTTATTATTGATGAAGTAAAAAGTGTGCATTACACGAACCGCGAAACCCGTAAAGGGTGGACATACCAGCAAACAATTGAGAAAGTGCTAGGACAGCACTAAATCAGAAACAAAAATAAGTGACAACAATTTTGTTCCCATCTAATCGAATTGTTGCATGATATTTTCTATTTCAAAATGCAATTATTTTATCAAAAATAATTTCAGAAAACGAAAGTTGACAACGAGAATGAAACACCAACCTCTCATAACTAATGGGGGCCCTGCGTCTGTAGAACGCATTTCATTGATGAAACAAGTGTAACTATTGATGTGAAAATTGATTGTCCATTTGACAGCACAGTAGCATTTGAAGAAGATTGTAAATATTATAAAAAGGAAAAATTTATTAGCATTCATTTACCATTTTCTTTTAACTTTTTCAGGTGACATGGGGTCAACGTCAGGTCTACAGCAATTTTTTGCAATTGCTTTTCATAATATTTCCAATGAAAAGGTACTGAGGCTGATACGACTGCCAGAAGTGATTGAACAGCAGCAAGAGCTTCATTAAAAAAAAGAAAAGAAAATTTCCGAAGCAGAAGAGAAGCTAGACTACTAAAGATTCTACAATAAATTGTACAATAAAAAATATTCCTTATCATATAAATATAAACATATTTAGAGCAAACTATATTTATTTAATATATTTACATATACACAATTATTAACTCTCATTTAAGTTGGTAAACTGGGTTTAATGACTGGGTTTAAAAGACTGTCATTAAACCCAGTTTACCAATAAGAATGCAATGTTATTAGGAGTTGTATTAACACATTCACTGCTGTGCCTGATTTTATGACTTTCCTGTATCTCCGATTTAAACCACTTTACAAAATCGAAAGTTATAATGATATGGTATTTATTTTCGTTCTCTAGGGGCCCCATAGAACTATTTTAGGTGATTTTCACAAAATGGGTCACTAGTGACGTGCTGGTCTGTAATACGCAAAAAAAAATATGCAAACACCGCCAGGTCACCGGTGTCACAGCGGCAGTAAATTTGTTAACAGAGACCCGGGCAACCCACGATTATTTGATCTCCTTAATTGGGCATTTAGCAACGGCAACAGAAGTTCGACCACGTCTCCTTTGCTGAACCGATATCTTTGAAAAGGAACATCGTTATACATTTCGATAGGATTCTGAAAGTATCGAATGTACCTTCTGGCGAGCCGCCTTCGAAATCTATTTCCATTTCATATTGGATTTTCCTCAAAACCATTACCAACTCACTATCATAATTATTTAAAAAATTGTTGTTCATTATACTGTTTCTGTGGTTGACTAACATGTCAAACTACGTCGACGACAAGCGCAAGCGTCATCGAAACGGAGCAGCCAATAACAGTGCTGAAGGCTTCCTCAAAGAAGCTCGAAACCTTAAGATAAGGAGCCCAATAAGGATCCTTCAACTGTCAAGGAAGGTCTATGAAACGCGAAATAAAGAATAAGGAGGCCTTGTTCCTCAAGGAGCGACTATGAATACGGGGGTTAGATGATTTTTTTGCTCCTCAATTGAAATCGCAGTTTCGTCTGACTTTAGTATACATTAGGGTGGAGCACGGATGTATGCAAAAATATTTTTTTCGAGATTTAAAGTTGTAATAGGGGAGGATTGGTAGGAGCATTATATTAAAGTTAAAATAAATATAATTTTTGAATTAATTTGATGAATATCTTTTGCCTCCGCACGGACCTCAAAAATTAAAATTTAATGATAAAAGTCTAGTACAGTTATGGCCAAGTATTAAGCTTAATTTAATGATAAATGGGTGATAAATGATACGCAATATATAATTCAGTTATATATTAATCACCTTTAATCAAAAATACAACAATTTTTTTATAAAAATATTAAAAAAAAAAACAATTAATTTGCTAGAAAATCTCTTTTTGTGTCAAATTCGTTCCATGATTCCAATTTAGCTTTTATTGCACCTAATCGTGACTTTTTTGTGCATTGAGAAGTGGCAGCTATCGTCGTCAATTTTACAGCACGTTCAACAGCTTGAGTATGGAATGGAAGCCTTAAAAACAACACTTCACCCTTACCACCCGATTCAACAATAGACTGGATTTCTTGGTCAGGCAAGTTTTTCAGAATCGGTGGTTCACTTAATATTTCTTGCCAATTTATTAAATCAATCAATATATGTTGCATTGAAGCATTGCAATTTATAGGTGGCACTTCAAACATTCTAGGTGTTGAAGGTTGAGGCATCCTGCGTGCCTTTAATATGCGCCGGGCTGCCAGTTCTCGAATGTGCTTTCTGTCATCAGTTATCATTGCAAGGAGTATGCTCTCGGGATGTGCAAAATAACCATTGCGTTGAATCACAGAAACAATAACCTTTTTAGATCCTTAGAAAGGTATCTGGAGGACCTAATTATGTTAAAATGTTTTTGGATGATGGTTAATTTTTAATGTAGAACGAAGATGGTGCGTAAAATTTTACAACAAATGTAGCCAAAGTTGTCTAGTTTTCTGATGGTGTCTCTGTTGTTACATAAAAAACGTAGTATTCGGTTAGCACGTGTGTTGTATGAGCCAACGGGCATGTGACATTTTACCTGGAGATTTGTTTGTCAAATCTTCTGGGAAATCACCTAAAGTACTGTTAAATATCTGTACTTAAACCTCGGGGCATTTCTGGAAGCAAATCTCCCTCAATGTGCTGCAATTTTTGAACAGGCAGTTGTTCACAAGTCCCGAGTGCTTTCCCTAATGTCCCAGTGTAAGCCCCGAAGTACATCCGTCAAGATGAAAAATCAAGTGTCTCAAAGTAAGTTAGATCATGGGAGTAAACACTGTTATGAAACTGTTATGTAATAAAGTTATCCACTGGAGTGGTTTTTGTAGCCTTTTATCAAGCATTCTTATAACAACCCCATACTTGCCAGTATTTACATTGGTACCATCAAAACCGATTGCCATAAGATGATGTTGGGGAATTCCTTCATGTGATAGAAACCTTGTCATCGCAGTTTCTATTTCTTTAGCTAAACCAACGTTAAGTACTACGTACCCCATGTAAATAGATCCTGGCTCTTGAATTATTGAGATGTGCTCCTCAAATGTCATAGTCCTGTGGCATTTACCACCTTTTTAAATAATCTCATCAATTCTCCCATCAAATTATAAAGCAGACAGTTTTGGGATCTCTTTCATTAACTTTTGTCTAGTTTTAGTCCTCTCTCCTCGTACTTTATGTCTGTCAATGCCCTCGATGTCAGACTTAATGTCGAATAAAACAGATGACGCAATCGCTGCTGTTGCTCTATCTGATACACCATACCTGTCGCAGGTCTTTAGATACGATACGATACGATAACGTAGGAAAATCGACCGCCCAACTACAGCCTTAATACTTCGTTACCTGTTATAGAAGTTAGTATTCTCCGGTAGCGTCAGCGTATGAAAGTCGTAGTAGTTCAGATAATTCCATTAACACCATAAACAAAAGCATTCCGAAAAGAAAAGTTTCTTTTTTTCTGAACTACGACTTTCAAACGCTGACGATACCGGAGAAGTACTAACTTCTATTAACTTCGAGAGGTTCTTTAATCTATTAAAAAAGTATGTTCTTGTTTGGGAACCTTTTTATCCTTGCTATTATTGTTTTCTATCGAAAATAAACTGTAGTTGTAATAATTTCTTGGAATAAAATACGTCTGTTTATTAAATTTTCAATTTGTCTAAAAAACATTTTTTTTCAAAAATTCAATTACGTTGCGGAGGCTTTTACTATAAATCAAATTAAATAATATTTTGCATGGATTAATTTGACTCTAAAATTCACCCATTTTTCACTATTAGATCACTCACAACCCAAAAAAAAATATTTCGTTCCACCCTAGTATACATACAGCAGAATATGATAACAATTTGTTTCGAAGAAGTTTCTATTTCTCGGATCTAGACGTTTCATTGTTATATTTTCCTCGCTCGGTTTAAGACGTAACAAAGATTTTATATTTGAGGAGATGAGGAAAGTTGCATTGTACAATTCGCGGTTTAATCTCGGAGATAGAGATGCTAATAATAAATTCTTGTGTAAAATAATAAATTATTTTTTGTTAGTTTTGAGTAGGAATTTTGTAATTAATTTTATTTAGTTTTTTTAATATATAAATCTATATAAGATTTTCTGAACCTTATATAAAAATTTATTATTTAGATCAAATGTTTTATGGTAGGAATAGAATGGTTGCGACCGTTATTATTTGGTAATCCCTACTTACTGAGTATCCATACACTGAATTAAAAAATGTACTATGTTTTAACTACACTTAATATGTAAAAATATTATATAACTTGATATTTACAGTTATATATAAACACAGTTATATAAATTTGAACACTTAACACGATTTGAGTTTCAACTGGCTATGGTCCTTCACTTTATCTTCTTTCAAATACAGTTTTTTTTATGAGAATTTTAGAAAATTTACAACCTCACTTTTTTTATCGCTCTTTTTGTTATATCGCTCACAAATCAGAAAATCTCTCAGAAATTCAGTTTTTTTTTTTAAATTAAGATTATGTCGTCATGGTTTTTAGGGTTAAAGGGCAATTACCACTGTGACACTCTAAAAAAAAATGTTGGTCTTATTTAACAGTTCATACTTTCAAGAATATCCTGTGAAAATTTCAAGGCCGTATATCTAATATTCCCCGAATGGCAGCCTTCTAAAACGCAACCGCTCGCAGTAATAAAAAAAATTCTGCACCTGTTTTTCGAAAATTTTTCAAAATTGGAAAAAAGTCAAAAAGATAATAAAAATCTGATAAAATTTATACGGATTCTGAAAAATCAATTAACTTATTTGAAAAAAAATAGATTTTCCAAAAATTTGTTAAAAAACAGTCAAAAAAAATACATTTGTTAATAACTTTTCAACATTATTATTATGTAAAAGCAATGTTTCCGACATCTTTAATATATATGAGATTTTTTTCAGATTTTTGTCGTATTCGGAAGTATATCAATTGTTATCAGATTAAACTTTAGAGGTTGAGAAAATATAGGCCGAACGTCCTTAACTTTAAACGCGTTTTTCTCGAAATGACATTTTTCAAATTTGCTCCTGTTGTAACTCAAAGAAAAATTATCCGAATGGCTTGAAATTTGGATAGAGTACTCTTGAATATATTTACTATACCGTCAACTAGGATATTTTTGTTTGGATGAAAATTGACGATTTGGCAATGAAAAATGACCATTTTTTAGACAAAAAGACTTCTTTTTAATAACTAGGCTATTTTGTTGGGTTTTGATATTTTTCGCTAATCCTAGTTCATGGTACAGAAAATATCTTCCAGTTTAACTACATTTTTTTTTTTGGGTTCAGTTACTCGATCGGCTTAAATGAGGGGGGCAGTGGAGCAACTTTTTTTTGGCGCTTCCGAAGGCAGCGCATAAGTCGCTTGGTTGTTAATATTTTTCTATGAAAAAATTATGTAATGAAGGTAAAATATAGCCAAATATGTTCTCAATTTCCTTCAACGTTAGAAATGGAAATAATCTTCGGTAATATTTTTCTCAATTTGCGGGAAAATCCTAAAAAGTACTCCTGTAAAAAGTTTCCTATAGAGATTGACTTTTGGGTTTACGAGGTTTTACAGATATATGGGCGACATCTACTATTATATCCATTAAATATTGCTTGTATTTAATCATTATAATAGTTGAGTTAGATTGTGGTTAAATGTACCATATAAAAAAATAAATGTACCCTTGTATACAGGGTGTTGGCTAAACATGAGGTAAAAATTGTAGAGGTTATACCTTGGCCTATTCTAAGAAAAAAATCTCCTATGAATATTTTTGAACACCCCTTTGTTTCGTAGATACATCGTAAACAAAATTTGACAACCATATTCGATATTTGTTGAAATCATTAATGTTAATAAAAATTATATATATATATATATATATATATATATATATATATATATATATATATATAAATATATACATAATTTATATATAAAATATTTAACATAGTGATGACTAATACAGTGAAAACCTACTGAGTAAAGGAAACCTTGGAAGACAACAAGAAACTCAACATCTCCACAGACGATATGACCGACAGGAAAAAAATACAGAGAAAAAATAAGAAAACAGAAGTTTGAACAAACTCTCAAAGAGAAAGAAGTGGACAGAAGAGATGAAGAAGAAACACAGTGATTATATGAGAGGTTTCTAGGCAGAAAGAAGGCAGAAAAAATTACATGTTATTTGGTTGTGTTTTAGCGCTCTCCTTAAAGGGGAATTATCGATAATAATAATAATAAAGTGCCCTGAAGATTGTGCCAAAAGTGACTGAAGATTGTCCGTACTATTGTTAGACATCATTAGATCGTGCTCTTTGTGTTTTAGATATTTATCGTTCCGTTATATATATATATATATATATATATATATATATATATATTACATATATATATATATATATATAAATATATATATATATATATATATATATATATATTAGGGTGGGCCAAAAAAAACTTTTAGCTTTTTTTAGCTTAAAACTTTTTTTTAGCTACTACGAAAATATCTTCCATGATGACGAAAAAAAAATTCTGGTAAAGTTTCAGCCCTTAATATTAATATTTAGAGGTGGCTCATTGTGATTTTTGATTTCCCATTTAAATAACATAAGATTTTTTTTTGTTTTTGTTTCGATTTTTAATGCACTCGAACGAATAAATGTTTCGTGGAAATGAATACATATTCTTGTAGGAAATTTAACGATCTACAAAAAAAGTCTAAAATGATTTTTTGCTAAGTTGACTCGTTTAAAAGTTATTCGCGGTTAAAATCCAACCTCAAATAGTTGAGGATAACTTTTACAATTTCTTATACTCTATCACAAAATAATGACTCAAAAACATAAAATAGCTTAGTCAAAATCAAACTAAACTAAGTGCAAATAAAGAACTTATTAATTTTTCAGGGAATGACGCTCTCAGGTAAAGTACAGTTCCGAGTGTTTTTATTTTAATTAGGTATGAAAATATAGATTTTTCTTACGATTATCGATTATTTGTAAAAATTTTATTGTTTTATCAAAAAAAACTCGATAAGATTTAAGAAAACTAAGCTATTTTATGTTTTTGAGTCAATATTTTGTGATAGAGTATAAGAAATTGTAAAAGTTATCCTCAACTATTTGAGGTTGGACTTTAACCTCGAATAACTTTTAAACGAGTCAACTTAGTAAAAAATCATTTCAGACTTTTTTTGTACTTTTTTTATTTCCACGAGGCATTTATTCGTTCGAGTGCATTAAAAATCCACACAAAAACAAAATAACTTCTTATGTTATTTAAATGGGAAATCAAAAATCACAATGAGCCACCTCTTAATATTAATATTAAGGGCTGAAACTTTACTAGAATTTTTTTTTCGTCATCTTGGACGATATTTTCGTAGTAGCTAAAAAAAAAAAATTTTTTTTGGCCCACCCTAATATATATATATATATATATATATATATATATATATATATATATATATATATATATATATATATATACACTTATATATATTTAGCATTGACGGAATTTTGAATCGACCACCTATTGATATTGTTTCAGCGTTATTGTTGTATATTGTTTTTTTGATCAGCGACAAACGAACGACACAACGGACATGATTTGCCGACTCCTCCAAGCATCAACAAAAATCGGGCTAAAAATGAACCTGGTAAAAACTAACATTATTAGCAGAAACCAAATCCAAATAACTTGATAATAGAGACTTTTTCTATTACTTTTTACTATTCATCAAATGAATTTACCTATTTGTTAAATAAATTTCACGCATGTCATCAAAAGCTTTCTCTATTTATCAAATGACTTTCACGATATGTCAAATGCTTTTCCGTCTGTTTTATATTTTCGTAATAACGCTGAGAAATGGGAACAAATTAGTTTATTATTAATTATTATACACAAAAATAAGGTAATACATAGTTTATCAACAAACAAGTTTTTTCTTTTAAGATTAAATTTTTTTTTTCAAACAATCACTCCAATATGTTTTTATATGGTGTATAAAATTATTACAATGTTCCGCTGTGATGATATTTGAAGCTTTGTGAATTGCGGCGGTGAAAAATTAAACTCTGAGCGCTCTGTTAATAGTGCTGATCGAAATATGAAAATCCGGATATTCCTCCAAAGCTTTGGCTTTCAAATTTGAAAAAGTCAAAGTGCATTCGGCGTCTACCCAGCACACAACAGTTGTTTCTGTGCTTCAGACAATACTTATTTTCTATATTAACCGGTATGTTTTTTTGCTGTTTCTCCAGAATTTTTGTAGGTAGAGTAAATTTTTCTTACCGTATTATCTTTTACACCGAACTGCACGCTGACTTGTACACTGCTTAAGCCAGTATTCATTTTCCTTATTATCAGACCTCTTACTTCATTACTAATTTTCGACTTCCTGCGTCGTAAATTACTTTCTTCCATTGTGACTGACAGGGAAATATATTTGACATAAAAGGAAATTGTTTTGATGTAAAGCGAAACTGCTTCATAAATAGTGAAACATATTTGAAAAATTTGAAAGTCATGTACCAAATAGAGAAATCCATTTGACGAATAGTGAAAAGCAATAGAAAAACTCTGTAGATAGAAAACTAGATAATATAAAGCATACCCGAATACCCCTACCTAGGATACACTATTAAACTAGAAAAACAAAATTTATCGACGAAAAATTCAAGAAAAGTAGGATTAAGCTGGCCTGCATTCGGCAACTTGGAATTCAAACTAAAAAACCCAAAGATCCCCAGAAACCTCAAGCGATAGGTGTACCACTCATTAGTCATGTCAGTAGCAACTTATTGTTTAGGAAGCATGACAATAACACAAGAATGCATAAGTAACCTCAATACCCAGAGGACTATGGAATGAGTTATGCTAGGAATTAGCTTGAGAAACTTAATAAAAAACGGAGATATACGGAAAAGATCGGGCGTTACCGATGTTGCCCAGCCGATAGGTCAACTCAAGTGGTAATGGGCCAGCCAGGTGGCGAGACAGGACCCAATAGGTGCTCCAATAAAATTACGCACTGGCGTCCCCGTGAAACCAAAAGGAGCACAGGCAGCCTCAAAAACGATGGCGGGTTGACAACAAAACAACCGCTGGTAGGAACTGGGCATAGAAAGCTCAAGGTAAAACGGTGTTGAAGGAATTGGAAGAGGCCTTCATTCAGGAGTGGATGGACTTAGGCCAAGGGTCGGCAACTGGTTTTAAGTAAGTTTCTTTAAATAGATTTAACAAATCTTAAAGAAGAGCCTCGAGAAGAGAATAGATGATAAACTTGAATAGCACTGTAGATGATATCTATTCACAAATGTGATATATTTAATAACCTTTTAATTGTTTATGGCTCGTCACCTGCTAATGAAAATACAGGCAATTATTTTAATGAAAATTGATGTAATGTCAAATTCTCTGTCAAAACAATAGAGAATGCGACATCAAAGTGTTCTCTCATGAATTTTTTTGGAGATAATAAAGCAGAATCTTCACTTTAATAAATCAAATTTAAATTTTTTTCAATAAACTAAAAATATATATTTTGGACGGGCTGTAGAGATGTTCTTTTTTGCCGACCCCTGACCGAGGATGAAAGAAGAAGAAGAAGAAGAAGATGCTTGTCTCTCCCGTTGTTTCTGCCTATTCTTGTGAGTTTGGAGTATATTTATGGCTAATCATTCTTGTGAGTCAAGAGCCCCACGTTTATGTTATTAGCATAAAATTTTTTTAAAATTTATTTTGTTTAATATTTGATTTATATTTAATATTATTTTGTAATTCATATACAATACAGAATTTATTTAACAATATGTCAGAGCATAATACTCGTATAAAATTGCCTCTGCGACAATGAACTTCCCACAAATGGAACATGGTATTAATTAGTGCACTTTATCAAGACCGCTCTCGTAATATTGTATGAAATATCTCATAAGTTCCAAAACGGATTCAGTTTATTTGCAAACCGTTTTAATGCAATCAGTAACGTTGACGTATTCATTTGTTCACATGTATCAAAAGCAGCAAACAACAGAATATAGGGTTATAAAATGTAATTAAAAGAGAGAACTGCATTAAAAAATATATGTGATTTTTAATGAAGAAAGTAAAATGAATATTTAAAAATTAGGGTTTAATCGATGGTTTTATTAAATAATATTATATAAAATACCGAATTTTGGATTTATTCGTAAAGTAATTTTCTTTTTCCTTCCCGCATAAATGAGCGTAGCGCGTTTTTTATGTATACAAATGTTTAACTTTAATTATATATTGATTCATTTGTTGAAATACAGTTTTTGCTGGTAGCATGCTTCCAATACACAATAATTTAGTGTCAAAAAATTTGTTTCTGAGTTAAAGTAAATTCAGATAAATAAGAAATGACAAAAACAGAAACTTGTTTGCAACAAGCAGGTATATAAAAAGTATAAAAGTATAAGGTTTTTTCCACAAAATAATTTTGGACCTCCACAAAATAATGTATTATCAAAGTATTCATTTGATAAGAACAGTTGTTATCTGGCAGAACGACCTCGAGCTCGGAAGCCCTTTGTACATTTTTTTATGTTACAATAAGGGCCGATTTTTCAATAGTCAGATAAACAACCAGATAAGCTTTATTCGATGAATATCAATATTCTTGGTTTTTCAATAGTCAGATAGTCGTTAACTGTCGAACAAACCCTCTATCGGAGGAATAAAGTTATCTCCTGCTTCAAGCGCCAGTTATGGTTTTATCTGTCCGATAAGTGTAATGTTTTAGGTTTTGTTTAACAGTTTCGTGTTGTGCGTTTTGGTAAAACGAAATAGTAGATTTGTTATGATGGATCTGTTTGAAAGCATTGACGAAAGCAATCTAGGAAGATCGTGAATTCCTTGATTATTTAAACCCACTCGAGAAAAAACCGAGTTTTATGGGAGAGGCCTGATAATTTTAACACATGGAGCGATAATGAGTTTTGGAGAAGATTTCGATTGAAGAAAGATTCCATTGCCTACTTACTTTCATTGATTGCAGATAAAATTGAACAATACAGAAAGGTAAGTAATTTTCCCTACTTTGTTTGATTGAAAATAAAACACACAAAAAGGTAAGTAAACTTTGAAAACAATTGTTAGGCACATTTCATCCTTATAAAGATATTTTATGAAAATACATAATAGGAATACATATAGGAGCACTACAATTTATTATTGTTTCAGGAATAGTTGTGTGCCACCAATGCAACAACTACTACTCACCCTACGATTTTATGCAACTAGCACTTTTTATAACAATTGGAGATTTTGAAGGACTGCATAATTCCACACTATGCAAAATTGTAAAAGGAGTGACCGAAGCTATTGCTTCAATGCTGCAAAATTTTGTTTCATTTCCAAAAAGTCGTGTTGAAATCTTGTCCACACAAGCTTCTATAACATAGCACGATTTCCAAGAGTCATTGCAGCATTGGATTGTACTCACATCAAAATAATTTCACCAGGTTATTTTATTAATTATTTACTTTATCAATTTATAGTAAATATTTAACTATTATTTCAAGTGGGGATACTGCAGAAAATTTCAGGAACCACAAAGGATACTTCTCCTTAAATGTTCAAGCTATGTGCAATGCAAATTTAAAATTTGTCAACATTGTTACACGATGGCCAGGTTCAACTCACGACAGTTTAATATTTTCAAATTCAGCTGCCAAATATCAATGTGATAATGGTGCTTTTGGTAATGGGATTATACTTGGTGATAGCAGATATTTTTTAAATAATTATTTGTTGACACCACTCAGCAATCCCCAAACAGAAGCCGAAAAATTGTGCAATGAATCCCATATTAGGACTAGAAATGTCATTGAAAGATGCTTCAGTGTCTGGAAAAGAAGATTCCCAGTGCTGAGTATTGGATTGAGGTGTAAGTTGCCCCTTGCCCAAGATATTATTGTGGCCACTGTTATATTACACAATATAGCATGTAGTAGAAATGAAGGTGAGCCACCGATAGATCCTGAGGTACAAATACCACCTCAGCCAGTATTTCCACCATTATATGCTGAACACAACGAGAAACAAAGAAACACAAGGGATAGTGTGGTAGAATATTTTGAATCCCTCACAAACTGATTTTGTAAGAAAATATTTTAAACAGTTCTTTATATATTTTTATATATTATATATAAAAATATCTTTATTTTTTTGGTTATAAATAAAAAACATATATAATCATATAAATAAAGTATTTTTATAATTTAATCTTTTTTCTGCATTAGCCGGAGCTTCAATTGATGTAATTGATCTTTCCTTGTTTCTTCATGATCATGAATGAATGTGCCATTTCTTTCTTGTATTTTTCCTCTACTAATAAATGCTCTTTCCTCGAAATTTCCATTTGCAGCTCTACCAGCTCCAGTCGTGCTGCACTTAATTCATCTAGTTTTGCTGTCACACTGGCTTTAGTGGGTCTTAGTGCATGTGACTCCCTGGACTTCAAACTTTTCGTAGTCCAAGTGCTCCACTTGTTATGCGAACCTGTTATGCATGTAGATTCATTCGAAGTAGCATTAAAAGTGCTAGCAATTTTGCTCCAACCATAATCCTTTTCTTTATTGGTTACAGGGCCAGTTTTCTTATTTTCAATAACAGATCTATATTCAGTCACTAACAGTTAATAACTGTACTACTGCACTACTGAACTTGGTAGAACGCCCACGTTTTCTTATTTCACTCATTTTTTTAAGCAAAAGAATGAAAATCAAATAAAACAATAACACGTGGTATGAGCACAATGATCAGTAAACAAGTAAAATCGAATAAAACAATAACACGTGGTATGAGCACTATCAGCTGTAAACAAGTAAACGACAATAGATTAATGCAATTTGGCGGTTAAAAATATAACTATATTTAATAGACGTTTTGTTGCTATTCTTGTCTAACACTTTGAATACAGTATCTGTGCATCTCGCTTCCATAGAGATATAGTGTGAAGTTGGCTAGTATATACCACTGATCTATTCGCTAGATATTATACGATTGAAAAATTGAAAATATTTATTCGTCGGATAAACAGACAGATAATATTATACTCCAGATAGTCATTCGACGATTTATCTGAGGATTGAAAAAACGGCCCTAAATAACATTTTTACAATTATTGTTATCATTATACAGAATTCTGTAAATAAACTCTAAATACGTATTCCAATTGTAAATTAGTTTAAAACTCATTTTATCAAATGGCATTTCAATAAATATTTGATTGAAGTAAAAAAAGTTTGACTGAAAAGAACTTGAAATTAAAAATAAAATTACAACAAAAAAATCAAAGTGCAAAAGTTTTTCCGACGGAATTAATAGCCTGTTCGATAAAACTTCTGAAAGTAAATTTCCGTTTCTGCGTTCTCTATTATATTTATTACTCAATATTTCCTCTGTGGACCATCGAAACTCGTTATATTAATATATTTATCTTTCATCCTCCCTGTTTAGTTAAAGGTACATTATTTCTGACACCTGCGTTAGTGTTCCCATTCTAATTTCGAATCGAACAATTATGACAAACCAGTTTAACAAAACGGAACGAGAAAATCTTATGCATAAAAATCTTTTAGAAAATACAAATATGACATAATTATCTATATTTTTATTTACTAGATTAAGCCTGATGTTCATAAATACAAAATCTACAACAGTTTTGGCTTGAAACTAATAATATGTCTTGCCTTGCCTACCTATATATAAAATTCGTTGGTGCCTTTTAGCCGTTCTCATCTAGTCTCGCTAATCAGGTATTGTCGGCCTAGACTAGTCCATGTTAGTCTATGACTAGTCTAAGTTTTGTTATCTTGTATTGTAAATTTAAAGTCGTCAATTCAAACTTACTACGTTACTTTGTCTAGTGTGTTCACGTACAGCTGTACGAACTACTTACGTAGGTACAGCTATGTCACGTATTGTGTGTTCAGGCGCTAGTCTTTTCGGTAAGTCGTATTCGTTTAGTATAAATTCAATCAATTTAGTCTTGTTCGTATAGTCTTGGCCGTTTAGTCTGGTCTACTTAGTCTGGTCCCTCTATATTCGTCGTCAAGATTACTTGTCTATTAGCTAGAACGAATACGAGGAAATGAGTTTGTACAACTTCAAATGCATTCTCGCGCAATAAGGTGCCATGGCTGGTAAGAATCTATTACAGAGACCTACGCACAGTGGTCGGAAATCCCAAAAAGCTGGCCAAAATATAACGGAACCGTTCAAATATCGTGATTTTTTAGTCTCCTTACGTTGTTGAGTTTGCTGATTACGTAACTGAATTCAAAATTTCGAAATTCAAAATGGCGGACGTAATACGGCGGATTGTTTTTCGGAAAAACTACCTAATTTGGTTGAAAGTCTAGATTTAGGGGGTGTAAAAGTCACCAATCACAAAACGGAATTCAAAATGACGGATGCAATATGGCGGATTATCTTTCGGAAAAGTCATTTAATTGTGTTGAAGGTCGTGATATAGGGGGTGTAAATGTCACTAATCACGAAACTAAATTCAAAATGGTGGACGCAATATAGCGGATTATTTTTCTAAAAAACATTTCATTTTGTTGAAAGTCGAAATTTAGGGAGTGTAAAAGTCACCAATCACGAAACAGAATTCAAAATATTGAAATTCAAAATGGCGGACGCAATATGGCGGAATAATATTCCTAAAAAGCATTTAACCTTCCGAGCAGCACGTCATTGTGACTCACGTGGTTTTTATAGCTTTTCCTATTTTACCTCACAAGTCAGGTGACTTAAAAAAAAACAAAGTTATATTTTTCTACCAAAATGTTTATTTAAAAATAGGAAAACAGAAACTTATATGTAGAAATATAATATAATTAAAATTTAAAAGAGTTATATTGCAGTATGCAATCAATCACTTCTTTATTTGAAAGTAGGGGACAAATATGCTTTTTGCATGTTGAACATTTTGTTTTCACTTTTCGATCCATAGATCTAGTTGTTTTTGGCAAGCTATCTGGATAAAATGTGTTCCACAATACATATGAAGTAATTGCACCCACATCCAACATATTGAAAAATAACGTCATAGGCCGGCGCCTAGTATTTCTTATGCACGAATAATTTGTTGCCAAATGATCCATCGTGTCAACACCACCCAGTGAAAACGCATGGGGTCCATAGCGTGTTGCTACCCCAGGTGTTGCTGCTGTGCTGATGTGATATATCTCAGGCAGTGAGTATATATCTATAGTCGAAATAAAGCCAAATTTGTGCAGAACATGTAAAATGCAATAGAAAGAGATGTCCTATAAGCCCAGCCGCTACGCTTGAACTAGTAAAAAAAAATTGAGAAAAGTTTGCTCTGGGGTCCGTTGCGGACCCCACGTGATGCTTGGAAGGTTAATTTTGTTGAAAGTCGAGATTTAGGGGGTGGTGAAGTGACTAATCACGAAACTAGATTCAAAATTACGAAATTCAAAATGGCGGCCAATATAAGGCGGATGATTTTCCGAAAAAAGTATTTAAATTTAGTAAAACCCAGGACTTTGCGGTTTTTGACGCTGCTGATTGCGAAACAAATTTCAATAATCTAAAACTCATTATGGCGAATCTATTCTGTGGCGAAAAAAGCATTCAATTTTGTCGAAACTCAGGATTTAAGTGTTTTTGAAGTTACTGATCACGAAACTAAAGTTTTAATTTTAAAATAAAAGTCAAATTTAGGAGAAAGAGGATTTACAGTAATTAGTCAATATTACAATAACAATGAAAGTTTATTAGCTTTCATTATTCCATTTATAATATCTATATATATATATATATATATATATATATATATATATATATATATATATATATATATATATATATATAAAATGTTAGTATCTCTTACAATTAATCGGTGACGAGTCATCATCGTCAGATGTTTCGCTCGTATTATTAGAAATCTGACCTGATTCTGTAACTGAAGGTGAACTATTGATTCCAATAATTCAACTGCGTATGGGATAACGATCTTAGTTTCTTTGGAGAAAATTTTCGTTGAACTGTATATTATTGGATCTGACGTTACTAAAAGTCTGCAGAAAATTTCTTACATGTTTTTGATGCTATCACATTTTCCTGAAAAATCTTTCAATATATTTGTTACATGATTTCTGGGCTTCTTCAGACGTTTGTGTCATAGGAAGTAAGGAAGATTCCGCTATTTGGTGACCGTGAATAGGAATTTTATGTACTGTTGTTGGCATGAAGTACCACGATTAAAGTTCCACAAATTTATTTGCTTCTTCACTGTATTTGCTAAATTTGTGTATATTGATTCCGAAACCACAAGAAATTACCTGCAATACATCATGAAATCGCTTTATCAATCATTCATCAATTCTCGTTATCGAAGCGGAAATTCCAGTTTTCGAAAAATCTTCGAGCTGTATTTCCGTCATTCGAAGTTCCATAGCCTGGTTTCGGTTGATCAATAACAACCGGATCAATAAAAAACCTAACCTAACCTAATCTGTCACGAAAACCTTGTTGTATATATTTTTTTCTTCTAGCAAAATTTTCTGTATCTTCTTGGCGCCCTTGCCACTTTTATATATCCACTTTGTAAGCTACATGCAAGCAACATTCAAAAACCGTATCCAAGCATGTAGCGACGATATTCCGAATTTAACGCGATCAACATTAAATATCATATCATTAAATTCTTTGGACGTATCCCCACAAAGGTAGCAACGGATACTTGAAGATATATTCGTAATAGAATTACAAACTTTGCCATCTCTCATAGTCAACACAAGTTTGAAATTGATGTTAATATTTTTGCTGCCCATTACAGTTTGAAAAGGGACGAGGTTTCTCTCTTGCGCTTCGATACAATCAACTTCTGCCCTAGTTTCTTCGGTAGTTTCGTGCAAGAATTCAATTATTTTTTTTAAAGCATTTATTGTATATATTCTCTTACATGTTTACATTCATATATCATACTATACACAAATACAATATACAATAGGGCATGTTTAATTGTGCAAAAAAATCTTGGCGACGAGAAACGTCGATTTTTCCAAATAATTACATGTGGGTTGACTATTTGCAAGGGAACAAGTTAAACACAGAAAATATTGGCATCCAATTTTTTGACGTCTCCATGCCTAAATCTTTGTTTGTAGTACTTTGACCAGAAGTACCATCACATCTCCACTTGCATATCAAATTTAAATTACTAATTTTGTATTGAAGAAGACATCCAATAACGTCCGATTGTATCATTAATATTCTTTCAGCTGTATGATTGTACAAGGCTTGGATCCCAACTGTGGCTCCACTTTCAGCTACAGAAACTTCTGACTTTAGAGGATAATATTATTTTGCAGAATCCAATATACCTTCGTAAAGCGGGTATAATTTACAATTTTTGTTCACGCTTAGATAAAATATTAATTGGTATTGACTTCTGGTCATTTTGCCTTCTACTATGAGTGATAATGCTTCGTTGCCTGACAACACATCTTCTGAAACGCGTTCCATAGATTTCCGGTACTTTCGTTGGACTTGCCTGTGTAATATCTCTAATTACATTTGAAGCATGTACATTTCCAGAAGCCTGGAGACCTATGTGTGTAGCGTAGGTCAATTCGTGGACGGTATGTTCTTTATGAACCTTTTCTCTCCTCCTCCGTTTTGACCGATCACTCAAACCATCTCAGCTTGTCGAAAGACGGCCCATTGTGTTTTCTGTACACGGATGCCCCATTGTGTCTTCCGTGGGAGTCCTCCAACCTTCATTTTCAATTGTGAGAGACATAGAACGTTGAGCCACTCGTGGAATTTTGGAAAGAACTCATTTCCTTCCTACTCGCTTGTTGCTACCTCTATTTGAATTCCGATAATAATCTACCCATGGCATCTTTAAAACTTTTCGGCAAAATTTATGGTTGCTTCCATTTTTTTACACCTCCTTCTTAAAAATATCAGTGATCGTTGATTTTCCTGTTCAATACCGATTTCACAAATCTGAAAATTTCCTTTCTTGTGAAAGAAATTTCTTCGGTATTATCCACAATTTCTGTAGAAAGTGGAAGAATCATATTAATAGGAGAATTATCCCCCTGACCAACTTCCTATAAACAATATTTCATACGCAAAAATTACGAAAAACTGCAAACATCATCGCATATAAACTATAAGCGACCGAAGCCACAGCCACTTGCAGCTAATTTTTGGATATGTTCTGAAGAAATGTCTCAACAACAATATAAACTTGGTTTAAGCGACCCGGTCGACCAGGGTTTCAACTTTTTTTTTACTAAGCGGAACGTCAAGAAAAATACCACCATTTTCATTAATTATTTACTAATTCATACATTGTTACTAATAATTTCGAGAAACACATTCAAATTGTACTTAGTGTTTGGAAAAGAATAAATTTTTCAGAAATTCGTTAAGTTTTCGCAATTCTACATCCGTTTGAACTTGGTGTTTCTTACGACGGGCAACAAGCAGACAATACGGCAGGCCAGACGCGTGGCGGGTATACGATCATATTACATGCTAGAATGGTCATAATACATATTAGGTGGTAGCACTGCAACTATTCCAACAATTAAAAATTCCTAGAAAAAAAAAATTCCATCAAATTGATTTTTGTCCTTAGTTCTGGAAAAGTGCATAAAAATATCCAAAATCAGTTCTTTTTTTGGTACTGATTCCAAAAACAACTGACTTTATAATATTTTTAAACTGATTATTCGATTCGAAGAAATGTTGCTAAAATAGGGAAAATTAATAGAAAATTTAGCAAGTTGCTAATATTTTCGTTATTTGAAAGTTTGTCGCAAAACAAAAACATATTTTTTCAAGATCTTCATTGAAAACCTTTTAGGTAGAATTAATTTGCGTCTTCGGTTTATTGCGATTCTAAAGGCCAGTCCGGACACTACGTTTTGCGCAACCTTTTGTTTGCGCAGTCTTAGGACGGAATGAAAACGCTGCAATTTTTAGAGCGTCTACACGGTGCAGATATATCTGTATATTTCGCACAGATTTAGTGAAATCGTCATGGAGGAGGTACCAGTCTGGGCATTTTTGAACAAAATGAATCGGAAAACGGAGCTACCGTCTCTCTAGCTCAGTTATCGCTGCAACTGTACAGTCTTAGCGCTGTTTTCAAAACTGCGCACATTTCCTATTTACACGCAACGTTTTATCTGCAACGTGTTGTACTGTGCAGACGAAAGGTTGTGCAAAACGTAGCATCTGGACCGGCCTTAACACAAATCACAGCGAAATAATTTTCGGCGCACTAAAACTACTCAATTAAAATAATAATCTGAATTATAATTTGCTTGTGTCAATGCTTAGGATATTATTTTAATGCGAAACCCTAAATTAAATTATTCGTCACCGTGGGATTCTTCGGCTTATATTTCTCAACCGGATAAAGAATATTAAATATGACTTACGGAGTCATTTTTAAAAGATCACGTTTCTTAGATTTGCCTCGGAAAATTCATTATTTTCCAAGGTCTTTACTCCAGCGCTTAAATCTCCAGAAATTTAAACAAAATTGATCAAGTCAGTTTATATCGATTTCCAGAAAACTAAAACATCGATAAGGATAAAGCTAGGGTAAGGATACTAGGTTCGTAGTGAGGTTGACATAATTTTCAAATTGTTTTTTTGTCATAACTCAATGAGTCGAGTGCCGTTTTTGTTTGTAAATTTGTGCGCGGGATAATCACCTACTGTTTTTTACTATTTTCGTATTTTCGTTTTTATATTTTTGTTTTCGTTTTTTTTCAACATAATATATCCTCTACCAATAGAAACAAATTTCTGTAGTATACAGAAATTATCTTTGCTAAAACAAAATATTTTTTTTCAGTTAAATTTGATTTGAAATATTAAATTAGATTGGACTAGACATTAGATGTTCAAATTGGACGGTATCGTCCGTGAGCAGACGCTGAGTGTTTCTAGTAGGGTAAAGGCGGGTTCAGAAGCAATTGAGGGGCGTTGACACGGTTTAGGAATATGTGATACATCATGAGAATTAAACATTCGAACAAACATTACACCTTCATCGACTTCTATGCATTCACAAATGCTGACAACAAAAAAAAACCCCGAAAAGACCGATAAATACTGCGAATAACTCGAAAACAAAATGTCCAAAATTCCAAATGATGAACTCTTAACATATATTGCTCACTTTGGGCAAGTCCCTCTAAGAGTTTAGTTTTATAAAATGGCATTTAATAATCATGTATACACTATCAATTATCTTATAAACATAATATCTATAACTTTATTTTATTTTTTAAATAATTAACACAAATATTCAAAACCGATACTGTAAATCTTACCGGGTAGATTTTTTTTAACTTTCTGGACAATAAAATATTTTTTTAGCTTTTGTAATATGGGCCCATGACTCATGTACCCACCTAAAACATTTTACGTATTAAATTATATCCTCCAGACAAACTTCAGTTTTTCTTTCTTGCGAGATCATTGGAAGTGTACCAATTGCATGAATGGGAATGTTTGCAGTTTCTGCAGTGGTGTTAAATTCTTCAGTTATTATAGATACATTGCTATTAACATGTTCTGTTATAGTTTGTAGGTTATTTAAAAGGGAGCTTGCCTCGAAATCTTTAGAACTTACCGAGGTACGATTTTTTAAATCGTACGTCGTAAGTTCTAAAGATTTCGATTAAATGTAAATAGTTTACTTTCAGAGAATACTCTAAGCTAATTTTACACTTGTCACATTTAGTATAATATGTGATCTTATGTTTAATACAACAATATTTAATATGTATATAATATTAGCATGTCCACCGCAATTACAACAATGCTTAAATTTTACAATTTTGTTATTTATTTTTTTAACTCTCTACCAATTTATATCAATATTTCGGCTTAGATTGTTTCAATTATCGATTAACTTTAAAACGAACTTGCCGAGCAACACGAAAAATTGTTCATATTGTTGTATATATATATATATATATATATATATATATATATATATATATATATATATATATATATATATATATATATATATAGTATTTATAGAAAATGTGAAACTTAAAAATTATGGTTTTATCATTAATATTAATATAATTTGTATTAATTATTAGGTTTTTATAATGCGCTGTGCTTATCACGCTGTACGAATTAATCAAGATGTAGGAAATGTGGACGTGTATTTAGACCTATAGTAGTCGAATAAGCATTATAAATTATCAATTCTAGTAGGAATTGACCGCGAGCTGTAAAAAGACTTTTATATGAAACGATTTAGATTTTTACGACATACATACATTTATATGGTTATTATGTTTGTATATCGCCCCCTCATAAGTCAATAATAGTTTCCCCATATTTCGACATAAATATATTTATTGAGTGTTTTATTGGTACTGAAATGGCTTATACGTTTTGCCGCGATGAGACACTATCTGCATGCATGTCTATATCTACGCGACATCGATATTTATAATTCACTGAGGTTATTTTTATTTAAGATTTTTTTTTGTTGGCTCATATCAGGAAGTTTGCAAGGCAACTGCACCCATATTTAATGCTCGCATTTTCAGAAAATGATTGATGGAACATTTAGAACATTTATCTCTAATGCAACTTTCTTAAATAAAGAAACAGACTGAGTTTTTGTGCCTAGTTGCAGGAAAATGAGACAGTGTGTTATATCCAAATCAGTTAGTATAACCTACATTTGATCAATGTGTCAATGACGAACACTAATTATATATATATATATATATATATATATATATATATATATATATATATATATTTTTCTTTTTTTTTTCTTTATAATAAATTCACACTTCTTATTATAAGAATATAAGAAGTGTATCTTTTTTCATAAGAAAATTATATATTGGGGTGAAATCAAACTAATTATACCTAACAATACCTAACCTAACCTAACCCAACTTATTAAAGCGGAATATAGCTTGAATATATAAATATATTTAACCTTTCCATAGCTCTATAATAGCATTAAGTCTTTCTAAGGCTACAAAATTATAGTGTATTCCACTTTATAATTCAAAAGAGCAAAGCTGCACTAATGAGAGATAGATATCGAAACGTGTTTGCAGATCGCTATTCACTTGGGCTAAATAGAAAGATTTGCTCTTAAGAATAATGTTATTAATCTAGTTCTTGTTTAGTGTACGAAAGTGGACTGATGGCTAGTAAATAGCTTACAAATATCTGTTGTCATTCAACAAGAGATTTGTTTTAAAGTCTAAAAATTACTTAATAATAATAGAGCTACGAGCTATTTCTCGTTCATAACAGACGAGCTCAGGAAAAGACGTGTTACACTCTATGGAGATCTAGAGAGAATGAAGGGGGACTGATTGAAAAAGAAGATTCATACGTTCTTCCAGAACAGGAAAACAGACAAAGATAATGGATGGGGAGGCAAGACAAAAAAGGACTTCAGAAGAAATTCAGATTTAACAGGAGACTTTGGTCAACAGAGACATATTCAGACAAGAAGTCAAGAAATTCAGAGGTTTTAAAGAAGCTAAAACAAATAGAAAAACAAATGGTGTCAAATGGTCAGATGAGAGGAAAATAGCTCATTCTGAGAAAATGAAAGAGTGTTGGAAGAAGAGGAAGGAAGAAAGAAAGAAATAGTTGTCTTGATGTGCTCCTTAGTTGTCCTGTAACAAATAATAATTATAGAGCTACGGAAATATTGAATATATTGAATATTCAAGCTACATTCCTCTTTAATAAGTTGGAACATAAGAAAAAATAAAGCAGCTTAACCTGTATGTTCTGGCATCCACCATATTTACCCGGTATTGCTTCAACACATCATTTTTTTGAATTCGAAATGTCAGTGATGTTCCTATGCACAGCGTATCATATTTTAGAGTTTGCTCGTTTTTTATAATTTTTTATAGACGCAAGACAATGCAGATAAAACTGGACAGACTGAGATTCTTCTAATATTTCGTATATTAATTATTCAGCTAATACTAATATTATAAGGAAATTTTTAGAAAACTGGAATGGCTAACTTAATAACCGCGTTGAAATTTCCAATGCGCTGCGGATGAGAATATTCGGTTAGGATTTACGTTAAGAAAATTTTCCGAGTTTCCATTATAATAAATAAAGCCGGCGTGAATATTGGAAGTAAATTAAATGGATTAATAGTTGAAAGATGTTCTAAATACATATTTCATAGTAGACTGCATGGCATTATAGCGGAAGGGAGCGAAATGAAGCGATTTACGTTTATCTTCAACTATCAGGACTGAGTCCTTACAATGGAGTTCTCAATGCGATTCGAGCCGAGAATTATGTTTAATGTTTATGATTCGATATCAAATTTCAAACCGAGTTTTGCACAGGTTCACGACGTCTGCTTTAATAGATTTCAGAGACAAGTCTCCTCCACCCCTCATTAACATGCATTTGAACTCAAATTCTATTCGAACTTAATGGAATATCACACTTTACCAAAGTTATGCTTCTACACTCGAAATTTCAGCGTTTGTTTTTTAAATTTGAAAATCCAATGGAAACTAACGATTATTAATTATTTCACTACGCGAAAAATATTTTTTAATTAAAACCCATCATAAATTGAAACCTAAACTTACACGTTTTATAACTCAAGTAAAATATCTAGATGTGCTTATGAATATGATATGCTAAGAAAGTCACAGATAACTCATTTTACTTTTTAAGCCTGTTAAATCCTGTTAAAAAAGAAGTTAAATAGTTATTTAATCATGAATACCTACTTAATGTTGCTCTTAAACTAATTTTATTCACAAAACAATAACGGAACTGTGAAAATATCGGCCGATGGTTTACATTAATCTAGAAAGTAAACAATGCAATATTAATCTAATAAACATAGGTGAATAGGCAAATATAAATATTGTTTTAACAATATTTATCAAACAACTCGACATTAGATTAAAATTTAGATTAAATTTTCATTTACAATTTACAGCATGTTTTCTATAATTAATTCTATCTAGACTATTTCGATTAGGTTATTTATTTTATCTGTCTATTCCTATATTTGGAACATTATTTGTCTGTTTTTTTTTAATTATTCAAAATTATTACTTATATGGGACATAAGTTTCTATGGAGTCTAAAAGTCAACATTATGAAACAATTCCAATAATTTTGTTCATTAGTTTGTTAGAAAAGTAACCAAGAATATTCAAGTAAAAGAAATGTGCAATGTGGTGCTGCAAATAAAGCTGTTTCTAGGATATTGATAGCTAAATAGTTATTTTTTCCAGATTGTGGTAGATTTCAAATGATAGTAACTTGGTATTGGCTAGTCTTGTCTGGCTAATCTCGTATGTTTGTTCTTGTTTGCCTAGTATTGTTTGTCTAGTATGTCCAGTCTTCTCTGTCCAGTCTTGTCAGTTCAGTCTTGTCTGCTTAGTATTGTCTGTCTAGTTTCGTCTGTATGCTATTGTCTAGGTAGTCTTGCCTGTCTTGTCTTGTCTGTCTAGTCCTGTCTGTCTACTCTTGTCGCCTAGTGTAGTCTACATTATCTTTTTTGCCTAGTCTTTTCTGTCTAGTCTTCTCTGTCTAGTCCAGTCTGTCTTGTCTTCTCTGCTTAGTCTTCTCTGTCTAGTCCAGTCTGTAGGGTCTTCTCTGTCTAGTCATGTCAATCCAGTCTTTTCTGCCTAGTCAAATTCAATCAACATATTTATTTTATTAAGCAAGCATTACATATACATACCCTTATATTTTAATTAACTCAATAGTAATATTTAGTAAAATAATTTAAACATGTCAAATCATCTCTCAAACAAAATCTTACGGCTCTCTAATACTCTATTAGTGGTAATTTCACGTAACTTGGTAGTACAATATATAAATATTATTGATGATAGCTAGTGTCCATTCTGACTAAGGTTTTGATGAGTGGTGGAATATAATTAAGATATTTACTACGTCTTACTTTTTTGGTGTTTTGTTTAAACCTCTTTAACTAAAGATGTACTAAATCTAATCTCTAACTAAGATGTACTAAAGATGGTTTCTTTTCCACTTGGCTTTAAGTATGCGCCACCCCGGTATCACGTATTTCGCATTCCTTCAGGGTGGGCAGCCCGGTCAAATCTAACAAATCAGATCATAAATAATTTATTCCCCTTAAAAACAAAACAAAACAAGTTACAATTGGTCGGGTTACGTCACATATGGTTTGGTATCTCATTTATATTGTAAAAAAAATTCCCTATCAAATATGTTCTTAATGCCTTTCTAAATGTTTTCAGATTTTTTTCTTCTTTAAATTTCGTTAGAAGTTTATTAAATATATTTATACCACTAGTGTATGGCCCTTCAGACATCACGAGATTCTTCCTTGGCGGATAGATTAGGTGGTTTCTTCTTGTGGCATAGTCATGCAGCGATTTATGTTGTATAAGTTTGTGCCTTTCTTTAAATATGAGAAACACAATCTCAAGTATGTATAAACATGGTAGAGTATATGTAGTATCCTGAAAATAGGCTTTGCAGGAGGTAGTGACAGAGATCCCAGCTATGGCTCTTATTACTCGCTTTTGAGCTTTAAATAGCATCTCGACTTAAGGCGCTAAACCCTATAGCGTTAGTCCATATGTGAGCATGGCTTGCACCTCACTATAGTATATATTTAAAAGGATTCTTCTTGTAACCATATTTCTAATACTTCTTAAGAGGTATGCTGTGGAGTGTAATTTCTTTATCTTTGCCTCGATGGTTGAATTCCATTTTAGGTTTTCTTCTGGGTATATACCTAGAAATTTTATCTGCTTGGTTCTGACTAACTCTACATTATTTGATTTCAAGATGGTATACTCACGTATTCGTCCATGCGTTTGGAATACCATGTAATTGGTCTTGGAAACGGAACACCATGTAATTGGTCTTCTCCGAGTTTAGAAATAAATTATTTCCCATAAACCATTTGTATAGCATTTCTAACAGGACATTTGCTTTAGTCTCATTTTCCTTTGTTTTGTTTTTCAAAATTAAGAAGCTGCAATCATCAGCATATAGAGTGAAATGACAGCAGTCGATATACTTAATTAAGTCTGGAATGTATAGCGAAAATAATGTTGGTGACAGAATACTGCCTTGTGGTAGTTCTGTGTTGGTCCTCAGAAGCTTAGATTGACCAATCCCTCTCTGGTTTACAATTTTAACAAATATTTTCCTGTTGGTTAAATATGTTTCTAACCATGCAGCAGTTCTACCCCTAATTCCGTATGTTTCAATTTTATTGAGTAAGAGACGATGGTCCAAGCAGTCAAACGCCTTTGACAGATCGCAGAAAATGCCGACGGGTGACTTTCCCTCGTCTACTTCCTCAAGTATTTTTGTCACTAATTCTGTTTTTGCTGTTTGTGTAGAGTTGTTTCTTCTGAATCCGTGTTGTTGTTTCGGAATTAGGTCATCTTTATCAATAAATAGTGTTTTCGGATTTAACATGTTCAATTCCAGTATTTATTTATTTAGTTTTATTCCAGTATTATTTAACCAGCACAATAGGGCGGTAGTTTGCAACATTTTTGCTATCTCTTTTTTTCATTACTGGAATAAGCATCGCTACTTTCAGAACCTCTGGGAATTCTTCGTTGTTAAAATGTGGTTAACTAAATGCGTTATTGGTTTGACCAGATCCGTTATGGCCATCCTTATAATTTTACATGGATGCCCATCTGGTCCAGACGTGGGCTTGTTTTTCAATGATATAAGAATTTTAAGCATTTCAGTCTCTGAGTAGTCCTCAAGGTACATCGATTGCATGTTTAACTTTATGTGGTCATTCCTTATTGCCAAAGGCTGAATATTTTTGGTAATTTGATGTGAGCTTATTTGGAAATGTTTGTTAAATATTGTAGCTATAGATTTTGGCTCTTGAGTGAGCCTTTGGTCATTTTCTTTTATGTATATTGCGTTTGTTTCTTTGGTCGTCTTCTTATTTGTCACCTCCTTGATGATTGACCATAGTGTTTTTTGCTTATTTGAGGAGTGTTCAAGTCTTTTGCTGTAATATGTTTATATCGCTTTGGAGATTAATTTATAATGTGTTTTTCGCTTTCTTGTGTATAAATCTTTTAGGAATGCAAATTTCTTTTGTAGTTGTAGCAAGTCGTGCAGCTCTGTGCTTGATCTTCTGACCGAATTTGTTAACCAGCCCTTATCCTTTCTACGTTCTACCGCCCTTTTTAGAGGGACGCTTGCGAAAAAGTGATATTGGAGTGTTTGGATAAATTCTTGCATGTTTTTATTACAGTTGTCTTCTTTATAAATATCATCTCACTCTTCTTCCATTAACGCTTTAGCAAATTTCTCCTTGTTTGCTTGACAAAATTCTTATCTTACGGTGTTCTAAACATTTTTTTTAGGACAGTTATTTTTTGCTTATAGATTTTGCTTATTGTCTATTCGGGTCTTAGATGTCGATGTCACTCTGGTATATTCATGAACGTTTTGTATTAGTCCGTAGGATGCTAACATGTTCTGTAGGTTAATACTTTCTTTTGTGTTTCCTGTCAAATTGACATTGAAGTCGCCTGTTAGTATTAAATTGTCCTTGATCGTAAAGACTTGAGCTAGAATGTTTTCTAGCTGCACCGTAAATCTTGCACCAGGCATCCTGTAGGCGGTCTATAAATGTTTATTATATTTGTTATTTCGTCTTTGTAGGACCATTTCAGGCCACACATTTCAATATGTTGTTCTATTGATTGTTCTTGTATCAGTTGTGCCATTATTTCGTTTGATCCTGTCCTCGTCCAGATTGCAACGCTACCTCCAGTTGTTGTTTTTCTGCTAAAATATGTTGTTAGGGTGTATTCGCGTATATATAATTCCGGGAGGTGTAGGGAGTTAGCCCAGGTTTCCGCAAGGCAGACAAAGATAGGTCTTGTTTCTTTAGTGAGTTGTAATAGCAGTGCAATTTTGATTATATTTATCGAGTGAATATTGAGGTAAAATATAATCTTTAGATTAGAATTATGCGGATTTGTTGACGTCGAATTGGAAGTATTTGTTGCCGTATTAGATGTAGTGAGGCTAAGTTTTTCTAAATGTTGTCCATTCTCGGGCTTGCCCTTGAAAAATTTCTCCTTCTATCTTCAATACGAAAAATGTATATTTGGTGGAGTATTCCCTCGGGCCAGAAAGAGTCCTTATATACATCATCTTTCATGTCTAAATTGACCCCAATCTTAAAACTTTTATTGTCTGGTAATTTCGTTTTCGGGATTATTTCTTTGACAAAAAAAATGTTTTCAGATTTGCCAGACATTTTTGCTAAATATTTAATAATCATGCTCTCGTCTACATGATCTTTAGCTCTGCCAATATATAGCCTTATTTTCTTTTCTTCAATATTCCTGCCAACTAAACCAGAGATGTTGGCCGTTTCGCTCACCATTGCCTTGCCTATAGAAGCTCGGTTTCTCCTCCTCTTTGGTTCTATGAAAACCTCTTTTGCTACTTTAGAGGCCTCTATTTCAGCATTTAAAGAACTATTCTCCGGTCTCGAATTCGGCTGTTGATGTAAACTAAAATTATTAGGTGTACTTCTGGTTGGCGGAATTCCTTGTTTATTATTTTGGGCGGCTTCTTCTAGAATTGGCGCGAGTTGACTAGTTTCTGCGTCAATTGATTTTGTGGTTAGAGAGTGTATTTTGTCTTTAAGGTTTCCACATATTCTTTCAGGATCTTGTTTTTGTCTTGGGTTTACCACACCAGTTGTTTTAGTAGAGTAATTTCATTCTCTAGATATTGAATTCTGGTAAGTTCTTCTGTATTGTCAGCAATTTTATTTGAGTCAATTCTATGATTACAGCTCGAGGATCGTTTGCAAGCATGTGATATGCATCCCGGATGAAAAATTTTGACACTTTGCGCAAACTACAGGATCACGCACTGTTTTGTTGCAACAAATGCAATTTAGATTTTCACTGTTTATGCTAGCTTCCGCCATGTTCGCTGACTCAAACTCAACTCTGGCTAGTAGTGGTCTTCTTTGGCTAGTCGTGTGAGTCTATTTTTATGTGTCTACTTTTTTCTCTCTAGACTTGTCTGTCAAGTTTTGTTCGTATTGTATTGTATGTCTAAAGTTGTATGTCTAATCTTGTATGTCGCGTTTTATCTGTCTAGTGTTGTCTCTCACATTTTGTCGGTATAGTCTCTGTCTGTCCAATCTTGCGTGTCTATTCTTGTCTGTCCCATGTAATGTGTCTACTCTTGTCTGCCTAGTTTTTATATCTCGCCTTTCTTGTCTAGTCTTCTCCTGTGCCTGTCTAATCTTTTCCATCTAGTTATGTTTCTCTTGTTTTGTAAGTTCTTTACTCTTTCAAGTCTTGTTTGTCTATACTCGAGCCGGCGAGAGAATGCATAGCGTCTCGACGAGTTTAGCATTGCGCGGCGCATATCCCGACCGCCACATTATTCCGAGCGCGCAGTGTTTAGTTGTCCGCACGCGTTTGAAAAACGTAATTAGCGCATTTTTTCTTAAGACAAACTATATATCTAACTAATAATTAAAGTGTTTCACTTTAAAAATAATCTATTCGGTAAGCAAACAGAAAAAATGTAAATAGAAATGCAGTCAATAAAGAACCTGAAATGACTGAATTTGGCGCCCACAGTTCACTTGGGCGCACACCCTCGTCCCTCATACATTGGCGCAGTATAGTTGCATTATCTCGCCGGTCCCAGTATAGTCTCCTATGCCTGGTATTGCCCGCCTAGTGTTTTCTGTATAGTGTTGCCTGTCAGATCTTGTCTATCTAATAATGTCTATCTTACCTTCTCAGTCTCGCATAGTCAGTCATTTCTGTCTGACTAGTCTAGAAGATTGGAAGGATTCTAAACATCGAATTCGATTCGAAGGAAAATAATGGAAAGTAAATATAGTAAGGACTATGGGAACATACAAATATTTTAAGACCTCCTTAAATACGTCCACCATGGGCTTGAATACCTAGTAATTTTTTTCAATAAGTCAATTGCCAGCTTTAGATGCGGTTATAGAGAAAGAGGGGCTAAAGTATTGAATGGATGATAAGTATGAGAGCTGTAAATATGTTGGGTAGGCAAGGACATGTGGGCGCATTTTGCAAAGTGTGCGGAAAATGAGAGTGGGCCGAAAGGAAAAGAGTGTTAGGGAAGAAATGGAAACATTACATGAAAGAGGATGGTAGTGGAGTGGTAATGATGGAAAATATAAAGGGATAGAATTTTAGTTTAATTTAGCCTTTTTTGAAATTGGCCAACTATGGTCCGCAAAGAAATGCAGACTTTTCGGTTTTTCTTCTCCCAGAACCTCTTCCTACGTTCGTTCTTTTCTTTCTCTCCTCATTGGAAATGATCCGTTTGGTCATTCTTAGTTTCTCCTGAAATGCATTTATACTGTCTACTCTCCTTCTAAACTCTCTTCTGTTGTGGACCATTTGTATTGTGATTCCAACATCTGCCACATTCCTTTTCACCTCATCTACCCATTGAGATGTGGCCTTTAACCTCATAATGTAGTTGCAAATCCTTCTCGTCAGTCTGCATTCATCCATTCTTAGTAGGTGTCCGAAAAATTTAAACCTCCGCTTCCTCATTGTGTCCGTGATCTTCTCAGTCTATTTGTAGCGTTCTTCGTTTTCACTCATGCTCTAAGTCCCATCAGTAGTTTTCTGTGGTCCGAGTATTTTCCGCAGAATCCTCCGTACTTTCATTTCGAGTTCTTGATACTCCCCCTAAGATAAGACACTCCGAGGCGTACAATCCTTCAGGTTGTACTACTGGTTAAGTGTGTCTGATTTTGGCCTTGTAGGATAATTCCGGTTACTTCCGGTACTTATTGTGCATTGGCTTGGAGGCCAGGTCGAGTTTTCTGGCTCTTTTTTTAGTTGTCTCCTTACCTAGTCCGTTGGATCCTTTCCCCCTGGTATTTAAATTTGTCTGTTCTGTTTTTCTTCTCATGATTTACCTCCATGTACCTCTCACTTTGGTGCTTGTACTCCAAATAATCTGCCTTTTCATAGGAGATTTCAAAACCCGTTTTATACTGCGATTTCATGAAGACACTCAAGCATTTTTCGAGCGTCTTCTCGGATATTGGCTAAGATAGCAAGGTCATCGGCAAAAGCTTACCATCTGATTTCTAGGTTTTTCCTCTCGCTCCAAAGGCGTATTCATCTTATTCTTTCCAAATTCTGTGCCTCTTTCCAGGTTATCATTATTTTCTCCATTACGGTGTTGAAGAGCTTTGGGGATAATCCATCTCCCTGCCTGAGTCCTGTCTTACTTTCAAACGGATCAGAAACTTCGCAGAAGAACTTGATTCTCGAAATGGCACTCGTCAGTGTTTGTTTAATGAGTTCTCGCGTTGTTTGTCAATTTTAAACTCTTTCAAGGTACTAAATAATGATTGTCTGTCAATTGAGTTGCATGCCTTTTTTAAAGTCGACAAAGATGAAGGGTATATCGAGGACAACATCATGTCGACCACATTTCAAAACACTAAACATTTTGACGGTTCCATCCATATACATCTGGGAAATATCATATTATATTTTCAAAAATAAACCCCACTGACCAAACAAAAAAAAAAAACAACAGAGATCAACACTCAAACCATAGTAGAGGCAGTAATCTAAGACGAACACAATTTTCCAACTTAACGTTATGCAGCAAAGCACCCTCTCACATAGGAACCCATATCTTCAATAAGCTACCTACTCAACTACAAGAGGAAACTGCAATGAGATTATTTCGACAATAACTTAAAATATACCTGACAGAGAGATGCTTGTGCAACATTAATGATTTATGATTTATTGTTAGCTTAGTTTTATTCATTTACATCTGATAGCAAATAAATGGATTTGATTTGATTTGAAGATGACCACGGTATTCTGGTTACTTAGAGCTTTTGTTCGCAGAATGCTTTCTTTTAGATTGGACATTTGTCCAGCGCATGATCTTCCGTTTCGGAAACCAGCTCATTCTCCAATGAGTTGATCAGCCTGTTCTTCCACTCTGCTCAATAAAACTTTAGATAGTATCTTATAAGCGATTGGAAGTAGAGAGATCCCCCTGTAATTATTTTGGTCTATTCGATTCGATTGGGTCTCTTATGAAGTGGGCCCACATTTCCAGTCATTTGGATCTGTCCGTTTTCCATATTTCTTCTATATGGAGATGGATTCTTTTTGCAGAGATCTCTCTTCCGTTCTGCCAGATTTCTGCCACAATGCCATCTTCTCCTGTTGCTTTCTTATCCTTGAGCTCTTTGATTATCAGTTTTATCTCATCCAGACTTGGTGGTTTGGTTCTTGGCGTCCAGGATTCCATAGGTTTTTCGCAGTTGAGGAGCACTTTAAAATAGTTCGCCAGAGCTCGCAGTTTTCCTTATTAATAGTAACAATGCTTGATGCCCTTGTAGCTCCTCTTTGTATGTTATATAAAATACAGATCCTTAGTGTTTTTACTTATAAATGCTTCATTCAGTTTTTCCACCCTGATCCAGCTTTTTTCCTTTCATTCCTGTCTTTCAAGTCTTCCCATTTTTCATCGGTTTTATTGGAATACCACCTCTTCCTTGAATTTAACCTCCTTTCGAGTGCTTCATAAAATTTTTTATTCCATCACCTTTGCTTCCTTTTTCTTAGGGGGCTTCTTAAACCTTCAGATGCTTTCCAAGGTATTTATCTTTGTTTTGCTTCCGAGTCTCAATATTGGTTCTGGGTTCCTTGCTTATTCGCTCCAACCTCCAAGCTCCTACGCTTGGGCCTGTTTGGCTGGAATTTTACTTTGATTTCTAAGAGACAATGGTCTGATTCAATGTTGGCACCTTTTCTCACTTTGTCGTTCAGGCTTTCCTTGTGGTTCCTGGTTGTTATTGCGACATGGTTGATTGAATAACCACGATTACCATGATAACCTTTCATGATAGATAAACCTAACCTAACCTAGCATCGAGTTTGGAGAGACCCAAGTCTTCTTTTTCTCAGGTAGAGCCTTGAAGTGTCTGGACATTAGTTTCAAGTTGAATTGTCTACAAAATTGTAAATTTATTTATTATTGTTCTAGTATAAGCAGTTATTAATTTGACAAGCATGTCAATTTGTTTTCTCAGGGATTTCGCGTTGATGTTGAGGGTTTGTTTTGAAAGAAACCGGATTCTCGTCGTTTCGGCGACCTAACATTCGCCATTTTCAAGAGATATATGCGTTCGTAGGGGTTTAACACGCAGACGCATACTAAATATGTGTAATAAGTATGCGTCTTACGCTTAAACCCACACGTACGCATATATCTCTTGAAAATGGAGAATGTTTGTTCGCTGGAACGTATGAATACCCTTTTCCGTTGAGTGTGTCCGCCTAATATTGACTGTTTTTTAATTCAGTTTGTCTACTTCTGATTCTGGTATATAAATTTTCCCTATTTCGAATATCAATATTTTATTTCGAAAAAAGACACACGTAGAAAATATATGAAATCTGAGAGAATCGAAAATGTATATCGAGATTATAGATAATATATGTAAAATAGAAAAATAATAGATTTCCTTTGACGGAGTCAAACATTGGTTCCATCACTGCGAGCGAGAATATATACGAGCCAGAATAAAAATGTATCTTTCGCGAAATCGAATGCTTTAAGTTGCAAATAGGATGGGCGTGTTCGAAAATAAATTATATAGACGGATTCATAAAGAGGGGCCTAAAGAGTGCTGTACTGTTATTATGTGGAATAAGCGTTTTAAAGTGCGGCGGATACCAGAATACATCAATATCTCACTTGTCATCTTCCCGTCGCTTCTTTTATGTTGTTTTCTTTCGGAAATTATTTAAAATTGAATTTGACAAACGAAGTTAATTTTTGTCGTAGCGATATATATTTATATCGGTATCAAAATATTATTCGACATAGATATTAATTTTTATTAAAATTATAAATCAACGAAACGAAATAATTCCCATAAATATTTTTGATATGTGCATTTCTGATTATAAAACTGGAGAAAAAATAGGCTAATAAGATTACATTAACTTGCGTAGCGAAACAAAACTAGCAAATAAAACTTGAAATTTAAAAGAGAAATTAGATAGACTAAATTAACAGATAGGAATAGAAAAATAAGACAACGTAATACGATTAAACAACTAGACAGGCATGTCTGGGCAGGTAAATTGGAAACAGAAAACTGGTCATATAATACAGGTATGATGAGATATATCATTCTAGGTATCTAGATGCACAAATTTGGTTTATATGGGGAGTTTGGTTGTTTTGGTTATTTATGTTTGTAAGGTGTGACCCAATTTTTATCTTGTATCTTTTTTCTTTGTAGGATTTGGCATATGACTTAACTGTTTGAAATTTATAGTGAACTTTATCCCAACGTTTAGGGAAAAACATACATAGGAAAATGAAGATATTAAAAAAGGTCTGACAAAACGTTAGCGGAAACATGACTTTATCCACAGAGTGATCTACCCTTTTCCCATTTTTAGTTTATTTCTTGTGCAAAAAAATCTAATATATTGAACGAAAGAGTTCGATTGGGATTAAATAATAACTCACACAAGACTGGACAGATTAAATTCCTCAAAAATAAATAGTTCTGTTACGTTTTTATTGAAATACAGGTGTTTTATTTGTCCCTTTTTCATATTTTGGCTAGTTCCGTTTGTACAGTCTTGCTTTTTAATTATAGTTTTAATAACCTTCTTTATTACTTTAATAAATAAAACTATTATTACCAGTTAATAAAAATATTATTAACAAAAAAATCATTTTGAAAATATACAGATACATATTTTGACTAAAGTTAAGAATGTCCCAATATAGGAGAGATTAACTGTACTAAGTATACTAAATAACAACGACAAAACGAGAAACCAGGTTGATATAACAACAAAATCCACCAGACTATCATTTCTATACTTATTAATTATTTTGTCATATGAATATTAATTGATTGATTAATTGAATAATGTATTGTCGTATAACATTGGGAGAAATTACTATGTGAATCTTCAATAATAAAAGTAGTAATTTACCTACTATGAATTAGGAACTACGTTTCAATTCTATATATCACGCCTGTCCAACCTGTCGATCGCGATCTACCGGTCGATACAATTCGATAAATATAAAGTAAAAATTAAAACACGCTTCTCGCACACTTAATACACACAATGTTATTTAAACTGTCTTTAAAATAGTCAATTCTAGACGTGGCAGTGCCCTTCAGAGACCTTTGTTTGTATTAGAAAAAATGAATAAAGCTAATGAACTTTTGCTGCACACTAATGTGCGTTGGCTCAGTAGAAGTCGATTTCTCATGCAGTTTCTAGAGTTATTAGACGTAGACACGTAAAAATATTCCACTTTGAAAGAGGTGACAGTTACCCATAATTAACAAACAAAGAGTGGTTATTTGATATTTCATTCTTGGCAGACTTTAGGTTTTTTAAACTACATGGTAAAGGCAGAAATGTACTAGACATGATAAGTTTGACAATAGCTTTTCAGAAACTTATAATACTGATGAAAACGAATTTAAAGGATAAAGATTCAAGAATTTTCCTAGCCTTGGAAAATATTTTCAGACAGATCCGACATTTCAGATAGATGAGTAGGGTTACTTAATTCAACCCTAACGAAATGATTCTCGAAATTGAAGTTGTTGAACAACAATTTCAGACAAGATTTGAAGATTTTGGTAAGATTCGAAATATTGCACAATTTTTTTGAAATGTGTTTAAAAAATATATCAACATAAAAGAAATTGTATATCAAATATCTACAAAATTTGAAGCAAATCAAAATAAACTAGAATTGGATATAATCAAAGTTTAAAATGATTTGTATTTGAAATCCAATGATTGTATTTTTAAACACACTAAAGAGACACCCAATCTTGACAAATGCGGCATAAAAATTGATGCCTTGCTTCGGCTCGAATGACGTATTTGGCGGAAACCGCATTTTCTGATATGAATGTGTTAAAATCAAAAATAATAAATTCTTTAACTGATGAACATCTTGATCAATGTTTACGATTATATCTTTCATCATATGATCCCGCCTTTGAAGATATTGCCAAATCTATGCTAGCTAGGGCTTCACACGAGACGAGATAGAGCGAGAGTTTCAAGAATCTCTTCTCACGTTAGTTTTAATGATATTTTACGAAAAAATTACTCTTGTCTCAGTCTCGCTCGCACTCTAGGAACCATTTGTCTCGTCTCATCTCGTCTAATAGCGTTCTTACTACAACTTATTGTTAAGATAGTCCAAAACGATGTAATCATTAATTTTATTGTAATTAATATATGCGTGGTTAATTGTTATATAGATAATCGTAATATGTATAATAAAATACAATTTTACAATACTATTTGAAGTTACAAGTTACGAAACAATGAACTTTAATAATTTAACTAACCGAAATTTTACACTTTAAGGGCCTCTTTCACCATCCTCAAGTAACGTGTCGAGTAGGCTTTCCGCAAGTTAAAGTCACCCGTAACTCCATGTGCGAGTTTCACGATGTTCGAGTAGCACTAATCATAAAATTAACCGATCCGTAACTTACTTGCCACGACATCTGCCCAGTACCTAGGATTCGTGTATGTAAATTGCGTATTGATTATTTTACGGACCTAGATTAAATTGATTTTTTGCCAGATCTCGTCTATCGAAAAATGCAGTAAATCAAGTGCTCAAGTTAATAAAACATAAAATAATCTCTAATTCTAAGGTAAGTGGAATTTTTTTCATTATTCAAGTGATTTTACTAATAACCTATAAAATCTACTGAACTTCTTAGCAATAGGTAACCATACGTTTAATCCCTTCTACTATTTCAGAAATCAAGCAGTTGCAACAAAAACAAGTCTGCTACTAACCCTAACATATCTTGCTACTGGATCCTACTTATGGTGTCACTCCACCATTAGCAAGCCGTATTGTTAACAAAGTTACTACGCTACAGAAAGGTTTTTATGAAATCGCAAGATTCTCCAGGTAATAGGAGCTATAGATTGTACCTATGTTGCAATAAAGTCACCTGGTACGTTTTATTTTTGAATGTTATTATTATTATTATTACTTGCCATTTCAGGAGGTGACTCAGCTGAAAATTATAGAAACAGAAAGGATCATTTCTCAATAAATGTTCATGTGGTTTGTGACAGCCAAGTAAAATGTTTGGATATTGTAGCGAGATGGCCAGGGTCTGTCCAGGATCAGACAATTTTCAATAATTCGTGTTTAAAAGAAAAATTTGAAAGTAGGAAAATTTAGAGATGGCTTACTTCTTGGTGACAGTGGATATGAATTAAAACAAAATTTGTTAACACCCTTTCTGAACCCATCATCCCGTGCAAAAAATTTATATAATGAGTCACATATTAGAACAAGAAATACCGTTGAACGATGTTTTGGTGTTTGCAAAAATAGGTTTCCTGTACTTAGAGGGCAGGTAACATTATAATTAGCTCGTATACAAGCTATAAGAGTTTTGTGCTTTGTACTACACAACATTGCGATCAATGGGAATGAAAGGAACTTCGACGAAAATGACATAGACTCTGGATATGCAGACTCATGAAGAAATTGCAGCACAAAGCACGGGTGTGAATGATGCTAGGTATAGACTAGTGAAAGAATATTTCTTACCCTTACTTGATAAATAAAACAAACATTATTCATTTAAAATTCTTTTCTAATTTTAATTTATATTTATATTTGCGCTCCTTTGCTTTAAACTCCAACTCCTTCTTCCGTTCACTTTCTTCAAACTCCTTCCATTTGTGCTCCTTTTCCTTAAACTCCGACTCCTTCCTTTGTTCATTTTCTTCAAACTCCCACACCTTTTTTTTTACAATGATTTCTGTTTCCGAAAATTCTTTTGTAGTTGAACTAGGTCCAACTTAGCCCGAATCAGGTCATCAAAAAGTGTTTTTTTTTTCGGTGTATTAGCTGTAAAGAAAACAATAGTGAAATGTAAACTTTTATATACCTTTCTAATGGTATTAATATGTCTTACCAATCAATGCAGGATGTTTTCTTGATTTTAAATTCCTTCTACTACTGACATCCCACTTTTTATTAGAAGTACTTGGAGTTATGCACATTTTTCACTTCGAGAATCATTGTCTGCAACAAAAATTAAAGTAATAGAAACAGCAAAGTTAAAAAAAAATAATATCTCTACATACCATTCATATTATCCATATCTGTTGCTGCACTAGTAGTAGCCAGCAATGGTTCACGCTTATTTTTAACTAGTTCGACTAGAACTTCTGTAAAGGCTTACAGTATTACTGTTCATAACGGGTAATATTATAGATACTTACGCTTTTAAGTAGCTTCTACAACCTCAGCTGAGTCCCTATCTATAAGTGTAATATCAATTAAATCTTCCATTGTCGGAACATCAATGCAGTCTGTATGAAAGCATAATATTAAAATAAATAATTGTATGTTTATTTTGCGAGTGCGAGTCTCTTTTATAAACATTTAACTTACCTTGACTCTTTTGAGTTTGTGGTAGTATATCTGAGTCGTAAATACTTTCCAAACCATCTGTGCTTAAACTAACCATACATTTAATTTGCTCTTCCACATTATATAGCGGAGATGCTGTGTTCTTGCCACCTCCAGTACGGTAAAGTTCAGAGCGTATTGCAGCTGATTTTTTCTAACCGTACGTTTAGGCCTTCCTACTTGATCTTTAATGTTTTAGTCGATCTGAATGTGCCTCCAGATCGAGCATTGAATTCGCTTTGGATGCTTTCCCAAGCGGCTTCTTTCTTCCTCCACGTGGAAGCATCACTTTATGTGTTTATTCTCAAGCACAGTTTGGTATTTCTGGATAAGGGATACCAAAACGTCCCTCCCTCTCATATAAAGAAAAGTTTCAACTTTTCTCTCTTTTAACTTTATCCATTCTGTACACAAACACTATAATAACACTGTATAGGAACGAATAAAAACTTGAACTATGAATACGTGTTTCTCTTATCTCGGTGTGGACTGATTCGTTGTCAATCATGTGTCCTTTGCTTCTTGACGGTCATTGAGCCTTCCGCTCAGCTGTTCCGTCGTCTTGTTGTTTGTTTTTGTTGTTTTTTTAGTCTGTTTGTCTGTGTTTCGTTGGGTTTCGTTTGGCTTTACTTGGCTATAGTTGGGTCTTGTTGTCCTGGTGTGGTTGTCGGATTTCTTTGTTGCTTCTTCAGTGTATCGTCTTCTGTGGTTGTTCTCCAGGGGCCTGTGGTCCTGATGTGTTTGGTCTTCTCGTTGATGGTGATGGGTTGCTCTTCTTCTTGGTCGGGTTTGCGCTTGGGTGCTGTGCTGTGTGCTTCGGTGGGGCTGTGAGTGTCCATTGGTGCATTTCTTCTCCTTGGGGCGGTTTCGGTTGTCTTTTTGGCGGTGGCTTCGTTTGTCTTATCGGGGGCGGCGTCAGTTTTCTTTTCGGGGGCGGCGTCAGTTTTCTTTTCGGGGGGGCGGCATTGTTTGTCTTTTCGGCGGCGGCTTCGGTTTTCTTTTCGGCGACGGTTTCATTTGTTTTCTCGGGGGCGGCATCAGTTATCTTCGTGGGGACGGCTTCGGTTGTCTTTTCGGCATCGGCTTCAGTTTTCTTTACAGGGGCGGCTTCGTTTGTCTTCTCGGGGACGGCATCGGTTGTCTTTTCGGCGGCGGTTTCCTGGGGTTTATCGTTGGCGGTTTGTTTCTTCAACAGCAGTTGCGTTATGTAGTTCATCATTTGGACGAGGTCGTTGTTGTCCACAGTGTCCAAGTAGACGGAGTCGAAATACTTTGCCGCGAGGGCTTCGTTGGGTGTTGTCGGAATAAACATGTTCCTTTTGTGACAGCGGAGGAGCGAGTGAACGTTGATTCGTTGTTCAGAGGTGACCATATTTATATCTCCTTCCGAAATCGTCCAAGGGATTATACAAAACCACATCACCGTAAAATATCTATTAGAAATTCTTAAAGACATTTGGAATTTTTTATAATCCATACTTGGAAGGATGTAGTATCTGCGGCCCGTTTTAAAAAACCCCATTATTAAACAACAAATGTTTGAAATGTAAAATTTTTAGGAACTAAAATTTTAAATAAAAAATATTGGCAAATAAAGTAACAAATTAGCTTGCCAAACCAGACACAAAAACACCACAAATGACAGTTGACAACTATCAATGACGTTTGACGAGTCACAGTGATGTATATTGAACGACTGTGACGTAAATTTGTTACGTCATCCACTTAACGCTTAAGTTATTACTTGAAGCTTTATTATTGTTTGTGAAATCGACAAAAGATACCGGTAGCTTTTACTTGCAGGTTAACGTTAACTGGGAAGTAATTAATTAACGCTTTACTTAGAGATGGTGAAACAGGCCGTAAGTCAAAAGATAACCAAGTAATGGTAACTAGCCCGAGGCCAGAACGACAGTTTAAATTTATTCAAGAAAATATTACGGTTGCCCGTGTCAGAGTCAAAGATTGAAGAAGAAGTATGAACCAGATCAGAAATGAGACTGTCGTGTCTCGCAGAAGCGAGACAACATATGCTCTCGCTCTGGCGAGAGCGAGACTACATACGGTTTCCGGCGGAGATTGCATTCCACGACCCCAGACCCCCCACAGCCCGCTACGCGTTTTGGAGGATCTTGGCAACAATATATACAAAAAAGTAGATCTTGTCAGTTTTGTCCAGTCTTTTCCAGTTCCAGTCTTATCCAGTCCTGTCCATTCTTGTCCAGTCTTGTCCAGTCGCATGTTCCACGCATGTTCGAAGACAGCGCTCGAGGGTCTTGTGCAGTCTTGTCCAGTCTTGTCCAGACTGGTTCAGTCTCGCCCAGTCTTGTCCAGTCTTTTTCAGCCTTATCAAGTCTTCTCCAGTCTTGTCCATTCTTGTCCAGTCTTGTCCAGTCTTGTCCAGTCTTGTCCAGTCTTGTGCAGTCTTGCCCAGTCTTGTCCAGTCTTGTCCAGTCTTGTCCAGTCCTGTCCAGTCTTGTCCATTCTATTCTTGTCCAGTCCTGTCCAGTATGGATCAGTCTTGTCCAGTCTTGTCCAGTCTTATCCAGTCTTCTCCAGTCTTGTCCATTCTTGTCCAGTCTTGTCCAGTCTTGTCCAGTCTTGTACAGTCCCTTCCAGTCGTGTCCAATCTTGTCCAGTCTTATCCAGTCTTGTTCAGTCTTGTCTAGTCTTGTCCATTCTTGTCCACTCTTGTCCAGTCTTGTCCAGTCTTGTACAGTCTTGTCCAGTCTTGTCCAGTCTTGTACAGTCTTGTCCAGTCTTGTCCAGTCTTATGCAGTCTTGTCTAGTCTTGTCTAGTTTTGTCTGTCTAGTCTTGTCTGTTTAGTTCCTTCCATCTAGTCTCGTCGGTCTAATCTGTACTGCTTAACTTGTTTATAAATTGTTTTCAATTTTCTATAAATACAATATTTTATTATAATTCCGAAATTTTAATTTTAGTTTGTTCATTAAAGCAAATAAACCCTAAATTTAACAGAAGTTTGCAAAC
The DNA here is from genome assembly GCA_944588485.1 of Phosphuga atrata. Taxonomy (NCBI): domain Eukaryota; kingdom Metazoa; phylum Arthropoda; class Insecta; order Coleoptera; family Silphidae; genus Phosphuga; species Phosphuga atrata. The sequence goes on along the minus strand of OX155896.1, from coordinate 7,260,355 downwards.
ATATTTGCAATTACCCTGTTTGAAAATGAATGAATGATGATGATGAAATATTGGGATGTGCTTGAGCACTTGAATTAAATCACATCAAAATTGTTCATCACTATCCAAACCGAAACAAGTTTTTATGGACTGCCATGAAACGTGGCATTTGTGAAATAAAACATCTCGGGTAATAAATATTCGTTCGACAAAATATTTCGTTAGGTTGTAATTGTTTTTTAAACAAATATTTGTCTCGTGCTTTAATATTGCACGCGTGATTTTACTTTTGCAAATTCAATTGAAGAAAATTTGTTTTAAAAACTGTTACTAATTAGAATCGGATATTCTAGTGAAAACATATTAATTAACAGAGCTGTGCAAAATGTACTTACTTTTTATACACATGAAACTGCAAAATTTATAAATCAATTCTGATTATAAATCGACGCAAATTAAAATTCGCCATATTGTTTGCTTATGCAAAATCAAAAGATTGTACAAAAGAAAGGCAGAAAGTCACCTCCACCCGAAATCCCTATTGAACTCATTACGTGGGTACTGATATATCACCTAGATTGTATACAGAAATTGCTATAAAAATCTTCTCGACTAATTAGCCAATAGGAACACGGCAAAATGTCCGAAGAGACGGCGATGTACTACGGTCGAAAGTCAATTTTAACCGAAATCCCTACTGAACTAAATAGACTTTTGGCCTAGACTGTATAAAGATACAGCCACTAATAAGACAGATCGTCTGGATTAATTAGCCAATAGTGTTAAATAAAATTCTGCAATTTTAAATGTGCCGCCAAAAAACCCGATTGTATTGGTTGGTAATATAGAGCCCTAGAGCTAGTTGAAAAATCGTCGAATGTTAAGAACGTTGTGTGTGCCCCTTAATATTGTTAATAAAATATTTTATATAAAAATTATCCTTTCTTATAAAACGAAAGTGTTCGCTCAACAAAACAAGTTCAATTCTAACAAATAGGGACGCGACGTAGCAAATCTTCAGCAAGCACGAATATAAAAACAAACAATTGCGTTTCTGCAGACACAAAAACTATCGTATTAAAGAAATAAAATTAAAAACATTTATATTTATAAGTAAATGTTTGTAAATATCGTATTAATAATTCATTTAAAAGAAATGCAACGATTTGTGTAAATAAATGTGATTCGAGCGTCGTTTTGTGTAGTTTTTTTGTTAGTCGGCACGGCAAAAAACATTTTTTTGTTCTCGGAATCCGAACGTTTTTTGTGGACGGAGAGAAAATTAGGTCAGTAGAGTGGTGGGGTGTAGTGTGGAGAAGTTCGTGTAGTGTGGTGATTCTTTGTGGTGAATCTTCTCGATCAAGGTAAGATTTTCAAAACTAATTACCTATAAATAGTAATCAATCATTTGATAACTTGCAAGTAAATGCAAATAACAAATTTGAACGAGAATTATTAATACATAAAACCTGCAATTCCATATTTATTGCTTATTATGTTTCTTGTTTCAACTGAAATGGATTGAATTAGAATGAATTAATTTATCCTCATAAATGTTTTAAAAAAAGTCTGAAGATTCTTCTTGATCCAGGTAACATTGTTACTTAGAATTATAATAACTAACTTATAATTATAATTAATTAGAATTATATATTCTTTGATAACTGAAAAGTAAATGTAAATACTCAACTTAAACAAGATGTCACACTAAATTGAAAGAAAATGCTATTCTATATTTCTCCTTAACCTTTTCGCTGCGAATTCCTTTTTGAACTGATTGTGTGCTCAATATTCTGATCATTACATTATAGCAGGGCTGTCCAACCAGTCGATCGCGATCTACCGGTCGATCGCGTCGTGATTTTGAGTCGATCTTTAGTTTTCTGACGCTTCTATGTACTTACTTAAGAATACATTTCGATAAATATAAAGTCTTTAAAATAAACTGTCTTTAAAATAATCAATTCTATACGTGGCAGTACCCTTCAGATACACTTGTTTGGATTAGAAAATGAGGATAATGATGACGAACTTTTGCTACACACTAATGTGCGTTGGTTCATTGTCAAAAGACGTAAAAAGTTTCCTCTCTGAAAGAGGTGACAGTTACCCACAGTTAACAAACAAAGAGTGGTTATTTGATATGTCATTCTTAGTAGACTTTAGTTCAAAACTAAACGATTTGAATCTTGAACTGCAGGATAAAGGCATAAATGTTTTAGACACGAGTAGCTCGATAGGAGCTTTTCGGCAACTTATAATGCTGTTGAAAGCTAATTTAAAAATATATTCACATACATCCACATCCTGACCCTGCTCAATTCAACCCTAACAAAATGTTTCTCGAAATTGAAGATGTTGAAAAACAATTCGAAAAGATTTGAAGATTTTGGTAAGATTGAAAATATTATACTATTTTTTCAAATGTGTTAAAAAAAATATCAACATAGAAGAAATATCTACAATTTTTGAAGCAAGTCAGTATAAACTAGAATTGGAAATAATTAAACTTCAAAACGATTTGTATTTGAAATCCAAAGATTTGATTTGCAAATACAGTAAAGAGAAAAACCCAATCTTGACAAATGCGGCACAAAAATTGATGTCTTGCTTTCGCTCGACGTATTTGGCGGAATTCGCCTTTTCTGATATGAATTTGTTAAAATCAAAAATATGAAATTCTTTAACTGATGAACATCTTGATCAATGTTTACGATTATCTTTTATCGTATGATCCCGCCTTTGAACATATTGATGAAGAGAAGAAAAATCCATGCAATGCCAACGATCTCATTAGTATTAGTCTTCTGTTAGTATTTACTATGTTCCTAATTTTGTTATTTTATATCAGATATTATATAAATTTCAATACTTTTTGTTCCTGCTGAAATGTTTAATAAACATTATATAATAAATTTTCACGTTTGCTAAGAGTGAGAGATAAGTGACTGCAATGGATTTATAAAAGTACACCGAAACAAAAAAACATTATCTTAAATTCATTGGCGATCAATTTATAAATTGCTTAAAAGTGCAGCCCTGAGAATAAGAATCTACATAAAAAAATTAATTATGATTTTCGTCTTATGGAATTATTATTTTTAGCAATTTTGTTGTTGTTGATTTAAGTGAACAAACTTTGCGAAATTCTTTTGTTTTATGTAAAAATTGGACGAAAACGTCAAAACATGGGGCAAATATAGCCATAGTTTCAAAAACCAAAATCTGTTCGAAACAAATTTTGATTTTTTGTTGATTTGAATAGAGAAACCTAGTAAATTCTTTTGTTTTGTGTGAAAATTGGACGAAAACGTCAAAATAATTTGCAGTTATTCCCAAATTTTGAAAAACCAAAATATTTATTCGAATCAAATTTAATTTTTCTGTTGATTTAAGTGGACAAAGTTTGCGAAATTCTTTTGTTTTACGTCAAAACGTCAAAGTAACTTGCAAATATTATCAAATTTTCAAAAAACAAAATCTATTCGAAGCTAATTTTGTTTTTTTTTTGTTTTTGTTTTATATGAGTGGACATTTGACATTGAGTGGACAAAAATTCTTTTGTTTTCTGTCAAAGTTGAGCAAAAAGGACAAAATAATTTGCAAGTCTAGTTTTGTCTGTCTGTTCTTGTCTGTGTAGTTTCCTCCGTCTAGCGTTGGCAGTCAAGTCTTATCTGTTTTGTCTGACTAGTCTTGGCTGTCTAGTCTAGTCTGTCTAACCTTGTCGGTCCTAGTTTCGGCCCTAGTCTTGTCTGTCTTATTCACTCGACACACAAGACTCTCTAAGCTTGTCTTGTCTGAATCAAAGTCAACCCGGGAAAAAAATATTTTATATAACTATATATAAATATATAAAATTATGTATAATTATAAATAAATATACATGATTTTATATAATTTTATATGATTATATCTAGTATTTTATATATTTAGGTAAATTTTTATATAATTTAATATAACTATATATAATTTTATATAATTATATATAATCATGTATCCCGAAAAAAAAAGTTTTATAAAACTATATATAAATATATAAAATTATGTATAATATATAACTATATACAGTGGAATCCGTTTATTATGACTCCGCCTATATTGACCATCCGCTTAAAATGAATTAATTGCAGTGTAATGTTTGGTTTTCCTATTAAATTCTTTATAGCAAAGTTTGGATATAATGACTTCGTTTAAAATGACATGTCGCTTATTATGACTTATTTTTAAGAAATTGTGTCCGGTTATGGTGACCGTCACCACCGATAAATGCATATTATATGAAGATTAGAAAAGGGAGAATCAAACTCATCTCTCGCAAAGAAACTTGGTGTTGGCCATTCGAACATATCAATGATTTTTAAAAGCAAGAACGAGATTAAGAAATCGTTTAATTCATGTTCATGTTTTGAATCCGAAGTGACTGCAAAAATCACTACAGAATAATGTGAATCAATCGTTAATTCAGTGTTTTAAAATGGCGAGAAACATAGGAATACCTATCAACGGCCCTATGTTACAAGAAATGGCAAATGTTTTTGCGTTACGTTTTGGTATCCTCAACTTTAATTGTTCTGCGAGCTAGATAAGTCGTTTTAAAGTGAGACATAAAAATATGGCGGTCTGTTGGTTAAAGTTCTATAACAAACTGGTTAACCACTGTGTGGCCAAATCTACGGAAACAATTTTCTGATGATGAGATTTTCAATCCAAATGAAACTGGTCTGTATTATAAATCAATGCCGGGCATAACTTTAAAATTTAAGGGAGAGAATTGTAGTGGAGACAAGTTATCAAAACTCAGACAAAAATAGCTCGTTTTTGGAAAATCTATAAAACAAGATGTTATAACAGTGTTAAATCGTCTCCATTCGATTATGTAAACAACCCTAAAGCCTGTATGACTTTAGAACTGTTCGAAAAGTGGCTTCGAGATTGGAATCGCGATTTGGTAGAAGAAAAAGATTGTATTGCTGGTTGATAATTACCTGGCGCATCCAAAAATTACTGCAATAAAGCCTATAATACTTGTCTTCCTTTCACCATACACAACATCAGTCTTACAGCAAATCGATGGAGGAATAATGCGGTCACTCAAAAGCAATATCCGAAAGAACCTTGTACCTAAAATAATTAATAGCCGTGATTAGAATCAAAATAGCTCTGCTATTTCAATGTGGATGCAATTCTTATATTATATGATGAATATGGAATAAAATGCCACATAGTACCATTACGTAGTCTCATTACAAAGTACCATTTACAACTGTTTCAAACCTGCAGGATCCGTTGAAAACAATGCTAATTTACCTGATAATTTACCTGGAAAATGAGGGTACGGAACCTAAATTCAAACTATTTAACAGCGTAAGGAACGATTATGTTGACATTGATAAGCGCTCTCCTGTCATCGGAAAAACCATCAGATGAAAGTATCGTACAGAAGAGTAGAGCCAATGAACAAAAGGAAAGCGACGAGCAACAGGAAGTCGAGGAAGTCGACCTACCTCAGAAGAGGCTTTAAAAGCTGCAGACTTATTATCGTGATTTGTTCATACCAGTTTTGAAAATAATAATTTAAACAGGGTAATGTTTTTTACACTCTTTTCTTATTTTCTTTACACTCTAATGTTAAATGCTGTTATTAAAATCTAAAGAGAAAACAAAAGCAGAAAATAATTTCTTATGTAAAAAATGACATTAGTAATATGTACAATTTTTATTGTTTTGTATACAAATAGTTGTCTGTTGTATGGAGTTTATTTTGTATAAATTTATGTTTCTTTTTCTGTTAATAGATATATACATTTTGGGCTTTTCTCTCTGAACTGAATAACTACAAAAGTTTGAAGTTCCTTATTTTATAAGGACATGCTTTGTATGACGTCCGCTTATTATGACGGATTTGTCACTTCCCTTCTATGTCATTATAAGTGGATTCCACTGTATATATAACTAAATATATATGATTTTATATAATTTTATATGATTATATCTAGTATTTTATATATAATTAGATAATTTTTTATATAATTTAATATATAATATAATATAATTTTATACTATGTATAATTTTATATAATTATATATAATCATGTATCCCGGGAAAAAAAAGTTTTATATAACTATATATAAATATATAAAATTATGTATAGTTATATATAAATATATATGATTTTATATGATTATATCTACTATTTCATATATTTATATATTATATAAAAAATAGTAATTACTATTTTTTTAAATTTTTTTTAAATTTTATTATTATTTTTTTATCATATTTTATTTTATTTATATTAAAATTTTATTTAATTTATAACTCTGAGCAATTGTTACATTGTTAGCAATTTCTTGTGACAAATGTTTAGTTCCAGTAACACTTTTTGCAATGAAACCATTATAGTTTTGGAAACAAAAAGCCGATGTTCCTGACAGTGGGCCCCATCGTTTCACTGATAAAACTAGATTACTAAAAATAGACCTTGCTCGAAGGCTACGTAAATAAGAAAAAAACATCTGCGAGGAGTGAAAGGATATTCTATATTGTCTTCTTTCTCATTACTGGATTTAGGAACATGTTTCATACCTGAATTTATGCATTCGGTATTACTTGGAGCTGTAAAACGTTTTTTTAACATTTACATTAACAAGCCAGGTCCTTGGAGTATAAAACCTTTTATGAAAGATATTGATAACTTCATAACGAATATTCGGCCTCCATTATCTTTTAATCGAATGCCAAGACCTCTGACGCAATCTCATTTCTTTAAAGCTTCAGAATTTTACAATTTGCTATTGTTTTATTCACTTCCAGCTCTTGCAAATCATTTACCAGAAAAGTATTTCCAACATTTGATGGGTTTAGTTATTGCAATATTTAACTTACTTCAAGATCAAATCACTATTGATAATTTAGAGCAAGCAGATACATTGTTGCAAATATATGTTAGAGAAATTCCGCTTTTATTCAGTGATAATGAGTTGACGTATAATTCCCATCAATTTTTACAATTGAACTTCATTTCATTAATAAAGATAAAAACATAGATTGTTTTTAAGTTTCAAATTTATTGTATAAATAGAACATATGAACACGAACACTTTGGCTTGTTCATGTAATGATATACTATATCATTGTATATCTTTTAGACCATTATCTGAAGAAGCCACAGTGTATGTGAAACATATGTTGTATTTATACAATAAATTTGAAACAATCTATGTTTTTACCCTTAATATAAAAAATAATCAGTTTTAATCGGTAAATTAGCTAATTGTTAACAGCCGGTACGCGGAGAATTTTTACTTGTCCGCGTAAAAAATGTATCGTAAATAATACAATTTTAATTAAGAAAACTTTTTTATAGTTTTTCGATTTTGTATTTTCAAATATATATTGTTATTATTCAACAGTATAATAGAATAATCATTAACATTTTGTGTGTAATTATATCCAGATAATATGAAAATAATTGATAAGACATTTTTTAACAATTTATATATATATATATATATATATATATATATATATATATATATATATATATATATATATATATATATATATATATATATATATATATATATATATATATATATATATATATATACTTAAGTTAAAAGAACTTCATGTTATGACAAATTCAAGTTGCGGCTTCGTATTGCGACAACTTCAAGTTGCAACAACTTCATATTGAAATTGAATTATACTTCTCACTTATAATAATTAGGTGGACCATGGTAAGCACAATCTAATCCATCAACTCCAATAGACCTTTACATATTTGAAATATTTTTTATGCGTATGCGTCAATTTCCGCCATGTTTTCGTGTACTTTTTTGGTGTATAATCAGTGAAAATAACAAAATGTGCCCGAAAATTTCGCTTTCCTGCCTTTTAAACAAGATGGACGCGCATGCGCTTAAGTAACCGTAAAAAGGTCTATTCAGTTATCACTGTAGCGAATTCAGTAAATTAAGTACATTTTAATATAGTAGACTACATAGACAAGATAAGAACAAGACTAGATGCAGACTAGAAGGAGGCAAGACTAGACTAGATATAACATTTCTAGTCCAGGAGTCCATAAAAAAGACCAGACAAGACCAGACAAGACCAGACAAGTGTAGACATAACCAGACAAGACCGTACAAGATCAGACAAGACCAGAGAAGACCAGACAAGACCAGAGAAGACCATACAAGACCACACAAGACCAGACAAGACCAGACAAGACCTGACAAGACCAGATAAGACCTGATAAGACCAGACAAGACCAGACAAGACCAGACAAGACCAGACAAGACCAGACAAGACCAGACAAGACCAGACAAGTGTAGACAAGACCAGACAAGACCAGATAAGACGAGACACAACAAGCAATACCAGACAAGATCAGACAAGACCAGACAGGACCAGACAAAACCAGACAAAACCAGACAAGACCAGACAAGACTAGACAAGACCAGACAAGACCAGACAAGACCAGACAAGACCAGACAAGACCAGACAAGACCAGACAGGACCAGACAAGACCAGACAAGACCAGACAAGACCAGACAAGACCAGACAAGACCAGACAAGACCAGACAAGACCAGACAAGACCAGACAAGACCAGACAAGACCAGACAAGACCTGGCAAGATCAGACATGTGTAAACAAGACCAAACAAGACCAGACCAAACCTCATCTTTAAAGTATTATATAATTTTTGAATTATTTTTTTGTTTAATGCAATCGAATAAAACATTTTCTTTTTTACGTAAATAAAATAGAAATTAATATTTTGATTTCTTAAATTGTAGGTATTATAATAATTGTCCGTTAATAAAAATTCGTTCTTAAATTATGTTTTCTTGAAGGCCACGTATCTTCACTAATCTAGATCGCTGTAAAAGTACGTAAAACTCGTAACTCCAATTTTTCTAGTTTAAATTCGGGTATTCTCAATCCCTTACAACCGTTTGCCGTATGGCTGGCCACTTATGCGGTGCCATTGTAATTGGTGACTTATTGGTGCACTCTGTTATTACTTTACTGGCCATGGTTTTAACGGGCCATGGTTTAACCATTTTTAGCATAGTTTAGCACGCATGTTTGTGTTGTGCCAGAAGTTCTGAAAACACTCCCAAATATTCCTAGATTTTATTTTATGACACGATAGTGTATGACAATGTTTATCGCAGCCTGACTGTCCGTGAAAATATGTCCGTAGATGGGGCTATATGCTTTTAAATGAAACGAAATGACCCTTGATAAGGCTAGATGAGTTTGTATGAGACTAGATTAGATGAGACTATATTAAATTAGATGAAATTAGGTGAGCATTTATGGGACTAGATAAGACCAGATGAGACTAGTTGTGACTAATTAAGATGAGATAAGGCTAGATGCGACTCGACGAAACAAGATGAGACTAGATTAGACTAGATTGGGCTAGATTAGATTATATTGGACTAGATCAGACTAGTTTAGAGTGGATTGGTCTAGATTAGACTAGCTTAGACCAGAGGTTCTCAAACTTTTCGAAGTCGGAAAACACTAAACTCTGATATATTCTTAAGCAGAACATCTACAATATAACGTAAACGTTAAGAAAAGGGGCGCGGGTAGCTAACTTTTTTGAAACCAAAAGAGTAATTGCAAACAGAATATTGTTCGCAAAAACACTTTGCTATTATAGAGCAAAAAAAAAGACGGAATCGTGTCGCAGCATGTGATTGACAACGCAATGCTTCAAAATGCTACTTTTAGAAAATAATATGTATGTAAATAAAATATGTAACTTGCAGCAATTTTTAGTTGTATCATTAATAACAATTTTGCAAAGTTTCGAAATCGCAAATTTTGAAAGCGCAAATTATCGCTTTATTCTGATGGATAAGGGGATTTCTTTATTTATGAACAGAATTTAATGAAATTTGCAACATTTCTTAGTTGTATTATTAATAACGAATCTGTTAAGTTTCAACATTTTTATTCAAAGATCGGATATTCAAAGATTAAGATTGGATTCGATGTAGATAAAACTATTCAGTGGATTTCCTTATTTTGTTATTTATTAACCGAATTTAATGAAATGTGCAACATTTCTTAATTATATTATTAATAACATTCTTGCAAAGTTTCAAAAATTTTCGGAAATAACTGACAAATTTTATTCCTTCTGGGTGAGCAAACAGTGAGCTTCAAAACATAACCTGTAAATTCTCGCAGTATTCCGCAGTTAAGAGAAAAAACATAGGCCTTGTAAAAAATAATTTGAATATATTTTGTAAATAGTTTGTTATATAACTAGAAAGTGTAATATTTTTTCTTATTTCGGAGAAATATTTGGGTTTTTGTAATAAAAAAATTGACATTTTCAACACAATAACTGACGTGTATGACTGGTCACATAACTAAGAATGTAGATACAACTGGGTCATTTTCGTGTGGTTAGCTATAAGAGCTACTAGATTATTGTCTGTGTCATAATATTTGTGTGTCAAATATTGATGCAAATATATTTATGGAAAACACAATTAAAATTATACTATTTTAAAAAAATCTCGACGATCTTGACGAAGCTTGACGATCTTGACAGAAGCGATATAGGCGACATTGGGACCAATAAATGAAAAAGCCACACGAATTTCGTCTTCTAAATTCACTAGTCTCTCGCGTTTTTTTGTTTTTATATTAACCATAGTTCTTCAATCTTGCTTTGCAAAAATATGGCCAGGAACATAACAATAATATATTCAGGGCATTTTTGATAATACTCATTTAATGGGTATTCATTTTTAACAGAGATCCAAAAATTTTCCGTAGCGTTTTCATGGAACTGTCATTTTAATCCACGATCTGAAGAAAACGACGACAGTTCTACTTCTTTTAAATTAAAACTAGATAATTCGGAAGAAACAAACGGTTTTCTTATCCAATCATATTGTTCTGGGTTTTGGAAGGAGAAACATTTTTCATTGTTTTCTATTGTTGATAAATGTTCCATTATCGAAGAAACGATTGTCTCATTGGTATTTTGCATACAGGGGAACATTTCTGCATTTCCCTCTCTTTTTCCATAGTAAAAGTATTTTTTCATTGAACGTAATTTGTCGGTCGATTTAAGAATGTTTTCCTTGCATACAGACAGCATAAATATAAACAAAAATGTCAGCCAAATTATTGCACCAATCATCATTTTTTTGATAATTTTCAAAAGTTTTTCGATGTTTTATTTTAAAACAAGTAATTCATTTTTTTATTACTCATGCGTTAAAAGTATTATCTGGCGCACGTTTTTCAGTACGAGAAATGCCACATTTCGTTGTATATCTACGTAACTTGGGTAACACACGCAAATATTCAATATTAGTCAGGTTACATTAAAAAAAAAACAATAAAATAAATATAATAAACACAATGAAGTCATCAATATTAAAAAAAGTGAGGTGAAAGTAACAGACATTGTTTTTCATTACAAAATAAAAAAAAAATATTTAAACGTTTTAAAATGAAATGGAATGTAAATTATATGGTGATAACGGAGAGTTCTTATGACGAATCCACACCATCGGAGACAATTGGAAAAGCAAATTCTTCAATTTTTAATTCTTTTTTTTTTTTTTTTTTTGATGGCACCTGGATCCAAAACTTGTAAGATGCATCCCCTCGCACGAGTAATAAAAAATATTGTTTGTAAAACGGGCGGTATTGTCAATTGCCATCTAGAGCGAATGTGCGCGCACTCATTTCGTTCTTGCGCCCAATTTCGCTCTCGTTTCAATTTGAAAACCTACCGACCTAGTTACGAAATATACCTACTATTTTAATATCAACAAACGATTTAAAACCTTTCCTCGTGACAATCACCTCACTTCGGTATGAAGAAGTAAACACTCATAATCTGCTTTCATCGATGAACAAAGTTGTTTGAATATTCGGTTATTCATCTGAACATTTTATGTTCAGTTATGAAGGCGTCATCTTAATTTAGTGAGCGCCATCGCGCTATTGCTAAGTTTCTTGCCGAATACAATGCAGTGCGGTGTTGGACAATCTGTATTTCCGGTCCAAGTAAATCCAAAAGTATTATTCATCATACAAACGACTGACATTTCGAGTTGATTGCACAATTTTTCTGTTTTCTTCATCCTCTTCAAATCTACCAGTTCTAACAGTAGTCATTATCGTTATTAAGACGAGGTTTCTGTATGACGACATTATCCATTACTATAAATTTTCGACGGCTAAAGGTCATTTTCAAGTGAAATTCACCCTTGAAAATGATTTTTAACAGTCAAAACTCGAGTCGTGATAAGTGTAGAAATTTATATAACTGGGAATACGTTATATAATATTTTGACATGTGATTTTGAAATGTGGTTTAAACATAGTGACATTTTCAATTCAGTTACCTAACTTTATTTATCTAATTTAAAAAAATTCAAATTGAGAGAATTAAAATTTGAACTGCATTCACATTTAACACGCGAATATAAAATAACATAACCTAGCGAATTGTAAAATTGGATTAGCAGAATTTTGATAACTGCAATAATATCTTTTAATATTGATTTTATTGCGGAGCACTTAAAGGTGCATCGCGGAACACGAGTGTACCGCGGAACATGCTTTGAGAACCCCTGGCTTAGACTACATTAGACTACATGTGTCTAGATTACATTAAATGAAACCGGATCGAACTTGATGAGGTTAGATCAGTTTGGATATGATTAGATGAGACTACAAAATACTCGATGAGACTAAATGAAACTAAATGAGACTATATAAAACTGGATGAAATTAGATGGGCCTTAACGGGACTAGATAAGACCAGATGAGTTTATATAAGAACAGATGAAACAAGATGCGATTAAATGAGATTAGATGAGACTAGATAAAATTTGACACATAAGACTAGACGAGTTTAAATTAAACTGGATAAGATTAGATTTGGTAAGACTTAATGAAACCAGATGAGACAGGAGGAAATTAGACTAAATTAGATTATACTAAATTAGACTCTATTCGAAGACACAATTCAAACGATCTTTTCATACAATTGATAATAATTCATAAAGTAAATTACATTTTACGTACAATTGTAAAATTTGGGGAAAATAAGAACTTAGTTAAAGCAAAAGATTGATTTCACATTGATTGTCAAAATTTTCTTTCTTCTTGCAAGTTATAATTATAAATTTCTGCCTGTCAATTGTTATTCTAGTACAACACTATATAGCAACAAATATGATTGCCAAGAAATTTTAATCGAAATATTGAATTTTTTAACCTTTTAAAAGCGGCCAAATAATCTAAAGCTTGTGGATCAGTCAGACTTTTTAAGATTGTTTAGCAATGTGGGCGGCATTGTTTTACCAGCTCCCAATTCATTAAACAATACAAAGCAATATCATGTTTCTACCTCTGTTTGTGGATAAAATAAAGTTAGTTGAATTATAAGAGCATGCGTAGATCGGGAAATCTTCTAGTACTCACCCATTAACAGAGTAATCTAGTCTAATCTAGCCTCATCAAGTCTTATCTTTTCTCATTTGGTCTCATCTTGTTTAATATAGTCGCATCTAGCCTCATCTCATCTTATTTAGTCACACCTAGTCTCATACAGTCTTTTCTAGTCCCATAAATGCTCACCTAATTTCATCTAGTTTAATATAGTCGCATCTAATCTTATACAAACTCATCTAGCCTTATCAAGTCTCGTTTGGTTTCATTTAAATTCAGTTTAGAGTGGATTGGTCTAGATTAGACTAGCTTAGACTAAATTAGACTACGTGTGGCTAGATGAGATTAAATGAAACCGGATGAAACTTGATGAGGCTTGATCAATTATCCCTGCATTATCTAGCAAGATGCTATAGTTTGAAATCGGATTGATAGGACTGCTCGGCCATCAAAATATTTTATAGGCAACCTGAATATCGTTTGGAATCTGATTTGTTTTACTTACTAAATAGCGTTATTTGAAAAATTTGTTCGAAAGCGTGAAGGTTGTTTCAATATTGCTACATGAATAGGCAGCCATTTGAGTGAATAAAAGCGCCCTAAAATGAAATTCACTTGGCTTATGGATATAAAAGCAATCTCTGCAACTCCGTCAAGTAGTTTTCGCTTTCGACTAGACTTGCCAGTGGTACAGCCAATTGAGAATAATTTAGCATTACTTCCATTCGGAAAATTGTTGGAATTGTATAGTTTCCATTAATGGAATAAAATAATTTTATAGTTTTTTAACTTCAAATTAATCCTTTTGAAAAATTGTAAAACACTGTAATATAGAAATGTTTGTGAGAAATGACACAATGCTATATGCATCTGGTACACATTTAAAAGAACTGTTTGAGAAAGTTAATTCTGATCTTGTAAATATAACTGAGTACTTATCGATTAACAGTCTTAGTGTGAATGTAGATAAATCTAAATATATGATAATACACAATAAGCTTAATAAGTAGGATTGGCAAAACACTGAGTTTACAAACTAAATTATTACTATATAAATCATTGACAATACCTAATTATTATGCTAATTTTCGTGCATCTGTCTTTTATAAGCTTCCGGCATATTTGATAAAAAGGCTGGAGATTATACAAAACACATGTATGCGTAAAATAATGAAATGCAACATATACACACCTGTAAGGTCTACGTTACAGTGCCTGGGACTTATGCCTATTAAAGTAAGAATAGAATATAATACTATGATACTTTTATACAAAATTAAAAATAATCTTATAACAAAGTATCTAAATGACAAGGTGTCATTGGTCAAACATAAAACTAAATACAACTTAAGGAATGTAGATAATTTCGCTGTTCATAAGTCTTCTACACTTAGGAGATTCAATACTGTACTTAGCAGGGGATTGATTCAATACAATATGCTGCCTAACGAAATAAAACATTGTAAAAAACTGAGTAGCTTTAAATGTTTACTAAGGCGTTATCTTATTTATTAAGGCGCTATTTCAATTTACTAAGGCGGTATTCAATTACTTATTTGCTAGCATGGGTTGTTGGCATTATGCTAGGCACTTGGTTATTGATGAGGATGGTGCCATAGTGAATGTTTTAAGTTTTTTATTTAGAAATAAATATTTATTGCTGTTTATTTAGAAATTCCTGTATAAGCATAGCTTTAGCTAATAAAGTATATTGTTATTATTATTGTTTTCAATTTCAAATTGATCTTTTTTAATTACAAATTATACATTTTAAATTTCAAATAAAACCTGTTTAAATTCAAATTTACATTTTTTAAATTTAAATTAAACTTCTTAATATTCAATTTAAACTTTTATTAAATATAGATAAACACTTTGAAAACCACAAATTAATAATAAAAAATTAGAATGAAAAAAATATGAAAAATTATAAAAATATTAAGTTTTTAAATGTAACGTAGAATTCTATTAGGCATATTAAAGTTTATCAGTTGGAACAATTCAGGGCGATTCAGGATGAATGCATTCAGTAACTTATAAATGAAGCTAACCGTTCTACAGTTAGCTAAGGAATGCATGTCGAGCATTTTAGTAATAGCAGAGTAATTATGATTTTCAATGTTTACATGTGAGTTTGTATGCACAGAACCTTAGGAACTTGTTTTGAATCTTCTCGATTGTGTATTTGTGAGATTGATAGTGGGGAGACCACACAACAGAGGCATAATTCAGGTGGGAGACAACCAATGACATGTAAACCATCTTTACTGCGCGAATGGAGAAATTAACGCAATTCTTTAAAATATAGCCTAACATCTTCGAGGCCTTCAAAGATGCACTGTTTATGTGGCCAACAAAGGTTAGACGTTCATCAAAATAGATGCCAATATCTTGTAAAGTTGCTGTAGATTTCAATAAGTTATTATTTAGGGTATACTGTGAATTATGTTTTTAATAGATTTGGAAAAGCTTACAAAACAGCATTTCTGAACCTTTAGTTGTAGATTGCTCAGATTACACCATTTGACAAAGCGATTTAAATCATATTGTAGTAGAAATTGGTCAGAGTGAGAGTTTATAGGCCTAAATATTTTTAGATCGTCAGCGAATAGTAAATATTTACTATGACTGAAGCAACTCCCTATATCATTCATGAATAAGTTAAATAGGAGTGGTGCACAGTGCGAACCCTGTGGAACCCCAGATGTCACTGCAATTTCATAAGATATAGAAGAGCCTATTTTGACCCCCTGAATGCGTCCAGTCAAAATACTACGGAACCATTTTTGTAGTACATCCCTAAAGCCAAGGCAGTACAGTTTTCTAAGTAGAATGTTGTGGTCGACAGTATCGAAGGCTTTAGAGAAATCAGTATATATGGAATCAATTAGGTTTTTATTCTCAAAAGCTTTCATAATTTCAGACTCATAGATTAATAGGTTTGTATCCGTAGATTTTTTTTGTGAGAAGCCATGTTGCTGATCATCGAAAATTTCTTTGCAAGAAAATGCTAGTTGGTCAGAAACAAGACTATCCAGCAGCTTTGGAATGGTAGATTGTGTTGTTATACCTATGTAGTTCTTTACATTATTTTTCTCGCCAGATTTGAATGTAGGTAAAATAAAGCTATTTTTCCATTAGTTTGGAAATACTCTTGTGGACAGGGATAAATTGAATATGATCTTGAGAGGATTTGAAATAGTAAGAGAGCAGATTTTCAAGAAAAAATTGGGGATTCCATCAGGGCCTGAGAAAAGTTTATTTGGCAGTTTGCTGATTTTTTTAAAAAGTTAATCTTATGTAATTCTGGGACATGGGATTTCGAGGTTGATATGAATTTTACGTTCAAAAGTAGCACAACTTTTAGTCAACTTTGTGATTACTATAAATTGTGGAAAAATAGTCTGCAAAAAGTTGGTATATTTCAAGACCACCATTAGCTGTTTAATCTCCGTAATGCACTTGATCTGGAATGCTGTAAGATGAGTTTTTGTTATTTACAAACTTCCAGAATGATTTTGGAGCTATCTGCAAATTGTCATCTATTTGTTTCAAGTAACGTTTATAACCAGTTTTCGACAGTTGTTTGCATTGCGTACGTAAAAGCAACAAATTCATTGTAGCGCAGCGAATTATTTGATACTTTGTAAGATTTATGTGCTATTTTTTTGCGTTTTATTGAATGCTTTAACTCTGTGCTACACCACTTTGGGAAGGTTGAGATTCGGTACTGCTTTAACGGCACGAATAAGGCCACTGCCATATTCAAGACTTGATAAAATGTACCGACAACCTCATTCACGTTAGCTGAGTTTAGAAGAGATTCCCAGTTTATTGGCGATAATTAATTATTGATTGCGTTATAGACTGCTTTCAAGAAATCATAATAAGCTTCACATATATTCATGATAGGATAATTTATATTATTTAAGAATATTTCAAAGGAGAAGCTTTCATGATGAAAAGAGGAGGGAAGTAGTGGATCTGCAGCTATGTTAACAGAAATATTCGGCCTATTTGAAAATAAAATATCCAAGAAAACACCTAGAATTTGGAATGTCAATATGTTGATAAAAATTTAGATACCCGTACCCCTGTGCTAGAGTTTCACTGTTAAGATTACTGTGACCATTCATAACTATGCCTAAATTGTCATTAGACCACGTAACAGTTGGTAAATTGAAGTCACCAAACACGCAAAAGTCAGTAGAGGAATTTTTGGAGTAAATGTCTTCGATCGTTTGTATATGGGATGTATAGACACCATCACTGGATAATGGTGGAATATAAACCACACCTATGAAATACTTCCTATTGCTGTGGGCACATCGGACAAGTAATTGTACAACGTCCTCATTTCGGTGACGTATTTGCTCGGCTTGGATGTATTCTCGTATGGCAATCAGCACTCCTCCACCTCTGAGTTTAGAGCTAGTCAAACCATTGCGGTCACATCGAAAGATGTTGTAGCCGAGTAAATTGAGTTCATTGTGGGAAAAATCTCTATTCAAACATATTTCCACCAAGATTATGATGTCATAACAGCTACATGCTGTAGCCAGGGAGAGCTCAATAATTTTTGTTCTGAGACCTCCAGTATTCTGGCAGTACACTTGTTATGGATTTGAACCTAGATTTAATAATTTGTGGTTTTTATTTTGTTGTTGGATATGAATTTCATCTTCAGGGTGAGATTGACCAGTAGATTGAGCGTTTTGTTTCTGAATAATTTATCTGTCTATCACAGATTCTTTTGAATATTTGTTTAATGTTTCCCTTTGTCTTTTATCAGATTTCGGAAAAACCGATTTATGCGTGTATATTTTCGGCCACGTATCGGGGTTATTTCATCATCATCGTTAACACTACAACCCTGGGTGGGTCCTGGCCTCATCAAGGATCTTCCGCCATCCGTCTCTGTCTTGGGCTTTATTCTTCCAGCTAGTTACCCCTATGCTTCTCAGGTCTTTTTCTACCCCGTCTATCTATCGCAATTTTGGTCTACCTCTTCCTCTATTTCCATCAGGTTCTAATCTAAGTGCTCGTCTTGTGGGTCTTTCGTCATTCATCCTCATTACATGTCCTGCCCATCTTAGTCTTCCTAGTTTTATTATTTTTACTATGTCGACATCTTCATATATTTCGTACAGCTTGTGGTTGTATCTGCTCCTCCATGCCTGGTTTTCTTGGACGGGGCCAAATGTTTTTCTCAATATTTTCCTTTCAAAGACTCCCAGGAGGTTCTTGTCTGCTTTGCTTAGGGTCCACGTTTCTGAAGCGTATGTTAATACTGGCCTTGTTATTGTCTTGTATATTATACATTTTGATTTTCTTGTCAAGTTCGCCGACCTCAGTTGTTTTTCGACTCCTATTACACATCTATTAGCTGTGATTATTCTTCGCTTTATTTCTTCTTCGTTTTTTCTTTCGTTATTTATTTGGAAACCTAGGTATATGAACTCCCGTACTGTTTCTATATTATAATCGCCTACTGTTATGTTTTGACCTATTCTATTTCTTCCGCCTCTATTACGCGTTACGACCATTGCTTTTGTTTTTTGTTCATTTATTTCTAGACCCATTTTTCGAGCTCCTCTTTCTAGGTTGTTAAAGGCCTCTATGTTATTCCATTTTGTTCTACTTATTATATTGATGTCGTCCGCGTATGCCAGTATTTGAACTGATTTTGTGAAAATTGATCCAGACGTTTCAATTTTTAAATCTCTTATTGCTTTTTCGAGTACTATATTAAACAGTAGGCACGCAAGAGCGTCCCCGCGGCTAACTCCTTTTCGTGTTTTAAATTGCCTGGATGTTTTGTTTTGTATCTTGACTGCACATATCACTTGTTTCATTGTAAGTCACGTGAGATTTATAAGCTTGGGTGGTATTTCAAGTTCTTGCATCGCGTCTTATAGCGCCTTTCTATTTATGCTGTCGTATGCAGCTTTGAAATCCACGAATGTGTGGTATGTATCCACCATAAATTCTGTTGTCTTTTCTAAGATTTGTCTAAGTATGAAGATTTGATCGGTTGTCGATCTTCCACTACGGAGTCCACATTGGTAGTTTCCAATTATCTGTTTGACATAACTTACTATTCTGCTAAGGATAATGTTTGATAAGATTTTGTAGCCTGTGTATAAGAGTGTTTATATTTATATAATACCTCTGTAATTTGTGCAATTTAGTTGGTCACCTTATTTATGCAGAGGGCATATCAGGCCTATGTTCCATTCTTCCGGTATTATTTCCAGCTTTCATATGTTTGTTATTAGTTTGTGTATGACCTGTGTTAGTTCTTGTCCGCCATGCTTGATGAGTTCGCTTGGTATATTGTCAGACCCAGGCGCTTTATTATTGTTCATTTTCATTATTGCTTTTTTAACTTCTTCCAATGTGGGAGGTGGCTGGTTCTCATCTGTTATAGGATTATTGTTGTTTTCTTCATCTTCTGGGTTATTTTCCTCAACTCCGTTAAGATGTTCGTTGAAGAATTCTGCCCATCTGTCCAATATCTTGTCTTTCTCATTTATGATTTGTCCATTTTTGGCTTTGCATATTGATATTCTTGGTTTGAACTCTTTCCTGGTATTATTTATTTTCCTTTCTGCTCTCATTTTGGTTCCGTAGTTTTTCGAGTTCCTTACTCTGCTTGTTTTCGTGTTTTTTCTTTTTTTGTTTATGTATCTTTTTTTCTTCTCTACGCCTTTCTCTATATTCTTTTATCGTCGCTCTTGTTCTGTACTTGCTTTACATTTTTAGATATACTTCATTCTTCTTTTTTTTTTGTGGCCTCTTGGCATTCTTTATCAAACCAGTTATTCCTTGTGCGTGTTTGCTCTTCTCCTATCACTTCTTCTGTCGACGCTTTTATTGTCCTTTTACATACTTCCCACAGTTGGTTAACTTCGGTCTCTGCTGTGGGTTGTTCCTCTTGAATTCGTTTATTGATGCTCTCTCTGAATTTAGTTGCTTCTTCCTGTATCTTTAGCTTTTCCGTATTATACTTTTTCTGTCGCTCACCTCGTACTTTATGTACGTCCGATATTCTTGCCCTGATTTTAGTTTCTACTAGATAGTGATCAGAATCAATATTTGCTCCTCTATATGTTCTCACGTCCATAAGGTTTGAGTCATGCCGCCCATCAATGAGTAGGTGGTCGATCTGATTAAACGTATTGCCATCTGGGTGCTTCCATGTTGCCTTATGTATGTCTTTATGTTCGAACTTGGTGCTGCCTATTACCATGTTTTTGGAGGCTGCGAAGTTGATTAATCTTAGCCTATTTTCACTAGTTTCATTGTGCAGGCTATACTTTTCTATTTGAGGATATAGGGCGGGCTCTTTACCTATCTTTGCGTTCATGTCTCCTATTATTATCTTGATGTCATTATTTGGGCATTTATTATAGGTTTTTTCTAATTCGTCGTAGAATTGGTCTTTTTCGTCTTCTGCTTTCTCTTATGTTGGCGCGTGCGTCGTTATAATGCTTATATTGAAGAGCTTTGCCCTAACACGTATACAGAGCATATTCTCATGCTTACTGGTGTAAATCCTATTATTAGATGTTTTACCCTTTTGCTAACAATAAACCCTGTCCCACACTTATGTTTATTTTTGTGGCAGCTATAGTATATATCGTGTTTTCTTTTCTGGATTATGCCGTTCCCTGTCCATCTCATCTCTTGGATGGCTGTAATGTCTGCCCTGTATGTGTCTAGGATATCGAGGAGGGTTTTTAGCGCTTTTGGTCTGTATAGGGTTAACACGTGCCACGTGTCTATTCGTAGATCATTGTCCTTGTTCCGTTTGCTATTTCGTCGTCTTGAGTTCCGTCCGGCTGTTATCGGGGTTATCGAGGTTCATCGGGGTTATTTACCTCTTTTAAATGCTCAAACGGAGCTGTAACTTTAAATGAAGAGTACTCTTCAGAGTATTTAGAGTCTAGTTGTTTACATTGTACTGATAAAATATTCTTACTTAGAAAATCCCGAATTCTCCGTAGAAAATTATTTCATAATGAATATCATGTAAATTCATGAACTATATTGGAATATTGGCTACAGAATTTATCTTCGATAAAGCTTTATTTCGCCGGAGATGGTAATTGAAACGGGATTCAACAATGAAAATCTTATTCTCCTGTATTTGTGGAGCATATTTTGAAAATCAAATTGTTACGTTGTCCAGTTGTTAATGTAGAGTTTTCAATGTTATTTTTACAGCTTTTAATGCATTAACTTCAGATGTTTTTTATTTTCAAATATCTTTAATTTCATATTTTTTAAAGTAATCGATGGATTTTCTTCAAAAATGCAATATCTCTTCAGATAATTCACTATCCCTTTTTCCAACACGATTTCATCTAACCAACTCTGATCCATCTTTCTTATAACATCTAATTATAGAATTAGCGTTGTTTTTATTAATACAATTGATGCAATTGTTTTACATTCTTTATAATATTTTATAAAAATTTCCTTTTTGTGTAAACTTACCTCTATAGGGTTCAAGGAAAAGTAATTCATCTGCGTATTCTATGACATGTCTTAACTTGCGATAATTATTACTAGTTTTATTACTTATTTCGTCTTCGGAAAAAAATTATTATTGTCCGTTATTGGAAAAACTTAAACAAAGCTTAAAACAAATATTTTACTATTTTTTTTTATTAAAAAATGTTTTTATGTCAGCGACAATCGTTAAAAATCTACACCTAAAAGTGAACCATCAAACGGGCGAAGTTTGATCGTGATTATACGAAACGTTTCGTTCGAAGATGAAAATTTGTAATAATGCTCGTCATTGCTGATATTTCACACTTTTTAGAGTTTGAAATTTGGCGCCTAGGCGTGGCCGGACATTGCGCCGCTATAGTCCTATTCTTGGAGATTCTTTTAGTTGAGTTTTTGCTACAAGATAATCTTGGGTATGTTTGTTAACAGGTACCTATAGGGAGAGATAATGATCATCTTCGAACGAGGCGTTTCGTATAATCACGATCGAACTTCGCCCGCATTCGGCGGGCTCGTTTAATCGTTCAATTACAACGAGACTACACGTCGTTCTCTAATACGTAGTTTGTCACACAAAAGTCTTACAAAAATACAATATTATTGTGAGACTGTGAGAATTATTTTGACCTGATATATTCTGTGCTAGTGAAAAATTTATTGAGCTATAATTTTAAGTGAAATTTTCATTTTATATATGTATGGCGAATGGCTACAAAATATACTAAATATTCTAAATTGTTAAGATATAAAGGCAATGAAATTGCTAAGTATTGCATTTGTAAATGCAAACTTTCCAATTTCATGGGGCTGTTTAAAAGCGACACAATTGAAAATCAAAAAGTCACCAGAAAATCTAGTTTCTCGAATGCATATCGCACCTCCAACAGAAAAGTGACACAAGTGCGAAATGGCGGATGAAAATTCGTCATTTTTTAAACTGTAAATTGGGTATCTAGGATGTTGTTTTTAGTATTATGAATTCGATTTTTGGTTTAATTCAATTATTGTCCGCTAGAAAGCGGAAGTGTCTTTTTTCATCTGAGCAGATTTTCAACAGAAAGATGGCAGATAAACCGTTGTTCTCAGTAATCAGTAATTCGCACTTGTGTCACTTTTCTGTTGGATGTGCGATATGTCAAGTATACTAAAAATTTTTAAAACGCAGTATTCGCAACTTGACGATGATATTGGAGCAGCGAAATTGTCGTATACATTGTGTGAAATCTCCTCATCATAGCTTTTTATCTATTGAATGCGGAAGTAAACTCAACAATATTTTCTCATTCCTATATATCTCAGAAAATAGAGCTGGGTAGTACTAAAATAGAATTCATTATTCAAAACGTATTAGCTGAATACGCAATGGAATTGGTTGTATGCAAAATTACTCGAACAAACTCAAATTTGTCACACTTACCATTCAAGATATCAACAAATGCTTCGAATAAAGAAAACGCAAATATGTTTGCTATAGCTGCACTTTATTTTAATATAAAAGCGAGGAATATAGTAAAAATATAGTAAAAAGGAATATAGTAGAAAATAGTAGAATCACTCATTGACATTCAAGAAGAACGGGGAGAGAAAGCTGAACAAATTTTTGAATTTCCTAAACCATCATTCCATAATGTAGGTTCGAAATTGGACTCTTTTTGGACACCATTTGGAGCTGATATGCAATTTTGGATGTTAAGCATCAGTATACACAAAGCTTCAGAAATTAAACCGTAAACTGTTTAAAGCTTATTGTAACTGCCACGTCCTCCGCAATATTGTCAATGTGAATATACCTTAAACATTAAAACATTTGATGTGGAAACATTAGTACTCATAGTATATAGCGAATATTTGTCCAGCACAAAAAGAGTTAAAGGATCGATTTTTGGGAGCAGCCATAATGAGACATAAAAGCATGTATCTACTTGATAATATTGGCTAGTCTTTATAAGATTGTAGATAGACTATTAAAAACTGGCCAAATATCAAAGTCTATTATATTAAACAAGGTGTGGAAGAATCCGATCCCACAATTTGGAAATTGATACAAGAAGAGCAAGATGGGTTTAGTGATACAAAACATATATCAGAGCTTATATGGTCCTTTGTTCATTAAAATCTTTATGTTTCCCAATATGATGGATGATATTTTCAAAAAATTGATGTGCTACGGGTATCATAACGTTTATGGTATTGTAGCGAATCAAGCATTTGTTAACGAATCAATCCGATGCTGACAAAATACGTATTTAAGAAGAGAATGAAAATGATAATTTGTAGACTTTCAGAGTCTAGGAAAACTCATTCATGTTGCGTAATTTATTTTTGATGTTACATGACTGGAAATCATAAATAAAATTACAGTGCGTTAGATAATACAGATTTTGCGAACGTATCGTTATTATCTTGAATCGGGTGATTGTAAAATTTTGCAAAGGTCTGTGACCGTCTTCAGACCAACCAGCGGAACGTCTGATTGTGTCTATATCAACAGCATTTCTAATAGCCACTGATACCGCAGCATTTTTTGTACTATATGCTGTAAACTGATTTGTATCAATGCCTGCTTTAGACAGCAAGGATTTGATTCAATGGCCAATCGTTTGAGACGTTACGTTCTTGTATGGCTTCATGTTCGATATAAGTAATTTGTTGTTTTACTCATTTATTGGGTCTTTAGTCATATTCAAGTAGTCTATTACAGCTGTAGCAACACACATCCCAGGTTTTTCTTTATAAAATGGCAGTATAAGCTCTGGCTGATTTTTTCCTGGCCTGGACGTTTTTATCAGGTCTGGTATTTTGATTGTTATTTTTGATTTGTCCATGGAAATGTTTTTTATATTAATTAGAGCGATGGTTTGAAGTCTATGTGTTGTAGACAAAATAAGCATATAAGCAGCGTTGATACCTTTTCTGCTGCATCCTTTAACTTTAGCTGACTCAATGGGCAAGTCCTTCTATATATTGTAAGACTGGTGTTGTATCCCATGTACTTGCATATTTGGATCTTGTAGGTCTCTCCTTAAATATTCTCCTAAAGAATCGGGACAGCAGTTTATCCTTACCGAGATCTTGAGTCGAGATGAGTGATATAGCTGATCTGATAGAGTTCAAAGTCCCATAGCTTGCTCCGTTTTCGAACCTATCGGTTAGAAAACGTAGTATATCTACTGTACTTGCATTAAATATAGGAATATTGTTTGATCTAGAAAATTTCCACTATAGCTTTAAGGCACATTGGTATTGTTTGAACGTGGATGATGTTATGGATTTCATCATGATTTCTGTTGATGCTTCATTTATTCCGTTAGTTAGGAACGCTTTGCGGACAAGATCCCTGCCAAAATGAAAGTTTTTGTGCCAGTGGATGTATTTCTTGCCTGGAAGGAGACCATAATAATATTTTGTGAGGTTTAAAAACTAAAGGCGGCTCGATAAGTAGTGATGTGAATAGCGGATACCAGGGCTGGGGTGACCACAATGGTACCACAACTGTTCCTTCAGCTTTATCGGTTATTATTTGTCACAGAGTTCTAAGAATCAGTGCGAAAGGAGGAAAGGCATAGATTTTAGACCACCTAATAGTAAAGGCATTCTAACGATGTTGCCACCGTAGGGTGATAAATATGTTCAATAGCACTGGTGATATTGTGCGGTAGGTGCGTGTGTTATCCCTCACTCTCGCCGTATTCTAAAGAATGGGGATAACACCGGAGGAACCGAGAGGACGAGCGACATGTGAGCAGATAAAAATTAGCTATTGTAAAGAGAGTGTGAAAATAAAATAAACGAGTAGTGGACGAGTAAAGTTATTATTTTACCCGTCTACATTAAATTTGTTTCATTGGAACCAGCAGCCTTTCACTGAAGTATAGTTCACCGAGCGGGGGTGAAGGA
Source organism: Phosphuga atrata (assembly GCA_944588485.1). Lineage (NCBI taxonomy): Eukaryota > Metazoa > Arthropoda > Insecta > Coleoptera > Silphidae > Phosphuga > Phosphuga atrata. Next base: position 7,234,505 of record OX155896.1, on the reverse strand, counting down.
TATCAAAGCGAGGAAAGTTTGCCGCAAAAAAACGATTTTGTTAAAATATAAACGTTACAGCATCTACTGTCATCGCGTTTGGATCTGGGAAATGAGAACAAAATCTAGGACATTTTTGATTCAATCTTGATGCAAAAAGGTCAATTGAGAAAATTCCAAACTTTTTATTGATTTTTTCAAATGACTCTTTACATAGTTTCCATTCGGTATCTATGCTAGTGATTCTCGATGCTAAATCAGCATCTTTATTTATAACTGACTGGATGTATGATGTACTGACGGGATGTATGCGTAAATCCAGATTTTTCTCCTTTCGCACCATTGCCAGACTTCTCTTGCTAATGCATTTAAGTGGAGATATTGAATGCCACCTGACCTACTGATATAGGAAATTGCAGACGTATTATCAATTCTTAAGAGAATTTAGCCTTCTGATACTTTGTTGGCGAAACATCTTAGACCAAAGAACGCTGCTAACAGTTCTAGATAGTTTAAGCTAAAATTCCTTTCCTCTTTCGTCTAGAAACCATGAGCGTTTACACCATTACAGTGTGCACCCCACCCAGTCAGAGGTTCATCTGAAGATATCTCAAACTTAAACTGTAGTGTGTGTTCTATTTGGGTTAAAACCTGTTGGTGCTTTTATTTTCCACCAACAATTGACACATAATTATTGATAATAATTAACACATTTTTAGCTAAGACTTTTTCTTCCATTATTAATTTATTAACTTAAATTCTACCGTCGTAGTCGTTGTAACTTAAAATTAAGGCTAGATACTTTTGCCTTTCTAGTCTTTTACAGTAGAGGGATCCATATGCCACTGCTGGGCAAGCTGCTGTGAGTTTGCCCAGTAGTTTTGCGAAGTCTTTAATTTTATAATATTTGTTTTTCTCAAAAGTATTCATTAATGACTTTATTTGCTTTTTCTTATTGTCTGTCAACTCGAGTCTAAAATCTACTGAATTTATAATGAAACCCAAGTATTTGCATTTCTGACTAGGTGTTTGTGAACTTTTTTGGTGGTTTATGACAAAGCCTAACTGTTCCAGCAGATTTCTCACCAAGTTTGATGTATTTTCACAGGATTCATATGTATTTCCCACAATTAATAGATCATGAATGTAAATAATTGATAAAATCCCTAGGTGTCTAATTTTGTTCATAACTGGTTTCATAATTTTTGTATAAAAAAAGGACTTGTGCATAAACCATAAGGAAGGCATGAAAACTGAATGATTTATGGATAGGAACAAGGTAGTAAGCGTCTTTTAGATCTATCGAGCACATATATGATCCAATAGATATTAAGTGTTTGGCAAACTTAATATCTTCCATTTTATTTTTAAAATGGATAGTATCGATAAATTTGTTTAGATTTTTTAAATTAATCGAAAACCTATTGGAGCCATCTGGCTTGTCAACTAAGGAGAAAGAGGAAATTAATTCATTATCTTCATTTTGACAAGGCTCTATTACATTTTTAGCTAATAGCTTATTTATTTAATGCATTATTTTTATAAGATCATTTTTACACCAATTTTGGTCTGTTGGTGGTTTTGTTTGATATGGAGTTTCTCTGAAAGGTATTTTATAACCCTTCAGACAATCTAGGACAAATTTATCCAAGGTAATTTCTTCCCAGTTTTGTTTAAAGTATTTTAGACGGCCTGCTGGCTCCTTTAGCCATCTACTTCCTTAGGGGCTGCTGGCGATTTGATGACCGGCTTACTGCTTTTGTCGTATTGTACCTCGCTCGTTGAGGTCTTGGCTTGAATTTTATCACCGATTTTTTCTGTTGGTTTCCCATCTGCCTATATTTTGCAGGTGGGTACCTCGAATGTCCCTGGTCCCTAAATTTTGTGGACTTCAATGTTGCCTTGATATTGGAGCAGGTTTTTTCTACATCTTTTGCTTCTTTAACTTGTTCAGCAAATTGTTTGCCATACAACCATTCGTCAGCTTTAGTCGCGTCAACTGTTGGCTTAACTGATTTTTTCATTAGTGGCGTAATGAACGCTCTTCGTGTTTGCGACTGTTGATGCAAAACATCGGTCAATAGTTTCCCAGTATCACATAAATACTTCATGAGCGCTTCCTGGTTAATACCCTCTTCAGGATCTTCTAGAATCATAGATACTGCAGTACCTAATGCCGCAATTGCAGAACAAATGCAGTCTTTAAAATGTTTATCTCGTTTTGAAGCAACTTCTGTCATGACTGGGAAGTTTTCTCGGTTACATTTCTAGGATCTGTATCTAATTTTCCTCTGCATAATCTTCCTGCGTCCATTTTTGCCATTTAATTTTTAATTCTTCGTTTATTTTTAACGGAATTTCTTTTTGAGATCAGGATGTTCTCCAAGCATTCCTTACATAACCTCACTGACCTGAGATCTGTTGTCAGTTGCTTCTATATTTTCAGTAAGAGCTATCTCATTTGGTTCCTCAGTCTCTTTTGTTTCTGGGGATTGTTGGATGAGATTTCCTGAATCAACATTCTCTTTATCCAGATTTTCTTCTAAAATAGAAAATTATTTTTATAATTTGGACCTTTATTGTAAGTATTTTTGTAACTTCATCTAATAGACAGTTTGTCTTATGAACAGATTTTTCGTATAGACAGTACATGTTATTTCTGTACAAAGATATACTTAAGTGTGAATGAATCACCACACTTAAGATTTTTAAGTAAATGTCTCGTATGGAGACTAAATACTTTTAATGAAGGAAGAAAAATTATTTAAGAATTTTTTTTTTTATATATGAGACTGATTTTGTATTGAAACTCATATTTTTCATTTTATACAGACAGTTTGTTGTATAAACAGTTTTTCATGTAGACAGTTTGTCGTATGGACAGTTTGTCATATAGACAGTTTTTTGTACATGTTGTTTCATCTTTTAAGTAAGTATGGAAGCTAAATACTTTTTATATGAGACTGGTTTCGTACGGAAACTCATATCTCTTTTTTTTGTTATACAGACAGTTTGTCATATAGACAGTTTGTCGTGTGGACAGTTTGTCATATGGACACCTTTTTTGTACATGTTGTACAAAAAAACATACTTAAGAGTGAATGAAGAGTCTCATATGGAGGCTCAATACTTTTATGTAATACCGGTTTCATATGGAAACTCGTATATATTTTTGTTATAATAAACATTTACCTGCATATTCATTCTGATTTATTTTCTGATATCAGTGGTTTTATTTAATTCTGCTGGTTTCAGAACAACATTTTTGAGGTTATCGATCGTTTTTTCCATTTTTTCCAGTCTCTCATTCGTTTTTTGTTTCTTCCTATCTCTTTCTCCTTATCGCGAACGTGATTTACTCTTCTTCTTACCTGTGGACATTATAAACTTTAAATTCTTATTTATATTTGGTAATTTTTTGCATTTAGAGTACTCTACTTTTGTATTTAGAGTACGTGTGGAACGTCAAAAACTACGAACAAATATGACTATAACGGCGCATTATCCGGCCACGCCTAGACACCAAATTTCAAACCGTAAAAAGTGAGAAATGTCAGCAATGACGAGCATTTCTACAAATTATCATCGAGAACGAGACGTGTAGTATAATATTTCTATGTCGATGGGTCTTCTCAATAATCTCAAGATATTGAGAATACCCATCGGCATCAACAACGAAATTTTTCTTTAAAAAGATCATTTTCGCCAATGCTTAAATTATAAAATATAATATATTTATTTTTTCACTTCTTTTTGGAAATGAGTCTGAATGTGTAAAGCCGGGTTATTAAACTAATCTAACATAAAAAGATTATTTTCAATCTGTAAACCTCGACAACTAAACCTAAACGTTTCGACTACACATTTCCATTTATTAATAACCGATTTAATTATCTTTTTCTTTGTTTCAGGTGAGTTTCAATCCCAATGCAAATCCCGCAAATTTTCACAGGAAAATAATTCGCATTGTTTTGTAAAAAGGTTTGTAAATTTTTTGAAATTCCGTTCGAAAATTTTAATTAATGTAATTAAATTAACTAACATCACCCAAATTTATATTATTTTGTGAAGTAAAAATTTGTGAAGTAAGTGTTATATATTATGGGTTTAGGTTAATTTGAGTTTAAAAAAGGTTAATCTGAAATTAAAAAAGGATAATTTGAAATTAAAAAAGTTTAATTTGAATTTAAAAAGGATTAATTTGAAATTAAGAAAGATTAATTTCAAGTTAAAAACCTATATATCGATTATTTAAAATTGAATTTCCTGGAAACTAATAATAATTTTAATCTGAATTTTTTCAAATGAGATAATTTGCAAATAACATTTAAGTGGATTTTCGTTCAAACAATTTGTACGAGTAAATAAATTGTCGTGAGACAATACATTTTATCTACTCGCACACCAAAGTGAACACATTAATAAGCAAAGTATTGTATGTAAAGGATGCGAATATAATGATCGTGTGTAAAAGTATCCAAATCGTGCGTAAAAGTCCAATGTATATCAAATGGAGCTTCATTCTTAAACGATTTCTGTTTGTTCATATTATGGCAACAACGCGCCTCACCAAACAAAAAACATAGACCTAGTGAAATAAATGTTCTGACATACAGTAAAATTGATTTAACCTTTCATATTTAATTAAAATCAAATACAACTTTCTGCCGTGTATGTAGCAGGCTGCAACACTGCAAAGGCAAAGCACGGATTGTGATATTTCATACGATTGTGTTATTCCACCCGCAGCACCTCCCTGTTTCGCTTTGGACTAAATAAATAAATATACTGTGTAAGAGTATTATGATTCTATTAAAACCCCAAAGGGAAAATGGTATGTATATTCTAAAATAATGTAAGTAGTACTTAGTAAGTATTACTCTCTTTGGATGAAGAATTTTGTTTTCAACGTTGTTATTACATTAAATAGTATAATTAACAAATTTGTATAATAAATATAATAGTTATATTATTCATTTAAATTTTGATAAACTCTCTTGTATTGTATGAGTAGTTTACTGGTATTTTCATAATAGTATCACAACAAATTTTATTAACAAACGTGTTCACAGATCATTTACTTTTAGAATTCATTTGCAATTTAATTTGTTTTTAAAATTAATGTGTATGCTAAAACACGTAAATATACACACAAATATTGGCGTTGGGGCAAAATTACACTGGACCAAATTTCACACAAAACATTACACATTACATGTAGCTTGTAGAAATTACATGTAATAAAAATACCTAATAACAATAACACAATTAATGTAGTAAAAATAACACAAGAAAACAGAAGAAATTAATTAAGGGCGAAATTATTTATAAAATAAATGACACTACAAATGGATGAAACTACTTACCTCACCCAATCAGTGTTTCAAATCTTTGAATTTTTTTTACAACATTGATGAAGATTTCTTCTTAAAGACACAAACTCATTGTAAAATTCTACTGTATTCTACAGAATTCAACTAAACGCATTTCAATTATTGCACAGAATTATGTCGCTAATAGACTATTAGATTACTTACACTATAAAGCATATAGTTAGTATATTTCTGAGTGTAATTTTCGTAGTTTAATTTACATTTTACCTATCGTCTGAATAGAAATGTTTAAATTTTTCTTAGTATAATTTTCGCACGTGTAAGCGATAACATATGCGAAAACCATATGCAATTTAGCGGTGTAATTTTACAACGTAACAATCTTACTTTCCGATAGATAAATAATCATATCATAAATTAAGTGGTTTGCAAATTGTTGTTCATGGAACCATAGCTATACTGATGAGAAATAAATCTCGAAATGCGTCTACAGATGGCTACCCACTTAAGGTATCGTTAAGACATAATCTTAAAAAACAATGTTATTTTTCTGGTTTTTGTTGAGTGCCACGAAGGTGGACTGAAAGCAGTAAAATAACTTAAAAATTTCATGTGAGATTTGTTTTGGTAGTCCTAAAGAGACTCAATAATTGTTATGGAGATTTCCGTAAAGGCTGATTATATTTATATATTCAGGCCGTGTTCCGTTTGTTTTAAGTTTGTATGATTATCTATAACGGTAGATGGTTTCACCAAATCTACCCAATTATGATTAATATTTTGTATTTGCATTTTCATTTTGAACTTAATTAGTTAAATAAGAAACTGGTCTGGTATTTTATATTCTTATCTAGTATTGTCAAATTACATCTGATTATGCCTAAAAATATACAGACAATACCGAACAAAACCGGTATTGTCCTAACCTGTTTTGTAAGGCCTTATTTATTTTAATCAGTGCTTATTTGGTGTTATCTGGCCTTGTCTGGTTTTGTCTGGTCTTGCCTGCTATTGTTTCGTCTTGTCTGGTCCTATCTGTTCTGGTGTGGTATTGTCAAGTCTTCTCTGGTATTTTCTGGTATTCTCTAGTATTATGTGTTCTTGTCTGGTCTTGTCTGGTCTTGTTAGGTCTGTCTGGTGTGTCTGGTCTGTCTGATTTTGTGTGGTATTATATGGTCTTGTCCAGTCTTGTTTGGCCTTCTCTGATCTAGTCTGGTCTTGTCTGGTATTGCTTGCTCGTATCTGATCGTGTTTGCTTTTATCAGGCCTTGTCTGGTCTTGTCAAATCAAATCAAATTTATTACACTAAATGATATACAGCTGTACATATTGTGTTCGTCGAAAAATACAGAAGAATGAAAATTAAAATGATAATTGCGATGATATGTAAGCGGTGGTAAGCGGGGTAAATACCCCTTCTTCTTAGAGCACTTACGATCTCACGAAAGTTTCGCACCGTCGTTTATTTAAGACAGCCGTAGTTAAAGGGTTAAATAAAGTAGCCACTTCATTTGGGTTCTTAATCATTACACTATTTTCCATAATTTGCATAGAAGGGTTTTCATTGATTTTGTTCGATAGATCTTTGGCAATCGTCCACAATTGCTTTTCTTTGTTAGGGTCATTTTCTAGAATATTTTCGTAACATTTCTTCTGCAATTAACATGTTGTGCTTTTTCTTCTGTGCTATGTACCGATTCTATAGTTGTTGAAATTCTTTTTGTAATAAATATGGGTCTTTCAAGTTTCTACTTAAAGTTTTAACCATGTTCGTTACCCAAGATTTGCTTTTTATTTCGTGACAGACCCTGACTAGGGCAAAACTGATGTAGAAATGGAATTGTAGAATCTATATAAAGATAGATGTTTTTGTATTGCAGTTGTTTTCTGTATACAAGTCCAGCCAGCTTCCATCTCTTAATGCATTGGCGAATTTTGTTTTATTTGCGTTAGAATAGATCCTGCAAAGCCGTTGATTCGTTTTGTACACCTAGCACATCCGGTTTCCTGGTTCCATCTTGTCTGCCATTCGTGCATAGTATCTTCTCTAATCCGACTACTGCTCTCCTCCCCTTCAAGGTACTTTCTTAGCCTTTCTTTTGCTATCTATTGGCATCAGCCCGGCAACAACCAACAGCGCTTCCGCCGAGGCCGTCCGGTAGGAACTACATATCCGTATTGCCAGCTGTCTCTGTATTCTTTCATACATTCTTCTATATTTTTTTGTTCTTATTAACAATTCATACCACGTAGGAGCACCTTACGGCATTTTTGACAGTGCCACTGTGCAGAGTGTGCGTCTGTGGCTCGCCCTTGGTCCCTTAATGTTTGTCATTAGCCTTCCCAGCTGTTCTACCGTCTGGCTTACGTTTTTTGCGGTTTCCTGCAAGTGCGTATAAATTTTTAGGTCTTTATCCAGTTGTATGCCCAACTATTTTATACTTTTTTTGTTTTAATTGTAGTATTTTTAAAACCTATACTAATCTCAGATCTTTTCCCCACCAGTACCAACGCTTCGGATTTTTCTGGCGCAATTTCAAGACCCACTTCTTCCAGCTCCTGGTCTATGATATTAAGCGACCATTCCACATTTCGTTTCAGGTATTCCGTATTACCATCTAGAACCACCACTGCCAAATCGTCCGCGTATGCCACGAGGTGAGTTCCCTCCTTCAGGCCCAGCCTGAGTATCCTGCCGTAATATGCAATCCATAATGTGGGGCCCAGGTCAGAGCCTTGTGGCAATACGCTGCTTACGTTGATTTTTTTGCTTTTCCCTATTTCTATTTTCCTGTCTCTAAAATAGTTCCCAATCAGACGAACTGAGTATGCCGATATCTTTTGTTCTTCCAGCACTTTCAAGATCTCAGACCACGGTGCACGGTTAAAGGCATTTCGTATGTCTAGTACCACCATTAACGCTAATTTCTTATGTCGGTAGGAAGGGGCGGAGGCAACCCTTGCATGCTCTTGTATTTTCCTGACAGCATCGACAGTTGATCTGACTTTGCGGAAGCCATATTGTTTGTCACGTCTAGTCTGGTCTTTTCTTCTCTTTTCCATTCAGGTCTTCTCTGGTCTTCTCTGGACTTGTCTGGTGTTATCTGGTGTTACCTGGTGTTGTCTGGTCTTGTCTGGTGTTATCTGGTCTTGTCTGGTCTTGTCTGGTCTTGTCTGGTCTTGTCTGGTCTTGTCTGGTCTTGTCTGGACTTGTCTGGTCTTGCCTGGTTCTGTCTGGTGTTATCTGGTCTTGTCTGGTTTTGTCTGGTCCTTTCTTTTCTGGTATTGTCTGGTCTTGTCTGGTCTTGTCTGGTCTTCTCTGGTCTTGTCTGGTCTTGTCTGGTCTTGTCTGGTCTTGTCTGGTCTTTTCTGGTCTTGTCTGGTCTTGTCTGGTCTTATCTGGTCGTGTGTGGTCTAGTTTAGTCTTGTCTGCTCCTGTATGGTCTTGTCTGGCCTTGTCTGGCCTTGTCTGGCCTTGTGTGCTCTTGTCTTGTCATGTCAGGTCTTGTGTGGTCTTGTCTTGACATGTCTGGTCTTCTCTGTTCTTGTCTGATCTTATCCGGTCTTGTCTGGTCTTCTCGAGTCTGGTCTTGTCGTCACCTTTTGTCTCCTCTTGTCTGGTCTTCTCTGGTCTTGTCGAGTTTTGTCTGGTCTTGTCTGATCTTGTCTGGTCTTGTCTGGTCTTGTCTGGTCTGGTCTGGTCTTTTCTGATCTTGTCTGGTCTTGTTTGGTCTTGTCTGGTCTTGTATAGTCTTATCTGATCATGTCCGCTCTTGTATGACTTGGCGGGTCTTGTACGTCTTGTCCGGTATTGTCTGGTAATGTTAGGTCTTGTCTGCTATAGCAAGACAAGTTTGGATAAGGCTAATTTAAGTAGAATGATTAGGAATTGTACTAGGTAGAGCGAAGAATACAAATATACAATACTCTTGTGAAAATATTATAGACTAGAATAAACAATACTGATGGTAGATCTATTGCAAATTTGAAATATCAACTTCTTTGCGAAATGCTTTAAGGCCGATTCTCATATAGGCGACACTGAGCTATGCGACGTCACGCGACATCGCATGTCAAATAATGATTACATTGTTTTAAATGGGCACGTTCTCACTATGGCTACGCGACGTGCCCATTTAAAACAATTTAATCATTATTTGAGAGGCGATGTCGCGCGACCTCGCGTAGCTGAGTGTCGCGCATATGGGAATCGCCCTTTTTTATTCTTGAGATTTGCTTGAATATTTTAGATAATTGTCTTACTAAAAGTTACATTTATTGCATTTACGTTACACACTTTATTTCATTTTACGTAGATCAAGTTCACTCATTTGTAACTGGATAAACTTAATTTAATTGTATTCGGCTTTAAGAGTTTTCAAATGTTTTTAATTATCTCAATATGTTGCTACAATACGTACTGTTCTTTTCAATTAGCTAAAATAATGCACAATAATTTTTAAGCCAGCTAGCAAATATATTTGAATTTTCATTTTGGTGGTAGATATATTTCTCAAAAGTCAGAACAAATAAATAAATCTGTAATGTCTGACACTTTTCTCTAATTGGTAATTTAGTGCAGCATGAACGATTGACAATCTGTGATGATGTGATGATCGTTCGTTCTCTTGATTATTGTCCAGCAGCACTTTTATTCCGATACATATCGCTGTTCTTCTGCCACGTCCTTTCTCCAATTGACACCGAACTGACAACCAAAATTAATGAATCTACACGAAAAATAGTAGTAAAGGACACAGAAGTAAAAAAGAATTAGAAACAGTGTCGTAAGGGCGATACCAATAGTAGGCGATAGTAAGGGTGAACCGATATTTATGATTTTTGATATGTTGCATTTGTCTGCACCCCTGCTATTATAGCTACTATTAAAATACTGGAAAAATTCACGAGAAAAGGTAATAATTATGAAAATAATTGAATTTTCTCATTTTTTATGAAGCGCGAAGCGCCACATATATTATGACGCCATTATCTCACAGTCGAAAACTACTTAAGCTATAACTTAAGCTACATTTCGTGCTGCATGTCAACAGCTCACTTTGCTTGAAAACGAAACTTATTAGGACATTATAATAGTTAAATCAGATCTTGATCTCCAAATCAGGTAATCGCACATTATTTGCGTACGCATCAATATTTCGACATCTATCCGATTGAATCCAATTGAACAGTGGAACAAGTACAAGGACTACATGTCAGAAGACATTTTACATCGAATTCGTGTCACTTCTTGGAATCCCGATCTCGAGGTGAATGAGGAAATTACAACCAGACTTTGCTTTTGATTGAAGACATGTGTTACTTCATGTGCGGCAGTTTGTTAGTAAAGTTAGAACTTCCAACGCCAAATCGTGCTATGAGCGACGTTTTCAATCGAGAATTGGAACATGAACGTGAATACGACCAAGATGCATTGAACGAATCAGTTTTAATGAATGTACCACTGTCGAGCTCAAAACAAAAGGATGTGTACGATAAGTTAATAGAGGCAATTGATGGTTGAAATGGTGGCTTATTTTTCCTTTATGCGCTCGATCGAAAAGACATTCCTCATGTCATCGATTTTAGCCACTCTTCGTGCGACATCCGAAATTGCCGTAGCAGTTGCTTCTTCAGGTATAGTGGCCACGTTGCTAGAAGGATGCAGGACGGCTCATTCAGCGTTTAAATTACCGTTAAACCTTTAAACGACTGAAGCACCCACATGGAAAATTGTGAAACAATCGGCAATGGCAAAAATGTTAATAAAGTGTTAAAGCAAGTAAAATTATCATATGTGATGAATGCACAATGACGCACAAACGTTCATTGGAAGCACTAAATAGAAACATGAAAGATCTACGCAATGACTCTAAGATGTTTTGGAGGCACAATGATTCTTTCTGGGGTTTTCCGTCAAATACTACCAGCAATTCCAAGATTCACCGCTGCCGATGAAATAAACGCTTGCCTCAAATTATCTACTCTGTGGCGCTATATTAAAAAACTTCAGCTGACGACAAAGATGCAAGTTGCATTGCTAAACGTTCCATGTGCCGAAGATTTCTCCAATCAATTGTTGTCGGAGTTGTTGAACGGATTGATTTGGATTTGTTTCCGCATATTTTTTACAATTTCTTCTCAACTAAGGACGAGCCCATCAACAAAGTGTTCCCGAACATTATTGTTAAGGTGGTCCCTCACCGGGAGCATTCGCCTGTAATGTAATGTAACAGATTCGATTTTGAGCATTACGTTACAATACTACATCTCTGACTGATGGCATTCACCTGTAATGTAACATTTCGGATTCGATACTAAGCATTTAGTTTAGATGTTTTCACAATGTCAGACGAAGTGGTCGTTGTGCTAAGCGCGGCAATTTTAATTCGACATTGTTATTTACGTAAAAAAAAAAACAGAAGAGACGATATTGGTGTCATGAGTTATTTCAAAACCGGCAAATACAGGCTACGCGTCGCGTAACGGTCAATTACAAGCGGTGCCTAATGATGTTACAAGTTGTATCAAAATATTACAGACACGGAGAACTGTAATGCTCGGTTCTCCTCCCTCACTGATGTAATGCTCGAATTGTATCATTTTAATGAACACACAGGTTGCGCACTGTAATGTTCGATTCGCCTCACTCACTGATGAATGCTCGACTCTGTAACGTTACACTACAGGCGAATGCTCCCGGTGAGGGACCACCTTTAATCACTAAAATTACTATTGGTTGAGTGAACGAGCAATTCGACTTTTGAGGTTTGGGCTTTTTTTTTGTACGTCTTGCGTTTTGTACCTTATGCGAGGGAGAGGACAGACGCGATTATATTCCCAAACATTATGTAATGTACGATCGTACGAGTGTACGATTTGTTAACAGATATCGATACGCGTAACATTTGAATGACTTTAATTCAGCTAATAATATATCTTGTAATGATTATAGATTCTGAGGCGATACGAAGTTCGCCGGGTCAGCTAGTTTTATAAATTTTGCAGTCTAAGGAATTTTAATAGTTTATCAAAGAAAGTTCAATAAGCGCGATTTTTCAGCAATCGGCCATGTTTAGAAAACGACGAGCGTAGGGAGGAGTTTTCTAATGGACAAGTGCGAAAAAAGCCGTATGATCGAATTTTTTATACTATTTTTTCAATTTTGCACCCTTTTATGTCATATCTAAATAAAAAAATCGCCGATACATAATGAGAAAATTTGATAGTACTCGACGAGCCATAAACAAACTCATATGAGTGCTTTAATGACTTCATTATAGACGCAAAATATACAATATGCCTTTGTTCGTTTGTATAAAGATAAAAGTGTTGAATAACGACTAAACTGCAAATTCTTTAATTTTTTTCACGGGAATCCCTGGAAATGAATGATAATTTAAAAGAAATTATATATCTTTGTCGAAGAACAAAATATTGATCAATAAAACTTACAATTAATAAATTAAGCATAAAATTATTTCTTGTTATTTTGAAAAAAAGCGTTTTAAAAAGCAATGATTTTTTATAAACAAATAATAGGGCAACCAAAAATGCTCTTAAAAAACTACTTTAAGCGCTCCAGGTACAACATCTTCTGTTAATTCCATTTTTATAATGTATCTTTTACATAACTGTCATAGGGATATCAAAACTTGTGTACCTCTACTAGTGCTGCCTCTGGCGGATTTCTTTTTAAATCTTCAGAGGAAAATAGCTAATTAAAAAAAAGAACTCCTAATGGGATACCTGTGGTTGTTTGATGGGGCAAAGCACTTTAAAATTTGGCTCAATATCTGACAATTTCAATCTCAGATCACGTTCTGCATTTAACCTGTTTCTATAATTATCTTTCAGATATGAATATGTTGAAAATCCGTTCTCACATAGATATGTTGTGCAAAAGGGTAATAGAATGTCTATAGCTTTTTTTGTGAGATCAGAATATTCATTTTTAATTTTGAGCCAGAAGTCAATTAAAGAGTGATCTTTAAAAATAGCTTTTTGAGGACTGTACAGGATAACTCTATGAGTTGTTCTTTTTCCTTTAAAGTTAGAGAGGTATCTAAATTTACATCTCCTTGAAAAGGAATAATACTTGTTTGAGAGGAATATGTTGCATCTATTAGGAAAATAGTCATCGAAAGTTAATTGAAGATGTTTCAGATGTTCAGATATATTTATTTTAATGTTTTCATCACGTATAATTTAATTTTCTGATAAAAAAGTGGAGAGAGAACCAAAACATTCGTACTCATTCATTTGCAGGCATTGGATCCAAAAGTTGAACTTTTTTAGCATGGCCTCAATTTTATCATGTACACTGAAAATTGTGACACCCGAGCCCTGTCATGACAGATTTAATTCATTTGTTTTACAAAAAATGTCAGCTAAGTATGGAAACTTTTTCAGCCAAAGATTATCGAAGACACAAGAGGACAAATGAAACGGATGATCAAAAAAAAATGCTTGTACTTTAGATCTCAATTCAAACAAGCGTGTCCACACTTTGCCACGGGAGAGCCATATAACTTCCGTATTCCGTATGAAGTAATAAAGAAAGGTGAAGACTTCTAAAATGCTCACAAAGAGCATGGAATATGCGACAATTTGTAGCACGCGATTTTATAAAATTTACAATTTTTACAGCATAACCTAGAGTAGTAGATAACTGTGCAGGAGTACGCTTACATGCCAATGCATGTCTATGAATAAAGCAATGAGTCCATTGAATTTTCTCGTTGATCTTCTTTGTCCGTGCCACAAAACCAGAAAATTTTCCTGTCATTGATTTTGCACCATCAGTACACAGACCCACACAATAAGACCAGTTTACTCCATTTTTTTCAAAATTACCATTGATTAGATCGAAAATTGCTTCTCCAGTCGTGTAGGTTTTCAAAGGTTTCGCAAATAATACATCTTCTTGAACGATATTCAAGCAATACTGCGGCGATTGCTACATCGGTCGACTCGTCAAGCTGGATCGCAAAATAATTCGATTTTATTCTCCTCAAAAGTTCGTTCTCCACATTATTTCCTAAATCATTAATTCTACGTGATACCGTATTGTTTGATAATGGAACAAGTTTAATTTTCCTTGCTGCCTTTTCTCCAAGCATACATTTCGCGATATCTTTTGCGCATGGTCCAATTAAAGTTTCTGCCATTGTATGTGCCTGGCCAGATTATGCAATTCTATAACTCACTCGAAATGATGCCTCAAGAGTCATTTTACTATCTTCGTTTGAGGATAGGAAAGAAGAGACACTACACTTTTTATTATCTGCTAATTTTCTTTTAAAATACTCAATAGGTTTATCCCTGAACGTCGGATGTTTTGTTTCAAGGTGTCTACGAAGAAGTGATGGTTTTATACTGCTCTTGGCAAGAACTTCGTTGCAGATTACACAAAGCGGTTTAGGTTCCGACTCTTCGCCAGTAAAATAAAAACCCATTTATAAATAATCGCTGTCATATTTTCCCACCATTTTCACCATTTTTTTCTTTGTTTTTAGTCCGATGAAATTGTAGCTCACTACTGCTTTCAGTAACATCATGTGTTGCTTCTACACGACTCGTTTTTAACCATCTATCCATAATAATTGTTCAGCTTAGTATACTAACTTTAGTTCTTAATTATACTAAGTTCAGCTTAGTATACTCAGCTTAGTATACTAACCACAACTTAAACATAGGTTAGTATACTAACCTAACCTAACCTGACAACAGGTCACACTCGCGCAAAAGGCCTGGCGGCCAATGTGAACACGAACTCGCTACGTCTACCGCGCTCGCACCCGCCACCGCGCCCGCGCGTTCCAACGTAAACAAACACTAAGCGTTTGTTTTTAGGTTATCATCTAGTAGTTATTGATTGCGGAGGATGTGTAGCGCTAGGTGCCAAATCATTAAAAATGGTTACCCTTGACGGTGATTTCAAAAATACGTTTTTTTATATTGACTATTAGAGATCGACGTTAGTATAAATTGCTCGAATTTGTTCACAAACTCGATGAAGTCCATGTGCAGGGCACGTTAGATGTGTCACTTCTGGATAAAATATGTGTATGGCCTGAGCTGATTTTACCATGTACGGAGCGGCATCTGATACAAGGAATAAAATCGAATCCCGATTGAAACTCTCACCCAGAAGTTTTATTAAAACATCAAAAAGTTTTGCAATAGTGCTATGATTTTCCTTGTCTAGCACTGCAGTATTTAATACAAATTTTTGCTTAGTGATCAGTTCAGCATGGCCCAAAATTCCAGTAACCAATGACAAAAATCCAATTCAAATTTTATTTAAGAAAATTAGGATAATACCTACCTTGGCCGATTATACTCGTCTTGAGATTTCCGTCAAAAAGGAGAGCAATAAATATAAATATTTTAACCAAATTGAGCATAATATGCACTAAAAATATGCAGTTATTTTGAAATATGTCTTATCATAAGGAAATTATCATATGTCTTATCATATCTAAAAAGAAGGAAATATATTAGTGCTCTCAAGCAAGAAAAAAGAATGCATTAGCAGAGACAAATCCAGGGCTCAGAAAATATCACAAAAACCGCATGGAAAGAAGTGACCGAAATCTCGCAGTTGATATTCACACGCAACATATATCTCACAATTTCGAAACGGATATCACACCAAATAACATAAACAATTTTTTTGCCGGTAGACCTAAAGAGATGACTACAGACCTAATAAAACTAACGTCTGAAAATGAGTTGCAGAACAATCCTAATACAATATTATTAGAGCAAACAAATCAAGAAGAACTACTCCAGATCATTAGCTCTTTAAAGAATTCAAAAAACACCGGAATTGATGAAATAACAATGGCCACAGTCAAATTTGCTGCACAAGAACTATAGGAACCGCTTGTAGATAATATAAACAACGCTTTTGAATTTGGAATCTTCCCCAAAGCTCTAAAAATTTCTTAAATAATCCCAATATTTAAAAAAGGAAATAAAAATGACTTATAGAAAACAACTATAGGCCAATTAGTTTACTATCGCCATTTGCAAAAATTTTAGAGCAGTTGATTTATTAAAGATTAGTATCTTTCTTAACTATAGACAACCTTATTAGCCAAAATCAACATGATTTCATTATTGGCCGGAGTATTCCGGATGTTTCCATTTTGTGAAAGAAATAATGAAACAATTAGAATCACGCATAATCCCATGCGGCATACTCCTAGACTTGCCAAAGGCTTATGACACAGTCGACCACTCTATTTTATTAAGAAAGCTTTACAGATATGGGATTAGAGGAGTAATGTATGACGTACTTACACAGTACCTAATTAACAGAATACAAATTACGGCAATATCTAACCCAGAAGGCAAGACCAAATCTATGCCAAGGATCTTCAATATGGGGATCCCACAGGGCAGTACATTAGGCCACTTACTCTTCACACTATACATAAATGACCTGCACGAATTAAATTTAATTAACACAGGCAGCAAGATACTCAACTATGCATATGATACGAGCATAATAATAGGGAACAGGTCATTAGATGATATAGAAGCGAATTTCAAAGCAGCAATGGCAACAATGACCACCTGGTTTAATATCAACAGATTGGTTATACATAAAGAAAAACAAATGTGATTTACTTTTAAACAAAAAGAGACAGGAGAGCATACAATAACGAACTAGAAATTGGCAGTAATAAAAGTTCAAAATATTGTTAGGCGACTGGGAATCTTTATTGATGAAAATCTGGACCGGTCATAACACATACTTAAGCTTTTGAAACAGCTTTACAAGGCGGTTTATGCCTTACGAATACTGAAAAGATACTTAAATAGGGATACGTTAAAAATGGTGCATTTCGCAACTCTCCACAGCCATCTTAGATTCGGAATAATGTTTTGGACAACGGCGCATTAATACGCATATTTTAAAAAGTCAAAAAGAAGCAATAGGGATTATATACGACTTGAATTTTAGGGAATCGTGTAGAGGTAAATTAAGGGAAGCCAATATCCTAACCTCCGTGGGCACATATGTATATGAAACAATATTATTTTTATTCAAAAATAAATCCCTATTTTATAAATTCACTATCAACAACAACATGAATACAAGAGGAAACAATCTAAATAATAACATTCCAATACATAAACTTACTATATCGAAGAAAATACCACCGTATAGTAGATTTATATAATAGACTACCAAAAAATATAAAAGTTATAATTAGCGTAAAAAATTTTAAGAAACAGCTTCATCGCCTTCTTATC
This sequence comes from Phosphuga atrata, assembly GCA_944588485.1. Taxonomy (NCBI): domain Eukaryota; kingdom Metazoa; phylum Arthropoda; class Insecta; order Coleoptera; family Silphidae; genus Phosphuga; species Phosphuga atrata. The sequence continues at coordinate 7,216,923 of OX155896.1, read as the reverse complement.
GATATCGAGCCATACTCCTCGCAAGAATACTACATACGAGTAAAATCTCACCAGGGTTAAAAGCTAACCTGACAAATTTCACATAGCATACAAAATGTTCACCGTTATATGTTTTTTTTTATAATTAAGGTTTCAATTTTAAGCTTATACAGTGAAATAAATTGTTTTAAATTATTTTATTATTCAATTTATGCTCTAATTGGTGAAATATGACGTTACGAATAGGACTCTAAATTCATAGTTTACTCGGAAACACATTTCAGGCTAGTCCATTCTTTTATAAGTATAATGAGAAAATATATGCATTTGCATATTTTTGGTTACCCTACAAATAATCTTCCTATGTTGGTTAAGGTAATTAGGGAATTAAATAAATTGTTGATTTTATATTATTTTATGTAAGACCACTATTTCAAATGCCCATTATTGTACAGTTCGTGGACTTTGTAAACACATCCTAACACACACGTACGTATCAGCCCGCGATTAATGTTAAGTTATGATTGATTACACACACGTGCGTTTGGTTTACGATTCGTTGATTGGTTGAGATCTACTTCTACGGGCTCAATTGTGCCACAATTTAAACGGAAATTGACATTGCGTAGATTGGGTTCCCTATATCTATGAGCACTCTTTTTCCAGTTTAACCAAAATAAGTACTAAATAATATGGTATGTAACCATTAAAAATGTATTTCTTTTCATTTCTATCAAGTTAAATAATGTTGAGTAACAGTTATATATGAAAATACAACAGTTTGTTTATTATAATATTAAATTATGTACCTAATAAGAAATACATTTGTTAAATCAAACATATTTTTATTATTAGACAGAAACGAGTTAGTGTGGTCGTAGATAAATTATAGTACATAACTCGAGTTGTAAAGCAAATAAATATTTTTTAAAAACATTTTAGGCACAAAGGAAATATACTTGCTATTTTGATTACGGACATGAATCCGTCCAACAAATTACAGATTTTCTATTATTTTCTGTAGATACCAATATTTGCAATTCTTTTTATAGTTTGTTTTTAATCCGACTGATTTACTTTTTGCTTCCTTTCATTTTGATATATTTAGTATTGAGTGCTGGAATTGTATCACAAGATTCCTAATTAACTTTGAATATTCAAATTGAATTTTTATATTTACCCAATCACATTCCATTTTCATCAAATTCCGTTTAAAAAACTTTTATCTACAACCACAATTGTAAATGCCCATTATTGTACAGTTCGTGGACTATGTAAATACATTATACCACACACATATGTAACAATCCGAGATTAATGTTATGTAATATTTCAAAATCAGCGTTGCTGTTGGTTTACGATTCGTTGATTTGTTGAGAGCTGTACGTTGATACTATTTTTAAATATAATACTCTGTGATTTCCAAACAATCATTAAACGTCACATCCTTCACATAGAATCTTTCATTCATTTTGTTTTTTTTTCACTTTTAAATCTAACAAAAACTACAAATAAGTAGTAAATTAAAATGTAACCATTATGAATGTATTTCTTTTCATTTCTATCCAGTTAAATAAGGTCGGTGGTGTTACAACTAACATATTTTTCTTATTAAACAGAAACAAATTAATGTGGTCGTAGATAAAGTATAGTACATAATTGGAGTTGTAAGGCAATTATGTACTCGCGGAATTCCGGCCGTTGAATTGTAAATATTAAACCATATTGGGACATTATTGTCATTCAGTAATTATGAAATCTTTTTGCCTTTCATTCCGAGTAAATCCCTGAAAACCTCTCAATGTTAGTCACAATATTGTTCCAACTGGTCTCTACAATTTAGATTTAACTTCAACACGTCTACTCTGTGTTTTTCCTTGACGGGATCTAGCAAGATTAACTATCCTTTCGTTAATGTTTTTAAAAACTTTTAATGAAATAACTTTTTTTTCAATCAATTTTCCTTGCTATGGCATCGCTAGGTTCTTCATAAATACCAGATACCGAGTCATCAGATTAACTTTACTAATTATCAATTTCTCAGTATGTAGCTAAAGTTGCTTAATTTGATCATTATGATATTCATGATTTTTATAAATTACACCTGCAGGTGAATGTGTGTTGTTGTGTGTGTTGTTATGTGTGTAATGTGTGTTATGTGTGTTGTTATGTGTGTTTATAAACATAGTTGGTGGTTGCATTCATACGAATCTCCAGATTTTACAACGGTAACGGCAGCGTTAACAGTAGTTGATGCACCTAAATCCAAATTAATTATGCCAAAATTAGGTTTGAATGAACTATATCTAATATTTAATTATGATGCGTAACTTCTTACAATTGTTACAGACGCAGACGTCGAGATTATTTATTTTATTATGTAGTGAATGTATATATTTAATATTAATATTCCACAAACTAGTCCGTTCATCCAATTGGAGACTGAGTTTTGAACAATTATCTCTATAAGACTTAATTTTTCTTAGTATTTCAACTTTTGTCATTTTCCAGAATTTATTTCATTACACTGCTTTTGTCCTTGTTAAATTAAGTTACTTAAATGAGATATCCCAAGACTTCGCTTATCTGATTTGGATATTCAAATGAATGAAAATCCAAACCTTCGCAAATGTTTTCACCTTTTTTCGGATCACATTTTAGTAGAAAATATTACTAGATATATATTCGTGCCATTTTTATAAACGATTCCGGTGTTGCCTCGTTCAGCAACTTGATCTGATCTGTCCTTGCCCTCAATACAGATTAAATTCTTCAATACTTAATATTGGGAAATAAATCTGTGCGGTTTTCTTTAGTCTTGTCGGGTCTTGTCTGGTCCTGTTTGGTCTTGTTTGATCTTGTTTAGTCTTGTCTGGTCTTGCCTGGTAATGTATTGTCTCGTCAGGTAATGTATTGTCTTGTCTGCAATTCCTGGCCTTATTTGGCCTGTCTGATTTTGCCTGCCCTTGTCTAGTTTTCATTGATATTATCTGGTCTTCTCTAGTCTTGCCCCGGCTTGCTTGGTCTTGGTTGGTCTTGCCTGATCTTGTCTTGTCTGGTTTTTGTCTAGTCTTGTGTGGTATTTTCCTGTTTTTGTTGCTATTGTCTGGTATTGTATGGTCTTGTCTGGTCTTGTCCGGTCTTGTCCTTTCTTGTCTGATCTTGCTTGGTCTTGTCTGATCTTGTCTGGTCTTATCTGGCTTTGGCTTTTTTGGTTTGGTCTTGTGTGGTCTTGTCTGATCTTGTCTGGTCTTTATTGGTCTTTTGTGCTTTTTTCTGGTCTTGTCTGGTATGGTCTCATCTGCTCTTTTCCTTTTTGTCTGGTCTTGTCTGGTCTTGATTGGTATTGCCTGATCTTGTCCGAACTTTTCTTTTCTTGTCTTTTTTCTTCTTGTCTTGCCTGGTAATGTCTGGTCTAGTCTAGTCTTATCTGGTCCTGTCTGTTATTGTCAGGTCTTATCTAATCTTATTTGATCTTGTCCAGCCTAGTCTGGTCTTCTCTGGTCTTATCTGGTCTTGTCGGGTCTTGTCTGGTCTTGTCTGGTCCTGTCTGGTCTTGTCTGGTCTTGTCTGGTCTTGTCTGGTCTTGTCTGGTCTTGTCTGGTCTTGTCTGGTCTTGTCTGGTCTTGTCTGGTCTTGTCTGGTCTTGTCTGGTCTTGTCTGGTCTTGTCTGGTCTTGTCTGGTCTTTCTGGTCTTGTCTGGTCTTGTCTGGTCTTGTCTGGTCTTGTCTTGTATGGTCTTGTCTGGTCTTGTCTGATCTTGTATGGTCTTGTCTGGTCTTGTCTGGTCTTGTCTGGTCTTGTCTGGTCTTGTCTGGTCTTGTCTGGTCTTGTCTGGTCTTGTCTGGTCTTGTCTGGTCTTGTCTGGTCTTGTCTGGTCTTGTCTGGTCTTGTCTGGTCTTGTCTGGTCTTGTCTGGTCTTGTCTGGTCTTGTCTGGTCTTTCTGGTCTTGTCTGGTCTTGTCTGGTCTTGTCTGGTCTTGTCTTGTATGGTCTTGTCTGGTCTTGTCTGATCTTGTATGGTCTTGTCTGGTCTTGTCTGGTCTTGTCTGGTCTTGTCTGGTCTTGTCTGGTCTTGTCTGGTCTTGTATGGTCTTGTATTGCCTTGTCTTGTCTTGTCTTGTCTGGTATTGTCTGGTCTGCTCTGGTCTTGTCTGGTCCTGTCTGGTTCTGTCTGGTCTTTTCTGGTCATTACTAATGTTGTTTGATACAGTGTAGTCTCTTCTGGCCTTGATTATTTTACAATTTCGCAATTTTAATTCTGAAATATAATTTGTTGTGTTAACTTTAAATATCTAAAGTGTTTAAAGTGTTTTTCGAAGGGTAAATATAATTTTGATTTTCAAGCCATTAACAATTACACATTCGGACAGTGATTGATAAGGGTGCGTATGAGAGTGGATCCTGGAAACATTTCCGCCTAAAAAACTTTCAAAACAAATTTCCTCTTTGTGGTGTCTTTCGGAGTCCTTATTATTCAACAATCTGAATGAATTTATATACATTTTCTAGTCTATTCATTTTCTCTCCTAGTCCAGCCAGAAATTTAGAATAGAACATTGCCATTGTTCCGGCCATTGCAAGAGATCCAAGCAAGATAAGGGTTCCTATAATTGCGATCGGTTTGTAATCCATAACGTATGAATGCAATAAAATATAATTTTATTGCTCCGACTATAAATTGGCTAGTTTATTTATTTAAATATTTTTCTGTTGAAAATATTATTAATTGAACATCTTGTATATTAACGATGTCAAATCGTAGACTCTGTATTTTATTACAATCGGATTGTGACACAGAGCTATTTTGCTTATATTTATATTGTGAACTTTTCTAGTCTAAGCTTGTGTATTTCAGTCCTGGTTTGAACTGTCGTTCTAGCCTGCTTTAAACTTAAATTGCCTCGTTGTTACACTGTAATTTATTCCTCGCACTAGTTAGCGATGGTAGATATTTTCAATCCTTTTTTTGGTTAAAATCTATACACCATACCTCCTATACACCTACCTCAAAATTTATATTTTCTTACACTTAGCAAATCACGTCCATCATTAATAATCTACCAACGGAGTTAAGGCTAGCGAGCGTTGAATAGTAACAAAATTGCGCCGAGAAGGGGGTGACGTTCTTCCACTTTGAACCCTAGGTAGAGGTACTATATTAAGACAGGGGTTGGACTTGGTTACTAATTACGAAGGATATCACTGCAATTTTGGATTCTTTGCTTCTGGTTCCTACTCCATTTCTATGTTTTGGATCCATGTTACCTGAGTGATATACTGTATGATCTTGTACTGTGCATTCTTCCGCGTCTGACCACCGCGTTTCGTTCAATCCCATTATTTGAATGTTTAACCTTAACCTGAAACTGAAATTTCACCCGATTACGTGAGTTTTACCCATTTCATATACACTTCTAACATTCCAAATTGCTATTCTAAACCACCCAGGGATTATTGGCACCCTTTGCCCATTTAAGGGCTGCCGGGGACTAAGGGCCTTTGATTCAGTTTTGTTTGTCATGATAAATTATTCTTGAGAATTGTGATGAGGTAGTTTTCCGTTGCTTTCCTCAACGCTATGTCGCAACCGATTAAACAAGGAAACAAGAGCGGAGAAGACCAGAAATTTAATTTTCCTGATTTTCGCCTGCGAGTATCAGGTACACAACCATTTATGTCTTGCCTATGTCCAGTTTTGAACAACCAGCTGTCGTCCAATTGTTAGTTTTGGTCCGCCCCGGGTATTTCGTTTCCCTGGTACCACCACTATCTGGGAGGCGTTCCCCTTTCCGCTACCTGGGGAGACGCCCGATGGGGGATCTAACAACCCCACACGGGTAAAAACAATATAAAACCTTGACCTGTCTAAATATATATATATATATATATATATATATATATATATATATATATAAGAAGAATAAGATTACATAGGATAGACAATAATGAAAATATTAGACAGGAATAGAGATTAGACTAGATAAGACTAGAAAAAGTAGCACTGATTATATAGAGTGATTGTGAGTATCTGGAGAAACTTTGGGAAAAAATCTCGTGAGAAACAAAGTTGATTTTTTTTAATGCAATAGTTTAACCTTTGGAGTCTATTGGGATATGTTATAACCCATCCATCTGCAATGACTTAGATTCCGCCCCCTATCGGAGATTGGAAATCATCACCATAATCAGGGTCTTGTCGATGGCAAGTTTGAAAAGCTCTGCGGGCGTGCAACCAACCAAACCCAACTCCTTTAACGCAACCACAAGATTCTCTATCCGCCGATCGTTCTTTTCCCCTCGGCAGAAGAAGAACTTCTTGGCGGCGAAACTTAAGGGAGTGGTTTGGCCATTTATTCTGGCGTATCTATTTTATACAATCTAGGACAGGGGTGGCGAACCTTTTTATGACCGCGTGCCATTTTGATTAAGTTTATACATTATGAAATACTGATTGTGCCTGATTGTTTTGCCTGAATATCTGTTGCCGTTTAGCTTGAATATAAAAGGTATAATACCGTATTAGCCTGAATATGATGTTTGAAATTATCAAAGTCCATCCCGATTTACAAAAATTAAGGGTCACAGCGGGATCCCTTTATCTACAGACCAATCTGTTTTCAAAGCCAATTTAAAAAAAAAATTAAGGCAGCATTTCTGACTCGATAATCAAAGTTTTTGGAGGGTAATAACATGCTGGCAAACAGTCAACACGGGGTCCGGATAAGTAGCTCAACTGATACTGCTCTTGGATTAGTTGGATAGTATTAATTTTATAATTACTTCTATAAATTGTAATCAGGAGGTTCTTTTTTTATTTTACGACCTAAGTAAAGCATTTGACTCTTTTGATTACAAGCTACTTCCACAGGAAAATGAAGATATGGGAGTTAGAGGCGTAGCCAAGAAATATATAATATATATATATATATATATATATATATATATATATATATATATATATATATATATATATGTGTGTGTGTATGTACGTATTGTTATGTATTTTGTTTATTTTTCTGAATATGAATAAATAAATAAATATTTATTTCGAGGGAGTTTTGTATATTTAGTCGTAATGCAAATTCAAATTTTGCACCGAAAAGGTCAATCGGAGACAGAAATATATACCCCGACGGGCATGTCAATTGCACTAAATTAAAAATTAAGGATTTAATGATATTTGAGATGGCACTGTGGAAAGGAATTAAGCCGGACATTTTTATCTTTTATTAATTTCGGTTCCATTTTACTTTAAAACTCTCAACTCGAAAATTTGCATCGACAAATACATTTATCGTTTCTGCCTAGTCGGTATTTTAGAAAAACCATTTAAATATTAGATTTTGCCCTTTATAGACTTTGCCTTCAAGTTACCCTCGGCCCCTTTATCATTTAATAATGTCTACTTACTCAATATATGATTAGTTAATGTTTTATCTTCTAAGAGCTTTATTAAATTTTTACGTAGTTATAACTGCTTTAGTGTATTATTTTTCATTTCTTTTTATTACCTTGTGCTATTCATTATTATTGGGTTACAATTCTATTTTTTTCTGATCTATTGTAGTAATGTCGGACCCTATTGATCTATTTTTTCAGATATTTAAATCCAGCACGCCATAGTTGGTCGCGCTGTTCATTAAACTTCCCTTATTAATTTTAAAACTCTCCCAACATAAAAATTAATTGAGCACACAATGAAAAAAATGTTCAGCACCAAAACAAACAATCTTAATTGACAAAGTATCAAAAAATACGCCTGTGAGAGATTTGTCGCAGAAATAAAATTATCTATCTAGATGTGTTGAGACATAAAATCAATTTTTATAACTCGTAAAAAGTAATATGTGAAGAAAAGTCCCTCTAAGGTGGAAGAAGGAGCAGTAGTAAGTTACAGGATGAATGGAGAAATATAAGTAAAAGCTTGTCAATTATACAGCTAAGCCTACTAAAAGACCCAGAAGCTGTATTTATGACTTAATGTATCTCAATTTTTCGATATTGAGCCATCCATTTTTCAATGATAAATGGATATATGGAATAGTGCTTTTCCTCCTCTGCTTTTACATTAATTTGCTATATTACCTTTTACTCTACAAAACATATGTTTAGATTCTAGATTTTCTTTAACATAAATCTACTATTTGCTATATATATGTCACAACAACTTTATGAACACGAGCCGATGTGTTCATAGTTTCCATTATGTGCGCCGAACTAACTAGGCTGTCTAGTTAACATGTAAAGGGCCTAAACAGATCTTATTGTTAGAGGACTAGGCTCGGCTACACGCGCAAGGCAGGTTTACATAAAACTGGAAAAATCTATACTGCATTAGTAGTTACTATTAGACTAGAAATACTATTAATATTTTAAATTACTAACGCACTGCACGGAGCCAAATTAACTAGGCGAAACTAAGATCATAGGATAAAAATTAAAATGAAATGTTTGGTAAGCTAGACTAAATAGGACGAGATAAGATGCAAAATCAGAAAAGACCGGATGAGACAAGGGGTCGGAAACCTTTAGAAACGAGAGTGCCTAACTTTTGCACTAGAAACTATTTGCAAACTTATTGAATAGTCAAATCAAATCTTTATTGGTCCAAACAAACATGTAAAGTAAACAATACATATAGGACACGTCATTCATATAATCATTTATGTTATAGTAACATTTATGTATTAGGAAATGCTTTAGCTCGTGTCTGATGGATTTGTAGTAGCTTTCCTCCCTTAAAGTTGCAAAAGTTGGAAAGTTGGAAAAAAGTTTGAAAGCAGGAACCTTGTTGTATATTTGGATACCAAATTTGTATGGTGCTTTGCTACATATAGATAAGTTGGACATTGGCGTGTGTAATTTATTGTTTTGTCTTATTGCATGTTCGTGATGATCCTTATTCTTCGTAAATTTGTGTTTATTCCTGTATATAGCAAACCACTTCCCAAATATAAATACAGGGTACTGTTAATAGGTTAAGAGCGATGAAATATGTTTTGCAATATGTTGAGGGATCCATGCTCACGATTCCTCTCACTATTGCTTTTTGGGCCTTAAATACCCGCGTTATTCTCCAGGAGGATTCCCATACTATTACAGCATACAATATTGCCGATTGTGCCTCTGCATTGAATATATTCAAAAGAACCTCGTTGTCGATGTATTTTCGTATGCCCCGCAGGAGAAATGCTTTTTTATTTAATTTCCTAATTAAGTTATCGGCATGTGTATTCCATTTCAATTTTTCTTCGATGTGAAGATCTAGGAATTTTGTAGATTTTTGCCTTTTCAATCAGCAATTGAAATTTTGTTATATCTTTGTTACATGCCTCTTGGGCGTCTTCCGACATCTGACCAATCGGGAGTAGATCCCATTCCATTATTTCAGGCACGACTCTAGGTTTCTATACGTTATTTGACTTTTTTTTTACTTTTTTGTGCTTGCTCGCACGAATATGTCGACCCGAAGATCACAACCTGACTGTAGCACTCTTGGAAGACATTTCATGCACCGATTGGCGGCTTTTATTTTAGAGCTGTCCACTTGTGATGCGCTACGCACAAGTATTTCTGGACGTGGAACTCCTCTAATTTGGTCTTGATTTCTGTGAACTTGCCACTCCACAAGTCTTTACATTTCAGATGCAGAAATTGCATGTGAAGACAGCCAACTTCAATTAAAAATGATTCAATGTTGATCTCATTTGTAATTGTGTTAATTTAAACGCAAGAGTACTTTCGTTTGTTTTGAATTGCTCGAATTTCTTAACAAATCCATCTATCATTTTTATATAGCTACACTGAAGTAATACGTGTAAATAGTTGCACTGGATTATCGCGATATTGCGTTATTATGTCTTCAACAAGAAGATGTAATTTTTTTACGAAACATACCATTTATTCCAGCAAGGCATAGGCTGGGTTTCACTTTTATTTCAGTTTTAGATTTCGCTCATTTAATTTTATAGTGATATCTATATTTATCTACTAGTTGAATTTTTGCAACCATTTTTCTTCTTCCAATTAGGGATGGTCAGTGCCTTTTTTATTGAGGAATGTCTTTATTTCACTCAAGCATAAAGCAAAACATTTCAATATGTTACCTCTAGAAAGCCTTCGCACTTGTGCAGAATTATGGTCTTCAGTAGCTTTTTCCTTGCGTCACCGGCTGAATATTTACCTTTCTTTTATATGGCATCTCCTTTCAGTAGGTTTGCATCGCTTTCTTCACCTTGGAAGCGGCAGCTCGGAATAACTCTTGGGATGTAGTATCATATTACTCTCTCAGGTTACGCAGCCATGAGCATCTGCGTCTACTGATGTTCCGTTTGCCTATTACTTTGCCCTGTATTATCAGTTGAAGCAACTCACATTTTTCTACTCTGGATATATGGCCTAGATATTGTAGCTTTCTTTCTTTTTATTATTATTTTTATTGTTTGTATGATTTCACGTTGTTTGTTCATATTACGTTCCATTACTCTAATATTCGTAACTTTGTCCGTCCATGCTATTTTAATCATTCGTCTATAACACCACATGTCAAAGGTTTCTAGCTTTTTTATTCCTGTTTGATTAAAGTCCATGCTTCCATTTCGTTTAGTAGAATAGAAAACACGTAGCCTCTTAGCATTCTTGTTCGCAAATCAAGTTTTAGTTGTCTATCACAAAGAAACACACGCATTTTAAGAAATGTGCTTCTGGCCATTTTAATTCTGGTTTTAATTTCTAGGGTTTGGTCTATTGTATTGGTTATCCATATACCAATGATAGATGACGCGTATAGAATTTTTTCTATACGCGTGTTGTCACGCGTATAAGTCGTGATATTGTGTTCAGCTTTTTGTTAGGACCATGTACTTCGTCTTTTTTAGATTCATCATGAGACCGTATTGTATACCGACGTCGTTTAGCTTGTTTGTTAAATTCTGGAGGTCTGCAAGATAATAGCAGTATCATCGGCATACCTCAAGTTGTTAACCGTCTGACCATTCATTGTGATTCCTGTGTGTTCCTCACTTAGCGCCTCTCTGAATATCTCTTCATAGTATAGATTAAACAGCATTGGGGACAGTGTAAAACCCTGTCATACTTCTTTTAGTATATGTATTTCGTCAGATTCGTAGTTGTTCACTTTTATCGTCGCTGTTTGGTTCAAGTAAAGTGATTCATTAATCTGAATGTCTCACGAGTCTATGTTTCGTTGTTTCAGTAGATCTACTAGAATATCATGTCGTACTTTATCAAAGGGCTTTTCATACTCTATGAAGCATACGTGTATATCTAGGTTCATGTCTAAACATCTCTGCGTTAATATATTAAAACTGAATAATGCCTCCCTTGTACAAAAACTATTCCTGAAACCAAATTGTTGTATAGTCTCCTGTGAATAACTTTGAGAAATGCTTTTAGTATATGACTCATTGGACTAACAGTCCTGTAGTCACTACATTCTCTGGCATTTGGTTTCTTTGGTCAAGTTGTAAAGGTAGATTTTAGCCATGGTTTAGGTATCAGTCCGGTTCTGTATATTGTATTAAACAGATCTACCATAATATTGAGCTGATACTCATTTATTAGTTTTAAGAGTTCGCTTGGTATTTCGTCTGGTGTCACTGCTTTTCAGCTTTGTAATGTCTTTATGGCATAGACAACTTCTTTTAATGTGTTTGGTCCTCCTGTCCATATTATGTTTGGTTCTAGTACTTCTTGTTCATGAAAGAGTTCTTCTATATATTATTTCCACCTTATTAGTTTTAGTGTTGGTTCTACTATGATCTTCCCTTTTTTATTTTTTATAATACTGGTTTGCCATTTTCGTTATGTCCCTGTTAAATCCTTGATTTCTTTATGTACATTTATATTATATTTTGATTGTAGCTCTTCCATATATTCACATTTTGTTCTTCTCCTTTGCTTTGCTTCTTCTCGGATTTTGCTTTTTATGTTTCTTTGCACATCTTTATATTTTTTGGATTGGTTTTGTTTTTCCTTCGTTCTTCCACAAGGAGGAGGATTTCTTGTGTTATCCATTTTGGTTTAGATTTTGTGTTGTCTGGTGTTAATTGATGTTTACTTCCGTCTATTAGTGCTGTTGTTATATTATACCATTTCTTTTCTTATCTTTATCTGGGATTGTATGAGGTTATCACTGGGGTTTCTTATTGCTTTCTCTAATGTAATATTGAATAGCATAGGTGCAAGTCCATCTCCCTGCCGCACCCCTTTAGTGGTTGAGAATCTGTCTGTCATTTGGTCTTGTATTCTCACTACAGCCTTTGAGTCCATCATTGTTGTTCTAGTTAATCTTACTAACTTGCTTGGTATGCCAAAAGCTTCCATTATATCATATAGCCTGTTTCTGCCTAAACTGTCGTAGGCTTGTATACAGAGCAGTGATATTCCTCTGTAGTTGTTACAGTTATGTTTGTCACCTTTTTGTAGGTTGACATCGCCTTGTTCCATTCTTCTGGGATTCTTTCTTCTTTCCATATCTTAGTGATCAGTTTGTGTATTTGTTTGGCTAGTGTTTTCCCCTCCTTTTCTTATTAATTCTGCCGGGATATTATCTATCCCAGGTGCCTTGTCGTTGTTTAGCTGTCGTATGGTTTTAACTATTTCTTCGTAAGTGGGGTCTGTTATTAGAGATTGTGCCATTAGTCTTTCTTTCTTTTCGTAGTTGTCATTTTCTCTCTCTGGTTGATTTATTAGGTTCGCATAATGTTGACGCCATATGTCCAAAACTTCTTTTGTTTCTACTATGCATTTTCCTTCTTTGTTTTTACAAATAGGTTTTTTTTCAAAAGCGTTTACTTTCCTTCTATGTGATTCTTCCAGTGCTTGTATTTGGGAATCCAGCACTACTCTCTTCTTTCTTTATATCAGTTTCTTGGTGTTCCTTCTAAGTTCTTCGTATTCTTCTCTTCTATTTCTTGTTGGCTTTTGGATAAGTTTACTTCTGGACTCATTTCTTTTCTCTCCTGCTTATCTGCATTCCTCATTCTACCATGCTACCTTTGACTTTTCGTTCTATTCTCAACTCCTGCTTCTGCTGTTTTTGGGATACCTTCTCTAATTGTTTTCCACCTTTGTTCTACTGTTATATTGATTTCAGCCGTCTCTATCTCTGTCACACGTTCCTTGATCCTTTGCTTGGTATCTCTCTTTCACTTTCTCGTCTTTCAATTTATCCCTGTCGAAAGATCTTGTTCTTTTCGAGGGTATTGTTTTTGCCTTGTCGATTTTTTTCCTTTGTATTGCCTTGACTAGCATGTGATCGGACTCTGATATTGTTCCTCTTATTGTTCTAATGTCTAATATATTTTAGCTATGTCTGCCTGTCACTAGAATGTGGTCGATTTGGTTGTTGGTTCGCCCATCCGGCGATATCCATGTTCCTTTATTGATTTGTTTGTGAGGGAACATCGTGCTTTCAATTATCATTTCTTTTGCAGTGGCAAACTCGATAAGTCTCTTCTTATTCCCCATTGTCGAAGGACCGTTCATGGAGACTATGTTGTCCTATGATGGAATTGTATATTGTTCCTTGCCTATCTTAGCGTTCAGGTCTCCCATTATTATTTTGGTATCGTTGCTCGGTGTTCCATCCAATTCACTTTCTAGTTTTGTGTAGAATTTTTCTTTCGTTAGGTCATCCTTTTCTTCGGTTGGTACGTGTACCGAGAATACTGATAAGTTAAATAATTTCACTTTGTTAATAATTGCATCAAGTTTTTCTGCTGCTATCTTGTTATTCTTTATTTTAAATTTTAGTTGTTTTAATTTGATGTGAAATCGGGCAACTACTGGGTTGTGGTCTGAACCATTTCGGAATCTCTTTTTTATGAGTTTATAATCAATTTGGTTTTTTACTTCTTGGACTTGGTCTTTTCTTCATTGTCATGTGAGGATTTCCATGTATATAGTCTTCTTTTATGAAGCTTGTAATAGGTAGTAGTTATTACTAGATTCTATGATTGGCAGAATTCTGTTAATCTGTCGCCTCTTTCATTTCTCTCTCCAAGTCCATATCTACACACAATATCCTCTATTGCTCCTTCGCCCATCTTCACATTAAAATCCCCCATGACGATAGTAACATCTTGTTCTTTGGTGCTTTCGAGCACCGTGTATAGTTTCGCATAAAACTGTTTGATTTTGTAATGAGATTTATCCGATGTTGGTGCATAAATCAGTATGGTATTGATGTTTCTATTATGCGAAAGCATCTGTATCGACATACTCTGTCTGAGTAGGGGATAAAACTGGTTATTGATTTTTGTATATTTTTACCCACCATGATAGCAACTCCGTATTTATTAAATTTATCGGTACTTCCTAAGAAATACATAGCAGATTCGTCTGTGTGATGGATTCCAGTTCCTGGCCATCTGACTCTTCAATTGACTCGTCACTTTTTCCGAGTATATTCAGTTTCAATATTTGCATCTCCTCTGTTACATTATTAATTTTGCCTGCTTTAAAGAGGCTTCTAACATTCCATGTAATTATTTTCATGGCTTTTTTCAAAACTGTCCCCAACATCCCCCGCCCCGCAGGAGATCCGAAAGGAGAACTTTTTACTCCGGTATATTTCTTATTCTTGATATTAACCATGATGATGATTTTACTAGGGATATCCAAAGGGAGCTTTACTGCAGTGGTTTCCCGTTGCGTTCTGCATCTTCATGTCGTTGATTATTTCTTGATTCATCATCCGCCTTTAAGGATGTCTCATCCCAAGGACAAGAGGGTACCCTTTCTCATGTTAGCTCATCCACCCGGAGCTGTTGGGCAACAAGAAGTATCTGCTTATTAGGGCATTCGGTCGACAGAGCATCGTTAGTTCTTTAGCAGGGTGTACTACGTGCAAGTGAAGTTGTCGTTTGGGTTGGATTTTAGTGCCATCACCCCTTTCACCCCTATTTTACCAGCGAACTGCATATATATTTTGTAGTGAAGTGTCTCTATATTGTTGACTTCTTATTGTGTACGAGGTTTTCTTGGCAAAAGAGACAAGAAGTCAATCTGTGTTGCATATGAACGCTAACGAGTCCGTTCAAACCTGATTGAATTCTCAATTTTCTTCTTCGAAAAACGATGCGCAATGAAATGCGGATATGACTTCTTACAGTTTTGATATGTGGCAGACAATGTGAAGAAAAGTAGCAGGTGCAATAAACTAAACTAGTTTCATATTATCTATTGCACGATTTTAAGAGTTTCGATAATAAAATAATTAATTTTTGCCTATGGAACTGGAGTGCCGCCATTTTACATCGAAAGACCTGCACGCGGCTCGCGCAGGTTGCCAGGTTGCCTCTGGACTAGACCACCCAAGACCAGACAAAATAATATAAGGCCAGAGGTGACATGTCTTTTTAAATCAAATGTAATGTTGTTTAGTCGAATATATTCTTGTTGAATATGATTTTTGTTGTTTTACTAATTATTTATAACGTCCGATTTCCATTTTAAAGAGTCCCAAAAGTCTTGGAATCCACTCTTGCCATGAATTTGAAGAAGCAGGTCATTTTTTTATTTGATTTTTTGACACATAAAATTAAACAAATTATCAAATGTTATTTTTAAGTAGCTGTCAGTGGTCTTGAGGTAATGTCGCATTGTTTTCAGGGTTAACACTGCAGTACTCGCGCGGCAAATAGTTACGTGAGAGGTCGCTTGGGATACATACGTATCCCACCCGTAAAACACGTTAAATTAACTAAAAAAACAAGAATTTATTTAAACATATATTGCATATCAGCAGACGTATTGGATAAATGGCATGGGCCTTAAGGTTGAGTTCCAGCATATATTTCTAGATTCAAAGTAAACATATTATTTGAATCTACTAGAGATTATTTTCAGGCCATATTTGCTAGCTTTGAGGGAATATATTGTCGAAATGGAAAGCGGCCTCTAAATGCCACTAGCTCTTCATCAATTGTTAAGTTTGCCTCAGGAACAACTGATTTCTGACAATTTTCTAGGAACATATCAATAATTTCTCTTATTGCTGCCTAAACCTAACATAACTTGTCGGTTTCTCTTTGTTGTAGACAAGTATTTATATCGTCAAATCGTAGGCAAAGAAGAAGTAGGCTAAATCGTTTGTATGACATTGTGCAATAAATGGCATCCATTCCTGCACCATTTAATCTCCAGAAATCTTTTATGATTTATCTGCCTGATTTAGACATACCAATAAGATGCAGTAATCCTAATAATAGAATCGAAAGTAGGAGATTATCACTATAATATCTTCAAATCTGTCAGTAGCTGGAATTAGACAGATATCTTCTGTTACTCTTTGGCACACCCCGCTGAAGGTGCGTGGTGTGTAAATATTTTGTGGTAATGCCAAAGAGTAACAGAAGATATCCTTGTAATTCCAGCTACTGACAGATTTGAAGATATCGTAGTGTTAATCTCCTACTTTCAATTCCATTATTAATTTGGTTCAAACCAAGACATCTCATTTTAATCATAATAATGCTCTTATTTAACAAATATTAGTTGGTCTACTATCCCTTCCTCGTTTGTAGTTTGATTTTAGACTATTCAGATAAATATTCGTCGAATTAGTTATAGTTTCTATAATTCGGTCATTCAGAAAAATTTGCAAGGATTCTAGAAAAGTATTAGCATTAGCTGCGTTATTTATTGCTCCCGGCCATTTTTTTTCACTGTGTAGTGCGATCTTTGCCTACCTACTGTCGCCCTCGTCTTCATTAGGATCTGCTTCACCTAGCATGTCTTCCTCTTCTAATTGGTTGTACCACTCAAGCCATTTAGCTGGATCACGGCTGGAATCACGGAACTATAAGCGCTTATTTTTATAATAAAAAAGTAAAATAAGACACAAAACGTCAGCGGTCGCGCGGGATACACATGTATGCCAGAGGTTAGAGATGGTCGTTAAAAAAAAAGTAATGCAAATAAATGCCGCGGCACACTACTAGAGCTACAGACACACTGTCTAGTAAGCTTGTCAAAAGGTTCGTCAGCGAAGAAAAAATAAATTACTGCGCAAAACCATTTTTAATGAGCGTGGGATTCGTGTGTATCCCACGCGAATACTGCAATGTTAAATTCAACAATTTCATTTTTTTATAAATAAATTAAACCCTTTCTCATAAATTTAACACTGATTTATTTTATATTGTTGTTGATTATAAAATTATCAAAGAAGAACAAAAAACAGATGTTAAATGTGTTGTCCATTTTCATGAATACACAAATTAATTCGACGTTTTATGTTATTTCGACCGGTCTTACTTAATTTATTTGATTTAAAAATGTTTACAAAAGAGCAGAAAACTTTTATTGTCGAAAGTTATTTTCGTAATGGTAGACGCCTGTAAAATGATGAATGGGAATGCAGTATCGACCCGTGCATTGAAGAATTTAGGCAATATTTTCCTATGGCTGTATCTAATAGGATTCGGTTTAGAAGGCAGGTATTACGATCAGTTGTTTGCTTTCGAAGTACTGGTAATATTAACAACAAACAAAGAAGTGAAAGGCCTCGTATTAATAAGGAGAATATTATAAACAACATCAAAAATGTAGTCCAAGACGAACCTACCACTTGAATTAGGAGACTAGCTCAACAGTTTTTAAGTCGTTAACAGAATTTAAGTCGTACTACCACTCACAGGATTATTCGTCAAGATCTTCACATGAAACCATATAAGTTGCAAATCTACCAAGAATTTTTACCACTCGATTATAATAAAAGTCGGGGGTTCAATGAAAATATGAACGACGAAGTGTTAAATTTAACATTTTTCACTGATGAAGCCTAGTTTCATCAAAACGGAAACATTAATACCCAAAACATGCGCATGTGGAGTGTTGTCAACCCACATTTTTTTAGAGAGACCCAACTGTATCCAATCAAAGCTGGTGTGTGGATAGCAATGTCAAGTCGAAGAATTATCGGTCCAATATTTTTCGATGGTAATTTAAACGCTGCCACTTATAGAGCCACTATTTTGCAACAATTTATTAACGAACTTCATGATGATGAACTCTAAAATGACTTCTTCCAATAAGATTCTGCTAGTATATCTGCTATATCTGCTATAGATTCTCCTATAGACCGCACATTGCCGGTGAAACATTAAATTATCTTCAGGAATTCTTCGACAGGCTAATAAGCAAAGACCGATTTCCACTACGTTCTTGTGATCTAATTCCTCTGGACTTTTTACTTTTTCCATATTTAAAAAATTTAGTATTCAGCAGTCCAGTGCATACAGTAGAAGATCTGCGAAACAATGTAATAAGAAAATGTGAAGAGATACACAACACAGTATTATAAAATGTGTTCGATAACATAAAACGGCGAATTAATTTGTGAACTCGTGAAAATGGACAACACACTATACATCTGTTGTAATGTTTGTTCTTCTTTGTTAATTTTATAATTCACAACACTATAAAATAAATCAGTTTTAAATTTATGAGAAGACCTTTTATATATAACTAATGAAATCGCTAAAATTATCACTTTAAACAAGGCGACATAACCTCAGGACCACTGACAGCTACTTAAAATTGATATTTGATAATTTGTTTAATTTTATGTGTGGAATTAAGAAATGGCCTATTTCTTCAAATTCATGGCAAAAGTTGATTCCAAGACTTTTGGAACTAACGTTAATTTTGTATTATTTATCTATTCATATTTAATTGAAAGATTCAAATTTCGATTTCAAATGTTGCTTTGATGTAGCATTTCATAATATTTAGGAAATAAGTGACATTTATTTGAATAAAAGTGGAGATAAAAATAAAATATTTTATTTAAATTGTGTTTGCATAAGATGGATATTTTTTTTTTGCGATAAAAATATTTGAATTGAACATTTGCGAAAATGTTATAGAATAATTGCGCCACGTACGATCATATACTTTTATATCCGCCGACAATTCTGGATAAGGGTAAGATTTGCCTATGTACGTTATTTACAGTCCATCCCATTTTTCCCACCCTCTTCGGGCTCTTTATCCTCCACAGCCTTTGGTATAAGACTAAATTGTCTTAGGACAAAGATCAATTTTCTGTTATTACCGAACGTGATTTCTGTGACGTGTAAATATAAATATTTTTATTTGGAAAAGCGGTTTAATTTTACCAAGTGTCGCATAATGACGGTTTCTGCATAATTTATTTTTTGCAAAATGTACATATTTACAATTAAATTACTGTATGCGAAGCGGGAAGAACACTTTGCATTAAAACAGTTTAATTAGATTTGTGCGTTTGTTATTTTAAAATGTATTTTAGGGAGTGTTTTAGAAATTAGCAGGAAAGTTCGTTTAGATCTCTCTCACTCCGGATTAATTTAACTGGAGAGTATAATACAGCTGTAATTATGCTCAAACATCCTGCTCTACTGCCAGGGATATGAATAAATACCTTAACTATTCATATGCTAGTACTAAATTTTTTAAACAAAACAAAACTTTCTTTCAATATAAGCTCGCATGTAAAGAAAATATGATAGGCAGGAATGAACAAACTGAATACATTGTTAAACTCCGAACAACATTATATTTCTAGCCCTCAGTCAATTCGCGCGAAGTTTGTTAATCGGAAAAATGTAATAAAATGCACTAATTCTAATCGTGTTTCTTTTTCTTGTTATTATTTGATTTAATACGCTAACATTAATTGGTAGATATACCAAAGATATATGATACACATGTAACTAGGAGAGGCAAATATTACCATCTCATTTTATTAACTTCAATTTTGAATGAAAAACTGCGATTTTAAAATTAGTTAATTTTATAATTACCAAAGCAAGATTTAAGCTTATTGAAGTATATCCCCCAATTTTTGTACGTAGGAAGGGATTTGTCACCAACATTTAGTTACGAACATCTAAAGAGGAAAAATAATGATAAATTTTATCTCTAAATATATGCGATTAGTATATACAATTCTACCCTCATCAACTATGCTACCTTTAGCAACTATTCCATTTTTGTCAACTATTCCATCTACAACAACTATTCTATCTCAAAAATGTTATCTACATCTACTAGTATTATTACTAATATAATACAAATACTGATGATGTAATATATAGTTCAGTTTTTATAATTCATAATGGTGTCTAAATAAAACATTCTTTTAAATTTTATTTAAAATTAGCTGATTTTTTCAGCTGACTTGTGATTAATAAACTGAAATAAATTTTGATAACAAATCTAGTCAAATTCTACAATCCATCAATATTTACGCAATATCTATCTTAACATTTTAATTAAGCGTGCTTCTACCTGGAAAATAATTTGTTCTTTTTGTGTAAATGATTAAAGATTTACAGGAAGTTTGTCCGTCATGAAATGAAATATTATTTTAGCCTGAATTAACGATGATTTTAGTTTGCCCAAGACGTCCGTATTATTCCGAAAAGTAAGTTTGCTCGTAATTAGCTGCTGGTTGATAATGTTAATATTCGAGATATATGCCAGAATATTTTAATTTGAATATTAATAAGAACATTGTATTTAATGATTAAAGCATTTAAAATTTTCGTTATAAATCCATACAAATAAATCTTCAAATTAGTAAAATCTTTTCAAATTTAATTTGTTATGTATTAAAGTAATATTGAAATAATATCTAGAAATCTGTTTTGAAAAGTAATGACTTACTATTGAATTATAGGTTTTTTGGTCTCCACTCTCGATAATTTGAAAACTTTCACGCAAATACATTCATATTTCCTAATATAGAATAATACGTTATCAAACGAAATTACAATATCATTCGCAATATATAAAACTGGTAAAAAAGGATTTTTTCTACCTTCATTAATATAAATTAAATATTATATTTTTCCTTTACTAATTATTTTCATAATAAGAAGAGATATTGTGAAAGAAGATAAATATAGATTGTTGTGCAGAATTAAAAACTTAATAAATAACGTAGAGAATATATGCTTTTTAATTTATATTGACTTACTAAATATCGCTGAAGCCTGGTAACACAAATAATATTACAAAAGTCTATCTACCACAAGGTATTTTTTCAAATTTATAAAAATCTTAAACAAGATATTTAGCTGTTAATTTGGTACATTTAGTACATTTCGCAATTATTTGAATTTTAAGATGAACTTTATATCGTCGGTCTAATTTTAGAACCTCGTAAGTCAAAATTGTGTGAAATTAAGATTTAAGCTATAGTGCTTTACGATTTTATTACCTACATTTCTGTAAAACCTCGTAAGTCTTTAATATACTTGGCGCCATGTATTGAGATATAGGTAGATATTAAGTCTTCATTTTATGGCAACACTGTTCACTTTCTCATATTAACAATTACGCCCTCAGCTCCCAAACATGGTGAAATCATTTTACCAACACTCACCTAGTCACCGTAGCGCACTCCTCCGCCACGTCCCGATAATTCTATGGCTTTCATAGCCACGTTAAATTGCCATGGCTGGGCTTCCAAGAAAAACCTAATACAAGACGTAGTTGACACCGAAAACATCGTTATCCTAGACTTCATGATATATGCTACGACAGAACTTGAATAGAACACAAGACAGATCATCTATATGCCTAGACAGGCTAAATCTTCATTTTATGGCAACACTGTTCACTTTCTCACATTACCAATTGCGCCCTTAGCTCCCAAACATATTGAAATCAGTGTATCCACACTCACCTAGTCACCGTAGCTCACTCCTTCACCTTCTTCTTAGAGTGCCTATCCGTTCTGGATGTTCGCTATCATGTTGGCTATTCGAACTTTGTTAACAGCAGTGCGGAAAAGGTGAGTGCTTGATTGGTTGAACCACGTTCTTAAATTTTTCAACCCCGATATTCTCCTTCAGCCCACTCCTCTAGCTCCATATACCTTGCCTTGGAGGATCTTCTGCAAAAGGACATATCGGCTCTCGTTACGCATTATATGTCCCAGATATTGTAGCTTTCGAGTCTTAACTGTATTCAGGACTTCTTTTTCCTTTCCCATCCTTCTCAGCATCTCCGTACTGGTTATTCTCTCTGTTCAAGTTATTCGTTGGATTCTTCGGTACAGCCACATTTCAAATGCCTCAAGTTTTTTGGAGGAGGCCACTGTAAGAGTGCACGATTAGACCACATAAAAAAGGGTCGAACATGTAGCATCGCAGTAGGCGAAGTTTCGTTTCGTTTCCTGATAAATGTCGTTCTGGCTTTTTCAATACGAATTCTGATTTCCACAGAATGGTCAAAGTTATCATTTATGTTCTTGCCCAAGTATGTGAATTTCTTGAGTTTTCCTAAAGCAGTTCCGTGTACCAATAAAATACCGCGGGTGTTTTGGTCTTTACTGATTATCATGAACATTGTCTTGTTGGTGTTTATTTCCAAACCATATTGTCGACTGTATGATGTAATAGCCATGCTAAATAGCCACGGCTGGGCTCCCAAGAAAAACCTAATACAACACCTAGTTGACACCAAAAACATCCTTATCCTAGGCCTACCAGAAACAATTTTCCAAACCAATTCTAAACCCGACTTATAAAACTACACCTTCGTCCGAAAGGACAAAACAAACCGAGGTGGTGGTGTGGCAATCACCCGCCACAACTCTATATCAGCCCGAACAGTGACGCTCCCTCCCAATCTGCAAGATGTTGAAGCTGTTGGAATAGCTGTAAACTACAAAAACACGTCTATCAAGGCAGAGACACACTGGTCCCACGTACGCAACGTATGCAACGCATTTCGATATCTGGATACTTGATTTTAGATGAAAAACTATGCCATAGAAACAATCTTATCGTATGCAACGCAATCACACGCCTCACACACAAAGTCGATTTGGGATGTCCAGATCGGCGTTTGAAGGTGGAGGGGATGTTCGTACGCTACCCATGCATGTGATCAGTGTGTTTCTAGAACTTATGCGTAACACGTCATAAACAAATAGACCTTTGATGCAAGCGTTCTCCTCAAACTGTATTTTAGACATGCGAAATTATATAAAGAATCGTTCTTCATCAGATTCCAGTTTCTGCATTAATGTATGGTAATCTCCCACTTTTTCTTTTTGTTTACTTATCTCATGAACCTAATATCTTCTCTTCTTAACTTTAGTTTTTATTTTTGTGGCGCGGAAATATTCATTAAAAAGTAGTAAACTCAATAAATCATCCTCAAACTTGCTATCAAAATCAGAAAACATGACTTATAGACGCACTAGTTCAGCTTCTGAGAAATTATAACAGCATCCGATGCAAAATTTAGATTGCATACGTGGGACGAGTGTGCATACCAATTCTCCCACGTTGCATCGCATACGTTGCGTACGTGGACTAGTGTGTCACTACCTTTAACGTCATCCTCTATGTTTCACCCCCACAAGACACCACTGCCGGCCTCTTTGATCATTTTAGCTCCCTCGACAAATGTATAATATTGGCCAACTTAAACGCCCAAAATATAACATCTTGCTATCAACCACAATGGCCGAAAACAAGTTCCGTTTCTAGTCTCTCATCCCTTTGTCCGCCTAAAATGTACGGACTATACATTTTTTCAGCCCTATTGGAAACTAAATACTTGACCACATAATAACCTCAGACAACCTTGTAGACCTTCTGTCCCCTTCGGCCTTCATCGGCCCATCCGTTACTAGAGACCACTTGCTTTTAATCGCTGAAACAGAATTCCTGACCCTGCCACCAACGACAAAAACAATCCGCTCCTGGAAAGAAAAACTCCGAGTTTCAAGCTTTTGACGATAATCTTTCCCCCGCCCTCGCCAATCCTGCAGTAATCATCACATAATTACAAGTATATCATAGAAAGATTCAGGAGCACTCTCCAACTGCAAATTGACACATGCGTGCCAGTCCGTACCCTCTCAACGATTCGTCCTGCTAAACGCCTGTTGTAAAAACTTAATAAAGCCGGAACACAGCCTGTATATATAAATATATTCAACTTTCCGGAGCTCTTTAATATTATTGAGTCTTTATGGGACTACCAAAACAAATCTCCTGTAAAATTTTCCATTTTCCTCCTGTTTTAAGTTTCCAAGTTCTTTTCTAGCTCTCCGTCCATTTTCGTGACACTCAACGGGAACCAGGAAAATAACATTTTTTTAACATTTAACATGTTTTTTTGTCAGCAAATAACACGTTTTTAAGATCTTATCTTTCTATTAACATAAGTGAATCATATCATAAATGTATTCAACCTTTCCAGAGCTCTATAATATTGTTAAGTATTTTGAGGACTAACAAATCGGTTTTATGGTTTATGGTTTTACCAATAGTATGTCTGTTGTGTTGGAAAAAAGTTCAAATAGAAAATAAAATATTTTGTCATTCAGTGAGGACTACTAACTTTATTCCTTCAGTATCCTTTTTGTTTTCTTATTTAATTTGTTATGAGACATACCGATTTATTTTTAGAAAAATAAAATAATTATTTTGTTTCTGGAGTTTTAGTTCTCGTCTAAATAATCCAACAAATTTTATATAATAAAAAGAAAAACACTTTCGAAAGTATTTAACTTGTTTTAAATGTATAACACCGAAAGTTTGGTGTAATCTAAATATGAAACTGATGAATCTGAGGATATCGCAAAACTTTTAGATTCATTATTTATATTTTATACATTTCTATCTAAATTTACATATATAACTAAATTAAAGTTTTTCTTAGGAGAACAATATATTTTTACCATTACTTGTAACATATAAAATTTGTAAGCAAGTGTGAGTATGTGAGTTCAATACGAAGGACTAGCAATAAGAGTGCATATTGCGATTTCTATCGGAGCAGAGAGAGCGTAGAAATGGTCATTTCTATTCAAAAAATCGTTCCGTCTCTTTTGGAATGCGATGCATTCGCCGCTCTCTTTATCGTTTGTCTTTATTGAATTCGGAATATAAGCGAAGCAATAAACCGGTCGTCAGAATCTCCATGCGACCTATAGTTTATAAACGAACCCATCTTGCAGTTATTCCATCCAATGCCTATATAGAACCTATTACATAAATACAAGAACTACCTGAATTTTTAAGTTATTTCTATTCTGTATTATGTTTTCTAGTTTTATTCGTTTGCTATAGTATATTTCGTGAATAATTTTCCAACCAAATAATGTATCATAAACATTATAAAAATTATAGAAAACAAGAAAAACGTCAACAAAAAATGCAAAAAAGTTATATTTTTATTATTATTTAATAAATCGTTTGCAGTTCTAGTGAAGCAAAGCACTTGAAACTTTTGTTTTGTTTCGTCCATTTACCAGCTCGTGCCTACCTAAGACTTTTTCTTTGGGTGCCTTCTCTCTACGGAGTTTGGCTATCATCAGGGCAGTACGTATTTGGGATGTTGTGGCTCTCAATAAGTCCATTGAACTACATTTAAACCAGTCTCGTATGTTTTTCAACCAGGATATTCGTCTTATTCCTATTGATCTTTTCACGCTTATTTTGCCCTGTATTATCAGCCTCAATATTTCATATTTTTGGCCTCCATAATCTGTCCTAGGTACTATAGTTTTCTTTTCTGGATTGTGAACGTTAGTAGTGTTTCTTTTCCCATTCGGTTTAATACTTATATATTCGTTATCTTATCGGTCCACGGGATCTTCAACATTCGTTGATATACCCAGAGATCAAATGCTTCAATTTTCTTCATATTTTCTTTAGTTTTTTCAACGTCCGCGCTTCTGCACCGTATATTAGTAATGGGAATATATAACAGCGCTAGCCTTGTTTTTAATTTTCTATTCACAGTGCCTAGCCTTGTTTTTAGATCTAAGTTCTTGTTTGAATGAAGTGGTCTCATTTTTATACACGTTGTCCTTGAAATCTCTATTCGTCCATTTACTTCCTCACTTTAGTCAATTTCCTCATTTATTATTGTACCTAAGTATTGGGACGTTGCCACTCTTTGAATGGTTCTGTTGTTAATAGTAATTGAAGCGTACAGAGGAAAAACCACGGAAGTTCATTTTTTTTTCAATATTAAACTGGTGTTGCCATTTGTTAGTATTGGAAGAGTACAATAACAATAGAAACACAATTATTGTGTTTCTATTGATATTGTTCTGCTTGCTTATTGCCACATAGTTAGTTTTCTTGTGATTTATTGTACTTCCATATTCGTTCCTGTATCTGTTTATGTGCTCCATGATGGTTTGTAGATCCATCTGGATCGTTGTCATAATTACAGTGTCATCTGAATATCTGATATTGTTCATGACTTTTCCATGTATTACCACTTCGGCTGTTGTATTGGCTAGGGCAGGGATGGCGAACCCATCTGAGACGACTGACATTTGTTTAGTGGTAACGTTTATCGTTAATTAAAGTTTTTATATATCTTCTTAAATAAATGTCTTTAGTGTGTTCTAATGTTCTTTGTCTAATAAACATTTAACTTTTATTTATTTCTGGTTCTCGTGTATCAGTTTTGTGTGATTAAGTCTCAAACTAATTGCTTTAAGAGCCAACTGTTGCCATGTGCTGATAAAGTTTATCTATATAAAAAGTGCAACTATCAATAAGTTTCGAATTCAATTTTATTTGTGAGAGTTTGTACGAGATAAGACAGTCGTTGGTGGAGCACATAGTAAAGTCGTTGAATTCAGACCCGAAAGGCTGTGGTTCAAAACCCGGAGTCTGCAACAATGGATTTTAGTTATTTTAGTTTATGCATATAAGATACTCTTGAACATTAAAAAAAAAATTGCGGCCAGTGTTGAGGCATCGGCACCATGAGTTCCAGCACGGAAAATTCAACACTCAAAATATGTGGCAAGTGCAAAAAAACTGTAACATTGGCGTTAATTAAATGTAATAAATGTCCTCTAAACTTCCACCGGGGATGCAATACTAAAAACTAAAAACTAATAGACAGTGATACGGTTATATGTGATAAGCACAAACAGAAGAGCACAGATGATTTCCCTAATGAATTATCCTCTCTTATTATTTTTATCCTCTCTTATTATCATGGAGACTAACAGAGAACTTAAAAGTGAAAACGATACAATAAAGGAAATGATTCAAGAATTTAAGACAATGTTTCAATGAAACAACTTGATTGAGTTTAAGAAAGAACTTTCTCTTGAAATAAATGCTTTGAAATGGAAATAATAGGATTAAGAGAGCTTATCTTAAATCGTTCATCGGCACCTGGTCCTGTAAATATATCTGAAACCATATCTGGGAACCCAGCTCATCCGGATCGACTGCCCTATAACATTAATACAACAGTATCTACTTCAAATACTATGTTGAGGGATATACAAAATCCGAGGATAGTGATGCTATAGAAACAAATCCCAGAAGTACGTCAGCAGCACAAAATATATCAAAATATCCTCCGCATCACAATCGTACAAATCTCTTGTGCTGGGTAGGGGATCATCTAACATAAAGTGAAAAGAAAGTGGTTTCATATCAAAAATGTTTCACCTAGAACAACAGAAAATCATTTGCTTTAATTTATTAAGCAAACCATAAATATAGAGGACTGCAGCTGCAAATTAATCACATCCAACTCTAGCTACTGTTTGTTCAAAATTATAATACAAGAAAAATATTGCGAGAAGTTCCTGAACTCAGATTCGTGCCGGCGCATATCTCAATCAGGGACTATGTTTTCTTGCCAAGGGATACGCAGTATCACTCTGGGAACATTGAAAACCCTAAACAAACTTCAGAAACCCTAAAAAAATCAGATTTGCAGTCCAAGGATAATTTTTTAAAAGAGATTACAGGCCGCATCAGCGATGTCTAGCAGTTGAAACTCCTAGAAAACAACGCGAAATATCTAGAGAAAATGGTATCACAATAGCACAGGTTAACGCCGAATCCATTAGACACAAATATGATCTAGTTCAGTTGTATTTAGAAAGGGAAAATATTGAAGTGTTATTTATATGTGAACACTGGTGCACAGAAGAGAAAATAGACGTTATTAAGTTTGATAATTTTCATCTAGTTGCGAATTTTTGTAGGGTTAAATCTATACATGGCGGAGTTGCATTATATGGTCGACAAGAACTAAAAGCGTCACAACTAAAGCTCTCAAGTTACGCAGTAGAACTGGATAATGACATTTGCGGCATAACCCTAGGCATGTCACCTGCCATCTATCTAATTTGTTTATACAGATCTTCAGGGGGAGATACACAAATGTTGTGATTAACACTTGGCTCCACTGTCCTTTGTCGCTTAGCTGCCATCTTTTTGGCCATTCCTCGATAAGCTGTTCTCTGGCCAGTTGTTTTTTCT
The DNA here is from genome assembly GCA_944588485.1 of Phosphuga atrata. Lineage (NCBI taxonomy): Eukaryota > Metazoa > Arthropoda > Insecta > Coleoptera > Silphidae > Phosphuga > Phosphuga atrata. The sequence goes on along the minus strand of OX155896.1, from coordinate 7,188,650 downwards.
GTTTGCAGTAGTTTGCATTGTGCAGCTTTTTCCGCTCTTTTACGAGCAGGTCTAAGGGGGGTCTTCCCGAGATGACTTGGGCGGCCTCTCCTGAGACCGTCCGATAAGCGCTGCATGTGCGTAGAGCCATTTTCCGCTAAACGGTTGCGAGTTGCTGAAGGTTTCGTTTCTTGTCTAGTTCTTTGACCCATATTGGAGCCCCGTACAAATTGGTACACTGGACTACCGAACTAATTACTTTCCGAGAGCTGCTCTTAGTCCCCCCTACGTTTGGCATGAGCTGCTGAATGCCTGCTAGTGTTCTCATAACCTTTCCTGCCGCTTCGGTAATGTGCGCCATGAAGGATAGCCTTTTATCGATCACTACTTCGAAGTATTTGAGTGTTTCTTTTACTATTGTAATTGCCTCTTCCACTTTAAACTTTACGGGGCTAAGTTGTCTTAGGCCTGTGAGGAGAATAGCCTCGGCTTTTTTCTGGAGCTAGACTTAGGTTCTTCGACTTCTGACCATTCCACGCCTGACCATTTTTGTTGCTTGATTTGCCGTTCGCATTAAGCCTTGCTCAAGTTTTGCTGTGACAACAAGTGCGATATCGTTTGCGAAGCCGATTACGGTGGCCCCCAATTTTTCCTGGTCTCTTAGCAGTATGATGCTTCGACAGCTGAGGTAGCTTCTTAGCATGCGCATTTCTAACGCATTTAACAAAGCATTTCTAACATCAAATGTAAGGAGAGTACACATGCGTCTGGTTCTCTGGGTTCCGCTTTTAGCCATTTCTGCTATCTCCAGGCCAGCGCTTAAGGCATTGATGGTGGATTTACCTTGTCTAAACCCATGTTGGCTTTTGGACAACCTTTTCCGCCTCCCGTCTCTAGCGCTCCCTTTAGCCTTAGTAGCAACAGTTTATCACCTTTTATCTCCTTTTCTAATTTGTGACTGTTTTGCGCGCTTCCATATGACTGCAAAGTTCCCAGCAGTTAACAACCTATTCATTACGTCTAAGACGAATTTAGGTTGATGTGTAGCGGTTAACTTGACAATCTCGGGTGGTATGCCATCGGGACCCGGTGTTCTGCAGTTTCTAATATGTTTACTCGCCAGCGATAGTTCCTCTTCCGTAAAGGGGGGCGTTGTGTAAACTTCAGGTTGTACCCAAGTAGAAGGTGTATGTTTGGGAAATAGTACATCAGCTACTTGACGAACTCCTTCCATGGTCATTTGAAGATCTTGCGTCAGAATTTTCAGGTTTCTTTTTATAATTTGGAACGCGTCTCCCCATGTGTCTTTATTTATTTCGGTGCATAGTTTTTTCCAACGGCATTGCTTTGATTTGTTAATGAGTTGACGTAGCTCCTTTTTTGCTTGCTTGTATTCATGACGTAACAGTTTAATATTTTCTTGCGGTGTTTGTTTTACTCTTTTACGCTGGTATTTTGTCCTGGTAGCGACACATGTAGTTCTCATTTCAGCAATTTCGTCGGTCAACCAGTATACTGACTTAGAACTTTTTGGTCTCTTCTTTCGAAAGGGGGAATCGTACACTTTACTCATCGTTTGAACCAGAGTATCGGAATCTTCTGTGATAATGGTTTCTAGCTTTTTTGTTACACACTGCTTGATTTTTTCTTCCTGCAGGTTTTCCAATATCCAGCCACTTGTTTTTGGGAATGACTTTGACCTTGATCTTGCCTTTTCTCTTGTGTTATAAAAGATGTAACGGTGGTTGCTCAAGGTTTCCTTGTCAAGAACCTTTCAGCCTTGGAACCTGTCGCCAATGGAATTGGTGGAGAAGATGAGGTCTATTATTGAGCGCGCGTTTCCCTTCACAAACGTGTGTGTGCCACCTTTGGTTTGTATGCTCGATATACGATATTTCCTCTACTGTCCATGCTTGGGGATCTCTATTAAGAGGACTTTGCGTTGAAGTCTCCAGCCATAATAATTCCTCTTTTTTCTGATGTCTAAGACTCTGGCTTAGAGCTTCAAGAGATTCAGACAGTTGTTTTAGATGTTTTTGAAGACAAAAAATACCTCAAGGACTAACTAGAATTTTTACCAATTGCTATGGCGCTACCACGGAAACAACAATTGACTATATGGTTACAAACATTGACCAAAACTCATATACTTTTAAAATTGTAAATGCAGTCGTTGCGGACCACCTCATTCCCATCTAAAAAGTGAACCTTGACTGTTTACACACGATGCACAATACGTTAGCATATCGTCTACGAAGGAATTTCTAAGAAGTTAACTTACAAAAATTAAAAATGCCATACAAAAAAACTGAACTTTCAGCAAGTTTAGAGGATGATGTATCCAATTTAAGAGTCAAACAACAATGCTAGAGATGTATCTCTCTCTCTCTCTCTCTCTCTCTCTCTCTCTCTCTCTCTCGCATTTTAAAGCACACTGATAGTGGTCGTTATATACAGGGTGGTGGAGTTGCTTGTCTTATTCATAAATCTCTAAAAACAAAGGTTTTACATATTTCTACCTCAAACCATTTAAATGAACCAGAATTTCTTATGCTTGATGTGACTTTAGCGACTGGTGCTCATCTTTTGCTGTCTTGCATTTACAGAAGGCCTAAGGGTCTATTTTTTTTGATACCCTAAATTTGGTTAAATCTCATTAAAAATATATCTGTTTTTATGTACCATATTATGGTATGTATTTAAGTAATCATTAGTAATTAATTTAATCATAAATTAGTATTTATGTAATCATTTATGAATTACCATTTATTTATCATATTATCATTTTTTGTTATTGTTATTTTGTTATATCATATTTTGTTATCTTTGGGAGACCTGTAAGACTAACAAATGTTAAAAATGATACCTATATTGTATTTATATTGTATTCTTAAATTGCCATTTGGCCATACGCCTTGGCATAAATAAACTAAATCAATCAATCAATCTCTCTCTCTCTCTCTCTCTCTCTCTCTCTCTCTCTCTCTCTCTCTCTCTCTCTCTCTCTCGCAGAAGAAGCAGAAAAGGAGTACAGAAATCACTCTTAAAAAAAGTAATACAATGGTTATAAAATTGAAAGTTGCTGAAGCATTGAATCATTTCATTCATGAATCATTTCTCAAGTATAGCCTTAAATTTAATCAGAAAAAAATTCGTGGATGCCTTGAAACACTCAATGCACAAAGCCCAACCTAACAACCTTGCACTCCTTCATTATGCCTGATAGATACGCACGATCTTTGAATGGTCATTAAAAATTTGGCAGCTAAACATTCATCTGGTGTGGATGAATTTTCCATAAAAACTATTAAATACTTACTTGAGGTTATTGATGATACTCTACAACAAATGCATTAGTTCAACCATCTATACTGAAAGTAGCCCAAAGTAGTGTGGTCAAATTTTGTTCTTTATATTTTTCTTACTAGCTCGTGGGTTACCAGGTCAGTGACATCACATGAACCAAGCATGATTCGGTCGAGAGGGCAATTGATAATACCGTGTGAGTTGCAGATAATAAAATGCGAGGAGATGTATCTAATAAGTTTGGGGTTCAGGGGCCATCCAAAAAAATAGAAACAAAAATGAAAAATTTGCTTTTTCAATTGTCCGGTGGTGTGGATTCGTCATAACAACTCTTATTAGTCTCCGGTCATTTTAAATCATTTTAAAACATTTCCTTTAATTTTTACTTTGTAATAAAAAAAAATCTGTCACTTTCACGTTACTTTTTTTATATTGAGGTTTTCATTGAGTTTATTTTATTTATTCAATTATTTTTCTTAATGTAACTTAGCGATTAATATTGGATATTTGCTTGCGTCACCCAAGTTATGAGGTAATAATTGAATCGACAAAACCAGCCATCTGTCGCACTGAAAAACGGGCGCCAAGATAGTGCTTATCCCGCATGAGTAATAAAACATCATTACTCTCATCTAAAGCAATTGAATACTTTGCTGTGTTCGCGAAAAAATGTCTCTAATTCTATTATTCGATCTTGAATTGAATACCGACTTATTAGTAACTCATTTCTACGCTTCATATTCAAGTCTACCTTTAAAATCTGAAAAGTAGCACTTTATTCAAAAAACGCTTGTTTTACAAATTCTCTTACTGAAATATGTTTCTCGTGGCTAGCTATGAAATGGGCAACATGAAAACTACCAGCTGTAATGTTAGTTTCTTGAATCAATGACGCTTTTAAAAGATACAGTGCTTCTCTTTTTTTATGAAAAATATGTTTTTCTTTCTGTGTTGGTGAAAAGTCGATAAAACAATAATAATAATATTGAGTTATTGAACATTTCTAAAGTTCCTAAAATCAATACGTGGGTCACTTAAATAGCCTGTGTGGGTCAGCGACTGACCCGCGGGTCATAGGTTCGCCATCCCTGGGGTAGGGTATGCTCATATATTTCTTCTGAGTATATATAAAACACTGTCGATATACACAATGTCGGGTTGATCATGTATTATTTGTTCAATTTTCTAATTTTTGTTTTTTTTATTAGTCTAGTCCGGCCTTGTCCGACCTTGTCTGGATTTGGCTGGCCTTGCCTACTTTTATCGGCTCCTGTCAGGTCTTGCCTAGTTTTATGAATAGGATGGTTGCGACAGTTACTACGTGGTAATCCATACTTACATTGAATTGAAAAATTCACTTTGTTTTTTACCACACTTATATTATGTAAAAATATTATATAACTTATTATTCACAGTTATATAAATTTCTACACATATCACGACTCGAGTTTCGACGTTTGACGGTCATTTTCACTTGAAAATGACCGTCAAACGTCGAAACTCGAGTCGTGATATGTGTAGAAATTTATATAACTGTGAATAATAAGTTATATAATATTTTTACATAATATAAGTGTGGTAAAAAACAAAGTGAATTTTTCAATTCAATGTTGCCTAGTTTTGATTAGTTTTTTATTGGTCACGTATGGTCTTGTCGGCGCATGTTTGGTTTTGTCTAAAATAGTCTGGTCTTATCTAGTTTTGTCTTGCCTGGTCCTGTCTTGTCTGGTCTGGCCTAGTCTTGTCTGATCTTGCCTGGTCTTTTGTGGTCTTGTGTGGTCCTGTCTGTTCTTGTTTGGCCTTGTCTGGTCTTGTCTGGCCTTATCTAGTCTTGTCTGGTGATGTCTGGTCTTGTCTGCTCTTGTCTGATCTTGTCTGGTCTTGTCTGGTCTTGTGTGATCTTGTCTCGTTTTGACTGAACTTGTCTGGTATTGTCTGGTACTGTCTAATATAGTATTGTCTGGTATTATCAGGTCTTGCTTGGACTAGTCTGGTTTTTGTCAAGTTTGACTAATCCTGACTGACGTGCCCTGGACCTGTCAGGTTGTATTTACTATTTTTTGGCCTCATCTAGTAGCTTTCTAGTTTTATCAGCTTTCATCGTTTTATCCAATTTAATGAAGACCAGTGTGTTTTGGATTTATTAAAGTCAATTCTTTGTGTCTGGAATGTATATAAATATGTGAAATGTTCAATGGCTACTTCTAACGAACAGTTATAAATATAAATTAGAAGTAAATAAACAACATTTTAAAACTTGCGAATCAATGTGTAATTTTGCTGTGCTACGGCTAATGAAACTGCGACTGCATCATTAACACGGTATTATCAAAGTGTAAAATATATAAATTTAAAACGGAATATGCAAAGCCGGTTCGCTTTCTCAGAGAGAAATTCAAATTTTAATAAATAGGATTGTTATAAAGCGGCCACTTCGTAGAGGAGGTTTTTTTGTTAAAACAAAATTACGATTTATTACTCATCTACGTTTCGCCTTTAGTAATTCAGGCCTCTACAGAATTCTTTATTTGATCAGTTATAAAATAATAGTGTACTTACGTACTAACGCCACCGCTCCTACAGATTTCAAGATAAATACAGACCACAAATCGCGCGGTAACCTCTCGATCCGAAATATAAAAAAATTGGATAAGGGTTAGGTTAGGTTAGGTTAGGTTAGTTAGAGCTACCTCTCGCTGCAGTGGCGTAAATACGTAAGTAGCAATAATACCTTTACCTATCGGATGACAAACTAACATTATTAATAAAATAAAAAACGCTTTACCTACAACTGTAACGGAGTCATCATTAAGCCAAGTTTCATTTAGCAACACACAATTCATTGCAGAATTTAACATAATTTACTGAGCGTTATTGTGTGTAACAGCACACTTTGCTTTTGTGATGAACTCAACTTAACCCTTTGCACTCGTATTTATATTTAGAAAGGCTTCTTCCTGTCAACTCTGTCAAATATTTTTTATATTTGATTAAAATGAAAACACTCTTGTTCAAAAATATAATTAATTACCTCAGTTGATCATTCAGTAAGTAAAATTAAAAATACAGAATTTTTTCTTTTGGTAAAAGGTGTAAGTAATAGGCGTAAGTACATTTTCTTCTCTCAATATAAACAATAATGATACTAATAAATGATTAATGATGAAACTAACAACAATCAGTAAAATAATAATGCACTAAATAAAAAATATAGATTTTGTAGTGAAAATATAGTGCCGTCGCATGCTCCATTATATACATTTGATTGTATCTTTTCAAAAAGATGATGTAGGACGATATAAACATAGAATATTATACAACACAACTATGAAACACCAAAATAATATGAGAAATATGTAAAACTACACAAATAATATAATATATAACAACATAAGGATACTGGCATAACAAATAAGGATACTGAACTCTAGATTCACAAACGTTATAATATATGTACTACAATCACTGTCGAAACTGTTATAGTTTATAGTTTTGCAGTGTATGATAGCGTTCGAAACAGTCTCCAACGTGCAGTCCTTGCTTACGAGTACATGTACTCTTTCGTGTCTATCTCTTTCGTGTCTTCCCCCTTTCATATTTCGCTTAGAACACACTAAACAGTCTTTTCTTCTGCCTTTATTTGGATGTAAAATGTACAATTTTCCATTTAGACGCTCTTCTTTATCTGCCGTCGATAATCTACCTTGAATTTTAGATCCCTGGCGGTGGCTGCTGATAATTTATCCACTAGCTGACGAACAAATTTTAGGTGTGTCAAATATGAATTTACACTACACAACTCAAGGCCCAAAAAAAAATAATTTTCGTCACCATTCATCACCACCATCACTAATGATTTTCTAAGGAAGAAATATGATGAAAAATAAAAGTCTGCACGATCGACATCAACCATCTATTTATTGTAATTAGCAATAACACTGGGTTTATTTATCATTTACATGTTACATCCACGCACTCTTCTATTTACCGGGTCAGTTCCAGAAACGTCCCAGCTACTGAGTATTGTGACCATTCTCTTGTCTTTTCACGCTAATAGTAATAAATTGTCTGACCTGCAGGAAAAAGTATTTTTTTCATAAAAAATAGGTTTTTTTATAGTTTCCGGTAAAAAAATGCTATTATTTTGTATAGTTCCTGTTATATGAATATTCATCTTTAAGAGATCATCTGCAAGTGGTAGACTTGTTTAGTATCAGTCTGTGTAAATATTCTAGCTCTTCTATCTCTTTGCTATCTGGATTGGTAACTAATAAATTGTGACATAGTTGCAATAGAATCCTGGAAATTACGGGAAGATCAGGCCATGATCAAATATTCTGACGTTGGGCTTCCATAATAAGGTACAGTTGAATATACATATCCTGTATTAGCATCCGCCAGTACGTATACTCAATTCCCTACTTGGTGTGTTTATTCGAGTTATCGGTCAGAAAACAAACTTTGCCATTGAATCCTACCATTCATTCCATTTATCCACGGAACAAAATGTTCTCTGAATTGTTTATGTAAATATTCTAAATAGTGACTCACTTTCTGTGTTCTTGCTCTAAGATTTTGATCGGTGGGAACAGTTTGATTTAAATGGAGCATCCAATATATTTGCATGAAGCGTTTCCTGAACCCTTCTAAAGATCGCTGCAAAGTATGGAATTTTTGTATTCAAATTTTGCGACCAGTATTCTTCAAGGTTGCTAACTGTTATAGTTCCCATATTTAGGACAACTCCAAGAAATGTCCTTAATTCATTTACAGTCACATCGACCCAGCTGTGCCAAGTAGATATTTTTGATAGACTTTTTTGAACAATTTTATTTCTTGCGTATAAATTGGTTTCTTCCACTATTTTTTGAATTTTGAATCATTGGTGAAGAAAAGATTGGAAAAAATCGTTTTTTACAATTATCTGGGATTTTGGCCCTTCAGTTTTGTGTCCTGTACCAACATGGTCTAAATATACATTTTAAACTGGCAGAATTCATTATTTATTCTGTAACTTTAAATACAGCATATGAATGCACTAAGTTTTAACTGTTTTGTGTATTATCTGGAGCGCTAAAATCCAATGGTTATTTTTTTAAATTTTTGTATATCCATAAATTAGCATATTTTCTTCTGGCAGTTTCATTTCGGAAGACACATAATGTAATATAACGGGATTTCCTCTTAATAAAATTTATAATAATAGGAAGTTCTCAATCTCAGAGTAAAAACTAGATTCGACTAGACTGGACTAGACACACAATATCAGACACGCAGGGCTATACAAAAAAGTCTAAACAAACAAGACTATATTGACAAGACTAGACACAAAACACTACACAGACAAGACTACAGAAAATACTAGAGACTGAAAGACCAGATAGACAAAACTAGAGTGACAAGACTGGATAGACAAGACTAGATAGACAAGACTAGACAGACAATACTAGACAGACTAGACTTTTTTTTGTGGATCGTAGCTGGCGGCTTTCAGCGTCATAGCCAAGTGGTCCCCTTGGAAAGGTCACACCCGTTCACTCCGGAACCGCTTATCGCAAAACCTCTGAGTGACGGGTGGACTGGTATAGTTAGATTTGCTTTTTTAGAAGTTTTTTCATCTTTTTCCTTGTTGCTTAAAATTTTACAAATGTACCCATGTATCTTGTCCCAGTTCTTTTTATTTGCCAACATTTGCTTTACTAGGCTTCTTGCACCAACGGGTTTATCAAGTGTCTCTCTTTCATCTTGCCAACGGCAGCAGTCGAAAACAGTGTGGCTCACACTATCTTGTTCCTCGCAATAGACGCACTGATCGTCAGATTCTCGGTGCAGATTGTACAGGTAGTCTCCGAAGCAGCCGTGACCTGTTAGCACTTTGGTTAGGTGGCAATTTGCTTCGCCGTGCTTTCTGTTCACCCATGTGGCTACGTCTGGGATAAGGAGTTTTGCCCATAGCCCTTTATTGCTGGACTTCCATCGTTCCTGCCATTCTTTCAGCAGTTCTTCTCTGACCCATCTTTTTCCAAGCCTGTTGTGGCCAGCCTCTTGCAGCTTTTTCCGCTCCTTTACCACTAGGTTTATCAGGAAGATGCTGGAAATAACTAGGGCGGCTTGTCCAGAGACTGATCGGTATGAGCTACACACACGCAGGGCCACTTTCAGTTGGGCAGTTGCAAGTTTGTATGCGTTACTTTCTTTTCGAAGTTCATTGGCCCAGATTTGTCCACCGTACGTCATAGTAGTCTGGACCACCAAACTCAGAAACCTCCGTTTACCAATTTTTGCCGAATTTGCGATGGTTAGAACGGAACTTATAGCTTCTATTGTAGATTTTCCTGACCTAAATTCATTTTTTTATCCGATAGTCCAGCTCTGGCGTCGAGCTATATTTTAAGTCTTCTTAGCAGAAGCTGTTCCAGCAATTTCCCGGAATTATACAGTAAGTAGATAGGTCTATATGATGTTGGCTCTCCGATTGGTTTGTCCCCCTTTCTTATGAGGATAAGCTTTGCTCGCTTCCATTTATCTGGAAAGTTTCCTGCGTATTGGAAAGTTTCCGGATGGTATCGAGCTGTTATTTTAGAATCTCAGGAGGTATCCCATCTGGTCCCTGGGCTCTGCCGCTTCTAATTCGTTTTATGGTCAGAAATAGTTCATCAGCATTGAAGAGTGGAATGTTGGTTACATCGGGTTGTACCCTGTAAAGAGGAGTATGATGTGGGAATAGCACTTCGGAAACTTGGCGAAATACTTCTCGATTAATACGATTTTTTTATTTTCTCTTCGTTTAGATTGGTTATGGTCCAGACTTTGGAGAGTGCTTCTTGTGTTTTTTCTTTACGTTATCCCGTTACAGAAAGACAGACTAGACAAACAAGACTAAACAGACGAGACAAGACAGACAAGACTAGACAGTCAAGACTAGATAGGCAAGACTGGACAGACAAGACCCAGCATAAGTTGACGTTGACTGAGAAAAACCCTACATATACCGGTATAAAACTCTTCAATGCATTGCCTAGAGAAATCAGATTCATAATGGGGTTAAGAAATTATAAACATAAGGTATTTGAATATATCAACAACATGGAACCTTACACAATGGAGGAGTTTTTTATGTTTCAATCCGGCCAAAAGTCAGGCAAAATGTAATGCCAATTTGTATTTTTTACCTCTGCAATTAATTTATTTATTTTAATTTATTTATTTATATGTATTAGTGTATTAATGTTTGTACTTATTAGCAGTACTTAATCTGTATTTAATACTATGATATTGCTCTTGTTACTTGCATTATCATGGTATGTTTTACTGACACATTTCATTTAGTATTTTTATTCACTTTTGTATAAACTACTTTATTAATGAAATAAATATATTTTGATTTTGATTTGACTAGACAGGCAAGACTAGACGGACAAGATTAGTCAGACAAGACTATTTTTATGAGAACTATACACATTCTGTTCACTTGGCACGTGGTCCTCCTGAATCGCGAGAATCTCGGCACAACTATAAGCATATCGCTGCCGAGCAATTAGCTTCTGCCTTGCAATCTCATTCGTCATACATCCCGATTTAACTTTTGATGTTCAGTGGTTTTGGAGCCTTGGTATTTTAACCTTTGCGTCCAGTTCTTTTCGCGATATAATGTCCCTGATCATGCTCTCCGTGGATGTTCAGTGTTTTTTAGATGTAAGCATTACGCCTACCAAGGTGTTTACTTCTAGCGGCAGGTTCGTCTCTTTTGTCCACTTGTCTTTCTCTTTTATCCATCTTTCGCATTTAAACACGGTGTGTTGCGTAGTGTCTGCGCTCCCACAGTACATGCAAAGGTCGTCCGGGGCACTGCCGATTTTATGCAGGTACTCCTTGAAACATCCGTGGCCGCTAAGAGCTTGGGTCAGATGGTAATTAACATCTCCGTGCTAGCGAGTTGCTCATACTTTCATGTTACGTATCAGTAGTCTCGTCCAGGCTCCGGAATCAGACGCGCTCCAGTTATTTTGCCATGTTTCAAACACATGGTCCTTTGTTTCTCTGCTGGAATATGCCCTATGTGTCCGGTTTCGGGTTGTGTACAGATCAACTCTCTCTTGTATTAGGCATTGTATAGGGGGAATACCGGCAATAACTAGCACCATGTCCTTCGAGATCGTTCTATATGCACTGCTCATTTTCCTTTGTAAAGAGGTAAGCATATTTCTCAGATTTGCTTTGGCAATTGCCCTAACCCAAGCTGAGGTACCGTACAGGATGGTAGAATGGACCACCGAGCAGAGCAGCCTTCTTTTACCGCTCTGTGGTCCATTGGTAACATGCTTTAGCTTTTCCAGAGCTGATGTAGTTTTTTTACATGATCCTTGAAAGAAAGCTTCTTGTCGATGGTGCTTCCCAGATATGTAATATATTCTCTGGGTGTTATTTTCACCTCATTAGTTTTGAAATGTATAGGTCCTACGGTTCTGTTTCCTGTTAGGACGGCTTCTGTTTTATGTGGGGCTAGTTTTAAACAGTTCCCTTCCAGCCATTCGTTTACTTGTTTGATGGCAGTGTTCGCGCATCTCATTATGTCGTCTTCTGCCTTTCCAGTTGCGACTATGGCTAAGTTGTCATAGAATCCTATGGTTTCTGCACCCTTCGGTAAGTTTAGCCTCAACACTTTATCATACAGGATTTTGGGAGTAGGACTCAGGACTGAGCCGTGTGGAATACCACTGCATACCTCGTATTCAGCGACTTCAACGCCTACTTCGAGATTGACTTTTCTCTTAGAAAGATAACTGCGAAGTAGACGCAACAGGTATGGGGGAAACCTCGGTTCGTTAGTTCCTCCACTATATTTCTCCATGTTGCCGAATTGAACGCGTTTTGGACATCCAGAGTAATCAACGTACCAATCCTCCTTGCCGTTTTGGTTGTTTTTTTTTTGCATTTTTCTGGGAAACTACCGGTTTCCTATATTGCATTCCATTCATCTAAAGTAAAATCTGGTTGGCTGCTTACCACAATTTTAATTATTTCTGAAGGGATGTTGTCTGGGCTTGGTGTTCCGACAGACAAGACTAGACAGACAAAACTAGACATATGAGACTAGACAGAAAAGACTAGACAGACAAAACCAGGCAGACAAGACTAGACAGACAAGACTAGACAGATTAGACTAGACAGGCAAGACTAGACAGACAAGACCAGACCGACAAGACTAGACTGATTAGACTAAACAGACAAGACTAGACAGACAAGACTAGACAGACCAGACCAGACAGACAAGACTTGACAGATAAGACTAGACAGACAAGACTAGACAGACAAGACCAGCCAGACAAGACTAGACAGACAAGACTAGACAGGTAAGACTAGACAGCAATACTAGACAAACAAAACTAGAGGAAGATAAGACTATAGAGACAAACAGTGAAAGAGGGAAGACTGGATAGATAAGACTATACAGGCAAGACTAGACAGACGGGACTAGACCGACAAGACTAGACAGACGGGACTAGACAAATTGGGCTATATAGACCCAGCAAGATGGAAAAGGCTAGACAGACAGAGCATAATAGCAAAGACTAGATAGACAAGGTTAGACAGAAAGGACTGTATAGACGTGATTAGGCGGACAATACTATACGGAAAAGGCTTAATTTTAAGGCAGACGACGCTAGACGGACATTTAAATAACTTTTTAGATGCTTTGTGAATCTTTTTCAATATTATAGTTAAATTTTGTCAAGGATCCGCATCCTATATATTTTTACCATCTCTTCTATTAAGGTTTTTTCTCCCCCAAAGGTTTTTTTAGGCTGAGTTCAAGTATCACGTACTCTACGCCTCGTTATGTGAAAGTGTTTGGCTGTTACACTGCGAATCAAGGGGAAAGCATAAGAGGATTAAAATAGTTCTTATTTGTTGTTCATTGGATGAACAGTGTAATAGAATATCTGGTTTATTAAACAGAATAAAATAATTATAGTTGGATCTTATTGAAAATTGTTTATTACAAATTTATGAGATTTATTATTTATTTATCGTATAGCGATATACAAATTCACGTATAAATATGGATAGAGTATCTACATATTATATGTGTATAAAACTATCACTTCTACAGATTGACTAACAGCCAAGATAAATATATTATACGAATACATTTGAAATATATGCTATGGGTTACAAATCGTTATGTAGCGAGGTCAACTAATTCACGGCCGCCCGAGTGGCATTCCTTCAAATCTTCTTATTCTCCACAGTCGCATTCCTGGGTGTCTGACAGTCCCCACTTGTATAACAAGGACTTGCATCTGGCGTGGCTAGTTTTGATGTGGTTAACGCTACACTATGCTTTCCTAGATATTTGCATTCCTGGGAGAGGAACGGTAGGATCCTCATTGTGTTTAAAATCATGATTTTATGTCCATTTGGTTTTCCAAGCTTCTCTGATATGAACAGGTTCGGGATGGGTCAGTACCTCATCTTGCCACATGGATTTCGGGACTTAAGACGGCGGCCCGGAACCTTATCCAATAGCATGTGGATTGGCAGGTTTTCATGTGTTTAGGGTCGTGTAGTTTGGCCCATTCAAGAACAGTAGCTTGTTGTCTTCTCAGGTGTGGTGGTGCTAAATCCGTTAGTGCGTGGAGCCAAGGTATTGGAGTGCAGTTTAGGGTTCCTGATATGATTCTCATGGTATTATTAAGGTGCACATTGGCTTTGTAAGTATAAGAACTCCTGTATCACACTGGTGCACAGTATTCTTCCGTTGAAAGAAAGTGATTGATCTGCCGTTCGTAGTGTTTCTGCTTTTGCTCCCCAAGTAGTCCCAGCCAGATTTCTAATTATATCAAATTGTATATTACATCTAATTATGTTTGTTTTGTCCAGTTATCTCCAAATATCTTTTATATGTTTATACCACAGAATGTGACATTAAGGTCTTTATTTGCAAAGTCCGCCGTTAGAGTTTTCTCACCATCCACAAGGAGCCTGCTTTGAGTAGCGATTACATCAGCATAGCAGAACTTCTATGAGTTGGTTGCCGGCATGTCACTTGTGTAAAGGTTAAAGAGTATAGGGGCTAGCACTGAGCCCTGGGGCAATACATTTCTGATGGTGAATGACTTGCTAGATGATTATCCCAGAGTGACTTTGATGTATCGGTTTGTTAACATGTTTTCCATAAGTTTTGTTAACTTGGAGCAGGGCATTATTTTCTTTAGTTTTAGTATTATGCCATCCGTAAGATCAATAAATGCTACTTACGTTTTCAGTCCACTTTGGCATTTCAATTCGATGTATGACTAGTATGTAGACTATTAGGGCTAGCACTTGCTCATAGCAACTTCGGTTAGATCTGAAACCAGCCTGGTCTGGCGGAATAATATCGTCTATAATTTGAGATATTCTATTGTATATTAGCCTCTCCAGTGATTTATAACAAACACTGAGGAGTGCGTTTGGACGATAGCTAACTGGGTCGTCGTTTGGTTTCAGAATAGCAAGGGTCTGGGCTATTTTGAACTGTTCTGGGATTTGTTCCGTGTTTAGTGTATCTCCGAGGCAATTTCTAAGCCATTTTTCGAAGGTTGTCTTAGATGCTATATAAATTCTGGGGATATACCATCCAGGCCAGCTACCTTCCGAAATTTGAATGTACTTATGGCCTTGTTCAGTTGAGCGTTAGTTTGACTGGGAAAAAAAAGACACAGAAAGATATGCTTAGCGGTCGCGCTAGATGTAAAAAATGCATTCAATACAGTGCCTTGGCGGAAAATCGCGGGCGCACTTAGACGGAAAAGGGTCTATGTCTATCTAATTAATTTAATCAAAATACATTTTACGGACAGGACCCTAAAAATTGATGACACAATAAGGTCGGTGTCCTGCGGTGTTCCCCAGGGATCGATTCCAGGGTCCTATGTTTAGGAACATCCTATACGATGGCGTCTTAGACCTGGTAAAAACGAACGACCTGTGAGACTGTAGACCGATTGCATTTGCCGACGACCTAATCGTGGTATCAGTTGACACAAACGGGAAGGCTGTAGTGGCGAAGGCCGAATCGGCGATAAAAGCGATAAACTAAAAATAGCTCCAGAAAAGTCTAAGGTCATTGCACTAACTGGACTCAAAAGGATTGAATTCATGTCGGTCAACATAATAGGTAGGCTGGTTCCCGCGATACCGACAATGAAATACCTCGGCGTCGATATCTACCAGTGGCTTTCCTGGAGCAGGCACGTCCAAAACGTAACAGTGAAAGCCGAACGGGGTACTGGTTCAGGTACAGCACTTCGTAAGTTGATGCCCAGAATAAATGGCCCAAATATGCATTCTAAAAAGCTATTAAATTAGGTGGTTAATTTCATCCTCCTTTACGCTGTACGGACCAGGGCGAAGTCGCTAAAAGCAGTCACAAACAGAAACAAATTACTAAAAACACAACGCAGTTTATTAAAAAGCATATGCTGCGTTTACTGCACAGTGTCAAATGTGGCGCTACAAGTCATAGCGGCAGTCCCGCCGATTGACCTAATAGCTGAGGAACGGGCCAGCAACCAAAGCACAAATACAGAAAGGAGAGCGCGACATAGAAGCGCACTCATGAGCAGATGGCAGAAACGCTGGAACGATGCCAAGGAAGGGAACTGGACCAGAACTCTCATCTCAGAAATTGAGCCATGGCTAAAGCGCACTCACGGCGAAATTAATTACTTCTTAACACAAGTACGGAAACTTTGGCTCATTTATGCAAAGGATCGGAAAGGTAGAAAGCGACAATTGCAGATACTGCCAAAGGCCAGACTCAGCTGAACATACTACTTTTGAATGATCGCAATGAGCTGAACTCAGAATCACAACAGAGCGGACGGTGGGAGAGCCTATCAACTCCTTTAATATGGTACAGCTGATGATTAAAAGCGAGGAGAAATGGAAAGCAGTAGCAAAGATGTGTGCCAAGATACTCAGAACAAAAGACGAGGACGGAAGAAAGGTCAGGCTGCTGTTCAGGAATGTGCTTCTATAATGGAAAGGCTCACCACTTTAAAGTATTGCTAACGCGGTTCCGAAGTGGAGTACTGATCCCAGGGAGGGTTTTAGTGGGCATGCTGGTCACAAACAGCTCGAAAAGAGAGCCTTACACTCTATGAAGCCTAGTGGCTGCGTGCGTGCAGCAATGCATTTCCCCTCCTCGCCAAAAAAAGTTCAGCGTTAGTGAAAGTGGAAGAGAAAAGAGGTTTGTCTTCAAAGCGACTGTCAGTTATTTTAAGTTCTTCCTTTATTGCTTCTTCAAACTCTTTATGGATCGATACATTTTCTGAACGTGAGATGTGAGATTATATCGAAAATTTTACACCAGCCAATTTTTTTTTATAGATATCAACAATGCTAGATTTCTATTATAGTTATCCATTAATGTATTTTCAAGTTTTCTTTTCTACATAGTATACATCAGTGTTTTTCAACGTGTGGGTCGCGACACCCTGGGGGGTCGCGAAGACTTTCTAAGGGGGTCGCGAAACCTCTCTAAAGGGATCGCAGTTATTTTAAAATTTAAAATAAAGAGCTCTTAAGGTACCACTTGTGACAGTAGTAGACAAAAACATCGTCTTATATTGAGTATCAAAGTTAGAGTTTTTCAATGTTTCAAAATATTCTTTTTGTAGGAGACTGTAGGCATGTAAACTTATAACGTCGTATAACGTCGAAAATATATACACGGAATGGTCTACAGTTGAATTATCAAGCAAAGCCGCTTTACGAGTAAACTACCTTGGGGTTAGGCCACCCTAGGATTTTTAAAAATCGACTTTTTTTTAATTGTTTTAAAGGGCCCCTTTATTTGAGCCTTCGGCGAAAACGTCAACTTGCAGAAATAAGAGGTGGCAAATGGAATCAAACACTTCTATGCTTCTCTGGTTAATAGTGGAAATTTTGGAACTGGCTTTTCTTTCGAGCCATATTCAAGCCATATTCAAATTTTCTATTTTTTCTCTTTAGCCAAAAGGTATCCAAAGCGATATACATGAATTACATGTGTAACGTTCCATCAGCAGATAGTTCCAACAGATTTTCTTTTAGATTGGTTCCCAAAATGCCACGTCTGTAGCTGCTTTTAAAAACAGATTTATGATCCACATTTTCCCAGTGTTTCTGAAAGTTATTCGACCGAAAAATAATGACAATTCTTCTTCAAATTCAAATTCTGAAATACAATTTCCATACCAGGTATATCTGATTTGATGTTTATCTCAGATCGCACTTCTACAATATAAGACTGAGTAGAACAAAATGAATCAAAGTTGTCTTGCTTTATGGATGATGACCACAGGTTTATTTTTTTCGTAAAGCCATGGATTTTATAAGGCTTTTATTCAAAGTGTTTAAAAGCTTGAATATGGCTCGAAAGAAAAGCCAGTTTCAAAAGGAATTCCGGGGTCACAAATAAATTTGGTATGTTTGGATTTGACCTGCTGTAAATACACCAAAAGTTCAGCTCGAATTTGCAAAATTCTTGTCATTACTTTGCCTTTCGATAACCTCTGTGCGGTAAAGCAAACTTTGGTGCAGTGAACCCATATCCTCATAAATGTTTCGAAATAAACCTGTCACACTTTTCCTTTAATATAATTTCATAATAATCTTTAGTAATAAGAACGTTATTGTTTTCCTGTACCAAGGTTTTGGACGCAAGAGCTTGGCGATGAAGAAACCCATGCATCAAGAAATGCAAACAAGCGTTTGGTCAGTAAGGAGAGCGCGTAAGTAAGGTAATCAGTGCTTTAAGTGTATGTAATAAAGCCGCTTTTCGTACCAGTCATAGTTTTTGCTACGTCATTACAAATAGCTATGCATCTCTTCGCCTAATCGATATGGAAGTCTTGTGTAGGTTCAGGATACATGTTATATAAGCACTGGTCTGTTGTATTTTTAAGCAAAGCTTTACAAAACAGTATTTCTTCTATCAATCTCAAAGTTGGATTCAAAACGCACAAAAGCCACAAACTGCGTACAACCCGCAATATCAGTAGATTCATCAAACTGCGGGGATACAAAGTACTTTTTTCTATGACTTGATCACTCATGTCAGTCGCCATATCGCTTATTCTGCGTTGAATGGTATTATCAGAGAGTGGTATACTTTTAAAGTTTTCTACCTCTTGTTTCCCAAACATAATCTCTGCTATATCTAAAGTCGTAGGTAACATAAAATTTCTGGAAATTGTATGAGGTTTTCCAGCTTTAGCCAAACGAAAAGCTACTCGATTACTAGCTAGCAACGCTTTTTCATTTGTATTGGACACCTGTATTGGACAGCATTTTTTAATGACTAAGGCCCTTCAATTTTTTTTCAAAAAATTGCAACGGTTTGTTTTTTTCATTTGGATGATTGGTGTTGAGTTACCATTTTGGGTTATAGAGAGACATTCTTTTAATTTTTATATAACATATATGTTGGTATTTATGTTATATACATATATTGGAAATAGTCCCTCTATGACAAATTATATTATCAACACAGATAGGAGAAATTGCATTACTATTGTCGTATCGCTTCTTCGTGGAGGCGTTTGCCGATGCGGTAAAAATATGTTTGTTATATGTATGTAATTACATATTTGGCCGATATCTAATTATATAAATATGTAAAAATTATTTACGGACTCGATATTTGTATCATAAAAAATACATGCTAAAGACAGCAGAGGGTGGTATAGGGGGTCGCGAAATATGTTTCCATACTAAGGGGGTCGCGGCATGAAAAAGGTTGAAAAACACTGGTATACATCATAGACACATCTTCTGGTTTCGTGTTTATCCACAGCCACAGGCATGTTAAACGTTTAACAATAATACTCTATATAGCCTGTTTTACATATTTATTATGCTTATATATTCTTGGGCTTTTAATATAATATTTACAATGATAAAAAAATAGAAAGCGTGTATCTGGTGTCGTTTGATACACAGTTAAACACAAGGCTAAATTTGCATAAAAATTGTCTGTCGAAAATGTAAAAAATATATTAACGCTGCCATTTTAAAGGTCTTGCCGCCCGTTTTTAATTCATTTTATTCTTCTAAAAAAATGCGAAAGTGACACGAAACGTGTACATTATATATTTTTACTGTGGCTGAAATTATTTTCAGCACAAACTTTTTCGAATATGCATGAGCTTTCTAGAGGTCAAGGTCTATAGTCAAGTTTTAATTATAAATGCTTACTTTTCATTACAAAACAATATTTTTTATGTAAATGTAGTATAATAATTAATAAAATACGTATTTATAACATATAACAACATATTTAATTTATTCAAATTCAGGAGTTCTTTATTTGTTATTATGGCCTTTTTGGTCTTATTTTTGTCTGCTCTTAATACTGATAACTGGACTTATTATTCGGGATTCAAATGTCGAAGAATAAAGGAAAAAAGTAACTTGTCAGGTTAAATATTTTAGTATGTTAAAGTAGATCTAAGTAAGTAAATATACTAGTAGAATAAAGGATCTATGTATGCTAATGGTCTCGGATGGGTTTAATCATTAGTATGGCATCGAGATAATGCTACATGCCTGTCCTAAACGTCCCTCACCTGACCGGCATGTTCGCCACAAAATAAATAAAATATGAATTTGCATGAATTTGTCTCTACGTACCATTTTTGCTAGACAAGTAGTCTGTTTACTTTCTAGAATCAAGCAACAAAATACAACAAAACTTTAAATCTCTTTGTAGTGTTTCCATAAATACTATTTTGGTAGAATTATGTAATTAAAGCACTTTAAGTATTCTTCTTTAAGTGTCGTGACGACTTAGATCGTTGACCATGCTGTTGACTAATAAGTTCATGATTTTAACTTTTTCGATTGCTGCACGAAAAAACAGGGCTGTTATTTTGCAATATTATGTCCTTAGATTTTTTAACCATGATGTTGTCCTTCGTCCTACACTCCTTTTTCCCATTATCTTTCCCTGCATGATAAGATGCAGTAGACCAAATTTTTACGGATGCCGCATAACGTATCCACAATATTCGAGTTCGTGACTTTTGATGATGTTCCCTAGTTCCTTAGTTTTATTTAGTCTTTGTAGGATTTCTACGTTTAAACACTCTGTCTACTCAATTGACTTTAAATATACTCCGATAGACCCACATTTCAAATGCTTCGACTTTTTCCATTACTGGAAAATCCGTGTTTGCTATCGTCCAGGATTCAACCCCGTACAGTAACACCGGGAATATGTAGCACTTGAGCATTTTTGTTGTTAGCTCTACTGATAAATCATGGATACATAGTGCTCGTTTCATTTGTCAAGAGTTGTTCGCGCTATTGCTTTCTACGCTTTATTTCTTCGCTGGGATCTCATTTTTCCTATTGTTAATAAAGCTTCCCAGATATATCAATTTATTTGCTCTTTCAAGTTGATTACCGTTTACGAGTATGCCAGCATATTGCCTCCTGCTCTTACCCACTATTCACTATTATATATTTCGTCTTGTTGATGTTCAGTTTCAATCCATATCTCTCACAACTTTGAGAGATTCTGCTCATTACATTCTGCAGGTGAATTTCTGAGCTTGTCAGTATAAGATTGTCATACGATTATCTGATGTTGTTTATAATTCTTCCGTTGATTAACACGCCATCATTAGAGTTTTCTAAAGCCTCATTGCATATGTGTTCTGCATACAGCTTGAAAATCAACGCTGAGAGTATGCAGCCTTTACATACCCCACGTTTTATTTCTATATCGTTTATCGTTTTTTCTCCTATACGTATATTTGCTCGTTGTTGCCAGTATAGTGCCGTTATTATCCTCAGGTCTTTCTCGTCTATTTATGTATTATTTAGCATCGGCATCATCTTGTCGTGTTAGATCTTATCAAATACCTTATCGAAATTTATAGCGCAGATGTATACATCATAATTTACGTCTCGATATCTTTGCACCAGTATTTGGTCCTAAAAAGGGCTTCGCGCGTGCCCATTCCGTCTCTAAATCCGAATTGGGTTTCTCCTATCCTGCTGTCTAGTTTTTTATTCAACATACCATGGATTATACGCAAAAACACTTTGAGGGCGTGGCTCATCAAGCTTATAGTGCGATGATCCCCGCATGTGTTTGCATATGTCTTTTTCGGAATGGTAGCAAAGGTTGAGGGCAGCCAATCCTTTGGTATTACACCGGTATCATAGGTTGTATTGAATACTTTGGTCAAAGTTTTGATGTCCCAATATTTTCAGCCTCTCTGCGCATATTTCATCTGGCCCTGCCGCTTTCCTTGTTTTTGTCTGAGCGATCGCCCTTTCCACTTCTTGGCTTGTAATTCGTGGTTCAGTTTGTGCTTTTATATCCATTAAGCCTCCTCGGTCGTCATCAAACAATTCAGCTATATATTCCTGCCACCTCTCAAGTTGTTTTTCAATGTAAAAAATCGCGTTTCTCTGTTTGTCCTTTATGACACTAGGCGTGCGGGTTTTGGTTATCCTTGCCACTTCTTTATTTTTCTTGTGTAGATGGAACATGTCATGTTTTCGTTGGAACCCCTCTATTTCATCGCATTCTTTTCTATTTCATTCAGCTTTCGCTTCCCTGATTTTTCGTCTTATTTTTGGTAGAGGCTGTTTTGTATCTGGTCGAGTTTACGCTATTGTACTTTCTTCTTTCTTCCACCAGCTGTAGGATTTCGGTTGTCATCCATGTTTGTCTGGCCATTTTTTTCATGTAGTCTGTCATTAGCTTTTCTTCTTGTTCTTTTAATATTGTGCCTTTATAGTCCTGCCACATGTTTTCGGGCTCTCCACCTCGCACCATGTTCATTTCTTCATTCATAACCTTTCGAATTGCTTCTCTACGTGCTAGGTCATTAAACTTATATCTGTCTATTCTTGAGTTTTTTATGTTTTATTTTTCTTCTTAAACCTTAAGCGCAATTTTCCCGCCGACATGTTATGATCCGAGGGTACGTCTGCTCCTGGAAATGTTTTTATCATAGTTATTGGGTATTTGTATCGTTTGTTTATGCAGATGTAATGAATTTAGTTCCTTATTAATCTGTTATTTGTATGTGCTGGCGAAGACCATGTGTATAATCTTCTTTTAGGTAATTTGAAGAAGGTGGTTGTAATTATTAGTTGTTTTTCAAAACAGAATCTAGCAAACTTACCTCCTCTTTCATTCCTTTCACCCAGTCCGCGTCTTCCGATGTACTTGCCCTCTCGTCCTTCACCCAGTTTTGCGTTCATGTCTCCCATGCTAATTGCTAGTTCGTTACTCTTTGTCATGTTTATGACTTCTTCTACTGCTTCGTAGAATTTTTTTTTTTTTCGTAATCACATGTTGGGGCGTATACTTGTATAATTTTCAGATTGACCTTACTTGTTAATAGATCTGTCAAATTTATTCTGTTTAAGTGAAAAACGGTGTTGTTTACAGCTTTTGCATTTGATTCTTTCTTTAAAATAATTGCTACCCCATTTCTGTTTTTGCTTCCCATATCACCCAAATAGTATATTGTTTGTTAGTCTTATATTGATTTTCCGCATCCAGCCCATCTCATTTCAGTGATACCTAGGATTCCGATATTTAGCTTTCTCATTTCCTTGATGGTGTTATGCACCTTTCCCGATTCATGCATACTCCTGATGTTCCAAGTAGCTATTGTGCCCACGACTTGCTCCTTCACATTCCGCATTGTTGTTTTAACCTTGTCCCAGGCAGTATCAATATTTATTGTTTATGCCTCGGATAAATCCCTCGCAATTAGTCCACTGAACTGCGTTTGGTATGGTTATTTTTTGAGATTTTGCAAGTTCACTTTCTTTGGTCATATAGATCGTTGCAGTTTCCTCAATCTCATTTTTATATTATCTGACAGCAAGTTGTGGTCCGTATCACAGTCTGCACTTGGATAGATTTTAACGCTCTTTATGCTGCTTCTAAACCGCCTGTTGACACATATAAAATCTATTTGATTTCTTCCAGACCAAAATCCCCCACAACATACCCAACTCTACCCCTAATAACCTTGGCTGTAGGGCATATACTTGTATAAAGATCGTATTTATTGGGCTGGTGTGTATTTAAATGGACATCATCCTCTCATTGAAGGGTATGAAGTTAGTGACGTGTTGTTGAAGCTCTTTTTTTATCATAATACCTACACCATGCCTGTGTTCTCGGCTGTTGTATCCTAAGTAGTACAGCACCACATCGTCATGCTTGCATTGTCCTGCTTTTGGCCACCTTACTTCACAAAGACCTAGGACCCCTATACCTATTCTGCGCATCTCTAGAGCAACGTTTGTTATCTTCCCAGCCTTATAGAGAGTTCTGATATTACATATTCTTACAACAATCTTATTCCGATTCCTATTCCACCCGGGGATTCTCCGCACCCCTTTCCCATTAAAGGGACTCCGGGGACTCGTGGCAGTTGCTCTGTCACTTCTCCTCATTGTGGTTACTCTTGAGAATTTATAGTGCAGTAGTTTCTCTTTGCTTTCTGCACTGCAGTGCCACAGCCAATTGAATTTATATGTGATTGTGGCCAGTAACTGCCTGTACCAAGCCTTTAGGGACATTATTTGTAGATAGTTTCGCTTTAGTAATGTCACAGCTGCTGCCCTATGACATGGATTATGGATCTTCCGGTCCGTCTGCTGTTGGACTTTCTAGTCTCTTCGGCCTTCCGGGTCGTTGTCCACTCCCGCGTTGGAGGTTATACCGCCTCGAATCGGTCGCCAGAGCCTCGTCTGTGGAAACAGGGTTCACCAACGTGATGGTCAGACTTGAATTTTGAGTAGTAGACACTATCTGAGACGCATCACTACCCCCACTGAACCCCCTTTAAACAGTTCTAGAGTTAATTATACTTACACAGTGTATATTGAACTTTGCATGACTAGACCAACATAACTTATTATATTTATATAGGTACTTGGTTATGAAATCATATTCTTACCTTGTGTAGACTTACCTCTTACGTAACCAAACTAGAACTAATATAATCAAATAATAGAACACTTCTTCTACTGTTACTTAGGTTTTTATCAACAATATATTTTCTATGTAAATACAATAAAATATAATAGTAAAAAATAACAAAACCCATTCTATTTGGATTCTTGTATATCAACATTAACTCTGCAATTGTATTTAATTTTAATTGATTCTAAATTTAATAAATTTAATTAAACAGTGAAGAAAATCGCGAATACTGACTAAAACTAGTAGCTTGCAGAATAGCCAATTAACTATTCAATTAAATACATAAATTCGAAATTGAATCGCCAACTAAGTGGTTTGATTTATATGTACAGCGAAACCGGAATTGTATGTAAATAAGGCTATGTAAATAAGTACTCTTTGGTTATCTATATTAAGTCTGACAAATTGAAATTACTGGCAATAGATTAGACAAATATTAGTTTCTCAATGGATTTTGCAAATTAAATATTAATTTAGTAGTATTAATTGTTAAAACCTGAAATATAATACTAAACTAAAATTGCTATAGTGCCAATTAAATAACTAGCTTTGTGCGTTTAGAATATATATGTTACCGATACCGAAATTGGAGAATGTCGACTTTCACCGGTGAATGTCAATCCATACCAAATACGTCGGTGAAAGATCGAATATTTCATTACTTTGTTGTACATTCGGTCGCTCACCGGTGTATGTCGACAATCACAGATACGCTCTGGTGGAGGTCCAAAAAGGAGGAGGCCACAAATAGGCGACGGACTCTCTCCCGCCAAATCCTTTGTTCTGCTGGGAATCAATCAGCTGTATCAGTCTTATGTAAGTTTTGATGATGCGAGGAACATTTTCATATTTTTTCCGATACCCTAATTTATACAGAACGGATACTGCAGTAAATCATGATCATTTTCTTGAAAAGTTAAATGCATTAATTGCGGGTAAACGAGAAGACAACTGCTTTTATTTTTCTCAAGAAAAGTACTCTAAAGTACTAAAACTATACTATAACTGTACTATAAAAGTACTAAAATACTTTTTGAAGTGGTTTCTGCTAAAACTAAGTGGTTTCTGATAAACAGACGACTAAAACGTTTTGACGTTTTAAAACTTAATGATGAAGAGAAGTTAATTGCACTATTAACCAGAGGAAACGAATAAACAGTATTATGTTACCAATGAAGAATTGTTCAGTACACTATATGAAACTCACACCAGAACAGGCCACGCAGGAAGAACATGTGTGCCTAAAGAGTTACAAGTTAAATACAAAAATATTACATATGAAGTAAATTTATGCAAACAGTATCAAATGAAACACAGTGCACCGAAGAAAGTTATTGTTGTGAAACCAATGGTGAGTTCTTAGTTAAACTCAAGATGTCAAGTTCATCTGATAAATCTGCAGTCAAACAGAGATGGCGAATGTAAGATCATTTAACTAAGTTTGTCCACCTACGACCTTCAAAAACTAAAAGAGCTGAAGAAGTAGCCTATTACGTTCTTTCAATATTTTTAACATTTGGTGCACCAGCAATATTGCAATCAGATAATGGTTGAGAATTCGGTAATGAAGTCATATCCGAAATATGTGCAATGATGTTAAGATAGTTCATGGAAAACCTCGTCACAGTCGAACACAAGGATCAGTTGAAAGGGCTAATCAGGATATACAGAATATGCTAACTGCGTGGATGAACAATAGCGATACAAATGGTCAGATGGTTTAAAGCTATACACGCTCTCATTGCAAAAGGAAGTGTTGCACAAATAAATGCAGTTGTAAAAGCAAACGAGTCTTGTGCAATTCAAAGTGTCATAACACATTCAACATTCACCATTGGTGAATCCTTGGACTCCAAAATTGATTCTATAAAAGTATCGTCATCCTTTTCGTCGAAATTTCCTTTGATGTCGTCCTCATTTTTTTTTGTTGGTTTCTTTATGTTATCAAGGCATCGAAGATATTGAACCAATAGATATTCCATGCCATGTTCATTTACTCCAACATGTTGACTCAATGCTATGACCAGAAGTGAGCGCAAAACGTTTTCTATCTCGTAAAATTCTTTCACCATGTAAACATGGGCGAAAACGCGAATATAGAGCTGTTTGACTTGAGATTTTTCTTTGGAGAAACACTTCCACCTAGATATCATTGCCATGAAATGATTGACATCAAGTCTCAAGCAACACGACGGCAGAATCACTCTTTCGCCCAGAACGATATGAGCGTAGCACCTACTCAAATAATCTTTCAAATCAGAGCAGTTGGCAAATGTTTGAGCAACGGCAACCAACAAAGCCTTGCAGTCAATTTCCATTAGTTTTGGTGTGCTCGCTCCTGATTTGATAATTTCCGAAAAGAAAGAAGATAATAACGATGTGTCATGCCTGGCAGATATCATCTGATAGGCTGGACAGTTTAATGAAGATCGATTGATGATGTTCGGATCTTCCGTAGGGACGTCAAACTCGCGAATGCACACATATTGGTACAGGTATATGTATTGTGACTTGATTTCCACAATATCTTGAGAATCCACACATGGTGAACATAAGTCAGAAATAAGGGTATTTAGCAAATATTTCGGACATACACCAAGCTACTATGTGAATGTAGACATTCACCGATGAAAATCGACATTCCCCAAATTTCGCTCTTTCACGGTAACATATCCTCAAATAAAACTGAATAAAACCAAAAGTCAGGAAGCATAGTTAGTAGAAGAAAAGCTACACAAGATAACAAATCATAGATAGATATAACTAAACTAAATAAAATACAAAGGAAAACATATTCCATCATGAATTTTTGAATTGTGTTCGTTTAAGAAATGTATTCGTAATTGTTTCCTTGTCAAAATTTTACTTTCAAAATTATAACTATTTCTGTGAATTTATGTTTTACAGCTGTGGGAAATTATGGGTTCTGTTTTAAGGATTTTATAATTTGTTTCACCTTCAGTGAACATCAGTGAGCAATATGTTGAAACCCATACAGTTAGGTTTAAGTATTAAATTACAGGGTGTTAAATTACATGTGTATGTAGTTTGTCGTTTTAGATGTTCTGCGAACGAAGAAAGGAGAAGCGTTAAATAGAACGAGTAAAACATACCTCTATAAATGTGTTTTGTTCTTGTAATTAAACTTGATACAATTAAAATTGTCTACGTGATGCGGGCTTGGTGGTTGACACTCCTCCCTTGTAACACTATCGCATTTCAAGTGCCGCATACATGTATACAAACGCAGTATATCCATCTATATATGTTCAGTGATTTACTATTTCCAAATAACGAAACAAATTATTGCGCTTCGAGGGGAAATATTCCTACATAGATATTAATTTCACAATATAGTATGCTATATTGAAGTTTATATTTATATATATATATATATATATATATATATATATATATATATATATATAATACGTATGGGCCACTAATAATGGACCACGTGAAGCGTCTACTGAATGTGAGATTTCCTAAGGCGCCACACTTCTTTCATCTTTTTACTGTGCACTTTCTTTCTTTCTTTCTTCAGACCAGGTTTATTCCAGTCTTCAATTTCTTGGCCTGTTGACTCACTTTCAATTTATATACTTTTTGTCGGAATATGCGTCTGTCTAGTACGTCTGGGGCTGTTATTTCAGCGTCTTTCAAGTCCTCTATAACTTCGGCGATCCACTTCATGTTCTTTATGCTTTCTGTGTACTCCAAGATTTTTTTTTGTCAGTCGGGTGTCCGGCATTCTCTTGATATGTCCGTCGAATTTCAGTCAACGTTTCCTCATGTCGTGCACTATGGAATCAACGTATGTTGAGTCTTCCTCTTTGCCCAATAGCTCTTCATATGCATGGATTGTTGTAGCTTCTGTTCCTCCGACCATGCACGTCGTGTTGGTTTCTTCTGATCTTCCTTAAATCCCTTTTTGTGAACTATATACCTGATTAAATTTCTATTCATCAGATCTGGCGATCCCATCTTCACTAGATTCCTCTCAACTTCTTTGTATCACTTTGATCTTGTACGTTTGTTCTGCAGAAATTTGTGGATTTCTCCAAAGTCTCGTATGATTTCATTCTTTCCAAATGGTCCAAAAATTGAATTCGTCTCATTCTCATGGTATCGGTATGTTTAGAAATTTTCCTATATATTTTAGAGTTGGGTTTGGGATAGTGCGTGTATGCCAGTTTTAATTCTGGGCCCTAAGATTTTTTTTAGACTTTGGTATATTTTTTTTAATCCTTTCCTTAATCTTTAATTGTTCCTTTAATGTTTTAAGTCGTAAATTGAGCGTTTCTGAAGCATAAAGAGCTTACGGTTTATTCACCGTTAAGTAATGACGAATTTTATTATTCCATGACAATTCCACATTGTCTTGTTATAAACATTTTTTTGTTTTGAAAAGCAACCTACATTTTCTGGATTCTCGATGTTGCAGATTTGTTTTCATTGCCATTTTCTGTAACCCATTCGCCAAAGTATTTAAATTCCTTTACTCTTACTATTTTGTTAGCGTTAATATAAATTTCATGTGGAGCAATTTTATGTCCTAAATTTAGTTTTTTCATAAGCGATATGAACCCTGCTTTTGCGGTTGTTCTTCCAAGATAGTGATCTGCTTCTGTGCATCAGAGATGTCGTCAGCAATTAGAGCCATATCACCAGCAAACTAGACTGTCTATTTGAATACCCTTAATCTTTGGCTTTATTCGGTGAGATGGTACCCCTGCTTTTCTCCATTCTCTAACTGCCTTTTCCAGCGCACAATTGAAAAGTAATGGGTAAATTCCATCACCTTGACGGACGTCTGTACTTATTTCAAATTCTTAGACTTCGCTTAATCCACCTATAAATTTTACTTTAGCCTTTGTCGTCGTAAGTGTGTCTTTGATAATATTTCTTGTTTTTTGATCAAAGCCATATTCCGTTAATACATTAAAGAGTAATTCGCGATCTATACTGTAATATACTTTCCGGAAATCCACCAATGTTATGATATATTTTTTGTTAGTTCTGTTGCAAAATTATTTTAGTATGATGTTTCTCAAATTTAAAATTTCTTCTGGACTTTACCGCTCCTTCCTGAATCCACCTTGATATTCACCGATTTGATTATCTACTTGAAGGTCTGCACGGTTTAGTAAAACTTTTGAAAGAATTTCTTTAATCTCTTGTACAGTCGGTGGGGTTGTCACTGTTAAGTAATTTAGAAAAGTATACTGCAAGGATTGTACATATTGCATCCGTAGTATAAGCCAATTCTCCATTTTCATTAACAAAATGTAGCGACGGCGAAGAACATTTTGTCAACTTTTGCTTGAACGTTCTATAATAGTTTCGTGACTTATGTTGCTTAAAGTCCGCTTCTATTTATTGTAATTTAAAATCTTCACTTTGCTTACGGATTGATTTTGTAACTATCTTCCTAACGTTATTAAGTTGCTGCAATGTGGTTGGAGTTTTATTGCATGACCAATTATGCCAGGTTTTCTGCCCAAGTAGTATTCACATTTATCTATCCACCACGGGTGTTTTCTTGTCCTTTTTAACGGGGCTATGCTTGCAGCTGTTTGTAATAGTCCTGCTTGTTCTATTGTATAAATATATCAAGTTTTTATATTTTCTTGGTTTTAATTGTTATATATAAATGTGTATTGTTAGTATGGAAGTCGTTCTATTTTTATTATAAATTTGATACTTCTACAAACTTTAGGCTAACAATTTGGTCAATTTGTGTTTGTTTGGTGTTATAAAGGCTGGAAAATCAAAATAAAAAATCATTTTTTTGGTTTTATTTCCCGGTTTCATATCCAGGTAATGTAATCTAAAGGTGCATACAAACATATTTGAAATCGGAATTGCGATGAAGTAGTAACAATTCGCTTTTGCCAGAATTGGTTTTCATATTTTTTTATGATTCTTGCAATGTTATTTTGTGGATCAACTATGTTTTGATATTAATTGAAAGTTTTAATTCAACTATTGATGATCTCAAACAACGATTGATGATAAACGTAATACAATCGGAACACAGCCTGAATATATAAATATATTCAACATTTACAGAGCTCTAATACATTATTTAGTCTTTTTAGGACTACCAAAACAAATCTCATGTAAAATTTTTCAATTTTTCTGTTATTTTATAGCTTTCCACCTTCGTGGCACTCAACGAAAACCAGAAAAATAAGATTATTTTTCATGCCTTACTATCATGTCTTTCTGATAACTTAAGTGAATAGCCATCTACACACGCATTTCCAGATTTATCTCTCATCACTGCAGCGTAAAAACGCGTAAAATTAAAATCTCGAGTATGGGAATATTTTCTTCACGGACAAGAAACCTTGATGATGGTATTGACGGTATATATGACGGTGCATAGTAGAATTGTGTTAGAGTTGATAAAGAGTCTTCTGCAAGAGTCTTAAATTGCACCATTGACTGATTATTTCTCTAATAGCTGATGTATTACCTATATAGATCTCTTATTTCAATCTTGCTGACTCTTACTCAAGCAACGCATTTGCTCCTTATTCAAACAGTAGGCCTCAATGATTATCTTCTTTTGTGACGTATTTTTTTATTTTAATGTAATTTTTTTATAAGGTGTATAGGAAATTTCGCTGTTGAGCCACAGAATCTGTCTGCACTTATCATTTACCTCGAACCACTGATTATTTTGAGATATGCCTTTACTGCTTTCCCGTTAAAAGTTTGTTCCTATTCAATTCTGGCAAGCTGGACAGTCCTTCCTGGGTTAACAGTTTCCAGCAATTCTTTTGTTTTAACCTTTATTACATTTCTTTGTCTATTACAGAGACTATTCATTCTAGCTAAAGTACTTGGGATGGATCTAGGCTATTATTAGTTTAAGAAAAAAAAATAGATTAAAATATATACTGCTGGCTTTGTTGTTGGTACTTCTTTGCACCTAGAATACTTCTTTCCTCCTAGAATATAGATTCATATTTGCGATACTAAGATTCGGAAACGAAGGAATAGGCAGAAGGAATAGTATATTTTATAACTAGGGCGGTAAGTTGTCAATTTGACGCGAGAGCGAAATTGGGCGCACGAACGAAGTGCGTACATTCGCTAGAGAGGGCAATTCACAATACCACGCGTGTTACAAACAATATTTTTTATTACTCATGCGAGGGGATGTATCTTACAAGTTTGGAATCCAGGGGGCTATAAAAAAAATGGAAAATGGTCAAAATCCTTTTTTTTCTCAGTAATAGCAAAATTGACAAAGTCGGGAAGTGAACAAAAATGTTATCAATAAACGTTAATCAATCGTTTAAAAGATTCTATAAGAGAGGTTAACCAATTATTTACAGAAATGGAAATATATTAATTTGAAAACTTCAAATCGCTCTTCAATCTTTTTTGAGTTAATACTGTTTTTGAGTTCATCTGGACCGACGATATGACAGTAATCTAAATAAAATAATATTTTAAATTTAATAAGTTGTAGTAAATATGCAAATAAGATTATTTTTACTAAATAAATGTCCTTACACGTTTTTTTGTTATTTAAGGAGAATTAGCTTTTTCTCATTAAAATTCAAATTGTTAAATATTATAATTGCAATAAAATTCTTCCTTTATTGAATCTTTTCCTTTGAAATAAATGTTATGTTTTATTCAATTAATTTTACAAAGATTTTTACAAATTATAAAAGAGCCTTGGGCTAAACCTTTGTTATAAAGGAATACCTTGTACATATCTTGCCATTATAATAGAGAATCTTACATCCTTAGAATCTACATCAAATTTATTTTTAAGTAATTCAATTAATTTTCTAAAAATCCTCCGCACGGATTTAGAAAGTTTGAAACGGTGTAGAATAGTCAGGAATAGTTTGACGTTGAATTTATCTATTTAACCCTTTGACGACCAAGAACTTTCTTTATTAATAATTAGATATTTTTTGGGGTTTTAAAACAATACTAAAATAACAACACAATTTTTTGTTGTTAAGATTTTTTTTTATTTGTAGTTTTTTCAAACATAAGTGGTTCCACTGAAGCATCACTGGGAAATTTGAATTTATTTCAATATATATAAGCTTACATAAGGGGAAATAATTACATAAATGTAACAATATTCTAAATGTAAGTTAAAAGAAATGTGTCAAAATCCGAATTTGCCTGAAACTTCAATAGTTTTTTATTGCAGCGCAGTACTCCTGCAGTACACGTTAAGGAGGCCAAAGACCACCCTGGGCTGTAGAGTCAGAAGAAGAAGAAGAAGAAGTACTCCTGCATTGAGTAGGGCTCAATATTAATTAAGATATGGTGAAGCTTTTTCTTATAATCCCTGAATTTTGTTTGTTCTTTAATTGATCGTGGCAGAAAATTGAATAATTTAATATTTACAAATGGAGGAAATTTTTCAGACATAGTCAGTTTATCTTTGAGAACGTTGTAGTTTAGATTTGCATACCTTGTGGTCTTCTCGTTGTTAATTTTGTTCTGACTGAATAGGTATTAATTTTTTAATAGAAACAGTAGGGCTTTGTAAATATATGTACCTGTTGTAGTACGTATATGTGCGGCGCTAAACTTTCCTCTACATGATTCCCTGAACTTTAGGTTGAGTAGGACTCTTAGTGCTTCTTTGTGTATTGTGGTGATGTCCTTTATGTTTGTGCCGCCACCCCAGAACAGAATACCGAAACGAATATGGCTATGAAAGTTAGCATCGTATACCGTACGTAATATCTCTGGGTTTAGGTAGTGTTTTAGAATTCGTAATGCTTATAACGCTTTGCTAAGTTTTTTTAAAACATATGATGGGATATATGGTTAGATATGGACAGTTTTACATTTTTCATAAGTTCCGCTTGAATGTTTTGAACTAAGATATTCATGTTGTATATTCGATTATCACGTTTTGTTTTAAATATAATTAGGTTTATCTTTTTTTTATTTACCACTAATTTGTTCTCACTAAACCACGTTTCCAGCGTTGCTATTGATGTCTCGATGCTGTTTGTGAGTTCGGTTGTATCTTTATTAGCTACAATTAAGCTCGTATCGTCTGCATAATTTATGATCAAGTTTTGTGTGTTGTTTAAATTTAATTTTGGTAGGTCATTTGTCATTTATTTACAAAATAAACAGAAGCGGACCCAAAATGCTGCCCTGTGGGATACTTACATTTATGTTTCTCGGCGTCGATCTTAGTTTCTCTTGCGGGGTGTAAATTTCTGAGATTTGTGTTCTGTTCTTTAAATATAATGTAAGCGAGTTAAATTTGTCTCCCCTAATTCCGTGTCTTTCAACTTTACCTAATAGGACGGCGTGGTCGACTGTGTCGTATGCTTTCGAGAAGTCCAGCAGAATCCCGCATGGTATATTATGATCTTCAAGTTGACTCATTATCTCTCTTATGAATTGAAAGCAAGCAGTCTCTATGGAACGACCTTTAATAAACCCATGCTGTCGTTGACTAATGATATGGAATTTGTTTAGGAAGAGTCCAAAATTTTCGAGAAAGCTGATTCTAGACTGTTCGGCCTGTAATTGTCTATATCGTCTATGTTTCCCTTCTTGAACATTGGTATTATTTTCGAAACCTTTAGTGAACTTGGGAAAATTCGGTGTACAAGCGCATTGTTAATGATGACTTCAAGTGGTTCAGAGAGTTCTTCAGCGACACCTTTGAGGATTGCCATAGGAATTTAATTGAAACCCGAGCTTTTTGTATTCTTTAGATCTCTTATTACATATTGTAGTTCCAATTGTGTTATTGGTTCAAAATAAATAAAATGAGAGTTGTTTTTCAGCTTGTTTTCGTATGGACAGCTAGTTAGGTTTTTTTGTTTCTTTGTAAGGTTTATGGGATTGTCGGCATAAAAGTTGTTTATCATGTTGGGCGTGATGTTCGGCCGCTGCATACAGTTTGCTCCTTCTCGCTTAACAGATTTGATTTGGGTAATATCGTGTACTACCTCCCAAGTTGATTTTACGGTATCTTTAATTTTATTTTGGTAGTATTTCTTATTTTCTATATTCAATAAATGCGTGTACTTTTGCCGCATTTTGTTGTAACTGCGTTTTAGTTCAGGGATTGTTTGGGTTAATATATGCAATAAATCGATTCGTTCTTTCATTGCATCAATTGTTGTATCATGGAAAAACTTTTTCTTTAGACTTTTTGGTTTAGACGTAAAGAGCAAGCTCTCTAATCGTAGTAATCTGAATAATTTTCTTTATTTGCTTTCTTTAATTTATTAATTTATACAATAGAAAAAATGTTTTTGTTTTCAAGAAATTGCAACGTCGTCTTGTAGACGGGTTATTAAATAATGTTACTTTCGGGTTTATATTATATTCAGTTTAAAACGGATAATTTGATATTGTACATGATTTTCGAAAATTCTTTAGACTATCATAGGGTATTAATTTCTTATTTTCTTAGTCAAGATAAAATTTAAGGGCTATATAAACATACATAATACAAAAGAAATATTGAGATTTGTAAAATTGGACTGAACGTATTGAAAGGCCAAAAGTGTGCACGAGCAAATAGAACCAAAGCAAAACAAGAAAGAAAAAAAACAGCAGAGATAAATAGGAAAATACAAAAATAGGCTCCACATTTCGTTCAACATACTTTTAAGAAAGAGTCCTGCGGGAGTGTACAACCAGATAGTCTTCGAAGAAAACTCTCGGGAGGTGCCGAACCTGATGGGCTCGTGATGAATCTTAGCCGATATCTCTGCGTCTCTACTCGACAAATCCCAAATGGTATATATATATATATATATATGTGTGTTGTATTTGAGGTTTTCGCGGATAGATACCTGTGTTGTATTGTTTTCTCGGGGATTCCGCGTTGATGCTGAGGGTTGGCTCTGAAAAGAACCGGATTCTCCGTATATATATATATATATATATATATATATATATATATATATATATATATATATATATATATATATATATATATATATGTATATATATATATATATACGCAGCAAATTCCAAAGATTATTATTATTTCATTATTTTTTTTTCTTTTCCGTAGAGGATTTGTAGCTATCGAAATGTATACGTAACTTTTATTATTGCAGTTTATTCTATACCTCAATAAATTTTATATTTATAAGTGTTATAAATAGAGATGGAGAAATGTAATAAATTTCAATAATAATAATGACAAGACGGATATAATTAGATAGACAAAGCTAACAAAAAGTCAACGCATATACAGAAAACAAATACAATAAAAAGTAAATACAACTAGAGACAAATATATAGAATGAAATGTACATTTTATTCCAAAATATACAATTTTACTTTGTTTGTTCCGTGTGTATTAAACATCGTACGCAATTCAGTTGTTTTCTGATTAACACTAAGTAAGACTCGACTGACGAGAGTACATTTTCAAGCAAAAAGCTGTGAGTAACAAATCAACAGTGCATATGAAATATGAACCGACTATATTTCAAATGCCCAGTAAATAAAAACAATTTGAGATTATATTTACCAGCAAAAATCGCTCGTTTTATTCTCGATTATTTGTTTTCGATTTTTAAGTTGGACATTTTTACAATTTGAGTTCATTGATAATGATATTCTACAATGACTTTGTACACACTTCATTCAAGACTCGATTAATTCAACTTAGAAATCACTATAGTATATTAATTTTATAAGACCAAACAAGATCAGACAAGAGCTAACAAGACCAAACAAAACCAGGTAAGACCTGTCTATGCCAGACAAGACCAGACAAGACTATGCAGTACCATACAACTTCAGACAAGATTAGATAAGACCAGATAAGACCAGACATTTGTTAATTTAAAAAGTTTTGCCGGAATAATTAAAAAATAACTTAATTACCCTAGAATAACACAGGTTTAACTGAGTTGGTCACGGTGGGTTGAAGCGAAAATACGAAGCTATATATATATATATATATATATATATATATATATATATATATATATATATATATATATATATATATATAAATACATAGCAAATTTACTTTCTATGTATTCTGAATTTTGTGCATTTATCAGCCATTATACATGCTTGTCCCTGGAGTAGTTTAATGAGGTATTTTCTCGTTGCTTCCCTCATTGCAGTAATACAGCCAATAGAACTGATGCAGTCTTGCCTTTGGAACTTCAGTAAGAAGCCGGTCTGGAGTCAAACTTCGTGCGCCTTCTCCCAGTAATAATGGGTACTGCTGTCCTCCATCATAGCTATACTTATTTGATGAAGGCAACACTTGCCATATCACATAGGCGTCTTTGGATGGTTGTAGAATTTGTCCGATTTTACCTTACCCAGGGGTAACTACTACATCCTTTTGCTGATGCTGCTAAATTGTCAGCGACTGCTTATTCGACAGACCTTCCAGTCTACTTATACTGCTACCCATCATACATATACAGCTACCCATCATACAATAAAATATAGTTCATAAAATATAGTTCTAAATGAACTACACTTATCAAAATATATTTAGAAATAAGTAGACATCCAAGACTAGATAGACGAGGCTAAATATAATAATCCATAGAGAGAAGACCAATTACACCTAACTTGACAGACAAAACTAGAAAGAGAAGGGTAGCCAGTCATGACAGCCATAGATAAGACTTCTCAGATAAGACTACACATCTTGAATTCGTCAGGTAGGACTTTCTTTTTTTTTCTCGGGGCTTCGTTGTAGGATGTACATATAAGTAGTCCCCATGAAACCAACCAGGCACCCCGGGAACGCTTCTCGCATGACTGTAGATTGGGTCAGATGTTGAAACTAGCTAAATTTTTTTAAATATTTTTTGTCCCTCATCCTTTTCCTTGGCCGATATTATTGTTTTTATTAGTGTATGGATCATATCCCAACTTTCTTTGGTGTCCAGCATATGCCCTATAATTGTTCTTGCATTTAAGGGAGTTCCCACGTTTTAACTAACTTTCTCTCTGTCACTCTTCCATTTGTAACACTCAAAAATTATGTGGTCTATTGTGTCTATTTCACCGCTGTATACACTCGAGTTATCAGCTGCCCTACTGATATGATCCAAAACGTCTTGGAAACAACCGTGACGGGATAGGAATTGTGTTAAGTGATAACTCACTTCTCCGTGTTTTTTATTTATCCATATGTTTTTTTTTTATAATAAGTCCGCTGGCCTTTCTCTGTATGCTCCCATTTTTGCTACAACTCATTAAAGAGATTTTATCTGACTTTCTTCGTTTCTTCGTTTGGAACGTATGTTGTGGCTTGACTTGCTCTTTGTCTCTGCTCTTTCTTTCACTAGCAGGTCGATCGGAGCAATGCCAGCGATTACTAGAGCTGCATGCCTGGACACCGTACGGTATGCACTGCATATTCGCAATGAAATCTTACGCTGTACGGATGCCAGTTTCTGTTCATTGCTTCCAGTTTTCATTATGTTTGCCCACACTGGAGCTCTATAGAGCATAACCGAGTGTGCCACACTGCTCAATAGTCGGCGCTTTGAACTTTTGGGTCCTCCCACGTTTGGAATTAGTTGTGTCTATAGTACCTAATTTTTTAAATCTTTTTCATGCAGCCTCTGAGAGATGTGCAGTGGAAGTAAGTCCTTTGTCAATTTTAAGTCCAAGGTAACTTATCTGCTGTTTTGGAATTATCTCTATTTCGCACACTTTAAATTTCACAGACAATAGTCTTCTTTGTCCAGTCAGCAGGACCGCTTCAGTTTTCTTAGGCGCCAGTTTAATTTTCTTTCAGTAATCACTTGCTTACAATATCGATCGCCTGGTTACCAGTTTGCCTTATCGCGTGTTCAGTTTTTTGCGGTTACAACCAACGCTAAATCGTCCGCAAATCCAATGAGTGTGGCACCCTCTGGCACTTTTAATCTCAGGATGTCGTCATATAGGACATTGCATACTATGGGACCCGTTATTGAGCCCTGTGAAACTACACAACTGCCTTCCACTTCTACCGTCTTGTTTTGAGCTTGCAGTATGGAGCTATACGTCTCTTTGTCAGTTCACCCATTATAAGTTCCCAGCTAGCAGTGTTAAAAGCATTTCGCACATCAAAAGTAATTAACGCGCAGATTTTTCTGGTATTTGATATACCTGCTCTTGCCTTCTCTGCGATTTTAAGTACTGCATTTACTGCATCCGTCGTGGACCTGCTTTTTTTAAATCCATAGTGTCTGTCGGATAGTCCAAATCCGGCATCAAGTTCCTTTTGTAATCTTGCTAGTTATAGTGCTTCCAACAGTTCTGCAGCTACATCTAGCAGCATAGAGGCCTACATCAAGATGGTAGACTAATCGTCTTGTCTCCTTTCTTTAGAAGAACTAATCTTGCACGTTTGCAGTTGTATGGGAAATTTCCGGCAAGCAGCAGACTGTTCATAACTTCGAGCATATACGTAGATTCTTGCTGAGCGGTGGTCTTCACGACTTCGGGTGACACGCCATCTGGGGCTTTGCCGTTTCGTATGCGTTTCGTGACATTTACCAGTTCCTTTTCTTTAAATAGTGGTACTTCAGTCACTTTTGGTTGGTTCCAGATAAGGGGTTCTTAACGTGGGAATAGGACTTCAACCACGTGTAGTGTTCTCTCTATCGTCATTTGCACCCCTGGGTGTTGGATTCTAAGCCTTTTTGACAGGTTTGGTACGCGTCTCCCCATATATCTTCGTCGACATCCTCAGACAGATTTCTCTTATGGTCCATTTTTGCTTTATTTATTAGGTTGCGTAACTCTTTCTTTAATTCCTCGTATGCCTCTTTCAGACCATTCAAGTTCTCGTCTCCGCCTTTTTTAGCTTGTTGTCGTTGGCATCTTCTTCTTGTCGAAATACATTTAACCCTCGTGCTAGCAATTTCATTGTTCCACCACTACACCGGCTTTTTGCCGGGTGATGATCCTATTTTCTTTTTTAGAGTTGCATCACATGCCTTCTTCATTACTTTTACCAGGGCATCCGCGCTTCGCGTCTTCGCACTTGCTACTTCTATTTCCGAACTGGTTTTGATTTTGTCTTTGTGAAAATTTTTCAAATTTCATCCACCTACTTTTCCATAGCTAATTTGTTTTCTGCGATCTTCTATGCTGTACAGAATATAGCTGTGATTGCTCAAGCTCTCTCTATATAGCACTTGCCAGTCTTTAATCTTATTTGATGTGTCAATTGTGGTGAAAGTAAGGTCTATAATGGATTGAGCATTTCTTCTAACGTGCGTATATGCTGCTCCTTAATTTTGGAGAACGATTTCAAGTTCGGCTGCCCAATCCATGACCAGGTCTCCTCTCTTGTCCATCTTTGGACATCCCCCGTATGGAGTCGCCAGCTTTATTGCTTTCTTTCCCTGACCTCTTATATCTTCTTTTTAGCTTTTCTCTGTTTTTATTAGGTGAAAAGTAGCAACAGTAGATAATGTACAGCTATAATATGAATCACATATGAATCCAGGCCCGTTTTCTGCTTTGATCACAGGTATTTCGTGATTAGATGATTTAGTGAAAGATACACGCTACGTTTTGCACAACCTTTTGTCTGCACAGTTTAACACGTTGCAGATAAAACGTTGCGTCTAGATAGGAAAAGTGCGTAGTTTCTAAAACGGCGGTACAGTTGCAGCGATAACTGAGCTACAGAGCATAGATATCCATGAACTGTGCAGACAAGTCGGCGCATGTAGACGGTAGCTCCGTTTTCCGATTTATTTTGTTAAAAAATGACCAGACTAGTACCTCCTACCTGACGATTTCTAAAACTAATTACTAAATCTTATACAGATATGTGAATATGCGAATATGATATGCGAAATATACAGATATATCTGCACCGTGTGGACGCTTTAAAAATTGCAACGTTTTCATTCCGTCCTAAGACTGCACAAACAAAAGGTTAAGCAAAACGTAGCGTCTGGACCGGTCTTTAGGTTCGCTAACGAGGAATATGTTTGCCCGAAATTCAATCGTTGTTGCAATAAGCAGATCGTATGCTGCACGGCATCTCATGGTATTAACTTGTACGGTTTTAATAATTTTTTCCTTGCCATCTAGCTCGCTTCGCGTCTGGTAAAGCTTTCTTAAATTCCTGGCACATTCCGGAATCAGCCGGTTACCTTTTTATTAAAGGTTGGGAAAAACATTTCATTTTTGCAATCATTTGCTTTGTTATCTTCTTTGCCACATTTAAAGGATAGTTTCTGTCTGTCTGGTCTATGGCACGTAGTACTATGGTGCCCTACATGCCAACATATGTAGCTTCTCATCACTCGGATCCTTTCTCTCACCTTTACCTTTCTTACCTTTCTTAATTTTCCTTTAATTTTCTTTTAATCGCAATTCGGGTTCCGCAATCGCTTCAGCACAAAGAAAGCTCTATTTGGGATAAGAAGTCGGAACATGTTAGAGATGGAAGTCTCACGGAAGTCGGAACATGTTAGTTGATATTAGTCTATGTATGCTTCATAGACTTTCAAAAGGCAATCGACATGGGACTAGACGGAAAGGATATTATGATAATTGAAAATCTATATTGGAACCAAACATTGCTGTTTACATTGTTACGAGGCAAATTTCGTAAATAATAAATGCCTGAATATTCCTATACTTCAGGAATAAATAAGGGGTAACTAGACGCACTCTTCGGGTCTAATTACGATGGTCAGATCTCAGTTACTTACCTCAGAGTAGGTATGCACATAAGCCAACCTTAGATAATATAAATACTAGGGATCTGATATGTGAACGTTCCTTTGTGGTTATGACTAATGAGACTGGGGCGGCGTCCTCTGGAATGTGCACGTGTATTGCGATCCAGGCGGCGAACAGATATCACGCGTGCTGGTCTTCAGTTCTATCTCTAAGTCGCTAATTGATGTAGAATCACTAATACTGATAGTAATTCTACTCCTAATCTCGAGATTGCCGCACCGATTAGTTATACACCGATAGACACAGATAGGTAATTCAGGACCTATCTATGTCTATAGGTTTCGGGTCTAAATTAATTAAATAGACATGTTATATGGAAACTTGGTCTTTTATTGAAGATATATACTTGAAGATATATATTGAAGATATATTGAAGATATATGCTTAACGCTTAGAGTCATTAGAATACATTCCCTCCGGTACCCAGGTCGCACTTACGGGCACCGGTGCTTATCCCCACTCCAAGCACAATAATTTGGTAGTGAGGAATCTCAGTTCCGCATTAACTATGACTACGATACGCTCTGTTAATAAACAGGGCGCCTCGTAACAACACTTTACATTTACATTTATTTCATGCTACAACGTCGCCACAAAACTCCTTCACTTGATATCTTTGGCCAAAGACCTCTTTCTGTGAATCTTCCTGTGATATCTCTCGTATAAATGATGCACGTTAAACTCCACGCTCCTCTTCTTCGGCCTGGTGTCGTCCACCAGATTCTTACAACACTCTATCGTCTCCATCAGTGCCCTCCGCCAAGGCTTGTTATTCCTCAGGCTATTGATCAGCACCTTGGGAATATTGGTCTCGTAGTCCGTCAACCTAGGATGTCCAGGCTTATAATAATAGCACTTCTTCAACAAGTCTGTGATGTACGGTTGCAGATTAATAAGCTGTGCTTCACGTACGACATGTATTCCGCCCAACACTCGTACGCGGCTTCCAGCTATGGCTGGACAAGCTTCTCCGTTGGTTTTATTAGTTCGTTGGTAAAGTTATTGTAGCTCCGGCAGTTCTGGTGGATGTGGTTGGGGAGTATCACATAATACTTTACCATGAGACCGGGTTTGTCCGATTGAATGAACTCGGGGTCTTTGATGAACTTGACGATGCACTCCGTCTTCAGTTTGCCTAGGCCGGACTTCTTGTTGCTGAGGATCTCCTCGACCCAGGCTTCCATGATCTTCTGGCACTCGGCCTCGTAGTCGTAGCTGCGGCGGCGCCTGTCCAGCGAACGCTCCGAGAGGGGAAAGTTGAAGTCTGGCTTCTGTCAGCGTTTCTGCGAGTCGTAGTCGGAGATCTTGTAGTCTAGTATCTAGCCTAGCATCTCGGACTTGTAGTCGAGTTTCGAGA
Organism: Phosphuga atrata; assembly: GCA_944588485.1. Lineage (NCBI taxonomy): Eukaryota > Metazoa > Arthropoda > Insecta > Coleoptera > Silphidae > Phosphuga > Phosphuga atrata. Next base: position 7,146,291 of record OX155896.1, on the reverse strand, counting down.
GTTTCGGGATCAGAAAGTATTTGCCTGGTTTAGGGTCCGATTTTCCGGAGACTTGGTCCAATTTTTAGTCCATAGATTTATCCCCCACTGCTTTAACGTCCATAAACTTATCTTCCAATAAGCTGTAGCACATATTTAGCTTACGGACCTTGACCTAACCCCAGAAATCTGATAGTCCTTGGCAAGCATAAAGTCTTCCTTACAGCTGTCCTCTTTGGACTTGGAAGTATCTAGTGGTAACTTATCCTCGAGAAGCTTGCTGTGTATAGACTCGACCTCTTGATCCTTGGACTTATCCTTATGATCCCTGGAATGGTACTTAACAAACTTATAGTCTGTAGACTTATCTGTAAGCCTGTAGTCTTTAGACCTGTGGTCTTTAGACTTATCCTCAAACTTTTCTCTAGACTTAATTCCAAATCTTGAATCTATCGACAAATCCTCAATCTTGCTCTATCTAAACTTATCCTCAAACTTGTGATCTATAGACACATCCTAAAATCAGTTGTCTCTAGACTGAAACCCAAATCTTAAAGCTCTCGACATATCCTCAATGTTGCTCTCTGTAAAGTTATCCTCTTACTTGTGGTCTCTGAAAATGTTACTGACACAATCGACTTTGATCATATTCAATAGGATTTTTTACAAATTCACAAGCGAAGAACCAAAAGGGTCATCGTCATCATTATAAGTCAGCTTTTAGGATCGGCCACTGCTGGACATAAGCCTTATATAATGAATTCCAATCTTCTTTGTTCTGCGCAGCGGTCATCCAGTTGGTGCGGATGCGATTTTGGTCATCTGACCATCGAGTGGGGAGTCTCCTTCCGCTTCAGAATGCATCACTTCGTGACTTCCATTCCGTTTTACTGTCCTTTTTGTTAAAGTTAGTGTTTCAGCTCCGTATGTCAATACAGGTAAAATGCACTGATCGAATGCCTTCCTTTTAAGACAGATAGGAATTTTTTATCTGAAAACATAATTCATTTTTCTAAATACTGCCAAGCCTAGCCCTATTCTTCTCGTTGGGTCTTCACAGGTCTGGTCATCTCTTCCGAAGCGAATTTCGTGGTCAAGATATTTATATATGTGAACCCTAGGTATGAGTGTTGGATTTTTACTTAGTACCAAGTTGGTCATAAGTTTCGTCTTACTTGTGTTCTTTAAACCTACCATTTCAGAGGCTGATTCTATTTCAATTACCATGCTTTGTCTAGGCTAACGGTTATTAGTACGATGTTATCGGCAAAGCGTAGGTGGTTTAGCTTTTCACCGATAATGTTGATTCCGAAGTTTTCGATGTTAGTCAATTTAAACATAGAAAATTCAGAGGTAGACGTGCTTTATGGTATTCGTATAGTGTTGGTCTGTTCTATGGATTTGCAGTCAATCGTGCTGAAAGCCTTTTTATCTGTGCATTTCTCGATGAGGATTTTGATAGATTGTAAGTTTGTTTTGACTTTCGAGTCATTGACACCATACCCCGCACGAATTCCTTACTGGGCAGTTACATGTTAAGATTTCCTGTCCGTCTTTTTGATAAAATTTACATAAATAATTTGTATATCTACCAAAGGACACTGATAGGCCGATAGTTTTGGATTTATGCTATGCTTTCCATTTTATATAATAGTATAACTACTGTTTTCTTTCATTCATTTGGTGCTAAGCCATAGCTTAGGCATGCGTTGTATAGCCCGCATAATATTCTTAGGGGTGCCGGTCCACCCATTTTCATGTGGTCAATACTGATGTCGTCGACCCCGGGCAATTTGTAGTTTTTCATGTCCTTCAGGATGTTTTGGATTTCGTTTACGGTGATGTAAGGGATGTTGGTGTTCTTCTCCGTTTCTTCCGTTCTATATAGCTGTTTATCAAATTCTCTAATTGTGGTCAGAAATTCTTGCTTGTTTTCTTATCTGGCCATTTTCGTTGTTAATTTTTGTGATTCGTTTCTTCCCCTCCGCGAGCCGTCTCAGCAGTACTTTCATCACTCGGTTCTCATCTATTGCTCTGGTTATTTATGCTGTGTTGTATCGTGTCTTAGTCGTGAAGCGTTTTTGGAGTGTTTTTCTTCTAATTTTCACCTAGTTTCGGTAAGCTGTTTCCTAGCCTATAGGTATGATTAAAAGTAATCTTTGCGACCATTTGTGAATGTGGTTTAGAAAATTTTCCATATCTATGATAAGGGACAGTATTGATACCATATCAATAAAGATGTGCGGCGGGACCAGGGGGGAAAGTAATGACCTACCATAAAACCTTTCATTGGAAATGATTAATGGAGCAAAGATTACTTTGAACCATCATTGCAAGGGGAGAAAAACAACTATGGCATGCTTCTCATACAATCTCTCTGTCTAAGAACAAACATCCAATGGATGAATCATCGAAAATGTGGAGACATACAATGGGCCACTGGGCCGCAGTGTTTGTAAGGCTGAACGATAGCCCGGATACACATTTGGGGAAGTAAAAAATAAGTAAATTGTTACTTAGCTTCTCTGCTTTCTGGTTTCCGTTGACTTGGCATTGCTTTCCTGCTTGTTGTATAGCGTTTCGTATTATATTAGTTTCTTCTACGTTTGTTTCTTGCTGGCACGTTTTGCCAGTGTTTTTATTTTCTCCTAGGAGGTCCTTATACTGCTTGGTATCTTGTTGCTTTTTGTATCAAGTTTGGTCTTTTTTGCCTCTTGTTTAGCGTAATTTTTGATCTACCAGCTCTGTGATCACTTCCTACAGAAAGCCTATTTAAGACTGTAACATTGTGTACAAAGTTAATCTTGTCGGTGAATATGAAGTCAATTTAATTTTAAGTGGCTCTGTCTGGGCTATCCCATGTCCATTTTATCAGTGTGGTCGTTTCAAAGAAGACATTCATTACATAGAAGTTGTTTTGTTGCAGAAATTCCTTCGTTACTTCTCCTCTCTCGTTTCCGCCTCCACATCCTAGCAATTTGTTGTTTCACTTCCGTTTTGTTTGGTTCCTGTTTTGACATTGAAACCCCACATTGTTATGGTATAGTGTTGCATAAAGTGATTGCTGCATGTTCGTTGTGATTTGATCGTAAAATCTTTCATTTTCATCGCCACTATGGCTAGACGTGGTAGCGTAGACCTGGATGATTTTCATAGAATGTATCGCCTTCGTTTTATGGATCAGGTATGCTACCTTCGTGCTTCGAATTTAAATAAAACTGGCGATATGAATTTTGGGTACTAGGAATCCTATTCCTCATTGACTGTTGTAGTTCCCTGTGTAATATAATAATCCTGATTGTGGAATTAATTCTTGTTCTTCTTTCCTTCTGTGCTTGCACATACCAATCACGACCCATTTCAAGTGGTTTAGTAGTATTCTTCTTCTAGTACTTGTAGTTTGCTGGTTGTTGCTAAGATTTTCGTACTATAGGTTATAGGCTTTAACATCGAACTATTCGTATACTAGTAAATCGGTACTTTTCAGTGATTTATAACTTTTAGACAACTAATAACATTCAGCCTCGTAGACTAGAGAGTTAGCAGTGCTCCGCAACCTTTTATCTTCCACGGCACACTAACTTATTTTCAAAAATTCCGCGGCACACCACAAGTAAAGGCTTTAAAAATACAGCAAATACAGTAATAACTCGGAGTTACGCGATTTCAAATCTCGTCGATTCGTCTTTAGTTTGAGCGTCACACAACTTTTGCTTATCGATTATAGACTTACTGCCCCCACACTATTGGGAACTGACATAGTGGCGTGGCTAAAAATACATGTGTTAAAACGTAACTTTATTATATTTCAACTACACTGAATTTTAGAAAATGACTCCAACGAAGAACTCATTTCTTCCACAAAACGAGTAATAAAGAAATTATTAGCATGCTATGAGGAAATTTTGCGGGAGAGAAAAAAAATGTTTGAGTCGTCAAACTACTTTGTTAGATTTTATGAAGCCTTCTATATCAAAATAACTTCGGTATGCAATTTTATATTTCTATAATCTAAGATTTTATTAAACATTTTTTGTCTAAATTATTATTTTCTTTCGGTTCAGGCCCCAATTAAAAATAATTTATAGGTATTTATTTGCGAAATTATAACCCGACTTACGCGAATTCGAGTTACCCGGGTAGCGCTCAGTCCGACCTATCGCGTAAGTTCGGGGTATTACTGAATGAAATAACAATAATAGGTGGTACGTATATGTTTTTATTAGATAATAATATAAAATTAAAATTTTTAAGACAAATTTATTTATATTTTAGTTATTAAGACCCGTTTGTCAAGTAGGAAATGAGCTGATGATCATCCAGCGCCTGAACAGATCTTCATAAATTATAGCTCGATCATGTCAGCTTTCAAACAAACAAAAAACTCATCAAATTCGGTCCATTGCTTTAGCAGCTATACACAGCCAGACACACAGATATAAAGACAGACGCTTCAAACTTATAACACCCCTCTTTTGCGTCGGGGGGTTAAAAATACAATAATTTTTATATACAATTTGAATTTTACACCAACACAAAAACACATATATTTTTATTATAGATTACACATGTAAAAAAATGTCTTTTAATTTAACTATGAAGTTTGTTGTTATTTACTTATGCCTAATTAATCTATGCTAGGTGATCCATACTTACCTTGAATTGAAAAATTCACTATGTTTTCATCTCTATCAATCTCTCATCAATCACTATGTTTTTACCATAATTAATTTGTAAAAATATTATATGACTTGTGAACACAGTTATATAACACTGAATTGGAAAATTCACTACGTTTCTACCACAATTAATATATACAAATATTATATAACTTATTACTTTATAATATATATTATATAATATTTTTGCAAATCAATTGTGGTAAAGACATAGTGAATTTTGCAATTCAGAGTAATCAATGCTAATTTAAACACTAATTTAAACAGTATTTAAACATAATAACTAATTTATTATTGTGATATTTGTGCTTGTTTTGATGAACATATACGTCGTACATTTGGCTTTATATTAGAAAGTGCTACTCGGAGTTCATGGTCAAGACCTTTTAAACACGATAGTTTTTCATTTTTAATTAAAACCAATGTAAAAAAACTTTGTTCACATAAGTATGTCGTAGAAAAAAGTAGCAAAATTGCAATAGCCTTTGCAGAAATTTGAGGATACTCATTCTGAACGGAAATCCAGAAATCAGCCAATTTCATTTCACTGAAGTTGAGTTTCACCGTCCCATCGTACCTCAATTCTATAAATTCCTCTCGAATTTGAAAAGAAAGTGCTTCTGTTGATTTCTAATCCAATTATATTGCTCCGCATTAATTGTGAAAAACATTGATTAAATTTGTCCTGCAACAAATTTAAATGTTGTTGAGTCAGATCCAGAATTATCTTTTTGTTTTCAATCATTGACTTGTGAGTCCTTTGGAACATTTCTAATGATCCTTTTTGTATCTCTTTCTGCCAAAGTTCAAACTTATTTTTAAAGCCCACTAACTTGCCGGACACGTCAGATTATTTTCGGTTCGACCTTGCATTCTTTTATTCAGTTCGTTCAGGTGCTCAAAGATATCAGCCATGTACGCCAGTTTGGACATCCAGTAATTATCATCAAAAAGATGATAAAGTTCAGGCATATCTGGTTTTAACAAAAACTCGCGAACCTCGTTGCGAAGCTCAAACAATCTAGCCAAAACTTTTCCACGGGATAGCCAACGTACCTCAGTACCCGTAATAAAGATTCATAATCCGATCCCATTTCTTCACATATTATTTTATAAAATCGCGAATTTAAGGCTCTTGTTTTAATAATGTTTATGCTAGTAATGCATTGATTCATCGTTTTCAATAGTTCCGTTGGCAAGTTTTTGGTCATTAATGCTTCGCGATGTATGCAACAGTGTGTAATTTCTATATTTGGATTTTGTCGTTTTACGTACGAAATAAAACCTTTTTTCTTGCCCATCATTGCTGCAGCACCATCCGTGCAAATACTAATACAATTACTCCATGACATATCATAAGTTTTAAAAAAATCATCTGTTACTTTGAAAATTTCCTCGCCGGTAGTTCGCTCTGGAAGCTCGTTGCAAAATAAATAGTTTTCTATTATGGTGCCCTCGTCAACGAAACGTACAATAGCTATGAGTTGTGCCCGGTTTTTAATATCCGTCGATTCATCAATTTGTAGTGCAAACTTCTGGGCCGTTTTTAGTTTTGCAATTAGTATTCCTAAAATATCGTTCGACATATCGTTAATACGTTTTTTAACAGTATCAGCTGACAACGGTAATTTTTTACTTCATTAAATTCTCTAGGCCCAAGCATGGATTTAACAATTTCTATTCATGTTGGTTTAATGAGTGTCTCACCAATAGTATGTGGTTTTTTCTGACGTGCAATTAATCTTGCAACGTGGTAACTAGTTTCTAAGGCGTTATCAGATAACAGTGATTGCTTTTGTTTGCGCCTTTGATCGAACAGTCTAAGAAAAAATGATTTGTCCTTCTTAACATAACTAGAATGGTTTGAATTTAAATAGCGAAGCAGTTTACTGGGTGCCACTGCTTCGTTAGATAGCATTTTTCCGCAAATGATGCATTCTGGTTTGGGTGGCGTTTCTTTATCACAACACGAAAATCCATATCGAATGTAGTCTTCGTTATACTTTCTTTCCCACATCTTCTGTTTTTTTACAGCACCACTTGTGCTTGGTTCATTTTGGTTTGTCGGTGAATTCGAAAATCTTTTTTAAAACTTTTTAGAGGTATAACAACAAAATAACCTAAAAATGTGGTATTTGATGTAAGTTCTTCTCGTTCGGATGCATAAAAATACGTCGAGACTCAGACACAAAGTGCCGACAAGTGCTCGCGCCACGCCCTCTGTAATTTGCCCCACGTGCAACAGCGAAATATGGGTTTATACTAGAGTTTCCGATCTCGATTCGATTTTATTATACGTCGATCTCTTAAAGCCCAATTTTTGTCAGCCAGATCGATCTTAAAATCGCCACGAAATGAAGAAATCGAAAATCGATCACTACTAGTAAATTTATAACGATTCATTTTAATATTTCTAACTTACGACAGAATTTTGTTAACTCGAGAATGATTTATTCGATTCGTGTTTCTGAAATCTTTAGAAGATTGGGATAATAATTAATATTAGCTCAAAGCTATGGTTAAATAAAAAATAACATATTGGCGAAACACTCAATTTAAGTTTAACATTTAAGTCGTTCCAACTTAAATGTTTTATTATCGATACGCAAGATTATAAATTTGACTTACCCGAAATAAATGCACTAGTGCCGATTATTTAATTAGAAAATGCTTAGAAAAGCATAACAGCAAACTACTTTACTAATGTAATAATAATATCACATTAAACGACGTACATCTCTACGCATAAGTACGCAAACTTACACTCACAGTACTATATGTACAATGTACATTTTTTGTTTAACTAAGCACATGTTTTTGTTTTGTATATAATTTCGACTCTGAGAAATTACATATTGGCATTTTTAAATATTAATTATTCTTGAGAAATCCGCGGCACAGCTAAGAACACCTCGCGGCACAGTGGTGTGCGGCGGCACAGCGGTTGCGGAGCACTGAGTTAGAGCGTTAACTAAAAATCTGGAGGTGCCGGATTCGATTCCGGGAACGAATGTCGTCCGCATTTGTACCAGAAGACAAATGTGTATTTAATTAACCCCAATTTAAATAACACCTAGGTTTCTGGGCCTATAAAGATAAAATTTGGGGAAAATATAATGGGCCACCAGGCCGTAATGAAATAGTTAATATTAATATCCGGTATCCACAAAGGACAAAAAAAAATAGATTCAACTTAAGTTTTGAGTTTATTATAGTGTATCATTTAAAGTAAAAAACATATTCTTGAAAATGATTGCTAGGTTGTTTTACTATTTTCCAATCGAAAGATAAGGCAATAGAGCACGTGCAAAATGTGACACGAAAATTCACGATCTTCAAAATGTGGAAAAAGAATCATGCCTAGAAGTTGTTCAAAACTTGGTTATTAAAGCGTTTTACTTATTTGCAATGGAACAAAATATGTTTTAATTGTGTTCTATCAAATCCCACTTTACTTGAAAGCAAAAGTCACCTCTCTAGCCGCAGATTAATGAAGCCTCTTTAGTTTCACAAGACCTTTCCACGTGTTTATAAATACAAATAATGGGAACAATTATAATTTTTGTTAATTAATTTGTTTATAAACTATTTCATAATCTATTAATTATCTATTAACGATCTATTAATTAATCTTTTAAACATTCAGTCAAGCATGTGCTTTGTTTGGAGTTTAATCAGTTCTGAACAAATTTTAGAATTTTAATTTAACAAATATACATTAAGCAATATAATATATAGCAAATAATTTGACCTTTAAATATATCACATTTTGTATTATTATTGTCATCTTCAATCGTATCGTAACCTATCCTATTTGTTTAAAATATTAATACAACGCAATACAATGGGTAAAACAAAACTTGAAAGAAATATTCTTTCCATTTTTTATACCAAAATTGGTTTTTTGTAAAAGTAAATGTTTTGGTAATAAACATATTAATATGTTTAATGCATAATATTTCAAATAACAGAAATTTGTGTGGAATAAATAATAAATATGTTTATTTGTTTTCCTTTGAAATTTGTACTTTAATAATTTTAATTTTATTTCAGGTGAGAGTCCGCTTTAAAATGGGTTTTCTAATAATATTTGTTATCAATGTGGGCCACGTAAGTAATTATTTCTTAATTACACTTAAATACACTTATTTCAGAACTTAAATTTTTAAACGTAAAACTTTTTATCAAATATTCAAATAGGTGTGTAATCTTTAAAAAGATCAGGTTATAAATAATTCACTTTAGCTGAAACTATAAATAGTTTTATGAACAAATATATACAATAAATTTTTAAAAGATAATCTTACCTATAAATGAAGAGATTATAAGACCTTTATTAAAAATATTAAAAGATTTACAATGTATTCTAGTATATTTTATCAACATTAAAATATACACTGCCGAGCATAAAATTAGGGTCACTCCATAATTTGAGCTTATTTTACAAATTTTTAGTTTTTTACGTGTTTTTTAGATTTTTTTACTAATTCATTGCTTGAATAAAACAAAAGGTTTTTGTTGTTCAAAGTTTATTGAAAGTAATGAAAATGAACAATTTTAATTTGATATGCTAAGTAATGAAAATGAACAACTTTACATTGATAAGCTTTTGTCGAAACAAAAGAAAGTTTAAGGAATTCAGTAGTGAGTATTCCCTCCTTTGGTAGTGACAACAGCTTGTAAACGACGTGTCATGCTCTGGATTAGATTTTGGATAACGATCTGCGGAAGATTGTCCCATTCTTGCACCAGTATATTGCGAAGCTCTCTAGAATTTATGGGGGCCGGCACATGTCTCCGTATAAGTTTTCCCATCTCATACAAAATATGGTCGATTGGATTTAAATCTGGACTGCTAGCTGTCCAAACAAATCGCGTAATTTCACACTCGTCAAGATACTCAGTTACTATCCGAGCAGTATGGGGCCGTACGTTATCATGCATAAATGTTGCGTCGTCTCCAAGAATAACCATTAAAATAACCGTCAAAAGATATGCCTTCCTATGCCATAACTGATCCTCCGCCAAATGGTAGTAGTTCGGCATTACACGCTTGAGCATATCTCTCGCCATGTCGTCACCACACTCTTACATGTCTACCTGAGCTCGTAAGACAGAATCGCGGTTCATCGAAAAACAAAACGCGTCTCCAATCCGCTATTGTCCAAGTCAAGCGTTCTCGTGCAAAATTCAACCTCGCAATCCGGTGTGCACGGGAAAGCGGCGGTCCTAGCTCTAGTTCAAGAAGATAATCCAGCAGCATAAAGTCGTCTCCTAACTGCCCACTTACTTATTTTTACAATTTCTCACTTCTTGCAGATGATTTCGAAGGGAAACTGCCGTGACCGTTCGGTTTCTCAAAGCACTAGCAACGAGAAAGCGGTCATCCTTAGCTGTTGGAGTTTTACCTCGGCCTGAACAAGGTCCTCGAGTAAGCAGACCTGTATCTTCGAACCGCTGCCATACTCGTTGCATACGCGAGAGGCTTACACCAACGTTTCTCGCAGTTTCGCGCTGACCGCGACCGTCTTTTAAAGCCGCCACAATTTGTGCCGCAACAACGGGATTTATGGTCATTGCAAAACACTAATAATGACAACAAACAACAGACAGACGACAACACAGAAACAAATGCTATGCTGTCCTTAAACTTTCTTTTGTTTCAACAAAAACATATCAAAGTAAACTTGTTCATTTTCATTACTTAGCACATAAAATTAAAATTGTTCATTTTCATTACTTTCAATAAACTTTGAAAAAGAAAAACCTTTTTTTTAATCAAGCAATCAGTTAGTAAACTGTTAAAACCGAAAAAAACACGTAAAAAACTAAAAAAATTTAAAATAACTTTAAATTACGGAGTGACCCTAATTTTATGCTATATATATATATATATATATATATATATATATATATATATATATATATATATATATATCTATATCTATATATATATATATATATATATATATATATATATATATATCTATATATATATATATACAACTGATTTCTACGGTTATCGCCGCCTCTCTGTCCCCAGTTTCCAATTTGTCTACCGTAACAAGTGTCCTCTTCTAAATTTCTAGCGTCCATTGATTCTTTTATGTCGTCTCGCCAGCTTCTTCTCGGTCGTCCTCTCTTGCTTCGTTCCGATGGTATCTATTCCCGAACTTTCTTGGGCCATCTGTTCTCCATTCTTTTGGTATTTCCAAACCATACTATTTGTCTTCTTTCGATTTCGTCTGCTACAGTTTGTTCCTTGCACGTCATTTCCCTTATTCTCGTGTTCCGTAACCTCTTCAGTCAGTATTTTCGGCAACTCGTTCTTAAGAAATCCATTTCAGTTGCTAGCAATTTTTGGTTATACTTTTTGATCATATCCCACACTTCTGCCCCATAAATCATCACGCTCTCCACTATGCGTGGTTTATTCTCCTTTTTGTTTCCCTTTTGACTTCTTTCTCCCAAAGGAGTGAGTTTAATGCTCCAATGGCTTTCCTAATTTTGGTAATCCGTTCCCTAATTTCGTCATTGCTGTTGGCCTGTTTCTTAGGATAACTCCTAGGTGTTTAATCTGGTCTACTCCTTTTATTATTCCAGATCGTCTTCATCCTTCGCTAAAACAGCTTGGTCGTCCGCGAAATATAGACTATATAGTGTGTCATCTCCTACTCTTAGTCCCATGTTTTTACATCTCTTCGTCCACCATTGCAGGATCTCTGTCTAAATCTCTCTGTCTAAGTAAATTTTAAATAGAGTGGGTGATAAGCAGCATCCTTTATATCGGTCTTTGGTTGTGATAAATGCCTGTGTTAATGTGTTGCCAACTTTTTTTTGAGCAGAAATATTCTTGTAGTATTCTCTGGTGGCGTTTGTTAGAGTAAGTCTTATACTAAGTTGTTCCATAACTTTCCAAAGTTGTATCACGGGGACGTTATCGTAGGCTTTCTCAATCTAGATGAGAGCAATGTGTGTTTCTCTGTTCCTTTGCATCTATTTTTTTAGGGCTATTTTTAAGGCAAAGATGTCATTCGTTGTGGATTGGCCCGCTTGAAACCCCGCCTGCTTCCTTGATAACGATCCTCTTGCATAAACTGCGGGCGCCTTTCTTCCAGGAGATCTTTCTTTCCAGAGAACTGTTTAAGTTGGTTCCTGGTTTCGTTGTTGCTCGTATGGATTTTATTGTTTTCCATGCTTCAGAGCTTCCGGTTCCCCAAAGGTTTTGATATATGGAGCCGCATTTTTTAATCCACGCCAGATTCTTCTTCTTGAACACTTCCTGTTTTACTTTCCTGTTCGCTCTTTTGTATTCTTCTCTGCTGTCTGCGTCATCTTTCTGTATAAGTTTTTTTGTAGATTTCCTTTTTCTCCTTGATCTGTTGCACTATGTCATCATCCCACCAATAAGTTCTCTTCTTCCGTCTTTCTGTTCCTAGTGCCTCTTGAGCCGCTTCGGTGATACACCTTTTAATATGCTCGTCCTCTTCTTCCGTTGTTCTGTTCATTTGAATAACCTTTCCTTCTAGGCGTTTCATGTACAAATATTTTGTATTGTAGTGCCCTAGACTGTCAAGAGTGTATCTAGGTACTTCGAGTTTGTTATTGGGTTTTATCAGTTCGGTTCTGAAGCATTTGATGTTATTAGGATGTGATCGGATCCACAATCGGCTCCCCTTTCGACTTTTACGTCATGAACTTTTGTACCCGAATGCTGTCGTACTATAAGGTAATATATTATTGACCTGAGCCCTCGTGTATGTTGGTACCAAGTGTACTATTGTATTTCCCTATGGGCAAAGAATGTGTTCGTTATTTTTAGTTCAAATTGCTGGCATATACTGATTAGTCTCTGTCCGTTATCGTGGAGGGTTTTTTCTCCGTGCCTACCTACTATCATTTCGATTTCTACCTACTGGAGCATTTAATTCTCCCGCTATGACTATTTCGTGAGACTTAGGAATTTGTTCGATGGTGTTTATGAGGAACTCTTCGAAGTTGTCTTTACATTGGACCGTCGCATCTTCGTTTAACCCATATACTCCTAAGATTGTTATCACTCTTCCTCTAATTTGTCACGTCACCTTTATAGTGCGTTCATTATGTGGCTCCCAGGATTGAATGTACTTTTGTATCCTTTTATGTATCATTAAGGATATACCGGCCTTAGCTCTTTGGTTTTTATCTAACCAGGAGTATATATGCATAAAAGCTTTAAAGTTCTCACTCCCGTTTCCTTTTTTCTTCGTTTCTGAAAGGACAGCTATGTCTATTTCTCTATTGACAAACTCTGTAACTACTTCTTGAATCTTTCTGATTCCTTGTATATTCCATTTACCAAAATTCAAAGTCCATTATCGTTGCTGTTTTCGTCTAAAGTTTCCATCCGGAGTCCGAGGCTTGTTTCTCTTGGGTTCTTAAGCAATTATGTGCGTTTTACAGGTGTACGGTCGCTGGCCTTACGACCCAGCCCCTATCCTTGGAGGACCAGGCATCTCTCTTAGTCTGGTTCTTCCCCCTTAACCTTTCCGACATGGGAGGGCCTGCTGCTAGCTACGCTACCGTCGGCATAACTTTCTGGGTCATTAGAGCGCACAAGCCACAAGGTTTTTTTATAACAAAGATATTTTTTGAGATATACTAAGACTTTTTCTTGAGTAATATCAAAATAATTTTGTTGAATAAATTTAAGAGAGAGGTCAAGGAAATGGCTAAACATAGTTCCACAATATAATAATTTTAATATTGTGGAACTACCTTTAGCCATTTCCTTATGACTTTTAGTGAATATAATATATGTCGCAAATCGTAATAATGAAGTTATAATATTACTGTAATAAGCGTTTGTTTTGTTAGGCTTAATTGAAATATTTTCTATTTTACTAGTGCAAATCGTTATTTAGGATGAATATGTCTTTTAAGAATGGATCATCTTTCGCATTCGTTCTTTCAGGATACTTAAGTGTCACGGAGCAATTTCCAGCGAAATATCACTAGATATCTAAAAGTTATTTCTGGGTCGCTATATATGCTATTCCTTAACTCTAACTTTTTTACTATTTACCAATTCGTTTGCACGATCAACATTTATGTACAAATATTTAATTGAAAATTACATAAATTATTTTATCTACGACCACTATTGTAAATGCCCATTATTGTACAGTTCGTGGACTATGTAAATACATCATAGCACAGACATATGTAACAATCCGCGATTAATGTTATGTAATAATTCAAAATCACCCATGAGCGCTTGGCTTACGATTCGTTGATTGGTTGAGAGCAGCACGTTGATACTATTTTTAAATATAGTACTCCGTGATTTCCAAACAAACATTAAACGTCACATCATTCACATAGAAGCTGTCATTCATTTTGTTTTTAATTCACGTTTCACGTTTAAATCCAACGAAAACTACAAATAAGTAATAAATAAAAAGGTATGTAACCATTATAAATGTATTTCTTTTCATTTCTACATACATACATATTCAGCGAGGTTCCTACAGCCTTTGCTGCATCCCGCATTTTTTTTCCACCTCTCCTTATCTCTACAGTCCTCTTCTTCTATGGCTATATCTTTCATGGTTTCCATAATACCATCTATCAATTTTATTGCTGGTCTGCCTCTTCTTCTCCTTGCTCTTGGTATATATTGGAATGCTATTTTGGGCCATCTTTCTCCAGTCATCCTTTGCATGTGCCCATACCACTTTAATTGCCGTGTTTCTATGTCGTCTGTAGTGTCATAGACTCTCCTCGTCTGTCTTCTTATATGTTCATTTCTTACACGATCTAGTTTGGACGTTTGACATGTTCTTCGTAGAAAGTCATCGCATTTACTTCTTCATTTGTTGGTGTCTCTATATCCAGGTTATCAATGTGGAACTCTTTTCTCTTCTCTTTTAGCAGTTCTTTGTAATATGTTTCCCATTCCTCCATACTTATTAGCTCAATTTTATTTACTCACCCTTCTTTTCTAATATGTTTGATTGCCTTCCACGCTTCCTAAACCTTTGTTCCTCCCTTGCACCTCTCTATCTCCTCGCATTTTTTTTCCCAAATCTCATTTTTCTTTTTTGTTAAAAGTTTTTTAACTTCTGTATTCCAGTGTGCGAAGATCGTTCTATCTTCTATTATTTTAGATTGTAGCCAAGTTTGATAAGCTTTCTTTTTAATTTCTGCTAGTCTTTCTATTTTTTCACACCACCACTCTTTATTTTTAAAATGCCTTTCTTGTGGTCCTATAGCTTCGTTCGCTGCTTGGTGTACAGTTCCTTAGGTGTTGATATTTCTATCAAGTTAAATATGGTCGAAGGTATTACATCAAACATATTTTTCTTATTAAACAGAAAACAATTTGTGTGGTCGTAGATAAAGTATACTACATAATTCGAGTTGTAAGGCAATTACGTACTCGAGGAATTGTGTTCGGAACTGTTCCGCTCGTACGTAATATGCTTCCTACAACTCTCATTGCGTAATATACTATAAAACGTATTACTACATGAAACGGATCATCTAAACGGAACAAAAAGGATCATTTTCCAAAATCAAGATCCGTTCATTTACAGGTCTACTTACTTATCAGTTCCGATCATCTACAGACTTGTTAATCTTGTGGAACCTTCCTATAATGAACGCGTCTGTTTCAAACCATTGTTTAATGGACCCCGCCATTCTTTATGGGAAACCCTCCAATTTAACCTGTTAATTCAAAGCAATAACCTGTAATATTTGTTTTACTTACAGTTTAAAAATGAATTTTAGTGTACGCTGATACCATATAAATAATTACTTCTAGTGTGTAATTATTTGTTTATAAAACTGGGTCCAGCAGTCAAAATATGTAATGACATGGAATAATTTTGTGCTAAACGTTACTTGTGAAATTTGATGTAGAACGTTTACAGTGTATAATTAGTATAATTTGTACACAACTGATTTAATTTATGCTCAATCGATATACGAGCGAAGGTTAATAATTTAGGACGTAATATATTGTTTGTTATCACTAAAATTTCTACACTAACAATTAGGATATAAATAAACACCTAATTATTCCTTGGATCAGTTTAAAAAAATGCATTAGAAACAAAATTTTCATTAGAAACAGTGACAAATATCAAACATCTAGCAATCTTATTACAATTAAATTTTCTTGTTAAAATCATACAATTTATTAAATTTTCTCCACGTCTTTAAATAAAATTATCTAATAGAGTAATAAATATTTATATCATATTTTAGATTGGTTCCATTCTATCATTTTTCTTATTTGAATAGTCTTAACTTAGTAGATTTAACTTTCTAGAATCTTAGTTGTCTCTCCAATGAATCCCATATAACACTTGCTACCCGACTAGGAATACCAGTGAGGCATGCTGAAAAATCAATTCGGGCCTAATGAGGCATTTCAAATTGTGCTAAGCCTAATTCTAACCTTGTTCTGTCCTAATTAGGAAAACTGAAACACAAACTGGTTTAAAAATCCAAACTAGATTATTTGTTATGAGGAACTGAGAAGTATAGCCTAATTTAAACATATCTTTTTAAAATTGTAATAAAGCACCTAATAACAGTGACCTTTTCTAACAGGCTTATCGAAGTTTGGCTTGCGATATTTTTCCCTCTATAATAAAGTGTAGCATTTCATATTTTTCCGGGTGGCTAATAAAATGACCAAAATATTAAAATTTTCACCGTTTGATAGTTTTGACTATTTCCAGATCTTTTTCCATGCGATTGAGAACTCTATTGTTGTTGACTTTGTCCACCCTACTGATCTTTAGTAATCGTCGATACAACCACTTTTCGAATGATTCGAATTGTTTAAGCATTACCTTCGTGAGTGTCCATGCCTCCATGCCATACAAGAGAACTGGAAACACATAGCAGCGTGCCATTTTCATTCTTAATTTTAAAGTTAGATCGTGACAGGTTAGGTTAGGTTGGTTACCACTTTTTTCATTTTTATAAAGACGGCTCTAGATTTTTCTATTCTGGTTTTGCTCTCCATGTTCGAGTCCCGTTGATCGTTGATGTTTCTACCCAGATACACCAATTTATGCACCTTTTCCAAATATGCGCCCTCGACCATGATGTGCTTTACTGATGACCATAAATTTTGTTTTGTTGACATTGAGTTTTAAGCCAAATTGAGTACAGGTGTCGCAGATCTTATTCATTAGATTTTGAAAATCTTCTTTGTTGTTCGTTACAATTAGTGTATCGTCGGCGTATCTTATATTATTAACATTAACTCCATTTATATTGATTCCTTTACTGGCATCGTCAAGAGCTTCAATGAATATCTCTTCCGAATTGAGATTGATTAGCATGGTAGACAGAATGCAGCCCTGTCGCGCTCCTCTTTTGATATTGACTTCCTCCGATAATTGATGCTCCACTTGTATTTCAGCTGTCTGGTGCCAGTACATATTGACATTCAGTCGAATATCTTTGCCGTCTATTCCAGTCGTCTTTAAAATTTGAATCATTATATCATGGCGTGGTTTGTCAAACGCTTTTTCAAAGTCGATCGCACAAAGGAATACATCATGATTGACGTCGCGACATCTTGGGATGAGTAAATTAAGACCAAATAATGCCTCTCTAGTTACGAGGCCGTTTATAAAACCGAACTGACTGTTCTCGACCGTTTCCTCTAGCTTCTTATATATCCTGCCTTGAATTACTCGCAGAAATATTTTTAACACATCGCTCATTAAACTAATTGTCCGATGGTCATTACATCTAGTAGCTTTGCTCTTCTTTGGTATCATAACAAAAGTGGAATTTAGCCAATCGGACGGTAATAGGCCGGTATGGTAAATATGCCGGTATGGAGAGTTAAACAATTTTGTAAGTGCTGTTATTCCTTTATCGCCTAATAGCTTTAAAATTTCCGTTCTCACCTGATCCGGTCGAGTCGCTGTTCTTCCTCGCTTTTGGTAATTGTTGGGCCTGATGTAGCATCTACATCACATTCAGATCTTTCATCCTCAAATAGCTCTGTAACATATTCCCTCCATCTGTCAAGTTTTTGTTTTATCTTCAAGATATTGAGTTGGAGTCGATTACTGCCAGCACATATATATATATATATATATATATATATATATATATATATATATATATATATATATATATGCGTCATATAAGTATGCGTCGAACGGTTGACCCGTACGGACGCATATATCTCTTGAGAATGGCGAATGTTAGTTCGCCGAAACGTCGAGAATCCGGTTCTTTTCAGAGCCAACCCTCAGCATCAACGCGGAATCCCCGAAAAAACAATACAACACAGGTATCTATCCGCGAAAACCTCAAATACAACATATATATATATATATATATATATATATATATATATATATTTATATATATATATATATATATATATATATATTTATTTATATATATATATATATATATATTTATATATATATATATATATATATATATATGTATGTTTAATCTTCTTGTGTAGATTAAAGAGATCGTGTTTCGCCTCATAGTCTTCAATCGCCCTACATTCTTTAGTATGCCATTCTGGTTTTATTTGCCTTATTTTGCGTCTTATTTCGCATTGTATTCCCTTATATTCGTCTGCCTTTCTATACTTGCACTTACATCTTTGTTCCATAAGGTTCAGTATGTCATCAGTCATCAAGCTTTCCTTCTTCTTTTTTCTGGGTTTTCTCAATTCACTGTCTTGTGTTTCTTTCAGTGTCTCTCTGGTTTTTCTATGCTAAGTTTCATATTCGTATGGCTAGTAGGGAAAGGTAGTATGTTCTGGACCCGCCTGCGCATGTGCACATGCGCGAACAGGGGATTTAACCCTGATCAAACCTGTTTATTAGCTGATTAAACCTGTATATTAGCTGATTAAACCTGATTATCAGCTGATTAAACCTGATTATTAGCTGATCAAGCCTGTTTATTAGCTGATTAAATCCTCTGTCCGCGCATGCGCACTGGTCGGGAGGCGGAGGCGGGTCCAGAACATACTACCTTTCCCTACTATGGCTTAAAGTTGAATAAATATATGCATGCGAAAAACGTATATTCTTTTTGAAACACACTGTATAATAATTAAATATAAATAAAATGATTAGTTTTGCAGTGTTATCTCAGTTTATGTTGTTTTTCGTTTCTTGTTTCTCTTTTGATAATTAGGTTATTAAGTAAGTTATAATATCATTATGATGTAATAGTTAAAAGAAAAGTTTCTGGAGGTGAAGTACACCGCCAGGTTAAATGTTTTCTACGAAGTTGAGTCTTGTATCGAGTTTTTTTGTTTTGCTAGTATTATATTTCAGGATTTCCCGAACGAAACGCCCCAATTGCCGAAGTTATTAACGACGTTATAGACAATTCCTTTGTTTCTGACTAAGTTTCATGCGAGTGCGAACGACCGAGAGGAAATTACGATTTTGCTCTACTAGAATTACATTATACTAAAAAGGTTAACAGAAATTATTAATTACGTCAAAAGCTTTCACAAAACACATTAAGTATGAATTCTACATATGTCTTTTGTACGCAATTTCATACTAAATATCTTAATAATCGGAACTATTGCTTCATAAGTTTTGTCTGACAATTACTTCACAAAATGTAATCTAATTAAATTAATCCTGCAAAATACAAATGTTATACGTAAATAGAATATTATATTTTGTTCGTTATTAATTTGAAGAATGCAATTAGGAATGAAAGGTTTTATTTTGTAAATAAAATATGTGATAGCACCAATGATAACATAAGACAAAATAATTTATTAATAAAATTTATGTCAGTGATTTGCTACTTCGGTATATTTAAATCTGAAATTTAGGTGAATGCCGTTAAGCGTTACAGAGAGGTGTGTCTCCAGGGATCTCCTGAGGAATGCTTCGGTAATTGGCGCACTGTTCGCATCAATTCGCATTGTATATGCAGGAAGCCATCTGTAATCCCCAGTAGTACCCGCGTAATTTACTGGCATCGAGTCATTACGCAGTCATGACTCAATGTGTACGCCATACGTTAACCTACGTCTGCTAGACCATAGCACCTCATTAATGATGGATATTAGTTAACTTAACATATTACTTAATGCACTCATTACAATTAATAAATTTCTAATTAATTTCAATAGAATTATATTATAATTCACACTATATATTAGGAGTAATATTTAGAGCAAAACGTCTAGGATTAAATTTAATAAGTAATTCCTCAAGATGTATTTAAGCATACAATTTTTTTTATGTGGCAATGTGTAGAAAGTAACAATTGTAGAAACTGATACTGAAACATTGTATCCATATTGTTCTGTTCCAATATGCTTTCGTTTATAGATTATTTATATTTGTTTAGTCGTTCATATTCAATGATTTATGTATTCGACCCTCGGTATAAAAGCGGGGAAAAAGTTTACGCAAGCTTCTGGGGTGTTAGTATATCGTGCGGGTTTTTAATCCGAAAAAGCCAAAAGGGACTTGACAAATTCTTTCCGGGGTCAAGGATACTCTGTTTCCCCAGTCCTCCATCAATATTGTTTCTAAATCTTAAGCGGCCTCGCGTCGGAAAACGAACAGATATAATGATCCCGGTGCAATAATTAAACCAAGAGACAAATTACAAAAGAAAAATCTATAAGGCGAAGAGCGGATTTCGCAGCGGGTTTCGGCGGATGTATTAATATCAAACACAACATTTAAAGATTCTTATACAAATTTAAGGTGCGATTTGTGAAATGAGTGTGTATTAATACAAATTACAAAACATATAAATATATTGCAAAATAAACAAAACATAAAGGGTAATTAAACAAAAACAAATTTAATATTTAGTTCGATTTAAAATTATTATGCAACAGCTTTTATAACATAATGTATTATTATTTATCCTGGACCTTTGCTGTATGCGTCTTAGGTAAGCATATTTCAAACTATATGTAATACGCATTATAAATTTGTCACCTATTAATGAGGTTTTAAGATAAATCTTATCTTATTTCATTAAATAACTATTGAACCGAATGTAATAGCCTGGCTAGGTTCTTTTCCTGGAATTGTAATTCAAAATATTCGTCTTAAGTTCAGAACTTTCAGACCCACCAGAACTTTCCTGCATGGCTGGACACAGAATAAAGATTATTCTGCTAAATTGCTTTACTTAAGCTGTCCCTGGTTAAGCAGTATATAACTGAAGCTACTAGAAATACTGTAGTATAAATACAAAATTGTAAAATCGTCTCGACGAATTCTTAAGAACAAATTCTTAAAGATGAAAATATAAAATGAACTGAAGTCAAAAACAAAACTCCACCGAATCACATCGAATTAATTAATATCGGTGAAGGAAAGGAGCCAATCACAGAGACCAAACCCAATTAACCATAGATAGCTGAAAAAAACCAGCTCGCATTGATAAATCGATCCACGCTCGAAAAAATCGAACTTAACAAAACAACGCCCAATCTGCTAGCGTCACAAACTCCAAAGAAATACAATAGGAAATCAAATCGAAGGACTAAATTACTAGGTACATATACAGAACAAAACGTTATAAAGGCAGTAACTAAATATGCTCATCTGCACATATCAAGAGCCACAACTAACTGAAGATTACGTAATCAATTATATGAAGATCAGAAAATTCAAAACTGTAACCTGTAAGAAGTTAGCGACAAACGGTCAGAAGACTATTCTTCTTTCAAAGTGTCGGTATTGCTAGAAAATCTAGATGATATTATGAAGTCTGATTTATGGCCAAGATATCCTCATATTTTCATACACAAGGTGGACATGACCGCAGTACAAGAAATGAGATGGCCTGGAAGTGGATAACTTACTAGGAAAGGACACCACATAGATTACAGTGGAACAAACAATGACAGGCATGAATTTGGAACAGAATTCATAATAGAGAAGCGGCTATTGGACAAAATTATAGAATACAAACCAATTAACGAAAGAATATGCTACATCAGAGTCAAAATGAAATTCTTTAACCTATCAGTATTCTCGGTACAGGCACCAACCGAAGAAAAGGATGACCTAACGAAAGAAGAATTCAATCATAGAACAACATAGTCTCCATGAACGAACCTCCGACAATGGGGAGAGACTTATCGAGTTTACCGCTGCAAAAGGAATGATAATTAAAAGCAGTATGTTCCCTCATAAGCAAATCCATAAAGGAACATGGATATCACCGGATGAGTGAACCATAAACCAAATCGACCACATTCTAGTGACAGACAGACAAAGCTCATATATAATAGACTGTAGAACAACGAGAGGAGCAATATCAGAGTCCGATCACATGCTAGTAAAGGCAACACTGAGGGAAAAATCGACTAAGCAAAATCAATATCCACGAAAAGAACAAGACATACTGTTTCGACACAGATAAATTATAAGACAAGCGAAAGAGAGATACCAACAAAGAATCAAGGAATGTATGCAAGGCTAGAGACGGCTGAAACCAATGTAACTGTAGAACAAAGGTGGAAACAATAAGAGAAGGTATCACAAAAACAGCAGAAACCGAAGTTGGGTATAGAACGAAAAAGTCCAAGGTAGCATGGTGGGATGAGGAATGCAGAAAAGCACTAGAGAAAAGAAATGAATCCAGAAGTAAACTTGGCCAACAAGAAATAGAAGAGAAGAATGCAAGGAACTAAGAAGGAATACCAAGAAATTGATGAGAAGAAAGAAGAGAGAACTGCTGGATTCCCAAATACAAGAACTGGAAGAATGACACTGAAGGAAGAAGTGAAGAGGACATATAATATATTAAGAAACAGCACACAAGATTTTCACCCAATGCCATCTATTTGTAAAAACAAAGAAGGAAAATGCATAGTAGAAACAAAAGAAGTTATGGAAATATGCCGTCAATATTTTGCGGACCTATTTAATCAAGCAGAGAGAGAAAATTACAACTACGAAAAGAAAGAAAGACTACCGGCACAACCTCTAATAACAGACCCTACTTACGAAGTAGTTAAAACCATACGAGAGCTAAACAACGACTAGTCACCTGGTATAGATAATATCCCGGCAGAATTAATAAGGAACGGAGGGGAAATACTAGCCAAACAAATACACAAATACACAAATGTCCCGTTTACAAAAATGGTGACAAACTTAACGTAAACAACTACAGAGGAATGTTGCTGTTCCGTATAACATATAAAATATTCACAACTATACTACGTCAAAGTATAGCAGAATATGGAAAGGAAATCATAGGGGAGCATCAGGTAGGTTTCAGAGAGGGACGATCAACTATTGACCAGATCTTCACCACCCGTCAAATACTAGA
This sequence comes from Phosphuga atrata, assembly GCA_944588485.1. NCBI lineage: Eukaryota > Metazoa > Arthropoda > Insecta > Coleoptera > Silphidae > Phosphuga > Phosphuga atrata. The sequence goes on along the minus strand of OX155896.1, from coordinate 7,123,306 downwards.
AAAATCTTGGGAGTATAATGTATCAATATATGAGCTTTTCATAGACTTCAAAGAAGCCTACGATATAGACAGGAACGGGCTATATGATATAATGGAAGCTTTTGGCATACCAATCTAGTTACTGAGATTAACCAGAACAACAATGATAGAGTCAACGGCTGTAGTGAGAATACAAGACCAAATGACTCAACCACTAACGGAGTGCGGCAGGGAAATGGACTTGCACCGATGCTATTCAATATTGTATTAGAGAAGGCAATAAGAAACACCAGTGATAACTTCAACAGCACAATAATACACAAGTCACATCAAATAATTACCTACGTAGACGTTATTAATCTAGTGGCCAGAACAGAACGGGAAATCAATGAAGTATTCAGCAAACTGGAAATACAGGCCAGTAAAATCGGACTGAAACTAACACCAAATTACTGCCGATGAAAGCAAGAAGAATACTTGGCCATAATTACACAATAGGAGATAACAACTTCGAAGTAGTGCATTCAAATATCTGGGATCCCAAATCAACAGTGAAAATGATATCAAACAGGAAATACAACAACGCATAATACCTGGAAGCAGAGCCTACTTTTCACTTTCACATATATTTCAAATTAGGTCCGAATCAGTCTTAGAAAAACAAAAATCACAATTTACATAGCCATTATAAGGCCAGTGGTGAAATATGGAAGTGAGACATGGACAATCGCAAAGTACTCGGAGGAAATATTAGCAAGATAGGATGGACGAATTCTAAGGAAAAAATATGGACCGGTAGTAGAGAATGGGGAATGGAGAATCCGATACAATTTCGAATTAAAACAGAAATATAACCAGCCAGATATTGTCGAATTTATAAAATTTCAAAGATAATTTCCAAAGAAAGTATATAATTGTCGGATGGTGGGTGCAAGGGGAGGAGGACGACCAAGACAGAGATGACTAAACAACATTGAAGAGGACGCCAAACAAATATTAAAAGTTCATAATTGGAAAACAACAGCAAGGCAACGAGACGACTGGAGGCAGAAATTACTGGAGGCCCAGGTCCAAATCGGATTGTAGCGCCACGAAGAAGAAGAAGAATATACTCATATTAATTGTTTTATCCTATACCTCGAACAGAGCAGGGTACAAAAATAATTACAAAATCTCAAAAAATATATAAGAATATATTAATATCACTTGACATCCAATCATTACCCAACAAAACAAATCAACTCGAAGTAACTATCAATGACATTAACCCATCTGTTATATGCTTATCCGAAAGATGGCTATCCACTGAGTACATTCTAAACTACAGATTCAACAACTACAACACCTATTCACATTCAAGACTACAGAATAATCTGCCATTTCAGCAGAACTGAGTCAATGGGAGGAGGAGTAGCTCTTTGGGCGAACTCATCAATATTTAGCATCTGCAAAGACGACGTCTTGGATTGCTAGATAGATTGGAGTGCTATAACAGTCCTATAAAAACATATGTTATAGCGATGTTATATATTTGCTATAGAAAAGTTAAGTGAAATATGTGGTATAGAAGCAACAATCAATGACCTAGACACCTTTATTTTAGAATTATTTAGAATATAATATAAATATATTTATAATATAATATAGATATTATATTATAAAATATAATAACAGGCTGCTTAATAACATTCCTAACTGTTGTAGATGATATTCTCAACATATATGCGAAATAATCAAAAGACGTAATACTAGCTAGAGACATTAATGTCAACTTTAAGGAAAGCACATAGAAACCATTTGGTAAACATACTTGCGTCTTAAGGAATAGTCGTATATGTCCACCAATATGCAAGGGCAACAGTAAAATCAAGCACACAGTTAGACAATATTTTTGCAAAGTCTAGATGGTACTTATCCACCTCACTTGAAGACACTCCGATATCCGATCATCGATTAATACGTCTAAGTGGCAATACGAATATAAATCAGAAAAAAGATTATAGGCTCACCAGAAAAATATTGACGTCAAACAAAAATCTCTTTGGCCAACACTTGCAGAACGAAACCTGGAAGGAAATCTAAAATAACCCAGATTGTAATGGGAAGACAGTCTCCTTCAACAACATCCTAAAATATTACTTCTTCTCATGCTACCTCATGGTGAAAATCAGGCAGACTCGCAATTATAGGATTAAGAAATAGGCAAAACGGTCATACAGCATATAACTGAGGAATATGTTCACTCTCCAAAAAAATCAATTTCAAATTCTTAAAAGCAAATACTTAACCCTTTCGCTACGGAAACCGGATAAAGCCGTAAAATATTTTCGTGCCCTGTGTACGGAAACCGGATTAATACGCAAGCGTTTTTTTTCTACTTAATATGGGAAATTAACTTATCCACTGTATTATAATAAAATTATCATATACACTACTAAAAATGTTATAGATACATAAAAACTTGATTTCAGAGTAATCAATTTTTTTGGCACAAACTGCGGGAACCGTATTAATCCGCTGGCAACATTTCGCTATAGCCCCTTCAAAAAAAGCATAAACCAGGACTGTCCAGCCTTTAATTTATAGCCTATTTTGTTTAACATTAAAATTTTCCAGTAATGTTACTGTTGGTAAGTTAAATTTAACTAACTAGCTTTTATCTTTTCTAGCCTAATAATGGCGATATTTGTGCAATAAAATATTACATTGCCGAAACTAGTAGTTAGTAACAAATTAATTAAATTTTTATTGTCCCGACGTAACCAGTAATATCCAAGTAAGTAATCCAATCCGAGTATAATTTATGAAGACATAAATTTCCGTTTTCATCTATAAATATATAGTAAATACTAAAGCTAACTATTATTTAATACAAATAAATATGATTAAAATCATTGCAACAACATATGCATTTAATAACTAACTTATAGAAATACAAAAGCTTTTACAAAGTTTAAGTAGCATTTGTATAAAACGATATGAGTTTCGTTAATGCATTCACTACTAAAGTTGGTAATAGGGCACATACCCATTATTTTAATACCTTTACTCAAGCATTTACACAATACGGAATTTATATTGTAATATTGACAAAATCCTTATATCTATTTCGAAACAAACAACGAAACAACAAGTATGTAATCTTTAAAATTCCGCTAAACTAATTTAAGCTTTACCTCCAGTACAAACTTCGTTAATACTAATAACTTGAGATGATACTTGCAATAGTACACGTAGGTAATTTAAACAGTTAGCAAATAGTCACTAATTTGTTCCTAAAAATAAAGTAAGTATTTGAACAAATGTATTCGTAATGTAACGTAATCAGGTGCGCCAAGTTACTAAGTTCGGATCACGACTGCGATGGAATTAAGGCTAGCACGTGACTTAACGATTGATCACCAGTTTTAAACTCCATAGAATACTAATAAACCGGTTTAAAACTTACCTGCTGCACTCCAATGAACGAATTATAACAATTAAATTTATATCAGTGTTAGTTAGACGCTTAAATTTGGTAACGATATGCTTATCAAATTTATCGTTTACTGAAAATATTTCATTTTTAAATTCGATTCAGAAGCTATTCATTTTTGCTTATTAAATGATGCATGTTCATTCCATCGTCATCATTTAAAATTCTATCTAATATTTATTGCACTTAAAATATATTATTGAAAATAATCCACACACTGTGTTAGTACTAATAGCAAATTATTAACATTTATGTTTGATTAACTAAAATTATTTATGGTTTTGTTTGGCATGCATTAATAAATGTTTTTAATTAAAAAACATTGCATCATTAAAATAGATAAATAATATTGGAGTAGATTATTATTTTATTTCATCCATATCTGCTGCATATGGATCTACAAAATTTATTCTAAACCAACAATTCTTACTTGGTGAGGTAAATATCAGCATGCGACTTTATATTTAGTTTAGAAACTTTTTTGGAGTAAGTTTGGAGCGAGTATGTTACCAAGCTTCTTGAAAAAATTGTATTTGAGAATTAACCGCCATTCAACTTCATGAGAATTTGGGCTTTCTTTATTGCGTCTTTCATGGTATTGTGAAGAAAAGTGTTTTAATTATCAACATTATTACTTTTTTTATCGGATGGGTTACAAGAAAAACGAACATTGTAGGTAAATGTATAGCAGATTAATTGAATAATGTCATATATCAACGTCTAACTTGCTCAGCCAGTCAACTGTGTTTGGATGGCGGGTTGTTTATGTCGTCCAGTTGGCCATTCTAAGCACGACCTGGGTATTCAGTCACGATATGCCGGATTGTTTGCTTCACCACAGTCGCAAGCCGGTGATTGTGCAAGACCCCAGCGATGCATTCTCGCATCTTCCACAGTTTGAACGGATGTGGTTCAGCTTTAACCGCAGTTTACTCGGGAGATCGAAGCCAGGTGGACACGATGTTGAGTTCTCAACAGTTATCAGTCCCACAGTGTGGGGAGCTGTCCACTCAGCAGTCCAGTCTGCCTTAGGTTCAAAAGATTTTCCACGCAATTGTGCTGCGGAACGTAGGTACTGTTGGTCTTCGTGAACTTAGTCTCTTTTGTTGAGCTAGTGTCTGAATGTCTTGATGAAAAGGAAGCAGTGCATTCTTGTGAATTTTTCCACTCTCTCGGGTAAGAGCGGCTGAAAGGCGAAGGTGGCGGGGCGCTATCTTAGAAACGGTAGCCACTGGAAGGACGGCGTTCGTATCGTCCCAGTGATTATGCGCATCGTGTTGTTTAACCCTCCATTTGGCACATAGGCCGCTATCCTTTGGTTTATAAATTCTAATTCGTCTAATAAATTCTAATTCGTGCAAGTGAAGCAAGTATAATTTACTTTTGAGTGTTGTTGGCACACAGTTCACAACATTTTGCGAACAGAAATGTGTTTAAGGACGTAATTGTTCGCTTCCTTGGGAACAAAGTTTGCATCCTTTCTTCTTATCCATTGTTTTATCACGAATTGGTGTATATTTTTCTTATTCCGTATATCACAAATTGGAGCGGCTTTGTCAGTTGGCGAAATACACGTTTACGCCTATCATCAAAACGGATATATCGTAGAAATGCATGGAATCGCTTATGAGACATAGCTGATCAGAATATAGGTAGGCCATCTGTATGCCAAGGAAATTGTGTTTTTTGCATTTTATTGTTTGAATCTCCAGCGGCCAAAAGTACACCAATAAATGCATCTAATTCAGTGCTCGTTAGCTCTTTCCAAACTATCGTTTATTTATCGGGATTTTTCAGATTTCACCTTTGAATCTAATTCAGATACCACCTTTGCACCTTTCGCATAATAATTCGTTTCAGAGATGATTCCAATCGGAACTGAATTTTGTTCTTTGGGTCGAACTCGAAAACGCAAAATATTGTGATGACACAAAGGACCAACAGCATTTGCTGGTTCATTTCTAATCCTTTTTGTAGCGTCTTTGCCAAAGAAAAATTCATCAGTTGCTGCTTGTTGATTTTTAGAATCTGATTCTCCCTCTACTTCTTCTTCGTCACTGTTAAGAATTTCGTTTGGTTCGATTACCAAATCCTCTTTAATATCAGACGCATCTTCTTCAGGTACATATTCCATATCATTATCGTCGTCATCGTCTCTGAATGGATCATGTTCAACATTTTCATCAATCTGTTCTTCAGGATTACAATGGTAAATGAAACTCAGTATCCAAACATTGTCTACGTAATCGCTTATTATACTCATATTCAACTTCGTCATTTTTATGAAACAAACAAAAATTTCGCAATATGCTAAATTGGCCCAACACGTATCTCGCGAGTTAGATAGATCAATGGACGATATGCGAGTAACACAAAAACTCGACAGCACGCCTCGGGCTGGCGTGAGATATAGAGGAACAAAAAAACGCTGTAAAATGTCCAAAATACATTTTATGTCATGTAAAATATATATGGGTCCGGACAGACCACATGTGCCAAACCGAAGTATATACAAATACATATCCTTGTAATTACCCTTGTATGAAATGAATCCTTTTATTTTTTCAATTAAATGAAAGCCTATGAAATTTTAGGAAAAGTCAAGGAAATTTAAGTCGATAGCTCAATTAAAATTATATTAAAAAAACAAATGAAATCGCAAAAGGTCTGGCTGGACCCAAGCACCAAACGAAAGGTTAATTGGACATCGACTCTACTGACATGAGCGCTATTCATCCACACAGGTGCACAGTATTCGGCTACCGAGTAGACCAAACCATGCGCCGCTGTTCGGCGTGGAGAATCACACGCGCCCCAGGAAGAGCCGGAGAGTTTCTGAATAATGTTATTTCGCGTATTTAGCTTTACAGCGGTTTTATTCATTTGCATTTTATATGTTTGTGATCTGTCCAGAGGTACCCCCACACACATGGGTGTGTAATATTAACCAGCAATGTGTCGTTGAACCTCACCGAGAGTTTCGCTTTCGCTAACCTGGAGCACAAAAGCACAACATTTATATACATGATATACCACCGACGGTGTCCAGAAAATTCGCATGCGCAGACCATATGGCGGTTGCAGTGCAACGTAAAGAAATCGCATCAACAAAACACGCACTCAATACTGACCTTACTTCCATTTTTGGCATACTTGGACGTAGGCGCCATTGCTTGAAGTAGGTCCACATTGTTTCAAGGTCAGTATTGAGTGCGTGTTTGGTTGATGCGATTTCTTTACGTTGCACTCCAATCGCCATATCGTCTGCGTATGCGAATTTTCTGCACACCGTCGGTGGTAGATCATGCATATAAAGGTTAAACAGGAGCGGTGCGAGATCTAAGCCTTGCGGGAGATCGCTGCGTAATTCTAATGTTGATGTAATCGTTCATATGTACTTGAAATAGTCGATTGGAAAGCATGTTGTTTACGAGCTGTGTTATCTTGCGACAAGGGATCACCTTAAGAAGTTTATACAGAAGTCCCTCCCTCCAAACCATATCATAGGCAGCAGTCAAGTCGATGAATGCAACTGATGTCTTCCTCTTTCTCTCAAAACCAGACTCTATATGGGTTGTAAGATATAGTACTTAGTCCGCACAGCTACGGTCCGCACAAAAGCCAGATTGTTCAATTAGAAAACTTGCGTAGATAGTGCCGCTGATTCGATTATAGGTGAGACGTTCCAACAGTTATTATCAGATACTGAGTAAGGCGATTGGGCGTTAGCTCTCGAGTTTATCAAGCGACTTACTCGGCTTAACCAAAGCGATAGTCTCGGTAATTTTAAACAACTTTGGCAATTTTCTGCAGTGTCTTAGGGTCTGCAGTGCCTTAGAAATTCGGGATAGATGTCATCACACCCTGCAGATTTACCATTCTTGGTCATTTTAAACGCAACGTCTACTTCACCGGTTAAGAAAGCTTAAAAAAACTAGTTTTGAACTGGTCTTTCTCTGGTCTTTGAACTCGAAAAGAAAACTGGTCTTGAAACAACAATGCCCTACATAGGGCATTGTTGTTTCAAGACCTTCAACTCTTTTTTTAACGCGTGCTGAGTGGTAGTTTTCAGATGGTTTATCAACATTACTATATAACATTATTACTGATAATATTTCACATTCATTAATATTTGAGAAACACTGCATAACTGTACTACACATGTAAGGTTTCAGTAGATTATTACCATATTTAACACAGAAATGTCCATGTGTAGATATATTAAACATAAAATACTGGCTGGCTTGGTGTAGTACAAAAATTGAATAGAATTTTTCATGTCAAACTTTTATTGAGATTTAGGAGGATCAATCTAAAAGCAGGTTTAAAAATCATATCCGATACTGGACTGCAATTTCCAATTGATGAAAGTTTAGACCTTCCTTACAGCATCTTTCGTGGTATTCTAAAAAATACACGAAAATAACGTACACGATTATATAATAGATGGAAATATAATCCTATCTATCCTCTCCCTTATGCACCTTATGCGAAGTACGACTAGAGGATTCGATCCCGGTCGATTTTTCTAGTCCCGGGATTTCGGGATTATCAACAGTTAATACCGGGATCTCGGGATAGTCCCGGGATTGTATTGGTAATAGAAAGTGGTAGCAAAAAGAAAGTAAAACATATCAAAATCAACCTTTTATTTTAAATCTTCACTTAAATCTTCAAAAACTAAACAAAATTATAATTTCTTCTAATAAAATTAACAAACTAGGCCCTTATAAAATAGTTTAATAAATTATTGCTTAGTTTGTTTGTTTTATTTTGCAATAAACTTAAAAAAATCAACTTCTTAAAATTTGTCAAAAGAGATCAATGTTCATAGGACTCAAATTTTAAATCAAATAGACCAGAAACTATAATTTACTTTTATTTAAGTCACGAAAATAAAATATAAGAAATAACAACGCATCCAACGTCTCATCCGAAAGCATACTTCTTAATTTGTTGCACAAATATGAAGCAGCGAAAAACGCGCGTTCAGGCTCGATGGAAGTTGGAGGAATCGTCAATAAATTTTTATAAGCCTTCTCCAAATTATAACCTCGTGTGGAACTAGCCTCATAAAGATTCATTTCTTGTTTAATGATCTTAGAAAGATCAGTTTCTTTATATGCTTCAGGATTTATAGTTTTCATACTGTTTTCTATTTCGTTTAATGTTAACGATGTTTCGCTTTTCTTTTAATGTTAAATCAGTTTTGCTAGTTGTCTGCGTGGGTTCAATGTTCATGTCATTTTCTTTATTATCACTATTTTCAATTTTCCCAGTTAACAAAATAATCTGTTTTTTTTTTATAGTCATCTTGCTTGGACTTGAAAATAACTCCTTTGCATCACAATCAGGCTCCAACTCAGTCTTCTCAGTATGAGGATTTTGTAGATAGTTTAATACTCCACTTAACTCACTTCGTCGACGATCTTTCAAGCGGTTCAATAAATGTGCCTTCAATTTAGAATCCAAAATTGAGTCATTGTCACGCGATTCTTGAAAAAGAAACTTGAGTGTCGCATCCGCCGTGCACAAATTGGCATCAGAACGACAAAGTGCTTCTACAGATAATTTAACTGGCGCCAGTACCTTGATTATCTCACTAATGAGTTGAAAATCTGGCTCTTCAAATGGCACAGGATTATTAAGATCAATAAGTTACTTTTTTACGCTAATTTTTAAAAGATCAAATCGCTCCAGCATTGCAAAGAGACTGTTCCAACGCGTTTTACAGTCGAGTAGTAATTTAAGCTCTCTTCCATGTTCTTTTTTAACATATTTTTGAAGTATTGTATCATTTTTCAAGGATGCTCTTTTGAAAATAAGAACCACTTTACGAACTTTCTTTACTAATTCATTAATATTTCGATAATCATAAGTCAAATCCCGACCATTTCCAGTTTCAATGACTAATCCTGAGTCTAGTTCTTCATTATCATCATCCGAGTCATCAATATCATCACTGGTAGTCTCAGTTACAGGTGTCTTTTTATACAATAAATCACAAACGGCTAAATGAATACCATGTGCAAAACAAACTTGGTGTTCTGCATTAAGTTTTCCAACCTTCAGCATTACATTTGGACCAAACAGTCACTATTGCCACAATATCTGTATCTAATGAGATATGAAACTCCAAAAGCCGCTTTTTTAAAGTATGAACACAAGTTTCGGCGTTCAGCGATTAATCAATTCGAATAAGTCCCAAATTCCATTTTTTTGTTTACTGAATGAATATTTAAATACATATATCTCTTATTAGAGGTAGAAGTCCATTCGTCAAAACTTAGACTAAATCGTTGTCCTTCTTTTTTCAATGTAGATAGTTCAGCTGTTTTTTGTTTTTTTATCTTTACACTATAGTCTAGTACTCTGTTGCGGATTGTTGAAGCAGATTTAGGTAAGTCTGAGTACCCTTTTGCTAACAGTAACGATCTTAAATCGTTTGATCTCACAAATACGCTAAAAGTAAAACCATCTAGCGCAGTCATACGGGCCAAAACATCGTCAAGAGTATCAGATTTCACAAAATAGTCGGCCACTGACGTCATTTTTCTTTTCCAAGGTGGTCCTTTATTATTTTGGTTCGTTGAGGAAGATGCCTTAGCAGAATCTACTTTTACGGAATGTTTTGAAAATAGATGAGTATGTAGGCTTTTGGTTGATCCTCCTAAGGTTTTTAAAATAGCTAAACAACGCTTACATTGTGCTAAGCTACCCGTTTTGTCGACTAAAAAATTACTTCACACTGACGTAACGTCTTCATCTTTTTATGTTTGACATAAAAACTTTCCTTGGAGAGTGACATTGTTTACTTCTTAAACCTAAACAAAAAAGAAAAGAACATTTACATCTATGTACAACATAAACATAACCGCTTAGATCAACAGAAAAAACATTCGCTGTTTTTCATCTATATTTACTCTACTACTTTTTTAATAAATTAATTGTTTATCACCAATTAACAATATAAATATCAATACTTACAGGATCTGAAGCGTATTTTTTACACTATTTTACACACATACTTAATCCGACACCGGTCGTTAGCAGAAACAAACGCAATCAGCTGTGTAAACAAGATGGCCGGCAAATTTTGACGTTTAACGTCAAATGAAAGTAAGTGCGTTTTGTTTCACGCACATTTTTATTGACTTATATAAAAAATATATTAGTCCCGAAAATCCCGGGATTCATTGAATTTAATACCGAAAATTTCGGGACTAAAATATGATCGGGATCCCGGTCTTCGGGATCCCGAGACAGAATCCTCTAGGTACGACGTATAAGAAAATGCCAAATCCAAAAGTTCAAAATCCAAAAGCCCAAAATACAAAAGTCAAAAATCTAAAACTTCCAAAGCCCAAAATCCAAAAGTGCGAGATGTAAAATCCCAAAAGTGCAGAATCCAAAAGACCAAAATCCAAAATTGCAAAAGCGCAAAATCCAACGTTCAAAATATATAAGTCAAAATGGCCAAAAGTTTAAAATATAAGAGCCCAAAATCCGAAAGTTCAAAATCGATAAGTACAAATGCCCAAAATCCAAAGTTCGGATACATGTCGAAATAATGATAGAAAATAATGTGCGTATCAGATTTGGAGATGCTGAAAGATCTGATTAAGCTATTGTAATGTCCCAATGAGTTTCGTTTTCAAGCTAATTGAGCTGTTTACATGCAGCACGAAATGTTGGGCATATTGCACCATTGACAGTTAGAATTGATTCAAAGAATGTCGGCCCATTTTGTCATATTGTCAGCCCAATTGTCGTGACCATTTTCTAGATGCACCGCCAGATGTAAAACATGTGGATGACTTTCATGAATGGGTAAAGTCACTCGATATACAAAGTACCGCAATGAGGGCGGCCATTGTAGGGCAACCAACGACCTGGAAATTGAAACGTTTGTTGCCGATTAACTTTCTGCTTATGCTTAGAATAGAGATCATACATTCTGGGACTGAAAAGGATGTGCAGGTCAATGTTTCAAAGAAGGTGCAAAATGCAGTCTCAAAAGTTTGTCACAAAAAAGTAGTACGAAATTAATAAAAATACATTTATTTATTTACAAAGGTATACAGCAGAAAAACAATTGTTTTTACTTTTTTTTTCTACCAACAAATTCTGTCATTGCAAGACTACGGCTGTCTAAAGAATATTTTAAAATCTGCTTGTTTGATGTTCTGCTCATTCACGTGATAAAAATAAAATCTGCTATTTACAAACATTTTAACTAAATATTGTAAAATCCCATGACAAGAAGGGATTTCACTTGGGACTTTATTTGGCTCAACTTGTATCAAATGTTTCACGAACATTTCTTTGCAATTTTCCGATTCCAAACGTATTCTTTTGCCATTACTGCTCTCAATCCTTTCCTCAGGTTCACTAACTTGATTCACAACTTCCTCGAGAATCATTTTTTCACCCACTGGTATGTCGACAGACTTCACTAACAATAAATCAGGAACTGCATCAGCATGTAATAATTTCCGTCCATCAGCTCTCTTCTTCTCAAATTGAGTCTCTGAGAAATGGACCTGCACAACAGATTCAAAAAAGTTTTTCCAACATCTTTACTTCACCATTTCTCTAATTACTAACCTCACAAATTTTAGAACTCGATGTTATTAGCATGACCTAAGAACATTAAAATTACCTAGGTACGTTAATAAAAAAATATTTTATGTACCTGACGGCAATCCGAGAAGTCTGAACCCCAGTTTGGTTCTATTTTTACAATTAATTACACAATAACCTGGCGTTGTTTCAAATCCACAAATAAGATTGTCCAAAACACCTTCACATACTACAAAACCAAATCTAGAATAAGAAAACGTGTATTACGCTGTACTCAACTTGTCAGAGATGTCGACAGTGACAACTAACTGTCACGTGTCCGCCATTGTAGGGAAAAATCTGCTTTCTCTCTCTAGCACAAGTTCAATATTTATTGCGGAACTTTGTATATCCACTGACTTTAAGAATTGGAATGAATAGCTCCATCTATTGGCATAGCTTAAGTTATAGCTTAAGTAGTTCAGAATGTGCGAATATATGTGGGCGCCCCATAAAAGAAAAAGAGAAAATTCTATTATTTTAATTATTATTACCTTTTTTCGTGACTTTTTCCAATATTTTAATAGTAACTATAATAGCAGGAGTGGAGACAAATGTAATAAATCAAGAATCATAAAAATCGGTCCAGCCGTTCTTGAGTTTTTAAAGGCTAAAATTCAATCCCGACTGTGTTTTATATATTAAGTTATACATTTTTGGATATCATCACGCAAAAGAGCTACTCTTTCACGGGCTATATGTGACGTACCTCCAGTTGGTACCACATACTTTCTACTCCGAGTTTACCCAGTTTTAGTATTAAAAAGTCATTGGGAATGAGTCATAAATTAGGTGTCTCTCTGCACCGAACAGGGCCGACTTACCATGGCTACTTTGTCACACCCACCTCGCCGCGGACCAACTCGCCGCCGTGCCGTGTTTTTTTAATTGAACTGAATTTCTTGAATAAGAGAAAGTTCATCGCTAAGTAAATCAATGATCTAATCAGTTTATACAGGCATCTATACAGATTATACTTATAATAAAATAAAATAATATAGCAAATTGTAGAAAGGTAAGAAATATTGTATTAAACCCTATAAATAATATTAGAAACCAAAAACATTGAGATATAATAGACCACAGTTGATTGGTAATAACGTTTCATCAAGATATTAATTAACAATTTTAATAATTGTATCAATAAATTTTATTAATAAAATTTTTTATTAACATAACGATTGTCTGCCAGACTACATATATAATCACAAAAACATTGTCAAAATGTCATATAAAATGATAGAAAGACAAAATTAATATAAAGAAAATTAACACTTCTATATAAGTAAGAAAAAAGTAGTAATAAAAAGTTAGACAAATAAAATATTGCACCTTAAGACTGTAATAGTTAAACAAACTAAACAAAGAAGTTTAACCTGTTTTTGTTACGATAATTGTTTTGAAAATTTTATTCGGTAGCTTATACGTGAATTTAATTAATTAAAATTTATAAAAGAAGTTCCTCTTTAAACCAATATTTTCATTTTTGATACTCCTATATTTTTATTTATAATGTTATTAATGTATTCATAGTACAATTAAATTAATAATAGCTAACAATAAGTTTCAGATATAATAAGCCTGGATAGCCATGTAAATAAATTAAATGTTTCGCATGTGCGCTGATATATAAAGATATTAGATTAAAAAGTAATTACCGGTAAAACCTTACATAGTGATTTGCAAATGATGTGAAGTGATAGTAAATCAGAATTGGTCTATAAGCAGAATAGAGTAATTTCCGACAGTTTATGGCGCTTGTAGATAGTCCTTGGTAGTTTCTAGGGTCACTTGATTTGATAGGATTTCAGTAACAACCGCCAGTAGCCTCTTAAATTATCCGTAGATTGCGCGTTACAGTGTTAGATTATCATCCGATTGCAGCATTACAAAACGGAATTATAATTTCCTCCGAGACACAGTTTTATTACGAGATGAATATCGTTTTTATTCCGAGCCGTCGAGGAATTTCCGATCCAATTATTGCAGACAACTATTTTACATTACAGCAAATCGAATCAACTATTATTTATCTCTTGAGAATTATTCTCCGCTAAAATTGCCAATTCCTCTATCATTCAATTACATTCATTATTATTCTAACAATGTGTTCTACATCTAATAACAATTGAAACTTATTATCTTGAAAAAAAAACCTTTATTTTATTGAATATTGGTCTGGTATTATCTCTCCTGGTTGTTTCTGATCTTGTCTGATCTTGCTTGGTCTCGTATCTCCAGTCTAGTCTTGTTTGCGATTGTGTGGTTTTGCTTAGTCTTTTTAGCCTAGTTCGGTGTAATCCTGTTTATTTGGTTATAATCTTAGAAATACATTTTAATCTGTTTTTTAAGCACCATTTATATTTATAGTAGGTTCTAATTTATAATTTTTCTGATTTAAATTATTTACTTATAAAATATTATCTCGGTGGTGAATTGGTGTAGGTGAATTATGCACGGATCATTTTAAATGTAAATGCGTTAAGGAGAATATATCTCAATATCCGTGAAATTCAATTGCAAATTTCATTGAGAGAAAGCAGGGTGCGAGAATGGCATTGTTTAATGTATGCAGCCACTCGGCAGGTCCTCGGCGAAGCTTGAGAGAGATTCAACACAGCATACTCAAATCAGCGAGCAAATAAATATGAATTGTGTACGTTTTTCAGATGTTTCCTAATTAGAGCAATTATCGTTAGAAGGAACAAATAAATAATTTATTTTTTCGCCTCCTATTTTTCTCTGTTGTGTTCTTTGTAATCAATGTTTTATATATCGCTGCTGTTTCCTGATTATACATTGTTGTCGCTTTTAGGTTTAAACGGTGATACTAGAATTGAATGTGTTCCCACGAGTAATCGCCATTTAAACATTTAACGTTTTACTCTGAATTGAAAAATTCTCTACATTTTTACCACTAATTATTAGAAAATATTTTATAATTTGTTATACAAATTATATAAATCTACAAATGCATCTATCTACATATCTATATATAATTTATATAAATCTACAAACTTCACACGACTTGAGTTTGGACTATTGAAGGTCATTTTCAAATTATGATGAAACAAGAAAATGACCTTTAACAATGAAAACTCGAGATTTATGTTATCTTCTTCTTTAAGTGTCGTGACCGCTTCGATCCTTTACCATGTTGTTGGCGAATAAGTACAAGATTTTTACTTTGTCGACTGCTGCACGAAACAGCTGGGCTGTTGTTTTGCCATACCTTGTCCTTAGATTTTTTAATCATGATGTCGTCCATCATCCTACACTCCTTTTTCCCATTATCTTTCCCTGAATGATAAGATGCATTAGACCATATTTTTCCGGATGCCGCATAACGTGTCCAAAATATTCGAGTTACCGACTTTTGATGATGTTCCCTAGTTCCTTAGTTTTATTTACTCCTTGTAGGATTTCTATATTCGTCACTCTGTCTACCCAACTGACATTTAATATCCTCCGATAGGCCCATAATTAAAATGCTTAACTTTTGTCTGACTTTTTCCATTACTGTGTCTGTTATCGTCCAGGATTCAACCCCGTACAGTAACACCGGGAATTAGAGCTTCCAATACCGGACCGAAAAATTAAAACCGGTATTTTGGCATTATTTGTTTTTCAAACCGGAATACCGGTATTGATACCGGTATTATTAAAAAATAGTATATTTTGTAACTAAGGCAGTAGGTTGACAATTGGACACGAGAGCGAAATTTGGCGCAGGAACGAAGTGAGGTTGGTGTGGAGGTGAGGCCCGTGTTGCCAACAATATTTTTTATTTCTCATGCGAGAGGATGTATATTACAAGTTTGGGATTCAGGTGCCATCCAAAAAAAAAAAATGGAATCAAAAATGAAGAATTTGCTTTTTCAATTGTCTCCGGTGGTGTGAATTCGTCATAAGATCTCTCATCACTCTCCAGTATCACCATTTACACTCATTTTAAACCGTTTTCGTTCATTTTTATTTTGGAATGAAACCAAATTTCTGTTACTTTCACGTCACTTTTTTATATTGAGGTCTGTCTTGATTGTGTTTATTTTATTTATTTTATTGTTTTTTTTTAATAATTGTAGCCTAGCGACATTGAATATTTGCGTGCGTTACCCGTTATGCGGTAATAGAACCAAAAGTGAAATTTCTCGTAATAAAAAACGTGCGTCAAGATAGTACTCTTAATGCATGAGTAATAAAAAATCATTTTCGTCAGACTTTTATAAATATCAATGATAATGGTGATTTATTAAAAAAAAACAAAGGAAAAACTTAAAAATAGATTTCTTTATAAACTTTAGAAAAAAATAGAACACTATTTGAATTAAATAAGTATTAAAACTAAACATTTGTTTACTTCTTCTGTGTATTAAAAATCAAATTATTTATAGCAAACATTCGGAACAAAGTTATCATAAACATTACTACATTTAGCAATTCGAGTTAGTTTTACTAAAATATGTCCGTAAAAAAACAGACAATCAATTGTTTCGTGGTTCAGATTGGACCGAATCTTTGTACATACATGACTTGCTGCAGAAAACGCCCTTTCCGATTCTACACTTGTTGACGTAATTGTATAAATACGAATTTATTATTCTTGTTATTACTATTTGCTAATTGAAATAACTAATGTAAATTTTTTATACAAATAACGAAATACCGGTATTTTTTTGTAATACCGGTTTTCTAATACTTGAAAAAAATAGACTAAAATCCCGGTTTTCAGGATCCCGGGATTCCGGTATTGAAAGCCCTACCGGCAATATGTAGTACTTGGGCATTTTAGTTCTTAGCTCTACTGATAAATCGTTGGTACATAGTGCTCCTTTCATTTTGATAAGAGTTATGCGCGCTATTGCTATTCTATGATTTATTTCTTCGCTGGGATCACATTTTTCGTTAACTAAGCGTCCCAAATATATCAATTTAGTTACTCTTTCAAGTTGATTACCGTTTAGAGTAAACCTGCATCTTACTTCCTGCTCTTACCCACTATCATATATTTCGTCTTGTTGATGTCCAGTTTCAATCCATATCTCTACTTTGAAAGACTCTGTTCATAACATTCTGCAGTTAAATTTCTGAGCTTGTCAGGATAAGAGTGTCATCGGCGTATCTGATGTTGTTTAAAATTTTTGCGTTGATTAACACGCCCTCAATAAAGTTTTCTAAAGCCACATTGCATATGTGTTCTGTCTGCATACTGAAAGTATGCAGCCTTGACGTACCACACGTTTCATTTCTATATCGTTTGTCGTTTTTTCTTCTATACGTAAATTTCTCGTTTATTGCCCTATAGTGCTGTTATTGTCCTCAGGTCTTTCTCATCTATTTCTGTGTCCTTTAGCATCTGCATCATCTTGTTGTGTGGATCTTATCAAATGCCTTCTCGAAATCTATTGCGCGGATGTATACATCATGATATAAGTCTCAACATCTTTGCACAAGTACTGGGCACTGAAAAGGGCTTCGCGCGTGCCCATTTCGTTTCTAAATCCGAATTTGGTTTCTCCTGTTTTGTTTCAACCTACCATGGATTACTCGCAGAAACACTTTGAGGGCGTGCCTCAACAAGCTTATAGTGCGATGATCTGCGCATGTGTTTACATATGCCTTATTCGGAATGCTGACAAAAGTTGAGTACAGCCAATCCTTTGGTATTACACCAGTATCATAGATTGTATTGAATGCCTTGGTTAACCCTCCGTTTGGCATATGGTCCGCTAACCTTTGGTTTGGCACATGTGCTCTGGCCAGACCCCTGTATATCTCCATACAAACATATGGAATTATCGCATTGTTGGAGTCGTTCATTGCTCCACTGACACAAATGTTGGTGTAGTGCACGATTTAAAGTAAAATTGGGGCCGTATTTTTTTCTTGGCACGTAACTACAAAAGAAAATATCATGAATGATGATGATATCATGAAATATCATGAATGGAATGATATGAAATAATAAATCATATCATTCCGTATCATGGAATCCAAAATGAGATGAAAGAACAGGACGGGAAGGACTTTATTTCTTCAGGAACACATCTTTTATTAGCTCGTATTGTGCCAACAAAAGCAATGTCAATTTTAGCAAGTCGTTTTGCTGCTTCCAATGTGGTGAAAAAAAATATCAGCAATAGTTGTACGAACCGGGTTACTATACCGAATTGATAACTTCAGCAATACATATGTTCAAGTTAACCTTGTTTAGTTTGATCCATCTTCACGGCCTTAGTTTAAAAAAAATCCATATACCACGAATTGTGCCGCTTTGTCAGTTCGTTGGCGAAATACACGTGTGGCGTACACGTACGCGTATCATCAAAACGGATATATCGTAGCAATCGCTTATGAGTCATAGATGATCGGAATATGGATAGGCCATCTGTAAGCCAAAGAACTAGTGATTTTTGCATGTTATTGTATGAAACTCCAGAGGCCAAAAATACACCAATAAATGCACCTAATTCAGTGCTCGTTAGCTCTTTCCAAACTCTTGGTTTTTTATCGGGATTTTTCAGATTCCACCTTTGAAATGTATCTTTAGCATAACGATTCGTTTCGGTGATGATCATGAATCTGATGTCTTGTGAAAAAAATTTCTTGAATACCTCAATCAGAACTGAATTTTGTTCTAGGGTGTTCTGGGTCCAGCTCGAAAACGCATAATATTGTGATGAAAACGGGCAACGCAAACGGACGCTCACATCTATTCCATTTTGTACCGTCCAAAAACGGTAAAATTCCATTTTGTACCGTCAGTTTTGTACCATTTACCAAAGAAAAATTTATCAGTTGCAGCTTGTTGATTATTAGAACGTGCTTCTCCTCTATTTCCTCTTCTTCTTCGTCACTATCCAGAATTTTGTTTGGTTCCATTACCAAATCCTCTTCAATATCAGACGCATCTTCTTCAGGTACATAATCCATATCATTATCGTCGTCCTCGTCTTTGAATGGATCATGTTCAACATTTTCATCAATCTCTTCTTTAGGATTACATTGAATTTCGTTAGATAAAGTCGCTACCAATCGTGCAATCGAGAATGAAAATCAGTATTCAAACTTTGTCTACGTAATCGCGTATTATACACAAATTGACTTCGTCATTCATTTTTATGAAACAAACAAAAATTTCGCAAGATGCTAAACTAGCCCAACACCTGACTTGCGAGCAAGATAAATCAAAAGATGATATACGAGTAAGACAAAAGCTCGAGGGCACGCCTTGGGCTGGCGTGAGATACAGAGAGACTAAAAAAATGCGGTAAAATGTTCAAAATACATTTTTTTTCTTATAAAACTTATATATGGGTCCCGAGAGACCACGGGATCATGGGACCATGTGCCAAACCGAAGTATATTCAAATACATATCCTTGTAATTACCCTTGTATGACATGTATCCTTTATTTTTTTTTCTTTAAATGGAAGCTAATGACATTTTAGGAAAAGTCAAGGAAATTTAAGTCGATAGCTCAATTAGAATTATATTAAAAAACAAATGAAATCGCAAAAGGTCTGGCTGGACCCTTTGCGCCAAAATGAGGGTTAAAGTTTTGATGCTAGACTCTCCCATTGTTTTAGGCGTCTCTGCGCATATTTCATCTGGCCCTGCCGCTTTCCTTGTTTTTGTCAGAGCGGACGTTTCCACTTCTGTGCTTGTAATTCGTTGTTCAGTTTGTGCTTTTATTTCTATTAAGTTTGTTCTTTTTTTTATTAACTTCTATTAAGCTTTGTATTCCTGCCACCTCTCAAGTTGTTTCTCAATCTCAAAGATCGCGTTTCCCTGTTTGTCTTTTATGACAATAGGCGTGCGGTTTTTGTTTATCCCTGCCAATTCTATAAGTTTCTTGTGTAGATGGTACATGTCATATTTTCGTTGGAACCCCTCTATTTCTTCGCATTCTTTTCTATTCCATTCAGCTTTCCTTCCCTGATTTTTTTTTCTTATTTTTGTATGGGCGTTTTTATATCTGGTTGAATTTACGCCTTTGTATTTTCTTCTTTCTTCCATCATCTGTAGTATTTCGGTTGTTATCCATGTTTGTCTAGCTGTTTTTTTTCATGTTGTCTGTCATTAGCTCTTTTTCTTGTGCTTTTAATATTATACCATTGTAGTCCTTCCACATATTTTCAGGCTCTTCGCCGCGCACCATGTTCCTTTCTTCATCCATAATCTTTCGAATTGCTTCTCTAAATTTCCCTCTGTTCTTGAGTTCGTTTTTGTTTTGGTTATCTTCTTAAATCTTAAGCGCAACTTTGCCGAGAGCATGTTATGGTCCGAGGGTACGTCTGCCCCTGTAAATGTTTGTCCCGAAGTCATTGCGTTCCTGTATCGTTTGTTTATGCAGATGTAATCAATTTGGTTTCTTATTATTTTGTTATTTGTGTGTACGGGCGATGTATAATCTTCTTTTAGGTAATTTGAAGAAAGTGTTTGTAATTATTAGTTCTTTTTCCAAACAGAAGCTAGCTAACCTACATGCTCTTTCATTCCTTTCACCCAGTCCGTGTCTTCCGATGTACGCGCCCTCTCGTCCTTCGCCCACTTTTTCGTTCATATCTCCCATGATAATTGTCATTTCGTTACTTTGTGTCATGTTTAGGACTTCTTCCATTGCTTCGAAGAATTTCTCTGTTTCTTCTTCTTCGAAATCACATGTTGGGGCATATACTTGTATAATGTTCAGATATATCTAACTTGTTAATAGTTGTGTCAAGATAATTCTGTCAGAGTGAAAAACGGTGTTGTTTATACCTTTTGCAGATTCTTTTTTTAAAATAATTGCTACTCCACTTGTGTTTCCGCTTCCCATATCACCCGATTAGTATATAGTGGGTTCGTCTACAATTGATTTTCCGCATCCAGGCCATCTCATTTCACTAATACCCAGGATTTCGATGTTTAGTCTTCTCATTTCCTAGATGGTGTTATGCATCTTTCCTGCTTCATGCATACTCCTGATGTTCCAAATAGCTATTGTGTGTAGGTTTTCTAGTTTGATTATAGCTGATTTGTAGATTCTTGGCATCCCTGCCCGATTTAAGGGAGGCCCATACTCGGGGCCGTTGTATTTAGCATTAATCATTATTAATTAGCGATAAATAATCAGGTGGTTTCCCGTGGCCTTCCTGATCCCCCTGCCGTTGGCCATTCAAGTGGCTCTTCCGCCTTTGAGGCCGATTTCTCGGCCTCAGGACCAGAAATCGCCCTACCTTAACCTGAATTGAGGTTGCTTGCTTATACCGGCGCGCATTCGGCGCCGTTTGTACTTAGTTTGTACTAGTCATAATAATGTTTCCACCCTCTACCACGTGGAGGTGTACAATAGGGTATATTACTTTATTGAGTTTGCGACCAGTCAGCGTTTCATTAAATTCTCAGTTTATTCAGAGGGTTTTATGTTATACAAACAAATTTTTCAAACTCACTAGTAAATCCGTTTCGGTACTTACGTATTAACGCCACCGCAGCGAGAGGTCGCGCTACCGCGCGATATATAGTCTCGTTTTATCTGCTCTAATATAACCCAATGTAACCCTTATCAAATATTTTTTATTATTTCGGATCGAGAGGTCCCGCTACCGCGAGAAATGTGGTCTGGATTTATCAAATCAAATCAAATATAACACAGAGTTTAACCAATCTCTCACCATTCCTGTTGGTTCTATTATGAGCGGATATTTACCTATTATATTAGAAAATTTTCTCTCAGATCCAAGCTTAGCATTGAAGTCTCCAAGTAAAATTATTACATGAATAGAGGAAATTTTGAGAATTTCAGCTTTAATTCATCCCAAAATTCATTAACTTTCTCTGGATTCGTTTTATTATCCTTATTTATAGGAACATGGGCGTTGATTAGCGTGTATTTCTTATTGAGAGATTTTATAGTTAGGAAAGATAGTCTGGCTCTGGCTAGGAAAGATAGATAGTCTCTAAAAGCGATAACTGCGTCCAAAAATGTTTTGTTCACCTTAAAAGCTGTTCCCAGATGTGGCATGTTCTTCATCACCATCTTCCCAACTATTCGTTTGAAAATTCGGTAGTTGTCAGATTCAAAGGTGTCCTCATCCAAGAACCTGGTCTCTTGAAGGGCTAATATGGTAATGTGAAGTCTATGAAGTTCTGTTGTTAATTGTTTTAATTTTCCAACCTGAATTAAGGAATTCACATTGTATGTCCCAAAAAAATATTTTCTTATTTTCTTGAATCTTGAACTGTTCTTGTGGTGCTCCGATTTACGCCTAGCATTCAAGTCTTCAGGGTAATCATGACCATTAGAAGCCAAATCCATGATATTAAAGTAAATGTGAGTTGGACAAAGTCCAACGTTATACACCTAAGGTTGTGAGCCCTAGAGGTTGCCTCAAGATGTGTTTTGGCTATCATTTTACATTAATTGTATTATATTATATTATATGTCAGAGTGACATATCTTGTTTAGTTTTACATATTATAATAACAAAATATTTATTTGAAAAAAGGAGAATTTGGTTCAACCAAGGAAACCGGTTTCTTAGAATGGACCACTGGTTTGTTAGAATGGACCATTAAACGCAATTACAACAAAAATATTCCTTGATTTTTGGAGTCAATCCAGCACAGTTTGTATGAACCCAAGTGTGGCATGTAATACATTGTATCATCTCTTCTTACCTTATATCATCACATATCGTACAAAACCAAATAGTTTTCCCCTGTACTTTCTGTCCTTTCTTTCCTCTCTGTTTTGTCTTTATAAGCTTTTCTTCGGTGCTTCGTTTTAATTTCAGAACGTTATCATAGTAATTGTTACAACTTGATAGTAATTGTGCTTTCCGCGCAATACCACTTTCCGCTCGGGAAGACGATGTCGATTTCGGGATCATTGCGGAATGATTTGCGGAATCATTGTCGATTTCACCTTCACTGTGTGCTGAAATCCCAGTAGTTATTTCTGTTTTAGTAGCATCACCGCAATGCTGAGGTTGTAACATATTTGATACTGCAAACTGTTGATCCTGAACATCTAGGCGCTGCAAGCGATGAGTGGTATGCCCAGGCAACTGCAGTAATACTATTCTATTTTCTCGTGCAAAAGTACAGGCGTTTAAGTTCTTGCTATGTGTCGTATGCCAATCAAGCAGTAAAAGGACTTTCTTATCTTCATTGCAGCTTACATGTTTTTTGAAATGTTTAAGCCACTCAACAAACAATTCGGAATTTATGTAGCCTGATTCTGAAATTGTAACAAAGCTTGCCGCGGGTGAGCCAACTTCAAGATCATTGTTGATTTTTTTTCTTTTAAAAATTATTATCGGTAGAACATAAAACCTAGCTACATTGACCGCACATACCATAGTTGTAAGAACGCCACGTTCAGCACTTGTTATGCCGCCTACTTGGCGTTTACCTTTCCGAGCAACCACTTTTTGTATAGTTTTTGTATAGTCGTAAACCGCGATTCATCGACATTAAATATCGAATCTGCAGTGAAATTAAATTTGTCTAGAGTTTTTTCGAAAATTTCAAAAAACTGATATACGTTCTCTCTATTGAAGCCTCGTGCTTTTGCCATTGCGGTGCCTTAAGATTTCGTAGTGATATGTGTGGATTTCGACGTAAAAATGAGTAAAACCACTTTTTTCCTGCTATTTTTTTTCTTTATTAAATGTATGTGGTAATGAATATTTTTCTGCGACATCAAAACCTAGTTTTCGCACTTCTTGAATAGTCAATCCAAAAAGGCATTCTTCAAGTTTAAGAATATGATTGGTTCGAATTGTTTCCATGTCTTTAGTAAATGTGGGTTGTCTACCAATTGCTTTCATTTCATTTGCAGTAGCATTTTTTCTATCCGCATGTCTTTTTATATTTGCTTTAGGAACATGATAAATAGGAGTATATTCGTTCAAACCAGTCTCTTCATTCCTATAAGCTGCAACAGCCTTTAATAAATCACTTTCGGACCAACGTCCATAATGTCCTCCTTTAGCCATGTGGTCCCTAAAATCATAAAAATTTAAATCGGAATTAATTTTTCACGGTATCCTAAATTGGACCAGTCAATTTGGGGAAACTACGATGTGTTCCAATCTGAGCAACTCTACTCATAACGCAACAATATACTACATAACCTAACTTTTAACTTGTAGCTAATAAAACTATATAGTAAATTCTACCAGAATAAATTTGCTTTCTAAATATGTAATATAATTTGCTGTTACTTACTTTAACAATGACCAAGAGTATTTCGTTGTTTGTTGAATTATTTAGTTCACAAATGTAAAAACAATAATTTTGTTCTACAAACACTGTCATGCGACGTAATGCTTATCTACTTTTTGCAGCAGCGTATTTTAGGCTAATGTATATTAAGTTGCCAACATTAGGACATATATGTGTTCTGGGAGCCAATACAGTGGTAGTCCAAGCTAGGCGGCGGTCCATATTCGGCAACTCTCCCCTAAGTTCATATATATGTTCCTTAGTACTTTATTCTGAAACCCTTGTATGATTTGGTTATTTTGTTTGGCACACACCCAAATTTGAATACCATAGGTCCATACGGGTTTTAGTATTTGGTTGTGTAGGAGAACTATATTTTGTATCGATAGGATACCTACATTCCTACCTATTAGCCAATAAATTTCTTTATATGCAACTTCCAAGATTTCTTTTTTATTTTCAATATGTACCTTCCCGCGCACCTTAGCATTGCGAGTCATGCCAAGGTCGAGAGAAGAGTAATCGTCTTGTAGTTGTCAAGTTTAGTTTTAACGCCTTTTTTATATAGAAATTACGATGACTGTCTTTAAAAGCTCTGGAAATGTTTTGATTTCATTAATAATGTGCGTTGAAGTTATGCCTGTCTGGTCCTGTCTATCTAGCTTCGCCTGTTTAATAATCAAATCAAATCAAATCAAAATAAGTTTATTTCATTATCTAAGAATACAAAAAATTGTTCTAAATGAAATGTGTCATAGAAAAAAGAAAATATTATATATAATTAACATGTTCTTGGTAATTTACTCTTAAGTAGATTTCTTCGATATTATATAATTTTATATCAACTAGGAATTTATACAATTCTTTTTTGAAAAGGTTTGAAAAAGTTGTTTAATCCTTCTTGGTAGTACTTTGTACATTTTCATATTGCTGTACGGTGGATTTCTTTCAGTTCGCGTCAGTCTATGCTGAGGCAGCTGAAAGACTTCGTTACAAAATGTGGTACTCCTTCGATCAGGCTTGTTATAGTTTACAAATAAGTGCCTATGTTTCAGACGGAAAAGTATAGACTCATAGATGTATGTAGCTGTTGTTGTTAAAATATTAGAAAGTTTGAACTGGCCTCTGCAGGATTCTCTGTAATGTAGATTGTTCAGAGTACGACTGGCTTCCTTCTGTATTCTAAAGATGCTTCTGATGTGGATACTATTTCCCCAAAACAAATTACCAAATATACACCATCCTAAGAGCAGTGTCTATATACCTATGAATAGATCTCAATGCAAAAACTGCCTTGCGGACGTTTTGTGACACGGGGAGTATATGTCGTCCAATCAAGCGATTGATCTATAAATAGTCTAAGGATCCTGATAGAATATTGTACCTTGAAGTCCTCGTTATTAATTTATAATCTTGGAGGGTACTGGTTCGCATCTCTTTTGGTTTTAAAAATGATAGTATTAGTCTTATCTTTATTTATTATTAGTTTGTTCGTATGAAACCATGATATCAATGATGACATCGTGCTATTTACATTTGGACTAATATCATCCACAGATTTGTTAATGATGAGTAGGGATGTATCATCTGCATAGTTGATCATCAGGTCTTTCTCAGTAGTGGGTATTTCATGTAGATCGTTAATAAATATTGAGAACAGCAATAGGCCAATCGTGCTTCCTTTCGGAATACCCATGACAAAGTCCTTGGAGAGGAATAAACAAATCCATGGGGAGAGTGAACCCTGGTTATCTGTTCCCTATTATTCAAAAATGATTTTATCCAATCAGAAGCAACGCCTCTTATTCCATATTTGTATAATTTCTCTAACAGTATCCTATGGTCTACTAAATCACAGGCTTTCGAAAGATCCATGAGCATGCCAAATGGAATATTAAAATTTTCTAGATTTTCTATTATTGTATGTATGTATTGGAAACATGCAGTTTCTATGCTACGACCTTTAACAAAGCCGTGTTGATGGTAATTTATTGAATTTTAGCTATCTAGAAAAGATGTTATTCTGGTACATACAATTTTTTCAAAATTTCTTGAGAAGATAGATAGGATACTGATAGGCTTATAGTTTCCGATCTCATTTTTATCTCCCGCCTTATAAATTGGAGTGACGAGTGCACGTTTCAGTTTTTCCGGAAATTTACCAACCAATAATGAATTATTTATTATGAACAGTGATGGACTTAATATAGACGGTAACACATTTTTTAACTTCTTCTTCTTCTTCTTTGCGTGCCATATCCCTTCGGGATGTTGGCGATCGGGATGTTGTTCGGGATCTACAGCCTGTCTGCAAAGTTGTGTGGAAGTGAGCGAGAACCATTGCCTCAGGCTTCCTTGCCACGAGTTTCTTCTTCTACGTGGTCCTCTTTGTCCATCTACTCTTCCTTGCAGAACCAGTTGTAGTAAGCGATATTTCTGGTTTCTCATTATATGGCCAAGATAGCCAGTTTTTATCTTCTTGATTATGCTCAGAACTTGCCTCTGCGTGCCTATTCTTTCCATTACCACCTCATTTGTAATGTGCTCCCGCCAGGATATGCGGAGCTATCTATATACCCAGAGCTCGAGGGCCCCTATATTCCTCTCTGTTGCTTCCGTTAGCGTCCATGCTTCTGTGCCGTACAACAGAACAGAGAAAACGTAACAACTGACCATTCGGACCTTTAGTTGTAATGTCAGGTCGCTGCTGCATAGCATTGTTTTGAGTTTATTAAATGCCGCTCTAGCCTTCTCTATTCTGCAGTGCAAATCTACGGAGTGCCCCCAGTTGTCGTTGCCAATAGTTCCCAGGTAAGGGTACTACTCGTTCGATGATCTCTCCTTCTAGCAGCACTATGCTGGGATCTGAAGCATTTCGGCTTATTAGCATGTGTTTTGCTTTTGTTGAGCTTGAGGCCATATTCCGAGCTAGTGGTGTGAATCCTGGTCATTAGTTCTTGTAAGCCTTCCTGCTAGCAAGTACGATGGTATCTTCGGCGTTTCGGATGTTGTTTATAAGCTCCCCATTCATCTTGATGCCTTCGCTGGTGTCTTTGAGCGCTTCTTTGAAGATTTTCTCAGAATACAGGTTTATTAGAGTCGGAGATAATACGCATCCCTGTCGTACGCCTCTGCGGATCTTAATCTTTACGGAGTTGTTGTTATCTACTTTTACAGACGGTGTCTGATTCCAATACATTTTGGCTATTATTCTGATGTCTTTTGTATCTATGCCTGTTTCCTATAATACCTCGATCATTTTATCGTGCTGTACATTATCGAAGGCTTTGGAGAAATCTATGAAACAGGCATGGATATCACGGCCCATATCTCTGCATCTCCGAATCAGAACCTGGACTGTAAAAATAGCTTCTCTTGTTCCTAGTGCGTTCCTGAAACCGAATTGGCTTTCACCTAGATATTCTTCGCATTTTTGATAGATTCTAGCATATATGATTTTAAGAGGTTTTAATTATGTGGTTCATTAGGCTTATTAATCTGTGTTCGTCGCAGTTCTTTGCAGTTGGTTTCTTAAGTATAGTGACGAATATGGAATGCAACCAGTCCTCTGGCATGTTTCCGGTGTTATGGATATTATTAAAGAGAGCAGTTAGGATGTCTAGATAATCGTTCCCTGTGTTCGCATTGCACATTACCTATAACATTTCGGTGTTGACGTTGTCTGGACCTGCGGATTTATTATTCTTTGCTAGTTCTATGTTTTTAGAACTATGGGGGGGATATCGTCAAGGCCTACACTTTTTTTATTTTTTAAATTCACATTTATATTCGATATCTTTTCTTCACTAGCTGGCACAAAGAATATAGAATTTATATTTAACTCAATATTGTCATTATAATTAATATTTGGCTGTGATTCAGCAAATATTATAGCTCTGTCCACAAAGAAATTTTTAATTTTTATTGCACTAGCGCGTGGTTCTTCATTTTGGTTAAAGTAATTATTTTCTTTTTAAGTTCAGTTACACAAAGTTCAGTTAGTTCAATATTCCAATGTTTGGTATGTTTGGTATGTATGGTAGAGTTTTAGGTTATTTACCACCAATGCTATTTGGGGGTTGGTAAAGACCCATACAGTTGTTTTCTTGCGTCTATAAATTTTAGGAAAGGCCTCGTTAAAATATTTCAAGAAAATGTCCGTGAAAAAATTCCATTGCGTATCAACATTATAACAGTCAACTTCATACAATTCGTCCCATTCTATGCTCTCCAAGATCTGTCTGTGGTGTTTTAAGTTTTATTCATTATACAATCTTACCGTCCGTTTATTGTATGGTATATGCATCCTCCTTTACGAAATCCAGTGTAAGCAGTTGCGCATAATGATCGGAGATATTATGGTTACTGCTTTTAATGCTGAACGGTATATTAATGTTAGCAAGAATAATATCAATACATGTTGCTTGTCTAGGATGAGAAACTTCATTTGAAAGAAGTTTCGCGTTATAAGATTCTAGCAATGACAAAAATTTCTGACTTGTGTTCGTTTTTTAAAATATTCATGTTGTAATCGCCAGCTATTATATAGCGATTATTTGTTTTGTGGAGCAATATTAATAGTTCTTGTAGTTGTAGAAAAAAGCTTTTTATATTTTATATAGAGTCAATGGAGCTCTATAAATGCCTACTATTTCTAGTACCTTCTCATTAATTTTTGATTCAATACCAGAACACTCAAAAACACGTGCTTCTGAAATCAAGTTATTTAATATCTTCCCTAGTTTCAAATATAATTCCATTTTTGCAGTATATACCCGATAATAAGTAAGTTTGCGTCTTGCTTATTTAGTTTAGTATGTTCTGGTTGTTTTTTCTTCCTAACTTGTTTAAACTATAGAAACGGTCTGTATGATAAAAATGTGTAAAATATAAAATTTCATTTAATTAAATTAATTTTTAATTGGCCGAGAGTGAATATAATGGTCGTATCATGCCGAAAACTATTAGAGTATAAAATGTAAGTACATGGCGGATTTAAATTGAATTTTCATGTCCCTATAACCGATAATGCGACCGGAAACATCGAACTGATTAATCTGGGTCGAGGGAAATATATTTTGCATTTTTTTTTTCTCCCTCGATTTTTGTTTTTTTAATTAAAACCAAATTAGAATTTATTTTGAAAGCCGCTTATCAAAATATTAAATCCGGGAATTGTAGTAAATCAAACAATAATGTTTGGTTTGATCTCACTAACGAGAACGAGGACCGCAGATAAGGATTTTTTTTTAAAGATGTCAAAAATATATTTCCGTCCCCTTTGAACGTGTATAAAAAAATTGTTTGTATCTAGAATTTGATTTTGTTTGTAGATATTTCATAAAGTCAGAATAAGCATCATAATAATGATAATTACATTGGAGTTATTATAATAGTTTATTTTATTTACATATATAATTTAATTAATCTTATTATAAATAATTGGGGTATACACAATACACATTGATACAACAAATTTAAAAATTGGAATATTATTTGATCGCTTTTAATAAAGCAGAATTTATCCGTTGTAAAATAATGAGACGCTTATATTACGGGTATGTAATAATTCACATGGCTATTGTATACCTAAATTACTTCGTTTTGCATAATATTGTAAACCACCCTTTTACTATAGTTTTGGGATTTCAATTTTCACTAGGAAAGATTAAGATTCCCTTGAGAAATGATGTTTTGATTATACTTTTGAGAATATTAGTATTTGAAGCTGGTTTAAAGGTAACTTTTTCTGGAGATTGCAGCAGTACTTTCTCTTGCAGATCGATTTTTCATTTTTAACAAGATGAACTTCCTTCAGTCTTAGAGTTTTAAGATAATTCGTAATAAGTCTACAGTGTCATATTTGGATCATACTAGGGTCGTTTTTCACTTTTTATGGTTTCGTTTAATCCGTAATTGAGGAGGGGGTCGCCCTCACAACCAATACGCTGCTGTCGATGCTGCAGGATTTCTTGCTCCATTCACGACACGTTTCCACTCTTTTCGATCGATTGCGATGTCCTTGGATTGATGGGTAGCCAGTCTTTGGTTAATAAGATTATTTTCCACTTGTTTCTACCATGTCTTCTTTGGCGCGTTTCTTGTATTCTCCAGTCTGGCGGTGGCTTCCGCTAAAGGAGTTTCCGTGGAAACCGGGTGTTATTCAACCAGCAAACTTATTGCTAACTGTAATTCTTCTTCAATCGGTGTCTGTTGATTGCAACTTTCTCTAATCGTTTCGTTTGGGAGTCGGTCGTGGATATAAACATGGAGTACTTGTATCAAGCATCGTATTTAGAAGACCTTTAGCTTGTTTAGGTCCGGTTTGAGCAGTGTCCACGTTTCCGATCCATAAAGAAGAATAGGAAGGCATAACGTTCGGTAGAGGTGTATTTTGGTTTTGATGGTGATATTCTTCCGCTTCCATATGCACCACTTGAGCGAGGCGAATATTGCTGTTGCTTGACTGATCCGGCTGTTAACATCGGCCGTCGACGCCAATTCCTTCTCTGCCTCAAGCTGAAGAAGGCAAATTATTTTTAGTGGCAAGTGTTCGGTATCCAGGGCTCTTCACAAACTGGCCCAGTCGATGCAATCAAAGGCGGAATTGAAGTCGATGACGGTTCGTTTGCCGCATCGAATTATTTTTTCTGTTAGCTGACGGAGAGCGAATATCTGATCGATGCATCCTCGCTGCACCACTTCAGCGAGTACACCACTTGAGAGATGTGAATGTTGCTGTTGCTTGA
This sequence comes from Phosphuga atrata, assembly GCA_944588485.1. Lineage (NCBI taxonomy): Eukaryota > Metazoa > Arthropoda > Insecta > Coleoptera > Silphidae > Phosphuga > Phosphuga atrata. The sequence goes on along the minus strand of OX155896.1, from coordinate 7,092,265 downwards.
CCGATCCAGCTATGAACATTGGCCGTCGAGGCCAATTCCTTTTCTGTCACAAGCGATCCCAAATACTTGAACTGTTGTACATATTCGATTTAGATTTCACCGAGGTAAACCCTCGCTTACGATCCGTCTGTTGTGAGCACTTTGTTTTTTTCCGCATTGATCTTTAACCCGTATAACTGGATGATGCGGGAAATGTCGTATACAATGTCTGTTGCTTCGGCATCCGTTTCGGCGCAGACGGGGCCGTCGCCGTATCGAACTCCGCGTCGTTCATCGAATGCTTTCCACATAATCGCGTCAATCACAATGTTGAAAAGTAGTGGCGAGACCACGTCTCCTTGTCGTACTCCTGTTCGAATCGGAAACTCCTCGGATAAGTCATTTTGGATACGAACACTGCTGGTTGAGCCGTCGTACAATGCCTGAAGAAGTTGAATGATTTTCAGCCCCAAATGTTCGATATCCAGGGCTCTCCACAAACTGGCCCAGTCGATGCAATCAAAGGCGGATTTGAAGACGATGACGGGTCCTTCGCCGCATCAAATTCTTTCTTCCGTTAGCTGACGGAGAGCGAATATCTGATCGATGCATCCTCGCTGTGATCTAAATCCAGCTTGTTCTTTCCGGGTCGTTTGGTCTCGATGTTTCTTTAGTCTCGATTGTGTGATTTTCATAAATACTTTACTGACGATCGAAAGGAAACTGATACCACTACAGTTATCGCATTCTCGATTGTCTCCTTTCTTCAAAATAGGCACAACGATCGCTTTCTTCCATGCCGACGGGATACGATCCGAATGCCATATTTTCGTTATGAGAACATGAAGTTGTTGTAATAAAACGTGTTCTCCGGCTTTTATCATCTTGGCCGTTACTTTATCTCCTCCTTTTTTTTTATGTAGCTTGGGGAAAGCTTTTTGCCGCCCTAGTTGTTCGAGAATCTATATAGTATTGGCTCCATAGTTTTGGTATCCCTTTTTGTAGTTGATTTTTGTCCGTTCGTCTTGTTCTTTTTGTGTCAGGATGTCACGTATCATTATTTCCGTGTATGTCCAGTCCTCTGGTGATATCAGCATCGCGTCTATCAGTGTTTGCACCTCTAGTATGAGGGCGGTCTGCTCCTTCCATCTGTCCCTCTCGGATATCCACCTACTGCATTTAAACACAGTATGAAGTGCACTGTCCACGTCGCCGCAGTATACACACATTGCGTCACTTGCCCTGCCAAAACTATGTAGATACTCCCTGAAGCAGCCGTGGCCGCTGATGGCCTGTGTTAGATTATAAGTTATCTCACCATGGTTCCGTATTACTTCGCATTCGACGACCTCATTGCCGGAGTCCATCTGTATTCTCCTATTTGAGAGGTAGCTGCGCACCAGCCGCAACAGGTATGGTGTAAACTTTCTGTTAGTTAGCTCTTCCATAATCATTTCCCAGACTGCAGAGTTAAAAGCATTTTTTGTGTCTAGGGTTATCAGCGCCGTCATCTTACGTGTTCTTCGTGTGCCGCTTGTGGCTTTCTCTGCCACTTTGATCACCCTCAGAACGGCATCGACCGTGGACCTTCTCTGTCTGAACCCATATTGTCTATCGGAAAGACCTCCACCCTTGACTTTATCTCCTCCTGGCGCTGTACCGTTTGTCAGTGATTTTATTGCCGTCTTCAACGCGGATCGTGGTTGTACAATTGATGGAAGAATTTTCTGCACCGCTGCAGGGGCTTGTGGGGAGAGGTCTCGAAGGTTCCGTCCGATTTTTTTATGTTGTCGTTCGTTGATGTTGTTATGCTGCCTAGCCGTCGGATTGTCTGGTACAACGTCCGGTACTCATGCCTGGACGCTGCTTCTTCCATTTCGGCTACTACGTTATTCCAGTACTCTTCTTTTCATATTAAATTCTGTATAGCAAAGTTCAGATATAATGACTTCGTTTAAGGTAATATGTCGCTTATTATGACGTGTATTATGTCACTTATTATGACTAATTTTTAAGAAATTATTATATGGCCGGCTATAGTGAGCGTCGCCAAAGTTAGAATAGCTGTAATAGTAGTAGCAAATCTGAGCGGCAAGGAGAAAAAAAAATACAGGCAGTCAGGCACTGCCGACAGAAGTGAAAACTTTTGAAAAAAAAACAGCTCTAAAACTGGTTTTGGGGATTTATCAGTATGTTAATTAATCAAATTTGGTACATAGTTAGTTAGTATTGTTTTATGTAATTCTGGAACATAACTCACTTCTGAAGAAGAATGACTGTTAATGTCATCATCTTAATATGAATTTGAATCCGGAATGTTTGGTTGATTTTTTGTTGATAGGTCAGCAAAACGAATTAGTAGGATATATGGCACATTTCTTGATGATGGGTCTGCAATTTGTGAGTTATGGAAATTTTGAATTTTAGAAACATGCCTTATAACTGCTTACGAAGTTTTATCTGTTTGCAAATTAATTTTTTCTACTGATATATGTGAAAATAGCATTTTTTCCACGGCTTACTGTACATGAAAGTGACATTTTTTTCATTCTAGAGATCGATTTACACATTCTAGAGATTTCACATCTAGAGACGAAAATGAGCATTTTAAATTTATGATTTTCTCGATTAAAACACTAAACTAACCAAATTTGCATGGACTTTCTTATTAATTACATCAATTTCAATGAAATAATACATGTACAAACCTAAAACGAGCCTGAAACTAATAAAAAAACCGAAATAAAATTAGGACATTTGACTTGAAAAGTATCACCTTCTATGAGAATGCAATATGTAACCATGGAAACGACCAAACCAACAATTAAATTTGTAATGACAGTTCTGACAGTTCGCTTCCAATTGGATTTATTAAAGTCGAAATCAGTAGAAAAAATTGCATTTACTACTCGAGATGTGTGTTTTTTTTTGATTCGGTGTGATTGGTTCGGTGACGCCACTTTCATCTCTTGCTGTAAAATATACTATTTGTGTGAAATATTATTTAAGACGTGTAATTTTTTCCCCCTCAGCTGTGATTGTTTGATGTTTTGTAATTTTATTTTGGACTTTCCTTCCTTTGGAGAGCACACGAGTACATTTGGTTGCCTAAAACTTTGATAGGTCTGATTCGTGATTTACCATAAATTCTTCGATACAATCCAGTAATCTGAACATTCCAATAGTCCGGCATTAGTATATCTACTAGTACATCCGTCAAAAGTACTTACTCTTGTACTGCACACTGATTATAGGGGTTGATATTTCCTTAGAGGCGCTGCGTTCTGTCAACACTGCCAAAAAATTTCAAATAACCCGGCACTAGTACATCTACTATTACATCTGGTAAAAGTACTTACTCTTGTACTGCACACTAATTCTACGGGTTGATATTTCCTTAGAAACTTTACGTTCTGTCAACACTGCCAAAAACCTTGACTATTAAGTTTGACGTTCAGTGCCAACTTTAAACATATGCGTATTGATGACGATGACGCAAATCTATGAGTTTACCCCCTACCCAAATGTCATTCAGCGCCGCTATAGAAGTTTTCACTTCAAAAAATGGTCGTTATTGGATAATCGATCGTCGGTAAAGTATTTATGAAAATCACACAATCGAGGCTAAAGAAACATCGAGACCAAACGACCCGGAAAGACCAAGTTGGATATAGATCACAGCGAGGATGCATCGATCGGATATTCGCTCTCCGTCAGCTAACGGAAGAAAGAATTTGATGCGGCAAACGACCCGCCATCGACTTCAAATCCGCCTGTTGGAAAATCTAAAAACCAAGATATTTTAGCGGTGGTAAATCGTTGCCAGTTAATTATGCAAACAATCGTAAAGCATGGATAACAGAACTGCTGGATAAGTGGCTTCAATATTGGGATCGCGATTTGGTGAAGAAGAAAAAGATTTTATTGCTGGTTGATAATTGCCTGGAGCATCCAAGAGTTACTGATTTAAATTCTATAACACATGCTTAACTTCCACTAAATACAACGTCAGTCTTGCAGCCAATGGTTAAAGGAGTAATACGGTCAATCAAAAGTAATTTCATTAAGAAGCTTATACTTAAAATGATTAATATGCTATATTTATTGGGATATTGTATTCTGTTGTCTTTTCGATAAGTGCTCGGAATGTTTGTAGGTGGTCTGTTATGCCGAGACCTTTCCGAAAACCCGCCTGTTCCACCGCCTGGTAGAAATATAGTTTCTTTGAAAGCTGATTAAAAGCTGACTAAAATCCGACTAAACCCTTTTTATCGCAATACCCCCTCATATATGCAGCCAACTATACGCCCCTGTTGCTTTGGCAACTCAGAGTACATTGAATCTCCTCCGCCCTTCACAATTACCCTCCTCACACCCAATTTTGAATGTTATGTCACGTGAATGTATCGCTAGATTCAGCTGATAAGACAAACCGGAAATTGTTATCAGTGCCAGACATCCGGTCACGCCTAACCGACAGCTGATATGCCAGACAAGTTAAAACAGGAAATTGTTATCAGTGCCAGACATCCGGTCACGTCTAGGCAACAGCTAATAAACCAGACAATGTTTTAGAATGCTAAATATTTGCTATATGTATATTCGCTATATTATTATGCTATATGTAGGCACATATTATAATTCGTTATAAACTTCTCTGATTTCGACTATTCTCACGACTGCAGCAATTTTTTAAATTGTATGTAGTTTTTATTATTTTACAACCTTATCATTCCCTTGAGAAGTAATATTTCTTATCAAGTATTCCACAATATAGACATGCGGTCACGCCTACAGGACTACGCGTCGTTCATCGAATGCTTTCCGCATAATCGCGCAACAGCAGAAATGCTAAAAGCGGGAGGCGGAACACTAATGGAAGCTCTGCGGATTCTAACAAACAAATGTTTGATCGAGGGGAAAATACCAAAAAAAAATGGAAGAACGCAGAGGTCATTATCCTGCACAAAAAAAGGCGACACCACAAACATAGAAAACTACCTTGCAATAAGCATGTTATCACATCTATATAAGCTTATGATGAGGATTATCACAAACCGACTCACAAAGGAACTAGATTCCTACCAGCCTTTGGAACAGGCGGGCTTTCGGAAAGGTCTCGGCACAGCAGACCACCTACAACTAATCCGAACATTTATGGAAAAGACAACAGTATACAATATCCCAATAAACATAGCGTCCCAATAAACTAACAGCCCTCAAGAAATGTCGATTGATAACATCATAATACAAAAAGTAGAGCAATATACATATCTGGGGTATACAATTAAAATTGACAAAGAAAATCAAACTGCCGAAATCAAACGCAGAATCCAACTGACATGGGCCGCCTTTGGAAAGCTTAGCCCTATACTAAAAAACCAAGACGTCTCAGTTTACCTAAAACGCAAGGTTTACAACAGCTGCATCCTCCCCGTTGCCACCTATTTCCTGGAAACGATGGCTGTCACTAAAAATCAGCAGCAAAACTTAGAGTGACTCAAAAAGCAATGGAACGTGCGATGCTGGGAATCACTCTAAGAGACAAAATGCGCAACACAAATATCTGGACAATAACAAAAATAATAGATGTCATAGAGAGAACAGCGGATCTCAAATAACAATTGGTAGGACACGTGGCCAGAAAGGATAATAGAATACAAAAAAGAATACAGAATAATGGAGCCACAATATTACCTTCTGGAGACCCCGGGAAACAAAAAGAAGCAAGGGAAGACCCCAAACGAGATGGATTGATGACATAAAGACGATAGCAGGAAAACAGTCGATGAGAACTGCAAATGACAAAGAAGCATGAAAAAAAATGAAAGAGGCTTATATCCAACAATGGAAATATGAAGGCTAATAATAAGAAGAAGAGAGGTCACGCCTACAGGAAATTTATATCAGTGCCAGACATCCGGTCATGTGATCTAACCGACAGCTACTAAGCCAGACAAGTTTAAACAGGAAATTTTTGTCAGTGCCAGACCTCCGGTAACATCTACTGGAAATTGTTATCAGTACCGACCATCCGGTGACGTCTACAGGAAATTGTTATCAGTGCCAGACATCCGGTCACATCTACAGGAAATTGGGGTACGGAAGTCGTCGAGGTCACTGAAAGTCGCGAAGGTCGAGAGGTCATAGGGGAGGTGGTTCCAGAATAAATCATCTTTCCCTACTCTTATGGTTTACGATGCCTGGAATAAAATGCCGTAAAATATCATTTACAACAGTTTCAAACATGCAGAATTGATTGAAAGCTATGCTGATTTATCTGTTAAAAATGCAGCAGAATATAAATTTGTTGATGAAGATGACTTTTCTTTATCTTTGTGGGTACGAAACCTAAATTTAGACTCGTTAACAGCGCGAGAATGTGGGACGATTATGATATGATATTCATGAGATGATATTGATATTCAAAGCGCTCTCCTCACATCAGAAGGGTGGTTAGATCAGAAAATATCGTACATAATATTACAGCTAATGAACATAACGAAAGCTATGAGGAGGAGGAAGTCGAGGAAGAATCAATACATACATTATATTCTGGGCATTAAATTTGATACCAAGATGAATTTTGAATCACATATGGACTACATTGCAGGAAAGTCTTATCTGGAATCTATGCTCTGAAACGTTTGTCTGAATATGTTGGCAGTAAAATATTAAACATAGCCTATCACTGTCTTGTTCATTCCTTACTCACATACGTTATACTCACTTGAGGACATGCAGCACATTCTGCGAGTTTATTTCGCTTACAAAGAAGAGCCATACTGTCTGGGCATGAGTTACCGAGCTGATACAAAGAACGTCTTTATCAAACACAGCATAATGACTTTACCATCATGCTATATATACTATTCCTTGATTCTCGCGAAGAAAAACTGTCATAGATATATGGTTCATAGTGACATCATATGGTTCACAGTGTTCATTTGAAATTTGTATTAATATATAGGAGGTGGTAAATATGGCAAAATCCTTAAAGAAAAGAAAGGCGGCAGGTCAAGACATGGTACCGAATGAGGCTTGGATGATGGCAAATGAGCAATGTTTGGAGAGAGTGACAGACGAATTTAATAGAATATGGCGGAAAGAAGTTGGAATTCCAAAAAGTTGGACGGTGGGGGAAGTGATACCTGTCGACAAAAGTGGTGAGAGGGACGAAATTAGAAACTATAGGGGTATAACACTCATAGCTTCATCCTATAAAATGTTTGCGAAATTATTGGAAAGGCGTTTGACAAATTAGGGAAGGAATAGAAGGAAACTGTATGAAGGAGGTGGTATATCTATCATGGAAATGAAGAGGCTTAGGAGGGATGACGTGCCAGTTGACGAATGGCTAGTGGTAAGGCTGAAGGAAGTTGAACTGCAAAAACGTCAAAAGAAAATAATGGAGAGTAGGTATAGTAAGGATTATGTGGAAATACAAATATTTGAAGAGCGACCTAAATACTTAAAATCAACAGTGAGCCTGAATGCCCAGTCAGTAATTGCCAGGTTTAGATGCGGCTGTGAAGAAAGAGGGTGAAAGTATTGGATGGATGACAAGTATAAGAGTTCTGGTGTATCTGTGGTAGGGAAGGACGTGGGTGCATTGGTTTGAGGAGTGCAAGAAAGGAGAGTGGACCGAAAGAGAGAGAGTGTTAGGGAGGAAATGGAAATAGTGCATGAATGAGGATGATAGTGGTTTGGTATTGATGGAAAGGATAAGAGGATGGAAGGAACAGGAGACGGAAACAGAGGAATAGCCCAGTGTAGTGTTTTTTTTTTCTCTCTTTTAACTTGGACTTTATTTTTTATGATGTGCGCTTATTGATTGTGTTTTCTTTTTATTTATATTTTGTTGGTTTTGTTTTTTCTTTTTGTTGTTTTTAGGGTTCCGTACCGAAAACGGAACCCTTATAGGATCACTTTGTTGTCCGTCTGTCTGTCTGTCTGTCTATCTGTCTGTCTGACTGTCTGTCAAGACCATTTTTCTCAGGAACGCGTAGAGGTAAGAGGTAAGAAAGAGGTAAGTAGTTGAAGTTTCTATCAAATACTCGGGTCTGCGGTCTCTTTCAGCTGTGAAAAAATCAATCTTGTAAGTCAACGCGATCAAAAGATATGCGCGTTTATGTCGCATATTTTGCGATTTCACAAGGGAATGAAAACCTTCCTAATGAATGAGGAATGAGGAGGAATGAAAACCTAGTTCCCGTTGACCTTGAATCATGAAATTTGGCAAGAAACGGTGTCTTACAGCACATGTAAAGGGAAAAATCTGAAAACCGTAAATATGTAGTTTAATTACAAGAAAATGCGAAATTACTATTACAAACTTATGAAAATACACTAATGTTGTCGTAGTGGTATTGTCAGGCTTCAGAAGCATATGGTTTGCATACAGTTAGGTCCTCGTCGGTTAGGTCCGAAGGTTAAAAAGTATGTGTTGGCACCACGCTGTTTATTCTGATTTTTTTTTGTTTATATTCGTTATGCATTTCATCACGTACGCTCTATATACATAATATATACATGGAATATATAATGTCTAAATTTTGCTTGTTTATAACCGACATGCGACATACTCAAGTCTCGTTACATCCTGTATATATTATATTTCGTCTAATTTTTCTTTATAATCTACATATACTTAAATCAGTCAATTGAACAACTGAATCTTACGAGTATCGAAATAGATCTAGAAATCGTTAATATATTAGTTTATATTATATCTAGAAATAGTTAGATCTTAATATAAGTTAGTCAATAAGTGTAACACTAAAATAAAGTTTTCTTTTTATAAGTTTCAAAATATTCGCGTTATTTAAAAAAAAATACCCTGTATACCTTTATAGAGGGTATATAGGAATACAGGCAAAATTGAGCAGTAAAAATAAATAATGAAGTTCCAGAACCCCTAAACACTCATAGTGAATGGGGGATGTATGGTAATAAAATATAGGGCAGAATTCCATCGTACGACAGCGACATCTTGAGGTTATGTTTGCAGCGGTACTAAGATGGTCGTGATTTCAGGAGGGCCACTTGTCAAGTTAACAGAATGTGCTTGCTACGTCCTCCAAAAAAAAGATACCTTACTTACAAGTTTCTCGCACTTGGCCGGTTTTTTTTGGTATTGTAAGAGGAAAGGTTTATGTATTTTTTTAATTTCGTTGATGCCAATAAAGGTTATTGTATGTATGTACTAATATATACATTATACTTTATGTATGAGGAGCCGACGAGATTTCCTTATATTAGACTCTTAGGTAGTAATTACACAAGTTCTAACTTTATTTTCTTTACTCTTCTATAATATCTGTTGGTCTTCAGCCCCTGACAAAAGTTGGTCTTGACAGTTCCCGTTACTTGGTTTGACCTAGCGAACGGCTCATAAAACGCATCTTGAGCAACGTGTGCCAAAGAGTCACAGAAGATATCCGTGTAATTCCAGCTAATGACAAATTTGAAGATATCGTAATGATAATCTCCTACCTTCAATTCTATTATTAATTTGGTTCAAACCATGACATCTGATTATTAGTAACAAAATTGCAATTTTTCGATATTATCGATAGGAAACAATTATTTTTTGTAGATTGAACAGATTGAAAAGTTGCAAAAAAATGCCTCGGAATTTAAATAAACTGCTATTTTATATTTATTTATGAATTTGTACTGCACCAGAAAGATTTTAGTTATTATAATACTTATAATAAAAATAAATTCGCGCATAAATTCACGCTCTGAAGGGAATATTAAAGACCGTTATGTTACCTGAGAAGAAGGGCAAGGCAAGCAAGTGCGAAAATAAATTACTAAAAAAAAAATTAAAGACTACTAAAAAGTTAAGTAAATATTTTTTCTTAAAATAAATAATCCAAATATTATTAGAAATATAATAATAATCTAAATATTATAACTCAAATATATAAGACTGAAGCTTAACAATGATTGCAGAGCCAATATCTTATTATTATCGCTATTTTTAATGGAATATTATTTTTTATATTTACGCTCTTTTGACTTTCTTTACCTTCATTCAATTGATGTCGACGATTTTCTTTGGCACAATACAGTAACCATTTTTATCGGTGTCTATCGTTCTATATCCATTAAATAATTCCATTGCACAAACGCTATGAACCAGCGTATAGGCAGTCAGCGAAAAAAAAAATAGATCTATTCGCTCCGACTGAAGTATACTAAGGTTTCATCTGTAAACAATTACATAAAATCCATAAAGAAGACGAAAAAAAAACGAGGCGTTATAAAAAATTAATTTTCCCATTCCAACATTTTTTTTCCCTCTCATTTTGTTTTGTTTCTGTATCTACGCGGAAAATACCACTTAGGAATTGGGAATTAAAAATCGTCGGAAATAATTTCTGCCCGTTTGTTTCTTTTCGTGCCAAGTCACGGCATTTCCTTTATTTTATTTCCTCTTTGTGGTCTATTTTCCTACTATGGGCAGATTTTTCATCATCTTTAAGATTTTCCATAACCTACATACCGACTTTCAGTGTATTAATTGAACTTATTATTATGCAGTTGAAAGAGGCTTAAAATTACTAATAGAACTAGTTAATAAATAACCGAAAATGGCAAATAAAATAAGAAAAAAATTTAAAGACAAAAATAAACAAAACAGCGAGATATAGATAAGGCTCTATAATAGATAAGAAGAAGGCTCCATAATTGATGGGATGGAAGGCAATAATAGATGATAATAAACTGTACTGGGGAAACAAATCAAACGACAAATTACTAAAAGAAGATGGACAACGTAAAAAATGCATTATCTTACATCTAGAATGAATGTATTAGTAAAGTAACTACATAATATATTAATGATAATAATTTATGGAAAACCGCTGTAAAATATTTTACTAGTGATACATTATTTGTACTTTTGTAAACATTTAAATTTTAAAACGTAGTGTAACCCTAGACATGAGAGGCAAGTTAATACAAGTAAGCTGACACGTGAATTGATAAAAATCGGGGACATTTTGTGAAAACCGTTGAATAAATAAATTGAGTGACAGAATTTTATATCAAATATTGAATACAAAAACAAATATTTTCATGAAATCTATTATAATCCAAAACCTGTAATGTTTGTCTTCAAACTTTTTTAATATTCCAGCATTTTTTTGTTGAAAGGGACAGACAAGATAATATTATACAAGACCAGAAAGAAGATTATACAACACCAAGTTTACACAGGACCCGATAATATCAGACTAGACTAGTTGAGACCAGAGAAAACCAAAAAAGACCAAACAAGGACAATAAAGATTAAACAAAACCAGACAAGATCAGGCAGGAACAGAAAAGAATAAATACAAGCCAAGACCACATAAGGCCCCGGGAACAAATTAGACCGGAGAAGACCAGACATGACAAGACAAAACCCGACAAGACCAGACAAAGCGGGCAAGACCAGACAAGAGTAGACTAGACAAGACCAGACAAGACTAGAAAAGACCAGACAAGACCAGGCAAGACCAGAGAAGACCAGACCAGACAAGACCAGGCAAGACTCGCAAAAAACAGACAAGACAAGACAAGGCCAAACAAGACCAGACAAAGTCAGACAAGACCAGACAAGACCAGACATGGCCAGACAAGACCAGGCAGGACCAGACAAGACTAGGCAAGAACAGACAAGACCAGACAAGACCAGACAAGACCAGACAAGACCAGACAAGACTAGACAAGACCAGACAAGATCCGACAAGACCAGTCAAGACCGGACAAAACAGGGATAGACCAAGCAACACCGGACAGGACCAGACTTTGCCAGGCCGAACAAAACAAATTTAGTATTCAATTTTATTTATTGAACAATTATGTAGCCTGTTCTAAAATATCTTATGATTTGGCTACTTTTCCTTATAAGTTTTAATCTGTCCTGACATTTTTTTGTAATTGAATAATATTTGAAGGCGCTTTTATTTGAAGCTGATGTAATAAATCTTAACAAGGTTTGGAACTAGTTATAACAATGCTTAATTTAATACAAATATATTATGGTAAAGTGCTAGTCCAGTCGACAAAGCGGACCGCTATACAATTAATTACTTGGCTTATCGGTGCGTATTTGCAGTAAAGCTCGCAATTAATGTACAATTAGGAAGAATTACATAGCCTTCGCCGGCGTCCAGAATGCAACGCGGAACTGTTTACATTACCCGAAGCGTCTATTAAAAAGGTTACAAATAGTTTTTTTTTACGATTTCCTTCTGCCTTTACACAAATTGATTATACAATTCAATGTGATGCAAAAACATATAATGCACAGAAAAAGTTTCATAATTACTAAATCATTGATAATTGATTGCAGCTTGCACACTATATTTCCAAACATAAAAATCACTACATATGGAATACTAAACTCATTCTATAAATATCTCAATTTTATGTGAATTCAAACTCAAATCAATTTGTAAAATTATTTCGTCTGGGAAACCAGCCTGCGTGTGAGGTTCCCACTCACCACTATGCAAGCCCCCCGCCCCGCATCTTTTACGCGTTGCCTTTCTGCGTACCATGTGTGGCAGTGGAACAGAGTGTGTTCAGGCCCATCTATTTCTTCGAAGCAGTACCAGCACCCGGTATTTTGCCTCTTTCCTATTCTTAGCAGGTGTGTTCCAAGAACATCGTTTTCTTTTCATGGGTTGGGTGGTCATGGCTTAAGCGTACTCGCCCCAGGATATATTCTACCTCGCCCCAGGGTTTCTCGCACCATGCTCTGACAGTTTTTATTAACCTTTTTGGTCCAGCCGTCGTGCTTTTTCCACCGTCCCTGCCATATGACATCAAATCCTCCCTTGCTTCCTTTATGTTGGCCGTTCCTCTCTCGTGCAGCTGGCAGCGTTCGAGCACAAGTATTTTTATGGGTGGCGGGGGTCCCGGCGTTAGAGCCAGCGCGGCCGCTGTAGAAACAATTAATGCTGCAGTTATTCTTATAGCCGTCATTCTGTTTACTTTTTCTAGTTTGCCAACATGGTATTTATATATTAGCGCATTCGTCCACACTGGGGCTCCATAGAGGATGATAGAGGAAACGAGGAAATTACGAATACTAACATTCTTCGTTTATTTGTTGTGGGTACATTAACATTTGACATTATCCTGGCGAGAACGTTGAAGGTGTTTGTGTCTTTCGTGCAGGTGTTCTTTATATGTTCGGTCATCCGTATATCCTTGTCTAGGTAGGAGCTCAGATATTTTAACGACTTTATCGATTTTGTTGTTTCTCCGTTTATTTTTATCTCCAGCCGGGTGAGTTTCCTGCGGCCTGCGTGAAGTACCATTTCTGTTTCTTCGGCTGCTGGTTTGATGCCCATTCGCGGAATCGCGTCGCGACGCCCACTTAAAACTGTTAATCTGCACAGAGAAAAACTTGAAAGTCCATTTGAGACACCAGGATGTCGCGTTTTTGACATTTCAAAAAGTTGACCGGCATGTGGGCCCCGCCAAGACGTTCATTTTGGTACAGGCGCCGCGCCGCTGCAACAACGGAGTAGCTCGCCACGGATCGAAACGTATCGGTCCAAACGGCGAAATTTTCGCCGGAAGGTGGGATCAGTCTAACCGCTGCACTTTCGCCATTTCTGGTCGCAGCGACTCGAAACTGCACGCGTTCGATTCGGGAAGTCGATAGTGCAAGATCGTCCGCGTATGCTACTGTAATCACACCACTTTCCATTTTTAGTCTCAGGATTCCTTCGCAAAATACGTTCCACAGTGTTGATCCAAGTACCGATCCTTGTGGTACTTCGCTTGATATCTTTGTTTTTGTTCCAGCCTCCGTCACCACGTATCTCTCTGTTAAGTAGGATTTAATTATGTTTAGGAGGTAATCGCTGACATTTCTCGTTGTCAAAGCGTCATTTGTGTCTTTCCAGAGTGCCGAGTTAAAGGCGTTTTTGATGTACAGTGTTACCAGTGCACATACCTCTCTGTACTTGATTACTTTCTGTTTGTTTTCGTTGACCTTTTCCAAAACTTTTCTGATCACATCCAGTGTAGATTTCCCGATTCTGAGGCCGAATTGGTTGTCGTGTATGGCTTTATTGCTCTCTTGTGCGAGTCTCGATTTAATGAGAGCCTCTAATACTTTATCCTACGAGTTTATGACGCAGTTCGGTCTATAGGATTACACATCTTGCGAATTTTTTTGGGTTTCTGAAAAACAACCTGTTGGAGACCTTCCATATGTCTGGAAATTGTCTGGAAATTTCCTATCAAGGAGACATTTGTTAATAACGCTGGTCACTGTCTCCACTTCTGTATTAGACACAAGTTGCACCAGTTCGGGTACAATGTTGTCGGGGCATGGTGCCTTTTTGTTTTTAATTCGTGCAGTAGCGGTCGTTATTTCAAATTCTTCTAAATTAGGGGTGTTTACTTGTTTCTGCCCACTCTGTGACAGTGTGACTTGGGAATAGTTTTTTTCACTTGATTTATCGTTTATTCTTCTGTTAGGTTGGTTTTGGTTCTTAGTTTCAGATTCCCGATTGCTATTTTGTACGCCTTCCCACATATATCGTTATTAAGATCATTACAGAGTGCTTACCACGATCTGTCTATTTCTTTTGCAATTTCTTTCTTCAGTATTTGATTGTGCTTGCGATATTCCTCTTTGACGTTGTTCACTTGCATTCATTTTCCGTGTTTTTTTCTTTGTTCTTGTAAGTGTTCTTCTGGTCCGTGATCTTCGAAGTTTACCAATTTGACGTGTCCACCAGTATACTGGCCCACGGTTACTCTTGTGCTCGCTTTTTGGGAAGTCTTTATTGCACAGCTCTGTTAATTCCTCTGTGAGTTCTTTTGGAGTTGGTGTTTCTGGGTTTAGTAGTAATGCGTTTCCTGTGTTTTTGAAAAATGTGGCCCATTTGCGTTCCGTGATGTGCCAGCCACGCCGGGTTGGTACGGGAGGGTATTTTTCTCTGCAGCAAGTTCAAAGTGGATCGAATGGTGGTCGGTGAGGTTCTCAGTCTCATCGTCTACCCTCCAACTTGTTGCCTAGATTTACAGATACTAGATTTTTGGCATCTATTAACTCGTCCAGTAGTTTTCCTCTTTCATTTTCTATGGTCGTTCCGAACTGATGCGACTTTTTGCGTTTAGGTCTCCTGCCAGGAGTACTTGTTTAGTTGACGATTTAAGAACTGCCTCAAGGACGTTCAACAGTGTTAGGTAGTCATGTTTGTCACTGTTTGGGGACAAATATAGGGAGCACACCAATACGGTAGGTAGTTCCACCACCGCCACGCCTTTAAAACTGTCATGTTTGATTACATCTATGTTGGAGCCGGTTCAAATGAAGCTAACATGGTCGATATCGCAATACTATTACTTGCTCTTTTTTGTTCGGCTCCTGACCTATGATTATGTATATGCCCTCGTGAATCATTACTTGTTGGAGCAAATTACTTGCCGCTGCGCTTCGGAACATATTTTGTGGAATGAATTTAATGGTTCATTTTATCTTTTGGACAAGCTGGGGCTGTTTGTTGTGTCTGTTAGTTCCAAGTCTCTGTCCGTAATGTCCTGCCTCTCCCGTCTATTTAGTCTCCTCTAATTTGGCAGCGTATAGTGGAAAGATTCGTATTTTCTGCTGTTAGCATTGTGTCCTTCTTTTTTTACAGATTGGGCATGCTTGTGCGTTCGGACGGCCTTTAGCTGAGTGCCCTTCACTTTCGCAGGCGTAACACAGTTTTGATCTGTCGAGTCCATCGCAGTTTAACGCCTTGTGTTTGTATGCCCAGCATTTGTAGCAGCGCTCGATTTTAATTCGTTTCTCTATTGAGCATCGCACAAAGCCCACCTATATATAGGGCACTTTTTACAATTTGGCCGCGTCCTCCTTGTTTACTACGAGTGGCTTGGGTGTGGTTTGCCTTCGGTCTTAAATCGCTGAGCTTTAGCATTTTGTTCTCTAAGTTACCTATTTTGTCTTCTATGGTGGTCAGTACCTCTTATTTTTCTGCCGTCTCGTCCATGTCTCTTATGTGCAAAGAGACCGTTACCACTTTATCGCCGGACCTTCTCACTGTAAGGCCTACTTCGGGGTGTGCTTTGGCAAGAGCTTTCCTTAGATCTTTCGATAGGATCGACCGTTATTAGGACCTTTCCTTCTCTTGTGCTCCTGATCGATCGAATGCCTTCGATTGCTATGTTCTTGGTGAGGATTTGTTTTACGGTCCCAAGTGAGTACTTGTCAAACTACAAGTACACACTTGGGCTTTTTCACTAAAATTAGTGCCTTGGTGTACATCGGTGGTTTCGGCTTTTTTTTGTATTTTCCGTTTTTCCTTAATTTGCTGGCTCGTAGTATATATGTCTACTTTAAAGCTTGTCTTGTGGAATATGTCTTCCACCATTTTGCGTAGGCGCGCTACTGACATGGCTTTGATATGGTCCATTAAGGTAGAGACACACTGGTCCCATGTACGCAACGTATGCAACGCATTACGATATCTAGACTCGGAAAAACTATGCCATAGAAACACACTTATCGTATGCAACGCAATCACACGCCTCACCCGCAACTTCGATCTGGGATGTCCAGATCGGCGTGGGAAGGTAGACACTATGTTCGTACGCTATCCACGCGTGTGATCAGTGTGTTTCTAGAACCCATGTGTTGCACGTCAGAAACAAATAGACCTATGATGGAAGTGTTCCCCTTAAACTGCATTTTAGACATGCGAAAGCACATAAAGAATCGTTCTTCATCAAATTCCAGTTTCTGCTTTAATGTATGGTATTTTCCAACTTTTTTTCTTTGTTTATTTATCTCATGAACCCAATATCTTCTCTTCTTAACTTTAGTTTTTATTTTTCTTGCGCGGAAATATTCATTTCAAAATAGTAAACTCAATAAAACATCCTCAAACTCGCTATCAGAATCAGAAAACATGACTGACAGACGCACTAGTGCACCTTCTGAGAAATCACAACAACGCCTGATGCAAAATTTACGTTGCATACGCGGGACGAGTGTGCACACCAATTCTCCCACGTTGCATCGCATATGTTGCGTACGTCGGACCAGTGTGTTTCTACCTTTATAATCTTTTTTTCGCCGTTCGTAAAACCTCTCAGTTTTACGAGTTTTTTCCAGATGTCGGGGTCCCTACCATCATTTTTTATTTGCATGATCCTTGTGGGTTTTAGATTTTCTACGCCTTTATCGTATCTTATTTTGGCGATTTGCTAAATTATTCCTCCGTGTGTGGTGCAATTCTGGACATTTTTGTTTGTACACTTTTTGTATGCTTCTCTCCATCTGCATGTCGTCGGGTGCGACGAGCACGACTTTAATCTGCGTTTGGGTGTAAACTCCATTATCCCTGGATTATGTTTAGTCTGGAATGAGATGTAGCGATCCGAGCCATATTAAAAATATTGGATGAATATCAAATACTTAAAAGACAGGCAGAAAGACCTTATGGCCGATAGCCCTTTCTATAATGTATATAGTATACAATAAATATATTCTCTCTCTCTCTCTCTCTCTCTTAAACGACAATACCTATCAGAAATGTTTACCAAGACACTCCATAGGTGCAAATACAAAAGACAAACACTATCTATACTCGATTACGAGTACATGCTACATTTGCAATTAAGCTTGGTTTAAATTTGTATTGTCCTAATTTCCTATAATTGTTTGAATTATTCAATTCATCACGTTAACTTAATATAATTTCTTTGGTTGCCCTCAATGAATTAAACAAATTGTTTTATGTATCGATTGAATTTTCTAGTAAATAATATTTATTAGATGAATATAATCAGATAAGTTTTCTGCTTCTTGTGCATCTTCCTCAAAATTGAAATAAGCTAATTGTAGCTCTTATTAGGGCATAATTCGGTCTTCCGAGTTTTTTCTTGTTTCTGATTTAGTGTGCAAGTTCTTTTGGATTAAATATGTTGTTGGAAGAAATAAGAGTAAACAGAAATCTTAAGTTTCCTCTATCTGGGGCGACATAATCTACTGTAACATTGATTATAGCAGTCAGCGGGGATTTGAATCAAGCGGAGGAATTTCTGGATAGTCACAGCAGGACAACTTGTAAAACTTTCGCGAGTTTACAACTTTATTCCAGTTTTGGGAATTTATACAGTATACAAACTTATCTGTCCGCTTTAATTATTGCAGCTGGATTTATTGTATTTTTCATATCGCTGTGCTAACATAAATAATTCATTAATATATTACATTTTATTATTTATATATAACATTAATAATCCATATTTTAATATTTCGTTTAGATATTTCTGTATAAAATATACATATTTTCGTCTGTAAATTTATAACAATATTTGTGTTATTTCAATCAAAAGTAATATTGAGATTGAACGCACAAAGAGAAAACATATGTTACTTATTTAATAGGAGTAAAATGATAATTTGTTAGGAAACGAAAGGCAATTCCTTACCATTTCAATAATTCAATAACAGCATAAATTAATTTCAATAAGAGCATAATCATTATTAATTAATCTCTTGACTCCAGAACATTAATAAGTGACTTGGTTAGACAACGCTCGGGTTACATTCGGGTTTATAAGTCGGGTCGGGTTTTTCGTCTGGTTTATAAGGTTGTTTCTCAGATTTAGAAAGTTGTTCCACAGGTTTATAAGGCTGTTTCTCGGGATTTTAAGGCTTTGTTGAGAAGCCAGTTCCTACCAGAAATATACTGCATTATCAATATAAATCTTCTTGCGTTTATTCCTTTAGCTTCCTGGAGGCATTATAAAATAAAATTGTATCGTTTATTCTACAAAAGGATTTCGCATTATTACTTCCAGATAAAAATTGAAAAACGACAGGTGATTTTGTAAAAATGCTTCTGCAAAAAATGCGGGATAATTTCCAAAAAAATACAAAACTAAATATTAAAGGAAAAAAGTTTTCCACAACTGATAACGACGCATAAAAATCTATGGAAGGCAACGGGTTCTTCACTCCTGGGATTAACAAATTTTTAAATTTCATGCAAAACATACAAATACTAATAAAAACATACTACCACTGCCACTACCTTCCAATTTTATTCTGTAGTCATTAGGTCCATCCTTGAGCATATTCCTTTCTTAATGGTGTCCATCTTTCCCTATTTTGTGCTAGTTGGATCCATGCTAGTCCGGCTGTTTCTATATGGTCATCATACCATCTTATTCTATGATGTCCATTTTATGATGCGCCTTCCTATCTCATCCTATAACTTGTTGTAACGTAACTTGCCCATCTTTATATGAGGATTGCAATTCTTTCTCCGCAATATTAGTGACTTTAGTTATTGCTCGTATTCTTTCGTTTCGCTATCTGTTTCTCTTTATAATCTCTTGTTCAAAAACTCTTGATTTAGGTGTTGAGTTATTTTCTTCTTTCGCAGGATGATTGGCGAAAGCCACCCATCCTAGCCTTATTCTTCTTCTTATTTATTCCTTCTGTTTGCTTTGGTTGATAGAAGGTTCTTCCTGGATTGGAACTACAATTGAATTTCCCACAATCTCTGATATGGCATTAAATTCTTCTGCCATGCAACACTACATATTTATGTGAAATTACCTTTTTACCTTTAACACATATCAAATCCCAATATCATTCATCCATTAAAAAATGTTGAAGAGATTTTACACCAAACAATATCAAATATTGCACCAATATTTAGTTTTCTATGCAGTACTTAACCACTTAACGGTTACGCTCGGATAACTTCAAACGGACTAAGACTGGAATATATATCATTATTGAAAAAATGCTGTTTTGATGAGAAACAGGTATATAATTTTTGTAACTATAGTAAATAAAATTTTAAAGCAATTAGAAATGGGGTCGTGAATGAAAAAAGTTTAAGAAGCCCCGGTATATATTAAAAAAACCTAACCTTACCCATTCAAAATACCAAATTTATCTATGCCAAATAAACATTTTAATTCTTCATTTTCTTATATGCGTTCAGATATAAACAAAAAAAAGCTTATCCGGAACAGCTTAATAGGTAATTAGATGCTTCGGAGGCGAAGGTGTATAATTGCAAACGAAATTTTCTATATTTATAATATTATAACATAATATTTTCCATTTAACTTATTACACAGTGGCCATATGTCTAGTGCCATATGTTTGTGCCATCGTTTCTAGTGCCATATGTCATCACAGATAAAATGCACTGTTAAAAAACTCTTGATTTAGGTTATGTTAGGTTAGGTCTTGTAAATTGCAGAGAAAATTGAAAATACTTCCAAAAATGAAAAAGCACAGTTTTACTACGCAAACTTTCTAAAATATGAAAGTATTTTGCCAAGTAATTATTTGTTTCTCGAACCGGCAGATATGTTCATTTTAATTGCCAATGGCAAATTTTTAATAAAATTCCTGTTTAATGGTTTTTATTGTAATCAAATTATTTAGAAACCACTTGATATTCTATTATGCAGTTACGTTAGTTCATTTGAAATATTAATCTACGATCCATATTAAGATCATAAACGATGAAATGATTTTCCACTTTTCTGCTCTATTCTGGTGCATCACTTTATGTTTTGTGATTGAGTATTCAATAAACTTTTTTTTTTTATACAGCGAGGTTCCTACAGCCTTTGCCGCATCCCGCACTTCTTTTTCCACCTCTCCTTATCTCTCCAGCCATCTTCTTCTATGGCTCTATCTTTAATGGTTTCCATAATACCATCTATCCATTTTATTGCTGGTCTGCCTCTTCTTCTCCTTGCTCTTGGTATATATTGGAATGCTATTTTTGGCCATCTTTCTCCAGTCATCCTTTGCATGTGTCCATACCACTTTAATTGCCGTGTTTCTATGTCGTCTGTAGTGCCATAGACTCTCTTCGTCTGTCTTCTTATATGTTCATTTCTTACACGATCTAGTTTGGACGTTTGACAAGCTCTTCGTAGAAAGTCCATTTCTACTACTTCTATACTTTTTTTATCTCTTTGTGAAACTTGCCAACATTCTGAACCATAAGTTGTTATTGGTTCTACAATAGATTTGTATACCCTCTTTTTTGTTTTTAGTTTAATTTCATTTGACCATAGCATTGAATTTAACAAGCAGATAGCCTTTTTCCCTTGTCCAAGTCTATTTTCTATATCGTTTTTTGTTGTTCCTTCTTCTGAGATGATAGTTCCTAAATATTTGCATGCCCTACATTTTTTAATCTTTCTTAACTCCAGTTCTGGGTCTTCTACTTCTTCCCCGACACGAAGATATTCTGTTTTTGACATATTCATGTTTAAACCCCATTCCGAATACTCTTCTTTCAATTTTCTTAACATATAATCTATATCTCTTTCATCACTTGCTAGTATCACTTGGTCGTCAGCAAATAGCAGGCTTATCAAAAAATGTTCACCGGTTCTTATTCCCATTCCTGCGGTTTTTCTTCTCCAGTTTGTTAGTGCTTCTTGTATGTATATTTTAAATAATGTAGGAGACAGGCTGCAGCCTTGTCTTAATCTTTTCGTTGTACGGAAAGGCCGCGATATAACGTTTCCTATCTTGACTGCACTTTTTGACTCGATATATATATTTCTGATTGCCCGACAGTATACACTATTTATCCCAATCCTCGTCAATGCTTCAAAAAGCTTTTTCCAGGGTACCGTATCGAAAGCTTTCTCCAAGTCGATAAATAATAGGTGTGTGGGTAGATTTCTATCTTTCCGCTTTTCTATAATTTGTTGAATAACAAATATATTGTCAATGCATGATCTCCCGGCTCGGAAGCCACTTTGCTCCTCTACTTCTTTGATGCTGCTTTCAATTCTTTTATTTAGTATCCGGCCGTACAACCGCCCAAGCGCACTAGTTACGCTGATCCCTCTATAGTTACTACATTGTCTTTTGTCTCCTTTTTTATATATTGAGCTCATATGAGCAATATTCCAATCTTCTGGAATGTTGTCGCCTTCTATTAGACATTTGTTGAAGATCTTGGCTATCAGCTCTAGTAATAATTCTGGTCCATTTTTAACTAGTTCAATTGGGATATTTCTTGGCCCTGCAGCCTTCTTATTTTTAGATTCTTTAAGGTCTTCCTTTACTTCTTTTATCGTTATCGCATTTACTTCTTCATTTGTGGGTGTCTCTATGTCCAAGTTATCAATGTGGAACTCTTTTCTCTTTTCTGCTAGCAGTTCTTTGTAATATGTTTCCCACTCCTCCATACTTATTAGTTCAATTTTATTTACTTGCCCTTCTTTTCTAATATGTTTGATTGCCTTCCACGCTTCCGAAACCTTTGTTCCTCCCATGCACCTCTCTATCTCCTCGCATCTTTTTTCCCAAATCTCATTTTTCTTTTTTGTTACAAGTTTTTTAACTTTTCTATTCCAGTGTGCATAGATCGTTCTATCTTCTATTTTTTTAGATTGTAGCCAAGTTTGATAAGCTTTCTTTTTAATTTCTACTAGTCTTTCTATTTCTTCACACCACCACTCTTTATTTTTAAAATGCCTTTCTTGTGGTCCTATAGCTTCGTTCGCTGCTTGGTGCATACAGTTCCTTAGGTCTTGATATAGTTGATTCGCTGTTGTGTTTCCGTATTGCACTTTAGCCAGCATGGCAGTTAATCTTAGTTTGTACAAAAATTTAGTAGATTCGTTGCCGAAACTCTCTAGATTGTATATGATTTCATTCGTGTTTTTTCCTAAGATGTCGTTTTTACTAGTTTTGTCCGTATTAGTTTTCCTATACTTTATTAGGACTGTTGCTACCAATAGGTGGTGGTCCGATCCGCATTCCGCTCCTCGATACACCCTTACGTCAGTGGTTGTTATTTTTGTGTTTTGTTTTTGTATAATGTAATCGATTATCGATCTTAGTCCTTTTGTGGGTTGGGTCCACGTGTATTTATGTATATATTTGTGGGAGAAGAAACCATTCATTATCTTTAGAGACATATTCTGACATAGTTGTTTTAGACGTCTGCCGTTATCGTTTTCAGTTTGTTCTCCATATCTACCTATTACCGGGTTGTTTCCTTCTCTCCCTGTACGGGCATTTAGGTCTCCCAAGATAAGTATTTCTCGATCTCCTTTTATCTCAGATATTATTCGGAATAGTTTTTCGTAGAACATATCTTTAGTGGCAAGGTCTGCATCCTCGCTAGGAGCGTATACTCCTATTATAACTATATTCTGTCCATTTTTTTAAATTTCCATTTTTATTATTTGTTCGTCAATTTCTTCATGGTCTTTAATGTATTTTTTATATTTTCTGTGTATTGCTATTGCTACTCCTCTCTTTGTTCTTTTGTCCTTTTTAACTCCACTATAAACATGTATATATTCCCCTACCATCTCGACTCCATTCCCTTTTTTTTTAGTTTCTGTAAGCACACAGACATCCAGTCTCATTTTGTTTAATTCTTGGAATACTTCTGTTTTCTTTGTTCGTAATGCTTGTATGTTCCAGGTCGCCATTCTCATAGTCAATTTTCTTTGCCTAGTTCGTTGTATTTTATGTTCATCATTGTTCCGAGTCGGATTTTTGAAGTTTTTAACATTTTTTCCTTTTTCCGAATGATGAGGTGTTGGCCCATCGATTCAACCCTCTAGCTTGAAGGACCAGGATTTTCTGTTAGGGTTTTCTCCCTTAGCCACTTTTGTTCCGGTTTTCAGGCGCCGGAAACTCGCCATTTACCCACTTCCGTCTGCTACACCACGCACATCCATTGTACGCGATGCACCCAGAGGCCACGACGAGGACGTGGAAGTGGGATTTGCTGGATTTGTCCTTTTCGGGACTGTGGGCGTTTCCCAGAGTTTTGTTGTAGCAGGAATAGTGGCACTTTCTGCTACCCCTGAGACCCATACCAGCCATTTAGCCTCCTAAACTTTTTTGAAAAAAATAAACTTTTTGAATTACTGATCAAAAACCTTAGATGAATCAAAGCGTGATCAAGCGCCACATCACTTACCTAATTATTGTATTTTTTTAACTAATACTTTTTACTTACCGCTGACCATGCAGGTAATCCATAAGTTAACCTCGTTAGTTGTTAACTCGTTAATAAAAAAATTAACTTCGTTAATCGTTAACTCGCTAATATAAAAGTTAACTTCGTTGATCGTTAAAGCGTTAAAGTTTCGAAAATTTAACGCAAGTTAAAGTTAATCCTTAAAACCTTCAAAAACGTACACCGCTTTTGGTAACTCTTGGGATAGGATACATTGGTAAATAAAACAAAAACAAGTAGTTAGATTAATTGATTTAATTATTACAAGCGACAGTAACGACCCGCCCTGGTTTTGCACGGGTAGCAGAACATATACACACCTACTAAAGAAGACTAACTAATACGGAAGAAAAAGTCTATTTAGCCTTAAAAGGCGAGTATTTTTGTATTATTCATAACTTTTCATACATAAGCATATTAAAATGGTCATCTAACAGTGATGAGCGTTTAGCTCTCAAAATATCTTTCCCTGTAGAAAAAAAGCCGTTCTTCTGTGGCACTTGGTGCGATTGCAGAATTATATTTAAAAAAAGATTTATTAAAACTTGTACACCTAGAAGGGCAGCATCCGTAAAAGATTCATTTGACATTCAGTGCAGCCAAGTTCACACCAAATTCTGCGCTTTGTTTTTGAGAAATTTTTGGCGTCCTCTAGACCTATCTTCAGACTGAGTAACAGCTGAAAAAATCTTCTCCTTCTTCATTATTGCTGCTTGCGCTAATATTAGCACTACCCTTTTCATTTCCATTTGCTTCCCTTTCTGTACTCAGCGTTTTTTGCTTCCATAAGTTTCTTGACTTTTGATAACTTTCTGCTATCATACTTTTGCAGCCACAGTAGTCGACACTTTGGGTGAGAGACTGCAAAGCCAGCTGCCATTTTTCATCTTCCATAAACCGTTCAAATCTTTATTTTATTGCAGATAATAGGGTATTGGCAAAGGGGTGCCACAATGAATCAGGTGGCTAAGATCTTGCAGTTTGAACACTGTTGTCGCAATAATCCTTAATAGAGTCCCACGATATGCTTGAGCTTCAGCCTAAATTAAGTCAAGCGCCGCAGCCACAGGTGACATGACCTGCAAGTAACCGCGATGCCAAAAGTTTCACCAATGCTTTGTTCACGGGAAAAGTACACTTAAAAAATTACAGTTTAAAATAGTAGCAGCGGCCTTACGAATTTGAAACAGTAAAAACTACAAATTGCTTTTGTTAAAATTACAGTTTCCGATATTATTAGTAAATAAGTTTTAAAAATTACAGTGTGCGACTGCTATCTTTACAAATTTGTATTCGTGAGGCCGCTGTTACTATTTAAAGTGTAATTTTTAAAGTGTACTTTTTTCCGTGTCGACATAATCTTTTAACAGGAGGAGGTGAAAGCAAATCGTTTCTACTGCTAATTCTATCCGCACCAACATCAGAAGAATTCAAATTCACAGCACTTGAGGAGGGCTTCAGAACGGTTTCCTTTTTCCCACGAGTTGACGCTGCTTTTACTTTTGCACATATTGCTGCACATATTTGGTTGCATGCATCCTTTTCTCTTGTTGCTTAAGATTATTAAGTCTAGACATGTGAGCCTTTATTGTACAAGCTTTAGAAAAACACAGTTTTTGCATTCACGAATCAAACTTCTGTTCTTCAAGTTTTGATTGGAATACAAAATAATCACTCAAGTGTGGCCAAGGATTTTATTTAGTTTCACTTTCAGAGCTTTGTGTACTTTGAGAAGAAGTAGTAGTGTTTATGATGTAAACGTGTAAATGTTATACCATCAACTATTTCCACCAACAACCAACACAAACGAAAAAGATAAATATACTAATAAATCTAATTTTGACTCAATTCGTTTCTGTTTTATTAGGCGATAAAATTTTAATTACATTCAAGGGTCTCTATGGTCTCTCATGGCACAAAAGTGCAGAAAACCAAATCGTACTTGCATTTATATTTATTTATGTTATAAGTCATAAGTGGATTAGAGAACAGAGTAATTTCTTAATTTTTAATTTTTGAATTGATGATACATTTTCAAATTAATTGTAGAAATTTATAGGTACGAATTTAGTTTCACTGAAAATGTTTTTAAAATAACAACAAAGAAACTGAAAATTGATAATAAAAGCATCCCCTGCAATGGTGTAGTTTTCTAATTACCCCTAGAAAAATTCAAATTTCCACTAATGTATGTGTGGCCTAAGCCCCAGATTTAAACATTTTTCTAGATCATATATGAGCAAGATGTTGTGTATATATTTTTTTTGCCTAATCTCTTGTTTTATGTGGATTCTTTGAAGTACAAAATATATTTTTCTTTCATATAGTTGGAAATAGCATATAAGCATCACTTTAGCCAATTTGCGAGGGCCACGAGAATGTTGTTCGGGAGAGGTTAAAGAACGTGTTGCGTCTGTTTTGACACTTAACTTGCACTCAATTTCGGTTATTTATGAACTCAATAATAATTTTTTCTTATAGAACTTTGCTACATTTTTTTTTATTTATAACTTAATCACTTTCGTTATAGAAATTTCAGCTAAATATTTGTATATTACAATTTAATTAAAATATATTGATATTGAAAACAACATTATTTAGAGCAGTGGTTCTCAAACTTTTTTTGCTGCGGCAACTTTTTTATCGAGTTAAAAAAATCTCGCGGCACCCTTGTCGGGCTACAAAAATTTCGCGGCACAGTTATCCTAAAAACGGTTTGAAAACTTTGAAAAATACAAATTTAATGCTCAATTGTCTTTAATAGGATGAATAAAATTGTTTGGAATTTTTTTGTATCATTTACTTTGTTTATCGGACGTTTGGTTAATTTTACCCTCAAATCACTTGATACAGGGAGTTTGCTCCTGTAACTGTTTTTAATGTAAGGGAATGTTAAGAATCAACTTTGAGAGAAGTGGCGGTTTCCTTTAGTTTTCTGAAGTTATCTGAAAGGTATCCCAATCGAACCAATTCGCCCCAAACGAACTTAAATGATTTAGACTCGCAGATGTCTGCTGGGATATTTCGTCTCCTCCGACGATGCTGGTTGTCATTGAATCAGTCGCTTCAGAAGCTTCAGTGAGTTCATCACTTTTCCATTTTAAATAACCAGACACGTTTACCTCCTAATGTAATTTTATTTTAACATATTTTTACATTTCTTGATTATTGCTGCGGCGCTCTAGGCATACATTCGCAGCACCCCATTAATATTGATGACTGGTGATACCAGTCTACAAAACTAGGAGAAAAGGCCGATATGATAAACCATAGGGGAATAACGCATGGATTCTTCTTATAAAATGCTTTCCAAACTATTATAAAGTCGTTTGAGGAAGAACTGGAAGAAAAAAGTTGCTACCAGAAACACAAGCAGGTTTTATGAAAGGAACCACTACGCATTTAATAACTCAGAGTATATATCGACCAGGAAATTGCAAGTTCCAAGGGTAAGCTCTTTGCTTTATTCCTGGACTTAGAGTCTTCATATGATACTGTAAACAAGGGAATGTTCTGTAAATATTTAGAAAAAAAAAAGATATAAATGTGCTCACAGACAAGCGCGGAAGTATCGCTGCCGCGAACGCTGCGTCGCTGCGGCGGACCGAGTGACGTGGCGGCTTATGTACATGTTCAGATAAACAAACGCGATTTCCGTCATAGTAGCGGTAGTGCAGCTTTGCATGACAAGTACGCGGTTCGATTCGCTGTCGCTGTGTTTCGAAATGCCGATCTCTGTAATTACATTGGTTTTATGAACCCATGTTTTTATTCTTTTAATTCTAAATAGAGTTTTATGTGTTTTAGAAATAAATACAAAGTAATATGTTATTATATTCATCTTTATC
This sequence comes from Phosphuga atrata, assembly GCA_944588485.1. NCBI lineage: Eukaryota > Metazoa > Arthropoda > Insecta > Coleoptera > Silphidae > Phosphuga > Phosphuga atrata. The sequence continues at coordinate 7,064,427 of OX155896.1, read as the reverse complement.
GTATGCAGACAATGCTTGAAATAGGTTAGCTTCTTTCTCTGAGGAAAAGCATGACTATTAAGGCTTCTTCAGACCGGCGCGGATCGTTTGCGTCCGAAATTTTTACAGCGAAATGACAATGACCCAAACAAAACGCGAGTTTTACCTGTATGTAGTACTCATGTATGTAGTTCCTCAGAGGAAGAAGCTATGCTATTTCAGGCTTTGACTGCATAATATGAAAGATGTTATTTTGTATTTATTTTTAATTGCTAAAACAAATAGAATTCATTTCAGAATTAAAGTAGGTTCATGGGTTCATAAAATCAATGTGATTACAGAGATCAGCATTTAAAAACACAGAGGTAGTGAAACTAACCGCACATGCAGCGGTTTTGTCGTGCAAAACTGCACTACTGCGACTGTGACGGAAATCGCGCTTGTTGATCTATATAAGTCGGCGGCGGCAGCGAAACTAACGCTGCGGTCTGTGAGATCCTTAATACACGTAGAATTCGCCTTTTGATGTGGGCGTTGCCATTTCGCCGTCGCGCCGATAGTGATTTTTTCGCAGCGGAAATTTTGCGACGCAAACGATCCAAGTTGATCTGAAGGAGCCTTAAGGAAAATTAGGAGCTTGTATCGAGCGATTGTATAAGGATAAGTGGTCTAGGGTGAGAGGCTGTACATCAAGTGCGTTCCATGTAGTTATGTGTTTGAAGGAAATTATGCGTATGCGTTTGCGGCCCTCTTAGTCTAGCACTCTTCAATATATGTATATATATATATATATATATATATATATATATATATATATATATATATATATATATATATATATATATATATATATATATATGGCAGATTTGGAGAAAGTCTTGGCTGCAGGACTAGCAGGAGGAGTGGTGGTTTGGAGGAAAAAAGTGTGGAGTCTGGCATACGCAGATGATGTGGTAGTCCTGGCTAAATTTGCGGATGAATTGAAAGAAATGTTTGGGAGATTGTAGAATATTTTGATGAAAGGACACTGAGGGTATATGTAGGTTAAACGAAATGGATGAGGTTTAAGAAAGGCTTCGCATCCCACCCCAAACGCACCCCGTAAGAAGGAAAGTTTGGAATAGAAGGAGGGGGAGATAGAACAGGTTGAGCATTTTAAGTATTTAGTGTTTGAATTTGGGAGTGGTTGTGGTAATAAGCAGCATATAGGTAGGGGTCTAAGAAAGCGTGGCTGGTGGGAGTAATTTTCTGGAGAGGATGGGGAAAAGAGTTTAACACAAATTACCGGGCGAAAGAAATGATATAGAAGGCTTGCTGGCCGAGTGTATTAATGTATGGAGTAGAAGAATGGGAAGTGGAGGAAGAACGGGGCGTGGATAAAGTACAGCTACATTTTTTTAAAAAGGCCCTGCTATTAGACAGATCAACTCCTTCTTAGATAGTACTGCAGGAGCAAGATGCTTTTAAAGCCGTCCTATGGCAAGGTATTATTATCAAGTGAGTGGAATGGCAGAAGAAAGAATTGTTAAAGAAGTATTTTGTTAGAGTAGCAAGATTAAAATTAACGTAGCAAGAGTACGCCGTTAATTCCGAATGGAGCTCGAGCTAGAAATTCATCTCATGAAGTAACTCCCCAGAAAATGGACACAGCGCCAAATTTTAGTGTCAATTTGAGAAACGGCTAAATTGTGACAAGAAAACAGCTTCAGCAATCCATAGCGATTCATACTTACTTAAGAAAAACTTTCTCTAAACTTGGCTTTCCAAAAAGAATACCGAAAATTGCCTAACATTAGAGTCTTAAAAATGAATGATCCAATAAAAGCGTCACTTTGGAGCCAATTATAAATTAAGATAAAAAGCTTGTCGTAAGATAAATAGCGAGAAGTTCCGCTTGATTATCTGAATTGGTATCCTTAATCTCACATCTTTAATAGGATTTAATAAGATCTTTAATATACCTGAAACTTCAGAAAACGCAATAACTTTGAGTTACACAGCAAGTTTCTTACTTGAATTGAGCAAACGCACAATAGATTTTAGATTTGGAGATTTCGCTGGTGGCTTGTACTGCGACCTTAATAGATCTATTGTATTCTCCTCCCTCTTCCTCTAATCATTGGTATACTTACTTACCCATTTAAAACGCATCCCCTGTTAGAGCGAATTTCAGGATCTGTGTGGGATTCAAGGGCTGCAACTCAAAGCCCCAAGGTATACTTGTCTCTTGCAGAGACGTGCTCCGCAGTCTTTGAGCAGATGTAGGGGTTACCTCTGCTGAGCCGCGTACTTTTCATCTGTCATCTTCCTCTAGGCCTAGGGCCTTGAGGAGTTTTCTAAATTTTCCAACCCCGGAATCATTATTATCTTCAGTGTGGATCTCCCGGAGGAACTTTTCTCTCTCCCCCTGGGTATTAAGCTTTGGTATCTTCCCGGCAGTTCTTTCTTCCGTTTCTATTATTTTTATTATGTTCTTTATGAATTCATGTATGTGCGTCCATTCTTCTTCACTATTTAGCATCTTCTCGCTAGTGTTTTCTATAGTCAGCTCTCCCACCTCGTTATATAGCCGACTTCTCTCTGAGCTCCATATTGAGCACTTGTAAAATATGTGCTCTACTATCTCCTCCAAGGTCATAGTTCTTAATCTAAAAACGTTTAAGATAAGACTTGAAGCACCCGTGTCCGGTTAGGAATAGACTGAGAAGTTAGTCAACATTACCGTGCTTCCTGGTGGTCCATTTGCCTAAGTCTCTTATGAGTTTCTTGGGCCTGGATGCTTTCCCCGCGTCTGGCGTCCATTTTCTTAGCCATATCTGGATTATATCCGCTTTGATATTTTTTTTCTTTGTTTTCCTGGTTGTCCTTTTCCTTTGTTCGACCATGAGTTCGATGGGCGTGATCGATGCGATGACCATTACAACTTTTGCGGATATTGTTCGATAGGCACATGCTAATTTTTTAGCTATCGTTGTTTATAGTGCTCCCAGCACGTTTCTATAGATTTTGTGATTGAGGATATCGCCCCATATTTGTGCGCCATAAAGCATGATGGAGTGCGCGACTGTGCTTAGAATTTTTTTTTAAGACAGATGGCCCCTTAATTCTGGGCATCAGTCTTATAAGTGCATTGATTGATTTTTCGGCTTTTATTGCCGCTTGCCTAACATGCTCCCCCATCCTTATATTGTGGTCGAATCATACCCCTAGGTATTTTAGGGCCGCTTTAGTTTTGGTTACTGTGTTCCTGGCTTTCCTTGTGGCACTTTATAACTTCCTGTCCCCGCATAGTATTACCTCTTCCGTCTTGCTCTCCTTAATTCAACCTTTAATTTCATTTTAGTGATAGTATTAATAATAAGTCCAATAGTACGGTTTGTCAGTGCTATCAGTTCTGCTTCCTTTTTAGACCATGTTACTATGGCCGTATCATCCGCGAAGCAGATTATTTTAACCCCTTGGAACATCTTAATTTGTAGGACCTCATTATAATATACATTCCACAGTAATGGTCCGAGTATTGACCACTGCGGAACCCCACAGGACCACATTAATTTCTCCTTTTCACCTATATAAATTCTCCTATCGTGTAGGTAATTAATTAGCTAGTGTTTTTCTGAGGATGTTGCTTATTTTATTATTTGTGGCGCTTCCATCAGAACATGCCACGGGACTGAGTTAAAAGCGTTCTGGATGTCGATGGTGACTAAAGTGCAGAGTCTTCTGTTCTTCGGTGCATAGTTTTTGGCAGCTCTGACCACTTTTATTGCCTCCTCCATAGCGTCTAAGGTTCATCTGCCCCTCCTAAAACCAATTTTATTATTCTCTAATTTGGCCTGTAACTCCATTCTCAATCTCCCGGAAATTAGTTGCTCGTAGATCTTACCCAGTGCGTTAAGAAGGCAAATGGGTCTGTTTTCTAAGTCTGGAGTGTCCCTTCAGGTGAAGAAATAAAAGTTTTCTGTAACATTTTCTGTGAAAGCATATGTGATTGGTCTTCATTAGAATGCCTTAAAAAAATGACCAAGCAGGAAATGATGATTTCCCAATTTAAGTATAATCTTAGGAATTTTATTAACAATTCCGATAATCACTGCTCACTGAGTCCGAATGTAATTTTTCAAAACTTCAAATAATAAAAAACTATTAAAGATCCACGATGACAAAAGGAAGACTATCCAACCTAGCGTTGCTTTGAATATAAAATAAATTATGCGGGGACTTTATTTTTACTTATGCGGAAATTTAAGTGAGATAATAGATAAATTTGCTAAAATTAAAGCAAGAGATTGAGATTTAAGTTCAATTAATAAAGTTCTAAAATTCCTTTCTTGTGTGTATTAAAAAATTAAAAAATTATTTGTTTATTCACTTTTTTATGGCCCCACCTTGACATTTATGCCCGGGGCCTCAAATTCCAAACGACGCGATGCGACGGCGCTGGCTATGCCAAGAAGCAAAATTATAAAAATGAGCAAGGTGCCGCCGTTACCGTCAATAGAGAACGTCACTGCGCTATGCTAGACGAATTTTTGTGTCCAAAAATTGTATGACATGGATGACATTTGGTTTCAACAGGACGGGGCCACTTTCCACATAGTCAACGTTAGCATCGATCTTTAGCGAACTGTTTTTAGAAAGCGAATTAAAAAAAAAACATTTCGAAATGCGGTAAATTTTAGCTGAGGCAGTCATTTGAATGATGTACATTCCATGTTCGCATGTTACATTCCTAAATGAAAATGTCCAATCATTCTAATACTCATGATATACTAATGATTTTGAAAACATATTCATTAGTTTATTTTTATAACCGATTCAAATTCCAAAAATTAGATGCCCACCATTTATATTAAATTTTTGTTATTACATTAAACTAAACGAAATATGTGGAATAGGCTATATTAATTTTAGTAGTTTGTTAGTATGTTATTACCAATGTTCCCTCTAATTTTTTCACTGACTACGCGGCAAAAATCTTCCAAAGGTTTTGAAAGTGCAGAAAGGGGGGCGGCAATATCGTATTGTTGTGTAGTTACGTTTCTAGATGTATATCAAGCTTAATTCATCGCGAAATTTAAAGAAATTATTATAGAATATTATTAACTATATTATAGTTAATAATATCTATAATTACAACACAAAATAATAAATTATATTTGCAACGCATAAGCAGCATTTTCTGCTGCATTTTTTCCAGAAGTGCATGTCGTTCATACTTGTCCATTCTTTGTAAACTTCATCTATATTTTTTTTTTTCAATTGCCAAGTATATTTTAATCCTCATCAAATCATTTAAATGATCGGCATTTAATCTGTTCTTAAGTTTGGATTTAATTACAAACATTGTGTTGAACCCTTTCTCATAGTCAGCACTAGAAGCTTGAAAAGTTCCTTTGATATCATGAAGTATCGCTATATTCCTCCGAATTTTGTAGTACATAGCCAAACACTATCACTAAATGATTTTTTATAACTCATGTGGGACAAGTACTCACAAGACCACAAATTTGATTTGCAAAATGCCAACATTTTTAAATTTGTAACCAAAATTTGTAATTTTTAATGTTATTAATAATTTGTAGTGTTAGACCAGCGGTCTCTAAACTTTCCAGCCTTAGGGCCATACTGATTACTCCAGTAAGTTCAGAGGGCCAATACCATATTATCATTGTTGCCGGTGGTAAAAAGTGAAATAGTCCACTGATGAAAAAAAACGTCCGAAAAAGTACGCAACGTTGCAAAAAAAGCTGCAAATCGGACTAAAGTCCGCAAAACGGCAACACTGCATATTAATAATTTTTCTGTCAATATCTGTAATTTCTAGATTAGTCGTAGAGTACGAGCCATGAGGAGTAACGTGACACGACATCTGGTGGACACAAGCGGAAATAGGTAGTACCTTCTATCGCTAACAGATGGCGCTAATAGCACGTACAGAATAATCTTGTTGAGGCCAAAATTAATAAAGGCGAAAAGTCGATGAGTAAATCGTAGTTTTGTTTTAACACAAAAAACCTGCTCCCTACGAAGTTACCGTTCCAATAATAATGTACTAGTAATAATTCACATTTGAACCATGAGTATATACTATTTGAGTCGACACATTCAACATTTTTGAGAAACATATTTCTTAATTAATTAAAAATCTACTTGAATTATACATAATATGACAAAATGAATTACATCAGATTTACAAAAAAAAACAATTTCGCAAAAACGTTAATAACAGTTACGCTGCTTTACATTTTCTAAATTTAAGTTTCTAAAATTTACCAATAATTGGTATTCTCAGTTATCATAGCGCAAGTAAATCGACTGCAACATCTGCCTATTTTGCATTTCAACATAACCAAACGAGCTTTCTAGGCTAATCGATAAAAAAATTTAACATAAATACATCGCGTGCCTGTGTACCCTTTGAAATGCAAGTAGTTTATCTTTAAATTCCGATACATTTGAATTATAAATAAGATAACGTAAATAGAATAATTTACAATATATCTATGAACACATAATCGAATTCTGAATACTAGATAAAACATCGTTATTTTCAACTATTATTTCAATCTGCATACAAAAAAATGAACATTTCTCTTAATTTTTTCTAGTTTTTTTGTAATTCACTTTTTCTTCATAGTTTTACTTACTGTTTTGTTTATTTAATGTTTGTATTGTTTTATATTGCTTTTAAATTGTGATAAATTTTTTAATGGTAAATATTAAGTGTAAGAGGAAGAGTTAAGTTTAAGTGAAAGGCTTTCATTGTTTCCTTTTATTTAATCATACCTTTTATACATAAATCGCGTTAATAAATCATGTTACGTATAAATTAATTATGAGACCGTGGACTTTGTGTAGAGCACGGTAGTCCTGAATAATATACGTTGTGTTTCGTTCAAATCTTAATACGGTTTCAAAAAATTTAAAAACTTATCTTGCGCTATAAAATTACATGTAACAGTTCAAGATAAATTGTATTGGTTTCATCATCATCATCATAGCCTTTTGGTGATCTAATCTTGGATGTAGGTCTCTTCCCTCTTCTTCCACTCCTGGTGATCTTGTGCCCGTCTCATCCAGTCTCGACCTCCGTGTCGTCAAATGCCGTCCATCCAGCGCTGCGGTGGTCTGCCGCGCCTTCGAGTATCCGTTCTGGGTCTCCATTCAAGGACTCCTCTCGTCCAGCGACTCTCGTTCATTCTCGCAATCTGTCCTGCCCATGCCCACTTTTTCCTTGCTATGACGGCCATGACGTCTTTTACCTTAGTCTTATTTCGGACCCGTTCCTTACGTTTCCAGTCACGAAGGGTGGTCCCGAGCATCGCTCTCTCTATGCCCCTCTGCGCGACGCGGAAATTCTCTGCGGTCTTCAGCGTAAGGGTCATGGTCTCTGTACCGTAGGTGAGGACGGCCATGACACACTGCTCGAAGACTTTCATTTTGAGATCCAGGGATACTTTGCCACGTAGAATCTGCTTATTGGCACCGAACGCTACCCAAGCCTGCGCGATCCACCTTTCCACTTCCGCTACCTGGTTCTCAGAGCCTAGTGTAACCTTATGACCCAAATATATATACTAGGTTATTTTCTCCACTGGAAGCTGGTAGTCTGTGATTTCAGGAATGTTGGTCATAATCTTGGTTTTCCCCATGTTCATTTTAAGAGCCATCTTCTCGGATTCCACTCTCAAATCCTCCAGCATCGACATTATCTCCCCAATGCTCTCTGAGACCAGAACCAGGTCATCATCAAACCTCAGATTGGTCATTCTAGTTGTTGGTTCATTCTTTATTGGTTTAATTGGTTTAAAATTATTTAATTGGTGATCGACATTGTAATATAGAATGAACAGAAAGAACTTAAACAGATAATCAATTTTAGTTCTTAAAAAGATCAAAAATTGTTTTAAAATATAAATATTATGGATGTAGTTACATATGATGTAAGTTATGTATTATACAGATATAATCATTAGAGTCAGAGATTGTAAAGAACGAACGATTAGAAAATGGGTTCCAGAACTATAGTGACTAGAACAAGGGTTCCCAAAGTGTACGCCGTGAAGCGTAGGGAGGTTCTGTAAGACGCACCTGTCTACCATTTTCTGGAAACTAAACTTAGATATTGGCGGGTACAAAATAAACAATTCAAACCGCGCGCGCTGCATGCATCGTTTGTTTTGTGGGGTTGTCGGTCTGTAATACGTAACAGTTGTATTATAGGTATTTAATAAAGGTTGCAATCTAATTAAGTCACAATAACTATATTTCCTTGTGCCCCGATCCTACGCACCAAAGTTTTTATTGTGTCGCTTAGTTTGTATTTTCATCAAAAGTCGAATGCAAAATGGACAGATTATATAAGCAAGTAGTTAAAGTGACAGCGATCAAGCATCTACAAGTGGTGAGGCAACAGAAAGGTGGAAATATCGCAAATACAAAAAAATAGATGATAGCTATTTGGACTTTGACTTTACTTTAATGGAAGTCAATGAAGAAAGACAGCAACCTAAAAAAACGTGTTCACTCAACATGCCTCAGTATCTAAGAACGTCCTGTTAGTCCTATTCAAGGTGGCAGATAGGGCATTTTTGCATTCACTCTAAAGAATATTCAGAATATTGGATATACTAAGTATATTGGATATATTTAGTACTTAACAATAAATCGCACATTTCTCATCCAGGCCATATTTCTCATCCAGCCGAATTGTAATACATCAAAATTTCAGGTTAATTTGTAACGGGGTCAGTAACTTTTCAATGATGCATAGAACTTACTAACAAAACTGCTTTACCTTCCTTTGGAACATATGAAACAAAAGCGATACCTGACGTAAAGCCATAGAAACTTGAACAATTGGTCTGTGTTTGCTAGGATGAAATTCTGTTGGAATTTCTGTTTTATTCTTTTTTATGGTGCTAACGTAAGTAAGACCTTTTGTTTGCAATAGGTGAAAAAGTCCTATTGACGTAAACCAATTGTTACTCATTGGTTTTGAAACTCGTATTATAGATTGAGTCGGTTTAGGAAGCTGTTGTTCTTTTGGTAAAAAAGTTGGACCTTCTGATTATTTCAAAGGATCTATATATAACTATTCAAAATGTAATCAGTTTCTTTATCTGTAAGTGCGATTATTATTATTCCATATTTACATGATTTATGGCATGTACATGTAAATTGTAGATTGTAGATATGGTGGTGACGACTTGTACAACTGTTACTACTTGACTTTATAGATCTATTGTACCCCACTCTCCTACTCTAAGCATTGGCATACTTACCCATTTAGAGCGCCTCCTCTAGTTCTCATTCGTTTAGGACTTTCAGGCTCTGGGTGGGATTCAAAGACTGCAACCGCGTTAAAGCAGTTGGCCCCGAGGTATATCTGTCTCTTGCAGAGCAGTGGACAGCAGTCTTTGAGCAGATGTTTGGGGGTTTGCTCTGCTGAACCACAAAATCTGCATCTGTCATCCTCCCCTAGGACCTGCAGGTGTTTTCTAAGTCTGCAGTATCCCGTGAGGACTCCTGTCAGAATTCTAAGCTTGTTCCTGTTTAGTTTCAGGCAAGCTTTTGTTCTTTTCTGGTTAAAAGATCCCAGCATCATTTTGGATTGTCTCAACGTTTTCAGGTTTTCATCCATTGTTCTCTTATTTCTTCATCTAAACTTTTGTGGATGGTATTCACGATCATGTCGCAAGAGGGTTCCCTTGTTTGCTAGGGATCCCTTGTTTGCTAGGAGATCGGCTTCTTCGTTTCCGTCTATACCAGTGCGTCCTGGTACCCAGTACCACCGCCTTACTTTATTTTCTTTGCCAAGCGTGTTTAGGTAAACTACATAGTCCCATACCAGTTTGGATCTGATGATGTATCAGCTAATGGCCTTGATGGCTGCTTGGCTGTCTGACAGGATAGCGATTCGTTTTTTTGCGATAATTCCTGTCGAGGTTAAATTGTGAAAATCTTTCGATTACGTGTACCTCTGCTTGGAAGATACTTTGGAATGTTCCCATGAATTCGAAGTATTTCGTACGAGGTACAAATACTCGTGCAACAGTACCTTCCTTTGTCTTCGAACCCATCTGTAACCACTGAACCACTAAATAGCATTTTGGTGTATGTGGTATACTGAGGATTCGTCGTTCCAATCGGCTTTACTACTACACATTGCTAGGTAGTTTTCTCGAAATGGTAATTTTATACCATGTTGTCTTTAGGTGCTTCCAGCATTTCATTATTTTACCTCTGCCTATTTCCTCCTTGCTGAATCTTACAATCGCCGATCTGGCAGCTCTCTCCACGACAAGGTGCAGCGGAGTTTGATCCAGCAGCAGCTCCATCGCTGCTGTCGGGCACGACCTTATCGCCCCCGTGATGCAGACACACGCCAGTCTTTGAATCCTCTCAATCTGTTTCCTCATAAACTTGGTTCTACTTCCCCAAGCAACCGCCCCGTAAGTGGTTGCAAGTCTCACTATCGTGGTGGACATCTATCGCAGGATTGTAGGGTTACAAACCCACGTTTTTCCTGCCAGATTTCTGCACACCATTATAGCGCGTTTGGTTCAGCGTGTACCGTGGTTCTACCCCTGCTTCAGCGTGTCTATTCCATAGAGGTTTGCTATCTAGTATGATCTCCTGTTTGTATTCTATTGCTCTTCCATCTAACAGTATGGGCTGTAGGCAGATTAGTTTTCTCATTCTAGTAAATAGTATCACAGTGGTTTTGCTCGGGTTGAGTCTCAGAGGCATGTACATACTGAACTTGCATCGATTACGAAAATTTACTAACACTTCACCAGTCGTTGCACGTTCTTCCGCGCTGTAAAGTTCCTGAAAATTTATTAAAAGAGGTTCAAATATAAAGGATATAGGTGCTATAGGATCCAGTATTTTTCGTTCCTTTCTGCTTTCAGGATCGTCAAATCTCAGGGTACTAAGCAAAAAAGGGAAGAGATATTTACTCATAACTGCTCGAAAAATGTCCCTTCCTGAACCCTTAGTTGAAAAAAATGCATTTGCATCTTTATGTTTTGATTTTAATGCAGCAGAAAAATAGAGCAATCCTAGAAAAGCTTTTAGTTCAATTATATCTAATATTTTTAGTTCCGGACGATTTTGCTTTTCGTACTTTTCAAATATTGTTGTCAAAGTAAATTCCACATTTCTTCTAGAGCTAACCTTTCTAGTCAAGCAGGTCCTTGTAAACCAGAGCACTGATTACTCGGTTACTCGGTTCAGCTGTCCACGAAAATTTATTTTTTCCAAAATTTTGTTTCCTGTCGCCTACACTTACATTTTCGTTACAATTTCCGCTGCCTTCGTCGCTATGCTCATTTTCATTCTATTTATCAATGTCTTAAGTATCATTTTCAATGGATTCTTCAATCGAAGCAGAGTCATGGTCAGTTTCTATGCCAATTGCGCAGTCAGATGCTATTTCTCTTGCTAATTCGTAATTTTCAGTGTCGCCGTCAACCTCTTTAAACCATTTCATAAGTAACTCTTCGTAGTCTTTGTCGGTTATCTTTACTCGTTTGGATGTACTGCGGTGTGATTTCGTAATAAAAGAACCTCAAATATAAACACAAATTAAAATAATAAAAATGTATTAGGTACTTACTGCGTCCGGTCAAATTGACCGGTAGGAAACAAAGTTGATGAATATCTTAATAAATAGCACGATCACACAACTGTGCGTATAAAGGTCGATTCCCATATGCGCGACACTCGCCTGTCTACACGACAATGTCGCGTGACGTCGCGTAGCTGAGTGTCGCGTATATGAGAAGCGGCCTTAATTCGACTGACATTCAGCATGTAAGCAAATACACTGACGGATGAATACGTTACTAGATAATTAACCGCGTTATTTAACCCTTTCACTGCCATGTCCATTTTAAGGAATAACACACAGCTCCAATATTTATAAAAATGCCGGTAGTTCTGCAACCCCTTTCACATTGATTAGCCACTTATTGATCAAAATTGGAAGATTTTATATGAAACTTTATTCAAAATAATTTAAAAAAATAAAATAAACCAAATGACACAACTTTAGAATTACAATATGTTGTGTATTCGATTGTAACACGGAATACACATATGTGGTTCGCCTGGACAGCTTCCACAAAATGTTATAATTTTTAAAGTTTGATTTGTGGTTTCTTTCCATCCATATTTTTTAGAATTTTCCTTGTAACAGTTTTTACAATATTTTTTTTCCGTGGTCCATGACCATGATTTTTTCCGTGATGCTTCTTTGCTCTTCAGTTCGTGACGAGCTTTACATCCCTTGCTTGAGTTCCTTCTATCGGCACAGTAAAGTAAATCACTAATTAATTCTTTTGTGAATTTGGTAATCGGAATTAAATTACCAGTTGCTTCCTTATATAGAATATATGAATTTACCATTGAGGTAGACAGTATTAAATCAATGGCCATAAGGGATTGCTGTAGGAAGTTAACTGGTCGGCAAAGTCTACAAACTCTTTTCGTTCATTACAATCTAGAACGATAAGTGGTTTAGTAACTTCATTTCCGCGATTATTAGTAGTTGTAAGCACAGTATTAGTATGTTTTGTAGATAACATAAGTGCGTATCTTCTATCCCGCCAACGCAAAATTGTTATACCATTGCTATTTTCTTGGGCTACGTGTTCTCCAACTTCTAGTTTTTTTGCCAAAATGCTAGGTGGAATTCCTTTTTGGTTTATCCTCATCGTACCAACAAGATGGGTACTTTCTTGCAATAGTCGCTCCGCCAAGTCAATGTTAGTATATCAATTGTCGACATATATAGTGTGTCCTTTATTCATGATCCAATCACAAAGGCGTAAAACAGTTTAGGTGGGAACACTATTACCTTGATCATTAATTTTGCCAGGATAAATAGATAAATTATAAATGTAACCAATCGAAGAACACAATTTCAAAACTTTAATTCCGTACTTATATCGTTTATGTTTCATAAATTGGCGAGATGCTAATCGTCTTTCGAAAGGGACTAAACTTTCATCGACACATACATTTTCAGTTAGACCATAGACACTTTGATAATTTTTCAAAAGCAATTTTACTAAATTTTCAATTTTGTGCAATTTATTTACAGTTTGGTTATCTTCGGTATTCGCAAAGTGAACCATACGCAACAATAGCTCAAAACGGTTGCGGGACATAATTTTTTAAATCGGAGTCTTCGGATAGAATTCATCATTACTCCAATAGTTACTTATTGCCGGCATATTTACCATTCCCATATATCCGATAACACCAAAAAGTTGTTTGATTTCTGAAAAATCTCTTGGACACCAATTGTGAAGTTGTGATGCGGGTTGTACATCCGTTGCAAGTAAAGTTTGTTTGGCATACAGATTTGTTTGATCAGAAATTTCCTTGAATATATTATCATCCACCAGGTATGAAAAAAATCAGTTGGCTCTCCTCCAGATATATTTTCGGCTATATTAGGTTTTATCCCCTCATTTGAACTAAAAATGAATTTGCGTTGTGCTCCAGTACAAGAAGTCCATACATTTTCTGTATGAGGCAAATTTCCTGTTAGTTCATCAGTTTCAGATTCACTTGACAAGATTCTATTCACTCTTTTTCCTCTCAAAGGAAAATTATCATTATTATAAACCGTTCCATTACTTTCTGAGGTTGAATTACTAGATGTGAAACTAGAAATTCCACTTAAATCATCCTCGTCCGACGTGGACAAAATTAAATAATTATCCATAAAGGGTAATTACTGTCACACTGACTTTTTAAAAATATGATTTGATTGACTTGATTTTTTAAAAATTATAGAAAACTGCAAAATTGAAATCATTTCAGCATATCATCACTAGATGGCCCGGGGCAAAAAGAAACCTCGGGTTACATCGCCCTGGACGGCGCTATATGAATTCAGGACCCCGCGTCACACCACCCGGGATGGCGGTGAAAGGGTTAAATTTCAAGTCAATAGTCAAATTAAGCGAAGATCAGCATTTAAGGATTAAAAATTAAAAAATGGAAACCCTAAAACAATGAAAAACTGGCACAATTTCGCAATTATTTGACATCGTAGAGCAACATAAACGCGAAAATTGTTTTTAGCACAAAATTCTACAAATTTAAAAAAACAATTGGGCCCGTTAGGTAAACACCTGGGGTGTTTACCTTAGATGGACACTTTGTGTTATGTCATCATGATTTTCAGTGCTGGCCCAAAAGATTCCTACCAAATTTAATGAATGAAGCATTATTTATATGCTCTTTTAAAAACTATAAATAATTAAAGTTATGAGTGATTAATGCACCAATTAAAGAAAAAATTAAAAAAAAACAAATCGGGAATATTTGGATAATAGTTTGAAATGGTATCCACTTGGACATAATGAAAAATCTGTCATATATCTGTCATATTTGCACCAGTAATTGATCACCGGTGACCTTTGCCAAAAATCGATGATCTTTCACGTGGTTTCATAAAGAAGACGATAATTAATATTAGGGTTATAATAAGTCATGTAGTGCAAAAAGTGTACGTGTTTTGTTAAAAGTATTCTTCAAATAAAAAATGTAATTCTGCCACGTTGTACAAATTTCTTGTTTTGCTTGATTTTTACGGTTCCTTTATGTCTGCCACAACTGCTTCCTACGGGTATTACAATTCTTCAGGATGCTCTGGCCATTTCCATAGTCTACCTATTGCTGGCATGGTAAGAAACGGTAGCTATTTTTGAGAACGACTTCAAGACCACTCTAGAACTTTATTTTGCGTCATACTTAACAAAGACGAATTACGTATTGATTTTTCTTGGATGCGTCCAAGAATTATCACCAGTGTTTTCGACTTCCTGCTCTACATTCATTATACTTTATCCAGAGGAAACCATTGAGACAGAACTGGTTGAAGAGAAGATGGCCCTTTACTTAATTTTCTTCACCTTCGGAGATTTCTTTTCTTCTGCGTTACGGCGCTTAATCGCTTCTCTTTCCACTCTCTTTAGTTTCCTTTCTCTGGCTTTTTCCAGCGTCATCTGCTCGTTTTTTTTTTAAATTTTTTTATATATTCTTGGTACTGCTTTTCCTATACAAACAACTGTGCCTTTGATGAAATTGATTTTAGTAATTATCCAACCGAAACAAACTTTTTTTTTGTTACCCTGTCCGTACTTCACCCTGCCCCATAAGTTCCCCGGCTCCGAGGTATAGATCAGTTGATCCGCCTCCATTCAATTGTCTGCTCAATTAGCTTCCGCGTTTGTTTCACTATATTTGAGTTTATGAATTTCACTACTATTAAGTTAATGCCTCACCACAATTTAACTTCAAATAGATTACTGTCTGTAAAACAAATAGAACACGCAAAAATAACAATGTAAAATATGTCTAACATAAGGCGCGCAAATAACATTAGTATATAAAGAACAGTTTAACTTAAAGCGCGCAAAATAACTAGTAGCATTATTTTCTAACTAAAAAGTTAAGGTCTAGTTGTCCATAAAATTTTTTCAATAGTCATCCAGGATCCTTGCATTCTCACGGGAGCGCTCCGCATCGATCTTCTTCGTCAAGACTTCTCTTGTGAAAAGGCGGACAGCATCCCTCTCCGCAGGGCCTCGCAGTAAAGTTCTTCCGATATCTCGGCCGTTTCTGCATCTGCCTGTAGTTTCTTCCATAATTCGTCATCTACTTAGTAGTATAGTCTCGTTTTTATTAACCGTAACTTCTAATCCCAGAATCGCGAGCCAATGTAATGCAGTATTCACCGCCTCTCCCAGTTCCATCTATAACAATTCAGGCGTCCGCGCCGTTGCTATGACAGCAACGTCGTCTGCAAAACCTACCAAAGTTGCACCATCTGGCATGTTAACTCGTAGAAGGTCATCATACATAATGTTCCACAGGGTCGGTCCAAGTACCGAGCCCTGTGGCACACCAGCGGTTATACAGCGACTCATCTGTCCCTCTGTTGACCTGTATATTAGTAGTCTGTTCGATAAATAATTAGCCAAGCATTCCTTCTCTGCGATGTAGCGCCCCGTCTATGGCCAACCACCTCGCCGAATTGAATGCATTCCGTACATCTAGCGTAGCCATTGCACAGGGCGTCGCAAAACGGCCCTTCCATGCGTTCGCCATACGCGCTATGTTCAAAATCGCTTCCATGGCATACATCGTTGATCGCCCGCTGCGAAAGCCGAACTGTCATTCAGATAATCTCCCTGTATGTTCAATGGCCTCATTGAGCCTCGCATCTATCATGCGCTTAAGCAGCTTGCCCATCGTGTCAATCATACAAAGTGTTCGATACGAGTCCGCTATGTCCTTAGGTATAAGTACAAGGCGTTGTCTCTTCCACCGCGGATGGAAGCTTTTCCTATACAGGCTGACGTTGTAAGCTGAAAGGAGAACTTCCGGAACACAAGCTACCGTAGCCACGACCGCCTTATTTGAGATATCATCTCTTCCTGGCGCCTTGCCAGAAGCATCGCAGGTTTGTCCCTCATGATTCGGGAATAGTTAATCAATTATTCGTTCCAATTCGATAGGACCTTTTGTTACAGGTGGTAATTTGCGTCCTAGTTGTCCTGTAACAATACGGTAGGGGCGTCCCCAGGGGTCTTCATCGACAGCTTCTTGCATTTCTCTCCAGCAGGCCTCCTTGCTACTCTTAATAGCAAGGCGGAACTGTTTCCTCACGGCCTTGTGGTTCGCCACAAGATTATCAGCCTCCTGATTACCAGATGTCCTGGATCGTTGTGCCTAGCGACTTGAACTTAGGCATTCGCATCTCAACGCCGCCAGATGTGCAGACCACCAAAATTATGGACGTCTTTTTTCCAATCCCAGATTTTCTGGGCATCGACGCGTCGCATGCTCTTTCCACAGCCGTTATAGCAGCCATGACTAACTCTTCTGGTTAGAACGCCTGATTTTTCTTGCCTCCCCACATATGCTTATTGTAAAGGCTTATTAGTCCATTTTGTTGGTTGCCCAGCCCCTTGTCTAAAGTTGTCGTCTCAATCTTTTAGTAACCGGCTCAGATCTACTGTATGTTATGTAAGGGTGGTCACTCAGAGTAACCCCGTCTCTCACTTTCCATTCGCTAATAAATTGAGCAAGCCCCGCACTGGCAAAGGTCACGTCAATCACGAAGCCGAGCCCGTGCTCTCTCGGACCCAGGTCGGTACTGTTCTTTCATTAAGGGGACGTATATCACGACTCGCCATTAACTCTGCCAGTAGAAGTCCACTGGCGTCTGTGCGAGACGAGCCCCATTCTGTGCATTTCGCATTGAAGTCTCTCACAATCAGAACTTCACCATCAGTTGACCGAATGCTTGCTTCTAGATCATCTTATAGTGCGCCGAAATTCTCTAAGGTGGTGTTGGGCGGCAGGTAACAGCTGTAGGTTCGGACTCCCGAAACTCTCGCCCATATGAAACCAGCAACGCATCTCCCAGTACCGATTACTATGTTTTGGTCAAGGATGACGATCGCAGCACTCGCCGTTGTGTCAATCATCCAAATTCCCGGCCCACCGGCTCTGTTGTATTCGGATAGTAGAAGGACTCCGCCTTTTTCTTCTTTAGCTGTTTGGTACACCAAGTCTTGGGCACCTCTACATAATGTAGAAATTTTAAAATAATTTTTAAAAAAATTTTAACCTAAACACCTAACCTAAACTAATCTAATCTAACCCAACCTGACCTAAACATCAGTAGTTTGCCACCCGGCCCATTACAAGAATAAAGCGACCAACTGCAATAACTCTCAGGCCATTCATTTAACTTTTTTCTCTCAGCTCTAAATACAAGTTTTTAGACAAAAAATGAATGACAAATAATATGGTCAGTAGTTGGCACACCGGCCATTTACTCATTTTTTCTTAAACTAGGAGCTAGTAATTGGTCACCCCCACACTAGCACATCAAAGCAAAATGTAATATTTTTAAATTCTATATTATATCATTAAGTTCTTAACAATATAGGTATTAAATGCGCTTACCTTAAAAAGAGTATTCAAATACTATATATTTATACTTTTTAGTGCGAAGTTTCTTACGAGTTTCCTTAAGGAATTGACAAAAAATAACAAATGACGAGAACACTCAAATGGATTTTTTTTTGTTATGGATGTACCAATACAGCGCATGCGCTGATGCTCGAAATAGATGCGCAGCAGACAAAACCAGTTTATGTACATGAAATTATTTCACAATATGCCGCTGAATTCTTATTTTTGATCTTCTTTCCTAAATGTTTAACTACTGGTGCATGGCCAACTACTGGTGTTTACCTTAATTTCCCGCGGTACTAGGTTGAGAACCCGTGGAATAGAGAGGGAGACAGAGAGAGAGATTAGGCAGACTAAATAGACTAAAAACACTCATGTTTAAATGTTATATTTTTGGTAAGGAATCTGTACATATTATAGGGCTGGAATGAATCTTTAAATATAGTTTTGTTAAACATTTAAATTCTGAGTAACCTTTTAATCAATTTAAATTAGCTTTTATTCTGGGTTATAAAAATTTGGAAAATTAAAACTACGTAAAATATACTAACTTTGTGAGAAGAAATAAACTATGTCATTGTAGTTACAAAATGTTTTTAATTATCTTCGTTGGAATAATACCGTTTGGATGCGCATGTATATAATATAAACCTTAGAAAGATGTTAAAACTTTATTGAAACTTTATTATTGCAACTAAAAAGTATACGGCCAGCAAATGTAACCGTAGCCGAGCCTAATC
The DNA here is from genome assembly GCA_944588485.1 of Phosphuga atrata. Taxonomy (NCBI): domain Eukaryota; kingdom Metazoa; phylum Arthropoda; class Insecta; order Coleoptera; family Silphidae; genus Phosphuga; species Phosphuga atrata. Next base: position 7,045,693 of record OX155896.1, on the reverse strand, counting down.
CGATATTTCTAGCCATAAATCAGCCCGTATCGAATTAAAAATAAACTCGCAGAGAAAAAGTATAATAGAAACGAAAAACTTCTTTCTTTTTCTGTCCGGACCAATAAACTTTTAAAAACACCCTGCCTATATATTAATCTATTTCGCAACAAACAGTGTGTTTAAATTCTGGTAAATTATGGCTTTCAAACGAAGTTGAATAAAGAAAATGGATTAAAAGGATTAAATATTGATAATTAAATTACAGATGTATGAATCTTGGGAATTATAAAATTTGGTTATACATAATAAATAATTTTAATAAACAACTGGTTTAATATCGTTTGCTCTATTGTTCCTTATTTTCTCTTCGCTGTCTCGCTTTCGTTGAAATATTATATATTTTTTTAATTCTACATTATGTGTAGTTTTTGCGTGAATTTGTACAAATTATAGCGCTGGAATGAAACCTGCAATATAGTATTGTTAACTATTTTATTTCTGAGTAACCATTTTATCAATTTGATTTAAATTTTGCTCTGGATTATAAAAATATGGACAATTCAGTAATTACATAAAAGTTACTAACTGTGTTACTATTTACTCGGTTATTTCTTTGATACGAACTAAATATAATTTTTTGTGCTATCGATTGTATTTTTGTGTCTATTGTAACTTATTCGTTAACTTTTTTATTGTATTCAATGTATTCATTCCATTGTAATTACCATCGATTAGTTTTCTTTATAAAACCATGTCAATTTGTCTCACAATAGTTGTAATATGTCCATATATAGACCACGTTGTTTGTGTTTTAGCTGTTTCCCGATGTCATCGTCGTTATTTACCACGATTGGTGTTCTTAGTTGTGGGTTTGGCAGCTGTTTTCTTGTTGTTACCTGATGGCCCAGTAGTCTTTCATTTTACCGCTAAATTCAATCTTACGTTCCTCAGATCATTTTCTGGTCTCGTCTTTTGGTCTGGGGTAACTTCAGTGAGGGATGTTACGAAGGATTTAGTTTTAAGAGTTGTATGATAATTACTCCGGTCGGATGTCATTTTGATTTATATGGAGTTCCGAAAGATACTTCTCCACTTGCTTCATCCATAAGAATCCAGTAGCTTTGCCCTTGTTAGCAGCCTTGAAGATCCTATGGGATTACCTGTTTGAGTCCATTCTAAATAGATGTCCGTAAAAAGCCAGTCGCCTTCTTCTGATCGCATCTATGAGATTTTCTTGGTGTTTATATAGCTCACCATTTGCTTGACACCATCGGCTTCCATCTGGTAGAATTCTTGGTCCTACTATCCGTCTCGGAAACTTTATTTCTTGCACCTCAAGGGCTCTTAATGGGGTCTTCTTAGTAAGATATAGACACTCTGCTGCATAGAGGGCTGAGTGTCTGACTACTGCATTGTAGTGTCTTAGTTTGACTTTCCTTGACAGATTTTTTGAAGCATATAGTTTTCTGCAGACATAATAAGCCTTATCAAGTTTGAATCTCCTGTGTTCAAGAGCCACTGTTTTGCTGAGGTCCTCTGAGAACTATTCCCCAAGGTCATTTGCCAATAAAGTCAGATCGTCCGCAAAGGCTCGGATAGGTTGTCGGCTTTAATCCCCATCCGTAATCCAGTGTTCTCTGGTAGGATTCTCGTCCACTCTCTAATTATCTTTTCCAGAACGCAATTAAATAATATGCATGAGATGCCGTCTCCTTGTATCACCCCAGTTTTAATCGCGATACTCTCCGAGAGTTGTCCAGTAAACATTACTCTGGATGTGGTGTTGTGCAGGGTGGCTTGTACCAGCCTATTAATATTGTAGTTGATTCCAAGTTCTTTTAAGGTCTTAAAAAGAGTAAGTCTGTCCACTGATTCGTATGCTTTCTGGAAGTCGATAAATATAACCATTGTATGGCTCATGACTTGCTGTATTGAAGGATGCTCTTCAGAGCAATACCGATTTTTGTATATCAAATCGGTACAGGACCTCGATGCTCTGACCCTTCTCCTAACTCTTTATCCAGCTATCTTGTTACTTGAAAATATACTATTTGTAACAGCAAGGAGTTATATTTTTCTGTAGTTACTGTTATCTGTTTTGCTTCCCTTCTTGTGAATTAGATGGATAATGGCAGACGTCCAATCATCTGCAAGCCTCTCACTAGTCCATATATCCAGAATTACTTTATGTATCCTCCTGAAGGTGTGTTCTCCGGCATGTTTTAGCATTTCTGCTACTATCCCGTCTTCTCCAGGAGCTTTATTATTCTTGAGTACTTTAATTATTTCTCTGACTTCTACATGGGTTAGAGGATCGATATACTCAGTATTAGGGTTAGCTGATTATGTAAGTTGGAGACACTCAATAATTTCTTCTGCATTTAAGAGTCCTCTGTAGTAGTTAGCTAGGGTCTTGGTACAATCGCTGTCATTAAGACACAAGGATCCATCTGGTCTCTGGAGGTGTAAGGTATGGGACGTGAATTGGGTTGTTTGTTGCTTGAGGCCTTTGTATAGATCTCTAGAGATGTTCCTTACAAAATCCCTCTCTGCTTGCTTAATCAGTTCCTTGTTGTGCTTCCTCTTGGCCCCTCTTATGATGCTGGACATAGTTTTCCTTTGTGCAATAAAGGCTTGTAAATTAGCTTTGTTTTTATGTCCATTCCACTTGGTCCACGCTAGTCGCCTAGCTTCTATAGTTTTATCACAATCATTGGACCACCACGGATGCTTGTTGCCTTCAAGTCTATTGGGGATTGTTTCCTGAGCCGCTACTGTTGTGACATCACTAAGCGGATCCCAATTTGCAGATGTGTTAATCCTGTTGATATTGTGAATCAGCCTCTCTTGGTAACTAGGGCTGTCTTCTTTAAGTTTGGAGATATCAAACCAAAGGATCTTCGTGTTCTTTGCTAACATACCAATGGTTTTTATTAGTGGTTTCAGGTTCATCTTAACCAGAGACCGGAAGTGATCTGAGTCAATTTTCGCTCCTCGTGGCACCTTAACATTCATAAAATCCCTGTGGTGTAGCTTGTCTATTGCTACGTGGTCGATCTGGAATTCACCCATCATGCTATTTGGGCATCGCCTTGACATGGCCTGCCTGGGATGTTGTTTGAAAGTTGTAGACATCAAAAGTAATCCATACTTGTTGCAAACACTGATTAAGCGTTCTCCGTTGGTATTGGTTCTCTTATGTGCAGAATATCTTCCTACAATCTTCTGGTGTTTCTGTTCTCTACCGATCTGGCCATTGAAATCTCCTACCAATATAGCCGTATGGTGATTTGGGACTTTGTCTAGGGTTTCTTCAAGGGTATCCCAGTACTTGTTTGTCGTTTCTGGGTTTTTCCTGTTAGAGTCATTGGTAGGAGTGTGGAAATTAATCATAGAGTATCTCCTATTCTTGCATCTGAAGGAAAGCACCGATGTTCTATTAGTCGCTGAGGAAAAGTCAAGAATGCTTGTAACTAGTCTGGTGTACTGCAAATCCAGTCCCAAGGAATGGTGCATTTGCCATTATTCTATTACCAAGTTTCCCTTTATATTCTATATCCTTGGGGCTCTATGGCTTCTTCGTCCTGAAATCTAGTCTCTTGGAGAGCTCCTAAAGAAATTAGCGATGAGACACTTGCCAACCACTTAAGGGAACAAAAATATATCTTCAGATACTGAGGATCATATCTAAAGTCACAAACAACCCGACAAGGCTTATCAGAATAATTACATCAGCTATTAAAACGTTCGCGGCATTGATCTCCTCAGGCGGTATATTCCTTATGAATAGGCATTACCCGATCCCCGTAAGCACACTTCCATCATACATACCGAGACCGTGTGGTAAGTGCCAGTCATTCGACCACGCCACGGAACACTGCAACACCCCCCTCCAATACAGGAAATACGGTGGTCTACAAGATACGAACAAATGCCTCACAATCCTGCCAGCAAAATGCAATTTGCGCAGTCAAACCGACCACGATGCCTCATAACTGACATAATCGTCCAATAGCGCCCATCGAGAAATTTTCTACGTTACCATCAGATTATCCAGCAAAAAATGAGCAGATCTCCCCGCGGAAACATCACCACAGCTCCACACAGAACATCACCAACAATACTCTTACATAGTTTATTTTGTAGAGATTATCTCCTAATCTCTCCAACTCTTGCTAACTCTTCATTCCAAACTACAAAAATTCCTCAAATTTCTCTCACATCTTGATGTTATGAAGCATTTACTTTACTTTAGCCTCTGATTTATAGCATGTAGGCCATAGAGGGGGTGTCGTTCGGAATTTGAATATATACATCTTTCCTTATAGGTTGCTGCTTACCTTCGGACTGCAGGTGGAGAGATACCAGCCAGGTGGTAGACTTTATCCAAGGGTATGAGTTTCCGGCATCCCTTGATCAGTCTGCAAGACTCATTCAGAGCCACTTGTCTAGCGTGTGCTGACTAGTACCATACTGGGCAGGCGTTTTGCGTAAGCTGGTTTTTACTGTAATAGTGGTGCAACTCTTCCAGTACCCGAGTTAGACCCTGTTCGGTATCTTCAAAACCGTCCCCTTTCCGCAGCAATTGCTCTATCGTCAGCGTAGATATATCTGTTAGTACCAATCGGAAGAGGTTGATCGTTGGTGTATATATTAAAAAGGATGTGGGCCAGTTTACTGCCATGTGGTAGGTCGTTCTTTTGGTTTCGTCACCTACTTAACTTTCCCTGGAGTTTTAGATAGAACATGCGGTTTTGGAGCAGGGTTCTTATTATATAAAGTCTATTATATACGTCGTGGAGCAGCTTCCCCGATGAATATGATTACGGTAGCACCTTCGGGCGTCCCCTGGGCAACGGCTCTAGCCGGTAAATCCTTTCAATTCAGAGGCATCTAAGAATATAAACATGAATATAAGCTCTAGAGCATTAAAGGGTCTTCAGCACAAAGGACCTCTTCAGGCCCAAAACTGACTATGATCTCTATTAACATCGAGGGCATCTCTGCCAGTAAAGAAGAACTGCTCCATGAGCTCTGTCTAGAACACAATTGCAACGTACTGTGTTTACAAGAGACCCACAGAGATAGGAACCAAAAATGCCCAAAAATGAGAACATGCGTTTGACATCAGAACCTGACATTCAGATTCTCTCTGTGGACATTGCGGAAACAAATAATATGAAGGTACTGAGAGTGGAACTGGATGATTGCACAGTAACATCGGTGTATAAGCCGCCAGGGAAGAGTTTATGAGGGAGGAGCTAAAAGGTTTTTAGATCTATACTTGACTACGGGCACTTACTAACCACTATTAATAAAACAAGCAAACGAACTCTTGAGGTCTGTAAGAAATTAGCTTAGAGTAAGTGGACTGTAATTTTATTGAAGGTGGAAAGGGTAGTAGAAATGAATATTAGACACACGTGTGGTTGCAATAATAGTATAAAATGTATATTGAGTGACTCACATACAGAAATTAAGCGCTATTTCGCTGAGTTAGTCCAATGGCGACCCACGCCGCTGCCACGAGGTTGGCACGCCAATTGGTGTGATTGGGTAAGCGGTTTAATAATATCCTCCCTGTAATCTGGTGAGTGTGAGAGATCTAAAAAAGAGTTAACATGAGTGTATTAGTCACGGATGACTTAGATTAAACAAGATTTAGAATGCACTGAGTTTTATACGCTCGACACAACTCTTTACCACACGCTTACCGCCATGCGCATCTTCTCACGCACCGTGAAATTAGCAATGCGAGTTCTGCCAACCTCTAGAGAATTATTTCTCAAACAAGGTCGCTGAACGCACCGCATTACGACTCATCACCAAACTTAGGCATCACATTAATCCTCACCACAAACCCTATAACGAACTCCTCTATAGAATAACACAGGTCCCACAAATTGCAGAAAGACAGAAAGAAATTTAAAGAAAATCACGTAACGTATTCGCTCCGTGCATAAACGCGCTTAGCGCCACTTCTGACCAAAAGGACAACTTTATCTCCAATAATAGTGTATAAAAAATAGTGTGAAAGAACAACAGACAAAAATAAAAAATAATTAATTTAATAAAATATACCATATTAAACAGCAAAAATTTTGCCAATTATGTATATTTGAAACCAGCAAGAACCAGAGACTTCTAGTTTTCACCAATCGATTTGCCGTCCCAAAATTAGTCGTAAAGTCGACACGGTTAGTCTAGACCGCGGAAACGACGAAATACGAGAAAATCGATTTTGTCAAAACCGTTATTTTTTGAGTTAAAGCAAAATTTGCAAACGTTTCTGAAAGAATTTTTGCTGCTGATTACAGATATGCAAATTATATTTCACTATCTCTTTCGGTTCACTATCGCCTGCAAGAATTGAAGATATTTTTAATTAATTTCGGCGCTCGAGTAGAGATCTCGGAAAGTCGTGAATTCCCTGCGGACAATCTTAGTGTGTTGACAAGAAAATGGCATTCTGAAAACGTTGCCGTAATCCGTTTTTGATTATATGCAACCGTTTCCGAGACATCTACTTAGCAAATCGAGATTCGGGTAAATTTCAGTTTCAAATTCTCGACGAATTATTGAATCTTTGCGGACCATTTGCACATTGACCTGTTAATCTTATCGTGTTGTTTCAGTGTGCCAAAAATGATTCCGATGCCTTTTACCGTTCTCTAGAAAACCGAAAAACCCAAAAATTATTTTTCGAACGAAATACCAAGTACTCGTACCAAGTCGCTAAATCGCTGAACAGCATAACTGCAGCTCCAAAATTAGGATAACTCCAATCTTCAAAACGATAGGTTCCAGAAGTTTCTCCGCTGACATTTCTTGCTGCTTTCTCTACGCTGAAGTTTCTACGGACTATGGATATGGCTCTCGGGTGCGTGATTAATGACCTTTTAATGACATATTTTCCTAACTTCCCTTTCGGTATTTTCCCTGTTTTTTTTTGTTTTTATTTGTTTTTCTCTCTATAAATGCAAATGTAAATCTCAACTTAATAAGTTTGAACATTAGTTATAGAACAATGTTATGCACTAATGCCATGTATAAATAATAATCAACTTTGTAAGCAGTATAATACACTATTATGTAATAGTGTTCTGCAATAGTATCTGTAGTATCTGTCTAATAGTATCTGTAGTAGTGTAGCAGGGCTTGCGGAAGATTGAGTGTGATAATATCACATCTCAAGCAAGTCCTTTTTGTCTAGTTACGAGCAAACATATCATGTGATATCATATGCTTATACAAATTTAATGTATCTTTCTGTTGCTTTTAACTGGATCAATAAATGCTTTAAAAAAAAAATAAGGGAAAATTTTAGTTGAAAATTTAGTTGGAAACTTTTTTTTTTTGGTTACCCGAAAGAAATCGAGGTGCTGAAAACGATTTTCTAGTTTATTTGCTCTATAGTCACAAATAAACAAGATATAGCCTATATATCTGGTGTTTTGAGCATTTCATCCGAATAAACTGGAAAAATCGCGTTCATTCCATCTATTTGCTTTGGATAAACTCAAAAAAAAGACCCTAAAATTTTCTGAAAAAACCGCCAAAAAAATCCATCGTTTTGATCAGGAAAAAGTTGCATTTTCGGTTCTCTACGATTTTCTTGGAAACAACAATTCCTAGCGAAATCAATTTCGGCACACTGAAACTAGACGACAAGAAGAGAACATCGATGTGTATATTGTTTGGAAAGATTGAATTTTTTATTGTTAAACTCTAAATTTCAATTTTCAAATACATGTCAATATATACAAAAAAACGTTGAATAATGACGTAACTGGTCATGAAGTTCTTAAAGTGTCACCTTTGGCGCTAGTGCTGTGCGCTCGCAGCAAATAACATAATTGATGAATTCTGTTTAAAACGACAAGAACAGACATTCGAACAGAAAATAGCGAAAATCCTCGAATCTTTAAACTTCGACTGAACCATAATTTTTTAATACATTTTTGTCCTATATTTTGTTTATCCCCGGCTGAAACCAGTCATTTGTTGTATTTTTTGTATTATAAGCACAGCAATAAACATGTTTTGTTATTATTATCATATAAAATCTGTTTTTGCAAAAAGTTACTATTCAAATATCAAAATATTATATGCAGCACAATATTGTTTATATTTATAAAATTTTACATAAAATTACATTTTGGGATTTTTGTGCAAATGAATTTTTAGGAATAGATTTTTATTTTAATAATAATTGAAATAACATATTTTGAAGCTATTTATTAAAAAAAATATAAAAATGTTCATTAACTTATTAGGAGTAAAAGTGATATTTTCTGTTTATTCACGAGCGATGTACACATGAACGGAATTATACGATGTTGTATATAAATGTGGAAACTAAATTGAATAATTTTTTTTCGGGAGAAAATTACGTGGAGTAGCATGTGTAGATAGATACTATAACGAACTTCAATAACAACAAACATTGTTGTAAACTGATTCAAAAATAAAAGCATTAGTCATTACTTGACGGTATAAAATTATTTATTTCTACTTCCGTCATTATCTGATCAGCAGTAGAAATAAATACATTTTCAGGCTTCACCGTTCGCTTACCATTAGGCAAAAATGAACACGCATTGATATATTTTAATTGCCTATTAGCTGTTTATTACAGGGCGGTGGTGTCCCATTAGTAAAGGTGTCGGACTTCGGAGCCGCAAGTCCCGGGTTCGAATCCTGGACATTGTGAAAAATAAGCCACCGTTCTCCTGTAGATGGCTCTGGCAAAGTCATCGCAGTAAAATCTGCCACGAAACCCCCCCGACACTTGTGTCTAAGATCAAGACACCAAGCACAAGTGTATGCCGTGGGAGGAGGCCTTGGTCCATCATGGGCTGTTGCGCCAGGAATTATTATTTATTAACTATTTATATCCTCTCGTAATCATTAGCAACGCATAAGGACGTACGCAAAATCTAGAATCGGACAATACCAATGCGGATTTCCGTACTGGTCGATCGACAACTGACCTGATTTTCTTTTCGTACTACGCCAGATGCTCGAGAAGTGCTAGGAATACAATATCGACACGTTCCACCTTTTCATTGACTTTTGGGCAGCTTATGATAGAGTTCTAAGACCAAAGTTATACCAAGCTATGAATGCGCTACACATTCCAAAAACCTTAATTGAATTGACAAAAACGACAATGTCAAAAGTTGTGTGCCACGTAAAAATACAGAATGAAACTTCGGATTCATTCAAAACAACTGAGGCGTGAGACAGGGTGACGCGCTGGCGTGTCTCCAGTTTAACATAGCACTAGAAAAAGTAGTTCAAGATGCGGAACTGTATACTAGAGGTACTATCTTTAATAAGTCATCACAGGCGCATGCATACGCAGACGACATGGACCTGACCTTTAGAACTCTTCAAAAAGAAAAAAGTAAATTTTGAGAATGCCGCAAGAAATATGGGACTAGAAATAAATGCAAATAAGACAAAGTTTATGGCTGCCACAAAAGAACGCAACGCGAGAGACGCGGGTCAAAATATCACAATTGGAGAATATAACATCGAAGCAGTGGATGAGTTCGTATATCTAGAAGCCTAGATCAACCCGAGAAATGATGTCAGCAAAGAAATAAAAAGGCGCATAATACTTGCTAATCGCTGTTATTTTGAGCTGTCAAAATACATACGTAATTCGAGCCTTTCGAGAAGCACAAGTATCAGAATCTATAAGACGTTCATTGTACCAGTTTTAATCTATGGCTCGGAAACCTGAACCCTAACAAAAGCAAATGAGACGTTACTATCAACATTTGAATGAAAAGTCCTAAGAAAGATTTATGGTGATGTCCAAGAGGATAACGTCTAGAGAGCAAGATTTAATTTTGAGCTTCTTAACTTATACAGAGGGTCAGGAATCAGAGACATAATAACAACAATAAAAATTGGCAGGTTAAGATGGGCACGACATGTAACACGCTATGAGAACAACGTGCCAACGCCAAGAAACTTTAAGGCCATACCAACCGGCAGTAGAGACAGAGGGAGACCAAAGCTGAGATGGAAAAACGGCGTTCCTGAGGATGCCAGAAACGTTGAACAGAACAGACCGGAAAGATTGCGGACGAGGCTGGAGAAAGTCGAGGCCCTGTAGGGCTGTAGCACTACAAATGTCACAATCTTATCTCGTTATTTACACTTACTTACTTTACTTTCCGTGTCCGGCTCATACGACACCTTTCCAAAAAATAGCGGCTGCAATAGCTTTATTGTTACATAAAATTAAGTCTTCGTGCGTGCATCCTTCTTCCAGTTGTGGGCAGAGCAGTTTGTGGCTCATATCCTGGGGCTGACCACACGCACACAGCACATCGTCATTCTCAGACATTCCCCACCTCAACAGATTTGTCTTGCACCTTGCCACTCCTGTCCTGAGGCGATTTAGGGATTTACTTACCCCGAAAGGGAGGTGTTTTCCTGGGGCCATTTCTTCTCTTGGGGGTTCCCGAGTAGTTAGCTGTTGGGTCCACCTAGTAATACGGTTATTTTCTATGGACCCCTCGAGTGTGTGTGATCTTGCCATGAAGCTCTTCCTTGATTTTAGGCGTCGACAGGCTGGCTCGTGTTGGTGCAGAGGATGGCGAGCATCGGTTTCCTGTTTCGTCCTTTCAGCATCCGTGACGACGGCTCTTTGCACAGATGGGGCTGCTACGCCAATAAGTGGGTACAAACTAATAACTGGAGTTGGCTATAGGCAGCCTGATACGATTCTTGCTGTCTCGTTGATAGCGACGTCCATATGTTTCGCGTAAGCTGAAGCTCCCCAAACCGGTGCGGCGCATTCCGCAGTGGACACACAGAGCGCCAAAGCCGAGCATTGGAGCGTTTCTGGTTGAGCTCCCTATGCTGCGCCTGTGAGTTTTCGCAATATGTTATTACGCGCACTAACTTTGCCTTTAGTATTGATGCAGTTTTGTCTGAAGGACATAGTACGGTCCAAGGTCACGCCCAGGTATCTCGGCGTCGTGCAGCACTCCAGTCGTTCGCCTTGCCAATGTATCTTGAGCTCCCCTCGTGCTTCTTTATTTTTCAGGTGGAAGGCGCAAACCTGAGTCTTGCTGGAATTCGGCTTTAGGTGGTTTTTCTGGTGGTAGATTGTCAGTTCCTCAAGGGCGACCTCCAGCTTCTCATCCACCTCGCTAAACTCGGTGCTCTGGACACTGCCTTGTGGCAGGACATTCTTCTGGACCTTCAATCTGCTATTCTTGTTTTGCAGTGAAACATAAAATCTCCTGTTCTGGAGGAATAGACCGATGACCATAGTAAGACTATAGTCTTTTGTTGTCTCATAAAGCTTTCTTAACAGCCTCCTGTGGTTGACAGTGTCATAAGCGGCTGTCAAATTGATGTACGTCACTACAGTAATCTTCCTTTTCTCAAAACCATCCTCTATGTGCTGAGTTACGTTGAGGATTTGGCCTGCATGATTTCCCTGGAAGAAAGCCGGCCTGCTGTTCGATAATCTTGGCATCCAAAATCTCCGCTGTTCGGTTTAGAATCAGTCGTTCCAGCAGTTTGAACAGTTGGCACAGAAGGGACACGGGCCTGAAGTTCTTAGGGTCAGTCGGTTCCTTGCCAGGTTCTTGTAACGCGACCACACGAGCCTTCCTCCATTCTTTGGAGATCTTCAGTTGCGTGATACATATGTTGAACATATTAAGGAGCCATTGCAGGGTCTGTGGTCCATCTGTTCTGCCCTCAGATCGTCAACGCCCGCCGCTCGGTTGAGTTTCATCCCATTAATCCCAGCTACAAGTTCAGTCATGGAAAAAGGGGCACCGAGGGAGTTGTTCTCATGCTCCAGGTCCCTGCTAATGTTCTCTTTGGACTTCTTGCCCTTTGTTTTACCATTCAGTAGCAGTTGGGTGGCTACTTGATCTGACGTGACTGGAATATAGTGCGGAACTGGTTTTGTGGTGTCACCACTCATTTTTTAGGGTCCTCCATGCCCATCTTCCATTGACCTTCATATCTAGGTTTTCTAGCATGTTACACCACTTGGCCGTTCGGTTCTCTGACTTTTTTGCCATCAGTATTTCTCCGGTCTCAGATGTTTCCTCGGCAAAGGGGTTTGCGTCGTACAATTCTTGGTAGCGCGAAAGAAGGGGTTTCGCTTCTCCATATAGAGCAGGGATGTACTCGGTGCGACAGCCTCTGGGAATGTTTTTTCTTGAAGCCTTCCCAACAAATTTTATGAATGCTTCGTACTGCTCTGGCTGAGGAGCGATTCTCGCTATCTCTACATCGAGGTCTTTGCTGAACTTGTCCCAATTAGCCTTTCCTGAAATTGAAGCGTCTTTTGAAGGGTACATCCTCTGGTTTTACCACGGCGGTAATGGAACATATTAACGGTCTATGTCTCTTTTCGCATTGTGCCGCCACCCTTGTACTCACGAAGATGTTATCGGGGTTATATCCTCGTCTCCAGCGGCCACTGTGGAAGGAGGGTGGGAGTTTGGGATCGTGTATTATCTGCAGTTCGTTGGTTTTGAAAACCCACTTTTCGAACACTGTCCCATTTTCATCCATTTCACTGTAGCCCCAGGTCAAGCTTTTGCAGTTGAAGTCGCCGATGACAAAGTTGTTGTCCTGCTGGCGGAAATCCTTCGGTTTTGAGAACTAGAACTTGAAATCCGGGGGGTACACTGACTTCACTGAAAAATTTGGCCAGCCACCCTTAGTCTGTTCCGCGTGATGCCTCGATGGGTCTCCTGTACCAGAAGCACGTCGCATTCTGTTTGCTTGCACATGTCCGGCAATACAACTTCCTTAAGACTAGAAATTCCTTCAGTATTAATTGAAATCGTAACCAAGAATAACCTTGAGAAAGGCCTCCTTGGCAGGCTTTTTGTAACGTCATTGTTCATTTTCGTATATCGTAGATCCGCTGTTAGAAGAATTAGCCATTGACCACGTTCAACGTTTCCAGGGTACGCCCGATTGTGGTTCTCATGAGAGACATCTTCGGGGAGGCTTCTTCTGTGTACCCCAATATTATTTACACTAATACAATACTACATTTAAAGTATAGCGCATAGTTAAAAACTGTGAACTTTTAAGAAAACTATGTATCCATGCATCTATGTATTTATGTTCCTATATATTTATGTACTTGCACATTTCATGCATATATGTATCCATGCACTCTTTATCTATATATCTATATCCCAGATTCACTGCGCTAGTTCAGTGTTAATGAAGAACTACATGTAAATAAAAATAAATAAGTTCCAAACCACAACATTTTCTAAAATTTTATTGTTTTTCTAATAATGCAATTTATTAAAAATGCTACAATTTTAAACTCACATTTTATTCACATTTAAGAAACAAATCTTAAATCAAAAAAAGAACGAAGCATAAAAAAGGACCTGAAAAACAAAACCAATTGAAATATATTATTTTTGTGAATAATAAAAAAGTGGGTTTTAATAACGCCGCGCCGGAGAGAAAATTGTAATATAGAGTTAATGTGGGTCCCACGTAACTTATCTTAAATATTGCTTAATCTTGGGGTTCTCGTTACTTATTTCATATCGTTGCATTCGCTTGGCAATGAAACGATTTTCTCTATGTATACAGATTTTTAATGAAATTTTTAAAAATGTATCTCGTCCCCTCTTTTAAAGCTTTGTGTAAACATAAAATGAGTTCTGAAGATATAATTTTTTATCGATTTTTTTTTTGTTCGTTGTGACATTCAACGCCAGAGCCGTAACTTGCTTTCTTGGGGCCCTGAGACAGACCTTATCACTGGACCCTTCCTACACTATATTTTATGAATAGCATAAAACTACTTATTTGCCTAAAATAATATATAAAATAATATTATTTTCGGAGAGGTTCCCAAAAAACTGTTGAAAGTTTCGTTGTAATTTATTATGATATTTAATAGATACCCTGTGTAGATACTGTTCTGTTCAACGCCATATGCCTATTAAATTCTACAAAGTTAGTTTTACAGGTAATATTATAATTATTAATATTTTTTATTATTATTACCTTTATTGGCATTATTATTACCACAATACAGACTTCCTCACTATCCCAAAATTCAACAAAAAATAACACAAAAACCGAATTTAAAAAACAAAACAAAAGAAAGAACTAAGAACACCAACCCAAAAATCCCCCAAATACTCAAACTTAAAAAGTAATCTTAAAAAATATTCGCCCACACTAACTTCTCTTCCTCCCTAAACTCTTTCCAAAATCACTTCCTTCTGCTCTAAAATTTCACGCATTATGGGCCACGCGCTACCTGACTATCTATCTCATTCGTATCCCATATTTCTGGTCCATACAACAAAATACTCCGAACACACGGCTTCCGCACTATCAATTTTTCAACGAAACTCTCTTCAAATTTATCTTTCGAAGCATTCCAAAACCTGTCAGCAGCCACCCATGCTTTCTTACATATGAAATTAGTGTGTTCATTATTGGAACCATTACTACAATCCACAAATCCTAGGTATTTGAAACTGCTAACCTGTTCTATAACCTTTTCACTCCACATCAAGCTTTCCTCTTTCTTACCAACTTTCTTTATAAAAACCAACCACTTGGTCTTCTTTACATTTACACTTACACACAACCTTATTTTTCAAAATATCTTTTAATCGTTTCAATCATCTCTTTCATTTCCCCTATTGTACTTGCTAAAGCACCTATGTTATCCACGTATGCTAGAAACCACACTTTCCTCCTACATAATACCACTCCTACTGCTTGCCAATTTTTTAAAACCTTTTCTAAGTCAGCGATGAATACATTAAATAAGATAGTGCTAAGTGGAGACCCTTGCTTTAACCATTTCCAAATCCAGAATCTTTCGGATTTTTTCTCACTCATATTTACTCTGCAGCTTGTAATGTCGTATAGTTCTGTAACCGCCTTCACTAACCACCCGCTAATCCCTTTTGCTCTCATCAATTCTCATGACATCGTTCGGTTTACTATGTCATATGCCGCTTTAAGATCTATGAATACACCTTTCTACCTTGCTGTGCCAGCTCTTGCTCTATTACGTATTTTAAGGTAATCAGCTGGTCCATTGTTCCCCTTCCTTTTCTAAATTCCCCTTGTACTTCAGGAATAACTTCCTTTTCCTCAATTTCTTCTTGCATTTTCTTCTCCACTAGTTTTTTATATATCTTATTTGATGTACCCATGAGCGTGATGCCTCTGTAATTTTCTGCTTCTCCCTTATTTCCTGCCTTAAAAATTGATACGAAGAAGGGAAAGATAGTACCAACCCTAGACCCCGCCCCCAACCGCCAGACCACGCCAGCAAACCTCACTTCCACCGCCCAACCCCCAGACCCTGCCCCCAGTCCCCACTTCCAACCCCCATACCTCGCCTAGTCTATCTAGCCTATCTAGTTTTGTCTGTCGAGTCTTGTCCATTACATATAAATTGAGGGAAAAGGTCAACTGTAATTATTTATTCGTTAATCAACCAATCAGCATCGAGATAATTAGTTAAGATCAAGTGGGGGCTTGGGGCGTGGTCTGGGGGTTGGGGGCTGGGTTTAGAGGTGAGGGTAGTGGTGGGTGGCAAGGAGTGATTAGTGACCTAGAACATACTATCTTTCCCTACTGATGTCTTCTTCCCTCCAGCTTTCTGGATTTGCTTGATGTCCTTTGAAAATCTTGTTGAGTATTTTGTAGATTTTTTTTGTACTGACACCGGCGCTAGCTTTCAAGGTTCATTTGGGATTCCATCCGGACCTGTCGCTTTTCTTATTTTCAGCCCACCTAGAATTTGCTCTATTTCCTACCACATAATTTCTGGTAGATGGCCTTATTCATCTTTTCCGTCCTCTTCCACTATCTCCTCTGCTTCCTTGTCATCTTTTCCGTCTAATATTCCCCATCTCCATCTTTCCATCTTAATTTCAATAACTTTCCCGGTTGCGTTTTCCCCATTTTTGACAATAAACTTCCATATTTCTCTTTGACTACTGAGCTTCCTCGCCTCCTCTATTTGTTTTTTGCCATGTTCCTTTTTTTGTTCTTCACAAGTTCTTTCATTTGGTCCCCCATGTTTTTCATTCTATTTGGTGTACCTCCGACCTATATCCATCTCTTGGCATCCTCTCTCAACTGTTTCTTCTTGGAAATATATTTTTTATCAAACCAGGCACTGTTATTATGGTCACTCCTGCCATTTTTTCATACGATCTCCTTATGGTCTTTAGATAGCAGTTGTTGTAGGCTATTTAGTAATTCTAGATAGCAGTTTTCCAGGTTGCTTTATTCAATATCGCTACTGTTTCGTGCTTCTCCATCTGCCTTCTAACCAACGTTTTCCCTTTTACAGTTACTTCTAGCGGGAAATGGTCCGACTCCATCCTGTTACCTACTTCCAAGCTGAGAATGTCACTCGTTGCTGCCTCGTTTGCTATTAAATAGTCTATAACTGACATCTCTCTACCCCCTACATACGTTGTCTCTCCACTTCAATCCCCCTCCGTGCATTCATTTAGTATGTTCGAATTTGTTTCCGTCGTCCCGTCAAGACATTTTCTACCATCCGCTGATTTTCTTGTTACTTCATGTCCTCCTTCCCCGAGCTTTCCAAAATGGCTCTCTCCTTTTCTTACGTTCCAGTCCCCCGCAATTATAACTTTAGACAAGGTTTCCTCGTTTGCTTCCGTCTCTATCTCCGTTAGCCTTTTATTATTATAAACCTTTTAGCTATAAGGCCTTTAAGCTTTTTAATATTAAAACTATAATACATTTTCATTTATCCCAGTTTAATTTTATCTTTCTTATTTGAATCACTTCGTAATCTTCTCCCCTATATTTCTTTTCCTCTTTATTCTTCTGTACTCCGGTTATTAAACCGCCTCTTGGTTGCCCCATATTGTAATCTCTTTTTGCCCATTGGCACTTCCAAGCCAAGTTATCTGGCAGTTCGTTCTTCACCTTCTCCCAATCTTTTTCGTCAATCCATGTTCTCACTATTCCAATTAAATCGAAGCTATTCGCGAACACCAACCTGCTACATTCCAACACAATATCTTCGTTTGCTTCATGGCTTGCTGGTTTTCCATCTTCCTATTATGTCTTACTGAAATTTTATACCCTTTATTCCTGTAGCATCATTCTAGTGGTACCATCTCTAGTCTATTTTTCGGTACCCTACTCTTACAAACTTGCCTATTTCCCTCAATTATTTAGCTTTCTGTCTTATCTCCCTCACCACCTCTCTTTCCTTCTCTGTGAGAATCTCCGTGAGTCTCTGTGAATCTCCGCCACGTAAATCTGTGATAGTTTTAATTGGTTTTTCATTTTCAATATCCTTAGTTTTTCCTCCTAGTTATTCATTTTAATTAATATTGCTTTGGTTTTTAAATTTTTTCGGATTTGTAACCTATACTATGTATATTTTGTTCCGCATTAATTTGAAATTTGTCACTTAGTTAGTCTTCTACTTCTTTTTCCCACGTAGCTTCTTCTTTAATTCCATTCATAACTATGTTTAACATAATGTTTCTTTCCCTCTTATCCTTTTTCTCTCTAAAATTTTCAATTTTAGTCGTTCTCTCTTCCATTTTCTTTCCCTGTGAGATTAGAGACTTAAAGAAGACAAGTAGAGGTCTTCTTTAAGTCTCTAATTTCATTCTCCAAGAGTAGGGAAAGATGATATGTTCTGGAACGTCCTCACTCCTCATCAGGTCTATATAACCCCACCCTAAACTGGGTGTGAGGTCTATGTAACCCCACGCTAAACAGAGTGTGAGGTCTCTTTAGTACGGGGTTACATACTCACACCTTCCTTAGCGTGGAGCTCCATAGACCTCACACCCTGTTTAGCGTGGCGCTACATAGACCTGATGAGGAGTGAGGAGGTTCCTGACCATATCATCTTTCCCTACTTCCAAGACTATAATTTTCTCTCTTGCTATTTTATTTACTTCCCTCATCACTTTTAGTTCCTCTGTTATTTCTATTCTCCGCTTTTTCTCCTCTCTTTTATCTTTTTCTAATTTCTTCGCGAATCGTATCAGCTCGCGTTTTATCTCCGCCATTTCCTAGACCACTGAAAGATTTTCTTTGATCAGAGAACGATGCGATTTGCGGCCCTCCTTCGGGCTAGTCTCTTTTGAGATGGTCCCCTTCTTTCTCTTAGAGCAGGGGGATCGACCTAGCCGTTTTTTAGATTGGAATGGGTTGGCCTGTTCACTATCGGAACTGCGTTCTCTAATAGATAATTCCTGATATCCTTTTTTTTCTTTTTGCTTCCTTGGAATCAGCCCCCTTTTCTTTTTTCTGTTCTCCTGGTATGATTATTTGGCGTTTTCGAGGCCCCTTCTGCTGTAGGGCTGCGCTGGAAATTCGACGCTAGCGAACTACCGGCGGTTAAACTCTCAACTACACTTTCTGTAAAACACCCACTAGTCTTGATTACTCGAACTAGACCACAAATACGGTTAATGGAAATATTAAAGAAGTTTTATTTACTACAAGCATCGCTAAAAATGTGTAAAATAAATTTCAAGTATCAATTAAAAAAAAATACGTTCAAATAATTATTTCACTCCAAATTTAGTGCATATAAAAACAAATAATAGTATATGACGTAATGAGAGTTGTAAGAAGCAAATTACGTACGAGCGGAAAAGTTACGCGCGTACCCGCGTATCGGGGAGCGCGTAATTCCGCGAGTACGTAATTGCTGTACAACTCGAATTATGTACTATACTTTATTCACGACCACACCTATTTGTTTCTATTTAATAAGAAAAATATGTTTGATGTAACTGATATAGTGATTTATCGATATAGGCAACACAATATACGCAATGTCAATGTCAAATGAAATAAAGTTGGACGGATTTGTTATCTATATATAAAAGTTAACTGTTCAGAATTTAATCTTAATAATTTATATTTTTTATGTTTAATTTCATTAATACCTACTAAATAGATATAAGCCCTAAAGAAGGTCAGAATAATAAAGACCCAAACGTTGGCAAAATATCGACATTAGTTGTTTTATTAAAATAAATTCCTTTTCCCAAGAATAAACTACAATATAATAAAAATGATAAGACCTTAAGATATATTTATAATTATTTATTTAATTTTTTTGATTATAATTTATAGTAACGGAACAATTATTAAATATAAATGTTGGATTATTATCGACATTATTTGAGATATTAGTTGTATTATGAGTACTTGAATTCGTATTCCATGATGCATTTGTGGAAGTGAAATTATTGTTTATCGCAGTAGAAATTTTTGTAGGAATATCATTTTGATTTTTTATGGAGCAGTCTATATAGCCTGCTACTTCAGACGAACGCCAGCCACCATGCCTTTTTAGTGACAATAAATCACCACCGGAATCCACAAGAATGGTGACTGACGAACGTCTGAAACAGTGTCCTGTCTTTCTTGCGGCAGATGAAGATAATTAGCGATTTCTTTAGGAATAGAGCCAATTTTATTTATTCCAACAGGCTTAGTGCATTTCTCATTTTGATAATTTAGATGATCATTGTCTATTTTTTTGTGTGCGTAAGTTAATATTTTTTTTTCAGGATTGGTAAAATTCTTTAGATACCTACCACAAGAGATTTTCGAGTTTTTGTTTTAATCAGGAATTTTAACGATCAGAGATGTTCCGGTGTCTTCTATATGGCAGGGTTTGATATTTCGTAGTTCTTGTTTTCTACAAGCACCAGTAATACCATTGATAAGAATAACCTAAAATGATAAAAAAATATGTCGTTATGCCCATTAGAGAGCATTATAAAAAAAAAGTAATGAATACCTTCATCAATAAATATTTGTTATCCGGCAAATTATTGGGGAAACTGTTAATTTCTTGATTGGTGAAAATTTTTGATTTCTTGCTTTTAAATCCGTCAGATTTTCTCTTTAATAAAGCTATTAACTTTGAATGTTTGGAAATGTCTATGTCGTACTTTATATTAATTGTTGTCCGAACCATTGAATAAATTTCCCAGAGTGAAGATGGTTTCATTGTTTGAGATAATTCATCAAAGTATGATAATACAACATTTTCTGAAAACGATTTAACTTTATGCTTCATTCTCCAGTCCATAAATTTTCTATATGCATCCTCGTATTGATCCCGAGATTTAATCGGTAGCAAATTATGGGCAGCTTGTTTCGCTTTTTCAACAATTTCGGGCGGAGTAGCATTTTCTTTTTCACTTTCACTGGACATTATTTTAATTGAAATTGTTTTAATTGAAAAAAAATATAGTGGTTATGTTAGATTAGTTTGACGTTTAATAATTGTATGAGAAAGAACGGAATGCGTTGGGTTTCCTATATTAAACGATAGTAGCAGCTCTCAACCAATCAACGAATTGTAAACCAAAACGCACTAGTGTGTTATTGAATCATTAAATATCATTAATCGCAGACTGTTACATACGTGTGTTGTTTGATGTATTTAGATAATCCACGAACTGTACAATATTGGGAAATTAGGATAGTGGTCGTAGATAAAAAACATTGCAGTCAAAATATTTTATTTGAAGTACATATTATATACCATTCTTATAAAATCGGGTAAAATACAACAAATTAATTTAAACCAAACACTAAAATAACGAAATGGTACATTTACAATAAATTTGAGAAATTAAAGCCGTGACCTTTCTGGACATTCCGACAAGACAAGGCAACAACAAACTAGATCAGATAAAACCAGACAAGACGAAACAAGACCAGACGAAACCAGACAAAACCAGACAAGCCCAGACAAGACCAGACAAAACCGGACAAGACCAGACAAAAGTAGACAATACCAGACAAGGCCCTTGTATCTTGTCCCCATCTTATTTATGTTAATATAGTTGAACACAATAATATAGTTGAACAAAATATAAATAAAATATCATACAGTCTGGTTGTTGTGAGGGTTTAAAGTTTAGCTCCTATACAAAACTCTTTCAACTTCTACATCATCCCGGAACGTTAATCTTGTATATGCTGATGAAATAGCACTCATATCCCTATTCAATTTTGTATATGAAAAACTCGGCTTAGATCTCCGAAATACGGAATATTCTTGAAATGCTAATAAAAAAAAAAAACGAAGGAACATATTAAATCATGGAAAGAGATTTATTTTATTTAATCAGACTGAAATCTCGATATTTCAAGAAATTTTATTTTTGGTATCACAGGAAATGAAATATTTTCTTTATATATGCAAATCTGTACTGAAAACGAGAAACTAGATTGATATATACTTGTTTTATATTTAAATGTAAATATAAAAAGCGGTTCTATCATAGTTGTTATTTAACTCACAAAATTTAATTGTTGTTTTATGTGTCAATTTAACGACTACTAAACATTTTCATAAATGCTTTTCATTTTGTTCATAATGAAAAATTAATTTTATTAGAAAATTTTGTCGTCAAAATGTACAAACATAATTTATTTTATTATTTATTATATCAATTATAATTTTATAATAATAATTTATTTGTTATTAGAGATTGTTACTATAAAAGTTGGTTACTTGATAACTTCTGCTAATTGTCTGTCTAGTCAATTTGGTCCGTCTAGTCGACCCGAACGATCCCCGACTACTTCGTATAGTTCGTTCTAGTCTGTCCAGTCCGTCGAGTGTGTTTAATTCGATTTATTGTATATCAGTTGTTATTTATCTTAAGATCTTATTCTTTTTATTATATTGTAGTTTATTCTCGAGAAAAGGACTTTTTTAATAAAACAACAAAAAGTTCATTTTATGTATTTCATTTCATCATGTATTTCATTTTATTTCTAGTTATAATTTGTTGCTAATGATAAAGCCATACTGATGAAGCCAAAAGGCAGAAACGCGTATATGGATGTTCATTAATTAATTAGTAATTATTTTTTGTATTTGATCAGGAAATTGTTTTTTTTGGGGGGGGGAAATCACAGGGTTATGTAAAACCAAAAAAAAAATCCTAATATAGTTCAATGTCAGTCGTGGTGTTTGCCAGTGAACTAGTTGTTTTTAAGAAAGTTTGTTAAAGAAAGATTAGTTATAGAACTGATGTTAACTTTGTTGACGATAGGTATACAATAATTTCCTAGAAATTATAATCTTTGAAGAAAAGATACAAATGCTACTATTTAATATTATCAAATCAACAAGATATAAATAACTAAAAGTTCAGTTCATATGTTTTAGAAATTTTACTAATCAATGAATTGTCTTGTGATTTGCAAAACGTTTGTAAATACCTCGTTGACTGTACACGGCCATCATTTCTAATGATTACCAAAAAGCTATTACTCTGATTGACACCATAAATATCTCCAGAGTAAACTTTTGAAGTCAGCAAGCGCGCACAATCATTTCGTGTACATTTATTTTTTTATATCTCTCTGTCCGTGTATTTTCGATGTGTAAGTGTGTATAATATTGAGTTGTATGAGAGGACTCTCTGTATCGTTGCAATCTCGTCTATCTCGCCGCACCATTATCGCTGATTGCTGAACACTGATTGGATTTTCGGCCTGATCCCATCGACCCTATATTATTTTATATATATATATATATATATATATATATATATATATATATATATTAGACCACGGATATCGGCCTTATATAAAGATGATCATCTCGTTTATTAAACTCTTGTTTTTGGACAACTAGCTTCTGAGTTACAAATGTATTACACATTAAAAAACTTAATATACGTATGAAACCGGACCTATAAGTCTAACCTTAGCTATCTATTTTTCAGTTAGCCTTGTCAGTATAATCTTATGCTCCAAGACTTATTATACTCCAATCTAATATTGTCTGTCTGGCATTTTCTCTCTAACCTTGTCTTTCTTGTTTTTTCTGTCTTGTCTTGTCTCTCCAGTCTAGTCTACTCTATCTTGTCTCGTATGGTTACTTGATAACTTCTTTTTATTGTCTGTCTAGTCAGTTGGGTCCACCTAGTCGACCCGAATGGTCCCCGACTACTTCGTATAGTTCGTCTAGTCTGGCCAGTCCGTCGAGTGTGTTTAATTCTGTAATTATCTTTTCTTTCTAGTTTCGTCTGTATTTTTCTTATTAGTTTAGACGTATCTGTCCAGTTTTGTATGTCTAGTGTCATACTTTAAGACATTTTGTTAGACGTTTGTTTTCTAACCAAAAGACTGCAATGACATACAAATGAGAAACATACGTACTTGTTTATATGGTAGGTTACGTCACTTTCATATTAACCAATGTTGTTGCGTTTTACAAATTTGTATTTCCCTCGCTTAATTTGCGGTGTTTATTAATTTTAGGTATTAAAAAGCTATTGACTATTAATTACAAAACTAATGGTTTAGTTCAAATGTCCGGTTAATAACGATTCGGAAAAAAAATATTTGAACCAAATTTAAATTTCATGCATATTCCCTATTGTAATAGATATTTTATTAGTTTAATTGTTTCATGAAAAATGTGTTATTATATAGTACTAATATAAAATATAATATAAAATTTTTGACGTAAATGTCTTTTATGTCCTCCTTTAAATTTATGAAAGATATGCTGTATGTAAATACAGAAGACAAAAAAGAAGTTTTTTCGGTCGTTCGATACGAAAATAGTGCAATAAAAATGACAATCCATTGAGATAAATAGAAGAAATTCCGGAAACAATATGTAAATGCCCACTGAAATATATCTTAAACAGTAAATATACGCATTCAGCGACTGAAACTGAAAAAGTATCCAGTATAATTTCGCGATTCTTGAAATATCTTTGTTATAATGTTATATATGGTTTAGGTGAGGGTAATCCAGGATAACCGATTACGTGTTGAAAACCGAGGGGGAATGAATATTTCATGCCGCAGCCTAACAATATTACTGGAAATTTCTAAACTTGGTGTGAGATAAATGCATGCTTATTTACTTTGAGCGAACAATGTCTGATCTCATAAGACTAATCTATCAAGACAAATAATACTGAAAAGCAAATTTATTAGTGGGAAAAATATTTATTAAATTGTGAGGAAGAAAAATAATATATGAATAAGTACTTTCAGAAATTTTTAGGTAACGAAAGCAATTTCAAAGTCATTGTGTAAGAATTTTATAACATGAACGTGGACGTCAAACATTTTTGTTTCGCCCTTCTTCTGGCTCTTTTGTCCAGGGAGAAAGTACAGTTTTTGTTGCATTGGAATTGCTCATACCTATTACCTCTTCCTCAAATTAGTAAAACGGAAAGGGAACTTGCGAATGTATGATTCTTACCATCGAATAATGTCAACTCTTCAGAATCTGAGCAACAATGCTTTGCGTGCGTCATTTTTGGTCAAATCTCACTTGGAAAACATCAACTCTATGCAGGTGGGATATTGTTTTAAGCGTTGGAGTACACCCCAAACCAAAAAAAGGTTAAGAAAGTGAAATATTGAAGTGGACAAAGCAATATAAACAAATTCTTTCTTATTATTATTATTTTAGGCAACATCGCTTGTAATATCTTGACGCTTCTCCTGTGACATAGAATTCCAACTATCTTTCCATCTTTTGGGAGATCTGCCCGTTATACTTCTGCTTGTTGGTTTTCCGTCTCTGACGATTTTCGCAATTATGTGCTCATCCTTTCTCGCGACATGTTCGTTCCACATTCTTCGTCTTTTCCGAACCCAGCGTATGTCTTCCATCCCACATTCCTTTCTGATTTCGGTGTTTCGTCTTGGATCCCGAAGTGTGTGTCCACTGATGATGGCTCTTAATGTTTGCGCATCTTTGTTGTTCTGAGAGCGTGTTTGCTAATTAATGTGTTCGCTCGGGTTTCTGCCGCATACGTTAAGATGGGCCGTATGCAAGTCTTGTAGATTCGAGTTTTGCTGGGTATTGATAGCATGTTGTTCTTCCATATAGCGTGGCGCAAGCATCTTTATATCTTTGCAGCTTTCTTTGCTTGTTATTCCATGTCTTGTTGTTGGTTTCCCCAACTGGCTAGTAATCACTTGTTCAATAATTTCATCGTTGATTACAATCTTATATCGCGTGGGTTCTTTGATAATTGTCATGCTCTTTGTTTTCTTGGTGGAGATATTCATGTTGTTTTCATGTTTTCATTTTTTGCGTCGCTACTTTGTTGAACTCGTGAACTAGTTTTTGCAGCCCGTTCTCATTGTCCGAAGTCCTCAGTTGATCCCTTAGAACACGCCGAAATGCGTAGAAAATTCAGCACCGCGCAGTGACGGGTTTTGACTTAGAGAACAGAGTAAATTTTTCTCGTTTATCAAACTACAAAATATATAGACGCATTAACACTTACTGCCACTAATACTCCATATACGAAGAGTCTCGAATGTTTGTTTATCTAGAGATACTAGAAATAACCATAACTTGTTAAATCCTACCGATTCACGATCAAACTTGCAACCTATACATATTTGACACGAATACGATTCTGTCGAGATGATTTGTTCTTTTCACGTAGATATGGCGTCAAATTCGACTATGAGCATTTTAAGGAAACATTGTATTATTGGCCAAATCGCCATCACAGTCGTTATGATGGACAAGGATACAAGAATAACAATGTAAACCACAAAAAAGATCAGATACCGTACGGACTTACTATCCTTACGATGAGAGTGAATGGGATCTACAGGAACTCACTAGCCCTGGGCTCAAGCCCACCAGCTAAAATCAACCACGAACTTGGCATGATTGAAACACAAGCTACAATGCAACTACCTCGGGCCCTAGCTATATTGAGCGAATGCAAGCCTGGTCATTCGCATTCTGGGGTTCCATGACATCATGCAGGGAAGAGTCGGAGCTTCCCAAAACTCCCCAAACCCAAGAGGAAGCACTTCGTTGGTACTCTCAACGTACAACTACGATAAATTCGGTACCCTTAAACTTGCTGTACAAGAAACACGATTTCGTGACTGTGATCACTTCAAGTGTGGTGGATATCGTATCTACAAGGGAAAGCCTGCAGCCAAGCTTAGGAACAGTAATTTAGATATATTTCGAAATGCATTGCTAGTACATAACAGTATCCAGAATTCTGTGATATATTTCTCATCACCTTCGGAATTGATCTCCCTACTCACAATTAAATACTCGTTTGAGCAGCTTCAACTCGTCCACTGAAAGCTGAATGCCACCCTTCAACCCCATAGTTGGTTCGTGGTAAATCGTTAACGACGGCATCATAACAATTCCACACGCTATGATCAAATAGTGGATCTTTTCGACCACGACGATTGGGCTCCCCGATCCACGTTTTCGTGAAGTAGTTCAGGATCTGTTTTAGATTATTAGCTTGATTTTTAATGAATGCCGAGTTAACTTGAGCTTCAAATACAGTAATAAAATAGTCTTCTGGTACGAAAGCTAATGCTATCAGCATTTTAACTGCAAGAGCAAAGTTACTGTCGGTACCATACAAAACCTGATATCCCACTTCTTGAACGTGTCGATAAACACACTGCCCAAAGTGAAAATGACATCCCCTGATATCAGCATTTGGAAAACAGCGACCAAAGGCTTTGACGAAGGCCATTTCAAAATCGATCATCAAAATTTCCGGATTCAATGACGGCCCTGTATCCTTTAATACAGGGGTCTCCAAACTTTACAGCCTTAGGGCCATACTGATTACTCCAGTAAGTTCCGAGGGCCAAAACCATATTATCATTGTTGCCGGTGGTAAAAAGTGAAATAGTCCACTGATGCAAATCGGACTAAAGTCCGCAAAACGGCAACACTGCATATTATTAATTTTCTTGTCATTATCTGTAATTTCTAGATTAGTCGTAGAGTATGAGCCATGAAGAGTAACGTGACACGACATCTGGTGGACACAAGCGGAAATAGGTAGTACCTTCTATCGCTAACAGATGGCGCTAATAGCACGTACAGAATAATCTCGTTGGTTCGAGAAAGTTCTGGTGTCTTCCACTCACTTCTAGATGGCAGTAATTGGAATATATAAGAAGTCTAATGGCGCAACCACAAGTCAGTTCCTATGACACTGTTGTGAAATCAAATAGTGCGTACCTGCTTAAAACGTGTTTGTGCGTGTTTAAGTTTAAGACATCTTTGTAACAGTATTTTGATTTGAATTGTTGCTTTTGTGTGTGATTTAGTAGTATGGAAATGAAGCGAAAAATTGATAGTAAATGCAGAAAATTCAAAGATCAGTGGAACATTCAGTATTTCGTAATTGAGTCCAGTAACAAGGCGCTATGTTTGATTTGCAATGAAAGCATAGCCGTTCTCAAGGAATATAACATTAAACGTCATTATGAAACAAAACATTTTCAAAATTACTCAAAATATACAGGAAGTTTGCGGACAGAAAAATGCGAAGCTATGAAGCGCGGATTGAAATCGCAGCAATCTTCATTTACAAAACTCAAAACTGAACAAGAGGCTGCAACTCGTGCCAGCTTTCGTGTGGCTCTGGAAATTGCAAAACGTGGAAAACCATTCACCGATGGAGAAATGATCAAAGAATGCATAATTGCAGTAGCCGAAGAAATGTGCCCTGAAAAGGCAAATTTATTAAAAACTGTCATTATGTCAGCAAACACTGTGGCTCGAAGGGTAGAAAACATCGCTGAAATTATATCCTCTCAATTGTTCGACAAAAAGGGACATGTTGAGTGGTTTTCTTTGGCCTTGGATGAGTCAACGGATGTGTCAGATACTGCTCAGGTGTTGATTTATATTCGATGAGTAGATAAAAGCTATGAAGTGCATGAAGAACTTCTTGATATGTATAGTATTCATGGCACAACTACTGGTACATATATTTTTAAAGGAGTTGAAATAGCCATTATTCAAAAGAACCTTCGATGGAAAAACTTGAAATGTATTACAACTGATGGAGGCAAAAACATAAGTGGGAAAAATAAAGGAGTGGTCGCTCTTGTGTCAAAGGCTGTAGAAAATGACGGTGGTTCAAAACCATTAGTCTTACATTGTATCATTCATCAACAGTCTTTGTGCGGAAAATGTTTGGATATGTCTGAAGTTCTGAAACCAGTCATATCAACTGTTAATTTTATCAGATCTTTTCGGCTGAATCACCGTCAATTCCGACAATTTATTGAAGAGACTGGAGAAAATGACTTACCTTATCATACTGCCGTACGTTGGCTTAGTTGTGGGAAAGTCCTTCAGCGCTTTTTTGAACTTCGAGCAGTGATCGAATTTTTTTTGCATGAAAAGCATCGCCCTTTTACTGAATTACAAAAAAAACGCATGGCTGTGGAAGTTAGCATTCTAGGTTGATTTGACAAAACATGTGAACGAACTGAATTTGAGATTGCAAGGAGAAAACCAGCATCGTCCTGATTTATACACTAATATCAAATAATTCCGGAAAAAATTGATACTGTTTCAATCACAACTACGAAGTAAATGTTTTTCACATTTTAAAACATGCGCAATATTCAGCCACACCACTGAGACTGCGTTTCCTATCGATTTTGCAATCGAAACTTTCAGTGCTTTGAAAATAAATTTTGATACTCGTTTCTCGGACTTTGATGCCATTGCGAATCAAATTAAGATTTTTTAGAATCCTTTTGATACTGACATTGAAACCCTAGCCCCGGAACTTCAAATGGAAATGATTGATCTACGGTGCAGTGATATAATTAAGAACAAATATCAAAACTCATCTTTGTTGGAATTTTATAAGAGTCTTCCACTGACACAATTTGATAATTTGTATAAATTTGCTCGTGGGCTGTTTTCTGTTTTTTGTACTAGTTATTTGTGTGAGAAGACCTTCTCCAAAATGAAGTACACAAAAAATGTTTACAGATCTAAATTAACTGATGAGCATATTAAATCTCTTTTAATAACATACAATTAAAATTAGTCCACAACTATAAACTATTGTCAGTGGAAAATCTCAATTACATAAATCTCATTAGTATTTCGTATGTTATTATGCTTGTTATAAGTTATGTTTTTATTTAAAATGTATAAAATGTTAGTTGGATTCATTTCAATAATTTGTTAGTTATTATATACTGAAGTTAAATTTTCTGCATATTATACATGTCTTTACTCATAACAATTCTGTGTTTCTTTATCCAACTTATCACAAAAACAATAACAATAAGCCTACAACAATGTTATGAGTAGTTAGCCCATGACCATATCAATGTGGATGTCATATTAATAATTATTCAACATAAAATTAGAATACTTCAGTGAACTAAATTTAATTTTCTATAAAAAATATGTTCTCTAAAAGGAGTTTTCAAGTATGCTAGCTCTCCGCGGGCCGGACAAAATCTGTCCGCGGGCCGGATGTGACCCTCGGGCCGTAGTTTGGAGACCCCTGCTTTAATACATTGAGGATAGACAAATACGTGCGACGTTTCTTGTTCGGCGTCAAGATGTAAACAAGTGGCAAGGATTTCATGTGTTGTGGATGTGACTTATCTATGCACCATGTATTGTATATAATTGCTGAAATATCGATGGCACAACCGAAAAAGTTCCATAAAGTCAGACAGCCATAAAGAACATTACGCTAAATAGCGTAAGTTCGCCTCTGTGGTAAAGATTAAGAAACGATCGTGACCACCACTGTCATGTAACAAGAACCTATCTCCATTCGAGGTGACTGTGAACACGTCTGGAATTTCAAGACTCTCTCGATTTGTTGGTGTTTGTAATTGCGGATTTGATTTAGCTCGAGTGCGTTGAACTCGACGACTGAGAGCACGGAAACTGGGCAATGCTGCCGATACTGACGGTGTGATATTTCGAACCGCTTGGGCAATAATTGCTCTAGGTTTTGTCCCATTCACAGATTTTGCTGCTCTTTTCTTAATTTTCTGTACAATTTTAGCTACTTCAACCTCAGCAGCACTCGGTGGATGGTTATGGTCTGTCTGACTTATAATTTCCCCTGTTGTCATCAGTTATTATATACAGTTATTAATCGGTAATGCAATGTAAACATAAATATCTTAAGACAAACAATGTAACTTACCTGTACGTAGCTTTGATGTTGTACGCACCGAATCATTACAATGAATTTCACGATATTTGCTACATCGCCACACTACTTCTGTTGTATTCTTTAAACAACGTTGCAAGTTATAAGTGAAACCAAGCTCCACAAGATTGGGTTTCCCTTTTTGATTTAGGACGAAATGGAGAGGCATGTTGATGTGTACTCAATCGTTCGACAGATAATATAATACTGATATTTGCGGAGCGATTAAGAATTAAATTCCAAAGGAAATGATTTTGTATACGTGCGTGTGTGTGTATCTCTACATCAACACATGATAAACTTATTGTCGAATATCTCTAGTGATCGATAAAAGTGTAAACATCAACACACTTTGCCGATTCAATTCGAACGGAGAAAAGGAGGGAGATTCCGTTTGTGGGTATTTTGACGAGCGAGGATTTTCGTTTCGGGGATTGCGGCGAGCGGGAATTTTGATTTCTGGGATTTCTGACAGTGGGGATTTTGGATATGGGAATTTTGTCGCGGGGATTTTGAATCCGGGGATTTTGTCGGGTCTCCGTGGATATCTTGCAGGTTTCCAACCGCACCGATCATGCGCGGAACAAATCTGGAACCTGAAGATGATGAAGAACGCACAGTTACCACTTTCGTAGACTTCAAAAGAGTCTATAACTCGATTGACCACATAGCTCTGTTTAATATACTTCGTGAATACGGTGTGGATAGTAAAGCAACCATGTTAATCGAACAAACTTTTTTAGGCACAACATCAAAAGTAAAATTCATGGAGATTTACTATTCATGGAGTAAAATTCATGGAGTAAATCGTTAACGATTTACCACGAACCAACAATGGGGTTGAAGGGTGGCACTCAGCTTTCAGTGGACGAGTTGAATTCATTGAGACTTCATCGTTAACCATCTACATCAATGATACTGAGAAAGTAGAACGTCAGATACTGAGAAAAATATTTGGACCCAAAGTACAAGATGGTATCTGTATGCGTAAAAACTTCGAACAACTGTATTCCCCGACAGAACGATTCGCCTCAGTTGCACGGAAAAGACTTCTGAAATTCTACGGTCAGATAGTAAGAATGGATAACTTTCGATTGACCAAGAAAATCTTCCACATTATCAATGGAACCCTACAGTTCAAAGTACGCTGGCTGCGAGACACCCAAAATGACCTCTCAGTAATCAATATAAACCCATTGGCAACTACACGAACTAAATACAGGCAGAAAATAAATTCACACAACTTTACATCAAAGAATCCAACTGCTAAGAGTTTAAAACTAAAAAACGCATGGGCGCAAGAAAGAAGGTAGGCCCAGAGTGAAAGGATGAGGAAGCTTTGGGATGATAAAAAGAACAAGTTGACCAGTGTTAAGTATTGGTTCCACGCGCTCCTTAGAGGGCGAAACAAATATTGTATTTGAGGTTTTTGGAAACATATGTTGACACGTTAACATTATTTCATGTATTTTTATTTATTATTGTACTGTACATAATAGTAAATAGACAACGCTAATAGTAAATGGAAGTCGTTAGATAGACAAGACTCTCTTATGACGAAATGTTCAATGGGATTTCATAGGATTAAATGTTTAATATTATAAAAAGTATGCCGACCAGATTACATAGTAACTAGACAAATAAAATAATATAGACGTGATCTATATTGCCTTATCTATAGCACAAGACAAAATAGTCATGACAGATTCTCTTTCTATTACCTAATATATAGAAATGGATTTGCACTACTTATGAAATAAACTGTCCATTTTTGAAACCAAACTTTTCTTTAATAATTGTATTCGGTATATAATTTTTGTTTTGATTTTCAGGTGAGTCGACCAAGCCACGTCTGAATTTAACTTTCTCTGTATTTGGAGGTATGTGCTTTTTAAATACATATTTTAATTTTTGTCAAATTTATGTTTTTCAAATAAATATTATTGTATTAATACTTTGTTTGTTGTTTAATGGATGAAATATATACGATTGCATAATTTAATATAAATAATTGATACGAATAAAGTTTCCGTCTACTAAATTTCACAAGCGTAGCGTTTTATTATATTGGAATTAATGTGAGCTTCGAAAACATTTAAAAGCTTTTAGATACTTTCGCCTTGTATTTATCCATTAACAATTTTATTTTATTTTAATCATTGAAATAATGTTTGCTTGTTTAATTTTTTAATTCAAATCACTAATAATAAAATTCTTGCAATCAAACTTATGATAAAAATTACGTGTATTTAACTAAACTGAAATTATTGACCTTTCTTAATATACGTAAATAAAAACAGACTAAAACGTGTATAGAACAATAATGTAGTTCCAAAACAAATCATTTAAGACAAATTCAATGCATGTTTATACAAACTAATTACAGTTTGCAAAAAAGTGCAGATGTTGTATGTGAGTATGTGATTCGGCTGACACGCGATTTTCTCAAATGTCATGGCAAAATAAAACATGTTAAAACTAAAAATTTGTTTTAACATATTAAGCGTTGAGTATACGAAGGACCAACTCAACAAATGACCTAATGGTAAGTTCGCCCTTCGTATTCGCAACGCCTAATGTATACTTATTTATTTTTATTAATATAAATATTTATATAATGTGTACAGTAGAACGATACTCTTAACACTCTCGTTGTTCAATACCAACTCTATTAGGTCGTACGTGATTTATATATGCCACATATTAACAAATAAAATTTAGAAAAAGCGGCTTGCTTCTGCAGCTTGATGCTGTTACTCACATTTTACAGTAATATTTAATCGATAAATATTTTTGGTAAAGTAGAAATCAAGAAAGAAAAGATTCGACCGAAGCGACTTGATCAAAATAACTTAGTGCCAAGGTGCACCTTTCGAAACCTTCTTCAATGCGTCCAGTGGAGGTAGCACAAATCGATATATTGTTTTTTGGTTGTAGAACCATTTTTAATTAAGTAGAACGGTTGCTATTCCGACGACGCAAACTGTATTTGGGTGGATCTTTATAATACGTCCGGCTGACCAAAGCTGGGGTGAAACATCGTTATCTTTTGGGATGATCAGTTCGAGGTTTTTAATGCGTTGCGATTTGGATTTGGTGCGCATCTGGAGCTGGCTTAAATATGCACGTGACCAACAAGTCCAATAATGTTGTTTACGTGGCTCGATAAGATTTTCGGATAACGGATCCGTGGACAAGAATTTAAACAGATTCTTTTTGTAACGTAGACAGTTCTATGTACTATAATGAGGCATTACTTGCTACACTTGTAAAGTGATGTTTTGTGGACTTAGCAGCCCAAATTCCGCCAAAGTACGTTGATCGGAGTGATGCTTTAACTTACCAGTTTGTCGTCTAATGTTGCATTTTCACGTTAGAAAAATTCATGTAGTTCCTTTCATTTACTATTGGCTCCGACAAAATATAGCGTCATTATATTTTATTTAAATTTTGATTTAAAGCTGTATAAGCTGCATACTATGCCAGGACGCGTCACGAATCGCTTTAATGCTGCTTTAAAAGCCTCCAAAATGAAATCATGTCATGACTCTATATATACATGAGTTTTAGTTGTCGAACATACCAAAATTGTCGTATACCCTTTTATTGTCTTACTAGATCTGCGATGACTATTGCGAATCTTGAATGGGTAATAGAACCGATTATTGTATTGATAAAATAGAATTGGTGAAACCATCCTACGTTACAGATAATCATACAAACTTAAAACAAACTGAACACAGCCTGAATATATAAATATATTCAGCCTTTCCGGAGCTCTATGACAATTATTGAGTCTTTTTAGGACTAGCAAAACAAATGTTAGATGAAATTTGTAAGTCATTTTACAGCTTTCAGTCCACCTTCGTGGCAATCAACAAAAACCATAAAAATAACATTGTTGATCATTGTTGATGAGACATTATCTTTAAAACAAGGTTATTTTTATGGTTTTTGTTGAGTGCCACGAAGGTGGACTGAAAGCTGTAAATTAACTTACAAATTTCATATGAGATTTGTTTTGCTATTCCTAAAAAGACTCAATAATTGTTATAGAGCTCCGGAAAGGCTGAATATATTTATATATTCAGGCTGTGTTCCGTTTGTTTTAAGTTTGGATTCTTGTATTGGTGGTGGCGAAAGTTCAATTCGCTTGACCGGGGAGGTAGCACTTATCCAGGGAGTTGTCACATGAATTGTTTTAAATTTGTTGGGCGTACACAAAAACTAGTGATACATATATAACTATTAGATTGCTTAAAATAACCTTTCTTCGTCTAGAGACGGATCTAATTTTAACAAAATTCAGTTTGTTAACAAGACCTTGCTCTTCGATCTCCTTTATATCATCGTCAAAAACTGAAGATTTTTTTATTTTTATTTTGATTTTACCTTAATCTGCTGTAATATTTGTCTAACCCTTCGTGCGGTAGGTTGGGTGTAGTACACCCATACCAGGATAAATTGGTCGATATTTTAGAGATTAATCGTTATAACAGGCTATGAGTCTGAATAGCTGCGTAAAGAGTGGTAAGGAAGTGCCAATTGGTAGGGCACAGTCGACTTTTTCCCGGCGAATTATTTAAACTAGGTCAAAGTGTCAGCAGGTGAGTTACACCCACCTTAAACTCCTTGTAACACATTTTGAACTAGAATTTTTAGCGAGCTAAGGAAAGTGTTTTTCCCGATGCAGGAAAAAAACGGAATGTTTAGAATTCGTATGAACCATGAACCGAACATCTGTATAAATAATGCAGATATTGTACGATTTATAAAGGCATAAAGAATCAGATGGCTGGGACATGTATAGAGAATGGAATACAAAAGGGTAACGAAGATAATAACAGACTGGAAGCCAGTGGAAATCATAGTAAGGGGAAGACCTAGAAAAAGATGGATAAATGGAGTTGAGGAACATCTCAAAACACTCGGAATGAGAAATTGGAAAGAAGCGACAAAGAATAGAGCGTAATGGAAAAAGATCGGCGAGCAGGATAAAACTCAAACCGGGTTGTATCGTCAAAGAAAAAAAAAATTGTAGCGAGCACGGGCCGCTATGTTTAATATTTCTGCTATAAACAGCATGTTAATATATAGGGCCCATAATAACTCCTCAATATTACGTTGAAATTTTCTGAAACTTGGGAATGGAAATAGTTTCAGAGCATTTAAGAAATGGAAAGGAGAATCTTCATTTACCAAAAGAACTTCGTAAAAGGATCCAGGATCATGTCGGTGAATCCTCAAACGAACCACCACGAAAAGTTCCAAGATCTGTAAGAAGATGTGAAACATTCCCCATTAAAAAAGATACTAAATACACTTGTTACCAATGCAATCGTTACATATGTATGGGGCATGCTATTTTCGCATGTGAAAAGTGTACCAAATCTAAAGATGAGCCTAATTAGTTACATGATAAAACTTATTTTTAATTTGTTTTATTAGTCGAAAAAAAATATATTTTTCTACTGATATATGTGAAAATGGCATTTTGCCACGGCTTACCCTACATGAAAGTGACATTTTTTCATTCTAGAGATGGAAATATTTTCACATCTAGAGACGAAAATGAGTATTTTAAATTTATGATTTTCTCGATTAAAACTCCAAACTAACCAAATTTGCATGGACTTTCTTATTAGTTACATCAATTTCAATGAAATATTTTATGTACAAAGGTAAAACGAGCCTGAAACTATTTAAAAACTGAAATAAAACCCCACGTTGTTACACCCACCTTGCGCTCCGTGTTACATACTTTAATCTACCGCTCGAAGGACTAAATTTAGCTTGATGTTTATAGTGTCGGAATTATCCATGCTAGATTATGAAAGTGGTTCGTTGGACGTACACATATCTAAATCAAAAACACCTTTTAGCAGAATTGAGAGTAATTCTGTTTATATTTTACTGTTTATTCTTCTTTTAACTTCCGATATCGTATTTGTTTTCGTAAGCAGGTCGTCTATATAAAACCTTGTGCCTACTCCGATGATCCTTTAGGGGTACCTTGTGGCATGCGCGTAACCAGGTTCAATTTTTTAACTGTTCATTGTTCAACAGGTCATTGTGGGGGTTCAATTTTTCAGAAGGATGGATTAGCACCCCCACTAGTCAAATTTGAATTTTTCATTGAACGCTTCAAGCACAAAAATCGCGGCACAGAATTAACACCTAAAGAGCACATAATTCTAGTCTAGACAAATTTTAATTTTAAAGAGGTGGTGGTGCCAGCTTTATAGACCAGTATATGTCTCCTAATCATCATTCTGGGTTAAAAAATTTTGAAATTGCATCCTCCTTTGCTGATACAGAATTTAACAAAATATTATTAATAAAGATTTTGACAATAAAGATCTTATTAAATTTTATAAATAATGATCGAAATTCATATCTGAATCGGGAGCGCGGGCAGTAAATATACGGAGAATAGCGATGAGGCGCATATGTTATCAGGACCACTGCAACTTTTTGACATCAAAAGAACCCTGGAAAGCAACATAGGAAAAATTATTACAATTATCACTTCTATTAGGAAGCTGAAGGATTATTGTATCAATTTAGAATTGATGAGTAAATCATGAATTATAAATAAGATACATTTTTAGATTATCAACTTTTCAACGCATTTTCCTGCTCTGCTGGATGTCTCATGAAACTCATGAAAAATTTCATGAAACCAGTACAATCACAGTGAAGTAAAATGTTTTTTTGGCCTCCTGAATTTTAAAGCTAACTTTGATACCGTGTATACATCAAACGAAACTATCACTTTACCCACTATGTTGCAAAGTCCGTCTACTTTGTAGCCGTACTTTCCCGCATTGTGCCAAATAAAATAATTTCCAATATTGCAAATAATCTAAATAGTTGGGAGAGAGGGTTCGTTCTGTACCCTCCACTTCCGGCCCCCCACCTCGCTCCCACTTACAGTTACCACCCCACTTCCGGTTCCCACGCCCGCCTCCGGTTCCCACTCATACTTCCCGTTCCCACTTACACTTCCGCTTCCCACTCACACTTCCGGTCCCCACTCACACTTACGGTTTAAACTCACCCTTACGGTTCCCACTCCACTTCCGGTTTCGGAACCGGAAGTGGTAACTAGAAGTGGGGAAATTTTTGAAACAGGAAGTGGGGGTGGGAACCGGAAGTGGGGAAATTTTTGGAACCGGAAGTGGGGATGCGAACCGTAAGTGTGGTGGGAAATAGAAGTTGGTGTAGAAACCGGAAGTGGATGATAACCGGATGAGCTGGCGGGAGTGGGGGACCGGAAGTGGAGGCCCTCGCCCTCGCCCGTCGGCCTCGTTTCCCAAACGAGCTGTCGCGTTGTAAAAGCAAACTTTCCACACTCTAATATAAATAACTATTATCGGTTAGCTAAAAAAATAATTTATTAGGTGCTAAAGTGTATTCATTTTTAAAACAAAACTCATATCGTTTTTAAAATTAGATAAATTAATGAATTACTACATTTCAATTCACTCATGAATTTTAACATAAATTATTATAACTGGCCTCCTTCACTCTCGTGCTACGAGAGACCATGTGGGTTGGTAAAAACACTATAACCTGATAAAAATTAATAATAATGAACATCGTCACAAGAAATATTTCCTTATATTCCATGCGTCTTATTCCATGCGAATATAAAGATTCCATCCTTATATTCCATGCGATAATAGAATAATAATATAATTTTACTTAAAATGATTCGCTTAGTCCCAATCAACCAAACAAAAATCTATGAACTTTTCAATAATAGGATCATTATCAATAATGAATGAATCGTTTACATTTTATGGCGTTGTTCATGAAATAATGAAAATTGATTTGATTGTTCTAGTGAATAACATATAGTTTGTGGCCATGTTACATTTATTCTCCTTCGAGTTATCTCTCTTTACATTCAGAATTGGTTCAAGGGTAAGAAATTGTGTCACAGGTGTTATAAAATAATTGTCATTCCACCTTACAACGAACACTTCTTATCACCTAATCTAACAATTTCTTGTCGTTACATCTATAAGAAATACTCCCTTTGATTCTTAAGATTTTCGATTTTTTTTCTCAGGTTATATCAGTCTGGATCAATCAATCAAATCATTTTTATTTTAACTAAGATATACCGAAGTACATTTTAAAACATATCACAATTCCAAAAATTAAAATGCTAAATTCTAGCTACATATTACAAGTTCTACAGAACAATTGAGTATAATTAATTAGGCCAAATAATAAAATATGCAGATGACAGGCGTATTTTGCTCGAGGTAAATTATTCAACACTGTAAAAGGCTATGTCGGTTAAAATATCTTTCAATTTTCTTCAAAAATCTTTGATGTTTTCTTGCTTTAACTTAGATAGACAAGGAGCTGTTAATATCTTTAGCTTGGCGAAGTACGATTTGCAAGAG
The DNA here is from genome assembly GCA_944588485.1 of Phosphuga atrata. Classification (NCBI taxonomy): domain Eukaryota; kingdom Metazoa; phylum Arthropoda; class Insecta; order Coleoptera; family Silphidae; genus Phosphuga; species Phosphuga atrata. Next base: position 7,007,265 of record OX155896.1, on the reverse strand, counting down.
GTTCTCCTACTAATTTCCACTAGGCATCGGAAAGCCCTTTTTTGAGCATTTAATACTCTTTCCATGTGGCGGGAAACCCACATGGAACGCCCCATATCATGATTCCGCATGCAATCACGGAATGTATCTCCGCAAAATAGAAGTGAATTAGCACCGCACCATTATATTCTTGAGCATACGATGCATCTTACGATTATTTTTTTTTACAATTGACTTTGTCGTGATATGCCATGTGAGGAATTATTCGCAGGTAATTCCTAGAAATTGTGTATTTTTTGCTCTGGATAACTCGTCTTTGCCAATTGCCAAGGATAGGTTTTCTGCTGACCTCTTTCTAGGAGTTTGGAAAATCATATACTTGGACTTTTTGTAGGTATTATGTATATTTATTGCCCTTACGGGTTTATAAATTGAATCCAAAATTTTCATATATAACTAAAACTAACATCGAACATAATATAAATAGAATAGTAATAAAAAGAGAAAAAGAAAAAATTAAAATTAAAAAAAAGAAATATATGCTGCTCAAACTAAAGACAAATAAAAGAAAGTCACTAAATTCCTATCCCTAAACCCCGATTACCAGCTTCCCTCCCTATATATTGCTCTTCTTCTCTCCTCAATGGGACTTTTTTGTATTTAAGAACAAATTATTTGCGGAGAACCAATTGAACACTTTTAAAATCAGTGCATTCGCTTCGATTTCAGTGTCGATTAATGAGCTCTGGAAAATTAAGAAACTTGCATCATCCGCACGTAGGATGCACTGCTTACCACTTATGTAATGAATGAGGTCTGCTGTGTATATTGAGAAAAGGGCCGGGGCAAGTACGCTGCCCTGTGGAACACCTATGTTAATATACGTAGGTTCCGATGCGACGCACTCATTCAGAAGTTGTATTTTGACATAGCATTGTCTATTATGGAGGTATGATTCGAACCATCTTACCACTTTCCCTCTGATACCATAATTGTTTAGCTTGTCCAACAATATCTGATGAGACACACAGTCGAATGCCTTGGACAAGTCGCAAAAGATCCCTACCGGAGATCTTCCTTTATCTATCTCATTAAGTAAGATTATAAAAAAACAAAAGGATGGCCGTCGTTGTGGATTTGTTTTTTCTCAATCCATGTTGTTCTTGTGGGATTATATTGTGTTTACTGATGAATTGTATTAGCCTCCGCTCCATGCTGTATTCCAGGATTTTGGCTACTACGGATTCTAAGGATATTGGTCCATAGTTGATAAGATTTGTTTTGTCTCCCTTTTTTGTGTACTGGCACAATTACAGATCTTTTGAGAATAGCTGGATATACCTCACTATTAAATGAACAATTTACTAACTCTGTAATAGTGAGGTTTAGAAGATCATTAAATTTTTTTATAATATGGCATGGGAGTAAATCTGATCCGAAACTGGATTTATTCTTCAGTTTTTGAAAAATTCTCCGTGACTGTGTAGTTTTCAAGAATCATAGAATTTTCGTTGAACCAGTTATGATCATTAGTTATAACTGCCAGGTGGAATATCTATTGATCCAAGCTGGTGTGCATTTTTGAAGAGATTTTGAAGAGATCATTGAAGGCGTCCACTATTTGCTTCGGATTTTCTATATCGCACTCATTGACCCTGATTTTCCAGTTGAAATGATTTTAAAGAAATGGTTTTAATATTTAATTCATTAGTTGTTTGCAATACCGCCTTCTGGAGGTTAGGCCCTCGTCCCATCCTCCTCTTAAAGAAATTTCGCTTTGTTTGTAAGATTACCCTATGGTGTAAACTTCTTTTTAATGATATTTAACTCTTATAATGGGAATTTTTTTTTGCAAAACAAATAATTCTTTTAGGTTCTTACTATATTGTTTTATTTTTCTTAGTGGGAACGATGTTAAGAAGAGATGTTGTATTGTCTGAAGGAAGCATTTAGTTTTTCTTCGCAGTTTTTTTCTCTGTACATCTCCTCCCATGTTTTATCCATAAATTTCTTTGGAGTAAGTAAATTGGTAAGTTCTAATCTTTAATCGATTTGCTTAGTAATATGAGTTTATGGTCTGAAACACTGATGTCGTCTACCTCTATAGACGATGGTTGAGAGAGATGAGTAATTACATTAACAATTAACGTTTTAGACGTGCCTGTTACTTGGGTATGTTTCTGAACCCGGTCCACGAGCCCGAACGATAATAAAAGGTTTTTAAAGTTGGAAGAAGTTTTCGAGATGAAACTAAAGTTGGTGTTGAAATCCCCTACAAGGATAATTTCTGAGAATTCGTTGAAAGTGCATTGCAGTATGTTTTCCAGCGCTACCATGAAGGTTGTGAAACATCCAGTTGGGGGTCTGTATAAGGCGATGATATTAGTTGTGTACTTTTTCGAGATCCATTGCACTCCACACACTTCTGTATGTTTTCAATCGATATTTCTTGAATTTCCGGGATATTTAATATGGAGTCATTATTTAAGTTGTTACTGGCCCATACAGCAACACCTCAACCGGGGGATTCTGACCTGCTATAAAAGCTGCGTAGACTGTAACCACGAATGTGAAGTAGCTGTATTGTCATCTCGCATCCAAGTTTCTGTGAGACACAAGAAGTACGACGAAGTACGAGTCTATTTCCAGATGAGGAATTTTCTTTGCTAGGCTCTGAATATTTAGATATAGCTTAAACTTTTATATAACACATGTTATAGTGCATATGACAATCGGTTTATAATAGTTACACCAAAATATTCTTTTAAACATTTTCTCTACTGCTTGTTGTGTATCTTATGAATATAGAAATTTTGTAAATTAAATATTGGACGGCTTTATCCTACTGAATATTTAGTAAAAAAATTAGAATTTGTCGTTTGCAATAAATTTTATAGATACGTTGTGTAGATATTTCTTAAAATATGCCCTTTGAAATATTCTCTCAGGTAACATTTTTATGTATCCAAATCCCTTATATATATCTCGTCATACGTCATGAGATTGTGTAAAAGGTATGAATATTTTGATTTATATCCACCTACGTGGCATTTCACTGCAATCGTATGAAAAAATGCCCGTGTCGAAAAATAGGAAGAAAACAGGATAAATCCATTATTTTGATTGTACTAATTAGATTTTTTTATATAGCATTTATTGCGTATATGTACATTACATTTTTAAACTTAATTTAATTTATTATAATTTAAATATAAAATATATAGCTAGTCGAAAGAATAAAACTAAAATTCGCTAATAAATAAGTTAATATTTACTTTTATTATCATTATCTAGAATGATTAATACATTTAGCCCTAGTTATAAGATAAAAAATTAAAATAAATAATTAAAAAATTTAATAAACTTATTGAGGTGTTATGACATAAATTTAAATTAATCTGTTTCTAAGCGAAGTAATTTATAGGTAGAAAGTGGTAAAACATGCTTTAAACTGTCTAAAAACTAAATGCAATAATTTCACAATTGCGCCATTATATGAATTAGTCGTGAATAGATTAAATCTCTACGGGTTTAAGTTGCCAAGTTTAGAGACAATTCTGCTTCTAATCTAGCAAACGTCCAATTACTTAGTAAACGCTCCAAAATTGCTACACACCTATTCAACATTCAAGAGCTAAAACATATTGGCTATAAATTTGAAATAGGTTTTAAATATAGTAACATTAAGTCTATCAAATGTATCAATGATAATTTATCAATTCCTTTAATAATCATGTCATTAATAATCTAGTCTTCAACCAGGTTCATTGTAGTTTGATATTTCACAGCTCCTATCCATGTGATGAAGTTCAATTAATCTTATCTAATCGCAAGTAGCATAGTTGGGCAAAAATTAATTGTGAAAACAATTAACAACTAACAATTAATTTGCCAGATTTAATTGCTACTAACAACTAAAATAATTAATTGTAATTGCAAGATAACACAATTATCAATTCATTAATTGTTAATTGATTGATGCACGTTTACAATTACAGTTAACAATTAATAAATGTCGGTTAGAAGATATGTTTATTATACTCCATTGAATCACTTGCCACAATTCGTAACTAAAATAGTAGTATAAATACGGGACAGCCCGTTTGGGGAACGAGCCCGATGGGCTAGTTCCCCATTAGCTGGAGCATTAGATCGGCGGACAATTATTATTTAAGAAACAAATAGTTTTACAAAACAAATAGTTTTCTGGACCCTCCTCCTCCACTTCCGGTCATCCACCCTCGCTCCCACTTCGGCTTCCCACCCCACTTCCGGTTCCCACCGCCACTTCTGGTTCCAAAAATGCACCCACTTCCGGTTCCCATTTCCGGTTCCGGAACCGGAAGTGAGAGTGGGAACAGGAAGTTGGCGTAGGAAATGGGAATGGAGTGGGAACCGGAAGTGGGAGTGAGAACCGGAAGTAATTTTAATTGTTATTATAATCATTTGACGATTAAGTTAATTGTAACTAAAAATTGAAATATTAATTGCAAATAAATTAATTGTAAACCACAATTAATGGATTTAATTGCAATTTATTTCAATTGCATCTCACAATTAAATACTTAATTGAATTAAATTAATTGCAATTTATTTAGTTGCAATTAAAATTGTAATTGTTTGATTCTACAATTAAAAAATTATTTGAATTATGCCCAACACTCGTAAGTAGTACTTTAGCCCAGCAGCTTTTGTCGACCCCGCTGAATAAATGTATATATTCTTTATTTTTGTCACTTCCGTTTCCCTTTTTCTTGGTTTCCGTTAGAACGGCTATATTCATATTGCGATTTATGAATTCTGATATAATTTCTTGCTGTTTGTTTCGGACTCCTCGTAAGTTCCATGTTCTAAAATTCAAAGTCCATTTTCGTTACTGTTTTCGTCTTTTATCCAATATCCGAGGCTTAATTTTACTAGGTGTTTATATAATTTTTATAATTTTTAAGGGTGTAAGATTGTCGGCCTCACGACTCAACCCTTATCCTTGGAGGAGCGGGTATCTATATTAGTCTGTTCCTTCTCCCTAGACCTGCCTGACTAGGGTGACCCTTCTGGTAGGTAACGAACACTTTTTTTGCACATAAGGACATGCACAAGTATACTTGGTACCAACACACGAGAGGTTTGAAGTCAATTATAGACTACGGGATTGTCAAACAGGGCGCAAAAATTAAGGTCCAGGATGTATGGGTCATGAGAGGGGCTGATTGCGGAAACGATCACTGCCTAGTAAATACAAAGATCTATATACTTTATATAGCACAAAACTAAAATAAATCACAAGAATGTCACGAGGAACAACGAGAAGATGTAAAAAGATTTGACATGGAGTTTTGAACACGACAGTACAAAGTTTCTATATATTTTCTATGCCATTTTTTTTAAGTTTTCACATTTGAAATGCTGACGTACTATGTCTACTTTTAGAATGTGGTAGTGAAAATCAGTTACTGTATTAGCGTGAATATTTGAAATGTTTTGTGCGCCTTTTGAAATTACGTTCAAACCAATCGACGGATTTTGATAAAACGTGGTATGATTTGACATTCTTACGAGATCTCACAAATTCTCAAATTTCAAAATTGTAGCTTTGTAAATACGGCTTTCGTGAATTTTGATATTTGTACATTTTTGTGCGTCTTTTGCTATTACGGACAAACAAATTGACGGATTTTGATGAAACTTGGTAAGAATTCATATTCTTTCAAGATATCACAAATTGCCAAATTTGAAAATTGTAGCTTTGTAAATACGGCTTTGGTGAAATTTGGAAATTTTTGTACGCCTTTTGCAATTACAGGCAAACCAATCCACGGATTTCGATAAACGTAGTATGATTTGATATTCCTACGAGGTCCAACAAATTGCCAAATTTCAAAATTGTAGCTTTGGAAATACGGCTTTTGCGCATTTTTCGAAAATGGTAAATTTTTGTGCGCCTTTTGAAATTACGGACAAATCAATCGACGGATTTTGATGAAACTTGGTATGATTGATGACGGAATTTGATAAAACTTGGTGTGACGTGATATTCTTACGAGACCTCACAAATTCCCGAATTTCAAAATTGTTACTTAGTAAATACGGCTTTTGTGATTTTTTGAAATTTGTAAATTTTTGTGCGCGTTTTGCAATTACGGACAAATCAATTGACGGATTTTGATAAAACTTGGTATAATCTAATATTCTTACGAGATCTCTCAAATTCCCAATTGTCAGTTATAATATTGTCAGTTTAGTTCATCTAGTCTATCTTGTCTATCTGGTGTTTTCGGTTTATCTGTTCTGTCCGGTAAGTCTGGTCTGACCGGTCAATCCTGACTGTCCAGTATACCCAGCCAGTCCGGTCATTGCGATCTCTCCGGTCAGTCCGGTCTGTCCGGCCCGTCTAGTAGTGTCCGTTTATTCTTGCCTATCTAGTCTTGTTTCTCTATTCTTATCTCTCTGTTCCTCTATGTCTAGTTTTATTTATCTACTCTTTTCGATGTATAACTACATAGTTATAATTACATTTATTTCTAAATAGTTTCAGTTTGAATATTGAATTTCGCTAAAATCTACTCATCATTAAATATGAATATTTTATATGCAATACAATTTTACCAGTAAATAAACCATTTTTAATTGTAATTCAATAGCTCTCGGTCATTTGTTTATTCAAGTCGAATAACCTTATTAATCCACAAACTGAATCATATTGCCCTACCAAAATTTTCCTTCTCTGCATACTTGAGTAGATAGCATAAATTGTGTTTAGAAAGGTATATCCCTCTCTCTCTCTCACGGTCCACGAATAAATTTAAATTTTCAGAGACCTTCGCGTCCTGTTGGTCAATATACACAAAACATTGAATTATGAATATAATATCTGGAGACCTAAAGTTTATGTAAATATACATTAGCCAATTCAGAGTTTGAGGGTTTTCGAGGGAACATAATAAAGTATTTTCAATTAAAACGTAATTCCTTTTCAATTTTTGATCGAAGCGGGTAATCTGTGATCTACAGGGAGGAAGGAGTTAATTGGGAAGAAGCATGCGAAGAGGCGAAGGTCTTTAACTGGGTTTCCTTTCAAAGCCAAGGGGTTTCGTTTTTTCTAGATTTATTTCTCTTTAGCATGAACGATATTATATCAAGCTGATAACTGGACAATAATTTATGTGGCAACAATTTTATTACTATAAGGATTAATTAATGTTATTCGGTGGTAACATCCTTTTATTATACAAAGAATAAAACTTAAAGCAGTAATATAAAATAAACGGATTGTGAAAACCAGTCAAAAAATTATAAACACAAAAGATTAGGTGTTACATTTTACAAATTAAAATTTCCCTCGCTTAATTAGCAAAACTTTTATTTATTAATTTTAAGTATTTAAAAAAATATTAATTACAAAAATAATGATTTAGTTCAAATGTCCGGTCAATAGAAAAAAATATTTGAATTAAATTTAAATTTCATTCGTATTCTGACAAACATTTTTAATTAGACGTTAGTTATTACAAACGAGAATATTTTTATATGAGTATGAATGAAACTGTGACTATCTATATTAATTATATCTAAAAGTAAACTGTAGAGATACACTCTTTTTCTCTTGCCATATTTGCGTATTCAATATCTTCCTCTTGATTTCTCCCTTTCGGGACGAAATTGTAAGAAATATATCTGCAGGATTGGTAACCCGTAGAATCGTAAGAGAACTCTAACGTATATGTTATACACATCTGCATCGCTGATCCCCCTCTGACCTTGACCACTTCCTGTTCCCTGAACTAAATATTTACGATGGGCACCCTGTATATTCATAAAATATCGTATATTCTGTATATTTGTGTTATACTTCAGATAAAATCTCTAAATTATCCGCAAATTAAACATCTCAATGTATTCGGGCGCAAAATACCATGACGTCTCTCTTTTGTTAGTGACATACCTTCACCGACACACGTATCAAGATTCGTGATTGGTAGAGATAGTTTCTGCGTAAAGTATGCTGGAGATATACGATCACAGGAACACCTCCAAGCAACAGTGAAGCCGGTCCAGCAGAACATCAACCAAGCTTGTGTCAGTTTAATAGCAGAGTGGTCAGCTATAGAATTAATGGTTCAGGGATTGATGTAGATAGCTTTATTAGAAAATTGAACAGCCGTTGTACGAAAACCCGCATTCTAGACAAATGAACCCCAGTTATAATTCTCGGTGGATCTAACAGCCCTATATATTCACGTGGCACCATTATGAAGTGTATCTCCGTTTAGGCAAATACCTTACAACCCTTCACATGGAATCTTATCATTCCCTCATAATCCCAAATTGATGGGCTAACTATCGTTAACCCATTAATGAGGGCTAGGATGAATGATCAGCTATTAATCAGGAAATCGGCTGTTAATCAGGTTTTAATCAGTTTTAATCAGCCCTTAATCAGCTTCTAATCAGGTAATCAGCTTTATTTAGGTAATCAGCTTATAATCAGCTTTAACCAAAATGATGTTCTATAATACGAACTTACCTAAGTGATGTTCCATAGTAATTGTATGAGGCACATCCACCGAAAGATCTCTCCCACCCGGAATCCATTACTTTTCTGGAAGAATAGTCCTCGAAAAATATACGACAGCGCTTAAAATAAGTTTTCCTGTAAACAAATTCGAAACAGTTTATTTCATTAAATAGGCTTACATTTGATCAAATTTAAGTTACAAATAACATAAATGTATTTAAATACTGTACGCTAAATTAAATGTTCATATAATTTTATCTGGTTCTGGAATTCCATTAATGAATATAGTTCTATATCGATAAGGATACGATGCAGTTCCTTCTTTAGATTCTTCATCGGTAGTGTGTTTACATGTTAAACTAAATAGCCCAAACTTCCCTCTGCATGCTTCCCTTTAATTTAAATTATATATGGTTCTTATAGCTTCTTTCTGAATCTTAAATACATCATTTGTTAGTATTCCTCTCCCCCAAAACATAGTAGTATTTGAGTTCGCAGTCATCCTATTGTATGGTCTTGTATCCCGTATGGTTTTAAATATTGTGATCATTGTTTTTTCTTGATACAGAATAAGTCTATTTTTGTTACACCAGTTTTTTATATTCTCCAAGACGGTATTGATGTTAGTCGGTATGGAATCTATTGAACTATTTCCTATCACTATGCTTGTATCGTCTGTGTTGTTTATAGTCGCGTTTCTCGTGTTATTTTGTAGATTTAGGTCTGGGAGGTCATTTATGTAAAGTATGAATAGTAGCGGTCCTAGGGTGCTACCCTATAGGTATCCCAATAATGATCCCCAACAGTCATTTTTGTTTTTGAATTTAGAGCTTTGTGTACATGTTACGGTAAAATTACGTAGTTTGGCAAATGTACACATTTACCAGTATATGTACACATTTACCATCTTGGTTGGTAAATGTAAGTTCAACTTTATTGGCAATGGTTATAGGTTTACATTAACATACAAAGCGCATGGGCTGTCCAATAAGACACACGTGATATTCTAACACACAAAAAGTATACATTTTCTGTGCACGTGTCAGTGGCCGGTTCGTATTCGGTTCGCAGTCCAAGTTTGTCGGGATTGGTCAAATCCATTGGGCTCTTTGTTGGCTGGTAGATTCCTATGAAAGTGCGGGGCTGTTGATTCCATTCATTGCTCCGTCCATTTCTCATTTGGATTGAAGTTTTCGGCGTAGAGTTCTTCTGCCGTCCTAATCGCTGGCGGGATGTCAGTCTACGGAAGGTTGCGCTGGCAACGTCGTCGTGTTGGCAGTTGTACGTTTCTAGCAATCTTCTTGTATTGGCGAATTAATCCTTAATTAATTCCTGTCGTCGGAGAATTGGGGGAGAGCTGTTGCTGAGTGTTGGAGGCCAGTATCTTGGTGTTGACCTAACGCATCCTGCATTACGCATTGTATTATTAAGTTAGGTGTCAATCTTAGCGATGTGGTGGCTATTCAGTTACACAGGGACTCCGTATTCTGCCGCACTACAGACGAGACCCAAAGCCGAACATCGAAGGGTAGTAGCCGACGCACCCCACGTCGTTTCACAGAGTTTCTGTAAGATATTATTTCTTGTTCGATTTTTTCTGCCACATTAGGTGTTTCTTATATGTCATAGTTCTAACGATGGTAATTTCCAGGTACTTCGGCGTGGGATTATTTGTAATCTGCACATCATTAAAGTGTATCGTAAGTTGTTGTTGGCGAGTTTGTTGTTCAAGTGGAAGCAAGTGCATTCGGTTTTACTTGGGTTAGGTGTTAGCCTCCATCTTCGGTAGTATTGTCCAAGAACTTTGGGGTCGTTGGTTAAAATGTGTTCTGTGATTTCTATTGTCTTCTTTATCTTTCTATTATCTCAATCTTTCTATAATCTCAGCTTTTTTGATATAGTTTCTGGCATATCAGATGTGTGTAGATTAAACAGCACAGGAGTTAGTACAGATCCCTGTGGTAGGACATTTTGCAGTCTTCTCACCTTGCTGGATAAGTCACCTATTTGCACCCGTGGTTATTTGTCACACAGCAGGTTGTTCAGGAACCGACCCTGAAATAAGCCATATGAAGTAAGCCATCTTTCCAGACTGTGCCATAGGCCGCGGCGAGATAAATAAATACCGCGGACGTCTTAAGGCATTCTTGGAATCCAACCTCAATAAACGTTGCCAGGCTTAGTATCTGGTCTGTGCAGTTGCGGCCAGGGCGAAATGCAGCTTGTTAAATTGGAACGCATTGGTTTATTCTGCCACCAATTCTTTCAAGGATCATTCTTTCCAGGAGTTTGTAACATGAACTTAGTAACGAGATGGGCCTATAGCTTTGAGCCATATTCTTCGGTTTGCCTGGTTTTTGAAAGAGCTATTATCTTTGCTCGTTTAAAATCCTTGTAGAGAGAACCACTATTTAGTATGGCGGTAAAAAAGTTATCTATCCAGTATCTGGCATATTTTCCAGTGTTTATAAGAAATTCTTTGTGAATCCCATCATATCCAGGAGCCTTACCGGTTTTAATGCATTTTAGTGCCTGGGTGACATCTTCATTGCTAAAAGTCCTTGAGAGGTGGGAATCATCAGTGCCGGCACTCTGTAGGCCCCTAAGTTAATGTTTGATTTTTGTCGTATATTCTCGATCTCTGGGGGCTCTCGATAAGGAGATTATTCGATTTGCAACTTGATTTGGGTTTACTTTTGGTCTCTCACGAAGGATGGGCTTACTTGCACCTAGTTTCTTTAGGAGGCTCCAGGCTTTTCTACTAGAGGGCTTAAAGTCGATTCTCTCGGTGGTTTCAGTCCATTTTTCAGTGGCCTACGGACTGCGCCGAGAAGTTTAGCAGTTCATCTGCTATTTCGGGGTTTCCGTTCTGCAGAAAGTTCTGGTACAAGGTGCCGCTGTCATCGTTACAGCCTAATATATATTCTTTTCTGTAGCCCCTAGGATTATGTTTCTTTGCTATGCATATAATGGCTCCGGTAAACCTGTTGAAGTTTTCGTGTCTTGGAGGGATTCACCTCAGGCATTTGTCCAGATCTGCTTTGAAGTTAGTCCAGTTTGCTTACCCAAAATTCCACCGTGGTCTGGGAAATGATCTTATAATTGGGATTTGAATACCCACTTCCAATATGATGGATCGGTGTTGGCTCTTAGGGAAGTCCTCAAGAACCCGTCTGGATATGGTAATTTGGTTTAGCCATTTTGGTTCGATGTTACGAATAATAGGTCTTGGTTATATTCTCTATTCCAAGCCCCAGATTGAAAGGTTCTCCGTTCTTTGGCATCAAATATAAGATGTAGATTTTGCTTCTTAGCCCAGCCAACAAGTGCTACACCATAAGGGTCGTTGTGTCGGTATTTCCAGTTAGTGTGATGACTTTTAAAATCTCCAGAGTAAATGGTAGGGTGGGGGTGTGTTTGGAGAGTATAAGGGGGCCAAGTGATAGCTGGTGGCTTATAAATGTTTACTACTTTCATTTCTCCAATTTTGACCGCAATTGTATAAATGTCATCCTGAGCGGTAGAGGAAATCAATGTAACATTTTCTATGTCACTTCTTGCCTAGGCTATTAACCCATATATATGGTGGTAGGTAAACCGATGATATCGTATCCAGGTATTTTAGCTCTTGATTGTGCTTGATTTTCATCCGCTAGATGGGTTTCCTGGACAGTCACCAAGTCAATGTTATTTTCTCTTAAAATTCTCGATAAGTATTGACATTTAGATCGGCTAATTCCTTTAATATTTATTTGGAAAATCCGAGTTGTATCTCCGAGTTTTCTTGTCAAATAGTCCTTAAGAGGACTAGTGGGTTCGTCCGTTCCCATATGTACTAAATAGTCAGGAGATCCGAGAATCTCCTGATCTCCAGGGTGCACGTGTAGCCTTCTGCTACGGACGCGAACTAGATTGCACCCCAATTATATAGTAACACATAGTATAGTCATTTTTTGAAATTCAGGTGTGTGTAGGAGTACCTATAGATATAGTTAATATCGGTTCAATTTAGATCGGCTAAAGAAGTATAAGTTTTTTTATCAGTTGTCTTATGGGTAGTATGAAGACTTAATATTAAGTTAAACTGCAAGTGAGATTTGAAAATTGTTACTAGGTCCGGACAATATTAAGTTGAAATACAATAAAAATTTCTCGAATATTTTCATTATGGATTTTATTCAAACTTTGCAAATTTATTACTTCTGAATCAAGTTAAAAATATTGACAAGCTTAAATGAAATCGAGTGACCGGTTCCAAAATTATTGCTTGGTCCAGAATTTTTTTATAAATTCCGACGTCGTTTTTAAACGGCCTAGCTAGTCTTATTGTTTGAAACAATATTAATAAATCATACATCAAATTTTTAAAGATTTCTTAGACTTTCAGAAAATCTAATAAAACGTTCTTTAACGTATAAATAAATCTAAAACGTAATTGTGTAGTTTTTTTAAGATTTGCTGACTTATGGTAAACTAAATTGCATTCTGATTTATATTGTCAGAATCTCTGTAAAATTCTGCGTGTTTTGATATATAATTTGTTAATATTAGAGAAGTGTCGAAAATTGTGATTTTTTTAAATCCCGTCTTCTAATTCGCGAATTTTGGCATGTCTTGGATATTGACTTATAATACACCAAAAATCGCAAAATTTTGCATAGAATAAATAAATAATAAACATTTTCTGTTTTGCTGATTCATAAGCCTGCAATTACAGATTGTAAACCCGCGTGAAATAGCGTACTTTTGGATTGTTGCCCGAAACTTTTTCCAAAATAATCTAAATTGACTGAATCTTAATCTAAATTTCTATAAATTAAATGCAGATTGCAACTACGTATTATACTTGTAGATTGCAAGGTGAAGAAACCTCTCACATTTTCTAAGAAACAATTAGATCAATTTTTCGAGAGACTTGATATTTTGATCGTGATTTTCTCACAAATTTATGGAACTAATTTGGTTTATTTATTCATATATTTTGCTAAATATTTCCGTTAAATGCTCATGCTTATCGTTTCTAATTTAGTTTATTCAAGTTTTCACGAACTTGGAGTTCGTTTGTGTGTACTTGGAGTATTGTAGGTAGTAATCATTGTAGGTAGGAAATCAGTCAGCAAACATACAAAGTATTGCTAGTAATCTTTTCCTATGCAAAAATGTTAAAGGCTGCGTTAACTTTCATGTTAATTTTAAATAGATAATAGTACATTACGTAATGAGAGTTGTAAGAAGCATATTACTTACGGGCGGAACAGTAACGTAACTCCGCGAGCACGTAATTGCCTTACAATTCGAATTATGTACTATACTTTAATTACGACCACACTAATTTCTTTCTGTTTAGTAAGAAAAATATGTTTAACACATAAAAATATGTGTAACACCTTCGACATTATTTAACTTGATAGGAATGAAAAGAAATACGTTCATAATGGTTACATACCTTTTTATTTAGTACTTATTCGTAGTTTTCGTTAGATTTAAACGTGAAAAAAACACGAAATTAATAACTGTTTTTATGTGAATGATGTGGCGCTTAATGATTGTTTGGAAATCACGGAGTACTCTATTTAAAAATAGTATCAACGTGCAGCTCTCAACCAATCGACGAATCGTAAACCAAACAAGCGAGGGTGATTTTGAATTATTACATAACATTATTCGCAGATTGTTACATATGTGTGTGGTATGAAGTATTTACATAGTCCATGAACTGTACAATAATGGGCATTTACAATTGTGGTCGTAGATAAACATATTTTCATATTACAATAAAAAAAAACATATTTTCATAGACTTGTTTTCATAGAACAAAAAATTACTTTAAAAAACGTTAATTATGAACAACTTTATAGTAGTCTGTAATATCCTTTATTTAGTATTACCTATTTGAGAATTGTTTAGGAGATTTAATTCAAATTCGATAATTTTATGACAAATTTAATTATCAATTCAGAGCTTTATATACAAATAGTTACGTAATAACAAAAGGGCAAATAAAACATGTAAAATGTCATCGATTTTCGTGAGGAGGACAATAAACAGCGGAATTACGTTCACCCTTACAAATGTATCCTTCCCTTCCGTTCTATTGCATTCTCTCTTTCCTTCCCATAAAAATTATTCGATCAAGTCAATGAACCGGATGATTGACTAACTACCCACTCTAATTGTTAATCTCAATGTAATCTTTTGTCAGCGCGAGACGACCCACTCAAATTGATTTCCGGAAAGTTTTTAGTTAAAAGTTTTCTACCGAACGGGATGTGTTCATGTTATTCTATGTTTGACTTTCTCGATACTTCTAGGTTTTACGAACGATACTAATAAGATCGACGACTTTTGTATATTTATGTACTTTGTTTTGTTTGACAATTTAGCTGGAACTGTTTGTTTTGTACATTAAAAGAAACCTTTTGTGATCTCTTTAAACATAGTTATTCTCTTAAACAACAATTTTAAATAAATTATTTATGAAATTCCCAGACCTTAGATTGAAAAATTCAATAGTCACTTCTTCTGATTATTATTATTTTACAGAGGACGTTATATTGCCTCTGAGAGTTTTCATACTTTTTTTGTGTATATGCAGCAAGATATTTCGTTATATTCTTTGGCTTATAACACATAAATTACATCTCAAGTTTTCATTTATATGTTAATTCCTTTTTCATATTTAAAATCAAATGTCTTATGTAAGGAGACCTATAGTCACTTTTAAATATGTAAAAACGTAAAGAGATGCGACTGAGTTTGGTCTTATGGTGAACGAAAATGTTCACGCTGAAACCGCGCTCAGACATGTCGCCGGCAAAATAAGAGAAAACGCATCCAATTTATTATCTAAATACGCCGAAAACTCGACGGGCGCATCATTATTATGGCTATAAATAATTTTCGGAGTTTATATTAAGTTTATAATGTGAGAAACAGGTTTACATGGAAATTATTCAATATCTTATTATTACATTTTTTTTCTTAAATTTAAACACCCATTCATTTTCACTTTAATGCATATAAAGTTGTATAGGGTGTTTTTTAAGAGCTTGAGAACTTTAAATAATTTAAATTTAAACATTCAGCTGTAGGCACTCGATGAAACATTATAAAAATAATAATAAATAATAGACACTAGGTATAAGTTTCACAAATTGATTAATTTAACACTTTATCGATTTCGGCTTCTTAAGCCTTCTTCTAACACATAATCTTCTGAAGATTATGTGAAGATTATTATTATGTCCGCCGCGGCTACGAGTTATATAGTCTATTCGATCAGTCCCATTTTTCATTACTTTTTCCAATAAATCTGGCCGTATGGTGTCAATGGTGGCTTGAATATTTTCTTCCAATGCTTCAAGACTTGATGGTTTGTCGGCATAAACCAAATACTTTACTTAGCCCCATCAAAAGTAATCGAGAAGCGTTAAGTCGCACGAACGAGGGGGCCAGTTAACAGGACTTCTTCTGGAAATAAAGTTGTCACCAAATTGATTTTGCAATATATTGAAGGTTAAGCGCGCTATATGGCAAGTTGCGCCGTCTTGTTGGAACCAAATGTCTTCGATGTTTAGCTGATAAGATTTTGGAAACAAATCAGTTAGCATGGCTCGACAGCGCTCGCCATTTACCGTAATGGCAACTCTTTCCTTATTTGGAACGATGATACCGCCACCGCCAGCGATGTAATGGTGATTCGTTAATGACTGGAAGGTTGTCTTCGATCCATATACGGCAATTTCGCTTATTGACGAAACCATTTGACCAGAAATGAGCTTCATCACTAAACACAATCCTTCGGTAAAAATGCTCATTTTCGGCCAGTTACAAATTAGCCTAATCAGCAAAAATGAGACATCGTTTACGTCTCATGGTCATTTAGCTTTAATAGACCTTTTTACAGATAGTTAAGCGCATGCGTATCCGCTAAGTTTGGAAGGCGGGAATATGAAAGTTTTGGGCTCATATATAGTTATACGTCAAAAAGTTCTGGCAATTTTGACGTATAACATGACGGAAATTGACGCATGCGCACAAAAAAAAATCAACTATGAAAAGGTCTATTGCACGAGCTGTATTTTATAGGCACGTAAGCCAAGACTCTTACGTAAAATTTTCCACGTAGGCGAAGGCCAGCAAGTTGAGAACGGCGACAAATCTTCTTCAACACTTCGCGCTACAGCAGCAATATCCTCTTCGATACGCACATTTCTTTGTCTTGTTGATGGTTTTAAATCCAGAGGAGTAAAATTAGTGCGAAAACGATCAATAACTGCACGAATTGCTTGCTCACTCGGCCGATTATGTTGACCGTAAAATGGACGAAGTGCTCTATTAACTTCGCCAATCTGTTGGCGAAGTTACTTGTGTTACTTGTATTACATGAGTTACTTGTTTCAATGTAAATTTCCATAATTTGGATGTGTTGGTCTGGCGTTAAACGATTCATGATGAATTACCAATCCTTACTTAACAGTAATGTAAACACAGTTTGGCGTTCTCAACTGTCAAAAAATAGATAACAACCATCCAAACTTGCAGCTAAAAAAATACCCATTATATTGTAATTCAATGGAAGAAATATATTACAAATTGTAGTTAGAATATTAGTTTATGATACAAGCGTGTGCACAAAAACTTTTCACACACGTGTATCATACATTATTTTATCTACGATGCTTGTCAAAATACTATTGAATCTACAAAAAAATAATTGTTTCTTACTGAAATATTGTCATTTTAACAGACAAAATATTTCAAATCGCTGACATAATAAGGCTAGAGCGTTCAGGGCCCCGTGGGAAAAATTACTAACTAGTTAAAACGCACAGTGGCGGGAACACTATTTGGTCGTTCGACTATCTAGGTTAACCCAGTTCTTATATGGAATAGGTTATGGTTATGTTAAGTTATATTAGTGCCAAATAAATCCTCACTGAGACGTCGAGACTTCTTGATTCAAAATACGAAAAATTAATTCAATTTTAATACATACCAGAAAATTAATTTGTTTTTGTTTAGTGACGCGAGTTCCTGCCACAGTAGCAACAAACATAATCGTTTAATAATGAAACTCCATTTGATTTACATTGGACTTTTACGCACGATTTGGATACTTTTGCACACGATTATAATAATGGCATCCTTCACATACAATAATTTATATGTTAGTGTTTTCATTTTGGCGTGCGAGTATATAAAATACACTTGTGTTTCTATTGTGTATTTTCACTACACCTTTATTATATCTTAAATATTTTTCTTTATAAAAAAACCTTTTGGTGACACCATTAGATAAACTAGCTACGTTAAAGTAAATATCGACAATCCAAAAAGGTTGATTTTGCTCTAAATCCTCTGTAACAGAGCCCATTGTCTAAGGGAAAGCGCTCAACTAGACTAGATAAAACTTAACAAGACCGGACAACATCAGAAAAACCGAGATAAAAAGTCAAGACCTGAGCAGAAAAGAACGTGCAAGGTAAGCCCCAATAAGACCAGACAAAATAAGACAATGCCAGATATGACCAAACAGGAGATCAGATAATCGCAAACAAGGCAGACTCTAAAAAACCAAATAAGATAATACGATAATACCTGAAAAGAGCAGTCCAGAAAAGTAGAAGCAATACCATATATAGATCGAGATGTAGTGACAGATTTTCAGACATGATTTCCTACAGTATGCTTCTTGAAGTATATTGAGGTATGGATATAAACAGTGGCAGATCCAGGATTGTCATTTCGGCGGGACTTAACACCGCTGAGGGTAGGTAAAGTAAAGACTAGCAAAGAAAACACTAAAAAACATAAATTTTATTTTGCAAAACGCATAATAAGTCTCCTCGTATAACTTTTCCAAAATTCCTCCATGACTTCGTTAGGTTGTAGATTAGCAGAGATATCATGGTGAATATACATGGAAGCCAAACCTTTAACCTGTCTTGGATCATTGTCGTACGAAGGTACGATTTTATTAGTTTAAGCGAGGAGAAGCTGCACTCACAATACATATGGTTACTGGTAATGTAGCCAGGATTTGTAAAAACAATGTTATATTTAGAAAAAACTCATTTGTCTCTTGATTCGCTTAAGCTGCTGTTTGGGGGAGATGTTGTCTACCTCTCCATAGCGCTTTCCAAAGAGTAATTTCTCACGATAACGAGAGAGGATGAGGTAAATCGTCACTGTAAACGCGTGCAGCTGCGGTGGCACTTGGTAGAAGGTGAAACAGATCGAATCGAAGTTTAGCTCTCGATTATCTCTCGATTAGCGACTCGGCGACTGTCCCAACTCTAAGTCTATGAAAGGGAGGAACACATTTAATCTAAAACAATACATGATATGACTTTATACTGGAGCCTTTACAAACAAAATGTTGCACCAAACAAAAAGCGTGCGTAGTACATGCACAATAATTTAAGAATCAAATCAAATTAAATTAATTTATTGATTGTGCCACCCGTCAATTGGCAGTTTTCCCTTAAGAAGAACGGGTAAGAAACTTAAGCATTGCACTTGCACTTGCAATACTATGTATTCATATTTACTTGTAATATTCCTTAGCATCAGGTGCTTTTATATTTGAGCGATGAGTTGAACGTTTGGTACTTCTGGGTAACTAGACTGGGATCTCCAAAGGTTATTTTCATATTTAGTTTCTCTATACCTTTTTAGTGTTCTTACTACACATTCTACCATCTCATAACACAGGTTAAGATCTAATGCAACAGCCTGCAGTTGCTGTGAAAGCGAAACAGCGATTTGAAATACAGCGCCAGCTACCGTTAAAGATAAGACAAAGTCGAATCGTTGAATAGAAGCCAGAAAACTTGCACTTTTCAATGACGGAGAATTTCACTTCTCAATGACGTTCTGTCGATTTCTTCAAGGAACTGTACGATAGGGTTAAAGAACTCTTTGAATTAAAGGAGCGCATCGTGCCTTTCAACCCAGCGTGTATCACTAAGACTTTGCAACTTGACTCTCTTCTTCTGTGGGTGTTGATTTCAAATGAATTTAAATCTTTTTGCCAACTCTCGTAGAAAAATGGTAAAATTATTTACTATTGCCGTCATGTTGCAAATACTAGGCAAGCTGCATGCCTTCACGACAGCTAGGTGTAGTTCATGCGGGGCACAGTGCATGTGAGACGCTACCGGTTTGAGCTGCTTTATTCGAGACTGTACGCCACTAAACTTTCCAGACATGTTGGCACCCCCGACATAACCTTGACCTCTCAAATCCTCAATTTTTAGACCCATCCGTTTTAATTCATGAATGATTTGATCGCTTAACGCAGCACCAGTCAAGTCAGTTGCAGCCAGGAAGCATACAAACTCTTCGTGCATTGTGCTCTTCTGTATATTGCAATACCTGATACATATACTGAGTTGTTCTGTACCACTAGCATCGGTTGTTTCATTGGCAAGGACAGTATAATATTTTGATTCTTTAGCTCTGTCGAGTACCTTTTTTATAATGACAGAATGGCAACAATCAATCAGCTGATTCTGGGTTGCTTTGCTCAGATATGTAGTATTTCTTGGTGCTGTCTCTAAATTGTCTTGGAGTGACGAATCACCTCCATCAATACGATATTTCAAAAGTGCTCGAAATTTTCCTCGGCCGATTACATCACTATCACTCAACGTACCATCATCTCGGTGGCCTCTTAATGATAAACTTTCTCGACCACATAAGTATGATCGTCTTTACTATAGGAATCTATATAGTTGCTCAGTTCCGATTAAAATATTGACAGCCTTTTCAGGGTTTTCATGTGAACTTTTGAAATGAGTGCTTTTTTATACTGCCATTTTAATCGGTAATGGCATAGTTTCTGAAGATTTCTAACGCTTTTTTATATTTGCTTGGTGGACGAGTGTCTAAAGATCCTAGAGCCACAGAATGCTTGCCCCCACTATCTGGGTCAGAAAATAATACGCAAGTGAATATGCACCATTCTGTCGTTGGCTTTAGACTAGCCAAGAGTATTTCATTAGGCAATCAAATCGGAACTTTCTTTTTTGTCCACTTTCCTTCTGCACAGGATATTCAAAATTACAGAGATTTAAAGATTCTGTCAAATATTTATGCTTGGCCTTATCACTGAGGCTTTGTCCCATGACATGAGAAATATCAAAACTAGCATTTCTAGCGCAAGCATTGAACTGGCAATTGGTACTGACTGTGGTTCTATATCTATAACATTGTAGCAACAGCAATAAGACAAGACGAAGTAGAGTCTAGTGTATTGGTATATGTTATCTACAAAAAAAATAACTTTTGGGTAAAAACTATCTAATGTA
This sequence comes from Phosphuga atrata, assembly GCA_944588485.1. Classification (NCBI taxonomy): domain Eukaryota; kingdom Metazoa; phylum Arthropoda; class Insecta; order Coleoptera; family Silphidae; genus Phosphuga; species Phosphuga atrata. Next base: position 6,986,457 of record OX155896.1, on the reverse strand, counting down.
CAAAATTATTAATAAATCGCATAATCCTTCAATGCGTTAAAATAATACTGATTGATGAAATCAACTTCAAAATTGCGATAATTCTCAAATAGTTTTTTATAACAATTACATTTGCGCATGTATTACATTGTGTCAAAAAATGACTATTTTTATCTGTCTTAGATATATCATAAATATTGTTGGAAATGACGAAAGAGAGATGCTGTTGAAGTTACAGATATTATTATCTACAAGAAATGCTACAGTATTATAAATGGGACGATCTGTTGATGAGTTAAAACATTTCAAAGTGTAGACGAAAGTTTTCTCCATGTTAAATAATTGGGAAATCGAAATTTGGAATGTGGCCTCTCTTAATATGAATCTTAAGAGCGGTTACTTTCACAGTATCTCTTTTCCGTCATTTATAACAATATTTACATTTTTGTCCGTATCTAGGACGCATCGGCGGCGGGCATTTCACAAAGACAGCAGCATGTTAAGAAAGTGTCGGTGCTTTAAAAGGTGCATTTATCTAAATAACAAAATAATCATAAGGAAAGATGTACCTGATGGACTTGAGTCGACAATGATAAGTCGCTTACATTGTTTCCCAGATGATATTGGTTAATTCGATTAATTAAGTTTTTCGAACGATTCACCCTCTTCTTTATTTTTTTTTCACCAAAAAATACGAACGAAGATCTCCTTGTTTTCGTTTCGATGCCATTACTTTGAATTCAATATTTTATAAAACCAATAACACACCGCGACAACAATTAAACGTCTTTACTGTTGAGAGAGTCGTGGATAGCCAAGTAACTACAAAAATAAGAGGGTGGCGGCCCAGTAGTCAAGGTATCGGACTATTCTGGGACGTAAGACCCAGGTTCGAATCCCGGGCTACGTATTGTAATAAGCCATCGTCCTCTTGTGCATGTCTCTGGCAAAGTCATCACAGTAATTTGCCGAGAATAACTCCCTCAAATGTGGCTCGCCGCCCACGTCAAAACACGTAAGGGCCCCTTACGCTTGTGTCTAAGACCTAGACACCAAACATAAGTATGCTTAAAGGGGGGAGACCTAGTTAAGTCCCAGTCCCAGTTAAGATGTTGTGCCAAAAATAAGAAGAACTATGAAAATACGAAGGTTGGGGCAACAGTCATTTATACTTTTTTTCTTTCCTGCGACCTTTTCTTTCCTTGTCTGCGACCATCTGACTCGACTCTTATCTCTTAAAAGACAATACACTCGGGAGGAGGAGAAACAAACAATAATACAGGTTACAGTACGCTACAGTATTCAGTTTAGAAACAGAGAAAGTGTGATTGGTTTAATCTGGCCTCAAAATAAAATTGAATTGATAATAAACTTGCACAATTTTATGTACTCATATTCTTTGCCATATTGATCTTTTAAAATATAATAATTGATTATAATAATGAATGATAATTTCTTTAAAAGGTGTGCATTTCATACTTATAATAAACACAAAAGTTAATTAAGTCGAAAGTAAGAAAAAAATATGGAAAATATTAAAATTGTTAAATGTAGCTCGCATGTGTATATTTATGCAGTGGCTCCGGTCGTTTTGCAAAGAAACATAAAAAAAAAATAACGAAATGCTAGCATACGCTAGCAAAACTTGATATATTTCAGCATTCGTATAATTATTATATGAATAAATTAAAATGCTTGAAAAACAGCTCTAATAACACAAAGCTCGCCTGCATTCTTTTAGTCTGACATAAATAATATAAACTTTGTTAGTTGTACTATATAATTTTCACAGAACAAAGTATGGTTCTTTGTTCTGTGAAAATTGTATACATTTCTTAATTATCTTATTATTTTAACAAAATCAGTCAGTTTAAATCACTAAACCAAATAATGAACCAAATGGATATTATGTGTACCTAGTAGTGTCCATTTTATATTTGTAAAATAATAAAATAGTTTTTAGCAGTTGTTAATATTGAGTACTAATAGTCGAGCACTGCCGTACTATCTTTTCTCGAAGCGACAAACGGCACTTTTGACCCCCCTGTAACTTCGTTGTAGATATAGCAGGAAGTTTGAATTTTTAGATATCAAGAGACATACTATAACTGGCTATATTGCCAAAATACCTAATAATTATACCTTATAGATAGCAATTATATTAATTAGTTAACAATTTATAACAAAGTTGTTGAATAGGTGCTTCCATAGACAAACCATAAACAAACTAAAATAACTGACTTGGTCTTACATGAGATCTCAAAACTTTTTTTAGCGAAAGGAAAGTGTTACGAGACTTGGCCTTTTTAACATTTCATGTTTTTAATGGGATATAGCTTTGATCTATTCTTAATAGACTTGTCTCTCTGCTCTTACAAGTCATACTCCTCATCATAGAGTTGTTTGTTTAGCTTTGACTGCTGTCTTGTCTATGCGGAATTACGCGTTCTCCATTTTATTTACCAACTCTGCAAATTGCCGATGGTTAAGTTCTTTTGTTCTAACGGCGTTTTTAATCTTAATTAGCAATGTAAAAATGAGTCGCATTTAGTTGGCCTACGAATTTTTGAAAAATTGATATTTTTTTAGAGTTCTGGCAAGAATTCGAATAGTTTTAGAGTTCTTGCTTGAAAATTGCAATAGTTCCGGAGAATTTCGGGCAGAAATCGAAAAATACAATTTTGGGGTGAACTTCATGCAGCCCCCACTTTTTCAGGAAAAAGAGTTCTGATGTAATTCTTCAATTCTTTATATAGAGTTCTAGAGTTGTCAATCGATAATGCATATAGTTCCACTTTTTTTTTAATTTTTGTTAAATTTTGAAAAATGCAAAAAATTCTGATAACGGTTTCTGATTGTACTACGGCAGATAAACAAAAAATGATTATTAGACATTTTTGTAAAACCAATATCTATTTGTTTATAAAAAAACATTTGACGAAGATAAAAAAAAGAGTTGTGATAAGAGTTCTGAGTAGCCCCCAGAAAGTTGTTAACAAATAGCCTATACAATTTCTTTGTCACACCAATATTAAAGAAGTTATAAGCAAAAACGAGGCCAGGCGCTAAATTTAGGAAAATTACAGAATTCCAAAATAAAATTTTCTTCCATGAGATCTGTTAAGAGTTCTGGGTAACCCCTATAGAGTTCTGAACCAATCTCTTAACCAAAGAAGTTATTAGCAAAAAAGAGGCGTTAAATTTATATTTTTTTAAAGTAAGGATTTCCTTTCAGCGTTTCTTTTAAAGTTGCAGATTGAACTTCTTAATTTTACATAATTAATTCATAAGTAAGTAAATCCCTACTTCAAGTTTTCTCGCTCATAGTTTCAAATATTTTTTCTTTTAGAAATGTATGACGTCGAGGAATTGAAACGCCTTTTGGGCTTGAAAAAGTATAAAGTAGTTTTAGAGAATGGTCATATTTTACCAGCGCCAAACCCGTTTTTTTAGGAAGTATGCAAAACCATGGCTAACTTCGGATCTCCAATGACTTCAATACATATTTACATGTCAATTCAAGAAAATTGCCATGATTTACGTTCTAAAAATGTTCATCACTGATTTCCAAAATAAAGGGACGATTTTCGAATTTCTTGCGAATATGAAGAAGTTTTGATTTGTGTTCTGAACATATAAAATGTGGAGTAACTCAAAAATTCAAGATCGTTTTGCCATCGGAAAACTGGGCAACGGCAAAACCGCTAACAAATAAGACTGGAATTTTCAATTTAAAAAGGGGAGCATGTACTGATTTATTAGCTGAGAAAATTCAAGAGCAACATGGTATTCCGTGTGCGTTCTCGTTCAAAAAACTTAAAGTTCTAAGCGGAATTATTGGTTGGACAAGGAAATTGTAAAGGAGATTTTGTCATATGTCGCGAGAAGAGCTGCGTGAAGATGGCCCCACCAAATTGAAAAAATAAAAAAATTAAAACGGGATATGTTTGACCAAGATTTGACCATGTTTGACCACCAAATAGTTTTGTTTGCCCACATTCCGTTCAAAAGATATGATAGAAAAATGATCGGTGGCCTAGCCCCCCAAAATGCATTTTTTCTGTATTTGAGAATGTCATCTTCAAAAACATCGTTTGTCCATGTTTGCCCACCATTTTTTTCAATAAATTTTTTTTTAGGAACCCCAAAATCGATTTTTTAATATTATTATTTTTTATTGTTTCAGTTTTATTGTTTTTTTTTCGTTTGGTGTTGAAGAACTTCAATTCAATTAAAGAACTTCATTTGACCATGTTCGCCCATTATTTTTTTAAATACAAAATAACAGCCCCAAAATATTTCACACATGCAAAAATAGCTTTTGACGTCTTGCCACCCTTAGAAAATCGTTTTAGGTGGAGAATTTTATGGAAAATGGGTGAACCAAAAAAATTGATTAAGTTATATTTCACGAATACTAAAAGAGTTACGTATACACCATTGATTTTTTTTTGCTTGCATAAGGGATGAAAAATTGAAAGATACAAATGTTCATGGATTATGTTATATTTGGGTATTTATATTTTGTTTATTGTGGTCTTAATTTTTTTTTTAATTTTTTTTTTTTTTTTAAAAAAGGTTTTTAAAATCATATAATAGCAGATTAGATTAGGATTACGGTAAAGCGGCCAATGGGTATCAACATATGGTACCAACGTTCACCTGCAATTAACAAGACTCATCGATAGAAGATGGAGAGCAGTGTATCGACCAAGAGCCTTCTGAAGTTGACAGGGATGTACGTCGTTTCGTAGAAAGCATTCGGATTTGCGCTGAAAAAGAGACGAAACAAAATGTTCCTATTTTGATCGACCAATCGCTTATTACCTTCCGTAAATTATTGAACCTGTTTCAATTTGAAGTTTGCCCGATTCTTTTCCCTCTGGACGAATATAATGAAAAAGAAATTTTGGTGACAATACGATGTAGGGGGTTCAGCAAATGTTGAAGCGTACTTCAAGAATTTGAAAAACATTCAATCCGCGGTCCAATTCGCGCGGATAAATTCATCGTCAAACATATACGTTTCATCGAAGCGACAAGTAAATTGGAGCGAGCTGCTTGCAAAAGAAAACGCTACCCCGATGAGGGTAGGTAAACTCACATTGTATTATGCTTAACGCATAATAAGTCTCCTCGGATAATTTTTGGCAAATTCCACAATGACTTCGTTAGGTTGTAGTTTTACAGAGATATATCGGTGAATATACATGGAAACCAAACCAGTTAACCTGCCTTGGGTCATTGTCGTAGGAAGGTACACTTTTATTAGTTAAAGCGCAGAGAAGCTGCGCTCCACACTACAGGTGCTTACCGGTAATGTAGCAAGAATTTGTAGGTTAAGATCTAATGCAACAGTCTACAGTTGCTGTGAAAGCGAAACAGTGATTTGAAATACTGCGGCGGTTACCGTTGAGATGGACAAAGTCGAATCGTTGAATAGAAGCCAGAAATCTTGCAGAAGACTTTGCAACTTGACTCTTTTCATCTATGGGTATTTTTAAGGAGCTTGTTTTCCAATCTTTTTGCTGATTCTCGTACAAAACTGGTAACATTGTTTACTATTTCCATCATATTACGAGCACTAGGCAAACTTCATGCCTTGACGACAGCTAGGTTTATTTTATGCGCGGCACAGTGCATTCAAGATGCTAGCGATTAGATCATGGGACACGTATTGTAATAAGCTACCGTCCTCTTATGCATGTCGCTAGCAAAGGCATCGCAGCAATTTGCCGAGAATATCTCCCTCACATGTTGCTCGGCGCCCACGTTAAAAAACGTAAGGGTCCCTTTCCCTTGTGTACTAGACCTAGATCACTGGTAACCAATCACTGGTATACGTAAAGGGAGGAGACCTAGGTCCCAGTTAAGCTGTTGCGCCAAAAAGGAGAAGAAGAACTATGAAAATAAATTTTCCGATGAGTTAACTTTGAGAAGAACTCGGATGCTTTTTTTTGAGCTCCTTAGCCCCCCCCTGGATCCGCCACTGTTACGTGACATATTGTCGAAGAATTACAAATCTCTAGAAAGTTCGCAACGACCTATGCAAAGAAAAAAAATTTCAAATAATTCACAGAAGTGTAAAATAAAAGTTTAAATCATTTTTTACATAGAAATTCACGAAAAACAAAGGAAATGGAAATTGGAAAATGTAAAATGGAATTTATATATAAGAAGATAACAAGTTGTATCTAAACAGATGGCATTTAAAATAAATCAATAATAGAAGAATACTGTTTTCTTTAGTAATGACTTGATGTACTTACTGATATATTTATAATGTGCTTCCAGTACGGAAAATACAAGGACCTATTAAAATATATGTATTGCACAATTTTTCACCTCATATGCGGTAAAAAAAGCAAGGGTGGACAAATGTAAAACCTATTTTGGCATACGTGAAAAATGTTTTCATTAATTTTCGAGGTTTGCCCATTTTTTTGGTCCTTATCGATTCTTCATGAAATCTATATCTTTCAATTTTTCTTAATCTATATCTTTCAACTTTTTTAAGTAAAACACTTGAATTTAAAAAAAAATGATGGTCAAACATTCTGCAACACCAAACGAAAAAAAAAACAATAAAAATAAAAAAAAACTATTATATTAAAAAAAAAAACGATTCTGGGGTTAAAAAAAAAAAATTAAAATAAATAGTGGGCAAACATGTTCAAAAGAAGTTTTTTAAGATGGCATTATTAAATATATAAAAAATGGATTTTGGGGGGCTAGGCCCCCAATCATTTTTTTATAATATCTGTTAAACGGAATGTGGGCAAACAAAATTATTTGGTGGTCAATCATAGTCAAATCTTGGTCAAACGTATCCCATTTTATTTTTTTATTTTTTTCAATTTTGGGGGGATATCTTCATGCAGCTCGCGAGAAGCTACCTTAGCAAAACGCGTAATTTTTTTAATTCATTAATTTTCAAAAATTTAGCTTCTCGTTTTTGCTTATAACTTATTTAATATTGGTTTGACAAAAAAATTGTATAGATTATTTGTTCAGAACTCTCCGGGGGCTACTTTTTTTTTATCTTAGTCGAAAGTTTTTTATAAATAAATTTATAGATATTGATTTTACAAAAATGTCTATTAACCATTTTTTTGTTTATCTGCCATAGTACAATCGGAAACCGTTATCAGGATTTTTTTGAATTAATCAAAAATTAACAAAATTAAAAAAAAAGTGTAACTATATGCATTATCGATTGAGAACTCAAAATTAAGAACTGAAATATTACATCAGAACTCTTTTTCCTGAAAAAGTTGGGGCTGCGTGACGTTGACACCAAAACTGTTTTTCTCGATTTCTAGCTGAACTGTTGCAATTTTTAATCAAGAACGCCGGAAAAAATGTCATTAAATTTGTATTTTTGATAGACATATCAAATTCAGATTAGATACCTATCTGAAATTTTCTTAATTGATAATGAAATTCCATTCATTCATTAGATTCATTATATTTATATAGAAATAATTATTTATATTCTTCTTTCATTCATCAAGAATTCACCAAGTATTGAGCGGTAACTCCCACGTTGATAGCTGACAGACAAAACTAGATATCTGACATTTCATTTAAATGGAACACGATGAAAACAGAAATAATAGAGCATATTTGTCGCTGTCTAACTCGGTCTTGTTACTCGTTTTCCATTCACCAGACTACATCCAATATTAGATTCGGCGACAGGTATATTTAAGAGATCGGAAAATTGCATCATCAATCATGCAACTTATTGAAATACGGCGTTAAACTATTTTCAAGCATCCAAGCATGAGTAAGGAAATCGAATATTCTAGATTACCGGAACCACAAACAATACATAATTTATGGAATTGAGAGAAAATTCTAGTAAAAATCAGTTTGTCTACCCACCAAAGGTGGGCAAACAATCGATCATGAAGGATTGTCGATAACAAGCGCTCTAGCGATCGATCGTGTTAATGGAAGACATTTTATTGTGATGAATTCCCTTTGTGCAAAAACGCTACGAACATATCGTACTCTTTATGTATGTAACTTACTAATTAGGTTGAGTAATAAGTTAGCGCGTTTTTTGTATTATACTTTTCCTACTCCAAAAACTGATCTGATTCAATTTTTCGAATTCATTAGTTTCAAGCTTTCTAAATAAAAGTTCCAGGAGACAAAATATAAATTCGAAATGAAATCTAAGTTGCCGAATTTGCACCATTTTCACATTTTCGAATATAAGAGCTTGTAAGAGCATTTTTAATAAATATCTTTAAGAGGAAAAACATTGTACTACTGTTACCTTGAAACTAACATAATTGTTTTATTTAGTTTTACATATTATAATAACAAAATATTAATTTGAAAAAAAAAGAGAATTTGGTCCAGTCAAGGAAACCGGTTTCTTAGAATGGACCACTGCTTTCTTAGAATGGACCATTAAACACAATTACTACAAAAATATTTCCTGATTTTTGGAGTCACTCCAGCACAGTTTTTATGAACCCAAGTGTGGCATGTAATACATTGTATCATCTCTTCTTGCCTTATTTCATCACATATCGTACAAAACCATGTAGTTTTCGCTTGTATCTTCTGTCCTTTCTTTTCTCTCTGTTTTGTCTTTTTAAGCTTTTCTTCGGTGCTTCGTTTTAATTTCAGAACGTTATCAGTATTTAATAGTAATTGTGCTTTCTAAGCAATACCACTTTGCGCTCGAGAAGACGATGTGCCTGGCTGTGAATTTCGTGTAGGTCTAGGTGATATTTTATGAAGAATATCCTCCAAATTTTAGCTTTTTTTCTCCGTAGGATTACAAACAACATCAGAATCATTGTAGATTTCACCGTCACTGTGTGCTGAAGTTCCTAGTAGTTATTTCTGTTTCAGTCGCATCACCGAAATGCTGAGTATCTGATACTGCAAACTGGTGATCCTGAAAGATATGCCTGTTAAGTGGCCAAATACCGGTGGCGCGAAAGGCATTTTTAGCTACTGCCACAGTTGCCGCTCTACCATATGCTTCATTTATTAATCAAGATATTTGAGTTTGATATATCTTATCCCCTTTATACTGACGAAGAAAAGTTTCTTGCGCCTGAACAAAATATGTCGGTAGCGGCCCAAAAAATGCAACATCTAGGGGCTGCCAGCGATGGGTGGTATGCCCAGGCAATTGCAGTAATACTATTTCATTTTCTCGAGCAAAAGCGTTTAAGTTCTTGCTGTGTGTCGCATGCCCGTCAAGCAGTAAAGGAAGTTTCTTAATTTTCAAAGCAGTTTACATGTTTTCTTAAATGTTTAAGCCACTCAACAAACAATTCAGAATTTATGTAGCCTGATTCTGAAATAGTAACAAAGTTTGCCGGGGCTGCTCCAACTTGAAGATCATTGCTGAATTTTTATCTTTTAAAAATTATCATCGGTGGAACATAATACCCAGCTGACCATTGACCCCACATACCCCACATAGTTGTAAGAACGCCACGTTCACCACTTGTTATGCCGCCTACTTCGCGTTTACCATAACGAGCAACCACTCTTTGTAGAGTTTTTTGGTACAGTCGTAAACCCCGATTCATCGACATTATATCGAATCTGGAGCGAAATTAACTTTGTCTACAGTTTTTTAAAAAATATCAAAGAAATGATATACGTTCTCTGTATTGAAGCCTCGTGCTGTTGCCATTGAGGTGCCTTCGGGTTTTTGTAGTAATAGCTGTGTATTTCGACGTAAAAATCCATAAAACCACCTTTTTCCTGCTATTTTTTTTAATTATTAAATGTATGTGGTAAAGAATATTTTTCTGCGACATCAAAAACTAGTTTTCGCACTTCTCGAATAGACTCGAATAGTTGAAGAATGTGATTGGTTATAATTGTTTCCATCTCTTTAGTAAATGTGGGATGTCTACCAAATGCTCTCATTACATTTGCAGTAGCAGTTTTTCTCTCCGCATGTCTTTATATAGTAGCTCTAGGAACATGATAAATACGACTACTTTCGTTCAAACCACTCTCTCCATTCCTATAAGCTGCAACAGCTTTTAATAAATCACTTTCGGACCAACGTTCGTAATGTCCTCTTTTAGCTATGTGATCCCTAAAATGATAAAAATTTAAATCGGAATTGTAATTTCCTAAATTGGACCGGTCCATTTTGGAAAACTACGATGTGGTCCAATCTGAGCAACTCTACTCATAACGCAACAATATACTACATAACCTAACTTTTAACTTGTAGCTAATAAAACTATATAGTAAATTCTACCTGAACAAATTTGCTTTCTAAATATGTAATACAATTTGTTGTTACTTACTTTAGAAATGACCAAAAGTGTTTCGTTGTTTGTTGAATTATTTAGTTCACAAATGTAAAAACAATAATTTTGTTCTACACTGTCATGCGACATAATGCTTATCTAGTTTTTTCAGCAGCGTAGTTTAGGCTAGTGTATATTAAGTTGCCTACATTAGGACATATATGTGTTCTGCGAGCTATATACAGTGGTGGTCTAATCTAGGCGGCGGTCAAAATTGGGCAACCCTCCCCTAAAATCTGCATAGTTCATGTATTTTTTATTTTAAATCATATTTTCAATAAAATAGATATTAATTATATGTCAAAGTGACATATACGAATTTTGTTTTGCTTTCCCTCCTAGAGGAGGTTGGCGGCAGGAAGGGTATACGGTCTTAAAAATTACTGCCAAAACGAAGGATGGATATTTCTCAGAGTAAATGTTCCGGAGTAATAGTCTCCCAATCGGTTCTCCAGGGGAGGCGTGTTGCTAGGAATTCAGAGGATGAGGAGCAAAGTGTCAAAATCATAGTTGGAATTTTAAATATAGAGACAATGAAGGGAAACAGCAGAGAGATTGTTGACATAATGGATAGAAGAAAGGTGAATCATCTTTTGCATACAAGAGACTAGGTGGAGGTTTGATAAAACGAAAGTACTGGCAGGAGGATACAAGTTGTTCTATAGCAGTGCGGAGAAAGAGTCAAGAAATGGAGTCGGGGTTATCGTGGATGAGCATCTTAAAAAGGAAGTCTGTGAAGTCATCAAAACAGAACTATCACGACAGAATCATAAGAGTCAAGCTGGTAGTTAGTTGGAGGAGACCTCATCGCAGTTTTGAGTGTATATGAACCTCAGACAGGATGTTCAGAGGAAGAGAAGAACCAAGCTTGGGAGATCTTAGATGGAGTCACAATGGAAATACCAGACAACCAAACGATGATAATTGGTGAAGATTTAAATGGACATATTGGTTGAGGAGAAGTGGCGAGAGGAGAGTATATGGTGGATGGAGTTACGGTAAAAGAAATATAGAAGGGGATAAAATTGTAGAACATGCAGTAGCCATCGACTTAACAATTACCAATACCATCTTAAATCGAAGAAGTAAACAACTTATAACTTATAAAAGCGAAGACCAAAAAAGTCAGTTAGATTACGTATTGTACAGAAGGAAATACTTAAAGGGAATAACGAACACCAAAGTCATATACAGTGAATGCGTATCAGCACAATCCAACTCGTAGTGGCTAATTATGAGACGGTTATGGGAAAAAGACGTAAATGTATTTATATAAAGAGAACAAAGAATAAAGTGGTGGACTAGAAGAAAACTAAAAAAGAAAACTGGAAGAAGAAGGGCTGTGAGAAGATTTTAAGGAAAAAGTGTTAGTGGACCTGAGATTACCGGGGGACGTACTGGCGTGGTGGAGTATCAATAGCAGTGTTATAAAGAAAGCTGGTGAAGACGTAATAGGTGCAACGTCAGGAAAGCGACCGCCAGAAGATAAGGAGGCATGATGGTAGAATGAGAACGTACAAAAAGAGGTAAAAGTGAAGAAAGATGCTAAGAAACAATGGGATTTCACAGGAAGACAGGAAGAAAGGAAAACCTGCAAAGAAGATGGCAAAACGAGCTGTGGCATAAGCGAAGACTGAGGCAGTGAAGGAGGCATATGAAGAGCTGAAGAGAAACCAGGATGACAGACAACTCATAAGAATTGTAAAATACAGAGCTAAAGCATCCAAGGACATAACATCGACATGAAACACATGAAGGATGAGTCAGGTGTAGTGCTACACGATCAAGAGAAAAAACTGGGAAGATGGCTGGAGAACTTTGAAAGACGATTGAATAAAGACAATCTGAGAGAAAAGTACGAGGATAGAGGGGAAAACAAAGGAGTGACCCTAGCATTAAGTAGGAAAGAAGTAGAATATGCGCTAAAGAAAATGAAAAATTGGAAGGCAATAGTTCCAGACCAAATCCCAACAGAGACCTGTAGAAGCCTGGTAGACCAGGGTAATGATATCTCTCGAATTTAATGAAGAAGATTTAAAACGGAGAAACAATGCCACATGCGGGGAGAGGTAGTATTATTGTCCCTATATACAAAGGGCAAGGTGATATCCAAAATTGTGGCAATTAGAGGTATAAAGGTGATGTCTCACACAATGAAGACATGGCAAAGGTTCATTGAGACAAATTTGCGTCGAGAAACTAAAGTAGGGGAAGAACAGTTTGGATTTATGCCAGGAAGAGGAACAACTGTCGAAATATTTGCACTAAGGCAACTGATTGGCAATAGATATTGAGTTGTATGAGAAGCAAAGGTGTACCAGAAAAGTATGTGAGACTGGTGAAAGAAATGTGCGAATGTGTGATGACACCAGTTAAGAGCAGTATGAGTACAACAACGGAAATCCCAGTGAGAGTAGGGCTCTGCTCTCAGCCCATATCTCTCTGCCCTGGTAATGGATATGCTAGTCAAGAATGTGAGGAAAGCAGCGCCATGGAGTATGATGTTCGCCCACGACGTGATACTCCCACTAGTGAACTGACTCGAGAGAAACTTCAAGAGAGACTCGAAGAGTGAAGAAAGCCCTAGAAAAAAGGGGAATGAGGATCAGGAGGGTGAAAACTGAATATATCTGTATGAAGGAAGCTCGTGATCTATGATTAACCTGCAGGAAGAAGAACTGCCACCGACCAAAAAGTTTAAATATCTGGGGTCATATATTCAAAGTGATGGAGGGCTGGAGTCTGAAAGGCAACACAAGGTAAATAGCGGATGGATGAACTGGAAGAAATTGAGTGGGGTACTGTGTGACAAGAACATCAGCTGCAGGAGGAAAGGAAAGCTCTGAAAATCTGTGGTGAGGCCTGCTATACTCTATAGTGCGGAAACTTGGCCGATTTCAAAAGCGCAGGAGAGAAAGATGGAAGTGGCAGAAATGAGAATATTGAGGAGGATGAGCGGGTTAACAAGAAAGGATAGAATAAGAAATGATCACATCAGAGGAACCGTGAAAGCGGGACCTATAGGAAAGAAGGTTAAAGAAAGCAGGCTAAGGTGGTTGGGACATGTGCAGAGAAGAGAGGAGGACTACGTGGGAAAAAGAGTTGAAAAGCTCAAGGTCAAGGAAGAGAGGAATACCAAAAATGAGATGGAAAGACAAGGTAGCAGGGGATTTGAGAGGAAAAGGTTGGAAGAGTTAGTACGCATTGGATAGACATTTATGGAGAAGAAGAATCCAACAAAGCAACGCCGACCATGCGTTATATAGGAAAGGCAGAGAAAAGGAAGAAGATCTTATTTTCAATACAAATAATGTAATAATGAAAAATAAGGATTCAAATCAAAAAGATAAATAAAAGATATAAGGAAAAAGAATTCTACTTTGAAGTCGCTCAAGTGGCTTGAAAATGAACTTCACCTACGATACTCGAGTTTTTAATACAGTGATAATTATCGGTTTATGATAACTATAATAAGATACATATGTTTAAGAGTTTATTTTATCCGACTTTATAAAAAAAAACCGCATCAATTATCGTATAGCTTCTTGTTGTGTACTGCCCTGGATGATTATTCATACTCATACGTTTTTTTTAAACCAGACTAGCCCTAATTATTTAACTTTTTTTATGTTTTGTATAGTAAGAATAAGTTGTTTTTTTCGAAAAAATTTAATTTTTATTATAAGACTAAAATAAGAGTCAATATTTTTATACTGTTCCAAATTATTAGACGATTATTATCTTGATAACTAACACAATAATATAATATCGCCATAACGTTTTATTTTACTTTTATTACTAAGCTCAACAAACCAACAGAAATAAAGAAACAAATAGCGATATGTTTGTTTCTTTATTTCTGTTGGCCTGGTGATCATAATTATACGTCGGTGTACATTCTGAGATCAAATTACTTACAAACTCCCTTCTAAATATTCCTTAATCATCGTGGCGTGTTAAAATAAAATAGAGTCTACAAAGGCCCCACCAGGAAATCCTCAAATTATCCCGTCCTCCCATTTTAATGCGTTTTTCATTACTTTTATCGCCGTAATTTCATTACGTCGTTAGGAATCAAAGTGTTGGATGCACAAAGATGAAGATCCTTTGATTATTATCAATAAAGTTTTAATTAAGGTGAGATGGTGATTTATATCTTCTTTCGGTCACCTATCATGGTTTGCACTCTTATATTCTCAATTTAATTGTGGATTGGGTTTGGTAATAGAAGTATCTAATGAAAATAAATAAGCAAGTTTTTATTTGGTGTGCTAATTATTTCTAGAATCTATAAAGCTATTTGAAATTTGAAAAAGATTACCCGTTATATGGTTTGTTTGGTAGACGTTAATCTGGAACAAGAATATTTATTATTTACTCCTTAACTTGCCGTATTTTATATATCTATTCATATACTTTATTTTGTATACATTCAATTTTAAATATATTTTGAAGTCGTGTGAATAACATGAGGTGATTATTTATGATTTGTGGCCTAATTGGTTCTACGTTTCAGTTCAACGTTTACTAAGTTTAAAATAATTTATGTACAAAATAAACAAACTGTAGCAATGAATAGGATGCTTGCGACAGTTATACGTGGTAATTCATATTTTAAATTTTTTTTATTGAGTACGCATAATCATAATCTGTTACACGGTTAACAAAAAATGATTTTTATGGCGAGCATAATCTTTCTTCTGTCCAGACTGACATCCATCGCACAATTGCACCAATGTACAATTCTCAGTTTATGACTTCAGTATAGGATGGTGGTGAAACTCAGAAGCGTTCCAGTAGATCCAGTGGCTTGAACTTTTTCATCCTCTTGGTTACCAGGTTCTTTTCCAATAAGCTTGAGGCCAGTTGGTTTGCGAGTCTCATTTCGTATGCAAATTAGCAAATTATTCGTTGCTAATGAGTTGCAAATCGTTGCAAATTATTCGTTGCAAGGTAGTTTTAGAATTTCTTCCTTAGTGGTGCGAATGTTGAGATTTCTGTGTATCACAGTATTAGAGATGTACCATGGGGCGGTCAATAAGAGTCTAAGAGTTTTAGACTGGAATCTTTGTATATATTCTGGTTCAAATTCCCCATGACTGTATACCATATGTCCACACAGGTTTTATAATGGATTTGTAGATAATAATTTTATTATGCAGAGTGAGTTTGGACCGCCTGCCAATGAGCCAGTACATTTTGCGGAGTTTAAGTTCTAGTTCTTTTCTTTTTATCTTGATGTGCTTGGACCATGTCAGCCTCCTGGATGCAATCCGAGGTACCTCACGTTGTCAACACTGGGCAAAGGCTGGCAGTATAAATTTACAGTTGGACAGTTCCCTCGTCTCATGGTGAATGTTGTTGTGCAATTGTTGTGTGAATGTTATTGTGTGCACAGACTTAGTATCACTTGCTTTTATTCGTCATTGATCGAGCCAATTTTCAATGTCATTGGGTCCCTTTTCGAGTATTTTCGAAGCTAGTATTGCCGTATCGTCCGCAAACGTTGCTACATTCGTGTTGTTTCTTATAGGCAGATCTGCTGTATACAGCGTATACAGTACAGAGCCAAGGACACTTCCGTGTGGTACCCCAGACTTGATGGGATAGAGCATGGATACTTCTAGACCATGCCTTACTTAAAATTGCCTATTGTCTAGGTATGATTTTAAAAGCAGATAGTATTGCGGAAGGTGCATTTTTATTTTGTGAAGTAGGCCGGTGTACCATATTTTACCAAACGCTTGTTGTATATCAAGGGATATAGCTGAGCAGCATTTTTTTAGTCAGGGGCATTAGAGATGACATTGAAAACTCTGTGAACTTTTTCTACTGTTGAGTGGCTATTTTATAAAGTTTTGATATGATAGGTAATAGGATAATAGGCCGATAAGATTTTATAATAATAATAATAATAATAAAATTTATTTGCTGCAGTATTGTTAGTAGTACACACAAATGATGAAACAGGACAAAACAGAAAAGTGTACAGATTAGTGAGTGATTACAAAAATACAAACATACATATTCCGCAAAGAGGGAGTGAAGTCAGCTGTACAGCTGTTTTTCATTCATACCCTTTAGTCTGCTATTAACTAAGTCTATTAACTAAGTAAATCTTCAATTCTTTTTTAAAATTAATAACTTAAACCTAGAAATGTTCTTAAACCTAGGTTGTAAGTGATTATATGCTGTGCATTTATACGTGAATGAATTCTTAAAATTTTCCCTGTAATGCTTGGGAATTTCTATCTGATCTGTATGTCTCGTCTGCAAATTATGTATAAAATGGCGAAATCTGATTTTATTATGCAGGTAGGCCGGTGAAAGATAGTGTAAGATCTTATGCACATCTGAAAATATTGCAAACTGTATTCTACTACTTATATTTAACCATTCAGACTTAGCTGCATACGGGGATACATGTTCCCTTCTATCGAGGTTGTAACAATATCTAATACAACAGTTTTGTAACTTTTGTAACTTATACACATCTCCTTTATTTATACAAGATCCATATGCTGAGAAGCAGTAATTGATTAATGATAAGACTAGTGCTTTACATAACTTAAGTTTCAAGGCTGTTGGTAGAAGATTTTTATGCGGGTAGATACATCTTAGACTAAAGTAACATTTTTGACATATTAGTGATACATGTTTGGAAAAAGACAGCTCGGTATCCATTGTTACACCTAAGTTCTTAACTGATTGTTTTACTTCTAATTTATTACCACTAATGTTAATGTTTTTTTACAGTTACCATTATTTCTTCACAGGTTTTCTTGGGTCCACATAATAGTACCGCTGACTTAGCTGCATTTAGTCGTAGTCGCTGATTTTGGCACCATAGTGAAAGAGAACTTAAATTAGCGTTTAACAACTGCACTTGGGTTTCAACATTATTTTTATCCACTGGCACATATAGTTGTGTGTCGTCAGCATAGCAGTGCGTGGCGACATTCGTGAGGCACGTTGATATGTCACTGGTATAAATTAGAAACAAGATGGGTCCTAGTATGGAGCCCTGAGGCACATCATTTATTAATTCACGAAAGTTAGAGACACATGTACCTTGATCACTGTTTATTTGCACTCTTTGCTGTCGTCCGGTTATGTAGCTGTTACATCCAGTTGGTGGCATTGGTGGATAAGCCGAAGTAACCCAACTTTGAGGCCAGTATGCGATGGCTAATGGTGTCAAACGCCCTGGATAGGTCGAGCAGAACTAAAATGGTTCCCTGACCGTTGTCATGGTGTGTCAGGATGTCGACTGTTACATTCCATATTGCTGTCGAGGTACTGTGGTTTGTTCTAAACCCTGATTGAAATTCGGGTAATATGTTTTCTTTGTTCAAATACTCCACAATTTGTTTACAAATAACTTTCTCTAAGATTTTTGATAGCAAGCATATTGGTCTGGGGTCCTTGATGTCGTTAGGGCTAGGGACTTTTGGCAGAGGAATTACGCTGCCTTTTTTCCATAGCTCCGGGAATGTGCACTGGTCAATGGAAGAGTTGATGATGTCTACCAATACATCCATTATATGTTCTGAGATCATATTGATCATCGCAACTGAGATGTTATCAGGGCCTACCGCATTCGTTTTGAAAGCTTTTAAAGCGTTTTCTACTGTGTCCCGAGGCACGTGTGTAAATAATTTTATTTCGCTGGGGGGTTTTGCGGTTTTAGAATCATGATGATCTGGGCTACTTTCCATTGATCCGGAATTTTTGATGTGCGAATAACTGCGTTGAGTAGCATGGTCAGAAATACAATACCTTTTCTTGGTAGTTCTTTAACCCTTTCGTCCCTGAATTTAAGAAATTTATTTTTAATCGAAAATTATAAATATTTGTTACAATTATGTGTCACCTAATTATTATTTAAATATTATTTAACTAAAAACAAATAATTTTTATGTGGTGTTGGGCGGAGTGTACCATAACAACTGTTTACCAACAGGGTTTTACTGTGGTACAAAGATACCATCAGGAATTATACCAAATAGAAGAATACCAAATTCGGCGTGTGGCAATTACTCATTAGCAATACTTTTTAGTATATTAACATTACACACTTAGCAATCCTGTAGAACTACATCTGAAAGTCTACATTCGTTGCCCACGTTGAAGTTTACCTTCAATTGTAAGTACATTTTTGCGGTTTGCAATGCAACTACCTAAAGCAGCATAATTTAGCGTAAATAAATTTTTTACCTTTGTAAAAATCTATCGATGCACAGTACTATATCCTTGGATTTTATATTTTGACATATAAGACACTTGCCTGAAACTTAAATGTACGATTTGGTACATTTCTCGTTGCCAATAAATGATAAGTTGAACTTTTTTGTTGTTTGAGTTGAAGGTATTTTAAAAAGTTGATGGTACATATATGTACCGTTCGGGACGAAAGGGTTAAGTATTCTGCCTGTTATTAGGTCATAGCCAGGTGATTTTTTGCACTTTTGCACGTTTTTCATAATTGTTATATGAACTTCTTTCGGAGATAAGTGTCTTGTGGAAAAATTCATTGACAAGGGGCTTGTATGGAAATTGAGGACAGGATCGTCGCCTAAGTTCGATGGTAGAGGGGTGAACACTTCAGCGAGATGATAAATTTAGTTCGTCCGCGGAGTTGAACAGCTTTTCAACGACTGTCATTGCAGCAACGGGAGTGTAGGATGCTTGTAAGTTATGATTGACCATAATCCATAAATCATAAATTGCTGCAGATTTACTCAATAAAAGACGGGCAGCACGAGAATTACCTCGATCAGAAAGAACAAACAGTTGGAGAATATATAACCGTTTCAATGGCATAGTAGCAATGAACATATAAAAGTGGCGTGGCGCCCATATATCTATATGTGGCGCAGCCATATAGTTGCAACGAAATGTCGCGGAGAATAACAGCAAAACCAATGCAGCCATATATTTCCATCTCGTCGGTTGGATGCCATTCTTTTGTTTTTTCCTGAGAATGAGCGGCATTCCATTCCGCCGTTACATCCGTCTCTTTCCGGTTCGCCTCTCGCACTATTATATCTACAACGTCCGGAGAGTTTATTCGTCGGAAAATGTGAGTTGGATTTGGTAGAAATTTACCAGCAGGCCCGATGGGTCTGGAGCTGGTAAACCGATTCCCATGACATGCCTTCAGACTCACCAAACAAGCAATGACGAACATCACTAGCAACTGGCACAGCAGCTGCTGGCTCAACAGCAGACTCAGAATCTGCTACAGTTTCAGACAATTCAATATTCTCTTAGACCTCCAATTCAAGTTCAATACCAGATGCATCTTTCACATCGAGAACATAATCAACATCATTGTCTTACAATTAGTCCCTAGCATATATCCTCTTCCTCACTATCCGACATAAAATAGTCAGCCAATATAGCGTCCTGTTCTCGAATTTGTACGCGATTACGACGCAGATGTCTAATGAAGAAACAATGAAACTACCGTTTATTTTGAGATTTCTCATCATGAATTTAATTTTATAATTCAAATAGAATAAATGTTATTTTTGTATAAGTTTTATTTATTTTTACATTTATTATTGAATACAATACCTTTTTTAATGGAATATTTTTCTAGTCATGGTGGCATGAACTGTTTCTATAATTAATTTATAGTTTTTGTTAAATACGTTATTGTTTTTATTAACTTGTATATTGTTACACAATATTATGTATGAAATTTATTTTTTTATTTCCTTTTTATCTCTGTATAAAATTTTATTTTGTTTGAAAACGTACAATATTTTCTCGCATATTATTCAGGCCAGCCATTGTGTACATTAACAAAATTAAAAACTTCTCTTTTGAGGATTTCTATTTTGAATTTTCTGTCTGCCTGTTAATGGAAAATTAAAAATAACAAAACTAAGGGGAATGCCAGTATATTAATAACAATAAATAAAATTATATTCTTCGTATTTATTATAAGCCTTACTCATAATTACGTAAAAATGTCGGAGGTTTACATTGAATTCCAGATCAGAAACCTACCAACAAGATAGTTTTCTTTGGCATATGATTGTTAATATAAAATGTTAATAATAATTATTATTCTGAAATTTATTAATAATAAATTTCAGAATAATTGTGTTTTCTCACAACTCATTAGCAGTACACAATACCATACAAGGAAATCAACTCAAATTAATGACTGAAATCAATCAATGAGTCGACTGTCAGTCTTCAAGGCGTGTGGACGTGCGTGTTATCGTGGTGTAAAAATACACTTAAATCAAAACTCTTTCAATGTTAAACATTGCGTAGTTACTTAAACTGTTAAACAATGCCTCAACTTAGGTCTCAGATTACTACGGAGATACCTTCAACAGGGTGCGGTAAGAAGGATGCGGAAATATTATCGTATCTAACTAGTTCTGGGTTTAAAAACGTGTTAGCTGGCATTATTAAACAAAAAGTTGAATCACTTGCCGCTCTGTTTGAAGAAAAAGTTACACAACTTAACAATAAAATACAACTTTTAACGGAACAGAATAAAAAACTGCTGCATCTCATACCGCCACTCGTCAATAATGAATCGACAGAATGTTCACAAAAATCAGTTACTCTCAAGGACACGGATAGTGGGAGCAACTCAGGTACGAAACCTGACATCCAAAAAACTAAACGGAATGCTGTTAGACAGCCGAATTGAGAAAAAATAGTGTGATAGAATCCGACACAGATAAAAATGAAGAAATATGGAAAGTGCAAAAAAATAAAAACAAAAGATATAGGAAACCCGAAACCATTATTGGAATATCGGAAACCAGCCAGATTAAAGCTGCAAATAAATATGCCCATTTGCACATTTATAAACTTGAACCTAGTTTAAATGAAATAGACATAATAAACCACCTACAGGGAAAAGGTATCAAAGAAGTATCGTGTGAGAAGCTTGCATCCAAGTATCCAAAGGAGTACTCCTCCTTTAAAATAACAGCCCTATTCGAACTTCTAAATACGCTTAATTCACCTGAAACTTGGCCAAAATATACCTACATCAAGCGTTTTCTTCTAAGCGGGATATCCAGTACAAACGAGTACAAACCAATATTTGTGTGTATAGCATAGACATGGCTGAGTGAGGATTTGGTCAATCAAATTCACATAGAAGACTATAGTTTAATAAGCTCATTTTGCTGCAGAAACACTAGTGGTGGTGGGGTTGCGATTTGGGCAAAACATGGTTTTGACGGGTTTAATGAAAAAAGGAATTTAAATTGTGTAGAGAAAGAAATAGAAATATGTGCAGTGGAATGGAATAGAAATAATCATAAGACATTCATTATAGTGGTATATCGTCCACCGTGCGGTTGTTACACGTCGTTCATGACTATAATGGAAAAAACACTAGACAGTATAATTAATAAATACAATGAAGTCATAATAACTAGTGATTTCAATATACATTTCCAGGGGTCATCAAAAGAAAAATACAACATTGAAAATCTAATGCGGTCATATGGATTAATTGGACAAATAAAAGAATATACAAGAACTACAATCAAATCACAAAGTATTATAGATAACATCTTCGCACGGTCAAACTACCTATCAGACATTACAGTAAAGGATACAATATGCTCAGATCACAAGCTAATACTCGTTGGCAACGCAAATCATCAAAATAAAGGTTACAGTCAAGAAGTGAAGCTCAGAAGAAATTTTTGTACAAAGAACAAAGAAAGGTTCCAAATGAGTCTCAGTGAAGAATCGTGGGAAAGCTGTTACGCCACAGAAGACTGCTATGAGAAAGCCTCAGAATTTTTTCAAATTTTACAGTTTCATTTCTTTTAATGTTTTCCTCTGAAAAAGATAACACCCTCCCCTAGAACCCGGGTAACAGGCGAAGTAAGAACTTCCAGGAGAAAATTAAAAAATTTGTTTGTTCTAAACAAAAAAAACCCTATATTAAAACAACAATATTTAATGGACAAGATCAAACATCGGATACTCATAGTTGAAACTAAAAGAAAATTCTATAATAATAAAATAATTAAAGCCTCCAATAAACAGAGAGCGTTATGGCAAACTATTAATGATATATCCAACAAATCCAATGACTATAGATTTATAAGAATCAAAGAAAATAATAGGACCATAACTAATTTGGAAGAAAAAACTAGAAGAGTCAATATATTTTTCAAAAATGCTCTAGAAAAAATAGCAAACAATATTAAGCATACTAACATAACGAATGATCACTCCTCTCACAACAACAAAAGCATCTTTCTAGCAGAGTTCTCAAAAAAAGAAATTACTGGCACGATTCTTAAATTAAAAAATAAAACAAGTTCCGGACCAGGTGACCTTCTATGCAATATTTTCAAAGAGTTTTATAAAGAACAAATAGATCCAATAGCTGATATTGTACACTCTTCCTTTGAGATCGAAGTTTTCCCGACTATCCTTAAAACATCTAAGATAATTCCCCTGCATAAAAAGGAGACATAACGGAATTGAACAACTACAGACCAGTAGCCATGGTGTCGGTGCTATAAAAAATCATTGAGTACTGCATGGAATGCAGAATTATTCCATTTATAAGAAAACACAATATAATTCCAGTGCAGCAACATGGCTTCTGTAAGTCAAGATCAAACACGACCGCTATTGAACAATGTTACAATATGATTATAAATGAGGTGGATGATGGGAAATGTTCAATAGGCATTTTCTGTGATCTGTCGAAGGCCTTCGACTGTGTACCTCATTTAAGTTTGATTGATAAACTTTATACATACGAATTCAGGGGGAAAACGGGTGAATGGTTCAAATCCTACCTACTGAACCGAAATCAATATGTAAAGATTGGGAATAGTACCTTACCTACGATACCAACATGTGTAGGTGTTCCACAAGGAAAAGTGCTAACTCCAATCCTATTTTCAATTTTTACTGCAGATATGGTACAGTACATTGGAGCTGATACATGCACTTATATGCCGATGATACCAGCGTTATTGTTCGCGGAAATACCATAGAAGATTTAACAAGAATGGCTAAAGCAGTACTAAGCAAAATGGAGATATGGTTTGCTGCCAATAATGTACACCTAAATACTGACAAGACAAAATATATAATCTTTAAAACTAATAGAAAGAGAGGACTAAATGAAGACTTAAATCTACAATTATATAACAGTGTGCTACAAAGAAATACTAGTATAAAATTTCTAGGAATTTTTCTAGAGGAGAATCTACAATGGAAGAAAACAGCAGATGCCATCATACATAAAATAAACACTAAAGTTTATATATTAAGGAACCTTCGGGAAATGTTAGACAACTTAATGCTACTGAATATATATTATGCTGAAATTAAATCAGTGCTTACATATGGTTTACTATTCTGTGGACATACGACGCACCTACAACGTGTTCTCATAGCACAGAAGCGAGTTACCAGGGTCTTTGCAAGAACTATGATAACTCAATCATGCAGGCCTCATTTTAAAAACTATAATATACTTACAGGACCCTGTATATATATATATATATATATATATATATATATATATATATATATATATATATAAGTTATAACATGCATATGACTGGCGTCCCATGCATACACAAATAAACATCGATTTAATAAAAACTTCGATATACACAACATAAATAGAAGAAATGCCTCAAACTACTGGATTAACCAAGGAGTAACATATCACTGTGCAGTGGAGCACCAAATAGATTTGGAATACAAATTTATAACAATCTGCCCAACTTCATCAAAGCAGCCAAAACTTTTAACTCTTTTAGAAAAATGACTAAGGAATTTTTAAGTGAGAAGTGTTATTACTCCATAGACGGGTTCTTGAAAGTGAAAATTGATATGACTAGTAATAATTAATTAACCAATATTTTCAAATTATGTGTGTTTTGATTTCAACTAATTTTTGATTCGTTTCTTTTCTTTTTTTTTTTTTAAACAATTTTTTTGCTTTGGGCCATTTTTCGTACTTCTTATATATATATATATATATATATATATATATATATATATATATATATATATATATATGTGTGTGTGTGTGTGTGTGTGTGTTGTATTGTTTTTTCGGGGATTCCGCGTTGATGCTGAGGGTTGGCTCTGAAAAGAACCGGATTCTCGACGTTTCGGCGAACTAACATTCGCCATTCTCAAGAGATATATGCGTCCGTGCGGGTCAACCGTTAGACGCATACTAGTATACTAGTATGCTAGTATGTACTACTAGCATACTAGTTAGTATGCGTCTAACGGTTGACCCGCACGGACGCATATATCTCTTGAGAATGGCGAATGTTAGTTCGCCAAAACGTCGAGAATCCGGTTCTTTTCAGAGCCAACCCTCAGCATCAACGCGGAATCCCCGAGAAAACAATACAACACAGGTATCTATCCGCAAAAACCTCAAATATATATATATATATATATATATATATATATATTGTTTTCTTTTCTCTTGACGTATCTTATAGAAATATGTATGTACATGTACGTCCTAATGAATATCACCTTTTGATCCTTGTGATCCATGAGGATCACATTTACGACCAAAATTGAGGCCCAGTTAGAAGAATTTCCCTTAGCTTGAAAAATTACTAAGTTACTAAGTAATTTCTAAGTATATCTATTTTATGCCATTTGCCCTTTTTAAAAAATGCAATATGACGGGTTTAAAATGGCCGTTTAATTTTCAAGAAAACTCAAACTAATTTATTAATCTGTTCTGTACAAAAACTTGTATGACCAAGAAATTCTTGTACAACCTTAAAACATGTATTCGAATCCAATATGGCGGCTCCAAAACTCAAAAATAGCAAAAAACAGCGCTTTCCTTATGTTGTTTCATTATTTTCCAGGATAAATCACCAAATTTTGATCAAGGACATCATCTACTACTCTACTTACGTACTTTACATATCCACAAAATATATGTCCGTGAGCCAAATTTGGCATATAAATAGATTTATCCCGGAAAATAATGACACAACATAAGGAAAACGCCTTTTTTTTCTATTTTTGAGTATTGGAACCGCCATATGGGATTCGATTTTTTTTAATAATTTATTGAAGCAGATACATTATTATATATGTTTTAAGGTAGTAAAAGAATTTTTTGGTCATACAAGTTTTTGTACAGAACAGATTAATAAATTAGTTTGAGTTTTCTTGAAAATTAAACGGCCATTTTAAGGCCGCCATGTAGGATTTTTTAAAAAGGACACATGGCATTATAAAATAGATATATTGAAGTAATTTTTCCAGCTAAGGCAAATTTCTTAACTGGGCCTCAATTTTGGTCGTAAAGCTGATCCGGTTGACGCGGAATGCCCCATATATGGTATCACATTATAATGCTATTAATATATAATTCTAGAACATAACTTAATTTAAGGGAAAAACATTTTATTTGTTCATTACTACTTTTTGGCAAGAAATTTTATGTTTTATTACTTGTGTGGTATTATATTACAATTAACGGAATGAAAACAATCATAAAGGATACCAACGAATCAGATGATATAGACCTATGTCCAAGAATCTTATGTCCATCTATATTAAATTTATTTCTTCAGTTTTCCAATAACTTAAAATATTCCATAAATTTCAAAATTGTAATGGTTCGTTCCAACGGTGTAGTTCTTTTTATGACAATATTTTTTTACAAAATATTTTAAACAATAAATCTCTGAGAACTCTGCCTGAATCAATTAGATATGTGTATTTATTACAATTTAAAAGAAATATGCCTTCACCATATATTACCTTGACATAGTTTTATTCCGAAACAAATTTAGTATCGAGCCAAATTGCTTCTTCTGTTTGTGTAGTCTTTCTATTTAGTATAGTTACGCTACTTTGCCCCTACAATTTAAGCAGTTTTTAATGAAATTTATAAAAGCTGTAAATTTACCTACAAATTTCATGTGAGATTTGTTTTGGTAGTCATAAAAAGACTCATTAATTGTTATACAGCTCCTGAAAGGCTGAATATATTTTTATATTCAGGTTGTGTTCCGTTTGTTTAAATTTTGTAAGATTATCTATAACGTAGGATGGTTTGGCTCTAACGTAGAATTGGTGAAATTCTATCGATGATATTTTTGTTGCCGTAGTATTAAAGCACAACGTATGCATAGTCGACGATCGTCAGTGCTCTTCTAGTATTTTCCCAATGTTTTGACATGTCTTTATTCATTGCAATCTTTGGATTTCCAGTTGTATTTTGGCCCAGTTAGACCACTTCAAAGTTTTGCTAACTATTGATTGCATTATTGGGTAGCAATGGGGGTTCAAATTTTTAAACATAAATTAATCTACAAGCACATACGATGAATACGTTGTAATGTGAATATTAAAATTGTTATATAAAAAGAGACTGATTCAAATGTTAATGAAGGATTCGTTGAATGTTTATATTCATCATTAACAATTGAATCAGTCTCATTTAATTTAACCATTTTAATACATGAAAAACACAACTTTAAAAATACCCATTCAATCTCGTTAAGTTTGGTTCTTGAGCAAAAAACGTTAGGATTTGACACTGGCTATTTTTTAGCAACTGGTGAACCAATGTAATTTTTTTTTTCTTACAAATATTGAAAATAATATAAGTTAAGTTGCTTCAGTTATTTGTGTCTGTTTAATTAATTATGATAATCCTTTGAACTAGGCCTAATTAAGAATAATACCTTAGTTAATCTCATTAACGAGCAAAGCGACCTAATATTTTCCCTACCTTTAAATCTCCCCCAATCTCCTGCACATAAGTCCTCAACTACGGACAGAAACCACCCCTCCCCACCAACACTATAGCTATAGATTAAAACTCTGCAATTTGTAATTCACTTGAAAATTATATTCAACCGTCGAAACTTGAGTCCTGAAAAATTTATAAATTTATGTAACTGTGCATAATATGTTATATAATATTTTTACATACCGATTATAAATGTGGTTAAAACATAATCAGGAACGCAGATCAGAACAATATTACAAACTGGAGAGAAAAGACAAGAGTAAAAAAGTCTGGAAGAAACATATAATGGTTGGCCCATGGCTTGGTGCCATGGGCCAACTGGGCCTACAGTGCTGAGATGTATATGTATAAAACATAGTGAATTTTTCAATTCAACGTAAATATGAATTAGCACGTAGTAACAGTCGCTAATTATATATAATTATCCTATTCATATTAATTAGATTTTAATAACTAAGACCTACCCAAATGAAAATTAAAAAATTGTATTACATATCAATGTTTTTGGTAAATGTGAGAGAAAAGAGAAAATTTAATAGACGTTTGGTCTAACGTTATTAGCAACTGTAATTCGCACACTAAATAAATAAACTGAATTGGAGCATAGAGTTCGTACAAATGCTAACTAGGTTAATGTGGCCACGGTAAAAGCATTTTTCCACACCGAATGTAGATATAATTGACATTTATTGCTTTTTATCTAGAAATGAAACTAAACATAGAAACAGATTTTACGAAAACTCAAATAATTGAAATACATAAGGATTTTCATTCTATTAGATCTAGATTAACACATACATTATATCCACTTGTCTCGTATTTTCTATTTGTTTTTTCCTAAATTATGAGCTTAATCTTATTTGCATAGTTCTGTCTTATCAATATGGTACGGTCTTTTCGCTGAAGTCTCATCTATCTAGTTTTGTCTGTCTGATCTTGCTTATCTACTCTTGCCCATTTAGCCTTGTCGGTCTAGTCTTGTTTGTCTTGTCTTGTCTGAATAGTCTTGTCTGAATAGTCTTGTCTGTCTAGTCTTGCCGATCTAGTCTTGTCTGTCTCCCCACTGCGGAAGAATTGCCGGCAGCAGGCATGAAAATAAGGCACGGTAGAGTTGCAGGACAAGATGTAGTTCTACCTGAGATTATGAAGATACCTGCTGAGAAGAAATCTATATTTTTTCCAGACACCATGAAATTTTGGAGACAGATGGAAGAGGGCAAAGTTAGTCCTTGTCAGAAAAAGGGATTTAGCATATGACCTTTGATGAGAGATGGTGACCCTAGATGCCTAGAGCGTATAGGCAAAGCTGTTTATTCGCTCTGAGTCCTAAAGCACTAGCGCCAAAGGTTACACTGCATGACCATTTACGTCATTATTTAGCATTTATTTATATAAATTGACATGTATTTTGCTAAACAAGTGTTTTATTATTTCATCAACGACCACAATTGTAAATTCGTCTCCAATATTAGTCTATAAAAATAGCAGGCAAAAACAAAAAATAATTTAATAAAATATACAATATATACACAAAACACTAAAATAAACTATTTCGCATACACTATCTCGCATTTCCGGCAGATTTCAGGGTGTCATAACCTTTGAACGGCTTACCACAGAGACTTCTAATCTTCACAAGAAAATGTTAGATATAGATACAGGTGGAGAGATAGTTGGCAATCTACCTATCAGGAAAGGATGCAGAGGAGGCTTTAGAATTAACAGATCGGCAGGTCATCAAGAAGTTGAAGAAGACGAAGGAATTTTCTAAGATTTCAATTTGTTCCGGATGATTGGCTTTGTTAGTTTATTATTGTAAAGTTGGTGGAGTATGTAAATACATCATACCACACACATATGTAATATTCCACGATTAATGTTATGTGAATGTTATGTGATAATTCAAAGTCACCCTTGCTTGTTTGCTTTACGCTTCGTTGGTTGGTTGAGAGTTGCAAATTGATACTATTTTTAAATATAGTACTCCGTGATTTCCAAACAATAATTAAACATCACATCATTAACATAGAAGCTGTGTTTTCATAGATGCATTAATTTCGTTTTTAACGTTTAAATCTAACGAAAACTACAAATAAGTACTAAATAAAAAGGTTTTTGGTTACCTTTTGAATTTAGGTATTTCTTTTCATTTCTATAAAGTTAATTAAGGTCGAAGGTGTTACATCAAATATATTTTACTGATAAAATAGAAACAAATTTGTGTGGTCGTAGATAAAGTAAAGTACATAATTAAAGTTGTAAGGCAATTACGTACTCGCGGAATTACGTTCCGTAACTGTTCCGCTCGTACGTAATATGCTTCTTTGAACACTGATTACGTAATACACTATTTCATAAACTAATAAAGTGCATTAATTGAGAATGGATTCAAGGCCAAAACATAGGGTATATCTTGCTTGTTTGTAACAGCGAAATAAACTATAAAATCTTTTTCAGCACTTTATTCCAGGTATCCAAAAAAATAACAAGAAAATTTTCCAAAGAACTCGCCAAAAAATTTTGTTCATTATTTCGGTCGAAAAGAATGTGCTTTTCCGTTTTTTTTCCAATTTTCTCAAGAACAGCAAACAGCAACGGAATCGTTTTCGTTACACAAAACTTACTTGACAAGGCGAACAATTCGATGTGTAAATTGTTCCGAAAGATTAAATTATTCATCGAGAAATATCAAACTGAAATTTTACGATTCTCGATTTGATAAGTCGATATCTCAGAATCAGCTGCAGATAATCAAAAACCGACTACGGCATCGTTTTCAGAAATTAATGTTCCAATTAATACACTCGGATTATCCGCGGGACATGCATTATTTTCCGAGAGTCGAGCGCCGAAATTTAATTACACTTTCCTGAATTTTAGTAGGCGATAGTCAACGAAAGGAGCAAATCAGCAGCAAAAATATTTTCAGAAACATTTTTAAATATTGCTGTAACTAAAAAATAACGATTTTGGCAAAATCGATTTTATCGCATTTCGTCGTTTCCCCGGTTGACTTCCCGTGTCCATGGTATTTTTTGATCAGTAGTTTCCTAGGGAATCTTATATACGTTTTCAGACTAATTTTAGAACTCTGTGAAGAAAGTAATAAAGAAGCAAACTCACAAAGCCAATCATCCGGAACAAATTGAAATCTTAGAAAATTCCTTCGTCTTCTTCAACTTCTTGATGACCTGCCGATCTGTTAATTCTAAAGCCTCCTCTGCATCCTTTCCTGATAGGTAGATTGCCAACTATCTCTCCACCTGTATCTATATCTAACATTTTCTTGTGAAGATTAGAAGTCTCTGTGGTAAGCCGTTCAAAGGTTATGACACCCTGAAATCTGCCGGAAATGCGAGATAGTGTATGCGAAATAGTTTATTTTAGTGTTTTGTGTATATATTGTATATTTTATTAAATTATTTTTTGTTTTTGCCTGCTATTTTTATAGACTAATATTGGAGACGAAGTTGTTTTTAGGCCACGGACGTCGCTAGGCGCGGTTATGCACGGAGCGAATTAGATATTAGCGTCAAATTACTGAAACAACTTCTGTTAATTAGATTAGAAGATGAGCCCGAGGCTGGAATCGGGTTATCTGACAAGCAATTTGGATTTAGGAAAGGAAGTTCAACCATTGACGCATAAAGATCCGTTCTAGAGATTGCAGAAAGAGCCAAATCAGGATCGCAGATAACTAGAAAAATGTGTGCTCTCTGTGTGAGGTGACGTGAGGAAGGCCTTAACCTAACCTAACCTAACAACGCGAACTGGAAAGATATAATGGAAAGATTTACAAATAGTGCTATATCTCTAAGCCTGCTTCGTATTATAGGAAGTTACTTTAGCAATCGTAGTTGTTGTTGCAAGGCGATGGAGAGATAGAATAGCTTGAAGCTTGTAGTGTTGCACCACAGAGATCCATACTAAAGCCTACCCTCTGGAACGTACTATTTGACGAAATTCTAACTATGAAACTACCAGTGGGGGCCGCAAAAAAGGGTTTCGCCCTGGTAGTTACGGCCAGAACCGAGTAAGGTCTTATACAAGCGCAAACCATGTAGTTGCTCAAATCGGCGCATGGATGAAATCTAGAAACCATAGTCTACGCAGAAAAAACAGAAGCGGTTCTGTTCTGTACAGGCCTGAGAAAATATGGACCAACAAATTTAAAATAATAGGCACCGATTACCTTGCTGCAACGATTGACAAAAGGCTATCGATTACTGCACACGTAACAGAAGGGGCGGCTAAAGAATTGGGGATTATAGCAGGGTTATAGCAACTAATGTCAGAGGTCGGGGGTCTCAAAAGTAGCACACGCAGAGTTCCGAGCTCTGTACTTCAGGCTACGATGCTGTATGGTATACTAATATTGGCAAAAGAACAGCAAACAAATTGCGATCTACAAAAACTAGCAACTATAAAATGAAAAATGGCTATATAGGATATATACTTGAGAATGGGGTGGACAGGACTCCTTAGCCGTAGTGAAAGCCACCTATCTAGGGGTCACAACCCCGAATAATAAGCCTCCCAAGCTAACAACTTGGGTAGTATCTTGGAGAGTGGCTCGCCACTGTCCCATTAAGAATATTCTTCAACTGAGCATGAAGGAAAATCTCGCTAAATGCACTACCCCAGGTGGCAACCAATCCACCGTCACCTATGGTGACGTTAGCGGACCTTCGGATTCTGGGGAGTCCGCACCAACATGCTTTAAGGATGAGTAGGATCATCCTGAAATCACCGGACGTAAACTCAGACCAAGACGACAAAGCTTCTTCGCAACATGTAATGCCAACTCTTTGCGAAAAGTGGGTGAACTGAAACTTTGACTGATTATCTAACACGACACAACATAATACTGACAGCAGTACAGGAAACCAGATTTACGGACGAACATGCCATCGACTCCCAAGGCTACAGAATCCTCAAAGGAAAAGGGGTCAGCGGGTAATGAAGAACGTACCCCACTTAGGTACAGGATTTATAATCAGTCACAGGATACTGGATTCAGGCACTGACTTTACCTCCCCGAGTAGTCGTGTATCCACCCTCTCTCTCAAATGCGCAACTAAGGACTACAGTATGGTCAATGTGCATGCCCCAATCAACCAGGACAACAGATGCAATCCAGACAGAACTGATGAATTCTGGGAAGTCTTAGAAGATATTATCTCTAAACTTCCAGAGAGGCACACCGTCATACTGCTTGGTGACTTCAATGCTCAATTGGGAAGAGAGAAAAAATACAGATACATAAGCGAACCAACCGCAATGGAGAACTATTGGTGGATCTGTGTAGGACTTTTGGGTTGATTGTGAAGTCTACAGCCTTCAAACACTTGCCAAGGAAGCAGAAGGCTTGGATTTCACCTAATACCCACCTGGGTGAATTTCAGATAGATCATGTGGCCATTTCACGCAAATCTCAAAAGGTAATACAAAACGTGAAAGTACTAAGAAGCGCCAATCTGGACTCAGACCACTACCTCTCTAACATCAAAATAAGACTCCAGCCTAGAAACACTAAATTACACAGAACCTCCGAAATAGTAAGATTTGACGTCAAGCGACTCAAAAACAGTCAAGAACTAAGTCAGAGACTGAACAACACTGACCTAAACAACTGGGACCAACAGAAGGACACTCTTGTCAAGGCGGCCAATGAACTCGCCCCTCTCGCTAGAAGAAAGAAGCATCCGTGGTGGACTGAAGACTGTGACAATGCAATAGCCCAAAGACAGATAGCCTGGTTGAAGTGGAATTCGAAAAAGACCAAGGAAAATTGGCATAAATTTTTGGAACAAAGAAAGGTTACAGCCAAGATAATTCGAGGAACAAAACGAACCTTCACACAAAACCAACTAACCCAAATCAAAGAGAGCTTTGCTAAGAACAATTCCAGAGGTTTCTTTGGAACCTTTAAGCAAGCACTCAGAAAATACGCTCCGCCAAGCCTCCACTTCAGAGACTCACAAGGCAAACTGGCTTATAACGACAAGGACAACTGCTACCTTTTGGCTCAGTACTTTAAAAATCTACTCAACTGTGACCCACCCAGCGAAGACTTTG
This sequence comes from Phosphuga atrata, assembly GCA_944588485.1. NCBI lineage: Eukaryota > Metazoa > Arthropoda > Insecta > Coleoptera > Silphidae > Phosphuga > Phosphuga atrata. The sequence goes on along the minus strand of OX155896.1, from coordinate 6,953,316 downwards.
ACTATAAACAAACCACACCAAACGCAGACTCCTTTCCCCCTTCATTAAGATTAAGGAAGAAGTTGGCCAGATCATTCAACTTCTTAAGAATAATAATGGGATACAGAGAAATTACCACCCGATTGGAAATCTGCTCTGATACATCCGCCTCACAAAAAGGGAGATTTTAGGGATCTAAACAACTACCGTGGAATTTCTCTCGTCCCGGTAACATACAAGATTCTCTCGAAGGCGTTACAAACAAGGGCAGAAAATCAATCGGATAGTCAACTGGGAGAATACCAGGGGGCTTCAGGAAGACCCGATCCTGTGTTGAACAGATCCTCAACCTTAAAACTGTACTTGCATACTCCAAGATGAGAAACCGCAAGGTGGTCGTCACCATTGTTGATTTTAGGAAGGCCTACGATTCCATCGATAGAGAAACGCTTAGCAAAGTACTCCAGGAACTAGCACTAGACTACAAAACCAGCAGACTAATCCTAGAAACTTTGACCAACACCCATTCCAAGGTTAAATTTAGAGGCGAGATTTCAGAAAGCTTCGAAATAACAACTGGAGTGGGACACGGAGATGGACTTCCCCACTTCTCTTCAACTGTGTCCTTGAAAAGGTTATGAGAGAATGGCGCAAGGAACTGAATAATTTAGGTGATCAGAGTGGTATGTATCTACCTGGGACGTAAGAACGATGGACTGGTTGTAGATTGCCTGGCCTTTGCAGATGACATGGCACTGTTTGCTGATTCTCTTGAGATGGCAACAATGCAGGTAAATTGCCTCAGAAAACATGCTGCCAAAGTGGGTCTTCAAGTGTCGCTGCAGAAAACAGAATTCTTCAACAACATTAGAGAAGCCAACAGAGAGATGTTGCTAGAACAGGGAAACATCAAGAGGACTGAGAAATTTAAGTATCTCGGCGAATGGATTGAACCCAACTTGTCAGAAAGAGCATCATTATCCAAGAGAGTCAGCAAGTTAGAACTAGCCTATCGGCTGACTAAGAACACTTACAATAAGAAATGCCTATCACGCAACTTGAAACTTAAGCACTACAAATCAGTCTTACTACCAGAAGCCCTATATGCCATGTAGTGTCTTTCCTTGAAGCGAAGAGGTCTTATAGAGAAATTGGAAATCAGAGAGAGGAGAATCCTCAAGAAGATTCTAGGCCAGGTAAAGGAAGATGGCGAATTCCGAAGACGGCATATCTCTGAGCTCTACGAACATATTGAGATGCTCTCTGACTGTGCAAGGAAAAGAAGGGTAGCTTTCTATAAGCCACATTGCAAGATTACCTCTAAACCGACTAACCAACCGTCTGTTCACCTTCTGGCAAAACAAGAAGCTTCGTACCACTTGGTTGACAGAGACCGAGAAGGATATTAAAGAACTGGGAATAACAGATCTCTAAAACAGACAGTTTGTGAGACGCACCCTAAAGGAAGTCCGTGGATTTCAGGAAAAACCTCGAAGAAAAGGTACCCCCTGGACAGAAGAGAGAAAGGAGTTACACCGGCAGAATATGCGACAATACTGGGAAAAGATCAGAGCCCAACAGTTGAACTAGCGTGGTCCAAAGTTGGCCTATTCGAAAGAAGAAGAGGAAAAATGGCTATAGTAGTAAAGAACGATATCGGGGCTAGCTGCTCTGATCATTCCAGGAATTCTCACAATTGACCTACTCGCAGAAGAGCGAAGCAATACCATATATCCGGCTGCAATAGAATATCAAAAATGTTTGCATTGGTCAGAGGGGAACATTGGCAAAGAAGGTGGGGGACAGTTGGGTATTCCCAACATAAATCATCATCCTTCTACAGGCGGTAAAGTCCATTCCAGGCAAGTGGCCCTCCAGGAAACGCGACTACTATGCCTTACTTCACCGGGGTCTCTCTAGGGGCTCCTTCTCGTCATTTTCTCTGTTGCTTATTATTCTCTCATAAGTTCTCATCTGACCCAAGCACTTTCTCGCCACGGTTATTTCAGAGATTATTTACACATCATAGGCCGAACTTCAGATGGCTGATGAGTGAGGTACTGCGGAGAGAGGGACAGTGTTTGCGACGCTGTCATTGGCTGCTGGAGATGGCAAACCGAAAGGGAATTAGCGTCAGCAAAGAGTCCTGTAAAAGAGTCCCTGTAGAAGCAAAGCAGAGTAGTCAGATGCGTTTCCTGGTGGGCCACTTGTCTGGAAAGGACTGTACCGCCAGCTTCGCTACCAAAAAAAGTCAAATCAAATCAAAATGTTTTCTACCAATGAGATAAAAATATCTATAGAGTATGCCAAAGGGAGAAATAATTACAAAAAATTAAACGAGATAATTATCGAAAATAATTATACAAAAGTAAATTCTTCGATGTTGTAGATGATTTTCGTGAGGAGCAATTCATTCATTTTATATCGAAATGTCTTATAGGATCGTCCTTCTGCTAATCTGGCTGGTAGTCGATTATAAATAATAACCCCATGATTGATAGGACCTTTAGAACAAATCGTTAGATTTGTGTTGGGCCTGTATAAGAGATGTTTTCCTCTTTTGTTATGATTATGTATGTCTAAGCTTTTTTGGAAATTGTGTTTGAAATTATGGATGTAGCATGTGATTCCCAGTATGTAGAGGCTCCTAACTATTAATATGCCTAATTCCTTGAAATGTGGTCTACAACAGGTAGTTATACTGAGTCCTTTTATGGTTCTGATAATTGTTTCTTGCGGCAATAATATTGTATCTACCTGCGAGGCGCATACTCATGGAACTCTACCATATCTATCTAAAGATGCCACTGTGTTGGTGAAAATATAGTCATAAATAAACAATCACATGAAACAAATCACAAAATTAGTTTTATTCAAATAAATTAACTGTACCATATGTCAATAAAGGTTGGAATTCTGCAAAATAATAAGTGAGCTGGTCTTCTTTCTGTAGAAATTGTCAAAGGTATCTTATTTGAACACTTTCTTGTACAGTTTTTTGCAGATTAATTGAATGGTGACATACCACTGCAAATTTTCTTCTAGATGAATTCCAAGAAATATGCCACCTTGACTCTCTTGATGGAGTCGTTATGTATTTTCAGTGGAAGGTCAATCGCGCGGGAACAGCGTGCAGTCTGGAATATGATGTATTCAGTTTTCTCTCTGTTAAGACAAAGACCGTTTGCAGAGACCATTTGTTAATTTTATCCAAGAAGCATATTGACTCTTAGTGGATTATCAGTCCTAGAATCTTGCGCGATGATGAAGCTGTCATCGTCTGCATACAATCTACAGTGTTGATCGAAGATCGAGAACACTGCCCTGAGGGACTTCCATATTTGTGAACTGTGATACTGGATTGGCCGGTTACAGTTCCAGATTTGACTTGAACAAACTGTTGTTGATTTTCAAGAAAAGATTTGAGCCATCTGACGGGTTTTCCTCTTATCCCATAATTGATGACCTTGTCCAGAATAAGGCTGCGAGACACACAGTCGAACGCCTTCGATAGGTCGCAGTAAATCCCTATCGGACTGTTTCCCTTATCTACCTCAGTGATTATGGTGTTTGTTTGAGAAATAACACTTTAAAATAATGGACTGTATATATTTAGGGATTCAGAACAAAGTTGGTAATAATAAAACTATATTTCATGACAATACAAAAACTTAGCTTTAATTGAACATAAAATGTGTTTAACAATAATATGAGAATAATAATAAGTCTTTACATAAATGAGTTAAATCGTTGAGCTTTGAAACCAATGAGTGGCCAGTCGATTCTTTTAATCGCACCGGTCTTACCGACACAAGGACGCGTGAAGCAGTTTAGCAAAGGGTTGTAAGGCCACCACCATTGCAACGGGTTGTAAGACCTACGCCATTCTTCACGCGACCACGTGGTGATAATTCCGATCTCCGGTCACGAGTCATACAAGATCTCGTGACCCATAGAGAAGGGGCGAATGAGTTAAACGACATTAAGGTTTGCGACGGGTTGTAAAGCCACTGCCAATGAGACCGATGACCTGAGACTGACATGAGTAAATATTTCTGGAGAGCCGAACTTGAGAGCGTCGAAGTGAACTCGTTGACGATCGAACTAAGAGAGACCGATATCTTCCGCAGACCGGGGTTGAGATGTACATTCGCGCTAGGGTCTATTTCTTGCTGGAGCAGTTAAGACGCTAAGAATTACAGATTCAGCTACCCATTTTCCAACATTGTTATAGAATCCTAGAGTTGCAGTAGTGGCGGATTTTACTTTGCAGAACCCATACTGTTGGGACGAGATGGTATGTATCAGCAAAAGGCATAAGTCTGTTACGCATGTAATATTCTAGGATCTTTCGTAAAACTGATATTAAATCTATGGCGCGGTAGTAAAATGGTTGTTTTTTGTCTCCCTTTTGTGAACAGAAGGAATAGTAGACGTTTTCAAGATAACTGGAAATATTTCCATAGCGAAGGATGCGTTTACTATATTTGTTATTGGATCTGCTTGGCCATGTCGGAATTCCTTTATGATGATGGCTGGAAGTGATTCGGGTCCACTGGTTTACGTGTTTTTAGGACACTCAATAATTTGTAGTATCGAGAATTCGTCCAAGAACATCGTATTGGGATTGAAACCAATGTGATCGTTGGAGATTTTTATTGTTACGATGTTTTGGCTGATCGATCGAGCAGAATGAAAAAAGTCGCTGAAGATGGTCGCTATGTGCTTGAGATCATTAACGAGCTTGGAGTTTTCCCAGTTCCAAGTAAGCCGCCAACTCAATATGAACATCTCTATCAACAAAACCAAATGTATGACAATCGCGAAAGATCCGTTAAGATGTAAGCTCGTAGTGGAGCACAATCCCATAGAACAGTTGATGCAATTCAGATACCTGGGCATATACATATCAAACACCCATTACCCATTTAAAAACCTGAGGAGCCAGATTAACATAGCATCCGCACTATCAGGATGCCTACGAGATATAGTCTGGGCAAACCCGTACATGCGCAAATATAGCAAAATTAGAATCTAAAAGACTTGTATCAGATCGATCACGGCGTACGGTACAGAAGCCGGCGAAGACACCAACAAGACGAAAAAATGCTAAAGGTTGCCGACATGAAAACACTGAGAACAATACTTGGGAAAACAAGGAGAGGCAAAGTAAGAAATACAGATATCAAAGAACAATGAGGGAACAACGACATAGGGAAGAGAACGTAAGAGGAGTGGAACAACTATGTAAGACGGATGGACGAGAACAGACTTCCGAAAATGGTCCAAGAAAACAACCCGCCCGGCTCATGACCTCCCGGGAAACCACCTAAAAGATGGATAGATAGTTGGCAATCTACCTCTAAGGAAAAGATGTAGAGGAGGCTCCAGAATTAACAGATCGACAGATCTCCAAGAAGTAGAAGAAGAAGAAGGAATTTTCTCAGATTTCAATTTATTCCGGATGATTGGTTTTGTTAATTTGCTCCTTTATCACTTTTCAAAAAGCTTTTTGTTTATCCGGTGCCTCGCTTATTCTTCGTCGATAGAAATTTTCTCTAGAAGACTGGATTAACTTGGTATGCTCCATTTTTGATACAAGTATCTTTTATCTAATGCTGGAAATTGTTTCTTGAGGATAAACGCATTAGTTTAGAGGAAACGAAATTTTTACCTCCTTGGTAATCCAAGATTTTAGATTGGCATTCATTTTCTTTAAGGGAAAGCAGGAAAAGAAGTAGTGTTGCAGGATCTTGATGAAAGTATATATGAAGTGATGATATGTAGATATTGTCTTCCCGTTACAATCTGTTTTTTTTTTTATCACAGCCCAAGATTCATTCTGAAGATATTCAGCAAAACGTTTCTTGTTCTGAGTAGATATGTTTCTGGTGATGAAGTATTCTTTACTCTCAGACCTTCGGGCTGCTGCTTAATCTTATTAACTCTCCGTCGGGCACACCTATGGGCGAACCGAAATCAGGCGCACCCAGCCTGAGAAACCACCCACATATTTTTGCCTCCACCTTCCACTATATTAATTCTAATACAGAATACTTTTCGGTTTTTTTTTACTAGGATCTATTTACATTAGAACACAACCAACCAAAATAAAAAAAAAATTAGGAAATAAAATGTTTTAAATAGGTATACAAAATAATCAAAATAAACAAGTTTTCACAAACAGTTTTTAAAATGAAGTTACAGGTAAAAGTACAAATAAAAAATACAAATGGAAGTTATAGAGAAGGTAGGTAGTCTCTACTGACTGGAGGCGTAGCTAGATACGGACGCTGAGACTCCAAAATCAGCAGTCGAAAGACAAGTTTGGTACAGCGCGTTTACGTGGGTTAAACAGATCGGTTGATGACAAACAAAACACTCGTAATTGGTCATCCTCCTAAAATCTGTCACAAACATTCACATTTTCGCCTTTTGGAAACGAGAAGCACATTTTTTGACTCTTCTGGTACATAGGAAACCAAAGTGTTTCCGTTTTTGAAGCCAAACACGCTGCTGTACTGACCCCTCCCTTTCACATTGACGAAACTGGATGGTAACTGCCGTTAATTTTTTTTTATAGTTCCAACATATGACTTATTACTCATATCTTTTTTGCTTTCAAATAGTTAACGAGTTCTATATCCGTAAACCAATTGTCAACGTTATGTTATGTTCCGCCCTGTCCCATAAAGTGGCTCCGCCATTCTTTTCACCACGTCACTTGGGTTTGTTGCTAATACAAAATGGTCCTTCCGGCTGACGTCCTGCGTCAATTTCCATATTGTAGACGTATATCATACGGGCATTAGTTAAAGCAAACGTCTTGATCCCATATATGTTGGGTTTCGAGGGTATATACTGCCGGAATGCACATCTTCCACGGAACCCTGGCAGCATCTTGTCAATAGTAACATTTTCTCCAGGATGTAATTCTTTGGACAGTTCTGAACCAACCGATCAACGGTTCTTGCAATCAAACAAGTTCTTGAATTGTGGCAAGCCGATCATATTCTTTCTGTTGAGCTCGGGTCGTTAGATCATCAAAACGAAAACAGCTTCTGATGAACTTGAAACGCTTGATGTTTATTACAAGACCAAATTTCTCAATGCCATCCCCTTCACTCCCCCAGAGCTCCACTCTGACTAAAAAATCAAACTCTGACCATTCCCTCGGTACGCTCCAGCCAGATATAGCAAACCAATAAAAGCTTTGATTTCGATTAGGTCTGTTTCCTTGGCATCTCTTTCTTTTACAAATTTGTCTTTGATTGAGTTTATATATTGGTTGGTATATTTGACAATTAATTTCAAAATGTCTGAATCGAACAGCGATTCCCAACAATGCAATATCGTAATCGCATTTTTTGCCTCACCTTTGACACCAGGAAGATGTGTAATTTATATTGTAGCTTCTTGCCCTTCGAAAAGCCGAAGGTGGCTTCTTAGCCCACTTAGTTGTATTATCTTTCCCAATAGAAAACTCCTCTTTACCATCTTCTTCAGATGCTCCCTCATCTTCCTGTTCTGTTGACGTGTCCTCCTCACGTTCCTCTACACCAGCTTCAGAAGCGATGTCGCTCTCAATGCCCAAGTCTTCTTCTTACGCTGGATCTTCTGAAGCATCATCGTCTAGCAGAAGCTTCAGAATATCGTCAAGATCATCATTGGGTTGGGAATATTTTCAGAATATTTTCTTGCCATTTCGGCAGAAAAATCTTTTTATAAAATGCCTGAAAAAAGGAAAACTGAAATTAGAATTCAATCGGGCGCACTCTGCCTAAAAGGCCAAGGTCCAGTACAGCACTTATTTCTCAAGATACTGACAAATTTCATACACAACAGGCATATTTGAGTATAATAAACAATTGCAAATAAATATATTTTGAAAAATCTCACCTTCAAAATGATGATTAAATCGGGCGCAAGCGGCCTGTGAAGCCAGGTAAGTTGCACGCGAGCTGTGCAAAGGCCGACGACTGACTGAGGCGGGCGTAGTGTGAGGTCCCTAAACCTAGGCGAATACACTGAGTGAAAAGGCGGTGGGCCGACTTTGAGAAGTGGAGAGGGAAAGAATGTCTTATGTTTGCCTCTGAGGCCAGCTTCGCCCGACGGAGGGTTAAACGATGATCAGATAACGGAATATCTTCCGTTATATCTATCTATTTTATCTTTTTGTCTTAATATCTATCTAATTATATCTATCTATCTATCTATTAGTCTAATAATATTCTAATAATATCTATCTATTAGTCTTATTTATCTATTTTGGTGTGTCAATTTGTGTCTATATAATTTTGTCTATCTACTCTTGCCTGTTTACTATCGCCTCATTACATTTGTCTATCTAGCCTTTCTCGAGCCCCATATGTTTAGTCTAGTCTTGTTTGTTTAGTTTTGTATATCATGACTTATTGTTTGTGTTATCCTGACGTGACGTCTTATCTAACTGGTATCTATGATACTTAATGTTCCAGTTGAAGTTATAGTCAACATAAGACTTGTTAAAAAACAATTTATACTTTCTGTTTATTATTATCTGATGATTAAATTTATTCTTTGTTGTGGTAGTTTTATCTTCAGATAATATGGGAGAAACAAATATTTGGGCTTAAAATATGTAAGAAATTAGATTAGTGCTAAGGGTATTTTCATCTTGACGTTAGAGTCATTGTTTGTTTCAGTTTGGAGATTTAAACAAGGGACTCGTCCCCGAGCCGAGAAGTTTTATACGAGATCGCGGTTATATCCGGCTACATCTATTTGCTCTACTTCGCGAACTTGTTTCATTCAATTTCATTTTTAGATTATTGCATGCGAGTCCAGAAACTTTTATACTTATAACTTTCGAATCACTATATTCCACCCGCCAAAAAATGGGAAATAACAATTAAATTATCATATTTACACTATCAACTTTAATGAAACAATTTCGAGTAAACAAATTACGAAAAAAGTTTTGTTTAGTTTCTTAAACTTAAAAATTGCATAGAGACCGGAATTTTAAAATAGGCTAAATATTATTATTTCACGAAAACTTGACAAACAAAACATTTGTAATTTTGTTGGATGTGTGTGTTATTTTAAATTCACATTTTCTGTTCAAACAGAATAAATAATGATCTGATAATGAACAGCGCATTTTATTGCAATCCATGTTATATAGTTAGTAAAGTGTTTGCAAATAAATAACTAAATTAATGGATCAACAAAGAATATTATTGAGCATTTATCAGTAATTATAGACACTTCATTCGCATGTACTACACTATGTAAATTATTTATTACCAATTAAATGGGTTTGTTGTCTCCATAACTTAATTTTATTATTATTGTTTACTGCAATACAGCAATATTTTATGTATTCACAATATTACAATACGATAATCACGATATTCTTCTAACATGAGTCAACATGCAAAAGTATAATTGACGATTAGGTTAAAATTGGTAAGGCAAGACTAATAAATTCCTAGAGATAATTCTTAAGGCCGGTCCAGATGCTCCGTTTTGCACAACCTTTTGTCTGCGCAGTCTTAAGACGGAATGAAAACGTTGCAATTTGTAGAGCGTCCACACGGCGCAGATATATCTGTATATTTCGCACAGTTTTAGTGACATCGTGATGGAGGAAGTACTACTCTGGTCAATGTTGGCATGCTGTCTTGTTAAGAAAAATAAAAGATTTGAACATCGCAGAAGTATCCGCCGTTCAAAGTGGTGGCGGGAATGACTTCTAAAAAGGCAGCACTTTACGTGATGAAACTAATGATTGGCGGAACTACTTGAGAATGAACATAGACATGTATACTTATTTATTGGAATTACTGACACCGCTTCATCAACTGCAGACTCTTCATTTTCAGCCATGGCATTCCTAGACTGCCTTGGTGTCTCCTGATCATTTAGGAAACATAATAAATCAAAATACAACAGACACGACATGTAGATTTCGTCTTCTCTAGCCCTAAAACGATTCGATTTACTAACTTAACTTAACTTTTGCCAATTCTTTACGGTAGACACTTCTCAAAGATTTATTTTTTTACAATTGTTCCTGTTTGCGGTTGCATCAATTTCTTTGAATGTTTCAATTAAACTATCATAAGCCTGCCCATTTTTATCCCTGTCACTATACTCCTTGGATTTGATACGCCAAATGCATGGGAAACTTTCGTATAATGCAATAAATTCTGTCCTGAGAACATTGCCGAACGTCAATCAATCAGTTGTGCCAAACGGAGGGTCTGGACCGGCCTTTAGATCGTCAAAGAAACAAGTACTTATGGCGATAGACCTAAACGCCAAGTCGTACCAGTCCTGGTCAATCATCAAAAACAAAAGAGGAGAATTGCTGGCCGAGCTAATAGATGCTAACAATTTAATACTCCTAAACCTAGGACAAAACTCCGATTTTTACATATTGTATACCAAAACAGCAGAATTTTACACAGAAAAAGCTTATATAAATTAGTATGTACTCTAGTTTACAATAAGTCAGGAAACTAAATAAATTTCAACCATCTAAAAACATCTTGTTGTAATAAACAAAAGGTAACCAAGAACCGAGAGGTATGTTTACTCAACACTGGATATCAAAAACGCCTTCAACTCAGCACCCTGGAAAGCAATAATTGACGCACTGTAGGAAAAAATATCATCGAAAGATTTGTGGTGAAGGAGATGTCAGCAAAAATAACCAATTGTGTTGAAGTTAATTCACGATAAAATTTTGAGATTAAAACTGGAAAAATGTGCGAGGATAGTAGCATGCGCGGACAATATCATCGCTAAAATACAAAGCAAATGGCTAAAAAAGATAAAATTTGTTCCAATGTAGATACCGGGTTATTAACCCTTCAAACAATGCGACCCAGTGGCCCATTGTATTTTTCCCACATTTGTCTCTTATTGGCTCAGAAACCTAGATATTTTTATAAATGTGCGCTAGTTAATTACACATTTGTCTTCTGGTACAAATGCGGCCGACACTCGGGATAGAACTCTTTACCTCCAGATTTGTTAGCTTCATGATCATACTTCAAGATTTCATGTTCATACCTATAGATTCAAGATCATATTTCACAGTGTGATGGCTAAGATAAGAATGGCTATAAGAATAACTATTGCTATAAAAAATGGCTATGATTGGCTGTCCTAGCTGTCCCTCCCATAAAACTACTTGTGTCCGAACTCTGCAAACTGCACGAGAAAGGGACGACTAACAGAAAGAAGCTAGGAAATATGGCTTCGCGGCAGGACTCATAGGAGATATATGAATATTGGACTATAACCTGTATAATAAACGTCATAGTATGGAGCGAGAGAACATGGGGTGACGTACACCACTACATAACCTACAGCTCTAGGCAATGACAGCAATATTTATTTGTTGTATGCAACGTAAGCAATGACAGCGTATTTATTCGTTACATATTCGGTGCATTCGCGTTGGACGCTTACACGCTTTGAGCGCACATAAAGGTCGTTTTCCGCGTTGGACTTGATGCTGTGGGCGTAAAAAATCACGCTCGTTGCTGACTTCGGGAGGTAGATTTCGCGCTCACAGACGCTCACGCTACAGAGGTTGGGCAGCAAATGTAGGAGCGCCAAACTTCACTATTTATCAAAACGAATATCATGTGACCGTAAGCTATCCAAACATTTATATTCATAATCAACACAAGGCACGGAAACTGATGAAGCTCTGGATTTTACATTTTACATCCTGGGATTTTTTTTATTTATATTGGCCGCTCCATTCTGGAGCTCTTTGATCCTTTTGTTGCAGTGGATCAGTCCGCGTATTATATTTTCCATTCATTCAGCTTCTTGTGTGTTTTTGTTTTTTCTACTATTTTCTTCCATTCCTTCCTGTCATTTACCTTCTTCTTCCATTCTGTGACTTCCATTCTTCGCATATCTTCGTGTATGTCACTATTTCTTCCTCTTCTAGGATACTTTTTATCTCTTCGTTTTTTAGTGGTCTGTGTTTTTGCCTTTGTGTTTTCTTTGGGCCCAGTGTTCTTTTTACAAATCTTCTTTCCAGTATTCTCATTCTTTCTTCACCTCTCTTGGTCAGGCTCATTGTCTCTGCTGCATATGTTATTACTGCTCTAATGCTGGTTTTGTAGATTTTATTTTCGTGCTTGTGCTGAGGTTTTTGTCCTTAAGTAGCTTGTGGTATTTCCAGCAAGCCATTTTTCCTGACTTTATTCTTTCGCCAATCCCAATACTACTGTCGTTGCTCCCGTTTACTGTGACTCCTAGATATTTGTAGCTGTTACCCGTTGGAATGTGTACTGTGCTATTTGTATCTGTGTCTGTTGGTCCTGTTCGTGCTTACGTGAAATATGCATGTACTTTCAATCAATCCTCTTATGCGTGCCTCTTTGATGATTGTTACTATAGTTTTGCCTAGGTTCTTTTTGCTTGTTGCTTTAAGTGCAAGGTCATCTGCGTAACCAATTATTTGTGTTTCGTTTTGCATTAATGATTTGTTGTTTCCCAGTTTACTTATTATGCCTTCTAGCGGGATGTAAAAAAGGTCTGTTGATAGTTCGTCCACCTTACTCCTTTTTCTTTACTCCTTATTTGCTCACCTTAATCCTAAAATTATTAAAACATTTATTGAAATATAATTAATGTAATCTATAAATTTAAAATATAAGATAAAGATCAATGAGTTTGGAATATGAAATGTTATACTTCTTTCAATGGCTTTAACTTTCAATTCATCAAATACTCCGTCTAGGACTACCTAGGACTACGTAGACTATTTAGGACTACCTATTCCTAAAAAGACTCAAAAATTGTTATAGAGCTCCGGAAAGGCTGAATATATTTATATTTTCAGGTTGTGTTCTGTATGTCTTAATTTTCAAATTTTTTCACGATTGTCGATTTTTAATAATTAATGAACGTCTTTTTAATATTATCTAACGACTTTAATAATAAATTATCTTACATAGCAGGTACCAATTCCATTTACAAAACAAAACAAAACCTTTTATATTAATTTGGAAACAAAAATGGCAATCATCAGCTTAGAATTTTCTCGCAAAGTTTCTTATCTTTTCTGTTTGAAGAAACCGGAATTTCTTGTTTGTAATTCTAAATTCTTTAATGTTAAAATAGTTTCCAAATTGTTTTAGTCATCAAGCGACCGAATAAATATTTAAATTATTTAAATCGTAGTAATAAAGATGAAATAGGAAGTTAAATTTGTCGAAAATATTATGTTTATATTTTTAAAACTCTTGTACATATCATGTATACATAGCATCTATCTAAACTATTTATGAATTTATAAGAAAAAATTATTCAAAACATATATTGCAATCTATTTAATTTATCTTTTAACTTGGAAAACTCTTAACTGCATTTGCAATTTATTTTGTCTTTTACAAAATGTCACCTCGCAGTTTTGGAAACTTGGCATGTTTTACACACAGCTATAAGATGTTTTCTGAAAAGTGAAGAAATATTTACTAATTTTCTAAGGAACGTTGACGGAACTGGGGCAAAAATAAATGTAAATCCAGTAAGGAGAGAATATAATACCGAGCAGACAGTAAGTCACACACATAAATCGCAGACCGTTTTTGAAGGCCCACGGGATATCTTACTTTTTTCCGTCTTTAGTCACAATACGTGTAAACCCTGAGAGCACCAGAAAGAATTCCATTTACAAACACTAAACGTATATGAAACATAGTTAAGTTAAAAGTATATTTAGATTTAGAGACTTTTTTATTCTGTCCCGACTTTTTCGTTTAAGTTTTTTCCGTCTCTGCAATAGATGTGCACAATATTTATATATTTGGTTCCGGCGCACTAGAGCCTATCGTGGAAGCTCCGATTTATTGCTGTTATTATTTTTACTTGCAAAATAAATTTTATTTTTATCAGATCTGTTAATTAGATTTTTTGTTTTTACGCACACCCTTTTAACTTATATGAAATAATGATAATAAAAATGTATAAAATATAATATCATAGCAAAAATACTTCTTAGTCGATAACCTTTTGATTGTGTTTTTAAAATATCATTCCCACTGTAATCTAGTAGTTTATGATATAAATTTATAAAGAATGGTTTATGTGCATGTAAAAGCACAAGCCGAAGGCGAGTGCATTAATAGAAATCAGTACACTAAAGCCTTTCACACACGTGTATCAGGCATTTTCTAGTCTACTAAGCCTCTTAAAATGCTGTTGAGTCTGCAAAAATTAATTGTTTTTTTTGGCGATATTATTGAAAAATTGTATATGTTTTATATTTTTTTAATATTATTATTTTTATTATTGTTCGTTTGTCCTCCTTCAGAGTGTATTGTATTTTAAGAGATAAGAGTCGAGTCAGGTGATCGCAGACGAGACTTCGGTTTTTTCGGTTATCAAGACGTACTTTTACAAGGTTTTTAAAAGATCTGTTAATATATGTGTTGTTAAGCCAATATACTTATTTTGTATACCTCTCCACTGAACATCCACTTGACCACCTCATTATATATTAATATATGAGATTACTATATGAGATTCATAAAAGCAGCTATCGAATCACCGAAAAAGACTATCCCGAGAGGATACCGTAGAGACTATCGGATCTTCCAGGAAAGCGGAGATAGGGAGATATCCGACAACTTACTAGACAACGTGGATGCTGCTCGGCGCGAGAAATAGTCAGACACAGAATCCAGCCTCGATTACAAGAGATTTAGCAGAAGAGCTTGGTTACTGAGAAAACTTGGTGACGGACACAAAACGACAAACATTGCCAAGCACAAACCTACCACAAAACAAAATAGCGGCACACATCCTGTTCACATCTAGATCATTAAGGAAGAAAACCCATGCAACCCAAATCAAACGAGAACGTACGGAATTAAAAACTAGAGAACTGTATTTTCCAGCCCAGTTACCATTGATGAAATAGCGAAAGCTCTGGAAAACGTAAGTGCTGGGAAAACCCCAGGACCCGGTACACCAGTATGAAGTTAGCTTTAAGATAGAAATCTATCGGGAATATTTGTTGTAAACCAGCCTTATTTTTTTTTGTTTGGTTGGTATTACATCTGTTAAACATTTAATATACATCAAGTCATTGAACAAACATGATATTTTTTCAAAGTGTTAAGAATGTCGAATTTTGTACCACAAAGTGATGATTTGCGGAAAGCATTAATTTTTTGTTTTCATTTGATGAAAAGTACTGTAGCAACATCCAGAAAATGGTTTCAACGGTTCAGATATAATGATTGATGTGAGAAATTAAAAACGTGGAAGACAACCAAAAAAGTTTGAAGGCGCCGAATTAGAAACAATATTGGATGAAGACCTGGTGAAGCTGTTAATACTAATCTCTACAAACAACAAATGATAAATTTGAACCAAGCACTAATCGAAAAACGACTACAATGGGCCAGAAGACACTGCAAAGTAATTTTGTTACATGCCAATGCGCCTGCACACAAAGCAAAACCAATTCAGGATACAATCCAAGGCACCTGCTTTGGAGCTCCTACCCCACCCGCCGTTTTCACCAGACTTGGCCCCTTCCGACTACCCTTTGTTTTCATCGATGGAATAATCATTGGCTGAGCAACACTTCGATTCCTAGGAAGAAGTCGAAAATTGGGTGTCTGATTCGTTAAACAGACAGCTTTAACAGACGTACATTTCTATTGGCGTGGTATCCACAAATTGCACGAAAGATGGTCAAAATATGTAGAAAGCATTGGCCAATACTTTGAAAACAAAATTTTTGGACATTCGTGGGATACTAAACCGGTGGGCGTATAATGTCGAAGAACGCCTCAACACAAACAACAGAGAAGACATCGATCAAGTCAGGATGAACCCAAATCAAGACAGACGACGAATAGAAAAATACTAACCATCATAGATATAGAGAAAGCCTTTCAACGGTGCAACAATGGTATAGCCACACGCATCCAAGAACTTATAGCGGAAATTTGGCAACAAAAAACTATACCACAGCAGTTGCATACGGGCATACTTCCTATACATAAAAAGGGTGACCAACTAGACTGCAACAATTACAGAGGCATAACTCTCCTCTATACTGCCATACTATAAGTACTGTTCAATATCTTATTTGAGCTCATCCGGTCTTATGCAGAGAAGGAAATCGGCTACTATCAATGCGGCTTCTGTCAAAATAGGTCCACAAGAGACCAGATCTTTACACTACGGCAGATCCTAGAGAAGACCCAGGAATATAACGTTGGCACGCACGATCAATTTGTTGATTTCCGAAGCGCGTACGACACTGTCAATCGAAAGTAATGATTGAACTAGGCAT
This sequence comes from Phosphuga atrata, assembly GCA_944588485.1. Classification (NCBI taxonomy): domain Eukaryota; kingdom Metazoa; phylum Arthropoda; class Insecta; order Coleoptera; family Silphidae; genus Phosphuga; species Phosphuga atrata. The sequence goes on along the minus strand of OX155896.1, from coordinate 6,937,010 downwards.
ACTACAAGATATGGTACTTCTTACCAAGGTAACTCTTTCAAAAGTGAAAAGCAGAGTTAGGATCCAAAATAGTGTATCAAGATCTTTAACTATACACAGCGGATTATGGCAAAAACCGCCCTATCGTGCATCTTATTTAACATCGCCCTTGAAAAAGTAATCAGGGACTTTGGAGTAAGCAAAATAGGCACGATAATCAAGTCAGAGCAGCTACTAGAATACGCGGACGATATAGATACAATAACTAACTCGATAAATAAGATGATCCAAGCATTCACGGCCATTGAAGCAGCAAGAAAAAGCATGGGTCTAGTAGTAAACACAGATAAGACAAAATACGTGTTTGTTTCTACGCGGGACGCACAAGTATAAAACATAACCATTGGGACACATAGCATCGAAGGCGTATCGAAATTTATATACCTGGGCTCCCAAATTGCGAACACTAACAGCTGCAACAAAGAGATAAAAAGATTATACCTTGCAAGTAAAACTTATTATGGACTAATGCGACATCTAAAATGCCAGACTATATCCAGGAGAACCAAATCCCAAATTTATAGGAGCCTATTAAGACCTGTACTGATATACGCAGCCGAAACCTGGACTCTAACCAAGGAAGAAGAAAGACTTCTGGGATGTTTCGAAAGAAATATTTTAAGACACATTTATAAAGGCGTACAGGAAAACGGAGAATGGAGGCGGCGATACAACCATGAGCTGTACCACCTTTACTAACACCCCGATGTAGTTAGTACTATAAAAACACATAAAATTTATTCATCCAATATTCGGTTAGAAGTATACAAAACTCAACATACAATAAATGGATGAAGTTCTACAATAAATAGCTGGATAAATACAAAAATAAATTAATCAATCCAAAATTCGGTTACTTCGTACAAAATAAATTACTTCATGCAAAAAAGGTTAATTCATCCAAAATAAAATGTAATCATCCAATAATTGATTTTTTCTTACAAACTATGATTTTTCCTTACAATAATCGATTGAATCGTTCAACATATTCGAAATTCACCTAAAAAAGGTTTTTTATTTTACTTAATAAGTGCAAAATGCAAATTTACGAGTGTATTTAATAATCTTCACACTTTTATTATATGCATAAAAATACTGAAAGGAAAAAACTGTTCACCTTATTGATGAGTGGATTAGCTCGGAAATAAATTTTATTATTCTATCTGCTTATATATAGTATATATAGCGCTTCTGATATATAGTGTATCTATCATGTTCTTCTTCTTCTTATTGTAGCCCGTATTGTCGCATCTTCTGTCGGTGTAGCTTCTTTCCCTCTTGTTTCCAGAGGGTACCTTTCCTTCGGGTTTTTTTTCTGAAATCCACGGACTTCCTTCAGTGTTTTTCCTGATATCCACGGAATTCCTTCAGGATGCATCTCACAGAAGACTGTCTGTTTTGGAGATCTGTTATTCCCACTTCTTTAATATCCTTCTCGGTTTCTGTCAACCAAGTGGTACGAACCTTCTTGTTTTACCAGAATGTGAACAGACTGTTGGTTAGTCGGTTTGGAGTCAATCTTGCAACGTAGCCATAGAAAGCTACCCTTCTTTTCCTTGCACAGTCAGAGAGTCTCTCAATATGTTCGTAGACCTCAGAGTTATGTCGTCTTCGGAATTCCCCATCTTCCTTTACCGGGAATGCCTAGGATCTACCTGATGATTCTCCTCTCTCTGATTTCCAATTTCTCTATCAGACCTTTTCGGTTCAAGGAAAGACACTCCGTGGCATTCAGTGCTTCTGGTCGTAAGACTGATGTGTTTGCGCTCTCTCTTTCCTTACACGCCGCGTTAGTTAGCAATAAAATTTGAAGGAATCAAGTCCTTGTTGTAAAATTCGTTTATTGTGAAGATATAATTGTTTTTTGTATAAAAAAAATTGTTTGTAACGAGCAATCAAATTTTGGATGGATCAACCCTTTTCGTACAGTTAAACCTTTTTTTGGGTGAATTGAATTTATTTTGTACAAATCTATCAATTATTGTACTAAACCATTATTATTTGTAAGATTCAATCGATCATTGGGCGTTTATATTTTATTTTGGACGAAGTAACCTTTTTTTGGATGAAGTAATCGTTTTTTGTATGAATAAACCGAATTTTGTATTTTTCCAGATATTATTTGTAAAAAAGCATCTATTTATTGTACGCAAAAAATCCAAGCCCTATAAAAATAGCTAGATTAAGATGGATAAGACATATCGAGCGAATGAAGAATTCAGAGCCAGCAAAACTTATTACACGACAAAGACCAGGAGGAAAAAAGGCACGGGGCAGGCTAAAAACAAGATATCTGGACCAATTGCAGCAGAATCTAATAGCAATGAAGGTGACCGGATGGAAATCTATGGCCCGGAATAGATTGGAATGGAAAAAAATTCTAGAAGAGGCCATATATCCATATATGGGTTGTGGAGCCTAAGCTGATGATGAGTCTTATTGGGATTCCTGTTAGATTTATAAGTTTACATCAGTTCAAATCTAAGCAACTTTTTAACCCTTTTCTAGTTGATAGTGCCTTCCATTTCTTTGCATACCCATAGTTTCCTTGCATACATATAGTTTCTGTACCAGAAATTTGCTCTGAGTATTCACAATAGTTATTTTTTAGTAATTTATTTCTTTAATTTAAAGTTTTGATTTTTAATGTAAGTACAATTGTTAGTCAACTATTTATTGATTCTATTACTTAAATTATGGAATAATATTAGGAGACATATTAGCTGTGGTGTGGCTCAGATAGCTAAGCACTTGGCTCTGGAGTCAGACAATTGAGGTTCAAATTAGAAATGAGCATGGGACCAGTTTCTAATTCCAGATCCTATCTCATGGGACGGATCCCTGTCACTGTACCATCCCATCACATTTTTGTCCTACTGCCCCATCCCACAAACCTAAAATTTTCGTCCCATCCCGGTCGCGTAGCCCGTCCCATTCATCCCATTTTTCACATACAGCAGACTTTCTTTTCGGTTCAGACTTTCTTAAGAATAATTCGTTCAAATTGATTTTTTCAGTAATTACTTTAGCTGACAGTGACTAATCCTTTTTCGTCGTAAACGGATCGTAAGACGGACCTACATCGCTATCACAGAAATCTCCTAGGCTGGATATATTATGGAAAATGTGCGTATTGGCACGATAAGAAATTAATTATGCACGAACTAGATTTACTAGATTATCAAAACTTGTCCCACTCCGTTCCATAGAAATTTGTAGTCCCATCCCATCCCACGCAACGGTTATACCACTCATCCCATCCCATGCGACGATGGAATGGGATGGGATGGGTCGATGGGATCCCATGCTCATCTCAAGTTCAAATCCCACAAAGAACCATAGCAGCAAAAATTAAAACCTAATGGCTGCAACCCATCACACTCAATTCCCCAATCCGGCTTAGGCAACCGTGGGGTCTCAACTGCTCAAAACTTTTTTGGGAAATTTGTCGTTCGGATTTGACGTTAAAATGTAGGTCCCCCATATTCAAATCTTAGTGCTGAGGTTGGATATGTGGCAGAAAAAAGGGTTTATATCCCTTAATTACTGCTATGCTTGCCAGCTGCATTATATGAGTGGCAAACCATGGAAAGGTTAGAATAGAGGTTCTCAAACTTTTTGAAGTCGGGGAACACTAAACTAACATCTGGGGAACACTGATATATTTTTAAGTGAACATCTACAATCTACAATAAAATATACACGTTAAGACAAGGGGCGCGGGTAGCTAAACTTTTTGAAATCGAAAGAGTAATAGCTAACATTATATTGTTTGCAAAAAACTTTGTTATTATAGAGCAAACAAATATGGAATCGTGTTGCAGCATTTGATTGACAACCCCTGCTTCAAAGTGCTACTTTTAGAAAATAATATGAATGTAAATAAAATATGTACCCATATTGATTTATGCAAATGTATTTATTAAAAACACAATTCAAATTACTACGTTTAAAAAAAATCTTAAATTTAATGCGATATATGAGCTTGACGATCTTGACAGATCTCAGCGATATTGGGACGAATAAATGATAAAGCCACACGCATTTCTTCTTTTAAATTCACCAGTCTCTCGCGTTTTTTTTTGTCTTTATCTTTTTAATAACCATAGTCGAAAATCCTGCTTCACAGAGATATGAGGTGGAGCATAACAATAATATGTTAAGGGCTTTCTTGCTTATACTCGGGTATTCATTATAAACAGAGTTCCAAAAATTTTCAGGAGTGTTTTTATGGAACTCTAATTCTAATTCACGATCTGAAGAAAACGACGTCAGTTCTTCTTCTTCTTTTAAATTAAAACTAGAAAATTCGGAAAAACAAACGAGTTTCTTATCCAATCGTATTTTTCTGGGTTTAGCAATGGGAAATATTTTTTAACTTTTTCTTCTATTGTTGATAAATGTTCCATTATCGAAGAAACGATTGTCTCGTTGGTATTTTGCAAGATTTCTGTGTTACCCTCTCTTTTTCAAATAGTTTTTCCATAGTAAAATTTTTTCATTAAAGATAAAGTCGGTCGATTTAAGAATGTTTTCATCTTTTCCTTGCATACTGGCAGTATGAAAGTAAACAAAAATATCCAAATACGCCAGATTATTGCACCAAACATCATTTTTTAGATAATTTACAAAAGTTTTTCGATTTTTTGTTTCAAAACAAGTTCTGAATTTTTTAATATCAACACACGATTTAAAAGCTTTCCTCGCGACAACCATCTCATTTCGGTATGAAGAAGTAAACACTCATAATCTGATTCCATTGATGAACAAAGTTATTTGAAAATTGTTCTTTTCTATTTATTCGCTTTGTTTGCCTTACAAGTCTTTTAAAATATTCATTTTTTTTTTCTTAAAAGATTTTTATGTTCAGTTGTGAAATGACGCCTTAATGTAACGGGCGCCATCGCGCTATTGGCAAGTCATACGTCATACAAACGATTTCGTCATCCAAACGTCGTCAAATGTCGTCATTCAAACGATTGTCATTTCGACTTAATTGCACAATTTTTTCTTCATTCTCTTCAATTCTACTAGTTCTAACAGTAACATTGTCATTACCGTAATCAAGACAAGGTTTTTTTATGACGAAATTATCACTATAAGTTTAAAAATTGCCATATAAATCAATAAATAATGTGATTCAAAATTTACCTAAATTTATTTACCCAATTCAAAAATTCATATTGAGAGAATTCAAATTTGAACTGCATACATATGATGTCATATCAATATGAGTCATATTTAACACGCGAATCTAAATTAACCTAACCTAGCGAATTGTAGAAATGCATTAAGCAGAATTTTTATCATTGCAATAATATTTTTTAATATTGATTTTTTCACGGAATACTTAAAGGTGCATCGCTTTCGCAAAGATGCATCCGAACACTAGTGTTCCGCAGAACACGCTTTGAGAACCCCTGGCTTAGAAGCCAAAGTAAGAAAGATTTGTGGAACCTAGTTACCATACGAAACCTAGAGCTCTGTCCTATGATAGTCCTACGCCTCAGCATTTATTTGTTTGCATAAATCATTCATTTGCATAATTTATTCATTTGATCTCGCACGGTCTATAATCATAAAACAGTCTATTACTTTTATTAACATTCCGTTATTTATGCATTTCAATTTGATGTAGTCATGTTGGTAATAAAATATCCGGATGTAAATCGGATCAGCTCGACGTGACATATCGACGCACATTAAATATCAAGCCGTTTAACCCGTTGACAGATACATGTATGTAGAGCCATCACGCTCTACCCGACAAACTATTGATAATTACCCCAAATATGACGAGTGCCGGGTAGATATGTCGCCGACAGTTTTCTGCCGATGGTTCATGGTTTCCAACAATTGTCAAATATTCGTAATGCCTGATTAATTGCCTTGAATTCGATTTCCAAAAAATATTAAAACATATAGTACCTTATTTAAAAAAATTGAAATAAAACAAACTACTCATGTGCCTTGTGTGATGAGATCGTTTATTAATCACTGTAGTTTCACCAACAGAGTGGAATTTTCAGATCTACAAATGCCACTGTATTGCTGAAACTAGAAACATTAATTAACGATCTCAGGAAACCAGTCACATAAGCAGTTTTATGTCAAATATTTTTGTTAAAAATGTCGTTTCATATAGTTAAGGCTAAACATATCAATTCAATGTAAGTATGAATTACCACGTAGTAACAGTCACAACCATCCTATTCAATTAATTCTTCAAATACCTTATTATTTTTGATGCTGATATCTAACTTATAACTATGCAATATTTACTATTTCTTTTTAATATAATCTTTGAGTTATAAATACATATATGCCTGGGGTTATATACTAGCGAAAGCGGTAACAGACCTAATCAAAGAAAATTGCCGAACGAATGGAGAACCCGCATCATCTGTCCAATCCACAAAAAAGGAGACAAGCTAGAATGTCAAAATTATAGGGGAATATCCCTACTAAGCACAATATATAAAGTCTTCACAACCATCCTCCGAAACAAACTAGAACCATTAGCCGAAAACATCGTTGGCGAATACCAAGCGGGTTTTGGACAAGGAAGATCGACCACAGGCCAATTATGCGCAGTAAAACAAGTGGAGAAATGCTGGGAATATAACATTGATGTGTACCAACTCTACGTGTACTTCAGACAGGCATACGACAGCTTAGATAGAGAAAAGCTCTAGAGCATCATGCTAGATTTTAACATACCATGAAAATTAGTAAGGCTAACAAGACTAACAATGGAGAACTCTGAAAGCTGGGTGAAGATACAAGGAAACATAACAGGTCTAATTAAAATAAACCAAGGCCTCAAGCAGGGAGATGGATTCGCCGCAATGCTCTTTAATCTAGCATTAGAATATGCAGTAAGGAAAACCATGGTAGACACCAACGCGTCGCTGCTACACAAATCCACCCAACTCGCAGGATATGCAGATGATATAAACAAACTTGGAAGAAACCTTACATCGATGAAAAAAACCTACATACCACTAGAAGGCGCGGCTGTGAAAAGTGAATGAACATAAGACCAAAGTATTAATACAGACTGGAAGCAATAGGAGGAGAGGCCAGAACATGACAGTAGACGACCAGAACCTTGAGGTGGTCAATGACTTTACCTACCTAGGCTGTAACTTATCCAACAAACGGGACGAGATGAAGGGCGCATGCGGCTCCTTTACTTCTGTGGCTCAGTTGTGTGGACTTCAATTGGTCCATAACATGTATTTTAAGTTTACTGAAACGAACCAGACTTTCATTTATTAAAATAGAGATTCAAAAATAATAATAAATGCTATATGTTGAAATTACATGAAAGAAGTACTGGGATCGTTTTAAGATACAAATTTTCACATTCATTGCATTATGCATCAAGAGGTGCTGCTTTACGCTAACATATGAGCGTATAAAATACGCTCATATCAATTTGCGGCTTGAAATATTATTATGAGCAGATTTTTAACATAAATATTCTGAATATATAATGTGGGCTCAGCAGCTCTACGACGTTAGCCTTGAAAGTTGTTTAATCGTAAAAATCTCACTATTTGTAATTTTCTCATCATATTATTTGCCTTGATTATATTTTATTTTCGGTATTTGTTTTAAAATATGTAAAAATAAATGTATATATTAATTAAAAATTTCATTAGATATGCAAAATTTGGATAATACTAATGATCTACTACAGTGTTTATTCACCGCTATTCCGGGCATCATGCATCATGTGTCCTATGCTGGTCTGGCGGTCTTGAGCTTTTGCCCAGCTGTGCCGCCGTCTAGTGGCTTGTTTTTCGTTGTTTTTTTTTCCCTTTGTTTTGTCTGGTGCTTTCCTGTGAAAAAGAAAGATCAGTGATTACCTATTTTGTTGAGGTTTTGGATGTTTCCATTTGACGTTGATGTTGTAGTTTGCTGCGTTGTTTATTGTTGGGTTATTATGTGTTTTTATGCGTTCGCTAGTTTTTCTATGTGTTGCTTGATTGTCTCCATGTTTAGATCGCTGTGCAGCTGCTCATTGGTTATGTGCCATGGCGAATCTGTTATTTCTCTCCGAGTTTTGTTCTGGATGATTTGAAGTTTGTAGATTATTCGTTCTTTGGATTGTATCCAGCACGTCGATAAGTACGTCATTGTCGGCCGTATTATGGACTTGTAGATTTGTAGTTTGTTCCTTATGTTCAGCTTGCTTTTCCTGTTCAAGAGCGGGTAGAGGTAGCCTTTAATTTGTTTTGATTTTTTCGCTGTCTGATCGATGTGTACTGAAAATGTAAGTGCTTTATCTAGGATTACGCTTATCTAGGATATAATAAGCTTTATCTAGGATATTTAATTCGGTTTTGCCATTTTTTGTCCGTGTTGTTGATTTTCAAGCAGCTACTGGGTTCGTGCTTAATTTTATTTTTCGTGAAGATAATTGCCTGTTTTTTCTGCGTTTAGTTTAATCCTCCAGGTGTTACACGAGTCGTTAATCCTTTCCAGGTGATTTTGGAGCCGTTTTGTTATGGCCTCGGTCGAGTATCCTCTTGTGAAATTTGCCGTGTCGTCTGCATATAGCGCAATTTCTGTGTCGTTTAGTTTTGGGACGTCTGCGGTGTAGATGCTGTGAAGAAGGGGGCCCAGGACACATCCTTGTGGGACACCGGCTGTCACTATTCCGGGAGATGTGAGTCTGCATTTATACAACGCCGTCCCGGGTTATGTAGCCCGGATTTTTTATTTTACCAGCGTTGGATTACTAGATGAGTAACGAGCAGTCACTAAAATTAAAGGGGGAAAGAAATTGCGATTTTTTGTAAATATTTTTTTTCTTTTATATATTACGCAACGATTGAAAATCTACATTTGCTTTGCTAAAGAATTGGGTATTATTTAAAAATAATTTCACAGAACTGCCTCTCTTTCATTTCTACTTTTTACTTTTTCACACACAACTCGGACACTTTTCGTCGCACGGATGTGTTTCCAAAGCCGGTGTATCCGGAACGTCGCCATCCATCAGACTGTTACCTCACTTTTCGACATTTTTACTTAGAATTTTTGAGACATGGAAAAAACTCACATTTTCTTGCAAAAAAAATCTTCATTTTGGACGCCTAAATGACGCGATCCGGAAGCGCTATCGAAAATCACCGTGCATGGGGTCGCTCGTCTATTCTTTAGCTACAAGATTCTGATGCACAGAGTCGGAGAACGCGGATTTGCAGAAAAATGTGAATAACGTCGCCGGCAAAAGTCGCGCGACGAGAGTGGTGTAGGATGTCGCAAAGTTTCCTACCAGCATTTTTTTCGTTAATTTTCCCTCCATCATTTTCCCTAGGCATTTTTGCCGTTACCTCTGTAAAAGTGGTAATTTTTGTAATGCGAACTTTTGGGATCCGTGTGGTTATCCATTCGGGCTGAATCGCAAGGTCACGACAGAATCGAAAATCTCGATCAATTCTGAGACGACTGACCTGTGGCTTTTCCCGAATTTCAATTTGAAAAGCTCAAATTCTTCTTATAATGCCGCCGGAGGCGGCAGATCTTTGCTAGCTTAACCGCGCCTCTTCAATGCTTTAACTAGGAATATACGTCCGCACGTTGCAAAATTCCCAGGTTTTGTCCTCCGTCTTACCGCGCCCTCCGGAGGGTCAAAACCCCATCGAGAATCGAAGTTTTTGCGGAAAGCGCCAGACAGCAACGTAGGCGGCGGCGTAAAACGGAACTGTACATTTTTCTGGTGTAGAACCGAGGGCCCCGTCAAGCGGTGCTATTATCGCGTCTCAATTCCCTCTGGTTCGGACGCACCAAACCGAAACCTAAAATCACGATTTTTTTTACCTTCGAGGCGCATTTTGCGTTGGAGCTCGAAATTTTGCGGAAGCTTAAGCAGCCGTCGCGCCACGTGTTTAGAGTACTCGACTGTCTTCCTGCGCCTTCCCGTTCACCTGATGCAAGAGAAAATGCTTTTTTTTCCCATTTTGCAATCACTTCCACGCACGCCCTATACTTATTTAAAGAGCTCCAGGTCGCCAGTAGTGTTCTTTCTCTTCAGAACACTTGCCCGCAGCTACTGCGGGAAGAATTTTTAAGCTGCAACAACTTTTTGCGAATCTGCGGCAGTTTAAAGAGAAAATTGCGCAAAAGGCATTTTGGGGTGGTACCTAGAACGTCCGAAACAACTGACGGATCAGTACAGGACCAGCGCCGTTCCATCGGGCATAGAACGTGTTAGTTTGTTTGGGAGTTTAGTCGTCGTTTAATCGTCGTCGTCGTTTACGCGTCTTCGCGACGCAATAAAAACGACGGTTTTTGGACGTCCAGGAATAATCCCGCAGAATCGTTAACGTAAGCTGTGCGGGAACGCCTTTGCGCGATTAACGCAGAGAATTGGATGCTTTATCTTCTAGTGTAAGAGTCATCCCGCTGCGTCGTTTGAAACAGTCGCGACGCCCGCCGAAACTCGTCGTATTTCTGGAAACAAATGACGAAAGTAAAGCGTCCATTTTTTACAGCCCCCGCGTGAATGTTCTGGATTTTTCAGTGTATCATAAAATACTGTTTTGACTTTCCGTACCCATATTTGGACGTCGACGAATCGCTTCGCGACGCTCACTTATAACTGTTAATCTGCACCGAGAAAATTTTAATGTCGATTTGGGGCTCCAGGATGTCGCGTTTTTGAAGTATGTGTTGACCTGCATGTGGGCGCCGCCGATCCGCGCATTTTGATACCGGCGCCGTGTCGCCTTGATCACGGAGTCGCCCGCCACTGTTCGAAACGTATCGGCTCTCCTTCGCCTGAAGGTGCGATCTGTCTGACCGCTGCAGTTTCGCCGTTTGCACGCGTTCGATTCGGAACGGACGCCCGCGCCTCTTTTGAATTTCTGGATTCTCGATCCGAGCATCCTCGTCAAGCTGCCAACATTGGAATATATCACTCATTTTTTGCATGATTTTTTTACATTTACCCCCTCACCTCATTCGCGGCTTCCTGCGTCGTTCCCTTCCCACGGTGCGTTCGAAATGCCGACCAAATATCAGCAACCGCCTCTTTGGCCGGCTATTTGCGAGTTCGCCGGTCATCGGCGAAAATATGGGTTTGCATCGCGCATGATAGATGCGGGAATCTTGCGGGCACTTCCGTCAGGCCACCTGATACGGAAATATCTCTATAAATGTGCAGCGTGCACTGTAAAAGTGCACAAGTTTGCTGTCGTCTGCGTTCAAGGTGCCGCCGCGGTCTCACTATTTTTCAACGCAGTTCTTTAGTTTGAATCTATGCATTTGCGGCAGTGTAACCGGCGCCGTGTTATGGAGGAGCAATGGATTATAGAGGAGCGATATTTTCCTCTTTTGATGAAAAAAAAGGTGATCAATGTGAAAGGGGTTGCATAATTATCGACATTTTTATAAATGCTGGTGCTCTGTTGTGTTCCTTTAAATTGACATGGCAGTGAAAGGGTTAATAAATAATTAATAATAAAACTAACCCTGCGGATCTTTTTTTGAGGAAAATGGCTCTTTACTTAAAACAGGTTGCCGACCTCTGGTATATACTAATTATTTAATAATAATTATATTTTTTAAATTTTAGTTGCAATTTTTACATATCGAAAAGTATTAAAAAACAATCAGGTTGAATTGTAAGTTGATATTATTTGTAGACATTGAAGGATAATGGTGCTGTATTTCAATTCTAACATAATAACACCAAAAAGAGAGAGAGAATGTATTTATTGTATGCTTTATCCATTATACAAATGGCTATCGACCACAAGGTCTTACTGCCTGGAAAAGCAAATTGATTGATAAATGGGAAAAAACGTATGTACAGGGTAAGCAGATTTTTTTCTCTACAAAATTTGTTCAGAAAAATTAGCTTTTTTAAATATGCAAAAATAAGGGAATGGTTCTGGGAAAATAAAATTCGATGACGTCATTACTCCAGTTTGAAAATATGGAAAAATATCTAAATTTGGCTTAAAATGGTCCCTATTCGATCCCATTTAAGAACCTTTTTTCAGATTGTTTCTATCGTTCTATTTTCGTTTACTTATAATAGAGCTGAGACATCGAGTTTTGCTCACCCTGTACATATTAATGATATCAATAGAGTAATGGGAAGGAAATGAGATGATTTGCAAATACGGTTTCTTCTTTGTCAGCCAATAAACTCCCAAAAAACAAACAATGAACGCAAACTGTTGAAAATCCATGAAATGTATACATATAATAATAAACAATAAACTATAAAATGAACATTAATGTTGAATATAGTTGAATATAATTCAATTCCCATTGTGTTGGAGCATTTCAGCCGATAACTTCTTTCCAAACTATACTAAAATCAAAGCAAGAATTCGTAAAAAAGTAGGGGAAAACTGCCATAAATTCTATATCGTTAGCGAAAACCTATGATGTCTGGAGGAATTTGTTCCTTCTTCTCCACTTTTTTTTATTGCAGCTACATAAAATGTTTCTGATAAGTATTCATCAGTTTTTTTCTTACCCTCCACGAAAATATATCTATACACACAGGATGTCCTAACGGAACCGATTTTCGAGTCTTTATTAGTCTTGATACAGGAAGCCCTAAAAGAAACAACTTCTATAGTTCTTATCGAGAAAAACCAAGTGATAAATCCTATCTGGAAATAAATTGGATATATTTTATATCCCTAGCGGATTTATGAATATTTTGTAGTTAACAAACACAACAATTCTACCTAAATCTAGTTTCTGATTTAATCTAATAATAATCAACACAATAATGAAATATAATTAGACTAACTTCGCTAAGATTATAGATTATAGTGGAAACTATAAATAGACAAGACAATTTAGACTAGATAAAATAGAGGTTTTTAATAAGACAATACTAGTTAATATATGGGTCATTCCATGCCAAATCAACAAATCGTTGGAAACGACCCCTTTGAAGAAGTATGTTTCAATCAGAACAATTAAAACGCATACTTAATTAAATTGGGAAGCATTTGTATTAACATTAAAAAGACGCTGAATTTATTACTTATCTAATGAGAATGTTGAATTTCATGCATTTTAAGGAGTTTGTTAATATCAGGCTCGATTTTACTTAAAAACAACCGCGAATCGCGGCGTTCAATAACATGGAGCCGATTTCTTTTTCTAGTTACCAGCGTTCCTACAGCACTAAATCCACGTTCAGCGAAATAGGATGATAGGAATGCTATCAGAAATCTTTGAACAATCGACCATAATCCTGGGTATAGTTGCGAAATCGGCTTCTGCAGCTAGAATTCTTGGTAGGCATTCTTAAATATAATTTTTAATTCCTCCTTTCTCGGTAGTTCCATTAGTTCTTCTTCTAACTGGGATGATCCAGATGTGTTGAGATTTGAAAAGAGATCCAAAACCCAGTGTGGTATGTCCATATTTAAAATATCCTGGAATTGTTCTTTGAAATCACTGTGGAGTGTTGACAGAAAAGTGTTTTCCAAGTGTTGACAGAAAATAAGTAAGTTGTCGTTCTTGGATGATACTGCTGATAAATTTTGGAAGTTATTGAATTCCCGTCTGCTGATATTTTTTTGCATAGTAGGAGTTTGTATACAAAAGGTGCAACGCTATTTTTTGTCTTAATCAAGTTTAAGTCGTCGCCTTGAAGTTAGAAATTGACATCATTAAACAAATTATACAGGTCTGTCAAGTACGCAATGTCGTTGTTTGCTGAGATGAGGTTGTCGCGCAATTCTGTGACTTTGTTTCATAGGGACTCTAGCACAGATCCAAACAGATTGTAAAATCGGGTCAAACATGTACCTTTTGACAGTCAGCGCACCTCAGTGTGAAGCAGGAATCGGTTAAAATCTTTGTAATTGGCAATGCGAAGCTGACTAAATAATCATAATCGTCATTCAACGAATTACTTCTGATTTTATTTACTGCACTGATAACATATTGTAGTGATGGAGTGAATGGAGACGTTTACCCCGATTTTTCACAACCAAACGCTGGTGATAAATTACGCAATTTACAACAAGCACAAGTCAGGAACTTTATTTTTTAAGCGCGCTATGAACCCTTTGTGATGCTCTGTCATAGCCGGTGTGCCATCCGTAGCAACTGACAAAATATTATATAAAGGAATTTCCTTTTCATCAGTAAGTCCAGTCTATTAAATAGGGTTTCCACTTTTGTATTTGTTTATTGTATATTTTCTCATCTTAAATGAACCGCATGTATGACAATAACAATCCTTCATTGGTTGGTAAAGTGGACTCATCCAACTGAATTGAAAATTGACAGGTCTGCAGATGATTTCACAATGACTTTTCAATGTTTTCAGCCATATAATCAATTCGTCTTTGCACATAAAAATTGCTTAAAGGATTTTTTCGCAAAGAAAAAGGTAAATAACTGCAACTGGTTTATGGACCACTGTGGTACTTCTATTATTGCTGGTAAAATTAAATTTTCGTTTGCCGTGCGACTTTTGCCTGATTTAACAATCAACAATGAGATATTGTACGAAGTCCGTCATCATCTTGCTTAAAAGTTGATAAAAAAGTTTTGATATCGTTGGCTGAATTTCGTGCTTCTTCTTCATGTTTAGAAAATAAGACACGTCTTTGTATTTTTTATCCGGGTATATCTTATTAGAAAGATCTTGAAGCCTAGAAGGCTTCACCGCTTCATTTGAAAAAGTTTTTTTGACAAATAAGGCACATTGGCGATGAAGCATTTGTGGGATTTTCGATAAATCCGTATTTAATATAATCCACACTATACATATTGTCGTCTCCTCTTTTTTGCCTGCGACATGGTTTTTACTTTAAAGCCACGTGAGTAAAAGATCAAATTATCAATTGCGCGCGAAAATAAAAAATGAAAATAAAATGAACAATTGAAATGAACTTCCTTTATATAGGTTGGAAACATGTAAGACGCACCGATAGGGATAAGATAAACATGATCTTTCTATTTAACACAAAGTGAGTAGCCATTTCTGGGTGGTTTCACCCAAAGTGAATAGAAGGCCATTCAAATTGGATTAAATAGAAATATCTGATCTTAAAACACAGTGTTATTTATCTAGTTTCTTGTTCTAGTATCACGAAAGTGAACTGAGTCCTAGTGAATAACACAAATATCTGTTGCCTTTCAACATGGGATTTGTTTTAAAAACTTTAAAAGACAATAATATTATAGAGATTTTGAAAGGTTGAATATATTTATATATTCAAGCTTTGTTCCGCTGTAATAAGTTGGTATGATTGTATTTATAATAAGTTTAGTTTCACCCTATTTCTATGATTACTAATACCATAACAAAAATTTACCAATATTTAAGTTTACTTTACTTCAGTCCGTGATTAGCGTGTATTTTTGTCTTTTTTAGACTATACTATTTCAACTTGCCCATGCCCCCTCTGTGCCAGTGCAACTCCCCCTAATTTTCTCGCGGTCTTCTACTGCCCCTCTGAAAGTCTCAATCGCACACGAGGGGGCGTTATCGCCCACGTTGAGAACCTATTCTCTATAATATTAGGACTATGAACAAATCTCATGTTGAAACAACTATTTCCTAGCTAATGTGACACAGGATATTTGCATGTTATAACTAGTCCCACTCAATTTTCGTGGCACTAGCAGAACTGGAGATATAACATTGTTTTTAATATCATTTTTTTTTGTTTTTAAATTAGGTGAATAGACCCAACTGCAGACGCAGTTTTAAGACCTATCTCTCATCAGTGCAGCTTTGATTTTTTGAATTATAAGTTGGAATATACTTAAATTAGCTTGAACACATCGTGCATGACTGTTTAGGTTAGTTTTTAATTTCAAATTTGTGTAGAAAGACATGAACGAAACTAAGTAGGTACATGTCTTTAATGGTTATTGATTTTAATGATAAATGAATATCCCGCACAAACAAATCCACAAAGGAACATGGATATTGCCGGATGGGCGAACCATCAACCAAATCGACCACAATCTAGTGACAGCCAGACATAGCTCAAATATAATAGACAGTAGAACAATGAGAGGAGCAATATAAGAGTATGATTACATGCTATTCAAGGCATCCCTGAGCGAAAAAATAGACAAGGCAAAATCAATACTCATGAAAAGAACAAGACGTTTCGTAACGGATAATTTAAAAGTCGAGAAAGTGAAAGAGAGATACCAACAAAGGATCAAGGAACGTATTACAGAGCTAGAGGCGGCTGAAACTAATATAACAGTAGAACAAAGATGGGAAACAATAAAAGAAGGAATCACAAAAACAGCAGAAACAGAAGTTGTGTATAGAACGAAAAAGCAAAGGAAACATTATGGAATAAGGAATGCAGAAAAGCAGTAGAGTAAAGAAATGAATCCAAAAATAAACTTATCCAAAGGCCAACAAGAAATAGAAGAGAATAATACGAAGAACTAAGAAGGAACAACTAGAAATTGATGAGAAGAAAGAAGAGAACACTGCTAGATTCCCAAATACAAGAACTAGAAGAATCATATAGAATGCAAGAAGTGAAGAGGATATACAATATATTAAGAAACATCAGACAAGATTTTCACCCAAGGCCATCTACTTGTAATTAAAAAGAAGGAAAATGCATAGTAGAAACAAAAGAAGTAGAAACATGGCGTCAACATTTTGCGCACCTATTGAATCAAGCAGAGAGATAAAATGACAACTATGAAAGGAAAGAAAGACTAACGGCACAACCTCTAATAACAGACCCCACTTACGAAGAAGTAGTTAAAACCTTACGAGGCAACTACAAGGCACCTGGGATAGATAATATCCCGGCAGAATTAATTAGAAACGGAGGGGAAACAGTAGCCAAACAAATACACCAAAAAAGAAGAAGAAGATAAATGAATATTGGTGAGACCATACTAATTATAGAAACAATTATACCAACTTAATGCGAATTATAGCTTAAATGACAGTACTACACCTCAGCATTTGTCCTCCTCGGTGGTGTAGTTGACAACATACCCGCCTTTCATGGCAACGGCCAAACAAATCGAAGTAGACGTACAACAAATTTTGCTCGTTTGAATTGTGTTTTTGAGTGGTGCCAAACGATTAAATATTCAAGAAAATTGTGCGATTTAACTTGATAAAATGTTGGCGAAAATAAAATTGCTTAAAGAAAGGTAATATTTAATAAATTTGTGTTCGGAAATTTATTAAAAATTTGGACGTTTTTTTTTTGAACTGTGAAAAAAGGAATACATTTTGTAAGGTTGGGAGAGAAGTTTGGAATTTGTAAAGAATATGGGAATTTCCATTTTTTTGGGGTTGGCGGATTTTTACCTTGAATAACTGTTAGCAATCGTCCTCCGTAGTGTATTTGCAAACTTAGAGAGCGAAAACGAAGCTTCTACGTCGATTTATTCAAAAAATATACGGGTTTTTATAAAAAAATTGACATTTTTTTGACGCAACAGTTAATGTTTTCCTTCACTGCCTAACTTCTCTCTAATTACTGGTCAAACAAAAAGTGCAGGAGAAGCCCAACCGACGTTGCCCATTTTATCTTTTTATTTTACCTTGTTCTGGTAAACACTTCAATATACAATTTCTGCACATGCACTTACAACAACATTGAAATATATTAAATATCTCGAACAACCTAACCTAACCAACTCTCAATTAAACCACATGCGTGCGGCAGCGCGAACTGTCGATAAGACCCAAAAAAAGTATAATCCCTGCAAAAGAATTCAACTTGGCAACAGCGGATCTGCTGCATAAACACATTTTCTGTCAATTAACTGGACAGAAGTTGCAGTTATATTTGTTGTTGTATTAAAAATGTCAGTTTTTTGTATTACAAAAGCCCGGATATTTCTTGAACCAGCCGACGTAGAATACACTTTGGAAGACGATTAGCAACAGTTAGTGAAGGTTTTTTTCCGTCACTCCACAATTCCCATATTCTTAATAATAGCCGAAAACCGTTACCAGGTTCTCTCACATCTGGAAGACAGCGACAATGCCACTGATGGAGAATCAGACGACGACCGCAGATAGAAACCGAGACCAATGCGGAAAAAATAGAATCCGAAACCAGTGAGACCGCCCCCAATCGGGATTCATAAGCGAATTACAGAAGGGAGAGCTCTGCGAAAGAGAATATATGACATGACGGGAGATGAGAACTTCACCATCAAATTTGGGAGCGAAACAACGAACGTGTGCTTAAGCAACATGGACACTTTCAGTAAAGTTAAAATAGCAATTGAAGATAATTTTCACACGTACACACTAAAAGCGTGAAAAAAACAATGCATTTGTCTTGCACGGCCTACCCGAGGATGTCGAAATTGAGGAAATAGTAGAGGAATTTAATAGTAAATATCAAATCAAAATTTCAATGTGCTCAAAATTACGAAATACTACATATCCATTATTTTTGTTTATCGTTCCGAAAAATATTTCACTAAAAATCTTAGAAAATTTAGTTATATTCGTGCAACACACAAGAGTTACATTTAGGCCATATGTAAATTAAAAATTAATTACTAAATGCCATCGCTGTCAGCAATGGGGTCACGCAACCGCCAATTCTTTTTCAGATCCTGTGTGCATGAAATGCGGTGAGGGGCATTTCTCGCATGCTTGCCTTAAACTCCGCGATGAGCCAGCAAAGTGCGCAAACTGTAAAGGAGTGGACACGTCAAATTCCACAGTTTGCTCCGTTTATGCCAAGCGGTTGGAATGGATAAGTGGCAAAAGAAATACCTTTCCAAAACAATCGCGAACTGTGGAATACGTGGACGCTCCGGATCCGAAAGTGAATGCTTGAGAAAGAGCAGTGGACGGGAACCACAGCACACTGGATCTGAAGAATGGCCATCATTGCATCAAAATTCTATACAACAGCAACAAACAACATTAACGTCTCAACCGACGGTAGGTCGTGTGCCGCAAAGTACCAGAGACCCTATCGAACAACTTCCTCCACAGAATGATATCTTTTCTGAAATGTCCCGCACAAGGTTACAAACTTATTTTTGACCTACCCAGATTCCTGCAAGCATGCAGAGACATAAATAAAAGACTTGCAGTATGCAAAATCCTAGGAGAGCAAATCCAGGTAGTTATGTTTTCTTGTTTAACTATTGTATGAAAGGTTTAAATGTGGTTACTGGGAATTCAAATGGTATAAGGAATAAAATGGGGGAGATGGTGACGTTTTTAGGCGACACTAACACAGACACATATATTACTTATAAACGAAACAAAATTGGACAGTCCTTTTAATGTTCGAGTAAGGGGTTACACCGTCTTACGAAAGGATTGCAAGAATGGAGTACGGGGTGTGGTGGCTCTCATACGAAACGACATACCATTTCCAAAAATTAAAACGGACAAGAGAATCAAAATTCAAAACATCGCCTTTCGATTGACGGACAACGTACACATAATTTCGGTATACAATTCACCGACAAATAAAATCACGAACAAAGACTTGGACTTACTGACAGACATCGGAGACAAGACGCTTATTTTCGGAGATTTCAGCGGGAAGCACACGGCTTGGAACTGACATAGAAACAATAAAAATGGCACAACCCTTTATAATTACTCATTGGGGAGCGGGTGCGCCATCCTATTAACAGACGAACACACACACTTTCCCTCCAACAACACAACACCGACAACAATTGACATTGCTTTGGCCAAAAACATTTCGAACATCACAGATATCACCAACACTATAATTCACTAAATTCAGACCACAACCCCGTCAGGATCACTTTTGGGAATCCCTTGGACAGAAGACGACGATGAACAGTACCCGACTACAAGGACGTTGCCTGGACCGAATTTAGACGACAACTGGACAGACGAATAACAATAAAACGCATAGATAGTATCGAAGACCTGGAAACAGAGCCATACGCACTTACAAAAACTCTGATGAAATTGAAACGAAAATTGATCAAGACAAAGACAGTAAACGAGACAAACGAACGACTGCCATTTCATATAAAGCAATTAATTCAAGCAAGAAATAGACATAGGCTCGATTGGCAAAAAGGCAAAAACTTGACGGACAAACAACTTATGAATCAATTAACGAGACAGATCAAAACAGAAATTAATAAATTTCGAAATGACAGATGGACACATAAATTAAACTCATAAAACACTTGCGACAACTCACTTTGGAGAATGACAGAGAGACTGAAAAATCCTCATAAACCGATACCGACACTGACACATGACTCACAAATTGCTATGGCAAACGAGGACAAAGTTGAATTAATTGCAAACGTTTTAGAAAAAGTACACAAAATTGACGAAGACACTACCGAATCACATAGACTTATGACAGAGACATTAAAATTATACCTGGGCCGTAACGAGCACATCAAAATAGAGACTCACGAACTAATGACTAGCCCGATAGAAATAACTGCAAATTTAAAAAACCTAAAGCACCTAAAAGCTCCAGGTCCGGACGGAATACAGAATAAAATTTAAAAAAATGTATCTAGAAATGCCATTGTGCAATTGATGCACATCATAAATGGCATACTGAAACTCTGTCACTTTCCAGAGTCTTGGAAAAATGCTACTACTGAGCCAATTTTGAAACCCGGCAAGAAAGACTCAGATCCGAGCAGTTACCGGCCAATCAGCCTTCTGAGTACACTGAGCAAAGTGACGAAGAGAGTAATTTTTAAAAGACTGAATAAACATTTACGACGACACAAAATTCTTAAAGACTACCTATTTGGATTTAGACCGCAACATAATACAGTACAACAGATTTCCAGAATAGTAAAAGACATAGCCTTAAATTTTAACAAGAACAACGTAACAGCTCTTGCGTTACTAGACATACAAAAAGCATTTGACAGAGTTTGTATGGACGGACTAATTCTTAAACTAATAAAACTAAAAGTTTCACCGACTAATCAAATTAATAGACAACTACTAACGGAACAAGACATTTACTGTGACAATTAATGACAAACACTCTACACCAAGACCAATAAAAGCAGGGGTTGATCCTGGCACCCATCCTTTTCATCATTTACATTAACGACATACCGACAATGCCTCTTTAAAATTAGCACTTTACGCAGACGACACCGCCGTGTATAGCCATTCCTTCAGTGCGATAGCTGCACACAAAAAGGTGGAAATACACATAGGGCAGATTATCAAATTTTTTAAGCTTTGGAAAATAAAATTACACGGACAAAAGGCAGAGACTATTACATTCAGACGCAAATACACAGATACGAAAATATTCTTTCCGCCCAAAATTGATGAACACCCAATAACACTTAAAAAGACGGTTAAATATCTTGGAATTCATTTGGACAGTAAACTCACATTCAGATCACACATTAAAAACACAATTGCACGAGGATTCGCAGTCTTCAAAAGCATCTACTCATTAATGAGTAAAAGGAGTAATTTCTCAAAATCGAATAAATTGTTATTGTACAAAGTTTTATTAAATCCAGTTTTAATATATGGCGCACCAACCTGGTGTAATGTCGCCCCCACAAATTTATTGTTACTACAGCGCTTCCAAAATAAATGCTTGAGACTTGCATTAGACATGAACAGATACACTAAAATAGACACATTACATGCACAAGGACAAATACAGTTACTGGAAGACTACATAAGAGAACACTCTTAAAAATTTTACACAACACAGACAAACACAAAACATCTAAATAAATTGGTACGAGACATAACGGACACAAGACTACACAACACTACAATTACTCTAAAACACAGGCTTCCCTATCAAAACTTATCCATTTTCACAGATAAATTGGATGAACGAGTGTGTGAATGCGAATAGTTTCATTCAAAATTTAACTTCAAAATTTCAATTTTAAAATCTAATTTTACAAAATTCTGTTCAGACTATTTATGTATTTAACACAATTTCTTGCATACTGCTTGTTACCTTTTATTTTTTTTTGATACTACCCTTTGAGATTTAACAACCAAATTTACATCCAGATTTAACATCCAACTTGTACAAAATTTTCCATAACAAATTGCTCATGACAAGCAGTTGTTAAGTGCAACTAGGGCGGGTTTCACTAACTATACCCACCCTAAATGAATGCAAAATATGCACATACTAAAAAGCCAAGGTGGAATTTTTTATAATTTTTTTTTGTATTTAAATTAATATCCTAATCTCCAATAACCGACTTAATTATATCGCAATTCTTTAATTTTGAACAATCGTCTACAGCAGAGGTTTCCAAACTTTTTTGTGTCGTAGACCCCTTGCCATGTTTTTCGGTTTTGGGTAGACCCTCATACTTGATATTGATTTTTTGTAAATTTCTAACTGTAGTGATGTTTAGTGTTAAAAAATTGAAGTAAAAACACATGTTAAGTTTTATACATATATTAATTGAATTTAAGTTAAAACTACTCAAAATAAAATCTTTTATCTGTTATATAAAATATACGTAACATAAAATAAACATAAAATAAACTAAGCAATAAGTAAATGTTTTTAGTGAGAAGGATGAACTTGATGCTTTAATAATTAATTATCAACATCTGTCGTCAAATTTGTAAGGTTTAATCTTAAATCTCCTCGGCTAATGATGGCCAGTCTGTTTCTTTTTTTCGTAAGGAGATTGGTAACAGCGCGCAAATTTAGACTGTCGCCTTGTAACTGCAAATTAACCATATTAAATTTTTTAAACAAATCTGTTAAATAGGCGATGTCTCTTTTCCACTTCATTAAATTATCTTTCAAAATTTTATCTTTAGTATCCCGAAATCCTAAAATAGTCTCGAAAAGTGCAAAGAATCTTGTCAAACATAAGCCTTTCGACAGCCAGCGTACTTCAGTGTGAAGGATTAATTGATGAAAGTGTTCGTCATTTTCTTCCACAACTGCGCAGATAACCGCGTATTCAAATCGTTTCTTCGGATTCGGTTTACTGCATGAATGGCTAATTGAAGAGATTCGTGCAATCTAACACTCAAATTTTTAGCAACTAAATGTTGCCGATGGATAACGAAATGTATTGCCAACACTCCTCACATTTTGTTTTAAATAGCTTATAAATCCACGATAACGTCCAACCATGGCAGGTGCTCCATCTGCAGCTACTAATATTACATTTGACAAAAGGATTGCTTTTTCAATGAAGTAATACTTCAAAACATGAAAAATATTGATTCACCTTTAGTGTCTGTTGTTAAAGTTCTTGCGAAGAGCAGTTCTTCGTAGATTTCTTGATTCATAATAAAACGAACATATGCCAATAATAATGCTGCATTACCAGGTAAAGTTGACTCGTCCAGATGTATAGAGAAATTTTGCAAATAATTACAGAAGAAGCTTTCAATATCAGAACTCATTCCATCAATACGTCTTTCAACAGTATTGTTGCTTAAGGGAATTCTTTTAATGATATCAGATGCAGGTTTGTGTAAAACAGTTGGCAAAAAAGCGGCTGGCAAAACTTCTCTGTATACGGTTTTCCGGATTTTGCTATGAGTAGCGAGATAATGTAAGACACCCGCAAACCATCATGGTTTCTTTGTGACGTGGAAGCGAACATTCTGTCCAGCGTGGGTCTTTTTTTAAGTTTGTCTTTGAGTGGTTGAAAGTATTTCAAACCTTTATCTGTTTTATCAGGGTAACATCTTCTCAGATGATCCCGCAGCTTAGATGGTTTCATAGCGTCATTGCCCAAAACTTTGTTGCATAAAAGCACGTAGACAATTGTTTGTCCGACAATGATGGAATGAAGCCAGGCTTCAAATAATCAACACTGTACTGTCTACATTTCTTTTTAGATTCGGACATGGCATCACTCATCTGTGAGCAAAATTAATCTATTTAAATAAGACACAAGTCCAGCAGCTGTATATTCAAAACTCAAAGTTACATTTTAATCGTGTGGTCTTAGATTTTATGGCAGGCATAGGCGTACAGACATTATAAATGAATGTGAAAAGGGGCATGTTTTGAATGTTACTTAAGGTTTTGATGAACCTGATGATGGAACTTTAAGGAAATTTGAAAGTAACATGACAAAAAATGTTATAATAAAATATTATACAACGAATAATAATAACAAATTGTTATGCGATTTATCTCTACATACATTCGACTGTCATGTATAAGAATTCACTGGCTCCACTTTAGCAATAAAACAAAATTTTAATTTTAATATAGAGAAGTATGTAGAAGTATGTTTGAATATTAAACTACTAATAACTGAAGTCATGATTGGCGTAATTTATCTATATTTGCTAATTACGAGTACAAAACTAAAATTTAATAAAAAATAATGTACTTACTTTTCTCCGGCACTCTCAAACAAAATATCACTGATTAAATATAATTTGTGTGATAAACTACCAGTTTATATCTTTTTAGATATATTCTTAGCACTTTCCTTTTCAAAATTCAGGAAGCAGGTGAACAGGAAACGCAGTATTGAACGGGTGCAAGTTTTTACAAGTTCAAAATGTATTGCGACCAAAAAGTGAATGTCTACATCCTTCAACTTACACAATTTTATATACATATACATATACATATATATATATATATATATATATATATATATATATATATATATAGATATATATATATATATATATATATATATATATATATATATATATAATCGTTTTTTTAAGTAAAATAGTGATGAAGATGGAATAGTTGTTGTGGGTGTAATTGTTGTTTTAGGGTGGAATAGTTGTAGAGGGTGAAATAATTGATGAGGAAGGAATAATGTGGAGAATTTAGAGGTGCACGCCACTGGTGATGTGAAGGAATCATGTGGTGTTTTTTATCTGGCAATTGTTCTGCCGCTTGGCCGTATGCAACCCTGTATGCAACCCTATATGGAAAATTTAAAAGTGTAAAAGTGCCACTCGCGCTTTCATCGTCACCTGGTGCGGCATGTGGTAAACTATAGTTTATTGTAAATATACTGCCAGACTGTGCCAATCAAAGTGCTCTAGAAGCGTTGCCTAGCAATAGAGTTTTTGAAAGAATATGCCATTCAAAACCGCCTTTATTTTTAAATTTCACGCAATACTGTACAAATAAATGGAGGCGGTAGTCTTTTAATATTTCAATAAAAAATGTATTGTGCCACATGCCATAAGCTTTTGGATCTTGATTTATCTGATCAAGACCACATACGCGCGACGCTGCCGCGCGTTTGTCGAGTTGTTTTATCTGGTTTACCACATACGCGTATGTGGTCTTGATTTATCTGCCGCTTCGCGGTGTGCAACCTAATCGTTTTTTATGAAAATCTGCATTATCGCGTGTTAAGTGTTAAACGCATGTTCGGTAGAGTTTGGAAAAATTGTCAGAAAAAAGATTTGACAAATCTTCAATTTTCTTTTCAAAATTTCTGTATTTACAAAAATTCTGTGTCAAGGCTATCGGCCACGAAGATACCAAAACGTCAAATTCAATAAAAAAAATGTATAATCTATGTAGATCTGAAAGAAATTTCAATATATCTCTTGCAGTGTTGATTTTATAGTTATTTGGATTTATTAATTGCTATGTTCTTATGTTCGAATTTAAGGGGCGCCCAGATAAAATATTTCGCAAAACTAACTAAGGGAAATCATAGACTGACTAATTCTCTACAAATGTGTGAGATTTTATTGTTCCACGTTGTGTGAAAATTATTAAAATAATTTTTAAACAAATCCAGATGGGTATCCACCTGAAGTATGAGTTCACAAAATTTTAACGCTCCCACTCCAATGGGGACGTCGTGTGGAATGATTTTCTCTTCAATAATTTTAAGGAAATATCTCGTCAACGCCTCAAGATGGAAAATTATAACCGGGATATCCGTAAGTAAGACGTCGGTGTCAACAAAAAAGTATTCTTTGCAAATTATAAAATAAATAATTAAAATCCTATAAAATCCTTCGGTTTGGTCGCAAAAGTAAAGAATATAAAATCCCAAAATTTACCAAAGGGATAAAAATATATTAAAAATAAATATATAATATTTAAATTTCGTTTTTAAATTTTTTCGTTTGCAAAAAAAAAATTCGGCCATACGGTTCGCTTTGGAAAGATGAAAATTGCACAATTTTTAGATGAAAATTTGCTCTATAAAGTAGCGCCAAATACATGTTTGGTAAACTTCGGAGACTTGGAAAAAAGAGTTAAAAGCAAGTTTTCAATAAATATTTCCTTATCAGAAAAAATATGTGCCCATGCTAGCGGCCATGATAATATAGAACTGAAAGAAATTTCAACATATCTCTTGCAGTTTTATTATTTGAATTTATTAATATCTGTTATGTTCGAGTTTGAAGGGCGGCGGCCGCCGCCAGACAAAATATTTTGCAAAACTAACTGAGGGATATCATCAGACTAATTTTCTAGAATTGTGTGAAATTTTATTGTTCCACGTTGTGTGAAACTTACTAAAATATTTTTTTTAACAAATCCAGAGTTATGTTTTATGTTATGAAAATTTCAAAATATTAAAAAATTGCAAAAAAATATATTAACACTGTAAGGATTTCAACAAAATTTTTACCGAATGTGGGTGGCCACATGAAGTACGCGCTGGCCAAATTTGAACGCTCCGCCTCCAATGTGGATGGCGTGGCAAATGATTTTCTCTTCAAATAGATTTTGAAATATCTCGTCAACGCCTCAAAATAGAAAATTATTACCAGGATATCCGTATGTAGGGTATCAGTATCTACTAAAAAGTATTCTTTGCAAATTTTGTAAAAACCTTCGGTTTAGACGCAATAGTAAAAAATACAAAATTTAAAAAATTTTATTCTTCTCTGAATTTCATTTTTCAATTTACATAGGTTTTGTCAAAAATCTCCGCCAAAACGGTTCGCCTTGGAAAGATGAAAATGACAGAATATTGAAAATATGCTCTATGAAAGAGCGCTAAATGGATATTTGGGAGCCATCGAAGAGTTGGATAAAAAAATAAATATATATTTGCAAGTTTTAAATGAGTATTTCTTTATTATAAAAAAATCTGTGTCAAGGCTATCGGCCACGAAGATACCAAAACGTCAATTTGAATAGAAAAAATTATAATATATATAGATCTGAAAGCAATTTCAATATATCTGTTACAGTTTTCAATTTATAGTTATTTGTATTTATTATTTTTTGTTATGTCCGAGTGTGAGGGGCGGTCAGATAAAATATTTTGCAAAACTAACTGAAGGACATCATGGACTGACTAATCCTCTACAAATGTGTGAAATTTTATTGTTTCACGTTGTGTGAAACGTTGTGATAACTAAAATAATTTTTAAAATGAATCCAGACGTCAATAAATAATTCCAACATGTTACGGCAGCCACCGCCAGAACAAATATTTTTCGAAAAAGATTTCTTAGATATTGAGGTGTTAGACAGATCGACTTTTTCTTTAAAAGCGTATACAATTTTATTGTTCCACATGCTGTAGAATCTTTTACAACATTTTTTTAATGAAACCAGCCATCAATTTTAATGAGAAACGTGGTCAAAGATTTAGATTTTTCACCCAGGATAAATAAAATACTTGTTAATTTGTTTTCTACAAAAAAAGCCTATTATTGGAAATGCGGGTCTGTTTTGAAAATATGTTTGTGTACTTTTTGCCTGGTGTAACTGTTGTTAATTGTTGCGACCTTTCCGTTGACCCGTGCCTAGGACGATTAATAACAGTTACACCAGGTAAAAAGTCAATAACATTAAATTTCAATAGACCCGTGTTCTCCACAAACTCCAAAAAAAAAACGATTATTACCAAATTAAATATATTTAAAACTCGGAATAGAAAAACAGTTTATAATAACCACAAATACTTTGGCACATAATTCCACTAATATCACATGTTCCAAAATGATTTCCACTGATTTCAAGAAAAAACTTTTCTGGGCGAAACTTGCTTTTCGACTTTTTGAACAATTCTGATCGAGAAGAGAGCCCCAGCTCTCTTCTCGGTCAGAATTGTTCGAAAAGTCTGAGTATTGTCCGAAAACAAATTTTTCAGCGGTCGCAGTAGATTTCAACTGACTGAGGTTTGGGTTGACGTTTGTGTTTGCGTCCCGCCAGTAGGGCCGATGTGTTTTCTTGGTGAATTCTTGGTTCAGAAAATGCTGAAAAAAATTGAAAATTCGAATCATCTTGCGACGGGACTTGCAGGTGAAAGTGCGCAAATATGTAACCACTGATTAATGTTCTTCGTTGCAGCGTAAATGTCGTGGTAAGAAAATTCCGATTTTGACGTACCCGAAATTTGAGGAATTTTGGAAAATTCGCCCACACTGAACCGCAGCCGGCGAAGAAGCGACATTTACAACCCTTGCAGAAAAGAGTTGAAATTTGCGAATTGCCGCGGTAAAAGTTGCTTAAGTTGAAAGACGGATGAAATATGACGTGCGAAAAATTGGCGACAATTCCCAGGGCTCTGGGGGGGCGCACAGTGCAAGTGAAACGTGGAAACTTAGTTTCAGAATGTCGGCAATTTCCGGCGGAAGGACACCGTTCAAAAATTTCTGAAAAATTCGCATGCGTCTCTTAGCTAGAACTCAAAATGCGAATTTCGTTTTTTTGCAATTACTTTGCCAGTTGCGAACTTTTTGCAAGTTTTAATAGCCTGTGGCACGGTCCAGTCTCTTCTCGATCTGCCACTATAGGGCAGGAAGTTGTGTCATTTGTACTTTTGTAGATCTCAATTTCGGATTGACATCCTACCGGTTTGCTACTATCGTCCATGGCGACCTCGTGGTTTCTGCGAATCGGCAAATCGGCACATCGTACGCAAGATACCGTCGACCTCCATCGAACGGTTTAGAAGAAATTGCAAAATTCCACACACTTCCGGTTTGGCAGCCGATAACGTCCGGTTTTGCAAAAAAATGTACCGCACGAAAGAACCTACGAAACCGGACCCACAAACGGAAAGGAGTTCTGTTCAGCGGTCGGCTCGCAATAGAACGTCAAAGAAGATCGTTTTTTGCGATATTTTTTTTCGGTTTTTCGCACTTTTCTCCAAATTTTCAGCAAATACTTAAAATTTGAGATGACAGTTTTGTGCGGAAAAAATCGGCGCTCCAGATAGCACCATTTGCGTCGCGATCGGTCCAAATGCGGCCGCTCTGCGGCCGAGAAACGGGAATTTCGTTTTCGCGCCGCACCCCCGCAGCCTTCGGCGGCACCACAATTTCTCGAAGATAAGTCAATTGTCTGGACTTTTCTAAACATTTTACCACTTTGTCCCGGCAAAATTTCGTTCGAAAATCACTCAAAACGTGCGTTTTCATTCTACAAACCCGATTTGACGCATTTATCGCCCCCTCCCGGAAAGGCGTACCAAACTATTTTAGTATATGTAATAATAATAAATTTTTTACTTCATAGGTACTTTTATAAATAATGTCTTTATATTATAAGATAGTATAATGTAAGTAAATAGGTAATATCAGTGTATGTTGAGAACCCCTATCGTGGACCCCCATTTTCATTTCATGGACCCCCAATTTTTTTTTCGCTGACGTCGACCCCTTGCAGGTTGTCATAAATCCCTGTGGGTCGATATAGACTACTTAGGGAATTCTCTAATTGCAGAAACACACCTTCACCCGCCAAAAAATCCTTAGTATAAATAGAATATCAAACAGTAAAATTCTATCGAAACTTGAGCCTTGTTAAGTGTTTAAATTTTTATAACTGTGAATAGCAAGTTATATAATATTATTACATATTAAGTGTTCTTAAAACATAGTCAATTTTTAATTCCGGGTTAATGAGCATTACCACGTATTAAAGTTACACTGCTTTGTTAACGAAATTTATACATGTATTATAAAAATATAACGTTTGACGAAAAGACTCACAGTATCATTTCTTAGTAACCATTACAAAATATTTACCAGATCTAATCAAACTACTAAGTCTTGATTTTCTACATTTAGTATACATTTAGTATTTACTTATCTCATCATTCCATTTTTATGTATTTCATAATTTCCATTTTTTTCATTCCACCCTGGTTTAGCTTAGACAATGTTCGTTTTAATCGTAATATAGATTACAATTAACAATTATCATCTAGTCGAGATAGACATGATCATAAAAAACTCGTCATAGATTATTATATAATAGATAGTAATCGGTAAGCTCAATTATATAAGTTTGCGAAAACAAAAACCAGACAACATATATTAAGGTAATCAGTCTTTCCTGTCAGTGTGAAAATATGAAAAGTGCGAAAATTGGCTAATCAATGCTAGACAGAAACAGAAAAGTTTTGTATGATAAAAGAAAATGAATCTCGGTGTTTTCTTTGTATATTTTTTGTGTGGGCCGTCGCGTCTGTTCGATTAATATACGGAGTAAGATATGGAAGGGAAGCGAGGAAGGAGAACAAAATTGTAGGCAATAATGATTCGGGTCGCGACCAACTTTGCAATAATAACAATCAAATGTAGGTATAAAATATAACTTGAACCTAGCACAAACACTTTTACTGGCGACAGTTGGTTCACAACAGCCCAGACTTTCCATTGTTTTTTTTTTAGTATTGCTTAACTGTTTTTTTTCTTCTGTTTATTGTGCTGTATCTCTTTACTTTATTACTGAATCTGAAGTTTTCTTCAACCTGAAAAATTTTAAGCACTGTTAATTGTTCAACAGGCCAACGATGAAGACATTTTTTCAATATTTTTAATTGTACTGATTCCGAAAAAAAAATGTTCATATCACCCACCAATTTCTCACATTTCAATATGAAATGTATAAAAACTATATTTTGAATTATTTAAATATTTTTAAGTTGGCAATATATTCTAATGTTATAAGACTGACAATAAAATCAAATGTTATCTGTGTTAAATTACACAGCTTTTGGTTTTCTTCCAGTTAATATACCATTGCAGAATTAAACTATGTTCTTTTTATTCACAGATTAAAATGGTTAAACGTGGTTGTAAAACTAGTTCTAACACTTGTTAACTTGAAAACTTGTTGCGAAGTACATAGATAATCAAATAAACTATCGTAAACCCGTAATATTTTATTTATGTAGTAAATGCAAATCCAGATCCCTACAGACCCAATCTCTCCGCCATATATAATCTGCAAATGAGGTGCGTCTTGTGGCACAGGCTCTATCACCTCCGGGTAATGAATAAAAGGCACTTCTCTCCGCCAAAACGGTGTGTATTGGGCTAACAAATTATGAAAGGTGCGCGCACAACGTCATCCTCTAAGTGATTATTGTTCAAAATATAGGAGTACATTTTATGGCGACAAAAATTACTAAAAGTCAAATGTCTAAAAAATGCAATAACTTAATCAGGTGACATTGATGTTGTCGAGTGTGACGTTCAACATAACAAAAAATATGTTGTTTAAATGAAGCGGTTGTCGCTCGATTTGTTACATTTTATAAGTTAGTCGACTATTACTCGTAAACTAATAAAGCCTACTTAGCTGCTACTTTTCCTTTGAACTTCGTAATATATAATACATGGAAACATATCGAAATATAAGAGTTCGTTCTTGATAACAACGGAACCCTAAAAATATCATACCAACATTACATTAGAAATCGGTAATCAAGACATGTTTGTATCGGGGATCTTAGGAAATGGTATAAAAAAGAGAATTTAGCTTTTAAATTTGCAGTACCCGTGATATGGAGAGAGAAAAAATCATTTAAACGATTGATATTCTTATAGTATAGATATTACTGGATCATCACCATCAATTATCCATTTTTGTTCACTGCTGGATATAGGCCTCCCTTAGATTTCTTCATTTCTCCCTATCTTGTGCCTCCCGCGTACGGTTTCCAGTTATGCGCTTAATATCGTCGCACTATCGTGTCGGGGGGCGTCCTCTGCTTCTGAATACAAGTTGTCTGGGACTTCACATTTCAGCCGCTATCTTGGCCGGCCCAGTTCCATTTCACTGTTGTAACTCTTTCCACTGCATCTGCGAAGCCTGTTCTTTGTCGTATTGTTCGGTTTGGGACTTTATCTCGTAGTAATATTCTTAACATCGACCTCTCCATAGCTCTTTGGCAGACTTGTATTTTTCTGATTGACTTTCGTGTTAGTGTCAACTTTTCTGCCTCCTACGTTATTACTGGCAATACAAATTAGTTTTTACAAATAAGGGCAAAAAAACCTTCCATTTAACGCATATCGTAAGGTCGAGTTTAGATATTTTTCTCAGTTTGCCAAACGCGGGGCCCAGATTAAACTTATTCTTCTGGTGATCTCGCTTGTTTGATTGTCGCGGCTTATTCGAATTTCGTGGCCAAGGTATTTGTATGAGGGCACCTGTTTAATTTCTTTATCGTATATCGTTTACTGAGTTATTACCGCTTGCGACGAGGTTCGTCATGAATTGAGTTTTGTTGGTATTTATCTTCAGTCCAACCTTCCGGGGGGACGCGTATAGCATCTCCAGAGTCCGTGTAGCCAAAGTTCTCCGCTATTATAGCGATGTGGTCTGCAAATTTCAGATGGCTCAGTTTCATTCTGCTTCAGTTATTGATGCCTTTTGTTTGCCAGTCCAATTCCTTACTCATGTACTCTAAAAACGCCGCGAATAGTTTCTCTTGTATTGATTTTATCTCCTTGACTAATTGTATCTCCGTGACGTACACCACGTTTTACTCCGAACTTGTTGGTATTCTCGTGTACTTTTACGCTGGCAGTGGCCTTTTCATAAGTTCCTTTTATTAGTGAGGAATAGCGGTGATCTATTCTACATTCCGCTAGTGCTTTAAAGACCTTATGTTGGTCTATTTGGTCGAAATCTTTTTCGTAATCTATAAAAACTAAACTCTCGATTAGCGTTTTAATCACTTGCAGATGATAGTTTGTCCCGAAACCAAATCTGAAACCCGCTTGCCATCGCTGTTGATAGAAGTTCAACTTAGGTGTTAGGTGCTTCGATATCATCTCGCTGAAAAGTTTATATGTGTGTGGTAAGAGACTGATAGGACGAGGAATTGTCAAACTACTTTTCCGAGTTCCTTAATTGCCCCGAACCACTCGAACGATTCAAACCCACATCCTCAAGAAACACGTAACGCGACGCTGATCCACCGACACAAGAAGAAATCTAACACCGCATCACAAAACTGAAGAATGGAAAGACATAAGGAGAAGATGGAATAACCGCAGAACTACTGAAAAATCTTGGACCACGATTATTGCAGGAAATCACAAAATCATTCAGGAAATTTGGCAAATTGAAGAACTCTCAGACGATTGGAAAAACGCACAAATATCAATGTCATTTTTTAGTGTTTTATCCTAAGAAATTAGGACGCAAATGCATTCAAAAACTAGGTGTCTTCAATATTGGTGTCTCTTAATTTTAGATATTAAATAATTAACACATAAATTCATGTTAAACATCTGGTGGAATTCGCTTGGGTAATATTTGGAATTAATTGTAATTTGTTTTCAATTTCTTAGAATTATGCTTTTCATTAAATAATTTTATCGGATGAAAATTAAAGATTGAATGAAGATAGAGTTTAAAATTGAATAATTTTAGAGTTCCACCATATTGAATTTTAATCAGGATATTGAAGAAGTAAAAGGGTTATCAAGGAAAAAAGTGTATATACAAGTGTATATGGAATTGTGTTGAGATATTTCTTGCAGCGTCTTTTATTTGATACATTTTGCGTTTAAGCAAAGTGTGCAATCCATATAAAACTCATGTTTTTCATACACCTGAGGTGGAAAAAAAACTTGACGAGAAAAAATACAATTAGATTTGTGTTTGAACACGTGAAAGAAGAGCTGTTATAGAGGTACCTACACAAAAGTGGCGTCATTTTTAATTCTGATTGCAAAAGATCCAGATGTGCCGTCCTGAATACCAAACTACTGGCTGGAATTGAATTATCACAAATGCGCGCCGAATATCTACGGAAAAACTTTGATTTATTCGCCGGCTTTATGTGTCAGGAGGAGAATGGGGGGAAATTTAAATATAAAATATCGAAAACTCATCACACACACAAAGTCCAACAAACATCAATATACTTTTCTTCTCGTTTCTTTTCTTCTTGGGAAACTTTTGATGGTTTAAATATTCAAATCAAATTATCAACTAAACTCATATTATGTGAACACTGTACCTGAATGTTTGTTTCAATTTTTTATAATACACATATGATTTGTATTATTCAATAAAAATTGATTGGTTATTATTATTTAAATTTAAAGATTCAGCTGTAGGCTCTAGGCGAAACATTATAAAAATATTAATAAATAATAGACACTAGGCCTAAGTTTCACAAATTGATTTATTTAACACTTTTAATTAATTTAAGACTTAAAACACATTAATTAATCTAAGACTTAAGTGTTAAATTGTTAATATTAATCTAGATACTAAAGCTACAATAGGTTCAAATAAGATCTAACTAAGCAGTTGAGTCATCATTTATATCACTTTAAGGCCGGTCCAGACGCTCCGTTTTGCATAACGTTTTGTCAGCGCAGTTCAACACTTTGAAGATAAAACGTTTCGTGTGAACAGGAAAACTGCGCAATTTTGAGAACTGCGCGGAGACGGTACAGTTGCAGAGACTGAGCTAAAGAGCATAGATATCCATGAACTGTGCAGACAAGTGGGCGCATATGGACGGTACCTCCGTTTTCTGATTCATTTCGCTTCTCAGTTTCTTTGTAAGTGTTTAATTAGTATATCATTATTAATATATTATGTCTCTATAAAGAGCAACTTATAATATTATTAATAAATTATATCTCTATGTTAAGACCCAAAAATTTTATTTTATTTTATTTATTCTTAAACAATTTTTTAAATTTTATTTCTAAAAGTAGATAATATTAAATTGCATTAAGATTATGCTAAACAGTTTCTTAACAACACAGCATGCCAAAATTGACCAGAGTATTACCTTGTCCATCACGATGTCAATAAAACTGTGCCAAATATACAGATATAACTGCACCGTGTGGACGCTTTAAAAATTGCAAAGTTTTCATTCCGTCTTAAGACTACGGAGACAAAATGTTGTGCAAAACGGATCGTCTGGACCGGCCTTTAAATGTAACTGTATTATTTAACCACTTTAAATGTTTCTTTTTAAATGAATCTATTGTCCTTTTAGAATCTTTCCACATTAATTTCAATTTTGACTACATTTGTCTTAAGCTATCTTTGTCGTCTTGAAGGATTGTAAAAACATATCTGCAAGCTGAGTATGAAGTGTAAAAATTTCCAACTTGTAATGTCCACTTGGCCTTGCCGGTCGTAGTCGGTTCTGTAATTTACCACAAAAAATCAAAACGAATGTATGATGGGTACTCACTTCTCCAGACATTGCAACGTATAGTAGTGATTCCGAATATATATAGGC
Organism: Phosphuga atrata; assembly: GCA_944588485.1. NCBI lineage: Eukaryota > Metazoa > Arthropoda > Insecta > Coleoptera > Silphidae > Phosphuga > Phosphuga atrata. Next base: position 6,901,571 of record OX155896.1, on the reverse strand, counting down.
ACGTTTCGGCAACCAACTTTTAAGAAATCTGATTTCATATTAGTACTGAGTATTACCTACGTGATAAACGTAAAACTAGCCCGGGATGTATTGGGCGATTAACTATTTTTACAGTTTTGTCAGTAAATTATTTAAGTATTCTACTCGCAATTATCAGTCAACCGGTGATTGAGCATAAACTATTATCTAATAATGTAAAAATATACAAATATTCATCATACCTTTGGGATCACCCTGCATCGAGCAGATTTGATATTGCACACTCAAACAAAAAAAGGAGCAGCTCTTTAAGCGGAGTGTGTTTTTCGCAAAGGTTTCACGCGTCATATATACGTCAAAATCAGTGGAGGATTTCTAAATAGGCTAGATAGGCTGTAGCCTAAGGCGTTAAATTTTCGTAGGCGGCAAATTTTTGTAAGCGGAAAATATACAAATTTTTCAAAACCGAATTTTTTGCTATTTTCCGCTATAAACGGAGTAACCAGATTAAATCAATCAAATAAATATCTCATCTCTATATTGTTAACATAGCGGCGGCCTGCTGCATTTAATTGCAGTTTTTTCATTAAATAAACAGACACTGCTTACTACGTGTGCAATTTAAATTTAAAAGTTCAGTGTGATATTATTTATAAATATAATATAAATAGTGTGAATGTGCAATAAATGATAAGCAGGTGAATTATCTAGTGAATTGTGTGAGATCAAAAATGTACGATATGCTTATTTTTTATTTTAAATAATACCGAATAAAGTGTAAATTTGGAACAGAGGCGTCATCCATTCCTGAAATGTTGCAGATGTATTCGCAATTATCCTGTTTTTTTGGTAATTCGAGGTACTCGAAGAAATTACTAGCGTAATGCGTGTAATTTCAGATAATTTTTGAAATTATTGGGCACTGCAAAGTAATGTCACGTAAATGAGGGAAGTTTGAAATAATTTCTTCCAATGGCCTAAACGTTAAGCTATAGAAATCTAGCGTATAGTCCTGCTATAGTTTGACTGTAACTGTGTGACCGCCTCGAATAGTCCAAAACTATTCGTTTATTTGAACTATACGAAGCGATCTATAGTCAAACTATAGAAGGACTAAACGCTAGTTTTCTAAACCGTGTGTACGTAGCTCTAGAGTATAAGTATTTGTTATTACGATATGCAACCTATAACATAAGTGTGTGTGCTAGTAATAGGACTTCACCCATCAGTTCGTGGTATCGGCATTAAATAACAAGTGTGTTGAATTTGTATACATTTATTGAAATCAGATTGAAATGCAAAAAAATTACAACACTCTAAACTGCTGTTTCACATATTTGTATTGACGCTTCAGAACCATTTTTTCAAATCGTGTCAACAGAAAGGTCCTGAACCCAGAAGCTCTACAGGGCCGTAGCAAATGAATTTATTTTCTATAATTGCAACATCTTCTTTGGGCCATATGAAGCTATCTAGTTCAGATTTATTTCTTAAAATAATAATATTTATAATATTTTTCTTGTTCTAATTATATCTCGAATTTTATATTATTATGCTGAGAGTTTATTCTGATTATATAAGTATGAAGTCTTTTGCAAAGTCTAGTTGCAAAGTGATATGCCAGCTTACAGGTCTCCCAGCTTCTGGAAGACTTGGAAGGTGGATCACTAAACAATAAAACAATAAATAATATACGGCACGCGGATTAAAGTGATATTTGCCAATAGCATGGAAAAACTACAATACCTCTTTAAAAGAGTAACAACACGAAGCGAAAGGTATGGCCTTGATATACCATCAAAAACAATATTAATTATTATTAGAAAATCACACATAGGAAATTGTCACCTCATCGGTCAAATCAGAAACTCATCGAGAGAGAAAATAAATATTCCTATCTTGGCACTACTCTAAACGATCAGTGGGATCATTCCCAAGAAGTGAAGATCCGTATCGAGAAAGTGAGAGCTGTTTCCAACAGCATGGGATTCGTACTAAAGAGTGACGACCTTACTATCTCAACGAAACTGAGAATTTTGCGTTATTACCTGTTTTCGTTTCTTTTTTTACCGGGTTGAATCGTGGATAGTAACCAATGCAATGAGCAACAACCTCGGTTTTATCGAAGGGTTTTGAGAGTTTTGTTGTAAGATCGTGTAACAAACACTGAGATACTTCATAAAATGGGGCGTATTATGAGGAATGAAAGCAGATTCCATCTACTGCAAACAAAACTTAAACGGAAAGTAGTGGGAAACAGAGCTGCCGGAAGAAGAAGGATTTCATGGTTGAAGAATCTAAGAACATGGTTCTTCATGACCTCAACCGAACTTTTACGAGCCGCAGCAAATGGTTACCTTTAAATGTGTCAAATGGTCATTTTTATTTGTATTTTACAAATTTCTTCTAGATCATCATTCGTCTTTTTTTTTAAAGAGATGTATGTAATTCCTTTTACGCGATGCATTCTATTTGATGATAGTCTGATGATTTAGTACTTAACAACCAACTTAGGTTTGATTTTAGGAGTGTCTTTGAAAAATTGTCCAAAGTTCTGTATATGTAACTGATGGGAGAGCATTGTTCATATTTGCCATGAAAATTTCATATACCAATCAGCAAGCAGAATATTATTATAATGGAATTACATAATGAAATTAGTAATGAAACAATAAAGAACACAGTCAATTTTTCAGTTGATTCGGTTATCGATTTCCTGCTTTTGATTATTCCCTTGAGTATCTTGTGGCAGAGTTCTTCGACATTTAAAAAAATCCTGTCGAATTTTCTTTGCTAAATAATTTGAATATTTGTCACCAACGATATTTAGATTAACTCGAAATTCTGCGAAGGTACTAGAGGTTTTTTTAATAGTTACTTTGTATTGTTTTACGATTTGAAAAAAGGCAGCTATTTTATATTGCGTAACTTCAAAACCATTTTTTTCTTTACATGGTTCCCTGTTTTGGAAGAAGTATATTTTTTTTCGGATTACGGCAGGATTATAACTATCTTTAAGAGCTTCCTCCAGAGCTTCCTTCAGAGCTTCCTCAGTAAAAGTTGTAACTCATTGTCAAACTCACTGTCCTACTGCAGGTCGGCGAACGACGAGGCGCATGATGGTTTTATATTGGACTCAAGTTTTTATTTTGTTGCGCGAAATGGTTATTTTCAAAACGCAGATTCTGATTTTGAGAAATCAAAACGAATCTACAAAGACCAAACACGCTTTTTGAGTTCAACAATTCTTAAGCGGATGCTTCAGAATTGAGAAGTTTCAAGTCGCCAATAGATAATCTAGTCCGAATCAAATGGAAGTGTTTATTGTGGGCCTTGTTTGATATCTAAATTGTATTCATTTTGCACGGAAAAGAGATTTAATGATTGGAGAAACTTAAAACAATGCGTAGAACAGCACGAACGATGAATAATTCACAAAAAATCGTTTGTTGCTCTGAGGGCAAGGATTTCAAGTAATAATTTGATTAATTTATCAAATGCAGAAATTAATCTAGAAATAAATATTTAAATTCTACAACGCGTTGTCGCAATCTTCAAAAAGCTATCAAGTCGTGGTCTTCCCTGAAGAGGTTCTAATGAAGTTGTAGGATCATGTCATAATGGTAACTTTTTAATGGCCTTAGAACTTTTAGCTCATAACATACGCGTGTGAAACCTAGACCATATCTACGATAAACGAAAACGCACTACGAGTCTGCGAAAGAGGCATATTACGCCAAATATTTGGCCCCGTACAGACTAATTGGTGGAGCGGCTATCGTAAGGCATGTAAAGGCACTACGGTTACAGTGGTTTTTACATGTTATGCGTATGGAAAGCACCCGAGGACCGAAAATACTGGCGAACTGGAGTCCACATGAAAGAAGAGCTCGGGGTAGACCACGTAAGAGATGGCGAGATGACTGCATCGGCGACCTAAAGATATTAGGTGTGAGAAACTGGCTGCAATTGGTTAACAGCAGGGAGAGATGGAAGGATATTGTAACTCAAGCCAAGGCCCACCCAGGGCTGCATAGCTATAGAAGAAGAAGAAGAACTTTTAGCTGAATTTGATCCATTCTTAAAGGAACATCTAAGAAAATATGGAAGATCGGGTAGCGGTAAAATTAATTATCTTTCACCCACAACGTACGAAGCAATATTTCATCTTATAGTTTAGAAGTGTACAGATGTATAATCTGCCAGAATAAAAGCGGCGAAATATGTTTCTATAATTGTTTATTCTACACCAGACATCGCACATGTAGGTCAGTTATCAAATTTTCTGAGATATGTTAAAGAATGTGGAATACTAACAGAGGTATTTCTAACTTTTGTTCTAAATACTGGACACAAATCTGATGAAATGTACACAGCAATAACTAACACCCTGGCATCTTTAAACATTAATTTAGAAAATTGTGGAGGTCAGTCGTACGATAATTCTGCAAACATGTCAGGCTCATATACTGGTCTCTAAGCCAGAAATAAAAATGCCAACAAGTTTGCGGAATTTATACCAAATGCAGCCCATTCTCTTAAGGGGCTATACCACTGTGACCGCAGAAAATTTGATTGATTTTCTCGAATTTTTTAAAAGAAAAGTACTCAATTAAATGTTTCAGGAAATTGAGAACATATTTGGCTATATCTGACCTTCATTACATTTTTTTTCATAGAAAAATATTAACATCCAAGCGACTTATGCGCTGCCTTCGGAAGCGCCAAAAAAAAGTTCCTCAACTGCCCCTGCGAATTGAGCATCTGAACCCAAAAAAAAAAATTGTGGTTAAACTAGGAGGTAATTTATGTACCATGAACTAGGATTACCGAAAAATATCAAAAGCCGACAAAATGGCGTAGTTATGGAAAAAAAGTCAGTTTTTTTGCCTAAAAAATGGTCGTTTTTTAATGCCAAATGGTCAATTTTCATGCAATCAAAAATATCCTAGTTGACGGTATAGTAAATATATTCAAGATTACTCAGACCAAATTTCAAGACAATCGGACAATTTCGCTTTGAGTTACAACAGGGGGAAATTTGAAAAATGCCATTTCGAGAAAAACGCGTTTAAAGTTAAGGACGTCCGGCCTATATTTTCTCAACCAAAATTTAATATAAATGAAAGATGTCAGAAACATTGCTTTTACATAATAACATTGTTGAAAAGTTATTAACAAATGGATTTTTTTTAATGTTTTTTAACAAATTTTTGGAAAACCTGTTCTTTTTTTGTTTCAAATAAATAAATTTTGATTTTTCAGAAGCTGCCTAAATTTTCCCAGATTTTTATTATCTTTTTGCCTTTTTTTCCAATTTCGAAAAATGATCGAAAAAATATTTTTCAAAAAGATAAGAAAAATCCAGAGTGAGGAAAATCCTCAGGAAGATCCTATGCCCGGTAAAGGAAGATGGGGAGTTCCGACGACGGCATAACTCTGAGCTCTACGTACATATTGAGATGCTCTCTGACTGTGCAAGGAAAAGAAGGGTTAGCTTTCTATGGCCACGTTGCAAGATTGCCTCCAAACCGGCTAACAAACCGTCTGTTCACCTTCTGGCAAAACAAGAAGCTTCGTACCACTTGGTTGACGGAGACCGAGAAGGATATTAAAGAACGGGGTAACTGCGTAAAATAACAGATCTCAAAAATAGACAGTCTGTGAGACGCACCCTGAAGGAAGTCCGTGGATTTCAGGAAAAACCTCGAAGGAAAGGTACCCCCTGGACAGAAGAGAGAAAGGAGTTACACCGGCAGAAGATGCGGTAATACTGGGCAAGGTCAAAGCCCAACAGTTGAACAAGCGTGGTCCAAAGTAGGCAAGACAAGAAAAACAAGATAAGAAAAATCCGAAATAATTCATACGTATTCAGAAAAATTCAGAAAAGAAAGATTTACTTACACTACTTAGTGAAAAATAAAAAAAAGTAAATTTTACAAAAATTTATTGCCTCCAAATCCAAAAATGTATCGCCTCCAGGCAGGTGCAGAATTTTATTCATGCGAGCGGTTGCGCTTTAGAAGGCTGCCATTCCTGGAGTATTAGAGATACGGCCTTGAAATTTTCACAGGATATTCCTGAAAGTATGAACTGTTAAATAAGACCAAAAAAACATTTTTTTTTAAAGTGTCACAGTGGTATAGCCCCTTAATTTAGTCGGAACTGCGTGGCTAGTTGCTATAATGAATCCACCAACTATTTTTAATTTTTGCAAGCAATTTATGACTTCGGCATCAGCGATGCGTTTGGGAAAACTGCAAAACAGCAATGTACTCAAAACACTGAAGAGGATCTGTACTACGAGATGGTCATGCAAATATGATGCCTGCAAAAGTTTATTGAAGTCTTGGAACGAAATTCATGATATTCTAAAATTAATTTCAAACGAGAGTTCTGAGAAAACGGTTACAAAGGCAGAAGCAGCAGGGTTATGCAAGAAATTGACAAAATTTGAAACTGCGTTCATGACTGTTTTTTGGGGAAGTATTTAAAATCATTACAACGTAGTGAGTAAAAAACTGGAAGATGTAGATATTGGATTGGTTATCGATTTCTACAAATCTTTAATTTCAATTATTCCATCTTCCCGCGAGAACTTTGCAACGTATGAAGAGGAGGCCAAGGCGCTATTTGGGACTCAAAACTACACTTCAAGCGAAAATCGAACCAAAAAAAGGAAGCGACAATTTGATGAAACCTACGATGATGAAGACCTGTTTGGTGCTCAGGATAGTTGAATAAACAATTGTCAACATTCTTACAATTGTCGATCGATTAATCTCAGAACTAAACGGTCGAAAATGTGCGTACGACAGAGTATTCGAAATTTTCTACGTTTTTTAAATATTGGCGCACTTTCTGAACAGGAAATAAAAAATGAAGCAATTAGTCATTACGTGAAGTTTATTCACAAGATGTTAAAGATGATGAAGATGTTGAAGAGATTTTGCACTTTAGAGGAATATTTGGCTTTAGTTGATTAAAAACATCTTTAACTTTATAAAATAGGTTATCTTCTTCTTCTTCTTGTTTCGAATGGGCCTACTTTGGACCACGCTTGTTCAACTGTTAGGCTTTGATCTTTGCCCAGTATTGTCGCATCTTCTGCCAGTGTAACTCCTTTCTCTCTTCTGTCCAGGGAGAACCTTTCCTTCGGGGTTTTTCCTGAAATCCACGGACTTCCATCAGAGAGCGTCTCACAGATTGTCTGTTTTGGAGATCTTTTATTACCATTTCTGTAATATCCTTCTCGGTTTCTGTCAACCAAATGGTACGAACCTTCTTGTTTTGCCAGAAGGTGAACAGACGGTTGGGTAATTGGTTTGGAGGCAGTCTTGAAACGTGGCTATAGTAAGCTACCCTTCTTTTCCTTACACAGTCAGAGAGTCATCTCAATATGTGCGTATAGATTAGATGTATGCCGCCTTTGGAATTCCCCATCTTCCTTTACCGGGCTTAGGATCATCTTGAGGATCCTCCACTCTCTAATTTTTAATTTCTCCACCAGACCTATTCGGTTCAAAGAAAGACACTCCATGACATATATGGCTTCTGGTAGTAAGACTGATGCGTAGTGCTTAAGTTTTAGACTTTTTTTGCGTTACAGGCATTTCTTGTGTGTTCTTAGTCAGACGTTAGGCTAGTTCTACCTTGTTGACTCCCTTGGGTCTCTCTTTCTGATAAGTTGGGTTCAATCCATCCGCCGAGATAATTAAATTTATCAGTACTCTCAATGTTTCCCTGCTCTAGTAACATCAACCTGTTTGCGTCTCTAATGTTGGTGAAGAATTCGATTTTCTCCAGCGACACTTGAAGACGAACTTTAGCAGCCTGTTTTATGTGGCAATTTGCCTGTATTGTTGCCATCTGAAGAGAATCAGCAAACAGTGCAATGCTATCTGCAAACGCCAGGCAATCTACAACTAGTCAATCGTTCTTACGTTCCAGGTAGGTACAACTCTGAGCACCCAAATTGATCAGTTTCTTGCGCCATTCTCTCATAACCTTTTCAAGGACACGGTTGAAGAGAAGTAGGAAAGTCCATCTCCTTGTCTCACTCCAGTTTTTATTCCGAAGCCTTCTGAAATCTCGCCTCTTAATTTAACCTTGGAATGGGTGTGTGCCCTGGTAGTCTCCCAGTTGACTATCCAGCTGATTTTCTGTTCTTGTTTGTAACGCCATCGAGAGGATGTTGTATGTTACCGGGACGAGAGAAATTCCACGGTTTTTGTTTAGATCAGTAAAATCTTCCTTTTTGTGAAGCGGATGAATCAGAGCAGATTACCAAGCGGGTGGTAATTTCTCTGTTTCCCAGTTTTCTTGGATGATCTCGGTTAGCTTGCGCGCTGCATTGTTTCCAGCACCTTTTCACAGTAGAGCAACGATAGAGCCCTCGCCAGCTGCCATATTATTCTTAAGAATTTGAATGATCTGGTCAACTTCTTCCAATGAAGGGGCCACCGAGGCCGGGTTTGGTGTGGTTTGTTTATAGTCGAAGTCTTCGCTGGGTGAGTCACAGTTTAATAGATTTTTAAAGTACTGAGTCAAAAGGTGGCAGTTGTCCTTGTCGTTATAAGCCAGTTTGCCTTGTGAGTCTCCGGAGTGTGCGCTTGAAGGTTCCAAAGAAATATCTGGAGTTATTCTTAGCAAAGCTCTCTTCGATTTGGGTTAGCTGGTTTTGTGTGATGGTTCGTTTGGTTCCTCGAATTATGTTGGCTGTAACATTTCTCTGTTCCAAAAATTTATGCCAAAAATTATTTAAGTTTTCTATTTTGTTGAAATTAGGTTTTTATTGCGTTTTATTTGGTTTTAATAAACGTTTGTATTATTTTTGTATTTTATTAATTATTTTTGCCAGATTTGCACGTTTTTCATTAAAAGCGTAATTTTAAACAACCTGTAAATAACGTGACCTTGAAATTTCGAAAAAAATCCCCTTCGGCGCTTTTTGGTAGCTGGGATCGCATTTGATATTTTTAAAAAATATATTAGGCGGCAATATAAATTAGCCTATAGGCGGCAAATTTGTAAATCCGCCACTTGTCAAAAGTGCATAAGTTCGGGATGTTCTGTAGCCGCAGGTTTTGAAGCCGCTTTATCTTTCGTTAATTGTAAGCATATGAGGCAAAATTCCCACAAAAAAGCGGTTTGTAAAACCCAGGCATGTCTATTGGTGGAACGATGAAATCGCCACGGCAAGGGCAGCTTGCATTGCGTCTAGGCGCATATATCTGCGCAAAGGAAGAAAGAATGCTCTGAGGGAAAAATACAAACAAGAATATGTAACTGCCAAAAAGTCTCTCATTGTAAGACATGCACAGATGCTTCATCTAGAAGTTAATATAAGAAAAAATGTTTTAATTAATAATAATTAATAATTTCAATGTTTTTATTTTTGTCCACTTTTTCGACAATCCACTTTGCGCCGTATAATTACGATGCCATATTACTGAGTAAAGTTATGGGTCCGTACTACAAAAGTTTGGTATTTATTATCTACTTAGAATAAACTGCTTAAATACTCACGTACGTACTTATTTACGTACCTTAAAATATACATATTTCTAATATCGAATTAATTTAATTCCACATTTGAATGTAATCCCAAATTAATATTGGACATTAATCACATAATTAATCACAAATTTCGGTCTAGTTTGCTTATTATAAGGTTGTCTAACGGCATGTGTTCGGACCGTGTCTCACGAAATTCCAAAATTTCCAAGCAAAAGCACAGGCTGGTCAAATCACTTACTTGTGAGGGCTGCTCGCGTCTCCTCCACGTGGGATCGTCCTTCCGGCGCCTCTTTTAAAGGAGGAAATGGGGATGGTGGGTATAGGGATTCCCTTAAAATCGTTGTCTTCAGGACGTTCGGTTCCGCTTCAGCCCTTTGGGCTCGTGATTACCCGCTGGTTAGTTTTGCTTGAAAACTAAAGAACGCGTGCATGTGCCGGTCGAAGTGGCCTTCACGTTTTGCTATCGCTCTCCACGCTTTGCACCTCCGAGCGTACTTAGTCGACTGATCTATCAATTCGCGAAAAAATAATTAAATCGTGCTGTTTCGGCACAGATCGATACACCTTTTCTCCTTCTATTGATCGGTGCCGAAATAAATTCCAATATTAAATTTGAAAACCTGGATGCGCTTAAATTGGCGCGAACAGCATGTAAGTAGACAATATTTTCTACAAATGACTGATTTTTGAAAAAATGTGTTTTGTGACTAGTTTTGGCCACCTATAATTCTAATTTAACTTTAGTCTAAGTATATAAATCAATAAATACAAAAAACGACAGTGATTTGAATATATATATATATATATATATATATATATATATATATATATATATATATATATATATATGTGTTGTATTGTTTTCTCGGGGATTCCGCGTTGATGTTGAGGGTTGGTTCTGAAAAGAACCGGATTCTCGACGTTTCGGCGAACTAACATTCGCCATTCTCAAGAGATATATGCGTCCGTGCGGGTCAACGGTTAGACGCATACTGAGAGCTCGTTCGTGCGGTGCGACTACTTATAGCTGTCTGGCTTCGGGTCATGCGCGTTGTGTGCGGTGCTTCGGTTCGGTTGTTTGTTTGTCTTGTTGGTCGTACATGAGTCTGGGGTGTCTGGGGTTGCATTTTGAGGGTGGATATGATCGGTCGCCATGCTGGGGGCAGTCTCAAGGAATCGTCTCTCGTGTTCATGCAGTAGTCTCGTTTTTCTATCTCTATGGCTTCTCTGTATACTCGTGACATTTCGTGGCTAATCTGTGCAAGAGTCCTTGAATTTCTAAAGTCCATCCAGTGACCGGTGTTTGTGTGTTGGACAAGTGCCGATGAAACTTTGTCTCTGTGTCTGACTGAAACTACATGTTCTTGAATCCTAGCAGATATTTTTCTATTGGTACGTCCAATGTAGGTTCGTTCACATGTTCCGCAAGGTATTTCGTAAATTCCATGGGATTCTAACGGGATGGTGTCTTTAACGCTGCGTAGCATGGAGGATATTTTCTGGTTGGGTTTGAAAATGGTGTCGATGTTGTGTCTTTTAAGAATTCTGGAGATTTTGTCAGTTGATCCATGAACATATGGTAGGTATGCTGTGCTAACGGGTTTCTGGCGTTCTTCAGTTCTCTGGCTACTGTTCTCTGTACGACGAAAAGCTCTGGATATTAAGCTGTTTGGATATCCATTTGAAGAAAGAGCTTCTCGTAAATTCCTCAATTCTTTCGGTAAGTTCAGCTGGTCGGCTAGTCTTTTTGATCGGGTGGTAAGAGTGTTTACTACAGATGCTAGTTGTTTGGGATGATGGTGCGAAGAAGCGTTCAGATATCTGTCTGTATGGGTTGGTTTCCGGAAACCAACCCATACCGAAAGAATTGAGGAACTTACAAGAAGCTCTTTCTTCAAATGGATATCCAAACAGCTTAATATCCAGAGCTTTTCGTCGTACAGAGAACAGTAGCCAGAGAACTGAAGAACGCCAGAAACCCGTTAGCACAGCATACCAACCATATGTTCATGGATCAACTGACAAAATCTCCAGAATTCTTAAAAGACACAACATCGACACCATTTTCAAACCCAACCAGAAAATATCCTCCATGCAACCGAACCGAAGCACCGCACACAACGCGCATGACCCGAAGCCAGACAGCTATAAGTAGTCGCACCGCACGAACGAGCTCTCAGTATGCGTCTAACCGTTGACCCGCACGGACGCATATATCTCTTGAGAATGGCGAATGTTCGAGAATTCGAGAATCCGGTTCTTTTCAGAACTAACCCTCAACATCAACGCGGAATCCCCGAGAAAACAATACAACACAGGTATCTATCCGCGAAAACCTCAAATACAACATATATATATATATATATATATATATATATATATATATATATATATATATATCTATATACATATATATATATATATTTGATTATATCACAACAATTAGTAGAAGGGCGTACGGAATAATGATTGTAGATCGTGTTAAACTGTGCTAGTAATTACCACTTACGACGAGGTGTATTAGTAGACCGAGCCTTGTTTACGGACATATCAATACCCCATTAATTAAACCATGTACCAATATAATCCCAAAATATTTGATCGTCTTACGTTAACATCACCTTAAAGAGGGTCCCCATTGATATCAACTGAGCACTTAATCTACCAATAATGAACCTCCGTGGGAATTTAGAGATACTCATCAGCATTTTCAGATTTATGCTATATAAGGAAAAAGAAAGGATATATGTAGTATATATAACATAAATTGTCGCTTATATTATTATAAAATTGTCGTTTATATTATTTATTATTATAAATTGTCGCTTTATTTCTATAATTTCTAAAAAGAAATGTTCTCTTAAATTTGTACTTTGCACTGGAACAATTTGCAATTGTAAAATTACTTTAAGCAAAAAATTTGTTTAAATGTAATTGGGAGAGGGTCTTCTTCCATTCCGTTTGTTTATCTTTTGCAATGAAATGTGAAGTAGCAGCTTTCCTAAATTTTTCTTGTCGGCATCATAAAATCCGTTTTAGGTATCATTATCGTATTTCCTCCCTTCTACCGTATCTTCCTCGTAAGTATCAGAATAGTTATTGTCGTATAAAATATTGTCATATTATTATCTTCCGTTCGTATTTACCTCATCACTTTTTCGGGAGGTGCCTGTCTTCCCTGACAGAAATAATTCAAGAAGGCATAATTTGGATATTAAAAAAGAAATATGAGTACAATATTTAAAATATATTGTGAAATAAACTATGAAAGTGGCTTTTTAACAATGTTTTGGTAAAATATAGACGCTAAAGAGAGCTAAGTAAGCACTCGCATGGGTGTGATACCGATAGCCGTAATAACTTTTAAAGTAGTACACCCACACGATTTATAATTCATAGTGCTTAGTAGGTTTTCTAATTCATAATAGCTTAGCTCAATCTGAAAAGGTCTGTCGACGATTTTTACGCTTTAAGATATTAAAAAAAAATGTTGCATTATCATTTTCATTTATTTGCTCCTTAGGTACTTACTTACTAACGCCACCACAGTTACAGATTTGAACAAAAAGGACGGTTAGATTAGGTTATAACGGAGCAGATAAATCCAGACCACATATCGCACTGTACCGCTACCTCTCGATTAAAATAAGTTGAAAAGTAAAGTATTTCAAATTAAGTTGAGGTTTTCATTCCATAGTTTTTATCTTAGCATATTGTTTTGGCATTTTTGTAGCTTATTTTGATATTATTGCATTGCACATTTTATACTATACTGCACATTTTATACTTTGCTTAAGTTAAATTTAGTATTGCAGCTATTCAGATATTTAAAATTGAGAAAAATTTGTAGCTGTTTATATGCCGCTGTAGCTGTTTATTTTCGCGCGGTCTGTTAATGACGTCAATTCATTTGTTGTCATTGTTTACTACAGCTGTTCTCATTTCTAGCTTCACGTTGTTGACGCCTGTTTTCTAAACAAAAGACTGCAATGAGATAAAAATTTAAAAAATACGGATTTGTTTACATGTTATGTTACGTCACTTTCGTTTTAACGAATGGCACTTTTATTTATTCATTGAAAGCATTTAAAAAGATATTCATGTAAATAAATAAATGTCCGGTCAATAAAGATACGGAAAAATGTTTGAAACAAATTTAAATTTGATGCATATTACCTATTGGATGGTTGTTTGCATTCAAAAACTCATAAGGTGTCCTTGCTAGGACCTCAGTGGGCATTCTTGAACGTGTCAAAGATTTTTCTTTCGATATTTGTCTCTGGTCTTACAGCTCTGCAGTTGTTCTTAGGCGATGATCATAACCAGGAGATCCATCGGGTTGTCTGGTTACCAGCTGATGTTAGTTCATTTAGTTCACGGTTAATGAAGTAAAATGCTATCCCGCGTGCACCATGGAGAGGCGAACTAACATTACAGACCGATTATTATACAGCGTCACAATAAAATTAACTATGCAATTTGGCTACTGCCTTTATTATCGATTCTAACGATGTTAAAATAAGTTAAAAATAAGTCAAAATGACTCGCAACTATGTCACAATAAATTGAAATTGTGTTAATGATGGCGTGGCAATGTAAAAAAGGAGAATTATCATTAATTTACAATTACTAATTTATTTGAAATTAATTGTTTGATCATTTCATTCAATGTAATTCAAAAACCATTTTAGTTATTTTGATAAATTATTTCAAATTTGGTTTTGACTGATATTTTGACATTTGTATCGTTTACATTGAAAGTAACGTTTTCGTTCCTAATGAGGCAACCGCATTAGGCCGTCTTCACACTTTTAACGTACGTCCGGCTTCGTTACTAATTCGGAAGCCTGATTCGGAATACAATCGGAAGCTAAACTTGCATATTGTAACTTTAACCTAGTCTGGTTCGAGTTCGGTTTCTTGGTTTAGCTTCTCCGTTGGAGGTTGCTGATCATTATGTAAATTTTTATTTTTGACATCCCGGATTGGAACAGTTCCGGCGATGACACTCCAAACCAATCTCTCAAGTTGCACAGCCAAGTTGTTCGGCGCCGACCAGCCTTTCGCTTGCCTTGGATCTTTCCTTGAATTATGAGCTTTTGCAATCCATATTTCGTTTCTGGAGATTTTGTTTCGTTTCTTCATGGTGAAGAGTATCTCAGTTTATTTGTTCATTTTGCGAAGTATCTTTATGTTCGTTACTTTGTCCACCCAAGGGTATTCGCAGCATATGACGGTAGACCCACATTTCAAAGGCCATTATCCTTTTTGCTATTTCCTGGGTCAAGGTCCAACCTTCCATCTCGTAAAGCAAAATCGGGAAGACGTAGCAGAAGGGTCATGCTGGGTCTCAGTTCTATGCTCATACCCGGAGAGGTCAGCATCTATTTCATTTTAATGAACACTGCTCTTGCCTGTTCGGTGCGTGCTAATACCTGTTGCCGGTTTGTCCACTCGTCATTTATCCGGGTTCCAGGGTATTTGTATTTGGAGACCTATTCTATATGTTCCTCGTCGACAAGAAGTTGGATCTGCTGTTTGGTTTTTGAAATCAGCATGGCTTTTGTCTTGGCTGTGTTTAGTTCCAGTCCGCAATCTCTCTCTAATTTTTGTTGATATGTTGGTCATCATGCTTTTAAGGTCTGCAATGTTGTCCGCCAGCACAACCGTGTCGTCCGCTTATCTGATGTTGTTAGTTGCTCTGCCGTTTACTATGAATCCCGCAGGTTCCTCGGCAAGCGCCTATAGCTTCGGAGTATATGTTGAATAGCATTGGGCAAAGAACACATCCTTGCCTCACACCCTTTCGAATCTGCATGTCCTCCGTCAGTTCGGTTTAAATCCCGACTTTAGCTGTCTGACCCCAGTATAAATTCGACACAATCTGAATATCTCGGCGGTCGATATCCAGATTCGCCAGATGTTCATTAGCTTCTCATATCTGACATTGTCGAAAGCCTTGCTATAGTCAATAAAACAAGCATATACGTCTTTATTGACATCTCAAATGCATGTAGCGCTTCCCTACTACCAAATCCGTTGCGGAAACCAAATTGTGTATCGCTCACATTTTCGATAGATTCCTGAATTATTAATTCTAAGGAACACCTTCAGTACGTGACTCATCAAGCTTATCATGCGATGTTCATAAGAGTCGAATGCATGTAGTTTCTTTGGTATGGTGACGATAGCAGATGCTAGCCACTAGGTCGGTAAAATGCCCATTTTGTAGATTGTTTTTATTAGCTCGTCATCAACCAGCTTGAGCATCTCGCTATAGATTCCATCTAGTCCCGCATCCTTGCCTATTTTAGTGATCCATATGGTATATTTCAGCTCGCTATTTACAATTTCAGGGCCGTTCTCATTGAAGTGGTCTAAATTATAACTATTAGGTCTGTTGTCATTAAATAGTTTCATGAGATATTCTCATTTATATGAGATACAAATTTGTATTGTTTGTCTTTCAAATCTAATACTATATCGCGATTAGAATATTTTAGTATTGTTGTTCTTCTGGTTTTTGTTCCTGTCAATTCAGGGATATTTTTATGCACATTGAAACTGTCATATCTCTTTTGACGGTCCTCCATTTCGCCACATTGTTCCATTAGTTGTTGTTCTTTGCTTGACGTATTTTTCTAATTATCACCTTTTGTATGTTTTGATAATCTTCTTTGTGTCTATTTTGGTATGATCACCGTTGATCCAATAAAGCAAGAATTGCAGTTTTCATCCATTTCTTTATCTTTGTATTGTTATTAGAGCCATAAATTTTGCTCTGTGCTCAGTAATATACCTCTTTCACATCGTACCATAATTCGCTAATATTTCCGGTGTTTCTTGTTGTGTATGTGTATGCACTGAGCTTGCCCAGAACCTCGTTTCTACTGTCTGAAGCTTTCTTCTGTTCAGCTATGTCCATTAACTGTGAGATGTCGATAGTTTTATTTGTAGGTTTGGTTGTTTTCCTGGCTTCCAGTTTTACATTTAGTCTCATTACTACTGGGTTGTGATAACATTCCACGTCTGCACCGATTATATGCACACTTTTTACCGATTTTACGCAGTTCTTAAACTGTTTGGCAATCAATATGTAGTCTGCATTGCATATTATGTGGTCTCCAAGAGCCGTCCAAGTTTATAGTCTTCGGTAGTGGAATTTGAAATGTGTGTTTGTCACTATCAAGTCGTTCTCGATGCAGAATTGTAAAAGTCTATCGCCGTCATTTCGTTCATCGTTCATTTCTTTTTTTTCATTTCTCGTTCATTTCTTCTACCTAGTCCGTACTTTCCCACCCATTCACCTGACTCTCGCTTGCCTATTTTTGCGTTGAAGTCGCCCATGATTATTGTTAGATCTGGGTTTGATAAGGGCGAGGATCTCTTCCATTTGTTTATAGAATGTTTCAATTTTGATATAGTCCCTGTCAGCGGTTGGTGCATAGGCCAGTAAAATGTTCATTTTGCCTCGGACAGTTTGTAGTTGGAGTAGTATTAGTCTTTCCAAATAGTGTAAAGCAGTTAGTAGGTGTTTGTTTATTTTCTTGCTCAATATTATTCCCACTCCGTGTCGGCGTTGACCATCAATTCCCCCTGTATGGTAAAATGTACCGTTCTCGGTATCGCATTTGCCGGAGTGTATCCATCTCTCTTCGCTCACGCTCCTTATATGAATTTTAGCCTCTGCATCTCCGATGTGACATTTTCTAGTTTTCCAGCTTGAAACATTCCTCTGTATCTTTAGTGTGTCGATTAGTTTCCTCGGGGGGATTCTTCGCACCGTCTCACCACTTAAGAGGTGCCCCGGACTGACGGCCATTTCTGTATTTGTATGTGCCATATTGATTGTCTCAGGAAATTCTAGTGCAGTAGTTTTCTGCTGCTTTCCGTACCGTAGTGCCAAAGTCATTGAAGCCATCCTGGGCATATCTCTGGTTTTCTGATAAAGGACCGGTCCCAGATCATTTCTCTTACGCCTCAGCTAAGAGATGATTTAGTTACAGTCCCAAGTCATTTTTTGCAATATACAGATACCCTTTCGCGGTGTGGCACGTGGAGCCATAAGTAAGAGTTGGGCATCCTGTGAGGCCCAGTGCCTTCTCCAGTCTATGACACTCGAAGTGGTCGCAGTCTGATAAAGGTCCTACCTCTACACCGTAACCCCAACACCCCGACACCCCGTTTCTTCTTTAGGCAACAATTTAGAAACCAAACTCGGATGTGACGACCCCAAACTAATCTGGCCCAGATTCGGATTCATAAAACATATTCATAGTAACTTATACGCTCATAAACTTAAATGAAGGAGAGAAAAAAGTAAGAAAACTAATAAATTTCCATAGAACCATAAATACATTAAGTTAAAGCAAATATTTTTATTAACAAACAAAACATTAATTATTTGTGTACTTGACTATCTTGAAGTTTTCATATTTTTGTTTTGTTATTTTATACTTTATTTACTTCATGAAGATTAATTAATTAATTTAATCTTCTTGAAGCACATAAAGTATAAAATAACAAAACAAAAAAACATTAATTGTAATGTAACTCCCTTTAAATGAGTCAGTAAAATACAGGCATACGAATTAATGATATATTTAGGACCTTTTGTCAGTAAATATTCACAAGACTGAATTAGTTTCTATTAATATAAAAATTCTTAAAATAATTTATTAAACTTCACAATTCAAATTTAAATTCACCTCAATCTCGTTATTTGTAATTTTATTGTTTTTACCTTCTTAAATTGGCATTTTTTCTTGCTTTTCCTAACGGTACATCCATCATCCCAATCACCTGTATTACTGACTTATTATTGACTTAAAACAGAGGACACATTTCTATTTATTGGTCCCTTACTAAAAGGATCAACTGCGCACTCAGATTAACTTTTTAGGCTAACGTTTCTAATAACTTCGGCCGTTAATGTCGTAGAGTAGAGGAAGTAAGATGAAGACTATTATGATAATGTTGAAATTACTACAATAATAATTGAGAAAGCTCGACTAAACAGGCCCACATGACTTGTTAGTTAAGCGGGTGATACACAAAAGACCAACGCAGCCTGTTTCACCGAGCGTTTTCACTTTTAATTTTGTAATGCCATAATACTCTTCATCTTAAATGAATTGTATTAGTTTCAACTAGGGATTTCAATACAGAAAACCGAATCCGGTAATCCGGCGGATCTGGCATCATTAAACGTTTACCGTATCCGGTACCAATATGCCGGCTCCGGTCACCGGATCCGGTGATGCTATGCTACATGTTTTTTTCAAAATCAATTTTTAATAAATAATGTATACTTAAAATAATTACGGTATTTGCTGCTGTATAACGTGGGCCTTTCTTCCAAAAAAATTGCCTATAAAACAGAGGTCCGCGTTATAGGCACACAAAAAGTAGGTTAGATTTAAGGGTGCGCCTTATGCAGCGGAAAATACGGTATTGATAGTAAGCTGATTAATCTAAATAGACATTGAAATAGATATTATATTTCATTAGACGGATTCATTATGATGTGTGTCATAAATATAAGAATACGACTTGTTAGCATATTCAAATACCTAATAGTTGTGATCTCAGTAGATTAAGTAAAGTTTGTTATGTTAGATTTAATTTCATAGATATGGCCGGATCCCGACGGATCCGGCCAGATCGGTAGAAATTCGGCCGGATCCGGCCGGATTGAAAATGACACCAGATTGCAATCCCTAGTGTCAACCTTTTTATTGTTTTAAATCTTTTATAATCTTTTATAGCATATAATGATATAGAATATAATGGTTACAATCTTGTTAATAAAACTGTTACTTGTGCCTGATGATGGCGAAATTGATTAATTAAATTTTAAATCGCCAAAACAAGTAGCTAGTAACTTTGAACAGTTTGTTCTTTTATTGTTCTAGCGTCACTAGTTTGGAATTTCTGTTTTCCTAATTAGAACGTGACAAGGTTCGAACGAGGGTCGCAACAGTTCGCAATGTGTCATTAGGTTTAAATTAGGACTTCCAAAGATTTGAATAAGTTAGGCTTTCCTAGTTACGACAGGACAAGGTTCGAATGAGGCTTGCTTTGTTCGGTAGCAGTTACAGAGGCCTCATTAGGTGGAGTTACGACTTCCACAGATTTGCCGAAGTTACACTTTCCTAATTAGGATGGGACAAAGTGCGAATCGGGCTTTCCACAGTTCAATAACTGTTCCGAAGGCCGCTTTAGTTGGAACTAAGATTTCCAAAGATTTGCCTAATATAGATTTTCCTAATTAGATCGAAAAAATGTTAAAATGAGGCTGGCCACCTTTCGGTGACATTTCGGTAGGCCTCATTAGATGAAAGTTAGAACATCCAAAGATATGCCTCAGTTAGGTTTTTCTAATTAAGACGAGACAAGGTTTGAATGAGGCTTGCTACAATTCGGTAACAGTTCGGAAGGCTTCATTGGGCCCGTATAGATATTTCGGCATGCCAATACTTTGTTGAGTTTCTAACCGATCAATATAAGATTTTGCATAGTGACCAATATGTTAACTTTCAATTTTCTCAAACCAATATAAAATGGACACATATTTCAAAACAAACGGTCTATTTGTTAGTTTAATTGTCAGTCTTTATTCGTTCTTCATGTATATTGTACCGATTAATGCAAAGACGCCGATGCATAGTTGTAGTTTTTCAACCTCTGTTTGTTACGTCGCGACGTCAAAATAGGTTCTCACGTTGAAATATAAATAAGTAACACTAATAAATAAGAGAATACTGCACTTATTATTACAGCTCATCCAAATTTTCTAAGATATAAAATAAGGTGCTTTTATGTAAAAATTCAAAGTAATAATAAAAATGTCAATAGCTAATTATTATTTCCGGAAATATTTAAATGTTATTCGTTCATTTCATTCAATTTAATGTAAAAATACTTTTTAATTATCTTGATAAATGTTTTGAAACTTTTATCTGTGTAAAAGAGATACACGACACGGACGTGTCTTGTTTAAAGTACTCAAGAGTTAGTGCAGCAGCAATTTGTGCCCGCGGCACATTTTTATCTCGGAAAAACTTTCCGAGACTCAGATATATACCTTTGATATACTAGATTTGAAAAGTTTCCACTACTTGTCGATATAATGATATAAGGGAAACTTTGTTGCCCATGCCGTTGCGTACCCTCCTCTTCAATGTTTTAATAAAGAAATTGCATCTTGTTTTACAAAATATATCACACCATTATTATATTATAAATTCGTTTAACAAAAAGTCATTTTACAAACTTTCGTTAATATTACAAAAAATGCTGTATCAATTGTATTGAATATTTGGGAAACCATTCTTGTTCTTTTAATTTTGTTTTATTTTTTGCTAATGTGTGGTTTATCAAAACCTAATATAAGATATGATGAACATAATCGGATCAACTTAGATTTATTGAATTTATTCTATCAAACTATTACATTTTTTTATTCTATTTAGTTTAGATCAAACAGCAGTATTCGTACGCGATATATTCTGAATGAAGATTTTTCACCCAAAATATTTCATATATTATTTCATTTAGTGAAGGTATAGGAGAGAAGCAGGGACTTGCTTGCGGAATAATTAAAACATTTCGTAAATAACTGATGTAGGAAGCGTCCCATTTCATTTGGTGTTTGCGAATCCTGTTTGCGCAATAAAATAAAATGTTAGAGATATTATTCCACATACGAGATTAAATTTGGATATGTAGATATGAAATAAAATCTGATCTTATATATAAGTGCATGAAAAAATATATTCAACACTTACTTGATATATCGTGTATTATTTAAATGAATTAATTACTAAACGATTTCCAGTCCGTTTCTACATTATAATAACCTAAAAAACGACAACACTAACATCAAGACTTCTTAGAGCTTTTGTGAGGATCTATAACGGAGGTTATCACCATTAAATGAGTGGAATACGGACATTTGTAACCGGTCATTTGTTCCCCAATAATTTATTACCAGGCACATTTATTCGCGAGTCATTTGTACCCTAACAATTTTTTTTACTTTAATATTCTCTTAATAAAATAATATTTTAATTGGAATACTTGCTTATAACTAAGCACTATCAGGTAGGTCTCAGAAAATAAAATACACACACATAGCACTACGGCCTATATAGAGCCTTGGCTTCTTCGACAACCTCCTTCCATGTGTCTCTATTTACAGCTGTTATAGTCCAGCTCTGCATTCTCAGTACTTTCAGGTCTTCTAGCACATTATATTTGACCGAGACCATCTTGACCGAGGCCGTCGTCTAGGTCGTCTGCCCTCTGATGTATTTGTAAGTACAGCTTTGGCTGTTCTTGTATTTGATATTCTCCAGACGTGGCCCACCCATCTTATACGTTGCGTCTTAATCCAAGCAGCAATGTCTTCTTCTTGTAATAGTTCTTTTAATTAAAAGTTCTTCCGTATTTTTTATCCATTTTCCGCTTCGTCGTACACAGGTACATATATACTCCTTAAAACCCTTTCTTCAAATCGATTTAGTAGCTCCTCATTTCTTTGTGTGAGAGTCTACGCCTCGCTTCCATAACTTACGACAGGTTTTATCACCGTTTTGTATAAGCGGAGCTTGCATGCTCTCGATTTCAGTATACTGTCAAGCGCGAACATTCAAGCGCACCTATTACCTGCCATTATGCGTTGCTTTATTTCGATAGACAAGTCATTATTGTGGTTATTTGTTGTGCATTAATATTTGAAAGTATTCGTTTTACATAGTTGGCCGTTCTGAGTCTCCAAAAATGCATTCTCTCTCTGTTTGCCTTCACGCCAGGTTGTTAGTGCTTTTGTTTTCTTGTCATTTACTCAAAGTCCAGTTTGTTTTCCTGCCTGTTCCATCTGATTCAGTATTTCAACTATGTCCCTTTCTCTCCTTCCTAGTATTACCACATCGTCTGCTTGTGCTAGTTGAGAGCTTCTCTTTAACATTGGATCACCGGTTTTGATGTTAATTTTCCTAATTATGGCTTCTAATACAAGGTTAAACAGCGTGAGTAATATTATGTCTCCTTGTTACACACCTCTGGGTATATTTGAAAAACCTTTCGAGACGTTTTGCCCGATCCTGCACCTGCATTTAGTTCCTTTGAGTGTCGTTTTAACTAGCCTGATTAACTTCCTTGGGATCCCAAATTCTCTCAGTGTGCTCCAAATGGTGATATGTTTAATGCTGCCGTAGGCCGATTTATAGTCAATTTATAGTTGGAAGACGCCAATTTTATATTCCCAGCATTTTTCTAGAATTTGCCGGAGGGTAAAGATTTGATCCGTGGTTGATCGTAGACTTCTGAAGCCCGCTTGGTAGTCTTCTAGTAGGTCCTCTGCAAGAGGAGCAATTCGATGGTTGAGGATGTGGGCGAAAATTTTGTATGCAATGTTCAGGAGACATATGCCTCTATAGTTATCGCATTCTAGTTTGTTTCCTTTCTTGTGTACCGCGCATATGATTCCGATTTTCTACTCATTTGGTAATTGTTCTTTCCGCCATATGTCTACGGTTTAAGCAGAGTTAGCTACGGTTAAGCAGAGATGTCTACGGTTTAAGCAGATAATAAGTTTAGGCAGAGCTTTGAAAAGCTCATCGCCCCTGCTTTAAATAGCTCTGCAGATGTATCGTAAGTTCCTTGGACCTTGTTATTTTTTGTGCGTGGTACTGTGGCCGCTACTTCAGTTCTGGTGGGTTCTTCGATCTCTTCCTCTTCATGTAAGTGTTCTTCATTGTCGCTGTCCTCATTTTCATATATTTCCCCGTTTAGCAGTTCGGAGAAATATTCCGCCCATCTTTCTAACATTTTTTTTTCATCATTTATCAATTCTCCCTCTTTACTTTTCTACATAGGTTGTATCAGGGTTGAAAGCCTTTCTTCATTTCCTGGACTGTCTTGTACATATTCCATACTTGGTGGTCGGTATGGTATTCTTCTATTTGTTCTATCTTATTTTTCATGAATTGTCTTCTTGTACACACTTTTTTGGCTTTCCTTCTTTATTGAACCATTGGTTATTATTCCTTGTTGAGGTTAGTTTTCCTACCACTGTTTCTGCTGCATCTTTTATGATTTTCGGTATAGTTCTCCATTGATCTTCCGTGTCATCATTGCTCCTTAGTGTTTTATCCTTATCTTGTATTTTGCTTTTAAATAATTCCTGGTTTTCGGTTTGATATTGCTCTATAGATAGTTTTTTAATGTTCCATTTCTCCTTCTTTTCTCCACCTGCCATAAACGTTCTGTAGATTCTTGGTCGTATTTTGGCATACAATATAAAGTGATGTTAGGTTAGGTTAGGTTACAGGCACAGTCCGCCCCTCTTTTGCATCTCACGTCAGTAAACTTGTGGCGTGTCGACTGTCAATTAGAAGGCGTTTAATTTGATTTGTAATAGTTCCGTCTGGTGTGGTCCATGTCCCTTTACGGGTGGGTTCATGTGACAATAAGGTTCCAACTTGGAGTCCATTACATTAGCAAATTCCAATAGTCGCAATTCGTTATCATTGCACTCCTCATGTAGGCTGTGTGCACCAATTGTTGGCATAAATATAACCTTTTTGGCTACCTTGGCATTGAGATCTCCCAAGACGATTTTCATATCCCCGGGATTACAATTATGGATTGTCTCTTCGAGCTGGGTGTAAAATTGGTGCTTTTCATTACCTTGTGCGTCTTCCATTGGGGCGTATACATATATGAGGGGGACATTGTAGAAATCGTATCTTATTCGCATTTCGCACAATCTGTTGTTGATTGCATTGAAGTTGATAACTTTGTCTAATATTCTGTTGTGGGCTAGGAAACCTGTACCCTGTTCATGTCTTCCCCCATCACCTCTAGTGTACATTAGGGTATATGTCTTCATTTTTAATATGTACTTACCTGGCTATCTTACTTCTTGCAGAGCTAATATGTCCATCTTATATCTTGCCATTTCGTTTATTACCTTAAAAAGGTTACCTTAAAAAATTTAAATAATGCACTGGGTCGATAAAGGCTAAATATGTTCCATGATCCGAGAGTCCAGTCTGTTTTCCGTTGCTTAGGTCGTTTTCGGAAATTCCGTTCATCGTTCCGAAGCTGTTGTCTAGTTTCCGTAACAAAGGTTTTCTTACGGCATGCGGTTGTTAGCCAACATGCCAGCCCTCTTCCTTTACCTGGGCTTGGGACCAGCAGGACGCCGCAATAAATACAACCGTCACGTCCTGGCGGAGTTGAAAATAAAATACACTGAATCTAAAAATTCACTATATACATTTATATATTAACCACACATAATATATAAAAATATTATGTAACACAGTTATATAAATTTAGACACTTCACACGAC
This sequence comes from Phosphuga atrata, assembly GCA_944588485.1. Lineage (NCBI taxonomy): Eukaryota > Metazoa > Arthropoda > Insecta > Coleoptera > Silphidae > Phosphuga > Phosphuga atrata. The sequence continues at coordinate 6,876,711 of OX155896.1, read as the reverse complement.
TCGAGTCTTGACGGTAGTCACTTTTTCAAGTGACCTTCAACCACTTGAAAATGACCTTGAACCGTCGAATCTCGAGTCATGTGAAGTGTAGAAATTTACACTTTAACATATTTAGTGTGGTTAAAACATAGTGAATGTTCCAATTCCGTGTAAATATGGACTTACACGTAGTAACGCTCGCAACTATCCTATTTAGAATTTAAAATGTTTCAACTGTTTTAATTTTAATCTCTTAATCAAAAAAACAATTGAGATTTAGCAGAAATAAACACTTCTTCTGCTTCTTTTAGCTTTACAGCCCAGGATGGGCTTTGGTTTCCTTAACTGTCTCCTTCCAATTGTATCTGTCTTCTGCAGCTGCCATCCAATTTTGAACTTTTTAGACCTTCATGTCTACTTCTCTCTTATCCTTCCATTTTGCTCGGGGTCTTCCTCTAACTCGCGTGCCATGCAGTTATGCATTAAATATTTCTTTATGGGCTGTTTACTTTGTAATCCGTATCGTGTGTCAGGCCCATCTGATCCTTTGTGCTTTTATGTATCTTACAATATACTCTCTATCTATCGTTATTATTTCTTGTAGCTCGTTGTTCATTTTTATGCATATTCGCTCTTCTTCTTGTGTTGGTCTATGGATTTTTCTTAGTAATTTTCTTTCAAATACTCTGATAGAGTTTTTATCAGCTTCAATAAAAAATAGACACTTATGATCGATAAAAAATATCCAACATAAAAATAAAGATTAAATAGTTTAAGGCCAAAACTAAAAAAAAATACATATTTGAATATAAACAATATGAGGCCTTGGTGGAAGAAGGGCGTAAGATCAGATTCGTATGTTTTGAGAAATAAAAATATGTTTGTACAACCAGATATAATTTTGTGTTAAGGTGTTTCTGAACTTGATAATTTCCACCACATTCCACCACACATTCAGAAAACATCTTAGCTTTACCATGTATTTTCAAATATCAATTTTAGTGAGTATGAGTTTTAGTGAGAACCACTTGTCATCCTTTTTTTATTTAATTAATTTGTTCAATAAGACGTTTTCCTGCTTCACATTGCTCTACATTAGAGGAAACTCCATGTCTTTTAAAAGTTGTACTTATTTCCACTCCTCCTCTTTATTACAAATTTACCTGAAACTCAACATTTAAAATATTTCCTAGAAAACACACACACACAAGGTTGTTCCATGGAATAGAGTTCGGTACCTGTACTTGACCTGTATTGTAGTCCTGATCCATAGCAACTTGGCGGCAAGCCCTGTGATGTCCAAAAACTTGTCTCTCATTCGTACATTTTCATTCGAGGTTTGAATGAAGAAGTGTTATACTGCACAGTTTTAGCTGTCGAGAGTTAGGCGAGTTATTAGAATAAAACGGGGATTGTCAGAAAAACACATAGAACTTGATATATTGTATTAACTAAAACGCGGACTGTATTCTACAATTTTTAATGTATCTATGACATTTGTGTATGATGTGTGGCGGGTGAATTTGAACTGCAGAGATAGTCATTTCAACACTTCTCCTCGATCCGGCAGTTTCAAGTTCTGTGTCATATACAAATAAATTAAATACTATATTAAAGAAAAAGTTAAAACAATGGATAATTGAATTTGTAAGTGACGGTTAAATTCATAAAACGTTGTAGTTACAACTTCAGCCTAAGCTTCTCAAATTGTCTTCTGTTGAGTCCCTTGGTAAGAATATCCGCAACTTGATCAGTTGTGCAAATGTAAGTAACGTCGATTTGTCGTGACATGTGAAGATTCCTGATGAAGTTATATTTCACGTCAACATGCTTTAATCGTTGCCCACGTTGTAAAAGGTGAATTCACGCCTGATTATGCTCATAGACAGTGATGGGTTGCGAACAGTTAATTCCCAGGTCCTTGAGATGACCCCTGAGCCAAAGCCAAATTAGCTCAGATTAGCTCAGAAACTATGGCCACGTACTCTGCTTCCGTAGACGACAAAACAACTGTGGCTTGCTTTCTCGTCGTCCAGCTAATGGTAGATCCTAGAACCTGGAACAGGTAGCCTGAGATAGATTTGGGGTCTGTATTTCCTACCCAATCAGCATCAGCATATCCAACTAGTGGTTCCGATTGTTGCTTTTGAAAGAACAGTCCAACAGCTCTAGTTTGTTGAATGTATCTCAATATTTTCTTTAGTCTATTCCATTGTTCCTCAGTTACTTGATTCTGAAATCGGCTGTAGAAATTTACCGCAGCGGTGATATCGGGTATTGTAGTCAGCATTAGCTATATCAGAAATAATATCATTTGTTAGTAGGGCTTGGTCTCGATAATAGACTCTCCGTCGGTGTCTGCTGGAGGTTTGACGCCCATTGGAGTAAATTCACCCTTACAATTGTCCATTCCGAAACCCTTACAATTGTCCATTCCTTGAAGAAGGTGTTGTAGATAAGTTGGCTCACTCAGCATCATTCCTCGTTCTGATCTTTGTATCTTGACACCTAAAAACATCCGAAGTTATCCAAGGTCTTCATTCAAAACTTCTGTTCCAATATTGATTAATTGCTGCTGGCCATGAGGATCTCGTCCACATCGATAAGGAGGTAGATCTCTTGTTCTTCGCTGAACATTCTGTAAAGGCATTGGTCATATTCGGATTGAACCAATCGAATTTGTCGAACTCTTCGTTCCATGCTCTAGGCGCCTGCTTCAAACCGTACAGGGTTTTATTCTCACCGAACTTACAGACCAGCCTAGTTTCGCTTTTGGAGCCTTCACGTAGCTGCATATTAATTTCGACTCTAAGTTTTCCAGACAGGAACGTATTTCTTACGTCCATCTTTCTTGTGTAATGATGCTGGTTGTTTGCAACCGCTAAGAGTGGCCTTAGCGTGTCCAGCCTAGCAACTGGGGCGTATACCTTGTCATGGTCGAATCCTATTCCTTGAGAACATCCTTTTACGAGCAAACCAGCTTTATACTGCACAATGTTGGCATTTTCATCTCGTTTGAGATTAAAGACTCACTTGTTGTTTATTGCCCTTTTTTTCAGTGGGTAGAGGTGCTAAAGACCAGGTCTCGTACTCGTCGAGAGCTGCCAGCTCCTCCTCGACTGCAGCGTCTTCTCTTCCCTGAATTTCTGCGTATGACATCGATATATTTTCAACGAAGGTTTCAGCATAGTGGGCCAAAGCCACCTGGTCGTCTAATGGATTGGGCGCTATTTTGGTCCTTGTGCTCCTCCTCCCCTCTGAACTCCCTGAGGTGTCCTTCTCTCGGAGTGAGCCGATGTCTTCCGTGCTGCTATACTCCTAGATCTCCTTTTCTTCTTGAATTGTAGGCGGTGGAGGGGATGAATCTCCGACATCTTGCAGTGAAATTTCTTCTCCTGTCGCGGTATCACTCGCTGGGTCGTCATCGTAGAAATCTGCTTCGCAGAATTCCTGAAATTTCCTTCGCAGTGTTTCATCAAAGATTAAAACTCATCCACTGAGAACCATTGCATCCTCCGGTGACCACAAGCTGCAACCGTTATTGCAGTACCCAATCATGAAGCATTCCTTTGATCTAGGGCTGAACTTCGTTCTAATTAGCGGCTTGGGTAAATGTTCATTGGGTAGGTAGATAACCTTTAATTTGCTCATATCGACCTTGTTCCCGAACCACAATTCCGCGAGAACAGCTTTTTTCCAGTGCACTTGTCGGGCTCCTAGTAATCAAGTAAATAGCTGCCAGCACTACTTCCGACCAGAGGTTCTGGGGCAAGGATGAGTTCAAAAGCATTCATCTTGCCTTCTTCTGGATTGTCCTGTTCTTCGTTCTGCTACTCCATTTTGCTGCGGGGTATGACGGATTGTAAATTTAGATTGAATTCCACGTTGCTTTAGGTACTATCTCATCTCAGTACAAAGATACTCCCGACCATTGTCGCATCTAAATCGTGAGATCTTTAAGTTCAAATGGTTCGTGGCCATGACTTCATAAATTTTGAATTTTTGAAACACTTTCGTAAAGGCTACCGTAAAATGAGTAAATTCGTCTATAAAGATCAGTACGTAGCGCATTCCATTATAGTACTTCGGGTTTACTGGACCAAATAAATCACTGTGTACTAATTGCAATGGCCTTTTGGCGCGTTTACGTTGGTGTTAATGAGGTAGGTGTTTGTTTGCCTTGTACACAGATTGGGCAAATCTGTCTGTCTTGTTCCAAGTGAGTTTCTTCCACTCCTCTTACTAATGATTTCAGTTTGGGTTATGATTTGAGTCCTATGTGTCCTAAACGTCGGTGCCATAGCTCCGTATTCTTTTCGATTTCAGATGGGTTGCCCTTTTCTCCAGGATACATAAAAAATGGTTTATACAATGTATACCTCTTGCAATTGCCACCACCTTTCCATTTTTCTCTATAATTCCTTTCCCTTGAACGAAAATAGTAGCTTAGCCATTTCGTTCCAGAACTGATACAGACTGCAAACTAAATTGTTATCCTGGTGCATACAGGATACTCTTGATAGTGATCCTGTTTATTTTGCCATCCACAACAGATTCAGCGTGCACGTTTCCTCTTCTTGTTGCTGTAAGAGTTGATCCTGTTTTGGCACTTTTTTATGCAGGTGTTATGGCCAAGCTGTTTGACATTTTGCAAATATTTATCAACGTTTATCAAATGCTCAGAAGCACCAGCGAAATGCAAATTTTCAGTTTTAACTTTTCCAGCGAAAAAACTAAATTCCTCTTTTTCGTCTTCCGAGTCAACTGCGACATGCGCCTTCTGGAACTTGCTCCGATTTTTCGGTGGCTTCGTGCATCTTGTCGAAAATGTCCTTAGCCGCCACAGTTGTGGCATTGGTAATTCATTTTATCTAGTTTCTTCCTGTATTGGTTGGACTTGCCATTCAAAGAATTCCACTTCTTCGGTCCGTGCGATTGGATTGAAAATTCGTGGGGCGATTAGGGCTCTCCTTTCGAACGCCAAATCTCTTCGCTTGCTCATCCAGGAGTCGATTCTTGACGAAGCTCAACTTTCGAACGAATTCTCCGTAGACAAGGTCTCAATCGCTATCACCACAAAGTCGCAATCGACGGGCATCGTAAGTAGAAGGTGCCACACCACGTCAGTCTCTTGTTGATTTGATCCGGTAGATTTGAGATTTCTAATCAATTTGTACAATCTCAAAAAATGGGATTCCATGTTGTCATTACTTAAATTGACTTTCATGTTCAGAAAAGTTTTCCGAATTAACAATTGACTAGCTATTCCTTTTCGAGCAAAAGTTTTATTCAATGTATCCCAATTTTCAAAAGCTGTTTTGCAATATTTGATATATTCAAGTGGATTATTTTCAATTCTTTGTATTATGATTGACTTACATTTCTTATCCTGCTTTTTGTGAAGTTCTCTATCATGTTTTTTTCCTGTCAGCTGATAAATTCGTTTTATCCACTATTTCCAATAAATCACCAAGTGGGCATTTAATGTTCCAGACAATCAAGCTCGTCCAAGTATGTCTCAACCCGAAACTTTCAGTTATCGTAATTAGTTCCGTCGAAAAACGGAATTTTATAACGTTCCTCAGCCACAACCTCACTTTTTAATTTTTGTGCTTAATATTTGTATCAAATCGAATTTTGAAACAATCCTGAACCCATAATCTGTTAGAGTGCACAGATTGAGCTGTCGAGGTTTAGGCGAGTTATAAAAATAAAACGGCGATTGTCAGAAAAACACAAAAACTTTATATCTTGTATTAACTAAAACGCGGACAGTATTCTACATTTTTTATTACTGTATCTATGACATGAAGTTAGTGATGATGTGTGGCGGGTGAATTTAAAATGCAGAGATTATCGTTTTAACAAAAAGTCAATTGTCAATGAAGTTTGAATCAAATTGGTATACTCGTTACAATTTTGCAAACTTAATACAAAAATACTGTTACAGATTATCGAAATTCAACATAATTATTTAAATTGAATAAATAGCCATTTAGCTAAACTCTAAAACGAATTATGTAATTCGACCGAAAAATCTGTTATACGGCCAATTGCCAAATGTTTCTGCTACGTACTAAAGGCCGATTCTCATATACGCGATACTCAGCTACGTGACATCGCCTGTCAAATAATGATTACATTGTTTTAAATGAGCAGGTTCTTACTATGGCTACGCGACAGCTACGCAACGTGCCCATTTAAAACAATGTAATCATTATTTAACAGGCGATGTCGCACTACGTCGCGTAGCTGAGTGTCGAGTGGGAATCGATCTTAAAAGTTCGATAAAAAATAAAATTATTGTTGATTATTACTGCATTCATATTTTGAGAACTCGTTAATACATTTATTCATTCTTACATTTTGAACACAAAATATGTTTTGTTTTTATCCATTTAAATATTGGAAAGTCGGGTTGCGTTTACAGGAACAAATATTCCAACAATAGCATTCATTATAATTTTAATAAAACAGAATGAGTTTAAACTCTACATTCCAGAAAAGCTCCCTTTGCCAATGGTAATTGCAAATTTATGCATTTACAGCACCCTGTAGGTTATATTAATTACATAATCGCGAAAAGTTTGCAACTCTCCATCTGGAACCGGTTGCATCAATTACATTCTAAAAAAGGAGAAGAAGAAAGTGTGAATGCACTATCTGCGTTGAACTAAATCGCTTAAATTGCATGCTCAACTTTTTCTAAAAATGACACAAAAATGTATTTTGTCCATAACGAAAGTTTTAATTACTACTTAATATTAAGATGTTTTAAATTATTTCTTGCTGCATTCAATTAAAACGATCATTGTAATTATGTTTTTTAATTGTTAACAAAATTAATATTTTTTAAAAGCCTTTTTCAAGTTGGCTGATAGAACACGCACCACTTGTTAGCTTCGAAAGCTTTATTAACATTGTTTGGAACAAATTTAAATTTAGTGTTTCGTTCGCAACATATTTATCAATCAAAAAATATATACGTCGTTTATTTTTGCAAGAAACTTTTCAATCAGTGAAAGTCATATTCCTAGATTTCTAGATCCTAAGTAATTTAAGTTTATTGTAGGGTATAATATAAAAATAATTATTTTACTAATAGTCTTGTAATACTAATAGTCCAATTATTCAATTAGTCAAAAATTATTGTACGCACAATTTTCGTATTCAACAATATTTTTATTTCATGTTATTTTGTATTATATTTTATTTACAAGGCGTTAAATTATTCACCATAAGTAAATTAACAATTACCGTTTGCAAATAGTACCGTTTGTTAATTAAATACAACCAAATTTTTTGGCATATAAATGGATTGATATATTTATATTAGATTATTTTTTAATCAAAAACATACTGTATTAATTAGATACATTAACTACCTTTCAATTAATGTTCCATTAACATTTATAGGGCTATAACACATTTATTTAATTCAATATTTATTTATAATCAATTCTATACAATTTGCTATAGTGAACCAATAAACTATTAAAATATCCAATCTATTTAATGCTCAAATGATGCTAGATGTTTATTATATTATAATTAAAACTAATATAACAAGGTTTCGAATAAAAATTTTAAAATTAAAAAAATTTCAATGTTTTTGTTAATAACGACAAGGACAACGGTCACCTTTTGGCTCAGTACTTTAAAAATACAACTACTCAACTGTGACCCACCCAGCAAAGATTTCGACTATAAACAAGCCACACCAAACCCGGACTGGCTGCCCCCTTCATTGGAAGAAGTTGGCCAGATCATTCAACTTCTTAAGAATAATAAGGCAGCTGGAGAGGACAATATCGCTGCTGAACTGTGGAAAGGTGCTGGAACAATGCCGTGCCCAAGCTAACCGAGATCATCCAGGACATCTGGGTAACAGAGAAATTACCACCCAATTGGAAATCTGCTCTGTTCCATCCGCCTCACAAAAATGAAGATTTTACTGATCTAAACAACTACCGTGGAATTTCTCTCGTCCCGGTAACATACAAGATTCTCTCGAAGGCTTTACAAACAACGGCAGAAAATCAGCTGGATAGACAACTGAGAGAATACCGGGTCTTCCTGGAAACTTTGATCTACAGGAAGACCCGATCCTGCGTTGAACAGTTCCTCAATCTTAAAACTGTACTTGCATACTCCAAGATGAGAAACCGCAAGGTGGTTGTCACCAAACCTTTGTTGATTTTAGGAAGGCCTACGATTCCATTGATAGAGAAACACTTAACAAAGTACTCCAGGAACTAGGGCTAGACAACAAAAACGGCAGACTCATACTAGAAATTTTGACCAGCGCCCATTCCAAGGTTAAATTTAGAGGCAAGATTTAAGAATGCTTGGAAATAAAAACTGGGGTGAGACAAGGCGATGCAGTTTCCTCACTTCTCTTCAACTGTGTCATTGAAAAGGTTATGAGAGAATAAAGTAAGGAACTGATCAATGTTACACCTACAGGTAGTTTAATTTCATACATCATTTTGTTCTGTACTGCTCTCGGTTCAAACAGTCTTCGTCTGTCATTTTGAATGTTTAGGTCTTCTTCGATCTGCTTCATGTAGATGGTTTCAGTACGATATTTATTAGTTTTTTTTTAATACTTGTTTATTTAATCTATCAGAAGCCACTCGTACCATGTATACATAGATCTGAATTCTACGTTTTTTGTTCTTGATTTCTAGATCTTCTATCTTTTTAAATAGATTTGCATATTTGCTCTTAGCCTATACTTTCCGTTAACGAGCCGTGGTCCATATATTGTTCGAAGTAATTTTCTCTCTTTTGGGTAAGCCTTCCACACCACTAAGACTAATAGTATCTGTATCATAAAATATTTAAAGTCAGAAGTTTACAGTGGGCAGATTTCTATGCACGTAAGTTTATCTTATGGTAATTGAACATATATCTTATATTATTTGCAAATTTATATAGGGAAATAAATAAAGATTTTTTTTGTTTGAATAAGAAAAATTTTAAATATTATAATAAATATTGTTAGGTAATGGTAATAGTGTTAATAATAGTACTAAATAGGTAATATTAGTTTAGCATAAGTTTGTGCTCGTTTTGTTGTGTTATCAACATCTTTTGTATAAAATAATTACATGTAGATTTAAACTGTAAATTTAAATACACGATATTTATGTTACAAGTTATAATTTCTTATATTTTGATAAGAAAACATAAAACATACAATTTAGTTCATGAAAACATATCATATACATTTTTAACCAACATTAATTTTATGCATTTTAATAGTTATACACAATAATTATTTATTCAGAGGTTTTGTATGCACGCAATAAGTAAGGAATTACTCAAAAAAACAAGGAAAGATTTTATTTGAAAACAAATATAATAATTATTCCAGTTCTAGGAGCTGAAAATGCCAGGGGCCGAGGGCCGGCAGTTTTTAATAAAAGCGACTAAAGTTAGTTGTAGAGCATTATTCACTGACTATAGCTAAAACATCTGATTCTATCGATAATCATCCTAGTTCTTAAATATCTGATGACACAGATGCATTTGTACGACTGCCAAAGAGTGACAGAAGTTTATTATTCACTGTATACAAGTTAGGCTGTTCCGCTCGTTTTGATTGGATGTTATATTTTGTTTTATCCGGTCCATCAACAATCTATTCCTACACTTCTTCAACTATATAAATCACAACAACAATAAAACAATCGTGCATCAAATTCCCACTACTTCCAATAAACACTTTATTAATTCCATATTATTATCTACTCTTTTTTTCTACTGTACTATCGTGTCTACTCATGCTCTGTCCAAACGTGTATGTCTAGTCTAGAATCCTTGTTAGAATCCACAGCAATTTATAATTTTATTAACTCTAGTCTGCCTAGCATTTCTGTTAAAATCTTACTTTTCTATCTTCTATTACATACTTTTTTTCACTTTAATCCTGTATATATTTAGTCTAGTCTGCGTAGTTTTATCCAGATAATCTTTTCTGTACTATCTATTTTGTTCAGACTATTATCTATCTGTTGTAGCAAGCTTTGTCTGATTTGTCTTTCCAGTCTTCCAACCGCTCTAGTTCGTATAGTTCTCTCTTTAATCCGTCTAGTATTACAGTTTCATATCGATTTTCTATTCAGCTATTCCTGCCTATTCTTCCTATTCTGTAAAATTTCTGTCTGTTGTAATCTGCCAAGTCTGACTGGTCTTTCAACACTAGTTTTCCTATCTAATCTGCCTAATCAAAATAATAAAAAAAATCAAAAAAATAGAAACCGTTTAGTCTATCCAGTCCATCTGGCTGTTTAATCAATTCAGTCTTTCTAACCTGTCTAGTATATCTAGTTCATCTAATCCGTTCACTCGGTCTAGTCCGTCTATTTCAATTAGACGTAAATCTGTCTAGTCCGACTAGTCCATTTTTTCTGTAGCTAGGTAAGCAAAAACTTTTCTAAATGTAACAGCTCGTCTTATTTATAATTTTACTATTTAATTCTGTTTATCCAAATCTGCTTACATACACCGTTGAATCTATATTTATTTGTTTAACGTTCTCCATTTTGCCTTGCAGTTAGACACATACAAATCCGTTCCATACTTATATTGATTATATTGGTCCATGAACGGTCCATTTCTGTCTTGAAATGAATATTAATAATTAAACAAACTTACCTAAGTGAAGATCTATTATAATTATTCGAAGTGCATCGTTCGAAAAGATTACTAATTGAAATGTTTAAACTACTTGTAGTTACACGCCAGTGTCAGCACTTATTCACTTTATTGGAGAGTAAAAAATAAAGGAAATCTGAAACTCTGAAAAAGTAGACACATATATTCCACTCTCCTTTAGTGTGATTTTAATCCAACGCAATGGTTCAAAGTTTGATTGACACAATATTTTGCGTTTTTTGACTTTCTGCATACCGGAATGATCTTCAACTCCGAAAGCAGCGAAGAACGGATTCCCTCTACAACACCGATGACTTAGACGACCACCATGACGTCATGGTCAGGGTAAACCGTGCGGAGCTCGAAAAGGAGGTCTTGATATTTACGTTAATATTGGTACGTTTTTCCTCCTCTTTCAGGACTATGTTTTGTTCCGCTGGAGCTCAAAACTCGATGACGAACATATGCCTGGTATGTTTATCGATGAGGACAATGTCAGGCTTATTGGTGCGAATAAGCCTGACCGTCCTTTACGATTTTCCTGACGATTTTCCTTTACATGGCGACCTTACCTAATATAGTTGATAATGAACATTATAACTTTGAATCATTTGTTATACTTCCCGCCGCGCGATAATCTATGAAACGTTTAAGCTTCGGTCACACAGACCGAATACTCGCTGCGAGTGCCTAATCGCAGCGAATATTCGCTGCGTGAGACAGGATATTCGCTGCGAATACATTCATTCGCCGCGGGTTGAGTTCACCGCGATTATAATTGAGCATGTTCTGCTCTTATCATTATTATTCTTATCATTGGCTACGAAGGCAGCGAATTGTCGCTGCAAGTATTATTCGCAGCGAATACACTCGCAGCGAGTATTCGCTGTGTGTGACCGAGGCGTTATCATATAATTTCCAAAAGTATGTAGCTGTCTACATAAAGGTTCCACTAGTTTTTTACTATTCGGTCGCCAGGAAATACTTTCATTTCTGCATATCCAGCCAAATCTTCTAATTCTCCTTCAGTATATATTTTTTCTTAAGCAAGTACATGATCATTGTACTAAAAAAAGATTCATCGCCATTGTCAGTAAATTAAAGTTATCATGTACTTCATAGCTTCTTATTATTCTTCGTTCAATACATCCATTACCATCGTTGTCGATCTTATTATCATTATTACAAATGAATTACTAGTTGGAGAATGCATCCGTTAAATACTTACTTAAAGTATTTCCTTCCTCGAAAGAAAATATATTTTTAACATTATCATCATCATGGCCTTTTGGTGATTCAATCTTGGTTCCCTCTTCCCTTTTTCCTCTTCGTCCACTCTTGGCGATCTTGTGACTGTCTCAACCAGTCTCGACCTACGTGTCGTCGAATGTCGTCCATCCAGCTCTGCAGTGGTCTACCGCACCCTCGAGTATCCGCTCTGGGTCTCAATTCAAGGACTCGTCTCGTTAAGCGACTCTCGTTTATTCTCGCACTGTGTTCTGCCCATGTCTTTTGCCTTGCTATAAGAGCCATGACGTCTTTCACCTTGGTCTTATTTCGGATCAATTCGTTACGTTTCTGGTTACGAAGGGTGGTCCCGAGCATCGCTCTCTCCATGCCCCTCTGCGCGACTCGGAACTTCTCGGCGGTCTTCTGCGTAAGGGTCATGGTCTCTGTACCGTAGGTGAGCACGGGCATGACACACTGCTCAAAGACTCTCACTTTGAAATTCAGGGATATTTTGCCATGTACAATCTGCTTATTGGCACCGAACGCTGCCCAAGCCTGCGCTATCCGCCTTTGCATTTCCACTACCTGGTTCTCAAAGCCCAGTGTAACCTTATGCCCCAAATATATGTACTCGGTTACTTTCTCCACTGGAAGCTGGTAGTCTGTGATTTCGGAAATGTTGCTCATAATCTTGGTTTTCACGAGACCCGCCTTCTCGGATTCCACTCTCAATCCTTCAACATTGCCATCATCTCTCCAATGCTCTCTGTGACCAAAACCAGATCATCAGCAAACCTCAGATTGGTCATTCTCTCTCCATCAATCATCAGCCCCTTCCCTGCCCATTGAATCTGTTGGAATATATATTCTGGTGCTAGGGTAAACAGCTTCGGTGATATTGTGTCCCCTTGCCTGACACCTCTCTCTAGATGAAATTTGTTGGTTTTCTTGTGCGAGGAGGCACGTTCAGTTACGTTCTGATGCAAGTGGTTGAGATTCTGTATGGACCTCTTACCGATACGGCATTTAATTAGAGCTTGTTCTATGGCCCACCACTCTATGGAGTCAAACGCTTTCTCGTAGTCATTGAACACTAGGATAAGTGATTTCCTTTACTCATTGCATTTCTCCACGACTATTTTGAGAGTTTGAAGGTAGTTATTGGTGCTGAAGCCTGAGCGAAGGCCTGCCTGTTCTCTACGTTGAAAGAATTCTAGCTTCCTGTCCAGTCTGTTAACTAGAATCCGAGAGAAAAGCTTGTAGATATGCGACAGTAGACTCCAAGTGTCCTGCCAAACAAACCGACGAAATTAACACCAGAGACTATAAAGATAATGGGTCAAAGACGGCTACAGTGTAGTAAGGAAAAAGTGGGTACTCAAGAACACAGAGACCTGTGAAAGCAAATCTGCAGGAAGACCCGAAGCAATCTGTTGGACCATAACACCCGTCTCATACAAGAGGCTTTAGAAAAGAACAGCAGCTGAATGATAGGTCTGTAGTTTTCCAGCCTCTTGATGTCCCTTTTGGTGGATTAGGGTGATTACTGCGTTATGCCATGGTGCAGGTACTTTACCTTCCAGGATGCACTTAGTGAACAGGATTGCCAGCACTTCACTAACTACCTTGTCGTTGCTTTTGATCATCTCTGGTAATACGTCATCTTCTCCAGGGGCTCTTCTATTTTTAAGTTATTGTAGAGCGAGCATTATTTCCTTTGGAATGACATCCGGAATTTCTTCGGATTCGATGTTTTCGACAGGTGGTCGTGTTTGCCCTCGAGTTGTTAGTGGCTGACTCGGTGATAGTTTGCTTTCGTAGAGTGTTTCATAGAAGTCCTGTACTATTGCAAGCAGCTGCTCCTTATTAGAAACTACTTCTCCATACCCGTTGAGAAGCTTGAAGATGTGCTTCTTGCCCTCACTCAGCTTCAGCCTTAGAACTCTTCGGCTGCTGTTCTTTTCTAAAGCCTCTTGTATGATACGGGTGTTATGGTCCAACAGATCGCTTCGGGTCTTCCTGCTGATTTGCTTTTGCAGGTCTCTGTATTCTTGACTACCTACTTTTCCCTCACTGCACAGTGGCCGTCTTTGCTCAGACGAGTGGCCATCATTTTTATATTCTCTGGTGTTAATTTCGTCGGTTTGTTTGGCAGGACACTTGGGGTGATTTCGTCAAGGCTGAGAATTAATGCTGCAGTCAGACTGTCGCTAATCTCATCCACAGTCATGTTGACTAGATGCTCACATTTGAGTTTTGTCTCAACAGCATTCTTGTACAGATTCTCGTTCGCTCGTAGTATTTTGATTTGGTATTAGCTGGTGGGTGTTTTCTTACAACAAGATTTTTCCGCGCTGTTTTAAGCCTCACGTATAAGTCCGCTCTAACCAGGCGATGGTCACTGCCCGTAGTGAACCTATTTAGCACATTGACGTCCTCGATCATAAGTTTAGTGTCTGTGATGATATAGTCGCACCCGTGAAGATGTGCTTCTTATCCTCGCGCAGCTTCAGTCTTAGACCTCTTCGGCTGCTCTTTTTTTTCTAAAGCCTTTTGTATGAGACAGGTGTTATGTTCCAACAGATCGCTTCGGGTCTTCCTGCGGATTTGCTTTTGCAGGCATTTGTTTTCTTGACTACCCACTTTTCCCATACTGTACAGTGACCGCCTTTGTTCCATCATCTTTATAGTCTCTGGTGTTAATTTCGTCTGTTTGTTTTGCAGGACACTTAGGATTCTTTCGTTAAGACTGAGAGTTAATGTTGCAGTTAGCCTGTCGCTTATCTCATCCATAGTCATATTGACTAGTTGCTCACCGTAGAGATTTCTCCCAACAGCATTCTTGTATAGATCCTCGTTCGCTCGTAGTATTTTGAGTTTGGTATCAGCTGGTAGGTGTTTCCTTACAACAAGATTTTTCCGCGCTGTTTTAAGCCTCACGTATAAGTCCGCTCTAACCAGGCGATGGTCACTGCCCGTAGTGAACCTATTTAGCACATTGACGTCCTCGATCATAAGTTTAGTGTCTGTGATGATATAGTCGCACCCGTCCATGTGTACGCTATCAGGGTGCCTCCAGGTCCACTTACGTTGCTCTTGTTTGCGTTGCTACAGTGAATTTGCTTGTAGGAGGTTGAGAAGCATCTGTCCTCGGGCATTTCGTACTCCGAGTCCGAAATTACCTATGCTAGTAACGCCACTGTTCTCCTGTCTACCAACTCTCGAGTTGAAGTTGCCCATTATTACGGTATACTTGGTCTTTACTTTATCTCTAAGGAATCTTCGGTCTTCGTAGAACTCCTCTACAGTTTCATCCGGATGATCCGATGTGGGGGTATAAGCCTGGATATTTTAGTGATGATTAACTTATTAAGTAACATTAGACTTTAATTCATTTAATATTTTGGTATAAAATAATTAGGTATCCAAGATGTATTAAACAGTGTTTGAATTGTTGCACTAAAAAAGAGACTTGTTTTGAAGATTTTGATATAAACAATTGTATAGGAATAACTAATTAATAAAGAACTCCAAATAATATCATAAATAACATAACATCTCATGCGATTAATGTATCTTGTTTTATGTTTCTTCATCCATAAACAAGTAATTAAAATATCTGGATATAAATCAGAAATATATAAAATTATATATGCTAAATATATCTAGCACAACTAATTTATATAATACACACAGTAAATTAGAATAAAAATGGTTTTAATGGAAAGAAAAATCCGTTGTTTTATAGATTGCTTGAAAAATATAAAATAGTTTGTATAGAAACAAATCACGTTTACCTTTACAGGTTTCGAGAAGGATGGATTTTCGGACTGCGGTTTGAGTATTCGCATCCAATTCCTAAACCCATATATCACAAAAGACTGCGCTCTAGCTGAACTGGTACCTAAATGTGTTCTCTCGGCCGATTGACCCCGTTCCGATAAAAATTTGCAGCGAAGAACAATTCTATGCGCTTATAAAATATTTATATTCTTCACTCCTCTGCCCTAGAAAAATAATAGGTAAATGTAATATTAACGAAAAACATATTTAAAAGGTAACTCGGAAAGAAGGTGCGCATGAATAGTTGACACAGTGTTAATAAAACCGTACAAGCGGGAACATAAATAGAGACATAATACATTTAACAAATGTATTAATTTTAGTTGATGTTATATCTTCTTTTTGTGTCGATTTATTTTAGTGCATTTATATACTATAATGCTCTCGTTTGTTCAGGGTTTTCTGTCTACACTATCTTGAGTATACATACATATTTTGATACCGTTCATTAATATGTCCAAATCAATTTAAATATCTAATTTCAACTAACCAGAAGCGGATAGAAATAAGAATACGTGAAGTTTGCATTTAGTATATTAATAAATAATTAAACTTTGATTTTAACTAACGAAAATAATATTGTAAATTGTTTTTGCCTTATAGGAACAGTTCACATTCACAACAGTGAACATTATAATAAATTAAAAGTTTATTATAATTTTATTTATTCTAGCTCTACAACCCTGGGTGGGCCTTGACTGACTGAACAACTTTTTTCTAATTAATATGGTCTTCCATCAATCTGTTGTCAAAAGGAATAATTCATCTTTAATCTTATAATCATCTTTTTAATGTTGTCTCTCCAACGCATTCTAGGACGTCCGAGTGGTCTGTTTCCTGTTGGAACCTCTTCCCACTCCGACCTTACAAGTCTTTCGTCATCAAGCCTGTGTGACCTGCCCATCTTAGTCGTTGTGATTTAATCTCTTGGACAATATCGCTGTCGTTGTAAAGGTCGTTCTAATGCGATACCGATTTGTGGTCGGATCGTGCTGGGGTCCAAAGATTTTTCTGAGGATTTTTAGTTCGAAACGTTAAAAGTTTTTCTTCGTTTGCTTTGGTTATTGTCCACGTTTTATATCCATATGTTATTACTGGCCAGATTATAGTTTTATAAATTTTAATTTTTAATGTTCTTGCTATGTTTTCTAATTTCATAAGATTGTTTAGTGCGTATAGACAGCGGTTTGCAGATTGGATTCTGCCCTTGATTTCCTCGGTGACGTCGTTATCAGGTGTGACTGAAGCTCCAAGGTATTTCAAACATTCTACCCTTTTGAATTTAAAAGTGTTAACTGTGTCGTTTTGCGCTATTCTATCTCTCCGTCCCATTTTATTTATATACATCTATTTGTTTTTTTCTTCATTCACTTTTAGTCCCACTTCACCCGTTGTTTTTTTGATCTTGTTGAAAATGTCTTCTACGGTTATGATGGAGTCTCCAATGATATCGATGTCATCTGCGTATGTTAATAGTAGTTTGGGGCCTTTAGTTGTTAGAAATTCAGTTTTTATTTCCGCTGATCTCATGGCTTTCTCTAAGACGAGGCTGAAAAGCAACGGGGACAGGGCGTCGCCTTGTTTAACACGTTCAATATGTATTCAAATGTTAAACATTCGTGTGGATCTGCAAAAATCAACCCGCAAAAAGAACAGTGTAGTGTGAAAGCGGCTCACGGAACCACAAAAAGGTGAACAGTTCAGGCAATTGGTGCATGTGTGCTCGCCAGATATCTAAAAATACCTACAAAAAACTATATTCCCAAAAAATTATGGAATAACAAAAAATATATACAAGACTACTTTCTATTCACGTACTAATATAATAATATAATATCATACAAATAACCTAGAATACTAGTACTTATGAAAAAGTCGAGGTGAAGCATGGTTCTAAACATAATCCAGGAGTTTCTGGACATTCACGGCAGCACAATAATGACAATTTTCGTGTCTTACTAGTTTACCAGCAATGTTTGCATCGCCTTTTCGTGTTGCCCCTATTATCGTTCTCACAGAATCTTGGCAAATGAATTTTTGTTGTGGGTTGTTGGGGTAGGGTAAGTGGGGGTGGTCCAAGTAAACTTCTTATTACGGATAGTCTGAAGTCATAGAATAAAATTTTTGGCATTTCAGAAATATATAAATAGTAGGCATTCAATAAAATTGACTGAAATATATGAATGCCCAGTTTCTTAT
Organism: Phosphuga atrata; assembly: GCA_944588485.1. Classification (NCBI taxonomy): domain Eukaryota; kingdom Metazoa; phylum Arthropoda; class Insecta; order Coleoptera; family Silphidae; genus Phosphuga; species Phosphuga atrata. The sequence goes on along the minus strand of OX155896.1, from coordinate 6,858,798 downwards.
ACCATCGAATGGTTTTAAGTTGACATGGGTAGTAGGCCAACATTTGATCATGAAAGTCTACACTACCCATAAACTTATTATACTCAGCTACCACCGTAAGGCATTTGGCATAGTTTTCCGAGTCTATTTGTGGTGTTGATAATCTCACCGTCAAATTCCGATGATATGGTTAGGATTTCTTGGCGGTTGTTCCATTTAGTCACACAAATTCCTGTTTTCTTATATTAGCTAACACTTTCACCACTTTTTAGTTTTTTCCTTACAACATCTTCAGGGTTACCTTTCCTATTGATCCTCAAAGTACCCGTGACGAAATTTTTTTCTTTCAATAAATTTTCTACCAGTTGCACGCTGGTGTAATAGCTATCCATGAAAAGGGAATGTCCGATTCCTGTTCTGCCTTCGATTAGTTTCATGACAACTTTTTGAGTGTGATTTCTGCCTCACAACTCTACATCCGCAGATCCACCATAGATATTATTTTTTAAAGCCAAACCGCAAGACTCCGCAAGTATATATAGTTTGACACCATATATCAATTTATTGCCTTTCATATATTGCCGAAATATTAGCCTACCACGCCACAAAACTAACGATTCGTCAATCGATAAATTTTGTTTAGTCACATATATAATATTCATTCGGTCATTGAAAAAATTGATCAGGAGTTTTATTTTATCGAGGCTTGAACTGTCTTCATTATTGCTACTGAAATGCAATGCTCTCAATATGAGAAAGAACCTATCTCTTGACATAAACCGTGAAAATAACTTCATTTTGAATAGGTAATCATTTTTCCAATAATCGCTAATCCTATTCAAATGTACCGTTCCCATATGAAATACTTGCCCTAGCCATATTTTGAATTCCTCATCTGTAATGCCTTTCCACTGAGTTATACGACTTCTATTCCCTAATGATCGAGCTAGTATTTTGACAGCATATTCATTTGATCGATTGGTAATCAGATTTTAAAAATTATCATCAGCAACTAGATGGAAATAGTCTATAGGATTAGAACCCATTAGTGGATCTTTTATTCCTGGTATTGCAGAAAACGGAATTCGTGTAGTAGGCTGCTGAGAATGTGACCAATCTGGTGCAATGCTTTCGTTGTCCGAATCACTATCACTTTCTCTGTCCGATTCACTAATAATATCACTCTCATATTCAATATCATCAAAGCCACTATTACTATCTTCGCTCTCATCCATTATGCCTTGGGTTTTTGCTCTTTTTGAAGTAGACGGACGATCCATTGTGGCACAGCCCCCAAATTTATAAAAACGTGAAAGCTAAACAAAAGTATATTTAGAACAGTAAAAAATGTTTTTATAAAAATATCGCGCACAAATTTTTTCAGTGTAAACGCACCTTTCCCGGTAATTTTGCAAAACTTCATACGTGCCAACAGTCACGAGACAATATGCAAACGGGCGTATAATAGTGCGGATTCCGTAATTGCCTTTCAAATTAATATTCTAGTGACGTCATATGTAGGCGCAAACCTTAGTTCAAAAAATACCGCGAGGGGGAGCAGGCCTAGAATGAATAGCGTGAAGATTCAAATTTATACTTCACGCCAAACTGAATGTTTGGTTGCATACTCTGATGACGTAACACTTAGGTAAAAACCTTGGTTTCAAAATTGCCGCGAGAGGGAGAAGGCTTAGTTTGAATCGCGAATTATCGCCTCGGTGAGCGTTTTCGCCTTCAACGAGTTTTATGTTTATATTTATAAGTGAACACGACTCCCGTGTCGTCAGCGTGGCAATAATGTATATATGGACACGGGAGTCGTGTTCAACGCATTCAATAGGTTAAGCCCATCGTGTATTTCGAAATTACTAGATAAGACTGTTATTTACTCATACTTTAGATACTCCACCCTACATACAAACCTTTGTCATATGAATGAGCTTTCTTGGTATGGAGAGTTCTACCATCGCATTCCAGACCTGAATCCTCTCTATGCTATCGTAGCCTGTCGGAAATCTATGAAGGGGTTATGCACCGTTGCGTTATACTCCCATACTTTTTCTAGGAGCTGCCTCATTGTAAAGAGTAGGTTTATTGCTCACCTGTTTTTCCTAAATCCGGCTTCATTTTCTCCCAGGAGGCTCTCTGCACATAGTAGGATGTTTGATAGAACTTTATATGCGGTGTTTATCAGTGTGATTCCTCTGTCATTTTTTCGTGTCTCTATCGCTCCTTTTTTTGTGAATTGGCACTATGATGCTTTCTTTACATTTTTTTGGTATTTTTTCTATTCCCCATATAAGAGTTATTAGTCGGTGAATTTGGCGATGTAGTGCCTCTCCCCCATATTTTGGAAATTCTGCCGGTGTCTCGTCCGATCCAGGTGCCTTGTAGTTCCTCAGTTTATTTAATGCCTTTTGGGTTTCCTCGATAGAGGGTTCTTTGACTGGTAGGTCCACTGTGATGTATGTTTCTTCTTTGTTCGGTTATTTTTGTTTTAAAAGATCTTTAAAATATTCTTTACACTTTTCAATTTGGTCTTCGTTATTTAGTATCATGTGGCCTTGGTTGTTTTTTAGTATTGGTATGGATCTGGGCTTAAATCCTCTCTTCTCCAAAGAAATTGCTCTGTAGAACTCTCTAGAGTCCGGTTTGGGACAATCTCTTTCCATTGTTTCATACTTCTGTCGTTCATATCTTCTTTTCTCTTCTATTTCTCTCTACTTTCGTTTGTTTGTAGTTTTATCATCCTCTTCCTTACTCTTTGTCATTTCCCATCTGTTTGTGGCATTCTTCGACGAACTATGTTTTCGTCCTTTTTCTTTTACTTTTTCCAAAGACATTTTCGGCGGTGTTATAATTTCTGTTACATCCCATAGCTTTTCAATTTCTCTACTTTCTGTTTCAGAGTTTAGTGTTTGTTTGAGTTTTTCTCTATTTTGTTGTTGTGTTATCTTGGTTTTGTTTTATTTGTCTGTCGATATTCTAGTTCTGAATTTTGCTCGGACTAAGTAATGGTCTGTGTCCCCATCTATTCCTCTGAGACTTCTCCCATCCAAAATGTTGCTCGTGTTATACGCATCTATAATGATAAGGTGGTTCTGGTTTCGGGTATTGTGATCGTTCGAGACCCAGGTCTGTTTATGAATGGCTTTTTGTGGGAATATGGTTGATTTTTTCAGCATATTATTACCTGCGGCTGATTAAAATTAAAAGTAAACTGATTAATAATAATATTTTGAAAATATGAATGAAAATGACAACTATTTATAACAGTCACACAGACAATGCCTACTCAAATTTGAAAAGTTTTAATAGTTGTCCCAAAAGGGATGTTATTAAAACTTTTCAAATATGAATGAAACATTTTGTAAATGTTTAAATGGCAAGTAATTCAATTAATAATCTCTGTATAAATTGATAAAAATCCTAAAAAAATAAATTGTCCTAGTAACTATTTGCGCAGAATGCATAGAACACTACAGGCGCATCGAAACATACACAAATGTACAAAAATTGAAGTTGACAGAGATAAATTGCAAAACGTGATTTTGCGTGTAACCTAATTAAGATCGATTTTGTGTCGGACAGACATTAACAAAATAAGTATGGAAAAAAGGCAAATTGAGATATCTTATGAATGAATGAATATTATGGATCAATCTTGCGTTATATAAGCAAATGTGTGTGTGTGTATCTGTGTGTCCTTCTAGTTGGTAGGTGTTCACTACGTAACTGCGCGTACTATACATTGTAGACCTGTTTTACTACATCAATGAATAATAACTATGTACATTAAATATAGACGAAGCGAATTTTATTGTCTCTAGAAATATTACGTCTGAAAACCAGCACGAAGCAAATATGCAGTCAAAATGGAATATATATATATATATATATATATATATATATATATATATATATATATATATATATATATATATGATATTTACCAATCTGCAGGCGTGCTAAAAACCTATATATTGGTAACTACAAAATGTATACAGTGAAAGAGATTAAATTCTTAAAATTACATCTAATACCTATATAAAACTACTATACCTATAAATCTGCTCCGGTAAACCCGTACCGTCGCTAAATATTAAGCAAAGAAGACCTAATTACTTACTCTTATGCATTGTCTTTCAAAGGTACAATGCATATCTATTTGGTATAATTATATGGGTGTCTTCATCGAAAATTGAGTATTGACAATTCTTGCCAATAAGAATTATTACGGTTATCAACATAAATAACTCTTATGGTTTATCCTATTTCAGAGGGGAAAGAAGAAATTTAAATTTACTGAGTCTGTATATATTGTATGTTGCACTAATAATAAAGGAAAAAAATATTCCCAAACAACCAGAACAAACAATAATACATTACGTATAAGAATAATTATATACATTATTTCAAAGAATATATGAATATATGACTGAAAAGAAATTAGACGCGGTGTCGAAAGTAAAAAAAAACCAAACGTATTGAGCATAATTATTTTTAACAATTTATTATTTAATAACATTTATTAACAAACGAGTGTTAGATATTTAGAGAGACAGAGGTATGCCCTAGATCAGGGGTCTCCAAACTTTCCAGCCTTAGGGCCATACTGATTACTCCAGTAAGTTCCGAGGGCCAAAACCATATTATCATTGTTGCCGGTGGTAAAAAGTGAAATAGTCCACTGATGAAAAAAAAGTCCGAAAAAGTACGCAACGTTTAAAAAAGGCTGCAAATCGGACTAAAGTCCGCAAAACGGCAACACTGCATATTATTAATTTGCCTGTCATTATCTGTAATTTCTAGATTAGTCGTAGAGTACGAGCCATGAGGAGTAACGTGAGATGACATCTGGTGGACACAAGCGAAAATAGGTAGTACCTTCTATCGCTAACAGATGGCGCTAATAGCACGTACAGAATAATCTCGTTGGTTCGAGAAAGTTCTGGTGTCTTCCACTCATTTCTAGAAGGCAGTAATTGGAATATATAAGAAGGCTAGTGGCGCAACCACAAGTCAGTTCCTATGACACTGTTGTGAAATAAAATAGTGCGTACCTCTTTAAAACGTGTTTGTGCGTGTTTAAGTTTAAGACATCTTTGTAACAGTATTTTGATTTGAATTGTTGCTTTTGTGTGTGATTTAGTAGTATGGAAAAGAAGCGAAAAATTGATAGTGAATGCAGAAAATTCAAAGATCAGTGGAACATTCAGTATTTCGTAATTGAGTCCAGTAACAAGGCGCTATGTTTGATTTGCAAAGAAAGCATAGCCGTTCTCAAGGAATATATAACATTAAACGTCTCAAAATATACAGGAAGTTTGCGGACAGAAAAATTCGAAGCTATGAAGCGCGGATTGAAATCGCAGCAATCTTCATTTACAAAACTCAAAACTGAACAAGAGGCTGCATCTCGTGCCAACTTTCGTGTGGCTCTTGAAATTGCAAAACGTGGAAAACCATTCACCGATGGAGAAATGATCAAAGAATGCATAATTGCAGTAGCCGAAGGAATGTGCCCTGAAAAGGCAAATTTATTAAAAACTGTCAGTATGTCAGCAAACACTGTGGCTCTCAGGGTAGAAAACATCGCTGAAAATATATCCTCTCAACTGTTCGACAAAAATGGACATGCTGAGTGGTTTTCTTTGGGCTTGGATAAGTCAACGGATGTGTTAGATACTGCTCAGGTGTTGATTTATATTCGAGGAGTATATAAAAGCTATGAAGTGCATGAAGAACTTCTTGATATGTATAGTATTCATGGCACAACTACTGGTATAAATATTTTTAAAGGAGTTGAAATGGCCGATAATCAAAAGAACCTTCGATGGAAAAACTTGAAATTTATTACAACTGATGGGAAAAACATTAGTGGGAAAGATAAAGGAGTGGTCGCTCTTGTGTCAAAGGCTGTAGAAAATGACGGTGGTTCAAAATCATTAGTCTTACATTGTATCATTCATCAACAGTCTTATAAAGCGGAAAATATTTGGATATGTCTGAAGTTCTGAAACCAGTTATATCAACTGTTAATTTTATCAGATCTTTTGGGCTGAATCACCGACAATTCCGACAATTTATTGAAGAGATTGGAGAAAATGACTTACCTTATCATACTTCCGTACGTTGGCTTAGTTTTGGGAAAGTCCTTCAGCGCTTTTTTGAACTTCGAGCAGTGATCGAATTTTTTTTGAATGAAAAGCATCGCCCTCTTACTGAATTACAAAACAACGCATGGCTGTGGAAGTTAGCATTCTATGTTGATTTGACAAAACATGTGAACGAACTGAATTTGAGATTGCAAGGAGAAAACCAGCATCTTCCTGATTTATACACTAATATCAAATCATTCCGGAAGAAATTGATACTGTTTCAATCACAACTACGAAGTAAATGTTTTTCACATTTTAAAACATGTGAAATATTCAGCCACACCACTGAGACTGAGTTTCCTATCGATTTTGCAATCGAAACTTTGAGTGCTTTGAAAATAAATTTTGATACTCGTTTCTCGGACTTTGATGCCATTGCGAATCAAATTAAGATTTTTCAGAATCCTTTTGATACTGACATTGCAACCCTAGCCCCGGAACTTCAAATGGTATTATGTATATTTATTGCCCTTACGGGTTTATAAATTGAATCCAAAATTTACATCTATACTAAAACTAACATCGAACATAATATAAATAATAATAATAATAAAAAGAGAAAAAGAAAAAATAAGCATTAAAAAAAAAAGAAACATATGCTGCTCAGACTTAAAACAAAAAAAGAAAGTCACTAAATTCCTATCCCTAAACCCCGATTACCAGCTTCCCTCCCCACATATTGCTCTTCTTCTCTCCTCAACTTTCTTCATCCAATCTATCCCTCTTCCATCCTCGTTTAAAATCTCTTCTCTACACTCGTCTCATTTCTGAACATTCGTTCAGCAAGTGTTCTATTGTCTCCTTGTTTTCTCCACACATCCTGCATACTCTATTCCTATCCTCCATCCAAAATTTATTATCTCTCTCTTCATTTCCACATCTGAATCTTGCCATTGTCACTCTCTCTTTTCTACTTTCTCTTCCTAGGTACTTTGGCAGTTCTTCCGTTATTATTTTTTCATATTTCCCATTGTACCTAGACTCCCTAATTCTTGCTCTCCTTTCTTGCCTTTGCACATCTCTATCTCTCTGGACTAATTCCTCTGTCATTACTCTACCTCTTTCTCTCATTCTTTCTATCTCCGCTCCTGCATACCCGTTTCTTTCTAGATATGCCTCCCTCTCTTTCCACACCCCTTTCCTATTTCTTTCCTTTTTTCTTTTAGGCACTCTTGCAGAATTCTGTACTCTCCTCTCTCTATCACTCTCTCCTCAAAACTTATTGCTCTCTTTCCTGCTTCTATTCTTATTCTATCTCTCTTTGTTTCCTCCATCACTATATACCCCGGGGTCTCTCTACCTAGTCCTAGCACCCATTTCAAATATTTTTCTTGCACCCTTTCCAGCCCTTCTTGCTCTCTCCATCCCCATATTTCTGCTCCATACATCATCACACTTTTCACCAGGCTATCAAACATCATCACTCTCCTTCTATAGTCGTGTCCAAATTTTCTCTCTTCTATTCCCCATACCGCTCCTAGTATTTTATTGGCTTTCTTTACTAACTCTCTCACGTGTGCTGTTTCAGTATTTTCCTTCTTCTTTTACTTCTTCAATTTTCTCCTTCTCCCATCTCCACTCAATTACTCTTCTCCTGCCACCCCCTTTTCTAAACACCATCATCTTGGACTTCTCCCCATTCACTGTCAGATTTTTCCTCCTCATATATTTCTCCATGTTTCTTATCATTTCTTTCATCCCTTTCTCGTCTCTCGCTAGCACCATCAAATCATCCGCGTAGGCTAGGGACCACACTTTTTCTTTGCCCACCACAACCCCACCCGTCTGCGCCTTGCTGAACTGGAAATGGAAATGATTGATCTATAGTGCAGTGATATAATTAAGAACAAATATCAAAACTCATCTTTGTTGGAATTTTATAAGAGTCTTCCACTGACACAATTTGATAATTTGCATAAATTTGCTCGTGGGCTGTTTTCTGTTTTTGGTACTACTTATTTGTGTGAGAAGACCTTCTCCAAAATGAAGTACACAAAAAATGTTTACCGATCTAAATTAACTGATGAGCATCTTAAATATCTTTTAATAATTGGTACAAGTAAAATTAGTCCACAACTACAAACTTTTGTCAGTGGAAAATCTCAATTACATAAATCTCATTAGTATTTCATATGTCATTATGCTTGTTATAAGTTATGTTTTTATTTAAAACGTATAAAATGTTAGTTGGATTCATTTCAATAATTTGTTAGTTATTATATACTGAAGTTAAATTTTCTGCATAATATACATGTCTTTACTCATTACAATTCTGTGTTTCTTTATCCAACTTATCACAAAAACAATAACAATAAGCCTACAACAATGTTATGAGTAGTTAGCCCATGACCATATCAATGTAGATGTCATATTAATAATTATTCAGCATAAAATTAGAAAACTTCAGTAAACTAAATTTAATTTGCTATAAAAAATATGTTCTCTAAAAGGAGTTTTCAAGTATGCTAGCTCTCCGCGGGCCGGACAAAATCTGTCCGCGGGCCGGTTGTGGCCCTCGGGCCGTAGTTTGGAGACCCCTGCCCTAGATAACTATTGAAATATTATTCTTGTTATAAAATACTTAATTAAAATACTCGTCTAATATATATATATATATATATATATATATATATATATATATATATATATATATATATATATACAGGGTGAGCCATTTGACGTGACATCTCCGTTATCTTTAGAGCGACGAAAAAAAATGACGTCAAAAGGGAATTTTATTGATGTCGATGGGCTGACACAGTGGTTACAATTTCTTTTTTGTCAACGTCATAGTTTATGCGTCATCAATGTTTTTTTTCAATGGGAACATGTTATTTTTTATCAAGACATTTTACCCACTATTTAGACGAATCCAGCGATCCACGATATCAAGACCTTGAAATGTATGACCTTGAAATATGTATATATAATATATTCTTTATTATTTAATATTCTTTATTATATTTTTCCATTCTTTGCTGTTTCTCGCTGTACATATAAAAAAAATTCAATATAAGGCACAACATGTGCTGCTAAGCTGCGCAAAGAACCAAAACCACGAGAACGCAGATTCGAAACTACCAAATATAAATGAGATAAAACTGATAATCAAAGAGCTCATGGATAACAAAGCACCACGGGAAGATGGCATTGTGGCATAAATGTGGAAGATCGGAGGAGAGATCGCTGCAATAAGAATTCATCACCTTATAGAAGAAATATGGAAAACGGGACAGATGAAATGACTGGAAATTTCATGCGCCGAACAGATATTCAATCTAAAATGCACTCTGCGGGCAAAAGCTCTAAGTAGCCGGAGCACTGTGGTTATCTTTGACGACTTTAAAAAGACTTACGACTCAATTTACACACAATCATTATTTAGTACCTTGAAAGAGTTTGCAATTGACAAAAAACGATAGAAATCATCAAACAAACACTGACGAATACTAACTCAAAATTCAAGTTCTGCAGGGAAATTTCTGATCCATTTGTAATTAAGACAGGTCTCAGGCAGGAAGATGGATTATCCCCAATAATAAATGAAATCCTGGGAAGAGGCTCTGAATTCGGTAAAAATAATAGGAATACGCTTTGGGAGGGAAAGGAAAAACCTGGAAATCAAATGTTTAACTTTTGACGATGACCCTGCTATCTTAGCCCATAACCAAGAAGATGCTTGAAAGATGCTTGAGTATCTTTATCAAATTGCAGGGTTCTTCAAATCCCTATGAAAAGACAGACTATACGGAGTACAAGCACAAAAGTGAGAGGTACATGGAGGTAAATAATGGGAAGATAAAGAGGACAGAGAAGTTTAAATACCAGGGTGAATGGATCCAACATCATGGACTAGGTAAGGGGGTCAATAAAGAAATCTTACAAGGCCAAAATCAGAGACTATAAATCGATAGTACAACCTGAAGGATTGTACTCCTCGGAGTGCCTAATTTTAAATAAAAAGGGGGAGTATCAAGAACAAAAGAAAAGACAGAAAGGAGGATTCTGTGGAAAATACTCCTGAGGACAGAAAACTACTGATGGGACTTGGAGGATGAGTCCTCCAAAAACAGAAACTCAATAAACATACTGAGAAGATCACGGGCCCAATGAGGAAGCGGAGGTTGCAGTTCTAAGGACACCTACTACGATTTAATGAATGCAGACTCACCAAAAGGATTTTCAACTACATCATGGGGTTAAAGGCCACATATAAATGGTAGATGGGAAAGGGATTCGGCAGAAGTTGAAATCACACTATGGCCCACAACAGATGGCCCACAACAGAAGAGACTTTAGAAGGAGAGTAGACTGTATAAAAGCATTTCAGGAGAAATCAACAATGAGGAGGCCCTGGCGGATCATTTCCGATGAGGAGAGAAAGAAAGGAATCAAACGCATTTGGGTGGAGAAAAGAATAAAACCCAAAAAGTCTTAAGTTCTTTGCAAACCATAGTTGGCCAAATTCAAATAAAAATAAAAAAAAGGCATGACGGTTTATTTATTTATTTATTCTAGCTCTACAACCCTGGGTGGGTTTTGAATGACTGCACTACTTGTCGCTCCAACGCATTCTAGGACGTCCGAGTGGTCTGTTTCCTGTTGGAACCTCTTCCAACACCGATCTTACAAGTCTTTCGTCATCAAGCCTGTGTACGTGACTTGCCTATCTTAGCCGTTGTGATTTAATCTCTTGGATTAGCTTTATACCTTCTTTCTAGATTTTACCTGCTTTCTTCTACCTTGCTCAATAAAATATTCTCTTTCATCTCTACCATTGACGTGTCGTTCGTGAAGAAGCGTGTTAAAAGGAACGAGTCGGTAGAAAGATCGACACTGATCGATAATGATAGGTCTCCAGTTTTTAATGGAATTTGATATGGGAATGAACAGAAAGTTTTTTTTTTACAGCAACAAGTTTAAAAAAGAATTCAAGTTTTAAAAAGGTCAAAACTTTTCAGTTCTTAAAGAATTATTAAGATAACCCATTCTTTGAAGAATTGAAAATTTCACTATATTTTAACCATCGCCGAGTTTTTGGCAAGTTTCTTGCGGGGCCGTAATCCGACTGTCGGCGCACCAGATAGTAAACATGGACAGAGAGACAGGGTGATAAGCGGAAATAGCAAAGACGCAACTTAAGTGATCATTTCATTATAAAAGATACAGTGTTGAGAACCAAAATTAAGAAAGAATAAGCTTTTTGGCTAGAAGTCTGCGAGGGACCTGACTGTAGTTTTTTTCAGATCCCTCATTCAATCCTGAAGCATATAGGTGTGACCAAATAGTGTTATATGATACAACGATACGCAAAAGCAGGAAGCAGAAATGGTATTGGAAATGAACCTAACATATGCCCTTTGGGAACAACTATAGTAAGTGCTCATTTCGTCTACAAGAGAGCCACAAATAAAAAAAATAAATAACAAAATTTTGGAACTTCAACGAATTGTTGTTATCAGAACATACTCTGAATAACAATAATACTAATAAAACAAAGAATGCAATATGTCATTTGGTGATTCGCAAAGAGCGGTAGGACAAGTCCGCCCATAAGAAGTATGTGGGATGAGCGCCAAAAAAGTCAGGAAAAGAGTCGAAAAACTATATTTATGTTTCTGCGCTTCTTCCATTAGACTACTTTCAAGAATCAAAAGAACAACAAAGAAGAGCGTATATTTGGGTGACAGGGTCCCCACGGAAGTACACCCGTCATCCAGATATGTGTGACGCGGCGACGAAGGTGCTAAAATGTAAAAATATTATATAACTTGTTATTTTGACAGATATATAAATTTAATGATTTTATCTACGACCACTATTGTAAATGCCCATTATTGTACAGTTCGTCGACTATGTAAATACATCATAACACCCACGTCTGTAATAGTCCGCGATTAAGAAATTGTGATTGATAACACACACGGGCGTTTGGTTTACGATTCGTTGATTGGTTGAGAGCTGCTACTACGTGCTCATACGTTCAGTGCGCCCCCCGTGCCACAATTCAAACTAACTGAAATTTATATTGGGTAAATTGGGTTCCCTATATCTATTAGCCATTCCAGTTTAACCCAAATAAGTAATGTAACCATTAACAATAAGAATTTATATCTTTTCATTTCTATCAAGTTAATTAATGTCGAGCAACAGTTATGTTTGAATTATGTTATGTTATGAAAATACAACTGTTTGTTTATAATAATTTTAAATAATGATATATAAATAAACATAACCTAAAAAAGAAATAAATTTGTTACATCAAATATATATTTCTTATTAAACAGAAATAAATTAGTGTGGTCGCAGATAAAGTATAGTACATAACTCGAGTTGTAAGGCGTAGTAAAGCTCGAGTTGTAAATTACGTACTCGCAGAATTACGCACGACCCGCGTAGCGGGGAGACCCTATATCTCTTGTGGATCCACATCCTTCTCATAGGCTTGTCATACCCCTTTTTGCGAATCACCAAATGATGTATTGCTTTCTTTGTTTTATGCGTATTATTGTTATTCACAGCATTTTTTGATAACAACAATTCGGTGAAGTTCCCAAAATTTTCTTATATCTTTTTTTTATTTGTGGCACTCTTGTAGACGTGACGTTCCATTCTTCTTTTATTTTAACTGTTCCGCTCGTACTTAATATGCCTCTTACAACTCTTGTTACGCAATATCCTATAACACTATTGAAACTATTAACACCTTGTTAAATGTTTAAATTTATATAACGGTGCACAACAAGTTATATAATATATTTACATATTCTATAGAATAGTTAAAACATAATGAAGTTTTCAACTCAGTTCTTAACCCATTGACATACGAATGAAATGCGCGTTGACGTGTCATATACATGTGATCTTATCACATATACATGTCGTCTTAGAGACGTCATTGTATTTCAAGGGGTTAAAGATGTCCGAAAGATTTGTTCTTAAGAAAGTCGCTGCCCGAAAATATTCATTTTGCACATCACTAGCTCCCATCACTCTATGCAATCCAAGCAAATTAATATTCCTTTAATTTTTATCCATCTACTACATTTTTCTTCATTTACATACCAAAATATTTTATGGAGAATTTTTATGGAGACTATCAAATACTTAGCAGACTACGAATTTCAGTTCGGTTTTTATTAAAAACGAACACGGCATGCAGAAGTCCGTGTTAGCTTCAGATGAGGCAACCACATTAGGCCGTCTTCAGATTCGTAACGCACGTCCAGTTTAATATATATATATATATATATATATATAAATATATATATATATATATATATATATATATAATTATATATATATATATATATATATATATATATATATATATATATATATATATATATATATATATATATATATATATATATATATATATATATATATATATATTCGTTTATTATCATTAACCCATGCAGCATTTTGGTCGATCCCGAATATCTGCAAATATATATTCTCAATAAAATATGTCGATTTATATATAACATATATTTTTTATAATATTTATTTATTAAAAATTACGGCGCCTCAAGAGGATTTTATAACGAAATTTGTTTGTTAATCTTAAATCTATATTTCTTTTTAAAGCATTTTTATTTCTATCAATAAATATACAGGGTTATGATAAAATAATGCACAAAATTTATAAAACGCACTATGTTTCCGGATTACAGGAATTGTTCAAACTGTGTCCCGTTATCTGACATGGTGCAAGACAATGGTAGACCTGATTTACAGAGCTATCGATCAACTGCGGAGTTATACAAGTCATTTCATGTCTAATTCGTTCCATTAAGTCTTCTAAATTGTCTGGTCGGTTAACGTAGTTAACCCGACTTTTTAAATGTCCCCACAGAAACAAATTAAGGGGGTAAGATCAGGTGACCTAGGTGGCCACTCCATTGGTCTACGTCTTCCAATTCACCTTCCTTCAAAGTGGTTATCCAGAAACCTTCGAACATTAAGACCATACTGTGGGGGTGCACCATCTTGTTGGAACCAAACACTGGGATCCAAGTTTTCCCTATTATATGGATCCGGAAATGCTGCAATTATATCTGGAAGCACTGCCATACGAAGATGTTCCACTTATTGCTCAGTTTTTTAATTCCCGCGAAAGAAATAAGGACCAATAAATCTTCCCCTGACGATTCCTACCCAAGCATTCTTTTTTTGGGGGCGCTGGGTGTGTTTTGTCTGAATCCAGTAGGGATTTTCCCGAGCCCAGTAGCGACAATTGTCTCGATTTACTGTATCACTTAAATAAAACGTTACTTCGTCTGAAAATACTACTATTAAGCAAAATTAAATTTTCGTCACAATGCCTCATGAAGATTTCACAAAATTCCGAACGTGTGTCCGGATCATCATCTGAGAGTTCGTGAACAAGTTAAACTTTGTATGGGTGCAGTTTTTCTTTTATTAAAAACTGTTGTAGTTGCGTGAGGGTTGTCTTCTAATGACAGCAAAATATTTAACCTTGCATCGTCGCTTATTTCTGGTCTACCAGATTTTGGAGCATCCGTCACGCTTCCCGTTTCATTAAATTTTGCAACAATTCTGCTTACGGTGCTTCTAGCAATTGGAGGTCTATAAAATGTGTTTAGTTAAATAAAGCACATGCTTCTTCATGACCTGGAGGTCTATGGCCGTAACCTACCATCATTAGAATTTCTATCCTCTCTCTTTCGGTTAAAGGAGCTATAATAATAAAATTGGTATGACGCTAATTGTAAGACAACTGAGACACTGACTAACAGTTGTTTTATTAAAACAATTGATAAAATTGATTAAAACAAATGTTCTTTCTAGGTAACTAGTTATTTTTTTCATAAATTCAAAATATAGTATATTTTGTTTTTTATTAATTCTCTCAGCTTTTTTCTTATATGACCCCTACTTCAATTATTTTTTTATAATGCAGAAAAATAAGCTTTATCAAAAAATGTAAACAAAAACTAGCTTCCTATTTAAAAAAAATATTGATGACGTCATAACTTTGACAAATTTGACGTTTTATTTTATTGATTTATGTTCAAAGACGCGGAATAAAATAAGCTGTTTGACGTGTTTTTGCATTTTTTACAAAAATGAACATAGTTCGTTGAATAAATTTTGTGCATTACTTTATCATAACCCAGTTTATTGATAGAAATAAAAATGCATTAAAAAGAAATTTAGATTTAAGATTAATAAACACATTTCGTTATAAAATCCTCCTGAGGCGCCTTGATTTTTAATAAATAAATATAATAAAAAATATATCATTATTTAGAAATCGAAATATTTTATTGAGAATATATATTTGCGGATATTCGGGATCGACCAAAATGCTCTGTGGGTAAATGATAATAAACGAGCAATCTTAATTTTTAAGAGGAGCCACCCTAAATATAAAATGTTGATCCAATTATATAACATGTAAGCCTGTAGGAGGCTGTGCTTACTGAGCTGAAGAACTGAACAATAAACGAAGCGTCTGCGGACACATATTGTATTTTATCGAAGCATGTGTACTATATAGAGCATATTGGAATCACACATAAAACTTACATAACGAACATATAATATATTTTTCTTACGTTATATAAATATTGTGTTCTAAATATATCTTTTTTGCTGCTTGTAAATTGTCTTTATTTTAATTCTATTTAACATTTTTTTTGTAATCATCATCATCATCATTTTTGTTCTGCTATGTGCAGGTTCCCTTCTGCCTCCACTCAACTCTATTCATAGCCTTTCTCTTCATATCCATGTATAATTTGCCTTCTTTCAGATTGTCAACCATTTTCACTTTTCTTCTACCTCTGTTCCCTATACCTTCCACAGTTCCCTCCATTTATTCTCTCAACAAGCAACTCTCTCTCCACATATGCCCAAGCCAGAATCTCTTTCTTTTCAAAATAGTCTCGTATAAAGATCTTCCTTCCCCTACTCTTTCCAAAACCTGCTCATTTCTGAACTTGTCTATCCACTTTATTCCTAGTATTTTTCTCCACATCCACATCTCCATAGCCTTTATCCTTTTCCTGTCCTTGTCCATGTCTTTTGCTACACAATATCCTATTTTTCTTATAGAAGCTTCTTTGGCCATTCCCATTCGTGTTTTTATTTCTTTTCAGCTTCTCCAGTCATTCGTTATAGTGGTACTTAAATATTTATAGTTGTCAACCTGCTTCAGTATTTCACCTTTCATAATTAATTGCAAATCTCCAGCTTTCCCGATCTTCATTATCTTTGTCTTTTTCTGATTCATCCATTTTATACAGGTCTTTCATATATTCTTCCCATCAAAGAAGGATTTCTTTCTCGACTTTCAATACTTTTTCGATCTTGTCCTCTACTTCATTACTACAAACTACTCTTGATGTACTATCCCAAGTAATCTCTTTTATTTTGATGTAAACAATGTCATGCCTGCCAAATCTTTACAGTCCTTTCATTTCATTACAAAGGTTTTCCAGCCACTTTTTCCTAGCTTCATCAGTTTCTTTTCTTAACTCTTAACTTAACTCTTTTCTTGACGTGTTTAGCTTTCGATATGTTCTCCTTCCTTTATCTGTACATATGTTTTTGTACCTTCTTCTCTTATCCATCTTTGCTATCAGTACCTGATTTATCCAATGCTTTTTTGATCTTATTCCTTTCTTATAACCAATTCAGCTGGTTTTATTACTAGCATTTTGATTCTTTTCCATTTTCCCTCAACATCTTCCTCATCTTCCTCTTGCGGCTTAAAATACCTTATCTTCATCCATCAACTTTCCCACCTTTTCTTTCCATTTAAGTTCCATTCTCTTTCTTTCCGTGCTCCTTTCGCCTTTTTAAGCCTAAGTCTGATTTCAGCCATAAGCAGAACATGGACACTGTACAGCTATCACTCTATCACAGCAATAAATAACTTTGGTTGTAGATTGTAGAAATGGTGGTGACGGCTTGTACTGCGACCTTTATAGATCAACTGTACACCACCCTCCTCCTCCAAACGTTGGTGTACTTACCTATTTAGAGCGCCTTCTCTAATCCTGATTCCTTTAGGAATTTCAGGATCTGGGCGGGATTCAAGGCCTGTAGCTCCTCTGTGTTTAAGCAGTGAGTCACGAGGTACATCTGTCTCTTGCGGAGTAGTGCTCCGCAGTCTTTGAGCAGGTGTATGGGGTTTCCTCTTCTGAGCCACATAATCTGCATCCGTCATCCTCCTCTAGGCCTAGGGCCTTAAGATGTATCCTAAGTCTGCAGTGTCTCGTCAGGACTGCTGTCAGAATTCTAAGCTTATTCCTGCTTAATTTCAGGAAAGCTTTTGTTCTCTTCTGGTTAAAAGATCCCAGCATCACTTTGGACTGCCTTAGCCCTGGAAATTCTTTCCAGGTTTTAATCCATTGTTCTCCTGTTTCTTCACCTAAACTTTTGTGGATGATGTTCACACTCATACCTCATTTCTGGCCTTAGTTACAAAAGTTGGCGTGTTCCCGACGTTATACACAATTAAGTTCTCTTTAATGAAGTACTCGAAAAGGTACTCACCTTTCTTATTAGTGTCCGTGCTGCGCCACAACTCGTTGTGGACGTTCGCGTCACATCCCTAGATGAGTGGCAGCCTTCTCCTAATACAGTGCTCGACCAGCCTTTGTACCTCCATAGGTGGTATGCTGTTACCATCACCAGGGAAATATGCTGATGCGGTGGAGGCCGTCGGTCTTGATGAGGACCTGTGTGGGAACTAAGTCCCGCGGTAAGAATTCTGAAAGTAATTAATGTCCTTCCTTGCCATAATGCAAGTTCTAGTGGAGGCCTCACGGCTGTCCCATACCAACGTACATTACCTGTTGCTGAGGCCTCTGATCTTAGCTCCGTAGGTCCAGGTTTCTTGCAGCAGAGCTATCCCTAGTTGTTGTTTGATGAACATCGTAGCCATCACAGCCGAGGCTGCCTTGGCATGGTGGATGTTCATCTGGGCTATTTTGATGCGCCTGCTGGTCATTTTTGGTTTGTGACAGGATGCGGCAAGTCCTCCTCTGTCCCCACCAGAACAACATCTACTTCTGCCTCCATAGACATGGCTCGATTGCTCATGTCTACGAGTGTGAGGTCGAGGTCGTCCTCCCGATAATCCGGGCTGACTTCCTCGTTCACGGCCTTGGCTATTAAAGTTCAGCAGATGGAGTTTCCGCCACCACTGTTCCCTCCACCACTGTTGCGGTCGTAACTTCCGAAGGAGGGGCCGCTGTGGCTGCCACTACCTCTCCATCCGCTTTTTCTGTGGCGTCGTTCTGCCGCCGATGGACTTTGATCCGCCCGAACCTATAATGGAGGCTATGGGTTGCCTACGCTATAGCTCGAGTGGACTCTTCGTCAAATCCTATCGTTAGGAGTTGACCCCCACTTTCCACCCGTCACCCAAGGACCTTCTATTCGGAGATGTTAAGTTCTTTGTTTTGCGCCCTAAGGTAGTTGATGGAGGCCTCCGGGGTTTGGTCCCCGCTCTTAGAGAGTAACATGGTGATGACGTGTGACTTGGGGATATCATCACCCAATTTTGCCATCAGAGCCCTTCCTTCCCAATGTCTTAGGATAGGCGCTCTCGTCATCAACCATTTTCCCGTCTGTTCGTTTGCACAGTCGACAAAGACTAGTCCCGGTTTGAAGTGTATTTCTTCAAACTGTATCTCGTGAGACCAGTCTACGACTGTCTCTTTCAAAATTGCTTGCTCAAGAGCAGGCATGTTCTTCTTACTCAGGGGATTCCTTAGGTAGTCTCTGGACATCACACCAACCCAATCACATTGGTTACACACCTGGAGAGTTCCTTACTCATAAGCAATCCTACTCCGCTTTTCCCACTTTTCTTACTACGGAAGAAGAACTTTGCACTTTCACAATTTTCCTCACCCTGCCCTTCCCATCTTGCTTCACTTACACCAATCATATCCAGTCGGGTTTTAATCATTTCTCGTCGTAGATTTTTAAGTTTTTCTCCTTTTAGTGGACTTCTAAAAGTCCATGTCCCTATTCTCAATTTACCTTCCCCTTTTTCTTCCTTTTTCTTGTATGCATTCTTCGGACACTGTTTACCCCAGTGATCCGAGTTGGAGTCAATTTTACCTCCGTATAATTTAGAATTCCAAGAATTCATATTTCTTTCCACCGTTTCCTGGCATTTTGTCTTGGGATACTGTAAGGTATATCCCCTTTCTTCGCCTTCTCCATCCGGATTCCGTTAATTCTATTGAATTCTTCCGCCTTTGGGGGTGATTTTTCACTCCTTGCCTAGTGCCCCAGTCCTATACCCGCTGATCCACCAGGATCCAGGGATACCACTGGAACTATAGGGGTGACTTCTTATACCGGAAGTCCCTCGGTCGATACGTCAAAATGGAATAAGATTAATTTAAACGACTTGAAATTAACACAAAATGTGGTCTTTCCGCACAATATTTTCTTTTCAAACCACAAATCACTAAAAAAGGGTCACTATTTGTACAATTTTTTACTTTAATTTCGCTTTATATCTCAGCAAAGTTATAAAGAGCAAAGAGAAACAACCTTTTTGAAATAGGTACATTAAATCATAGAAAAAGATTTTAAGCAAATTAGTCATAAAATCGAATTGTTATTATTAAGGTTTTGCTTTAATTAAAAAGAAATTTTCTTGTATTATCAAAAAGTGAGATTAAGTTAGCCTAATCTATTGGTGCTAAATTGCAAAAACACATTTTTATTCTTCAAAGGGTAATGCTAGTAGACGCATTTAATCTTGTTTGGAGTTGCTAACGGTTGTGGTATGATTTGTCTTATATTAAATTTTATGAATAATAATAATAATACTCGTACACAAATTTTATGGGGTTACTGCAAAAATCCGTCTAGTCCATGCAAGCTTGACTGCGATATCTATACCGTTAATTCTTAAAAAAATCTCAGAATCCGTTGGAAAAAATTCGTTAAGTTCACTTAAGGATCTATGTTATATATTTCGCTGACAGAAACTGACAACTAATTTTGCAAATAAAGAAGAATGGAATTTTTTTTTCTTTTAATTTCATTAATAATTTAAAAAAATATTAGTCCTTCTCCTATATTCACACACTTTTACTATATGTTTTACCGTTTCGCGAAGCAGCCCTAGGTAGCTTGATTTGAAATGGCTTTTCTGGTCATGTGAAGAATTTGCTTTGATGTAATCAGACTCTGAAAATGGAGTATATAACCACAAAGTGTCAGGTCAGGCGAGTAAAAAGGCTGCGAAGAACATTCAAGAGATTTTTGATACAAAACTTATATCCAAATTTTGGAGTACTAATCAAAAATGTACGAAAAGTTGTAATTTTGTTTAAAGGGCCTCCAATTAAAAACTACAAATTACAGGATTACGAACAGAAGGAAATCGCAAGTAAAATTGAGTGGAAAAGAGATTGAAAGCCTAGATGGAGCAGTTTATGTAACTTGTTCGGTCACATTTGCAGAATGAATGAAAATCGGTTTCCACGCAAACTACTCTGGCGGAAGCGGCCGCCCGACTGGAGGCTTCAGCGATCAGCGCCGAAGAAGATATGGATAAAACAAGTAGAAGACGACCTCAAGAACCGACGACTGGACCTGAATGACGCCAGGGATATTGCCATTGATCAGAAAGTGTGGAAGCCTGACTGATAATACGTTTAAATCAGTAAAGTCTAAGGTTAGAGGTTCTTTGCCATCACGCTGGCCAAAGGGTGGGCAAATTCGACGACAGTACTAATTTTGTTACAAAATTCAGTTGTTAATGAATCGTTTAGTTTGACACTAAAAAGTGTAATTCCAAGGGAAATTAACGAGTTAGTCGAGAAAATTAATTTTAGTTCGCTGTCATCCGTCGAATCTGTTGATGAAGTGTCTCTTTCTGTTATTGTTGATGAAAACAATGTTCAGAGTCTTGATGCTGCCAATATGTAAGAGAACACAGCTACTCGAGCTACGTCATTGCAAGAGCAGTTAGAGCAAACTATAAACTCTGCCATGAGTATGCCATGAGAATTATTTGTCCATCGCCCGTTCAAATTTCTATTTCGGAAACCATTATAAAGAAAGTGATGACTCTTTACGAATCAGATGGGTCGATGGGTAGATACCCAACGTTAGCACATAATGCTCTAAAATCTGTAGGCCTACAAGCGTACTAGCCGAACAGCCTTTGGCCCCTGCGGGTCATCTTGTCTGGTAGATAAGATATAATTCAATATGTTCACGTTGTTTCTGAACCGAGTGATTTAAAACACAAAATTTGAATTGATTTTTTAGAGTTGGTTTTGTTTTTAGAGGGAGAAATTATATTATCGTGAATAAATAACATTTCTCCAGATTTCGATATTTTTAGTGGAAAATTAAAATAAAAGAGAACGTCCAAACATCGCTTAAATTTCCAATATTTGGTCTCTTCTGAGTAGTTTCAAGTAAAAAGACAATTTAATGTAATGTATTTGAGGTTAAATGGAGATTACACCATTGCAATACATAAAGGTTGATGCTGGCTAAAGCGTTTTACACAGATTCCACTTGGTCTCTCTAAAGCCTCCTTCCTGGTCTCCTAATGTGCTTCTTTTAACTTAGTGTTCGCTCAACCTTCTTTTATACAGACTTCTTATTCATTTCAGATAGACATATTGATTTTCCTTTCTTCTCCTAAAAAACTAGGGGAAGTACTTATATATAAATATATTTTTTCTCTTAAACTAAGTGTAAATATATTTTTTGTTGGAGAGAAATGGTAGCTTATTGGTTGTGTGGTATTTGCGAAGTGGAAATTTATTGTCGCGGCACAAATATAAAAAATAAAATCTTTAAAAAAGGAAATCTTTAAAAACGGAAAAGTTTAGGTCAGAACATATTATGGATGAAAGTGTTTATGGGGAAAAGAAAAAATGGGTGCAAAGTTAAAGCTTCAAATATATTAAGTTTGCGTTTGCTCGGATTAAAACTCGATTTAATTTTATGCTTCACTTGCAAACTTGAAAAAAAACTTTGCCTTTTTCGTATGCGCTATATTTTTTCTTGAAAACCAACTCCACTTTTAATTTTACTTAAATCTCTAAACATGGTTTTTATTTATTTGTCAAACATATTTCTCACAGATTCTAAAATTTAAAATTAAAAAATTTCAAATAATATTTATATTATCAAAATATTATTTTGTTTTTGTTAAATTAATAATTAAAACAATCGTTTAGAAGTCAAATAAAGACTGGATTTATATAGTGGATATAAAAGTAGGGCCGAAACTATAAAAGACGTGAGACCTATATAAAAGTACTTAACTTCACTAAATATATCTGACTAGGTTTAGGCAAACAAGATTACGCAGAAAAACTTGATGAAACTAAACTAAACCGATAAAACAAGTTAGTCTAGATTCAGACCATAGAAAATAATAGATGGATAACATTACAGAGGCTTATAAAACGCACATCTTTATTTACAATTTATTTTTACTACGAACTTGATACCATTGCAGTGGCATTATAAGCGCTGCAGGTGTAAAATATTTAAAGCTTGTTTTATTAAGTTTGCAAACTTGAACTATTTATATAGATTTGGAGAACCAGTTGTAAACAAACCGGAACTACATTATACACACATTAGGGCCAAAGTTAATGTCAAAGTTCGAAACTCAACACCGGCTGCAAATCATCAATACTGTTTATTTTATTATCAGAAAATAACTTACAAACCTCAAATTACAAACATAAATAATAACTTTCGGTGAGGAAAAAAATAAGCATGAATAAATAATTATTACTAAATAACATGTAGATTTTTAGTCTTCCCTATATAGGCATGGAAAAATAAAATAGACAAGATAGGTAAACACGACTCGATCTATCCGTCAAAAGCTGTGAAACAAAAATAATCTAACAGGTATCACAAGTAGGTAGACCAAACTAAATAGGAATAAACAGACAAGTCGAGACATATAGAATTATATTGGAAAGTCTATTTATGGTGGTGTACCACAGGGATCAGTCTTTGCCCCCACCTTGTGGAACATACTCTATGACGACTTGCTGAAAACGGAAATGCCGAGAGGAATAACCTTAATTGGATTCGCCGACGAAGTGGCGATGGTGATAACAGCAAAAGAAGAATCCATCCTAATGGATACAAGTAATACGGGGTTACAAAGAGTGTAAAACTGGCTTGAGCAACTTCAACTGGCACCAGAGAAGACGAAAGCAGTGCTTTTAACACACAAACGCGCGACATCCTCGATCACTTTTAATGCTAAAGGTTTTACGGCAACCCCTACTACAGCAGAAAAATATCCGGGAGTATGGCTGAACTCCAATTTATCCTTTGTGCATCACGTGAACAAAGTTACCCAGAAGGCGGAAAAGACGGCAAATGCTCTCGCTAGTCTTCTGCTAAATATCGGCGGACCCAAAGGATCCAAACGAAAACTACTTCTTACCGTATCTACTCTTTGCATATCTACTTCTTGGCATATTGTTACAGAAACTGAAACGAAAGAATTCTGAGCCTTATTAGAATGGTGCGTTTTCTGTGTATCAGAGCATGCTGAGCATACAGGACAATATCAGAGGAAGGGGTGGGAATTATAGCAGGAATTCCACCGGTAGAAATCCAAATTAAAGAAAGACAGGAAAAGTATAACGGGATCGAAAAGGTAAAAGCCAGAGAAAATTTGATGAGGAAAGGGCAAGAAAAATAAATAATGAAAGTTATGGACGCTGGCCTTGATTCTTAATTCCAGATATAGAAAAATGGACAAGGAGGAACTACGGCGAAACAAACTATTATTTAACTCCAGCTCTGTCAGGCCACTGGTGTTTCATGAAATACCAGTATGATCGCAAAAGAGCAGAGACGGACGAATGTAATTACTTCGGGGAGGTGGACGATGTAAACCATACCCTTTTTGATTGCCCAAACAGGACAGATGACAGAACGAACTTCGTGCATACCACTGCAAGGACGTTTAATGCGTACAACATGATGGATGGGCTAACAGGATCGGAGAAGACATGAAAAGAAGTATATACCTTCGTTCGGAAGATTATTGAAACCAAGGAGAACGACAGCAGGAAGTAGAACGGATAGCCCTTACACTGAAGAAATGCGATAGCGGATTCCAGAGTATAGTGTGACGTGAAAGCAATGTTTTTTTTGTAATTTGTCTTTATTTGCAAATAAAACCAAACTTTCCTAAAAAAAGGATTGGAAAGTCTAGGTAATCTAAATGATATCATATAAAGAGACAAACCCTACAGAATAAACTAATCGAAATAATATGATGAAACAGGCAAATCTAGCGAGCCTTCACTACTTATTCGACATTTGCAAACTAAATACTCAGAGATTTCAAAGAAAAAGCACTGACTTTTACTACTTTGACTGAAGATACTATTGAAGCCTCTTATGCCATCTGATGCCGCATCGGCAAATAGGGTAAAAAGTTATGTCTTTTATGCTGGATTCTGCTCATGATAACGTGGATTAGCGATGATAGGTCAAGGGGTACGCAAGTGAAAAACGCTATAGGTTTAGAAACGCTGTAGTAAATTAATAAAAACAATCTAAACAACTACCGTGGAATTTCTCTCGTCCCGGTAACAGAAATCGGCAGAAAATCAATCCGATGGTCAACCTGGAGAATACCAGGGAGACTTCAGGAAGACCCCATCCTATGTTGAACAGATCCTCAATCTTTAAACTGTAGTTGCATATCCAAGTTGAGAAACCGCAAGGCGGTCGTCACCTTTGTTGATTTTAGGAAGGCCTACAATTCCATTGATAGAGAAACGCTTAACAAAGTAGGGTAGACCGCGGCTAGCTGTCACAAAATTTAAACTTTTTGAATTTCAGTGAACTCAGTACCCTTAGATTAAATATTGTTTATGCCAATTGAAAGTCTTATATTTATTGAATACTTTAAACATTGTACAATTCCAATGTTAATAAAAAAAGAATAACTATTTAGTGTTTGAAAATTTGTGACAACCTGCCCCGGTGTTGGGTTAGTTGTCACAGTGTGTGGGATTAGCTGTCACTTGTAATAGTTATTAAGAATATAAATATATTTTAAACTTTTATTTTAAAATGAAAACTGCAATTCTCACAAATATAACATTGGGGGTTCGGAATGCAACCCTCATGTGCCCATAGCTGGCATTCAATTCACTGTAACCAAATTGCATTTGGAAGACTATTAGCGAACCCATGTTATATTTGTATGATTCCATACAAACTAAACAATAACAATTTTCTTCTTTGCTATCAGTCTCCGTTCGCTAAGTTTTTTTTCTCTTTTTTGTTTTTATGATCTTTCGTTTTATTTTTTTTTGACAGTTTATTTTGATATTCTTCGATATGATTTTAGATATTCTTTCTCAGGAGGAGTTTCTCCACGACTTTAAAAAGTTTTCTTAAAATTTCTTACCATTTTAAAATTTCTTTCTTAAAATAAATAATTTTATTATTTAAGTAATAAAAATGTAGATCTGAAAGCAGTTTTGGAATGGGACAACTAACCCCATTGGAAATGTGACTAATAACCCCATTTGTAAATATCCTACATATTCTATTTTTATAGAACTAGCGAATAAAATTATGAATCATATTTGATATAAAAATGTCGAACGAAAGTGTATTATCGCAGTCAGTTAATAAAAATTGAGAATAATATAAAGAATACTCTCTTAACACAAATAAGCCAATCAATTGGAAAAAAAGCTGGGTTAAGCTCAATTATGTTTCCACAATTAAAATTAAAACTAACCGAAAATTTGAATTTGAATGGACGTTTGACGATCACATTATCGAAATAGATGCTCTGGTAAACTACCCGCCATACACATCGTTGTATTACAGGCAATATAAGCTTAATGACAACTAACCCGTGTGACAACCAGCCCCGGTCTCCCCTACTCCAGGAACTAGAGCTAGGCAACAAAACCTACAGACTCATCCTAGAAACCATGACCATCGCCCGTTCCAGGGTTAAAATTAAAAGCGATATCTCAGAAAGCTTCGAAACAAAAGCTGGAGTCAGACAAGGAGTTGGACTTTCCCCACTCCTCTTCAACTGTGTCCTTGAAAAGGTTATGAGAGAATGGCGCAAGGAACTGATCAACTTGGGTGTTATCTACCTGGGACGTAAGAACGATGGACTTGTTGCAGATTGCCTGGCCTTTGCAGATGACATGGCACTGATTGCCGATTCTCTTGAGATGGCAACAACGTAGGTAAATTGTCTCAGAAAAACAGGCTGCCAGAGTGGGTCTTCAAGTGTCGCTGGAGAAAACAGAATTTTTCACCAACATCAAAGAAGCAAACAGAAAGATGTTACTAGAGTCGTGAAACATCAAGAGGACTGTAAAATTTAAGTATCGGCGAAGAGATTGAACCCAACTTATAAGAAAGAGCACCATTATCCATGAGAGTCAACAAGTTAGAACTAGCCTATCGACTGACTAAGAACAGCTACAACATGAAATGTCTGTCACCCAACCTGAAACTTAAGCACTACACATCAGTCTTACGATAAGAAGCCCTGTTTGCCTCAGTCTTTCCTTGAACCGAAGACGTCTGTTAGAGAAATTGGAAATCAGAGAGAGGAGAATCCTCAGGAAGATCCTAGGCCCGGTAAAGGGAGATGGGGAATTCCAAAGGCGACATAACTCTGAGCTCTACGAACATATTGAAAGGCTGTCGGACTGTGCAAGGAAAAGAAGGTTAGCTTTCTATGGCCACGTTGCAAGATTGCCTCCAAACCGACTAACCAAACGTCTTTTCATCTTCTGGTAAAACAAGAAGGTTGTACCTATTGGTTGACAGTAACCGAGAAGGATATTAAAAAACTTTTAGGAAAAAACCCCGAAGGAAAGGTTACCCTGGACAGAAGAGAGAAACGAGTTACACCGGCAGAAGATGCGACAATACTGGGCAAAGATAAATGCCGTTGAACAAGCGTGGTCCAAAGTAGGCCTATTCGAAACAAGAAGAAGAAAAACACATACATCAAATAGCAGTGGCTCAACAATTAATTATGAAAAATTAAGTAGTTACTGTGCCCTGCGAAACTGGCATTCAATAATGGAAATGCATAACCAAATAATGGTATAAACCGAAGGTAAAGAAACTATTATAATGAATATAAGACTTAATTAGTAGAGCAAAATGTAAGCATGCATATAAAAATAATGTCAGGAAAAATTAGATTGAACCTGCTGTAAGAAAAGTTATATAAAACCTGGCAACTTAGCAAAACTAATATTGTACTGCAAGGTAAACACCTTTGGCCCATCCAAAGCAACAGACCAATTTTCTACAGGTGAACGTCTATAGGTAAGTGAGAAAGTTAACTATCTAGATATAACGCTGGATGCCAAACTGACTTGGAATCATTACTTTAAGAAAGCCACCAACAAGAGTAAAATGGCATTAATGATGACCAAAAGAACACTTGGTAATTCATGAGTACTCAAACCAAGCGCGATATACAAGTTTTTTACCTTGATAGTTAGACCCATTCTGACATTTGGTTCCACGTTATGGTGGACCAAACCTATACAAATATTGGCATAAAGGAACTATCTATCTAGTGTTCAGAGACTGGCCTGCTTAGCATTTGCGGAATCCCTGAGAACCGCACCAACTGCAGCTCTAGAGCTTGTGGTAGACCTTCCTCCCCTAAATAACTTCATCATAGGCGGGGCAAGTGGTATTAAAGTTTATAATTAGTGACATGTAGGTCGATATATTTAACCTGAGTATATCTAATGGAATATGGCTTAAAAAAATGGTATGATATAGAGCTAAAATTATTCTATATACAGATCAAGTGATAAACATCTACCAACTAACTACCGTCCAAACTCTATTATTTCTGTTAATATCGCGAAAGTTTTAGAAAAGGTAAAAGGTATGTATATAATAAACTAATGTGAAACTAATGTATTATATATATATATATATATATATATATATATATATATATATATATATATATATATATATATATATATATATAAAATTAGAATATATATAAAAATAGAAGCAATAATTATGTACTAGCCTATGTAACTAATTTTATATATGATAATATTGATTCGAACAAAGATCTCTCTAAATCTCTTTATTTTTAGATCTATTTAACCTTTGACACACTTAAGCAGAAGATTCTCATTTCAAAAGAATACTCTTACAGCAATAAAGATATTATATATGAATTACTAGGAAACTATCTGAAAAATATAACTTAAACAGTTAAAATAGTAAATGGCAAAATAAAGCTGATTTTAATTAGATTTGTGTTCCCTAAGGTTTTAGGTACCTTGTTTTTTAAATATATATTAAAGACATTTGTAATATTTTACCTGTTAATAGTCTTGTATCCTATGTTGACGATACTACTGTTCTGTGTACGGGAAAAACTAGGGACGAATATGCACATATAATAAAAACTTGGCTACATTGATTAACACGTTAACTGCCACAATACAAATTTCTTTTTGGACCGCCTTTACAAGGCGCGCCTGGTCCAGAAGGTGAAAATTGTTTATTATACTTTCAAAAGCATAGAAACTAAGACAGTATATTACTTGTTAAAACCTGTCAAACATTGTGTTTTTTGAATATAAATCAATGGTGTCTCACGGGCGCTGGTTGACAGAAATCATATAGCACGCAGCGTGAATCATGCGTGCTTCGAAACATAACCTGTAAATTTTCGCAGCATTTCGTCATTTTCGTGTGGTTAGAGATACAGTAAAGAGCTACTAGATATTTGAGTGGGGATTTAGTGGCTTTCATCGACTAGGTAAGATTTTATAGTAAAACTTTATTACAAAAATTAATTTTAAGTTTTTTCTTAAGTTAAATGTTTACTTAAATGTTTACTGAGGAAAAACAAGAACGTTTTCAAAAGCTAGCAGACGAGTTGCTTAACGATGACGAGGACGAACCTTTTGAGGTTTCCTCAGAAAAGGCAAAAAGAAGAGGTTTCCTCCTTGTGAATGAATATGCACCAGATGATTCGCATTTATCGTCGTCGCATAGCTCGGAAGGTAGCAACGAGCTATTGGTAACTAAAAGAGTAAATCATCCAAAAACATTTCCTAATGTTGGTGGAGAAGGTACTAGTAGGCAGATTCTTAACATAACTGTTGATTCATCGCCTTCCCAGAACCTTAATCAAAATAATCCAATTTCGGACACCATAGAGGTGGTTATTCAACTGTTTCAAGTGAACAGTTGAGATGAAATTTAGGAAGAACTTTTTCCAACACTAATGTAGCAAGAAGTTACTGGACAATACCTCAAGGACTTTTCGTTTGATATTCCCGAAAGTGGTGTTTTAAATGGTTTATTTATACATGTTGATGATTCTCCGATTGTTTTCTTCAAGCTGATCGTTGATGAAACTATTGTAAATAATATTGTGATGGAAACTAATCGCTTCGCCGCACAGAAAAAAGAATCGGCATTCATGGAATTATACTAACCCCGAGGAAATTATGACTTTTATAGGTCTTCAAATTTCGATGGGCTTATTTCGTGCGCCTAAAGTGAGACACTATTGGTCAAAGAAGAAAATATATTTAAACCATATTGCAAGTGTGATGTCGCGCAACAGGTTTGAGTTGTTGTTGGCGAATGGCATTTTCTAAATAACAAAATAACAGCTGCTATTTCTGATATATATATATATATATATATATATATATATATATATATATATATATATATATATCACAATAAAATATTGTACAAGTGTATACAATATTGTACACACTTGGACCCCTTTTAGACCAGTTCAGAAAGTACTTTCAAAAATTATTCATTACAAAAGACTAGATATGCGTGGATGAAACGCTTCTCCCTTTCCGTGGAAGACTGGCTTTTATTCAGGATATCAAAAATAAAAGGCATAAGTTGGGCGTAAAACTATATAAATTGTGTCTTGCAGAAGGATATACCTATGATTTGAAGATCTATTGTGGCAAGGAAAAAGTAGATCGGTCATGCGTACCTACCAACGTTATCATGAATCTGTGCGAACCTTTATGTAGACGATGCATTTATGTAGATAATTACTACACAAGTATGGAGTTAGCCCACAAGTTACTAGAGAAGTGCTTACTTAGTAGGTACCCTAAGAAAAAATCTAAAAAATAACCCGAAAGATGTTATAAACAAAAAGCTTAACAATGGTGATGGTACAGGGAAATTGCCGTTGAATTACTTTTAGGATCCGCCATGGTAAATGCGTACATCTTGTTTAAAGCAGTAACTGAACAGAAAATGGTAATCACAACAATTAGGGAAGAAGTTGCTTCACCTTCAAAAAACCTTCTAAATTTTCTTCAAGAAGACCAGAACGAGCAAACAGCAACAGCAACACAAGCAAATCAAACAAAACATATTTTAGAAGATATTGACACTTCTAGTAGGAGAAGGTGCTGCTTTTGCTATTCTAAAAAAATATCCCAAGAAAAAAGGGGAAGAACTGTGGCTGCCGACACTACTGCACAAACTAGATGGAAGTGTATTCAATGCGATAAATACTACTCAATTGAGTTATTTGTTTAAAAAAATCTCATGTTAAAAATAATAGTTATTCTTACTTGATTTAAAATTTGTATTTTTTGTGTACGTAATACGTACCTAACTTGTACAAGAATTTATTTCAATAAAAAGCGTTTGACATAATTTGCGTTTTGAATTTATTAACAAACAAACAAACTTTTACGTAAGCCTTATTTTACTGCGTAAACCTTATTTTATTCACGAGGTGATGTTTTTTCAACTATCATGTATTTATATGGCCATTGTGAATCGTCGGTGAGTTACATATATAAATGCAATAGTTTTCACGTGAACCACCGATGATTCACATGGCTTACATGAACTTGTGACCTGTGAAACACACCGGATTCACGTGGCAGTCAAGGTGTTAAGTGTATAGCTGAAAATGAATCAACTATCACTTAAAGCTGATAGAACCACCATTTTACTTCTATCGTGATACTTGTCCTGCTGACATTAAAGTATTTTTGGCAACAAAGTAAAAGAGTAAGTATCTGGCTGTACACATTAATTGTCATTGTCATTGTCATTGTACACATTGATGAGATGGAACTATCAAATCAAGGAAAGAGCTATAGTCAACAGAAGTAACGGAAACGGTCAAAACCAACTTTTGTCAGGGGCTGAAGGCCAACAGATGTTATAAAAGAGTAAAGAAAATAAAGTTAGAGTTTGTGTAATTACTACGCTACGATTCTAAGATAAGGAAATCTCGTCGGCTCCTCATACAGCGGTAATTTTTATCTACAGACAAACTGACAGATAGCGTAAATAGACCTTTTTACGGTTAGTTAAGCGCATGCGCATCTGTGAAGTTTGAAAGGCGGGAATATGAAAGTTTCGGGCAAATATTAAGGTTATACGTCAAAAATTTCGGGCAATTTTGACGTATAACAGGGCGAAAATTGACGCATGCGCACAAAAAAATTTTAACTATGGAAAGGTCTCTTAATAAATTTGCTAACCACAACCCATGTCGGCCTTGCGATATGAATTCCAAAATAGGGATCTATTGTTTGTTTATTAATTTACGCTATCTGTCAGCTTGCCTTCAGATAAGAATTCCCGTTGGATGAGGAGCCGACGATATTTCCTTATCTTAGACTCTAAGGTAGTAATTACACAAATTCTAACTTTATTTTCTTTACTCTTTTATAACATCTGTTGGCCTTCAGCCCCTGACAAAAGTTGGTCTTGACCATTCCCGTTACTTGCTTTGAAGTATTGAACGGCTCACACAACGCATCTCGAGCCAAGTGTGCCAAAGAGTAACAGAAGATATTTGTGTAATACCAGCTATAAACAGATTTGAAGATATCGTAATGATAATATCCTACTTTCAATTCTTTTATTATTATTATTATTATAAATTATGTATTAAGATGAAATAACAACCTATATTTTTTTCAATCCTATATAAAGATACCTAAGGGTAGCCCTATAGGATACGATATGCATGATATGTATTGCATTCTATATATGTATTTTATTTTTATTGGAAATAAATAGATAAATAAAGAAAGAAAGAATTTCACCTAAGAAAGTAAGAATTGTGCCAAATTATAAAACTAATAACAAATAAAATAGAAAATTACATAAGTAAATTGAAAAAAAATCGTAATCGTAAGTAGAAATACGTGAATTAAACTTGTCTTAAACAAAATACCTACATAATAAATAACATGAAAGTAAACCGATAATGGCAATTTTTTAAATTTGGTTAAAATCTTTGAAGCAGTTAATAACAAGCAGTGGGTCCCAAGGTTCATTTGTCTCTTGCGGAGCAATACTCCGCAGATTCCTTTTCGATATTGTCAGAAAGCAGCATTGCAAATCAGTTTTGAAACTTGCGCTCTATTAAAGCATCTTCTGCGTGCTCTTTTTTACTTTCTTAAGGTTGCCTTTTCGTCAGTCAATAAATAGTTATTTATTTATAAAAGTTATTATTTATTTAGTTATACGCATTTATAAAACGGAGGTATTGTGGGTGTATTGTCAAATATGCGAGTTAATTTTATGACACAATTGAATAAAAAATATGAATATTCCCAGAAATATCAGCTCTAAACATACTAAGTGGTATAGAATTTAACTATAATAAAATAAATAAGTATAACACTCGGGGGAAGAAAGTAATACCTTTCCGAACAAAGAAATGGACCTTTAATTGAATATACAGGGTGTTACAAAAGTAAAACATATACAAGGTAAAATACGTTATTACTTATTATTTATATAATTTTCAAAAGTAAAAGTAAAATATATTCTACGTATTTCGCATACATATGTTAATTGAAATTTAAGACATAAGTATGTGAAACTTTACAAACATATTTACGTCATCCTCTCCATCAGCGACACGAACCATATCACACCGATACTCAAATTCCAGCCATGCTAGGGCAAGCATGTCCTAGGTGACTGATATTATGGCAGTACGGATCCGGTTCTTCATGTCTTCCAGGTTATTTGGGACTGGTGGTACATAAACGTTGTCTTTAACGAAACCCTACAGCAAGAAGTCACAGGGTGTCAAATTTGGTGACCCTGGAGACATTTTAAGTCGTCAGCTCCTTGACGACCAATCCAACTGTTCGGTAGAGTTTCATTCTGATATTCACGCACTTCGACTCCAGTAAGGGCATCTTGTTGAAAAATGAAGTTCTCTTCGTGCAGCCTCGGAAACAACGACTTTTGTAACACGGCGAAATTGTGATGACCGTTAACCGTGTTTCTATCAAAGAAGAATGGGCCGTAAACAGATGATCGGGATATCATTCAAAACACATTGACTTTGGGCGAATCTCGTACATTTTCAATGAAAGTATGTTGGCGTTGTAGGCCCCAAATTTGAATATTGTGCTTGTTTACCTGACCATTAACATAGAAAGTCGCTTTATTACAGAACACGATTCGTTTTTCGAAAGAGTTATCATTGTCAATAGCATCATGAATCTCGTTACAAAATGCCACAGTTTTGCGTTTGTCATCAGGACGCAGAACTTGTAAGAACTGGAATCTAAACTTGAGAGGTTCGTAAATATGTGTGTAAAGTTTCATATTCGTATGTTTTAAAGTTTAATAAATATAGGCATCGGAAATACGCACATATTCTTGAATTCTTATTCTTGAATATTCTTGAATTTTTGAAGTATTTGGTATTAATGAAAAAAATGTATTATAAATAAAAAAAAAGACAGGATTTGCCATTGCTTTGCATAATATTCTTTTCGGTTTTAAACATTCCATCATATGAAAATTATTTTACATAGTTTGATAGTTGATATGTAAATGAATATTGTATTATATTTGATATGCCTGAAAAAATAATTATTATGCAACGAATTCGATGTTAAAAATAAAAATAATTGCAAAAGAAATACAGAAACTGAATCCACTGACCGGGCTCACGTTCCGTTATAATGAATTATGTACAACATATACTTTTTATCTGCTACAACAGAAATAAAAAAGAAATACAAAACTGAAACCACTCGTGTTCGTATAATTCATCAAAACAGCAAAACACGACAGGACTGCTTGTAATACAAGGGTATATATTATAGATTAAAATTCTAAAACAAGTTAAATATCACCTTCGAATTTACATACGGCCATATATCAAGTACACATTCACCGAATTACCAAAACAGAATACAGAATGAATGAAACGAATGATTGTTGCTTGTGATACCG
This sequence comes from Phosphuga atrata, assembly GCA_944588485.1. Taxonomy (NCBI): domain Eukaryota; kingdom Metazoa; phylum Arthropoda; class Insecta; order Coleoptera; family Silphidae; genus Phosphuga; species Phosphuga atrata. The sequence continues at coordinate 6,824,377 of OX155896.1, read as the reverse complement.
AACAAAACTCACTGCTCGCATCCAGCTCTGCGGTTAGAACAGCTATTTACAAAATTTGTGTACAACAAATACCTTATTATTGCGCGCCTATTTAGTGTAATCGTTCCACAAGTGCCTTTTACATTTTACAACAAAAGGTTTATTGCACAATAGAAATAGGTTCAATTTAGTCTATCAAACCTTTTTTTATCAATCTTAGATATTGAAGTTTTATTTCTTAGACATATAGATGTAATTTATATCCCACATTGACTATAAAAACAATTCCATTACATATTTCATAACGCTAAATTTTCATATATCTGCGTGTGGGGACTCATTTTTGAACATATTTTTAAGGAAATAAAACAAAGTTTAAAATTCTTCCTGACTCAATTACTGTTTTATTTGTAAGTAATTATGATCCTAAGTATGCAGAATATCGGTGCCATGCACTGAGCGAGAATACACGCGTTTGTTTGTTTTCTGGTGACGAACCTTTAAGGGCGTGAGGGGAACAAGGCAGCGGAAACAGTTATCGTTGTAAACGAAATCTGAAAGGTTGTAACGAAATTCGCTGGGCTTGGACCATTAGTTCTTGACAGTGCTGTACTATTATTCTTATTGTGTTGTTTTGTATTTGTTCCTATTATACGGAATCATAGTAATTAATAGTTTATTTGTTAGTAATTAAGTGTAGAGTAATAATAAAAACAATAATATTGTGCTGTTTATAACAATGTTTTCTCCTACACCCCGCTCGACCATGATAATCTTGACGCTCCGACATACATGTAAGATAATTACATAAATATATGTAAGAGGCAGTGGTAACCTAGTAGTCAAGGTGTCAAGATTAATAAGCTATAAGTTCCGGGTTTAAATCCTGGGGCACAAGTATGGAAAAATATGCCACCGTCCTCCTATGAATGGCTCTAGCAAAGCCATCACAGTAATTTGCCACAAAAGCTCCCATAAAAGTGGCTCGCCACCCACATTAAAAACTGTAAGAGCTACCTATACTTGTGTCTAAGATCAGGACACCAAGCTCAAGTGTAGGCAGAGAGAGGAAGTTTATGTCCAATGAGGACTAAAATATATGAAGAAAAATAGAAATATATGTTAATTATTATAATTGGACAATATTATCATTCTCTGAGGCCATCTAGGACCACGATAAGTCTTGATACACTTGGCAGTTTCTGTCGATTTCTTCTGAGACCAGAATTCCTTCATTCTCTGTGGGTGGGCCAGCTTGCGCTCCGCTATTCAGGTTCAACCATGTCTTCCTTTTGGTTCACCTCGGTTTATCCCATTCGTCAATATCTTTTTGCAGAAGAGATTTCTACTGAAGGCGTTGTCTGGTGTTAGATGCAGTATTTTGACGTCTTCTTTGGCTTTTATAAACCAGGGCATTGTGCTTTTGTGTTAGGAGTAAAAAAAGGGAAAAATCTGTTTTATCAGCCTGCTTCCGTTCATTCGTTTGAGAAGACCATAATACCGTGCCCGCCTCTTACGAATCGTTTCTGTAATTTTCTCTATTTCACTGTAGGCTTCTTTGTTGGGATTTTTATGATGGATGCCTTTCTTTTAATTCGAACCCCTTACGCCTGTAACAATTTTGCGCTCTTTCATCTCTAGTTCTTCGAGGAGTCCTTTGTTATCATTTAGGGATAGGGTTTTGCCTGCATACATAAATACTAGCTTCACAACAGTTTCATAATGACGGAGTTTAGTATTTTTGGACCGGCACTTTTTATTGAAGATTCAACGCGACGTTTGATATGCTATTTCAATTTTGCGTGCTCGTTCCTTAAGTACTTCCTTGTCCAGTCCAGTTTTCTGGTGATCTCTTCCAGGTACTTAAATGTTTCCATTTGGTTGATCCTCCCGTATTTTGTCTGGAGTTTTGTTGGGGCATCTTTAATGTTGGTCATTACTTCTGATTTTTCAAATGATATCTGCATGCGAGTTTATTCCGCGATTTATTTTGGAAGGACGGTTTGCGTCATAGGTGTTTCTATGTCGTTTGACAGAATGGCGATGTCATCAGCGAATGCTAGACAGTCAACCACAATCCCCATGAATTTTGTTCCCATTCTGATAGGGTTATACTCAGCTTCTAATAATAATTGTGTTCGCTAGGTCCTAATGATCTTCTCGAGCACGCAGTTGAAAAGCATTGGAGAGAGCCCGTCACCTTGTCTGATTCCCGTTTTGACTTCAAAATAGTCCAATAGACATCCTAGAAACTTTATTTTGAATTTTGGATCAGATAGGGTGGCTCTAATTAGTGCCAGCAATTTCAGGTCAACCCCAAATTCGTTGAGAATGTTTAGCATGGCGTCGCAGTCTATTGAATCATGGGCGTTTTAAAAGTATGCAAAGACCGACACGAACGGTTTAGACCTAAGATTGCAATATCTGATTATCGTTTTTAGGTTGTGGATCTGTTCGGCAGTTGAACGAGCTTTTCTGAATTTCTTAGCGTTCGCCTATTTGATGCTCTACTTAAGCTTCTAGTCTCTCGAGGGTAGCAAGTGAGAGAATTTTGTATGTTACCTGTAAAAGGGATATTCCTCTACAGTTGTTGACGTGTTTCATACAAAACAACTGGTAGTATTTCTTCTGTCCAAAATTGTTCCATTTTGCTTCTTTAAGATTTCAACTGCTTGTTCAGGGTAATATTTCCAACGTTCTGCAACTACAGAGTCTTCTCCCGGTGCCTTATTGTTTTTAAGTCGAGCAATGTGACGTGTGATTTCATCTTTGTTGGATGGTCTAGTTTATGGGTATCTGTGAATTGGTTCCTCAGTCTTGATGGGATTTTTGGGTTGATCACAATTTAGTAGGTTCTCTAAGTAGTCAGCTAGAATGTAACAGTTTTCTTCATTTGAGGTCGCCAGTGTAGGTTTACAGCCCGTAAGTTTTCTTTTAAACGTTCTGTAATACTCTCTGGTAACTCTCTGTCACCAGAGAGTCACCAGAGTCACCTTTTCATATTTACTCTTCTCTGCTCGGATCACTTTAGCTGTTTGTTGGGCTTGCCTGCTCTATCAATTCCATTTAAAATTATTTATATAGTATATCTATATTTTAACAATATTAATATTACATTAGTAATATTAACAATTATTTGACAAATCCACATTTGTTTTAAAATAACTTGATCTTTACTACTCTGTTTAATCCCTTTGGCTTTATAGTTAAACTTTACAGTTTTGTCCCTCCAAATCTATTTACATAGCTTTGTTGCTCCAAGCTAGTCCCTTTAACCTTTCAAGTATTATGTATATAGTTTTCAATTCTTCGTCATCTTTTCATCAGAACAGTTATATAGCCTTTAACGTATGTTTATCTGAAATCATACTTTTAACTGATCTATCTCCTACCTAGCTCAAGGAATTTTGCCAAACCTAATAAACTATAGACTATTAGTCTGTTACAAGTCCGTTACAAGTCTTTAAACCCATAAATTCCAAACTACATACCAGGTTTGAGCTTCCGTTTCCTCTTAATTGATTTGAAAATTAAAATTGATTTTTTTTCATTTTCAAATCATTTAAGAGGAAACGGAAGCTCAAACCTGGTATGTAGTGTATTTCTTCTTCTGCCCGAATGGGTCTCTATGACCACGCGGAAGCAATATTTATTGGCCTTGATGTTTGCCCAATAACTCTTCATGCGCAACGATTGAGCTAGCCTTTATTACTGCGACCAGACGTGTCTGGTAGGTCTTCTTTCTTCTCCCTCAAAACCCCGTGTAAGACTAATTTTCATAATCTCCTCTCGATCCTTGAGATTGGGACAAACCTAACTCAGCCAAGTCCTTTCCCGCCTGCTTCTACCAATTGGACCTTGTTTGACCAATTGATTTCTCAGTGTTTTGTGTTGTAGATTAAGTGTCTCGGCTGCAAAAAGGCCTGCAGGTAAAACTACTGTGTTATAATGTTGAATTTTACAATACCATGAGAGGCATTTTTTGTTATAAACTTGTTTTGTTAGATGGAAAGCAGTTTCCATTTTCTGTAGTCTTGCTTCTATAAATTTTCTTTCGTTGGCAGTTTCATTGATCCATTCACCTAAATAATTGCAGTCACTTGGGAGACCTCGGGAAACCAATGCGGAGTGTATTCGTAGCAGTTTTAATATCCGTCATTACTTTTGAGTTGTCAAAAAACATCCGCAATTAGGTTTTTTCTGCTTGTTCTTGGAGTAATTCATGTTGTTTCTGGGTATAAAAAATGTTTGCAGCAATTAGCGCCATGTCATCCGCAAACGCCAAGCGGTCGAGTGTTATCCCTTTGAGTTTTGGCCCTAGTCTATGGGATGGTGCACCAGCTCGACTCCATTCTCGGACGACTTTTCAAGCGCACAATTAAACAACAATGGTGATAATCAATCTCCTTGGCGCACTCTATCAATTGAAAATTCTGCGCTCATTCCTCCCATAAATTTAAGCTTTGAACTTGTATTCAAGAGGGTATCTTTGATGATTGATGTTGTCTTGCGATCTCATCCAAATTCTGAGAGTACAGCAACAAGGCATTCACGGTCAATGCTGCCATAAGCCTTTGAAATGTCAACAAAAGCAATGACATAATTTTTGTTTGATATTTTACGGAAGTAAAGCTCTGTACACGATCGGCCTTTCAGTAACCCAGCTTGATATTCGCCAAACTGCGGATCCAGTTGAAGATAGCCACGGCTTTGGACAAAATTTTGTAAGCTACCGAGAGTAATGAGATCCCTCATTATTATCTTGGGTGTCTCATCTCGCTAATTCCCAGAATGTTGATACCTAGTCTTCTCATCTCTTTGTTTGTATTATGAAATCTTCCGGGCATGTTCATACTTCGTGCATTCCATGTACCGATTCTTATAGGAATTTCTCCATTAGTTTTCACTTTCGGGTAGGTCCTATCCTTATTCGTCGCGGGTAATCTTCTCACTTCTTGACCATTTAAAGTCTGCCACGGACCAGGCGCCAGCTCTATTTGGTTTCTCGACATGATTGTTTGACTAGAGAGTTATAGTGCGGTAGTTTCTCCTTGCTTTCCGCAGCGCAGTACTATAACCGGTTATGCTGACTTTCAGGTGAGCCCATAGCTTTCCGAAACAAGAGCCTTTAAAGAAATCATTTTTGAGTAGTCTTCTGCACGTAATAACTGGTAATACTGCTGCTCATTACCAGATCTATTGGTCCGCGGGAGGCATATCTACCTCCTACCCGGCATATTTACCGGACATTCCCCTGTCCGCAACTTGGGGACGCGCCCGATGGGGGTTACAGATTTCCCCGCAAGGAAGCGCGACAATAAACTCAAAATTGAACCTCGCCCCCCTGCCTATATCAACAACGACGTAAAATAATTTACGCACAACTGCAACAAAATTGTTCCTTTACATCTTAGTTACCAGAGCCGAAAATTGGACATTACGCCGGTAAAAATTTTACCGGCTCGTGGGCCTGTAAAACCATTGAAAAGCCCGCATCAAGATCTATCATCTTAAGACTTCCCAAGATTAAAACCCCGTTTCATATCGATCTTTAGAATTGCTTGAGATCAAACCCAACACAGTTTCATTAGCTTCCATTAATATTTCGGAGGGAATTCAGCGCTTAGTTCCATTCCGAAATTATAAAAAAAAATGTTTACAATAATTTTTGTTTTTTTTTTCTTAGCAACAAATAACCTAAGTGACGAGCAGTAAATTTAAATCACCGTCGTATTTTTTTCATCGTTTTTAACCATTTTTAATTAAATTTTGTAGGTTTTCTGCAGTTGTGCGTAAAACGTTGTACATGCCTCGGGCCGTAGGAAGATTACGCCCTTGGCCTCATAAAGGCCTTCCTCCGTCGGGCCTCAAACTTCGGCGGCGGGCGTAATCTTATACCTCTGGCCCGCTATATGTAAAAAACTATTACATTTAATAACTTCTCGAGTATGATATATCCCTCATTTACGCCGCACAGTGGGCTGGATTGTCGAAAAAGTGGACAAAAATGAAAAAATCAAAATTGGAAAATATCTTTTATAATCAAAATAATAAAATAATAAATAATAATCAAAATATCTTTTTTCTTGTATTATCTTCTAGATGAAGGCTCTGTGCATGTTTAAACGAAAAATGAGGCGGCTGGTTTCTAAACCGGCGGCTACAGAGCATCCCGAAATTATGTATTTTTGACATTTATATGACGCGTGAATCCGCAGCGAATCATTCTCCCCTTAAACTGCTGCTAATTTTTTGTTTGGGCGTGCAATAGCGAATCTGCTCAATGCAGTGTAATTTTAAAGTTATGTAGAATATTTGTATATGTTTTATATTATTAAATAATAGTTTATGCTCATTCTCTGGCTAACTGAAAATGCGAGTAGAAAACCTATTTTGAAATAATTTACTGACACTAAGCTGTAAAAAATAGTTAATCGCCCAATACATCTCAGGCTAGTTTCACGTTTATCGCGTAGGTAATACTCTAACCTGCTAAAAATGAACCTGCTAAACTATAACCTGCGTTAAAATTTCATCATGGAAGAGTTGGCCTTCGCTACACAAGGAAGTCTTCGCTCATCAGGAGCTGGAGAAGCTGCTACGATATTGATAAACATCATTACCAAATCTCCTACTAGAGTCAACTTACGGAATTGCTAAAATCCTACGCCCAACTGAAATGTTATGCGATAAAGCATTGATTGCTTGATATTATAAAAGCCAAATTGACCAAACAAGAATATAAAGACAATACTGCTCGCTCAAAATTACGCCATAAACTCCATAAATTCTGATATTATACAAAATTTAAAGTGCATTTGTAAATGGGGTTGCGACGGCAGTTTTGGGCCCAGTGAATATAACCAGAAATTTTCTAATGCAGAATTGAACTCCAACAAATACGTTTAGAAAACCTTCATTGGAGGATGTATTTATAAAACTTCTTGTTACATCCGACCCTTATATGTCGAGCATGGGCCGGAAATACCCCAAAAATTAGTAAAAGTTTGTCTGCAGAAGCTTTGAAATTGCTGTCTGTTTACGATCCGAAAACTAGTAATTCAAATAATGTGATCAAATCGTCTAATCGTAGTGAAGATTCGGAAGAATCAGATATTCACAATTATTTTAAGCTGCACTCAAAACTGTCCAGCTATTTTTCATACACAATATCAAATACACAATCGTGAATTCTCTATATTCGATCAAGCATTCCGTTTTCTAGAAATTTTGATTGGAAATTCATAATCAGAGGTTAAAGGAACTGCTAATGCACAATTGTCCGACATATTGCACAATTGTATTCTTAATTATCGGCCATATTAGATCCGTCATTTTGTTTTTAAAAATCCTAATAATTGATTCGTAATCAACGACCTAAAAAAACCCAAAGTACAAACTTTTGTAAAAATTGGATAAGTTTTCGCAAAAATGTCCGCCATATTGTATACGCCATTTTCTGGCGTGAAAATAGTGATAACCGATTCGTGTTCAACGGCGTAGAAAAACCCTGTAACCAAAGTTTCAAATATATAGAAGAAGGTATAATAGTTTTGTCCACTTTTTCGGCAATCCAGCCCACTGTGCGCCGGTTTGAAAGAATTGTTTGCAAAATGACAATTTCACTTATTGACAAAAAAAACTGGGCTTGAATTTTATCTACTTGATTTTATGTGTTTAATAGTGACTGTATAGTTCCGTCTTTGCTTGCCTAGTTTGTTACTAGACATATCTGTCTATGGCTTGTCTATATTTGCAGTTTAGTTTTATTTCTCGTATCACGTCTGCCCAAGTATTATTTATACAATCATTGCTATTTAGTATTGTTTTTCCAAAATCGTCCGTCGTCTATTTTTGTACCTTGTACACTGCTTTCCAAAGAGCCTATTGAATCCCTTCTATCTTTTACAATACATATAAAAAAAACATATAAAATAGATAGAAGGGATTGAATAGGCTCTTTAGTCCTTATCAATTGGTCTCATATCTCTAGTCTTTTTTTAATAATGTCTGTACAACATTGTCAGCCTGTCTATCGTTAAATTTTGCTATAAATTTCTCCTAATATATCTAACATATTTAGTCTTATATTTCTAGTCTTCTCAGTCTCTATTCTATGCAGTCTCTAGTTATAGCTAGTTTTATTTTGTTTATGAGTATTATGAAACTTTATTTTCTCCGTTTTATGTTTGATTCAAAAACAAAGTAAAAAAAAACGAAAGAAAGAAAAAAGAACCGAGATAATTATCTTTTTATATAAATACAGTTTTAGTGCTTCGTTCGGCGATTTCGTTTTGTTTTTCTTTCATTTCCGATTCAATCTTTGCTTAACGTTTTTCGCCTGAAATCTATTTCTTACCTCGCCGAGTTTCTTCCGCAATTTCATTTGAATCAATAGTTTCCCTTTAATGTATTTATAAATTTTCTTCTTTTTCGAATCTGTGCGGGAGTGGCTTTAAATATTTAAGAAATTTAATTTAACAAGCTGAGAAGAAAAAAAACTGAAATTGGATTTGGGTTTTTCTTTATAAAAATTTATAACTTTATATATACCTGACCAATAATATATATAATAAATATAGTAAAGTTTTGTCGGTTATTGACTAGAATGTTTCGATATTATTTATCAGCCATTTCAAAATATATACAAGAAGAGAAACTTATTAAGCAATAATTTAATTTATTTTTTGACTTACTTTTCACCTTTTAAAGTCGCTTAAAAATTCTGATTGATTTTGGTATATACTTTGACGAAATAATTAGTCAAATAACTTCCATTGCCAAATATGAACAATCAAATATATAAACAAACCATGTCGTGTCTTAATATATTGTTGTAAATTCATGGTTTTATGTAAGAGGTTTGAGAAGGCAATATTTCATGTCCAGCCGATGAAATATCGCCTCAATACACAGACTAATAATTTTTCAGCATGAAATATATAAATAAGTAAATATATTTTGTAAATAATTTTACCAACAATTTAAGCAAAAATCTGAATTCACTGAAATTTTAATTCGTTTCATCTTGAAATCAAAACATTTAAGTACTTCTCAATTTTTAGGGATATATTAAAATAAAAAGGAAAATATAAAAGTAATGCTAATAAAACTTTGACAATTATGAATGGGGCATTGAAAAATGAAGACCATTTATGTAATATTATGTACCTACCTAGTTCAATCAATATAACTCGAATTTGAAGAGGCGCTAATCTTATTTTAAGTTATCTAATCCTCGGAATTTTGAATTATTGAATTGCGTATGACATAATTCACATGGTATAAAGTAAACGTAATAAAACAAAAAGAAGAATAGAACACGGTTGTATTTCTAACCTTTCCACACAAGAATCTAACAATTTTCTGTGCTGGAGAGGACGGTAACTCAATCCTTGAAATATTCCAAGCGCAGCAAATTCTTATCAAAACATCTTATTATAATTCCTTCAATTTCATGCAACCTTATCCTTCCCCTGTGACACAAATTACATACACTATTGTCCCTCCGGTGTCCCATTTCAACAGATATAGAAATGGCGGCTTTCACATGGCAGATAATCACAGTGCGATTCATCCCATTCCTATATCGCACAGCCAGATGTCGACAATGCCACTTACTGCAATAAGAGCACTCAATAGCCAGGTAATAATAAGGGATTCGTTGTGACAGTTTATATACAACAGTGCTGAACATGAAATGGATGATATATATATATATATATATATATATATATATATATATATATATATATATATATATATAATATATATATATATATATATATATATATATATATATATATATAAATATATATATATATATATATATGAAAATTGAAGGAATTTACAACGAAATGTAAATTCTAAATTTAATCAGAAACATTCTAAATTGAACCCATTAATTCAATCCCTTATTTCAACATTTGTTTTTATATAAATAATAGATTAGGGCAGATTTGCCAAGTACCACTTAATTTCGAGTCAGTTTACAAATGCTTTAGTAGGACTTTTAGCAAATATTATGTTTTGCATCTCTGCATTAACTATCGAAGTTGTAATATAATATGATTTTTTAAATATTTATTGATATATTATTGTCATATAAACTCTTTGTTATTTTCAAACGGTCATAATGTCATAATTTTGACATCAATAACCAAAAGCTGTAATAATTTTGACTTCAAAAACAAAAACTATTACAATTTTGATATCAATAACCAAGAACTGTCATAATTTTCAAATCAATAACAAAAAATTGTCATAATTTCAACTTAAAACACAAAAAACTAACATAATTTTTACATAAGGAAACAAAAACTGTCATAATTTTGACATCAATAATCAAAAACTGTTATAATTTTGACATCAGTAACATAAAACTTTTTTTTACTTTAAAAATAAAAAACTAGCATAATTTTGACATCAGTAAATAAAAAGTAAGACAATTTCGACATCAAAAACCAAAAACTGTCATAATTTTGACATCAATAATCAAAAACTGTCATAATTTTGACTTCAAAAACAAAAAGTAACATAATTTTGACATTAATAAACAAAAACTAACACAACTTTGACATCAAGATCAGGCGAAATATTGGAATGCCTCTTGCTGGATGGCATAATACCCGGAGACTGAACGAAACAGAATTTGTAAGACGGAACAGGTATTCGTACTAAAGCCATGAAGTGAAGAAGAAGAAGAAGTTCTAAGTTTCCAATGTTTAGTTCTATTTATTTTTACAGTTATATTAAAGTACTACACAATCCGGAGAAATAATAATTAAGTATGTTTTTACACTAAAACAACACGTACAAAAACTGTCTATAGGACAAATTGTCCAGACGACAAACTGTTTATACGCCAAACTGTCTGTATAACAATGACATGAGTTTCCACACGAAACTAGTATCACATAAAAAGTATTTAGTCTCCATACGAGACATGTATTTAAAAAATGCCTAAGTGTGGTGATTCATTCTCACTTAAGTATGTTTTTGTATAAAAACTGTCTATGCGACAAACAGTATACGACAAACTGTTCATACGACAAACTGTCCATACGACAAACTGTCTGTAGAACAAAAAAGATATATAAGTTTCCATATGAAACCAGTATCACGTAAAGAGTATCTAGCCTGTATATGGGACACTTACTTAAAAAATGCTGGTAAAAAGTGTGGTAGTTCATTCACACTTAAGTATGTTTTTTTGTACAAAAACAACATGTACAAAAACTGTCTATATGACAAACTCTCCATTCGGCAAACTGTCTATGACAAACAGTTTATACGACAAACTGTCTATACGACAAACTATCTGTACAACAAAAAAGATGTATGAGTTTCCATATGAAACCGGTAACACATTAAAAGTATTTAACCTCCATATGAGATACTTACAGAAAAAATCTTCAAGAGTGGTGATTCATTCACTCTTAAGTATGTCTTTGTACAGAAATAACATGTACAAAGAGCTGTCTATACGACAAACTAATAATACGAAAAATTTCCCATATGACAAACTGTCAATACGACAAACTGTCTGTACGACAAACTGTCCATACAACAAACTGTCCATACGACTAACAATCCATACGATTAACTGTCCACTAGACGAAGTTACAAAAATATTTCCAATAAAGGTCCATATTATAAAACAATTTCCTTTTTTAGAAGAAAATCTGGATAAAATGTTGATTCAGGTAATCTCATCCAACAATCCCCAAAAGCAAGTAATAGCTCTTACTGAAGACGTAGAAGCAACTAATGCTAGGAAAGCATTCTGACTCTAAAAAGGAAATTCCAATAAAAACAAAACCAATGAAAAAGGTACAATACGACAGAAACATCGAGTCGGTCATCAATTCACCAGCAGCCCCTAAGGGAGTAGATGAGGTAAAGGAGTCAGCAGGCTGTCTAAAATACCTTACGCAAAACTGGGAATAAATTACTTATAAATTAATTATAAATGTTATAAGCCATGAGTGAATTAGAAAACTTACTAAGTTCTTCTTAATTTTTTTCTAGTATTATGGAAATTCACATAGTTATTTTTCCCAATTTTATTTTGCTTGTCTAGTTTTGTCAATTTAGTTTTCTGTCCATCTTTTTTTGGGGGGGAGGGCGTAGCTGGCGGGATAATTCTTTCCAGGCATGTGCCCCCCCAGGAAAACGCATCCGAATTGCGTTTCGCATGACCTCGGAGTGACGGACGGATACATTATAAAAATGTGCATAAACTGAACCTCTTGTTGTTATTCTTCTCATCATTTTTTTTTGCTTATTATGGTGTAGATTAGCCGCTGCCTGTTTTCACAGTTTTCTTTTTTCTCTAGCATGTAACTTATAATGGTTCTGGCACCAATGGGTTCTCCCATATTTGCTGCTGCGGATTCCCTTTCGGCTTGCCCTCTCCAGCATTCGAAGATGGCGTGGCTCACACAGTCTGTCTATGTTGGCCTATGATGTTTAAATAATCTCTCAGGCAACCATGGGTAGAAACTGCTTGGATCAGATGATAACTCATTTCACCGTTCTTTCTTTTAATTCAGGTGGAGATGTTCGGAATAAGTAATCTGGTTCACTCTCCTGTTTCCGTGAGCTCCCAACTTTTCTGCCACTGTTCGAGAAGTTCCTCTCTGGCAATTTATTTTTATATCCTGTTGTAGCCGGTTTCGTAAAGCCTCTTTCTCTTCTACGACTAGGTCAATGGGGAAAATGCCTGCAATGACCAGGGAAACTTCCTCCGATACCGTACGATAACCACTACTTACGCATAGAGCCATTTTCGGTTGTATAGCTGCTAATTTTTGTAGATTTCAATTTGATTGCAGTTCTTTGGCCCATATTGGCGCACTGTACAACATCGTAGCCTGTACTACACAGCTCAGAATTGTGCGTGTGCTACTTTTGGGGCCCTCTACGTTTGACATTAGTTGTTGTAAGCCTGTCATAATCCTCATTTCTTTAAGCGCCGCTTCTTTTAAGTGTGCAGTAAACGATAACCTGTTCTCAATCGTTACACCAAGGTTTTATTTTACGTTTTGGTATTATCATTATGGCTTCGATTTTAAATTTTATTGAGCTATGTTTTCACAGACCTGTAAGCAGAACTGCTTCGGTTTTTTTCTGCTGCTAGGCTAAGTTTTCTGTATTTCATCCATGCACCGATTTGAACGATTACATGATTTTCCCTTTGCATGATATCTTGCTCAGTTGTGGGTGCAACTACCGGTGCTATATCATCGGCGAAACCAATTATTGTGGCCCCCACTGGCAGTTTCAGAGTTAGTATTCCGTCATATAGTAAGTTCCAGAGGGTAGGCCCTAGTATGGAACCCTGTGGGGCACCACTACTAACTTCAAGCTCTTCTATCTCTCCATCGCCTTGCATCAACAAGCTCCGATTGCTAAGGTAACTTCCTATCATGTGCAGCAAGTATCGAGATAAACCTTTATTTTTCAAGATTTCCATTATATCTTTCCAGTTCGCGCCGTTGAAGGCATTAATAACTTCAAAGGTTAGGAGAGCACACATTTTTTTGGTTCTCTGCGATCCCGATTTGGCTTTTTCTGCAATTTCTAGAACGGATTTTAGGGCATTAATGGTTGACCTTCCTTTCTTGAATCTAAGTTGGTTAGATAATCCGGTTCCGGCCTGAGGTCATCTTTTAATCTAGTTAGCAGAAGTTGTTCCAAAAATTTGCCAGAGACGTGCAATAGAGAGATCGGCCTATACGATCTCGGGTCACCAATCGGTTTGTCCCCTTTTCTGTCAAGGACTAACTTTGCTTCTTTCCATCTGGCTGGAATATTTCCGGCAACTAACAGTAAGTTCATGTTGTCTAATACAAATTTCGATTTATTTTGCACGGTTATCTTCATAATCTCAGGTGGAACTCCATCAGCAGTAGCAACAGATACTGCTGAACATACTTTTCTTCAATGTTCGCAACGGGCTGATACTAGGGCCGTAGCAGAACAGGAGGTAAGAGAACCCATTACCATGCCGAATATGGCCAATCTCATGATTAAGAGCGAGGACAACTGGAAGACAATAAATCAAAGCTGAGTTGTTTTGATCGTCCATAAGCCATTTGGCCTCTAATGCAAGTTTTTTGTTTTGCTCGCTTATCAGGACCCCTTATCAGGACCCCTGGCGATAAGTAAGTCATGAGCTGCATGGCACCTCATTAGATTAATCTGTATTATTTTAATCATCGTTGAGATTTTGCCCGGCTTGCCTCCGCTAGCGCTTTTCTAAATATTGGGCATGATCCAGTGTTAGCTCCCTGTCCCCCTGGTCGCAGATAGGGCAGTACGGTTGATTCTCACAGCCCTTCGCCTTGTGGCACTCTTGGCCACACCTTAAGCATAGCATCTTGCGGTCTGAGAATTTACATGCAGTTGCGTGATGACCTGTTAGCCAGCATTCGTAACATCGTTCAAGATCGATGCTTTCATGAATTCTGAATTTGATGAATGGACCAATTTTAATTTTTCCATCTCATATTAATGTATTTGCCTGTTTTCTAGGTAGTTGAACGGTGGCTATTTGCCTTTTACCATAAGCGGGTGCAAGATTTTTTACTTTTACCTCATCCCTTTTTGTTTTGAGCAGCTTTTTCATGGATTCCTCTATTTCTTCAACGGTTGTAATGGCATCGATGTCCTTTATGTGGATCTGAATTTTTTGAGCAGACTTCGACCTCCGGCAGTTTTTAAGCACTTTAATTTCTATCAGTAGTTCACTCGTTTTAGTACTCCTCATTAGCTTTATTTACACAGTTTTTTTATATCTAGTCCTCTCTTTCAAGCCTTCCTACCTAATAAACTTTTACTAACTTTGTTGTATTGCTTTATCTGTATTGTCTTTCGTCATCAGCCTTCTATGTCCCCTCCTGGGGCACCAGCGTCCATTCTTTGCCCATATCCTACCTCAGCACTAAGGATTGATTACCAAAGAAGGGTTTTAGGCAGATGAGACCCCACGGTTGCCTAAGCCAGGTTGATGAATTTGAATGATGGGTTGCACCATTAGTTTTTAAATAAACTGCTTTAGGTTTTTTAAAACCTAACCTAACCTAACTCAGCCACCCATCACTGTTTTGTCTTTAAATGATTTGAAACTTAATCGACTCAAATTATTAAATGGCCTGGTTTTTGGAAATATATTAAAGTAATTTGATGTATATAAATAAAGTCGAGGGTTTGCAGAAGTGAATTATATATAATAGGAAAAATACATAGCATCTAATTTTCGGCGGTGGTTAAATGGGGCGTGAGTAATGTCAAAACGTAATTATCAGAAGCATATTTAGTGGTTTATATATAGAATGAAGTGTTTTAATGTAATTTATTCGTTGATTTAGAGAAGGCAGTGTTCACCCTGTTATTAGCATCAGCGAGGTATTATGTGTAATTTATTTGCCCACTACAGGCTGTAGTATGCAGAGGGTGCTCCCGTTTTATTCATAAGATTCCTAAATGACAACGAAAAAACTCATAATGTCTGTATGGTAAAAAAGTTGTATGGCTCTGTTTTGCAGCTATAGGAGATCTTTTTAAGTTTTTTTTGTTGGGCAATATAAGTCAATTAGAATGCAACATAAAAAGTACAATGTTTACGTAGAAAGGATAATAAAGTTTTTTTATTCTTGTAATAAGATGTTAGACTGGAGGAAAATGGACTGGGAGTTTTGTGACAGATTAAAAATTAATGAAGTTCAACAAGGTTCGCGGTTTTATAATTAACATTCTGAAATTGAAATATTTTTAAAGTGTATACATAATTTTCTGAAAATTTTATTGATAATACTCTTTTTTAATTTGGTAAATAATTTTTTTATTACTCATACGCAAAAAGTACTTCTTGACGTAGATTGATTAAAACGGGAAATGTCAAATCTCGTTGTATTCCCACATAACCTGGGTAACGCACGCAAATATTCAATATCGCTAGGTTACATTAAAAAAACAAATAAATTAGAATAAAATAGACTCACTGAAGACCTCGAAATTTAAAAATTGACTTGCAATGTCATATTTTTTTCATAACAAAATAATGTAGTATTAGTTCATGGAAATTAACAAAATTACCTCTTAGTATTCTCTTAGTAAGTATTTTTCGTCACTCAAAAAACAAAGGAGATATTTAGAGCGGTCACTTTAAATATTGTTCTGTCTGGTCTTGTTTGGTATTGTCTGCTCTTTTTGATTTTGTCTGGTCCTGCCTTGTCTTGACTGATCTTATCTGGTCTTGTCTGGTCCTGTCTAGTCTTATCTGGTCTTGTGTGGTCTCGTCTGATCTTGTCTGGTTTTGGATCGTCTTGTCTGGTCTTGTCTGGTCTTTTCTGCTCTTGCCTGGCCTTGTCTGATCTTGTCTGGTTTGTGTGGTCTTGTATGGTTTTGTCTGGTCTTGTCTTGTCTTGACTGGTCTCGTCTGGTCTTGTTTGGTATTGTCTAGGCTAGTCATGTTAGTTAGATGACATTGGTTGTTTCTGCTCATATCTAGCCTTGTCTGGTCACATATGCTTTTCTATATTCTTGTTGCTTCTTGCCCAAACTAAAGTATTATTCAAATAAACTATGGTTCCCCAAAGTGTCCTTTTTGGGAACTCTGACTTGATTTTGTGTGTCTTGGTTTTGAAATATAATCGGAATAGGAACGTAACCTAACATGAAATAGTTACAGCCTGTAATCTAAAAGTTAATTTCATACTTGCACATCAGTGATATACCAACCTTTAAATAAACAAAACTAGTTTTTATATGTAAAATACATTAAAGCTAAACAGTATGATATAAATCACTAAAGTAACTCATTTGTAATAAATACTTGGTGATTAATTAATATATCCTCGATTGTTTGATTAGAAAGGGGTTTGGTAATGGGAGTGTATGTGTGTGAGTGTAGTTGGCAAGTTGGAGTAATGGCGAACCGCATTTTGCGCCCGATCTCGATAATCTCTAATAGCAATATATAAGGCAACAATCCATTGTACGGTGTCACAACTACTGTCTATTATTAAAAACTGTATTTCATCTCGGTTTCTCTTGTAATCCTTCCAGTCTGGCTCTCTCTCTCTCTCTCTTCCTTGTACACTCTCCGCCCAAATAGCTTTGTGGTTGACTTATAACTCTCGTAAATTATCAAGCATTTACTATTTCCTGATTTTAAAAACAAAGAAATTTCGTGATATATTACTTTAATTAACTTGCTCCTAATAATAAATTTCTAGAATGAACAAAACAGGACAAAACTGAATGAAACTAAAACTAAATAGAACTGTCCTAAAACTAAATAGAACTGTCTACTCTGGTTGGGTCGAGTAGCGTCGAATAATCAGCCTAATATATCTATCTTCTCTGCTTTATCGTATCTGTCTTTTTCATGGAGTGCAGGCACCTTACTTCCGCACTACGCGCGATTAGGGGTTCGATTTCTAACTTTCCTTTTTTCCCATCCTTTTCAGTTACTATTGTATCAATTATTTGGTGGATGTTGCAGTCTTTTTGTGATTTTAGTAGTTTTGCCATCACATTTTGGGGCTTTAGTGTGTTCTTTTCGAACATCTATCGCTCTTTATCCCATCTCGGATACTCAAAGATTGTGTGTGTAACACTGTCGCAGTTTGAGTCAGATGCTCTCCCGATGTTTTGGAGATAAACTAGGAAACATCCATGGCCTGTGAGGAACTGAGTTAGATAATAAGTTATTACCGTGTCGTTAACGATTCCAGGTTGTATTATTACATTATTACCAAGTTGTATTAGTATTATTACCTATTATTCCAGTGTTGCACAAAGAGCTGGTAAAATGCATTTCGACGATCTTGAAGGACATCATCGACAGCATAATTTTGATATTTGTATTTTTCTATTGTATAGTTTGTTTGAGAGGCGGTGGTGGCCTAGTAGTCAAGGTGTCAGACTTCGGAGCTGCAAGTTCCGGGTTCAAATCCTGGACATGGAAAAATAAGCTACCGTACTCCTGTAGATGGCTCTGGTAAACCCATCACATTACAAATCGGCCTCGAAACTTCCCCGAATAGTGGCTCGCCAACCACGGTAAAAACTCTAAGGGCTCCCTACACTTGTGTCTAAGATCAAGACACCAAGCACAGATTGTAGGCTATCGGAGGATATCCAAGGTCCTGCAAGGACTTGTAGCACTTGCTATTTCTTCTGCATTTCTATGTTGTGGATCGATGTTACTTTAGTGATATACTGTATGATTTTCAACTGTGCATTCTCTCGCGCCTGGCCACCGTGCTTCGCTCAATCCAATTATTTGAATGTTTAACCTTTTCATTACCTAGACGACGTTGTGTATTTTCCAATTTACTTGCTAGTTGCTATTTTAAGCCACCTTGGGATTCTATGCACCCTTTGCCCATTACAGGGCTGCCAGGGACTAAGGACCTTCGAAGCAGTTGTGTTTGCCATGATAAATTATTCTTGGGGATTGTGCTGAGGTAGTTTCTCGTTGCTTCCTCATCGCTGTGTCAGTCACATCTTCCTGATTTTCGCCTGCGAGTATCTGTGTCCAGTTTTGTACAACCAGCTGCCTTTGTCTAGTTGTTACTTTTGGTCCGCCCCGGGTATTTCCTTTCCCCGGTACCACCCATATCTGGGAGGCGTTACCCTATCCGCCACCTGGGGAGGCGCCCGATGGGGGATCTAACAACCTCGCACGGGTACAGTCCCAACCAGTAGAGCAGGTCGAGAAACATTGCTATCTTGGATCATTAGTAAACTTTTAATGGGACCTGTCTATGGAAATAAGATCAAGAATTCAAAAACCGAGAAAATCCTTTAACAACATTAAGTCATTATTTACTAGCAACGATCTATCTTTGAAAACAAAAATCAAATTAGCTAAGTGCATGGTCATCTAAAGACCGCATGATGAAGAAACGGGAGGCTTTCGAAATGTGGGTATACCGTTGTATTTTAAGAATATCGTGGACCGATCACATCACCAACGATGAGGTTCTCCGCAGAGTCGACAAACAGAGAGAAATTTCACTCACTGTTAAAAAACGTAAAATGGAATATCTTGGGCATATAATGCGTCATGAGAAGTATCGTATCCTGCAACTCATCTTACAGGGCAAAACAGAGAGTCACTGAAATATATACTAACTGGAACGAGCGCTGGCCTCTTGACTTGTGCGGAACGAGAGATTGAGGTCCTAAGACGTCCCTTCATTCTTGTCTAGCCAATAGTGTAGTCCAGAGTGGGGAAGATGTGAAACAGTCAGAGCGAAAAGCTAGTTGTATTGAGTTGTATCAAGAGAAATGGAGAGTGATATAGTTATTTTGCTTTTGGACTGTACTAGACGAAGACAGAGCGACACGAGAGACACCTTGTGATGCTCTCGCTCGGCCCGCACAACCCAAGAGGCAGCTCTTCTTCCAGTTAGTATATATTTCAGTGCAGACAGTAAAAGAGGACAGGGTAGACGAAGATTCATGGTTGCATAATGAGCGTTAATGGTACGGACTCACTTCAGTAGAACTATTTCGGAGTACAGCGAACAAAGTTAAAATAGCCATGTTAATCGTCAACGTCCGCAACGGGTAGGACACTACAAGAAGAAGAATAGTTTGTTTTGTATTTCCGCATTCAAAATAAACAAACATGAAGGGTTTTCGCTTATCGACCAATTCGCTCTAGTCCAGTGTTTATCAAAGTGGGCGATATCGGCGCAGAGTAGGCGATGACGTGGTTTTGGAGGTCGCAGGTATCAATGTATTTTTGTTGATCTAATACAAACAAATACGTTTAACAAAATTGTTCCGTGTTGAGTATAATACAACCGGCCATGCTCGTCTGAAATTCGCTGCTGGTCGAGCCTCAATAATCGCACGTACACACACATAGCCAGCTTTACTAACTCTACCAACTTTTCGGTAGATCTACAACCTTTTAGTGTCTTGCCCAAATCTACTACCTTGAAAAGAAATCTTCTGAAAAAAGTTTGTACAGCTGTGTCATCTGCAAAAGTTCCTATGGTTGTGTTTGATGTTTCTGAGAGGGCTCAATGCAATGCCTTGTGGGGCTACAGCACTGATCGGAAATGCTGCAGATACTTCATTCTTGACTCTGGTTCTGAAATGTCGGTTGTGGGTATGATCTGAGTAGGTTCGAGAAAGCTGGAATTACCTTTTTTATTTTGTATAATAGTCCCTCGTGCCAGACCCTCTAAAATGCCAGTCTTACATCTAGGAATAGTGAAGTGCAGTATTATTTTTCTTCAAATGCGGTCTTTTTTTGTTGGGCAATTAGTTTTGATGGGCAAAGAAGCATTATTGAACAGTTGAATGGTGCCGAAGAAAACCAAACTGTTGGTTTGGGATCCAGTCTGCCTAGTTAATGTCTGGGTCTATTCTTGTCAGTATCAATCTCTCCAGTAGTTTAAAAACAACTGGCAGCAAGTTGATTGTCCGATAGGATGACACGTATCCTTTCCTGGCTTTGGTATTAGTATTATCTCAGCTTGAAGTGCTTAGGCCAGTACTAGAACCTGAGGATTGCTTTGAAGATGTATTTGAGCAGCACAATGCCTTTTCTTGGTAACTCCTTCAGCATTTTGGGTGTTTTTAGGTCCGTTCCCGGTGCTTTCCTTGCGCTTAAATGTTGAATCGCACCTTTGATTTCTTTGGGTGTGGCCGAAGTCAGTAGCGGTTGGGGTTGTGTGTCGGATGCAAGGTATCCTGAAATTTCGTTGTCTCTATGATTGTCTGTTAGCAAGAATACTCCTATAAAATACTGTGCAAGTAGGTCAGCTTTTTCGTGATCGCTTTTAGCCGTACACGTATAACCATTTGGCTCGAGCTCTTCTCTTTTGTGCCGCTAGTATCTTGATTTCGATTTTGAAGTAAATTTCGGCGTGTCTATGCTCTAATTCAGGAGTAGCTTGTTGTGTTGCAGGTTATATAAGTTCATGTAGTTTAGCAACCGTATCGTCGAGTCGGCTGTTTCATCGGTTTTTTCTCTCTCGGATTTGCTTTCGAGACAGTGTAACCTCGTCTTTTTATCGGGCCAGTCCTTTGATGTTCCATACCGCTATGGGAATGAATTTAGACTTTACCCAGTTTGCTTACTAGTATTGTAATTATCTTGAGCACCATGCTGTTTTGTTGGATACTTTGGTTGAACATAGCTTTGAATTAATCTAGGAATTTGTTGAGCACTACACTGGTAGATTTTTCGTTGTTAGTGATGGATTGTGGTGTGTTGATGGTGGCTTTTGGTGTGTTGTTGGTTGCTTGCGCGTAACTTCTGTTGGTGTGGATGGATGACTGGCTTTTATAACTGTTGATTGGTTTATTTTGCTGTGCAATAGGTCCAATATTGTTATGGCTTTTGTGTTTAAGTAGATTGCGATCAAATTTACAACCTTTGTAGTTGGCTGGATGATTTTCACCACAAAGGGCGCATGTAGCTGGAGTATCTTTACTTTTTTTGCAGCTCGCTGTGCTGTGAGGACCTCCACATTTTAGGCACACAAATGGCATCTCGTACATTGTACGATATTTCTATTTCTTTTTGGGGGTTCAATCTGAATATTGCAATTTTGTAGATTTTGTATTTTGTAGATGTCTTTGTTGTGTCCGAGATTTAGATGTCGACGAAAAATAGGTTTAGCGGCTCTTTTTGCCCCTGGTTGGATATGTCGTCAGTGTTGAATGAGTGCTGCAAATGCTTGATTACCACTCTATAGGCCCGTTCCTCGTTTGGTTGCTATGTGTGATGTATAATATTCTTCTCTCTCATATATTTTGCTGGAAACTAGCAGTAGGCTTCTGGGTTACAGCAGTTTATTGCTGTATGCTTGATATTTGGTGATATATTCTTGCTCTTCTAGTAGGTCTGGCAGTTTTAATTTCATTTCTAGAAAATTGAGGACGCCTTACACAAATATTGGTGGTGGCTTAGATCTTTTGTTCTTGTTTTTTATCATCATTTACATTATTATTTTCTTGAGAGGCTGTTGGAGAGGCTGATTCGTGAGTGGCTTTGCACACTAAATTTGTTGGACAGTGGTAGATCATTATTTTTGCTGTTTATATTTCCTCGATTTGTTCTTATTTTTCTACGTTTGGTGCTCGTAGAAACGCGTGGCCACGGGTTTTCTTTGGATCGTGCCGTTTCTACGACTACGTCGTCGGTGTTAGACATCATTCTAATAAATGGTTGTTTTATCGGGTTTTTCGATTATGGGGCTCGAACTGCTGTTTGCATATTTGTAAGTTGATTGTTAAATCCAGGTCCGCTTCTAGTAGGGAACATTTTGCAATGCTAAACTGAATAATATTATCTTGTTTGGTTTTTAAGCGTTATACTATGTGTTTATCTACTCGAGAACCGGGCGTTCACAAATAGTAAGAACGTACTATACGTCCAAGTCCCAAACCTGATTCAAATTTATGTTTAAATTCACAAATGACTTTTAAAATAAATAAATATAGTTATAAGTACTACTTAAGAAACTTTCTTGCACGTTCGTCAGTATCTCCTTCAGTATGCTGATTAGGCCAAAATGCAGAAACGCGTCTATAGATGTTCATTGTTTATTAATATTTATCAGGATATCTTTTGTAAATAACTTGCTTTCAATTGGCACGGAAGCTCAGGAAACCATAACTTTCTTAAGTTGTACATATAATTATATTTATATATTTTATTAGTCATTTGTTAATTTAAACATAGTAATATCTTAATACATTACTTTTAAATAAAATGTGAATTGATATCTTGTGTTATCACAATGGAAGGTTATCTGTATATATATATATATATATATATATATATATATATATATATATATATATATATATATATATATATATATAAATATATATACTACGATAGATTTGGGGGGTGTTATTAACCTGGGTGTTAAGCATATCACAGGTAGGCGATGAGACAAGTAAGTTTGAGAAACACTGACCTACTCGAAGTAACGACAGTCCATAGTTAAGTGAGTACCTGTATACGTTTATTGGTTCATTTATTGAAACATTTTATAAGAAGTACCATTTGCTGCATTATCTCTTATGTAATCAAAAATTATTATTTTTCTTTTTATATTTCCTATGGCACACACACACAACAAATTATTTTTTTTAAACCTTTTCGTACCCTTTTCAAGCAATTCCATTCAAAGTTTCAAAAAGTTCGGTTTTGTTTTTCTCTTTAATTTGTTTGATTGGTCCTGTGTAAAGCAAACAAAAATCCATACAAATAATAAAGAAGTCTATTGAAACTTGTAATAAAATATAAAACTTAAAATATGTAAAATTAATGAACCTAATAACGTATAGTATCTAGAAAGAAAGAAATTTAAATCGAATATATATTTAAAACTCTATTGTGCAGACATATAATGGAATATATTGAGAAGATTCCTTTTTACGTTATACCAACACAGACACATTTTTTCTACTTGAAATAATGATCCGTTCCGATCAGAGGAACCCCGGAACATCCTTCTGACCGATTGGTCTAATTACAGACATTTTTCCCTGCGCGAAATTCGTTTCATGTATTTTTATCGGGGAATAAAGTCGCAATGTTCAGAAGAATGCGAACGAAAGATAAATTCTACAAATAAATTATTGAGGCCGCCAATCCTCCCCCAGCACCTTTAACCCATTATTATAATAATCCACCAAATATTATAATAATAGTTGAACCAAATTGATTTTAACAAAGCCGAATTACATTTTATCCTTTACAAATTCCATATATAAATTGTTAATATTGAAATAATTAATAGAATGTTTGATAATAGAATTAAAATAGATATATAATTATTAAATCTACAATAACTATAACAACATATTAATAAATCTTTATGCTTTAATTGTTTGAACTGTTTGATGTGTAGATTTGTCGAAATATCTAATGCAACTTGTATTTATATTATTAATTTTATTATATTTGCAATCATGTTGTCTTGCCATTATTATTCAACTATTCATGTTTGAAGGTTAAGAAATAATCACATTAGCATATTTATCGTTTTTAGAAGAAATTGGAAGGA
The DNA here is from genome assembly GCA_944588485.1 of Phosphuga atrata. Taxonomy (NCBI): domain Eukaryota; kingdom Metazoa; phylum Arthropoda; class Insecta; order Coleoptera; family Silphidae; genus Phosphuga; species Phosphuga atrata. The sequence goes on along the minus strand of OX155896.1, from coordinate 6,800,339 downwards.
GGTATATTTTTTTATTTAATATTCATTTGCTGTGTTAGCAGACGATAAAAGTAATGGGAATGTTGATGACTTCCTTAGGGAAGCGGAAAAAGGAGCAAACGACAAACAAGGGTACACAGAACCACGCACTATATTAGTCGTGTAAAAATCGTCGGCGGAATATGAAATGATACGATTTCCTCAAAATAAAGTAAAAAAGAAGATTCATAACAGAAGCTTTTTTTGAAAATTAGCTAGGAATATAATAAATTACGGTTTAATAACGCGTGTTAAATAAGCAAGGCAATTAGAATTGGGTAGGCAACGTTATAATGAAAAAGCAAAAAATCCTCACTCAACACTCAAAAGCCTTCTACAAGAGGCTACACAAATTTAATTCCACAGACAAGTCTATAGAAACAGTATTAGATAGACAAACATATAGACCCGAGATTAGGTAGGTGATAAAAGAAAACAAATTTAGACTTCTTCTTGGTCTTCTCAGCCTTCGTTTATCCACTGCTGGATGTAGGCCTCTTCCAAGAATTTCCACGTCTTCCTGTTTGTTGCAGTTTGTATCCACTTTTTTGCTGCAATCTTTTGTATACTGTCTCGCCATCGTGTCTGAGGTCTGCCCGCGCTCCGTTTGGTCTCTCTCGAGCGCCATTCTCTTTGTCCATTTGTCCGGGTCTTGCCTCTCAATGTGACCGGCCCATCTCCATTTAAGTTGCGCTACTCTCACTAGCACATCGGTCATACCAATTCTTTTCCGGACCTCTTCGTTTCGAACTCTGACCCTGAGGGTAATTGCTAGCATAGCCCTCTCCTTAGCTCTCTGTGTGGTTTGTAGCCTATTTGTTGTTTTCCGAGTGCACGCCATTGTTTCGAGGCCATAGGTAAGGACCGGCAGTACACACGATTCGAATACTTTCCTTCGAAGGTTTATCGGGAACTCCCTGGACTTGAGAATGTGGCTTAATTTTCCAAAAGCGGCAAAGGAGAGGCTTATTCTTCTTGAGACCTATAGAGTTTGGTTTGCTTTACCCAACTGAATATTGTGGCCCAGGTAAATATAGTGTGATACTTTTTCGATTTGCTGGGCATTAATATTTAAGTCGATATTGTTTGGGCTCATTATCTTTGTCTGTGTTAGGTTCATTTCGAGTCCGACTTTTACTGATTCTTGATGAAGTTTTCGCAGCATGCTTGTGAGGTTTTCTGCAGTACTGCTGATGACTATAATATCGTCTGCAAATCGCAGATGATTAATGTGTACTCCGTCGATGTTTATTCCCTTTTCATTCCAGTATAAATTTTTGAGGACATCCTCCAGGACGAGTGTGAATAGTTTCGGCGAGATCGTGTCTCCTTGTCTCACTCCTCTTTTGATTGGGATATACTCTGTTTTTGAATCTTCGTCAATTTTCACCTGGATGGTCGCGTTTTCGTAGATCTGCTTGATAAGGTTTGAGTACCTGGAGTCGATTTTCGCATTATCGAGGAATCTTAATTTTGCCCATGTTTCGACGCAGCTGAATGCTTTGTGGTAGTTTACAAAAGCTATATGAATTGATATGTTATACTCCGTAATTTTTTCGATGAGAATGCGAAGTATTTGCAAGTGGTATGTGGTACCAAATCCTTTCCGTAATCCTAAGAACAAATATAGACATGCAGGAAAATGGATGGAAAATTGAAGTAATACGATGTAGAATAAGCAGAATTATATGACCAGTAAATAATAATATATAAAGACCATTCATATATGACGACACAGTGAAATCAAAACACAAAAGACTACTCAGGAACAATTAGACAAACAAAATTAGATAAATATGCATGAAGAATGAATAGCCAAGAAAGCCAAGGTTTATACAGGAAAGTTAAGAATAGGCCAGGCATATAAAATGAAACAATAGAATCTAATCTAGATAGGGAAGAATGTACAACCAAGTGTGTATCGAAATGCCAAAATCTTCTTTAAGTGCCTTCTCTATTACTGAAGGTTGGGAATCATGGCAAATTCCGCACGGTCTTGTAGCGCTCTGAACAATGGGTGGTAGTCCAGACCAGTCCAGTCTCTTATGTTTTTAACCAGGAGCACTTGCTTCGTCCTGGAACACGGCACCCCTCTATCTTGCCCTCCATTAATAATTTTAGAAGGCTATATTTTGTATGTCTGAGGATATGTCCTAGGTACGCTGTCTTATGTTTATTCAATATAACTAAGAGCTCTCTGTTTCTGTCCATGTGTCTAAGAACTTCATTATCCGTGATATGTTCCGCCCAGGATATTCTCTGCATTCTTCGAAAGACATCTCAAACGCTTCTACTTTGTTCATACTATTGATCTTCAACATCCAAGCCTCAACATCATATAACACTGCCGAGTGAATGTAGCACTTAACGAACCGGTATCTTAGTTTAAGGTGTAGGCTTGTCTCCCAAAATACTTTTCTCATCTTAAGAAACGTTGTTCTAGCTATTTCGATGCGTGTTCTTACTTTCAGATCTGGATCCAGGTCTTCGGTGATCCAGCTGCTCAAGTATTAAAATGTAGCGACCTGCTCTATTCGCTTATTTTATACATACAAATTGGCTTGCATATCTGGTGTTCTACTGATTACCATTGTTTTCATTTTGCCGTATTTACTTTTAGCCCAAAGGCATCACCTTCTTATATTATTTGGTTCATCAAACGTTGTAGGCCAGCTGCACTGTCTGCAAATATAGCCGTGTCGTCCGCGTACCCGATGCTGTTCAATAGTTCAGCATTGATCTTGATTCCATCTGTAGAGTTTTCCAAGGCATTCCGGAATATTTGTTCCGAGTAGATATTGAACAATAATGGCGATAGTACACAGCCCTGACGTACTCCACGTTTAATAGGTATAGTGCTAGTCGTATCGTCCTCTAGTCGTACTGTAGCAGTCTTGTGTTCGTACAAATTTTTGATGAGCACATCATCAACATCAGGAACTTAATTATGACGTTGTATTTTAAACACTCAAATGTCTTTGCATAATCAATAAAACAGATGTACAAATACTTTTTTTGGTCTCTACATTTTTGCATGAGAACTGACAACCCAACAACGCTTCTCTTGTTCTATGTCCATCTCTATAACAAATTCATTATAACTGTTCCTTGCTTAGGTCTTCTGCACATTTTTTACGCATTCTATTATGTAGGATTTTTAGGAATACTTTTAATACTTGGCGCATCAAGTTTATCAGTCGGAATTTGTCGCACTTAGTTTGCGTTTAGTTTCATTGGTAGGGCAATGAATATTGATTTCAGCCAGGTTTTTTGTATGTTTGCGGATTCATATATTTTGTTAAAGAAGTTTACAAGAACGGCGATATTTTCTTCTAGTATAAGCTTAAAGATTTATATGTGCATGTCGTCTGGTCCTGCAGCTTTACCTGATTTGGTGGATTTTATAGCTTTATTAACTTACTTAACGACAAATAGGCAAATATTATTTACACAAAGATAGGACAGAATAGATTAAGATAAAATTATATTAAGGAAAAAGATAAACTATCACAAAGTAAGTCCTAGCCCAGGCATGCACAGGATCATTCGCGAAGAAATGTAATAAACCAAATAGTAACAGACCATATTCTAGTGGAATGATGAAATAGCCACAATAAGAAAAGAAGTGCTGAATAGAAAGCGAAAAGTAACACGTATGTATAAAAAAGGTGGGAAACACCTGAACATACTAAATTAAGAAATCTGAATAGCCAAAGAGCCAAAGAGCAGATATAAGATAGAATGTAAAAAACGAAAATAATACCAAAGACGCAACTTACATATGATGAACTCATATTACAAACAAAACTTCCCAAAGAGAAACTCTTCCCAAGAGGGGAGGTGCAGAATTGAATTTACAAGGAAATCAATAAAGAAATAGCAGCAGTCAGAACAGAAGAGCTAAATGCAGCATCAAGTAAGAAAGCTACCGGACTATACGGGATACCGGCAGAAATAGAAAAAAATGAAATTGTAAGTTTAAAAAAATTATATCCTAGAAGTTGCAAACAAGACCTTACGTTCAAACAAATTTCCAATAGAATGGAAAAAGCTGATTATTACTAGTAGAAAAACCAAAGAAAGATAAAACAGCTGAGAATACAGGAAAATACAGGACAAAATACAGGACAATATGTCTATTGAATAGCATGGCCAAACTAATAGAAAGCACAATAGGTGATATACAGTAAGAATGAGTATTACCGGTCACTTACAGAGAAGTAATCACAAATCAGATAAAAATCAATATTTCTTTATTAATATTTCTGCTAATTAAACTTCCTAAAAATTCTTCAAAAAAAATTACAATCATTCGGATCAATAAGTTAGACAAAGTTAGCATAATCAATATTAAAAAAAACGACACTGCTATTTAACACCATGGTAGGTAATACCAGTCACAAGGTTGGTAATGCCGGTGAGGCTTTGTTGAGGAATAATTCGCAATTATACCCTGAGCACTCAGCGTGAGCCCAGAGATCACACATGACTCATTTATACCACATCTCGTTATTTTGCCCATAATCATCGCAGAGTATACATTTACTTTCAAAGTTCTCATCAACCTCAGTATCTTCATGTTCACGGTCTGTCATTTCTATCTCTGAGTTCGACGTACTATCATTTTTCTTGGTTTCATCTTGAAGCACTCTCCTTTTAGCCTTTTTCGCAATAATCTTCTTTATTCCTTGTCTTTTTTCAGTTTTAATTTTGAGAGCGACTTTTATTTTCTCTTTTGGCAATTTTCAATTTTCTTTCTGCATGCTGTTTGCGATATAGCATACAGTTTTTCTTGTCTTTTAACTTATTTGGCAGCGGCGGAAGACCCTTAGCAGTGGTAGTTTTTTGAACTCCTGAATTGCAGGAATGGGGTTGTTATAAAAAAAAGTACATTGCTCGAGTTGAACAGTGACGCGAGATCGTTTAGTGTGATTTTTTCCCCAATTGATTCTTCCTGAAAAGGTTGCATTCTTGTTTAAAAGCCTTAAAAGTAAGGGAATCATATATGGAAACATCCAGAGGCTGCATATTCTAGCGAGCCATGTGGTGGCAATGACAACATCACATTTAGTATACGGTCGTCTTACAGCAGCTTATAAACAAGAATGTCAAGAACAAGCAACATCATGTGCGCATATTCTGAAGGTTTCGTGAAATCAGCAAGATGTTTTAGCCAATCTGCAAAGAGATCTTCACTGTTCCACCCATTTTTTGAGCACCGATAAACTGTTACGCGAGGACCATCTGTTTCTAAAGCAGATGAATGTCTCTGTCCTGGATAAATTATCGTTGGTGGGACGTATACTCCAGCAGCATTCATAGCACACACATCTGTGACGGTCTATCCTCTTTCTCCGCTGGTTATAGACTCCATACGTTGTCCTTTCTGAGTAACGATTTTTCCAGGGTCATTCACTGAGGAAATTCCAGTTTCGTCTACATTCTATATGTTCCTTGGCAGAAACATATATTTATCCATTAGCTCTGTAATAAGTTTGAAAAATATAGCCACTTCGTTCCTGTTAAAGGCAGTGGCTCCATTTAAGCTCGTGCTTTGAGCTTTCCTGATGGACAAATGATTCCTTTTTATGAAACCTTTTCCAAGAATTCTGAATCCCAAAGTTTTATTAATATTCATAAGCCATCTATTTAATTTGAAGCGAAGTGCACCCATAAAATATTTTGCCGAGAAACTTAACTTGGAAAGCCATTTCATCTTCTTGTTCTCTTGTGAAGACTGGATTTCTTCACAGCTGTGGTCAATCACAATTTTTTTAACCAATCTTTCTTGAAGCGTTGAAAATGGCACGCCAGTAGATCGAGCTGCTTCTTTAATAGGTTTCCATTCATCCACTAGTTTAAAAGCTCTGTATAATTAATGTTGGCCCCATGACGCCTTTAAACGTGGTTGGCTTTTTGTTTTGGACATTCTGAAATAATATACAAACATAAAAACAGACAAGAAAACTGACCACGTATTATTTTTACTCGCAGGTAATACCGGTCAATGTGACCGGCATTGCCCGTGACATAAGAGAATACCAAAAGGGAATGCAATACAAGGAATACTGTGAGAACATGGAAATATACAATCAGAGGAGTTTACAAGTAAGGAATATTTAAGACAAGGAGGAATCCTCAGAACAGGTTTGTTTAATATAGTTATAGACGATATAATAAAGGAAGTAAAGAGTAAAGTAAAAAAACTAAAGGTCGGATATGAGAACACGCAAATGGTCGAAATATCAGAGAGCGCATTTGCTGATAACCTGGTAATATATGCGAAAAATGAACAAGATCTGCAATATAACCTGATTATATGGAAAAATGCTCTAATCGATAGAAATTTTAGACTGAATTCAGTAAAAGTCAAAGTATTGGTGATAGGAAAGGAAAACTTGGAAATATTCATGATATTAGAAGAAAAAACGGATAGAGCAAGAGCAAACATTTAAATAGTTGGGGATGAAGATTCACAAAAATGGAATCCTCAGAACATTGAATGAAAACATTGATGCAGAAATAAATGATAGACTGGAAAGTTCTGCTAGGTTTACAATTCACTGAACAACGCCTTCATAATGCGGTCTTGCATGTGGTCTTGGGCATATGGAAGACTGAGGAATCTCTTATGATACCTAAAACATGTCTATTTATATATTTCTGTATTTAATTTTATTATAAACTTCTTTTTCTCTATACTATGTGACTGAAATATACAATAAATGATTTAAATAAAATAAGTAAAAAGGAAATACAGCAAATCAAAAATTACGGTATTGAAAACTACTTTTAAACCCGTATTAACTTACGGAAGCGAGAGCTGGGTATTATCTGGGTGTGTCAGCCATGGAAATGAGGTACCTACGGGGAGTGCAGGGAACTACAGAAAGAGATAGAATCAGAAACGATATAGTAAGAGAAGAACTGGAAGTAGAACCCATCATAGAAAGTATCAAACGGCAACAATTAAAATAGTTTGGTCACCTAGTGAGGATGAAGGAGGAAAGATTAACAATACAAAAATATGGAAGACGATACCGTATAATCGCAGAGCAAGGGCCAGCCCAAGAAATACATGGGATAAGGCTGTGACAGAAAATTTAAAAGAGAACGGACTGTCACGAAACTAGGGGAAAAGGATGAGCAAGGAGAGAAAGAATGTGCTAAACTAGTCCACAATTAATATTAGTCTGATATATTTATAATACTGTACTTGAGTTTATATAGATTATTACCGCAACACCTAACGGTACTCATAAGGTTTGGACTAATAGAAATGTAATTGAAAAAAAAATATCTTGGTTGACAAAGACATTTGGACTGAACATAAGACGCTGCAGACAATAGAAGGCAAACAAGAAGTAGATATGCAAAATTACACAACTTCTAAACATATAAGAACGTTTTAACAAATAAAATTAGACTTCAAAAACTTGTTGGAAGAGACTCTATCGAATACTAGACCTACAAGGCAAGTAGAGACAAAGTTTTTAATATTTTAAAAGGTGCTTTGGATGTCATAAATCTTGATGCAAAAAATATGTTTAGTGCATTTTGTTCTTCGTTTTTTTCGAGACTTAAAAGTAGCTTTTACCTTTTAGTTAAGATATTAAGTCGAGAGGTACTTCGAGGTGCATTAGTGTATAAAATAATGCGTTTATTCAAACATTAAAAGAAACTAAAAAGACTTTACAAAAGCACAATAGTAAATCCTGAGGGTTTTTCATCTGAGGTCATTCTTCTCAGTGGCTTTGTTAAAAAAAGCAATCAGAAATACAATTAGCAATAGCGCAAATTATCAATTGTCGAAAATAAACAAAATAAGAATACTTATATCTAGTTTTAGTGTGTATGTATTTAGTATACATATATTGATCAAGGGCTATTTTCCCATTCGTTTATCTCTTGTCTGTTATGTTCTATTTCATTGGTTTTGTTGGCCCAATATCTTTTTGTTTACTTATCTTATGTCTGTTTATGTAATATCTCTATTAACATAGGATGAAAGTCTAATTTTAAAATTAAAAGGAACTAAATAAAGGAGAACGTATTAGAATAAAAGGCAGTCCTATTGTCTTTTTCCTCTTGTGGTTTTGTTAAAATTGAAATTAAAATCATGAATAAATTTTTGAAGGAAAAAAATTAATGAAAAAAAGAACATAAAAGGAGAAGGAAAGGGTCTGATCGCTTGGGGTAGCTTCGAAATATATTTTTTTTCTCGTCCTTTTATCGTCTGAGGAAAGCAATTAAATATATATATTTTGGTGGGTAGACGGAGCCGAATTGCTTATACCTCAAATACCGATCATATTTATAATTTTCAGCGTAAATTTAATTAAAGTCATAACACGTCCGTGTTCCATCCCCATTCCCACCGCACTTAGTAACTCCACCCTTAATGCTCCATCGAATTTTAAATATGATATTTTATACCAATCTATTGTTCAATCGACTATTTATTTTTTATTTTTTCTGTGTAATTACTTCTTCTTCTTGACCTTAAAATTTTTTATATACTTTGAATAAAATATTAAAGTTAATAAAGCAAACTAAAAACGAGTTATTAAAAGTAATTCACCTTCCTTATAAATCACGTTTAATAAGTAGCAAAAATAAAATATTTTATAAATATAATATCTCACATAGGAAATGTACGTTATTAAAAATTAATGGCAAAACACACATTCTGAGAATCAAATAAAGTATTATTAGTATGAATTGAAGCATTCACTATGTTTTAACCACACTTAATGTGTAAAATTATTTTAAAACTTGTTATTCAGTTATATTAATTTAAATACTCGAGTTTCAATTGACGATGTCATTTTCAAGTGGATTACAAATTGATGATTGATTGGGTTTATACTAAAATATTGGATGGTCTTAAACTATTGCAGACTATCTGCAGTCTGCACTATATTGTAGTCAGGGAATTGCCTGGAGACGATTGTGCAAGAATAAAGAGTTGCGTAAAGATTAATTCGGCTTGCTTGTTATGGAGATTAATCTTTGTTCTCAAACAAAGCCGTAACCCATACGTTCATTTCCTTAACGAGCAAACCGACTTAATCTTTTCACAACTCTTCTTCTTGCACAATCTTCTTCTTTATTTGTTTATTCAAATTTGTATTTTACGCAATCACATATAATTACATTTAAATTACAATACATTTGATATAATATTTTTAAACATGATTCTATCTCTTGCGGTATGGACTAGTTCGCCTATTGTTCTCGGCCCAGTCCAGTTTCTCTTTTGCCTTCAATTCGTCCTTCCACAATTAGTTGCAGCAGTTCATATTTTGTCCTAAGGATGATATGTCCAAGATATTGTGCCTTTATTAATTTAACCGCTTTTAAAATCTCTCTGTCTTTTCTTAATCTTCTTAGCATTTATTCGTTCGTTACTCTATCCGCCCACGGTATTTTCAGCAAACGGCGGTAACGGTAAATGGTTTCTTAGTCTTCAATTTTGTTCACTGTGGAAATCTTCAAGGTCCAAGTCTCCAAACCATATAAAAGACTATACATAACATTTTACGTAACGAATAAGGAGATGGATGTTGATTGTACTATTGCAGATAACTTTCTTGAATTTCCAGAAAGAAGATGTCGCCATCTTTACATCTTATTTCTTTATCTGAATTCCATTTTTCATTAAGGCAGCAACCTAGTTATTTGAAATTATATTCGCGTTCGATACCTTTGCTATCGATTGTAATTACAGCATCAGTACATGGCAAACGATTCTTGCTGTTGATCATGAATTTGGTTTTCTTGATGTTCATAGTTAGGTCCGCTTTCTTACTTTCTTAATTTACTCTATTTACCAAACATTTTAAGTCTTCTATACTCTCCGCCTATCATTGTCTATCTAATCTGTCTATCTAATGTTATTAATGTAAACACCATTTACCTTTATGCCTTTGTCTATAACGTTTGTAGCTTCTTTAAAAATATCTTCAGAGTAGATATTGAACAGAAGAGGGGAGAGATTGCATCCCTGACTAACACCTCTGTTGATTGTCGGATTTTCGACGGTCGTATTATCCAACGTTAATTCAGCTTTTTGATTCCAGTATTGGTTTTTATAAGTCGTACGTCTTTGTTGTCGAGACCTATATTTCTTAAGATCGTGATGAGTTTGTCTTGTTGTACGCGAAAAATGCACATCGTGTTAAACAACTTTACAATTTTGGACCAGAACCTAAAGGCTGAAAAGAGCTTCTAGTGTCCCCATAGCTTCTCTGAATCAAAACTTTGTTCTTCCCATCATTTTTGAATAAACGACTATGTAGTATTTTAAGAAATATTTTCAACATGTGACTCATTAGACTGGTTTATACTCACTACATTTTACGCTTCGGTAAAGCAATGAAAGTAGATTTAAGCCATTAATTTGGCTATATGCCTGTGTCGTAGATACCATTAAAGATCTTTTCGAGGACAGTATGGTTTTCAGACTCAAACAGTAACTCAAACTCAAACAGTATTTCATTTGGTCCAACTGCTTTTTCATTCTTTGCTGATTTGACTGCATCTTGTATTTCTTCCTTAGTTATTGGAAGACCTATCCAGTTTTCTTAACTGGTTGTTCGTGTTGATGGTTTTTGATGAATCATGAAATAGCTTGTTAATATAGTGCACCCAAACGTCAAACTCCTCTTCATCATCAGTTATCAATTTGTTGTGGTTTTTTTCTTGTTTATGCCTGATGCCTCTTTAATCTTTTTATGTAAGTTAAAATCAACGTGCAAGTTTCGGAGCCTTTCTATCTCAGAGCATTCTTGTTCAAGCCAGGAGTTTTTTGCTTGTCGAATTTTTGATCTTATGATTCTTGGCAAACTATTGTACTTTCCACCATCTTTGTTCTTGTAGACTCGTCTTTCATCCATTTAGTTTTAAGCTGATATCTTTTAGTAAGGAGTTCTTTGATACGCTTTTTAAAATTTCGACTGTTTTACTCTGTTGAATATTCGAATTTTTTGGTTTTTCGAGATACATTTCTTGTTTGGTTGGTGTTTCGCGTTCTGATGTAATCTTGGTTCTTAGTTTAGCTTCCAGTAGAGTGCGATCTGAAGGCCCGTCAGGTCCTGCATATGTGCATGCACTAATTATTGCTGGAGCAAACCTTTTATTTATTAGTATGTAATCGATTTGGATACGTATGATATGTTGTTGGTTGTCTTGTGGAGATTTCCAAGTGCAGAGTCTTCTGGGCGGGAGGCGGAACGTAGTATTGTTTATTTTCTCCCTGGCAGAGCTGTACCAATCTGTCTACTCTTTCGTCCAAACGCACCAATCGTGTATAGTCGTATCTAGTCCAAACTTGCACAATCGTCTACAGGTAATTCCCTAATTGTAGAAAGGTTACTATACATTCAATCAATCAGCAACCATATTTGCTATTTAACTTTCTAACTTTAACTTTTGTTGATTTAAGTCTAAACTAAGATTTATATAGACGTAACTTACATAAAACGTTTCAAAGACAAAACAGCAAAATATCAACAACATTATAAAATAAGTTCTTGTTACACTGAGGTGCAATGGTTCGTAGAATACCTGAATATGATATTACACATATTTCGACTTTTTACTTTTAAAAAACTTTTAAAAACTTTTTTACATCTGCCGTCATAAAATTGAAAAGCTTAATACAGTTGGAAGTGGCATCCTATTATTCAACATCAAACAAACAACTTGAAACATGCTCATGTTCTAAAATATTGAAATCAATTTTTTCTGACATTGATTCATTTTTTTTTCTTTGCTGTCTAAGGACCACGCAGATATCATTGATTAGTTCTCACTCTCACCACACTTTCGCTTTTTATCCTCCTCCAAAAGGCCTTCATGCTCCCCGGTTGTTATATTCGTCCCTCCTCCGTCGAATTGCTTTTCACCCGTTTCACTTTCTCTTAAACTAGAACTTTAATGCTGTTGAGTCGTTTTCTGTATCCACCTCTATCTTGGCAGTCTGCATCTGTGAATCCAAGTCTTCTTAATTCTTCCTTCATCTACCTGGCATAACCACTCTGGCTTTTCAGGTTATTTATTTTGTCGAAGATTTGTTTATTTACTGTTTGAGCATTCATTCTAAGCCTGTGGCCGTAGAGTCTAAGTCGTCTGTTCCTTATAGTTGTTCAAATCTTAAAATCAAAATGTACAAATCTTCTACCTGCTTACAAATTTCCTTATTTGATCTCAATCTGTATTTTCCATTTACTATTCTTGTACCCCAGATTCTTTGTAATATCCTCCTTCCAACTTTGAGAAGCTATTCCAGGCTTGTTAGGGTTCCAGTTTCCATTCCATACAGTATCACAGGCTTTACCACAGTATTATACTGCTGGATTTTTGCATTGATGAACAAGTTATTTTTGTTGTAGATGTTTTTAGTGATGCAATTTCAGTTTCTCCAGTTTTAGTCTTATATTTTCTATTGTAAGTTTATCGGATCAATTACTGCTGATAATCTCTCCATGGTATTTAAACTGTTTTGTTACTTTAAACTGCCCATATTTTGTCTTCACTATTTTCTTCTTATAATTTTTCTTGGTCGTCATTATTTCTGTTTTCTGGAAGGAAATTTGCAGTCCAGTTTTCTCCGTTATTTCCATGAGTTCATTGATTTGTGTTACACCCTCTTGTTCAGTCTCAGCTAAGAGAGCCCGGTCGTCTGCAAAGACCATGCATATGAGATTGACGTATTTGTTTTTTGATCCAATTATAGCACCTATATATTTTGACCGAATTCATTATCTTATCTTATATCTTATCTATAATGACTTCATTATCTTATCTAAATCCACATTAAACAGCATAGTTAAAAGGCGTCACATTGTCTTAGTCCTGTATTCACATGAAATGGTTTGCCAAACTCTCCCTAAAATTTTACATTTGATACAGTGTTTGTGAGTGTTAATTTGATCAGGTTTAATGTTTTTTGATCAACTTCATATTCTCTCAGTACCTCGACTAGTGTTTCTCTGTCTACTGAGTCATAGGCCTTTATATCTCTTTAGCTCGTGTGGTGTAATACTTGATAATCATTTTCAAGCTCAATGTTTTTTCTGGGCAAGAACGTCCTCTTCTGAAGCCTCCTTGATATCCACCCAGTTTTGAATCACGTTAAGTTTCAAGCCTATTTAGTATTATTTTAGAGAAGATTTTGGAAGTAACAGGTAGGAGTGATAAACCTCTATAGTTGTTTACATCTGTTTTTGGTCCATTTTTATGCTATGTGTATATGAGTGCCACTAGCCAACCCTCTGGTATCTCTTCCCCTTTCCAAATTTCTTAATTTCAAACAGCTTTGTTGTTTAAGTGATAAAAGCATCTTAGGCCATCTTCCAGAGTTTAGCTATTATTCCATCTTCTTTATTGTTTTTCAAAGAATTTATTGCCTTGCTTACTTCTGCAGCATCCGATGGTTCAGAATTGGATTTTGTGGTGTATTCATTTTTATTTTTAGTTTTTCCTGAGGTGTTTCACAGTTTAGGATTTCTCCAAAATAATTGGCAAAGATCTCATAGTTGGAGAGAGTCTTGGTTATTAAGAGCTAAAGTTCCATCCTTTCTCTTGAAATTGAGGCTGGGTGATGTAACCATTTATTTTGTTCTTGAAAGATTTGTAGAATTTAGTGGTGTTTTTTTTGTTGAAATTTTCTTGCATTTCTAAAATTTGATCTCCATGATACATACTTCTTACTTTCCTCAAAATTTGATGTGTTTTTTTTCTTATTACTTTCAACTTTTCCAAATTTTCTATCGTCTTGTTCTGGTTCCACAGTTTCCATATGTCAAATCTTTCTCTTATCACGTCTTCACACTTCCTCTTCGACCAAGGATGTTTACTATGATATTGCAGAGGTACACTTCCATGGTCAGATCTGCAAGATTTCTTGTCACTTCCTCCCAGGTGTTTGGTACTTGCAATTTTTTGCAGTATTTTTGTTTCTTCTGTTCCAACATTCCACGATCAATTTTTGGAATTTTGTTTCCATGATTACCTAGATTTTTTCCAGGGATGAAATGCATTTTGATTTGGGAAAGGTAGTGATGTGATGTTACATTTACTCCTTTTCTGAATTTGACATTCTGAATTTCCTTGAAATTTCCTCGGAATATTGCTACATGATCCAGTTGGAATTCCCCAACATGGGGCTTGGTGATACCCAGGTTTTATTTTTTCATGGCTTTGCTTTGAAGTGGATAGATATAATTTTCAGGTTAGTCATTTTGCATAGGTTGATCAATCTCTCTCCATTTCTGTTAGTTCTTTAGTGATCAGGGTAAACTCCCACTATTGTATGATATTTCCCTTCTTGAGCATTGATCCACCAACAAATCTCCCATTAGAATGATGATATTTTTTGTTTTGGGATCCCAAGTATTTCATTTTCCAATTTATCCCAAAGTTCTTCTACTTTATCAGGGTTTGTTCTCTTATCCTGATTAACATCAACCTGGGACATCGACCATTATTGTATACTTTTTGTTGGCACATTTCATTCTCAAATGTTAAAGTCTAAGTAAAGAGTTTGTACTCTTTAAGTCCATTATGGCGTTCAAGAATTTTTTATTCACAATAAATGCTGTTACGAGGTGTGGGACATTTTTCATGATCTTATTCCTAGATTTCCCCTTGAAGATTCTGCAGTCATCTGATTCAAATGTCTCCTTATCTATAAACCTTGTTTCTTGCAGCACCAATATAGAAATGTTAAGTCTACTTAGTTCTATTGTTAACTGCTTTTTTAGCTTTTTTAACTTGGATTATTTTGGAGGTGAGGTTTGTGTGGTGTTCTGATTCATGCACTAGCTTAAAACTGTCAGGAAACCAGAAAACCGATTGCCTGACTTTGTTTTCAGGGTGACACTCGTAACAAGCCAAATCCATGATATTAAAATTATCTTGGTGGTTAGACGTAGTAAAATCTTGTACAACTAAGGTTGTTAGCCTTAAAAGTTGTTAAAAAAAAATTAAATCTACTTCTTCTTCTGTCGGCACTACGGTCCATGTAGAACCTTGCTCAATTACTTCCTTCCATTCCTCTCTATCTATATCCTTTCACCTCCAACTTCTCATTTTCATTTCTCTTAGGTCATTTTCCACATCATCGCTAAGCCATGTGGATATAATCAAATCATTCTTCCTTTTCCATTGCCGAGATTTTCTCCGTTGATCAGTCTGGTTTTCATAATATTGAGTTTCCGTAACTATGGTTTTTTTTGAGGGGCAGGGTTGTTAACCCTGAGCCCAACCCTCCTCCTTTATCCCGGCTTGGGACCGGCAACGGGCCGCTGAGCTACTCAATCCACCCAGCGATTCTGCAGGTGGAGTTGTTAAAATCTACAAAAATCATAAATTTCGTTAATAAAATCCTAACTGTCAAATTATTGATTCATTTTGAATGTAATTTTATCTACGGCCATAATTGTAAATGCCCATTATTGTACAGTTCGTGGACTATGTAAATACATCTTATCTATTTTTAAAAATAAAAGTTAGCCAAACCACCATCCTCAGCATCTTAGCACCATCATTCGCATGATTTCTCAATTGAACAATTTTTATATAGCCTGCGCGTGTATGCCAAAAATTAAGTTTAAGTTCATAAAATTTCTCCAAAGAAGTATTGCTAAACTTTATAGGAAATAATAAATTAAATAATATACAGTTGTTAGCACTTCCAATCCCATATACCTTTTAGAATTCGCAGTACGAAGCTAACCTTATTTAACTTTCTTGTTGCAGCCCGGATATGCTTTGTCTAGTCAAATTTATTATTTATATGAACTCCTGTTGTCCATTGTATTCTTGTATATCTATAGTGTCTTCATCAATTGCGATTTCTTTATGGAACAAATTTGTAGTTCCCTTGGCTTAGATAAATATTACGTTAGTGTTCAGTTTGTTCATGTCATGTGTATGGTATTAATGTTTTGCAATTTTAACATCGTTCGCGAATAGGATGGTTGCGATCGTTACTACGTGGTAATCCATACTTACACAGAATCAATAAATCCAATATGTTTGAACCACACTTAATATGTAAAAATATTACATAACTTATTATTCACAGTTATATTTATTCAAATATTTTACACTGCATATAATTTATATGTTAACTCTGAATGTAATATCTTAAGATAATGTTGAATAACATATCTCCTCCACTGGCGATTATGGATTTCGGATCTAATCCATGGGTGTTGGGCAGATTTTTCGGCCGAAGACGTGGAGCTAGTGTAATATTTGTATATTTGGATATGAACTTTGGAACGAAGAAACATTATCGACAAAATAATTGAATGAACAACTTTTTTGAAACTCGTGAAATGATGAATCGTGCCTTCGCGTTCTAGATCTTTATAGATTTAGCTAGCCACAATCTGGCGTACACAAATCTCTCATCGAATTTAACACTGATCTTACATCGTGCGATTTTTTTTCTATGGGATTTGTGAAAGGTCAAGTTTACGTCCCTCCGCTTCCTAGTGATTTAGATGAGTTAAAACAACGCATAACGAGTGCTGTGGAAAGTGTCATTGCAGATATGTTACACCGGGTTTGGAATGAATTTGAAACTAGACTATCGCCTTGATGTGTGCCGTGTGACAGAAGGGCCCCATATTTTGCACCTATGAGTTCCCAAAGTAATTTTGTCGTCAACTTGTTATTACTGTATAAAATAGCTCAAACGAATTCATAATAACGTTATTAGTTTTAGATTAATAAAACATTGAAAGTGTCTATTTCTTTTGTAATAATCCTGTATATTTGTTTTATATTCCATTTAAAATTCCAGCAATTCCATTCAATGCCGGTGTTTTCTTGTATGTTGAACAAGCTTTAATATAAACGCTCAAAATAGGATATCTATTATAGACAATATCACGTTTCAAGCTAAATATTGAATTGTAAACTCACTTTAAATTCCCACAGTTGGAAATTGTTATGTTATTTCAAATACACATAAACACGAGTTTTTTGACACTTTGGTATTTAAAAATCAAAACAATTATTATAATATTAAAAAGAACTCAATTCTGATTATTTGTTTTTAATGTTTCAGGTAAGCGGAACTTTAACCTGCTGCAAGTATTTCAATAATTAAAATGGAGAAAATAAACAACCGAGGCAAGGATATTATTAAGGCTGCGTAAATATTTCACAAAGTCTGCCTTCAATTTATAAATCTCTCAGCATAGTTTATGGAGCAAGGAAATATTAACTTTCTGGAAACCTTTCAATAATTAAAACGCAAAGCAGATTAATCATGTAAGGTAAGAATATTACACCAAAGTAAAAAGTTTACAAAAGTGTTAATTAGAAAATGTTGCGAAATATTTTTTTTTTGTTATTACTTGAGGCAGAGTACAATCAGTAGGTTATAAACTGATATGTTTTATAAACCAATTTATAAGGTTTTAGTTGATAAATTATTTAAAAGCGTGCTTTTCGAAATGTACTAAGAACTTTTAGAAGTTTAATCTCTAACAAGTTTTAATCAAAACGGGAAAAGTCCTTTAAGTACTGGAATTTAAGTTTGACAGTTACTTAACACTTCAAAATATTATAATGACTTGAATATCCATAATTTTAGTCTACAAGAAATATAAAATAAATAATTCATAAGTTTTCAACGCAATAATTTCAATAGATTTCTAACATTAATTTAGCTATACACATAAAGTTTCAAAACTCCATTCAATTGCGTTATTGTATTAAAATGTCGACATATTAAACCATGCGCTAAAACTCAAAGTTGAACGTATCGACACTTCTCGAAGTTAATATAAAATGTATGTAGTATTAAAACTACTGTATTCAATCGGCTCCATTTTCCACTAGGCAAATGGTTTAATTCTGCCGATGAATAACTTCCCACTGAACAATCACTGGGGTGTTCCGTCGGCGATTGTTATCCAATGGGTCGTACTATTCATGTCCCTATGGTCCTGATAGAGAATAGAGGGAGTCTTTACAATCACAATTGTGTGCGACCAAATCAAGCAATACCATCAGGTTTCTGAACAAATCAAGTCGAACCTGCTCTTTGTTCGTACACTTAAATAGTAATGCACACCCTCTTTTGTTTAGAGAGGGTTAAGGGGCAGGGAACCATTTTGTACATACATAGCGCATATTAACTGAGGCATTGAGCGCCAAAGGGGACTCAGCAACAATTTTTCTGAATTTCCGTTTGTGACAATAATGTTCTTTATTCTACCATATGAATCGAGCAAAAAAAACTATCCCAAAATTTCCTAATCAAAATTAGATGGCAGTGTAAAGGAAGTCGTTGCATTGAAGATTTTTAATATTGTCTTACTCTATACAACAGTATATTAATTACCAAATCACAATTACCAAATTACTTAATTTTTTACAGTAGGGCCTCGATAATCCTAACACCTCGGATTAATGAGACGTTCGGATTATAGTATGTAGATATTTTGAAAGGTGTTTTTTGAAATAAAACAAAGATTTTTATAATTTAAAGTAAATACAAATTTTAATCATTAAGTACATATGTATTATTTACACTTTTTTTTAAAAATCTAGCATAGTACTTTGACGAGTGGTGTTTAATGACAAGGTAAATGCTTTATCCCTCAACTTACGCAATAACATTTTTTCTGAAATTGAAATATCTACTTGATCCGCCGCTTCCAAATATTCATTTAATGCAGACACAACTCGAGTATGTGGAATCCTTTCAATTGCTTCCGATTCCTCTAATACTTCTTCGTTTTCGCTATCAGTCTCATTTAGTATTTGTCTTACTATGTCTTCATCAGTTAAGGGCTGCTGACAATCAATGTTGTCATTACTTGATAAGAAATTGTTAATCTACTCTTCTGAAAAGCCTTTGTTACGGAAAATGTTCAATAGAAGATCATCTTCAGGGTCAAGGTCATCCAGATCTTGGCCAGAAGTTTCCTCTGGTTTGAATAACGAGGGCTACAGAGGCTTCCAAGATTTTTTGATCAGATTTGAGGACACTTGCTGTCAACATTGAGCCAGAGAAAATACAGCATCTTTTATGGTGTTTTTTTTAAGGATTTCAGAAAATGTGCATTCTGAATCAACTTCTTGCTGACCAAAAACTTGTAATAGGAGTGTTTTTCTATATGTTGCTTTATAGTTCTGGATTACGTTTTGATCCATGGGTTGAATTAAGGCTGTATAGTTACGGGGCATGTATAGAACAGCGAAATTTTCGTCAATCGACTGAAGATCTTCTTCTTGTGGATGCGCTAGTGCATTATGAAGAAGCAGAAGTGCCTTTAGCTGTAGGTTCTTTTTCAAATAATAATAATAAATATTTCTTTACTTCAGGAATAAAATGCCCCTTGAGGCAGTCTAAAAATATTGCTTTTGTAACCCAAGCACTTCTTTGACCTAAGTAATGAACTGGCAATTGTTTAATTGACGCAAAGACACATGCTTTGTGCTTTACCAACAACCAGCATGGGCAGTTTGTGTGTTCCGGTTGAGTTCGCACATGGCATAAATGTGATCCTTTCTTTCGACATCTTTGAACCTGATGCACTACTCTCTGACGCAGAAGCCAAAGTTTTATCTGGTAACAATTTCCAATACAAGCCCGATTCATCCGCGTTATAGATTTGATAAACAGTTAAGTCTTTCTTCCTAATTATGTCTATGAATTTTTCCTGGAATGGTTTCACAGATTTTTTATTATTCGACAGTTTTTCAACACGAAGTTTGAGTTGGCATACTCCATGTCTTTTGTTGAATTTGTCTAACCATCCTCTACTTGCAACAAATTTTCCTATTCCAAGTCTTTCATAGAAAAATTTAGCTTTTTCCATCTCTATGTTACATGACAAGGTGACAGCTTTTCTTCGCTGCTCTAAAAACCACATAAATAAGGCATCTTCAAGCTGCGGGTTTTCAGGCAACTTTAAAGTTTTTCTCGCGCCTGGACCCTTTTCTGAATTTATCACAAATGATCGTATTTTGTCTTCCTTGCTTTTG
Source organism: Phosphuga atrata (assembly GCA_944588485.1). NCBI lineage: Eukaryota > Metazoa > Arthropoda > Insecta > Coleoptera > Silphidae > Phosphuga > Phosphuga atrata. Next base: position 6,780,302 of record OX155896.1, on the reverse strand, counting down.
ATATCAAAAACTATCGATTTTCCAACGTTATGCTGATGCGCAAGGGTTGTTAACGAAAAACCTTCTTTAATCTTGTCTAAAATCTCGCACTTTTGTGATATTGTCAATGTCATATGTTTTCGTTTCTTTGATCTTGAAGCCATGATTCAAAACGCACAAAAATATTTAGATAAAAGCACAAAGTAGCCGAACGATGCGCGGTGAACGAGAATTCGACGATTGATTCACCTAAAGTGAATGAGACAGCCCTACGTAGCATACCGCTATACTGCAATATTTTGCGAAATATCGATTTGCACGCGCAATAGAGGCGTTCGGATTATCGAGGGTTCAGATTATCGAGGCTTATTATTGGGCTTAGTCCGTTTTTGTGCTTTGAAATGTTGTTTGATAGATAATCAAAACCAAACTTGTCTCAACTTCTATAAATATGTTTTTTTTTTCTATTTCTTGAATATGATCGAGAGAAAATCATTAGTATTTAAAGTTTTAATTATAAAGGGTGGGGAAACATAACCTTTTTTTAAAATAATAAAACTCATTTTATGAATCACAATCGTTTTCTTTTCTTTTGTAATGTAGGTACATATCTAAAGTTTTGGTTTGGAAGGTTTTGAAAATTATGTCAGGTAGGTGATGCCCTCAATTGTCCATACACTTAGTAAGTCGAGTTCTGGCGCTAACCATGATACTTATGAGCATATCAGCTGGTATGTAGACAATCTGCAGGATATTGGCCTTCAGGTCTTTTGGGGTCCTTGGACGGTTGACATAAACGCGGGATTTCAAATAACCCCACAAAAAGACATCGCAAGGCACCAAATCGGGTGAGCGGACTGGCCACTCCAAATCGCCCCTTATTGAGATGAGGCCCCCCAGGAAGTGTTCCCTCAAAAGAGCCATTAATGCCCTTGAAGTGTGAGCCATTCCTCCGTCTTGTGGGAGCCAAATTTCCCCCAAGTCTAATTCATCAAGTCGTCGAAAGAAAAATTCCTCCAACATGTTTACATACCGGCCCGAATTAACTGTCGTGACCTCATTTTCTTAAAAAAACCGGAGACCAACAATTCCAGCTGAGGACATTGCACATCCCACTGTGACTTTAGGTGAATGTAAAGGCGTTTGGTGCAAATCTAGGTGATAGGTGTCAGCCCAGTAGCGCATGTTCTACTTATTAACGTATACAATTGAAAAACGTATATATATATAACGTATCCACGTGAAAATAGGCTTCATCACTGAAAAAACAATAGCGTTCTTAGGAACGTTTTCAAGAAGTGCCTCACAAGCGTTTCTTCCAGAATTGAAGTCTGAGAGTTCCCGCACAATCGCCTACTTGTAGGGATGGTAATGAAGGTCATCGTGAAGAATTCGCCTCATTGAACGATCTGCAAGTGCAGAAAGGGAAGACGCATCTTTGCGCGCAAAATACCGTGGGGATTGCAAGAGAGAAGTTCTCACTGCCTCATTGTTCTGAGGGGATCTGATGTGGCGAGGCACTCATTTCTTCGTCTTGTCACACTCACGGTTTGTCGGAACGTAGGGACCCATGTAACAATTAATTTCCGGTCCGGGATAGGACCTGACGGCTCTATGTTGAAGCGATTTCGGAAGGCGCGCTGGGCTGGGATCACAGAATATCCGTTCGAAAAATAGTCCTCGACGGCAAACGCATGATCGTCAACGTTCCAACGCATAATAGCGACTGATCGGGATGGACAACAAAACTATACAACCACGATCTCGATTGAGCCTACTCCCGCCCAGCTGCCACGCCTACAGCCTGAATGGCGCGCATTTCAAAAAAGGAAGTTACGTTGCCGCACCCTTTAGTTTAAGGCCCAGGCCGCACTAGGGCTAACCCGCCGCGGTTTTGAATCGCGTGATTCTGTGACTCAAGTAAACAAATACAAGCGGCCTCACTTGCAGTTTTTTTCCGCGACTGATTCTTCCCATAGCGTACTGTGTGTTTCTCGAGCGGTTTCACAGTTGTAGCGGTTACCGCTCGCGGGAAAAAAACGTAGTGTGGCCTCGGCCTAAAACAGGTAAAATAATATTTTTTCCATGTTTTTTTACAAGTGTAGATACTTACAAATTTATTTATCTATTTTTTGCAAATTACTTAATTATTCCGCATACATTTTAAATATATGAAATTTGTGGAATATAGACTAACCACAATACTTCACAAAATTTTGGTTGATATAATATTTTTCTACTGATATATGTGAAAATGGCATTTTTCCATAATTGATAATATAACAAAATAGTATATTTTACAGCAAGAGATGAGTGTTTTTTTTTTTTTGGTTCGTTGTGATTGCTAACTCGCTGGCGCCGTGAGCAAACTCCAACCTCACCAAAAAACGCCACTTTCATCTCTTGCTGTAAAATATAGTAGTTTGTTATATTATCAAGAAGAAATATTATTACAGTTTTGGAAATGATTAAACTTTGAAAAACACTGCAGAAATACATAACCTTAAAATTATTTAAAATTATTATAATTAAATATGTTATGTAGTCAAACTAGTTTCTGGTCAAACAAAAGCAGAAAAGCTTAAAAAAACGTAAGTAAAAGGCCAAAGCTGCCTTTTGATTTTTGATGAATCATTGCAATTTATTATTATAAAAAAAAAAGTTTCATTTTGAAATTAAAATTCATTTTTATTGAATTTATTATACCACAGTAAATTCTGTAGAAAATAAAATGCCTTAAACTGCTTATTTTTGTAACAACTAAAAGCAATTTTATTAGTATTTTTATTAAAAGGTTTTTTATTGTTTTTCTCTAAAATGAAACAGCGTCATAAGCAAGACCCTCTTCCTCCATGGCCGCAAATTCTTTATCCAATTTTCCTTTCTCCTTATTCCAGTTAGAATCCTGAAATGATTTTCTCTAACGTATTAATTCTCATTTTATCTTCGTATTTTAGATGCCTTATACAAATTTTTTTTTAGACCTTTAGGTACATGGTCTAAAACATAGCTTCTTAAATTTTTTTCATTCGCGACCCTATTTACGATTGTGATTTTTTTTCGTGATCCCATTTTTTTTATCGTGACTTATTGATTAGGTAACAATATAATTTTAGAATTTGTTTAGAAACATACAAAAATTATAAATTGCACATAAAGTTGTAAAAATGTATTTATTATAGTTTCGAAAATAATATACCTATCTTTCATGAAAACACCATTTTTTTTGCAATAATGATATATATTTCGAGTCTTAGTCCTTTCGAATATATTCGAGCGCAGCCGTTAAGTGTTTAAATATATAAAAATTAAAGGGAAATTAGTTTTTAATGCGACGGATTTGCATGTTTTTTACTGCATAACAAACTAAATCTTGGTGTAATATTTGACACTGCTGGACGTAAAATCTCTACAACATTTTTTAGCGATGAACGATATTGGGATTTGATGTATGTTAAAACTGAAAAAGTAATTTCACATAAATATGTGGTGTTGAAAGGCAGAAGAATATTTAATGCCATATTAGAGTTTATGGGTAATTCAGTTCTAGCTCCGATTCAGAATTCAGTTAAAGGCTTTTTGAAAAGTCTAGTTTTAGGTTTGAATCACTCGAAAGCTCAGCAAATTCTTCTTGCGCTTTATATGGCAGGTGATCAATCTCTTCAATGACAATCAAAAATGATTTTTGAATCCAAGATAACTTTTTAAAATCAATATTGGGTGTAAAATATTTACGAAACTGTGTTTCTAGCGCTTTTAAGTGACTTATTATTATTAAATATTAATTTTTGTGATAAAAGTTTTGCAATGATTTTTTCGAACGAATTCTTTTCTACCCTACTTTTCCAAATGTTGCACTTTTTAATAAAACTTTCAATTTTATCATTCGAAGTAAATATATTACTATTTTTTCCTTGAAGAGACAAGTTTAAATCGTTTAATTTCTCGAAAATATCTGATAGATAACACAGCTTGGATAGCCACAGGTCATTTAAAAAAAAAATTGCAACATCGCATTTCTGTTCGGTTAAAAATATTTCGACTTCGTCCTCCATCCGATGGTTACACCGATCACCATCCGTGCATACTCCGCAGCTATTTTTCCATTCTAAACCTTCAACTTTTAAAAATACGTCAACTTTACAATATCTGTCTTTCCCTCTAGTATGGTCTTTCAAAGGACGACAAAATAACAATTCTTCCTCGACGTTTTCTTTATAAACATACCTGACATATACTAACAACTGAGCTAATTTAGTAATTTCAGTTGTTTCGTCCAACTGAATTGAAAATTTTGGGCCTCTTTAATTTGCACTAATTGTGATAAGTTGCACTAGTTGATCTTTGTTAATTTCAGAAATTCTATTCGCAACAGTGTCGTTTAAATTAAAACAAATAGGTTGTTTACCATTACAATTTTTAAATGTAAAGCCAAATTCAAGAAAACACTCGTTATATTTTCTTTTTCGCACATTAGTTTGTCAATAAATCTATTGCCTGTTTGTCAATAATAAATCCTACTTGTGAAGACTTTGTAGCATTGTCTTCTGCAACATTACCTTTCTTACTTAAGTTCAGCCACTTATCCTTTACCCAAAATTGAATTTGAGTGCCTATCGAAGTCGAATTATAACGGGCTATCAATAGTATTGTAACGGATCAAGAAGACACTAACTAGCAAGAAACTATTCATATACAATTATATAAACGATAAAAAGAGTGCTACTCCTTTGAAAAGGAGTTGAAAGGAGTGAATACTATTTAACAAGTATACCGAGCGCGTCAGTTCATCCGTACATATTTTGTTCGTAGCTTGGTACAGAGATTTTTCTTCCGTACCGATTATTATCGAGAGGCAACGGAGTATCGCTTTGACTTATGACTATACCCGGCTAGTTTGCCACAGTCGAATTTCACCAGGCACAAGGAAAGGTGCGGGTGTCCATTGATTACATCGCATATCTCGCGTGTTGCCAAGCATAAATAAATTATTATTATTTTATTACTCCCCAAAAAAGCAAAGGCGCACCCCAAAAATATCTACGGCGACCCCCTCGTGGATCGCGAGCCCCCGGTTGGGAACCGCTGTACAACAGCATACAGCATATACTAACAACTACACAAAATTTACTGCTGCTAAACAGCAAATAATATTTTATATTATTATTGATTGATTGATAACTATTAATAACAAAATTAATAATTGATAACAAAATTAATCACATTCCGCAAATACGTCTAAGTACCTTGGAAAATGCAATAAAAAAAAGCCCATATTCTGATCTCGATTTTGATTATTGGCATGATCTTGAATGTTATTTAACTACCTATGAATATTAAATCAATTTTTCCAAAAAATTCATTAGTTTCTCACATGTGAAATAGACTTTAGACTTTATATGAGTATTATTCCCTTATATTTTCTAAACCACAAAAACTCGTTTATCTGCACAAAAAAAATTGCAAATTTAATATGTATATAATTTACAATGCAAAAATATTTTAATATACCAATGAAATAATTAATCAAATCTTTAAAATTACAAAACATCAAATACCTATGCGAAAATAATTAAATCACATTATGTCAATTGTGTAGTCACGAGACTGAACAAGCTATTGTACAAGACAAACCATTGTTATCATTACTAGTCCAAGTTACATATGGGTCTAAGTTTTATAAACGCAGTACTAATAGAAATTACAAGCTTATCGAAATAAGCTTATTTGATAATTATAATTTAATATGAAATTATGTCGGCAATGTCTTATCTATTCCAGGGATGGAAGCAAATATGAACGCGTTGTTTCAGATAGGAGAGCTAATCTAAGTTATCCTTTTGTGTATTATTAGAATCCGGATAACGCTATTACATTTGCAAGATTAGAATCGAAGCTCTAATAATTATTATTATACAATGCACTAATACCATGGTTAATACATGCGTTAATACATGCGATCTATTTATAACCAACAAAGAAAATAAATGATTAGATTTAATTTTAATCAAAAGGCAACCAAATAAATAAAAGACAAATTAATAGAAATATATGAAATAGATCCTAGATAGTAAATTCTGCTGAAATAATTGTTTATCAACTATGAATTATAAATAAATAAAATAGATCTTTTAATGTTGGTTCATAAATACAATAAAAGCTATACTAAGAGTCTGAACATTAAATCACCTTAAGTAAAGTCGCAACGAACTTGGATTTCCTTCATCTCGTCCCGTATGCTGGATATGTTACAGCCTAGGTAGGTAAAGTCATTGACTAACTCAAAGTTTTGGTAGCTTATTGTCATATTCTGGCCTCTCCTCCTATTGCTTCGGGTATGTATTAATGCTTTGGTCTTATCTTTATTCACTTTTAGGCCCACTTCTTCAGCCGCGCCTTCTAGTTGTATGTAGGTTTCTTTCATTGTTATAAGGTATTTTCCTAGTATTTTTATGTCATCTGCTTATCCTGCTAGATAGAGGGATTTGTGTAGCAGCGATGCGTTGGTGTCTACTGTGGTTTTCCTTACTGCGTATTCTAATGCTAGATTAAAGAGCACTGTGGCGAACCCGTCTCCCTACTTCCTGTATGCCTTGGTTTATTTTAAATGGGTCTGTTAGGTTTCCTTGTATCTTCAGCCGGCTTTCAGAGTTATCCATTGTCAGTCTTGTTAGCCTTAAAGTCTAGCATGATGCTGTAGAGCTTTTTTCTGTCTATGCTGTCGTATGCCTGTCTGAAGTCCATGTAGAGTTAGTATCCATCAATATCAAATTCCCAGCATTTCTCCAGAACTCGTTTTACTGCGCATAATTGGTCTGCGGTCGATCTTCCTGGTCTAAAACCCGCTTGGTATTGATGTTTTCGGCTAGTGGTTCTAGTTTGTTTCGGAGGATGATTGTGAAGACTTTATATGTTGTGCTTAATAGGAATATTCCCCTATAATTTTTACATTCTAGCCTGTCTCCTTTTTTGGACAGATAATGCTGGTTCTCCATTTGTTCGGCATTTTTTCGGTTCTCCATATTTCATTGATTAAGTCCGTTATCGCTTTCGCTAGTTGTGATCCTCCATATTTAATTCTGACGGAATGTTGTCCATACTTGGTGATTTGTTGTTGTTTAGCGACTTGATTGCTTTTCTCATTTCTTTTTCAGTTGGAGGATCGTTGTTCTCCTCTCGTTCTTCTGCTGTCAGTTCGAGTACTCTCTGGCCATTGTTGGTTGGATTCTGGTTGCTGTTTGGGTTTAGGAATTCCTCGAAATATTGTTTCAACCTACCTTGCATTTCTGTTTCGATTCCGATGATTTGTACTGTCTCATCTCGGCATAGGCTAGTGCTTGGCTGGAAACCTTTCTTGAATATTTTTTTTTGCATGTATGATTTCCTGGTGTCGTTGTTCTTAAAGTACTCCTCTATATGTAGCAGTGTCTTGTTAATGGCCGCTCTTTTCTTCCTTCGTAGCAGTTTATTTTGCAGTTGCTTTTTTGGCATCCTCGTATTTGCACCTCTGCAGTCGGGTGGGTATCTCTATGTATATTGCATATGCTTCGTTCTTATTCTTATGGCTTTCTTGCAATCCTCGTCAAACCTATTGTGGCCTATTGTGTTCGTGGAGGCTTCTGTGTCCGCTTCCTTGATGTCTTTCCATTTCTCCTCAACGATTTTGCTTTCTTCCTGGTTTTCTGTTACTTTCTCTTTCTGTTTCTGTAGCTGGGATATTTTTGCGCGGTTGGCTATTTGTTCTCTGTATATAGCTTTAACTAAGTGGTGGTCGGAGTCAATATTTGCTCCTCTGTAGGTTCTGATATATCGTATGCTGGATGCGTTTCTATGGCCGATGATCAGGTGACCAATTTGGTTGGCCCTTCTGCTGTCCGGGGATATCCATGTTTGTTTATGTATGTTACGGTGTGGGAAGTACGTTGAGCTAATTTTCATATTTTTACTTGTTGCGAAACCTATTTCCGTTGTTATTGGATTCGTTATGGAGGCCGTGTTTTCCTATGGTTGGTTAGTATTCCACTGCCTTCCCTTTTATGGCGTTCAGGTCTCCGAGGACGATTTTGATATCGTTTGTTGGTACTGTGTCATAGGTTCTTTCTAATGTTTGGTAGAGTTCGTCTTTGACCATTTCTTCCTTCTCTTCTGTTTCCGCGTGGATATTTATTATTGACATATTAAAGAACTTTAGGTTTAGTCGTATCACGCACAGCCTCTCGTTGATATGTCGGAAGTCAATGATCTTGGTTTTGGTTTCTAATTTACTAAAAATGCTAATCCGTGTTCGTGGGCGCCATCTGCCTTCCCACTGTATAGGATCGAGTGTGTCTTTTATCCTTTACTCCTTTCCCCAACCATCAGGTCTCCTGTATGGCGGTTACTTGTAGTTTATATTGCTCTAGTATGGGGAGTAGTTGTTTTAGCGTTCCTATTTCGTATGGGGTTCGCACGTTTCATGTTCCGATACTCATTTCCGTGTCTCGCTTGGGTCGTTGTGGTTTCAGGATCTGACCTTTTCGGTTCAGTTTTTGATCCTATTGGAAATTCTTCTGGAGAAAATTTTGTATGGGCAGTCCAAAAGGGTTATTCCTCTGTAAATATCTGGGTTGGCTCTATCTCCTTTTTTAAATAATGGATGGATTATCCCCGAGGTCCGGTGCTCTGGAACTTTTGTTTGATCTGAATTTCAATCCTATGTTAGTGAAGATTTATGACCGCAGCATTCTTTCAGATTTCTGCAAATATGTGGTCTTCACCTCACGTCTTGTAATTTTTTAGATTCTGAATTACGATCTCTACATCATTGCTAATTTGAGGATCTATTAGACCTGGGGTGGTTAAAATAGGTATATATATATATATATATATATATATATATATATATATATATATATGTATTTCCAGTAGCAATTAAAACAAAAAGCAAGCAGTATTGTGAATTAGCGATCGTGTTACTGGGCAATAAATAAGGTAGCCATTCTATTTAAGCCCGTACTATAGATTTGACCGATAAACGAAAGCATGTTTTTAAAATATCGCTGTATTTATTTCTTAAATTCACGAAAAAATATTTGTATGTATTTCTTTATATTTTACCTTATAATACACAGGGCTCACAGATTTTTCAACCAGATTAAGTTTTTATATAAATAACTTCATAATCCGCTCTGATAAAACGCGGCAAATATTACAAATTATTTTGGGCAATTATTTTCGAAAAAGATTAATATCACGAAAAGAACATGAAAAGAAGTGCTTTGTCGAGATTTATCATTACTCTATATATGTATTAGTTATCTTTAGCTGCTACATGCTTACAAAATATATAAATATACAGGGTGGCCCATTTAACGTGACTACTCAAAATATCTCCGTTACCTTCTGATTGACGAAAAAATGTCAAAAGGGAATTTTATTGATTTCGTAGGGCTGACAGTGGTTTAAAATTATTTTTTGTCAAGATCATAATTTATGCGTCCTGTAGGTTATCAATAGTTTTTTAAATGTTATTTCTTGGAACCCATGATATCATGACCTAGGAATGGCTTTTCACCAAAATATCCGTGTTAAAGCGGGAAATCGTGATATTATTTAAAATAAAAATATCCGAATAATAAGTAAATAGTGGATTATTTTTGCTGAAAATTTATAATAACAAATGTTCAAAGTGATGACCATTAACCTCAACGCACTTTGAAAGACGACGAATATATGATTCTCCTGAACTTTCTTGTGTGACAGCGGCACAGTCTCTTCTAATTCATTCTCGCATGTTCGCAACGGAATTCAGGGTCGTCCAAGGAATTCGTCGGAACGTCATGGTAAACCCGATTCTTTAGAACTCCCCATAGAAAAAAATCAAGTGGATTTAAATCCTGCGAGCGAGCAGGCCAAGGGATTACTGCACCTCTCCCAATCCAGCGTCTGCGAAATTTTCGGTTTATTATTTCACGAGCTATAACTGCCCAGTGAGCTGAATAGCCATTTTATTGATAATTCCTTGTTTATTCTACTTTTTTAACTCCATCATCATGCATTGCGATAAAAATTTATTTATGTAATAAATAAATTGCCACATTCGGCATCGCTCTTATAACGGGATGTTTTGTAGTAATTCTCCTTGAGTTTTGTTCAAAAACTTTACGTATTTTCGTTCATTCAAATTGCTATCTATGAAAAATGGTCCTAAATTATGCCACACCACACGTTAATACTCCAAGGACGCTGGTGTACAATTTTCCGGAGCGATTTTGGATTTTCAATTGACCAATAGTGCATGTGACGCGTATTCAACTGTCCATGGTTAGAAAACAAAACGTTGTCGAAAAAAATAGGGTTCACCTGTAACTGACGCAGAGCCCATTCACGGAACTGAACCCTATTACCAAAATCAACACCATGCAGTTCTTGATGCAAGGAAATATGGTACCGGTGGAATCTATGACGGTTTAATTTTCTTAACTTACTCGCCTTGGAAATTCCGGAATATTGCTCAATTTTCCTCAATTTTATTTAATTGCGGATCATGAACTACTGCAGCTAGAACGACAATATCTATCTCTTCGTTTGTTTTAGTCTAGCCACGTTTCTTTTTGCGTGGACTAACACCGTCCGTTTCACGGAAGAAAAGAATAATTCGATCGAAACATCGACGAGAAGGATGATTTCTGTCAAGATAACGTTGTGCATAAAGTTCCTGCGCACGAACAGAGTTTCTGCCGGTCCCACCATAAATCCGAATCATATCCACTTTCACTGATTGACTGTACAATACCATTTTCGATACGGTTATTCAAAGTTATTTTCAATTAAAACACTTGACAAATCATTTAAATGTTATGATATCATGGTATAAAATGTCATGAGTCATGATAAAAAAAAAATATAGGCAGTCAGGCACTGCCGACTGAAGTGAAAACTTTTGAAAAAACCTGCTTTAAAACTGGTTTTGAGAATTTATCAGTATGTTAATTTATCAAATTTGGTACATAGTTTGTTAGTATTGTTTTATGGAATTCTGGAACATAACTCACTTCTGAAGGATAATGACTGTTAGGCCCCGTTCACACATGCAATTTTTCAATTTCGCAACTGTTTAATCGCAGTTGCAATGTTACGTGCACACTACTGCAACTGAACAGTTTGGTTGCAAGGTGTGTGCACACATGCAATTGCAATTATATATTAGTTGCGTCATGGAATTCATAGAAGTAGCTGCATTGTGTGCCCTTGAGATGAAAAGGAAAAATAAATTAAATTATTTTGTTTTAAATTAATTTATTATTATTAATGCTCGGATTGTATGCAAAATGTATATTTGTTATTAAGCGGTAATCAATAAAAAGTTTTTTTAGACTGAATTGAAAAATTACTATGTTTCCTACGACAATTAATTGTGGTAGAACAAAAAACTGAATTTTAAGTATAATTTAATTATAAAGAATTAGTTTCCTTCTTAAATTCGTTTTTAATGGCTATAAATCTTCCATTCTGAAAAGTACAGATTTCTGAGAAAGGCCTAATAACAAGATTTTTAAAATGGTTCATTCATTGCACATTTGCGTTTTTTTTTGTGAGGTGGGAGTTTGCTCACGAGCGCTAGCGAGTTAGCAATTTCACCGAACCAGAAAAAAACACTTTCATCTCGAGTAGTAAATGCAATTTTTTCTACTGATTTCGGTTGTAGAATCCATAATTTGACTTTAATAAATCCAATTCGAAGCGAACTGACAGAACTGCCAAAACAAATTTAATTGTTAGTTTGGCCGTTTCCACGGTAACATATTGCATTCAAATAGAAGGTGATACTTTTCAAGTCAAATTTCCTAATTTTATTTCGGTTTTCTAAATAGTTTCAGGCTCGTTTTACGTTTGTACATAAAATATTTCATTGAAATTGATGTAATTAATAAGAAAGTCCATGCAAATTTGGTTAGTTTAGTGTTTTAATCGAGAAAATCATAAATTTAAAGTTCTCATTTTCGTCTCTAGACGTGAAAATATTTTCATCCCTAAAATGAAAAAATGTCACTTTCATGTAGGGTAAGCCGTGGAAAAAATGCCATTTTCACATATATCAGTAGAAAAAATATTTTTTCGTAATTTAATTCATACCACTTGTTTGTGCACATGGTATTAACAGAGTTGCCAAAGAAAACTAATTCCCTCTTGTAAAACTAACATTAAAACTATTATAAAACTACAACAAACTACAATTTTTGAGTCTTAACAATTGCAATATGCAACTATTTGATTGCAAGTGTGCACACCACCATTCAATCCCATGAGACACAAAACGATTGCGCAACTAAATAGTTTGTGTCAAAACCCAAACTGTTTAGTTGCTGCAACTGGTGATTTAGTTGCAGTTGCAAGTTTGCACAGCTGCATAGAGATCCATGAGACACAAAAGTGCAGTCAAACAGTTGCGAATTGAAAATTGCATGTGTGAACGCATGTGTGAATACGGAATATTTGGTTGATTCTGTGTTGATAGGTCAGCAAAATGAATTGGTAGGATATACCTATGGCACATTTCTTGTTGATGGGTCTGCAATTTGTGAGTTATGGAAAATTTGACTTTTAGAAAATGCCTTTTAAGTGCTATTGAAGATTTATCTGTATGTAAATTAATTTTTGTTTGGAATATTCTTTACGACGTTTAATTTTTTCCTCCTTGTCAGCTGTGATTCTTCGATGTTTAGAAATTTCTGAATTAACTATTTCAAGAGTTTTCTTCATATCCTTATCTCTATATCGCTGACTATTAATTTTATTTTGGAGTTTCCTTCCTTTGGAAAGCACACGAGTACATTTGGTTGCCTAAAACTTGAATGAATCTGATTCCTGATTTACTATGAATTCTTCGATACAATCCAGTAATCTGAACATTCCAATAGTCCGGCACTAGTATATCTACTAGTTATACTAGTACATCCGTCAAAAGTACTTACTCTTGTACTGCACACTGATTATAGGGGTTGATATTTCCTTAGAGGCGCTGCGTTCTGTCAACACTGCCAAAAAGTTTCCAATAATCCGGCTCTAGTACATCTACTAATACATCCGGTAAAAGTACTTACTCTTGTACTACAGACTAATTCTACGGGTTGATATTTCCTTATAAACGCTACGTTCTGTCAACATTGCCAGAAACTTTGACTATTATGTTTGACGTTCATAGCCAACTTTATACATATGCGGATAGATGCGTTCTTTTGAACACATCTTTGAGTAATAGAATTTTTTTCTATAGAACGCAGCTATTGATGATGACGACGCAAATGTATAATTTTACCCTCTACCCAAATGTCATTCAGCGCGGCTATAGAAGTTTTCACTTCAATAACATTTGAAAAACATGTTTCCATTTGAAAAACATTTGATGGCCTTGAGAACGCATAAACTATGACCTGGACAAAAAAGCATTTTTATCCACTGTGTCAGCCCTTCGAAAGCAAACTATATATATAACTTTGACATTTTTTTCGTCACGCTAAAAGTAACGAAGATATTTGGGGCAGTTTCACCTTGAATGGCCTGTATATAAAAACCTGTATATATATATATATATATATATATATATATATATATATATATATATATATATATATATATATATATATATATATATATATATTGTATTTGAGGTTTTCACGGATAGATACCTGTGTTGTATTGTTTTCTCGGGGATCTCGGGGACTTTTATTAACTTTAGATTCTGATAATAAACATCTTGCTGTGTCCATTATCAATCTATTGTATCGTTCAGCTGTACCATTTAATTGGTGAACTTAAGGTGGACAGTGTTCCAAAATTATACCTTTTTCCCTAGCTAGACTAGCAATATCTTTGTTTATATAATCCCTTCCATTATCAAATCTCAGTTTTTTTAATTTTTTTATCAGTTAAGTTTTCAACAGAATTTATGTAATCAATAAAACATTCATATATTTCAGCCTTTGATTTAATTGTATATACTCTTGCTGCTTTGATATAATCATCTATAAATGTTAAAAAATATTTTTCGCCATTGTAACCAATTACTCGTTGTGGACCATTTAAGTCTGTATGAACTATTTCTAGTATCCCCTTGGCTCTAGTTCTATAATTCTTAAAGGGTAAATTATGCATTTTGTTCCTTATACAAATATCGCATTTAAAATACTTTGATTCTAATTCATTTGGTAATCCCTCGACCAATTCATTTTTACACATCGTCTCTAAATAATTAACATGTCCTAATATTCTATGAGATTTTTCTTTCAAAGTCATATTATTATTACTTTTCACTGCTACATTGGATTCTTTAATATCAATCAAACTATACATTTTATATAAACCTCTTTCTTTAACTGCAATTCCTATCAAAATATTTCTTTCATTATAAATTTTAGTACATCTAAAATTTAACCTAAAAAACCTATTGAAACAATTTTATTTTTATCTGTAACTTTAGCAAAACTAATCAAATTTCGATCCATATCTTTTATAGAAAATACATTTAATATATTAATAATAAAATAATAAATAAAATAATAAAAAACCTATTATGAACAATAAAATAACATTTGATATTTCCAATTTTTGTCGCTTTAAAGATTCTACCATCTCCTACTTTAACATCAACAGGTATTTCTAAATCTACATAGTCATTATAATATAAATCATTATTACATTGAATTGAAAAATTCACTATGTTTTTACCACACTTAGACTATGTAAAAATGTTATACAACTTCTTATTGGCAGTAATATAAATTTCTACACATACCACGACTTAAGTTTCGACGTTTGACCGTCATTTTCAAGTGAAGCTTCTCATTCTATCATTTTGCATTCGTCAGAAAAGTTTTAAATATCTAGTCTTTTCTTGGCTATTAGGTATCGTCCCGTGATTAATCACCTGAGGCTCGAGCGGGGAGAGGGGGTTTGTGAAGAATCACGAACTATCACATGAAGGGAGGGGGGTGTAGTGAGATATCATGTGAATTTATTTTTTTGTTGAACGAGCAATTTTTAAACTCAAAAGCTGCGCGCGACTTGTAGCTAAAAATACACGTGATTTCACCTAAAACCTCACCACGTATCACCCGGGGGGGAGGCTAAAAAAGTTGCTAAAAAACATCACGTGATTAATGGATGACCCCTTATATGGTATGTGTCGTATTTTATTTTAGCTTAAAAAATGACATACTTCAGTTTAAGTATTTGAGTGGTTTATGTGTTTTTGGAATGTTAATAGAATGGATATTTTTTAAGTTTAAAGTATCGAATGGAGATTTAGTTTTATAAGATACTTAGGCGGTTTGACGATCACAAGCGTTCGGAGAACATAGTAAACCTGCGGGTCTTTATAGGACATAAACTGACAATAAATAGAAACATTTTTATTGCTGTTCTGAAACGACGACGTCGACGCAAGAACAATATTATGTGTTACGTTCACATTATATTTTCCATTTACAACTCATCTTAAATACTTAATCTTGTTTCGTTCACTATTCCAAATAACTGTATATTTTCTTTATAAGCTTCGTATTTGATTCATGTCAAATTTGCAAAAAATGCTATCGGAACCAAGTTTCAGAAGAGCAAGCGTTACTATACCATAACAGAAAATTCAACAAAAATGCGAAAGATTAAATAAGATTGTGCCAGATTTTTACAGAACTTTTGTTCCTATTATAGTCTATGCAATTTTCCTTGTTTCTGCGGTATTGTTAACAATGTCCCTATTATATTTTATGCATGGCACTCTCTACGTTGTTTTGCTTAACTAGTCTTACCTGTTTAGTTTCGTGTGAGAAATCTTCTTCGGATAATTCCGTCTATCTAGTCCTGTCAGCTAGTAAGTTAGACAAGACCCAAAAAAATCTCAAGAAAGCCTAAAAGGGAAAACCAGGCAAAACAGTTTAGACCAACTGGACTAAACAAGATAATATAAGTCAAATCAAGTCATGCACTACTGATAGATAATATAATACTGCAATTCTATTGAAATTACTATAAAATAATGCTGCGTTTAGTCTTTTCTGTCTACTCTGTCTAGGGTTTCTGGTTCGGACATATCCGAACCGTGATAAAAAACCGCGGTTTTCGGTTTTATCTAAGGGTAAATAAAAATAAAGTACATTGAATTAGTGCTCTCAAACATGGCAAACTGTTGTTGCAAAAATGGCAACCATCGATGGTATATGTGTTCGAGCAATTTCGAAATCTGCATTTATTCGAAAAGCAATAGCTTATTGGGCTGATTTCCCAACCAAATATTGCCAAAATGTTTTTCAGGTGTTATGGACCTTAATTCAAAAAGAATACGAAGGAAGAAAGAAAGAAAGAAATGATTTTAAAGTTTCAAGAATTAAAAGCAAATATACACAAAATTAGTATTACGCTAGATTAGTAGACTAGTTTGAGACGCCGAAGATACTAACATTAATATTCATGGAGAAAACGATTTTTATTGCAATTTAGGCTTTCTGCAAATTGAAGGAACTTGTTCTGCAAATACAATCGTAATAAGTGTTCAAAACCATTTAGAATCATTTAGTACCAGTTTCAGAAATGATATTGTGGGTAACTCGGATTAGAAAGTTGAAGTTCGCGGTGACGTCGCGACGCCGTTGTCAAAAATTTCGAAATGCGGTTTTTAGTCGCGCTTTACCAAAAGCAAACTACAGAGGAAAAATCGCTGCGAGTTCCCGAAATTCGTTCAAGATTAGCAAGTTGAACTATGCGGCGACGTCGCAACGCCGCTATTTTGCAACGCGGTTTTCACTACCGCTTCCTGACAAGCTTTCCCTTCAACAAACGTCATACTTGTTTCACTAGCTTGAAAATTACGAAAACTACGGCGGAAAAACCAGCAGCCGTATTAGGGAATTGATATTTGCGGTAGCGTCGCGACGCCGCTCTCAAAATTTTCGCAACGCGGTTTTCAGTCTCGCTTTCCGACCTCCTTTTCCTCTAATAAAACATCGAATTTGTTGCGGCAATTGCGAAATTTCGAAAAAAAAAACAAATGCAACCAATATCTAACTTTCTAACTTTGAGATCTGTAGATCTAATTTTGACGGGCCCTCGCGGCGTTAGTTATTGAGCGATTTCAACGCGGTTTTCAATTTCTGATCGCAAAAACCTCAAAGTTTGATTGGGTCTGGAATTGATATTGCTGCGGGATTATTATTGTGTAAGATAATACACATGACGAGATACAGATACGGTACAGATTATCCTACTGAAGCAAAAATTTGCATTAACCATACAATTCATCTCGCTATGTGCGACACTTTTTTACAAAAAATCATCTAAAGTAGAAAACAGCTGCAGCAGTGATGATGAAGATTTATTTCCTGAAAAATCGCACGAGGAAGATGTGGATAATGAGTATTATATATAAGTCGAAGAAGATGCTGAAATTAAAAGTATAGATTAAAATAACAAAGTAACTGATTGATTTTAATCAATTTTTTTTAATCAAGCATTTTAAACCGTTGAAGTTTTGCTTCAAAGTTCCGCTTTCTTCGTTCCGAAGAACCGTTGAAACCGTTGAAGTGGCGCGAAACGTCAATTTTTCCACTACAGCTAGATGGCACAGGTGTTATATAACAGTTCAAATTTTACAGTTCCAATTGTTTCTTGTGTGTTATTAATAATAATTTAATCAGAAACCTGAAGATGGGCAAGTGGTTAATAAAACGTGTTGGTGATAAATGTGAACAAATACAAAAAGATATCTGTGATGTAGTGGTAGCAGAAAGCGGACTATCAATTTCATCAGAACCTTCAACATCATATTTAGAAAACCCAGCTGCTAAGAAAACAAAGTTGGTATGTATCGGAAAATTCCGAAAATATGACTCTGCGTATTTAAAATTTAGTTTTGTGTCCTCGGGCGAAAATGAAGAAAAACCGTTCTGTATAATTTGTTCAAAAACATTGGAAAATGATGCTATGAGACCAGGAAAACTTTTTAGACATTTACGTACCATGCATAGTGAATTTAAAAATGAACCAATAGGGTTCTTTGAAAGGAAAGCTAGAGATTTAAAACGTCAAACTAACTTTTTTTCGAAACATGCAAAACTTAATGACAAGTTAGTGAATGCTTCTTTTGAAATTGCTTTGAATTTACTTATCGCTGTTTTACCAGAAGCGATAAAAAATTGTAAAACTGTTCATAATTTAGAAGTAGCTGAGCCCCTTAAAAAAATTCCTGTGTCCAATAATACAATTAAAAGAAGAATAGATTGCACTGGCGAGATATATTAATTTAACCTTACTTTGACGTATAAAGCAAAGCAGTAAATTTGCCATTCAGCTCGACGAATCTACTGACAACAGAAATGATGCTAAATTAATGGTTTTTATTAAATATCAATACTATTTAAAGCTTCATGAAGATATGTTGTTTTGTAGAAATCTTTTGGTACTACAAAAGGCGTTGATATTTTTAATATGTAAATTATTCTTTTTTCGAAAATTGAATTAGAATGTAAAAAATGCGTTGGTGTATGCACTGATGGTGAAGCAGCAATTATCGGCAAGATTTCAGGATTTATATCCGAGGTTAAAAAAGGTTGCCCCAATTCGAAACATGTGCATTGTATTATCCATAGGGAAAATTTAGTTTTTAGAAGAATCGGAAGCGAACTATATGAAGTGTTGTTAAATGTTTCAACAATGGCAAATTTTGTAAAATGCAATGCAAAGTTCATCAAGATTATTTCGCATTTTATGTAAAGAAATGGGTTCTGAACATGAAAGTCTGTTATATCATAGAAAACGACTGGATTGTGGACTGGTGGAACACCATTTAGTAATAATTTACAATCTGACCATCTTCTCTGGAAATTACAAGGGGAATTAATTAGCTTGATATCGGATTCAATACTCGCTTTGGAATTTTCTGGAGGCGCCATTTCAGAATTTTGGGAAACGAATATCCCTCATTAACTGACTCAGCATTAAATATTCTGGTTCCGTTTGCAACAACGTACCTCTGTTTCGTAATTTTCAACTTATGTTATTAATTAAGAACAAGCATAGATCATGTCTATCAACTGAATCATTAGAAAATAATCTTGGAATATCAATTTCAAATATAACGCCAGATCTAAATCTGTTATGTAATAATATTCAAACATATCCATCACATTAAATTTAATTTATAAACATTAATGTAATTAATGTTAATTATTATTTAATTTTTTGGTTCGCTTATTTGTTGATTTTTTTTCAATTTTCATAAAATTTACTTCAAATTAATTTTCTTCATTTACTAATAATAGTGTACTTAATTATAGAATAGGTATATATGTATACACAATGCAATTTTATTTTTACTTAAACCAAAATAGGGAGCCCTGGTTAACCGATATGAGTTGCAGGGGAGCCGCGACATCAAAAAGTTTGGGAAGCAGTGTACTATTGAACCATTATAAGAAAAATGTATTCTTCTAAAAGTCGTAATATTACATATTCTAACAGATTTAAATTCAGTGCATTTACTTAATTGAAAATGTTAATTTTCATTTGTTATGAAACTTTATCTAAAGTAAGCGTAGCAGTAACAACATTAAGCAGCGATAATTCTGCCATATTTACGGCATACGGTGTAATAGATTTCTTGGAAGAGAAATTAATTGGTTCTGATATAAACAACGCTTAAATGAAAAATATCATGGAACGTTTAAAGACCCCTGAAAATCTGGAATTATCAGAAATGCCTAGATGCTTACTAGATCCTTCGACAGTTCCAAGAAAGGCTGTTTTAATATTGGCGGAAAATTTTTTTGAACGACTTTATCCAGACAACAATAAGGTTGAAGTCGAAGGTGAATGTTCGGCAAATTCAGAAGACTTAGAAGAAGTGACCAATCCAAACTATTCTTTGCAAACGAAGTACAAAAAGCTATTCAAGAAGAATTAAATCAAAATATTTATATGCAAACAAATCGCTATCCTATTTCTATAAAAAGGAGCTTGCTGAATATAAAAGAACTTCGGAGAGAATAAAAAGATCAAATATTTTGTTTCAAGTACTCTCTACAAAACCTACTCCGAAAGATCATTTTCCCTTAGCGGCAACTTTTGTATAAAACTAAGATCTCGTTTAAATATCAGGCACTACTACCAAAAGTTCTTAAAAACCGAACCCGAAACCGAAACCGCGGTTCTTAATTTTCAAAAACCGAAAACGGCGATTTTGAAAAAGTGCGGATATTCAGAAATCCTAACTCTATCTCGTCTCGTCTTGCATGTATCGTCCGCCCTGTTTAGACTTGTCTGACTTCTTTCCTATCTACTTTGGCTGGTCTTGTCTTATGTGTGTTGCATGCTGTGTTTAGTTTTGTCTAACTAGCCGTGCTAGCCTTGTCTAAATTTTCTAATATTGCATGCCAAATATGTATAGGATTGTATGTCCTGTCTGTTAGTAAGTTACCACACGACAGAAAATAAAATAGACAGAGAAAGCCGAGATAGTTAAAACCAGGCAAACTAGGTTAGACGTGCAATACTGGACAACATAGATGCACACGAGTGCTGATAGATAATTACTAAATAGACTAAACGTGTAACGAGCCTTCACTGAACTAAAAAGGGGTCAAAAAAATAAGATTTTATTGAAAATGATGAAAAATCGTTTTTTCTTTCCATCAGATTGAGCAAAAAATTAACTTTACTATTTAATTTTAAAGATTTTTTAGAAAATTTAACACCGAAAGGGATTTTTCGCGAAAACCCCTTTCGTCTTGCATTGTGAAACGGCAAAATATCATTTTCCAGCGTAGGACAGAATTGGCTTTTCATCAGTGTTAGTCTGCCGCGCACGAATCCCACAAAGCGTCCTGCAGGTACGAAAAACTGAAATCCGCTGTTTGGGCGATTTTAGGAGCATCTTTGGTCGGCGGCTCGATTTTTTTCTTGCTTCCTCTGACCGCGTCCCTGGCACGTCTTTTGACATCTGGCTGACAAGAATGCGACCGCGGGTTCGTCCGACGCAGCTGAAAGAATATTTCGTTTCTACCTTTACATTTGTGGACGCGGTTCGTTTATTAGAAGGGTTATAGGTCTGAAAATAGGTTCGTTCGATGCAGGAGAGTTGCACCCAAAGGCCAGTGAGAGAATCCAATGACTCCGACGTTTTGTTCCCGCTCCATGTCAATTTCCTCGCGAAAAAACTGTAAAAGGCGATTTTTTTCAACACGATTTGCGGGGATTCCTCCTCCGAACTCCTCCGAAACCGCCAATCGGATCACCACAGGACTAGCGCCATTCGATTCGGCATGATGTCTTTTAGTACAATACTAAAATCCTATTGTTTATAATATAAAACAATAATGTGTGACAAGTCTATTCTGTCTACCCTTTCTGGTCTCGTCTTGTCTGCCTTATCTGGTCTGTTTAGGTTTGACAGACTCCCTACTATCTTCTTTGGCTGGTCTCGTATTTTCTGGTTCGTTTAATATTGTCTGACTAACGTAGTTTAGGCAATAAACCGATTTGTGACTTTATTATTTTTTTTTTTTAATTGTGCCAAGCGGAAGCGCAATCTATATTTTCAAAGAATGTTCCAGAGTTTTTTCAATCTTCCCTTTAGAATCACCTTCGAGGTAAAAACCGAAAATAAATAATTGTATATTTATCATATTATTTTCAAGAAAATTATTTTATATCTAAATTATGAATCTTAGCCAGGTAGTATATTGTACTTTTAACAACATTTGAATCCTAGGACTGAAATAATTCCTTACTAATAATTAATTGTATAACATGTCATAAATATGAATATGGGAATAGAAAATACAAGTTCAAGGATTTCTCAAGACTCAAGACCAGACAAGACCATACAAGATTATACAAGATCAGACAAGACCAAACAAAGCAAAACGACACAAAACTAAGCAAGACCAAACATGACCGGCCAACACGAAACAAGACAGGACGAGACGGGACAAAACCCTAAAAGACCGGATAAGACCGTACACGATCTGATATATCCAGATAAGACCAGACAGGATTAGAAAAGTCCGTACAATATCGCACAAGACTCTTTGTGCAGCAACCTTAATGGATGTTCTGTACCTTGACAATAACAGAAAGGCTAGCATGGGCAGACTATATCAGACAAGACTTGACAAACCTTATATCGAGTACCATGACACCGTGTTGTCATTGGATTAATACGAAAATTAATCCGAGGCACAAATGATTGCAGGTGGCGATATCACCGCCTCTTTCAACATTTCTAATGGCGTAAGGCAAGCCTGCGTACAAACACTTCTTCTTTTAAATATTTCCATGACTGCGTTACTCTTCTGCTTGGACTGATTGCTTCTGGACCGTGCTATTAACATCCGATGTTGCTTTGACATTGGATTCTATAACCTTGCACGTGTTAAAGTCCAGAAAAATGTTTGCAATATATGTACCCTCACTGAGCTGCAATATGCAGTTGACCTTGGTATTTTGACCAACACACCAGAAGAAGCCCAACGTATGATGGACACATTCTCAAATGTAGGTATATGGCTCTCTTGGGATGGAGGTAAACACTTCCATAACCTAACTCCTTATTATGAGCATTCATCCAGCAGCAGCATCAGCCCCACGTAGATATGTATCTATAGATGGAATCCCTATCGAGCCTGTTGAACAATTCAACTACCTGTGATGTCTAGTGACAGCGAATTGCTACCTGGATGCCGAAATTAGCCACCGTCTACGGTGTGCTTCGCATGCCTTATTTAAACTCCAGGAGAGAGTCTTTGGCTGTAGTGACTTGACCATACACAAGATAGTCCTAATTTTCAAAGCAGTTGTCTCATCCATCCTTCTATAAGGTAGTGAGTAATGTATTGTGTACAAAAATCACGTTAAGGCACTGGAGAAATACCATATAAAGCAGCTGTGCTGTATCATGGGAGTTAAATGGCATGATATCATCTCCAACAAAGAAATTTGGGAAGAGCCAACTGCGACTCTATAGAGAACAGCTTGGCGCGCATTAACCACGCTGGCTAGGGCATGTGTGCCGGATGTGCGATGATCAGCTCCTAAAATAAATTTTATTTGGTGAGCTATCCCATGGTCAGCGATATCCTGGTGGCCTAAAGATGTGGCCTAAAGAAGAGGTATAAAGATGTCATTCACTCCGTAGTAAAGAAGGCCGGAATTTAGGACATCTCTGTTTCTCTCATTTGGGAATTTCTGTCTCAAGACAGTGGCTCTTGGCGTAACATCTGCCACAATCATTCCGGCATATTCCTTACACGCAACACCACCATAAGATCAGGCGGCATCGAGACATTTGTATGTGCTCAATGCCAACGTACCATCCGATCTCGCATCTGTCTCTGGAGCCACCAACTGGCTCTATATATATATATATATATATATATATATATATATATATATATATATATATACATATATATATATATATATATATATATATATATATATATATATATATATATATATATATACTTTATTCAGTCTACTACTTTTCATTTAATAAACTTCGTGCCTTTCGAATACCAGACCACAGAAGCAACAAGGTAAAAACGAAATAGGTAAAACTATCTCAGTGTCCAAAGAATTGCAGGCTAGCAGAACCTTCTTCACAACATGGGAATCAGTTTCTGATAATAAGCAAACCTTGGATAATTTAGTACCCAGGTTGCCAATGGAAGAAGAAAGACTAATGGAGAAAAACGAAAAACGCAGGAAACTTCATCGTTATCTGCCTTTGTGGTGAAAAATAGAGAGATTAGAAAGTGTGTCAAGTGCGTTAAGTCACGACATTTTCAAAGCGAATGTAAAAGTGATAAAAAGAACATCATACAAGAAAAGTGAAGTGAACATAAATAACAAATCGTTTTACTATGGTAAGTCTTCTTCTTCTTGCAGTCCTTCTCCTACCGGAGGTTGGACACCATCATGACTATTCTTATCCTGTTCACCGCTGCTCTGAACAGTTCCGTGCTGCTACAGCTGAACCACTCGCGCAGGTTCTTCAGCCAGGATACTCTACGCCTACCAATACTCCTGGTTCCTTTAATTTTTCCCTGCATAATAAGTCTTAGAAGACTATATTTGGGGCCTCTCATGACATGGCCTAGATACTCCAGTTTCCTTTTCTTAATGGTCAGCACGACTTCGCATTCCATTTTTACCTTTTCAAGTACCTGTTTGTTGGTGACTTTATCTTTCCAGGATATTCTAAACATTCTGCGATAACACCACATCTCGAACGCTTCCAACCGTTTTAGTTCAGGTTTCTTTAGGGTCCAGGCTTCAACTCCGTATAGCAGGGTAGAGAACACATAACAGCGTAGTATTCTAATTCGTAATTCTATATTAGTGTCTCTGTTACAAATAAACTTTTTCATTTTTATAAACGCTGATCTTGCTATCTCCACCCTTCTTCGTATCTCACCTGCCTGGTCGCTTGTTTTGTCTAGCACGGTTCCAAGATATTTGCCAATAAAAACCTGCCAATAATACCGTATCGTCGGCATATCTGATGTTATTTATTACCTCTCCGTTTATGTTTATACCTATTGGTTCTCCTAACAAAGCTTCTTCAAATATAGCTTCACTGTATATGTTGAATAATAGCGGGGATAGGATGCAGCCTTGTCTAACTCCGCGGCGTATTTCTATTTCGTCTGTCAGTTCATTTTCGATTTTTACAACTGCACTTTGTCCCCAAAATAGGTTGGTAATTATCCTGACGTCTTTCCGGTCTAAATTCTTTCTAAGTATTAGTTGTTGTAATTTGTAATGCTGAACTTTATCGAAAGCCTTTTGGAAATCGATGAAGCACACAAACAGGTCTTGATTTATGTCTAGGCATCTTTGAAAAAGAATATTTTTTCCGAAGAGAGCTTCTCTTGTTCCAAGCCCTTCTCTAAATCCAAATTGGCTCTCATTTATGTCCTCTTCTAGTTTTCGATAAATTCTTTTATGGATGATTTTTAGAAAGATTTTTAGTGCATGGCCCATAAGTGCAATAGTCCTATAATCTGTGCACTCTCTAGCATTTGCTTTTTTAGGGATCAATACAAATGTCGATAAAAGCCATTGTTTCGGTATGATGCCTGTGTCATATATTGTGTTAAACAGGTCTAGGAGACTATCTATTAGGTGTTCATCGAATAATTTTAATATCTCAGCTGGTATTTGATCCGGCCCCGTAGCCTTTCTTGGCTTCATACTGTTGAGGGCATATTCGAGTTCATGTTTCATTATTTTAGGTTCTTCTTCTTCTAATCTTATTGGTACTTGTGTTGGTCTTTCATCATTAAAGAGTTCCCGCATGTAGGTTTCCCATCTCGTTACTTTTTCTTTTACATCTGTCATTATGCGGCCATCCGCGCTCTTGATCACATGGTTAGCTTGGAATGTTTTTCTAGCTCCTGTCATCTCTTTGATTTTTTTGTGCATATGAAAGCTGTCATAGTTTCTTTCGTGCATTTCTATTTCTTCGCATTGTTTAGAGATCCACTCTGATTTTGCCTTTTTTATTTCTGTTTGAATCGTTCTATGTAAGATTTTATACTGTTTTTCATTTTGGTTCTTATGGGTCCGGCGTTCATCCATGAGCTCTATGATTTTCTCAGTCATCCAATATTTCCTTTTTGTTGCTTTCCTAGTTAGGTTTTCTTTCACTACTGCTATCAGAACTGTTTGAGCTCGATTCCATCTTATGTCGACATCTTGATGTAGTTCATTTTCTTTCATTGCTGTTGTTACATTTTGCTTTATCTGGTCAACTACAACTTCGTGTATCTTTTTATCCTTAAGAAGTTGAATATGTTGTTGTTCTGTTTCTTTATGATCTTCTTTAGTTTAACTTGTACCTTTGCTATTACAGGATTGTGATTTGAGTGGATGTCAGCTCCAGGGTAAGTTCTCACCGCTTCTACGGCATTTTTATATCTATTTCTGATGAGCACATAATCTATTTGATTTCGTATGATTTTCTACGTTATATGGGCTGGAGATGTCCAGGTATATAGCCTTCTTTTAGGGAGCTGAAAGAGTGTGTTGGTGATTATAAAATTCTCATCTTGACAGAACTGAATCAGACGGTCACCGCGCTCGTTCCGATCCCCGAGGCCAAATTCACCAGTGCAGCCAATTACCTTTGTTTTTCCTACCTTGGCGTTAAAATCGACCATCACTATGGTCACTTCGCAACGATTTATACTTCTTAGTACTGCATTTAGTTGTGTATAGAATTCTTCAACTTCCTCATCTTCTTTATCTGTAGTTGGTGCGTATATTTGGATCACGTTCATAATTCCAGTATTTGTCTTTAATTGTATCATTACTACTCTATCTGAATAGGGAGTAAAGTTTGTAACTGACCTGTTTAACTTTTTGTTTAGGATTATTCCTACTCCGTACTGATGTTTTGGGCCATTGTTTCCTGAGTAGTATAGCATTCCATTATCTGTATTTATCGAGCCTATTCCTGCCCATCTTACATCGCTTACCCCAAGTAAGTCCACTTCTAGTCTTTCCATCTCAAGTACTATGTTGTCTAATCTCCCTGGCGAGTATAGACTTCTTGCATTCCATGTGCCTACTCTTAACGTGTCTGATCTCAATGACACTCTTTTCTTCACGACCTCATTCAAAACCGCCTCTCCCGGAGATCCGATTGGGAGACTTTTTACTCCGGAATAATTTGCTGTGAATTTCATCGTCATAATGGTGATTCTAGAGATATCCACGAGGATCTTTAATGCAATAGTTTCTCCTTGCTTTTTGCATTCTTATGCCGTTGACCGCTTCAGCAGTTCATCCGCCTTCAGAATTGGTTTCTCAACTCTTGGACAAAAGAGTGCCCTAACATTTTCTAGCTCTTCCACCCATAGCTGTTGGCTAGTTAATGCTTGCTACTTATCCCGGTAGCACTTCGGTCCGCCGTTCTGGGGCTGTTGTGAGAATACATTTCCTTTATTCTCGTTGGAATGGTTATACCGCAATGACTCGGTCGCCAGAGCCTCGTTCGTTATCTAGCAGTGGGCACCACGTGCAGGAGAGGTTGACATTTGGGTCGGACTTACTTGGTGAATATTGCCGTCACCCCTTACCCACCATGGTAAGTCAGTACATTATAAATCACAGTATTGTTTCAGGAAAAAATAGCAAAACTAGTAACCGTAAGAAAAGTAATGCATTTGTAGTGACAATATGGTCTGTATCAATAATATAAGTAGTTGGTGGACTTTGGTGCAGATGAGCACATGTGCTGCAATCGCACATTGTTTACACATTTGACTGCAGACGTTTCACAAAAATCGGTCAAGGTCGGTAATGGCATAGCAATAAATATGTTAGGATTTGTACAGATGGTGGTACAGGTGCAGAATGGAAAAGAATGGGTTGAAACTGCCATAAATTATGTGTTGTTGGATCCTGATCTGAAAGTTTCTCTGTTCTCAGTCAATCGTGTTGCTAAAAAAAGATTATGTCAACTGTTGCAAATTGATGTTGCAAAGAATGGGGATGTTTCTGCGGTTGCAAATTGAGTTGGAAGTAGTTATTGTATTGATTTACGATTTAAACGTTGCTAAATCAGAGCTGAATGACTTAAATGCAGAAAGCTCATCGAAACTTATTGTGATTATATGAGAAAAGTGTTGCAGAAAAACCACATCGATGCCAAACAAACTTCTGTTCTTAAGTGTGGAAGTTGTTTACTTGCAAAAATTCTAAACTACCGTTTGCAAAAAGTGAACACTAGCACAAAAGCATGTGATTTATTACACGCTGATACGTGTGGCCCGATGGAAGAAGTGTCGACAAGTGGGTCGAAATATTTTGTGTTACTGAAAGATGACTATTCAAACTTCGGATTTGTTTACTTTGTCAAAACAAAATACGATTCAAAAGTTGCATTGAAGATTTCCTCAACAAGGCTGAGAATATTACTGAAAATAGGGTTAAGATTTTCAGAAGTGACTAAAGGAGTTTGTAAACAGAGAGGTAAAGGATATGTTCCCAAGGCCCCGCGCCTTAACTCTTGAAATGACCGTACCATTCACACCGAAAAAGCTACAATATTACAATTGTTATCAAAATGGCAATTTATTGCCGTACAAGGAATTATAAAGCGAAAATTATATATTATATACAAAAAAGATTCTTATCGAGATGATGAATATATCGTGTATTAATAAAATAAAAATGTTTGCATACGTAATGAATTAAAAAAAAAAAAATGTAACGTGATCATTAGTTGTAATAGATGTAAAGCATTTTTAAGGGTGTTAACCTTTCGTTACTGTAATTAAAATATTTTATAATGCATATTAAAAAAAAACTAATTATTTTTTACCTATTAGATAACATGCTTTGGTATTGAAAAATTAATAATAAATTCACGCAAGCTAAATATGTAAAACATTTATTTTTAAATTATTATATCAGACATTAGCATCGCCCAAACATTTTCTAATGCGTCTGTGATAAATAGCTATATGTTTCAAAGATTAGTGGATTGCGATAATGAATCATAGTAATCATAATTTACTTTCTTTTATGATGCCGAACGAGAGGCAAAAAATGATTACAAGATTTTAATTGTTGATTGTCGCAAATTAAGTCGCAATTTTTACAGCAGAAATTATAATACTAGATTCAATCTAAACGACCGATTTACATTCTATTACGTATAATATTATTTAATGGTACTATTTACTAACGACATAAAACTAAATTATATCCCTTAATGTAATATTATTCGAATAGACTTGAGAAGAAACTAGAATATCAAATAATTCAAGACTCAAGCAAGACTAGAAAAAGTAGATGAACTATGCCGAGACTCGATAAGTGCAAGTAATAGCTAATAGGAGCAGATAAAACTAAACAACTGCCAGTCAAGGCTAGACAAGACCATGCTAGAAGAGACAAAATCAGAAAAGTTTAGATAATGCTAGACAAAACCAGACAAGACCGTACAAGACCAGATATGACTGGACAAGGCTAGACAGGACCAGATAAGACCAGACGAGACCAGACGAGACCTGACAAGAACAAATGAAATTAGACGAGACTAGACAAAGCCAAACAAGGCCATATAGATAAGGCTATATAGATAAGACCAGACAAGACCAGAGAAGACCAGATAAGACCAGGCAAGATCAGAGATAATCAGAAAAGACCAGACAAGACATGAAAAGATCAGACAAGATCAGACAAGACCAAATAAAACCAGATAAGATCAGACAAGGCAAGACGCGATCATCACACAAGTCTAGACAAAACCATAAATGACCAAACAGGACCAGACAAATACCAGACAAGACTACACAAGGCCAGGCAAGAGCAGACAAGACCAGAGAAAACCAGACGAGTCCCAACAAGGTAAAACAAGGCGACACAAAACCTGAGAAGACCAGACAAACCAGATAAAATCACACAAGATAACACGAGAGCAGACGAGACCATACAATACCAGACAAAATCAGGCAAAAACAGACAAGACGAGCTAGAAACGACCAGGCAAAGCAGACAATACCACATAAGTCCGCACAAGACCAGATAGGACCAGATAATACCAAACAAGACCAGACAAGAACAGATGAAACTAAACGAGACAAAAGAAGACCAGAGAAGGCCAGGCAAGGGCGGCCAAGATCTGGCAAAACTTGACAAGACCGGATAAAATCGGCCAAGACTAGACAAGACCAGACAAGACCAAACAAGACCAGATGGGAGAAGACTAGAACAGATAAGGCTCAACAAGACCAGATGGGACAAGACTAGAACAGATAAGGCTCGACAAGACCAGACAAGACCGTACAAGACCAGATATGACTGGACAAGGCTAGACAGGACCAGATAAGACCAGACGAGACCAGACGAGACCTGACAAGAACAAATGAAATTAGACGAGACTAGACAAAGCCAAACAAGGCCAGTCAGGACCAGACATGACCGGACAAGACCGGACAAGAGCAGACAAAAGCAGACAAAACGAGACAAGATCAGGCAAGAGCAGACACGACTAAAGAAGACCAGGCAAGAATAAATAAGGCCAGTCAAGAGCAGACAAGACCAGAAAAGACACGACCAGACCAGACCAGACATGACGATACAAGACCAAGCAAGAGCAAACAAGACCATACAAGGACAAACAAAACCAGACAAGACCAGACAAGACCAGACATGACGATACAAGACCAAGCAAGAGCAAACAAGACCATACAAGGACAAACAAAACCAGACAAGACCACACAAGACCAGACATGACGATACAAGACCAAGCAAGAGCAAACAAGACCATACAAGGACAAACAAAACCAGACAAGGCCAGACAAGACCAGACATGACGATACAAGACCAAGCAAGATCAAACAAGACCATTCAAGGACAGACAAAACTAGACAAGACCAGACAAGAGCAGACTAGACCAGAGAACACCAGACCAGACTAAACAACACAAAACAATACCATACAGGGCTGGGTAAGACTTGCAAGATAATACCAGAAAATTCTACAACAAACCAGCAATTAAACTTACATCGTTGGATCTTACCTAAGTTGGATTTTTTGTCAAATTGGAGCGATACCTGGATTAGATTATATTTTTATATTTTTGCATGGAATGTGATTTTTCAATTTAATTTTTTTTCTTTAACCTGCAGAAAATGCATAATTTCAGACATAATTTCTAGTCCATTAACCGTTGCTACAAGCTTAATTATTTAAAGGTATAGATCTTGATTGTCTGAAACAGAATGTCTTAGATATTTGGTTAAAAAGAATATTTACCATAGCTATATTTTGTCGAATATAAGATGCGCTCCTTTAATTTTTTTGAAGAAAATTTAATCACTTGGTTTGAAAGAATTCTGTAAATCCTTTCTGTAAATCCGAAGCTTCGTAACTGCCAAATATATTAAAAGTGAGGTTTAATAAACCGTAGTGAATTGAAGAAAAAAATATTAAAAATTGTAAAGATTGCTACAAAAATAAATGAGACATATATTAAGGAACATACTGTATGACCATGTTATAGATCATGGGTCGGCAACGCGCGACCCGCAGGCCGCATGCGGCCCATTGCTAGTTTTTGTGCTGCAACAATTTGCTCTGCTTATGCAACTATGCATACTCCTCTGCATTCGCAATGCGCTTGCGCTGTTGTTTATAAATATGTATTCCGTATATTGCGTGGTGCCAGTGTACATTCACGTTCACTTTGACAATTTCTCTGTAAAAGGCAGGTGATTTTTGCGACTTCATTATTCTATATAGGCAAATTTTTAATGAGTAATTCGTGTTGGTGTAAAAAAATTGTGTAAAAACAAAGTGTATTGGTTATTTATATTTTGAAAAGAATTTCTAAATTTGAGATTTAATTTATTTGACATTTTATAAGCAACCTACTAAAAAAATAAAAGAAATTAATAAAATAAATAAAAAAAATAATAGTAATATAATATGTACCAATACATGATGTAATACATCTTTGGTAAACAATGACACGGAGCCTAGCACCTGGGAAGAGTGGCGTGGACAGGACTCCTTAGCCGTAGTGACGGTGGCCTGTCTAGGGGTGACAACCACGAATAATAAGCCTCCCAAGCTAACAACTTGGGTAGTATCTTGGACAGTGGCTCGCCATTGGCCCACGAAGAACATTCTTCAACTGAGCATGAAGGAAAATATCGCTAAATGCACCACCCCGGGTGGTAACCAATCCACCGTCCCCTATGGTGAAGTTAGCGGACCAAAATGCTTCAAGGATGAGTCGGATCATCCTGAAATCACCGGACTAAACTAAACTAAGACTAAGATGGCAAAGCTTCTTCGCAACAATTAATGTCAACTCACTGCTAAAAGTGGGTAAACTGAAACATTTGACTGATTCACTAACACGACACAACATAATACTGACACCAGTACAGGAAACCAGATTTACGGACGAACATGCCTTCGAGTCCCAAGGCTACAGAATCCTCAAAGGAAAGGTGGGTCAGCAGGTAATGAAGAACGTTTCCCACTTAGATACAGGATTTATAATCATTCAAAGGATTCTGGATTCAGTCACCGACTTTACCTCTCCGAGCAGTCTTGTATCCATCCTCTATCTTTCAAATGCGCAAACAAGGGCTACAGTATAGTAAATGTACATGCCCCAATCAAGCAGGACAACAGACGCAATCCAGACAGAACTGATAAATTCTGGGAAGACTTAGAAGATCTATAAACTACCAGAGAGGCACACCGTTACATTGCTTGGTGATTTCAATGCTCAATTGGGAAGAGAGAAAAAAAAAAACATAGTGGGCAATTATCCGGCGCATAAGGGAAGCAACCTCAACGGAGAACGATTGGTGGATCTGTACAGGACTTTCGGGTTGCTTAGGAAGTCTACAGCCTTCAAACACTTGCCAAGGAAGCACAAGACTTGGATTTTACTCAATACCTCACCTTGGTGAATTCCAGATAGATCATGTGGCCATTTCACGAAAATCTCTAAAGGAAATACAAAACGTGAAGTTACTAAGAAGCGCCAGTCAGAAGTCAGACCTCAGACTACCTCTCAAAGATCAAAATAAGACTCCAGCCTAGAAGTACTAGATTTCACAGAACCTCCAAAATGGTAAGATTTTACGCAGAGCGACTGAAGAACTAGAAGTTGGTCAGAGACTAGACAATACAGATTTAAACAGCTGGGACCAACTGAAGAAGACTCTTGTTAAGGCGGTTAATGAAATCCCCCCTTTTGACAGAAGAAAGAAGCATCCGTGATGGACTGAAGACTGCGACAATACAATAGCCCAAAGACAGACAGCCTGGATCGTGGTATTCTAAAAAGACCAAGGAAAATTGGCATAAATTTTTGGAACAAAGAAAGGTTACAGCCAAGATAATTCAAGGAACCAAACGGACACATAACCAACTAACCCAAATCGAATACAGCTTTGCTAAGAATCACTCCAGAGATTTCTTTGGGAACTTTGAGCAGACACTCAAAAAAGACGCTCCATCCAGCCCAAACTTCAGAGACTCACAAGGTAAACTGGCTTATAACGACAAGGACAACTGCCACCTTTTGGTTCAGTACTTTAAAAACCTACTCAACTGTGACCCACCCAGCGAAGACTACGACTAACCAAAACAAACACGGACTCGCTGCCCCCTTCATTGGAGGAAGTTTACCAGACAATTCAACTTATTGAGAACAATCCTTGAGAACATTCAGGACATCTGGGAAGCAGAGAAATTACCACCCGATTGGAAATCTGGTCTGAAACATCCGCTTCACAAAAGGGAGATTTTACTTATCTAAACAATTGTCGCTTCTCTCGTCCCGGAAACATACAAAATTCTCTCGAAGGCGTTACAAACAAGGGCAGAAAATCAGCTAGATAGTCAACTGCGAGAATATTAGGGGAGCTTCAGGAAGACCCGATCCTCTGTTGAACCGATCCTCAACCTAAAACTGTACTTGCATGCTGCAAGATCAGAAACCGGAAGGTGGTCGTCACCGTTGTTGATTTTAGCAAGGCCTGCCCTTCCATTGATAGAGAAACGCTTAACAAAGTACTCCAGGAACTAGCGCTATACAACAAAACCCGCAGAATCATTCTAGAAACTTTAACCAACACCCATTCCAAGGTTAAATTTAAAGGCGAGATTTAAGAAAGCTTCGAAATAAAAGTTGGAGTGAGACAAGGAGATGGACTATCCCCACTTCTCTTCAACTGTGTCGTTGAAAAGGTTATGAGGGAATGGCGCAAGGATCTGATAAATTTTGGTGCTCAGAATGGTATCTACCTGGGACGAAAGAACGCTGGACTGGTTTTAGATTGCCTGGCCTTTGCCGATGACATGGTAATGTTTGCTGTTTCTCTTGAGATGGAAAAATGCAACTAAATTGCCACAGAAAACAGGCTGCCAAAGTGGGTTGTCAAGTGTCTCTGGAGTAAACAGAATTCTTCACCAAAATCAGAGAAGAACAGAGAGATGCTACTAGAGCAGGGAAACATCAAGAGGACTGAGAAATTCAAGTATCTCGGCGGGTGGATTGAACCCAACTCAGAAAGAGCATCATTATCCAAGGGAGTTAACAAGTTAGAACTAGCCTATCGACTGACTAAGAACACTTACAACAAGAAATTCCTGTCACGTAACCTGTCACTTAAGCACTACACATCAGACTTACTACCAGAAGCCCTGTATGCCATGGAGTGTCTTTCCTTGAACCGAAGAGGTCTGGTAGAGAAATTGGAAATCAGAGAGAGGAGTATCCTCAGAAGGATCCTAGGCCCGGTAAAGGAAGATGGCGAAATCCGAAGGCCGCATAACTCTGAGATCTACGAACATATTGAAATGCTCTCTGACTGCGCAAAAACAAGAAGGTTCATACCACTTATTGTTAGTTTAAAGAAACCGAGAAGGATATTTTAAAACTGGGAATAACAGATTTCCAAAACAGACAGTCTGTGAGAAATATCCTGAAGTACCTCTGTGGATTTCAGGAAAAACCCCGAAAGAAAGGTACCTCTATACAGAAGGGAGAAAATAGTTACACCGGCAGAAGATGCGATAATGCTGGGCAAAGATCAAAGCCCAACAGTTGAACCACCGTGGTGCAAATTAGGCCTATTCGAAAGAAGAAGAAGAAAAAATAAATTATTTTTTGTATATTTAGACTTTTATTTTCTTTTATAAAAAATGTCACTCCATTTTTGTTCTCCGATGTTATTACGGCATGTATATAAAACTGTTTCTATTCTTTTCTTTTTTTTTAATTGATTCCGAATAATATTTATATTTGATTAGAAAAAACTATTTAAGCTTCTTCTATTACATTCGAAAACATCTGACTGTGCCTCCCGCTTAAAATTTGTTATTTTAAAAATGGCACGCCGCACACTGGACCGGATTACAAATTTACGGCGACAAAAATTAAAAGCAGTTGATTTAAATTTGTTTGCCTCAAATATTATTTTATGTTGACATTCTGATGATCGTAATATAAAATGAGTCTATATTAGATGTATACTCCCTCCTTTATTAATTAAAAATGTACAATGTGTCACAAGTTCACGATTGGTCTCCGTTAAAATCAATGTCATCATCACTATCTGCACCTTCTTCATCATCACTAACTATATCATCAGTAGTTTCTCGTGAACATTCTTCATTGTGATAGTTGGGCATTCTAGGCTCTCCTAATACTACCCCTTTCCATTTATATTTTTTCCTTTGGGTTTTGTCCTATAAATAGTGATTAGAGTAGCTGATGATATAAGTAACCAGTTCAAAATGTCCGTAATCGTATTAATTCTTGACATTTTCCTGGAGTGGTATTGTCTAATCTGTTTATAAGTCGTATGAATCGCCTCTATAACATCTTCTGAGAGGAGGCCTACAGGCAATGGAAGTGATTTTATTATGTCAACCCCATGCATTAATAATTTATGGACACTCGCACAAATTCTATAACATCCATAAATTATATTTAGCATAAAAATTATTATTACCACAGTTTTGCTTTGCCATTGTGCACTTTTTGCACTTTCTAGACCCCACTTGTAACTGATTTAAAGACAGTTTCTTGTTTGGTTCATGTTTTGTTCATGTTTCATCCTACTGTACCTGTGCAAGTCTTTGCACAGTATGATCTAAAAGATCCTGTAACAGCACAACAGCTTCTTTTTCAGATACACTGACATGTAATGGGTAATATTATTATTTTTTGCTTCCGACACCACGTGATATGAGGGTCCCTTATCCTCAATTAATAGCACGGTATGCCTTACTCTCATAGAAGGCGATAAATATTGAGCCGTTTTCATTCTACTCAACCTTTTAGGAGTTCCACTTAACGCAAGTCCCAGCACCTCCGCCGGACTTCTTTAAAAAAAGGTGCGATTTTAAGTAATGTTAACTTTTAGGTGGAGCGATGTGGAAGAGATGATTGCTTTGCCAGAATTGTCAATATTTGTTTTGGCCTACAAACTATTTAATTTATCAGAACTATGCGGAACTTTAAAAAAATCATTGTATTCAGTATATAACAAGATTTTTAAAATTTATATTAGTTGTTAACAAAACTTCTTTTATATCGCGATTGACTAAAACTATCTACAATTTTGATATTATTACATGTAAATTCATACTTGACGCTATATTCTCTCTATTTCAAAAGTTCACAATTTTTGAGCGCAAACACAAAATAGGCGTAGTTACTTCGTGAAATATCGAGCGAATTAATTCCTTCTTGGTACCGAACGACAAGAGAGATGTTTGACACGTTCCCACAACCAATGGCATTGGTTTCTCGTAATAATTGCTTTATATTATTGTGAATGGGTTATCATACAATACTATTTAAGTGGTTTTGATTAATTGTGAGATATTGTAAAATTCTATTTTTGTCGCCGTAAATTTGAAATCCGGCCCAGTGTGCTCCGTCGGAGAAAGGTTTTAGACTAACCGACCCCTGTTATAGACTAACAAAATATTATAAGAAAATGAAGGAAAATGAGTTTATTTTCTAGAATAAATAAAATAATTTTAGTTTACTTATTCAGTATTCTTCATATTGATAAAAAATTAAAATGAAAATAAGTGAAAACATGCAAGGAGATTTATAAAAATGTGATAAAAAGCCATAAATTGTGAGTGTTTGAAAACATTGAAATGATATTTTGGTTTGGAAATTCTACACTAGAAATAAAACCTTCTCTGCTCTTCCAGTTAGTCCTTCCTGAATCATTTGATGTTAAATATAAATATTTAAAGTAGGGCCAAATGAAAGATACAAAGATATTATCTAGTAAATGTGAGCTAGCTGTACACTCTTGACCACTCTTGTCTTGTCTTGTCTGGTCTTGTTTCGCCTTGTATGGTCTTGTCTGGTCTTGTCTGGTCTAGTCTACTCTTATCTGGGCTTGTCTAGGCTTGTCTGGTCTTGTCTCGTCTTGTTTGGTCTTGTCTACTCTTGTCTATTTTCGGCGAAGTCTGGTCAAGCTTTGTCAAGTCTAGTCCAGTGTTCTCCAGACTAGTCCATTCTTGTTCAGTCTTCTCCAGTCTTGTCCTGTTTTGTCCAGTCTTGTCCACTCCTGACCAGTCTTGTCTAATCTTTTATATTCTTCTTTACACTTGTCTGCACTTGTATAGCCTTTTCTTGTCTTGTCTGATTGTAGAAACGTTTCGTCTGTCAGTTTATTGAAAACATGTTAGTCCCCTATTCTCTTGGTTAGCATACTTACTAAAATATGTTTTGTTATTATGTTATCAGAGTGGAAACAAAAAACATGTGGATGAATCTATTTTAATTCAATCCATTTCAGGTTATGAAAATTGAAACAAGAATCATAATAAACAACAAATATGGAATTGCAGGTTTTATGTAGTAATAAAACTCTTTTAAATTTGTTATTTGCATTTACTTGCAAGTTATCAAATGAATCATTACTATTTATAGCAAATTAGTTTTGTAAATCTTACCTTGATCAAGAAGAAATCGTAGCACTTTACAAAACTACAGCCCACACACTACTGACCTAATTTTCTCTCCGTCCACAAAAAAATTAAATGCATTTTATGCCACGCGACTTTTTATCA
Source organism: Phosphuga atrata (assembly GCA_944588485.1). Classification (NCBI taxonomy): domain Eukaryota; kingdom Metazoa; phylum Arthropoda; class Insecta; order Coleoptera; family Silphidae; genus Phosphuga; species Phosphuga atrata. Next base: position 6,742,706 of record OX155896.1, on the reverse strand, counting down.
CCCCGACGCGACGTTCGGATTCTGAGAACAAAAAATGTTTTTTTGCCGTGTAGACTCAAAAACAACAAAAACTACACTAAAGAACGCTGTTTATTGATCAACGTTTATTGCACCACATCGTTGCATTTCTTTTATATGTATTGTTAATACGATATTTACAAACAAACATTTACTTATAAATATAAATGTTTTTAATTTTACTTATTAATGCAATAGTTTTTGTGTCTACATAAACAATAAACGTAATTGTTTGTTTTAATACTCTAGCTTGATGAAGATTAGCCACTTGAATATTAAGAACGCGACCTATTGGCTAATTAATCGAGATGATTTTATAGCGATTTCTGTATACAATCTAGGTCAAAAGTACCCGACTAATGATTATCGAGAAGTTTTATTTCGCAAATTCCACCTGATTTTTCATTGGAGTCTATAAATACTTGGTTTGGTTTGGATAGTTATGAATAATTTCAGTGATTTAATTCAAGTGCTCAAGAACATCCCTAGATTTCACTGCTGTGTTTCAACCAAGGCAATTGCCAATATCTTTACAAATTTCTGTTAAATTTAAGGTTTATTTACTTATATGAACAAACAAAAAAAACTAATGTTACGGAATTATAATAAAATACCGTATTTATAGAAAATAAAAAACAATTTATAAAAAAATTAGACAGTGAAGGTTAGACCGACAAAAATAGACAGACAATACTAGAAGAAAGGAACTATACAGACAAGACTAGACAGACAAGACTGGACAAAACCGTACAAGACTGCACAAGACTGGACAAGACTAAACAATAATATATAACAAACACTATATATATATATATATATATATATATATATATATATATATATATATATTTATATATATATATATATATATATATATATATATATATATATATATATATATATATATTTATATATATATATATATATATATATATATATATATATATATATATATATATATAGACATGAATAGCATCGCAACCGGACTATCTGATTCTGAGGAGTCCGGCCTGCCACGAGAACAGAGGGAGTCGGAGGCCTCCGGCAAACTTTCCATCAAGACAAAGACGTACATAGGGACGCTATACATTAACACATTACTTAGAGCAGGGAAATTGCTAGAATTAGGAAAGATGCTAGAACAGAAGGAACAGAAAATTCAGATACTGGGAATCCAAGAGACACGCATGAAAGACGACGACACGATAGACTTCGGCAGTTACAGACTCTTCAAGAGCAAAACTGAAAAGCTCCTGGGAATGGCGTTCGCTGTCAACAAGAGTATACTCGACTGAGTAACAAAAGTCAAACCAAACAACAGACTGTTGACGTTGAGGCTAAAATGTGCAAACAAGTATTATAAAACAGTTAACGTCCACGCACCAGTAAACCAGGACAACAAATGGGACAAGGAAGGAATCGAACTGTATTGGAATACACTTGAGAAAACTATGAGGAAAATACCGAAAGGAGATGTAAAAATTGTGCTAGGTGACTTCAATGTACAATTGGGCAAATTCAGAATGGGGCAATACCCAAGACACAGATTCACTAACAAAAAAGGCCAGAGACTAGTCGAGTTATGCTGTCAACACGACATGACTACTTAATGTCAACACATTTCAACAAAGACATCAAGAAAATAAAGACATGGCGATCACATGTTACATCTTAAGGAGAGGTCCAGATTGATCATGTAGCAATTAAACACAAAAACAAGAGTGAAATCATGAACTTTCAAATCAGAAGAGGGGCAAACATAAACTTCGACCACTACCTCACAAGAATCAAAATCAAACTGACACCAAGGAAAATGAAGAAAAAGACTTCACGGATACCGAAGTTTGATATGACAAAACTAAAAACATCTGGGATAAAAGAGGAATGGGAAGAGGAGAGCGCTCCGACCTGGGAAGAATTTAAAGAAAAGATAACCAGGAAAGCTAAAGAGAAAATTGCTCTAACCAAAACAAAGAAACACCCATCGTGGAATGGCGTATGCGAAATGGAATTAGATAACCGAAAAACAACATATAACAATTGAAACAGCGAAAAAACTGAAAGCAAATTAATATTATACTTGGAGACCAGGAAGCAAGCGACAAAACACATCAGAAAAGTCAAAAGTGATTACTTAAGGGATCAATTAACAGGGGTAGCAGAAGACTTCCGAAAGCACAATATAAGAGACTTCTACAAGACGTTCAAATGCAGAATTGCAGGGTACCAACCACAGATCCTTTGTTTCATAAAAGAGAATGGAGAACTGGCACTAAACAACAAAGAGAGCTGCGAAATACTAGTCAAGCACTTTGAAGAACTGCTGAATTATCCTGAATCCGCAGAGCGATTCCCAAAAATGGAACAGATCATAAGAAACGATAATTCAATAGTTCCAGATGTATCGGAGATTAGGAGACAAATCGTGAAAATGAAAAAAGGGCAAAGCTGCAGGAGAAGATGTTCGGACCGAAAACAACCAGTGAAATTACGAAGCTTATACAAGACATTTGGGAAGCCGACAACACTGCCTGACGACTGGAAGTGTGCAGTCATACACCCTCTTCATAAGAAGGGAGATAAAGTCAATGTAGATAACTACAGAGAAATATCACTGTTATCGTGCGCATACAAAATTCTATCACAGTACCTACTAGATAGAGTATAGTCCCAACTATAACACATAATAGGAGAATATCAAGCAGGTATTAGACCGAGAAGATCTTGTGATGAACATATACTCAATCTGAAAACCGTGTTCACTTTCGTAGATTTCAAAAAAGCTTACGACTGTATAGACAGAACATCATTAATCTAAGAACTAGAAGAGAGAGTACTTGACGTCGAGAAGAGAGAAGACGAAAAACCTCATCAAACAGACATTAACATACACTAAATCAAAAATTAAATTCATGGGAGAACTGTCAAATCCATTCGCAATTAGAACGGAAGTAAGACAGGGTGATGGTCTATCATCTATGCTGTTCAACATAGTTCTAGACAAAATGGTCAGCGAATGGGAAAAGGAATTAGGGGCACAGGCATTTCTCAAACCCATCAGGTTAGGAAGAAAGAATAAGGAAATAGATTTCGCTCTAGCATTCGCTGATGATCTATCTATACTTACCGAGAATACAGAGACAGCTGCGAAACAGACCGAGGTTCTGAAAGAGATGGCTGGAAAGGTCGAACTACAGATTTCCTCCGAGAAAACGAAATATTTGTCAAACCAGAAAGATGCACCGGATGATTACAACAAAGTATGGAAGTATCAAGAGGGTTCAAGTACAAGTACCTCGGAGAGATGATTCAGGTCAATGGAATAAAGACGTCAGCCTACGAGCAGAGGAAACGAAAGATGACCAGAGCGTTCTGGAAGACTGGGGACATCTACAATAAGTCATGCTTATCACGTAACACCAAAGTGAGACATTATAACACAGTTATCAAACCAAAAACCCTTTACGCATCTGAAAGATTAGTCATGAATAGTAAAGGTAACCTAGAAAACTTGAAGAAAATAGAAAGAAAAATTGTCAAAAAGATTATAGGTAACAAAAAGAGTGTAGAAGGATACCGGTTGCGCAGTAGGCAGGAGACCGAACAGATATCCAACATAGTGCACGACATGAGGAACGTCGACTGAATTTTTGCGGACATATCAAGAGAATGGACACGCTACTGACAAAAAAATCTTGGAGTACACCGAAAGCATAAAGAATCGCCGTGGATCGCCGTAGTTACAGAAGACTTGAAAGACGCTGGAATAACAGTCCCAGACATACAAAACAGACGCATATTTAGACAAAAAGTATATGAATGGAAAGTCAGTCGATAGGTAAAGAAATTGAAGACTGGAACAACTTGGTCTCAAGAAAGCAAGAATAATAAGAATAAGAAGGAAGAATAAAATGTAACGCAAACTATAGGAGAAAATAGTTTTTGTTATATAAATTATATAAATGTATGTGTGGGTGTGTGCGCGTATGTGTATGTGTATGTGTGTTCAAAGGAACCGAGTATGAATGAGAGGACAGTATAGCTGCAATTACGAGTAGAATAATCAAAGTCTACGTCCGGTAATAGTAGGAGGAAAACCGACAATTATTCTCCTGCTAAGACTCCTTGGGCTCATTTTTTATAATGAAAGAGTCGCTATTAATTTTTTATTCCAGAGAAGGCATAATTAAAAAAGTACAAGATGCGAAACCCCTTTTTTACTTTATATTTACTCTCTTTATTTTTTATTTGTGTGTACATATAAAGCAAAATATTTGTTCTGTATATTTGAAAGTTGATCTGTCTGACGGGAATATTAATTTTAATTAAATGTACTCCACTGGGCGAAAGCATTAAATATAATTACCAAATCGTTATGCCTGCTCGTAATTAAACAACTTCTATTGAAACGCGTCTTTGTTCACATTTTGATAATACTATTGACAGTATGTTTAAATACATGTAATACGTTGCTAATTATTCAATCAATATTTCCTACTTGATTCATTGATAACATATTAACTTTTACAACATAAATTTCCTACCATGTAATGCCTTTTAAATTATTTTCTACTTTAGAATAATCTTAGTACATTGCTAAATATAAGCAATATATTCTAGAGGTCCTAATATAGTCTTGCCTGTGATACAATGGTACATTTGTTTGCCTTACAAAATATCCAGAATAAATTGATCCATTCCTTTTTGCCCCATTTTAAATAACTCTGATGTGAAGAGTTGGTTAAACTATAATCTATACATTTTTTTATTTCTTATCTACTTAGTAAATATTAGACAAGAGATTAGACGAGATGGTCCATCTCACAATTTATCTCATCATCATTTAAAAAAAAAACAGTCAATTTATTAAACGAATATAATAAACGGTATAAACAATACAGTAATCCTATTAATGAGCATTGATAGTAAGTAGTAATAAGAGAAAATCGTCATTTTATATTCTTTATTGGTTAATTTTATTACTAGTATTACTCGTCTACATTCCCAAGACATCTAGTTTAGAACACATTCACAAACTCTTAATTATTTGGAAAACCTTCAATCCATTTTCTTAATAGCTTACACACTTAAAACTTTAATTTTCCAACTTACTATACCGTATTATCAAATTCAATTATCCCCTATCTTCGCGCTAATTAACGACTAAGAAGAAACTCTAAAAGCGTTTTCACCTAAATGAATTTAATTACTTCAAAAACACTCAAACATTTACAAATATAGTGTGTAGTTAATATTATTATCACTAGCCATTTTGAATCTATTAAATATATATTTGTTTATAATATCTTATTTGTTAAGTTTGATAATTATTTTATCTTTTGTTAATTTAATTCAATAGAAGTAACAGTCTGTGTAATATATTATTTGCTTTTTAAATTAACTCAAAATTAAGAAATCGGTGTATATTGAATAAGTAAAGTTTATAAGGCAGGCAGGCCACATAACATCTTTGGTCTTGGTGAGTAGCGCCACCACCTTACCGAACTGAAATTGCAAATCGGACCGGTAGCTCTTGGCGCACCTGGAAGGTTAAGCCATCTAGACCCCAGTACCGGCCGGGGTTCCTTTTGGCTAACAACCAATTGGAACTAATGGAACGTGGAACACGACCGGTCCCAGTCGGATGGGGACCAAGGTGAAGGTGGTGGGGTATCGGAAAGATTTTTGCCCGTTGACGACTCTGGCAATGCCCATGGACGCTTTGAGTGGACCAATACTTTAAGGAATGACCTGCTCGACTGTGCCGCGGCGAAGGGGTAACATGGCAAGGATGCATGCTCTGTAGGGGTGAGAAACACCCGGGGCATCAATTTTTCGCGCCACAAAAACTACGCTAAACTACTATGTGGCCTATCTTCTTCGCATTCAATGAGGAGGATAAGGAGGAGGAAAAGCGGACAAAATATCAAGACCTGCTCTGTGAGCTTCGGAGGCTGTACTCAGGTGCTCAGTTACTCAGTAAAGCTCGTCGTTTTGGTAATTGGGTGCATGGGAGGCATCAACGACTCGCTCGTCTCCAATCTGAAAATCATGTCTGCCTGCCGTAAAGCGGCAGAGGCCCTTGCGGCTGAAATGCAGAAAGCGGTTATCTTGAGATCGTTGCGTCTGCTTAGGGCACATGATTTTCGGGATTCATAGCTACTGACCTTATGGCATTGAGGAGTGGCTATGATGTACGAACAGGACCTGACCGGCAAGGAACCTCATGCAGTTCGGAACCATGGGGAGTTCCTTCTGGTAAAAACAAATATATAGTTATTGTCACCAAAAGGAACAAATTGCTATCAACCATAAGGTCTTTCTGCCAGGGAATACAATAATTTAAGTAAACACTATTTGAACAAAAAAAATGAGGTGATGTGGGATGATTAGTCGCCGTATTCGTCATGGGCGTCATATAATGTTTCGTAATTGCGTCATATAAGATGTCTGTGAGTACGGTGCCTTAGGTTGCGCTTGATGCAGAGTGAGTCAATGATTGTCCGAAGTATGCCTCTGTCTAATTTGGTAGTAGTTATCCGTGTCTGTTTAAGATATTTGGAATTTGGGTCAGGGAGTATGGGAGATCATTGGGTGGGTTGTGGAGGATATTGTTAGAATGTTTTAATTTCGTTATTACGCGCACGATGTTGTTTCGGCTACTCTGAGTATATCGTTTGTCCTTTTGTGTGCATTACACATCATTATGTCCGTAGTCAAGTATAGGCCTGCATATTGGTTTGTAAATTTTTGTAGCAGTTTTTATAGAGATTCCGTTAATGCACTAAGACAAAAAACAGAAATATCTGCTTCTTTGAATTTTTTTCCGTCAAGTAGCCACAGTTTTAAATGTAAGTCCACAGTCGTTCATCAATGTTAGTCATATATTTAATGTGTGGTGCCGGTGTTATGTCCATGGTGCCTAGGTGAAGGTGAGGAGATTTATGGGGTATTCTATGGTTAGGTATACGGAATTAGCATTTGTAGGGGTAAGCTAAAAATCTTCATCGGTTAAACCACAGGAGGGTTTTGTCTGTGAGTGCTTATTGTTGTGGGATATTATTGCGGTATCGTCTGCGTATCGTCTAGCCTTGTGAGAAGCCTTGAAAAGGTGTAAATTCAGGAGAATAGGCATGGTTAATTCTGATACGAATGGATCTACTTTGAAGGAAACTCTTGAATATATGGAGTAGGTAACGGGGTATTGCAAGGAGGTGCATTTTATAAAGCAGTCCGGCATGCCAAACGCCAAAGTAAAATTAAAATTCGTCATTTGTTATTTCGTCTATGTCCGTCGTATCGTTGAGTAAGAAAAAATTATAGTGCTAGGAATAAACTTTGTCGAAGTTGTTTTGGTCTAAAGAAGCGGAGGTAGAAGGAGTGAACGATTTGTGGAAGTGTCTGGAGAAGAGAAGGGCTCTATCAGAGTTGGTTGTGTAGTGTTCGTTGTTTTTTGTAACGTCTGGTATTTTGAAGACTGTGTGGTATTTTGAAAGTTTTTTATTTATGTACCAGAAATACCTTCCTTTGTCATCTTCAACTTCTTTGCACACAGATAGCCATTTATTGGTACGAAATAATTGTAATAGTTGGTGAATGTCTCTCTTAAGTCTGTTAATTTCAGTTTTGAGGTGCATTTTATAAACCAGTCCGGCGTGCCAAACTCTGTCTAATCCTTAATTAATGTCGAGGAAAAGCTCAGCAGAGGATTTATTATTTAGGTAGGAAGTTTGAATATTGTTGGTAAGGATTATTAGAGGATGAATAGCAGATGATAGAATAATGAAAGGGCTTAAACCCCAATTATTATTTGGGGATGTACTTCAGGAAGATGTTCCATAGTTTGTATTTTACAATTTGTTCTAGGATTTTACTAAGGACCGGGAGATATGTGAGGGGGCGATAACTATTTGGGAGGCTGTGGTCCTGTCCTAGCTTAGGGATGGTTATTATAATACTTTCTTTCCAGCAGTTTGAAAAATATCTTTTTCTGAGGCAGAGGTTATAAGGTATAAGGACGTAGGCTTGGGTACTGTCTGGGAGGTTTCTTATAAGGAGCTGTTTAACGAGGTCGGAACCGGGGGAGCTATTTTTGATGTGAGATAGGGCGGCTTGAAATTCGTCATTCGTTATTTCGACGTTGTTCGTCGTGTCGTTGTGTAAGAAAAATGTATTGTGACAGGAATTAACTTTGTCGAAGTTGTTTTGGTCGAAAGAAGCGGAGGTAGAAGGAGTGAACGATTTGTGGAAGTGTCTGGAAAGAGGAGGGCTCTACCGGAGTTGGTTGTGTAGTGTCTGTTGTTTTTTGTAATGTCTGATATTTTGAAGACTGTGTGGTATCTTGAGACTGTGTGGTATCTTGTTTTTTAATTATGTACCAGAAATATCTTCCATCTTCAATTTCTTTGCACACAGATAGCCACTTATTGGTACGAAATTATTGTAATAGCTGGTGAATGTCTCTATTTAGTCTGTTAATTTCAGCTTTGAACATCTTATCGTCCGTCCTGTTATTTTGTCTGTATAGTTTCCTTTTATATCTAGTCACTGTTAATATGTATTGGGGTAGTTGTTGTCTAAGAAAATTGGCAATGGATGGAAGTCCGTTAGTTTATCCTGGAAGTCATATATGGCTGTCAAGAAAGGATTGTCTGCTTCTACGGTATTAATGTATTCTGTAATTTTCGAGCTGAGTTTGAAAATGTTGGTTTTGTTTACGTTAAATTTAATAGCATGCTGTTGCAGCGAAGGGGTATAGTCAAGTAAAATGGAAAAGGAAATTGCTAGGTGATCGGAACCAAGGTCTGGGGAGAGGGCTGTAACAACAACGGAATAAAGCTGGAGGTATAGAGTATGAGGTCGGGGGTGGTATCAATATTCTGGGTCATTATAAAGGTCGGATTGCTTTGTCTGTGAATGCAGCGGGAATTATTAATAAATGACTGGATGTGACAAGCTTTGTTTTTGTTAACATTGAAGTCTCGATGATGACAGAATACTCAAACAAGGAGGCATTGTCAGAATATTCTGCTCAACACTGGAGAAGGGATGAATATATTATTTTGTTTTGCAGTAAAGGAATGGTAAAATTGAGGCAATCATTCAGAGGATTATTTAGAGAGAGAGGATTAGCTTTGCATAGTTTGTGTATTTGGTTAAAGTGAACTAAGGCACTACCCCTAGTTTTGTTAGTTAGTAAGTTTCCATGTTTCGTTAATGTTGTCCAGGCTCTAAAGAAGGTGAACTTCCGGTTTCGTCTTTGTTCCAACAAATAAATGTCCGTCTACCCTTGTCAACCCTTGTTACTAGCTGCATAAACAGTTCCTTCAAATTCGTGTTCTGGAGGGGCAAACCATTGATCCCATACGTTCTTCCCTTTGTTAGCAATAATTAGTGGTGGAGCTTTCTCCCGGCTGCATTACCCATTAGCAGTATAGTAGTATTTTATTCACCAGGTGAGCTGATCCTTCGTGATGAGGCTTTATTAACTGCACCTACAACCTTTCATTCCTGGGATCAATACAGACGCTACTTTTATCTAGGTTCCTAATTCTGTGCGGTTTATCTGCAATCCAGGTTTATCCATAGTCGCTTTTAGCAAATCAAAATACTGATATATAATGAACGGATCCAATGCCTAAATTTCAAAAGCCAATCTTCCCATGGGATACCACCTCTGAAATTAGTTTTTATGTTGTTATCTTTAATGAATCTGCCAACCACTTCAAAAACTTATTTGCGTGAAAATCCAAATCCCCATTTTTCGGCAGTTCTTCAACAATTTGCCAATCTAGCAACGCTCCTTTTTTTTTGAGCCACGTTTACCTTCAATTGGAAATACAATGTAACGTAAGTTATGCGATATATTTTGGAAGCTCTGTAAATTGTTGTTCTCGTTGCTTCATTAAAGGGCGTAGGACTTAAAGAGCAAGTGCTAGAAACGAAAGTAGAACTACAAAAAGGAGAGAAGAAAACAAGGGAGCGTTGGGAGTGAAAGGAGGAGCAGCGAGTGCGGGAAATTAAAACGGAAGCAGAAGTCTGCAAATACGTGAGAGAGAGATAAGAGGAAGGAAGGAAAAACCCAATAACGTAACGATAACTATAACGTGGGGATGGCGTAAGGAGTGGCGCAGACTCAGACAGGTAGAGAAAATAATTTAGGAGACCGACAGAGAAACCAGGAGAGTACGTTGAGAATATTACAGTGACGGAGGTGGTATTAAATCACTAAAGCCAAGAAAAGCGGGAGGATTGGTTGGGCTGGGCAATGTGGCTTGTAACGAAGCTAGTGGAAGCTGCAAAGTGAAGTGAACGGAGAAAATGAGAAGAATAGGGAGGGTAGATTAAAAGATTCTTTTCAGCTGGAAAGTGGGACTAATACAGACGGTTTATGCACAATGGAGCTAGGGACACTTTAGCGAATTATAGATGTATAACAGTCATGATCTCCTCTTACGAAATCTTTACAAAATCCTAAATGGTCGCCTTAAAGGAAATCAAGGAAATGAAGCTAGTGTCGGAAATTTAAGCTGAGTTCAGAGAAGGAAGGAGCCCGGTGGGGCACTTGAGGACCTTAAGAGCTATCATGGAGCAGAGTATTAGGAACGGGAACCTGTTTGCTCTTTTTATTGAGTTAAAAACGGCATATGATTCGGTGAATAGGCGAAAATTGTATGAGTGTTTGTGCAAATTAGGTGTTTCAGAGTGTGATAAATGATGTTAGGAATTTGTAAGAGGATACAATATGCAAGGTAATAGTGAACGAATGGGAATATGATTATTTTGAGGTGAGCAAGCGCTTGTGATAAGATTTCCCGCTTAGTCCCACTTTCTTCAATACATGGTGGACATGGAATAAATTCTAGCGTCACCCGAAGCCAGGGTGTGGTGGTTGTGAAAAAGAAGGTGTGGAACTTGGCTTATTCTGATAAGATGGTGGTGTTTGCAAAGTCTGTGATTGAGATGAAAGATGTGATTGAAAGGCTAAAATTTCGAAACGAGGAAATTGTGAATGTAGGAAAAACAAAGTCGATGCAAAAAATAGATAAAAGGATGGTCAATATAGGAAAAAAAGATTTTAATGGCAGGATAAATAAATAGAAGGAGTGCGAAAGAAAGGGATAAATAAAAGGAAATTGTATGTGAGATGTGGTATATTCTGCAACGTGCTGGAAAGTGTAAAAAGGGAGGGTGCTCGGTAGAAAGTGATGCTGAGAAACAGGCTATTAGAAGTGGATTGCCAAGAGCGCTATTCCAAAATCGATAGTAGCAAATTTCACCAAGGCTATGGTCAGCTACATCAAGTGCACGGAAGACTACCTAGATATTTAAGTATAAGTAAAGGGTCAGAAGAACAGTCGTTGTTAGAAAGGTGTGGTAAAGAAGAGCGTGGAAGTAGGTATTGAATGAATAAATAAAATAGAAGGTATAGTTTATGCGGGAAATCCTGGAAAGAACTTCCAGGGTTGAGACAATCCAAAGTAATGCTGAGATCTGTTAACCAGAAAGGAATAAAAACTTGCCTGAGACTAACCAGGAACAAACTTAGAGTTGTGACAAGAGTCCTGACGGGAGACTGCAGACTTAGAAAACACCTCAAGCCTCTAGGCCTAGAGGAATATGACAGATGTTGATTCTGTGGTTAGGTAGAGGAAACCCCATACATTTGCTCAAAGACTACGGAGCACCGCTCCGCAAGAGGCTGATGTATCTTGAGGCCCACTGCTTGAACGCACAGGAGTTGTATTGTCGCTTGGTTGAGTTCCTAAAGAGTTCCTTAAGGAGAATCCCACCCAGATCCTGAAATTCCTGAAGGAATCAGGAGTAGATGAGGCGCTCTAAATGGGTAAGTATAATAATGTTTAGAGGAAGAGGGTGGGGTACAATAGATCTACGAAGTTCGCAGTACAAGTCGTCACCACCAATACTACAATCTACATCTACAATCTTATGCGGGATGATTGTGAATACAGTATAATCTTGAAAATCCGACACATATGGGACCAGACAACCGCCGGATTCCCAAAAAATTCCGGATTATCAAAGATTAAAACAAAACAATAACAATTTTACATGTTTTAAACGCGTCACCGTTTGCTACAGTTCGCCGATTTGAAACATACAAGTCATCGTCATACGTGCAGCGAATTATGCTAAGGATTTCTTTCTCAAAAAAGGAATGAACATTTTCTACGCTTGTACCTTGAAGCCAAGCTTTGTCATCGTTTGTGAACGTAACACCAAAGTTCTAGTAAAAATTCCGAAGACAATTGTAGAGTAGAGTTGACTTGGTCAGAATCGCGATTCAAGTTTCCAGAGTTTAAGGGTGTCCCTTCTGACTTTATTTCAGCTGTGCGCGAGGTTTATATCTGACGCGGGACAGCGGAAAGAATAGATACGTGTTTTCGCAAGGCGTCGGATTACTGAACGTGCCGTATTAACCAACCGCCGGATTATAAAGATTATACTATAGTTCGAAGCATTCGTTGGAAAAATGAATCAAGGCTAATAGGAATGACTAGGAGAGAACGCTAGGGGAGGCATGGAGTGAATGCATGGAGGAAGACGGTAAGGGAATGTCGTTTCTTTTATATAATAGTTACACAAGACTAATTTGATAAGACTATATAGATAATATTAGTTAGACTAGACTGGTCTGGTAAGACTAGATAGATAAGAGCCGAGAAAAATGACAAATACAAGTGTGGATAATAGGATCAAACAGATGAGATTAAACAGGCAAACCAAGACAGACAAGACTAAACATTCAATGCTAGCAAATCTACACTTGACAAAGCTTTTTTTAATTTTGGGGACGTAGTAAGTCACAGTTAACAGTTAACTTAGCAAAAGGACCCTCTGAAATATCACAAGCATCTAGCGACCGCTTTTCGCATAACTTTCAAGGTGTTGCTGCATAGTGTTGCTCTTACATCTCCCTTCCACTTGCAGTGATTAGTGGTTCATGTATTAACATTTTTCATCCTCTCGGCTTCTTTCCCTTCCCGCTCGTCTAGCATTTTTACTGTTATGATGTCTTGGATGATCCTTGATGTATCTGCCCATAAGTCCTCCGACAAGATCATTTGTTCAACCATTGTTAATGGGTCTAGTGTTTATGCGGTCTTATTTTTCCATTTATCTTTACGGGTATCCACCTATCACACTCAAAAACGTTATGCGCCGCGCTGTCTGTGAGTTTACAGTAAATACAGGGGCAATCTTGGGCCCTACCGATGCTATATAGAAAGTTTCCTGAAGAAAGTTCCGCTACACATCAGGGATTAGGATTTTGGTCCAGTGTCCCTTAGTGGATAGACTCCACAGGTTTTGCTAGGCGTGGTACATTCGGGTCTTGGCTAGTGCCTTTTTGTAGGCCTGTGTGCCATCGCCGTTTGATCTGCTATTGCAGACTTCTACTCTCTCTTCTACCAAAAGTTCTATAGGTAGTATACCGGATACCACAAGGTCGACATCCCTAGGTATTGTATACTCTTAGCGCCATTTTCCTTCGAACGGTTAACAAGTTTTTTCTAATCACCTGTGTTCCAAGCACTTGCCCAAACCGGAGCTGCGTAGAGCGTTGTGGAGTGAACCACCTAGCAAATTTTCGCGTATTACTGCGTGGTCCTCCAACTTTGGGCATTAGTTTATCTAACGCTGTTGCAGTTTTCAGTGCTTTGGATACCACTGTGGTGATATGGCGATTAAAGGATAGTCTCTTATCAAAGGTTACACATAAATATTTCAGCAATTTCTTTGGGGTTATTTTTCTCCATTTATTTTGAATGTGATGGGTTTCATTTTTCTTAATCCAGTAAGCATTACTGATTCTGTCTTTTCTGGTGCCAGCATCAATTTTTTGAGTTCCATCCATTTGTCCACCTGTTCAATGGTCCTGTTTGCTGTCGACATAGTCTCCATTTCCCTCTTCCCCGACACTACAACTGCCAAATCATTAACGAAGCCCATAATGTCCACACCCGCCGGTAGCGGGTAGGACTCCGTCGTAAAGAACGTTCCATAGCGTCGGACCGAAAACAGAGCCCTGTGGCACTACACTACAGACATCACGCTCCACCAATTTGTTGTTTTCTTGGAGAACAACTTTCCTGTTACGTTGGTAACTACGTACCAGACGTAGCAGATATGGTGAAGTACGTCTTGCTGAGAATTCCTCAAGAATGTTTTGCCAGGCATCCGAGTTGAAAGCACGACGACAAGAATGATAAGGGCAGATAGCTTTCTAGTTCTCTGTATGCCCGCACACTCAACAAAGCTAGTTCGATAAATCTAAAACCAAACAAGACAGGCAAGGCGATACCAGTCAAGGTATGCAGAAAATGCTATTCCAGTCTTGTATGTCTAATATGTTGTGTCTAATTTTACCTCTCTATGGTTTCTGTGTGTCTATTTGCTTTTTCTGTCGTATAGTTGTTTTTTTATTCTTGCATGTAGTAATAAAAATGACTGAACAGAACATGAAAAACCCTGTACAAAGGAATAACCGAGGAAGACTAGTCAGACAAAAGTTAACAGTTCAGACTAAGTAGATAATACCAGGCAGGAGATACTATAAAGTCAATCTTGATTACTGCATTCAGGCAATGTGAACTATGCCATCGAGTCAATGTTGACTATAAATTAGAGTCAGATAAAACTAGACTAAAGGCTCATTTATCTTTATATCTCTAACTATGTAAGTCTATTTACATTTATTTTGGTTGTATATGTCGGCTTCAACTAATGAATTCAAACTAATTTTTAAATCTACTTTTGTGTAACGGGAATATACGAAAAATATGCAACAAACCATTTATATATTTGTATCTGGATTAAATTGTTTTTAAAGCAATGAGAAATATACGAGTCTTTACTAGTGTTGGAAATTGGATTGATTGTAAACGTAAATTTTTATTTGGTAATATTGGCGTATTCTGTGCAACGTGATCCGATAAAAAATCCAATTAAAAAACTCAAACGTGGATATAAAAGTGTCAAACTACTGGGAATAAAAAGAATATTAAAGAGTTTACATTGTTCCCGCAAAAAAAAACGCTAAAAAAGCTCTTTCCTTCTGAAAAGTTTTGTTGGCGTTTTTTTTAATTTAGTGTGAAACATAATGTCGTGATAATTACTTACTGAAAAATAAATGTGTTTTTAAAAAATAATGCATTTCTTCGCATTTATAAGGAAAATTCCGGCGAGTGCAGCAGGAAACGCAAAAATTAATTTATAAACTTTTTGTCGAGAGAGGTATTTGAAATGTAAGCCAGCCGAGAATATTCCGGCAAACGCCGAAATGAACGAGAACCGATCGTCGACTATACACTCCTCTTTCTAAATGAAATATTGCTCTCGACGATAATCCCAAATCGATTTAAGAGTTGATTGGGGCAAAAATTTTAATTAAGTTTCACCAATATAGCATTATGTACATTGACATAAAACTATTTTTTAGCGGGTCCGAAGCTTTTCTTTCTTTCATCTAGTCAGACATGCAAATAAATTAATTATTGGCTAGGTTAGGTTATATCAAATCTCCTATTGCTAAATTAGGTAAAGTTAAAATTAGTAAATAACAGATGAGAACAATAACTTAGTATTTCCTTTTAGTATAAATTAATAACGATAAAGACCAAGTTTATATGTTGTTTTTTTTACAAATTTGTAAGGTACAAATAATGAGGCCCCCATAATTTTAAATTATTGCTTAACTGTCAATCGGTTTGGCCGCAACCCTTTCTACACAGCGAACAACTATAAGATCAGACCTAACCTCATAATTTAGAGAAAGAACAAGTAAGTGTGTTTAATTCATTTTTAATTGTTAATTAATAAATAGCAAACTGCACTGATGAGAGGTAAACCTCGAAACGCGTCTGCAGATGGCTAAGTCACCTAATTTGTGTAGAAATACATCTTAATATTATTTAGCTAGTCGTACTAGTAATTACAAACAAATGTCTATTGTGTAATTCAATATCGTGCGTGGTATTAGCCGGGGAAGTAGTTGTTTCAATACGACATTTGTCAAAGTCCTAGTAGGACTTAATTTTTGTAGATTAACGAACAGGTAGAATATTTTACATTCAAGCTATTTTTCGTCTTATTATGTTTACTTGAATTTTGTAAATAACATATACAATGTACTTAGTATTACACTACAACAATAACTTAGTATTTCCTTTTAGTCTAAATTAATAACGATAAAGACCAAGCTTCTAAATTAAGCTACAATAGTCTAGTTTGGTGTGGAATATGATGAGTTTTATAATAAATTTATAATTATTTGGAATTTATCATATTGGTTAAGGCTATATCGATAATTAATTGTGTTTTATATAGCTTCTGTTATTTTGTGATTATTTTTATGATTATATTTTAATTAACGAAGGTCCAAATTTGACAATAAGATTTTTGATTTTGTTAATAAAGCACATAAATTAATCTAAACGTTCTAGTTTTTTTTTCAATTTTCTTCTTCTTATGTATGTATAAGTCTTGTATTAAATTATAAAATATTTTAACTACGACCACTATTGTAAATGCCCATTATTGTACAGTTCGAGGACTATGTAAATACATCATAACACACACGTATGTAACAGTCCACGATTAAAGATAAGTTTTGATTGATAACACACACGTGCGTTTGGTTTACGATTCGTTGATTAGTTGAGAGCTAGTACTATTGTTGTGCTCAATACATCATAACACACACGTATGTAACAGTCCACGATTAAAGATAAGTTATGATTGATAACACACACGTTTGTTTGGTTTACGATTCGTTGATTAGTTGAGAGCTAGTACTATTGTTGTGCTCATAGGTATAGGCAACCCAATGTACGCATTGTGTGGATACAAGACACATCGGGGTATGGAAAATAAATTTTTAGGGGGTATATAAAAATTGTTTAAACTATTGAATTTCCTTTCTTATTTCGGATCGAGAGGTCGTGCTGCCGCGCGATATGTGGTCTTGGTTTATCCGCTCCTAATATAACCTAATCTAACCATCCATTTTGTTCAAATCTGTAGCTACGGTGGCGTTTTTGCGCGCCACTGGAGGTTTTATGTGAATTTCCATTAGTCTGAATTGTGGCACGGGGGGCGCTGAACGTTTTCACATAGAAGCTGTTATTCATTTGGTTTTTTCACGTTTAAATCTCACGAAAACTACAAATAAGTACTAAATAATAAGGTATGTAACCATTAAGTATTTCTGTAGAATGTATTTCTTTCAATTTTTTTCATGTTAAATAATGTCGAGTAACAGTTATATATGAAAATTCCACTCTTTGTTTTTTTATAATGTTAAATAATGTACTATCAACTGGGGTAAATGTGTCCCTTTGAAGGTAACTTTGGCCCACATTCAAAAAAAGATTCATCAGGTTGAAGCTCCTGATTAGGGAAGTTAGTTTCATTAATAACTTATAGAAACCATAGATGGCAGCACTAGTTATACTTTCTGCCGGCTGTTGTGGTGGTTCATCTTTTGATGACTTCACAGTGCGATTCACACATTCAATAAAAGATTCATCAGGTTGAAGCTCCTGATTAAGGGAAGTTAGTTTCATTAATAACTTATAGAAACCAAAGATGGCAGCACTAGTTATACTTTCTGCCGGCTGTTGTGGTGGTTCACCTTTTGATGACTTCACAGTGCGATTCACACATTCAATAAAAGATTCATCAGGTTGAAGCTCCTGATTAAGGGAAGTTAGTTTCATTAATAACTTATAGAAACCATGGATGGCAGCACTAGTTATACTTTCTGCCGGCTGTTGTGGTGGTTCATCTTTTGATGACTTCACAGTGCGATTCAAATACCAATTTGGCTAATCGTGCCATTATTTAAGACTATCAACTTCTGTGTGTGTTACAAGTTTGTAATGCCCCATTATACCAATGAGTAATTGTTTTAACGCTCACTTCAATATGCAAATAGACTATAAACATTGAATTTTGATTTCTCTCTTACTAGTTTCCATGGCAAGTGTTATTTAGAGTGGGGTAACTTTGTTCCAGTTTATGTGGTTACTTTAGCCCAAGGCAAAGTTACCGCTCGATGTGCAGCAGTACCTACTTACCTCCTTTTTTATTATTCCATCTCATTAGCTGTAGGCGAGACTTTTTTGGAACAATTAGACTGTTGAGTCGCGGTGGCTGTTTGTTTTTGGACAAACGTTCAACCTAAGATGGTTAATTTAGGGTTGCCAATAGATTTGATCGTCACTGGAAATTATATGTTTGGGTAAATAAAACTTGCACGCCTCGATAAACATGTATTTATTATTTAACTCTAGTTTTAGCACTTGTGACGTGCACTGTCGGAGTTTGGAATTTTCTTGGTGTGTTGGTGGCCAGAGGTTTACAACTGAACTGAGTGTGATTAGATATTGTTACAAACAGAATACTAAATCCCACCTCCCATTTGTCTGTCCTCACTGAACCAAGAAGAATTCCAACCCGAAGTGCACGTGGTAATTTCTATGGCTAATCTTAAAACTAAACAAAATTTAAATACTTATTCTAAGGAACCTTAAATATAAACATTGCATTGTATTTTCAATTGTTTACGACCACCAAGCATCCAAACACCATTAGCTATGGTAAGTATCCGCCGAAGCGTATTTACAAAGGATTGGTGATTACAAATGGTCTTTCAGATGCGTAGCGGCCATAAACAGCTCCAAACACATTCAACAAATACCCGCTACCCTACCGACCAGATGTTGGGAATCTACTGGCCGGTAATATTGTTAGATAATATTAAGATAATATTGATGTAATTAATATTTACCTACTTTTAAAAATACACTAAACAAGAAAATAGTTTTAAGACGAAAATAAAAATAAAAATAACATTGTAGGATCTTAACATAGACAAAAAAAAGAGCAGATCATGTTGGCGATTGCAATCCGAAGAAAGGGAGGAAGAAAAATGCAGGTTCCTGCAGGAAAATGCATTTCTGCTGCTGATTTGGAAGTAGCAAGAAATAGTCCTGCGCCTTCAACGCCCCCCAACCTACGAAAACCTCTATACAGAAACAGCAACTTGATGTCTTAAGTTCCCCTGGTGAAGACTCTGTGCCCTTCGAATCAGATACAGTCAGCGAAACATTTTCCGGCCTAGAAAAAGAAAGATCAACTACCTTGAACACTTACGCCAATCTACCAAAATTATCACCTGCAAACGTTGCAGTTAAAGATTTTGTGATTGTTTTGTTTAATGGGGACAAATATCCTGAGAAATTTGTTATGATTTCTTAAGCAGGACCCACTTTTGAGTGTATGGAAAGCCAATTAAAGTGTTGGCGGTGGCCATACAGAAAGGACATAGAGATTTATATCTGGGAAGACGACTTATGTTAAATTAATTCTCCCAAAATAATTTCCGAGCGAAACCAGTTTGCAGTTCCCGAGCTGGATACTTTTGTTTAAATTGTTACCTATATATTTGACTAGTTACGTACTTATCTAGTTATGTAATTATCTATTTAATCAATGGGTTTAACCTTTACATGGTTACCTACCTTAGCTTCGGTTTTGTTTATTCATCTTACTTTTCATTATTGTTACCTACATGCAAAGAAAAGTAGTAAATGTTTAAATTTTGACTGTTTTGTCATATTTTCTGGACCTAAATGATCATTCTCAGAAAAATTCTTGTACGTAATTAGTTGTTAGGTTTTATAATTTCGGATAACGCTTGCCTAAGTCATAAAATACCTCTCTTTCTATGAGTTACATTAGTCAAGAGAAAAGTTACCCCAATAGTGGGTAACTTTTGTGGGTAACTAGTGGGACCTATTTTTTGGATTTATATTTAGGCATAGCGGACTAACAAAATCAAAGTACAGAATGCAATGTTAAAGTTTTATTTAATTCAAAGCTCAAGAGATATATCATGGTCAATTTTTGCTTAAAGTGTTCTCAAAACTATGCTCCTTTTTACAAAAACTTGTAAACAGAGGGCCAATGTTACCCTAGTTGACAGTACCTAATAATAAATAATTTTTTTACATAAAACATATTTTTCTTATTAAACAGAAACAAATTAGTGTGGTCCTAGATAAAGTGTAGTACATAACTCGAGTTGTAAGGCAATTATGTAATATGCTTCTTACAACTCTCGTTACATAATACACTATTATTGAATTATAGAGTAAAATTATTGTAAAAAAGATATCGTGTGCACTTAGGTTAGACTGGGTACTGTTAAAACAAAGGACGGTCGAAACGAAACAAATATCTCGCAAAAGGCTACTCGGAGAGCGAGGAGTGCAAGGGGAGAACGAAGCGGCCGACAGGTTCGAACAGGAATCTGTGTTGCGTCGCTCCCACGCAGTGTTGTTGTTTACAGAAGACCATATTGTATTTTGGTACCCAAAAGTTAGTATTTTTCTTCGTTGATTTATGCTAATATTGTGTTTTATATTTTAATAAGTATAAAAAGTATTGAGATGCTCTCTGACTGTGCAAGGAAAAGAAGGGTAGCTATCTATGGCCACCTTGCAAGATTGCCACCAAACCGACCAAGCAACCGTCTGTTCACCTTCTGGCAAAATAAGAAAGTTCGTACGACTTGGATGACAGAAAACGAGCAGGATATTAAAGAACTGGAAATAACAGATCTACAAAACAAACAGTCAGTGAGAAGCACCCTGAAGGAAGTCCGTGGATTTCAGGAAAAACCCCGAAGGAAAAGTACCCCTGGACAGAAGAGAGCAAGCAGTTACACCAGCAGGAGATGTGAAAATACTGGGCAAAAATCTAAGAACAACAGTTGAACAAGCGTGGTGCAAAGTAGGCTCATTTACAAGGAGAAGAAGAAGAATATTTGATTGAATTATAGTGTAAAGTTATAATACTGTAACTGTAATAATAACACTGGGTACGGTTAAGACAAAGGACAGTTGTTACGAAATGAATATCTTCCGAAAGCCTACTCGGGGAGCGAGTACTGCCCTTGCACTCCAGGGGAGAACGAAGCGGCCGACAGGTTCGAACACGAATCTCAATGTTCCGTTGCTCTCGCGCAGTGTTGTTGTTTACAGAAGACCATATTGTATTTTGGTGCCCAAAAAATTGTATTTTTCTTCGTTTATTTGTGCTAATATCATGTATTATATTTTAATCAAAGTATTGAGTGTGAGTTTGTGATTTTTAGGAAGCTTGTAGATTACAGAATAGTAATTAGTTTTTATCTTTTAATATTACTAGCATTATTATAAACAGTCTTTTACCAAAGGTGGGGTTGAGGACAGTTGAAACAATTTTTGTGGGTGCGGTTGAAACAATAAATATATAATTTTTGCTCGTTTTCTGGATGACGAGAGTTCGCGTAAAAAAGACTTCCCGAGGGCAGATTGACATGTGGAGTTATAAAGCTCCATATGTGTAAGTTAAAGCTATAAATTCACTACGAAAAGCAGCGAAAAAGCGTGTAAGCACTGCTCTCCAGAGATATATACGAAGCAAGATACGTCTGGCCAGGACGATCAAGTTTTGGAGTATATAGAGCACACAACCGTTTTTAATGAAGAGCAAGAGCGAAAATTATCAAAATAGTTAATTCGATGTGCAGATATATACCTATATTTTGGAATGTCTTAGAAAGAGGTGAGAAAATTGGCGATTGATTGAAAATTTACTATTAAGTATAATTTATCACCACTTAAAACTTGGGAAGACAACCAGATTGCTAGTGAGGAATGGCCTCTCAAGGACGACTCGCTTTAATAAAACGATGGTCGACGGTTTTTTTTTATATGGCGAGCTTCATTACAGCATTGGCCGTTTCTCGCATCCTAGCTTCCATCTTCTTCTATCTGCCCAATCATTTTCTTCGAGATCTCTACTGGTCATAGCTTCTTCAGCTGCATTTCTCCAGTTTCTTTTGGGGCGTCCTCTCTTTCGGCTTTCCACCAGGTTTCAGTTCAATACCCTTTTTGGCCAACGTCGATGGTTTTTATGACAATTTCTCCATTGTCATGGACCGGCATAACTATGAGCCCTAAAATCTATATAATACCGATGAAACAGGCATAACAACAGTGCAAGAAC
Organism: Phosphuga atrata; assembly: GCA_944588485.1. Lineage (NCBI taxonomy): Eukaryota > Metazoa > Arthropoda > Insecta > Coleoptera > Silphidae > Phosphuga > Phosphuga atrata. The sequence continues at coordinate 6,720,611 of OX155896.1, read as the reverse complement.
CTGATAGAGTTGTAGCTAGCCGTGGTGCTCGTCAATTAGGTTCAGTAACTTCAGCTGAAAGAGGTACATTAATGACAGAAATTTTAGTAGCAAACGCCATCGGTAATGTAATTCCTCCATTCTTTGTTTTCCCGCGAGTGCGTTACCAAGACACATGTTGGGAATGGGCCAATAGGGTCTGCTGGAACAGCTGGTTGGATGCAGGATGTATCACACATGCATTTCCTGGAACACTTCAAGAAACATACAAATGTATCTCTATCACATAAAGTGTTACTCGTTCTTGATAACCATTCCTCACACATTCATATTAATGCAATAGGCCTTTGCAAGTACAACAGCATTATTTTACTGACTTTCCCTTCCAATTGCCCACACAAACTGCAACCACTTGTTTGATCTGCATGTGGCCCTTTAAAGAAGGCTGCAAATTCGAGCTGTGATGCGTAGATGCGAAGCCATCCAGGAAGAATAATGTCAATTTATGACATTCCGGGGATTGTAGCGTCTGCTATGCCCCTTGCTCTGTCATCATCCAACATTCAATCCGGCTTTCGCAGAATGGGAATTTACCCATATAACCGGCATCTGTTTACTGAACTTGATTTTGCTGCTGCATTTGTGACGGATAGACCGAATACAGAAGATGCAACTAAGGTAACGGATAGAACTAACTTCGAAATACAACTCCGCAGTAGTTTCTATATTGAATGCAAATGCATCTAACGATGAAACGCCGCGATTATCGCCTTCTATTTTAATTGATAAATTACAAGACGAGACAACTTTATGTGCTCAATAAGAGGTTATCAATAACTCACCAGTTCCAACAAATGAGCAAGAAAGCGTTGATGAACGACGAGAAACTTTGGATGTACCACTAAGACGTTACAGCAGCATTATAAATTCGGAAGCTTCACCCAAACCGTCTACAAGTGCACAAGCAATTTCTAATGATCGTATTTTATTTACACCAGACGCAGTGCGGTCAATACCGAAAGCTCTCCCAAGGAAATCTAAGGACGTAAAACGAGAAAGTCTCAAATTTATACTGATACATCAGAGATAGAAGAAATAAGAAAAGAACATGAAGCAGGAATGAAACGGACCAAAGCTAGGTAAATTAAGAAAAGATTGGATAGAAGAAAAGGTAAAAAAAATACTTGAAAAAGAAAAAAAAAAGTAATCATCATCATCAATTAGCCTGTCCTAGTCCACTGCTGGACGTAGGCCTCCCGTGAATGCTTCCACATCTGTCGGTCTTGCGCTGCTTGCATCCAATTTGTATGGATACATTTAATATCATCAGATCATCTTGCAGGTGGGCCTCTGCTTCGGAGAGCTTCATGTTTTGGTCTCCATTCCATTATTCGTCTGGTTCATCGGTTATCCTTCATTCTCGCAATGTGACCTTCCCAGTTCCACATCAAGTTATGTTATTCGTTTTATTGCATCTGATACCTCCCGATCTTCTCCGAATTTTGGTGTTAGGGATTCGGTCTCTAAGGGATAATCCCAACATGGATCTCTCCATTGCATGTTGGGTTACCTTGATCTTACTAATTACCTTCTTTGTTAGAGTTGATGTTTCTGCACCGTATGTTAAGACGGGGAAGACGCATTGATCGAAGACTACGTTTCAAATAGGTTGGACAGTTTGACTTAAATATGTTTCAGTTTCCCATATGCAGCCCAAGCTAATCCTATTCGTCTTGGTATTTCACACGTTTTGTTATCTCTGTGTATGAGGATTTCATGCCCTAGGTATTTATATGGGGTGGTCTCTTTGAGTTCGACTCCATCTACGGTTATAATATCACTCAGTACAAGATTGGTCATTAACTGAGTTTTTGCCAAGTTGATCTTTAGTCCCACATTGCGTCAGGCTATATTTAGACGTTATATCATCATTTTTGCCTGGTCGATGCTATCCGCTATAATGACTATGTCATCTGAGATGACTGAGGTATTCCCCATTTATGTTAATGCCTAGGTGTTTCACAAGATTCACAAGATCACAAGAAGAAAAATGCTAATGTATTGCTTGTCTGACACAATATTCAGAGAGCAGATCCGGAGAAAAGTGCACCACTTCAATGCACCACTTGTAAATAGTGGGCTCACGAAGAGTGCACAGAAAGTGGTCCTAGCTATGTTTGCCACAATTGCGAATCAGATTGATCCCTAAATTTTTGATTGAAAAATGCTTCGTTTAACTTTTTTTTTATTCTGTTGATTTTGTATTGAATTTTTATTATTTCTGTTAATTGCGCTAATTGTTTATTACACTTTTATTAGACAAGGCTGATTTAAAAATTTAAACCTTAAAGACTGATTATTGTTGTCATACGGTGACAAAATTATGCTTATAATTAGAATTAATGACAAATGAAATAATGAGAAATGAAATATTATATTTTGTATCATTTGCATGCGTTTTAACCGACACCAATCACTGTTTCAACCTCATGCTCATAAAAAGTTAGTTATCTTGTACCCGCCATATTGGATGCACCATTTTGTTTTTTAACATTGTAATAACAGATTCGTGTTCAATGGGGTATAAAACCCCTGTAACCAAAATTTCAAATGTATAGAAGGAGGCATTCTATTTTTGCCCACTTTTTCGGCAATCCAGCCGAACACGAATCTGTTATTACAATGTTCAAAAACAAAATAGTTTTCAATATGGCGGACATTTTTTCGAAAACATCCAATTTTTACAAAAGTTGGTACTTATGGGTTTTATTAGGTCGTTGATTACGATTCAGTTATTAGAATTTTTTTAAACAAAATGGCACATCCAATATAGCGGATAATTTTTCGAAAAACTTTTTAGAAAATTGCGCACTTAGTTTTTATACGTCGTTGATCAGCAATCAACTGTCAAAATTCCATAAAACAGAATGACTTGTCTAATATGTCGGACAATTGTGTATCAGCAGTTCTTTAAACCTCTGATTATGAATTTCCTCATATTTATCAAAATTTTAGAAACCATAATGGTTGCTCGAATATAGAAAATTCCAAATTGTATATTTGATATATTGTATATGAAAAATAACTAGACAATTTTGAGTGCTGCTTAAAATAATTGTGAATATCTGATTCTTTAATCAGAATCTTCGCTACTATTAGACGATTCCATCACATTAATTTCAAAGCTTCGGCAGACAAACTTTTACTACTTTTGGGGTATTTCCGGCTATGCTCGACATATTAGAGTCGGTTTTAACAAGAAGTCTTTTATATATATATATACATCTTCCAATGTAGATTTTCTACATTTTTTTCATACGAAATTTTCTCGATATTTTTTTATGACTGTTACGTGTAAACATACATATTTTTTTGTCTTTTTAAAGACATCTATTGCCCTTTTGGAGTCTATTCACTTTGATTTCAATTTTGACAACATTTTTCTTACGTTATCTCTGTCGGCCCTGCCGGTCGTATTCGGTTCTGTAATGCAATATAAAAAATCACAACGACTGTATTACGGCTCTCACACGGTACCAAATATGCATAGGCTCGTTTTGGCATGCAACTCTTAAGAATTCTGATATCATAGAGTATTACCTACGCTATTAACGTGAAACTAGCCCGGGATGTATTGGGCGATTAACTATTTTTACAGTTTTGTGTCACTAAATTATTTAAAGAAAGGTTTTCTACTCGCAATTTTCAGTTAGCCACTGAATGAGCATTAACTATTATTTAATAATGTAAAAAGTATACAAATATTTTACATACCTTTAGGATTACCCTGCATTGAGCAGATTTGATTTTGCACACACAAACATAAAATTAGGAGCACTTTAAGCGGAGAACGTTTTTCGATGAGAATTCACGCGTCATATAAATGTCAAAAGTATGTAACTTCGGGATGCTCTGTAGCCGCCAGTTTTGGAACCAGACGTCTTATCTTTCGTTAAGACATGCCCAGAGACTTTATCTAGAAAATAATACAAGAATAAAAGGTATATTTCAAATTTTGATTTTTTCATTTTTGTCCACTTTCTCGACAATCCAGCCCACTGTGCGCCCGCCCCTGGCATGGGGACGATTGAAAAAAATCGGATTTTTTTTTAAATATTGTATACTTCTAAAAATAGCACCCCAGAAACTAATATTGCATAGCCCGTTCGCAGTTACAAACGCGATCTTGAATTTGACCAATCGGTTTCGTCGCTTGGTTCATAAACAACAATACTGTGAGCGATAAAGACCAAATCGTTTCAACCGGACCCAGTCTACCCTACTTTTGGAGGGTTAGAGTAGATAAGTTCACTTTACGGAAAAAGTAAACTTTAAAAATTCAGTCAGAAACTGTAAGAACTACATAATGAGAGATCATGTTACAAATTGTTTTTTGTTAAAATTATAGTTTCAGATATTAGATTTTTTTGCTCTAACGTTTCACTCCACTAAAAATGATTTAAAAATTACAGTATCGAGATGTAATATTTCGGCGTTCATATCTCATACTCAACGAGTAACAGCAGCAACCGTTATTTTTAGTTTAAAAATAAATAAGTATATTATATAATAAAGTAATAAATACATCACGAACAACTCGTAATTTTTACAGTTTGGACTTATAATGAATACATATTATATTATGATGAAAAGTTACAAAATGATAAGTAAAAAATATTAAATATAAACTTTTCATTTTACTAAAAGAACTTTTTCAAACTATAAAATTTACAGCTTGGACATGTAAGATTTTTATTAGAAAATAGGTATTAAATTAATATATATTACAGTATACAACTACAATCTTTACAAATTTGTATTCGTAAGGACCCACGTTACTATTTAAACTGTAATTTCTACAGTGTTCTTTTTTCCGTGTTCTTATTTAATTTGAATACATTAAGCTGTTCATATAAATTTAGGTTTAATTTATATAGTCACATCTAAAATTTATTAAGTTTTCAGTTCATGTAATATCTAACTTCTGAACCGCTCTTAAATTAGATAAGGTCTTTTATGTTTTTATTATAAGGTTTTAAGTGTAAAATACATTGCCTGCCTGATTTTTTTTCCCTAATTAATTTAAAATCGAGAATTAATAAAAACTAAATTACAAATAATTAAATACATTTACATGTGATGCTCAAATAAATTCCGTTTGAAGTTTTGTTTGTTATTGAGTTTGATTCAACTAATATTTTAATTAAATTTCAAACAACGATTTGCGTATATGTTTTTTATTTAAATATTATTTGATGTTTCAATTGATGCACAAACATTATTTTTTTGTTAGTGTCGCTGTATTTGTAACAAGGCAAAAAAATATGCGCGAGGCAAAAATAGAGTGAAAATAATTTGAATGTAACTATAAATGAAATTGCGGTTTGTGGAATACATAAAATTTTCGGGCATCAAATTTGATTTGCGTAATAAACACGGTTATGTAGTAATCTCTCATCAAGGATTTTAGATTGGACTACGGTCTCGATGGCGGTCGAAACGTGACATTCGCTACATTTAAAATGGTCCAATTAAAATTAGGGTTGATATTTTGAATGATATTTCATTTTGCAACGACAAATCTCATTAGGCTTCGTCCCACACGAAAATCCTTTCCCATTATAATTCACATTCAAGAAAATTGCTCTGTTATAGAGACCTGCTTATCAGATTTTTTTAGTAAAATAATATCAATTTAGTAAAATAATACTCGTCATACAAAACTAGAAAAACAAATTTAAAGAAGACTATAAAGAAAAGACAGGGCTCGACAGGAAAGACGAAGCAGACCGAATTATAAAAGATCTACAAAACCAGTGTGACGATACTGGACATATAAGATTAAATCGATAATACTATACAAACAAAACTTGAGAGATGAGGCAATAAATAAAATATTAGGCACATAAGATTACCAGAGGAGAATAGAGAGGCAAGTATAATCAAGAAAAAACAGATAATACTAGACAATACTATAGCTGCCGCAGCCACCCGATGGAGTTATAAACTTGCGTGATCTTCACGTAATTTTCGGGGGATGATTCCCTATTGGTCAGTTCAAACGCTTTTGAAGCGTAGATCACGCAGCTGAAACTTTAAACCAGTCGACTAATCCGGTTGTATGCCACGTGCTCTCGAGTTTTCAGAAAGTGTACAGAAACACTTAGTTAAAATTAGTGATTATATTTTATCCAGAAATCAATATTTTTTCTTTGTTTCTTAAAATTAATATATAATTTTTTAAAGTAAAATTTGGCTAAGCAGTGTAGATTAGACTTTTTAGAACGTCACTACGATCTATCACGTGAACGGCGCGTGATCACTCCACGGGGTCGCTGCAGCAAGTATAGACTGATAACTCTAGACAGAATAAAGTAAACAGATAAGACTAAATATACGAGACTAGATAGCCAAAGCTAGACGGACAAGATAACATATACAAGTCTAAACAAGCACGACTATAATAGTGGACAAGGATTTGACTGATTTTCAAGAGATAAAAGTCAAATTGTTAATATAGCAAAAGTATCAGAGACCCAACATTTTCGGCATTTATGAAAAATTTAGTTTTAAAAAATTATTTTGTGTAGCTCATATCTCAGTTAATAAGACCGCAATTTTATTGTATAATATCCCTAATTGTAGATAATTTATCTTGTGTTCTAGTTTAGGCATCATGAACTAATATTAATATTATAGAAAATAGGAAAAAATTACTATGTCAATTTTCATATTACAAGAAGAGAATTAAGGAAACTATACTATATTCATTAACTCACAAATTGACTAATAACCTAAATAAATATAATTATTAGTACGGGATCTTGGATAATCTTAATACTCTTGTCAAGGCGCCCAAAGAACTCGTCCCCCACGCTAGAAGAAGGAAGCATCTCTGGTGGACTTAAGACTGTCACAATGTAAATGCCCAAAGACAGAGTGAACTGGAATTCTAAAAAGACCAAGGAAAATTGGCATACATTTTTGGAACAAAGAAATCTTACAGCCAAGATAATTCGAGAAACCCAAACGGACCTTCACACAAAACCAACTAACACAAATCGAAGAGACCTTTGCTAAGAATAACTCCAGAGATTTCTGTGGAACCTGCAAGCAGAGGCTCAGAAAATACGCTCGGTCAAGCCTCCACTTCAGAGACTCACAAGGCAAAGTGGCTTTTAACGACAAGGACAACTGCCATCTTTTAGCTCGGTACATTAAAAATCTACTCAACTGTGATCCACTCAGCGAAGACTTCGACTAACAATTAACAAAGTACTACAGGAACTTGGGCTAGACAACAAAACCCGCAGGCTCATCTTAGAAACCCTGACCAACAGGGTTAAATTTAGAGGCGATATTTCAGCGATGTCTCAGCTAAAGCTTCGAAATAAAAACTGGAGTGAGACAAGGAAATGGACTTTCCCACTTCTCTTTAACTGTGTCCTTGAAAAGGTTATAACAGAATGGCGCAAGGAACTGATCAATTAGGGTGTTCAGGGTGGTATCTACCTAGGATATAAGAACGATGGATTGGTTGTAGATTCCCTGGCCTTTCTGATTACTGATTGCTGATTCTTTTAAGATGGCAGTAATGCAGGTAAATTGCCTCAGAAAAAAGGCTATCAAAGTTGGGCTTCAAGTTTCGCTGGAGAAAACAGAATTATTCACCAACATCAAAGAAGCAAACAGCGAGATGTTACTAGAGCAGGGAAACATCATGAGCACTGAGAAATTTAAGTATTTTGGCGAATGGAGTGAACCCAACATATCAGAAAGAGCAGCAATATCCACGAGAGACAACAAGTTAGAACTAGCCTATCGACTGACTAAGAACACCTACAACAATAAATGCTTGTCACGCAACCTGAAATTTAAACACTACACATCAGTCTTACGCCCAGAAACCCTGTATACCATAGAGTGTCTTTCCTTGAACCGAAGCGGTATGGTAGAGAAATTGGAAGTCAGAGAGAGGAGAATCCTCAGAAAGATCCTAGTCGCGGTAAAGGAAAATGAGGAATTCCGAAGTATTGCGAACATATTGAGAGGGTATCTGACTGTGCAAGGAAAAGAAGGGTAGCTTTCTATGGCCACGTTGCAATATTTCCTCCAAACCGACTAACTAACAGTCTTTTTACCTTTTGGAAAAACAAGAAGGTTCTTTCCACTTCCTTGACAGAAACCGAGAAGGATATAAAAAAACTGGGAATATCAAATCTCCAAAACAGATCTATGGGACGCACCCTAAAGGAAGTCCGTGAATTTCAGGTAAAACTCCGGAGGATAGGTACCCCTTATACAGGAGAGAGAAAGTAGTTATACTGGCAGAAGATGCGATAATACTGGGCAAAGATCAAAGCCTAAAAATTGATCAAGCGTTATCCAAAGTATGCCAATTCTAAACAAGAAGAAGAAGTACGGGATCTGTAATAATAACATCTGAATCTTTAAACTGTTCAAATAATGTTAGAAGCGATAAGTTATTAGGTGGCAAGCAACAAGTTGACCACTCAACATTTAGACCCAAATTGTCCAAATCACTTTTTTCCATAATTTTTTTTTTCTTGACTTGCACGGAATTGATTAGTGCTAGTAAATTACGCCAGACAGTGGTCAGACCAATCAGACAATGATATTACATCTTCAGCTTCCCATTCCTCATCATTATTTGATGGTTTTAATTATTCCTCTTCATCAATGATGTCAAAAAATTCCGCTTCTGCATGAAGTTGAAAAGCAGAGAATTTACTTACGTTAATATTATTTTTTTCGGCCTGGTCTTCATCTGTCAAGACACCACATGCATTGGCGGCGGCAAAATTGCAATATTGGCAGGGCTCGCGTTGACCTTGCCGTCATCTTCTTCCACTAAAGAGAGTAGCTCATCAAGCAATACCCCCCTGCAACGAAACAGTGTATTAGCCCCCTGCCCTTTTAAAAAGACACATACAATTAGACACATGTGGTAATCGCAATTCTTATCGATAGTCAACACAACCTTTTGAGACTAAGTTTTAATACTAGTCGAGTAGTCAACATGAATAGTATGTCCAATTAGCTTTTAAATTTCAAAATAAACTTGCCTTTTTAGATTGAAATAATAGTAAACAGCCATGGTCACTTTAAAAATTTCAAGAAAAGCTTACAGAACATCTGGCGGAACTGTTTCCGAACTCTACAATTAAAAGCAGTGATTTGTAAAGTGTCCTTCTGAAAGGGTAGTGGACAGTGGGTTAAATGTATTCACATTTACACCACAGACTAAAAGAAAATTTGGACAACATTTAGTTACAGTTTACGAACTGTTGTCTCAAACGGAAGTCAAATTCAAAATCCGGTGTGCTTTCTAAACCGCCGTCTAAAGAGGAATCCAAATTTAGGCCAGATTAGGTTGAGTTCGCCACATCCGAGTTAGGTTTCTAGAATGTTATCTAAAGAGGAAACCGAAATAGAACCAGATATAATAACATGCAAGTGTGACTTCCAAATGCGTTCCGAATAAGCCTTTTAATTATAGAAGGCCTTTATTATATTCAAGAAATTATATAATTAAGGCTTCGAAGCTGAACGTGACTTACAAATGAAATGACGACCTAATACGGTTGCTTCATTTAAAACGAACAAGTAGTTCGGCATGCCTAATTCGTTCCTAATAAAAACCGAACTGAAATTTCAAGTTGGGAAGGCTTGGCAATATAGAGTATGTATACTAGGCTGACTATTATTATTATAACTTTTTATTGGTATATATACAAAATATTTTACATAAATACATTAGCATACTATACATTATATATTATACGTTACATACTAAAGAATAGGTTGTTCCTTGGTACCTATTTCCCCTATTCCCCTTTCATCCATACACTCCTTCCATTCTTGTCCTAGCCTTTTCTCTCCTGTTCCTTCTATTCATTCCTTGTACATTCTTCCATACAATGTTTCCATCTATCCTCTCCTGTCCCACATACTATGCCCTTCCGATATTCTTCACTTATCCAATATTTCCCACCACGCTCTTCACTTCCACACCTAAACCTTGCCAGTATGACCTGCGCGTCTGACTGTTTGGTTGAGTTTAAATGGGAAGATGACTAGACAACATTGATAGACATAAACAATAATGTATAAGACAGGAAAAAATCTTGGTTTTGAAAAGGTCTTGAGATTTGCAAATGTCTACCGACGAACTGAACAAACAAATTTGGACATACACAACTAAACAGCCAAATTGAGGGAGGTAATTAGGACTAAAGGGAACATCTTCTTTGTTTATTCATAATCATAACTTATGCGACCATCACTCCGTCCAGATGGACAGTTTAATTTTGCGCAGTTTGCATTAAATATCCGCCACCATTCACTACTTTATCAATTATGGTGAGGTCCTTCTCGCTCCTTGGCCAGGGATATCTAGCATTAGTCATGCTAATTTCGGTTGGTTGTCGCCACTTCTCTGTAAGCGGGCATCTAAAGAGGACATGAACGGCTGTGTCTTCCTCTCCGCATGTGGAGAGCGGAGACAGCCTCTTACCGTATCTATGTAGATAAGCGTTAATATTACCATGGTCTGTTATCAGTTGAACCATGTGATGTGTGGGGCTTATATCAATGTTCTTCCATTTCTCGAATACAGAAATACATTTTTTGGTTCAAAGTAAAGTTGTGGCGTTATCAGATCGCTCTTAATGCCGGTCTCTGTAGAACTTAACAGATAGTCCCATTTTTATTGCCATGTCCAAGTACCTTGTTGTATGTGATTATCAATTGGTTTATTTCGTCGCTGGTATTCTCTATTCCTGAAGGCTGCATTGCAAGATAACCCGCCCTTTCGTTTCCTTTATGAACTACGTGAGCCTTAACCCAGTGCAGCCGAAGATTAGTTCTTTGTCGGATTTCATGTGCCAGCTGCCATGTCTCCAGAAGGAGCTGGGTTGCTTTCGTCATATATTTTAAGGCAACGAGAGCGACTCTGCTATCCGAGATGTTTGGACATTCAGGGATTGATCTATGCTTCGATCTAATGTACCTTAGTGCTCTGTTAATGGCATGGAAAATGGAACAGTCTCAGCATATACTACAAACCTCTTCAACATATACCACAAATGCTGCGCCTACGTCAACTTCGCATTTCGAACCATCAGTATAGATTGCATCGCTTGTAGTGTTTTATGCGTAAAATTGTAATCTGCTGGTATAAATTCCGCCGGATGTTTAATGTGGAATATACAATTCAATTACTGTTAAATTTCTGTTCCATTAGATTTGGAGACATTTGTGTAGCCTCGTCTATTGGCTGCCTTCATTCAAATAACGTGACTTCTTCCAGTCTTAGGTCGACTAAACGAAGCCCCGAGACACGAAGCCTGTCGATACCGTGCGATAAGCTCTAGCTGCTTTTAAGGTGCATATACGCTGTATCCCGAGGAGTTTGAGTTTTTTCCGGACCCTGCAGGCTTTGTGCCAGATAGAGGCGCCATATAAGATGTCTGGTTCAATAGCTCCACTATAAATTTGTGCTATTTGGCTTTCGCCAACCCCCATTCCTTCCTCGATACGAGCCACAGTCATGAGCAGTACTGCTTGGAGATCTTTGCTAGTACTTAAGGTTAGATGCTACTAGAGAAAATACAATAAATTGATCGCTTCCAAAGTGTGAAATGTACCGAAAATAAAAAGTATTAGCAAAATGTACTGCTTGGAGGTAATACAGGCTTGATTAATGTGTGCTTCGAAGTTCGAAGACACCTGTCAATAATGATCGCTAAATATCTAATGTGATCCTGGCATTTGATTTTGTCTCCTCCAAGGCTAAATACAGGTCGTCTTTGTGTTGGGGATCTGCCGTAAAATACTGCTTGTTTTCTGCTGTTTTCGACGCACTGAAATTTAGTTTGTGGCCCATTATTGCAGTGCCTGCAATGCCTGATTCGTGCTGTGCCTCAGTCTGCATATTGTGTCAAAGGACACGGGCAACATAGTATCATTGGCATATGCCACTCTCCTGGTGGTCATTTTCGAAAATAGTGTTATATAGGATTTTGCAGAAAGTTGGACCTGATCTGGAGCCCTGAGGGAAAGCTTTGTTTACAGATTTCTGGACTGTAATTCCTGGCTCGTGTTTATTGACCTTGCAACAGACGAAAGGTCAATAATAGCCGCGTGTTAGGTTAATTAGGTTGCTAGCACATTTGTTGATAATTAGTCTGTGTATTATCAATGACCACCAGGCGTTATCACTGCTCCCGTAATGTCTAGTGCGATTATGGTATAGTATAGCGTGCTTTGCTTCACGAAACTAATAACTTTATTTATGGCGTCCACTCTTCCAACACCCTTACGGAAGCCAAGTTGGTTTAAGCTAAGGTGATCGTTTGATTGGATATGGTATTCTATTCTGGAGATTAGAAAAGAGTACAATATTTTGCCGGCTACAGGGAGTAAACTAATTGACATAAAGTCTTTAGCAGAATTTCCTGATTGATTTGGCTTAGGAATTATTGACAAATTGTTCTTTCCTGCAGCCCGGAGAAACTCCCCGGTCAAAACACTTATTGTAAAGCTCATGAAAGTTTTTGGTATAATATAGAATGGAAATGTAGACTAAATTGTATAGAGAGACTGTATAGGCAGTTACAAAAGGTAACGTAAGGTTCGGTCCTCGGGCCAACCCTATGGGATGTGTTGTATGACGATGTCATGTCTGTGGATACGGAGGAGGGAGTCGACCTTGTGTGCTACGCGGACGACCTGACCGTATTGGCGTCTGCAAAAAATCCCGCAGAGCTTGTACTCAAGGTGAATGTAACGTTAAGCACTATAGACAGGTGGATGAAACGGAACGAATTGCAAGTGGACGTGAATAAAACCGTGGCACTAGTTCAAAATAGGAAAAAACTACCTCCTATAAAGTTTACCATGACAGGAGAAGATATTTATCCCGTGCGAAAGATAAAATATCTGGGCATGATAATAGATTGGGGGCCATCGTTCGGGGGACATATCCACTATGCGTGCGAGAAGGCGAAACGCACGATAAAGGCCCTAGGCAGCTTATTGCTTAATATTAGAGGTCCAGGACACCAGAAAAGGAAGGTGCTAGCTATGGCAATGGTGTCGATAGTGATGTACGGGGCTCCGCTATGGGTCGGAGCAGCAAGACGTCAAATCTATAGGAAAAAATCACGTCCACCCAAAGATGAATGGACTTGAGAGTATGCAGTGCATACCGCACAACATCTGCAGATGCTGCGCTCATAGTGGCAGGCCTTTTACCGTTATACCTCCTTGCCGAAAAGAGAAAGCGACTATATGACCTACACAAGATAATAACAGACCGGAAGGAAAAGAGGGAAATGACTTACCAGAAGTGGCAGACAGAATGGGGCCTCGCTAAAGTCGGAAAGTGGACCCACAAGGTGATACCGGACATCAAAAATGGGTAGAGAGGAAGCATGGCTCGGTAAATTTCCACATTACACAGTGCCTTACAGGAGACGGAGTCTTCTGCTCCTACACGGAGAGAATTGGAAAGAGGGGGATTGCACAATGCCGATACTGTACAGAACAAGTAGATGATACTCCAGAACATACAATATTCCATTGTGGTAATTGGAATAACGAAAGGGAAAAGAAACCTACCTGCGGCAGCCATGTCCTCGGAAAGCGTAATACAGGAAATGATCGCGCACAAGGACAGCTGGGAAACTGTGAAGAATTTTGTAGAAGAAGTGATGCGGAAAAAGGTAAATGATGATCTAGAAGAACAGAGCAGAGAAAGAGGCGACACCTGAGGAAAGGATATTAAGACCAAACCTGTAGGACGTAAGGCTGAAAGGCGGGAACACTACTGGAGAGAAATAAAGAGGGGATGGTTTTAGTGGGTATGGCTGCCTTAGAGGGTTGGTGAGCCCCACGCTCCCCAAACTGAAACCATAGATGGGGGTAAAAGCATTTCCTCTCCTCTGTGAAAAAAAAGTTGCGAACAGGTATGACTAGACGGATAATCTTAGATACACAAGTCTAAACAAACACAACTAAGCAAAACCACATAGATCGTCAATACCAGATTGATCCCCAGAAGACTCTATATACAGAATAGACGAGCTGGACTATACTATAAGTACAAAACTAACAAACTAGATTAAATAGGCAAGTTTGTCTAAAAAAATAACTCAACACACAATAATATGTATAATAAATAACTACACACACAAGATTAAACTATATCGGCAAAGAAAGCCTGAGCAAACATTTCTAGATAGACGATACCCCACCGACAAGTATCCAAAAGAATAGACCTGTAAGTGGAGACTGATACAATTAGACAGAGAAAATTCGAACCACTAGGTTGTTGAATTAAGACACACAAGACATGAAAATGCGTAATTATAGAATATGCAAACATGTTGAATCACTAAATCTATATATATAGTTAGAGTTAGCTATTGTGGTAGTAAATATTGCCATAATCTCTGAAACTGTGATATATTTAGGCGATTAGAAATTTATGATTGTTGGACGTAATACGCAAATATACCTTTGCGTGCGCTAAACCGGGAAATTAATAAAATAAAACAATTTGTATAATTGTGTTATTAAGGTAGTATTAGGAAATTACGCCGCGGACAGAATACTAAATAATTCAGTCCTACGAATAGCCGGGCGTGAAAGCTCATTGCATTTATCTGTGTTGTAATCCGCGATTCTGTTTAGTTTTGTTTCTATTTTTGTTTTCTTGTTATTATTATACTCGGTGCGCTCTCTATCGCTTTTTCTCTCCCACCCACCTAAACGTTGGTTTTCTGCCTCTTATATTTGCCTGTGGTTGAGCAAATTTAAAATCAGATTACCGCGACGTTTATTAAGTGTTTTGCAGAAAGCCTTTTTTAAATTAAATTTTAAATAATATTTGCAGTATTTTCTTTATCATAAATATTAGTCAGTTTACAAATAAAACTGCGCAGATAATAGGGTATAGAAAATATAAAATGTATGTATGTATACAAATGTAGATTGAATTATGTATCTCAAATAAGAACAACAATGTAAATAATCTTATATTTTTGAAATTTGTATAAACGTCCACTCCCATATGCGCGACACTCACCTACGCGACGTCGTGCTACATCGCCTGTCAGATAATGATTACATTGTTTTAAATGGGTACGTCGCGTAGCTGTCGCGTAGCCATAGTGAGAACGTGTCCACTCAAAACAATGTAATTATTATTTGACAGGCGATGTCTCGTGACGTCGCGTAGCTGTGTGTCGCGTATATTATGAGAATCGGCCTTTAATCTGTTGTTTAGTGGATTAGATTTATAGATTTATTATATAATTTTCAATCTAAATTGCAGTAAGTGATTACAGTGAGTGACTTTCTTAATTTTAGAAATTTTATTAGTTTGGAATTTAGGAATAAAATGAAATGTCTAATTTAAACTAAACGCAGAAAATTATATGGTCCAGAGGGTATTAGTTATAATCGACGGTTATTTCACGTCCGTACGAATTTAATGTGAGCTTAGAATCCCGCAGTAAATATCGCTTTTATTGCCCTACGTGGACATCTACTAAAATTTTCATTGAACCGAAGAATATTAAAATTACTTAAACTGTTTTATTTCGAATTACATTCGAAGTATTTCTCTAAAACATATCTTGTATATTTTCAGTGGTAATTGGAACATTTCAGGTGGAAAGCGGACACTATTATCAAAAGCCTTTTATATTTTATCTATTCTTTATTCTTCTAAAGAGGCAAGATAGTTTTCTGCGGAAATTTACACAAATACAATATCATATACCAGCAATATTATACATAAAAGAAATTTTCTTAACTTAGTTTTTCAAAATGGACCTTCAAGATATCCCTATAAATATCAAATTTTTGATTTGCGACACAAAGATGCGTATGTTGTTCTTTTCTTTCTTGTATAATTTATTGCTGCTGGGTAACAGATACATTTGATTATTCCTTCCATTTCTTCCTATACTGCGCTTGCACTTTTGCCTCTTCTTCTTCATTCTGCATTTAAATACCTTTTCTGCCTGTTTAACCAGGTAATTTTCCTGCAAATTTTTGTATTCCCCATCACTTTGGGTGTTATCTCCAGAGTAGATTTTGTAGAAAGCTTTTCTCATTCATTACACACAGCGCTCAAACCGTCGCCTCTGAATATTATTACTGAATACTATTACGACGGTAGTTAATTAATCCAGAGTTGTATGATCTCAATTAGTTTATTTTATCAATTACAACAAATCACTTAAATTCAATTTATGTATTTTTCGTTGACTATTCAATTTCAGAGCGTTAATTAGATGAAATTGGAGAGAAAATATTTAACAATTGAGTTAGTGAGTGAAATATTTTCAGCAAAGTAAATCGATAAAGGCTTCACCATCCCATTTAGGCGACAACTTGACCTTTTATCTAATTACATCAGTTCAATTACTCAGTTTTGAAATTTTAGGATATTCTATAAATGGTCCACCAAAAACAAAAAAATTATTTAGAATTTAAATTGTATCTAGAAAATTTGCATCAACAAAATATAACATATTGTGAATAATTGGCAAACTAGGCAAAGTATTAGAGAAAGTAGCGTATTATGTAAAATTACGCGAAAACCCAGAATCCTTAAAAGGAATCCTTAAAGAAGACAAATCCTTTGTCTGGTAGACAAACCAGACAAAGCTCCGACTATTTAGACTTTATACTTAGATATTATGCTAAATAGCGAGTACACACTCCATGCAACCCCAGCAGGGATAGGTCTACTTCAGGGATTCGCTCCTGCTTACATGAACTTCGATTCTCCCCCCACCCCTGTCTCGGGAGGAAATCGGAACCTATTCCGTAGATCCTACCAATGAACCAAACTACCCTCGACCCCATCCCAAACCATCATAGTAGGAAGAGGGACCTTATTGTGATTACATAGTCCCACGAGCACAATGAGATATGATAGTTAAGGATGAGAGATCGCCATGCGACCCGACTAGCAATCGGCGCCAGTGGGTGCCAGGGTCGGCTGGTGAGAAATGGACTTCCGGCCATGCGACTGTTCCTAGCCAGGCAACGCATGGAAAGTATCCTACTGGCCCCCACAATCTTAGAAGACTTCTGAGGATTGGAGCATGGAATGTCCAAGTACTCCTAAAAGCTGGAAAACTACAGATAGTAGAAAGAGAAATAATACCTTACGAAATAGTGGGAATATCTGAAACTTACTATAAGGGACATGGCCACTTCATAACAGAAAATGGCAATATGATGTACTACTCAGGACATGAAACAGAGAGCAAACACGGTGTACAACATCTGGTCAGCCCGAAATACTTACCATAAGTATTAGGGTATTACTGCGTAAGCAGCAGAATAATGTCTATAAAGCTTAACAAAACACCAACAAAGCTCAACATCCTCCAAATATATGCCCCTACTTCCGACGCATCTGATGAAGAAATTGAGGAATTCTATTCGGATATCCTAGAGGAAACAGCTAGAATACTAGAATGAGAGATCACAATAATAATCGGTGACTTCAACGCGAAAGTTGGTCCTATTCAAACAAAGGAAGACCACTTTGAAAACATACTAGGAAAATGGGGCCTTGGAGACAGAAATGAGAGAGGGGCGTGCCTATTATCATTCTGCACTGACAATAATATGACCAGAATGAACACAATATTCACACATCACCCTCGGCGGCTATATACGTGGAGGTCACCCGGTGATAGCTATAGAAATCAAATAGATTTCCTGCTGAAACCACAAAGATGGCGAACAAGTATAAAAGATACCAAAACCTATCCAGACGGTGACTGCGGATCCGATCATCAGCTACTTATAGGAGAAATAAAATTAAAACTGAAAACTCCAAAACCCCCCTCTATGTCTAAAAATAGGTGGGACTTACACAATAACATCGAATATAGAACCAGACCCTCCGATAAACTCCAAACACTAAACAGCGGAAACACCAAACAAATGGACGAGAACCAACTTTGGAAGAGGATGAAATCAGAAATCATAAAAATGGCCAATGAATTCAACCACAAACACGAAAGAAGAAAAACGTGGATAACATGCAGAACATGGGAGGCTATACAGGAAAGAAAGCAACTAAAACAAAAAGGCTTGAACAATAAAGAACGTCGTGAAGACTACAGTAAATTATCCAAAGATATAAGAAAAAGGTGTAAAGAAGGCTCGTTAACGGCTGTAGATCGACAATATGCAGAGAAATCGAAGACCATCATCACAAAAATGCATCCAGAGATCTTTTTGACAAAATCAGAGAGATTACCAGAGACTTAAAATCGCGAACGATAATTGTAGAAAACGAGCGAGGAGAAGTAATAGCGGAGAAAACAGAGGTTGCAAAGAGATGGAAAGAATACTGTGAAAACATGTTCGAAGATCAACCAGGAGACAACCCACCTGAAATCCCAAACTCAGAAGATCTAGAACTAGAAATCCTTAAATTCGAGGTGGAGTGGGCTCTCAAAAAGCTGAAACCTAGTAAATCTGCAGGACCTGATGGAATAGTGGCAGAATAGTGTCTGATTTTTCATCAATATTTCATTATTTCATCATTTCATCATTTCAGTTTTCATATGATAAGTCTCATGCATATACTATTCAACAAGATCTGGGTATCAGGAGTCTGGCCGACTGATTGGGCAACCTCAGTATTCGTGCCAATCTAAAAAAAGGAGCAAAGACTCAATCTTCAAATTACAGAACGATATCCTTAATATCAAACGTCCGCAATACATTGTTAGATATACTTCACGACAGGTTGAAAGCATACATACACCCCCAAACCCCACAAGAATAAGTAGGTTTCATGCCGGGACCAGGCACGCGAGAGCACATCTTGAACATCAGACAGATAATTGAAAAACTAAGGGAGTTCAATCAACCTGGACACCTCTGTTTTATTGACTACAAAAAGGCATTCGATCAAGTAAAATAGAGCAAATTTTGGACCGTTATGTCGGAGATGGGAGTACTTAGACATCTTATTAGCCTCACCGCCAACCTATATCAATCTGCAGAAGCACGGGTCAGAAAAGAAGGTTGCCTCAGTGATCCCTTCAGATTATACAAAGTAGTTCGTCAGGGGTTCATCCGTTCACCTATTTTATTCAATCTCTACGGAGAATGGATGGAATCTATAGCTAGCAGCAAAATATTAAATTTACGGTACGTGGATGCTACAACATTGCTGGGAAGTACGGAAGAAAAGATCAAGAACCTGCTGCAGAAGGTGAAAGAAATCAGTAGAGAGGTGGGCCCTGAAATGAATAAAAGAAAAACCAAAATAAGGATAATAGACCGATCCCAAGAAAGACTGCAAAGCCCAACGCATATTGATGGAATCGGGGCAGTAAAGTTCGTGTATTTGGGCTCACAAATTTGAAGAACTGGCAGCTGTGAAAAGGAAATAAGGAGCCAAAACTTTCACGTATTTGGAAGGGTCACAACATTTCTAAAGGAACTAAGATGGCAGTCATAAAGAAACTTATATTTTCTATAGTCACATACGCTGCGGAATCCTGGATACAAAAAGTGGCTGCAGAAGACGAATTGATGCGTTTGAAATGTACACCTGGATACGCATGCTCGGGATATCATGGACGGAAAAACGTACTAATGAAACCATTCTAGGAGAACTTCACATCGTCCATCGACTGAGCAAAACAATCCAAAAGTCCATCCTAAGATATTTCGGTCACATGATGCGAAGAAAGGACGACTACCTGGAGAAATTGATGGTCCAAGGAAAGATATGGGGTAAGAGACCACGAGGAAGATCACCATCGCGCTATGTGGATCAAATATCCAAAGCCATAGGCGCAACTGTACACGATTGCACAAAAACTGCTGAAACAGGGAATAATGGAGACAACAAGTACAACAAATATGATCCCTAGGTCATACCATTGCCACGATGCTCGGAGACGAGCGATACGATTGAGAAGATTGTGCTAAAGAGAGTGAGAAATAGAATAGATGTGTTAAACTAGATATATAATTAATAGGGCCCGGATTTATATGTAAATACATATTTTTAATTCAAATTATTTTCGGTTTGTAATTTGTTTTCTGCACAAATTATGATATTTGGAAATAAAGATTACATTTTCTCTTTCCAAATGTCATAATTTGTGTGGAAATCAAAATAAGACCGAAAATAATTTTAATAAAAAATCTGTATTTACATATAAATCCGGGCCCTAATAATTAACTAATACAAGTTTTATATTTCACTCCAGCAAGCCTAATTTGTTTATAATGAATCATCATGTTACAAGAAAGTAAGTATAAGTACATATATATATATATATATATATATATATATATATATATATATATATATATATATATATACATATATATATATATATATATATATATATATATTACATATATACATTTATTATTACATTTCAATGCCAACAATTTAAATTAATAATGATCTAAATCAATGATAGCTTAAAATGTATTCCATATAAATTATAAAAATTAAAGTAGATATACCTACACAATTGATTGAAATGAATTTTAGTAACTGTAAGATTTGTGCGTTTTCGAAAATATAATTACGTATTATATAATTATATAATTACGTAATATTAATCTTGGTATTTAAATACAGTTTACATAATAGAGTTAATTGAAATAGCTTGTATATTAGGTAGAAACACGGGCTATAATACCGTATTTGTATGTCACAATTACGGTATTTGTGACACCATTTAGCACTGTATAATAACGTGTTACCTATAAATTAATGCACTGTAAATTATAATTGAAACAAGAACCATAGAATAGCCGACCATTAGCTATTTTAGCAGTTCTAAATATATTAACATATTGTATTAATAGACTCAATAATTATCAGTCACAGGATAATGGATTCATTCACCGACTTTACCTCAACGAGCAGTCGTGTATCCATCCTATCTCTTAAATGCGCAAACAAGGGCTACTGTATAGTCAATGTACATGCCCCAATAAACCAGGACAACTTACGCAATCCAGACAGAACTGATAAATTCTGGGAAGACTTAGAAGATATTATCTCTAAACTTCCAGAGAGGCACACCGTCATACTGCTTGGTGACTAAAATGCTCAATTGGGAAGAGAGAAAAAAAGTCAGAAATATAGAAGGCAATTATCCGGCTTCGTGAACAAGTGAACCACCCGCAATGGAGAACGATTAGTGGGTCTGTGTAGTACTTTTGGGTTGCTCATGGCATCTACCCAAAACCTGGGTGAATTCCAGATAGATCAGGTGGCCATTTCACAAAAATCTCAAAAGGAAATACAAAACGTGAAGGTAGTAAGTCTAAGTGAAGGTAGTCTCAAAGATCAAAATAAGACTTAAGCCTAGTAATACTAGATTACACAGAACCTCCAAAATGGTAAGATTTTACGTAGAGCGACATATAAACAGCTCTTAAGTCGCACAGCACTTTAGTCAAGAAGTCAGAGACTGAACAATACAGATCTAAACAGCTGGGATCATCTGAAGGACACTCTTGTCAAGGCTGCCAATGAACTCGCCCCTCTCGCTAGAAGAAGGAATCATCCGTGGTGGACCGCAGACTGCGACAATGCAATAGCCAAAGACAGACAGCCTGGGTGAAATGGAATTCTAAAAAGACCAGGGAAAATTAGCAAATATTTTTGGAACAAAGAAAGCTTATAGGAGAAAGCCAATATAATTCGAGGAACCAAACGGACCTTCACACAAAACCAACTAACCCTAATCGAAGAGAGCTTTGCTAAGTATAACAGAGATTTCTTTGGAACCTTCAAGCAGACACTCAGAAGATACGCTCCGCCAAGCCTCCACATCAGAGACTCGCAGGGCAAACTGCCTTTTAACGACAAGGACAACTGCAACCTTTTAGCTTTGTACTTTAAAAATTTTCTCAACTGTGATTCATCCAGTAAAGACTTCGATTATAAATATACCACAGCAAATACGGACTCGCTGCCCATTTCATTGGAAGAAGTTGGCCAGATCATTCAACTTCTTAAGAATAATAAGGCAGCAGGAGAGGGCTCTATCGTTGCTGAACTGTGGAAAGGTGCTAGAAGCAATGATGTGGGTAAGCTAGCTGAGATCATCCAAGACATCTGCGAAACTGAGAAATTACCACCCTATTGGATATCTGCTCTGATCTATCCGCATCACAAAATGGGAGATTTTACTGATCTAAACACTACCGTGGAATTTCTGTCGTCCCAGCAACATACAAGATTCTCTCCAAGGCGTTACAAACAAGGGCTCAATTTTAAAATTGTACTTGCGTACTCCAAGATGAGAAACCACAAAGTGGTCGTCACCTTTGTTGATTTTAGGAAGGACTAAGATTCCATTCATAGAGAAACGCTTAACCAAGTGCTACAGGAACTGGGGCTAGAGTAAAGTGACCACACGTCTCGATTTTGGCGGGACTGTGCCGCTTTTTGGAAGAGAGTCCCGCGTCCTGCCGATTTTTAAAAATGTACCGCTTTTTTTTAAATATCTGCATTTCCCATTTGAAGTGTACTGTAAAATTATATTACCTATTATTTATTAATTATTATTGTGTATATAGAGAAATAGAAAATTCATAAATAAAAAAAATAAACACAAAATGCTTGCAGAGTAATAAATGAGGCGATGTAGCGATATGATATTGTCGTTACGTCGAAGGGCGGACAGTGCGGACTGCCGTTGGGCAGCGCGCGGTTTGGTTTAAAATTTGACGTTCGACTCATTATTTGATTCACGAATCATAAATTCGTAAATCATTTATTTATCTAAAGTATTGACCGATAAAATAAAACATGAGTAAAAAAAAAGAGAATGCAAATTTAATGGCGAACTAAGCAGAAAATTTCCATTTATTAAAACAACCAAAGTAGACTATATGATACGATGCGATAAATGGAACACTGAATATTCGGTCTAACATGGTAGAAAAAACCACATTACTAAACATCTAGCGACAACGAGGCACATAACGTTTTGGAATAATGCTGCTTCCTCGTCTAAAATTGAACAGATTTTTCGCATTGCTAGCTTTGGCAACACCAGAGACAAATATCTAAAGAACACAGAGGATCAGCTAGCATTAGCCGAATAGGCCGAAGCTATTTGCTTTCCACCATAAACCACAATCAAAGTTTCAGATCAATGGATTTTACGTAGCAAATGATCAAAACATTGTACGACAAAAAAATTGCATGTGCAAGAACAAGAACTGAAGCAACTATTTGTAATGTTTTTACATCATATTCGTTTTCACAATTGCAGAAAGAAATAGATAAATGCAGATTTATCAACCACAAGGATTTAAAATTATTTACCACGATTGTGAGAATTTTTGATCCAGAAGCAGGAATTACAATTAGAAAATTAGAATATTAAATTTTGTTTCATTGCCGGGTGAAACTTCATAAGTAATTTTTGATTCAATAAGTACTATTTAAAAAAATAATAATTTATAATAAACTATACAAACTATAAAATTATTAAATATTATGTGGATAATACTAACCCAAATTTTGGGCTTAATCCAAAGCTAGAAGAGGCATCCATAACGTTTTTTCGAAACAACGAACATTTGAACCAGAAAATCATTGTAGTAGGTTGTGCAGCGCACATTCTACAAAATACTATTCAAACAGTATCTGACTTACTTAGAGTTGATGTTGAAAATATTTTTGCCAAAATTTAATTCCCAGCAAAATACGACAGTTAGCTATTTTACCAGCTGTACAAAATATTTAAAAATATACGAACCATTAAAATCATACATTTTATCACAAGATAAATGCCCAAGATTGCCCTTTTTTCAAAATGACACATCACAAATTTGGCTTCACTTCATCCACAACCTGCATTATTTCACAATGCTATGAAATTTATTTAAGGGACAAAATTTCAATTAAGTGTCGAATGAAATCAGTAATTTGAAAATTGCGAAAAAGAATTGATAACGATTACGTTCCTTTAGTTATTCGAAAGGACATCACTAGGCAGGAAAAACAAGGTGCTAAACGACCTTATTTTCTGAAAGAAACCCGAAATTTTTATAATAACTACTTGGAATATCTTTAAAAATGAACAGTTCATATCGAGGTTATTAAAAATGTTCATAGGATTTATTGTCATAGGATGACAATAAAAAAGGAGATTTTATGGAAATACATATGTGGAAAAATCTATTGAATACATCAGTAACCATTTTCCGAAAAATAATATTTAATAAAATAATCTTTTTGATGAGGTGTCATTGATAAAAAGATAAGTTACTGATGAAAAAATTAAATGTTGGTTCTCTAAAAATGTGGAAACAGGCAAAAAATGTACGGAGTTATTCCTTCATTTTAAAGAGAATAATAATCTTTATCAAAGTTTTTTCAAAATTGTAGAATTAATACACGCCTTCCCTTCCAGGAACAAATGCAGCAACAGATTGTGTTTTTTGTAGTATCAATAAAATATGGAATAACTGAAAAAACGCAGTTGAACATTAAAACTGTAAAATTTATATTAAGCGTAAAATATAATTTGACCAATCCATGTGAAAAATTTCGCGACATTTTAATAAATGACTCGAATCTATTGCGAAATGACCCGGATCTAAGTATTCACTCGGATCTATAATATGATCGTGAAAGAAAATTATATATATTTTTTTAAATAAAAAATTTAAATTAATTAAAAATCATAATGTTCAAATTATTGTTTTTTACAAATACTTTTATAGTTAGTAATAATTAGTAATAAATACATTTTTCTATATTTATAGACAAGTATTTGAATGGATACAATAAATTATATTTTTTTGAATAATTGGTCTGCTTTTATAACTTCATCCCATTTGTCCCGGTTTGTCTCAATTAAAATGTGGTCATTTTAGGCTAGACAAAAAAACCTGCAGACTCATCCTAGAAACCTCGACCAACACCCATTCCAATGTTAAATTTAGAGGCGAAATCTCAGAAATGTTCGAAATAAAAACAGGAGTGAAACAAGGAGATGGACTTTCCCCACTTCTCCTCAACTGTGACCTTGAAAAGGTTATGTTTGAGAGAATGTCGCAAGGAACTGCTTAACATAGGTGCTCAGGGTGGTATCTACCTGGGACGTAACAACGATGGATTGGTTGTAGATTGCCTGGCCTTTGCAGATGACGTGGCACTGATTGCTGATTCTTTTGATATGGCAACAATGTAGGTAAATTGCCTCAGAAAACAGGCTGCCAAAGTGAGTCTTCAAGTGTCGCTGGAGAAAACATAATTCTTTACTAACATCAAAGGAGCAAACAGAGAGATGTTACTAGATTAGGGAAACATCAAGAGGACTGAGAAATTTAATTATCTAGGCGAATAGATTGAACCAAACTTATCAGAAAGAGCATGATTATCCATGAGTGCCAACAAGCTAAAACTAGCCTATCGACAAAATAAGAACACTTACAACAAGAAATGCCTGCCAGGCAACCGGAAACTTAAGCACTACATATTAGTCTTACGACCAGAAGTTCTGTATGCCATGGAGTGTATTTCCTTGCACCGAAGAGGTCTGGTAGAGAAATTGGAAATCAGAGAGAGGTGAATTCTCAGGAAGATCCTACGCCCGGTAAAGGAAGATGGGGAATTCCGAAGGCGACATAACTCTGAGTTCTACGAACGTATGGAGAGGCTCCCTGACTGTGCAAGGAAAAGAAGGGTAGCTTTCTAGGGCCACGTTACAAGATTTCTTTTAAACCAACTAAGTAACCGTATGTTCGCTCTCTGGCAAAACAAGAAGGTTCGTACGATTTGGTTTACAGAAACCGAGAAAGATATTAAAGAACTGGGAATAACAGATCTCCAAAACAGACAGTCTGTAAGACGCACCCTGAAGGAAGTCCGTGGATTTCAGGAAAAACCCCGATGGAAAGTTACTCTCTGGACAGAAGAGAGAAAGGAATTACACCGGCAGAAGACATAACAACACTGGGCAAAGATCAGAGCCCAACAATTGAACAAGCGTGGTCCAATGTTGGCCCATTCGAAACAAAAAGAAGAAGATACTAGTATATAGTATATTTTATAGTTTTCAATTTTAGTCTTGTTATTAGTATTGTGGTTTAGATTTATCATCATTTAATATGTCTTATTTTATTATGTGTTTTTTTTATGTGTGTATTATTATAGAATATGTTTAAGTTTTCTTTATTTAGTCTATCTGTCTATTGATACTGTTATTAGGAAGGTTATATTTTCGAAGTAAGTTGATTAATAGAGTTGGTAGTTTATATTAGGCAGTTGATATTTGTAGTTGAATATGAAAACATGATAAAACTAGACAGCTTCCATTCCAATATAAGTTGTATAAGCTTTCAAATATAAATTATGTAAGCAACATATTTAATTATGGAATCTCATATATTTTGGAATACGTGTGGTACAAATATAACATCTGGAGTTGCAATGTCAGTTGCTCTCAGAGAATTGCATCAAAGTTTACTGTGACAGCATAAGATTATTCAGCACACAGAGAGAGATACTAGTTTGTGTATGACAAGTTTTGCAAATAAGAGCGCGAATACAAATGCGTACAAAATAAACATAAATATTGCACTGTCCAAATGGAATGTATTATGGAAATTATTTCTGCGACATATAGAAGAGGAACACTGCATACATACGGGATTAAATATCATCCAATTAAAATCTGCATATACATATACCGTAAAACTAAACTTAACCATGGTTCCGCGTTTTTACTCGTTGCTCCCTCACACCATCATATTTCGGCACATTTAGGAATGTTTTACAAACAACACCTGTAATGATAACAAAAGCTGCTGTAACGTAATTAATTTCAATACTTATTTAAAACACGCTTCTTCTAAACAAAAGAACGATTTACTTCCCTCTGTAATCAAACCATCCATAATTTACTTCCTGTATATAAGATGATACCTACTGGTGCTATATCGCAAATGCCGCAACGATATTTAGAAGAGCCGAGGAAGGCACACTTAACATTACCCAATGAACACTTGAACGCCAACGCGCTAGACAGCGTATGGTACTATAAGAAGGAGATATAAGATGCAATATTTTAAATAGAAATCTAGACCAAACTAGACAAGATTAAAAAAAACACGGCTAGCCAATGAATAATATATTAAGTTAATGTAATCGTAGTCACATAACACATCGTATAGTCACATCGTATGTCCATTGTGTTAAAACTAAATTTCGTAAACAAAGTTCGACAAGAGAGGAAGAAATGAGAGCTGCAGATATAGAGTCAAAACAATATAATAGAAAGTAGATTTAATACTTCCAGAAAACTTCCAGAAAACAGACAAGTTGATTACAATTTTAAAATGACAGCACTGAACAAGAATAAATACTAGGCATTATATATAAGAATCAGATAATATTAAAGGCGAATTAACATTAAAGAAGACAGGTCATTTATTTACTTAATCCGATTACTTTTGATTTCCTGGTATTGCCCTCCTTGTTTTGGCTGTAGTCCTGGATATATAGTTGTGCATGTTTATTGTTTGTCTCTCTATTTTTGTCAGTCTTGTCTTGTAGGATTGTCAGCCTAGCCTTGCCTGTCCCGACATATTCTGATTTATCTTCATTCTGGTCAAAATCAAATCAAATCAAAATATTTATTTCCCAATTGAGATACCAGTATCTATTGAATGTGTAACATAAATCTTACAAATTAATAATTAAATTTAAAAGAAAAAAAATCACCAAGTATATATTGTATCTGAACTCCTTTGTTTTCGACTCCATGACTTATCTTCTTTTTATTATTAGCCTTCATACTTCCATTGCTGGATATAGGCCTCTTTTTTTCCATGCTGCTTTGTCATTTGCTGTTCTCATCCACTGTTTTCCTGCTGTCTTTATGTCATCGGTACATCTCGTTTTGGGTCTTCCCGTACTTCTTTTTATTTCCCGTGGTCTCCAGAAGGTAATATTGTACCTGCGTGTATTGTAATACGTGTCCTGCCCAATGCCATTTAAGGTCCGCTGTTCTCTCCATGACATCTATTTATTTTGTTTTTGTCCGGATATCTGTGTTGCGTATTTTGTCTCTTAGAGTGATTCCCAGCATCGTACATTCCATTGCTTTTTGAGTAACTCTATGTTTTGCTGCTGATTTTCTTAGCGACAGCCATCGTTTTCAGGCCACAGGTGGCAACGGGAAGTATGCAGCTGTTGTAAACCTTACATTTTAGGTAAATTGAGACGTCTTGGCTTTTTAGTATATAGCTGAGCTTTCTAGGGCGGCATATGTCAGTTGGATTCTGCGTTTGATTTCGGCAGTTTGATTTTCGTTGCCAATTTTAATTGTATGCCCGAGATATGTATATTGCTCTAGTTTTTCTATTATGATGTTATCAATCGACATTTCCTGAGGGCTACTAGTTATAATTTTTGTTTTGTTTAAATTCATTTTTAACCCTATTTGCTTGGACAGGTTGCTTAGTTCTCCTATCATTATTTCTAATTCTTCGATATTAGTACTTGTTAGAATTATGTTTATGTTATCCGCAATTCTAAAGTGACTAAGATATGTCCCGTCGATCTTCATGCCTTTCTCGTCCCAGTATAGTTGTTTGAAAACCTTTTCTATGGCTGCGGTGAATAATTTGGGGGAGATCGGGTGCCCTTGCCGTACGTACCCCTTTTTGAGATTTGTTTTCCCCGTGTGCTTGTCGTTGTTAATTTTTACGTGAAAAGTGGCCTCTTTGTAAATGTTCTCTATTAGAGCGGCATATCTCGAGTCTATTCTTGCGTCGTTCATTGCCGACAGGAAAGCCCAAGTCTCGACACTGTCCAACGCTTTGTGGTAGTCTATGAACGCTATATTTATTGGGTTATTTTAGTCTGTTGTCTTTTCGATAAGTGTTCGGATTGTTTGTAGGTGGTCTGTTGTGCCGAGATTTTTCCGAAAGCCCGAATGTTCCACTTGTTGGTAGAAATCTAGTTTCTTTTTGAGTCCTGTTTGTGATAATCCGCATCAGAAGCTTATATAGGTGTGATAACATGCTTATTGGACGGTAATTTTCTATGTTTGTGCTGTCACTTTTTTTGTGCACTATGATGACATATGCGTTCTTCCATTTTTTTGGTATTTTGCCCTGGATCAAACATTTGTTTGTTAGTATCCGCAGAGCTTCCAGTAGTGTTCCGCCTCCCGCCTTTAGCATTTCTGCTGTTATCTGGTCCTCTCCTAGGGTCCTCGGGTTCTTCATTTGTTGTAAAGCATATGTAATTTCAACTGTCGATATTTCCGACAGATCTTCCAATCCTACATATGTAATAGTTTTTGAGGATGTCGTTGGGTTCGGTATGGATGATGTGTATAGGCTGGCGTAGAAACTTTGGTCTTTTGCTGGTTTTGTTGGTAATGATATTGCCATGGCGGTCTTTTAGTTTAACAATATCTTGTTTTCCATTTGATTTGATTTTGTTGAGTTTTATAAGCTCTGATATCTGTGCGTATCTTCTTTTTAACTTTTTTGTTTATGCTGTGGCAATTGGGTTTTGGAGTGCCGGCAGGTTTGTCGTCTCTTCTTTATAGTTGTTTTGTTTCCACTGGTAGTCTGGTTTCTTTTTCGTTTTTTATCTTGCTACAGATATTCCTTGTGGCTGATTGAATGTTCTCTGTTATGCTTGTTGCAATATCATCTATATTCATTTCCTGTAGATTTTCTGATCGTTTCATTTTTTATTTCCATTTCATTTTTTTTTTATTCCCTTTTTTATTTCGTTTTCGTATTCATTTTTGTTGAGAGTCAATAATTCAGCAGTTGGAAATTTCCTTTTGTTTATCAGCTTCTTTCTTTCAATTTTTGTGTTTATGAGGATCCTTGCGCGGATCAATCTGTGGTTGCTTCATGTACCAAATCTGTTTAGTACTGAGATATCTTTGCATATGTTTTTATTGTTAGAAAGTATGTAATCTATTTCATTTTGTGTCCGGCCATCTGCGCTCTTCCAGGTCCATCTTTTTTTATTTTGTTTTAAAGGAAGTGTTTAGACAAAATAGTTTTTCGGTGTTGAGGTAGTTACTTAATGCTTCTCCTTTTTCATTCCTTGTCCCCAGACAAGAGTCTTCTACGTATTCGGTATCCTGTGACTGTCTTTTGCCTATTTTGGCGTTAAAATCTCCCGGTAATAACTGTGTAGTACGTTTTATCCATGTTCTTGGCGCTGGTGATATCTGCGATGCTAGTTGTTGCATAGCAGTGTATCATTTGGACTTGATATTTGTTATTTAACTTTAGTACGAGATATATAACTCTTTCTGATATTGCGTGGTACTTGACTACTTGATGTTTTATTTTGCGGTTCACGATAAATGCTCAAAACCCACATTTCCCTGGTTTGTTTCTGAGTTATTCTCATATAGTACGTGTCCGGATTTTAGTGTGGTCCTCACCTCTCCTTTGAGTCTTGTCTCGCATACTCCTATCATATCCCATTGTATAGCTTCAAGTTCTTTTTCTAGTTTTTTCAGGTGGTTTTCCGTTCTCATAGTCCGTATGTTGTATATTGCTATGTAGATTTTGTGTGTGTATTTTGGTTTTTGTTGTATAAAATTGGTCGATTTGTTACCTCCTCCGGAATCCGTGAGGCTGTCCGATTTTCTGTCGGAGTGGGATTCCGAATTTTGTGTTCTGCCCGCCTGGGATATTTTTGTTTTGTATTTCGACATTTTATATGGTACTTTGAAAGGTTTTGGCTGTTAAAACGTCGCGCTTGCCCTGCGTGTTGACCAGTTTTGGATTTCGGTCGATTTTCCCCGCTGCGTTCAGATGCTGCGTCTTCGCCATATCTGGCTACCCTCGCTAAGTTTGGCCTGTAGGTCATTACAGTTTACCGCGGTGTGGCAGCTTGGAGCGCTAAGTGAGAGCTGGGTACCCTGTGAGAACCAGGAATCGTTAGCCATCTCCTGTCTTTAAAATTTGAAGTGACAGCTATTGGTAAAGTTTTTTTACAGCGTGACCCCATATACTCCATGACTGTATAGGGTTAAGTGTCTCCTCCTGGTATCCAAAAAATATTTACCTCTGGTATAATTATGCCTGTCTTATTATTTTTGAAACTTTATTCGGTGTTTGTGAATGCTCGAAGCGGTTTCGAGTATATAAAGGCTTACGACTGTAAGAATTCCCAGCATTTTTAAATGGTGCCTGCATGACTCTGTAACTTTTATTGCTTGCATATTTCTGATGATTCTTCTTTGTGCAATTAGTATAGGTTCTAGTTGTGACGAAGCTCCCCATAATAATGCCGTAATGCCGTAAGCCAGTAACGATTGTACCTCAGCATAGTACCAGATTAGGAGATCGTCTGTATTTAAAAGTCTCCTCAGTTGTCTTAATTGAAAGGCTTTCATATGTAGAGTTGCACATATTTTCTGCGTTGTTGTTGCCCAACGAAGGTGCTCCTCCAGATAAATACCCTGGAGATTTGCCTGCTTAGTTCTTTTTATTTGTTGATTTTGTATTTCAAGGTCGAGGTTTGAGATATATGAACTTCTTACAGTTTTAAATATTATGTACTCTGTTTTATCTGTGTTGAGGTGCAAAGTATTCGCAGAGATCCATTTTTCCAGAAATTTTAACATTAACTGGGCCTGTTCAGTGTTCTATTCCAAATTATTCCGCTACAAAATAAAACTCATATCATCAGCATACAAGGTACAAAGCGGCCCTTTCACGTAGTTTCCCAAATCTGCGATGTATAATAGAAATAATGTAGTTGCTATAATGCTCCCTTGAAGAACAAACATTTTTGTCTCTATGATGTCAGATTGGCAAAATTCGTTTTCTTTCGACACCGTAACGTATTTGTTACACCTGTTTGTCAGGTAGGATCTAATCCATCTCCAAGCTTTTCCTCGCATTCCGTAATCTTATAATTTGTTCATCAAGGTGTTGTGCGAGAGGTCTATTTAGTTTTGCCGCTCAAGTCCTGTCTGTTTAGTTTTGCTTTTTAAATTTGTCTGTCTAATCTTGTGTTGCTAGCCTTGTCTAACCAGCCTTGTCTGTGTAGTCTTGTGTATTTAATTTGGTCTATCTACTTTTGTCTGTCTAGTCTAGCTTGTCTAGTATTGTTTGTCTGGGATTGTCTGTCTAGTATTGTATGTTTTGTATTGTCTGTCTAATATTGTATGTCTAACATTGTCTATCTAGTAGTGTCTGTCTAGTATTGCCTGTCTCATTGCCTGTTGTAAACATTGTAAACCATGTAGACACTAGAGATGGGCATAATCGAGTGACGATTATCGACTATTCGATTATTCTAAATCATCGAGTTCTCGATTACTACACGTGAGAACGAGTGATGAATGATCACTCGGACTAGAGCTGAATCATTGGAATTATTCTGGATCATTCGAATAGTCGATTATCACTCATGCGCATGAGTTACGAATGATCACTCGGGAGTTGAGAATCGAAATCAGCCGTTAGTAGTCGTCGGCTGTGCCGAGATGCTCATAATCGAAATATTTTAGTATTCGGCTGGAGATCGTGCATTCGTATCTAGTTAGGAATGATCATTCGGACTGGGAATTCGGAGTTGGGCGTTAGTAATCGTCGGCAGTGCCGACATGCGCATAGTCGAATTATTTCGTATCGAGTTACGAATGTTCATTCGGACTGGGAAAGCGGAATCTGGCGTTAGTAGTCGTCGGCAGTGTCGAGATGCGCAATCGAATGACTTTAGTATTCGGAATCTGCAGGCGCCACCACTAATACCTTTGTTACAGGTTTTTTGTTTGAGAATGAGGGAACAAATTCTAGTTTTTGAAGTAGAATCTTTTAAGCAGTGATGGGTGGGTCACACTATTTTAAAACTTTCTAACAAGTTTTAGTTTGAATTTTTTAATAAAAGTTAGGTTGGTGATAAAGTAACAAAATTGAATTAAACAACAAAATATGAGTTTTATGGTATTATGGATCAAATTTAGTATCCAATATTATTTAAATTTATTTATTTTACTGCTATAAAATATGCTAACGATGGAATACAATTATCAAAGATATCTTTAGGTTTTTCTTTATCTCACGTTTGTTTATAAAATGCCCAAATGTTTGCTTAGGGAAAACAGCCGCTGGAAATGTTGAAACCTCTCTATAGAGGCACATGCATTTATAATATTTTTATATTACAATTATAAATTACTAGGATTGTTATAGTGTTGCAAAAATGCAATATTCTCTCTTTACGCTTTAACTTCCGCGAAAACTGTCCGAAAATGCGTCAAATTATTAACGAAATTGGCTTAATTTACATAAATTGCATTCTACAGGTAATATTACAGCTACATGCAATAATAACTGATAAAAATATTTTTTAGGGTAAATCGAGAGATCATTCGATTATGAAATCATTCGATTATTGAAATCACTCGATTACTAATCATTCGATTATCGAAATCATTCGATTATGCCCATCACTAGTAGACACTGAGTCAGAGCCTAACGGCGGTATCTCGGTCGATAAAAATGTAAAATATTATTATCAATAAACCAATTAAGAAGTATTGCCTGTCTAGTACTGTCTGTTTTGTCTTGTCGGACTACTTAAGTTAATAATTGAATTCTGTAATAAATAGTACATTGATAAAATAAAATTAAGGAAACTGTAGTCTTATGGAAGTACCAGGTTTTGCTAGTTGCTAAAATCCAGTTAGAATTGGAGAATATGTTTTTAAAAAATGTTATAGGAATTTGCTTGGAAGAATTCTAAATAAATAAATATTGTTACGTTATTACAAAATTCCTCCGGGAAGGATGAAAACAAATGTAGTTTTATCATGTATTAAATCAAAGTGAGCAAGAGTTTTCCAAAATTGGGAGGGGCGATTTAAATGCTAGTCTTCTGTACTCATCTCTCCATATGCGGTAGGTCCGGTCCCGTACTCATTTCGTAGCGACCTGAGAATTAAAATGTTAAAATCTAAAGTTAGAGCAAATTATTGATAAAAAGTAAAAATCACTATTAAAATGAAGTGAAGGACGGGCAAATGGACCTTGTGGTCGATAGCCCTTTGTATAATATATCAAGTATACAATAAATATATTCTCTCTCTCTCTCTCTCTGAATTGAAATATAAAAAAATTGAAAGTTTTGAGAAAAGAAAAATTTATATATGCATTCATTTACTAAAACGAAGCCAATAAATTCCTAAATATTTTTATTTAGATGCGATACAAAATTACAGGGGAACACTGGAATTTAAAAATAAATAAATAAAGCATAACAATGGGACCGTTAACCATTTTGCATCGTTTAAAACGATTAACGGTGTATAGATTTATTGCCTTTTAAATGCCCTGGTAATCTTTTATCCATTTCCGTGTGATTAAATGCAGAGCGGTATCAGCGATCGTCGGCAATGCAAGTTTTATTAATTCATTTCACGAGGAACGTTTTGATAATTTGTTTAATCCGAGTGTTATCAGTTTGGGATTTGTTCATGTTGAAGGAAACATCTCGAGATTGGGATCATTAATTTTAATTTGTTTCTGA
This sequence comes from Phosphuga atrata, assembly GCA_944588485.1. NCBI lineage: Eukaryota > Metazoa > Arthropoda > Insecta > Coleoptera > Silphidae > Phosphuga > Phosphuga atrata. The sequence goes on along the minus strand of OX155896.1, from coordinate 6,686,032 downwards.
ATGTTGAGTAGTTTAAGTTGATTTCACGGAATATTTGACTGTGACTCATGAATAAGCGTAAATCAAAATGTGCGTAATTTCGAATTGGATTTCTATATTGTTACTCTATATTGGTATTCGGTTGTACGTCGGCATTCGCATAGGGACCGTTTAATCATGATGGTTTAATAGGTCACGTTTAATCCTTATTGTGACCGGATTACATACTTTCATTAATATTTTCGACAATAAACTGCCGTGCCCCGAGATTTTACAGTGTAGGCTAAGTTAAAGATTTAAGTTTTTCTTGCACAATTAATGCGAAATATTGAGCTGCGCTTTTGTTGTCGAAGTTTTCGACAATTTTCGTTAGTTGAATGATAACGTTCTCCTCTAGCGCACATAGATCATTACAGCAAGACCAAACTAGGTCTTTACCATGTTTTATGACATCTTGAAATATCGCTTTTCCAATATCGTCAATTTCAATATCTTTATATTTAGTTTCATACAGTTTGTAGACTTCGTGTGCGTAATATGGCTCCTGCTTATTCCTATGATCACGTTTTCCCAGAAGATCTTCTAACTTGTCATGAAAAGAACTATCTGAAGGACATTCTCTTAATTTTTCTAATGCTAGATTTTTTTTAATATATCATTTGTTCCAATAAAGTTCCCTAGATCCCGCTGACTACTGTGAACTGCCCATTTAAGGAGTTTCTCTGCTTATAATCTGTCCTTAATTTTATTGGTCAGTGCTTGACTTATTTTTTCAAGATTTTTCAATCTTAATTGTAATTAATCGTTTGATCTGTTTCTTCGGACAGATTCAAGATTTACCTCAGGATGTAAATCTTTGCAATGTGTTGCAGCTTCTTTATGCTTTTCTGGATGGGAAATAGTGTAACGTACTACAGCAGCTCGGTTAACTTCTGGATGGGAAGCAGTATAACGTGCTATAGCTGCTCTGTTAACTACCGAATGTGAAGAACTGTAACATGCTAACGTGTATTTGCGTTTTTTAGGGTTGTTATGGCAATAACGAGTAGCTGCTTCTTTTTGCAGGCCTTCTTTTAAACTCCTTAGGCCTTCCCCTTTTTTCGGAAACGTTTTCAACAGTTAGCGAGTTAAATTGAATAGTATGTTCATTTAACTGATCATTAGGAGATACTTCAGAGGAACTAGTTTTGAGGACAAGCACTTCATGACGTCCTAAGAAACTGTCAGAAAATCTTAAACGTTTCACTGGCTTCCCAGGATAACCATCCAATGGTCCTCTCAAACGGCAATTTTCTGGATAGGAAATAGTGTAACGTGCTAGGGCAGCTCGGTTAACTTCAAGATGGCAAGCAGTATAACGCGCTACAGCTCCTCTGTTAACTTCCGAATGTGAAGAACTGTAACGTACTTGCTTAACTTATTCTGGCGATGACAAGTAGCTGCTTCTTGAAGTTGTTTAGCACGAAACAGTTCGGAAATTGCAGGCCGTCCTCTATTAATCTTCTTAATGCTTCCCATATTTTTAGAAACGTTTTCAACAGTTAGCGAGATAAATTTTATAGCATGTTCATTAAACTGATCATTAAGAGATATTTCAGAGGAACTAGTATTGGAAAGAAGCACTTCATAATGACCTCATAATAATCTGCCAGAAAATTGTTAACGTTTCACTGGCTTCCCAGGATCACCACCGATTGATCCTCTCAAACGACTATTTTGGTAAACCACGAAGGTGAATGGATATAAAGCGGCTGCCGCTTTAACTTCGGATACAGAACCGCAAGTGATAGTTTTTAGCATTTCCGTCGATTAAAAAATTTGTTAATGTACTTTTTACGTGTTTCCACGTTCGTCACACGTGTAAAGTTGCATCTCTTCCCAATGCACCGACTCAATATTCCCATACATAGAGAATGACAAGGAATGGAACAAACACGAACCATCTCCAGGTATAGGGACAACTAGGTTTGTCAAGGGTCATGATTTACCTAAAATATTTCGGGTTCTATTGCAACATTCATTTTTACTGTAAAAGTTTTATGTTATCTATGCAGTGTTATAGGTAAGTTTGTTTTTAGTATTTGGTAAGGTGAGAAATACGAGAGAAGTATAGATAAAATTTAATTTAAACTAAGTTTTTTTCCGTTTAAGCACAGCGCAGATAAATACCAAAAAGTATATCTGCTCTAAATTTATCCAAAAAATATTCAAATAATATCAATTTTATATTTTCCAAATTGTTCTCGCCGGAAGGACGATCACACGTGGCGGAGACGCGAGCAGCCCTAACAGGCAAGTGATTAAACCAGCCCTGTATTTTGATTAAAAAATTTGATTTTCGTGAGACACGGTCCAAACATTGGTCTCTCGAACCGGATCGGGGCCAGTTAGTCGAAGACGTACATGTGCTCGGTCGCTGTTGGGTTTCGCCATTTTGTTTCCGGTCTCGTCGGAAACACTCAAAGCATACTCCATTAATTTCGTTGATCATTAATTTTGTCCGGATATCCTGCTATCCTAAGAATAATCAGTTAGTTATCTGGTTATTCAATTTCGTTGATTATTAAGTTTGTATGGATATCCCGATTTCGTTGGAATAATGAGCTGATGTCTGGTTATTCATTTTTCGTTGTTTATTCAACTTTTTATCTGGTAATCCAATTTCGTTGGACTAAGCAATTGTCTGGTTATTCAGTTTTCGTTGTGAATATTCGATTTGTGAATATTCGATTTTGGCTGAGTATTCAGCTCTTGTTTGAATGTTCGATTTTGTGAATATTCGATTATGTCTGAGTATTCAGCTCTCGTTTGAATATTCGATTTAGTGAATATTCGATTTTGTTAATATCTGATTCTGTATGAGTCTACAGTTTTTCGTTTGAATGTTCCATTTTGGTTTGGTTATTCAGTTCACGTTTGAATATTCGATTTGGGTTTGTTTAATCAATTATTGTCTAAATATTCAGCTTTTCAGATTTTGTTTGACTTATTTTGTCAATTTTCGTTTTTCATTCTTTCCTTAGTATTTTCATTATTGCTCGTCGCCTTGCATAATGGATAAGCGTGAGAGATCATTAAAGATTTTGATTAGCAAGAACGAAAACGTATTTGCGAGGGTACAGCGCCTTTATGATTTTTCCACTCGTATCAGCGACGCCACAGCTTTAAGCCATTTTAAGACATCGTACCACCGGTTGTCTCAATCTTTGGCGGAGTATAATGACCTGGAGATGCGTATCAATGATTTAGAATTGGAGCTTCACCAAGAATTTGTCCCCTCCTTCGATATGGCCATTCAGGACTTAGTGGATTGTATCGAGCAGGTGGCCTCGACTGTCTGTGGTACTTCGGAAACGCCAACATCAGCCCCATCTGTATCACGGATAAATGCCTCGAAACTGAAACGGTTACAAATCCCGACGTTCGATGGTTGCTCGGATGCGTGGGCTTCGTTCAACGAATTGCTTCGTTGGTACCAGAAAATCCTCATCTGTCTCTAAACTAAATAAAATGCAGTACCTTGTGACCAGTTTGACAGGGCCTACATTGGACATTTGTAAACATGTTACGCCCAGCGGGGCAAATTAACTTCCCACCTGGGAAGCTTTGGTGCACTCGGTGACGCCTATTTGGAAAGATCTTTGGATTTTAACCGCTTCAGATGGAGTCTCGCCAGGGATTAAGTTCCGTTCTGGATGAGTTTTGTGCTCCTAGCCGGTGCTCGCTACACCGGCTGGGTCTCGCCGATTTGACGGATTTCATTCTTTTGAACCGGGCGCTAAAGGTCGTGGACCCGGGCACCAAGCGGGCACTTGAAGCTGCTTTGCGGAAAACAGATGTACCGACCTACAAGTATTTTGTTAAATTTGTAGAGAGACATCTCCGGACGTTTCCGACATCAGATGTTTCCAAAATGTTGTCCAAAGAATCCTTCAACTCTCGATCAACGGACGTTGGCGACGGGACGTTGCCGACATCAGATGTTTCCCAAAGGGTTTCCCAAAGAGGTTTCCCAAGGATCCTTCAAGGTTCGATCGACGACAAAAAAATTTTTGGTTCAAACGGAGGTACGACCTGTTGGTCCCAAGACTTCGTTTTTTTGTTGTTGCAAAGTGGGTAATCATAAATTGCAGGTATGCCCCATATTTTTAGATTTAACTTCCAAGTCGAGATATGGGATAGTAAAATCGCATTTCCTTTGCGTGCGTTGTTTTTTACAGCAACATTCGATCTCGAGGTGGCCGGACCCCTGGTTGTTCTCAATATCCATACCAACGCCCCCCCCCCCCCCCGCATTCGTTGTTGCATTATGGCAAGAGGAAACTGCGTGCTACGGGCGTGTCCCTGAACGAATTGTGCGTAGGGGGCAATGCCGGTTCCGCCAAGTCAACGACTTCCTCCGCATTGCTGCCTATCTTTGTTGCCGAAATTCCCGATCCTACGGGGAAACGGCACTACGTGCGTTTTTGTTGGATTGCGGAAGCGAGGCGAATTTTCTATGTCAAGGCGTTTGTGAAAGGCTAGGATTACCCGTGGAAAAGTCCGATGTATCGGTCATCGGATTTGGCAGAACGGAAAATGCCGTTGTCGGTCAAACGACGACGGTCATATGATCGCGTTTTGATGCTCGTGTGACAATTCCTGTCAAGGCGTTTGTTGTTGAGAATATTGCAGGCAATTTTCCTCCACACAACATGGACCTTTCGGCGTTGAGTCACTTAGCAGATTTGCCACTAGCCAACAGTAATTGCGGCCAATCGGAGAAAATTAAAGGTGTCATCGGAGAGGGGTCGTTTCCTTTGGTTATGCAAGGTGAAAGAATTATAGCTTCGCCGGAATTGCCCGTCGCCTTCCGGGCTACCTTCGGTTACGTACTCATGGGAGCCCTCCTGAATTATGGACTAACTGAACGACACTCGTTGGTTTCCACAAAGGAAGTCGATAGTTTGGACAACACCTTGAAACGGTTTCGGGAGATCGAAGAAGTCCCCTCCTCTCTAGAGGACACAGTATCTAAAGAGGATCGCGAATGTGAGGAACCTTTTTCCTCATCGGTCAAACGTGCCCGGGACGGAAGATATGTTGTGCAGTTCCAGGACTCTTTCCATCATGATAACTATCTGATAATTGTGCATAACTGCACCCCCCTTGTCACGTGGAGCGCTTGAGCTTTCCTCTAACCCCGCGGTCCCTAGTCTGATGCAATAAAAATATGTTGTGTTGTGATATTTCGCCATAACTCACCGTCTTACACACGGTGAATAGTTAAGTAGGGGTCTCGATCTCATCTTGCGATATTGTATGGTTCGATCTTACTGATCTATTTATTTGCTTTGTTTCCGATTTAGATGGATAGTGCCGTTTAAAGGATTTAACTCATCTGGACCGACGATAAGTCGATTTGTTTTATTTGTTTCTTTTTCGAAAATAAGCCCTGGCGTCCGGACGGACCCCACACGACTAATAGTGTAAGTATTTAGGCGCGACTAGCTAAAGGTTAATCATTATTTTTCATTTATTGGATAATGAAATTTCGGGGTTTTTCATTTTTCCTTCCTTTATAGGCTAAAGTCTAACTAAAATTCAGAATTTAAAGTTTGTAACATTTCTGCCTTAGTACTTAGTAACCTGAGTACCTTAGAATTTCGATGATCTGTGACAAAATTAAGAAATTTTTAATAATCATTATTTTTCATTTAATGGATAATGAAATTTCGGGGTTTTTTCATTTTTTTCTTCCTTTATAGGCGAAAGGCTAACTAAAAATCAAAATATGGAGTTTGTAATATTGCTAGAAGTACCTTAGAATTTTGATGATCGATGAGTGTGTCACTTACAAAATTAAGAAATTTGACTGGCGATAATTCGTAAACTATAAGGTATAATTATTAGGTATATTGTCAATATAGCCAGTTATAGTATGTCTCTTGATATCTAATAATTCAACCTTCTTGCTTTATACACAACGAAGTTGCAGGGGGTCAAAAGTGCCATGAGTCGCTTCGAGAAAAGGTGGTACGGCTCTGCTCGACTTGGCAGGGGCACTCCCTCGTGCCCCCAAGTTGGATTTGAAACTATTTATATATCTTTAATATTTAAATGATATTTAAACAAATAATTCCACAATCAATCAATTATTTCAATTTTATAGTATTTAGGGGAGATTGGGGTAATTGCGGACACCTAAGGAAAAAAGTAAATATTAAAAATACTAAATAACAACTCTGTTAATTTATTGATTAATAACAAAGAAAAAGGTTTTATTTATTACTTTTAATCATAATATTAAATTAAATTGGAAAATTAAGCAATTTTTTGTTAAAAAAAGGAAATTGTCATGTTTGTGACAAATGTCATTTTTGTGATCCTCTCAAATCCGTGGGGTAATCCCGGACGGTGGTGGGGATAATTACGGATAGTACATATTAAGTAGTAAGGAGTAGAATAATTTAAGATAAATAAATAGTTTCAACTTATTTTTAACATAATAAATTAAAATCATATTGAACAGTACGTATATGTCATTTGTTAATAGATTAAAAATAAATAATTAATAAAGGATAAATTTGAATTAATCTCTACATAAATCACAGAGGAACCCTTTGCTTGTGCTTTCACCATCACTGCATTCTTCGTGTGCCCATAAATTGCATCCATAGCACATTAAATACAATAATACTCATTTTGAGTTTGTTTATTTTCTGCTTTTTTTTTGTTTCGTGTCTTTTTTGGGTTTTTCAACCAGCTCTTTACCAAGGAAATCGCCTAAGTTCTTCATACCATTTTCAGTTAATATAGCAGCCTTTTTTGTACAGTATTGTACAGGATGAACGTCCGAGATTACCCCACTCAATTCGTCCGCCATTGCCCACAACGTTAAAAAATTTATAGGCAGTCAGGCACTGCCGACTGAAGTGAAAACTTTTGAAAAAAAACAGCTTTAATACTGGTTTTGAGGATTTATTAGTATGTTAATTAATCAAATTTGGTACATAGTTTGTTAGTATTGTTTTAAGTAATTCTGGAACATAACTCACTTCTGAAGGAGAATGACTGTTAATGTCATCATCATAATATGAATTTTAATCCGGAATGTATGGTTGATTCTGTGTTGATAGGTCAGCAAAATGAAATGGTAGGATATATGGCACATTTCTTGTTGATGGGTCTGCAATTTGTGAGTTATGGCAATTTTGACTTTTAGAAACATGCCCTATAACTGCTTTTGAAGATTTATCTGTATGTAAATTAATTTTTGTTTGGAATATTCTTTACGACGTTTAATTTTTTCCTCCTTCTCAGCTGTGATTGTTCGATGTTTAGAAATTTCTGAATTAACTATTGCAAGAGTTTTCTTCTTATTCTTATCTCTATATCACTGACTATTAATTTTATTTGAGAGTTTCCTTCCTTTGAAACGCACACGAGTACATTTGGTTGCCTAAAACTTTGATGAATCTGATTCGTGATTTACCATGAATTCTTCGATGCAATCCAGTAATCTGAACATTCCAATATTCTGGCACTCTTGAACTGCAGTACTCTTGTACTGCACACTGATTATAGGGGTTAATATTTCCTTAGAGGCGCTGCGTTCTGTCACCACTGCCATATTGGAAAGTTTTTGGTCCGGCACTAGTACATCTACTATTACATCCGGTAAAAGTACTTAATCTTGTACTGCACACTAATTCTACGGATTGATATTTCCTTATAAACGCTACGTTCTGTCAACACTGCCAAAAACTTTGACTATTATGTTTGAGGTTCATAGCCAACTTTAAACATAACGTATAGATGCGTTCTTTTGAACACATCTTTGAGTAATAGAATTTTTTTCTATAGAACGCAGTTATTGATGACGATGACGCAAATGTATGATGTATTTACCCTCTACCCAAATGTCATTCAGCGCGGCTATAGAAGTTTTCACTTCAAAAATAAAAATGTAATATTTTTTTGAGGCTAGAAAAAAATAAAAATAAGTATTTGTGTCTAGTAAGTAAATGTTTCTTAAATTCTACTTAACACGTCGTAAATAAATTATAATTATATCATTTATGTGTAGCGAGAATTTAACGAATATATACACGACAAAAATTACATGCAAAAGGATGAAAATATTAAATAATATTTAACTTGAATAAAATGCAGAAACTGAGCAGCTGACTTATTAACTGATACTATGTATACATTGACCTACAATTCCATGTAAAAAAATAAGAAAAAATGTTTCCTAAGGTACTGAAATCGTGGTGTCCGGTATTACCCCGCGTCCGCGATTACCCCACTCATCCCTATATGTTGAATTGAAAGGTATTTAGATTAATGTTATTTACAAGTATTTAGGAGATAAGCTTATTATGTCCTATTGGACGGATATTTGGCGGACCAAAACTAGCACAGTACACGATGGTGCTCTATGTAAGGAGCAATACTTCAACAGCGTCTGACCCAGATTGGGCGGCTGATTTCCAAACCCAAGAAAGCAACGGGAAACTACCTAAGTACAACACTTTTCCCCAGGATTCTTACTATGGCTGGAAACGAAAATACCACGGCCCTCACTCCCGGGCACCCCCTAAATGGGGAAAGGGTGCCAAGAAAATCCAGGTCAGCCAGTATCGTTAAAGCTACATCAATGACAAGAATAGGCACACAGAATGTGCAAAGCATGTTTTCGGCTGGAAAGGCGGTATTTCCTCCGAGATATTTGGAAATAGCGAAACGTGATGGCCTGGTTCTGGGAAGTGCGAAATAGAAGACCATCGGATTTACTATGCTGGAGAAGATAGCCCTCAACATCAAAATGGGGTCGCAATAATAGTAACGAGAGAAGTCGATAGTGCCGTGCTAGTATTTGTTCGATCTTTGACCAAATAGCGATAATAAAGATCAACGCAAAGCCCTGTAAATTAAATATAATCCAGATTTATGCACCAACATTGGAAAGCACCAAGGAAGAGATAGATAAATTATATATGGAGACGAAAGAAGCTCTGAGACACACACGAAAAGAAGAGATCATCCTCTTTATGGGGAATTTGAATGACAAAGTCGGCTATGGAGAAGATGATGATGTTGACGGAAGATACGCAATTGGAGTGCGAAACGAAAGAGGAGAAGCACTTGTCCAATTATGTAAAGAATTTAATTTTATAATTACGAACACATGATTTAAACAACCACCCAGGCGTCTATATACCTGGAAGTCTCCCGCTGATAACGAACGGCATATCGTAAGATGATTTTATAACGGTGAATAAGAGGTTGCGAAACTCGATAACATCCGTAAAAATCTACCCGGGGCAGACGTCTCATCTGACCATAATCTACTACTATCCACTTTAACACTACGATTAAAGAAGCTAAGAAAATCAAAACGAACGGAACGAATGGATACCCAAAAACATAAAGACGAAAATATTAAAACCGAAACAAAAAACGAACTAAATAGAAATATAGCTGAAATCAAAGAAAAATCATATAACGATATTGAGCAAAAATGGATGGATACAAAGAACACCATAGTGGAGACTGAAAAACCCAGACTTGTCACAGGAGGGAGAAGGAAAAATTCTAGATGGATGACCGAGGAAATATTGGACCTCATGGAGAAGCGGAGAATATATTAAAACAACAACGAAGAAAGATATCAACAAATCCACAGCCTGATTAAAAGAAATATCAAAGAGAGAAAGAAGGCTTGGTTGGCATAGAAGTGTACCGAAATCGAACAACTAGAAAATCCACATTATTTGCTTAAATTACATAAAAAAATTAGAGAAGCTGCAGGTATGTTTAGACCTAGAAATCCAGGGATCGTTTCAAACACGAATGGCGAGGCACTACTGGAGATTGACCAAAGGATAGAAAGGTGGAAGGAGTACATGCAGGCACTATTTAATGATGAGAACCGAGGCATTTTGGAGGAACCAAATATAGAAACTTGGCCCTCTATCACCACAGAAGAGGTTACGAATGCAATCAGGAAGCTTAAATACAACAAAGCAGACGGACCCGATGAAGTTTATGCAGATTTGCTAAAGCTATAGAACAAAACCACCTGGACATAATTACAGAGCTATTCAAATACATTTATGAGAGCGGCACAATTCCACAAGAATGGCTGGTTTCAACATTTATTCCCATACCGAAGAAAATCATGGCTAAAAAATGCGAAGACTACAGGTCCATTAGTCTAATGAGTCACGTTCTAAAAACTTTCCTAAAAGTCATACATGAACGTATTTATCCCAAACTCGAAGATCATATCGGAGAGACACAATTCGGATTTAGGAACGGACTCGGGACACGGGAAGCACTGTTTAGCCTTAATGTTCTAATACAAAGAGCAAAAGATGTAAACTGTAATGTCTTTGCCTGTTTCATAGACTTCGAGAAAGCTTTTGATAGAGTAAATCACACAACTATTGGAAACGCTCAGACAGTCAGGCCTGGATTGCACGGATATCCGCATTATATCTAACCTTTACTGGAAACAAAAGGCTCGTGTTCGGGTGGAGAATGCGCTCTCTGAAGAGTTTGAAGTACGCCAAGGAGTTCGACAGGGATGTGTGCTCTCTCCGCTGCTCTTTAATGTTTATTCGGGAAAACTGTTTAGAGAGGCTTTTGAGAACGCAGATGACGGCATTTTACTATACGGCGTACTTATCAATAATCTAAGGTACGCTGACGACACAGTCCTAATCGTATACACAGTTGAGGGTCTCCAGAGGATAATAGTGAGAGTAACAGAAGTTTGCGAAACCAACAACATGCGCCTAAATACAAATAAAACAAAGGTTATTATAATAAGCAAACAAAATATTGATGGCCAGTTTTACGCAAACGGCTTCCAAACTACCTGGGCATATTCCTCAACAACAAATGGGAACAAATAAATGAAATTAAGATCCGATTTGAGAAGAATAGAACAGCTTTTAATCGCATGAGAAGCGTGCTGTGCAATTTAAATATAGGCTTGCACCTCAGGGTCAGAGTTCCTAGATGCTACGTTTTCTCAATGCTAACATATGGGGTGGAAGCTTGGACTCTTGGACCGACGCTGCATGTTAAGGTCTGGAAGCATTTGAGATGTGGTGCTACAGACGCATGCTTAGAATATCATGGAATTACCACGTAAACGACGAAGCCGTCCTAGAGAGTATGAGGAAACGAAAAGTCTTAAACGTAACCAGAGAACGCAAACTTTCATACTTCGGACATGTTATGCGAAACCAGAAATATAGCCTACTTCAGCTTATTATGTAGGGTAAGCCTTATGCCAAAAGAGGTCCTGGAAGACGACGAATATCATGGCTGCGAAATCTAAGACAATGAACAGGTATGAAAACAATGGTTCTATTTCGGGATGCAGCAAATAAAATTAGCCATAGTGGGCCATAGTAATCGCCAACGTGCACTGAGGATAAGGCACAAGAAGAAGAAGAGATACTATTATTTGATGATATAATTTCATTCGACATTCGAACATAAAAAAGTAGTTGCATCATCATAAAATATGCTACATTATGTTTGAAAACAATCTACTCTTATCAAATTAAATTAAGTAATAAAGAATTTCAAAAACTTAAACTATAAAATTCTGTTGGTAAACAAAGCATTAACCAAAATAATTATGTAAGTGCGTGTTTGGACAACGCAAAACATTTCCTTAAAAATAAAGAAAAATAATATTTTATGAACGTCTTTATCCGTAACCAAATTGCATTAAAAAAACATTTTTAATGTTCCGCCGTAACTTGATTTAAATACAATTTTTATGTAAGTTTTTTATAGGAAAACTTTCAAAGCAATAAAAGGTTATATGCAATAAAAACTGCCTAATATTCCCCGAACTAATGAACTACTTTATAAAATCATAGTGGGATATAACGGGAATAATTAAAATACATTTTTGGAATAAGAAGCAAACAACATTAAAGTTTTTTCTGGATCTAGAGGACAATGTAAATTTACAAATATTATTTCACTAATAAAATATTACGAAAATAAACTGCTATATACAGAAGGTAAGAATAAATACTTAGTTATTTTATAAAAACCTGCTACAGTGTTCATGGCGGAAAATTTCTAATTTTATTTTGTCCTACTCTCCGGATTCCACCAAACCTGCATTTATTACTGTTTAATAGAGCATATTTTCTTCTGAAAACTGTAAGTTTTACCTTTTTAAAGGAGGAGATTTTTTTTCATAAACGTCCGTCCGCGTTCTCCATTCAAACCAAAATGTAAATTGGAGAATCAAATTCAAGAAAGGGGCTATTGAAACAAAATCGTGTTTCACATTTTTCACACATGTGACTAAACCGAACGATTTTTCAAAATTCAATGAATACTTTTTTGGTGGTACCTGCGTCGTACATATGGTGGTCCAAATCTCAATTTTCTAATTTATATCATCATCATCATCAAAAAGACTGAGATATTTTTAAACTCTGGAGGGTGTAGTGATACCATTTTAGGTATTTGTTTAAATTTGTTGTTTCCATCCGATTCTATCTTGTGCTAGATGTATTGCCTCGTGCATTGAATGTCCCGTCATTTCTTTTAATCCGTCGGTTCATCTCAATAGAGACCGTCCTCTAGGTCTTTTTCCCTCAACTTTTCCCTCGAGCACGAGGTTTTCCATCTCACCTGTTCTTCTAGTTATGTGGCCAAAGTAACTGAGATATGCTCTATTGATTTGGTTTAGTAGACGCTTTTTGATTTTTAGTTCTTGGAGAACAGAGGCGTTTGTTTCTGTGTTCCACCAATGACTCTCTTAGGAATTGTCTATACCAGCGGTGGCGAACCTATGGCACTCGTGTCATAGCTGACACGTTGTATTTTTTTATTGGCACGCGGGAGAAGGAGGGCAGCGTTAAAATATTGTGCTTGGTGAACAAAGACCGGCAGGATTGAATAGAATGTACATTGAAAATCGCTCGTAATGTCTTTTTGTGCATTTTAAATACCGCTTCAATATTGGCTGCTGACCCCAAAATAGCAGAACCGTATGACGAGCTAGATTGAACGATGGCGTGGTAAAATATTTGCAGAATTTCATCTTTTACACATTCCCTGAGGTTTCTAATCAAATATCACACAGTACTTAATGTCGAACATGTTAGTTCAATATGATAATATGACGATGTCACATTTTAGCTTTTGATCAAGTGTTACCCCTAGAAATTTTATTGATTCGGCCCCTTTGGTCAATTTTTGATCAAATCTTAGAAGCAAACTATAATCATGAAGTATGTTTTGCGTAAAGTCCATTAACACGTTGACACCGGCACTGTGTTATCGTGATTGTTTTAACGGGCGGCGTTTTGCCGATGTTTTTTACATTTTTTGTGCGGACGCCCATGGGAACAAATGGCATCTAGTGGCTACGGTAAATGTGCCACATGCACTGAGGCTATATGCGACACATGGAATCACTTAGGAGTTGCTCTCAACAAATGTTGATTATAAAATGATCCCTATGAAACTCATTGCATAATCATTGAAATGAACATGCAAATCGAAAACATCTTCGAAATAAAACATCTTCGAAATCAACTTCTTGTGAGCTTCTTGTGATTATGCTTATTACAGGAATATCACAGTTGCCTGAAATTCGTTTGTATTAGCCAAAAACTAAAATGTGTTCAAATATACAAATTAAACAAACGTTGTCACGAGATCGTTTCCTGCGAATCTTAATACCTGCATTTCAGCAACAATTATACGGCTGTGACAGCTAATCGTCTTAATAAATTTATAAACATAATGAACGAAATTGTTTAAAATTAAAAAAAGCAATTAAGCCTAGGAAAGATATTGTTATTAAAATGAAATGTCAACACAGCATATACCACCTACCACTTGATGTAGCGGACATGCATATACCTCCGGTGGTACATGCCGGCGTCATCGTGTTAAAGATTTATATTTTACTCTCCTAACGTTTCTGATTTTAAATTGCTACTTTTAATTAAGTCGTTTAATGCCTGGTTTAGATATTAAAATGTGTTGGTATCCACAAAATATAATTGCATTGAGCATTATTTGTTTGCGCCAGATAATTAATAAATATCAAGAATAGAGTTGGTCCCATTAGAGAGCCTTGGGGTACCACACACTTCTTTAATTCACTTTCGGATTTTCCAGGATTCACGATCACCTTTCGGTCTCTTTGATGCAAGAAAAATTTTACCCAGTTCTTGGAGACGCCTCTAACTCTTGAAATAAAAATAAGTAGCAAGGACTGCTGGTTTAACCTAGCTTAGATTGTGTTGCATGCCGCGAAGCGGCGGATAATGCAAGAACGCACGACCTCTCGATCTAAAATAGGTTGATGTGGTCAAGCAAGGACTGTTGGTCTGTGCCAACGACTAAATATCTTCAGTTTTTTGTGGAAGGAGCTTGTTATCAAAAGAGTCAATTCCTTGACTTAGGTCAGAATTATAAAATTAACACTATCCAACAGAGCAGTATAAGTTGTACTACTTTTCCAGAAACCGTATTGACGGTTTGCCAGCATGTTATTGCTCTCCAAGAAACTTGATAATCGAGTCGGAAAAGCTGTCTTAATTTTTTTTGAAAATTGCCTATGAATTCAGATTGATTTGTAATTAAAGGAATCACACTGTGGCCCTTTATTTCGGGATGGACTTTGATACATTGAAACATCATATTCAGGCAAATACGGTATTATATTATATTCAGACTAATACGGCAACTGATAATCAGGCAAAGTTATCTGGCACTTCAGCATTTTATAATGTAAAAACTTAAGAAAAATGGCACGCGGTCATAAAAAGGTTTTTCGCCACCCCTGGTCTGTACACCCATAATTCGAAGGCTTCAATTCTTTTTCGATCTGTTTTATTTAGTGTTCATGTTTCATCGGAGTAAACAGCAATTGGGAAGATCAAACAATTGGCCAGAATAACTTTCAATGTTTTTTGTAACGGTTTGATCTCTCCATATTTGTATGAGTTTAGTTGTTGCTTATCTGGCCATTGCCAATCTTCTCTTAATTTCCTGTGAACAGCCCCCATCTTTGGTTACCAACGATCCCAGGTGTACAAACTTGTCCACCACATCATATCTCGCTACTTTTTTTAATATTGGATGTATCTAATCTATAGCATTGACGATATATTATCAGAAAACCTTTGAAGTAAAAATAATTCCATACGGCGTCTCGGGTGAAGGTAGAGTATTAAAATCTTGTCAAGGAGTACTTCTTATACCCATGTTCACTTAAAAATTTTATTGAAGTTCTTCAAGCGTTAATACATTTTTTTGCAATATTTGATTATTTTGAAATTTTGCTAATCGGTTTTGGTTAGAATACCTGATTGACGATTGGATTGGACGTATAGATTGGATTCACAAAAAAATCGCCAAAATAGGTTCCACTCCAAGTGGAGCAATAAAATTGTACACATTTGTAAATAACGAATCATTCTATGAAATCGCTGCGGCAGATTTGCAAAATATTTGAATAGCCGCCTAAAGTTAAACCGAAACTAACGGAAATAATTTAGAAGAGCTACTTCGCTTTAGTTCTTTAGTAACTACGAAGGGCTGCTTGAAAACTGTAAGAAATGTATCAAAAATTCTATCAATTCAATACAGACTATTGATTTTTATATTAAATTTTACATTCTGGATTCTTCACGGTCGATAGCCTTGACACATGATTTTTTTAGAAGAAAAAATATAAGTTGTAATTTATCAAATACTTTTCTTGTCCAAATTTACGAATCCTACCCAACATGCGTTCAATAGAACAGATTTTCCTCTACAAAGTGTGTCATTTCTATCTTTTCAGAGCAAACAGTTCTTACGTGGGATCTTTTTCCAAGGCTCGTACCGGGTTCTCCATTAAAATCCATGTAAATTGAAAAACCAAGTTCAAAGAAGTTACATGAGACACATACAAAATCATGTAGCAGGCACCTGAAGATTCAACATACTGTACCCTTACAACTACTCCACACTTACAACTATCTAACAATCGCTTCACCCTCATTAAGTTTTCCATCCTATTCAAAATAGGGTTGAAAACCCTTCCATGCAAAAGAATATAATCGCATGTACTAGTTAATATTTAATGGAACATTAATTAAATGGATATGGTATTGAATTTTCTGTTCAACCCTTTCACTGCCATGTTAAATTTAAGGAATAACACGCAATACCAATATTTATAAAAATGCCGGTAGTTATGTTATATGGGTGCAGAAATGAGTACTCTTCTATAACCCTTTGCTCCTCCATATTGTAGTCAAAGAATGGACGAACAACCCCACGCAAGGCGATTTTCGATAACGCTTCCTTATCGCGTCATTTAGGCGACCAAACGTGACAATTTTTTTGTAAGAAAATGTGAGTTTTTTGCACGTCCCAAAAATTTTAAGCAAATATATCTAAAAGGGAGGCGACAGTCGGATGGACGAAGACGTTCCGGATACATTGGTGCCCTAACCACGTCCTTGCGACGAAAGTTGACCGAGTTGTGTGTGAAAAAGTGAAAAACCCGGAAAAAATGACGCAGCCGCCCCCGAGGGTAGGTCGGTGAAATTATTAAAAAAAAATACCCGATTCTTGTGGGAGGTTTCCTGTCGTATTTAAATATTTTTTTTTAATTTTACAAAAAATCACGATTTCTCTCGCCCTTTTAGTTCCGTTACGGCTCGTTACTTGTTCAATAATCCAGCGCAAAGCTAGATGGCGCTATTAAAAAAAGAAACCTTGGGCGACATCGCCCGGGACGGAGCTGTATAAATTCATGGTTCCCGGGTCACATCTCGAGCAATGGCGGTGAAAGTGTTAATAACCAATGTTTTTTTTGTAATTCTTCAAAGTCTTGGTTACTAAAGTACAATGTTATAGTAGTACAACCTTCTAGGAAATATAATATAGACAGTAAATGAAAAAGATGGTTGCGACTAGAGATGAACATGGGATCCCATCGTCCCATCCCATCCCATCCCATCGTCCCATGGGATGGGATGAGTGATATGAACATCGCATGGGATGGGACGGGATAGGACGACAATTTTGTATGGGACAAATTGGGACGGATTTTGATAATCTAGTAAATCTAGTTCGTGCATAATTAATTGCTTTCATATTAGAATCTTTTATTAAAATTATTTCACTTGTTTGTAGACACAAGTAGGCTTCCGGACATAAATCACTGTATTTTTGTTAGCTATTTCTAGATTTTGTTTTTTGCTTTTGACAACGCATTTTTGCCTTTGACAACATTTTTAGCTTTTGACAACGCTTGGTGCTCGTTAATTATTGTTGTTTATAAGTCTGATTCAAAAGCAATTCCCTAATAATCTCATAAACCCTGCAAGGCATTATTTCTCAGAACGAAAGGCCATTATTTTCGAACCAGGAATATATCTAAAGCAAAGTGTTAGCAAAGGCTGTCCACAAGGCTCGAAGTCAGGTCCAGGGTTTTGGAAGATCTTGTACGACTCAATTTTTGTAAAAAACCTTCCAGAGAAGTGCGATATTGTGGCTTATGCGGACGATACCATGCTGCTAGTTAGAAGCAACACGATTACAGAGCTAAAACAAAAGAGAAACCAGGCCTTGGAATCTCTCCGTCAATGGTCATTGGAATGCAAACTTAAATTTAAGGCCGAGGTTCTATTTTTCGGAAAAACGCCCAATCAAAGAAGACCGGTATTCACAATTGCAAGTAGGGTTTGGGAATACCCGGTGTTTTAGGCTCGGCGAGTCCTAGTCGAGCCGACGATTATTTATGGGATCCGGGTTCGGGTCTAATCCGTCTATCTTTCTTTCTAGCAATTTTAACAATTACACGATTTTTCATCTTCAGGTATGTGGTAAACAAGCAATGCTGTACGAAATTGGCGTTAAACTACCAAAGAAACTTGATGTTAAACTACCAAAGAAACTTGACGATACATTTTAAAAATATTGCGTTAGTATTTACAAACATAATTTATATGTATAATAAGATGCATGTAAATGTACTAGCAAAACTAAACTCACCTAAACTCAAATATAAGTATTTAATACAAAACCCGAGCAAGGGTCTGCGCATTATTCACAGCTCTCGAGACGACAAAAGGAGTTTAAGGTTCTCCCCTTATTATTTACGATATATGTGGCAGATATGGAAAGAATGTATAGGAAGGCGCAAACGGGGGGATGATGTGTTAGGTAGAGAGAAAGTATGGAGCCTGGCCTTCGCGGATGATATGGTAATGGTCGCAAAGAGCGAAGGGGAGATGAAAGAAATGATGATAAGCCTAGGGAGGTATGCGAGGAAGAAAAACATAGAAGTGAATGTGGAGGAAACCAAAATGATGATGTTTAGTAAGAGAAAGAGCAAGAATATGGAGAAGTAATGGAAGTGGGAAGCGGGAATAATTGTTCGAGTAAGAGAGTCCGAGGGCCCGGATAAAGCGCATATGAGAGAATTAGCCAGGAAAGCAAACAAATAATGGGGTGTATTTGGAAAATAGGAGAGAGAAAATGGAGAAGCGACTTCAGGAGGAGAATGATGATGTTTGAAAACATTCAGACAAGGCCGAACATTCAAAACCCGAGAATCGTCGAGTCTTAAATCGGGTACGGGTATTTTTTCTTAGCCGAGTCCGAGTCCGGGTACTCGGACCCGAAAAACTCTAAATGCAAGTGAAATGATTGAATGCCAAGATTCTACTAAACATCTTGGTATATGTATAGACAGATGTTTAAACTATAAAGAACACATTAAACAATCTTGCGGTAAGGCGAAACAATGGAGAGATCGGGCATAGCAGACATTTACAAGGGGGCTTTGGAACTAGAGACGCGCATGGGATCCCATCGTCCCATTCCATCGTCCCATGGTATAGGATGAGTGGTATGAACATCGCGTGGGATGGGATGGGATGGGACGACAATTTTCTATGAGACGAAGTGGGACGGATTTTGATAATCTAGTAAATCTAGTTCGTGCAAAATTAATTGCTTTCATATACAAATCTTTTTATTTTCATTTGTTTGTAGAGACAGATAGGCTTCCGAATACAAATCACTGTATTTTTGTTAGCTATTTCTAGATGTTGTTTTTTGCAGCGCATATCTTTTGTGTAGGCTTTAATTAAGTTTTTCATGACTCGGCGCGACAGTTTGTCGGTTACCAAATCGAGCTTGCGCAGTTCGGCAGGTATTTTTCTTTTGTGAAAAAGAAAAGTCCTATTTTAATTTTAAAATTTTAATACATGTCCAGCTCAGGAGATTTCTAGGATAACGATGTAGTTCCTGAAAAACCGGAAAGAAAGTGCTGTATGGGAAAAATGGGATGAATGGGACCAGCCGCGCGACCGGGATGGAATGGGATGAATGTGATGGGATGGGACGAAAATTTTACGTTTGTGGGATGGAACAGTGGGACGAAAATGTGATGGAATGGGACACTGACAGGGATATGTCCCACGGGATGGGATCTGGGACGAGAAACTCGTCCCATGCTCATCGCTAGTTGCGACTGTTACTAGGTGGTAATTCATACTTACATTGAATTGAAAAATTCACTGTTTTAACAACACTTATAAGATTTAAAAATGTTACACTTATAATATGTACTTATTATTCACAGTTATATAAATTTCTACCTTTATCACGACACGAGTTTCGACGTTTGACGGTCATTTTGAAGTATAAATTTATATAACTGTAAATAATATGTTATATATCATTTTTACATATTATAATTGTGGTTAAAATATCGTAAATTATTCTACTGAATGTTTGTCAGTAAATATTTAGAATATATGTTTATAATTGCTTAGAGAATAAATTCAACTTATATAGAAAGTTCAGAAAGATATATTATTAAATCTTCTATTTAGTAAGTAGAAGTAATTTATTAAAAAACTTTAAGCGACGTTTAACACAATGTTTTAGTAGTTTAACATTTTAGGAGGTATAATATTTTCGTTAAGAATGTTGAGCAATATAAACAGGCAAATTATTTACTTTTGCCAAGTAATTGCAAACAATTGATTATTCCTAATATAATCTTCCTCTGCAATAACTTCTGCATAGATATCATTATATAAACAACATGTTAAACTTCGTTTATTCTTTTTCTTCTTTGATAAGATATAGCGTTTCCTTTGTGCGAATGTGGTTCGGAATAAGTGGAGTGAATTCAGTTGGGATTCTTACAGACGCGAAGGTGTTCGTTATGTGTGCTATATAAAGGTTGAATTATCTGCAGCACCGCCATTACATATTTGCATTTCCGGTTCTTTAACCGGCGTTACCGATTATTGTGTGTTCGTAACGTTTGTAAACTGCAATCTGAATAGTAAAATAACTTTATTTTCGGCCACGAATAAAACTGCAACAACCGTCGGATCGTAACTTTATTATGGTCTCGACTTTCGTCTTGCGTGCGAGAAATATTCATTTTTAAAGTTTATGTCAAATCACTTGGGATTAGTTTTTATTTTACTGTGTTTCCTTGTTATGTTGCTTACGCTGTTACTTTGAATGCGTTTTAATGGAGCCCTTTGCTGATAGGAAAAAATTGGAAAACAAATCTTTCCTTTTATGAAAATACAAGCAAACTGTGATGTTTCAAGTGGAAAATTTAATAATCCTACAAGACGCATCACTAAACATGTTCGAATTATTAAATTTGAAACATGCATTTCAAAGACAATATTCAATAGACAAAAACTATATTCATACAGTCAGACAGGACTGGTCAGACAATACAGGAGAGACAAGACTAAACTGACAAGAATAGACTGACAATACTAGACCGATAAGACTAGAGATATCAGACTTAGCAGACAAGACTAGACAGACACTCTTGAGTCGGCGTCCAGGGAGAGTGGACGTTCGACAAGCTATTGAATGTTAAAATTAAACTGAAGTTAAAAATAAAGTTAAAAGTATTGTGAAGCTTACTTTCTAAGTAGTACGTTTAACAATGTCAAAGGAATTACGATCGAATATACCTTCGACTAAGCAGTTAAATAAGCAGACGAAATGTTTATTTTTCTCGAAAACCCTAATTTTGAAAGTCTTATTACGGGTGTAATTTAAAAGGAAATTGAGCCTCCGTATGTTTTAATTGGAGATCTAACTAACCAAATTGAAATATTGACAGAAAGAAATGAAAATCTAGTAAAATCAGTGAGTACTACTGCGTGCGAAATTCCAACTTTTTCGCATAAATCAACACAAAAAGAACGAGCTACAACGAATATCTGCGATAGTGGCTCTGCTAATCGGCTCGATAGATAGAAAAGGCAGATTTTGTCAAGAATGGGCGCACATGCGAAAAAAAACAATAACAAAGAAATAGTAGGTAAAATAATAGTAGGACAGACAGAAACAAATGAAAACAAAGAGAATTGGGAAACACAACGTTACAAGAAGAGGCAATATCGAACATCAAATATAATTCAGGGAACTAATGATAATATTACACAAGTAAAGGCTGCTAGCAGATATTACCCTATACCAGTGGTCCCCAACCCTATGCCCGCGGGCACGGTTGCGCCCGCCGACCGTTTTACATGTGCCCGCCGAAAGTAAACGCAAGCAAAATAGCATTAAAAGGAAATTATTCAAAAAAGGACAGAAATAAATTTTTGACCATCAAAACGTCATTTTTATAAAATTTAATGTATAAGATGAGGACTTGAATAGAAAAAGATGCCCGTCACCCTACAGACTTTCTGAAATGTGCTCTTGAGTGCAAAAAGGTTGGGGATCCCTGCCCTATACGTTTTCCAGTTGCAGCCAGATATATCTACAACGGACTTAACAGAATATTTAATTAACAAAAAATTTTGTAAAAAACTCACGTCGAAGCACCCAGCTGAACACTCTTCATATAAGCTAACGGTTTCATTTCAATGCCTCGGTGGCATAATGAAACCAAGGACTTGGCCTAGAAACACATGTATAAATCCCATGTCAATATTATGTCAATACCCACATATAAAATCAGTAAAAAAAATCTATCAATGAAGAACTCAGCATCCAGAAACCAATTAAAGTTAATAAATCAAAACGTGCAGTCTCCAGGAAATTCTATTGATAAATAGAATATAAGCTTGAAAATATTAATAATTGCAGACTGTTGATCATCACTGAACACAGGAAGAGCCCCGAACAATTGGACATACTAAAAATAAAAAACTTCAATTTGTGCTCTTGTTTCTGCAGTGCAGAAGGATTATACGGAGGATCTGCTATCTACTGCAAAAATGATACATCATTCACAATTAGGGGGGACATCAAGAAAATGGCTGAGCAACATGTGTTTGAGTGTGCACCTATATAAGCTGTGATTAACAAGAAGGAACTAATCGTTGAATTATATAGAGCTCCGCAATCACATATAAAATCTTTAAATAATTTGAATAAAAGCAATTATGTGATTTGTTTCATGTCATTGTTTATTTGTCTATAGTTTCACCAACACACACACACACACACACACACACATATATATATATATGTATATATATATATATATATATATATATATATATATATATATATATATATACAATTTATGATGGGGTTTGCCATATTTTTAGGAGTGGTGATTGGTGGAGGAATTCTGCTTGTTCGTTGAGGCAGTTTTGTGAGCTTTTATTCATGGTTTTCCCGATTTCTAGGGATGTGTATTATTCTCGTATGGTTTTTTTGCTGATATTTGGTTTTCAATTTTTATAAGGTGATTAGCAAACGAGGATTTATTATTTTCTAGGCATAGCGATCCTTTATGTTCTTTAAATCTGGCTTCAAAATTTCTTCCAGTTTGTCGTATATATGTTATGTTGCATTCGTTACAATTAAGTTGGTATACTTCTGATTTATTTAGCGGATTTATTTTTGGTTTATGATTACATAAAATGTTTTGGAGAGTATTGTTGGTCCTGTACGCTATGGTAGTAATATTTTATTGTGTAACTTATTTTTTCAGAAATCTTTCCTAGGTATGGGTTACATTTGAACGTTTTTTCCTCTTCTTTTTCCCAATTACTATTGTAAGTTAGTTTTATTAATTCTCCACCAATCACCACTCCTA
This sequence comes from Phosphuga atrata, assembly GCA_944588485.1. NCBI lineage: Eukaryota > Metazoa > Arthropoda > Insecta > Coleoptera > Silphidae > Phosphuga > Phosphuga atrata. Next base: position 6,662,958 of record OX155896.1, on the reverse strand, counting down.
AAAATATGGCAAACTTATATATAAATATAAATTTATATATATATATATATATATATATATATATATATATATATATATATATATATATATATATATATATATATATATATATATATATATATATATATATATATATAAATCAATCCGTGAGATTATTAACACATTGATAATACTCTGGACTGAAAATCCCATATAAATCGTGTTAAAGAGAACCTCATTAAAGCAGTATTTGCCATGCGATCCCTCTAAACATATATCGACAAAAAACTTTTAGGACTCCTGTATCTATCGAACTTTAACTCTCATTTAAGATTTGGAATCATATTCTGGGGCAATGGAATTAATGTTCAAAGGGTATTTAGATACAAAGCAAGCCCTGCCTTATAAGGGGTGCAGATGGCACCTTGCGGTTAACCATACAAGTGATCCACTGGGACTGCTATTAGCATTAAATCAGGGTGGTTGGTTGACCTATATATATATATATATATATATATATATATATATATATATATATATATATATGTGTGTGTGTGTGTGTGTGTGTATACTGCAGAAAAGGAAGCCAGCAACAAACTCAGACGTGAATGGCAAGAGGCATGGTCAAGTTCAGTAAAGGGCCAGTGGAGAAAAATCCTGATACCGGTCTTAGAAACGTGAAGTAGTCGTAAGTAGGGAAAGATAGTATGTTCTGAAACCTCCACCTCACTGCCATGCGCATGCGCGATGACCTTTGACCCCCTAACCTTGACCCCCAACCTTAACCCTTTTCGACTTCCGGCCTCCATTTTCGGATGTGCGGGAAAATTCAAAAAACAGACGCGAGGCGGGGAAATTCAAAATTAGATCCTGTTGAGACAAATGAGGTGTGAAGTTGGTTGCATACATCAACGAGACTAAATACATGAGACTAGACAGACGGGGCTAGAGCCATGAGACTAAATACATGAGACTAGATAGACGGGGCTAGATACATGAGACTAAATAGATGGGATAGATGGTAGGAACGATTAGGGATTCGATACATTTCACTTGCCTCGTATCGTTTTCTTTTTGGGATATGATTTTTCTTTTGATTCCGGTTATGGTGTACCAGTCTTTCTTGGACTTCAAGAGTAGATCCATCATATTTTTGGGTTGAGTTTTACGGGTTTTAGTCCTAGCCATTCCTCATCCGATCTCGGACACTCGTACATAATGTGAGTCACACTATCCACCTCACAGCTGTAAACGCAATCTGGGTCAGATGCCCTCCCGATGTTATGGAGATAATCTCTAAAGTCTAAAGCATCCGTGACCCGTGAGTACCTGTGTTAGATGATGATAATTCTCTCTGTCTACGACTACTCCACGTTTTTATGACCGGGATGAGGATTTTTCTCCACTGGCCCTTTACTGAACTTGACCATGCCTCTTGCCATTTACGTCTGTGTTTATTACTGGCTTCCTTTTCTGCAGTTTTGTTTTCACCTGCCTCGTGCAGGTCTTTCCAGTACATCGTTTGCAGTTCAATTGAGGGGATTCCTGAGATTACGAGGACTGCATTTCGAGATACCGTTCGGTAGGCGCTGCATACGCGTAGGGCCATTTTCCTTTGGACGGTAGCTAGTTGCGCTATTTTTACCTTATTGAGAGCATCATAATGGTCATGTTATGTATGGTTCTCCATCCCATATGGGGGCACCATACATAACGTGACCATTTAGTTTTTTTGTCAGAGCGGGACACCCGCGGAACTATGTAAAAAATCTTTTTGGTATTACAGTGTCGTTTAAGTCTCTAAGTTTCTAAAACATTACGGACAGTGTGAGGGAGAAAGGGCGCATTCTTCAGATTTAAGTGCGCAGGTTCCCGATGCTCATTTTGATGATTCATTCGCAGACTGAATTGCAGACACGTATTTTCCTTCTATTTTCAACACGGATAGGTGGAAAGTGGCTACCTGAGCATGCAGGAAATGTAATCACAATTCAGAGCTGGAATTTTCGACATTTGGCGATGCTTAGAAAATAGTTTTTCAAAGGCTGGAACATTTATAGAACTCTTTAAATCGTGGGCATTAACGCAAGCCACCATGTTTTACTATAGCCCAACAGTTTGTTATACTCTGTGTCAGTTGAATTACAAAACTCTTTCAAAGGTTCTACTCGAACGCTGTAAATATAGAAAATAGAATAAATTTACAGAATTATGCACTCGAATTCAACAGGGAGATAATCCGTGGCTGTTTTGACGCGTTGTAAACTATGTGACATTATTAATCCCCTCACGATTCTTTCCTCCAAAATTGCAGTTCATATTAAATCCACACAATCCCACAATTTTCTTAATCAAATCATTGCAAGACAATACTTCCTTCAAATAATCAACAATTATATCCCATGTTTCACTGTCGGAACTCTAAAACCTTGACTGTGGCGCCTTCGTGTGGTATAAAATAATAATAATAAACTAGTGCAAAAATAATAGGCAAGTAGTAGTAGGGTGTTTGTACCCTAGCAAATAGAAACCTACTCCTACCCGGGGAAGCGGGATGTTTTTCCAATCGCTGCGGACAGCGGGACAGTTAGCCTGAAAGCGGGACTGTCCCGCCAAAGACGGGACGTATGGTTACGTTAACCATACAGCATGGCGGAATGTAGAACAGTGCTTAGTAGCCTGCGTTTGCTACTGCTAGGTCCTCCTATATTGGGCATGAGCTTTTCGAGTGCTGCTGTTATTCTCATTCCTTTCTCTGACGCCTTTTGAAGGTGTTCCGTGAAGAATAGGCTTTTATCAATCGTGATGCCTAAATATTTTACGCTGTGCTTCGGTTTAATGTCTACGTCCATACCACTTGTGGTGTCTATATCACTTTAAAGAAAAAAGGGCCAGGTTTCTATAGCCCGTCAGCAGTACGACTTCAGTCATTTCCGGTGCCGGGTATAGGGATCGGGTTAACAACCAGTAAGTAATCAGCTCAATTGCTAGATTTGCCCTGGTCATAATTCCCTTTTCTGTTCTTCCAACTATAGTGAGAGCTAGGTCGTCTGCGAAACCGATAATGTCCACTTCCTCTGGGAGTTTCAACTTGAGGACTCCATATAGACAAGACTAACGAGTCAAGAGTAGACAGACGAGACTAAACAGACAAGACAATACAGACAAGATTAGACAGACAAGAACAGAAGACAAGAGTCTGATAAGACTATACAGATGAGACTAGAAAGACTATACTAGACTAACAATAAGAGAAAATACAAGATGGACAATCTTAGTGTGTTTACTAACTGTTTTATAAAAAAATAGTTACATTTATATTAAATGCTAATGTTGGTGTCAGTTTCCATAATTGAGGCAATCGCATAATAAATATTAAAACTTTTCCACAATTATTTTCCCAAAACTTATTTTTGGCGTTCAAGCGCTATTAAATCCAACTAAAAAAAATCTTGCCAACTATAAATCATAAATTTTGTAAATAAAAAAATAAAGAAAAAATCCCAGACTATTCTCGAATTAGATCATTATCAATTTTCCTTCCTACAATATTTCATATTTTTTATCTGCTTCCATTTGTTTTATATAAGTGACTGCAATGCAAATTAATTGACATTTGATTAAGTTGGCACTAATATTCAACCTATTGTGGATAACCCAAATACTATACATCAGACATCATTTAGTGAAATCCAATTGAATTTAACTCAATATTCTTCCAATTAATTCATGATCAAATGGAAATGTTTCAGGCTTCACAATAATTGCTAACCTAATTTGGCTAAATTTACAAGTCCTTATTACATGACAATGTTTAACATAGTTTATCACACATCAGATTAAATACATTAAACTACATAGGTAGCATTGTATCGAAGAATCAGTCAATTTGAAAATGTGAATCAGTCAATACAATGATGCAATGCAAACGAAAAGACTGAACAGGTTTGCACTGAATTAAGCAAGACAAGACTAGATGACGATAAATGAAGCGGGACGAGTATACACTAAATTAGATTAAGCGATAATAGACAAGACTAGTGAGTATCCGGCTGGATCAGACAAAATCTCCTAAGGTGAGTCTAGTATCTAGTCTAGAAATAAAACAAGATTGTTTACTGCATAGATATATTTGATGACTCATGTCGTTCAGTTATAGAAGAATTTATAGACAAGACAACATAGAAGTAGATATAAGTTAAAACTATAATAGAGAAGTTTACGTGTGTATTACGCGTTGTATGATATTTTGTCATAGTTCTTCCGACTATTGACATATTGTATACGAAACACCAATCATAATTTCGATTAGGAAGTATTATTGAATGTTACAAAGTGTACATAAGTTTACGTGAATAACGACGGAACAACACGCTATTACGTAATAGGTAATTTTATAGCCAGGTAATCCGATAATTCTGTTTAATATTTTCTAATTAAACTAAGTGCAATTTGGTATACTCTGCTAAAAATCTGTGTTGGTATTTACATCATAAAAAACTCTTCATTATCCGTTGGCGGTAAAAAGGTGCCTCGCCATAAATTCCCCACGTAAAATAAATATCATAAATGCTCGTATAGATTTTACTTTGCTGGAAAACTTTTTCCCTCTATCTTTGAAGCGCTGCCTTTTGGATTAAATCACGAACGAAGTTGCCCTGCATGTGCCCCAGAAAGTCTAAAACTAGCCTCGATGTGGGAGGTAGTTAGCACGCCTGATCTGAAATATGAGCGCCCCAAACCCTTTACATTAATTTAACGGGTAATTAGAATATCATTAAGTACGGTCCATGAATATTGAGTGGAGCCTGCATATTATGATCCTGTCCGCTTCTTACTTGATATCGTTATACCCGCATTACAGATATTTTGTATTTACTAAACCCTCTGCCAATAACATTTCCGTGAAAAAAAATCTTGTACTAATTAATATAAGAACATTACTAGTAATTACTCCGATTATTAAGTTAAACTTAAGATGCATATAATATATCAGCAAAAGTATAAAAAGTATCATATTAAATACATACTGGTATTATGCAAAACTAATATGGGACAAACAAAACTGTAACTAAGATTAAGCAAATTAATGAAAACTACATTATTAGGTTAATCAACCTAAACTTGATTAACCTAATAAAAATCTAAATACAGTCTATTCTTATTCCTTTTAGACCTAGTTAAGGTCGGTGTTAAATTTATAAACAACTACGTTATTAATTGTGATATAGAATATTCTAAGTAAAAGTACTATAAAACTTGTTTCGTCTAGATTGATTGGGTAAAACTTTTTGAGTCTGTAAAAGTTTATTAATGAAGTCTACTTATTAGGCAATAAATAACCAATTTATCAAGTATCTACTTTTTAGATAGATTAAGTAAATTCAAATTTAAAGTTATGAAGATATCGTTTCTAGACCAATTTAATAGATTCAAGTTGTCCAAGCTCTGAATCTTAATATCTACTCCAATAGACTAGTTGTTTGTATATTGCAATTAACAATACTGATAAGCCTTTTTGGTACTTACGTATTAACGCCACCGCCGCTATATATTGGATCGAGAGTTCGCGCTGCCGCGCGTATGTTGTCTTGATTTATCTGTCCGCTTTGCAGCGGCCAACGTAATCTAACCGGGTTTAAAGTATTTTGGGTTTTAAAAATGTTTTAATTTTAAATCAAATGTTTTCTTTTATGATTTATCATAAAAATTTTAGGTGTTGATTGGCGCCATTTAAAAATGTAGCGGTGATGGCGTTAATACGTAAGTACCGCTTTTTTAATAAAGTGTGCCACACCAACTGTAGTTTACAATTTATCAAGTATATATTTTTATGATAGTGAACTAAGCATACTAAACTAACATAATAGGTAGACTGGATAGATACGTCTGACTTAAATATAAATGAGAGTAATGAAAGTTTTAATTACGCATTTAACTTTTATAACCTGCTGTGTGAGAAAATTTGGAATATTTTTCCTTTCTTTGTTCTTTTGTAGCCGAGAAGTTGGTGACTTCAATATCAACTTTTCCGAGAATTCTCGGATAGGACATAAGCCACCTGACAAATTTTTTTGAGACTTATGGAATGATGGAATATGTGCACCAGCACACTAGAATAACGTCATCGACAAGATCAAAAATAGACATCTTTGCCATATCTAGAAGCCCCTTATTTACGTCAGTGGGAGATACACCCATATCAGACCACCGATAAATTAGGCTAAGCAGCAGCCTGAAGGCGCAGTATAGAAAAAAATAACTCCTCGCCAGAAATATGTGTACTTCTAACAAAAAACGTTTCGCTAAACAACTTCAGAGCAAATCATGATCGGGGATCTACAATAATCCAGACTGTAACGGCAAAACTGTGTCATTCATCAAGACCCTCCAACATCATTTCTCTTCCTGCTTCCCCATATCGAAAATCAACACCAATCATAAATCTTGGATTACCAAACGTCTGCCACTAAGTTAAGGGACATGTTTATTCTTACCAAACACTATCCAGTGTTAAATAAAATGTATCTGTATCAAAAAATGGAACACAACAATTCAAAAATATGTGGTAAAGGAGCAAAATCAATAAAACTAAAAATCTATAAAGATCGAAATTTGGGAAAATTCTAAGCTTGTCACTACACAGAAGCAAATAGCGACAATCTTCAACGACTATTTTGATCAAGCGCCAAAGTCAATCAGCCAGAACATCACACCAACGGAAATCTCCAACAGCCACTTTAATTTCAACCAAAATACTATGTTCCTTGACGAATTTTCGGCGAACGAGATTCTATAAATTATGTGGTCCTTGAAAAACACTAAAACATGTGGACCTGACTTGCTTCTTACCAACATTTTTATAGATTTCAGACAACTGCTATTTGATCCAGGAACTAATATAGTGAACGCCCCCTTCGCTGCTGAACTATTCCCAGAAATCGTAAAGATTCGTAAATCGTAAAGATTCAAAAAAGGGAGACAAAATGACATGCTAACAATTACCAACCAATAGCCCTAATATCAGTTTTAGCTAAGATCCTGGAATACTCTATGCGAATTAGGCTTATCCCATCTGTTACAAAATTTCAACTTATTACAAAGTTATAGCATGGATTTTGCAAAGGAAAATCTACCACGAATGCACTGGCTCAATTTTACAACACAATCATAGTTGAGGTAAATGTCCGATTGGGCTATTCTGAGATCTATCGAAAGCATTCGACTGTGTATCTCACAGTCTTTTTATGGACAAGATCTTTAATTATGGAATAAGAGGAAAATCCGCCAGATGGCTTAAGTCCTTCCTCGAAAATCGTCAGCAACTTGTTTAAGTCAAATCGGGGACGGTAGTCGGCCAATCCCTGGTTGAGTTTACAAATATGGATGTCCCTCAAGGAAGTGTACTCGCTCCAACACTGTTCGTACTATACATTTCAGACTTGGCTAGCTTCATAAATGAACATAACTGCACACTGTAGACAGACGACGCCCGCTTTATGGTCTCTGGAAATACTGGGATTGACAACCCTTCTCGAGCCAATATAATTCTAGAAAAACTTAACAAACGGTTTTCAGCAAACTGTCTTTACCTCAACAGAGATAAAACCGAATATATATTTCAGACTGCACACAGTTCTCGGGCCAAAGACTTTCCACTTAAACTAAATAGCCACATAATCAAGAGATTTAATGTAACCAAATTTCTTGGTATTCAATTAGAGGAAAACCTGCACTGGAATATCACCATTCAGGAAATTTGCTGCAAACTTCACAAGAAGATATTTCAAATCAGGTACCTCCGATAGTTTTTACTCTATCATTTACGGAAGGAAGATCATCTCACATATTATTCTGCTGAAGTACAGTCATTACTTACATATGGTATACTGCTATGGGAATCCTTACCCCACAAAATCTTACTGGCACAAAAAAGAATAATCAGAACCATTAGAAGTATCAGTATAACTTCTTCTGACAATAAAAACAAAAATGTAGGTCATATTTCATAGAATTAGGCATTCTAAGAATCACGAGCCTTTACATACTGAAAATTAGCTGCTATATCCATAAGAATAAACACCGTTTCCAAAAGAACTCGGATACATACCTCCACCACACAAGGGGAAAACATCTTTTATACAAGTCCAAGACCAATCTTACGATTTTTTGAAAAGAACCAAATAGTTAAGGAGTTGTTATTTATAACCAATTACCAACCAACTTAACCGAAGAAAAGTCCCATAAGAAAATTAGAAAAAGGCTGAAAGAACTGCTACTCACCAAAGCAATTTACTGCCTAGCAGAATTAAATTTTTAATTGTTTAATTAAGTTTTTACTCTTGTATTGTCATAATTCTCTGTATATTTTTTGTATTGACAAACCCTATAGATTTTATATTACATTGGTAATAAATAATTTGATTTGAAAAAAAAAGTTAAAAGAAAATTTTGTTTTTATTGTCAGTCTATAAGAAACTGCCCATGAGGAACAATGTTTAGTAAATTAATTTGAAATTTTATACGTGTAGCTTCTAGAGACAATTCGTTTTTTAAGAACCATTTTGCAATTTTGAGGTGATTTGTTTATCTTCTGCAAAAATGAACCAGAAATGACAAATTAAATTTTAATAGGAATAAAATCTTGTGAAAAAAAATTGTTCTAAGCATATCATAAAACATTCAAATTTGGTGTTTTGGATAAGGTTGAAAAAAATATTGCCTTACCAATGGCAACTTTATCAACTATTTTATTACTAACGGTCAAGGGTGGCGAACCTATTTTCTGCCAAGGGCCATTTGGAAATTTATAACATCATTCGCGGGCCAGACAAATAATAATAGTTTTTTAACTTTTTATTGTTCAACAAAAAAAAATTATAAATAAACAAATAAAAAATATATCCATTTTTAAACATATTTATCATCCTAATCCTAATGCGATGGCTTGAACTGCCTTTCTTTGCTGAGTAGTGTGATATTAGCTGATATTGATGATGTGGCTACTCGCAACTGATTTTCCAGGTTTACGTAGGTCAATCTGTAACGCAGTCGATTCTTTGCGATCGTAAGTTTAGAAAATAACTGCTCGCAACAGTAAGTTGTTCCAAATACAGATACATATTTCAATGCATGTCCCCTTACAGGAAATTCATCATTGCTTATGTAACGTTTCTAGAACTCAAGCAGTGGGAGATTGTTGTATCTAGCGTTCGGCTCAACACTAGTTTGCAGGGGAATAATTTCGTGTTGGAGGATATCAGGCATATCAGCTGGTTCCACATTGAACGGTGTAGCAAAAATGTTCAATTCAGTTTGCTTACTTTTCCCGTCCTTGAATCTTTCATTAAATGCCTAAATTAGTTTCACACATTCACCAGCATAATCAAGTGTCGTAGAAGGCCTTTGTCCTTCCAGCGTAGGGAAGTTCACCGTGTTATTCCTTTCGAGTTGCACTTTCCACAGCTTTAATTTAGCTTCAAATGATTTTACGTTTCAACGCAGGGAGCTGCGAAGCTGGTTGGGACCCTCCAACCCAGCTTGACGTTTAGCTCTGACAGGTAGTTAGTAATGTCCACCATGAACGCTAGATCACACAGCCACTTGCTATTACTGAGTTCCCTGACAGGTTTTCCCTTCATCTCCATGAACTACTTGACTTCATCACGCAGATCGTAAAAGCTTATGAACATGTTCCCGCGACTCAAGCACTGTACTTCACACTGATAAACAAGATCACCGTACTCAGAGTCAAGGTCATTTAGAAAGTCCTTAAATTGGCGGCTATTAAGCCCTCTGCTTTTGATAAAATTGACACTATTGTTGACATCACATTGTCGAGCCGCAGCGACTGTGCACAGAGACTTTGTTGATGTATGATGCAGTCGCATATAATTAAATCATTTAGGTCAAGACTGAGACGATTCATTTCTTTCCTTACAAATGCAATTAACCCTTTCTGCGATCCAACCATGGCTGGCGCACCATCTGTATTAAGGCCACTTAACTTTTCGAAGGTTAGCTCAAGCTTCTTTGTTATGTCCGTTGCCTCGTCACAAACCAGAGAGAAAAATTGGAAATCTTCTTCAAGATCCCTTCAGTGTGTTTTTAATATCTTGTGCTAAGTCAGTAATCCGATCTGAGATGGTTTTCCGAGACAAACTAACGCTCTGAAACAATTTTACTTTGTCTGGTGCTATCAACTTTGCAGCAGACAGCATGCTGGCCTTAGTTTATTTGCGATTAGCTCGCTCACTATATAACTTATCTGAATAACGTTGTCATTGCCACCACGACGCTTAGTGAAAACGGCTTGTTGTGATTTCAAGCTCTGCTGAAGAGCTTTGATTTTATCCAGAAGCATTTGGCCTCCCAATTCATTTGATTTTGCATGTTTTGTGCTGTAATGAGGCTCCAAATTAGCCTTTTTCATGACGCATTAACGCATCCCCACAAACTAGGCACACAGGCTTGCCTATCATATCAACAAAAAAATTATCATGTGTCCGTTTTTTCTGGAAAAAAACGACATTTTGCATCCACTTTTCTTTTCTATTTATTCGCCATTTGTAGGATGTCACACCATATAAGTTTTAATTTCTAAATCACTCACGTTTGCGCACGAAGAACCAAAAAGAATGATGAACCGTCACGCTTGTCCGACAAGGAAAAATTCAAAATCCCCTCACGAATTTGCATGAAATTTAAATTTGGTTCAAATATTTTTTTTGCATCTTTATTTACCGGACATTTGAACTAAACCATTATTTTTATAATCAATATCTTTTTAAATACTTAAAATTAATAAATGCAAATTAAGCGAGAGAAATTTAAATTAGTAAAACGCAACACCATTGGTTAAAACGAAAGTGACGTAACATCCCATATACACAAGTCCGTTTTTTTTTTACATTTGTATGCCATTGCATTTTTTTGGTTAGAAAATAAACGTCGAAAACGTCAAGTTAAAAATAAAAATAGCATTAGAAAACAATGTAGAGTGACCTTTTACGTCATCAACAGACCGCGCTAAAATGGCGTTGTTTAAACAGCTCAATTTTTTTAACTTAATTACAGAATTTTTACAGCAGTATTTATAGCAGTTAAATTACAGTAGTATTTATATTTTTTACTATGTTATATCGGTGTAAACAGTGAATTAAAAATATAAAAAAAAAACATGCATATTATCTATTGCAAACTACGTATCTGAAATACGTCAACACGATGTCTGTTAGCAGTCGGCGTATTATCACTGCAACATGAACGTATTTACTCGCGGGCCAGATCAAATGACTTCGCGGACCGTATGCGGCCCGTGGGCCGGAAGTTGCCCACTGCTATAGGTAGTTTAAACCTTTTGTAGGCTAAATTTATTACTCTGGGAAGGAACAAATGGGAACTGGGAATCAATGGATTGTTATTAGTGTTAACTAAACTAGATCATTCCTACTTCTTATGTTACTTTAATTTTTAATTGAATTTTCATTTTTCATAAATGTTCTAAAATATATTTATTATCTTACAAATTTATTAATATTAATCAAAATTATTATTAATTTGTTGATTCCTGAATTAGTTTTGTAATAATTACAAAAGAACTAGAGCGTTAGAATCTCTGAAAGGTTAACCCATTCTGAATCAGAACAAGAAGTTCAGAAAGTGGGAAAAATACCTGGCTACGAATTGCTACCTATGTTAAAAACAAACATAGAAAATGCATATGTTGCTTCCATATCGACCGAGAACGACATGGAGACCGTAACTATAAAAATTGGAAGCATCACTATCTCCAACGTTTATAAACCTCCCACAAGAACTTGGCCACCCCATGTTCTTAAAATATCCCTTACCACGCTGCATACCTAGGCGACTTTAACAGCCACCACGAACAGTGAGATATATAGAGAAATATAGAGAAAACGATGTTAATGGGGATGCGCTGGTCGGATGGGTCGAAGACGAACACAAACACAACCTTACTTACAAACACAAACTAAACACAAAAGCACATTTAAATCAGCTGCATGGAACAGGGAATATAACCCTGACTTATGCTTTGTCTCAACGGACTCTAATAACACCCCTTTGGCAGCTACAAGAAAAGTACTCTCGGATTTCCTTCAAAGCCAGCATCGCCCAGTTTTTACGGAGATCGGAACACAAATCCTATTAATAAGGTCTATATTGGACTATTTTCCAAAGACCATGATGGAATTTTAAGCGTGTTGAGTGGGAAAAAATCTCATCGGAATTAGATTAGATTAGATTTCTTGGGATGGATACCACCTATTAGTAAAAACTACGCCCGGTTTGCCGGAGCAGAAATTAGCACGGCTAAGAAGGACACCGGCATTCCAAGAGGGTACTGGGAAGAAAATATCCCTGGCTGGTCCCAATATAGCGAGGTATTATATCAAACCTTCCTCGCAACTGGCGATGAGGAAATCGCAGACCAGCTACTACATAGTCTAGATGCTGTAAGACAACAAAAATGGACTGAAACTGTTGAAAATCTAAACTTCCAAACATCAAGACGGAAAACATAGTCTCTAATTATAAAACTTGGAGATAGAAACCCTTCTCAAAAACAAAAAGCTCCCACAAGCCCAAATTTAGTGGACTCTCACATTGTGGCGACATCCAGAGCACCCAGAGACAAAGTTCATACAAGAATGGTAAAAGAACATCTAAAAACTCTAAAATATGAATCGAGAGAAACTGAGCACGCTCGTCCTTTCGCCGACGACGAAATATCAGCGGCCCTTGAAGATATTACTTCTGGGAAAGCCCCAGGGTTCGATGTAATCCATCCTGAAATTTACATTGAATTGAAAAATTCACTTTGTTTTTTACCACACTTATATTATGTAAATATGTTATATAACTTATTATTCACAGTTATATAACATTTTTACATAATATAAGTGTGGTAAAAAACAAAGCAAAAAAACAAGCAAACTGACCTAATCTTTTCCCAACTTTTTAATCTCACCCAATCTCAAACAGATAAGTCCTCATCTACGGACAAACACCGCTCCCCTCCCCACCAAAACTATAAGGGTATATATTCAACCTCATCAATTTGTTAAGTCACTTGAAAATGACCGTCAAACGTCGAAACTCGAGTCGTGATATGTGTAGAAATTTATATAACTTATTATTCACAGTTATATAAATTTCTACACATATCACGACTCGAGTTTCGACGTTTGAGGGTCATTTTCAAGTGACTTAACAAATTGATTGGGTTGAATATATACCCTTATAGTTTTGGTGGGGAGGGGAGCGGTGTTTGTCCGTAGATGAGGACTTATCTGTTTGAGATTGGGTGAGATTAAAAAGTTGGGAAAAGATTAGGTGAGTTTGCTCGTTTAGGAGACTGAGGGATTACGGTTTTTTTTGAAAATTTCTAATGACTCTCGGAGATTTAGTTTCGGGCCTTTGTTGCAATTATGGAAGATTTTTAGATTATCTATTTCTGGGAATTTTTGATGGCATTCGAGACAATGGTTTGAAAAAGAACTAGTGTCTTTTTTCAGACGAAAAGCGTTAGAATGTTCTGAAAACCGTGTTGAAAAATTTCGTCCTGTCTGCCCTATGTACACGCTATTGCATTCGGTACAATGAATTTCGTATACGCCGGATTTTTTAATGGGGTCGATTTTGTCTTTGGTATTAAACAATATGTTGGACAACTTTGAGGAGGGTTTAAATGCTACTTGAAGATTTTGCTTTCGAAGGACATTTGCGATGTGTTCGCTTGTTTTGCCAAAATTTGTCAGGGAGATGAAAGTTTTGTCTGAATTTGAGGTTTTCGGATAAAATTGGGCCATTGCGAATTGGGTTCGTTTATTATTGATAATGTTTTGGATGAGTTTTGTTGGGAAACCATTCTCTGTAGCGATTGAAATGATGGTACTTAATTCTTTGATTCTCTTTCTGTGGGAAGGGGGATTGAAAAGGATCGATGTATCATTGAACGATAGGCCGCTAATTTGTGTGTTATCGGGTGAAATGATGAATACGGGATTGTAGAGTTAACATTGGTGGGTTTTCTGTATATATCAAATTCTATTTTGTTGTTTTTGTGAATCAGAGTAAGGTCTAAGAAGTTTTTTTTGTTGTCTGTTTCTACCTCGATGGTGAATTTAATTTTGGGATGAACGTTTTTTATTAGGTTGAGAAATTGGTCTAATTAACGTGCTGTACCACTAAAACACGCTACTACATCATCGACATATCTATACCAAAATGAAATATGTTTTTTGGAGAAATCTAGTTTGAAGATTTTTTCTTCGATAGTTGACATGAATAGATCGGCTAAAAGGGGACTTAATGGCGATCCCATTGCTAGACCTGATGTTTGCTGATAGTAAGTGTTATTAAATTTGAATTAAATAAATCTGAATTCTTCGGAATTCGGAATCCTTCTTAACTGACAATGAGGAAAATTCGCAAAAAATTGGATAGCACGCTTCTTTACAAACATCATGCAGACTAGTGAAATCTCTCGTGAATTCAAACGCACAAAAGTCAGAGTAATTCCAAAACCTGGTAAACCAGCAAACCAACAAAAAAGTCAACGATCAATTGCGTTGTTATCGACAAAGTCCAAATTACTAGAAATAATTATCTACAACAGAGTAATCACAGTTATACTTAAAGATACCCCAGTCGAACAAGCGGGTTTCAGACCAAAACGTAGCTACTCCGATCAAAAGCTGTCACTTACTACTTATGTCGAAGCCGGTTTTCAGGGAAAATCAAAAAGTTCTGCTGCGTTTATAGATTTGTCAACAGCATAAGATACCGTATGGAGGGAAGGATTAATATACAAATTTCTACGCATAATTCCCTGCAAACTCACATCAAAATTAATAGATAAGATGCTTATCAACAGAGTATTTCAGGTGATAATGGGACGGGAAATCAATGCCTTCAGAAATCAGTACTTGCGCCATTGTTGTTGAATTTATATGTTTGCAGACATTCTCAAAACGACACCAACGAAGTTTGGCTACGCCGGCGACTGGGCGTTAATCACCCAAACAAAATCAATAGAAGAAGCCGAAGAATTTCTATTTGCGGACCTAGAGGTTTTGGGAAGTTTCTTTCGAAAATGGAGACTCCAACCTAACGCATCCAAAACTGAAGTAACCTGTTTTCATTTAAACAACAAGATGGCCAAGAGAAAACTTAACGTCTACCTTGATAACACCTGCTTAATCACAATAAAAATCCAAAATACCTAGGCGTTACCTTTGACCGAACATGAAGCTTTAAGGAGTACCTAACTAAAACCGGGGATAAGTTAAAAACCAGACACAATATTGTCCAAAAACTCTGTGGCTCGACATGGGAAGCTTCAGCTTACACACTTTGTTATCGTCAGCTCTAGGCCTTTTTTATTCTGCAGCAGAGCACTGCACCCAGTCTGGCTAAACAGCGCCCACGTTGAAAAGGTTGACGCACAATTAAATAACACCATGACGATAATCAACCCAATGGCTACCAGTACTAAGCGATATTGCACCGCCTCGCTTCCGCGGAATGAATACGCTATATAAGAACCAAACAAACAAATACAAGAAGATACTTAAGAACAGAAAACTCCCAATACATAGCTATATTGAAGACGCCAACAAGAACCGACTGCGCTCTAGAAAACCACCAACAAGGACCACAAGAATTACCACAGAAACTAAGTTTCACATCACAGATATGTAGATTCACGAATGGTCGGAAGCTCAGCCGAATAACTTAGGAAGTTGAGCTAAAGTTCTGTTATTTTAAGGGAAAGGCAGGGATTAATTGAGCTCATCGATGATCGTTTATCTAGAACCCCATTTTAGGCAATGGAACGAAAACATTTTGATTGGTATTTAAGTATAAAAAATATCAGTTAAAATTGAAAGTACATTTGAATAAAATTTAAATAAGTATTTTCTAGTATTGTATTTGTAGGTTTAAATTTAATTTTCTCCTGAATATTTTTTTAGTCGCTTTAAAGTGTGGCTTATTCGCATAAATAAGTCAGGGCTGTTAAATCGGAAAATATGGCAGGCAAGGCGAATGAGCAAAACAATTATCAAAACTATTACGCAGCACTGTTTCACTGTGTGTGATATGCCCGTCTTGTTAGAAATGCAAGTCCAACAGTTTCATTTCATCCACTTTTTTTATCAAAGAGTTTGAGTTTAACGCTCATCATTGACCAGTCTTCTCAGATGTTACACTGCAGCAAACTCTTTAGTGAATTATATCTCTCTTTACTTTCACCATTGTCCAATTAAACAGATTAAATAATAAAATCTGTCATATTAACTATTATTGAAAATTCAATCAATTAATTCTTATTGTGGGTAATATAGAGAGTAAAACGCTAAACCACAAATTTTGAAAATAAATGAGAGTAAGCAGATTAGGGCGTGATAAGTTGAATGCTAATGTTCCCTAATGTCCATAAAAGTATTTTAAGATTACGAAAATCTTTTATTGCGGTACTTTTTGCCCAAACGCATATAATAATTGGATATTTTCTGAAGATTATACCTATACATAATGTACAATAATAACAATGGGGTAAACCGTATATTAATGTGGAACACGGGTCACATGGATTAATATAATGTCCGTACGTGTCGCGATTAACGTGCGGAACATATGCCTGCTAAGATTTCTGCACAATATCGATTGAGTAGTTGGCTAGGAAACTTCATGCATATTCTCCTATTGTATTAACGGCATAAATGTATATATATACAAATCTATTATTATTATTATTAGTTTTATTATGTAAGTCGGTTATATAGTCTGGTATTTAGTATTAGTTTATGTCAAGGGTAATTAGTTTAAGATTATTGAACCATTACGATTTTTTTTTTAATATAAATTGTTTAGAAGCTATAATAATATTAAGCGATAGAATAAGTTATCAATTAGCTATCAAGTACATTTGTAAGTTTATTTTAAAGTTAAAGTAAAAATATTTGTTCAGTTTTCAAGTACAGTCCAATCTTGATAATCCGACACATATGGGACCATAAAACCGCCGGATTATCAAGAATTCAGGATTATCAGGATATTCAGAATTTAACAATCCGGATTATCAGGATATTCAGAATTAAAAATTCCGGATTATCGGGATATTCAGAATTTTAAAATCCGGATTATCAGGATATTCAGAATTTAAAAATCCGGATTATCAGGATATTCCGAATTTAAAAATCCGGATTACCAGGATATTCAGAATTTAAAAATCCGTATTATCAGGATATTTTTGCTTATTGTTTCCTTGCCTTAACATTTTATCAAAGATGCACTCTTGCAACCTTTTCGGCAACTAATCATCACTTGCAGTGGCGTTTTCTTCTGTCCATTTCGAACAAACATTGCAAACGCTTCACCGTTTGTTACAGTTCGCTGAATTAAAGCATCAAAGTCATCGATAGCTTCCTCGTCATCCGTAGAGCAAATTTGGCTGAGAATTTCTTCGTCAGAAAACAAACAAAAATTTTCCTCGCTTGTGTCTTGAAGCCAAGCTGTGCCATGGCCTGTCATCCACTTCACATTTGTTGGAATCTTGTAAAAATTCCAAAGACAATTGTTGGCTACGGCGTGGGGCAGCGGAAAGAAAAGACACGTGTTTCCCCAGAACGCAGGGTTATTGAACGTACCGGATTAACCAAACGCCGGATTATCAAAGTTATACTGTATATGGATAATTTATGTACAAAAGTACAATAATCCTCACAGGGCATTAAGTAAGAAAGTATAATAATCCTCGCTAAACATTTTGACATCTGACAAATCCTACAATTTCTCTCTTCAACAAAAATAGAAATCAATGGTAAAAAATGATGGAAGGTAAACCAATGGAAGTGATAGTTTGTAAAGGTGACAACAACCTAATATCTATAGATCCAGGCTGTATACGTTTTCTAGTCTACATAAGATTTGCAAGAGTTCCAGTGATAGTAAACAACCAAAGAAATCCCTATTGGTTCAAGATAAATCATTTTCCTCTCTTCAAAAAAGTTTCTTACAATTCCACCCAGTATTCTTCGATAATCGAACATTTATGCTTCATGCGTTACGGTTTCGATGTTGGTTTAAGCACAAAATGCGTCCATAGCGTTGTCAATAAAACTTCTATAGCCAATCTTAGAATACGTTTTGTTTGTCGGCCAAATAAACTTTGAAGAATCCACGAGACTTTTGTACACTAAAACAATGTCCTTTATTTTCAACACATTGTATATAAGAAGACGGAGGAAATTCGCAAATAATTTATTAAGAAAATATTTCCTAAACACTGATAAGCACAACGTGCTCCAATCTTATATAACACTTCGGCAATCGAATGCTTTACAATTCTTTCCAATCGATTGGGTGATTCAGAATATTCTAGGCTTCCTTGGATTGCACTGTTTATGCCTATTTGGCACCTTTAGTGAGCATTGCATTACCATCGAACGAGATCTCGAATATACTGGAAACGTGGCCGAATCTCTGGAAATATGTGAAGAGGATTGTTGAGAGGTATTTTGGAGAGGTGCCTAAAGTCCCCGTTGATACAATGAAACTGAGGGTGAAAGAGGATTCAGACGCTGCACTTCTGAAATTAAACTTTTCATGGTAAATTTTGTTGCTTGTGCTATGCTGCTAATAGCAAGATTGTTAGTTTTCCAAAATACGAAAATATCTTCTTCTTCTTCTTTCCAGCAGCCAAAGGGCCTGTTGTTTTTCCCATCCTCATTGCACATGCTCTTGAGATTCTGACGACCAGCTGTCCTTCCATCTCTTTGGTTGTCGTCCTCGTGGTCGACATGCGCGTGTCCACCTCACCACGTCTTCAGTCTGGCATTCTTCCCGAATCTCTTTACTCCTTCTTTGGTCTTTTGATTCTTTTGGTCGTTTATTTGGTCTCTTGTAAATATCAAGTGTGTTTCCCGTTATTGCTCTTAGTACTCTCATTTCATTGGTGCCCGCCATCCTTTTGGTCTCGGCTGTGTCGGCTCTTTTTTCTGCTGTGTATGTCATTGCCACATGGTCAATTTAGAACTCGCCTAACTGCTGGACTTGCGAACGCCAGGTTTTCTGTTTTCTGGCGTATTTTCGGAGAAATGTCCACTTGAGCTTGAGGTTGTGCTGCTCGCAAAGTTCTATGAGCCTTGCGCCATTTTTGTTGGTGAATTTATGTGCGGGATAATTTTGTACTGTTTCACTGTGCACTTTTTCTCTGTCGATCCGTGCATTAAAATCGCCCAGGAGAAATTTGAGTCATCCTTGTTGACTTTGGATAATACTTTCTCAATGTTTGACCAGAATTTATCGGTGGACTGTGGGTCTTTCTTGTTGCTCCGGTTAGTGGGGGCGTGTGCGTTGATTAGTGTGTATTTTTTGTAGGCGCACTGGACGCGCATGGTCATCAGTCGGTTGTTTACTAGTGTGACTTCCCTCATGGATTCGAGGCTGGGAGGTTGAACAAGCTTGGAAGAGATTACAAAGTAACACTATATTGGGTACCAGAACAAACTGATACAGTGGGAAATTACGATTTATAGAATCCGATAACCTAGTAAATAAGGGATCCACCGTCCACAAAAGCTTAAATTAGAAAAGAGTTTATAAAAACCTGAAAAGAATTTCCAGGGCTAAGACAATCTAAATTAATGCTGGGATCTTATAACTAGAAAACAACAAAGGTTGCCTGATACTATACAGGAACATGTTTAGAATAGTAACAAGAGTCCCGACAGGGCACTTCAGTCTTCAAAACATCTCAAGACTTAGGGCTTGCAGAAGATGACAGATGCAAACTATACAGATCAGAAAAGGAAATCCCCATATATCCCGCCAAGGACTGCCGAGCGTTGATCCGTACAAATAAGATGTACCTCATATCCTGAACTGAAAGGAGATGCTATTCTTGAATTACACCTACCTGAAATTCCTAAAGGAATTACGACAAGAGGAGACGCTCTAACAATTTAGATCTGGGCTGTAGAGCAATTGGAAGAAGAATGTTTATCAGCTACCGATTTATTCCTGATAATAAAACCGAGAACAAAATAAAGAATAATATCAAGTTATTACAAAGATTCCACTAAAACTCCATGTAGTAAACCTATAACAATTTATTTATCGTATGGCTATCTGACACATTAGGAAGTGAACCCTAAGATATTAAATATAAAAATATTATAAATATAAAATATAACAGGATACAGGATAAACAACAGTAGAGGAAAAGAGCACACTTTAAAATGTTACAAAGGAACATCTAAACTATTTATGTAAACTATCGACTCTGGGGTAACTATAAGGAAGTCCTCAGGTCTACCACTATATGATCGTGTGGTACATTCTTCTTTGATATGTCGTATGGTTTGGATTTATCCGCAGTCACAGAGAAGAGATGGTTGCTTGCCCCAGTTGTCTAGAGATTATGCACATCTGCCACATGTTAAGATCTGATTTTGTTAAGTGTGGACCATGCTTTGTGTGGTAATTCGAAATCAGGTGACTTTTGGTTAATGCACGGTATGTTGTTGTTTTGTTGTGCAGTCCACTTTCAAATCCATGCATTGGTGAGGTTGAACTCATCTTAAACAACCACCCTTGGCGTTCTTGTTGGTGGTCGTCTAGACCGAAATCGGTTATGATTGGCATCTTCGATATCCTGGTGGATAGTTTCTGTTGTCCACGATCTTTTTGTACTCGTTCATAAGAGCATTTGTTCGTCAAAGTTGGGGTGGTAGGATGTGGCTTAGAATTGGAAGCTATTGCGGGGAAGTTGGTTTGATGACACAAGCTGTCATTGTCATGGTGTTATGTAGCTGCGCGTCTACTTTATGCATATGTGGGCTGTTTAGCGACACTGGAACGCAGTAATAAGCAGTTGAAAAGACAAGGCCCAGCGCAATGGAGTGCAGAGTAGAAGCCGATGCTCCCCAAGTTGTACCGCAGAGTTTTTGAATTATGTAGTTTCTTGTTTTTAATTTATCAGCACTTCTCTTCTCGATAGATTATTTCTAAAAGATAGTGTTCTATCAATAGTTATGCCTAGATATTTTGGTGTTTTGTTGTGGGTAAGTAAGGTGTTTTCAAATTGTATGTTAAGTTCTCTTCTGGCGAGTTTGTTATTTAGGTAAAAACAAGTAACCTCTGTTTTGGTGGCATTGGGTTTGGAGCCTTCATTTGCGAAAATATTTTCCCACTTCATCCAGGTCGGTCGTTAGGGTCTTTCTGTCTGTTCAATATAACTACACCTTGCCGCAAAAATCAAGTTATCAGCTTAGCCAAACTTTCTTCATCTTGTTTCTGGCATGTCGGCAACATACAGGTTAAAGAGGAGTGGGACATGGACGGAACCCTGTGGTAACCCGTTCTTTAGTTTCCTTCGGGAGATGATGGCGGATGCCATAGTCATCTGAAGCACTTGCTCGTTTAGCATGTCCTCTATCAGTCGGGCTGTTAGTTTGCAGGGGATTATACGCAGGAGCTGATATATCATGCCCTCTCTCCACACTGTGTCGTAGGCCGCCGATAGGTCGATAAATATAGCTGAGGTTCTAAGTTTTCTCTGAAATCCTTCCTCGATGTAGGTAGTGAGTTATAGAATTAGATCTGCGCAGCTTTGTTTTAGCCAAAAGCCGGCCTGTTCGATCGGAATCGCTTCAAGTTTTCATGCGCTAATTCTTTCATAAATAAGCCGTTCTAGCAGCTTATAGGCCACAGAGAGTAGAGATAAAGAGTTAGATCTAACTTTTGTGGCTGTCAGCTAGTTTGCCTACTTATAATATAGCGATTATCTTCGATCGTTTAAACTTTTTTGGGATGTTGCCGGTTTGTATAATGTGTGTAAAGAGGTGGGCCATCCAGACTTTTGAGTACTTGCCACAGTTTATTAAGAATTCAGGGTGGATTGTCAAACGCTGTAACCTTTTCCGGATTGACATATATTAGAGCGTTCGAAAAATCTTCGCATGTGTGAGGGCGAGGGTGTTCTGTTTCTGTAGCTTTTACTATGTATAAAGCTACGGAGTTTGGGCTGACAGTTGTTTTTTGTCTTTGTATGGGGGTTCTTAGTTTCCTTAGTAGAGCCACGCTTGTCTGCTATATGTATGGAAGTTTAAGCTTTACACAGTCTCCGTCCACTTTTCCCGCCTGGCCGCGTGCAGGCTGTTAAACCAGCTCATCTGCTACTTTCTGATCACCAGTTTCAAGAAAATCTTGGTGCAACTCGTGACTGTTTTGGGACCATCCGGGAATGTATTCTTTGCGGTAGCCTCTTGGTATGTACTTTTTGGCACTACTTATTACGGCGCCAACAAATCTGTTGTGGTTTCTGCTCGTAGGGAATATCGAGCCTAGGTAGTTGTCTAGTTCCCTGGAAAACTTTGTCTAGTTGGCCTTTTTGAAATTCCACCTTGGGCGATGGATAGAGGTAATTAGGAGGATTTTTTCCTACCTCTATTATGATGGGACGATATTGGCTGTGCGGGAAGTCGGGGGGAACGTTCCGTAAGGCTTCCATGGGTTGGCCTCTATTGTCAGTCGAGAAACATAAATCAGGGTTCTATCCGCGTTTCCACGCTGCTTATTTAAATGTGAAACGCTCTTTAGCATCAAACACAAGGGTAACGTGTTCATCTTCTGCCCATTTTACTATTTTGTGTCCATTTGGGTCGCAGTCTCTGTACTTCCATTGCTCATGGCGGCTATTGTAATCTCCTAAGTATATAGCAGGATGGGTGGGGGGTGTGTTTGGACAACCTCGGCTGGCCAGGATACGGCTGGGGGCTTATATGTGTTATAGACGGTGATGTTTCTTATTTTTCTGACAACATTGTGGATTTGGTCGTCAGCGGACGTGGAGACAAGAGAAGCGTTTTCTATTCGATGGGTGGTACGTAGCTCCCAGTAGTTCATAGTCCGGTATTTTTCCCCTTTTTTGTAGAGTTTTTAGAAGTTTTGATATGTACTGGCTTTTTGTGTAACTTATACTTTCTATGCTTAAATGGCAAAATGCGACAGTGGTTCCGAGTTTTCTGGTCAACAGGTCCTGAGAAGAACCGTTAGTTTTGTTGGGTAACATGTATTCTCATATAAGCAATTTATGGTTATGGCCAAGAGATCCTAAAATTATCTGACTGCCACTTTTGCTAGTTCATTTAGCGCGCACGCCAGGGTGCACGTCTAGTATTCTACTACAGACGGGAACTAGCCTTACACCACCTAGCCTTACCCCACCTATAACAATGTAACTGTATCTATTACGAAACAGAACCAGAACTAGTTTTTGTTTTTGAATGTCATAAGAATATGAAAAAAAATGTTTTTTTCGTAGAGTTTCTAAACTAGATTGTTACTAAACGGTTGTGAAAACTCCTACGATTATTAGTTGGCGATAGCGTTTCTGATTAATATTAACACCTATTTAATTATAAATGTTAACGCATAGAAAAGACGGAGTGTAGTAAAAGCGCAAGCTGCAAATTAATTACTTTTTTAATTGCAAATTTATAAACTACAAACGACAGCCGAAAAGTGCGTTGAAAGTATGAAATTGTGTTAGAACTGGAAGTAAAACTGATGCGGTGACGACAATAAAAACGTTTGTACGAGTGTGTGGAATATTATTATGAAACGACAATAAAGGATTTGATGCAATACTTCATGTTTAAAAATTGGCTGCATGAGTCTTGAACACAAATTTCCAATTATAATATAAAACTGGGATGTGTGTAAGAAACTGGTAAACCAGAGATATGCAAACAGGTTAATGAATCATATATACTTAGGACTTGTTTGTTTGTCGTGTTTCTGATATTATTTTTGGAATTTAAAATAATATATTTATTTGAATTATTTCATTAAGCAAATTAAATATAATTGATTGTTGCCTCTAACAGCTACTTTATAGTAAATACATAACATAAGAACATTTAGAAAATTGTGTATCTCGGTTTGTTTTCCCTTTTCGTATTTTATTCACAATGCGTTGGTAATTAAACAAAGGTAAAATTTGTTATAATATTAATAATTCATAATTCATCAGTTACAAATAATAGCAAAATATAAATTATATTTTGTATCTTTAACAAACATTAGCTAATGTTGTTAGATTTGGCAATGAACCATTGAGGCTATATCTTATATTTTTAATATGATCATTAATAAATTTCAAAGATCTTTCAATAGGTGAATGTTAGCCATAATTGCTGGCTTTGAACTTTATATGGAAAGTATTGTTACTACGTAGAATTCCATTAGGATTCAATAGCAGAGTAATCATGATTTTCAATGTTTGCATGAAGTTCATTTAATTCTCTCTTGAATTATATTTTATAAATTTATGGAATAAATAAGCTTATTGTATTCATAATCATAGAATTATTTTCGGGGGATGTCTTATTTTCGGAAAAACACGGTATTAGAAACTTACTGAACAAAAATTTATTCCCCGACATAAATATATTTCTCTATTTGTATGTATACAGTAAGGCCCCGCTTAACGCTGTTTCGTTTAGCACTGTTTCGATTTAGCGCTCTTTTATTTCAACCCGGGGATTCCCCGAAATTGTGCGCAGCGCTAGGTTTTCAAATATGTACATAACATATCCGAAACAGTCTAGTTATGTTTCTTGTTTGGTGCGGTTCTGTACGGACGCATTTTGTCATTTGAAACATTTGTTGACATTATTGTAAATATAAGTTTATATAATACCATAACGATTAATACAGTGACAAATATCATGATCTTTACTTTTTTTTCATGGGTGATAATGAAAAACAAGAAAAGAAAGCAACCAGAAAAAGCATTTCACTGGAAACTAAAATGCAAGTGATTAGAAGATTAGATTCTGGTGAACGTCAATCTCAAATTAGTGCTGCATTGAATATGACAACTTCAACAATAAGGACAATTCTTAAGAATAAAGAAAAAATACTGTCATCGGCAACTGCAACTACGTCATGCTCTGCAACTAGAATAACCGTTCTAGAAATAACATTATGGAGGAAATGGGAAAACGACTATATATATGGATTGACGACGAAATTGTACGCAATATGCCATTAAGCCAATCTATCATAATGGAAAAGGCTAGTAATTTTTTTAATTACATTCAGGCTGAGGCAAGTGACATAAGTGAAACTTTTTTGTGTGTGAAACTTTCGTTGCTAGTCGAGCATGGTTTAATAAATTTTAACATCGAAATAATCTACACAACATAAAGATTACAGGAGAAGCAGCAAGTGGTGATACGAAAGCAGCGGCTGAATTCCCAGCGATATTAAACACAATAATTGAAGAAGGATACTATCCTCCAGAATTGGTTTTTAATGTTGATTAAATAAGCCTGTTTTAAAAAAGGATGACAAAACGAACATTTCTATCTCGTGAAGAGAAGCGAGCACCAGGATTTAAAGCTGCAAAGATCGCTTAACACTTCTACTGGGTGGTAACGCAAGCGGAGATTTCAAATTAAAACCGCTACTAATTTACCACTCCAAAAACCCAAAAGCGATGAAAAGCATAACTAAATCAACTTTACCTGTAATTTGGGAATCTAATAAAAATCATGGATAACTATGAAAACTTTCCAGGATTGGTTCACTGAACATTTCTGCCCCTCTGTTAAACGTTATTGCGAAATTAAAAAACTTGAACAAAGAGCTCCAAGCCACCCAACAAATTAATCAGACTTGTATTCCAGTCGAAGTGGTTTTCTTGCCGCCTAACACAACTTCCATAATCCAACCAATAGACCAAAGAGTTATATCCAATTTTAAGGCTTATTACTTGCGACGAACATTTAAGCAAATGTTAAAACAGACGGAGAAGGGAAGCAACCAATAAAAGAATTTTGGAAAAACTGCAATATCATGAATGCTGTAGCAAAAATAAACCTTTCTTGGAATGTGATAACAGAAAGATCTTTGAAAGGAGTATGGAACAACATTTGGCCAGATTTAAGTAAGGGCGAAGACATTAGACACTCTGTGGATATGGATGAAATAGTACAAGAAATAGTGGAATTAGCGAAACAATGTGGTTCAGTTCAGCCATTCATTCATCCTTTCGCTCTGAGCCTGTCTTCTTTCTTGCGTCCATACGTTTTTTAGTTTCAAACTTTTAGCTGTTGGATTTGATGTGAAGTAATGTGAATTCATTTCCTGCCTGCATTTAGTTCGCGTGGTTGCCAATGGGTCTACTTTGATTACTGAGAGGTCATGTTTGGTGTCTATCAGCCAGCGTACTTTGGACTGTCGGGTTCCATTGATGATGTGGAAGATTTTCTTGGTCAATCGAGAGTCATCCATTCGTACTATAAGACCGTAGAATATCAGACGTCTTTTGCGTGCAACTGAAGAAAATTGTTTTGTCAATTTTAGGCACATGTGCGTGTTATAAAATTTTCAAGCTAAACCCACCAGGAGGTGATCACGACCCCCAAGGACTAAAGCGGAACTCAATGTCCCGAAGACGACGATTTTAAGGGAATCCCGATACCTATTATTCTCATTCCTTTCTTAAAAGAAGCGTCAGAAGGACGATTCCACGTGGCGGAGACACTGGCAGCCCACACAGGTAAGTGATTTAAGCAGCCTGTGTTTTTTTGCTTGGAGATTTGAAATTTCGTGAGACACGGTCCGAACCGTTCTTGTGAGCTTTTACGCATCCAAACACCATCTTGTACCTTGGGTCCAAATATTTTTCTCAGTATCTGACGTTCTACTTACTCAATATCATTGATGTATATGGTTAATGATGAAGTTTCAATTGCATAGAGTGCTTCTGGAAGGATGACTGTATGGTAGTGACGGAGTTTTGCTTGGGTAGAAAGTGATTTCTTGTTGAACATATTCCAGGTGATTGCATAGGCTTTGCGTAACTTTTCTACACATGTTTTGTTAACCATTCTTTCCTTACCAGTGTTTCCAATTATTTCACCTAGGTACTTGAATTGTTTAACTTGTATGATGTTGCCATATTTGGTTGCAAGATGTGTCATATTTGAGCTCTTGGAGTCTATGTATTGCGTTTTCTCGTAAAAGATTTGAAGGCCGGTCCTGATGGCGATTTCATGAAGTTCCTCCATGGCGTGTTTGGCTTCTTCAGTAGTTCGGGTGATTATTGCAAGGTCGTCAGCAAAAGCGAGGCATTTTATGTTGATTCGTTTGTCCTTTGTTCCCATATATACTCCAGGTACTTCTTTCTCCCATATTTGAATTATCTTATCTAGTACCAGGTTGAAGAGGAGTGCTGACAATGCATCACCCTGCCTTACTTCAGTACTGATTTGAAAAGGCTGGGAGATTTCACCCATGAATTTTACTTTAGATGTTGTGCCTGACAAAGTTCAATTAACATGGTTGTTTTACTATCCACACCGTATTCATGAAGTATATCATTCAGAGTTATGCGGTCAACCGAGTTATAGGCTTTCTTAAAGTCTACGAAAGTGACAACTGTGCGGTTAGGCTGGCGATGTTGCAGTATCATCTTCAGTTTCCAGATTTGTTCCGCGCAAGATCGCTGCCGTCGGAAACCTGCCTGATATTCACCGATCAGATGTTCTGTCTGTTCATCCAGTTTTGTGAGGAGGGCACGTGAGAGAACTTTGTAGGCGATTGATAGAAGGGAAATGCCTCGGTAATTGTTTGGATCAGTCTTGTCGCCCTTTTTGAGTAGTGGGTGGATCAAAGCAATTTTTCCAGCGCGCTGGTATGATACCGCTCTTCCATGTACTTTAAATGATAGCTTGCAGTCTGTCAATCAAGAGTTCACCTCCGATCTTGAGCATTTCAGCGATTAAGCTGTCTTCCCCTGGCGCTTTGTTGTTTGATAGGTGTAAAATGATGTTTCGTATTTCCTCATGTGTTGGTGAAACAGAGTCCTGGTTTGGGGCGACTATGTGGCATTGGAGTCTTTGTTCAGGGGGTTCACAGTTGTGTAGCTTCTCGAAGTACTGTTTCAGAATTTTGCAGTTCCTTTTTGTGTTGGTTTTAAGGGTTCCATCAGGCCGACGGAAGCAGAGGCTCGGTGGCTTGTAGTTCATCAGTTCTTTCCTAAATGTTCTGTAGAAGTTTCGCGTGTTATTTCTTTTGAACTCATTGCCGATTTTCTCTAATTTTTTGAAATGGTATGTCCGTTTAATGCATCTGATCGTTTTGGATGTTTCCCTATGCATTTTTAAGAAATTCTGCCAATTCTCTTGTTACTGTCTTGTTGCTATGCCAAGTCTTCCACGCAAGCATACGGGATTCAAGGGCCGTGTCGCATTCCAATGTCCACCATCTGTGTTTTCGTTTTCGTAGTGGTTGACCGAGTTTCCTTGCTGATTGCTGGATTGTCTGAAGAAGTTCGTCCCATGTTTGTGTGTCGGTCTGTAGTGATTGTGCGAAGTCCTCCGCGTGTTCTCTTAGGTATTTTGGATCTATACGCAGGAATTTAGATTTTTGACACTTTCTTCTGTTAGGTAAGAAGCAGGTTTTAATTTGTGAAAGATAATGGTCGGACTCCACGTAACCCTTGCGTACCCTCACGTTGCGTATTTGTTTTTATATGTATATAATCGTTTATATTTTTGTAAGAAATAAATGTTTGGTATTATTTTTATTAAAAAAAAACATAATTATTATATTTAATACCTAACCAATTTTCTGTCCATCTTCCCTTAACGCCATTATTTACATATTAAGATAGCCTCGTTTAGCGCTGTTTGGCATTACGCTCTTCTTTGATGGAACGTATCCTACGCATTAAGCGGGGTCTTACTGTATATCGATGTAACACAATTTAGAGAAAATGAAACAAAGGAACAATTTAGAAAATATTTTTTTTAGAAAAATTGGTAATAAGTGAATTAGAAAATAATAACAAACATGTGTTATTTTAGTTATTAAATTTAGTATTAAATTTAGTTTGTGTCGTTCTAAAAACATAGCTTTAGTGCGAGGTATGTTTTTAGAACGACACAAACTAAATTGACTATTACTAATAATTTAATTAACAGGTTTTAATCTCCTTTAACATTAAAGCACGTATTACCATATAGCATCGATCTAAAAAATATATTTAGTTTATTTATACAAACGAATGTAATTGTTTTCTCCCCCACAAACTTAAAACTTTCTGAAATATCGAGTAAACTAAAACAGAAGCATATTAATACTTAATAAATAAATAAGCTCTTAAGTAGTGTTTATTCTATTAACCATGTACGGCCCTGAAGCAGTCCTTTTAAATTCCACACGTGCGCACAATATCTTGCTTTTATTAGACCTGTAAAAGTAGCGAAGCCGCTAAAGTGTTATTTAGCTAGATACCTTAATAGACCAACTTGTGCCACCCTTGTATCTATGCATTTAAAAAACCTTTTTTTTTCTTACTTTATATCCATCACCCACTAAAACTTACAGTCTATATACTCAAGATTATATGATATAAGAAAAATATAGCGAAAACTGTGACCATATGCGTGATATAAAAACAAAAATAGAACATAATTATAGGCCTGGTTATATACGTAAGTTTATAAAAGTACATTTAGTGTTGTTTATATATTCAAGTTATCTTTTCTGTATAGATGGATAAAACTTTTAATTTAAATTTACAGACTTGGGCTCGGCTCGTTGGACATACACACAGTCAGTCAAAACTAGACAAAAAGACTAGACATATAAATTAAAATAAATAAGATTAAATTAATTATTTTTATATTGTTGAGTTTCAAGATTTTGATATTAATAAATAGTATTATTTGAAAAAAAGACAAATGTTACTATTTAATAGGATTAAAGGTACTCACATATTAACGCCATCACCGCTACTTTTTTAAATGCCGCCAATCTACACCTCAAATTTTTATGATAAATCATAAAAAAACGTTTTATTTAAAACTTAAACATTACATTTAATTTTCAATTAAAACATTTTGAGTTTTAAAATACCTTTTTTTTAACTCCGGTTAGATCAGGTTGTCGCGCGAACTCTCGATCCAATATATAGCAGTGGTGGCGTTATTACGTAAGGACCGGATTAACTTAATACAAAACTTAATACAAAATTAATAACTTCTCTTCCAGAGGTCTTGGCAGAGAAGTTAGAGAAGAAAATTCGACGGAAGGTGGCTAAAGAGATTAAACTATATATTTAAGATTATATATTATTTACTTTTTAAACAGGTAGCTTTGGTTAAAGGTCGAGGAACTCGGGAGCAAATACTCATCTTGAAACAAATCATCGAAAAGGCCCGAGAGTTGATAAAATGCTGTACATGTGTTTTATTGACTTTAGCAAAGCCTTCGACACCGTTGTCTGGTCCAAATTATGGAAAGTACTGCTGGATATGGGCGTTCCGCGCCATTTAGTACATCTGATCGAAAGGCTCTATAACGACGGCACAGCATGTGTGCGCTTGGAAGGAGTAGAATCTGAATCCCTTAAAACACAAGCCGGTGTCAGACAAGGATGTATATTAACACCGTTTCTTTTTAACATCTACACCGAATACATTATGCGTATTGTTCTAGAGAAATGGGATAAAGGTGTATCGATCGGAGGTATGAACATATCTAATTTGAGGTATGCTGACGATACATCGCTTCTGGCTTCATCCAAGGAGGATATCAATAACTTGGAAACTCGATACTCGAAACCACTAGGCTAGAGTTTGGACTCGCCTGAACCACGAAAAAACAAAGATAATGATAGTTGATAGAGCCAATGAAAGCAATCCAGATACTTCACCCATTGCCAACTGTGAGGTTGTTGGCAGCTACATTTACTTGGGCTCCACTATCACCAATAACGGGGGATGTGACCTAGAGATTAAACAAGGTTGCGCCATGACACGAACCGCTCTGCAAAGGTTAGACAAGATGTGGAGAGACCGCCGAATAACGAAAAATACCAAATTACGCCTTATGAACAGCCTGGTTTTTCTGATATTTTTGTATGGAGCCGAAACATGGACCTTGCGGATGAACGATCGACGCAAGATCGACGCCCTAGAAATGTGGTGTTGGAGGCGCATGCTGGGAATCAGCTGAACCGCTCAACGGACTGACGTGTCCATACTCAAGGAACTAAAAATTGTTAAAACACGTTACCCGCAAAAGTGACTCAATGGAGCGGCTGGTGATTCAGGGTAGAGTGGAAGGTAGCACACCTCGTGGCCGATCACCAACTCGATAGACAGACGCCATCAAATCTGTCATTGAGACTCCTGTGGCAGAATGTGCGCGCCAAGCGACCAACAGGAATCTATGGAGAAGATTCGCGAAGGCAGCAGTGAAAAAAGTAGACGACTTCCCATGACCACGACCACTCTGTCAAGAGTGAACGACTCAGAAGAATTATTTAGTTAGACAATACTAAACGTTTACATTAGACATACAAGGCTAGATACATAGGAAAAATAGATGGATGAAGAAACACAAGACTAGGACAAGAGTACACAGAATAGACCATAGGGATTAGGACAAATAAATGTGAATTTTGAAATCTGCAAAAATTAAATTTATTATATGTATTTATGAATTTGTATTGCACTTGATAGTAGGTTATGATACTTGTGTGTGAAGTGGGGATTTTCTGCATGAGTTACGATGTTTACAGCAGGAGCCAAATTCTAGTAATGCAAGCCGAGTAAAAAAAGCAAAATAATTACAATGAATGCACGAAAGTCTTTTACACACGTGTATCATACATTATTATAGTATTATAGCACTATAGTGTCTAAGCATGTTAAAATGCTGTTGAATCTACAAAACAATAATTGTTTCTTGGCGAAATATTGAAAAATTTAATTTTGCCAGACAAAATACGTCAAAGCACTGCACTGACACAATAAGAATAGAACGTTCAGCACCT
The DNA here is from genome assembly GCA_944588485.1 of Phosphuga atrata. Taxonomy (NCBI): domain Eukaryota; kingdom Metazoa; phylum Arthropoda; class Insecta; order Coleoptera; family Silphidae; genus Phosphuga; species Phosphuga atrata. Next base: position 6,631,088 of record OX155896.1, on the reverse strand, counting down.
TCGTTGCAAAACGTGCGAACTAGTAAAAACGTACAGGGACGGGAATTCTATTTGGTCGATGTAATATAAGTTAACTTAGATTTATTCTAGATTAGTTATGATTAGGTTACGTTATAATTACAGTCAGATAAATCCAGACTGAGGGGCCGATGTTTCCTTTAATGGAAACTTTCCGAACATCTGGAAGAGGCTAGTACTACTTAGAAAAGGGGATAAGCCCATAGAAAAACCATCGTCCTACCTACCATTGTGACTGCTCGATGCTGCTGGGAAACTGCTTGAAGAGCTAATGCTACACATTATTAAGAATGAGCTCAGCCAAGGGAAAAACCTATTAGAAAAACAGCATGGATTAAGGGAGGGCAGGTTAACAGTCGACGCAATTATGCGAATCCTGGACGTGGTAGAGAAAGCCTCAGCTGGTACGAGGACAACAAAAAACATTAGTGTGCTCACTATTTTAGATGTTTAGAACGCTTGCAATACAGCAGCATGGAAAGATATTATGAATGAGGTTAGTGTAAGAGGCTTCCTCCCATACCTGCTGAGACTACTGCGCAGTTATCTACATGAACGTAAGATCATAATCAAAGCAGACGGTGAAGTCGTAGAGCGAGAAGTGCACAGCGGTGTCCACGGGGTTCAGTAATGGGTCCTACACTGTGGAACTTCCTGTACGATGGAGTACTTAGGTTAAAGTTACCAGAAGGTGTTGAGATAATAGGCTTTGTTAATGATATAGCGCTGGTAGTAGCAGCAAAAGACGAGAAGGGAGTAATGGAACATGCAAATAGGGCGATTGCACATATTAATAAATGGAAAAAGCGCTTAAAGCTGGCCCCTGAAAAAACGGAAGCTGTTCTACTGACCGTAATGAGGCATATAGGGCCGATTGTATTTAAGGTCAGAGACGTAACTATTACGCCCAAGGAGGCAACTAAATATCTAGGTGTGATTATTGATAAGAAACCATGTATTACATCACATATTATGCCAGCAGCGACCAAAACCCTCAAGATAACAGCAGCACTGGAAAAGATGGTGCTCTATGGTGCCCCGGTCTGGGCAAACGCAGTCGAGAAAGACACCATTAAAAATTAGCTGGTCACAGTGCAGAGAAAAACTGGCACTACGTGTGTGCAGTGTTTACAAGACAGTCTCAACGGATGCACCCGTAGAACTCCTGATAAAAGAAAGGAAAGAACTGTATAAAAAGCGGAATAGCGGGCAGAAGAGAGAACTTGGTTAAATTGCCAAACAACATCTTTTTGAGGAGTGGCAAAACTACTGGACATGCTGTACAAACGGACAGTGGACAAAATTATTAATTAATTAACATGTGGGAATGGGGGTAGAACGAAAATATGCTGAGATAAACTAGTATCTCTGAATTCAAAAAACCTGCACAATATCGGCAGGGCCTCTGACGGTTTGTGTGTCTACTGTGAACAAACTGACAGTGCAGCGCACACGGTCTTCGAATGTAAAAGATGGATTCCGGAGAGGGACGACTGGACAGCGAAGACAAAATCAGAACTGGAAGTAAAGACACTGTTGGAGGTGATGTTAAAGTCCGAAGACAACTGGAGAGCAACGGATGATATGATAAGAAGCATTATGAGCATGAAAGAGACAGAAGAATGTGCCGGACAGAAAGCCAGGAACTAACTTTCATTGTTTTTTTCACAGATACAACCTCATCATTATGGCAATTACTTAGCATAAGGACTTCTTTAGTATCTTGCCATTTCACACATCAGTCCATCATTGCTATATCGAAATATCCACCTCTATCAAATTTGTCTGAAATCTTAGATATATTCTTCCTGGTCTGGTTACAAGTACCAAGTGCTGCGTATTTTAAATTTTGAAGTAATAATACCGACGTAAAGAAACGATCAAAGCAAAACGTTATATCCTTTTCTTTATCTGTGGCAACAAGTTTACGTACAACGCGCTCTCCAAGTGTACCACTAAATAGTTCAGTTTCTCGGCCTGTATAAATATTAAAGTCGTACCTATAGCCAGTGTAAGAATCCACATTTTTATGCCCTTTTTTATTGGCTTTAGAGGCATATATTGTTTCATTCACGAGCGACCTTTGAATTTAGTCATAGACTCGTCAATGCTCTGAAAGCAACTATCTTGACGACACTTTTGGAATGTGCGTTTCAAACACTCAACGACATCATCAATATAATATGTCTTGGAGCTTTCAGGCGGTTTGCGTGGTGAAGCGAAATACATCTTTTAAGACAAAAATTTGAATCTGTCTCTAGAGATTGCAGAGATCTTGGGACTCCGATTCAACAATTTTCGCATCAGATTCTTCCGCTGAATCAGTAGCATTTGAATCAGATTCCTCATCAGAAAGCTCGTAGAGGTCATCACTATCATCAGAAGGCTAGTAGGGGTCAACACTATCATCCCATCCTGATGGAATATCAGACAAATTGTTGGCTGCCTCTTGCTTCTCAGAAGACGTTAGTGGCTTTTTCCAATCCATACCTGCAAACAAAATATCTTTCTACTTACTGAACTACTGGTACACAATCGAACCACTGCATAAGACGGATGGTACATATATGTTCCAGGGCTCTGCATCCACCTATTCCAATATTTTTTATCAGTAAATAATAAACAAAAACACACTTGCCAAACACAAAGTGAATACAGATGTCGTTTATGTACAGTTTTAAACACAAAACATTATTTTTTTGCACAAATTCTTGCAAAATGTTAGCAGAAACACGTGCGTCGAGCAACTACCAACGGCATATGATCGAAAAATGAGGTTATGCGATGTATCCCGTACGTGTTCTGACAAGAGGATACTAAACGGGACTGAGTCCTGTGTTACTAATTGGTGGTACATGGTGTACCCGTAGTCTTGAAAGGGTAAAATCAAATCTGTTCAATTTTTTCTGCAAAAACAAATAAACGTAGTAATTAACACATTTATTAGACACAAAGCATATATTTGGATTTGTTATTTTCTTAACCAAAAAAATAGCAGGTTTTAATATATTTTATAGAAAATAATGTGTTAGCAAAGTTGGTCGCTACGGTCTGGATTTAACTGGCGTCGATGATTCATATTACGATAATTAAATTACAGCAATTTTACGCTCAAGTAAACCAATTAATTGATTTTGCAGTAATTTGCAGGTCTCGTTAGAATCGAAAATATGTTTATTACCATAACCGAATCCAAAACGTTAAGTTTAGAACGCATAAATTGTTATATAGGAAAATACATAACATTGTAAATAAGGAAAACCACATGTCAATAAAATTTCTTGATTTACAAATTATATAATATGGTAGTAATTTATAAATGATCAACAAGAGAGGAAATGGTAATTTATAAAATTAAATGGGAAAAGACTCTCCAGTCGTTTTATCTCGTTGCTGAAGTGTCGTGACCCCTCGCGCATAATTGTGGAACGCATCGTCACACTAATATGCGGAGACCTTCAGTTTATCGCCGGTTCCAAACGGCACTATTTGAGAGGTTCTCATGGCAGAATTACTCGTGGTAGTTTGTCCGGGGATCGAACCCGGGATCTAAGGTGAAGCGAGCGGATGCGTTCACCACTACACCACTGTGACCTCCTGCGTTTGTGGGAAAAGACTAGACAACAAGAAAAAAAACTTTTCTCGCAAGTTTCGAAGGATAATAATATCTTTAGCATCTGCTAATATAACGTGTTATAACGTATCTACGCCGTTCTCTTCCTTATGTTTTGACGTCTATCATCTTCTTCTCATCTTATGCAGGTATTGAAACAAATAAATGTTGTATCTGGTTTTACTTTAGCAATTGTAGTAGTCGGTTGCTGCAATATTTCTACAAGGCTTTCTTCTCCTTATAATTCCTCGCATATTTCTACATATGTCATAACTTGCACTGTTTCTTCTGTCCCTTCAAACCAAGAATTTAAATCTTCCTCGCTTGTCTTGTATCCTCTTTCTGATAAACTTTTCTACGAATCGGCAACAGGTAGATTATCTTGAGTATCCTATTCGTTTGTTTCTTGTGATAAAGCATTCATTGTAGGCCATAGCTTTTTTCACGATGATTGGATTAAATCAGGTGAAACAGATATTCATAGAATACAACAGAATACAACTTAGAAAACATAGAACAACATTTTTTAAGTTCAAGTTTTTAAGTTTTTTTAATGCAGTATTGGTTGCGGAAGATTAATGGATTACAGAGATTACTTTATAAGTTCAACCACACATGTAAAAAATACAATATGGAAATCTCTATCGAAAAAACCAAATCGATGACAGCAGCGAAAGAACCGCTAAGGTGTAAACTGAATGTAGACAAACCAATCGAGCAAATAATGGAGATAAAGTATTTGTGAAAATGACAAGCCAATGAAACTTAGACAAAGAAGTAGAGGAGCAAACAAGGAATGCAGAGAAAATTGGAGGCTGCCTAAACAATACGATATGGAAAAATAAACATTTAAGATAGGAAGCGAATACACGAATATGCAGAGAGGCAGTAAGACCTAGCATGACATACGCCATGGAAACTATGGCAGAAACTGCAAAAACTAAACAACGGATGCAAGTGGCAGAGATGGCAATACTAAGAAAAATAATTGGAAAGACAAGCCGAGACAAAATATCTAACGACAACATACGAGAAACATGTAAAATACAACCAATAACGGAATGGGTAAACGCCAGACCACAGGAATGGGATAGCCACGTGTCAAGAATGGAAAATGAAAGATTAGTAAGGATAGCACGAGACAGCCAACCCCAAGAGAGGGGAAATGTTGATTGCCCCAGCAAAGGATGGAAAACAGGCAAAATTGCGTAAAACGAAAAACGAAGAATTTTTTTAGACACTGCTTCATGTCACCACCCTGAAAAATAATATGAAGGAGCAATTTATTTTTATACAATTTTACTTTATGGATAACATTTTGATACATGGGCTGCAGTAAAGGTTGCAGCTTGGTGGTAGGAACATGGTTTGGATCTTTCAATCACTTGATCTAAGTTCTTGTTCTTGTGGCTAGCCTGGAACTCTGTCAAGTACGAGTAACATTTTTTCAGACAAGTTAGATCTTCTCATAAACTTCTACACTTTTGGAAAAAAGTGTTTATGCAACCATTTACTAACTTCATCTCTGGTGACCCAACTCTTAAATTGGTTCTTCTAGCAGACTGGCAGACAAATATTCTTGAAAGCTATGGGATTTTTCGTTTTACGAAAAATCCCATAGCGTTAAATCCCAATTATGGGATTTTTCGTTTTATTTATCACTGATAAATCCAATTTGTGTATTCCAGTAGCATTTAACCATGACATACAGGTCCTCCAACTATTTAATCTATGCTGGACCGGAAAGGTAATTCCGAAATTATGGCTGAAAGCCATTCTAGTTGCAATCCCCAAACCGGGGAAAACCACGCGACGAGACCAAGAGCTATCGACCAATATCCCTCCTCTGCTCCCTCTTCAAGCTCAAGGAAAAACTCATCCTAAATAAGATAGGCCCACATATAGAAAACCAACTAATATCACAAAAAGCTGGTTTCAGACCCGGGAAATCCTGCACTGGCCAGAGTTTCAACCTCAGCCAACATGTAGACGGGTTTAAAAGGAGAGGACAAACGAAGGTGGTGTTCGTTGACTAATCACAAACTACTCCTCGAAAAAGTCTTCAAAATGACAAGATGCTACCATCTGACAGAAGTCCTGAGATCAATGCTGAGCATCAGGGGTTTTTTCGTGGAATTTCAGTAACGGAGGAGTCGCTGGGGGAACCAGAGGAACGGGCTCCCCCTGGGCAGCGTGCTGGCGCCCCTCTCCTCTTCAATTTGTATTCAAACGATCAACCTGTCGGCCCCTATACAAACAGTTTCATCTAAGCCGATGACGTAGCCATTATGTGCCAATCGCAACGCATCAAGGAGATTGAAAAAAAGCTTAAAGAGTTCCTATCCAGAATGTCTAAGTACTATAAGGCAAACCAGCTGCGCCCAAACCCAGGGAAAACTCAGACATGCTAATTCCACCTCAATAACCGGCAAGCGAACAGGGAATTACATATGGAATGGAACTCGACCAGGATACAGCACTGCCCAGACCCAGTCTAGCTAGCGGTCACTTTAGATAGAACTCTATCCTACAAGAAACATAAGGAGAAGAGTATAGCAAAAGTAAATACAAGGAATTGTGTCATTCGCAAGCTTGTCAATTCCCATTGGGGAGCCCACCCAGATGTATTACGGTCAACATATCTTGTCATGTGTTTTGCCCCAACAGAATACGCTTGCCCTGTATGGTCCAGGTCAGCACATGCCAACAAACTAGACGCCACCCTTAATGACACTTGTAGGCTGATTACGGGCTGCCTACATCCAACCAATCTGGATCTCCTGTACATATCAGCGGGAATAGTCTCCCAACAAATCAAGCGGCAAGCCTTATGTACGGCAGAAGGAAGTAGGCAGTTACTGGAGGAAAGACACCTATACGGACACAAGCCCCCTGCCTCCAGACTTAAATCCAGGAACAAATTAATAAAGTCAACAAACCCACTAACAGACTCTAAATGTCAGAGACAGACTCTGTGGAAGCAGAGGCTAACAGATAACAATACCCCAACCTGGAATCCTACAGAAAGCCTCCCTGAAGGATCACAACTAGACTGGAAGACCTGCAAAGCTTTAATAGGATCAAATTTCAAATGGGATAGTCCGGGGAAAATTTGTTAGGATGGGGATACGCCGAGAACGATTCATGCGCCTGCGGGGAGATCCAAACGATGGAACATCTCCTGACCAGTCCATCCCTACAGACCCTCTGCACAATTCGGGACCTGTGGAAGGCGAATGACACGGCGGTGCAGTGTGCCAGACATTGGAAAGAGATATGAGCCCCTAAAACAAACCAATCCTGACTGAAGCCTGCGAACGCCGTACACACAATGTATCCTATTATTTTAACGATTAAGTGTAGTTTTGACACGATTAAATAATTGCATACAGGTGATTCTATCTTTACTTGCTTTACGGCCTGTTGCGTTGGTTTCTTTAGAGGATGCGAATGTTTTATTAGGCGACAGTCTCAGGGAACAGACCACTATCGTCTGCATTGTACATTTGGTCCGGAAGAAAACCCAGTTCCTCTAATTTGTCTCTAAAACTGCTGTATTAGGGATTCGTCGCTAGACAGTTTTTCACGTGATGCGGTTAACAAACGGATACCAAATCGCTTTATAAATTTTTCCAACCACTCAACTTCTTCTTCTCAATCGTATCGCTCGTCTCCGAGCAGAGTGGTAATGGTATGACCTAGGGATCATATTTGTTGTACTTGTTGTCTCCATTCTTTGCTGTTTTCTGTCTCTTACCCTCTATTTTTCCTAACAACTCAGCACTGGCACAAAAATCATTATCTTTAGTAATTTTTTGATAAAATTTGATTGATTTTGCAATCATTTTTTTTTTAGATTTAGGCGTGTGTTTAGAACGCCCTTGCATGAATCACATGTAGAGAGCGTTTTCCATCTTTGCACAATCACCAACTGTTAATGTTTTACGTGTTCCTGGCTCGGATTCAATTGTCTTTACTTGATCAACTATTTTTTTTTCTTAAGATAGTGAATAGTAGCATGTCCAGCTCCATACACTTCCGGCAATTTGCACATGTTTTCTTCACTATCTAACTTTTATTAAATAATATTTTTAAGATTCAAAGCTAGTCTTATGTTGCTGTTTACTTCACATTTTTAGTTAGACTTTTTTAATTGCAAACTGGAATGATTGTAGAATGTAGACTGGAATGTGCGGAGTGTGGTAAATACGTGCTTTTGTGATAAGTTTGAGGTTATACTGATACCGGAGCGCTAGCACGGAACGGGAGTATGCAGGCGCGGGCGGAGGGTTCCGGATTATTGGATGTGCCAAGCTATTGCAGTGCCGGATTAGTGAGACGCTACTAGATCACTAAAATAATAATAAAATATATTACATATATGAAGTTGAACTGAGGAGAAACTTGGAGATATGGAACGAGAAATTAGCAGAGAAGAACCTCAGGATAAACGAAGAGAAAACAAAAATCATGGTTAGTGGGAAACCAGATACAAAAGTAAACATTGAGCTAAATGGAAAGGTATTAGAACAGGTTGACACCTTTAAATATTTGGGAGTACGTCTAGATAGCAAGGGACACCATGAAATAGAAATTAATGACAGAATAGAGAGTTCAGCAAGGGTGTACCACAGCCTCAGAAATAGTTTCTTGGGAAAGAAAGAAATTTCGCTAAAAGCAAAAATGAGTATATACAGAGCTGTATTCGTACCTATACTAACATTTGGCTGCGAAAGCTGGGTATTAACGAAGAGACTAAAGAGCAAGATCCAAAGTATAGAGATGAAATACCTAAGAAGAGTGTTAGGAGTCACAAGGCGAGATCGCATAAGAAATGACACCATCAGAGAACAGTTAAATGTGCAACCAGTAGCAAAGCGAATCGAGAACTGCCAACTGAGATGGTATGGACACCTCAAGCGAATGGAGGACAAAAGACCAGTCAAGAGAATATGGGAAGCTAAAGGTCAAAAAAAAGAAAAGTAGAGGAAGACCAAAGACAACATGGAATCGTAACATAGAGAAAATAGTAGAGGACAGAGGACTCACAATGGTTCAAGCATCAAAAATGGCAAAAGGAAAACGGGAGTGGAAAAAGTTCATATATAGCGAAAGAAATGTATTGTAAAGTGTATATAATGTATTGTAAAGATTAAATGTAGGAATTAGGATATGAAATGTAACACCTTACACCTTAGGGTACACAAGGTTACTGATTATATATATATATATATATATATATATATATATATATATATATTACATATATTTAAGTTTGCTTTTTCATATATAATATGATCTCAGAAATAAGTACTTAAGCCATTTTTGACTACTGTACACAAGCATGTACACTAATATTTTATAATTTTCACGCCATCTAATAATATGTAGCTAAAACTGGATTGCGTATATGTGTTATTTTAATTGCTTCGAACTTTACCACACTCAATGAATCCAGATCTTCCCAGTGTACGCACTTGAGTACAGCCCATTCTCGTTTATGTTTTTGAAAAAAAAAATAGTAGTATCATTTTTTTTTTGTGTGGCATTTTCTATTCTTGAGTAAATTAATTGGTTTTTAGGGGCGAAAATGGATTAATATAGAAAGTTTTAAATATGCATAAAAAATAAATAGAGAAAAATTTAAGAAAAGTTATAATCTTATATCACTATGTACTGAAATATAAGACTGGAATTTTTGGTCCTGTGTTCATTATAGAAGACGTACGTACGCTAAGTAAAGATCATTTAACAAAGTTGATATTTGCCGACGACGGATGAGGTGAAGGCAACGAATCTGTGTTTTCCAAAGGTGGTTTGAAATTCTTTGGGTATAAAGCGAGTGGGTTTTGCATAATAAGAGAGGTGCTTTATACGTGACGTATGAGTAGGAACCACTCCGCGTAAGCTGCTGAGCAAACATCTCTCTCACAGAAGACAGATGCAATACAAATACAAGGGCTTACAACTCTGCGTTCGAGCATCCCACTACAACTACTTATTCCCTTCAGATTAAGATATGTTGCCAAATATATTATTCCGATTATTCTATTATACATGCAAATATTGATACTAATTCGCTGAAATAACACTGTTGGATATATAAGACTACGCGTAATGAAAGTGTAAGGAGATGTCTGTAATATTAAAGATACGTTTTTCATATCAATTTAAAATATATTAATTTTTAAAACAAATTTCTATTAAAAGAACTTGTGAAAAATAAGCGTGAAAATTAATTTTTGTGTCTTGGCACTTAGCTACATACAAAACATTTGTAAATTTAAGAACAATTTGAAAGATTTACCGCATGGGAATAGGTTTTCATAATTACATTTAGCATGTACATTCTCTCAAGACACTATTGTCATCAATGTTTGAAGGTCTCCAAACTTCTAATGTCAAGTAAAGTAAAGGGACTCTCATGCGTTTCCTCTGTAAAAAATATTAAAAATCACATTGGAATTGTGAAAAAATTCTTTCGTTTAAAGAAATTTGTAAACATAAAATTTAAAACTGGTCTAACCTGTCCATAATATCTATCATTCAAATTTGTTCGAATAATGCTATGCTCTGCATTACTAGAATAATAAATAATCAATCTATCTATTAAATATATAGTAAGTGTTATGGCTTTATCGCATAATATCTTATGTTTATCGTACAAACTTAAAACTAACGGAACACAGCCTAAAAATATCTTTATTATATTTTTATATCCAAATCTCACATGAAATTTGTAAAATTATCTATAATGTAGAATTGTTTCACCAATTCTATCTTATCAGTTCACTCAATATCCTGCTAAGTTCATGTCTCTCTCACAAAATCAATATTATAAGCATCTAACCCTAGACACCACATGGGTTTTCGAGTGAGTGGTTTACAAATTATTGTTCATGGAAGTAAAGCTGTGCTGAAGAGAGATAAATCTCGAAACGTGTCCACAGATGGCTATCCACTTAAGTTAGCGGAAAGACATGATCTTAAAAACAATGTTATTTTTATGGTTTTTGTTGAGTGCCACGAAGGTGGATTGAAAGCTGTAAAATAACTTACAAATTTCATGTGAGATTTGTTTTGGTAGTTAATAATTGTTATAGAGCTCCGGAAAGGCTGAATATATTTATATATTCAGGCTATGTTCCGTTTGTTTTAGGTTTGTATGATTAAATATAACGTAGGATGGTTTCACCAATTCTATGTTTATCGTATTCCATCGCTAAACATTTTCTAAATATAATAATTTACTTAATGTTGTTATTATCCTAGAAAACTCTTCAAGGTACTAACTTATTAATCTTTTAAAACTTTGCCGATTTTGTTAAATTTGTCACTATTTCTTATATTCTTTTCTTTTGTTCTTATCTTATTATTTTTTTCAAAAAAATAGCCATTCTTATCAAATGCATTTAAGTATTGTGAATTTTGTTAAGCTCTCTGGTAATGTTAAATTTAAAAAATTAATCGCAATCGTCTGAATAATTTTCAATTTTAATTTTTCGAAATCTACTATTCAGTTTAGCGGCACACTAGGCACTAATCTGTGCGCCGGTTTTCTAGTATAGCCGGCGTTCGCTCCACCAACGTTAGCGGCCTTGGCTAGTTACGCAAGTTTTGTGGCTTAAGTTGTATCTGTACATTCTCTGCTCTGAGATACAATTGAAATATTTTTCGATTGCCCCTACACAATGTTATCTACAACCAAAAATAAAAGGAATGCAATATCTTTGGATATTAACATTCAAATCCTAGATCGCCATGCAACTGGACAAGAAACAACTTCTGTTGAGAATCATTTTGGGATCCATGGAGCTAGTGAGTGCTATTAAAAAATATGAAGTTGCTATTAGGAAGTCGGAGTATTTTGGTACAAAAGTAAGTGCTAAGTCAGCTTCATATAATAATAATATAAGCGGGGGTCCTACAGCTTCTGCCGCATCCCGCATTTCGATCGCGAAATTCTCTTGTTTCTCCATAAATCTTCCTGGATTGCTCTATCTTTCATCGTTTGCACAATTCCGCTTATCCAAGTAGTTGCTGGTCTTCCACGTTTTCTCCTATTTTCTGGGATGTATTCTAAAGCCCGTTTGGGCCATCTCTTCTCGTTCATGCGTTGCACGTGCCCATACCATATTAACTGTCGAGTTTCTATTCTTTCTGAGGTTTAATGAATTCTATTTGTTCTCTGTCTGATTTCATTATTTGGAATGTGCTCTCTACTTGATATGCGACAGGCTCTTTTTAGGTAGTCCATCTCCACACAGTCTATCTTTCTTTTTGTCTTTTCTGTCATTTGCCAGCATTCTGCCACATAGGTTAGGATAGGCTCTACAACTGCTGTGTAGATTGTCATCTTAGTTCTTTGGTTAAACTAATTTGGTTGGACCAAAGTAATGCATTGAGGATATGTATCGTTCTCTGACCCTGTTGCGCTTTTTGTTTTTTTTTGTCACGTTCTGAAGATCCTATGTTCGAGATTAGGCTTCTCAAATATTTAAAGTCCTCGCACTTTTTTATTTTTCGCAATTCTAAATCTAGATCTTCATCCCCCTCTCCTACTCGCATATAATCCGTTTTTGACATGTTCGTGCTCATATCCCATTTTTCGTATTCTTCATGCAGTTTCCTAAGCATGTAATCTGCATCTTCTTCGCAGCCAGCTATTATTACCTGGTCAAAACAGTCTTCAAACAGTGGTCATTGATTTTTATACCCATTCCTGAGCATTTCTGTCTCCACTTGCACAGTGCATCTTGGATGTATATGAACAGGGCACCCTTGCTTTAGACCTTTCGTGACATTAAATAATTTTTTAAATTATTAAAGAGTATTTCCTGTCTTAACTATGCTTTGCGGGTTCTTGTACATATTCTGCAATGCTCTTATATACGATTCATTAAGGTCCGTCTTCGTCAAAACCTTAAATAAAAGTTTAAAAGGACAAGTATCGTACGCCTTTTCCAGGTCTATAAAAACGAGATGTGTAGGGAGGTTTCGAGCAGTCCGTTTTTCTATTAGTTGTTGAAGGGTAAAGATATTGGCATTGCAGAATCTTGCAGCTTGAAAACCACTCTGTTATTCTATTTCCATATATTGAGCTAAATTCCTTTTCTTTAGTATACGACCATACAGCCGTCCCAAAGAGCTGGTTACACTGATTCCTCTATAATTTCCACACTCTTTCCTATCTCCTTTTTTATATATCGAGCGAATGTAGGCTATATTCCATTTTCTCGGAATATCTTGGCCTTCAATGGGGCACTTATTAAAAATCTCTGCTAGTGCCTCTAATAGAGAATCTGTCCCATATTTCACCAACTCGATGGGAATGTTTTCCGGCCGTGAGGCTTTTCCGTTCTTCATTTCTTTTAGCTGAATTCTTATTTCTTCCTTATTTAGTTCATGAACATATATGTTCTCTACCTCCGTGGTACCTTCTAGCTCCTCCAAAAATCGAGGTCGGTTTTCAGTTTTCAGTCGGTTTTCAGTTTTTATAGTGTTCCCTATATAATCTTCCCATTTTTGATTTTGTATCAGGTTAATATTTCCTTCGTCTTTCCTCTCTTTTGTAAGTTTTTTTTTATAAATTTCCAAGCCTGACTGACTCTATTTCCTCCTAAGTATCTTTCCACCTCTTCACATTTTTGCTCCCACATATCGTTTTTTTCTTCTGGTAGCTAATCTCTTTGTTTCTCTGTTTAGCCTAATGTATACTTTCCTGTCTTTTGTGTCTTTTGTGGTAAGACATGTTTGGTACGCTTTCTTCTTATCGTTCACCGCTCTTTCTATTTCTTTACACCACCAGTTCGGATTTTCATGTTGGGCTGTTTCTTTAAACCCTAGAGTCAGCTTCATATACGAGAGATAATATAAAAATGAAAATGCAAAAAGCTCTGGTAGTAGAATGTAAATATCGCTCAAAAAAGAGTACCAGTCGACGTAAATACCTTCAAACGAATGGCATTAAGAATTTACAACCAGATTAAAGAAAAAGTACCTAGCAATTCATCTCAGGTAGATAAAATAAATAATATTTCTGCGAGTACTGGTTGGATATCAGGATTTCTTAAGAGGTTCGTTTTTTCATAACATCAAAATTAAAGGCGAAACTACATCTGAAGATGAATTGGCAGCTAACGAATTTCCGCAAAAACTTTAAATTTTACTTTAAACCTAAAATTGTTGAATCTGGAGGATACATTCATGATCAAGTTTTTAATGCGGATGAGAGGACACTTCTGGAAAAAAAAAATGCCAATACAACTTGCGTATCAAAATTACAAAAAAAAACCGCTGGCGATTTTAAGATAGCTGAAGATCGGGGGAATTTAGTATTTTGCTCCAACGCTTCAGGAGATGGCTTTATAAAACCACCGCGTGGGAATCGGGCATTAAAACCACGATCAATGAAATGATATTGAATCAAATATTGATCAATGAAAGGTATAGGTTTTAATAAATTGCCAATTCACTGGATGGCAAACAAAAAGACTTGGGGGACCACTGATATATTTACTGAATGGTTTGAAAAATGTTTTGTTCCAGAAGTTAGATGGTATATGAATATCAAGGGTCTGGATAATGCACCAAGGCATCCGGTCTTAGAATATCGAAATGCGCAATTTTGTTTTTTGCGACCAAATACTACATCCTTGATACAACCAGTAGATGAAGGAATAATCACGAATTATAAGTTTTTACGACATATTACGTAAAATGATCATTTCAATACGTTATGAACAAAATGAATGATGAAATATTAACAGTCATTGATGCCTGGAAGAAATTTTCAATAATAGATTGTATCAGTCAAGTAATCAATATTAAATGCTTTACAGCCATTAATTTTGAATGCATTCTGGGAAACGATTTGGCCAGAATGTGTCAAAAAAGATTCCATCATCCTTTGTACTGCTGCCGAATTTACTAAAATAATAACAATGGTACATATAATTGATGGAGAAGGGTGATGTTTTATCATTTGTAAATATCGATGAATTGTTACTTGACAAACCTTGGAGTTTTATAACATTATAGAGTCTTTTTAGGACTAGATTTTAATTGAGTGCCACGAAGGTGGACTAAAAGCTATAAAATAACTGACAAATTTCACATGAGATTTGATTTGGTAGTCCTAAAAGGACTCAATAATTGAAAAGTGATAATAACATCCACATTGGGACAGCTTTACAAATCAAATCAAGGGAGGGACACGGAAATCTTCTGTTACTCTTTAGCACACATCGCTCGAGATGCATTGTGTGAGCCTTTCGCTACGTCAAAGCAAGTAAGAAGAAAGGTCAAGACCTAATTATGTCAGGGGCTGAAGGCTAAAGGTTTATGTACTAGTAAAGTAACATAAGATTGTTATAATTTGTGTAACCAAACTCCTAAGGTAAAATAAGAAACCTCACCTTTGTTCGTGAGTTCTTTTGCAATTCCTCATCACCGGACCATTTGTAGTTTCGTGTATACACAATGCATCTTGAGCGCTGTGTGCTAAAGAGTAACAAAAGATTTCCATGTCCCTCCCTTGATTTAATTAGTAAAGCTGTCCCAAAGTGGATGTTATTATCACTTTTCAATTTGAGTAGGCATTGTCTATGTGACTGTATCAATATAAATCGTTGTCAATTTGGACTCAATAATGTTATAGAACTCCGGAAAGGTTAAATATATTTATATATTCAGGCTGTGTTCCGACTTTATTAATGTTTATTAATATTATTATCTATAATATAGTATGATTTTACGTATTCTAAATTAAATTTGTATTTACATTAATTTTTTTATTAATTAATAACTTCTAGGTCCCAGACGAGTTTAAACAGCTTAAGAAATTTCGTGTGCACGCGTTCATTGACTCACCCAGCCAAGTTAAAATCTCGCGAGCGCTCACAGACAAGTTGAATCAAGTTTAAGAAGCTTTGCCTACACATAGCAAATTATTCAGGCAAATATGGAACACAGGAAACATGCAGTCAAACAGGAAATATTCTGATTCATCCGTGGTGTGGGAATTTCACGAAAATCTGTCAACAGTTCAAAACTAACAAGTTCAAACAGGAAATATAAGAATTGACCTTGTACGTGTTCAAATCTAACGCAAGTGCAGATCCCAAAATTGCTCAGTTCAATCGACACTTAATATATCTGCAATCAATTATGCATGCATACCCGATTTTCCGCTACCTACCCGCAACTCATTTTTAAATTTGCCTGTTTGTCTGTGTAATCTTGTATGGTGTAATCTGTTTAGTATGGTCTGTCCAGTTTTGTGCGGTCTTGTCTCTAGGGAGATTGTCTGTCTAGTCTTGTCCGGTATTGTCCGGTCTTGTTCGGTCTAAATCCCATAATTTGACATTTGAATCAACCTGCAATATGTCTACAATCAATTATGCATACATACCCGCTTCCCCGCTGCAATGCCAGCAACTCCCGCCGTATTGAATTCTCCCGCTTGTCTAGTCTTATTCGGTATTGTCTGGTCTAAATCCCATAATCTCCTCCTCTGTACTATTGAACTGTACTATTTTGTATAGGATTTACCATAAGGCGGCTGGTACTAGATTTTACTTGTAATTTCCCATAAGGCGGCTGGGAATAGATTTTGCATGTAATTTCCCTATAAGGCGGTTGTTTTGGAACGAAGTATCTTTCACTACTCCGAATAGGGTACATTCAAAGTTTTACTAGAAAGTTTTAAATTTGGAAAATCGCGGCGTCTCAGCCATTAGTCCATTGCAGATCTATTAGATTTTGTAAGATTTCTGGAGAAATGTTCAACCGCTTTTCATAAATCACTATAATACGTAGCGCATGGGTTTCTTTAATAAAGCTTAATATATAGTTCTACGGAAAACTTCGAAAAAGTTACTGAAAAAGGCAAAACTTGGTGGTAAACAAAGTGGTAAACCGATCAATATTTAGTAAATCGCCGAAATCTTGCAAATTTTTAATTTTTGAGCAAATTAAAAGTGAAAAAAGTGAAAATTGTCTATGATTTTGAAAAATTTTCCGGAAACGACATATTGCCCGTGAATAAATTCTGCCACATTCAAAAAAGAATACCCAAGAAAATGGAGTAGGGGACACTGGGGCTGGTTGTGACATTATTATTATAAATTGTCACCATTTTTTGTTTTTTTGATTGGTTTACCTGAATATAGGTTCGTTTGATTAGGTAACTATTGAGGATTTAAATTTAAAAACAATTTTAGGTACCAGACTATTAGAAATGACACAAGTGAATTAATTCTGGAAAAAAAGCCGTGTAACTTCTAACCCCGTGGCAGGGGCTGGTTGTTACACTGCAATGGGCAAAATAAAATATGATTAAATCTACAGTGTATTACAGTGCAGTCTTTTCTTTCATTGAAACAAAAACATGGTAACTTCTAAATTTAAACAAAATTAAAATCTCATTTTTTGGTCTTATGCCTCATTAATATAAAATATAATAATAAACTTCCTACTAAGAAAATAATTATATAAAATTTATCTCTTTATTAAACAAAAACTCGAAAAAGTATTAATTGAGAAAACATACATTATGCCTGACCAACAAAAAATAAATTAGCTATGCCTCTCTTAAAAAATCAACCAGATCCTATAAGCTAAACAAAGCAGTTCAGTCACTATAGTCTGTACAATAACTTTCGCAATTCATACATATGTGGGGTAGAACATTTCCTTTAGCAAATGTACAACACACTGTACCCATTCCCCACCAGCTCGACTCTAAACAAACGGTTCACAACATATCAGGCAAAAATAATCATCTTCCACACTTTCTTCGTTGTAATGTAACACCTTCCTCTTTACAGCAATCTTTCCTGTTCCCTTAACTGATTTTTTTCCCCTACCTGCATTTCCTTAATTATTTATCTTTCCTGGCAGATTTGACTTTCCTTTCTTAGTTATCTTTTCTTTTTTAGATGTATTTTCCTTTTACTTGCTCTGTTCCAGTGCCAATGCATTTTTCTCCAGCGAATCAGTTAAAATAGCTGATTTGAGAGAGTTTCTAGCATCTGCGTTAGTATAAATGTAGGTTTCGTTTTCTGCTACGGCATCTATTACTTCAGAAGCATCTTCGATAAACTCGGGAATAGGAAGTATATCATTCTCTATTGATTAATGCGGAGCAGGCGGAGATGGAGTGCCACCGAAATGAATTAAAGCGTTCTGTGTCGTTACAGGGGTATTTTCTAGGTTTGAGCTAGCCGTTTGGACTATTGGTCTGTCAGTAACAAAAGCAGATAAGAAGTCATCATCTTGAAAAATATCTTTATTAAATGGTGCAATACCACTCAGTTTTTCTTTTATACGTCATAATCCTACCAAAAACAACAAATTATATAGCTCAACCAGTCTTATACCAGTCGGCAAGAAGCACTACGGGGCAGGTAGTAACAAATCACAATCTGCCCCAAACAAGTTTCACTTTTAGCCCCAACTCCAAAACTGAACTTTTAAGGTTACGCAGTAAAAACGCAAATAAGTATAACTGTATAAACGTGGATTCATTGCAAAAATAAAGCATTGGGGTATAAATATTATAACACACACACGCATCACATTTATTCAAAACAGGTTGTAGACCAATATTTCTAAAACTCGAAAAAGTGACAAAGCTACGGTTTTGGCGGCACCATGCACGAGTTCCACTTAGAAATACGCTAGCGTCCCTGGCGCGTCCCTCGCGCGTCGTATCGGCCGATGGTGACGTGATCATTTCTCTCTTTGTAACGTCATTATAGCGTTCTCTGTTTAATCACCATTGCCGCTGTAACTACTTACCCTGACACAAACAGCCCCAGTCTCCCTTACCTTTAAAATGGATGCAAAAGATTAATCTTTTAACGGAAATTTTCAAACTGAAATTTTCTATACTTGAAAACAAATTGCCATGTGTTTAAGATTTGTTACGCAAGTTTTATTAATTTTCTGCTAATATTAATTAGAAGATTTTTTTTAGAATTTTTCAAAATTTAGAGTACTGATTTAAACTCATTTTCACCATTGGAATAAGGAACTCCCAATTACTTGTAAAACATGTACAGTCCCGTTAACCCTCCGTTTGGCACATGGGCCGCTAACCTTTGGATTGTCACATGTTCTCTGGCCAGACCCATGTATATCTCCGCACAAACATATGGAAATATCGCATTGTTGGAGGCGTTCATTGCTCCTCCGGCACAATTTTTGATGTAGTGCACGATAGAAAGTAAAATTAGGGCCCTATTTCTTTTTGCACGTAACTGCAAATGTAAACCGTATAATGGAATCTAAAATGAGATGCAATAACAGGACGTGAAGGACACATTTTTTATAAGATCGAATTGTGTATACAAAAGCAATACCAATTTTAGCAAGTCGCTTTGCTGCATCCAATGTGGTGAAAAAATATCAACAATAGCTGTACGACCAGGGCTACTTTAACGATTTGCTAACTTCAACAATATATACGTTCAAGTTAACCTGGTTTAGTTTCCTTGTTTAGTTTGCTCCATCTTCACGCCCTGTGTATAATTTTCCTTCCAACTGATATTTTGTTTTGGAATCGAATGCCCTCCAAATTTTGTTGCCATATCTTGCTGGTTTAGGTGGAATGTATTGAGTAAATTTTGTTCTGCCGCGGTACGGAAATAGCTGTTCATCAAAAAGTAAAGTTTTCATGCGAATCATAGTGCTTCGCAAGATTTTCAGTAAAAAAATCCATATATCACGAATTGTTGGTGCGGCTGTCTCAGTTCTTTGGCAAAATACACGAGTACGCTTATCATCAAAACAGATATATCGTAGCAATCGTTTATGAGACATAGCTGATCGGAATATGGGTTTTTTGTGTCAAACTCCAGCGGCCAAAAATACACCAATAAATGCATATAATTCAGTGCTCGTTAGCTCTTTCCAAACTCTTGGTTTTTTATCCGGATTTTTCACCTTTAAAATGTATCTTTCGCATTATGATTCGTTTCGGTGGTGATGATGAATGTAATGTTTTCTGAAAAAAATCCTTTTATTGCATTTTGTACCGTCCTTGCCAAACAAAAATTCAACCGTTGCAGCTTGTTGATTTTTCGAATATGCTTCTCCCTCTACTTCTTCTTCGTCATTATCTAGAATTTCGTTCGGTTCGATTACCAAATCCTCTTTAATATCAGACGCATCTTCTTCATGTATATAATCCATATCATCGTCTCTCATCATCATCAGATCATCAATCTCTTGTTCAGGATTACTTTGAATTTCGTTAGATAAAGCCGCTGCCGAATTGTGAATGAAAATCAGTATCCAAACTTTGTCTACGTAATCGCGTATTATACACAAATTCAACTTAGTCATTCATTTTTATGAAACAAACAAAAATTTCGCAAGATGCTGGCCCAACACGTGGCTTGCGAGCTTGATAGATTAAATGACGATATACTAGAAAGATATATAACTAAAAATACGTGGTCAAATGGTTCAAAATACATTTCTATTCTTATAATATATATATATATATATATATATATATATATATATATATATATATAAAGTTTGGATACTGATTTTCATTCACAATTCGGCAGCGGCTTTATCTAACGAAATTCAAAGTAATCCTGAACAAGAGATTGATGATCTGATGATGATGAGAGACGATGATATGGATTATATACATGAAGAAGATGCGTCTGATATTAAAGAGGATTTGGTAATCGAACCGAACGAAATTCTAGATAATGACGAAGAAGAAGTAGAGGGAGAAGCATATTCGAAAAATCAACAAGCTGCAACGGTTGAATTTTTGTTTGGCAAGGACGGTACAAAATGCAATAAAAGGATTTTTTTCAGAAAACATTACATTCATCATCACCACCGAAACGAATCATAATGCGAAAGATACATTTTAAAGGTGAAAAATCCGGATAAAAAACCAAGAGTTTGGAAAGAGCTAACGAGCACTGAATTATATGCATTTATTGGTGTATTTTTGGCCGCTGGAGTTTGACACAAAAAACCCATATTCCGATCAGCTATGTCTCATAAACGATTGCTACGATATATCTGTTTTGATGATAAGCGTACTCGTGTATTTTGCCAAAGAACTGAGACAGCCGCACCAACAATTCGTGATATATGGATTGTTTTACTGAAAATCTTGCGAAGCACTATGATTCGCATGAAAACTTTACTTTTTGATGAACAGCTATTTCCGTACCGCGGCAGAACAAAATTTACTCACTACATTCCACCTAAACCAGCAAGATATGGCAACAAAATTTGGAGGGCATTCGATTCCAAAACAAAATATCAGTTGGAAGGAAAATTATACACAGGGCGTGAAGATGGAGCAAACTAAACAAGGAAACTAAACAAGGTTAACTTGAACGTATATATTGTTGAAGTTAGCAAATCGTTAAAGTAGCCCTGGTCGTACAGCTATTGTTGATATTTTTTCACCACATTGCACGCAGCAAAGCGACTTGCTAAAATTGGTATTGCTTTTGTATACACAATTCGATCTTATAAAAAATGTGTCCTTCACGTCCTGTTATTGCATCTCATTTTAGATTCCATTATACGGTTTACATTTGCAGTTACGTGCAAAAAGAAATAGGGCCCTAATTTTACTTTCCATCGTGCACTACATCAAAAATTGTGCCGGAGGAGCAATGAACGCCTCCAACAATGCGATATTTCCATATGTTTGTGCGGAGATATACATGGGTCTGGCCAGAGAACATGTGACAATCCAAAGGTTAGCGGCCTATGTGCCAAACGGAGGGTTAACGGGACTGTACATGTTTTACAAGTAATTGGGAATTGCTTATTCCAATGGTGAAAATGAGTTTAAATCAGTACTGTAAATTTTGAAAAATTCTAAAAAAACTCTTCTAATTAATATTAGCAGAAAATTAATGAAACTTGCGTAACAAATCTTAAACACACGGCAATTTGTTTTCAAAAGTATAGAAAATTTCAGTTTGAAAATTTCCGTTAAAAGATTAATCTTTTGCAACCATTTTAAAGGTAGGGGAGACTGGGGCTGTTTGTGACAGGGGTAAGTAGTTACAGCGGCAATGGTGATTAAACAGAGAACGCTATAATGACGTTACAAAGAGAGAAATGATCACGTCACCATCGGCCGATACGACGCGCGAGCCAGGGACGCTAGCGTATTTCTAAGTGGAACTCGTGCATGGTGCCGCCAAAACCGTAGCTTTGCCACTTTTTCGAGTTTTAGAAATATTGGTCTACAACCTGTTTTGAATAAATGTGATGCATGTGTGTGTTATAATATTTATACCCCAATGCTTTATTTTTGCAATGTATCGACGTTTATACAGTTCTACTTATTTGCGTTTTTACTGCGTAACCTTAAAAGTTCAGTTTTGGAGTTGGGGCTAAAAGTGAAATTTGCTCGGGGCAGGTTGTGATTTGTTACTACCTACCCCGTAGTGCTTCTTGCCGACTGGTATAAAACTGGTTGAGCTATATAATTTGTTGTTTTTGGTAGGATTATGACGTATAAAAGAAAAACTGAGTGGTATTGCATTTAATAAAGATATTTTTCAAGATGATGACTTCTTATCTGCTTTTGTTACTGACAGTAATCGCGTATTATACACAAATTCAACTTAGTCATTCATTTTTATGAAACAAACAAAAATTTCGCAAGATGCTGGCCCAACACGTGGCTTGCGAGCTTGATAGATTAAATGACGATATACTAGAAAGATATATAACTAAAAATACGTGGTCAAATGGTTCAAAATACATTTCTATTCTTATAATATATATATATATATATATATATATATATATATATATATATATATATATATATATATATATATATATATATATATATATATATATGTATATATGGGGCCGGACAGACCACATGTGCCAACCGAAGTATATTCAAATACATATCCTTGTATGACATGTATCCTTTTATTTTTTCTTTTAAATGGAAGCTAATGAAATTTTAGGAAAAGGCAAGGAAATTTAAGTCGGTAGCTCAAATAGAATTACATTTAAAATAACAAATGAAATCGCAAAAGGTCTGGCTGCACCCATGCGCCAAACGGAAGGATAAGAAGCTTAAATTTTAGAAAATCCTAGCGACCCAGTGATCAATCCATTGAAGTTGTTTTTTCATTAGGTATATTAAGATTCCCCGGGAGGATTCGAGGAACCCGATTTTAATTAATTTAGTCTCAAAAGAAACACAAATGATTTTAAAACCTTTAAAGACTTCAGCGGAAAATGCTAAAAACAGCTGTTAAGTTATTAGTAATAAGTTCGCCAGATCTGCCGAATATGGTGGCTGCAGCAGCACATTCATGTCAAAGCTGAAACAAAGCTGTAACTTGTGGCATGATAAAAATGAATATTTCTATTAATCGCCCTTTCTATTAATCAATTCATTTAGTCCAATTGATAATAGCAAATTTCTGAATCAATTTTAAAAATCAATTCCCTCTAAATTTCACCATACTATGCATTTTGAAGTTTTTGATCCACGAGCGCTTTAATTACAACGAATATGTACAGCTATAGACCAAATCTATTTCTTTAAGAGCGCATCGAACTCGATATTATTGAGTGTCGTATTACTATATAACGAAAGGAAGTCGCTCCATATAATCTTCAACGATCGAATTTTACATTTTCGTACCAATAGGAATTTCTCGTATTATTCTTCCTTTTTCTTTAACCAAGATAAATTTTATTTGCTCTTCTTCAGATTATACCGCCCTTTCAGAACTTGGTGCATCTTTAATAAAATTGTTTTTTTTAACGAGTGTTGCTAGAAGAGTATACGTACCCTTTCGGTAATAAACAAGCAAAATGTAAAAAAAATGCTGCATCTTGTCGAAAAGTCAGGGATGTGCTACTAGAACCCTCGTATTATAATATGATAAAATCAAAAATTAAAATATAGATTTCTATTTAACTTGAAATTTAAAATTTATTAAAAATAAATTATGTTTACAAAACTCTTGGTTTACTATCAGATATCAGACTATCATTGATATCAGACATATTGTATAAATTATTAATTTAGTTTTATTGTTTCAGGTAAGCACACTATTACTTCAAAACATCGTCATCGGATATAGAGTATTTTGGACAGAATAATCAGGGTAAGAATATTTAACCGAAAACAAAAATTGCTTTAAAAAGATTATACGTCAAATACACAAATTTTATAGGAAAGCAAATGGGACACACAATGTATAAAAAATAAATGAAAAAGTCAAAAACAACATTTTCGTATCGAATTAACAATTACAAAATAACATACTATATGAAATAACACAACACAAATTGAATAAGACGTACATTAAAAGTTGTAATAATTATAGCAACAAATAACTTTATTTCTCAAATTAACATCTTACTTAAAACTGATATTTTCGAATTATTTCGAAATTTATATTTTCTCAATTATTATTTAGTAAATTGTGAGGCTTACTATTCCTTTGTTTCTATATAGCGATTGGATAAATATTGGTTAATCACTTTGGATATCTGAAACTAGAATTTTATTATGGATGAACACACTTATCGAATTAGCAATTTTCAATCGTCTTATACGATATCGTGTTATAGGAGGGTTTCTTCAAATATCTAAACATGTCAGAGCGAATTCCTGTTATGGAATACCATGTTATAGGGCAGGGGTGGCGAACCTTTTTCCGGCCGCGTGTCAATTTGTTTTAAATTTTCACATTTTGAAATGCTGTCGTGCCAGGTCAACATTTACAATGTGATAATAAACATCAGTTACCGTATTAGTCTGAATATAATATGTCTTATATTTTACACCTTTGATGTCGCACGAAAGTAGATTGAGAAACTTAAAAACTTCTTTTAGAAAACGTAAAGTTTAAGACGTTTATAAGGCACACGTGAGAAATAGTTCGCCTGCCAACAAATTTTTCCCACGTGTCAGCTGTGACACGCGTGCCGTAGTTTCGCCACCACTGTTATAGAGGAGTTACTTGTATTTTAATTAGTTATAAGTTACTAGCATGTTTTTTAATTTTTATTCTATTTATAGATATTTTATATGTAGTTCTCATTGCCCTTTAGTTTGCGAGGAATTAAAATTGTATTATTAAAACTCTTTAATAGCTTATTTTAGTTAAATAGCTAATTTTTGTTTCAATTTTTTAGTCCATATATTCGTTTCTTCTTAACAAGTTGAGAAGAATGTAATTTTAATTTAAAAAATAACAATAGTTTAGTGATTTTATTTAACCACAAAAAAATACAAAAATGATGCAACAAATTGAGTAAATACAATTTCAAGGCGTGAAAACAAAATAATAGAGAGTTCGGCGAGCGGTTTCTTTCTCGCAGCTAAAAAACAAACAATAATGGAGAGCTCGGCGAGCGGTGATTTTGGTTCTTAAAAACAAACACTAATGGAGAGCTTGGCGACCGGTGTCTTTGTTTCCTTTTAGGTTAACTTACACACTTTACGAGGGAACAACTCACTCTTCGGGTAAACCCTCCAAAACAGAATGTCACCAGAAATCACAGAGGAAATGCTCAAACACTTATTAATAAATATTAAAGGTTAAAGTAAAACCAATAAATAAGAACAGAAAGCATTCTCAATGTCTCTATCACAATGTTGAATGTGCATGTAACAATTTGTGTAATTTTGTTTACTGCTACTGCTTACTTGCTTTACTTGCTTTGTTTACTAATTGTTATATCAATTAATTTTCTCATAATAATTCCACAATAAATTAAATTTTGTGTGCACAAATAAACATTATTAATATCTATCCGAAACAGAGTGTTGCAGTTGCTATTTGCAGGTGGCGTTATAATTCACCGTGAAATACGATTCAACGTTGTTTTGCGCCAACCGCGCTTTCCATTCTCCTATAGCGAAACGGGGATAAGTAAATATAATTATAATAAAAACAAGAAACACACGGGCAAATTTTATCCAGTATTCAAACGCCGTAAGTTTATTTTCCGTTGTCTGCAAGAAAAATAATAGTGGAAACTCGTCATTTTCCTAATGTACATTTTTATGTAAATCAGGTATTATCTCATTTTATATACACTTTGAGTGCTCGAGGACATATTCACAATCTTTTAATCTAGAAGTGATATAAACAAAACTCATTGGAGCAAAGATAATGTGGAGTTTTGTTGAGATAAAGATTTTTATTATTTGTTCTTATAGTTTTAACTTCTTCCTACTTACTTATCCAGCTTCACGAATAAATAGAGATTATATGCTTAAACACAGATCTGAAAACATCTTTCGCATAAATCTTTCATATTTTAAATTGCATCCTGACAGGCTAGCAATTATATGTCCTTGGATTCCAAGTATTTAGTACGAGGTTCAAACACGCCTGCACCGGTACCTTCATTTGTCTACGAACCATCCGTATACCACTTGATATCATTTTGCTCTATGTGCTATGCAGAGCTCCAATCGGCTTTACTACTACACATCCCTGTGTTGGTTCACGTCCCTTTGGTTCTTCCAGCCAGGGGATCTTGGCAGCGAAACTTTTCCGGTCTCTGCTTCCGATTTTTTTTTGCCTCTCCATATTCCTCCCTTCCAACTAGACCAGCGTTTCTCAACCTTTTTTGGCCCACGGACCAGTAAAATTAAAAAAAAAATCGCGGACCAGTGATATTTTTTTTAACAAAATTTTACTAGGTATTAAATCACTACTACATAATTTGGTAAAATCCTAATATCAACCCGACTGGTACATATTGCGCTGGTGTGGTTTTTTTAAATTTCCTACATGCGCATTACAATTTCGGACATGCGCATTACAATGGGAGACAGAGGCGTAGTGAAAATAAGTTGAATATATTTTGTGACGAGTAATAAAATATATTTTATATATTAAAGTGGGTAAGATAATCGCGTAATTCGAGGCAGCGCGAATTCTCGATCCAATATAGAACAATGTGGCAAGCACCATTGGTTTAACCCCGGTTAGATTAGGTTGCCCGCCGCGAAGCGGACAGATAAATGAAGACAACATACGCACGGCAGCGCGAATTCTCGATCCAATATAGAACAATGTGGCAAGGACCGTTGGTCTAATGATAAATTACTACATTCAAACCAAGCACCCTTCCTTACACTCCTTGTAACCCTTTTGTGCATACCCACTTTCGCCTTGCTTTTATCGCACCGCCATACCCACCCATCCTTTAGACTTTTTGCTTTCACCAATTTCATATCATCTCCTTACTCAATACAAATATACCTTTTCGCTAACAATACCAGATCCATCAACCATTCAATCATTCTGCCACTCTCTTGCATCTCCCTTAATTTAACAATACAAAATTCCATTTTAAACGTATTAAAAAGTCTCTATCTAATTCAACTTATGAAAAATAAGGAATTTTCTTTAAATAGTTAAACTTGGGGATGTATTCTATAGTGTGTTCCCGCGCAACGCCACTGAGCTGCCACATTGGTTGCATTTTCTGCCACGTACCAGTCGGGTTGATTTTAGGAATTAACCCATAATTTAATTGTAACATTTTTATTATAATTTACTTACAATAATATTTAAATGTAAAGATATATAATTATTTTTCTTTTTTTTTTCTTCAGTGCCGTACTAATCATAAATTACATAGAATTTAAATTAGTAAATTTTTTTCTCGGATAGAAAAAATTGTCTGCGGACCAGTAAAATTTCTCCGCGGACCACTGGTGGTCCGCCGGACCACCGGTTGAGAATAGCTGAACTAGACAATACAAGTTAAGGTCGATTAAATAGAAAAGATAGGCTGGGCAAGATTGAACTGTCAACAATAAGCCGCGAAGACTTCGGCAAGACTAGAAAAACTAGTGTCGATAGATAATATTAAAACTCACTAGTTAGGCAGTCGAATTACACAAGCAAACAGATAAAAGATCGTGTGTATGCGTAGTATACGTTCTTTGTATAATTAATATTACCACGAATTCATAATCTAGAGTATTGAGCTTTAATTAGTCACGCCAATTTAAGTACATAAATCCCGGTAATTCGGCCGTTGGTTAATCGCTAACGACACGTCCAGTAATCCGACGGTCTGGAGACCTCTCGCACTCTTCTCTCCCAGCACTCTTTCTTATAATCCCGTGCATGGTTCCATATCGCACCTCCAACAGAAAAGACACAAGTGCGAAATGGCAGAAGAAAAATCGCCATATTTTAAATTGAAAATTGGGTATCTAGGATGCTGTTTTTAATATTATGAAGTCGATTTTTAGTTTAATTCAATTATTGTCCGCCAGAAAGCGGAAGTGTTTTTTCATCTGAGCAGATTTTCAACAGAAATATAACAGATAAACAGTTGTTTTCAGAAATCAGTAATTCGCACTTGTGTCACTTTTCTGTTGGATGTGCGATATGTGTTATCGAGATTATACTGTATTTTCATTTTGTGAAATTATTTTTATATGGTGGTAATGGACAAAATATGTAAAATACAAATAAAACTGGTTGATTATTATAAATTTTACAATCCTTTTTAGACATATTTTGTTACTCATGAATTTAAAAGTGTTTTAAAGTAAATCCATCTTGTTAAAAGCACAAAAATGTAAAAATAAAATTTTAAAACGTGCATTTCCCAAACTCATACGCCAATTTTTTTTTAACTAAATGGTAAAAGTAAAAAAATATATAATCCTTAGCGCTTGGTTGACTGGAGGTCATTTTATAATTAATTAAAAATTCAATTACTGTTACGTCACACGGGTGTATTAATTTAATATTAAATTGCTATTTCGGTTAAATTCTACAAAAATTAAATTTGTTTCTCAGTCGAGTGCTTCTATTCTGTGTATGAATAAATCTTCACTTCATAATAATCTTCACAAAAACAACGTTCTTTACTTTACATCACATACGAGCGGCTGAAGAAAATCTGAATGTGTGTCTAAATCTGTCTAAATGTATGTGAAAGATTTTTTTTATTTTTACCTACAAACACTTGTACGCTAATTCAATTGCTTTCAGAAGTTATAACATTTATAAACGTTGATTTGGTTTAATTAAAATTTTATTAGAAAATTTAATAACCACAAATGTAACGCTTGGCATTTTTAAAACACTTATAAATTATATAGTTTGAAGTTTAAAATTATCTCGCCATATAATGTCGTCAAAAATATCTAACATCCACATATCTAATAAATATCTTTACACGATAAAAGTCACAATCTGAAAAAATCTTATTTTAAATTATATATTACCAGTTTAAATAAGATTTGTTTGAATTGAAACATATCTAGCTTAGAGTTTTAAAATATTTTGTCTCAGTTGAACAATGTAGACACAAATGCTAGCTTTCAGAAAGAACTATCGCGATTGTAGCAGCAATTTCAACTTGGTTCAAATATAATTTTTTAGGTTAAAATGTTTAACAAAATAAACCACCATTATTTGGGTTTGTTTTCCAAAATGATGAGGATATCAGTTGTATACCTTAAACGGCAGGAACCAGAATTATCATGAACTAGAACATGAATTGCTCATCAATCAAAGTATTATTTGAATAAATAATAAGAAATCAGGAATCAATATTAAATTTATGGTATAAAAATTTCAGATGTTTAGTTCGTATTTACTACTTATTTACTTTTTAATTTCAACAGTATGGCTGTTTGCAGGCTTTGGTTGTGGCTAACTTCCAACTGCAATCTAATGTGTATACTGATGCATTACAACGGGAAAGATATGAGCCAATTCATCAGCTTCGTTTTCTTCAGTAGTATTTTTTTTAGAAAAAATGTTTTTTTAATTAAAGCTTTAAATTTAATTAAAGATTTATGATTTTGTCTACTTTCGTGAATACATAAGGCAGAATGTACCTTATTTTCAATAGAAAATTGTGTTTTGGATATTAAACAATAAGCTTCAGTTGCTTTATCTTGTACTTTAAGTGTAATGGATGTTTTATAAGCCACGAGTACTCTCTCAACAACCCATTGTTGAAGTAGCATGATCATTTTCTAGACTTTTTAGGAGGAGTTGACGCAGTTGAAATTGAACTTTAACCCTCCGTTTTGGCGCATGGGTCCAGCCAGACATTTTGCGATTACATTTGTTTTTTAATATAATTCTAATTGAGCTATCGACTTAAATTTTCTTGACTTTTCCTAAAATTTCATTACTTTCTATTTAAAAGAAAAAATAAAAGGATACATGTCTCACAATGATAAATACAAGGATATGTATTTGAATATACTTCGGTTTGGCACATGTGGTGTGTCCGGACCAATATATAAATTTTGTAAGAAATAAAATGTAATTTGAGCATTTTACCGAGCTTTTTAGTTCCCCTATATCTCATGTATTTCGTCCTTTGATCTATCTAGATTGCAAGCCACGTGTTGGGCGAGTTTAGTATCTTGCGAAATTTCTGTTTGCTTCATAAAATTGAATGACGAAGTTGAATTTGTGTATAATACGCGATTACGTAGACGAAGATTGGATACTGATTTTCATTCACGATTGTAAGCGGCTTTATCTAACGAAATTTAACGTAATCCTGAAGGAGATATTGATGAAAATGTTGAACATGATCCATTCGGAGACGATTACGGTGATAATGTTATGGATTATATACCTGAAGAAAAAGCGTCTGATATTGAAGAGGATTTGATAATTGAATCCAACAAAATTCTAGATAGTGACGAAGAAGAAGAAGTAGAGGGAAAATCACATTCTAAAAATGAACAAGCTGCAACTGATGATTTTTTCTTTGGCAAAGACTGCACAAAATGTAATAGAAATGAACCATCTTCTGTTGGTCGTTTGCATCATCAAAATATTATACGTTTTCGAGCGTTTTTTTTTGAAAATGCGTTTTTTACCCAAAGAACAAAATTCAGTTCCGATTGATGTATTCAAGAAATTTTTGTAACAAAAAAATTCATTCATTATCATCACCGAAACGAATCGTTATGCGATAGGTATATTTCAAAGGTGGAATCTGAAAAATCCCGATAAAAAACCAAGAGTTTGGAAAGAGCTAACAAGCACTGAATTAGATGCATTTATTGGAGTATTTTTGGCCGCTGGACTTTCACACAACAGTATGCAAAAATCACGTTATTTGGCATACATACGGCCTTCTACTGATATTCCGATCAGCTATGTCTCATAAGCGATTGCTACGATATATGCGTTTTGATGATAGGCGTACACATGCATTTCGCCAACAAACTGACAAAACCACACTAACAATTCGTGAAATATGGAATTTTTTTATTGAAAATCTTGCGAAATACTATGATTCACATGAAAACTTTATGGCTGATGAACAGCTATTTCCATACCGTGACAACAAAATTTACTCAATACATTCCGTGAAAACCATCAAAAAATGGCAACACAATTTGGTGAGCATGCGATGCGAAAACAAAATAACAAGGAAAATTATACACAGACCGTGAAGATGGAGCAAACTAAACAAGGTGAAAATGTATTGCTGGAGTTAGCAAATCGGTATAGTAAGCCTGGTCGTATAGCTATTGCTGATAAATGAACGCCTCTAATAATGCGATATTTCCATATGTTTGTATGGTGCCAAGTTTGTATGTGGCAAAGGGAGGCTTAAATAATAAATAATGTTTTAGTTTAATATAATATTTAGTTGAAGAACTTACCAGGATTATAAATAAACCTACAAAGACATTCACTGGGTGGTTATTGCGCATGACTGGTAAATAAGAGCGCTTATTGCAGTGAGTCGCACGTCTCATCAACACATCATATGGCGCTATAGTCCAAAACGAGCCTTGGCTTCCTGGATCCTAGCCCCCCATTCCAGTCTGTCCGTCGCCGTTCTCCTCCACGCTCTTATCCCCAGTATATGTTGTGCATGTTTTCTCATCTCGCCCTCGCACTCCAACTTTGGCCACCCTGCCAGTCGTCTAACTCTCTCTTTGGGAGTCGCGAATCGTCCATACTCAGCACGTGTCCTGCCCATTGCAGCTTTATAAATGTTAATATGGGCGGCTCTTTGTATATCTCATAGAGCTCGTTATGGGCCTTCACACGTTGCCATCCATGATCGGTCCCACTATTCCGCGCAGCACTTTGCGCGGGAAGACGTCTATTGTACTCTTGTTTTCTCTGTTATAATCCAAGTTCCACTGCAGTATCACGCGATGGGTCTTATGATCGTTTTGTATATTCGCAGCTTGGTTTTTCGGTGGACAATATATGATTTTAGTATTCCCGACATTGCGAAGTAGGCTCTGTTCGCCACTAAAATTCTGCGGCGTATCTTTCCATCCTCTGTCCCGTCCCTGTTAATCTCTACTCCCAGATACACAAATTTGTTGACTTTGTCAATGTCATCCTGGAGCCGAATGTCTGGCCCGTTTCTTCGCCATTGTGTCCTTGTCTTTGTTTTGATAATGTTTATTTCGAGCCCGCTCTCTTTAGCGTGTCTTTAACTGTGTATATGTCTGTTGTGCCGCTTCGACTCTTCTGCTCATTACGTTGATATCATCCGCATAATTTCACTATCTTGTTGGCGAGGAAGTTTTCTCTGCGTACTGCCATTTGTCTTATGAAATACTCTAAAGTGAGATTAAAGAATGCGGACCCTGACGACTCGGCACTTCCAACTCGGCACCGGACAAGTGGGCACCAGATTAACCGAAATCGGCATAGGATAACTCGGAACCGGGAAAAGTCGGCACCGGATAAGTCGGCACCGAAACATTTCAGCACTCGTATTTTTAATTTTCTTTTAACCTGTTATCCTTTTAACCTTTAATAAAGTTATTTATGTTTTATTATTAGTTCTTAATGTAACGCTATTTTCATGTCAACATGAATTCTACTGTTGGCTAGAAGGTGACTAAATAAATAGTTTACAATTTCCTTCATATTTCAAAGGACGTGCGTTACTTTTTTTAATTATAAAAAGATTTCTTTTGTTTTTGATATTACCAAAACCTATGTTATTTATATATTGATGACTGGTGCCGATTTTCTCGGTGCCGACTTATCCGGTGCCTACTTATCCGGTGCCGAGTTTTCCCGGTGCCGACTTGTCCGGTGCCGTGTTGGAAGTGCCGAGTCATCCGGTGCCGACATAGCCAGAGCCGACTTATCATGTACCCGAAGAGTGTGGGTGCCAGCCCATCTCCCTGCTCCAAACCTTTCGTAATTTTAAGTGGTTTCGTTAGCTGGTTTTGGATCCGTGTTACGGCTTCTGATTCGTCCATTGTTGTCTTGATCATCCTTATCAGCTTGGTCGGTATATTTAGCTGCTGCAATATTTGGTAGAAGCTGTTGCGGTTAATAGAGTCAAATGCCTGTTTGTAGTCGATAAAGATGTTGTGTATATCAATGGCGTATTCCCATTCCTATTCCCATTCGTATTCCCATCTGGTCGGCAGCAGACCTACCTCGCCTGAAGCCTGCTTGATATTCCCCGATGAGCCTCTCTGCGTGTGGTTGTAGGCGCTTATTGATGATGTAGGTAAGTATCTTGTACGCCGTGCACAACAAACTAATTCCACGGTAGCTGTCGCATTTTAGCTTGTCTCCTTTTTTGTGTATAGATATTATTATCGCTTTTCGCATGTCGGTTGGTAATAGCTCTTCTTCCTATATTTTTATTATTAGGGAATGGACTTCTTGCATTAAGCGTTGGCTGCCTAGTTTATACCCCTCCGCTGGTATACGTCAATTCTCAGCAATTTGTTCCTTTTGGGCCTATTTATGGCTTCTTTCGTTTCTTCGAGAGATGGAGGCTCCGTTCTCTCATCTTCGAGCCTTATCTGTTCCCTAGATTTCCTAGGTCCTTATTTTCTTCTCCTGCCGCTGAGGAGATTTTTGAAGTACTCCTTCCATATGCACTTTATTTTATGGAGATTTCTCACCATTTGGCCCTCAAAGTTTTTTATAAGACTAGTGCTTGGTTTAAAACCTTCTCTGGTTTCGTGTAGGTGCTTGTATGCTTTCCTGGCTGCACTCTCTTTAAAGTTCTCCCTCATTAGGCCTATGAGCTAGTTTTAATGTTCTCGCTTCTTATAGCTACATATATTGTCCGCCACACGCCTAGCTTCTTCAAAGTCTGTTCTCTTCATGGTTCTTCTTTCAATATAATTACTACATTTCTTGTTTCTGTCTACTATTGCTTCTTCACATTCTGTCCGCTGTCCGCGCCGTTTCTGTGAGTATCACCTTAATTCTGTTCCATTAGTTTTCTGCGCTTTCTTGCGGTTGTTGGTTGGTTTTGGTTCATATTGTAGTCTCAGTTCTGGTGTTTTCAGTTTTTCAAAATCTGGTGACGTTGTCTTTGTTTGCGCGTTGTTGTCGTTCTTAACTATTATGCACCTAAACAGTAGAAGCACGTAGAACTGATGACCATCTTTTTACTTGCAGCGAAGTTTATGAGCATTTATGAGCATCTCTCCGTTTTCGTTTGTCTCGTCGAATAGTGAGTGCTTCCCCATTGTTCCAATGTACTGGTCCTTAACTCCATTTTTTGTATTTGTATTGCCGATTATACATTTGTAATCATTCCTTGGGGAGTTTTCATATGTCTCCTCATGGAGTTCGTAGTATCTTTCTTTTATTTCTTAGGCCGGTTCCTCTGTGGGGCAATGTAGAGTTATCACAGTCAGGTTAATCAATTTAGTTGTCAGAAGAAGTTTAACCCTTAACCACCTGCGATACGTATCAGGTGAGAAAATTACTGCTACTTTGGGTCTGAGAGACGTATGTCAGGTGGTTAGGTGTTAAACGTGTGTTCATTAATTGCTTGGATATCTAAGATGTCAAATTAGACTCAAATGTCTTAACAGTATAATCATCTCTTATTTCACCAACAAAATTATAATAACATATAGTTTGTCTGCCTATAATATGAAAATTAGATTGGTTTGATAAGTCAAATTGGTGAATTTGTACAAATTTAGTATATATTTAAATACAAATTTAGTACATAATTCGAAATTAGTCAAAAACAATAAATTTGTTCTTAAAACAACAATAAATTTAAATAAACCAGAACTACAATTTACTTTGTTGTATAACTGTATTTTGGAAATGCAAACCAAAAACTCAAATTTGATTTGCTTCTTCTGAAATAAGAATTGGACGAAACAACATTTCCACAAACTTGTCAGAATGTGTGCAAACATATATTCTTTATAAATACAGACCCGAAAACCGAACACACATTCGTGCCTAAATTAAGTTGTTTAATTATTTTTAGAAATTGTTTGTTTGACTAATAATTTAACGATATTAGTCTAAAACAGAGACATGCAACATGTAGAGCAAAGGACGTTACATAGACTAATATACAAGGTTTTCCATGTAATATGTTATATAATTATGTACATATTACGTTGTACTAATCGGCATTAAATGTACAATGAGCATGTATATAATAATGAGGTATTGCATAATTCACTAAATATTTACTAGCTGTTTCTGGTTTAGTTATTAATTTGATCACCAGATCCTCTAAATGTGTTATTCGCTTCTGTGAGTGTTAGAGCTGAAAACATACGACAAAAATTCTGTTTGTTTTTGTCTCTCTAATGGAGTCCCTTGTCTCGCTTGTTTAGTTCCATCACGATAATCTTGTCTACCTTGTTTTTTTTTTTTTAGCGTTACCGATATACCGTTATCGCTGAAAGTAATTGTTTCTCTGAAGCTAGGTCAAACAATACATTTCTGGGATAATCCTGTTATTAATATAAACCGGAATAATGTATTATATTCATTAAATAATATTTACCTTTCGGCTTTAATAATAAATGTAAAAATATATTTTTCCTCAAATGGTTTTCCCAATCAATATTTTCAAAAATAAACGTCGGAAAATATGGAGGCGGAAGAGGAATGCAATTAATTTGTTACATAACATATTAAATTCATCATAAAACGTTAAATATTCTGAAGAAAATCTTTTGACAAAAGCATTTAGTCTATACATGGAATTTTACTAGTAACACTAAAACGTCCTAAACTGCTAATGGGAAAGTCTTTTCCTAGAGAACGTTTTATAAACCAAATATAACACTCTAGTTTAGCAGTTTATGTGTTTACAAACACGCTCTTAAGCTCTCACTGTTTATTTTACAAAGAATGTCTCAACAACATAAATCCACCGAAAATCCGATCGGACTTCACTTGGAATTAATTATTTTATTCAACAGAAAATCTAGAGGTACTTTAAAGACTAGATACAACACCAGAAAGGCAAGACTTTATAAGAAAGACTAGAGAGTCGAGTATAGAGAAAAAACTATAGAAACATAAGACTGGATGGATAAAAGAAAGATAAGACTAGATAGACTAGATGTTATACACGAAGTATTATACACGAAGTAGTTTGTGTCGAGAAAACTAGACATGTTGTATGGAAAATGACTTTTTCGCGTTTCTTTTAAATCAGAATTATAATATAAGAAAGTACATGTACCTCAAGAAGACGTCAGACTAGAAATCTTGGAAGTACAACCTAACCTAACCACTAGGATGGAGAAGGCAACGGGAAACTACTCCATTAAAGACCCACTCCACAAATTCATCAATCCATACTTCATTAATCATCTTTCCAGATCACATCTGGAATGGTAAATCCTGACCAAGGTCAGGAATATTGATCATTGAACAGGTAATCGGCCAAATATGAAAAGTCTTCTCACGATTTAAATGTATTTGGATTTGATTTAGGTGCTCCAATGTTGGCGTAAAGTATGTAAATAAATAATAAATAAGAATTGATTTGTGGGTATTTATGATCTAATTTATTTTGCAATTAATTGATAGCTAATTAATCTAAGTGGTTTTAAGTGCCGCTATAAACAAGTTGAAGTGTGTTCTCAGATACAACGATTCTCGATTAGTCGCCCCTTCTAAACTTCTTGCTTTATTCGTACATCTGTGCATTCACGAATACGTGCGCTTTGTACACCCATTTTCTTCCCTTGATCTCACACGAGCCCCCGAATTTAAGCTCTCAATTTTGTTTTCTTCCTTATCTCCTTCTCTCTTTCTCTGTTTTCGTTAAAAATTCATGCTACCATTTAAAACGTTTTAACAAAAACGTAAATTCATAGATTACCGAAAACCCCGAGTTATAAATAAATTATGTTCATGCGAATATGATGAGAGGGAAGTATGATTGAAAAATGGAATCGAAATATTTTATTCCTAAACTTTTAAGCGCTCAGATATAGATTTTTTTTTAATCGAGATATTTTTTGAAATTGGTTTTTATTATAATATACGATAATATCTTCTTATTATAATATACAAATGATTTATCTACCAATCGCTCATATATAATATCTGGAAATAAAAATATTTCTGAATGTTTGTTTTGTAAAATCCCTAATGAGTTCTAAGGTTTGCAACAAACGTTTCATTTGCTTCAGGAGAGGGGGTATTCCCTTCCAAATGCCACCTCCTTATCCCTAACCACAGAATTTTCCCCAATTACCCATATAACCACCTAGATACCATTGACGTGACACCGACAACTCATGTAAAATACCAAGGCATCATATTCGACAATAAACTAAAATTCAACTCTTCTTCTTCTTGCTCAGTCTTTTTACCCTCTGGAGGGTGTAGTGATACTATTTTCGGTATGTGTTTGAATTTGTTGTTTTCATGCTTTTCTATCTTGTGCTAGATGTGTTGCCTCGTGCATTGAGTGTCCCGTCATTTCTTTTACTCTGTCGGTCCATCTCATTGGAGACTGTCCACTAGGTCTTTTTCCCTCAACTTTTACCTCCACCACGAGGTTTTCCATCTCACCTGTTCTTCTAGCTATGTGGCCAAAGTAACTGAGATATGCTCTATTGATTTGGTTTCGTAGACGCTTTTTGATTTTTAGTTTTTGTAGAACAGAGGCGTTTGTTCTGTCTTCCACCCATGACACTCTTAGGATTCGTCTATACACCCATAATTCGAAGGCTTCTATTCTTTTTCGATCTGTTTTCTTTACAGTCCATGTTTCAGCGGTGTAAACAGCAATTGGGAAGATCAAGTAATTGGCAAGCATTACTTCCACTGTTTTTGTAATGGTTTGATCTCTTCATATTTTTATGAGTTTAGTTGTTGCTGATCTGTCCATTGTCAATCTTCTCCTTATTTCCTCTGAACAGCCTCCACCTTGGTTATCAACGATCCCAGGTATACAAACTTGTTCACCACATCATATCCCGCTACGTTTTTGATATTGGATGTGTCATTGGATCGATTGATGATCATTACTTTGGTTTTTGTTTTGTTGATTTTTGAACCATATTCTCTACTATAGTTCTTTAATTTGTTAATTATGTTTATCAGTTGTTCTTCGTCTGCTGCAATAATCAAGGTGTCGTCCGCATACCTCAGGTTACTTAT
Organism: Phosphuga atrata; assembly: GCA_944588485.1. Taxonomy (NCBI): domain Eukaryota; kingdom Metazoa; phylum Arthropoda; class Insecta; order Coleoptera; family Silphidae; genus Phosphuga; species Phosphuga atrata. The sequence continues at coordinate 6,593,057 of OX155896.1, read as the reverse complement.
TTTTCTTCCTCCTATTTATATTCCACCTTCCCAATCGTCAAGGACTTTTCTCATGATGTATTCACTATATATGTTGCAAAGGAGGGGCGAGAGTATGCATCCCCGTCTGACACCGGCCTCTATCTTAAAAGCTCTGGACACTGTTTGTCCCGTTCTGACTTTGGCGTTATTGTGTTGGTAGAGTCTCTGAATTCAAAATATCAGATGCTTGGGAACACCCATTTCACCCATCACTCTTTACAGAAGTGACCAGTTCACATTTGCCCGTTTCCTATATTTTAGAGCATAACGCGTGCATTACATCTGTTCCTTAGTGTCCCATGCCTTTAAGTATTTCAGCTGTGATGCCGTCTGCCCCTGTTGCCTTTCTACTTTGGAGTGTTTTTATAGCTTTTTCTACTTCTGATTTTAAGATCGCAGGTTCTCTTTCTTGTGGTGTTGCTTGTTCTTCGGATGTTGTCGGGCTAACTGACTTACATAAATCTTTGCAGTGTTGTCTCCATACTTCCGCTATTATAATTGGATATACTATAACCTTTCCGTTTTTGTCCTTTATAATATGTGTTCGTGGTTTAAATTCTCTAGCTATATATCGTACTTAATCATACAGATCGCGAGACTCTCAGTGCTGGGCGTGGTGTTATAGTTCCGTGCATATATTTTTTAATGGTTGCTTTTGTCCCGTCTACGTTCCTGTTTGATTCTTTTCTTAAAATGTTTAATTACTTGTCTTTTTTCATCTTCTTGCATATTTGAGTTGTTAATTTGTCTTCTTTGGTCTATCAATTTTATTGTATCATTGGATATCCAGTGATTTTTTTTATTATTTGGTATGTTATCGGATATGCGAGATTTGACTGCAGCTTTTATCCAGTTCTTCGTGGACATCCATAGAGTGTTGGGGTCTGTAGAGGTGGCAGGCTTTTTACTTGTTCTTAAATGTTCTTGAAAAGTTTCTGCGTTGGGAGTTTTTAATTTAGTATTTTTGGTTTTTGACGTTTTAGGTGTTCGTAGTTTGAGGGATATTCAGGCTAATAATAGTTTATGGTCTGTTTCGCGCAGAGCACCTGGTTTTGCCTTCACGTTTCGTACTGATGTTTTCCGTCTAGTTTCGATTAGAAAATAATCGATTTGGGTTTTGTGCTTTCCTTCGGGATTTGTCCATGTCGATAATCTTCGTGGGTGGTGCTTGAAAGGGGTGTTTGCTATAACCAGGTTATTGTCAACTGCAAAACGGATCAGACGTTCTCCTTGTTCATTTCTATTATCTAGTCCCTATTTACCAATGCAGTTGCGTACATGGTTATCGAGATCTGTCCTATCTACCTTAGCATTGATATCCCCCATCACTATCAGTATATCTTTCTTTGGTATTTTTGATATTATATCCTCTACATTGCAGTATATCTCTTCAACTTCTTCTTCCGTAGCTTCAGTCGTTGGCATATATACTTGCAGTACCTGACAGTTATTTGGTTTGGAGTGAATGGTCAATACTAGTATTTTCTGGTTCGTAAGATTTTATCCACTTGGTGATTTTCTTATTAACGACGAAGGCAATCCCATTGCGTCCCGTTTTTTCTGCTCCGGATATATATACGGTGCTATTTGATGTTCCAAAATGTCCCTTGTCGCTCCAATGAGTTTCCGAAATTCCACAGATTTGCACGTTGAGTCTTTCTAGTTCTCTTTCTAGTATGTGTAGTTTTCCAGCCAGTAGTAAGCCTTGATAATTCCATGTGCCTATATTGATGGATTTCCGTAATTGAAGGATGTCCTGTCTTCCAGTAGCACATTTCGCACGCGATGCCTGTTTGCTCACATCTCCGTACCCTGTAGCTAATTTCACACTGGTTGGCCAGAAATCAACACAGCACCGGTCGCTAGCCGGGTCGCATGGAAATTTAACATTATCTTTGTCTCTGTCCATAATAGTATTCTCATGGGAAAATAATCAGGTGGTTTCCCCTTGCCTGCCTGATCCTATGCCGTTGACCTATTAATTGTAGGTTCATCCTCCTTTAGAGACTATTTCTAGCCTCAAGGGCAAGAGGGTGCCCCGAACCTACCAAAAGGCGGGGGGGGGGGGCTTATCTCGGCCTACACAAGGTCCCCATCTACGTTAGCCACCTAAATGTAACAATCCTTCGCCGCGTGGAGGTGTAGATTTCCCTTCATCGGGCTTGTGCCCGATTCGACAAAATTCAACACCGACGCTAAAATTCGCCCGAAATTCAACACCGACGCTAGAATATGGAAGAACAAAACTGTTCATAGAAGCATACGTTTCCGCTGCTTGACACAAGGAGACCAAGGTATCTCTATTTCAACGGCCGCCAAGATTTACAAATCCATCTGCAGACGTATCCTGGACTACGGATACATACTACTGACTGCTACTAACATAAAAACTTACAACATACTAGAAACGGCAGAACGAACATCCCTACGCTTCATTACGATACTAAGGCACCCCAAAAACATCTTCCATAACCCTTCCAATAAACTCCTTTGCAAACCCACCCAAATCCCGAGACTCTTCGACAGACACTGACCAAATACAAAGCGACTAACACTCACTGGACCATCACAAACCCCTATGTATCAGACGTGACTCTATCGAACCCTCCCGTAGACACCCGCTCAAAATACTGCAAGAAACAATATACGGCTTAAGATTAAACCCTCCATAATATGTAAATTAAGCAGTTTTTTTGTATAATTTTATTAAATATTAAAATATAAACTCGTGGGCGGAAAGACCTGGTGGTCGATAGCCTTTTGTAAACCTTTATTTTCAATAAATATTTCTTCTTCGTCTTCTGTATGCCGATCACAAATTATTCTACGAGGAAATCGAATCAGTTGATTTGGAGTTAATTAAAACTTAATTATTTTTTTCTAATTTCGGAAAAATAAATTGCAGATGATTCAGTTGTCATTCTTGGAAATTAAACTAACAATGTATATTCAACAAAACAAAATCACAATTATCTAAATTAACACTAAATTTTTAATAATGGGTTTAACCCAATAGATCTAATACAATTCGTTATTGTTTCTTGTGGGATGTAAAGCAACTCTTCTTCTAGTGCAGCAATAAGCTCTGGGATTTGGTTGGGATACAAAGCCTATCTCGAATTCTTTGTTTAAACTCATCTCATAAATGTTCTCTCGGATTTACGTCGGGACTGCATGCTGATCACTCTAAAACCAGAAAACCGATTTGTTTAATATAATCTTGCACGATTCTTGCGGGGTGCGGCTTCGCATTGTCATGCACAAAGATAAATTCTTCTTAAATGTATTCGACGTAAAGTACCACAGGAAGTGCTAAAATCTCCTCGATGTACCTAGCACCAGTTAACCCCTTAACAAACAATGACGTCTCTAAGACGTCATGTGTATGTGATAAGATGACATATATATGGACACGTCAACGCGCATTTTATTCGTATGTCATGGGGTTAAATCTCCTCGATCGTGACCACGGGCGCCCCTAATGATGGAAGCAGGCTCGGTTCGGGCTCCCATAGAAATTGGACCGCAGATCATGCTGGATTCAGATCATGTAGGAACCACCACCATAAGCAGTCCGGTCTTCAATGCAGCAAAACGCAAATCGTTCTCTTGATCTCCTGTATCCTTTTCTTCTTCGGTATCTACCATAGAGGACTGGTTTTATCTGAGTACAGAACTGGATTGTCGAAAAACTGTTACAGGTGTTTTCTGCGACGATGAATACGAATCTGTTATCAAAATGTTCAAAAACAAAATGGCGGGTTTAATGTGGCGGACAAGTTTTTTAAAAGCTCATTCAATTTTTACAAAATTTTGTACACAGGAGTTCTTAATCTCGCTGATTACGAAACACATATCAAACTTTTAGAAAACAAAATGGCGGATCAAATATGGCGGATAATTTTTCGAAATCTTATCAGATTGAAATTGAATATTTAAAAGTTTTTAACGTCTTTGATGAGACGGGGAGACGGGTATCAATTATCAGGATTCCAACAAACAAAAAGACGGGTCTAATATGACGGACAATTTTTTGAAAAACTTGCCCATTTGCTGTAATTCACACTGTACCAAATACGTGTAGGCAGGTTTCGGCACGAAATTTGTTGGAATAGAGAATTCATACATTATTAACTAAGCGATAAACATGAAACTAGCCCGGGATGTATTGGGCGAATTATTATTTTTACAATTTTGTGTCAATACACACTTAGAAAAAGGTTTCCCCTCGCAATTGGCAGTCACTTTCTGAAATTAGCATGAACTGTTATTTAATAATATCAATGCATTCAGGATCACCTATCATTAGGCAGAGTTGTTATTATACAGTTCAATAAAAAATTGGCAAGAAACTCTAACAGTAGATTCGTAATCTGCGACGTAAAAATATCCAATGTTTGCCATTTTGTAAAAATTGGATGAGTATTTCGAAGAAATATCCGCTAGATTAAATCAGCCATTTTGTTTTTGAAAATTTTGATAACATATTCGTTTGATATACATACTCGTATACGCATACCCCCTAACATATTCGCATAAACGTTTGATAACATATTCAGCGACGAAAAGAACCCCAAATTTCTAACCAAAATTTCGAATATATAGGAGGACTCATTATATTTTCGTCCACTTTTTCGTAAATTCAGCCCACTGTGCAACGTCCGATCTAAATGATCCTTTGAAAAAGGCAGGCGAGCTTGAGGATGAGCTAGGGTAAGTTTTCCGCAAACTGCAGGTGTCTTAGGGCTAAACTTACTTTCCTGCAGCCTTCATCTTATTGTCCACTGACTCATATACAATAGTAACTTTTCATACTTCACGGAGCTGTTGTTGCAGTTGAACAGCATTAACGTAACGATTTCTAAATGGTGTTGACATGATAAAGCGGTCATCCCGAGTCGTGAATCTCCTTCTGCCTATATCAGGTCGTCTATAAAAGGAGCCAGTCTCCCCATAATGTTGTGATACTCTTCAAACAGTAGTGCGTGTCATATGTAGTTCTCGAGCAATAGCTCGCTCCATTCTCTATTACAGTGCTTCTTAAAGTGGTGGGATGGGGCCTGCCCGCAAGGGCGAAGAGCCACGAATATAACAAATAAATATATCTTCATTAAATAAGTTTAACTGGCAAATATGCACATACTTCAATTAAAATTATAAACTCCGCTGAAATATTGAAATTTTATATTGATTATAATTTAGAAACTCAAGCATTTTAAACCGTTGCAGTTGGTGCAAAACGCCATTTTTTCCACTAAATATAATATACTGCGTATTTAAAATTTGGTTTTGTGTCCTCGGGCGAAAATAAAGAAATACCGCTTTGTGTAATTTGTTTAAAAACATTGATAAATGATGCTATTAGCTAAGAAAACTTTTTAGACATTTTCATACCATGCATAGTGAATTAAAACTTTTCAGAATCAACCAAAATATGTTTTTTGTAAAAAAAGTCATTGATGTTGAAAAAACTGAATATAGAGGTTGTTAAATAAAAAACATACATGCTTTATGGAATATTTATTTATTAAAAATGTACAATTTTCATCAAGATATTTTGAAATAAAATTTTTGGACTTACCTATCATTGAAATGGATCATTTCCAAAAAGGCATTAGTCCAAAAATTTGAGTTAGTTAATCAGCATTTTCCAGCAATTTTGGCTTTTTTATTTTATTATGTTTTTAGTTTTCGTTATTCCTGCCACCTGCCATTATTCCAGAGACTCTTTTTCTAGATCTAAAAGCATTTTCGGCAAGCACACGATAAAGTGATGTTATATCATATCTGACATATACGTTTCGTTTCACTTGAAAGGGGCATAAGTCCAGGACTCGTGCCCTTTTCATTGCTTTTTAAGTTGACTTGTGTTGTATACACAAGTGCTCTTTTCGCATGTAATATGTAAAACGCCTCAATGAACAAAATGGCGTAAAAAAGTGATATTTAAAAAAAGTGCCCTTTTCGAAATGACAGGTTCAATTGAGTTCCTTGAATGGAAAGCTAGAGATTTAAAACGTCAAACTTCAAACCATTTTTACTTAACCCAATTTAAAAAAAAATATAGAGCCACGACATCAAAAACTTTGGGAAGCAGAGAGAACAAAAACTTGGGCGACTTTTTGCGTTGTATTATGCATTTAACTAACACTCTGGAAAACCAATCATATTATGAAAAACGAATATTGTGCAAATTTAAAAAGCAATAATTAGAATCTTTCACAAGTTTAACACGTTGGAACCGGCGCATAATTAAGTATTTTGTTTTGTCGGGCGCGTTTTTCAAGTTTGCAATTTTTCACTTAATCTTATGAAATTTTACGCGTACGCCTATGGATGTTATTATTGCCATGGTAAATATATATATATATATATATATATATATATATATATATATATATATATATATATATATATATTTATATATATATATATATATATATATATATATATATATATATATATATATACATATATAAATATGCGAATAGTAGACCTTTTTAAGGTTAGTTAAGCGCATGCGCGTCAGCCATGTTGTAAAGGCAGGAATATTAAAATTTCCTGCACATCTTGTTATTTTCACTGATTATACGTCAAAAAGTGCTCGTAAACATGGCGGAAATTGACGTATGCACACAAAAAATTTCAACTCTGAAAACGTCTATAAGTACATGACACATTAATTGTCAACTAAATTTGGTTATATTATGCGAGACATATTCACATATCGTTTTTCAGATTTATTAACTAATTGAGGGGAATATTTTACATTGTAACTAATATTTATATTTTGTACATAATTCCTAAATGCATCACAAAATAAATTTATGATTTGTAATACTATTTGCTATATCCCAACATCTGTCATAATATTGATACTTTATTTTTATCAAACAGCTATAAGGCCAATTACCCAAAGGGTTCGAAAATTAATATTCCTGACGATAGTTCTTCCGATGAGTCAGTAATTACAAGATGCGTTAAGAGAACGAGACTGCGATAGCTTTCGTCTTTTTCAGAAGAGATGAGTATTGATAGTATCGAAGACTTGCTTTCCAATGCCGAATTTTCTCCAGATGATTCATTTAGTAATGTAGAAGAAGTATCTAACACTATAGAATGGACACCTATTACGTAAAGAAAAAATCAAGATTCAGAATATGTACAGAATGTTAAATTACTCGATAAGAATGTAAATTGCGATGATTCATTTTCTCTCCATAAAATATTTTTAACAGACAATATATTGGAAATTATCGTAGGTGAAACTAATAGATACGCCTCCAAAGCGAGGAGGAAAGTCGCAAAAGTGGGATAATAAATCGTAGAAAACATCAGCAGTGTTGCAAAGTAGTCACTATGCAGGAAATTGTTTTTTTTTTAAATTTTGCTCATCATGGGCATTACGCAAGTTCCTGAAATGAGATTATATTGTTAGAAAAATACAATGTACACAAATTTGTTCAACAAAAAATATATGCCACGAGATGGTTTTTTGAACATTTTGAAATATTTACACTTTAGCGAAAATAGTACCGAAAATAATGATAATAGTTTGAATAAATGTAAAAATATTTTTAACAAAGTTATTAGTAGATTCAAAAACGTTATCAATCCAGGAAATAATATTGTTATAGACGAGAGTGTGCTAGCATTTATCTTCGTCTTAGATTTTCACAATATATACCGGGTAAGCGACATAAATATGGAATAAAAAATAAATAAAAGTTATGCCTTCCGGGTGTTATACCTATAATCTTTACTGTCAAGTTTTATTGTTCAACTTAGCAAGTTTATGCTGGTAAAAATGACGAAGTCATAAACAAAGGATATTCGCATTACGTAGTAATGCGTTTGGTAGACGACATGCTATATACAGAACGTACACTGTTTACAGGCAATTTTTTATACAAGTGCACCACTAGCAGAGGAACTTTTGCAAAAGTCACCTTTCCTGTGTGGTGCCGTAAAAGTTAACAGAAAATATCTGCAGCCTGAAGCGAAGCAAATGCAAAGATGTGGTACCATTTTCAATTTGATAAATCGACAAGGCGTCAAATTCTTAAAATGGACAGATAAAAGGCCAGTCTCCAGGTTAATAACATTCAACCAACATATTTGCACAACAAACTAAAACCTGATGCTGTCTTAGATTATAACAATGGAAAGCAAAGGTTAGATTTATTAGATCATCGTATTATAACTGTTTACGTAATACTATTAAATGGTATAAGAAAATCGTTATGGAATTAATTTGTGGAACATCCATTGCAAATGCGTGGTATATTCATAAAAAATGGGGAACAAAACAATATGATTTGTTGAAATTTCGAAAAACAAGAATTCATAGCCTGTTGAATAACGAGGAACCGGAGCTACAAATCAAAGAAAAACATTTTATTCGGACGTTCTCTGGAAAAACAAGGAATGCAAAAAAACGATATTTCGGAAGTTATTAAACAGTAGCTGCTCAAGAAGGTTTCGTTACCTATGCAAATGCTGCCTTAAAAGCAAGAAAAGTTGAAACATAATTGCTCTCTTTACCCTAATCGACCGACATTGTGTATTAAATGTTTTGAAAATGTCCTTAAAAAAGATATTTATAAAAGATATATATTTTTCAATTTGTTATCTCAAGTTATCTAATATATATTTAACAATAATAATTTATTAACGGTGTGGGTACCTTTAACAAACAATAAATTAAAACTAACAAGACATACTTATATATACATGACAAAACTTAAACTACAAATAAACACAAAGATCATGAACATGTATGTCTAAGCCCTCTAGATCTAAAAGTTGAGAAAACCAAAGAAGTCCGCATGCCAAAGAAGTCTAAATCATTACAAACACTGTTACAAGCTGCCACAGCTGAATTAAATGGCGATAATAAAGCAAAATAAGAGGTGTAGTGATGGATATAAAATAAGGGAGCATCTCTTGTACGATAATAAAACACAAATAAATTTAACTCATCGATAAGGCTGAGAGCATTACGCATATTGTTTAGAAGTTTATAAACGCAACATACACTTAAATATTTTTTACGCATCTTTAGCTCAGACAAGCTAAGACAACTTCTGCATAAACTAGTGGAGTTTCTCTAATAAGTAAACACTAATTGGTAGCTTATATTTGACCGATCTTGCAAATTTATTTTGGATAGCTTCAATTCTCTCAATATGCGTTTCATAAAAAGGTGACCAGACCATAGAACCATATTCTAGAATTGATCTAACAAATGTCACATATAGGACAGTTAGTGTGCGAACATTGTGAAATTCATAGCAATATCTTTTACACATCCTAAGTCTTTGTTTGCTTTAGTGATTATGTATCCATAGTGATGAGTAAAAGGCAATTTGCTATCAAGAACTATTCCTAGATCCTTGACTACTCATGTTACTTTGAGAGCGACATCATCCACCAGATAATACGGCAAAGAAGGATTTAATTTCCGACTAAAATTGATTGTTAAGTTAAGTTTCAAAAGTCATCAGCAAATAACTCAAAGTCACATGCAAGGCCATGCCATTTACGAAAATAGAAAAACGTAAAGGGCCCAATATTAAACCTTGGGGAACACCTGAAGGTACAAGCTGTTTCTTTGATAGACAATTCTGTAATTTCACAACCTGGGTCCGTCCCGAAAGATAGGACGTGAACCTTTTTTAGCAGGCAACCGGATATTCCGTAAGCTGATAATTTGTTTAATAAGATTTGGTGATTAATTTTGTCAAAGGCTTTGCTGAAACCAGTATAAATAGATTGTACCTCCAGGCTCGCACTCATGGCACTAATGGTGTTATTGGTATATGATAGTAAGTTCGTCACAGTGGAACGTATTCGGAAAAAGCCATGCTGCTTAGGTGAGATTATGTTTTTGAAATGTGAAAAGATATGACTAGATATTATGGATTCGATAATTTTAGACGGAGTTGACAATATGGAGATCGGACGACAGTTTAGAGTCGACCAGAGATTTACTACCAGATTTATAGAGAGGGACAATGTACGCCTGTTTCCACAATGTTGGACAAATACCAGATTTTATGGACAAATTAATTAGAAGTTGTAGAGGAAGAGCCAAAAACTCATGAACTTGCTTGTAGAATTGGAATGGTATTTGATCTGGACCAGCTCCCTTGTTGACACTAAGCTTGTGGAGAGCAGAAACTTCTTCAGATAACTCAACACATATGTCACTAACATTAACACATTTATCACACATGAAATTAAAACTAGAACATTGAGTTGTAATGTACCTATAAGCGAAATAATCTTTATAAGCCGTAGACGCTTTAGAATAAGTTGGGAATGTTTGAATACCGTACTTAATAGGAAGAGGAACAGTAGGAGTATCCTATTTTTTTTAATTTTATTGAAAATGAATTTCCAAAAATTTCGCGTGTTTGACATTAGGTCATTTTCAACTTTTTCTAAGTAGTTGTTGTAGGGAATCCTAATTGCGAATTTACACAGCTTGCGTAAATTAGTAAATTCAACGTGTTAGTAACGTGTTAATAAATTGATTTTCGCAATCATGTGATTTCTTAATTTGTGTTATTCACTAGAAATGAAGTAGGGAAGGTCCAAGGTGCGCAATTCTTATAAAAAAAGTATTTTATTGAGAGGACTGACTGCAGTTTCAACTTCCCATTGCAGGGCAGTGGCGCACCCAATGGGGGGGGGGTGCTCACGGCTTGAGCCCACCCCAAAAGGGGGCCTATGCTAAACTTTTGTTCGAGAATATATAACTAAGAATGAAATTTTGTGATACAAACCATATAAATTCACAGGGCAATATTTTTGATTACCGTTTGGTTACCCCATTGAATGTTTTCGAGTTCTTAGACTACTTTGTAACTAAGCCGGACTTGGCAGGCGCATATTCAATTTTCTCTCAAACGGCATATTCCGTAATTTCACCTCATATATATATATATATATATATATATATATATATATATATATATATATATATATATATATATATATATATTATTTGTTAGGTTAATTAAGATAGATTTCAGAGAGCGTGCTCATTTTAAAAGAAAAATGCGTGAGGTTCTTAATAAACGACGATCTAATTATTGTAGTGTAAAATGTTTGAAAGTTAGTTAAAAAAAAATTCAAACGTATCGAGTTGTTTTATAATATTCTTCATGGTTATATGAAGACGTTAGCAGGATATGTGTGAATTTAGAGTTTAAAACATATTCTCCCAGAGTTTGACTACACTTAATTTGTATTGTTTGAGTTTATCAGAATTGCTACACATTTTATAGTCTAGGAGCTAGCGACGTTTTCGAGAGAGGATTTTAGGTAGGCTAGTTTCTAGATATCTCTCGCTTTCCCAGTCAGCGTACGAGCTAGCTTGCTGGCGTCAGAGGTTGCGTTCATTAGTGCCCATCATATTTGTAAAGGTAAAATAATAATTTTCCAAATCATTTAAAGAAGGTTTTTCTTTTTTCGAAACATAAATTTATTATTGCCAGATATTTTTATCATTGCTTACAATTTACAATGTGCTCGTTACAACTAGCCCGTATGCTGACAGGGAAAGTGAGAGAGAGACAGCATATCTAAAAACAAGCCTACCTAAAATTCTCGCTTTCCCGGCGTTGCTAGCTCCCGTACTATCAAAAGAAGATGCTATCTTTAGTCAACTAGCCTAGAGCCTAGAGCAAATAAAAAACATCAAATTAAAAATTGGTTTAAATTAAGGATGTGGCTATTTATACATACAGTATGTATACGCAATTGGCTATATATACATACAGTATGAATACGCAATTGGCTATTTATACATACATTCTGCATTCAGTCTCTACCAGATATAGTTTTATAGAGGTGAAAATACAAAATGGACACTAATAAAAATGTAATTTAATCATAATTATACAATCGGTAAAGAAGAATATGGATATAATGGAAAAGCAAAAATAATCGAATGAAAATGATTATGATACAGCAATGGCTTTGTTATTATCGAGCGATTAATTCGATTTCATGGAATTTTTAGCAAAAAATGAAGAAACTGGTGGAAATGGAGGAAAATGGTTTACGCTATAAAAAGGATGCAAAAGAAGAACTGGAATCACTATTTATAGCCTCCTCAGAAATGGCTCTAAATTATAATAATACTCAGTGCCCAGTTATACAAATAGATGTTCTTTTCGGGTTTAATTTGTTGAAAATATTAGGATTTTGGATTAGGATTTTTTCACATCCTTAAATTAAAAAGTAAAAAAAAAACAAAAAATTCAATCCATTGTAACATAATCTTCCTTTCAAAAAGAAAAAATATTTTACTTCTGTTTCTTTATTTAATTTTAATTGTTAAAATAATAATTTTCACTCACAATCACAACATTATTTCCGCCAACTCTTTCAACTCGAGATTCGTAATATTTGCACAAATTATTTTAATAAATAATAATACACACAAACTTTATAATTCATAATAATAGGGGCAAACAGTATAATAGGGGTAAGAAAATAATAACAATAATAATAACAAAGAAAATAATTAATTGCATGCTTGCACAAAATGTATTTTTGCATTATTATATTGCTAGTAGGTAATTGTAAAAAAATATACTTTTCTATTTAAATAATAATTCGAATCAGAAATTAAAATTTTTATAGAAAATAGGAAGAAAAATATTTGATTTATCCAAAAACATAGTTATCGGTCACAAAACTATAGTGGTTGCTCAATGGATTTACAGTAATTGGTCAATGCTTTATAATGAATAAAAATAATTAAAAAATATTTAAACAAGTCTTTTATAAAGTCCTACGATATATACGTCTAGTCATATCTGTGTAGTTTTGTCTGCCTAGTGTTGTATGTCTAGTCTTGCCTGTCTAATCTTGAATGTCCAATCTTGTCTGTCCAGTATTGTCTGTCTAGTCTTCTCTGTTCAACCTTGCCTATCTAGTCTTGTCTCACTAGTCTTGTGCGTCTAGTCATGTTTGTCTAGCCTTGCCTGTCTAGTCTTGACTGTATAGTCCTGTTTGTCTAGTCTTGTATGTCTAGTCCCATCTATCTAATCTTACCTCGTCTGTTTAGTTTTGTATGTCTACCCTTTCCTGTTTATTCTTGTCTGTCTGCTCTTGTCTGTCTACTTTTGTATGTCTAGTCTTGTCTGTCTATTCTTGTCCTCTAGTTTTATATGTCTAGTCTTGTCTTTTATAAATTCTAAGGATATAAATATAAGTCCACATTTTAATCAAAGCATTATGCTTAGCTTCTTAAACTGTTATTTATAAGTAAAAACTTACTACCACTAACTGTCACATAGTTACTCTAACCTCAGAATAGTAATTGACCAATCACTATTTTCACCGTCTATCATGTGATATTTATTGGTCTATCAAATGTTTCACAATCAGTACTATTTTTACTAAAATACTTGTTTTTTTGTTTAATTTAAACCTATTTTGATTTACAAATGTCAAAAATCCCCACAAAAATCATATTTTTATCATGAAAATATCTAAATATACTAGGGTAACTTTTTGTAGATTTCTGTCTAAAACGCCGTAAATTTGGAAGAATCTCGGTCTTGTCATTTTATTAATTAAATAATCACACGAAACTTGAAACTTAAATTATAAAAAAGTTATGGGTTGTATCCAGTAAAGAAAAGAATCTAGAATTTTCTTCTGTTTATAAACAATTATGTCACCAGAAGGTTGTCTAATAGTTATATAGTTTTCAAAATATGATCAAGCACTCTCGACTGATTACCCTATTGATAACTGATTTACCCTATTACTATTTACCCCTAGTGTGAATAACACCCAACAGGTTGAAAAATTGAAGTTTTGTTAATTTGTAATATTTTAAATAATTTAGTTATTTATCCTAACTCTTATTTACTCTTAAAACTTTAGTAAGAAAATCGTCTCAAAAGTCCAAAAAAGTTTAATGCACGACACACTTGAACTACATGAACATATTTACAAATGTAGTGAATAATATACATATTTTTGTTGTTACTACATACTTTTTTCGTTTATTACTACATAGTACTTTTATCATGTTTTTTTTCTTTAAAAATGTGTGACTACTGTAATATTTATAAAACTGGAGTTACACGATTTTCTTCTGAGGACTAAATGTTTATTTTTTTAAATTTTATTTAATATATATATATATATATATATATATATATATATATATATATATATATATATATTTATGTAAAGCAGACAGTATGGTCAAGTTCAAAATATGCTGCATGCACGCCCCTTTTATGTATAAGTTCAGGAATTACTTAGGAGACCGTATTATTACAAGGAACGTTAGGAAACAATTTGGCTCTTACGATTTAAGCTGGATGGACCGCGCATTGAACCGAAGCAAAATAAACCACCACTGTAGACCACCCGGTGACTGATAACCAAACTTCGGGACGGTATCATTAACCTAAGCGTTCCCGACATGAACATTCATCACATATAAAAAATAAACTTTGTTTCGCAGATACGAAGGTTGCGGTAGGTAACAAATTGTCTAAGCGTTTTATTTTTTCCTCTGTGCATTGTGAATCTGCATATTTAGTCTTTGATATATAGGACCGTATCGATCCCGGAAATAAATTGGGTTATCCTTTCAGGACTCGGCATACATTCTAGTCTCTACAAAGTTAAAAATCATTTAATTGACCGGAAAATTGCTTATGCGAATCTTATACGAACATTTTAATTCTTTTTTTTTTGTTTTCTCTTTTACTGCCTACAAAAGCTTTTTTGATTAAACTAATCACTCAAGTCACATTTTGATCATCAAATTTAAAATTATAAAGACTAATAAAATACTATGTTTTGCTACATCTATATAACATACATAGAATAGACCTTATTACGGTTAGTTAGGCGCATGCGGATCTGCCAAGTTTGAAAGGCGGGAATATGAAAGTTTTGGGTTCATATATAGTTATACGTCAAGTTCGGGCAATTTTGTCATATAACATGGCGGAAATTGACGCATGCGCACAAAAAAAATGAAACAATGACAAGGTCTATTAAATTATTTTATTTATAACAGTAAAGTATTCTATTTTAAATATTTCTTGTATTAAATGGAAAATGCATGTAATGAGAATCGTGATCAGATTAACACTAAAAAGGAGAAAATAATTTTGAAATATTTTTTTGCATCACGTTTTTTTGAATGAACTAAAAAGAATTAAATAATTTCCTTTATAACCCTATACATATTGACTGGAAAAATTGTGATTGTAACTTTGTAATTGCTATGAAAATACTTGGGGTGTAAAAAGAAAAATGTGGGGTCAATGCAATAGATATTTGATACATGAGTGATGTGAACTGCGTTAGTTGTGTAGAGTTTTCTTAACGACAGCTACTCTCTACACTTCTTACAATTATCTAGTACCCACAATTCGTTATCGTTTTAAAACATATATTTTCATAGCTATTCAAAATTTATAATCACACATTTTTAGGACAATCTGTATGGGGTTAGGAATTTCTTCTTCTTGTTTGAGTTCCCTCCTATCGGAGATTACAAACCATCATAACTACAATATCTTGTTGACAGCCGCCCTTAACAGCTCGGCAGACGTACACTCAAACTACTCTCTCAGGATGCGAAGCCACGATATCCTCCTTCAACAGTTCTTTTTCCTCTAATTTTACCCTGGATAATAAGTTTGAGAATTTTGTATCTTTCTCCTCTTAGAATGTGTCCCAGGTACTCAAGTTATCTTTTTTTAATGGTATTATGCAGTACTGCTTCGTTGGTAATTTTGTCGGTCCATGAAATTTTAAGGATTCTCCTGTAACACCACATTTCAAAAGCCTCCATTTTTTATGTTTTCAACCTTTAATGCCCAGGCCTCCATTCCTTGCTGCAGGGTAGGAAAGATATGGTAGCACTTTAGTTTTCGGTTTCTAATCCCTAATTTAATGCTACGGTAACAGAGAATTTTCACCATTTTAGAAAGGGTAGTGTCCTTCTATTCTGCAGGCGAGTTCTATTCTGCAGTTGATTTCCTTGGTTTGCTCTGCAGTATCTGTTAAACATGTTCCCAGGTACTTGCGGGAGGATAACCATACTATAGTTTCCTTGTTATTGACTATAGGAGATCTATTATGATTAATGTTTGTGTACTTTGTAGTAGCCATAACTTTTGTCTTCTTTGTGTTTATGTCCAGTCCGTACGTTTTACAGTGGGTGTTTACTGAATCGACTAGGCGCTGTAGATCTTCTATGATGTCAGTTATAATGTTAGTGTCATCTGTATATCGTATGTTGTGCTCCTCCCATCTCTTCTGACAATGCCTCTTTCAAGATACAAGATACATTCACAGTATCTTCCAAGAGGCTTTGTCAGAAGAGCTGGTCACCAACCAGCTAGACCCAGACTCCGATCCCGCCACAGCTTTTTGACCAGAACAGCACCTTTTCAAGTCTCTCAGGAAGCCAGAAGTCTCCAGAAATGGCGCGCTGAGGTCGAAGACCTAATCACCCAACAAAAAGAGAAGCTGGCACCGGGACATTTCCTCCCAGACCCAATCTGGAGAAGGCTAAACAGACTTCGCACAGAAGCCTCGAGATGCAGAGAAAACCTGCAAAAATTGGGAATGTTACCAGAGGACGAAAACCCTCAGTGTTCCTGCGGAGAAATCCAGAATCCTCTACACCTGCTGACCTGCACCGACATGGGCCAGAGCTGCACAGGGAACGACCTAATTTTAGCAAATGACAAGGCCATCAGAGCCGCAAACTTTTGGAATGACATAGTGTGAGCCAGACACGAATAGTAGTAATAGTTACAAGAAACGGCGGAAAAAGCGGGCTTACAGATTTCGTTGGTAAAATGATCAGAAATACACTAAGAAAATGATAAAAACAAATTATGGGAGCCTCAGGGTCACTGACCGATTTAAATATCTTGGAGAAATCATTAGTAGCAATGGGACGGATAAATTGGCAATTGAGAACAAAAAAGAGAAATTGGAAAGATTAAACTTTTGTACAAAAAATGTATAAAATAAAAAGAACTATCAATGCAAGGTCTATCAATGCAAAATGTTTCGTCGCTGTTGCACAATACATGTGTACAATTATCATCTATTTGGATGAGAGCATCCTGCTCTTGCAAGTGTATAACGTAAACGTTTCACAGAGAGTCAACTTTAGCATCACAAATTCCTTCCTTGGACAATTTCTGCAAAAATTCGGTCATGTTCACATTTCCCCATTCGTATTTAACGTTTGACTGAAGGATCATTTCCCAAGTGCTATTCATATCCTCAATGTTGTGTACGTTATCTTTGAAGTTGAATTTCCCTGTGATCGTTGAAAGACTTACACCTGGTTTAATTTCCACAGGCACTATTTGCTGGACGACTTCGTTTTTTATAAATACTTTGCCTTGTTTACGTTTCAGAGGAAGATATATTACCTCGCCCCCTTTGTATGGAATTACGTTTCTCTCCGGGTTGCTGTCGATGACGAGCTCTGTGAGGTTCGAGACACTGGCGGGGGGTTGGGTGTAGCAATCCGGCACGACGAGGGTAGAGGGTTTTAGTTCCTTGATGAGTTTGTTGGACTGCGTGAAGTTTAGGGAAGTGTCGATAGCACAATGAGCCACCTTCATCTGAAGAGGTTGATAAGGCGCAAGCGCATCGATGTGGTCAAAATCCGATTCAGTAAATACTATGCAGTTTCTTGGATTGCTACCCACATCTCCAAAAACTGAACCACATCCCCGGAACGAAGACTCGGATGTCCACAAAATACAACACAGGGTTCTTGAAAATCAGTGCCAAATGCGTCTGAATAAATATGCTTGAAATGTTTCAGTTGTTAAGTTGCTTTTCACGAGCATTCCGTACGGGAAAGGTTCGTCCGGGACGTAGACTTTGTTCTGTTTGACCGAGGAAAGCCATTCGGCGAGGATGTTCGCGTAGGCTAAAGACAAGAATATCGGACAGTTTGCCACGCCCAAATCTGACATTTTTATTGATAAATACTCGAACCAGTCGTAGACCACTCCCGTCGGATAGCAGGGGATTAACACATTGCCGCCGCCACGTAACGTCATGCCGACGAGTACCCAAAGTACGCACAGCATGGAATCGGAATTGCTGATTGGCGTTTGAGTGAGATCCGTCATGGTCAAAACATCCGCATTTTTAAGAGAATTGTGATCCATTGGTCTAGGATGTGTGCTAAAGTACTTGATCCGCTCAAGCACACAATTTTCTCGTAATCTGAAGCAATTATCCAGTTACTAGGCAAAAACCAGAACTGGCCGGAACAACTTGGAACGTCCCATAAACATCGATTTTTTCATTGTATCCCACCATCATTTCGGTTTGAAAGAATCGCTTAGTGGATATGGAAGTTTATGCAGGAAATTTTTCCACTGAGTAGCAAATCCTGCCTTAGGACATTGCTCTATATAAATAACTAATTCTTCCAATAGCAACCTTCCAATTTGTAAAGTTGGTTCTGTGGCATAAACCCTTCCTTGAAATCCAGTTCCTTCCGTTATAAACGGCATAGCCATCATAAACAAATAATTCGAAATCAAAATCACATCAACCTGCGCAAAATCTATCAATTTATCCAAGGGCAAACAGAACTCCGGCGAGGAATCCACGAAAACCCTATCACAAATCTCCTTCAACTCTAGATCGGTGTTTGTCACATCAATGGGCATCCAGTTTGGGAGGTTTAGTAGGCGATTAGAAGCCACAAAAGATAATGGAAGGAAATTGATTACAGATTGTAGTGATAGACCGCAATCTAACATCATTGTGATCTCGTTGAATGTGAGAATGTGACATGGTTTGTTTGGATCGTTACTCAAGCAGTACAGCTTCATATTGGTGAACTATTTAAAAATTACATTAAGTTGCAAATTCAAACATTCTAACCAAACAAGCATTTAACTTTACATTTAACGTTACTTTGTCAGATGTAAACAATTCTGAAACAAATCCCCCCCATGTCAACATCAATCTAAAAATCCTTTAAATTTATCAAAATTCCGATCATCTTGTCATCTTGTACGGCATGTAAACTACAAATCGGAATGCAGAATTTGCTCAAGATAGAAAGAAGAATTTTAAGAAGGATTTATGGTCCTAGGTAAACACAGGAAGGTTATAGATTGAAATCCAATGCAGAAATCTATAGTAAAATTGACAACCTTGAAGTGATCAGAAAACGGCGACTTCAGTTTTTAGGACATATGGGACCATATGTCCTAATGGGACCATATGCATGGATTGCTCATGGTTAAACAAACAAATTTTTTGATAATAACTGGAACTATAAAGCGCAAGGAGGCTATGTATAAAAGAAGAACTTCAAAAATTCAAAATTACTGAAGAAGATTGTCTAATCCGAGAGATCTTTTTCAACTTACGAGCTTAGCTGACTTTGCCCTCTTCCTCTGTTCGTCCTTGTTTATTCCTACGTCCCTCCTTTACTTATACAGGTTGCTTCTCAAATCAGAATGGCAGCATCACCTAAGACCGTTCTATATAGACAGACATATAGAATATACCCTATATGCACTTGTAATGCGCAACGCCAATTTTCTTTAGATAGAATTTTGTCGGTTTGCTTTTCGCATTGCACGCTCCCATGCTGGCGCGCCATATGGCTTGGCAGAGTTAACGACCGAGCATTGCAGCCTCCTTTTTCTGCTTTTTGGTCAACCCGCCTTCGGCATAACCTTTCCAAGACCTGCTGATGTTTTAAGTGCCTTCGCGGCAGCAAGTATGATGTGTTTTGTCAAGAAGGTTTTGTCGATGGTTACGCCTGAGTATTTGACATTATCTTTGGGAACGATCGCTTGGTTTTTTATTTGAAAAAGTACTTATTTTCCTTCTATCGATCAGTAGGACCGAACAATGAGGTATATGAACTATATAATAGCCCAAGTATAGTACAAGAAATCAAGTAAAACAGAATAAGATGGCTTTGACATGTACTGAGGAGGAATGACTCAAGGCTAGTTAAAATGGTCTGGAAAGAAACCCCTAACAACAAAAGACCACTGGGGCGCCCGAAGCTTCGATGGCGAGATACTATCCGCAAGGACCTTCAAACCTTGGGGGTGCTCAACTGGGAAGAAGCCACTCAGGATCGGAGAGAATGGAGGAGAATTGTTGAGGCGAGTTTTACATGCTTTTCCTCCATCCAGGTAAAGGTGTCTATTTGCTCTATGGCTCTATTTACTCTATTTGTTACACCATTTCCAGTTCTCCCGGTCATAATCAGAGCCATAGCATCAGCAAAGCCGACTATTACGACCGCCTGCGCCTCGGGCAATTCAAGCCTAAGGACGCCGTCATAAAGTATATTCCAAAGCGTGTACCCCATATCTGATCCCTGTAGAACACCACTATAGATTTCGCGTTCTACTACTTCGCCTTCTGCTTCCATGAGGATCTTTCGGTTTGAGAGATAGCTACTCACGTCTAGTCTTGTTTGTATAGTCTGTCTGTCAAGGCTAGTCTGTTTAGTCTTGTCTGTCAAGTCTTGTCTATCAAGTCTTGTCTGCCTAGTCTTGTCTGTCAAGTGTTGTCTGTCTAGTCTTGTCTATCTTAGACAGGTAAGACAAGACTAAACCAACAAATCTTATCAGACAGAACTAGATAGACAAAATTAAAGAGACAACAGAGAGCAAACTAGACTGATCAGACAAGACAAAACGACATGCTGATAAAAACTTGAGACAGAAAAGAGCCTACAGATAAGACTAAACAGACACTAGACTAGATAGACAACTCAGACATGACTAAATGCACAAAACTAGGTGGACAGGTCTAAACTCACAAAAATAGTTCACAGTATGTCACAAGCACTAACTAGATATAGATGTATATCGGTACCACTAACTATGTCTGTTACATAGTTATACGTAGCTAGTCTTAAAAGGGTCAATTATATTTTACACAATGTTGCAAAGTACGGCCACGATAAGGTAAAGTGACCGAGAGATTGCAGAAAAATTTGGCCCCCAAATTCTTGTCGTGGAGAAGAAGAATCTCAACAGATGAGAATAGACTGCTGAAAGAAGAGCTACGCAGTCGACCAGCATGAAATACTACTGGAAGATAAAGAAGGAAACTAGACCTATAAAGAAGTCATATTTGCGTGGTCTTTGTTTGCCTGTCGCTTAAAACAATATTATATTTACCTAATATTTTGATTGCTGCCTTAAAATCTTATCAAATGCCAAAAATATTAATATTTTATTAAATTGGTCCCTAGCTGTCTCGTAGTTCGAATTCCTCTTAGTTAAAGTAAAGCTATTAACATATACCTCAGCTTAAACTTGATATATTATATATAGTCTTGTTTGGTCTACTTAACATGTGGCTATCATGCTATTCTTTTCTTTTCTTATTCTCAACTTTTGTTAATAGCTTTGGTTTATTATAGCATAGTGGATGAAAGGATGATTTCGTGGAGCACGTTATCCAACTTATCAGACCGAACACGTCACGAAACTGAAATGTAATTGTTGCGGATAGTGGTGCAGACTTTCTAGACAGTTGGTAATTAAATTATTAAACAGGGAGATTTCGAAATGCCAGCGAAAAAGAACTTTTACCGACACAATAATTAATTGATTAATAGAATTTATTCAACTAGAAAGGTTTTTGTCTAGTCAATATTAACAACTTATAATAATAATATAACTGGTATATTATTAAACCTATATATTATTATTATTAGTAAAACTATATAAGTTTAAAACTAATAATATAATAGGTTTAGGTTTTTTTTTTAGTTGTTAATGACATGGAGGTTGTCGGTTCACATATTGACTGCAAAAATTAGTTTATAGGATTACATATGACATGATATAAAGATACTGATGTAGTTTATGATAGAGTTACTTAACTTAATATTTAATATTTTTAGTTTTATAATTGTGTTTGTGATTGTTAATTTTGTAAAAAAAATTTGATAACTTTAAAGTAAGTAATTTAAAAATTGAATGAGATGCATGCGAAATGTAATCAAACTTAAGATTTATTTTTGAAGGGAAATTGACGTGAAAGAAGCCAAGAAAGAAATATGTAATATAGCCCAACAAGCAACGTCGATAAATGCAGACTCTCTATTTTTTCCCGATTACAGATACAAATTAGTTTTCAAAAAGTTCGTTTACTTAAAAGGGATGCAGATTTGAACTACAGCACACTACATACTTACCCCCCAATACTTTTTTCATAAAATTTTATCCTGTTTACAATCTTTTCTAATACCTTTACAAATTTATTATTCGGACGCGAGAGGAAAATTGGAACACGTTTCAGATTTATATCATATATGCTTACCAAGTAAACTTTTATGGCCGTGCAAAAATTTAAAATAATATAAACTTTTAACTGTTTTAAATATTATCGTACCAGCAATACTTATAGGAGAATCGTTGCGAATATCAAATTTTATTGCTCTTATAATTCAGCTGAATCTTCAATATTGGGTAGTTACATATTAGGGCCACCGCAGCGAGAGGTCGCGCTACCGCGCGATATGTAGTCTAGATTTATCTGCTCAAATATAACCTAATCTAACCCTTATATAATCTGTTTTCTTATTTCGGATTGAGGTCGCGCTACCACGCTATATGTGGTCTGGATTTATCTGCTCCATTACCTATAACCTAATCCAACCATGCATTTTATTCAAATTTGTAGCGGCGGCGGCGTTAGTACGTAAGTACCCAATATTGTATATATAGTGTCCTAAATGTGGAAAGAAATAAATATATTTTATTCAATTTCGCCTAATAAAGTCATGTTTAATTCCTTGAAAACGGATAAAGAAAACTGGTTTACTAAACGACAAAATAACTCGCTTACGAGCACCGTAAATGTGGCCCTAAATGTTGACTTCGCTGTTCTTCTAGTTTGATCGCCAATAACAAAACGTATTATATATATATATATATATATATATATATATATATATATATATATATATATATATATATATATATATATATATATATATATATATATATATATATATTTAAATCTCTTCATTTCTGCGGGTGTAATCGTTCCGCAATTGCGTCACCATCTAAAAATAATTCTGCGGATGTATTCATTTCTGATTAGGAAAACACAAGTTAATTGAACACAATACTTTACACATTTCTCACACCCTCCAATTTTGACGGTCGAAACTATAATTTTATCCTTGTCATAACAACAACAAAATCATGGCTGGACGACATGTTTTTTGTAAAAAACAATTGTTACATAATAACAATGGTTTCGCAACAATAGTTACAGAAAAACCTAATTTAAAATTATTATTGCATTACGAGAGCGATATAGTGTTATATTCCTAAGTTGAGATCTTCTTCAGGTGTGCTACGGCTTCTGCTAAGGTTTGCCCTCTCCTTTCTCTGCAGGATGATGTTTTTTTGCAGCTTCCTCGCCACAGGATTGGCATCTGCAGTCATCGTCCGGTTCGTGGAAATGTTTCTTGACGCATGTAAGATGATGGAATCCATGCAATGTCACACACGTTAGTAGGTGCCTTCCATTTTGGTTTGCTTTCTTCCAGCCCTGGGAGTTGAAAGCTGGTCCTTCGGTGTATCGTTTTACTACGAAGTCCCATCGCTTGTCCTCTATAATTCTTTTGTATTCCATCCTTGTTCGTTTATGGATCTCTCCAAAGTTGTTCATCAGGTCTTCCCCCATGGTCTTGGTTTCCGCTAAAATGAAAGTAAAAGTATTAGACGCGTTCCTCGAGAGGCCGAGGACTTTCTTAAGAAAGCGAGCTTTGATTTTGAGGAGGACCATATGGTTTGTTTTCATTCGATGACATAGCGAATTGATGCCATGCGTTATCGCAGACCATATCATAAGGTTGTAAATTTTCAGTGCAGTTTCTAAGCTTACTCTCTGTAGGTACTTTAGCCTTCCAATTAACTGTGAGATCTTTCCTCTTTTGTTGTTAATAGGTTTGGTTATGGTTAAAGTGTTCTGGAGTGTCACTCCTAAATACTCATATTCGTTGGTGAACTTTAACTGACAGCTCCCTATGTGTACGTTGTCCAGGCGTTTCAGTCGCCCTCCTTTCCTGAATTTGAGTACTTGGCTTTTTCCGAGGTTTATTGTGAATTTATTTTTTGTGCACCAGTGCTGGAGTGTGTCTAGACTCATTTGGAGCGCCGCTAAACTTTTGGAGTAGATTACTAAATCGTCCGCATACATAATAGAATTTGCTTCTGGCACTTTAATTGCGGCTGGTAGGTCTGCTACGAATATCAAGAAGAGTGTTGGACTTAGTGTGTCGCCTTGCAGGACGCCTCGTTTTTGGGATATCGTGTTGGTTAGTTCTATCCCATTGTCAATTTTGACATAATTCGTTTTTAAAAGTTCATGAATCATGTTAAATAATTTACCCTTGATCCCTTGCTCCTGAGTCTTTTCGCACAAGATTTTCCTGTCGACCAAGTCCAAGGCCTTGTTGGAAGTCTATAAATGCGGCATATAACTTCGCTTTCGGTTGCAATATGGCTGTTGTTATTTCGGTGGCTAGTTTGCACAAGGCGTCTTCACATCCTTTATTTTTTCTCATCCATCCATGAATGCTGCTATTCTGGTGTTATTTTTGTTAGAAGCTTGAGTTGGGTGGGTGCTAGAGCGATCCCTCTGTAGCAGTTTGGGTCCTTTAAGCTACCCTTACCTTTATAGAGGGTTTTCAACTTAGAAACCCTCCACGATTCTGGGATTGTTCCATTCTTCAACATTGTATTAAGTATTTTGTGCCACCAGGACGATAAGATTGGGTATAACTCTAAAATGTTTTCGTTCCAGATGTTGTCTAAGCCTTTGGCCTTCCGTTTCTTTAAGTTATTAACAGCTTCCCTAAGTTCTTCCTCGGATATTGATTCGTTATACCATTCCTGGTCCTCTTGAGTAAATGCTTCTCTCCGGGGTAGGTCGTTTAGCGTTGCAACGACAGCGCAGTTCTACAAAATGCCTTTCCCATTCGTCACTTTGAATATAGTTAACGGGGTGATTGTGCTTAGTGAACATACACCAAGCTTCTGATTCCTCTATGTTTTGGAGTATCTTATGCTCCTCGTATGCAGTTCTTTTACGTTTAATGATTTTATGAATAGGATGGTTGCGACAGTTACTACGTGGTAATCCATACTTCCATTGAATTGAAAAATTCACTTTGTTTTTTACCACACTTATATTATGTAAAAATATTATATAACTTATTATTCACAGTTATATAAATTTCTACACATATCACGACTCGAGTTTCGACGTTTGACGGTCGACACCGTACTTGAAAATGACCGTCAAACGTCGAAACTCGAGTCGTGATATGTGTAGAAATTTATATAACTGTGAATAATAAGTTATATAATATTTTTACATAATATAAGTGTGGTAAAAAACAAAGTGAATTTTTCAATTCAATGGTTTAATGATTTGTCTATAAGTTTTACGGGCGTTATCGTATCCCTCTAAATTATTGTTGCTGTATAGTTGCGTGCATTTAAAATTAGCTTTCCAGCATTTTTCGACAAACCAAACTTTATTTCGCCGCATTGCCCAGTTTCTGTTTTCCTTCGAATGATTAATTATTTGTGTTAGGATGGGTTTCTCGTTAACGTTTTCTCCTTTCAGCATTGCTAACTTGGGGTGTTCTATGAATTGTGTAATATTGATTGCTTTGCTTGGGCGTGATTGTTCTTCTCCCCTTGACGTATTTCTGATTCTAATTGTGCTGATTACCCGTTGATGATTCCTGATTGGGTTGTTTAGAACCGTGGAGCTTATTTTGTTTTAACCCTTCTTATAATTTGCGAAGGTGAGATCAATATTACTCTTTCCATTTTGGGCAATGTATGAATAAGTTTTTGTGTCAGATACCAGTTCAAATCCAAGTTGTCTCATAGTTAGTAAAAGCTGCCTTCCTCTGCTGTTATCGGTGTCCACTCTGCAGTTAAAATCTCCATTGACCAGCGCGTTGTCCTTGCAGTCTTGTATTTGCTCTGTTACGTGTTGTATGATATCTTCAATATCCGTGCACGGGTTGAAGTAAAAGTAATAATTTCGGCCTATTATGGTGTTGATTGCTGGCAGTTCGCGGAGCCGTAGTGTAGTTTGGGTTGCATATGTGGCTTCGCCAGGATGCATAACCCCGCTTGTTCTCCTCAAGCCGGTTTCTGCGCGTCAATTGAGAAGCAGAAACACCGCTGGAAATTAACATTGTAATATGCTAGCATTTCAGTGAGACATACCAGATCCGCCTCGTTGAATATATCCATGTCTGGTGTAGATTTAATTGCATTCGGTACTCCTTCATTGTTCCAGTTTATGATTGTATACATTGTTGACATTCGTACTCTGCTTTTTTGTGACGCTCTACGCCTGCGCTTCTCTACGTTGGGTTGTAGGTTACGGTTTTCCTTATTTTCACGTGTTAGGCCTTTTTGTCGAATCCTTTGGATTAGACTTTCCTTCGGAAGTGTAAGACTTCCCATCATCTTCATCAGGTCGTCGCACTTATATTTCACTATTATTCCGCTCTTATTTAGACAATTTGTCAGGTTGACGAGCGCGCATACAGCTTCCGCCGTTTGCGCCATCTCTTTATTTATGTCCTATATATTATGTATATACTTTATTTATTCCCTCTTACTTAAAATTTATGTCCTCTCTATATATCTATAATATACTTTATTTATGTCCTTTTAAAATTTGAAAGTGATCCACCGTTTAGTTTATCCGGAAAAAAAAATTAAATTATGTTTTTTCGATTATTATACACAGGCTCCTATGGCCGACAAGCTTGCGTCACGTCTTTTTTTATATTTTCGATATTAATTTCTCAACTTTAAGGAATAATAAACTATATACCATAATCTTAGATAATATTAAAACACGATAACATTAGAACAATGTTATGTTCCCGATGTAATTATTTAAATAATTAAAGTTAAATTTTTTATTTTGAATCTTGTTTATCGACAGTAATTCACATGACAGATGGCTTGACAACGTCGAGAGAACAGCTGAGAGAAAAGAAAAAGATGGACACATAGTTATATAAAGAGAAAAAATACACTCGACTCCTTTCAATTAATATTCTTTTCACCCTCTGTACTATAAACTTTCAAGACACAATAAAGCGCTGTTGCCAGATCTTTTTATTACACCTTATAAGTCAAAAATAACGAAGTCATTTAATTACTTTATTTTGTTAAATAAATAATATTTATCAATTATTAAATTTATTATGTTATTATAAATAAAAATAATGAAGAATTGGTGAAACCATCCTATACCGTCTTTCCGATACTTTGAGTGGATAGTCATCTGTGGATGCGTTTCGAGATTAATCTGTGCATCCTGTACTGATGAGAGATAAATCTCGAAACGCATCCACAGATCCCTACCCACTTAAAGTATCGGTAAGGCATGAGCTTAATAACAGTGTGCCAGAGTGCCACGAAACGTGATCTGAAAGCTATAAATTAACTTTCAAATTTCTTGGGAGATTTGTTTTGGTAGTCCTAAAAAGATTCAATAATTGTTATAGAGCTCCTGAAAGGTTAAATATATTTATATATGCAAAATAATGAATTTTAACAACTATTAGGATAATTGAAAATATAGAAAAATTCAAGCACTATTTTGATTCATTAGTTACGCTCGAACCTCCTTAAATCAAAAGTAGTATTAAATAAAAGTTTGTATTACACTCGAAGATAATAAATCACTATTATTCAATTCTACCTTATAAAGTCAGGTTTAATTCCTTGGACACGTATCAATAAAACAGTAGTTTATTCACAAGTGAAATAAAAATTTAATTTTACTGATAAAGGTATCCATGACAGCGTATGAAAATAACTCACTTACGGGCTTCGTAAATATTATTCTAAATGTCTACTCCACTGATGTTCTTTTTTTGGTCACAAAATATTATACTTTTTTTTTTTGTATAAATCTCTTGATTTCTGCCGAGAAACTCCGCAATTCTGCAATTTCCGCCATTGCAAAAATCTAATTCGTCGGATATATCCATTTATGATTAATTAAACACAAATTAAAAAAACGCAATACTCTAAGCAACATTTCGTAACTTACGAATCACCAATTTTATCGTTGTCTAAAAACACTTTTCTATTACACTCTCGGCTATGATCTTATGATATTATTTTCTCTTACTATGAGGTTTATTTCTCTTTCGGTAAATACCTTACAGTCCTTCACATGGATGATCTTATGATTCCCTCATAGACCCCAATTGATGGGCTTATTACCGTTAACGCAGTAATGAGATCTAGGCTGTAAGAACTTTTAATCAGTTTTTAATCAGACATAATCAAGATTAATCAGTTTTTAATCGGGCATTGGTGAAACCATCCTACGTTATAGAAAATCATGTAAACTTAAAACAAAAGAGAGGTACCAAGAGATTTGTCTTGGTAGTTCTATAAAGACTCAGTAATTATAAAGACGCGGAATATATTTATATATTCAGGCTGTGTTCCGTTTGTTTTAAGTTTGTAGTTTTTTATCAAGTTTGTCAGCTTTTATTCAGGTTTAATAAGATTTTAATCTGCTTTAATCAGCATTTAATCAGGTTTTGATGAGATACTCAGGTTTAAACACCCTCTTCCCCAACAGTGTTTTGATGTATAAATACTGTTGGGGGAGAGGGAGTTATACAAAGGACGCATAACTAATTTAGGTTAATTCCAGATAGAAAACAATCAATACACTCTTAATAGTACATACATTCATACAATAACCTTTACTGGCATAAATAAAATTAAAAAACATAAACCTTTCCTCTTAAAATACCAAAAATCAACAAAAAGAAAAACAAAACCAACCAAATATATATATATATATATATATATATATATATATATATATATATATATATATAAAAAGAAAACAAAATCAATACTTGCACACCATCAAAAATAAAGTGCAAGTTAAAAGAGAGAGAGAGAAAAAAACTACACTGGGCTATTCCTCCTTTTCCGTCCCCTGTTTGTTTCATCCTTTTATCCTTTCAATCGTTACCAAACCACTACCATCCTCATTCATGCACTGTTTCAATTTCGACCCTAACACACTCTCTCTTTCGGTTCACTCTCCGTTTTTGCACACCTCAAACCAATGCACCCACATGTCCTTCCCTACCCCACATACACCACAACTCTTATACTTGTCATCCATCCAATACTTTCGCCCTCTTTCTTCCCAGCCGCATCTAAACCTGGCAATTACTGACTGGGCATTCAGGCCCATTGTTGATTTTAAGTATTTAGGTAGCTCTTCAAATATTTCTATTTTCACATAGTCCTAACTATATCTGCTCTCCATTATTTTCCTTTGACATTCAACTTCCTTCAGCCTTACCACTAGCCATTCGTCAACTTGCACGCCTTCCCTCCTAAGCCTCTCCATTTCCATGATAGACATACCACTTCCTTCATACAGTTTCCTTTTATTCCTTCCCCAATTTGTCTCTCTCCTACTATTTATTCCTTCCAAACTTGCTACCCAGAACACTTCTTTTACAATTCTTTCCTCGGTCATTCCATTCACTTTACATTTATACCTTGCTACTCGTCGGCTTGCTTCAATTCTTAATTTAGATGCATTTAGCTCCTGCAGTACTATGTAGGAAGGAGTTGATCTGTCTAATTTCAGGGCCTTTTTAAAGAATTGTAGTTGCACTTTTTCCACGCCTTCTTCTTCCTTCACCCCCCATATTTCAGCTCCATACATCAATATACTCCGCCAACAAGCTTTCCATATCTTCTCCTTCGCCCGGTAATTTGTACTAAACTCTTTTCCCCGTACCTTCAAGAACCTTTCTGCCGCCACCCACGCTCTTTTTGTTACGTACTCTACATGCTCTTTATTACCACAACCACTCCCAAATACAAACCCTAAATACTTAAAATGCCCAACCTGCTCTATATCCATTCGCTTCCATTCGAACCTCTCCTTCCTGAACACCCCACCTTTCTTAAACATTTTCCATTTTGTTTTATCTACATTTACAGTCAGTTTCTTTTTATCAAAAAAATCTCTCCAATCTCTCAATCATTTCTTTCAATTCTCCTTTTGATTTGGCCAATATTACCACATCATCCGCGTACGCCAGACTCCACACTTTCTTCCTCCCCACCACCACTCCCCCTGCTTGTCCAGCAGCCAATACCTTTTCCAAATCTACCACATATATGTATATATATATATATATATATATATATATATATATATATATATATATATATATATATATATATATATATATATATATTATATATATTGAAGAGTACCGGGCTAAGCGGGCAACCTTGCTTCAGACCCATATCTACTTTGAAAGCGCTCGACTTACTCTCTCTCACTTTGACCCTACACCACGTTTCTTTATACAGCCGCTCGACACCATCTCTCAATTTTCCAGATATCCCCTTTTTTTCTAAACATTCCCACAACATTTTCCTATTTACCGTGTCATATGCAGCCTTTAAGTCTAGGAACAAAGCAAAGAGCTTTCCCTTGGGACTTGCTAATTCCTGGTCGATAATATACCTCAGGATTATTAAATGTTCAGTAGTTGCCCTTCCTTCTCTAAAACCTGCTTGCGTTTCTGGTAGCAACATTTTTCCTTCCACTTCCTCCCCCAATCGCCTTTCCAATAATTTCGCATTCATTTTACAGGATGAATCCATGAGTGTAATACCCCTATAGTTTCTCATTTCATCCCTCTCACCACTTTTGTAGACAGGTATCACTTCCTCCACCGTCCAACTCTTTGGAATTCCAACTTCTTTCCGCCATATTCTATTGAATTCGTCACTCTCTTCAAACATTGCTCATTTGCCGAGATCCAAGCCTCATTCGGTACCCTGTCTTGACCTGCCGCCTTTCTTTTCTTTTAGGATTTTGCCATATTTACCACCTCCTTCACTGAAAATTCCTCTTCTTCCACTATACTCATACCGAGTTCGTGCCTCATCGGTTCTTCTTGATCTACCCCCTACTCCTACTACTTCCATGAAGTGCTGCTTCCAATCCTCTATCTCAAATTTGTCTGTCACTCCTTGTCCTCGACCTCCGTTTTTCCTTAGGAACCGCCACAGCTCAGCTTCATTATTAATGTTTGATATCTCTTTCACCCTTTTCTTTTCCCCATCTTCTTTTTTGGTTTTCATAACTCTCTCAAGCTGCAGTTTTTGTATCTTAATTTCTTCTTTGACTCCCTTTCCTTCTCTCCATCTGTTTATCACCTCTCTCAGCTCTTTCTTTTTTTCTTTCTCTTTTCTGCTGTCTTCATCAAACCATGTGGATTTGGTTCCAGTTATCTTCATAGTTTTTGCCATTGACGCTCTCATACAATGCGTTATTTCTTTAATATCTTTGAGGTTTTTCCAATCAACTTTTGCTAGCCTCGTGGCATATATTTCTTGTGCGGGCTGATCCCATTTATATATTATGCTTTCCCCACTTCCCCTTGTTTCGTCTTTTTCTTTCAGGGACACAATTACCGGTCACAATTACCACTTAGTAGTATATTACGTAATATACATAATAGTATATTGCGTAAAAAGAATTGTAAGAAGCATATTACTTACGAGCGGAACGGTTACGAACGACCCTCGTAGCGGGGAGTGCGTAATTCCGCTAATACGTAACTGCCTTACAACTCGACTCATGTTAAATAAATTTGTTAAATACAACAAACAGTTGTATTTATATATGTAACTGTCACTGGGCATTATTTAACTTGATATAATTGAAAAGAAATTCATTCATAATGGTTACATATCGTATTATTTAATACATTTCGTTAGATTTAAACGTGAAAAAACGAAATGGATGACAGCTACGATACGAATGTTTTGATATTCTATGATTGTTTGAAAATCATGGAGTACTATATTTAACAATTTTATCAACGCCAGGTGCAGCTCTCAACCGATCAACAAATCGTAAGTCAAACGCCCTAGTGTGTTATCAATCATAACTTATCATTAATTGAGGATTGTTACATACGTGTGTGTTATGATGTATTTACATAGTCCACGAACTGTACAATAATGGGCAAGATTAACATCTTTCCATGTATCAAAACCATCTTCCCTTTTCTTTTCTTGTTTTTATAGTTTACTTGTTGTTTTAATAATTTTCCTTATGTTTTTTTTCATAAAATTTATCATTATTCAGTTTTATTTCATAAAATAAATATAATAAACATAATATATGCAGAAGTCGCGAATGGAGAGATCATGTTGAACGGATGGACGACAACAGCTGGCCGAAAATTGCAACGGATGGTCTCCCAAGATCCAGGAGACCGGCTCAAGAAAAAAATCCGGGCGAAAATGAGGAATTCATCATCCCAGCTACAACTCAAATTAGAGAACAAGGCAGATGCCTCACAAAAAGGAAGAAGAAGAAGAAGAAGATAATATATACGAACATAAAATAAATATAATTTTCATAAAATAATTATTTTTATCAATAATATTGAAACAGACATTTATGAAAGATATTGATTTATTTTCTAGATTTAAATTACTTAAATTTTGTTTTCTCTACTGAAATTAGGAATTTTACTTACATCAATATTTAAGAAGATAATATAAGGTTGTTCTTAATTGTAAATTAATTACCGTGATTTTTCATGAAATTTATACAGAAAACAAGATACTTGACTGCATTCAAAACAGCATATCTTGAAATTAATTATGCTAATTATGTTTTTAAATTCTATTTAAATTATAATCTACTTAAGATTGCAAATTCCTAAGAAAGACCTAAGCTTTGAATAAAATTTATTTAAAAAATTATTCATGTACAATGTAGGGTTTATATGAAACTTCAAAGCAAACAAATCATAAATTATTTGAATAAAACTAATTTTGTGATTTGTTTCATGTGATATTTTTTTTTTACTATAGTTTGACCAACACAGTGGCACGCACCTTCAGATTAACTACAAACATTTTTCTACTAATTGGCACGACTTTGAGTGACAACTTGTGCGGTGGCGCACCAAGAATATCTATCATCATTATCATCATTGACACGACAACCCGGGTTGAGTCTTGGCCTCTTCTAGTATTTTTCTCCACCGGTCTCGGTCTCTGGCGCCTGTTCTCCAGTTTCTCACCTTATTTGCTCGTGCATCTTGGTCTATCCCGTCATTCCATCTGACTCTTGGTCTTCCCTGCTTTCTACGTCCTTCTGATTTGCTTGTATATATTTTTTAATGGTCGTTTTTTCATCTGCCCTTATAACGTGTCCAGCCCATTGCAGTCTACTCACGTTTGTCTACCACAATATTTGTTATGTTGTTGTTGTCTCCATGTAATTCGTATAGTTCTGCGTTGTATCTTCCTCTCCATTGGTTGTCTACATTTATGGCTCCGTGTATTCTTCGCATTATTTTTCTTTCGAAGGTGGCGTCCGAACCGTATTTCAGAACTGGTATAATGAGTGTTTTGTATAGATTTATCTTGGATGTTCGGGTAAGTGTCCTGGATATAAAGTGTTGCCTGAGGGCGAAGTAATATTTATTTGCTAAGACTAGTCTTCTTCTAATTTCTTCCTTCACCTTGTTTTGCCTATTTACTAGTGAGCCTAGATATATGAATTCCTGTACCACTTCGATGTTGTATTCTCCGATGGTCAAGTTTTACCCAATTCTATTTGCTCTTACATTCGCGGTTCCTATCATGTGTTTCGTCTTGCTTTCGTTTACATGCAGACCCATTGTTCCGCCGGCTTCCTCGCTTTTTATAAATGACTCCTTGGCTGATGCGATCGATCTCCCTATTATGTCTATGTCGTCCGCATATGCCAGTATTTGGGTCGATTTGTTAAAGATTGTGCCTCTAGTTTGTACCTTGGCGTCCCTAATTACTTTCTCTAGTGCTATGTTAAATAGCAGGCACGCCAGTGCATTGCCTTGCCGCAGTCCTCTTTGTATGCTAAATTGCTCTGAAGTGTCACTTTGTATTTTGACTGCACACCGGTCGTTTGTTAATGTCATCTGAGTGAGTTCTACTAACATTTGGGGTATCTTAAATTCTTGCATAGCTTCCATTAATTTCGATCTGTTAACGTTATCGTATGCCGCCTTAAAGTCGATAAATGTGTGATTTGTGTCTATGCTCCATTTATGCGTTTTCTCTAGTATCTATCGTAGCGTAACAGCTGGTCAGTGGTTGATTTGTTGGGTCGAAAATTGCACTGATACTGTCCGACGATATCTTCAGCATAGATTAATAGTCTATTGTATAGTATGCTGGAGAGGACTTTGTATGTTGGAGGAGTGTAATTCCCCTATAGTTGCTGCATAGTAGTTGGGCCCCTTTCTTGTGCAGTGGGCATATTATGCCAAGGTTCCATTCCGCTGCCATTGTTTGGGTATTCCATACGTCATTATTATTTAATGGATCTGTTCTGGACTTATTGTTGTTCAGCTTTTTGATTGCGGCTATGGCTTCTTCGTAGGTTAGTGCGGGGGTATCCTCACATGCATTTTGTGCAGTCGGACTTGCTTGTGTTGCTACATTTCCAGCTTCTTCGTCTTCGCTTAACAGTTCTAGGAAATGTTCCGTACTGCGTTTAAGTATTTCCAGCTTTGTATTTCGGATTTTTCCTTCCTTGTCTCTGCAATTAGTGATTCTGGGCATATACCCCCTCCTTGATTTGTTTACCTTCTGGTAGAATTTCCTTGTTTCATTCTGTTTTCGTGAGGCCTCTATTTCATCAATTTTCTTGTTTTCGAACGTGCACTTTTTTGCCTTGTGTGCCCGCTGTTGCTCTCGTCTCCGTTGTTTGTATAGTTCAGCTGCGTTTCTTGTGTTATGATTTTTCCTGTCGGTTGCCTCTCGACATTCTTTGTCAAACCATCCATTTGCCTTGGTTCCCGTGTTCGTGCCTATTACCTCGCTTGCGGCTGCTTTTATTGCTGCTTCGCACTTTTTCCGTCGCTCTTCGGCCCCGATTTCTATATTTTCTGTTGGTTGCTGTAGTTTGCTGCTTATATTTACGGAAAGCTCTTGCTTGCGTGCATCTTCCTTCAATTTCTTATGTTGTACTTCAGCAAGCGCTGGATTCTGGGTTCCTTGACCGTTGATATTCTGGCTCTCAGTTTTGCTGCCACTAGATAGTGGTCTGAGTCTACATTTGCGCCTCTGTATGTTCTCACGTCTAGTATGTCCGATGCGTGACGGGCGTCAATTAGGATGTGGTCTATCTCATTGAATGTCTGTCCATCTGGTGACCGCCAGGTTCTTTAATGAATAACTTTGTGATCGAATCTTGAGCTACTTAATATCATATTTCTTGCAGCTGCAAAGTTTACCAGTCTCTCCCCATTGGGGCTCCCCAGTTTTCCGTTAAAGTCGCCCAGGACGATTTTTATGTCGTTTGCTGGGCATTGGTCACATGTTCGTTCTAACTTGTCATAGAAGTCATCCTTTTCGTCGTCTTTTTTGTTTTCCGTGGGGGCATATGCATTTATGAGGCTTATATTGAAGAATCTTCCTCGGATCCTGGGCCACCATATTCTTGTTAATTGGGGCGACCAAGAATATCCAACGAATTAAAAAACTTTATTGGATAGTTTACTACTTCTTCATGACTCTGTCAATCAATTTGTTAGTAACATAATTGCCTGGAATTTTTTCTTGAGTTGCATGGTTGATTGCATTGACGTTGTTATTTTTTGTACCAAAATATCACGTTCGCAAAACCATTTGTGATTGGTGATAATTCGGGGAAAAAAATTCTATGCAATGAATGGAAATAAAATACATTTTGTTATAACATCAACTTGTAGTTTTCCTTCATCATTGTTCAATAGCTGGATTGAGAATGTGTCTACCGACGCATCCTGCAGCCAATGTACGCGCATATTGGTTTTTAGAGTTTTCGCACATGTCTCGACACATTATGTTCTCATCAGATCAAGAAAGATGCGATGCCTCAAAGCATGCATTAGCTCGGCAGCTGGTGTTCATTTAGGAATCACTAGAAGAGTTTGTCGAAAGTCGGCAGATAATAGAGCGCTACCAAAAATATGTGCATAAGTATGAAACGATTTGCTAGTAAATTTTATTGTGTATCAAATGCTAATAATTCTAATATACCTATAACCTTAGCGCAATTCCAAGCAATAAGTTTGCAGAGTTTTATAGGAATCGAATGAACAGAACATCAGCGCATAAAATACAAACAAAAAACCATTCATTTGGTATTTGCGTATTGACGCCACCGCAGCGAGAGGTTGCACTACCACGCGATATGTGGTCTGGATTTATTCACTCTAATAAAACCTAATCTAACCCTTATCCAATATTTTTTCTAATATCAGAGCGATAGCTCGCGCTAGCGCGCGATATGTGGCCTTGATTTATCTGCTCCTTTATAATCTAATCTAACCATC
Organism: Phosphuga atrata; assembly: GCA_944588485.1. Classification (NCBI taxonomy): domain Eukaryota; kingdom Metazoa; phylum Arthropoda; class Insecta; order Coleoptera; family Silphidae; genus Phosphuga; species Phosphuga atrata. Next base: position 6,556,537 of record OX155896.1, on the reverse strand, counting down.
TATGTTGTTCAAATATGTAGCTGCTCTGGCGTTAGTACATAAGAACATTCATTTTTATATATTAAGTAGAATAAAAAACATAAAATTAATATAAATAGTAGTAAAGAGAACTAAAAAGTTACTATATCTCATCGTCCCCTTCTACTGTTTGAAACCAGTTTTCGTAATCTCGCGGAGCCCCAGCAACGATTACGCGGACCGCGTAATTAAGAACCTATGTATTTAAGAACCTATGTATAACTGACTAGCATATTATCTCAAAAGCATAAATAAGATTAGAGAAACAAATCAATAATTCAATAACATGCAATATTTTGTTCCTGTTCCCCCGAGACAATAATTTAATGCTAATTTTGTGTCGATGGTAATAAATAAAATATTACCAATATTCCATAAACAATAACAAATGAAAAAAGGAAAACTGAAATAAAAGCATGTGTTTTTTGATATAACAATTTGCTACAGCATAGTGTAAGTAATGTAGTATAGAAAATTGGTGTTTCAACATAAATAATTAAATTGAACGGACGCGCGTTTCATTTTTAGATGAATGGACGCGGAACCTGCAGCACTGTCCTCCTGGGTGCTGCACGTTATAATTTCATTTACTTAATGAAGCCAAGCCGGTAAATACATTATTATATGCAAATGGAGTGCGCTAAGCCAAATAATTCCACCGCAAAGCTCAAACAACCGGCATACATAAAACACACAACCTCCTGTAATCTTATTGCATTTGCATTACTGGCATTACATGCCAGGTCCCGTTTTGATGCGCCCCGTATATATTATCTCGACCCAAAAACTTTGTGCAGCCATAATTGGACAATATTTAGAATACAATTATTATTAGAATAAAACATCAATAACAAGCAAAAGATTATAATTATGTATAAATTTATATTATAGGTCACATATAATAAAGACTAGACAGAAAAGACTACAGAGACAAGACTAGACAGATAAGACTAGAGAGACAAGACTAGACAGACAAGACTAGATAGACAAGACGCGATAGACAAGACTAGACAGACAGGACTAGACAGACACGACTAGACAGAGAAGACTAGACATACACGATTAGGTAGACTAGTTATCTTAAATATCTGTACGTACAACAGGGAAAAGTCAAAGAAGGCTATTTATTTGCAATCCTAGACGTTTGTGTAGTTTAGCAAATATAATTTAGCAGATAAAGGAAAACAAATCTACAAAGAATTATATTTCCAGAGTTATTGGTAAAAGAATGTTTGCATGAGGTAGTTTTTATTGTTTTAGTTAAATGTTCAGCTAACTTTGTAATTCAATCTTGGTATACAATCTGTAAACAAGACCACAGTTTCAATGCAAAAATTTTAACTTTCCAATATTCGTAGTGCCGTCGTCTTCGGTATTTTTCCGTTGCCAAAGATTCATCCCTCATTGCCATCGCCGCCTCTGCTCATGGGCCTGTTAGTGGCTCCAGAGACCGATGGGAGATCGGATGGTACGTTAGCATTGGGAACATACAAATGTCTCGATGCTGCCTGATCTTGTGGTGGTGTTGCGTGTAGGCGATTTGCCGGAATTATTGTGGTAGATGTTACACCAAGAGCCTCTGTCTTGACATAGAGATTCCCAGGTGTCCTCTATTCCGGCCTTCTTTGCTACGGAGTCAATGGCATCTTTATACCCCTTCAGGTGGCTACTATTATACCGCTGATCCCTATCGATACTGTTGAACAATTCAACTACCTGGGAAGTCTAGTTACGGCAAATTGCGACCTGGATGCCGAAATTAGCCGCCATCTATGGTATGCCTCGAATGCCTTCTTTAAACTACGGGAGAGAGTCTTTGGAGAGAGGTAGAGTCGGTGATTTCGCCACCTGCAATAACTTGAACCTTGTTGTTCATATGAAGACCGGCAATTATATTCACTAGCTTTGCAGGACAGCCATATCTTACTATTTGACCACAGGGCTTGCCTGTTCACCATGTCGAATGCGTTACACAAAAGGAGTGGATACACAAAAATAGCAAACATAGGAGAGTGCTGCTGCCTCACTTTTTCATGGAGCTGTCGAAGTGTAAAGATTATATCTGTTGTCCCTCTGTGCGGGCGGAAACCAGATTGACTGTCTGGTAGGATTGACTCTAAAGCAGGCTCTAGATGGTTAGATATGACCTTCTGCATAGAGAGGGGAGATGCCATGGTAATTGGTGAAATCTGATCTGTCCCCTTTCCTCTTGTTGAATATGGGTTGACATGACAATTATAAATCCTCTTGTATATGGGTTGTTCTGGACAATTAGAGAGTGTTTGAAGTCAGCGGGAGACTTTTCAGAATCCCAGATTGGGGGATTTGGTTGACAGGATTTGTTTGGATTTGGTCTTGTAGATCCACAGTTGATGCAGTATTCAGAAGCTATTAGTAGTTTTCTCTCCAACGTTCTCTTAAATCATAGTCCTGCCTCAATAAACCCCTTCCTTTTTCTTAATGGGGCAGCTTCGATTCCAAATAGGCCCATAAACGATATGTAGAATGCACCAGCATTATTCTGATCAGACAATTCTCGGATATCTTTGATATCAGATATCAGATATACTACATATTAATAAGAGGACGCTAGCGAACATCAATTTTATCGGCAAAGACACTCCCGGGAGCTGACTGCGGATCGGATCACCAACTTTAAGTATGCAAATTCCGAATAAAACTCCAAGCATGCAAGAGATCAATCCCAAAATTCAAGCTACCAGTGATATTGGATGAAGACTGCCTTAGATCGTAGCATCGAGACCAATATACTTCCAAAACAATACGCAAGCCCAAACAAGATGTGGTAGGACACAAAACACAGAGTAATATCAATGATAGAGGCAACACAACCGAAAATCAAACCTGCCAAGAAAGGACATTGGAAGTTTGATAGCACGCTTAACATAGTTGAAATTAGAAGAAAACTCAAAACCAACGTCCTTACCAACAAGGAACAACAAGATGAGTATAAGAAACTTTCAAAACTCATTCAGGCAAACTGCAGAAAGGACAAGAATGACCACCTCAACAATATATGTAAAGAAATTCAACAACATACCAATACCACACGGCCGAAAGATGCGTTTGCGAAAATAAAATACTTCTTCTTCTTCTCCTTTTTCAGACTTAATTCTTCCAATATTAGACCCTTTTAACTTTCGATTCTTTTCAATTCCTCGGCAGACTTAACCATTTCCTTCCTGCTACTTCCCGGATATCGTCACTCCATCTTTTAGGGGGGCGGCCGATGTTTCTCCTTCCGTATCTTAGTCTCTATACCAGGATTATGTGAGACCATCTGTCATCAGTTGTTGGTAGGATATGCCCAACCCAACTCCATTTCTGTTGCGCCACTCTTTCGATCACGTCCGCAATACCGGTCTTCTTCCGCACACATTCGTTCCTTTTCTTGTGGCGTAACGTTATGCCTAGCATTTTCCGTTCCATTGATCTTTGCGCAACGGCCAGCTTTTTGATGTTCTGTTGGGTAAATGTTGTGGTTTCTGCGCCATATGTGAGAACTGGTGCAACACTTGAATCAAATATTCTCGCTTTCAACTTTCTTGGGAACGTCTTGTGGTTTAGAATAAAATCCATCTACCCAAATGCTGCCCAGCCTAGTCCTATTCTTCTTCTGGTATACGCATCTTGGTTTTCTTTGCCTATTTTTAGTTTATGTCCCAAGCAGATGTAGCTCTACTCTTTCCACCATGACACCATCGATGACTATATCAGGCCGGTGTGGAACATCAGCTGTCATGATTTTTGTCTTGCTCATATTCATGTACAGACCAGTTGATTTGGAGAAGTTGTTTAGCTGATTCAGCATTGTATCAATATCAGACTCTTTAGCGACCACTAAAACAATATTATCAGCAAAGCGCAAGTGCGTCAACCTTTTGCCATCAACATTTACTCCTTTGTCCGCCCAGTCTAAGTTTTTAAAGATATTCTCTAGACCTAGTGTAAATAATTTGGGGGACAAGGTATCTCCCTGGCGCACTTTACGTCTAATGGGTAGTTTGTCGAATAAATCTTGTAGTTTCAGCGTTATTGTGGCGACGTCGTAGATGGTTTTAATTAGACCAGAATATTTCGAATCAATGCGACAGTAATCCAAAGCCTCCAAAATAGGCAACATATTGATGGTATGGAAAGCCTTCTTATAATCAACGAATGCGAGGAAGAGTGGGATATAATATTCATTGCTTTACAATTAATGACTTCATGCATTGTAGATGTTCGTTGGTTCCATAAATAAAATACATAACCCGCAAATTCAAGCCTCACGCCTGGACGATCTGCGATCCCACCGGCAACCTAAAAACAGACATAGAACAGTGAAGAACATATTGAAACCCCAGATATTACCAATTGGAACGAAGAACCCGGCATACTGCTACAGGAAGTACAAGAGGCCATCAAGAAACTCGCAAAGAATAAGTCCCCTGGAATTGAAATAATTACTGCGTCAATTCTAAAAACACTGAACGCTGAAGGAATAAAAGTAATTTACATGATGTGTCAAGTCATATGGAGAACAGGAAGATGGCCCAACGAATGTACAACCTCAGTTATTATCGCCCTGCACAAAAAGGTGTCACATCCAAATGCGATACCTACCGTCTTATCGCTCTTATACCCTATGTAAGCAAATTGATACTCCACATTATACATTCTAGACTACAGGCTTTCACTGCTTGGCAAATTGCTCCTGATCAGTCTGGGTTTGTAAAGGGCGTGGCACAAGAGAGCAGATACTAAACCTGTGCCAAATGATAGAAAAGGCTAGGGAATATTACACGCCCATGTATATCTGCGTAGTCGACTTGATAGAGTTAAATGGCACAAACTATGGCCAACCCTCATAGAAATGGGAGAACCAGAGCATATCGTCCTCTTGATTAGGGGTTTATATGAAGAAAACACCGCTGTGGTCAGAGTCGATAAACATCTATCATCCGAATGCAAAATAAGAAAAGAAGTAAGGCAAGGCTGCATACTCTCACCTCTATTATTTAACCTATAGAGCGAAAGTATCATGCGCTACGTATTAGATGACTGTCTATCCGAGAGGTTCGAATGCGTCAGTCTGGAGTGTGGTCTTCAAATAAACAGCCAGAAGACGAAAGCGACGATTGTTGACGGCGCAAATGATAACTGGCCAAATTTCCTTAAGGTGGGAAAATATGATGTCTAGCAGTTTTTATACCTGGGTGCCATTATTAATAACAAGGGAAGCTGTGAACCCGAAATACGCCGGCGAATACAACTGGGAAGAACCGCCATGTCCCAGCTTACTCCAGTATGGAGGGATAGCAACATAACACGTTACACGCTGGATCAAGATCCAGCTGGTCCATGAGCTGGTCTTTTCTATATTTGGCTATGCAGCGAAGACATGGACACTGACCGTGCGGCTGACCATCGTCGAGTGGATGCGTTCGAAATGTGGTGTTTAGAATACCCTGGACTGCACGACGTACCAATATCTCTATTCTTAACGAGATCAAACCCAAACAACGACTCTCATGTCTGGTTTACTCCCGCATATTGAAGTTCTTCGGACAAGTAACGAGTGACAGCATGGAAAAATTGATCGTGCAGGGAAAGCCAAACGGCGGACAAAGAAAAGGTAGGTGTCCCTGCCGCTAGATAGATACCATCAGGCAGCTTCTTCACACTGACATTGAGATCGCTGTACGTGGAACAGCTGATCGATCGCGATGGCGAGTTAACATCAAGCAGGGGATCAACACACTTGAGGGGACCTGATGGAGGCCGACATTCATGACCTCTCACTACACGTCTGCCAAGACGTTAGTTTAAGAAGAAGAAGAAGCAGGAAGAAGTACCTTACCAACCGCAGCCTTAATGCACTGTTTGATGGCATCCCAATTGTTTTTCACTGAATAGTTGAGGGTGAACCTATAGCTGCGCCTGAAGTTCATTGACAAAGTTTGTTTTAGTGTTTGGAGATTTTAATTTCGTGATATCATATCGTGATTGTTTCCTTCTGTCCGTAGGTGATCTGTTTGTGTACTTGGCTTGAATTGCTAGTTTACACAAAAGCAGTCGATGGTCGCCGTCACATTTGCAATATTATAATTACCTGTTCAAGATTGTTACTGCAAGAAGAAACAATTTGCCGATTACATGCATCTGCGTAATTGAAAAGTTTCGTTAAATATTTTTTTTCGGTGAAAATTCTAATTAACGTTAATTAATAGACGCAATGAAATTCTTAATTAAAATGTAAATGTGGCCGTTAGAAAGATTTAATTTCATAATTGGTTGCGTTAATCTTGCAAATGTAAAAATCTGCATTTATATACTTCGGGAAAGTTACAATTGCTTATTAAATTCAATTAAGAGTTTTTTTTCTTTGTTTTTTTTTTCTAAGGCTATTAAAACGGTATTGAGGTTACAAAAAGAAACTTTTAGGAGGAATTTATTTCAGATTTCATTATCAAATGCAATTTAGACATTATTTCAACATACATACAAGTTTAGGCAGACAGAAGTACACATACAAGACTAGGCGGACAAGATTGGGCAAACAAGACAATAAACAAATAAATTAGATAGACAATTCTAAACAGGCAGACTATCTTAGCGGGTAAAACACGAGAGGAAAAACTAAAAAACTATCGAAAGATAAGTTTGAACGAACAAGAATTGATAAGATTATATAGGGGAATATCATCATCATCATCAATGGCCATACAACCCTATTGGGTCTCGACCTTCTCCAGCTTCTTTCGCCATTCATTCCTGTCTCTGGGCTGTATCGCCCAGTTTGGTGCACCTATCTTCCGTGCGTCTTCGCTTACACCATCCTTCCAGCGCAGCTATGGCCTTCCTCGCCCTCTTGTGCCTGGGAACCATGGGTTCTTGAACCATTCTTGAACCATGGGTTCTGCTTTAAGGATCTTTTTTTCAGGATTAGTGTCATCATATCTGTTCACATAGCCTGCCCATCGCAATCTGCCGATTTTGATGGTAGTTACTATATTCTTGTTACCAACTTGTCTATAGATGTTGTAAGTTATACCTGCGCCTCCACATACCGTCTTCTTGAATTGCACCATATATTTTTCGCAATATCTTTCTTTCAAAGATCATTAACAGAAATTCAACTCTTTTTGTCAGGGTCCATGTCTCCGATCCATACATTAAGACTGGGATGATGAGTGTTCTATATAACCCCATTTTTGTAGTTCTTGATAGATTTCAATTGCGAAGGTACTTTGAATGGCCAAAATAGCAACTATTTGCCAACATATTGCGTCCTCTGATTTCTGCACTGTTGTTATTATCTACCGTTATTGTCGCACCCAGATACTCAAACTCCCTCAGCCCTTCGAAATTATGATCATTAATTGTGATCTTCTGTCCAATGTCTCGCACTCTATAGTTTTTTGTTGTCGCCATAAATTTAGTTTTTTGTTCGTTTACGTGTAGTCCCATGTTGTTTGCTGCCCACTCCATGTGCTTTGGCCTTTCGTATGGTTCTAGTAATTATATCTACATCACCTGCATAGGCCAGGATTTGAGTAGATTTTTTGAAGATAGTGCCTCTATTATTCAGTTGGGCCTCTCCAACTACTTTTTCCATGGCTATGTTAAACAGTAGGCATGTACACCTAGCGCATCACCCTGTCTCACGCCAAGCTCCGATGTGGTTTGGTGAGCCAAACTACATCGATGGGGAAACCTTGAAACTAGATATGTCGCTCGTAAAGGACGCAATCAAAACGTGTTCGATATATCATTTTGTATTTTGGTACAGCATACTACCCTAGACATTGTCATTTTTCTGAGATTTATGAGTATTTCTGGTATCTCAAGCTCATTCATGGCTTCATAAAGCTTCGGCCGTACTATACTATCATAAGCTGCCTTGAAATCGATGAAGGTATCCATGTTGAATTCATTTGGTCTTTTCTAGAATTTGATGTAAAATGAAGAGCTGATCCGCTGTAGAGCGGCCAGGTCTAAAACCACATTGATATGTTTCAAGAACCCAAATTATACATATACATATACTTGGATACGTTCTGCGATGACGTATGATAGTATTTTATAGACGGTGTTTAGTAGTGTTATGCCCCTGTAGTTACCACACTCAAGTGGATCCCCTTTCTTGTGCATTGGGTAGATCAGTGCAACCTGCCACTTGTCCGGCATGCGTTGCTGATGCCATACTTTCAATATTATTTCAAGTAGCGCATTTTCTAGGGTGTCTCCACCGTGCTTGTACAGTTCTAAGGAAATTCCATCTTGGCCAGGTGCTTTATAGTTTTTTAGACGGTTTATCGCTTTCCGGATGACATCAATGCTAGGGTCTTCGACTTGGTCTTTGTCTCGGGCTTCAAATTGTTCTAGTGTTACGTTTTCGTCACTTCCTAGCAGTTCTGAAAAATATTCCACCCATCTTGTAAGAATGTCATCTTGTAAGAATGTCGTTTAGTATATCTCCCTGTTTATCCTTACACATGTTCACTTTTGGTTTGAACTCATTTCTCATTTTGTTGATATTTTGATAGAATTTTCGAGTTTCGTTTTGACTTCTGAGCACATCTCTTCTATGACTCTGTTCTTGGATTCTCTCTTCTTCTTTTTAAGTACCTTTTTTTCTGTATATATAAATATAATGCAGCATAAAATGCTAATTGAAGAAAATTTGAGAAAAGGACTAAATATACAGAATTAGATTAAATTTGCTTGACAATATTGTCAACTACTGTATTCGACTTATATTTTGACAATTAATACCGTATAGACTACGTCATTGTCACTGCGGTGCAAATGAGGACACGGCGGAGCACCCGATCATTGAGTGTGTGAGATGGGTGTAAGCGAGGAGCGAGGCAGAACGCAAGGTGGGAGAGGAGGTAATTAAGGTAAGCTTGGTTAGGATTATGCTCCGTAGTGAGTATGAATGGGGCGCACGCATGAATGGAATGATAGGATCTATAATGAGGAGAAAGAAGAAGGATGAAAGGGACGAGCACGAGGCGGGCCGAAAGGTAGCTAGGCGCGAGCCGTGCGTGCCAGCGCCTGGACCCCTTAGTACGAAGGGGGCGCACAAATTTTATTGTAAACCTTGTTGTGAGGGGGGACACGGCGTACAAACGGCGCGCCCGACAAAACGAATAGGGAAAATCGTTTTTTTTTTTAGTAATGAAAGGCGGAGCTACGTGATGAAGTTATGCCAACTTTGGATTCCATCACGTTTCTTCTGGTTCTGGCTGGGGGGCTTGAATAGTGTTTTTTTTATAGTGGGTCGCCCCTTCTGGGCAGTTGCACACCATCACTCGGCACGGGTCGAGTGGTGTCTGTTTTGCAGATTTTCACCTCCCAGCACTTGTAAAAGACTACGTGATTGTCAAACAGGGCGCACAAATTAAGATCCAGGATGTAAGGGTCATGAGAGGGGCTGATTGCGGAACCGATCTTTGTCTAGTAAAGGCGAAGATCCTAATACCTTATATAGCACAAAATGAAAAGGGATGTGACGAGGAAAAAACGAGAAGATGTAAAATTATTGACATGGAAAGTTTTGAACACTGCAGAACAAAGTTTCTATACAAAGACGATTAGAACAGAAATTGATGTAACAAGAAAGGAGTACAGAAACCGAATATGAACATATTACACAATGTAGACCAAGCTGCGATGGAATCTTTAGCGACGAGGATCTGAAGAGCAAACAATATTGGTGGGATAGAGAAATAGAAAAACGAATAACAGAATAGAAATAAATATATTAAACGCTTATCTAGGCAGAAGACCCTGAGATCAAAGAGAGATACAAGCAACAAAATAGGAAACAAACAAGTGAAACAAGAAGTCGTAAGCATGAAAAACAGCTCTTGCCTCAAAAAGTGCGAATACGTCGACCAAAATATAGGCGGTTCTAAGAGTGGCATAGAAGACCATCAAATCGCTAAGAATCTCATCAAGAACTGGATTTAGAATTAATAACATCTCCAAGTACGGATGGGCAGATCATTTTACAAAATTGTTAACATAAACAAGGCCATAGCATGTAGAGGAAAATGAACCAAACCACATCGATGGGGAAACCTTGAAACAAGATATGTCGCTCGTAAAGGAAGCAATCAAAACGACTACACTTAGAAGATCCACAGGACCTGGAGGATTACACTCTGAATTTGTACCCTGATTTTCCCCTGAAAAAATTGAAGCTAATCTTGCAGAATTTATTTCAGCGGTGCCTATTTTTTTGTGGGGGTAGTTTGGCTGCAAAGCCTTGACCCCACTACAATTGCCCTCCCAGAAATTCAACTTCGTGAACGAAGTCTAAGATATTCCTGAGAGGCTTGCTACTCAGCTCCAAGGTGGTCATTCTCGCGACCCCGAAGTGGGGAAGCCTTATATGTGCTATCGCTATACTTGTGCACATTATGTGTTCAGCGGTTTCTTCGTCTGATTCACATAATCTACAGGAAATTTCCTCTGCCTTTCCCATTTTGTGTAGCTGATATCTTACTGGACAAAGTCCTGTGAGTATGCTTACTAAAATTCTGATTTCCCTTCTAGAGAAGCTTAGCATCTGCTGCGGTTTTGCGGCAGAATAGTTTATGAGCATTTTAGCTTGCCTCTGTCCTGGCGTGTTCTTCTAGTAGGTTTGCTTTTGTTCTTCTTCCCATTTCTTAGCCCCCTGTCTTAAGTTGGCTTTTGTAAGCTCACAAGTTGGCTCCGGGCACAAGAAGGTAGCCTCGGTTCCGCTTATTATAAATCCTACCGCCGGAGAGGAGAAAGAGAGGAAGACCTAGAAGAAGCTAGAGGAATGCTGAGCCGAGCCGAGGAATTGCAAGCCGAGCTTGCAAAGTCTCTTGAAGGGTACTTCCCTTCAAGAGAGTTATATCCAGTATGTGTGAGGCAGCCGGTTACTTTTGATTTTGAGACAACAGTTGTCAATGATACATATCTGGATGAAATCATTGAACGCTCTCATCGTTTTGGTGCCACCAAATAGTAACGTACCCTGCTATTGCGAAGAAAGCTCTGGAGATTTTGATACCGTTTGTGACAACATATCTTTGCGAGCAATCCATTTCGAGGATGCTGGACACTAAAACGATGAAAAGGAGCAGACTTAGTTGCGAAAATGACATGCGAGTGCCACTTACCAAGGTAAAGCCTCGCATTTCCGAACTGGTTTCTAAAAGGCAACAGCGGCAGTCACACTGATTTTAAATTTTGTTCTTTGTTCTTAATGTTTTATTATTTGTTCTTAATGTGTTGTCCTTTGTTCGTAATGTTTTGCTCTATAATGTTTTTGTTTATTTTGTGGACCAATAAATATATACCTATGTTTTGAATTTGAAAAATTTATTTTTCCAATTAAAAGGGGTTCGGTGAATGCTCATATGAAACTGATGGGGTTCGGTACCTTCGGCAAGGTTAAGAACCACTGCACTGAAGCATTAATGAAGTTAGTCAAGGTAAAGTAGTGAACACTACTGTATTAGAAACAAAGTAAACAAGAAAACTAACCAAGGAACAATCTCGTGATAGGAGAATTTGAATGACAGGCGGCGAAAGCCTAGAAATCCGTATAATTCAATATGTTTACGTCCGATTTGTCGACATTGTTATATTAAAGTCGAATATTAAATTAATCAATAGTATAAGATTCACAATTTAATATAAATTATTCAGGATATAAAGTTATTGAAATTAGTAGTAAAGGCTATACTAGAAGTTACTAAATTTATCTGTTATTGTTCTTGTAACAGCTGGAAAGTTGTATTAAGGTTAGTTATTCGAGAAGTGGGTATTTATAGTTTTGTCTAGGGAATTATGAAAATAAAGGGGTCTAACAACAGTCGGAACAACCAAGAAGAACCAGAAAAAAATACCTCCTGGAAGGAAGGAGTAGATGTCGTCGATCGTTTATGCGCAAATTACAATTGTGCCCGAGCAACAAGGCGTTGGCCTATGGTTCTTTTACGTCATGCTCAATGGCAGTACTATAAACAGTCGGGTAATACGTGCGTCTAATAATTCAAACTCAAAATTTCATCGCCGTCACTTTATTGAGAATTTGGCTATGAACTAATAGAACCTCATATCAAATAACAACGGGTTCAGTTGAACTTGCCTCGATTGATAAAACAAAGCCTAGCGGAATTTTTGAAGTTTGATGAGGGACCTGGGATAACCGGTCCTTCTAGAAATGGTCGGTGTTATTAGTGTGGTTGGCAGAAAAACAAAACAAAACCACCATATACTTGCTACCTTTGCAAGAAATATTTATGACTGCAGCACGTAGTGCCAACATGTACTAGCTGCATGGCCCTTGAAAAAGACTAACTTTTGAGGGGATTTTTTGTATATTTATTTGCTGGAAGGAGTTATAAATGTAAAGATATAAACGTTATGTTTTTTATGTAGTATCTTTGTTTTTATAGGTTTATCCGGGAGCCGTAGCGCTCCCACAACACTTTAATCGATAGCTAATCGATTTTGTATAGAAAGTGTTTCAGCAATTGTTCACGAATTTGTACACAGAATGTATTTCAGGATTTTCTCTCCTTTTCTTCCTCTAGAATGCTATTATAAATAGAATGCTTAATAATTCTATAAATAGAAACACGTATCGTTGTTAACAACTATTTTTTAAATTATTTATAATCTATAATATTTTTACAATTCAATTTTCTTAAAATATTTTGATGTTTTTATTGTGCAAATATTCGCAGGTGTATTAAAAAAAACTGCTGTCACGTTTAATTTAGCTTGAATATGTTTATTTGCAAGTTCAATAGACCTTTTCAAAGTTGAATTTTTTTTTGTGCGCATGCATCAATTTCCGCCATTTTTTTCGGGCACTTTTTGACGTATAACTAGTGAAAATGATGTTTTTAATGTAATTAACGGAACAAAATATATTGATTACTAATTTATTATCATCAGTTCATCAATTAATCGATTTTAATTGTTATATACAAACTTTAGAATAATAATACAAGAATTTCAGTGCATATATACAACGCTATCAGTTAAAAAAAGAACGAAAAACGTTGTTATTATGGAGTATGGCGCAGTGATACGAGTTGTAAATCATTTTCGGAGAATTTATATTATTTTATAAGTTTCCCAAAGTCTTACTTCGAATTTCGTCGAAAACTTATTTAGTCGAGGACACAAAATTTTTTACAAAATGTGATTTGTAGGTTAAAAGATGTGGACGAGGTGATGGTTGATTCCAAGTAATTCATCATGTTAATAAAGACACATACATTTGTTTACTTCCTTTTGAAGCAGAAAGTGGTACAACGACAGAACATCCTGACCCTAGTAGTTGTGCTAAAAAGAAGCTGTGTAAGAAAACGATTAATACAAGTTGTACTAGTACAAACAAATAATTCTTGTGCTTGAACCTTCAACAGTTTCCTTTATCAAAACTTGGATCTAAGCATTGCTACGTAGTCCATTTTTGGCTCTTCAATATTATACAGAAATTAATATGTAGGTACCTAAAACTGCTAGAATTTTTGTATAAATTTCGTTTTCATGTGAAATCAACTTTTGTTATATTTTGTTAATCAGACAAAACCAAACTTGCAGATAACATGACACTGTTTTCTGATTCTCTTGAGATGGCAACAATGCAGGTAAACTATATATGAAAATTATTATCTTCACCTCTCAAGTTCTGCTTTCTTCAAGGCACTTTAACCATCGCCATAACTGAATACACTTGTGTCATTCAACTCTAGGATGCACTAATGAAGCACCATCAATGAAGCACTAATAATGAAGCGCATGCGCTTAACTAACCGTAAAAAGGTCTATTGACTAGAATGGTGTAATGCTCTTGGTAATTCCACGACATTCCATTTTAGCGAAAGTATTATTCGCCAATAATCACTCAATAGAAATTAGAAAAACAAATACGGCTAGACTTTATGGGAAAAAATATTATATATATATATATATATATATATATATATATATATATATATATATATATATAATCAGTAACCTTGTGTACCCTAAGGTGTAAGGTGTTACATTTCATATCCTAATTCCTACATTTAATCTTTACAATACATTATATACACTTTACAATACATTTCTTTCGCTATATATGAACTTTTTCCACTCCCGTTTTCCTTTTGCCATTTTTGATGCTTGAACCATTGTGAGTCCTCTGTCCTCTACTATTTTCTCTATGTTACGATTCCATGTTGTCTTTGGTCTTCCTCTACTTTTCTTTTTTTGACCTTTAGCTTCCCATATTCTCTTGACTGGTCTTTTGTCCTCCATTCGCTTGAGGTGTCCATACCATCTCAGTTGGCAGTTCTCGATTCGCTTTGCTACTGGTTGCACATTTAACTGTTCTCTGATGGTGTCATTTCTTATGCGATCTCGCCTTGTGACTCCTAACACTCTTCTTAGGTATTTCATCTCTATACTTTGGATCTTGCTCTTTAGTCTCTTCGTTAATACCCAGCTTTCGCAGCCAAATGTTAGTATAGGTACGAATACAGCTCTGTATATACTCATTTTTGCTTTTAGCGAAATTTCTTTCTTTCCCAAGAAACTATTTCTGAGGCTGTGGTACACCCTTGCTGAACTCTCTATTCTGTCATTAATTTCTATTTCATGGTGTCCCTTGCTATCTAGACGTACTCCCAAATATTTAAAGGTGTCAACCTGTTCTAATACCTTTCCATTTAGCTCAATGTTTACTTTTGTATCTGGTTTCCCACTAACCATGATTTTTGTTTTCTCTTCGTTTATCCTGGGGTTCTTCTCTGCTAATTTCTCGTTCCATATCTCCAAGTTTCTCCTCAGTTCAACTTCATTTCTCGCGAATATAACAAGGTCGTCGGCAAACGCACATTCCCTTATACGGATTGGTTCTAGGTTTCTATACCCCACACTAAATGAAGACGTTCTTTTCCTCGTTTCTTTCATTACTTCGTCCATAACTAGGTTGAATAAAGTTGGACTCAAAACGCCTCCTTGCCGTACACCCTCGTTTACCGTAAACTCGCGTGATTGCATGTTGTCTGTTCTAACAATATTTCTACTATTTTTGTACATGTCCATTATTGCTCTTATTAGTTTTAGGTTAATTTTCCTTTTGATCAGGGTTTCTTCTATAATTGATCTTGATATTCTGTCGAATGCCTTTTCCAGGTCAAGGAATGCTTGATATATTTCATCCTCTGTATTGCTTATTCGTTCCATCATCTGTTTAATCGTAAATATATGATTCTGTATACTTCTGGGAAAAAATATTAAAGTTTATAAAAACTAAGTTTACTAAAACTAGTTTCGAGTAGTGTTGTCTGATTGTTTTTTAACTTTATCGGTTATTTGGTATTTGGGCTTAGATTCTGGCTTTTATATTATAGTACTGTCTGGTATTGTTTGAACATGTTTGCCTTTGTTTGATACTGTCTGGTCGTATCTGCTACTACCGGGAATTGTTTGGTCTTGTCTTGTCATGCCTGGTATTTTTCAATCTTGTCTAGTCTTATCTCGCCTTGTGTAATCTTTTTTAGTCTTGTCTTGCCTACTTATCCACTTTTGTCAGACCCCTTCCCGATTTATCTGCTATGCTCTTATCTAGTCTTATTTGTTTTAGTTTGGCCTAGTTTTCTCTGATCTGATCTTGAAAAATCTTGCCAAGCCTTATGAGGTGACGTCCAGTATTCTCCAGTCTTATCCACTTTTGTCAAGTATTTTCCAGTTTTTACGGACTTATCCAGCCTTGTCCAGCTCTGTCCAGGCTTATAAAGACTTCTAAAGCCTAGTCCCGTCATGTCTGTCAATTTTTGTTGAAACTTGCCCAAGTTTGTCCAATATTGTCTAATATAAATCAGTTTTAAATGTGTTCCTATTTTGTTCCGTCTTGCACAGCCTTGTACAGTTTTATACTTCCTATCAAATATTATACAGTCTTGTTTAGTTTCGTCCAATCTTTAAAGTCTTATATAATCTTTTTCAGTTTTTCTTTTTGGTAGATTTTATTTTTTGTGGTAATATTGATTAGCATTATCATATTGGGTTATTATGCAGTTAATGTCCAAAATAATTATATTAGAATGTGTGATTCACTAGTGACAATAGGACAATGAGAATTTAACAGAAAATTTAAACAGTTTGTTTTCTCATTGACCTATTGTAACCAGTGAATCACACTGAATATTATTGTATAATTTTATATAAAGATTTTTATATAGGAATAAATATATATATTTTACATTTCCATCCAGACGAGTTTATTCTTTCTTATTTGCTACTTATAATATATTGTCCCTCCAAAGTAATGACCTGAGGAAATATCAACGTTATTTTATAAACAGCATATCCAGATGGCATCTCCTCTCTTTTTTTCCAATATAAATATACAAACACAGTTTCGTATAACGATATATTATATATTTTATTCATTACATATTTTTTGTTGCCTATTTATGTAAAGAAGATTTTGATTTCCAGGACACTCCTAAAGAAAACATCGTAACTCCAACATGAAAAATGTTGACTACGATAATCTCGTAATTCCACCAGTCTCTGCACTGTGACAGTGTGCATGACTTGATTTTTCCGTATCTGGTAATGAAACCCTTGTCGAAGATCAGTCTAACAGTTAGTCAGCAGCACAAAATGTTGCCTGGTCTTGTTTAGTTTTGTCTGGTCCTGTCTGCGTTTGTCTGGGTCTGTCTGGGCATGTCTACTTTTGTCTAGGCTTGTCTGGTCTTCTCTGGGATTGTATGGTTTATCTGGTCTTGTCTGGTATTGTCTAGGATTGTCTGGTCTTGTCTGGGCATGTCTGGTCTTATCTGTTGGTGTCTGGTTTCGTCTGGTCTTTTCTGGTCTGGTCTGGGCTTTTGTAGTCTTGTCTTTTCTAGTCTTGCCTTATCTAGTCTTCTCTAGTTTCAAGCTCATCTTTCTGCAATTACAGGTATTAGTTTGCGTTTTTTAAATGGAGGTAAAAGGTGACTGGCTACGGGATCAAAAGATAAAGAAAGTAAATTTTGGGATTTAGATGACCTCAGCGATCCTATTTGGGTCGTTGAACGATTTTATACCAGACAACTAATTTGGTTGCAAAATTAGCTTTGCACCATTGAAGCATTCTACGATTATGGAAGTGAAGTTGTCCATCCAATATCAGCTGTTTATATAAAAGATTTTTGGTAAGGACACAGCGTCACCTTGTTGCATCGAGTTCTCAAGTAGGTGCTATAAGTATCAACGAATGCGGTAATCTTATTATGCAAGGCAACTATGTCGAAGAAGTGAGCGGATGCAACAATAAGCATTATTTCCCATTCCAATCAGATTTGGTTTGCAAAAAATATTTTTTTGGGTAACTGAATGTAATACCCAACGAGGATAGTAAAATAAAGAGAAGCATAATTTCTACAAGGAGCGATCATTCCAAGGTGCAACATCTTTAAGACGGTCTTTGCTGACTTGTCCCTGAAAAATTATGCAACAGTTATGAAATATGGTGCCACTGCGACTTCAAATTCGCCTTCAAATGTAATATAATTGATATCAAGTTAATATTTATTAGAATCTGTCAGCTACCTAGCAATAAATCCCAACAGGTACAGCTTTCTATACAGGGCAATTGGAAATCAATCTGGATTGCTAAGGGTATTTCGCTCGCTCTAGTCTTGTCTAGTCTTTTCTAGTCTTGTCCAGTCTTGTCAAGTTTTGTACAGTCTTGTCCAATCTTGCCCAGTCGTGTCCAGTCTTGTCCAGCCATCTCCAGTCTAGTCTAGTCTTCTCCAGTCGTGTCCAGTCTTGTCCAGTTTAGTCCAGTCTTGTCCAGTCTTGTCCAGTCTTGTACAGTCTTGTCCTGTCTTCTCCAGTCTTGTCCAGTCTTGTCCAGTTTTGACCAGTTTTGACCAGTCTTGTCCAGTCTTGTCCAGTCTTGTCCAGTCTTGTCCAGGCTTGTCCAGTCTTGTCCAGTCTTGTCCAGTCTTGTCCAGTTTTGTCCAGTTTTATCCAGTTTTATCCAATCTTGTCCAGTCTTGTCCAGTCTTGTCCAACCTTGTCCAGTCTTATCCAATCTTGTGCATTCTTGTCCAGTCTTGTCCAGTCTTCTCCAGTCTTGTCCAGTCTAGTCCAGTCTTGTCTAGGCTCCTCCAGTCTTGTCCAGTTTTGTCCAGTCTTTTCCAATTTTGTCCAGTATTATCCAGTTATGTCTAGTCTTGTTCAGACTTCTCCAGTTTTATCTAGGCCCTTCCAGTCTTGTCCAGTCTTATGTAGTCTTGTCCAGTCTTGTCCAGTCTTGTCCAGTGTTGTCCAGTCTTGTCCAGTCTTGTCCAGTCTTGTCCAGTCTTGTACAGTCTTGTCCTGTCTTCTCCAGTCTTGTCCAGTCTTGTCCAGTTTTGACCAGTTTTGACCAGTCTTGTCCAGTCTTGTCCAGTCTTGTCCAGGCTTGTCCAGTCTTGTCCAGTTTTGTCCAGTCTTGTAAAGTCTTGTGCAGTCTTATCCAGTCTGGTACAGTTTTGTCCTGTTGGATTATTGAACTTTATTCTTTTGTAAACAACATTATTTATCAACAGTTTTGCTTCTGTCCTAATCTCTTGGATTATTAAAGATCTAGAATCATGATTATATAAAAAAACATTGTAAACGCGTACCAAACTGATTTTTGACAATTTTGCTTCTATCTGGTGATAAGTTTGTTAATAATTAATAAGTTTATAAAGCGCTAATACTAAGATTGTGTTTAAATTAAAATAAAAATCCATTGGTCTAAACATAATTTACTTTGAAAATATACTTTTCTTGGTAATTATTAAAGTCTGGTTGTGTCTAATCTTGTCCAGTCTTGTCCAGTCTTGGCTAGTCTGTCTCGTCTTGTTTGTTTAGTTCCCTCCTTCTAGTTTTGTCTGTCTAGTCTTGCCCGTCTAATTTTCACTATTTTCTATTTTTTTTTTATTAATTGTTTTTAATTTTCTAGAAATACAATATTTTATTATAATTAAAAAATGTAAGGTTTTTTTGTTCATACAGTAATTAAACCAGTAATTAATTTTGTTCATAGAGTAATTAAACCTTAAATTGAACAGAAATTTGCAAATATATTGGCAAGTACCTTGATTAAAGCACCGCAGAGAAATCTTGGAATGTCCTTGAGCACTTGAATTAAATCACTGAAATTGTCCATCACTATCCAAATCGAAAGTTTTCATAATCGGCAATGAAAAATCAAGTGGAATTTGCGAAATAAAACAACTCGGTTTATTAATATTTATTCGACAAAATATCTGATTAGCTTGTAATTGTTTTTTTAACTAATCTTTGTTTCGTGCTTTGATATAGCAGGCATGATTTTACTTTTGCAAATTCAAATCAAGAAAATTTATTTTAAAGACTGTTAGTAATTAAAATCGTATTTTCCAGCGAAAATGTATTAATTAACAGAGTTGTGCAAAATTGACTTACTTTTTATACACATGAAACTGCAAAATTTATAAATTGATTCGGATTATAAATCGACGCGAAACAATTACAATCCGTCATATTGTTTGCTTATGTTAAAATTAACAAATCAAAAACATCTCCGGCCGAAAGTCAGCGCCACCCGAAATCCCTATTGAACTCATTAGGCGGGTACTGATTTTTGACCTAGATTGTATACAGAAATCGCCATAACATCTTCTGAACTAATTAGCCAATAGGAACGCGACAAGTGAAAATGTCCGAATAAATAAATTGGCTGATGCACCTCGGGTCGAAAGTCAATACCAACCGAAGTCCCTATTGAACTCAATAGACTATATAAGGAAACAGCCACTAATACGACAAATCATCTGGTTTAATTGGGCAATCGTGTTAAATAAGATTCTGCAATTTTAAATGTGCCGCCCAAAAAAAACAAATTGTTTTGGTTGGTAATATAGATCCCTAGACTAAGTTGAAAAATCATTGTTTGTTTAGAACATTGTGTGTGCGGTTTATTATTGTTAATAAAACATTTTATATATGAAAATTATCCTTTTTTATGAACGAATGTGTTAGTTCAACAAAACAAGTTCAATTCTAACAAATAGGGACGCGACAAGTGGCAAATCTTCAGCAAGCGCGAATATTAGAACAAACAGTTACGTTTATGAAGACAGAATAACTATGGCATTAAGAAAATAAATTTATAGACATTTATATTTATAAATAAATGTTTCTTTCTAAAAATCGTATTATGAATACGTGTAAAAGAAATGCAACGATTTGTGTAAGTAAATGTTGTTGGAGCGTTCGTTTATGTAGTTTTTGTGAGTCTGCACGGCAAAAAAACATTGTTTGGTTCTCGGAATCCGAACGTCGGGATTGATAAAACATCGCCTGGAATTAAATGCATTCAATTTTTTTGTGGACGGAGAGAAAATTAAGGCAGTAGAGTATGGGCTGTAGTGTGGTGAAGTTTGTGTAGTGTGGTGATTCTTTGTGTAGTGTTGTGATTCTTCTAGATTGTGGTAAGATCTTCAAAACTAATTATCTATAAATAGTAATCAATCATTTGATAACATGCAAGTAAACGCAAATAACAAATTTACACGAGTGAGTTTTATTATTACATAAAACCTGCAATTCCGTATTTATTATGTTTCTTGTTTCAATTTTAATAAACTGAAATTGATTGAATTGAAATGGAATCATCCACATAAATGTTTCAAAGAAAGTCTGAAGATTCTTCTTGATCCTGGTAAAATTGTTACTTAGAATTATGATAACTTGGAATTACTTTTAAATAACTTACTTATAATTATAATAATAACAATCGTTACTGTACAAAGTACAACTAGCTAATGACCAGAGGTATTTCTGCAAACTTATAATTATAATTACTTTTCTTTATATATTCTTTAATAACTGAAAAGTAAATGTAAATACTCAACTTAAACAAGATGTCACAGTAAATTCAAATAAAATGCTATTCCATATTTTTTCTCCTTAACCCTTTCGCGGCGAATTACTTTTTGAACTGACGTGATTGTGTGCTCAATATTCTGAACATTACATTATAGCCTGGGCGGAATATTTTTATAACTTTGTATTATATGGAATTTGCCCCGGCGGAGTTTCTCACCGTACTTTGGGGATTCTTTTGGTACCAAATAAAAATAATTGTGACACAATTTGAGCTCTTTATCTCAAGCCGTTATCGAGATATTCAAATTCAAAAAAATTTAAACCCATGTTTTAGGTTTTATTTTTTTCCCATAGTAAAATTTAAATCTATTAAGCGATTTTTTTCCCAATACTTACGAGTTCAAGGCATGATTTTTTTTTTGTTATGCTTCCCAGTTTGAAAGCCGAGTTTTAAGAAGAGATATCAAAGTAAAATAATTTTTTTGATCGTATTTTTGAAAAGTATCATCCGCCAAATTTTGTCAGAAAATGTCTTCTGTACTCCTTTATTCTCGATTTTTTTCAATTTTTTTGAGGTGGCGGAACAATGTGAAAAAAATTAAAAACGATCTTACATTCCAATGAACATATTGTATTATTTTTACAAGAAGAAGAAAAAGGTACGTTTACAAAAGGCTATCGACCAAAAGGTTCTTTCCGCCCAGGAGTTTACATTTACATTTTGATATAAAAAATAATTTTATACAAAAAAAACTGCTGAATTTACAGATTATAAAAGGTATTACTAAAAAATACATAAAAAGTGGTTTTTGAAAAAATACGTCAGTTAATTTTTGTCACTGTCTTCATTTACTATAACGTTAACATTTTTTTCTATAAACAGACGTTTTAATATTTCGGCTGGTCTTATTATTTTAGCCAAATATCGAGCATGGGAAAGATGTGCAATCTGAGAGCAATAAGTACGCCTTTCATTAGCACAATCACAACAATATCGTATAACACCAGAAATTTCGTTCTTTTTCCAGAGATTTCATTATAGTTTTTGGGAGTAGTTTATGATCTAAAAGCTTCAACCTTCGCTTGATATTACCCTGAACTGCTTCAACTACCCAACGCAATTTCGTGACAAAACGAGATTGACTTGAATCGACTGTAGTAAGCTGATTTCGTTTCCCTTTAAGAGCCGGCATTAACACTTCGAATTCTAGCAGTTCTAAATATTCTGTTTTATCAAGATCTACTACACTAATATCATCTTTTTTCGTAACTTAATGAGACCATTAGGATTGCTCAGGACGATTTTCATAATATCAGTATTCGTATTAACTCTGTAAGGCCCAAGCATATCTATAACCACACCACTTGTAGTGCATATTGTAAATTGAT
This sequence comes from Phosphuga atrata, assembly GCA_944588485.1. Lineage (NCBI taxonomy): Eukaryota > Metazoa > Arthropoda > Insecta > Coleoptera > Silphidae > Phosphuga > Phosphuga atrata. Next base: position 6,534,238 of record OX155896.1, on the reverse strand, counting down.
TGCACAGACCACTTTTTTTACCAGAATGTGATTTTCTCTGGTATTCATGTGTACTTTTTTTATGGAGAATATATGACCGGTGTGAAACTGGCAATAACTTTCAGCAATAAAAATTTTGCGTAAAATGTTTATTTCAAAAGGCTATAACTTTCTTATTGATAGGGATTTTTCCAAATTTTCTTCACAGAACTGTTGCACAGTAAGTCACCTCATAAAATATTCCAACAAAATTTAATTTTCTTTTTACACATAGGCATAATAATCATATTAAAGATCAAGAAATATTCCAATTTACTCACTTCTTAAACGCAGAACGTCAAAGTGTATTATTTTCCAAAATTTTCAAACATAATTTCAACCATCTATTAGGCCACAATATTACCTTCATTTCTCAAGCAGGAATTTTTCCAAAATTCCTAATAATAAGCGCACAGCGATTATTTAAAAAAGTGCATTCCATGCAGTTGCCATTTAATAGAAAAATCCAAAGAAGTAGTAATTTTCAACTTTTCTCAATTTTTCTTTCAAATATCACTAGAAAATGAATGTACCTAACAACGAAATAAAACATTTACGAAATATAAAAAAACAAATAACGACCAAACTTAAAATGCAATAATAACAATAAATAAATAAATTATAACAATCCAATACAAAAACTCACTATATCGAAGAAAATACCACCGTTTATTAACATTGATTTATATAATAAACTACCCAAAAATATAAAAGATATAATTAGCGTAAAGAATTTTAAGAAACAACTTCATCGCCTTCTCATCGATATCGAGCCATACTCCTTGCAAGAATATTACATACGAGTAAAATCTCACCAGGGTTAAAAGGTAACCTGACAAAGCTCACTTAGCTTACAAAATGTTCACCGTTATATATTTTTTTATATAATTAAGGTTTCTATTGTAAGCTTATACAGTGGAATAAATTATTTGATTAAATTTTACTATGAAAAAAAAAATAAAATCTAAAAACTAGTTTTTTTTTTTAATATCTCGATAACGGCTTGAGATAAAGAGCTAAAATTTTGACTGAATTATTTTTATATGGTAGCAAAACGATCCACAAAATAGAAATAGAAAACACCGCGGGGGCAAATTTCATATATACTGGGTGTCCCATTTTAATCGGCCAGTAGCGATAATTCTGAAACATTGCATTGAATCAAAAAGTGTTCCAAATGAAAAGTTAATGGTTCTGAGGGGGACATCTGATGCCGTAGACTTTGCCCCCACAGCCCCCCAAGGGGGGCGGGAACAGGGGGCAACTTTAAAATCTTAAATGGAAACCCCTATTTTTTATTGCAGATTCTGATAGAGGGTTAAAAAGTATGTAAGTTTTATCCGAAACATTTTTTTTATTTGTCGAGAGATGGCGCTGAAAATGTAAAAATTAGGTTTTTTGTCAATTAAATTGCGAAAATCGTCACGTAATTAACTGTTATTATTACTTAAGACTTACTCACAACCTTACAAGGTTGTTTTTTTCTCCGCCTGCTCAAATACTACAGCCGCCCCCCCCCCCCCTACAAAGACGTAAAGTACTCAAAAATAGCGATTGACTACTTATATTTCAAATTAAATAATGGTAAAATAATTCAAAAAAGAATGTCATTTTTTTTTTCAAACAGTGTTTGACCGGGCCCCCCACATAGCTCTATATTCTCGCGCGTGGTTGGAGGATCGCGGAAGACGACGTCTTTCAGGTAACCCCAAAGGAAGAAATCAGGCGATGTCAAGTCCGGAGATCGGGGTGGCCAAACAATAGGTCCTCCGCGACCAATCCATTGCGCTGGAAACAGCTCATCCAAATGTTGTCGAACCGCACGAGCATAGTGTGGTGGGGCACCGTCCTGCTGGAACCACATCGTCCTCCGGGTACGCAAATCGACTTCTTCTAGCAGCACAGGAAGATCGTTCTGGAGAAATTCCAGGTACCTCGCGCCATTTAACGTCCTGTCGAAGAAGAATGGTCCGATTATCTGCGAGCCGAGAAGTCCACACCACACGTTGACACTCCATCGCTGCTGTGCGTTCACTTGTCGAACCCAGTGGGGGTTTTCAGCACTCCAATAATGGGCATTGTGGATGTTGACGAATCCGGTATTCTGGAAAGTGCACTCGTCGGAGAACAGGACTCGGTGGAAGAATAAACGGTCGCGGTCGATCTACTGCACAGCCCAGTTGCAGAAACCCACACGATTGGCGAAATCATTTCCATGAAGTTCTTGAACGCGCATGATGTGATACGGATGGAACTTTGCCGCGCGGAGTAACCGTTGAGCCGTCGATTTCGGTATGCCGATTTCTGCCTGGATTTCTCGGAGACTGATATGGGGATTGAGGTGTACAGCTCCAAGTATGGCGATGGTGCGGGGGTCGTCATCCACAAGATTCGCTCGAGGTCGGTGTCGTTGTAGGTGACCTTGGCGCAAACGTTGTTCCAGCCCTCGCATTGTACTGCGAGACGGACACCGACGATCCGGGAATCTTTAACGATACAGTTCTACTGCATTGGTGTAATTGTTCAGCGACTCTCCAATGACTTTTAGGATGTCCACAATTTCGGTCGGTGAGTAGTCCATGATTACTCAACGACTTGGCTTTGCGTACTGAACTCATTTTTAAAAACTAAATTTAAAAAAGGAACGAAAATAAAAAAAATCCAAGAAATCTTAATCTCGTGTTTTTTGTGAATTTGGTATCGCGTTAACGTGCACTCGTTACCGGAAAATTGTGTAAATTGTCAAGAGTCAAAGATTCATCCCAGTTACCAACCAATTAAAAAGAGTGTATTTTTGTGGATTTTCCGAGGGCGCCTATTTGATTTTACCGAGTGTAAGTTTAATTGCGTAACGCTAATGCCGGCGGTTTTAATTGAGTTATGTGGGGGGCCCGGTCAAACACTGTTTGAAAAAAAATGACATTCTTTTTTGAATTATTTTACCATTATTTAATTTGAAAAATAAGTACTCAATCGCTATTTTTGAGTACTTTACGTCTTTGTGGGGGGGGGGCGGGGGTAGTATTTGAGCAGGCTGAGAAAAAAACAACCTTGTAAGGTTGTGAGTAAGTCTTAAGTAATAATAACAGTTAATTACGTGACGATTTTCGCAATTTAATTGACAAAAAACCTAATTTTTACATTTGCAGCGCCATCTCTCGACCAATAAAAAAAATGTTTCGGATAAAACTTACATACTTTTGAACCCTCTATCAGAATCTGCAATAAAAAATAGGGGTTTCCATTTAAGATTTTAAAGTTGCCCCCTGTTCCCGCCCCCCTTGGGGGGCTGGGGGGCAAAGTCTACGGCATCAGATGTCCCCCTCAGAACCATTAACTTTTCATTTGGAACACTTTTTGATTCAATGCAATGTTTCAGAATTATCGCTACTGGCCGATTAAAATGGGACACCCAGTATATATTCTGGTAAACCCTTTTCAAAAACCAAATTTTCTATTTGAAGCAAATTTTTTTTGTTGATTTGAGTGGATAAACTTTGTGAAATTCTTTTGTTATGTGTCAAAATTGGACGAAAACGTCAAAATAATTTGCAAATATTGCCAAATTTTACTCAACTTAACCTACCTACTCAACTTAAACAAGATGTCACTGTAAATTGAAAGGAAATGCTATTCCATATTTCTCCTTAATTATGTTTCTTGTTTACACACTGATAACATAATCAGAAAACATATTTTAAAAGTATGATTGCGAAGAGAATTTCGGATTAACATGTTTTCAATAAACGGACAGAACAAACAAGATTCTACAATCGGACAAAGGAAGACCAGACAAGAACAGACAATACCAGACAAGACCAGGTAAGACCAAACAAGTGTAGACAAGACAAGACAAAACCAGGTAAGACCAGACGAGTGTAGACAAGACCATAAAAACCAGACAAGATCAGACAAGACCATACAAGACCAGGAAAAACCAGACAAGTGTATACAAAACCAGATAAGACCAGACAATACCAGACAAGACCAGATTAAAGCAGGCAAGACCAGGCAAGTATAGAGAAAATCAGACAATACCATACAAGATCAGACAAGAGCAGACAAGACCAGACCAGACTACACAGTACCAGACAAGCTAACAAAAGAATTAAGTTTATTTAATAGAAGTAAATGATGAAATTGTATAATATAAGAATGATAATAATGATAATCCTCTTAAGAACTAGGCTAAATATGATCTTTTCTATTATCGTATTCTACAATTTTATTTGAAAAAACTTATTAGGTCAATAAGGTTATTTTTTTAATTCTTAATATGGTACTTACGTATTAACACCACCACCGCTACATTTTTAAATGCCGCCAATCTACACCTAAATTTTTTATGATAAATCATAAAATAAAACATTTTATTTAAAATGAATATATTTTTAAAACTCAAAATACTTTATTTTTTAACCCCGGTTAAAACATTAAAAGATTGAAAGATTAAATCAAGACAACATACGCGCGGCAGCGCGAACTCTTGTTACAATGTATTGCGGTGATGGCGTTAATACATAAGTACCCAAAAACTTCATTAGCCAACTTGTACAGGAGTTGCACAACAACTTAAGAGATGACAACTTCTTATATAGTTTTGTGTGGTTTAGAATGGTTTTGTCTCGTCTGGTATTATCTGGTTTTCTTTAGTCTTGTATGGTTTTGTCTGGTTTTATTTGGTTTTCTTTTGTCTTGCGTGGTCTTGTCTGGTCTTGCCTGGTATTGTCTGGTCTTGTCTGGTCTTGTCTGGTCTTGTCTGGTCTTGTCTGGGCTTGTCTGGTCTTTTCTCGTCTTGCCTGGTCTTGTCGGTCTCTGTCTGCTCTTTTCTCATCTTATCTCGTCTTGTTTCGTTTGTTTCATCTTGTCTGGTCTTGTCTGATCTTGCCTGGTCTTCTATGGTCTTGTTTGATCTTATCAGATCATGTCTGGTCTTGTATGCTCTTGTCTGGTCTGGTCTTATGTGGTTCTGTCGGGTTTTATCTGGTTTTCTTTATTCTTGTGTGGTGTTGTCTCGTTTTATCTGGTTTTCTTTGTAATTGCGTGGTTTTGTCTGATCTTGTCTGGTCTTGTTTGGACTTGTCGGTCTTGTCTGGTCTTGTCTGGTCTTGTCTGGTCTTGTCTGGTCTTGTCTGGTCTTGTCTGGTCTTGTCTGGACTTGTATAGTCTTGTCTAATCTAGTCTCGTCTTGCCTGGTCTTGTCTAGTTTTGTCTCGTCTTGTTTTGTCTTGTCTGGTTTAGTCTGATCTTGAATGGTCTTGTTTGGTCTTATCGGATCATGTTTTGGCTTGTCCTGTCTAAAGTTGTATTGTATTGTCTGACCTATTCTGATCTTGTAAGCATCAAAAATAGAAATTCTACAATTGTGTAATCTTTCCATGGATTAAACCAATACCTAAATTGAAAAATATTCTTATAAATGCGCTTGAAATATTCAATAGAAGAGAGACAGAGAGACAAGCAAGAATCACGAACTAAGATTTTCATAGGTTGTTTCAATTCTGCTTAATCTAATATATTTGAAAATTGCATTGCATTTTTCAACTATACAACGATTAGATGTTTGGTACAAAATGCCGACATATCACATATTGCCGGTCACACTCTCTTCCCTCGTCACTCTGGTATATACGATTTTCTTTATAATTGGACTGATCAGAGTAAAGGCACGCTGTCGAATATCCGCCTATTCTGAACCTCCTTCATATTGATGGCAAACTGGTAATTTACTGGATTAGATTACTTTTAAAGTCTTATACTAGTTCAGGCATATTCATAGCATTATGGTCATAATATTTAAGAACATTATTTGGATGTACAATCCAATCAATCAGTTATTTGCATAATATGCAACTACAGGGTGAACTAAAGTCAATGTTCCAGCTCTATTATAAGAAATGCGAAAAATGGGAGAAAAAATCTGAAAAGGGGTTCTTAAAGGAGATTGATTAAGGTCCATTTTTAGTCGAATTTATATATTTTTCTATACTTGGATATTGCCGTCATCAAATTTTATTTTTTCAGAAACATATCTATATTTTGGCAATTTATAAAAGAGATAATTTTTCTGAACCAATTTAATTCAGAAAAAAATTTGCTTATAACTTTTTACTTATAAAAATTATAAGGTATATTGTAAAAAAAATGTAAATTATAAAAAAATTGTAATCGTCACGATTTAAACAATTAGCCTTTCGAAACAAATAGCAATGTCTGTTTTAATATAAATCAGGTTTTATCTCACGCTATATTCCTTAAACCAGTTAAACAGCTGATAGTTAAGAAGTCAGTTAATAAGTTTTTGTGTCATGATTTTATTAAATTATTTTACTTTGAAAAACATTCAGACACAACGAAAAAGTCGACCTGGTATTACTTTACGGGGGATCTCAAAAGAATCAGAGAAGAGCAGTTCAGTTATGTACCCATAGATATCCCGAAATTGGAACGCAATTTATGTGCAAGTAACTAGGCATTTTCTTTTTACGATTTTTCGATTTTTACAATGGGGTTATAAAATATTTTACTGAATTTATGGTTTTTAACTACAAATTAATCTTTTTTAATTTCAAATTAATCCTTTTTAAATTCAAATTATACTTTTTTAAATTCGAATAAACTTTTTTTTACTCAAATGAAACTTTTTTAGGTACTTACGTATTAACGCAATCACCGCTACATTTGTAAATGCCGCTAATCTATATCTAAAATTTTTATGATAAATCATAAAATAAAACATTTTCACCGGTTAGATTAGGTTTTCCGCCGCGATGTGGACAAATAAATCAAGACAACAAACGCGCGGCAGCGCGAACTCTCGATCCAATATAAAGCGGTGGTGCCATTAATACGTAAGTACTCCATTTTAAATTCAAATTAACCATAGCTTATCCATTATTTTTAGAATCGTTTTTTCTACACAAGTTAATATAAAATTGGTTATTATAAGTAAGTAATTTTAATTATATTTATTTGAAGTCCTAATTAAAAATGAATATTAAAAATGCAGATGAATTTTTCTGTTTGTCGTGAAATAAACCGTAGAGGTAATTATTCTAAAACAAGTTTAGACAAAAAGGAGATTTTTATAAAATGTTACGAAGAAGGTAAAACAATTGCAGAATCAACAGAAATAGCAGGTATTAATAAAAACAACGCTAAATCTATAATTAGACGTTATAAGAAGGACGGATATGAGATGGTTAAACGATATCGTGGTTGGAAAAGGAATAGTAAATTATCGGATAAATAAAATATTGAATCTGAAATATTAAATTGAGTGGAGCTAATTATTCAAGAAAATACATCAAACTTTAAAAAATTGAAGTTGAAGATGTTTGAAAATAAAAACGTCAACTTGACCAACATTAAAACTTTCGACATATGTATACCCCTTCTATAATTTCCATTAAGCAATGTACACACGCTATAGAAAACTAGCGCATAGTCGTGCTATAGTTTGAATATAGATGTGTAACCGCTTCGTATAGTCCAAAACTATTCGTATAGTTGAACTTTACGAAGCGGTTATACAGCTGTAGTCAAATTATAGCAGGACTATACGCTAGTTTTCTATATCGTGTGTACGTAGCTTTCTATTGAGTACCCCTCGAGCCACCCAAAATGCGATTTTTTTTAAATGTTCAAGGTCAAACGTGTTTAATTTGTAAATTAAGATTACAGTGATTCAAAAGCTTTGTGGTCGTCAACAATCAAACTATATTGTTTCCCTTTTTTTAGTACATAACGACAAAATAATAATAAACAATAAACGAAAAATGAAGTTCATTCATAATAAAATATTAATAAAAAGTTTTATATAATAAAATAAATAGCATATTAACAGAGTGAGGCTAAAATGTGCAAGCAAGTACTATACAATAGTTAACGTCTACGCGCCAGTATACCAGGACAACAAAAGAGACAAAGACGGAGTCGAACTTCATTGGCACACACTTGAGAAAACGATGAGAAAATACCTTAAAGGAGATGTAAAAATTGTGCTAGGTGACTTCAACGCACAATTAGAGAGAAAGAAGATTCAGAGGACCAATAGGGCAATACCCAGGACATAGATTCACTAACAAGAGTTGCCAAAGACTAGTCGAGTTATTTTGTCACGACACGACATGAGTACGAACACAAGACATTTAGTAACAAACTTGTGAGTGGTCAACGCCCCGTATAAACTGCTGGTCAATTATCGCGAAAAAGCTTGGAGCTCCGTGTGGCCCGGGTAAAAGAGAAATCGTGTTTTTCGGTTATGTATTGCCTTTTCGCATTAGCCATTCCACCATGGGTGTTTCTTTGTTTCGGTTAGAGGAATTTTCTCTTTAGCTTTCCTGGTAATCTTTTCTTTAAATTCTTCCCAGGTCGCGGCGCTCTCCTCTTCCCATTTTTTTTTTTCCCAGATGTTTTTAGTTTGGTTATATCGAACGTCGGTATTCGTTGGTGTCAGTTTGATTTTGATTCTTGTGAGGTAGTGGTTGGAGTCGATGTTTGCCCCTTTTCTGACTTGAACGTTCATGATTTCACTCAAGTTTTTTTTGTGTGATCGCTACATGATCAATCTGGTACTCTCCTAAAGATGTTACATGTGATCGCCATGTCTTGATTTTCTTGATGTCTTCCTTGAAGTGTGTTGACATTATCCTCGTGTTGTGTTGACAACATAACTCGACTAGTCTCTCGCCATTCTTGTAAGCAAATCTGTGTCCTGGGTATTGCCCTATTGATCCTCCAGAATCTTCTTTCTCTGCCTAATGGTGCGTTGATGTCACCTAGCACAATTTTTGCATTTCCTTTTTTTTCATTGTTTTCTCAAGTGTGTCCCAATACAGCTCGACTCCTTCTGTGTTGTCCTTTATTTTCCTGGTTGTCCTGGTTTACTGGTGCGTGGACGATAACTATTGTATAATTCTTGTTTGTACATTTTACCCTCAACGTCATCAGTCTGTTGTTTATTGGTTTGACTTCTGTTACTGAGTCGAGTATATTCTTGTCGACAGAGAAGGCCATTTCACAGGAGCGGTGTTCCTTTACCTACTTCCATTTCAGTTTTGCTCTTGAATAGTCTGTAAGTGCCGAAGTCTATTATAATATAATTAATTTTAAAATTAATAAAATATGTAATACATCGGTATTGTAATATAATTAATTTAAAAATTAATAAATGGAATATTAATCATAAATACAATAATACAACGATAATCGGTTCATTCCTTTCGTCAAAAAGTTTCAAGATAATTTTCATAAAATATTCACAAAATAAAATCAATTCGATCGGTAGTAAATTAATATTTCAAGGTATAAGAAAATGGTTTATAAATGTGTTTAGAATCACCAAAAAAATGGCTCGATTATTCAAATTACCGATAAAATATACTGTTGTATTATAAAGATAGAAAAACATAAGGGCTTAAGTTTTTGTTAAATATACATTTCTATTTGTAGCATTTCATTTGTAGCATTCTGTTTATTCTGTTTATTGATCTATTTAATGTTTAGTATTAAGCTATTTAGCATTTTATTAAATGTTATTAATGATTTAATAAAATACGAGTGTATAAATGAACACAAGATATTTAGTAACAAACTTGTGAGTGGTCAACGCCCCGTATAAACTGCTAGTCAATTATCGCGAAAGAGCTTGGAGCTCGGTGATGCCCGGCTAAAAGAGAAATCGTGTAAAGTGTGCAGACCGTAGCACTACCCCTCAAATATCGTCCACATGCTGACAATTTCAAACATTCAGGTCTCGTCGCCGATAATTAGAAAATGCTACCTGTAATCAAGCCACTTTACCAAACTTTTAGCACTGCCATTTCCAAAACGACGCGCACGTGCCATCCCGATAATAACGAGCCCAAATAATGAGCATTTTAAAACCCTTAACACATGTTGCCACATACATTGCCACAAAAAAAAAATCAATAACGTTTTACGCGAAAGGGAAGTTCGCAATAGACTTGATATTATGCAAGAGGTTTATCGTGGAAACTATAAAAATATTTATTAAGGAATTAAGTATTAAGCTTCTGTCCAACCATTATATTTGATGTTTAAATTACCAAACAAAACATATTCCTATATTATTGAGATTTATTTCGTCTTGCTTATAATATGTAGTTAATCTAGTAAAATGTAGCCTATCCAGTCTCTTCAGAATTGTAACAAAAATTATATATATATATATATATATATATATATATATATATATATATATATATATATATATATATATATATATATATATAGTGTGATAGTAGTGAAGTTATTTAATACTGAGCTGGAAGTCTTATTTGTTCAGGCATATGAAGGCATGGTATCTCTCGTGACAAACCCCTCGGCAGTATTTGCAGATGCATCCGAGGCCTCCTAAGTGAAGTTTTGACACACTCTGCTTCTGTTGGATTGATTGGCGGCAACCCAATTGTTGGAATTGAAGGTGCTCCACGTCGGTGTAATTTCCTTCTACAAATTCCCAGTTCTTACTTTCCCTTATCCCCGAGTACTTCTCTAATTCTCTTGCGTTGAAACTGCAGCTCACTTTCAGGTCTTCTGTGAGGGTGTCCCATCTGATTATCTGGTGGCATAGCGTGCTTGATGCATTCTTATGGACCCCCAGCGTCTTGATGAAACACGCCTTGATTCTATACAACTCTATTAATTCTGCAACTTTCAGGTGCGTTGCCACTTCCTTAATGGCATATGGCGCAATGGGCTCTATCTTTTGGTTTAAAAGTTTCAATGTCTTTTCTTGTGATAACCTCCAGATGTTTTTGTAACAGCTTATTGCCCTTTTGCCAAGCATGCGCCTGTTTTGACATTAATCAAGAGGCTTAATTTGGTCTGCAGGGCGACCCCTAGATAGGTATTGCTATTTGTCATGGAGATTTCCTCGTCGGCGAATTTGAAGACATCGTCACCTGCTAATCTGCCACCCCTCCTAAATTTCATTATCATTGTCTTGTCTCGATTGACTATTAGTTTGCGTTGTTCACAGTACCCAGCCAGGTTGTTTAGGGCAGCTATCAGATCTGATTTATATTTGCTGTAGCATACTAGGTCGACAGCATACATGATTAAGTTTAAGTTTCTCTGGGAGGTCAACAACAAATAGAATGAATAAGGTGGGACCTAGACTATCCCCCTGCGGCACCCCCTTTGTCTGTTCTATTTGCGTAGATCTAACTAAACCGTCGATCACCTAAATGTTATTATGTATATTATATTAGAAATTATTTTTAGGATTCTTCTTCCTACGGCTCTTTCAATTAGTTTTTCTATCAGCAAGGATCTGTTCGCACTGTCGAAAGCTTTGTCAAAATCCACAAAACACTCGTATATTTCACCTTTTTGTTTCTTTGGCTCTATTGCGATGTCATTGATGAGTTTGGCGATTGAAATTGTGGTGGATTTCCCTTCCTGGAAGCCAAATTGTTTTTTTGGGATAGCGTCTCGTATTTTGGGAACCATTCTGTTATTTGTTACTTTAGACAGGATTCTGTAGCCGTGGAGGCTGAAGGGCAATGCCCCTGCAGCTGTTTGGATCAGATTGAGAGCCCTTCCCTTTATACATTACTTTTATGGGACTGCTTCTCCAGGTGTTCGGGATTTTATCCCCCAAGAACAGGCGCCTGTGAACAGTAATTCATCTTCAGTTTGAAGTATCGGCCAGCTCTGTTTTATTTGTTAGTTGGATATGGTTTCCGGCCCGCTGGCTTACTGTTCCTACACTCTGCTATCACTCTCAGGATCTCTTCTTCCGCAAATAGGTCCCATTTGTTGTGTGGTTGTTGTTGATGTTCCGGGTGTTACTTTCGGTATACAGGAATTTGTACTTTCTACAGGACTGAGTTTGTAGGTATTGGAGCGGAATTTGCAAGACAGTTTTCCCTTTCGATTTCTTGAAAAGGCCAAATTGTAGCTGTTTAGATCGAAATTTTTGGATCATCTCGTTTTCTTCGTGAGTTCTACGCTTTTCGTTGATTAAGGGTTTATACTTCCTCTTCTGGTCATGGAAGGCGGGATCTGACTTTCTTAGTAGTGATACACATTTTTCTTTTTGCAGTTTACAGTCATCGTCGAACCAGGGCTTGTGATGACGTGTTTTCTTCACCATCGTTGATTCTAATATTGCTTCTGAGATATTCTCGTTTAGTCGATTTATGTCATCGGAGAATTTATCTAGACCTTTAGTGCCCCTGGTATTTAATTTTCATTGGATTCTCCACGTCTAGTAGTCTCAGTAGTGGTCTTGCTTCCTCTTCCCTACATATAAAGATTTTTGAGCCGCACTTTACGATTTGGTTTTTTCTTATAATGGTACGCCCGACCGTGACCGTAGCTGTCTCTTTGCGTATTTTGCTACTAAAACTGAATTCTATAGTGCTATTGCCTGAATTTTATACGCACGTATAATCCAGTTTGTTCTTATTTAAAAGTCCAAAGTTCTCACTCTCCATGAAGGTGATTAGGTCCAGGCCTTTTTTACTATTATTTTACACTGCTTTTCCCTCGCCAGAGTTTTCGTTTTATTTGATATTTCTTTATGTTTCTCGATGTTGCATCACTAATACTGTTTAATTTTCGGATGTTCGAGGCTATTAATTTCACTTTATTGTAGGATTTACTTTCGCCGGCAGCCACCTCTAGCGCGCACGCGTACCTCCTCGGGGTATTGACGGCTTTCAGATTTAATTGAATAATCTATGTGCATATATCTGCTTTTGCTATATGTATGCTATATATGTATGTATATGCTATGTATATATATATATATATATATATATATATATATATATATATGTATATATATATATATATATATATATATATATATATATATATATATATATATATATATATATATATATATATGCTATATATCTATGTGCATAATCAGTCTTAAATCTACTACTGACTGTTCTTCTAATTTTTTCTGTCTTGTCTGTTGAGTATTTTAGTGTCTAGTTTTATCCTATAGCTTTATCTGTCTAGTCTTGACTTATTTTGCCCATTTAATTTTGCAGTCTAGTCCGTCTAGTCTTGTCTCTATGGTCTTGTCAGTCCGGTCTTGTTTGTCTAGTTTTGCTTTTCTAGTCTTGTCTGACTAGCGCTGTCTGTGTCTTGTAAACATTTTCCTTTGAAAATGAGGGTCTCGTCTTATTAATATGCAAATATGGATATTTTGTTATTATATTTAATAACAAGATATCCACATTTGCACCTTAATAAATAAATAATAAGTTAAGCAGAAAATAACAGTAAATAATATATAATAATATTAAGTGAAAGACCCAACACATATGAGACTAGCCAGGGAGCACTAGACAGATTTGATTTTTTTTAATTTTTTCTCAAGTGGCTCTACTGAAACGGAAGGACAGGAGGGACCGCGAACGATGGCATTACTGCCTCTGCCCACCCTTCGAGTCTTCCCGCAACGGGCACCAGATGAGCTTTATTCAATAGTGCAACATGATTTACATGAAAAAATACAAGATGCTATGCAATAGCATTTACAATAACAACTAAATAAAACAAAACAAGAAAAACTTTAACGCCCTTGTTCCCACCCAGGCAACTCCATTAGCCCGCATGACTGATGTTCCGAATCGGCTTAAGGCCGACCACACCTCCCGCCCCACCTCGCCAGCGAGGCCACCCGCCACGGCTTCAACCGTGACTTCCCCATCCAGGACCGACGCCAGAGCCCCTCGCTTCCTCTCCCAACGCGGACTCGCCACGAAAGTGTGCTCCGCGTCGTCGCGCACGCCCTCTCCACAGGATGCGCACCTGTCGTCTGGGGCTTTCCCAATTCTGTGGAGATACGCTTCAAAGGAACCTTGTCCGGTAACAAACAGGGTGAGGAAGTATGATCCCATCTTGTCCAGCAGTCGCCCTATCCACCGAACTAAATCAGGGATGAGGCGATGAGTCCACACGCCGTTTTCGCCGCGTGACCACCTCTCCTGCCAGCAGGCAAGTAGTTGCTCCCGAGCAACTCTCCTTGCCTCCCCGCGGTTCCCAACAGTTCTTTCAAACGTTCAAACGCTCCCTGTTACGGGCGTTGCCCCTCACCGCCGCTGCCCACACCGGTGCCGCGTATAGAGGCGTCTGCTAGTGGCTATACCGGCCATTAGCCTCCTCTTACCCTCGTATCGGTATCTTCTCTCCTAAGATTCTCTCGCCAGAATGCCTCTATCTGACCTTTTGGTGGAGAGCAGGGCCGCCTGTGTTTTACAATTTGCGTACGCCACAATTTCCACCCCTGTGGGCAGTAACCGTCTCATTGTCCGCAGAAGACCGTCATAGGCGACATTCCACAAGAATGGTCCTAAAACCGATCCTTGCGGAACCGTAGCAGATAACCCCCGCTCGCGTCAGTCGTCCCCCTTGCGGCACCTGATGGTTCTGTCGCTCAGGTAATCGGCAGTGAGCCTCAGCTACGTCTCCGGTAGTTTGCAGCCTGCTAGGGCCTCGAGATTGAATCACCATTGTACCGTGTTGAAGACCCTGGCGACGTCAAAGCTGACGACCCCACAATGCCTCCTGGTACGGTACGGTCCGCTGTTGGCCCCCTCCGCGACACGAAGGAGAGCCCGAATGGCATCCTCCGTCTCAACCCCCTTACGAAAGCCGAACTACTCTGGAGCGCGTCCGCCCCCTTGCTCTATAACGGCTTGTAACCGTCATAGAAGCAACCTGCCCAGTACTTTTGCCACGCCGTCAGGCACACAGATCGGTCTATACGCATCAGGCGTCGAGAGATCCTTACCCAGCTTTGGAATAAGGACCAAATTGCCTTTTCCAGCACCTGGGAAACACTCCCTCATCCAGACATTTGTTGCAGACGTCGGCAAGTCCTTCGAGGTCCCCCCCTGCTGCCAGGCGGAACAGCTCGTTAGGCAGCCCGTCTGGGACGGGTGCCTTTTTCGCGGGTAGTGAGGCTACCGCTCTGCCGACTTCCTCCACGGTGAAGGAGGCCACCACAACGTACCGCCCAACGACAGCACGTACCACCCCCCTCGCCCTGACGGGGAAAAGGTGGTCAACCACGGCTTCGGTCCCACTCATCACGCACGCATCCGGACCCTTCCCTCGGTGCCCGAACCGACCGATGACGATGCGGTACGGCAAGCCCCACGGATCGCGGTGGACTAGGAGGCAGAGTTCCTGCCACCGCTGTGACTTGCACCGCGCAATCGCTCGTCGAAAATCACCACGATCCTGTTTCGCCCGCTCCTCTGCAGCCTCCCACGGCCCTCCTCTACGCCGCGCCATCTGAAGTTGATGCTTGACGCCACCGCCACGCGTCTCGCTTGCGCCACTTCTGGCGTCCACCAATAAACGGGCTTCCGCCTCCCTGAGGACAGACGTCTTTGAGGGACGCCAGCCCTCACGCGTCAACCACTCTGTTAACGAACGCCTCTGTAAGATCCTCCTTGACCAGCCCGAGCGGTTTATTTCCTCGAGCCATCTTCCTAGTAATAGCTTCCGGGTCAGCTCTCCCAACTATCCAACGAGCACGGTGCTCGCGCGGCTGCCCCTCGATGGCGTTACTGTACAGGTAAAAGGATACGCATTGGTGTTCGCTCAGCGACTCCCAATCGCCCCTCACCTGCCAATCGCTTACTCTTCCTATCAGTCCCTGTGATGCGAACGTCGAGTTCACGACTGACGTTCGCGGATCTCTCCTGACGGTCGGAACCTTTCCCCGGTTGCAAATGCCGAGGTCCAGTCCCGATGCCCAATCAAGGACCATTCTCCCTCTCGCGTCCGTGACGTCGCCGCCCCACTGGATTCCCCAAGCTTTGAAATCGCCCACAATAAAGAGCGCCTTCCCCCTATGTACCTGGATGGAGCACGCCACACCGTCGAGGCAGTCCGCAAAAACCTCATCCGCGTTGTTGCGGGAGAAGTAGCAGCTGTAAGCTACCTCTCCGCAAACTCCACCCAGACTACCTCTCGACACGGCGAGCCCCAAGACTGGACGCGCGGCGCACCTGGATACAGCCAGATGGCCGCGTCCAGGTGCGCATCGGCGAACCAACCAGGTCGCCGCCTCGCGTAATTCAGCTCGCTAGCCAGAACCACGCGAACCCAATTTTCCGCCGCATACTCCTTGAGGGAGTCGTGCACTCCACCCGATCTGTTCAGGTTTAGTTGAACGAACCCCGCCATTTATTGTTCTTTGCAGCCCCAAATCGCGGGCAGTTACCCGCATCCGCCCTGTGCCCTTGTTATCGCTGAAGGAACAGTAGGGTTTGGCCCTGCATTTTCGCGCCAGATGCCCCGGCTTTGCACGCCGATGGCAACATTTACTACGGTCCACGCCTTCATAGCGGGCCGCCTTGTGGCCGAATTCCCAGCAGCGGTGGCACCGATCTTGGCGAGTGCGCTCGCCGATGCGCGCAGCTGAGAGCCCCACCCGGACCAGTTCGACCTTCAGCAAAGCAGCCGCCGTTCGCTTACTAGCGTTACTGTTGTCATCATGGTAGCGTCGCGGTACTCACGAGAACACCGATTTCGATATGCCCGATGCCGCCCGCGTCCGCGCCACCAGACAGATATGACTACAGAGACAAAACTAGGCAGACAAAACTAGACAAGCCAGACAGGGTACAGGTATGATTCAATAATCAAAATAAAATTTGTTTGCGAACTAAATAAATTTTAACTTAATTATATTTAAACGAGTTGTTAAATATTTGTAGTTCTTTGCATAGCGCTAATTTATTTATCTACAGAAATATCCTACTTAATTAATTAAAGTTAGGAAGAAGGTTGCTAATTAGTAATTTCTTTATGAAATAGTTAATTTTTAAATGCCGTGCAAATATTTTCAGTTAATTAATTTCAGCGCGCTCTAATTTCGCACATTGTCTTACGTTTATTTATAATTTTACTTAAAGTTTTTCCTCGTGTAAGGGAATGAAAGAAAATTAGTTACTTCACGGCGATTTTATGCTAAATTAGGACGCAATATTCAATTTTGCATATTTTTCGCTTCGTTTTAACTTAATTTAATTTTTTGTTCATATAAGGAACTCACTTATTATACAGTACATGCAATGTTCTATAAATACTGGTGCA
This sequence comes from Phosphuga atrata, assembly GCA_944588485.1. Classification (NCBI taxonomy): domain Eukaryota; kingdom Metazoa; phylum Arthropoda; class Insecta; order Coleoptera; family Silphidae; genus Phosphuga; species Phosphuga atrata. The sequence goes on along the minus strand of OX155896.1, from coordinate 6,517,120 downwards.
ATAAAGTTGTTGGGATTTGAATAAGGAAGGAGAAATTTTAGAAAAAAAATAAATTTTAGATCCTTGAAATTATAATGAAAAAGCTTCTTAAAAGGCATGATGTTTAATAAATGAATGGCATGTGTGCAAACCATTAAACAAATATTATCAGTACCGTTTTCACACGAAATGATTAAACATTAAAAAGTAGACGCGGCTTGAATTAACTCATTGTAAAAATATTTTCGTTTGCCACCCAAACATATGAAGCGTGTTGTATTTTATCCTCCGAAATAATAAAAATTATAACAAAAATGCATCAATTCTGTTCAAAATTAGCCTTGGAGTAATAATTTATTTGACTAAACTGTCTATATGTTCATAACATTTTGTACAAACACTCGATGTTTCACAAATATTAGTGGACGTGATGGGAATTATTTCATAATGGCGAAACGGGAAAATATCTAGTCGGTTTAACTAAATTACATCGAAATGAAATCATTTTAGGGGAATTATTAGTATACGTTTATGTTCTCTCTCCAATTCTCGCACTCTCAATTCCTTGGTCGTCGTTAAAAACTTTATACACAATCACGAATAAATTAAGTGAAAGAACATAATAAAGTAGATAGACAATTGTCTAATTTGATCGCAGTTGAGACGATAGTAGATTTGACGGCAAAATTTACACACAAACTCATAAATTAAATTATTTAAATATAAATTCAGATGGCCACTTATTATGTAAGTTTCTTAGTTTATTTACTTTTAAATGCAACTGTAATTTTACTTGGGTCGCGTATTTATTTGTCGATGCTCCTGCTTGGCCTTTTCTGAATTTGTCAGATGTTGCATGGGCTTGCCTGGCGCTGTCTATATAAGATAGTTAATAGACAAATACATTTATCTTATTTTGTCTCATGTTTAACTTTTTCTGGCATATAGGGTATCATCTGAATTGTGGTCCTCTTTAACAAGTGGTTTAGAATGTTTATAATTTCCTAGATTATCGTGTTTGTTATTGTCTAGGCCAGTAGTTCCCAGTAGTTAGAAGTAATTGACCAGTAGGTAGTAGAAGTATGGGTCGCGGAACACTGGTAGGTCGCGAGAATATTCGATGGACCTTGAAAAATAGAACATCAAATCAACCAACCGGACCAAGCTTTAAGCTTCATACATTGGCGAAGATTTAGTCTTACCATTGTTTTAAAATGCTGCTAGAGGGATGTTTGGAGGAAAAGAAGAAAAGGAAATCGAACGCATACCACATACCACTGAACGCATACCCCTGTCCAATAATACTGTTGCACGAAGAATTGACTAGATGGCTGAATAGGCAGAGGGTGAATTAACCCGAAGGGTAGTTGGTAATAAATATTATGCAATGCAATTGATTGAAACTGTGTCGGGATATGTACTGACGGCGCGCGGGCTATATGTTTGAAAATAGCAGTGTGGTCAAAAATATAGCAGTGTGGTTCTTGAACAAAGTCCTTTTGCTTTGTGGACACACTGTAGCCTTTACAGGGAAGCAATGGTTTCAAAAACATTACCAGAGGATTTCAAAACAATACTAACTACAGCTGTGAGAAAGCTGCGTGAAGATGGCCCCCCGAAATTGAAAAAATATAAAAAATAGTATGGGATGCGTTTGAGCAAGATATGACCATGATTGACCACCAAATAGTTTTGTTTGCCCACATTCCGTTCAAAAGATATTTTTAAAAAAATGATAGGGGGCCTAGCCCCCCAAAATGCATTTTTTCTGCATTTGAGAATGGCATCTTAAGACATATCGTTTGACCATGTTTGCCCACAATTTTTTTCGTTAAAATTTTTTTTAGGAACCCCAAAATCGATTTTTTAATATTAATTTTATTATTATTTTTTTATTTTTATTCTTTTTTTTCGTTTGGTGTTGAAGAACTTCGTTTGACCGTGTTGGCCTATCATTTTTTTTAATACAAAATATTTTTAACAGCCCCAAAATCGATTATATATTAATTTTTTTTAGTGTTAGTGATATCTATGAATAACATGAGCGATTCCCCAAAAGAAATGGATTGCCGAACTTTTCCGACGATAATCGAATATACTCGAAGTTGCATACCTATTCCCTTGCGATTTTCTATCAAACAGATAATAAGCGATTTTTGATAATCCGTAGGATGATATTTCACACATGCAAAAATAGCTTATAGATTTTACATCGTAATTTCCACATAAGGAGGCGGGCCTGGAAGGAACCATCTTGCTCAGCCGGCGCGAGTGGTATAGTGGTGACGCTCGTGGCCTCACGTTTGAGCGCTAACTAACAAGTATAGAGGTCTCGAGTTCTATCCCCAGTGCCGGCCGCATTTGTACCAGAATACAAATGTGAAAAATAGTAATTTGCGCAATTTACAATAACAACAGGTTTCTGGGCCTATAAGTGAAGGCCCAAGGTGTGTTCGAAGGGTCGGCAAACCCGGCATCCACATCGAACCACAATTTAAAAAAAAAATCATCTTGCTCTACTTCGCTAAAATATATAATCAGTTCAGTTCAAGTGTTTATACCGTTTATATACGGTATATGTTTTTGAAAATGCCTGCAAAACGCTACAAACGAAGAAATAATTGACACATTCTTATAAATAGTAATGACCGAGTATGAGAAACAGCTAGTGTGATTCTTGGAGGTAGACCAACTTTAAAGACTTTACGAATTGTTACGCAAGATTGAATCGGAATCAATTACTGAACAAAGTCAAGAAAAATCTTGGAATAGAAGAGATACCCAAAATATCATTCAATGACCCATTAGACTCGACCACGAATGAAGACGAAAACAGTGATACTAATTTTTCGTGATTCAGACAGAAAGAAGAGAAGCTTTCTTCAATAAAATTTATAATCGATATCGAAGACGATGATTGGAAAAAATATCACATGTAACGAAATCGTACAAGGAATAAGTATTGCTACAAGAAAGCGAAACTGTCATATGCATACCAATACCAAAACAGCAAAAATATGCAGTTCAAAGGATAGCGTATGGTTAAGGATAAATGCCAAGTGTAACGAATGTAACTCAATATTTGAAGGCCATTGCCTAAACAAACCTCAACCAGGAACTGGAATCAGCATCGCAATCACCGATACTAGAGATATTCCACATTCAAAAAGTAGACAACTTAATGGATCGCCACGTTACGATATTGGAAGAGCATTGGTGAACAAAGAAGTATCTCTATAGCGCAAAAAACCCTACTCCTGCCACATTCCCAATCGTAGTGTTTCGAGAAAGCTCCGCGAAGAAGCCATACATCACGACCTTGGCATAATAAAAGGTCTTCGCATTATAACTTCTTTGTACCACATGAATTATGAGGGTGAATTTAGTGGATGTGTAAAAGAAATTGGAATCGACTAGTTTTACTGCATATGTGCCCATTATTATGAAAGTGGTATAAGTCAAAATTAAAAAAGAAAATAGTTTATCAGTTATTTCGCACAGCATTATTTTAAACAAAATTTATTCAATGTAATTTTTACGATATCGTCAATAATGAACTATTAGGTAGTGGTTGTAATTTCAAAAATATATGGAATTCATTTAGTGTTAATAATGTGGTGTGAAATAACTGATGAACTCCTTTTTTTTTTAATTTTGATTTAGACAACTGTCATAATTATGGGCAATATTCACCTTTTAAATTAAAAATTAAGCAAAATTAAGTGTGAAACAAGTTTCAATTGATGAAACTGATGACGTCATCAAATCCATTAGAAAACCTAACGGAGAAACAAAATGTTCTTTCTTGTATCAAATGGTTATGGGAAGTGAAGAAGAAATCAACTCCATTTTTCAAATGATTTCAGCCAAGCATGACACAATCACGATCGAATATTGGTTGAAAACATTTTTGAAATTAGCAGATCACGTGCCAAACGAAGTTTCATTTAATTTTTCGCAGGCCTTACTCAACGCCATCACAATGAGTTTTAACAAATGTCGTTTGGACGTGTATATATCAGTATATTTCCAGAGAACGTCCAACATCGGCTTCAATATTTCGTTTCAACTCGCGGTTCTTTAGTTGCTCTAAGCAAATTCGATGGTCAGGATGAAATGGGAGTTGACATTGTCAGTCAACAAAGTGCAATATCTCTTTTCGACAGTATTAAAACGTTCTCCTGCAGAAGTTGCCTTCTGAAGTTGAGAGGGATGTACGTCGTTTCATAGAAAGCATTCGGATTTGCGCTGAAAAAGAGGCGAAACATTGTTCCAATTTTGATCGACCAAACGTTTATTATCTTCAGGAAATTATTGAACTTCTATTGAAGTTGGCCCGATTCTTTCCCCTCTGCACGAATGTAATGAAGTAGAAATTCGGGTCACAATACGATGTAGGGAGCTTAGCGAATATTGAAGCGTACTACAAGAATTTGAAAAACATTGACATGGCTGACTTTGCCGGTCAAATTCGCGCGGATAAATTTATCGTCAAACATAAACGTTCCATCGAAGCGACAAGTAAAATGGAGTGAGCTGCTTGCAAAAGAAAACGAAAGGTATAAATTCAATGATAAAATTATTCCAAAATCCAAAAATTACGTAAAATTTCTACAAGAAAACGAATTCTTATTTCAAGAAGAGAATTGGAAAGGGAAAAATACAAAACTCAATGATTGTGGAAAAATTATTAACCAGCGGGGACACAAATATAGAAAATATTTCGGCTCTTTCATCCCCTAGTCATAACAGTTCGATTCGACAAAGTTCTTTGCAACAAATCAAGATCCCAAAAACCTATTGGACTCGCCAGAAGATTCACATTTTTAGTCTGTGGATTTTACACAGACAACACCGAAAATCAATAGCATTCGACAAATCGGAAGAAGACGCAGAAAAATTCAAGAGGAAAATTGGACACAACAAAAAATCAATAGGAACATTTTTGACACCGTGTCCAAAAGTACGACTCATTCATGATCGACCAATGAAGAGTGACATATAAGATGATTTTAATTGTCGGAATTGTGGGACCAGTTTGGATAAAGAATGATACAATTGAAATGCACTTGCCCGTTTGATAGCATTGTTCAAGTTGCAAGATAGTTTGCACAGATTATGAAATGTTTCAAGAATATTTGCAAAATTTGGAGGAAATTTAACTATATCTTTCATAAAAACATACGCAGCGAATGGACCAACTTCCAGACTTTACAACGCAAGAGAAGCAATTCTTGCAAGCATATTCAAGGAGTACAATGAAAGGAGTACAAACAAAACACGGACCTGCATCAACTGTCGCAATTCATCCGTCGCGGAAATGAATCCAGGTAAAAACTACATTGTCGACGTTGAATGGGCATTGACGAGCAGTTACCATAAAAAAAATAAGCAACGGACAAGATTTTCCTCGTTTATATTCCAGAAAAAAATGTTTTTCGCGGAAAGTACACTAAAAAACACTATAAAAAAAGATTTTGGGGCCCTCAAAAATATTTTGAAATAAAAAAAATGATGGCCAAACATAGTCATACGAAGTTTTTCAACACCAAATAAAAAAATACAATAAAAATTAAAAAAAATAATAAAAAATATGTTTAAAAAAAAAACGATTCTGGGCTTAAAAAAAAAAAAATAATTAAAAGAAATAGTCGGTAAACATGGTCAAACGAAGTTTTTTAAGATGGCATTATCTAATATAGAAAAAATGCATTTTAGGGGGTTAGGCCCCCAAACATTTTTTTATAATATGTTTTGAACGGAATGTGGGCAAACAAAACTATTTGGTGGTCAATCAAGGTCAAATCTTGGTCAAACTTATCCCATTTTGTTTTTTTTTTTGAGAATTGTAAATTACATTAAATCAAAACCGTGACCCTTAGAGACACGTTAAATTCAAAAGCTGTGTGAAGAGATCGGTAGTCTACATACATCGCTTTTTCTGCATACAGATGTACGTTGGCTATCCAGGGGTAAAGTACTGATACGATTAGTCGAATCATGCAATGGAGTTGCAATTTACTTGGAAGGAAAAACTGAATATGTTGAATCTACTAGACGAAGAATTAATTCTCAAGCTCCCATACTTGGCTGTTATTTTGTCAAGAATAATTGAATTACATTTGTATTTGTAAGGTTCAATCGAATACGACATTTTTGCAGTTATCGATAAAATTCGAGCGTTCATTAAAAAACCTGTGTTGTGGAACATATTGTGGAAGAGAACTCTTAATACTTTTATTATAGAAAACCAACTGTAAACGTATTGTTTGTAATTTACACAAATAAAAAACGTATTGTCTGTAATAATCTGTAATCTGTACAAGTTGTAACTTGTAATAATTGTCTCTAACCACTCATTTATCAGTGGTAGAAAGCAACTTCGGGGGAGAGTTGAAAAAACTCGACACGATGAATTTGATTTCAAGAACAAATTTCAAGATTACCTACCAACTAAAATGCTACTCACGCTATACGCTATACTCATTGATTTGTCAGAAGATGAGTAACTGTAAAATAGTTTCAAACGTAAACAGTTAACGAAATTCTGTCTCTCAGTCTCTCAGTTGCGGATAACTCTCCTTGCCTGTTTGATTAAGCTATGCAAGTCCTCCTTGCCTTCAGTACGTACGTTCCCTTCGTACACATGTGATTCCAACTAACTAAAATTGAAGTTTATGCTAAGGCTATAGTAACAAAAAAAAAAAGAAAACAAATGCATCCTTCTCATTAAAAAATAGCACTCCTTGAATTTAGGTATTAACACTTTGGATCGAAACTGAATATTTTTGTTTGTTCGAAGAGTCCTTCATTCATATAATTGGAGCCTTCATGAAAACTAAGAGGTGTGTCCTGAATTTAGAACTTTTTGTTCGGTGAGTCGCAGTCTAGTCAGCTTTGGGAACCGCTGGTCTAAACATATGCAGCATTTTATAGTTCTATGTAATTTTATCTATTATTTGCTTGCTAAAGTTTCCATTGTACTCTGCAGAAGTCTGTGCACAAGTTTTTTTCTAGCACTATATACTTTAGTTAAATAATCAGTAGTAAAGAAAAATATAAAGCGCTAGTCACACAAAGTTTTGGTTGATTAAAACCCTCTAATAACTTCAACACCTGGGTAGTATTTACCAGTTCTATGTGATCCTGCTTTGATCTATGTCAGTTTTTGCCAGAGTCATTTTAATTTATCAAGGGAAGGAGTACAGTGTGGCATGCCGAATTGTGACAAACCTAATTATAGCCTTGTCCCGATCTAATTAGGAAAACATGGAAATGTCGAAAAAAGTCCGAATTAAATTGATATAAGGAAACTCAAGCGAAGAGCCGAACTTATATCGAGGCATATCTTTAGAATTTTAGACTGCAAAATTATATGGATGACTTATATAGTGGGCAAGAGGGGCTTTTAAAATTCGGTTGCTATTTGGAAAGTCATTGGCATGGCTTAACTTACGTCTATCTATGGCATTCCTTATTTTAGCCTGAGATATATCTTCGGGATTCCTGACTTTATATGGATTATTATTAAGTTCAAGGATGGTTGAGTTTGCATAATCATCATCATTAATCAGCCTTTGACGTCTACTGCTGGACATAGGCTTTCATTGCACAGCACACTCAGACTCATTGCTTTCCATTGTTGTCTGCCTTGACCCACCTGAATCCTGTTGCTTTCAATTTCACTTTCAGCGTGTAGGTGGTCTTTTCCTGTTTCGCTTATCAGCGCGTGGTCTCCATTCCAACAATATTTTTGTCCGCCTGTCGTCCTTCATTCTGGCCATGTTCCTGGCACAATTCCATTTTGACTTCTCTATATTCTTTTGATAATGTCTGTCACCCCGGTCCTCTGTCGTAGGCCCTGTTTCCTAACGTGGTTTCTTGATATTGGTCACCAAGTACGGAAGCACCAAGCACGGAAATCGTCATGCCTAATTCGAACCAAATAAAAGCCAAACTAATATTCCTAGTAGCGTAGTGCCACTGTCAGGCCTGCTTATTGTTAGATTTGTCTGGTCTTGTCTAGTCTTGATGTTGAGTCTTGAGTCCATTATAGGATCGATCTAGTTCATTCTAGTTCCATATGTGTTCCTGTTTATATGAGTTTTAGTTTATTCTCAGGGTGTTTGCGGTCTTGTGGTTTTATTTTTACGGGGTTATTAACCATCCTAAAAGTAGTTCATTAAAGTTAAAATGTTTTAACATAAGTTGCATAATAAGAGAGACATTTTAAATAATTTGTTGTTTTTTAAGTGGTGATTAAGCATATTAAATTAAACAATATTTAAAATGTTCCAATTTATCCCATTTTCACTTGTTGTTCAAAGTTATTGCCGCGTTGATGAATGCAAAGTCTCACTCGACTTATCCATGAATTGACGTAATTTACTAGCCTTGGTCTTGCTCTCAAATTGTTGCCGTAGCTGCCTCAACTTGGTTACAAAGATCATTTAAATCAATTATTTAGTTGGTGTATAAGTCTCTTAACGCCCCATGAATAGAAATAAATAAACAAGGAGGTTGGGGTCGTGTACCCTAGGAGGCCATGAAACAGATCGACCAACCCACTTATTTTGAAGCACATTATCTAAATGTTGGCGAACTAAATGATTAAAATATGATAGTGCACCTGTGCGTATCTTGAAGAAGTCACAATTTGTCAGCATGCATTTCAAGGAACAATCATTTCCAGTCATTCGATTTGACAACACAGTGGGGCTAATAAGTTGTCCATTGACCAGTCCGGCTCAAATGTTTATCGAAAATCTGTACTGGAAATGATTACAACGAACAGCATGTGGATTTTCGACATCCTAATTATTACTATTATTACTGTTATTTATGCTGTGAATCAAATTCCTAATCCTTAAAAATCAATCACAAGACCGCAAGGTGTCTCTGTATACACAAATAAGAATCGACTGATTCTTCTAATAGATTGTTTATAGAAAAGACATAGGATGAATAAAGTAATTCTAATGACTTTGAGAATAGTTTTATTTACAGTGAATTGCTACCTTGAAGTTCTAGCTTCCGAATTTCAGTTGTTTAATAATATCAAGTTTATTTCAATATCTTGGAAATATTAGATTTAGTTTTTGTGATTTGGGTTGTGATTAAGATATTTAAAGTTTGTTATTATAAAACTGGGAGGTGGTAACTTAGAAGTAAATTGAGAAATTCGTTAGATTGAAAAACATTGAATAGATCCATGGCTCAAAGTGGGGTTTTTAATTCAATATGTAGAAAATAAAATAAAAAGTTCGTTATATTGCTTTTAAAATAGTTAGTGGCTGTTTCATATTTAAAAATAACTAGTGATAGAATATATAATAACATATTTTCAACAAAAAATGCAGATAATTGCAGAAAATAATAGCACAAAAACTAGCATCCAACAGCATACAAGACCAGGACAACACAGATGAAGCCTGGGAAAAGCTGAAATCAAACATTACAAACACCGCTCTCGAGGCTATTGGCTGCAGATCAGCCAGTAATACTCCACCATATAATTATAAACCGTGGTACAACCCAGACCTAAAAGAAATAGTCCGACAAAAATCAGAAGCCTACAAAAAATATATGAACACGAAAACTCAGGAAGCTTACGACCAGTACAAACTGGTGAGGAACAGGTGCAAGACAGAGGTGCGACACCTAAAAGATCAATACTGGGAGCACTTCAGCATTGAATTGTAACACAACTTATATGGCGGTCAAAAGAAAATCTGGAAGCTCCACAGGAAGTTTAAGCAACCAGTTGACGAACAACATCAAACCGAATGTATAACACCTGAAAAACCTGAAGAAGGCCAAGTACTTTAAGAAATTATATGAAACAGAAAGCAGCAACATAAAGGAAGGAGCCACTACCGTAACGCACGAACAGGCAATAGAGGAGTCATACTGGCTTATTAGCCAAGAAGAAATAAATCGGGCAATCAGGAACCTAAAAACAAGAAAGACACCAGGTGAAGATATGATTCCCAACGAACTCCTAAAATACGGCGGCGACAAACTCGAAACAGAAATCTACACTTTGTTTAGAAAAATTGTCGAATCCGAACAAGTGCCGGTAAGATGGAAAAACACAATCACCATCCCAATCTTTACCCCTCAAATTACCGAGGCATCGCATTGATAAACACCACAGCAAAACTTTTCACAAAAATACTGGCCCAAACATAAACGAACGAATAACGGTAAATGACGAACAACAAGGATTCCCACAAAATCGATCAACTACAGACGCAATATTTACTGTAAGACAGATGACCGAGAAAGCAATAGAGTTTGCCAAACCCGCCTATCTGTGCTTCGTCGACCTAAGCAAAGCATTCGACAGAATCCGAATCGCTGACGTGATTTCAGAACTTAAAAAACGAGGAGCGGGGGAAAGCTAACCAACCTAATAAGAAACATCAACACCAACAACTACACAATCATAAAAACAAAAATAAAGACAGCAGAGAGGGTTTGCGTAAGCGATGGTGTAAGACAAAGTGACAACATGAGCCCGACCCTATTTAACATCATAATGGACAACAAATAACCACAGTAAAGAACTTTAAAGCGGGATACAGAATGGGGAACCAATCCTTCAACATCCTATGCTATGCAGATTATGCAACGCTAATGGCAGACAACGAAGACGATCTGCAACGATTACTAAAGACATTCTCGGAAACAGTAAAGAAATACAACCTCGACATTTCCCACCAAAAAACCAAATGCATGGTAGCCAGCCGATACCCAACAAGATGCAAACTAGAACTCGACGGTAAGGTAATAGAACAAGTGATGAGCTTCACATACCTCGGCATAGAAATATCAAGCGAAAGAAACCTTAAGATGGAAACCTGAGCAGTCACCAACAAGGCCCGAAAAACATCCGGTGCAATAAACAATATAATGTAGAGAAATAAGCATATATCTAAAGAAGGTAAAATCCGAATATACAAAATCGCAATAAGACCAATTCTCACATACGCAGCCGAATCAAGAGCCTACACAGCAGTTACCAAACAAGCCTTAAGAACGAAAGAGATGCGCAACCTACGAGCGATAAAGGGGGTCACGCCAAATCAGGATATTCACAGAAAGAGACCAAAGAGACCAAATCAAGAGCTCCACAATCAGGGAGGATCTACAAATACAGGATGTCGTAAGCTGGACAAGAGACCGTCGGAGGCACTGGCGGGTCCATGTGAAACGCATGATCCCACAACGGATCGTTAACTGGGCCATGACACAAAAACCCAACAATTCAAGACAAACTGGAAGGCCACCAAAGAGATGGGCAGACTCCTGGACATCCATATCACAGGAGAGTAGAGACTAAGAAGGAACTTAAAGAAACAGGAATACGTGCCTATACAAAAGTCTAAGAAAAAGATAATTTCAACACTTTTGTGGAAACTTAAGCGGATTTTGTATTAAAATATTTAAATTTGAATATTGAAGTTTAAAGCAAAATATTTAAGATTATATGATTTTCTTTATGCTCTTATGGTTCACTGCATAAATACATATGTTGCTAACAGGACGTTTGGCTTTTCTCGATAATTCGGGCGGTGCAAGAATCAGTTGGGAAAAATCACATATAAGACATTTTCTGAGGGAATTGACTAATGTTTGAGATATAGTGCCGGAGGCGCCGGGAGTGCGGCGCGTAAAGAAAATTATGGGTTTTAGGCTGTGCCGCGGCCTTTTTTGGGCCGATCGTAATGAAAGTGGAATTTTCGAGCCTTCGCTGAAAATGAGCGGCGTGCTGATTCGTAGAAGCCATGAGGTCTCCACGGCCAATAAAAGAAAACCTAGGATGTCAATTCGCATTCAAAATTTACAAAAGTACAAATTACACAATTTCATGTACTAGAACCGCAGGTCGAGAACAGACCAGACCGTGTCATAGACTATGGCCATAGATCATGTCTATTGAAAGTTGCAAAAAGTTCGCAACTAGCAAAGTTATTGAAAAAAAAAATCCCATTTGGTATCTTAGCTGGGAGACGGTTGTGAATTTTACAGAAATTTTTGCACAATGTTCTTTCGCCGGAAATTGCCTGCATTCTAAAACCATTTACATGTTTCGCTTCTGCGGTGCGCACCCCTGAGCTCTGCGAATCGTCAACTGCGAAGCGCATCATATTTCACCCGTGTTTCAACTTTTGCAACTTTTACCAGTGCAGTTCGCAAATTCAACGCCGCCTGCGCTTTTCTCGCCGCCTGCGGTTTGGTGGGGGGCTATTTTCCTCAAATATAGGGTTTATCAAAATCGGAAAGCAAAACACCAATCGGTGAGAAACACATTTCCGGACTTTCACGTGCAAATCCCGTCGTAAGACGATTCTAATTTATAATTTTTGTCAGTTAAAACCTCACCGAGGAAAATAGCTTTTTTGACCAATTCTGATTGGGAACATAGATTGATCAATCAGACGTTCCTTAATACTATTATTAAATTGAATGATTCGGCCGTTAGCAGTTTTGATAACACGAGTGAATTACTCCGTCCTTCCCTTATGTGTAAATTGAGTATCTACGCACAAAACAAGTTCGATTTAACGAAACGTGTAGTGTGAAACAAATTCAAAGAAGGGGTGCCCATTAAAATAATCATATTTTCCACTTTTGTGACAAAACCAAACAATTTTACAAGATTACCAATGAATACTTTTTTGTAGGTACATACGTACTACATATGATGATTCAAGTCTCAATTTTCTATTTTGAAGCATAACGAGATATTTACAGAAGACCTTTGAAGGAACAATTATTTCCTACGGCATCCCCGGCAAAGGTGGGGCGATCAAATGCTGTCAGAGAGTACTTATAAACACCCATATTCAGTAAAAATTTCATTCAGTTTAAAACTTGTTTTTGCAATGTTTGACTATTTTGAAATTTTCGTAACTGGATTCACTAAAAAATCGGTTCTTAAGAGATTCCACTGAAGGTGGAACAATAAAATTTGTACTGAGAGGATCAGACGATTAAATCACTTTGTTAGTTTTGCAAAATATTTTATCAATTGGAGACAGCAGCCCCACAATGGGATGGAAATAAATTCGAAGAGCTACTGCTTGAAATTGTTTAGGGATATATGAAAATTTCATATATGTACCCAGCACACGGTTTTCAAACTAATGTAAGTGTATTCCATTTTATAATTTAAAAGGGCAAAGCTGCACTGATGAGAGATGGATCTCCAAACGCGTCTGAAGACGCGGTTATTTACTTTGGGTTAAATAGAAAGATCGGATTTCAAAAACAATTCTATTTATCTAGTTTCTTTCTTAGTGTCACAAAAGTGAAGAAAGTCCTAGTGAATAACGCATAATAACGAATAACGGTGTTCTTTTTCTTTGAATCCATACGAGAGCCTTGTATTACCACATTCCTTTTTCATTTGTTTTTTGAGCTGTTGTTTAGGTATCTATTTCTAGCATTGCTTTTATTTCCTTCTTCTTCTTTTTGTTCGATTTGTTCTCTTCATAGTTCTTGTATCTCTTTTTCTATCATTTTCAAGCCTTCGCTACCTTTTTTTTCGTTTTTCCTTATCATCCCTTGTATCACTTGTTAGGTTTTACATCATTCCCATCATCCTCTCCATCATGTTTTCATTTCTCTTTTCGACTTTTTTTTAGTGTTCTATTTGTTTTTTGTCTGAAAATACCTAGGTATTGTGTTAAAATACATAGATCTTGAATAACTTCTCCTCCTTTCCTGTTCTCTTCCTCTTTCCATCATCGGTGCTATTACCGTCGTCGCCGTCTATTGGCTTCATCATCTAAATGAGAAGCTCGAGTCGACCCCTGGAAAGTGACTCACTTCTTGGTAATTGCTAATTTTTCCTTATCTTTGGCTCTTTTTCTGGCGACCCGACAACAGTGTATGCGCTTCGGTCAGAAATTCGCAAGTGTTTGTCTTCTGTTATCAGTTCTAACCTTTTTTTTTTTTTAAGAGGAGGAGATTCATTTACGGACGACGCCCAGAACGTTTTATTCTGGAGAGTCTGGGACTCATCGCCACCGGTATTCCCAGGACGCAACTACCCACTAAAACCTAACCTCTATATTTCCCGTGGATCCCCCGTAGAACCGACGCTAGTCATTACTTCGCTGGGGGGAAGCTTCGGCCCTGCCGACGTTCACTTTTGTCAATTATGTTGTTTTTACACATGCCTTCTTCTTCGCCCTGCTCTCCTGGGCCTATCCGCCTCCTCCTGGAGGCGTAGTATCTTCAGGATGTTTACGGCTATATGACTCGCAGCCAGCATTCCATTGTTCCTCCGAGTGCATCAGTGACGCACCGTATCCAGCGGCGGTTATGCGTGCGCCAGAATTATACTCCCATCTCTGTCTCTCCTGCTGGAATCTGGGGCATTCCAGCAGGACGTGTTCGGCTGTCTAAGAGATCCCTGGGCACTGGGGGCAGTCGGGTATTATTGCTGCCCCTATTCGGTGGAGGTACTCACGGAAGCCCCCATGTCTCGTGAGTATTTGGGTGAGTTGATAGTTCACCTCACCGTGCATCCTGAAGATCCACGACCCGATGGACGGGATTAAGCGGCCCAGCGAACGTTCCTTGATGTGTTCCATATTTCCTGCCACTGTGTAAGGGTGATCGATAATATCGCATTATGGCGTCACAGTCGGTGTTGGGTATGAGAACCGCCACGTCGTCTGCGTACGCTACCAGCCAACAGTCCCCTGTCAAGGGCAGCTTCAGTAGGCCGTTGTACAGGAAATTCCATAAGTCCGGGCCAAGAATTGACCCCTGATGAGCGCCTGCAGTGATGCTGAACTCCCTGACTCCAGTCGTCGTCTCCGCGAAAGTAATCTGTCACTGAGGTAGTTCGAGATGATTTTTCTCAAGTACCGAGGGACGTTGAAGTCCCGGCAGAGGGCCTCACAGATCTTGTCCCATCTTGCAGAGTTAAAACCATTTCCCACATCCAGTGCAACCATGAGACATAGTCTCCTTCTCCTAAGTGGTCCGCAAATGTGGATGGTGACCACCTCTTCCACCGCATCCGTAGACGACCTCGCAGATCTGAAACCGTACTGGTTGTCCATCAATTGGTGATCCACGTAGTCGGGGAGGCGCTCCTGGACGATCTTCTCGAGAATCTTGCCCGCTGTGTCAAGTATACACAGTGGGCGATACGAGGATTTTTCTCCGTATCCCGGGCTTATACCCGGGCTTCCCGGGTTTTAGGATCAGGACAAGGCGTTGCCTTTTCCATACGTCCGGGAAGACACCTTCGCGTAGGGACGTGTCATACACTCTGGAGGATCAGTTCTAACCTAACCTAACCTCTCTTGAAACCGGTATTGTTTACCTCTGGTTTCTCGGCGTCTGGATTGTGACTTCTTGACTTTTTGCCTTGACGTTCAGTAATAAGTCTTTTGCTTCCTTCTTGAAACTTTCTCTTATCTATTTATCACTATACGTCTCGAAGATTCGGGTTTGTTGTAGGTGAAAAATCTGACACGTCCATTTAGGCTGGCAATCTTTTTCTTCGTAGTCTTAAAAAGGCTTAATAATACTACAGAGCTTCGGAAAGATTGAATATATTTATATATTCAAGCTGTATTGCGCTTTAATAAGCTGGAATGAAATTAATGATTACCTATTGTTGGAATTTTTTAACAATAAGTTCTAGCGAGGTGAGACGAGACAAAACACACGGTTACGAGAGCCAAAGCTAGGCGAGACAAACTGTTATGACAGCGAGAGCAAGACTGAAACGACATTTTAGGAAGAAGAAAATTGTTGAGCAACGAGTGATGGAGAAATAATATTTATATAAGCAAGACTGGGTACTTACGTATTAACGCTACCGCAGCGAAAAATCGCGCTACCGTGCGATATGTGGTCTGGATTTATCTGCTCCATTATAACCTAATCTAACCATCCATTTTGTTCAAATCTATAGTTGCGGTGGCGTTAGTACGTAAGTACCCAAAACTGCTTAATAAAGCACATTGGTACAGGATAGAACCTTGTATAGCAGTTCATTGGTTACTTCTAAGACTAGATTTTTACTATGAGTCAAAAGAAATTAGGTAAATAAAACAAAACAAATCAATTCTAGTCCAATAAAAAAATATTAGGCAATCTTCAACTCTTTCGGGAATTAAATTCGTATTACAATATTTTAAATGTAATATTTTTTTTTATTTATTACCTAACTGGTAAAAATGCTTATTTAGCTCGTAGAAGAGTTGCATCAGCAATTCGGAGACAGTTTCATTAATGAAATAATTCTGAAACGAGATTATATTAATTCGCACTCCTGCAGTTTACAGCAAGCAAAAAATATACAGAAGAGAAAAATATGGTAATCTGTTCCTTTTTAATGCAACCCCTAGTAGTTGGTTTAAACAAATCTCCAGTTAATAATCCCGTCTTATAATTATTCGACTACATAGTTGTTCCGGAATTTGTTCGGTTAATTGATTCGATAAATTTTAGGAATGTGGAATGAAAATTGTGAGGTAGTCATTAGCGAGAGATCTAATGAAGCGGTTGTCCTTAATCTGTGTTCGTCTGTACTATAACAATGCCATTGTGCAATGGTTTGCCTAATTGGTAGACATTGGCTATTTAAATCTCTTGCTTTACACGCCGAGATTATTCGATATTACCTTGGTCAGATACCGGTTCGATATTACCTTGGTCTTCTTGGTCAGAAGAATTAAACCTTTTAACTATATGTTCGCTGGCCCTAAGCGTTCGCAAGCTTTAAACGCAGGGAGAACTCATTTCATTTATACGATATGTTAGAAGAGATGAAAGGTTTCGGAGGGGTGAAAGTAACGAAAGGGTTGGTTCGGCCGCGTTTGCATATTATCGACATAATCCGCTTACTCCAGGTTTTGGACTAAAATGCTGCAAGTTCCAACTGTAGAATCTATGTAGTTCTCCTGTTGGAAGATTTGTATGATACTACACATCCATATAAAGTATTGTTGACGAATCTGTGTAACAAATAAATGGACTACCTTGGATAAATTATTTATTTTTCATTTTATTTTTAGAAACAATGCTTGTCAAAAGAGATTAAATAAGACATAATGTACACGACCAGCCGGAAAAAAACAACCAAACAAGACCGGACCTACAAGTATTGAGAAATAAGACTAGAAAGACAAAACTAGGTCAACAATATTAGACACACGAGGCTAGACAGACAAGAGCAGAGAAACAACTTCAAAGAAAATATCTTCACCAGACAAGTGCCCCCTTGGAATCACTTGCGTACACTCTGGAATCGTTTATCGCATAACCTCGGAGTGACGGATGCCATTTTTTAAGTTAGTCTACATGTTGTTTTTTTTCCTCCATTTTTCGCTATTTGTACTGCATCTCATCATTTTCTTTCCCTTTCATTATTGTTACAATTAATTCGTTTACATTGTTCCAGTTTGCTTTTCCTTTTAGCATGTATGGGATTATTGTTCTGGCGCTAACGGGTTCCTCCATTACTTTTTCGACTGCTTCTCTTTCAGTTTCTTACCTCCAGCAATCAAAGATAGTGTGATTTACACTATCTATTTCCCCGCAGTAAACACATAGGTTGTCTGTTGCCCTGCCAATATTGAAGAGATAATCCCTAAAGCTACCGTGGCCAGTCATTACTTGAGAAAGGTAGTAGCTAGTTTCACCAAATTTTCAATTTACCCAAGACAATATATTTGGGACTTGGGTCCACTATCGCTAAGCCATCTGTTTTTCTTTTACTCGATAACCTCCTCTCTGGCCATTTGTTTTTTTATGTTTGCTGCAGTAAAAGCCATTCATAGTTGGATGGAAAGGAACGAATTGAAAATAGCTCCGTAGAAGTCCGAGGTCATCCCACTTATAGGTCGCAAGAGAATTCTAGGCAGGATGATGTCGTCAAAACCGACAATAAAATATCTCGGCGTACATATTGACCAACGGCTATCCTGGAGTAGATAAATCCAAAACGCGGCTATGAAAGCCGAACGCGCTGGAGCAGCACTCCGCAAACTAATGCCTAGACTGAAGGGCCCTGCTACTAGAACTAGAAGGCTATTAGGCGATGTAGTAAACTCCATTCTCCCCTACGCCGCACTACGCCTGCTGTTTTACGAGCAGGTCTATGGGAATTATTCCCGATATGACTTGGGGGCTTCTCCTAAGACCGTCTGGTAAGCGCTGCATGCAGGTAGAGCCATTTTCCGCTAAATGGCTGCAAGTTTGTGGAGATTTCGTTTTTGGCCCATGTTGGAGCTCCGTACAACATGGTAGACTGGACTACCGAACTAAGTATTTTCCGAAAGCTGCTCTTAGGCCTCCCTGCGTTTGGCATGAATGTTGAGTTGCTGAATGCCTACTAGTGCTCTCATTGCTTTCCTGCCGCTTCGGTAATGTGCGCCATGAAGGATAGCCATATTTGAGAGTTTCTTTTGGTATTATAATTGCCTCTTCCACTTTAAATTTTACGGGGCTAAGTTGTCTTAGGCCTATGAAGAGGACACGCTCGGTTTTTCTGGAGCTAGACTTAGATTCTGCGACTACATCCACGCACTGACCATTTCTGTTGCTTGATTTGCCGTTCGCATTAAGCTTAGCTCTGTTCTTGCTGTGACAACTAATGCGATATGGCAATGGCAGCCTCATGGCAAGTACTTCGTTATATAGCATGTTCCACATGGCGGAGCCTAGTATCGAACCCTGTTAGACGACAGATACGGAGATATACCCCTTCTTGTCAGAAAGTCCTTGATATGCTTCCAGGATGCGCTATTAAATGCATTTATAACATCAAGTACTAGGAGGGCACACATGTGTCTGGTTCTGTGGGTTCCGCTTTTAGCCTTTTCTGCGTTATCCATGACAGCGCTTAAGGCATTGATGGTGGATCTACCTTTTCTAAACCCATATTGGTTTTCGGACAAACCACCTCCCGCCTCATGCTCTTCCTTTAGCTTTAGTTTAATCCTTAGCAAGAAAACTTTAGCCTTAGCAGGAGCTGCTCAAGTAGCTTATTAGACATATGTGGGGGGCCCGGTCAAACACTGTTTGAAAAAAAAATGACATTCCTTTTTGAATTATTTTACCATTATTTAATTTGAAAAATAAGTACTCAATCGCTATTTTTGAGTACTTTACGTCTTTGTAGGGGGGGGCGGGAGTAGTATTTGAGCAGGCTGAGAAAAAAACAACCTTGTAAGGTTGTGAGTAAGTCTTAAGTAATAATAACAGTTAATTACGTGACGATTTTCGCAATTTAATTGACAAAAAACCTAATTTTTACATTTTCAGCGCCATCTCTCGACCAATAAAAAAAATGTTTCGGATAAAACTTACATACTTTTTAACCCTCTATCAGAATCTGCAATAAAAAATAGGGGTTTCCATTTAAGATTTTAAAGTTGCCCCCTGTTCCCGCCCCCCTTGGGGGGCTGGGGGGGCAAAGTCTACGGCATCAGATGTCCCCCTCAGAACCATTAACTTTTCATTTGGAACACTTTTTGATTCAATGCAATGTTTCAGAATTATCGCTACTGGCGGATTAAAATGGGACACCCAGTATATATATATATATATATATATATATATATATATATATATATATATATATATATATATATATATATATATATATATATATATATATATATATATATATGTATATGTATATGTATATGTTGTATTTGAGGTTTTCGCGGATAGAAACATGTGTTGGTTTGTTTTCTCGGGGATCCGCGGTAACGTTGAGGGTTGGTTCTGAAAAAACCGGATTCTCGACGTTTCGGCGAACTAACATTTTCAAGAGATATATGCGTCCACGCGGGTTAACCGTTAGACGCATACTGAGAGCTCGTTCGTGGGATGCGACTATTTTTGGCTGTCTGGCTTCGGGTCATGCGCGTTGTGTGCGGTGCTTCGGTTTCGTTGTTCGTTTGTGTTGTTTGTCGTATATGTGTCTTGGGTGTCTGAGATTGCATTTTGAAGGTGGATATGATCGGTTGCCATGCTGGGGGAGTCTCTAGGAGTCGTCTCTCGTGTTAATACATTAGTGTCGTTTTCCTTTCTCTATGGCTTCTCTGTATACTCTTGACATTTCGTTTCTAATCTGTGCGAGTCCGTAAATTTCTAAGTCCATCCAGTGACAATCATCATCCAGTTGGTGTGTTGGACAAAAGCGGATGAAACTTTGTCTTTGTGTCTGACTGAAACCACATATTCTTGAATCAAAATCAAAATATTTATTTCATTATGTAAGCATTACATATACGGACTATTACATTTTGGTGAACATAACAGTAGTATTAGTAACCTAAATGAAATTTGTCAAATTATCTTTTAAAGGATTTTACTCCTCTGTAATACTCCAATAGTGTATACGGCTCGATGTTTATCAGTAGATGGTGAATTTCTTTCTTAAAGATAGGTTTTCTTAAATAATTTAACATAATTTGGAAGTGCATTATATTTTTTAATTAATTGATGATAGTTGGTATTTTTTCCGACATAGTTAATTTGTGATAAGGTGGAATATAATTAAGGTATCTGTTACGTGTATCCTTTGTGTTGTTCGACTTGTATATATCAAAAAGTTTCTTATTTTTGAATAGAAACAATAAGGTTTCGAATACGTATGTTTCTATCGTTGTTAGTATATTTTCTCTTTTAAATTTATCTCTGCATGTTTCAGTATACTGTAAATCGTAAATAACTCGTAGAGCTGCTTTTTGGATATTCACTACGTCCTTTATTAAAGATCCGCTGCCCCAGAACATTATTCCGAAGCGTAAATGGCTATGAAAAGTATCATGGTAAATTATTTTTAGAAAGTCTATATTAAGGTATCGTTTTAAGATCCTTAGTGCATATACAGCTTTGTTTAGTCGTTTTGATAAGTTAAGTATATGTGTTGACCAGTCAAAATTGTCATAAATATATAGACCGAGTAGTCTTACATTGCTTTCTACCTTGTCTATATTATTATCCATAACTAACTCCATACGGTATCTTTTCCTGTCTCTTTTCGTCTTAAAGAAAATTATGTTTGTTTTTTGATGGTAAAGAAGTAACTTGTTTTCACTAAAACAGGTTGTCAGAGTAGCTATGTTGTTCTTGATGTTGTTTTCTACGTCTTCAACCGAATTGCTGGTTGATATTAAACTGGCATCGTCGGCATAATTAATCATCCGAGCGGTATTATGTAGGGTAACGTTGGTAAGATCATTAATATATAGGATGAACAAAAGCGGGCCCAGGATGCTGCCTTGAGGAATCCCCATATTTATAGAGGTGGGATTAGATTTATTCTTGCCTTGAAAAGTGGAGATTTCTGTGATCTGTTTCCTGTTTGGGAGGTATGAAAAAATTAGATTTAATACAGTACCTCTAATTCCATAACTATATAATTTATCCAGTAGGATGCTGTGGTCTACAGTGTCGTATGCTTTTGACAGTTCTAAAAGTATCCCACAGGGTATATTGTGGTCCTCTATTTGCTGCATTGCCTCTTTAATAAATTGAAAACATGCTGTCTCAACACTACGCCCTTTGATAAAGCCATGTTGTCCTTGACTAAAGATTTGGCATTTATTCATAAAAGTTATGATTCGTTGTGCTAATAATTTTTCAATAATTTTAGAGAATGGTGAAAGTATGCTAATGGGACGGTAGTTATCTATGTTGCTTTTGTCTCCCTTTTTATAAATTGGAATGATCTTGGTTATTTTTAAGCACTTAGAAAAGAAACCCTCTTGCAGCGAGTTGTTTATTAAGTATAGAAGGGGTTCTAGGATTTCTGCTACAACATACTTTACTGTTGGCATAGTAATCTCGTCTATTGCGGCGCTTTTACTGTTTTTTAGCTCTTTTAAGACCTGACTAAGCTCGTTCTGAGATGCTAGGTATAGGAAAATTGTATCCGTGTTATAGCTTAGCTTGTTCTTGTGCATGAGATGTTACAGGTGTTCTGTCATATTTATGGGTTTTTCTGTATAGAAATTCTTAATGCTGTCGGCGTTAATATCTGGTCCAAAATCGTGGTATGTCTGTCGTTTGTCGTTCCTTTTAATCTCAGTGATTTCTACGACTGCTTTCCAAGTAAATTTCGCTACGTTGTCACTTAGCTTAATGGCCCTATCAAAATACTTCTTTTTTTCTTGACGCAGTAGGCTTGCATACCGTCTTCTTGATATATTATAATATCGTTTCATATCTGTGTTTGTCCGTGCCAGTATTTGAAGTAGTTCCACATTTTTCCGTATAGTCTGCAGTGCTGTGCTATTAAATATTCTCTTTTTTGCTTGTTTAATCCGACGATTCTGTACTGGGAAACACTTATTGTAATGCAGTTTAAAAATGTTTAAGAACCTGCTCCACTGCACTCCCTGCTTAATGTCCGTGATCGACACCATAAATATTTCCTCCCATGTTTCTTTTGATAATGATTCCTTGAACTCGCAAAGATTTTCTTCCTTATAGCTTCTGATTAACTGGTATAACGGTTTACACATATTGGACTTAAAAACAATGCATTGAGCAATGTGGTCTGATATATGGAAGACTACTGAGGAAGTTGTGAAGCTCATACTTGTATATTACCGCTATATCATCTAAGCATGAATTGAAAGATCGATGACTCTTTTGTTTAAAAGTTAAAATGGTATTAAAATTTTCCATGAGAGATATGAGCTGCCTACTATTTTTTGAATTTTTTTAAATATCTACACTGAAATCACCAGCAATGATAAAATGTCTCCTTTCCTTATTTAACCTCGTCATTAGGATGTTCAATTTCTTCTGAAAGTTTTTAAAGTTAGTTAGAGGTGCTCTATACAACCCTATTATTAATATGTCAGAGGAATTAATTTTGGTTTCTACTGCCGTATACTCAAAAATGAAGGTTTCGGCCAGTGATTGAAAATCGTCTCTTTTTTTAAACTATGTAGATTGATGGCAATAGATAGCAACCCCGCCATGTAATCCTTCCTCTCGGCAGAAGCAGGAGGACAGGGCGAAATTCTTTATTTTAATTAAACTGAGTTGAGCTTCACTTTTCCAATGCTCTGTAAGCACGAGGTACTGGCAATGTTGTACCCTATCCAACATATATTCAATCCCATCGACAGAGTTTCCTATGGACTGTGTGTTTAAATTTATTAGACTCACCTCGGTATCAGTCTACTTATTATGTTTTTGTGTATGTTGTTTTATATATTTTGTCGGAGTTGACTTCCATGGGGAAAATTTTCTTGGTGGTTACGGTCCAATAAACGGAAATTCAGTCTCTCGTGAAATATTCCTTCTGGCCAGAAGGCCGCTTGATACACATTTTTTTCAGTGATAGATCGACACCGACTTTTATTATCTTTCTTATATATTTTGGGTACTATATTTTCCACGACAAAACTACCTTTATCGTGTCCTGCTTTATTTACTAGATAGTTTAAAATAATGTCTTTAGTAACGTGATCTCTAGCCCTAGATATATATATATATATATATATATATATATATATATATATATATATATATATATATATATATATATATATATATATATATATATATATATATATATATATATATATATATATATATATATATATATATATATATAGCCATATTTTCTTAGGTTCCATTTTCCTTCCCACGAAACCTGATGTTCTATCTTCTTCAGTCACGTCGGCGTTTCCGAAAGAGGCTCCGAATCCTAGCCGATATTTTTCTAATGGTACGTCCAATATAGTTTCGTTCACAGGTATTTCGTAAATTCCATGGGATTCTAACGGGATGGTGTCTTTTCGCTGCGTAGCGTGGAGGATATTTTCTGGTTAGGTTTGAAAATGGTGTCGATGTTGTGTCTTTTTAGGATTCTAGCGATTTTGTCAGTAGATCCATGCACATATGGTAGGTATGCTGTGCTAACGGGTTTCTGTCGTTCTTCAGTTCTTTGGTTACTGTTCTCTGTTCGACGGAAAGCTCTGGATATTAAGCTGTTTGAATATCCATTTGAAGAAAGAGCTTCTCTTAAGTTCTTTAATTCTTTTGGTAGGTTAAGCTGGTCGGCTAGTCTTTTGGGTCGGATGGTAAGAGTGTTGACTACAGATGCTAGTTGTTTGGGGTGATGGTGCGAAGAAGCGTTGAGATATCTGTCTGTATGCGTTGGTTTCCGGTACACAGTGTGGCTTAAGGTGCCGTCTGGTTTCTTCTGTATTAAAACATCCAAGAAAGGATGTCGTTAATGCTTTTCTATCTCCATTGTAAATTTGATTTGGTCGTGTTGGGAGTTAAGATGGGTAAGGAATTTGTCCAGCTCTGGACTGCCGTGCGGCTAGATTACAAATGTGTCGTCAACATATCTTAACCATAGTATAGGTTTAAGTGTGGCGGATGAGATTGCCTTTTCCTCAAAATCTGTAAGAAATATGTTAGCTCTTACTGGGGATAGAGGTGAACCCATTGGTGCTCCTAGGACTTGTTTGTATATTTGACCATGGTACCTAAAGCACCCAAGTATGTATTCTTTAAGCAATGTTCTGCCAGATCTGATACATACTTTTCTGGTTTTAATTTCGACCTAATGATGTTTAAGGCCTCGGGGACCGGTACTTTTGTGAATAAAGATACAATGTCAAAGCTCACAAGGAGGTGGCCGGGCTGGAGTTGGTGATTTTTCAGTATGTCTATGAAGTGTTCAGCATTGCGGACATAGGTATCACAATCCTCGGCGTATGGTTGTAAACATTTTGCTAAATGTTTCGCAAGAAGTTGGACCGGTGAACCAACGGAGCATACTATTGGTCAAAGTGGGGCTCCACCTTTGTGGATCTTTGGTAAATCATATATCTTGGGACACCGTGATGATTTCTCCCTTGGTATAAAATAATGCGAATGTTAGTTCGCCGAAACGTCGAGAATCCGGTTCATTTCAGAACCAACCCTCAACATCAACGCGGAATCCACGAGAAAACAAACCAACACGAACACACACACACACACACATATATATATATATATATATATATATATATATATATATATATATATATATATATATATATATATATATATAAATATTTGAAAGTTATCTATTTATTGGATACTAAATACTTGATGTTTTTATTAAGTTATCATACAACGTTTCGCCACTTTCGCAGCTTCATCAGGTACTACAATAGACAATAACAATAATACAAATTAATTATATAAGGATGAAAAATCAATCAGTAATAATCTAATTGCCAGATTAAATTACACCGATCTAAATACAGGTAGACTGTTAAACTATAGATCGAATCACTCAATAAGTCAAAAAGTTGGTATCATTACGGGTATGATATAAATAACATATCGCATATACATATCGCTTAAATAACATCTCAGATAAAGACTTCCATCAGGATAATTTTAATAAACTTAAGGCCCTGTTGATGAAGAATAACTATGCATCAAAATTTATTGATAAATGCCAGAGGAAATATCTAGAAAAACTGTCTAATAACGCTAAGATGGTGGGAGGAGAGGATGTACTTCGTAAACCCATGAGGTTCCCGTTTGTTAAAGGTTTATCATATAAGTTAAATCATTGCTTCAAGGACACGAACGTCAAATTGGTGTTTTACAATATCAATCAAGTAAAAGCATGTTTTACAAAGCTCAAGGATCATACAGCTGTGGGTGACCAATTTCGAGTTGTCTACAAAATACCATGTCAGTGCGGTAAATCATACATTGGGCAAAGGAAACAACACCTCAACAAAAGGGTCGCGCAACACAAGTATGATTGTAAAAGAATAAACATCGTACATCAAGAAGAGTTAGACATGCTAGATCCAACAAATAACAGTACAGCTTTATCATTGCATCATGTTCATACTGGACATCAATTTATATTCAACGAAGTTTCCATCTTGGATAGAGAGGACCACTGGAAAAAAAGAAACATAAGTGAAATGAGCCATATTAAGATTAATAACACGGTTAATAAAAGATCAGACACCCAGAATTTAAATTTTGTATACAATTCTATTCTGCGACTGTGTAACTAAGTTTTGAATTTTGGCGCGGGTGCGGATGCTAACACTCAAGAGCGAACACACGACATCAGCTGTTTATTGTCTTGAGATCGAGAGACGGTGTTAAGGTTGTTTTTATTTAGTAAATGTTAATTTAATTAATATATTTTATTTAAACGCTTTATATTGTTATATTTTAATTGTTTTTAATGTGTACAAGAAGATACTATTAATGTAATATTGCTGTCCTGAATGCCGATATTATTATACATAAATTTGACAATTGATGTTTGGTAATTGAGGTATGTTATGGCTGTATTTAGATCGGTGTAATTTAATCTGGCAATTAGATTATTATTGATTGATTTTTCATACTTATATAATTAATTTGTATTATTGTTATTGTCTGTTGTATTACCTGATGAAGCTGCGAAAGTGGCGAAACGTTGTATGCTAATTTAATAAAAACATCAAGTATTTAGTATCCAATAAATAGATAACTTTCAAATATTTATTATAAACCATGGATAAGAACTCACATAATATATATATTTACATATTTACATATTTATAGACACATACAAACTTAGTGAAATTGTCAATATAATACTATTTTACTTTCTATTACAATTTTATTTTTTCAAAATATTCGACCATATCTAATGGTTCCATATTAATTAATAGTTAAATTAAATATTAAATAAAATTAATGCGTATATCTTTTTAAACTTTATTATTTAATTCATTGTGCATTTTATTTCCTTCAGCAGCGAATTGTATAGTTTGATGTTTATATATGGAGGTCCCTTTTCCGTCATTGTTAGACTATGGATGGGTATATGGATGAGGTCCTCCACTTTTCACTGCATTCCGTACTTTTCGAGTTTTTTAGTAAAATTTCATGGTCAACAGTATCATAGGCCTTCGACAGGTCCAGTAAGATGCCATTTATTATGTTGTGCATTTCAAGATTTAGATATGTTTTACTACTAATACACTCGAAACATGCTGTTTCCACAGACCTGTCTTTCGTAAAACAATGTTGCTAGTCGCATATAATTTTGTTTTTTCCTACAAAAGATTTATCCTTTTCACAATTTTTTTCTCAAATAATTCGAAGAAAGATTTCAGAGGTTCTATATCCTTTCTAATCATCCCCGATATAACTTCCACAAATTCCGGATTTTCAAGGTAACTTTACTCCAAATTGGTGTTAGACCTTTGGTATCGGGGCGTGATTAAGATTTTAAGGAAATTATTAATATTATTATTTATTTAACAAAAATAATGGAAATAATTTAATAAAAATTTAATAAAACAATTAATAATATTATGATATTATCATATTATTAATTATGATTTTTGAAAAAATAATCATTGTGTTCGTACGCACGACCGTTCACATTCGCGTCAACTTCGCGACTCGCGGTGTATTAACTAGCGTTATAGCGCTTAACTTGACAATCTCGGGTGGTATGCTATCGGGACCCGGTGTTCTGCCATTTCTAATACATTTGCTCGCCAGCGATAGTTCCTCTTACGCAAAGGGGGTCGTTGTGTAAACTTTAGGTTGTACCGAAGTAAAGGGTGTATGTTTCGGAAATACTACGTCCGCTACCTGACGTACTCCTTCCATAGTTATTTGATGATCTTGCGGCCGAATTTTCAGGTTTCTTCTTATAATATGGAACGCGTTTCCCAATGTGTCCTTATTTAGGTCTGTGCACAGTTTTTTTCCAGTGGATTTGTTTTGATTTGATAATGAGTTGACGTAGTTCCTTTTTGCTCGCTTGTATTCTTGACATAACAGTTTAATTTTTTTCTCGTGTTTGTTTTGCTCTTTCGCGTTGGTAGTTTCTCCTGGAAGCGACACATGTAGTTCTCATGTCAGCAATTTTGTCGGTCCACCAGTATTCTGACATAACTTTTTGATTTCCTCTTTTGCAATGTAGCATCGCTCACTTTATTCATCATTTGAACCAGAGTATCGGCAGCTTCTGTGCTAATGGTTTTAAGTTCTTTTGTTAGACACTCCTTCATTTTTTCTTGCTGCTGATTTTCCAAGATCCAGCCACTAAGAAGAAAGAATATTTAGCAGACAAGTCTAAACAGACAAGACTAAACATACAAAATGAAGATATAGATAGCCATGACTAGCGAGACAAAATATATTTGAGTGTCAAGATAAGAAAGAAAAGACTGTAGACAAGATTAGAGAGACGAGATTAGACAAACAAGACTACAAAAATAAGACTAGATAGACGACATTAGATAAGAACTAGGCAGATATGTCTTGTCAGTAAATATTGTAAATGATAGAAAGTCTAAATGGTCAAAATTAAATAACTAAAATTAGATCGAGAACACTAGATAAGATTAGACATGTCATGGTACAAAAAACTGTACGCAGAGTCCTAGAGAGACAATACTCAACTGACCATACTAACAAGACAAGACTAAACAAATAATATAAACAGACATGACTAGACAGAGTAAACTAGACAAGCATGTCGAGGTAGACTAGACAAGCCAGAGAAGTTTGGGCAGATAAAACGACAGGTAAAGCACAAACTAGATATTTATGTTTTTTTTTTTTTAAAGTGGTTCGGGGGGAGCTCTCGCTAAAACCCCTATTCCACCTTGGCTTTTAGTATGTGTCACCTCGGTATCGCATATACACGGTTAGTGAAAATCGCCCTAGTTGTTGTTTCCCCTGCCAGGATTCGAACCCGGGTCTCCCGCATCGAAAGGCGGGTATGTTGTCAACTAGTCGGCACGAGTGGTGTAGTGGTGGCACTCGTGGTCTCGTGTTAGAGCGATAACTAACAAGTCTGGAGGTCCTGAGTTCTATCCCCAGTGTCGGCCGCATTTGTACCAGAAGACAAATGTGTAATTAATTAGCGCAAATTTATAATAACATCTAAGTTTCTGGGCCTATAAGTGAAAAATATGGGTAAAATACAATAGGCCACTGGACCGCAGTGTTTATAGGGTTAATACCCGGTGTCCACATTGGAAAAAAAATGTTGTCGGTTACTCCACCGAGGAGAAGATATTTAAGTTTGGACGACCAAAAGTAGACCCACGAAAGCGAGACTGGACAGTCAAGACACAAGACTAGGTAGACAAGATTACACACTCAAGCATACACGGACAAGATTGGACATAGACGATACTAGACAAACAGTACTTTGTAGATAAAACTAAACAGGCGACTGGGATAACATGACTAGACTAGACCAAGGCAGAGACATACTTAGACTTAGATTATTAACACACTCAGAATCATGCAGCATGAAAGAATATTATATAAAAATTAGAGATTGCTAGGAAGTAGCTCCACGATACATTTCACTTAGTTTATAAATGTTTATTAATTGATTTTTCATATATGTACAATATATATATATATATATATATATATATATATATATATATATATATATATATATATATATATATACATTCTTTATTTTAATGTATTACTTATATAGTGAAATAAACCGTTTTGAAGTCCAGCTCGGGAGAGTCAAGACTGAACAGATAATATTATCTTATAATATTACCCCAATGGCTAGTTACTGTAGAAAAAAAAATTAAACCAGGCCGGACACGAACCCTGTACTTTTTATTGTCATATACCGAGCGCCACTTACTTCCTACAATATTTTTCTATAAAAACTTCATCACCTCTTGTCCAAGATTGAACTCAAAAACAAAATGTACGTCATTGCATGCGATCTTAATATAGACATGTTGAAAAACACAAGGAGCGGTAGATAATTTAACTCCATTCTAGACCAATTCCATTGTACTCTAACATTTAAAGAATCCAGTCTTCCTGCGACAGGGTCTTGTATTGATAATGTCATAGTTAAGAAAGGAAAGAGATTTGACACAACAACGCTGGAATATCACATATCAGACCACAAGGCCCAACTGATCACATTTAAAAGAACAAATCAGCGAATTGTCAAATACCAGCGCCATTTCAATCAAGAGAATGTCATCCATTTTAAACAGCAACTACAGGAAGAAACCTGGCCCGATATTTGGAATTGTGGCGAATCGGAAGTCAATAACCAATGGAACTCATTCATGAGTATTTTCTTAAAATACTTTAATGAAAGTTTCCCTAATATCCCCACTAAAATCCGAAATAATTCCCATTGTTTATATAATAATCCGCAGCATAACTCCAGGATGAGAAAGCAACTGGAAATCTTACAAACATTAGGTAAATGCAACAATAACTTTAAACAACAATATAATAACAAGCGTAAAGAATATAATTCACAAACTAGAAACTTTGAGTTGCTTGAGAACTTTGGATATTTTGAGCAAGACAACCTGGGAAGCAGTCAACCAAATAACAAGACTAAAACCAAGAACGAATTTCTGGCAACATCTATGATTTACATTTGTATGTATGTGCATACCCTCCACATACATACACATGTAAATCCAATAGATGTTGCCAGAAATTTTAACGACCTTTTCATGGATAATGCCGAACTTTTAATTAAAAACCTACCAAAGACTCCATACCTAGATAACTTAACGTCCCAGTTCAATTACTCAATGTTTGCGAATCCTCTAATGCCCGCCATACCCGCTACGGTCTACCGGAGTGGTTACATGTGCAGGTTTGCCTGCGCAGGTCAACCGAATGCAAGAAACTGCACAGGTCTATTCCTGCGCAGGCAAGCCTGTACAAGTAGACCTCTCCGGTGGACCATTGTGTGTATGGCGGGCATAAGAGAGAATGAATGTATAACATAGTTATGGCCCTGAAAAATAAAAAGAGCACTGGATACGATGAGGTGCCAATACACATTATAAAGGATACTTTTGAACATAGAGCAGTACCATTAAAGTTCATAATTAACAACTCTATTTCAATCGGCATTTTACCAGATCTGTTAAAAATCTCGGAAATAATTCCCATCTACAAAAACAGAGATAAGTACAACTTGGAGAACTATAGACCCAAAAATATCCTCTCATCCTTTGCCAAAATATTTGAGAAGGTATTTTGCGCTAGGATAGAATTTTTTCTCAAGCTACATCATATGGTCAATGATAACTAACACGTCTTTGTTAAAGGGAAAAGTATAGATACGGCATGTTTACAGTTCATAACTAATATTTTTAGGCAGCTTGAAAACATATCCGCGCCATCGGGATTATTGATTGACCTGTCGAAAGCCTACGATACGGTAGATCATAATATTCTTTTAATAAAACTGGAGAAATGAGGAATCAGAGGAATTCCTTTAAAGTAGAACAAATCGTACCTAACTCACCGGACGCAATTTACCAAAATACAGACATCAAATGCCTCTACGAGGTCACACATGAGAACGGTAAAAATTCGGATACCACAAGGAAGCATCCTAGGACCGCTTCTTTTCACTATCTACGCAAATGATTTACCAAACTGTTGTCTAAACAAATCCTTCCAAAAGATAAATTATGCTGACGACATCACTCTTTTACTAGAAAAGCAGTACGTCGATGACATTGAGAGTAACACAGCGTCAGCAATATTTTCTATTAAAAACTGGTTCAATATAAATCCCCTAATCACGAACAAAAAGAAAACAAACATAATCATCTTTAAAACTAATGGAAGTCTAAAAGTATCGACATAGACGGAGAGATTTTCGAAATAAGATAAACCGTTAGACCCCAAGGAATACATGTGGATAATATCATAGATTGGTTTACCCATATTGCTAGGGTGCTGACAAAATTAAATAAAGCAATATATGCGCTAAGAATTCTGCAAGGCTATGTGGGCTTCGAAGTCCTAAGGACAGTCTACTTTGCCAACTTCCAATCACACTTGCATTTAGGAATAATATGCTGGGCAGACGGTAAAGATTGTGGGGACCTATTTAAAGCACAGAAACAGGCTGTGGGAATAATCTACAAGCTAAAATACAGGGAATTTTGTAGAGGGATATTTATAAAAGCCAAGATTTTAACAGTTGCAGGTAGGTATTTATATTCACGATCTACTTTAGTCTGCTTTATTTTGTTTAAAAACAAAAGTAAATTTAATATATACCTTAACCACCATCCCAAAACACCAGATATATTACAACACACCGCATCACAAACTGACGATGAGTGAAAAAAGCCCCATTTATAGCGGAATAAAATTATTTAATGCTCTACCAAAAGAACTTGCAAGGCAAATTCTAGGCATAAGAACCTTTAAACAAAAATTAATCGAACATATCAATAATTTGGAGCCATATACCATACCGTACAGATATATTTGAATCAATCTATGCCCGATAAGGATAGCAAATTGCTTGTCTCTTTATGACATATTTCATTTAGTTTTTATATTTCATTTATGCATAGCTTTATTATTGAAATTAATATATTTTTATTTTTTGACTTTATTACACGAATTAGACTAAATAGACAATACCCCATTTTTCAGATTATTGTTGGTACTAGTTCTAAGTATATAATTTGTAAAATACTTGCTGCGAACTTTACATAATTTTCAAATAGGTTGGTACAATGAAAATGCAAATTGTTGATGCAGGACTATAAATATAAAACTTACACCTGGTTTCAATTAGAAGGAACGTCAATAAAATCGGTTGAAAGTTTTATGTGCGAAATAATAAGAAATATTATCAATAATGGAGTGAAATTCGATTCCAGCGTGTTTCCCGTTTGTAGTAAATCTATCCGTGTTTTTCCAATTCTCCTCGTGGAAAATCCGTTCTCAATATATACATTGAGAAGATTTCCTGACCGCAAATAAACGGACCCCCAAATAAGATCACGAAGGTGTATTGTCAAGTGTTAAAACTCGGGTTCGATGCGTAAATTTCAATTTGTTGGGACTGCCAAATGCCACTTTAGAGAGTCGTGAGCCGACTTTGTTTACTGTTTTCATTTCCGACCGTTTTGTCTCACATAAAGTACATGACAAATCAATTCCAAGAATACTTAAGCGAATCTATATTTTAGCTTAAACTCGGCTTATTATTGCTTTCGCGGAAATCCCGTGTTGACTGAATAAGTCAGAGTAAGTAAGTTAAGAATTGCAAAAACAAAACTATAAATTTTATATAAGATTCGGTTTTAGGTCAAAGAATCAAATGACTGTATTTAACTCTACACATTTGATTTTGTCTTAAATTTTATTCACAAATTATTTATATACATATATAATACATACATACTTTTTTATATTCATACGCAGGTTGGTGCTTTTTTCTATATATTGTGATTTAAAGAAATTCTCAACGTAGCTGATAGTAAAAATCATATTTTTAGTTTCAAAATGAACGTTTACGTCAATTGAAGTCAATTGTCTTGTCGAGTCAAGAGCCTGTCAAATTTTGTGCTTCAAATTGTATTGTAATTGGCGCAACAGGCATCAATCAGACTATGGTACAGAAATATGGTTGCTATCTCGCTTTGATTTCGGAACTTTCACCTCCAGAAACGTAATATAGATAGTACTACATATATGGATCGAAAGTTTGCAACTAATTGAATGTATCAACTAAAGATTATACTTATTTTGAATAAAGTAGCTTATTTTATTAGACCGTTTTATTTCGCAAAATGCTACTACTTATGAAAAGTAAAAAACTTTCATGCAAAATTGAGTGAAATGTACACATGATGCGATTGCAACTATCTCCCTTAAAATTATTTCGAAAGTCTCTCAGTCTTCAGTCTAACCACTGCGGACAGTTCAGACAAACTAACTGAAACACATTTTAGACATTTACAAACTACTATATTATTTACTTTGAGGCTTCTCTGTACGATTTCACAGAGCGTTCCCTCAAACTTGCCTCTGGCTATGATGACTATGTCATCGGCGTAACCTTGACATTTAATGTCTATATCGTTCAGTCTAGCCAGTATTTCATCAACTACCAGGCTCAACATCAGCTGTGATAACACACCTGCCTGTGGGCACCCTCGAGATGTGTAGATTTTGATGTTTTCTTTTCCCACTTATGCCTCCTGTTGAGTCGCGGTGGTTGTTGTCTTTGACAAACGTTCGCGTGAACAAACCTACGGCGGTTAATTTAGGGTTGCCAAACAGATTTGATCGGTTTTGGAAATTTTATGTTTGGGCAAATGAAACTTGGACGCCTCGACAAACATGTATTTATTTATTTGTCTCTATTTTAAACACTTGTGACGACGTGCTTGTCGGAGTTTGGAATCTTCTAGATGTGTTCGTGGTAAGAAGGTTACAATTGAACTGGGTGTGATTAGATATTGCTACAAACAGGAAATGTAAATCCCACCTCTCATTTTCCTGCCCCCGCTGAACCAAGAAGAATTCCAAAAACAAAGTGCACGTAGTAATTTCTGGGTAATCTTAAAACTACACAAAATTTAAATACTTATTCTAAGGAATCTTAAACATGAACATTGCATTATATTTCCAGCTGTTTACGACCACCAGGCATCCAAAAACCATTAGCGATCGTAAATATCCGCCTAAGCGTATTTACAAAGGATTGGTGATTAAAAATGGTCTTTCAGATGCGTAGTGGCCACAAACAGCTCCAAACACGTTCAACAAATAGTCACTACCCTACGGACCAGATGTTGGTAATTACGGGTCGGTTTAAGATAACATTGATGTAATTATTATTTATCTACTTTTATAAATACACTAAACAAGAAAATAGTTTTAAAACAAAAATTAAAATAAAATAACATTGTTGGATCTTAACACCTCCGCTGTTCTAGTTCTCAGCATTTCTCCCATCCATTTTAATGTATCCGCTATTCCTTCTCTTGAGAGCCGATTTGACTGCATCGGTTCAGTCAGCCCAATGTGGTCTCTGTGGTTCTATATCCCGGCAAATGGGTTACTAGTAGGAGGTGAGCTTTCTGATCTTCTCCTTCCATCTAATCTCTTAAGGGGGGAAGTCCATGTAAAATTTTCAAAAAATCCATTTTTTTTTTTTTTATATTCTGAAAGTACACTATGTTGAGCGTGTACTGACGAGACGAAAAAAAAAATCTCGAATATTTACAAAATTACAGCTAATATAATGGAGCGGGCCGGAGTACGTATTGTAAAGTAGCGAGCTAGGTAGACGGAGCGTTTCGGAGAAAAGAACCTGAGTGGCTGTCATTTCTACTCTATCCTTCGCTAGTGTTTTGAGCTATCTTATCTCTTTGTTGCAAGTCGTAAGCACCTCGGAGTATTCTAACAAATTCCCGTATTTTTTAGCTTTGTTGAAAAGCCTGCGTACTTTTGCTCTTAGTATAGACAAATTTTTGTTCCACCATTTTCATCCCTATGCTTCTTCACGGTTTTTATTGAGCACCTGGATTCAAATGCCGTGGTGATTGCTACATGCATTTCTCCTACAGCTTGCTCTAGTAAAGTGTAGTGTTTGATTCTACTCCGCAATGTCACTTATTCGAAGTTCTCTCCTTACTTTGGAACTATACATAGGCCAGATAGTTTGTCTGGGGTTTTGGATGGGGGTTTTCTCCTCACTTGCTCCTTCCAGTTCAAACTCTTTGATTCTACGGTGTGATATTGAGGGTTTCACGTGAAACTCTCCACTTTTTATTTAATTTACTTACCGTAACTTTAACTACCGTAATATCCAGTACTTCAATCCTTGGTGGCAAATGTTGGTGTTTTCCCAACGTTGTACAGAATTAAGTTTTCTTTAATGAGGTATTCTATATGGTACTCTACCTCTCTTATTAGGTGCCTCTCTTATTAGTGGCCGTGCTACACCACATCTCGTTGTGTGCGTTCGCGTCACATCACAAGAGTGGCAGGCCTTCTCCTATTACAATGTTCTATCAGCCTTTGTACTTTTATGGGTGGTATGTTATTACCATCGTTCCTCGTTCATGAGGGCCAGAATGGGAACTAAATCCCGCGTTAAGAACTTTGAAAGATAAGTAATTAATGCTTTTCCTTACCATAATGCAAGTTCTGGGGGAGACTTCTCGTTTATACCAAATAAACTTTAATTCCCCGTTGCTGAGGCTTCTGATTTTACCTATATAGGCCTAGCGTTCTTGCAGCAGCGCTAGCCCTAGGTTTTGTTTATTGAACATCATTGTCATAACAGCAGAGGCTGCCTTGGCATAGTGGATGTTCACTCGGGCTATTTTTGTTCACTTGGGCTATTTCTTGTTTTGTGACATATGGCTAGTCAAGACTGACATCTTCCTCTGCCTCCGTACACATGGCGGCAGTCCCGCTCATGTCTACGAGTGTGAGGTCTTCCTTTCGGTAATCCGACCAGACTTCCTCGTTCTCGGCCTCGGCCTAATTCAAATTCTTTATTTCCAAACGAGATACAAGTCTCTATAGGATGTGTCAACAATAGTATAAAGTTTAATTAGTACAAGTTACAACAACAAAAAATTCATCAACAGAATATACTGGATTTGCTACTAGTAAATCGTTTAATTTCTTACGAAATTTTTTGTAGGAGGTTGCATCTCTAAGGTATGTTGGATGCTTATTGTAGATATGGATCCCTTTATTTTCTACACCTTGGCTACAGAGGGCTAAGTTTCTTTTTTCTGTACAGAGAAGATGTTTACTTTCTGTATTGTAATTATGTTTGTCTTCATTTTTTTACTACTTCGCGACTTGTGTAATACATAGTGGTTTCCAGGATATATAGACTAACAACTGTAGAATTCTGAGTCTTTTGAGGTGAGGTTTACAGGATTCTGTACATTTTAACTCTATGATATTTCTAATAACTCTTTTCTGTGCACTTTGTATGTATTTGATTTGTGACGAAGCGCCCCATAGAACAATGCTATAGGAGAGCAATGACTGCATTTCTGAATAATATCGCTTTAGAACATCTTCTCTGTTTAGTAGTTTCCTAAGAATAGTTGTTTGATAAGCTTTCTTATGTAGTGCCGAACAGATGTTCTGTGTCGTAGTTTCCCAGCGAAGGTGCTCCTCTAAATAAATACCCAGAAACCCAGAACCAAGCATGACTTGGTTCTATTGATTTTGTAGTTTTGTATTTCTAGGTCTAGATCTGTAACATACATATTTGTTGCTGTTTTGAATACTCTGTGCTCTGTTTTGTTTTTGTTGAAGTTTAGAGTATTTGAGGAGAACCATTTATTTAGAGATTCTAATACTACCTTCGCCTGATCCGTATTTTCGACGATGTTGTTCCCCGACACAATAAAGCTTGTGTCATCGGCGTATAATGTGCAATGCGGCCCTTTCACATAGTTTATCAGGTCAGCAGTGTATAATAGAAACAACGTTGGCGCCAGAATGCTTCCTTGGGGGCCCCAATATTTGTAGTTAAAATGTCGGATTGGCCAACTACATTACCACTCCTCACAGAAATTTACTGTTTTCGGTTTGAGAGGTAAGATTGAATCCGTCTCGAAACTTTCCCTCTGATTCTATAATTATGTAGTTTATTTATTAATCTGTTATGGATTACACAGTCAAAGGCCTTGGTGAGGTCACAGAAGATTCCAATGGGATATTTCCCATTATCTACCTCGTAAATTAGTTTGTTGTGAAATTCTACTAGGGCGGCTGTGGTAGATTTGCATTTGCAAAACCCATGCTGTTGCTTTGGATTTAGATTATATTTTCCAATAAATGCAGTCATTCTTATTAGCATAGAATATTCTATTATTTTGCTAGAATTGGTATGATGACGATTGGTCTATAATTATGCACTTCCATTTTATCACCTTTCTTGAAAACTGGAATGATTTTACTTATTTTTAATACCACTGGAAATTGTTCTTCGGTGAATGAGGCGATAATTATATTTGTAATAGGTTGGACTAATAAATGTTTGAACTCCTTGGTTATATTCCCAGGAACTTCATCTGGTCCTCTAGTTGTTTTATTTTTTAATGATATTATTATATCCAGTATTTCGTTTTCAGTGAATTCTAAGTACATAGATTTTTCTTTGAATTCCATATGGGCATTCGATATATTTGTTGGAGTAATATTTTCTACGATTGCTTTGGGCGCTTGATCTAAAAAGCTGTTAAAACTGTTGGCTATATTTTTATGTGTTGTATCCTTATTATTGTTGTCTATTATTTGAATGATCCCGAATGGTTTGGATTTTATTTCTTTAGCTCAAGACCCTGTGTAGCAAAGATATTGTCTATTCTAGTTTTGGTGTATGTCGTTATTCTTGTGTATTCTTTTATATATTCACCCATGCCATATGCCTCTAATAAGTTGATGATATTGTTTGTTTCCTTTGTATTGACTGCAAAATTAATATTGAAGTCTCCAACTAAGATGACTTGTATATTATTTCTTGCATATCGTCGCCTCAGAACTTATTTGTTCCATACAACCGATAAGTAGTTTTGAGATAATAGCCATTGAATGTTCAGATCAATTTTATACAGCAGCTGATGGAGCAAATTAGACACAACCTTTTTAGAAAAATAAGTTTTAAGCTAGAGCTTTTGCACAATTGTCTTTAATTAACAAAGGATATGTTTTTCTCTTTTTATTAAAATTTTTAATTTGCATATGGAACAAAAATTGAATTGCAATAAAAAAAATGCATGTTTGTTCTATACTTAACATGATATGAAGGATTAATATTAACATTGATTATAGAAATTCTGAGTAATTTAAAAATAAATCATTTTTTATTTTAGTAGATTTTAATGTAAAATATAATGTGTAATTGTTTATATTATTATTTAATAGCATAAAAAATGTGAAATGTAATCATTATACTTTCAAATACGTTAAATGTTTTATTAAAGTAACATTAGTTTAAGATTTTGACAACTTTATTCACGGAGAGGTATATTATAATTTTAATTATGATTTGCAAACACAACATTATAAAATTGTTTATCTATATCTGGCATCTAAGTGTACATCGATTTAATGTGAGTAATTTTGGATGCGTCAAGCTTGGATTTCTCATTAATTACGTTTATTTTTGAATAGTCTAAAATAGCAACGGCATGAGTTTTTCTTTTAGTCGATCTGAGTGTACGATTTCCGCACAATCGTATTTTAGTAAATTCTTCAAAGAAACTTTGTCTGTAGGATATGTGGACTCGATCATTCGCATTTCAAGTGTTTTACCTTAGTAAACGGAATTTCTTTAAAAATCAATTTTTGACTTAGAGCTTGAAAATTGAAAAAAAATTATTTTTTTAACTAGATAATATTACGAGGAGCTTTTCCTTTTGATATATTAAGCAAGTGTCTCAAGAGAGAGATTGAGCTAAATATTTCTTTGTGTCTTACAGCCTTTTCTATTTTACTGTGGATGCAGTCAATTTCTTGAACCAAGCTGTAACCACTTTCAGAAAATTTCTGTTCAACACATTCTATATTGCTGTCTGCTGTGACACAGTACTATGTCTGGTCTAAATATTTAATAGCGACTGCCATATGAGAATTTATGTTCTGTGGTACACATGAGTTAGACCATAAGATCAGCTTCTTTAAAGATGGATTCTTTTGTACAATTCCATTT
Organism: Phosphuga atrata; assembly: GCA_944588485.1. Classification (NCBI taxonomy): domain Eukaryota; kingdom Metazoa; phylum Arthropoda; class Insecta; order Coleoptera; family Silphidae; genus Phosphuga; species Phosphuga atrata. The sequence goes on along the minus strand of OX155896.1, from coordinate 6,477,612 downwards.
AATAAGGCAATAAGCAGTGCGAGTGCAAGTGCTGCTGTGTGATAACCACAAAAGTGAGACTGAGACGAAAGTGGCTTTAAACAAATAAGCGCTGAATGACACGAAACGCTGATGTGTCACGTTACTTCAAGCTCGATTGTAATTCGTTATTGCAAATGGAACAAATAAGCACGGAAACTTTACTTACAGAACGCATTATGGAACAATAAAGTAACTGAATTTTCAGTGATAGACTTATAATTTTTTATTGCAGATTTGTGGTAACGAACAAATATACTCTAAATGTACCAGTGGTGAATTTGAATCAAAATATAAGAAAATGTGGTATGCAACAAATAAGCACTGGGTCGACGATAAGTCTGTAAAATATTGTCTAATGATGCCATGAAAGTACTTATACATCCTAACGGTGGTCTATATATATTTAATATTAACAAATGCATACCTTTGATATTCACCTCCATTCCACATACCTCTATCATCTTTTCTATAGTTTCTAGATCTAGTTTTTCAATATATACATTTGTAAGAGTGGGAACGCTAGCGAATATAGCTGGCTGGCCATTGGAGCTTCAGCACAGGGAGTGGCAGCTGAGGGACTGGTGCCTTCAGATAAATAATCATAAACAATCAATTTTCAAACAAATTGTATTGGACCAAATTTTCTAATATATTTAAAAAATAATAGAATAATAAAAATAATTTAAATAAATCTTTAAAAATATTATAGATATAAGTAAATGTGATAATTGTGTTAGATCCCTTATTCATAATTAATTTGGGATAGAACAGAGGGAACTTACCACTCTTTAGATTTGAAAAATTATACTTGTTATAACGTGTTTACCCGACGAATTTTTATTTCAAATTGTTTCATCGAGAGAAAATAAAACTTTTCACTTGTTGATTTTGGCAAAACATTTTATGATATATATATATATACATATATATATATATATATATATATATATATATATATATATATATATGAATATAAATATATATATATATATATATATATATATATATATATATATATATATATATATATATATTAGGGTGGGCCAAAAAAAAATTTTTTTTTTAGCTACTACGAAAATATCGTCCAGGATGACGAAAAAAAATTCTAGTAAAGTTTCAGCCCTTAATATTAATATTAAGAAGGTGGCTATTGTGATTTTTGATTTCCCATTTAAATAACATAAGAAGTTATTTTGTTTTTGTATGGATTTTTAGTGCACTCGAACGAATAAATGCCTCGTGGAAATAAATACATATTCTTGTAGGAAATTTAACGATCTACAAAAAAAGTCTGAACTGATTTTTTGCTAAGTTGACTCGTTTAAAAGTTATTCGAGGTTAAAATCCAACCTCAAATAGTTGAGGATAACATTTACAATTTCTTATACTCTATCACAAAATAATGACTCAAAAACATAAAATATCTATAAAATTATCTATATAATATCTATTATATATATATATATATAATATATGTATATATATATATATATATACAGCATATATGTATATATATATATATATATATATATATATATATATATATATGTATATATGGACCGCGAAAACCTCAAATACAACATATATATATATACATATATATATATATATATATATATATATATATACATATTATATATATATATATATATATATATATATATATATATATATATATATATATAGGAAAATCTAGAATTTCCAACTTAGAAAGGATTATGAATAGGATGGTTGCGACAGTTACTACGTGATAATTTATACTTACATTGAATTGATAAATTCACTATGTTTTTACCACACTTATATAAGTGTGGTAGAAACATAGTGAATTTTTCAATTCAATGTAGAAAGAATTAGTTTGCAAACTTAAAAGAGTCTGAACACAGCCTGAATATATGAATATATTCAACCTTTCCGGATCTCTATAACAGTTATATAGCTCCGAAAAGGTTAAATATATTTATATATTCGGGCTGTATTCCGATTGTTTTAAGTTTGTATGATTATCTATAAACTAGGATGGTTTTACCAATTCCACCTGAACAAATTTAAATGAAAAATTCGTGGTATTACATTTTTTGAAACAATTTCTCTTCGATCATATTTGATCGTACCCTTTTTACTATATATTAATATATAACCCAAATTTATTTTCATTGTAGCAGCAAATATATTATTTAATAATTTCCTTTTTCAAAAGAATTTTTCAATTACTTTCGCCACATTGTATCACACTGGTAATAATTTATTAATAATTCCACTGTCGTTTATATTTTTCAGAGTCTTGGCAGGCAAAAATAAAGATAGATCCGGCGACATTGCCAACGTTCCAAACATCCAGTCAAGTGTTTAAGATTACCGACAAGGATACGGTCATTCTGCCGTGCGAAGTTTCGAATCCTGGTGAGTTTTCTTTCCTCATTCTTTCAGTTTTCTTCTTTGCCTTTTTCTCGCCCACTCGCTTTATTTACTTAACTCGTGATGGATTTATCTTGAACATTTCAAAGCAGTTTCAATACTCTTTTTTTTTCTCTTATGGAACGCTTTTTCTGTATAGTCCTCAAATGGGGATTTAGAAATAACAAAGTGGATTTAGCTTTTTATAGACATTTTTTGTGATCGAGTTTAAAAAAAATGATGCCTGAATCTATAAAATGTTGCAATAATATGGGCTAGTGAAGCAGAACCAACTGAAAGAAAAATGCATAGGAAGACTGATTCAAAACCATATGAACAAGATTCAATAGACAGAAATAGAATCTAAGTCTAAAGGCTGACAACCCGTCAGAAAATAATTAAAAAAAAAATAGATACGACTAGATAAAAATGACAGTCATGTCTACACAGTCAATTCGAGAAGATATTATGAACAAAATTTTACAAGTAAAACCTGACTTATGTCAATTTAAAATCAAACGAACTTACCTTAAGTGAAGTTCGATTGTAATTATATGAGAGTCTCATTCGAGATGATTGCATTGTAGTACCGCTACTTTCTACTAGATTCAACCACAAGTTCAGAGTTTCAAAATTTTCGGGCTCACTGCTCGCTACATTACCGACCGGTCATACTTCAGATAGTTTAAAGCTTATTTTCATATTAAGGAATTTAGCGCGTATACACAATACTCCTTAATCGGGTTGGGAAAACTTTTACGAGAGGAAAAGGAGGAAGGGGTGTAATCATCGTTCGATAATAATATATTTCTCTCATATAATTACAATCGAACTTCACTTAAGGTAAATTCGTTTGATTTTAAATTATATTTCGAGTCTCGTTCTTCGAGATTACATTGTAGATGTTTAGAGCAAATTGTCTCTATAATTCAATGTATAAAAATTATTAACATTTAAATCGTTTTATAACAACGAGCTTAATTCCAACTATTTTTATCCAATACCAATACATTTTTGCAAAAATCTATGAATTTTGCAACCAACTTGCAGTGGTTTTAATTATGCTTGCATCTATGCCTTTTTGCTGAGTTTCAATGAACTGGTTTAAACCTTTAAGATTCAATATAAATCTTTTAGCTTCATTAGGTTTAGAAACAAGTAATTATGGTGATAAACATTGGTATACTTCAAGTTCACATTCGACATTATTGCTTCCATAGCTAATAATTCTTCAAATTCAAACTCTAACAATCTTTCATCTAACAATGAAAATTGTATATCCTTAGTAATGCTCAGAGATTGAGGAAGATAGGTATGAAAGGAATTTCATACCCCATTATGCAATTTAAAATAAATGCATCACTAGTGATCTTTTTCCATTCCTTGCAGTAAGTCTTTCATAGGCTTAGAAAGAACTGCAGAAATAAATGCCCTTCTAGCTGAAGAGATCTGAAAATGCAATTGTGATACGAGTTTTCCTGTATCGGCCAGGTTTTGTAAACGATCTAATAGTTGTTCTTCACAATTTAGAACCATTGTAATGCTTTGACTCAAGGCAGGCAAGGCTGAACCAGCTAGATTTTGATCGGCAACGAACAACTTTGTTGTCCGTCTGTCTGTCTGTCTGTCTGCCTGTCCGTCTGTCTGTCTGTCAAGACCATTTTTCTCAGGAACGCGTAGAGGTTACAAGTTGAAATTTGTATCTAATACTCGGGTCTGCGTTCTCTTTCAGCTGTGAAAAAATCAAAGTTGTAAGTCAACGCGATCAAAAGATATGACCGTTTATGCCGCATATTTTGTGATTTCACAGGGGAGTCAAAACCTATAGGGTACTTCCCGTTGACCTAGAATCATAAAATTTGGCAAGAAGCGGTGTCCTAGAGCACATGCAAAGGGAAAAATCTGAAATTTTTCCGTAAATATGTGATTTAATTACAAGAAAAATGCGAATTTACTATTAGAAACCTATGAAAATACACTAATGTGTATGTGCGTGGTACTGTCAGCCACCAGAAGCATATGGGTTGCATACAGTTAGGTCCTCCTCGGTTAGGTCCGAAGGTAAAAAAGTATGTGTCGGCACCAAGCTGTTTATTATGAATTTTCTTTGTTTATATTCGTTATGCATTTCATCACGTACGCTCTTTATACATAATATATACAGGGTATTTATTATGTCTAAATTTTGTATGTATATAACCGACATGCGACATACTCAAGTCCCGTAACATCCTGTATATATTATATTTCGTCTAATTTTTGTTTATAATCTAAATATACTTAAATCACGTACGCCCTATATTTTTTGGTAGTCAATTGCCAAAAGCAGTCAATTGAACAACTGAATGTTAAGAGTATCGAAATAGATCTAGAAATAGTTAACATATTAGTTTATATTAGATCTAGAAATAGTTAGATCTTAATATAAGTTAGTGAATAAGTGTAATACTAAAATAAAGTTTTCTTTTTATAAGTTTAAAAATATTCGCGTTATTTAAAAAAAAATACCCTGTATACCTTTATACAGGGTACATAGGTATACAGGCAAAACTGAGCAGTAAAAACAAATAGTAAAGTTTCAGAACCCCTAAACGCTCATAGTGAATGAGGGATGTATGGTAATAAAATGTAGGGTAGAATTCCATCGTTCAACAGGGACATCTTGAGGTTATGCTTGCAGCGGTACTAAGATGGTCGTGATTTCAGGAGGGCCACTTGTCAAGTTAACTGATTATGCTTGCTACATCCTCCACAGAAAAAAGATACCTTACTTACAAGTTACCCTTACAAGGAACCCTCGGTGCGCGAGTCACAATTCGCAGTTGGCCAGTTTTTTTTTATTCTATCGGCTAAGCCTTCAAGCACTTTTTATAATCTCCGCAGTCTCTTATTAGTTTTTTAACTCTTCCCTGTCTCCCGTTTTTAACTATTAGCCATTTACGTTACGAAATTGATGTGTTTGTGTGTTTGAAATGTGATGTGTTTGCACTAATCTTAAAACAAATAATTATTTTTGTTTTAACACGTGGTTAAACTCTCAAAAACATGTGGTTTCGTCTAGCGAAAATAACGTTATTAAGCGTGACCGGTCGGTAATGTAAGGAGCAGGGAGCCCTACAATTTTAGAACTGGTGGTTGAATCTAGTTGAAAGTAGAGCTAGCGGTACTACAATGTAATCTCGAACAACGAGACTCGAAATATAATTCAATCTGCAGTTCAATCCTAATTACTCAAATAAGATTGAACTGCTAAAGGTAGACAGTTAGCTAGCTTAGATAGAAGCGACAGAAGCCTTACTAAACGAGCATACACAGCCAGGCATACACAGTTGGTTAGATGTATCTTGTCAGACAGGAATGTAGCTTCAGCGTAGAGAGAAAGAGATACGGGAACTGACAACAAGTACTAATCCAAGAAGATGAGACAGACAAGACTAGGCCGACAGCACTAGACAGATGAGATAAGAAAACACGGTGAAGAAAAGAGATGCAATACTAGACGGACTAGACTTACCAGACGGACCAGAAGGACCAGACGGACTACATGGACCAGACGGTCCCGACAGACCAGAGAGACCAAACGGACCAGACATACCAGATGGATCGGACAGACAAAACCTGACAGACTCTACAGACAAGACTAGTCAGGGAGGAGTAGACAGATAAGAAGTAACAGGCAGGTTTACGTTGACAAAACAAAGTTAGATAGAAGTCGATAGATTAGACCAGAGGAAAGTAGGGAAAAATCCTTATGGGGAAATTACATGTAAAATCTTATCTCCCCTCCCCTCCTTATGGGAAATTACATGTAAAACCTAGCCTCCACTCCGTATGGGAAGTACTGTAGAAAATAGTACTTCCACTAATATGTGGCCGAGCATGTATGTGGCCGACTTTAGACAGACGGCGCTACCGCAAGGAAGATTAAAGAAGGGGCACCGTCCATGCAAGTGGTGTAGGGTGATAAGATTATAGGATTTAGACCGGACAAGACTAGATAGACCGGACGAAACCGGACAAGAGACAATCGCGCAAGACTAGACAAAAAAGACTAGACAGGCAAGACCAGACAGACAAGACTAGACAGACAAGACTAGACAGACAAGACTAGACAGACAAGACTAGAGAGACAAGACTAGACAGATTCAAAAGTCATGAAAAGACTCAAGAAACATTTGATTTGATTTTACTAGACAGACAAGACTAGACAGACAAGACTAGACGGACAAGACTAAACAGACAAGACTAAACAGACAAGACTAGACAGACAAATCTAGACAGACAAGGCTAGACAGACAAGGCTAGACAGACAAGACTAGGCAGGCAAGACTAGACAGACATGACTAGACCTATATGACACGACAGACAAGACTAGACAGACATGATTAGACAGACGTGACTAGACAGACAAGAGTAGATCTAGACAGACAAGGCTAGACAGACAAGGCTAGACAGACAAGACTAGGCAGGCAAGACTAGACAGACATGACTAGACCTATATGACACGACAGACAAGACTAGACAGACAAGACTCGACACACAAGACTAAACTGAAAAAACCTGAAAAGAGATTAAACAGCAAGTGGGAAAATTCAAAATGAGTTGCTGAGCGGGTAGCGTAATGGGGTAGCATAGCGGGTAGCATAAGGGTTCATTAAAATGTGCATTTTTTTAAACTGTATGCGAGGGAGTTGAACACTTTCAGGGTCACTTTTTATATTTCGTGTTTAAACTTCCTTTTTGAAACTCGTCTGTAACCTCGATCGCGCACTTTCACAGGGCTGGGGGGTTTACTTTAATAAAAAATATAAAACATCTCAGAATATAATCAATATAGTAATGTAAAAGATGTGTCCAGTTTAAAAATTGCAACCGCCGCGATACTAATAATACTACAACTTAAAATAAAACTACAACTACGGCAATAAAAAATCAATCAAATCAATTTCATGTTTGAACTTGAGTGCGTGCAACAGATCCGCTGAGCCCGCATTTTCGTGTTAAACTTGTTAAATTTTATCGATATATAGGTTGATGTATATATATATATATATATATATATATATATATATATATATATATATATATATATATATATATATATATATATATATATATATATATATATATATATATATATATATATATATATATATATATATATATATATATATTTATATATATATATATATATATATATATATATATATATATTCGGCACATTTGGCACGGGAAGTATATAAGCTTGAGCTTAAAATTATGGCATCTGCCTCTCTAACCCTGTCTGTCTAGTTTCGTCATTCTGGGATTATGCGTCTAGTCTTCTCGATATAGCATATACTTTAAATAATTATTCAATAAAAAATAGATTGGAATGGAAAAAAAACCCACAGCCGACCAGAGGGTGACCCGAAGGAAAAAGGAGCTATTTAATTATACAAACAGTACTTTTATTAAGACAGAATATAAAATAAACATCGTTGCTGTTGATTATGATAAGCCCATCTGGAGCTATGTGGGAGCTCCTACAGCCGTAGTACGACAATCTGCATTCTCGGCAAATGCCCCCAGTTATAATTCTTGATGACCGATGGATCTATCAGCCAATATATTCACATGACGCTTCTATAAAGTTTGTCAATGTTTCGGAAAATACCCTACAGCCTCTCACATGGAATCTTATAATATCCCAACCCGATTGATGGACCAACTACCGTTATGTCATTAAGGTGAGGGCTAGTCTGCGCATAATTCTTCGATATTAAACAGTTTTCTTTGGTTTTTAATCAGCCTTAATCAGGTTTTAATCATGTTTAATCAGCACTAATCAGCTTTTAATTATTATTTAATTAGCATTAATCTGTTTTTAACCGGCTTTTAATCAGCCTTAATTAGGTCTTAATCAGCTTTAATCAGCTGTATTCAGGTTTTGACTGATTGCCCCTATTTAAAGTTGATTATAAACTGATAAACCTCATTAAGCCTGATTAAAACTTAATAAAAGCTGACTAAAAGGCGATTCAAAGCTGATTAGAGCTGATTATATATATGCTGATTAGAAGCTGATTAATGTTGATTAAACCTGACTAAAACTTGATTGAAGCCGATTATAAGCTGATTAAAGCTGATTAATATTGAATGATTGTGCGCAGGCTAGCCGTCACCTTAATGAGATAGTGGTAGTTAGTCCATAACTAGGGGAATATTTGCCGAAACCGATACAAACTTCATAGTAGTGTCGTGTGGCTGGGTCTGAAATATATTGGGCTGTCAGTTATAATTATTGATGACCGATGGATCCATCGGTCATCAATAAGTATAACTGGGGTCATTTGCCGAGAATGCAGATTGTCGTACTACAGTTGTGGGGGCTCCTGCATAGCTCCAGATGGGCGTATCATAAAGACCACCGAGTAAGGTGTGATAATTTTCCATTCTCCCTTATTAAAAATACTGTTTTGAAATACTGAAAAGCTGTTTTTTTTTTTGTTTCGGGTCACCCTGTGGTCTGATGTGGGTTTCTTTCCATTCACATCTATATTTTATTAAATAAATATTTATGCTAGATAGAGAAGACAAGACAGACAATCTAGAATGACAAAACTAGACAGACAGGATTAGAGAGGCAGATGCCATGACAAGACAGATAATCTATAATGACCAAACTATACAGACATGATTAGAGAGGCAGATGCCATAACGGTAGATTTAGAGCTCAAGCTTAAAAAACAAGTTTAATAAACAAGCTTAAAAAACAAGTTTAAATACAAATACAACTGTGGGCTTGGCGGATATGATCAATGATTTCACAATTCAGACATTCCATACTTCCGCGCGTCCCCAATTTCAAACATTACATTATTTACGCGTCGTTCCTTATTGCGGCGATTATTAAATTATCGCGGCCGTTGTAATCTTTAAAGAAGACATATTTTTTGCATTACAATATTGATTACATTACGAGATTTTTTATATTTTTTAAGTTAGGTTGACCGCCCGGCCCTATCAAAGTGCGCGTTATCATTTAATATCGTAGTAGTTGTAGTAAAATTATCTCAGGCGGATGTTATTTCCAAGTCACACACATTTAAAAATCTGCAACTTCGAATAATAAACTGATTACGTAAACTGAAAACGAAACAATATATTGCTTATCACACTTAAAACTAAACCCAATGACGGGTTTGACGGTCATCTAATGCTTTTGTTTATATTAAATTTTTAAATAATTAAAACGATCGCGGTTACAGACAAGTTTCAACAAACTTCAAAAAATTCACTTCCACGTGTTCAATGGCCCGTCAAAATTTCTCAGATTCACACAAGTTCAAACAAGTTTAAGAAACTTTGCTTACACGTAGGAAATTGACGTCTTTGAAAGAGGTGAAGGACGTCATAGCTGCCATAGCAAGAAAAAAGTGGACATGGGTAGGACACATTGCGAGAATGAGCGAGACTCGCTGGACGATACGAGTCCTTGAATGAAGGCCTAGACCGGATACTCGAGGGCGCGGCAGACCACCGCAGCGCTGGATGGACGACATTCAACGGCACGGAGGTTGAGACTCGATGAGACGGGCACAAGTTCGCCAAGTGTGGAAGAACACCTACCTCCAAGATTGGATCAGCAAAAGGCCATGATGATGATGATAGGAATGATGCAAATACCCCAGGAAAGATGCAGTCGAACAGGAAATATGCTGACTTATCCATGGTATAGGAATTTCACGAAAATCTGTCAGCAGTTCAAAATCAGACAAATGCAAACAGGAAATATAAAGAGGGACTTTGTACGTGTTCAAATTTGACGCATGCGCAGTTTCAGAAATTGCACATTTGAATCAACCCTTAATATATGTACAATCAATTATGCATACATAATTTCCCGCTACCCAGTCCGCACCTAATTTATATTTTTCCCGCTTGTCTATCCCGTCTTGTCTGTTTAGTCTTGTCTGTCTAGTCTTGTCCGGTTTTGTTCGGTCTTGTCCAGTATTGTCTCGTCTAAATCCCATAATCTCCACCTCCGACGGTGCCCCTCCTGTACTCGCCCTCGCGGTAGCGCCAGCTACACATACACGCTCGAGCACGTACTGTACCATTTTGTACAGCATTTCCGATACGAAGGGGAGGCTAGATATTACATGTAATTTCCCATAAGGAGGCGGTGGGGTTGTTAGTTTAGAATCTACATGTAATTTCCCCACTAGGAGGCGGGAATAGAACATAATATATTTCCCTACTGAGGAACAAAACTATATAGGCAACAATCGGCATATAAATCTAGACACACAAATCTCGTGAGGTTTATTGAAAAAACAAGATTGGTCGCTAAAGATTGATTTTAGAAATAATAACATGCAAATCATGTTAATTTTTAAATAATTAATTAATAGATTCATATTTGATAAGTGTGCAAATTATTACACATGTGCATATTACACACTACTTACAAAAATGAAATTTCTGTAAATATAGCTGGTGTTCTTTTTTTAGATTTTCTGATGATTATTTTGCCCAATAACAATATAGCATGTCACTCCGTCATAAATTAGCAACGAACTGCGACGTTTGTTAGCCTTATTAGTGTAACGATGAAATATGCGACCCAATTTATTTGATTTTCTTTTCGGTGCAGCAGTTACCGAAAGAGAATAATTGTAGAAAATAATTTAATAATTGAGTTTTGCAAACGTTATCAAAATGTTTTTGCAGATGTTGTTATAAACAGATTGTTGTTACAATTTATGAGTTTATTATTATATCTAAATTAAAAAACTATTTTTCTAAGGCCTAGTTTTAAGCACAAGGCAATCTACCGAGACAAATTATTGCGGGATCAATTATAGCTGCGACTGCGCTGAAGCCTTCGCGATTTGTTCCTACATTATACAACTTTGAAGAGACAATCTTACATTGTCCCTGCAGATTGTCCTGTGTATGAAAACCTTATAGCTTCAAATTAACAAACAAAACCATTAATGATTGTCTCGAAATTAGATTATAAAGAAAAGTAAATATAAAGTTTTTGTTTGTTACTTTACGTGAAAATGGTCACCACTGGATCCATTTCATTTACATTTCATTTTACACATTCATGATAATTCATTTACACCACTCGATTTATATAATATAGAAGTAAGCTATTGCTAGTTGAACTATTTCTAGACTCTCGAATTTAAATCCTCCCGTTTAACAATTCGCTCGTTAATTTTATCCGCTTGTGTAATAAATAACTATTATTGCTGCTACATATTCTTATTCAAAAATTTAAAAAACATACCAAGGCGGCAGCTAATAAGATACCAAACAATTTTGCGATAAATTACAATATTCAGAGCGTCAGCGTCATCAAGATTTTACTCTTTTGACTCTTTTGAATGTTCGTTATTTCCAAATGCAAATGCACTTTTTTGACCAAAGAATACAATACTAATAAAAATACTTTTATTCAGATTATGTTTTGTGTTTATTGTAATTCCCGTTATAATATTTTATTAATTTTATTTAGTATTTCTCATAATATATCTCCTAAAATATTTCCCAGGATTCTTGAAATTCACGGTGAAATTAATTTTTATTTGTTCAGGAAGGAGAATACATCTGAGAAATGTTACCATCGAGCCAAGAATGTTCGCTTCTTAATATTTGCTAGCTAGAGATTAGTTATATCGCCTAGAAAATAAGTATTAGGATATGCAACCAGGCTGTTAAATGTAAGTTTTAAAGCTAGAGCCTTTCGTAAACTCTGCTTATTATGTAAGCCGCTTATTTGTAATAATTCACTTTATTTTTCTCCTTGGGACTCCACACACTTCTCCCATCGGTGCCGCCATTGTTGAAAGCATTCCGAGAAAGCCTCTTTCGGAGTCGACTTTAGCTCGGCTGTCGTTGCAGCCATATAATCCTCTATTGTCTGAAATCGCGTCCCTTTCAAGGGCCTCTTGACTTTCGGGCCGGAAGTTAAATAGCCGGAAGTCGCAGGGGGCTATATCAGGGGAGTAAGGAGCCTGTCGAACCAGAGCAGTCTGGTTTTTCGCCAAAAAATTGTGAACCAAGTGCGAAGAATGTGCAGGAGCATTGCCGTGATGGAGTCGCCAATTTTCTGAAGACCACAAATCCAGTCGCTTGCATCGCACAGCATCACGTAGGCGACGTAGAACATCTCTCATTTCACTGGTCGTCGTTTTACTTGCATTGAAAAACCGAGGAGAGCACTACAGACTACGTCACTCGAACACTGCTCGACAGCAACTGACGCTATCTACAGTTGGGAAAAAATTAACGCATGCGCACGAAGGTTCAAGGTCGGCTCATGCAAGCGCGCTTGATTCAAATTCATCAGGTTTTCAAAATATAAAACAAAGGTCGAATACTTTTCTAACAGACCACGTATTAACTTCTATAGAGATAATTACAAATTACCTGTACATAGGCCTGGTATATATAAAACAATACAAAAAAGTTTGCTGATATAAACATTTTCCATGTAAAATAGCAACGGCAGTTCATAAATTTATCTTAAAATAAACATCTAGTCTATGTTCTGCCCTCACATAGTTTTTAAGTTTAAGTTTAATATTACATTTGCTATATTTTAAGACTTTAAACTATTTGGCAGCTATTGGTCTTATATAAGAGATAATTGTTTTTAATTATAGTATAGTGTCATTTGTAAGAAAACACGCTGCGAAAACCATCCGTGGGGTAAAACGGTGCCTTCGACAAAAATTAACTAGCTCCACTTGAACAAGACTTCCAGAAGAACAACACACGGAACTATTACAGAACATTCAAACAGCATTTGAGCAAGTACTCTCGGCCGAGTCTACACTTTAAGAATTCTGATGGCAAAACTGCCTTCAATGACTAAGACATCTGCCGCATCTTGGCAACCTACTTCGAGTCTGTCCTCAACTGCGACCCTCCATAATCTGCGTTGCGACCAACAACCCAGACTCATCCCCAACTACAAAAGAAGAAATAAGACCAGAAACAGATCATCCAGGCACAAAAACAACAAGGCACCAGGTGAGGATTTAATTTTTTCTGACCTATGGGAACAAGCTGGGACCACGGCAGTTGACAAGCTTACATATATTAGGGAATAGCGAGATATGGGAAAACGAGAAACTTCCAGGAGCCTGGACCTCAGCCTTGATCCATCCTATTCACAAGAAAGGGGACAGAACGGACGTGAGCAATTACCGTAAAATCTCTCTTGTCTCAATAACTTATAAGATCCTTTTTAAGGCTCTACAAAATCAGGCCGAAAAGCAACTAGATTCAAAGTTCGGAGAATACCAAGGTGGATTCAGGAAAGCAAATTCATGTGCTGAACATATTATAAACTGAAAATCTATTCTGTCATATCTCAAGCTCAGGAACAAACAGTTTGTGGCAATCTTCGTCGATTTCAGGAAAGCGTACGATTCAATAGTTGGATGTACCTTAATACAAATCTTGAAAGCACTGGGTTTGAACAACAAAACAAGATTGATAATTCAGCAGACCTTGAGTAGCACAAAACCCAGAGTAAAATTTAGAGGAGGGATTTCACACGCCTTCGGAATCAAGACAGGCGTAAGGCAGAGAGATGGGCTCTCACCTCTGCTTTCAGATACGTACTCGAGAAAGCCATCCGTGACTGGCGCATGGAAATATACAACAAAGGAGTGGAAAATGGGGTCAGGTGGGGATACAGAAACATGGAGCTAACCGTAGACTACCTAGCGATATACTCTCGCGATATTTTCAGATTACCTAGATATAGCTGTTAAACAAATCAACCTACTAAAAACACAAGCAGCTATTTATCTCTACTAATATTGTTTTCCTGATTTCTCCGTTTGATCTTATTTGTAAACTAGGATTTGTTTTCAATCATTAATTTATTTCTTGCCACATTATTTTTAGACTTTGCTTCATTACATTTTGTTGTTTTTTAGTCTTCATATTTTCAATTTCTTGCTTTTCTGAAGTATTAGTGTATATTTTGGATCTTCCTATTTGTCTTCCTTTTTAAGGTTCGGCTTTTGGGCGGGACGAATCAAAACCGGCGATATCAAAGTTAGCGATTTTCGGCGTATCCAGATATGAGTTGCGTTTATATTGTAACTCTTCAGAAACGCCTTTCTTGAAAATATCAAATGTTAAACTTGGGGCAGGTATATTAAACGCCGATGAGCGTGCCAACCTAATGGCATCAGGCTTTCTCAAATACAATTGGTATCGGAGTATCGCTGCCTAAATGTGCGCAGCCAATAATCTCCGGTTATTTTATTAGTATCCCAGCATTTAGGGTAGTTGATTTATAATAGTAGTTGATAATAGTTGCAAATAGTTGATCTGGAAAATCCAAAACGTTTAGAAGCACGGCAAGTTGTGAATTTCTTCGACTTTCATGAGATTTGACAAGACATTCACATTAATAGACATTCATATTAACATTCTTTTCTTCTTCTCTTTGTTTCTAAAGATGACTTCTGAAATGTGTTTATTAGGAATTTAGTATCAAAAGATAAAACAAATAAAGATATACACCCAGGTTGTACTTAGGCCATCAACTAAGGTACAACTTATCGACAGTGAGCAATGTACAAGACTGCTTCATTGCCGTTGAAAACTGCCATCATCATCATCCAGCTATACCTATCCACTGTTGGACATAAGCCTCCCATAACAACTTCCATCCCCTCTGTCCCATGCTGCACTCATCCATTTGGAATGGATAAGCTAAAAATCGTCTGACCATCGAGGAGGCGGCCTTTCTGTATTTAGGAATACATCGTTACGCGGTCTCCACTCCGTATCCCTTCTCGTCCATCTGTCATCACTGACTCTGGTCAGATATCCCACCCAATTTCATTTGAGGTTTTTAACTCTTTCGATAGCGTCGGTTACTCCACTTCTTTCCACGTGTTGGGAACCTTGCCTCACAAAGACAGACCCAGGATTGCTCTCTCCATTGCTCTCTGTACTACTCTCAAATTGTTAGTTGTGCGTTTTGTTTATAGGGTTAACGTTTCGGCACTTAATGTTAGTACAGGTTAGACGCACTGATTGAAGACTCTCCTTTTAGGCAGATTGGAATGTCGGATCTTAGGACATAGCCTAGCTTTCCAAAGGCTGTCCAGGCTAGTCCAATTCTTCTTGACAACTCACAAGTTGTTGTCTCTGCTCAAGCGAATCTCGTAAATCTCAGAAACTTGCACGAGTATACTTGTTTTATTTTTGAGTTTTCGAGAGTTAGATTTGTGCTTGCAAATAAATTAGTCACGACCACAGTTTTGCTGGCGTTGACACTAAGTCCCACCTTCTTGGAGGCTAACTCTAGCTCATATAGCCTCGTTTGTGCCTCACCAAGGCAATATGTTATTAATATTATGTCATCAGCTAAGCGCAGATGGTAAAGTTTTTTTGCCATTGTCTTTTGATGTTGATTCCGAAGATTTTAAACTGGTTTCCAACATTTTTAAACATGTATTCTAGGAGGATTATAAATAACTTTGTGGATATAACATATCCCTGTCGCACACCTCGTACTATCTTGAAGTCAAGAGTGTTTTCATGTAGCCTTATTCAGGCGGTTGCATTTTTATATCCGTGTTTAATGGTGTTTGTGTATCGGTAGTCAACTCTGCAGTCAGCGAGAGATTTAAACATTCCGCTATGGTTGATAGTGTCAAAGGCCTTTTCGTAGTCGATGAAGACAAGAACCAGGAGCTTGTTGTACTCTGCACTTTGCGGTGAGATTCTTGATGGTATGAAGTTGTTCATTAACACCGTAGCCGGCAAGAAAGCCCGCTTGTTCTCGTGTTTGGTAGAGATCCAGCTTCGCTGTTAGTCTCTTTGTTATAATTCTCATAAACAATTTGTACATCCGGGAAAGCAAGCTGATCGGTCTAGAATTCTGCGCTGTCTCCCTTTTTGAGGAAAACCGTAAATTTCAAATATTTTGATTGTATATATCTTGTAAGTTTATTATTGTTTGATTGATTATAATATATTATATACATAACAGACTACAGAATATATTTAAAATACTTACTTTTTTCGGCAAACAACATTTCTTCCGTAACAGAACACACTGGCTTGATGGCCGTAAGCGACTAACTTCACACTAGATCGTCTGCAGTGATGTACCGAATACCACATACGAAATAATTTAATAGCGCGAGAAATAAGACATTTGGCGTAGGTGCACATATTGTGCCAAGGTATAACGGCTTCCCCAAACCATTTTTGTTTCATATTTTAGTTATAATTATTTTTAATTGTAATTGTCCAGTTATATTAGATATGTCCAACGCAAGTGTTAGGCTAGAAATATGTTTCTATTGGGCTGTGGTAATTGCAGAATCTTATCAGAATTTATAATTCGTATATACCTATTACTACATGAGAAAATTCACATGTTTCAGTTTCATGAAGAAATTTAGGAAAAATGGTTACAAATTATTTTTAATTTATATTATTTTATATTAATAAAAGCTAGCTTAAATTTTTATTTCATTATGTAACCTAGCTTATATTTTAATTTCATTATATCAACCGCTCGGTAAATGTCTGTAGTATTTTCTAAAATTATTTAAAAATAAATGTTGTTTTGTAATTTTCGTGAAAATTAATGAGCTTAGGTAAGGTAGAAATTGGTTGTCTAATTAGGTTTGCTATGAGAGAGTTGTAAATGCTTGGAGGAGATGAGGAATAAATTGTTAACTTTTCCCTGCACCCGAAGCCACGTTTAAAGTAATTCTGTTTAAGTTAAGGGAATAACTCTCGGAATCTCCAAAATAATTATTCCTCGCCGTATACCTACACTTAACATTTTTATTTAAATATAAGATTTTCATATATTCGTAGAATTTTTAAAAGTTTTTCACAGAAAGTGCAAAAAAATCAAACACAAAGTTAGTATAACATAAGAGTCTTGCTTAAAATGTGCGAAAACTCGAGGTTTAAAGTGAAGCGGAAAATTGAGGTCTTTGCAGAATTTAACTGTGATTTATTGATTGACTTACCTCGTTTTTCATTTTCGAGTAAAACAGATTATTTGAGCAGCGTTTGATTTCCGAACTTCAATGAGAATGAAACACTTTAAGGCGATTATATTTACGATTACGAGGCGATTTAATAAAACTTATGTCTGAACGCAGGGGTATTATAGCAAATAAACTATTATATTAAATATTTAACTACTAAAAAATATCGACCAGAAAATAATAAAATATATCAATTACTCGACAAATTGAGAGAGAGGGATATATATATATTAGGTACTTACGTATTAACGCCACCACCGCTATATATTGAATCGAGAGTTCGCGCTGCTGCGCGTATGTTGTCTTGATTTATCTGTCCGCGTCGCGGCGGGCAACCTAATCTAACCGGAGTTAAAAAATAAGGAAATTTGAGTTTTAAAAATGTTTTAATTTTAAATAAAATGTTTTATTTTATGATTTATCATAAAAATTTTAGGTGTAGATTGTCAGCATTTAAAAATGTAGCGGCGATGGCGTTAATACGTAAGCACCATTTATTACATATGTGGTTTACTTAGTGTAAAAAGGCTACCGACTACTAGATACTGCTTTACTTTTTTTTACATCGAATTGAGCCCCTATGGACTGCGTCGTAACAACCAATTTCATTTTAGTGTCTATGTCTTGTTCTTGTTCCAGCTGTGACTTCCTGCCTGTAACTTCTGAGCCCACCAAGAAGTGGCTATTTATGTTCCTCGCAGGGGAGGGGTCCTCTCCGTCTATTGGAGGCTAATGCCATTTTAAAACCTTGGTACTTGTTCACCAATCTTTTATGATTTTGTTCCTATCATGAACGTTTCTCTCTGAGATACCTACCCGCTTAAGATCATTGTCACATTCTTTGAACAACCTCGGCCTTGTTTTCTTAGATTGTATGAAACTCTATATTCTTTTGGTTAGTCTGTCGCCGTCTATCCTCATGAGATGACCATAAAATAATAATCGTCTTTTCTTAATGGATGCTGTACTGGGTTAGGTCTTGCTGTAGTCCTCATTTGCTCTCATTCGCCATTGTCCATATGTTACCTATTTTACCTTGCCTATTTATGGTCAAAGTTTCGGACGTATATAAGCCCTCAGACTTTAGAACTGTATTATATTGTCTGAACTTGGCTCCTATACTCATAGACTTTTTGTTATGGGTATCCTTTCTCAGTTGGTTTGCCTGGTCTAGCTTCCTTATCCTGACATTAATTGCTTGTTCTACTAATCCATTCTACTGAATGATTTCACCGAGATACCTGGAATTTTTGAGTCCTCCAATTTTTTCCGGATTCGTGATAATCCATTCAGGCACATCGTAGTATATGTAGTATATAGTATCAGTTTATCGTAGTATATAGTTTCGTCATATATTTTGTCAAAAAAACCTATAAATGCTAAACTTTTTGCTATCTAAAACGTATTCTCTTGTCAGAACACGCACGGGAGACATCGCATAACCTCATTTTTCGAACATTTGGCGTTGGCAGTTGCTCGACGCACGTGTTTCTGCTAACATTTTGCAAGAATTTGTGCAAAAAAATAGTGTTTTGTGTTAAAAAATGTACATAAACGACATCTTGTCCACTTTGTGTTTGGTAAGTGTATTTTTGTTTATTATTTACTGATCAAAATATTGGAATGGGTGGATGCAAAGCCCTGGTACATATATGTACCATCCGTCTTATGCAGTCGTTAATTTGTGCAGTAAGTAGAAAGATATTTTGTTTGTATATATGGATTGTAAAAGGCCACTAACGTCTTCTGAGCTGGAAGAGGCAGCCAACAATTTGTCTGACTTTCCATCAAGATAGGATGATAGTTTTGACCCCTACGAGCCTTCTAATGATAGTGATGATCTCTACGGTCTTCTGATGAGGAATCTGATTCAAATGCTACTGATTCATCGGAAGAATCTGATGCGAATATTGTTGAATCGTAGTCCCAAGATGTCTTGCAGCTTGAATGCTCTTCGAGGGATACCCCAAAGTCTCCGTTACTTCCAGAAACTGTAGCTTCTTCTTCAGATTCTTTTGTGCTGTTTACTAAACCTGGTGAATTATTCATTCCAAAACAAAAAATATCCTCTAAGCGGAACTGCAACTTATCTCCTGAATTTAACAGGAACCTTACACATTTTCAATTGTTTCAGAAACTGTTTCCATGCTCATTGTTTATACACATTGCTCAGTGTACGAACGAAAGAATAAGAATTCACAAAGAAACAAAACGCCATGCACGTTTGAAGGAAACCGATGAGGGCGAAATAAAAATTGTTCTTGGATGCATGCTGGTTATGTGTTACAATCATGTCCCACAAATCAGCGATTATTGGTCAAGTCATCCCTCGATGGGGAATATTGCAATACAGAATTCAATCTCTAGAGATAGATTAAAATTTACGTCTTCAAAGATGTATTTCGCTTCACCACGCAAACCGCGTGAATGCTCCAATATTATGATTATTATGATATTATTTAGATTATATTATTTTAGATTATATTATATATTATGATGTGGTTGTGAATGTGAAAAAAACAATTAAAGATTGTTCCAAAATTGACGTGGCTTGTCCTCGAATGATAGCATTTTATAGAGAAATTATAGGGGGCGTCGACTTAGCAGACCAGATGGCGGGTGTTTGATTAATAATAATAATAATATTTATTTTTGGTACTGTGTACATTTTCATACAATAGACCATCGTCAAAAAAAAAATGAACAAAAGTTACATACAATAGGAAACAATAGGAAAAAAAAATATCTAGAAATAAACGGTTAAAGAATAGTTGATGATATAATAATCATCTATTACTACTATAAAGAATAGTACATGAATTCTTCCATGCTATAAAAGCACAGGCTTTTAATTAAAATAATTCACGAGCTTTCGCTTTAAACTCCCTTACTGATAAAGAATTTGTATTAGTAATACTTCGGATAATCTTAATTCGGATATCTTATTTGTAACATACGATACCAATATGTAAGGGGTTTCGTTTACCGCTTTCTAATCTTGAAAATGGGACTCTGAGTTTGTGAATATTGCGTAGGTTATGACTATGTAGTTCATAATTTTTAGGTAAGTCGGAATGGCGTTGTTTTACAACGCTTTTACAACGCTTTTGGCGTTTTAAGTATGACTAATCCTTATATAAAAAATATATATAAGGAGGGTAGCGTTAAAATTTTGTGCTTGATGAACAAAGATCGACTGGATTGAAGAGGATGTACATTGAACATAGCTCGTAATATCTTTTTCTGCATTTTAAATACCGCATCAACATTTGCTGCTGACCCCCAAAATATCAGACCGTATGACAACCTCGACTGAACGATGGCGTGGTAAAACATTATTAGAATATCAACTGTTACACACTCTCTAGATTTCTAATCAGATAACACACACTACTTAATGTCGAACATGTTAATTCAATATGAACGTCCCATTTTAGTTTGTTGTCAAGTGTTACTCCTAGAAATTTTATAGATTCGGCCCCTTTGATTGATTTTTGATCAAGTCTTAGAAATAAACGATAGTCATTAGACACATTTTTTTTGAAGAAATCTCATGAAGTATGTTTTGCTTATGTTTAAGGTCAGTCCATTTTGTATACACCATCTTCTTAACGTTTCTGATTTTAAATTGCTATTTTTAATTAAATCCTGTCTGGGTTAGATACTATAATGTTGGTGGTCGTCAGCGTAAAAAATATATTTGCTTTGAACATTATTTGTTTCCGCCAGATCATTAACGAATATTAAAAATAGAGTTGGTCCAAGTAGAGAGCCTTGAGATACGACACACTTCATTACTTTTCTTTCCGATTTATAACCATTGGTGATCACTGTTTGTCCTCTTTCGTGTAAGTAAGATTTAACCCAGTTGTTAGCGACGCCTCTAACTCCGATGTTTTTTGTAGAAGGAGCTTGTGATCGCTAGTGTCAAATGCTTTACTTAGATGGTGAAATAAAGCAAGAACCTCCTGCTTACAATTTTGGGAAGTAATTATAAAATTAAGACTATCTAACAGAGCTGTATCAGTTGACCTATTCTTCCTGAAGCCGTGTTGACTGTTTGCCAGTTTGTTATTGGTTTCCAAGTAACTTGATAATCGAGTAAGAAATGCTGACTCAAGAATTTTTGAAAATTGGCTTTGAATACAAATTGGTCTGTAGTTAAGGGGATCCTGCCGTGACCCTTTATTTTTGTAAATCGGGATGCACTTTGATCCTTTCAAACATGTCGGGAAACATCCGGAAGTAAAGGATTCATTAACAAGGTTGCAAAGAGGTTCGGCTTTCAGGTGACTTACGCTTTTTAATACCCTACCATCTACTTCGTCTAAACCTTGAGATGGCGTTAGCGTAACTCGGTTTATTATATCGATGATTTCCTGAGGTGCTACTGGATTTAGGAAAAATGTTTTATTAAAATGGCTTATTTTGTAATTTGAATCTGGTGTTCTTACAGACACGGTTGAAAATATTTTTGAGAACTACTCACAAATTTCCTTCTTATTAGAGATTTCCTGGTTATTTTCGTCAAGTAGATTTATGTCATAATTTTTTTTCTATTTGCCTTGATGATTATTTATTGTGCGCCAACTTAACGTACCTTATTCGGTACCTTACTCGAGGTACCTTATTCTGAGACATCAACATTTTTTTGTTGTTTACACCAATGATGTGATTCTTGACTATATTTTTATACTCGTATCTAAGTTGTTTATATCGGTGTCGATATTTGTCATTCTCTGTCGTTTTCGCTATCTTGGACATTTCGCATAAAAAGTGGTGTAAATTTTTGATTTCGACATTGTACCATTTTTTCCAGTCCTCTTGTATTCTCATATTATACTTTGGAAGAGCAGTGTTGTAATGTTCTAAAAATACGTCGTAAAATATTTGTAATTTTTCATCTATATCTAAATCTAACAGATGGTTTGTCAAAGCTGACCAATCCGTCATTTGAAGATTCTCGTACAGTACGTCAATATGTTTTTTACTTATGATTCTTTTCTGTATATATCTTATATTCGAAGACCTAACACATACTATGTCAAATTTGCATATTTGATAACAGTGGTCTGATAGAAATGAGGATTTTACAATTACATGCAGTGGTTGGTGGTAATTGGAGAAAACATTGTCTAGACAGGTTGCGCTATGGTTCGTTATGTGCGTTGGTTCCAGCACGTGCGGCTTCAGTCCAAATTCATTAAAAGCATTCAGAATATTCTGTTGATCCGAGTTTTTCTCCAATACGTTGATGTTCACATCACCGCATACAACTAGAGCAGCTTTGGGTTTAAACACTTTTTGGAGCAATATATTTAAATTATACAAAAAAGGTTGAAATCACTGTCCGGTGTTCGATACACTGCAACAACGGATATGAGTTCTTTGCCACAGATAATTTTACTTGCCGCAAATTCAAAATGCTTCTCGATTGCAATTAACCCGTTGATTTTTACCGGTGTAGTTTGCATTTTTTCACTTGCAAACACGGCTACCCCTCCACGTTTGATATTTTTACGCGAGAAGCTGTTTATTAATTTATATCTCGGGATAGATGTAGACTTCACTTCGCTTTCACTGAGACAATGCTCTGTTACACATAAAATGTCAACATTGTGTTCGTTTAGATGTAGCTGTAGATTCATCTCCTTTCCTCTTATCCCTTGCACGTTGAAATTCATGATGTTGACGAACCTGGTTGATCGTTCTTCCGAGCCTCTTCTTTTCGTTGTTACTGGGTTAATATTTATTTGTTCATTTTGGTCTTCTCCAGATTTAGACAGGAAATTAACGAAATGGTGGAAAAATTGTTCTACCGTTTATTCATGATGTCAGTTGTAAATTCATGGATCATATATAACGAACTACATAAATAGAAGCATCCGCTATTGCAATTTTTAGTGCCTTTGGCAGAAAAGATGATAAGCGAGGGGAAAAGATCAGCAGCAACACAACAGTATGCAAGAAAGGGCAGAGTTTCAAGAAAACCAAAAAGTCTTGCAACCGTGTCTCTTGATCTACCCTTCGAATGTCCAACTAGAAAAAGGTGTAGAAGATGTACAGAGAGAAAGAAACAGACACGTTCAAAAACATATTGTCAAAAATGCAATACTTCTCTTTGTAAAAACTGTTTTGCGCTTTACCACACTTAATAATATGTGAAATATACATTTTTTTTTCAAAATAATTGTTTGTTGTTTTTATGAGAATACCCGGACTACTGGTTTACCACTACCCCCACTACCGCCAGAAAAAAAAATATTTTTTTTCGAAAAAACAACTTATTCTTACTATACAAACTTGAAAAAAGTTGAATAATTAGGGCTAGTCTGCATGAAAAAAAACCGTCTTGAAAGGGTTAAATAGAAATCTGGAGTCCAACGTTTTCAGCCATTTCTGACAGTCTATTGATCTTGTTGACTGCTGACTCTATGTTGCTAGCAAAAATGACCAGGTCATCTGCAAACACCCCAAAGGCACTCCTGGGTACACTCCTTTGTTCTTTGGACCAAATTTGTTCTAAAGCACTTTTCATTTGTTTCTTCTTAGCCTAACAGCTTTTTCCACTCTCGAATGATCTTTTCCAAAACACAGTTGAAAAGGATTGGGTACAATCCATCTTCTTGTCTTACGCCCGTTATGATTGTAAAGGGTTCTGATATCTCACTAATCAATTTTATTTTGGACACTGTGTTAGTAAGAGTTTGTTTGACTAGCTGTTTATATGTATTTTGATGTATTTACCCTTAACACTTCCAAAATATCCATTTACGACTCTCGATCGATGGAGTCCTATGCCTTGTGGAAATGAAAAACCACGACCACGTAGTTATTTCCTCCAGTTTTTTTTATACTTGATAATGAGGTTAAAAATCTGTTCTAGGCAATAACGGCCCTTTCGAAAACCAGCTTGATATTCCCCAATCAGTTGGTCAAAATGACCTTCTATTCTGTTTGTATTGCTTTGGAAACTGGTATTGTCACAAACGAAGAAAGAATTAACAACTTGCGATGCGCAGACGATACGTTATCGTCGCCGACAGTATGGAAGCCCTACAACATCTCGTTGAGTTAACAAGCATTTTCCGCAAGAGGTATGTCCTAGATATGAACCTTAAGAAAACCAAAGTCATGGCAACTTAAAAAACCAAAGCACAATAGACCATATATAAATATTAATAACGACAACATGGAAAGGGTATCCTCCTACAAATATCTTGGTACGTGGGTAACTGAAACAGCAGAACATACAAAAAAAGCAAGTGTCGAATTGAAGTAGCTCGCAGCGCTTTTATAAAAATGAACAAAATACTCTGCAGCCGAGAACTGAGAACCAGTATACTAAAATGCTATATAATGCATCCATTCTATTGTATGGAATGGAGGCTTGGACACTCAAATAAGAAAACATCAAGAACATAGAAGCATTTGAAATGTAGTGTTATTTGTTATGTATATGTATATTAGTGAAATATAGGAGGATGCTGAGAATACCATGGGTTGACAAGGTTTCAAATGAGGAAGTACTACGCCGAATGAATAAACATAGAGAAATTAGTAACACCATAAAAAGGAGAAAATTAGAATATCTAGGACATGTTCTGAGAGGAGATAGATATATCCTTAAGCTAATTATTCAAGGCAAAATGAAAGGCAAGAGAACGATTGGCAGAAGAAGAATCCCTTGGCTGCGCAACTTGAGGGATTGGTTTGGTAGCACGTCCGCAGAACTCTTGAGGCGGACGATTGATAAGGTCCGGGTAGTAATGATTTCCAATCTCCGATAGGGGCGGAATTTCAAGAAGAAGATTGCTTTGGAGAGAGTCTTATATGAAACAGATACTAATGAGATGCCACTATAGTTATTGACATTCTTTTTATCACCTTGTTTGTGTAGAGGATGGATGAAAGCTAACTGACATTCCATTGGTGTCATCCCAATTCTCCAGATCTCCTAAAAAAAACTGGACTAGTACATCTAGAGTTCGGATTTTCGCAAAAACAATTTCAGAGGTTTCTATCAGACGTTCAAGTCTAATTTGAAAGGATACCTAGCCCCAAGTCTTCGTTTTACAGACGAAAATGGAAAACTGGGATTCACCAATAAAGCAAACTGCACGACCATGTCTCGTTATTTTGAAAACGTACTTAATTGTGACGAACCGAAAGAAATATTTCCTGCATGCGCCCCGATCCACAAACTACCAAACTCATCTCCACCTTTTCCTGGTAAAGAGGAGACCAATGAAGTCATCAACAACCTTAAGAATAATAAGGCTGCTGGAGAGGATTCAATAGTTGCGGAACTAGATAAAAAGTAGACAAATCACGGAACAAATAAAAGAATAAACTAAAAGGAAATGGCAGGAGAACTCCATCTCAAGTCTTTCGCTTGTCCAGCGAATTAGAAAGCGGTATGTTCCACTGTGTCTGCCTCCCCACAATAGGTGCAATCTTCCGATTCCTGCATATGAAACCGTTTGAGGTAGGCTGCAAAACAGCCATGGCTGCCCAGAATTTGTGTGATGTGGTATCTCACCTCTCCATGATTCCTGTTTGTCGACTTTATTATATCCGGGATCAGTTTTTTGGTCAACCACCCATTATCTACTGCCATTTCCTTTTAGTTTATTCTTTTATTTGTTCCGTGATTTGTCTATTTTTGTCTCTAGTTCCGCAACTATTGAATCCTCTCCAGCAGCCTTATTATTCTTAAGATTGTTGATGACTTCATTGGTCTCCTCTTTACCAGGAAAAGGTGGAGATGAGTTTGGTAGTTTGTGGATCGGGGCGAATGCAGGAAATCTTTCTTTCGGTTCGTCACAATTAAGTACGTTTTCAAAATAACGAGACATGGTCGTTCAGTTTTCTTTATTGGTCAATCCCAGTTTTCCATTTTCGTCTGTAAAACGAAGACTTGGGGCTTGGTATCCTTTCGAATTAGAGTTGAACGTCTGATAGAAGTCTCTGGAATTGTTTTTCCGAAAATCCTGATCGATCTGTTCTAATAGCTGTTTCTCATACATTGGATTAGTCCTTCGTAAAGTTCATACATATTTTCGAACTTCACGGAATACATCATGGACTTTAGCTGTCAGGATTGCAGTATTAGCTGCTTATTGGATCTTGGAGGCGATGTTCGTCCAATTATGGGATTAAAATGTCAGTTGCTGGTGGTATTGTTCTAATATGTTTTGTTTGATTTTAAGCTTTGCAACATCGAATTTATTAATTTTATTTCTGGTTTTCACGGCCTTATTGAGAGGGATGAAATTCATTTTGGAGAAGTAATGATCCGAATCGAACTGGGCACATCTCTGTAAATATTTCTTTAATCGCTCTCCTAGATATCGCTATATGATCAATCTGTTTCTCTCCACACACATTGCCTGGTGGTCGCCAAATTTTCTGTTTACTTGGCTTGTGTTTGTAAAATTATCTGAAGATTAAAGGATCGACACAGATTGACGAGTCTAATGTTCTTCAAGTAGGTCCCAAAACTGTTGGACTCAGGATTACGTTTGTTATTTTCATCGATTGGTGCATTGATCATTGTGTCATTTGTTACCACATCTGAGAGAGAATTAGGATAGAAAGCCTCTCAAGAAGGCTTGAGAACTCTACGATTGATTTGACCATCTTTTTACGAACAACAAAAGCTGTGCTGTGTATAGGTATGTGGTTACCTATTTTGACTGCTTTACTAATTTTGAGTATAAAAAATGTCAAAAATACTAGTCTAACTATAAACGAATTAAAAATAAGACTCGGAAGGATGAAATTATAAAGAAATTGTCCTAAAAAAATATGGACCTAGTAACTTAATAAGGACGAAAAGGATAGTTGCGACCTTTACTACGTCGTATTAATCCATACTTACTCCGTAATTTTAGACTCATTTGGTGCGACAAGTTTAAACTCATAGTAATAAGGACAAGTTTGTAAGTTATTGATATGGTTTTTGAGTTGAAAGCCAAGGGATTTTCAAAGACAACAAAAATATAACGAGTTTTCAATTCAATGTTCAAACTATTACAAAAGAATGAATGCGATTAATAATACCTATTATATAGTTTTTTAATATATAAAATAAAAATGTATGTTTTCATAGTCTAAACTGTAATAATTCGTTGCGGTTGATAAATGCTCAACAACGCGAAGAAAAGCTTTTTCGTGTAGCTTTCTCCGTTTGCTGGTGCTCTTTATATAAGTGAATATAGTAATAATTCCTATTATTTTTTTTCTTTTTCGTAATCTTAAGCTTTAAATGCTGTGCATGCAGTAGCGGCAATAAATTATTTCACTGCAGGATAGAAACTGCCTTTCATATTAAATATGAGAATTTTTTATTGAATCTAGAAATTACAACAAAGAGAATAACAGATCTGGGAATAAATCTTTTTTTACAATATGAGGCCGACCGGGATATTACAAACGATAAATAATAATTCTAGAGTCTAATAGTTTTATTCAATAGTGGAATATTTATTTCTATGCATTTAATTATGGAGATAAAATAAATTTGAAATGGTTTTTACTCAATTTAGTTTTAATCTAATTTAAATAATTGCAAGTAGATTTTAGTATTTCTAGACAAGAATGTATTAGATTATTTTCAGCATTTTTGAGCTTTAACGCCTAGAAAATGTAGGAATATATTGCGTACTTTAAAAGGTTAACTTCAAGCAAATATATTTAATAAGCTGTAAATGATTTATGCATTTATTACTTACGATTGGAAAATTTAAGCATCAAATATTTATCGGAAAATATAAGTTTAACTTTGTAAGTGAACAAAAATAAAAAATCATAGATCTCACATTAAGTTGGATAATGTTGTATTTCAGCATTTACAATGTGATTGTGGTTTAACGAATAAACTTTTAACGATTCAAGAAATGAAGAAACATTTTATGTAGATTCGAGTATAGATTAGTAATCAAATCAAGATAAGTACTAACCAACGAATTATAAAAAATAATTAATCTACTTTTTTACACGGATTTCTACTGCTCTCGCCGCCTCTCTTGATCCTCGGTAAGGTTTTTTATTTCCATCACTTCATCTATTCCATCCCTCCTGCTTCTTCTAGGTCTTCCACTCTTTCTCCTCTCCGACGGTATCCATTCCAATACTTTCCTATCCATCCTTTATTTCCTATCAATCCTTCGTCTTCCATCCTTTCCCTTCGTGTGACAGAACCAAGTCAGTTGTTTTTTCTCAACGTCGTCTGAAATATTCTATTGCCTGCCTGTTATATTTCCGATCTCCTCGTTTCTCACTCTATCACTACGTGGCGCTCCATAGCTTCTTCTTAAAAAATTTATTTCAGTTGCAAGTAGTTTTCTCTTCAGTGTTTCTGTTATCTCCCATACTTCTGCTACGTACGTTATCACACTATGAACAATACTTTCATATAGTCGCTTTTTTGTTGTTCTCCTTATATTCTTTTCCCAGAGGATTGAATTTAGGGCTCGTATGATTTTTCTATCTTTATTATTCCTTTCATCTCTTGCCTGAGATCTTTTTGATCTCTTCCCTTCTACATCTCTTCCCTGCTATTGCCCTATTTGTTAAATACAACCCCGAGGTATTGCTACTGCTTTTATGAGTTCTTTTTCTAAGAGAAGATTATTCTGAATATTTGTGCCTATTGCCAGGTATTCGCATTTACTCATGTTTATCGATAGACCAGCTTTTCGTCTAGCTTTACAAAAAAAACCTAGCTTCACTCCTAATGCTCTTTTAGGGGTGAAAAGGTTGTCCATTGTTGAGCGACCCGCTCGATATCCAGCCTTGTCCTTCAGGTTGTTTATGTCTAATATTGTCTTCAATAAGGGTCTTCATTATACGAGAATATATTCGCCTATTGTAGGAATGACAGCGATTCTCGGGAAATTATCTGGGTCATATCGTGATCCCTTTTTATGTATGGCTGTGATACATGACGTTCCGTAGGCTTTTGGAATATTTGCACTATTTAGACACTCCTCAAATAAATTACTCAACATAACCTTCTGTTTTTTAGGGCCAAATTGTACAAATTCCGGGAGTATTTCTCAAGGTTCAGGGGATCTTCTAAGTTTAGTCGTTTTGATTGCTTCCTTTACGAGGGATATATCTAGTTTCAAGGTTTCCCCATCGATGTGGTTTGGTTCATTTTCAACTCCATAATGTGGCCTTGTTTCTGTTAACATTTTCGTAAAATGATCTACCCATCATTACTTGGAGATGTTATTATTTGTGAATTCAGTTCTGGATGAGGTTCTTAGCGATTTAACAGTCTTCTGTGCCTCCGTATATATAAATATATTCAACCTTTTCCGA
This sequence comes from Phosphuga atrata, assembly GCA_944588485.1. Classification (NCBI taxonomy): domain Eukaryota; kingdom Metazoa; phylum Arthropoda; class Insecta; order Coleoptera; family Silphidae; genus Phosphuga; species Phosphuga atrata. Next base: position 6,447,820 of record OX155896.1, on the reverse strand, counting down.
GCTCTATAATGTTGTTCAGTCTTTTTAGGACTGCCAAAACAAATCTCATGTGAAAAATAGTAAATAATTGGCAAATTTCACATGAAATTTGTTTTGGTTGTCCTGGAAAGGTTCAACAATATTAGACAGCTCCGGAAAGGTTGAATATATTGGGTTGTTCGATAAATAATGTCGTTTTATATTTGTGAGTGAATTTATTTATAATAAAAACAAACATTAATCAATGATATATTGACCATTTTATTGGATGACCTTTTGTCACCTTTCGGTAACTTGAAAAATTCCACTTTCGAAGAAGCTTAGGGTTTTAGAAGCGAAGAATTGGTCCAACACATTTTTAACAGGCGCATCGGAATCGAAAGTTATTTTTATATTTGATACCATCCAAATAGTTTTGAACCTAAAGAAAGAAGTTAAAAAAATGGTAATCTGATGGTGCTAAGTTAGGGCTATAGGGTGGATGTGGATCAGTTCCCATTTGATCTCTGTTAATTTTTGACTGGTTATCAATGAGGTATGGTGTCTGGCATTATCCTAATGGAACATCACGCCTTTTATTGGCCAGTTCAGGGCGTTTTTTCTTGATTTCTTCCTTCAATTTCGATAGTTGACCACAGTAGACATTGGAATCATTAGGTTTGTTGGTAGCAGCTGAAAGTTGACTATAACCTTGTAATACCACCACACAGCCTATTTGTATTTTCCTTCATGTGCAGACTAGCGCATAAAGACTAGCATTCCGTCCAAAAGGACACTATGCTGGACCTTCTCTCTGGAGTTATTGAATTCTAAACTGTTCATCATGATCCAGATTTCGATACTGTTAAGATGATATCATATTCATCCTTAGGCCAGGTAAGTTCATGCATCCGCATATATGTCTCCAAAGATCCTCTCCAGATTTCGGTGCCTGTGCAATAAAATAGCATGTGTGCCGCGGTGTCATTTTGGCTACACTCACAGAGGGGAATTTCCCTTTTTCCAAATCTGTGGAGGTATGTTTTGAAATTACCATGGCCTGTTATTAACTGGATTGCGTTATGGAACAGACTGATGTTGAAACCCCTCCAGGTCTTAATGGACGATATAAACAGCAAAATACCACCACACAGAAAGCATAATCTTATATTCATAATCTTCTTTTAAATTTCGTAACATTTTTAATATTTTAATTAATTTCATACAAATAGATAGAGCTGGGTTTTGCATATTTACTACCATAAAGTATATTTGCATTTAATATAAAGTAAATAAATCCGAAAACAATAAATAAAATCACAATATATTTTGAAATATACGGACTATTAACTTTATTAACGGTTTGTGTAGAATAAATATGGATATTTTGGTTTCGATATGTTCGCCGGCTAGTGTGAGTTAATTTAAAAACAAGTTCAATTGGCGCCAATTTAGGTTCGCAAAACGTGAATATATTTCGGGCAATCATCGGCACATTTATTGCATATTAAATATAAACACACACACACGCACTGGATACATTAACCCCGTTTACTTTTCCCATGGCGCTATTATAATTTGCAACTCATGTTCTGTGAAATATATGTATGTCTCATATTTACATACATTTCAATATTTTTCTCTAAAATCCGAATGGAAATTTTATTAAATTTCCATTTGAAAAAATCAGTTCATCAACGAGAACTCGAATACTATTGCAATTGATTTAGAACAAAATTCAGTATAATACTAAACATATGAAACTGAAAAGTACTCGACTAGAAATATAGTGAGGCATGCTGGTAGATCTATTCGGGCCTTATGAGGTCTTCCGAAAACTTAATTCAACTAATTCAAACATTGTCCCGTCCTAATTAGGAATTAGGCTTACTTAGACGAATCTTTGGAAGTCCTAACTTCCTTCTAGTGAGACCTTCCAAACTCTTACCGAACTGTTGGAAGCCTCATTCGATCCTCGTTCCGTTCTAATTAGGTAAGCCTAACTTATGCAAGTAATAATCCTTTTATTATGTTCTATTGGAAGTATTCCTAATTAAATTTAAAGTTACCCTTACATGAAAAAACATCTGTTTCTTTGAATGACCTGTATTCGAAGAAACAGATGTTTTTTCATGTAAGGGTAACTTTAGGATTGTTATCACTAACAGATGATTTTACAACAGAATCGTAATTTTCTGAAACAAATCGAAATATTAATAATAGGATTATACTTTATTAGCAAAAGCTATACGCATTCAAGAATTTCTAAATAAACAGCTATAAATATTTATTTCTAGATAAATAGCTACAAACATTCACTATGGCGCCAACCCCACCAACAACCAAGTGCCAACAACCAACTACATAACCACGACCCATGCCCATGCCAACGACCCATGCCAGCAAAGATAACGCCTTAGTAAACATTTAAAACTGCTTAGTACTGATTAGCATATTGTACTCAAGTCATTGTGTACATTGAGTCAATTCGTTGCTAAGTACAGTATTGAATCTCCTAAGTGTAGAAGACTTTAGAACAGCGAAGGCTTGTGGATTTTTTTGTGGAATTAATTTTTCTGTTTCTTTTCTAAACTCGTCATTGCCTTTTATCTTTTGTACATCGTATTTGCAGGTGTATAGTTTTCTGAGTGAACTTAATATTTTCAGGAAGGATGTCCAAGGAGAATTGTGTGGGGTAATGTTCTGAATCTAGTCCTTTAAGAACTTTAAGTTTCATTTTTTCTACTGTGTTTTGGCGGGAGATTATTACATATGGTTATGCTAGTATTCATCTAATAGTAGATTAGGTGAGATCCCTTTTGGTTTTAGAGGATATTTTCTTACAAATTGTAGACTTGAAAAACAGGTTATGGTTTTTTCAGATCTCAATGAGTCGCATAACATTTTTGTTGGTTTGATGATGTCCTGATTTACCGACCCAGTAACTATATCTCGTGGAGAGGCGACCTGAGTAGGACTTGAAAGATGCAATTGAATCAAGTATTGACTTCTCTACTATAAATCCAGTCCCAAATTGTGGGCAGTTTGTCATTACTCGCTCTCCTGGTTTTCCTTTGTATATTTTGTATCCTTCTGAATCGAAAGGATTCGCGTCTTTATATCGTGATTCTTGAAGTGCAATAATTTTAATTTTGGGTTCTCTAGATTTGGCTAAGAAGTTTTTAAGTTTACCAATTTTCAATAGGGAATTTACATTGAATGTCATAAGCCAAATTCTTGATTTCGGTTTGGTTTTGCTCTTACAGGGTTTCGAGGCACTCCCACTTACCTCCATGCACACATCTGTGATCTCCCCAGAATACCAATAGACCAATTGGGCATTTTCAACCATGGGATTTCACCCACTCGCATAATTCTGTTTTAACGGTGCTATATCCATGTTAACTTGGATTGTATTTTTGAGTTGAGATCTCAGTCTGATTGATCTCAGAGCTCCACTTCTGAATTTATTAACGTAGCTGCCACTAATATGTGGAACAGACGCTGTTCGGGGTACCACCACTGACATGTGGAACCGTGGTGCCCTTTATTTCCTCAGGATGTTGTCTGGCTGTAATTTTGCTGCTTTTAGCCAACCCTCTTCTTTTCCCTGGGCTTGGGACCGGCAACAGCAACTACTGAGCTACTCAATCCACCCAATAGGTACTGCAGGCGGAGTCAATAATATTACGGCTTAAATATATATTTTACGCACAACTGCATCAAAATTGTTCCTTTACATCTTAGTTACCAGGGCCGAAAATTGGACATTACGCCCGTCAAAATTTTACCGGCCCGTGGGCCTGTAAAATGATTGAAAAGCCCACATCAAGATGTATCATCTTAAGACTTCCCAAGATGAAAACCCCGTTTCATATAGGTCTTTATACTTGCTTGGGATCAAACCCAACACAGCTTCATTAGCTTCCATTAATAATGGGGGGAATTCAGCGCTTAGTTCCATTCCGAAATTATGAAAATTGTTGTTTACAATAATTTATAATAGTTTTTATTTCGTAGCAACAAATAACCTAAGAGACGAGCTGTGAATTTAAATCACCGTCGTATTTTTTTTATCGTTTTTAACCATTTTTATTTAAATTTTGTAGTTTTTCTGCAGTTTGCGTAAAACGTTGTACATGCCTCGGGCCGGAGGAATACTACGCCCCTCGCCTCATAAAGGCCCTCCTCCGTCGGGCCTTAACCTTCTGCGGCCGGCGTAATCTTATACCTACGGCCCTCTATATGTAAATTACTATTAATAGCTTACCCGGCGAACTTCGTATCGACTCAGAAACTATAGTCATTAAAAAGTCAAGTCAGTCAAATGTTTCGTCAGTGTCAGTCACGTATCGATATCTGGTAATATTATCGTACACGATTATATATTACATGGGAATATAATCCTGTCTGTCCTCTCCCTCGCATAAGATACAACGTATAAGAAAAAGGCTAATCCGAAATTTCAAAATCCCAAAATCCTAAAGTGCAAAATGTAAAAGCCCAAGAGTGCAGAAAGACCAGAAAGAGTGCATGAGTCCAAAAGACCTAAATCCAAAATTGCAAAAGCTCAAAATCCAAAGTAAAAAATATAAAAATCCAAAAGTCAAGAAGACCAAAATCCAAGAGTGCAAAAGTTTAAATTTTATATTTTAAACTTTTGCACTCTTGGATTTTGGTCTTTTTGACTTTTGGTTTTTTATATTTTTTACTTTGAATTTTGAGCTTTTGCAATTTTTGATTTTGGTCTTTTGGACTCTTGCACTCTTTCGCTCAAAATTTGAATGTCCAAAATCGATAAGAACAAGTGCCCAAAATCCTAAACTTCAGATACATTTCGAAATAATAATGACAAATATTGTGACGTATCTGATTTGGAGATGCTAAAAGATATGGTTTAGCTATTGTGATGTCCCAATAAGTTTCGTTTTCAAGGTAATTGAGCTGCTGACATGCCACACGAAATGTTGGGCACACTGCACCATTGACAGTTCGAAGTGATTCAAATGTCGGCCCACGAACATTAGAGAGTAGAGAAACGTTCGTGCAAATGGATCGCTTTAGCAAATGAAAAAGAAACTTCTCAATGTTGTCGCTGGTGGTGCTGCAGCACGTTTAGCAACATTTGATGCGTTGAAATAAACTCGTTGCCAATTTTCTAGCCGTGCATGAATGGGTAAAGTCACTGGAGATACAAAGTACCGCAATGAAGGCAGCCATTGTAGGGCAACCAGCGAGCGGGAAATTTAAACTGGTATTCCCGATTATCATTGCTGTCTGCTTATGCTTAGTACAGAGATCATGCATTCTGGGACTGAAAAGGATGTGCAGGTCAATGTTTTAAAGAAGGTGCAAAATTAAATTTGACAGTTTGTCTCAAGAAAAAAGTACGAATTTAAATAAAAAATATATATTTATTTATTTACAAAGGTATGCAGCATAAATACAATCATTTTTACTTTATTTTCTACCAACAAATTTTCTCATTGCTAAACTACGGCAGTCTATAGAAGATTTTAAAATGTGTTTGTTCTACTTATTCACCTCACGCAGAGAAAAATAAAATCTGCTATTTACAAACATTTTAACTATATATTGAAAAATCCCATGGGAAGAAGGGTTTTCACTTGGGACTTTATTTAGCTCAACTTGTAGCAAATGTTTTACGAACATTTCTTTGCAATTTTCTGATTCTAAACATATTCTTTTGCCACTGCACTCACTCATTCCTTTCCTCAGATTCACTAACTTGATTCACAACTTCCTCGATAATCATTTGTTCACCCACTGGTATGTCGACAGACTTCACTAACAATAGGAACTGCATCAGGACGTAATAATTTCCGGCCATCAGCTCTCTTCTGCTCAAGTTGAGTCTTTGAGAAATGGACCTACACAACAGATTCAAGAAAGTTTTTCTTACATCTTTACTTCACTATTTCTCAAAATACTAACCTCATAAATTTGAGAACTCGATGTAAGATCGTTTCTTCCAATAAGTGTTCTCCACAATTCTCGTCTAATTTTTATAACGTCACCTAAGAATATGAAACGATACCTAACCTAATCTAACTTAAGAACATTAAAATTAAAATTACCAACGTACGTTAAAACAAATGTTTTATTTATCTGACGCCAATTCGAAAGTCTGAGCCCCAGTTGGGTTCTATTTTTACAATTAAACACACAACTAACGTATTCGTAAGTCACGTGTCCGCCATTGTAGGGGAAAATCTACTTTCTCTCTCTAGTACACGTTCAGTATTTATTGCGGAACTTTGTATATCCAGTGGCTTTTTGGATGGAAATAAATAGCGCCCTCTATTGGCAACCCTTAAGTTATAGCTTAAGTAGTTTCGACTGTGCGAATATATGTGGCGCCCCATAAAAAAATGAGAAAATGCAATTATTTTCATTATTATTACCTTTTTTGGAATTTTAATAGTAACTTTAATAGCAGGGGTGGAGACAAATGCAACAAATCCAAAATCATAAAAATCGGTTGAGCCGTTCTTGAGTTTTTAAAGGTCAAAATTTAAACCCGACTATGTTTTATTCATTAATTAAGATAATAAATATTAAACATATTTATGAAAAAAAAAGAAACGAAAATATATTTGTCAAAATTACAAATATGATATGATTCCTATATAATTGCATTAAATTAATGTTTTGTAATTTGTCAAAACTTTTGGAAACTAGCCGCTAACTAAAACAGTAGTAATACTAAATACTGTTCTTATAATTGTAATTAAATATATTCGCATTTGCACCAAAGACACATGGGAGATTTGTACCACTTTTAGCATAAGTATAAAACGAACTGAAACTCCTAGTCGTGCACGTGTGGCTTCCGAATTAGGCTTCCTCATTAGGAATGAAGCCGGACGTGTGTTGCAAATATGATGACCGCCTAATGCGGTTGCCTCATTTGGAACAAACACGAAGCTCGACATGCCTAATTCGCTCCTAATAAACCGAAACTGTAATTCCGTCAGGTATAATCACATAATAAACCTTTTCATAGTAATTTTTTTTGTGCGCATGTGTCAATTTCCGCCATGTTTTTCGGGCACTTTGACGAATAACTAATGAAAATAACAAAATGCGCGAAACTTTCATATTCTCGCCTTTTAAACATGGCAGACGGGCATGCGCATAACTAACCCTAAAAAATCTATTATAAATATTTGCAAGCTTGCTAAACAACATTAAAATATTATTTGATTAATTTATTCAGAAGCTACATACATCTATAGACCTGACATGTCGCTTACATTTTTTTTATTCGGAATTTTTCAACTTGATATGTTTTTAAGGATTCTCTAGCATTTCGAACTGAAATACAATGTAAAGGTGGCATTCATCTGAAAATGTAACAAATATAGTAATTTTTAAAATGATTAGCTTACAAGACAAAAAAGAACTTAGAAGATATGCAGATTAAACAGGAGACCTTGCTCAACAGAGAAAAAGTCAAGAAAGACAAGAAGTCAAGAAATTCGGGGGTTTTCAGGAAGCTAAAACAAACCGAAAAACAAATGATGTCAAATGGTCAGATGAGAGGAAAAAAGGTCATTCTGAGAAAATGAAAGAGTGTTAGAGGAAGAGGAAGAAAAAAAGAAATAAATAGTTATCTTGATGTGGTCCTTAGTTGGCCTGTAACAAATAATAATTAGCTTACAATTTAATACATTTTTAAAATATGTTATAATCTCGACTCAAATTTCATGTGACAGCTGTCACAAAAATAATTATTATAAATAGACCTTTTTACGGTTAGTTAAGCGCATGCGCATCTGCCAAGTTTGAAAGGCGGGAATATGCGGGAATAAACGTCAAAAAGTTCGGGCACTTTTTGACTAATAACATGGCTGAAATTGACACATTTTTTTTTCTGACACAATTGACAATTTCAACTATGAAAAGGTCTATTGTAGAAAATTAGTGAAAGGTGCATAATTATATCATTAAAACCGAGAGGAAACGTTGTAGCCGTAAATAAGCACGAACATTATATGTGTAATTTTTATTTTTTGAAATTGCTGTATTTATAGAATCGTTATTAACTACCTGAGTAATTAATTAAAATCGAAATTATAAAACGACATTGGAGTTAATTTAAAACGAATGTTGTGCCAGGTAGAAGGTAAAGTAATTAATATTTCCCAGGTATAAATAAATTCCAGTAGGTAAATTACCATTCATTTGGCAGAGTTATGCTCGCACAATAAACATTTGTGTAAGATGTGTAATCGTGCGCCAGATTGTATACAGTCGAGCCTGCCGGAAATTCCTTTGTATTTCCTACGGCCTATACGAGGCGGCAGCATATCGGCCTTTTCCTTCGACTTGCCTTCCACTGTTACACTCCACTAGAGTTTCGATTTTAATACAAACTTCTTAAGAGTCTGAACCCTTCAGTTATGATAGTGTAATTTATATCCCGCCCTTCTTACCATCGGCTCACAATTTCCTCTCTCGTTCTTTCACGATAGTATAAAAAGAAATTTTTCGAGTTGAAAAAAATTTATAAGAACCCTGTTGACATTACTCACAAACCCTTTCCTACAATTGTAGCCCACAAGTAATACATACATAAAACTAGATTTATAAAATTATATATAGGAGACAAGATATGCTAGACTAGATAAAACTATTCATATAAGACTACACAGAATAGACATAACAGACAAGACTAGAAAGACAAGACCTGATAGAGAAGACTATACGTACACGACTAGATGAATATACTAATTAGATAAGACTAGAAATACAAGACTACACTCTTCAACCCCTAAAATTCAACCAGTTCTTAATCTAGTTCGATTCGAGATTTCGAGTAAGTAAGACGTGCGAGTGTTTCGACAGAAAGGTTATGTTAGGTTAGGTTTTTTACCTACCTTTTACCTTAGGTTAGGATTTCGAGTAAGTAAGACGTGCGAGTGTTTCGACATAAAGGTTAGTTGAGATTATAACCGCTGGCAGTTCGTTAGCGTCGAATTTCCAGCGCAGCCCTACAGCGGAAGGGGCCACGAAAAAACTAGTTCTTAATCAAAGACTTACGGTATGCTTAACTGAGTGTAACTTGTTTGATTTTTGAGTTTTTTTAGATTCTCTTTTGGAGAATTGCAGCTTAGGTGAAAGAGAATAAAAAAAAATTGGAAGGATTTTGTGAAGGTTTGAGGTTTAGGGGCCAAAAATGGACGCAAAAGGTAAATTTTAAGTTTTTTTTGAGTTTTTTTGGGTAGAAATTTATATATTTTTCGGTAAGTTGCAGTATTCTGATAGAAAATTTGCTCAGAAATTCAGGTCTGAAAGAATTTTCAAGAATTTCCCCAAAACAAATGAAATGGACTTTTTTCAGCCCATTTTCTCAGGGATTACAAAGAAAATGCAAATTTAGGTTATTTACATCTTCAACGGACTAAACTTATTCCACATGTATTCCACCATTTCACCTACCATTTTCACTCTTCATTTCCCAATTTAAATGAGTTTTTCCGCAAACTTTCCCAAAATTACTACCTGTCAATTGAAACACACCGACGTCAGATATCGCTCAAACTGTAATCTAACCTATAACTAACCTCAGAAATCGATTCCTCGACATCGATAACCTAGGAAACGAGCCTTCTTGTGCCCTGAAACGATTTTGTAACGATATTCAAACAAATTTGCAAAAAAATTGCCAATTTGGGCGTTGCCTTTGTTTTTCTATGCAAATGAGTAGGGAAAGATAGTTCCTTCTAAACCCTCCCCTCCACCAACCACATCTGACCCTAACATTGACCGTGGCACTTCCGGTTTCCGGTTTCGACCTCTGGTTTCGACTTCCGATTTTCAACTTCCGGTTTCGACTTCCGGTCACCATTTCCGGAAATACTGGATGCGCGGAAAAATTAAAGAAATAGACGCGAGGCGGGAAAATTCAAAATTAGATATCGGAGGGGCAAATGAGGTGTGTAGTTGGTGGCATATATCAACAACGGTCTAAATACATGAGACTAGATAGACTGGGCTAGATACATGAGACTAGATAGACGGGGCTAGATACATGAGACTAGATAGACGGGGCTAGATACATGAGACTAGACAGACGAGGCTGAATACATGAAAGTAGATAAGACTAAACTAAAATATATAAGGAATTGTTTTGTGTTTTAATTTAATAAACATAATATTAAGATTTTTATTTATCAGTAGTCGGTTAAGCTTTGCCGGATTTGGCAGTCATAACAACTTCCTATTATCGTATCAGCGGCAGTGTATCTAGTCAGTTCCTTCAAAACCCTCCCCCCTCCAACGACCTCTGACCTTAACCTTGACCGTGGCACTCACGGTTTCCGGTTTCGACTTCTGGTTTCGACTTCCGGTTTTCCGGTTTCGACCTCTGGTTTCGACTTCCGAATTTCAACTTCCGGTTTCGACTTCCGGCCTCCATTTCCGGATATACTAGATGCGCGGGAAAATTCGAAAAATAGACGCGAGGCGGGAAAATTCAAAAATAGATGTCGGAGGGGCAAATGAGGTATGTAGTTGGTGGCATATATCAACGAGTCTAAATACATGAGACTAGATAGACTGGGATAGATACATGAGACTAGATAGACGGGGCTAGATACATGAGACTTGATAGATGGGGCTAGATACATGAGACTAGATAGACGGGGCTAGATACATGAGACTAGACAGACGAAGCTGAATACATGAAAGTAGATAAGACTGAACTAAAATATATAAGGAATTGTTTTGTGTTTAAATTAAATAAACATAATATTAAGATTTTGATATATCTGTAGTCGGTTAAGCGTTGCCGGATGTTTGGCAGTCTTGGTCAGTTTCAGGGTTACAGGTAAGAATAAATAAAACCAAGTTATAGCGAAATTTCTTAAACTTATCTGTGACCCAGATAGTATTATTTTTTTTCCTTTATATAAATACCAAAGAGTTCAATTTTCGGGCATCCACTTTTCATCTACTTGCATCCACTTTTCATCTGCCTGCATCCACTTTTCATCTACTTGCCTCCACTTTTCATCAGGCTAAACAGGGTGTTAGGTCTATGTAACCCCACGCTAAACAGAGTGTGAGGTGTATGTGACATCACGCTAAACAGGGTGTGAGATCTATGTAACCCCACGCTAAACAGGGTGTGAGGTCTACGCGACCCCACGCTAAACTGGGTGTGAGGTCTATGTTACCCCACGCTAAGCAGGGTGTGAGATCTATGTGACCACACGCTATACAGGTTGTGAGGTCTATGTGACGCCACGCTAAACAGGGTGTCAGTTCTATGTAACCCCACGTTTAACAGGGTGTAAGGTCTATGGTGCCCCACGTTAAAGAGGGTGTGAGGTCTATTTTGAGTCAGCTTTCATCAGCTTTTGTTCAGCTTTAAAGTCATTGGGTTAGTTGTGTTAGCATTAGCTTACGTTCGCATTAGGTTAGGCTACATAAGGTTAATAATAAAGCGCGCTTCATTCCTAACCTCACGTAGCCTAACCTAATGCCAACCTAACCTAATGCTAACACAACTAATCCAATGAGTTTAAAGCTGAATAAAAGCTGATGAAAGCTGACGTACCCGAAGCACCCTCTTTAACGTGGGGCACCATAGACCTCACACCCTGTTTAGCGTGGAGACACATAGACGTCACACCCTCTTTAGCGTGGGGTTACATAGACCTCACACCCTGTTTAGCGTGATGAAAAGTGGATGCAAGTAGTTGAAACGTGGGTGCCCGAAAGTTAAACTGTTTGGTATTTATATAAATGAAAAAAATTAATACTATCTGGGTCACAGACAGGTTTAAGAAATTTCGCTATAACTTGGTTTTATTTATATTTACCTGTAACCCTGAAACTGAATCTCGCGTGCCGTTGATAAGATAATGGGAAGTTGTTATGACTGCCAAACATCCGGCAACGCTTAACCGACTACTGATAAATCAAAATCTTAATATTATGTTTATTCAATTAAAACACTAAACAATTCGTTATATATTTTAGGTCAGTCTTATATAGTTTCATGTATTTAGCTTCGTCTGTCTAGTCTCATGTATCTAACCCCGTCTATCTAGTCTCATATATCTAGCCCTGTCTATCTAGTCTCATGTATCTAGTCCCGTCTATCTAATCTCATGTATCTAGAGCCATCTATCTAGTCTCATGTATCTAGCCCCGTCTATATTGTCTCATGTATTTAGACTCGTTGATATATGCAACCAACTACACACCTCATTTGCCCGTCCGACATCTAATTTTGAATTTTCCCGCCTCGCGTCTATTTTTTAAATTTTCCTGTGCATCCAGTAGTTCCGGTAATGGAGTCCAGAAGGCGAAACCTGAAGTCAAAACTGGAACGGAAGTCGAAACCGGAAGTTGAAACCGGAAACCGGAAGTCGAAACCGGAAACCGGCAGTGCCAATGTCAAGGTCAGACGAGGTTGGAGGAGGGTTTAGAAGGAACTATATTTCCCTACTCAAATGGTGGTCGAAGTCGGGATTTCCGGGTTTGAAATTGGTTGCTTAGATGTGTTCTTTCCGTTGGGGCGGTGGAAATTAGCCAAATGGAAAATTGACTTAAATTCTAGGTTAAACCAGGTCATTATAAGTTATTTCGAATTAATTTGCATATTTGCACAATCTGCCTGTCTAGTCTTGTATCTCTAGTCTTGTGAGTTAAGGCTTACTTAACTGGTCTTGCCTGTCTTGTTTTGTCTGTCTTGTCTTGTCTATTGAGTCTACACTATCTAGTCTTATCTGTCTAGTCTTGTCTGTTTAGTCTGGTCTGTCTAGTCTTATCTCTATAGTCTTATCTCGGTGTGTTCCTCGGTATTGAAATTACCAACATACCCGCCTTTCAATTCGAGAGACCATGGTTCGAATCCAGGTCGGGGAGTCTACAACTAGGGCGGTTTTTGACTAACGGTGCGGGCTGCCCAACCAGAATGAATGCAAAATATACGATAACGGGGTGGGCAATTTCAATGTCATATTCAATGTCTTATGGGATATCTAATATATGGGGTATTTATACAATATGCGCTCTTTAAAACATTTTCAGTCGTGTTAATACCTCTTTCATTTCCGCATACGTACCGGCTAGCACAACGACGTCGTCAGCGTAGGCTAGCCTCCAGACTTTCCTAGTCCCTATTACTACACCTCCAGCCTGACCCAAACTTAAAATCCTTTCGAGGTCCGCCGTAAATAAGTTGAATAATAACGGACTTGGAGGACACCTTTGTTTTAGACATTTCACAACCTCGAACCTTTCAGATGTAGCCTCACAAACTTTCACTTTCATAAACTCTCAACTGACGCGATATACATTTTGTACAATATACACTATATAACTCCCACACTTTTTCCCGTACTACAGAGTCGTAGGCTGCTTTTAAGTCGAAAAACACTGCGTACAATTTTCCCTTTGGTTTCCTCAATTCTTTTTGTACAATATAATTTAGCGTGTAAAGATGTTCTGTAGTACCACGACCTTTCTTAAATTCGGCTTGGACTTCTGGAATCAGCTTCATCTCCTCTACTTCTTTTAGAAAGTTTCCCTCTAGTAGTTTAACTAGAGAGTTATCCATCTGTAGTTACTTAGTTCCTCCTTATTTCCATATTTAAGGAGTGGCACAATAATTCCCTCTCGCCAACTATCCGGAAGTTGTTTGCTGCCTTAAAAGAAACAGTTTAGTTCGGCGAGCAGTTTCTCCTTCACGGTTTGTGTAGCCAAACACCACGCTTCGTTTGGTACCGTATCTGGCCCTGGAGCTTTCCTTCTTTTAAGCGCCGTCATGACACTTTCCAATTCTTCCTTTGTAATTTCTTCTAGGAAATCCTCTCTGTTGATTTCTGCCACAAAATTTCCATCCGATCGCTCGCAGTACTCACATGTTATTTCTCCTGGCAATAAATCTCTGAAGTGGTTCATGCAGCTTTCTATCACGATGGGCCTTGGGATTTCTCTCTTTTCTTTACCTGCAGCAATGTATATCCAGATAACCGACTCTCTGCTTGTTTGGTTGATTTGCCGCATCTGTAGCTTCTCTCATTCCTGTCTCTTTCTCTTCTCCAGATCCTTCATATCTTTAAGCTGATTTTGAAATATTTCCAGTGTTGTTCTTTCTTCTTTCTACGCCCTAAATTTAGCTCAGTTTTTTTTTCCTTATATCTATAGTTTCATTGTCCACCCATGCATTTTCATGACAATTCTGATTGTGCGAGACTTTATTAGGACTTTATTTATAACAACTAAGGCCTTTCGTACCATTTCTGACAGTTGCTCAAACTCCGCCACTTCAACCATTCCTTCTATAGTCGCCAGCTTTTCTTCTGACAGCCTCTTCGTTCCATAACACTGTTTGTTTGACGCTTTCCTTGTTATTTTCACTGTGTCCTTTTACCTTTTCTAGCAACCTAATTT